>BSBM01000259.1:6292500-11292500 GCA_027924585.1 Larix kaempferi | reverse complement strand
TTATAGTAGTCAGTGATTATAATGGTTATAAAATTTATGGGGCTTATATAGGTGAGGAATTATATTAACTATGACTTATAAGGGTTAAGGGTTAATTTTTATAATGCTTTGGGACTGTAGGAGCTAAAGGTTATTGGTGTTATAAAGGTTTGGTTTATGGATTATATGGTTTAAAATGCTTATATGTTATATGGATTATAGGTATTAAGAGTTTTGGGTGTTTAGGTTATATAAGTTAGGGTTATATTGTTTATTGGATATAGAGTATAAATCTATTAGGGATTAAATGGGTTGGTTTATAAGGGTTACAGGTTCTAAGTATTTAAGGGTCAACATATTAGGGGTTATAGGGGATATGCATGATATATATTGTTAGTTTTTCATCATTTAATTAACGGATATAGAATCTTAACTGAAAGAACAACATGTACAACATATCAAGCATAAGAGACAAGAGACAAGAGACACAAAACATTTCACCTGGGAAAACCAAGAAGGTGAAAAACCCCGCAACTTCCTTAGAGATAGAATAAGCACCAATACAAAGATGACAAAGATCAAAACCCAAGATATAGATGACTGCAATAGCTACTCCTCCTCCACTTGTGTGCACTCTTCCTCTCTCTCACTAATGCGAAGTGAGTGAATGAGAGAATGTATGAAATGAGAGAGTCACACTCTCTATTTATACTTTTACTTTCACTTGACTTTTACTCAACTAGGTCAGCCCCAACTTAACCACTTAACATAATGCTGACTGGGCCAACCCCGCTAGGGTGGTCTAATAACCCTTTAACCCACATGACTCATATAGGGACGACCCCATCAAGGTGGTCTAATAACCCATCAAGTATAAGTTATGACACTTACAATATAACTTGCGACACTTGCAAGTACAACTGACGACACTCTCAATTGGAGGAATAATACATCTTTGTTGGGGATACAATAAAGTACAAATGTAATACATACAATATACAAATGAATATCTTCCGAAGTTACAAATACATCAACACTCCCTCTTAACTAGGAAGGTATTCTCTTGACACAAGTCATCAATACATATAGGCATAAGTCTTCAATTCTGGAGCTAGATCATCGTCACTAGATCACAGAGCATCATCGTCACTGCTACTGTACTCGTCATCTTGATCACGGGTGCTATCTTTCAATTCTTCTCATCATAGGAAGTTCTACAGAGCCATCCCTTTTTCATGCTGGATGTAGGCCTAACCTCCTATAGGTCTTCATCATCTCTGCAAGCAAGCCATCAAGTAGGTACACCTCAGGACTGATTACATTGCCTCTATAAAACCTACAAGATCTCTTATGACTGATCATATGCCACCGCAAAACCTGCAAGAGCATATCAAGACTGATTACATGTATCTGCAAAACCTTTGTACCCTACTGTCACCTCATCGTCTTCAGATCATCTCATAGTCCACGGAGCACAACCCATATGCACATCACACAACACTTACATACACCAGCATGGGAGGACCTACCTACCACCATCCAGGAAGGGCTCAACACTTACATCACGACCATGGGAGGACACACCTACCACCATGTCGGAAAGGAACAACACTTACATCAACGACCATGGGAGGAAACCCCTACCACCATGTCGGAAAGGCTCGACAATTACATCAACAACCGTGGGAGGACACACCTGCCACCATGTAGAAAAATCTCGGCAATTACATCAACGACCATGGGAGGACACACCTGCCACCATGATGGAAAAGCCCATCCCTTACATCTGCACCATGGGAGGACCTACCTACCACCATGTGAGAATGGCTCCAGCCCTTACATCTGCACAATGGGAGGACCTACCTACAACCATGTGAGAATGGCTCTAGCCCTTACATCTGCACCATGGGAGGACTGGAGATCAAATAGATCAGGTAGTAGCTGTTGATGTATATGTAACTTCGGAATGTATTTCACATATATGTATATTATATTCCTATAGAGATGGAATTATTCCTCTATATGGAAGTGTCATTATTTATATTGTAAGTGTCATAACTTATACTTGATGGGTTATTAGACCACCTTGTTGGGGTCGGCCCTGTATAAGTCATGTGGGTCGAAGGGTTATTAGACCACCCTATTGGGGGTCGGCCATGTGGGTCAAAGGGTTATTAGACCACCCTATTGGGGGTCGGCCCAGTCAGCATTATGTTATGTGGTTAAGTTCGAGCCTACATGAGTTAGGTAAAAAGGCAAGTCAAGTCAAGTATAAATAGAGTGCGGGAGGCACTCTATTTACTCACTCACTTCTCACACATGCACTCAAGGAGGAGTGGCGCACTTATGGAGGAGGAGGATCTGCTACTAGGTTATGGCTATCTCTCTTGGTTGGTTGTATCATTGCTCTATCTATCTCTGAGGAAGTTATTGGGGTTTTTCACCTTTATGGTTTTCCCCAAGTAAATCTTTGTGTCTCTTGTGTGCTTGCATTATTGTCTCCATGATTGATATGCTGTAGATATGCTGTACATGTTGTTCTCTCAGTTAAGATCCTAGATCATATTGAAGTAAATTCAGAAAATTTAACATGGAATCAGAGCTAGCCTGAAAGAAGGCATGATATGGCATGTATGACACTTGTTGCACTTACGATGCTAGGGCTTGATATAGCAAAAACCAGTCAATGTAGCACTTTCGCTATAAATCCGTTTTGGCGAAGTTTTTGGATCTTAAATTGTTAGAGGCCGAAGCTAAGATCTCCAGGTATCTTGTTTCCAAAGGACAACCTCTAATTCGTTGTACTTTGTGATTTATGATCTGTACAATATAGGGTTTCTGCCTCTTCCAGATTTGAGTCAAAATCAGGTGACCTTGGGAAAAAGGTCATATCTTGGGCTAGGAAGCTCCAAATGAAATTTCGTAAAATGTGACAGGTATTACACAGTCTTTACTATCTCAAAAAACTTTTTCAGAGGCCGAAGTTGAACCAGTGACACATGGCACGCCGTACAAGTTCGATCTCCTGTATTATCCCATAAACAGGTCACGTTGCGACATTTGGAATAACTCTCTCTCAGAGAGTCCAATTGAGGTCAGACCTGTCAGGATGGAAAGGTAACAGGCCGAGCTATCTCAAAAAACTTTTTCAGAGGCCGAAGTTAAAACAGTGACACGTGGTACGCCGTACAAGTTCGCTCTCTTGTTTTATCCCAAAACAGGTCACGTTGCGACATTTGGCATAACTCTCTCTCAGAGAATCCAATTGAGGTCAGACCTGTCAGGATGGAAAGATAACAGGTCAGGCTATCTCAGGAAACTTTTTCAGACCCTGTGGATCAAAAATTTCAGAGTTACAGCAGAAACAATCAGGTACATATTTCTGTCAAAACAGAATTATTTTTTGGTACCTTCATTCATGGCTTCCGGAATTTAGGGCTTTGGAGAAAGTTGGAATTTTTGTAATCGGAGACCACGGCTGGATGCTACTCATAAAAATAGAAATTTAGAGACCAAAATCAGAATTTTTGGTTGGGTAGAAGGCCGGGCTTGATTAGACCCTAGTTCGGGACTTTGATCAGAAAAGTGGAAAATTAGGGCTTCTGTAAAAATGGGAATTTTTGCAATCTATGACCACGGCTGGAAGCTCCTCAGCAAAATAGAAGCTTAGAGATTTGGATCAAACCTTTTGATTGGGTAGAAGAGTGGGCTTCATCAAACCCTAGTTCAGGGTCACGTCCAGTGAATCTGGAAGTTTCAAAGGCAAAATTGAGGAGTGAAACTTTGCAGTTTTCAAATTCTGAATATACCAACTTGATCAGCTCATCAAGGCACATATTTCTATCCCGTCAGAAGTTTGAAATTCAAAGTTTGAATTTTTGGGGTTTCTCTGACAAACCTATATCCAGCTCAAGGTCCAGTTCTTACAAATCAAGTGGATTGGGTTAATCCTAGAAGAAGATGGATTGATCATCTGCATGAGTGAAGAAGTTCCTGTTTCAGAGGGAGATGAGGCTAAGGCCTTATATAAGAAGATTACAAGCGATCTCGACAGGTATGACTCATCGAGGTATGTTTCGATATTTGTCCATGATTAAGTTTATGGTATGTTTTTCTTCATGTTATTATGGTTAGTACAATTTTGATTTTAGATTTGTCGTATCACCTTAACAAAATTATGAATGCATGATAGAAGATATTCATTGGTTAGGGTGTTGACGCTTATGATTGTACTAATGCATTATGGTGTTATATGAGGTTTATGTTGTCTACTAACATGAAAGGTACACCAAGAAAGACAAATCATGTTCTGGTCCAAGAACATATGATCATGATAACATAAGGACAAAGATTCATCCATTGTCATGGATCTCATAGAAGATCATTTACGAGGTATGTATAACTTGATTTTGTAATAGTTAACCTATGAGATATACAGGTTACTAGCACAAGTCATTGAAGAAGAACAAGAAGACATCATGTGAGTATGTTAGACATAAATAGCTAGCATGCTAATCCAGGTATGTTTTTCCTATATCAAGATAGAATCCTACCTTGTGTTAGGATCTTATACTATTGTTGATAATGATTATTCATGAAGTCATAGGTTTGAATAAATCATGGTTGTATGCATATTATGTTTCTTACCATAATTGATGATATGACTAACCAGAAGAATCATGAAGGTCTAGGTTTGAATAATCACAGGTTTTATGCATATTATATCTCTTATCTTGATTGATGATTCAACTAACCCGAAGAGTCATAGGTTTGAGTAATTACAGGTTTAGACATGTTATGTTTCTTATGATTTGACTAACCATAAGAATCCTACTGCTTATTATTTATGCTTGAAATAATTATGACTATACATGCTTGAGATTATTGTGTTTTAATAGTATACTAATGAATGTATGATTTTATATGAGATTACGAGGATAACACATTCATGATACTAATAAGCATGCATAGGGACCAAGGATGAATATGAGTTCAAGAACAGGTAATCCAGGGAGCAAAGATCAAGAGGGAGTACACTCCAGTGGTTTATGCAAGGATTCAGATATTTGGAGGGAGTTGACTATCTCTCTACATTCCACAACAAAAAGTTGTAGAAGAAGCTACTGCAGATTAGGACTCCAACAGCTCCTGCAAGGAAGAAAAGACTCAGAGGGAGTCCACCCAACGAACAAACAAAGATAAGTATTTTAATTATCATTTCTTGCATATTTGTTTATTTAAATAAAATTGTTCAATGATGTATATGCTCATGTTCCTAGACTTAGGATATGTATTGTGCATATTAGAATAGTTGCATTGATGAACAATATACTACTAATATACATGGGTAAGTGGCCTATGGCATTGTACAACATTCCATTGCTACTTATCTAGAATGAAACCTCTTTGCTGACATGTTGGGAGTTGTGCACACTCTTAACAATGTTCTGGTAGAGATTGGAAGGCATCTAGAAAGTTATGGGATATGGATAAATGTTGTATTGAAGCATTGGCTAAGATAATTGCATGACTGTATGACATATTTCTTTATGTGTAAGAATTTGTTCTGAAAATTATGAGATGTTTCTAATCATGCAATTTAACCTGTTTTGTAGGAAAGACCGTATATCTTCATCTACAAAAAGGACTACAACATTTGTTCCAGCAACAAAGATATCTATTGAAGATATTGAAGTTCCCAAGATCTGGGATGAAGAAATGGAATGCCATGATCCGTCGATCATGAAGAATGATGTTTGGGTTGCAGTCCCAAGACATGAAGGGAAGTTTGTTATGACTTCCAAATGGAACTATCTGATCAAGCATATTGCAGATGGCAGCATTGAGAAATATAAAAGTGATGAAATAGAAGATGCACCAGATGGATTTCAAGACAGCATGGTGTAGTCATATATGTGTGCAGAACTTGGTATGGTAGGATAGACAGCTTTCTATCCAGTTTGGGCTTTACCAAGAGTAAAGCGGATTCCAACCCTTACTACAAGGTTGAGGAAGGAAATCTAGTGATACTACTTTTGTATGCGAATAACCTGTTTGTATCAGGTGAAGATAGATTGATTGCCGACATGCAGCGGAAGCTTACTATTGAGTTTGAGATGAAGAACTTGGGGATGATGCACTATTTGTTTTTGGCATGGAGGTGTGGCAGAGTGCAGAAAGAATCTTCCTTGGACAAGGGAAGTATGCAGTAGAGATCCTGAAGAGGTTTGGGATGATGGATTGCAAGGCCATGGCCACACCTATGGCATCGAATCTGAAGCTTCTATGTGATGCTTCATCTGAGCCGGTTGATGTCTCTATGTATCGTCAGATGATTGGGTCCTTGATGTACCTGACGAACATGAGACCGGATATTTGCTTTGCTGTGAACACATTGAGACAGTTCCTGACGGATCCGAGGATTGTTCATCTGGTTGTTGTAAAGCATGTTCTGAGGTACCTGAAGGGTACAATGGATTATGGGCTCAGGTATGAGGTGAATCAAAAGTTTAACCTGTAGGGTTATGTTGATTCAGATTGGGTTGGCAGTGCTGCAGATAGGAAGAGCACATCTGGGTGTTGCTTCAGTATGGGATCAGGTGTGATCTCTTGGTTTAGCAGGAAGCAGTCCTGTGTAGCACTGAGTATAGCTGAGGCAGAATATGTTGCAGCCTGCTCAGCTAGTTGCGAGGCAGTATGGCTACGGAAGCTACTGTCTGAGTTATTTGATCTCCCGTTGGATGCTACTGGTATATTATGTGATAACCAGAGTTGTGTGAAGCTGTCCGAGAACCCAGTGTTTCATGACAGGTCGAAACACATAGAGATCAAATATAACTATATCAGGGATATGGTGCAGAGAGGAGCTGTGAAGCTCCTGTATGTTGCGACGGACAAGCAGATTGCAGATGTGCTGACGAAGCCACTAGCCAGGGTGAAGTTCGAGTACTTCAGAGAGAGGCTTGGCGTGCTTCAGATCGAGGATACTTCGAGGAAGAAGTGATGGACACATTTGTTGAAGCCATTACAAGCATGTTGGAAGGGGGATCCTTCACATGGCTGTGGATGTAAGCGCTGGATGATGAGCATCAGAATGATGTTCTGGTTTCTGCTTGATATGATCAGTTGGATCATTTTTATGTATGTATGTACGCATCATGTTGGATGTTGGATATGATCAGTTGGATCATTTATGTATGTATGCATCATGTTGGATGCTGGATATGATCAGTTGGATCATGTGTACGTATTTTTTATATGCATCATGTTGGATGCTTGGACCATGTATCTGTATATGTATCAGGTGGATACATTGTATGATCAGGTGGATCATGCATGGTGATATGTATCATGTATTTGTATTTGTATCAGGTGGATACATTGATGATCAGGAGGATCATGTATGATGATATGTATCAGGTAGATACTTGGTATGCATCAGGTAGATGCATTGATGATCAGGAGGATCATGTATGATGATATGTATCATGTATTTGTATCAGGTGGATACATTGATGATCAGGAGGATCATGTATGATGATATGTATCAGGTAGATACTTGGTATGCATCAGGTAGATGCATTGCTGATCAGATGACATGCAGCAGGATGTTGCAGTGATGATCAGGATGATCATAGGTGACGAGCTTCAGGATGTTGCTCCAGATGACATGCAGCAGGATGTTGCAGTGATGATCATAGATGACGAGCTTCAGGATGTTGCTCCAGATGACATGCAGCAGGACGTTGCAGTGATGATGATCAAGATGATCATGGATACATCAGGATGATGTATGGCGAGTATCAGGTTGATACTCTGTGGCCGTGGATCAGGTTGTGCAGATGAGCATGTCTGGGAGATCCTATAGGTCGGAGTTGTGTACCCGTAACAGCCTGGGATGCTCTTTCGAGACATTGCTCTGGGAGGACATGTAATTTGTGCCCTGGGAGATCTCAGGTCAGAATTGTGTACCCGTAACATCCTGAGATGCTCTTGCGAGGTTTTGTCCTATGGCATGTAATTTGTGCCCTGGGAGATTTCAAGTCGGAGTTGTGTACCCGTAACATCCTGAGATTCTCTTGTGAGGTTTTTCCATGACCACATGTAATTTGTGCCCTGGGAGATTTCAGGTCGGAGTTGTGTACTCGTAACATCCTGAGATGCTCTTGCTAGGTTTTGTGGTGGACCACATGTAGTTTGTGCCCTGGGAGATTTTAGGTCGGAGTTGTGTACCCGTAACATCCTGAGATGCTCTTTCGAGGTTTTGTGGTGGGGTCACATGTAATAGCGCCCTGGGAGATCCTATAGGTTGGAGTTGTGTACCCGTAATATCCTAGGATGCTCTTTCGAGGTTTTGTGACGCACGTAAAAGTCCTGACGATTCCATAGTATGGCCAGTGATGACGAAGACCTGCAGGTGGTGGGCCTACATCCAGTATGAAAAAGGACTGGCTCTGTAGAACTTCCTATGACGAGTAGATTCAGAGATTGATTGAGATAGCAGCAGCAGTGACGATGATGATGACTCGATGACGATTATCCAGTGACGATGATCCAGAGAAGATGACTTGTGCTAGAAGAACTGTGTTGAGAAATACCTTCCTAGTTAAGAGGGAGTGTTGATGTATATGTAACTTCGGAATGTATTTCACATATATGTATATTATATTCCTATAGAGATGGAATTATTCCTCTATACGGAAGTGTCATTATTTATATTGTAAGTGTCGTAACTTATAATTGATGGGTTATTAGACCACCTTGTTGGGGTCGGCCCTGTATAAGTCATGTGGGTCGAAGGGTTATTAGACCACCCTATTGGGGGTCGGCCATGTGGGTGAAAGGGTTATTAGACCACCCTATTGGGGGTCGGCCCAGTCAGCATTATGTTATGTGGTTAAGTTCGAGCCTACATGAGTTAGGTAAAAAGGCAAGTCAAGTCAAGTATAAATAGAGTGTGGGAGGCACTCTATTTACTCACTCACTTCTCACACATGCACTCAAGGAGGAGTGGCGCACTTATGGAGGAGGAGGATCTGCTACTAGGTTATGGCTATCTCTCTTGGTTGGTTGTATCATTGCTCTATCTATCTCTGAGGAAGTTATTGGGTTTTTCACCTTTATGGTTTTCCCCAAGTAAATATTTGTGTCTCTTGTGTGCTTGCATTATTGTCTCCATGATTGATATGCTGTAGATATGCTGTACATGTTGTTCTCTCAGTTAAGATCCTAGATCATATTGAAGTAAATTCAGAAAATTTAACAGTAGCTTTCTAAGCCATACTGCCTCACAACTAGCTGAACAAGTTGCAACATACTCTGCTTCAGCTGTACTCAGTGCCACACAGGACTGCTTCCTGCTAAACCAAGAGATCATACTGGATCCCATACTGAAGCAGCAGCCCGAAGTGCTCTTCCAATCAATGGCATTGCCTGCCCAATCTGAATCAACATAACCCTCAAGGTTAAACTTTTGATTCGCATCATACTTGAGCCCATAGTCAACTATACCCTTCAGGTACCTCAGAATATAGTCTAAATCGGCATCCCACAAATCATGGAAACATGATGAAGACAAAATCTCTTTGATTTAGAGTTCATTGGCAGTGAATGGCGAGATAATTCAAGTCTATATTTAGTGGTTTGAGTCAACTATCAAAAGGGGCGAATTCTCAAGTAGTGAAGGCGCACTTCATGAAGAACGACACAATTGTTGAGGTGACGTGTCTCCAATCAGAGGGAGGACACATCCTTTAGTGATTTGGTGGAATCATTTATCTCTAAGAAACTCCCTCTCAACTCCAATCCACTCTACTTCATCCCCATTCAACTACCAACTAACTAGTGTGCCCCCTCTCTTGGGAATTGCACTGCCCTTTGTCCGAAAATTCTATATAAGTAGGCTCACTCTCTCATTTTCTCTAGTTGGAGTTGGAGACTCGAAGCTCTGCCATTTTAATGCACGTTTATATTTTTGAGAATAAAGACACTTTGGAGGTCAAGTTTTTGTGTTTCTCTACATGTGTGGATGAGTGGTCCAAGTGCATATACAAAGGTGATTTGTAGTGAGCTACTTGCACATTCCTTACATCGCATCTAGCTTATTGTAAGGGTTATTATCAATTTTGTATGTTGTATTAGATAGTTTTCTTACGTATCTAGTCTTATAGTCATGCATGTTTAGAGATCTAGTTAAAATGCTTCAATTGTTTATGTGCATTTTCTTTGATTTATTACATTTATGCTACCAGATGTAATGTCTTGTGTGTGAGATGATGTGAGCTACATGTACTCTTTTGGTTTGATGGTAGGAGAACTTGTTTGTATCTTTTAATTTCTTAATTTATTTGGTTGCAGAGATAGTCCCTCGGCATCCCACAAGCAAGCTTTAAAGCCTCGCATTCTCATCCCAAGCTTCTTCTCTTCCCCTTCTCATTATTTATCCTACCTCTAGTTCCAATTACTATTAATAGTAGTCATAGATATACCTTCAAGTTCTTATTCATAAGTAGATTTACTATTGCTCTTATTTCATTGTAAATCTAGATTTGAAAATCAAGTTTTATCTTACGAATTCTCGGTCTAAATTTTCTAAGCTTTCAGTCAAGTTAGTATTTTTTGCATATCAAAAAGATTGTTTTGGTTAGTTTAGTGACTGATCTCATTCAATATCTAGCATATTAATGTTGTTTGTTTGTCTTCTCCAAGAAGCAAGCAATGATCCTAGGGAAAGTAGCTTTTTTATCTCACTTTCCTTAGTTATTTTATTGCTCTCTTAGTCTTCTTTTACTTAGGAATTTTTTTGAGTATTTTCATAGGCTTTCCCAAACTTGAAATTTTAAAGTGTTTTGGGGTATTTTAAACTAATAATCACTTTTTTTTTCCATACTTTTGCAATAAGGTAGAGCGACACTCTGGTCGATTTTTCAAGATTCAAAGAATCCAGGATACCCCAGACACCTCCCTCTACATTTAACAATATTTCTAAACCATTGTAATTCATCTGGTTCCTCAACTATAAAGTACCAACGACATTCCCAAAGAGAAAAATGATTGTAATAAGAAAAATAAAAAGATCAAGTGGGCTACCCAATGCCTACATCCCATCCCCCCCTAGGGGGATTTGTGTGGTCTCCTGTTGTGGTGTGTTTTTTTGTTTTAGTTTAGTTTTTCTTCATTAACATTAGATTAAACCACTAAATCACACACTCAACTTAAATTAGTTTGCTTAATTCTTTTTGTAGTTTGTTTTGGTTTGCAATTTCTAAAATAAACCCTCGCGTTTTCCCAAAGTACTGTACTAGTTGAAAGGGATTTCCTGAGTAAGTAGTGTGTGGAAAAGAGATTTACGAGTTTAGTTAGTTAATCAACTCATTCTAAAATTTAGAAAATCAACCAAGGCTCTCTTCCTCGTATGCTTTGGACCTCTGCAACTTAGTCCAAGTAGTTGATCAAACCAGAAAGGGATTGGAGTGACTAGATTAATAGGACAACCCACTTAAGACTTTTCCTTAAGAATTTGGGAGGTCATAGTAAGAGCATTCTATAGGGTCAGGAGGTTTCCAAAAGAAAACTGATGTCTCACCTTGTTGGACATTTGGCATAGTTTCTTTTGCGCTCAATTCAAGGGGATAGTTTCTTGGTGGGCACAACAAGAATAAACCCATGAATCACCATAACCGTAATAATAAAATCTACCAAGAACAACTGCAACACATTGTCTTTATATTAGCATTTAATTTGGCACTAGTCTTATTTTGAATATCTATGATGTTAAATGTTAATGTCTTGATGATGATGGATTATGAATGTTATGAATATTGAAGTTGTGTTGTTCTTGTATTTTCCTAACTCCTAGGTATTTTAGCTTTTACTGGTAGAGTAAAATCCTTAGATTATTTTTATAGGGACCACCTTGCAACATCCCGATCCCTCAATCGGCTAGAAGGAGGGGAAATTCTCTAAATCGGGGCCTCTAACTTTCTCCCATAAGCATAATTACAAATTCATAACAGTAAAAACAAACATGTGTGCAGATACATAATAAAAACACAGCGGAAAAAATACAATACGCACACACACCATGCAATTTACAAGCTTGAATACAACTAAAATTCATTACATATCAGATACATAAGAATACTTATATTTAAGCAAGGAAGATCCAAGCAACTGGCTGTGTAAGAGCGATTTTCCACCCAATCTTAGGCACTCTGTAGCATATACTCTTTCTGCTAAGAGGCCACCCCCAATATGGGCTATGAGGCCACCAAGGGAAAGGAAACACCTATAGGATTCTATCTCTCATCCCACAACCCATTCTACTCATTATGCTTAGCCAAAAAGATCAACCAGATCTCTACAGGGGTCTCACTAAGCCATCATAGCCATGGAACTCCTTCCCAACTACCCCACACAACACACGAAAGGAATTTCCCTTCATTGATCCATAGTTACCTCAGGAAATCAAACCCTACAGTGCTTACCAGTGTGTCCAGTAAGAGTCCAACCTGTTGTATGATAATGGAGAACCTCCAGCAACATTAATCTGTGACTTTTCAAGCATCCAAAGGTAGCCGAACTCAATGGGTAAAGGTTCCTAGCTTTCCTAACCTCCATGCTCACCTACAACCATCTATTTTCCCTTCCAAAAATGCATCTATGTCTTAAAATTCGAATTTCTAGTTTAAACACAGTTTGGTAATGGACATGAACAACACTGGAAAACTTTGCGTAGTGTAGGAACATGCATGAGAGAATGATCAAAAGAGTATTGACTCCAAGGATATGAGGTAAGGGTGAAAAGACAACTAACATAGCTTCTAACCATAGAATAAATAGGATTGTTGACATCTGACATGACTGTCACAGCCCCCATGCTTCAATAAATACATGGTTCGGTGACTTTTCCCACTAACCTCACATATGCAATCAATGATTGGGTTTAATAGTCAAGGGAAGGTAATTGGCTCATTTAAGGCACATGGAATATTTTTTATGAGTTCTGAGGATGACACTTGGCAACATAGGATTTGGTTTTCCCATAGGCCCCCTTCCTCTTCTCCTATGGTGGAATCATAGCCCCTCTAGTGCTCTTTACACAACCATCTTGGATCGTTTTATTAATTTTCTACATAATATTTACATCCATTTCGAATCGGCATGATAAGCCAATCATATGGTCCAAATAAAAATATATACATCATACATGCCTATCCATTCACTAGTTGGGTCTTGGCATTGAGTTCCACACTAGGAATCCATACTAGCATATTTACATCATTCACATAATTTTGATTAAATACATTCCAAGTCAAAACTGGGGGCATTACACACCCCCCTTGGATTCACTGGGAGTAAGCCTAGATGAAGGAGTCGAGTTTTCAGGTGACATCACTTGAATCTGACTTTCCCCCAAGAACACACCTAATGGCTTGAATATTTATACCACGGGATCCAAGCTGTGTATTAGGCGGGACAAGTACCCACATCATAGAAAATGAAAAATTCAATAAAGAAATGTATTTTAATACATAAAATATTTTTTACTGAACTTTTTGTTTTCTATGTTTTGGGTGCCTCAAAATTATGCATTGTGGGTATTCCTTAGATGCACATTTGAATTATGCATCCAATGAGTGCCCAAACTTGCAATTTCGGTAACCTGATAAAGAGATATGCCGAAAATACAATAAGAAAAAAGTAGTTTTTTCTTTTTCCCTCCAATTTTTTTAACAAATTTTACCCCCATGGTTGACATCATCATATTTAATCTCATAGGTTCTTATAAAGTGAATTTTAATGATACATTTTTTTTTGAAGGCCTTTGTTGACCTCAAAACTCCCCTAATGATTTATCACATGATGCATACTTTGTTGTACAAGGAAGCCCAGTAATATGAAGCAAGGTCCATACCATCGTTTACATGTTCTTAAGATACCATGGGAGAGCATTTCCATGCATTTTGTGGGTGGTCTTCCAACCACTATGAAGGGAAGTGACTATATATTTGTGGTATTTGATAGATTTAGTAACATGTGCATTTTCATGCCTTATAAAAATACAATCAAAGGACAAGAAGTAGAAAACATGTTCTTTGAATAGGTCTGGGTGCACTTTGGGATACCAATAAGCATAATATCAGACATAGATACTATATTTCTTGATACATTTTGTACTACACTTTGGGAAAAGATGGACTCAAAGTTGAAGAGATCTACAACATTCCATCCACTAATAGATGGGAAGACAGAAGTAGTCAACAACAGTTTGATGCAATTTTTGAGGGGTTACACTGAGAATCATCTAAAGACTTTGGATGAAAATTTGATCTATATTCAACACTCCTAGAATAGAGAAATCCACACTTCCATTGGTAAGTTGCCTTTTGAAACTTGTTTTAGATATCTTCCATCCTAACCTATGGATGTTGTATATGGAAAGCATGGGGGGTGATGGAAGACACCATAGGTGAAGCAGTAAGAGCCAAAAACTTCAATAATAATATTAGGAAGATCCATTTAAAAGAACATGAGGCATTGAAGAAGTCATAGGAAAAGTACAAGGTAAGACATAACCAACACAAGGTTGAAAAAACATTCAAGGTGGGAGACCGAGTATGGTTGCACTTGAATAATGAAACACTGCAAGTTCTTGGTAAGAAGATCAATGCATTATGATGTTATCATTAAGTGTTGGATAAGGTAGGATATAATGCCTACAAGCTCATTCTACCCCCATATATGCGCATTTAATCGATAGTGAATGTGGAATATCTGAAACTCTATGAACCTTCCATGCTGAACTAGGAACCCGAGCAGGTCTGACCTTCTGTAGAGGACTTGTAACCAGTGGCTCGGGAAGAGTTATAAGAGGACATAGTTTTTCATAAGAATCCCGGACAACCAAGTGAGGATAGTATGAAATTTGGAAGGTGGGGTTGAAAGGACAACTTCCAAGAAAGGCTAAATTGTACTATAATGAAAAGGTAAATGAAAAATTTCCTCACCTCATTCAATAGAATCTTTTGGGGACCAAAAGCCTCTTTAAATGAGGAGTTGTGATCCGAAATGGATCAATATATAATTTTTCACCTATTTGGAGCTTTTAGGGTCAAAAGATTTGATGAATTGGCTTGTAACGCCCATTTTATGGGAAGGTCTCATTTTCCAGATTTGGGGTTTGGAACCTTTCAAGGCCTATTTGAGGGTCTAGAGGGAGTTTTTTGGGGTAAATCCATCATTAATGCGATAGGAAATTATGTGATTCTACACTAGGAGAAATTACCAATGGTCCAAAGATCACCTCAAACGGAGTTTGTATGCAAAAGTTATGTCTCCCACAAGTTGACTTATCCGATTGACCACCATGGTAATGAGTGGATTCCATGTAAACTCTCATTTCTCACACATGTGGAGCTAGTCACATTTGGACTTTCAATAACATTCTAGAAGTTATAAAATACTGAGCTATGCATAAACACTAGAATTAACCCTAGGCATTTATCAGGCTATGTTAAATACCAGGTAGTTGGGAAAAGAAGGGGTTCCATTCTCTTGATGTTATTGTATTGTTCCATAGTTCAGCAACATCACGAGAGTGGATATTATAGAAAAACAGAGGATATAAGAGATCCTGTAGTAGCCATTATGGCCGCAATGTCGTAGGTAACTCCATAGAGAGTACCATTTCCTTTGTATTTGCATTTTGACATGAAGAGCAATGCATAGTCCTCATTTATGCTTGGGTTTTTCCCCATATGGGTTTTCTAAAAGTATATCTTGTGTTATCATGTGGATTGTGTATTTATTTGCTCTATTTATCCTTGTTTTAGTTCAATTATCCATCATTACGTAAAAAAGAACTAAGTTGTGAGATCCATTGTGACAAACTATTCCAGTGGAATATCCATGGTAGTTTATGGATCATATTAGTATTATAGCAGTTTTCTTCGGTGTTTTGTGGGAAATTGCAGGAACTAGTAGTAAAATAAAAAAGAGTCTTCAAAACCCTAGCCATGGCAGACGATTATGATCAAGCATTTACAAATCTGGAAACACAAATCGACGATACTTCACGCAACATGTTAATCCTCATGGCAGCTCTAGAGAGCAAGTTTGGATATTTTAAGGACTTTGGAGGCTCTAACTCAAATTTTGGATGAGAGAGGAAATCGAAAGATAAAAGAGACCCATGAAAGGAAATAACGAAATATCCCAAGAAAGAGCAATCAAGCTCCAGTACCAAGGTGAGATTGATGCTTTAAAGGTTAATCATTGGTTGTAGCAATTAAAGGTATATTTTACTATCCACAACATAGATGAGGAGCAGAACATTTCATTTTCTTGAATGAAATTAGATGGCCATTCATCAACTTGGTGGTAAATCCACACGGAGGAACTTAGAATAGAGGGAGATCCGAATTACTTTAGGAAAAGGAAAGGGAAGACAACCAAAGGAGCCATTGGTATTACTTTAGGAAAAGGCAAGGGAAGAGTGTGCAAGAGTACACCACTAAATTCAAGAAGATGGCGATCATGTTGGGTATCTCACCCAAGAATATAGATGTACTCCTCAAGTATCTAGGGGGTCTACACAACTATTTATAGAATAAAGTGGTTCTATTCAAGCCCAAGATAATAGATGAGGCACGTGTGCAAGCACAATACCTAGAAAATATAGGCCATAAGAAGGATGCCAAAAAGAAGAACCTTGGGGTTTAGCTAAGTGTTGTAAAATATATATTGAGCTAAACCCAAAGAACTTCAAGAAGGATGCCAAAAAAAAGAACCTTATAGCCATGGATTAAGGCAAGGGGTTAGAAAGCAACTCAGATGTGGATGAGAGTATTATTGTATTGGTCGATAGTTTAGCAACAAAATGGCAGTGGATATTATAGTCTAACAAAGGAGATATGAGATCTTGTACTATCGATTCTTAATGCAGAGTCATAGGTAACTCCATAGGGAGTACCATTTCCTTTCTATTTTAATTTTCATATGAAGAGAAATTCATAGTCCTTTTGTGGCTTGGATATTCCCCATAGTGGGTTTTCCCAGGGTATATATTGTGTTATTTTGTAGATAATGTATTTATTTTTTCTAGTTATGCTTGTTTCAATTCCATTTATTTAGCATTAAATAAAAGTAAACTAATAAAAAAGAACAAAGTTGTAAGATCCATTGTGATGAAGTATTCTAGTGGAATATCCATGGTATTTTGCAGATCATATTGGTATCATAGTTGTTTTATTTGGGGTTTTCTGGGAAATTATTCAAAACCCTATCCATGACGGATGAATCTATTCAAGTAGCAACACACATTTATGATCAATGATTTACAAAGATGGAAATACATGCCATCAATATCTCATGAATCATGTCAACCCTCATGGATTCTTTGGAGAGCAAGTTTCGACCTTTATAGCATTTTGGAGGCTCTAACTCATATTTCATATATAGGGGAAATCAAAAGATAAAAGTGAAGCAGAAAAGGAGTCAATGAAAGAGCGCAAGAAAGAGAAGTCGACTTCCAATACCAATATCCCTTCTTAGTTTGTCTTCAATATGGAAGAGAAGGTCGATATAAAGACGTACCAAGGTGATATCGTTGATTCAGAGATAAATCATTGGTTGCAACAATTAGAGCTCTATCATTGAGGCACTTAGGGTGGAGTAACATCTGCTAGTAACTAAGTGGGAGGGTTTCAGAACCCTTATTAATTCCCAGTTCTACTCTATTAGGTATGTAGTGGACTAGTGGATACGTTGGAATTAATTCATGCAAAGGAAAGGGTAGTGTGTGTAAGAGTACACCACCAAATTTAGGAAGATGATGATCAGGTTAGTTATCTCACCAAAGAATCCATATGTACTCCTTAATCATTTAAGGGGTATACACAATCATTTACAGAAGCAAGTGATTCTCTTAAGGTCTAGGACAATTGACAGAGGCCTTTGTGCAAGAAAAATACATGGAAAATATAGGCCATAAGAAAGGACAACCAAGTGTTTCAAAACAAAAAAGAAAACCAAGACACTTCCAAGGATGTGAAGAAGAAGTGGAAAGGAAAATATAATAATATTACAGCCACGACATATCATTGAAAGGATCTGAAAAATGACTATAACCATTGCAACATTGATGGCCACATTGAATACAAGTGATGGAAGTTACATCCTGAGCTAAACCCCAAGAACCGCAACAAAGATTCCAAAAAGAAGAACCTTCTAGACATGAATTCAAATGAATATTTATAAAGAAGCTCAGATGTGGATGAGAAGATTACATGTACCAATATGCAGAAGGATTTGAATTTGAGTAGCCTTCACCCTAAGGAAAAAGAGATGACGAAACTCTTCCAAATCAAGTCTAGGTCAAGAATACCAAGCTCGACACTCTATTTGTTTCCAATTCACAAGAAAACCTCATAGTAGAGGATCTAGTATGTAAGCTTGGATTGGAAGTACATGATCATCCCAATTCTACCCATTGGGATGGGTAAATAAAGATGTAGAACTCAGATTCATTAAATAGTACAAGATCAAATTTTCCATAAGTGCAAATTATATTGATGAAGTGGAGGAAGACACAGTACCCCTGTATGTTTATGGTGTAGTGTTTGGAAGCCCCTACATGTATATGAGGGATGTGATATTCATGAGGAGATCCAACCAATACGCTTTGATCAAGGACATGATATCCTTCATGGTTAGCATGCACAAAGGTAAATCAAATATCTCTATGGCAAGTGCCAACCAAGTGAAAAAGTTGATCAGTTCGTTTGTATTGCTTTCCTTAATACAAAATTAGCAATAAGGTGAAATGGTAAAAGTGAAGGAATCCCTGGAGGGATGTACCAAAGAGCGGAAACATTAGTTTGAGAACCTTTTGCATCTATACAAAGAAGTGTTCTAGGAGCCTAGGATATCTCCTAAGAGGGAGGGGGAGCACGGGAGACAACTATTTCCAGATTCTGCATTGTTGAACATCAAACTGTAAAGATAGTCTGTCATAGAAGAATTTGAAGTGAAGAAGCAATTACAACAGTTTTTGGAGCAGGGTAAGATTCAACCCAGAACCTCACCTTGTGGGTCACCTATCATCATAGTACCCAAGAAGGATAAGACTTGGAGGATGTGTAACTACAAATAATTGAACAAGACCACACTTAAGAATCGGTACCCTCTTCTCAATATCAATGATCTATTGGACCAGTTGCATCATGTACTTCACCAAGTTGGATCTTAAATCGAGATACCTAGGTACGAAAAGGAAGAAGAGACTGCCTTTGAGACTAGAGAAGGTCTATAATAATGGTTACTAATGCCATTTGGTTTATCTAATGCACCAACTACATTTATGCATTTGATGAATGATGTATTAAGCCCTTTCATAGATTAATTTGTTATAGTATATCTAGATGACATACTAGTTTATAGCACTACCTGGGAAGAGAATATATCACACCTCAAGCATGTTTTAAAGACTTTAAAAAAGCACCAATTGCTAGCTAATTTCAAGAAATGTGACCAGGCCTTGAAGTTATTGGTGTATTTGGTGTATGTTACCGATAGAGGGGAACTCAAGATTGATTATGCGTTAAAGATGGAGGTCATTGCTAAGTGGCCAACTCCAACAAATTCCATTGAAGTTAGGATATTTTTGGGGGAAACACAATACCTTTGAAAGTTCATAGCTTCCTTTTCAGCTATGGATGCACCTCTCCATGCCATAATAGCCAGTAGAAAGGGTTTACAATGGGAAAAGAACTAACAGAAAGCCTTTGAAGAGATCAAGCAAAAGATTAGTTAGGCACTAGTTCTCACACTACCCAACTTGCATAAGCCTTTCAAATTGGAGCTATATGCAAGTGGGTATGGAAGTGCTTCTAATGCAAGGAGGAATTCCAGTATGCTATAATTTTGAAAATTTTCATGGGGGAGTTCTAAACTACCCTACCTAGGATAAGGAACTTTATGCACTAGTTCAAGATGTTAAGAAGTGGAAGAACTATTTGATGGGAAAGGATGCCATCATTCACATTGATCGCTAGCCACTGCAGTATTTGTAGGTCCAGAGTAAGCTACAACAAAAAAAACAATATAAGTGAATGGGATTCTTACAAAAGATTCCATCAAATCATCAATTATATGAAAGGCAGTATAACAAGCTTGTAGACATGCTCTGAAGGCCACCTACGACCAATATTATAGCTTTGGGAACTCTTATACACATGGAAACTTTCAACCATGATTCATACAATGAGGAATACAAAGAAGATGAGGAATTCAAGGATGCATTTTAGCAACTACAAGGCCAATTCCATGTAGAAGAAGGTGACAAGAAGGTTGGCTATCATCTTGAGTATGTTTTACTCTACAATATGAACAAGATCGGTGTTCCTAAAGGTGATATATTGCAGCTTATTAGATAGGAACACACCTCCTAACTTGGAGGTCATTTTGGTGTTGGGAATACAATAGCCAACTTGTAAAGGTATGCTTATTAGCCTAGAATGCAAGAAAATGCAGCTTGATTTTTCAAAGGATGCATACCTTGTTCTACATGCAAATGCAGTAACATGAAACAAGGTCTATAGCATCCCTTACCTATTCCTACAAGACCATGGGATACCATCTCCATGTATTGTTTTGGTGCTCTTCCAACCACTAGGAAGGGACATGATTATTTATTTGTGGTAGTTGACATATTCAACAAGATGTGCATTCTTATTCCTTGTAAAAATCCCATCAAAGGACATGAAGCAACAAACATGTTCTTTGAACAACTCTGGGTGCACTTTGGGATACAAATGAGCATCATTTCAAAAAAAAATATTAGATTTATCATTACATTTTGGACTACACTTTGGGAAAATATGGACATGGAGTTGAAGAGATCTACAACATTCCATTCACATAAATATGGGAATACAAAAGTAATCAAAAGACATGGTGCATATTTTGAGGGGTTACAATCAAAAGTATCCGAAGACTTTGGATGAAAACCTCATCTATATCCAACACTCCTATAATAGAGCATTCCACACATCCTTTGGTAAGTTTCCTTTAGAAACATATTTTGGATATATACCACCTTCACCTCTAGATGTTATATATGGAAAACAAGGGGGAGTGATGGAAGACACCACAGGTGAATCTATAAGCACTAAAAATAACATTGATAAGTTTATGAAAATCCATCTACAAGTAAATGAGGCATTGAAGAATTCATAGGGAAAGTAAAAGGCAATGCATGACCAACACAAGGTTGAGAAAACATTCAAGGTGGGAGGCCAAGTATAGTTTCACTTGAATAAGGAAATATTGCAATGTCTTGGTAGGAATATCAAGGCATTATGGTATGGTTATTTTGAATTGTAGGAGAAGGTAGGAGATAATTCCTATAAACTCAGTCTACCCACATATATGCATGTTTACTCGGTAGTGAATGTGGAAAATTTGAAACTCTATGGACCTTCCAAGCTAGACCAGGAACCTGAGCAGATCTTGCCTTCTATAGAGGAAAAAGCACCAAAGGCATAGGTAGAGTTATCAAAAGACACAGTTTTGCATCAGAAGTCCTAAATGACCAAGCCAGGATAGTATGAAATATGGTAGGTGGGGTTGAAAGGACAACTTATAGGAAAGTCTAAATGGTAATCCACGGAGAAGGTAGAGGGAAAGTTTCCTCAGCTCATTAAGTAGAATATTTTTGGGACCAAAAGCCTCCTGAAATGGGTGTTAATGGCTAAATCTCGTAGACATGTGACATTTTGGCTAATCTCCCAGTAAGGTATCATCAACATATAGCATGCATCCCACCAAGAACATCCTCATCAAATCCAAAAAGTAGCATGAGTCCAAAAATTCCAAAAGATAATAAAAAATAGAAGTAGTGCACTTACACCTGTAATAGACTGTCCTACAACACATATTATCAACTTTGTCTCCACACTACACTAGCACGTATTTTCCTTCGAAATCCGCGTGACTATAAAAAACAGTGGGACCACAACCACCTGCGATGCATTGAAGGCTCAGTATGGCACCATCACCTCCAAGAATTCAAATTTGGTCTCCCTATGTACTTGGTTTCATTGAATGCCCCCCCTTTGTGTACTTTGGATCCAAATCATGGAGTTAATGAGTCCACATTTGGATCTAGTTGTTTCTTGGCCATTTCTTGGCCTATAAGAATAGGCCATTAGCATGCATCTAGTAAGGGAAAATTAGAGCAAGTTTATGTTGTTGGAATTGTGTTGGAGCTTCTTCCACCTGTTCCCATACCTCCAAGCATTCTTCAAGCTCCCTTTCAACCTTCCTCCAAGGGGCAAGTGTTTCTCCCATTTCTCCCTCTCAAGTTATTTAGCATTTGGTGTGGATAAAAAGGACCTCCCTAAGGGATATTTATGGCTTCCCTTTGAACCCCACGCCTCCTAGGTGACACTTCTTGTAACAAGCTTGACCATTGGGAAATCTAAATTGTTTCTTGCATTTTCTCTTTGTTATAGTTTGCATCCTCTCCCCTTCTTTATTTGATTTCAAGTTTTTGTTTTTATTTTGCTTTGGTTCACTAACAAGGGCTTGTAGGATCAATTTGAGATCAATCACATTTTATTTTTGTAATACAATACTGGGCCTTTTTGACAACCTCATAGGCTTCAACCAAAATGGGAAGTCCTGCACTCCTCTTGTGCATATTTTCCCAGAATAGTATTTATGGCGACTCCACTCTAGTTCTGCTCATTTATTTTTAACTAGGTTTTTAGTTGTTGAATAACTAATTTTGGGCACTTGTATGTTTACACAGTCGTGTGGATCTCCTTTTGGCCAATTTGTATGTTTACACAGTCGTGTGGATCTTGGTGCCCCGAGCGTGCTACCTGCATGGATTTCTCTTCAATAGTTACACTACCTGTGTATTTTAACAGACTCTCACCCACACAATAATGTGTTTTATGTTTGTGCAGCCTTGTTGTGTTGTAATCGCGCTACCATGTACTAGTGATTGTATTTTCCACACTACTACGCATTTGTTTTTCTATTTTCCGTGCTACTTATTTTATTTTCTTTTTACCATTTTGCATACAATCTTGCAGTCCCAATGACTACTCACTAATGAACCATATTAAAATTAACTTGCAATAGTTATTTTTTCTTTAGTAATTAGTCCACTTAGACCAAGATTAGGGAGTTAAGAGTCCTCTCTTGAAATCTACTTAGGTAACCAACTTTGGGGATTTCAATCGGCCTCATTATTGTCACTCGTATTCAATACATCTCATGCTCTTTGTTTACTTTTCATGGTTTTAGGCTAAGTAGTGCAAATCCACTTTTGCACACAAGGCTCTTCACCTTTGCAAAGACTCTCTTCTCTCTAAGTATGCTCTTCACCTTTCACTTCTTATGAGCTTTGTGAATTAGAAAAGGGTGAGAATTAGTGTGAAATACCTCCACTACACACTTTTACTTCATTAGCATTTTGCTTTTGCAAGAACCATTAGCATATTTAGTGCTGAAGTTAAAATATCCATTTTCATTTGCTTCTAATCTCTTTAGTTAATCGCAGCAATCAATTTTCTTATCTCACATGTGTTTGCATCAATAGAACACACTAAGGGGCCTAAAAACTCTTATATTCCATGTATGCTCTTCACCTCGTACTTATTGTGAGCTTGGTGAATTAGAAAGGAAGGGAATTACAAACCAATTTACAAAGAATTCATAATCCCACTGTATGAATCAATGCACAAGAAAACTACAAAATGCATGTCTAAAAGAGATTTTGAGGAAGTAACCAATATTGGTGACTCGTTTCTGACGAATTAAAGAACATATTTGAGAATATATGGCTGCATTCAATCACCCAGTATTTTTCCAAGATGTGTTACTGATAAGGTGGTATTGGAGGATATTGTATGAGAAACTCATGTGAATGGAACTGGAATTGCCTTAGCAAAATCCAAGAAATCTTGTTGGCCTCCTTTGTTGATGATAGTAGGTGCATACAAAATGGTGCATGTAAGAGACACTAATAAAGTATTTTAGGGCCTGAGTTCATTTCACTTTGGAAAGGAGAGGTTTAGAAGGAATGACAATAAGAAGAAAGTAGGATTGAACCATTGTTCCTATATGGGATTCAAGTGTCCGTATGTTTATGAATTTTGCACAACAAATGAGGCATTTAGGAGAGACAAGACCATAGATGAGTTGGAAAAAAGGAAAATAAAAGGGAAGGACGGTACCTCCAAAGATAAATCAACAGAGGAGGCCATGAAGAAGAAAGAAGAAGAGGAGGAAAGATGAGAACACATGTGAGAGGTAGAAGAAGATAAAAAAAGGATAGAAGTTGAGCAAGAAGAGGCATGATAGAAGGAATATGAAGACGAAGATACAAGAAGAGACATAGGCTCAAACCAGTAAACGTCAAACCAGTGAGGTAAATCTAATCACTTTGGATACAATGACCACTATCACTAAAGGGAATTTCCCATTGAGAGAGATCTAGCTTGGTTTGTATACCCCATCAAAATATGAATTCATATCCTCACTCATCTATTTCTTGTTTAATCGGAAAAAGAAGTAGATAGTGAAGAGGACACATAAGAAAACCATATTGTCAACACAACTAGACATGGAGGCTACCTTCAAGATTCTAGTGTTTACAATCATAGATTAGGAACATGCCATTATGGCCTTCGCCAATGTCACTAGTGTGATGGACATAGAATTCAATGTACAAAAATTAAGCATAGAGTTAGAGTGAGAACAACAGAATATAGGCATGCTCAAAGATGAAATACTAGAAGCATGCAAAGGAGCAGTGTCACTTCGTCATGAAAGCAAGGCCTTGTTTATGGAGAACAAAGCATGAAGAAGAGAAGTAGAAAGCTCCCAAAGTGAAAAGCGTTGTGTGGAATAACTCCAAATTTACTCAGACTCACTATAGTAGGATGTGTTTAGGATGCAAGATCAAATTACGAAAAATATGACAATATCAAGAATATAAAATTCATGGCTGAGAATATCAAGACAAATATTGATGATTTAGTTAGATGGTAGTAGTAGGAAGGGGGAATTCATGCAAATGTCCCAATAAGAACTCAAAGAGACATATAGTGAGACTATATAGTCATCGCTAACTATACATCATCCAGTATTTCATTAAAGGATATCATTGCCTTGAAGTGTCAATGCTTGCATCTAGGAACAAGAAGAGTAATCTAGAGATGTGAACTTCCCTCATTTGGAGTGATTGACAACATGAGGCCAGAGGGAAAAGAATTTTCAAGTTGGATACAACCAAGAGAAATTGATACTCGACACTTAGGGCCATCAAAGGGGTGACAACATAATCCTTGAAGGAACGTGTCTTAGTGCCCATGTGTGACATCAATTTAATGGCATCCTGCAATTCATCTTTGAAGAAAGGATTGTCTACTCTCAGTGGCATCCTGCAATTCATCTTTGAAGAAGGGATTGTCTACTCTCAATGACAAAGCCACTAAACATGAATTTTCTTTAGAACGTTTTTAGACACAACAACTCAATATTATTGCATATGATTTTGAACTTTGGGATACTCTTATAAAATCCAAAGAGATCCCACGCCCTTGAATCAATTTTATGTATTAATTTTGTATTTTGTATTTTAAAAAAGAGTCACTTTAGGAAAACCTAGTCTCAAGGGAGGTGAAAAGATGTAACTGCCTAAGGGAAGTTGAAAGGTCCCTATAGCAATTATCTTTGTGTAAAATCTATAAAACTGTGAGGAAGGGAAATAATAGGGGCTTTTGTCTTGTGAATATTTTGCTAGCCGTTTCATGTTGTATGAATGAGAAGAAGCCATTGATTGGCCAAATTTTGGACCAGAATGCTTTGCTTATATCGATGAATTGCAATGAACTACTTCATGTTGCTTGTCATTTGCAGATATGAAGTAATGTCTTAGAATATTGTGGTGACTATTATATGTAGTTTTTCTTGCTTTCTTCAAATGTTGTTCTTGTGCAGAATTTTCTTTCCTATCAACGGTGAAACCTGAATGGTATGGAGAAGAAATTGTATTTTAAATCTATGCTTTAATTCTATCAATTATTTCATTTAATTTCCTGAACAAATGCCTAAACATAAGATATGATATAATAGAGTAGGACTCATTTAATTTTCTGCACTTTGCATTTAGAATAGGCCAATCTGTGCATTTAATCTACTATAAAGAAAATTTATAAACGACACACTAGGCCACAATTGGTAAACCCCCATATTTAACCATTGTCATGATAGAATCCTTATGGGTTCCCTGTTTCAAATGATTTAATGTCTAACTGGACATTTTATCGTGGAGAATTCCTACTGTCGATGCCAGACATTTCTATGCATCAACAAAACCCTAAAATTTCATTCTATTTGAAGTTGGACCAAATGATTTTTTAGTTCTAGTACATTAGTGTGGTTTTCATTATCTAACTGAAAGTTACCCCCTCTAAGTTCCAAATATCATCTTCCCCATTTGGGAGCATCAATAAATTCATAGAGAATATGCAGTTCTATTCAGATCACTTAGGGTAAGTCATTTCCAAAAATATATTTTATGTGACTACTTCATTTTTAAACAATGAATAGATTATAAAATTGTCATAGATATTAGAGGTATAAATTGTAATCATCTATAAACTATCATGGATATTCCACTAGAGCAGTTCATCACAAAAGTCTTAGAATATTATAATACCTTATTATGTAAAGTATTATTTTAGATCTTTAGATTTATTTGTTACTAGCATAATGCATGAAACATTAAATAAACTAAAATTTAAATGATAGAAGCTCAAAGAAACATAAGATGTACCCTACGAAAAACCAATATGGAAAAGTCTCATCTAGAAGGTGAGTCCTATGCTTTTCTATTTTCTTCTTAGTTATGAAATGAAAATACAAAGAAAGGGACACTCACTATGGATTTTCCATAGACTCTGTGGTCATTATAGATGCTACATGATCTTCTATGGAACAATAAACAACACAATAAGAATATGACTTCTTATTTTCCCATTGGCTCAATATTTAATATAAACTAGGTGTTGTTTAGAGTTAGGGCTATGGTTTTTCTATGCCTCAACCCCCAATTAATGTTAATTTTTTCGACCTTTTAAAATATTCTTGAAAAAATACTTGGGTGAGTAATGGAAGTTGACGTGGCAAATGTTTGGTACCATAAGTGGTCAAAATTATAGGTTAACTTGTGGGAGGCATAACTTCTACATACAAACTCCAGTTGAGGTGATTTTCACGTCATTGGAAATATTTTGATGTGTATAACAACATCACAAGGTTGGGAACTAATATCACAAGGTTTTGACCAAAAAAATGGTATGTAAAGGCCTCAAATAAATTTTGGATGTTTTGGACCACAAATCACCAAAGTGGAACCTACCCCTAAAATGCAACCTACAAGCCAATATATCTATTTTTTCTAGCTAAAAAGTTCCCACAAAGATGGAAAACTATATAATGATCCATTTTGGATCATATATACATGTTATCTAAGCGTGGGTAATGTGTTAGCCTCTATAGACATCCCAACTAATGATTGTTGCTCCAAATTTGAATATTATTCAAGAACATACTTTGTAGGGAAGTAGGATGTAAGGAACAAGGTTAAGAAGACTGGGTTGTTAGTGATATTCTAGGATGCACAGTTGATCTTAAATAATTGAGAACATGTAATCAAAAGAGTTGTTGGCACACAAGTTAGGTTTGGCCATAAAATTACTACATTCTAACTTAAGGGATGGATATTTCTAGAAACCCATGTAGCTCCTTGAGGCAGGGACATGCTAGGAACTATATTTTTATGTAGTTTAATTGTACTATATTATGCACCATTCCATGTTTTTTTTTTATGTTTATCTCGACTAATTCTTGATCCTTCATGGTTGAAATGCTAGATTATTCACTTTAATAGGTGGTAGGATCCCATGATGCAAGCATGCAACTAAAGATGCAAGGTTTGAAGGTGCAAATATAGAGATTAATACGAAGTCGAGCTCTAGGATATCGATTTTTTCTATAGTACAAATAAGAACTGCTTCCTAAATGAAAGATTAAAGAATTTGAATTAGGCATACATGCTTGTAATATCATAAAGTCAAATGTAATTTAACTTTGGGTATCCTACATT
Source organism: Larix kaempferi (assembly GCA_027924585.1). Taxonomy (NCBI): domain Eukaryota; kingdom Viridiplantae; phylum Streptophyta; class Pinopsida; order Pinales; family Pinaceae; genus Larix; species Larix kaempferi. The sequence continues at coordinate 11,264,335 of BSBM01000259.1, read as the reverse complement.
ACACGAACATTTTGGTTGGTGGAAAGATCATTTTTATTTCAACAGAGAGTGTGGGTGAGAGCTTAGGGATTTTCATTCTTTGCGCACTACTTTCAATATTTTGTCCCAACAACCACCCTTGCCAAAATTTGAAACTGTTTTGTTTTTGTAAGAAAAACATCCAACTTTAGAGGAGAGGTCTTATGTCTAGCTCATGACCACTTTTGAGATCCTAAATTGTTTTATATTGCAATAAATCCTTTTGGACCCCTTAAAGACAAATTATTTTGGTGGAGTTCCGTGGCGAACTTGGGTTGTGGAACCAACGGAAGAGGTTTGTTTTCCCTTCTTGGTGGCATCATATTCCTATAATTTTCATGTTAATAATTTAAAGTATCTTAATAATAAAAGTAGTCTAATTTTGTAGAAAACTTTCATTTATGGTGATATTGAAAGTTATATTTCCTATTGATATAGATTTTTTATCAAATTTTCGATACTATGATTCAATTCAAAATTGGGAAAACTCCTAAAAAATTTCTACCATGGATTTTGGATGTGGTATAACTCCATTGATGCTTGAATTTTTTTCCAAATGCTTATCAAAACTGGTTCCCAAAATAAGGCCAGTTTCTATAAGACTAGCTTACTCCAATAATAAAATGCATGTCATTGATGTCTAGCCATTATATAAACTTATTCAATTGACTTAGAAACTTTGCTTCGTGGAAGAGATGTTTCAAATGTTTGTGATATTAACCAATGAAATAAGAAAAATTCAAAATTCAAATTCAAATATTAGTATGTTTTTATGAATCTATATGTGATTTTGGCAAATAATTTTAGTAAGTTGTGCCACTTTAGTAAGTTGTGCCACAAAAATGTTTCATTGTAAAGATCATTTTAGTGAATTGTGCCACGTAATCCTTGGAGTTCGACAACACCATGTGCTTATGTAATTGGAAAACATATATCTAAAAGCAACTGAAATGTTTCATTGTAATCCTTCATGTTCCACAGCACCATGTGCTTATGTTATTGGAAATCGTGTTTATTTATTTGCTTGTGTTGACCAACAACATGCATGCAGTGAGAGGCTACCAACAAAATATTTCTATCCATATATTGAAACTCTCATCTCAACTCTGAGTTTTTACAAAGGCTGCAAGGTATAAATGGATTTATGCTCTATTATATTTTACAGGTAGCTTCTTACCTTCCATTTCTTCATCCTATTTGCTTTAACTTAGCAACAGCGTTGTCAATTGTCATAGTGCACTCTCACCATGCAGGACTTTTCACAAGGCTTCCAAATGAGTTGCTCTGCTCCATCCTGTCTAAGCTTAAAATGAAAGATGCGGTAAGATGCTCTGTTCTCTCCAAAAGATGGAGATTTCTAATCACCCAAATTTCCCAACTCATGCTCTCTCTGTCTATTCTTTTGGATGATAATTATGAATGTGAAAAGGTCGATTCGATCTTAATAACAAGGGTGGATAATATAATCTCCAACATTCTGCTGATGCATTCCTTAGATTTGGAGACATTTGAACTGGTTAAAGAGTTTGAGATATGGGGATACAAGGATTATGTCAATCCATGGAATTTTACTCGTGAAAGTGTATGCAAAAGGTTGGGGATTGTAGCACTGAAGAATGTTCAACACCTCACTCTCTCTCATTCCAATGAAATCGATGTCCTGCCTCCTGCATTTTTCTCCTGCAATCGTCTCACCACTCTTACACTCACAAACTACACTATCTCCCATCCTCCAATCGATTTTACAGGATTTAACCATCTCATTTCTTGCAGTTTGGAGGAAATGGTATTCATAGATGATGAATCTTTAAGTAGCTTTATCTTTTATTTCCCACTTCTGCAAAAACTTTCCTTGCGCGGTTGCGTTGGGATGCGTAAGCCTATCATCTACGCTCCCCACCTTACATATTTACATGTGTATGGTTATTGCGTGGATATTTTCACTGTAAATTGCCCGAAGCTTCAAAAATTTGAAGCATACATTATAAGTATAAATGATCTAAGAGTGAATGGCTTATTGTTTTACGAGCTCTCTAAGTGTATTGATCAACTCAAGCTAGAATGCGGAAATAATGTGGTTGGACTCTCACTTTATGAGGGCGAAGAGAGAGTCTCTGTATCGGCAGAGAGATTTGTTGAGATATTGGGGAGCTTCAAATCATTGAAGGAACTTGATATCTATTCTTGGACGTTGATGCTTAAAAGGGAAAAGCAGATGGGCGATCCTCTCATCAATTTATTGGAGAGGCTTCCTGACCTTGAGCGCCTACACATTCCAGGCATGTTTCTTGTGGTAAGAAGTTTATGTTATTGTTGTTATTATTCACTTGGGCTTTTAGTAAACCAACTGATTTGTTTGGCATGATATCATTTGAATCCATGTGCATGCTTGTTTCTTTTAATAAACCTGTTGATTTGTATTTTTCCCGTGGGAAATAAAATGCAGGAGTTAGCTATAGATCCAATACCACCATGTCTAACTTCCCCACTTGATAATCTATGCATGATGAAGGTCGACCTGCAAGACTATAGCCAGTGGGAAATCCATGTTTCAGACTTTCAAAAGGAAATTGTTGTTAAATGTTTGCTCTAGAGACCGTGGAAATCCAAATACCAGAAGAAGAAGATCAAAATGAGGCAGGGGAAATGTTGTCAAATGTTTTAATGAAACTGGACGCGAGGGGAGCCTCAGCTCAACCCACGATCCGTGTTAAGATTATTTAGAAACCAACTTTTAAGTATTTAGATTTTTGGGAATTGGTTGGATATTTCAAGATATTCTTTTTAGTTGTGTAAGAATTTATGGTTGACTGGATGGAAGTTTAGGTTCTATTTCTGGGAGTACCTTGTTGCATAGGTCAACTTGTTTTTAGGTAGATCTTTTCACATCCAACACTAAAGTTGGTTTCCAGTTTACTATGCTACTGTGTTGTTTACAAAATCTGTTGTACTGTGTAACTATTGTTAAACATTCTAAACTGTTGTTGGGTATTTTCTTAAACAGATCTATTTGTTGTTGGGTAGATTTTTCCCATATACAACATTAAAGCTACCCACACTTTACTATGTTGTTGTGCTACTAAAGTTGGTTTTCCAATTTACTATGCTATTGTGGTGTCTACAAAATCTGTTGTACTGTGTAACTATTGTGAAACATTATAAGCTGTTGTTGGGTATTTTCTTGAACAGATCTATTTGTTGTTGGGTAGATTCTTCCCATATACAACATTAAAGCTGCCGACTTTACTATGTTGCTGTGCTACTAAAGTTGGTTTTCCAGTTTACTATGCTACTGTGTTGTCTACAAAATATTTTGTACTGTGTAACTATTGTTAAACATTCTAAGCTGTTGTTGGGTATTTTCTTGAACAGGTCTATTTGTTGTTGGGTAGATTCTTCCCATATACAACATTAAAGCTGCCCACACTTTACTATGTTGATGTGACGGTCAACAAAACCTATTATATTATGTAATTCTTGTCAAACATTTAAAGCATTAATGAAAAGACCCCCACTATGCTATCAACAAAACCTATTATAAAATGTAACTAATGTCAAACATTTCAAGCAAATATAAAAAGATAGAATAGTTATGTGCCACTTTTATATTGTCAAACATTTTAAAAACTTTAACTATTGATTTAATTTTGTCTAAATCATTTTATATGTTTTTTTAAATAATTATATTTTGAATGTTAAATTTTTTTTACTTGAATACATCAAAGTTTGTAAAATTTAGTTTTATTCTTATACCTTTATTATAAAAAAATTATAGTCAAAACTTTATAGATCTTAAAAAAAGGTTTGAACGCATGTTTTGAATCGTTCATGAGAAAATTGTTTTTAAAAGTGATTTATTTTAATTTGTTCTTGTTATTTTTGACATTGTATACTAGTTATAGATTTCTTTTTTATTTATAAATTGTATTGCAAGTTTGTATATGGTTATATACATTCATAAAAGATTAGTCTAAAAGAAAATTGTGAATTTATAGTTATGTATATTTATTTCAAAGAGTCATTCATTGAAATGTTTTTTGTTAGTGTTTTTAATTAATTTGTTATTTTATTTTTTAATTAAACATGCTTATATAATCTTTGGTATTATATGTAAATTGTCAAGATTTTATTTGATTAGGGAATGTTGTATATCATTTACTTGTGTTATGTTGAAATTTTAGTCTTTTGATTCACTTCCTTCCATTGCTCATATTAATTTAATCATTCCTCCTACAATTGGATCAATGAGGGGAAGTCCCTCTCCTTCTTTTGCCAAAGCTTTGACTTTCCAAGCCCTCATCACCTCCCTTTGCAAGCCTTCATAGAACACAAGTGTTATCAATATTCATGAAGAAGGCAGCCCCGGTGTCTGATGTCAACCTTCCTCCCTCTATTCCCTTGCTACTGAGATAGATCTCATTGGTTAGTTTATAGGTTTGTGGCCCTCTCCCAAAGCAATGAACTAGTGGATGCAAATAAAGCTAGATTTTAATGATAAAAGGTAACTTCTTATATTTTTATGTAGCATAGGATTTTATATATTCTTGTTTGAATTGAAAGAAAACATGGACCTTATCATTCAAAGTGGTCCTTATTTTTATGATCAAGAGGAATGTATCTCAAGAGGTAGACTCTAGATTTTGATATGGAGATTGGTTTAGGTACTATGGTCCTAGTATGGGTTCAACTACCTCATCTCCATTGCATTATTGGAATGATGAGTCTCTCGAAGACATTCAAAATACCCTAAAGAAAATACATTGACATGTCAAAACCCAGATTAAGTATGTTTTCATGTGCAAGGATTTGTGTTGAAGTAGATTTGGAGAAATGGCTCTCGTAAGCGATAACTTTATATTTTGACAAATGGACACATCTATATAAATTTGATTATGAACAAATTTATTTTCAATGCAAAACTTACCATGAGTATGGACGTTTTTCCAAAGACTATAAATCCTATGCTCCTATTCAAGCTCCTTAAAACATTGGAAAATGGTAGCATGCTAAAATGTCACCTATAAATAAGTAATTCGACTCCATGTTGACCTATGGTGAGAAAGGAAAATTCATTCAATATGCTAATCATTTCTCCATCTTGTAAAAGTAATATCAGGAGTCCCAAACATTGATTTCCTCTTCTTCTCAACTTATGGCACATCCATAGTCATATTTTCATCCCAACCGTCTTCAATCCTTTCTCTCGTCAAGCCTTTGTTTACCCCCCATTACTACTCCATATTTAGAAACATTTAACTTGTCATCCTAATAAGAACTTAAAAAATTATAAGCATCTTCCCATAGCCAATGAAGCAACCCTCAAAAATTATTAGTTTTAGCAAACATGGATGCTCACAAGGAAGACATCATAAAAACATCAACGAGAAGATGAGGAAGTGGAAAAATGAATCCTGAAAAGGACCAGGAAAAAACCAAATAAATAGAAGAGGGAGGAAATAACAATTAAAGAAATGATTCTACAAATTCAACATTGGATGTTGTTTATGGAAACATATCTAAATATTCCTCAACTAAATAATTAAAAGCATCTCCTCAAATCATATGGAATGTCCAGTGAATTCAAGTTAGAAGTAATGCAAAATTTGATCAAATTAGAATGACCAACTATTCTTCAAATCCAAGAGACAAAGTAAGAGGATAATTCAATGTTGTAATTGCTCAACTAAAACAAGGTATTTCAATATAGGTCAAACACCTTAAGCAACCACTCACACAAATACATCATAAATCAACCCACCAATTCATTACATTGTCAAAACCCATAGAGAGGGAAACAATCCTCGGCCCCAACCAAATAACCACTTGAGGAGATATATTAATGAAAAGGAAAATAATTTAAATATGAATTTCTGTCATTAATCGATCATCAACTCATGACCTCCATGCTCTTTAAATGGAAATCATAAACCAATCATGTGTTAAGCCATGGATCAATGTACTTGTTTAAAATCAACAAGAACACGAGCTTTCATATCACTTTATGTCTAGAACATATCATGACCATCATATTACATAAGTAAAAATCCATACTAATGCATACTAAAGAAACACACTTTACTCAAGATACATTAGACCAAGTTGATCTTCATTATATTTGAAGTGTCTAAATATCCTAACATTCCCCTCAGGAACAAATTGGGATATGATTGAAGGATTTACAAAGGTGACATAATTGGAGAAAGAAAGTGGCGTTAAAGCATATCCCTCCTTAATGAAAATTTATTGAACTCCTTTCATAGATCAAAGTTTTGAAAACTTTGTTTGTGTAAGAGATTTTGTGAAAATGTCAACAACTCAATCATCTGTAAGGAAAAATTATCACTTTGAGAATATGCTCTTGGATAATATTTATGATGAACTGCATGTATATATCAATGTGTTTGTTGCACTGATGTTGAACTAAACATTTGGCAAGCTTGATAGTACTTTTATTTTCACACGATCGGGTAGTTGGATGTTGTTGTTGGAATCCAAACTCAAAATGGATCTGCTAATGCTGCAAGGCTTCTTGATTTTCATTAAATGTGGCCCAATAATTTGCTTTTGTATAACAAAGAGAAAGAGCTTGTTGTTTCTTACAATCCCAAGTGATAGGTCTAAGATCGAAAACATAACCTATAGAATATTTTTTTGATCATCAGGGTTTCCACCCTAATTGAAATCAATGAAACCAAAAAACAAAGGAGTCCCCCTTGAACTATAATGAATCCCAAACTCAATTGTACCCTGGATATACCAAAGTATTATTTTCACTACTACAGTGTTATTAACCATAAAACCTAAAATAACATAGGATATACACATATTTATGATGTAATAAACTAGAAATTATATTGTAGAATAACCAAGCACAAGAGAATTGAAAGATTGATGCTGCAAAATTAACCCTTGTATTATGATAATTAATTCAGGAAGCAATGTTCACTCACCTCTTAAGGTTGGGATACCTTTGACTTGAGTAGAGAATCAATACAATAATTCTTGACAAAACAATCCATAGCCTTCTAGCTCTTTAAATAAGCTTTCACTATCCCAAAAACCTAACTACTTACTTGGTCCAATAAATAATGTGTACCATCTACCTAGTAAGCTTTAATTAATAGAGAGATTCGTTTACATTAATAAATTCTTCACTACTAACTACTTAGCCTTATTCAAAAGATAGGCTGCACACATTACTTGAATAAATCATAAGGTAAGGAGGTTAGGGTAGGACACTAACATGCCCCCCCCCCACCCGCTTCCCCCAATAACAATGTCTCAAGGCTGAAGGTGAGGAAAATGATACAAAATCCCTTCATGTTCCCAAGTGGCCTCTTCTGGTTTCATATATTTCCACTAGATCAATACTTTTTTTTACTATGCACCTATGCAATTAATGTTCTCCACTATCTAATGTTGTTTCCAGCTAAAACCAAATGAAACCTTCCTCATAAAGTTTAGGTAACTTGGTTTGCACTTTACAAGTGGCGTTGATCACCTTTTTTAGGAAAGGTACATGAAACATCGGGTAATCTTGGATTGATCTAGCAAAGCTAGATTATAGGCCACCTGTCCAATGCATTGTAGGATATTTTAAGGTCCATAGAACTTTAGGGATAGTTTCTATTGGGGTTTATTTTTTAGCGATGTTTAATTATAACGTTGAAGATGAAGAAACACATGATCCCTTTCTATGAACAAACATTATAAGCAATGTCGATACACTTGTTGTTTGATTATGTTTTGAGCCATAGCCAAATTTTCCTTAAGTGTGTGGATAATAAATTCTCTAGTATGAAGTGTGTTATCCACTATATTGTAAATAGGAAAGCAAAAACAAATATTTTTGGCAAAATACTTCTTCACATGGGGTGGTTTTGGTAGCTCCATTATAAGTACTATTATACCACCTTTATTCCAGAAGAATCCATCACTACAACAAAACCCCATGATTAGCTTCTTGTTTAGCTCCATTTTTTGCTTCCACTCATTTTTTAAATGTATTTTTCTACATTTGATAGAAAAAGTCGGTGCTATTCATCAGGTTGGAGCTATTTTTGGCGTACTTTGCGTCATGTATTCCTAGTTGACACTAAAGTCGGTGCTAATTAGTGCCTACTTTAGCACCGACCTTAGTGGTGACTTTAGTGCCATAATTAAATCATCTAGTTAGCGCCCTATTTAGCTTCCAATTTAGCTTATTGTGTAGCTTCTTGAATAGCTTCTGGTTTAGCTTCCTCTTTCACTCCTTTTTTAGATTCTAGTTTAGTTTCCTTTGTAGCTTCTAGTTTTGCATTCTATTTAGCTTCCAATTTACTGCCTATTGTTCCTAAATAGTTAAGTTGTTGAGGTTTTGGGGATTCATGGGATAGGGGATTTACGGATTAGGGATTTAGGGCTTAAGGGTTAAGGGATTAGGGATTCAGGGTTAAGGGATTAAGGGTCAAGGACTTGAGCTCACGGGATTAATGGGGTTTAAAGGTTAATGGCTTAGGGATTATGGGTTAAGGGCATAGGGTTTAATGTCTTAGGGGTTTAGGTGTTAATGGATTAGGGAGTACGGATTAAAGGATTAAGGGACAAGGGCTTAGGGGTTAGGGGATTTATGACTTATGGGTTAAGCAATTCGGGATTAGGGGTTTAGGGGGATTATGGGTTAAGGGATTACGGATTATGGGTTAATGGATTAAAGGTCAAGGGATTAGATGTTAGGGGCTTAGGTTAAGGGGTTTAAAGGTTAAGGGCTTAGTGATTATGCGTTAGGGGATTAAGGTTTAATGGCTTAAGGGTTAGGTTTAGGGGGTGTAAAGGTTAAGTCCTTTAGGGGTTAATGGCTTAGGGGTATGGGGTTTATGGATTAGGGACTTTAGGGGTTAGCATCTTATGGGTTATGATTTAAGGGGTTAGGGGTTAAGGGTTTAGGGGTTAAGGTCTTAGGGATTAGTGGTTAAGGGGTTAGGGGTTAAGGAGTTAGGGATTGGGGGATTATGGTTTATTGGGTTTAATGGGTAAGGTTTAATGAATTCAGGGTTTAGGGGGTTAAGAGATTAGGGGTTAATGGATTTATATGTCACAAGGTTAAGTGCTCATGGGTTTAAGGGTCATGGGTTAAGGGGTTAGGGTTTAAGGATTTAGGAGTTTGGGGGTTTAAGGGTCTGGGGGGTAAATGAATAGGGGTTAAGGGATTAAGGTGTTAAGTTGTTAATTTTTTAGGGGTTAATGGGTTAGGGGCTTTAGGGATAGGGTTACAACTAGGTCTAAATTGCAGAAGAGAATAAGAAGAAGACACAATTTACAATAGAATGGGGGTCCTTCACTTATAATTTCATTTATTTGGATTAAAGAATGCACCCTCTTTTTTCTCAAGGATAGTAATCGCAACCTTCAAGGAGTTTCTTCATAAGTTCTTAGAGGCTTACTTTGATGTGTGGATAGTTTATAGTTTACTTAAAGATCATATTGCATTACTTCAACTCGTGTTTAACCGCTATCGACATATGCATATATCTTTGAACTTGTGAAAATGCATTTTATGTGTTCCCTTTGGCAATTTGTTGGGACATATTGTTTGTTGTGATGGATTTCTCGTAGACCCTGTGAAGATCGTGGCAATTGTGAACTTACAGGAACCTACATCGATATATAAGTTGTGATCCACCTCAGGACATACTCGATATAATAGAAGTATTTTCTGCAACTATGCTTTGATTACCACTCCATTATAATAGTTGTTGAAGAAAGAAAAATATTTTAAGTGGACTAAAGAGTAAGAAAAGGCCTTCACAACTTTGAAAGAAAAAATGGCCAATGCTCTGATTTTGGTATTCCCTAAATAGAAAAACGAATTCCATGTACATGTTGATGCATTATGTATTTCCTTGGGCATCATACTAGCTCAAATAGGAGAAGGAAGGATGGATCATCTAGTGTACTTCACTAGAAGAAAACTATCTTGGTTGGAATGCAACTACACAATCATAGAATGGGAAAGACTAGCGATGATTTACACGCTACAAAAATTCTGCTACTATTTGTTGGGAGGATAATTCAAGCTTTTCATAGATCATTCATCACTCAAGTACCTGCTGAAAAATCCCATCCTAAAAGGATGCATCTACAAATGGTTACTCTTATTCTAGGAATTCTCTTTTGAAGTAATAGTCACACCAGGGAAACATAATTATGGAAATGACCTCTTGTCATGAATATAGACAGGGGAAGTTGACAGACCTGTTGATGATCAATTACTAGATGTAGCATTATTTTGGGTAGAAGCTATTCCTGATCATTTAGAAGATATCACACTATTTATCACAACCAACAAAGCACCTGATGATTATTCGATAACTCAGAAATGCCACTTAGTCGTGTAAGCCATGGAGTATCAACTGATTGCAAGACAACTCTTTGTCAATGCATATTGGATCATGAACATCAAAAGTATCATGTGGGAATGCCATGTTGGAGTTGCGGGTGGCCATGTTGGTGGAAAAGATATAGGAAGGAAGATACCTCAAGTAGGTATGTGGTGGCCCACGATGTTTAAAGATGCTAAGGAATATGCTAAAAAATGTGATGTCTGCCAACGAGTTGGTAAATCATTTCCACGAGATGAACTTCCACTCAAACCAATATGGGCATTATAGCCATTTGAAAAATATGCAATTGATTTTGTGGGAACTATCAATCCACTGGAGAAACATTCTAAATCTCGTTATATCATTGCCACAACATATTATCTAATAAGATGGGCCGAAGGAATACTAGTTCGAGATTTCTCTATAGAGAAAACAACTTAGTTCGTTGATGAAAACATCATCACTCATTTCAGGTGCCCCATAAGCCTTACAAGTGACCAAGGTAAGCACTTCTTGAATACCACTATTACGACACTGACGAAGGAGTTTTTGATACAACACCATAAAATTAGTTTGTATCACCCATAAGAAAACAACACAATAGAAGCCTTCAACAAAATTCTAGAGATCGGGCTAAAAAAATATGTTGCGTAAACTGCAATGATTGCAATGATCGAATTCCAGTTGTGTTATGGACATACAGGACCAATACAAAGAAACTTCATAGGAAGACTCTGTTCAAGTTGATATATGAAAAATAAGCAATCATTCCAGTAGAATTTGTGGTTCCAAGCCTTTACATTCCACATGCAACACACATGACAAAGAAAGATTCAATTGTGGAACATCTTGTAGACTGATAGAACTAGAAGAATCTTTCTTTCTTTTAGACTGATGAAACTAGAAGAATCTTGTTTTTTAGCCGATTATCACGCAATAGTTGAAAAGGAACAACATAAGGCATGGCATAACAAATACATCAAGCATAAATTTGTTAACATAGGTGACCAAGTTTTACTCTATGACAGCAAGTTCACGAAGCATCTCTAAGGAAAGCTTCAGATGCATTGGTTGGGACCTTTTCATTATTGCATAAATCAAATATTCAGGATCCCTTAAGTAGTGCAAATCGATGGTATTCTCCATCCACATTGGGTGAATGGCGCACACCTTAATCCTTATGTTTCTGCTCAATGATTATGTAAGATGCCACACCTATAAATGGGAGTGAGGTAGTTAGGAGTTAGGTTTTTTAATCTTGTAATTTTCTTAGTTCTAGTCATTTATTTCAGTCAAGTTGCTTGTTAGGGGGACCCACCAGTTTCAATTCATCTATAACAATTTCCACGTCCCATCAATCCATCTTGCCTTTTTGGCATTAAATATCCATTAACGACCAAATTGTCACATCAATGATTGCCTGTGTGAAACCATATTTCAATTCCTACATTTAAGAACGCAATCATTATGATCCTCCACTATGTCCTGACAATAATGGTCTGCCCTTGTTGATTGAACTACCTATTAAAGGTTCTAATGCATTCCACATTCTGAAGAGTTGAAGAAGTGCATATCCAACACCCTGGAGCTTTTAGTACATAGTGAGTCTAAGGCCTTCAAAAAACCAAACATTCAGTTCATATACCAAAGTATGCACTTGCCTATATATTTCTTCTTCAGTACAATTATCATGCTAATAGGACCAGGTATACTTCACCATCGCACAATGATTTATGATCTTCCCCTTGCAGTCATTTCTTCTGAATTGTCCTTTCCCAAAACGATATTTATTCAAATCCTAATTTAGTTTGATGGCTTCTTTTACCTTTTCAAATTTATATTCCCCAACTATGATAGGAAAAGGTGGCCATGATGCCTTCTTGTTATTATTGAGAACAGATCTAATCTTGTGTACAAATTTTTGAGGAGCAATTTCCTTGAGAACCATGTAGTTGGTGACATACATAGGCATGGTGTTAGGTGCCTTTCATGCCCCATATATTTGTAAATAAGTGTCATCTTCAGTCAAATACCAGTCACCTAGCTATGTTACTGTGGAAATAGCAGTATCCAACATACATTTTGCTAGTGTCCCATGTATGATTGTATACAATGGCTTGATGAATTCCTTGTTGATTTGTCTATAGCTACTAATGTGTCTTTGGGCATGGAGGACTTGACAACATACATGAATAGGGACCTCTCGAGGAACCCAGTGCCATCCCATACCTGGAAACTAATTCGACATGCACACTGCATCTATAAAATAGGCAGACATATAAAAGTCTGATTGTTGCTTGAAAAATCTATCTTGCGCTTTCAGCATTGGCTCCTCCATATTCTCTGAGAGGATGTCACCCCAATTGCATCTTACACCATGAACAGTGACATGATACATCAAGGGAGACCATTCGATCTTGAAGTGTGTTGCATCTGCCGATCCATTATCATTCTGCCATAACTGCTTGTCTAGAAGCCAAGCTTGCTTGATGAAGATTACATAATTAAGATGAATCGAATGCATCCATTCATCTGTTAAGTTGATCTCTGGATTTGGGAAATTATAGTACTTTTCCATAATAGAAAGTTCGAAATAGGCGATGGTCACTCCCAAAAAATTCTTGATAACACGCTTGTTCGCATCTATGTGTGGGAGGAGCCACTCCGCTATAAAATGAGAAACCACGAGCACTTTAACCCCTCTCTTTTCAGTGTTCTATTGTGAACTTGGGAACCCTTTCCGATATTTATTCGTGAGACGGGCCGCAAAACTTTACTCCACGTTACAGGCTTCCATGGTGTGTTATGCCACTTGTTGCAGTGCTCTCGGCCGAGTCCCTTGCAGCGTCCTTTGACCAACCTCGCCGGCTTTTGCGGCCTCCATTCTGAACTTGGGCAGTACTATGTGCTTATGTTACTTGAAAACATATATCTAATAATAATAAATTGTAATAATAATAAATGTTTCAATGTAATCTTTTAGGTTAGGCAGTACCATGTGCTTATGTTACTTGAAAACATATATCTAATAATAATATGTCACCACATTATTTGTTTACTTGTGTTGACCAACAACACCAACAACATGCAGGCAATGATAAGCTACCATATATTCAAACTCTCATCTCAATTGAGTATTTACAAAGTGAGAATAAATTTGAGAGTTTTCAGAAAGGCTGCAAGGTTGAAATGGATTTATGCTTTATCATATCTTATAGGTAGCTTCTTGCCTTCCATTTCTTCATCCTGTCTTCTTTAACTTAAAAGAAGAAGCATTGTGAATTGTCATATTGTAATCTACTCTCACCATGCATGAATTATTCACAAGGATTTCAGATGAGTTGCTATGTTTCATCACATCTAAGCTTAAACTGAAAGAGGTGGTAAGATGTTATGTTCTCTCCAAAAGATGGAGATTTCTATACACCCAAATTTCCCAATTCACACTCCCTATGTCTCTACTTTTGGATGACAATTATGATTGTGAAAAGGTCGATTCACTCTTAATTACAAGGGTGGGGAATATAATATCCAACAACCTGCTTATGCATTCCTCAGATATGGAGGCATTTCAATTCGTTAAAGAGTTTGAGATATGGGGATACAAGGATTACGTCAATCCATGGAATTTAACTTGTCAGAGTGAATGGAAATAGCCAGGTATTGTAGCACATAAGAATGTTCAACACCTCACTCTCTGCCATTCCAATGAAACCGATGTCCTGCCTCCTACCTTTTTCTCCTTCAATCATCTCACCACTCTTACACTCACAAACTACACTTTATCCAATCCTCCAACCCATTTTACAATATTTAACCATCTCATTTCTTACATTTTGGGGGAAATGTTATTCATAGATGATGAATCTTTAAGTAGATTTATATTTTATTTCCCACTTCTACAAAAAATTTCCCTGCACGGTTGCGTTGAAATGCAAAAGCCTGTCATCTGCACTCTCCACCTTATAAATTTACATGTATATGGTTATTGCGTGGAGATATTCACTGTGAGATGCCTGAAGATTCAAACATTTGAAGCGGACATGATAAGTATAAATGATCTAAGAGTGAATGGCTTGTTGTTTTACGATCTCTCTAATAGGATTTATCAACTGAAACTGGAATGTGGAAATAATTTGATTGGACTCTCACTCTATGAGAGCAAAGAGAGCATCTCTATATCGGCAGAGAGATTTGTTGAGATATTAGAGAGCTTCAAATCATTGAAATAACTTGATATATATTCTGGGATGTTGATGCTTAAAAGGGAAAAATAGGTGGGCGATCCTCTTATTAATTTCTTGGAGAGGCTTCCTGATCTTGAGTGGATACACTTCCCATGCACGTTTCTTATGGTAAGAAGTTTATGTCGTTACTATTATTATTCACTTATACACTTGAATAACCTTCTAGCCACAAAGTTAAAAGAGTTAGAAATAAGCTTAAATGTGGATGGGAATATTATTTGTACCACAATGTAGAAGTACGTGAATATGAGTATCCTTCACCCTAAGGAAGAGAAAGAGATGATGAAACTCTTCCATGGAAAGATCCAAGTCAAGAATACCAATATCGATGCTCTATTAGATTCTAGTTTGTAAGAAAAACTCATTGTAGAGGATTTGGTATCTAAGCTTGGATTTGTAGTACATGGTCACTGCAGTGCCTACCCATTGGGATGGGTCAATAAGGATGTAGAACTCAGAGTCATGAAATAGTTAAAGATCAAGTTTTCCGTAAGTGTAGATTATGTTGATGAAGTGGAGGTAGACATAGTGCCCCTAGTTGTTTGTGGTGTAGTGTTCGGAAGCCCCTACATGTATATGGGGGATGCGATCTTCATGAGGAGAGCCAATTAATACCACTTGATAAAGAACATAAAATACTTCATCATTAGCATGCACAAAGGTTAACCAAAGATCTACTTGGTAAGTTCCAACCAAGTGAAAAATATGATCAGTTCAAGTAGGAAGTTCGTATTGGTTTTCTTACAACAAAATCAACAAGAAGGTGAATTGTTAAAGTGAAAGCATCCATGGAGGGATGTACCAAAGAGCATAAACATTAGTTGGAGATTGTTAGGTGTGGCCCAAGTTAAGAAAATTTTGGACAAGTCAGTTTTGGGAGCTGCGAAGTTACAGTGCAGCGCACTATCGGCAAAGTAGAAGAGACAGCGCCATGAAGTTACAACGCTACGGAGATCCAGCGTTGCGAAGTAAATTGTGTCGTGAAGTTACAGCGCTACGGAGATCCAACGCTGTGAGTTTGTGCCATATGAATGTTTCACTGTAAAGATAATTTTAGTGAATTGTGTCACTCAAATGTTTCATTGTAAAGATAATTTTAGTGAATTGTGCCACCTAAATGTTTCATTGTAAATATTTTTCAGTGGCTCGTGCCACCGAAATGTTTCATTGTAATATTTCAAGTTAGTCAGCACCCTGTGCTTATGTTACCTGAAAACATATATCTAATAATAATATTTCACCACATTATTTGTTTGCTTGTGTTGACCAACAACATGCAGGCAATGGTAAGCTACCATATATTCAAACTCTCATCTCAATTGAGTATTTACAAAGTGAGAATAAATTCAAGAGTTTTCAGAAAGGCTGCAAGGTTGAAATGGATTTATGCTTTATCATATTTTATAGGTAGCTTCTTGCCTTCCATTTCTTCATCCTGTCTTCTTTAACTTAAAAGAAGAAGCATTGTGAATTGTCACAGTGTAATCTACTCTCACCATGCATGACTTATTCACAAGGATTTCAGATGAGTTGCTCTGTTTCATCACGTCTAAGCTTAAAATGAAAGAGGTGGTAAGATATTCTATTGTCCCCAAAAGATGGAGATTTCTATACACCCAAATTTCCCAACTCACGCTCCCTACGTCTCTACTTTTGGATGATAATTATGCTAGTGAAAAGGTCAATTCACTCTTAATTACAAGGGTGGAGAATATAATATCCAACAATATGCTTATGCATTCCTCAAATTTGGAGTCATTTTAAATGGTTAAAGAGTTTGCGATATGGGGATACAAGGATTATGTAAATCCATGGAATTTTACTTTTTAGAGTGTATGGAAATAGCCGGGGATTGTAGCACATAAGAATGTTAAACACCTCACTCTCTTCCATTCCAATGAAACCGATGTCCTACCTCCTACCTTTTTCTCCTTCAATCGTCTCACCACTCTTACACTCACAAACTACACTTTCTCCCATCCTCCAACCCATTTTACAATATTTAACCATCTCATTTCTTACATTTTGGGGGAAATGTTATTCATAGATAATGAATCTTTAAGTAGATTTATATTTTATTTCCCACTTCTGCAAAAAATTTCCCTGCACGGATGTGTTGAGATGCAAAAGCCTGTCATCTGCACTCTCCACCTTATAGATTTTCATGAATATGGTTATTGCGTGGAGATATTCACTGTAAGCTGCCCGGAGCTTCAAACATTTGAAGCGGGCATGATAAGTATAAATGATCTAAGAGTGAATGGCTTGTTGTTTTATGATCTCTCTAATTGGATTTATCAACTGAAACTGGAATGTGGAAATAATTTGGTTGGACTCTCACTTTATGAGAGAAAAGAGAGCATCTCTATATCGACATAGAGATTTTTTGAGATATTAGAGAGCTTCAAATCATTGAAAGAACTTGATATCTATTATGGGATGCTAATGCTTAAAAGGGAAAAATAGGTGGGTGATCCTCTTTTCAATTTCTTGGAGAGGCTTCCTGATCTTGAGTGGCTACACTTCTGAGGCATGTTTCTTATGGCAAGAAGTTTATGTTGTTACTATTATTATTCATGTATACACTTGAAGAACCTTCTAGCCACAAAGTTAAAAGAGTTAGAAATAAGCTTAAAAGTGGATGGGAATATTATTTGTACCACAATGTAGAAGGAGGTGAATATGAGTATCCTTCACCCTAAGGAAGAGAAAGAGATGATGAAACTCTTCCTTGGCAATATCCAAGTCAAGAATACCAAGATCGATGCTCTATTAGAGTCTGGTTTGTAAGAAAAAATCATCGTAGAGGATTTTGTATGTAAGCTTGGATTTGTAGTACATGATCACTGCAGTCCCTACCCATTAGGATGGGTCAATAAGGATGTAGAACTCCGAGTCATGAAACAGTTAAAGATCAAGTTTTCCATAAGTGTAGAGTATGTTGATGAAGTGGAGGTAGACATAGTACCCTTGGCTGTTTGTGGTGTAGTGTTCAGAAGCCCCTACATGTATATGGGGGATGCGGTCTTCATGAGGAGAGCCAACTAATACCACTTGATCAAGAACATAAAATACTTCATAATCAACATGCACAAAGGTTAATCAAAGATCTACTTGGTAAGTTCCAACCAAGCAAAAAATATGATCAGTTCAAGTAGGAAGTTCGTATTGATTTTCTTACGACAAAATCAACAAGAAGGTGAATTGGTAAAGTGAAGGCATCCATGAAGGGATGTACCAAATAGCATAAACATTAGTTGGAGATCCTTTTGCATGCATACAAAGAAGTGTTCCTGGAGCCTAAAGGGATACCTCCTAAGAGGGATGTGGAGCATGAGATACAGTTATTGTTGTATTCTCCATTGCTGAACATTGAGCTGTACATACAATCTATCATAGAAGAAAATGAAGTGAAGAAGTAGTTGGAGTAGTTTTTGGAGCAAGGTGTGATTCAACTAATCATCTCACCTTTTGGGCCACTTATTATCATAGTACCCAAGAAGGATGGGATCGGGAGGATGTGCATCATGCGAAGTATTTCACCAAGTTGGATCTGAAATTGGGATACCACCAGGTGCGAGTGAAGGAACAAGAAACCTGGAAGATCGCCTTCAAGACTAGGAAAGGTATATATGAATAGTTATTAAGGTCATTTGGTTTATACAATGCACCTGCTACATTTAGGTGTTTGATGAATGATGTATTACACCCCTTCTTAGATTCATTTTTATAGTATATCTAGATGACATATTTGTTTATAAAGACACCTGGGAAGATCATATCTCACATCTCAAGCAGACATTGGAGACCTTGAAGAAACATCAACTATTGATGAACCTTAAGAGATGTGAATTTTTTCAACATCCCTTGGTGTATTTAGGGTATGTAATTGGTGGAGGATAACTTAATATTGATCCTACAAAGATGGAGGCCATCACTAAGTTCCCTACTCCTACAAATGTCACTGAAGTTAGGAGCTTTTTGGGGGAAACATAATACCTTCGAAATTTCATAACTTCCTTTTGAACATGGATGCACACCTCCATGCCATAAAAACCAACAAGGGGTTCTAGTGGGGAGAGAACCAACATAATGCCTTCAGAAACCTCAAGTGAAAGATTAGTCAAGCACTATTTCTTTCATTTCCTAATTCGAAAAAGCCTTTCAAATTAGAGACCAATGCAAGTGGGTATGTTATGGGAGTGGTTTTGATGTAGGGAGGGAGACTAGTATGCTACTATTTTTAAATGTTTCTTTCAGAGTCCTGAACTACACTAAATATGATAAGGAACTGTATGCCTTGGTTCAAGTTGCTATGAACTGGACTACTATCTGATGGGAAAGGAGACCGTCATTCACACTGATCACCAATCATTGCAATATTTCAAGGCCTAGAGTAAGCTACGACTACCAGCCATTGTAAGTGGATGGGAATCTTACAAAAATTCCATATAATCATCAAGCATAAGAAGGGTAGTAAAAAAAAGTTGGAATACATGCTCTCACGGCCACGTACAACCAATATTATAGCTTTGGGAACTCTTATGCACATGGAACCTTTTACACATGATGCATACAAGGATGAGTACACAAAAGATAAGGAATTCAAGGAGATATTTAAACAACTGCAAGGCCAATTCCATATAGAAGAAGGTGAAATCAAAGTTGAATATCATCTCCATGATGAGTTACTCTACAAGTTGGATAAGCTATTTGTTCCTAAAGGTGGGATATTTCAGGTAATCAGCGAGGCACACACCTCCAAAGTTGTTGGGAACTTTGGTGTAGCGAAGATAGTCGCAAAATTACAAAGGCATGTTTACTAGACAAAAATGCAATAAGATGTAGCTCAGTTTATAAGAGGATGCATACTTTGATATATAAGCAATCCCAATAATAAGAAACAAGGCTTATGCCATCCCTTACTTGTTCCTACGTGACCATGGGAGAGCATCTCTATGGATTGTGTGGGTGGTCTTCCAACCACTAGGAAGGGACGTGACTATTTATATGTGGCAATTGATATATTCAACAAGATGTGCATTCTTATGCCTTGTAAAAATACCATCGAAGGACAAGAAGCAACAAACATGATCTTTGAATAGGTTTGGGTGCACTTTGTGATACTAAGGAGCAACGTAATTTTAAGGGGCCAAATTTTGCCAATTGGCTATTTTTGGGGGTTTTTTTCAAAAATTAAATTCACTATTTGGTCATTTTTAGTCTCTAATATCGCCTATATTTACATAAAATATGTTTTTTCATCATAATATCCACCAAAATTTACAAGTTTCAGTAGGAAATTGTATGTTTCATATTTAATATTCGCCTACCTATCTATATAGATGTTTCTTTTAATCCAAAATAATCGCCTAGGATATTATACTTAAGTATAATATTAGAATCATTAAAAAATACACTGCTAAGGAGCATCATCTTAGACATGGATACTAGATTTCTCAGTACATTTTGAACTACACTTTTGGAAAATATGGACACTAAGTTGAAGAGATATACAACATTCCATGAGCTACTCTATAGTGAATGTGGAAAATATGAAACTCTATGAACTTTTCATGCTGGATCAGGAGCTTGAGTGGGTCTTACCTTCTTTAGAGGACTTAGAACCAAAGGCTCAAGCAGTGTTATCAGAAGACACAATTTTGTAGAAGAAGTCCATAAATACCAGGTAGGGACAATATGAACTCTGGTAGGTGGGGTTGAAAGGACAACTTCTAGGAAAATCTAAATGGTACTCCAAGGAGAAGGTAGAGGGAAAATTTCCTCACCTCATTCAGTACATGATTTTGGGGACCAAAAGCCTCCCAAAATGGGGAGGTTTGATCCAAAATGGATCAATATATAATTTGTCACCTACTTGGAGCTTCCGGGGTCAGAATATTGGGTGAATTGACTTGTAGGCCCCATTTTATGGGTAGGTCTCATTTTGCATATTTAGGGTCCAGAACCTATTGGGGAATGTTTGAGGGTCTAAACTATTTTATTTGGCATCAAAATTGTTGGTTGTGGAGCAAGATCTTCTAGTCTCATAGATGATATTGTATCAGCCCTGTTTGTACCCCAGTTTTATATGATATGTAGGTGGACTGTACAGTCACCCCAGTGGGGGGGTGTGGGGGGGAAACGACCCCGAAGAAAATTTTTGGGGCTGTTTTCGCCAGCTCTTTTGCGGGCCCATGGTTTTGGGTATCCCGTGGTATTTTCCCATTGTATTTCCCTTATAAAATAAAGACATTGTAATACGGCTAGGGATGATGATGTATTAGGTTTTATGCATTGTAAAGATCTCTGAGATCAGGAGAGAGAATATGAAACAGAGAAGAGGAAGTGCAGCGGTTGTGCTGCAAGTTGTATCCATTCACCTTGCTGGACGGTAATAATAATAAGGACTGGAAAATTCAGTGTGGACATAGCCCAAGTTGGGTGAACCATGATATATCTGTGTCTCTCTTGTAATGTGTATGTGTGATTATATTTTCATTTCTGTTTATTGTTATTGCTCTGCGATCCTGTTTTTATAACAAAAATTTCATCTCTAGAACCTTTTCCCTCCAAATTATTCTACACTTTGAGTCCTTTCCAATGGTCCAAAAATCGCCTCAAACAAAGTCTGTGTGCAAAAGTTATGCCTCCCACAAGTTGACCTATCTAGTTGAATACCACGGTACTAAGTGGATTCCATGTCAACTCTCATTTCTCACACATGTGTATATAGTTATGCGTGGACCTTCAATAATATTCGAGAAGGACCAAAACCCTAAAATTTACCCTATACAACTATCGAGCTTTGTTAAATACTGGGACATCAAGAGAAGAAGGGGGTTCCATTCTTTTGATGTATTTTATTGTTCCATAGTTGAACAACAACATATGAGTGGATGTTTGATCATAATAGAGGAGATAGGAGATATTGTAGTAGAAATTATGGCCATAGAGTCATAGGTTACTCCATAGAGAGTACCATTTCCTTTGTATTTGCAATTCAACATAAAGAGCAAGACATAGTCCTCATTTGTGGTTGGGTTTTTTCCCATAGTGGTTTTCCCAAGGTATATATCGTGTTATTGTGTGGATTGTGTACTTATTTACTCTAGTTATTTTTGTTTCAGTTCCATTTATTTGGCATTCAATAAAAATAAGGTAATAAAATAAGAACTAAGTTGTAAGATCCGTTGTGAAAAATTGTTTCAGTGGAATATCCACAATAGTTTACAAAGCATATTGGTATTAGAGCAGTTTTACTTTGCTTTTTTTGGTTAATCACAAGATCTAGTAGTTGGTGGAATTTTTTTTTCAAACCCTATCCATAGTCGACGATATTGTTCAAGGAACGGAGGACATTTATAAGCAGTGATTTTCAACTTTGGAAATACAAGTCATTGATATCTCATGCAAGATGTCAATCCTCATGGTGTCCCTAGAGAGCAAGTTTGGACCTTTCAGATATTTTGGAGGATATAAATCATATTTCGGTTCTAAGGGGAAATCGCAAGATAAAAGTGACCTAGAAAAAGAGCCGACGAAAGAGCCCGAGAGAGAGAAATTGATTTCTAGTACCAATATTCCTTCCTAGTCTCTCTTAAAGATGGAAGCGAAGGTTGAAATCAAGATATATCAAGGTTAGATCGATGCTCTAAATCCAAATCATTCATTGCAGTATTTGGAGGTTTATTTTAGTATCCATCAAATAGTCAAGGATCAAAATATCTCATTTTCTCGATTCAAGTTAGAGGGACGTGCAATAGCTTGGTTGGAAATCCACATGGAGGCATTTAGGATGGAGGAAGATCTACCAGTAACTAATTGGGAGGACTTTAAAACTCTCATCAACTCCCAATTCTACCTCAATCAGGTATATAGAGGACCAACGGATCTGTTGGCATTACTTTAGGCAAAGGCAGGGGCAGAGTGTGCAAGAATACACCACTGAGTTCAAGAAGAGATTAGGGTTTATTGGGGTTATTAGGATTCAAATTAATAGTTTAAATAAGTTTTTGGGTAAGGGTTTATATGGTTTAGGGATTATTAGGGTTACAAGGATTAAAAGTCATAACATTTAAGGCTTATAAGGAATTAGGGCTAGGTGTTATGGTTTTTATGGATTAGGGACCTAGGGTTTATGGGACTGAGGAGTTATATGGGTTAGGGGTTATAAGAGTTACGTGGAGTCACAATTCATAGGTTATTGGTGTTGGGGTTACAAGGATTATAGGAGCTATAAATATTATAGTAGTGAGTGATTATAATGGTTATAAAATTTATGGGGCTTATATAGGTGAGGAATTACATGAACTATGACTTATAAGGGTTAAGGGTTAGTTGTTATAATGCTTTGGGACTGTAGGAGCTAAATGTTATTGGTGTTATAAAGGTTTGTTTTATGGATTATGTGGTTTAAAATGGTTATATGTTATATGGATTATAGGTATTAAGAGTTTTGGGTGTTTAGGTTATATAAGTTAGGGTTATATTGTTTATTGGATATAGAGTATAAATCTATTAGGGATTAAATGGGTTGGTTTATAAGGGTTACATGTTCTAAGTATTTAAGGGTCAACATATTAGGGGTTATAGGGATATGCATGATATATGTTATAGGGGTTGTAAGATTTGTAGGTGTTAGGGTTAAGAGTTATCGTGTTATAGGGGTTAGTATTTATGAGTTGAATTGGTTATGCATTTATTCTTAAGTGTTATAATGGTTAGAGTGAAGAGTAGGTAGTTATAAGATTCAACTGTTATATGTGTGTAGCAAGAGAATGGATTCTAAATATCACAATGGGGAGCAAGAGAGTGGGGTCACCCACATAGTGTTAAGGGGAAACATAGAATCACTTGGGTGACAAAGATGGATAAAATCCAGATGAAGACCTCAAGGTATTTATGGTTTTAATCTCTTTTAGTTGTATATGGATGTAGGTTAATTAGGTTATTTTAATTAGGTCTCAATAAAAATCAAGTGATAACAAGGAAAATTAAATATATTAGGCTTGTTTCACCCAAATTCCTTTGATGGGCTAATTAACCTAAGTGCTAAAGATGACATTAAAGAGAAAAATGAAAGAAATCAACAATATTAGAATTTTTGTAGGTGTTGAAGGTTCTTGGTTTGAAGATGAAAGTTTTGATAGGGATCTAAGAGAGTGTTATACCTCCTAAATGAACCTATGATGCAAATCAATCTCCCTACAAATAGACTTATACAATGTAGTAGTACATAACACTAAGCCTACCATAAAAAATAATGTAACAATGAAGTGATGAATAATGACCAAAAGTTATCTTGTGATGGTTTATGTTCTCCCTTTCCCTTTCTATGATGTAACCTACTTTGGGATTGAGGACTTGGATTGTCCAATATATGAAAGGATAAAACTTATGAATATTCCTTGGAATTAAGAAGAAATACATCAAGGTTCTATCCAAACTAACAACAAGAGATCCACGTAGAAGTGTTGGAGAAGATAACTAATGGGCACCATGAGAGAATGAAATATTAGTTAAGAAGATTGATCAAGATTTGACACCAATCCAAGTGTGTACCTGTAAGATACAATTTCAAATATAGAAGATTCCAAGAGTTAAATCAAGAGAGTAATCAAAGATATTTTACAGAGAGGAATTTATTGGTAGAAAATAAAGGAAATGAACCAAGGTAGATGAATATTAGATTAATCGTTAGAGAGAACAAACTATACAAAAAAATTGAAGCATGAAACTTAACCTCATTCCATGAGTATTTGAGTTCTTATTGTGTGAAATTCCTCTTATACAGTCTAGATTCCTTGTGTTCCATGATACATAATCACAATACAACTAAGAAATTTGTTGACACCATTCTGTTGACAGGGGTTCACTTCTCACTACTGTTAACAAAGGTCGACACAAACTCCCATAGATATCAGCCCTGAAAGGGGTTTACCCTTTCTAGAAACACCTGCGAAGCGAGTGAAGTCTCACCCGAGATATCTAAGGGGGGCTGCATGAACCAGGCTTCCGCAGTTTTGAGAAGACATGCATTAACTCATACTCACTCGCTACAAAAACCATAGATTCATATTCGCATTATACTAGCAATTCAGATATGCAATTTACATAACCTTTATTCACATCAACCAAAATTGCTTATTAATCAAAAAAATAGCAGGGTCTAAGATACATCGCATCATTATCATTAATACATCATTCACAATTCAAAACAAAACGACACAATAGAAAACCCAGAGTTGGGACATAACCAAACATCCTCATTCATTAACTCATATCAATGACTATGGGAAGAACTTCGCAGAAACAGTTCCAAGTGACTCAGTACGAATCCATATACACAGAGCAAAACTGCCGAAGGAAGACAAAATACATTAGAATTGATTGACTGATCTCTCTATGATGATCTTCCTCCTCTTATTATTTTCCTTATATCCTTAGGCTTACAATTGTGCTTTTATTTATAGACACCTACGGTTGTTACAAAATGGTCCAAATGACCCATTCTAACTAACTTGGACCAAAAATTCTGCTTCCATTGGCTCCTTATGCTTCGTGAATGGTCCTTTTCCTTCGTCGATGACCACTTCGTCGCTGTCAGCTTCGCATTTCCTACGCTCTAACCCCATGCCAACAAAATTCATGGATCACTTAGCACCTTGAGAACACGAAAGGTTAAGGAATATTATATTCGTTTGACCACATAAATAGATTTCCCAAATGAATTTGGTCCATCAATGACCCATTATTAATAATCCTACGTAATTTTGGAACCACTCATGGGATTTCTCCCCAAAGTAGGACCCTAAAGTAAGGAAATACATGAAATAAGTGACTCATGGAAGGTTCAAAGTGAACCAAACCAACAAACGAGGGTCAAAATAGGATAGAGGATGGAGGTATGGAACCCTACCTAAACATCCATAAGACTCACATGGCTAAGTTAAGGTAAGGAGGTCAAGAGATATGATCCAACAAAAAAGTATGGTAAAGAGATATTGATGCCATCACTAGGTATGTCATGTACATAAATTGCATTGAACAAGTTACATTGATATACTTTAGGCCAACAAGTTTATGTGAACACTAAAATAAAAGAATTCATAATCTACATTCCCCCCCTATTGCAAGAGTTCATGCCCATAAGATGGGAATAATATCAAGTTATGACATGGGAAAATGATGTCCCTTGTCAACTTCCTAGGTTTACCTACTAAAAAGGCCCAAATATACCTTTCCCCATTTGAAATGTTGATGTGTACCATGGCATGTGCTAGGTCGCACATCATCCTTTTGAAAATGTGGCACAATACATGTTAGTGTTTTTCTCACATGGAACCTACCGTGTGACATATGTAGAATTATTGACGATGTTGGTTAAGAGATGTTAAATTGGCATGTTTGTTGTATTTTCAACATGAAGGAAACCTTTGTGACCCCAAATAATGTCAAATAACCAACATGTGTGCCAAACTATCGATGTTAAATCAACGTATGAGACTGCAATAAATGTTGTTTTAATGTAAAAAAACCAACATGTAAAAATATGAATGTTGGGAGAGACATAGAGCTTGATGCATATATAGTCACCTCACTAATATATCACACAATTCTTCTGAACCACTTTCTTTTAGAACCACAATTCAAGCTTAATGGGGGGTGTTGGAACATTCTATCCATCTAGACCTTCGTTATGCATGCATGCATACATTCCATGCATTGTTAATTGAGTCTCCTAGCACCTAGACCATGTTGTTGACACCCTAGTGCTTAATGTTTTTCATTATTGGACACATTATCCTCTTAGAATGCCTTATCCATATATTTTATGATCTAATGTGCCCTCATGCATGAATTTAGGAGTTGGTTGAGTCAGTTCCATGATTTAAGGCGCCTTGTCCCCTTGATCACCTAGGTAACTGACCCTTACACCTAGTTCACTGATTTTGAGTGTACTAGCACCCATTTTGACCACTACCAATCAAATCATGTGCCTCATTTGGATTCTCCTTCCCTAATTTATGGCCTAGTGGATCAATCATGCACCAACCACCTTTAGTTAATTGGCCATTCATCATTAGTTCCCATTAGTGTTTGTCGGGAGATGGATCCAATGCTAACTAAGAATGTCTCATCAGTGGAATTTAAATGCCATCAAAGGCTCGCAAATTCTTTTGCATGTTACATTATTTAATTTCCCACACCTTGTGGATGAATAATATGAAATTTTTTTACACTTAGAACTCTCTTTTCTCTATGATATTCTTCTTTATTTTTTTGTAGTTCTTTGTTAAACATTATGAGGATAATTTTACTGCTGGAGATCCACGTGTGTGAGATAATTTCACAGTTTCCATAGTTGTTAATACCATATTTGGTTTATTTCTTTTTCTTATTTTATTGAAAGCATTTTCAACAACGTTTTCAATAGCTTTTCCAATAATTTTTTCAAAATATTTTCCCACTTGATTGATTCTTTCCTTGGTTGCTCCATAATGGAGATAAAATCCTCCATGGAAGTGGATGTGTGCGGTCGTAACTATACTATGATACCAATGAAGTGAACACAATATAGCACAACAATTAATAATTAAATATAAGAGTAATATCTCTCTCTCTCTCTCTCTCTCTCTCTCTCTCTCTCTCTCTCTCTCTCTCTATATATATATATATATATATATATATATATATATAATGAATGATGTAATATAATGAAGAATTGGCCTAGTCTTATATAGGCGTGTAAGGTAATATTTCACAAAATTTCGTTCCTTTTTGAAGCACCTCTTCCTAATTATTTATTAAATACTAACTACTTAGTTATGTTCACAACATAAACACAATCTTCTTTACCTAGAAATTCAAAACCTTAAGGTTGCTTCACATAAATTTCTTCATCCACGTAACCATTCAAGAAAGATGATTTAACACCCATCTAAAAAATAGGCCATCCATACTGAGCAACTACTGCAACCACCAACCTGATTGTATCCATCTCAACCATTGGATGAAATGTTTTTGTATAATGAATTCCTAGTGACTTACTTGAGGAAAAAGTGAGTTTGAAAATCCTGTTTGCGATCATTTATCCTCTCACCGCAATTGCAATTTTGTTGAGCTTATCCATAATTAAGAATTCTTTGTTATCAAACACTAACTTACAATTTTCTCAATCATCTATCCAACATAAAGTATATTCTTTTTCAATGCTGGTTCCAACAATGTATCATTAACGAACATCTTCTTTCCATTCAATGCTGGTATTGCCACTATACCTTTTCCTTTCACTTTTGAAGCACGTTCATATCCAACTATCACTTTCGCTGAATAAATGTCATCAGTATTTGTGAACAACTTCTCCTGGGATGACACATGTGTTGAACATCTTGAATCAATATCATGCCTCATTTTCTTCATTGTGTGTCATTACACTTGAAATAAATAGCTTCTCATCTCTGGTTTCTTCAACAGTAGTGTTATCTCCCTTATTTTCCAAAGTGTTGACTCCCTTATTTTCCAAATCATGCAATTTGGTTATGTAGTCACTTGCATAATGACCAAATCAATGGAAATAGTAACATTCTACACTTGATTTGTGTCTAGATCCATCTCTCCCTCTTCTTCTTCCATGATATCTTTCGTTGCTTCTTCCTTTAAAAAATTGATTTGGACTTCTACCTCTACCTATTGAAGCAGATGCACTCCATTGAGAATTATTGAAATTAAATCGATTTTGATTTGGACTGCTTTGATTGTGATATTTTCCTCTGCTACTACCTCTTCCTTGGAATCTAGTAGAATAAAACATGCCCCGTCTATTCATTGCCATTGTTTTCTTCAACCATCAACAAATAGCCACTCAATTCATCAAGACTCTGTAATGTCCCAAATTTGGCATTGGGTCACAATGGCCTAATCACATGGGCCCTATTCATTAGAGTTGTCAAATTGATGCTAAAGGTCAAATAATTGCCGAGGAAAATTACTAGTTTCCTAGGTTTGGGGTGGATGCTTTGGGATTTGGAATAATGGGGATAATATATGACATGTCAGGGCTAAAAATAGACTCCAATAGGGTGCTCAAGGGTGTTAGGTCAGCTAAGATGCTTCCACATGTGATTTGGTGGAAGTGGGAGACTAGGAATTGTTGTACAAGTGGCGTTCTTTGGAATCTCTTCCCAACTTGAGTTGGCATGAGTCTCTTGGAAGGAATTCGACCCATGGAAACATTAGAAATTTATAAATGTCAATAACAAATAATGAAACCAGATTTTGATCATTTGTAGAATTTGCAATTGCATTTGTGAAGAGGGAGAGCTAGTGGATGACTACTTTCTTACCTTAGCCAATTTCAAGGGTGAAAGATTCCCATCCAAGTTGGTAATTGGAAAGGTCATTCAGACCTTTTATTTGGACCTTTAATGGAGTCTTTATTTGCAGGTTTAAGTTACAGGGAAGATCATGGTTTCTTCTATCTCACTCCTTCAAACATTTCCAGTTTTGATGGCATATTCTTGATCCTTGAGGGAGGGCGTTTTTGGTGAGCTATTGTACTCTTTGGGAGAGCTTATAATGCCCCATTTATTTTGTAATATGAATTAAATACTTTGTTCTTCATATCCAGAAAGTTTCAGGTCTAAATTCCAAGTATAAATGTATAAATATCAATTTTAATGAAAGAACAGTGCCATTTCCCCACTACCTTGTTGTGAATCAATGTAATGCTGATGATTTCAAATGAATGGATGATTCTATGATGAATTTGTGATTAATGGACTGCCATGGATGTATTTTAGAAGTTTCATGTACTATACTTGAGAATTTGAAGTATTTTTACTCAGTTTAATTGCAATGGGAGAAGAAATAGTGCCATTTCCCCAAGGGTCGAATTGGTGATTTTTGCAGTTGAATGGCAGAGGGTTGGAACAGATATAATAATCAATTAATGGTGCAAATGAGACCTTAATAACATCATTAATACATTCCCTACCTCTTTTCAGAAATTTGAGTGGGTTTGGAGGCATTTGGGAAGCCATTTTAAGTACTTACCCCAGGGGGATTTGAACCCCAAATTACTAGTAAAATTGCATACTTGATCCTGAATATTAAGAGAGTTTGAAGAGGTATTTTGGTGGCCATATGTCATCCCTGAACATCATATTCAAGTCCTAATATCATTCATACACTTTCCTTGAAGATTTGAAGGCATTTGGAGTCAATTTGAGACCTAGAGACCAATACTAGTCAAAGGGAAATCACTAGTAAAGTTACCTACATTGACCAGAATTGAAAGAGGATTTAAAGAAGTATTTTAAAGGTCCAAAGGAATCCATGAAAAACATATTTATGTTCTAATATAATTCATATACCTTCTCAGAATATTTGGGATCATTTGGGGCAAATTTGGGACCTAGAGATCAAAACTAGTCAAAGGTCGAACTAGGGAAAAAAAGTGGAAAATTGCCATTTTAATAAAATTCCTAACAAGGGAAATTACATACTCATTGTCTTTAAATATTTGAAAACAAGAACAATACTGGCAGTCACTTGATACTTTGGCACAAGGATACATAAATTCTTCTCAAGCATTCTTCTTTTTGGGACATCTTCTCCCAACGGCCTCATTTGATTAACAGGATCTTGCAATCTTGTGATATAATCATTCATTGATTCATTACTATGCATCTTGGCATTATCGAATTTACTCCTTAATGTTTGCAAAATTTTTGTTGTTGCACCTTCATAAGTGTTCTTTAAAATAACTCATGCATGTTTGGATGATGTGGCACTAATTCTTGAAAAATAGCTTAATCAACAACACTACCTATGAGCGAAAGTGCTTCATTATCTATCCTTATTAGCTCCTTAAAAACATTATTTGCATAAGCATCCAATACTTTATATGCTTCATCAGAAGGAATATTATACCCATCAATTAAAAGTTCCCACAAATCTTTAGTGATGAATATAGGCTGCATTCTTTTGCTCCAATAGAAATAATTTGTGCTAATTAATTTAGGGAGTAGAATATTGCTTGTCACAATTGGAGAATGAGCAAGTGAGAGAGAAAGAGAGTACTCCAAAAGATCACTACAAAATGTCCCACTTCGCCTTGGGATGAGAACACTTATCCCAAAATTGGGACTCAATCACCACCAAAAATGATCATTTTATTAATGTTTAAGTACAATGAAAGACAACAACACTTGCACAATTACAAGAAATTTGGTTCTTAAAAGTGAAGTGAATGAATCACTTTTATAAAACTAATGCCTTCACAAATTTAGAACCTTATTTTCCCAATTAGAGACAATAAAATCTCTTTTACAATTTAATTGCAAATGATGAAACTAATCACCATTCCAAAAAGTCTCTTCCTGATACTCCCATATACAAATAATTAAACCAAATCTTTTCTCACACTTTGAAAATGAATAGGATCTTTAAAACATCATTCTCGACATATGATTAAACCAAATCTTCTTTCACACTTTGAAAATGAATAGGATCTTTAAAACCTCATTCTCTCGACATATTACTATTTAAAACATAGATTGAAATACAAGTACTTGTACTAGACGTCCTTTCCACTTCAATTTGCATTGCCATCCCAACATATATTGAGGTGTTGTGATAACATGATTCAATTCAAAATTGGGGAAAACTCCTAAATGTTTTTACCATGGATTTTGGATGTGGTATAACTCCATTGATGCTTGAATTTTTTTCTAAATGCTTATCAAAACTTTGTCCCAAAATAAGGTCAGTTGTCTATAAGACTAGCTTACTCCAATAATAAAATGCATGTCATTGATGTCTAGCCATTATATAAACTTATTCAATTGACTTAGAAACTTTGCTTCGGTGGAAGAGATGTCTCAAACGTTTGTGATATTAACCAATGAAATAAAATTAAAAAAAATTCAAATCCAAAAATTAGTATGTTTTTATGAATCTATATGTGTTTTTGACAAATAATTTTAGTAAGTTGTGCTGCAAAAATGTTTCATTGTAAAGATAATTTTAGTGAATTGTGCCACGTAATCCCTTAGTATTCGACAACACCATGTGCTTATGTTCTTGGAATACGTATATCTAAAAGCCACTGAAATGTTTCATTGTAATCCTCCATGTTCGACAACACCACTTGCTTATGTTCTTGGAAATCGTGCTTATTTATTTGCTTGTGTTGACCAACAACATGCAGACAGTGGGACGCTACCAACAAAATATGTCTATCCATATATTGAAACTCTCAGTATTTACAAAGTGAGAATAAACTAAAGTTCTTAAAAAGGCTGCAAGGTATAAATGGATTTATGCTCTATTGTATTTTACAGGTAGCTTCTTACCTTCCATTTCTTCATCCTATCTGCTTTAACTTAGCAACAATGTTGTCAATTGTCATAGTGCACTCTCACCATGCAAGACTTATTCACAAGGCTTCCAGATGAGTTGCTCTGCTCCATCCTGTCTAAGCTTAAAATGAAAGATGCGGTAAGATGCTCTGTTCGAGGTTTCTAATCACCCAAATTTCCCAATTCAGGCTCTCTCTGTCTCTTCTTTTGGATGATAATTATGAATGTGAAAAGGTCGATTCGCTCTTAATAACAAGGGTGAAGAATATAATCTCCAACATTCTGCTTATGCATTCCTCAGATTTGGAGACATTTGAACTGGTTAAAGAGTTTGAGATATGGGAATACAAGGATTATGTCAATCCATGGAATTTTACTCGTGAAAGTGTATGGAAATGGCCAGGGATTGTAGCACAGAAGAATGTTCAACACCTCACTCTCTATCATTCCAATGAAAACGATGTCCTGCCTCCTGCATTTTTCTCCTGCAATCGTCTCACCACTCTTACACTCACAAACTACACTTTCTCCCATCCTCCAATTGATTTTACAGGATTTAACCATCTCATTTCTTGCAGTTTGTAGGAAATAGTATTCACAGATGATGAATATTTAAGTAACTTTATCTTTCCTTGCGCGGCTGCGTTGGGCTGCGTAATCCTGTCATTTGCGCTCCCCACCTTACATATTTACATGTGTATGGTTATTGCGTGGAGATTTTCACTGTAAACTACCCGAAGCTTTATCTTTTATTTCCCACTTCTACAAAAAATTTCCTTGCGCAGCTTTGTTGGGTTGAGTAAGCCTATCATTTGAGCTCCCCACCTTACAGATTTACATGTGTATGGTTTACATGTCGAGATTTTCACTATAAATTGCCCGAAGCTTCAAACATTTGAAGCAGACATGATAAGTATAAATGATCTAAGAGTGAATGGCTTCTTGTTTTACGACCTCTCTGACTGTATTGAGCTCTCCAAGTGAAATAATTTGCTTGGACTCTCACTGTATGAGGGCGAAGAGAGAGTCTCTGTATTGGCAGAGCGATTTGTTGAGATATTGGGGAGCTTCAAATCATTGAAGAAACTTGATATGTATTTTGTTTTTGTATGCAATAAAATGCAGGAAATTGTTGTTATTGCTGTTATTATTCACTTGGGATTTTAGTAAACCAACTGATTTGTTTGGCATGATATCCATTGGAATCCATGTGCATGCTTGTTGATTTTAATAAACCTGCTGATTTGTATTTTGCCTGTCGGATATTGTAACGAGGAGAATGAAAATGCAGGAGTTAGCTATAAATCCCTAGGAAATCCCTGTTTCAGACTTTCAAAAGGAAATCCAAATACCAGAAGATGAAAATGAGGCAGGGGAAAAGTTGTCAGATTTTTTAATGAAACTGGACGTGAGGGAGCCTCAGCTCAACCCATGATCCGTGTTAAGATTATTTAGAAACCAACTTTTAAGTATTTAGATGTTGGGGAATTGGTTGGATATTTCAAGATAGTCTCTTTTTAGTGGTGTAAGAATTTATGGTTATCTGGAAGGAAGTTTAGGTTCCATTTCTGGAGTACTTTCTTGCACAGTTTTATTTGTTTTTGGGTAGATTTTTTTTACATCAAACATTACAGTTGGTTTTCCAGTTTACTATGCTGTTATGTTGTTTACAAGTTGGTTTTCGAGTTTGCTATGCTGTTGTTATGCTATTTACAAATTGGTTTTACAGTTTACTATGCTGTTATGTTGTTTACAAGTTCGTTTTCCAGTTTACTATGTTGTTATGATGTTTATAAAATCTATTGTACTGTGTAACTATTGTTAAACATTCTAAGTAAAGAGTATTTTCTTGCATAGATCTATCTGTTGTTCGGTAGATTCTTTCCATATACAACATTAAAGTTGTCGCTACTTTACTATGTTGTTGTGTTGTCAACAAAACCTATTATATTATGTAATTCTTATCAAACATTTCAAACAAAGATGAAAAAACCCCACTTTACTATGCTGGTGTGCTGTCAACAAAACCTATTATATTATGTAACTAATGTCAAACATTTCAAGCAAAGATGAAAATATAGCATAGTTATGTGCAAAATTTTATGGTTGACTGGATGGAAGCTTATGTTCCATTTCTTGCAGTACTTTGTTCCACAGGTCCACTTGTTTTTGGGTAGATTTTTTTCACATCCAACACCAAAGTTGGTTTTCCAGTGTTCTATGTTGTTATGCTGTTTACAAAATCTGTTGCAGTGTGTAACTATTGTCAAAACCTCAAGCAAAGATGTAAAAATCACACTTTATTATGCCTATCAATAAAACCTATTATATTATGCAACTAATGTCACACATTTCAAGTAAAGATAAAAAGGTAGAATAGTTATGTGCAAGAAAAGCCAATTTCATATTGTTAACATTTTAAGAACTTTAACTATTGATTTAATTTTGTCAAATCATTTTATATGTTTTTTTAAATATAATTATATTTTCAATCTTAGAATTTTTTCACTTGAATAAATCAAAGTTTGTAAAATTTAGTTTTATTGTTATACCTTTATTATAAAAATTTATAGTCAAAACTTTATAGATCTTAAAAAAAAGTTTGAATGCATGTTTTGAATAGTTTATGAGAAATTTGTCTTTAGAAGTGATCTATATTAATTTATTTTTGTTATTTTATTTTTGACATTGTATATTAGGTATAGATTTCTTTTTTATTTAGAAATTGTATTACAAGTTTGTATCTATTTACATACATTCATAAAAATTTAATCTAAAAAAAAATTGTGAATTTATAATTATGTATATTTATTTCAAAGAGACATTTATTGAAATCTAGTTTTTTTAGAGTTTTTAATTAATTTGTTATTTTATTTTTTAATTAAACATGTTTATATAATCTTTGGTATTACATGTAAATTGTTAAGATTTTATCTGATGAGGGAATGTTGTATATCATTTACTTGTGTTATGTTGAAATTTTAGTCTTTTGATTCACTTCCTTAGATTGCTCATCTTAATTTGATCATTCCTCGTACAATTGGATCCATGAGGGGAAGTACCTCTCCTCCTTTTGCCAAAGCTTTGACTTTCCAAGCCCTCATCACCTCCCTTAGCAAGCCTTCATAGAACACAAGTGTTATCGATATTCATGAAGAAGACAACCCCACTGTATGATGTCAACCTTTCTCCCTCTCTTTGCAGTAAGGCATCATCTCTTGATGACAAAGATCTCATTGGTTAGTTTATAGGTTTGTGGCCCTCTCCCAAAGGAATGAACTCGTGGATCCAATTAAGGCTAGATTTTAATGATAAAAGGTAACTTCTTATATTTTTATGTAGCATAGGATTTTATACATTCTTGTTTAAATTGAAAGAAAACATGGACCTTATCTTTCAAAGTGGTCCTTATTTTATGGATCAAGAGGAATGTATCTCAAGAGGTAGACTTTAGATTTTGATATGGAGGTTGGTGTGGGTACTATGGTTCTAATATGGGTTCAACTACCTCATTTTCCATTGCACTATTGGAATGATGAGTCTCTCGAAGCCATTCAAAATACCCTAAGGAAAATACATTGACAAGTCAAGACCCAAATTAAGTATGTTTTCATGTGCAAGGATTTGTGTTGAAGTAGATTTGGAGAAATGGCTCTCGTAAGCAATAAATTTATATTTGGACAAATGGACACATCTATATAAATTTGATTATGGACAACTTTATTTTCAACGCAAAACTTACTATGACTATGGACGTTTTTCCAAACATTGTAAATCCTCTGCTCCTATTCAAGCTCCTTAAAACATTGGAAAATGGTAGCATGCTAAAATGTCTCCTATAAATAAGTAAGTTGACTCCACATTGACCTATGGTGATAAAGTAAAATTCATTCAATATTCTAATCATTTATCAATCTTTTCCAAGTAAGATCAGGAGTCCCAAACATTGACTTCCTCTTCTTCTCAACTTATGGCACATCCCTAGTCATCTTTTCATCCTAACCATCTTCAATCCTTTCTCTCATCAAGCCTTTGTTTAGCCCCTCATTACTACTCCATATTTATAAACATTTAACCTATCACCCTAATAAGAACTTTATAAATTATAAGCATCTTCCCATAGCCAATGAAGCAACCCTCTAAAATTCTTAGTTTTAGGAAGCATGGTTTCTCACAAGGAAGACATCATAAAAACATCAACGAGAAGATGAGGAAGAGGAAAAATGAATCCTGAAAAGGACCAGGAAAAAACCAAATAAATAGAAGAGGGAGGAAATAACAAATAAAGAAATGATTCTACGAATTTAAGCAACACTAGATGTTGTTTATGGAAACATATATAAATCTTCCCCAACTAAATAATTAAAACCATCTCCTCAAATCATATGGAATGTGTAGTGAATTCAAGTTAGAAGTAATGCAAGAATTCATCAAATTAGAATGACCAACTATTCTTCTCATGTAAGAGACAAAGCAAGATGATAGTTCAATGTTGTAATTGCTCAACTAAAATAAGGTATTTCAATATAGGTCAAACACCTGAAGCAACTAATCACACAAATACATCATAGATCAACCCACCAATTCATTACATGGTGAAAACCCTTAGAGAGGGAAACAATCCTTGGACCTAGCCAAATAACTACTTGAGGAGATATATTAATGAAAAGGAAAATAATTTAAATATTAATTTCTCTCATTAATCGATCATCAACTCATGACCTCCATGCTCTTTAAATGGAAATCATAAACCAATCATGTGTTAAGCCATGGATCAATGTACTTGTTTAAAATCAACAAAAACGTGAACTTTCATATCACTTTCTGTCTAGAACATATCATGACCATCATATTACATAAGTTAAAATCCATACTAATGCATACTAAACAAACACACGTTACCTCAAGATACATTAGACCAAGTTGATCTTCATTATATCCGAAGTGTCTAAATATCCTAGCATTCCCCTTAGGAAAAAATTGGGATAGGATTGAAGGATTTACAAAGGTGACATAATAGGATAAAGAAAGCGACGTTAAATCATATCCCTCCTTAATGGCAATTTCTTGAACTCCTTACATATATCGAAGTTTTGAAAACTTTGTTTGTGTAAGATATTTTGTGAAAATATCAGCAACTCAATCATCTGCAAGGAAAAATAGCACTCTGAGAATATGCACTTCGATAATATTTATGATGAACTGCATGTATATCTCAATGTGTTTGTTATGCTGATGTTGAACTAAATATTTGGAAAGCTTGATAGTACTTTGGTTTTCACACAATAGGGTAGTTGGATGTTGTTGTTGGAATCCAAACTCAAAATGGATTTGCCAAAGTTGCAAGGCTTCTTGATTTTCATTAAATGTGGCCCAATACTCCGCTTTTGTAGAACAAAGAGAAAGAGCTTGTTTTTTATTACAAGCCCAAGTGAGAGGTCTAAGATCAAAAACATAACCTGTAGAATTTTTTTTTATCATTAGGGTTTCCACCCTAATCGAAATCAATGAAACCAAAAAACAAAGGAGTCCCCCTTAAACTATAATGAATCCCAAACTCAATTGTACCCTAGATATACCAAGTATTATTTTCACTACTATGGTGTTATTAACCATAAAACCTAAAATAACATAAGATATACACATATTTATGATGTAATAAACCAGAAATTATGTGTGCCAGCTACCTAGTAAGCCTTAATTAATAGAGAGACTTTTTAACATTAATAAATTGTTCACTAGTAACTACTTAGCCTTATTCAAAATATATGGCTGCATACATTACTTGAATAAATTATAAAGTAAGGGGGTTAGGGTAGGACCCAAACATGCCCCCCCTTCCCCCAAGAACAATACCTCGAGGATGAAGGTGAGGAAAATGATACAAAATCCCTTCAGGTTCCCGAGTGGCATCTTCTGGTTGCATATATTTTCGCTAGACCAAGATTTTTTTAACTTTGCACCTAAGCAATTAATGTTCTCCACTATCTAATCCGGCTTCCAATTGAATCCAAATGAAACCTTCCTCATAAACTTTAGGTAACTTGGTTTGCACTTTACAAGTGGTTCTAATCACCTTTTTTAGGAAAGGTACATGAAAGATCGGGTAAATCTTGGAGTGATCTAGCAAAGCTAGATTATAGGCCACTTGTCCAATGCATTGTAGGATATTTTAAGCTCGATAGAACTTTAGGGATAGTTTATACAGGGTTTTTTTTTTAGCAATGTTTAATTATAAGGTTGAAGATGAAGAAACGCATGATCCCCTTCTATGAAAAATCATTCTAAGCAATGTTGATAGTCTTGTTGTTTGATTATGTTTTGAGCCATAGCCAAATTTTGCTCAAGTGTGTCTATACTAACTTCTCTAGTATGAAGTGTGTTATCCCCTGCATTGTAAATAGGAAACCAAAAACAAATATTTTTGGAAAAATACTTCTTCACATGGGGTGGTTTTGGTAGCTCCATGATAAGCACTATTAAAGTACTATTATTCCATAAGAATCCATCACTACAACAAAACCCCATGATTAGCTTCTTGTTTAGCTCCATTTTTTGCTGCCACTCATTGTTTTAATGTATTTTTCTACATTTGCTAGAAATAGTCGGTGCTATTCATCAGGTTGGTGCTATTTTCAGCATACTTTGCATCGTGTATTCCTAGTTGACACTAAAGTCGGTGCTAATTAGTGCCTACTTTAGCACCGACCTTAGTGGCGACTTTAGTGCCATAATTAATTCATCTAGTTAGCACCCTATTTAGCTTCCAATTTAGCTTCTTGTGTAGCTTCCTATATATCTTATGGTTTAGCTTCCCTTTTCATTCTTTTTTTAGATTCATCTTTATCTTCTAGTTACGCTTCCTTTGTAGATTCTAGTTTTGCATTCTATTTAGCTTCCAATTTAATGTCTACTATGCCTAAATAGTTAAATTGTTGAGGTTTTGGGGGTTCACGGGATAGGGGATTTATGGATTATGGGATTTACAGATTAGGGGTTTAGTGCTTAAGGGTTAAGGGATTAGGGATTAGGGATTATAAGGGATTAAGGGTCAAGGGTTTCAAGCTTAGGGGATTAATGAGGTTTAAATGTTAATGGATTAGAGATTATGGGTTAAAGGCATAGGGACTAAGGTTTTAGGGGTTAGGGGTTTAGGTGTTAAGGGATTAGGGAGTAGGGATTAAAGGATTAAGGGACAAGGGCTTAGGGGTTAGGGTATTCGCAATTTATGGGTTAAGCAATTAAGGATTAGGGGTTTAGGGATTATGAGTTAAGGGATTATGGATTATGGGTTAATGGATTAAAGGTCAAGGGATTAGATGTTAGGGGCTTAGGTTAAGGGGTTTAAAGGTTAAGGGATTAGTGATTATGCATTAAGGGATTAAGGTTTAAGGGATTAAGGGTTAGGGGTTAGGGGGTGTAGGGGTTAATTCATTTAGTGGTTAAGGGCTTAGGGGTATGGTGTTTATGGATTAGGGAATTTAGGGGTTAGCATCTTATGGGGTTATGATTTAAGGGGTTAGGGTTTAAGGTTTAAGGGTTTAGGGGTTATGGTCTTAGGGATTAGTGGTTAAGGAGTTAGGGGTTAGGGGATTAGGGGTTAGGGGTTTAATGGGTAAGGTTTAAGGACTTATAGGTTAAGGAATTTAGGGTTAAGGGATTATGGGTTAAGGGATTTATAGGTTACAAGGTTAAGTGCTCAAGGGTTTAAGGGTTAGGGGTTAAGGGGTTAGGGTTTAAGGATTTATGAGTTTGAGGGCTTAACGGTTAGGGGTGTAAATGACTAGGGGTTAAGGGATTAAGGTGTTAAGTTGTTAAGGTTTTAGGGGTTAAGGGGATAGGGGATTTAGGGATAGGGTTAAAAATATGTTAGAATTGCAGAAGAGAATAAGAAGAAGACACAATTTACAATAGAATGGGGGTCATTTGCTTATAATTTCATGTCTTTGGATTAAAGAATGCACCCTCCTTTTTCTCAAGGATAGTAATCAAAACCTTCAAGGATTTTCTTCATAAGTTCTGTTATCACTCCAGGAAGCTCTCTTAGGTTGTATTTCAGAGATGCCTGGTAACTTAAACTTGTCTTGAAAGAAGGGATTAATTTTGGATCAAGTTGGATGACAGGAATCAAAATCGTACACTCTCACAACATGCATGAGGGCTCTCAGATAGACAAGGCTTTGACTATGGCTGTTCAGAGAGTTGATTTAAAATAGAGGGTGTAAATCCTTGTTGCTTTTAAAAGGTTCATACACAGCAGAATGCATATAAATGGATAAGCGCAATAAAATAACAACATATATGTTCATTTCTTAAACACCATGAAAGGATAACAACTATCTCAGCAATTAAAGTGAACATACAGGAAATATATCATTCACAGCAAGTACAGAAACATGAGAAACATAAATCTGCCAGCCAATAATAAAATAAGCTTGTATAATCTGAAAAGTTACAGAAGTCTGAGAATACAAAAGTCGATTCTTCTCTCCAAAGTTGAACCTCTATTCTACTTCAGTCCTTGGCTTTATAGCCATTACACAGTTTTTAAATCCCAAATAGATGGATCGAATATACTAAAAATAACAACTGAAAACAACAAATGATAGATGCAACAGTGCATCATGATCAAAGTAACTACTCTTTGTAAGTGACATTATGCTTGACAGTTGAGACGATCATCTTGGAGCTGGGGGCAGGTGTGAAAATGTTATTCTGTAGAAGCTTGTAGGGGTGTTTTCCAAAAATAGGCAAGAATATTTTTACTGTTGAATCTGCCAGTGCTTTCAGTCTGCGAACAGAGGCGATCATGGTACACTTGAATGCTTGTTAGTCTTCTGGAAAACATCTTCAAGGTGTTAGGAATCATACCAAAAAGGTTTGCTGCCTACTGATATATCTGTGCGTTTATTTTAGTTTTTGGCAGCTAACAAAACTGGGCTTGAATGTGACAAGCAACCGAAAGCCTAACGTTCGATGATTAATGAATCATAGTAACGCTTTTCCTAAACCACCGAAATGCTTGAGGGTGCTGGAAAACCTTATCTCTTTTTCGGTATCTAGGAGGACGTCGCTTGCGCACAATAAGCTAACAGAACGAGATTTGGCAGCTAATGAACAGTTCCGATGTTCGCCCAAGCTGCCGAAAACCATGCCCAATTCAACCTGCAAAACATGGCAAAACTGTGTTTCCATCCTCATGTTACCTGGATGTTTCTTCCTCCTGGGCTGAGGTCGTAGGATTGGCAAAGTCAATCGTAGTAGTAGCTAAGTCTCTAGGTTTGAATGCACCATGGGCTGGGGACTTTGAGCTTCTCCCTTGCCTTCTAAAGCTTCGACCTTCCTCCTTAATCAGATGTTTTCCCTGATAAGCCTTATGTTTTTGCCCCTCATCTTGCCATGTTTCTTGGTCAATCCATGAAAAGATCTGTAAAGCTCGTTATACCTCTTTATCAGCCTTTCATTTTTCTCTTTAATAACCCTCTGGAGTAACTCGTGTTCATAAGCTTGCTGGAGGAGCCGGTTGATTTTCTATGAAGCTAAAATCTTCGAATTTTGGGTTGGCTTGACTGCCACCTGCTGACTCTTCTCCTCCACGGGTATAGGGGAGGGTAAATTCACACAGTCCAAGCCTTGCTATTCCATAGAGGTAGATGGGGGCAACTTTACACAATCATTCTCCTACTCCATCAGGGCTGGGGATTCTTCCTGGGGTACCTTATCTATTTTCTCCTCATCAAATTTTGCTTCAGCTCTCTGCAACTCCCCCTCCTCTTCAGAATCAGTGTAAGGGAGGTTTAAAAGATTTGTACTTCTCAAAGGAATTTCCTCTGAAACCATCCCCTCATCCTTAGCCTTGTCATCAAATGTCAGCTTCCTTTTGGTTTTCTTCGCCGGTGGAGCTGAGGAAAGGGGTTTGACTGAATTTGGGGGAAGATCCCTCCTTCTTCGTTTTCCACTTATGGGGTTTGAGGATTTCTTTCCACCTTCTGGCTGTAATTCGGTTTCGAGCCCACTCCACAAGAGAAAGAAAGTCCATTTCATGCCCTTTCTCTGCAATATCTCAGAGACCAACAATTTGATCAGACCATGGTGGAATAGCCTCCCTGCAATTTTGGAGGGTTGAGACTTTACTTGATGCGCCATTTTGGTGAGGCTCTTGTGGAGGTAGAAAGGGAGATTTAGAGGGTTCTTGCCCATGAAATGATCCAACAATCTGAAGTGATAGATTAACACCCTGTTATACCTGCCCTCACAGGTTATATAGGCCAGGATGGACTTCAATAACAGTTTCCAGTTATCCTCCAGGTGCGACATAGGGATGTCCTTCTTCCAAACCTGACTCCTATGCTCCGATTTCAGATATGATTTAAACTCAAAATCCTTCTTAATCATGGTCTTAAACCAGCTCACCCCGGTTGTAGGCAATTCTGTTACCTGGGCAATGATTTGCTATAGTTCAACCAAATCCAGCATCCTTCTTACCATAGCATTCGGTTCATCCTATTCTTCCTGGATGAATTTAGTCACTGGAAGGATTAACTGAACTAGGAAAATGGCATCAGTGCCATAAACCAAACTGAAAGGAGAAGTGCCTAAGGATTTCTTGTTTGTCACCCTGTCATCCCAAAGAGCAAATTTCAGCTTTGAATCCCAACTCCTTTGATTTTCCTCCAATAGTTTTTTGATGATCCTGATTAGGCTTTTATTGCAAGATTCAGCGAGACCATTGCCTTGAGGATAGTAGGGAGTGGAGTGAACTAGTTGAATGCCCGTCGATTCGCACATATGGACTAACTCTTTATCTTTGAAAGCAATTGCATTATCAGTTACCAGCCTTTTCGGGCAGCCGAATTTGGTGATGATGTTTTCATATAGAAATTTGATGATAACCTGATGGTTAGTGTTTCTGGTAGGGATTGCCTTGATCCATGTGGTGAAGTAGTCCGTGGCCACCAGGATCCATCGGTGCTGACCACTGGATTATGGATTGATCTCCCCTATGAAGTTGAGGCTCCATTGCTGGAAAGGACCGTTTACCACAATAGGCTTCAGGGGGAGATATTTCAGCAGCTGTTTTCCCGTGAATCTTTGGCACTTGTCACAAACTTTCACAAAAGTGTATACGTCGGAGAACAAACACAACCAATAGTACCCAGCCCTTAGAATCTCATGGGTAGTGGTTTTCCAGCAGTGATGCCCCCCACATATGCTGGAATGGAAATGTTGCATGACCTTCCCTAATTCTTCTTTATCCAAGCACCTTAACAGAATGCCAGCGGGATCTTTCCAGTACAGTAAATCATCACTTATACAAAATTTTGCAAACTTAAGATTGAGAGACCGCGCCTGAGTTGCGCCAAGTCCAGGTGGAGCTTCTAAATTCTGCAGGAAATTAATGATACATGAATACCACTCGCAGGCGAGTAGATTTTCAGCCACTTGCTGGCTATCACGCTATCCAGCTGCAGCTGTCTCTATTGGCAGATATTAAGAATTTGTTCCGATGAAGTTAATGTCTAACAATTTGCAATTCTCTTCAGCCATCAGTTTGGCCAGACCTTGACCCTTTATCAACCTGGTGGGTTTCACCTCTATGTCAAATTTGATTAGCTTGGCGATCCATTTGGCCCTCTTTTCGTCAATGTCGGGCTGAGTTAGGACATCCTTCACAAAAGCTGAAGGGACATAAGCTGTAATATTCGCATGTAGGATATAAATTCTGAAACCTTTTAATGATTTTACCAGAGCATAGACCTGTTTTTCTATGGGATCGTACTTTAGCTCAGCATCCCTCAATGTTTTGCTGAAGAAGGCAATTGGATGATCAAGCCCTTCGTCATCTTTCTGAAACAAGACTACTGCCACTGTATCATGGGAAGCAAAAGAGAAAATATATAATACCTTGGTGTAATATGGGCTAACCAGAGTAGGAGCCTCCGTGAGGGCTTGCTTGATGGCTTTGAAAGAATGTCTTTCCTGATTAGTTCATTTTGTTTCAGCATCCTTTTTCAGCATAGAGGTTATATGTTTTACC
Organism: Larix kaempferi; assembly: GCA_027924585.1. NCBI lineage: Eukaryota > Viridiplantae > Streptophyta > Pinopsida > Pinales > Pinaceae > Larix > Larix kaempferi. The sequence continues at coordinate 11,220,306 of BSBM01000259.1, read as the reverse complement.
AACTCATAAAAATTCGGGATAAATCTTCTGATGAAATTTATCTTACCAAGGAAAGATTGGATATCCTTTTTTGACCTTGGTATTGACAACTCTCGAATCGCTCCGACCCGAACTGGATCAATCCTTACTCCCTGTGCTGAAACTATGTGGCCCAGGAGCTTTCCCTCCTCAAGATCAAACTGTGACTTCTTAGGATTCAAAGAAATTCCAAACTGACTGCATTTCAGGAAAACCTCTTTTAGGTGCTACAAATGCTCCTCGTGGTTGTTTGAGTATACTGTGATATCATCGAGGTATATGTGGACAAATTTATCCTTAATCCCCATGAACACGATATCCATGGCCCTTTGAAAGGTGGCCTCGGCATTCATCAATCCAAATGGCATCTTGGCATACATGAAGGTACCCCAGGGAGTGGTAAAGGCTGTCTTTTCCTAATCATCTAGGTGCACAGAAATTTGATTATAGCCTGAGAAGCCATCAAGAAATGACATGACCCTAGCCCCCGACACTCTCTGTAGTAAGTGTTCCATCTTAGGTAGAGGGTAGTTATCTTTTTGGGCGCCCTTGTTTAGGTTCCTGAAGTCAACACATAGCCTGAATTCACCATTCTTCTTCCTTACTATGACCAGATTTGCTACCCATCTAGAGTACCTCAGCGGGATTATGATCTTGGCATCGAGGAGTTTTTTTATTTCCCTCTCTATTACAGGTAACAGAAGAGGGTTGATAGGCCGTAGCTTCCGTTTGAAAGGGGTAATGCCCTTTTCCATTGGAATTCTGTGCTGAATGGTCTCTTCATCATAGGTCTTCAGGTCACTATATTCCCAATCCAAAACATCTGCAAAACTCTTTACCAGGATGGAGTAATCTGACTGCTGATCAGTTATCAATTCCGTGGACAGGTTTATGAATTTGGTGTGATCTTGGCTGCCTATGTTCTGCTCATGGAAAGCTGGGTCTTTCTCTTCATTCACGGGTTTGACGGGGATGCCATTATGGTCAAAAATCCTCTCAAGAGGTACCAGCCCCCTGGGTATATGATTTCCTGGCAATTGGACAATGTCATGATGGCCTATTTTTCCCTTCAATTTGGATTTCTGAGACTCTTCTACATACAGGTTCTCTTGGTCAATGTGCATATCAGAAAATTCGCCAACAACCTGGAGAAATCTGCTGAGCTCATCATCGTTCTCAAAAACCTTCCAAAATTTGATGTTATCGGGTAGGGATGGTCTGTACCTAACTTGGATATCATATTTCAACTTTGGAGGCATGGGAGGAAGGAATGTGCTGGCAGAGACAGCAAGGGAATCAACCAGATGGTTCATGGAATATAAGAAATTTTGAAAAACATGAAAGAATCCCTAAGTTTCCATACCTCATCTTTGTATGACTTCAGCCTGACGTTATTTGCTTGATAGTTCCCATTCACCTGCTGTATGATGAGCTCTGCATCCCAAAAAAATTTCAGGCACATGATTCCCATTTCCTTTGCAGCCTCGACTCCTAACAGCAAAGCCTCGTATTCTGCTATATTATTCATGGCTTTAAATTCCAGTTTATAAGACAGATGAGTAACATCCTTCAGAGGAGAGATAAGGACTACACCTGCACCCACTGAAGCCTGGGAGCTGGCACCATAAAAAAAATGCTCCACATAGCAGTGGTTACCTCCTTGAGTTGCTGACTAGTGGGCTTGGTGAGTTGCAAAGGGGATGGTTGTTCATCATCTATCTGCAGGATACATGCTCCGAAATCTGTATCTACAGCGTAGATGGGGTGGTTCACGGAATTCTTCTCATTACTGATAACATAAGCCAGCCGGTTTTCCCCGTAGAGCCTTTTGGTTTCACCTCAAACATAGGAATGGTGGCATAATTTAGGTCCATCTGCAGAGTCCTCCCTAATTGTTTACTCCATGATCGGGATAGAAGTATACCAAATTTTGGTGGGATGTCAGAAACCACTACGTCCATTACCATGCTTTTTGAAGGCAGCTGAGTTAAGTTTATGACGAGATCCTTGATGAGGCCCAGACATTTAACTTTTCTGGAGTCAAATGAGAAGAGATCATGGTAGGGTTTTGTGATGCTAAGACCAAGTTCATCCATCATAGCTTTGGGCATGAGGTTGTCGGAGGCTCCTGAGTCGAGTAAGCAATTGTGAAGGATTTTGTCATGGATGTTTAAGGATATGTAAGAGGGTGGGCAGGACCCATCCTGTTCCTCAACCATGGGACCTAGGGTCACGGTAGGCTTATTTTCTTGGAGGTTCACAAAGTCATCATCGATGGATGCTCTTGGATGGAGGGACTTCAGTATGGATTACTTGAAGGAATCATTTTTCATCAGGTCGATTAGGGGAAAAGGGATTTTTATTTTCTAGATCTCAGTCTCAAGATTGAAGGAATAGGGCAACTTGTCAGGGAGCCTTGTCTCTTGGGCTGGAGCTATAATGTGGATAGGGTCTGGGGTAGCTGGCTGGGATATTCTCTGCAGTTGTTTTGCAAGAGCTGTAACCTGCTTTGTGGGAGTAGCAGTCTACTGTTTTGAAGGAGTGATAGATTTTTTTGCAGGAGCAGTGGGCTGCTTCATGGAGGCAGGAGTCCTCCTTGCAGGAGAAAGGTTTAAAGGCTTCTTAGCGACAGTACTGGACCTCAAGTCCTAGCTCCTCTGATCATCAGCCTGACATAGTGTTTCCTCGGTGATTTGTTTGGTCATGAGGGCTTCCTCATATTCGGACTGTGTCAAGAAGGTGAGGTCGACCTTATCCTCCATGCAGTTGACATCATCCTCTTCTTCTGCTCCTCCCTGAGTAAGCTCCTTCTCTTCTTCCTCTAATACTGCATGCTGGAAAGGAGCTCTGATTCTTTGTTCTTCAGCGGGACTCCTGTCTCTCTGAAGAGTCTGAACCGGCAGGCCATTTCTTCTGAAAGGGGGAGCATTTGTATTCTTGGGGATAAAATCATGTGGACCTTTACCTCTCGTGGCTGGCGAGCCTTTCACTTTCATCTTGGACATTTCGGAGGTCAAGTTATCTAGTGATTTTGGCCATTTTTTCCAGCTTCGTTTCTGACGAGGAAGAGGAATCTGGGGTCTTCCTTTTTTTATCAATCTTCCCCTTTAGGATTTTGGATGCGACCATATTTGAATCCACTTCGAGCGCAGCATCTTGCATGAGCAGTATGGAGGAAACTCTTCTTTTCCGGAGATGAAGGAAAAAATCAAGGTCAAAAGCATTGGCATACGTGATCCTGGCAAAGGTATCTGTAGGCTTAATCTCAGTAGGGATTTTGTTAAACATTTTGTTAAACGTCTTTGTAAAAGTTTCCACAGACTCGTCATTTTGTCTCTTCAAGTTATAAAATTCCGTGAGATAACATAGTTGGTCTCTTATTCCCCCCCAATGTTTCAGAAACAGTTCATCCAGTTCCTCGATGTCATTTATTGACCCAGCAGGTAGTTCTTTAAACCACTTTCTCGCCTGACCATCTAAGCTCTGCACAAACACTCTAGTCCATACATCTTCATGCACGATATTTATGTTCTCGGCATAGTTGTAAAATGCCTCCAAGTGCTCCTCGGCTGTAAATTCCCCCTCCCTGGTGAATTTTGGCATATATTTCTGATAATCTCCGGTAGGCATAACAGAAAGAGGATTAGGCAAATTTAGAGGGGCATACCTAGCAAGGAGGATTTTCTCCATTTTGGTTAAAGGGACAACCATTGTAGGTGTGGGTATAAAAGGGATGGCAGACCACAATTTGAGTATGGGCGGTGGCTGAGGAGGCACATGCAACAATGAAAGTGGAGGTTTTGTTTCAGTAGAGTCGCGAAAAGTGGGGGTGAAATAGATTGATGGCTGCTCTGGGAAATCAGTCTTCTCACAGGACTGTACAAGTAAAGAGGATAGCCTTTGCTCATGCTGGTCTAAAAGGTCCTGGAATATATTTTCTATAGCAAGCACATTAGTGTAAACGAAGGGAAACTTTTCATCTTGTTCGGTCAATGTGGGCTGTAGGTAGGAGGAACAGCCTTCCTCTTTGACGGATTCTAGGACTTCTTTTCCTAGGTCAGTTCGTGTAGCAGAATCAGGGCTAGGGACTTGGGCAGCAGCAACAGATGAAGGTACTTGGGCCCATAAATCTTCTGCTCTACTTATAGTTCCTTGTGGCTCGTCTGTTTTAGAAAATGGAGATTCAAAAGGAGACTTATCTAATGGGACAGAAGAAATACCTCTGGTAAGGCCCGATGTGGTCCTTCTAATAGATCTGGAAATCTACCTCTGTGTGGTCCTTCCTCTCCTTATAATCTGTTCAGGGTCCGAAACAGGTGTTACTGGTGGCCTTTAAGGATTCGATATGGTACTTGGTCTTCTCGAAGCCACTTCGTTCTAATGGAGTCACTAGATAGATGATTACAACCGAAAAAGTGCCCAGGCTTTGTCTCTCATCAAAGCTGGAACTGTGTCATCTCCCAGGGAAGCTGCTGCTTCAATAATCTTTCCCCAGCAGCAGCGCCAATTTGTTATCACTCCATGAAGCTCTCTTAGGTTGTATTTTAGAGATGCCTGGTAACTTAAACTTGTCTTGAAAGAAGGGATTAATTTTGGATCAAGTTGGATGACAGGAATCAAAATCTTACACTCTCACAACATCCATGAGAGCTCTCAGATAGACAAGGCTTTGACTATGGCTGTTCAAAGGGTTGATTTAAAATAGAGGGTGTGAATCCTTGTCGCTTTTAACAGATTCATACGTAGAAGAATGCATATAAATGGCTAAGCGCAACAAAATAACGACATATATGTTCAGTTCTTAAACACCATGACAGGATAACAGCTATCTCAGCAATTAAAGTGAACATACAGGAAATATATCATTCACATCAAGTACAGAAACATGAGAAACAGAAATCTGCCAGCCAATAATAAAAGAAGCTTGTATAATCTGAAAAGTTATAGAAGTCTGAGAATACAAAAGTCGATTCTTCCCTCCAAATTCGAACCTCTATTCTACTTCAATCCTCGGCTTTATAGCCATTACACAATTTTTAGATCCCAAACAGATGGATCGAATATACTAAAAATAACAACTGAAAAATAGCAAATGATAGATGCAACAACGCATCATGATCAAAGTAACTCCTCTTTGTAAGTGACACTACGCTTGGCAGTTGAGACGAGCATCTTGGAGCTGGGGGCAGGTGTGAAAATGCTATTCTGCAGAAGCCTATAGGGGTGTTTTCCAAAAATAGGCAAGAATATTTTTACTGTCGAATCTTCCAACGCTTTCAGTCTGCGAATAGAGGCGATCGTGGTACACTTGAACGTTTGTCAGTCTTCTGGAAAACGTCTTCAAGGTGTTAGGAATCATACCAAAAAGGTTTGCTTCCTGCTGATATATCTGTGCGTTTATTTTAGTTTTCGGTAGATAACAAAACTAGGCTTCAAGGTGACAAGCAACCGAAAGCCTAACATTCGGTGATTAATGAATCATAGTAACGCTTCACCTAAACCACCGAAATGCTTGAGGGTGCTAGAAAACCTTATCTCTTTTTCGGTATCTGGGAGGACGTCGCTTGCGCACAATGAGCTACCAGAACAGGATTCGGCAGCTAATGAATAGTTCTGGTGTTCGCCCAAGCTGCCGAAAACCATGCTCGATTCAGCCTGCAAAACATGGAAAAACTGTGTTTCCATCCTCATGTTACCTGGATGTTTCTTCCTCCTGGGCCAAGGTCAGAGGATTGGAAAATTCAATCACGGCACCAGCTAAGGTCTCCTGGTTCGAATGCGCCATGGGCTGGGGACTTTGAGCTTCACCCTTTCCTTCTAAAGCTTCGACCTTCCTCCTCAATCAGATGTTTTCCCTGATAAGCCTTATGTTTCTGCCCCTCATCTTGCCATGTTTCTTGGTCAATCCATGAAAATATCTGTAAAGCTCGTTATACCTCTCTGTCAGCCTTTCATTTTTCTCTTTAATAACCCTCTAGAGTAACTCGCATTCATAAGCTTGCTGGAGGAGCCGGTTGAATTTCAATGAAGCTGAAATATTCGCATTTTGGGTTGGCCTTTCTACCACCTGCTGACTCTTCTCCTCCACGGGTATAGGGGAGAGTAAATTCACACAGTCCAATCCTTTCTCTTCCATAGAGGCAGATGGGGGAAACTTTACACAGTCATTCTCCTGCTCCATTAGGGTTGGGGCTTCTTCCTGGGGTACCTGTTCTGTTTTCTCCTCAACAAATTCTGCTTCAGCTCTCTGCAACTCCCCCTCCTGTTCAGAATCAGTGTAAGGGAGGTTTAAAATATTTGTACTTCTCGAAGGAATTTCCTTTGAAACCATCCCCTCATCCTCAGCCTTGTCATAAAATGTCAGCTTCCTTTTGGTTTTCTTCGCTGGTGGAGATGAGGAAAGGGGTTTGACTGAATTTGGGGGAAGAGCCCTCCTTGTTCGTTTTCCACTTCTAGGGTTTGAGGATTTCTTTCCACCTTCTCGGTGTAATTTGGTTTCGATCCCACTCCAAAAGAGAAAGAAATTCCATTTCATGCCCTTTCTCTGCAATATCTCAGAGACCAACAATTTGATCAGACCATGGTGGAATAACCTCCCTGCAATTTTGGAGGTTTGAGCCTTTACTTGATGCGCAATTTTGGTGAGGATCTTTTGGAGGTAGAAAGGGATATTTAGAGGGTTCTTGCCCGTGAAATGATCCAACAATCTGAAGTGATAGATTAACACCCTGTTATACCTACCCTCACAGGTTATATAGGCCAGGATGGACTTCAATAACAGCTACCAATTATCCTCCAGGTGCAACATAGGGATGTCCTTCTTCCAAAACTGACTCCTATGCTCCGGTTTCAGATATGATTTAAAGTCAAAATCCTTCTTAATCGTGGTCTTAAACCAGCTCTCCCCGGTCGTGGGAAATTCTATTACCCGGGAAATGAGGGCCTCATTCAGATGGAACTCTTCCTTGCCGATTACTGCCTTTTCTTCATCATATGTGAGGGCGAAAGCTTCGGCCACCTATTGGTGAGAGCCCTGAAGTTTTTTACAGAAGTTATAGCAACCAACATTCTTTAAAAACTGACCTACCTCAAGGTGTGCCTCCAGGTAGTAGGTGTCACTGAATTCCTTTCTCAAAACTGCTCCTCCCCCTTTCGACATTGACAACCTGCTTGGTGGTGCTTGTTGCTCAAACCCAGACTGAGAGAGCAACAAGAAACAAGGACAAAATGGGCTCAATCGACACGGTGGGGGAAAAAATGGGAAGGTGGTGTGGCCTTTCAGGAGCTAACTCTGAGGGTATGCAAAGGTGGGAAATCATGAGGGTGAAATGATGGTGGCTGAGACATGATTGCAGCAGTGGAACGAAATTTGAGAAAAGCGGTTATGTGGATGGGAAAAGAGGTTCGTCTGGTCAGAATTATGGAGGTGGCGTCCATACTTCCCTCGGGTTGAGTCAGAATTTTTCTGAAATGACCCTTTCGGTAGCTTAAACCATGATGAGTTCCCTACACCATGATCCCGAACCCTCGATTTGACATGTCCGTCAATTGACATGACTTCCCTTTCGGCAGCCGACAATTCATCTTCAAACCTGCTATGTCGCCGAAAAATGATTTTCGCTACTGTCTTTTGCTTTCGGCGGCCGAAGCTAACCCAACCCATTTTATGGCAAGCTGCAGGAAGTATGCCTGGATTTCAGTGGCTAATGAACACCGTTGTGTTCGCCCAAACCTCCGAAATGGCTTCGTGAATGTGGGCATGACTTTTTCCTTTCGGCAGCTGGGGAAGGTTTCGACTTTGCCGCTCGAGCTATGGAAAATGTTTGATCTTTCGGTGGCTAATGAACACCGTCATGTTTTCCCAAGACACCGAAAACCGTCCCTCCACTTTACGCTGTAACTTTTTCGCTTTCGGTGGTTGGAGTGTTCTGTCTTTTTACACCATAAACAGCCGAAAACCCGACTTTCGGTAGCTAATGAGCCCATACTAGGCCCGCCTAAGCTACCGAAACCTGAAAATTTGCCTTTGGAAGGAGGCGGACGCAAAAAATATCAACTTAGACTTTGTTAACTTCTCAGACCTACCGGACTAAAACTCAGACATGTGTAGACAAGAAACAAAAATAAAAGACTTCCTATCGCCTAGACGACTTGACTAGTCTACGTTTACTGGGGAGATAACAAGTTCTTAAAGGCTTACTTGGACGTGTGGATAGTTTATAGTTTACTTAAAGATCATATTGTATTACTTAGACTGATGTTGGACCATTTTCAGCAGATGCATTTATCTTTGAACTTATGAATATGCATTTTATGTGTTCCCTTTGGCAATTTGTTGGGACACATTATCTGTTGCATGGATTTCTTGTAGACTCTATTAAGATCATGGTGATTGTGAACCTGCAGCAACCTACATCGTTAAATAAGTTGTGATGCACCTCAGGACATACTGGATATAATAGAAGCTTATCTGCATCTATGCTTCTATTACCACTCCATTATAATAGTTGTTGAAGAAAGAAAAAGATTTTAAGTGGACTGAAGAGTACGAAAATTCCTTTGCAACTTTGAAAGAAAAAATGGCCAACGCTCTAATTTTGGTATTCCCTAACTAGCAAAAGGAATTCCATGTACATGTTGACACATCATGTATTTTCTTGGGAATCATACTAGCTCAAATAGGAGAAGGAATGATGGATCATCCAGTGTACTTCACTAGATGAAAACTATCTTGGGCAGAACACAACTACACAACCATAGAATGGGAAAGAATAACAATGATTTACACCCTACAACAATTCTGCCACTATCTGTTGGGAGGACAATTCAATATTTTCATAGATCATCCATCCCTCAAGTACCTGGTGAAAAATACCATCCTAAAAGGATGCATCTACAGATGGTTACTCTTATTCTGGGAATTCTCTTTTGAAGTAATAGTCAAACCAGGGAAACATAATTATGGACATGGCCTCTTGTCATGAATAGAGACATGGGAAGCTGACAGACCTGTTGATGATAAATTACTAGATGTAGCATTATTCAAGGTAGAAACTATTCTTGATCATTTAGAAGAGATCACACTATTTCTCACAACCAATAAATCACTTGATGATTATTCGATAATTCTGAAATGCCACTTAGTCGTGCGAGACATGGAGTATCAACTGATTGTAGGACAACTCTTTGTTAATGCATATTGGATGATGAACATCAAAACTATCATGTGGGAATGCCATGTTGGAGGTGCGGGTGGCCATGTTGGTGGAAAATCTATAGGAAGGAATATACTTCAAGTAGGTATGTGGTGGCCCATGATGTTTAAAGATGCTAGGGAATATGCTAAAAAATGTGATGTCTGCCAACAAGTTGGTAAATCATTTCCACGAGATGAAATTCCACTCAAACCAGTATGGGAATTATAGACATTTGAAAAATATGCAATTGATTTTGTGGGTGTTGATGTATTTGTAACTTCAGAAGATATTCACTTGTATATTGTATGTATTACATTTGTACTTTATTGTATCCCCAACGGAGATATATTATTCCTCCGATTGGAAGTGTCATCATTTGTATTTGCAAGTGTTGCAAGTATTATTGTAAGTGTCGCAACTTATATTTGATGGGTTATTAGACCACCTTGGTGGGGTCGGCCCTATATGAGTTGTGTGGGTCAAAGGGTTATTAGACCACCCTAGTGGGGTCGGCCCAGAGTCAGTTCATGTTAAGTGGTTAAGTTGGGGCCGACCTAGTTAGAGTTAAAAGTCAAGTGAAGTAAAGTATAAATAGAGGGTGTGACTCTCTCATTTATTCATTCTCTCACTCACTCACTTCACATTAGTGAGAGAGAGGAGGAGTGCGCATAAGTGGAGGAGGATAAGCTTCTAGGAGAATATATCTTGTGGGGTTTTATCTTTGTGATCTTTGTATTGATGCTCATTCTATCTCTGAGGAAGTTGCGGGGTTTTTCACCTTCTTGGTTTTCCCCAGGTTTTCCCCGATGAATTCCGTAAAAAGTGACAGTTAGGGCACGGACTGTACTTTCACAGGTCTGGGTTTCAGAGGCCGAAGTTGAAACAGTGACGCGTGGCATGACTTACAGGTTCGTTATACTGTTTCATCCCATAAACAGGTCACGTTGCGACACTTGGCATATCTCTCTCTCAGAGAATCCATTTGAGGTCAGATCTGTGGAGTTGGAAAGATGAGAGGTCAATATAGAACAGGCTGAAGTTACAGACCTTGAGGATCTGAAATTTCAGAGATACATCAGAAACAATATGACATATATTTCTGTCCAAACAGAATTGGATTATGAGCACCTTCAGTTTTGGATCGTCACTGTTGTGGGAAACTAGGGTTTCGGAGAAAGTTGGAATTTTTGAAATATGAGACCATGGATGGATGCTCCTCATCAAAATCGAAATTTAGAGACCAAGATCAAATGTTTTGGTTGGGAAGAACCCCAAGCATCATCAAACCCTAGTTCGGGATTTTGATCGGTAAGGTGGAAAATTAGGGTTTATGCAAAAGTTGAAATTTTAGGAATCTGTGACCATGGCTGGATGGTCCTTAGAAAAATCGACTTTTAGAGCACAAGATCAAACCTTTTGGCTGGGAAGAACCCCGGGCATTATCAAACCCTAGTTCAGGATTCTGACCAACAAATACGAAAGTTTAAAAGGCAATTTTGAGGGATCAAATTTTGGAGATTTCAAAATTGAAGTATACTAGCTTGATCAGCTCAGCAAGGCGCATCTTTTCATCCAATCAAAAGTTTGAAATTCAAAGTTTGAATTTTTAGGGTTTCTCTGACAAACCCTAATCCATCTCTAGATCCAGTTTTAGCAAATCAAAGTGGATTGGGTTAATCCTAGAAGAGGATGAATTGGACACCTACATAAGTGAAGAGATTCCAGTTCTAGAGGGAGATGAGGCTAAGGCCTTACATAAGAAGTCTACAAGCAATCTCGACAGGTATGACTTGAGGAGATATAGGTATGTTTTGAAATCTGTTCATGATTAATTTTATGATATGTTTGTCTTCATATTATTGAGGTTAGTACAATCTTGATTAATTTTAGACTTGTCTTATCACCCTAGTAAAAATGAATGCATGTGAATGATAGAAGACATTCATTGATTAGGGGTATGACACTTATGATTGTACTAATACACTGTGGTGTTGTATGAGGATGATGTTGTCCACTAACATGAAGGGTACATCAAGAAAGACAAATCAAGTTCTAGATCAAGAACATATATCCATGATGACATGAAGACAAAGACTCATCAATAGTCATGGATCACATAGAAGCTTTACTTACGAGGTATGTATAACTTGGTTCTACAATTATTAACTTACGAGATATGCAAGTTGCTAGTACAAGGTCTCTAAGAGAACAAAGAAGACATGATTTGGGTATGTTAAACAAGCATGATAATCCAGATCTTGAGGATGACACTAGTGCACACTTAAGCATGCATAGTGGTCTAGAATGGATATAAGTTCAAAGACAGATAATCCAGGAAGCAAAGATCAAGAGGGAGCTCACTCTGGTATTTCCTGCAAAGAAGCAAAGATTGAGAGGGAGTCCACCCAACAACCAAACAAAGATAAGTATTTGAATTGTCATTTCCTGTATATATGATTACTTAAATGATGTTGTTCATTCATGTACATACTTATGTTCCTATATTTAGGATGTATATTATGCACATTAGAAAAGTTGCATTAATGAACAAGATACTACTAATATGCAAGATATGGATAAGTGGCTTATGGTACTGTACAACATTCCATTGCTACTTATCTAGAATGAAACTTCTTTGCTGACATGTTGGGAGTTGTGCATACTCTTAACAATTTTCTGGTAGAGATGGAAGGCTTCTAGAAAGTTACGGGATATGGATAAATGTTGTATTGAAGCGTTGGCTAAGATAATTGCATGATTGTATGACATATGTATTTATGAGTAAGAATTTGTTCTGAAATATATAAGATGTTTCTAATCATGTAATTGAACTTGTCTTGTAGGAAAGACCATGTACCATCACCTACAAAAGAAGAACTACAACATTTGTTCCAGCAATGAAATTCAAAGAAAACTATCTATTGAAGATATTGAAGAATCTAAAGTTCCCAGGATCCCGGATGCAGTAATGGAAGAATGCCATGATCGAGGAATATCAGTCGATCATGAAGAATGATGTTTGGGATGTGGTCTCGAGGCCAAAAGGGAAGTCTGTTGTGACTTCCAAGTGGAACTATAAGATCAAGCATGCTGCAGATGGAAGCATAGACAAATACAAGGCAAGATTTGTGGCTTGTGGCTTCTCCCAAAAAGAGGAGGTAGATTATGAAGAGACTTTTGCACCTGTAGCCAGATACACTTCCATCAGAACAGTACTTGCTGTGGCTGCAGTGATTTAGTGGAAGATACACCAGATGGATTTCAAGATAGCTTTCTTGAATAGTGTAGTTGAAGAGGAAGTGTATGTGGAGTAGCCGCTTGGTTTTGAGACACATGACATGGAGCCATATGTGTGTCAATTGAAAAAAGCATTGTTGGGCTTAAAGCAAGCACCTAGTACATGGTATGACAACATAGACAGCTTCCTATCTAGTTTGGGATTTACCAAGAGTAAATCAGATTCCAACCTTTACTACAAGGTTGAGAAGGGAAATCCAGTGATACTTCTATTATATATGGATGACCTGTTTGTGACAGGTGAGGATAGATTGATTTCCGACACGAAGAGGAAGCTTGCCACTGAGTTCAAGATGAAGGACTTGGGCATGATGCATTACTTTCTAGGTATGGAGGTGTGGCAGAGTGCAGATGGAATCTTCCTTGGACAAGGGAAGTATGTAGTAGAGATCCTGAAGCGGTTCGGGATGGTGGATTGCAAGGCCATGGCCACACCTATGGCATCGAATGTGAATCTATTGAGTGATGCTTCATCAGAGTCGATTGATGCCATGATGTATCATCAGATGATTGGGTCCTTGATGTACCTGACGAACACAAGACCAGATATTTGCTTTGTTGTGAACACCTTGAGCCAGTTCCTAACGGGTCCTAGACATGTTCACCTGATTGTTGTAAAGCATATTCTGAGGTACCTAAAGAGTACGGTTGATTATGGGCTCAAGTATGATGCGAATCAAAAGGTTAACCTGGAGGATTATGTTGATTCATATTGGGAAGGCAGTGCTATAGATAGGAAGATCACTTCGGGATGTTGCTTCAGTACGGGATCATGTATGATCTCTTGGTTTAGCAGGAAGCAGTCTTGTGTAGCACTGAGTACAGCTGAAGTAGAGTATGTCACAGCTTTTTTGGCTAGTTGTGAGGCATTATGGCTAAGGAAGCTACTGTATGATTTATTTGATCTCCATTTGAATGCTACTTGTATCTATTGTGACAACCAAAGTTGTGTGAATTTGTCAGGGAACTTGGTGTTCCATGACAAGTTGAAGCATATCGAGATCAAATATCACTATATCAGAGATATGGTGCAGAGAGGAGCAATGAAGCTTCTGTATGTTGCGACGGATGAGTAGATTATAGATGTGTTGACCAAACCACTATCTAGAGTGAAGTTCAAGTACTTTAGAAAGAGGCTTGGTGTACTTTAGATCGAGGTTCCTGACATGGTATTTTCAGATGTATGTTCCAACATGGTTGTATATGTGTTCTCCCATGGTCGTGATGTAATTTCTGAGCCATTCTCACATGGTGGTAGATGTGTTCTCCCATGGTGCAGATATAAGGGCTGGAGCCATTCTCACATGGTGGTAGATGTGTTCTCCCATGGTGTAGATGTAAGGGATGAAGCCATTTTTCACATGGTAGTAGATGTGTTCTCCCATGGTGAAAAAGTAAGGGTTGGAGCCTTCCCCGAATGGTGGTAGATGTGTTCTCCCATGTTGGTGGTGTAAGTGTTGTATGAGGTGCATCTGGACTGTGCTCTGTGGATGATGAGATGATCTGAAGATGATGAGCATCAAGATGATGTTGTGACAATGATCAGGACGATCATGCGATGATGACATGCATCAGGATGATGCTGTGACGATGATCAAGATGATCATGCGATGATGAGATGCATCAGGATGATGCTGTGACGATGATTAGGATGATCATGCGATGATGATATGCATCAAGACAATGCTGTGACGATGATCAGGATGATCATGCGATGATGATGTGCATTAGGATGATGTACTGTATGATGATGATCAATATGATCATGACCATCAGGATGATTCTTTGTGTGAGGATGACCAGGTTGATCTTGAGTATTAGGATGGTACTCTGTGGTCGTGGACAGGTTGTGCAAGGGTAGCATGTAATACGTTCTGGAGATCTGGACAGGTTGTGCTAGTCATGTAAAAGGCCTCAGATGCTCTTTATAGATCATGCTGGGCAAGACACTCTTTTAAGGTTTTGCTAGACCATATGTAATACGTCCTAAATATCCGAACAGGTTTTGCTATGCATGTAAAAGTCCTTGGATGCTCTTTAGAGTTCTTGTTGGGCAAGACACTCTTTTAAGGTTTTGTGGGGTCCACATGTAATAAGTCCTAGAGATCCGGACAGGCTGTTCTAGGCATGTAAAAGTCCTCGGATGCTCTTTAGATTTATTTCCGGTCGTGCTATGCACATAAACGTTCCCAGGACACTCTTTTAAGGTTTTGTGGTGGTGCTCACATGTAATCAGTCCTGGAGATCTTATCGATCATGCTTAGGCACATATATGATCCTGGGATGCTCTTTAGAGTTCTTGTCAGTCTTGCTATGTATATAAACGTTCCTGGGACACTCTTTTAAGGTTTTGTGATGGTCACATGTAATATCTCCCTGGGAGATCTTGTCGGTCGTGCTTAGGCACATAAAGGATCCTGGGATACTCTTTCGAGGTTTTGTTGACACACATAATTAGTCCCGAGGATTCCACAGGATGGCCAGCTCGTAGAGATGATGAAGACATATAGGAGGCTAGACCTACATCCAGCATGAAAAAGGGTTGGCTCTGTATAACTTCCTATGACGAGAAGAATTGAGAGATAGCCCAGTGATTGAGATGAGGAGTATAGTAGCAGTGACAATGATGCTCCAGTGATCCAGTGACGATGATCCAGCTCCAGTATTGAAGACTTGTGTCTATATGTATTGATGACTTGTGTCAAGAGAATACCTTCCTAGTTAAGAGGGAGTGTTGATGTATTTGTAACTTTGGAAGATATTCACTTGTATATTGTATGTATTACATTTGTACTTTATTGTATCCCCAACATAGATGTATTATTCCTCCGATTGAATCATTTGTATTTGCAAGTGTCGCAAGTATTATTGTAAGTGTCACAACTTATATTTGATGGGTTATTAGACCACCATGGTGGGGTTGGCTCTATATGAGTTGTGTCGGTCAAATAATTATTAGACCACCCTAGTGGGGTCAGCCTAGAGCCAATTCATGTTAAGTGGTTAAGTTGGGGCCAACCTAGTTAGAGTTAAAAGTCAAGTGAAGTAAAGTATAAATAGAGTGTGTGACTCTCTCATTTATTCATTCTCTCACTCACTCACTTCACATTAGTGAGAGAGAGGAGGAGTGTGCACAAGTGGAGGAGGAGAAGCTTCTAGGAGAATATCTCTTATGGGGTTTGATCTTTGTGATCTTTGTATTGATGCTCATTCTATCTCTGAGGAAGTTGCGGGGTTTTTCACCTTCTTGGTTTTCCACGGTGAAATGATTTGTGTCTCTTGTCTCTTGTGTTTGATATGTTGTACATGTTGTTCTCTCAGTTAAGATCCTAGATCAGATTGAATTAAATTCTGAAAAACTAACAATGGGACCTATCAATCCACCGGAGAAAAATTCTAAAGCCCTCTATATCATTACCACAACATATTATCTAATAATATGGGCCGAAGCAACACTAGTTTGAGATTTCTCTATAAAGACAACACCTTAGTTCATTTATGAAAACATCATCACTTGGTTTAGATGCCCCATAAGCCTTACAAGTGACCAAGGAAACCACTTCTTGAATACCACTATTAAGGAACTGACGAAGGAGTTTTTGATACAACACCATAAAATTAGTTTGTATCACCCATAAGAAAACAACATAGTAGAAGCCTTCAACAAAATTCTAGAGATCGAGCTAGCAAAAATATGTTGCGTAAACTGCAATGATTGCGATGATCGAATTCTGGTTGTGTTATGGACATACATGACCAATACAAAGAAAATTCAGAAGGAGACTCCATTCGATTTGATATATGAAAAATAAGCAATCGTTCTAGTAGAATTTGTGGTTCCAATCCTTTACATTCCACATGTAACACACATGACAAAGAAAGATTCAGTTGTGGAACGTCTTGTAGACTAATGGAACTAGAATAATATTTCTTTCTTGTAGACTAATGGAACTAGAAGAATCATGATTTTTATTCGATTATCACGCAACAATTGAAAAGGAACAACATAAGGCATGTCATAACAATCACATCAAGCATAAAAAATTTAACATAGATGACCAAGTTTTACTCTATGACAACAAGTTCATGAAGCATCTAGGCAAGCTTCAGATGCATTGGTTGGGACCTTTCATTGTTGCATAAATCAAAGATTCAGGATTTGTTAAGTAGCACAACTCAATGGTATTCTCCATCCACATTGCGTGAATGGAACACACCTGAATACTTATGTTTATGTTTAGTGATTCTGTAAAATGACACTCTTGTAAATGGGAGTGAGGTAGTTAGGAGTTAGGTTTTTTAATCTTGTCATTTTCTTAGTTCTATTCATTCATTTCAGTCAAGTTGTTTATTAGGGGTACCCACCATTTTCAATTCATCAATCACCATTTACATGTCGCATCAATCCATCTTGTCTTTTTCGGCATTAAAGATCCATTAATGAACAAATTTTCATATCAATGATTGCCTATGTGAAACCATCTTTCATTTCCTACATTTAAGAATGTAATCATTATGATCTTCCACTATGTCCTGACAATAATTGTTTTCCCTTGTTGATTGAACTAGTTATTAAAGGTTAGTTATTTCTAATGCATTCCAAATTCTGAAGAGTTGAAGAAGTGCATATCAAACACCCTAGAGATTTTAGTACATAGTGAGTCTAAGGACTTCAAAAAACCAAGCATTCAGTTCGTATACCAATAGTGATCATATACAATGGGAAAAGAACCAACAACACAAGATGCAACTAGCATGGCACATGACAAGTAGAAAGAATTAGTGAAGGCAGACTCCATTGATCCTTGGGTCAATTTCTTGGGTGCATATTTACAAGGGAAGGTTGAGCAAACATGGCTCTTGGATCCTGATTTTTTTTATGGAGAATTATATCCCGACATGTGTCCAAGCACTTATATATATTTTATTCCTTCTAAAAATGGGGAAATTAAAAAAAATGGAAATATGATTTTGTGTCCCTTTGGGATTTGATGTCGATGAATTTGAAATACCTCCCAGTATTCAGCACCACAACAAAAGTTCTAAAATGTATTGGGTTCTTGACCAACGGAATGCATGGCCACTCCCCATGTCTAGATCACAATTATCAAATTCATGTAGATGAAATTCATAGATTGACGGCACCATCAATAATAGGGGAGGGAATCACTACAATATTTTAAGGTGACCGCAAAAGCGGCAGTAATCCCTTAGAGCCGAGCCTGAATGATTGATATGACACAAAGAATGGAGGAAAAGGCATCATAATTGCTAACATCAATCACTCGCCGATCAAGATTGCATGCCATATCATAGCCATCCAAGTCATGCGGAAATACACAACAAGGGAATTTACTTTGGACACCATTTCTATGGTGGAGTTTTATGTTCAAGGTGTTTAGTTGAATTGGTGTAAGTATTTGATGAGTGAGCACTTCCAAGCATTTACAGATGTGCAAAAATATGATGGTTACTTTATTTTCAGGTATTTTCTCATAGTACTGGCCATATGGAAATGGAAACCATTGAAAGGAAAATAATTGTCACACATTACTCCTCAATAGGGTAATGCAGAACATTTTACTCCATGGAGGACGTAGCACGATGCTAACAATGTAGTGTTGCACAACAATGCTTTTGGGTAATGGTACCTAGATCTTAAGAAGGAGGCACTAGAGCAGATTCAAAAGATGTTGTTAGTTAAATACACTTCTAAGATATGGTTAGGGATTGATCATGATAACACCTTCATTCAACTACAAGAAGTTAACCCAAATGAATTTAAAGCATGCACCCTGCCATTCTGCTTGCTGCCAAAGGCGTTTCACAAAGAGGTCAACAATTGGCCAAGAGTAACAGTCAAGTCAATAGTAAAAGGTAATTCATACATATTTCCTCATTCTTTGACTAAAGATAAGCAAAAAAGAAAAGAAAATGTGGCCCCTAAGGACTCTTTAGAAGAAACATCCCAACCTACCACAATTGAATTCTTGCATCTTGCACTTCCCCTGTCCTTAGAATCCCTTGCACATACTACTATGATCCCCACAAAGTTTGTAAAAGATTCCTTTGTTTATCTAGGTGAACCAAAGCATCCCCACATTAGTAACCCATCCATTACAACACCATTATTCACCATCCCTACACCTTATTACACAATGCTTCCCTGAGATTCCCAAAATTTTCCCACCCTTCCACTTGTGATGGTTCCCCTTCCATTAGAATTTACTTTGAAATCCCTCCAGACCCATGCCAAGAATACCTATTTTATTGATACACTTGATGACTCAGGTACCAAAAGTTAGAAAATAACTCACATATGTCCACAACAAGTTGAATTACACCACTCAACAGAGTCAAAATAAATTTTCCACACTTCACGATTGGGTCGACATCTTAGCTAAAAAGTTAAAAAATGTATATATTTTGTTGGAAAAGTTAAGTAGTTGAATATCAAAGCTCAGAACATCCCTATTCCTCTTGATCATGAGTGCAAGTACCACGAAGCACATCAAGCTAATGATGCATTGTCCACACAATATGACAAATTCTGCACTACTAAACAAGCTCTTGATGAGTGAAATACATCGACCCAACTCACATACACTGAATTATAACAATTAGATCAGTTCCTAGACACATTGAACCAATAGCTCCATCCTCAAATTCCCACACTCTCAGATACACAATGAGCTCAAAAAAATTTGGCTAGCACCAAATTTTTTCTTGAAAAATGGAAGACCAAATTGGAAGCATTCGACGTTTTCATACAACGTGCATTCACAGAAGTACCAGAGTTGTCTCCTTCATTTGAAGAGCTTGCACCAGATGATGCACAAGCT
Organism: Larix kaempferi; assembly: GCA_027924585.1. NCBI lineage: Eukaryota > Viridiplantae > Streptophyta > Pinopsida > Pinales > Pinaceae > Larix > Larix kaempferi. The sequence continues at coordinate 11,200,952 of BSBM01000259.1, read as the reverse complement.
TCAAGAACACAATCAAGTTGAATCGAGGGTGAGTCAACACTTGTGGGCTCCTTCATTCTTGGAAATTCCCTTAAAGGTAGAAGAAACTGTGGTGTAAATGAGCGAGAGTTGAAGAAGCCCCTAATGGTTGCAATGGATTGATTGCGATAACACCTTCATTCAGTTGCAATAATTTAACACAAACAAATTTAAATCATGCACCTTGCCATTTTGTTTGTTTCCAGAGGCATTTCAAAAAGAGGTCAACAATTGACCAGGAGTAATGGTTATGTTAATAGTAAAAGGTACTTCATACATATTTCCTCATTCTTTAACTAAAGAAAAAAATTAAAATAAAAGCAAGTGTGTCCCCTAAGGACTCTTTAGAAGAAACATCCCAACCTACTACAACCGAATTCCCACATATTCCAGTTCCCCTATCCTTAGAATCCCTTGCACATACTACTATGATCCCCACAAAGTTTTTGAAAGAGGCCTTTGCTTATCTAGGGAGACCAAATTGGCCCTGCTTCAGTAACCCATCCACTGCAACACCCTTATTCACCAACTCCACCATCCCTACACCTTCTTATGCAATGATTCCCTGAGATTCCCAAACTTTTCCCACCCTTCCACTCGTGATGGTTCCCCTTCCAACAGAAGTTACTTCGACATCCCTCTAGACCCATGCCGAGAAGACCTATTTTATTGAAACACTTGATGACCCAAGTACCAGAATTTAGCAAAGAAGTCACTTATGTCCTCGACAAGTTGAAGTACACCACTCAATAGAGTCAAAATATATTTTCCACACTTCAGGATTGGGTCAACATCTTAGCTAAAATGAAAAAATCTATAGATATTTTGTGGCAAAATGTTAGGTAGTTAAATATTGAAGCTCATAACAAAACTATTCCTCTTGATCACGAGTGCGAATACCAAGAAGCACATCAAGATGGTGACGAGTTGGACAAAAAATATGACAAAGTATACACTACTAAACAAGCTCTTCGTGAGTTAAATACATCATCCCAACTCACATACAACGACTTATATCAATTAGATCAATTCACAGACACATTGACCCAATAGCACCAGCCTCAAATTCCTACACTCTCAGATACATAATGAGCTCAAAACATTTCGGCTAGCACCAAATTGTTTCTTGAAAAATGGAAGACCAAATTGCAAGCATTTGACATTTTTGGAGAATGTACATTCACAGAAGTATCAAATTTGACTCATTTGTTTGGATAGCCTACACTAGATCATGTGCAAGTTCATAAACATAGTCAAGTTGACTCGAGGGTGATTCAACACTTGTTGGCTCCTTCATTTTTGGAAATGCCCTTAAAGGTAGAAGAAAGTGTGGGGTAAAGGAATGAGAGTTGCGGAAGCCCCTAATGGTTGAATTGGTTTTGGACCCATGACTATATAAATAAGTAAGAGACAAGTAGAATATGAGAGGAACGAACACTATTACATATGGCCAGATTGTTCCACAAAATATTTCCACGTTTTCAACATTTGTGGGTTAAAAAAATTAATTTTTATATTTTTTGTTTTTCAGGGCGGAAAAACCATGGCAATATCCACGCTTTGTAATGTTCCATGAACTTTCGTCGATATAGGGACGAACTATTTAGGTTTCACTATTTGTAAGTCCCCTTTATTTTTCATATTCTTTTTCTCTTCATTATTATCCTATATACTTTTCTACCATAGGAAACACCTCATCACCATCATCTCTAACTCTTTTACCACCTTCAACATCTTTGCAATATGCTTCCATTCTCTCCCAATGGATCTTACATCCCAAAATGTGCTTGTTAAATGGAACATATTTCCTCAAGATACTTCCACTCAATGGTATTCAAAACTTCCCCATCCTCTCTCCTCTACACCATCACCACTATCTCAATGAACACAACTAATGCTCGCCACTTGAAAACTTATCATCATTATACCTTGCTTTCATTGCAACCACTCCTCTATTGCAATATTGATCTTCAAATTGTTTCTCCTATTCTTCATATTTTCTATTTATTGACATAAACTCTTCTTACTAGAGAAATTTCTACTTCTCCATGATGAACACATCATGTATTACTTCATCATCTTCATCTTCAATATTTATAGTTATCTACTTTGCATTTTCAATTAAACATCTTATTCCATGACAAACATGCATGTGTATTCCTTCATCATCTTCCTATTCAAGATTTCTCTACTACTTTGCATTTTCATCTCAACAACTTATTCACTTTGGCAACATCATTGTTTCATGTTTTATTTGGTCCATTCCACTTTCTTTTCTTTTGTTGCACATTCCACTTGACCTACAACAAAATCAACACAAAATATTATGGGATATTCATATTATATTATAAGTTATGGTTATTTATGTATCTATAATACTAATAATACTAATGTTTGTATCGTTTGGGGGTTGTCAACTTGAAATGCTTTGTTGGAAGTTAAAGTCCTTATTGAGCTTTCAAAGCATGTTGAAGCTGCCATTACTTGTTGCCTTTACACACTACTTGGGGTCCTTATAATACTCCTTGCATTTTTTCAATTACTTCATTTGTCGTGAGTGCTCCACTACTATAGGGATATATATACCATAGGTAGCTCCATAGTGGTGGTGAAATAATGAAATACCAAAGCATGCCACAAATCTCGTATGGGATTATGACTTGTATCTAAAATTTGGGTTAATGGTGAGGGCATTAAAAGTAACTCTACGATAGCACATGGGTTCTTGGTTTCTACCATCGTCGAGGGTTTCGATGTCATAGTTCGTTTGTTGGAGTCTGTATGTTGGATGCGCCTAAGGGTTTCGTGGTCTGACCTGAGCTTGGCTCATGGCCGTCAACCCACCATGAAGGTTGCATATGCGGGAATGGTGACAACTACACATGCAGGTAACTCTACGATAGCACATGGGTTCTTAGTTTCTACACCATCGTCGAGGGTTTCGATGTCATAGTTCATTTACTGGAGTCTGTATGTTGGATGCGCCTGAGGGTTTCATGGTCTGACTTGAGCTTGGATCATGGCCGTCAACCCACCACGAAGGTTGCATATGCAGGAATGGTGACAACTATACATGCAGGTAACTCTACGATAGCACATGGGTTCTTGGTTTCTACACCATCGTCGAGGGTTTCAATGTCATAGTTCATTTGTTGGAGTCTGTATGTTGGATGAGCCTGAGGGTTTCGTGGTCTGACCTGAGCTTGGCTCATGGCCGTCAGCCCACCATGAAGGTTGCATATGCAAGAATGGTGACAAATACACATGCAGGTAATACCCTTATTGTCTTTCTTGTTAATTTGAATTGATACGAATACAAACTCAAGTTCTGACCGGTATATTTTTACTTACTTGGCAGGTAATAGTTTGGTCCTCTCCATTTTCATGGTTACTGGTTGATGGTACAGGTTTAGAATTGGAGGCATTTGCAATTGGTAAGCTCAAAGTCCACATTTCATTACCTCTTCCTCTCGCCTTTGTGGAGTGTTCATCGAGGGTTTCAATGTCATAGTTCATTTGAATGTTTGGTTCTCTATTTAATCTCTGCGTTTTCCTATGTATAAGATCCAAGTGTATGCGTAGAAGAAATGGGGTTTAAGAAGGTTGCCCTATTTTCCTGGAGCATGAGAATCTATAAATGGTAACTGCTAATAGATATTCCATACTGAATAAAATCGTTTTGTTCTTCAGTGTAGGCGATTTAGTTTAAACGTTTATGTTGCCCAAGATACTTTTGCCTCATTTCTAAATTATTTTCATGGGACCTGGGATTTTGGAATTCTACCTGGGGTTTCGATACCTGACCTGGGCATCTATCTTTTTGTTGGTGTCAATGTGGGATTCGATCCTTGGATTCCGTCAGTTTTCTAGAGTTTCAATATAAACCTTAGAGTCTGCGTCCATAGGGTTTGAGCAGTAATAATCCTTGAAGGTTATGTTGTGTTCTGATATGGTTTCGATAAATCGTGTTTACTATGTAATGTTCCCATAATTGATTTCCTGAGTGATTTAAATTATGAGTTTTGGTTCTTTATTTACTCCTGCGTTTCTGGAATTTCATAAATAGAGATACAAAAGAGTTTAAATGGGTGGAATGTTAAAGGGATTCGATCCCAGTTCCTATGTTTGAAACCCAATGCTTGTTTGTATTTAATGTATGCGGTTTTGATGAAAGATGGTTGTGGTGCTGATGATTGTTAATTCATTTGATTGAAAGATGATTGTGTAAAAACCTCCTTCGTTTTCGTTAAAGTTGTAAAAGTAATGGAATGCCTGAGTCTACGTTTGCAAATCATAATTTCCTTGATATGGTTGAAGCACTAGATCTAGCTACATGATAAGACTATAACAGTGCATACATCCTCATAAATTAATCCATAGGAAAGAAATACGCAAGACAAAGCCAAGGTATGTATCACATTTAATGTTTGGTGTTTCCTAACTACTTTATATGTGTTTAGAAGATTGTGCAGTCATGCAATGGTTATCTGTGTAAGAAACTTACATCTCGAGGACCAACTTCAGTACAGGGACCACACAGGAGTGCTGAAGTTGATAGAGATAAATTATGTTATAAATTCTTTTACTGTTGCTTTAGCGCTAGTCAGAAATTTCAATGGTAATTGTGAGGAAATTTTGATTCTGTAGACCATATTGCTAAATGGAAAGGTAACATGGGTGGCTTTTATTTTCTATAGTACAAGGTACTATATTTGTACCCACACTTCAGATCTGATTTTTGGTTTAATGTTGACGTGTAGATCTTCAACGGCACCTCTCTTATTGTTATTTGATCAATAGAGAGAAATGAGGGATATTTTTATTTGGCATCCCACCACCCTTCCTTATACTGTGATGATGAACTTTCAGGCTATATTGGACAGCTATACATTTGAGAGAGATATGACTTGTTGTACCTTCCCCACCTTGATTGAGATATGATTGGTCTTGTGGTACCTTATCTTTCACTTGTGTTTAATGGGGTCATTTACCCTCCTTGAGTAACTTTTCTAAAACCACCTTATTGAATTTTTGCTCTTATAGAGTACTACGGTTGTTTGGCCACATTTGGAACATACCCTTGGTTCTAAGGGTCATGGGTCCCAAGACTACCACCTTCAGGCTTGAAGTGCAACTGACAATGGAAGACACAAGTGTAGTTTATTACCACCATGCAAATTTAATTTGACCTTTCAATTCCCATCACCATTTCCTCTCATACGACGTCCCACAACCATTTCTCTTGACACCCACTCTTGATTCATTCTGCATGCATTTCACTATGCAACCGTCTCAGATTCTCACTGCGTTTTCCCTCAATTAGTTTATCAATTCAGTATGACCCACGCCCGCCATCTGAGGAGTGTTGCTAGCGATCGTGGATCATACTGAATTGATAAACTAATTGAGGGAAAACGTAGTGATAATATGAGACTGTTGCTTAGTGAAATGCATACAGAATGAATGAAGAGTGGGTGTCAAGAGAAATGGTTGTGGGACATCGTATCGTTGTGATTGTAAGGCACTCTTTGAAGGTGAAGTCCACAATTTTAAGTCTTTTTCCTCATTTTCATGCCTTTTTGTAAGACAATAAGGAGGGTAGTGGCATCAACATTGAAAATGGTTTCCATCCAAATCTATCAAGTATACTTTTAGGTCAGCAGTATTATTGACTCCGAACTATAGCTACAGTTCGGAGAAAAAATACTGCTGACCTAAAAGTACACTTGATAGGTTTGGATGGAACATATTACCATGGACATTTATGCTGTCGTATTTTTGGTTTAATGTTGACGTGGAGATATTCAACTATACCTCTCTTATTGTTATATGATCAAGATGTTTATTTTATTACCTGTTACTGATTGAGTTATTAAATACTTGTTGTACCTTCCCCACCTTGATTGAGTTATTATTGGACTTCTGGTACATTGTCTTTGACTTGTGGTTAATGCGAACATTTACCCTCCTTCATTTTTTTTATACCACCTTGTTGAATTTTTGGTCTTATAGAGTACTTGACTTTGATCACCTATGATTAGTTGTGGTGTGCTGATAATCACTTCTTTTATGCTGAGACTTGGTTGAAGTTTATAATTTTTGTGACTTTATTTATGTTGAGTTATGTACTGTGCTTGACTGTCATTGACCTAATTAACTCCAGTCATTTCTCTCTCTCTAGTTTGTACACACCCTCTTGTAGGGTCAGTTGGTTCCTAGAGAAGAATGGCCTCTCCGAGGCACAAACAGTATTTTATGAAAGTAACACTTTTGAGTATATTTTCAAGAATAGTTTCACACCCAGGTTGGTATCTTAAACTATATATCTACTTTTGTTATATGATATATATGTTTATTTTATTACATGTTACTGAATATTAATAGTTTATCATTTTAGTTTGCTTGTCAGTGTAACTCATTATAACAGTTTTGAATATACCAAAGAGCATGTGTTAAGAACTTATGGGTTGTACATTTGGAGTTCTTAGTTTCAAGAGGTAAGTATTTAGACTAACTAATGTATATCCATGGAATACTTTTTTCTGGAAATTTGTTTTTATTGTTTCTATTGGTATTCGTGCTATGGAACTAATGTGAATTGTGTTCACTATTATTAGCTGATACAGGGAGGGCACATACTACCTTAAAGGTGTTTGATTGTTATGGAATTCTTGTTTTTTATTAAATGTTTTTTTGCACATTGACTTTTTGCTCACATCATTCAAGAAAAGTTTATAACCCCGCACTGTAATCATAGCATCTAATTGCATGGAAGTTGGGACATAACCCTGCACTGTAATCACAGCATCTAACTGCATGGAAGTTGGGACACTGTTACTTTATCACATGTGCATGTCCTCTCTGTTTTCTACCTTTGAATGCAAATGACACAAAAACCTATCTCTGTGGTTACAAATATGCATTTGGATATTTGTATACTGGGGTAAATTGTGAGGTGCAACATGTAGTCATGTCCTTCAAGGTACTGTTCATGCTATGTACTGATATTCAACATGGTGCTTAATAATTATGTATTTTCTTGTTTTAAACATATAAGCTCACAACTAAATTAGTGAGGTTTATATCTATAATGATCCAAAAACATCTGAAAGCTCACTATTGTCCAGGGTCTCAAACACCACCTTTCACAAGAAATTAGCATTTCTTTAGTTCATTGTGCTATCAGTTGACCATAAAAATATTATATATATCCTGGAAGGGAAAGGAAGAATCAGTTGATATTCCTCGCTCGACACCCAATTGATTACCTGGTCTTTTCCATTGACAAGAAATTAGGATCATCTCCATTTAGGGAATCTTATAGCAGTGAGTCCCCTGAGGGGGCCTGCAAGTGATGTGCCCACTAGTAATGAATCAGATCTTTGCTTCCAATTGAGGGAAGATGGTCCCTTTGAAGATAGAAGGATTCCTCTAATTGTATCATGCCTTGGCCTTGAGACATGAAATTCAATGAAATTGGGAGTCCTTGATTGAGACTAAACCATTTTAGGGGAGGGATTTCATCTAGAATTGATCATAGAATGAGATATAAACACTGTGGGAAAACACATGATGATGTTGATTTGTGTGTGATTGCATTTGCAGCTAGAAAATATATAGAAGGTGGCATGAAATCAAATGAAATTATGGGTAACAGCAAGTGCAGAGAAGTTTCATGAGTCACATAAGAAGATGGCAATAGATTATGGAGAAAATCCCATCTCTATGAAGTGTTGTATGGAGTCAGAAATATTTGCATGGGAGATGTAAACATGGTTGTGATACATGTAAAATTGTGTAATTTGTCTTTGTTTGAAGTTGTTTGGCCTTAAGTGAATACATCTTCCCATTTGAGTGCATGGTAATTGCATTGTTTGCATGTGGTGCCTATATAGTTCTATGGTACTTTTGGCAAATCCTCTTACATAAAGTGCATTTGATAGTGAAAATTTATGCAGCTCATCAAAATTTGCAATTGGGATCGTTATTTGTTTTGGTTTTTATTGGGTTGGTGCATTCATTGGATCAGGTGGCCTCTAACATGGAAGCTAAGTTGGGCTCTTCTATTGTGCCCTACAAAGAGTTGCTTGTTAAAAAATGCAGTGAGTGTTGAGAATTGAAAACCGTAGCATTGCAAACTTCAAATGATAGAATTTGTGGAACAATTGTTTCCTATAGGGTATTCATGACAAGTAGAATTGTGATAGTATTTCCTTATAGGGGTTTAAAGTAAAACTTTATCATGTCATTGATTTAATGCAAGATACTAATGACAAATGTACACTAAGGTCACATTTCTATAAAGTCAAATCTCGTACATTTTTCACTTCATATAGAAACATCAAAAATACATTTTGTATGTTCATTCAGGCACTCGAGATTGATACCTTTCTTTTATTGAGTAAGGAAAGATTGATACCTTTCTTTTGTTGAGTACATTCTTGATCAAGATTCCCATGAGAATAGGGGCCTTTTCCTTTAAGGCCTCAATGATATATTACCATAGAGCTGGGAGAAGGGCCTGAGGGAGAAGCTGAAGGCATGAATGTTCAGTCAGATGTGGGGTTCAGAATGTGACAAGGAGGAGATTCTGGTGGTTACCGAAAGTTGGAGTTTCGATGGCGATCGGATCACCATTCAATTGCTATCCACATGTGCTTAAGACCGAGGCTTACAATTCTTCATGTTTATACATTTAGTTCAAGTTCTTGATATATCTATCTAGGACTGTGTTTGTTTTTTAAAAGCAAGTTTGATGATAAATGACTATGAGAAAGTTCTATTAAGAAGTGAATAGAGCTAATAAGTGAATAGAGCTAAGGTATAATTCTTTGTAAGACCGTGCTCATACATTGCAAAAAGTTGTTTAAGCCTTATGATTATTCAAAGGACACAAGGATGTGAAATCTGAGCTTGAAGAAGAACAATTTGCAAAGCATTGAAACATATTGATAGCATATTTGAAGGACTTGTGTTATAACTTGAAGACTGAGCATATTCTTTGTGACCAAATTGAAGTTGAGTTTGAATAGTGTTATGGGAGAACATCAGTTATATCTTCATGAAGACCGAGCCTATTCTTTGTGACCAAATTGAGTTTGATTTTTAATAGTTGTGCCATTAAAAGATAAAACTTGAAGTTGAAGAATTGATTGTTGAAAAGGGATAAGTATGAAAACTACTTAAATAAATTTTATTTTTGTTACTGCTTATCATAAAGACTTAATGGTAACTACTTTAAGGAATACAATGCAAGATTATTTGTTTCATGAAGTTTGATAGAATTGGAAACCATCATTAAGCAGACTTGTTTACAGATCTGAAAGGAATCATTGAGATGTAAGAGATGGTTCATAAGAAGTGCTTTCAATCTATCTGAAGCCAATCTATGACTGTATCGTCGCATTCATTTTTTTTTTTTAAACCCCCAGGTATCGTCTCTATATCGACGAACATCAACGTAGGCTATACAAAATGTTTCGACGCAGTTGTTGAACCTGCCACAAACGTTTGGGAATCCAACCGTGGATACCGCGACAATGATTCGTGGAACTATAAAAGTATCTTCCATGCAGGTGCTGAATCTGCCACAAAAGATTGTGAATGGATTCGTGTATATTGCGACGAATATTCGTGGAAGGTTCAGCACATTCGTGGAAATTTATAGGAGTTGTGCGTCGATATAGAGACGAAATTGCGTGGAAGGATTCATTTTTCGTGGATATGAGAAGTGTTTTTTGTTGATACGTGGCATCAACGAAACGTTGCTATTGCCATGAAGTGGAAGTTTCATCTCTATATCCATGGATTTCTTTCCACGAAAAAAACAAACCCCAATCGTTGAAACAAGGACGAAAATTCGTGGCTATTGCAATGAAATTTCGTGGCAAATTAGACCATATGTAGTAGTGGAAGTAACCAAAGATAGTGAGAGAGATAGAAGAAGATTGAAGATCAAGATGCAATAGAGTAACATGGATGATCAGTCTTATGTATTTGGGTTTTGGGGTAATATTATTAGGATATGAGTTCCCTATTATATGTGATACCGCAATATGTAATTCTGTGGATGGTTTGAGGCCTTAGATCCATGACTTTTTCATTTAACAGAAGCCATCAGTAATATAAATGAGGGAATCCCCCCCCCTTAGTTTTATGTGTATGGTTGAGCTGTATTTTTTTTATTGTCTAATGAATAGATCGTATTTCTATTTCACATATGCATGTTATAATTAATGGAACTCTCTTATGATAGTTCTTGCAGCATGAAGAACACCAACCCTTTCATGCATATCCGTATATTTAACCCTCCTTATCACACACAAGTCTTGGTTGTGCTTCGATTGAGACCTTCTCCTTCGAGGGATTGAAAATACAAGCACACTAGACTATAGTGGTTCCCTTTGTTTCCCCCTACACAAGAACTTGTTGATGCCTAGAAAATCCCTGCATTGATAGTAAGTGTTCTCCCCGATGAAATCCCCAATTATAATTCCAACTGTTTAAATAGAGATCCCATTCAAATTCTGGCCTGACTACCATTAGTTGGTTTGGGTTTTACCGATAGCGTCCCGGTCCACCATTTAGGGTTTTTTATTGTTTAATGATGAAATTAAATTTTCCTAAACTACAATGCAATCATAATCCATCCCACCCTATCCTATGTAGGATAAAAATTTGAAGGGATAGGCTACAAACAAAACTAAAATACACATCCCAAAAAAGAGAGATGAAGTATCATACATGTATAGCTATCACAAAATGAAATAAACCTAAAAAATAGCTATAGCATTACAACATCCTACATTTACAACTCGTGGAAAGCAAATACACTGTGAGAGTAAATCTATAGTAAGAGAATTTGATGGCCATAAGAATAGTCAAGCATATAATTAAAACATTACTACTGCATATACGTGAAAATGGATAAAAACATAGTTCCATAATAGTCCATCTTTAGCACAACCACAATCTCCATGCCAACAAATTAAGTCCAACAACCCCGGTATTCATCCTCCCAAGTTCTTACAAAGAATGAGTAGCAAAGGATCATGTGCCAAAATCCCCTTCTCTTTCTCTTCTCCTTAATTTATATCTTTACAAAATAACTGACATATGCATTTTCATATTCCTCAAGTCATTTGAGACCTTTCATGTAGTAGGAAATTTTCCCTATGGATAGGTATAATCCCTCTTGGACATGAAAAGGTTCCCTAGGTCCCTAAGCCAAGACAAAATAAAGACAAATGGACTCTAAATTTCTCCTATACCTAGGCTTTATGCATACAACAATACAAGAAAGAAGAAGAGTGAGGTAGAGCAGATGACTCACCTCCTTAGTGATGTTTGTCCTTGTTGCTCCTACATTTAGGTTTGATGTCAAAAGTTCCAAATCTGAGTAGATCCTATAGAGACAACACAAATGAGTACCTTCCTTATACATGTTAAGCATAATGAAGCCTACTTACTTTGAATGCAACAAGAGTAAGAATACATTTAAATGAATACATATATGGGAGATATAGGCCAAGTTGTATTAATGGAAATCCATAAAGAAGCATGTACAATGGTATACCTGACTTGCGAAAGAAATTACTCCAAGCTTCCCTTACAGACCCTTCGAGAATCAAGCTAACATAACAATGGCATCTCCAAGCATACTTTCAATGTGTGGGGTTCAAGGTAGGAGCTTCATTTATAGGATTTGGGATCCCAAACCACCATGGAGAAATGTTTGGATCACAAGAGGATATCATGGATCATGAGAGGATTGACATACTTAGGATGGTATGGACATGTTAAGCATAATGAAGCCTACTTACTTTGAATGCAACAAGAGTAAGAATACATTTAAATGAATACATATATGGGAGATATAGGCCAAGTTGTATTAATGGAAATCCATAAAGAAGCATGTACAATGGTATACCTGACTTGCGAAAGAAATTACTCCAAGCTTCCCTTACAGACCCTTCGAGAATCAAGCTAACATAACAATGGCATCTCCAAGCATACTTTCAATGTGTGGGGTTCAAGGTAGGAGCTTCATTTATAGGATTTGGGATCCCAAACCACCATGGAGAAATGTTTGGATCACAAGAGGATATCATGGATCATGAGAGGATTGACATACTTAGGATGGTATGGAGGAGAGGATTTGAAGGGTAGGCCCAATCTCCAAAAATCCCTCTCAAATATTGATCCTAAACTCAAGGAAGTGTGGTTGGAGGAGATTTTTGCTCCCCTAAAAAGGGCCATCGAGTGACAAATAGGAGATTATTTCTCTCTAGACAACTGGCAAGGGGGGAAATTCTTGTACGCCCAAAATAGGGTTGGTTGAAGTGGATTTCTACCTCATAGTGATGGATTTCTCCCCACAACATGCTTAGGGACCATAATAAGATTTAGGTTTCCCTCTAGAACACTCATAGGAAGCACAATAAATCACATTTTCATGGTGCTGAAATATACAACTCAAGGAGGACACACAAATGTGACATTTTGAGGTGTAAAATTTCGACTTCCAGAATATTTTATGTTTTAAAATATTACACTATTTTTGGAAGGGGAAAGAAAATTAAAATTACACTTTATGGGTCTGAAGGGGGTTTTATTGAGATTTAAGAAACCGATCCCAAATGTCACATTCATAAAAAATAACATTTAATTTCTTTGGTTCAAGAAACTATAGAGAAACTTCATGGTTGACCACTTCTCTTGACATCGTGTTCAACCCCTTGGTAACTGTGTTGTGGTAGGTGGTTATGAGTTGAGATTTCTTAGTGGGTGCCTGTTGGGCGGATTAATTGCTTATAAAAACAATCAATTCACAACATAAATTATCAATCCAGGGTAACACCTGTTTATTTCAAGGTTATCATGCAAAATATATGCAGACCACAATTTCCTCTTATAGCATTGGTAATCTAATATGTGTTGCAGCAAAGTAAATCAATCCACTCTTGCATAAATTAAAACACACTTGCAGAAAAGTAAATCACACTTGCAGAAAAATAAATCACGCTACGGTTGCACCCATGCCAATCTACGAATCTAAAACACTTGCATAAATAAAAAAAACTTGAATTAAAATTACATCTATGGAAATAAATAAATCAAAGTAAAATACATCCTCTGCTAAACAACAAGGAGTTAGTCTAATTACAAATTAGAGAAACTAAAAATTGAAATATACATTAACAAAAGAGAGAAATTAAAAACTACAATCTAAATTACAAAAGAGATTAAAAGAAATATAATTCTTATTCCATCATAAATTGGACTTATTGCTCTAAGAGTCCTCCCCTTAGAATGTAGAAGGAGCTCTTAATTATATAGGAGTTTTGCATAACAAATCAGAAATGAGGATCCAAAATATCCTCAACAAATTACTAATAATTTGGATCTCAAAATCAACTCAAATCTAATCCCAAACCCTTTTCTAACCTCCATGTTATTTAGGATGCCTTTGAAGTCAAATTCGAATTTAGAGATGTGAGTCATCATAACATGCCCAAAACTCATCCCAAGTGACTCTTAATAGCATTTAATTTGTTGGGTCCATCATATATTACATGGAGGTCTTCAAATCTTTGTAAATAAACTAAATATGCACTCTCATCCACCGCCAACTTGTCCCTTTTATATTCAATAAATTTACATCATAATTTGAGACATATAAGAAGAATAAAAGTAATGGATTTATAAAAATCCATCACCCCTATTGAATATATTCCTCCATGGTGGCTTTGTGGAGTAGCAGGAACAGTAACAACGTGAGTATAAATAGTAGTAATGACTTAATAATCCCTCATATGAAAAATATCAAATATCCTCTTTCGTTGATCTTCAACCATATGAGTTGCAACAAATATTCCGGAGTAACAAAAACTGGCCTGGAGCTGGTTCTGTAAGAATCATCAAACTCATCCATGTTTCAAAGATAAGTGCAAAATATGTTATTTTTCCAATGTTTATTCATAATTCACATGAAATACTAATGAAATGCAAATGGAAACCACCTTAGGTATAAATCCTGCAAATAAGCATAAAAATGGATTAATAAGCATTAATACGAGGTCATGGGAAGGCAAGAAGGGATTAAAAATAGGGAAAAGATAATGTAAAATAGGGACAATTCCATGGCCCAACATCTCCCCAAAATCGAATATGTTGCATGTCCTCATGCAACCCAATACCTTTGTATCAACCAAGCTGTAAGAGCTCCCATTTTTCAATGCACACTTACCAAAAACAATTTGGTAACACTTCTATGCTTGTTCAACTGATAATACTGATAAATGACAATAGTTCCCAAAAGAACCTTGAAATCTCTTCAAAAACAATGGTTGTTGCACTTATCATGAAAGCAAAATCTTAAAACATGTCATCATTAGAAAATCAAGAACACCACAAGTAACGATTTCTCAATAAAAGGTCATAGCAATCATATGCTCAGTTTTCATAGCCAACATATTTCTAACATCAGTTCTCAAGTGATGCTGAAACAATGTTAAAACATTGTTGAAACAGTGCTAAAACACCACATTGATCAATTCAAAAAAATCTGATAATTAGTACATAGATCAATTGGTTACAAAATTATAGTCATGCAGTAGTACATTTTGTGTAGATTGCCATAACATATTTTTTTTTTTACAAAACACAAGTTTAACAATGATTTCAGCCTCCCCAAAAAACATGACTATTTTTTAGACCGTTCATTTTATACGAACATACTGTCGAACATTTTTCAAATTAACATATCAAATCGCAATAAAAAAATTTGAAAAAATAATGAATAGAAAGCTAACATAATTTTCTAAAAGTTTTATTTTTACTGAAAAGTGAAATTCTAAACAAAAATATCACTTTTGTTCGCCCAAAGTTGAAAAACATGAAAAAATCAGATTTATTTTCTCATAAGACCCCCAAAATAGACACCCAACTTCATGGATTCACCCTCCTATCATCACAATCCTTAGGATTCACTGTATTCAAGTGGTATGAATGAATATAATCGTGAATTAACTTGTGCTCCATAAAACTATTACTCAATATAACCATTTTATTCATATTCTAAACCCTCCATTTTGCCTCAAACAGGTTGTTAATGAGTGAATATGGATAGTGTGGCATGAAAAGCAACGTTGGCCTTGTCACCCTCCATTTACCATTTTCATTTTCGAAAGGAAGACTGAGATCAAGAAATGGAAAATGACCCTTGAAAAAGGCTTCTATGGCTTTTATTTCTTGAAGAGTGAGAATGGGATCATACACAACTGCATCATCTATCCATTTACCTTTATTTTTCATTAGAATGGCAAGGCATAGTTGCAACCAACTGGATTCTGATGATGCAATACTTCCAAATCCATATACCAAAATTGTACTAATTTTGAGAAGTATGGATGATCATCATCACTATTGCTTCTTATCACTCTTTGTATTTGTGCCTGGAATTCTGGACGTTGCATATCATTTACAAATTGTCTATAGAAGGAAGAACTCTCAATATTTTATAGAACGTTGCATATCATTCACATGTTTCTAGAACATGCACCTCATCCATATAAATGTTCTTCTAAATCCCCATAATATTCCTATCATCACAAGCCTTAGGATTCACAGTATTCAAGTGGTATGAATAAATATCATCGTGAATTAACTTGTGCTCCATAAAACTATTACCCAATATAACCATTTTATTCATATTCTCAACCTTCCAGTTTGCCTCCAATAGGTTGTTAATGAGTGAATATGGACAGTGTGGCATGAAAAGCAACGTTGGACTTGTCACCCTCCATTTACCATTTTCATTTTCAAAAGAAAGACTGAGATCAAGAAATGGAAAATGACCCTGGAAAAAGGCTTCTATGGCTTTAATTTCTTGAAGAGTGAGAATGGTATCATACACAACTACATCGTCTATTAATATACCTTTATTTTTCATTAGAATGGAAATCCATAACTACAACTGTCTAGCTTCTGATGATGCAATACTTCCAACTCCATACACCACAATTGTACTAATTCTTATAAGTATGGATTATCATCATCGCTATTGATTCCTATCACTCTTTGTATTTGTGCCATGAATTTTGGACGTTGCATATCATTCACAAATTGTCTATAGAAAGAAGAACTCTCAATCTTTTTTAGGGAAAAATTCAAATCACTAACAATACAAATAATCAGTTGCGCTGATGTACTATTTATATTTCTCAGGGTTGTGAATTTAATAGGTTTATGTGCCCAACCAAGGAGAAGGGTTAAGGTTTCGAGTGATGTTGCTCTGGAGAAAAAAAGTCCACGTTGAAGGTACTTAATTGATTTTTAATTGGATAGTAAGAGTTGGTGATTGATAACCTTCATCTGGAGATTTAGGCATGGATACATCATAGGCATCCATGCATTGGACCCACCCTCCTCATTCATTCTTCCCGGATCTTCCTCCACATTTGTGTTGGAAAGGAGTTTGAGAATATAGGTGAGAAGGTCTCGAAAGTGATGCAATGGGAGTTGGTGTTGCAACGTGTATAACTGAATGCTTAAATAAAATATATGAAACTCTTTTTGGGAAATATGTCTAGCTAATTTTCTAATTTGATCGAGCATGGCCACTTTCTAATTTTATCTTCATAGCATAATGTAGAGGAGAGGAGGATAGTCTAGGATTGTTGTCCATACTTTGTAAGGGAAGTTGTCCCCCGAAGGAAAGTATAGAACTCCTCCAACACTCAAAATGTTGGCTTCATTTGAGTACCCAACTACTTCCATAATATTTGGAACCATGTAAGGTAGAGCCCCCACATATCTGAAGAGAAGCTCACCTTGAGAAAATTGAGTAGACAATACAAAGTATGTTAATTTAATATCCACAAATTCCAGTGGATATGGTAGAAACATATTATCAATTTTAACATCTCTACATATAATTTCCTTGTCATGGAAACGTTGTAGAGCCTCAACCAATGATTTCATTATTTTTGTATCATTTTTCTAAGAAACATGAAATCCATAGCCTCCCTTGATGTCATACATGCTTCCTCCCTTGCAAATATCTAAGATAATATAAACTTCATTGGAATCTTAGTACACATATATCAGGGTAGGAATATATATGTGATCGGATAGTTGACAACATATCATTATTTCTTTCTCTACAAAATCCCAGGGTAATATCTTGCAGGCCATTTCAACTCTTGTTTTCATGTGGATTGCTTCTTTCATGATTCCACTAGTTCCAACGCATAGAATATTCGCTAGAAAATAGTCCTCTTCAAAGCAACTCCACACTTGAGCATTATTTATTTCTTTTACAGGTATGTGGCCCATGTCAATTTGGTGTTCCAGGTCAATCCAATTCAACATGTCGCCTTGTGTATGCAAATGGACTAGATCACCAATCAACTTTAATTTTGATTTGTCATGCAATTAAAATTCACTTGTTGTTGTTTGAAAATTATATTCATCTAAACCTTGGTTATGCATGCATGCAAGCATTCCATGCATTGGTAATTGAGTCTCTTAGCACCTAGACCATGTTGTTGACCCCCTAGTACTTAATTTTTGTCATTAATGGCCACATTATCCACTCAGGGAACCTTATCCCTATATTTTAAGATCTAATTCACCCTCATGCGTGAATTAGGAGTTGGTTGAGTCGGTTCCATGATTTAAGGTGCCTTGTCCCCTTGATCACCTAGTTAACCAACCCTTACACATAGTTCATTGAGTTTGAGTGTACTGGAGCCCTTTTTTACCACTACCAATCAACTCATGCACCTCCTTTGGATTCTCCTTCCCTAATTTATATCCTAGTGGCTCAATCATGCGCCAACCACCTTCAGTTAACTAGCCATTCATCATTAGTTTCCACTAGTGCTTGTCGAGAGATGGATCCAATGCTAACTAACCATGTCTCTTTAGTGGAATTCGAATTCCATTAGAGACTCATGAATTAGTTTCATGTAACATTCTTTAATTGAACACACCTTGTGGATGAATAATATGAAAGTTTTTTACACTCATAACTCTTTTTTCTCTATGATATTCTTCTCTATTTTTCTGTAGATCTATGTTAAACATTGTGAGGATAGTTTTATTGTTGGAGATCCACCTGTGTGAGAGAATTTCACATGGTATCATAGCGGACCAGCTATCTATTTTATCTCAGATACTTCCATTGATGCACCAAAAGATGCAGAGTTTTCACAGAAATCGTTGGGGAAATAACCTTCATAGCCTTGGCTTTTCCAAGGAAATCTTCCCAGGTGTGACGGACTCCTGAATGTGTTCAATGTCGAAGTAGAGATTGAGTGAGATGATATTAAACTTTCTTTCAGAGTGTTTTATTGCGGGTTACAGGTCCCAGGGTAATAAGGAGTGCAGTTGTTGAATAATGGAGCAGTTCCAGCATAGTCTCCTTACTCCATACAATTACTTCGATTGGAAAGCGAAGATGGTGATTCTTCTGAGAAGCAAAGGTATTTACAGAGTCTTCATGGGAACTGGAAATTAGCCAAACTCAGCAGTGGAGAAGGCCAAGTGGTACAACAGAATGGATGAAGTGTATGGTCTTCTAAGCCTCAGTACTTGTAGAGATCTTATTTTTCACCTTGATGGTTTGACCACTCCAAATCAAGTTTGGAGCAAATTTGGAACTTTGTTTGGAAATAAAAATAAGATGAGAGGCCATCAACTGGAAAATGAACTACTTACTCTAAGCCCTAGCAGTTTCGACTCCCAATAGGACTTATTCACAAAATTCAAATCCTTGGTGCTCCAACTCAAGTAGTGTGGAATTGAGAAGAAAGAGGAACAATTGGTTATGTCCATACATTCAAAGTTGGGCTCATACTACTTAGTCTTTGTGTCTACTTTTCATGCAACCAAATTGGAAATGAAAAATTGGAAGATGCCTTCCTTGGAAGACTTCATGGAAGCCCTCACCCATGAGCAAGACAAATTGGTTCAAATGGGTACCATCAAGACATCAAATGACCAAGTGCTTGATGTAGGTGATTCCAAGAAATCCAAAGGGAAGAAACAATTCAAATATAAAAAGTTGTTAGATTCAAAGAAGAAGAAGCCCAAACCATCAACTGAGAATTTGAATCCTTAGAAGGACAAGCAGAAGATGAAGAAGGAAAATACCAAATGCACATACTGTAAAAAAGGATGGCATCCAAAAATTTCTTTCATGAAGAATACCATTAACATGATGGCTCAAATTCTTGAAAAGAACAATATTCTTGTTCCTGAGAATGCAAAGAGAAGAGATGTAAGCTCTAACACATAAGAAAAAGAAAGCCACCATACTCTGAAACTTGTCATTGCAAGTCCCTCCTCCTTCATCATTGATTTAGTTGCATCCAGACATATGGAAGCCTCAAAAGAGTCATTCTGAGCTGTTGAATACTTTGGTGGTCCTCCGATTGTGATGGGATACAACTTAGAAAATTCCTTCGGAAGGAAGAGGAAGAATCCAGTTGGAGAATGGAAGCTTTAACAATGTGTTGTATGTTCTAGATCTCTTTGCAAATATTCTTTCCATGTATCAAATTACACATACATGAATTCATAAGAGATTCACTTTCACAACCAATGATGTAGAGATTGTAGAAGTTTGTACTGGAAGAATAATATCACTAGGTGCTATAGATCACAGTTTGAAGGTATACAAGTTTTCTCATTTTCATCCCTACTCTTCTTCGAATGGTCTTTTGAATCATGCTAATGAGACTAGCAAGCTGTCCCATGAGATATTTGACCATATGAACTTCAAATATTTGCAATATTTATACAATTTCTCTGTTGGAGGGTTTCCCAAGGTAAAGTTCTCAAAAGGTAATTGTCGGGGTTGTCTCCTTGGAAAACATCCATAGCGTAGATATGAGAAGGCAAAATCCAAGAGAGCAGCTACACCTCTCGAATTGGTTCATTATGACATCGTAGATATTTTTCCTACCTTGTCACTTAGTAATGAAAATTTTGTTCTTACCTTCATAGATGACTACTCTATATTTTGTTGGGTATATTTTCTCAAAAATAAGTCAGAGGTATTTGAGATTTTTCCAAGTTTTAAATATTTTGTTGAGAAATTTTTTGAGAGAAAGATAAAGGCCCTATAGACTAATAATGGAGGTGAATATTTTAAGGAGCTGCAAAAATTTTGTGCTCATGCTGGAATTCAAATGCAGCATACCATTCCCTACACACCTCAATAGAATGGTGTGCCAGAGAGGAAAAATAAAACACTAAAAGAGATGGCTACATGTATGATGGATTCCAAGTCTATTTCTCCAATATTGTGGGCTGAAGCCATAGATTTTGCCTCCCATATTCATAATAGGGTGTCCCACAAAGTAGTGGACATAATGACACCATTTGAAGCTTGGACCGGCCATAAGACCGATGTGTCATATTTCAGGATTTTTGGTTCAAAA
Organism: Larix kaempferi; assembly: GCA_027924585.1. NCBI lineage: Eukaryota > Viridiplantae > Streptophyta > Pinopsida > Pinales > Pinaceae > Larix > Larix kaempferi. The sequence goes on along the minus strand of BSBM01000259.1, from coordinate 11,180,484 downwards.
GGTTGGGCTAGAATTCCTCCAGAGAAGAGAAGGGATTTGTAGCCTCAAATTTATCCATGCATCGTTGTTGGATATGCTGAGAATGAAAAAGGTTACAACTTGTATGATCCCTCCACTCAAAATATGATCATCGAGAGGAGTGTGCATTTTGAGGAAGAACCTTTGCAGACAATTCCAATGGAAGAAGGAGAATGATGAAACCCTCAACTTGATGATGTAAGTGATGTTTCTAGTGAGATTTATGATTCTGATTTTGAGTTTCATGATTAATATCGACATGATATAGCAGATACAAATACACCTTCAAGACCCAAGTATATTTAAAATACTCTTGAAGCAACAGGAAATCTTGTTGGCAATCCTAGAGAAACTAGGAAAACTAGGTCACAGTTTGAAGATGCACATTGTGCATTCTCTGTGAATGATCCTTATTTTCCCGAGAAATTTTTTCTAATGTTGGAATATAATCCATATTCATACTGAGAAGTATCAAAATATCCAATATTCCAAGCTTCCATGGATGAGGAGTTTCAGTCTCTTCAAAATAATAGAACTTGGGAGCTAGTCTCCCTTCCTCATGGTAGAAAATTGGTACATTGCAAGTGGATTTTCAAAACAAAGGTGGATGAAACTGATAAATCAGTCAAATATAAGTCAAGGATGGTTTCTAAGGGCTTCTCAGAAGTCCAAGGTCTTGACTATATCGATACTTTTTCTCAAATAGCCAAGATGGATTCAATTAGGCTAGTTTTAGCCATTGCCACATCCAAGCAATGGGAGGTTCACCACATGGATGTGAAAAGTGCATTCCTCCATGGGGATCTTAAGGAATATATTTATATGCATCATCCATATGGTTATATCAATGATCATTGTCTTGTGTGTAGGTTGGAGAAGTCACTATATGGGCTTAAGCAAGCTCCTGGGGCCTGGTATGCCAAAATGGACAGCTTCCTTCTGTCACAAAATTTTATGAGATGCAAATCAGATTCAAATGTATATTGCAGCATATTGGAGACTCCATTCTGATTATTGTGTTATATGTTGATTATTTTCTAATTACTGGATTCTCTACAAATGATATTGCTACAATAAAAACTGCTTTGCACAATGCCTTTTAATGGTTGCTTTAGGATTGTTGAGACAATTTCTTGGTCTTGAGATCAGCCAATCCACTTTAGGTGTAAAGGTACCTCAGGCTAAATACATATGAGATTTGCTCAAAAATTTGAAAATGTCATAGTGCAAGCTTTCTAAGTTCATGTTTCTCTCTGGTATTAAACTAGAAGATGGTTATTCTACTCCACTAGTCGACATCACATTGTATAGACAACTAGTTGGGAGCCTGCTTTATTTGACACACTCTTGAATTGATATTTATTTTTATATAAGTTCAGTGTCAATATATATGCAACATCCACATGAACTTTGCTGGAAGGAATCCAAAATAATCTTGAATTATGTGCAAGGAACTAGGTCTCATGGATTACACTTTGCTTCCCACTCTACACTTGATCTCTTTGGATTCAAAGTCTTTGATTGCACTGGTGATAGTTCAGATCACAAGTCAACTTCCAGATATGTTTCCATGCTTTCCAATGGCCCCATATGATGGTCAAGCAAGAAACAAAGTGTCATTTCCCTCTCCTCTTTCGAAGCATAATACAGGGTTGTTGTCAATGTAGCAACTCTATGTGTTTGGTTGCAAGGGATTCTTTCAGAATTTGGTATTTGCACAAGCACACCTACAGTCATTTGGTGTGACAATCAAAGTTCTGTAAGAATTTATATTGGTCCAGTTTATAGGAAGAGAACAAAGCACATAGATATTCACATGCATTACATTCGAGGATAAGTGCATGACAAGATCATCAAACTGTAGTTTTGTCCATCTTCTGAACAAATTGCAGATATCTTCACCAAAAGTTTTACTGAGAAGACCTTCATTCACCTGAGATCCTTGCTTGGGGTGACTGATTAGTTGGTGAAGGTTGATTTGAAAATTTTTGTCCATGTTTTTTATGGAATGCTTTTTCCCAAGTGGTTTTCCTTGTTACTTTAGTTTTATTGGACAAGTTCATTTTTTTTGTAAAGAGTGACCTTAGCCTTGTTGTTGGGCCCTATTTTTATTTATTTTTGTAATTCAGGATTAATGGGGGGTGTTGGAAATTTTTATCCATATATACCTTGGTTATGCATGCATGCATACATTCCATGTATTAGTCATGCCTTCCATGCATTGGTAATTTTGTCTCCTAGCACCTAGACCATGTTGTTGATCCCCTAGTGCTTAATTTTTGTCATTATTGGCCACATTATCCACTTGGAGCACCTTATACACATATTTTAGGATCTAATGTGCCCTCATGCATGAATTTAGGAGTTGGTTGAGTCAGTTCCATGATTTAAGGCACCTTGTCCCCTTGATCACCTAGTTAACTGACCCATACACCTAGTTCATTGAGTTTGAGTGTAGTAGCACTCTTTTTTACCACTACCAATCAAATCATGTGCCTCCTTTGGATTATCCTTCCCTAATTTATGGCCTAGTGGCTCATTCATGCACCAACCACCTTCAGTTAAATGGTCATTCATCATTAGTTGCCACTAGTGCTTGCCGGGAGATGGATCCAATGCTAACTAATCCTATCTCTTCAGTGGAATTTGAATGCCATCAGAGGCTCACAAATTATTTTGCATGAAACATTATTTAATTTCCCACACCTTGTGGATGAATAATGTGAAAAAACTTTACACTCGGAACTCTCTTTTATGTATGATATCTTCTTTACCTAGACATTCAAAACCTTCAGTTTGCTCCACATAAATTTCTTCATCCACATAACCATTCAAGAAAGCTGATTTAACATCCATCTAAAAAATAGGCCATCTATACTGAGAAACTATTGCAAGCACCAACCTGATTGTATCCATCTTCACCACTGGATCAAACATTTTTGAATAATGAATTCCTTCTATTTGTGCACAATTCTTTGCAACTAAATGAGACTTATACTTATCAATTGTACCATATGATTTATACTTAGTCTTATACAACCATTTAGTACCAAACACATCTTTCCCTCTAGGTAGACTAACAAGTCCCATGTATCATTCTTCACCAAAGCATTAATTTCTGATTCCATTCCTTTATTGCATTCATCTTTACTTGATGCTTCTACATAGCTATGTGGTTCGTCCATCATCATTACTTGGCTCATAAGAGCAAAATTTACATTACTGTGTGATCTGGTGATTCTCCTTTCATATTCTCTATCCAACATATCTTTGTCTAAATGTCCTCTTACTAACCAAATAGGATTCTGCTTACTTTCATCTTCCTTCGTTATTAGAAAACAAGACTCATCACCAATAACAACTTCATTCTTGATTTGAACATCTTCTGGTTGATAAATTACTTGTTCATCAAGCACAACATGTTTGCTTATTATCATCTTCTTCTCTCAGGCATCAAACAACCTATAGCTTCTTATGTATGTGCTATAAATAATGAAAATACACTTAACACTTTTATCGTCCAATTTATTCCTCTTTTCCTTAGGAATATGTGCATATGAATTGCATCCAAAAATTTGCATGTGTGCAACACTAGGTTTGTAGCCCGACCGTGCTTCCTTTGGAGTCAAATTCAAAAATGGTCTTGTAGGACACCTATTCAAAGTGTAGATTGTTGTATGAACTACTTCATCCCAAAATTCACTACCAAGTTGCTTCATTTTCAACATACTCCTTTCCATATCAACATTGGTTCTATTCTTCCTTTCTGTGACACCATTTTGTTGAGGAGTGTATGAACTTGTAAAATCTCACCTTATAGAATTCATCTTGCAAAAATTCATGAACACATTGGATTTATATTCTCCCCCATTATCTTATCTAAGGGTGAGAATAATCAAGCCACTTTGATATTCAACCATCTTTTCGAACTGAATAAACTATACAAATACTTCTAACATTTCTTGCAAAAACTATACCCGAATTTTCCTGTATCAATCATTAATGAATGTTAGAAAGTACGTTGTCTTTCCAAAATACAAAGTATCCATAGGACCACAGATATCTAAATGTACCAATACAAGACGATCTTTGGCTTTACAATCTCTATTTGATCAACTTTACCTATGTTGTTTCCCATGTACGCATCCTTCACATATCTCATTATCAACTTCAAAATATGGAAGACCATTCACCACATTAGTCTTTCTCATCAACATCAAATTTCTAAAATTCAGATGTCCCATTCTCAAATTCCAAAGTTTACCATTCACTTCTTCTCTATCCTTTTAGACTTAGTGACTTACTTGAGGTAAAAATGATTTTGAAAATCCTGTTTATGATCATTTCTCCTCTCGTTGCACTTGTAATTTTGTTGAGCTTATCCATAATTAAACTTTCTTTGTTATCAAACACTAACAATTTTCTCAATCATCTATCCAGCAAAAAGTATATTATTTTTCAATGCTGGTGCCAACAATGTATCATTAACGAACTTCTTTTTTCCATTCAATGTCGGTATTGCCACTATACCTTTCCCCTTCACTTTTGAAGCGTGTTCATATCCAAATATCACTTTACCTGGACAACTGTCATCAATATTTGTGAACAACTCCTCCTGGGATGTCATATGTGTTGAACATGTTGAATCAATATACCATGCCTCATTTTCTTCATTCTGTGTCATTACACTTGAAATAAATAGCTTCTCATCTCTGGTTTCTTCCCCACCCTGCAGTGGCGCAGGGAAGCCACAAGGGGGCAAGCCCCCTTGACCCCCGTCGTCCCCCCCTCATATGTCATTGATTGTGAGAAAATTCTATGATCTGACAAATTGTCAATATAACATTTTCCCACGTGCATGAAAGTAAGTTATGAATTCTGAGAATATAATGCAGCTAACAATTGTGTTGATGAACACATTTTGCAGAATCACAGTTACATCAGGGCAGCACTCTAGATAGTACAGTTGGAAAGTTTTGGATCTTGGTTGGGCCAAGAAAATCAACATTATGGATGATGCACAGGATCCCTATGAGCCTGAGACAGATGCCATGGGGGAGAATATACATGTTGAAAATGCTAAAATAGAATCTAATGGGAGAAGAAATCAAGAGACTCCTCCAAGTATTGCAGCCACCATGAGAATCCTAAGGGTGGAGTTGCAAAGTTGCAGAGAAGATAATGAAAGGATGATTAAAGCTTAGGAAGAACAAAATCAGCTGAATGCAGCCATGCTACAGAGTTTAACAGACATCCAAAGGCAAATAAACTCTGGGCATCAGACATCAAATCTAGAAAGGGGTGGGAGTAGCTCTAGAAGGAATTCCCGTAAGAGGGCTAGTAGCTCAAGAAGAGTTTCTACAGACTGAAATTATACTCCCGAAATCTCTTCTAATGAATCATCTGACTCTGAAGAATCCATTCAGGGTTCAAGCTCTTCATCTCGTAGAAGTAAGAGGAAGAAGCACTACAAGAACAATTCACATGGGGAATTTAAGAAGGCAAAACCTCCTACATTTGATGGAGAGGTAAAGTCCGGTCAAGAAGCTGAAGCTTGGCTTCTTGGGATGAGAAAATATTTCCAAGTCCAAGACTACTCTGGGAATATGAAGGCAAGGGTTGCCATCTTCAACTTGAATGGAAGAGCATCTATATGGTCGGAACACATCAGGCAAGTGAAGAAGATCAATGAAAGGAAGATTGTGTGGAAGCAGTTCAAGAAATACTTCAAGCAGAAGTATCTCTCTGATAGGTACTATGATGATAAGATCAAAGAGTTCCATTAAATAAGATTGGGACAATTGACCATGGAAGAATATGCAAACAAATTCTTGGAGCTGCTAAGGTATGTCAAGTATATTCGAGATGATAAGGTGAAAATTCAGCGTTTCCTGAGTGGACTGCCCCAATCATATAAAGATAGAATTGAGTTTGATGAACCTCGAACTCTAGAGGAGGCCATAAGAAAGGCCAAGTATTGCTTTGATCAAAACAAAAGAAAACCAGAATTCCATAAGGCATGGAAGGATAAGAAAAACGAAAAGTTTGATCAAAGGAAGAAGGGGTTCAAGCCTCCTCAATTCCGGAATCAACAAAGGCAGTCATCATAGGTTGTGACTAAGCCAACTAGGATGATGGGAGACAAGCCAAGAGATCCAAAGGAGCCAAGAGAACCACTTCAATGTTGGGGTTGTGGAGGAGACCACATGCTTAGGAACTGTCCACATTGGAATGGGAATGCAAATCAAGTCCACAACATCCAGGGAGCTGAAACTATGGGTCAAGTGGCGAGGACAATCCCTAGAATCTATGCAGCACTAGATGACCACCAAGCAGATCATCAGTCAACTGTGGTTGAAGTTGAAGGCAAGATTGATAAGCAATCTGTTTCTATTTTGATTGATCCTGGATCTACTCATAGTTATGTCACTCCTAGACTTGTTGAGATTTGTGCTTTCAAGAAATTAAAGCATAGTAAATCATGGTTAGTTCAACTAGCCACTGGAACCAAGAGAAAAGTTAGTGAAATAGTAGAGAAATATCCATTAGAGATGGATGGGCTATTCACTTATGCAAATCTGAATATTTTGCGACTTGGTTCCTATGATATTCTCATTGGAATGGATTTGTTATAAGTACACAGGGTTAAACTTGACTGCTATAATAAGACATTTGAATGTATGGACGAAGAAGGAAACCTGAGGGTTGTAAAAGGCATTCCAAAGGTGACTTCTATTAGACAGGTTTCAGCCATGCAGCTGAAGAGGTTCTATAGGAAGGGATGTCAATTGTATGCAGCCCACATTTTAGAGGCAGCAGAGAATGAAACTCTTAAATTGGAGGACTATCATGTATTGCAAGAATTCAGGGATGTTTTTCCTGATGAGATTCCAAGACTTCCTCCAAAGAAAGACATTGACTTTACAATTGAACTTGTGCCAGGAGCGGCACTAGTGTCTAAGACACCCTACAGGATGAGTACATCGGAATTGCTAGAATTGAAAATGCAATTACAAGAGTTGCTGGAAAAGAAATATATTAGGCCAAGTGTGTCCCCGTGGGGAGCACCTATTCTATTTGTGAAAAAGAAAGATGGAACACTCAGGTTATGTATTGACTACAGGTAGTTGAACAAAGTCACTGTGAAGAACAAATACCCATTGCCCCGAATTGATGATCTTTTTGACCAAATGAGAGGAGCAAAGGTATTTTCAAAAATTGACTTGAGGTCTGGTTACCATCAGGTAAGAATCAAAGAAGAAGATATTCATAAGACCACCTTTAGAACAAGGTATGGACACTATGAGTTTGTAGTGGTACCATTCGGTCTCACAAATGCACCAGCTACATTCATGTGTCTCATGAATAATGTTTTTAGCAAGTATTTGGACAAGTTTGTTCTTGTATTCCTAGATGACATTCTCATATATTCTAAGAATGAAGAAGAGCATGAAGAATATTTGAGAATGACAATGCAATTACTAAGAGAGCATAAGCTGTATGCAAAGTTGAGCAATTGTGACTTTTATAAAGATAGAATTCATTATTTGGGTCACATCATCTCCGATGAAGGAATATCTGTAGACCCTAAGAAGATTGAAGCCATTATGAATTGGCCAACTCCAAGGAATGTGACTGATGTGAGATCTTTTATGGGCCTTGCTGGTTACTACATGAGGTTTATCGAAGGATTCTCCAAGGTTGCAAACCCGATCACTTCTTTGCAAAATAAGGGGATAAAGTTTGAATGGTCACCAAGATGTGAGGAAAGTTTTCAACGGTTGAAGAATCTTCTTACAAGTGCACCAATTTTGAAAATTGCAGACCCAGAAAAAGACTTTGTGGTGTGTACCGATGCATGCAATCAAGGACTTGGAGGAGTTCTTATGCAAGACAACCACATGATATGCAATGAGTCAAGAAAGTTGAAGGAGCATGAGAAGAACTATGCTACTCATGATATAGAACTTGCAGCTATAGTACATGCTTTAAAGATGTGGAGGCATTACTTAATGGGAAGAAAATTTGAGTTAAGGACAGACTATTGTGGTCTGAAATACTTGTTTGATCAGCCAACTTTAAATGCTAGGCAAGCTAGATGATTGGAATTTTTGGGTGAATTTGATTTTGAAATCAAACACATAAAAGGGAAAGAAAACAAGGTGGCAGATGCACTCAGCAGGAAGGTACATGACATGCATGTGGAAGCACTTAGTACTTTCCAACCAGATTTGAAGCAGTAGATTGTTAACCATATTGTTGAGGATGAAGTATACGTACAGATAAAGGACAAATTGCAGCAGCAAGACCTCGACAAGAAGTGTGAAGGCTATCATTTGGAAGAAGGCGGACTTCTTACTTATAAGAATAGAGTCTATATTACAAATGCGGCATATTTGAGAAGAATTGTTATGGATGAAATCCATAAAGCTCCATACTCTGGGCACCCAGGATATCAGAAAACAATTGCTACAGCAAGAAAATATTATTTCTGGCCAGGCATGAAGAAGGATGTCGCTGAATACATTTCTAAGTGCATGGAATGTCAGCAGATGAAGAGTGAACACCAACATCCAGCAGGTTTATTGCTCCCAGTGCCAATTCTAGAATGGAAATGGGAAGTAATATCCATGGACTTTATTACAGGATTGCCAATAACTGTGAGACAACATGATTCCATCATGGTTGTGGTGGACAAGTTAACAAAGGCAACACATTTTATACCTGTTAAGTCCACACATAAAGCCGATGCCATTGCAAATATTTTCATGAAGGAAATTTTCATATTACATGGGTTGCCTAAGGCAATAATTTCCGACAGGGATACCAAGTTCACTTCCAATTTTTGGAAACGTCTCTTTGCAGATTTGGGTACACAGCTAAGCTTTAGTACCGCATACCATCCTCAAACAGATGGGCAAACAGAAAGAGTAAATTGGGTGCTTGAAGACATGCTCCGCATGTATGTAATGGATAGACCATCCAAGTGGGAGGATTATCTACACTTGGTAGAATTTGCATATAACAATGGGCAACAAGCATCATTAGGAATGAGTCCTTATGAGGCTTTGTACGGCAGAAGGTGTAGGACACCAATGACTTGGGACAATCCAGTGAACAGAATTGTACTTGGGCCAGAATTGCTTAGGGAAATGGAGCAAGAAGTTGCTAAGATCACACAGAATTTAAAAACAGCCCAGGATAGACAGAAAAGCTATGCAAATAAACATAGAGTGCATAGGGAATTCAATGTTGGGGATCATGTGCATCTTAGAGTGAGATCAAGGAAGAGTTCCTTGAAGCTTGGGAGTTGTGCCAAGCTATCACCTAGATATTGTGGGCCATTTGAAGTGCTTGAAAGAATAGGGCCATTTTCATATAGACTTGCATTGCCTGCTAGCACTAAAGCTCATAATGTTTTTCATGTCTCTTTACTTAAGAAATATGTACATTATCCTAACCATGTGATTAATTGGGATGTGATCCAGGTGGAACCTGAGGGAGAATTCCAAACCGATCCGTTGTGCATCCTAGACAAGAAGGTAACATTGCTCCGAAACCGAGCCATCGGACAGGTAAAGGTGCAATGGAAGAATTACGGTCCCGATGAGGCTACATGGGAGCTGGAGGATGCGATGAGGGTGGCATATCAATTTTTGTTCAATTTTGATGAGCACTGAGGACAGTGCTAATGTAAGGGGAGGGGAATGTAATGTCCCCATTTTGACCCCCTTTGCATTAAATCGTAAATGATGTAAATATTGTTATTTAATCATGGTGAGGAGCTCAAGGCCAAGGCCCCACCATTGATTTAGCATTTTATGTATCGGCAATTAAAGAAATAGATGCCTATGGTTCTTGTGCTAGATAGGCACAATGTAAATAAGACATCATGTAAATATGAATTTTAATGAAAATACCCACAACTAGCTATGCAATGCAACAAAGAGATGGGGGCATTCTTCTACAAGGAATAGGGAGGGAAACTATTCAAACCCTTGAGCCAATAGTGTTAATCTATGTGTTAATGAGAAAACCCATAAACCACCAACTACCCATTTTGGGTTATGCACCCAATCATTTAATTCTTCCAAGAGTTGGTTGAGGCAGTTAATGACTTGGGAATGGAGAGGTATGGAAGCCAATTTCGTGTATGGGAAAGCCATCAACCTGGGAATTCGTATTTTTGCTTCTTGGGCGAGAAAACACCCACGAAATGGTGCCCAAAGCCATTCCTCACCCAGGGCTTTCATCCTCTCACGCAGATTGAGACTACTGGAAGTTACATTCACGTTTTTCATAAAAAACGCAGGGTTTTCCTTGCCCAAAAACTTGTTTTTGGTTTTGGACAGTAGCTGGGAAGAAGGGGCTGCGATTTGGGACTGTATGGAGGTCGTTTTGTCCCAGAATTGCCATGGGCATTTTTCCTAAAAACGATTTCTGCTTCCTGGGGTTTTCCCAAAACCTCCATTGTTCATTTTTAGCCTTCCCACATTTTTCTGAAGCTCAGGGAATCATTTTCATGCTTATCACTATACAAATATTTTTCTCCTGTCCAGCCATTGTAGTTAGCTGATTATCTGCATCCTTGTTTGATTTGGAGACTGTAAGCAAGAGATTGGAGTGGTAGTGGACAGAGAGGGCTTGATAAACCTAGTGGGGGAGACAACCTCTCAAGAAGATCAAGAGGGCTTTGGCTACTCTTCTATGCACACCCTGAGAGCACTAGATGGGGAAGGTATGGCTTGAGGGACTATACAGCAGTGAGAAGAATACTTCCTTGTGCTGGGTGTGTAGGTATTGTGGGTGCCAAGCTAGATAGATCTTGTAAGGTTATCCCTAGCTCTGTGCTTGAGCTCACTAGCTTAGCAACTCTTCCTTTCCATTTCCTAACAGCCTGATAAACCTAATTGTAGATTGGCTTGGCTCATCTTGGTGTATGCTTGGCTACGTGTGAGTCTGTTGTTCCTTGGTTCCTTGTAGAAATCATGCCCAGCTCGAGGGTGGCAGTTGTATCAAGAGGTTGATAAGCACAATTGGCCTATGGTTGGGTGGAACGTTGCAGATGCATAGCTGGTTGCTTGGGACTACTTTGTTAAGATAAGTATTCTCTTTTATAAATTCTGCAATGTCTTTATTTAATGGCTGTTACAAACATGTTGAATGTATGTTAGATATTAAACATGATTTTTAATTCCGCTGTGTTTCTATAACATGCACATGTATATGTCTTTTTATCAATGAGTATTTACTTAATGGATATGGGGCTAGATGTCTAGATTTAGTGCCACGTCCTCTCTATCATGCTGGTATGATGGGAGGGGACATTACACTTCAATAGTTGTGTTAGCTCCCTTATTTTCCAAAGTGTTGACTACCGTATTTTCCAAATCATGCAATTTGGTTATGTAGTCACTTGCATAATGACCAAATCGATGGAAATAGTAACATTCTACACTTGATTTGTCTATAGATCCATCTCTTCCTCTTCTTCTTCCATGATATCCTTCGTTGCTTCTTCCTTTAAAAATTTGATTTGGACTTCTACCTCTACCTATTGAAGCATATGCACTCGATTGAGAATTGTTGAAATTAAATCGATTTTGATTTGGATTGCTTTGATTGTGATATTGTCCTCTGCTCCTACCTCTTCCTCGGAATCTAGTAGAAAAAACATGCTCCATCTATTCATTGCCATTGTTTTCTTCAACCATCAACAAATAACCACTCAATTCATCAAGACTCATTGTATTTAAATATTTGGAAACAATAACAGTATTGGCAATCACTTGATACTTGGGCACAAGAATACATAAAGTCTTCTCAAGCATTCTTCTTTTTGGGACATCTTCTCCCAACGACCTCATCTGATTAACAAGATCTTGCAATCTTGTGATGTAATCATTCACCGATTCATTACTATGCATTTTGGCATTATCGAATTTACAACTTAATGTTTGCAAATTTTTTGTTGCTGCACCTTCATAAGTGTTCTTTAAAATACCTCATGCTTGTTTGGATGATGTGGCTGCACTAATTCTTAAAAAAATAGCTTCATCAACAACACTACCTATGAGTGAAAGTGCTTCATTATCTCTCCTTATTAGCTCCTTAAAAACATTATTTGCATAAGAATCCAATACTTTATATGCTTCATCATAAGGAATATTATACCCATCAATTAAAAGTTCCCACAAATCTTTAGTGATGAATATACGCTGCATTCTTTTTTTCCAATAGAAATAATTTGTGCTAGTTAATTTAGGGAGTAGAATATTTTTTGTCGCCATTGGAGAATGAGCAAGTGAGAGAGAAAGAGAGTACTCCAAAAGATCAATACAAAATGTCCTACTTCGGCTTGGGATGAGAACACTTGTCCCAAAATTGGGACCAATCACCACCAAAAATGATATTTTTATTAATGTTTAAGTACAATGAAAGAGAGCAACACTTGCGCAATTACAAGAAATTTGGTTTTTCAAAATGAAGTTAATTGAATCACTTTTACAAAACTAATGCCTTAACAAATTTAGAACCTTATTCTCTCAATTAGAAACAATATAATCTCTTTTACAATTTAATTGCAAATGATGAAACTAATCACAATTCCCAAAACTCCCTTCCTCATGCTCCCATATACAAATGATTAAACCAAATCTTCCCTCACACTTTGAAAATGAATAGGATCTTTAAAACCTCATTACTTTTACTAGACGTTCTTTCCACTTCAATTTGCATTTCCTACTCCACCTTCCCAACACATTCTTCACTTCTTCCTCGAACTACGCACTTGTAAACCTGAATCTGCTACAATGGAGCTTGCCAAGTCAAGGGTACAAGGGTAGGATGTTGTATAGATTACAAATTAAAATAAGAGAACGATCTCCCAAATCACATGAGAATGGTCAAACGTGTACAGGATCCTCTCAAATATAAAAGATATCACTTTACAAATAAATACATAAACAAAAAAACATTCCAGTGAAAGAATCCACTGCCGTAATTCAAATTAATGACCAATCTATTACCATCCCAAATGGATTCTTCAGCAAATTGGTAATTCAATAGAATGCCTCTCTTTATGGTTCAATAGTTCTTAGAAATTGCACGCATGACTACATGCCATGATTGGTGAATAATTTCACAATCCTCCTATCCAAAATGAACCTAAAATTGACCCTTCTTCAGTGTCGATTTTCAACAATTTACTCAACACAGAGTTTTCCAGGGAAGTCTGAGGCCACTCATTGCAAATAACTCAAAACAGATAATGGAGAAATTCGTCATTTCCATGTTTTTTTTTTAATGTTTATCTCGACTAATTCTTGATCCTTCATGGTTGAAATGCTAGATTATTCACTTTAATAGGTGGTAGGATCCCATGATGCAAGCATGCAACTAAAGATGCAAGGTTTGAAGGTGCAAATATAGAGATTAATAAGAAGTCGAGCTCTAGGATATCGATTTTTCCTATGGTACAAATAGGAACTGCTTCCTAAATGAAATATTAAAGAATTTGAATTAGGCATACACGCTTGTAATATTATAAAGTCAAATGTAATTTAACTTTGGGTATCCTACATTACATGAACATTTTGGTTGGTGGAAAGATCATTTTTTATTTCAATAGAGAGTGTGGGTGAGAGCTTAGGGATTTCCATTCTTTGTGCACTACTTTCAATATTTTGTTCCAACAACCACCCTTGCTAAAATTTGAAACTGTTTTGTTTTTGTAAGAAAAACATCCAACTTTAGAGGGGATGTCTTATGCCTAGCTCATGACCATTTGAGAGAACCTAAATTTTTTTATATTGCAATAATCATTTTGGACTCCTTAGAGACAAATTATTTTGTTGGAGTTCCATAGCGGAGTTGGGTTGTGGAACCAATGGAAGAGGTTGGTTTTCCCTTCATGGTGGCATAGTATTCCTATAATTGTCATATTAATAATTTAAAGTATCTTAATAATAAAAGGAGTAGTCTAATTTAGTTGAAAACTTTCATTTATGGTGAAATGGAAAGTTATATTTCCTATTGATATAGAATTTTTATCAATTTTTTGATAAGATGATTCAATTCAAAATTGGGGAAAATTCCTAAATGTTTTTACCATGGATTTTGGAAGTGGTATAACTCTATTGGTGCTTGAATTTTTTTCTAAATGCTTATCAAAACTTTGTCCCAAAATAAGGTCATTTTTCTATAAGACTAGCTTACTCCAATAAAAAAATGCATGTCATTGATGTCTAGCCATTATATAAGCTTATTCAATTGACTTAGAAACTTTGCTTCGTGGAAGAGATGTCTCAAACGTTTGTGATATTAACCAATTAAATAAAAAAACTAAAAATTCAAATCCAAATATTAGTATGTTTTTATAATTGTGCCACGTAATCCTTAGTGTTCCACAACACCATGTGCTTATGTTCTTGGAATACGTATATCTAAAAGCCACTGAAATGTTTCATTGTAATCCTCCATATTCGACAGCACCATCTGCTTATGTTCTTGGAAATCGTGCTTATTTATTAGCTAGTGTTGACCAACAACATGCAGACAACAAGACGCTACCAACAAAATATCTCTATCCATATATTGAAACTCTCAGTATTTACAAAGTGAGAATAAACTAGAAAGTTCTTAGAAAGGCTGTGAGGTAGCTTCTTACCTTCCATTTCTTCATCCTATCTGCTTTAACTTAGCAACAGCTTTGTCAATTGTCAGAGTGCACTCTCACCATGCAGGACTTATTCACAAGGCTTCCAGATGAGTTGCTCTGCTTCATCCTGTCAAAGCTTAAAATGAAAAATGCGGTAAGATGCTCTGTTCTCTCCAAAAGATGGAGATTTCTAATCACCCAAATTTCCCAACTCAGGCTCTCTCCGTCTCTTCTTTTGGATGATAATTATGAATGTGAAAAGGTCGATTCGCTCTTAATAACAAGGGTGGAGAATATAATCTCCAACATTCTTCTTATGCATTCCTCAGATTTGGAGACATTTAAACTGGTTAAAGAGTTTGAGATATGGGGATACAAGGATTATGTCAATCCATGGAATTTTACTCGTGAAAGTGTATGGAAATGGCTGGAGATTGTAGCACAGAAGAATGTTCAACACCTCACTCTCTGTCATTCCAATGAAACCGATGTCCTGCCTCCTGCATTTTTCTCCTGCAATAGTCTCACCACTCTTACACTCACAAACTACACTTTCTCCCATCCTCCAATCGATTTTACAGGATTTAAACATCTCATTTCTTGCAGTTTGGAGGAAATGGTATTCACAGATGAATCTTTAAGTAGCTTTATCTTTTATTGCCCACTTCTGCAAGAACTTTCCTTGCGCGGCTGCGTTGGGCTGCGTAAGCCTGTCATCTGCGCTCCCCACCTTGGGCTGCGTAAGCCTGTCATCTGCGTAAGCCTGTCATGTGTATGGTTATTGCGTCGAGATTTTCACTGTAAACTGCCCGAAGCTTCAAACATTTGAAGCAGACATGATAAGTATAAATGATCTAAGAGTGAATGGCTTGTTGTTTTACGAGCTTTCTGACTGTATTGATCAACTCAAGCAGGAATGCGGAAATAATTTGGTTGGACTCTCACTTTATGAGGGCGAAGAGAGAGTCTCTGTATCGGCAGAGCGATTTGTTGAGATATTGGGGAGCTTCAAATCATTGAAGGAACTTGATATCTATTCTTGGACGCTGATGCTTAAAAGCATAAAGCAGGTGGGCGATCCTCTCATCAATTTCTTGGAGAGGCTTCCTGACCTTGAGCGCCTACACATTCCAGGCACGTTTCTTATGGTAAGAAGTTTCTGTTATTGCTGTTATTATTCACTTGGGCTTACCTGTTGCTGTTATTGCTGTTTGGGCTTACCTGTTGCTGTTTCTTATGGTAAGAAGTTACTGTTATTGTTGTTTATGGTAAGAAGTTTCTGTTATTGCTGTTATCATGGTAAGAAGTTTCTGTATTGTTGGCATGCTTATTTGCTTTTAATAAACGTGCTGATTTGTATTTTGCCTGTCGGAAATTGTAACGAGGAGAATGAGATGACGCAGGAGTTAGCTATAGATCCAATACCGCTGATTTGTATTTTGTTTTTGTATGCAAAAAAATGCAGGAGTTAGCTATAGATCCAATACCGCCATGTCTAACTTCCCCACTTGATAATCTGCGCATGATGAAGGTAGACCTGGAAGACTTTTGCCATTGGGAAATCCCTGTTTCCGATTTTCAAAAGGAAATCGCTGTTTTGAAATGCTTGCTCCAGAACGCCCCTGCTCTAGAGACCGTGGAAATCCAAATACCAGAAGATGAAAATGAGGCAGGGGAAAAATTGTCAGATGTTTTAATGAAACTGGACGCGAGGGGAGCCTCAGCTCAACCCACGATCCGTGTTAAAATTATTTAGAAACCAACTTTTAAGTATTTAGATTTTGGGGAATTGGTTGGATATTTTAAGATAGACTCTTTTAGTGGTATAAGAATTTATGGTTGACTGGAAAGAAGTTTAGGTTCTATTTCTGGAGTACTTTCTTGCACAGTTTCACTTGTTTTGGGGTAGATTTTTTTTTTCTTGCACAGTTTCACAGTTGGTTTTCCAGTTTACTATGCTGTTAAGTTGTTTACAAGTTGGTTTTCCAGTTTACTATGCTGTTATGCTGTTTACAAATTGGTTTTCCAGTTTACTATGCTGTTATGCTCTTTACAAATTGGTTTTACAGTTTACTATGCTGTTATGTTGTTTACAAGTTCGTTTTCTAGTTTACTATGCTGTTATGCTGTTTATAAATCTGTTGTACTGTGTAACTATTGTCAAACATTCTAAGTAAAAAGTATTTTCTTGCACAGATCTATTTGTTGTTGGGTAGATTCTTTCCATATACAACATTAAAGTTGTCCTACTTTACTATGTTGCTGTGCTATCAACAATATAGAATTGTGCAAGAATTTATGGTTCACTGGATGGAAGTTTAGGTTCCATTTTTTGCAGTACTTTGTTGCACAGGTCCACTTGTTTTTGGGTAGATTTTTTTCACTTCCAACACTAAAGTTGGTTTTCCAATTTACTATGTTGTTATGTTGTTTACGAAATGTGTTGTACTGTGTAACTATTGTCAAAACCTATTATATTTTGTAATTCTTATCAAACATTTCAAGCAAAGGTGAAAAAATCCCACTTTACTATGCTTGTGCTGTCAACAAAACCTATTATTTTAAAACTAATGTCAAACATTTCAAGTAAAGATGAAAAGATAGAATAGTTATGTGCAAGAAAAACCAATTTCATATTATCAAACATTTTAAGAACTTTAACTATTAATTTAATTTTGTCAAATGGTTTTACATGTTTTTTTAAATAATTATATTTTCAATGCTAGTTTTTTTTACTTGAATAAATCAAAGTTTGTAAAATTTAGTTTTATTATTATACTTTTATTATAAAAAAATTATAGTCAAAACTTTATAGATTTAAAAAAAAAGGTTTGAATGCATGTTTTGAATCGTTCATGGGAAAATTGTACTTATAAGTGATTTATATTAATTTGTTATTGTTATTTTTGACATTGTATACTAGTTATAGATTTCTTTTTTATTTTGAGATTGTATTACAAGTTTGTATATGGTTATATACATTCATAAAAATATAGTCTAAACAAAATTGTGAATTTATTTTTTAGTGTTTTTAATTAATTTGTTATTTTATTTTTTAATTAAACATGCTTATATAATTTTTAGTATGATATGTAAATTGTTAAGATTTTATTTGATCATGGAATGTTGTATATCATTTACTTGTGTTATGTTGAAATTTTAGCCTTTTGATTCACTTCTTTCCATTGTTCATCTTAATTTGATCATTCCTCCTACAATCTGATCAATGAGGGGAAGTCCCTCTCCATCTTTTGCCAAAGCTTTGACTTTCCAAGCCCCCGTCACCTCCCTTTGCAAGCCTTCATAGAACACAAGTGTTATCAATATTCATGAAGAAGGTAGCCCCACTGTCTGATGTCAACCTTCCTCCCTCTGTTCCTTTGCAGTAAGGCCTCATCTCTTGATGACAAATATCTCATTGGTTAGTTTATAGGTTTGTGGTCCTCTCCCAAAGCAATGAACTAGTGGATGCAACTAAAGATAGATTTTAATGATAAAAGGTAACTTCTTATAATTTTATGTAGCATAGGATTTTATACATTCTTGTTTGAATTGAAAGAAAACATGGACCTTATCTTTCAAAGTAGTCCTTATTTAGTTGTGTACGAATTTATGGTTGACTGGATGGAAGTTTAGGTTCCATTTCTGGGAGTATTTTGTTGCACAGGTGCACTTGTTTTCTATTTGTTGTTGGGTATATTATGCCCATATACAACATTAAAGCTGCCCAGACTTTACTATATTGTTGTGCTATCAACAAAACCTATTATATTATGTAATTCGTGTCAAACATTTCAAGCATTAATGAAAAGACCCCCACTTCACTATGCTGGTGTGCTGTCAACAAAACGTATTATATTATATAACTAATGTCAAACATTTCAACCAAAGATAAAAAGATAAAATAGTTATGTCAAACATTTTAAAAACTTTAACTATTAATTTAATTTCGTCAAATGGGTTAACACCATTGGCTCAAGGGTTTGAATAATTTCCCTACCTATTCCTTATAAAAATCATGCCCCCATCTCTTTGTTGCATTGCATAGCTAGTTGTGGGTTATTTCATTAAAATTCATATTTACATGATGTATTAATTTACATTGTGCCTGTCCATCACAAGAACCATAGGCATATATTTTTAATTTCCAATACATAAAAACCCTAAATCAATGGCGGGGCCTTGGCCTTGAGCTCCTCACCATGATTAAATAACAATATTTACATCATTTACAATTTTAATGCAATAGGGTCAAAATGGAGACGTTACATTCCCCTCCCCTTACATTAGCACTGTCCTCAGTGCTCATCAAAATTGAACAAAAATGGATATGCCACTCTCATGGCATCCTCCAGCTCCCATGTAGCCTCATCGGGACCGTAGTGCTTCCATTGCACATTTACCTGCCCGATGGCTCGGTTCCGGAACAATGTTACCTTCTTGTCTAGGATGCGCAATGGATCGGTTTGGAACTCTCCCTCGGGTTCCACCTAGATCACATCCCAATTAATCACATGGTTAGTATCATGTACATATTTCTTAAGAAAAGAGACATGAAACACATTATGAGCTCTAGTGCTAGAAATCAATGCAAGTCTATATGCAACTGGCCCTATTCTTTCAAGCACTTCAAATGGCCCACAATATCTAGGTGATAGCTTGGTGCAACTCCCAAGATTCAAGGAACTCTTCCTTGACCTCACTCTAAGATACACATGATCCCCAACGTTGAATTCCCTATGCACCATATGCTTATCTGCATAGCTTTTGTGTCTATCCTGGGCTGCTTTTAAATTCTGCCTGATCTTTGCAACCTCTTGCTCCATTTCCTTAAGCAATGCTGGCCCAAGTACAATTCTGTTCACTGGATTGTTCCAAGTCACTGGTGTCCTGCACCTTCTGCCATACAAAGCCTCATATGGACTCATTCCCAATGATTCTTGCTTCCCATTGTTATATGCAAACTCTATCAGGTGTAGATAATCCTCCCACTTGGATGGTTTGTCCATTACATACATACGGAGCATGTCTTCAAGCACCTTATTTACTCTTTCCGTTTACCCATCTGTTTGAGGATGGTATGCAGTGCTAAAGTTCAACTGCGTGCCCAAATCTGCAAAGAGACTTTTCCAAAAATTGGAAGTGAACTTGGTATCCCTGTCAAAAATTATTGCCTTAGGCAACCCATGTAATCTGAAAATTTCCTTCATGAAAATATTTGCAATGGCATCGGCTTTGTGCATGGACTTAACCGATATAAAATGTGTTGCCTTTGTTAACTTGTCCACCACAACCATGATGGAATCATGTTGTCTCACAGTCATTGGAAATCTTGTAATAAAATCCATGGAAATTACTTCCCATTTCCATTCTGGGATTGGCAATGGATGTAATAAACCTGCTCGGTGTTGGTGCTCAACCTTCACCCGCTAACACTTCATGCACCTGGAAATGTATTCAGCGACATCCTTCTTCATTCCTGGCCAGAAATAATATTTTCTTGCTGTAGCAATTGTTTTCTAATATCCTGGGTGACCAGAGTATGGAGCTTTATGGATTTCATCCATAACAATCCTCCTCAAATCTGCCATATTTGGAATATAGGCTCTATTCTTCTAAGTAAGAAGTACATCTTCTTCCAAATGGTATCCTTCATACTTATTTTCAAGGTCTTGCTGCTGCAATTTGTCCTTTATCTACACATACACTTCGTCCTCAACAATATGGTTAACAATCTGCTACCTCAAATCTGGTTGGCAAGTGCTAAGCACTGCCACATGCATTTCATGTACTTTTCTGCTAAGTGCATCAGCCACCTTGTTCTCTTTCCCTTTTATGTGTTTGATCTCAAAATCAAATTCACACAAAAATTCCAACCATCTAGCTTTCCTAGCATTTAAAGTTGGCTGATCAAACAAGTATTTCAGATCACAATGGTCTGTCCTTAGCTCAAATTTCCTGCCCATTAAGTAATGCCTCCACATCTTTAAAGCATGTACTATGGCTGCAAGTTCTAAATCATGAGTAGCATAGTTTTTCTCGTGCTCCTTCAACTTCCTCGACTCATAGCATACCACGTGGTTGTCTTACATAAGAACTCCTCCAAGTCCTTGGTTGCATGCATCGGTACACACCACAAAGTCTTTTTTTGGGTCTGCAATTTTCAAAATTGGTGCACTCGTAAGAAGATTCTTCAACTGTTGGAAACTTTCCTCACATCTTGGTGACCATTCAAACTTTATCCCCTTCTTTTGCAAAGAAGTGATCGTGTTTGCGACCTTGGAGAATCCTTCAATAAACCTCCTGTAGTAACCAACAAGGCCCATAAAAGATCTCACATTTGTCGCATTCCTTGGAGTTGGCCAATTCATAATGGCTTCCATCTTCTCAGGGTCCACAGATATTCCTTTGTCTGAGATAATGTGACCCAAATAATGAATTTTATCTTTATAAAAGTCACATTTGTTTAACTTTGTATACAGTTTATGCTCCCTTAGCAATTGCAATGTCATTCTCAAATGTTCTTCATGCTCTTCTTCATTCTTAGAATAGATGAGAATGTCGTCTAGAAATACAAGAACGAACTTGTCCAAATACTTGCTAAAAACACTATTCATGAGACACATGAATGTAGCTGGTGCATTTGTGAGACCAAATGGTACCACTACAAACTCATAGTGTCCATACCTTGTTCTAAAGGTTGTCTTATGAATATCTTCCTCTTTGATTCTTACCTGATGGTAACCAAACCTCAAGTCGATCTTTGAAAATACCTTTGCTCCTCTCATTTGATCAAAAAGGTCATCAATTCGGGGCAATGGGTATTTGTTCTTCACAGTGACCTTGTTCAACTGCCTGTAGTCGATACATAACCTGAGTGTTCCATCTTTCTTTTTCACAAATAGAACAGGTGCTCCCCATGGGGACACACTTGGCCTGATATATTTCTTTTCCAACAACTCTTGTAATTGCATTTTTAATTCTAGCAATTCTTGTGTACTCATCCTGTACGGTGTCTTAGACACTGGTGCTGCTCCTGGCACAAGTTCAATTGTAAAATCAATGTCTCTCTTTGGAGGAAGTCCCAGAATCTCATAAGGAAAAACATTCCTGAATTCCTGCAATACATGATAGTCCGCTAACATAGGAGTTTCATTTTCCATTTCCTCCAAAACATGGGCTGCGTTCAATTGACAACCCTTTCTACAGAACTTCTTCATCTGCATGGCTGAAACCTGCCTAACTGAAGTCACCTTTGGAATGCCTTTTACAACCCTTGGGTTTCCTTCTTCGTCCATGCATTCAAAAGTTTTATTGTAGCAGTCAAGTTTAAATCTGTGTGCTTCTAACCAATCCATTCCAATGAGAATATCATAAGAACCACGTGGCAAAATATTCAGATTTGCATAAGTGAATAGCCCATCCATCTCTAAGGGACACTTCTCTACAATTTCATTGACTTTTCTCTTGGTTCTAGTAGATAGTTGAACTAACCATGATTTACTATGCTTTGACTTCTTAAAAGCACAAATCTCAACAATTTTAGTACTGATATAACTGTGAGTAGATCGAGTATCAATCAAAATAGAAACAGATTGCTTAGCAATCTTACCTTCAACTTCAACAATAGTTGATTGATGATATGCCTAGCGGTCGTCTAGTGCTGCATAGATTCTAGGAATTGTCCTCGCCACTTGACCCATAGTTTCATCTCCTTGGATGTTGTGAACTTGATTTGCATTCCCATTCCGATGTGGACAGTGCCTAAGGATGTGGTCTCCTCCACAACCCCAGCATTGAAGTGGTTCTCTTGGATCCTTTGGATCTCTTGGCTTGTCTCCCATCATCCTAGTTGGATTAGTCACAACCTGTGATGGCTGCCTTTGCTGATTTCTAATATGAGGAGGTTTGAAACCTTTCTTCCTTTGGTCAAACTTCTCATTCTTCTTGTCCTTCCATGCATTATGGAAATTAGGTTTGCTTTTGTTTTGATCATAGCAATACTTGGCCTTCCTTATTGCCTCCTCTAGAGTTCGAGGCTCATCAAATTCAATTCTATCTTTACATGACCGAGGTAGCCCACTTAGAAAACGCTGAATTTTCACCTTATCATCTCGAATATACCTGACATACCTCAGCAGCTCCAAGAACTTGTTTGCATATTCTTCCATGGTCAATTGTCCCAATCTCAGCTCATGGAACTCTTTGATCTTGTCATCATAGTACCTATCAAAGAGGTACTTCTTCTTGAAGTATTTCTTGAACTGCTTCCACCCAATCTTCCTTTCATTGATCTTCTTCACTTGCTATATGTGTTCCCACCATATAGATGCTCTTCCATTCAAGTTGAAAATGGCGACCCTTGCCTTCATATTTCTAGAGTAGTCTTGGACTTGGAAATACTTTCTCATCCCAAGAAGCCAAGCTTTAGCTTCTTGACCAGACTTTACCTCTCCATCAAATGTAGGAGGTTTTGCCTTCTTAAATTCCCGGTATGAATTGTTCTTGTAATGATTCTTTCTCTTATTCTTGCAAGAGGAAGAGCTTGAACCCTCAATGGATCCTTCAGAGTCAGATGATCCGTTAGAAGAGATTTCTGGAGTATAGGTTTTGTCTCTAGAAACTCTTCTTGAGATATTGGACCTCTTGCGGGGATTTATCTTTGAACTACTCTGACTCCCTTCTGGATTTGATGTTTGATGCCTAGAGTTTATTTTCCTTTGGATGTCTGTCAAACTCTGCAGCATGGCTGCATTTAACTGATTTTTTTCTTCCTGAGCTTTAATCATCCTTTCATTATCTTCTCTGCAACTTTGCAACTCCACCCTTTGGCTCCTCATGGTGGCTGCAATATCTGGGGGAGTCTCTCGATTTCTTCTCCCATTGGATTATGTTTCAGCATTCTCAACATGTATATTTCCCCCCATGGCATCTGTCTCAGGCTCATAGGGATCCTATGCATCATCCATGATGTTGATATTCTTGGCCCAACCAAGACCATAACTTTCCACTGCACTTATCTGGAATGATGCTTTGATGTGACTATAATTCTGTAAAATGTGTTTATAAACACAACTGTTAGCTACATTATAATGCTATAAATTATTTGCATGCATGTGGGGAAATCCCATATTGACAACTTTTTCCAATCATAGACTTTTCCCGTTTGGCACAATTATTAAGGTTAAAAATGGCTTCCATTGTCGCGAAAATTTAGCTTAAAAAGTGTCGCCCGTGTCGAGGATGTTAAGGTTATTTTCGCCGCCACACACCGTGCACGTCGCATATTTTATCTTTAAAATTGCTGCGGGCGGTGCGGCTCCTATCGCTAAGTTGCCGCCGCGTGCGTCGCAGATATTAACGTTAATTCTGCCGCCGCGCACGTAGAAGTTAACGTTAATTCTGTCGTCGCGCACGCATAAGTTTAACCTTAACTTCGCCAACACAGCCTTTAGGCAAAAAGAAGAATTTTGAAACACTTAGAAAAAATTTAGGATTTTCTCTTCCCTTTCGGTGCAGAATTAGAAACATTTCCGCCGATCGTGTCACAAAAATTATCGTTAAAATCTCTGACAGCCAACCACTTCCCTTCGGCGTAGAGTTTAACAGCTATTTCGCTGACCTTTGTGGCGCTTTTGGGCTTATCTTTGCCGACAGAGTCGCAAGAGTTAGCCCAATTCTCGTCGCCACGCGTGCATAAAATTAGTCTAATTTTCGCCACCATGCGCGCAGAAAATTAGCTTAATTTTCGTCACTGTAGATATTTAACATAACTTTGCCACCACACCGCAAAATTTAACGTTAATTCCGCCGCTGCTTGTCGCAAAACATATCCTTAATTTCTCCGCTACATGTCACAAAAATTAACGCTAAAATTGCCGGTAGAGTCGCAAAATTTAGCGCTAAACCCGCCAACCGCGTCGTAAAAATTTACCCCAATTTTCGCCACCGCACGCGTATAAAATTAGTCTAACTTTTGCCGCCGCATGCGCAGAAAGTTAGCCTAACTTTCACCGTCGCAGCTTTAGCAGAAAACTTAGAAAAACAGTTAGAGAAATTCAAAATTTTCCTTTCTTTCTGTGATGATTATTGCTCAATAGGAGGTGACTTCTTCCTCTGCAAACTCTGCAAACTGTTCAACCTTAGCCTGTTTAGGCCCAACATGGAAATATGTGGTGTTTAGAAGGGGATCTTCCCTTGCAACTGTGATCATAATTGGCCCATACAGGCCCAATACTATAGCCTATGGCTCTGATACCATTCTGTAACGTCCCCTCCCATCATACCATCATTGGAGAGAACATCACTCTAATTCCGGGCATCTAGCCCCATACTCTGTAAACAAACATTCATATAAAATGAAGATGGACATATGCAAATGCATAAATATTTGAAAACACAGCAGAATTAAATTCTATTACACATCTATCATACATTCAAGATATTCATGTCATTCATCAATTAAAATAATACAAAATTAGCACATGAGAGTACTTATCTTAAAACAAAGTAGTCCCTGAGCAACCAGCTATGCATTTACAACGTTCCACCCAACCATAGGCCAGTTGTGCTTATCAATCTCTTGATACAACTGCCACCCCCGATCTGGGCATGATTTCTACAAGGAAGAAGGGAACAACAGACTCACACATAGCCAAAATAAACCAAAATTAGCCAAGCCAATCAGCAGTTGGGTTTATCAGGTTGCTAGGAGATGGAAAATGAAGAATTGGTAAGCTAGTGAGCTCAACCACAGAGCTATGGGTACCCCTACAAGATCTATCCATCTTGGTTCCCCATAATGCCTACACACCTGATTCAAGGAAGTATTCCCTTCACTACTACATAGTCCCTCAGGCCATACCTTCCAATTCAATGTTGTTCAAGGTGTGCATAGAAGAGTAGCCAACCCTTTTGATCTTCTTGAGAGGTTATTTTCCCCACTAGGTTTATCAAGCCAATTTTGTCCACTAACACTCCAAATTTCTTGCTTATAGGTTCAAACCAAAATAGGGATGCACATAACAGCAAAAGTATAAGTGTTGGGCATGTAGAAAAACATTTTTTACAGTGGCATGCCCAAAATGGGGCTTCTAGCAATTTCAAAAAATCGTGGGCATCCAAAAACGAAATGGGAGAAGGGGAAAACAACCCTGGGAGAGCAGATCATTTTCAGAAAAAATGTTTATGGGCATTCAAGGGACAAAAACGGCCTCCATACAACCCAAAATCGTGGCTCCCTTCCTCCTAGCCATTGTGCAAAACAAAAACGAGTTCCCAGGCATGGAAAATGCAGGAAAAATGGTGAAAAACGTGATGGGGAAAGCCCAACTAGCTCAGACTGCGTGAGAGAGCAAATGACATGGGTTAAAGATGGCTTTGGGCACTATTTCGTGGGTGTTTTCTTACCCAAGAAGCAAAAATACGAATTCCCAGGTTGATGGCTTGCCCATGCACGAAAATGGCTGCCATACCTCTCCACTCCCAAGGCATTAACTGCCTCAACCAACTCTTGGAAGAATTAAATGATTGGGTGCATAACCCAAAATGGGTAGTTGAGGGTTTATGGGTTTTCTCATTGACACATGGGTTAACACCATTGGCTCAAGGGTTTGAATAATTTCCCTCCCTATTCCTTATAAAAATCATGCCCCCATCTTTTTGTTGCATTGCATAGCTAGTTGTGGGTTATTTCATTAAAATTCGTATTTACATGATGTCTTAATTTACATTGTGCCTATCCAACACAAGAACCATAGGCATATATTTTTAATCGCCGATACATAAAAACGCTAAATCAATGGCGGGGCCTTGGCCTTGAGCTCCTCACCATGATTAAATAACAATATTTACATCATTTACAATTTTAATGCAATAGGGTCAAAATGGGGACGTTACATGGCTCTCGTAAGCAATAAATTTATATTTGGACAAATGGACACATCTATATAAATTTGATTATGGAGAACTTTATTTTCAACGCAAAACTTACCATGAGTATGGATGTTTTTCCAAAGACTATAAATCCTTTGCTCCTATTCAAGCTCCTTAAAACATTGGAAAATGGTAGCATGCTAAAATGTCTCCTATAAATAAGTAAGTCGACTCCACATTGACCTATGGTGAGAAAGTAAAATTCATTCAATATTCTAATCATTTTTCAATCTTTTCCAAGTAAGATCAGGAGTCCCAAACATTGATTTCCTCTTCTTCTCAACTTATAGCACATCCCTAGTCATCTTTTCATCCCAACCATCTTCAATCCTTTCTCTCATCAAGCCTTTGTTTAGTCCCTCATTACTACTCCATATTTAGAAACATTTAACCTGTCATCCTAATAGGAACTTTAAAAATTATAAGCATCTTGCTGTTAATTTTTTAGTATTAATTCAACATACTCTAGGATCTTTACTGAGAGAATAACATGTACAGCATATCAATCATATCAAGCATGTATCAAGCATATCAAGCATATCAAGCAATCATATAAGACAATGGACACACAGAGTTTCACTGGCGAAAACCATAAAGGTGAAAAACCCCACAACTTCCTCAGAGATAGAAAAAGCAATGATACAACCAAGGTACAAGAGATAGTCTTCTCCTAGCAGCTAAACCTCCTCCTCACTTGTGCGCCACTTTCCAAGTGATGTAGGAGTGAATAATAAGATGAACCAAATAGAGATCTCCCACTCTCTATTTATACATGACCTATCCTGCCCAATAACCTAGCAGGGACGACTTGTCTAACTCAGTCTAATAACCCATGGTTAAACTAATCAGGGCCGACACCACACTTAGTGGTCTAATAACCCATCACTGCAAGTTACGACACTTGTCAATACAAATGACGACACTTCCGTATAGAGGAATAATAACATCTCTATAGGAGTACAATATACATGGGTGAAATACATTCCAAAGTTACATATACATCAACACTTCCCATAGCTAATGAAGCAACCTTCGAAAATTCTTAGTTTTAGCAAGCATGGTTGCTCACAAGGAAGACATCATAAAAACATCAACGAGAAGATGAGGAAGAGGAAAAATGAATCCTGAAAAGGACTAGGAAAAAACCAAATAAATAGAAGAGGAAGGAAATAACAAATAAAGAAATGATTCTACGAATTCAAGCAAAATTGGGTGTTCTTTATGGAAACATATCTAAATCTTCCTCAACTAAATAATTAAAACCATCTCCTCAAATCATATGGAATGTGCAGTGAATTCAAGTTACAAGTAATGCAAGAATTGATCAAAATAGAATGACCAACTATTCTTATCATATAAGAGACAAAGCAAGATGATAGTTCAATGTTGTAATTGCTCAACTAAAATAAGGTATTTCAATATAGGTCAAACACCTTAAGCAACTACTCACACAAATACATCATAGATCAACCCACCAATTCATTACATGGTGAAAACCCTTAGAGAGGGAAACAATCCTTGGCCCCAACCAAATAGCCACTTGAGGAGATATATTAATGAAAACGAAAATAATTTAAATATGAATTTCTCTCATTAATCGATCATCAACTCATGACCTCCATGCACTTTAAATGGAAATCATAAACCAGTCATGTGTTAAGCCATGGATCAATGTACTTGTTTAAAATCAACAAGAACATGAACTTTCATATCACTTTCTGTCTAGAACATATCATGACCATCATATTACATAAGTAAAAATCCATACTAATGCATACTAAGGAAACACATGTTACCTCAAGATACATTAGACCAAGTTGATCTTCATTATATCCGAAGTGTGTAAATATCCCAATATTCCCCTTAGGAACAAATTGGGATAAGATTGAAGGATTTACAAAGGTGACATAATAGGAGAAAGAAAGTGGCGTTAAAGCATATCCCTCCTTCATGACAATTTCTTGAACTCCTTACATAGATCAAAGTTTTGAAAACTTTGTTTGTATAAGATATTTTGTGAAAATGTCAGCAACTCAATCATCTGCAAGGAAAAATAACAGTATGAGAATATGCTCTTGGATAATATTTATGATGAACTGCATGTATATGTCAATGTGTTTGTTACACTGATGTTGAACTAAATATTTGGCAAGCTTGATAGTACTTTGATTTTCACACGATAGGGTAGTTGGATGTTGTTGTTTGAATCCAAACTCAAAATGGATATGCCAAAGTTGCAAGGCTTCTTGATTTTCATTAAATGTGGCCCAATACTCCGCTTTTGTAGAACAAAGAGAAAGAGCTTGTTTTTTCTTACAAGCCCAAGTGAGAGGTCTAAGATCGAAAACATAACCTATAGAATATTTTTTTGATCATTAGGGTTTCCACCCTAGTCAAAATCAATGAAACCAAAAAACAAAGGAGTCCCCCTTAAACTATAATGAATCCAAAACTCAATTGTACCCTGGATATACCAGGGTACTATTTTCACTACTACAGTGTTATTAACCATAAAACCTAAAAAAACACAAGATATACACATATTTATGATGTAATAAACTAGAAATTATAGTGTAGAATAACCAAGCATGAGAGAATTGTAAGATAGATGTTGCAGAATTAACCCTCGTATTATGATAATCAATTCAGGAAACAATGTTCAATCACCTCTTAAGGTTGGGATACCTTTGACTTGAGTAAATAATCAATACAATAATTCTTGACAAAACAATACATAGCCTTGTAGCTCTTTAAATAAGCTTTCACTATCCCAAAACCCTAACTAGTTACTTGGTCCAATAAATAATGTGTACTAGCTACCTAGTAAGCCTTAATTAATAGAGAGACTCTTTTACATTAATAAATTGTTCACTACTAACTACTTAGCCTTATTCAAAAGATATGGCTGCATACATTACTTGAATAAATTGTAAAGTAAGGGGGTTAGGGTAGGACCCTAACATGCCCTCCCTTCCCCCAAGAACCATGCCTCGAGGCTGAAGGTGACGAAAATGATACAAAATCCCTTCAGGTTCCCAAATGGCATCTTTTGGTTGCATAAATTTCCACTAGATCAAGACTTTTTTTAACTGTGCACCTATGCAATTAATGTTCTCCACTATCTAATACGACTTCCAATTGAATCCAAATGAAACCTTCCTCATAAAGTCTAGGTAACTTGGCCTGCACTTTACAAGTGGTTCTAATCACCTTTTTTAGGAAAGGTAAATGAAAGATTGGGTAAATCTTGGAGGGATCTAGCAAAGCTAGATTAGAGGCCACCTATCCAATGCATTGTAGGATATTTTAAGGTCGATAGAACTTTAGGGATAATTTCTACTGGGGTTTATTTTTTAGCAATGTTTAATTATAAGGTTGAAGATGAAGAAACACATGATCCCCTTCTATGGACAAACATTCTAAGCGATGTTGATACTCTTGTTGTTTGATTATGTTTTGAGCCATAGCCAAATTTTCCTTAAGTGTGTGGATACTAACTTCTCTAGTATGAAGGGTGTTATCCACTGCATTGTAAATAGGAAACCAAAAACAAATATTTTTGGAAAAATACTTCTTCACATGGGGTGGTTTTGTTAGCTCCATGATAAGTACTATTATACCACCTTTATTCCAGAAGAATTCATCACTAAAACAAAACCCCATGATTAGCTTCTTGTTTAGCTCCATTTTTTGCTTCCACTCATTGTTTTAATGTATTTTTCTACGTTGTCTAGAAATAGTCGGTGCTATTCATAAGGTTGGTGCTATTTTCGGTGTACTTTGCATCGTGTATTCCTAGTCGACACTAAAGTCAGTGCTAATTAGTGCCTACTTTAGCACCGACCTTAGTGGTGACTTTAGTGCCATAATTAATTCATCTAGTTAGCACCCTATTTAGCTTCCAATTCAGCTTCTTGTGTAGCTTCCTATATAGCTTCTGGTTTAGCTTCCCTTTTCACTCTTTTTTTAGCTTCTAGTTAAGCTTCCTTTGTAGATTCTAGTTTTGCATTCTATTTAGGTTCCAATTTAATGTCTACTACACCTAAATAGTTAAATTGTTGAGGTTTTGGGGGTTCATGTGATAGGGGATTTATGGATTATGGGATTTACATATTAGGGGTTTAGTGCTTAAGGGTTAAGGGATTAGGGATTAGGGGTTAAGGGATTAAGGGTCAAGGGCTTCGGGCTTAGGGGATTAATGAGGTTTAAAGGTTAATGGATTAGGGATTATGGGTTAAGGGCATATGTATTAAGGTATTAGGGGTTAGGGGTTTAGGTGTTAATGGATTAGGGAGTAGGGATTAAAGGATTAAGGGACAAGGGATTAGGGTTTAGGGGATTCACAGCTTATGGGTTAAGTGATTCAAGATTAGGGGTTTGGGGATTATGAGTTAAGGGATTATGGATTATGGGTTAATGGATTAAAGGTCAAGGGATTAGATGTTAGGGGCTTAGGTTAAGGGGTTTAAAGGTTAAGGGATTAGTGATTATGTGTTAAGGAATTAAGGTTTAAGGGATTAAGAGTTAGGGGTTAGGGGGTGTAGGGGTTAATTCCTTTAGTGGTTAAGGGCTTAGGGGTATGGTGTTTATGGATTAGGGACTTTAGGGGTTAGCATCTTGTGGGGTTATGATTTAAGGGGTTAGGGGTTAAGGGTTAAAGTTTTAGGGGTTAAGGTCTTAAGGATTAGTGGTTAAGGAGTTAGGGATTAGGGGATTAGGGGTTAGGGTGTTTAATGGGTAAGGTTTAAGGACTTAGAGGTTAAGGAATTTAGGGTTTAGGGGGTTAAGGGATTTATGGGTTACAAGGTTAAGTGCTCAGGGGTTTAAGGGTTAGGGGTTAAGGGGTTAGGGTTTAAGGATTTATGATTTTGATGGTTTAAGGGTTAGGGGGGTAAATGAATACGGGTTAAGGGATTAAGGTGTTAAGTTGTTAAGGTTTTGGGGGTTAAGGGGATATGGGATTTAGGGATAGGGTTACAACTAGGTTAGAATTGCAGAAGAGAATAAGAACAAGACACAATTTACAATATAATGGGGGTCATTTTCTTATAATTTCATGTCTTTGGATTAAAGAATGCACCCTCCTTTTTCTCAAGGATAGTAATCGAAACCTTGAAGGAGTTTCTTCATAAGTTCTTAGAGTCTTACTTGGATGTGTGGATAGATTACAGTTTACTTAAAAATCATATTGCATTACTTAGAATGATGTTGGACCACTGTCGACAGATGCATTTATATTTGA
The DNA here is from genome assembly GCA_027924585.1 of Larix kaempferi. Lineage (NCBI taxonomy): Eukaryota > Viridiplantae > Streptophyta > Pinopsida > Pinales > Pinaceae > Larix > Larix kaempferi. The sequence goes on along the minus strand of BSBM01000259.1, from coordinate 11,148,631 downwards.
ACTTATGAATATGCATTTTATGTGTTCCCTTTGGCAATTTGTTGGGACACATTTTCTGTTGCATGGATTTCTCGTAGACCCTATGAAGATCACGGCAATTGTGAACCTGCAGGAACCTAAATCGATAATAAGTTGTGATCCACCTCAGGTCATACTGGATATAATAGAAGTATTATCTGGAACTATGCTTCTATTACCACTCCATTATAATAGTTGTTGAAGAAAGAAAAATATTTTAAGTGGACTGAAGAGTATGAAAATTCCTTCGCAACTTTGAAAGAAAAAATGGCCAATGCTGTAATTTTGGTATTCCCTCACTAGCAAAAATAATTCCATGTACATGTTGACGCATCATGTATTTTCTTGGGCATCATACTAGCTCAAATAGGAGAAGGAATGATGGATCATCTGGTGTACTTCACTAGAAGAAAACTATCTTGGGAGGAACACAACTACACAACCATAGATTGGGAAGGAATAATAATGATTTACACCCTACAAAAATTCTGCCACTATTTGTTGGGAGGAAAATTCAATCTTTTCATAGATCATCCATCCCTCAATTACCTGGTGAAAAATCTCATCCTAAAAGGATGCATCTGTAGATGGTTGCTCTTATTCTAGGAATTCTCTTTTGAAGTAATAGTCAAACCGGGGAAACATAATTATGGACATGACCTCTTGTCATGAATAGAGACGTGGTAAGCTGGCAGACCTGTTCATGATAAATTACTAGATGTAGCATTATTCAGGGTAGAAGCTATTCTTGATCATTTAGAAGAGATCACACTATTTCTCACAACCAATAAAGCACTTGATGATTATTCGATAACTTTGAAATGCCACTTAGTCGTGCAAGACATGGAGTATCAATTGATTGTAGGACAACTCTTTGTTAATGCATATTGGATGATGAGCATCAAAACTATCATGTGGGAATGCCATGTTGGAGGTGTGGGAGGCCATGTTGGTGGAAAATATATAGGAAGGAATATACTTCAAGTAGGTATGTGGTGGCCCACGAAGTTTAAAGATGCTAAGGAATATGCTAAAAAATGTGATGTCTTCCAACGAGTTGGTAAATCATTTCCACGAGATGAAATTCCACTCAAACCAGTATGGGAATTATAGCCATTTGAAAAATATGCAATTGATTTTGTGGGACCTATCAATCCACCGAAGAAACATTCTAAATCCCGCTATATCATTACCACAACATATTATCTGATAATATGGGCCGAAGAAACACTAGTTCGAGATTTCTCTATAGAGACAACACCTTAGTTTATTTATGAAAACATCATCACTCGGTTCAGGTGACCCATAAGCCTTACAAGTGACCAAGGTAAGCCCTTCTTGAATACCACTATTAAGGAATTGACGAAGGAGTTTTTGATACAACACCGTAAAAGTAGTTTGTATCACCCATAAGAAAACAACACAATAGAATCCTTCAACAAAATTCTAGAGATCGGGCCATCAAAAATATGTTGCGTAAACTGCAATGATTGCAATGATAGAATTCCAGTTGTGTTATGGAAATACAAGACCAATACAAAGAAAATTCATAAGGATACTCCATTCGATTTGATATATGAAAAATAACCAATCGTTCCAGTAGAATTTGTAATTCCAATCCTTTACATTCCACATGCAATACACATGACAAAGCAAGATTTAGTTGTGGAATGTCTTGTAGACTAATGGAACTAGAATAATATTTCTTTCTTGTAGACTAATGGAACTAGAAGAATCATGATTTTTATTCGATTATCATGCAACAATTGAAAAGGAACAACATAAGGCATGTCATAACAAAGACATCAAGCATAAAAAAATTTAACATAGGTGACCAAGTTTTACTCTATGACAACAATTTCACGAAGCATCTAGGCAAGCTTCAGATGCATTGGTTGGGACCTTTCATTGTTGCATAAATCAAATATTCAGGATATGTTAAGTAGCACAACTCGATGGCATTCTCCATCCACATTGGGTGAATGGTGCACACCTGAATACTTATGTTTATGTTTAGTGATTCTGTAAAATGCCACTCTTGTAAATGGGAGTGAGGTAGTTAGGAGTTAGGTTTTTTAATCTTGTCATTTTCTTAGTTCTATTCATTCATTTTAGTCAAGTTGTTTGTTAGGGGTACCCACCAGTTTCAATTCATCAATCACCATTTCCACGTCGCATCAATCCATCTTGTCTTTTCGACATTAAATACCCATTAATGAACAATTTTTTATATCAATGATTGCCTATGTGAAACTATCTTTCAATTCCTACATTTAAGAACGTAATCATTCTGATCCTCCACTATGTCTTGACAATAATTGTTTTCCCTTGTTGATTGAAATATTTATTAAAGGTTAGTTATTTCTAATGTTGATGTATATGTAACTTCGGAATGTATTTCATCTATGTATTTCATATATATTTATTGTACCCTTATTAGAGATGTGTTATTCCTCTATAAGGAAGTGTCATCATGTGGATTGACAAGTGTCGCAAGTGTGTGTACTTCTGATGGGTTATTAGACCACCATGTGTGGTGTTGGCCCTAAAATATATATTATATTGTGGATGTATCTAGATAGAAAAGTAAGCCCCATAGTGTAACTGGGCAAATAGGTTAAGTATAAATAGAGATCGGGAGATCTCTATTTTGATCATTCAGAAAGTCACACTTCTCTCACCCAGAAAGTGGTGCACTAGTGAGGAGGAGGATCATCTACTACTAGGAAACTATCTCAAGTGTATTTTGGTTGTACTTTGGTTGAGCCATTGCTCTCTCTATCTCTGAGGAAGTTGTGGGGTTTTTCACCTTAGGGTTTTCCCCACGGAAAATCTGTGTCTCTTGTCTCTCATGCTTTCGATTCTTGTGATGCTTGTCATGCTTATTGTGATTGTTATGCATTGATATACTGTATATGTTATTCTCTCAGTAAAGATCCAATAGTATTGTGAATTAATGCTCAAAATTTAACATGGTATCAGAGCTAACCTGAGAAGAAGACATTTTACAGTGACAGAAACTTGAGTTTCTTGTTTATTGGGTTTCTCTCCACAGATTTTGGAAATGCAGTATAGTAGATTGACTCTACTCATCAAGGCGAATCTATCTATCCAATCAGAATTCAATTCTGAGCATTTTCAGATTTAACACTAAAAATTAAGGTTTCCACAAAAATAGGAGTTTCTGAAATCTGAAGACATAGCTGGAAGCGCCTTGCAAAAATCAAAGTTTAGAGATTTGGATCGAGATTTTTGGCTAGGTAGAGCTCTAGGAAACTCAAACCCTAATTTAGGGATCTCCTTAGCGAACCCAGGAGGACAAAAAGGAAAATATGAAGGGTAAAGCTTTGCTAATCTCAAATTCTGAATACACCAGGCTGATCAGTTCATCAAGGCGCATCTTTCTATCCTTTTATAAAGTTGAAATTCACATTTTGAATTTTTAGGGTTTTTTCGACAAACCCTAATCCGAGACCATATCCAGTTTTCAACATTTCAAGTGGTAAGACCTAAATCTTTTCTATTTCCATTTGAAGTACTCTTTAATATGTCTCACCACACCAAGCTTGAGGATAAGCTTGAAGGAGCTGATAACTTCCGAGCTTGGAAGTATAGGATTGGGTTAATCCTGGAAGAGAATGAGTTGGACTCATATGTAAAAGAAGACATCCCTATTTCAGAGGATGAAGAGGCTAAGGTATTGCATAAGAAGAACTTGGTTAAGGAAAAGAGAATCATTGCTGATTCTATCAAAGACCATCTCATACCCCATGTGTCTTCTCTAAAGACACCGAAGGAGATGTTTGACTCTTTGACCAAGCTATTTGAAGGGAAGAACATAAATCGAAAAATGACCCTGCGGAACCAATTGAAAGGAGTAAAGTTTTAGAATGGAGAAACCATTCAATCTTATTTTTCAAGGGTCTCCCAGATCAAGGAACAACTAGAAGCAGTGGATGAAATGGTGGAGGATGGTGAATTGGTGATGACCACTCTAAATGGCCTACCCAGGTCATGGGATTCCTTTATTCAAGGAATTTGTGCAAGGAAGAAGTTGATCTCGTTCAACAGATTGCGGGAAGAATGCTCTCAAGAAGAAGCTAGGCTTGTGGCCTGAGAAGAAAAGATGGGAAACGAAGATCAAGCTCTCACAGCACATGCCAGGAAAGGCAAGTCCAAGAAGGAATCATCTCATAACAGGAGATTTTCACACCACCATTATCATAAAGATAAGAAAGATCACAGATGCTTCAATTGCAATGAGAAGGGACACTTTGCTTTAGATTGTTCCAAGAAGAAGAAAGACAACAACAACAACTTCAACAACAAGAAGAAGAATAACAAAAGAAGATATCATGCTCATGCTGCCAAAGATGATGAACCCCCAAAGAAGAAGGCTAGGACAGAAAGTGATAGTGATGATGACTCATCAAGTGAAGAAGAGTATGTTCTAATTTCTTCTCTCACAGGTACTATCTCCCATGGTTGTAATGATTGGTTGATTGACAGTGGGGCTTCCAAACACATGAATGGGTTTAAGGAATATTTTGTGAATCTATCTGAACATGAATCACCCCATAAGGTGAAACTTGGGGATGATTATCAATACCCAATCAAAGGAAGTGGTGAAGCCTCATACAACCTAGATTATGGAAAATCCTTGAAGATGAAAGAAGTCCTTTATGTACATGGTCTCAAGAAGAACTTACTCTCCATCTCCGCATTGGATGCAAAAGGTATGAGGGTTGCATTTGTGGATGGCCAAGTCCTAATGTGGCCAAAGGGAAAGACAATAGATGATGCAGTAGTGATTGGAGAGCAAGAGGGAGGTTTGTATAAATGAAGGGACAACCTGAACATGCCATGGTACATGAATCCATGGAGCCAAGTGAACTTTGGCATAGAAGACTTGCTCATATGCACTATAGGGCACTTCCAATTGCAAGCAAGGCTGTAGAGGGTCTTCCTGAAATCAAGACCAAACATGAAGGTGTTTGCAAAGGATGTGCAAAAGGTAAGAACATTAAAAAGAATTTCCCAAGCAGTGAAAGCAAGGCAAAGGATATCCTGGAAATCATCCACTCAGATGTATGTGGTCCTATGTCATCCAATTCTCTAAGTAGGTATGTTTACTATGTATGATTTATTGATGACTTCTCCAGGAAGACTTGGGTATACTTTTTGAAAAACAAAGATGAGGTGTTTGATAAGTTCAAGGAATTCAAAACCTTGATGGAGAATCAAAATGACAAGAAGATCAAAACATTCAAATCCGACAATGGTGGAGAATTCACGTCAAGTGAATTCAAGAAGCTTTGCAGTGATTCAGGGATTAAGAGGGAGTTGACTGCTCCTTATAATCCTCAACAGAATGGAGTTGCAGAAAGGAAGAACAGAACAATCATGGAAGCAGCAAGGGCAATGTTGCATGACCAGGATCTACCTATGCATCTATGGGCAGAAGCAGCTAGAACAGCTGTATATGTGCAGAACAGAACACCCCACAAGATATTGGACAACAAAACTCCAGAAGAGGTCTTTTCTGGTAAGAAACCTGAAGTCAGCCATCTCAGAATATTTGGTTGTCCAGTATACACTCATGTCCCAAAAGAAAAGAGGACCAAACTAGATCCTTCAGGAAAGAAGGGTATCTTTGTGGGTTACAATGAAAGCTCGAAGGCTTATAGAATATACTTTCCAGGGTTCAAGAAGATTGATGTTAGCAGGGATGTAACATTTGATGAAAACTCAGCATTCATCAAAACAAGGAAGGCACCTATCGAAGTTTATGAAGAACCTAAGGAAACTAGATTTCAAGATACTACCATGACTGAAGCAATTCCAGAAGTTGTTCGTGAGTTTGAAGATCCACAAGAACTTGTAGATCCACCCTGTGAGGATAACTCTCACAAGAGGAAACCTGCATGGGATAGAGAGCTCATTCAAGATGCAGAAAGATTTGGCATTCCAAAAGAAGAACACAGAGCAAAGAAGAGAACCAGATCACATACCAGCTATTTTGCTTCACTTTGTGACATTATGAACAAAGAACCTTCCAGTTATGAAGAAGCAACGGAAAAGAAAGAATGGAAGGATGCCATGGTTAAGGAATACCAATCAATAATGAAGAATGATGTTTGGGATGTTGTCCCAAGACCTAAAGAGAAGTCTGTTGTGACTTCCAAATGGATCTACAAAATCAAGCATGCTACAGATGGCAGTGTAGAAAAATACAAAGCAAGATTTGTAGCTCGTGGCTTCTCTCAGAAAGAGGGAATAGATTATGAAGAAACTTTTCCACCTGTAGCCAGGTATACTTCCATCAGAACAATACTTGCCTTGGTTGCAGCAATGAAATGGAAATACACCAGATGGATGTCAAGACTACCTTCTTGAATGGTGTAGTTGAAGAGGAAGTATATGTGGAGCAGCCACTCGATTTCGAAATACATGAGAGGGAGTCGTATGTATGCAGATTGAAGAAAGCCTTGTATGGCTTGAAGCAAGCTCCCAGAACTTGGTATGGTAGGATGGACAGTTTCCTATCTAGTTTGGGCTTTACCAAGAGTAAAGCGGATTCTAACCTTTGCTATAAGGTTGAGGAAGGGAATCCTGTGATTCTACTCTTGTATGTGGATGAATTATTTGTAACAGGAGATGACAGATTGATTGCAGATACTAAAAGGAAGCTTGCTGTCGAGTTCAATATGAAAGATTTGGGAATGATGCATTATTTCCTAGGTATGAAGGTGTGGCAGAGTGTAGGTGGGATCTTCCTTGGTCAAGGGAAGTACATAGTAGATATCCTGAAGAGATTCGAGATGATGGATTGCAAGGACATGGCCACACCTATGGCATCGAATTTGAAGCTTCTATGTGATGCTTCATCTGAGCCAGTTGATGTCTCTATGTGTCGTCAGATGATTGGGTCCTTGATGTACCTGACAAACACGAGACCAGATATTTGCTTTGCGGTGAACACATTGAGCCAGTTCCTGACGGATCCGAGGAGTGTTCACCTGGTTGCTGTAAAGCATGTTTTGAAGTACTTGAAGGGTACAGTGGATTATGGACTCAGGTATGAAGTGAATCAAAATTTTAACCTGCAGCGTTATGTTGATTCAGATTGGGCTGACAGTGTTGTAGATAGGAAGAGCACATCTTGGTGCTGCTTCAGTATGGGATCAGGTGTGATCTCTTGGTTTAGCAAGAAGCAGTCCTGCGTAGCACTGAGTACAGCTGAGGCAGAGTATGTTGCAGCATGTTCAGCTAGTTGTGAGGCAGTATGGCTACGGAAGCTACTGTCTGAGTTATTTGATCTCTCGTTGGATGCTACTGGTATCTTTTGTGCTAACCAGAGTTGTGTGAAGCTGTCTGAGAACCCAATGTTTCATGACATGTCAAAACACATAGAGATCAAATATCACTATATCAGGGATATGGTATAGAGAGGAGCTGTGAAGCTCCTGTATGTTGCGACGGATGAGCAGATTCCAGATGTGCTGACGAAGCCACTAGCCAGGGTGAAGTTCGAGTACTTCAGGGAGAGGCTTGTTGTTCTTCAAATTGATGACACTTCGAGGAAGAAGTGATGGACACATTTGTAGAAGCCATTCCAAGCATGTTGGAAGGAGGATCCTTCACATGGTTGTGGATGTAAGCACTGGATGATGAGCATCAGGACGATGCTCCAGTTACTGCTCTGTATATGCATCATGTTGGATGTTGGATATGACTAGTTGGATCATTTATATGTATTTGTATGTACGCATCATGTTGGATGCTGGATATGATCAGTTGGATCATTTATATGTATGTACGCATCATGTTGGATGTTGGATATGATATGTTGGATCATTTGTATGTATTTTGTGTATGCATCATGTTGGATGCTTGGACCATGTATCTGTATATGTATCAGGTGGATACATTGTATGATCAGGTAGATCATGTATGTTGATATGTATCATGTATGATCAGGTGGATCATGTATTTGTATTTGTATCAGGTGGATGCATTGTATGATCAGGTGGATCATGTATGATGATATGTATCAGGTAGATACTTGGTATGCATCAGGTAGATACATTGTATGATCAGGATGATCATGGATGACAAGCTTTAGGATGTTGCTCCAGATGACATGCAGCAGGATGTTGCACTGATGATGATCAGGATGATCATGTGTACATCAGGATGATGTATGGTGAGTATCAGGTTGCTACTCTGTGGCCGTGGAACAGGTTGTGCAGATAAGCATGTAATTTGTGCCCTGGAAGATTTGCAAATAGTCTTTTGAGGATTTTCCTATGGCATGTAATTTGTACCCTGGGATATCTGGAAAATGCTCTTTCGAGGTTTTTCTTGGGAGGACATATAATTTGTGCCTTGGGAGATCTGCAGATAGTCTTTCGAGGTTTTTCCTATGGCATGTAATTCGTGCCCTGGGATATCTGGCAGATGCTCTTTCGATGTTTTGTCCTATGGCATGTAATTTGTGACCTGGGAGATCCGATAGGTTGAGCTGTGTGCTCGTAATCAGTATTGGGATGCTCTTTTGAGGTTTTTCCATGACCACATGTAATTTGTGCCCTGGGAGATCCTATAGGTTGAGCCTTGTGCTCGTAATCAGTCCTGGGATGCTCTTTCAAGGTTTTGTGGTGACCACATGTAATTTGTGCCCTGGGAGATCCGATAGGTTGAGCCTTGTGCTCGTAATCAGTCCTGGGATTCTCTTTCGAGGTTTTGTGGTGGGGTCACATGTAATAAGTCCTGGAGATCTGTACAGGATGAAAAAGGCCTCATATGCTTTTTAGGGTTCTTGCTAGTCAAGAGACTCTTTTAAGGTTTTGTGATGCACGTAATAAGTCCTGAGATTTCCACAGTATGGCCAGTGATGACGAAGACCTGCAGGTGGTGGGCCTACATCCAGTATGAAAAAGGACTAGCTCTGTAGAACTTCCTATGACAAGTAGAGTCATAGATTGGTTGAGATAGCAGCAGCAGTGACGATGATGATGACGATGCATCGATGATGCCGAGAAGAAGACTTATCTAGCAGATCTGTGTCGATAAATACCTTCCTGGTTAAGAGGGAGTGTTGATGTATATGTAACTTCGGAATGTATTTCATCTATGTATTTCATATATATTTACTGTACCCTTATTAGAGATGTGTTATTGCTCTATAAGGAAGTGTCGTCATGTGGATTGACAAGTGTCGCAAGTGTGTGTACTTGCCGAAGGGTTATTAGACCACCATGTGTGGGGTTGGCCCTAAAATATATATTATATTGTGGATGTATCTAGATAGATAAATAATCCCCATAGTGTAACTGGGAAAACAGGTTAAGTATAAATAGAGATCGGGAGATCTCTATTTTGATCATTCAGAAAGTCACACTTCTCTCACGCAGAAAGTGGTGCACTAGTGAGGAGGAGCATCATCTGCTACTAGGAGACTATCTCAAGTGTATTTTGGTTGTACTTTGGTTGAGCCATTGCTCTCTCTATCTCTGAGGAAGTTGTGGGGTTTTTCACCTTAGGGTTTTCCCCACAGAAACTCTATGTCTCTTGTCTCTCATGCTTTTGATTCTTGTGATGCTTTTCATGCTTATTGTGATTGTTATGCATTGATATATTGTATATGTTATTCTCTTAGTAAAGATCCAAGAGTATTGTGAATTAATGCTCAAAATTTAACATCTAATGCATTCCACATTCTGAAGAGTTGAATAAGAGCATATCAAACAACCTAGAGATTTTAGTACATAGTGAGTCTAAGGACTTCAAAAAACCAAGCATTTAGTTCATATACCAACAGTGATCATATACAATGGGAAAAGAACCGACAACACAAGATGCAACTATCATGGCACATGACAAGTAGAAACAATTAGTGAAGGAAGACTCCATTGATCCTCAAATCGATTTCTTGGGTGCATATTTACAAGGGAAGGTCAAGCAAACATGGCTTGTGGATCTTGATTTTTTTAATGGAGAATTATATCCCAACATGTGTCCAAGCACCTATATATATTTTATCCCTTCTAACAATGGGGAAATTAAAAAAAAGGGAAATATGATTTTGTGTACCTTTGGGATTTGTTGTCTATGAATTTGAAATACCTCCCAGTATTCAACACCACAAAAAAAGTTCTAAAATGTATCAGGTTCTTGACCAACGAAGTGCATGGCCACTCCCCATGTCTGGATCACAAGTATAAAATTCATGTAGATGAAATTCATAGACTGACGGGACCATCAATAATAGGGGAGGGAATCACTACAATATTTCAAGGTGACTGCAAAAGAGGCAGTAATCCCTCATAGCTGAGCCTGAATGATTGATATGACACAAAGAATAGAGGAAAATGCATCATAATTGATAACATCAATCACTTGCCGATCAAGATTGCATGTCATATCGTATCCATCCAAGTCATGCGAAAATACAAAACAGGGGAATTTACTTTGGACACCATTTCTATGGTGGAGTTCTATGTTCAAGTTATTCAGTTGAATTGGTGTAAGTATTTGATGAATGAGCACTTCCAAGCATTTACAGACGTGCAAAAATACGATGGTTACTTTATTTTCAAGTATTTTCTCATAGTACTGCCCATATGGAAATGGAAACCACTGAAAGGAAAATAATTGTCACACATTACTCCTCAACAGGGTATTGCACAACATTTTACTCCATGGAGGACATAGCGCGATGCTAACAACGTAGTGTTGCACAACAATGCTTTTGGCTAATGGTACCTAAACGCTAAGAAGGTGACACTAAAGCAGTTTCAACATATCTTGTTAGTCAACTACACTTCTAAGACATGGTTCCGGATTGATCGTGATAACACCTCCATTCGACTACAAGAAGTTAACCCAAATGAATTTAAAGCATGCACCCTCCCATTTTGTTTGCTGCTAGAGGCACTTCACAAAGAGGTCAACAATTGGCCAGGAGTAACAGTCATGTCAATAGTAAAAGGTAATTCATACACATTTCCTCATTCTTTGACTAAATATAAGCAAAAGATAAAAGAAAATGTGCCCCCTAAGGACTCTTTAGAAGAAACATCCCAACCTACCATAATTGAATTCCCACATCTTACACTTCCCCTATCCTTAGAATCCCTTGCACATACTACTATGATCCCCAAAAAGTTTTTCAAAGAGGCCTTTGTTTATCTAGGTGAACCAAAGCATCCCCACATCAGTAAACCATCCATTACAACACCATTATTCACCACCTCCACCATCCCAACACCTTATTACACAATGCTTCCATGAGCTTCCCAAAATTTTCCCACCCTTCCACTTGTGATGGTTTCCCTTCCGTTAGAATTTACTTTGAAATCCCTCCAGACCCATGCCAAGAATACCTATTTTATTGATACACTTGATGACCCAGGTACCAAAAGTTAGAAAATAAGTCACATATGTCCACAACAAGTTGAAGTACACCACTCAATAGAGTAAAATTAATTTTCCACACTTTACGATTGGATCGACATCTTAGCTAAAAAGTAAAAAAATGTATATAATTTATGGCAAAAGTTAAGTAGTTGAATATCAAAGCTCAGAACATCGCTATTCCTCTTGATCACGAGTGCAAGTACCAAGAAGCACATCAAGTTGATGATGCATTGGCCACACAATATGACAAATTCTGCACTACTAAAGTATCAGATTTGTCTCATTTGTTTGAATAGCCTACACTAGATCATGTGCAAGTTCAGAAACATAGTCAAGTTGACTCGAGGGTGATTCAACACTTGTTGGCTCCTTCATTTTTGGAAATGTCCTTAAAGGTAGAAGAAAGTGTGGGGTAAAGGAATGAGAGTTGTGGAATCCCCTAACGGTTGCAATGGTTTTGGACCCATGACTATATACATAAGTATGAGGCAAGTAGAATATGAGAGGAACAAAGTAACCGCAGATAGTGAGACTGATAGAAGAGAAGATAGAAGAAGATTGAAGATTGAGATGCAATAGAGTAACATGGATGATCAATCTTATGTATTTGGGTTTTGGGGTAATATAATTAGGATATGAGTTCTCTATTATATGTGATACCACAACAGGTAATTTTGTGGATGATGTAAGGCCTTAGATCCATGAATTTGGAATTTAACTGAAGCCATCAATAATATAAATGAGGGAATCCCCCCCCCTTTGTTTTATGTGTATGGTTGAGTTGTATTCTTTTTATTGTCTAATGATTAGATCGTATTTCTATTTCACATATGCATGTTATAATTAATGGAACTCCCTTATGATAGTTATTGCATCATGAAGAACGCCAACCCATTCATGCATATCCTTGTATTTAACCCTCTTTATCACACACAAGTCTTGGTTGTACTTCGATTGAGACCTTCTCCTTCGAGGGATTGAAAATACAAGCACACTAGACTATAGTGGTTCCCTTTGTTGGCCCCTACACAAGAACTTGTTGATGCCTAGAAAATCACTGCATTGATAGTAGGTGTTCTCCCCGATGAAATCCCCAATTATAATTCCAACCGTTTAAATAGGAAGCCCATTCAAATTTTGGCCTAGCTACCCTTAGTTGGTTTGGGTTATACCGATAGCGGCCCGGTCCACCATTTAGGGTTTTTTATTGTTTAATGATGAAATTAAATTTTCCTAAACTACAATGCAATCATAATCTATCCCACCCTATCCTAACTAGGATAAAAATTTGAAGGGACAAGCTACAAACAAAACTGTAATACACATACAAAAATAGAGAGATGAAGTATCAGACATGTATAGCAATCACAAAATGAAATAAACCTAAAAAATAACTATAGCATTACAACATCCTACCTTTACAACTCGTGGAAAGCAAATACACTGTGATAGTACATGTATAGTAAGAGAAGTTGATGGCCATAAGAATAGTTAAGCATATAATTAAAACATTATTATTGCATATATGTGAAAATGGAGAAAAACATAGTTCCATGATAGTCCATCTTTAGCACAACCACAATATCCATGCCAACAAATTAAGTACAAAAACCCCTGTATTCATCCTCCCAAGTTCTTACAAAGAATGGGAAGCAAAGGCTCATGTGCCAAAATCCCCTTCTCTTTCTCTTCTCCTTAATTTATATCTTTACAAAATAACTAACATTTGCATTTTCATATTCCTCAAGTCATTTGAGATCTTTCATGTAGTAGTAAATTCTCCCTATGGATAGGTATAATCCCTCTTGGACATGAAAAGGTTCCCTAGGTCCCTAATCCAAGACAAAAGAAAGACAAATGGACTCTAAATTTCTCCTATACCTAGGCTTTATGCATACAACAATACAAGAAAGAAGAATATTGAGGTAGAGCAGATGACTCACCTCCTTAGTGATGGTTGTCATCGTTGCTCCTATGTTTAGGTTTGATGTCAAAAGTTCCAAATCTGAGTAGATCCTGTAGAGACAACACAAATGAGTACCTTCCTTCTACACGTTAAGAATAAAGAAGCCTACTTACTTTGAATGCAACAAGAGTAAGAATACATTTAAATGAAGACATATATGGGTGAAATAGGCCAAGTTGTATTAATGGAAATCCATAAAGAAGCATGTACAATGGTATACATGACTTGCGAAAGATCTTCCTCCAAGCTTCCTTTCCAGACGCTTTATGAATCAAGCTAACATAAGGATGGAATCTCCAAGCATACATTCGATGTGTGGGGTTCAAGGTAGGAGCTTGATTTATAGGATTTGGGATCTCAAACCACCTTGGAGAAATGTTTGGATCACAAGAGGATATCATGGATCATGAGAGGATTGACATACTTAGGATGGTATGGAGGAGAGAATTTGAAGGGTAGGCCCAATCTCCAAAAATCCCTCTCAAATATTGATCCTAAACTCAAGGAAGTGTGGTTGGAGGAGATTTTTTCTCTCCTAACAAGGGCCATCGAGTGACAAATAGGAGATTGTTTCTCCCTAGACAACTGGCAGGGGGAAAAAATTCTTGTACGCCCAAAATAGGGTTGGTTGAAGTGGATTTCTACCTTTTAATGATGGATTTCTCCCCACAACATGCTTAGGGACCATAATAGGATTTAGGTTTCCCTCTAGAACACCCGTAGGAAGCACAATAAATCACATTTTCATGGTGATGAAATATACAACTCAAGGAGGACACACAAATGTGACATTTTGAGGTGTAAAATTTCGACTTCCAGAATATTTTATATTTTAAAATATTACACTATTTTTGGAAGAGAAAAGAAAATTAAAATTAAACTTTATGGGTTTGAAGGGGGTTTTCTTGAGATTTAAGAAACCAACCCCCAAATGTCACATTCATAAATAATAACATTTAATTTCTTTGGTTCAAGAAACTATAGAGAAAGTTCATGGCTAACCACTTCTCTTGACATTGTGTTCAACCTCTTGGTAACTGTGTTGTGGTAGGTGTTCATGAGTTGAGATTTCTTAGTGGGTGCCTGTTGGGAAGATTAATTGCTTATAAAAACAATCAATTCACAACATAAATTATCAATCCAGGGTAACGCCTGTTTATTTCAAGGTTATCATGCAAAATATATGCAGGCCACAATTTCCTCTTATTGCATTGGTAATCTAATATGCGTTGCAGCAAATTAAATCAATCCACTATTGCATAAATTAAAACACACTTGCGAAAAAGTAAATCACAGTTGCAGAAAAATAAATCATGCTATGGTTGCACCCATGCCAATCTACGAATCTAACACACTTGCATAAATAGAAAAACTTGAATTAAAATTACATCTACATAAGTAAATAAATCAAAGTAAAATACATCCTATGCTAAACAATAAGGAGTTAGTCTAATTACAAATTAGAGAAACTAAGAATTGCAATATACATTAACAAAAGAGAGAAATTAAAAACTACAATCTAAATTACAAAAGAGATTAAAAGAAATATAATTCTTATTCCATCATAAATTGGACTTATTACTCTAAGAGTCCTCCCTTTGGAATGGAGAAAGAGTTCTTAATTATACATGAGTTTTGCATAACAAATAATAAATGAGGATCCAAAATATCCTCATGAAGATACAAAATATCCTCAAAAAATTACTAATAATTTGGATCTCAAAATCAACTCAAATCTAATCCCAAATCTTTTTCTAACCTCCATGTGCTATTTAGGATGCCTTTGAAGTCAAATTCGAATTTAGAGATGTGAGTCATCATAACATGCCCAAAACGCATCCCAAGTGACTCCTAATAACATTTAATTTGTTGGTTCCATCATATATTACATGGAGGTCTTCAAATCTTTGTAAATAAACCAAATATGCACTCTCATCCACCACCAACTTGTCCCTTTTATATTCAAATAAGTTAACATCATAATTTGAGACATATAAGAAGAATAAAAATAATGGATTTATAAAAATCCATCACCCCTAATGAATATATTCCTCCATGGTGGCTTTGTGGAGTAGCAAGAACAGTAACAATAGGAGTATAAATAGTAGCAATGACTTAATAATCCCTCATATGAAAAATATCAAATATCCACTTTCATTGATCTTCAACCATATGAGTTCCGACAAATATTCTGGAGTAACAACAACTGGCCTGGAGCTGGTTCTGCAAGAATCATCAAACTCATCCATCTTTCAAAGATAAGTGAAAAATATTTTATTTTTCCAATGTTTATTCATAATTTACATGAAATACTAACGAAATGCAAATGGAAACCACCTTAGGTATAAATTATACAAATAAGCATAAAAATAGATTAATAAGCATTAATATGAGGTCATGGGAACACAAGAAGGGATTAAAAGTAGGGAAAATATAGTGTAAAATAGGGACAATTCCATTGCCCAACATATCCCCCAAACTGAATATGTTGCATCTCCTCATGCATCCCAATACCTTTGTATCAACCAAGCTGTAAGGGATCCCATTTTTCAATACACACTTACCAAAAACCATTTTCGTAACACTTCTATGCTTGTTCAACTGATAATACTGATAAAAGACAATAGTGCCCAAAAGAACCTTGAAATCTCTTCAAAAACAATGGTTGTTGCACTTATCATGAAAGGACAATCTTAAAACATGTCATCATTAGAAAATCAAGAACACCACAAGTAAAGATTTCTCAATAGAAGGTCATAGCAATCATATGCTCGGTTTTCATAGCCAACAGACTTCTAACATCAGTTCTCAAGTGATGCTGAAACAATGTTAAAACATTGTTGAAACAGTGCTAAAACACCACATTTTCTCACAAAGTACAAAGGGGATTCTGCTGAAATTTTGTAGGAATAATTATACTACTCCCATGCTTCACCATACCAAAAACCACATCAAACCGGCTTATCAATTTCAATATATAAGCAAATAAGTCACTATAGGTCTCTATTAGCAAATTTTGTAGGTGTATCAGTAGTTGTTTCAGCAAACTTCCTGAACCAAATTATCACAAACTATAAACTGGGTTTGGATGAAAATTTTCAAGCAAGTTTTTATTAGTCCCATGCATCTCCACACCAAAACTCAGAGAAACCCACATGCCAAATTTCGAGAAAAATGCAAAATGGTTGTAGGTGATGATGTCCATTTTCGCGAAAACCATGCATTGGATTGAGCTGAAACTTACCAAGTTTTTTCTTATTACCATAATGATTATTTCCTCAAATTTACATGAAAAAATATTTCACCATTTGCAAAATATCCTTAGTTCAATTTCTGCACTTTTGCATTGAAAATGTGGACAAATGAGAAATAAAATGTGAACTTGATGGTGAAAGTTATTTTGAGCATCCACAATAAATTATCAAATATTTATTGGCTATGAACATGCTAAAGAATGACAACAACCACTCCCCCAAACTAAAGATAGAGCATGTCCACATGCATCTTTTCTTGGAAATAGACCATTATTGGGAGTAATCTCTACCTTAATGCTACTGAGATAAACTTCACATCACACCTTGAAAACACTGCTACAGGATTTCCATTGTGCATGCATTAATGCCCAAATTTCAAAGCTCAATTTAGAGTTATGTCATTCAATACAAATACAAGGTTTATTTTGTCCATAGGTCGAGTATGCAATATAGAAAACAAAAAATAAACCTGGTGCAATAACATTTGTGTGCTTCCATAGAGAAGAAATATTACTGTGATATGCAATGGATGCAACCGATAACTAAAACATCTTCCAATTATACCTTCAGCTGCCAGACATTGCCATTTTGCTCTGATTGAAGAAACAACTCTAAATAACACTCATCTCTCCATTTGTGTTATGATTTGAAAACCTTTGCTCCAACAATTTTACATTCAATGACCTCTTTTAAATCTTCTCACAATAGGTCATAATGCAGATAAATATTACCCTCGGGATGATATATTAAACCGATATGAAGAAAATAAAATGTTGAGGCTAAGCACAAGACATTCCATTAATCACATCTTTCAATAATCCATTTCACAATCGAATTCCTTTACTCATATTTTCATGGGCTTCTTGTAATTTTGATTCCACTAACCATGGGCCAACTCTCACATCAAATTTTGAAAATGTAAATGGAAAATTTGATAAAGTTGGAGTTGCAAAAACTAGACTGCTCATGATGGATAAAACCAATGTATGGATTAGTGGATGGTAAAGATGAGCCAAGGAAGTCATACCTTTCTTTTATGACAACGTATTCATAAGCTAGAAATGATGACTATTGTTTGAAATGGTTGTAATGAAAACCAAAAAAGAGATCAAAGATACCCAAAATCGTGTTCTCAAGATGCCATCATCATAGTATTCAAAACATTATTGATATGACATTCCAGATTTGTTCAAATATTGCTACAAGGTATAAATACTAGGGTTGATTATGTTTTCCATTTGTGGAAACAAGTAACCATGATGTTGCATACAAGAGGGCCATGAATCAAGAGGCTATAAAATATATTTTAACAGTCCATTGTATGCAAACAAATGCATTTACCATATGTATAAAATGGTGGGCAATCCATATACCATATAAAATGTGGCTCTCAATAAATCTGACTTCTGAAGACGTGAACAGTCCTATGCACTGGTGAACCATGCAAACAAATCAAAGAAATCATACCTCTGTTTTCCACCTTGCTTGTATGACAGCATACTCTTGTGAAGGAATGGTTTCTACATCAAATTTTTTCTGTTGTAGGTTCTTGTGGATCCTATTCCTCTCTTTCAATAGTGGCCTTGGCTTTGTGCATGTGTATCAAATTCTCTCCTTACTACTAGTTCTTGTGTAGTAGTAGTGGGGATTTCTTGAGATAATTTATTTCCTCTCTTGTTGTTGGTTCTTGTATGGCGGCAACACATTCCTTTCTTCCAATGGTTTTCTAGGCTTGTCCATGTGCATGAACTTCTTGTTTTCTTTTCTTAGTGTTGGTTCTTATGTGACAACAGTAAGACTTCCTATTGTTGGTTCTTTTGTGGCAACAATAAGGTATCCTTTGATTCTTTTCATGCTTGGACAATTGGGTAGGTGTAGGAATGGACTTGAGTATGGAGGTTGAGATAAGGATGTCATGGTTCAAAGGAAGGGATGCTGGATGATGGTGTCCCCCCTCAAAAAAAACTGAAATATTTTAATACCCTTGATAATATAACAAATCAAGAGGAAGTGGGACAAAGGATCAAGTATGTTTCCAAATACAAATCCATAGCATTCAATGAATTGTGACTAAATAAAGGAAAAGCAATAATACCTGCACCCACCTGTGAAATCCTTGATATATGTAGCATCATCTGAGAGGCAAGAGCTGTGATATGTCCACGACGATGTCAAAATTTTCAATAAAGAACAATGTGGAGCTTGGAACATGTAGCACAATGTAGATATGGAACATTCTTCTAATGTAGCAATGAATCTTGAACATTATTCAGAGAGGAACTTGGAAATATTTATTCAGAGAGCAACTTGAATGGAATTACTTATTTCTTACTTTATTTGCAAACCTTGTCCGCTAGTAAGTTGGTTTTCAAACAATATTTGTCTGACTGAGCCCAGAGTGTTTTCGCAGTCATAATTTTATTATTCCTGAGGAATACCCTCCAGTGAGATGGTTTTCAAGCATTCCAAGGTCTGAAGACGCTTGCGACAGGTTTTCACCATCAACTTTTATTTGGAAATGGGGAAACTTGGCATTGTAGGTGAGCCAGAAATCTTTATGGTGTGGGTTAGGGATGTGTGGAGCAGTAAGGCATGGAAGTGGAGGACTGGAGGCTGAAATTGATCTGAATGTAGGGGTTACATGAATGATATACTAGTGAAGTTCATTGGATTTCAGAGATAACCACATAAGTAGATGATACTTTTAGCATGCATATATATTGAAATGGGAAGAAGGGAATGCATATGCATACCATAGTATTGGTGAATGATCATGATAATCATGAGGTCTTCTTGAAGGAATGTTTGGTAGCAGTGGGATGGTGATGTAACAATGGGACTTGACTTCTGAAACATTGGTCTTCATATGGTTTTCACATCAATTCTTCATTTTTTGTGTGCTCAATCTGAGAAAAAATCTTCTTTTGTGTAGGAAACAACTATAACATATTGAATCTTGAATAGCTCAAGAGTATTCCCATATGGCATGAAATTTTGTCTTCAAGAATCACTTATGCATGTATTGACCTTCTTCAATCTTCCGAGGACCTGCAAAAACTAGCACTTGGCTGCAATAAAACATGAGATCATGGAAGAAGAGAGGTGCACAGTCTCTCTTCATCCAAAACTTATGCAAAAAAAAAACAAGTAGTACTTACAAAACAAATCCAAAGAAAAATGAATGAAACAAAATTCACTTTATACCTGTTGGAAAGCGGTGGTCATCCAGACTAACCATCAGTGTTTTCATAATCAATTCATCGTTCCTTGTCCGATTTGAGTGATTCCAAAGAAAAATTAAAGTGTATTCATAGGGATACTTCCAGTATAAAGAGGTTTTGAATACAAGAATAATTGATGGGTCAAATACGCCAATGAACAGCTGAGGAAGCAGAGTTTTCAGAGTGCAGATTTATGATAGATAATTCGTATTTTGGGCATATATCCCTTGTACGATATCGAAATTGAGTGTTTCAAAGTGCGTTGGAAACTAGATTCATAGTAGAATATTCCATAGAAACATGTTTTAAAAATTCATCCATTATATCTCCCAAAACGTGACTGTCCCAACTTTGTTTTTGAGCTTCCTACCCTACCCCCAGTTAGTATTTTGATCATATCATTTTCGTTTGACAACCAAATTGAGAAATTCAAATTGGATTGGAAACTAGAATTAAAGGGATACTTTGGATAGAAACATGTTTTAAAACTAATCCCATATGGTCCCTCAAAATAGGACTATCTCGATAGCGTTTCAGCGAATCACAATAAGCCAAAATGCCACAAAATTCAATAAATAAAATATGGCTCCCAAAAAATGACCCAAATATGTATGAATGTTTCTAATCATATAAATTTAAATGGAATATGTCCCCATACCAAAAATTTCAAGCATTTAGTACCTAGAATGATTTACACAGCGTGTTGCAGCAACTCTTAAAAAAATGATATGGTTTTAGAAATAAAACCTATGTAATTTTGTGGTTGTATTATTTTCAAAAAAAATCTAAAATATCATATGAAAATGAAATACAAGCACTTACTGTGATGTTAGTGTGTCTCAAGCTTGAATTCTTATGTATCCTCATGTCTCCTCCTCTATCGAGATCTTCATTCACCAATTTTTCCTTCTTCTACCAACTTCCTGCAAAAGAGAGATTGGTATTATGGCTGGCTCTTACTGCACCATAGAGGCGAATGATGCGCCAAAAATGAAATGAAACTTAAATGTAAAGAAAGAAAAACATCACTCAAAGCAAATTTAATAAACTGAAAAATAATCAAGCAATCTACATGCCCTGACCCTTATGAGGCCAAGCCCGTTACAGTCTATCGAACGATGCATAGCTCTTCACTACGTCTTACCTCCCCAACACCTCAGGATCAGGAACACATTACCATGAAATGAAACTAAGACCAATGCTAGTTTGTACTTTTGCGCCTTTGATGACCTCCCCGAAAACGATGCCAAAATGTTGGGCAGATTAATGGCTTATAAAAACAATCAGTTCACAACATAAATTATCATTCCAGGGTAACAACTGTTTATTTCAAGGTTATCATGGAAAATCTATGTAGGCCACAATTTTCTCTTCTAGCATTGGTAATCTAATATGCGTTGCAGCAAAGTAAATCAATCCACTCTTGCATAAATTAAAACACACTTGCGGAAAAGTAAATCACACTTGTAGAAAAATAAATCACGCTATGGTTGCACCCATGATAATCTACTAATCTAACACACTTGCATAAATAAAGAAACTTGAATTAAAATTACATCTATAGAAATAAATAAATCAAAGTAAAATACATCCTATGCTAAACAATAAGAAGTAGTTAGTCTAATTACAAATTAGAGAAACTAAGAATTGCAATATACATTAACAAAAGAGAGAAATTAAAAACTACAATCTAAATTACAAAAGAGATTAAAAGAAATATAATTCTTTTTCCATCATAAATTGGACTTGTTGCTCTAAGAGTCCTCCTCTTGGAATGGAGAATGAGCTCTTATTTATACATGGGTTTTGCATAACAAATAATAAATGAGGATCCAAAATATCCACATGAAGATCCAAAATATCCTCAACAAATTACTAATAATTTGGATCTCAAAATCAACTCAAATCTAATCCCAAATCCTTTGCTAACCTCCATGCTATTTAGGATTCCTTTGAAGTCAAATTCAAATTTAGAGATGTGAGTCTGTCTACACGTGGCCAGGAAGCACGAGGGGGACAATAGTTTGACTGAATGAGTCGGCTTTGTTATGGCAAAAGATTAAAGAATAGACTAAGCAAAGCAGGGATACACTACACATATAAACACAAATACACATAGACAATATGCAGGAATGCGAACTGATTTCTCTATTACTGGATATAAGATCATGACTTGATGTATGTTACAATATTATACAAGCTTATATAGAGAGTGTTGAGATGCTTGGGTTCTGTCCTGTTACGTTCAGTTACAAGAGAAGTTAGAACGGTTCGGAAGTTCAACCGTTACAGTCGACTGGAAGACAAAGAGACAGTCTGTCGTAGTTCGACAGTCGCAAGTTCCAGGTCGACGCTGCATGTCGATGTCGTAAAACTATTGAGGTCGTGGAACTTGTCAAAGCTGCTGAGTTGTCTAATTCATGTCGAGTTCAAAACTTTTTGAATTTGTGTCGAATTCAATGACTTATCGAAGTTGTGTCGAAGTTAGCATCCGAAAATAATGCCAACTACGATGTGGATCAGACCTCCTTCCTTAAGAAACAATGGTCCCCATTGTTTGCTCGTAAAGGTGAGGAAACTTTTCAGTCAGTTCAGTAGAAGAGTACCACTTTCCTTGTGCTGGATCTGTCTGGATTTAGCTACCTGAAAAACAAGGGAATTGTATTCGTCCTTGTATGACGTACTCGTCATTCCACAATGGTGTCACAAGGAAGAGGCTCCTGAACATATGGATGGATGTCTTCAGGTTTTGCAATCGGTAGGTAATTCTGTTCCAACAGTGGTGCATGGTATGGTTGAAGCAGATCCACATTGAATACTGGATGCAGAACCAGGCATGCAGAAATGTCAAGCTGGAAATCATTTTCTCCAATTTGTTGAAGAGTACTGTACGAACCATATCGCAGAGGTTTGAGTTTCTTGTATGGATTGGTGAAGCGCTCCTTCTTGAGATGTAACCAGACATTATCCCCAATTTGAAATGAATGAGGAATATGATGCTTGTCATGTTGGGCCTTAGCTTTTGCGTTTGCTCATTGCAACATTTCCTCTGCTTGCTTCTGTATGTCACAAATTTGATCTTGAAACTTCAAGGCTTTATCAACTTCCCGATGGCTGTAGTCGGTGTTGGATTTTGACTGTGTCGAGGAGATGATCAAGTCGATAGGCGCTAAGGGTTTAAATCCATAACAGATCTTAAATGGACTCTTGCCTGTAGAGTTGTGTTGAGCACAATTGTAACTATGTTGTATGTATGGAAGAATTTCATACCATATTCGTCGATGATTGTGGTTTTACATGCGAAGGAGTTGTACTACCAAACAAATCACAACTTCCTTCTGTCCATCAGTCCAAGGATGGAAAGATGTTGATAATGAGAGTCGTGTGTCTATTTTTTTACAGAGAGTCTTAAAAAATATGCTGACAAATTTGGCATCTTGTTCGGAAGTAATGGTTGTTGGTAAACCAAAGTGTTTCCAAACATGTGTAAAGAAGAGTTGAGCGGTCTGTTGCACTGTCATGGTCTTCTTACATTGAATGAGAATGACCATCTTGGAAAATCTGTCGACTACTACTAAGATCACGTCATGCTGATGTTTTGTAGTAGGATATCCTGTCAAGTATTCCATAGAAATAGATTCCCATGGTCGACTAGGAACTGGAAGAGGTGTGTACAATCCCTGTCGTCGATTAGGCAGTTTAGAAATGACACAAACCACGCATGATCGAATGTACTTGTTGACGTCAATTTTACGTGTAGGCCAAAAGAAATACTTCTGGATAATAGCAAGTGTCTTTGCTACTCACACGTGTCCTGCAGTCTTGCTATAGTGTGCATCCCAATTGAGTTTTTGTCGATGCTCATCGGTCGATACATAGAACTTTCCAAACTTGTATAGCAAGGTGTCTTTCAGGAAGTAGTCGGAGGTCGATGATTTCTTAGTCTGAAGCTATCGGTAGAATGTTGAGAAGTCGTTGTCATCCTGATACAATTGAGGCCAAGTGATCATGTTATATCCCTGCATACTCATCACTGTGAAAAGGAGAGTAATGGGTGGTTGACTTAGACAATTGACGACAACGTTAGCTTTACCTTTCTGATACTTAATCACCAACTGGAATTTTTGTAGGTAATTAATCCACTTGAGTTGTCGATTTGATTGTAGTTTCAACTAGGTTGGGGTGAACTGTAGAGGCTTATGGTCATTAAGGATGACCGTTTCATTGCCAAGGATGTAATGCTTCTATTGCTTGAGAGATTTCACAATGGCATACAATTCTTTTTCATATGTCAAATATCTTCTAATTGTGTCATTAAAAGTTTCGAAATGAGAAGCGACTGGGTGACCAGACTGAGTGATCACTACGCCCAAGGCATAGTTCGATGCGTTCTTATCAATCTCAAAGGGTTTATGCAAATTAAGTAACACAAGTACTGGTGCAGTGAAGAGCTTGTGCTTGAGCTGTTCAAAAGCTTCTTGTTGTGTCGATGTCTATTTGAACACATTTTTTCCATTTCCCTTCGTCAACTGATTCAAGGGCCAGGCTACGTGGCTGAAGTCGAGTATGAATTGTCGGTAGAAATTTTCCAAACCAAGAAAAATTCTTAGTTTTTGAATGCTTTGAGGAATGGGCCAAGATTTGAGGATCTGTACTTTGTCTGGATCAACTTGAATGCCTGCAAAGTCAATTACATACCCCAAATATTTGATATTGTTCATCGCAAAGGTGCACTTCTCCATATTCAAGTAGAGTTGATGTTGTTGGAGAGTGTTGAGGACTTGTCGAAGTTGTCTGACATGTTCTTCCCATGATCGACTGAAAATAAATATGTCGTCGAGATAGACAATGACCCATTTGCTGATGAAAGGTCGAAGAATTTTATCCACGTATCGCATGAAGGTCGCAGGTGCATTAGTTAAGCCGAAAGGCATGACTAACCATTCAAACAATCCTTCCTTGATCTTGAAAGGAGTTTTCCAGACATCTGAGGGCTCGATTGGAATTTGATGATATCCCGACTTGAGGTTGAGCTTAGTAATGAATTTGGAACCTTTCAGACAGTTGATGAGATCGTCTATCCGTGACAGAGGGTAGTGATTCTTTACTGAAATTTTGTTGAGTTCCCTGTAGTCGATGCACATGCTCCAAGTACCGTATTTCTTTGGAACGAGGATGACTGGAATTCCATAAGGAGATGAGCTGGGTCAGATATGACCTTTGTCGATCAAATCTTGGATTTGTCTGTGAACCTCTTTATTTTCGAGAATGGATCTTCTGTAAACAGATGCGTTAGGATAAGAAGAACCAAGAGCAATTTCAATGGAGTGTTTTACCTGGAAATGTCGATGTACTCCGTCTGGCTCTTGGAATAAAATCCGATACTTGTCGAGAACATTGTCGATCAACTGCTTCTGTCAAGAGCTGTACTAGTCGGTGAGTCGACTTGTCGCTGCCGTATTCCTTGAATGTTGCGGTTTGATCATGATTAGTGCGAACTTATGAGCATGATTGATGAGATTCTTTGTCTATTTAGCAAATATCATTTAGACCGTTGGTGTAGGTCGACATTCTGGTATTTCATACCATCAATTTTGGATTCTGAAAATCACCTTCTGAGGTCGTGAATGATAACTTCCATGGCGATCCCACAAGTAAGGTTTCCCAAACAAGGCGTCAGCTATGGAGAGTGGTGCCATGTCACAGAGTACTTCATCTTCAAAAGGTTTTATGAAGTAGGCGAGTTTTCATTGTCGGGTGATCCGTAGTTCCTATCCATCCTTCATCAAACCGATGTTGTAAGGCTGAGGATGCAGAGTGCTGACAAGACCTAGATTCTTCACGAGATATTCAGAAATGAAATTCTTCTTGCTACCATTATCCACAATCATATATAATAGATTGTGATGAACCAATATCCATGTATGGAATAGGCGCTCTCGTTCCTCCTCGTTGACGATAGTTGAGGTTGCTGGAGTGTTCGATGTCAATTTCAAAATGGTTTTTGCGTCTAGATCATATTCTTCCACTGTCTTGTTGAATGCGTTGGATGTCGACACTTTTTCCAAAAATGTCTTCTGAGATTTTCATTCAGACGTATCATGCCAAGATGAGTGGTGGTAATCACACCATTTCCCGGTAGGAGGTTCTTTTCTACATTCCCTTTTCTGAAAAGGATTTTTCCATGATCTGGCTTTGGTGGTGTCGACTGAGAATATTTCAACTTATCGAAGTCAGCTCGTGCCTTCTTGTCGGGTGTTCGTCCTGATTTCAGCTTTGTCACGAAGCGTTCTTTTCCTTTCTACTTGGTTTCCAATTTGATGGAATACTGGAAAGCATCTGCAAGCGTATTAACAGTTAGAAATTCCATCTCCTATTGAATGTATTAGGACAATCCATTGATGTACTTCAGAGCAAGCAATTTCTCTTCTTCTTGGATGCCAAGTCTATCCATGAGTCAATAGAACTTGTCGGGGTAACTTTGTACTGAATGTTCTTTCCATTGCCTTAGTCGCTGCCACTTCTTATACTGTTGTTCGAGGTATTTGGGCGGGTAAAATTCCTTTCAGACGTATTCGACAAATTTATCCCATGTGTCGATGGGGTCTTCGCTTTTCTCCATATTTGTCGAGAGGTTCTCCCACTAGCAATGCACATATGTTGACATATTTAAGGATGCAATGGTGATCCTTTCAGCTTCTGAGTGTTGATTCACAGAGTAATAGGATTACAATTGTTGTACCCAATTGTCGACGTATTCCATGTCAATATTGCCTTCTAGATTCGGTATGTCCAAATTCATTTGCACTTTGAAGAGGATGATTTTTTCGGAGCTAGTTCTTGTCGAAAATCCTCTGGATGTCAAATCAAATTGCATGAGAATTTCATTGAACTGGGCAAACATTTCAGTCCATTGTTGAGTTAGCACTTTCTCAATAAGTTGTGCTATCTCGTCGACTGGATTTCTATCATCTCTTTCTTCTGCTGTCTCTGGAGGTAGCGTCTTCTTCGATTGTTGAGATTGTGATCGTGTTTGAACTGGCATAAGTCAGGTAACTTCGCTGGAAGTGTCTACGCAAAACTTAAGCATGAACCAAAACTGACTTCTCTAATATCAATGATTCGCACGTGGCCAGGAATCACTAGGGGAACAACAGTTCGATTGAATGAGTCGGCTCTGTTATGGCGGAAGCTTAAAGAATAGACTAAGCAAAGCAGGGATACACTACACAGATAAACACAAATACACACAGACAATATGCAGGAATGCGAACTGATTTCTCTATTACTGATATAAGATCAAGACTTGATGTATGTTACAATATCATACATGCTTATATAGAGAGTGTTGAGATGCTTGGGTGCCTGTCCGTTACATTTAGTTACAAGATAAGTTAGAATGGTTCGGCAGTTCAACCATTACAATCGACTGGAAGATAGAGAGACAACCTGTTGTAGTTCGACAGTCACAAGTTGCAGGTCAACGTTGCATGTCAACGTTGTGAAACTGTTGAGGTCATGGAACGTGTCAAAGCTACTGAGTTTCTTGAAGTCATGTTGAGTTCGTAACTTGTCGAAGTTGTGTTGAAGTTAGCATCCGATAAAAATGCCAACTGTGATGTGCATGAGAGTCATCATAACATGCCCAAAACTCATCCCAAGTGACTCCTAATAGAATTTAATTTGTTGGGCCCATCATATATTTCATGGAGGTCTTCAAATCTTTGTAAATAAACCAAATATGCACTCTCATCCACCACCAACTTGCCCCTTTTATCTTCAAATAATTTAACATAATAATTTTAGACATATAAGAAGAATAGAAATAATGGATTTATAAAACTCCATCACCCCTAATGAATATATTCCTCCATGGTGTCTTTGTGGAGTAGCATCAACAGTAACAACATGAGTATAAATAGCAGCAATGACTTAATAATCCCTCATATGAAAAATATCAAATATCCACTTTCGTTTATCTTCAACCATATGAGTTGCGACAAATATCCTAGAGTAACAGCAATTGGCCTGGACCTAGTTTTGAAAAAATCATCAAACTCATCCATTTTTCAAACATATGTGCAAAATATGTTAGTTTTCCAATGTTTAATCATAATTCACATGAAATACTAACTAAATGCAAATTAAAACCACCTTAGGTATAAATACTGCAAATAAGCATAAAAATGGATTAATAAACATTAATACAAGGTCATGGGAACGCAAGAAGGGATTAAAAGTAGGGAAAAGATTGTTACACCATATTTTGCCACCTTGTGAGCATTAGTACTCCTTGGCCTCCATTATCCATTTATTGACTCATAACCACATTTTTGGTCCTCCTGGAACCCTTTTTACCTATTTTTACTCCTATATGCGAGCTTCTTCAATGCAACTCATGCATATGCTAGTTGCACCATTATATCCCGCGTACATCGAGTTAATTGGTAAAAGAGAGTAAAATATCCTTTTTCACTCCAAAAAGTGGCCATTGTGACCTTCGGCCCTCCATGTATCTTGAAAGGACTCGATCCGACCTTTCACTTGCCTTTGGAGGGTTATATATTGAGCCATTATGCATGGAAGGAGAAGAGAAAGAGAAGAGCATTGAAACTCTATCGAAATTTTTCCTTGCTTGAGTCTACATCCATTGATCCTTGTTGTTGTGAACCATTTATGTTCACCTCCCAAACTCTTTCATATCTTGTGAATGATTCATTCTTTTGCTCATGAGTTTTCCATTGTATGGGGGATTGAAGTGGTGGAGGCACAAGTGGAGGGACCTATTTCTTGGTTCAGATGAGTTGCCGAGAGGAGGTTGTATCTTGTACTTCTTGTTCATATTAATAGAAATACTCATTTTCTCGTCCATTTATATTGTGAATGATTGTTCATTATCATTGGGTACATTTGCTTATAGATATCATGGACTATGATATCGTATTTGCTAACATATTTTATATATCATATGCACATGTTTGCGTTTATTGTTGAGACTAAGCTACAGGCTCAAGTGTTGTGATTCGGAAGCTCAACGGAATTCTTCATCGAACGTCCGGATTGAGGTAGGCTCTCTATGTTGTTATCCACATCTACATTTATATAGAATATGTTGGGAAATGAGTTTATTTTCTTGAGTTCATTTGTCTATTGTGGTCTACCCCAAGCCATAGGAAGTTTTTCTCTGTAACGGTATTGGCGACTCCGCCGGAGAGAAGCCTTCATTGAGGTTTTTGGAAAATTTTCCTTATTTTGGGTCTCTGTTCTTTCGAGTTTCTGTGTCTTTGGTAGGTTGTCAGGTACTTATAGAAAAGTACTGAGTTTTCTTGGCCTTTTTACTCATTTTTTCCACCTATCGTGCCCTGTACGCTACTTTGTTGTGGTTTACCTGTGTATATCCTTCCCTGTACTCAACTTTTATGCAACCAACCTGTGTATACATGCAACTTTTATTCAGCCAGCCCGTGTACATATGCTACTGTTCACTGACCAATCGTGTACAACTCCGTTTTATCCTTGCTTTCGATGTTTGGTTGATGTTGGTTGAGTTCTAGGTGTTCCTGAGTCTTGTTGGGCCTGTATCCTGACTGTTATTTTCCCTTTTAGCGACTGGAAGCTCCTCTTTCTTTGTTTTTTTTTTAATTTTCTTTTAGCCATTTTTCTTGTTTTTGATATATTTTTGGCTTAGTTGAGTCTTGCTTTTTGGGTTTGTTGGGTTATTTGTGCTGCATTCTCAACATTGCTTCCTGAAAAGTACCGATTCTTAGTTTCATTTTCATTTATTTTGAAAATACATTTTTTTTTCTTTTTTGTACTTGCATTTTGCATTGGAGTGTTGGTGACTTCATTACGGTTTGATTGGGCATGAAAAATTGTAAAGAGATTGCATTTTATTTCTAAAAAAAGAAACTTTGGTTTGACTTTCATTTGGTGGAATACATTTTCTATTGGTAGATGAGTCTAGTGTTTTTCAGGTGTGCGTATTATTGAGTCATTTCATATCACTAGTTTCACGGTCATATTCCTTTGAGTAATCACAACCAATAAAATAAATGCTTAATTAAAATTGATTAGAATGATTTTTTCTTTTCTAGGGTGCACCAACAAGTATAGGTTGTAGAGTCTTGGAATATAACCTTTTAGAGTAAACAATCCAAGATTATCAAACAAACATTATGTGTTTGACCAGGGAGTGGTGAAACCCATGGTATAAATCGGTGTTCTCAGGACGCTCTACTCACGCTAGAGTTAAGCACGAGGTCACGGGAGGTTAGTTGCAGAGATATCCCTCCAATACTTACTGAACATGGGAGATATATCCAGGATTTGTTCATATCTGGGGACCCTTGGGGGATTTGACCCTTTTGAGTTTCAGGCTTAGCTACCCTTCCCATACGACAGATCCCACCTGCGACTGTTTGCCTGAGCATTGGTTATATGTGGTGGCCATAGTTTCTTTACCTAGGTATCACATAGGGAATTTGTAGTGGTTATTCTGTGAGTGTCCTGAGTCATATAGGGGTCAAACAACAAAATTGTGTTCACACATTGAAGTATGAGGGCCCTTATAACTGATTTTGTTACCTCCGGTTATAGTTTGGGAGTCTTAGGCCTCTGCTAGGAGATACATATCGGCTGTAGTGTCGGGATGTCCCTTCAGCCAATACCCTGTTGTGTGCATTTTGGCTGTAGTTTCTTTTAGGTGTGTGCTCTCTGATGATTTAGTAGGCCATTAGGAGATGCTTATTTTTTGACTCTTTGAAGTCATCATGGATCGAGACCAGGCTCTCCTCCGATCTCGTTGGTTGGATGGTTTATCATCTAGCAATCCATCAGAGTCTCTTCGCAAGAGACGTCGGAGGACTATCGTTGGTCCTTTATTCACAGCTTACGAGCTTCAGAGAGAACCCATTATTAGTTCCGCATATGGCATGTTGGGAGTCCCCTTGACTCCGTTTGTTGGCACAAAGAGAATTTCCCCCCCTCATGTATACTCTCCTAGGACTGAACGGGAGGGAGGTTCATCACACATCAGATACATTTTTATTGGGTATGCCTAGTTTTCTGCCGAATATTACTCCCACCAGGTTCGGTAGTCATGCTAGCTCTATAATTGGGATTGGGGGCACTATACCCCCTTATAATGCTTATCATTTTTGGAGTGGTCACATCCCTCCATCTTCTCTAAATGTTGGAGGAGGGCCTCCTCCTTCATCAGCCCCTAGTGTTAGTGTGAATTCTTTCTCGAGTGGAGGTTTCATGATAGGAATCAGATCTACGACTTATATTCCATTCGTTAACCCGAATGCCTCTACATATATGCCTGCACCGACGAATTCTTATATGATCCCACAGCATCCTCCTCCTTCTAGCTCCCTGGTTCCATGGAGTGGGAACGTACCATTTTCTTATGGACCTTACTCGACTAGTTTTCCTACGTCGAGTAGTTATATGGGATCCCATTCTTATGGGGGTAATTTTAATGGTTATTCAACCGGTCCTAGCCATTATCCCATTCCCTCCTATGGAATCCCTTCCATGCACATACCTGTGTATCCTTACATGGGTCATTTTGGAGGAGTGTATCATCCTTCTACTCATGGTAATGATTTCTATCAGAGTTTTTCGGCACCTCAAGTGTCGAATTCGATGTACACAGTCTCACCCTCAGTTTCACAAATTCAGTCTCTTTTTGGAGCTTGTAATCAAGCTTCACATCCTCAGCTCCCGTTCCTAGCTAGGTTGAACTTTCCCGATCTTTCTAAGCTCACGAATGATCCGGTGTGTCATGAATATACATGGCCCCCAGTCCCCACCAATATCCCTTCCGATGTTCCAAAGTTTGAGGGGAAGAAGGCCGAGGATCCAGGTGATCACGTCACCACATTCCATCTATGGTGCTCCTCGAATTCCTTAAAGCACAATTCCATCTGTTTGAGGCTATTTCAATGCACCCTTACGGGGTCTTCCTCGAAATGGTATGTCGAGTTTCCTAGGGGTACATATAAGAGCTTAAATAATTTGGATTTGGTTTTTCTAGATCACTTTCAGTTACCGGTTCGTTATGACATTGGCACCGAAATCTTATCGACCTTCTGCCAGGATAAAGCCACGCATATCTCTGATTACGTTCAAGAGTGGAGCCGATGGAAGAGGTTAGTGAAATCCAACATTCCTCTGGAGTTTCTCCTGGAATGGTTCCTCAAGTCTTTGCTCCATTATATTTCGAAGGACGTTTCATTGTCCGGAATTATGACTGAGGAACAAGCCATATTTAAATCCCAGTAGATAGACCTATTCTATGCTAAATCTGGGATTTTTTATGACATTATACCTGATGCGCCACAATCAAGTTATGAGACCAAGTCCGATCTGGACCGCATGCCGATGGCATTGTTGGTTCCACAAGTGCTTGTTCCGTAGATATGGTTACGAATCAAATGCATAACTTATCGATTAACCAATCTGCTTCTAGAGAGGCTCCTGCCTCGTTTGTTTCCATCGAGTCACCTGATGTACATTCTATGCAATCGACGAACCCATCCGGTAACCAACAAGCTGGTGGGAAGAAGAAGGGGAAGAATAACCATAGCGGTGGAAACAATAAGAATAAGAAAGAGATTGCTAACTCTCCTTGGGATGGAAGAAATGCTGGTGGGGATCGCAAGCCCAGACGTAAGGTGAAGTTTCCTTGTAAAATTTTCTCGGAAGACCACCTTACACATTGTTGTCCTCGTATGGAGGAAGCATTGAAACACATCACACAGAGCCCAGCTGTGCTGACAAATCCCCTCCCCCATCATCAGAATATGGCTTCTGGTGCTTCCGTCGTCGGTCATGGGACTATTAAAACTTCAATTTATTCTACCCATGATGACGGTTTTTGTAATGTACCCACCCTTGGACCAAAGGCAAGGGAGGGAACATGAAGCCAATCTATGGGGATTTTTAAGCAAACTCAGCCATTCATAATAATTTATACAGTTAAAAACCCATGTGTGCAGATGTAAATTCAACAAATACACATAGCGGAGATAACTCATCCACACACACAATCTCATATGCATTCAATATATCAATAACAGTAATTTAATTAAACATTGCAGAGGTAAAACACAGAGACAGAGAACACCTATCTTCATTGTGCAATTGTCCCAAACAACTAGCTATGTCGCAACAACTTTCCTCCCAACCATAGGTCTCTGCCCAGCCTATATTATTTCAGCACTCAGAGACCACCCCTGAGCTGGGCATGATATCTACAAGGAAAAAGGAGACTCTCAAGCTCATACACACCCAAATGATCATTTGCATTTAAGCCAAGCCAGTTCACAGCTGGGTTTATCAGGCTAAATCTCAACCCTCTTCATTTGTGGATGGTTCCACTCAAGCTCAAGCCAAAACAATGGAGACCCATTTCAACCCCAACAATCTCCCACACACAGAAAACTCATGAACTGGGCATGGGTACATAAAATAGCAAAAATCGCAATTTTTGGGCATGAAGAAAAATGTTTGGCAACCAAAAACAAAATGGCAATTGGGGAAACACCCTGGGAGAGCAAAACCGTTTCCAGAAAATGTTTGTGGGCACTCAAGGGACAAAAAAGGCCTCCATAAACCCCAAATTCGTGGCTCTCTTCCTCCCAGCCATTGTGCAATACAAAAACGAGTTCCCAAGCATGGAAAAATGTAGGAAATGATGAAAAACATGATGGAAAAAGGCCCAGCTAGTTCAGACTGCGTGAGAGGGAAAAGGCTTGGGCATTCAAGGGCCAAAACAACCTTCTCAACTTGAAAACCAATCAATTTACAACGTACTCCATGAGAGAAATGCCTAGCAAGCTCCCCAAAACGTGAGAGAGTGAAGTTTGATCATGAATAATGGCTTGGGAAGGCAATTCGTGGGTGTTTTCTTGCCCAAGAAGTTAAAACATGATTTTCCATGAGGGTGGCTTTCCCATACTCGAATTTGGATAGCCATACCTCCCCAATCCCCAAGGCATTAACTAATTCACCCAACTCTTGGGAGAAATGAATGATTGGGCACCAAAGTCAACATGGGTAGTTGATGGTTGATGGGTTCTCTCATTGACACTTGGCTTGACTTCATTAGCTCAAGGGTTTGAACATTTCCCTCCCAATTCCTTGTAATATCATGCCCCCATCTCTTATTACATTGCATAGCTAGTTGTGGGTATTTATATTAAAATACATATTTACAATCCCCATGGTTCACTAGCACATGGGTAGCATAATATCCAATACTTGCCTCTTCAAGGTCGAGCGTTCACTAGCGGGGCCTTGGCCTTGAGCTCCACGCTAGGAATCACACATAATATGTATACATTATTTACATTATAGCCCAAAGTATTACAAGGGTCAAAATGGGGACATTACAGTTTTGGATACGTGAACATGGTCAAATCCGAGGTTTGTGTTGCTACTCGCTCGCATGATTATGGATCTCAACAACCTTCTTTGGGGAATGATCCCCCTCCACCCGAGACCCCATTGCACATCGAGAAGCCTAATTTTATTTCGCAGGTACCGAAAGTTGTCCTCAAGTGCTCGACACATAATTCTAATGCTCGAGCCACCCAAAACTACTCAATTGTGGAATATTTGGGCCAAACCCCCGTGTGATATGTTGACACTCGAAGTACTTCAGGCTTGTCCTTCTCAAAGGAACACCCTTTTATCTGCTTTAGGAGACCTCGATTCTGATCGCCCAAATGTCATCAAGTTTGACACTACTGATGTTCAACCTTGGTTACCCTATCATGTAGCTTTCCAAGTTCATGTTAGGTGTTTGGAGATGATCTTTAAGCATACCGTCGTTGACAAAGGTGTGTCCACTTTAGTAATGTCTCTATCTTGTGGGAAGGCTCTTGGTTCACCCCCGTTGTTGAAGTCTACAATCTTGCTTACAACATTTGACGGTTGATCTTTCAAGCCACATGGTATTCTCCCCTCCTTGAGGTCCACTTGGGTGGGAAATCCGTTCCTATAGAGGTCTAGGGGGTTGATGCGCCCATCGACTACAACCTTTTACTAGGTCGGAATTGTATTTACGCTATGAAAGAAATCGTATCCTCTATTTTCAGAGTTATTTGCTTTCCCCACGAAGGAAATATTGTGACGATCGATCAACTATCCTTTAATTTCATAGCATTGCGGGGATCTGTTGTCCCTCAAATTGAAAATTCTCAGTCGACAAATAGGAATGTTGGTGTAGGCATATATCCCTCCTTGATGGGATCTTTCGATTTTTCCGCACCAATATCCTTTATAGGAACCATCTATGATGATAACCATTCGTCGTTGACTCCTATACCATTTCAGACATCGTATTTTGGTGATTTGTGGACCTTATCTTCCACGATTTCCTCGTCGGGAGACTCTTCGCACATTGGAATGGCTATGCCCTTGTTTACAACTGAACTTGCTTACCGTGATATTCAACAAGTCACTGCAGAGCCCGATCTCTCTTCTTCAAGGATAGAGGAAGAAGATCCCGTTACGCTGCCCGCATGGGTAGTTGACTCATCTTGTTCACATGACTGCCTTGATGATACTTTAATTTCCGATGAGGCCAATATTGAGGCCATGAACGACAATGACAAGCCTTGGGAGGACCTTCATCATAGATCTTATTCCCTTCCAAACCTTGATATTATTGAGCAAGATGAAAGTATTTCTACCACAATGACTTGTATTGGATCTTTCTTTACATATGTTTTAGATATGATCTTGGTACTAATGTTTCTTGGAGACAGGATTCTTAGTTGGACTTATGTTTGCTTATTGGTCCTTTTCGACACTTTGTTCAATCATGTTGGGTATATTTGAAACTTTGCATATAGGTTTAGGCTTCCTCGTTGTTATGATGCATTTGAACCTTTTTCCATCTAAATTCGCCATAGGGTCGAACCTATTGGCCATTGGTGTGTTAATCATCTTTATATGCATTGTGCACCAGTCCAACAGTAGAGTTTATCTAACATGGGTCACCCTAGTCAGCACCCTTATGCCATTTTGGTTCCCATGCTGAGTTTTTTCCATAGGCTTGGGAGCCTTTTTAGATTTACCATGACTTTGAGAAGAAGCCTCATATCTTTATTTCTCATATATTTATGGCCATCCCTGATAATGCTCCCATTTTTTTGTTTAAGTCACATGTGCATTTATTTTGATCCTGCTTGCGCTAATGAGCCTCATGTCGGCTTCCACGCTTTTAGCTCGTTATATAAGCCTCCATCTCTGATCTCATTTCCGTTAAGATATGTATCACTTTGCCTTTGTGATTTCACATCCTTTACCCAGAGGAGACACCCCCTGAGTGTCCTTATCTTGTTCACTTGTGCCTTGCATTATGCATAGCTTTGTTCCATGCGCTTGGAACTAGTCTTGCATATCCTTGGCACTCGTCTACTCCCATGACGAGCATTCTTACATCTCTCCTTTGAGCTTGTTAAAAACAATAAGGAGGTCACGAGTATATTTGTTATTTCAGAGTCATTAAAGGATTTGAAGTGACATCCACTTAGGTATAAGTTTACCCCTTTTCCGGACCTTTGTGGATTAATTATGAAAAATGTATACTCTAGTCATACGTGACTAGAAGAGTTCTTATCTCATTTTTTTACACTTTTTCGGGAGAGGAGACTAACTTTACGAAAAAGGACTCCCCTTTTATGTCGAGTTGTGAATGCATTTAATTATCTTGCTTTCCTTTGAGCCTTGTTTCGGCTCCCGCTTTCTCAGTTATTATCCATGTGCTTGAGCACTTTTCCTTTCGAGCCAAGCAGAGCTATAATTCATCCTTCGCAGCTTGATGACCCTTACCTAGAGGGAACACCCCCCCTGAGTTTCCACATCCTACACACGCTTCCTTGCATTGAGCATAGGTATGTTCCATTTCCCGGGACTAGTTTCCTTTCCCATGACACTTGTTCCCTCACCATTGTACCATATGCAATTTTATTCTTTTGCAAGCTTTATAATATGAAAAAGACAAAAAAATAATATAAAATTAAAATCCAGACGGGAAAATTTTACTACCTTCTATTGGCATCTATCGTGTCGCCTTTGAACAGAGCATTCATCTCCACTCCATGTATCATGGGTCAGGATATTAGTATGAACTTAGTAAGGTGTACTCGTTTCTCCGATGTTACTCCACCGGTTGGTTAAGCTTCCAGCCATAATGGAGCCTTTGTTGATGCCTCATGCATCACAAAGTATTATCAGTATATAGTGCTTGAGTCTATACTTCCTGAGTCTATCCATCTGCTCATGCTCTTGATCAAAGGAAGTCTTGAAACCAGAGTTGGACACTCCTCATATATCTTGACTATTGCATTTCAACCATTCCTTATGAGTCCAGTTTGATCACATATGGTGTTCATCCTATTCATCCGAGTTCTTCCAAATATTTCATCGTAGATGCTACCTCGTGCTCGTTGATGGGGGATCCATTAATGCCATTCTTCGAGCGAATCTCATTCCATCGAATCCAACTCATCTATTCTGGAATCAATATTTAGAGTCCTTTGAGTACCTTGAGGCTTGCAGTCATTAGTGGTAGGTTCTCTTGCCATCGACAGTTGGGAATTCACTAATGTCACCTGATCTATGGATTCATCAGAGTGTTCGACCTCAACACCTCTATTCACACTTTGATGAATGTACTCAGTTCCTTGATGCCCATTTTAATTATTGGTGGGTTATCTCGCATCTATTAACGGTATACATAAATGTCCAGTAATAAGATGATGTCACATCATGTTCGACATGAATACCCTTATTCACTTGATGGTACATGCATCGTAGATGGTTTGTGTAGAAGACCCCAGACTTCAGTGGCATCCAATAAATGCTACTTGTGATCGTGATTGTACCTATGGGAGGTTATTCTCATACATCAGCAGTTTGCACCATCAGTCTGCATCAGTTGTTTCCTCTTTAGTAGGAGACCAAATCTTACTGTATATGGGTCATGTCTATCACCATTCATGACATGTATTCCTTCTATACTTCCTATTCATGGCCATTGTATCATATTGCTATGTATTTTACCCATATGTACACAAAGATATTATTGTATTGTGACTAGTGGGCTACTCCTACCATTTGTGTCTCCATCACTCCACTTCTGCGATTTATAATGTATTTCGGCCATTGTAGTACCTTCTCTAACCTCACACATTAGGGGGCATCTGTTACACCATATTTTTCCACCTTGTGAGCGTTAGCACTCCTTGGCCTCCATTATCCATTTATGGACTCAGACCCACATTTTTGGTCCTCCTGGAACCCTTTTCCCCTATTTTTACTCCTATATGTGAGCTACTTCAATGCAACTCGCGCATACGCAGGTTGCACCATTATAGACTGCATACATCGAGTTAATTGGTAAAAGAGAGTAAAATCTCTTTTTTCACTCCAAAACGTGGCCATTGTGACCTTTGGACCTCCATATATCTTGAAATGACTTGATCTGATTTTTCACTTGCCTTTGGAGGGTTATATATTGAGCCATTATGCATGGAAGGAGGAGAGAAAGGTAAGAGCATTGAAACTCTATCGAAATTTTCCCTTGCTTGAGTCTACATCGATTGATCCTTGTTGTTGTGAACCATTTATGTTCACCTCCCAAACTCTTTCATATATTGTGAAGGATTCATTCTTTTTCTCGTGATTTTGCCATTGTATGGGGGATTGAAGTGGTGGAGGCACAAGTGGAGGGACCTAGTTTTTAGTTCAAATGAGTTGCATTTAGGAGGTTGTATCTTGTACTTCTTATTCATATTAATAGAAATACTCATTTTCTCGACCATTTATATTGCGAATGATTGTTCATTATCATTGGGTAAATTTGATTATATATATCATGGACTATGATATTGTATATGCTAACATCTTTTATATATCATATGCACTTGTTTGCATTTATTGTTGAGACTAAGCTACAGGTTCAAGTGTTGTGATTCAGAAGCTCAACGGAATTCTTCATCGAACATCCGGATTGAGGTAGGATCTCTATGTTGTTATCCGCATCTACATTTATATAGCATATGTTGGGAAATGAGTTTGCTTTCTTGAGTTCATCTGTATGTTGTGGTCTACCCCAAGCCATAGGAAGTTTTTCTTCGTAACAAAGATAGTGTAAAATAGGGACAATTCCATGGCCCAACAGTGTCCCTATCGGATCACGCAATGTCTATGTAGTAACTTGAGATACATAAATACTTCAAAATCCTAAACTTTTATGGTATTAATCTCAACTAATCATTGCTCCTTGGGAATGGGATACTCAAGGGCCCTAGAGGGGGCAATGTACGCCTTTCAAACACCCTTTCAATTATAGCATATAGGTTTTGTCATTTCTTGAGCGATGCAATAATGCCTTGCTATAAATTTCTCCCCATTTTTTGGCAATTGTCCATAGTCAAATAATAAAATTAAATATCTTCCACAAATTTATTGGACATATTTGTGGGTATAGCTATGTTATTTTGCTTCCATGCTGCAACATCCTTCAACCTGGATTTAACCTCTACAACCTTTTGATTACTTTATTGATTCTTGGTTTCTATATCTCATTATTTTGTTGCCACCTTTTGTACTTTAAATAACTACTCCATGACTCTTTCCTATATCCCCAAAGACTCTTCTTACAATGCGATGGCATATTCATGGAATCATGATAATGTTAGGATATTTAGACACTTAGGAGTTAGTTAAGATCAACTTGTGTAATATATCCGTTAGGGATAGTGTGTTTCTTTAGTATGCATTAGTATGCATTTGTAAATACTTAATCCGATGGTCACAATATGTTCCTGACATAGAGTGATCCGACGGCTCAACTTCTCTTAGATCAAACCTAACCTTGATCCGTGGCTTAACACCCGATTGGTCCATGATCTCTATTTAAAGAGCATGGAGGGTCATTGTTTAGTTGATCGATTATGAGAAGCTCATTTGTAACTTTCTTTCTTTGCATAATAAATTGTCCCGTAGAAGCTATTTGGCCGGGGCCGTGGAGTGTTTCCCTCAAGAGGGTTTAAACCACGTCAAAACATCGGTGTGTTGATCTGTGATCTGTTTGTGTGAAGTGGTTGCTTTTGGTGTTCGGTCCTTTGGTAGTACCCTGTGTACCCGAACATGGTATCAGAGCTTTTATGAAGTGCCGCTTCCGGTTATAATCTAGATCTTGAACTTCTGTTGCCGAAACTCAAAAGAGTTTCTAGTTTTGGTATTTCTGTGCATTTCTAGGCTATGTGAGGTGTTCCATTGCGTCTGGAGCGTCGTTTCCATTGGGAAATAGTTTTCGTTTGATCGAAAACAGTTCCCGGTTGCTCCAGAAATACGTATTTCATCAGATCCGAAAGTATAATGTTACAGTGACACATTTTTTTTATTTCGTTTTTTGAAAAGAAAAAATCTCATATTTCATCTTTTTTTTACTGTTACATTTTTTTGGGTTTGGATTATTGCTTTCCCGTCTGCGTATGCTCTTTGCCGTGCACCTTGAGCGATCTCGGCAAATCAGAAACAGAAAGGGAAAGGGTTTTTCTCGGCTGCATATGCTCTTTGCCGTGCACCTTGCGCGATCTCGGCAAATCAGAAACAGAGAGAAAACGTAGAATTTCCGGGAAAGGTAACAAGATCTAACTCCACAAGTGTGGAAATTTTTTTTTGTTTCGATTTGTGGTTTGTTTTGCAGAAAAAAGGGCAAGCACGCAAACCGAGCAAGAAGAGTAAAAAAAAAAAAATCCCCCTTCCTCATTCCCATATTTTACATACCTTTTAATCTAGCTCACTTGGTTCAAAGTTGCTTTATTCCTTAATAGGTCTTGAGTTCAAATCTTAAGAAGTTACTTTTAAAAGAAAAGTGCATGCAATTTCTAATTTCAAATTACTTTATTGTAAAAGTGCATCTCACTTAAATAATAAAAAATAAAAATACAAGTGAGTCACTTAAGTTTTTTTTATTGTTGCACTATTTAAAAGTAATATCATTGTAAAAGTGAAATCACTTATTTTACAAAAGTGGTTCACTTAAAGCAACTTTCTTGTAAATTGATTGTCAAAATGTTCATCTTGGAAAGAGGGGGGTTCTTTTTTTTAGCTGGACATTCTCTAGCTACCACGTCACTATTGGGGACATCTTCAACAGTTTCTTTGTTCAAGCATAAATTCATCATACAGAGTCAGTTTTCAGTGCCGTTTTTTTTGAAACAGCCTATTTTTTCGAGCTCTTCACATCCAGACTATTGGTTTCTGCTTTTATAGCTATTAATTTACAAATGGCCGCCCTTTGTGATATTCTACTTAACAGTTCCAACTATTTCTCATGGAAATCTTGTATGGAGGATGTTCTACGAAGTAGGGGACTTTTCAGAATTACAACAGAGAAAGAAAAAGAACCCACTGATGATGATAAGAAAATAAAATGGGAAAATAGATGTGATGAAGCTCGTGGATTGATTGGGATGTCAATCTCTACTGATTTGCGATTCCACATATCTGGAATTGATGAACCTAATACTGCTTGGGACAAGTTGGAAGCTGTGTTTGGTAAACACAATGAAATTCAAGGTCACCAACTCAAAAATGAGTTGATTTCTTTAAATCCAAGTGACTTTTCATGCATTCAAGATTATTTATCTAAGTACAAAACTCTTAAACTCTTATGTGCAGAATGTAAGATTGAGAGGGAAGACAAACAATGCATTTATCATATTCTTTCCAAACTTGGACCTGCATATTCTGTTTTTGTATCTACATTTTACTCCATGAGCCATGGATCAAGAATATCGTTCCTTAATGGCGAACGATACTTGGGATCTTGTACCTCTTCCAAAAGGAAGAAAACTTGTAAGATGTAAATGGGTCTACAGAACTAAGTATGCATCAGATGGAAGTGTTGAAAGACTTAAGGCAAGGTTAGTTGCCAAAGGTTTTTTCCAAGTTGAAGGGATTGACTACAATGAAACCTTTGCTCCTGTCGCAAAAAGGAACTCCATCCGCCTTGTTCTTTCCCTTGCAGTCTTACACAACTGGGAAGTCCATCAAATGGATGTCAAGTCTGCCTTCTTACATGGTGATTTACAGGAGGAAATTTACATGGAAGAACCTCCTGGCTATGTTCAGAATAACTCTAGCCTTGTCTGCCGCCTTAAGAAATCATTATATGGCCTTAAGCAAGCTCCTAGAGCTTGGTATGCCAAAATGGATAACTTTCTCCTTGACACTGGTTTTTCTAGATGCCATTCTGATCCCAATGTCTATACCAAGAAAGTAGAAAACCATCTCATCATACTTGTTCTATATGTTGATGACCTTATTCTTACTGGTAGTTACCCTAAGCTTATAACCCATGTGAAATCCAGTCTTAAACAAAATTTTGAAATGTCAGACTTAGGACATTTGCATTCTTTTCTTGGTCTCCAAGTCCTGCAAACCAAAGAAGGAATCTTTCTTTCTCAGTCTAAGTATGCTTGTGACTTTCTTCGTCGCTTTCACATGGAAGATTGTACACTAGCCCCTTCTCCCTTCCATTCTGGAGTCAAACTTTCTGCCACTTGTACTTCACCTGAAGTAGATGCCACCTTGTATCGTCAGCTTGTTGGTAGTCTCTTATACTTGAATCATTCCCGTCCTGACCTTTCCTTTGTCGTTGGTCATGTTGCCCGTTATATGCAGACACCTCATGAAAGTCACTGGAGAGCAGCTAAAAGAATACTTCGATATATTTGAGGTACAGTTTAGTTTGGGATTCATTACAGTACAGGGGGGAAACCTTTGTTGGTTGGTTTCACTGATTCAGATTGGGCCGGCGATCCTGATGATCGAAAGTCTACTGCAGGTTATGTTTTCAGTCTTGGATC
The DNA here is from genome assembly GCA_027924585.1 of Larix kaempferi. Lineage (NCBI taxonomy): Eukaryota > Viridiplantae > Streptophyta > Pinopsida > Pinales > Pinaceae > Larix > Larix kaempferi. Next base: position 11,105,850 of record BSBM01000259.1, on the reverse strand, counting down.
TGGACCTATTACTTGGGCTTGTAAGAAACAACAAGCTCTTGCTCTTTCTTCAGCAGAGGCAGAATATCAAGCAGCAGTTAATTCCAGTCAGGAAGCTTTATGGCTTTGACAGATCCTTTCAGAGTTTGGATTCGAGCAGCAGCAGCCTACTCCACTTTGGTGCGACAATCAAAGTGCCATCAAGCTTGCCAAAGATCCAGTTCTACATCAATGCAGAAAACACATTGAGCTACATATGCACTTCATCAGAAATGTTGTTCATGATTGTGTTCTTGAAGTGCTCTTTTTCCCTACAGATGATCAAGTTGCAGACATCTTCACCAAGTCTCTTACAGAAGCGAAGTTTTAGAAACTTCGATCTATGTTAGGAGTTCAGGAACTTGTCATTAAGGGGGGATAGGATCTAATGCCTCCTTCCTTCTCCTAATAGTGTCACTTTTGTAAATCCTTCAATCCTATCCCAAGTTGTTCTTAAGGGGGGATGTTAGGATATTTAGACACTTAGGAGTTAGTTAAGATCAACTTGTGTAATATATCCATTAGGGATAGTGTGTTTCTTTAGTATGCATTAGTATGCATTTGTAAATACTTAATCTGACGGTCACGATATGTTTCCGACATAGAGTGATCCGACGGCTCAACTTCTCTTAGATCAAACCTAGCCTTGATTCGTGGCTTAACACTTGATTGGTCCATGATCTCTATTTAAAGAGCATGGAGGGTCATTGTTTAGTTGATCAATTATGAGAAGCTCATTTGTAACTTTCTTTCTTTGCATAATAAATTGTCTCGTAGAAGCTATTTGGCTGGGGCCGTGGAGTGTTTCCCTCAAGAGGGTTTAAGCCACGTCAAAACATCGATGTGTTGATCTGTGATCTATTTGTGTGAAGTGGTTTCTCTTGGTGTTCGGTCCTTTGGTAGTACCCTGTGTACCCGAACAGATAAACTTTGTTTTCCTTCTTGTGCAGCTTCTGCCTCTAGAGGCAATGCCTCTTTCTCCTTTTTCAAAATTTATATTTGAGTGGTCATGTTTACCCCTATTTCTTCAAGTTCATTCAATTTAGATTTCATTTCATCTTTGTCCTTCTGCAATTCTTGAGTTAAAATATCCAATGTTCGCTTATCCACTTGTAAGGCATCACTGCCGTGCCTAATTCTACACTTACCCTCTTGTATTCTAAGAGGTGATGTTCTAGTAATCCATCGTTGGGTTGCTCCGCTTCCTTTAGTAGATTATTAATATTATCCACCATGGTCATGGCTATGGCCACATTGAATGACACCATATATTTAGGTTCCTTGTCAGTGTCTTTGATGACTGGGACCTTTTTAGTAATAACCATTTCCGGTCACTGTGCAATCATGAACATCTTTTCTAACATCTTCCATACAATTTTTTTCTTTTTGTACACATAAGAACTCATTCTAGTTACTGAAATTTCTTGGGAGGGGATGTACATCATAATTCCAATATCCTTCAAGGGAAAATGTCCCCCAGTAAATGGGATTTTGGGGATAGTAGTGGATGCACCAATGTCCATATCTTGTAGCCCAATTTCTTGCATTTCCCCACTTGTTCTCATTCTTCTTTTGTCTTCTTAGAGGTCTCTTTGTGACCCCTCTTCTCTCCAGCTCATTTCTTAAGCTCTTCTTGTTTATCCTTTTTCTGTTGTTATGTTGTATCTAGGTCTTCTACATAGGCCACCTCCTCAGCTTTCTTCTATTCTTTCAACCTTTGGATCTCGGTCACATCTTTCTTTTGGTGCATAATTTCAGTGGCCTTCCCTTCTGATCTTTGTTGTTGTTTCCAAGGAATTCCCCCCAGGATCTTCTCTTGGATGGTTTCTTTGCTAGAGGATGCTCCTTCAATGCTTTTCCCTTTACCCATCTACTTGGTAAGGTCCTCCAAAGTATGCACTTTCTTGTATATTTCTTCTTCAGTACATTGATCATGCTAATAGGACCATGTATACTTCACCATCACGCAATGATTTATGGTATACTTCACCATCACACAATGATTTATGATCTTCCCCTTGCGGTCATTTATTCTGAATCGTCCTTGTCCAAAATGATATTTATTCAAATACTAAGTCAGTTTGATGGCTTCTTTTACCTTTGCAAATTTATATGCCCCAACTATGATAGGAAAAGGTTTCCATGATGCCTTCTTGTTATTATTGAGAGAATATCCAATCTTGTCTGCAAATTTTTGAGGATCAATTTCCTTGAGAACTATGTAGTTGGTGACATACTTAGGCATGGTGTTAGGTGCCTTTCATGCCCCAGATATCCGTAAATAAGTGTCATGTTCGGTCAAATACTAGTCACCTAGCTATGTTGCTGTGGTGATGGCATTATCCAACATACATTTTGTTGGTGTCCCATGTACGATTGTATACAATGACCTGGTGAATTCCTCACATATTTGTCTATAACTACTAATGTGTCTTTGAGCATAGAGTCCTTGACAACATACATGAATAGGGAGCTCCCTAGGAACCCAGTTCCATCCCATACCTGGAAACTAATTCTACATGCATACTGCATCTATGAAATGCATGGACATATAAATGTCTGATTGTTGTTTGAAAAATACATCTTGTGCTTTTAGCATTGGCTCCTTCATATTCTCTGTTGCGGCTCATCACCGTTGCGGCTCATCTTGTGCTTTTAGCATTGGCTCCTTCATATTCTCTGTTGCGGTTCATCACCGTTGCGGCTCAACATACTAAGTCACACCACTGTTGCATCTCAACATAATAAGTTGCACCAATGTTGTGGCCTGTTTGATCGAGTTAGGTCGCCATTGCAGTGTTTTTGACTAAGTCTACTGCCATTGCAGTTGGAATCATCAAGATAGGACACAACATGAAAACTCCAAAAATTTCCTAAGTCTTTCAAACTCACCCGTGTCCTTCTCCCAAAAGACAGGCTAGTCCTCCAAGACACTTGACCTACCTTGAGGGGAAAGCTGACACATGGTCAAGGTATGAAAATAAAAAAGGGGGCACCCATATTTTGCTAGGAGAAAAATAATTATGGGGAGGTAGTTGCAAGCACAACAAAACCTGGTCTCTAATTTTGCATCGAGAGTAATTCTTGATTGTCCATGGTTGTAATGATAGATTATTAACCTTTAATAGGTAACATAATCCCAAGATGTAAGCATGCAACTAAAGATACAAGGTTTTAAGGTACAAATATAAAGATCAATAAAAAGTTGGGCTCTAGGATAGGGAATTTTCCTATGGCACAAATAGGAACTACGATTCCCAAATGAAAGATTAAAGAATTTGAACTAGGCATGAAGGCTCCTAATATCATAGAGGTGAATGTAATTTAACTTTGGGTATTCTAGCCAATATGGTTGTTTTGGTTGGTGGACACATCATTCTTCATTTCAACATTAATGTTTTCATAGTGATTGTGGGTGAGAGCTTAGGTATTTCCATTCTTCATGGTCTTTTGTCCAACAACGACCCTTTCCAAAATTTGGAATTGTTTGGTCTTTTTAAGGAAAACATTGAAGTTCAAAGGGGAGATCTTATCTCTAGATCATAACCACTTGAGAGAACCTAAATTTTTTAATATTGCAATAATTCTTTTGGATCCCTTAAAGAAATTATTTTGGTGGAGTTCCATAGTGGACTTGGGTCGTGGAACTAATGAAAAATATTTGTTTTCCTTCATTGTAGCATCATAATCCTATAATTGTCATATTAATAAATTAAAGTATCTTAATAATAAACTGTATCATCTAATTTTGTAGAAAATTTCCATCTACGAGGATAAAAAAAGTTATATTTTCTATTGATATAACTTTTATCAAATTGTTGACAATCTGGTTTAAATCAAAATTAGGGAAAAAATTTAAAAAATGTTTTCCACACTGGATGGATTTTCGATCATGGTATAACTACATTGATGTTTGTTTTTCCAAATGTCTATCAAAACTGTGTCCCAAGGTACCTTTTCTACAAGAATATCTTAATCCAATAATAAAATGCATTCCATTGATGTCTAGCCATTATATAAACTTATTCATATCTCACATCTCAAGCAGGCATTGGAGACCTTGAAGAAAGATCAACGGTTGATGAACCTTAAAAGATGTGAATTTGTTCAACATCCCTTGGTGTATTTAGGGTATATCATTGGTGGAGGATAACTTCATAGTGATCCTACAAATATGGAGGCCATCACTAAGTTCCCTACTCCTACAAATGTCACTGAAATTAGGATCTTTTTGTGGTAAACATAATACCTTCGAAATTTCATAACTTCCTTTTTGACCATGGATGCACACCTCCATGCCATAAAAACTAGCAACAAGGGGTTCTAGTGGGGAGAGAACCAACATAATTCCTTCATAAACCTCAAGTGAAATATTAGTCAAGCACTATTTCTTCCATTTCCTAATTTGGAAAATCCTTTCAAATTAGAGATCAATGCAAGTGGGTATGCTATGGGAGTGGTTTTGATGTAGGGAGGGAGACTAGTATGCTATTATTTTTAAATGATCCTTGTGGAGTCATGAACTAAACTAAATATGATAAGGAACCGTATGCCTTGGTTCAAGTTGCTAAGAACTAGAAGCACTATCTAATGGGAAAGGATACTGTCATTCCGAACTGATCACCAATCATTGCAATATTTCAAGACCTAGAGTAAGCTACGACTACCATCCATTGTAAGTGGATGGGAATCTTACAAAACTTCCATCTAATCATCAAGTATAAGAAGGGTAGTAAAAAAAATATGGAAGACATGCTCTCAAGGCCACCTACAACCAATATTACAGCTTTGGGAACTCTTATGCACATGGAACCTTTTACACGTGATGCATACAAGGATGAGTACACAAAAGATAAGGACTTCAAGGAGATATTTAAACAAATGCAAGGACAATTCCATATAGAAGAAGGTGAAATCAAAGTTGAATATCATCTCCATGATGAGTTACTCTACAAGTTGGACAAGCTATTTGTTCCTAGAGGCGGGATATTTTAGGTAATCAACGAGGCACACACCTCCAAAGTTGTTGGGCACTTTGGTGTAGCGAAGACAATTGCAAAATTACAGAGGCATGTTTACTAGACTAGAATGCAATAAGATGTAGCTCAGTTTATTAGAGGATGCATACATTGATATATAAGAAATCCCAATAACAGGAAGAAAGGTTTATACCATTCCTTACTTGTTCCTACGTGATCATGGGAGAGCATCTCTATGTATTTTGTGGGTGGTCTTCCAACCACTAGGAAGGGACATGACTATTTATGTGTGGCAGTTGATATATTCAACAATATGTGCATTCTTATGCCTTGTAAAAATACCATCAAAGGACAAGAAGCAACAAACATGATCTTTGAATAGGTCTGGGTGCACTTTTGGATACTAAGGAGCAACGTAATTTTAAGGGGCGAAATTTCGTTAATTGGCTATTTTTTGGGTCTTTTTTCAAAAATTAAATTTGCTATTTGGTCATTTTTAGTCTCTAATATTGCCTATATTTACATAAAATATGTTTTTTCATCATAATATCCACCAAAATTTACAAGTTTCAGTAGGAAATTGTATGTTTCATATTTAATATTCGCCTACCTATCTATATACATGTTTTTTTTAATCCAAAATAATCACCTAGGATACTATACTTAAGTATAATATTAGAACCATTAAAAAATACCCTGCTAAGGAGCATCATCTTAGACATGGATACTAGATTTCTCAGTACATTTTGAACTACAGTTTTGGAAAGTATGGACACTAAGTTGAAGAGATATACAACATTCCATCCACAAACAAATGGAAAGAGAGAAACTGTAGTCAACAGGACTTTGCTACAACTTTTGAGGTGTTACAATCAGAATCATCTAAAGGCTTTAGATGAAAATGTGATTTACATCCAACACTATTATAATAGAGCACTGCAAAATTTATGCTTCCCACAAGTTGACCTATCTAGTTGACTACCACGATACTGAGTGGATTCCATCTCAGCTCTCATTTCTCACACATGTGTATATAGTTATGTGTGAACCTTCAATAATATTCTAGAAGTACCAAAACCCTAAAATTAACCCTATACAACTATCGAGCTATGTTAAATATTGGGACATCAAGAGAAGAAGTGGGTTCCATTATTTTGATGTATTTTATTGTTCCATAGTTGAACAACAACACATGAGTGGATGTTCGATCATAATAGAGGAGATGTGAGATATTGTAGTAGTAATTATGGTCATAGAGTCATAGGTAACTCCATAGAGAGTACCATTTCCTTTGTATCTGCAATTCAACATAAAGAGCAAGACATAGTCCTCATTTGTGGTTGGGTTTTTTCCCATAGTGGGTTTTCCCAAGGTATATATTTGTGAAGAACCTGCAATAATTAATTAATGCAAATACAAAAGATATCAGAAATAACAGAACTCAGAATCACTTTTATATTGATCACGGGCCACTTCGAGGGGGCAACCTCCTTTGAGCAAGCTCAATACAATTAACTTCATGGTTCCTTCAATGACCTCAACACACACTTATATACTAAGTCTATGCCCAATACTATGATTCAAAACCATGGGACATATAATACTACAGGACGACTTACAAAGCATATGCGTCCAATACTATGGGTCAATACTATGGGCTAATATAAACTACGGATCAACAAATACTACAGGACGACTTACAAAGCATATGCGTCCAACAACAATATACTAACATAGTAAAGAGAAGGGTTGACATAGGTTCCTAACATCCCCTCTCCCTTAGAAAAAGCTTTGGTTGGAGAAATTGCTGCAGAATCTGAAGGAGTGGTTCCCCGGTAGCATCCTTGGGTTGCATTTCGGGCCACTGACGCCTTTGGAGTGTCAAGGAGGATTGCTTGGAAGGCTATAGATGAAGAAGAACCCTGTCAACTGTGTGGAAAATGTGCTCAGAACGGTGCTGATCGGCTTGTTGTTTCATGCGAATTCTGGCCATGTGAAGATTGTCCTGCAGAATGAGAAGAATCTGATTGCGGTTTCGAAGAACCGAGTCAATTGCCTGAACTGGGGAGCTGCTAAGGGTGTATGGAAAAAGAACTGGCGGTGTTTTTCCATAGAATGCTTCATATATTGGTGTCCTTTGAGATGTGGTATTGTACCACCAGAGCACTGCTAGGAAATCCATAGAAATAGTTGGCCAAAGCTGTGTAGGGATGGGCAAGGGTTTGAGAAATTCCGAAAGGAGTGTCGTTTCACCCTTGTTGACTTGGAAAGTATCATCATCAGCCACCATATGTTGAATTGTCATTTTTAGTCCCTACCAAAAGAAGTTACATTGTTTTTGGTCATACATTTTGCAGAACCCAGAGTGCCCTGTTGATGAAGAAGCATGGAGTTCAAAGAAGAGATAGCCCTGTTGAACATATTGCAACCAATTTGGAACAAGCAGAGAAAAAACTGTAAGAGAAACTAGGTCATCAATTGTGCGAGAAGGAGCATCTTCCACCATATTGTCCTTACCCTTCTTGTAAGTGATCACATAGGGATAACCCATGAGTTGGATAACCCATTTCAGGTGTGTTGGGGAGGAGACCCATTGTTCTAGAGAATTTTCTAGACTCTGGAGATCAGTCTTGATGTAGAAATAATTCCCTAGTAGGTATGGCTGCCACTTTTGTACTGCATGCAAAATAACCATCATTTCCTGCTGAAAGGTAGATGTGGCTAAATTCTTACCGAAAAGGTCTCTTGAAGGCACCAAGCGCATTGGTTCAGCAAAGAGACCTGCATATCTATCCAAGGAAGTAGTGGAGACTGTTGATGGGTGCATCTGAATGGAACTGAGCTGAGCAATGACACCATGTGAATTCTTCTTAAGTATTTTTTCCAGGCGATGTGAACTGATGATGCAGAGAGACCCTGGTTGTAATCCCATAAATTTGTGTTGTGCCCCATTGACTTTAAACTGCATCCAAAGTTCAGCAAAATCCCATAAGATGGGGCCAAGTGTGCGTAACCATTGAACACCCAAAACCACATCACATCCGCCTAAGGACAAGGAAAACATGTCAGAGCGTAGGTTATAATCTTCCATAGAGATACGCACATTGTGACACTTCCCCTTGCAAGGTAAGGTGCCCCCATTGGCAACCATGACTTCAAAGTTGGAGCAAGGATGGAAAAAACAATCAGCCTGTTTGGAAATCCGAGGGTCAATGAAGTTATGAGTGCTACCAGAATCAATGATTATGGTAACAGGGAGCTTCTTGAAGTATCCCCTGACCCGCATTATTTGTGGGGTGGTGACGCCGGTTACAGCATGGAGAGAGATCTCGGGTGGGTCCTCCTGAGATGGGGTGTCAACAGGCGGGTGTTGAATGTCGACCTGATCATCTACTGTATCTGTAGCTTCTTCACCAAGTTCTAAGGCAGGCGGAGAATCCACATCCAAGAGATAGAGCTTTTGTTGAACACATCTATGTCCCCAAGTGCATTTCTCATCACAATTATAGAAAAGCCCTTTTTCTCGGCGTGCCTACATTTCTATTTCAGAAAAATGCTTGATAGGAGTTGGTGGAGGAGCAGGCGTGATGGGAGGTCGTTGGGAACCCATATTTCTGAAGGGAACAAAGGTGGGTTTGGAGCGTTGTTGAGCTGCGATCTTGTCCTCGGCCAACTTAGCCAACCCTAGGACTTCCATCATTGTGTTGGGACAAAACATTTTGACCTCGAAGCAGATTTCATCCTTGAGACCACTGATAAAACAACTCCTATAGAATTCATCAGACAATCCTTCTGTGTGATTGGCCAATTTCTCAAATTCTGTCTGATACTCTCTCACTGTGCTAATTTGGTGAAGTTTAGTGAGTGCTCTTGTGAAATCATGAAAAGCACTAGGACCAAATCGTGGCAAAATGAGTTGGCAAAAATCTGTCCAGTTTGGCTCGGGATGAGCTTTGATGAGAGTTGGCAAAAATCGTGGATGTACCAATGGTACCATTGAAGGGATTCCTGTTCCAAATGAAATGATGCAAGTGGAACTTTCTGGGCATCAGAAGTATTATGCAGACTGAAATATTGTTTTGCTCGATATATCCATCCAGTCGAATCAATACTATTGAAGTGAGGAAAATCAAGCTTCGGCCCACGAAAATTGCTGGAAAAAGAGAACCCCGTGGCTGCAAAAGATTCTGGCTGTCTGGTATTGTTCATGGCTGAATGCTGAAGATGGAGGCTGAGAAATTTTTCATCCAAATCTTGGAGTTTGGTTTGGATGGCTGCAAGTGCTTCCTCCATGGTGTGTGCTCCTGCACGGGTGACAACCATAACCAGGAGGAATGGGTAGAAAAACACAAACAGAAGCTGATTCAGTAAAGGGAAATTTGGATTGGGGAAATAATCTGATGGGTAATTGGGTTTGACTAGATTTTGGACACTATCGAAATGATAAGAAAGAAAAAGGGGGATTTCAGAAGCGGGGTGATAGAATGAGAAAATTTGGCAGAGAGGGACAAAGAAGCAAAATTTAGAAAGGAACTCTGTGGTAAAATTTGAAGGTGATTGGGTGAAATCTGAGGAAGTTATGGCAAACCCTAAAAATAGACAAATGTGGGATTTCGGGCTTTGGGAATGGGAATTGGGGATAGGGTCCTCAGGAATGAAAGATGCAGAATGGGATGACAGGGGTTCCCCGAAAATTTCAAGGGAAACAGAGTGAAAACAAGGGAGATATGGAGAAAAAACTGATTTTTTTTTTTTTTTTTTTTTTTTCTCAGAAATCAATCGGCAACAGCGCGGAAGGGATTAAAAACGGCTACATCTGAAACGAAGACGCAGAAGGGATTAAAAGCAGATGGATCTGAAACGCTGACTGGATCTGGAATGAATTTCAGAATAGATCTAAAACGGCTGGATCTGGAGCGGAAGTGATCAACAATAGTTCAACTGAAAATAGATATGGACCCCAGGTATGTATGGCTTCCTAACAGTTCAGGTGTTTCACTCGGCCACCAATGTTGTCTGACGGCTTGCGTATTGGGGCAGTACCCCTCACTCCACGACTCAGGTAAAACTGATAACCGCTTTGCCACAAACGACAGCTCTTGGTTTACCTTAGGGGTGGAAACTAGTCAATCAGGTAGGGATCATTGCCCTTTTCGCTGGCAGGTCCTCTAAATGGGCCAGCTACTTTGGGGTTCCTGTGGTACTCCTCACAATTATTTTTAGGGCTTATGCCCAAGTACTTCCCACAGTTAAGCGGATAGGGATTATTCCCAAATCCGAACCTACAACAGATGCAAAAAAAAAAATTTGGTAGAAATTCCACCCAACAAGCCCAAGAAAGTGCTTTGATACCAGATGTGAAGAACCTGCAATAATTAATTAATGCAAATACACAAGATATCAAAAATAACAGAACTCAAAATCACTTTTATATTAATCACGAGCCACTTCGAGGGGGAAACCTCCTTTGAGCAAGCTCAATACAATTAACTTCACGGTGCCTTCAATGACCTCAACACACACTTATATACTAAGTCTATGCCCAATACTATGAGTCAAAAACATGGGACATATAATACTACAGGACAACTTACAAAGCATATGCGTCCAATACTATGGGTCAATACTATGGGCTAATATAAACTATGGATCAACAAATACTACAGGACGACTTACAAAGCATATGCGTCCAACAACAATTTACTAACATAGTAAAGAGAAGGGTTGACATAGGTTCCTAACAATATTGTGTTATTGTGTGGATTGTGTACTTATTTAGTCTACTTATTTTTGTTTCAGTTGCATTTATTTGGCATTCAATAAAAATAAGCTAATAAAATAAGAACTAAGTTGTAAGATCCGTTATGACAAACTGTTTCAGTGGAATATCCACAACAGTTTACAGAGCATATTGGTATTAGAGCAGTTTACTTTGCTTTTTGTGGTTGATCACAAGATCCAGTAGTTCGTGGAATTTTTTTTTCAAACCCTATCCATGGTGGACAAAATTGTTCAAGGAACAAAGGACGTTTATAAGCAGTGATTTTCAACTTTGGAAATACAAGTCATTGATATCTCATGCAAGATGTCAATCCTCATGGTGTCCCTAGAGAGCAAGTTTTGACCTTTCAGATATTTTGGAGAATATAACTCATATTTCAGATCTAAGGGGAAATCGCAAGATAAAAGTGACCTAGAAAAGGAGCCGACAAAAGAGCCTGAGAGAGAGCAATCGATTTCTAGTACCAATATTCCTTCCTAGTCTCTCTTAAAGATGCAAGCGAAGGTTGACATCAAGATGTATCAAGGTTAGATCGATGCTCTAAAGACAAATCATTGATTACAGTAGTTGAAGGTTTATTTTAGTATCCATCAAATAGTCGAGGATCAAAATATCTCATTTTCTCGACTAAAGTTAGAGGTTCATGCAATAGCTTGGTGGGAAAGCCACATTGAGGCACTTAGGATGGAGGGAGATCTACCATTAACTAATTGGGAGGACTTTAAAAGCCTCATCAACTCCCAATTCTACCTCAATCAAGTATATAGAGGACCAATGGATCTGTTGGCATTACATTAGGCAAAGGCAGGGGCAGAGTGTGGAAGAATACACCACTGAGTTCAAGAAGAGATTAGGGTTTATTGGGGTTATTAGGATTACTATTAATAGTTTAAAGAAGTTTTTGGGTAATGGTTTATATGGTTTAGTGATTATTAGGGTTACAAGGATTAAAAGTCATAACATTTAAGGTTTATAAGGAATTAGGGATAGGTGTTACGGTTTTTATGGATTAGGGACCTAGGGTTTATGGGACTAAGGAATTATATGTGTTAGGGGTTATAAGAGTTACATGGATCCACAAGTCATAGGTTATTGGTGTTGGGTTTACAAATATTATAAGAGCGATAAAGCTTATAGTAGTTAGTGATTATAATGGTTATAAAATTTATGGGGCTTATATAGGTGAGGAATTATATTAACTATGACTTATAAGGGTTAAGGGTTAGTTTTTATAATGCTTTGGGACTGTAGGAGCTAAAGGTTATTGGTGTTATAAAGGTTTGGTTTATGGATTATATGGTTTAAAATGCTTATATGTTATATGGATTATAGGTATTAAGAGTTTTGGGTGTTTAGGTTATATAAGTTAGGGTTATATTGTTTATTGGATATAGAGTATAAATCTATTAGGGATTAAATGGGTTGGTTTATAAGGGTTACAGGTTCTAAGTATTTAAGGGTCAACATATTAGGGGTTATAGGGGATATGCATGATATATATTGTTAGTTTTTCATCATTTAATTAACGGATATAGGATCTTAACTGAAAGAAAAACATGTACAACATATCAAGCATAAGAGACAAGATACAAGAGACACAAAACATTTCACCTGGGAAAACCAAGAAGGTGAAAAACCCCGCAACTTCCTTAGAGATAGAATAAGCACCAATACAAAGATGACAAAGATCAAAACCCAAGATATAGATGACTGCAGCAGCTACTCCTCCTCCACTTGTGTGCACTCCTCCTCTCTCTCACTAATGCGAAGTGAGTGAATGAGAGAATGTATGAAATGAGAGAGTCACACTCTCTATTTATACTTTTACTTTCACTTGACTTTTACTCAACTAGGTCAGCCCCAACTTAACCACTTAACATAATGCTGACTGGGCCAACCCCACTAGGGTGGTTTAATAACCCTTTAACCCACATGACTCATATAGGGACGACCCCATCAAGGTGGTCTAATAACCCATCAACTATAAGTTATGACACTTAAAATATAACTTGCAACACTTGCAAGTACAACTGATGACACTCTCAATCGGAGGAATAATACATCTTTGTTGGGGATACAATAAAGTACAAATGTAATACATACAATATACAAATGAATATCTTCCGAAGTTACAAATACATCAACACTCCCTCTTAACTAGGAAGGTATTCTCTTGACACAAGTCATCAATACATATAGGCATAAGTCTTCAATTCTAGAGCTAGATCATGGTCACTGGATCACGGAGCATCATCGTCACTGCTACTATACTCGTCATCTTGATCACTGGTGCTATCTCTCAATTCTTCTCGTCATAGGAATTTCTACAGAGCCATCCCTTTTTCATGCTGGATGTAGGCCTAACCTCCTATAGGTCTTCATCATCTCTGCAAGCAAGCCATCAAGTAGGTACACCTCAGGATTGATTACATTGCCTCTATAAAACCTGCAAGATCTCTTATGACTGATCATATGCCACCGCAATACCTGCAAGAGCATATCAAGACTGATTACATGTCTCTGCAAAACCTTTGTACCCTACTGTCACCTCATCATCTTCATATCATCTCATAGTCCACGGAGCACAACCCATATGCACATCACACAACACTTACATACACCAGCATGGGAGGACCTACCTACCACCATCCAGGAAGGGCTCAACACTTACATCACGATCATCCTATGTATTTTAGCTTTTACTGGTAGAGTAAAATCCTTAGATTATTTTTATAGGGACCACCTTGCAACATCCCGATCCCTCAATCGGCTAGAAGGAGGGGAAATTCTCTAAATCGGGGCCTCTAACTTTCTCCCATAAGCATAATTACAAATTCATAACAGTAAAAGCAAACATGTGTGCAGATACATAATAAAAATACACAGTGGAAAAAATACAATACGCACACACACCATGCAATTTACAAGCTTGAATACAACTAAAATTCATTACATATCAGATACATAAGAATACTTATATTTAAGCAAGGAAGATCCAAGCAACTGGCTGTGTAAGAGAGATTTTCCACCCAATCTTAGGCACTCTGTAGCATATACTCTTTCTGCTAAGAGGCCACCCCCAATATGGGCTATGAGGCCACCAAGGGAAAGGAAACACCTATAGGATTCTATCTCTCATCCCACAACCCATTCTGCTCATTATGCTTAGCCCAAAAGATCAACCAGATCTCTACAGGGGTCTCACTAAGCCATCATAGCCATGGAACTCCTTCCCAACTACCCCACACAACACATGGAAGGAATTTCCCTTCACTGATCCATAGTGACCTCAGGAAATCAAACCCTACAGTGCTTACCAGTGTGTCCAGTAAGAGTCCAACCTGTTGTATGATAATGGAGAACCTCCAACAACATTAATCCATGACTTTTCAAGCATCCAAAGGTAGCCGAACTCAATGGGTAAAGGTTCCTAGCTTTCCTAACCTCCATGCTAACCTACAACCATCTATTTTCCCTTCCAAAAATGCATCTATGTCTTAAAATTCGAATTTCTAGTTTAAACACAGTTTGGTAATGGACATGAACAACACTGGAAAACTTTGTGTAGTGTAGGAACATGCATGAGAGAATGATCAAAAGAGTATTGACTCCAAGGATATGAGGTAAGGGTGAAAAGACAACAAACATAGCTTCTAACCATAGAAGAAATAGGATTGTTGACATCTGACATGACTGTCACAGCCCCCATGCTTCAATAAATACATGGTTCGGTGACTTTTCCCACTAACCTCACATATGCAATCAATGATTGGGTTTAATAGTCAAGGGAAGGTAATTGGCTCATTTAAGGCACATGGAATATTTTTTATGAGTTCTGAGGATGACACTTGGCAACATAGGATTTGGTTTTCCCATAGGCCCCCTTCCTCTTCTCCTATGGTGGAATCATAGCCCCTCTAGTGCTCTTTACACAACCATCTTTGATCGTTTTATTAATTTTCTACATAATATTTACATACATTTCGAATCGGCATGATAAGCCAATCATATGGTCCAAATAAAAATATATACATCATACATGCCTATCCATTCACTAGTTGGACCTTGGCATTGAGTTCCACACTAGGAATCCATACTAGCATATTTACATCATTCACATAATTTTGATTAAATACATTCCAAGTCAAAATTGGGGGCATTACACACCCCCCTTGGATTCGCTGGGAGTAAGCCTAGATGAAGGAGTCGAGTTTTCAGGTGACATCACTTGAATCTGACTTTCCCCCAAGGACACACCTAATGGCTTGAATATTTATACCACGGGATCCGAGCTGTGTATTAGGCGGGATAAGTACCCACATCATAGAAAATGAAAAATTCAATAAAGAAATGTATTTTAATACATAAAATAATTTTTACTGAACTTTTTGTTTTCTATGTTTTGGGTGCCTCAAAATTATGCATTGTGGGTATTCCTTAGATGCACATTTGAATTATGCATCCAATTAGTGCCCAAACTTGCAATTTCGGTAACCTGATAAAGAGATATGCCGAAAATACAATAACAAAAAAGTAGTTTTTTCTTTTTCCCTCCAATTTTTTTAACAAATTTTACCCCCATGGTTGACATCATCATATTTAATCTCATAGGTTCTTATAAAGTGAATTTTAATGATACATTTTTTTTTGAAGGCCTTTGTTGACCTCAAAACTCCCCTAATGATTTATCACATGATGCATACTTTGTTGCACAAGGAAGCCCAGTAATATGAAGCAAGGTCCATACCATCGTTTACATGTTCTTAAGATACCATGGGAGAGCATTTACATGTTCTTAAGATACCATGGGAGAGCATTTCCATGCATTTTGTGGGTGGTCTTCCAACCACTATGAAGGGAAGTGACTATATATTTGTGGTATTTGATAGATTTAGTAACATGTGCATTTTCATGCCTTATTAAAATACAATCAAAGGACAAGAAGTAGAAAACATGTTCTTTGAACAGGTCTGGGTGCACTTTGGGATACCAATAAGCATAATATCAGACATAGATACTGTATTTCTCGGTACATTTTGTACTACACTTTGGGAAAAGATGGACTCAAAGTTGAAGAGATCTACGACATTCCATCCACTAATAGATGGGAAGACAGAAGTAGTCACGAACACTTTGATGCAAATTTTGAGGGGTTACACTGAGAATCATCTAAAGACTTTGGATGAAAATTTGATCTATATTCAACACTCCTAGAATAGAGCAATCCACACTTCCATTGGTAAGTTTCCTTTTGAAACTTGTTTTAGATATCTTCCATCTTAACCTATGGATGTTGTATATGGAAAGCATGGGGGGTGATGGAAGACACCACGGGTGAAGCAGTAAGAGCCAAAAACTTCAATAATAATATTAGGAAGATCCATTTAAAAGAACATGAGGCATTGAAGAAGTCATAGGAAAAGTACAAGGTAAGACATAACCAACACAAGGTTGAAAAAACATTCAAGGTGGGAGACCGAGTATGGTTGCACTTGAATAATGAAACACTGCAAGTTCTTGGTAAGAAGATCAATGCATTATGGTGTTATAATTAAGTGTTGGATAAGGTAGGATATAATGCCTACAAACTCATTCTACCCCCATATATGCACATTTAATTGATAGTGAATGTGGAATATCTGAAACTATATGAACCTTCCATGCTGAACTAGGAACCCGAGCAGGTCTGACCTTCTATAGAGCACTTGTAACTAGTGGCTCGGGAATAGTTATAAGAGGACATAGTTTTTCATAAGAATCCCGGACAACCAAGTGAGGATAGTATGAAATTTGGAAGGTGGGGTTGAAAGGACAACTTACAAGAAAGGCTAAATTGTACTATAATGAAAAGGTAAAGGAAAAATTTCCTCACCTCATTCAATAGAATCTTTTGGGGACCAAAAGCCTCTTTAAATGAGGAGGTGTGATCCGAAATGGATCAATATATAATTTTTCACCTATTTGGAGCTTTTAAGGTCAAAAGATTTGATGAATTGTCTTGTAAGGCCCATTTTATGGGAAGGTCTCATTTTCCAGATTTGCGGTTTGGAACCTTTCAAGGCCTATTTGAGGGTCTAGAGGGAGTTTTTTGGGGTAAATCCATCATTAATGCGATAGGAAATTATGTGATTCTACACTAGGAGAAATTACCAATGGTCCAAAGATCACCTCAAACGGAGTTTGTATGCAAAAGTTATGTCTCCCACAAGTTGACTTATCCGATTGACCACCATGGTAATGAGTGGATTCCATGTAAACTCTCATTTCTCACACATGTGGAGCTAGTCACATTTGGACTTTCAATAACATTCTATAAGTTATAAAATATTGAGCTATACATAAACACTATAATTAACCCTGGGCATTTATCAAGCTATGTTAAATACCAGGTAGTTGGGAAAAGAAGGGGTTCCATTCTCTTGATGTTATTGTATTGTTCCATAGTTCAGCAACATCACGAGAGTGGATATTATAGAAAAACCGAGGATATAAGAGATCCTGTAGTAGCCACTATGGCCGCAATGTCATAGGTAACTCCATAGAGAGTACCATTTCCCTTGCATTTGCATTTTGACATGAAGAGCAATGCATAGTCCTCATTTATGCTTGGGTTTTTCCCCATATGGGTTTTATAAAGGTATATCTTGTGTTATCATGTGGATTGTGTATTTATTTGCTCTATTTATCCTTGTTTTAGTTCAATTATCCATCATTAAATAAAAAAGAACTAAGTTGTGAGATGCATTGTGACAAACTATTCTAGTGGAATATCCATGGTAGTTTATGGATCATATTAGTATTATAGCAGTTTTCTTCAGTGTTTTGTGGGAAATTGCAGGAACTAGTAGTAAAATAAAAAAGAGTCTTCAAAACCCTAACCATGGCAGACGATTATGAGCAAGCATTTACAAATCTGGAAACACAAATCGACGATACTTCACGCAACATGTTAATCTTCATGGCGGCTCTAGAGAGCAAGTTTGGATATTTTAAGGACTTTGGAGGCTCTAACTCAAATTTTGGATGAGAGAGGAAATCGAAAGATAAAAGAGACCCATGAAAGGAAATAACGAAATATCCCAATAAAGAGCAATTAAGCTCTATTACCAAGGTGAGATTAATGCTTTAAAGGTTAATCATTGGTTGTAGCAATTCAAGGTCTATTTTACTATCCACAACATAGATGAGGAGCAGAACATTTCATTTTCCTGAATGAAATTAGATGGCCATTCATCAACCTGGTGGTAAATCCACACGGAGGAACTTAGAATAGAGGGAGATTTGAATTACTTTAGGAAAAGGAAAGGGAATACAACCAAAGGAGTCATTGGTATTACTTTAGGAAAATGTAAGGGAAGAGTGTGCAAGAGTACACTACTGAATTCAAGAAGATGGCGATCATGTTGGGTATCTCACCCAATAATATAGATGTACTCCTCAAGTATCTAGGGGGTCTACACAACTATTTATAGAATAAAGTGGTTCTATTCAAGCCCGAGATAATAGATGAGGCATGTGTGCAAGCACAATACCTAGAAAATATAGGCCATAAGAAGGATGCCAAAAAGAAGAACCTTATAGCCATGGATTAAGGCAAGGGGTTAGAAAGCAACTCATATGTGGATGAGAGTATTATTGTATTGGTCGATAGTTTAGCAACAAAATGGTAGTGGATATTATAGTCTAACAAAGGAGATATGAGATCTTGTACTATCCATTCTTAATGCAGAGTCATAGGTAACTCCATAGGGAGTACCATTTCCTTTGTATTTTAATTTTCATATGAAGAGAAATTCATAGTCCTTTTGTGGCTTGGATATTCCCCATAGTGGGTTTTCCCAGGGTATATATTGTGTTATTTTGTAGATAATGTATTTATTTTTTCTAGTTATGCTTGTTTCAATTCCAGTTATTTAGCATTAAATAAAAGTAAACTAATAAAAAAGAACAAAGTTGTAAGATCCATTGTGATGAAGTATTCTAGTGGAATATCCATGGTATTTTGCAGATCATATTGGTATCATAGTTGTTTTATTTGGGGTTTTCTGGGAAATTATTCAAAACCCTATCCATGACGGATGAATCTATTCAAGTAGCAACACACATTTATGATCAATGATTTACAAAGATGGAAATACATGCCATCAATATCTCATGAATCATGTCAACCCTCATGGATTCTTTGGAGAGCAAGTTTCAACCTTTATAGGATTTTGGAGGCTCTAACTCATATTTCATATCATAGGGGAAATCAAAAGATAAAAGTGAAGTAGAAAAGGAGTCAATGAAAGAGCGCAAGAAAGAGAAGTCGACTTCCAATACCAATATCCCTTCTTAGTTTGTCTTCAATATGGAAGAGAAGGTCGATATAAAGACGTACCAAGGTGATATCGTTGATTTAGAGATAAATCATTGGTTGCAACAATTAGAGCTCTATCACTGAGGCACTTAGGGTGGAGGAACATCTGCTAGTAACTAAGTGGGAGGGTTTCAGAAACCTTATTAATTCCCAGTTCTACTCTATTAGGTATGTAGTGTACTAGTGGATACGTTGGAATTAATTCATGCAAAGGAAAGGGTAGTGTGTGTAAGAGTACACCACCAAATTTAGGAAGATGATGATCAGGTTAGTTATCTCACCAAAGAATCCATATGTACTCCTTAATCATTTAAGGGGTATACACAATCATTTACAGAAGCAAGTGATTCTCTTAAGGTCTAGGACAATTGACAGAGGCCTTTGTGCAAGAAAAATACATGGAAAATATAGGCCATAAGAAAGGACAACCAAGTGTTTCAAAACAAAAAAGAGAACCAAGACACTTCCAAGGATGTGAAGAAGAAGTGGAAAGGAAAATATAATAATATTACAACCACGACATATCATTGAAAGGATCTGAAAAATGACTATAACCATTGCAACATTGATGACCACATTGAATACAAGTGATGGAAGTTACATCCTGAGCTAAACCCCAATAACCGCAACAAAGATTCCAAAAAGAAGAACCTTCTAGCCATGAATTCAAATGAGGATTTATAACGCAACTCAGATGTGGATGAGAAGATTACATGTACCAATATGCAGAAGGATTTGAATTTGAGTAGCCTTCACCCTAAGGAAAAAGAGATGACGAAACTCTTCCAAATCAAGTCCAGGTCAAGAATACCAAGCTCGACACTCTATTTGTTTCCAATTCACAAGAAAACCTCATAGTAGAGGATCTAGTATGTAAGCTTGGATTGGAAGTACATGATCATCCCAATTCTACCCATTGGGATGGGTAAATAAGGATGTAGAACTCAGATTCATTAAATAGTACAAGATCAAATTTTCCATAAGTGCAAATTATATTGATGAAGTGGAGGAAGACACAGTACGCCTGTATGTTTATGGTGTAGTGTTCGGAAGCCCCTACATGTATATGAGGGATGTGATATTCATGAGGAGATCCAACCAATACACTTTGATCAAGGAAATGATATCCTTCATGGTTAGCATGCACAAAGGTAAATCAAATATCTCTATGGCAAGTGCCAACCAAGTGAAAAAGTTGATCAGTTCGTTTGTATTGCTTTCCTTAATACAAAATCAGCAATAAGGTGAAATGGTAAAAGTGAAGGAATCCCTGGAGGGATGTACGAAAGAGTGGAAACATTAGTTTGAGAACCTTTTGCAGCTATACAAAGAAGTGTTCTAGGAGCCTAGGATATCTCCTAAGAGGGAGGGGGAGCATGGGAGACAACTATTTCCAGATTCTGCATTGTTGAACATCAAACTATAAAGATAGTCTGTCATAGAAGAATTTGAAGTGAATAAGCAATTACAACAGTTTTTGGAGCAGGGTAAGATTCAACCCAGAACCTCACCTTGTGGGTCACCTATCATCATAGTACCCAAGAAGGATAAGACTTGGAGGATGTGTAACTACAAATAATTGAACAAGACCACACTTAAGAATCGGTACCCTCTTCTCAATATCAATGATCTATTGGACCAGTTGCATCATGTACTTCACCAAGTTGGATCTTAAATCAAGATACCTAGGTACAAAATGGAAGAAGAGACTACCTTTGAGACTAGGGAAGGTCTATAATAATGGTTACTAATGCCATTTGGTTTATCTAATGCACCAATTACATTTATGCATTTGATGAGTGATGTATTAAGCCCTTTCATAGATTAATTTGTTATAGTATATCTAGATGACATACTAGTTTATAGCACTACCTAGGAAGAGAATATATCACACCTCAAGCATGTTTTAAAGACTTAAAAAAAGCACCTATTGCTGGCTAATTTCAAGAAATGTGACTAGGCCTTGAAGTTATTGGTGTATTTGGTGTATGTTACCGATAGAGGGGAACTCAATATTGATTATGCGTTAAAGATGGAGGTCATTGCTAAGTGGCCAACTCCAACAAATTCCATTGAAGTTAGGATATTTTTGGGGGAAACACAATACCTTTGAAAGTTCATAGCTTCCTTTTCAGCTATGGATGCACCTCTCCATGCCATAATAGCCAGTAGCAAGGGTTTACAATGGGAAAAGAACTAACAGAAAGCCTTTGAAGAGATCAAGCAAAAGATTAGTTAGGCACTAGTTCTCACACTACCCAACTTGCATAAGCCTTTCAAATTGGAGATATATGCAAGTGGGTATGGAAGTGCTTCTAATGCAAGGAGGAATTCCAGTATGCTATAATTTTGAAAATTTTCATGGGGGAGTCCTAAACTACCCTACCTACGATAAGGAACTTTATGCACTAGTTCAAGATGTTAAGAAGTGGAAGAACTATTTGATGGGAAAGGATGCTATCATTCACATTGATCGCTAGCCACTGTAGTATTTGTAGGTCCAGAGTAAGCTACAACAAAAAAAACAATATAAGTGAATGGGATTCTTACAAAATATTCCATCAAATCATCAATTATATGAAAGGCGGTATAACAAGCTTGTAGACATGCTCTGAAGGCCACCTATGACCAATATTATAGCTTTGGGAACTCTTATACACATGGAAAATTTCAACCATGATTCATACAATGAGGAATACAAAGAAGATGAGGAATTCAAGGAGGTATTTTAGCAAATACAAGGCCAATTCCATGTAGAAGAAGGTGACAACAAGGTTGGCTATCATCTTGAGTATGTTTTACTCTACAATATGAACAAGATCGGTGTTCCTAAAGGTGATATATTGCAGCTTATTAGATAGGAACACACCTCCTAACTTGGAGGTCATTTTGGTGTTGGGAATACAATAGCCAACTTGAAAAGGTATGCTTATTAGCCTAGAATGCAAGAAAATGCAGCTTGATTTTTCAAAGGATGCATACCTTGTTGTACATGCAAATGCGAGTAACATGAAACAAGGTCTATAGCATCCCTTGCCTATTCCTACGAGACCATGGGATACCATCTCCATGTATTTTTTTGGTGCTCTTCCAACCACTAGGAAGGGGCATGATTATTTATTTGTGGTAGTTGACATATTCAACAAGATGTGCATTCTTATTCCTTGTAAAAATCCCATCAAAGGACATGAAGCAACAAACATGTTCTTTGAACAAGTCTGGTTGCACTTTGGGATACAAATGAGCATCATTTCAAAAAAAAAATATTAGATTTATCATTACATTTTGGACTACACTTTGGGAAAATATGGACATGGAGTTGAAGAGATCTACAGCATTCCATTCACATAAATATGGGAATACAAAAGTAATCAAAAGACATGGTGCATATTTTGAGGGGTTACAATCAGAAGTATCCGAAGACTTTGGATGAAAACCTCATCTATATCCAACCCTCCTATAATAGAGCAGTCCACACATCCTTTGGTAAGTTTCCTTTAGAAACATATTTTGGATATATACCACCTTCACCTCTAGATGTTATATATGGAAAACAAGGGGGAGTGATGGAAGACACCACAGGTGAATCTATAAGCACTAGAAATATCATTGATAAGTTTATGAAAATCCATTTACAAGTACATGAGGCATTGAAGAAGTCTTAGGGAAAGTAAAAGGCAATGCATGACCAACACAAGGTTGAGAAAACATTCAAGGTGGGAGGCCAAGTATGGTTTCACTTGAATACGGAAATATTGCAAGGTCTTGGTACGAATATCAAGGCATTATGGTATGGTTATTTTGAATTGTAGGAGAAGGTAGGACATAATTCCTATAAACTCAGTCTATCCACATATATGCATGTTTACTCGGTAGTGAATGTGCAAAATTTGAAACTCTATGGACCTTCCAAGCTAGACCAGGAACCTGAGCAGATCTTGCCTTCTATAGAGGAAAAAGCACCAAAGGCATAGGTAGAGTTATCAAAAGACACAGTCTTGCATAAGAAGTCCTAAATGACCAAGCCAGGATAGTATGAAATATGGTAGGTGGGGTTGAAAGGACAACTTCTAGGAAAGTCTAAATGGTAATCCAAGGAGAAGGTAGAGGGAAAGTTTCCTCAGCTCATTTAGTAGACTATTTTTGGGACCAAAAGCCTCCTTAAATGGGTGTTAATGCCTAAATATCGTAGACATGCAACATTTTGGCTAATCTTCCAGTAAGGTATCATTAACATATAGCATGCATCCCACCAAGAACATCCTCATCAAATCCAAAAAGCAGCATGAGTCCAAAAATTCCAAAAGACAATAAAAAATAGAAGTAGTGCACTTACACCTGTAATAGACCATGCTACAACACATATTATCAACTTTGTCTCCACACTACACTAGCACGTATTTTCCTTCGAAATCCACGTGACTATAAAAAACAATGGGACCACAACCACTTGCGATGCATTGAAGGCTCATTATGGCACCATCACCTCCAAGAATTCAAATTTGGTCTCCCTATGTACTTGGTTCCATTGAATGCCCCCCCTTTGTGTACTTTGGATCCAAATCATGGAGTTAATGAGTCCACATTTGGATCTAGTTGTTTCTTGGCCACTTCTTGGCCTATAAAAAGAGGCCATTAGCATGCATCTAGTAAGGGAAAATTAGAGCAAGTTTATGTTGTTGGAATTGTGTTGGAACTTCTTCCACCTGTTCCCATACCTCCAAGCATTCTTCAAGCTCCCTTTCCACCTTCCTCCAAGGGGAAAGTGTTTCTCCCATTTCTCCCTCTCAAGTTATTTAGCATTTTGTTCCCATACCTCCAAGCATTCTTCAAGCTCCCTTTCCACCTTCCTCCAAGGGGAAAGTGTTTCTCCCATTTCTCCCTCTCAAGTTATTTAGCATTTGGTGTGGATAAAAAGGACCTCCCTAAGGGATATTTATGGCTTCCCTTTGAACCCCATGCCTCCTAGGTGACACTTCTTGTAACAAGCTTGACCATTGGGAAATCTAAATTGTTTCTTGCATTTTCTCTTTGTTATAGTTTGCATCCTCTCCCCTTCTTTATTTGATTTCAAGTTTTTGTTTTTATTTTGCTTTGGTTCACTAACAAGGGCTTGTAGGATCAATTTGAGATCAATCACATTTTATTTTTGTAATACAATACTAGGCCTTTTTGACAATCTCATAGGCTTCAACCAAAATGGGAAGTCCTGCACTCCTCTTGTGCATATTTTCCCAGAATAGTATTTATGGCGACTCCACTCTAGTTATGTTCATTTATTTTTAAATAGGTTTTTAGTTGTTGAATAACTAATTTTGGGCACTTGTCTTCTGTAGGTGAAGAGGCCCATACCCTTTAATCCCTGAATTCGATCTCCTTTTGGCCAATTTGTATGTTTACACAGTTGTGTGGATCTCGGTGCCCCGAGCGTGCTACCTGCATGGATTTCTCTTCAATAGTTACACTACCTATGTATTTTAACAGACTCTCACCCACACAATAATGTGTTTTATGTTTGTGCAGCCTTGTTGTGTTGTAATCGTGCTACTGTGCACTAGTGATTGTATTTTCCACACTACTACACATCTATTTTTCTATTTTCCGTGCTACTTATTTTATTTTCATTTTACCATTTTGCATACAATCTTGCAGTCCCAATAACTACTCACTAATGAACCATATTAAAATTAACTTGCAATAGTTATTTTTTCTTTAGTAATTAGTCCACTTAGACCAAGATTAGGAAGTCAAGAGTCCTCTCTTGAAATCTACTTAGGTAACCAACTTTGGGTATTTCAATCGGCCTCATTATTGTCACTCGTATTCAATACATCTCATGCTCTTTGTTTAATTTTCATGGTTTTAGGCTAAGTAGTGCAAATCCACTTTTGCGCACAAGGCTCTTCACCTTTGCAAAGACTCTCCTCTCTCTAAGTATGCTCTTCACCTTTCACTTCTTATGAGCTTTGTGAATTAGAAAAGGGTGAAATACCTCCACTACACACTTTTACTTCATTAGCATTTTGCTTTTGCAAGAACCATTAGCATATTTAGTGCTGAAGTTAAAATATCCATTTTCATTTGCTTCTAATCTCTTTAGTTAATCGCAACAATCAATTTTCTTATCTCACATGTGTTTGCATCAATAGAACACACTAAGGGGCCTAAAAACTCTTATATTCCATGTATGCTCTTCACCTCGTACTTATTGTGAGCTTGGTGAATTAGAAAGGAAGGGAATTACAAACCAATTTACAAAGAATTCATAATCCCACTGTATGAATCAATGCACAAGAAAACTACAAAATGCATGTCTAAAAGAGATTTTGAGGAAATAACCAATATTGGTGACTCGTTTTTGATGAATTAAAGAACATATTTGAGAATATATGGCTGCATTCAATCACCCAATATTTTTCCAAGATGTGTTACTGATAAGGTGGTATTGGAGGATATTGTATGAGAAACTTATGTGAATGGAACTGGAATTGCCTTAGCAAAATCCAAGAAATCTTGTTGGCCTCCTTTGTTGATGATCGTAGGTGCATACAAAATGGTGCATGTAAGAGACACTAATAAAGTATTTTAGGGCCTGAGTTCATTTCACTTTGGAAAGGAGAGGTTCAGAAGGAATGAGAATAAGAAGAAAGTAGGATTGAACCATTGTTCCTATATGGGATTCAAGTGTCCATATGTTTATGAATTTTGCACAACAAATGAGGCATTTAGGAGAGACAAGACCATAGATGAGTTGGAAAAAAGGAAAATAAAAGGAAAGGACGGTACCTCCAAAGATAAATCAACAGAGGAGGCCAGGAAGAAGAAAGAAGAAGAGGAGGAGGAAAGATGAGAACACGTGTGAGAGGTAGAAGAAGATAAAAAAAAGGATAGAAGTTGAGCAAGAAGAGGCATGATAGAAGGAATATGAAGATGAAGATACAAGAAGAGACATAGGCTCAAACCAGTAAACGTCAAACCAATGAGGTATATCTAATCACTTTGGATACAATGACCACTATCACTAAAGGGAATTTCCCATTGAGAGGGATCTAGCTTGGTTTGTATACCCCATCAAAATATGAATTCATATCCTCACTCATCTATTTCTTGTTTAATTGGAAAAAGAAGTAGATAGTGAAGAGGACACATAAGAAAACCATATTGTCAACACAACTAGACATGGAGGCTACCTTCAAGATTCTAGTGTTTACAATCATAGATTAGGAACATGCCATTATGGTCTTCGCCAATGTCACTAGTGTGATGGACATAGAATTCAATGTACAGACATTAAGCAAAGAGTTAGAGTGAGAACAATGGAATATAGGCATGCTCAAAGATGAAATACTAGAAGCATGCAAAGGAGCAGTGTCACTTTGTCATGAAAGCAAGGCCTTGTTTATGGAGAACAAAGCATGAAGAAGAGAAGTGGAAAGCTCCCAAAGTGAAAGGCGTTGTGTGGAATAACTCCAAATTCACTCAGACTCACTATAGTAGGATGTGTTTGGGATGCAAGATCAAATTATGAAAAATATGCCAATATCAAGAATATAAAATTCATGGCTAAGAATATCAAGACAAATATTGATGATTTAGTTAGATGGTAGTAGTAGGAAGGGGGAATTCATGCAAATGTCCCAATAAGAACTCAAAGAGACATATAGTGAGACTATATAGTCATCGCTAACTATACATCATCCAGTATTTCATTGAAGGATATCATTGCCTTGAAGTGTCAATGCTTGCATCTAGGAACAAGAAAAGTAATCTAGAGATGTGAACTTCCCTCATTTGGAGTGATTGACAACATGAGGCCAGAGGGAAAAGAATTTTCAAGTTGGATACAACCAAGAGAAATTGATACTCGACACTTAGGGCCATCAAAGGGGTGACAACATAATCCTTGAAGGAACGTGTCTTAGTGCCCATGTGTGACATCAATTTAATGGCATCCTGCAATTCATCTTTGAAGAAAGGATTGTCTACTCTCAGTGGCATCCTGCAATTCATCTTTGAAGAAGGGATTGTCTACTCTCATTGACAAAGCCACTAAACATGAATTTTCTTTAGAACTTTTTTATACACAACAACTCAATATTATTGCATATGATTTTGAACTTTGGGATACTCTTATAAAATCCAAAGAGATCCCACACCCTTGAATAAATTTTATGTATTAATTTTGTATTTTGTATTTTAAAAAAGAGTCACTTTATGAAAACCTAGTCTCAAGGGAGGTGAAAAGATGTAACTTCCTAAGGGAAGTTGAAAGGTCCCTATAGCAATTATCTTTGTGTAAAATCTATAAAACTGTGAGGAAGGGAAATAATAGGGGCTTTTGTCTTGTGAATATTTTGCTAGCCGTTTCATGTTGTATGAATGAGAAGAAGCCATTGATTGGCCAAATTTTGGACCAGAATGCTCTGCTTATCTCGGTGAATTGCAATGAACTACTTCGTGTTGCTTGTCATTTGCAGATATGAAGTAATGTCTTAGAATACTGTGGTGACTATTATATGTAGTTTTTCTTGCTTTCTTCAAATGTTGTTCTTGTGCAGAATTTTCTTTCCTATCAACGGTGAAACCTAAATGGTATGGAGAAGAAATTGTATTTTAAATGTATGCTTTAATTCTATCAATTATTTCATTTAATTTCCTGAACAAATGCCTATACATAAGATATGATATAATAGAGTAGGACTCATTTAATTTTCTGCACTTTGCATTTAGAATAGGCCAATCTGTGCATTTAATCTACTATAAAGAAAATTTGTAAACGACACACTAGGCCACAATTGGTAAACCCCCATATTTAACCATTGTCATGATAGAATCCTTATGGGTTCCCTGTTTCAAATGATTTAATGTCTAACTGGACATTTTGTCGTGGAGAATTCCTACAGTCAATGCCAGACATTTCTATGCATCAACAAAACCCTAAAATTTCATTCTATTTGAAGCTGGACCAAATGATTTTTTAGTTCTAGTACATTAGTGTGGTTTTCATTATCTAACTGAAAGTTCCAAATATCATCTTCCTCATTTGGGAGCATCAATAAATTCATAGAGAATATGCAGTTCTATTCAGATCACTTAGGGTAAGTCATTTCCAAAAATATATTTTATGTGACTACTTCATTTTTAAACAATGAATAGATTATAAAATTGTCATAGATATTAGAGGTATAAATTGTAATCATCTATAAACTATCATGGATATTCCACTAGAGCAGTTCATCACAAAAGTCTTAAAATATTATAACACCTTATTACGTAAAGTATTATTTTAGATCTTTAGATTTATTTGTTACTAGCATAATGCATGAAACATTAAATAAACTAAAATTTAAATGATAAAAGCTCAAAGAAACATAAGATGTACCCTACGAAAAACCAATATGGAAAAGTCTCATCTAGAAGGTGAGGCCTATGCTTTTCTATTTTCTTCTTAGTTATGAAATGAAAATACAAAGAAAGGGACGCTCACTATGGATTTTCCATAGACTCTGTGGTCATTATAGATGCTACATGATATTCTATGGAACAATAAACAACACAATAAGAATATGATTCTTATTTTCCCATTGGCTCAATATTTAATATAAACTGGGTGTTGTTTAGAGTTAGGGCTAGGGTTTTTCTATGCCTCAACCCCCAATTAATGTTAATTTTTTCGACCTTTTAAAATATTCTTGAAAAACTACTTGGGTGAGTAATGAAAGTTGACGTGGCAAATGTTTGGTACCATAAGTGGTCAAAATTATAGGTTAACTTGTGGGAGGCATAACTTCTACATACAAACTCCAGTTGAGGTGATTTTCATGTCATTGGAAATATTTTGATGTGTATAACAACATCACAAGGTTGGGAACTAATATCACAAGGTTTTGACCAAAAAAATGGTCTGTAAAGGCCTCAAATAAATTTTTGGATGTTTTAGACCACAAATCACCAAAGTGGAACCTACCCATAAAATGCAACCTACAAGCCAATATATCTATTTTTTCTAGCTAAAAAGTTCCCACAAAGATGGAAAACTATATAATGATCCATTTTGGATCATATATACATGTTATCTAAGCGTGGGTAATGTGTTAGCCTCTATAGACATCCCAACTAATTATTGTTGCTCCAAATTTGAATATTATTCAAGAACATACTTTGTAGGGAAGTAGCATGTAAGGAACAAGGGTAAGAAGACTGGGTTGTTAGTGATATTCTAGGATGCACAGTTGATCTTAAATAATTGAGAACATGTAATCAAAAGAGTTGTTGGCACACAAGTTAGTTTTGGCCATAAAATTACTACATTCTAACTTAAGGGATGGATATTTCTAGAAACCCATGTAGCTCCTTGAGGTAGGGAGATGCTAGGAACTATATTTTTATGTAGTTTAATTGTACTATATTATGCACCATTCCATGTTTTTTTTTATGTTTATCTCGACTAATTCTTGATCCTTCATGGTTGAAATGCTAGATTATTCACTTTAATAGGTGGTAGGATCCCATGATGCAAGCATGCAACTAAAGATGCAAGGTTTGAAGGTGCAAATATAGAGATTAATACGAAGTCGAGCTCTAGGATATCGATTTTTCCTATAGGACAAATAGGAACTGCTTCCTAAATGAAAGATTAAAGAATTTGAATTAGGCATACACGCTTGTAATATCATAAAGTCAAATGTAATTTAACTTTGGGTATCCTACATTACACGAACATTTTGGTTGGTGGAAAGATAATTTTTTATTTCAACAGAGAGTGTGGGTGAGAGCTTAGGGATTTTCATTCTTTGTGCACTACTTTCAATATTTTGTCCCAACAACCACCCTTGCCAAAATTTGAAACTGTTTTGTTTTTGTAAGAAAAACATCCAACTTTAGAGGAGAGGTCTTGTCTAGCTCATGACCACTTTTGAGATCCTAAATTTTTTTATATTGCAATAAATCCTTTTGGACCCCTTAGATACAAATTATTTTGGTGGAGTTCCTTGGCGAACTTGGGTTGTGGAACCAATGGAAGAGGTTTGTTTTCCCTTCTTGGTGGCATCATATTCCTATAATTTTCATGTTAATAATTTAAAGTATCTTAATAATAAAAGTAGTCTAATTTTGTAGAAAACTTTCATTTATGGTGATATTGAAAGTTATATTTCCTATTGATATAGATTTTTTATCAAATTTTTGATAATTCAATTCAATTCAAAATTGCGGAAAACTCCTAAAAAAATTCTTCCATGGATTTTGGATGTGGTATAACTCCATTGATGCTTGAATTTTTCTCCAAATGCTTATCAAAACTGGTTCCCAAAATAAGGTCAGTTTTCTATAAGACTAGCTTACTCCAATAATAAAATGCATGTCATTGATGTCTAGCCATTATATAAACTTATTCAATTGACTTAGAAACTTTGCTTCGTGGAAGAGATGTTTCAAATGTTTGTGATATTAACCAATGAAATAAGAAAAATTAAAAATTCAAATTCAAATATTAGTATGTTTTTATGAATCTATATGTGATTTTGGCAAATAATTTTAGTAAGTTGTGCCACTTTAGTAAGTTGTGCCACAAAAATGTTTCATTGTAAAGATCATTTTAGTGAATTGTGCCACATAATCCTTGGAGTTCGACAACACCATGTGCTTATGTAATTGGAAAACGTATATCTAAAAGCAACTGAAATGTTTCATTGTAATCCTTCATGTTCCACAGCACCATGTGCTTATGTTATTGGAAATCGTGTTTATTTATTTGCTTGTGTTGACCAACAACATGTAGGCAGTGAGAGGCTACCAACAAAATACTTCTATCCATATATTGAAACTCTCATCTCAACTCTGAGTTTTTAGAAAGGTTGCAAGGTATAAATGGATTTATGCTCTATTATATTTTACAGGTAGCTTCTTACCTTCCATTTCTTCATCCTATTTGCTTTAACTTAGCAACAACGTTGTCAATTGTCATAGTGCACTCTCACCATGCCGGACTTTTCACAAGGCTTCCAAATGAGTTGCTCTACTCCATCCTGTCTAAGCTTAAAATGAAAGATGCGGTAAGATGCTCTGTTCTCTCCAAAAGATGGAGATTTCTAATCACCCAAATTTCCCAACTCATGCTCTCTCTGTCTCTTCTTTTGGATGATAATTATGAATGTGAAAAGGTCGATTCGATCTTAATAACAAGGGTGGAGAATATAATCTCCAACATTCTGCTTATGCATTCCTTAGATTTGGAGACATTTGAACTGGTTAAAGAGTTTGAGATATGGGGATACAAGGATTATGTCAATCCATGGAATTTTACTCGTGAAAGTGTATGCAAAAGGTTGGGGATTGTAGCACTGAAGAATGTTCAACACCTCACTCTCTCTCATTCCAATGAAATCGATGTCCTGCCTCCTGCATTTTTCTCCTGCAATCGTCTCATCACTCTTATACTCACAAACTACACTATCTCCCATCCTCCAATTGATTTTACAGGATTTAACCATCTCATTTCTTGCAGTTTGGAGGAAATGGTATTCATAGATGATGAATCTTTAAGTAGCATTATCTTTTATTGCCCACTTCTGCAAAAAATTTCCTTGCGCGGTTGCGTTGGGATGCGTAAGCCTATCATCTACGCTTCCCACCTTACATATTTACATGTGTATGGTTATTGCGTGGAGATTTTCACTGTAAATTGCCCGAAGCTTCAAAAATTTGAAGCAGACATTATAAGTATAAATGATCTAAGAGTGAATGGCTTATTGTTTTACGAGCTCTCTAAGTGTATTGATCAACTCAAGCTAGAATGCGGAAACAATGTGGTTGGACTCTCACTTTATGAGGGCGAAGAGAGAGTCTCTGTATCGTTAGAGAGATTTGTTGAGATATTGGGGAGCTTCAAATCATTGAAGGAACTTGATATCTATTCTTGGACGTTGATGCTTAAAAGGGAAAAGCAGATGGGCGATCCTCTCATCAATTTATTGGAGAGGCTTCCTGACCTTGAGCGCCTACACATTCCAGGCACGTTTCTTGTGGTAAGAAGTTTATTTTATTGTTGTTATTATTCACTTGGGCTTTTAGTAAACCAACTGATTTGTTTGGCATGATATCATTTGAATCCATGTGCATGCTTGTTGCTTTTAATAAACCTGTTGATTTGTATTTTTCCCATGGGAAATAAAATGCAGGAGTTAGCTATAGATCCAATACCACCATGTCTAACTTACCCACTTGATAATCTATGCATGATGAAGGTCGACCTGCAAGACTATAGCCAGTGGGAAATCCATGTTTCGGACTTTCATAAGGAAATTGTTGTTAAATGTTTGCTCTAGAGACCATGGAAATCCAAATACCAGAAGAAGAAGATCAAAATGAGGCAGGGGAAATGTTGTCGGATGTTTTAATGAAACTGGACGCGAGGGGAGCCTCAGCTCAACCCACGCTCCGTGTTAATATTATTTAGAAACCAACTTTTTAAGTATTTAGATTTTTGGGAATTGGTGGGATGTTTCAAGATATTCTTTTTACTTGTGTAAGAATTTATGGTTGACTGGATGGAAGTTTAGGTTCTATTTCTGGGAGGACCTTGTTGCACAGGTCAACTTGTTTTTGGGTAGATCTTTTCACATCCAACACTAAAGTTGGTTTCCAGTTTATTATGCTACTGTGTTGTTTACAAAATCTGTTGTACTGTGTAACTATTGTTAAACATTCTAAACTGTTGTTGGGTTTTTTCTTAAACAGATCTATTTGTTGTTGGGTATATTTTTCCCATATACAACATTAAAGTTGCCCACACTTTACTATGTTGTTGTGCTACTAAAGTTGGTTTTCCAATTTACTATGCTACTGTGGTGTCTACAAAATCTGTTGTACTGTGTAACTATTGTGAAACATTATAAGCTGTTGTTGGGTATTTTCTTGAACAGATCTATTTGTTGTTGGGTAGATTCTTCCCATATACAACATTAAAGCTGTCGACTTTACTATGTTGCTGTGCTACTAAAGTTGGTTTTCCAGTTTACTATGCTATTGTGTTGTCTACAAAATATTTTGTACTGTGTAACTATTGTTAAACATTCTAAGCTGTTGTTGGGTATTTTCTTGAACAAGTCTATTTGTTGTTGGGTAGATTCTTCCCATATACAACATTAAAGCATTATATTATGTAATTCTTGTCAAACATTTAAAGCATTAATGAAAAGAACCCCACTATGCTGTCAAAAAAACCTATTATAAAATGTAACTAATGTCAAACATTTCAAGCAAATATAAAAAGATAGAATAGTTATGTGCCACTTTTATATTGTCAAACATTTTAAAAACTTTAACTATTGATTTAATTTTGTCTAAATCATTTTATATGTTTTTTTAAATAATTATATTTTGAATGTTAAATTTTTTTTACTTGAATAAATCAAAGTTTGTAAAATTTAGTTTTATTGTTATACCTTTATTATAAAAAAATTATAGTCAAAACTTTATAGATCTTAAAAAAAGGTTTGAACATGTTTTGAATCGTTCATGAGAAAATTGTTTTTAAAAGTGATTTATTTTAATTTGTTCTTGTTATTTTTGACATTGTATACTAGTTATAGATTTCTTTTTTATTTAGAAATTGTATTGCAAGTTTGTATATGGTTATATACATTCATAAAAGATTAGTCTAAAAGAAATTTGTGAATTTATAGTTATGTATATTTATTTCAAAGAGTCATTCATTGAAATGTATTTTTGTTAGTGTTTTTAATTAATTTGTTATTTTATTTTTTAATTAAACATGCTTATATAATCTTTGGTATTATATGTAAATTGTCAAGATTTTATTTGATTAGGGAATGTTGTATATCATTTACTTGTGTTATGTTGAAATTTTAGTCTTTTGATTCACTTCCTTCCATTGCTCATATTAATTTAATCATTCCTCCTACAATTGGATCAATGAGGGGAAGTCCCTCTCCTTCTTTTGCCAAAGCTTTGACTTTCCAAGTCCTCGTCACCTCCCTTTGCAAGCCTTCATAGAACACAAGTGTTATCAATATTCATGAGAAGGAAGCCCCAGTGTCTGATGTCAACCTTCCTCCCTCTATTCCCTTGCTACTGAGATAGATCTCATTGGTTAGTTTATAGGTTTGTGGCCCTCTCCCAAAGCAATGAACTAGTGGATGCAAGTAAAGCTAGATTTTAATGATAAAAGGTAACTTCTTATATTTTTATGTAGCATAGGATTTTATATATTCTTGTTTGAATTGAAAGAAAACATGGACCTTATCATTCAAAGTGGTCCTTATTTTATTGATCCAGAGGAATGTATCTCAAGAGGTAGACTCTAGATTTTGATATGGAGATTTGTTTGGGTACTATGGTCCTAGTATGGGTTCAACTACCTCATCTCCATTGCATTATTGGAATGATGAGTCTCTCGAAGACATTCAAAATACCCTAATGAAAATACATTGACATGTCAAAACCCAGATTAAGTATGTTTTCATGTGCAAGGATTTGTGTTGAAGTAGATTTGGAGAAATGGCTCTCGTAAGCGATAACTTTATATTTGGACAAATGGACACATTTATATAAATTTGATTATGAACAAATTTATTTTCAACGCAAAACTTACCATGAGTATGGATGTTTTTCCAAAGACTATAAATCCTATGCTCCTATTCAAGATCCTTAAAACATTGGAAAATGGTAGCATGCTAAAATGTCACCAGAAATAAGTAATTTGACTCCACGTTGACCTATGGTGAGAAAGGAAAATTCATTCAATATGCTAATCATTTCTCCATCTTGTAAAAGTAATATCAGGAGTCCCAACATTGATTTCCTCTTCTTCTCAACTTATGGCACATCCATAGTCATATTTTCATCCCAACCGTCTTCAATCCTTTCTCTCATCAAGCCTTTGTTTAGCCCCCCATTACTACTCCATATTTAGAAACATTTAACTTGTCATCCTAATAAGAACTTTAAAAATTATAAGCATCTTTCCATAGCCAATGAAGCAACCCTAAAAAATTATTAGTTTTAGCAAACATGGATGCTCACAAGGAATACATCATAAAAACATCAACGAGAAGATGATGAAGAGGAAAAATGAATCCTGAAAAGGACCAGGAAAAAACCAAATAAATAGAAGAGGGAGGAAATAACAATTAAAGAAATGATTCTACAAAATCAACATTGGATGCTGTTTATGGAAATATATCTAAATATTCCTCAACTAAATAATTAAAACCATCTCCTCAAATCATATGGAATGTCCAGTGAATTCAAGTTAGAAGTAATGCAAAATTTGATCAAATTAGAATGACCAACTATTCTTCAAATCCAAGAGACAAAGTAAGAGGATAATTCAATGCTGTAATTGCTCAACTAAAACAAGGTATTTCAATATAGGTCAAACACCTTAAGCAACCACTCACACAAATACATCATAAATCAACCCACCAATTCATTACATTGTCAAAACCCATAGAGAGGGAAACCATCCTCGGCCCCAACCAAATAACCACTTGAGGAGATATATTAATGAAAAGGAAAATAATTTAAATATGAATTTCTCTCATTCATCGATCATCAACTCATGACCTCCATGCTCTTTAAATAGAAATCATAAACCAATCATGTGTTAAGCCATGGATCAATGTACTTGTTTAAAATCAACAAGAACACGAGCTTTCATATCACTTTATGTCTAGAACATATCATGACCATCATATTACATAAGTAAAAATCCATACTAATGCATACTAAAGAAACACACTTTACTCAAGATACATTAGACCAAGTTGATCTTCATTATATCTGAAGTGTCTAAATATCCTAACATTCCCCTCAGGAACAAATTGGGATAGGATTGAAGGATTTACAAAGGTGACATAATTGGAGAAAGAAAGTGGCGTTAAAGCATATCCCTCCTTAATGAAAATTTATTGAACTCCTTTCATAGATCAAAGTTTTGAAAACTTTGTTTGTGTAAGAGATTTTGTGAAAATGTCAACAACTCAATCATCTGTAAGGAAAAATTATCACTTTGAGAATATGCTCTTGGATAATATTTATGATGAACTGCATCTATATATCAATGTGTTTGTTGCACTGATGTTGAACTAAACATTTGGCAAGCTTGATAGCACTTTTATTTTCACACGATCGGGTAGTTGGATGTTGTTGTTGGAATCCAAACTCAAAATGGATCTGCCAATGCTGCAAGGCTTCTTGATTTTCATTAAATGTGGCCCAATAATTTGCTTTTGTATAACAAAGAGAAAGAGCTTGTTGTTTCTTACAATCCCAAGTGATAGGTCTAAGATCGAAAACATAACCTATAGAATATTTTTTTGATCATCAGGGTTTCCACCCTAATCGAAATCAATGAAACCAAAAAACAAAGGAGTCCCCCTTGAACTATAATGAATCCCAAACTCAATTGTACCCTGGATTTACCAAAGTATTATTTTCACTACTACGGTGTTATTAACCGTAAAACCTAAAATAACATAGGATATACACATATTTATGATATAATAAACTAGAAATTATAGTGTAGAATAACCAAGCACAAGAGAATTGAAAGATAGATGCTGCAAAATTAACCCTCGTATTATGATAATTAATTCAGGAAGCAATGTTCACTCACCTCTTAAGGTTGGGATACCTTTGACTTGAGTAGAGAATCAATACAATAATTCTTGACAAAACAATCCATAGCCTTCTAGCTCTTTAAATAAGCTTTCACTATCCCAAAACCCTAACTACTTACTTGGTCCAATAAATAATGTGTACCATCTACCTAGTAAGCCTTAATTAATAGAGAGATTCGTTTACATTAATAAATTCTTCACTACTAACTACTTAGCCTTATTCAAAAGATAGGCTGCACACATTACTTGAATAAATCATAAGGTAAGGAGGTTAGGGTAGGACACTAACATGCCCCCCCCGCTTCCCCCAATAACAATGTCTCAAGGCTGAAGGTGAGGAAAATGATACAAAATCCCTTCATGTTCCCAAGTGGCGTCTTCTGGTTTCATATATTTCCACTAGATCAATACTTTTTTTTACTATGCACCTATGCAATTAATGTTCTCCACTATCTAATGTTGTTTCCAGCGAAAACCAAATGAAACCTTCCTCATAAAGTTTAGGTAACTTGGTTTGCACTTTACAAGTGGCGTTGATCACCTTTTTTAGGAAAGGTACATGACACATCGGGTAAATCTTGGATTGATCTAGCAAAGCTAGATTATAGGCCACCTGTCCAATGCATTGTAGGATATTTTAAGGTCCATAGAACTTTAGGGATAGTTTCTATTGGGGTTTATTTTTTAGCGATGTTTAATTATAACGTTGAAGATGAAGAAACACATGATCCCTTTCTATGAACAAACATTATAAGCAATGTCGATACACTTGTTGTTTGATTATGTTTTGAGCCATAGCCAAATTTTCCTTAAGTGTGTGGATAATAAATTCTCTAGTATGAAGTGTGTTATCCACTATATTGTAAATATGAAAGAAAAAACAAATATTTTTGGCAAAATACTTCTTCACATGGGGTGGTTTTGGTAGCTCCATTATAAGTACTATTATACCACCTTTATTCCAGAAGAATCCATCACTACAACAAAACCCCATGATTAGCTTCTTGTTTAGCTCCATTTTTTGCTTCCACTCATTTTTTTAATGTATTTTTCTACATTTGATAGAAAAAGTCGGTGCTATTCATCAGGTTGGAGCTATTTTTGGCGTACTTTGCGTCGTGTATTCCTAGTCGACACTAAAGTCGGTGCTAATTAGTGCCTACTTTAGCACCGACCTTAGTGGTGACTTTAGCGCCATAATTAAATCATCTAGTTAGCGCCCTATTTAGCTTCCAATTTAGCTTCTTGTGTAGATTCCTGAATAGCTTCTGGTTTAGCTTCCTCTTTCACTCCTTTTTTAGATTCTAGTTTAGTTTCCTTTGTAGCTTCTAGTTTTGCATTCTATTTAGCTTCCAATTTAATGCCTATTGTTCCTAAATAGTTAAGTTGTTGAGGTTTTGGGGATTCATGGGATAGGGGATTTACGGATTAAGGATTTAGGGCTTAAGGGTTAAGGGATTAAGGATTCAGGGTTAAGGGATTAAGGGTCAAGGACTTGAGCTCACGGGATTAATGGGGTTTAAAGGTTAATGGCTTAGGGATTATGGGTTAAGGGAATAGGGTTTAATGTCTTAGGGGTTTAGGTGTTAATGGATTAGGGAGTATGGATTAAAGGATTAAGGGACAAGGGATTAGGGGTTAGGGGATTTATGACTTATGGGTTAAGCAATTCGAGATTAGGGGTTTAGGGGGATTATGGGTTAAGGGATTACGGATTATGGGTTAATGGATTAAAGTTCAAGGGCTTAGATGTTAGGGGCTTAGGTTAAGGGGTTTAAAGGTTAAGGGCTCAGTGATTATGCGTTAGGGGATTAAGGTTTAATGGCTTAAGGGTTAGGGTTTAGGGGGTGTAAAGGTTAAGTCCTTTAGGGGTTAATGGCTTAGGGGTATGGGGTTTATGGATTAGGAACTTTAGGGGTTAGAATCTTATGGGTTATGATTTAAGGGGTTAGGGGTTAAGGGTTTAGGGGTTAAGGTCTTAGGGATTAGTGGTTAAGGGGTTAGGGGTTAAGGAGTTAGGGATTGGGGGATTATGGGTTAGGGGGTTTAATGGGTAAGGTTTAATGAATTCAGGGTTTAGGGGGTTAAGAGATTAGGGGTTAATGGATTTATATGTCACAAGGTTAAGTGCTCAGGGGTTTAAGGGTCATGGGTTAAGGGGTTTAGGGTTTAAGGATTTAGGATTTTGGGGGTTTAAGGGTCAGGGGGGTAAATGAATAGGGGTTA
This sequence comes from Larix kaempferi, assembly GCA_027924585.1. Taxonomy (NCBI): domain Eukaryota; kingdom Viridiplantae; phylum Streptophyta; class Pinopsida; order Pinales; family Pinaceae; genus Larix; species Larix kaempferi. The sequence goes on along the minus strand of BSBM01000259.1, from coordinate 11,066,844 downwards.
AGGGATTAAGGTGTTAAGTTGTTAAGTTTTTAGGGGTTAATGGGGTAGGGGCTTTAGGGATAGGGTTACAACTAGGTCTAAATTGCAGAAGAGAATAAGAAGAAGACACAATTTACAATAGAATGGGGGTCCTTCACTTATAATTTCATTTATTTGGATTAAAGAATGCACCCTGTTTTTCTCAAGGATAGTAATCGCAACCTTCAAGGAGTTTCTTCATAAGTTCTTAGAGGCTTACTTTGATGTGTGGATAGTTTATAGTTTACTTAAAGATCATATTGCATTACTTCAACTCGTGTTTAACCGCTATCGACATATGCATATATCTTTGAACTTGTGAAAATGCATTTTATGTGTTCCCTTTGGCAATTTGTTGGGACATATTGTTTGTTGTGATGGATTTCTCATAGACCCTATGAAGATCGTGGCAATTGTGAACTTACAGGAACCTACATCGGTATATAAGTTGTGATCCACCTCAGAACATACTCGATATAATAGAAGTATTTTCGGCAACTATGCTTTGATTACCACTCCATTATAATAGTTGTTGAAGAAAGAAAAATATTTTAAGTGGACTAAAGAGTACGAAAAGGCCTTCACAACTTTGAAAGAAAAAATGGCCAATGCTCTGATTTTGGTATTCCCTAAATAGAAAAACGAATTCCATGTACATGTTGATGCATTATGTATTTCCTTGGGCTTCATACTAGCTCAAATAGGAGAAGGAAGGATGGATCATCTAGTGTACTTCACTAGAAGAAAACTATCTTGGTTGGAATGCAACTACACAATCATAGAATGGGAAGGACTAGCAATGATTTACACGCTACAAAAATTCTGCTACTATTTGTTGGGAGGATAATTCAAGCTTTTCATAGATCATTCATCACTCAAGTACCTGCTGAAAAATGCCATCCTAAAAGGATGCATTTGCAAATGGTTACTCTTATTCTAGGAATTCTCTTTTGAAGTAATAGTCACACTAGGGAAACATAATTATGGAAATGACCTCTTGTCATGAATATAGACAGGGGAAGTTGACAGACTTGTTGATGATCAATTACAAGATGTAGCATTATTTTGGGTAGAAGCTATTCCTGATCATTTAGAAGATATCACACTATTTATCACAACCAACAAAGCACCTGATGATTATTCAATAACTCAGAAATGCCACTTAGTCGTGTAAGCCATGGAGTATCAACTGATTGCAAGAGAACTCTTTGTCAATGCATATTGGATCATGAACATCAAAAGTATCATGTGGGAATGTCATGTTGGAGTTGCGGGTGGCCATGTTGGTGGAAAAGATATAGGAAGGAAGATACCTCAAGTAGGTATGTGGTGGCCCACGATGTTTAAAGATGCTAAGGAATATGCTAAAAAATGTGATGTCTGCCAACGAGTTGGTAAATCATTTCCACGAGATGAACTTCCACTCAAACCAATATGGGAATTATAGCCATTTGAAAAATATGCAATTGATTTTGTGGGAACTATCAATCCACTGGAGAAACATTCTAAATCCCGTTATATCATTGCCACAACATATTATCTAATAAGATGGGCCGAAGGAATACTACTTCGAGATTTCTCTATAGAGAAAACAACTTAGTTCGTTGATGAAAACATCATCACTCATTTCAGGTGCCCCATAATCCTTACAAGTGACCAAGGTAAGCACTTCTTGAATACCACTATTACGACATTGACAAAGGAGTTTTTGATACAACACCATAAAATTAGTTTGTATCACCCATAAGAAAACAACACAATAGAAGCCTTCAACAAAATTCTAGAGATCGGGCTAAAAAAATATGTTGCGTAAACTGCAATGATTGAAATGATCGAATTCCAGTTGTGTTATGGACATACAGGACCAATACAAAGAAACTTCATAGGAAGACTCTGTTCAAGTTGATATATGAAAAATAAGCAATCATTCCAGTAGAATTTTGGTTCCAAGCCTTTACATTCCACATGCAACACACATGACAAAGAAAGATTCAATTGTGGAACATCTTGTACACTGATAGAACTAGAAGAATCTTTCTTTCTTGTAGACTAATGAAACTAGAAGAATCTTGTTTTTTAGTCGATTATCACGCAATAGTTGAAAAGGAACAACATAAGGCATGGCATAACAAATACATCAAGCATAAATTTGTTAACATAGGTGACCAAGTTTTACTCTATGACAGCAAGTTCACGAAGCATCTCTGAGGAAAGCTTCAGATGCATTGGTTGGGACCTTTTCATTATTGCATAAATCAAATATTCAGGATCCCTTAAGTAGTGCAAATCGATGGTATTCTCCATCCACATTGGGTGAATGGCGCACACCTTAATCCTTATGTTTCTGCTCAATGATTATGTAAGATGCCACACCTATAAATGGGAGTGAGGTAGTTAGGAGTTAGGTTTTTTAATCTTGTAATTTTCTTAGTTCTAGTCATTTATTTCAGTCAAGTTGCTTGTTAGGGGGACCCACCAGTTTCAATTCATCTATAACAATTTCCACGTCCCATCAATCCATCTTGTCTTTTTGGCATTAAATATCCATTAACGACCAAATTGTCACATCAATGATTGCCTGTGTGAAACCATATTTCAATTCCTACATTTAAGAACGCAATCATTATGATCCTCCACTATGTCCTGACAATAATGGTCTTACCTTGTTGATTGAACTACCTATTAAAGGTTCTAATGCATTCCACATTCTGAAGAGTTGAAGAAGTGCATATCCAACACCCTGGAGCTTTTAGTACATAGTGAGTCTAAGGCCTTCAAAAAACCAAGCACTCAGTTCATATACCAAAGTATGCACTTGCCTGTATATTTCTTCTTCAGTACATTGATCATGCTAATAGGACCAGGTATACTTCACCATCGCACAATGATTTATGATCTTCCCCTTGCAGTCATTTCTTCTGAATTTTCCTTTCCCAAAACGATATTTATTCAAATCCTAATTTAGTTTGATGGCTTCTTTTACCTTTTCAAATTTATATTCCCCAACTATGATAGGAAAAGGTGGCCATGATGCCTTCTTGTTATTATTGAGAACAGATCTAATCTTGTGTACAAATTTTTGAGGAGCAATTTCCTTGAGAACCATGTAGTTGGTGACATGCTTAGGCATGGTGTTAGGTGCCTTTCATGCCCCATATATTTGTAAATAAGTGTCATCTTCAGTCAAATACCAGTCACCTAGCTTTGTTACTGTGGAAATAGCAGTATCCAACATACATTTTGCTAGTGTCCCATGTATGATTGTATACAATGGCTTGATGAATTCCTTGTTGATTTGTCTATAGCTACTAATGTGTCTTTGGGCATGGAGGACTTGACAACATACATGAATAGGGACCTCTCGAGGAACCCACTGCCATCCCATACCTGGAAACTAATTCGACATGCACACTGCATCTATAAAATAGGCAGACATATAAAAGTCTGATTGTTGCTTGAAAAATCTATCTTGCGCTTTCAGCATTGGCTCCTCCATATTCTCTGAGAAGATGTCACCCCAATTGCATCTTACACCATGAAAAGTGACATGATACATCAAGGGAGACCATTCGATCTTGAAGTGTGTTGCATCTGCCGATCCATTATCATTCTGCCAGAACTGCTTGTCTGGAAGCCATAGTAAAAGGTTCGAAATAAGCGATGGTCACTCCCAAAAAATTCTTGATAACACGCTTGTTCGCATCTATGCGTGGGAGGAGCAACTCCGCTATAAAATGAGAAACCATGAGAGCTTAACACTTTAACCCCTCTCTTTTCAGTGTTCTATTGTGAATTTGGGAACCCTTTCCGATATTTCTTCGTGAGACGGGCCACAAAACTTTACTCCACGTTACAGGCTTCCATGGTGTGTTATGCCACTTGTTGCAGTGCTCTCGGCCGAGTCCCTTGCAACATCCTTTGACTAACCTCGCCGGCTTTTGCGGCCTCCATTCTGAACTTGGGCACCCTTTCCGACCTTTCTTCGTGAGACGGACCACACAAGTCTTTATTAATCAATCTAATAGCCCCATTCGGCAACTTTACTCCACGTTACAGGCTTCCATGGTGTATTATGCCACTTGTTGCAGTGCTCTCGGCCGAGTCCCTTGCAGCATCCTTTGACTAACCTCGCCGGCTTTTGTGGCCTCCATTCGCAAGAAACATTGCACATTGCAGCCTTCTCATTCAGTTTATGCCACCCATTACCCACAAGACATGCAGGGACACCGGTTGGGGCCTGATTTTATGCTAAATCATAACGAGGAAATGTTTACATTGAGATGCAAAAGCCTGCCATCTGCACTCTCCACCTTATAGATTTACATGTATATGGTTATTGCGTGGAGATATTCACCGTGAGCTGCCCGAAGATTCAAACATTTGAAGCGGACATGATAAGTATAAATGATCTAAGAGTGAATGGCTTGTTGTTTTACGATCTCTCTAATAGGATTTATCAACTGAAACTGGAATGTGGAAATAATTTGGTTGGACTCTCATTCTATGAGAGCAAAGAGAGCGTCTCCATATCGGCAGAGAGATTTGTTGAGAAATTAGAGAGCTTCAAAACATTGAAATAACTTGATATCTATTTTGGGATGTTGATGCTTAAAAGGGAAAAATAGGTGGGCGATCCTCTTATTAATTTCTTGGAGAGGCTTCTTGATCTTGAGTGGATACACTTCCCAGGCAAGTTTCTTATGGTAAGAAGTTTATGTTGTTACTATTATTATTCACTTATACGCTTGAATAACCTTCTAGCCACAAAGTTAAAAGAGTTAGAAATAAGCGTAAATGTGCATGGGAATATTATTTGTACCACAATGTAGAAGGAGGTGAATATGAGCATCCTTAACCCTAAGGAAGAGAAAGAGATGATGAAACTCTTCCATGGAAAGATCCAAGTCAAGAATACCAATATCGATGCTCTATTAGATTCTGGTTTGTAAGAAAAACTCATTGTAGAGGATTTGGTATCTAAGCTTGGATTTGTAGTACATGATCACTGCAGTGCCTACCCATTGGGATGGGTCAATAAGGATTGTAGAACTCAGAGTCATGAAACAATTAAAGATCAAGTTTTCCATAAGTGTAGATTATGTTGATGAAGTGGAGGTAGACATAGTGCCCCTGGTTGTTTGTGGTGTAGTGTTCGGAAGCCCCTACATGTATATGGGGGATGCGATCTTCATGAGGAGAGCCAATTAATACCACTTGATATAGAACATAAAATACTTCATCATCAACATCCACAAAGGTTAACCAAAGATCTCTTTGGTAAGTTCCAACCAAGTGAAAAATATGATCAGTTCAAGTAGGAAGTTCGTATTGCTTTTCTTACGACAAAATCAACAAGAAGATGAATTGGTAAAGTGAAAGCATCCATGGAGGGATGTACAAAAGAGCATAAACATTAGTTGGAGATTGTTGAGTGTGTCCCAAGTTAAGAAAATTTTGGACAAGTCAGTTTTGGGAGCTGCGAAGTTACAGTGCAGCGCACAATCGGCAAAGTAGAAGAGACGGCGCTGTGAACTTACAACGCTACGGAGATCCAGCACTACGAAGTAAATTGTGTCGTGAAATTACAGCGCTACGGAGATCCAGCGCTGCGAGTTTGTGCCATATAAATGTTTCACTGTAAAGATAATTTTAGTGAATTGTGTCGCTGAAATGTTTCATTGTAAAAATAATTTTAGTGAATTGTGCCACCTAAATGTTTCATTGTAAATATTTTTCAATGGCTCGTGCCACCGAAATGTTTCATTGTAATATTTCAAGTTAGTCAGCACCCTGTGCTTATGTTACCTGAAAACATATATCTAATAATAATATTTCACCACATTATTTGTTTGCTTGTGTTGACCAACAACATGCAAGCAATGGTAAGCTACCATATATTCAAACTGTCATCTCAATTGAGTATTTACAAAGTGAGAATAAATTCGAGAGTTTTCAAAAAGGCTGGAAGGTTGAAATGGATTTATGCTTTATCATATTTTATAGGTAGCTTCTTGCCTTCCATTTCTTCATCCTGTCTTCTTTAACTTAAAAGAAGAAGCATTGTGAATTGTCATAGTGTAATCTACTCTCACCATGCTTGACTTATTCACAAGGATTTCAGATGAGTTGCTTTGTTTCATCACGTTTAAGCTTAAAATGAAAGAGGTGGTAAGATATTCTATTCTCTCCAAAAGATGGAGATTTCTATACACCCAAATTTCCCAACTCATGCTCCCTACGTCTCTACTTTTGGATGATAATTATGCTTGTGAAAAGGTCGATTCACTCTTAATTACAAGGGTGGAGAATATAATATCCAACAATATGCTTATGCATTCCTCATATTTGGAGTCATTTTAAATGGTTAAAGAGTCTGCGATATGGGGATACAGGGATTATGTAAATTGATGGAATTTTACTTTTTAGAGTGTATGGAAATAGCTAGGGATTGTAGCACATAAGAATGTTAAACACCTCACTCTCTTCCATTCCAATGAAACCGATGTCCTGCCTCCTACCTTTTTCTCCTTCAATCGTCTCACCACTCTTACACTCACAAACTAAACTTTCTCCCATCCTCCAACCCATTTTACAATATTTAACCAACTCATTTCTTACATTTTGGGGGAAATTTTATTCATAGATGATGAATGTTTAAGTAGATTTATATTTTATTTCCCACTTTTGCAAAAAATTTCCCTGCACGGCTGTGTTGAGATGCAAAAGCCTGTCATCTGCACTCTCCACCTTATAGATTTACATGAATATGGTTATTGCGTGGAGATATTCAGTGTGAGCTGCCCGAAGCTTCAAACATTTGAAGTGGGCATGATAAGTATAAATGATGTAAGAGTGAATGGCTTGTTTTTTTATGATCTCTCTAATTGGATTTATCAACTAAAACTGGAATGTGGAAATAATTTGGTTGGAATCTCACTTTATGAGAGAAAAGAGAGCATCTCTATATCGGCATTGAGAGTTTTTGAGATATTAGAGAGCTTCAAATCATTGAAAGAACTTGATATCTATTCTAGGATGCTAATGCTTAAAAGGGAAAAATAGGTGGGTGATCCTCTTTTCAATTTCTTGGAGAGGCTTCCTGATCTTGAGTGGCTACACTTCCGAGGCATGTTTCTTATGGCAAGAAGTTTATGTTGTTACTATTATTATTCACGTATACACTTGAAGAACCTTCTAGCCACAAAGTTAAAAGAGTTAGAAATAAGCTTAAAGGTGGATGGGAATATTATTTGTACCACAATGTAGAAGGAGGTGAATATGAGTATCCTTCACCCTAAGGAAGAGAAAGAGATGGTGAAACTCTTCCTTGGCAATATCCAAGTCAAGAATACCAAGATCGATGCTCTATTAGAGTCTGGTTTCTAAGAAAAAATCATCATAGAGGATTTGGTATGTAAGCTTGGATTTGTAGTACATGATCACTGCAGTCCCTACCCATTGGGATGGGTCAATAAGGATGTAGAAATCAGAGTCATGAAACAGTTAAAGATCAAGTTTTCCATAAGTGTAGAGTATGTTGATGAAGTGGAGGTAGACATAGTACCCTTGGTTGTTTGTGGTGTAGTGTTCAGAAGCCCCTACATGTATATGGGGGATGCGATCTTCATGAGGAGAGCCAACTAATACCACTTAATCAAGAACATAAAATACTTCATAATCAACATGCACAAAGGTTAATCAAAGATCTACTTGGTAAGTTCCAACCAAGCAAAAAATATGATCAGTTCAAGTAGGAAGTTCGTATTGCTTTTCTTACGACAAAATCAACAAGAAGGTGAATTGGTAAAGTGAAGGAATCCATGGAGGGATGTACCAAAGAGCATAAACATTAGTTGGAGATCCTTTTGCATGCATACAAAGAAGTGTTCCTGGAGCTTTAAGGGATACCTCCTAAGAGGGACGTGGAGCATGAGATACAGTTATTGTTGTATTCTCCATTGCTGAACATTGAGCTGTACATACAATCTATCATAGAAGAAAATGAAGTGAAGAAGTAGTTGGAGCAGTTTTTGGAGCAAGGTGTGATTCGACTAAGCATCTCACCTTTTGGGCCACTTATTATCATAGTACCCAAGAAGGATGGGACCGGTAGGATGTGCATCATGCGAAGTATTTCACTAAGTTGGATCTGAAATCGGGATACCACCAGGTGCGAGTGAAGGAACAAGAAACCTGGAAGATTGCCTTCAAGACTAGGAAAGGTATATATGAATAGTTATTAAGGTCATTTGGTTTATGCAATGCACCTGCTACATTTATGTGTTTGATGAATGATGTATTACACCCCTTCTTCGATTCATTTTTATAGTATATCTAGATGACATATTTGTTTATAAAGATACCTGGGAAGATCATATCTCACATCTCAAGCAGGCATTGGAGACCTTGAAGAAACATCAACTATTGATGAACCTTAAGAGATGTGAATTTTTTCAACATCCCTTGGTGTATTTAGGGTATGTAATTGGTGGAGAATAACTTAATATTGATCCTACAAAGATGGAGGCCATCACTAAGTTCCCTACTCCTAGAAATGTCACTGAAGTTAGGAGCTTTTTGGGGGAAACATAATACCTTTGAAATTTCATAACTTCCTTTTGAACATGGATGCACACCTCCATGCCATAAAAACCAACAAGGGGTTCTAGTGGGGAGAGAACCAACATAATGCCTTCAGAAACCTCAAGTGAAATATTAGTCAAGCACTATTTCTTTCATTTCCTAATTCGAAAAAGCCTTTCAAATTAGAGACCGATGCAAGTGGGTATGTTATGGGAGTGGTTTTGATGTAAGGAGGGAGACTAGTATGCTATTATTTTTAAATGTTCCTTTCCGAGTCCTGAACTACACTAAATATGATAAGGAACCGTATGCCTTGGTTCAAGTTGCTACGAACTGAACTACTATCTGATGGGAAAGGAGACCCTCATTCACACTGATCACCAATCATTGCAATATTTCAAGGCCTAGAGTAAGCTACGACTACCAGCCATTGTAAGTGGATGAGAATCTTACAAAAATTCCATATAATCATCAAGCATAAGAAGGGTAGTAAAAAAAAGTTGGAATACATGCTCTCACGGCCACGTACAGCCAATATTATAGCTTTGGGAACTCTTATGCACATGGAACCTTTTACACATGATGCATACAAGGATGAGTACACAAAAGATAAGGAATTCAAGGAGATATTTAAACAACTAAAAGGCCAATTCCATATAGAAGAAGGTGAAATCAAAGTTGACTATCATCTCCATGATGAGTTACTCTACAAGTTGGACAAGCTATTTGTTCCTAAAGGTGGGATATTTCAGGTAATCAGCAAGGCACAAACCTCCAAAGTTGTTGGGAACTTTGGTGTAGCGAAGATAGTCGCAAAATTACAAAGGCATGTTTACTAGACAAAAATGCAACAAGATGTAGCTCAGTTTATAAGAGGATGCATACTTTGATATATAAGCAATCCCAATAATAAGAAACAAGGTTTATGCCATCCCTTACTTGTTCCTACATGACCATGAGAGAGCATCTCTATGGATTTTGTGGGTGGTCTTCCAACCACTAGGAAGGGACATGACTATTTATATGTGGCAATTGATATATTCAACAAGATGTGCATTCTTATGCCTTGTAAAAATACCATCGAAGGATAAGAAGCAACAAACATGATCTTTGAATAGGTCTGGGTGCACTTTGTGATACTAAGGAGCAATGTAATTTTAAGGCACCAAATTTTGCCAATTGGCTATTTTGGGGGGTTTTTTTCAAAAATTAAATTCACTATTTGGTCATTTTTAGTCTCTAATATCTCCTATATTTACATAAAATATGTTTTTTCATCATAATATCCACCAAAATTTACAAGTTTCAGTAGGAAATTGTATGTTTCATATTTAATATTCGCCTACCTATCTATATAGATGCTTCTTTTAATCCAAAATAATCGCCTAGGATATTATACTTAAGTATAATATTAGAATCATTAAAAAATACACTGCTAAGGAGCATCATCTTAGACATGGATACTAGATTTCTCAATACCTTTTGAACTACACTTTTGGAAAATATGGACACTAAGTTGAAGAGATATACAACATTCCATGAGCTACTCTATAGTGAATGTGGAAAATATGAAACTCTATGAACTTTTCATACTGGATTAGGAACTTGAGTGTGTCTTACCTTCTTTAGAGGACTTAGAACTAGAGGCTCAGGCATAGTTATCATAAGACACAATTTTGTAGAAGAAGTCCATAAATACCAGGTAGGGACAATATGAACTCTGGTAGGTGGAGTTGAAAGGACAACTTCTAGGAAATTCTAAATGGTACTCCAAGGAGAAGGTAGAGGGAAAATTTCCTCACCTCATTCAGTACACGATTTTGGGGACCAAAATCCTCCCAAAATGGGGAGGTTTGATCCAAAATGGATCAATATATAATTTGTCACCTACTTGGAGCTTCCGGGGTCAGAATATTGGGTGAATTGAATTGTAGGCCCCATTTTATGGGTAGGTCTCATTTTGCATATTTAGGGTCCATAACCTTTTGGGGAATGTTTGAGGGTCTAAACTATTTTATTTGGCATCAAAATTTCATCTCTAGAACCTTTTCCCTCCAAATTATTCTACACTTTGAGTCCTTTCCAATGGTCCAAAAATTGCCTCAAACAAAGTCTATGTGCAAAAGTTATGCCTCCCACAAGTTGACCTATATAGTTGACTACCATGGTACTGAGTGGATTCCATGTCAACTCCCATTTCTCACACATGTGTATATAGTTATGCATGGACCTTCAATAATATTCGATAAGGACCAAAACCCTAAAATTTACCCTATACAACTATCGAGCTTTGTTAAATACTGGGACATCAAGAGAAGAAGGGGGTTCCATTCTTTTGATGTATTTTATTGTTCCATAGTTGAACAACAACACATGAATGGATGTTTGATCATAACAGAGGAGATAGGAGATATTGTAGTAGCAATTATGGCCATAGAGTCATAGGTTACTCCATAGAGACTACCATTTCCTTTGTATTTGCAATTTAACATAAAGAGCAAGACATAGTCCTCATTTGTGGTTGGGTTTTTTCCCATAGTGGTTTTCCCAAGGTATATATTGTGTTATTGTGTGGATTGTGTACTTATTTACTCTAGTTATTTTTGTTTCAGTACCATTTATTTGGCATTCAATAAAAATAAGCTAATAAAATAAGAAGTAAGTTGTAAGATCCGTTGTGAAAAAATGTTTCAGTGGAATATCCACAATAGTTTACAGAGCATATTGGTATTAGAGCAGTTTTACTTTGGTTTTTGTGGTTAATCACAAGATCTAGTAGTTGGTGGAATTCTTTTTTCAAACCCTATCCATAGTGGATGAAATTGATCAAGGAACGGAGGACATTTATAAGTAGTGATTTTCAACTTTGGAAATACAAGTCATTGATATCTCATGCAAGATGTCAATCCTCATGGTGTCCCTAGAGAGCAAGTTTGGACCTTTCATATATTTTAGAGGATATAAATCATATTTCGGATCTAAGGGGAAATCGCAAGATAAAAGTGACCTAGAAAAAGAGCCGACGAAAGAGCCCGAGAGAGAGAAATCGATTTCTAGTACCAATATTCCTTCCTAGTCTCTCTTAAAGATGGAAGCGAAGGTTGACATCAAGATGTATCAAGGTTAGATCAATGCTCTAAATCCAAATCATTCATTGCAGTATTTGGAGGTTTATTTTAGTATCCATCAAATAGTCGAGGATCAAAATATCTCATTTTCTCGACTGAAGTTAGAGGGAGGTGCAATAGCTTGGTGGGAAATCCACATGGAGGCACTTAGGATGGAGGAAGATCTACCAGTAACTAATTGGGAGGACTTTAAAACCCTCATCAACTCCCAATTCTACCTCAATCAGGTATATAGAGGACCAATGGATTTGTTGGCATTACTTTAGGCAAAGGAAGGGGCAGAGTGTGCAAGAATACACCACTGAGTTCAAGAAGAGATTAGGGTTTATTGGGGTTATTAGGATTCAAATTAATAGTTTAAAGAAGTTTTTGGGTAAGGGTTTATATGGTTGTTAGGAACCTATGTCAACCCTTCTCTTTACTATGTTAGTATATTGTTGTTGGACACATATGCTTTGTAAGTCGTCCCGTAGTATTATATGTCCCATGGTTTTGACTCATAGTATTGGGCATAGACTTAGTATATAAGTGTGTGTTGAGGTCATTGAAGGCACGGTGAAGTTAATTGTATTGAGCTTGCTCAAAGGAGGTTGCCCCCGCGAAGTGGCCCGTGATCAATATAAAAGCGATTCTGTTCTATTATTTCTGATATCTCGTGTATTTGCATTAATTAATTATTGCAGGTTCATCACATCTGGTATCAGAGCACTTTCTTGGGCTTGTTGGGTGGAATTTCTGCCAAATTTTTTTTCGCATCTGTTGCAGCTTCGGATTTGGTAATAATCCCTATCCACTTAACTGTGGGAAGACTTGGGCATAATCCCTAAAACTCATTGTGAGGAGTACCACAGGAACCCCAAAGTAGCTGGCCCATTGAGAGGACCTGCTAGTGAAAAGGGTAATGACCCCTACTTGATTGACTAGTTCCCACCCGTGAGGTAAACCAAGAGCTGTCGTTTGTGGAAAATCGGTTATCAGTTTTACCTGATCCGTGGAGTGAGGGGTACTGCTCCAATACGCAAGCCGTCAGACATCATTGGTGGCCGAGTGAAACACCTGAACTGTTAGGAAGCCGTACAGACCTGGGTCCATATCTATTTTCAGTTGAACTGTTGCTGATCACTTCCGCTCCAGATCCAACCATTTCATATCTATTCTGAAAGTCATTCCAGATCCATCCATTTTCGATCCCTTCCGTGCCGTTGCGCCGCTGTTGCCGATCCATTTCTGAAGAAAAAGAAAAAATCACTTTTTTCTCCCTGTCTCCCTTGTTTTCACTCTGTTTCCCTTGAAATTTTCGGGGAACCCCGGTCATCCCATTCTGCATCTTTCATTCCTGAGGACCCTATCCCCAATTCCCCTTCCCAAAGCCTGAAATCCCACATTTGTCTATTTTTAGGTTTTTCCATAACTTCCTCAGGTTTCACCCAATCACCTTCAAATTTTACCACAGAGTTCCTTTCTGAATTCTGCTTCTTTGTCACTCTCTGCCAAATTTTCTTATTCTATCACCCCGCTTCTGAAATTCCCCTTTTTGCTTTCTTGTCCTTTTGACAGTGTCCAAAATCTAGTCAAACCCCAATTACTCATCAGATTATTTCCCAAATCCAAATTTCCCTTTACTAAATCAGCTTTTGTTTGTGTTTTTCTACCCATTCCACCTAAAAAAAAAAAAAAAACCTGGTTATGGTTGTCACCCGTGCAGGAGCACACACCATGGAGGAAACACTTGCAGCCATCCAAACCAAACTCCAAGATCCGGATGAAAAATTTCTCAGCCTCCATCTTCAGCATTCAACCATGAACAATACCAGACAGCTAGAATCTTTTGCAGCCACCGGGTTCTCTTCTTCCAGCAATTTTCGTGGGCCGAAGCTTGATTTTCCTCGCTTCAATGGTACTGATTCGACTGGATGGATATATCGCGCAGAACAATATTTCAATCTGCATAATACTTTTGATGCCCAAAAAGTTCCACTTGCATCCTTTCATTTGGAAAAGGAAGCCCTTCAATGGTACCGTTGGTACATCAAATCTCATCCTGAGCCAAACTGGACAGATTTTTTCCAACTCATTTTGCCACGATTTGGTCCTAGTGCTTTTGATGATTTCACCAGAGCACTCACTAAACTTCACCAAATTGGCACAGTAAGAGAGTATGAGACAGAATTTGAGAAATTGGCCAATCACACAGAAGGATTGTCTAATGAATTCTACAGGAGTTGTTTTATCAGTGGTCTCAAGGATGAAATCCACTCAGAGATCAAAATGTTTTGTCCCAACATAATGATGGAAGTCCTAGGGTTGGCTAAGCTGGCCGAGGACAAGATCGCAGCTCAACAACGCTCCAAACCCACCTTTGTTCCCTTCAGAAATATGGGTTCCCAACGACCGCCCATCACGCCTGCTCCTCAACCAACTCCTATCAAGCATTTGTTTGAAATAGAAATGCAGGCACGCCGAGAAAAAGGGCTTTGCTATAATTGTGATGAGAAATTCACTCGGGGACATAGATGTGTTCAACAAAAGCTCTATCTCTTGGATGTGGATTCTCTGCCTGCCTTAGAACTTGGTGAAGAAGCTACAGATATAGTAGATGATCAGGTCGACATTCAACACCCGCCTATTGACACCCCATCTCAGGACGACCCACCCAAGATCTCTCTCCATGCTGTAACCGACGTCACCACCCCACAAACAATGCGGGTCAGGGGATACTTCAAGAAGCTCCCTCTTACCATACTCATTGATTATGGTAGCACTCATAACTTCATTGACCCCCGGATTTCCAAACAAGCTGATTATTTTGTCCATCCTTGCTCCAACTTTGAATTCATGGTTGCCAATGGGGGCACCTTACCTTGCAAGGGGAAGTGTCACAATGTGCGTATCTCTATGGAATATTATAACCTACGCTATGACATGTTTGCCTTGTCTTTGGCGGATGTGATGTGGTTTTGGGCGTTCAATGGCTATGCACACTTGGCCCCATCTTATGGGACTTTGCTGAACTTTCGATGCAGTTTAAAGTCAATGGGGCACAACAAAAATTTATGGGATTACAACCAGGCTCTCTTTGCATCATCAGTTCACATCGCCTGGAAAAAATCCTTAAGAAGAATTCACATGGTGTCATCACTCAGCTCAATTCCATTCAGATGCACCCATCAACAGTCTCCACTAATTGCTTGGATAGATATGCAGGTATCTTTGCTGAACCAATGTGCTTGCTTCCTTCAAGCGACCTTTCCGGTAAGAATTTAGCCACATCTACCTCTCAGCAGGAAATGATGGCTATTTTGCATGCAGTACAGAAGTGGCAGCCATACCTATTAGGGAATTATTTCTGCATCAAGACTAATCTCCCGAGTCTGTAAAATTTTATGGAACAATGGGTCTCCTCCCCAACACACCTGAAATGGGTTATCGAACTCATGGGTTATCCCTATGTGATCACTTACAAGAAGGGTAAGGACAATATGGTGGAAGATGCTCCTTCTCGCACAATTGATGACCTAGTTTCTCTTACATCTCTTTCTCTGCTTGTTCCAAATTGGTTGCAATATGTTCAACAGGGTTATCTCTTCTATGAACTCCATGCTTCTTCATCAACAGGGCACTCTGGGTTCTGCAAAATGTATGACCGGGAACAATGTAACTTCTTTTGGCAGGGACTAAAAATGACAATTCAATAGATGGTAACTGACGATGATACTTTCCAAGTCAACAAGGGGGAAACGACACTCCTTTTCGGATTGCTCAAACCCTTGCCCATCCCTACACAGCTTTGGCCAACTATTTCTATGGATTTCCTAGCAGCGCTCTGGTGGTACAATACCACATCTCAAAGGACACCATATGAAGCAGTCTATGGAAAAACACCGCCTGTTCTTCTTCCATACACCCTTAGCAGCTCCCCAGTTCAAGAAATTGACTCGATTCTTTGAAACCCCGATCAGATTCTTCCCATTCTACAGGACAATCTTCACATGGCCAGAATTCGCCTGAAACAACAAGTCGATCAGCACTGTTCTGAGCGCATTTTCCACGCAGCTGGCAGGGTTCTTCTTCATCTACATCCTTCTAAGCAATCCTCCTTGACACTCCAAAGGTGTCAGTGGCCCTCAATGCAACCCGAGGATGCTACCGGGGAACCACTCCTTCAGATTCTGCAACAATTTCTCCAACAAAAGCTTTGAGGACAAAGCTTTTTCTAAGGGAGAGGGGATGTTAGGAACCTATGTCAACCCTTCTCTTTACTATGTTAGTATATTGTTGTTGGACGCATATGCTTTGTAAGTCGTCCTGTAGTATTTGTTGATCCGTAGTTTATATTAGCCCATAGTATTAACCCATAGTATTGGACGCATATGCTTTGTAAGTCGTCCTGTAGTATTATATGTCCCATGGTTTTGACTCATAGTATTTGGCATAGACTTAGTATATAAGTGTGTGTTGAGGTCATTGAAGGCACGGTGAAGTTAATTGTATTGAGCTTGCTCAAAGGAGGTTGCCCCCTCAAAGTGGCCCGTGATCAATATAAAAGCGATTCTATTCTATTATTTCTGATATATTGTATATTTGCATTAATTAATTATTGCAGGTTCATCACAATGGTTTAGGGATTATTAGGGTTACAAGGATTAAAAGTCATAACATTTAAGGCTTATAAGGAATTAGGGCTAGGTGTTATGGTTTTTATGGATTAGGGACCTAGGGTTTATGGGACTGAGAAATTATATGGGTTAGGGGTTATAAGAGTTACATGGAGTCACAATTCATAGGTTATTGGTGTTGGGGTTACAAGGATTATACGAGCTATAAATCTTATAGTAGTGAGTGATTATAATGGTTATAAAATTTATGGGGCTTATATAGGTGAGGAATTATATGAACTATGACTTACAAGGGTTAAGGGTTAGTTGTTATAATGCTTTGGGACTGTAGGAGCTAAATGTTATTGGTGTTATAAAGGTTTGGTTAATGGATTATATGGTTTTAAATGGTTATATTTTATATGGATTATAGTTATTAAGAGTTTTGGGTGTTTAGGTTATATAAGTTAGGGTTATATTGTTTATTGGATATAGAGTATAAATATATTAGGGATTAAATGGGTTGGTTTATAAGGGTTACATGTTCTAAGTATTTAAGGGTCAACATATTAGGGGTTATAGGGATATGCATGATATATGTTATAGGGGTTGTAAGATTTGTAGGTGTTAGGGTTAAGAGTTATCGTTTTATAGGGGTTAGTATTTATGAGTTGAATTGGTTATGCATTTATTCTTAAGTGTTATAATGGTTAGAGTTAAGAGTAGGTAGTTATAAGATTCAACTGTTATATGTGTGTATCAAGAGAATGGATTCTAAATATCACAATGGGGAGCAAGAGAGTGGGGTCACCCACATAGTGTTAAGGGGAAACATAGAATCACTTGGGTGACAAAGATGGATAAAATACAGATGAAGACCTTAAGGTATTTATGGTTTTAATCTCAATTAGTTGTATATGGATGTAGGTTAATTAGGGTATTTTAATTAGGTCTCAATAAAAATCAAGTGATAACAAGGAAAATTAAATAGATTAGGCTTGTTTCACCCAAATTCCTTTGATGGGCTAATTAACCTAAGTTCTAAAGATGCCATTAAAGAGAAAAATGAAAGAAATCAACAATATTAGAATTTTTGTAGGTGTTGAAGGTTCTTGGTTTGAAGATGAAAGTTTTGATAGGGATCTAAGAGAGTGTTATACCTCCTAAATGAACCTATGATGCAAATCAATCTCCCTACAAATAGACTTATACAATGTAGTAGTACATAACACTAAGCCTACCATAAAAAATAATGTAACAATGAAGTGATGAATAATGACCAAAAGTTATCTTGTGATGGTTTATGTTCTCCCTTTCCCTTTCTATGATGTAACCTACTTTGGGATTGAGGACTTGGATTGTCCAAGATATGAAAGGATAAAACTTATGAATATTCCTTGGAATTAAGAAGAAATACATCAAGGTTCTATCCAAACTAACAACAAGAGATCCACGTAGAAGTGTTGGAGAAGATAACTAATGGGCACCATGAGAGAATGAAATATTAGTTAAGAAGATTGATCAAGATTTGACACCAATCCAAGTGTGTACCTGTAAGATACAATTTCAAATATAGAAGATTCCAAAAGTTAAATCAAGAGAGTAATCAAAGATATTTTACAGAGAGGAATTTATTGGTAGAAAATAAAGGAAATGAACCAAGGTAGATGAATATTAGATTAATTGTTAGAGAGAACAAACTATACAAAAAAGTTGAATCATGAAACTTAACCTCATTCCATGAGTATTTGAGTTCTTATTGTGTGAAATTCCTCTTATACAGTCTAGATTCCTTGTGGTCCATGATACATAATCACAATACAACTAAGAAATTTGTTGACACCATTCTGTTGACAGGGGTTCACTTCGCACTATTGTTAACAAAGGTCGACACAAACTCCCATAGATATCGGCCCTAAAAGGGGTTTACCCTTTCTAGAAACACCCGCGAAGCGAGTGAAGTCTCACCCGAGATATCTAAGGGGGGCTGCAGGAACCAGGCTTCTGCAGTTTTGAGAAGACACACATTAATTCATACTCACTCGCTACAAAAACCATAGATTCGTATTCGCATTATACTAGCAATTCATAAATGCAATTTACATAACCTTTATTCACATCAACCAACATTGCTTATTAATCGAAAAAATAGCAGGGTCTAAGATACATCGCATCATTATCATTAATATATCATTCACAAGTCAAAACAAAATGACACAATAGAAAACCCAGAGGTGGGACATAACCAAACATCCTCATTCATTAACTCATCTCAATGACTACGGGAAGAACTTTGTAGAAACAGTTCCAAGTGACTCAGTACGAATCCATATACATAGAGCAAAACTGCTGAAGGAAGACAAAATACATTAGAATTGATTGATTGATCTCTCTATGATGATCTTCCTCCTCTTATTATTTTCCTTATATCCTTAGGCTTACAATTGTGCTTCTATTTATAGACACCTACAGTTGTTACAAAATGGTCCAAATGACCCATTCTAACTAACTTGGACCAAAAATTCCGCTTCCATTGGCTCCTTATCCTTTGCGAATGGTCCTTTTCCTTCGTCAATGACCACTTCATCGTTGTCGGTTTCGCATTTCCTACGCTCTAACCCTGTGTCAAAAAAATTCATGGCTCACTTAGCACCTTGAGAACACAAAAGGTTAAGGAATATTATACTCGTTTGACCACATAAATAGATTTCCTAAATGAATTTGGTCCATCAATGACCCATTATTAATAATCTTACGTAATTTTGGACCCACTCATGGGATTGCTCCCCAAAGTAGGACCCTAAAGTAAGGAAATACATGAAATAAGTGACTCATGGAAGGTTCAAAGCGAACCAAACCAGCAAACGAGGGTCAAAATAGGATAGAGGATGGAGGTATGGAACCCTACCTAAACATCCATAAGACTCACATGGCTAAGTTAAGGTAAGGAGGTCAAGAGATTTTATCCAACAAAAAAGTATGGTAAAGAGATATTGATGCCATCACTAGGTATGTCATGTACATAAATTGCATTGAACAAGTTACATTGATATACTTTAGGCCAACAAGTTTATGTGAACACTAAAATAAAAGAATTCATAATCTACATTCCCCCCCCTTTGCAAGAGTTCCTGCCCATAAGATAGGAATAATATCAAGTTATGACATGGGAAAATGACGTCCCTTGTCAACTTCCTAGGTTTACCTACTAAAAGGGCCCAAATAGACCTTTCCCCATTTGAAATGTTTATGTGTACCATGGCATGTGCTAGGTGGCACATCATCCTTTTGAAAATGTGGCACAATACATGTCAGTGTTTTTCTCACATGGAACCTATCGTGTGACATATGTAGAATTATTGGCGATGTCGGTTAAGAGATGTTAAATTGGCATGTTTGTTGTATTTTCAACATGAAGGAAACCTTTGTGACCCCAAATAATTTCAAATAACCAACATGTGTGCCAAACTATTGATGTTAAATTAACGTATGAGACTGCAATAAATGTTGTTTTAATGTAAAAAAACCAACATGTAAAAATATGAATGTTGGGAGAGACATAGAGCTTGATGCATAAATAGTCACCTCACTAATATATCCCACAATTCTTCCAAACCACTTTCTTTTAGAACCACAATTCAAGCTTAATGGGGGGTGTTGGAACATTCTATCCATCTAGACCTTTGTTATGCATGCCTGCATAAATTCCATGCATTGTTAATTGGGTCTCCTAGCACCTAGACCATGTTGTTGACACCCTAGTGCTTAATGTTTTTCATTATTGAACACATTATCCACTTATAATTCCTTATCCATTTATTTTATGATCTAATGTGCCCTCATGCATGAATTTAGGAGTTGGTTGAGTCAGTTCCATGATTTAAGGTGCCTTGTCCCCTTGATCACCTAGGTAACTGACCCTTACACCTAGTTCACTGATTTTGAGTGTACTACCGCCCATTTTGGCCACTACCAATCAAATCATGTGCCTCATTTGGATTCTCCTTCCCTAATTTATGGCCTAGTGGATCAATCATGCACCAACCACCTTTAGTTAACTGGCCATTCATCATTAGTTTCCATTAGTGTTTGTCGGGAGATGGATCTAATGCTAACTAAGAATGTCTCATCAGTGGAATTCAAATGCCATCAGCGGCTCACAAATTCTTTTGCATGTTACATTATTTAATTTCCCACACCTTGTGGATGAATAATATGAAAATTTTTTACACTTAGAACTCTCTTTTCTCTATGATATTCTTCTCTATTTTTTTGTAGTTCTTTGTTAAACATTATGAGGATAATTTTATTGTTGGAGATCCAGGTGTGTGAGATAATTTCACAGTTTCCATAGTTGTTAATAACATATTTGGTTTATTTCTTTTTCTTATTTTATTGAAAGCATTTTCAACAAATTTTTCAACAATGTTTTCAATAGATTTTCCAGTAATTTTTTCAAAATATTTTCCCACTTGATTGATTCTTTCCTTGGTTGCTCCATAATGGAGATAAAATCCTCCATGGAAGTGGATGTGTGTGGTCGTAACTACACTCTGATACCAATGAAGTGAACACAATATAGCACAACAATTAATAATTAAATATCAGAGTAATATATATATATAAAGAATGAATGATGTAATATAATGAAGAATTGGCCTAGTCTTATATAGGCGTGTAAGGTAATATTTCACAAAATTTCGTTCCTTTTCGAAGAACCTCTTCCTAATTATTTATTAAATACTAACTACTTAGTTATGTTCACAACATAAACACAATCTTCTTTACCTAGAAATTCAAAACCTTAAGGTTGCTCCACATAAATTTCTTCATCCATGTAACCATTCAAGAAAAATGATTTAACACCCATCTAAAAAATAGGCCATCTATACTGAGCAACTACTGCAAGCACCAACTTGATTGTATCCATCTCAACCATTGGATCAAATTTTTTTGTATAATGAATTCCTAGTGACTTACTTGAGGACAAAGTGAGTTTTAAAATCCTGTTTGCAATCATTTATCCTCTCGCCGCAATTGCAATTTTGTTGAGCTTATCCATAATTAAAATTCTTTTT
Organism: Larix kaempferi; assembly: GCA_027924585.1. Taxonomy (NCBI): domain Eukaryota; kingdom Viridiplantae; phylum Streptophyta; class Pinopsida; order Pinales; family Pinaceae; genus Larix; species Larix kaempferi. The sequence goes on along the minus strand of BSBM01000259.1, from coordinate 11,045,442 downwards.
TATCAAACACTAACTTACAATTTTCTCAATCATCTATCGAACATAAAGTATATTCTTTTTCAATGCTGGTTCCAACAATGTATCATTAACGAACTTCTTCTTTCCATTCAATGCTGGTATTGCCACTATACCTTTCCCTTTCACTTTTGAAGCACGTTCATATCCAACTATCACTTTACCTGAATAAATGTCATCAATATTTGTGAACAAATTCTCCTGGGATGTCACATGTGTTGAACATCTTGAATCAATATCATGCCTCATTTTCTTCATTGTGTGTCATTACACTTGAAATAAATAGCTTCTCATCTCTGGTTTCTTCAACAGTAGTGTTATCTCCCTTATTTTCCAAAGTGTTGACTCCCTTATTTTCCAAACTGTTGACTCCCTTATTTTCCAAATCATGCAATTTGGTTATGTAGTCACTTGCATAATGACCAAATCGATGGAAATAGTAACATTCTACACTTGATTTGTGTCTAGATCCATCTCTCCCTCTTCTTCTTCCATGATATCCTTCGTTGCTTCTTCCTTTAAAAAATTGATTTGGACTTCTACCTATACCTATTGAAGCAGATGCACTCCATTGAGAATTATTGAAATTAAATCGATTTTGATTTGGACTGCTTTGATTGTGATATTTTCCTCTGCTACTACCTCTTCCTTGGAATCTAGTAGAAAAAAACATGCTCCATCTATTCATTGCCATTGTTTTCTTCAACCATCAACAAATAACCACTCAATTCATCAAGACTCTGTAATGTCCCAAATTTGGAATTGGATCACAATGGCCTAATCACATTGGCCCTATTCATTAGAGTTTGTCAAATTGATGCTAAAGGTCAAATAATTGCCGAGGAAAATTACTAGTTTCCTAGGTTTGGGGTGGATGCTTTGGGATTTGGAATAATGGGGATAATAAATGATGTTTGAACATTAGAATGGCATAAATATTTAATAAATGAGCTAAATAAATATATACAAGTGAAAATCAAAGTGGCATTTTATCATGAAGACACATGGAGGAAGTGGGACCCACATATGGCTAGATTTCCCCACTACACTTGGCATCATTCTCTCACCAATTCGAATTCAAAGTGAATGGTAACTACTTGGGGGAGTCCAAAAGGTATTATTCATGGAATGAATCATCCAAGGTCGAAATATAAGGGAAGAGTAACTCCCATGGAAGAGGAAGAGACAATTTGGAGCTAGTGAGACACTTGGGCTAGATTCCCTAGCTCTATGACAACAATGATGAAGATGCTATGACACCTATGACACAAATCAGACCTGAAGGATGAAATATGACATATATGACATGTCAGGGCTAAAAATAGACTCCAAGAGGGCGCTCAAGGGTGTTAAGGCATCTAAGATGCTTCCACATGTGATTTGGTGGAAGTGGGAGACTAGGAATTGTTGTACAAGTGGCGTTCTTTGGAATCTCTTCCCAACTTGAGTTGGCATGAGTATCTTGGAAGGAATTTGACCCATGGAGGACATTAGAAATTTATAAATGTCAATAACAAAGAATGAAACCATCTTTTGATCATTTGTAGAATTTGCAATTGCATTTGTGAAGAGGGAGAGCTAGTCGATGACTAATTTCTTTCCTTAGCCAATTTCGAGGGTGAAAGATTCCCATCCAAGTTGGTAATCGGAAATGCCATTCAGAAATTTCATTTGGACCTTTAATGGAGTCTTTATTTGTAGGTGTAAGCTACAGGGAAGCTCATGGTTTCTTCTATTGTATCTCACTCCTTCAACCATTTCCAATTTTGATGGCATATTCTTGATCCTTAAGGGAGGGCGTTTTTGGTGAGCTATTGTACTCTTTCGGGGAGATTATAATTCCCAATTTCTTTTGTAATATGAATTAAATACTCTTTTCTTCATCTCCAGAAAGTTTCAGGTCTAAATTCCAAGTAGAAATGTATAAATCTCAATTTTAATGAAAGAACAGTGCCATTTCCCCACTACCTTGTTGTGAATCAAAGTAATGATGATGATTTCGAATGAATGGATGATTCTATGATGAATTTGTGATTAATAGACTGCCATGGATTCATTTTACAAGTTTCATGTACTGTACTTGAGCATTTGAAGTATTTTTACTCAGTTTAATTGCATTGGGAGAAGAAATAGTGCCATTTCCCCAAGGGTCGAATTGGTGATTTTTACAGTTGAATGGGAGAGGGTTGGAACAGATATAATAATCAATTAATGGTGCACATGAGACCTTAATAACATAATTAATACATTCCCTACCTCGTTTCATAAATTTGAGTGGTTTTGGAGGCATTTGGGAATCCATTTTCAGTACTTACCCTAGGGGGATTTGAACCCCAAATTACTAGTAAAATTGCATACTTGGTCCTGAATCGTAAGAGAGTTTGAAGAGGTATGTTGGTGGCCATATGTCATACCTGAACATCATATTCAAGTCCTAATATCATTCATATACCTTCCTTGAACATTTGAAGGCATTTGGAGTCAATTTGAGACCTAGAGACCAATACTGGTCAAAGGGAAATCACTAGTAAAGTTACCTACATTGACCGGAATTGAAAGAGGATTTAGAGAAGTATTTTAAAGGTCCAAAGGCATCTCTGAAACACATATTTATGTTCTAATATAATCCATATACCTTCTCATAATATTTGGGATCATTTGGGGAAAATTTGGGACCTAGAGATAAAAACTAGTCAAAGGTCGAACTAGGGAAAAAAAGTGGAAAATTGTCATTTTAATAAAATTCCTAACAGGGGACATTACAGTGGTATCATAGCATGGTCCTTTCACCTATGGATTAGGTACATACATTCAAGAATAATTGGTATCCATGTCTTACTATTATGATGAATCCTATGAGTACAATTCGTATGAGGAATATGCAGATGCTTATGAGCAATATGAATTAGAATGTGAATGGTACAAGGAAGAGATGCCATCATGCAACACTTCTTACAATTTCAAGAGAAATGAATATTATTATTATGACTTTAAATATGATGAATATGAGTGTGTCACACCAACCAAGGATAATTCTATGAGTGAGTTCCAAATATGGAGAGCAAAATATAAAACCTTGCCCTAACAATGTCAAAAATATCAAGAATATCTTGCTTTGAGCAAAAATACACAAAATGCCATGTCTTTTGAGTACTATGCTGAACATGTTTTTGAAAATAGGCCCAAAAATGAAGATGTGGAGTTAGTAAAGAAAGGTTTATGCCCTTCTTGTAAAGAACCTTGGAGTGAGTATCATACATGTGTGCATGAAATTATGTCCCACTTGAGGAGAGCTTTTGGGAATTCTTCAAAAAGAGATTCCAAAGATATTGATCATAAACAAGGGGAAAAATGCATCATCTTGCTTGAAGGATAAAAATGAATAGACATCACAAGAGCATGAAGAAAATTCTATTGAAAATATGGAAGATCATTTCGAGACACCTTCTAGCTTAGACATGAACCAAAGAGCATCTACTAATGGATGCTTAAACTATGAAGGAGTACCTACTGATGGGTGCTCGCACCTCTATGTTGGTGACATAGAGATCAGTTTTGAAAGTGTTGTTGCAAGCCCAATTTCCCTTAAGCATGATAATGAAGACCTTGTAGCAGTTGAATAAGAACCAAGGTCAACTTCCCCATCACCACTTGAGCTTCATGAAGTTGGTCCAAGCAAAAATGAAGAAGATGAGGAGGTTCATTTGCAAGAGCCTCATTTTCTTGAAGGTTCCTTAAAGATGAATGAAAATAAGATCCAAGAGTCCCTCAGCATTCTCCATGACACTCAAGCATTGGTGTCAAATTCTTGTTGGAGAGCTACTTCATTGGAGGAAACATCCTTCCTTGAAGACATGGAGAAGATTCAAAGAGCAATGTGCCACATCAAAGGTAATTTCATGTCTTTGCTTTTTGATAGAAACCATTTGTTTGAGCTTAATGAATTGTTACATGATGCATACTTGAAGAATAATGAGGATAATCATAAGCTCACAATTCAAATGAGCAACTTCTTGAATGGTTGCAAGATACTTGTTTTTCCTCGTATGTTTCATATTGTCAAATGGTACATTGTTTGGAGGATTCTCATGACATGGTGGATCATGAGAAATGTGGAAATTTGAATGTGCTTAATGTGTTTGAAGATGAACTTGAAGAGATACAAACACTTGATGTGGTGGAAGAGGAACTTGAATTGTCTCTTGATGAAGGTTATGCAATTTTTAAAGAAGAGCATGATTCCTCTACAATGGAACTAATATACAACAAAGGTTTAACACTTTTTAAGGAGTTGCATGATACTAACCATATGGATCCTTTCCATGATGAAACTTCTGCACTTTTTGATCATTTGGGTGAGTTAGTTAATTCTCCTACATCCTACAATTCCATGTTTTGTAGCATTAGTCTCAATGAAGAATGGGTGAAAGGGTTCTTTTTAATGGTGCCACATGAGGAGTATGGAACTCCTATATTTACTTTTCATGATGATATGGTTGGAGAAAATTCTTATTCACATTTTGAGCAACATCCTTTATTACTTTATAATGATACACATCTACATGGATGCACCTATGATATGCATTTGAGTCACTTGAAGACTCATGGTTTTTCTTGCTCAACACTTGATTCATTTGATGTTGGAGGAACTTCATCCAACACTTGGGTGAATAGATTTATGATTGGATAACATTTTTGTTGCAAGCCACATACTTTGTTATATATTTATGATTCTCACATTCAGGGATGTATGGGTGAGATTTCTTTGAGTCATTTCAAGTCTTCTTGTTTTTTCTGCTCATTATTTGGTTCATATTTTAGTGGAGATTCTTCATTCACTTCTTGGATGAAAGAATACATGGTTAAATATTTTGATGAAAATCGCATCCTTTTGGAGAAGCATTATAGGACATGGGATCCTCACCTATGTCATTGGAGTAGATTTGATTGGTCACTTGAAGCTTGTATTCACTTGGAAAATGGTGGTCTACTTGCTTGGAGGTATAAGCACTTTCATGACTCTTTGATGAAGCATATACTTGATGTACATTTTGATTATGTTGTTATGTAATTTGATGATATATATTTGGTACTCATGATGTTAGGAAGGATGCATACAAGAAAATGGGATCCAGGAATCCTCTTATCTAATGGTGTGGGTTGGAGAGCTCTCTTAATTGTTGGGGTGCAATACAAGCAATGGGACCCTGGAATAATTTTTATCTCATTGGTTCCAAATTTTTTGGGGAAACAAGTAGTATGGGAGATGGATTTCCCACTTAATAAAGTGATTTTTATCAGAGTAGTGCAGCAACAGGCATGGTGGTTCCTCTCTAAAATCTTCATGGAAACTCAAACACTCAAGGTTGGACAATTCAATGGCAACTTCAAAGAATTATACAGAAAGCAAGTTCTTCAACACCCATGTTTAAAATTGCTTGAGGACAAGCAATATTGGGAAGGGGGGATTTGTAATGTCCCAAATTTGGCATTGGGTCACAATGGCCTAATCACATTGGCCCTATTCATTAGAGTTTGTCAAATTGATGCTAAATGTCAAATAATTGCCAAGGAGGAAACTGACTAGTTTCCTAGGTTTGGGGTGGATGCTTTGGGATTTCGAATAATGGGGATAATAAATCATGTTTGAACATTAGAATGGAATAAATATTTAATAAATGAGATAAATAAATATATACAAGTGAAAATCAAAGTGGCATTTTATCATGAAGACACATGGAGGAAGTGGGACCCACATATGACTAGATTTCCCCACTACACTTGGCATCGTTCTCTCACCAATTCGAATTCAAGGTGAATGGTAACATACTTGGGGAAGTCCAAAAGGTATTATTCATGGCATGAATCATCCAAGGTCAAAATATAGGGGAAGAGTAACTCCCATGGAAGAGGAAGAGGCAATTTGGAGCTAGTGAGACACTTGGGCTAGATTCCCTAGCTCTATGACAACAATCATGAAGATGCTATGACACCTATGACACAAATCAGACCTGAAGGCTGACATATGGCATATATGACATGTCAGGGATAAAAATAGACTCCAAGAGGGCACTCAAGGGCATTAGGGCAGCTAAGATGCTTCCACATGTGATTTGGTGGAAGTGGGAGACTAGGAATTGTTGTACAAGTGGCGTTCTTTGGAATCTCTTCCCAACTTGAGTTGGCATGAGTCTCTTGGAAGGAATTCGACCCATGGAAACATTAGAAATTTATAAATGTTAATAACAAAGAATGAAACCAACTTTTGATCATTTGTAGAATTTGCAATTGCATTTGTGAAGAGGGAGAGCTAGTGGATGACTACTTTCTTGCCTTAGCCAATTTCAAGGGTGAAAGATTCCCATCCAAGTTGGTAATTGGAAAGGTCATTCAGACCTTTCATTTGGACCTTTAATGGAGTCTTTATTTGTAGGTGTAAGTTATAGGGAAGCTCATGGTTTCTTCTATTGCATCTCACTCATTCAACCATTTCCAGTTTTGATGGCATATTCTTGATCCTTGAGGGAGGGCATTTTTGGTGAGCTATTGTACTCTTTCGGGGAGCTTATAATGCCCCATTTATTTTTTAATATGAATTAAATACTTTGTTCTTCATATCCATAAAGTTTCAGGTCTAAATTCCAAGTATAAATGTATAAATCTCAATTTTAATAAAAGAACAGTGCCATTTCCCCACTACCTTGTTGTGAATCAATGTAATACTAATGATTTCGAATGAATGGATGATTCTATGATGAATTTGTGATTAACGGACTTCCATGGATTTATTTTACAAGTTTCATGTACTGTACTTGAGCATTTGAAGTATTTTTACTCAGTTTAATTGCATTGGGGGAAGAAATAGTGCCATTTCCCCAAGGGTCGAATTGGTGATTTTTGCAGTTGAATGGGAGAGGGTTGGAACAGATATAATAATCAATTAATGGTGCACATGAGACCTTAATAACATCATTAATGCATTCCCTATATCTGTTCATAAATTTGAGTGGGTTTGGAGGCATTTGGGAAGCCATTTTCAGTACTTACCCCAGGGGGATTTGAACCCCAAATTACTAGTAAAATTGCATACTTGGTCCTGAATATGAAGAGAGTTTGCAGAGGTCTTTTGGTGGCCATATGTCATCCCTGAACATCATATTCAAATCCTAATATCATTCATACACCTTCCTTGAATATTTGAAGGCATTTGGAGTCAATTTGAGACCTAGAGACCAATACTAGTCAAAGGGAAATCACTAGTAAAGTTACCTACATTGACCAGAATTGAAAGAGGATTTAAACAAGTATTTTAAAGGTCCAAAGGAATCCCTGAAACACATATTTATGTTCTAATATAATTCACATACCTTCTCAGAATATTTGGGATCATTTGGGGCAAATTTGGGACCTAGAGATCAAAACTAGTCAAAGTTCAAACTAAGGAAAAAAAGTGGAAAATTGTCATTTTAATAAAATTCCTAACAAGGGACATTACAGACTCATTGTATTTAAATATTTGGAAACAAGAACAGTACTGGCAGTCACTTGATACTTTGGCACAAGGATACATAAATTCTTCTCAAGCATTCTTCTTTTTGGGACATCTTCTCCCAACGACCTCATTTGATTAACACAATCTTGCAATCTTGTGATATAATCATTCATCGATTCATTACTATGCATCTTGGCATTATCGAATTTACTCCTTAATGATTGCAAAATTTTTGTTGTTGCACCTTCATAAGTGTTCTTTAAAATAACTCATGCATGTTTGGATGATGTGGCACTAATTCTTGAAAAATAGCTTAATCAACAACACTACCTATGAGCGAAAGTGCTTCATTATCTATCCTTATTAGCTCCTTAAAAACATTATTTGCATAGGCATCCAATACTTTATATGCTTCATCAGAAGGAATATTATACCCATCAATTAAAAGTTCCCACAAATCTTTAGTGATGAATATAGGCTGCATTCTTTTGCTCCAATAGAAATAATCTGTGCTAATTAATTTAGGGAGTAGAATATTGCTTGTCACAATTGGAGAATGAGCAAGTGAGAGAGAAAGAGAGTACTCCAAAAGATCACTACAAAATGTCCCACTTCTCCTTGGGATGAAACTAATCACCATTCCAAATAATGAAACTAATCACCATTCCAAAAAGTCTCTTCCTCATACTCCCATATACAAATAATTAAACCAAATATTTTTCACACTTTGAAAATGAATGGGATCTTTAAAAATTCATTCTCAACATATGATTAAACCAAATCTTCTTTCACACTTTGAAAATGAATAGGATCTTTAAAACCTCATTCTCTCAACATATTACTATTTAAAACATAGATTGAAATACAATTACTTGTACTAGACGTTCTTTCCACTTCAATTTGCATTGCCATCCCAACATATATTGAGGTGTTGTGATAACATGATTCAATTCAAAATTGGGGAAAACTCCTAAATGTTTTTACCATGGATTTTGGATGTGGTATAACTCCATTGATGCTTGAATTTTTTTCTAAATGCTTATCAAAACTTTGTCCCAAAATAAGGTCAGTTTTCTATAAGACTAGCTTACTCCAATAATAAAATGCATGTCATTGATGTCTAGCCATTATATAAACTTATTCAATTGACTTAGAAACTTTGCTTCGGTGGAAGAGATGTCCCAAACATTTGTGATATTAACCAATGAAATAAAAAAACTAAAAATTCAAATCCAAATATTAGTATGTTTTTATGAATCTATATGTGTTTTTGGCAAATAATTTTAGTAAGTTGTGCTGCAAAAATGTTTCATTGTAAAGATAATTTTAGTGAATTTGTAAAATTAGTCACAGCAGATCTAATGAACAAGTAAATCAATCACAACAGATGAACATAGAAAATATGGTGCAAAACTGTGCAAAACATGCAGCAGTGCTCTCTATCCCAGAAAGGGTGAATGAATTACAATACAAACTGTCACAATGACTGAGCAATTCGAATTGCCTAAGGAGGTCATTCGAATCACAGAATGGAGTAGCTTGACTCTATCTAGGAGTCCTCATAAATCATCGGTGGTGCTCATCAATCACAACAACCAGTCATCCAGGTGTCAAACTGAGTCTAACTGAGTGTAATAAATGTAACTGAAGTGTGTAGCACTGATATAGGATCTGGAGGCTCAGTGGGGGCGCATGGGAGGCTAACTGGAGTCAGAACAAGTCACCTAATCGAACTGGAGGTCAATCGTAGGTGAAACAGTCAGTCAGGAGTGAAACTAGCCTCAAATCAGGGAGAATCGGAGCTAACTGAATGTAACTGGAGTGAATCTGCAGTGGTAGGTGAACAAGTGCGCCCTTCTCTGGAAGTAGGTGAGAAGAGGGCGCCTTTCAGCTTAGGAGGGCTAAAACTCTGTGGTAAGTGGCTCCCGGGTGCTAGAAGAAGGTGGATAAGGTGCTAGAGGCATCAAACTGGTGACTGGGATGCATGCAAGTGCATGCAGCTGCATATCCTGAAATAGATCATGCAAGATCCTGAAGTAGATATGTATCCTGAAATAGATGATCCTGAAATAGATGATGTGGATATCCGAACACCCCCCCCTCAATCTAGACTATGATGTGCCAACTAAAATAATGTGGGGCCCTGGTAACTAAGACCAAAGGTCACCCCAATACAATAATCCAAAAAATGCTGAAAATAAACTAAGTGAGGAAAGAGGGAAAACCCAGTGGGAAGAAAGCCCCCCCTCAAGCTAAAGCATAATAATGAATCAATCTGTCTCCACCATGATGGAACTCACCCCCAACAGTGAACGGAGGTAAGAGAACTTCTTCTCAGTGAAGCTCTTGGTGAAGATGTCTGCAATTTGCTCATCAGTAGGGCAATATTGCAGAATGATGGTGCGGTCATGCACCAACTGTCGAATGTAATGCATATGAATCTCAATGTGTTTGGTCCTCTGCCGCTGAACTGGATCTGTGGAGATCTTGATAGCACTTTGATTGTCACAAAATAGGACAGTCGAAGTAGTGCCACCAAAACCAAACTCGGAAAGAATACCCTGCAACCAAACTGCCTGAATGCAGGCATTGACTGCCCCTCGATACTCTGCCTCTGCTGAAGAAAGTGCAATGGCTGCTTGCTTTTTGCTGGACCAGCAAATAGCACCATGACCAATCATGAAAACATAACCGGAAGTGGACTTCCGATCAATGCTATCACCTGCCCAATTTGAATCAGTAAAACCAATGAAATCTAGCTCAGAATCTGCAGCATAATGTATGCCAAACTGTCTCGTACCTTGCACATACTGCAAGATCCGCTTGGCTGCTCGCCAATGAAGCTCATGTGGCTGCTGCATATATCTTGACACGGCACTCACGGCATATGAGATATCAGGCCGTGAATGTGTCAAATAAAGTAGTGAACCAATCAACTGTCGATACATACTGCAATCTGCAAGCGGTGTGGAATCTCCCTCCTCAAGACTGATTCCTGAGAGGAATGGGAACGGGGATGCCTTACATTCAGCCATATTAAACTTCAATAACAGGTCGGAAGCATATTTTTGCTGAGATATAGTGATCCCATCAAAATTTTGAGCTATCTCCAAGCCCAAAAAGTGACTCAGCAAGCCCAAATCGCTCATGTCAAAAGCTAGATTTAAGGCAGATTTTAGCTTGTTTATTGAAGTAAGTGTGCTACCAGTAATAAGCAGATCATCAACATAAAGTACAATAACCAACAAATTACCTTTAACTCTCTGTAGATAGACATTCGGATCAGATTTGCATCTTTGGAAATTCTGAGAAAGAAGGAAGGAGTCCATCTTTGCGTACCAAGCTCTTGGGGCCTGTTTTAACCCGTACAAAGATTTCTTCAATCTACAAACCAATGATGGATCTGATGTATAACCCTCTGGCTGCTGCATATAGACCTCTTCAGCAAGGTCTCCATGTAAAAAATGCACTCTTCACATCCATATGATGCACTTCCCAGTGCTTGGATGCGGCAATAGCTAAAACAAGGCGGATGGAATCCATCTTTGCAACCGGTGCAAAGGTCTCTGTGTAGTCCACTCCTTGGACTTGGGAAAAACCTTTTGCCACCAACCTTGCTTTATATTTGCTGATACTGCCATCAGCAGCAACTTTAGTACGGTAGACCCGTTTACACTTCACTAATTTTCTTCCAGGTGGAAGAGAAACTAGCTCCCATGTATTGTTCTTTTGAAGAGAACTGTACTCTTCATCCATGGCACTTTTCCATCTCGGATCTCGATGGGCTGAATAGTATGATTGGGGATCTGAACCAGCCATCAAATAACAAATCTCAGGAAGAAATGGATCAGCAATAGAAAGAGCCATACCTGCCCTTTGAAAGTCTCCTCTTGTTCGTCTTGGATCAGCAGGATTTCCAAGACTAGAACCAGCAGATTGTAGAGTGTTTTGGGCCCACTTTGGTAACTGAGGGGGATCTGAATGGTCGGATTCCGAACCTGATATGTCATGATCATCATATGCTGCTACAATATCAGAAATATCAGAACTCATACCTTCATTATCGCTGCTCGAATCTTCTTCTGGTGAAGGCGGTGAATCGGCAGTTTTCTCCTCAACTAGTTGCAATTCTTGAAGCGGTTCTTCAAACTGCACACTGCGCTCTATGAATATCTTTTTAGATCTGATATCCATGAGTTTATATGCTTTTGATTCTTCTCCATATCCTATCAATATGCACTCGATACTTTGTGGATCCAAAGCTCGTCTCTTCTCAGAAGGAATTCTAGCCCATGCAGTAGAGCCAAAAACTCTCAAATTTGACACATCCGGTTTGTGACCAAAGAATGCTTCGAAAGGAGTCATACCTTTCACGGATGAATGTGGAACACGGTTCTGTATATATGCAGCAACATTGATTGCTTCAGCCCAAAGATTTGCAGCCAAACCTTTCGATTCAATCATGCATGTAGCCATCTCTTTCAGTGACCGGTTTTTCCTTTCCGCTACACCGTTCTGCTGGGGTGTGTAGGGAACTGTATGTTGGATCTTGATTCCGCTTTGGGCACAAAGTTGCAGCAGCTCGGACTTGATATATTCCCCACCATTATCAGATCTAAGAGCCTTGATCTTGCTCTCAGTGGTGGTCTCAACAGAAGCCTTAAAATCCTTGAATTTTCCAAGCACTTCTGACTTGTTTTTGAGAAAGAATACCCATGTAAAGCGGGAAAAATCGTCAATAAATGTCAAAACATACCTTGACCCATTTAATGACATATGGGGCAGCGGACCACTGATATCAGAATGGATCAATCCCAAAATAGTAGAGGCTCTGCTAGCCTTTCCGCGGTCGAATCTGTGCTCGGGGTGCTTCCCAATAATGCAACCGGTGCATATTCCCTTCGAGGAACGGAGTTGTGGAAGCCCATCTACCATGGATTTATTTGATAGCAGCAGAAAATACTTATAATTTAGATGTCCAAATATTTCATTCCAAAGCCTACTAACCTCATTACTATGTGTGCGAAGAGCGGTGGGCTTTGCAAGCGGTATAAAGTGCGAAAACTCATAACATTTTGCAGTGTGGTTTGCCTTCCCAACCGCAACTAGTCTTCCACTTTTGATATCAGAAATTTCAACTGTATTAGGGCTGAATGTGACTTTCTTTGGATCACCAGTATGTGTCATTTGATACACAGAAAGGAGATTCGAAGCTAAGGAAGGCACATAGAGAACATTCTGAAAGCATCCATGTTCTATATGAATCGTACCTTTGCCCTTTGAAGAAATTTTTGAGTCATCTCCCAAATGGATGGGGATGGAGCTGTTTGGATCGAATGAGGAAAAAGAATCAATATTTGCAGCCATATGATTTGATGCACCCGAATCTATCAAGAGAGTGGGCTTCGAAACCGTTTCCATGAGTGCTTGTCCTCTTTCATGATCGTCATTCCGATCCTTCTTCCTTGCACCGTCAGGAAGGGTTATGTTGTTCTTTTCCAAAAGGAGGGCCATTTGATCTATAGTATTCTTCATACATGAACTTTCGGGATGAAAGCCACGGTTACAATAAGTACATTTAGATTTTTGGTTACCTTCTTTGCCCTTTTGCTTGGATTTCGAACTGGATGGTGCATCCGTTTGCTTGCCTTTGTCTTTTTGCTTGTGAGGCTCGAATTTGGGCTTCTCCTTCTTTAGCTTTCCTTTACCATTCGAGATCTTGGGTCCTTGAACAAATAGGGCTGAATCTTTGGAGCTTATGGACCCCATTTGAATCAACTTGTCATGCTCTTTCGTAACGGACTCAATGAAGGCATTCAAGGTAGGCATCTTCCAATTCGGGGTAGTTAGCCGACCGGAATTGAAAGTGGAGACAAATACCGAATAATCTTTCCCAAGCTTGCTTAGAATGGAGAGGATCAACTGTTTATCCTCTTTGATAACACCACTGTTCTTCAATTGCAAGTTCAAGTTCTTGAATTTTGTGAAGAATTCATTGATGGTCTCGAAATTCTCAGGATTAAGGCCAATCAATTCATTCTCTAATTGAAAAGCCCTAAGCTCATCCTGCTTGCCGAATAGTGTTTCAAGTTGCTCCCATATGGCTTTTGGAGTCTTCAATCCGCTGAGATGGAAGTGAAGATCCTTGGAGATGGAGAGACAAAGAAGACCGTAAGCTTCATCAAGCTTGTTGTAGTGTTTGGTTCTTTCTGCTACATTGTTTGGCTCCAATTCAAGACCAAGAGTGACTCGGTAGTAACCTTTTGAACGTAATATGATCTCCATATCATCTTTCCAATCAAAATAATTGAATGGGGTGAGGATAGGCTTTGAAGAAGAGTATTCCATTGCAAGGATTGAGTCAACTGATGAAGAGGAAGCTTGCATGCAGACTATAGCGAATGCAAATGCTGTAGAAAGGCTTGCATGCAGAAGGTAGCGAGTGCAATTAGAGGAGACAATGAACCTGCAAATCACATCAAAAAACCCACAATAAGGTCGAACAATCCACCCTTTGAGAGTTGCATCACACCTGGGATTGGATTTCAAGCAATGTTGAATAGGTCCAATGTATCAGATCAAGGAATTATGTGGTAACTCAAGCTTCTGGAGTGGTATTGGAATATTTTTCAAGCTTTGCATGCACAGGAGCGAATGCCCTTGAGATATCTCATGCCAAACTTTTTGCAATTTTTAGCAATTCAGTCAAATCTTTTTGTATAAACACCTGTAGAAAAGAGATCTTGTCCCTGCAATGGCTCTGATACCATGTAAAATTAGTCACAGCATATCTAATGAACAAGTAAACCAATCACAACAGATGAACATAGAAAATATGGTGCAAAACTGTGCAAAACATGCAGCAGTGCTCTCTATCCCAGAAAGGGTGAATGAATTACAATACAAACTGTCACAATGACTGAGCAATTCGAATTGCCTAAGGAGGTCATTCGAATCACAGAATGGAGTAGCTTGACTCTATCTAGGAGTCCTCATAAATCATCGGTGGTGCTCATCAATCACAACAACCAGTCATCCAGGTGTCAAACTGAGTCTAACTGAGTGTAATAAATGTAACTGAAGTGTGTAGCACTGATATAGGATCTGGAGGCTTAGTGGGGGCGCATGGGAGGCTAACTGGAGTCAGAACAAGTCACCTAATCGAACTGGAGGTCAATCGGAGGTGAAACAGTCAGTCAGGAGTGAAACTAGCCTCAAATCAGGGAGAATCGGAGCTAACTGAATGTAACTGGAGTGAATCTGCAGTGGTAGGTGAACAAGTGCGCCCTTCTCTGGAAGTAGGTGAGAAGAGGGCGCCTTTCAGCTTAGGAGGGCTAAAACTCTGTGGTAAGTGGCTCCCGGGTGCTAGAAGAAGGTGGATAAGGTGCTGGAGGCATCAAACTGGTGACTGGGATGCATGCAAGTGCATGCAGCTGCATATCCTGAAATAGATCATGCAAGATCCTGAAGTAGATATGTATCCTGAAATAGATGATCCTGAAATAGATATGTATCCTGAAATAGATGATGTGGATATCCGAACAGAATTGTGCCACGTAATCCCTTAGTATTCGACAACACCATGTGCTTATGTTCTTGGAATACGTATATCTAAAAGCCACTGAAATGTTTCATTGTAATCCTCCATGTTCGACAACACCACCTGCTTATGTTCTTGGAAATCGTGCTTATTTATTTGCTTGTGTTGACCAACAACATGCAGATAGTGGGACGCTACCAACAAAATATGTCTATCCATATATTGAAACTCTCAGTATTTAGAAAGTGAGAATAAACTAAAGTTCTTAGAAAGGTTGCGAGTTATAAATGGATTTATGCTCTATTGTATTTTACAGATAGCTTCTTACCTTCCATTTCTTCATCCTATCTACTTTAACTTAGCAACAGCGTTGTCAATTGTCATAATGCACTCTCACCATGCAAGACTTATTCACAAGGCTTCCAGATGAGTTGCTCTGCTCCATCCCGTCTAAGCTTAAAATGAAAGATGCGGTAAGATGCTCTGTTCTCTCCAAAAGATGGAGGTTTCTAATCAACCAAATTTCCCAACTCAGGCTCTCTCTGTCTCTTCTTTTGGATGATAATTATGAATGTGAAAATGTCGATTCTCTCTTAATAACAAGGGTGAAGAATATAATCTCCAACAACATTCTGCTTATGCATTCCTTAGATTTGGAGACATTTGAACTGGTTAAAGAGTTTGAGATATGGGAATACAAGGATTATGTCAATCCATGGAATTTTACTTGTGAAAGTGTATGGAAATGGCCAGGGATTTGTATTTTTCCTGTCGGAAATTGTAACGAGGAGAATGAAAACGCAGGAAATCCCTGTTTCATACTTTCAAAAGGAAATCCAAATACCAGAAGATGAAAATGAGGCAGGGGAAAAGTTGTCAGATGTTTTAATGAAACTGGACGTGATGGAGCCTCAGCTCAACCCACGGTCCGTGTTGAGATTATTTAGAAACCAACTTTTAAGTATTTAGATGTTGGGGAATTGGTTGGATATTTCAAGATAGTCTCTTTTTAGTGGTGTAAGAATTTATGGTTAACTAGAAGGAAGTTTAGGTTTCATTTCTGGAGTACTTTCTTGCACAGTTCTATTTGTTTTTGGGTAGATTTTTTTTACATCAAACATTACAGTTGGTTTTCTAGTTTACTATGATGTTATGTTATTTACAAGTTTGTTTTCCAGTTTACTATGCTGTTATGCTGTTTACAAATTGGTTTTACAGTTTACTATGCTGTTATGTTGTTTACAAGTTCGTTTTCCAGTTTACTATGCTGTTATGCTGTTTATAAAATCTGTTGTACTGTGTAGCTATTGTTAAACATTCTAAGTAAAGAGTATTTTCTTGCACAGATCTATCTGTTGTTCGGTAGATTCTTTCCATATACAACATTAAAGCTGTCCCTACTTTACTATGTTGTTGTGCTGTCAACAAAACCTATTATATTATGTAATTCTTATCAAACATTTCAAACAAAAATGAAAAAACCCCACTTTCGTATGCTGGTGTGCTGTCAACAAAACCTATTATATTATGTAACTAATGTCAAACATTTCAAGCAAAGATGAAAATCTAGCATAGTTATGTGCAAAATTTTATGGTTGACTGGATGGAAGCTTATGTTCCATTTCTTGCAGTACTTTGTTCCACAGGTCCACTTGTTTTTGGGTAGATTTTTTTCACATCCAACACTAAAGTTGGTTTTCCAGTTTACTATGTTGTTATGCTGTTTACAAAATCTGTTGCAGTGTGTAATTATTGTCAAAACCTCAAGCAAAGATGTAAAAACCACAGTTTATTATGCCTGTCAACAAAACTTATTATATTATGCAACTAATGTCACACATTTCAAGTAAAGATAAAAAGGTAGAATAGCAATGTGCAAGAAAAGCCAATTTCATATTGTTAACATTTTAAGAACTTTAACTATTGATTTAATTTTGTCAAATCATTTTATATGTTTTTTTAAATATAATTATATTTTCAATTTTAGAATTTTTTCACTTGAATAAATCAAAGTTTGTAAAATTTAGTTTTATTGTTATACCTTTATTATAAAAATTTATAGTCAAAACTTTATAGATCTTAAAAAAAAGTTTGAATGCATGTTTTGAATAGTTTATGAGAAATTTGTCTTTAGAAGTGATTTATATTAATTTGTTTTTGTTATTTTATTTTTGACATTGTATATTAGGTATAGATTTCTTTTTTATTTAGAAATTGTATTACAAGTTTGTATCTATTTATATACATTCATAAAAATTTAGTCTAAAAGAAAATTGTGAATTTATAATTATGTATATTTATTTCAAAGAGACATTTATTGAAATCTAGTTTTTTTAGTGTTTTTAATTAATTTGTTATTTTATTTTTTAATTAAACATGTTTATATAATCTTTGGTATTACATGTAAATTGTTAAGATTTTATTTGATGAGGGAATGTTGTATATCATTTACTTGTGTTATGTTGAAATTTTAGTCTTTTGATTCACTTCCTTACATTGCTCATCTTAATTTGATCATTCCTTGTACAATTGGATCCATGAGGGGAAGTCCCTCTCCTCCTTTTGTCAAAGCTTTGACTTTCGAAGCCCTCATCACCTCTCTTAGCAAGCCTTCATAGAACACAAGTGTTATCGATATTCATGAAGAAGACAACCCCACTGTATGATGTCAACCTTTCTCCCTCTCTTTGCAGTAAGGCCTCATCTCTTGATGACAAAGATCTCATTGGTTAGTTTATAGGTTTGTGGCCCTCTCCCAAAGCAATGAACTCGTGGATCCAATTAAGGCTAGATTTTAATGATAAAAGGTAACTTCTTATATTTTTATGTAGCATAGGATTTTATACATTCTTTTTTAAATTGAAAGAAAACATGGACCTTATCTTTCAAAGTGGTCCTTATTTTATGGATCAAGAGGAATATATCTCAAGAGGTAGACTCTAGATTTTGATATGGAGGTTGGTGTGGGTACTATGGTTCTAGTATGGATTCAACTACCTCATTTTCCATTGCATTATTGGAATGATGAGTCTCTCGAAGCCATTCAAAATACCCTAAGGAAAATACATTGACAAGTCAAGACCCAAATTAAGTATGTTTTCATGTGCAAGGATTTGTGTTGAAGTAGATTTGGAGAAATGGCTCTCGTAAGCAATAAATTTATATTTGGACAAATGGACACATCTATATAAATTTGATTATGGACAACTTTATTTTCAACGCAAAACTTACTATGAGTATGGACATTTTCCCAAACACTATAAATCCTCTGCTCCTGTTCGAGCTCCTTAAAACATTGGAAAATGGTAGCATGCTAAAATGTCTCCTATAAATAAGTAAGTTGACTCCACATTGACCTATGGTGAGAAAGTAAAATTCATTCAATATTCTAATCATTTATCAATCTTTTCCAAGTAAGATCAGGAGTCCCAAACATTGACTTCCTCTTCTTCTCAACTTATGGCACATCCCTAGTCATCTTTTCATCCTAACCATCTTCAATCCTTTCTCTCATCAAGCCTTTGTTTAGCCCCTCATTACTGCTCCATATTTAGAAACATTTAACCTATTACCCTAATAAGAACTTTATAAATTATAAGCATCTTCCCATAGCCAATGAAGCAACCCTCGAAAATTCTTAGTTTTAGCAAGCATGGTTTCTCACAAGGAAGACATCATAAAAACATCAACGAGAAGATGATGATGAGGAAAAATGAATCCTGAAAAGGACCAGGAAAAAACCAAATAAATAGAAGAGGGAGGAACTAACAAATAAAGAAATGATTCTACGAATTTAAGCAACACTGGATGTTGTTTATGGAAACATATATAAATCTTCCTCAACTAAATAATTAAAACCATCTCCTCAAATCATATGGAATGTGTAGTGAATTCAAGTTAGAAGTAATGCAAGAATTGATCAAATTAGAATGACCAACTATTCTTGTCATCTAAGAGACAACGCAAGATGATAGTTCGATGTTGTAATTGCTCAACTAAAATAAGGCATTTCAATATAGGTCAAACACCTTAAGCAACTAATCACACAAATACATCATAGATCAACCCACCAATTCATTACATGGTGAAAACCCTTAGAGAGGGAAACAATCCTTTGACCCAACCAAATAACTACTTGAGGAGATATATTAATGAAAAGGAAAATAATTTAAATATTAATTTCTCTCATTAATCGATCATCAACTCATGACCTCCATGCTCTTTAAATGGAAATCATAAACCAATCATGTGTTAATCCATGGATCAATGTACTTGTTTAAAATCAACAAAAACGTGAACTTTCATATCACTTTCTGTCTAGAACATATCATGACCATCATATTACATAAGTAAAAATCCATACTAATGCATACTAAGCAAACACACGTTACCTCAAGATACATTATACCAAGTTGATCTTCATTATATCCGAAGTGTCTAAATATCCTAGCATTCCCCTCAGGAAAAAATTGGGATAGGATTGAAGGATTTACAAAGGTGACATAATAGGATAAAGAAAGTGACGTTAAAGCATATCCCTCCTTAATGGCAATTTCTTGAACTCCTTACATAGATCGAAGTTTTGAAAACTTTGTTTGTGTAAGATATTTTGTGAAAATGTCAGCAACTCAATCATCTGCAAGGAAAAATAGCACTATGAGAATATGCACTTCGATAATATTTATGATGAACTGCATGTATATCTCAATGTGTTTGTTACGCTGATGTTGAACTAAATATTTGGAAAGCTTGACAGTACTTTGATTTTCACACGATAGGGTAGTTGGATGTTGTTGGAATTCAAACTCAAAATGGATATGCCAAAGTTGCAAGGCTTCTTGATTTTCATTAAATGTGGCCCAATACTCCGCTTTTGTAGAACAAAGAGAAAGAGCTTGTTTTTTATTACAAGCCCAAGTGAGAGGTCTAAGATCAAAAACATAACCTATAGAATATTTTTTTGATCATTAGGGTTTCCATCCTAATCGAAATCAATGAAACCAAAAAACAAAGGAGTCCCCCTTAAACTATAATGAATCCCAAACTCAATTGTACCCTAGATATACCAAGTATTATTTTCACCACTACAGTGTTATTAACCATAAAACCTAAAATAACATAAGATATACACATATTTATGATGTAATAAACTAGAAATTATAGTGTAGAATAACCAAGAACAAGAGAATTGAAATATAGATGCTGCAGAATTAACCCTCGTATTATGATAATCAATCCAGGAAGCAATGTTCAGTCCCCTCTTAAGGTTGGGATACCTTTGACTTGAGTAGATAATCAATACAATAATTATTGACAAAATAATACATAGCCTTCTAGCTCTTTAAATAAGCTTTCACTATCCCAAAACCCTAACTACTTAATTGGTCCAATAAATAATGTGTGCCAGCTACCTAGTAAGCCTTAATTAATAGAGAGACTTTTTTACATTAATAAATTGTTCACTGGTAACTACTTAGCCTTATTCAAAATATATGGTTGCATACATTACTTGAATAAATTATAAAGTAAGGGGGTTAGGGTAGGACTCAAACATGCCCCCCCTTCCCCCAAGAACAATGCCTCGAGGATGAAGGTGAGGAAAATGATACAATATCCCTTCAGGTTCCCGAGTGGCATCTTCTGGTTGCATATATTTCCGCTAGACCAAGATTTTTTTAAATTTGCACCTATGCAATTAATGTTCTCCACTATCTAATACGGCTTCCAATTGAATCCAAATGAAACCTTCCTCATAAAGTTTAGGTAACTTGGTCTGCACTTTACAAGTGGTTCTAATCACCTTTTTTAGGAAAGGTACATGAAAGATCGTGTAAATCTTGGAGTGATCTAGCAAAGCTAGATTATAGGCCACTTGTCCAATGCATTGTAGGATATTTTAAGCTCGATAGAACTTTAGGGATAGTTTCTACAGGGGTTTTTTTTTAGCAATGTTTAATTATAAGGTTGAAGATGAAGAAACACATGATCCCATTCTATGAAAAATCATTCTAAGCAATGTTGATACTCTTGTTGTTTGATTATGTTTTGAGCCATAGCCAAATTTTCCTCAAGTGTGTGTATACTAACTTCTCTAGTATGAAGTGTGTTATCCAATGCATTGTAAATAGGAAACCAAAAACAAATATTTTTGGAAAAATACTTCTTCACATGGGGTGGTTTTGGTAGCTCCATGATAAGCACTATTAAAGTACTATTATTCCAGAAGAATCCATCACTACAACAAAACCCCATGATTAGCTTCTTGTTTAGCTCCATTTTTTGCTGCCACTCATTGTTTTAATGTATTTTTCTACATTTGCTATAAATAGTCAGTGCTATTCATCAGGTTGGTGCTATTTTCGGCGTACTTTGCGTCGTGTATTCCTAGTTGACACTAAAGTCGGTGCTAATTAGTGCCTACTTTAGCACCGACCATAGTGGTGACTTTAGTGCCATAATTAATTCATCTAGTTAGCACCCTATTTAGCTTCCATTTTAGCTTCTTGTGTAGCTTCCTATATAGCTTATGGTTTAGCTTCCCTTTTCATTCTTTTTTTAGCTTCATTTTTAGCTTCTAGTTAATCTTCCTTTGTAGATTCTAGTTTTGCATTCTATTTAGCTTCCAATTTAATGTCTACTACGCCTAAATAGTTAAATTGTTGAGGCTTTGGGGGTTCACGGGATAGGGGATTTATGGATTATGGGATTTATAGATTAGGGGTTTAGTGCTTAAGGGTTAAGGGATTAGGGATTAGGGGTTATAAGGGATTAAGGGTCAAGGGTTTCAGGCTTAGGGGATTAATGAGGTTTAAATGTTAATGGATTAGAGATTATGGGTTAAAGGCATAGGGATTAAGGTATTAGGGGTTAGGGGTTTAGGTGTTAAGGGATTAGGGAGTAGGGATAAAAGGATTAAGGGACAAGGGCTTAGGGGTTAGGGGATTCACAACTTATGGGTTAAGCGATTAAGGATTAAGGGTTTAGGGATTATGAGTTAAGGGATTATGGATTATGGGTTAATGGATTAAAGGTCAAGGGATTAGATGTTAGGGGCTTAGGTTAAGGGGTTTAAAGGTTAAGGGATTAGTGATTATGCATTAAGCGATTAAGGTTTAAGGGCTTAAGGGTTAGGGGTTAGGGGGAGTAGGGGTTAATTCATTTAGTGGTTAAGGGCTTAGGGGTATGGTGTTTATGGATTAGGGAATTTAGGGGTTAGCATATTATGGGGTTATGGTTTAAGGGGTTAGGGGTTAAGGTTTAAGGGTTTAGGGGTTAATGTCTTAGGGATTAGTGGTTAAGGAGTTAGGGATTAGGGGATTAGGCGTTAGGGGTTTAATGGGTAAGGTTTAAGGACTTAGAGGTTAAGGAATTTAGGGTTAAGGGGTTAAGGGATTTATAGGTTACAAGGTTAAGTGCTTAGGGGTTTAAGGGTTAGGGGTTAAGGGGTTAGGGTTTAAGGATTTATGAGTTTGAGGGTTTAAGGGTTAGGGGTGTAAATGACTAGGGGTTAAGGGATTAAGGTGTTAAGTTGTTAAGGTTTTGGGGGTTAAGGGGATAGGGGATTTAGGGATAGGGATAAAAATAGGTTAGAATTGAAGAAGAGAATAAGAAGAAGACACAATTTACAATAGAATGGGGGTCATTTGCTTATAATTTCATGTCTTTGGATTAAAGAATGCACCCTCCTTTTTCTCAAGGATAGTAATCGAAACCTTCAAGGATTTTCTTCATAAGTTCTATTATCACTCCAGGAAGCTCTCTTAGGTTGTATTTCAGAGATGCCTGGTAACTTAAACTTGTCTTGAAAGAAGGGATTAATTTTGGATCAAGTTGGATGACAGGAATCAAAATCTTACACTCTCACAACATGCATGAGGGCTCTCAGATAGACAAGGCTTTGACTATGGATGTTCAGAGGGTTGATTTAAAATAGAGGGTGTGAATCCTTGTCACTTTTAACAGATTCATACACAGCAGAATGCATATAAATGGCTAAGCACAACAAAATAACGACATATATGTTCAGTTGTTAAACACCATGACAGGATAACAACTATCTCAACAATTAAAGTGAACATACAGGAAATATATCATTCATAGCAAGTACATAAACATGAGAAACAAAAATCTACCAGCCAATAATAAAAGAAGCTTGTATAATTTGAAAAGTTACAGAAGTCTAAGAATACAAAAGTCGATTCTTCTCTCCAAAGTCGAACCTCTATTCTACTTCAGTCCTCGGCTTTATAGCCATTACACAGTTTTTAGATCCCAAACAGATGGATCAAATATACTAAAAATAACAACTGAAAACAGCAAATGATAGATGCAAAAGCGCATCATGATCAAAGTAATTGCTCTTTGTAAGTGACACTATGCTTGGCAGTTGAGACGAGCATCTTGGAGCTGGGGGCAGGTGTGAAAATGCTATTCTGTAGAATCCTGTAGGGGTGTTTTCCAAAAATAGGCAGGAATATTTTTACTGTTGAATCTGCCAGCGCTTTCAGTCTGCGAACATAGGCGATCATGGTACACTTGAACGCTTGTTAGTCTTCTGGAAAATGTCTTCAAGGTGTTAGGAATCATACCAAAAAGGTTTGCTGCCTGCTGATATATCTGTGCGTTTATTTTAGTTTTCGGTAGCTAACAAAACTGGGTTTGAAGGTGACAAGCAACCGAAAGCCTAACATTTGATGATTAATGAATCATAGTAACGCTTTGCCTAAACCACCAAAACGCTTGAGGGTGCTAGAAAACCTTATCTCTTTTTCGGTATCTAGGAGGACGTCGCTTGCACACAATAAGGTGCCAGAATGGGATTTGGCAGCTAATGAACAGTTCCGGTGTTCGCCTAGCTGCCGAAAACCATGCCCGATTCAACCTACAAAACATGGAAAAACTGTGTTTCCATCCTCATGTTACCTGGATGTTTCTTCCTCCTGGGTCGAGGTCGGAGGATTGGCAAAGTCAATCGCGGCAGCAGCTAAGGTCTCCAGGTTCGAATGCACCATGGGCTGGGGACTTTGAGCTTCTCCCTTGCCTTCTAAAGCTTCAACCTTCCTCCTCAATCGGATGTTTTCCCTGATAAGCCTTATGTTTCTGCCCCTCATCTTGCCATGTTTCTTGGTCAATCCATGAAAAGATCTGTAAAGCTCGTTATACCTCTCTATCAGCCTTTCATTTTTCTCTTTAATAACCCTCTGGAGTAACTCGCATGTATAAGCTTGCTGGAGGAGCCGGTTGATTTTCTATGAAGCTGAAATCTTCGCATTTTGGGTTGGCTTGTCTGCCACCTGCCGACTCTTCTCCTCCACGGCTATAGGGGAGGGTAAATTCACATAGTCCAAGCCTTGCTCTTCCATAGAGGCAGATGGGGGAAACTTTACATAGTCATTCTCCTGCTCCATCAGGGCTGGGGCTTCTTCCTGGGGTACCTTATCTATTTTCTCCTCATGAAATTCTGCTTCAGCTCTCTGCAACTCCCCCTCCTCTTCAGAATCAGTGTAAGGGAGGTTTAAAAGATTTGTACTTCTCGAAGGAATTTCCTCTGAAACCATCCCCTCATCCTCATCCTTGTCATCAAATGTCAGCTTCCTTTTGGTTTTCTTCGCCGGTGGAGCTGAGGAAAGGGGTTTGACTGAATTTGGGGGAAGAGCCCTCCTTCTTCGTTTTCCACTTCTAGGGTTTGAGGATTTATTTCCACCTTCTGGCTATAATTCGGTTTCGAGCCCACTCCAGAAGAGAAAGAAATTCCATTTCATGCCCTTTCTCTACAATATCTCAGAGACCAACAATTTGATCAGACCATGGTGGAATAGCCTCCCTGCAATTTTGGAGGGTTGAGCCCTTACTTGATGTGCCATTTTGGTGAGGCTCTTGTGGAGGTAGAAAGGGAGATTTAGAGGGTTCTTGCCCATAAAATGATCCAGCAATCTAAAGTGATAGATTAACACCCTGTTATACCTGCCCTCACAGGTTATATAGGCTAGGATGGACTTCAATAACAGTTTCCAATTATCCTCCAGGTGTGACATAGGTTTGTCCTTCTTCCAAACCTGACTCCTATGCTCCGGTTTCAGATATGATTTAAACTCAAAATCCTTCTTAATCGTGGTCTTAAACCAGCTCTCCTCGGTCGTGGGAAATTCTATTACCTGGGCAATGAGGGCCTTGTTCACATGGAACTCTTCCTTATCAATTACTTCCTTTTCTCCGTCATATGTGAGGGCGAAAGCTTCGGCCACCTGTTTTTGAGAGCCCTGAAGTTTTTTACAGAAGTTATAGCAACCAACATTCTTTAAAAATTGACCTACCTCGGGGTGTGCGTCCAGGTAGCAGGTGTCACTTAATTCCTTTCTCAAAACTGCTCCTCCCCCTTTCGGCATCGATGACCTGCTTGGTGGCACTTGTTGCTCAAAACCGGACTGAGAGAGCAACAGGAAACAGGGAGAAAATGGGCTCAATCGACATGGTGGGGGCGAAAATGGGAAGGTGGTGTGGCCTTTCAGGAGCTAACTCCGAGGGTATGCAAAGGTGGGCAACCATGAGGGTGAAATGATGGTGGCTGAGACATGATCGCAGCAGTGGAACGGAATTTGAGAAAAGCGGTTATGTGGATGGGAAAAGAGGTTCGTCTGGTCAGAATTATGGTGGTGGCGTCCGGACTTCCCTCAGGATGAGTTAGAATTTTACTGAAATGTCCCTTTTGGTGGCTTAAACCATGATGAGTTCCCTGCACCATGACCCCAAACCCTCAATCTGACATGTCCGTCAATTGACGTGACTTCCCTTTTAGCAGCCGACAATTCATCTTAAAACCTGCTATGTCGCCGAAAAATGATTTTCGCTACTGTCTTTTGCTTTCGTCGGCCGAAGCTAACCCAGCCCATTTTATGGCAAGCTGTGGGAAGTATGCCTGGTTTTCAGTGGTTAATCAACACCGTTGTGTTCACCCAAACCCCCAAAATGACTTCGTGAATGCGGGCATGAATTTTTCCTTTCGGCAGCTGGGGAAGGTTTCGACTTTTCCCCTCGAGCTGTGGAAAATGTTTGATCTTTCGATGGCTAATGAACACCGTCATGTTCGCCCAAGCCACCGAAAACCATCCCTCCACTTTACGCTGTAACTTTTCCGCTTTCGGTGGTTGGAGTGTTCTGTCTTTTTACACCATAAACAGCCGAAAACCTGACTTTCGGTAGCTAATGAGCCCATACCAGGCCCGCCTAAGCTACCAAAACCTGAAACTTTGCCTTCGGAAGGAGGCCGACGCAAAAAATATCAACTTAGACTTTGTTAACTTCTCAGACCTACCGGACTAAAACTCAAACATGTGTAGACAAGAAACAAAAATAAAAACTTCCTATCACCTAGACGACTTGACTAGTCTACGTTTATTGGGGAGATAACAAGTTCTTAGAGGCTTACTTGGATGTGTGGATAGTTTATAGTTTACTTAAAGAGATCATATTGTATTACTTAGACTGATGTTGGACCGTTGTCGAGAGATGCATTTATCTTTGAACTTATGAATATGCATTTTATGTGTTCCCTTTGGAAATTTGTTGGGACACATTATCTGTTGCATGGATTTCTTGTAGACTCTGTTAAGATCACGGCGATTGTGAACCTGCAGCAACCTACATCGGTAAATATGTTGTGATGCACGTCAGGACATACTGGATATAATAGAAGTCTTATCTGCAGCTATGCTTCTATTACCACTCCATTATAATAGTTGTTGAAGAAAGAAAAAGATTTTAAGTCGACTGAAGAGTACGAAAATTCCTTTGCAACTTTGAAAGAAAAAATGGCCAACGCTCTAATTTTGGTATTCCCTAACTAGCAAAAGGAATTCCATGTACATGTTGACACATCATGTATTTTCTTGGGAATCATACTAGCTCAAATAGGAGAAGGAATGATGGATCATCCGGTGTACTTCACTAGATGAAACCTATCTTGGGCGGAACACAACTACACAACCATAGAATAGGAAAGAATAATAATGATTTACACCCTACAAAAATTCTGCCACTATCTTTTGGGAGGACAATTCAATATTTTCATAGATCATCCATCCCTCAAGTACCTGGTGAAAAATCCCATCCTAAAAGGATGCATCTGCAGATGGTTACTCTTATTCTGGGAATTCTCTTTTGAAGTAATAGTCAAACCAGGGAAACATAATTATGGACATGACCTCTTGTCATGAATAGAGACATGGGAAGCTGACAAACCTGTTGATGATAAATTACTAGATGTAGCATTATTCAGGGTAGAAACTATTCTTGATCATTTAGAAGAGATCACACTATTTCTCACAACCAATAAATCACTTGATGATTATTCGATAATTCTGAAATGCCACTTAGTCGTGCGAGACATGGAGTATCAACTGATTGTAGGACAACTCTTTGTCAATGCATATTGGATGATGAACATCAAAACTATCATGTGGGAATGCCATGTTGGAGGTGCGGGTGGCCATGTTGGTGGAAAATCTATAGGAAGGAATATACTTCAAGTAGGTATGTGGTGGCCCATGATGTTTAAAGATGCTAGGGAATATGCTAAAAAATGTGATGTCTTCCAACGAGTTGGTAAATCATTTCCACGAGATGAAATTCCACTCAAACCAATATGGGAATTATAGACATGTGAAAAATATGCAATTGATTTTGTGGGTGTTGATGTATTTGTAACTTCAGAATATAGTCACTTGTATATTGTATGTATTACATTTGTACTTTATTGTATCCCCAACGGAGATATATTATTCCTCCGATTGGAAGTGTCCTCATTTGTATTTGCAAGTGTTGCAAGTATTATTGTAAGTGTCGCAACTTATATTTGATGGGTTATTAGACCACCTTGGTGGGGTCGGCCCTATATGAGTTGTGTGGGTCAAAGGGTTATTAGACCACGCTAGTGGGGTCGGCCCAGAGTCAGTTCATGTTAAGTGGTTAAGTTGGGGCCGACCTAGTTAGAGTTAAAAGCCAAGTGAAGTAAATTATAAATAGAGAGTGTGACTCTCTCATTTATTCATTCTCTCACTCACTCACTTCGCATTAGTGAGAGAGAGGAGGAGTGCGCATAAGTGGAGGAGGATAAGATTCTAGGAGAATATCTCTTGTGGGGTTTGATCTTTGTGATCTTTGTATTGATGCTCATTCTATCTCTGACGAAGTTGCGGGGTTTTTCACCTTCTTGGTTTTCCCCAGGTTTTCCCCGATGAATTCCGTAAAAAGTGACAGTTAGGGCATGGACTGTACTTTCACAGGTCCGGGTTTCAGAGGCCGAAGTTGAAACAGTGACGCGTGTCATGCCTTACAGGTTCGTTATACTGTTTCATCCCATAAAAAGGTCACATTGCGACACTTGGCATATCTCTCTCTTAGAGAATCCATTTGAGGTCAGATCTGTGGAGTTGGAAAGATGACAGGTCAATATAGAACAGTCTGAAGTTATAGACCCTGAGGATTTGAAATTTCAGAGATACATCAGAAACAATATGGCATATATTTCTATACAAACAGAATTGGATTCTGAGCACCTTTAGTTTTGGATCGTCACTGTTGTGGGAAACTAGGGTTTTGGAGAAAGTTGGAATTTTTGAAATATGAGACCACGGGTGGATGCTCCTCATCAAAATTGAAATTTAGAGACCAAAATCAAATGTTTTGGTCAGGAAGAACCCCAAGCATCATCAAACCCTAGTTCGGGATTTTGATCGGTAAGGTGGAAAATTAGGGTTTATGCAAAAGTTGAAATTTTAGGAATCTGTGACCATGGCTGGATGGTCCTCAGAAAAATCGAATTTTAGAGCACAAGATCAAACCTTTTGGCTGGGAAGAACCCCGGGCATTATCAAACCCTAGTTCAGGATTCTAAACAACAAATACGAAAGTTTAAAAGGCAATTTTGAGGGGTCAAATTTTGGAGATTTCAAAATTGAAGTATACCAGCTTGATCAGCTCAGCAAGGCGCATCTTTTCATCCAATCAAAAGTTTGAAATTCAAAGTTTGAATTTTTAGGGTTTCTCTGACAAACCCTAATCCATCTCCAGATCCAGTTTTAGCAAATCAAAGTGGATTGGGTTAATCCTAGAAGAGGATGAATTGGACACCTACATAAGTGAAGAGATTCTAGTTCTAGAGGGAGATGAGGCTAAGGCCTTACATAAGAAGTCTACAAGCAATCTCGACAGGTATGACTTGAGGAGATATAGGTATGTTTTGAAATCTGTTCATGATTAATTTTATGATATGTTTGCCTTCATATTATTGAGGTTAGTAGAATATTGATTAATTTTAGAGTTGTCTTATCACCCTAGTAAAAATGAATGCATGTGAATGATAGAAGACATTCATTGATTAGGGGTATGACACTTATGATTGTACTAATACACTGTGGTGTTGTATGAGGGTGATGTTGTCCACTAACATGAAGGGTACATCAAGAAAGACAAATCAAGTTCTAGATCAAGAACATATAGCCATGATGACATGAAGACAAAGAGTCATGAATAGTCATGGATCACATAGAAGCTCTACTTACGAGGTATGTATAACTTGGTTCTACAATTATTAACTTATGAGATATGCAAGTTGCTAGTACAAGGTCTCTAAGAGAACAAAGAAGACATGATTTGGGTATGTTAGACAAGCATGATAATCCAGATCTTGAGGATGACACTAGTGCACACTTAAGCATGCATAGTGGTCTAGAATGGATATAAGTTCAAAGACAGATAATCCAGGAAGCAAAGATCAAGAGGGAGCTCACTCTGGTAGTTCTTGCAAGGAAGCAAAGATTGAGAGGGAGTCCACCCAGCAACCAAACAAAGATAAGTATTTGAATTGTCATTTTCTGTATATATGATTACTTAAATGATGTTGTTCATTCATGTACATACTTATGTTCCTATATTTAGGATGTATATAATGCACATTAGAAAAGTTGCATTAATGAACAAGATACTACTAATATGAAATATATGGATAAGTGGCCTATGGTACTGTACAACATTCCATTGCTACTTATCTAGAATGAAACTTCTTTGCTGACATGTTGGGAGTTGTGCACACTCTTAACAATGTTCTGGTAGAGATGGAAGGCATCTAGAAAGTTACGGGATATGGATAAATGTTGTATTGAAGCGTTGGCTAAGATAATTGCATGATTGTATGACATATGTCTTTATGAGTAAGAATTTGTTCTGAAATATATAATATGTCTCTAATCATGTAATTGAACTTGTCTTGTAGGAAAGACCATGTACCATCACCTACAAAAGAAGAACTACAACATTTGTTCTAGCAATGAAGTTCAAAGAAAACTATCTATTGAAGATATTGAAGAATCTAAAGCTCCCAGGATCCCGGATGCAGTAATGGAAGAATGCCATGATCGAGGAATATCAGTCGATCATGAAGAATGATGTTTGGGATGTGGTCTCGAGGCCAAAAGGGAAGTCTGTTGTGACTTCCAAGTGGAACTATAAGATCAAGCATGCTGCAGATGGAAGCATAGACAAATACAAGGCAAGATTTGTAGCTTGTGGCTTCTCCCAAAAAGAGGGGATAGATTATGAAGAGACTTTTGCACCTGTAGCCAGATACACTTCCATCAGAACAGTACTTGCTGTGGCTGCAGTGATTTAGTGGAAGATACACCAGATGGACGTCAAGACAGCTTTCTTGAATAGTGTAGTCGAAGAGGAAGTGTATGTGGAGTAGCCACTTGGTTTTGAGACACATGACATGGATCCATATGTGTGTCAATTGAAGAAAGCCTTGTGTGGCTTAAAGCAAGCACCTAGTACATGGTATGACAACATAGACATCTTCCTATCCAGTTTGGGATTTACCAAGAGTAAAGTAGATTCCAACCTTTACTACAAGGTTGAGAAGGGAAATCCAGTGATACTTCTATTATATATGGATGACCTGTTTGTGACAGCTGAGGATAGATTGATTGTCGACACGAAGAGGAAGCTTGCCACTGAGTTCGAGATGAAGGACTTGGGCATGATGCATTACTTTCTAGGTATGGAGGTGTGGTAGAGTGCAGATGGAATCTTCCTTGAACAAGGGAAGTATGTAGTAGAGATCCTGAAGCGGTTCGGGATGGTGGATTGCAAGGCCATGGCCACACCTATGGCATCGAATGTGAATCTATTGAGTGATGCTTCATCAGAGTCAATTGATGCCATGATGTATCATCAGATGATTGGGTCCTTGATGTACCTGACGAACACAAGACCAGATATTTGCTTTGTTGTGAACACCTTGAGCCAGTTCCTAACGGGTCCTAGACATGTTCACCTGATTTTTGTAAAGAATATTCTGAGGTACCTAAAGAGTACGGTTGATTATGGGCTCAAGTATGATGTGAATCAAAAGGTTAACCTGGAGGGTTATGTTGATTCATATTGGGAAGGCAGTGCTATAGATAGGAAGATCACTTCGGGATGTTGCTTCAGTACGGGATCAGGTATGATCTCTTGGTTTAGCAGGAAGCAGTCTTGTGTAGCACTGAGTACAACTGAAGTAGAGTATGTCGCAGCTTTTTTGGCTAGTTGTGAGGCATTATGGCTAAGGAAGCTACTGTATGATTTATTTGATCTCCAGTTGAATGCTACTTGTATCTATTGTGACAACCAAAGTTGTGTGAAGTTGTCAGGGAACTTGGTGTTCCATGACAAGTTGAAGCATATCGAGATCAAATATCACTATATCAAGGATATGGTGCAGAGAGGAACAATGAAGCTTCTGTATGTTGCGACGGATGAGTAGATTACAGATGTGTTGACCAAACCACTATCCAGAGTGAAGTTCAAGTACTTTAGAAAGAGGCTTGGTGTACTTTAGATCGAGGTTCCTGACATGGGATTTTCAGATGTATGTTCCGACATGGTTGTACATGTGTTCTCCCATGGTCGTGATGTAATTTCTGAGCCGTTCTCACATGGTGGTAGATGTGTTAGCCCATGGTGCAGATATAAGGGCTGGAGCCATTCTCACATGGTGGTAGATGTGTTCTCCCATGGTGTAGATGTAAGGGCTGAAGCCATTTTTCACATGGTAGTAGATGTGTTCTCCCATAGTGAAAAAGTAAGGGATGGAGCCTTCCTCGAATGGTGGTAGATGTGTTCTCCCGTGTTGGTGGTGTAAGTGTTGTATGAGCATCAAGACGATGTTGTGACAATGATCAGGATGATCATGCAATGATGACATGCATCAGGATGCTGCTATGACGATGATCAGGATGATCATGCGATGATGACATGCATCAGGATGATGCTATGACGATGATCAGGATGATCATGGGATGATGATATGCATCAATAAAATGCTGTGACAATGATCAGGATGATCATGCGATGATGATGTGCATTAGGATGATGTACTGTATGATGATGATCAGTATGATCATGACCATCAGGATGATACTTTGTGTGAGGATGATCAGGTTGATCTTCAGTATCAGGATGGTACTTTGTGGTCGTGAACAGGTTGTGCAAGGGTAGCATGTAATACGTCCTGGAGATCTGGGCAGGTTGTGCTAGTCATGTAAAAGGCCTCAGATGCTCTTTATAGATCTTGCTGGGCAAGACACTCTTTTAAGGTTTTTCTATGCATGTAAAAGTCCTCGGATGCTCTTTAGAGTTCTTGTTGGGCAAGACACTCTTTTAAGGTTTTGTGGGGTCCACATGTAATAAGTCCTAGAGATCCGGACAGGTTGTGCTAGGCATGCAAAAGTCCTCGGATGCTCTTTAGATTTATTTTTGGTCGTTCTATGCACATAAACGTTCCCAGGACACTCTTTTAAGGTTTTGTGGTGGTGCTCACATGTAATCAGTCCTGGAGATCTTGTCGGTCGTGCTTAGGCATATATATGATCCTGGGATGCTCTTTAGAGTTCTTGTCGGTCTTGCTATGTATATAAACATTCCTGGGACACTCTTTTAAGGTTTTATGATGGTCACATGTAATATCTCCCTGGGAGATCTTGTCGGTCGTGCTTAGGCACATAAAGGATCCTAGGATACTCTTTCGAGATTTTGTTGACACACGTAATTAGTCCTGAGGATTCCATAGGATGGCCAGCTCGCAGAGATGATGAAGACCTATAGGAGGCTAGGCCTACATCCAGCATGAAAAAGGGTTGGCTCTGTATAAATTCCTATGACAAGAAGAATTGAGAGATAGCCCAGTGATCGAGATGACGAGTACAGTGGCAGTGACAATGATGCTACAGTGATCCAGTGACGATGATCCAGCTCCAGTATTGAAGACTTGTGTCTATATGTATTGATGACTTGTGTCAAGAGAATACCTTCCTAGTTAAGAGGGAGTGTTGATGTATTTGTAACTTCGGAAGATATTCACTTGTATATTGTATGTATAACATTTGTACTTTATTGTATCCCCAACAGAGATGTATTATTCCTCTGATTGAATCATTTGTATTTGTAAGTGTCGCAAGTATTATTGTAAGTGTCGCAACTTATATTTGATGGGTTATTAGACCACCATGGTGGGGTCGGCTCTATATGAGTTGTGTCGGTCAAATAAATATTAGACCACCCTAGTGGGGTCAGCCCAGAGTCAGTTCATGTTAAGTGGTTAAGTTGGGGCCAACCTAGTTAGAGTTAAAAGTCAAGTGAAGTAAAGTATAAATAGAGTGTGTGACTCTCTCATTTATTCATTATCTCACTCACTCACTTCACATTAGTGAGATATAGGAGGAGTGTGCACAAGTGGAGGAGGAGAAGCTTCTAGGAGAATATCTCTTATGGGGTTTGATCTTTGTGATCTTTGTATTGATGCTCATCCTATCTCTGAGGAAGTTGCGGGGTTTTTCACCTTCTTGGTTTTCCATGGTGAAATGCTTTGTGTCTCTTGTCTCTTGTGTTTGATATGTTGTACATGTTGTTCTCTCAGTTAAGATCCTAGATCAGATTGAATTAAATTCTGAAAAACTAACAATGGGACCTATCAATCCACCGGAGAAAAATTCTAAATCCCTCTATATCATTACCACAACATATTATCTAATAATATGGGCCGAAGCAACACTAGTTCAAGATTTCTCTATAAAGACAACACCTTAGTTCATTTATGAAAACATCATCACTTGGTTCAGATGCCCCATAAGCCTTACAAGTGACCAAGGAAAGCACTTCTTGAATACCACTATTAAGGAACTGACGAAGGAGTTTTTGATACAACACCATAAAATTAGTTTGTATCACCCATAATAAAACAACATAGTAGAAGCCTTCAACAAAATTCTAGAGATCGAGCTAGCAAAAATATGTTGCATAAACCGCAATGATTGCGATGATCGAATTCCGGTTGTGTTATGGACATACATGACCAATACAAAGAAAATTCATAAGGAGACTCCATTTGATTTGATATATGAAAAATAAGCAATCGTTCTAGTAGAATTTGTGGTTCCAATCCTTTACATTCCACATGCAACACACATGACAAAGAAAGATTCAGTTGTGGAACGTCTTGTAGACTAATGGAACTAGAATAATATTTCTTTCTTGTAGACTAATGGAACTAGAAGAATCATGATTTTTATTCGATTATCACGCAACAGTTGAAAAGGAACAACATAAGGCATGTCATAACAATCACATCAAGCATAAAAAATTTAACATAGGTGACCAAGTTTTACTCTATGACAACAAGTTCATGAAGCATCTAGGCAAGCTTTAGATGCATTGGTTGGGACCTTTCATTGTTGCATAAATCAAAGATTTAGGATTTGTTAAGTAGCACAACTCAATGGTATTCTCCATCCACATTGGGTGAATGGAACACACCTGAATACTTATGTTTATGTTTAGTGATTCTGTAAAATGACACTCTTGTAAATGGGATTGAGGTAGTTAGGAGTTAAGTTTTTTAATCTTGTCATTTTCTTAGTTCTATTCATTCATTTCAGTCAAGTTGTTTGTTAGGGTTACCCACCATTTTCAATTCATCAATCACCATTTACATGTCACATCAATCCATCTTGTCTTTTCGGCATTAAAGATCCATTAAATAACAAATTTTCGTATCAATGATTGCCTATGTGAAACCATCTTTCAATTCCTACATTTAAGAATGTAATCATTATGATCTTCCACTATGTCCTGACAATAATTGTTTTCCCTTGTTGATTGAACTAGTTATTAAAGGTTAGTTATTTCTAATGCATTCCAAATTCTGAAGAGTTGAAGAAGTGCATATCAAATACCCTAGAGATTTTAGTACATAGTGAGTCTAAGGACTTCAAAAAACCAAGCATTCAGTTCGTATACCAATAGTGATCATATACAATGGGAAAAGAACCAACAACACAAGATGCAACTAGCATGGCACATGACAAGTAGAAAGAATTAGTGAAGGCAGACTCCATTGATCCTTGGATCGATTTCTTGGGTGCATATTTACAAGGGAAGGTTGAGCAAACATGGCTCTTGGATCCTGATTTTTTTTATGGAGAATTATATCCCAACATGTGTCCAAGCACTTATATATATATTTTATTCCTTCTAAAAATGGGGAAATTAAAAAAAAATGGAAATATGATTTTGTGTCTGTAACGCCCATATTTTGATTCGGCATATTTATTAGTTAGATACACCATACTTTATTTCTTATATACTCTGTTGAACTCAGCTCGACTGAGTAAACTATATTGGACCTCATTATATGATGTTACTCTGTTTTATGACTTCACCATGATTATGATGTTACTCTGTTTTATGACTTCACCATGATTATGATGTTACTATGTTATGCGGTTATGATGTCATGATTATCATATGATTTCCTTATTTTACGATTGCAGTATATGTTTATATGTTTTCATTAATGAAATGTGAAATATATGATTCGGTACATGGATACCATCTTCTTATATGAATTATTGAAATGTTATATGTCATACGCATCTATGATGAGCTAAAAAGGTTACATGAATTAAAATGATAACATGGATCAATTGGCGATCAATGGAAAATGCTTTCTATAAATTGTATTTTGCAAAATACTAACCTACAGGACTCAAGGGCTATGGGATAGCCAGTTACTTGATCTGATATATATTGGAAAGGAAAAACATGTTCATACAGCAAACCTTAGCAGCCAAAATGAGGATACGATAACACAAACTGATAATCCCGATAGCAGCAAGTATGAGTTGATAAGGGCGTAGGCCCAGTATGTTGAGAGGGATGGATGTGTTTCCCACCCTATGTTTCCATGAGACCCGAGGTCGTGGGAGGGCCGTGCTGAGACACGCTCCCCATGTTGTTGTGATGACGATGGTCGGATGCCTGCTAGGGGATGGATGGATGTGTTTCCCACCCTATGTTTCCATGAGACCCGAGGTCGTGGGAGGGCCGTGCTGAGGGATGGATGTGTTTCCCACCCTATGTTTCCATGAGACCCGAGGTCGTGGGAGGGCCGTGCTGAGACACGCTCCCCATGTTGTTGTGATGGCGATGGTCGGATGCCTGCTAGGGGAGGATAGGTCCGCTGTTCAGCCGACGCTATCGCTCTCAAGTTCTATGTGGTCAGATCGGTGAGTCCGACATCCACTGTTGTACTAGCAGAGGGAGGATAGGGAGGATGCTGGACGTAGGTTATGATGGGAGGATGTGTTAGTTAGTACTGTTGGGGGTTTAGTATTCCTTGATTCCGAGTTAATGG
Organism: Larix kaempferi; assembly: GCA_027924585.1. Taxonomy (NCBI): domain Eukaryota; kingdom Viridiplantae; phylum Streptophyta; class Pinopsida; order Pinales; family Pinaceae; genus Larix; species Larix kaempferi. Next base: position 11,008,671 of record BSBM01000259.1, on the reverse strand, counting down.
AAGTAGGCACCCTTCCTGTACTTGATTGATTAAACTAATGTAAACATAAAGAAAATGATGTTAAATCGTAAAGGGTTAACTGTTAAATAACCGAGGATGTTAAAGTAATTATACTATATATTATGCTTGCTCTTCTGCATGGGGGTAGATACTATTATTAGTTAGCAAGTATGCATAGGCGGAATGGGGTTTGTTTATAGTACATATCCGACATGTGCATACACTGGCCATGCATGCACACCTTGTACGTGTACAATATTACTGGTGTATAACATACTTGTCATGCTTGAATAGTAGTATAAATGTCATAGATAACTCAGTTAAGGATACATCAATCAACTTAGGTAATGAATGGTTAGGTTGTCAATGTGTAAATAAGTGAATTAGTAATTATATGAAAACATTGTAATAATAAACTAAGACAAGTGTCGTCAGTTAACATTGTCATAGGAGAACTGTTGTGAATAGGGTAATGATAGTGTCTAATTAATTAGTAAAATTGTTTAAGCCCTCACAAGTGCTTTGTTTATAAGAACAAGGATGCTATGTTGATGATAGGGTACTCATGTGATAAACAAATAATTAAGAATACTATGATTAATTCACCTTTTATTATTGTTAAATGGTGATTTAATTATTATTATTAATTAATAAATGGTGATCTAATTATTATTATTAATTAATTAATAATATTCCAGCAACATTTATATCCCTATCGTAACAATTGAAATATAAGTAAGATTTAAAATATTGATTTATAAATTAATATTGTGTGATTATTTCCATTTCAAAAGTTAGCCATAATAGGATAATCATTTTTGGAATGAACGTGATGTGATGGAAAATGGTTATTTAATTATTCGATGTTAATCTTGGAATTTAAATCTCAAGATAAGTGGTCTCGACGGATAAGGTGGACCATTAAGACACATCATGTCCAAGTGAAAAGGGGCAACTAATTATATAATATTTTATTAATTACATTAATAACATTAAATACCAAGGATGGCGAATAGACTTGTATTTAATGAAGCTTGTCCCGAATGGATAACCTTTGGGTGATAATTCCCACCGTAATAAATAATTACGACCGTCAATCCAAAACCAAATGAATTTTCCATGAGAGTAATTAATTATACATTTTTATAATGAGACGTGGATGAATGAACTAGGGAAAGGAGTAAAGGTTTGAGGGGCTCGAGAGGGGGAGTTTGGGGCGGTGGAGTAAGCCCAAGGTCTTCTCGAGGATGGACATGTATATAGAGGGGGAGAAGGTTGAAGGTTGGAGAGGTTTTTTTTGAGGGAAGAAAAGAAGTTTGGGAGAACAGAGAGTTTTGAGAACAGAAAGTTGGGAGAACCGAAGAGAGGATTGCTCTCGGGATTATCATATTGTGGGCTCGGGGGCTTGGAAATCCTTGATTTCCAAGGGCCAGCAAGATAATAGCTGGTCGGTAGGGTGGACACTTCAGTTTTGTTGCCTAAGAGGTTATACAACCTGCTACAACTTACGGTTAGCATCAGCATCAGGTAATTTCCGTTATTTGACTATTATGCTAAAACTTACTGTAAACATGCATAACTTGCTATTTACTGATTTACTGAGTTGTGAAACATATTCTTATGCTGGAACTTGATTGTAGAAAAGGGAAATATTGATATGTTTTGTTTATTTTAAATTACGCATGTAAGGTTGATAAAAACACAATAGAACACTAAATATCATTTAGACGCATAGTAATTGTTAGAAATTTACTCCCATACACCTGATAAAGTTTAATACTTAGAAAATAAACTCTGAAATTTTACTCAGTGCTCTGCTGTAAAAACCAGAGCACTACAGATGGTATCAGAGCTCCAGGCTCGGAAACTCAGACCTTAAGGGCCTACTCACTTTAAAAAAAAAAAAACTAGTCTAAGAAATTGGATCTACACTAGAAAATTCAATTAGTTACCTAGATTCGAGCTCTTGCCGAACTTAGCAAAAACAAAAAAAAATTACGAGAAAGTTACACAAAATCCTTCTTCCCAATGGTTGTGAGCAGCAGGAAACTACCTGCACGCATAGAAAACAAAAATACAATTCGTTTTTTTTATATATAAAGCATATACCAAGAGAGTTCTAACACAATATGTATATATATATAATAATGAAAAAAAAAAACAACTAAAGAAAATGGTTTACAACACAAACACAACTACAACCACTCTCGTCTACAATGCACCCTCTGGTAATGGAAGGAGGGCTATCACTAGAGGCCACGATCTGATCCCGAACATGAAGGTGGAAGTAGACCGTAGATTCAGATATATTCTCGGGCTATAAGCTAAGCCTGTATTTCTTTCTCCTTACAGGTCATAATTAATCATCTTTAAAAAAAAAAAATAATAATGCCCAGAAAGTGTAAACTTTACCCTAGGTAACTCTGAAAATTTATGTGGAAAGTAAACAGTAAATCCCTGTCCGTTAAACGCATTGTCTATAGGGTTTTGAAATAAGAATTCTTACCGCACTTACTTGTATAAGGAAGCCCTAAATTTTTGTGAGAAAGCCCTAAATTTCTGTAAGAAAGCCCAAATTTCATTGAGGGCGTCACCAAAGCTAATATCCAGAATTTGTTAATGGCCTTCGTAACTGCTGCACTAGCTAAACTTACAGCAAGTATTTTAAATTTTTCTCATTAAAGTCCGGTCGTAAAAGTAATACACGGCAGAGATAAAGACCCTTGTTACGTTAACTATGTTCTTACAAAGATTGAATCTAACGCAGGTTGCTATCCCTATTTTATAGAGATGAAGCTCGGTTTAAGGCTACACTTTTACAAGGTCTAAAAAAAAAAAAAATATAGCAGAGTTTTTGAATCAGGTTCAAACTTGGATACCAGGCAGTTTATCTAAACTTATAGATAAACTAAGCCTTTAAACAAGAATCGAGTTCAGGCTCGGATATATGTATAACTTTTATGTACAGCTATTACTCTAATGTTCAGCAGAAAGCTCAATTCATGTGTCTTAAATAGAGATCCGGTAAAAAAAATAAATAAATAAACGTTTCATTCCTACTGGATCATTCTTAACTCATCAATATGGATTATCCAGGAATAAAAGATTTGTTATCTCAAATGCAGAGTTGCCAGGCAGAAATTACCTGTATTGATATGAGAAGGTGAACGCTTAGCTCAGATAGACCCTATCTTTTAAAAATAAAAATTGTACAAAGGTCTTTTGGCTCGAAACACTTGCCTCGGCGTTGATAAACGAACACTGGGTCTCCAGGCTCACGATTTTACCAGTAAAATCACAATCCAATAAAATAGTAGTGCCTTGCCCTTGCTTCCACCTCCGTATGCAAGCTGGCAGCTGTATGACTCTGACGTTCCAAGCATTCTTTTTTTTTACTCTTGCTGTGCTAAGGAAGCCATAGAAATGCCATAAAGTGAAGCCTTCATGTACTGTGGCAGATGAACAGAACTTTAATACTAAAATTAGTGCACAGGAAGAGTCATATTGAAGGTGATGATGAACTCTAAGAAATTTCGTGGATCTCTTTGCTTTAGACACGCTGTCTATTTGGCAACGTTAAACTTTCCAGCTTTCCCACCATAGTAAATAGTCCGCAGAGTTGAGGATTTAGAATTCCCGTTAACATATTTCTCCAAGAATCGTTTTTCAGGCATATGAAAAATCCGTATAAAAGGTATTTTCAACTCTTGCACTTGCATGGACGTCAATGCCTCCATTACTCTAAAACGGGGATTTATGCTCTTCTCCAAGCTGAATGTCCACAGAAGTGGAAACTTCACAAGATCCGCCAATGGAAGTTCTACATAATTGACCATAAAATCTACAAAAGTCCTCATTTTTTTTATTTTCCTCTGAAAGCCCCAGAAACCGCGGATCCCGACTAGACAATTCCGAAATTTGTTCTTCTGAGAAGCCTAAACTTTTCAAACACTGCAGCCTAAAATTTCTGTTCCTTTTTGCATTGTAAAAGAAGAACTTAGGGTTGCGAAGGACAACCCTTCGAATCTGTTCAGGGGTAGTCAAACCACAGCCATTTAACAACCCCAAGACTTCTTCCAAATTCTGACTCGATTTTGCAAGAAGGAAACTATCGCAATTTCTAAAGGATTTGTGAGTAAGCTACTACTGTAATCCATGCCACAGTGCCATAATCTCTTTAATAACACCCCTTGCACGTTGAACTCGGATCTTTGCATTTTCTTATTTATACATTGCAGAAACTCTTTAACACAATCAAACAAAACAGAAATTCAGTGACAACACGCTTCTGTGATATCTACCTCTGATAAACCACATTTGTTGACGAGAAATTCAGTGACAACACGCTTCTCTGGTGGAGTTGTGGATGGGGGTGCTATTTGGGAGGAGAGACGGGGGAATGTTACGTAGGCTTTTGAAGTGAATGAAGGTAGGAATGGGGGAGGAAGCAAGGAAATTAATTGGCCATGGGATGACAATGGGAATGGATTGGTTATCAGTCGTTTCCATATCTTCAACTGAACAGACATCATCTGTGCTATAGAATTTGAAAGAGAAAGAAAGATTCGAAAGAATTTAAATTACCTGGAGGAGGCGATGATTGGAAGACGTGCAGCTACAAGCTCGCAGATGCCTGAAAGGCTACCATAAGAAAGGTGCCAGTATCAGTATCAATGACTGAGCAGGGTTCTGAATAGGGTTACCAGCAGCGCCTTGTAAAAAGGAGGCCTAACCCATGCGCTCAGCACAGAGAGCGTTACCAGCAGCCAGCCAAGTCGAAGATGGGAGTTGCAGAGCTAAAACTGCAGAAGGGAGGGTGAAAATGGACGCGTCTTGGGGATTGACCCTATTTAGGGTTTCCCCCACTTTCCGAGGGCGGTGGGTTGCTTGGAGAGACCGCGTGTCCTTCATGCGTACTCGCTCTTTGCATGGCGGTGAAAGGCCGCGTGGCGTTCGAGCCTTTAGACATAGGCAGGTGTAGGGCTAGTTTAAATTTATTGTTATATATTATGATAGAATATATGTTGTACGAAAATTTAATTTATTCATATTTTGTTAGAATATACGTAAAATAAAAATTAATTTTACTTTCCTGTCATAAAATATGTTATATTAAAATTTAAATTATTTTATATATTCTCATAGAATATATGTTTTATAAAATTTAAATTTATTCATATTTTGATTAGAATATATGTATTATAAAGATTAATTTTACTTTTCTGTTATAATAGATGTTGTATTAAAGTTTAAATTTATTGTTATATACTCTCATAGAATATATGTTTTATAAAAAAATTTAATTTATTCATACTTTGTTAGAAAATATGTATTATAAGAATTAATTTTTCTTTTCTGTTATAACATATGTTGTTAAAAATATGTTTTATAGGAATTTTAATTTTTAGTATTAAACTTAACTATGATTGGTTGAGGTTTAAACAATTAATGTTAATTAAGTTGTTTAGATTAAAGGGTAACATTTAAAGTTAACTAAAATAGAGATATTAAAAATTTTGCCGAGATTTCAACTCCTAGTCGAAGGGATGAAAGAGACCCGAAATCTTAAAAACAAGACACCATTAAGACCAGCACGACGAGCTGAACACCATGACAGGATTGTTTAAATAAAAACGACTATAGATTTTACTGCGCTAATCTTGACAATTTGTTATCTCATGATGCAAGTTATTGAATACCTACATTTTAGTTCCGCGTATATTTGATTGAACAACTAAGGATATGATTTTATTTTAATAACTCAGGAACTATCATGGTGACAACACGCAGAGGTCGAGGTCGGGGTCAAGGTCGACCACCGTCACCACCACCTCCGCCACCGCCAACACCGCCACAGCCAACCTCAACACCAGAAATGCAGATCATAATGAGGTCATTGGAGGCTATTATGACCATGATGAACAGGCAGTCGGAAAGGGCCGTCGAGGTGGAAACCACTCAAGTGAGTCGAGAGAACTCTGAAAGGGCACATGGCCCAAGACTGGAACCGCTTCAGGACATATCGAGGGAGTTACAAAAGATAAAAGTTCCAGAGTTTTTAGGAGGACGACCCGGTAAGCATGCAGAGGCATGGCTGGAAGGCATGAAGAGATGCTTCGCATTGAATGAGTACACATCTAGTTCCAAGGCTAGGATGGCCATCTTTCAGCTTAAAGGTGATGCTTTGAATTGGTGGTCAGACCTCGAGAAGCAGTTGCACCTTACTCCTCTTACAACTTCTTGGGAACTGTTCGAGGAGAGGTTCCACATGAAGTATTTGCCAAATTATTACAAGGAAGAACAGGCAGGTGCACTCCATGCCTTAGTACAGGGAGACAAGACAGTGGAGGAGTATGAATCTCGGTTTATGGAACTGGTAAAATATGTTCCTTACCTAGATGCAGATGAGTGTCAGGTAGAGCGTTTTGTGTATGGACTTAACTACAAGATTAGAGCTACGGTGCGGATGTGGAAGCCAACTTCAGTTGCCATGGCAGTTGAGTATGCTCGTTATGCAGCTGATATGTCAGATGGAAAAGGGGGCAGTAAGTTGACAGGAACCAATCAGTATGTTTCAGGGAAGGCATCACGTCCTTACTTCAGGGGTGGACAATCTAGACCTCCTCCTTATGGTAACACGTTCACACCGAGGGGCAATACTTCAGTTAACTCAATCTTGCAGGCATCGTCCGCAACCCACCAAAGCCAGGGACGTACACAGGGAAGTTCCTATAGAGGAGCAAGGGGTTTTAGAGGAACTAGGGGAAGGAACTCATCTCAGAGGATTCCTTCGATCAACATGCAAGCCCCTCCCAATCTCTCTTGTTGGGGATGTGGAGGTCCTCATTTCCAGTGAGACTGTCCCAAGGGTCGGTCAAGCAGCAGGCACAGGGAAGGAAAGGCACCCATCGATAGTTCGGGTAACAGTCATCGGATTCATGCAGCGGTGCATAACCACCAGGCAGAACATCAGTCTACCGTAGTAGAATCCACTGGTAATGTAAACAATGTCAAACTTAAAATTTTGTTTGATCCAGGAGCAACTGATAGTTTTATTTCACCATTTGCATTAGATAAATGTGGGTTGGCAGCCTACGAGCACGATGATTTCAAACTGGTTGAAATGGCTTCAGGAGCTAAGCAACCAGTAGGTCTTAAAGTGACAGGTTGTGAGGTTGACTTAGGAGTTTGCACCACTAAGTTGGATGCTTATGTCACCAATTTGGGGACTTATGACCTCATTATTGGCATGGATTGGTTAGAAGGCCATAGAGCTTTCTTAGACTGCTATGCGAAGAAGGTGTTGTGCCTCAATGACGAAGGAAGGACAATTCAAATCCAAGGCTTGAAAAGGAAGGTATCCCTCCGTTTCATCTCTATGGTGAAAGCTAAGCGGTGCCTAAGACAAGGATGCCAGTTGTTCGTAGTGGAGGCCGTGAGCGATAGTAAAGGACCTTCCTTGAATTCTTACCCAGTACTTTCCGAGTTCAAGGATGTCTTTCCGAAGGAATTACCAGGACTACCTCCAGAAAGAGAGCTCGATTTCACAATCGAACTAAAACCTGGTGCAGAACCTATCTCAAAAACTCCGTATAGAATGACAACTCCAGAGCTCCGTGAGTTACAGATCCAGTTAAAAGAGTTGCTAGATTTGGGACTGATTAGACCTAGTATCTCGCCGTGGGGAGCACCAGTGATCTTCGTTAAGAAGAAGGATGGATCCCTGCGACTGTGCATAGATTACAGAGATTTGAACAAAGCCACAGTGAAGAACAGGTATCCCATACCAAGAATTGATGACCTCTTCGATCAAATGAAAGGTACGTCAGTCTTCTCAAAGATTGATTTACGATCAGGGTATCACCAGTTGAGGATCAAGGAAGGCGACATTCCTAAGACTGCCTTTCGAACTCGATTTGGGCATTACGAGTTTGTAGTGGTACCATTTGGTTTGACCAATGCTCCAGCTGTATTCATGAGCCTCATGAATGGTGTCTTCCGAAAATACTTGGACCACTTTGTTCAGGTCTTCTTAGATGATATTCTTATCTATTCTAAAAGTGAGAAGGAGCATGAGGAACACTTGCGGTTAGTCTTGACATGCTTAAGGGAACATAAACTTTATGGTAAACTATCAAAGTGTTCCTTCTTCCAAAAAGAGATTCACTACTTGGGGCACATCATCTCAGGTGAAGGGATCTCTGTAGACCCAGAAAAGGTAAAGGCCATTGAAGATTGGCCAATTCCAAGGAATGCTCATGAGGTGCACAGCTTCATGGGGTTAGCAGGCTATTACCGGAGGTTTGTGGAAGGATTTTCTAAAATTGCAAAACCTATTACCACCTTGCAACGCAAGGGAATCCGGTATGAATGGACCGATGAATGCGATGCCGCTTTTACAGAGTTAAAAATATTGTTAACAAGTGCACCGATCTTGCGGGTACCAGACATGGATAAAGATTTCATGGTATGCACCGATGCCTCGAAGCAAGGATTAGGAGCGGTGTTGATGCATGAAGGTGGGGTAATAGCTTATGCATCTCGAAAGTTGAAACCTCATGAGGAGCAGTATGCTACGCATGATCTAGAATTGGCAGCAGTAATGTTGGCACTAAAATTATGGAGGCACTACCTAGTTGGTAGAAGCTTCACCCTTAAAACAGACCATTAGAGCTTGCAGTACATCTTTACCCAAAGGGATTTGAATGCTAGGCAAAGGAGATGGAGTGAGTTCATGAGTGAGTATGACTTTGGTATCTCTTACATCAAAGGAAAGGAGAATGTGGTGGCAGACGCTCTAAGCCGAAGGCCGAGACTTTTCTCCTTAATTCCCTTGAAGGTTGACTTGAGGGAAAGGGTACTAGGACAACTATTGGGCGATAGTTGGTATCTAAAAGTAACCTCAGCTATTCAGAATGGAAAGAAACAGGAATTGAAGTATGATGGGTACCATCTTGAGGAAGATGGATTGTTGCGGTATCAGGGAAGGATGTATGTTCCTAAGGAAGGTGATATCAGGGAAACCATCCTTAGAGAGGCCCATAGATCGCATTACTGTGCGCACCCAGGGGTGAAGAAGATGTATGCTGACATGAAGAAACTCTTCTTTTGACCAGGTATGAAGATGGATGTAGTGGATTTTGTTTCGAAGTGCCTTGAGTGTCAACAAGTTAAGGCAGATCATCGTCACCCCGGCCGGTCTCCTACAACCGCATGATATTCCTATGACTAAATGGGAAGTCATTTCCATGGACTTTGTTGTAGGATTACCACTCACATCTCTGAGACATAATGCTATTTTGGTGGTAGTCGACAAACTGACCAAAAGTGCTCACTTCATTCCAGTCAGAGACACCTATGATGTGACAGATGTGGCAAGGGTATTCATAAATGAGATTATACGTCTTCATGGAGTTCCTAAAAAGATAATCTCTGACAGAGACCCTAAGTTCACCTCCAGATTTTGGAGAAGCATGCAGTCAGCATTAGGGACACAGTTGAACTTAAGCTCAGCTTATCACCCCGAGACAGATGGACAGACTGAGAGGGTGAATCAAGTGATGGAGGACATGCTTAGGATGTATGTTATGGATCAACAGACACAGTGGGAGAAATATCTTCCTTTAGTGGAGTTTGCATACAACAATAGTCATCACAGCTCCATTGGTATGCCGCCATATTAGGCATTGTCTGGGAGGCCGTGCAGGACACCACTCAGTTGGGACAGGTTAGAGGATCGAGTTTTAATTGGGCCTGAATTGATTCAGGAAATGGAGGAGCAAGTGTTACAGATTAGGCAGCGGCTGAAGGAAGCACAGGATAGGCAAAAGAGTTACGCTGATGCACACAGATCAGATAGAACTTATGGAGTAGGGGATCGTGTATTTATTCGCATCAGACCAAATAAAAGTACCATTCAGTTTGGGAAGGGTACCAAGTTGTCACCTCGCTTTATAGGTACATTTGAGAATCTTGAGAAAATTGGACCAGTTGCTTATCGTCTCGCGCTGCCACCCCCACTTGCATAAAACTCATAATGTATTTCATGTTTCTGTATTACGAAATTACATAGCTGATGAGACTCACAAAATTCATTGGAAGGAATTGCAGGTCTCGGACGAGGGAACCTTCAGGGTCGAACCATTACGTATACTTGATTGTAGGGTTCGACAGCTCCGTAGTCGCCATGTGGACCAAGTTAAGGTCCAATGGGACAAGTATAGCCCAGGGTCTGCTACCTGGGAGGATGCAGAGACCATGCGTCGAGATTTTCCCTCACTATTTTGACCATAACTTCGGGACGAAGTTTTCCGAAGGGTGGGTGTATGTAACGCCCATATTTTGATTCGGCATATTTATTAGTTAGATACACCATACTTTATTTCTTATATACTCTGTTGAACTCAGCTCGACTGAGTAAACTATATTGGACCTCATTATATGATGTTACTCTGTTTTATGACTTCACCATGATTATGAAGTTACTCTGTTTTATGACTTCACCATGATTATGATGTTACTATGTTATGCGGTTATGATGTCATGATTATCATATGATTTCCTTATTTTACGATTGCAGTATATGTTTATATGTTTTCATTAATGAAATGTGAAATATATGATTCGGTACATGGATACCATCTTCTTATATGAATTATTGAAATGTTATATGTCATACGCATCTATGATGAGCTAAAAAGGTTACATGAATTAAAATGATAACATGGATCAATTGGCGATCAATGGAAAATGCTTTCTATAAATTGTATTTTGCAAAATACTAACCTACAGGACTCAAGGGCTATGGGATAGCCAGTTACTTGATCTGATATATATTGGAAAGGAAAAACATGTTCATACAGCAAACCTTAGCAGCCAAAATAAGGATACGATAACACAAACTGATAATCCCGATAGCAGCAAGTATGAGTTGATAAGGGCGTAGGCCCAGTATGTTGAGAGGGATGGATGTGTTTCCCACCCTATGTTTCCATGAGACCCGAGGTCGTGGGAGGGCCGTGCTGAGACACGCTCCCCATGTTGTTGTGATGAAGATGGTCGGATGCCTGCTAGGGGAGGATAGGTCCGCTGTTCAGCCGACGCTATCGCTCTCAAGTTCTATGTGGTCAGATCGGTGAGTCCGACATCCACTGTTGTACTAGCAGAGGGAGGATAGGGAGGATGCTGGACGTAGGTTATGATGGGAGGATGTGTTAGTTAGTACTGTTGGGGGTTTAGTATTCCTTGATTCCGAGTTAGTGGAAGTAGGCACCCTTCCTGTACTTGATTGATTAAACTAATGTAAACATAAAGACAATGATGTTAAATCGTAAAGGGTTAACTGTTAAATAACCGAGGATGTTAAAGTAATTATACTATATATTATGCTTGCTCTTCTGCATGGGGGTAGATACTATTATTAGTTAGCAAGTATGCATAGGCGGAATGGGGTTTGTTTATAGTACATATCCGACATGTGCATACACTGGCCATGCATGCACACCTTGTACGTGTACAATATTACTGGTGTATAACATACTTGTCATGCTTGAATAGTAGTATAAATGTCATAGATAACTCAGTTAAGGATACATCAATCAACTTAGGTAATGAATGGTTAGGTTGTCAATGTGTAAATAAGTGAATTAGTAATTATATGAAAACATTGTAATAATAAACTAAGACAAGTGTCGTCAGTTAACATTGTCATAGGAGAACTGTTGTGAATAGGGTAATGATAGTGTCTAATTAATTAGTAAAATTGTTTAAGCCCTCACAAGTGCTTTGTTTATAAGAACAAGGATGCTATGTTGATGATAGGGTACTCATGTGATAAACAAATAATTAAGAATACTATGATTAATTCACCTTTTATTATTGTTAAATGGTGATTTAATTATTATTATTAATTAATAAATGGTGATCTAATTATTATTATTAATTAATTAATAATATTCCAGCAACATTTATATCCCTATCGTAACAATTGCAATATAAGTAAGATTTAAAATATTGATTTATAAATTAATATTGTGTGATTATTTCCATTTCAAAAGTTACCCATAATAGGATAATCATTTTTGGAATGAACGTGATGTGATGGAAAATGGTTATTTAATTATTCGATGTTAATCTTGGAATTTAAATCTCAAGATAAGTGGTCTCGACGGATAAGGTGGACCATTAAGACACATCATGTCCAAGTGAAAAGGGGCAACTAATTATATAATATTTTATTAATTACATTAATAACATTAAATACCAAGGATGGCGAATAGACTTGTATTTAATGAAGCTTGTCTCGAATGGATAACCTTTGGGTGATAATTCCCACCGTAATAAATAATTACAACCGTCAATCCAAAACCAAATGAATTTTCCATGAGAGTAATTAATTATACATTTTTATAATGAGACGTGGATGAATGAACTAGGGAAAGGAGTAAAGGTTTGAGGGGCTCGAGAGGGGGAGTTTGGGGCGGTGGAGTAAGCCCAAGGTCTTCTCGAGGATGGACATGTATATAGAGGGGGAGAAGGTTGAAGGTTGGAGAGGTTTTTTTTGGGGGAAGAAAAGAAGTTTGGGAGAACATAAAGTTGGGAGAACCGAAGAGAGGATTGCTCTCGGGATTATCAGATTGTGGGCTCGGGGGCTTGGAAATCCTTGATTTCCAAGGGCCAGCAAGATAATAGCTGGTCGGTAGGGTGGACACTTCAGTTTGGCTGCCTAAGAGGTTATACAACCTGCTACAACTTACAGTTAGCATCAGCATCAGGTAATTTCCGTTATTTGACTATTATGCTAAAACTTACTGTAAACATGCATAACTTGCTATTTACTGATTTACTGAGTTGTGAAACATATTATTATGCTGGAACTTGATTGTAGAAAAGGGAAATATTGATATGTTTTGTTTATTTTAAATTACGCATGTAAGGTTGATAAAAACACAATAGAACACTAAATATCATTTAGACGCATAGTAATTGTTAGAAATTTACTCCCATACACCTGATAAAGTTTAATACTTAGAAAATAAACTCTGAAATTTTACTCAGTGCTCTGCTGTAAAAACCAGAGCACTATAGTGTCCCTTTGGGATTTGATGTCGATGAATTTAAATACCTCCCAGTATTCAGCACCACAACAAAAGTTCTAAAATGTATTGGGTTCTTGACCAACGGAATGCATGGCCACTCCCCATGTCTAGATCACAATTATCAAATTCATGTAGATGAAATTCATAGATTGACGGGACCATCAATAATAGGGGAGGGAATCACTACAATATTTCAAGGTGACCGCAAAAGTGACAGTAATCCCTCAGAGCCGAGCCTGAATGATTGATATGACACAAAGAATGGAGGAAAAGGCATCATAATTGCTAACATCAATCACTCGCCAATCAAGATTGCATGTCATATCATAGCCATCCAAGTCATGCGGAAATACACAACAAGGGAATTTACTTTGGACACCATTTCTATGGTGGAGTTCTATGTTCAAGGTGTTTAGTTGAATTGGTGTAAGTATTTGGTGAGTGAGCACTTCCAAGCATTTACAGATGTGCAAAAATACGATGGTTACTTTATTTTCAGGTATTTTCTCATAGTACTGGCCATATGGAAATGGAAACCACTGAAAGGAAAATAATTGTCACACATTACTCCTCAATAGGGTAATGCAGAACATTTTACTCCATGGAGGACGTAGCGCGATGCTAACAATGTAGTGTTGCACAACAATGCTTTTGGGTAATGGTACCTAGATCTTAAGAAGGAGGCACTAGAGCAGATTCAAAAGATGTTGTTAGTTAACTACACTTCTAAGATATGGTCAGGGATTGATCATGATAACACCTTCATTCAACTACAAGAAGTTAACCCAAATGAATATAAAGCATGCACCCTGCCATTCTGTTTGCTGCCAAAGTTGTTTCACAAAGAGGTCAACAATTGGTCAAGAGTAACAGTCATGTCAATAGTAAAAGGTAATTCATACATATTTCCTCATTCTTTGACTAAAGATAAGCAAAAAAGAAAAGAAAATGTGGCCCCTAAGGACTCTTTAGAAGAAACATCCCAACCTACCACAATTGAATTCTTGCATCTTGCACTTCCCCTGTCCTTAGAATCCCTTGCACATACTACTATGATCCCCACAAAGTTTGTGAAAGATTCCTTTGTTTATCTAGGTGAACCAAAGCATCCCCACATTAGTAACCCATCCATTACAACACCATTATTCACCACCTCCACCATCCCTACACCTTATTACACAATGCTTCCCTGAGCTTCCCAAAATTTTCCCACCCTTCCACTTGTGATGGTTCCCCTTCCGTTAGAATTTAATTTGAAATCCCTCCAGACCCATGCCAAGAATACATATTTTATTGATACACTCGATGACTCAGGTACCAAAAGTTAGAAAATAAGTCACATATGTCCACAACAAGTTGAATTACACCACTCAACAGAGTCAAAATAAATTTTCCACACTTCACAATTGGGTCGACATCTTAGCTAAAAAGTAAAAAAATGTATATATTTTGCTGGAAAAGTTAAGTAGTTGAATATCAAAGCTCATAACATCGCTATTCCTCTTGATCATGAGTGCAAGTACCAATAAGCACATCAAGCTAATGATGCATTGTCCACACAATATGACAAATTCTACACTACTAAACAAGCTCTTCATGAGTGAAATACATTGACCCAACTCACATACACTGACTTATAACAATTAGATCAGTTCCCAGACACATTGAACCAATAGCTCCATCCTCAAATTCCCACACTATCAGATACACAATGAGATCAAAAAAATTTGGCTAGCGCCAAATTTTTTCTTGAAAAATGGAAGACCAAATTGGAAGCATTCGACGTTTTCATACAACGTGCATTCACAGAATTACTAGTGTTGTCTCCTTCATTTGAAGAGCTTGCACTAGATGATGCACAAGCTTCAAGAACACAATCAAGTTGAATCGAGGGTGAGTCAACACTTGTGGGCTCCTTCATTCTTGGAAATTCCCTTAAAGGTAGAAGAAAGTGTGGTGTAAATGAGCGAGAGTTGAAGAAGCCCCGAATGGTTGCAATGGATTGATTGTGATAACACCTTCATTCAGTTGCAATAATTTAACACAAACAAATTTAAATCATGCACCTTGCCATTCTGTTTGTTTCTAGAGGCATTTCAAAAAGAGGTGAACAATTGACCAGGAGTAATGGTTATGTTAATAGTAAAAGGTACTTCATACATATTTCCTCATTCTTTAACTAAAGAAAAAATAAAAATAAAAGCAAGTGTGTCCCCTAAGGACTCTTTAGAAGAAACATCCCAACCTACTACAACCAAATTCCCACATATTCCAGTTCCCCAATCCTTAGAATCCCTTGCACATACTACTATGATCCCCACAAAGTTTTTGAAAGAGGCCTTTGCTTATCTAGGGAGACCAAAGTGGCCCTGCTTCAGTAACCCATCCACTGCAACACCCTTATTCACCACCTCCACCATCCCTACACCTTCTTATGCAATGATTCCCTGAGATTCCAAAACTTTTCCCACCCTTCCACTCGTGATGGTTCCTCTTCCAACAGAAGTTACTTCGACATCCCTCTAGACCCATGCCGAGAAGACCTATTTTATTGAAACACTTGATGACCCAGGTACCAGAATTTAGCAAAGAAGTCACTTATGTCCTCGACAAGTTGAAGTACACCACTCAATAGAGTGAAAATATATTTTCCACACTTTAGGATTGGGTCAACATCTTAGCTAAAAAGAAAAAAGCTATAGATATTTTGTGGCAAAATGTTAGGTAGTTAAATATTGAAGCTCATAACAAAAATATTCCTCTTGATCACGAGTGTGAATACCAAGAAGCACATCAAGATGGTGACGAGTTGGACAAAAAATATGACAAAGTATACACTACTAAACAAGCTCTTCGTGAGTTAAATACATCATCCCAACTCATATACAATGACTTATATCAATTATATCAATTCACAGACACATTGACCCAATAGCACCATCCTCAAATTCCTACACTCTCAGATACATAATGAGCTCAAAACATTTCGGCTAGCACCAAATTGTTTCTTGAAAAATGGAAGACCAAATTGCAAGCATTTGACATTTTTGGAGAATGTACATTCACAGAAGTATCAGAGTTGACTCATTTGTTTGAATAGCCTACACTAGATCATGTGAAATTTCATAAACATAGTCAAGTTGACTCGAGGGTGATTCAACACTTGTTGGCTCCTTCATTTTTGGAAATGCCCTTAAAGGTAGAAGAAAGTGTGGGGTAAAGGAATGAGAGTTGCAGAAGCCCCTAATGGTTGAATTGGTTTTGGACCCATGAATATATAAATAAGTATGAGGCAAGTAGAATATGAGAGGAACGAACACTATTACATATGGCCGGATTGTTCCACGAAATATTTCCACGTTTTTAACATTCATGGGTTAAAAAAATTAATTTTTATATTTTTTGTTTTTCAAGGCGGAAAAACCATGGCAATATCCATGCTTTGTAATGTTCCACGAACTTTCGTCGATATAGGGACGAACTGTTTAGGTTTCACTATTTGTAAGTCCCCTTTATTTTTCATATTCTTTTTCTCTTCGTTATTATCCTATATACTTTTCTACCATAGGAAACACCTCATCACCATCATCTCTAACTCTTTTACCACCTTCAACATCTTTGCAATATGCTTCCATTCTCTCCCAATGAAGCTTACATCCCAAAATGTGCTTGTTAAATGGAACACATTTCCTCAAGCTACTTCCACTCAATGGTATTCAAAACTTCCCCATCCTCTCTCCTCTACACCATCACCACTATCTCAATGAACACAACTAATGCTCGCCACTTGAAAATTTATCATCATTATACCTTGCTTTCATTGCAACCACTCCTCTATTGCAATATTGATCTTCAAATTGTTTCTCCTATTCTTCATATTTTCTATTTATTGACATAAACTCTTCTTACTAGAGAAATTTCTACTTCTCCATGATGAACACATCATGTATTCCTTCATCATCTTCATCTTCAATATTTATAGTTATCTACTTTGCATTTTCAATTAAACATCTTATTCCATGACAAACATGCATGTGTATTCCTTCATCATCTTCCTATTCAAGATTTCTCTACTACTTTGCATTTTCATCTCAACAACTTATTCACTTTGGCAACATCATTGTTTCATGTTTTATTTGGTCCATTCCACTTTCTTTTCTTTTGTTGCACATTCCACTTGACCTACAACAAAATCAACACAAAATATTATGGGATATTCATATTATATTATAAGTTATGGTTATTTATGTATCTATAATACTAATAATACTAATGTTTGTATCGTTTGGGGGTTGTCAACTTGAAATGATTTGTTGGAAGTTAAAGTCCTTATTGAGCTTTCAAAGCATGTTAAAGCTGCCATTACTTGTTGCCTTTACACACTACTTGGGGTCCTTATAATACTCCTTGCATTTTTTCAATTACTTCATTTGTCGTGAGTGCTCCACCACTATAGGGATATATATACCATAGGTAGCTCCATAGTGGTGGTGAAATAATGAAATACCAAAGCATGCCACAAAGCTCGTATGGGATCATGACTTGTATCTAAAATTTGGGTTAATGTTGAGGGCATTAAAAGTAACTCTACGATAGCACATGGGTTCTTGGTTTCTACCATCGTCGAGGGTTTCGATGTCATAGTTCGTTTGTTGGAGTCTGTATGTTGGATGTGCCTAAGGGTTTCATGGTCTGACCTGAGCTGGTCTCATGGCCGTCAACCCACCACGAAGGTTGCATATGCAGGAATGGTGATAACTACACACGCAGGTAACTCTATGATAGCACATGGGTTCTTAGTTTCTACACCATCGTCGAGGGTTTCGATGTCATAGTTCATTTGTTGGAGTCTGTATGTTGGATGCACCTGAGGTTTTCGTGGTCTGACTTGAGCTTGGATCATGGCCGTCAACCCACCACGAAGGTTGCATATGCAAGAATGGTGACAACTATACATGCAGGTAACTCTACGATAGCACATGGGTTCTTGGTTTCTACACCATCGTCAATGGTTTCAATGTCATAGTTTGTTTGTTGGAGTCTGTATGTTGGATGCGCCTGAGGGTTTCATGGTCTGACCTGAGCTTGGCTCATGGCCATCAGCCCACCACGAAGGTTGCATATGCAAGAATGGTGACAACTACACATGCAGGGAATACCCTTATTGTCTTTCTTGTTAATTTGAATTGATACGAATACAAACTCAAGTTCTGACCGGTATATTTTTACTTACTTGGAAGGTAATAGTTTGGTCCTCTCCATTTGCGTGGTTACTGGTTGATGTTACAGGTTTAGAATTGGAGGCATTTTCAATTGGTAAGCTCAGAATCCACATTTCATTACCTCTTCCTCTCGCCTTTGTGGAGTGTTCATTGGGGGTTTCGATGTCATAGTTCATTTGAATGTTTGGTTCTCTATTTAATCTCTGCGTTTTCCTATGTATAAGATCCAAGTGTATGCGTAGAAGAAATGGTGTTTAAGAAGGTTGCCCTATTTTCCTGTAGCATGAGAATCTATAAATGGCAACTGCTAATAGATATTCCATACTGAATAAAATCGTTTTGTTCTTCTATGTAGGCGATTTAGTTTAAACGTTTCTGTTGCCCAAGATACTTTTGCCTCATTTCTAAATTATTTTCATGGGACCTGGGATTTTGGAATTATACCTCGGGTTTCGATACTTGACCTGGGCATCTATCTTTTTGTTGGTGTCAATGTGGGATTCGATCCTTGGATTCCATCATTTTTCTAGAGTTTCAATATAAACCTTAGAGTCTGCGTCCATAGGGTTTGAGCAGTAATAATCCTTGAAGGTTCTGTTGTGTTCTGATATGGTTTCGATAAATCGTGTTTACTATGTAATGTTCCCATAATTGATTTCCTGAGTGATTTAAATTATGAGTTTTGGTTCTTTATTTACTCCTGCATTTCTGGAATTTCATAAATAGAGATACAAAAGAGTTTAAATGGGTGGAATGTTAAAGGGATTCGATCCCAGTTCCTGCGTTTGAAACCCAATGCTTGTTTGTATTTAATGTATGCGGTTTTGATGAAAGATGGTTGTGGTGCTGATGATTGTTAATTCATTTGATTGAAAGATGACTGTGTAAAAAACTCCCGTGTTTTCGTTAAAGTTGTAAAAGTAATGGAATGCTTGAGTCTACGTTTGCAAATCGTAATTTCCTTGATATGGTTGAAGCACTAGATCTAGCTACAGGATAAGACTATAACAACGCATACATCCTCATAAATTAATCCATAGGAAAGAAATACGCAAGACAAAGCCAGGGTATGTATCACATTTAATGTTTGGTGTTTCCTGACTACTTTATATGTGTTTAGAAGATTGTGCAGTCATGCAATGGTTATCTGTGTAAGAAACTTACATCTCGAGGACCAACTTCAGCACAGGGACCACACAGGAGTGTTGAAGTTGATAGAGATAAAATATGTTATAAATTCTTTTACTGTTGCTTTAGCGCTAGTCAGAAATTTCAATGGTAATTGTGAGGAAATTTTGCTTCTGTAGACCATATTGCTAAATGGAAAGGTAACACGGGTGGCTTTTATTTTCTATAGTACAAGGTACTATATTTGTACCCACACTTCAGATCTGATTTTTGGTTTAATGTTGACGTGTAGATCTTCAATGGCACCTCTCTTATTGTTATTTGATCAATAGAGAGAAATGAGGGATATTTTTATTTGGCATCCCACCACCCTTCCTTATACTATGATGATGAAATTTCAGGCTATATTGGACAACTGTACATTTGAGAGAGATATGACTGGTTGTACCTTCCCCACCTTGATTGAAATATGATTGGTCTTGTGGTACCTTATCTTTCACTTGTGTTTAATGGGGTCATTTACCCTCCTTGAGTAACTTTTCTAAAACCACCTTGTTGAAGTTTTTCTCTTATAGAGTACTACGGTTGTTTGGCCACATTTGGAGCATACCCTTGGTTCTAAGGGTCATGGGTCCCAAGACTACCACCTTCAGGCTTGAAGTGCAACTGACAATGGAAGACACAAGTGTATTTTATTACCACCATGCAAATTTAATTTGACCTTTCAATTCCCATCACCATTTCCTCTCATACGACGTCCCACAACCATTTCTCTTGACACCCACTCTTGATTCATTCTGCATGCATTTCACTATGCAAGCGTCTCAGATTCTCATTGTGTTTTCCCTCAATTAGTTTATCAATTCAGTATGACCCACGCCCGCCGTCCGAGGAGTGTTGCTAGCGATCGTGGATCATACTGAATTGATAAACTAATTGAGGGAAAACGTAGTGAGAATATGAGATGGTTGCATACTGAAATGCATACAGAATGAATGAAGAGTGGGTGTCAAGAGAAATGGTTGTGGGACATCGTATCAATGTGATTGTAAGGCACTCTTTTAAGGTGAAGTCCACTATTTTAAGTCTTTTTCCTCATTTTCATGCCTTTTTGTAAGACAATAAGGAGGGTAGTGGCATCAACATTGAAAATGGTTTCCATCCAAATCTATCAAGTATACTTTTAGGTCAGCAGTATTCTTGACTCCGAACTGTAGCTACAGTTCGGAGAAAAGAATACTGCTGACCTAAAAGTACACTTGATAGGTTTGGATGGAACATATTACCATGGACATTTATGCTGTCGTATTTTTGGTTTAATGTTGACGTGGAGATCTTCAACTATACCTCTCTTATTGTTATATGATCAATATGTTTATTTTATTACCTGTTACTGATTGAGTTATTAAATACTTGTTGTACCTTCCCAACCTTGATTGAGTTATTATTGGACTTCTGGTACCTTGTCTTTGACTTGTGGTTAATGCGAACATTTACCCTCCTTCACTTTTTTTATACCACCTTGTTGAATTTTTGGTCTTATAGAGTACTTGAATTTGATCACCTATGATTAGTTGTGGTGTGCTGATAATCACTTCTTTTATGTTGAGACTTGGTTGAAGTTTATAATTTTTGTGACTTTATTTATGTTGAGTTATGTACTGTGTGTGACCGTCATTGACCTAATTAACTCCAGTCATTTCTCTCTCTCTAGTTTGTACACACCCTCTTGTAGGGTCAGTTGGTTCCTAGAGAAGAATGGCCTCTCCGAGGCACAAACAATCTTTTCTGAAAGTAACACTTTTGAGTATATTTTCAAGAATAGTTTCACACCTAGGTTGGTATCTTAAACTATATATCTACTTTTGTTATATGATATATATGTTTATTTTATTACATGTTATTGAATATTAATAGTTCATCGTTTTAGTTTGCTTGTCAGTGTAACTCATTATAACAGTTTTGAATATACCAAAGAGCCTGTGTTAAGAACTTATGGGTTGTACATTTGGAGTTCTTGGTTTCAAGAGGTAAGTATTTAGACTAACTAATGTATATCCATGGAATACTTTTTTCTGGAAATTTGTTTTTATTGTTTCTATTGGCATTTGTGCTATGGAACTAATGTGAATTGTGTTCACTATTATTAGCTGATACAGGGAGGGCACATACTACCTTAAAGGTGTTTGATTGTTATGGCATTCTTATTTTTTATTAAATGTTTTTTTGCTCACATCATTCAAGCAAAGTTTATAACCCTGCACTGTAATCACAGCATCTAACTGCATGGA
This sequence comes from Larix kaempferi, assembly GCA_027924585.1. Lineage (NCBI taxonomy): Eukaryota > Viridiplantae > Streptophyta > Pinopsida > Pinales > Pinaceae > Larix > Larix kaempferi. Next base: position 10,986,933 of record BSBM01000259.1, on the reverse strand, counting down.
AGTTGGGACATTGTTACTTTATCACATGTGCATGTGCTCTCTGTTTTCTACCTTTGAATGCAAATGACACAAAAACCTATCTCTGTGGTTACAAATATGCATTTGGATATTTGTATACTAGGGTAAATTGTGAGGTGCAACATGTAGTCATGTCCTTCAAGGCACTGTTCATGCTATGTATTGATATTCAACATGGTGCTTAATAATTATGTATTTTCTTGTTTTAAACATATAAGCTCGCAACTAAATTAGTGAGGTTTATATCTATAATGATCCAAAAACATCTGAAAGCTCACTATTGTCCAGGGTCTCAAACACCACCTTTCACAAGAAATTAGCATTTCTTTAGTTCATTGTGCTATCAGTTGACCATAAAAATATTATATATATCCTGGAAGGGCAAGGCAGAATCAGTTGATATTCCTCGCTCGACACCCAATTGATTACCTGGTCTTTTCCATTGACAGGAAATTAGGATCATCTCCATTTAGGGAATCTTATAGCAGTGAGTCCCCTAAGGGGGGCTGCAAGTGATGTGCCCACTGGTAATGAATCAGATTTTTGCTTCCAATTGAGGGAAGATGGTCCCTTTGAAGATAGAAGGATTCCTCTAATTGTATCATGCCTTGGCCTTGAGACATGAAATTCAATGAAATTGGGAGTCCTTGATTGAGACTAAACCATTTTAGTGGAGAGATTTCATCTAGAATTGATCATAGAATGAGATATAAACACTGTGGGAAAACACATGATGATGTTGATTTGTGTGTGATTGCATTTGCAGCTAGAAAATATATAGAAGGTGGCATGAAATCAAATGAAATTATGGGTAACAGCAAGTGCAGAGAAGTTTCATGAGTCACATAAGAAGATGGCAATAGATTATGGAGAAAATCCCATCTCCATGAAGTGTTGTATGGAGTCAGAAATATTTGCATGGGAGATGTAAACATGGTTGTGATACATGTAAAATTGTGTAATTTGTCTTTGTTTGAATTTGTTTGGTCTTAAGTGAATACATCTTCCCATTTGAGTGCATGGTAATTGCATTGTTTGCATGTGGTGCCTATATAGTTCTATGGTATTTTTGGCAAATCCTCTTACATAAAGTGCATTTGATAGTGAAAATTTATGCAGCTCATCAAAATTTGCAATTGGGATCTTTATTTGTTTTGGTTTTTATTGGGTTGGTGAATTCATTGGATTAAGTGGCCTCTAAAATGGAAGCTAAGTTGGGCTCTTCTATTGTTCCCTACAAAGAGTTGCTTGTTAAAAAATGCAGTGAGTGTTGAGAATTGAAAACCGTAGCATTGCAAACTTCAAATGATAGAATTTGTGGAACAATTGTTTCCTATAGGGTATTCATGACAAGTAGAATTGTGATAGTATTTCCTTATAGGGGTTTAAAGTAAAACTCTATCATGTCATTGCTTTAATGCAAGATACTAATGACAAATGTACACTAAGGTCACATTTCTATAAAGTCAAATCTCGTACATTTTTCACTTCATATAGAAACATCAAAAATACATTTTGTATGTTCATTCAGGCACTCGATATTGATACCTTTCTTTTATTGAGTAAGGAAAGATTGATACCTTTCTTTTATTGAGTACATTCTTGATCAAGATTCCCATGAGAATAGGGGCCTTCTCCTTTAAGGCCTCAATGATATATTACCATAGAGCTGGGAGAAGGGCCTGAGGGAGAAGCTAAAGGCATGAATGTTCAGTCATATGTGGGGTTCAGAATGTGACAAGGAGGAGATTCTGGTGGTTACCGAAAGTTGGAGTTTCGATGGCGATCGGATCACCATTCAATTGCTACCCACATGTGCTTAAGACCGAGGCTTACAATTCTTCATGTTTATACATTTAGTTCAAGTTCTTGAGATATCTATCTAGGACTGTGTTTGTTTTTTACAAGCAAGTTTGATGATAAATGACTATGAGAAAGTTCTATTAAGAAGTGAATAGAGCTAAGGTATAATTCTTTGTAAGACCGTGCTCATACATTGCAAAAATTTGTTTAAGCATTATGATTATTCAAAGGACACAAGGATGTGAAATCTGAGCTTGAAGAAGAACAATTTGCAAAGCATTGAAACATATTGATAGCATATTTGAAGGACTTGTGTTATAACTTGAAGACTGAGCATATTCTTTGTGACCAAATTGAAGTTGATTTTGAATAGTGTTATGGGAGAACATCAGTTATATCTTCATGAAGACTGAGCCTATTCTTTGTGACCAAATTGATTTTGAGTTTTAATATTTGTGCCATTAAAACATAAAACTTGAAGTTGAAGAATTGATTGTTGAAAAGGGATAAGTATGAAAACTACTTAAATAAATTTTATTTTTGTTACTGCTTATTATAAAGACTTAATGGTAACTACTTTAAGGAATACAATGCAAGATTATTTGTTTCATGAAGTTTGATAGAATTGGAAACCATCATTAAGCATACTTGTTTACAGATCTGAAAGGAATCATTGAGATGTAAGAGATGGTTCATAAGAAGTGCTTTCAGTCTATCTGAAGCCAATCTATGACTGTATCGTCGCATTCATTTTTTTTTTTAAACTCCCAGGTATCATCTCTATATCGACGAACATCAACGTAGGCTATACAAAATGTTTCGACGCAGTTGTTAAACCTACCACGAATGTTTGGGAATGCAACCGTGGATACTGTGACAATGTTTCGTGGAACTATAAACGTATCTTCCATGCAGGTGTTGAATCTGCCACAAAAGATTGTGAATGGATTCGTGTATATTGCGACGAATATTCGTGGAAGGTTCAGCACATTCATGGAAATTTATAGGAGTTGTGCGTCGATATAGAGACGAAATTGCATGGAAGGATTCATTTTTCGTGGATATGAGAAGTGTTGTGTTGTTGACATGTGGTATCAACAAAATGTTTCTATTGCCATGAAGTGGAAGTTTCATCTCTATATCCACGGATTTCTTTCCACGAAAAAAACAAACCCCAATCGTTGAAACAAGGACGAAAATTCATGGCTATTACAATGAAATTTCGTGGAAAATTAGACCATATGTAGTAGTGGAAGTAACCAAAGATAGTGAGAGAGATAGAAGAAGATCGAAGATCGAGATGCAATAGAGTAACATGGATGATCAGTCTTATGTATTTGGGTTTTGGGGTAATATTATTAGGATATGAGTTCCCTATTATATGTGATATCGCAATAGGTAATTCTGTGGATGGTTTAAGACCTTAGATCCATGAATTTGTCATTTAACAGAAGCCATCAGTAATATAAATGAGGGAATCCCCCCCCTTAGTTTTATGTGTATGGTTGAGTTGTATTCTTTTTATTGTCTAATGAATAGATCGTATTTCTATTTCACATATGCATGTTATAATTAATGGAACTCTCTTATGATAGTTCTTGCAGCATGAAGAACACCAACCCTTTCATGCATATCCTTATATTTAACCCTCCTTATCACACACAAGTTTTGGTTGTGCTTCGATTGAGACCTTCTCCTTCGAGGGATTGAAAATACAAGCACACTAGACTATAGTGGTTTCCTTTGTTGGCCCCTACAGAAGAACTTGTTGACGCCTAGAAAATCCCTGCATTGATAGTAGGTGTTCTCCCCGATGAAATCCCCAATTATAATTCCAACTGCTTAAATAGAGATGCAGGGGCTTCATTTAATAAACCACTATCATAGCACGTTCATTCGTGGCATATGAAACAATACCCCTAATTTCACTAAATATTGGAAAATGCCTTCCAAAATCATTTTTCTTAACCCCCTCCTAATATGCCTTCCCAATTTAAAAAAACCCCTAGTTTCACTAGATATTGTATGTATCATTTTTTTCATTAACATTTTTTATACCCCTTTATATTTCTACCTAGTATATTGATATGATACCCCTCTTATGACCCCACATGCATTCTACAATACACCTTGCTTCTTTTGATGTATATTGTGGATGCACATTACTTCACCCACAATGCAATTACTCAACCATATATCATTATGATTGGCAACATCTAATGGTCTAATGAAGAGATAGGAGATCATTTCTTGTATGTCACTAAAGCCAATGCACATAGTACAACATTTAGATTTCATGTTGCATTTCTCCAATCGCTGACTAAGCATGTTGTGGGCTAGGTATCCAAGCCCCCAAACCCTGTAACAAGCTCTAGGAGGCTGACTAAACCTCCCAAGGCCTGTAATAGGCACGAGTGGTTTGGTATTCAAGCCCCCAAGGCCTATCGAGGGCCTATAATAGGCCCTGGAGGCTTAGAGCCTCCCAAGGCTATTGGTAACAACTAGCTGAGTGCTATTGGTAACAATTGGCTATCAATGACCACTGTCTCTCAACTATGATCGACTGGAAACCCACTTCACCATGAAACCCTTGGCCTCAAGCATGCCTCAAGATGCGATTTCCCTGCGTACTTGTAAGCCCGATCCTTGCCTCAACCTGATTTCTCATCTGGCTGTGATCCCGCCATCTCCATTTGGAGGATATTTGTCAGTCCGCCCATATAAAAAAGACCCCAAAGTATTTTTGTATTGTTACATTAAATAAAAAACCCTTTTCCCCTTAATATATAAGCAATATAATTTTTAGGTTTTCATGAATATTTAATACCACAATATGAATGAACGTGATACTGTATTGCCTTCTAGTGAAGCCCCCGTGAATAGAGATCCCATTCGAATTCTGGCCTGACTACCATTAGTTGGTTTGGGTTTTACCGATAGCGGCCCGGTCCACCATTTAGGGTTTTTTATTGTTTAATGATGAAATTAAATTTTCCTAAACTAAAATGCAATCATAATCCATCCCACCCTATCCTATGTAGGATAAAAAATTGAAGGGACAGGCTACAAACAAAACTGAAATAAACATCCCAAAAAAGAGAGATGAAGTATCATACATGTATAGCTATCACAAAATGAAATAAACCTAAAAAATAGCTATAGCATTACAAAATCCTACATTTACAACTCGTGGAAAGAAAATACACTGTGAGAGTAAATGTATAGTAAGAGAAGTTGTTGGCCATAAGAATAGTCAAGCATATAATTAAAACATTACTACTGCATATACGTGAAAATGGATCAAAACATAGTTCCATAATAGTCCATCTTTAGCACAACCACAATCTCCATGCCAACAAATTAAGTCCAACAACCCCTGTATTCATCCTCCCAAGTTCTTACAAAGAATGAGTAGCAAAGGATCATGTGCCAAAATCCCCTTCTCTTTCTCTTCTCCTTAATTTATATCTTTACAAAATAACTGACATATGCATTTTCATATTCCTCAAGTCATTTGAGACCTTTCATGTAGTAGGAAATTCTCGCTATGGATAGGTATAATCCCTCTTGGACATGAAAAGGTTCCCTAGGTCCCTAAGCCAAGACAAAATAAAGACAAATGGACTCTAAATTTCTCCTATACCTAGGCTTTATGCATACAACAATACAAGAAAGAAGAAGAGTGAGGTAGAGCAGATGACTTTCCTCCTTAGTGATGGTTGTCCTCGTTGCTCCTACATTTAGGTTTGATGTCAAAAGTTCCAAATCTGAGTAGATCCTATAGAGACAACACAAATGAGTACCTTCCTTATACATGTTAAGCATAAAGAAGCCTACTTACTTTGAATGCAACAAGAGTAAGAATACATTTAAATGAATACATATATGGGAGATATAGGCCAAGTTGTATTAATGGAAATCCATAAAGAAGCATGTACAATGGTATACCTGACTTGCGAAAGAAATTCCTCCAAGCTTCCCTTACAGACCCTTCGAGAATCAATCTAACATAACAATGGAATCTCCAAGCATACTTTCGATGTGTGGGGTTCAAGGTAGGAGCTTCATTTATAGGATTTGGGATCCCAAACCACCATGGAGAAATGTTTGGATCACAAGAGGATATCATGGATCATGAGAGGATTGACATACTTAGGATGGTATGGAGGAGAGGATTTGAAGGGTAGGCCCAATCTCCAAAAATCCCTCTCAAATATTGATCCTAAACTCAAGGAAGTGTGGTTGGAGGAGATTTTTGCTCCCCTAAAAAGGGCCCATCGAGTGACAAATAGGAGATTATTTCTCCCTAGACAACTGTCAAGGGGGGAAATTCTTGTACGCCCAAAATAGGGTTGTTTGAAGTGGATTTCTACCTCATAGTGATGGATTTCTCCCCACAACATGCTTAGGGACCATAATAAGATTTAGGTTTCCCTCTAGAACACCCGTAGGAAGCACAATAAATCACATTTTCATGGTGCTGAAATATACAACTCAAGGAGGACACACAAATGTGACATTTTGAGGTGTAAAATTTCAACTTCCAGAATATTTTATAGTTTAAAATATTACACTATTTTTGGAAGAGAAAAGAAAATTAAAATTACACTTTATGGGTCTGAAGGGGGTTTTATTGAGATTTAAGAAACCGATCCCAAATGTCACATTCATAAAAAATAACATTTAATTTCTTTGGTTCAAGAAACTATAGAGAAACTTCATGGTTGACCACTTCTCTTGACATCGTGTTCAACCCCTTGGTAACTGTGTTGTGGTAGGTGGTTATGAGTTGAGATTTCTTAGTGGGTTCCTGTTGGGCGGATTAATTGCTTATAAAAACAATCAATTCACAACATAAATTATCAATCCAGGGTAACACCTGTTTATTTCAAGGTTATCATGAAAAATATATGCAGACCACAATTTCCTCTTATAGCATTGGTAATCTAATATGTGTTGCAGCAAAGTAAATCAATCCACTCTTGCATAAATTAAAACACACTTGCGGAAAAGTAAATCACACTTGCAGAAAAATAAATCACGCTACAGTTGCACCCATGCCAATCTACGAATCTAAAACACTTGCATAAATAAAAAAACTTGAATTAAAATTACATCTACGGAAATAAATAAATCAAAGTAAAATACATCCTCTGCTAAACAACAAGGAGTTAGTCTAATTACAAATTAGAGAAACTAAAAATTGAAATATACATTAACAAAAGAGAGAAATTAAAAACTACAATCTAAATTACAAAAGAGATTAAAAGAAATATAATTCTTATTCCATCATAAATTGGACTTATTGCTCTAAGAGTCCTTCCCTTAGAATGGAGAAGGAGCTCTTAATTATATAGGAGTTTTGCATAACAAATCAGAAATGAGGATCCAAAATATCCTCAACAAATTACTAATAATTTGGATCTCAAAATCAACTCAAATCTAATCCCAAACCCTTTTCTAACCTCCATGTTATTTAGGATGCCTTTGAAGTCAAATTCGAATTTAGAGATGTGAGTCATCATAACATGCCCAAAACTCATCCCAAGTGACTGTTAATAGAATTTAATTTGTTGGGTCCATCATATATTACATGGAGGTCTTCAAATCTTTGTAAATAAACTAAATATGCACTCTCATCCACCGCCAACTTGTCCCTTTTATATTCAAATAATTTACATCATAATTTGAGACATATAAGAAGAATAAAAGTAATGGATTTATAAAAATCCATCACCCCTATTGAATATATTCCTCCATGGTTGCTTTGTGGAGTAGCAGGAACAATAACAACATGAGTATAAATAGTAGTAATGACTTAATAATCCCTCATATGAAAAATATCAAATATCCTCTTTCATTGATCTTCAACCATATGAGTTGCGACAAATATTCTGGAGTAACAAAAATTGGCCTGGAGCTGGTTCTGTAAGAATCATCAAACTCATCCATGTTTCAAAGATAAGTGCAAAATATGTTATTTTTCCAATGTTTATTCATAATTCACATGAAATACTAATGAAATGCAAATGGAAACCACCTTAGGTATAAATCCAGCAAATAAGCATAAAAATGGATTAATAAGCATTAATACGAGGTCATGGGAAGGCAAGAAGGGATTAAAAGTAGGGAAAAGATAATGTAAAATAGGGACAATTCCATGGCCCAACATCTCCCCCAAATCGAATATGTTGCATGTCCTCATGTAACCCAATACCTTTGTATCAACCAAGCTGTAAGGGCTCCCATTTTTCAATGCACACTTACCAAAAACCAATTTTGTAACACTTCTATGCTTGTTCAATTGATAATACTGATAAAAGACAATAGTTCCCAAAAGAACCTTGAAATCTCTTCAAAAACAATGGTTGTTGCACTTATCATGAAAGCAAAATCTTAAAACATGTCATCATTAGAAAATCAAGAACACCACAAGTAACGATTTCTCAATAAAAGGTCATAGCAATCATATGCTCAGTTTTCATAGCCAACAGACTTCTAACATTAGTTCTCAAGTGATGTTGAAACAATGTTAAAACATTGTTGAAACAGTGCTAAAACACCACATTGATCAATTCAAAAAAATTTAATAATTAGTATATAGATCAATTGGTTACAAAATTATAGTCATGCAGTAGTACATTTTGTGTAGATTGCCATAACATATTTTTTTTTTTACAAAACACAAGTTTAACAATGATTTCAGCCTCCCCAAAAAACAGGACTATTTTTTAGACCCTTCATTTTATATGAACATACTGTCCAACATTTTCCAAATTAACATATCAAATCGCAATAAAAAAATTTGAAAAAATAATGAATAGAAAGCTAACATAATTTTCTAAAAGTTTTATTTTTACTGAAAAGTGAAATTCTAAACAAAAATATCACTTTTGTTTGCCCAAAGTTGAAAAACGTGAAAAAATCAGATTTATTTTCTCATAAGACCCCCCAAAATAGACACCCAACTTCATGGATTCACCCTCCTATCATCACAATCCTTAGGATTCATTGTATTCAAGTGGTATAAATTAATATAATCGTGAATTAACTTGTGCTCCATAAAACTATTACTCAATATAACCATTTTATTCATATTCTAAACCCTCCATTTTGCCTCGAATAGGTTGTTAATGAGTGAATATGGATAGTGTGGCATGAAAAGCAACATTGGCCTTGTCACCCTCCATTTACCATTTTCATTTTCGAAAGGAAGACTGAGATCAAGAAATGGAAAATGACCCTTCAAAAAGGCTTCTATGGCTTTTATTTCTTGAAGAGTGAGAATGGGATCATACACAACTGCATCATCTATCCATTTACCTTTATTTTTCATTAGAATGGAAAGGCATAGCTGCAACCAACTGGATTCTGATGATGCGATACTTCCAAATCCATATACCAAAATTGTACTAATTCTAAGAAGTATGGATGATCATCATCGCTATTACGTCTTATCACTCTTTGTATTTGTGCCTGGAATTCTGGACGTTGCATATCATTTACAAATTGTCTATAGAAGGAAGAACTCTCAATATTTTATAGAACGTTGCATATCATTCACATGTTTCTAGAACATGCACCTCATCCATATAAATGTTCTTCTAAATCCCCATAATATTCCTATCATCACAAGCCTTAAGATTCATAGTATTCAAGTGGTATGAATACATATCATCGTGAATTAACTTGTGCTCCATAAAACTATTACCCAATATAACCATTTTATTCATATTCTCAACCTTCCAGTTTGCCTCCAATAGGTTGTTAATGAGTGAATATGGACAGTGTGGCATGAAAAGCAACATTGGACTTGTCACCCTCCATTTACCATTTTCATTTTCAAAAGGAAGACTGAGATCAAGAAATGGAAAATGACCCTTGAAAAAGGCTTCTATGGCTTTTATTTCTTGAAGAGTGAGAATGGTATCATACACAACTACATTGTCTATTAATTTACCTTTATTTTTCATTAGAATGGAAATCCATAACTACAACCGTCTAGCTTCTGATGATGCAATACTTCCAAATCCATACACCACAATTGTACTAATTCTTATAAGTATGGATTATCATCATCGCTATTGATTCCTATCACTCTTTGTATTTGTGCCATGAATTGTGGACGTTGCATATCATTCACAAATTGTCTATAGAAACAAGAACTCTCAATCTTTTCTAGGGAAAAATTCAAATCACTAACAATACAAATAATCAGTTGCGCTGATGTACTATTTATATTTCTCAGGGTTGTGAATTTAATAGGTTTATGTGCCCAACCAAAGAGAAGGGTTAGGGTTTCAAGTGATGTTGCTCTAGAGAAAAAAAGTCCACGTTGAAGGTACTTAATTGATTTTTAATTGGATAGTAAGAGTTGGTGATTGATAACCTTCATCTGGAGAATTAGGCATGGATACATCATTAGCATCCATGCATTGGACCCACCCTCCTCATTCATTCTTCCCGGATCTTCCTCCACATTTGTGTTGGAAAGGAGTTTGAGAATATAGGTGAGATGGTCTCGAAAGTGATGCAATGGGAGTTGGTGTTGCAACGTGTATAACTAAATGCTTAAATAAAATATATGAAACTCTTTTTGGGAAATATGTCTAGCTAATTTTCTAATTTGATCGAGCATGGCCACTTTCTAATTTTATCTTCATATCATAATGTAGAGGAGAGGAGGATAGTCTAGGATTACTGTCCATACTTTGTAAGGAAATTTGTCCCCCGAAGGAAAGTATAGAACTCCTCCAACACTCAAAATGTTGGCTTCATTTGAGTACCCAACTACTTCCATAATATTTGGAACCATGTAAGGTAGAGCCCCCACATATCTGAAGAGAAGCTCACCATGAGAAAATTGAGTAGACAATACAAAGTATGTTAATTTAATATCCACAAATTCCAGTGGATATGGTAGAAACATATTATCAATTTTAACATCTCTACACATAATTTCCTTGTCATGGAAACGTTGTAGAGCCTCAACCAATGATTTCATTATTTTTGTATCATTTTTCTAAGAAACATGAAATCCATAGCCTCCCTTGATGTCATACATGCTTCCTCCCTTGCTAATATCTAAGATAATATAAACTTCATTGGAATCTTAGTACACATATATCAGGGTAGGAATATATATGTGATCGGATAGTTGACAACATATCATTATTTCTTTCTCTACAAAATCCCAAGGTAATATCTTGCAGGCCATTTCAACTCTTGTTTTCATGTGGATTGCTTCTTTCATGATTCCACTAGTTCCAACGCATAGAATATTCGCTAGACAATAGTCCTCTTCAAAGCAACTCCACACTTGAGCATTATTTATTGCTTTTACAGGTATGTGGCCCATGTCAATTTGGTGTTCCAGGTCAATCCAATTCAACATGTCGCCTTGTGTATGCAAATGGACTAGATCACCAATCAACTTTAATTTTGATTTGTCATGCAATTAAAATTCACCTGTTGTTGTTTGAAAATTATATTAATCTAAACCTTGGTTATGCATGCATGCAAGCATTCCATGCATTGGTAATTGAGTCTCCTAGCACCTAGACCATGTTGTTGACCCCCTAGTACTTAATTTTTGTCATTATTGGCAACATTATCCACTCAGGGAACCTTATCCCTATATTTTAAGATCTAATTCACCCTCATGCATGAATTAGGAGTTGGTTGAGTCGGTTCCATGATTTAAGGTGCCTTGTCCCCTTGATCACCTAGTTAACCAACCCTTACACATAGTTCATTGAGTTTGAGTGCAGTGGAGCCCTTTTTTACCACTACCAATCAACTCATGCACCTCCTTTGGATTCTCCTTCCCTAATTTATATCCTAGTGGCTCAATCATGCACCAACCATCTTCAATTAACTAGCCATTCATCATTAGTTTCCACTAGTGCTTGTCGAGAGATGGATCCAATGCTAACTAACCATGTCTCTTTAGTGGAATTCGAATTCCATCAGAGACTCATGAATTAGTTTCATGTAACATTCTTTAATTGAACACACCTTGTGGATGAATAATATGAAAGTTTTTTATACTCATAACTCTTTTTTCTCTATGATATTCTTCTTTATTTTTCTGTAGATCTATGTTAAACATTGTGAGGATAGTTTTATTGTTGGGGATCCACCTGTGTGAGAGAATTTCACATGGTATCATAGCGGACCAGATATCTATTTTATCTCAGATACTTCTATTGATGCACCAAAAGATGCAGAGTTTTCACAGAAATCGTTGGGGAAATAACCTTCATAGCCTTGGCTTTTCCAAGGAAATCTTCCCAGGTGTGACGGACTCCTGAATGTGCTCAATGTCGAAGTAGAGATTGAGTGAGATGATATTAAACTTTCTTTCAGAGTGTTTTATTGTGGGTTACAGGTCCCAGGGTAATAAGGAGTGCAGTTGTTGAATAATGGAGCAGTTCCAGCATAGTCTCCTTACTCCATACAATAACTTTGATTGGAAAGCAAAGATGGTGATTCTTCTGAGAAGCAAAGGTATTTATAGAGTGTTCATGGGAACTGGAAATTAGCCAAACTCAGCAGTGGAGAAGGCCAAGTTGTACAACAGAATGGATGAAGTGTATGGTATTCTATGCCTCAGTACTTGTAGAGATCTTATTTTTCACATTGATGGTTTGAGCACTCCAAATCAAGTTTGGAGCAAATTTGGAACTTTGTTTGGAAATAAAAATAAGATGAGAGGCCATCAACGGGAAAATGAACTACTTACTCTAAGCCCTAGCAGTTTCGACTCCCAATAGGACTTATTCACAAAATTCAAATCCTTGGTGCTCCAACTCAAGTAGTGTGGAATTGAGAAGAAAGAGGAACAATTGGTTATGTCCATACTTTCAAAGGTGGGCTCATACTACTTAGTCTTTGTGTCTACTTTTCATGCAACCAAATTGGCAATGAAAAATTGGAAGATGCCTTCCTTGGAAGACTTCATGGAAGCCCTCACCCATGAGCAAGACAAATTGGTTAAAATGGGTACCATCAAGACATCAAATGACCAAGTGCTTGCTGTAGGTGATACCAAGAAATACAAAGGGAAGAAACAATTCAAATATAAAAAGTTGTCAGATTCAAAGAAGAAGAAGCCCAAACCATCAACTAAGAATTTGAATCCTTAGAAGGACAAGCAGAAGATGAAGAAGCAAAATACCAAATGCACATACTGTAAAAAAGGATGGCATCCAAAAATTTCTTTCATGAAGAATACCATTAACATGATGGCTCAAATTCTTGAAAAGAACAATATTCTTGTTCCTGAGAATGCAAAGAGAAGAGATGTAAGCTCTAACACAAGAAAAAGAAAGCCGCCATACTCTGAAACTTGGCATTGCAAGTCCCTCCTCATTCATCATTGATTTAGTTGCATCCAGACATATGGAAGCCTCTAAAGAGTCATTCTGAGCTCTTGAATACTTTGGTTGTCCTCTGATTGTGATGGGAGACAACTTAGAAAATTCCTTCGGAAGGAAGAGGAAGAATCCAGTTGGAGAATGGAAGCTTTAACAATGTGTTGTATGTTCCAGATCTCTTTGCAAATATTCTTTCCATGTATCAAATTACACATACATGAATTCATAAGAGAGTCACTTTCACAACCAATGATGTAGAGATTGTAGAAGTTTGTACTGGAAGAATAATATCACTAGGTGCTATAGATCACAGTTCGAAGGTATACAAGTTTTCTCATTTTCATCCCTACTCTTCTCCGAATGGTCTTTTGAATCATGCTAAAGAGACTAGCAAGCTGTCCCACGAGATATTTAGCCATATGAACTTCAAATATTTGCAATATTTATACAATTTCTTTGTTGGAGGGTTTCCCAAGGTAAAGTTCTCAAAAGGTAACTGTCGGGGTTGTCTCCTTGGAAAACATCCAAAGCGTAGATATGACAAGGGAAAATCTAAGAGAGCAGCTACACCTCTCGAATTGGTTCATTATGACATCGTAGATATTTTTCCTACCTTGTCACTTAGTAATGAAAATTTTGTTTTTACCTTCATAGATGACTACTCTATATTTTGCTGGGTATATTTTCTCAAAAATAAGTCAGAGGTATTTGAGATTTTTCCAAGTTTTAAATATTTTGTTGAGAAATTTTCTGAGAGAAAGATAAAGGCCCTATAGACTGATAATGGAGGTGAATATTTTAAGGAGCTTCAAAAATTTTGTGCTCATGCTGGAATTCAAATGCAGCATACCATTCCCTACACACCTCAATAGAATGGTGTGCCAGAGAGGAAAAATAAAACACTAAAAGAGATGGATACATGTATGATGGATTCCAAGTCTATTTCTCCAATATTGTGGGCTGAAGCCATAGATTTTGCCTCCCATATTCATAATAGGGTGTCCCACAAAGTAGTGGACATAATGACACCATTTGAAGCTTGGACCGGCCATAAGACTGATGTGTCATATTTAAGGATTTTTGGTTCAAAAGGTTGGGCTAGAATTCCTCCAGAGAAGAGAAGGGATTTGTAGCCTCAAATTTAACCATGCATCATTGTTGGATATGCTGAGAATGAAAAAGGTTACAACTTGTATGATCCCTCCACTCAAAATATGATCATCGAGAGGAGTGTGCATTTTGAGGAAGAACCTTTGCAGACAATTCCAATGGAAGAAGGAGAATGATGAAACCCTCAACTTGATGATGTAGGTGATGTTTCTAGTGAGATTTATGATTCTGATTTTGAGTTTCATGATTAATATCGACATGATATAGCAGATCCAAATACACCTTTAAGACCCAGGTATATTTAAAATACTCTTGAAGCAACAGGAAATCTTGTTGGAGATCCTAGAGAAACTAGGAAAACTAGGTCACAGTTTGAAGATTCACATTGTGCATTCTCTGTGAATGATCCTTATTTTCCTGAGAAATTTTTTGTAATGTTGGGATATAATCCATATTCATATTGAGAAGTATCAAAATATCCAATATTCCAAGCTTCCATGGATGAGGAGTTTCATTCTCTTCAAAATAATAGAACTTGGGAGCTAGTCTCCCTTCCTCGTGGTAGAAAATTGGTACATTGCAAGTGGATTTTCAAAACAAAGGTGGATGAAACTGATAAATCAGTGAAATATAAGTCAAGGATGGTTTCTAAGGGATTCTCAGAAGTCCGAGGTCTTGACTACATCGATACTTTTTCTCAAATAGCCAAGATGGATTCAATTAGGCTAGTTCTAGCCATTGCCGCATCCAAACAATGGGAGGTTCACCACATGGATGTGAAAAGTGCATTCCTCCATGGGGATCTTAAGGAGTATATTTATATGCATCATCCATATGGTTATATCAATGATCACTATCTTGTGTGTAGGTTGGAGAAGTCACTATATGGGCTTAAGCAAGCTCCCGGGGCTTGGTATGCCAAAATGGACAGCTTCCTTCTGTCACAAAATTTTATGAGATGCAAATCAGATTCAAATGTATATTGCAGCATATTGGAGACTCCATTCTGATTATTGTGTTATATGTTGATTATTTACTAATTACTGGATTCTCTACAAATGATATTGCTACAATAAAAACTGCTTTGCACAATGCCTTTTAATGGTTGCTTTAGGATTGTTGAGACAATTTCTTGGTCTTGAGATCAGCCAATCCACTTCAGGTATAAAGGTATCTCAACCTAAATACATATCAGATTTGCTCAAAATTTTTAAAATGTCATAGTGCAAGCTTTCTAAGTTCCTGTTTCTCTCTGGCATTAAACTAGAAGATGGTTATTCTACTCCACTAGTCGACATCACATTGTATAGACAACTAGTTGGGAGCCTGCTTTATTTGACACACTCTTGAATTGATATTTATTTTTATATAATTTCAGTGTCAATATATCTGCAACATCCACATGAACTTCGCTGGAAGGAATCCAAAATAATCTTGAATTATGTGCAAGGAACTAGGTCTCATGGATTACACTTTGCTTCCCACTCTACACTTGATCTCTTTGGATTCAAAGTCTTTGATTGCGCTGGTGATAGTTCAGATCAGAAGTCAACTTCCAGATATGTTTCCATGCTTTCTAATGGCCCCATATGATGGTCAAGCAAGAAACAAAGTGTCATTTCCCTCTCCTCTTTCGAAGCATAATACAGGGTTGCTATCAATGTAGCAACTCTATGTGTTTGGTTGCAAGGGATTCTTTCAGAATTTGGTATTTGCACAAGCACACCTACAGTCATTTGGTGTGACAATCAAAGTTCTGTAAGAATTTATATTGGTCCAGTTTATAGGAAGAGAACAAAGCACATAGATATTCACATGCATTACATTCGAGGATAAGTGCATGACAAGATCATCAAACTGCATTTTTGTCCATCTTCTGAACAAATTGCAGATAACTTCACCAAAATTTTTACTGAGAAGACCTTCATTCACCTGAGATCCTTTCTTGGGGTGACTGATTAGTTGGTGAAGGTTGATTTAAAAAATTTTGTCCATGTTTTTTAAGGAATGCTTTTTCCCAAGTGGTTTTCCTTGTTACTTCAGTTTTATTGGACAAGTTCATTTTTTTTGTAAAGAGTGACCTTAGCCTTGGTTGGGCCCTATTTTGATTTATTTTTGTAATTCAGGATTAATGGGGGGTGTTGGAAATTTTTATCCATATATACCTTGGTTATGCATGCATGCATACATTCCATGTATTAGTCATGACTTCCATGCATTGGTAATTTTGTCTCCTAGCACCTAGACCATGTTGTTGACCCCCTAGTGCTTAATTTTTGTCATTATTGGCCACATTATCCACTTGGAGCACATTATACACATATTTTAGGATCTAATGTGCCCTCATGCATGAATTTAGGATTTGGTTGAGTCAGTTCCATGATTTAAGGCACCTTGTCCCCTTGTTCACCTAGTTCATTGAGTTTGAGTGTAGTAGCACTCTTTTTTACCACTACCAGTCAAATCATGTGCCTCCTTTGGATTATCCTTCCCTAATTTATGGCCTAGTGGCTCATTCATGTACCAACCACCTTCAGTTAAATGGTCATTCATCATTAGTTGCCACTAGTGCTTGTCGGGAGATGGATCCAATGCTAACTAATCCTATCTCTTCAGTGGAATTTGAATGCCATCAGAGGCTCACAAATTATTTTGCATGAAACATTATTTAATTTCCACACCTTGTGGATGAATAATGTGAAAAAAATTTACACTCGGAACTCTCTTTTATGTATGATATCTTCTTTACCTAGACATTCAAAACCTTCAGTTTGCTCCACATAAATTTCTTCATCCACATAACCATTCAAGAAAGCTGATTTAACATCCATCTAAAAAATAGGCCATCTATACTGAGAAACTATTGCAAGCACCAACCTGATTGTATCCATCTTCACCACTGGATCAAACATTTTTGTATAATGAATTCCTTCTAGTTGTGCACAATTCTTTGCAACTAAATGAGACTTATACTTATCAATTGTATCATATGATTTATACTTAGTCTTATACAACCATTTAGTACCAAACACATCTTTCCCTCCAGGTATACTAACAAGTCCCATGTATCATTCTTCACCAAAGCATTAATTTCTGATTCCATTCCTTTATTGCCTTCATCTTTACTTGATGCTTCTACATAGCTATGTGGTTCATCCATCATCATTACTTGGCTCATAAGAGAAAAATTTACATTACTGTGTGATCTGGTGATTCTCCTTTCATATTATCTATCCAACATATCTTTGTCTAAATGTCCTCTGACTAACCAAATAGGATTCTGCTTACATTCATCTTCCTTCGTTATTAGAAAACAAGACTCATCATCAATAACAACTTCATTCTTGATTTGAACATCTTCTAGTTGATAAATTACTTGTTCATCAAGCACAACATGTATGCTTAATATCATCTTCTTCTCTCAGGTATCAAACAACCTATAGCTTCTTATGTATGTGCTATAAATAATGAAAATACACTTAACACTTTTATCGTCCAATTTATTCCTCTTTTCCTTAGGAATATGTGCATATGAATTGAATCCAAAAATTTGCATGTGTGCAACACTAGGTTTGTAGCCCGACCGTGCTTCCTTTGGAGTCAAATTCAAAAATGGTCTTGTAGGACACCTGTTCAAAGTGTAGATTGTTGTATGAACTACTTCATCCCAAAATTCACTACCAAGTTGCTTCATTTTCAACATACTCCTTTCCATATCAACATTGGTTCTATTCTTCCTTTCTGTGACACCATTTTGTTGAGGAGTGTATGAACTTGTAAAATCTCACCTTATAGAATTCATCTTGCAAAAATTCATGAACACATTGGATTTATATTCTCCCCCATTATCTTATCTAAGGTTAAGAATAATCAATCCACTTTGATATTCAACCATCTTTTCGAACTGAATAAACTGTACAAATACTTCTAACATTTCTTGCAAAAACTATACCCAAATTTTCCTGTATCAATCATTAATGAATGTTAGAAAGTACGTTGTCTTTCCAAAATACAAAGTATCCATAGGACCACGGATATCTAAATGTACCAATACAAGACGATCTTTGGCTTTACAATCTCTATTTGATCAACTTTACCTATGTTGTTTCCCAAGTACGCATCCTTCACATATCTCATTATCAACTTCAAAATATGGAAGACCATTCACCACATTAGTCTTTCTCATCAACATCAAATTTCTAAAATTCAGATGTCCCATTCTCAAATTCCAAAGTTTACCATTCACTTCTTCTCTATCCTTTTAGACTTAGTGACTTACATGAGGTAAAAGTGATTTTGAAAATCCTGTTTACGATCATTTATCCTCTTGCCGCAATTGTAATTTTGTTGAGCTTATCCATAATTAAACATTCTTTGTTATAAAACACTAACAATTTTCTCAATCATCTATCCAGCAAAAAGTATATTATTTTTCAATGCTGGTGCCAAGAAAGTATCATTAACAAACTTCTTTTTTCCATTCAATGTCGGTATTGCCACTATACCTTTCCTCTTCACTTTTGAAGCGTGTTCATATCCAAATATCACTTTACCTGTATAACTGTCATCAATAGTTGTGAACAACTCCTCCTAGGATTTCATATGTGTTGAACATGTTGAATCAATATACCATGCCTCATTTTCTTCATTCTGTGTCATTACACTTGAGATAAATAGCTTCTCATCTTTGGTTTCTTCCCCGCCCTGCAGTGGCGCAGGGAAGCCACAAGGGGGCAAGCTCCCTTGACCCCTGTCATCCCCCCCTCATATGTCGTTGATTGTGACAAAATTCTGTGATATGACAAATTGTCAATATAACATTTTACCACATGCATGAAAGTAATTTATGAATTCTGAGAATATAATGCAGCTAACAATTGTGTTGATGAACACATTTTGCAGAATCACAGTTACATCAGGGAAGCACTCTAGATAGTACAGTTGGAAAGTTTTGGATCTTGGTTGGGCCAAGAAAATCAACATTATGGATGATGCACAGGATCCCTATGAGCCTGAGACAGATGCCATGGGGGAGAATATACATGTTGAAAATGCTAAAACAGAATCTAATGGGAGAAGAAATCAAGAGACTCCTCCAGGTATTGTAGCCACCATGAGAATCCTAGGGATGGAGTTGCAAAGTTGCAGAGAAGATAATGAAAGGATGATTAAAGCTTAGGAAGAACAAAATCAGCTGAATGCAGCCATGCTACAGATTTTAACAGACATCCAAAGGCAAATAAACTCTGGGCATCAGACATCAAATCCAAAAAGGGGTGGGAGTAGCTCTAGAAGGAATTCCCGTAAGAGGGCTAGTAGCTCAAGAAGAGTTTCTATAGACTGAACTTATACTCCAGAAATCTCTTCTAATGAATCATCTGACTCTGAAGAATCCATTGAGGGTTCAAGCTCTTCATCTCGTAGAAGTAAGAGGAAGAAGCACTACAAGAACAATTCACATGGGGAATTTAAGAAGGCAAAACCTCCTACATTTGATGGACAAGTAAAGTCTGGTCAAGAAGCTGAATCTTGGCTTCTTGGGATGAGAAAATATTTCCAAGTCCAAGACTACTATGGGAATATGAAGGCAAGGGTTTCCATCTTCAACTTGAATGGAAGAGCATCTATATGGTCGGAACACATCAGGCAAGTGAAGAAGATCAATGAAAGGAAGATTGTGTGGAAGCAGTTCAAAAAATACTTCAAGCAGAAGTACCTCTCTGGTAGGTACTATGATGATAAGATCAAAGAGTTTCATGAACTAAGATTGGGACAATTGACCATGGAAGAATATGCAAACAAATTCTTGGAGCTGCTAAGGTATGTCAAGTATATTCGAGATGATAAGGTGAAAATTCAGCGTTTCCTGAGTGGACTGCCCCAATCATATAAAGATAGAATTGAGTTTGATGAACCTAGAACTCTAGAGGAGGCCATAAGAAAGGCCAAGTATTGCTTTGATCAAAACAAAAGAAAACCAGAATTCCATAAGGCATGGAAGGATAAGAAAAAGGAAAAGTTTGATCAAAGGAAGAAGGGGTTCAAGCCTCCTCAATTCCGGAATCAGCAAAGGCAACCATCACAGGTTGTGACTAAGCCAACTAGGATGATGGGAGACAAGCCAAGAGATCTAAAGGAGCCAAGAGAACCACTTCAATGTTGGGGTTGTGGAGGAGACCACATGCTTAGGAACTGTCCACATTGGAATGGGAATGTAAATCAAGTCCACAACATCCAGGGAGCTGAAACTGTGGGTCAAGTGGCAAGGACAATCCCTAGAATCTATGCAGCACTAGATGACCGCCAAGCAGATCATCAATCAACTGTGGTTGAAGTTGAAGGTAATATTGCTAAGCAATCTGTTTCTATTTTGATTGATCCCGGATCTACTCACAGTTATGTCACTCCTAGACTTGTTGAGATTTGTGCTTTCAAGAAATTAAAGCATAGTAAATCATGGTTAGTTCAACTAGCCACTGGAACCAAGAGAAAAGTTAGTGAAATAGTAGAGAAATATCCATTAGAGATGGATGGGCTATTCACTTATGCAGATCTGAATATTTTGCCACTTGGTTCCTATGATATTCTCATTGGAATGGATTGGTTAGAAGCACACAAGGTTAAACTTGACTGCTACAATAAGACATTTGAATGCATGGACGAAGAAGGAAACCCGAGGGTTGTAAAAGGCATTCCAAAGGTGACTTCTATTAGACAGGTTTCAGCCATGCAGCTAAAGAGGTTCTGTAGGAAGGGATGTCAATTGTATGCAGCCCACATTTTAGAGGCAGCAGAGAATGAAACTCTTAAATTGGAGGACTATCATGTATTGCAAGAATTCAGGGATGTTTTTCCTGATGAGATTCCAAGACTTCCTCCAAAGAGAGACATTGAATTTACAATTGAACTTGTGCTAGGAGCGGCACCAGTGTCTAAGACACCCTACAGGATGAGTACATCGGAATTGCTAGAATTGAAAATGCAATTACAAGAGTTGCTGGAAAAGAAATATATTAGGCCAAGTGTGTCCCCGTGGGGAGCACCTGTTCTATTTGTGAAAAAGAAAGATGGAACACTTAGGTTATGTATTGACTATAGGCAGTTGAACAAAGTCACTGTGAAGAACAAATACCCATTTCCCCGAATTGATAATCTTTTTGACCAAATGAGAGGAGCAAAGGTATTTTCAAAAATTGACTTGAGGTCTGGTTACCATCAGGTAAGAATCAAAGAAGAATATAATCATAAGACCACCTTTAGAACAAGGTATGGACACTATGAGTTTGTAGTGGTACCATTCGGTCTCACAAATGCACCAGCTACATTCATGTGTCTCATGAATAATGTTTTTAGCAAGTATTTGGACAAGTTTGTTCTTGTATTCCTAGATGACATTCTCATATATTCTAAGAATGAAGAAGAGCATGACGAATATTTGAGAATGACAATGCAATTACTAAGGGAGCATAAGTTGTATGCAAAGTTGAGCAACTGTGACTTTTATAAAGATAGAATTCATTATTTGGGTCACATCATCTCCGACGAAGGAATATCTGTAGACCCTGAGAAGATTGAAGCCATTATGAATTGGCCAACTCCAAGGAATGTGACTGATGTGAGATCTTTTATGGGCCTTACTGGTTACTACAAAAGGTTTATCGAAGTATTCTCCAAGGTTGCAAACCCGATCACTTCTTTGCAAAAGAAGGGGATAAAGTTTGAATGGTCACCAAGATGTGAGGAAAGTTTTCAACGGTTGAAGAATATTCTTACAAGTGCACCAATTTTGAAAATTGCAGACCCAAAAAAAGACTTTGTGGTGTGTACCGATGCATGCAATCAAGGACTTGGAGGAGTTCTTATGCAAGACAACCACGTGATATGCTATGAGTCAAGAAAGTTGAAGGAGCATGAGAAGAACTATGCTACTCATGATATAGAACTTGCAGCCATAGTACATGCTTTAAAGATGTGGAGGCATTACTTAATGGGAAGAAAATTTGAGTTAAGGACAGACTATTGTGGTCTGAAATACTTGTTTGATCAACCAACTTTAAATGCTAGGCAAGCTAGATGATTGGAATTTTTGTGTGAATTTGATTTTGAAATCAAACACATAAAAGGGAAAGAAAACAAGGTGGTGGATGCACTCAGCAGGAAGGTACATGGCATGCATGTGGAAGCCCTTAGTACTTGCCAACCAGATTTGAAGCAGCAGATTGTTAACCATATTGTTGAGGATGAAGTGTACGTACAGATAAAGGACAAATTGCAGCAGCAAGACCTCGACAAGAAGTGTGAAGGCTATCATTTGGAAGAAGGCGGACTTCTTACTTATAAGAATAGAGTCTATATTCCAAATGCGGCATATTTGAGGAGAATTTTTATGGATGAAATCCATAAAGCTCCATACTCTGGGCACCCAGGTTATCAGAAAACAATTGCTACAACAAGAAAATATTATTTCTGGCCAGGCATGAAGAAGGACGTCGCTGAATACATTTCTAAGTGCATGGAATGTCAACAGATGAAGAGTGAACACCAACATCTAGCAGGTTTATTGCTCCCAGTGCCAATTCCAGAATGGAAATGGGAAGTAATATCCATGGACTTTATTACAGGATTGTCAATGACTGTGAGACAACATGATTCCATCATGGTTGTGGTGGACAAGTTAACAAAGGCAGCACATTTTATACCTATTAAGTCCACACATAAAGCCGATGCCATTGCAAATATTTTCATGAAGGAAATTTTCATATTACATGGGTTGCCTAAGGCAATAATTTCCGACAGGGATACCAAGTTCACTTCCAATTTTTGGAAAGGTCTCTTTGCAGATTTGGGTACACAGCTAAGCTTTAGTACTGCATACCATCCTCAAACAAATGGGCAAACAGAAAGAGTAAATAGGGTGCTTGAATACATGCTCCGCATGTATGTAATGGACAAACCATCCAAGTGGGAGGATTATCTACACTTGGTAGAATTTGCATATAACAATGGGAAACAAGCATCATTGGGAATGAGTCCTTATGAGGCTTTGTACGGCAGAAGGTGTAGGACACCAGTGACTTGGGACAATCTAGTGAACAAAATTGTACTTGGGCCAGAATTTCTTAGGGAAATGGAGCAAGAAGTTGCCAAGATCAGACAGAATTTAAAAACAGCCCAGGATAGACAGAAAAGCTATGCAAATAAACATAGAGTGCATAGGGAATTCAATGTTGGGGATCATGTGTATCTTAGAGTGAGATCAAGGAAGAGTTCCTTGAAGCTTGGGAGTTGTGCCAAGCTATCACCTAGATATTGTGGGCCATTTGAAGTGCTTGAAAGAATAGGTTCAGTTTCATATAGACTTGCATTGCCTGCTAGCACTAAAGCTCATAATTTTTTTCATGTCTCTTTACTTAAGAAATATGTACATGATCCTAAACCATGTGATTAATTGGGATGTGATCCAGGTGGAACCCGAGGGAGAATTCCAAACCGATCCGTTGTGCATCCTAGACAAGAAGGTAACATTGCTCCGGAACCGATCCATCGGACAGGTAAAGGTGCAATGGAAGCACTAAGGTCCCGATGAGGCTACATGGGAGCTGGAGGATGCGATGAGGGTGGCATATCCATTTTTGTTCAATTTTGATGGGCACTGAGGATAGTGCTAATGTAAGGGGAGGGGAATGTAATGTCCCCATTTTGACCCCCTTTGCATTAAATCGTAAATGATGTAAATATTGTTATTTAATCATGGTGAGGAGCTCAAGGCCAAGGCCCCACCATTGATTTAGCATTTTATGTATCGGCAATTAAAGAAATAGATGCCTATGGTTCTTGTGCTAGATAGGCACATTGTAAATAAGACATCATGTAAATATGAATTTTAATGAAAATACCCACAACTAGCTATGCAATGCAACAAAGAGATGGGGGCATGCTTCTACAAGGAATAGGGAGGGAAACTATTCAAACCCTTGAGCCAATAGTGTTAATCTATGTGTCAATAAGAAAACCCATAAACCACCAACTACCCATTTTGGGTTATGCACCCAATCATTTAATTCTTCCAAGAGTTGGTTGAGGCAGTTAATACCTTGGGAATGGAGAGGTATGGAAGCCAATTTCGTGTATGGGCAAGCCATCAACATGGGAATTCGTATTTTTGCTTCTTGGGCAAGAAAACACCCACGAAATGGTGCCCAAAGCCATTCCTCACCCAGGGCTTTCATCCTCTCACGCAGATTGAGACTACTGGAAGTTACATTCACGTTTTTCATAAAAAATGCAGGGTTTTCCTTGCCCAAAAACTTGTTTTTGGTTTTGGACAGTAGCTGGGAAGAAGGGGTTGCGATTTGGGACCGTATGGAGGTCGTTTTGTCCCAGAATTGCCATGGGCATTTTTCCTAAAAACGATTTCTGCTTCCTGGGGTTTTCCCAAAACCTCCATTGCTCATTTTTAGCCTTCCCACGTTTTTCTGAAGCTCAGGGAATCATTTTCATGCTTATCACTATACAAACATTTTCTCCTGTCCAGCCATCGTAGTTAGCTGATTATCTGCATCCCTGTTTGATTTGGAGACTATAAGCAAGAGATTGGAGTGGTAGTGGACAGAGAGGGCTTGATAAACCTAGTGGGGGAGATAACCTCTCAAAAAGATCAAGAGGGATTTGGCTATTCTTCTATGCACACCCTGAGAGCACTAGATGGGGAAGGTATGGCTTGAGGGACTGTACAGCAATGAGAAGAATACTTCCTTGTGCTGGGTGTGTAGGTATTGTGGGTGCCAAGCTAGATAGATCTTGTAAGGTTATCCCTGGCTCTGTGCTTGAGCTCACTAGCTTAGCAACTCTTCCTTTCCATTTCCTAGCATCCTGATAAACCCAATTGTAGATTGGCTTGGCTCATCTTGGTGTATGCTTCGCTATGTGTGAGTCTGTTGTTCCCTGGTTGCTTGAAGAAATCATGCCCAACTCGGGGGTGGCAGTTGTATCAAGAGGTTAATAAGCACAATTGGCCTATGGTTGGGTGGAACGTTGCAGATGCATAGCTGGTTGCTTGGGACTACTTTGTTAAGATAAGTATTCTCTTTTATAAATTCTGCATTGTCTTTATTTAATGGCTGTCACAAACATGTTGAATGTATGTTAGATATTAAACATGATTTTTAATTCCGCTGTGTTTCTATAACATGCACATGTATATGTCTTTTTATCAATGAGTATTTACTTAATGGATATGGGGCTAGATGCCTGGATTTAGTGCCACGTCCTCTCTATCATGCTGGTATGATGGGAGGGGACATTACACTTCAATAGTTGTGTTAGCTCCCTTATTTTCCAAAGTGTTGACTACCGTATTTGCCAAATCATGCAATTTGGTTATGTAGTCACTTGCATAATGACCAAATAGATGGAAATAGTAACATTCTACACTTGATTTGTCTATAGATCTATCTCTTCCTCTTCTTCTTCCATGATATCCTTCGTTGCTTCTTCCTTTAAAAACTTGATTTGAACTTCTACCTCTAACTATTGAAGCATATGCACTTGATTGAGAATTGTTGAAATTAAATCGATTTTGATTTGGATTGCTTTGGATGTGATATTGTCCTCTGCTCCTACCTCTTCCTCGGAATCTAGTAGAAAAAACATGCTCCATCTATTCATTGCCATTGTTTTCTTCAACCATCAACAAATAACCACTCAATTCATCAAGACTCATTGTATTTAAATATTTGGAAACAATAACAGTATTGGCAATCACTTGATACTTGGGCACAAGAATACATAAAGTCTTCTCAGGCATTCTTCTTTTTGGGATATCTTCTCCCAGCGGCCTCATTTGATTAACAAGATCTTGCAATCTTGTGATGTAATCATTCACCGATTCATTACTATGCATTTTGGCATTATCGAATTTACAACTTAATGTTTGCAAATTTTTGTTCTGCACCTTCATAAGTGTTCTTTAAAATACCTCATGCTTGTTTGGATGATGTGGCTGCACTAATTCTTAAAAAAATAGCTTCATCAACAACACTACCTATGAGTGAAAGTGCTTCATTATCTCTCCTTATTAGCTCCTTAAAAACATTATTTGCATAAGCATCCAATACTTTATATGCTTCATCAGAAGGAATATTATACCCATCAATTAAAAGTTCCCACAAATCTTTAGTGATGAATATACACTGCATTATTTTTCTCCAATAGAAATAATTTGTGCTAGTTAATTTAGGGAGTAGAATATTTTTTGTCGCCATTGGAGAATGAGCAAGTGAGAGAGAAAGAGAGTACTCCAAAAGATCAATACAAAATGTCCCACTTCGGCTTGGGATGAGAACACTTGTCCCAAAATTGGGACTCAATCACCACCAAAAATGATCTTTCTATTAAAGTTTAAGTACAATGAAAGAGAGCAACACTTGCGCAATTACAAGAAATTTAGTTTTTCAAAATGAAGTTAATTGAATCACTTTTACAAAACTAATGCCTTCACAAATTTAGAACCTTATTCTCTCAATTAGAGACAATATAATCTCTTTTACAATTTAATTGCAAAACATGAAACTAATCACAATTCCCAAAACTCCCTTTCTCGTGCTCCCATATACAAATGATTAAACCAAATCTTCCCTCACACTTTGAAAATGAATAGGATCTTTAAAACCTCATTCTCTCGAGGTATTTCCATTTAAAACATAGATTGAAATACAATTACTTTTGCTAGACGTTCTTTCCACTTAAATTTGCATTTCCTACTCCACCTTCCCAACATATTCTTCACTTCTTCCTCGAACTACGCACTTGTAAACCTAAATCTGCTACAATGGAGCTTGCCAAGTCAAGGGTACAAGGGTAGAATGTTGTATAGATTACAAAATAAAATAAAAAACTTGCCATGCCAATAAGAGAATGATCTCCCAAATCACATGAGAATGGTCAAATGTGTACAGGATCCTCTCAAATATAAATACATAAACAAAAAACATTCCATGAAAGAATCCACTGCCGTAATTCAAATTAATGACCAATCTATTACCATCCCAAATGGATTCTTCAGCAAATTGGTAATTCAATAGAATGCATCTCTTTATGGTTCAATAGTTCTTAGAAATTGCACGCATGACTACCTGCCATGATTGGTGAATAATTTCACAATCCTCTTATCCAAAATGAACCTAAAATTGACCCTTCTTCAGTGTCGATTTTCAACAATTTACTCAACACAGAGTTTTCCAGGGAAGTCTGAGGCCACTCATTGCAAATAACTCAAAACAGATAATGGAGAAATTCGTCATTTCCATGTTTTTTTTTTTTATGTTTATCTCGACTAATTCTTGATCCTTCATGGTTGAAATGCTAGATTATTCACTTTAATAGGTGGTAGGATCCCATGATGCAAGCATGCAACTAAAGATGCAAGGTTTGAAGGTGCAAATATAGAGATTAATAAGAAGTCGAGCTCTAGGATATCGATTTTTCCTATGGTACAAATAGGAACTGCTTCCTAAATGAAATATTAAAGAATTTGAATTAGGCATACATGCTTGTAATATCATAAAGTCAAATGTAATTTAACTTTGGGTATCCTACATTACACGAACATTTTGGTTGGTGGAAAGATCATTTTTTATTTCAACAGAGAGTGTGGGTGAGAGCTTAGGGGTTTCCATTCTTTGTGCACTACTTTCAATATTTTGTTCCAACAACCACCCTTGCTAATATTTGAAACTGTTTTGTTTTTGTAAGAAAAACATCCAACTTTAGAGGGGATGTCTTATGCCTAGCTCATGACCATTTGAGAGAACCTAAATTTTTTTATATTGCAATAATCATTTTGGACCCCTTAGAGACAAATTATTTTGGTGGAGTTCCATAGCAGAGTTGGGTTGTGGAACCAATGGAAGAGGTTGGTTTTTCCTTCATGGTGGCATAGTATTCCTATAATTGTCATATTAATAATTTAAAGTATCTTAATAATAAAAGGAGTAGTCTAATTTAGTTGAAAACTTTCATTTATGGTGAAATGGAAAGTTATATTTCCTATTGATATAGAATTTTTATCAATTTTTTGATAATATGATTCAATTCAAAATTGGGGAAAATTCCTAAATGTTTTTACCATGGATTTTGGAAGTGGTATAACTCTATTGATGCTTGAATTTTTTTCTAAATGCTTATCAAAACTTTGTCCCAAAATAAGGTCAGTTTTCTATAAGACTAGCTTACTCCAATAATAAAATGCATGTCATTGATGTCTAGCCATTATATAAACTTATTCAATTGACTTAGAAACTTTGCTTCGGTGGAAGAGATGTCTCAAATGTTTGTGATATTAACCAATGAAATAAAAAAAACTAAAAATTCAAATCCAAATATTAGTATGTTTTTATAATTGTGCCACGTAATCCTTAGTGTTCCACAACACCATGTGCTTATGTTCTTGGAATACGTATATCTAAAAACCACTGAAATGTTTCATTGTAA
This sequence comes from Larix kaempferi, assembly GCA_027924585.1. Classification (NCBI taxonomy): domain Eukaryota; kingdom Viridiplantae; phylum Streptophyta; class Pinopsida; order Pinales; family Pinaceae; genus Larix; species Larix kaempferi. The sequence continues at coordinate 10,958,134 of BSBM01000259.1, read as the reverse complement.
TCCTCCATATTCGACAGCACCATCTGCTTATGTTCTTGGAAATTGTGCTTATTTATTAGCTTGTGTTGACCAACAACATGCAGACAGCGAGACGCTACCAACAAAATATGTCTATCCATATATTGGAACTCTCAGTATTTACAAAGTGAGAATAAACTAGAAAGTTCTTAGAAAGGCTGCGAGGTAGCTTCTTACCTTCCATTTCTTCATCCTATCTGCTTTAACTTAGCAACAACGTTGTTAATTGTCATAGTGCACTCTCACCATGCAGGACTTATTCACAAGGCTTCCAGATGAGTTGCTCTGCTTCATCCTGTCAAAGCTTAAAATGAAAAATGCGGTAAGATGCTCTATTCTCTCCAAAAGATGGAGATTTCTAATCACCCAAATTTCCCAACTCAGGCTCTCTCCGTCTCTTCTTTTGGATGATAATTATGAATGTGAAAAGGTTGATTCACTCTTAATAACAAGGGTGGAGAATATAATCTCCAACATTCTTCTTATGCATTCCTCAGATTTGGAGACATTTAAAATGGTTAAAGAGTTTAAAATATGGGGATACAAGGATTATGTCAATCCATGGAATTTTATTCGTGAAAGTGTATGGAAATGGCTGGAGATTGTAGCACAGAAGAATGTTCAACACCTCACTCTCTGTCATTCCAATGAAACCGATGTCCTACCTCCTGCATTTTTCTCCTGCAATAGTCTCACCACTCTTACACTCACAAACTACACTTTCTCCCATCCTCCAATTGATTTTACAGGATTTAAACATCTCATTTCTTGCAGTTTGGAGGAAATGGTATTCACAGATGATGAATCTTTAAGTAGCTTTATCTTTTATTTCCCACTTCTGCAAGAACTTTCCTTGCGTGGCTGCGTTGGGCTGCGTAAGCCTGTCATCTGCGCTCCCCACCTTACAGATTTACATGTGTATGGTTATTGCTTCAAGATTTTCACTGTAAACTGCCCGAAGCTTCAAACATTTGAAGCAGACATGATAAGTATAAATGATCTAAGAGTGAATGGCTTGTTGTTTTACGAGATTTCTGACTGTATTGATCAACTCAAGATGGAATGCGGAAATAATTTGGTTGGACTCTCACTTTATGAGGGCGAAGGGAGAGTCTCTGTATCGGCAGAGCGATTTGTTGAGATATTGGGGAGCTTCAAATCATTGAAGGAACTTGATATCTATTCTTGGACGCTGATGCTTAAAAGGGAAAAGCAGGTGGGCGATCCTCTCATCAATTTCTTGGAGAGGCTTCCTGACCTTGAGCGCCTACACATTCCAGGCACGTTCCTTATGGTAAGAAGTTTCTGTTATTGCTGTTATTATTCACTTGGGCTTACCTGTTGCTGTTATTGCTGTTTGGGATTACCTGTTGCTGTTATTGCTGTTTATGGTAAGAAGTTTCTGTTATTGCTGTTATCATGGTAAGAAGTTTCTGTTATTGTTGGAATGCTTATTTGCTTTTAATAAACCTGCTGATTTGTATTTTGCCTGTCGGAAATTGTAACGAGGAGAATGAGATGACGCAGGAGTTAGCTATAGATCCAATACCGCTGATTTGTATTTTGTTTTTGTATGCAAAAAAACGCAGGAGTTAGCTATAGATCCAATACCGCCATGTCTAACTTCCCCACTTGATAATCTGCGCATGATGAAGGTAGACCTGGAAGACTTTTTCCAGTGGGAAATCCCTGTTTCCGATTTTCAAAAGGAAATCGCTGTTTTGAAATGCTTGCTCCAGAACGCCCCTGCTCTAGAGACCGTGGAAATCCAAATACCAGAAGATGAAAATGAGGCAGGGGAAAAATTGTCAGATGTTTTAATGAAACTGGATGCGAGGGGAGCCTCAGCTCAACCCATGATCCGTGTTAGGATTATTTAGAAACCAACTTTTAAGTATTTAGATTTTTGGGAATTGGTTGGATATTTTAAGATAGACTCTTTTAGTGGTGTAAGAATTTATGGTTGACTGGAAGGAAGTTTAGGTTCTATTTCTGGAGTACTTTCTTGCACAGTTTCACTTGTTTTTGGGTAGATTTTTTTTTTTTCTTGCACAGTTTCACAGTTGGTTTTCCATTTTACTATGCTGTTATGCTGTTTACAAGTTGGTTTTCCAGTTTACTATGCTGTTATGCTGTTTACAAATTGGTTTTCTAGTTTACTATGCTGTTATGCTGTTTACAAATTGGTTTTCCAGTTTACTATGCTGTTATGTTGTTTACAAGTTCGTTTTCTAGTTTACTATGCTGTTATGTTGTTTATAAATCTGTTGTACTGTGTAACTATTGTCAAACATTCTAAGTAAAAAGTATTTTCTTGCACAGATCTATTTGTTGTTGGGTAGATTCTTTCCATATACAACATTAAAGTTGTCCCTACTTTACTATGTTGCTGTGCTATCAACAATATAGAATTGTGCAAGAATTTATGGTTCACTGGATGGAAGTTTAGGCTCCATTTTTTGCAGTACTTTGTTGCACAGGTCCACTTGTTTTTGGGTAGATTTTTTTCACATCCAACACTAAAGTTGGTTTTCCAATTTACTATGCTGTTATGTTGTTTACGAAATGTGTTGTACTGTGTAACTATTGTCAAAACCTATTATATTTTGTAATTCTTATCAAACATTTCAAGCAAAGGTGAAAAAATCCGACTTTACTATGCTTGTGTTGTCAACAAAACCTATTATTTTAAAACTAATGTTAAACATTTCAAGTAAAGATGAAAAGGTAGAATAGTTATGTGCAAGAAAAACCAATTTCATATTATCAAACATTTTAAGAACTTTAACTATTAATTTAATTTTGTCAAATAGTTTTATATGTTTTTTTAAATAATTATATTTTCAATGCTAGTTTTTTTTACTTGAATAAATCAAAGTTTGTAAAATTTAGTTTTATTGTTATACTTTTATTATAAAAAATTATAGTCAAAACTTTATAGATTTAAAAAAAAAGGTTTGAATGCATGTTTTGAATCATTCATGGGAAAATTGTTTTTATAAGTGATTTATATTAATTTGTTATTGTTATTTTTGACATTGTATACTAGTTATAGATTTCTTTTTTATTTTGAGATTGTATTACAAGTTTGTATATGGTTATATACATTCATAAAAATTTAGTCTAAACAAAATTGTGAATTTATTTTTTAGTGTTTTTAATTAATTTGTTATTTTATTTTTTAATTAAACATGCTTATATAATTTTTAGTATGATATGTAAATTGTTAAGATTTTATTTGATTATGGAATGTTGTATATCATTTACTTGTGTTATGTCGAAATTTTAGTCTTTTGATTCACTTCTTTCCATTGTTCATCTTAATTTGATCATTCCTCCTACAATCTGATCAATGAGGGGAAGTCCCTCTCCATCTTTTGCCAAAGCTTTGATTTTCCAAGCCCCCGTCACCTCCCTTTGCAAGCCTTCATAGAACACAAGTGTTATCAATATTCATGAAGAAGGTATCCCCACTGTCTAATGTCAACCTTCCTCCCTCTGTTCCTTTGCAGTAAGGCCTCATCTCTTGATGACAAATATCTCATTGGTTAGTTTATAGGTTTGTGGTCCTCTGCCAAAGCAATGAACTAGTGGATGCAATTAAAGATAGATTTTAATGATAAAAGGTAACTTCTTATAATTTTATGTAGCATAGGATTTTATACATTCTTGTTTGAATTGAAAGAAAACATGGACCTTATCTTTCAAAGTAGTCCTTATTTAGTTGTGTACGAATTTATGGTTGACTGGATGGAAGTTTAGGTTCCATTTCTGGGAGTATTTTGTTGCACAGGTGCACTTGTTTTCTATTTGTTGTTGGGTATATTATGCCCATATACAACATTAAAGCTGCCCAGACTTTACTATATTGTTGTGCTCTCAACAAAACCTATTATATTATGTAATTTGTGTCAAACATTTCAAGCATTAATGAAAAGACCCCCACTTCACTATGCTGGTGTGCTGTCAACAAAACGTATTATATTATGTAACTAATGTCAAACATTTCAACCAAAGATAAAAAGATAAAATAGTTATGTCAAACATTTTAAAAACTGTAACTTCTAATTTAATTTTGTCAAATGGTTTTATATGTTTTTTTTAAATAATTATATTTTCAATGCTAGTTTTTTTTACTTGAATAAATCAAAGTTTGTAAAATTTAGTTTTATTGTTATACTTTTATTATAAAAAAAATTATAGTCAAAACTTTATAGATGTTAAAGAAAAGGTTTCAATGCATGTTTTGAATCGTTCATGGGAGAATTGTTTTTAAAAGTGATTTATAATAATTTGTTCTTGTTATTTTTGACATTGTATACTAGTTATAGATTTCTTTTTTATTTAGAAATTGTATGCAAGTTTGTATATGGTTATATACATTAACAAAAATTTAGTCTAAAAGAAAATTGTGAATTTATAGTTATGTATATTTATTTCAAAGAGTCATTCATTGGAATGTAGGTTTTTTAGTGTTTTTAATTAATTTGTTATTTTTTTTTTTAATTAAACATGCTTATATCATCTTTGGTATTATATGCAAATTGTTAAGATTTTAGTTGATTAAGGAATGTTGTATATCATTTACTTGAGTTATGTTGAAATTTTAGTCTTTTGATTCACTTCCTTCCATTGATCATATTAATTTGATCATTCCTCCTACAATTGGATCAATGAGGGGAAGTCCCTCTCCTTCTTTTGCCAAAGCTTTGAATTTCCAAGCCCTCGTCACCTCCCTTTGCAAGCCTTCATAGAACACAAGAGTTATCAATATTCATGAAGAAGGCAGCCCCACTGTTTGATGTCAACCTCCCTCCCTCTATTCCTCTACAATAAGGCCTCATCTCTTGATGACAAAGATCTCATTGGTTAGTTTATAGGTTTGTGGCCCTCTCCCAAAGCAATGAACTAGTGGATGCAAGCAAAGATATATTTTAATGATAAAAGGTAACTTCTTATGTTTTTATGTAGCAGAGGATTTTATACATTCTTGTTTGAATTGAAAGAAAACATGGACCTTATCCTTCATAGTGGTACTTATTTTATGGATCAAGAGAAATGTATCTCAAGAGGTAGACTCTAGATTTTGATATGGAGGTTGGTGTGGGTACTATGATCCTAGTATGGGTTCAACTATCTCATCTTCCATTGCATTATTGGAATGATGAGTCTCTCGAAAGCATTCAAAATACCCTAAGGAAAATACATTGACAAGTCAAAACCCAGATTAAGTATGTTTTCATGTGCAAGGATTTGTGTTGAAGTAGATTTGGAGAAATGGCTCTCGTAAACAATAACTTTATATTTGGATAATTGGACACATCTATATAAATTTGATTATGAACAATTTAATTTTCAATGCAAAACTTACCATGAGTATGGACGTTTTTCCAAAGACTATAAATCCTCTGCTCATATTCAAGATCCTTAAAACATTGGAAAATGGTAGCATGCTAAAATGTCACCTATAAATAAGTAATTCGGCTCCATATTGACCTATGGTGAGAAAGGAAAATTCATTCAATATGCTAATCATTTCTCCATCGTGTCCAAGTAAGATCATGAGTCTCAAACATTGATTTCTTATTCTTCTCAACTTATGGGACATCCCTAGTCATCTTTTCATCCCAACAATCTTCAATCCTTTCTCTCATCAAGCCGTTGTTTAGCCCCTCATTACTATTCCATATTTAGAAACATTTAACCTGTCATCCTAATAAGAACTTTAAAAATTATAAGCATCTTCCCATAGCCAATGAAGCAACCCTCGAAAAGTCTTAGTTTTAGCAAACATGGATGCTCACAAGCAAGACACCATAAAAGCATCAACGAGAAGATGAGGAAGAGGAAAAATGAATCCTGAAAAGGACGAGGAAAAAACCAAATAAATAGAAGAGGGAGGAAATAACAAATAAAGAAATGATTCTACGAATTCAAGCAACACTAGATGTTGTTTATGGAAACCTATCTAAATCTTCCTCAAATAAATAATTAAAACCATCTCCTCAAATCATATGGAATGCGCAGTGAATTCAAGTTAGAAGTAATGCAATAATTGATCAAATTAGAATGACCAACTATTATTCTCATCCAAGAGACAAAGAAAGAGGATAGTTCAATGTTGTAATTGCTCAACTAAAACAAGGTATTTCAATATAGGTCAATTGAAACCAATGGTAACTTGAAATGTCCAACAGAGACTGAACAAGGCTTGCATGACTCTCCGTAACAAATAGGATGTTTGATGAAACAAGAGTGTTGTACATGAGGATCAACGATGACTAGAAAGATCCATTGCCATTCCAAGAACTAATTGAGATGCCTACGCCCTGTCTCCTCCCTAAATGGGCCCTTTATTTGGAATCCCTAATTCAGGGAATCCAACCCAAGTTGGTTTTTCAGTTTACTATGTTGTTATGTTGTTATGTTGTTTACAAAATCTGTTGTACTCTGTAACTATTGTCAAACATTCTAAGTAAAGAGTATTTTCTTGCATAGATCTATTTGTTGTTGGGTAGGTTCTTTCCATATACAACATTAAAGCTGTCCCTACTTTACTATGTTGTTGTGCTGTCAACAAAACCTATTATATTATGTAATTCTTATCAAACATTTTAAGCAAAGATGAAAAAAACTCACTTTACTATGTTGTGCTGTCAACAAAATCTATCATATTATGTAACTAATGTCAAACATTTCAACCAAAGATGAAAATATAGAATAGTTATGTGCAAGAATTTATGGTTGACTAGATGGAAGTTTAGGTTCCATTTCTTTCAGTACTTTGTTGCACAGGTCCACTTGTTTTTGGGTAGATTTTTTTCACATCCAACACTAAAGTTAGTTTTCCAATCTGTTGTACTGTGTAACTATTGTCAAAACCTATTATATTATGTAATTCTTATCAAGCATTTCAAGTAAAGATGAAAAAAATCTCACTTTACTATGTTGTTGTGCTGTCAAGAAAACCTATTATTTTATGTAACTAATGTCAAACATTTCAAGTAAAGATGAAAAGGTAGAATAGTTATGTGCAAGAAAAGCCAATTTCATATTTTCAAATATTTTAAGAACTTTAACTATTGATTTAATTTTGTCAAATCATTTTATATGTTTTTTTAAATAATTATATTCTCTATCTTAGATTTTTTTACAAAATTTAGTTTTATTGTTATACTTTTATTATAAAAAATTTATAGTCAAAACTTTATAGATCTTAACAAAAACGTTTGAATGCATGTTTTGAATAGTTCATGGGAAAATTGTTTTTAGAAGTGATTTATATTAATTTGTTCTTGTTATTTTTGACATTGTATACTATTTATAGATTTCTTTTTTTATTTAGAAATTGTATTACAAGTTTGTATCTAATTACATACATTCATAAAAATTTAGTCTAAAATAAAATTGTGAATTTATAGTTATGTATATTTATTTCAAAGAGTCATTCATTGGAATGTAGTTTTTTTACCGTTTTTAATTAATTTGTTATTTTATTTTTTAATTAGACATGTTAATATAATCTTTGTTATTATATGTAAATTGTTAAGATTTTATTTGATGAGGGGATGTTGTCTATCATTTACTTGTGTTATGTTTAAATTTTAGTCTTTTGATTCACTTCCCACTGCTCATCTTAATTTGATCATTCCTCCTACAATTGGATCCATGAGGGGAAGTCCCTCTCCTCCTTTCGCTAAAGCTTTGTCTTTCCGAGCCCTCGTCACCTCCCTTAGCATGCCTTCATATAATACAAGTGTTATTAGTATTCATGAAGAAGGCAGCCCCACTGTATGATGTCAACCTTCCTCCCTTCGTTCCTTTACAGTAAGGTCTCATCTCTTGATGAAAAAGATCTCATTGGTTATTTTATAGGTTTGTGGCCCTCTCCCAAAGAAATGAACTAGTGGATGCAATTAAAGCTAGATTTTAATGATAAAAGGTAACTTCTTATATTTTTATGTAGCATAGGATTTTATACATTCTTGTTTGAATTGAAAGAAAACATGGACCTTATCTTTCAAAGTGGTCCTTATTTTATGGATCAAGAGGAATGTATCTCAAGAGGTAGACTCTAGATTTTGATATGGAGGTTGGTGTGGGTACTATGGTCCTAGTATGGGTTCACCTACCTCATCTTCCATTGCATTATTGAAATGATGAGTCTCTCGAAGCCATTCAAAATACCCTAAGGAAAATACATTGACAAGTCAAGACCCAAATTAAGTATGTTTTCATGTGCAAGGATTTGTGTTGAAGTAGATTTGGAGAAATGGCTTGTAACGTCCCCTCCCATCATACCAGCATGGGAGAGAACATCACTCTAATTCCGGGCATCTAGCCCCATACTTTGTAAACAAACATTTATATAAAATGAAGATAGACATATGCAAATGCATAAATATTTGAAAACACAGCAGAATTAAATTCTATTACACATCCATCATACATTCAAGATATTCATGTTATTCATCAATTAAAATAATACAGAATTAGCACGTGAGAGTACTTATCTTAAAACAAAGTAGTCCCTGAGAAACCAGCTATGCATCTGCAACGTTCCACCCAACCATAGGCCAGTTGTGCTTATCAATCTCTTGATACAACTGCCACCCTCGAGCTAGGCATGATTTCTACAAGGAAGAAGGGAACATCAGACTCACATAGCCAAAATACACCAAAATCAACCAAGCTAATTAGCAGTTGGGTTTATCAGGCTGCTAGGAGATGGAAAAGGAAGAATTGCTAAGCTAGTGAGCTCAACCACAGAGCTATGGGTACCCCTACAACATCTATCCATCTTGGTTCCCCACAATGCCTACACACCTTATTCAAGGAAGTATTCCCTTCACTACTACACAGTCCCTCAGGCCATACCTTCCAATTCAATGTTGTTCAAGGTGTGCATAGAAGAGTAGCTAGCCCTTTTGATCTTCTTGAGAGGTTATTTTCTCCACTAGGTTTATCAAGCCATTTATGTCGACTACCACTCCAAATTTTTTGCTCACAGGTTCAAACCAAAACAGGGATGCACATAACAGCAAAAGTATAAGTGTTGGGCATGTAGAAAAACGTTTTTTACAATCGGATGCCCAAAATGGGGTTTCTACCAATTTCAGAAAATCATGGGCATCCAAAAACGAAATGGGAGAAGGGGAAAACAACCCTGGGAGAGTAGATCATTTTCAGAAAAACGTTTATGGGCATTCAAGGGACAAAAACGGCCTCCATAAACCCCAAAATCGTGGCTCCCTTCCTCCCAGCCATTGTGCAAAACAAAAACAAGTTCCTAGGCATGGAAAATGCAGGAAAAATGGTGAAAAAATTGATGGGGAAAGCCCAGCTAGCTTAGACTGCGTGAGAGAGAAAAGGCCATGGGTGAAAGATGGCTTTGGGAACCATTTTGTGGGTGTTTTATTGCCCAAGAAGCAAAAATACGAATTCCCAGGTTGATGGCTTGCCCATGCATGAAATTGGTTTCCATACCTCTCCACTCCCAAGGCATTAACTGCCTCAACCAACTCTTGGAAGAATTAAATGATTATGTGCATAACCCAAAATGGGTAGTTGAGGGTTTATGGGTTTTCTCATTGACACATGGGTTAACACCATTGGCTCAAGGGTTTGAATAATTTCCCTACCTATTCCTTATAAAAATCATGCCCCCATCTCTTTGTTGCATTACATAGCTAGTTGTGGGTTATTTCATTAAAATTCGTATTTACATGATGTATTAATTTACATTGTGCCTGTCCAGCACAAGAACCATATGCATATATTTTTAATTTTTGATACATAAAAACGCTAAATCAATGGCGGGGCCTTGGCCTTGAGCTCCTCACCATGATTAAATAACAATATTTACATCATTTACAATTTTAATGCAATAGGGTCAAAATGGGGACGTTACATTCCCCTCCCCTTACATTGGCACTGTCCTCAGTGCTCATCAAAATTGAACAAAAATGGATATGCCACTCTCATGGCATCCTCCAGCTCCCATGTAGCCTCATCGGGACCGTAGTGCTTTCATTGCACATTTACCTGCCCGATGGCTCGGTTCCGGAACAATGTTATCTTCTTGTCTAGGATGCGCAATGGATCGATTTGGAACTCTCCCTCGGGTTCCACCTAGATCACATCCCAAATAATCACATGGTTAGGATCATGTACATATTTCTTAAGAAAAGATACATGAAACACATTATGAGCTCTAGTGCTAGCAAGCAATGCAAGTGTATATGCAACTGGCCCTATTCTTTCAAGCACTTCAAATGGCCCACAGTATTTAGGTGATAGCTTGGCGCAACTCCCAAGATTCAAGGAACTCTTCCTTGTCCTCACTCTAAGATACACATGATCCCCAACGTTGAATTCCCTATGCACCCTATGCTTATCTGCATAGCTTTTGTGTCTATCCTGGGCTGCTTTTAAATTCTGCTTGATCTTTGCAACCTCTTGCTCCATTTCCTTAAGCAATTCTGGCCCAAGTACAATTTTGTTCACTGGATTGTCCCAAGTCACTGGTGTCCTGCACCTTCTGCCGTACAAAGCCTCATATGGACTCATTCCCAGTGATTCTTGCTTCCCATTGTTATATGCAAACTCTACCAGGTGTGGATAATCCTCCCACTTGGATGGTTTGTCCATTACATACATACGGAGCATGTCTTCAAGCACCTGATTTACTCTTTCCATTTGCCCATCTGTTTGAGGATGGTATGCGGTGCTAAAGTTCAACTGCATACCCAAATCTGCAAAGAGACTTTTCCAAAAATTGGAAGTGAACTTGGTATCCCTATCAAAAATTATTGCCTTAGGAAACCCATGTAATCTGAAAATTTCCTTCATGAAAATATTTGCAATGGCATCGGCTTTGTGCGTGGAATTAACCGGTATAAAATGTGCTGCCTTTGTTAACTTGTCCAGCACAACCATGATGGAATCATGTTGTCTCACAGTCATTGGAAATCTTGTAATAAAATCCATGGAAATTACTTCCCATTTCCATTATGAGATTGGCAATGGATGTAATAAACCTGCTTGGTGTTGGTGCTCGACCTTCACCTGCTAACACTTCATGCACCTGGAAATGTATTCAGCGACATCCTTCTTCATTCCTGGCCAGAAATAATATTTTCTTGCTATAGAAATTGTTTTCTAATATCCTGGGTGACCGGAGTATGGAGCTTTATGGATTTCATCCATAACAATCCTCCTCAAATCTGCCATATTTGGAATATAGGCTCTATTCTTATAAGTAAGAAGTACATCTTCTTCCAAATGGTATCCTTCATACTTCTTTTCAAGGTCTTGCTGCTGCAATTTGTCCTTTATCTACACATACACTTCGTCCTCAACAATATGGTTAACAATCTGCTGCCTCAAATCTGGTTGGCAAGTGCTACGCACTGCCACATGCATTTCATGTACTTTTTCTGCTAAGTGCATTAGCCACCTTGTTCTCTTTCCGTTTTATGTGTTTGATCTCAAAATCAAATTCACACAAAAATTCCAACCATCTAGCTTTCCTAGCATTTAAAGTTGGCTGATCAAACAAGTATTTCAGACCACAATGGTCTGTCCTTAGCTCAAATTTCCTGCCCATTAAGTAATGCCTCCACATCTTAAAGAATGTACTATGGCTGCAAGTTCTAAATCATGAGTAGCATAGTTTTTCTCGTGCTCCTTCAACTTCCTCGACTCATAGCATACCACGTGGTTGTCTTACATAAGAACTCCTCCAAGTCCTTGGTTGCATGCATCGGTACACACCACAAAGTCTTTTTCCGGGTCTGCAATTTTCAAAATTGGTGCACTCATAAGAAGATTCTTCAATCGTTGGAAACTTTCCTCACATCTTGGTGACCATTCAAAATTTATCCCCTTCTTTTGCAAAGAAGTGATCGGGTTTGCGACCTTGGAGAATCCTTCAATAAACCTCCTATAGTAACCAGCAAGGCCCATAAAAGATCTCACATTTGTCACATTTCTTGGATTTGGCCAATTCATAATGGCTTCCATTTTCTCAGGGTCCACAGATATTCCTTTGTCTGAGATAATGTGACCCAAATAATGAATTTTATCTTTATAAAAGTCACATTTGCTTAACTTTGTATACAGTTTATGCTCCCTTAGCAATTGCAATGTCATTCTCAAATGTTCTTCATGCTCTTCTTCATTCTTAGAATAGATGAGAATGTCGTCTAGAAATACAAGAACGAACTTGTCCAAATAATTGCTAAAAACACTATTCATGAGACACATGAATGTAGCTGGTGCATTTGTGAGACCAAATGGTACCACTACAAACTCATAGTGTCCATACCTTGTTCTAAAGGCTGTCTTATGAATATCTTCCTCTTTGATTCTTACCTGATGGTAACCAGACCTCAATTCGATCTTTGAAAATACCTTTGCTCCTCTCATTTGATCAAAAAGGTCATCAATTCGGGGCAATGGGTATTTGTTCTTCACAGTGACCTTGTTCAACTACCTGTAGTCGATACATAACCTGAGTGTTCCATCTTTCTTTTTCACAAATAGAACAGGTGCTCCCCATGGGGACACACTTGGACTGATATATTTCTTTTCCAACAACTCTTGTAATTGCATTTTTAATTCTAGCAATTCTGGTGTACTCTTCCTGTACGGTGTCTTAGACACTGGTGTTGCTCCTGGCACAAGTTCAATTGTAAAATCAATGTCTCTCTTTGGAGGAAGTCCCATAATATCATAAGGAAAAACATCCCTAAATTCGTGCAATACATGATAGTCCTCTAACATAGAAGTTTCATTTTCCATTTCCTCCAAAACATGGGCTGCGTTCAATTGACAACCCTCTCTACAGAACTTCTTCAGCTGCATGGCTGAAACCTGCCTAACCGAAGTCACCTTTGGAATTCCTTTTACAACCCTTGGGTTTCCTTCTTCGTCCATGCATTCAAAAGTTTTATTGTAGCAGTCAAGTTTAACTCTGTGTGCTTATAACCAATCCATTCCAATGATAATATCATAGGAACCAAGTGGCAAAATATTCAGATTTGCATAAGTGAATAGCCCGTCCATCTCTAAGGGACACTTCTCTACAATTTCAATGACTTTTCTCTTGGTTCCAGTAGCTAGTTGAACTAACCATGATTTACTATGCTTTGACTTCTTAAAAGCACAAATCTCAACAATTTTAGGACTGATATAACTGTGAGTAGATCCAGGATCAATCAAAATAGAAACAGATTGCTTAGAAATCTTACCTTCAACTTCAACAACAGTTGATTGATGATATGCCTGGCGGTCGTCTAGTGCTGCATAGATTATAGGAATTGTCCTCACCACTTGACCCATAGTTTCATCTCCTTGGATGTTGTGAACTTGATTTGCATTCCCATTCCGATGTGGACAGTTCCTAAGGATGTGGTCTCCTCCACAACCCCAGCATTGAAGTGGTTCTCTTGGCTCCTTTGGATCTCTTGGCTTGTCTTCCATCATCCTAGTTGGCTTAGTCACAACCTGTGATGGCTGCCTTTGCTGATTTCTAATATGAGGAGGTTTGAAACCTTTCTTCCTTTGGTCAAACTTCTCATTCTTCTTGTCCTTCCATGCCTTATGGAAATCAGGTTTGCTTTTGTTTTGATCATATCACTACTTGGCCTTCCTTATTGCCTCCTCTAGAGTTCGAGGCTCATCAAATTCAATTCTATCTTTATGTGACTGAGGTATCCCACTTAGAAAACGATGAATTTTCACCTTATCATCTCAAATATACCTGACATACCTCAGCAACTCCAAGAACTTGTTTGCATATTCTTCCATGGTCAATTGTCCCATTCTCAGCTCATGGAACTCTTTGATCTTGTCATCATAGTACCTATCAAAGAGGTACTTCTGCTTGAAGTATTTCTTGAACTGCTTCCACCCAACCTTCCTTTCATTGATCTTCTTCACTTGCTTGATGTGTTCCCACCATATAGATGCTCTTCCATTCAAGTTGAAAATGGCGACCCTTGCCTTCATATTTCCAGAGTAGTCTTGGACTTGGAAATACTTTCTCATCCCAAGAAGCCAAGCTTCAGCTTCTTGACTAGACTTTACCTCTCCATCAAATGTAGGAGGTTTTTCCTTCTTAAATTCCCCGTATGAATTATTCTTGTAATGCTTCTTTCTCTTATTCTTGCAAGAGGAAGAGCTTGAACCCTCAATGGATCCTTCAGAGTCATATGATCCGATAGAAGAGATTTCTGGAGTATAGGTTCTGTCTCTAGAAACTCTTCTTGAGATATTGGACCTCTTGCGGGGATTTATCTTTGAACTACTCCGACTCCCTTCTTGATTTGATGTCTGATGCCTAGAGTTTATTTTCCTTTGGATGTCTATCAAACTCTGCAGCATGGCTGTATTTAACTAATTTTGTTCTTCCTGAGCTTTAATCATCCTTTCATTATCTTCTCTGCAACTTTGCAACTCCACCCTTTGGCTCCTCATGGTGGCTGCAATATTTGGGGGAGTCTCTCGATTTCTTCTCCCATTGGATTCTGTTTCAGCATTCTCAACATGTATATTTTCCCCCATGGCATCTGTCTCAGGCTCATAGGGATCCTGTGCATCATCCATGATGTTGATATTCTTGGCCCAACCAAGACCATAACTTTCCACTGCACTTATCTGGAATGCTGCTTTGATGTGACTATAATTCTGTAAAATGTGTTTATAAACACAACTGTTAGCTGCATTATAATGCTATAAATTATTTGCATGCATGTGGGGAAATCCCATATTGACAACTTTTTCCAATCATAGACTTTTCCCGTTTGGCACAATTATTAAGGTTAAAAATGGCTTCCATTGTTGTGGAAATTTAGCTTAAAAAGTGTCACCCGTGTCGCGGATGTTAAGGTTATTTTTGCCGCCACACACCGCGCACGTCGCAGATTTTATCCTTAAAATTGCCGCGGGTGGTGCGGATCCTATCGCTAAGTTGCCGCCGTGTGCGTCGCAGATATTAATGCTAATTCTGCCGCCGCGCACGTAGAAGTTAACGTTAATTTTGTCGCCGCGCACGCAGAAGTTTAACCTTAACTTCGCCAACACAGCCTTTAGGCAAAAAGAAGAATTTTGAAACACTTAGAAAAAATTTAGGATTTTCTCTTCCCTTTCGGCGCAGAATTAGAAACATCTCCGTCGATCGTGTCACAAAAATTATCGTTAAAATATCTGAGATCCGACCGCTTCCCTTCAGCGCAGAGTTTAACAGCTATTTCGCTGACCTTTGCGGCGCTTTTGGGCTTATCTTTGCCGACAGAGTCGCAAGAGTTAGCCCAATTCTCGCCGCCGTGCGTGCATAAAATTAGTCTAATTTTCGCCACCATGCACGCAGAAAATTAGCTTAATTTTCGTTACCGTAGATATTTAACATAACTTTGCCACCACACCGCAAAATTTAACGTTAATTTCGCCGCCGCACGTCGCAAAACATATCCTTAATTTCGCCGTTGCGCGTTGCAAAAATTAACGCTAAAATTGCCGGTAGAGTCGCAACATTTAGTGCTAAACCCCCCAACCGCGTCATAAACATTTAGCCCAATTTTCGCCACCGCATGTGTAGAAAATTAGTCTAAATTTTGCCGCTGTGTGCGCAGAAAGTTAGCCTAACTTTCGTCGCCGCAGCTTTAGCAGAAAACTCAGAAAAACAATTAGAGAAATTCAAAATTTTCCTTTCTTTCTGTGATGATTATTGCTCAATAGGAGGTGACTTCTTCCTCTACAAACTCTGCAAACTGTTCAACCTTAGCCTGCTGAGGCCCAACATGGTAATCTGTGGTGTTTAGAAGGGGATCTTCCCTTTCAACTGTGATCATACTTGGCCCATAGAGGCCCAATATTGTAGCCTATGGCTCTGATACCATTCTGTAACATCCCCTCCCATCACACCATCATTGGAGAGAACATCACTCTAATTCCAGGCATCTAGCCCCATACTCTGTAAACAAACATTCATATAAAATGAAGATGGACATATGCAAATGCATAAATATTTGAAAACACAGCAGAATTAAATTCTATTACACATCTATCATACATTCAAGATATTCATGTCATTCATCAATTAAAACAATACAAAATTAGCACATGAGAGTACTTATCTTAAAACAAAGTAGTCCCTGAGAAACCAGCTATGCATCTGCAACGTTCCACCCAACCATAGGCCAGTTGTGCTTATCAATCTTTTGATACAACTACCACCCCCGAGCTGGGCATGATTTCTACAAGGAAGAAGGGAACAACAAACTCACACATAGCCAAAATACACCAAAATTAGCCAAGCCAATCAGCAGTTGGGTTTATCAGGCTGCTAGGAGATGGAAAATGAAGAATTGGTAAGCTAGTGAGCTCAACCACAGAGCTATGGGTACCCCTACAAGATCTATCCATCTTGGTTCCCCACAATGCCTACACACCTGATTCAAGGAAGTATTCCCTTCACTACTACACAGTCCCTTAGGCCATACCTTCCAATTCAGTGTTGTTCAAGGTGTGCATAGAAGAGTAGCCAGCCCTTTTGATCTTCTTGAGAGGTTATTTTCCCCACTAAGTTTATCAAGCCAATTCTGTCCACTACCACTCCAAATTTCTTGCTTACAGGTTCAAACCAAAATAGGGATGCACATAACAACAAAAGTATAAGTGTTGGGCATGTAGAAAAACGTTTTTTACAGTGGCATGCCCAAAATGGGGCTTCTACCAATTTCAAAAAATCATGGGCATCCAAAAACGAAATGGGAGAAGGGGAAAACAACCCTGGGAGAACAAATCGTTTTCAGAAAAAATGTTTATGGGCATTCAAGGGACAAAAACGACCTCCATAAAACCCAAAATCGTGGCTCCCTTCCTCCCAGCCATTGTGCAAAACAAAAACGAGTTCCCAAGAATGGAAAATGCAGGAAAAATAGTGAAAAACGTGATGGCGAAAGCCCAGCTAGCTCAGACTGCGTGAGAGAGCAAAGGACATGGGTGAAAGATGGCTTTGGGCACTATTTCGTGGGTGTTTTCTTGCCCAAGAAGCAAAAATACGAATTCCCACGTTGATGGCTTGCTCATGCATGAAATTGGCTGCCATACCTCTCCACTCCCAAGGCATTAACTGCCTCAACCAACTCTTGGAAGAATTAAATGATTGGGTGCATAACCCAAAATGGGTAGTTGAGGGTTTATGAGTTTTCTCATTGACACATGGGTTAACACCATTGGTTCAAGGGTTTGAATAATTTCCCTCCCCATTCCTTATAAAAATCATGCCCCCATCTCTTTGTTGCATTGCATAGCTAGTTGTGGGTTATTTCATTAAAATTCGTATTTACATGATGTCTTAATTTACATTGTGCCTATCCAGCACAAGAACCATAGGCATATATTTTTAATTGCCGATACATAAAAACGCTAAATCAATGGCGGGGCCTTGGCCTTGAGCTCCTCACCATGATTAAATAACAATATTTACATCATTTACAATTTTAATGCAATAGGGTCAAAATGGGGACGTTACATGGTTCTTGTAAGCAATAAATTTATATTTGGACAAATGGACACATCTATATAAATTTGATTATGGACAACTTTATTTTCAACGCAAAACTTACCATGAGTATGGACGTTTTTCCAAAGACTATAAATCCTTTGCTCCTATTCAAGCTCCTTAAAACATTGAAAAATGGTAGCATGCTAAAATGTCTCCTATAAATAAGTAAGTCGACTCCACATTGACCTATGGTGAGAAAGTAAAATTCATTCAATATTCTAATCATTTATCAATCTTTTCCAAGTAAGATCAGGAGTCCCAAACATTGATTTCCTCTTCTTCTCAACTTATGGCACATCCCTAGTCATCTTTTCATCCCAACCATCTTCAATCCTTTCTCTCATCAAGCCTTTGTTTAGTCCCTCATTACTACTCCATATTTAGAAACATTTAACCTATCATCCTAATAAGAACTTTAAAAATTATAAGCATCTTCCTGTTAATTTTTTAGTATTAATTCAACATACTCTAGGATCTTTACTGAGAGAATAACATGTACAGCATATCAATCATATCAAGCATATCAAGCAATCACATAAGACAATGGACACACAAAGTTTCACTAGGGAAAACCATAAAGGTGAAAAACCCCACAACTTCCTCAGAGATAGAAAAAGTAATGATACAACCAAGGTACAAGAGATAGTCTTCTCCTAGCAGCTAAACCTCCTCCTCACTTGTGCGCCACTTTCCAAGTGATGTAGGAGCGAATAATAAGATGAACCAAATAGAGATCTCCCACTCTCTATTTATACATGACCTATCCTTCCCAATAACCTAGCAGGGATGACTTGTCTAACTCAGTCTAATAACCCATGGTTAAACTAATCAGGGCCGACCCCACACTTAGTGGTCTAATAACCCATCACTCCAAGTTACGACACTTGTCAATACAAATGACGACACTTCCGTATAGAGGAATAATAACATCTCTATAGGAGTACAACATACATGGGTGAAATACATTCCAAAGTTACATATACATCAACACTTCCCATAGCCAATGAAGCAACCTTCGAAAATTCTTAGTTTTAGCAAGCATGGTTGCTCACAAGGAAGACATCATAAAAACATCAACGAGAAGATGAGGAAGAGGAAAAATGAATCCTGAAAAGGACTAGGAAAAAACAAATAAATAGAAGAGGAAGGAAATAACAAATAAAGAAACGATTCTACGAATTCAAGCAAAATTGGATGTTCTTTATGGAAACATATCTAAATCTTCCTCAACTAAATAATTAAAACCATCTCCTCAAATCATATGGAATGTGTAGTGAATTCAAGTTAGAAGTAATGCAAGAATTGATCAAATTAGAATGACCAACTATTCTTCTCATATAAGAGACAAAGCAAGATGATAGTTCAATGTTGTAATTGCTCAACTAAAATAAGGTATTTCAATATAGGTCAAACACCTTAAGCAACTACTCACACAAATACATCATAGATCAACCCACCAATTCATTACATGGTGAAAACCCTTAGAGAGGGAAACAATCCTTGGCCCCAACCAAATAGCCACTTGAGGAGATATATTAATGAAAAGGAAAATAATTTAAATATGA
This sequence comes from Larix kaempferi, assembly GCA_027924585.1. Taxonomy (NCBI): domain Eukaryota; kingdom Viridiplantae; phylum Streptophyta; class Pinopsida; order Pinales; family Pinaceae; genus Larix; species Larix kaempferi. Next base: position 10,938,979 of record BSBM01000259.1, on the reverse strand, counting down.
ATTTCTCTCATTAATCGATCATCAACTCATGACCTCCATGCACTTTAAATTGAAATCATAAACCAGTCATGTGTTAAGCCATGGATCAATGTACTTGTTTAAAATAAACAAGAACATGAACTTTCATATCACTTTCTGTCTAGAACATATCATGACCATCATATTACATAAGTAAAAATCCATACTAATGCATACTAAAGAAACACATGTTACCTCAAGATACATTAGACCAAGTTGATCTTCATTATATCCGAAGTGTCTAAATATCCCAATATTCCCCTTAGGAACAAATTGGGATAAGATTGAAGGATTTACAAAGGTGACATAATAGGAGAAAGAAAGTGGCGTTAAAGCATATCCCTCCTTCATGACAATTTATTGAACTCCTTACATAGATCAAAGTTTTGAAAACTTTGTTTGTATAAGATATTTTGTGAAAATGTCAGCAACTCAATCATCTGCAAGGAAAAATAGCAGTATGAGAATATGCTCTTGGATAATATTTATGATGAACTGCATGTATATGTCAATGCGTTTGTTACACTAATGTTGAACTAAATATTTGGCAAGCTTGATAGTACTTTGATTTTCACACGATAGGGTAGTTGGATGTTGTTGTTTGAATCCAAACTCAAAATGGATATGCCAAAGTTGCAAGGCTTCTTGATTTTCATTAAATGTGGCCCAATACTCCGCTTTTGTAGAACAAAGAGAAAGAGCTTGTTTTTTCTTACAAGCCCAAGTGAGAGGTCTAAGATAAAAAACATAACCTATAGAATATTTTTTGATCATTTGGGTTTCCACCCTAGTCAAAATCAATGAAACCAAAAAACAAAGGAGTCCCCCTTAAACTATAATGAATCCAAAACTCAATTGTACCCTGGATATACCAAAGTATTATTTTCACTACTACAGTGTTATTAACCATAAAACCTAAAAAAAAACAAGATATACACATATTTATGATGTAATAAACTAGAAATTATAGTGTAGAATAACCAAGCACGAGAGAATTGAAAGATAGATGCTGCAGAATTAACCCTCGTATTATGATAATCAATTCAGGAAGCAATGTTCAGTCACGTCTTCAGGTTGGGATACCTTTGACTAGAGTAAATAATCAATACAATAATTCTTGACAAAACAATACATAGCCTTGTAGCTCTTTAAATAATCTTTCACTATCCCAAAACCCTAACTACTTACTTGGTCCAATAAATAATGTGTACTAGCTACCTAGTAAGCCTTAATTAATAGAGAGACTCTTTTACATTAATAAATTGTTCACTACTAACTACTTAGCCTTATTCAAAAGATATGGTTGCATACATTACTTGAATAAATTGTAAAGTAAGGGGGTTAGGGTAGGACCCTAACATGCCCTCCCTTCCCCCAAGAACCATGCCTCGAGGCTGAAGGCGACGAAAATGATACAAAATCCCTTCAGCTTCCCAAGTGGCATCTTTTGGTTGCATATATTTCCACTAGATCAAGACTTTTTTTAATTGTGCACCTATGCAATTAATGTTCTCCACTATCTAATACGGCTTCCAATTGAATCCAAATGAAGCCTTCCTCATTAAGTATAGGTAACTTGGTCTGCACTTTACAAGTGGTTCTAATCACCTTTTTTAGGAAAGGTAAATGAAAGATCGGGTAAATCTTGGAGGGATCTAGCAAAGCTAGATTATAGGCCACCTATCCAATGCATTGTAGGATATTTTAAGGTCGATAGAACTTTAGGGATAATTTCTACTGGGGTTTATTTTTTAGCAATGTTTAATTATAAGGTTGAAGATGAAGAAACACATGATCCCCTTCTATGGACAAACATTCTAAGCGATGTTGATACTCTTGTTGTTTGATTATGTTTCGAGCCATAGCCAAATTTTCCTTAAGTGTGTGGATACTAACTTCTCTAGTATGAAGTGTGTTATCCACTCCATTGTAAATAAGAAACCAAAAAAAATATTTTTGGCAAAATACTTCTTCACATGGGGTGGTTTTGGTAGCTCCATGATAAGTACTATTATACCACCTTTATTCCAGAAGAATCCATCACTAAAACAAAACCCCATGATTAGCTTCTTGTTTAGCTCCATTTTTTGCTTCCACTCATTGTTTTAATGTATTTTTCTACATTGTCTAGAAATAGTCGGAGCTATTCATAAGTTTGGCGCTATTTTCGGCGTACTTTGCATCGTGTATTCCTAGTCGACACTAAAGTTGGTGCTAATTAGTGCCTACTTTAGCACCGACCTTAGTGGTGACTTTAGTGCCATAATCAATTCATCTAGTTAGCGCCCTATTTAGCTTCCAATTCATCTTCTTGTGTAGCTTCCTATATAGCTTCCGGTTTAGCTTCCCTTTTCACTCTTTTTTTAGCTTCTAGTTAAGCTTCCTTTGTAGATTCTAGTTTTGCATTCTATTTAGGTTCCAATTTAATGTCTACTACGCCTAAATAGTTAAATTGTTGAGGTTTTGGGTGTTCATGGGATAGGGGATTTATGGATTATGGGATTTACAGATTAGGGTTTTAGTGCTTAAGGGATTAGGGATTACGGGTTAAGGGATTAAGGGTCAAGGGCTTCGGGCTTAGGGGATTAATGAGGTTTAAAGGTTAATGGATTAGGGATTATGGGTTAAAGGCATATGGATTAAGGTATTAGGGGTTAGGGGTTTAGGTGTTAATGGATTAGGGAGTAGGGATTAAAGGATTAAGGGACAGGGGATTAGGGTTTAGGGGATTCACAGCTTATGGGTTAAGTGATTCAGGATTAGGGGTTTAGGGATTATGAGTTAAGGGATTATGGATTATGGGTTAATGGATTAAAGGTCAAGGGCTTAGATGTTAGGGGCTTAGGTTAAGGGGTTTATAGGCTAAGTGATTAGTGATTATGTGTTAAGGGATTAAGGTTTAAGGGCTTAAGGGTTAGGGGTTAGGGGGTGTAGGGGTTAATTCCTTTAGTGGTTAAGGGCTTAGGGGTATGGTGTTTATGGATTAGGGACTTTAGGGGTTAGCATCTTATGGGGTTATGATTTAAGGGGTTAGGGGTTAAGGGTTAAAGGTTTAGGGGTTAAGGTCTTAGGGATTAGTGGTTAAGGAGTTAGGGATTAGGGGATTAGGGGTTAGGGGGTTTAATGGGTAAGGTTTAAGGACTTAGAGGTTAAGGAATTCAGGGTTTAGGGGGTTAAGGGATTTATAGGTTACAAGGTTAAGTGCTCAGGGGTTTAAGGGTTAGGGGTTAAGGGGTCAGGGTTTAAGGATTTATGATTTTGATGGTTTAAGGGTTAGGGGGGTAAATGAATACGGGTTAAGGGATTAAGGTGTTAAGTTGTTAAGGTTTTGGGGGTGAAGGGGATATGGGATTTAGGGATAGGGTTACAACTAGGTTAGAATTGCAGAAGAGAATAAGAAGAAGACACAATTTACAATATAATGGGGGTCATTTTCTTATAATTTCATGTCTTTGGATTAAAGAATGCACCCTCCTTTTTCTCAAGGATAGTAATCGAAACCTTCAAGGAGTTTCTTCATAAGTTCTTAGAGGCTTACTTGGATGTGTGGATAGATTACAGTTTACTTGAAAATCATATTGCATTACTTAGAATGAAGTTGGACCACTGTCGACAGATGCATTTATCTTTGAACTTATGAATATGCATTTAATGTGTTCCCTTTGGCAATTTGTTGGGACACATTGTCTGTTGCATGGATTTCTCGTAGACCCTATGAAGATCACGACAATTGTGAACTTGCAAGAACCTACATCGATAAATAAGTTGTGATCCACCTTAGGACATACTGGATATAATAGAAGTATTATCTGGAACTATGCTTCTATTACCACTCCATTATAATAGTTGTTGAAGAAAGCAAAATATTTTAAGTGGACTAAAGAGTACGAAAATTCCTTCGCAACTTTGAAAGAAAAAATGGCCAATGCTCTAATTTTGGTAATCCCTAACTAGCAAAAATAATTCCATGTACATGTTATGCATCATGTATTTTCTTGGGCATCATACTAGCTCAAATAGGAGAAGGAATGATGGATCATCTAGTGTACTTCACTAGAAGAAAACTATCTTGGTTGGAATGCAACTACACAATCATAGAATGGGAAAGACTAGCAATGATTTACACGCTACAAAAATTCTGCTACTATTTGTTGGGAGGAACACAACTACACAACCATAGATTGGGAAGGAATAATAATGATTTACACCCTAAAAAAATTCTGCCACTATTTGTTGGGAGGACAATTCAATCTTTTCATAGATCATCCATCCCTCAAGTACCTGGTGAAAAATATCATCCTAAAAGGATGCATCTATAGATGGTTACTCTTATTCTGGGAATTCTCTTTTGAAGTAATAGTCAAACTAGGGAAACATAATTATGGACATGACCTCTTGTCATGAATAGAGACATGGGAAGCTGGCAGACCTGTTAATGATAAATTAGTAGATGTAGCATTATTCAGGGTAGAAGCTATTCTTGATCATTTAGAAGAGATCACACTATTTCTCACAACCAATAAAGCACTTGATGATTATTCGATAACTTTGAAATTCCACTTAGTCATGCGAGACATGGAGTATCAATTGATTGTAGGACAACTCTTTGTTAATGCATATTGGATGATGAGCATCAAAACTATCATGTGGGAATGCCATGTTGGTGGAAAATATATAGGAAGGAATATACTTCAAGTAGGTATGTGGTGGTCCACGATGTTTAAAGATGCTAAGGAATATGCTAAAAAATGTGATGTCTTCCAACGAGTTGGTAAATCATTTCCACGAGATGAAATTCCACTCAAACCAGTATGGGAATTATAGCCATTTGAAAAATATGCAATTGATTTTGTGGGACCTATCAATCCACCAAAGAAACATTCTAAATCATGCTATATCATTACCACAACATATTATCTGATAATATGGGCCGAAGCAACACTAGTTCGAGATTTATCTATAGAGACAACACCTTAGTTTATTTATGAAAACATCATCACTCGGTTTAGGTGACCCATAAGCCTTACAAGTGACCAAGGTAAGCACTTCTTGAATACCACTATTAAGGAATTGACGAAGGAGTTTTTGATACAACACCGTAAAATTAGTTTGTATCACCCATAAGAAAACAACACAGTAGAATCCTTCAACAAAATTCTAGAGATCGGGCCATCAAAAATATGTTGTGTAAACTGCAATGATTGCAATGATCGAATTCCGATTGTGTTATGGAAGTACAAGACCAATACAAAGAAAATTCATAAGGATACTCCATTCGATTTGATATATGAAAAATAACCAATCGTTCCAGTAGAATTTGTAATTCCAATCCTTTACATTCCACATGCAATACACATGGCAACGCAAGATTTAGTTGTGGTATGTCTTGTAGACTAATGGAACTAGAATAATATTTCTTTCTTGTAGACTAATGGAACTAGAAGAATCATGATTTTTATTCGATTATCACGCAACAGTTGAAAAGGAACAACACAAGGCATGTCATAACAAAGACATCAAGCATAAAAAAATTTAACATAGGTGACCAGGTTTTACTCTATGACAACAATTTCATGAACCATCTAGGCAAGCTTCAGATGCATTGGTTGGGACCTTTCATTGTTGCATAAATCAAATATTCAGGATATGTTAAGTAGCACAAATCGATGGCATTCTCCATCCACATTGGGTGAATGGTGCACACCTAAATACTTATGTTTATGTTTAGTGATTCTGTAAAATGCCACTCTTGTAAATGGGAGTGAGGTAGTTAGGAGTTAGGTTTTTTAATCTTGTCATTTTCTTAGTTCTATTCATTCATTTCAGTCAAGTTGTTTGTTAGGGGTACCCACCAGTTTCAATTCATCAATCACCATTTCCACGTCGCATCAATCCATCTTGTCTTTTCGACATTAAATATCCATTAATGAACAATTTTTTATATCAATGATTGCCTATGTGAAACCATCTTTCAATTCCTAAATTTAAGAACGTAATCATTTTGATCCTCCACTATGTCTTGACAATAATTGTTTTCCCTTGTTGATTGAACTATTTATTAAAGGTTAATTATTTCTAATGTTGATGTATATGTAACTTCGGAATGTATTTCATATATATTTTTTGTACCCTTATTAGAGATGTGTTATTCCTCTATAAGGAAGTGTCATCATGTGGATTGACAAGTGTCGCAAGTGTGTGTACTTCCGATGGGTTATTAGACCACCATGTGTGGGGTTGGACCTAAAATATATATTATATTGTGGATGTATCTAGATAGACAAGTAATCCCCATAGTGTAACTGGGAAAATAGGTTAAGTATAAATAGAGATCGGGAGATCTCTATTTTGTTCATTCAGAAAGTCACACTTCTCTCACTCAGAAAGTGGCGCACTAGTGAGGAGGAGGATCAATTGCTACTACGAGACTATCTCAAGTGTATTTTGGTTGTACTTTGGTTGAGACATTGCTCTCTCTATCTCTGAGGAAGTTGTGGGGTTTTTCACCTTAGGGTTTCCCCCACGAAAACTCTGTGTCTCTTGTCTCTCATGCTTTTGATTCTTGTGATGCTTGTCATGATTATTGTGATTGTTATGCATTGATATACTATATATTTTATTCTCTCAGTAAATATCCAAGAGTATTGTGAATTAATGCTCAAAATTTAACATGGTATTAGAGCTAACCTGAGAAGAAGACATTTTGCAATGACAAAAACTTGAGTTTCTTGTTTATTGGGTTTCTCTCCATAGATTTTGGAAAAGCAATATAGTAGATTGACTCTACTCATCAAGGAGAATCTATCTGTCCTATCAGAATTCAATTTTGAGCATTTTTAGATTTGGCCCTAAAAATAAGGGTTTCCACAAAAATAGGAGTTTATGAAATCTGAAGACATAGCTGGAAGCTCCTTGCAAAAACCGAAGTTTAGAGCTTTGGATTGAGATTTGCGGCTGGATAGAGCTTCGGGAAACTCAAACCCTAATTTAGGGCTCTCCCTAGTGAACCCAGGAGGACAAAAAGGCAAATCTGAAGGGTAAAGCTTTGCTGATCTCAAATTCTGAATCCACCAGGCTGATCAGTTCATCAAGGCGCATCTTTCTATCCTTTTATAAAGTTTAAATTCACATTTTGAATTTTTAGGGTTTTTTCGACAAACCCTAATCCGAGACCATATCCAGTTTTCAGCATTTCAAGTGGTAAGACCTAAATCTTTTCTATTTCCATTTGAAGTACTCTTTAAGATGTCTCACCACACCAAGCTTGAGGATAAGCTTGAAGGAGCTGATAACTTCTGAGCTTGGAAGTATAGGATTGGGTTAATCCTGGAAGAGAATGAGTTGGACTCATATGTAAAAGAAGACATCCCTATCCCAGAGGATGAAGAGGCTAAGGTATTGCATAAGAAGAACTTGGTCAAGGAAAAGAGAATCATTGCTGATTCTATCAAAGACCATCTCATACCCCATGTTTCTTCTCTAAAGACACCCAAGGAGATGTTTAACTCTTTGACCAAGCTATTTGAAGGGAAGAACATAAATCGAAAAATGACCCTGCGAAACCAATTGAAAGGAGTAAAGTTTTAGAATGGAGAAACCATTCAATCTTATTTTTCAAGGGTCTCCCAGATCAAGGAACAACTAGAAGCCGTGGATGAAATGGTGGAGAATGGTGAAGTGGTCATGACCAATCTAAATGGCCTACCCAGGTCAGGGGATTCCTTTATTCAAGGAATTTGTGCAAGGAAGAAGTTGATCTCCTTCAACAGATTGCGGGAAGAATGCTCTCAAGAAGAAGCTAGGCTTGTGGCCTGAGAAGAAAAGATGGGAAATGAAGATCAAGCTCTCACAGCACATGCCAGGAAAGGAAAGTCGAAGAAGGAATCATCTCATAACAGGAGATTCTCACACCACCATTATCATAAAGATAAGAAAGATATCAGATGCTTCAATTGCAATGAGAAGGGACACTTTGCTTCAGATTGTTCCAAGAAGAAGAAAGACAACAACAACAACTTCAACAAGAAGAAGAAGAATAACAAAAGAAGATATCATGTTCATGCTTCCGAAGATGATGAACCCCCAAAGAAGAAGGCTAGGATAGAAAGTGATAGTGACGATGACTCATCAAGTGAAGAAGAGTATGTTCTAATTTCTGCTCTCACAGGTACTATCTCCCATGGTTGTAATGATTGGTTGATTGACAATGGGGCTTCCAAACACATGACTGGGTTTAAGGAATCTTTTGTGAATCTATCTGAACATGAATCACCCCATAAGGTGAAACTTGGGGGTGATTATCAATACCCAATCAAAGGAAGTGGTGAAGCCTCCTACAACCTAGATTCTGGAAAATCCTTGAAGATGAAAGAAGTCCTTTATGTACCTGGGCTCAAGAAGAACTTACTCTCCATCTCTGCATTGGATGCAAAAGGTATGAGGGTTGCATTTGTGGATGGCCAAGTCCTAATGTGGCCAAAGGGAAATACCATAGATGATGCATTAGTGATTGGAGAGCAAGAGGGAGGTTTGTATAAATTGAAGGGACAACTTGAACATGCCATGGTACATGAATCCATGGATCCAAGTGAACTTTGGCATAGAAGACTTGCTCATATGCACTATAAGGCACTTCCAATTGCAAGCAAGGCTGTAGAAGGTCTTCCTGAAATCAAGACCAAACATGAAGGTGTTTGCAAAGGATGTGCAAAAGGTAAGAACATTAAGAAGGCTTTCCCAAGCAGTTAAAGCAAGGCAAAGGATATCCTGGAAATCATCCACTCAGATGTATGTGGTCCTATGTCATCCAGTTCTCTAAGTGGGTATGTTTACTATGTCTCATTTATTGATGACTTCTCCAGGAAGACTTGGGTATACTTTTTGAAAAACAAAGATGAGGTGTTTGATAAGTTCAAGGAATTCAAAACCTTGATGGAGAATCAAACTGATAAGAAGATCAAAACATTCAAATCCGACAATGGTGGAGAATTCACCTCAGGTGATTTCAAGAAGCTTTGCAAAGATTCAAGGATTAAGAGGGAGTTGACTGCTCCTTATAATCCTCAACAGAATGGAGTTGCAGAAAGGAAGAACAAAACAATCATGGAAGCAGCAAGGGAAATGTTGCATGACTAGGATCTACCTATGCATCTATGGGCAGAAGCAGCTAGAACAACTGTATATGTGCAGAACAGAACACCCCACAAGATATTGGACAACAAAACTCCAGAAGAGGTCTTTTCTGGTAATAAACCTGAAGTCAGCCATCTCAGAATATTTGGTTGTCCAGTATACACTCATGTCCCAAAAGAAAAGAGGACCAAACAAGATCCTTTAGGAAATAAGGGTATCTTTGTGGGTTACAGTGAAAGCTCGAAGGCTTATAGAATATACTTTCCAGGGTTCAAGAAGATTTATGTCAGCAGGGATGTAACATTTGATGAAAACTTAGCATTCATCAAATCAAGGAAGGCACCTATCGAAGTTTATGAAGAACCTAAGGAAACTAGATTTCAAGACACTACCATGACTAAAGCAATTCCAGAAGTTGTTCGTGAGTTTGAAGATCCGCAAGAACCTGTAGATCCACCCTGTAAGGATAACTCTCACAAGAGGAAACCTGCATGGGCTAGAGAGCTCATTCAAGATGCAGAAAGATTTGGTATTCCAAAAGAAGAACACAAAGCAAAGAAGAGAACCAGATCACATACCAGCTATGTTGCTTCACTTTGTGACATTATGAACAAAGAACCTTCCAGTTATGAAGAAGCAACAGAAAAGAAAGAATGGAAGGATGCCATGGTTGAGGAATACCAATCAATAATGAAGAATGATGTTTGGGATGTTGTCCCAAGACCTAAAGAGTAGTCTGTTGTGACTTCCAAATGGATCTACAAAATCAAGCATGATGCAGATGGCAGTGTAGAAAAATACAAAGCAAGATTCGTAGCTCGTGGCTTCTCTCAGAAAGAGGGAATAGATTATGAAGAAACTTTTGCACCTATAGCCAGGTATACTTCCATCAGAACAGTACTTGCCCTGGCTACAACAATGAAATGGAAATACACCAGATGGATGTCAAGACTACCTTCTTGAATGGTGTAGTTGAAGAGGAAGTATATGTGGAGTAGCCACTCAGTTTCGAAATACATGAGAGGGAGTCGTATGTATGCAGATTGAAGAAAGCCTTGTATGGATTGAAGCAAGCTCCCAGAACTTGGTATGGTAGGATGGATAGTTTCCTATCTAGTTTGGGATTTACCAAGAGTAAAGCGGATTCTAACCTTTACTACAAGGTTGATGAAGGGAATCCTGTGATTCTACTCTTGTATGTGGATGAATTATTTGTAACAGGAGATGATAGATTGATTGCAGATACTAAAAGGAATCTTGCTGCCGAGTTCGATATGAAAGATTTGGGAATGATGCATTATTTCCTAGGTATGGAGGTGTGGTAGAGCGCAGGTGGGATCTTCCTTGGTCAAGGGAAGTACACAGTAGATATCCTGAAGAGATCCGGGATGATGGATTGCAAGGCCATGGCCACACCTATGGCATCGAATCTGAAGCTTCTATGTGATGCTTCATTTGAGCCAGTTGATGTCTCTATGTATCGTCAGATGATTGGGTCCTTGATGTACCTGACGAACACGAGACCAGATATTGCTTTGCGGTGAACACATTGAGCCAGTTCCTGACAGATCCGAGGAGTGTTCACCTAGTTGCTGTAAAGCATGTTCTGAAGTACCTGAAGGGTACAGTGGATTATGGACTCAAGTATGAAGTGAATCAAAATTTTAACCTGCAGGGTTATGTTGATTCAGATTGGGCTGGCAGTGTTGTAGATAGGAAGAGCACATCTGGGTGCTGCTTCAGTATGGGATCAGGTGTGATCTCTTGGTTGAGCAAGAAGCAGTCCTGCGTAGCACTGAGTACAGCAGAGGCAGAGTATGTTGCAGCCTATTCAGCTATTTGTGAGGCAGTAGGGCTACGGAAGCTACTATCTGAGTTATTTGATCTCCCGTTGGATGCTACTGGTATCTTTTGTGATAACCAGAGTTGTGTGAAGCTGTCTGAGAAACTAGTGCTTCATGACAGGTCAAAATACATAGAGATCAAATATCACTATATCAGGGATATGGTACAGAGAAGAGCTGTGAAGCTCCTGTACGTTGTGACGGATGAGCAGATTGCAGATGTGCTGACGAAGCCACTAGCCAGGGTGAAGTTCGAGTACTTCAGGGAGAGGCTTGGTGTTCTTCAGATTGATGACACTTCGAGGAAGAAGTGATGGACACATTTGCAGAAGCCATTCCAAGCATGTTGGAAGGAGGATCCTTCACATGGTTGTGGATGTAAGCACTGGATGATGAGCATCAGGATGATGCTCCAGTTACTGCTCTGTATATGCATCATGTTGGATGTTGGATATGATCAGTTGGATCATTTATATGTATTTGTATGTACGCATCATGTTGGATGCTGGATATGATCAGTTGGATCATTTATATGTATGTACGCATCATGTTGGATGCTGGATATGATCAGTTGGATCATTTATATGTATGTACGCATCATGTTGGATGCTGGATATGATCGGTTGGATCATTTGTATGTATTTTGTGTATGCATCATGTTGGATGCTTGGACCATGTATCTGTATATGTATCAGGTGGATACATTATATGATCAGGTAGATCATGTATGTTGATATGTATCATGTATGATCAGGTGGATCATGTATTTGTATTTGTATCAGGTGGATGCATTGTATGATCAGGTGGATCATGAATGATGATATGTATCAGGTAGATACTTGGTATGCATCAGGGAGATACATTGTATGATCAATATGATCATGGATGACAAGCTTCAGGATGTTGCTCCAGATGACATGCAGCAGGATGTTGCAGTGATGATGATCAGGATGATCATGTGTACATCAGGATGATGTATGGTGAGTATCAGGTTGATACTCTGTGGCCGTGGAAGAGGTTGTGCAGATAAGCATGTAATTTGTGCCCTGGGAGATTTGCAGATAGTCTTTCGAGGTTTTTCCTATGGCATGTAATTTGTACCCTGGGATATCTGGCAAATGCTCTTTCAAGGTTTTTCTTGGGAGGACATATAATTTTTGCCTTGGGAGATATGCAGATAGTCTTTCGAGGTTTTTCCTATGGCATGTAATTCGTGCCCTAGGATATCTGGTAGATGCTCTTTCGAGGTTTTGTCCTATGGCATGTAATTTGGGCCCTGGGAGATCCGATAAGTTGAGCTGTGTGCTTGTAATCAGTCCTGGGATGCTCTTTCGAGGTTTTTCCATGACCACATGCAATTTTTGCTCTGGGAGATCCGATAGGTTGAGCCTTGTGCTCGTAATCAGTCCTGGGATGCTCTTTCGAGGTTTTGTGGTGACCACATGTAATTTGTGCCCTAGGAGATCCGATAGGTTGAGCATTATGCTCGTAATCAGTCCTGGGATTCTCTTTCGAGGTTTTGTGGTGGGGTCACATGTAATAATTCCTGGAGATCTGGACAAGATGAAAAAGGCCTCAGATGCTCTTTAGGGTTCTTGCTAGTCAAGAGACTCTTTTAAGGTTTTGTGACGCACGTAATAAGTCCTGAGATTTCCACAATATGGCCAGTGATGACGAAGACCTGTAGGTGGTGGGCCTACATCCAGTATGAAAAAGGACTGACTCTGTAGAAATTCCTATGAAAAGTAGAGTCAGAGATTGGTTGAGATAGCAGCAGTAGTGACGATGATGATGACGATGCATCGATGACGATGATCCCGAGAAGAAGACTTGTCTAGCAGATCTGTGTCGAGAAATACCTTCCTAGTTAAGAGGGAGTGTTGATGTATATGTAACTTCGAAATGTATTTCATCTATGTATTTCATATATATTTATTGTACCCTTATTAGAGATGTGTTATTCCTCTATAAGGAAGTGTCGTCATGTGGATTGACAAGTGTCGCAAGTGTGTGTACTTGCCGATGGGTTATTAGACCACCATGTGTGGGGTTGGCCCTAAAATATCTATTATATTGTGGATGTATCTACATAGACAAATAAGCCCCACAGTGTAACTGGGAAAACAGGTTAAGTATAAATAGAGATCGGGAGATCTCTATTTTGATCATTCAGAAAGTCACACTTCTCTCACTCAGAAAGTGGCGCACTAGTGAGGAGGAGGATCATCTGCTACTAGGAGACTATCTCAAGTGTATTTTGGTTGTACTTTGGTTGAGCCATTGCTCTCTCTATCTTTGAGGAAGTTGTGGGGTTTTTCACCTTAGGGTTTTCCCCACGGAAACTCTGTGTCTCTTGTCTCTCATGCTTTTGATTCTTGTGATGCTTGTCATGCTTATTGTGATTGTTATGCATTGATATACTGTATATGTTATTCTCTCAGTAAAGATCCAAGAGTATTGTGAATTAATGCTCAAAATTTAACATCTAATGCATTCCACATTCTGAAGAGTTGAATAAGAGCATATCAAACACCCTAGAGATTTTAGTACATAGTGAGTCTAAGGACTTCAAAAAACCAAGCATTCAGTTCATATACCAACAGTGATCATATACAATGGGAAAAGAACCGACAACACAAGATGCAACTAGCATGGCACATGACAAGTAGAAAGAATTAGTGAAGGAAGACTTCATTGATCCTCAGATCGATTTCTTGGGTGCATATTTACAAGGGAAGGTCGAGCAAACATGGCTTGTGGATCTTGATTTTTTTTATGGAGAATTATATCCCAACATGTGTCCAAGCACCTATATATATTTTATCCCTTCTAACAATGGGGAAATTAAAAAAAAATGGAAATATGATTTTGCGTCCCATTGGGATTTGATGTCTATGAATTTGAAATACCTCCTAGTATTCAACACCACAAAAAAAGTTCTAAAATGTATCAGGTTCTTGACCAACGGAGTGCATGGCCACTCCCCATGTCTGGATCACAAGTATAAAATTCATAGACTGACGGGACTATCAATAATAGGGGAGGGAATCACTACAATAATTCAAGGTGACCGCAAAAGAGGCAGTAATCCCTCATAGCCGAGCCTGAATGATTGATATGACACAAAGAATGGAGGAAAATGCATCATAGTTGATAACATCAATCACTTGTCGATCAAGATTGCATGTCATATCATATCCATCCAAGTCATGCGAAAATACACAACAAGGGAATTTACTTTGGACACCATTTCTATGGTGGAGTTCTATGTTCAAGGTATTCAGTTGAATTGGTGTAAGTATTTGATGAATGAGCGCTTCCAAGCATTTACAGATATGCAAAAATACGATGGTTACTTTATTTTCAAGTATTTTCTCATAGTACTGCCCATATGGAAATGGAAACCACTGAAAGGAAAATAATTGTCAAACATTACTCCTCAACAGGGTATTGCACAACATTTTACTCCATGGAGGACATAGCGCGATGCTAACAATGTAGTGTTGCACAACAATGCTTTTGGCTAATGGTACCTAGACCTTAAGAAGGCGACACTAGAGCGGATTCAACAGATCTTGTTAGTCAACTACACTTCTAAGATATGGTTCCGGATTGATCGTGATAACACCTTCATTCGACTACAAGAAGTTAACCCAAATGAATTTAAAGCATGCACCCTCCCATTTTTTTTGCTGCTAGAGGCGCTTCACAAAGAGGTCAACAATTGGCCAGGAGTAACAGTCATGTCAATAGTAAAAGGTAATTCATACACATTTCCTCATTTTTGACTAAATATAAGCGAAAAATAAAAGAAACTGTGCCCCCTAAGGACTCTTTAGAAGAAACATCCCAACCTACCACAATTGAATTCCCGCATCTTACACTTCCCCTATCCTTAGAATCCCTTGCACATACTACTATGATCCCCAAAAAGTTTTTCAAAGAGGCCTTTGTTTATCTAGGTGAACCAAAGCATCCCCACATCAGTAAACCATCCATTACAACACCATTATTCACCACCTCCACCATCCCAACACCTTATTACACAATGCTTCCCTAAGCTTCCCAAAATTTTCCCACCCTTCCACTTGTGATGGTTCCCCTTCCATTAGAATTTACTTTGAAATCCCTCCAGACCCATGCCAAGAATACCTATTTTATTGATACACTTGATGACCTAGGTACCAAAAGTTAGAAAATAAGTCACATATGTCCACAACAAGTTGAAGTACACCACTCAACAGAGTAAAATCAATTTTCCACACTTTATGATTGGGTTGACATCTTAGCTAAAAAGTAAAAAAATGTATATAATTTATGGCAAAAGTTAAGTAGTTGAATATCAAAGCTCAGAACATCGCTATTCCTCTTGATCACGATTGCAAGTACCAAGAAGCACATCAAGCTGATGATGCATTGGCCACACAATATGACAAATTCTGCACTACTAAAGTATCAGATTTGTCTCATTTGTTTGAATAGCCTACACTAGATAATGTGCAAGTTCAGAAACATAGTCAAGTTGACTCGAGGGTGATTCAACACTTGTTGGCTCCTTCATTTTTGGAAATGTCCTTAAAGGTAGAAGAAAGTGTGGGGTAAAGGAATGAGAGTTGTGGAATCCCCTAACGGTTGCAATGGTTTTGGACCCATGACTATATACATAAGTATGAGGCAAGTAGAATATGAGAGGAACAAAGTAACCGAAGATAGTGAGACTGATAGAAGAGAATATAGAAGAAGATTGAAGATCGAGATGCAATAGAGTAACATGGATGATCAATCTTATGTATTTGGGTTTTGGGGTAATATAATTAGGATATGAGTTCTCTATTATATGTGATACCACAACAGGTAATTTTGTGAATGATGTAAGGCCTTAGATCCATGAATTTGGAATTTAACTGAAGCCATCAATAATATAAATGAGGGAATCCCCCCCCCATTTCTTTTATGTGTATGGTTGAGATGTATTCTTTTTATTGTCTAATGAATAGATCGTATTTCTATTTCACATATGCATGTTATAATTAATGGAACTCCCTTATGATAGTTATTGCATCATGAAGAACGCCAACCCATTCATCCATATCCTTGTATTTAACCCTCTTTATCACACACAAGTCTTGGTTGTGCTTCGATTGAGACCTTCTCCTTTGAGGGATTGAAAATACAAGCACACTAGACTGTAGTGGTTCCCTTTGTTGGCCCCTACACAAGAACTTGTTGATGCCTAGAAAATCACTGCATTGATAGTAGGTGTTCTCCCCGATGAAATCCCCAATTATAATTCCAACCGTTTAAATAGGAAGCGCATTCGAATTTTGGCCTAGCTACCATTAGTTGGTTTGGGTTATACCGATAGCGGCCCGGTCCACCATTTAAGGTTTTTTATTGTTTAATGATGAAATTAAATTTTCCTAAACTATAATGCAATCATAATCTATCCCACCCTATCCTAACTAGGATAAAAATTTGAAGGGACAAGCTACAAACAAAACTGTAATACACATCCAAAAATAGAGAGATGAAGTATCAGACATGTATAGCAATCACAAAATGAAATAAACCTAAAAAATAACTATAGCATTACAACATCCTACATTTACAACTCGTGGAAAGAAAATACACTGTGATAGTACATGTATAGTAAGAGAAGTTGATGGCCATAAGAATAGTTAAGCATATAATTAAAACATTATTACTGCATATACGTGAAAATGGAGAAAAAAATAGTTCCATGATAGTCCATCTTTAGCACAACCACAATCTCCATGCCAACAAATTAATTCCAAAAACCCCTGTATTCATCCTCCCAAGTTCTTACAAATAATGGGAAGCAAAGGCTCATGTGCCAAAATCCCCTGCTCTTTCTCTTCTCCTTAATTTATGTCTTTACAAAATAACTAACATTTGCATTTCATATTCCTCAAGTCATTTGAGATCTTTCATGTAGTAGGAACTTCTCCCTATGGATTTGTATAATCCCTCTTGGACATGAAAAGGTTCCCTAGGTCCCTAAGCCAAGACAAAAGAAAGATAAATGGACTCTAAATTTCTCCTATACCTAGGCTTTATGCATACAACAATACAAGAAAGAAGAACATTGAGGTAGAGCAGATGACTCACCTCCTTAGTGATGGTTGTCATCATTGCTCCTACATTTAGGTTTGATGTCAAAAGTTCCAAATCTGAGTAGATCCTGTAGAGACAACACAAATGAGTACCGTCCTTCTACACGTTAAGCATAAAGAAGCCTGCTTACTTTGAATGCAACAAGAGTAAGAATACATTTAAATGAAGACATATATGGGTGAAATAGGCCAAGTTGTATTAATGGAAATCCATAAAGAAGCATGTACAATGGTATACCTGACTTGCGAAAGAGATTCCTCTAAGCTTCCTTTCCAGACCCTTTCAGAATCAAGCTAACATAAGGATGGCATCTCCAAGCATACTTTCGATGTGTGGGGTTCAAGGTAGGAGCTTGATTTATAGGATTTGGGATCTCAAACCACCTTGGAGAAATGTTTGGATCACAAGAGGATATCATGGAGCACAAGAGGATTGACATACTTAGGATGGTATGGAGGAGATAATTTGAAGGGTAGGCCCAATCTCCAAAAATCCCTCTCAAATATTGATCCTAAACTCAAGGAAGTGTGGTTGGAGGAGATTTTTTCTCTCATAACAAGGGCCATCGAGTGACAAATAGGAGATTGTTTCTCCCTAGACAACTGGCAGGGGGAAAAAATTCTTGTACGCCCAAAATAGGGTTGGTTGAAGTGGATTTCTACCTTTTAATGATGGATTTCTCCCCACAACATGAATAGGGACCATAATAGGATTTAGGTTTCCCTCTAGAACACCCGTAGGAAGCACAATAAATCACATTTTCATGGTGATGAAATATACAACTCAAGGAGGACACACAAATGTGACATTTTGAGGTGTAAAATTTCGACTTCCGGAATATTTTATATTTTAAAATATTACACTGTTTTTGGAAGAGAAAAGAAAATTAAAATTACACTTTATGGGTTTGAAGGGGGTTTTCTTGAGATTTAAGAAACCGACCCCAAATGTCACATTCATAAATAATAACATTTAATTTCATTGGTTCAAGAAACTATAGAGAAACTTCATGGCTGGCCACTTCTCTTGACATTGTGTTCAACCTCTTGGTAACTGTGTTGTGGTAGGTGGTCATGAGTTGAGGTTTCTTAGTGGGTGCCTGTTGGGAAGATTAATTGCTTATAAAAACAATCAATTCACAACATAAATTATCAATCCAGGGTAATGCCTGTTTATTTCAAGGTTATCATGCAAAATATATGCAGGCCACAATTTCCTCTTATAGCATTGGTAATCTAATGTGCGTTGCAGCAAATTAAATCAATCCACTCTTGCATAAATTAAAACACACTTGCAGAAAAGTAAATCACAGTTGCAGAAAAATAAATCATGCTATGGTTGCACCCATGCCAATCTACGAATCTAACACACTTGCATAAATATAAAAACTTGAATTAAAATTACATCTACATAAATAAATAAATCAAAGTAAAATACATCCTATGATAAACAATCAGGAGTTAGTCTAATTACAAATTAGAGAAACTAAGAATTGAAATATACATTAACAAAAGAGAGAAATTAAAAACTACAATCTAAATTACAAAAGAGATTAAAAGAAATATAATTCTTATTCCATCATAAATTGGACTTATTACTCTAAGAGTCCTCCCCTTGGAATGGAGAATGAGCTTTTTATTATACATGAGTTTTGCATAACAAATAATAAATGAGGATCCAAAATATCCTCATGAAGATCCAAAATATCCTCAACAAATTACTAATAATTTGGATCTCAAATCAACCCAAATCTAATCCCAAATCCTTTTCTAACCTCCATGTGCTATTTAGGATGCCTTTGAAGTCAAATTCGAATTTAGAGATGTGAGTCATCATAACATTCCCAAAACGCATCCCAAGTGACTCCTAATAACATTTAATTTGTTGGGTCCATCATATATTACATGGAGGTCTTCAAATCTTTGTAAATAAACCAAATATGCACTCTCATCCACCACCAACTTGCCCCTTTTATCTTCAAATAATTTACCATCATAATTTGAGACATATAAGAAGAATAAAAATAATGGATTTATAAAAATCCATCACCCCTAATGAATATATTCCTCCATGGTGGCTTTGTGGAGTAGCAGGAACAGTAACAATAGGAGTATAAATAGTAGCAATGACTTAATAATCCCTCATATGAAAAATATCAAATATCCACTTTCATTGATCTTCAACCATATGAGTTCCGACAAATATTCTGGAGTAACAACAACTGGCCTGGAGCTGGTTCTGCAAGAATCATCAAACTCATCCATCTTTCAAAGATAAGTGAAAAATATTTTATTTTTCCAATGTTTATTCATAATTTACATGAAATACTAACGAAATGCAAATGGAAACCACCTTAGGTATAAATCCTACAAATAAGCATAAAAATAGATTAATAAGCATTAATATGAGGTCATGGGAACGCAAGAAGGGATTAAAAGTAGGGAAAATATAGTGTAAAATAGGGACAATTCCATGGCCCAACATATCCCCCAAACTGAATATGCTGCACGTCCTCATGCAACCCAATACCTTTGTATCAACCAAGCTGTAAGGGATCCCATTTTTCAATGCACACTTACCAAAAACCATTTTCGTAACACTTCTATGCTTGTTCAACTGATAATACTGATAAAAGACAATAGTGCCCAAAAGAACCTTGAAATCTCTTCAAAAACAATGGTTGTTGCACTTATCATGAAAGGACAATCTTAAAACATGTCATCATTAGAAAATAAAGAACACCACAAGTAACGATTTCTCAATAGAAGGTGATAGCAATCATATGCTCGGTTTTCATAGCCAACAGACTTCTAACATCAGTTCTCAAGTGATGCTGAAACAATGTTAAAACATTGTTGAAACAATGTTAAAACACCACATTTTCTCACAAAGTACAAAGGGGATTCTGTTGAAATTTTTTAGGCATAATTATAGTACTCCCATGCTTCACCATACCAAAAACCACATCAAACCGGCTTACCAATTTCAATATATAAGCAAATAAGTCACTATAGGTCCCTATTAGCAAATTTTGTAGGTGTATCAGTAGTTGTTTCAGCAAACTTCCTGAACCAAATTATCACAAACTATAAACTGGGTTTGGATGAAAATTTTCAAGCAAGTTTTTATTAGTCCCATGCATCTCCACACCAAAACTCAGAGAAACCCACATGCCAAATTTTGAGAAAAATGCAAAATGGTTGTAGGTAATGATGTCCATTTTCTCGAAAACCATGCATTGGATTGAGCTGAAACTTACCAAGTTTTTTCTTATTACCATAATAATTATTTCCTCAAATTTACATGAAAAAATATTTTACCATTTGCAAAATATCCTCAGTTCAATTTCTGCACTTTTGCATTAAAAATGTGGACAAATGAGAAATAAAATATGAACTTGATGGTGAAAGTTATTTTGAGCATCCATAATAAATTATCAAATAGTTATTGGCTATGAACTTGCTAAAGAATGACAACAACCACTCCCCCAAACTAAAGATAGAGCATGTCCACATGCATCTTTTCTTGGAAATAGACCAATATTGGGAGTAATCATTACCTTAATGCTACTGAGATAAACTTCACATCACACCTTGAAAACGTTGCTACAGGATTTCCATTGTGCATGCATTAATGCCCAAATTTCAGAGCTCAATTTAGAGTTATGTCATTCAATACAAATACAAGGTTTATTTTGTCCATAGGTCGAGTATGCAATATAGAAAACAAAAAATAAACCTGGTGCAATAACATTTGTGTGCTTCCATAGAGAAGAAATATTACTGTTATGTGCAATGGATGCAACCGATAACTAAAACATCTTCCAATTATAACTTCAGCTGCCAGACATTGCCATTTTGCTCTGATTGAAGAAACAACTCTAAATAACACTCATCTCTCCATTTGTGTTATGATTTGAAAACCTTTGCTCCAACAATTTTACATTCAATGACCTCTTTTAAATCTTCTCACAACAGGTCGTACTGCAGATAAATATTACCCTTGGGATGATATATTAAACCGATATGAAGAAAATAAAATGTTGAGGCTAAGCACAAGACATTCCATTAATCACATCTTTCAATAATCCATTTCACAATCGAATTCCTTTACTCATATTTTCATGGGCTTGTTGTAATTTTGATTCCACTAACCATGGGCCAACTCTCACATCAAATTTTGAAAATGTAAATGGAAAATTTGATAAAGTTGGAGTTGCAAAAACTAGACTGCTCATGATGGATAAAACCAATGTATGGATTAGTGGATGGTAAAGATGATCCAAGGAAGTCATACCTTTCTTTTATGAAAACGTATTCATAAGCTAGAAATGATTACTATTGTTTGAAATGGTTGTAATGACAACCAAAAAAGAGATCAAAGATACCCAAAATCGTGTTCTCAAGATGCCATCATCATAGTATTCAAAACATTATTGATATGACATTCCAGATTTGTTCAAATATTGCTACAAGGTCTAAATACTAGGGTTGATTATGTTTTCCATTTGTGGCAACAAGTAACCATGATGTTGCATATAAGAGGGCCATGAATCAAGAGGCTAGAAAATATTTTTTAACAGTCCATTGTATGCAATCAAATGCATTTACCATATGTATAAAATGGTGGGCAATCCATATACCATATAAAATGTGGCTCTCAATAAATCTGACTTCTGAAGACGTGAACAGTCCTATGCACCGGTGAACCATGCAAACAAATCAAAGAAATCATACCTCTATTTTCCACCTTGCTTGTGTGACAGCATACTCTTGTGAAGGAATGGTTTCTACATCAAATTTTTCTGTTGTAGGTTCTTGTGGATCCTATTCCTCTCTTTCAATAGTGGCCTTGGCTTTGTGCATGTGTATCAAATTCTCTCCTTACTACTAGTTCTTGTGTAGTAGCAGTGAGGATTTATTGAGATAATGTATTTCCTCTCTTGTTGTTGGTTCTTGTATGGCAGAAACACATTCCTTTCTTCCAATGGTTTTCTAGGCTTGTCCATGTGCATGAACTTCTTGTTTTCTTTTCTTAGTGTTGGTTCTTAAGTGACAATAGTAAGACTTCCTATTGTTGGTTCTTGTGTGACAACAATAAGGTATCCTTTGATTCTTTTCATTCTTGGACAATTGGGTAGGTGTAGGAATGGACTTGAGTATGGAGGTTGAGATAAGGATGTCATGGTTCAAAGGAAGGGATGCTGGATGATGGTGTCCCCCCCCCAAAAAAACTGAAATATTTTAATACCCTTGATAATATAACAAATCAAGAGGAAGTGGGACAAAGGATCAAGTATGTTTCCAAATACAAATCCATAGCATTCAATTAATTGTGACTAAATAAAGGAAAAGCAATCATACCTGCACCCACCTGTGAAATCCTTGATATATGTATCATCATCTGAGAGGCAAGAGCTATGATATGTCCACGACGATGTCAAAATTTTCAATAAAGAACAATGTGGAGCTTGGAACATGTAGCACAATGTAGATATGGAACATTCTTCTGATGTAGCAATGAATCTTGAAACCTTATTCAGAGAGGAACTTGGAAATCTTTATTCAGAGAGCAACTTGAATGGAATTACTTATTTCTTACTTTATTTGCAAACCTTGTCCGCTAGTAAGTTGGTTTTCAAACAATATTTGTCTGACTGCGCCCAGAGTGTTTTTGCAGTCATCATTTTATTATTCCTTAGGAATACCCTCCAGCGAGATGGTTTTCAAGCATTCCAAGGTCTGATGACGCTTGGGACAGGTTTTCACCATCAACTTTTTTTTGGAAATGGGGAAACTTGGCATTGTAGGTGAGCCAGAAATATTTATGGTGTGGGTTAGGGATGTGTGGAGCAGTAAGGCATGGAAGTGGAGGACTGGATGCTGAAATTGATCTGAATGTAGGGGTTACATGAATGATATACTAGTGAAGTTCATTGGATTTCAGAGATAACCACATAAGCAGATGATACTTTTAGCATGCATATATATTGAAATGGGAAGAAGGGAATGCATATGCATACCATAGTATTGGTGAATGATGATGATAATCATGAGGTCTTCTTGAAGGAATGTTTGGTAGCAGTGTGATGGTGATGTAACAATGGGACTTGACTTCTGAAACATTGATCTTCATATGGTTTGCACATCAATTCTTCATTTTTTGTGTGCTCAATCTGAGAAAAAATCTTCTTTTGTGTAGGAAACAACTATAACATAGTAAATCGTGAATATCTCAAGAGTATTCCCATATGGCATGAAATTTTGTCTTCAAGAATCACTTATGCATGTATTGACCTTCTTCAATCTTCCGAGGACCTGCAAAAACTAGCACTTGGCTGCAATAAAACATGATATCATGGAAGAAGAGAGGTGCACAGTCTATCTTCATCCAAAACTTATGCAAAAAAAAAACAAGTAGTACTGACGAAACAAATCCAAAGAAAAATGACTGAAACAAAATTCACTTTATACCTGTTGGAAAGCGGTGGTCATCCATACTAACCATCAGTGTTTTGATAATAAATTAATCGTTCCTTGTCCGATTTGAGTGATTCCAAACAAAAATTAAAGTGTATTCATAGGGATACTTCCAGTATAAACAGGTTTTGAATACAAGAATAATTGACGGGTCAAATACGCCAATGAACAGCTGAGGAAGCAGAGTTTTCAGAGTGCAAATTTATGATAGATAATTAGTATTTTGGGCATATATCCCTTGTACGATATCGAAATTGAGTGATTCAAATTGCGTTGGAAACTAGATTCATAGTAGAATATGCCATAGAAACATGTTTTAAAAATTCATCCACTATATCTCCCAAAACATGACTGTCCCAACTTTGTTTTTGAGCTTCCTACCCTACCCCCAGTCAGTATTTTGATCATATCATTTTCGTTTGACAACCAAATTGAGAAATTCAAATTGGATTGGAAACTAGAATTAAAGGGATACTTTGGATAGAAACATGTTTTAAAACTAATCCCATATGGTCCCTCCAAATAGGACTATCCCGATAACGTTTCAGCGAATCGCAATAAGCCAAAATGCCACAAAATTCAATAAATAAAATATGGCTCCCAAAAAATGACCCAAATACGTATGAATGTTTCTAATCATATAAATTAAAATGGAATATGTCCCCATACCAAAACTTTCAAGCATTTAGTACCTAGAATGATTTACATAGCATGTTGCAGCAACTCTTAAAAAAGTGATATGGTTTTCGAAATAAAACCTATGTAATTTTGTGGTTGTATTTTTTTCAAAAAATAATCTAAAATATCATATGAAAATGAAATACAAGCACTTACTATGATGTTAGTGTGTCTCAAGCTTGAATTCTTATGTATCCTCATGTCTCTTCCTCTATCGAGATCTTCATTCACCAATTTTTCCTTCTTCTACCAACTTCCTGCAAAAGAGAGATTAGTATTATGGCTGGCTCTTACTGCACCATAGAGGCGAATGATGCACCAAAAATGAAATGAAACTTAAATGTAAAGAAAGAAAAACATCACTCAAAGCAAATTTAATAAACTAAAAAGTAATCAAGCAATCTACATGCCCTGACCCTTATGAGGTCGAGCCCGTTACAGTCTATCGAACGATGCATAGCTCTTCACTATGTCTTACCTCCCCAACACCTCAGGATCAGGAACACATTACCATGAAATGAAACTAAGACCAATGCTAGTTTGTACTTTTGCGCCTTTGATGACCTCCCCGAAAATGATGCCAAAATGTTGGGCAGATTAATTGCTTATAAAAACAATCAGTTCACAACATAAATTATCATTCCAGGGTAACGTCTGTTTATTTCAAGGTTATCATGGAAAATCTATACAGGCCACAATTTTCTCTTCTAGCATTGGTAATCTAATATGCGTTGCAGCAAAGTAAATCAATCCACTCTTGCATAAATTAAAACACACTTGCAGAAAAGTAAATCACACTTGTAGAAAAATAAATCACGCTATGGTTGCACCCATGATAATCTACTAATCTAACACACTTGCATAAATAAAGAAACTTGAATTAAAATTATATCTATAGAAATAAATAAATCAAAGTAAAATACATCCTATGCTAAACAATAAGAAGGAGTTAGTCTAATTACAAATTAGAGAAACTAAGAATTGCAATATACATTAACAAAAGAGAGAAATTAAAAACTACAATCTAAATTACAAAAGAGATTAAAAGAAATATAATTCTTATTCCATCATAAATTCGACTTGTTGCTCTAAGAGTCCTCCCCTTGGAATGGAGAATGAGCTCTTATTTATACATGGGTTTTGCATAACAAATAATAAATGAGGATCCAAAATATCCTCATGAAGATCCAAAATATCCTCAACAAATTACTAATAATTTGGATCTCAAAATCAACTCAAATCTAATCCCAAATCCTTTGCTAACCTCCATGCTATTTAGGATTCCTTTGAAGTCAAATTCAAATTTAGAGATGTGAGTCTATCTGCATGTGGCCAGGAAGCACGAGGGGGACAATAGTTTGACTGAATGAGTCGGCTTTATTATGGCAGAAGCTTAAAGAATAGACTAAGCAAAGCAGGGATACACTACACAGATAAACACAAATACACATAGACAATATGCAGGAATGCGAACTGATTTCTCTATTACTGGATATAAGATCATGACTTGATGTATGTTACAATATTATACAAGCTTATATAGAGAGTGTTGAGATGCTTGGATTCCATCCTGTTACGTTCAGTTACAAGAGAAGTTAGAACGGTTCGAAAGTTCAACCGTTACAGCCGACTAGAAGACAAAGAGACAGTCTGTTGTAGTTTGACAGTCGCAAGTTGCAGGTCGAAGTTGGATGTCGATGTCGTAAAATATTGAGGTCGTGGAACTTGTCGAAGCTGCTGAGTTGTCTAATTCATGTCGAGTTCAAAACTTTTCGAATTTGTGTCGAATTCGATGACTTATCGAAGTTGTGTCAAAGTTAGAATCCGAAAATAATGCCAACTACGATGTGGATCAGACCTCCTTCCTTAAGAAACAATGGTCCCCATTGTTTGCTCGTAAAGGTGAAGAAACTTTTCGGTCAGTTCAGTAGAAGAGAACCACTTTCCTTGTGCTGGATCTGTCTGGATTTAGCAACCTGAAAACAAGGGAATTGTATCCGTCCTTGTATGGCATACTCGTCATCCCATAATGGTGTCGCAAGGAAGAGGCTCCTGAACATATGGATGGATGTCTTCGGGTTCTGCTATCGGTAGGTAATTCTGTTCCAACAGTGGTGCATGGTATGGTTGAAGTAGATCCACATTGAATACTGGATGCAGAACCAAGCATGCAAGAATGTCAAGCTAGAAATCGTTTTCTCCAATTTGTCGAAGAATACTGTACGAACCATATCGTAGAGGTTTGAGTTTCTTGTATGGACTGGTGAAGTGCTCCTTCTTGAGATGTAACCAAACATTATCCCCAATTTGAAATGAATGAGGAATATGATGCTTGTCATGTTGGGACTTAGCTTTCGCATTTGCTCATTGCAACATTTCCTCTGCTTGCTTTTGGATGTCACAAATTTGATCTTGAAACTTCAAGGCTTTATCAACTTCCCACTGGCTGTAGTCGGTGTTGGATTTCGACTATGTAGAGGAGATGATCAAGTCGATAGGTGCTAAGGGTTTAAATACGTAATAGATATTAAATGGACTCTTACCTGTAGAGTTGTGTTGAGCACAATTGTAACTGTGTTGTATGTATGGAAGAATTTCATCCCATATTCGTCGATGCTTGTGGTTTTACATGCGAAGGAGTTGTACTACCAAATGATTCACAACTTCCTTCTGTCCATCGGTACAAGGATGGAAAGATGTTGATAATGAGAGTCGTGTGTCCAGTTGTTTACAGAGAGTCTTCAAAAATATGCTGACAAATCTGGCATCTTGTTCGGAAGTAATGGTTGTCGGTAAACCAAAGTGTTTCCAAACATGTGTAAAGAAGAGCTGAGCGGTCTGTTGCACTGTCATGGTCTTCTTACATGGAATGAGAATGACCATCTTGGAAAATATGTCAACTACTACTAAGATCACGTCATGCTGATGTTTTGTAGTAGGATATCCTATCAAGTATTCCATAGAAATAGATTCCCATGGTCAACTAGGAACTGGAAGAGGTGTGTACAATCCCTGTCGTCGATTAGGCAGTTTAGAAATGACATAAACCACGCATGATCGAATGTACTTGTTGATGTCAATTTTACATGTAGACCAAAAGAAATACTTATGGATAATAGCAAGTGTCTTTGCTACTCACACGTGTCCTGTAGTCTTGCTGTAGTGCGCATCCCAATTGAGTTTTTGTCGATGCTCATCGGTCGATACATAGAACTTTCCAAACTTGTATAGCAAGGTGTCTTTCAGGAAGTAGTCGGAGGTCAATGACTTCTCAGTCTGAAGCTGTCGGTAGACTTTTGAGAAGTCGTTGTCATCCTGATACAATTGAGGCCAAGTGGTCATGTTATATCCCTACATACTCATCACTGTGAAAAGGAGAGTAATGGGTGGTCGACTTAGACAATTGACGACGACGTTAGCTTTACCTTTCTGATACTTAATCACCAACTGAAATTTTTGTAGGTAATTAATCCACTTGAGTTGTCGAGTTGTTTGTAGTTTCAACTAGGTTGGAGTGAACTGTAGAGGCTTATGGTCAGTGAGGATGACCATTTCATTTCCAAGGATGTAATGCTTCTATTGCTTGAGAGATTTCACAATGGCATACAATTATTTTTCATATGTCAAATATCTTCTAATTGTGTCGTTAAAAGTTTCGAAATGAGAAGCGACTAGGTGACCAGACTGATTGATCACTACGCCCAAGGCATAGTTTGATGTGTTTGTATCAATCTCAAAGGGTTTATGCAAATTAAGTAACACAAGTACTGGTGCAGTGAAGAGCTTGTGCTTGAGCTATTCAAAAGCTTCTTGTTGTGTCGATGTCTATTTGAACACATTTTTTCCATTTCCCTTCGTCAACTGATTCAAGGGCCAGGCTACGTGGCTGAATCCAAGTATGAATTGTTGGTACAAATTTGCCAAACCAAGAAAAATTCTTAGTTTTTGAATGCTTTGAGGAATGGGCCAATCTTTGAGGATCTGTACTTTGTCTGGATCGATTTGAATGCCTGCAAAGTCAATTACATACCCCAAATATTTGATATTGTTCATCACAAATGTGCACTTCTCCATATTCAAGTAGAGTTGATGTTGTTGGAGAGTGTTGAGGACTTGTCGAAGTTGTCTGACATGTTCTTCCCATGATCGATTGAAAATAAATATGTCGTCGAGATAGACAATGACCCATTTGCTGATGAAAGGTCGAAGAATGTTATCCACGTATCGCATGAAGGTCGCAGGTGCATTAGTTAAGCTGAAAGGCATGACTAACCATTCAAACAATCCTTCCTTGGTCTTGAAAGCAGTTTTCCACACATCTGAGGGCTCAATTGGAATTTGATGATATCCCAACTTGAGGTTGAGCTTAGTAATGAATTTGGAACCTTTCAGACAGTTGATGAGATTGTCTATCCGTGACAGAGGGTAGTGATTCTTTACTGAAATTTTGTTGAGTTCCCTGTAGTCGATGCACATGCTCCAAGTACCGTATTTCTTTGGAACGAGGATGACTAGAATTCCACAAGGAGAGGAGCTAGGTCAGATATGACCTTTGTCGATCAAATCTTGGATTTGTCTATGAATCTCTTCATTTTCGAGAATGGATCTTTTGTAAACAGATGCGTTAGGATAAGAAGAACCAAGAGCAATTTCAATGGAGTGTTTTACCTGGAAATGTCGATGTACTCCGCCCGACTCTTGGAATAAAATCCGATACTTGTCGAGAACATTGTCGATCAACTGCTTATGTCGAGAGCTGCACTAGTCGGTGAGTTGACTTGTCACTGCAGTATTCCTAGAATGTTGCGGTTTGATCATGATTAATGCGAACTTATGAGCATGATTGATGAGATTCTTTGTCTATTTAGCAAATATCATTTAGACCATTGGTGTAGGTCGACGTTCTGGTATTTCGTACCATCGATTTTGGATTCTGAAAATCACCTTCTGAGGTCGTGAATGATAACTTCCATGGCGATCCCACAAGTAAGGTTTCCCAAACAAGGCGTCAGCTACGGAGAGTGGTGCCATGTCGCAGAGTACTTCATCTTCAAAAGGTTTTATGAAGTAGGCGAGTTTGCATTGTCGGGTGATCCGTAGTTCCTGTCCATCCTTCATCAAACTGATGTTGTAAGGTTGAGGATACAGAGTGGTGACAAGACCTAGATTCTTCATGAGATATTCAGAAATGAAATTCTTCTTGCTACCATTATCCACAATCAGATATAATGGATTGTGCTGAACCAATATCCATGTATGGAATAGGCGCTCTCGTTCCTCCTCGTCGACGATAGTCGAGGTTGCTGGAGTGTTCGATGTCAATTTCAAAATGGTTTTTGCATCTAGATCATATTCTTCCACTGTCTTGTTGAATGCGTTGGATGTCGACACTTTTTCCAAAAATGTCTTCTGAGATTTTCATTTAGACGTATCATGCCAAGATGAGTGGTGGTAATCACACCATTTCCCGGTAGGCGGTTCTTTTCTACATTCCCTTTTCTGAAAAGGGATTTTCCATGATCTGGCTTTGGTGGTGTCGGCTGAGAATATTTCGACTTGTCGAAGTCAGCTAGTGCCTTCTTGTTAGGTGTTCGTCCTGATTTCAGCTTTGTCATGAAGCGTTCTTTTCCTTTCTACTTGGTTTCCAATTTGATGGAATAGTGGAAAGCATCTGCAAGCATATTGACAGTTAGAAATTCCATCTCCTGTTGAATGTATTAGGAAAATCCACTGATGTACTTCAGAGCAAGCAATTTTTCTTCTTCTTGGATGCCAAGTCTATCCATGAGTCAATAGAACTTGTCGGGTTAACTTTGTACTGATTGTTCTTTCCATTGCCTTAGTTGCTGCCACTTCTTATACTGTTGTTCGAGGTATTTTGGCGGGTAAAATTCCTTTCAGACGTATTCGAAAAATTTATCCCATGTGTCGAATGGGTCTTCGCTTTTCTCCATATTTGTCGAGAGGTTCTCCCACTAGCAATGCACATATGTTGACATATTTAAGGATGCAATGGTGATCTTTTCAGCTTTTGAGTGTTGATTCATAAAGTAATAGGATTACAATTGTTGTACCCAATTGTCGACGTATTCCATGTCAATATTGCCTTCTAGATTCGGTATGTCCAAATTCATTTGCACTTTGAAGAGGATGATTTTTTCGGAGCTAGTTCTTGTCAAAAATCCTCCGGATGTCAAATCAAATCGCATGAGAATTTCATTGAACTGGGCAAACATTTCAGTCCATTGTCGAGTCAGCGCTTGCTCAATAAGTTGTGCTGTCTTGTCGGTTGCATTTCTATCATCTCTTTCTTCTGTTGTCTCTTGAGGTAGCGTCTTCTTCGATTGTTGATATTGTGATCGTGTTTGAACCGGCATAAGTCAGGTAACTTCGCTGGAAGTGTCTACGCAAAACTTAAGCATGAACCAAAACTAACTTATCTGATATCAATGATTCACACATGGCCAGGAATCACTAGGGGAACAACAGTTCGACTGAATGAGTCGGCTCTGTTATGGCATAAGCTTAAAGAATAGACTAAGCAAAGCAGGGATACACTACACAGATAAACACAAATACACACAGACAATATGCAGGAATGCGAACTGATTTCTCTATTACTGGATATAAGATCATGAATTGATGTATGTTACAATATCATACATGCTTATATAGAGAGTGTTTAGATGCTTGGGTGCCTGTCTGTTACATTTAGTTACAAGATAAGTTAGAATGGTTCGGCAGTTCAACCATTACAATCGACTGGAAGATAGAGAGACAACCTGTTGTAGTTCGACAGTCACAAGTTGTAGGTCGATGCTGCATGTCAACGTTGTGAAACTGTTGAGGTCATGGAATGTGTCGAAGCTACTGAGTTTCTTGAAGTCATGTTGAGTTCGTAACTTGTCGAAGTTGTGTCGAAGTTAGCATCCGATAATAATGCCAACTGTGATGTGGATCAGAGTCATCATAACATGCCCAAAACTCATCCCAAGTGACTCCTAATAGAATTTAATTTGTTGGGCCCATCATATATTTCATGGAGGTCTTCAAATCTTTGTAAATAAACCAAATATGCACTCTCATCCACCACCAACTTGCCCCTTTTATCTTCAAATAATTTAACATAATAATTTGAGACATATAAGAAGAATATAAATAATGGATTTATAAAACTCCATCACCCCTAATGAATATATTCCTCCATGGTGGCTTTGTGGAGTAGCATCAACAGTAACAACATGAGTATAAATAGCAGCAATGACTTAATAATCCCTCATATGAAAAATATCAAATATCCACTTTCGTTTATCTTCAACCATATGAGTTGCGACAAATATCCTGGAGTAACAGCAATTGGCCTGGACCTAGTTTTGCAAAAATCATCAAACTCATCCATTTTTCAAACATAAGTGCAAAATATGTTATTTTTCCAATGTTTAATCACAATTCACATGAAATACTAACTAAATGAAAATTAAAACCACCTTAGGTATAAATACCGCAAATAAGCATAAAAATGGATTAATAAACATTAATACAAGGTCATGGGAACGCAAGAAGGGATTAAAAGTAGGGAAAAGATTATTACACCATATTTTGTCACCTTGTGAGCATTAGCACTCCTTGGCCTCCATTATCCATTTATTGACTCATAACCACATTTTTGGTCCTCCTGGAACCCTTTTTACCTATTTTTACTCCTATATGCGAGCTTCTTCAATGCAACTCGTGCATACGTAGGTTGCACCATTATATCCCACGTACATCGAGTTAATTGGTAAAAGAGAGTAAAATATCCTTTTTCACTCCAAAAAGTGGCCAATGTGACCTTCGGCCCTCCATGTATCTTTAAAGGACTCGATCTGACCTTTCACTTGCCTTTGGAGGGTTATATATTGAGCCATTATGCATGGAAGGAGAGAAAGAGAAGAGCATTGAAACTCTATCGAAATTTCTCCTTGCTTGAGTCTACATCCATTGATCATTGTTGTTGTGAACCATTTATGCTCACCTCCCAAACTCTTTCATATCTTGTGAATGATTCATTCTTTTGCTCGTGAGTTTTCCATTGTATGGGGGATTGAAGTGGTGGAGGCACAAGTGGAGGGACCTGTTTCTTGGTTCATATGAGTTGCCGACAGGAGGTTGTATCTTGTACTTCTTGTTCATATTAATCGAAATACTCATTTTCTCGTCCATTTATATTGTGAATGATTGTTCATTATAATTGGGTACATTTGCTTATAGATATCAAGGACTATGATATCGTATTTGCTAACATATTTTATATATCATATGCACGTGTTTGCGTTTATTGTTGAGACTAAGCTACAGGCTCAAGTGTTGTGATTCGGAAGCTCAACGGAATTCTTCATCGAACGTCCGGATTGAGGTAGGCTCTCTATGTTGTTATCCACATCTACATTTATATAGCATATGTTGGGAAATGAGTTTATTTTCTTGAGTTCATTTGTCCCCAAGCCATAGGAAGTTTTTCTCTGTAATAGTATTGGCGACTCCACCGGAGAGAAGCCTTCATTGAGGTTTTTGGAAAATTTTCCTTATTTTAGGTCTCTGTTCTTTCGAGTTTCTGTGTCTTTGGTAGGTTGTCAGGTACTTATAGAAAAGTATTGAGTTTTCTTGGCCTTTTTTCTCATTTTTTTTCACCTATCGTGCCCTGTATGCTACTTTGTTGTGGTTTACCTGCGTATATCCTTCCCTGTACTCAACTTTTATGCAACCAACCCGCGTATACATGCAACTTTTATTCAGCCAGCCCGTGTACATATGCTACTGTTCACTGACCAATCGTGTACAACTCCGTTTTATCCTTGTTTTCGGTGTTTGGTTGATGTTGGTTGAGTTCTAGGTGTTCCTGAGTCTTGTTGGGCCTGTATCCTGACTGTTCTTTTCCCTTTTAGTGACTAGAAGCTCCTCTTTCTTTGTTTTTTTTTTAATTTTCTTTTAGCCATTTTTCTTGTTTTTGATATATTTTTGGCTTAGTTGAGTCTTGATTTTTGGGTTTGCTGGGTTATTTGTGCTGCATTCTCTACATTGCTTCATGAAAAGTACCAATTCTTAGTTTCATTTTCATTTATTTTGAAAATACATTTTTTTTCTTTTTTGTACTTGCATTTTGCATTGGAGTGTTGGTGACTTCATTAGGGTTTGATTGGGCATGAAAAATTGTAAAGAGATTGCATTTTATTTCTGAAAACAGAAACTTTGGTTTGACTTTCATTTGGTGGAATACATTTTTATATTGGTAGATGAGTCTAGTGTTTTTCAGGTGTGCGTATTATTGAGTCATTTCATATCACTAGTTTCACAGTCATATTCCTTTGAGTAATCACAACCAATAAAATAAATGCTTAATTAAAATTGATTAGAACGATTTTTTCTTTTCTAGGGTGCACCAACAAGTATAGGTTGTAGAGTCTTGGAATAGAACCATTTAGAGTAAACAATCCAAGACTATCAAACAAACCTTATGTGTTTGATCAGGGAGTGGTGAAACCCATGGTATACATCGGTGTTCTCAGGACGCTCTGCTCACGCTAGAGTTAAGCACGAGGTCACGGGAGGATAGTTGCAGAGATATCCCTCCAATACTTGCTGAACATGGGAGATATATCCAAGATTTGTTCGTATCTGGGGACTCTTGGGGGATTTGACCCTTTTGAGTTTCAGGCTTAGCTACCCTTCCCATACGACGGATCCCACCTGCGACTGTTTTCCTGAGCATTGGTTATACGTGGTGGCCATAGTTTCTTTACATAGGTATCACATAGGGCATTTGTAGTGGTTATTCTGTGAGTGTCCTGAGTCATATAGGGGTCAAACAACACAATTGTGTTCGCACACTGAAGTATGAGGGCCCTTATAACTGATTTTGTTACCTCCGGTTATAGTTTGGGAGTCTCAGGCCTCTGCTAGGAGAGACATATCGGCTGTAGTGTCGGGATGTCCCTTCAGCCAGTCCCCTATTGTGTGCATTTTGGCTGTAGTTTCTTTTAGGTGTGTGCTCTCTAATGATTTAGTAGGCCATTAGGAGATGCTTATTTTTTGAATCTTTGAAGTCATCATGGATCGAGATCAGGCTCTCCTCCGATCTCGTTGGTTGGCTGGTTTACCATCTAGCAATCCATCAGAGTCTCTTCGCAAGAGACGTCGGAGGACTATCGTTGGTCCTTTATTCACAGCTTACGAGCTTCAGAGAGATCCCATTATGAGTTCCGCATAT
Source organism: Larix kaempferi (assembly GCA_027924585.1). NCBI lineage: Eukaryota > Viridiplantae > Streptophyta > Pinopsida > Pinales > Pinaceae > Larix > Larix kaempferi. Next base: position 10,904,447 of record BSBM01000259.1, on the reverse strand, counting down.
GGCACGTTGGGAGTCCCCTCGACTCCGTTTGTTGGCACAAAGAGAATTCCCCCTCCTCATGTATACTCTCCTAGGACTGAACAGGAGGGAGGTTCATCACACATCACTCCTCATGGGTTTGGTACATCCCATCCCACTAGTAGGAACCCGTTCTATGATACATGGTCATCAGGTATTCCATATAGTTCATCCATGCATGTGTCAAGTCTTGGTTCTATATCTGTCTCTACGACCTCAAATACATTTTCATTGGGTATGCCTAGTTTTCTGCCGAATATTACTCCCACCAGGTTCGGTAGTCATGCTAGCTCTATAATTGGGATTGGGGGCACTATACCCCCTTATAATGCTTATCATTTTTGGAGTGGTCACATCCCTCCATCTTCTCTGAATGTTGGAGGAGGGCCTCCTCCTTCGTCAGCCCCTAGTGTTAGTGTGAATTCTTTCTCGAGTGGAGGTTTCATGATAGGAATCAGATCTACGACTTATATTCCATTCGTTAACCCGAATGCCTCTACATATATTCCTGCACCAACGAATTCTTATATGATCCAACAACATCCTCCTCCTTCTAGCTCCCTGGTTCCATGGAGTGGGAATGTACCATTTTCTTATGGACCTTACTCGACTAGTTTTCCTACGTCGAGTAGTTATATGGGATCCATTTCTTATGGGGGTAATTTTTATGGTTATTCAACCGGTCCTAGCCATTATCCCATTCCCTCCTATAGAATCCCTTCCATGCACATACCTGTGTATCCTTACATGGGTCATTTTGGAGGAGTGTATCATCCTTCTAGTCATGGTAATGATTTCTATCAGAGTTTGTTGGAACCTCAGGTGTCGAATTCGATGTACACAATCTCACCCTCAGTTTCACAAATTCAGTCTCTTTTGGGAGCTTGTAATAAAGCTTCACATCCTCAGCTCCCGTTCCTAGCTAGGTTTAACTTTCCTGATCTTTCTAAGCTCACGAATGATCCGGTGTGTCATGACTATACATGGCCCCCAGTCCCCACCAATATCCCTTCTGATGTTCCAAAGTTTGAGGGGAAGAAGGCTAAGGATCCAGGTGATCACGTCACCACATTCCATCTATGGTGCTCCTCGAATTCCTTAAACCACAATTCCATCCATTTGAGGCTATTTCAATGCACCCTTACGGGGTCTTCCTCGAAATGGTATGTCGAGTTGCCTAGGGGCACATATAAGAGCTTAAATGATTTGGATTTGGGTTTTCTAGATCACTTTCAGTTACCGGTTCGTTATGACATTGGCACCGAAATCTTATTGACCTTCTGCCAGGATAAAGCCACACATATCTCTGATCATGTTCAAGAGTGGAGCCGATGGAAGAGGTTAGTGAAATCCAACATTCCTTTGGAGTTTCTCCTGGAATGGTTTCTCAAGTATTTTCTCCATTATATTTCGAAGGACGTTTCATTGTCTAGAATTATGACTAAGGAACAAGCCATATTTAAATCCCAGTAGTTAGACCTAGTCTATGCTAAATCTGGGATTTTTTATGACATTATACCTGATGCGCCGCAATCAAGACATGAGCCCAAGTATGATCCTGGACTGCATGCCGATGGCATTGCTGGTTCCACAAGTGCTTGTTCCGTAGATATGGTTACGAATCAAATGCATAACTTATCGATTAACCAATCTGCTTCTAGAGAGGCTCTTGCATCGTCTGTTTCCACCGAGTCATCTGATGTACATTCTATGCAATCGACGAACCCATCCGGTAACCAACAAGCTGGTGGGAAGAAGAAGGGGAAAAATAACCATAGCGGTGGAAACAATAAGAATAAGAAAGAGATTGCTAACTCTCCTTGGGATGGCAGAAATGCTGGTGGGGATTGCAAGCCCAGACGTAAGGTGAAGTTTCCTTGTAAAATTTTCTCAGAATACCACCTTACACATTGTTGTCCTCGCATGGAGGAAGCATTGAAACACATCACACAGAGCCCAGCTGTGCTGACAAATCCCCTTCCCCATCATCAGAATATGGCTTCTGGTGCTTCCGTTGCCGGTCATGGGACTATTGAAACTTCGATTTATTCTACCCATAACGACGGTTTTTGTAATGTACCCACCCTTGGACCAAAGTCAAAGGAGGGAACATGAAGCCAATCTATGGGGATTTTTAAGCAAACTCAGCCATTCATAATAATTTATACAATTAAAAACCCATGTGTGCAGATGTAAATTCAACAAATATGCGCAGTGGAGATAGCTCATCCACACACACAATCTCATATGCATTCAATATATCAATAACAGTCATTTAATTAAACATTGCACATGTAAAACACAGAGACAGAGAACACCTATCTTCATTGTGCAATTGTCCCAAACAACTAGCTATGTCGCAACAACTTTCCTCCCAACCGTAGGTCTCTGCCCAGCCTATATTATTTCAGCACTCAGAGACCACCCTCGAGCTGGGCATGATATCTACAAGGAAAAAGGAGACTCTCAAGCTCATACACACCCAAATGATCATTTTCATTTAAGCCAAGCCATTTCACAGTTGGGTTTATCAGGCTAAATTTGAACCCTCTTCATTTGTGGATGGTTCCACTCAAGCTCAAGCCAAAACAATGGAGACCCATTTCAACCCCAACAATCTCCCACACACAGAAAACTCATGAACTGGGCATGGGTACATAAAATAGCAAAAATCACAATTTTTGGGCATGAAGAAAAATGTTTGGCAACCAAAAACAAAATGGCAATTGGGGAAACACCCTGGGAGAGCAAAACCATTTCCAGCAAACGTTTGTGGGCACTCAAGGGACAAAAACGGCCTCCATAAACCCCAAATTCGTGGCTCTCTTCCTCCCAGCCATTGTGCAATACAAAAATGAGTTCCTAGGCATGGAAAAATGCATGAAATGATGAAAAACGTGATGGAAAAAGGCCCAGCTAGTTCAGACTGCGTGAGAGGGAAAAGGCTTGGGCATTCAAGGGCCAAAACGACCTTCTCAACTTGAAAACTAGTGAATTTACAGCGTACTCCATGAGAGAAACACCCAGAAATCTCCCCAAAACGTGAGAGAGTGAAGTTTGATCATGAATAATGGCTTGGGAAGGAAATTCGTGGGTGTTTTCTTACCCAAGAAGTAAAAACACGATTTTCCATGAGGGTGGCTTTCCCATACTCGAATTTGGACAGCCATACCTCCCCAATCCCCAAAGCATTAACTACTTCACCCAACTCTTGGGAGAAATGAATGATTGGGCACCAAAGTCAACATGGGTAGTTGATGGTTGATGGGTTCTCTCATGGACACTTGGCTTGACTTCATTGGCTCAAGGGTTTGAACATTTCCCTCCCAATTCCTTGTAATATCATGCCCCCATCTGTTATTGCATTGCATAGCTAGTTGTGGGTATTTATATTAAAATGCATATTTACAATCCCCATGGTTCACTAGCACATGGGTTGCATAATATCCAATGCTTGCCTCTTCAAGGTCGAGCGTTCACTAGCGGGGCCTTGGCCTTGAGCTCCACGCTAGGAATCACACATAATATGCATACATTATTTACATTATAGCCCAAAGTATTACAAGGGTCAAAATGGGGACATTACAGTTTTGGATACGTGAACATGGTCAAATCCGAGGTTTGTGTTGCTACTCGCTCGCGTGATTATGGATATCAACAACCTTCTTTGGAGAATTATCCCCCTCCACCCGAGACCCCATTGCACATCGAGAAGCCTAATTTTATGTCGCAGGTACCGAAAGTTGTCCTCAAGTGCTCGAAACATAATTATAATGCTCTAGCCACCCAAAACTATTTAATTGTGGAATATTTGGGCCAAACCCCGTGTGATATGTTGACACTCGAAGTACTTCAGGCTTGTCCTTCACAAAGGAACACCCTTTTATCTGCTTTAGGAGACCTCGATTCTGATCGCCTGAATGTCATCAAGTTTGACACTACTGATGTTCAACCTCGGTTACCCTGTCATGTAGCTTTCCAAGTTCATGTTAGGTGTTTGGAGATGATCTTTAAGCATACCGTCGTTGACGAAGGTGTGTCCACTTTAGTAATGTCTCTATCTTGTTGGAAGGCTCCTTGCTCACCCCAGTTGTCGAAGTCTACAATCTTGCTTACAGCATTTGACGGTCGATCTTTCAAGCCACATGGTATTCTCCCCTCCTTGAGGTCCACTTGGGTGGGAAATCCGTGCCTATAGAGGTCTAGGTGGTTGATGCGCTCATCGACTACAACCTTTTACTAGGTCGGAATTTTATTTACGCTATGAAAGCGATCGTATCATCTATTTTCAGAGTTATTTGCTTTCCCCATGAAGGAAATATTGTGATGATCGATCAACTATCCTTTAATTTCATAGCATCGTGGGGATCTGTTGTCCCTCAAATTGAGAATTCTCAGCCGACAACTAGGAATGTTGGTGTAGGCTTATATCCCTCCTTGATGGGATCTTTCAATTTTTCCACACCAATATCCTTTATAGGAACCATCTATGATGATAACCCTTCGTCGTTGACTCCTATACCATTTCAGACATCATATTTTGGTGATTTGTGGACCTTATCTTCCACGATTTCCTCGTCAGGAGACTCTTCGCACATTGGAATGGCTATGCCCTTGTTTACAACTGAGCTTGCTTACCGTGATATTCAACAAGTCACTGCAGAGCCCGATCTCTCTTCTTCAAGGATAGAGGAAGAAGATCCCATTACGTTGCCGGCATGGGTAGTTGACTCATCTTGTTCACATGACTGCCTTGATGATACTTTAACTTCTGATGAGGCCAATATTGAGGCCATGAATGACAATGACAAGCCTTGGGAGGACCTTCATCATAGATCTTATTCCCTTCCAAACCTTGATATTATTGAGCAAGATGAAAGTATTTCTACCACAATGACTTGTATTGGATCTTTCTTTACATATGTTTTAGATATGATCTTGGTACTAATGTTTCTTGGAGACAGGATTCTTAGCTGGAGTTATGCTTGCTTATTGGTCCTTTTCGACACTTTGTTCAATCATGTTGGGTATATTTGGAACCTTGCATATAGGTTTAGGCTTCCCCGTTGTTATGATGCATTTGAACCATTTTCCATCTAAATTCGCCATAGGGTTGAACCTGTTGGCCATTGGTGTGTTAGTCATCTTTATATGCATTGTGCACCAGTCCGACATTAGAGTTTACCTAACATGGGTCACCCTAGTCAGAACCCTTATTCCATTTTGGTGCCCATGCTGAGTTTTTTCCATAGGCTTGGGAGCCTTTTTAGATTTACCACGACTTTGAGAAGAAGCCTCATATCTTTATTTCTCATATATTTATGGCCATCCCTGATAAGGCTCCCATTTTTTTGTTTAAGTCACATGTGCATTTATTTTGATCCTGCTTGCGCTAATGAGCCTGATGTCGGCTTCCACGCTTTTAGCTCGTTATATAAGCCTCCATCTCTGATCCCATTTCCGTTAATCTATGTATCACTTTGCCTTTGTGATTTCACATCCTTTACCCGGAGGAGACACCCCCTGAGTGTCCTTATCTTGTTCACTTGTGCCTTGCAATATGCATATCTTTGTTCCATGCGCTTGGAACTAGTCTCGCATATCCTTGGCACTCGTCTGCTCCCATGACGAGCATTCTTCCATCTCTCCTTTGAGCTTGTTAAAAACAATAATGAGGTCACAAGTATACTTGTTATTTCAGAGTCATTAAAGGATTTGAAGTGACATCCACTTAGGTATAAGTTTACCCCTTTTTCGGACCTTTGTGGATTAATTATTGAAAAGGTATACTTTAGTCATATGTGACTAGAAGAGTTCTTATCTCATTGTTTTACACTTTTTCGGGAGAGCAGACTAACTTTACGAAAAAGGACTCCCCTTTTATGTCGAATTGTGAATGCATTTCATTATCTTGCTTTCCTTTGAGCCTTGTTTCGGCTCCCTCTTTCTCAGTTATTATCCATGTGCTTGAGCACTTTTCCTTCCGAGCCAAGCAGAGCTATAATTCATCCTTCGCAGCTTGATGAGCCTTAACTGGAGGGAACACCCCCCCTGAGTGTCCACATCCTACACACGCTTCCTTGCATTGAGCATAGGTATGTTCCATTTCCCGGGACTAGTTTGCTTTCCCATGACACTCGTTCCCTCACCATTGTACCATATGCAATTTTATTCTTTTGCAATCTTTATAATATGAAAAAGACAAAAAAATAATCTAAAATTAAAATCCGGATGGGAAAATTTTACTACCTTCTATTGGCATCTATCGTGTCGCCTTTGAACAGAGCATTCATCTCCACTCCATGTATCATGGGTCGGGATATTAGTATGACCTTAGGAAGTTGTACTCGTTTCTCCGATGTTACTCCACCGGTTGGTTAAGCTTCCAGTCATTATGGAGCCTTTGTTGATGCCTCATGCATCACAAAGTATTATCAGTATATAGTGCTTGAGTCTATGCTTCCTGAGTCTATCCATCTGCTCATGCTCTTGATCAAAGAAAGTCTTGAAACCAGAGTCAAACACTCCTCATATCTCTTGACTATTGCATGTCAACCATTCCTTATGAGTCTAGTTTGATCACATATGGTGTTCATCCTATTCATCCGATTTCTTCCAAATATTTCATCCTAGATGCTACCTCGTGCTCGTTGATGGGGGATCCATTAATGACATCCTTCGACCGAATCTCATTCCATCGAATCCAACTCATCTATTCTGGAATCAATATTTAGAGTCCTTTGAGTACCTTGAGGCTTGCAGTCATTAGTGGTAGGTTCTCTCGCCATCGACAGTTGGGAATTCACCAATGTCACCTGATCGATGGATTCGTCAGAGTGTTCGACCTCAACACCTCTATTCACACTTTGATGAATGTACTCAGTGCCTTGATGCCCATTTTAATTATTGGTGGGTTATCTCGCATCTATTAACGGTATACATAAATGTCCAGTAATAAGATGATGTCACATCAGGTTCGACATCAATACCCTTATTCACTTGATGGTACATGCATCGTAGATGGTTTGTGTAGAAGACCCCAGACTTCAGTGGCATTCAATAAAAGCTACTTGTGATCGTGATTGTACCTATGGGAGGTTATTCTCATACATCATCAGTTTGCACCATCAGTCTGCATCAGTTGTTTCCTCTTTAGTAGGAGACCAAATCTTACTGTATATGGGTCATGGCTATGACCATTCATGACATGTATTCCTTCTATACTTCCTATTCATGGCCATTGTATCATATTTCTATGTATTTTACCCATATGTACACAAAGATATTATTGTATTGTGACTAGTGGGCTACTCCTACCATTTGTGTCTCCATCACTCCACTTCTCCAATTTATAATGTATTTCGTCCATCGTAGTACCTTCTCTAACCTCACACATTAGGGGGCATTTGTTACACCATATTTTTCCACCTTGTGAGCATTAGCACTCCTTGGCCTCCATTATCCATTTATGGACTCAGACCCACATTTTTGGTCCTCCTGGAACCCTTTTCCCCTATTTTTACTCCTATATGTGAGCTACTTCAATGCAACTCGCGCATACGCAGGTTGCACCATTATAGACTGCATACATCGATTTAATTGGTAAAAGAGAGTAAAATCTCTTTTTTCACTCCAAAACGTGGCCATTGTGACCTTTGGACCTCCATATATCTTGAAATGACTCGATCTGACCTTTCACTTGCCTTTGGAGGGTTATATATTGAGCCATTATGCATGGAAGGAAGAGAGAAAGGTAAGAGCATTGAAACTCTATCGAAATTTTCCCTTGCTTGAGTGTACATCGATTGATCCTTGTTGTTGTGAACCATTTATGTTCACCTCCCAAACTCTTTCCTATCTTGTGAAGGATTCATTCTTTTGCTCGTGATTTTTCCATTGTATGGGTGATTGAAGTGGTGGAGGCACAAGTGGAGGGACCTAGTTTTTAGTTCAAATGAGTTGCATATAGGAGGTTGTATCTTGTACTTCTTATTCATATTAATAGAAATACTCATTTTCTCGTCCATTTATATTGCGAATGATTGTTCATTACCATTGGGTAAATTTGATTATATATATCATGGAATATGATATTGTATATGCTAACATCTTTTATATATCATATGCACTTGTTTTCATTTATTGTTGAGACTAAGCTGCAGGTTCAAGTGTTGTGATTCATAAGCTCAACGAAATTCTTCATCGAACATCCGGATTGAGGTAGGATCTCTATGTTGTTATCCGCATCTACATTTATATAGCATATGTTGGGAAATGAGTTTGTTTTCTTGAGTTCATCTGTATGTTGTGGTCTACCCCAAGCCATAGGAATTTTTTCTTCGTAACAAAGATAGTGTAAAATAGGGACAATTCCATGGCCCAAAGTGTCCCGATCGGATCACACAATGTCTATGTAGTAACTTGAGATACATAAATACTTCAAAATCCTAAACTTTTATGGTATTAATCTCAACTAATCATTGCTCCTTGGGAACAGGATACTCAAGGGCCCTAGAGGGGGCAATGCACACCTTTCGAACACCCTTTCAATTATAGCATATAGGTTTTGACATTTCTTGAGCGATGCAATAATGCCTTCCTGTAAATTTCTCCCCATTTTTTGTGAATTGTCCATAGTCAAATAATACAATTAAATATCTTCCACAAATTTATTGGACATATTTGTGGGTATAGCTATGTTATTTTGCTTCCATGTTGCAACATCCTTCAACCTGGATTTAACCTCTACAACCTTTTGATTACTTTATTGAGTCTTGGTTTCTATATCTCATAGTTTTGTTGCCACCTTTTGTACTTTAAATAACTACTCCATGACTCTTTCCTATATCCCCAAAGACTCTTCTTACAATGTGATGGCATATTCATGGAATCATGATAAACTTTATTTTCCTTCTTGTGCAGCTTCTGCCTCTAGAGCCAATGCCTCTTTCTCCTTTTTCAAAATTTCTATTTGAGTGGTCATGTTTACCCTTATTTCTTCAAGTTCATTCAATTTAGCTTTCATTTCATCTTTGTCCTTCTGCAATTCTTGAGTTAAAATATCCAATGTTCACTTATCCACTTGCAAGGCATCACTGTCGTGCCTAATTCTACACTTTCCCTCTTGTATTCTAAGAGGTGATGTTCTAGTAATCCATCGTTTGGGTTGCTCCGCTTCCTTTAGTAGATTCTTAATATTATCCACCATGGCCATGGCTATGGCCACATTGAATGACACCATATATTTAGGTTCCTTGTCAGTGTCTTTGATGAATGGGACCTTTTTAGTAATAACCATTTCCGGTCACTGTGCAATCATGAACATCTTTTCTAACATCTTCCATGCAATTTTTTTCTTTTTGTACACATAAGAACTCATTCCAGTTATTGAAATTTCTTGGGAGGGGGTGTACATCATAATTCCAATATCCTTCAAGGGAAAATGTCCCCCAGTAAATGGGATTTTGGGGCTAGTAGTGGATGCAGCAATTTCCATATCTTGTAGCCCAATTTTTTGCATTTCCCCACTTGTTATCATTCTTCTTTTGTCTTCTTAGAGGTCTCTTTGTGATCCCTCTTCTCTCCAGCTCATTTCTTAAGCTCTTCTTGTTTATCCTTTTTTTGTTGTTATGTTGTATCTAGGTCTTCTACATAGGCCACCTCCTCAACTTTCTTCTGTTCTTTCAACCTTTAGATCTCGGTCACATCTTTCTTTTGGTGCATAATTTCAGTGGCCTTCCCTTCTGATCTTTACTGTTGTTTCCCAGGAATTCCCCCCAGGATCTTCTCTTGGATGGTTTCTTTGCTAGAGGATGCTCCTTCAATGCTTTTCCCTTTACCCATCTACTTGGTCAGGTCCTTCAAAGTATGCACTTTCTTGTATATTTCTTCTTCAGTACATTGATCATGCTAATAGGACCATGTATACTTCACCATCGCGCAATGATTTATGGTATACTTCACCATCACACAATGATTTATGATCTTCCCCTTGCGGTCATTTATTTTGAATTGTCCTTGTCCAAAATGATATTTATTCAAATCCTAAGTCAGTTTTATGGCTTCTTTTACCTTTGCAAATTTATATGCCCCAACTATGATAGGAAAAGGTGTCCATGATGCCTTCTTGTTATTATTGAGAGAATATCCAATCTTGTCTACAAATTTTTGAGGATCAATTTCCTTGAGAACTATGTAGTTGGTGACATACCTAGGCACGGTGTTAGGTGCCTTTCATGCCCCAGATATCCAAAATAAGTGTCATGTTCGGTCAAATACTAGTCACCTAGCTATGTTACTGTGGTAATGGAATTATCCAACATACATTTTGCTGGTGTCCCATGTACGATTGTATATAATGACCTGGTGAATTCCTCACATATTTGTCTATAACTACTAATGTGTCTTTGAGCATAGAGTCCTTGACAACATACATGAATAGGGACCTCCCTAGGAACCCAGTTCCATCCCATACCTGGAAACTAATTCTACATGCATACTGCATCTATGAAATGCATGGACATATAAAAGTATGATTATTGTTTGAAAAATACATCTTGTGCTTTTAGCATTGGCTCCTTCATATTCTCTGTTGCGGCTCATCTTGTGCTTTTAGCATTGGCTCCTTCATATTCTTTGTTGCAGTTCATCACCGTTGTGGCTCAACATACTAAGTCACACCACTGTTGCATCTCAACATAATAAGTTGCACCAATGTTGGGGCCTGTTTGATCGAGTCAGGTCGTCGTTGCAAGCGTTTTTGACTAAGTCTACTGCCGTTGCGGTTGGAATCATCAAGATAGGACACAACATGAAAACTCCAAAAATTTCCTAAGTCTTTCAAACTCACCCGTGTCCTTCTCCCAAAAGACAGGCTAGTCCTCCAAGACACTTGACCTACCTTAAGGGGAAAGCTGACACATGGTCAAGGTATGAAAATAAAAAAGGGGGCACCCATATTTTGCTAGGAGAAAAATAATTATGGGGAGGTAGTTGCAAGCACAACAAAACCTGGTCTCTAATTTTGCATCGAGAGTAATTCTTGATTGTCCATGGTTGTAATGATAGATTATTAACCTTTAATAGGTAACATAATCCCAAGATGTAAGCATGCAACTAAAGATACAAGGTTTTAAGGTACAAATATAAAGATCAATAAAAATTTGGGCTCTAGGATAGGGAATTTTCCTATGGCACAAATAGGAACTACAATTCCCAAATGAAAGATTAAAGAATTTGAACTAGGCATGAAGGCTCCTAATATCATAGAGATGAATGTAATTTAACTTTGGGTATTCTAGCCAATATGGTTGTTTTGGTTGGTGGACACATCATTCTTCATTTCAACATTAATGTTTTCATAGTGATTGTGGGTGAGAGCTTAGGTATTTCCATTCTTCATGGTATTTTGTCCAACAACGACCCTTTCCAAAATTTGGAATTGTTTTGTCTTTTTAAGGAAAACATTGAAGTTCAGAGGGGAGATCTTATCTCTAGATCATAACCACTTGAGAGAACCTAAATTTTTTAATATTGCAATAATTCTTTTGGATCCCTTAAAGAAATTATTTTGGTGGAGTTCCATAGTGGACTTGGGTCGTGGAACTAATGAAAAATATTTGTTTTCCTTCATTGTAGCATCATAATCCTATAATTGTCATATTAATAAATTAAAGTATCTTAATAATAAACTGTATCATCTAATTTTGTAGAAAATTTCCATCTACGAGGATAAAAAAAGTTATATTTTCTATTGATATAACTTTTATCAAATTGTTGACAATCTGGTTTAATTCAAAATTAGGGAAAAAATTTAAAAAATGTTTTCCACACTGGATGGATTTTCGATCATGGTATAACTGCATTGATGTTTTTTTTTCCAAATGTCTATCAAAATTGTGTCCCAAGGTACGTTTTCTACAAGAATATCTTCATCCAATAATAAAATGCATTCCATTGATGTCTAGCCATTATATAAACTTATTCATATCTCACATCTCAAGCAGGCATTGGAGACCTTGAAGAAAGATCAACTGTTGATGAACCTTAAAAGATGTGAATTTGTTCAACATCCCTTGGTGTATTTAGGGTATATCATTGGTGGAGGATAACTTCATATTGATCCTACAAATATGGAGGCCATCACTAAGTTCCCTACTCCTACAAATGTCACTGAAATTAGGATCTTTTTGGGGGAAACATAATACCTTCGAAATTTCATAACTTCCTTTTTGACCATGGATGCACACCTACATGCCATAAAAACCAGCAACAAGGGGTTCTAGAGGGGAGAGAACCAACATAATTCCTTCATAAACCTCAAGTGAAATATTAGTCAAGCACCATTTCTTCCATTTCCTAATTTGGAAAAGCCTTTCAAATTAGAGACCAATGCAAGTGGGTATGCTATGGGAGTGGTTTTGATGTAGGGAGGGAGACTAGTATGCTATCATTTTTAAATGTTCCTTGTGGAGTCCTGAACTAAACTAAATATGATAAGGAACCGTATGCCTTGGTTCAAGTTGCTAAGAACTAGAAGCACTATCTAATGGGAAAGGATACTGTCATTCCGAACTGATCACCAATCATTGCAATATTTCAAGACCTAGAGTAAGCTACGACTACCAGCCATTGTAAGTGGATGGGAATCTTACAAAACTTCCATCTAATCATCAAGTATAAGAAGGGTAGTAAAAAAAATATGGAAGACATGCTCTCAAGGCCACCTACAACAAATATTATAGCTTTGGGAACTCTTATGCACATGGAACCTTTTACACATGATGCATACAAGGATGAGTACACAAAAGATAAGGACATCAAGGACAATTCCATATAGAAGAAGGTGAAATCAAAGTTGAATATCATCTCCATGATGAGTTACTATACAAGTTGGACAAGATATTTTTTCCTAGCGGCGGGATATTTCAGGTAATCAGCGAGGCACACACCTCCAAAGTTGTTGGGCACTTTGGTGTAGCGAAGACAATTGCAAAGTTACAGAGGCATGTTTACTAGACTAGAATGCAATAAGATGTAGCTCAATTTATTAGAGGATGCATACATTGATATATAAGCAATCCCAATAATAGGAAGAAAGGTTTATACCATTCCTTACTTGTTCCTACGTGATCATGGGAGAGCATCTCTATGTATTTTGTGGGTGGTTTTCCAACCACTAGGAAGGGACATGACTATTTATATGCGGTAGTTGATATATTCAACAATATGTGCATTCTTATGCCTTATAAAAATACCATCAAAGGACAAGAAGCAACAAACATGATCTTTGAATAGGTCTGGGTGCACTTTGGGATACTAAGGAGCAACGTAATTTTAAGGGGCGAAATTTTGCCAATTGGCTATTTTTTGGGTCTTTTTTCAAAAATTAAATTTTCTATTTGGTCATTTTTAGTCTCTAATATCGCCTATATTTACATAAAATATGTTTTTTCATCATAATATCCACCAAAATTTACAAGTTTCAGTAGGAAATTGTATGTTTCATATTTAATATTCGCCTACCTATCTATATACATGTTTTTTTTAATCCAAAATAATCACCTAAGATACTATGCTTAGGTATAATATTAGAACCATTAAAAAATACCCTGCTAAGGAGCATCATCTTAGACATGGATACTAGATTTCTCAGTACATTTTGAACTACAGTTTTGGAAAGTATGGACACTAAGTTGAAGAGATATACAACATGCCATCCACAAACAAATGGAAAGAGAGAAACTGTAGTCAACAAGACTTTGCTACAACTTTTGAGGTGTTACAATCAGAATCATCTAAAGACTTCAAATGAAAATGTGATTTACATCCAACACTATTATAATAGAGCACTGCAAAATTTATGCCTCCCACAAGTTGACCTATCTAGTTGACTACCACGGTACTGAGTGGATTCCATCTCAGCTCTCATTTCTCACACATGTGTATATAGTTATGTGTGAACCTTCAATAATATTCTAGAAGGACCAAAACCCTAAAATTAACCCTATACAACTATCGAGCTATGTTATATATTGGGACATCAAGAGAAGAAGGGGGTTCCATTATTTTGATGTATTTTATTGTTCCATAGTTGAACAACAACACATGAGTGGATGTTCGATCATAATAGAGGAGATATGAGATATTGTAGTAGTAATTATGGTCATAGAGTCATAGGTAACTCCATAGAGAGTACCATTTCCTTTGTATCTACAATTCAACATAAAGAGCAAGACATAGTCCTCATTTGTGGTTGAGTTTTTTCCCATAGTGAGTTTTCCCAAGGTATATATTTGTGAAGAACCTACAATAATTAATTAATGCAAATACACAAGATATCAGAAATAACAGAACTCAGAATCACTTTTATATTGATCACGGTCCACTTCGAGGGGGCAACCTCCTTTGAGCAAGCTCAATACAATTAACTTCACGGTGCCTTCAATGACCTCAACACACACTTATATACTAAGTCTATGCCCAATACTATGAGTCAAAACCATGGGACATATAATACTACAGGACTAATTACAAAGCATATGCGTCCAATACTATGGGTCAATACTATGGGCTAATATAAACTATGGATCAACAAATACTACGGAATGACTTACAAAGCATATGTGTCCAACAACAATATACTAACATAGTAAAGAGAAAGGTTGAAATAGGTTCCTAACATCCCCTCTCCCTTAGAAAAAGCTTTGTCCTCAAAGCTTTGGTTGGAGAAATTGCTGCAGAATCTAAAGGAGTGGTTCCCCGGTAGCATCCTCGGGTTGCATTTCGGGCCACTGACGCCTTTGGAGTGTTAAGGAGGATTTCTTGGAAGGATGTAGATGAAGAAGAACCCTGTCAACTGCGTGGAAAATGCACTCAGAATGGTGTTGATCGGCTTGTTGTTTCAGGCGAATTCTGGCCATGTGAAGATTGTCCTGCAGAATGAGAAGAATCTGATTGCGGTTTCGAAGAACCGAGTCAATTGCCTGAACTGGGGAGCTACTAAGGGTGTATGGAAGCAGAACTGGCAGTGTTTTTCCATAGACTGCTTCATATGGTGTCCTCTGAGCTGTGGTATTGTACCACCAGAGCACTGCTAGGAAATCCATATAAATAGTTGGCCAAAGTTGTGTAGGGATGGGCAAGGGTTTGAGAAATTCCGAAAGGAGTGTTGTTTCACCCTCATTGACTTGGAAAGTATCATCGCTAGTCACCATCTGTTGAATTGTCATTTTTAGTCCCTGCCAAAAGAAGTTACATTGTTCCTGGTCATACATTTTGCAGAACCCAGAGTGCCCTGTTGATGAAGAAGCATGGAGTTCATAGAAGAGATAGCCCTGTTGAACATATTGCAACCAATTTGGAACAAGCAGAGAAAGAGCTGTAAGAGAAAATGGGTCATCAATTGTGCGAGAAGGAGCATCTTCCACCATATTGTCCTTACCCTTCTTGTAAGTGATCACATAGGGATAACCCATGAGTTGGATAACCCATTTCAGGTGTGTTGGGGAGGAGACCCATTGTTCTAGATAATTTTCCAGACTCTGGAGATCAATCTTGATGCATAAATAATTCCCTAGTAGGTATGGATGCCACTTCTATACTACATGCAAAATAGCCATCATTTCCTGCTGAAAGGTAGATGTGGCTAAATTCTTACCGGAAAGGTCTCTTGAAGGCAGCAAGCACATTGGTTCAGCAAAGAGACCTGCATATCTATCTAAGGAAGTAGTGGAGATTGTTGATGGGTGCATCTGAATGGAATTGAGCTGAGCGATGACACCATGTGAATTCTTCTTAAGGTTTTTTTCCAGGCGATGTGAACTGATGATGCAGAGAGACCCTGGTTGTAAGCCCATAAATTTGTGTTGTGCCCCATTGACTTTAAACTGCATCCAAAGTTCAGCAAAATCCCATAAGATGGGGCCAAGTGTGCGTAACCATTGAACGCCCAAAGCCACATCACATCCGCCTAAAGACAAGGCAAACATGTCAAAGTGTAGGTTATAATCTTCCATAGAGATACACACATTGTGACACTTCCCCTTGCAAGGTAAGGTGCCCCCATTGGCAACCATGACTTCAAAGTTGGAGGAAGGATGGACAAAACAATCAGCCTGTTTGGAAATCCGAGGGTCAATGAAGTTATGAGTGCTACCAGAATCAATGAGTATGGTAAGAGGGAGCGTCTTAAAGTATCCCCTGACCTGCACTGTTTGTGGGGTGGTGACGCCGGTTACAGCATGGAGAGAGAGCTCGGGTGGGTCCTCCTGAGATGGGGTGTCAACAGGCGGGTGTTGAATGTCGACCTGATCATCTACTGTATCTGTAGCTTCTTCACCAAGTTCTAAGGCAGGTGGAGAATCCACATCCAAGAGATAGAGCTTTTGTTGAACACATATATGTCCCCAAGTGCATTTATCATCACAATTATAGCAAAGCCCTTTTTCTCAGCGTTCCTGCATTTCTATTTCAGACAAATGCTTGATAGGAGTTGGTTGAGGAGTAGGCGTGATGGGAGGTTGTTGGGAACCCATATTTCTGAAGGGAACAAAGGTGGGTTAGGAGTGTTGTTGAGCTGCGATCTTGTCCTCGGCCAACTTAGCCAACCCTAGGAATTCCATCATTGTGTTGGGACAAAACATTTTGACCTCGGAGCGGATTTCATCCTTGAGACCGCTGATAAAACAACTCCTGTAGAATTCATCAGACAATCCTTCTGTGTGATTGGCCAATTTCTCAAATTCTGTCTGATACTCTCTCACTGTGCCAATTTGGTGAAGTTTAGTGAGTGCTCATGTGAAATCATCAAAAGCACAAGGACCAAATCGTGGCAAAATGAGTTGGCAAAAATCTGTTTAGTTTGGCTCGAGATGAGCTTTGATGTACCAACGGTACCATTGAAGGGCTTCCTGTTCCAAATGAAATGATGCAAGTGGAACTTTCTGGGCATCAGAAGTATTATGCAAACTGAAATATTGTTCTGCTCAATATATCCATCCAGTTGAATCAATACCATTGAAGCGAGGAAAGTCAAGCTTCGGCCCACGAAAATTGCTGAAAAAAGAGAACTCGGTGGCTGCAAAAGATTCTGGCTATCTGGTATTGTTCATGGCTGAATGCTAAAGATGGAGGCTGAGAAATTTTTCATCTAGATCTTGTAGTTTGGTTTGGATGGCTGCAAGTGCTTCCTCCTTGGTGTGTGCTCCTGCACGGGTGACAACCATAACTAGGTGGAATGGGTAGAAAAACACAAACAAAAGCTGATTCAGTAAAGGGAAATTTGGATTGGGGAAACAATCTGATGGGTAATTGGGGTTTGACTAGATTTTGGACACTGTCGAAATGACAAGAAAGCAAAAAGGGGGATTTCAGAAGTGGGGTGATAGAATGAGAAAATTTGGCAAAGAGGGACAAAGAAGCAAAATTCAGAAAGGAATTCTGTGGTAAAATTTGAAGGTGATTGGGTGAAATCTGAGGAAGTTATGGCAAACCCTAAAAATAGACAAATGTGGGATTTCGGGCTTTGGGAAGGGGAATTGGGGATAGGGTCCTCAGGAATGAAAGATACAGAATGGGATGATAGGGGTTCCCCAAAAATTTCAAGGGAAACAGAGTGAAAACAAGGGAGATATGGAGAAAAAACTGATTTTTTTTCCCCAAAAATGGATCCAACAGCGGCGCAACAGCACGGAAGGGATCGAAAACGGCTGGATCTGAAACGGCGATGCGGAAGGGATCGAAAACAGCTAGATCTGAAACACCGACTGGATCTGGAACGAATTTCAAAATAGATCTGAAACGGCTGGATCTGGAGCGGAAGTGATTAGCAACAGTTCAACTGAAAATAGATATGGACCGCAGGTATGTACGGCTTCCTAACAATTCAGGTGTTTCACTCGGCCACCAATGATGTATGACGGCTTGCATATTGGGGCAGTACCCCTCACTCCACGGCTTAGGTAAAACTGATAACTGCTTTGCCACAAACGACAGCTCTTGGTTTACCTCAGGGGTGGGAACTAGTCAATCAGGTAGGGGTCATTGACCTTTTTGCTGGCAGGTCCTCTCAATGGGCCAGCTACTTTGGGGTTCCTGTGGTACTCCTCACAATGAGTTTTAGGGCTTATGCCCAAGTACTTCCCACAGTTAAGCAGATAGGGATTATTCCCAAATCCGAAGCTGCAACAGATGTGAAAAAGAAAAATTTTGGTAGAAATTCCACCCAACGAGCCCAAAAAAGTGCTCTGATACAAGATGTGAAGAACCTGCAATAATTAATTAATGCAAATACACAAGATATCAGAAATAACAAAACTCAGAATCACTTTTATATTGATCACGAGTCACTTCGAGGGGGCAACCTCCTTTGAGCAAGCTCAATACAATTAACTTCATGGTGCCTTCAATGCCCTCAACACACACTTATATACTAAGTCTATGCCCAATACTATGAGTCAAAACCATGGGACATATAATAC
The DNA here is from genome assembly GCA_027924585.1 of Larix kaempferi. Taxonomy (NCBI): domain Eukaryota; kingdom Viridiplantae; phylum Streptophyta; class Pinopsida; order Pinales; family Pinaceae; genus Larix; species Larix kaempferi. Next base: position 10,885,950 of record BSBM01000259.1, on the reverse strand, counting down.
TATAGGACGACTTACAAAGCATGTGCGTCCAATAATATGGGTCAATACTATGGGCTAATATAAACTATGGATCAACAAATACTACGGGATGACTTACAAAGCATATGCATCCAACAACAATATACTAACATAGTAAAGAGAAGGGTTGACATAGGTTCCTAACAATATTGTGTTATTGTGTGGATTGTGTACTTATTTAGTCTACTTATTTTTGTTTCAGTTGCATTTATTTGGCATTCAATAAAAATAAGCTAATAAAATAAGAACTAAGTTGTAAGATCCGTTGTGACAAACTGTTTCAGTGGAATATCCACAATAGTTTACAGAGCATATTGGTATTAGAGCAGTTTACTTTGGTTTTTGTGGTTAATCACAAGATCCAGTAGTTGGTGGAATTTTTTTTTCAAACCCTATCCATGGTGGACGAAATTGTTCAAGGAACAGAGGACGTTTATAAGCAGTGATTTTCACCTTTGGAAATACAATTCATTGATATCTCATGCAAGATGTCAATCCTCATGGTGTCCCTAGAGAGAAAGTTTTAACCTTTCAGATATTTTGGAGAATATAACTCATATTTCGGATCTAAGGGGAAATCGCAAGATAAAAGTGACCTAGAAAAGGAGCCGACGAAAGAGCCCGAAAGAGAGAAATCGATTTCTAGTACCAATATTCCTTCCTAGTCTCTCTTAAAGATGGAAGCGAAGGTTGACATCAAGATGTATCAAGGTTAGATTGATGCTCTAAAGACAAATCATTCATTGTAATAGTTGGAGGTTTATTTTAGTATCCATCAAATAGTCGAGGATCAAAATATCTCATTTTCTCGACTAAAGTTAGAGGTTCATGCAATAGCTTGGTGGGAAAGCCACGTTGAGGCACTTAGGATGGAGGGAGATCTACCATTAACTAATTGGGAGGACTTTAAAAGCCTCATCAACTCCCAATTCTACCTCAATCAGGTATATAGAGGACCAATGGATCTGTTGGCATTACTTTAGGCAAAGGCAAGGGCAGAGTGTGGAAGAATACACCACTGAGTTCAAGAAGAGATTAGGGTTTATTGGGGTTATTAGGATTACTATTAATAGTTTAAAGAAGTTTTTGGGTAAGGGTTTATATGGTTTAGTGATTATTAGGGTTACAAGGATTAAAATTCATAACATTTAAGGTTTATAAGGAATTAGGGCTAGGTGTTACGGTTTTTATGGATTAGGGACCTAGGGTTTATGGGACTGAGGAATTATATGGGTTAGGGGTTATAAGAGTTACATGGAGCCACAAGTCATAGGTTTTTGGTGTTGGGTTTACAAATATTATAAGAGCGATAAAGATTATTGTAGTGAGTGATTATAATGGTTATAAAATTTATGGGGCTTATACAGGTGAGGAATTATATTAACTATGACTTATAAGGGTTAAGGGTTGGTTTTTATAATGCTTTGGGACTGTAGGAGCTAAAGGTTATTGGTGTTATAAAGGTTTGGTTTATGGATGATATGGTTTAAAATGCTTATATGTTATATGGAATATAGGTATTAAGAGTTTTGGGTGTTTAGGTTATATAAGTTAGGGTTATATTGTTTATTGGATATAGAGTATAAATCTATTAGGGATTAAATGGGTTGGTTTATAAGGGTTATAGGTTCTAAGTATTTAAGGGTCAACATATTAGGGGTTATAGGGGATATGCATGATATATATTGTTAGTTTTTCATCATTTAATTAATGGATATAGGATCTTAACTAAAAGAACAACATGTACAACATATCAAGCATAAGAGACAAGAGACAAGAGACACAAAACATTTCACCTGGGAAAACCAAGAAGGTGAAAAACCCCACAACTTCCTTAGAGATAGAATAAGCACCAATAGAAAGATGACAAAGATCAAAACCCAAGATATAGATGATTGCAACAGCTACTCCTCCTCCACTTTTGTTCACTCCTCCTCTCTCTCACTAATGCGAAGTGAGTGAATGAGAGAATGTATGAAATGAGAGAGTCACACTCTCTATTTATACTTTTACTTTCACTTGACTTTTACTCAACTAGGTCGGCCCCAACTTAACCACTTAACATAATGCTGACTGGGATGACCCCACTAGGGTGGTCTAATAACCCTTTAACCCACATGAATCATATAGGGACGACCCCATCAAGGTGGTCTAATAACCCATCAAGTATAAGTTATGACACTTACAATATAACTTGCGACACTTTCAAGTACAACTGACGACACTCTCAATCGGAGGAATAATACATCTCTGTTGGGGATACAATAAAGTACAAATGTAATACATACAATATACAAATGAATATCTTCCGAAGTTACAAATACATCAAGACTCCCTCTTAACTAGGAAGGTATTCTCTTGACACAAGTCATCAATGCATATAGGCACAAGTCTTCAATTCTGGAGCTAGATCATCGTCACTGGATCACAGAGCATCATCGTCACTGCTACTGTACTCGTCATGTTGATCACTAGTGCTATCTCTCAATTCTTCTCATCATAGGAAGTTCTACAGAGCCATCCCTTTTTCATGCTGGATGTAGGCCTAACCTCCTATAGGTCTTCATCATCTCTGCAAGCAAGCCATCAAGTAGGTACACCTCAGGACTGATTACATTGCCTCTATAAAACCTGCAAGATCTCTTATGGCTGATCATATGCCACCGCAAAACCTGCAAGAGCATATCAGGACTGATTACATGTCTCTGCAAAACCTTTGTACCCTATTGTCACCTCATCGTCTTCAGATCATCTCATAGTCCACGGAGCACAACCCATATGCACATCACACAACACTTACATACACCAGCATGGGAGGACCTACCTACCACCATCGAGGAAGGGCTCAACACTTACATCACGACCATGGGAGGACACACCTACCACCATGTCGAAAAGGTAGAACACTTACATCAACAACCATGGGAGGAAACCCCTACCACCATGTTGGAAAGGCTCGACAATTACATCAACAACCATGGGAGGACACACCTACCACCATGTCAAAAAATCTCGGCAATTACATCAACGACCATGGGAGGACACACCTGCCACCATGCTGGAAAAGCCCATCCCTTACATCTGCACCATGGGAGGACCTAGCTACCACCATGTGATAATTGCTCCAAGCCTTACATCTGCACAATGGGAGGACCTACCTACAACCATGTGAGAATGGCTCCAGCCCTTACATCTGCACCATGGGAGGACTGGAAATCAAATAGATCAGATAGTAGCTTTCTAAGCCATACTGCCTCACAACTAGCCGAACAAGTTGCAACATACTCTGCTTCGCTTGTACTCAGTGCCACACAAGAATGCTTCCTGCTAAACCAAGAGATCATACTAGATCCCATACAGAAGCAGCAGCCTGAAGTGCTCTTCCAATCAATGGCATTTCCTGCCCAATCTGAATCAACATAACCCTCAAGGTTAAACTTTTGATTCGCATCATACTTGATCCCATAGTCAACTATACCCTTCAGGTACCTCAGAATATAGTCTAAATCGGCATCCCACAAATCATGGAAACATGATGAAGACAAAATCTCTTTGATTTAGAGTTCATTGGCAGTGAATGGCGAGATAATTCAAGCCTATATTTAGTGGTTTGAGTCAACTATCAAAAGGGGCGAATTCTCAAGTAGTGAAGGCGCACTTCATGAAGAATGACACAATTGTTGAGGTGACGTGTCTCCAATCAGAGGGAGGACACATCCTTTAGTGATTTGGTGGAATCATTTATCTCTAAGCAACTCCCTCTCAACTCCAATCCACTCTACATCCCCATTCAACTACCAACTAACTAGTGTGCCCCCTCTCTTGGGAATTGCACTACCCTTTGTCCGAAAATTCTATATAAGTAGGCTCACTCTCTCATTTTCTCTAGTTGGAGTTGGAGAGTCGAAGCTCTGCCATTTTAATGCACATTTATGTTTTTGAGAATAAAGAGACTTTGGAGGTCAAGTTTTTTTGTTTCTCTACATGTGTGGATGAGTGGTCCAAGTGCATAAACAAAGATGATTTGTAGTGAGCTACTTGCACATTCCTTACATCACATCTAGCTTATTGTAAGGGTTATTATCAATTTTGTATGTTGTATTAGATAGTTGTCTTACGTATCTAGTCTTATAGTCATGCATGTTTAGAGATATAGTTAAAATGCTTCAATTGTTTATGTGCATTTTCTTTGATTTCTTACATTTATGCTACCAAATCTAATGTCTTGTGTGTGAGATGATGTGAGCTACATGTACTCTTTTGGTTTGATGGTAGGATAACTTGTTTGTATCTTTTAATTTCTCAATTTATTTGGTTGCAGAGATAGTCCCTCGGCATCCCACAAGCAAGCTTTAAAGCCTCACATTCTCATCCCAAGCTTCTTCTCTTCCCCTTCTCATTATTTATCCTACCTCTAGTTCCAATTACTATTAATAGTAGTCATAGATATACCTTCAAGTTCTTATTCATAAGTAGATTTACTATTGCTCTTATTTCATTGTAAATCTAGATTTGAAAATCAAGTTTTATCTTACGAATTCTCGGTCTAAATTTTCTAAGCTTTCAGTCAAGTTAGTATTTTTTGCATTTCAAAAAGCTTGTTTTGGTTAGTTTAGTGACTGATCTCATTCAATATCTAGCATATTAATGTTGTTTGTTTGTATTCTCCAAGAAGAAAGCAATGATCCTAGGGAAAGTAGCTTTTTTATCTCACTTTCCTTAGTTATTTTATTCCTCTTTTAGTCTTCTTTTACTTAGGAATTTTTTTGAGTATTTTCTTAGGCTTTCCCAAACTTGAAATTTTAAAGTGTTTTGTGGTATTTTAAACTAATAATCACTTTTTTTTCCATACTTTTGCAATAAGGTAGAGTGACACTCTGGTCGATTTTTCAAGATTCAAAGAATCCAGGATACCCCAGACACCTCCCTCTACATTTAACAATATTTATAAACCATTGTAATTCATCTGGTTCCTCAACTATAAAGGACCAACGACATTCCCAAAGAGAGAAGTGATTGTAATAAGAAAAATAAAAAGATCAAGTGGGCTACCCAGTACCTACATCCCATCCCCCCCTAGGGGGATTTGTGTGGTCTCCTATTGTGGTGTGTTTTTTTGTTTTAGTTTAGTTTTTCTTCATTAACATTAGACTAAACCACTAAATCACATACTCAACTTAAATTAGTTTGCTTAATTCTTTTTGTAGTTTGTTTTGGTTTGCAATTTCTAAAATAAACCCTCGCGTTTTCCCAAAGTACTGTACTAGTTGAAAGGGATTTCCTGAGTAAGTAGTGTGTGGAAAATAGATTTACGAGTTCAGTTAGTTAATCAACTCATTCTAAAATTTATAAAATCAACCAAGGCTCTCTTCCTCATATGCTTTGGACCTCTACAACTTAGTCCAACTAGTTGATCAAACCAGAAAGGGATTGGAGTGACTAGATTAATAGGACAACCCACTTAAGACTTTTCCTTAAGAATTTGGGAGGTCATAGTAAGAGCATTCTATAGGGTCAGGAGGTTTCCAAAAGAAAACTGATGTCTCACCTTGTTGGACATTTGGCATAGTTTCTTTTGCGCTCAATTCAATGGGATAGTTTCTTGGTGGGCACAACAAGAATAAACCCACGAATCACCATAACCGTAATAATAAAATCTACCAAGAACAACTGCAACAGATTGTCTTTATATTAGCATTTAATTTGGCACTAGTCTTATTTTGAATATCTATGATGTTAAATGTTAATGTCTTGATGATGATGGATTATGAATGTTATGAATATTGAAGTTGTGTTGTTCTTGTATTTTCCTAACTCCTAGGTATTTTAGCTTTTACTGGTAGAGTAAAATCCTTAGATTATTTTTATAGGGACCACCATGCAACATCCCGATCCCTCAATCGGCTAGAAGGAGGGGAAATTCTCTAAATAGGGGCCTCTAACTTTCTCCCATAAGCATAATTACAAATTCATAACAGTAAAAACAAACATGTGTGCAGATACATAATAAAAATACACAGCGGAAATAATAAAATATGCACACACACCATGCAATTTACAAGCTTGAATACGACTAAAATTCATTACATGTCAAATACATAAGAATACTTATATTTAAGCAAGGAAGATCCAAGCAACTGGCTGTGTAAGAGTGATTTTCCACCCAATCTTAGGCACTCTGTAGCATATACTCTTTCTGCTAAGAGGCCACCCCCAATATGGGCTATGAGGCCACCAGGGGAAAGGAAACACCTATAGGATTCTATCTCTCATCCCACAACCCATTCTGCTCATTATGCTTAGCCAAAAAGATCAACCAGATCTCTACAGGGGTCTCACTAAGCCATCATAGCCATGGAACTCCTTCCCAACTACCCCACACAACACACAGAAGGAATTTCGCTTCACTGATCCATAGTTACCTCAGGAAATCAAACCCTACAGTGCTTACCAGTGTGTCCAGTAAGAGTCCAACCTGTTGTATGATAATGGAGAACCTCCAACAACATTAATCCATGACTTTTCAAGCATCCAAAGGTAGCCGAACTCAATGGGTAAAGGTTCCTAGCTTTCCTAACCTCCATGCTATCCTACAACCATCTATTTCCCCTTCCAAAAATGCATCTATGTCTTAAAATTCGAATTTCTAGTTTAAACACAGTTTGGTAATGGACATGAACAACATTGAAAAACTTTGCCTAGTGTAGGAACATGCATGAGAGAATGATCAAAAGAGTATTAACTCCAAGGATATGAGGTAAGGGTGAAAATACAACTAACATAGCTTCTAACCATAGAAGAAATAGGATTGTTGACATCTGACATGACTGTCACAACCCCCATGCTTCAATAAATACATGGTTCGGTGACTTTTCCCACTAACCTCACATAGGCCATCAATGATTGGGTTTAATAGTCAAGGGAAGGTAATTGGCTCATTTAACGCACATGGAATATTTTTTATGAGTTCTGAGGATGACACTTGGCAACATAGGATTTGGATTTCCCATAGGCCCCCTTCCTCTTCTCCTATGGTGGAATCATAGCCCCTCTAGTGCTCTTTACACAACCATCTTGGATCATTTTATTAATTTTCAAAATAATATTTACATACATTTCGAATCGGCATGATAAGCCAATCATATGGTCCAAATAAAAATATATACATCATACATGCCTATCCATTCAATAGTTGGGCCTTGGCATTGAGTTCCACACTAGGAATCCATACTAGCATATTTACATCATTCACATAATTTTGATTAAATACATTCCAAGTCAAAATTGGGGGCATTACACACCCCCCTTGGATTCACTAGGAGTAAGCCTAGATGAAGGAGTTGAGTTTTCAGGTGACATCACTTGACTCTGACTTTCCCCCAAGGACACACCTAATGGCTTGAATATTTATACCACGAGATCCAAGCTGTGTATTAGGCGGGATAAGTACCCACATCATAGAAAATGAAAAATTCAATAAAGAAACGTATTTTAATACATAAAATAATTTTTACTGAACTTTTTGTTTTCTATGTTTTGGGTGCCTCAAAATTATGCATTGTGGGTATTCCTGAGATGCACATTTGAATTATGCATCCAATGAGTGCCCAAACTTGCAATTTCGGTAACCCGATAAAGAGATATGCCGAAAATACAATAAGCAAAAAGTAGTTTTTTCTTTTTCCCTCCAATTTTTTTAACAAATTTTACCCCCATGGTTGACATCATCATATTTAATCTCATAGGTTCTTATAAAGTGAATTTTAATGATACATTTTTTTTTAAGGCCTTTGTTGACCTCAAAACTCCCCTAATGATTTATCACATGATGCATACTTTGTTGTACAAGGAAGCCCAGTAATATGAAGCAAGGTCCATACCATCGTTTACATGTTCTTAAGATACCATGGGAGAGCATTTACATGTTCTTAAGATACCATGGGAGAGCATTTCCATGCATTTTGTGGGTGTTCTTCTAACCACTATGAAGGGAAGTGACTATATATTTGTGGTATTTGATAGATTTAGTAACATGTGCATTTTCATGCCTTATAAAAATACAATCAAAGGACAAGAAGTAGAAAACATGTTCTTTGAATAGGTCTAGGTGGACTTTGGGATACCAATAAGCATAATATCAGACATAGATATTATATTTCTGGGTACATTTTGTACTACACTTTGGGAAAAGATGGACTCAAAGTTGAAGAGATCTACAACATTCCATCCACTAATACATGGGAAGACAGAAGAGGTCAACAACACTTTGATGCAACTTTTGAGTGGTTACACTGAGAATCATCTAAAGACTTTGGATGAAAATTTGATCTATATTCAACACTCCTAGAATAGAGCAATCCACACTTCCATTGGTAAGTTTCATTTTGAAACTTGTTTTCGATATCTTCCATCTTAACCTATGGATGTTGTATATGGAAAGCATGGGGGGTGATGGAAGACACCACAGGTGAAGCAGTAAGAGCCAAAAACTTCAATAATAATATTAGGAAGATCCATTTAAAAGAACATGAGGCATTGAAGAAGTCATAGGAAAAGTACAAGGTAAGACATAACCAACACAAGGTTGAAAAAACATTCAAGGTGGGAGACCGAGTATGGTTGCACTTGAATAATGAAACACTGCAAGTTCTTGGTAAGAAGATCAATGCATTATGGTGTTATCATTAAGTGTTGGATAAGGTAGGATATAATGCCTACAAACTCATTCTACCCCCATATATGCGCATTTAATCGTTAGTGAATGTTGAATATCTAAAACTCTATGAACCTTCCATGTTGAACTAGGAACCCGAGCAGGTCTGACCTTCTATAGAGGACTTGTAACCAGTGGCTTGGGAAGAGTTATAAGAGGACATAGTTTTTCATAAGAATCCCGGACAACCAAGTGAGGATAATATGAAATTTGGAAGGTGGGGTTGAAAGGACAACTTCCAAGAAAGGCTAAATTGTACTATAATGAAAAGGTAAAGGAAAAATTTCCTCACCTCATTCAATAGAATCTTTTGGGGACCAAAAGCCTCTTTAAATGAGGAGGTGTGATCCGAAATGGATCAATATATAATTTTTCACCTATTTGGAGCTTTTAGGGTCAGAAGATTTGATGAATTGGCTTGTAAGGCCCATTTTATGGGAAGGTCTCATTTTCCAGATTTGCAGTTTGGAACCTTTCAAGGCCTATTTGAGGGTCTAGAGGGATTTTTTTGGGGTAAATACATCATTAATGTGATGGGAAATTATGTGATTCTACACTAGGAGAAATTACCAATGGTCCAAAGATCACCTCAAACGGAGTTTGTATGCAAAAGTTATGTCTCCCACAAGTTGACTTATCCGATTGACCACCATGGTAACGAGTGGATTCCATGTAAACTCTCATTTCTCACACATGTGGAGCTAGTCACATTTGGACTTTCAATAACATTTTAGAAGTTATAAAATACTGAGCTATGCATAAACACTAGAATTAACCCTAGGCATTTATCAGGCTATGTTAAATACCAGGCAGTTGGGAAAATAAGGGGTTCCATTCTCTTGATGTTATTGTATTGTTCCATAGTTCAGCAACATCATGAGAGTGGATATTATAGAAAAACAGAGGATATAAGAGATCCTGTAGTAGCCATTATGGCCGCAATGTCATAGGTAACTCCATAGAGAGTACCATTTCCTTTGTATTTGCATTTTGACATGAAGAGCAATGCATAGTCCTCATTTATGCTTGGGTTTTTCCCCATATGGGTTTTCTAAAGGTATATCTTGTGTTATCATGTGGATTGTGTATTTATTTGCTCTATTTATCCTTGTTTTAGTTCAATTATCCATCATTAAATAAAAAAGAACTAAGTTGTGAGATCCATTGTGACAAACTATTCCAGTGGAATATCCATGGTAGTTTATGGATCATATTAGTATTATAGCAGTTTTCTTCAGTGTTTTGTGGGAAATTGCAGGAACTAGTAGTAAAATAAAAAAGAGTCTTCAAAACCCTAGCCATGGCAGACGATTATGAGCAAGCATTTACAAATCTGGAAACACAAATCGACGATACTTCACGCAACATGTTAATCCTCATGGAAGCTCTAGAGAGCAAGTTTGGATATTTTAAGGACTTTGGAGGCTCTAACTCAAATTTTGGATGAGAGAGGAAATCGAAAGATAAAAGAGACCCATGAAAGGAAATAACGAAATATCCCAAGAAAGAGCAATCAAGCTCCAGTACCAAGGTGAGATTGATGATTTAAATGTTAGTCATTGGTTGTAGCAATTAAAGGTCTATTTTACTAGCCACAACATAGATGAGGAGCAGAAAATTTCATTTTCCTGACTAAAATTAGGTGGCCATTCATTAACCTGGCGGTAAATCCACACGGAGGAACTTAGGATAGAGGGAGATCTGAATTACTTTAGGAAAAGGAAAGGGAAGACAACCAAAGGAGCCATTGGTATTACTTTAGGAAAAGGCAAGGGAAGAGTGTGCAAGAGTACACCACTGAATTCAAGAAGATGGCGATCATGTTGGGTATCTCACTCAAGAATATAGATGTACTCCTCAAGTATCTAGGGGGTCTACACAACTATTTATAGAATAAAGTGGTTCTATTCAAGCCCGAGATAATAGATGAGGCAAGTGTGCAAACACAATACCTAGAAAATATAGGCCATAAGAAGGATGCCAAAAAGAAGAACCTTGGGGTTTAGCTAAGTGTTGGAAAATATATACTGAGCTAAACCCCAAGAACTTCAAGAAGGATGCCAAAAAGAAGAACCTTATAGCCATGGATTAAGGCAAGGGGTTAGAAAGCAACTCAGATGTGGATGAGAGTATTATTGTATTGGTCGATAGTTTAGCAACAAAATGGCAATGGATATTATAGTATAACAAAGGAGATATGAGATCTTGTACTATCCATTCTTAATGCAGAGTCATAGGTAACTCCATAGGGAGTACCATTTCCTTTGTATTTTCATTTTCATATGAAGAGAAATTCATAGTCCTTTTGTGGCTTGGATATTCCCCATAGTGGGTTTTCCCAGGGTATATATTGTGTTATTTTGTAGATAATGTATTTATTTTTTATAGTTATGCTTGTTTCAATTCCAGTTATATAGCATTAAATAAAAGTAAACTAATAAAAAAGAACAAAGTTGTAAGATCCATTGTGATGAAGTATTCTAGTGGAATATCCATGGTATTTTGCAGATCATATTGGTATCATAGTTGTTTTATTTGGGGTTTTCTGGGAAATTATTCAAAACCCTATCCATGACAGATGAATCTATTCAAGTAGCAACACACATTTATGATCAATGATTTACAAAGATGGAAATACATGCCATCAATATCTCATGAATCATGTCAACCCTCATGGATTCTTTGGAGAGCAAGTTTCAACCTTTATAGGATTTTGGAGGCTCTAACTCATATTTCATATCATAGGGGAAATCAAAAGATAAAAGTGAAGCAGAAAAGGAGTCAATGAAAGAGCGCAAGAAAGAGAAGTCAACTTCCAATACCAATATCCCTTCTTAGTTTGTCTTCAATATGGAAGAGAAGGTCGATATAAATACGTACCAAGGTGATATCGTTGATTTAGAGATAAATCATTGGTTGCAACAATTAGATCTCTATCACTGAGGCACTTAGGGTGGAGGAACATCTGCTAGTAACTAAGTGGGAGGGTTTCAGAACCCTTATTAAGTCCCAGTTCTACTCTATTAGGTATGTAGTGGACTAGTGGATACGTTGGAATTAATTCATGCAAAGGAAAGGGTAGTGTGTGTAAGAGTACACCACCAAATTTAGGAAGATGATGATCAGGTTAGTTATCTCACCAAAGAATCCATATGTACTCCTTAATCATTTAATGGGTATACACAATCATTTACAGAAGCAACTGATTCTCTTGAGGTAAAGGACAATTGACAGAGGCCTTTGTGCAAGAAAAATACATGGAAAATATAGGCCATAAGAAAGGACAACCAAGTGTTTCAAAACAAAAAAGAGAACCAAGACACTTCCAAGGATGTGAAGAAGAAGTGGAAAGGAAAATATAATAATATTAAAGCCACGACATATCATTGAAAGGATCTGAAAAATGACTATAACCATTGCAACATTGATGGCCACATTGAATACAAGTGATGGAAGTTACATCCTAAGCTAAACCCCAAGAACCGCAACAAAGATTCCAAAAAAAGAACCTACTAGCCATGAATTCAAACGAGGATTTACAAAGCAGCTCAGATGTGGATGAGAAGATTACATGTACCAATATGCAAAAGGATTTGAATTTGAGTAGCCTTCACCCTAAGGAAAAAGAGATGACGAAACTCTTCCAAATCAAGTCCAGGTCAAGAGTACCAAGCTCGACACTCTATTTGTTTCCAATTCACAGGAAAACCTCATAGTAGAGGATCTAGTATGTAAGCTTGGATTGGAAGTACATGATCATCCCAATTCTACCCATTGGGATGGGTAAATAAGGATGCAGAACTCAGATTCATTAAATAGTACAAGATCAAATTTTCCATAAGTGCAAATTATATTGATGAAGTGGAGGAAGACACAGTACCCATGTATGTTTATGGTGTAGTGTTCGGAAGCCCCTACATGTATATGAGGGATGTGATATTCATGAGGAGATCCAACCAATACGTTTTGATCAAGGACATGATATCCTTCATAGTTAGCATGCACAAAGGTAAATCGAATATCTCTATGGCAAGTGCCAACCAAGTGAAAAAGTTGATCAGTTTGTTTGTATTGCTTTCCTTAATACAAAATCAGCAATAAGGTGAAATGGTAAAAGTGAAGGAATCCCTGGAGGGATGTACCAAAGAGCGGAAACATTAGTTTGAGAACCTTTTGCAGCTATACAAAGAAGTGTTCTAGGAGCCTAGGATATCTCCTAAGAGGGAGGGGGAGCAAGGGAGACAACTATTTCTAGATTCTGCATTGTTGAACATCAAACTGTAAAGATAGTCTGTCATAGAAGAATTTGAAGTGAAGAAGCAATTACAACAGTTTTTGGAGCAGGGTAAGATTCAACCCAGAACCTCACCTTGTGGGTCACCTATCATCATAGTACCCAAGAAGGATAAGACTTGGAGGATGTGTAACTACAAATAATTGAACAAGACCACACTTAAGAATCGATACCCTCTTCTCAATATCAATGATCTATTGGACCAGTTGCATCATGTACTTCACCAAGTTGGATCTTAAATCGAGATACCTAGGTATGAAAAGGAAGAAGAGACTGCCTTTGAGACTAGGGAAGGTCTATAATAATGGTTACTAATGCCATTTGGTTGATCTAATGCACCAACTACATTTATGAATTTGATGAATGATTTATTAAGCCCTTTCATAGATTAATTTGTTATAGTATATCTAGATGACATACTAGTTTATAGCGCTACCTGGGAAGAGAATATATCACACCTCAAGCATGTTTTACAGACTCTAAAAAAGCACCAATTGCTGGCTAATTTCAAGAAATGTGACTAAGCCTTGAAGTTATTGGTGTATTTGGTGTATGTTACCAATAGAGGGGAACTCAAGATTGATTATGCGTTAAAGATGGAGGTCATTACTAAGTGGCCAACTCCAACAAATTCCATTGAAGTTACGATATTTTTGGGGGAAACACAATACCTTTGAAAGTTCATAGCTTCCTTTTCAGCTATGGATGCACCTCTCCATGCCATAATAGCCAGTAGCAAGGGTTTACAATGGGAAAAGAACTAACAGAAAGCCTTTGAAGAGATCAAGCAAAAGATTAGTTAGGCACTAGTTCTCACACTACCCAACTTGCATAAGCCTTTCAAATTGGAGATATATGCAAGTGGGTATGGAAGTGCTTCTAATGCAAGGAGGAATTCCAGTATGCTATAATTTTGAAAATTTTCATGGGGGAGTCCTAAACTACCCTACCTATGATAAGGAACTTTATGCACTAGTTCAAGATGTTAAGAAGTGGAAGAACTATTTGATGGGAAAGGATGCCATCATTCACATTGATCGCTAGCCACTGCAGTATTTGTAGGTCCAGAGTAAGCTACAACAAAAAAAACAATATAAGTGAATGGTATTCTTACAAAATATTCCATCAAATCATCAATTATATGAAAGGCAGTATAACAAGCTTGTAGACATGCTCTGAAGGCCACCTACAACCAATATTATGGCTTTGGGAACTCTTATACACATGGAAAATTTCAACCATGATTCATACAATGAGGAATACAAAGAATATGAGGAATTCAAGGAGGCATTTTAGCAACTACAAGGCCAATTCCATGTAGAAGAAGGTGACAACAAGGTTGGCTATCATCTTGAGTATGTTTTACTCTACAATATGAACAAGATCGGTGTTCATAAAGGTGATATATTGCATCTTATTAGATAGGAACACACCTACTAACTTGGAGGTCATTTTGGTGTTGGGAATACAATAGCCAACTTGAAAAGGTATGCCTATTATCCTAGAATGCAAGAAAATGCAGCTTGATTTTTCAAAGGATGCATACCTTGTTGTACATGCAAATGCAGTAACATGAAACAAGGTCTATAGCATCCCTTACCTATTCCTATGAGACCATGGGATACCATCTCCATGTATTTTTTTGGTGCTCTTCCAACCACTAGGAAGGGACATGACTATTTATTTGTGGTAGTTGACATATTCAACAAGATGTGCATTCTTATTCCTTGTAAAAATCCCATCAAAGGACATGAAGCAACAAACATGTTCTTTGAACAAGTCTGGGTGCACTTTGGGATACAAATGAGCATCATTTCAAAAAAAAATATTAGATTTATCATTACATTTTGGACTACACTTTGGGAAAATATGGACATGGAGTTGAAGAGATCTACAAAATTCCATTCACATAAATATGGGAATACAAAAGTAATCAAAAGACATGGTGCATATTTTGAGGGGTTACAATCAGAAGTATCCGAAGACTTTGGATGAAAACCTCATCTATATCCAACACTCCTATAATAGAGCAGTACACACATCCTTTGGTAAGTTTCCTTTAGAAACATATTTTGGATATATACCACCTTCACCTCTAGATGTTATATATGGAAAACAAGGGGGAGTGATGGAAGACACCACAGGTGAATCTATAAGCACTAAAAATATCATTGATAAGTTTATGAAAATCCATTTACAAGTACATGAGGCATTGAAGAAGTCATAGGGAAAGTAAAAGGCAATGCATGACCAACACAAGGTTGAGAAAACATTCAAGGTGGGAGGCCAAGTATGGTTTCACTTGAATAAGGAAATATTGCAAGGTCTTCGTAGGAATATCAAGGCATTATGGTATGGTTATTTTGAATTGTAGGAGAAGGTAGGAGATAATTCCTATAAACTTAGTCTACCCACATATATGCATGTTTACTCGGTAGTGAATGTGGAAAATTTGAAACTCTATGGACCTTCCAAGCTAGACCAGGAACTTGAGCAGATCTTGCCTTCTATAGAGGAAAAAGCGCCAAAGGCATAGGTAGAGTTATCAAAAGACACAGTTTTGCATAAGAAGTCCTAAATGACCAAGCCATGATAGTATGAAATATGGTAGGTGGGGTTGAAAGGACAACTTCTAGGAAATTCTAAATGGTGATCCAAGGAGAAGGTAGAGGAAAAGTTTCCTTAGCTCATTTAGTAGAATATTTTTGGGACCAAAAGCCTCCTTAAATGGGTGTTAATGCCTAAATCTCGTAGACATGCGACATTTTGGATAATCTTCCAGTAAGGTATCATCAACATATAGCATGCATCCCACCAAGAACATCCTTATCAGATCCAAAAAGCAGCATGAGTCCAAAAATTCCAAAATACAATAAAAAATAGAAGTAGTGCACTTACACCTGTAATAGACCGTTCTACAACACATATTATCAACTTTGTCTCCATGCTACACTAGCACGTATTTTCCTTCAAAATCTGCGTGACTATAAAAAATAGTGGGACCACAACCACCTGCGAAGCATTGAAGGCTCATTATGGCACCATCACCTCCAAGAATTCAAATTTGGTCTCCCTATGTACTTGGTTTCATTGAATTCCCCCCCTTTATGTACTTTGGATCCAAATCATGGAGTTAATGAGTCCACATTTGGATCTAGTTGTTTCTTGGCCACTTCTTGGCCTATAAAAAGAGGCCATTAGCATGCATCTAGTAAGGGAAAAATAGAGCATGTTTATGTTGTTGGAATTGTGTTGGAACTTATTCCACCTGTTCCCATACCTCCAAGCATTCTTCAAGCTCCCTTTCCAACTTCCTCCAAGGGGCAAGTGTTTCTCCCATTTCTCCCTCTCAAGTTATTTAGCATTTGGTGTGGATAAAAAGGACCTCCCTAAGGGATATTTATGGCTTCCCTTTGAACCCCACGCCTCCTAGGTGACACTTCTTGTAACAAGCTTGACCATTGGGAAATCTAAATTGTTTCTTGCATTTTCTCTTTGTTATAGTTTGCATCCTCTCCCCTTCTTTATTTGATTTCAAGTTTTTGTTTTTATTTTTCTTTGGTTCACTAACAAGGGCTTGTAGGATCAATTTGAGATCAATCACATTTTATTTTTGTAATACAATACTGGGCCTTTTTGACAACCTCATAGTCTTCAACCAAAATGGGAAGTCCTGCACTCCTCTTGTGCATATTTTCCCAGAATAGTATTTATGGCGACTCCACTCTAGTTCTGTTCATTTATTTTTAACTAGGTTTTTAGTTGTTGAATAACTAATTTTGGGCACTTGTCTTATGTAGGTGAAGAGGCCCATACCCTTTAATCCCCGAATTCGATCTCCTTTTGGCCAATTTTTATGTTTACACAGTCGTGTGGATCTCGGTGCCCCGAGTGTGCTACCTGCATGGATTTCTCTTCAATAGTTACACTACCTGTGTATTTTAACAGACTCTCACCCACACAATAATGTGTTTTATGTTTGTGCATCCTTGTTGTTTTGTAATCGCGCTACCACGCACTAGTGATTGTATTTTCCACACTACTACGCATCTGTTTTTCTATTTTCCGTGCTACTTATTTTATTTTATTTTTACAATTTTGCATACAATCTTGCAGTCCCAATGACTACTCACTAATGAACCATATTAAAATTAACTTGCAATAGTTATTTTTTCTTTAGTAATTAGTCCACTTAGACCAAGATTACGGAGTCAAGAGTCCTCTCTTGAAATCTACTTAGGTAGCCAACTTTGGGGATTTCAATCGGCCTCATTATTGTCACTCGTATTCAATACATCTCATGTTCTTTGTTTACTTTTCATGGTTTTAGGCTAAGTAGTGCAAATCCACTTTTGCACACAAGGCTCTTCACCTTTGCAAAGACTCTCCTCTCTCTAAGTATGCTCTTCACCTTTCACTTCTTATGAGCTTTGTGAATTAGAAAAGGGTGAGAATTAGTGTGAAATACCTCCACTACACACTTTTACTTCATTAGCATTTTGCTTTTGCAAGAACCATTAGCATATTTAGTGCTGAAGTTAAAATATCCATTTTCATTTGCTTCTAATCTCTTTAGTTAATCGCAACAATCAATTTTCTTATCTCACATGTGTTTGCATCAATAGAACACACTAAGGGGCCTAAAAACGCTTATATTCTATGTATGCTCTTCACCTCGTACTTATTGTGAGCTTGGTGTAACATCTCTACAATTATATCAGCTACTAAAGTAGTGAAATAAAACTTCTTAAACGTACTTGCATGAGTAAATAATTATTCATTAAATGGGAACATTCATCTTGCATCATCAATTTTGCCTATGAAACATTCTATACCATAATACATATGCATAAGTAATTAAAACTCTTAATATATATTAAGAGTAGACACATGAGGAGCAACATATGAACCCCATGTTATCATGATTTCCAGTGAGGGAATACACATGAGACTACAAATCAACTACTTTACCATGATACCTTCGTGCAATGTTAAACATAATATAAGGAACAAAAACAAAACAATAGTACATTTACATGGCAATTAACATCACCAACATTTTACCATGAATCACTTGACACAACCAACCATCATGATCACATAAGAGAGAGACGATATTTCACGTGGTTCACCCAGAAGGGGCTAAGTCCACCAAGGAGGGTCATATCTTATTATTCATCAAATTCAATGAGTACAATCTGCCATATAACGATGGCTTTCCACTTGCTCGGGTCTCTCTTATAGAGAGAGCATATTCAAAAATTCCCAAAGTCTAACTTGGACAATACAAGGGTTTCCTAAGTCTAAGTATATATCGCCTATTACATTTAAAAACAATATCTTTAAATCCACTATCGAATTCCATTCGCCAATGTATGTCCATTAATTATTTATCCTCTTTTCTTTAAGGACATAACAATAAAATACCATGCCAAGTATCCAATATTTCATACCAAACATAACATAATAAATTTGGATGTACTCTCATTTAATGAATATATATATAAAAATCAATGATAATGTCCAACGTTAGGTAAGGTTGACTACATAAAAAAATTAGTATAACCCATAAGATTTATCTTAAGTATTTATAATGATCAACCACACTTGTGTGGATCACACACAATTAAGTTTGCAATTTACAACTCTAACTATCAATAATGGTTCCTATTTGAAACATCTCCATAACAATGGAATAGCATTTCAACGAAATTGCAAAGGTCTTTAATCAATAATTTCCGTAAATATGCGAAATGAGTTCTCTTGCCATCACATCTATTATGATCCTATAAGCTCTTATCACTATACAAGCGAATACCCATAGAAAACGAATGGTTGAGTTTACCTATCTGTCAATTTAAATAATAGTAATGGGACAACGGTAACATAGCATATTTACCATTAATAATTCCATCCCTCATACAGTCTAAGATTTTACTTCTATTTGAAAATACATACCCTATACTTTATAGCCAAATCTTCCAAATGGCACAACTGTCCAAAACCTTGGACCACTACTATAAATTACATACATATTTGCTAACTCTTAACCATAGAATCTTATCTATAGATTCAACCTGGACGGTTATCCCGACTGATAACCTATACACTACAAAGATTGAACTGGAAACTAGCGTCCTCAATTCTTACAATAAAAGAAAACACGGGGACATATACTGAGGTCGTTCTCCCATGCAACAACTTTTAACATTTGTAAATGCAGAGATTTCAGGCAGCAAACATGTGACAGGTATGTTTCCCTTTTTACATATACCACAAATATTAATTATAAAGGAAACTCAGGCAGTTTTCCCATAGATCAAAACGAGATTCACTATCCTGTATGTAAAGAAAGACAATCCTAGAACTTTCTATCAACGCGTATCCCCAGATATCTGCGCTATAACATTACAGAGATATCTGATCTAGGAAAAGCTATATACAGAACAGAGTATATATATATATAAAAATATAATAATAATGGGGTTGAATATCCACAAGTAGCTCACCTTTTAACAAGCTTAACATAACTATATAAGTAAATCAAGAACTGGTGCTTGGATCGATTCGTCCATAATGAAAACACACATTCTTTTCTTCTTGCTTTCAAAACAGAACATAAAAGAAACATAACGCATAGGCAGAGATATACTGGTCACAGATCTCTATTCCTATAGAGCTTAACGTTTAACATAGGAAGGAAATCACACAGCTATGCAATGTGATAAAATGAGATTTGTACAAACTCGGGATTCCTTCCCAACGCTGCAAAATACCAAGGTCTACAGAGCCAACGCATTCATAGCTGCAAAACGTAGATAGGAGGGATTTAACCTAAATTAACAGAGACCTACAGGTTTAAAAATGTATCAATAAAATACTGTTAAATCCACCGAGAGTTCTCTTCCCAGAGCGCAGAGAAAATACAATGCTAGGGTCAGTTTCTTTAGTCTACCCATCCCATACTAACCACCGCATTTTACCCAAACATACAGATGGTCGGACCCTATGAAGGAACGTGAAAACAAGTGGAACCTGGGACCTATTCTCATGCAGAGGTCTGAGAAAACAAAACAGAAAATCTCATAATTAAATCTTTTCGGTGGCAGGGATCTAAGAGTACAACGACAGGAAATAATCAAGATCCGAGTACGAAATCCAATCATAAATAAATTTGTTAAACTGGAACGATATACAGGGATCAATGCCCCAAGTGTAATATCTAAGAGAATAAAGCTTTGTATGAACACCTCGGTCACATTCATATCAACAGGGTTGAAGTAGGTGTGGGTATGTCGTTTGCATCTCTAACCCACAACGATACAGATCGTAACGAAAACAACTTGCAAACAAAAGTACTGAATACCCCAGGCGCTCTATTTGTAAAGCAAAACTCTGTAAATGAAATACGCAGGTTATTCATTTGTACTTACGAGGTCTGTGTGTGTATATACGGATAACATTTCTAGTCCCACAATAATGCAGATCGTTTAACTAAAAGAAAACGTTAATACTGAATGCCCAGGCGTTTTATCTATAAAACACATTTTTGTATAGGAAAATACGCAAGTCAACAATATACGTTTGGGGTCTTTTGGTGTATGGATGTGCAGAGATCAATCTATCGATCTATTAAGAGGAAATATACAGTCAAACAAAGTATAAAGATGTGCCATACCAAAGCTGATCGCAAATAACCCTCGAACTCTTCGCAGAAGTCTCCAACCAAACCTCACGTATCAGTTCGCTTCCCTTCCAACGCCCAGTAAGTCGCCATCATCATGAAATCAACTAACACATTCGAAAACCCCCTCCCCCCTTCACTTCGGTTCTCTTCCTAAAATAATCATTCGGGATCTAACACTCAGTGTAGTCGTGGTCTCACTACCAAGTTCATCAAGTGCCAAGTGGCAAGTCCCTCATCCACCTAGTTCGCTTGTCATTAAAACAGCAACTTCATGGAGATCATGGGGTTTTATTTTTTAGGTGATTGCATTCGATATTCTTAAGGAGATTTCCTCATCATAACTAAATCTACAACTGGCGGTGGAAGATCCTTGAATCCAGGGACATGTTCCACATTTAACTTAAGATATTAATATTAATATGCAAATCCAACGATGGTTCAAGGGTTTTTAGGATGCATATGTTCATTGAAGAAAATATTAAATGTATGAGAAAACATGAACATCCTTTCAAATAGAGATGTTATCTATTAAAAAGAATACTACTCGTAGAAATTAACTCTCTTCTAACTTCTTGGGTTAAAAGGATTATATATATACAACACCCGAATAGTTGTTACAACTTACGTATTATGGTACATAACATAATTATATATGATACTCATAAAATGTATATATAATAGTTAACCCAACTATTATTTAACCTTTCGAATAAATATTTACATAATTAATTATAAGTATCATCAAAAGATAGGACAGCCTCTTTTGAACTTTGATTGTAATAACGTAGCTCCTTTAGAGGGATATTACATCCTCCTCCCCTTTAAAAATAACACCGTCCTCGGTGTTCATACCTTTCAGCAGTATATCCTTTCTTTGGAGTCACCCTTTTCTTGCTTTGTCATTTCTATTTGACCTTCTTCGGTCTTTCATGAATTTCTCGCAAGTACTATCAATCACCCTACATTTTTACTATAAAACCGGAATTCAAAGAAACCGTAAAACTATCATCAACTTCATAATCAAACTCATATTCATAAGTACTGAGTCATTTATTGTAACATAACATTTGCAGTCTATGGAATATATTTTAGTCATTGTTTGTGCTTTTATTATCACAAGCACACATAGTTCCAGTGATCCAGGAAATTTTTGTCTAATACCCAAGTGCTCACACAACAATCCTTTCGAAATTCTTGCCTAACACCTCAGTGCTCACACAGCAATTATTTTTCAGATTTCTTGCCTAACACCGCAGTGCTCACGCAGCAATACTTTCTCTCATGTATACTAAGCAGCGTCCTGCCTCCCACATATACATTTTCTTACAGCTTGCCTAGGTCTTACAGCCAGCCGATTCTCCGAGAATCCTAGTGGCTGTTCAATCCCTGATTTTAGGGAGTATTTCAAATGCCATTACGACACTCTTTACACAATTCCCCTCAAGCCTTCTCGCTTGAGTCCCGGAATTTATTTCGATAACCAATCATTTATTAATTCTTACAATTTTTGTAAATTACAATATGTCTTGTAATAACGGTAAGTAGTTCCACTTATTTGCTTATCATTCATGATATGTAGCACACGTCCATCACCAAATCAGGTTTGTGCCATACTGTAATCCATGCTATAATAAAAGGTAATCACTTACTCTTGAGCGATTGTGTTCTGCTCACCTTCACCAATGGACTTATAATCCACGTTCCTTTTTGTCTATCACATTGGTCGTAATTATTGATAACATCCTGAAAATGTTAGTAACTAAACAACATAATCCAATGTTAATCCCTGGTTATAAGTGTCTCGAAATATGACCAGTAAATAAGATGCATTCAAGTGAATCATCACTTACTCTTGAGTGGTTAACTCAGCTATTTATCCGCGGAAATAGTCACTTCCATTTTGATTTGTTATATACATAGCGAAAACCCGCATAATGTATTACGCTCTTCCACAAGCTCAACCGAGTTTTTGACCATCTGTCATAATAACATAACCAAATATTGTAAGGAGGTTTTTCTTCTATGTATAAAAATAAGAAAGTCATCCTTCATACTACAATCTCCGCATGTGGTTATCTAACATAAACATTATTTCCACACTAGCATAACCAACTCAATTAATAGAACTACATAATGTCTTAAAATACATTCTTCCTTATCATGGGCATTATGATCACTTCACCTCAATCCTTTTCCTTCACTGTATTAAGTACCCATTCTTCTTGCATATGCCAACATCATGTGAGTAACAATAAATCGTCTTCATATATACTTGCATATATTTTTCTAAGGATAATCACATACCTTTATGGGGAAGACCGCATAACGCTTTATCGTATGGCCCTCATATGCCAAGGTGCACGTTTAACTTACACATTAGTAGTCCTCTCCATATCATATAATCTATATATCAAAACGAAACAGATTATCAAGGTATCCATGCATATAACATCACATAAAAGTGTAATCCTTCTGTCAATCACTCCCAGTATCCCAACATTCTTAGTAAGGATCGCCGAGATAGAATATATATAAAAATAGAATCCTACAGTTTAATCACTTACAATAACTTTGAATATCTAGTGCGTATTCAATAGTAACCATCTTATCTACCGTATCATCTGTTTCGTACGTAGAATAAAGCATAGAAGTAAGAACACATAACTAACATTTGGAACCATCGCCTATAACATTCAATATAATGCACCAACAACTTCCATATCTTCTACTTATCAAGGGCTAAGAACAATATAGCTCCCTCAATAACATTTTTTCAATTCTTATATTTGTCTTTCGATCAATCCTCCACTGTAAGACATCTATTATCCTAATTCTGGGATCGTTAATAAAAATGAAAATTTTTCTTTCTACATAACAGATAGCCTACATAGAGAATTTCAGGGCTCACTCCCTTAGTACAATTTATGTATCTTCTAACATGATAAGGATCCCTCCACCCTACAATCTCGTGCACATACTTAATACAATCATCCCAACATAATTGCGTGAAATCAATAACTAGGTAATTCACGACAATTTTCCAATCCTTCTCATAATGACCTAACCATCATTCGTTCAATCCTTATGATTCAATATGGTTGTTATCCTGTCTTCATATGTATAGTCACCTTTCCAAGCTTAGAACTTTTCTAATCCTCATAAAATATAATTGAAGCAATCAAGCACCTATGATGAATGTCTATGACTTGACTCATATATGTACTAAAGCCCTACCAATGGCATCAATCGACCAGCTATGAATGTACATCTTTCATTAGACACATAATCCTAATTATGTTTATACAACCCTTATAAACTTTTGAACATGCAAATGCTCCTATGATTCTCCTTACTATCATTATGATCAATGTATATGAAAATATTTAACAAGATCACCAAGATAAAGATAGGAACATAGTCCAACTATTTTAATCTTTTTTAAAGAATACTTTCTTATTATTTAAGGAAATTGTATGAGGAGATATTCATCCTCTAGTATTAATCAATACAGGATCATTTTAGATATGAAATGAAACATACAAACTGCTCACTCATCAACAATGCTTTTCCTTTAGAATGCTTCAACAAGTGGAGTATACTTACTTGCGATTTAAAAGACATCTTGTCAATTACCTTCTGCTGATTCTTTAGAACATAAATCCTTTGTTTGCGTCTTATCGATGGAGTTCCCTTGACCAGCTTACATTATTTCTTCAACTGAGCCCAATTAAGCCCGAGTGTTTGAAATCTGCGCTTTGGCGAAAGAAACTTGAAGTCGAGCTCGGAGATTCATTTTCCCCTCCTCCGGTACAACCCATGCATCCAAAACGAAAACCATTGATTAGTAAACTTAAAAAACCTTCATACTCACTTATCGCATGTTGAGCTCATTAGGCCCTAGTGTTGTAACCTAATGCTCTGATACCATATGTAACATCTCTACAATTATATCAGCTACTAAAGTAGTGAAATAAAACTTCTTAAACGTACTTGCATGAGTAAATAATTATTCATTAAATGGGAACATTCATCTTGCATCATCAATTTTGCCTATGAAACATTCTATACCATAATACATATGCATAAGTAATTAAAACTCTTAATATATATTAAGAGTAGACGCATGAGGAGCAACATATGAACCCCATGTTATCATGATTTCCAGTGAGGGAATACACATGAGACTACAAATCAACTACTTTACCATGATACCTTCGTGCAATGTTAAACATAATATAAGGAACAAAAACAAAACAATAGTACATTTACATGGCAATTAACATCACCAACATTTTACCATGAATCACTTGACACAACCAACCATCATGATCACATAAGAGAGAGACGATATTTCACGTGGTTCACCCAGAAGGGGCTACGTCCACCAAGGAGGGTCATATATTATTATTCATCAAATTCAATGAGTACAATCTGCCATATAACGATGGCTTTCCACTTGCTCGGGTCTCTCTTATAGAGAGAGCATATTCAAAAATTCCCAAAGTCTAACTTGGACAATACAAGGGTTTCCTAAGTCTAAGTATATATCGCCTATTACATTTAAAAACAATATCTTTAAATCCACTATCGAATTCCATTCGCCAATGTATGTCCATTAATTATTTATCCTCTTTTCTTTAAGGACATAACAATAAAATACCATGCCAAGTATCCAATATTTCATACCAAACATAACATAATAAATTTGGATGTACTCTCATTTAATGAATATATATATAAAAATCAATGATAATGTCCAACGTTAGGTAAGGTTGACTACATAAAAAAATTAGTATAACCCATAAGATTTATCTTAAGTATTTATAATGATCAACCACACTTGTGTGGATCACACACAATTAAGTTTGCAATTTACAACTCTAACTATCAATAATGGTTCCTATTTGAAACATCTCCATAACAATGGAATAGCATTTCAACGAAATTGCAAAGGTCTTTAATCAATAATTTCCGTAAATATGCGAAATGAGTTCTCTTGCCATCACATCTATTATGATCCTATAAGCTCTTATCACTATACAAGCGAATACCCATAGACAACGAATGGTTGAGTTTACCTATCTGTCAATTTAAATAATAGTAATGGGACAACGGTAACATAGCATATTTACCATTAATAATTCCATCCCTCATACAGTCTAAGATTTTACTTCTATTTGAAAATACATACCCTATACTTTATAGCCAAATCTTCCAAATGGCACAACTGTCCAAAACCTTGGACCACTACTATAAATTACATACATATTTGCTAACTCTTAACCATAGAATCTTATCTATAGATTCAACCTGGACGGTTATCCCGACTGATAACCTATACACTACAAAGATTGAACTGGAAACTAGCGTCCTCAATTCTTACAATAAAAGAAAACACGGGGACATATACTGAGGTCGTTCTCCCATGCAGCAACTTTTAACATTTGTAAATGCAGAGATTTCAGGCAGCAAACATGTGACAGGTATGTTTCCCTTTTTACATATACCACAAATATTAATTATAAAGGAAACTCAGGCAGTTTTCCCATAGATCAAAACGAGATTCACTATCCTGTATGTAAAGAAAGACAATCCTGGAACTTTCTATCAACGCGTATCCCCAGATATCTGCGCTATAACATTACAGAGATATCTGATCTAGGAAAAGCTATATACAGAACAGAGTATATATATATATATATAAATATAATAATAATGGGGTTGAATATCCACAAGTAGCTCACCTTTTAACAAGCTTAACATAACTATATAAGTAAATCAAGAACTGGTGCTTGGATCGATTCGTCCATAATGAAAACACACATTCTTTTCTTCTTGCTTTCAAAACAGAACATAAAAGAAACATAACGCATAGGCAAAGATATACTGGTCACAGATCTCTATTCCTATAGAGCTTAACGTTTAACATAGGAAGGAAATCACACAGCTATGCAATGTGATAAAATGAGATTTGTACAAACTCGGGATTCCTTCCCAACGTTGCAAAATACCAAGGTCTACAAAGCCAACGCATTCGTAGCTGCAAAACGTAGATAGGAGGGATTTAACCTAAATTAACAGAGACCTACAGGTTTAAAAATGTATCAATAAAATACTGTTAAATCCACCGAGAGTTCTCTTCCCAGAGCGCAGAGAAAATACAATGCTAGGGTCAGTTTCTTTACTCTGCCCATCCCATACTAACCACCGCATTTTACCCAAACATACAGATGGTCGGACCCTATGAAGGAACGTGAAAACAAGTGGAACCTGGGACCTATTCTCATGCAGAGGTCTGAGAAAACAAAACAGAAAATCTCATAATTAAATCTTTTCGGTGGCAGGGATCTAAGAGTACAACGACAGGAAATAATCAAGATCCGAGTACGAAATCCAATCATAAATTAATTTGTTAAACTGGAACGATATACAGGGATCAATGCCCCAAGTGTAATATCTAAGAGAATAAAGCTTTGTATGAACACCTCAGTCACATTCATATCAACAGGGTTGAAGTAGGTGTGGGTATGTCGTTTGCATCTCTAACCCACAACGATACAGATCGTAACGAAAACAACTTGCAAACAAAAGTACTGAATACCCAGGCGCTCTATTTGTAAAGCAAAACTCTGTAAATGAAATACGCAGGTTATTCATTTGTACTTACGAGGTCTGTGTGTGTATATACGGATAACATTTCTAGTCCCACAATAATACAGATCGTTTAACTAAAAGAAAACGTTAATACTGAATGCCCAGGCGTTTTATCTATAAAACACATTTTTGTATAGGAAAATACGCAGGTCAACAATATACGTTTGGGGTCTTTTGGTGTATGGATGTGCAGAGATCAATCTATCGATCTATTAAGAGGAAATATACAGTCAAACAAAGTATAAAGATGTGCCATACCAAAGCTGATCGCAAATAACCCTCGAACTCTTC
The DNA here is from genome assembly GCA_027924585.1 of Larix kaempferi. NCBI lineage: Eukaryota > Viridiplantae > Streptophyta > Pinopsida > Pinales > Pinaceae > Larix > Larix kaempferi. The sequence goes on along the minus strand of BSBM01000259.1, from coordinate 10,858,293 downwards.
GCAGAAGTCTCCAACCAAACCTCACGTATCAGTTCGCTTCCCTTCCAACGCCCAGTAAGTTGCCATCATCATGAAATCAACTAACACATTCGAAAACCCCCTTCCCCCTTCACTTCGGTTCTCTTCCTCAAATAATCATTCGGGATCTAACACTCAGTGTAGTCGTGGTCTCACTACCAAGTTCATCAAGTGCCAAGTGGCAAGTCCCTCATCCACCTAGTTCGCTTGTCATTAAAACAGCAACTTCGTGGAGATCGTGGGGTTTTATTTTTTAGGTGATTGCATTCGATATTCTTAAGGAGATTTCCTCATCATAACTAAATCTACAACTGGCGGTGGAAGATCCTTGAATCCAGGGACATGTTCCCCATTTAACTTAAGATATTAATATTAATATGCAAATCCAACGATGGTTCAAGGGTTTTTAGGATGCATATGTTCATTGAAGAAAATATTAAATGTATGAGAAAACATGAACATCCTTTCAAATAGAGATGTTATCTATTAAAAAGAATACTACTCGTAGAAATTAACTCTCTTCTAACTTCTTGGGTTAAAAGGATTATATATATACAACACCCGAATAGTTGTTACAACTTACGTATTATGGTACATAACATAATTATATATGATACTCATAAAATGTATATATAATAGTTAACCCAACTATTATTTAACCTTTCGAATAAATATTTACATAATTAATTATAAGTATCATCAAAAGATAGGACAGCCTCTTTTGAACTTTGATTGTAATAACGTAGCTCCTTTAGAGGGATATTACACTTGGTGAATTAGAAAGGAAGGGAATTACAAAACAATTTACAAAGAATTCATAATCCCACTGTATGAATCAATGCATAAGAAAACTACAAAATGCATGTCTAAAAGAGATTTTGAGGAAGTAACCAATATTGGTGACTCGTTTCTGACGAATTAAAGAACATATTTGAGAATATATAGCTGCATTCAATCACCCAGTATTTTTCCAAGATGTGTTACTGATAAGGTGGTATTGGAGGATATTGTATGAGAAACTTATGTGAATGGAACTGGAATTGCCTTAGCAAAATCCAAGAAATCTTGTTGGCCTCCTTTGTTGATGATCATAGGTGCATACAAAATGGTGCATGTAAGAGACACTAATAAAGAATTTTAGGGCCTGAGTTCATTTCACTTTGGAAAGGAGAGGTTCAGAAGGAATGACAATAAGAAGAAAGTAGGATTGAACCATTGTTCCTATATGGTATTCAAGTGTCCATATGTTTATGAATTTTGCACAACAAATGAGGCATTTAGGAGAGACAAGACCATAGATGAGTTGGAAAAAAGGAAAATAAAAGGCAAGGACGATACCTCCAAAGATAAATCAACATAGGAGGCTAGGAAGAAGAAAGAAGAAGAGGAGGAGGAAAGATGAGAACACGTGTGAGAGGTAGAAGAAGATAAAAAAAGGATAGAAGTTGAGCAAGAAGAGGCATGATAGAAGGAATATGAAGAGGAAGATACAAGAAGAGACATAGGCTCAAACCAGTAAACGTCAAACCAATGAGGTATATCTAATCACTTTGGATACAATGACCACTATCACTAAAGGGAATTTCCCATTGAGAGAGATCTAGCTTGGTTTGTATACCCCATCAAAATATGAATTCATATCCTCACTCATCTATTTCTTGTTTAATCGGAAAAAGAAGTAGATAGTGAAGAGGACACATAAGAAAACCAGACTGACAACAAAACTAGACATGGAGGCTACCTTCAAGATTCTAGTGTTTACAATCATAGATTAGGAACATGCCATTACGGCCTTCGCCAATGTCACTAGTGTGATGGACATAGAATTCAATGTACAAAAATTAAGCAAAGAGTTAGAGTGAGAACAATAGAATATAGGCATGCTCAAAGATGAAATACTAGAAGCATGCAAAGGAGTAGTGTCACTTCGTCATGAAAGCAAGGCCTTGTTTATGGAGAACAAAGCATTAAGAAGAGAAGTAGAAAGCTCCCAAAGTGAAAAGCGTTGTGTGGAATAACTCCAAATTTACTCAGACTCACTATAGTAGGATGTGTTTGGGATGCAAGATAAAATTACAAAAAATATGCCAATATCAAGAATATCAAATTCATGGCTGAGAATATCAAGACAAATATTGATGATTTAGTTAGATGGTAGTAGTAGGAAGGGGGAATTCATGCAAATGTCCCAATAAGAACTCAAAGAGAAATATAGTGAGACTATATAGTCATCGCTAACTATACATCACCCAGTATTTCATTGAAGGATATCATTGCCTTGAAGTGTCAATTCTTGCATCTAGGAACAAGAAAAGTAATCTAGAGATGTGAACTTCCCTCATTTGGAGTGATTGACAACATGAGGCTAGAGGGAAAAGAATTTTCAAGTTGGATACAACCAAGAGAAATTGATACTCGACACTTAGGGCCATCAAAGGGGTGACAACATAATCCTTGAAGGAATGTGTCTTAGTGCCCATGTGTGACATCAATTTAATGGCATCCTGCAATTCATCTTTGAAGAAAGGATTGTCTACTCTCAGTGGCATCCTACAATTCATCTTTGAAGAAGGGATTGTCTACTCTCAATGACAAAGCCACTAAACATGAATTTTCTTTAGAACTTTTTTATACACAACAGCTCAATATTATTGCATATGATTTTGAACTTTGGGATACTCTTATAAAATCCAAAGAGATCCCACACCCTTGAATCAATTTTATGTATTAATTTTGTATTTTGTATTTTAAAAAAGAGTCACTTTATGAAAACCTAGTCTCAAGGGAGGTGAAAGGATGTAACTGCCAAAGGGAAGTTGAAAGGTCCCTATAGCAATTATCTTTGTGTAAAATCTATAAAACTGTGAGGAAGGGAAATAATAGGGGCTTTTGTCTTGTGAATATTTTGCTAGCCGTTTCATGTTGTATGAATGAGAAGAAGCCATTGATTGGCCAAATTTTGGACCAGAATGCTCTGCTTATATCGGTGAATTGCAATGAACTACTTCGTGTTGCTTGTCATTTGCAGATATGAAGTAATGTCTTAGAATACTGTGGTGACTATTATATGTAGTTTTTCTTGCTTTCTTCAAATGTTGTTCTTGTGCAGAATTTTCTTTCCTATCAACGATGAAACCTGAATGGTATGGAGAAGAAATTGTATTTTAAATCTATGCTTTAATTCTATCAATTATTTCATTTAATTTCCTGAACAAATGCCTAAACATAAGATATGATATAATAGAGTAGGACTCATTTAATTTTCTGCACTTTGCATTTAGAATAGGCCAATCTGTGCATTTAATCTACTATAAAGAAAATTTATAAACGACACACTAGGCCACAATTGGTAAACCCCCATATTTAACCATTGTCATGATAGAATCCTTATGGGTTCCCTGTTTCAAATGATTTAATGTCTAACTTGACATTTTATCGTGGAGAATTCCTATTGTCGATGCCAGACATTTCTATGCATCAACAAAACCCTAAAATTTCATTCTATTTGAAGTTGGACCAAATGATTTTTTAGTTCTAGTACATTAGTGTGGTTTTCATTATCTAACTGAAAGTTACCCCCTCTAAGTTCCAAATATCATCTTCCCCATTTGGGAGCATCAATAAATTCATAGAGAATATGCAGTTCTATTCAGATCACTTAGGGTAGGTCATTTCCAAAAATATATTTTATGTGACTACTTCATTTTTAAACAATGAATAGATTATAAAATTGTCATAGATATTAGAGGTATAAATTGTAATCATCTATAAACTATCATGGATATTCCACTAGAGCAATTCATCACAAAAGTCTTAGAATATTATAATACCTTATTATGTAAAGTATTATTTTAGATCTTTAGAATTATTTGTTACTAGCATAATGCATGAAACATTAAATAAACTAAAATTTAAATGATAGAAGCTAAAAGAAACATAAGATGTACCCTACGAAAAACCAATATGGAAAAGTCTCATCTAGAAGGTGAGGCCTATGCTTTTATATTTTCTTCTTAGTTATGAAATGAAAATACAAAGAAAGGGACGCTCACTATGGATTTTCCATAGACTCTGTGGTCATTATAGATGCTACATGATCTTCTATGGAACAATAAACAACACAATAAGAATATGACTTCTTATTTTCCCATTGGCTCAATATTTAATATAAACTAGGTGTTGTTTAGAGTTAGGGCTACGGTTTTTCTATGCCTCAACCCCCAATTAATGTTAATTTTTTCGACCTTTTAAAATATTCTTGAAAAACTACTTGGGTGAGTAATGGAAGTTGACGTGGAAAATGTTTGGTACCATAAGTGGTAAAAATTATAGGTTAACTTGTGGGAGGCACAACTTCTACATACAAACTCCAGTTGAGGTGATTTTCATGTCATTGGAAATATTTTGATGTGTATAACAACATCACAAGGTTGGGAACTAATATCACAAGTTTTTGACCAAAAAAATGGTCTGTAAAGGCCTCAAATAAATTTTGGATGTTTTGGACCACAAATCACCAAAGTGGAACCTACCCCTAAAATGCAACCTACAAGCCAATATATCTATTTTTTCTAGCTAAAAAGTTCCCACAAAGATGGAAAACTATATAATGATCCATTTTGGATCATATATACATGTTATCTAAGCGTGGGTAATGTGTTAGCCTCTATAGACATCCCAACTAATGATTGTTGCTCCAAATTTGAATATTATTCAAGAACATACTTTGTAGGGAAGTAGCATGTAAGGAACAAGGGTAAGAAGACTGGGTTGTTAGTGATATTCTAGGATGCACAGTTGATCTTAAATAATTGAGAACATGTAATCAAAAGAGTTGTTGGCACACAAGTTAGGTTTGGCCATAAAATTACTACATTCTAACTTGAGGGATGAATATTTCTAGAAACCCATGTAGCTCCTTGAGGCAAGGACATGCTAGGAACTATATTTTTATGTAGTTTAATTGTACTATATTATGCACCATTCCATATATTTTTTTTTATGTTTATCTCGACTAATTCTTGATCCTTCATGGTCGAAATGCTAGATTATTCACTTTAATAGGTGGTAGGATCCCATGATGCAAGCATGCAACTAAAGATGCAAGGTTTGAAGGTGCAAATATAGAGATTAATACGAAGTTGAGCTCTAGGATATCGATTTTTCCTATAGTACAAATAGGAACTGCTTCTTAAATGAAAGATTAAAGAATTTGAATTAGGCATACACGCTTGTAATATCATAAAGTCAAATGTAATTTAACTTTGGGTATCCTACATTACACGAACATTTTGGTTGGTGGAAAGATCATTTTTTATTTCAACAGAGAGTGTGGATGAGAGCTTAGGGATTTTCATTCTTTGTTCACTACTTTCAATATTTTTTCCCAACAACCACCCTTGCCAAAATTTGAAACTGTTTTGTTTTTGTAAGAAAAACATCCAACTTTAGAGGAGAGGTCTTATGTCTAGCCGATGACCACTTTTGAGATCCTAAATTTTTTTATATTGCAATAAATCCTTTTGGACCCCTTAGAGACAAATTATTTTGGTGGAGTTCCATGGCGAACTTGGGTTGTGGAACCAATGGAAGAGGTTTGTTTTCCCTTCTTGGTGGCATCATATTCCTATAATTTTCATGTTAATAATTTAAAGTGGCATCATATTCCTATAATTTTCATGTTAATAATTTAAAGTATCTTAATAATAAAAGTAGTCTAATTTTGTAGAAAACTTTCATTTATGGTGATATTGAAAGTTATATTTCCTATTGATATAGATTTTTTATCAAATTTTCGATAATATGATTCAATTCAAAATTGGGGAAAAATCCTAAAAAATTCTACCATGGATTTTGGATGTGGTATAACTCCATTGATGCTTGAATTTTTTTCCAAATGCTTATCAAAACTGGTTCCCAAAATAAGGTCAGTTTTCTATAAGACTAGCTTACTCCAATAATAAAATGCATGTCATTGATGTCTAGCCATTATATAAACTTATTCAATTGACTTAGAAACTTTGCTTCGTGGAAGAGATGTTTCAAATGTTTGTGATATTAACCAATGAAATAAGAAAAATTAAAAATTCAAATTCAAATATTAGTATGTTTTTATGAATCTATATGTGATTTTGGAAAATAATTTTAGTAAGTTGTGCCACTTTAGTAAGTTGTGCCACAAAAATGTTCATTGTAAAGATCATTTTAGTGAATTGTGCCACGTAATCCTTGGAGTTCGACAACACCATGTGCTTATGTAATTGGAAAACGTATATCTAAAAGCAACTGAAATGTTTCATTGTAATCCTTCATGTTCCACAACACCATGTCCTTATGTTATTGGAAATCGCGTTTATTTATTTGCTTGTGTTGACCAACAACATGCAGGCAGTGAGAGGCTACCAACAAAATATTTCTATCCATATATTGAAACTCTCATCTCAACTTTGAGTTTTTAGAAAGGCTGCAAGGTATAAATGGATTTATGCTCTATTATATTTTACAGGTAGCTTCTTACCTTCCATTTCGTCATCCTATTTGCTTTAACTTAGCAACAGCGTTGTCAATTGTCATAGTGCACTCTCACCATGCAGGACTTTTCACAAGGCTTCCAAATGAGTTGCTCTGCTCCATCCTGTCTAAGCTTAAAATGAAAGATGCGGTAAGATGCTCTGTTCTCTCCAAAAGATGGAGATTTCTAATCACCCAAATTTCCCAACTCATGCTCTCTCTGTCTCTTCTTTTGGATGATAATTATGAATGTGAAAAGGTCGATTCGATCTTAATAACAAGGGTGGAGAATATAATCTCCAACATTCTGCTTATGCATTCCTTAGATTTGGAGACATTTGAACTGGTTAAAGAGTTTGAGATATGGGGATACAAGGATTATGTCAATCCATGGAATTTTACTCGTGAAAGTGTATGCAAAAGGTTGGGGATTGTAGCACAGAAGAATGTTCAACACCTCACTCTCTCTCATTCCAATGAAATCGATGTCCTGCCTCCTACATTTTTCTCCTGCAATCGTCTCACCACTCTTACACTCACAAACTACACTATCTCCCATCCTCCAATCAATTTTACAGGATTTAACCATCTCATTTCTTGCAGTTTGGAGGAAATGGTATTCACAGATGATGAATCTTTAAGTAGCTTTATCTTTTATTGCCCACTTTTGCAAAAAAATTCCTTGCGCGATTGCGTTGGGATGCGTAAGCCTATCATCTACGCTCCCCACCTTACATATTTACATGTGTATGGTTATTGCGTGGATATTTTCACTGTAAATTTCCCGAAGCTTCAAACATTTGAAGCAGACATTATAAGTATAAATGATCTAAGAGTGAATGGCTTGTTGTTTTACGAGCTCTCTAAGTCTATTGATCAACTCAAGATAGAATGCGGAAATAATGTGGTTGGACTCTCACTTTATGAGGGCGAAGAGAGAGTCTCTGTATCGGCAGAGAGATTTGTTGAGATATTGGGGAGCTTCAAATCATTGAAGGAACTTGATATCTATTCTTGGACGTTGATGCTTAAAAGGGAAAAGCAGATGGGTGATCCTCTCATCAATTTATTGGAGAGGCTTCCTGACCTTGAGCGCCTACACATTCTAGGCACATTTCTTGTGGTAAGAAGTTTATGTTATTGTCGTTATTATTCACTTGGGCTTTTAGTAAACCAACTGATTTGTTTGGCATGATATCCATTGGAATCCATGTGCATGCTTGTTTCTTTTAATAAGCCTTTTGATTTGTATTTTTCCCATGGGAAATAAAACACGGGAGTTAGCTATAGATCCAATACCACCATGTCTAACTTCCCCACTTGATAATCTACGCATGATGAAGGTCGACCTGCAAGACTATAGCCAGTGGGAAATCCATGTTTCGGACTTTCAAAAGGAAATTGTTGTTTTGAAATGTTGTCGGATGTTTTAATGAAACTAGACACGAGGGGAGCCTCAGCTCAACCCACGATCCGTGTTAAGATTATTTAGAAACCAACTTTTAAGTATTTAGATTTTTGGGAATTGGTTGGATATTTCAAGATAGTCTTTTTAGTTGTGTAAGAATTTATGGTTGACTGGATGGAAGTTTAGGTTCTATTTCTGGGAGTACCTTGTTGCACAGGTCAACTTGTTTTCGGGTAGATCTTTTCACATCCAAAACTAAAGTTGGTTTCCAGTTTACTATGCTACTGTGTTGTTTACAAAATCTGTTGTACTGTGTAACTATTGATAAACATTCTAAAGTGTTGTTGGGTATTTTCTTAAACAGATCTATTTGTTGTTCGGTAGATTTTTCCCATATACAACATTAAAGCTACCCACACTTTACTATGTTGTTGTGCTACTAAAGTTGGTTTTCCAATTTGCTATGCTACTGTAGTGTCTACAAAATCTGTTGTACTGTGTAACTATTGTGAAACATTATAAGCTGTTGTTGGGTATTTTCTTGAACAGATCTATTTGTTGTTGGGTAGATTCTTCCCATATACAACATTAAAGCTGCTGACTTTACTATGTTGTTGTGCTACTAAAGTTGGTTTTCCAGTTTACTATGCTACTGTGTTGTTTATAAAATATTTTGTACTGTGTAACTATTGTTAAACATTCTAAGCTGTTGTTGGGTATTTTCTTGAACAGGTCTATTTGTTGTTGGGTAGATTCTTCCCATATACAACATTAAAGATGCCCACACTTTACTATGTTGATGTGACGGTCAACAAAACCTATTATATTATGTAATTCTTGTCGAACATTTAAAGCATTAATGAAAAGACCCCCACTATGCTGTCAACAAAACCTATTATATTATGTAACTAATGTCAAACATTTCAAGCAAATATAAAAAGATAGAATAGTTATGTGCCACTTTTATATTGTCAAACATTTTAAAAACTTTAACTATTGATTTAATTTTGTCTAAATCATTTTATATGTTTTTTTCAATAATTATATTTTGAGTGTTAAATTTTTTTTACTTGAATAAAAGTTTGTAAAATTTAGTTTTATTGTTATACCTTTATTATAAAAAAATTATAGTCAAAACTTTATAGATCTTAAAAAAAGGTTTGAACGCATGTTTTGAATCGTTCATGAGAAAATTGTTTTTAAAAGTGATTTATTTTAATTTGTTCTTGTTATTTTTGACATTGTATACTAGTTATAGATTTATTTTTTATTTAGAAATTGTATTGCAAGTTTGTATATTTATTTCAAAGAGTCATTCAATGAAATGTATTTTTGTTAGTGTTTTTAATTAATTTGTTATTTTATTTTTTAATTAAACATGCTTATATAATCTTTGGTATTATATGTAAATTGTCAAGATTTTATTTGATTAGGGAATGTTGTATATCAATTACTTGTGTTATGTTGAAATTTTAGTCTTTTGATTCACTTCCTTCCATTGCTCATATTAATTTAATCATTCCTCCTACAATTCGATCAATCAGGGGAAGTCCCTCTCCTTCTTTTTCCAAAGCTTTGACTTTCCAAGCCCTCGTCACCTCCCTTTGCAAGCCTTCATAGAACACAAGTGTTATCAATATTCATGAAGAAGGTAGCCCCGGTGTCTGATGTCAACCTTCCTCCCTCTATTCCCTTGCTACTGAGATAGATCTCACTGGTTAGTTTATAGGTTTGGGGCCCTCTCCCAAAGCAATGAACTAGTGGATGCAATTAAAGCTAGATTTTAATGATAAAAGGTAACTTATTATATTTTTATGTAGCATAGGATTTTATATATTCTTGTTTGAATTGAAAGAAAACATGGACCTTATCATTCAAAGTGGTCCTTATTTTATTGATCAAGAGGAATGTATCTCAAGAGGTAGACTCTAGATTTTGATATGGAGATTGGTTTGGGTACTATGGTCCTAGTATGGGTTCAACTACCTCATCTCCATTGCATTATTGGAATGATGAGTCTCTCGAAGACATTCAAAATACCCTAATGAAAATACATTGACATGTCAAAACCCAGATTAAGTATGTTTTCATGTGCAAGGATTTGTGTTGAAGTAGATTTGGAGAAATGGCTCTCGTAAGCAATAACTTTATATTTGGACAAATGCACACATCTATATAAGTTTGATTATGAACAAATTTATTTTCAACGCAAAACTTACCATGAGTATGGACGTTTTTCCAAAGAATATAAATCCTATGCTCCTATTCAAGCTCCTTAAAACATTGGAAAATGGTAGCATGCTAAAATGTCACCTATAAATAAGTAATTCGACTCCACGTTGACCTATGGTGAGAAAGGAAAATTCATTCAATATGCTAATCATTTCTCCATCTTGTAAAAGTAATATCAGGAGTCCCAAACATTGATTTCCTCTTCTTCTCAACTTATGGCACATCCATAGTCATATTTTCATCCCAACCATCTTCAATCCTTTCTCTCATCAAGCCTTTGTTTAGCCCCCCATTACTACTCCATATTTAGAAACATTTAACTTGTCATCCTAATAAGAACTTTAAAAATTATAAGCATGTTCCCATAGCCAATGAAGCAACCCTATAAAATTATTAGTTTTAGCAAACATGGATGCTCACAAGGAATACATCGTAAAAACATCAACGAGAAGATGAGGAAGAGGAAAAATGAATCCTGAAAAGGACCAGGAAAAAACCAAATAAATAGAAGAGGGAGGAAATAACAATTAAAGAAATGATTCTACAAATTCAACATTGGATGTTGTTTATGGAAACATATCTAAATATTCCTCAACTAAATAATTAAAACCATCTCCTCAAATCATATGGAATGTCCAGTGAATTCAAGTTAGAAGTAATGCAAAATTTGATCAAATTAGAATGACCAACTATTCTTCAAATCCAAGAGACAAAGTAAGAGGATAATTCAATGTTGTAATTGCTCAACTAAAACAAGGTATTTCAATATAGGTCAAACACCTTAAGCAACCACTCACACAAATACATCATAAATCAACCCACCAATTCATTACATTGTCAAAACTCATAGAGAGGGAAACAATCCTCGGCCCCAACCAAATAACCTCTTGAGGAGATATATTAATGAAAAGGAAAATAATTTAAATATGAATTTCTCTCATTAATCGATTATCAACTCATGACCTCCATGCTCTTTAAATGGAAATCATAAACCAATCATGTGTTAAGCCATGGATCAATGTACTTGTTTAAAATCAACAAGAACACGAGCTTTCATATCACTTTATGTCTAGAACATATCATGACCATCATATTACATAAGTAAAAATCCATACTAATGCATACTAAATAAACACACTTTACTCAAGATACATTAGACCAAGTTGATCTTCATTATATCTGAAGTGTCTAAATATCCTAACATTCCCCTCAGGAACAAATTGGTATAGGATTGAAGGATTTACAAAGGTGACATAATTGGAGAAAGAAAGTGGCGTTAAAGCATATCCCTCCTTAATGAAAATTTATTGAACTCCTTTCATAGATCAAAGTTTTGAAAACTTTGTTTGTGTAAGAGATTTTGTGAAAATGTCAGCAACTCAATCATCTGTAAGGAAAAATTATCACTTTGAGAATATGCTCTTGGATAATATTTATGATGAACTGCATGTATATATCAATGTGTTTGTTGCACTGATGTTGAACTAAACATTTGGAAAGCTTGATAGTACTTTGATTTTCACACGATCGGGTAGTTGGATGTTGTTGTTGGAATCCAAACTCAAAATGGATCTGCCAATGCTCCAAGGCTTCTTGATTTTCATTAAATGTGGCCCAATAATTTGCTTTTGTATAATAAAGAGAAAGAGCTTGTTGTTTCTTACAATCCCAAGTGATAGGTCTAAGATTGAAAACATAACCTATAGAATATTTTTTTGATCATCAAGGTTTCCACCCTAATCGAAATCAATGAAACCAAAAAACAAAGGAGTCCCCCTTGAACTATAATGAATCCCAAACTCAATTGTACCCTGGATATACCAAAGTATTATTTTCACTACTACAGTGTTATTAACCATAAAACCTAAAATAACATAGGATATACACATATTTATGATGTAATAAACTAGAAATTATAGTGTAGAATAACCAAGCACAAGAGAATTGAAAGATAGATGCTGCAAAATTAACCCTCGTATTATGATAATTAATTCAGGAAGCAATGTTCACTCACCTCTTAAGGTTGGGATACCTTTGACTTGAGTAGAGAATCAATACAATAATTCTTGACAAAACAATCCATAGCCTTCTAGCTCTTTAAATAAGCTTTCACTATCCCAAAACCCTAACTACTTACTTGGTCCAATAAATAATGTGTACCATCTACCTAGTAAGCCTTAATTAATAGAGAGATTCGTTTACATTAATAAATTCTTCACTACTAACTACTTAGCCTTATTCAAAAGATAGGATGCACACATTACTTGAATAAATCATAAGGTAAGGAGGTTAAGGTAGGACACTAACATGCCCCCCCCCCCCGCTTCCCCCAATAACAATGTCTCAAGGCTGAAGGTGAGGAAAATGATACAAAATCCCTTCAGGTTCCCAAGTGGCGTCTTCTGGTTTCATATATTTCCACTAGATCAATACTTTTTTTACTATGCACCTATGCAATTAATGTTCTCCACTATCTAATGTTGTTTCCAGCTAAAACCAAATGAAACCTTCCTCATAAAGTTTAGGTAAAATGGTTTGCACTTTACAAGTGGCATTGATCACCTTTTTTAAGAAAGGTACATGAAACATCGGGTAAATCTTGGATTGATCTAGCAAAGCTAGATTATAGGCCACCTGTCCAATGCATTGTAGGATATTTTAAGGTCCATAGAACTTTAGGGATAGTTTCTATTGGGGTTTATTTTTTAGCGATGTTTAATTATAACGTTGAAGATGAAGAAACACATGATCCCTTTCTATGAACAAACATTATAAGCGATGCCAATACTCTTATTGTTTGATTATGTTTTGAGCCATGGCCAAATTTTCCTTAAGTGTGTGGATAATAAATTCTCTAGTATGAAGTGTGTTATCCACTGTATTGTAAATAGGAAACCAAAAACAAATATTTTTGGCAAAATACTTCTTCACATGGGGTGGTTTTGGTAGCTCCATTATAAGTACTATTATACCACCTTTATTCTAGAAGAATCCATCACTACAACAAAACCCCATGATTAGCTTCTTGTTTAGCTCCATTTTTTGCTTCCACTCATTTTTTTAATGTATTTTTCTACATTTGATAGAAAAAGTTGGTGCTATTCATCAGGTTGGAGCTATTTTTGGCGTACTTTGCGTCGTGTATTCCTAGTCGACACTAAAGTCGGTGCTAATTAGTGCCTACTTTAGCACCGACCTTAGTGGTGACTTTAGCGCCATAATTAAATCATCTAGTTAGCGCCCTATTTAGCTTCCAATTTAGCTTCTTGTTTAGCATCCTGAATAGCTTATGGTTTAGCTTCCTCTTTCACTCCTTTTTTAGATTCTAGTTTAGTTTCCTTTGTAGCTTCTAGTTTTGCATTCTATTTAGCTTCCAATTTAATGCCTATTGTTCCTAAATAGTTAAGTTGTTGAGGTTTTGGGGATTCATGGGATAGGGGATTTACAGATTATAGGATTTACAGATTAGGGATTTAGGGATTAAGGGTTAAGGGATTAGGGATTCAGGGTTAAGGGATTAAGGGTCAAGGACTTGGTCTCACGGGATTAATGGGGTTTAAAGGTTAATGGCTTAGGGATTATGGGTTAAGGGCATAGGGTTTAATGTCTTAGGGGTTTAGGTGTTAAGGTATTAGGGAGTACATATTAAAGGATTAAGGGACAAGGGCTTAGGGGTTAGGGGATTTATGACTTATGGGTTAAGCAATTCAGGATTAGGGGTTTAGGGGGATTATGGGTTAATGGATTAAAGGTCAAGGGCTTAGATGTTGGGGGCTTAGGTTAAGGGGTTTAAAGGTTAAGGGCTTAGTGATTATGCATTAGGGGATTAAGGTTTAATGGCTTAAGGGTTAGGGTTTGGGGGGTGTAAAGGTTAAGTCCTTTAGGTGTTAACGGCTTAGGGTATGGGGTTTATGGATTAGGGACTTTAGGGTTTAGCATCTTATGGGTTATGATTTAAGGGGTTAGGGGTTAAGGGTTTAGGGGTTAAGGTCTTAGGGATTATTGGTTAAGGGGTTGGGGGTTAAGGAGTTAGGGATTGGGGGATTACTGGTTAGGGGGTTTAATGGGTAAGGTTTAATGAATTTAGGGTTTAGGGGGTTAAGAGATTAGGGGTTAATGGATTTATATGTCACAAGGTTAAGTGCTCAGGGGTTTAAGGGTCAGGGGTTAAGGGGTTAGGGTTTAAGGATTTAGGAGTTTGGGGTTTAAGGGTCAGGGGGGTAAATGAATAGGGGTTAAGGGATTAAGGTGTTAAGTTGTTAAGTTTTTAGGGGTTAATGGGATAGGGGCTTTAGGGATAGGGTTACAACTAGGTCTAAATTGCAGAAGAGAATAAGAAGAAGACATAATTTACAATAGAATGGGGGTCCTTCACTTATAATTTCATTTATTTGGATTAAAGAATGCACCCTCTTTTTTCTCAAGGATAGTAATCGCAACCTCCAAGGAGTTTCTTCCTAAGTTCTTAGAGGCTTACTTTGATGTGTGGATAGTTTATAGTTTACTTAAAGATCATATTGCATGACTTCGACTCGTGTTTAACCGATATCGACATATGCATATATCTTTGAACTTGTGAAAATGCATTTTATGTGTTCCCTTTGGCAATTTGTTGGGACATATTGTTTGTTGTGATGGATTTCTCGTAGACCCTGTGAAGATTGTGGCGATTGTGAACTTACAGGAACCTACATCAGTATATAAGTTGTGATCCACCTCAGGACATACTCGATATAATAGAAGTATTTTCTGCAACTATGCTTTGATTACCACTCCATTATAATAGTTGTTGAAGAAAGAAAAATATTTTAAGTGGACTAAAGAGTACGAAAAGGCCTTCACAACTTTGAAAGAAAAAATGGCCAATGCTCTGATTTTGGTATTCCCTAAATAGAAAAACGAATTCCATGTACATGTTGATGCATTATGTATTTCCTCGGGCATCATACTAGCTCAAATAGGAGAAGGAAGGATGGATCATCTAGTGTACTTCACTAGAAGAAAACTATCTTGGTTGGAACGCAACTACACAATCATAGAATGGGAAGGACTAGCAATGATTTACACGCTACAAAAATTCTGCTACTATTTGTTGGGAGGATAATTCAAGATTTTCATAGATCATTCATCACTCAAGTGCCTGGTGAAAAATCACATCCTAAAAGGATGCATCTGCAAATGATTACTCTTATTCTAGGAATTCACTTTTGAAGTAATAGTCACACTAGGGAAACATAATTATAGAAATGACCTCTTGTCATGAATATAGACAGGGGAAGTTGACAGACCTGTTGATGATCAATTACTAGATGTAGCATTATTTTGGGTAGAAGATATTCCTAATCATTTAGAAGATATCACACTATTTATCACAACCAACAAAGCACCTGATGATTATTCGATAACTCAAAAATGCTACTTAGTCGTGTAAGCCATGGAGTATCAACTGATTGCAAGACAACTCTTTGTCAATGCATATTGGATCATGAACATCAAAAGTATCATGTGGGAATGCCATGTTGGAGTTGCGGGTGGCCATGTTGGTGGAAACGATATAGGAAGGAAGATACCTCAAGTAGGTATGTGGTGGCCCACGATGTTTAAAGATGCTAAGGAATATGCTAAAAAATGTGATGTCTGCCAACGAGTTGGTAAATCATTTCCACAAGATGAACTTCCACTCAAACCAATATGGGAATTATAGCCATTTGAAAAATATGCAATTGATTTTGTGGGAACTATCAATCCACTGGAGAAACATTCTAAATCCCGTTATATCATTGCCACAACATATTATCTAATAAGATGGGCCGAAGGAATACTAGTTCGAGATTTCTCTATAGAGAAAACAACTTAGTTCGTTGATGAAAACATCATCACTCATTTCAGGTGCCCCATAAGCCTTATAAGTGACCAAGGTAAGCACTTCTTGAATACCACTATTACGACACTGACGAAGGAGTTTTTTATACAACACCATAAAATTAGTTTGTATCACCCATAAGAAAACAACACAATAGAAGCCTTCAACAAAATTCTAGAGATCGGGCTAAAAAAATATGTTGCGTAAACTGCAATGATTGCAATGATTGAATTCCAGTTGTGTTATGGACATACAGGACCAATACAAAGAAACTTCATAAGAAGACTCAATTCAAGTTGATATATGAAAAATAAGCAATCATTCCAGTAGAATTTGTGGTTCCAAGCCTTTACATTCCACATGCAATACACATGACAAAGAAAGATTAAATTGTGGAACGTCTTGTAGACTAATGGAACTAGAAGAATCTTTCTTTCTTGTAGACTGATGAAACTAGAAGAATCTTGTTTTTAAGTCAATTATCACGCAATAGTTGAAAAGGAACAACATAAGGCATGGCATAACAAATACATCAAGCATAAATTTGTTAACATAGGTGACCAAGTTTTACTCTATGACAACAAGTTCACGAAGCATCTCTGAGAAAAGCTTCAGATGCATTGGTTGGGACCTTTTCATTATTGCATAAATCAAATATTCAGGATCCCTTAAGTAGCGCAAATCGATGGTATTCTCCATCCACATTGGGTGAATGGCACACACCTTAATCCTTATGTTTCTGCTCAATGATTATGTAAGATGCCACACCTATAAATGGGAGTGAGGTAGTTAGGAGTTAGGTTTTTTAATGTTGTAATTTTCTTAGTTCTAGTAATTTATTTCAGTCAAGTTGCTTGTTAGGGGGACCCACCAGTTTCAATTCATCTATAACCATTTCCACGTCCCATCAATCCATCTTGTCTTTTTGGCATTAAATATCCATTAACGACCAAATTGTCACATCAATGATTGCCTATGTGAAACTATATTTCAATTCCTACATTTAAGAACACAATCATTATGATCCTCCACTATGTCCTGACAATAATGGTCTGCCCTTGTTGATTGAACTACCTATTAAAGGTTCTAATGCATTCCACATTCTAAAGAGTTGAAGAAGTGCATATCCAACACCATGGAGCTTTTAGTACATAGTGAGTCTAAGGCCTTCAAAAAACCAAGCATTCAGTTCATATACCAAAGTATGCACTTTCCTGTATATTTCTTCTTCAGTACATTGATCATGCTAATAGGACCTGGTATACTTCACCATCGCACAATGATATATGATCTTCCCCGTGCAGTCATTTCTTCTGAACTGTCCTTTCCCAAAACGATATTTATTCAAATCCTAATTTAGTTTGATGTCTTCTTTTACCGTTTCAAATTTATATTCCCCAACTATGATAGGAAAAGGTGGCCATGATGCCTTCTTGTTATTATTGAGAACATATCTAATCTTGTGTAGAAATTTTTGAGGAGCAATTTCCTTGAGAACCATGTAGTTGGTGACATACTTAGGCATGGTGTTAGGTGCCTTTCATGCCCCATATATTTGTAAATAAGTGTCATCTTCAGTCAAATACCAGTCACCTAGCTATGTTACTGTGGAAATAGCAGTATCCAACATACATTTTGCTAGTGTCCCATGTATGATTGTATACAATGGCTTGATGAATTCCTTGTTGATTTGTCTATAACTACTAATGTGTCTTTGGGAATGGAGGAATTGACAACATACATGAATAGGGACCTCTCGAGGAACCCAGTGCCATCCCATACCTGGAAACTAATTCGACATGCACACTGCATCTATAAAATAAGCAGACATATAAAAGTCTGATTGTTGCTTGAAAAATCTATCTTGCGCTTTCAGCATTGGCTCCTCCATATTCTTTGAGAGGATGTCACCCTAATTGCATCTTACACCATGAACAGTGACATGATACATCAAGGGAGACCATTCGATCTTGAAGTGTGTTGCATCTGCCGATCCATTATCATTCTGCCAGAACTGCTTGTCTAGAAGCCAAGCTTGCTTGATGAAGGTTACATAATTAAGATGAATCGAATGCATCTATTCATCTGTTAAGTTGATCTCTGGATTTGGGAAATTATAGTACTTTCCCATAGTAGAAGGTTCGAAATAGGCGATGGTCACTCCCAAAAAATTCTTGATAACACGCTTGTTTGCATCTATGCGTGGGAGGAGCCACTATGCATGGGAGGATCAAGGTGTGATTCGACTAAGCATCTCACCTTTTGGGCCACTTATTATCATAGTACCCAATAAGTATGGGACCGGGAGGATGTGCATCATGCGAAGTATTTCACCAAGTTGGATTTGAAATCGGGATACCACCAGGTGCGAGTGAAGGAACAAGAAACCTGGAAGATCGCCTTCAAGACTAGGAAAGGTATATATGAATAGTTATTAAGGTCATTTGGTTTATGCAATGCACCTGCTACATTTATGTGTTTGATGAATGATGTATTACACCCCTTCTTAGATTCATTTTTATAGTATATCTAGATGACATATTTGTTTATAAAGATACCTGGGAAGATCATATCTCACATCTCAAGTAGGCATTGGAGACCTTGAAGAAACATCAACTGTTGATGAACCTTAACAGATGTGATTTTTTTCAACATCCCTTGGTGTATTTAGGGTATGTAATTGGTGGAGGATAACTTAATATTGATCCTACAAAGTGTTAAATATTGTAACTTCAAAGAATATTATATTTGTACTTTATTATTCCGGAGATGATTCATTCCTCCGTGAAGATCTTATTGTATATCCGGAGATGTTTATTCCTCCGTCGGAATGTGGTAACTCGGGTTATTAGACTTCCCTAGTGGGGGTCGGCCCTAAATGTGTTATGTGGGTCAAAGGGTTATTAGACCACCCTAGAGGGGTCGGCCCAGTTAGTTGTAGTGGGGTATTTAACCTATTGGTTAAATACGAGCCTACGTGTACTTGTGTAAAATACATATCAGAGTAGTGTATAAATAGAGGAGGTGTTTTCCTCATTACATACACTCACTCACTTGAGAAAGGCGCATTTGTGGAGGAGAGGTCTGCTATGGAGGAGAAGGAGCTTATGCTCAGGGTTTGCATCTTTGTATATTGCTGGTCATCTATATTGAGGAAGCTTTACTGGGTTTTCTACCCCATGAGGGTTTCCCAGGATAAATCTCTGTCTCTTGTGTTTATGCTATGCTTGTTGTTTCTTCAGTGATCCTGTATATGCTATTATTGTGAAATGGAATGTAATGCTGCTATTTTCTGTCTTAGCATATTGATTTATAACATGGTATCAGAGCTAACCTGAAGGAAGACAAGGTATGGCACTAAAGACACTTGCTTTACTTACGACAATTTGAAGGTTAGGGTTTTACATAGCAAAAACCAGTCATCGTAGCACTTTCGCTATAAATCCGTTTTGGCGAAGTTTTCGGATCTCAAATTATTACAGGACGAAGATAAAATCTCCAGGTACCTTGTGTCCAAAGGAAAACCTCTAATTCGTTGTACTTTGTGATTTATGATCTGTACAATATAGGGTTTCTGCCTCTTCCAGATCTGAGTCAAAATCAGGTGACCTTGGGAAAAAGATCATATCTTGGGCTAGGAAGCTCCAAATGAAATTTCGTAAAAAGTGACAGGTAGTACACAGTCTGCACTATCTCAGAAAACTTTTTCAGAGGCCAAAGTTGAACCAGTGACACGTGGCACTCCGTACAAGTTCTCTCTCCTGTATTTTCCCAAAACAGGTCACGTTGCGACATTTGGCATATCTCTCTCTCAGAGAATCCAATTGAGGTAAGACCTGTCAGGATGGAAAGATAACAGGCCGAGATATCTCAGAAAACTTTTTCAGAGGCCGAAGTTCAAACAGTGACACGTGGCACACCGTACAAGTTCGCTCTCCTGTATTTTCCCAAAAACAGGTCACGTTGCGACATTTGGCATATCTCTCTCTCAGAGAATCCAATTGAGGTCAGACCTGTCAGGATGGAAAGATAACAGGTCAGGCTATCTCAGGAAACTTTTTCAGACCCTGTGGATCAAAAATTTCGGAGTTACACCAGAAACAATCAGGTACATATTTCTGTCAAAACAAAATTATTTTTTGGTACCTTCATTCATGGCTTCCGGAATTTAGGGCTTTGAAGAAAGTTGGAATTTTTGTAATCGGAGACCACGGCTGGATGCTACTCATCAAAATAGAAATTTAGAGACCAAGATCAGAATTTTTGGTTGGGCAAAAGGCCGGGCTTGATTAGACCCTAGTTCGGGACTTTGATCAGAAAAGCGGAAAATTAGGGCTTCTGTAAAAATGGGAATTTTTGAAATCTATGACCACGGCTGGAAGCTCCTCAGAAAAATAGAAGCTTAGAGCTTTGGATCAAACCTTTTGATGGGGAAAAAGAGTGGGCTTCATCAAACCCCATTTCAGGGTCACGTACAGTGAATCCGAAAGTTTCAAAGGCAAAATTGAGGAGTAAAACCTTGCAGTTTTCAAATTCTGAATATATCAGTTTGATCAGCTCATCAAGGCGCATATCTCTATCCTTACGGAAGTTTGAAATTCAAAGTTTGAATTTTTGGGGTCTCTCTGACAAACCCTTATCCAGCTCCAGGTCCAGTTCTTGCAAATCAAGTGGATAGGGTTAATCCTAGAAGAAGATGGATTGGTCACCTACATAAGTGAAGGAGTTCATGTTTCAGAGGGAGATGAGGCTAAGGCTTTACATAAGGAGATTACAAGCGATCTCGATAGGTATGACTCATCGAGGTATGTTTTGAGATTTGTTCATGATTAAGTTTATGGTATGTTTGTCTTCATGTTATTACAGTTAGTACAATCTTGATTTTAGATTTGTTGTATCACCTTAACAAAATTATGAATGCATGATAGAAGATATTCATTGGTTAGGGTATTGACACTTATGATTGTACTAATGCATTATGGTGTTGGTGTGAGGTTGATGTTGTCTGCTAACAAGATACAGGTACATCACAAAAGACAAATCAGGCTCCATGACCATGAAAACATGAAGACAAAGACTCATCCATAATCTTTGTTCTACTTACGAGGTATGTATGACTTTGTTATATTATGCTTAACCTATGAGACATGCAGGTTCTAGCTCAGGATCTCTAAATCATTGAAGAGATTGTTTAGGTATGTTGTACATAACCAAGTAGGTATACTAATCCAGGTATGTTTCCCATGAATCTTACCTTGTGTAAGGATCCCTTATATAAGTATACTTGGAATGATTGGTTATGCTTATTCATAAAGTTAGTAATCAAGGGATTATGCATATTATATCTTTTATCAATGATATGCATGAGTAAAAGAAGACTTCCCCGAAATCTTGAATACTAATGTTTATTAACTATAATCATGACTATACGTTTTCAAGATTATTTAGTACTATAATGTTTTGATAGCATTTAGAATATACTAATGAGTATATGTTTGTGTATGAGATCATGAGGATGACTCTTGAGCATGCACAGTGGTACAGAATGAATAGAAGTTCAAAGGACGTACAAAAGATCAAGCGGGAGGCAGCCACACAAACATAAAAGATAAGTATTGAGTTGCTATTTGAAATAGTAATGATATTGCCTGCATGCATATTTGTATTCCTAGAATATATAATGCTGAGTGTAAACATTAATAGAGCATTGAACAGTATACAACTAATGTGCATATGTTTGGACAAACATTCCATTGTTGCTTGTCTAGAATGAAACCTCTTTGCCGACATGCTGAGAGTTGTGCACACTCTCGATAGTATGTTCTGGTAGAGATGGAAGGCATCTAGATAGCCACTGTATGCATACAGGATATGGGAAAGTGTTGTGCCAAAGTATTGGTCAAAATAGTTGCATCACTATGTAAATGATATCTGTATGCATAATAGGTTATCTTTTGATGATTATGAAGTATTACTAATCATGTACTTAATTTTGATTTGTAGGAAAGGTCATGAAGAATGATGGACACCGTACAAGTGGTAGATGTTCAAACAAGAAGATTTACAAATCAAACAAAATATAGAAGGCTCATGGTTAGAAGATTCTCTTAGAAAGGGGAAGAGAATCACGACAAGATGTTTGCTCCAAGTATGGTGTAATTAAAGAAGAAGTATGAATCAGGTTCTGTATAGGTACCTAGGTTCGATAATAAATTGATAAGCTTAATGTTCACCATGGGTGATGTGGATCTCAACCTTTGCTACAAGGTTGAATATGATACACATATGACATGGATGCAAGAAGGAACTCACCACAGAGTTCGAATGATATTGAGGCTCATATCAGTAGACCCATCTAACGAGAGATGGCACAGATAGATATGCAGAAGATCATTCAATACAGAAATGAAAAATGAAAGATCTCAAATTGATGCTTTACTTCCTAGGTCTGGAAGTATGGCAAGGCTCAGAAGGAATATTTCTCAACCAGGGAAAGTATGATGAGAAATATGACTTGAGGTGTTGGAATGGCCACTCTTATGGATTCCAACTTGAAGCTGTTAGGGGATAACTCATCAGAGTTAGTGGATATAACTCTGTTCAGTCAATCTATTGGGTCTTTGATATATCTAACATATACTAGGTTAGATATATGCTTTGTTATGAACACCTTGAGTTAGTATCTAGTGGAAACTAGATGTGTTTACCTGTTAGTTGCAAAGCATTTGATGAGGCACATAAAGGACATGATAGAATTTGATCTATGCTATCTTGAAGATCATGACTTCAGATGGCTTTTCAGATTCTGTTTGGGCAGGAAGTGTATCAGACAAGAAGAACACATCGAGAGGATGTTATTGTCTGGGTTTAGCCATGATCTCGTGGTTTAGCTGGAAGCAGTCTAGTGTGGCTCTCAGCACAAGCGGAATATATGGCTGCTTGCTCTGCTAGTTGTAAAGAAGTTTGGCTTTAGGATTGTTTGACTTAGAGATAGAACCAACTGAGATCCTATGTGATATTTAGAGTTGTGTTCCATGATAAGTCAAAGAACATAGAGATCTAACAAGTTATGACACAGAAAGGAACTCTAAAAGTTTGAATTTGTAACAGGTTACCATTGTACTAACCAAGCCTCTACGTCAAGTGAAGAAGTTACCAACCAAACCTCTGTCTCGAGTGAAGTTTGAATACTTCCGAGACAAGCTTGGTGTAGTTCAAAAGGACCCTCCTCGAAAGGGGGAGTAGTATAGTCACTGCTGATGAGATTGTCTCATTGAACAACAAGGTCGATGATGAGGTAACCTGTTCTCTACACCCAGTTACTTAGAAATATTTAGATTTAGGACTCTTATACTTAGAATACTTAGCTTTACTTATACATGCTTTTGATGATAGATGTATTGGTGAGAATACATGCTAGTTGTGATGTATATATGTTTTGATGTTAGTAAGAATACATGCTAGTTGTGATGTATACATGTTCTTGATTAGTGATGTTTTGATGTACACATGTTTTGATGTGATGTGTACATGTTTTAATTAGTGATGTATACATGTTTTGATGCACACATGTTTTGATATGATTAGTGATGTATACATGTTTTGATGCACACATGTTTTGATGTGATGTGTACATGTTTTGATTAGTGATGTATACATGTTTTGATGCACATATGTTTTGATGTGATGTGTACATGTTTTGATTAGTGATGTATACATGTTTTGATGCACATATGTTTTGATGTATACATGTTTTGATGTACATATGTTTCGATGTGATATGTACATGTTTTGATGAGATGTATACATGGTTTGATACATGATTGTACCTGTATGGATGAGAATACAGTTGAGGGGATTGGATCATCCCTGGACTTTCAGTCCTAAAGAGAACCGTAGACGTAAGGTCTCCGAGAATGAAGTCCTTAGTGGACAGTTGAGGGGATTGGATCATCCCTGGACTTTCAGTCCTAAAGAGAGCCGTAGACGTAAGGTCTCCGAGAATGAAGTCCTTAGTGGACAGTTGAGGGGATTGGATCATCCCTGGACTTCCATTCCTAAAGAGAGCCGTAGACGTAAGGTCTCCGAGAATGAAGTCCTTAGTGGACAGTTAAGGGGATTGGATCATCCCTGGACTTCCAGTCCTAAAGAGAGCCGTAGACGTAAGGTCTCCGAGAATGAAGTCCTTGAT
Organism: Larix kaempferi; assembly: GCA_027924585.1. Lineage (NCBI taxonomy): Eukaryota > Viridiplantae > Streptophyta > Pinopsida > Pinales > Pinaceae > Larix > Larix kaempferi. The sequence goes on along the minus strand of BSBM01000259.1, from coordinate 10,834,071 downwards.
GGACTTGAGGGGATTGGATCATCCCTGGACTTTCAGTCCTAAAGAGAGCCGTAGACGTAAGGTCTCCGAGAATGAAGTCCTTGATGGACTTGAGGGGATTGGATCATCCCTGGACTTTCAGTCCTAAAGAGAGCCGTAGACGCAAGGTCTCCGAGAATGAAGTCCTTGATGGACTTGAGGGGATTGGATCATCCCTGGACTGTCAGTCCTAAAGAGAGCCGTAGACGTAAGGTCTTCGAGAATGAATTGTGGTGGGATTAAATCATCCTTGGACAGTAAATCCAGTAATTCCGAAAGGAAGGATAGTCCTAAATGAATTGTGGTTGGATTAAATCATCCTTGGACAGTAAATCCAGTAATTCCGAAAGGAAGGATAGTCCTAAATGAATTGTGGTGGGATTAAATCATCCTTGGACAGTAAATCCAGTAATTCCGAAAGGAAGGATCGTCCTAAATGAATTGTGGGATTAAATCATCCTTGGACAGTAAATCCAGTAATTCCGAAAGGAAGGATCGTCCTAAATGAATTGTGGGATTAAATCATCCTTGGACAGTAAATCCAGTAATTCCGAAAGGAAGGATCGTCCTAAATGAATTGTGGGATTAAATCATCCTTGGACAGTAAATCCAGTAATTCCGAAAGGAAGGATCGTCCTAAATGAATTGTGGGATTAAATCATCCTTGGACAGTAAATCCAGTAATTCCGAAAGGAAGGATTGTCCTAAATGAATTGTTGGATTAAATCATCCTTGGACAGTAAATCCAGTAATTCCGAAAGGAAGGATTGTCCTAAATGAATTGTTGGACTAATCATCCTTAGACAGCAAATCCAGGAGGGATAGTCTTAAATATGATTGTGATTGGACTAATCATCCTTAGACAGCAAATCCAGGAGGGATAGTCTTAAATATGATTGTGGTTGGACTAATCATCCTTAGACAGCAAATCTAGGAGGGATAGTCTTAAATATGATCGTATGATGACGATGCTGCTGATCGTATGATGACGATGCTGCTGATCGTATGATGACGATGCTGCTGATCATATGATGACGATGCTGCTGATCGTGTGATGACGATGCTGCTGATCGTGTGATGACGATGCTGTTGATCGTGTGATGACGATGCTGCTGATCATGTGATGACGATGCTGCTGATCGTGTGATGACGATGCTGCTGATCGTGTGATGACGATGCTGCTGATCGTGTGATGACGATGCTGCTGATCGTGTGATGACGATGCTGCTGATCGTGGGATGACGATGCTGCTGATCGTGTGATGACGATGCTGCTGATCGTGTGATGAGGATGCTGCTGATCGTATGATGACGATGCTGCTGATCATATGATGACGATGCTGCTGATCGTGTGATGACGATGCTGCTGATCGTGTGATGACGATGCTGCTGATCGTGTGATGACGATGCTGCTGATCGTGGGATGACGATGCTGCTGATCGTGTGATGACGATGCTGCTGATCGTGGGATGACGATGCTGCTGATCGTGTGATGACGATGTTGTTTATCGTGTGATGACAATGCTGCTAATCGTATAATGACGATGCTGATCGTGTGATGACGATGCTGCTGATCGTATGAAGACGATGCTAAAGATCGTGATGTTGATGATTGATGTTAACAATGATGTTCCAGTAACTGCTTGAGTTACTGATGATGTTGAGAAAGCTTCCAGTGATTTATAGATGTATCATGTGTAGTGACTCCATGCTCCTGCAGATGCTGTTATAATATCCTTCTCGTTAAGGGGGAGTGTTAAATATTGTAACTTCAAAGAATATTATATTTGTACTTTATTATTCCGGAGATGATTCATTCCTCCGTGAAGATCTTATTGTATATCCGGAGATGTTTATTCCTCCGTCGGAATGTGGTAACTCGGGTTATTAGACTTCCCTAGTGGGGGTCGGCCCTAAATGTGTTATGTGGGTCAAAGGGTTATTAGACCACCCTAGAGGGGTCGGCCCAGTTAGTTGTAGTGGGGTATTTAACCTATTGGTTAAATACGAGCCTACGTGTACTTGTGTAAAATACATATCAGAGTAGTGTATAAATAGAGGAGGTGTTTTCCTCATTACATACACTCACTCACTTGAGAAAGGCGCATTTGTGGAGGAGAGGTCTGCTATGGAGGAGAAGGAGCTTATGCTCAGGGTTTGCATCTTTGTATATTGCTGGTCATCTATATTGAGGAAGCTTTACTGGGTTTTCTACCCCATGAGGGTTTCCCAGGATAAATCTCTGTCTCTTGTGTTTATTCTATGCTTGTTGTTTCTTCAGTGATCCTGTATATGCTATTATTGTGAAATGGAATGTAATGCTGCTATTTTCTGTCTTAGCATATTGATTTATAACACAAAGATGGAGGCCATCACTAAGTTCCCTACTCCTACAAATGTCACTGAAGTTAGGAGCTTTTTGGGGGAAACATAATACCTTTGAAATTTCATAACTTCCTTTTGAACATGGATGCACACCTCCATGCCATAAAAACCAACAAGGGGTTCTAGTGGGGAGAGAACCAACATAATGCCTTCAGAAACCTCAAGTGAAATATTAGTCAAGCACTATTTCTTTCATTTCCTAATTCGAAAAAGCCTTTCAAATTAGAGACCAATGCAAGTGGGTATGTTATGGGAGTGGTTTTGATTTAGGGAGGGAGACTAGTATGCTATTATTTTTAAATGTTCCTTTTGGAGTCCTGAACTACACTAAATATGATAAGGAACCGTATGCCTTGGTTCAAGTTGCTAAGAACTGGACTACTATCTGATGGGAAAGGAGACCGTCATTCACACTGATCACCAATCATTGCAATATTTCAAGGCCTAGAGTAAGCTACAACTACCATCCATTGTAAGTGGATGGGAATCTTACAAAAATTCCATATAATCATCAAGCATAAGAAGGGTAGTAAAAAAAAGTTGGAATACATGGTCTCACGACCACGTACAACCAATATTATAGCTTTGGGAACTCTTATGCACATGGAACCTTTTACACATGATGCATACAAGGATGAGTACACAAAAGATAAGGAATTCAAGGAGATATTTAAACAACTGCAAGGCCAATTCCATATAGAAGAAGGTGAAATCAAAGTTGACTATCATCTCCATGATGAGTTACTCTACAAGTTGGACAAGCTATTTGTTCCTAAAGGTGGGATATTTCAGGTAATCAGCGAGGCACACACCTCCAAAGTTGTTGGGAACTTTGGTGTAGCGAAGATAGTCGCAAAATTACAAAGGCATGTTTACTAGACAAAAATGCAATAAGATGTAGCTCAGTTTATAAGAGGATGCATACTTTGATATATAAGCAATCCCAATAATAAGAAACAAAGTTTATGCCATCCCTTACTTGTTCCGACGTGACCATAGGAGAGGATCTCTATGGATTTTGTGGGTGGTCTTCCAACCACTAGGAAGGGACATGACTATTTATATGTGGCAATTGATATATTCAACAAGATGTGCATTCTTATGCCTTGTAAAAATACCATCAAAGGACAAGAAGCAACAAACATGATCTTTGAATAGATCTGGGTGCACTTTGTGATACTAAGGAGCAACGTAATTTTAAGGGGCCAAATTTTGCCAATTGGCTATTTTTGGGGGGTTTAAAAAAAAATTAAATTCACTATTTGGTCATTTTTAGTCTCTAATATCGCATATATTTACATAAAATATGTTTTTTCATCATAATATCGACCAAAATTTACAAGTTTCAGTAGGAAATTGTATGTTTCATATTTAATATTCGCCTACCTATCTATATAGATGTTTCTTTAATCCAAAATAATCGCCTAGGATATTATACTTAAGTATAATATTAGAATCATTAAAAAATACACTGCTAAGGAGCATCATCTTAGACATGGATACTAGATTTCTCAGTACATTTTGAACTACACTTTTGGAAAATATGGACACTAAGTTGAAGAGATATACAACATTCCATGAGCTACTCTATAGTGAATGTGGAAAATCTGAAACTCTATGAACTTTTCATACTGGATCAGGAACTTGAGTGGGTCTTACCTTCTTTAGAGGACTTAGAACCAAAGGCTCAGGCAGAGTTATCAGAAGACACAATTTTGTAGAAGAAGTCCATAAATACTAGGTAGGGACAATATGAACTCTGGTAGGTGGGGTTGAAAGGACAACTTCTAGGAAATTCTAAATGGTACTCCAAGGAGAAGGTAGAGGGAAAATTTCCTCACCTCATTCAGTACATGATTTTGGGGACCAAAAGCCTCCCAAAATGGGGAGGTATGATACAAAATGGATCAATATATAATTATTCATCTACTTGGAGCTTCCGGGGTCAGAATATTGGGTGAATTGACTTGTAGGCCCCATTTTATGGCTAGGTCTCATTTTGCATATTTAGGGTCCAGAACCTTTTGGGGAATGTTTGAGGGTCTAAACTATTTTATTTGGCATCAAAATTTCATCTCTAGAACCTTTTGCCTCCAAATTATTCTACACTTTGAGTCCTTTCCAATGGTCCAAAAATCGCCTCAAACAAAGTCTGTGTGCAAAAGTTATGCCTCCCACAAGTTGACCTATCTAGTTGACTACCACGGTACTAAGTGGATTCCATGTCAACTCTCATTTCTCACACATGTGTATATAGTTATGCGTGGGCCTTCAATAATATTCGATAAGGACCAAAACCCTAAAATTTACCCTATACAACTATCGAGCTTTGTTAAATACTGGGACATCAAGAGAAGAAGGGGTTCCATTCTTTTGATGTATTTTATTGTTCCATAGTTGAACAACAACACATGAGTGGATGTTTGATCATAATAGAGGAGATAGGAGATATTGTAGTAGAAATTATGGCCATAGAGTCATAGGTTACTCCATAGAGAGTACCATTTCCTTTGTATTTGCAATTCAACATAAAGAGCAAGACATAGTCCTCATTTGTGGTTGGGTTTTTTCCCATAGTGGTTTTCCCAAGGTATATATTGTGTTATTGTGTGGATTGTGTACTTATTTACTCTAGTTATTTTTGTTTCAGTTCCATTTATTTGGCATTCAATAAAAATAAGCTAATAAAATAAGAACTAAGTTGTAAGATCCGTTGTGAAAAACTGTTTTAGTGGAATATCCACAATAGTTTATAGAGCATATTGGTATTAGAGCAGTTTTACTTTGGTTTTTGTGGTTAATCACAAGATCCAGTAGTTGGTAGAAATTTTTTTTCAAACCCTATCCATAGTGGACGAAATTGATCAAGGAACGGAGGACATTTATAAGCAGTGATTTTCAACTTTGGAAATACAAGTCATTGATATCTCATGCAAGATGTCAATCCTCATGGTGTCCCTAGAGAGCAAGTTTGGACCTTTCATATATTATAGAGGATATAAATCATATTTCGGATCTAAGGGGAAATCGCAATATAAAATTGACCTAGAAAAAGAGCCAACGAAAGAGCCCGAGAGAGAGAAATCGATTTCTAGTACCAATATTCCTTCCTATTCTCTCTTAAAGATGGAAGCGAAGGTTGACATCAAGATGTATCAAGGTTAGATCAATGCTCTAAATCCAAATCATTCATTGCAGTATTTGGAGGTTTATTTTAGTATCCATCAAATAGTCAAGGATCAAAATATCTCATTTTCTCGACCGAAGTTAGAGGGACGTGCAATAGCTTGGTGGGAAATCCACATGGAGGCACTTAGGATGGAGGAAGATCTACCAGTAACTAATTGGGAGGACTTTAAAACCCTCATCAACTCCCAATTCTACCTCAATCAGGTATATAGAGGACCAACGGATCTGTTGGCATTACTTTAGGCAAAGGCAGGGGCAGAGTGTGCAAGAATACACCACTGAGTTCAAGAAGAGATTAGGGTTTATTGGGGTTATTAGGATTCAAATTAATAGTTTAAAGACGTTTTTGGGTAAGGGTTTATATGGTTTAGGGATTATTAGGGTTACAAGGATTAACAGTCATAACATTTAAGGCTTATAAGGAATTAGGGATAGGTGTTATGGTTTTTATGGATTAGGGACCTAGGGTTTATGGGACTGAGGAATTATATGGGTTAGGGGTTATAAGAGTTACATGGAGTCACAATTCATAGGTTATTGGTGTTGGGGTTACAAGGATTATAAGAGCTATAAATCTTATAGTAGTGAGTGATTATAATGGTTATAAAATTTATGGGGCTTATATAGGTGAGGAATTATATGAACTATGACTTATAAGGGTTAAGGGTTAGTTGTTATAATGCTTTGGGACTGTAGGAGCTAAATTTTATTGGTGTTATAAAGGTTTGGTTTATGGATTATATGGTTTAAAATGGTTATATGTTATATGGATTATAGTTATTAAGAGTTTTGGGGGTTTAGGTTATATAAGTTAGGGTTATATTGTTTATTGGATATAGAGTATAAATCTATTAGGGATTAAATGGGTTGGTTTATAAGGGTTACATGCTCTAAGTATTTAAGGGTCAACATATTAGGGGTTATAGGGATATGCATGATATATGTTATAGGGGTTGTAATATTTGTAGGTGTTAGGGTTAAGAGTTATTGTTTTATAGGGGTTAGTATTTATGAGTTGAATTGGTTATGCATTTATTCTTAAGTGTTATAATGGTTAGAGTTAAGAGTAGGTAGTTATAAGATTCAACTGTTATATGTGTGTAGCAAGAGAATGGATTCTAAATATCACAATGGGGAGCAAGAGAGTGGGGTCACCCACATAGTGTTAAGGGGAAACATAGAATCACTTGGGTGACAAAGATGGATAAAATACAGATGAAGACCTCAAGTTATTTATGGTTTTAATCTCAATTAGTTGTATATGGATGTAGGTTAATTAGGGTATTTTAATTAGGTCTCAATAAAAATCAAGTGATAACAAGGAAAATTAAATAGATTAGGCTTGTTTCACCCAAATTCCTTTGATGGGATAATTAACCTAAGTGCTAAAGATGACATTAAAGAGAAAAATGAAAGAAATCAACAATATTAGAATTTTTGTAGGTGTTGAAGGTTCTTGGTTTGAAGATGAAAGTTTTGATAGGGATCTAAGAGAGTGTTATACCTCCTAAATGAACCTATGATGCAAATCAATCTACCTACAAATAGACTTATACAATGTAGTAGTACATAACACTAAGCCTACCATAAAAAATAATCTAACAATGAAGTGATGAATAATGACCAAAAGTTATCTTGTGATGGTTTATGTTCTCCCTTTCCCTTTCTATGATGTAACCTACTTTGGGATTGAGGACTTGGATTGTCCAAGATATGAAAGGATAAAACTTATGAATATTCCTTGGAATTAAGAAGAAATACATCAAGGTTCTATCCAAACTAACAACAAGAGATCCACGTAGAAGTGTTGGAGAAGATAACTAATCGGCACCATGAGAGAATGAAATATTAGTTAAGAAGATTGATCAAGATTTGACACCAATCCAAGTGTGTACCTGTAAGATACAATTTCAAATATAGAAGATTCCAAAAGTTAAATCAAGAGAGTAATCAAAGATATTTTACAGAGAGGAATTTATTGGTAGAAAATAAAGGAAATGAACCAAGGTAGATGAATATTAGATTAATTGTTAGAGAGAACAAACTATACAAAAAAATTGAATCATGAAACTTAACCTCATCCCATGAGTATTTGAGTTCTTATTGTGTGAAATTCCTCTTATACAGTCTAGATTCCTTGTGTTCCATGATACATAATCACAATACAACTAAGAAATTTGTTGACACCATTCTGTTGACAGGGGTTCAGTTCACACTACTGTTAACAAAGGTCGACACAAACTCCCATAGATATCGGCCCTGAAAGGGGTTTACCCTTTCTAGAAACACCCGCGAAGCGAGTGAAGTCTCACCCGAGATATCTAAGGGGGGCTGCAGGAACCAGGCTTCTGCAGTTTTGAGAAGACATGCATTAATTCATACTCACTCGCTACAAAAACCATAGATTCGTATTCGCATTATACTAGCAATTCAGATATGCAATTTACATAACCTTTATTCACATCAACCAACATTGCTTATTAATCGAAAAAATAGCAGGGTCTAAGATACATCGCATCATTATCATTAATATATCATTCACAATTCAAAACAAAACAACACAATAGAAAACCCAGAGTTGGGACATAACCAAACATCCTCATTCATTAACTCATCTCAATGACTACGGGAAGAACTTCGCAGAAACAGTTCCAAGTGACTCAGTACGAATCCATATACACAGAGCAAAACTGCTGAAGGAAGACAAAATACATTAGAATTGATTGACTGATCTCTCTATGATGATATTCCTCCTCTTCTTATTTTCCTTATATCCTTAGGATTACAATTGTGCTTCTATTTATAGACACCTACGGTTGTTAAAAAATGGTCCACATGACCCATTCTAACTAAATTGGACCAAAAATTCCGCTTCCATTGGCTCCTTATTCTTCGCTAATGGTCCTTTTCCTTCGTCGATGACCACTTCGTCGTTGTCGGCTTCGCATTTCCTACGCTCTAACCCTGTGCCAACAAAATTCATGGCTCACTTAAAACCTTGAGAACACGAAAGGTTAAGGAATATTATACTCGTTTGACCACATAAATAGATTTCCCAAATGAATTTGGTCCGTCAATGACTAATTATTAATAATCCTACGTAATTTTGGACCCACTCATGGGATTGCTCCCCAAAGTAGGACCCTAAAGTAAGGAAATACATGAAATAAGTGACTCATGGAAGGTTCAAAGCGAACCAAACCAACAAACGAGGGTCAAAATAGGATAGAGGATGGAGGTATGGAACCCTACCTAAACATCCATAAGACTCACATGGCTAAGTTAAGGTAAGGAGGTCAAGAGATCTGATCCAACAAAAAAGTATGGTAAAGAGATATTGATGCCATTACTAGGTATGTCATGTACATAAATTGCATTGAAAAAGTTACATTGATATAATTTAGGCCAACAAGTTTATGTGAACACTAAAATAAAAGAATTCATAATCTACATTCCCCCCCCTTTGCAAGAGTTCCTACCCATAAGATGGGAATAATATCAAGTTATGACATGGGAAAATGACGTCCCTTGTCAACTTCCTAGGTTTACCTACTAAAAGGGCCCAAATAGACCTTTCCCCATTTGAAATGTTGATGTGTACCATGGCATGTGCTAGGTGGCACATCATCCTTTTGAAAATGTGGCTCAATACATGTCAGTGTTTTTCTCACATGGAACCTACCATGTGACATATGTAGAATTATTGGTGATGTTGGTTAAGAGATGTTAAATTGGCATGTTTGTTGTATTTTCAACATGAAGGAAACCTTTTTGACCCCAAATAATGTCAAATAACCAACATGTGTGCCAAACTATCGATGTGAAATTAACGTATGAGACTACAATAAATGTTGTTTTAATGTAAAAAAACCAACATGTAAAAATATGAATGTTGGGAGAGACATAGAGCTTGTTGCATAAATAGTCACCTCACTAATATATCCCACAATTCTTCCAAACCACTTTCTTTTATAACCACAATTCAAGCTTAATGGGGGGTGTTGGAACATTTTATCCATCTAGACCTTCGTTATGCATGCATGCATACATTCCATGCATTGTTAATTGAGTCTCCTAGCACCTAGACCATGTTGTTGACACCCTAGTGCTTAAGGTTTTTCATTATTGGACACATTATTCACTTAGAATTCCTTATCCATATATTTTATGATCTAATGTGCCCTCATGCATGAATTTAGGAGTTGGTTGAGTCAGTTCCATGATTTAAGGCGCCTTGTCCCCTTGATCACCTAGGTAACTGACCCTTACACCTAGATCACTGATTTTGAGTGTACTAGCGCCCATTTTGACCACTACCAATCAAATCATGTGCCTCATTTGGATTCTCCTTCCCTAATTTATGGCCTAGTGATCAATCATGCACCAACCACCTTTAGTTAACTGGCCATTCATCATTAGTTTCCATTAGTGTTTGTCAGGAGATGGATCCAATGCTAACTAAGAATGTCTCATCAGTGGAATTCGAATGCCATCAGAGGCTCACAAATTCTTTTGCATGTTACATTATTTAATTTCCCACACCTTGTGGATGAATAATATGAAATTTTTTTACACTTAGAACTCTCTTTTCTCTATGATATTCTTCTCTATTTTTTTGTAGTTCTTTGTTAAACATTATGAGGATAATTTTACTGTTGGAGATCCACGTGTGTGAGATAATTTCACAGTTTCCATAGTTGTTAATACCATATTTGGTTTATTTATTTTTCTTATTTTATTGAAAGCATTTTCAACAAATTTTTCAACAACGTTTTCAATAGCTTTTCCAGTAATTTTTTCAAAATATTTTCCCACTTGATTGATTCTTTCCTTGGTTGCTCCATAATGGAGATAAAATCCTCCATGGAAGTGGATGTGTGCGGTCGTAACTATACTCTGATACCAATGAAGTGAACACAATATAGCACAACAATTAATAATTAAATATAAGAGTTATATATATATGTATATATATATATATATATATATATATATATATATATATAATGAATGATGTAATATAATGAAGAATTGGCCTAGTATTATATAGGCGTGTAAGGTAATATTTCACAAAATTTCGTTCCTTTTCGAAGCACCTCTTCCTAATTATTTATTAAATACTAACTACTTAGTTATGTTCACAACATAAACACAATCTTCTTTACCTAGAAATTCAAAACCTTAAGGTTGCTCCACATAAATTTATTCATCCATGTAACCATTCAAGAAAGATGATTTAACACCCATCTAAAAAATAGGCCATCTATACTGAGCAACTACTGCAAGCACCAACCTGATTGTATCCATCTCAACCATTGGATCAAATGTTTTTGTATAATGAATTCCTAGTGACTTACTTGAGGAAAAAGTGAGTTTGAAAATCCTGTTTGCGATCATTTATCCTCTCGCCGCAATTGCAATTTTGCTGAGCTTATCCATAATTAAGAATTCTTTGTTATCAAACACTAACTTACAATTTTCTCAATCATCTATCCAACATAAAGTATATTCTTTTTCAATGCTGGTTCCAACAATGTATCATTAACGAACTTCTTCTTTCCATTCAATGCTGGTATTGCCACTATACCTTTCCCTTTCACTTTTGAAGCACGTTCATATCCAACTATCACTTTACCTGAATAAATGTCATCAATATTTGTGAACAACTTCTCCTGGGATGTCACATGTGTTGAACATCTTGAATCAATATCATGCCTCATTTTCTTCATTATGTGTCATTACACTTGAAATAAATAGCTTCTCATCTCTGGTTTCTTCAACAGTAGTGTTATCTCCCTTATTTTCCAAAGTGTTGACTCCCTTATTTTCCAAAGTGTTGACTCCCTTATTTTCCAAATCATGCAATTTGGTTATGTAGTCACTTGCATAATGACCAAATCGATGGAAATAGTAACATTCTACACTTGATTTGTGTCTAGATCCATCTCTCCCTCTTCTTCTTCCATGATATCCTTCATTGCTTCTTCCTTTAAAAAATTGATTTGGACTTCTACCTCTACCTATTGAAGCAGATGCATTCCATTGAGAATTATTGAAATTAAATCGATTTTGATTTGGATTGCTTTGATTGTGATATTTTCCTCTGCTACTACCTCTTCCTTGGAATCTAGTAGAAAAAAGCATGCCCCATCTATTCATTGCCATTGTTTTCTTCAACCATCAACAAATAACCACTCAATTCATCAAGACTCTGTAATGTCTCAAATTTGGCATTGGGTCACAATGGCCTAATCACATTGGCCCTATTCATTAGAGTTTGTCAAATTGATGCTAAAGGTCAAATGATTGCCGAGGAAAATTACTAGTTTCCTAGGTTTGGGGTGGATGCTTTGGGATTTGGAATAATGGGGATAATAAATGATGTTTGAACATTAGAATGGTATAAATATTTAATAAATGAGATAAATAAATATATACAAGTGAAAATCAAAGTGGCATTTTATCATGAAGACACATGGAGGAAGTGGGACCCACATATGGCTAGATTTCCCCACTACACTTGGCATCATTCTCTCACCAATTCGAATTCAAGGTGAATGGTAACATACTTGGGGGAGTCCAAAAGGTATTATTCATGGAATGAATCATCCAAGGTCGAAATATAAGGGAAGACTAACTCCCATGGAAGAGGAAGAGGCAATTTGGATCTAGTGAGACACTTGGGCTAGATTCCCTAGCTCTATGACAACAATGATGAAGATGCTATGACACCTATGACACAAATCAGACCTGAAAGCTGACATATGACATATATGACATGTCAGGGCTAAAAATAGACTCCAAGAGGGCACTCAAGGGTGTTAAGGCAGCTAAGATGCTTCCACATGTGATTTGGTGGAAGTGGGAGACTAGGAATTGTTGTACAAGTGGCGTTCTTTGGAATCTCTTCCCAACTTGAGTTGGCATGAGTCTCTTGGAAGGAATTTGACCCATGGAGGACATTAAAAATTTATAAATTTCAATAACAAAGAATGAAACCAGCTTTTGATCATTTGTAGAATTTGCAATTGCATTTGTGAAGAGGGAGAGCTAGTGGATGACTAGTTTCTTTCCTTAGCCAATTTCGAGGATGAAAGATTCCCATCCAAGTTGATAATTGGAAAGGCCATTCATAAATTTAATTTGGAACTTTAATGGAGTATTTATTTTCAGGTGTAAGCTACAGGGAAGCTCATGGTTTCTTCTATTGCATCTCACTCCTTCAACCATTTCCAGTTTTGATGGCATATTGTTGATCCTTAAGGGAGGGCGTTTTGGTGAGCTATTGTACTCTTTGGGGGAGATTATAATTCCCCATTTCTTTTGTAATATGAATTAAATACTCTGTTGTTCATCTCCAGAACTTTTCAGGTCAAAATTCCAAGTAGAAATGTATAAATCTCAATTTTAATGAAAGAACAGTGCCATTTCCCCACTACCTTGTTGTGAATCAATGTAATGCTGATGATTTCGAATGAATGGATGATTCTATGATGAATTTGTGATTAATGGACTGCCATGGATTCATTTTACAAGTTTCATGTACTGTACTTGAGCATTTGAATTATTTTTACTCAGTTTAATTGCATTGGGAGAAGAAATAGTGCCATTTCCCCAAGGGTCGAATTGGTGATTTTTACAGTTGAATGGGAGAGGGTTGGAACAGATATAATAATCAATTAATGGTTCACATGAGACCTTAATAACATAATTAATACATTCCCTACCTCGTTTCAGAAATTTGAGTGGGTTTGGAGGCATTTGGGAAGCTATTTTCAGTACTTACCCCAGGGGGATTTGAACCCCAAATTACTAGTAAAATTGCATACTTGGTCCTGAATCTTAAGAGAGTTTGAAGAGGTATTTTTGTGGCCATATGTCATCCCTTAACATAATATTCAAGTCCTAATATCATTCATACACCTTCCTTGAAGATTTGAAGGCATTTGGAGTCAATTTGAGACCTAGAGACCAATACTGGTCAAAGGGAAATCACTAGTAAAGTTACCTACATTGACCGGAATTGAAATAGGATTTAGAGAAGTATTTTAAAGGTCCAAAGGCATCCCTGAAAAACATATTTATGTTCTAAAATAATTCATATACCTTCTCAGAAGATTTGGGATCATTTGGGGCAAATTTGGGACCTAGAGATAAAAACTAGTCAAAGGTCGAACTAGGGAAAAAAAGTGGAAAATTGCCATTTTAATAAAATTCCTAACAGGGGACATTACAGTGGTATCAGAGCATGGTCCTTTCACCTATGGATTAGGTACATACATTCAAGAATAATTGGTATCCATGTCTTACTATTATGATGAATCCTATGAGTACAATTCTTATGAGGAATATGCAGATCCTTATGAGCAATATGAAGCAGAATGTGAATGGTACGAGGAAGAGGTGCCATCATGAAACACTTCTTACAATTTCAAGAGAAATGAAGATTATTATTATGACTTTAAATCTGATGAATATGAGTGTGTCACACCAACCAAGGATAATTCTATGAGTGAGTTCCAAAGATGGAGAGCAAAATATAAAACCTTGCCCTAACAATATAAAAAATATCAAGAATATCTTGCTTCGAGCAAAAATACACAAAATGCCATGTCTTTTGAGTACTATGCTGAACATGTTTTTGAAAATAGGCCCAAAAATGAAGATGTGGAGTTAGTAAAGAAATGTTTATGCCCTTCTTGTAAAGAACCTTGGAGTGAGTATCATACATGTGTGCATGAAATTATGTCCCACTTGAGGAGAGCTTTTGGGAATTCTTCAAAAAGAGATTCCAAAGATATTGATCATAAGGAAAACAAGGGGAAAAATGCATCATCTTTCTTGAAAGATAAAAATGAAGAGACATCACAAGAGCATGAAGAAGATTCTATTGAAAATATAGAAGATCATTTCGAGACACCTTCTAGCTTAGACATGAACCAAAGAGCATCTACTAATGAATGCTTAAATTATGAAGGAGTACCTACTGATGGGTGCTCGCACCTCTATGTTGGTGACATAGAGATCAGTTTTGAAAGTGTTGTTGCAAGCCCAATTTCCATTAAGCATGATAATGAAGACCTTGTAGCAGTTGAAGAAGAACCAAGATCAACTTCCCCATCACCACTTGAGCTTCATGAAATTGGTCCAAGCAAAAATGAAGAAGATGAGGAGGTTCATTTGCAAGAGCCTCATTTTCTTGAAGGGTCCTTAAAGATGAATGAAAAGAAGATCCAAGAGTCCCTCAGCATTCTCCATGACACTCAAGCGTTTGTGTCAAATTCTTTTTGGAGAGCTACTTCATTGGAGGAAACATCCTTCCTTGAAGACATGGAGAAGATTCAAAGAGCAATGTGCCACATCAAAGGTAATTTCATGTCTTTGCTTTTTGATAGAAACCATTTGTTTGAGCTTAATGAATTGTTACATGATGCATACTTGAATAATAATGAGGATAATCATAAGCTCACAATTCAAAATGAGCAACTTCTTGAATGGTTGCAAGATACTTGTTTTTCCTCCTATGTTTCAGATTGTCAAATGGTAGATTGTTTGGAGGATTCTCATGACATGGTGGATCATGAGAAATGTGGAAATTTAAATGTGCTTAATGTGTTTGAAGATGAACTTGAAGAGATACAAACACTTGATGTGGTGGAAGAGGAACTTGAATTGTCTCTTGTTGAAGGTTATGCAATTTTTAAAGAAGAGCATGATTCCTCTACATTGGAACTAATCTACAACAAAGGTTTAACACTTTTTAAGGAGTTGCATGATACTAACCATATGGATCCTTTCCATGATGAAAATTCTGCACTTTTTGATCATTTGGGTGAGTTAGTTAATTCTCCTACATCCTACAATTCCATGTTTTGTAGCAATAGTCTCAATGAAGAATGGGTGAAAGGGTTCTTTTTTACGGTGCCACATGAGGAGTATGGAACTCCTATATTTACTTTTCATGATGATATGGTTGGAGAAAATTCTTATTCACATTTTGAGTAGCATCCTTTGTTACTTTATAATGATGCATATCTACATGGATGCACCTATGATATGCATTTGAGTCACTTGAAGACTCATGGTTTTTCTTGCTCAACACTTGATTCATTTGATGTTGGAGGAACTTCATCCAACACTTGGGTGAATAGATTTATGATTGGATAACATTTTTGTTGCAAGACACATACTTTGTTATATATTTATGATTCTCACATTCAGGGATGTATGGGTGAGACTTCTTTGAGTCATTTGAAGTCTTCTTGTTTTTTCTGCTCATTATTTGTTTCATATTTTAGTGGAGATTCTTCATTCACTTCTTGGATGAAAGAATACATGGCTAAATATTTTGATACAAATCACATCCTTTTGGAGAAGCATTATAGGACATGGGATCCTCACCTATGTCATTGGAGTAGATTTGATTGGTCACTTGAAGCTTGTATTCACTTGAAAAATGGTGGTCTACTTGCTTGGAGGTATAAGCACTTTCATGACTCTTTGATGAAGCATATCCTTGATGTACATTTTCATTATGTTGTTATGTAATTTGATGATATATATTTGGTACTCATGATGTTTGGAAGGATGCATACAAGAAAATGGGATCCAGGAATCCTCTTATCTAATGGTGTGGGTTGGAGAGCACTCTTAATTGTTGGGGTGCAATACAAGCAATGGGACCCTGGAATAATTTTTATCTCATTGGTTTCAAATTTTTTGGGGAAACAAGTAGTATGGGAGATGGATTTCCCACTTAATAAAGTGATTTTTATCAGAGTAGTGCAGCAACAAACATGGTGGTTCCTCTCTAAAATCTTCATGAAAACTCAAAGCCTCAAGGTTGGACAATTCAATGGCAACTTCAAAGAATTATACAGAAAGCAAGTTCTTCAACACCCATGTTTAAAATTGCTTGAGGACAAGCAATATTGGGAAGGGGGGATTTTTAATGTCCCAAATTTGGCATTGGGTCACAATGGCCTAATCACATTGGCCCTATGCATTAGAGTTTGTCAAATTGATGCTAAAGGTCAAATAATTGCCAAGGAAGAAAATGACTAGTTTCCTAGGTTTGGGGTGGATGCTTTGGGATTTGGAATAATGTGGATAATAAATTATGTTTGAACATTAGAATGGCATAAATATTTAATAAATGAGCTAAATAAATATATACAAGTGAAAATCAAAGTGTCATTTTATCATGAAGACACATGGAGGAAGTGGAACCCACATATGGCTAGATTTCCCCACTACACTTGGCATCATTCTCTCACCAATTCGAATTCAAGGTGAATGGTAACATACTTGGGGGAGTCCAAAAGGTATTATTCATGGCATGAATCATCCAAGGTCGAAATATAGGGTAAGAGTAACTCCCATGGAAGAGGAAGAGGCAATTTGGAGCTAGTGAGACACGTGGGCTAGATTCCCTAGCTCTATGACAACAATGATGAAGATGCTATGACGCCTATGACACAAATAAGGATTGAAGGCTGACATATGACATATATGACATGTTAGGGCTAAACATAGACTCCAAGAGGGCGCTCAAGGGTGTTAGGGCAGCTAAGATGCTTCCACATGTGATTTGGTGGAAGTGGGAGACTAGGAATTGTTGTACAAGTGGCGTTCTTTGGAATCTCTTCCCAACTTGAGTTGGCATGAGTCGCTTGGAAGGAATTCGACCCATGAAAACATTAGAAATTTATAAATTTCAATAACAAAGAAATAAACCAGCTTTTTATCATTTGTATAATTTGCAATTGTATTTGTGAAGAGGGAGAGCTAGTGGATGACTACTTTCTTGCCTTAGCCAATTTCAAGGGTGAAAGATTCCCATCCAAGTTGGTAATTGGAAAGGTCATTCAGACCTTTCATTTGGACCTTTAATGGAGTCTTTATTTGCAGGTGTAAGTTACAAGGAATCTCATGGTTTCTTCTATTGCATCTCACTCCTTCAACCATTTCCAGTTTTGATGGCATATTCTTGATCCTTGAGGGAGGGCGTTTTTTGTGAGCTATTGTACTCTTTGGGGGAGCTTATAATGCCCCATTTATTTTTTAATATGAATTAAATACTTTTTTCTTCATCTCCAGAAAGTTTCAGGTCAAAATTCCAAGTATAAATGTATAAATCTCAATTTTAATGAAAGAACAGTGTCATTTCTCCACTACCTTGTTGTGAATCAATGTAATGCTGACGATTTCGAATGAATGGATGATTCTCTGATGAATTTGTGATTAATGGACTTCCATGGATGTATTTTACAAGTTTCATGTACTGTACTTGAGCATTTTAAGTATTTTTACTCAGTTTAATTGCATTGGGAGAAGAAATAGTGCCATTTCCCCAAGGGTTGAATTGGTTATTTTTGCAGTTGAATGGGAGAGGGTTGGAACAAATATAATAATAAATTAATGGTGCACATGAGACCTTAATAAAATCATTAATACATTCCCTACCTCTGTTCATAAATTTGAGTGGGTTTGGAGGCACTTGGGAAGCCATTTTCAGTACTTACCCCAGGGGGATTTGAACCCCAAATTACTAGTAAAATTGCATACTTGGTCCTGAATATTAAGAGAGTTTTAAGAGGTATTTTGGTGTCCATATGTCATCTATGAACATCATATTCAAGTCCAATATCATTCATAAACCTTTCTTGAAGATTTGAAGGCATTTGGAGTCAATTTGAGACCTAGAGACCAATACTAGTCAAAGGGAAATCACTAGTAAAGTTACCTACATTGACCAGAATTGAAAGAGGATTTAAAGGAGTATTTTAAAGTTCCAAAGGAATCCCTGGAAAACATATTTATGTTCTAATATAATTCATATACCTTCTCAGAATATTTGGGATCATTTGGGGCAAATTTGGGACCTAGAGATCAAAACTAGTCAAAGGTCAAACTAGGGAAAAAAAGTGGAAAATTGCCATTTTAATAAAATTCCTAACAAGGGACATTACAGACTCATTGTATTTAAATATTTGGAAACAAGAATAGTACTGGAAGTCACTTGATACTTTGGCACAAGGATACATAAATTCTTCTCAAGCATTCTTCTTTTTGGAACATCTTCTCCCAACGACCTCATTTGATTAACACGATCTTGCAATCTTGTGATATAATCATTCATCGATTCATTACTATGCATCTTGGCATTATCGAATTTACTCCTTAATGTTTGCAAAATTTTTGTTGTTGCACCTTCATAAGTGTTCTTTAAAATAAGTCATGCATGTTTGGATGATGTGGCACTAATTCTTGAAAAATAGCTTAATCAACAACACTACCTATGAGCGAAAGTGCTTCATTATCTATCCTTATTAGCTCCTTAAAAAAATTATTTGCATAAGCATCCAATACTTTATATGCTTCATCAGAAGGAATATTATACCCATCAATTAAAAGTTCCCACAAATCTTTAGTGATGAATATAGGCTGCATTCTTTTGCTCCAATAGAAATAATTTGTGCTAATTAATTTAGGGAGTAGAATATTGCTTGTCACAATTGGAGAATGAGAAAGCGAGAGAGAAAGAGAGTACTCCAAAAGATCACTACAAAATGTCCCACTTCGCCTTGGGATGAGAACACTTATCCCAAAATTGGGACTCAATCACCACCAAAAATGATCTTTTTATTAATGTTTAAGTACAATGAAAGACAACAACACTTGCACAATTACAGGAAATTTGGTTCTTAAAAATGAAGTGAATGAATCACTTTTATAAAATTAGTGCCTTCACAAATTTAGAACCTTATTCTCCCAATTAAAGACAATAAAATCTCTTTTACAATTTAATTGCAAATAATGAAACTAATCACCATTCCAAAAAGTCTCTTCCTCATACTCCCATATACAAATAATTAAACCAAATATTTTCTCACACTTTGAAAATGAATAGGATCTTTAAAACTTCATTCTCGACATATGATTAAACCAAATCTTCTTTCACACTTTGCAAATGAATAGGATCTTTAAAACCTCATTCTCTCGACATATTACTATTTAAAACATAGATTGAAATACAATTACTTGTACTAGACATTCTTTCCACTTCAATTTGCATTGCCATCCCAACATATATTGATTGGTTGTGATAACATGATTCAATTCAAAATTGGGGAAAACTCCTAAATGTTTTTACCATGGATTTTGGATGTGGTATAACTCCATTGATGCTTGAATTTTTTTCTAAATGCTTATCAAAACTTTGTCCCAAAATAAGTTCGGTTTTCTATAAGACTAGCTTACTCTAATAATAAAATGCATGTCATTGATGTCTAGCCATTATATAAACTTATTCAATTGACTTAGAAACTTTGCTTCCATGGAAGAGATGTCTCAAACGTTTGTGATATTAACCAATGAAATAAAAAAACTAAAAATTCAAATCCAAATATTAGTATGTTTTTATGAATCTATATGTGTTTTTGGCAAATAATTTTAGTCAGTTGTGCCGCAAAAATGTTTCATTGTAAAGATAATTTTAATGAATTGTGCCACGTAATCCCTTAGTATTCAACAACACCATGTGCTTATGTTCTTGGAATACGTATATCTAAAAGCCACTGAAATGTTTCATTGTAATCCTCCATGTTCGACAACACCACCTGCTTATGTTCTTGGAAATTGTGCTTATTTATTTGCTTGTGTTGACCAACAACATGCAGACAGTCGGACGCTACCAACAAAATATGTCTATCCATATATTGAAACTCTCAGTATTTACAAAGTGAGAATAAACTAAAGTTCTTAGAAACGCTGCGAGGTATAAATGGATTTATGCTCTATTGTATTTTACAGGTAGGTTCTTTCCTTCCATTTCTTCATCCTATCTGCTTTAACTTAGCAACAGCGTTGTCAATTGTCATAGTGCACTCTCACCATGCAAGACTTATTCACAAGGCTTCCAGATGAGTTGCTCTGCTCCATCCCGTCTAAGCTTAAAATGAAAAATGCGGTAAGATGCTCTGTTCTCTCCAAAAGATGGAGGTTTCTAATCACCCAAATTTCCCAACTCAGGCTCTCTCTGTCTCTTCTTTTGGATGATAATTATGAATGTGAAAAGGTTGATTCGCTCTTAATAACAAGGGTGAAGAATATAATCTCCAACATTCTGCTTATGCATTCCTCATATTTGGAGACATTTGAACTGGTTAAAGAGTTTGAGATATGGGAATACAAGGATCATGTCAATCCATGGAATTTTACTCGTGAAAGTGTATGGAAATGGCCAGGGATTGTAGAACAGAAGAATGTTCAACACCTCACTCTCTGTCATTCCAATGAAAATGATGTCATGCCTCCTGGATTTTTCTCTTGCAATCGTCTCACCACTCTTACACTCACAAACTACACTTTCTCCCATCCTCCAATTGATTTTACAGGATTTAACCATCTCATTTCTTGCAGTTTGGAGGAAATGGTATTCACAGATGATGAATCTTTAAGTAACTTTATCTTTCCTTGCGCGGCTGCGTTGGGCTGCGTAATCCTGTCATTTGCGCTCCTCACCTTACAGATTTACATGTGTATGGTTATTGCGTGGAGATTTTCACTGTAAACTGCCCGAAGCTTTATCTTTTATTTCCCACTTCTACAAAAACTTTTCTTACGCGGCTTTGTTGGGCTGCATAAGCCTGTCATTTTCACTCCCCACCTTACAGATTTACATGTGTATGGTTTACATGTCGAGATTTTCACTATAAACTGCCCGAAGCTTCAAACATTTGAAGCAGACATGATAAGTATAAATGATCTAAGAGTGAATGGCTTGTTGTTTTACGAGCTCTCTAAGTGAAATAATTTGCTTGGACTCTCACTGTATGAGGGCGAAGAGAGAGTCTCTTTATAGGTAGAGCGATTTGTTGAGATATTGGGGAGCTTCAAATCATTAAAAGGAAAAGCAGGTGGACGATCCTCTCATCAATTTCTTGGAGAGGCTTCCTGACCTTGAGTGCCTACACATTCCAGGCACGTTTCTTATGGTAAGAAGTTTATGTTATTGCAGTTGTTATTCACTTGGGCTTACCTGTTGTTGTTTCTTATGGTAAGAAGTTTCTGTTATTGCTCTTATCATGGTAAGAAGTTTCTGTTATTGCTTTTATTATCCTGTGCATGCTTATTTGCTTTTAATAAACCTGCTGATTTGTATTTTTCCTGTCGGAAATTGTAACAAGGAGAATGAGATGACGCAGGAGTTAGTTATAGATCCAATACCGCTTATTTGTATTTTGTTTTTGTATGCAATAAACCGCAGGAAATTGTTGTTATTGCTGTTATTATTCACTTGGGCTTTTAGTAAACCAACTGATTTGTTTGGCATGATTTAGTAAACTTGCTGATTTGTATTTTGCCTGTCAGAAATTGTAACGAGGAGAATGAAAACGCAGGAAATCCCTGTTTTCCCTGTTTCAGACTTTCAAAAGGAAATCCAAATACCAGAAGATGAAAATGAGGCAGGGGAAAAGTTGTCAGATGTTTTAATGAAACTGGACGTGAGGGAGCCTCAGCTCAACCCACGATCTGTGTTAAGATTATTTAGAAACCAACTTTTAAGTATTTAGATGTTGGGGAATTGGTTGGATATTTCAAGATAGTCTCTTTTTAGTGGTGTAAGAATTTATGGTTAACTGGAAGGAAGTTT
The DNA here is from genome assembly GCA_027924585.1 of Larix kaempferi. Classification (NCBI taxonomy): domain Eukaryota; kingdom Viridiplantae; phylum Streptophyta; class Pinopsida; order Pinales; family Pinaceae; genus Larix; species Larix kaempferi. The sequence continues at coordinate 10,811,823 of BSBM01000259.1, read as the reverse complement.
AGGTTCCATTTCTGGAGTACTTTCTTGCACAGTTCTATTTGTTTTTGGGTAGATTTTTTTTACATCAAACATTACAGTTGGTTTTCCAGTTTACTATGTTGTTATGTTATTTACAAGTTGGTTTTCCAGTTTACTATGCTGTTATGCTGTTTACAAATTGGTTTTACAGTTTACTATGCTGTTATGTTGTTTACAAGTTCTTTTTCCAGTTTACTATGCTGTTATGCTATTTATAAAATCTGTTGTACTGTGTAACTATTGTTAAACATTCTAAGTAAAGAGTATTTTCTTGCACAGATCTATCTGTTGTTCGGTAGATTCTTTCCATATACAACAATAAAGCTTTCCCTACTTTACTATGTTGTTGTGCTGTCAACAAAACCTATTATATTATGTAATTCTTATTAAACATTTCAAACAAAGATGAAAAAACCCCACTTTCCTATGCTGGTGTGCTGTCAACAAAACCTATTATATTATGTAACTAATGTCAAACATTTCAAGCAAAGATGAAAATATAGCATAGTTATGTGCAAAATTTTATGGTTGACTGGATGGAAGCTTATGTTCCATTTCTTGCAGTACTTTGTTCCACAGGTCCACTTGTTTTTGGGTAGATTTTTTTCACATCCAACACTAAAGTTGGTTTTCCAGTTTACTATGTTGTTATGTTGTTTACAAAATCTGTTGCAGTGTGTAACTATTGTCAAAACCTCAAGAAAAGATGTAAAAATCACACTTTATTATGCCTGTCAACAAAACCTATTATATTATGCAACTAATGTCACACATTTCAAGTAAAGATAAAAAGGTAGAATAGTTATGTGCAAGAAAAGCCAATTTCATATTGTTAACATTTTAAGAACTTTAACTATTGATTTAATTTTGTCAAATCATTTTATATGTTTTTTTAAATATAATTATATTTTCAATTTTAGAATTTTTTCACTTGGAATAAATCAAAGTTTGTAAAATTTAGTTTTATTGTTATATCTTTATTATAAAAATTTATAGTCAAAACTTTATAGATCTTAAAAAAAAAGTTTGAATGCATGTATTGAATAGTTTATGAGAAATTTGTCTTTAGAAGTGATTTATATTAATTTGTTTTTGTTATTTTATTTTTGACATTGTATATTAGGTATAGATTTCTTCTTTATTTAGAAATTGTATTACAAGTTTGTATCTATTTATATACATTCATAAAAATTTAGTCTAAAAGAAAATTGTGAATTTATAATTATGTATATTTATTTCAAAGAGACATTTATTGAAATCTAGTTTTTTTAGTGTTTTTAATTAATTTGTTATTTTATTTTTTAATTAAACATGTTTATATAATCTTTGGTATTACATGTAAATTGTTCAGATTTTATTTGATGAGGGAATGTTGTATATCATTTACTTGTGTTATGTTGAAATTTTAGTCTTTTGATTCACTTCCTTACATTGCTCATCTTAATTTGATCATTCCTCGTACAATTGGATCCATGAGGGGAAGTCCCTCTCCTCCTTTTGCCAAAGCTTTGACTTTCCAATCCCTCATCACCTTCCTTAGCAAGCCTTCATAGAACACAAGTTTTATCGATATTCATGAAGAAGACAACCGCACTGTATGATGTCAACCTTTCTCCCTCTCTTTGCAGTAAGGCCTGATCTCTTGATGACAAAGATCTCATTGGTTAGTTTATAGGTTTGTGGCCCTCTCCCAAAGCAATGAACTTGTGGATCCAATTAAGGCTAGATTTTAATGATAAAAGGTAACTTCTTATATTTTTATGTAGCATAGGATTTTATACATTCTTGTTTAAATTGAAAGAAAACATGGACCTTATCTTTCAAAGTGGTCCTTATTTTATGGATCAAGAGGAATGTATCTCAAGAGGTAGACTCTAGATTTTAATATGGAGGTTGGTGTGGGTACTATGGTTCTAGTATGGATTCAACTACCTCATTTTCCATTGCATTATTGGAATGATGAGTCTCTCGAAGCCATTCAAAATACCCTAAGGAAAATACATTGACAAGTCAAGACCCAAATTAAGTATGTTTTCATGTGCAAGGATTTGTGTTGAAGTAGATTTGGAGAAATGGATCTCGTAAGCAATAAATTTATATTTGGACAAATGGACACATCTATATAAATTTGATTATGGACAACTTTATTTTCAACGCAAAACTTACTATGAGTATGGACATTTTTCCAAACACTATAAATCCTCTGCTCCTGTTCAAGCTCCTTAAAACATTGGAAAATGGTAGCATGCTAAAATGTCTCCTATAAATAAGTAAGTTGACTTCACATTGCCCTATGGTGAGAAAGTAAAATTCATTCAATATTCTAATCATTTATCAATCTTTTCCAAGTAAGATCAAGAGTCCCAAACATTGACTTCCTCTTCTTCTCAACTTATGGCACATCCCTAGTCATCTTTTCATCCTAACCATCTTCAATCCTTTCTCTCATCAAGCCTTTGTTTAGCCCCTCATTACTACTCCATACACCCTAATAAGAACTTTATAAATTATAAGCATCTTCCCATGGCCAATGAAGCAACCCTTGAAAATTCCTAGTTTTAGCAAGCATGGTTTCTCACAAGGAAGACATCATAAAAACATCAACGAGAAGATGACGAAGAGGAAAAATGAATCCTGAAAAGGACCAGGAAAAAAACAAATAAATAGAAGAGGGAGGAAATAACAAATAAAGAAATGATTCTACGAATTTAAGCAACATTGGATGTTGTTTATGGAAACATATATAAATATTCCTCAACTAAATAATTAAAACCATCTCCTCAAATCATATGGAATGTGTAGTGAATTCAAGTTAGAAGTAATGCAAGAATTGATCAAATTAGAATGACCAACTATTCTTCTCATCTAAGAGACAAATCAAGATGATAGTTCAATGTTGTAATTGCTCAACTAAAATAAGGTATTTCAATATAGGTCAAACACCTTAAGCAACTAATCACACAAATACATCATAGATCAACCCACCAATTCATTACATGGTGAAAACCCTTAGAGAGGGAAACAATCCTTGGACCCAACCAAATAACTACCTGAGGAGATATATTAATGAAAAGGAAAATAATTTAAATATTAATTTCTCTCATTAATCGATCATCAACTCATGACCTCCATGCTCTTTAAATGGAACTCATAAGCCAATCATGTGTTAAGCCATGGATCAATGTACTTGTTTAAAATCAACAAAAACGTGAACTTTCATATCACTTTCTGTCTAGAACATATCATGACCATCATATTACATAAGTAAAAATCCATACTAATGCATACTAAACAAACACACGTTACCTCAAGATACATTAGACCAAGTTGATCTTCATTATATCCGAAGTGTCTAAATATCCTAGCATTCCCCTCAGGAAAAAATTGGGATAGGATTGAAGGATTTACAAAGGTGACATAATAGGATAAAGAAAGCAGTGTTAAAGCATATCCCTCCTTAATGGAAATTTCTTGAACTCCTTACATAGATAGAAGTTTTGAAAACTTTGTTTGTGTAAGATATTTTGTGAAAATGTCAACAACTCAATCATTTGCAAGGAAAAATAGCACTCTGAGAATATGCACTTCGATATGATTTATGATGAACTGCATGTATATCTCAATGTGTTTGTTATGCTGATGTTGAACTAAATATTTGGAAAGCTTGATAGTACTTTGATTTTCACACGATAGGGTAGTTGGATGTTGTTGTTGGAATCCAAACTCAAAATGGATATGCCAAAGTTGCAAGGCTTCTTGATTTTCATTAAATGTGGCCTGATACTCCGCTTTTGTAGAACAAAGAGAAAGAGCTTGTTTTTTATTACAAGCCCAAGTGAGAGGTCTAAGATCAAAAACATAACCTATAGAATATTTTTTTGATCATTAGGGTTTCCACCCTAATCGAAATCAATGAAACCAAAAAACAAAGGAGTCCCCCTTAAACTATAATGAATCCCAAAATCAGTTGTACCCTAGATATACGAAGTATTATTTTCACTACTACAGTGTTATTAACCATAAAACCTAAAATAACATAAGATATACACATATTTATGATGTAATAAACTAGAAATTATAGTGTAGAATAACCAAGAACAAGAGAATTAACCCAGGTAGATGCTGCAGAAGCAATGTTCAGTCCCCTCTTAAGGTTGGGATACCTTTGACTTGAGTAGATAATAAATACAATATATCTTGACAAAACAATACATAGCCTTCTAGCTCTTTAAATAAGCTTTCACTATCCCAAAACCCTAACTACTTAATTGGTCCAATAAATAATGTGTGCCAGCTACGTAGTAAGCCTTAATTAATAGAGAGACTTTTTTACATTAATAAATTGTTCACTAGTAACTACTTAGCCTTATTCAAAATATATGGCTGCATACATTACTTGAATAAATTATAAAGTAAGGGGGTTAGGGTAGGACTCAAACATGCCCCCCCTTACCCCAAGAACAATGCCTCGAGGATGAAGGTGAGGAAAATGATACAAAATCCCTTTAGGTTCCCGAGTGGCATCTTCTGGTTGCATATATTTCCGCTAGACCAATATTTTTTTAAATTTGCACCTATGCAATTAATGTTCTCCACTATCTAATACGGATTCCAATTGAATCCAAATGAAACCTTCCTCATAAAGTTTAGGTAACTTGGTCTGCACTTTACAAGTGGTTCTAATCACCTTTTTTAGGAAAGGTACATGAAAGATCGGGTAAATATTGGAGTGATCTAGCAAAGCTAGATTATAGGCCACTTGTCCAATGCATTGTAGGATATTTTAAGCTCGATAGAACTTTAGGGATAGTTTCTACAGGGGTTTTTTTTAGCAATGTTTAATTATAAGGTTGAAGATGAAGAAACACATGATCCCCTTCTATGAAAAATCATTCTAAGCGATGTTGATACTCTTGTTGTTTGATTATGTTTTGAGCCATAGCCAAATTTTCCTCAAGTGTGTGTATACTAACTTCTCTAGTATGAAGTGTGTTATCCACTGCATTGTAAATAGGAAACCAAAAACAAATATTTTTGGAAAAATACTTCTTCACATGGGGTGGTTTTGGTAGCTCCATGATAAGCACTACTAAAGTACTATTATTCCAGAAGAATCCATCACTACAACAAAACCCCATGATTAGCTTCTTGTTTAGCTCCATTTTTTGCTGCCACTCATTGTTTTAATGTATTTTTCTACATTTGCTAGAAATAGTCGGTGCTATTCATCAAGTTGGTGCTATTTTCGGCGTACTTTGCGTCGTGTATTCCTAGTTGACACTAAAGTCGGTGCTAATTATTGCCTACTTTAGCACCGACCTTAGTGGCGACTTTAGCGCCATAATTAATTCATCTAGTTAGCACCCTATTTAGCTTCCAATTTAGCTTCTTGTGTAGCTTCCTATATATCTTATGGTTTAGCTTCCCTTTTCATTCTTTTTTTAGCTTCATTTTTAGCTTCTAGTTAATCTTCCTTTGTAGATTCTAGTTTTGCATTCTATTTAGCTTCCAATTTAATGTCTACTACTCCTAAATAGTTAAATTGTTGAGGTTTTGGGGGTTCATGGGATAGGGGATTTATGGATTATGGGATTTACAGATTAGGGGTTTAGTGCTTAAGGGTTAACGGATTAGGGATTAGGGGTTATAAGGGATTAAGGGTCAAGGGTTTCAAGCTTAGGGGATTAATGAGGTTTAAATTTTAATGGATTAGAGATTATGGGTTAAAGGCATAGGGATTAAGGTATTAGGGGTTAGGGGTTTAGGGGTTAAGGGATTAGGGAGTAGGGATTAAAGGATTAAGGGACAAGGGCTTACGGGTTAGGGGATTCACAACTTATGGGTTAAGCGATTAAGGATTAGGGGTTTAGGGATTATGAGTTAAGGGATTATGGATTGTGGGTTAATGGATTAAAGGTCAAGGGATTAGATGTTAGGGGCTTAGGTTAAGGGGTTTAAAGGTTAAGGGATTAGTGATTATGCATTAAGGGATTAAGGTTTAAGGGCTTAAGGGTTAGGGGTTAGGGGGTGTAGGGGTTAAATCATTTAGTGGTTAAGGGCTTAGGGGTACAGTGTTTATGGATTAGGGAATTTAGGGGTTAGCATCTTATGGGGTTATGATTTAAGGGGTTAGGGGTTAAGGTTTAAGGGTTTAGGGGTTAAGGTCTTAGGGATTAGTGGTTAAGGAGTTAGAGATTAGGGGTTAGGGGTTTAATGGGTAAGGTTTAAGGACTTAGAGGTTAAGGAATTTAGGGTTAAGGGGTTAAGGGATTATGGGTTAAGGGATTTATAGGTTACAAGGTTAAGTGCTCAAGGGTTTAAGGGTTAGGGGTTAAGGGGTTAGGGTTTAAGGATTTATGAGTTTGAGGGTTTAAGGGTTAGGGGTGTAAATGACTAGGGGTTAAGGGGTTAAGGTGTTAAGTTGTTAAGGTTTTGGGGGTTAAGGGGATAGGGGATTTAGGGATAGGGTTAAAAATAGGTTAGAATTGCAGAAGAGAATAAGAAGAAGACACAATTTACAATAGAATGGGTGTCATTTGCTAATAATTTCATGTATTTGGATTAAAGAATGCACCCTCCTTTTTCTCAAGGATAGTAATCGAAACCTTCAAGGATTTTCTTCATAAGTTCTATTATCACTCCAGGAAGCTCTCTTAGGTTGTATTTCAGAGATGCCTGGTAACTTAAACTTGTCTTGAAAGAAGGGATTAATTTTGGATCAAGTTGGATGACAGGAATCAAAATCTTACACTCTCACAACATGCATGAGGGCTCTCAAATAGACAAGGCTTTGACTATGGCTGTTGACAGAGTTGATTTAAAATAGAGGGTGTGAATCCTTGTCGCTTTTAACAGATTCATACATAGCAGAATGCATATAAATGGCTAAGTGTAACAAAATAACAACATATATGTTCAGTTCTTAAACACCATGACAAGATAACAGCTATCTCAACAATTAAAGTGAACATACATGAAATATATCATTCACAGTAGGTACAGAAACATGAGAAACAAAAATCTGCCAGCCAATAATAAAAGAAGCTTGTATAATCTGAAAAGTTACAGAAGTCTGAGAATACAAAAGTCGATTCTTCTCTCCAAAGTCGAACCTCTATTCTACTTCAGTCCTCATCTTTATAGCCATTACACAGTTTTTAGATCCCAAACAGATGGATCGAATATACTAAAAATAACAACTGAAAACAGCAAATGATAGATGCAACAGCGCATCATGATCAAAGTAACTGCTCTTTGTAAGTGACACTACGCTTGGCAGTTGAGACGAGCATCTTGGAGCTGGGGGCAGGTGTGAAAATGCTATTCTGTAGAAGCCTGTAGGGGTGTTTTCCAAAAATAGGCAGGAATATTTTTACTGTCAAATCTGCCAGCGCTTTCAGGCTGCGAACAGAGGCGATCATGGTACACTTGAATGCTTGTTAGTATTTTGGAAAATGTATTCAAGGTGTTAGGAATCATACCAAAAAGGTTTGTTGCTTGCTGATATATCTGTGTGTTTATTTTAGTTTTCGGTAGCTAACAAAACTGGGCTTGAAGGTGACAAGCAACCGAAAACCTAACGTTCGATGATTAATGAATCATAGTAACGCTTTGCCTAAACCACCGAAACGCTTGAGGGTGCTAGAAAACCTTATCTCTTTTTCGGTATCTAGGAGGACGTCGCTTGTGCACAATAAGCTACTAGAACGGGATTCGGCAGCTAATGAATAGTTCCAGTGTTCGCCTAAGCTGCTGAAAACCATGCCCGATTCAACCTGCAAAACATGGAAAAACTGTGTTTCCATCCTCATGTTACCTGGATGTTTCTTCCTCCTGGGTCGAGGTCAGAGGATTGGCAAAGTCAATCGCGGCAGCAGCTAAGGTCTCCAGGTTCGAATGCACCATGGGCTGGGGACGTTGAGCTTCTCCCTTGCCTTCTAAAGCTTCAACCTTCCTCCTCAATTGGATGTTTTCCCTGATAAGCCTTATGTTTCTGCCCCTCATCTTGCCATGTTTCTTGGCCAATCCATGAAAAGATCTCTAAAGCTCGTTTTACCTCTCTCTCAGCCTTTCATTTTTCTCTTTAATAACCCTCTGGAGTAACTCGCATTCATAAGCTTGCTAGAGGAGCCGGTTGATTTTCTGTGAAGCTAAAATCTTCGCATTTTGGGTTGGCCTGTCTGCCACCTGCTAACTCTTCTCCTCCACGGGTATAGGGGAGGGTAAATTCACACAGTCCAAGCCTTGCTCTTCCATAGAGGCAGATGGGGGCAACTTTACACAGTCATTCTCTTGCTCCATCAGGGCTAGGGCTTCTTCCTGGGGTACCTTATCTGTTTTCTCCTTATCAAATTCTGCTTCAGCTCTCTGCAACTCCCCCTCCTCTTAAGAATCAGTGTAAGGGAGGTTTAAAAGATTTGTACTTCTCGAAGGAATTTCCTCTAAAACCATCCCCTCATTCTCAGCCTTGTCATCAAATGTTAGCTTCCTTTCGGTTTTCTTCGTCGGTGGAGCTGAGGAAAGGGGTTTGACTGAATTTGGGGGAAGAGCCAACCTTCTTCGTTTTCCACTTCTGGGGTTTGAGGATTTATTTCCACCTTCTGGCTGTAATTTGGTTTCGAGCCCACTCGAGAAGAGAAAGAAAGTCCATTTCATGCCCTTTCTCTGCAATATCTCAGAGACCAACAATTTGATCAAACCATGGTGGAATAGCCTCCCTGCAATTTTGGATGGTTGAGCCTTTACTTGATGCCCCATTTTGGTGAGGATCTTGTGGAGGTAGAAAGGGATATTTAGAAGGTTCTTTCCCATGAAATGATCCAGCAATCTAAAGTGATAGATTAACACCCTGTTATATCTGCGCTCACAGGTTATATAGGCCAGGATGGACTTCAATAACAGTTGCCAATTATCCTCCAGGTGCGACATAGGGATGTCCTTCTTCCAAACCTAACTCCTATGCTCTGGTTTCAGATATGATTTAAACTCAAAATCCTTCTCAATCGTGGTCTTAAACCAGCTCTCCCCAGTCGTGGGAAATTCTGTTACCTGGGAAATGAGGGCCTCGTTCACATGGAACTCTTCCTTATCAAATATTGCCTTTTCTCCATCATATGTGAGGGTGAAAGCTTCGACCACCTTTTTTTGAGATCCCTGAAGTTTTTTACAGAAGTTATAGCAACCAACATTCTTTAAAAACTAACCTACCTCGGGGTGTGCCTCCAGGTAGCAGCTGTCACTTAATTCCTTTCTCAAAAATGCTCCTCCCCCTTTCGGCATCGATGACCTGCTTGGTGGCGCTTGTTGCTCAAACCCGGACTGAGAGAGTGACATGAAACAGGGAGAAAATGGGCTCAATCGACATGGTGGGGGAGAAATTGGGAAGGTGGTGTGGCCTTTCACGAGCTAACTCCGAGGGTATGCAAAGGTGGGCAATCATGAGGGTGAAATGATGGTGGCTGAGACATGATGCCAGCAGTGGAACAGAATTTGAGAAAAGCGATTATGTGGATGGGAAAAGAGGTCCGTCTGGTTAGAATTATGGCGGTGGCGTTCGGACTTCCCTCGAGATGAGTCAGAATTTTGCTGAAATGACCCTTTTGGTGGCTTAAACCATGATGAGTTCCCTACACCATGACCCCAAACCCTCAATTTGACATGTTCGTCAATTGACGTGACTTCCCTTTCGGCAGCCGACAATTCATCTTCAAACCTGCTATGTTGCCAAAAAATGATTTTCGCTATTGTCTTTTGCCTTCGGTGGCTGAAGCTAACCCAACCCATTTTATGGCAAGCTACAGGAAGTATGCCTGGATTTTGGTGGCTAATGAACACCATTGTCTTCGCCCAAACCCCCGAAATGGCTTCGTGAATGTGGGCATGACTTTTTCCTTTCGGCAGCTGGGGAAGGTTTCGACTTTTCCCCTCGAGTTGTGGAAAATGTTTGATCTTTCGGTGGCTAATGAACACCGTCATGTTCACCCAAGCCACCGAAAACCATCCCTCCACTTTACGATGTAACTTTTTCTCTTTCGGTGGTTGGAGTGTTCTGTCTTTTTACACCATAAATAGCGGAAAACCCGGCTTTCAGTAGCTAATGAGCCCATACCAGGCCCACCTAAGCTACCAAAACCTGAAACTTTGCCTTGGAAGGAGGCCGACACAAAAAATATCAACTTAGAATTCGTTACCTTCTCAGACCTACCGGACTAAAACTTAGACATGTATAGACAAGAAACAAAAATAAAAGACTTCCTATAACCTAGACGACTTGACTAGTCTACGTTTATTGGGGAGATAACATCTGGCTCCTACTTGGGGATGGAGGCCTCCCAACGAGGCTCCAAGAACCCAGAACAAACACCTTTCCTAAAAAGAAAACACACAAGCCTAGCGTTCCATTGGGCATGGAGTTATTTGCAAACAAACACAAAAACAAAACTGCAAACAAAATGATATTTACAATGACCAGGCCGTGAAGCCTTCAGGCGAAATAAAGTTTCAGGAAATGCCCATTGACTAGGCCACCAAACATCTCTCACCCTTCCAGACTCTGTAGGTTGAAAGTATTGTTCTGATTTGCTTGAGTTATCACGTAAGGGCCTGTCCAGAGAGAGTCAAACTTGTCATGCTTTCCTTTGTCTTGCATGGGGGCATCCCACTTCAAAACCCAGTCCCCCACCTGAAAAACATTAGTCTTGGCCTTCTTGTCAAAAATACCTTTTATCTTTTCTTGATGAGCTTCTGACCTTTCCCCCAGTTGTTCTCTAGTTTGCTACAGTTCAACCAAATCCAACATCCTTCTTACCATAGCATTCGGTTCATCATGTTCCTCCTGGATGAATTTAGTCACTGGTAGGATTAACTGAACTGGGAAAATGGCATCATTGCCATAAACCAAAGTGAAAGGAGAAGTTCCTATGGATTTCTTGTTTGTCACCCTATCAGCCCAAAGAGCAAATTTCAGATTTGAATCCCAACTCCTTTGATTTTCCTCCAATAGTTTTTTGATGATCCCGACTAGGATTTTATTGGAAGATTCGACGAGACCATTTCCTTGAGGATAGTAGGGAGTGGAGTGAACTAGATGAATTCCCATATATTCACACATATGGACTAACTCTTTGTCTTTGAAAGCAGGTGCATTATCAGTTACCAGCCTTTTCGGGTAGCCGAATCTGGTGATGATGTTTTCATACAGAAATTTGATGATAACCTGATGGTTAGTTTTTCTAGTAGGGATTGCCTCGATCCATTTGGTGAAGTAGTCTGTGGCCACTAGGATCCATCGGTACTGACCACTGGATGAGGGATTGATATCCCATATGAAGTCGAGGCCCCATTGCTGGAAAGGACCGTTTACCACAATAGGCTTCAGGGGGAGATATTTCAGTAGTTGTTTTCCCATGAATCTTTGGCACTTGTCACAAACTTTCACAAAAGTGTATACGTCGGAGAACAGACACGACCAATAGTACCCAACCCTTAGATTCTCATGGGCAGTGGTTTTCCAGTAGTGATGCCCCCCACATATGCTGGGATGGAAATGTTGCATGACCTGCCCTGATTCTTCTTTATCCAAGCACCTTAACAGAACGCCAGCGGGATCTTTTCAGTACAGTAAATCATCACTTATGCAGAATTTTGTAGACTTAAGCTTGAGAGACCGTGCCTGAGTTGCGCCAAGTCTCAGTGGAACTTCTAAATTCTGCAAGAAACGAATGATACCTGAATACCACTCGCAAGAGAGCAGATTTTCAGCCACTTGCTGGCTTTCACGCTATCCAGCTGCAGCTGTCTCTATTGGCAGATCTTTAGAATTTGTTCCAACGAAGTTGATGTCTAACAATTTGCAATTCTCTTCAGCCATCAGTTTGGCCATACCTTGACCCTTTATCAACCTGGTGGGTTTCACCTCTACGTCAAATTTGATCAGCTTGGCGATCCATTTGGCCCTCTTGCCGTCAATGTCGGGTTGAGTTAGGACATCCTTCATAGAAGCTAAAGGGACATAAGCTATAATCTTCGCATGCAAGATATAAATTCTTAAACCTTTTAATGATTTTACCAGAGCATATGCCTATTTTTCTATGGGATCGTACTTCAGCTCAGCATCCCTCAATGTTTTGTTGAAGAAGGCGATTGGATGATCAAGCCCTTCGTCGTCTTTCTGTAACAAGACTACTGCCACTGTATCATGGGAAGCAAAAGAGAAAATATAGAATACCTTGGTGTAATATGGGCTAACTAGAGTAGGAGCCTCCGTGATGGCTTGCTTGATGGCTTCGAAAGAATGTCTTTCCTGATCAGTTCATTTTGTTTCAGCACCCTTTTTTAGCATAGAGGTTATATGTTTTACCAACTCATAAAAATTCAGGATAAATCTTCTGACGAAATTTATCTTACCAAGGAAAGATTGGATATCCTTTTTTGACCTTGGTATTGACAACTCTCGAATCGATCCGACCCGAACTGGATCAATCCTTACTCCCTGTGCTGAAACTATGTGGCCCACGAGCTTTCCCTCCTCAAGACCAAACTGTGACTTCTTGGGATTCAAAGAAATTCCAAACTGACTCCATTTCAGGAAAACCTCTTGTAGGTGCTGCAAATGCTCCTCGTGGCTGTTTGAGTATACTGTGATATCATCGAGGTATATGAGGACAAATTTATCCTTAATCCCCATGAACGCGATATCCATGGCCCTTTGAAAGGTGGCCTCAGCGTTCGTCAATCCAAATGGCATCTTGGAATACATCAAAGTACCCCAGCGAGTGGTAAAGGCTGTCTTTTCCTGATCGTCTAGGTGCACAGAAATTTGATTATAGCCCGAGAAGCCATCAAGAAATGACATGACCCTAGCCCCCGACACTCTCTGCAGTAAGTGTTCCATCTTAGGTAGAGGGTAGTTATCTTTTTGGGAGCCCTTGTTTAGGTTCCTGAAGTCAACACACAGCCTGACTTCACCATTCTTCTTCTTTACTATGACCAGATTTGCTACCCATCTAGAGTACCTCAGCAGGATTATGATCTTGGCATCGAGGAGTTTTTTTATTTCCCTCTCTATTACAGGTAACAGAAGAGGGTTGATAGGCCGTAGCTTCTGTTTGAAAGGGGTAATGCCCTTTTCCATTGGAATTCTGTGTTGAATGGTTTCTTCATCATAGATCTTCAGGTCACTGTATTCCCAAGCCAGGACATCTCCAAAATTCTTTACCAGGCTGCAGTAATCTGACTGCTGATCAACTGTCAATTTCGTGGACAGGTTTATGAATTTGGTGTGATCCTGGCTGCCTATGTTCTGCTAATGGACAGCTGGGTCTTTCTCTTCATTCATGGGTTTGATGGGGATGTCATTATGGTAAAAAATCCTCTCAAGAGGTACCAACCCCTTGGGTATATGATTTCCTGGCAATTGGACAATGTCATGATGGCCTATTTTTCCCTTCAATTTGGATTTCTGAGACTCTTCTACATACAGGTTCTCTTGGTCAATGTGCATATAAGAAAATTTGTCAACAACCTGGAGAAATCTGCTGAGCTCATCATCGTTCTAAAAAACCTTCCAAAATTTGACATTATCAGGTAGGGATGGTCTATACCTAACTTGGATATCATATTTCAACTTTTGAGGCATGGGAGGAAGGAATAGGCTGGCAGAGACAGCAAGGGAATCAGCCAGATGGTTCATGGAATATAAGAAATTTCGAAAAACATGAAAGAATCCTTAGTTTCCATACCTCATCTTTGTATGACTTCAGCCTAACGTTCTTTGCCTGATAGTTCCCATTCACCTGCTGTATGATGAGCTCTGCATCCCCAAAAATTTTCAGGCACATGATTCCCATTTCCTTTGCAGCTTCGACTCCTAACAGCAAAGCCTCATATTCTGCTATATTATTCATGGCTTTAAATTCCAGTTTATAAGACAGATGAGTAACATCCTTCAGAGGAGAGATAAGGACTACACTTGCACCCACTGAAGCCTGGCAGCTGGAACCATAAAAAAACATGCTCCACACAGCAGTGGTTACCTCCTCGGCTTGCTGACCAGTGGGCTTGGTGAGTTGCAAAGGGGATGGTTGTTCATCATCTATCTACAGGATACATGCTCCGAAATCTGTATCTATAGCATAGATGGGGTGGTTCACGAAATTCTTCTCATTACTGATAACATAAGCCGGCCGGTTTTCCCTATACAGCCTTTTGGTTTCACCTCAAACATAGGAATGGTGGCATAAGTTAGGTCCATCTGCAAAGTCCCCCCTTAATCGTTTGCTCCATGTTCAGGACAGAAGTATACCAAATTTCGGTGGGATGTCAGAAACCACTACGTCCATTACAATGCTTTTTGAAGGCAACTGAGTTAAGTTTATGACGAGATTCCTAGTTGACACTAAAGTCGGTGCTAATTATTGCCTACTTTAGCACCGACCTTAGTGGCAACTTTAGCGCCATAATTAATTCATCTAGTTAGCACCCTATTTAGCTTCCAATTTAGCTTCTTGTGTAGCTTCCTATATATCTTATGGTTTAGCTTCCCTTTTCATTCTTTTTTTAGCTTCATTTTTAGCTTCTAGTTAATCTTCCTTTGTAGATTCTAGTTTTGCATTCTATTTAGCTTCCAATTTAATGTCTACTACTCCTAAATAGTTAAATTGTTGAGGTTTTGGGGGTTCACGGGATAGGAGATTTATAGATTATGGGATTTACAGATTAGGGGTTTAGTGCTTAAGGGTTAAGGGATTAGGGATTAGGGGTTATAAGGAATTAAGGGTCAAGGGTTTCAGGCTTAGGGGATTAATGAGGTTTAAATGTTAATGGATTAGAGATTGTGGGTTAAAGGCATAGGGATTAAGGTATTAGGGGTTAGGGGTTTAGGGGTTAAGGGATTAGGGAGTAGGGATTAAAGGATTAAGGGACAAGGGCTTAGGGGTTAGGGGATTCACAACTTATGGGTTAAGCGATTAAGGATTAGGGGTTTAGGGATTATGAGTTAAGGGATTATGGATTATGGGTTAATGGATTAAAGGTCAAGGGATTAGATGTTAGGGGCTTAGGTTAAGGGGTTTAAAGGTTAAGGGATTAGTGATTATGCATTAAGGGATTAAGGTTTAAGGGCTTAAGGGTTAGGGGTTAGGGGGTGTAGGGGTTAATTCATTTAGTGGTTAAGGGCTTAGGGGTATGGTGTTTATGGATTAGGGAATTTAGGGGTTAGCATCTTATGGGGTTATGATTTAAGGGGTTAGGGGTTAAGGTTTAAGGGTTTAGGGGTTAAGGTCTTAGGGATTAGTGGTTAAGGAGTTAGGGATTAGGGGTTAGGGGTTTAATGTGTAAGGTTTAAGGACTTAGAGGTTAAGGAATTTAGGGTTAAGGGGTTAAGGGATTTATAGGTTACAAGGTTAAGTGCTCAGGGGTTTAAGGGTTAGGGGTTAAGGGGTTAGGGCTTAAGGATTTATGAGTTTGAGGGTTTAAGGGTTAGGGGTGTAAATGACTAGGGGTTAAGGGATTAAGGTGTTAAGTTGTTAAGGTTTTGGGGGTTAAGGGGATAGGGGATTTAGGGATAGGGTTAAAAATAGGTTAGAATTGCAGAAGAGAATAAGAAGAAGACACAATTTACAATAGAATGGGGGTCATTTGCTTATAATTTCATGTCTTTGGATTAAAGAATGCACCCTCCTTTTTCTCAAGGATAGTAATCGAAACCTTCAAGGACTTTCTTCATAAGTTCTATTATCACTCCAGGAAGCTCTCTTAGGTTGTATTTCAGAGATGCCTGGTAACTTAAACTTGTCTTAAAAGAAGGGATTAATTTTGGATCAAGTTGGATGCCAGGAATCAAAATCTTACACTCTCACAACATGCATGAGGGCTCTCAGATAGACAAGGCTTTGACTATGGCTGTTGAGAGAGTTGATTTAAAATAGAGGGTGTGAATCCTTGTCGCTTTTAACAGATTCATACATAGCAGAATGCATATAAATGGCTAAGTGTAATAAAATAACAACATATATGTTCAGTTCTTAAACACCATGACAAGATAACAGCTATCTCAACAATTAAAGTGAACATACAAAAAATATATCATTCACAGCAAGTACAGAAACATGAGAAACAAAAATCTGCCAGCCAATAATAAAAGAAGCTTGTATAATCTGAAAAGTTACAGAAGTCTGAGAATACAAAAGTCGATTCTTCTCTCCAAAGTCGAACCTCTATTCTACTTCAGTCCTCAGCTTTATAGCCATTACACAGTTTTTAGATCCCAAACAGATGGATTGAATACACTAAAAATAACAACTGAAAACAGCAAATGATAGATGCAACAGCGCATCATGATCAAAGTAACTGCTCTTTGTAAGTGACACTACGCTTGGCAGTTGAGACGAGCATCTTGGAGCTGGGGGCAGGTGTGAAAATGCTATTCTGTAGAAGCCTGTATGGGTGTTTTCCACAAATAGGCAGGAATATTTTTACTGTCGAATCTGCCAGCGCTTTCAGTCTGTGAACAGAGGCGATCATGGTACACTTGAACGCTTGTTAGTCTTTTGGAAAACGTCTTCAAGGTGTTAGGAATCATACCAAAAACGTTTGTTGCTTGCTGATATATGCGTTTATTTTAGTTTTCGGTAGCTAACAAAACTGGGCTTGAAGGTGACAAGCAACCGAAAACCTAACGTTTGATGATTAATGAATCATAGTAACGCTTTTCCTAAACCACTGAAATGCTTGAGAGTGCTAGAAAACCTTATCTCTTTTTCGGTATCTAGGAGGACGTCGCTTGTGCACAATAAGCTACTAGAACGGGATTCGGCAGCTAATGAATAGTTCCAGTGTTCGCCTAAGCTGTTGAAAACCATGCCTGATTCAACCTGCAAACCATGGCAAAACTGTGTTTCCATCCTCATGTTACCTGGATGTCTCTTCCTCCTGGGTCGAGATGAGAGGATTGGCAAAGTCAATCGCTGGCAGCAGCTAAGATCTCCAGGTTCGAATGCACCATGGGCTTGGGACTTTGAGCTTCTCCCTTGCCTTCTAAAGCTTCAACCTTCTTCCTCAATCGGATGTTTTCCCTGATAAGCCTTATGTTTCTGCCCCTCATCTTGCCATGTTTCTTGGTCAATCCATGAAAAGATCTATAAAGCTCGTTTTACCTCTCTATCAGCCTTTCATTTTTCTCTTTAATAACCCTCTGGAGTAGCTCGCATTCATAAGCTTGCTAAAGGAGCCGGTTGATTTTCTATGAAGCTAAAATCTTTGCATTTTGGGTTGGCCTATCTGCCACCTGCTAACTCTTCTCCTCCACGGGTATAGGGGAGGGTAAATTCACACAGTCCAAGCCTTGCTCTTCCATAGAGGCAGATGGGGGAAACTTTACACAGTCATTCTCTTGCTCCATCAGGGCTAGGGCTTCTTCCTAGGGTACCTTATCTGTTTTCTCCTTATCAAATTCTGCTTCAGCTCTCTGCAACTCCCCCTCCTCTTAAGAATCAGTGAAGGGAGGTTTAAAAGATTTGTACTTCTCCAAGGAATTTCCTCTAAAACCATCCCCTCATTCTCAGCCTTGTCATCAAATGTTAGCTTCCTTTTGGTTTTCTTCACCGGTGGAGCTGAGGAAAGGGGTTTGACTGAATTTGGGGGAAGAGCCCTCCTTCTTCGTTTTCCACTTCTGGGGTTTGAGGATTTATTTCCACCTTCTGGCTGTAATTTGGTTTCGAGCCCACTCGAGAAGAGAAAGAAAGTCCATTTCATGCCCTTTCTCTGCAATATCTCAGAAACCAACAATTTGATCAAACCATGCTAGAATAGCCTCCCTGCAATTTTAGATGGTTGAGCCTTTACTTGATGCACCATTTTGGTGAGGCTCTTGTGGAGGTAGAAAGGGATATTTAGAGGGTTCTTTCCCATGAAATGATCCAGAAATCTAAAGTGATAGATTAACACCCTGTTATACCTTCCCTCACAGGTTATATAGGCCAGGATGGACTTCAATAACAGTTTCCAATTATCCTCTAGGTGCGACATAGGGATGTCCTTCTTCCAAACCTAACTCCTATGCTCCGGTTTCAGATATGATTTAAACTCAAAATCCTTCTTAATCGTGGTCTTAAACCAGCTCTCCCCGGTCGTGGGAAATTATGTTACCTGGGAAAAGAGGGCCTCGTTCACATGGAACTCTTCCTTATCAATTACTTCCTTTTCTCCATCATATGTGAGGGTGAAAGCTTCGGCCACCTTTTTTTGAGATCCCTGAAGTTTTTTACAGAAGTTATAGCAACCAACATTCTTTAAAAACTAACCTACCTCGGGGTGTGCCTCCAGGTAGCAGGTGTCACTTAATTCCTTTCTCAAAACTGCCCCTCCCCCTTTCGGCATCAATGACCTGCTTGGTGGCTCTTGTTGCTCAAACCCGGACTGAGAGAGTGACAGGAAACAGGGAGAAAATGGGCTCAATCGACATGGTGGGGGCGAAAATGGGAAGGTGGTGTGGCCTTTCAGGAGCTAAATCCAAGGGTATGCAAAGGTGGGCAATCATGAGGGTGAAATGATGGTGGCTGAGACATGATTACAGCAGTGGAACAGAATTTGAGAAAAGCGATTATGTGGATGGGAAAAGAGGTCCGTCTGGTTAGAATTATGGCGGTGGTGTCCGGACTTCCCTCGAGAAGAGTTAGAATTTTGCTGAAATGACCCTTTTGGTGGCTTAAACCATGATGAGTTCCCTGCACCATGACCCCAAACCCTCAATTTGACATGTTCGTCAATTGACGTGACTTCCCTTTCAACAGCCGACAATTCATCTTCAAACCTGCTATGTTGCCAAAAAATGATTTTCGCTATTGTCTTTTGCTTTCAGCAGCTGAAGCTAACCCAACCCATTTTATGGCAAGCTATGGGATGTATGCCTGGATTTTGGTGGCTAATGAACACCATTGTGTTCGCCCAAACCCCTGAAACGGCTTCGTGAATGTGGGCATGACTTTTTCCTTTCGGCAGCTGGGGAAGGTTTCGAATTTTCCCCTCGAGTTGTGGAAAATGTTTGATCTTTCGTTGGCTGATGAACACCGTCATGTTCACCCAAGCCACCGAAAACCATCCCTCCACTTTACGCTATAAATTTTTCGCTTTCGGTGGTTGGAGTGTTATGTCTTTTTACACCATAAATAGCCGAAAACCCGGCTTTCGGTAGCTAATGAGCCCATACCAGGCCTGCCTAAGCTACCAAAACCTGAAACTTTGCCTTGGAAGGAGGCCGACACAAAAAATATCAACTTAGAATTCATTACCTTCTCAGACCTACCAGACTAAAACTTAGACATGTGTAGACAAGAAAGAAAAATAAAAGACTTCCTATCACCTAGACGACTTGACTAGTCTATGTTTATTGGGGAGATAACATCTGGCTCCTACTTGGGGATGGAGGCCTCCCAGTGAGGCTCCAAGAACCCAGACCAAACATCTTTCCTAAAAAGAAAACACACAAGCCTAGTGTTCCATTGGGCATGGAGTTATTTGCAAACAAACACAAAAACAAAACTGCAAACAAAATGATATTTACAATGACCAGGCCGTGAAGCCTTCAGACGAAATAAAGTTTCAGGAAATGCCCATTGACTAGGCCACCAAACATCTCTCACCTTTCCAGACTCTGCAAGTTGAAAGTATTGTTCTGATTTGCTTGAGATATCACGTAAGGGCCTGTCCAGAGAGAGTCAAACTTGCCATGCTTTCTTTTGTCTTGCATGGGGGCATCCCAATTCAAAACCCAGTCCCCCACCTGAAAAACAGTAGTCTTGGCTTTCTTGTCAAAAATACCTTTTATCTTTTCTTGATGAGCTTCTGATCTTTCCACCAGCTGTTCTCTAGTTTGCTACAGTTCAACCAAATCCAACATCCTTCTTACCATAGCATTCGGTTCATCCTGTTCCTCTTGGATGAATTTAGTCACTGGCAGGATTAACTAAACTAGGAAAATGGCATCAGTGCCATAAACCAAACTGAAAGGAGAAGTTCCTATGGATTTCTTGTTTGTCACCCTGTCAGCCCAAAGAGCAAATTTCAGATTTGAATCCCAACTCCTTTGATTTTCCTCCAATAGTTTTTTGATGATCCTGACTAGGATTTTATTGGAAGATTCCGCGAGACCATTGCCTTGAGAATAGTAGGGAGTGGAGTAAACTAGATGAATGCCCATCGATTCGCACATATGGACTAACTCTTTGTCTTTGAAAGCAGGTGCATTATTAGTTACCAGCCTTTTCGGGTAGCCAAATCTGGTGATGACGTTTTCATACAGAAATTTGATGATAACTTGATGGTTAGTGTTTCTAGTAGGGATTGCCTCGATCCGTTTGGTGAAGTAGTTTGTGGCCACCAGGATCCATCGGTGTTGACCACTGGATGAGGGATTGATCTCCCCTATGAAGTCGTGGCCCCATTGCTGGAAAGGACCGTTTACCACAATAGGCTTCAGGGGGATATATTTCAGCAGTTGTTTTCCCGTGAATCTTTTGCACTTGTCACAAACTTTCACAAAAGTGTATATGTCGGAGAACAGACACGACCAATAGTACCCAGCCCTTAGAATCTCATGGGTAGTGGTTTTCCAGTAGTGATGCCCCCCACATATGATTGAATGGAAATGTTGCATGACCTGCCCTAATTCTTCTTTATCCAAACACCTTAACAGAACGCCAACGGGATCTTTTCAGTACAGTAAATCATCACTTATGCAGAATTTTGTAGACTTAAGCTTGAGAGACCGTGCCTGAGTTGCGCCAAGTCCGGGTGGAACTTCTAAATTCTGCAAGAAATGAATGATACCTGAATACCACTCGCAAGAGAGCAGATTTTCAGACACTTACTGGCTGTCACGCTATCCAGCTGCAGCTGTCTCTGTTGGCAGATCTTTAGAATTTGTTCCAACGAAGTTAATGTCTAACAATTTGCAATTCTCTTCAACCATCAGTTTGGCCATACCTTGACCCTTTATCAACCTGGTGGGTTTCACCTCTACGTCAAATTTGATCAGCTTGGCGATCCATTTGGCCCTCTTGCCATCAATGTCAGGTTGAGTTAGGACATCCTTCACAGAAGCTGAAGGGACATAAGCTGTAATCTTCACATGCATGATATAAATTCTTAAACCTTTTAATGATTTTACCAGAGCATATGCCTATTTTTCTATGTGATCGTACTTCAACTCAGCATCCCTCAATGTTTTGCTGAAGAAGGCGATTGGATGATCAAGCCCTTCGTCGTCTTTCTGTAACAAGACTACTGCCACTGTATCATGGGAAGCAAAAGAGAAAATATAGAATACCTTGGTGTAATATGGGCTAACTAGAGTAGGAGCCTCCGTGATGGCTTGCTTGATGGCTTCGAAAGAATGTCTTTCCTGATCAGTTCATTTTGTTTCAGCACCCTTTTTTAGCATAGAGGTTATATGTTTTACCAACTCATAAAAATTCAGGATAAATCTTCTGACGAAATATATCTTACCAAGGAAAGATTGGATATCCTTTTTTGACCTTGGTATTGACAACTCTCGAATCGCTCCGACCCGAACTGAATCAATCCTTACTCCCTGTTCTGAAACAATGTGGCCCAGGAGCTTTCCCTCCTCAAGACCAAACTGTGACTTCTTGGGATTCAAAGAAATTCCAAACTGGCTGCATTTCAGGAAAACCTCTTGTAGGTGCTGCAAATGCTCCTCGTGGCTGTTTGAGTATACTGTGATATCATCGAGGTATATGAGGACAAATTTATCCTTAATCCCCATGAACGCGATATCCATGTCCCTCTGAAAGGTGGCCTTGGCGTTCATCAATCCAAATGGCATCTTGGCATAGATGAAAGTACCCCAAGGAGTGGTAAAGGCTGTCTTTTCCTGATCGTCTAGGTGCACATAAATTTGATTATAGCCTGAGAAGCCATCAAGAAATGACATGACCCTAGCCCCCGACACTCTCTGCAATAAGTGTTCCATCTTATGTAGAGGGTAGTTATCTTTTTGGGAGCCCTTGTTTAGGTTCCTGAAGTCAACACACAGCCTGACTTCACCATTCTTCTTCTTTACTATGACCAGATTTGCTACCCATCTAGAGTACCTCAGCAGGATTATGATCTTGGCATCGAGGATTTTTCTTATTTCCCTCTCTATTACAGGTAACAGAAGAGGGTTGATAGGCCGTAGCTTCTGTTTGAAAGGGGTAATGCCCTTTTCCATTGGAATTCTGTGTTGAATGGTTTCTTCATCATAGGTCTTCGGGTCACTGTATTCCCAAGCCAGGACATCTCCAAAATTCTTTACTAGGCTGCAGTAATCTGACTGCTGATCAGCTGTCAATTCCGTGGACAGGTTTATGAATTTGGTGTGATCCTGGCTGCCTATGTTCTGCTCATGGACAACTGGGTCTTTCTCTTCATTCATGGGTTTGATGGGGATGTCATTATGGTCAAAAATCCTCTCAAGAGGTACCAATCCCTTGGGTATATGATTTCCTGGCAATTGGACAATGTCATGATGGCCTATTTTTCCCTTCAATTTGGATTTCTGAGACTCTTCTACATACAGGTTCTCTTGGTCAATGTGCATATCAGAAAATTTGTCAACAACCTGGAGAAATCTGCTGATCTCATCATCGTTCTCAAAAACCTTCCAAAATTTGACATTATTGGGTAGGGATGGTCTATACCTAACTTGGATATCATATTTCAACTTTGGAGGCATGGGAGGAAGGAATAGGCTGGCAGAGACAGCAAGGGAATCAGCCAGATGGTTCATGGAATATAAGAAATTTTGAAAAACATGAAAGAATCCCTAAGTTTCCATACCTCATCTCTGTATGACTTCAGCCTAACTTTCTTTGCCTGATAGTTCCCATTCACCTGCTGTATGATGAGCTCTGCATCCCCAAAAAATTTCAGGCACATGATTCCCATTTCCTTTGCTGCCTCGACTCCTAACAGAAAAGCCTCGTATTCTGCTATATTAATCATGGCTTTAAATTCCAGTTTATAAGATAGATGAGTAACATCCTTCAGAGGAGAGATAAGGACTACACTTGCACCCACTGAAGCCTGGGAGCTGGCACCATAAAAAAACATGCTCCACACAGCAGTGGTTACCTCCTTGGCTTGCTGACCAATGGGCTTGGTGAGTTGCAAAGGGGATGGTTGTTCATCATCTATCTGTAGGATACATGCTCTGAAATCTGTATATATAGCATAGATGGGGTGGTTCACGGAATTCTTCTCATTACTGATAACATAAGCCAGTCGGTTTTCCCTGTACAGCCTTTTGGTTTCACCTCAAACATAGGAATGGTGGCATAAGTTAGGTCCATCTACAGAGTCCCCCCTAATCGTTTGCTCCATGTTCGGGATAGAAGTATACCAAATTTCGATGGGATGTCAGAAACCACTACGTCCATTACAATGCTTTTTGAAGGCAACTGAGTTAAGTTTATGACGAGATCCTTGATGAGGCCCAGACATTTAACTTTTCTGGAGTCAAATGAGAAGAGATCACGGTAGGGTTTTGTGATGCTAAGACCAAGTTCATCCATCACAGCTTTGGGCATGAGGTCATGGGAGGCTCCTTAGTCGAGTAAGCAATTGTGAAGGATTTTGTCATGGATGTTTAAGGATATGTAAAAGGGTGGGCAGGACCCATCCTGTTCCTCAACCATGGGACCTAGGGTCACGATAGGCTTATTGTCTTGGAGGTTCACAAAGTCAGCATCGATGGATGCTCTTGGCTGGAGGGACTTCAGTATGGACTACTTGAAGCAATCGTTTTTCATCAACTCGATTAGGGGAAAAGGGATTTTTATTTTTCTGGATCTCAGTCTCAAGATTGAAGGAATAGGGAAACTTGTCAGGGATCCTTGTCTCTTGGGCTAGAGCTATAAGTTGGACAGGGTCTAGGGTAGCTGGCTGGGATATTCTCTGCTGCTGTTTTGCAAGAGCTGTAACCTGCTTTGTGGGAGCAGCAGTCTGCTGTTTTGAAGGAGTGACAGACTGTTTTGCAGCAGTAGCAGGCTGCTTCGTGGAGGCAGGAGTCCTCCTTGCAGGATCAAGGTTTAAAGACTTCTTAGCGACAATCCTGGACCTCAAGTCATAGCTCCTCTGATAATTAGCCTGACATAGTGTTTCCTCGGTGATTTGTTTGGTCATGAGGGCTTCCTCATATTCGGACTGTGTCAAGAAGGCGAGGTCGACCTTATCCTCCATGTAGTTGACATCATCCTCTTCTTCTGCTCCTCCCTGCATAAGCTCCTGCTCTTCTTCCTCAATACTCCATGCTGGAAAGGAGCTTTGATTCTTTGTTCTTCAGCGGGATTCCTGTCTCTCTGAAGAGCTTGAACCGGCAGGCCATTTCTTCTGAAAGGGGGAGCATTTGTATTCTTGGGGATAAAATCATGTGGACCTTTACCTCTCGTGGATGGCGAGCCTTGCACTTTCATCTTGGACATTTCGGAGGTCAAGTTGTCTAGGATTTTGGCCATTTTTTCCAGCTTAGTTTCTAACGAGGAAGAGGAATCTGGGGTCTGCCTTTTTTTATCAATCTTCCCCTTTAGGATTTTGGGGATGCGACCATATTTGAATCCACTTCGAGCGCAGCATCTTGCATGAGTAGTAAGGAGGCAACTCTTCTTTCCCGGAGATGAAGGCAAAAATCAAGGTCAAAAGCATTGGCATACGTGATCTTGGAAAAGGTATATGTAGGCTTAATCTCAGCAGGGATTTTGTTAAACATTTTGTTAAACGTCTTTGTAAAAGTTTCCACAGACTCGTCATTTTCTCTCTTCAAGTTATCAAATTCCATGAGATAACATATGTGGTCTCTTCTTTCCCCCCAATGTTTCAGAAACAGTTCATCCAGTGCCTCGATGTCATTTATTGACCCAACAGGTAGTTCTTTAAACCACTTTCTTGCCTAACCATCTCAACTCTGCACAAACACTCTAGTCCATACATCTTCATGCTCGATATTTATGTTCTCGGCATAGCTATAAAATGCCTCCAAGTTCTCCTCGACTGTAAAGTCCCCCTCCCTGGTGAATTTTGGCATATATTTCTAATAATCTCCGGTAGGCATAACAGAAAGAGGATTAGGCAAATTTAGAGGGGCATACCTAGCAAGGAGGATTTTCTCCATTTAAGTTAAAGGGACAGCCATTGTAGGTGTGCGTATCAAAGGGATGGCAGACAGCAATTTGAGTATGGGCAGTGGCTGAGGAGGCATAGGAAACAATGAAAGTGGAGGTTTTGTTTCAGTAGAGTCGCCAAAAGTGGGGGTGAAACAGATTGATGGCTGCTCTGGGAAATCAGTCTTCTCACAGGACTGTACAAGTAAAGAGGACAGCCTTTGCTCACGCTGGTCTAAAAGGTCCTGGAATATATTTTCTATAGCAAGCATGTTAGTGTAAACGAAGGGAAACTTTTCATCTTGTTTGGTCAATGTGGGCTTCAGGTAGGAGGAATAGCCTTCCTCTTTGACGGATTCTAGGACTTCTTTTCCTAGGTCAGTTAGTGTAGCAGGATCAGGGCTAGGGACTTGGGCAGCAGCAACAGATGAAGATACTTGGGACCAGATAGATGATTACAACCGAAAAAGTGCCCAGGATTTGTCTATCATCAAAGCTGGAACTGTGTCATCTCCCAGGGAAGCTATTGCTTCAATAATCTTTCCCCAGAAGCGGCGCCAATTTGTTATCACTCCAAGAAACTCTCTTAGGTTGTATTTCAGAGATACCTAGTAACTTAAACTTGTCTTGAAAGAAGGGATTAATTTTGGATCAAGTTGGATGACAGGAATCAAAATCTTACACTCTCACAACATGCATGAGGGATCTCAGATAGACAAGGCTTTGACTATGGTTGTTCAGAGGGTTGAATTAAAATAGAGGGTGTGAATCCTTGTCGCTTTTAACAGATTCATACACAGTAGAATGCATATAAATGGCTAAGCGCAACAAAATAACGACATATATGTTTAGTTCTTAAACACCATGACAGGATAACAGCTATCTCAGCAATTAAAGTGAACATACAGGAAATATATCATTCACAGCAAGTACAGAAACATGAGAAACAAAAATCTGCCAACCAATAATAAAAGAAGCTTGTATAATCTGAAAAGTTACAGAAGTTTGAGAATACAAAAGTCGATTCTTCTCTCCAAAGTCGAACCTCTATCTACTTCAGTCCTCAGCTTTATAGCCATTACACAGTTTTTAGATCCCAAACAGATGGATCGAATATACTAAAAATAACAACTGAAAACAGCAAATGATAGATGCAACAGTGCATCATGATCAAAGTAACTGCTCTTTTTAAGTGACACTACGCTTGGTAGTTGAGATGAGCATCTTGGAGCTGGGGGCAGGTGTGAAAATGCTATTCTGTAGAAGCCTGTAGGGGTGTTTTCCAAAAATAGGAAGAAATATTTTTACTGTCGAATCTGCCAGCGCTTTCAGTCTGCGAACAGAGGCGATCGTGGTACACTTGAACATTTGTCAATCTTCTGGAAAACATCTTCAAGGTGTTAGGAATCATACCAAAAAGGTTTGCTTCCTGCTGATATATCTGTGCATTTATTTTAGTTTTCGGTAGCTAACAAAACTGGGCTTGAAGGTGACAAGCAACCGAAAGCCTAACGTTCAGTGATTAATGAATCATAGTAATGCTTCACCTAAACCACTGCAATGCTTGAGGGTGCTATAAAACCTTATCTCTTTTTCAGTATCTGGGAGGATGTCGCTTGTGCACAATAAGCTGCCAGAACGGGATTCAGCAGCTAATGAATAGTTCCGGTGTGTTGGTTGTGGAGACAGATCTTCTAGTCTCAAAGATGATATTGTATCAGCCGTGTTTTTACCCCAATTCTATATGATATGTAGGTGGCCCTTATAAAATAAAGGCATTGTAATACGGCTAGGGTTGTTGATGTATTAGGTTTTATGCATTGTAAAGATCTTTGAGATCAGGAGAGAGACTGTGAAACAGAGAAGAGGAAGTGCAGCGGTTGTGCTGCAGGTTGTATCCCTTCTACTTGTTGGACGGTAATAATAATAAGGACTGGCAAATTCAGTGTGGACGTATCCCAAGTTGGGTGAACCACGATATATTTGTGTCTCTCTTGTAATGTGTATGTGTGATTATATTTGTATTTCTGTTTATTGTTATTGCTCTGCGATCCTATTTTTCTAACACGGTGTTCACCCAAGCTGTCGAAAACCATGCCCGGTTCAACCTGCAAAACATGGCAAAACTGTGTTTCCATCCTCATGTTACTTGGATGTTTCTTCCTCTTGGGCCAAGGTCGGAGGATTGGAAAAGTCAATCACGGCACCAGCTAAGGTCTCCAGGTTCAAATGTGCCATGGGCTGGGGACTTTGAGCTTCTCCCTTGTGTTCTAAAGCTTCGACCTTCCTCCTCAATTAGATGTTTTCCCTAATAAGCCTTATGTTTCTGCCCCTCATCTTGCCATGTTTCTTGGTCAATCCATGAAAATATATGTAAAGATCGTTATATCTCTCTGTCAGCCTTTCATTTTTTTCTTTAATAACCCTCTAGAGTAACTCGCGTTCATAAGCTTGCTGGAGGAGCTGATTGATTTTCTGTGAAGCTGAAATCTTCGCATTTTGGGTTGGCCTTTCTGCCACCTGTTGACTCTTCTCCTCCACGGGTATAGGGGAGGGTAAATTCACACAGTCCAAGCCTTGCTCTTCCATAGAGGCAGATGGGGGCAACTTTACACAGTCATTCTCCTACTCCATCAGGGTTGGGGCCTCTTCCTAGGGTACCTATTCTGTTTTCTCCTCATCAAATTCTGCTTCAGCTCTCTACAACTCCCCCTCCTCTTCAGAATCAGTGTAAGGGAGGTTTAAAATATTTGTAATTCTTGAAGGAATTTCCTCTGAAACCATCCCCTCATCCTCAGCCTTGTCATCAAATGTCAGCTTCCTTTTGGTATTCTTCACCGGTGGAGCTGAGGAAAGGTGTTTGACTGAATTTAGGGGAAGAGCCCTCCTTCTTCATTTTCCACTTCTGAGGTTTGAGGATTTCTTTCCACCTTCTCGCTGTAATTCGGTTTGGATCCCACTCTAGAAGAGAAAGAAAGTCCATTTCATGCCCTTTCTCTGCAATATCTCAGAGACCAACAATTTGATTAGACCATGGTGGAATAACCTCCCTGCAATTTTGGAGGGCTAAGCCTTTACTTGATGCACCATTTTGGTGAGGCTCTTGTGGAGGTAGAAAGGGATATTTAGAGGGTTCTTTCCCGTGAAATGACCCAGAAATTTGAAGTGATATATTAACACCCTGTTATACCTTCCCTCACAGGTTATATAGGCCAATATGGACTTCAATAACAGCTACCAATTATCCTCCAGGTGCGACATAGGTATGTCCTTCTTCCAAACCTGACTCCTATGCTCTGGTTTCAGATATGATTTAAACTCAAAATCCTTCTTAATCGTGGTCTTAAACCAGCTCTCCCCGGTCGTGGGCAATTCTGTTACCTGGGAAATGAGGGCCTCGTTCACATGGAACTCTTCCTTGCCGATTACTGCCTTTTCTTCGTCATATGTGAGGGAAAAAGCTTCAGCCACCTGTTGGTGAGAGCCCTAAAGTTTTTTATAGAAGTTATAGCAACCAACATTCTTTAAAAGCTGATTTACCTTAGGGTGTGCCTCCAGGTAGTAGGTGTCACTTAATTCCTTTCTCAAAACTGCTCCTCCCCCTTTCGACATCGATGACCTACTTGGTGGCGCTTGTTGCTCAAACCCGGACTGAGAGAGAAACAGGAAACAAGGACAAAATGGGCTCAATCGACACGGTGGGGGCGAAAATGGGAAGGTGGTGTGGCCTTTCAGGAGCTAACTCTGAGGGTATGCAAAGGTGGGCAATCATGAGGGTGAAATGATGGTGGCTGAGACATGATTGCAACAATGGAACGGAATTTGAGAAAAGCGGTTATGTGGATGGGAAAAGAGGTCCATCTGGTCAGAATTATGGCAGTGGAATCTGGACTTCCCTCGGGGTGAGTAAGAATTTTGCTGAAATGACCCTTTCAGTGGCTTAAACCATGATGAGTTCCCTGCACCATGACCCCGAACCCTAGATTTGACATGTCCGTCAATTGACATGACTTCCCTTTCGGCAGCCGAGAATTCATCTTCAAACCTGCTATGTCGTCGGAAAATGATTTTCGCTACTGTCTTTTGCTTTCGGCGGCCGAAGCTAACCCAGCCCATTGTATGGCAAGCTATGGGAAGTATGCCTGGCTTTCAATGGTTAATCAACACCGTTTTGTTCGCTCAAACCCCCAAAACGGCTTCGTGAATGCGGGCATGACTTTTTCCTTTCGGCAGCTGGGGAAGGTTTTGACTTTGCCCCTCGAGCTGTGGAAATTTTTTTATCTTTCGATGGCTAATGAACACTGTCATGTTCGCCCAAGCCACCGAAAACCATCCCTCCACTTTACGTTGTAACTTTTCCACTTTCGGTGGTTGGAGTGTTCTGTATTTTTACACCATAAACAGCCGAAAACCCGACTTTCGGTAGCTAATGAGCCCATATCATGCCCACCTAAGCTACCGAAACCTGAAAATTTTTCTTCGGAAGGAGGCCGACGCAAAAAATATCAACTTAGACTTTGTTAACTTCTCAGACCTACCGGACTAAAACTCAAACATGTGTAGACAAGAAACAAAAATAAAAACTTCCTATCACCTAGACGACTTGACTAGTCTACGTTTATTGGGGAGATAACAAGTTCTTAGAGGCTTACTTGGATGTGTGAATAGTTTATAGTTTACTTAAAGATCATATTGTATTACTTAGACTGATGTTGGACCATTGTCGACAGATGCATTTATCTTTGAACTTATGAATATGCATTTTATGTGTTCCCTTTGGCAATTTGTTGGGACACATTATCTGTTGCATGGATTTCTTGTAGACTCTGTTAAGATCACGGCGATTGTGAACCTGCAGCAACCTGCATCGGTAAATATGTTGTGATGCACCTCAGGACATACTGGATATAATAGAAGTCATATCTGCAGCTATGCTTCTATTACCACTCCATTATAATAGTTGTTGAAGAAAGAAAAAGATTTTAAGTGGACTGAAGAGTATGAAAATTCCTTTGCAACTTTGAAAGAAAAAATGGCCAACGCTCTAATTTTTGTATTCCCTAACTAGCAAAAGGAATTCCATGTACATGTTGACACATCATGTATTTTCTTGGGAATCATACTAGCTCAAATAGGAGAAGGAATGATGGATCATCCGGTGTACTTCACTAGATGAAAACTATCTTGGGCGGAACACAACTACAAAACCATAGAATGGGAAAGAATAACAATGATTTACACCCTACAAAAATTCTGCCACTATCTGTTGGGAGGACAATTCAATATTTTCATAGATCATCCATCCCTCAAGTACCTGGTGAAAAATCCCATCCTAAAAGGATGCATCTGCAGATGGTTACTCTTATTCTGGGAATTCTCTTTTGAAGTAATAGTCAAACCAGGGAAACATAATTATGGACATGACCTCTTGTCATGAATAGAGACATGGGAAGCTGACAAACCTGTTGATGATAAATTACTAAATGTAGCATTATTCAGGGTAGAAACTATTCTAGATCATTTAGAAGAGATCACATTATTTCTCACAACCAATAAATCACTTGATGATAATTCGATAATTCTGAAATGCCACTTAGTCATGCGAGACTTGGAGTATCAACTGATTGTAGGACAACTCTTTGTCAATGCATATTGGATGATGAACATCAAAACTATCATGTGGGAATGCCATGTTGGAGGTGCGGGTGGCCATGTTGGTGAAAAATCTATAGGAAGGAATATACTTCAAGTAGGTATGTGGTGGCCCATGATGTTTAAAGATGCTAGGGAATATGCTAAAAAATGTGATGTCTTCCAACGAGTTGGTAAATCATTTCCACGAGATGAAATTCCACTCAAACCAGTATGGGAATTCTAGACATTTGAAAAATATGCAATTGATTTTGTGGGTGTTGATGTGTTTGTAACTTCAGAAGATATTCACTTGTATATTGTATGTATTACATTTGTATTTTATTGTATCCCCAACGGAGATATATTATTCCTCCGATTGGAAGTGTCATCATTTGTATTTGCAAGTGTCGCAAGTATTATTGTAAGTGTCACAACTTATATTTGATGGGTTATTAGACCACCTTGGTGGGGTCGGCCCTATATGAGTTGTGTGGGTCAAAGGGTTATTAGACCACCCTAGTGGGGTCGGCCCAGAGTCAGTTCATGTTAAGTGGTTAAGTTGGGGCCGACCTAGTTAGAGTTAAAAGTCAAGTGAAGTAAAGTATAAATAGAGAGTGTGACTCTCTCATTTATTCATTCTCTCACTCACTGACTTTACATTATTGAGAGAGAGGAGGAGTGCGCATAAGTGGAGGAGGATAAGCTTATAGGAGAATATATCTTGTGGGGTTTGATCTTTGTGATATTTGTATTGATGCTCATTCTATCTCTGAGGAAGTTGCGGGGTTTTTCACCTTCTTGGTTTTCCCCGGGTTTTCCCCGATGAATTCCGTAAAAAGTGACAGTTAGGGCATGGACTGTACTTTCATAGGTCCGGGTTTCAGAGGCCGAAGTTGAAACAGTGATGCATGGCATGCCTTACAGGTTTGTTATACTGTTTCATCCCATAAAAAGGTCACGTTGCGACACTTGGCATATCTCTCTCTCAGAGAATCCATTTGAGGTCAGATCTGTGGAGTTGGAAAGATGACAGGTCAATATAGAACAGGCTGAAGTTACAGACCCTGAGGATTTGAAATTTCAGAGATACATCAGAAACAATATGGCATATATTTCTATCCAAACAAAATTGGATTCTGAGCACCTTCAATTTTGGATCGTCACTGCTGTGGGAAACTAAGGTTATGGAGAAAGTTGGAATTTTTGAAATATGAGACCACGGATGGATGCTCCTCATCAAAATCGAAATTTAGAGACCAAGATCAAATGTTTTGGTTGGGAATAACCCCAAGCATCATCAACCCCTAGTTCTGGATTTTGATCGGTAAGGTGGAAAATTAGGGTTTATGAAAAAGTTGAAATTTTAGGAATCTGTGACCACGGCTGGATGCTCCTCATAAAAATCAAATTTTAGAGCACAAGATCAAGCCTTTTGGCTGGGAAGAACCTCGAGCATTATCAAACCCTAGTTCAGGATTCTAACCAACAGATACGAAAGTTTAAAAGGAAATTTTGAAGGGTCAAATTTTAGAGATTTCAAAATTGAAGTAACCAGCTTGATCAGCTCAACCAGGCGCATCTTTTCATCCAATCAGAAGTTTGAAATTCAAAGTTTGAATTTTTAGGGTTTCTTTGACAAACCCTAATCCATCTCCAGATCCAGTTTTAGAAAATCAAAGTGGATTGGGTTAATCCTAGAAGAGGATGAATTGGACACCTACATAAGTGAATAGATTCCAGTTCCAGAGGGAGATGAGGCTAAGGCCTTACATAAGAAGTCTACAAGCAATCTCGACAGGTATGACTTGAGGAGATATAGGTATGTTTTGAAATCTGTTCATGATTAATTTTATGATATGTTTGTATTCATATTATTGAGTTTAGTACAATCTTGATTAATTTTAGACTTGTCTTATCACCCTAGTAAAAATAAATGCATGTGAATGATAGAAGACATTCACTGATTAGGGGTATGACACTTATGATTGTACTAATACACTGTGTTGTATGAGGATGATGTTGTCCACTAACATGAAGGGTACATCAAGAAAGACAAATCAAGTTCTAGATCAAGAACATATAGCCATGATGACATGAAGACAAAGAGTCATGAATAGTCATGGATCACATAGAAGCTCTACTTATGAGGTATGTATAACTTGGTTCTACAATTATTAACTTATGAGATATGCAGGTTGCTAGTACAAGGTCTCTAAGAGAACAAAGAAGACATGATTTGGGTATGTTAGACAAGCATGATAATCCATATCTTGACGATGACACTAGTGCACACTTAAGCATGCATAGTGGTCTAGAATGGATATAAGTTCAAAGACAGATAATCCAGGAAACAAAGATCAAGAGGGAGCTCACTCTAGTAGTTCCTGCAAGGAAGCAAAGATTGAGAGGGAGTCCACCCAACAACCAAACAAAGATTAGTATTTGAATTGTCATTTCCTGTATATATGATTACTTAAATGATGTTGTTCAGTCATGTACATACTTATGTTCCTATATTTAGGATGTATATTATGCACATTAGAAAAGTTGCATTAATGAACAAGATACTACTAATATGCAAGAAATGGGTAAGTGGCCTATGGTACTATACAACATTCCATTGCTACTTATCTAGAATGAAACCTCTTTGCTGAGATGTTGGGAGTTGTGCACACTCTTAACAATGTTCTGGTAGAGATGGAAGGCATCTAGAAAGTTACGGGATATGGATAAATGTTGTATTGAAGCATTGGCTAAGATAATTGCATGATTGTATGACATATGTCTTTATGAGTAAGAATTTGTTCTGAAATATATAAGATGTTTCGAATCATGTAATTGAACTTGTCTTGTAGGAAAGACCGTGTACCATCACCTACAAAAGAAGAACTACAACATTTGTTCCAGCAACGAAGTTCAAAGAAAACTATCTATTGAATATATTGAAGAATCTGAAGTTCCCAGGATCCCGGATGTAGTAATGGAAGAATGCCATGATCGAGGAATATCAGTCGATCATGAAGAATGATGTTTGGGATGTGGTCTCGAGGCCAAAAGGGAAGTCTGTTGTGACTTCCAAGTGGAACTATAAGATCAAGCATGCTGCAGATGTAAGCATAGACAAATACAAGGCAAGATTTGTAGCTCGTGGCTTCTCCCAAAAAGAGGGGATAGATTATGAAGAGACTTTTGCACGTGTAGCCAGATACACTTCCATTAGAACATTACTTGCTGTGGCTGCAGTGATTTAGTGGAATATACACCAGATGGATGTCAAGACAGCTTTCTTGAATGGTGTAGTCGAAGAGGAAGTGTATGTGGAGTAGCCACTTGGTTTTGAGACACATGACATGGATCCATATGTGTGTCAATTGAAGAAAGCCTTGTGTGGCTTAAAGCAAGCACCTAGTACATGGTACGACAACATAGACAGCTTCCTGTCCAGTTTGGGATTTACCAAGAGTAAAGAAGATTCCAACCTTTACTACAAGGTTTAGAAGGGCAATCCAGTGATACTTCTATTATATATGGATGACCTATTTGTGACAGGTAAGGATAGATTGATTGCCGACATGAAGAGGAAGCTTGCCACCGAGTTCGAGATGAAGGACTCAGGCATGATGCATTACTTTCTAGGTATGGAGGTGTGGCAGAGTGCAAATGGAATCTTCCTTGGACAAGGGAAGTATGCAGTAGATATCCTGAAGCGGTTCGGGATGGTGGACTCCAAGGCCATGGCCACACCTATGGCATCGAATGTGAATCTATTGAGTGATGCTTCATTAGAGTCGATTGATGCCATGACGTATCATCAGATGATTGGGTCCTTGATGTACCTGACGAACACAAGACCAGATATTTGCTTTGTTGTGAACATCTTGAGCCAGTTCCTAATGGGTCCTAGACATGTTCACCTGATTACTGTAAAGCATAGTCTGAGGTACCTAAAGAGTACGGTTGATTATGGCCTCAAGTATGATGCGAATCAAAAGGTTAACCTGGAGGGTTATGTTGATTCATATTGGGAAGGAAGTGATGTAGATAGGAAGAGCACTTCGGGATGTTGCTTCAGTACGGGATCAGGTATGATCTCTTGGTTTAGCAGGAAGCAGTCTTGTGTAGCACTGAGTACAGCTGAAGTAGAGTATGTCGCAGCTTGTTTGGCTAGTTGTGAGGCATTATGGCTAAGAAAGCTACTATCTGATTTATTTGATCTCTAGTTGAATGCTACTTGTATCTATTGTGACAACCAAAGTTGTGTGAAGTTGTCAGGGAACCCGGTGTTCCATGACAAGTTGAAGCATATCGAGATCAAATATCACTATATTAGGGATATGGTGCAGAGAGGAGCAATGAAGCTTCTGTATGTTGTGACGGATGAGTAGATTACAGATGTGTTGACCAAACCACTATCCAAAGTGAAGTTCAAGTACTTTAGAAAGAGGCTTGGTGTACTTTAGATCAAGGTTCCTGACATGGGATTTTCAAATGTATGTTCCAACATGGTTGTAGATGTGTTCTCCCATGGTCATGATGTAATTTCTGAGCCATTCTCACATGGTGGTAGATGTGTTCTCCCATGGTGCAGATATAAGGGCTGGAGCCATTCTCACATGGTGGTAGATGTGTTCTCCCATGGTGTAGATGTAAGGGCTGAAGCCATTTTTCACATGGTAGGAGATGTGTTCTCTCATGGTGAAAAAGTAAGGGCTAGAGCCTTCCCCGAATGGTGGTAGATGTGTTCTCCCATGTTGGTGGTGTAAGTGTTGTATGAGGTGCATCTGGCCTGTGCTTCGTGGACGATGAGATGATCTGAAGATGATGAGCATCAAGACAATGTTGT
Source organism: Larix kaempferi (assembly GCA_027924585.1). Lineage (NCBI taxonomy): Eukaryota > Viridiplantae > Streptophyta > Pinopsida > Pinales > Pinaceae > Larix > Larix kaempferi. The sequence goes on along the minus strand of BSBM01000259.1, from coordinate 10,776,174 downwards.
GACAATGATCAGGATGATCATGCGATGATGACATGCATCAGGATGATGCTATGACGATGATCAGGATGATCATGCGATGATGAAATGCATCAGGATGATGCTGTGACGATGATTAGGATGATCATGCGATGATGATATGCATCAGGACAATGTTGTGACGATGATCAGGATGATCATGCGATGATGATGTACTATATGATGATGATCAGTATGATCATGACCATCAGGATGATGATTTGTGCGAGGATGATCAGGTTGATCTTGAGTATCAGGATGGTACTCTGTGGTCGTGGACAGGTTGTGCAAGGGTAGCATGTAATACGTCCTGGAGATTCGGACAGGTTGTGCTAGTCATGTAAAAGGCCTCAGATGCTCTTTATAGATCTTTCTAGGAAAGGCACTCTTTTAAGGTTTTGCTAGACCACATGTAATATGTCCTGAAGATCCGGACAAGTTTTTCTATGCATGTAAAAGTCCTCAGATGCTCTTTAGAGTTCTTGCTGGGAAAGACACTCTTTTAAAGTTTTGTGGGGTCCACATGTAATAAGTCCTAGAGATCCGGATAGGTTGTGCTAGGCACGTAAAAGTCCTTGGATGCTTTTTAGATTTATTGTCGTTCGTGCTATGTACATAAACGTTCCCAGGACACTCTTTTAAGGTTTTGTGGTGGTGGTCACATGTAATCAGTTCTGGAGATCTTGTCGGTCGTGCTTATGCACATATATGATCCTGGGATGCTCTTTAGAGTTCTTGTCGGTCTTTCTATGCATATAAACATTCCTGGGACACTCTTTTAAGGTTTTGTGATGGTCACATGTAATATGTCCCTGGGAGATCTTGTCGGTTGTGCTTAGGCACATAAAGGATCCTGGGATACTCTTTCGAGGTTTTGTTGACACACATAATTAGTCCTGAGGATTCCACAGGATGGCCAGCTCGCAGAGATGATGAAGACCTATAGGAGGCCAGGCCTACATCTAGCATGAAAAAGGGTTGGCTCTGTATAACTTCCTATGACGAGAAGAATTGAGAGATAGCCCAATGATCGAGATGACGAGTACAGCAGCAGTGACGATGATGCTCTAGTGATCCAGTGACGATGATCCAGCTCCAGTATTGATGACTTGTGTCAAGAGAATACCTTCCTAGTTAAGAGGGAGTGTTGATGTATTTGTAATTTCAAAAGATATTCACTTGTATATTGTATGTATTACATTTGTACTTTATTGTATCCCCAACGGAGATGTCACTTTCCTCTGATTGAAAGTGTCATCATTTGTATTTTCAAGTGTCACAAGTATTATTGTAAGTGTCGCAACTTATATTTGATGGGTTATTAGACCACCATGGTGGGGTCGGCTCTATATGAGTTGTGCCGGTCAAATAATTATTAGACCACCCTAGTGGGGTCAGCCAGAGTCAGTTCATGTTAAGTGGTTAAGTTGGGGCCAACCTAGTTAGAGTTAAAAGTCAAGTGAAGTAAAGTATAAATAGAGTGTGTGACTCTCTCATTTATTCATTCTCTCACTCACTCACTTCACATTAGTGAGAGAGAGGAGGAGTGTGCACAAGTGGAGGAGGAGAAGCTTCTAGGAGAATATCTCTTATGGGGTTTGATCTTTGTGATCTTTGTATTGATGCTCATTCTATCTTTGAGGAAGTTGTGGGGTTTTTCACCTTCTTGGTTTTCCACGGTGAAATGCTTTGTGTCTCTTTTCTCTTGTGTTTGATATGTTGTACATGTTGTTCTCTTAGTTAAGATCCTAGATCAGATTGAATTAAATTCTGAAAAACTAACAGTGGGACCTATCAATCCACCGGAGAAAAATTCTAAATCTCTCTATATCATTACCACAACATATTATGTAATAATATGGGCTGAAGCAACACTAGTTCGAGATTTATCTATAAAGACAACACCTTAGTTCATTTATGAAAACATCATCACTCGGTTAAGATGCCCCATAAGCCTTACAAGTGACCAAGGTAAGCACTTCTTGAATACCACTATTAAGGAACTGACGAAGGAGTTTTTGATACAACACCATAAAATTAGTTTGTATCACCCATAAGAAAACAACATAGTAGAATCCTTCAACAAAATTCTAGATATCGAGCTAGCAAAAATATGTTGCGTAAACTGCAATGATTGCGATGATCGAATTCTGATTGTGTTATGGACATACATGACCAATACAAAGAAAATTCATAAGGAGACTCCATTCGATTTGATATATGAAAAATAAGCAATCGTTCTAGTAGAATTTGTGGTTCCAATCCTTTACATTCCACATGCAACACACATGACAAAGAAAGATTCAGTTGTGGAACGTCTTGTAAACTAATGGAACTAGAATAATATTTCTTTCTTGTAGACTAATGGAACTAGAAGAATCATGATTTTTATTCGATTATCACGCAACAATTGAAAAGGAACAACATAAGGCATGTCATAACAATCACATCAAGCATAAAAAATTTAACATAGGTGACCAAGTTTTACTCTATGACAACAAGTTTAGGAAGCATCTAGGCAAGCTTCAGATGCATTGGTTGGGACCTTTCATTGTTGCATAAATCAAAGATTTAGGATTTGTTAAGTAGCACAACTCAATGGTATTCTCCATCCACATTGGGTAAATGGAACACACCTAAATACTTATGTTTATGTTTAGTGATTATGTAAAATGACACTCTTGTAAATGGGAGTGAGGTAGTTAGGAGTTAGGTTTTTTAATCTTGTCATTTTCTTAGTTCTATTCATTCATTTCAGTCAAGTTGTTTGTTAGGGGTACCCACCATTTTCAATTCATCAATCACCATTTGCATGTCGCATCAATCCATCTTGTCTTTTTGGCATTAAAGATCCATTAATGAACAAATTTTCGTATCAATGATTGCCTATGTGAAACCATCTTTCAATTCCTACATTTAAGAATGTAATCATTATGATCTTCCACTATGTCCTAACAATAATTGTTTTCCCTTGTTGATTGAACTAGTTATTAAAGGTTAGTTATTTCTAATGCATTCCACATTCTGAAGAGTTGAAGAAGTGCATATCAAACACCCTAGAGATTTTAGTACATAGTGAGTCTAAGGACTTCAAAAAACCAAGCATTCAGTTCGTATACCAACAATGATCATATACAATGGGAAAAGAACCAACAACACAAGATGCAACTAGCATGGCACATGACAATTAGAAAGAATTAGTGAAGGAAGACTCCATTGATCCTTGAATCGATTTCTTGGGTGCATATTTACAAGGGAAGGTTGAGCAAACATGGCTCTTGGATCCTGATTTTTTTATGGAGAATTATATCCCGACATGTGTCCAAGCACCTATATATATTTTATTCCTTCTAAAAATGGGGAAATTAAAAAAAAATGGAAATATGATTTTGTGTCCCTTTGGGATTCGATGTCGATGAATTCGAAATACCTCCCAATATTCAGCACCACAACAAAAGTTCTAAAATGTATCAGGTTCTTGACCAACAGAGTGCATGGCCACTCCCCATGTTTGGATCACAAGTCTCATATTCATGTAGATTAAATTCATAGATTGGCGGGACTATCAATAACAAGGGAGCGCATCGCTACAATATTTCAAGGTGACTGCAAAAGAGGCAGGAATCGCTCAGAGCCGATCCTGAATGATTGATATGAGACAAAGCATGGAGGAAAAGGCATCGTAATTGCTAACATCAATCACTCATCGATCAAGATTGCATGTCATATCATAGCCATCCAAGTCATGTAGAAATACACAACAAGGGAATTTACTTTGGACACCATTTCTATGGTGGAGTTCTATGTTCAAGGTGTTTAGTTGAATTGGTGTAAGTATTTGATGAATGAGCACTTCCAAGCATTTACAGATGTGCAAAAATACGATGGTTACTTTATTTTCAAGTATTTTCTCATAGTATTGGCCATATGGAAATGGAAACCACTGAAAGGAAAATAATTGTCACACATTACTCATCAACAGGGTAATGCACAACATTTTACTCCATGGAGGACGTAGCGCGATGCTAACAATGTAGTGTTGCACAACAATGCTTTTGGGTAATGGTACCTAGATCTTAAGAAGGAGGCACTAGAGCGGATTCAAAAGATCTTGTTAGTTAACTACACTTCTAAGATATGGTTAGGGATTGATCATGATAACACCTTCATTCGGCTACAAGAAGTTAACCCAAATGAATTTAAAGCATGCACCCTGCCATTCTGTTTGCTGCCAGAGGCGTTTCACAAAGAGGTCAACAATTGGCCAAGAGTAACAGTCATGTCAATAGTAAAAGGTAATTCATACATATTTCCTCATTCTTTAACTAAAGATAAGTAAAAAAGAAAAGAAAATGTGGCCCCTAAGGACTCTTTAGAAGAAACATCCCAACCTACCACAATTGAATTCTTGCATCTTGCACTTCTCCTGTCCTTAGAATCCCTTGCACATACTACTATGATCCCCACAAAGTTTGTGAAAGATTCCTTTGTTTATCTAGGTGAACCAAAGAATCCCCACATTAGTAACCCATCCATTACAACACCATTATTCACCACCTTCACCATCCCTACACCTTATTACACAATGCTTCCCTGAGCTTCCCAAAATTTTCCCACCCTTCCACTTGTGATGGCTCCCCTTCCGTTAGAATTTACTTTGAAATCCCTCCAGACCCATGCCAAGAATACCTATTTTATTGATACACTTGATGACTCAGGTACCAAAAGTTAGAAAATAAGTCACATATGTCCACAACAAGTTGAAGTACACCACTCAACAGAGTCAAAATAAATTTTCCACACTTCACGATTGGGTCAACATCTTAGCTAAAAAGTAAAAAAATGTATATATTTTTCTGGAAAAGTTAAGTAGTTGAATATCAAAGCTCAGAACATCGCTATTCCTCTTGATCACGAGTGCAAGTACCAAGAAGCACATCAAGCAAATGATGCATTGTCCACACAATATGACAAATTCTGCACTACTAAACAAGCTCTTCATGAGTGAAATACATCGACCCAACTCACATACACTGACTTATAACAATTAGATCAGTTCCCAGACACATTGAACCAATAGCTCCATACTCAAATTCCCACACTCTCAGATACACAATGAGCTCAAAAAAATTTGGCTAGCGCCAAATTTTTTCTTGAAAAATGGAAGACCAAATTGGAAGCATTCGACGTTTTCATACAACGTGCATTCACAGAAGTACCAAAGTTGTCTCCTTCATTTGAAGAGCTTGCACCAGATTATGCACAAGCTTCAAGAACACAATCAAGTTGAATCAAGGGCGAGTCAACACTTGTGGGCTCCTTCATTCTTGGAAATTCCCTTAAAGGTAGAAGAAAGTGTGGTGTAAATGAGCGAGAGTTGAAGAAGCCCCTAATGGTTGCAATGGATTGATTGTGATAACACCTTCATTCAGTTGCAATAATTTAACACAAAAAAATTTAAATCATGCACCTTGCCATTCTATTTGTTTCCAGAAGCATTTCAAAAAGAGGTCAACAATTGACCAGGAGTAATGGTTATGTTAATAGTAAAAGGTACTTCATACATATTTCCTCATTCTTTAACTAAAGAAAATAAATAAATAAAAGCAAGTGTGTCCCCTAAGGACTCTTTAGAAGAACCATCTCAACCTACTACAACTGAATTCCCACATCTTCCAGTTCCCCTATCCTTAGAATCCCTTGCACATACTACTATGATCCCCACAAAGTTTTTGAAAGAGGCCTTTGCTTATCTAGGGAGACCAAAGTGGCCCCGCTTCAGTAACCCATCCACTGCAACACCCTTATTCACTAACTCCACCATCCCTACACCTTCTTATGCAATGATTCCCTGAGATTCCCAAACTTTTCCCACCCTTCCACTCGTGATGGTTCCCCTTCCAACAGAAGTTACTTCGACATCCCTCTAGACCCATGTCGAGAAGACCTTATTTATTGAAACACTTGATGACCCAGGTACCATAATTTAGCAAAGAAGTCACATATGTCCTCGACAAGTTGAAGTACACCACTCAATAGAGTCAAAATATATTTTCCACACTTCAGGATTGGGTCAACATCTTATCTAAAAGTCAAAAAGCTATAGATATTTTGTGGGAAAATGTTAGGTAGTTAAATATTGAAGCTCATAACAAAACTATTCCTCTTGATCACGAGTGCGAATACCAAGAAGCACATCAAGCTGGTGACAAGTTGGACAAAAAATATGACAAAGTATACACTGCTAAACAAGCTCTTCGTGAGTTAAATACATCATCCCAACTCACATACAATGACTTATATCAATTAGATCAATTCACAGACACATTGGCCCAATAGCACCAGCCTCAAATTCCCACACTCTCAGATACATAATGAGCTCAAAACATTTTGGCTAGCACCAAATTGTTTCTTGAAAAATGGAAGACCAAATTGCAAGCATTTGACATTTTTGGAGAATGTACATTCACAGAAGTATCAGAGTTGTCTCATTTGTTTGAATAGCCTACACTAGATCATGTGAAAGTTCATAAACATAGTCAAGTTGACTCGAGGGTGATTCAACACTTGTTGGCTCCTTCATTTTTGGAAATGCCCTTAAAGGTAGAAGAAAGTGTGGGGTAAAGGAATGAGAGTTGTGGAAGCCCCTAACGGTTGAATTGGTTTTGGACCCATGACTATATAAATAAGTATGAGGCAAGTAGAATATGAGAGGAACGAACACTATTACATATGGGCAGATTGTTCCACGAAATATTTCCACGTTTTCAACATTCGTGGGTTAAAAAAATTATTTTTTATATTTTTTGTTTTTCAGGGCGGAAAAACCGTGGCAATATCCACACTTTGTAATGTTCCATGATCTTTTGTCGATATAGGGACGAACTGTTTAGGTTTCACTATTTGTAAGTACCCTTTATTTTTCATATTCTTTTTCTCTTCATTATTATCCTATATACTTTGCTACCATAGGAAACACCTCATCACCATAATCTCTAACTCTTTTACCACCTTCAACATCTTTGCAATATGCTTCCATTCTCTTCCAATGGAGCTTACATCCCAAAATGTGCTTGTTAAATGGAACATATTTCCTCAAGCTACTTCCACTCAATGGTATTCAAAACTTTCCCATCCTCTCTCCTCTACACCATCACCACTATCTCAATGAACACAACTAATGCTCACCACTTGAAAACTTATCATCATTATACCTTGCTTTCATTGCAACCACTCCTCTATTGCAATATTGATCTTCAAATTGTTTCTCCTATTCTTCATATTTTCTATTTATTGACATAAACTCTTCTTACTAGAGAAATTTCTACTTCTCCATGATGAACACATCATGTATTCCTTCATCATCTTCATCTTCAATATTTATAGTTATCTACTTTGCATTTTCAATTAAACATCTTATTCCATGACAAACATGCATGTGTATTCCTTCATCATCTTCCTATTCAAGATTTCTCTACTACTTTGCATTTTCATCTCAACAACTTATTCACTTTGGAAACATCATTGTTTCATGTTTTATTTGGTCCATTTCACTTTCTTTTCTTTTGTTGCACATTCCACTTGACCTACAACAAAATCAACACAAAATATTATGGGATATTCATATTATATTATAAGTTATGGTTATTTATGTATCTATAATACTAATAATACTAATGTTTGTAACATTTGGGGGTTGTCAACTTGAAATGCTTTGTTAGAAGTTAAAGTCCTTATTGAGATTTCAAAGCATGTTGAAGCTGCCATTACTTGTTTCCTTTACACACTACTTGGGGTCCTTATAATACTCCTTGCATTTTTTCAATTACTTCATTTGTCATGAGTGCTCCACTACTATAGGGATATATATACCATAGGTAGCTCCATAGTGGTGAAATAATGAAATACCAAAGCATGCCACAAAGCTCGTATGGAATCATGACTTGTATCTAAAATTTGGGTTAATGGTGAGGGCATTAAAAGTAACTCTACTATAGCACATGGGTTCTTGGTTTCTACACCATCGTTGAGGGTTTCGATGTCATAGTTCGTTTGTTGGAGTCTGTATGTTGGATGCACCTAAGGGTTTCGTGGTCTGACCTGAGCTTGGCTCATGGCCGTCATCCCACCATGAAGGTTGCATATGCAGGAATGGTGACAACTACACACGCAGGTAACTCTACGATAGCACATGGGTTCTTAGTTTCTACACCATCGTCGAGGGTTTTGATGTCATAGTTCATTTGTTGGAGTCTGTATGTTGGATGCGCCTGAGGGTTTCATGGTCTGACTTGAGCTTGGCTCATGGCCGTCAGCCCACCACGAAGGTTGCATATGCAGGAATGGTGACAACTATACATGCAAGTAACTCTACGATAGCACATGGGTTCTTGGTTTCTACACCATCATCGAGGGTTTCAATGTCATAGTTCGTTTGTTGGAGTCTGTATGTTGGATGTGCCTGAGGGTTTCGTGGTCTGACCTGAGCTTGGCTCATGGCCGTCAGCCCACCACGAAGGTTGCATATGCAAGAATGGTGACAACTACACATGCAGGTAATACCCTTATTGTCTTTCTTATTAATTTGAATTGATACGAATACAAACTCAAGTTCTGACCGGTATATTTTTACTTACTTGGTAGGTAATAGTTTGGTCCTCTCCATTTGCGTGGTTACTGGTTGATGGTACAGGTTTAGAATTGGAGGCATTTGCAATTGGTAAGCTCAGAGTCCACATTTCATTACCTCTTCCTCTCGCCTTTGTGGAGTGTTCATTGAGGGTTTCGATGTCATAGATCATTTGAATGTTTGGTTCTCTATTTAATCTCTGTGTTTTCCTATGTATAAGATCCAAGTGTATGCGTAGAAGAAATTGGGTTTAAGAAGGTTGCCCTATTTTCCTGTAGCATGAGAATCTATAAATGGTAACTGCTAATAGATATTCCATACTAAATAAAATCATTTTGTTCTTCTATGTAGGCGATTTAGTTTAAACGTTTCTGTTTCCCAAGATACTTTTGCCTCATTTCTAAATTATTTTCATGGGACCTGGGATTTTGGAATTCTACCTGGGGTTTCGATACCTGACCTGGGCATCTATCGTTTTGTTGGTGTCAATGTGGGATTCGATCCTTGGATTCCGTCAGGTTTCTAGAGTTTCAATATAAACCTTAGAGTCTGTGTCCATAGGGTTTGAGCAATAATAATCCTTGAAGGTTCTGTTGTGTTCTGATATGGTTTTGATAAATCCTGTTTACTATGTAATGTTCCCATAATTGATTTCCTGAGTGATTTAAATTATGAGTTTTGGTTCTTTATTTACTCTTGCGTTTTTGGAATTTCATAAATAGAGATACAAAAGAGTTTAAATGGGTGGAATGTTAAAGGGATTCGATCCTAGTTCCTACGTTTGAAACCCAATGCTTGTTTGTATTTAATGTATGCGGTTTTGATGAAAGATGGTAGTGGTGCTGATGATTGTTAATTCATTTGATTGAAAGATGACTGTGTAAAAACCTCCTGTGTTTTCGTTAAAGTTGTAAAAGTAATGGAATGCCTGAGTCTACGTTTGCAAATTGTAATTTCCTTGATATGGTTGAAGCACTAGATCTAGCTACAGGATAAGACTATAACAACGCATACATCCTCATAAATTAATCCATAGGAAAGAAATACGCAAGACAAATCCAGGGTATGTATCACATTTTATGCGCCTTGATGAGTAGATCCAATCTACTATACTGAATTTCAAAACTTTGTGGAGAGAAACCCAATAAACAAGGAACACAAGCTTCCGTCACTGCAAAATGTCTTCTTCTCAGTTTAGCTCTGATACCATGTTAAATTTTGAGTATTAAATCACAATACTATAGGATCTTTGCTGAGAGAATAACATCTACAGTATATCAATGCATGACAATCATAATATGACAAGCATCACAAGCATCACAAGAATCAAAAGCATAGAGTCAAGAGACATAGAGTTTCCGTGGGGAAAACCCTAAGGTGAAAAACCCCACAACTTCCTCAGAGATAGAGAGAGCAATGCCTCAACCAAAATACAACCAAATAACACTGAGATAGTCTCCTAGAAGATGACACTCCTCCTCCTCACTAGTGCGCCACTTTTCAGAGAGAGAGTGAGTTACTTTTCCAAGTGAGTAAAATAGAGATCTCCTATCTCTATTTATACTCACCTTTTTGCCCAGTGACCTACTGGGGCCGACTTGTCTACTTAGATACATCCACATTATATTATATATTAATTAGGGCCGACCCCATATGGTGGTCTAATAACCCATCGGCAAGTACACACACTTGCGACACTTGTCAATCCTCATGATGACACTTCCTTATAGAGGAATAACACATCTCTTATAAGGGTACAATAAATATATATATAATACACAGATGAAATACATTCTGAAGTTACATATACATCAACACTCCTTCTTAACTAGGAAGGTATTTCTCGACACAGATATGCTAGACAAGTCTTTTTCTCTGGATCATCGTCATCGATGCATCGTCATCATCATCATCACTGCTGCTACTATCTCAACCAATCTCTGACTCTACTCGTCATAGGAAGTTCTACAGAGCAAGTCCTTTTTCATATTGGATGTAGGCCCACCACCTGTAGGTCTTCATCATCACTGGCCATACTGTGGAATCCTCAGGACGTATTACGTGCATCACAAAACCTCGAAAGACCATCCCAGGCTATTACGAGCACACAGCTCTACCTATAGGATCTCCCAGGGCACCGAATTACATGCGACCTCGCCACAAAACCTCGCAAGAGCATCCCAGGTTTTTACGAGCACACAGCTCTACCTATAGGATCTCCCAGGGAAACAAATTACATGTGGTCATGGCAAAACCTCGAAAGAGCATTTTCCAGATGTCCCGGGGCACTGAATTACATGCCATAGGAAAAACCTCAAAAGACCATCTGCAAATCTCCCAGGGCACCGGATTACATGCTCATCTGCACAACCTGATCCACGGCCATAGAGTATCAACCTGATACTCACCATACATCATCCTGATGTATCCATGATCATCCTGATCATCATCACTGCAACTTCCTGCTGCATGTCATCTGGAGCATCATCCTGAAGCTCATCATCCATGATCATCCTGATCATCATCACTACAACATCCTGCTGCATGTCATCTAGAGCAACATCCTGAAGCTCATCATCCATGATCATCCTGATCATCATCACTGCAACATCCTGCTGCATGTCATCTAGAGCAACATCCTGAAGCTCATCATCCATTATCATCCTGATCATCATCACTGCAACATCCTGCTGCATGTCATCTAGAGCAGCATCCTGAAGCTCGTCATCCATGATCATCCTGATCATACAATGCATCTACCCGATGCATACCAAGTATCTACCTGATACATATCATCATACATGATCCTCCTGATCATACAATGTATCCACCTGATACAAATACAAATACATGATACATATCACCATACATGATCCACCTGATCATACAATGTATCCACCTGATACATATACAGATACATGGTCCAAGCATCCAACATGATGCATATACAAAAATACATACACATGATCCAACTAATCATATCCAGCATCCAACATGATGCGTACATATAAATGATCCAAATGATCATATCCAGCATCCAACATGATGCGTACATACATACATAAAAATGATCCAACTGATCATATCCAGCATCCAACATGATGCATACATACATACATAAAAATGATCCAACTGATCATATCCAGCAGAAACCAGAACATCATCCTGATGCTCATCATCCAGCGCTTATATCCATAGCCATGTGAAGAATTCTCCTTCCAAAATGCTTGGAATGGCTTCAGCAAATGTGACCATCACTTCTTCCTCGAAGTGTCCTCGATCTGAAGAACGCCAAGCCTCTCTCTGAAGTACTCGAACTTCACCCTGGCTTGTGGCTTCGTTAGCACATCTGCAATCTGCTCATCCGTCGCAACATACAGGAGCTTCACAGCTCCTCTCTGCACCATATCCCTGATATAGTGATATTTGATTTCTATGTTTTTTGACCTATCATGAAACACTGGGTTCTCAGACAGCTTCACACAACTCTGGTTATCACAGAAGATACCAGTAGCCTCCAACGGGAAATCAAATAACTCAGACAGTAGCTTCCGTAGCCATACTGCCTCACAACTAGTTGAACAGGCTGCAACATACTCTGCCTCAGCTGTACTCAGTGCTACACAGGACTGCTTCCTGCTAAACCAAGAGATCACACCTGATCCCATACTGAAGCAACACCCAGATGTGCTCTTCCTGTCTGCAGCACTGCCAGCCCAATCTGAATCAACATAACCCTGTAGGTTAAACTTTTGATTCGCTTCATACTTGAGCCCATAATCCACTATACCCTTCAGGTACCTCAGAACATGCTTTACAGCAACCAGGTGAACACTCCTCGGATCCCTCAGGAACTGGCTCAATGTGTTCACAACAAAGCAAATGTCTGGTCTCGTGTTCATCAGGTACATCAAGGACCCAATCATCTGACGATACATAGAGACATCAACTGGCTCAGATGAAGCATCACATAAAAGCTTCAGATTCGATGCCATCGGTGTGGCCATGGCCTTGCAATCCATCATCCCGAATCTCTTCAGGATATCTATTGTGTACTTCCCTTGACTAAGGAAGATCCCACCTGCATTCTGCCACACCTCCATACCTAGGAAATAGTGCATCATTCCCAAATCTTTCATATCGAATTCAGCTGCAAGCTTCCTCTTAGTATCTGCAATCAGTCTGTCATCTCCTGTCACAAATAGGTCATCCACATACAGGAGTAGAATCACTGGATTCCCTTCCTCAACCTTGTAGTAAAGGTTGGAATCCGCTTTACTCTTGGTAAAGCCCAAGCTAGATAGAAAACTGTCCATCCTACCATACCAAGTTCTGGGAGCTTGCTTCAAGCCATACAAGGCTTTCTTCAATCTGCACACATATGACTCCATGTCATGTATTTCAAAACCGAGTGGCTATTCCACATATACTTCCTCTTCTACTACACCATTCAGGAAAGCAGTCTTGACATCCATCTGGTGTATTTTCCATTTCATTGCTGCAGCCAGGGCAAGTACTGTTCTGATGGAAGTATACCTGGCTACAGGTGCAAAGGTTTCTTCATAATATATTCCTTCTTTTTGAGAGAAACCACGAGCTACGAATCTTGCTTTGTATTTTTCTACACTGCCATCTGCAGCATGCTTGATTTTGTAGATCCACTTGGAAGTCACAACAGACTTCTCTTTAGGTCTTGGGACAACATCCCAAACATCATTCTTCATTATTGATTGGTATTCCTCAACCATAGCATCCTTCTATTCTTTCTTTTCTGCTGCCTCTTCATAACTGGAAGGCTCTTTGTTCATAATGTCACAGAGTAAAGCAACATAACTGGTGTGTGATCTAGTTCTCTTCTTTGCTCTGTGTTCTTCTTCTGGAATGCCAAATATTTCTGCATCATGAATGAGCTCTCTAGCCCATACAGGTTTCCTCTTGTGAGAGTTATCCTCACGGGGTGGATCTGCAGGTTCTTGTGGATCTTCAAACTCACGAACAGTTTCTGGAACTGCTTCAGTCATGGTAGTGTCTTGAAATCTTGTTTCCTTAGGTTCTTCATAAACTTCGATGGGTGCTTTCCTCGATTTGATGAATGCTGAGTTTTCATCAAATGTTACATCCCTGCTGACATCAATCTTCTTGAACCCTGGAAAGTATATTCTATAAGCCTTCGAGCTTTCACTGTAACCCACAAAGATACCCTTCTTTCCTGAAGGTTCTAGTTTAGTCCTCTTTTCCTTTGGGACATGAGTGTATACTAGACAACCAAATATTCTGAGATGACTGACTTCAAGTTTCTTACCAGAAAAGACCTCTTCTAGTGTCTTGTTGTCCAATATCTTGTGGGGTGTTCTGTTCTGCACATATACAGCTGTTCTAGCTGCTTCTGCCCATAGGTGCATACGAAGATCCTGGTCATGCAACATTTACCTTGCTGCTTCCATGATAGTTCTGTTCTTCCTTTCCACAACTCCATTTTGTTGAGGATTATAAGGAGCAGTCAACTCCCTCTTAATCCCTGAATCACTGCAAAGCTTCTTGAAGTCACTTGAGGTGAATTCTCCACCATTATCGGATCTGAATGTTTTGATCTTCTTATCAGTTTGATTCTCCATCAAGGTTTTGAATTCCTTGAATTTATCAAGCACCTCATCTTTGCCCTTCAAGAAGTATACCCAAGTCTTCCTGGAGAAGTCATCAATAAATGATAATAGTAAACATACCCACTTAGGGAACTGGATGACATAGGGCCACATACATCTGAGTGGATGATTTCCAGAATGTCTTTTGCCTTGCTTTCACTGCTTGGGAAAGCCTTCTTAATGTTCTTTCCTCTTGCACATCCTTTGCAAACACCTTCATGTTTGGTCTTGATTTCAGGAAGACCCTCTACTGCCTTGCTTGCAATTGGAAGTTCCCTATAGTGCATATGAGCAAGTCTTCTATGCCAAAGTTCACTTGGCTCCATGGATTCATGTACCATGGCATGTTCAGGTTGTCCCTTCAATTTATACAAGCCTCCCTCTTGCTCTCCAATCACTACTGCATCATCTATGTTCTTTCCCTTTGGCCACATTAGGACTTGGCCATCCACAAATGCAACCCTCATACCTTTTGCATCCAATGCAGAGATGGAGAGTAAGTTCTTCTTGAGTCCAGGCACATAAAGGACTTCTTTCATCTTCAAATATTTTCCAGAATCTAGGTTGTAGGAGGATTCACCACTTCCTTTTATTGGGTATTGATAATCATCCCCAAGTTTCACCTTATGAGGTGATTCATGTTCAGATAGGTTCACAAAGGATTCCTTAAACCCAATCATGTGTTTGGAAGCCCCACTATCAATCAACCAATCATTACATCCATGGGAGATAGTACCTGTGAGAGCAGAGATCAGAACATACTCTTCTTCACTTGATGAGTCATCATCACTATCACTTTCTGCCCTAGCCTTCTTCTTTGGGGGTTCATCATCTTCGGCAGCATGAGCATGAAACCTTCTTTTGCTGCCCTTCTTCTTCTTACTGAAGTTATTGTTGTTATCCCTTTTATTCTTGGGACAATCTGAAGCAAAGTGACCCTTCTCATTGCATGTGAAGCATCTTAGGTCTTTCTTGTTCTTTTGATAGGATCTATTGTGGCGAGAGTGATCCTTCTTGGTTTTGCTTCTTTTGGTGTGAGCTGCAAGAGCTTGATCTTCACCTCCCATCTTTTCTTCACGAGCTATAATTCTAGCTTCTGCTTGAGAGCATTCTTCCCGAAGTCTACTGAAGGAGATCAACTTCTTCCTTGCACAAATTCCTTGAATAAAGGAATCCCATGACCTGGGTAGGCCATTTAGAGTGGTCATCACCACTTCACCATTCTCCACCATTTCATCTACTGCTTCTAATTTCTCCTTGATCTGGGAGACCCTTGAGAAATAAGATTGAATGGTTTCTCCATTCTTAAACTTTACTGCTTTCAATTGGTTTCATAGGGTCATCTTCTGATTTATGTTCTTTCCTTCAAATAGCTTGGTCAAAGATTCAAACATCTCCTTGGGTGTCTTAAGAGAAGACACATGGGGTATGAGATGGTATTTGATAGAATCAGCAATCATTCTCTTTGCCTTGACACAGTTCTTCTTATGCAATACCTTGGTCTCTTCATCCTCTGGGATAGGGATGTCTTCTTTCACATAAGAGTCCAACTCATTCTCTTCCAGGATTAACCCAATCCTATACTTCCAGGCTCGGAAGTTATCATCCCCTTCAAGCTTATCCTCAAGCTTGGTGTGGAGAGACATCTTTAAGAGTACTTCAAATGGAAATAGAAAAGATTTAGGACTTACCACTTGAAGTGCTGAAAACTGGATCTAGTCCCGGATTAGGGTTTGTCAGAGAAACCCTAAAAATTCAAAATGTGAATTTCCAAATTCTGAAAGGATAGAAAGATGTGCTTTGATGAGCTGATCAGCCTGGTGCATTCATATTTTGAGATCAGCAAAGTCTTGCCCTTCAAAATTGCCTTTTTGTCCTCTCGGGTTCACTAGGGAGAGCTCTGAATTAGGGTTTGAGTTTCCCGAAGATCTACTCAGCCAAAAATCTCGATCCAAATCTCTAACCTTCGATTTTTGCAAGGAGCTTCCAGCTGTGACTTCAGTTTCCAGAAATTCCTATTTTTGTGGAAACCCTAATTTTTAGGGCCAAATCTGAAAATGCTCGGAACTGAATTCTGATTGGACAGATAGATGCGCCTTGATGAGTAGATCCAATCTACTATACTGAATTTCAAAACTCTGTGGAGAGAAACCCAATAAACAAGGAACACAAGCTTCCGTCACTGCAAAATGTCTTCTTCTCAGTTTCGCTCTGATACCATGTTAAATTTTGAGTATTAAATCACAATACTATAGGATCTTTGCTGAGAGAATAACATCTACAATATATCAATGCATGACAATCATAATATGACAAGCATCACAAGAATCAAAAGCATACAGACAAGAGACACAGAGTTTCCGTGGGGAAAACCCTAAGGTGAAAAACCCCACAACTTCTTCAGAGATAGAGAGAGCAATGGCTCAACCAAACTACAACCAAATAACACTGAGATAGTCTCCTAGCAGATGATCCTCCTCCTCCTCACTAGTGCACCACTTTTCAGAGAGAGAGTGAGTTACTTTTCCGAGTGAGTAAAATAGAGATCTCCTATCTCTATTTATACTCACCTTTTTTCCCAGTGACCTACTGGGGCCAACTTGTCTACTTAGATACATCCACATTATATTATATATTAATTAGGGCCGACCCCATATGGTGGTCTAATAACCCATCGGCAAGTACACACACTTGCGACACTTGTCAATCCTCACGACGACACTTCCTTATAGAGGAATAACACATCTCTTATAAGGGTACAATAAATATATATATAATACACAGATGAAATACATTCCGAAGTTACATATACATCAACATAAGGGTCATGGGTCCCAAGGCTACCACCTTCAGGCTTGAAGTGCAGATGACAATGGAAGACACAAGAGTAGTTTATTATCACCATGCAAATTTAATTTGACCTTTCAATTCCCATTACCATTTCCTCTCATACGACCTCCCACAACCATTTCTCGTGACACCCACTCTTCATTCATTCTACATGCATTTCACTATGCAACCGTCTCAGATTCTCACTGCGTTTTCCCGCAATTATTTTATCAATTCAGTATGACCCATGCCCGCCGTCTGAGGAGTGTTGCTAGCGGTCGTGGATCATACTGAATTAATAAACTAATTGAGGGAAAACGAAGTGAGAATCTGAGACGGTTGCATAGTGAAATGCATACGGAATGAATGAAGAGTGGGTGTCAAGAGAAATGGTTGTGGGACGTCGTATCAATGTGATTGTAAGGCACTCTTTGAAGGTGAAGTCCACAATTTTAAGTCTTTTTCCTCATTTTCATGCCTTTTTGGAAGACAATAAGGAGGGTAGTGGCATCAACATTGAAAATGGTTTCCATCCAAACCTATCAAGTATACTTTTAGGTCAGCAGTATTCTTGACTTTGAACTGTAGCTACAGTTCGGAGAAAAGAATACTGCTGACCTAAAAGTACAATTGATAGGTTTGGATGGAACATATTACCATGGACATCTATGCTGTCGTATTTTTGGTTTAATGTTGACGTGGAGATCTTCAACTATACCTCTCTTATTGTTATATGATCAATATGTTTATTTTATTACCTTTTACTGATTGAGTTATTAAATACTTGTTGTACCTTCCCCACCTTGATTGAGTTATTATTGGACTTCTGTTACCTTGTCTTTGACTTGTGGTTAATGCAAACATTTACCCTCCATTTTTTTTATACCACCTTGTTGAATTTTTGGTCTTATAGAGTACTTGACTTTGATCACCTGTGATCAGTTGTGGTGTGTTGATAATCACTTCTTTTATGCTGAGACTTGGTTGAAGTTTATAATTTTTGTGACTTTATTTATGTTGAGTTATGTACTGTACTTGACCATCATTGACCTAATTAACTCCAGTCATTTCTCTCTCTCTAGTTTGTACACACCCTCTTGTAGGGTCAGTTGGTTCCTAGAGAAGAATGGCCTCTCTGAGGCACAAACAGTCTTTTCTGAAAGTAACACTTCTGAGTATATTTTCAAAAATAGTTTCACACCCAGGTTGGTATCTTAAACTATATCTCTATTTTTGTTATATGATATATATGTTTATTTTATTACATGTTACTGAATATTAATAGTTTATTGTTTTAGTTTGCTTGTCAGTGTAACTCATTATAACAGTTTTGAATATACCAAAGAGCTAGTGTTAAGAACTTATGGGTTGTACATTTGGATTTCTTGGTTTCAAGAGGTAAGTATTTAGACTAACTAATGTATATCCATGGAATACTTTTTTCTAGAAATTTGTTTTTATTGTTTCTATTGGCATTTGTGCTGTGGAACTAATGTGAATTGTGTTCACTATTATTAGTTGATACAGGGAGGGCACATACTACCTTAAAGGTGTTTGATTGTTATGGCATTCTTGATTTTTATTAAATGTTTTTTTGCACATTGAATTTTTACTCACATCATTCAAGAAAAGTTTATAACCCTTCACTGTAATCATAGCATCTAACTGCATGGAAGTTGGGACATAACCTTGCACTATAATCACAACATCTAACTGCATGGAAGTTGGGACACTATTACTTTATCACATGTCCATGTGCTCTTTGTTTTCTACCTTTGAATGCAAATGACACAAAAACCTATCTCCGCGGTTACAAATATGCATTTGGATATTTGTGTACTGGGGTAAATTGTGAGGTGCAACATGTAGTCATGTCCTTCAAGGCATTGTTCATGCTATGTATTGATATTCAACAGGGTGCTTAATAATTATGTATTTGCTTGTTTTAAACATAGAAGCTCGCAACTAAATTAGTGAGGTTTATATCTATAATGATCCAAAAACATCTGAAAGCTCACTATTGTCCAGGGTCTCAAGCACCACCTTTCACAAGAAATTAGCATTTCTTTAGTTCATTGTGCTGTAAGTTGACCATAAAAATATTATATATATCCTGGAAGGGCAAGGCAGAATCAGTTGATATTTCTCTCTCGACACCCAATTCATTACCTGGTCTTTTCCATTGACAGGAAATTAGGATCATCTCCATTTAGGGAATCTTATAGCAGTGAATCCCCTAAGGGGGGCTGCAAGTGATGTGCCCACTGGTAATGAATTAGATCTTTGCTTCCAATTGAGGGAAGATGGTCCCTTTGAAGATAGAAGGATTCCTCTAATTGTATCATGCCTTGGCATTGAGACATGAAATTCAATGAAATTGGGAGTCCTTGATTGAGACTAAGCCATTTTAGTGGAGAGATTTCATCCAGAATTGATCATAGAATGAGATATAGAAACTATGGGAAAACACATGATGATGTTCATTTGTGTGTGATTGCATTTGCAGCTAGAAAATATATAGAAGGTGGCATGAAATCAAATGAAATTATGGGTAACAGCAAGTACAGAGAAGTTTCATGTGTCACATAAGAAGATGGCAATAGATTATGGAGAAAATCCCATCTCCATGAAGTGTTGTATGGAGACAGAAATATTTGCATGGGAAATGTAAACATGGTTGTGATACATGTAAAATTGTGTAATTTGTCTTTGTTTGAAGTTGTTTGGTCTTAAGTGAATACATCTTCCCATTTGAGTGCATGGTAATTGCATTGTTTTCATGTGGTGCCTATATAGTTCTATGGTATTTTTGGCAAATCCTCTTACATAAAGTGCACTTGATAGTGAAAATTTATGCAGCTCATCAAAATTTGCAATTGGGATCTTTATTTGTTTTGGTTTTTATTGGGTTGGTGCATTCATTGGATTAGGTGGCCTCTAACATGGAAGCTAAGTTGGGCTCTTCTATTGTGCCCTACAAAGAGTTGCTTGTTCAAAAATGCAGTGAGTGTTGAGAATTGAAAACCGTAGCATTGAAAACTTCAAATGATAGAATTTGTGGAACAATTGTTTCCTATAGGGTATTCATGACAATTAGAATTGTGATAGTATTTCCTTATAGGGGTTTAAAGTAAAAATTTATTATGTCATTGCTTTAATGCAAGATACTAATGACAAATGTACACTAAGGTCACATTTCTATAAAGTCAAATCTCGTACATTTTTCACTTCATATAGAAACATCAAAAATACATTTTGTATGTTCATTCAGGCACTCGAGATTGATACCTTTCTTTTATTGAGTAAGGAGAGATTGATACCTTTCTTTTATTGAGTACATTCTTGATCAAGATTCCCATGAGAATAGGGGCCTTTTCCTTTAAGGCCTCAATGATATATTACCATAGAGCTAGGAGAAGGGCCCGAGGGAGAAGTTGAAGGCATGAATGTTCAGTTAGATGTGGGGTTCAGAATGTGACAAGGAGGAGATTCTGGTGGTTACCGAAAGTTGGAGTTTCGATGGCGATCGGATCACCATTCAATTGCTATCCACATGTGCTTAAGACAGGGGCTTACAATTCTTAATGTTTATACATTTAGTTCAAGTTCTTGAGATATCTATCTAGGACTGTGTTTGTTTTTTACAAGCAAGTTTGATGATAAATGAATCTGAGAAAGTTCTATTAAGAAGTGAATAGAGCTAATAAGTGAATAGAGCTAAGGTATAATTCTTTGTAAGACTGTGCTCATACATTGCAAAAAGTTGTTTAAGCCTTATGATTATTCAAAGGACACAAGGATGTGAAATCTAAGCTTGAAGAAGAACAATTTGCAAAGCATTGAAACATATTGATATCATATTTGAAGGACTTGTGTTATAACTTGAAGACTAAGCATATTCTTTGTGACCAAATTGAAGTTGAGTTTGAATAGTGTTATGGGAGAATATCAGTTATATATTCATGAAGACCGAGCCTATTCTTTGTGACCAAATTGAGTTTGAGTTTTAATATTTGTGCCATTAAAAGATAAAACTTGAAGTTGAAGAATTGATTGTTGAAAAGGGATAAGTATGAAAACTACTTGAATAAATTTTATTTTTGTCACTGCTTATCATAAAGACTTAATGGTAACTATAAGGAATACAATGCAAGACTATTTGTTTCATGAAGTTTGATAGAATTGGAAACCATCATTACGCAGACTTGTTTACAGATCTGAAAGGAATCATTGAGATGTAAGAGATGGTTCATAAGAAGTGCTTTCAGTCTATCTGAAGCCAATCTATGACTGTATCGTTGCATTCAATTTTTTTTTTAAACTCCCAGGTATCGTCTCTATATCGACGAACATCAACGTAGGCTATACAAAATGTTTCGACACAGTTGCTGAACCTACCACGAATGTTTGGGAATGCAACCGTGGATATTGCGACAATGATTCATGGAACTATAAAAGTATCTTCCACGCAGGTGCTGAATCTGCAACAAAAGATTGTGAATGGATTCGTGTATATTGTGACGAATATTCATGGAAGGTTCAGCACATTCATGGAAATTTATAGGAGTTGTGCGTCGATATAGAGACGAAATTGCGTGGAAGGATTCATTTTCCGTGGATATGAGAAGTGTTGTGTTGTTGACACGTGGCATCAACGAAACGTTTCTATTGCCACAAAGTGGAAGTTTCATCTCTATATCCATGGATTTCTTTCCACGAAAAAAACAAACCCCAATCGTTGAAACAAGGACGAAAATTCGTGGCTATTACAACAAAATTTCGTGGCAAATTAGACCATATGTAGTAGTGGAAGTAACCTAAGATAGTGAGAGAGATAGAAGAAGATCAAAGATCGAGATGCAATAGAGTAACATGGATGATTGTTAAGATTTAATATGCTAAGACAGAAAATAGCAGCATTACATTCCATTTCACAATAATAGCATATACAGGATCACTGAAGAAACAACAAGCATAGCATAAACACAAGAGACACAGATTTATCCTGGGAAACCCTCATGGGGTAGAAAACCCAGTAAAGCTTCCTCAATATAGATGACCAGCAATATACAAAGATGCAAACCAAAGATATGATCTCCTCCTCCACCATAGCAGACCTCTCCTCCACAAGTGTGCCTCTCTCTCAAGTGTGTGTGTTTTTCAAATGAGGAACACACCTCCTCTATTTATACACTACTCTGACATATATTTTACACAAGTACACGTAGGCTCATATTTAACCAATGGGTTAAATACCCCACTACAACTGACTGGGTCGACCCCTCTAGGGTGGTCTAATAACCCTTTGACCCACATAACACATACAGGGGCCGACCCCCACTGGGGAAGTCTAATAACCCGAGTTACCACATTCCGAAGGAGGAATAAACATCTCCGGATATACAATAAGATCTTCACAGAGGAATGAATCATCTCCGGAATAATAAAGTACAAATATAATATTCTTTGAAGTTACAATATCTCAACACTCCCCCTTAACGAGAAGGATATTATAATAGCATCTGCACGAGCAAGGAGTCATCAACATCATACATGATACATCTATAAATCATTGGAAGCTTTCTCAACATCATCAGTAACTCAAGCAGTTACTGGAACATCTTCAATACTGGAACATCAACATCTTCAGTACTAAGTCTTTATCTTCTGCAGCACTCGAACAACTACAGCAACATCAACATCTAGATCCTCACGATCATCAGCATCGTCATCACACGATCATCAGCATCGTCATCACACGATCATCAGCATCATCATCACATGATCATCAGCATCATCATCACATGATCATCAGCATCGTCATCACACGATCAGCAGCATCGTCATCTAGATCATCACGATTAGCAGCATCGTCATCTAGATCATCACGATCAACAACATCGTCATCTAGATCATCACGATCAACAACATCATCAATACAAGTATAAATATCATTAATACAAGTATCCTCATCAATACAAGTATACACATCCTCAATACAAGTATCCTCATCAATACAAGTATACACATCATCAATACAAGTATCCTCATCAATACAAGTATACACATCATCAATACAAGTATCCTCATCAATACAAGTATACATATCATCAATACAAGTATCCTCATCAATACAAGTATACACAATAGCAGCATACCCTGCAACACACAAGATCCAATTACAGGATGATCAATCCATCTCACTTTAGGACATAGGTCCAAGGATGATACAATCCTTATCTGCTTACGGGATGATTAGTCCCTCTTGGTTTAAGACAACTCTCATGTCTATGGATGATGCAATCCAGATCAACTTACAGGATGATCAATCCTTATCACTTTAAGACACCTCACCATGTCTAGGGACGAGGCAATCCCAATCTATTTACAGGATGATTAGTCCTTATCACTTTAAGACATCTCACCATGTATAGGGACGAGGCAATCCCAATCTATTTACAAGATGATTAGTCCTTATCACTTTAAGACATCTCACCATGTCTAGGGACGAGGCAATCCCAATCTATTTACAGGATGACTAGTCCTTATCACTTTAAGACATCTCCCCATGTCTAGGGACGAGGCAATCCCAATCTATTTACAGGATGATTAGTCCACTCAATCTCATTTAGGACTATCCTTCCTTTCAGAATTACTGGATTTACTGTCCAAGGATGATTTAATCCATTCAATTCATTTAGGACTATCCTTCCTTTCAAAATTACTGGATTTACTGTCCAAGGATGATTTAATCCACTCAATTCATTTAGGACTATCCTTCCTTTCAGAATTACTGGATTTACTGTCCAAGGATGATTTAATCCACTCAATTCATTTAGGACTATCCTTCCTTTCGGAATTACTGGATTTACTGTCCAAGGATGATTTAATCCACTCAATTCATTTAGGACTATCCTTCCTTTCGGAATTACTGGATTTACTATCCAAGGATGATTTAATCCACAACCGTACATTTAGGACCACGTCCAAGGATGACTCAATCCTCAACCGTACATTTAGGACCATGTCCAAGGATGACTCAATCCTCAACCGTACATTTAGGACCACGTCCAAGGATGACTCAATCCTCAACTATACATTTAGGACCACATCCAAGGATGACTCAATCCTCAACCGTACATTTAGGACCACGTCCAAAGATGACTCAATCCTCAACCGTACATTTAGGACCACGTCCAAGGATGACTTAATCCTCAACCGTACATTTAGGACCACGTCCAAGGATGACTCAATCCTCAACCATCCACCAAGGACTTCATTCTCGAAGACATACGTCTACGACTCTTCTTTAGGACTGAAGTCCAGGGATGATCCAATCCCCTCACATGTTCACCAAAAACTTCATTCTCGAAGACATATGTCTACAGCTCTTCTTTAGGACTGAAGTCCAGGGATGATCCAATCCCCTCACATGTTCACCAAAAACTTCATTCTCGAAGACATACGTCTACAGCTCTTCTTGAGGACTGAAGTCCAGGGATGATCCAATCCCCTCAAGTCCACCAAGGACTTCATTCTCGAAGACATACGTCTACGGCTCTCTTTAGGACCAAAGTCCAGGGATGATCCAATCCCCTCAAGTCCACCAAGGACTTCATTCTCGAAGATATACGTCTATGGCTCTCTTTAGGATGATGCAATCCTATATGTCCACCAAGGACTTCATTTTCGGAGACATCATGTCTACGGCCTCTTTTAGAGTATATGTTCAAGGATGATGCAATCCTCTTGTCACCTTAGACCCTGTCTAAGGACCATCCACCAACCTCTCTATCGGCATCACTAATATAGGTATCCTCATCATCGACCTCACTTTCGATGCAGGAAATCTCATCATGAGTTATCACATCACTCCCCCTTTCGAGGAGGGTCCTTCTGAACTATATTAAGTTTGTCTCAGAAAACTTTACTTGAGATAGAGGTTTGGTTAGTACATCGGATCGGTAGAGGTTTGGTTAGTACATTGTTACAAATTCATACTTTTGGTTCCTTTCTGCACCACATCGTCTGTGTATAGAAACAATATTCAACCTTGTAGCAAAGGTTGAGATCCTCATCACCCATGGTGATCATTAAGCTCATCAATTGATTATCGATCCTGGGTACCCATACAGAACCTGATTCACACTTCTTCTTTAATTACACCATTAAGAGAATGGTCTTATCTAGCCACTTGGAGCAAACATATTATCATGATTCTCTTCCTCTTTCTAAGAGAATTTTCTAGCCACAAGCCTTCTATAGTGTGTTTGATTTGTAAATCCTTTTGTTTGAACATCCATCGCTTGTTCAGTGTTCATCATTCATCATGATCTTTCCTACAAATCAAAATTAAGTACATGATTAGTAATACTTCATAATCATCAAATCATATTGACATGATAACCTATTATGCATACAAATATCATTTACATAGTTATGTAACTATTTTGACCAATACTTTGGCACAACACTTTCTCATATCCTATATGCATACAGTGGCTATCTAGATGCCTTCCATCTCTACCAGAACATACTATTGAGAGTGTGCACAGCTCTCAGCATGTCAGCAAAGAGGTTTCATTCTAGACAAGCAACAATGGAATGTTTGTCCAACTTACCAATCATATGCATATTAGTAGTATACTGTTCAATGCTCTATGAATGTTTACACTCAGCATGATATATTCTAGGAATACAAATATGCATACAAGCAATATCATTTACTATTTCAAATAACAACTCAAATACTTATCTTTTATGTTTGTGTGGTTGCCTCCCGCTTGATCTTCTATATGTCTTTTGAACTTCTATTCATTCTGTACCACTGTGCATGCTCAAGTGTGCACTAGTGTCATCCTCATGATCTCATACACAGACATACGTTCATTAGTATATTCTCAATATTATCAAAACATTCTAGTTCTAAATAATCTTTGAAAATGTATAGTCATGATTATAAATAATATTCAAGGTTTCAAGGAAGTCTTCTTTTACTTCTGCATATTCTTGTTTGATCATAGTACTCTTCTGGTTAATTAGATCATCAAGATAAGAGACATAATATGCATAAACCCTTGATTACTAACTTTATGAATAAGCATAACCAATCATACCAAGTATACTTATATAAGGGATCCTAAGGTAAGATTCTAACTTGTCATAGGAAAACATACCTGGGTTAGTATACCTGCTTAGTTATGTACAACATACCTAAACAATCTCTTCAATGATTTAGAGATCCTAAGCTAGAACCTGCATGTCTCATAGGTTAAGCATAATATAACAAAGTCATACATACCTCGTAAGTAGAACAAAGATTATGGATGAGTCTTTTTCTTCATGTTGTCATGTTTTAAGGAGCTTGATTTGTCTTTTGTGATGTACCTATATCTTGTTATCAAACGACATCAACCTCATACAACACCATAATGCATTAGTACAATCATATATCCCTAATCAATGAATGTCTTCGATCATTCACATGCATTCATACTGTTACTAGGGTGATAAGACAATTCTAACATTAATCAAGATTGTACTAATAAATAACATGAAGACAAACACATTATGAACTTAATCAAGAATCAGATTTCAAGACATACCTGAACCTCCTTAAGTCATACCTGTCGAGACTTCTTGTAGTCTTCTTATGTAAGGCCTTAGCCTCAACTCCCCCTGAAACTTGATTTGGAGCTTGATTAGGGCTTGCTAGAGAAACCCTAAAAATTCAATCTTTGACTTTCATGCTTCCGAATTGATGGAAGGATGTGTCTTGCTGAGCTGATCAAACTAGCATACTTCACTTTTGAAATCTCCAAAATTTGACCCCTCAAAATTGCCTTCGAAACTTCTGAATCTTCTGGACAGGAACCCGAACTAGGGTTTGATGAAGCCCACCCTTCTGTCCAATCAAAAGGTTTGATCCAAGGCTCTAAACTCTTATTTTTCTGAGGAGCTTCCAGTTGTGGTTACAGACTTCAAAAATTCCAACTTTTGTTGAAGCCCTAATTTTCCATCTTTCTGATCAAAATCCCGAACTAGGGTTTGATCAAGCCCGGTCTTCTACCCAACCAAAAAATTCGATCTTGGTCTCTAAATTTGGATTTTCTTGAGTAGCATTCAGCCGTGGACTCTGATTCCAAAAATTCTAACTTTCTTCGAAACCCTAAATTCCGGAAGCCATGAATAAAGGTGCTCCAAAAATAAATATGTTTTGACAGAAATATGCACCTGATTGTTTCTGCTATAACTCTGAAATTTTTGCTCCACAGGGTCTGAAAACGTTTCTTGCAGTATCGTGACCTGTCATCTTTCCATCCTGACAGGTCTGACCTCAATTGGATTTTCTAAGAGAGAGTTATGCCAAGTGTCGCAACGTGACCTGTTTATGGGATAAAACAGGAGAGCAAACTTGTACGGAGTTCCACATGTCACTGGTTCACCTTCGGCCTCTAAAAATGTTTCCTGAGATAGTGCAATCTGTTTACTACCTGTCACTTTTTACGAAATTTCATTTGGAGCTTCCTAGCCCAAGTTATGACCTTTTTTCCAAGGTTACCTGATTTTGACTGAGATCTAGAAGAGGCAGAAACCCTAACTTGTATTGATCATAACTCATAAAGTACAACGAATCTGAGGGTTCCCTTTGGACACAAGGTACCTGGGGATGTTATATTCGACCTGTAAACTTTTCAGACCCTGACACTTCGCAGAAATGGATTTATAGTGAAAGTTCCACGATGATTGGTTTTTGCTATGTAAAACCCTAACCTTCAAATTGTAAGTAAAGCAAGTGTCGTAAGTGCCATACCTTTCCTTCCTCCAGGTTAGCTCTGATACCATGTTAAGATTTAATATGCTAAGATAGAAAATAGCAGCATTACATTCCATTTCACAATAATAGCATATACAGGATCACTGAAGAAACAACAAGCATAGCATAAACACAAGAGACACAGATTTATTCTGGGAAACCCTCATGGGGTAGAAAACCCAGTAAAGCTTCCGCAATATAGATGACCAGCAATATACAAAGATGCAAACCAAAGATATGATCTCCTCCTACACCATAGCAGACCTCTCCTCCACAAGTGCGCCTCTCTCTCAAGTGTGTGTGTTTTTCAAATGAGGAACACACCTCCTCTATTTATACACTACTCTGGCATATCTTTTACACAAGTACA
The DNA here is from genome assembly GCA_027924585.1 of Larix kaempferi. Lineage (NCBI taxonomy): Eukaryota > Viridiplantae > Streptophyta > Pinopsida > Pinales > Pinaceae > Larix > Larix kaempferi. The sequence continues at coordinate 10,747,873 of BSBM01000259.1, read as the reverse complement.
CGTAGGCTCATATTTAACCAATGGGTTAAATACCCCACTACAACTGACTGGGCCGACCCCTCTAGGGTGGTCTAATAACCCTTTGACCCACATAACACATATAGGGGCCGACCCCCACTGGGGAAGTCTAATAACCCGAGTTACCACATTCCGACGGAGGAATAAACATCTTCGGATATACAATAAGATCTTCACGGAGGAATGAAACATCTCTGGAATAATAAAGTACAAATATAATATTCTTTGAAGTTACAATATCTCAACAATGATCAGTCTTATGTATTTGGGTTTTGGGGTAATATTATTAGGATATGAGTTCTCTATTATATGTGATACCACAATAGGTAATTCTGTGGATGGTGTAAGGCCTTAGATCCATGAATTTTTCATTTAACAAAATCCATCAGTAATATAAATGAGGGAACCCCCCCCCTTAGTTTTATGTGTATGGTTGAGGTGTATTCTTTTTATTGTCTAATGAATAGATCGTATTTCTATTTCACATATGCATGTTATAATTAATGGAACTCTCTTATGATAGTTCTTGTAGCATGAAGAACACCAACCCTTTCATGCATATCCTTGTATTTAACCCTCCTTATCACACACAAGTCTTGGCTGTGCTTAGATTGAGACCTTCTCCTTCGAGGGATTGAAAATACAAGCACACTAGACTATAGTGGTTCCCTTTGTTGGCCCCTACACAAGAACTTGTTGACACCTAGAAAATCCCTGCATTGATAGTAGGTGTTCTCCCCGATGAAATCCCCAATTATAATTCCAACCATTTAAATAGAGATCCCATTCGAATTCTGGCCTGACTACCATTAGTTGGTTTGGGTTTTACCGATAGCGGCCCGGTCCACCATTTAGGGTTTTTTATTGTTTAATAATGAAATTAAATTTTCCTAAACTACAATGCAATCATAATCCATCCCACCCTATCCTATGTAGGATAAAAATTTGAAGGGACAGGCTACAAACAAAACTGAAATACACATCCCAAAAAAGAGAGATAAAGTATCAGACATGTATAGCTATCACAAAATGAAATAAACCTAAAAAATAGCTATAGCATTACAACATCCTACATTTACAACTCGTGGAAAGCAAATACACTGTGAGAGTAAATGTATAGTAAGAGAAGTTGATGGCCATAAGAATAGTCAAGCATATAATTAAAACATTACTACTGCATATACGTGAAAATGGATCAAAACATAGTTCCATAATAGTCCATCTTTAGCACAACCACAATATCCATGCCAACAAATTAAGTCCAACAACCCCTGTATTCATCCTCCCAAGTTCTTACAAAGAATGAGTAGCAAGGGATCATGGGCCAAAATCCCCTTCTCTTTCTCTTCTCCTTAATTTATATCTTTACAAAATAACTGACATATGCATTTTCATATTCCTCAATTCATTTGAGACCTTTCATGTAGTAGGAAATTCTCCCTATGGATAGGCATAATCCCTCTTGGACATGAAAAGGTTCCCTAGGTCCCTAAGCCAAGACAAAATAAAGACAAATGGACTCTAAATTTCTCCTATACCTAGGCTTTATGCATACAACAATACAAGAAAGAAGAAGAGTGATGTAGAGCAGATGAATCACCTCCTTAGTGATGGTTGTCCTTGTTGCTCCTACATTTAGGTTTGATGTCAAAAGTTCCAAATCTAAGTAGATCCTGTAGAGACAACACAAATGAGTACCTTCCTTATACATGTTAAGCATAAAGAAGCCTACTTACTTTGAATGCAACAAGAGTAAGAATACATTTAAATGAAGACATATATGGGAGATATAGGCCTAGTTGTATTAATAGAAATCCATAAAGAAGCATGTACAATGGTATACCTGACTTGCGAAAGAACTTCCTCCAAGCTTCCCTTACAGACCCTTTGAGAATCAAGCTAACATAACGATGGCATCTCCAAGCATACTTTGAATGTGTGGGGTTCAAGGTAGGAGCTTCATTTATAGGATTTGGGATCCCAAACCACCATGGAGAAATTTTTGGATCACAAGAGGATATCATGGATCATGAGAGGATTGACATACTTAGGATGGTATGGAGGAGAGGATTTGAAGGGTAGTCCCAATATCCAAAATCCCTCTCAAATATTGATCCTAAACTCAAGGAAGTGTGGTTGGAGGAGATTTTTGCTCCCCTAAAAAGGGCCATCGAGTGACAAATAGGAGATTATTTGTCCCTAGACAACTGGAAAGGGGGGAAATTATTGTACGCCCAAAATAGGGTTGGTTGAAGTGGATTTCTACCTCATAGTGATGGATTTCTCCCCACAACATGCTTAGGGACCATAATAAGATTTAGGTTTCCCTCTAGAACACCCGTAGGAAGCACAATAAATCACATTTTCATGGTGCTGAAATATAGAACTCAAGGAGGACACACAAATGTGACATTTTGAGGTGTAAAATTTCAACTTCCAGAATATTTTATATTTTAAAATATTACACTATGTTTGGAAGAGAAAAGAAAATTAAAATTACACTTTATGGGTCTGAAAGGGGTTTTCTTGAGATTTAAGAAACCGATCCCAAATGTCACATTCATAAAAAATAACATTTAATTTCTTTGGTTCAAGAAACTATAGAGAAACTTCATGGTTGACCACTTCTTTTGACATTGTGTTCAACCCCTTGGTAACTGTGTTGTGGTAGGTAGTCATGAGTTGAGATTTCTTAGTGTGTGCCTGTTGGGCAGATTAGTTGCTTATAAAAACAATCAATTCACAACATAAATTATCAATCCAGGGTAACACCTGTTTATTTCAAGGTTATCATGCAAAATATATGCAGACCACAATTTCCTCTTATAGCATTGGTAATCTAATATGTGTTGCAGCAAAGTAAATCAATCCACTCTTGCATAAATTAAAACACACTTGCGGAAAAGTAAATCACACTTGCAGAAAAATAAATCACGCTACGGTTGCACCCATGCCAATCTATGAATCTAACACACTTGCATAAATAAAAAAACTTGAATTAAAATTACATCTACGGAAATAAATAAATCGAAGTAAAATACATCCTATGCTAAACAACAAGGAGTTAGTCTAATTACAAATTAGAGAAACTAAAAATTGAAATATACATTAACAAAAGAGAGAAATTAAAAACTACAATCTAAATTACAAAAGAGATTAAAAGAAATATAATTCTTATTCCATCATAAATTGGACTTATTTCTCTAAGAGTCCTCCCCTTAGAATGGAGAAGGAGCTCTTAATTATACAGGAGTTTTGCATAACAAATCAGAAATGAGGATCCAAAATATCCTCACGAAGATCCAAAATATCCTCAACAAATTACTAATAATTTGGATCTCAAAATCAACTCAAATCTAATCCCAAACCCTTTTCTAGCCTCCATGCTATTTAGGATGCCTTTGAAGTCAAATTCGAATTTAGAGATGTGAGTCATCATAACATGCCCAAAACTCATCCCAAGTGACTCTTAATAGCGTTTAATTTGTTGGGTCCATCATATATTACATGGAGGTATTCAAATCTTTGTAAATAAACCAAATATGCACTCTCATCCACCACCAACTTGTCCCTTTTATATTCAAATAATTTACATAATAATTTGAGACATATAAGAAGAATAAAAGTAATGGATTTATAAAAATCCATCACCCCTATTGAATATATTCCTCCATAGTGGCTTTGTGGAGTAGCAGGAACAGTAACAACATGAGTATAAATAGTAGTAATGACTTAATAATCCCTCATATGAAAAATATCAAATATCCTCTTTCGTTGATCTTCAACCATATGAGTTGCGACAAATATTCTGGAGTAACAAAAATTGGCCTGGAGCTGGTTCTGCAAGAATCATCAAACTCATCCATGTTTCAAAGATAAGTGCAAAATATGTTATTTTTCCAATGTTGATTCATAATTCACATGAAATACTAATGAAATGCAAATGGAAACCACCTTAGGTATAAATCCTGCAAATAAACATAAAAATGGATTAATAAGCATTAATACGAGGTCATGGGAAGGCAAGAAGGGATTAAAAGTAGGGAAAAGATAATGTAAAATAGGGACAATTCCATGGCCCAACATCTCCCCCAAATCGAATATGTTGCATGTCCTCATGCAACCCAATACCTTTGTATCAACCACGTTGTAAGGGCTCCCATTTTTCAATGCACACTTACCAAAAACCAATTTTGTAACACTTCTATGCTTGTTCAATTGATAATACTGATAAAAGACAATAGTTCCCAAAAGAACCTTGAAATCTTTTCAAAAACAATGGTTGTTGCACTTATCATGAAAGCAAAATCTTAAAACATGTCATCATTAGAAAAACAAGAACACCACAAGTAACGATTTCTCAATAAAAGGTCATAGCAATCATATGCTCAGTTTTCATAGCCAGCAAACTTCTAACATCAGTTCTCAAGTGATGCTGAAACAATGTTAAAACATTGTTGAAACAGTGCTAAAACACCACATTGATCAATTCAAAAAAATCTAATAATTAGTTTATAGATCAATTGGTTACAAAATTATAGTCATGCAGTAGTACATTTTGTGTAGATTGCCATAACATTTCTTTTTTTTACAAAACACAAGTTTAACAATGATTTCAGCCTCCCCAAAAAACATGACTATTTTTTAGACCCTTCATTTTATACAAACATACTGTCGAACATTTTCCAAATTAACATATCAAATCGCAATAAAAAAATTTGAAAAAATAATGAATAGAAAGCTAACATAATTTTCTAAAAGTTTTATTTTTACTGAAAAGTGAAATTCTAAACAAAAATATCACTTTTGTTTGCCCAAAGTTGAAAAACATGAAAAAATCAGATTTATTTTCTCATAAGACCCCCCAAAATAGACACCCAACTTCATGGATTCACCCTCCTATCATCACAATCCTTAGGATTCACTGTATTCAAGTGGTATGAATGAATATCATCGTGAATTAACTTGTGCTCCATAAAACTATTACTCAATATAACCATTTTATTCATATTCTAAGCCTCCAATAGGTTGTTAATGAGTGAATATGGACAATGTGGCATGAAAAGTAATGTTGGACTTGTCACCCTCCATTTACCATTTTCATTTTCAAAAGGAAGACTGAGATCAAGAAATGGAAAATGACCCTTGAAAAAGGCTTCTATGGCTTTTATTTCTTGAAGAGTGAGAATGGTATCATACACAACTACATCGTCTATTAATTTACCTTTATTTTTCATTAGAATGGAAAGCCATAACTACAACCGTCTAGCTTCTGATGATGCAATACTTCCAACTCCATACACCACAATTGTACTAATTCTTATAAGTATGGATTATCATCATCGCTATTGATTCCTATCACTCTTTGTATTTTGCCATGAATTTTGGACATTGCATATCATTCACAAATTGTCTATAGAAAGAAGAACTCTCAATCTTTTCTAGGGAAAAATTCAAATCACTAACAATACAAATAATCAGTCGCGCTGATGTACTATTTATATTTCTCAGGGTTGTGAATTTAATAGGTTTATGTGCCCAACCAAAGAGAAGGGTTAAGGTTTCGAGTGATGTTGCTCTAGGGAAAAAAAGTCCACGTTGAAGGTACTTCATTGATTTTTAATTGGATAGTAAGAGTTGGTGATTGATAACCTTCATCTGGAGATTTAGGCATGGATACATCATTAGCATCCATGCATTGGACCCACCCTCCTCATTCATTCTTCCCGGATCTTCCTCCACATTTGTGTTGGAAAGGAGTTTGAGAATATAGGTGAGAAGGTCTCGAAAGTGATGCAATGGGAGTTGGTGTTGCAACGTGTATAACTGAATGCTTAAATAAAATATATGAAACTCTTTTTGGGAAATATGTCTAGCTAATTTTCTAATTTGATCGAGCATGGCCACTTTCTAATTTTATCTTCATAACATAATGTAGAGGAGAGGAGGATAGTCTAGGATTACTGTCCATACTTTGTAAGGAAAGTTGTCCCCCAAAGGAAAGTATAGAACTCCTCCAACACTCAAAATGTTGGCTTCATTTGAGTACCCAACTACTTCCATAATATTTGGAACCATGTAAGGTAGAGCCCCCACTTATCCGAAGAGAAGCTCACCTTGAGAAAATTGAGTAGACAATACAAAGTATGTTAATTTAATATCCACAAATTCCAGTGGATATGGTAGAAACATATTATCAATTTTAACATCTCTACATATAATTTCCTTGTCATGGAAACGTTGTAGAGCCTCAACCAATGATTTCATTATTTTTGTATCATTTTTCTAAGAAACATGAAATCCATAGCCTCCCTTGATGTCATACATGCTTCCTCCCTTGCAAATATCTAAGATAATATAAACTTCATTGGAATCTTAGTACACATATATCAGGGTAGGAATATATATGTGATCGGATAGTTGACAACATATCATTATTTCTTTCTCTACAAAATGCCAGGGTAATATCTTGCAGGCCATTTCAACTCTTGTTTTCATGTGGATTGCTTCTTTCATGATTCCACTAGTTCCAACTCATAGAATATTCGCTAGAAAATAGTCCTCTTCAAAGCAACTCCGCACTTGAGCATTATTTATTGTTTTTACAGGTATGTGGCCCATGTCAATTTGGTGTTCCAGGTCAATCCAATTCAACATGTCGCCTTGTGTATGCAAATGGACTAGATCACCAATAAAATTTAATTTTGATTTGTCATGCAATTGAAATTCACTTGTTGTTGTTTGAAAATTATATTCATCTAAACCTTGGTTATGCATGCATGCAAGCATTCCATGCATTGGTAATTGAGTCTCCTAGCACCTAGACCATGTTGTTGACCCCCTAGTACTTAATTTTGGTCATTATTGGCCACATTATCCACTCAAGGAACCTTATCCCTATATTTTAATATCTAATTCACCCTCATGCGTGAATTAGGAGTTGCTTGAGTCGGTTCCATGATTTAAGGTGCCTTGTCCCCTTGATCACCTAGTTAAGCGACCCTTACACATATTTCATTGGGTTTGAGTGCAGTGGAGCCCTTTTCTACCACTACAAATCAACCAATGCACCTCCTTTGGATTCTCCTTCCCTGATTTATATCCTAGTGGCTCAATCATGCGCCAACCACCTTCAGTTAGCTAGCCATTCATCATTAGTTTCCACTAGTTCTTGTCGAGAGATGTATCCAATGCTAACTAACCATGTCTCTTTAGTGGAATTCGAATTCCATCAAAGATTCATGAATTAGTTTCATGTAACATTCTTTAATTGAACACACCTTGTGGATGAATAATATGAAAGTTTTTTACACTCATAACTCTTTTTTCTCTATTTTTCTGTAGATCTATGTTAAACATTGTGAGGATAGTTTTATTGTTGGAGATCCACCTGTGTGAGAGAATTTCACATGGTATCATAGTGGACTAGCTATCTATTTTATCTCAGATACTTCCATTGATGCACCAAAAGATGCAGAGTTTTCACGGAAATCATTGGGGAAATAACCTTCATAGCCTTGGCTTTTCCAAGGAAATCTTCCCAGGTGTGACGGACTCCTGAATGTGCTCAATGTCGAAGTAGAGATTGAGTGAGATGATATTAAACTTTCTTTCAGAGTGTTTTATTGCGGGTTACAGGTCCCAAGGTAATAAGGAGTGCAGTTGTTGAATAATGGAGCAGTTCCAGCATAGTCTCCTTACTCCATACAATTACTTCGATTGGAAAGCGAAGATGGTGATTCTTCTGAGAAGCAAAGGTATTTACAGAGTCTTCATGGGAAATGGAAATTAGCCAAACTCAGCAGTGGAGAAGGCCAAGCGGTACAACAGAATGGATGAAGTGTATGGTGTTCTATGCCTCAGTACTTGTAGAGATCTTATTTTTCACCTTGATGGTTTGACCACTCCAAATCAAGTTTGGAGCAAATTTGGAACTTTGTTTGGAAATAAAAATAAGATGAGAGGCCATCAACTGGAAAATGAACTACTTACTCTGATCCCTAGCAGTTTCGACTCCCAATAGGACTAATTCACAAAATTCAAATCCTTGGTGCTCCAACTCAAGTAGTGTGGAATTGAGAAGAAAGAGGAACAATTGGTTATGTCCATACTTTCAAAGTTGGGCTCATACTACTTAGTCTTTGTGTTTACTTTTCATGCAACCAAATTGGCAATGAAAAATTGGAAGATGCCTTCCTTGGAAGACTCCATGGAAGCCCTCACCCATGAGAAAGACAAATTGGTTCAAATGGGTACCATCAAGACATCAAATGACCAAGTGCTTGCTGCAGGTGATTCCAAGAAATCCAAAGGGAAGAAACAATTCAAATATAAAAAGTTGTCAGATTCAAAGAAGAAGAAGCCCAAACCATCAACTAAGAATTTGAATCCTTAGAAGGACAAGCAGAAGATGAAGAAGGAAAATACCAAGTGCACATACTGTAAAAAAGGATGGCATCCAAAAATTTCTTTCATGAAGAATACCATTAACATGATGGCTCAACTTCTTGAAAAGAACAATATTCTTGTTCTTGAGAATGCAAAGAGAAGAGATGTAAGCTCTAACACATAAGAAAAAGAAAGTCGTCATACTCTGAAACTTGGCGTTGCAAGTCCCTCCTCATTCATCATTGATTTAGTTGCATCCAGACATATGGAAGCCTCAAAAGAGTCATTCTGAGCTCTTGAATACTTTGGTGGTCCTCCGATTGTGATGGGAGACAACTTAGAAAAATCCTTCGGAAGGAAGAGGAAGAATCCAGTTGGAGAATGGAAGCTTTAACAATGTGTTGTATGTTCCAGATCTCTTTGCAAATATTCTTTCCATGTATCAAATTACACATACATGAATTCATAAGAGAGTCACTTTCACAACCAATGATGTAGAGATTGTAGAAGTTTGTACTGGAAGAATAATATCACTAGGTGCTATAGATCACAGTTCGAAGGTATACAAGTTTTCTCATTTTCATCCCTACTCTTCTCCGAATGGTCTTTTGAATCATGCTAATGAGACTAGCAAGCTATCCCACGAGATATTTGGCCATATGAACTTCAAATATTTGCAATATTTATACAATTTCTCTGTTGGAGGGTTTCCCAAGGTAAAGTTCTCAAAAGGTAACTGTCGGGGTTGTCTCCTTGGAAAACATCCAGAGTGTAGATATGAGAAGGGAAAATCCAAGAGAGCAGCTACACCTCTCGAATTGGTTCATTATGACATCGTAGGTATTTTTCCTACCTTGTCACTTAGTAATGAAAATTTTGTTCTTACTTTCATAGATGACTACTCTATATTTTGCTGGGTATATTTTCTCAAAAATAAGTCAGAGGTATTTGAGATTTTTCCAAGTTTTAAATATATTGTTGAGAAATTTTCTGAGAGAAAGATAAAGGTCCTATAGACTGATAATGGAGGTGAATATTTTAAGGAGCTGCAGAAATTTTGTGCTCATGCTGGAATTCAAATGCAACATACCATTCCCTACACACCTCAATAGAATGGTGTGCCAGAGAGGAAAAATTAAACACTAAAAGAGATGGCTACATGTATGATGGATTCCAAGTCTATTTCTCCAATATTGTGGGTTGAAGCCATAGATGTTTCCTCCCATATTCATAATAGGGTGTCCCACAAAGTAGTGGACATAATGACACCATTTGAAGCTTGGACCGGTCATAAGACCGATGTGTCATATTTCAGGATTTTTGGTTCAAAAGGTTGGGCTAGAATTCCTCCAGAGAAGAGAAGGGATTTGTAGCCTCAAATTTATCCATGCATCCTTGTTGGATATGCTGAGAATGAAAAAGGTTACAACTTGTATGATCCCTCCACTCAAAATATGATCATCGAGAGGAGTGTGCATTTTGAGGAAGAACCTTTGCAGACAATTCCAATGGAAGAAGGAGAATGAGGAAACCCTCAACTTGATGATGTAAGTGATGTTTCTAGTGAGATTTATGATTCTGATTTTGAGTTTCATGATTAATATCAACATGATATAGCAGATCCAAATACACTTTCATGACCCAAGTATATTTAAAATACTCTTGAAGCAACATGAAATCTTGTTGGCGATCCTAGAGAAACTAGGAAAACTAGGTCACAGTTTGAAGATGCACATTGTGCATTCTCTGTGAATGATCCTTATTTTCCTGAGAAATTTTTTCTAATGTTGGGATATAATCCATATTCATACTGAGAAGTATCAAAATATCCAATATTCCAAGCTTCCATGGATGAGGAGTTTCAGTCTCTTCAAAATAATAGAACTTGGGAGCTAGTTTCCCTTCCTCATGGCAGAGAATTGGTACATTGCAAGTGGATTTTCAAAACAAAGGTGGATGAAACTGATAAATCAGTCAAATATAAGTCAAGGATGGTTTCTAAGGGCTTCTCAGAAGTCCAAGGTCTTGACTACATCGATACTTTTTCTCAAATAGCCAAGATGGATTCAATTAGGCTAGTTTTGGCCATTACCGCATCCAAACAATGGGAGGTTCACCACATGGATGTGAAAAGTGCATTCCTCCATGGGGATCTTAAGGAGGATATTTATATGCATCATCCATATGGTTATATCGATGATCACTGTCTTGTGTGTAGGTTGGAGAAGTCACTATATGGGCTCAAGCAAGCTCCCAGGGCTTGGTATGCCAAAATGGACAGCTTCGTTCTGTCACAAAATTTTATGAGATGTAAATCAGATTCAAATGTATATTGCAGCATATTGGAGACTCCATTCTGATTATTGTGTTATATGTTGATTATTCACTGATTACTGGATTCTCTACAAATGATATTGCTACAATAAAAACCGATTTGCACAATGCCTTTTAATGGTTGCTTTAGGATTGTTGAGACAATTTCTTGGTCTTGAGATCAGCCAATCCACTTCAGGTATAAAGGTATCTCAGCCTAAATACATATCAGATTTGCTCGAAAATTTCAAAATTTCATAGTGCAAGCTTTCTAAGTTCCTGTTTCTCTCTGGTATTAAACTAGAAGATGGTTATTCTACTCCACTAGTCGACATCACATTGTATAGACAACTAGTTGGGAGCCTGCTTTATTTGACACACTCTTGAATTGATATTTATTTTTATATAAGTTCAGTGTCAATATATATGCAACATCCACATGAAATTCGCTGGAAGGAATCCAAAATAATCTTGAATTATGTGCAAGGAACTAGGTCTCATGGATTACACTTTGCTTCCCACTCTACACTTGATCTCTTTGGATTCAAAGTCTTTGATTGCATTGGTGATAGTTCAGATCAGAAGTCAACTTCCAGATATGTTTCCATGCTTTCCAATGGCACCATATGATGGTCAAGCAAGAAACAAAGTGTCATTTCCCTCTCCTCTTTTGAAGCATAATACAGGGTTGTTGTCAATCTAGCAACTCTATGTGTTTGGTTGCAAGGGATTCTTTCAGAATTTGGTATTTGCACAAGCACACCTACAATCATTTGGTGTGACAATCAAAGTTCCGTAAGAATTTATATTGGTCCAGTTTATAAGAAGAGAACAAAGCACATAGATGTTCACATGCATTACATTCGAGGATAAGTGCATGACAAGATCATCAAACTGCAGTTTTGTCCATCTTCTGAACAAATTGCAAATATCTTCACCAAAAGTTTTACTGATAAGACCTTCATTCACCTGAGATCCTTTCTTGGGGTGACTGATTAGTTGGTGAAGGTTGATTTGAAAATTTTTGTCCATGTTTTTTAAGGAATGCTTTTGCCCAAGTGGTTTTCCTTGTTACTTCAGTTTTATTGGACAAGTTCATTTTTTTTTGTAAAGAGTGACCTTAGCCTTGTTGTTGGGCCCTATTTTGATTTATTTTTGTAATTCAAGATTAATGGGGGGTGTTGGAAATTTTTATCCATATATACCTTGGTTATGCATGCATGCATACATTCCATGTATTAGTCATGCATTCCATGCATTGGTAATTTTGTCTCCTATCACCTAGACCATGTTGTTGACCCCCTAGTGCTTAATTTTTGTCATTATTGGCCACATTATCAACTTGGAGCACCTTATACACATATTTTAGGATCTAATGTGCCCTCATGCATGAATTTAGGAGTTGGTTGAGTCAGTTCCATGATTTAAGGCACCTTGTCCCCTTGATCACCTAGTTAACTGACCCATACAGCTAGTTCATTGAGTTTGAGTGTAGTAGCACTCTTTTTTACCACTACTAGTAAAATCATGTGCCTCCTTTGGATTATCCTTCCCTAATTTACGGCCTAGTGGCTCATTCATGCACCAACCACCTTCAGTTAAATGGTCATTCATCATTAGTTGCCACTAGTGCTTGCCGGGATATGGATCCAATGCCAACTAATCCTGTCTCTTCAGTGGAATTTGAATGCCATCAAAGGCTCACAAATTATTTTGCATAAAACATTATTTAATTTCCCACACCTTGTGGATGAATAATATGAAAAAACTTTACACTCGGAACTCTCTTTTATGTATGATATCTTCTTTACCTAGACATTCAAAACCTTCAGTTTGCTCCACATAAATTTCTTCATCCACATAACCATTCAAGAAAGCTGATTTAACGTCCATCTAAAAAATAGGCCATCTATACTGAGAAACTATTGCAAGCACCAACCTGATTGTATCCATCTTCACCACTAGATCAAACGTTTTTGTATAATGAATTCCTTCTATTTGTGCACAATTCTTTGCAACTAAATGAGACTTATACTTATCAATTGTACCATATGATTTATACTTAGTCTTATACAACCATTTAGTACCAAACACATCTTTCCCTCCAGGTAGACTAACAAGTCCCATGTATCATTCTTCACCAAAGCATTAATTTATGATTCCATTCCTTTATTGCATTCATCTTTACTTGATGCTTCTACATAGCTATGCAGTTCATCCATCATCATTACTTGGCTCATAAGAGAAAAATTTACATTATTGTGTGATCTGGTGATTCTCCTTTCATATTCTCTATCCAACATATCTTTGTCTGAATGTCCTCTGACTAACCAAATAGGATTCTGCTTACTTTCATCTTCCTTCGTTATTGGAAAACAAGACTCATCACCAATAACAACTTCATTCTTGATTTGAACATCTTCTGGTTGATAAATTACTTGTTCATCAAGCACAACATGTCTGCTTATTATCATGTTCTTCTCTCAGGTATCAAACAACCTATAGCTTCTTATTTATGTGCTATAAATAATGAAAATACACTTAACACTTTTATCGTGCAATTTATTCCTCTTTTCCTTAGGAATATGTGCATATGAATTGCATCCAAAAATTTGCATGTGTGCAACACTAGGTTTGTAGCCCGGTCGTGCTTCCTTTGGAGCCAAATTCAAAAATGGTCTTGTAGGACACCTGTTCAAAGTGTAGATTGTTGTATGAACTACTTCATCCCAAAATTCACTACCAAGTTGCTTCATTTTCAACATACTCCTTTCCATATCAACATTGGTTCTATTCTTCCTTTCTGTGACACCATTTTGTTGAGGAGTGTATGAACTTGTAAAATCTCACCTTATAGAATTCATCTTGCAAAAATTCATGAACACATTGGATTTATATTCTCCCCCATTATCTTATCTAAGGGTGAGAATAATCAAGCCACTTTGATATTCAACCATCTTTTCGAACTGAATAAAATGTACAAATACTTCTAACATTTCTTGCAAAAACTATACCCAAATTTTCTTGTATCAATCATTAATGAATGTTAGAAAGTACGTTGTCTTTCCAAAATACAAAGTATCCATTGGACCATGGATATCTAAATGTACCAATACAAGACGATCTTTGGCTTTACAATCTCTATTTGATCAACTTTACCTATGTTGTTTCCCAAGTACACATCCTTCACATATCTCATTATCAACTTCAAAATATGGAAGACCATTCACCACATTAGTCGTTCTCATCAACATCAAATTTCTAAAATTCAGATGTCCCATTCTCAAATTCCAAAGTTTACCATTCACTTCTTCTCTATCCTTTTAGACTTAGTGACTTACTTGAGGTAAAAGTGATTTTGAAAATCCTGTTTACGATCATTTCTCCTCTTTCCACAATTGTAATTTTGTTGAGCTTATCCATAATTAAACATTCTTTGTTATCAAACACTAACAATTTTCTCAATCATCTATCCAGCAAAAAGTATATTATTTTTCAATTCTGGTGCCAACAATGTATCATTAACGAACTTCTTTTTTCCATTCAATGCTGGTATTGCCACTATACCTTTCCCTTTCACTTTTGAAGCGTGTTCATATCCAAATATCACTTTACCTGGATAACTATCATCAATATTTGTGAACAACTCCTCCTGGGATGTCATTGTGTTGAACATCTTGAATCAATATACCGTGCCTCATTTTCTTCATTCTGTGTCATTACACTTGAAATAAATAGCTTCTCATCTCTGTTTTCTTCAATAGTTGTGTTAGCTCCCTTATTTTCCAAAGTGTTGACTACCGTATTTGCCAAATCATGCAATTTTGTTATGTAGTCACTTGCATAATGACCAAATCGATGGAAATAGTAACATTCTACACTTGATTTGTCTATATATCCATCTCTTCCTCTTCTTCTTCCATGATATCCTTCATTGCTTCTTCCTTTAAAAAATTGATTTGGACTTCTACCTCTACCTATTGAAGCATATGCACTCGATTGAGAATTGTTGAAATTAAATCGATTTTGATTTGGATTGCTTTGATTGTGATATTGTCCTCTGCTCCTACCTCTTCCTCGGAATCTAGTAGAAAAAAAATGCTCCATCTATTCATTGCCATTGTTTTCTTCAACCATCAACAAATAACCACTCAATTCATCAAGACTCATTGTATTTAAATATTTGGAAACAATAACAGTATTGGCAATCACTTGATACTTGGGCACAAGAATACATAAAGTCTTCTCAAGCATTCTTCTTTTTGGGACATCTTCTCCCAACAACCTCATCTGATTAACAAGATCTTGCAATCTTGTGATGTAATCATTCACTGATTCATTACTATGCATTTTGGCATTATCGAATTTACAACTTAATGTTTGCAAATTTTTTGTTACTGCACCTTCATAAGTGTTCTTTAAAATACCTCATGCTTGTTTGGATGATGTGGCTGCACTAATTCTTAAAAAAATAGCTTCATCAACAACACTACCTATGAGTGAAAGTGCTTCATTATCTCTCCTTATTAGCTCCTTAAAAACATTATTTGCATAAGCATCCAATACTTTATATGCTTCATCAGAAGGAATATTATACCCATCAATTAAAAGTTCCCACAAATCTTTAGTGATGAATATACGCTGCATTCTTTTTCTCCAATAGAAATAATTTGTGCTAGTTAATTTAGGGAGTAGAATATATTTTGTCGCCATTGGAGAATGAGCAAGTGAGAGAGAAAGAGAGTACTCCAAAAGATCAATACAAAATGTCCCACTTCGGCTTGGGATGAGAACACTTGTCCCAAAATTGGGACTCAATCACCACCAAAAATTATCTTTTTATTAATGTTTAAGTGCAATGAAAGAGAGCAACACTTGCGCAATTACAAGAAATTTGGTTTTTCAAAATGAAGTGAATTGAATCACTTTTACAAAACTAATGCCTTCACAAATTTAGAACCTTATTCTCTCAATTAGAGACAATTTAATTGCAAATGATGAAACTAATCACAATTCCCAAAACTCCCTTCCTCATTCTCCCATATACAAATGATTAAACCAAATCTTCCCTCACACTTTGAAAATGAATAGGATCTTTAAAACCTCATTCTCTCGAGGTATTTCCATTTAAAACATAGATTGAAATACAATTACTTTTACTAGACATTCTTTCCACTTCAATTTGCATTTCCTACTCCACCTTCCCAACACATTCTTCACTTCTTCCTCGAATTACGCACTTGTAAACCTGAATCTGCTACAATGGAGCTTGCCAAGTCAAGGGTACAAGGGTAGGATATTGTATAGATTACAAAATAAAATAAAAAACTTGCCATGCCAATAAGAGAACGATCTCCCAAATCACATGAGAATGGTCAAACGTGTACAGTATCCTCTCAAATATAAAAGATATCACTTTACAAATAAATACATAAACAAAACAATTATATATCAAACGTGTATAGTATCATATTATCAAACATTTTAAGAACTTTAACGATTAATTTAATTTTGTCAAATGGTTTTATATGTTTTTTTAAATAATTATATTTTCAATGCTAGTTTTTTTTACTTGAATAAATCAAAGTTTGTAAAATTTAGTTTTATTGTTATACCTTTATTATAAAAAAAATTATAGTCAAAACTTTATAGATGTTAAAGAAAAGGTTTGAAAGCATGTTTTGAATCGTTCATGGGAGAATTGTTTTTAAAAGTGATTTATATTAATTTGTTCTTGTTATTTTTTACATTGTATACTAGTTATACATTTCTTTTTTATTTAGAAATTGTATGTAAGTTTGTATATGGTTATATGCATTAACAAAAATTTAGTCTAAAAGAAAATTGTGAATTTATAGTTATGTATATTTATTTCAAAGAGTCATTCATTGGAATGTAGTTTTTTTAGTGTTTTTAATTAATTTGTTATTTTATTTTTTAATTAAACATGCTTATATCATCTTTGGTATTATATGCAAATTGTTAAGATTTTGTTTGATTAGGGAATGTTGTATATCATTTACTCGAGTTATGTTGAAATTTTAGTCTTTTGATTCACTTCCTTCCATTTCTCATGTTAATTTGATCATTCCTCCTACAATTTGATCAATGAGGGGAAGTCCCTCTCCTTCTTTTGCCAAAGCTTTGAATTTCCAAGCCCTCGTCACCTCCCTTTGCAAGCCTTCATAGAACACAAGAGTTATCAATATTCATGAAGAAGGCAGCCCCACTGTTTGATGTCAACCTTCCTCCCTCTGTTCCTCTGCAATAAGGCCTCATCTCTTGATGACAAAGATCTCATTGGTTAATTTATAGGTTTGTGGCCCTCTCCCAAAGCAATGGACTAGCGGATGCAATCAAAGATATATTTTAATGATAAAAGGTAACTTCTTATGTTTTTATGTAGCATAGGATTTTATACATTCTTGTTTGAATTGAAAGAAAACATGGACCTTATCCTTCATAGTGGTCCTTATTTTATGGATCAAGAGAAATGTATCTCAATAGGTAGACTCTAGATTTTGATATGGAGGTTGGTGTGGGTACTATGATCCTAGTATGGGTTCAACTATCTCATCTTCCATTGCATTATTGGAATGATGAGTCTCTTGAAACCATTCAAAATACCCTAAGGAAAATACATTGACAAGTCAAAACCCAGATTAAGTATGTTTTCATGTGCAAGGATTTGTGTTGAAGTAGATTTGGAGAAATGGCTCTCGTAAACAATAACTTTATATTTGGATAATTGGACACATATATATAAATTTGATTATGAACAATTTAATTTTCAATGCAAAACTTACCATGAGTATGGACGTTTTTCCAAAGACTATAAATCCTCTGCTCATATTCAAGATCCTTAAAACATTGGAAAATGATAGCATGCTAAAATGTCACCTATAAATAAGTAATTCAACTCCATATTGACCTATGGTGAGAAAGGAAAATTCATTCAATATGCTAATCATTTTTCCATCGTGTCCAAGTAATATCATGAGTCTCAAACATTGATTTCTTTTTCTTCTCAACTTATGGGACATCCCTAGTCATCTTTTCATCCCAGCCATCTTCAATCCTTTCTCTAATCAAGCCTTTGTTTAGCCCCTCATTACTATTCCATATTTAGAAACATTTAACCCGTCATCCTAATAAGAACTTTAAAAATTATAAGCATCTTCCCATAGCCAATGAAGCAACCCTTGAAAAGTCTTAGTTTTAGCAAACATGGATGCTCACAAGCAAGACATCATAAAAGCATCAACGAGAAGATGAGGAAGAGGAAAAATGAATCCTAAAAAGGACGAGGAAAAAACCAAATAAATAGAAGAGGGAGGGAATAACAAATAAAGAAATGATTCTACGAATTCAAGCAACACTAAATGTTGTTTATGGAAACCTATCTAAATCTTCCTCAAATAAATAATTAAAACCATCTCCTCAAATCATATGGAATATGCAGTGAATTCAAGTTAGAAGTAATGCATAAATTGATCAAATTAGAATGACCAACTATTCTTCTCATCCAAGAGACAAAGCAAGAGGATAGTTCAATGTTGTAATTGCTCAACTAAAACAAGGTATTTCAATATAGGTCAATTAAAACCAATGGTAACTTGAAATGTCCAACAGAGACTGAACAAGGCTTGCATGACTCTCCGTAACAAATAGGATGTTTGATGAAACAAGAGTGTTGTACATGAGGATCAACGATGACTAGAAAGATCCATTGCCATTCCAAGAACTAATTGAGATGCCTACGCCCTGTCTCCTCCCTAAATGGGCCCTTTATTTGGAATCCCTAATTCAGGGAATCCAACCCAAGTTGGTTTTCCAGTTTACTATGTTGTTATGTTGTTTACAAGTTGGTTTTCCAGTTTACTATGTTGTTATGTTGTTCACAAGTTCGTTTTCCAGTTTACTATGCTATTATGTTGTTTACAAAATCTGTTGTACTATGTAACTATTGTCAAACATTCTAAGTAAAGAGTATTTTCTTGCACAGATCTATTTGTTGTTGGGTAGATTCTTTCCATATACAACATTAAAGATATCCCTACTTTACTATGTTGTTGTGCTGTCAACAAAACCTATTATATTATGTAATTCTTATCAAACATTTTAAGCAAAGATGAAAAAAACCCACTTTACTATGTTGTCGTGCTGTCAACAAAACCTATTATATTATATAACTAATGTCAAACATTTCAAGCAAAGATGAAAATATAGAATAGTTATGTGCAAGAATTTATGGTTGACTGGATGGAAGTTTAGGTTCCATTTCTTTCAGTACTTTGTTGCACAGGTCCACTTGTTTTTGGGTAGATTTTTTTCACATCCAACACTAAAGTTATTTTTCCAATCCGTTGTACTGTGTAACTATTGTCAAAACCTATTATATTATGTAATTCTTATCAAGCATTTCAAGTAAAGATGAAAAAAATCTCACTTTACTATGTTGTTGTGCTGTCAAGAAAACCTATTATTTTATGTAACTAATGTCAAAGATTTCAAGTAAAGATGAAAAGGTAGAATAGTTATGTGCAAGAAAAGCCAATTTCATATTTTCAAAGATTTTAAGAACTTTAACTATTGATTCAATTTTGTCAAATCATTTTATATTTTTTTAAAATAATTATATTCTCAATCTTAGATTTTTTTACAAAATTTAGTTTTATTGTTATACTTTTATTATAAAAAATTTATAGTCAAAACTTTATAGATCTTAACAAAAAAGTTTGAATGCATGTTTTGAATAATTCATGGGAAAATTGTTTTTAGAAGTGATTTATATTAATTTGTTCTTGTTATTTTTGACATTGTATACTATTTATAGATTTCTTTTTTATTTAGAAATTGTATTACAAGTTTGTATCTAATTACATACATTCATAAAAATTTAGTCTAAAATAAAATTGTGAATTTATAGTTATGTATATTTATTTCAAAGAGTCATTCATTGGAATGTAGTTTTTTTACCGTTTTTAATTAATTTGTTATTTTATTTTTTAATTAGACATGCTAATATAATCTTTGTTATTATATGTAAATTGTTAAGATTTTATTTGATGAGGGGATGTTGTCTATCATTTACTTGTGTTATGTTTAATTTTTAGTCATTTGATTCACTTCCCACTGCTCATCTTAATTTGATCATTCCTCCTACAATTGGATCCATGAGGGGAAGTCCCTCTCCTCCTTTCGCCAAAGCTTTGTCTTTCTGAGCCCTCGTCACCTCCCTTAGCATGCCTTCATATAATACAAGTGTTATTAGTATTCATGAAGAAGGCAGCCCCACTGTATGATGTCAACCTTCCTCCCTTCGTTCCTTTACAGTAAGGTCTCATCTCTTGATGAAAAAGATCTCATTGGTTATTTTTTAGGTTTGTGGCCCTCTCCCAAAGCAATGAACTAGTGGATGCAATTAAAGCTAGATTTTAATGATAAAAGGTAACCTCTTATATTATTATGTAGCATAGGATTTTATACATTCCTGTTTGAATTGAAAGAAAACATGGACCTTATCTTTCAAAGTGGTCCTTATTTTATGGATCAAGAGGAATGTATCTCAAGAGGTAGACTCTAGATTTTGATATGGAGGTTGGTGTGGGTACTATGGTCCTAGTATGGGTTCACCTACCTCGTCTTCCATTGCATTATTGAAATGATGAGTCTCTCGAAGCCATTCAAAATACCCTAAGGAAAATACATTGACAAGTCAAGACCCAAATTAAGTATGTTTTCATGTGCAAGGATTTGTGTTGAAGTAGATTTGGAGAAATGGCTTGTAACGTCCCCTCCCATCATACCAGCATGGGAGAGAACATCACTCTAATTCCGGGCATCTAGCCCCATACTTTGTAAACAAACATTCATATAAAATGAAGATGGACATATGCAAATGCATAAATATTTGAAAACAAAACAGAATTAAATTCTATTACACATCTATCATACATTCAAGATATTCATGTCATTCATCAATTAAAACAATACAAAATTAGCACATGAGAGTACTTATCTTAAAACAAAGTAGTCCCTGAGCAACCAACTATGCATCTGCAACGTTCCACCCAACCATAGGCCAGTTGTGCTTATCAATCTCTTGATACAACTGCCACGCCCGAGCTAGGCATGATTTCTACAAGGAAGAAGGGAACAGCAGACTCACACATAGCCAAAATACACCAAAATTATCCAAGCCAATCAGCAGTTGGGTTTATCAGGCTACTAGGAGATGGAAAAGGAAGAATTGCTAAGCTAGTGAGCTCAACCACAGAGCTATGGGTACCCCTACAAGATCTATCCATCTTGGTTCCCCACAATGCCTACACACCTGATTCAAGGAAGTATTCCCTTCACTACTACACAATCCCTCAGGCCATACCTTCCAATTCAGTGTTGTTCAAGGTGAGCATAGAAGAGTAGCCATCCCTTTTGATCTTCTTGAGAGGTTATTTTCCCCACTAGGTTTATCAAGCCAATTATGTCCACTACCACTCCAAATTTCTTGCTTACAGGTTCAAACCAAAATAGCGATGCACATAACAGCAAAAGTATAAGTGTTGGGCATGTAGAAAAACATTTTTTACAGTGGCATGCTCAAAATGGGGCTTCTACCAATTTCAGAAAATCGTGGGCATCTAAAAATGAAATGGGAGAAGGGGAAAACAACCCTGGGAGAGCAGATCGTTTTCAGAAAAAACGTTTATGTGCATTCAAGGGACAAAAACGACCTCCATAAACCCCAAAATCATGGCTCCCTTCCTCCCAACCATTGTGCAAAACAAGAACGAGTTCCCAGGCATGGAAAATGCAGGAAAAATGGTGAAAAATGTGATGCGGAAAGCCCATCTAGCTCAGACTGCGTGAGAGAGCAAAGGCCATGGGTGAAAGATGGCTTTGGGCACTATTTCGTGGGTGTTTTCTTGCCCAAGAAGCAAAAATACGAATTTCCAGGTTGATGGCTTGCCCATTCACGAAATTGGCTACCATACCTCTCCACTCCCAAGGCATTAACTACCTCAACCAACTCTTGGAAGAATTAAATGATTGGGTGCATAACCCAAAATGGTTAGTTGAGGGTTTATGGGTTTTCTCATTGACACATGGGTTAACACCATTGGCTCAAGGGTTTGAATAATTTCCCTTCCTATTCCTTATAAAAATCATGCCCCCATCTCTTTGTTGCATTGCATAGCTAGTTGTTGGTTATTTCATTAAAATTTGTATTTACATGATGTCTTAATTTACATTGTGCCTTCCCAACACAAGAACCATAGGCATATATTTTTAATTGCTGATACATAAAAATGCTAAATCAATGGCGGGTCCTTGGCCTTGAGCTCCTCACCATAATTAAATAACAATATTTACATCATTTAAAATTTTAATGCAATAGGGTCAAAATGGGGACGTTACATGGCTCTCGTAAGCAATAAATTTATATTTGGACAAATGGACACATCTATATAAATTTTATTATGGACAAATTTATTCTCAACGCAAAACTTACCATGAGTATGGACGTTTTTCCAAAGACTATAAATCCTATGCTCCTATTCAAGCTCCTTAAAACATTGGAAAATGGTAGCATGCTAAAATGTCTCCTATAAATAAGTAAGTTGACTCCACATTAACCTATGGTGAGAAAGTAAAATTCATTCAATATTCTAATCATTTATCAATCTTTTCCAAGTAAGATCAGGAGTCCCAAACATTGATTTCCTCTTCTTCTCAACTTATGGCACATCCCTAGTCATCTTTTCATCCCAACCATCTTCAATCCTTTCTCTCGTCAAGCCTTTGTTTAGTCCCTCATTACTACTCCATATTTAGAAACATTTAACCTGTCATCCTAATAAGAACTTTAAAACTTATAAGCATCTTCCTATTAATTTTTGAGTATTAATTCAACATACTCTAGGATCTTTACTGAGAGAATAACATGTACAGCATATCAATCATATCAAGCATGTATCAAGCATATCAAGCAATCACATAAGACAATGGACACATAGAGTTTCACTGGGGAAAACCATAAAGGTGAAAAACCCGACAACTTCCTCAGAGATAGAAAAACCAATGATACAACCAAGGTACAAGAGATAGTCTTCTCCTAGAAGCTAAACCTCCTCCTCACTTGTGCACCACTTTCCAAGTGATGTAGGAGTGAATAATGAGATGAACCAAATAGAGATCTCCTGCTCTCTATTTATAGATGACCTATCCTTCCCAATAACCTAGCAGGGACGACCTGTCTAACTCAGTCTAATAACCCATCACTGCAAGTTACGACACTTGCCAATACAAATGACGACACTTCTATATAGAGGAATAATAACATCTCTATAGGAGTACAATATACATGGGTGAAATACATTCCAAAGTTACATATACATCAACACTTCCCATATCCAATGAAGCAACCTTCGAAAATTCTTAGTTTTAGCAAGCATGGTTGCTCACAAGGAAGACATCATAAAAACATCAATGAGAAGATGAGGAAGAGGAAAAATGAATCCTGAAAAGGACTAGGAAAAAACCAAATAAATAGAAGAGGAAGGAAATAACAAAAAAAGAAACGATTCTACGAATTCAAGCAAAATTGGATGTTCTTTATGGAAACATATCTAAATCTTCCTCAACTAAATAATTAAAACCATCTCCTCAAATCATATGGAATGTGCAGTGAATTCAAGTTAGAAGTAATGCAAGAATTGATCAAATTAGAATGACCAACTATTCTTCTCATATAAGAGACAAAGCAAGATGATAGTTCAATGTTGTAATTGCTCAACTAAAATAAGGTATTTCAATATAGGTCAAACACCTTAAGCAACTACTCACACAAATACATCATAGATCAACCCACCAATTCATTACATGGTGAAAATCCTTAGAGAGGGAAACAATCCTTGGCCCCAACCAAATAGCCACTTGAGGAGATATATTAATGAAAAGGAAAATAATTTAAATATGAATTTCTCTCATTAATCGATCATCAACTCATGACCTCCATGCACTTTAAATGGAAATCATAAACCAATCATGTGTTAAGCCATGGATCAATGTACTTGTTTAAAATCAACAAGAACATGAACTTTCATATCACTTTCTGTCTAGAACATATCATGACCATTATATTACATAAGTAAAAATCCATAGTAATGCATACTAAAGAAACACATGTTACCTCAAGATACATTAGACCAAGTTGATCTTCATTATATCCGAAGTGTCTAAATATCCCAATATTTCCCCTAGGAACAAATTGGGATAAGATTGAAGGATTTACAAAGGTGACATAATAGGAGAAAGAAAGTGGCGTTAAAGCATATCCCTCCGTCATGACAATTTTTTGAACTCCTTACATAGATCAAAGTTTTGAAAACTTTGTTTGTATAAGATATTTTGTGAAAATGTCAGCAACTCAATCATCTGCAAGGAAAAATAGCAGTATGAGAATATGCTCTTGGATAATATTTATGATGAACTGCATGTATATGTCAATGTGTTTGTTACACTGTTGTTGAACTAAATATTTGGCAAGCTTGATAGTACTTTGATTTTCACACAATAGGGTAGTTGGATGTTATTGTTTGAATCCAAACTCAAAATGGATATGCCAAAGTTGCAAGGCTTCTTGATTTTCATTAAATTTGGCCCAATACTCCGCTTTTATAGAACAAAGAGAAAGAGCTTTTTTTTTCTTACAAGCCCAAGTGAGAGGTCTAAGATCGAAAACATAACCTATAGAATATTTTTTTGATCATTAGGGTTTCCACCCTAGACAAAATCAATGAAACCAAAAAACAAAGGAGTCCCCCTTAAACTATAATAAATCCAAAACTCAATTGTACCCTGGATATACCAAAGTATTATTTTCACTACTACAGTGAACCATAAAACCTAAAAAAACACAAGATATACACATATTTATGATGTAATAAACTAGAAATTATAGTTTAGAATAACCAAGCATGGGAGAATTGAAAGATAGATGCTGCAGAATTAACCCTCGTATTATGATAATCAATTCAGGAAGCAATGTTCAGTCACCTCTTAAGGTTGGGATACCTTTGACTTGAGTAAATAATCAATACAATAATTCTTGACAAAACAATACATAGCCTTGTAGCTCTTTAAATAAGCTTTCACTATCCCAAAACCCTAACTACTTACTTGGTCCAATAAATAATGTGTACCAGCTACCTAGTAAGCCTTAATTAATAGAGAGACTCTTTTACATTAATAAATTGTTCACTACTAACTACTTAGCCTTATTCAAAAGATATGGCTGCATACATTACTTGAATAAATTGTAAAGTAAGGGGGTTAGGGTAGGAACCTAACATGCCCTCCCTTGCCCCAAGAACCATGCCTCAAGGCTGAAGCTGACGAAAATGATACAAAATCCCTTCAGGTTCCCAGGTGGCATCTTTTGGTTGCATATATTTCCACTAGATCAAGACTTTTTTTAACTGTGCACCTATGCAATTAATGTTCTCCACTATCTAATACGGCTTCCAATTGAATCCAAATGAAACCTTCCTCATAAAGTCTAGGTAACTTGGTCTGCAGTTTACAAGTGGTTCTAATCACCTTTTTTAGGAAAGGTAAATGAAAGATCGGGTAAATCTTGGAGGGATCTAGCAAAGCTAGATTATAGGCCACCTATCCAATGCATTGTAGGATATTTTAAGGTCGATAGAACTTGAGGGATAATTTCTACTGGGGTTTATTTTTTAGCAATGTTTAATTATAAGGTTGAAGATGAAGAAACACATGATCCCCTTCTATGGACAAACATTCTAAGCGATGTTAATACTCTTGTTGTTTGATTATGTTTTGAGCCATAGCCAAATTTTCCTTAAGTGTGTGGATACTAACTTCTGTAGTATGAAGTTTGTTATCCACTGCATTGTAAATAGGAAACCAAAAACAAATATTTTTGGAAAAATACTTCTTCACATGGGGTGGTTTTGGTAGCTCCATGATAAGTACTATTATACCACCTTTATTCCAGAAGAATCCATCACTAAAACAAAACCCCATGATTAGCTTCTTGTTTAGCTCCATTTTTTGCTTCCACTCATTGTTTTAATGTATTTTTCTACATTTTCTAGAAATAGTCGGTGCTATTCATAAGGTTGGTGTTATTTTTGGCGTACTTTGCATCGTGTATTCCTAGTCGACACTAAAGTCGGTGCTAATTAGTGCCTACTTTAGCACCGACCTTAGTGGTGACTTTAGTGCCATAATTAATTCATCTAGTTAGCGCCCTATTTAACTTCCATTTTAGCTTCTTGTGTAGCTTCCTATATAGCTTCTGGTTTAGCTTCCCTTTTCACTCTTTTTTTAGCTTCATTTTTTGCTTCTAGTTAAGCTTCCTTTGTAGATCCTAGTTTTGCATTCTATTTAGCTTCCAATTTAATGTCTACTACGCATAAATAGTTAAATTGTTGAGGTTTTGGGGGTTCATGGGATAGGGGATTTATGGATTATGGGATTTACATATTAGGGGTTTAGTGCTTAAGGGTTAAGGGATTAGGGATTAGGGGTTAAGGGATTAAGGGTCAAGGGCTTCGGGCTTAGGGGATTAATGAGGTTTAAAGGTTAATGGATTAGGGATTATGGGTTAAGGGAATATGGATTAAGGTATTAGGGGTTAGGGGTTTAGGTGTTAATGGATTAGGGAGTAGGGATTAAAGGATTAAGGGACAAGGTCTTAGGGTTTAGGGGATTCACAGCTTATGGGTTAAGTGATTTAGGATTAGGGGTTTAGGGATTATGAGTTAAGGGATTATGGATTATGGGTTAATGGATTAAAGGTCATGGGATTAGATGTTAGGGGCTTAGGTTAAGGGGTTTAAAGGTTAAGGGATTAGTGATTATGTGTTAAGGGATTAAGGTTTAAGGGCTTAAGGGTTAGGGGGTGTAGGGGTTAATTCCTTTAGTGGTTAAGGGCTTAGGGGTATGGTGTTTATGGATTAGGGACTTTAGGGGTTAGCATCTTATGGGGTTATGATTTAAGGGGTTAGGGGTTAAGGGTTAAAGTTTTAGGGGTTAAGGTCTTAGGGATTAGTGGTTAAGGAGTTAGGGATTAGGGGATTAGGGGTTAGGGGGTTTAATGGGTGAGGTTTAAGGACTTAGAGGTTAAGGAATTTAGGGTTTAGGGGGTTAAGGGATTTATAGGTTACAAGGTTAAGTGCTCAGGGGTTTAAGAGTTAGGGGTTAAGGGGTTAGGGTTTAAGGATTTATGAGTTTGATGGTTTAAGGGTTAGGGGGGTAAATGAAAAGGGGTTAAGGGATTAAGGTGTTAAGTTGTTAAGGTTTTGGGGGTTAAGGGGATATGGGATTTAGGGATAGGGTTACAACTAGGTTATAATTGCAAAAGAGAATAAGAAGAAGACACAATTTACAATATAATGGGGGTCATTTTCTTATAATTTCATGTCTTTGGATTAAAGAATGCACCCTCCTTTTTCTCAAGGATAGTAATCGAAACCTTCAAGGATTTTCTTCATAAGTTCTGAGAGGCTTACTTGTATGTGTGGATAGATTACAGTTTACTTAAAAATCATATTGCATTACTTAGAATGATGTTGGACCACTTTCGACAGATGCATTTATATTTGAACTTATGAATATGCATTTTATGTGTTCCCTTTGGCAATTTGTTGGGACACATTGTCTATTGCATGGATTTCTCATAGACCCTGTGAAGATCACGGCAATTGTGAACCTGCAGGAACCTACATCAATAAATAAGTTGTGATCCACCTCAAGACATACTGGATATAATAGAAGTATTATCTGGAACTATGCTTCTATTACCACTCCATTATAATAGTTGTTGAAGAAATAAAAATATTTTAAGTGGACTGAAGAGTACGGAAATTCCTTCGCAACTTTGAAAGAAAAAATGGCCAATGCTCTAATTTTGGTATTCCCTAACTAGCAAAAAGAATTCCATGTACATGTTGACGCATCATGTATTTTCTTGGGCATCATACTAGCTCAAATAGGAGAAGGAATGATGGATCATCTTGTGTACTTCACTAGACAAAAACTATCTTGGGAGGAACACAACTACACAACCATAGATTGGGAAGGAATAATAATGATTTATACCCTACAAAAATTCCGCCACTATTTGTTGGGAGGACAATTCAATCTTTTCATAGATCATCCATCCCTCAAGTACCTGGTGAAAAATCTCATCCTAAAAGGATGCATCTGCAGATGGTTACTCTTATTCTAGGAATTCTCTTTTGAAGTAATAGACAAACCAGGGAAACATAATTATGGACATGACCTCTTGTCATGAATAGAGACATGGGAAGCTGGTAGACCTGTTAATGATAAATTACTAGATGTAGCATAAACTAGATGTAGCATTATTCAGGGTAGAAGCTATTCTTGATCATTTAGAAGAGATCACACTATTCCTCACAACCAATAAAGCACTTGATGATTATTCGATAACTTTGAAATGCCACTTAGTCGTGCGAGACATGGAGTATCAATTGATTGTAGGACAACTCTTTGTTAATGCATATTGGATGATGAGCATCAAAACTATCATGTGGGAATGCCATGTTGGAGGTGCAGGAGGCCATGTTGGTGGAAAATATATAGGAAGGAATATACTTCAAGTAGGTATGTGGTGGCCCATGATGTTTAAAGATGCTAAGGAATATGCTAAAAAATGTGATGTCTTCCAACGAGTTGGTAAATCATTTCCACGAGATGAAATTCCACTCAAACCAGTATGGGAATTATAGCCATTTGAAAAATATGCAATTGATTTTGTGGGACCTATCAATCCACTGGAGAAACATTCTAAATCCCGCTATATCATTACCACAACATATTATCTGATAATATGGGCTGAAGCAACACTAGTTCGAGATTTCTCTATAGAGACAACACCTTAGTTTATTTATGAAAATATCATCACTCGGTTCAGGTGACCCATAAGCCTTACAAGTGACCAAGGTAAGCACTTCTTGAATACCACTATTAAGGAATTGATGAAGGAGTTTTTGATACAACACCATAAAATTAGTTTGTATCACCCATAAGAAAACAACACAGTAGAATCCTTCAACAAAATTCTAGAGATCGGGCCATCAAAAATATGTTGCGTAAACTGCAATGATTGCGATGATCGAATTTTGATTTGATATATGAAAAATAACCAATCATTCCAGTAGAATTTGTAATTCCAATCCTTTACATTCCACATGCAATACACATGACAAAGAAATATTTAGTTGTGGAATGTCTTGTAGACTAATGGAACTAGAATAATATTTCTTTCTTGTAGACTAATGGAACTAGAAGAATCATGATTTTTATTCGATTATCATGCAACAGTTGAAAAGGAACAACATAAGGCATGTCATAACAAAGACATCAAGCATAAAAAAATTTAACATAGGTGACCAAGTTTTACTCTATGACAACAATTTCATGAAGCATCTAGGCAAGCTTCAAATGCATTGGTTGGGACCTTTCATTGTTGCATAAATCAAATATTCAGGATATGTTAAGTAGCGCAACTCGATGGCATTCTCCATCCACATTGGGTGAATGGTGCACACCTGAATACTTATGTTTATGTTTAGTGATTCTGTAAAATGCCACTCTTGTAAATGGGAGTGAGGTAGTTAGGAGTTAGGTTTTTTAATCTTGTCATTTTCTTAGTTCTATTCATTCATTTCAGTCAAGTTGTTTGTTAGGGGTACCCACCAGTTTCAATTCATCAATCACCATTTCCACGTCACATCAATCCATCTTGTCTTTTCGACATTAAAGATCCATTAATGAACAAATTTTTATATCAATGATTGCCTATGTGAAACCATCTTTCAATTCCTACATTTAAGAACGTAATCATTCTGATCCTCCACTATGTCTTGACAATAATTGTTTTCCCTTGTTGATTGAACTATTTATTAAAGGTTAGTTATTTCTAATGCATTCCACATTCTGAAGAGTTGAATAAGTGCATATCAAACACCCTAGAGATTTTAGTACATAGTGAGTCTAAGGACTTCAAAAAACCAAGCATTCAGTTCATATACCAACAGTGATCATATACAATGGTAAAAGAACCGACAACACAAGATGCAACTAGCATGGCACATGACAAGTAGAAAGAATTAGTGAAGGAAGACTCCATTGATCCTCAGATCAATTTCTTGGGTGCATATTTACAAGGGAAGGTCGAGCAAACATGGCTTGTGGATCTTGATTTTTTTTATGGAGAATTATATCCCGACATGTGTCCAAGCACCTATATATATTTTATCCCTTCTTACAATGGGGAAATTAAAAAAAAAAAGGAAATATGATTTTGTGTCCCTTTGGGATTTGATGTCTATGAATTTGAAATACCTCCCAGTATTGAACACCACAAAAAAAGTTCTAAAATGTATCAGGTTCTTGACCAACGGAGTGCATGGCCACTCCCCATGTCTGGATCACAAGTATAAAATTTATGTAGATGAAATTCATAGACTGACGGGACCATCAATAATAGGGGAGGGAATCACTACAATATTTCATGGTGACCGCAAAAGAGGCAGTAATCCCTCATAGCTGATCCTGAATGATTGATATAACACAAATAATGGAGGAAAAGGCATCATAATTGATAACAGCAATCACTCGCCGATCAAGATTGCATGTCATATCATATCCATCCAAGTCATGTGAAAATACACAACAAGGGAATTTACTTTGGACACCATTTCTATGGTGGAGTTCTATGTTCAAGGTATTCAGTTGAATTGGTGTAAGTATTTGATGAATGAGCACTTCCAAGCATGTACAGATGTGCAAAAATACGATGGTTACTTTATTTTCAAGTATTTTCTCATAGTACTGCCCATATGGAAATGGAAACCACTGAAAGGAAAATAATTGTCACACATTACTCCTCAACAGGGTATTGCACAACATTTTACTCCATGGAGGACATAGCACAATGCTAACAACGTAGTGTTGCACAACAATGCTTTTGGATAATGGTACCTAGACCTTAAGAAGGCGGCACTAGAGCGGATTCAACAGATCTTGTTAGTCAACTACACTTGTAAGATATGGTTCGGGATTGATCGTGATAACACCTTCATTCGGCTACAAGAAGTTAACCCAAATGAATTTAAAGCATGCACCCTCCCATTTTGTTTGCTGCTAGAGGCGTTTCACAAAGAGGTCAACAATTGGCCAGGAGTAACAGTCATGTCAATATTAAAAGGTAATTCATACACATTTCCTCATTCTTTGACTAAATATAAGCAAAAAAAAAGAAAATGTGCCCCCTAAGGACTCTTTAGAAGAAACATCCCAACCTACCACAATTGAATTCCCGCATCTTGCACTTCCCCTGTCCTTAGAATCCCTTGCACATACTACTATGATACTCACAAAGTTTTTCAAAGAGGCCTTTGTTTATCTAGGTGAACCAAAGAATCCCCACATCAGTAAACCATCCATTACAACACCATTATTCACCACCTCCACCATCCCAACACCTCATTACACAATGCTTCCCTGAGCTTCCCAAAAGTTTCCCACCCTTCCACTTGTGATGTTTCCCCTTCTGTTAGAATTTACTTTGAAATCCCTCCAAACCCATGCCAAGAATACCTATTTTATTGATACACTTGATGAACCAGGTACCAAAAGTTAGAAAATAAGTCACATATGTCCACAACAAGTTGAAGTACACCAGTCAACAGAGTAAAATTAATTTTCCACACTTTACGATTAGGTCGACATCTTAGCTAAAAGGTAAAAAAATGTATATAATCTACGGGAAAAGTTAAGTAGTTGAATATCAAAGCTCAGAACATCGCTATTCCTCTTGATCACGAGTGCAAGTACCAAGAAGCACATCAAGCTGATGACGCATTGGCCACACAATATGACAAATTCTGCACTACTAAAGTATCATATTTGTCTCATTTGTTTGAATAGCCTACACTAGATCATGTGCAAGTTCAGAAACATAGTCAAGTTGACTCGAGGGTGATTCAACACTTGTTGGCTCCTTCATTTTTGGAAATGTCCTTAAAGGTAGAAGAAAGTGTGGGGTAAAGGAATGAGAGTTGTGGAATCCCCTAACAGTTGCAATGGTTTTCGACCCATGACTATATACATAAGTATGAGGCAAGTAGAATATGAGAGGAACGAAGTAACCGAAGATAGTGAGACTGATAGAAGAGAAGATAGAAGAAGATCGAAGATCGAGATGCAATAGAGTAACATGGATGATCAATCTTATGTATTTGGGTTTTGGGGTAATATAATTAGGATATGAGTTCTCTATTATATGTGATACCACAACAGGTAATTATGTGGATGATGTGAGGCCTTAGATCCATGAATTTGGAATTTAACTGAAGCCATCAATAATATAAATGAGGGAATCCCCCCCCCCTTAGTTTTATGTGTATGGTTGAGCTGTATTCTTTTTATTGTCTAATGAATAGATCGTATTTCTATTTCACATATGCATGTTATAATTAATGGAACTCCCTTATGATAGTTATTGCATCATGAAGAACGCCAACCCATTCATGCATGTCCTTGTATTTAACCCTCTTTATCACACACAAGTCTTGGTTGTGCTTCAATTGAGACCTTCTCCTTTGAGGTATTGAAAATACAAGCACACTAGACTATAGTGGTTCCCTTTGTTGGCCCCTACACAAGAACTTGTTGACGCCTAGAAAATCACTGCATTGATAGTAGGTGTTCTCCCCGATGAAATCCCCAATTATAATTCCAACCGTTTAAATAGGAAGCCCATTCGAATTTTGGCCTTGCTACCATTAGTTGGTTTGGGTTATACCGATAGCGGCCCGGTCCACCATTTAGGGTTTTTTATTGCTTAATGATGAAATTAAATTTTCCTAAACTGCAATGCAATCATAATCTATCCAACCCTATCCTAATAGGATAAAAATGTGAAGGGACAGGCTACAAACAAAACTGTAATACACATCCAAAAATAGAGAGATGAAGTATCAGACATGTATAGCAATCACAAAATGAAATAAACCTAAAAAATAACTATAGCATTACAACATCCTACATTTACAACTCGTGGAAATCAAATACACTGTGATAGTAAATGTATAGTAAGAGAAGTTGATGGCCATAAGAATAGTTAAGCATATAATTAAAACATTATTACTGCATATACGTGAAAATGGAGAAAAACATAGTTCCATGATAGTCCATCTTTAGCAAAACCACAATCTCCATGCCAACAAATTAATTCCAAAAACCCCTGTATTCATCCTCCCAAGTTCTTACAAAGAATGGGAAGCAAAGGCTCATGTGCCAAAATCCCATTCTCTTTCTCTTCTCCTTAATTTATATCTTTACAAAATAACTAACATTTGCATTTTTATATTCCTCAAGTCATTTGAGACCTTTCATGTAGTAGGAAATTCTCCCTATGGATAGGTAAAATCCCTCTTGGACATGAAAAGGTTCCATAGGTCCCTAATCCATGACAAAAGAAAGACAAATGGACTCTAAATTTCTCCTATACCTAGGCTTTATGCATACAACAATACAAGAAAGAAGAACATTGAGGTAGAGCAAATGACTCACCTCCTTAGTGATGGTTGTCCTCGTTGCTCCTACATTTAGGTTTGATGTCAAAAGTTCCAAATCTGAGTAGATCTTGTAGAGACAACACAAATGAGTACCTTCCTTCTACGCGTTAAGCATAAAGAAGCCTACTTACTTTGAATGCAACAAGAGTAAGAATACATTTAAATGAAGACATATATGGGTGAAATAGGCCAAGTTGTATTAATGGAAATCCATAAAGAAGCATGTACAATGGTATACCTGACTTGCGAAAGAGCTTCCTCCAACCTTCCTTTCCAGACCCTTTGAGAATCAAGCTAACATAAGGATGGCATCTCCAAGCATACTTTCGATGTGTGGGGTTCAAGGTAGGAGCTTGATTTATAGGATTTGGGATCTCAAACCACCTTGGAGAAATGTTTGGATCACAAGAGGATATCATGGATCATGAGAGGATTGACATACTTAGGATGGTATGGAGGAGAGAATTTGAAGGGTAGGCCCAATCTCCAAAAATCCCTCTCAAAAATTGATCCTAAACTCAAGGAAGTGTGGTTGGAGGATATTTTTTCTCTCCTAACAAGGGCCATCGAGTGACAAATAGGAGATTGTTTCTCCCTAGACAACTGGAAGGGGGAAAAAATTCTTGTACGCCCAAAATAGGGCTGGTTGAAGTGGATTTCTACCTCTTAATGATGGATTTCTTCCCACAACATGCTTAGGGACCATAATAGGATTTAGGTTTCCCTCTAGAACACCCATAGGAAGCACAATAAATCACATTTTCATGATGATGAAATATACAACTCAAGGAGGACCCACAAATGTGACATTTTGAGGTGTAAAATTTCAACTTCCAGAATATTTTATATTTTAAAATTTTACACTATTTTTGGAAGAGAAAAGAAAATTAAAATTACACTTTATGGGTCTGAAGGGGGTTTTCTTGAGATTTAAGAAACCGACCCCAAATGTCACATTCATAAATAATAACATTTAATTTCTTTGGTTCAAGAAACTATAGAGAAACTTCATGGCTAACCACTTCTCTTGACATTGTGTTCAACCCCTTGGTAAATGTGTTGTGGTAGGTGGTCATGAGTTGAGATTTCTTAGTGGGTGCCTATTGGGCAGATTAATTGCTTATAAAAACAATCAATTCACAACATAAATTATCAATCTAGGATAACGCCTATTTATTTCAAGGTTATCATGCAAAATATATGCAGGCCACAATTTCCTCTTATAGCATTGGTAATCTAATATGTGTTGCAGCAAATTAAATCAATCCACTCTTGCATAAATTAAAACACACTTGCGGAAAAGTAAATCACAGTTGCAGAAAAATAAATCATGCTATGGTTGCACCCATGCCAATCTACGAATCTAACACACTTGCATAAATAGAAAAACTTGAATTAAAATTACATCTACATAAATAAATAAATCAAAGTAAAATACATCCTATGCTAAACAATAAGGAGTTAGTCTAATTACAAATTAGAGAAACTAAGAATTGAAATATACATTAACAAAAGAGAGAAATTAAAAACTACAATCTAAATTACAAAAGAGATCAAAAGAAATATAATTCTTATTCCATCATAAATTGGACTTATTACTCTAAGAGTCCTCCCCTTGGAATGGAGAAGGATCTCTTAATTATACATGAGATTTGCATAACAAATAATAAATGAGGATCCAAAATATCCTCATGAAGATCCAAAATATCCTCAACAAATTACTAATCATTTGGATCTCAAAATCAACTCAAATCTAATCCCAAATCCTTTTCTAACCTCCATGTGCTATTTAGGATGCCTTTGAAATCAAATTCGAATTTAGAGATGTGAGTCATCATAACATGCCCAAAACGCATCCCAAGTGACTCCTAATAACATTTAATTTGTTGGGTCCATCATATATTACATGGAGGTCTTCAAATCTTTCTAAATAAACCAAATATGCACTCTCATCCACCACCAACTTGTCCCTTTTATATTCAAATAATTTAACATCATAATTTGAGACATATAAGAAGAAGAAAAATAATGGATTTATAAAAATCCATCACCCCTAATGAATATATTCCTCCATGGTGGCTTTGTGGAGTAGCAGGAACAGTAACAATAGGAGTATAAATAGTAGCAATGACTTAATAATCCCTCATATCAAAAATATCAAATATCCACTTTCATTGATCTTCAACCATATGAGTTGCGACAAATATTCTGGAGTAACAACAACTGGCCTGGAGCTGGTTCTGCAAGAATCATCAAACTCATGCATGTTTCAAAGATAAGTGAATTTTTTTTTATTTTTCCAATGTTTATTCATAATTCACATGAAATACTAACGAAATGCAAATGGAAACCACCTTAGGTATAAATCCTACAAATAAGCATAAAAATAGTTTAATAAGCATTAATATGAGGTCATGGGAATGCAAGAAGGGATTAAAAGTAGGGAAAATATAGTGTAAAATACGGACAATTCCATGGCCCAACATATCCCCCAAACTGAATATGTTGTATGTCCTCATGCAACCCAATACCTTTGTATCAACCAAGCTATAAGGTCTCCCATTTTTCAATGCACGCTTACCAAAAACCATTTTCGTAACACTTCTATGCTTGTTCAACTGATAATACTGATAAAAGACAATAATGCCCAAAAGAACCTTGAAATCTCTTCAAAAACAATGGTTGTTGCACTTATCATGAAAGGACAATCTTAAAACATGTAATCATTAGAAAATCAAAACACCACAAGTAACGATTTCTCAATACAAGGTCATAGCAATCATATGCTCGGTTTTCATAGCCAACAGAATTCTAACATCAGTTCTCAAGTGATGCTAAAACAATGTTAAAACATTGTTGAAACAATGCTAAAAGACCACATTTTCTCACAAAGTACGAAGGGGATTCTTTTGAAATTTTGTAGGCATAATTATACTACTCCCATGCTTCACCATACCAAAAACCACATCAAACCGGCTTACCAATTTCAATATATAAGCAAATAAGTCATTATAGGTCTCTATTAGCAAATTTTGTAGGTGTATCGGTAGTTGTTTCAGCAAACTTCCTGAACCAAATTATCACAAACTATAAACTGGGTTTGGATGAAAATTTTCGAGCAAGTTTTTATTAGTCCCATGCATCTCCACACCAAAACTCAGAGAAACCCACATGCCAAATTTCAAGAAAAATGCAAAATGGTTGTAGGTGATGATGTCCATTTTCTCGAAAACCATGCATTGGATTGAACTGAAACTTACCAAGTTTTTTGTTATTACCATAATGATTATTTCCTCAAATTTACATGAAAAAATATTTTACTATTTGCAAAATATCCTCAGTTCAATTTCTGCACTTTTGCATTAAAAATGTGAACAAATGAGAAATAAAATGTGAACTTGATGGCGAAAGTTATTTTGAGCATCCACAATAAATTATCAAATAGTTATTGGCTATGAGCTTGCTAAAGAATGACAACAACCACTCCCCCAAACTAAAGATAGAGCATGTCCACATGCATCTTTTCCTGGAAATAGACCAATATTGGGAGTAATCATTACCTTAATGCTACTGAGATAAACTTCACATCACACCTTGAAAATGCTGCTACAGGATTTCCATTGTGCATGCATTAATGCCCAAATTTCAGAGCTCAATTTAGAGTTATGTCATTCAATACAAATACAAAGTTTATTTTGTCCATAGGTCGAGTATGCAATATAGAAAACAAAAAATAAACCTGGTGCAATAACATTTGTGTGCTTCCATAGAGAAGAAATACTATTGTTATATGCAATGGATACAACCGATAACTAAAACATCTTCCAATTATACCTTCAGCTACAAGACATTGCCATTTTGCTCTGATTGAATAAAAAACTCTAAATAACACTCATCTCTCCATTTGTGTTATGATTTGAAAACCTTTGCTCCAACAATTTTACATTCAATGACCTCTTTTAAATCTTCTCACAACAGGTCGTACTGCAGATAAATATTACCCTTGGGATGATATATTAAACCGATATGAAGAAAATAAAATGTTGAGGCTAAGCACAAGACATTCCATTAATCACATCTTTGAATAATCCATTTCACAATCGAATTCCTTTACTCATATTTTCATGGGCTTGTTTTAATTTTGATTCCACTAACGATGGGCCAACTCTCACATCAAATTTTGAAAATGTAAATGGAAAATTTGATAAAGTTGGAGTTGCAAAAACTAGACTGCTCATGATGGATAAAACCAATGTATGGATTAGTGGATGGTAAAGATGAGCCAAGGAAGTCATACCTTTCTTTTATGACAACGTATTCATAAGCTAGAAATGATGACTATTGTTTGAAATGGTTGTAATGACAACCAAAAAAGAGATCAAAGATACCCAAAATCGTGTTCTCAAGATGCCATCATCATAGTATTCAAAACATTATTGATATGACATTCCAGATTTGTTCAAATATTGCTACAAGGTCTAAATACTAGGGTTGATTATGTTTTCCATTTGTGGCAACAAGTAACCATGATGTTGCATACAAGATGGCCATGAATCAAGAGGCTAGAAAATATATTTTAACAGTCCATTGTATGCAATCAAATGCATTTACCATATGTATAAAATGGTGGGCAATCCATATACCATATAAAATGTGCCTCTCAATAAATCTGACTTCTGAAGATGTGAACAATCCTATGCACCGGTGAACCATGCAAACAAATCAAAGAAATCATACCTCTGTTTTCCACCTTGCTTGTATGACAGCATACTCTTGTGAAGGAATGGTTTCTACATCAAATTTTTCTGTTGTAGGTTCTTGTGGATCCTATTCCTCTCTTTCAATAGTGGCCTTGGCTTTGTGCATGTGTATCAAATTCTCTCCTTACTACTAGTTCTTGTGTAGTAGCAGTGGGGATTTCTTGAGATAATTTATTTCCTCTCTTGTTGTTGGTTCTTGTATGGCGGCAACACATTCCTTTCTTCCAATGGTTTTCTAGGCTTGTCCATGTGCATGAACTTCTTGTTTTCTTTTCTTAGTGTTGGTTCTTATGTGACAACAATAAGACTTCCTATTGTTGGTTCTTGTGTGACAACAATAAGGTATCCTTTGATTCTTTTCATGCTTGGACAATTGGGTAGGTGTAGGAATGGACTTGAGTATGGAAGTTGAGATAAGGATGTCATGGTTCAAAGGAGGGGATGCTGGATGATGGTGTCCCCCCCCAAAAAAAAACTGAAATATTTTAATACCCTTGATAGTATAACAAATCAAGAGGAAGTGGGACAAAGGATCAAGTATGTTTCCAAATACAAATCCATAGCATTCAATGAATTGTGACTAAATAAAGGAAAAGCAATCATACCTGCACCCACCTGTGAAATCCTTGATATATGTAGCATCATCTAAGAGGAAAGAGCTGTGATATGTCCACGACGATGTCAAAATTTTCAATAAAGAACAATGTGGAGCTTGGAACATGTAGCACAATGTAGACATGGAACATTCTTCTGATGTAGCAATGAATCTTGAAACCTTATTCAAAGAGGAACTTGGAAATTTTTATTCAAAGAGCAACTTGAATGGAATTACTTATTTCTTACTTTATTTGCAAACCTTTTCTGCTAGTAAGCTGGTTTTCAAACAATATTTTTCTGACTGTGCCCAGAGGGTTTTCGCAATCATAATTTTATTATTCCCGAGGAATACTCTCCAGCGAGATGGTTTTCAAGCATTCCAAGGTCTGATGACGCTTGGGACAGGTTTTCACCATCAACTTTTATTTGGAAATGGGGAAACTTGGCATTGTAGGTGAGCCATAAATCTTTATGGCGTGGGTTAGGGATGTGTGGAGCAGTAAGGCATGGAAGTGGAGGACTGGAGGCTGAAATTGATCTAAATGTAGGGGTTACATGAATGATATACTAGTGAATTTCATTGGATTTCAGAGATAACCACATAAGTAGATGATACTTTTAGCATGCATATATATTGAAATGGGAAGAAGGGAATGCATATGCATACCATAGTATTGGTGAATGATCATGATAATCATGAGGTCTTCTTGGAGGAATGTTTGGTAGCAGTGGGATGGTGATGTAACAATGGGACTTGACTTCTGAAACATTGGTCTTCATAAGGTTTGCACATCAATTCTTCATTTTTTGTGTGCTCAATCTGAGAAAAAATATTCTTTTGTGTGGGAAACAACTATAACATATTGAATCTTGAATATCTCAAGAGTATTCCCATATGGCATGAAATTTTGTCTTCGAGAATCACTTATGCATGTATTGACCTTCTTCAATCTTCCAAGGACCTGCAAAAACTAGCACTTGGATGCAATAAAACATGAGATCATGGAAGAAGAGAGGTGCACAGTCTCTCTTCATCCAAAAATTATGCAAAAAAAAAAAAAAACAAGTAGTACTTACAAAACAAATCCAAAGAAAAATGAATGAAACAAAATTCACTATATACCTGTTGGAAAGCGGTGGTCATCCAGAGTAACCATCAGTGTTTTGATAATAAATTCACCGTTCCTTGTCCGGTTTGAGTGATTCCAAAGAAAAATTAAAGTGTATTCATAGGGATACTTACAATATAAATAGGTTTTGAATACAAGAATAATTGATGGGTCAAATATGCCAATGAACAGCTGAGGAAGCAGAGTTTTCAGAGTGCAGATTTATGATAGATAATTAGTATTTTGGGAATATATCCCTTGTACGATATCAAAATTGAGTGATTCAAAGTGCGTTGGAAACTAGATTCATAGTAGAATATGCCATAGAAACATGTTTAAAAACTCATCCATTATATCTCCCAAAACGTGACTGTCCCAACTTTGTTTTTGAGCTTCCTACCCTACCCCCAGTCAGTATTTTGATCATATCATTTTCGTTTGACAACCAAATTGAGAAATTCAAATTGGATTGGCAACTAGAATTAAAGGGATACTTTGGATAGAAACATGTTTTAAAACTAATCCCATATGGTCCCTCAAAATAGGACTATCCCGATAGCGGTTCAGCGAATCGCAATAAGCCAAAATGCCACAAAATTCAATAAATAAAATATGGCTCCCAAAAAATGACCCAAATACGTATGAATGTTTGTAATCATATAAATTTAAATGGAATATGTCCCCATACCAAAACTTTCAAGCATTTAGTACCTAGAATGATTTACACAGTGTGTTGC
The DNA here is from genome assembly GCA_027924585.1 of Larix kaempferi. NCBI lineage: Eukaryota > Viridiplantae > Streptophyta > Pinopsida > Pinales > Pinaceae > Larix > Larix kaempferi. Next base: position 10,707,305 of record BSBM01000259.1, on the reverse strand, counting down.
AGCAACTCTTAAAAAAATGATATGGTTTTCGAAATAAAACCTATGTAATTTTGTGGTTGTATTATTTTCAAAAAATAATTTGAAATATCATATGAAAATGAAATACATGCACTTACTATGATGTTAGTGTGTCTCAAGCTTGAATTCTTATGTATCCTCATGTCTCCTCCTCTATCGAGATCTTCATTCACCAATTTTTCCTTCTTCTACCAACTTCCTGCAAAAGAGAGATTGGTATTATGGCTGGCTCTTAGTGCACCATAGAGGAGAATGATGCACCAAAAATGAAGAGACTCTTAAATGTAAAGAAAGAAAAACATCACTCAAAGCAAATTTAATAAACTGAAAAGTAATCAAGCAATCTGCATGCCCTGACCCTTATGAGGCCGAGCCCATTACAATCTATCAAACGATGCATAGCTCTTCACTACTTCTTACCTCCCCAACACCTCAGGATCAGGAACACATTACCATGAAATGCAACTAAGACCAATGCTAGTTTGTACTTTTGCGCCTTTGATGACCTCCCTGAAAACGATGCCAAAATGTTGGGCAGATTAATTGCTTATAAAAACAATCAGTTCACAACATAAATTATCATTCTAGGGTAACGTCTGTTTATTTCAAGGTTATCGTGGAAAATCTGTGCAAGCCACAATTTTCTCTTCTAGCATTGGAAATCTAATATGCATTGTAGCAAAGTAAATCAATCCACTCTTGCATAAATTAAAACACACTTGCGGAAAAGTAAATCACACTTGTAGAAAAATAAATCACGCTATGGTTGCACCCATGATAATCTACTAATCTAACACACTTGCATAAATAAAGAAACTTGAATTAAAATTACATCTACAGAAATAAATAAATCAAAGTAAAATACATCCTATGCTAAACATTAAGAAGGAGTTAGTATAATTACAAATTAGAGAAACTAAGAATTGCAATATACATTAACAAAAGAGAGAAATTAAAAACTACAATCTAAATTACAAAAGAGATTAAAAGAAATATAATTCTTATTCCATCATAAATTGGACTTGTTGTTCTAAGAGTACTCCCCTTGGAATGGAGAATGAGCTCTTATTTATACATGGGTTTTGCATAACAAATAATAAATGAGGATCCAAAATATCCTCAACAAATTACTAATAGTTTGGATCTCAAAATCAACTCAAATCTAATCCCAAATCCATTGCTAACCTCCATGCTATTTAGGATTCCTTTGAAGTCAAATTCAAATTTAGAGATGTGAGTCTGTCTGCACGTAGCCAGGAAGCATGAGGGGGACAATAGTTTGACTGAATGAGTCGGCTTTGTTATGGCAGAAGCTTAAAGAATAGACTAAGCAAAGCAGGGATACACTACACATATAAACACAAATACACACAGACAATATGCAGGAATGCGAACCGATTTCTCTATTACTGGATATAAGATCATGACTTGATGTATGTTACAATATTATACATGCTTATATAGAGAGTGTTGAGATGCTTGGGTTCCTTTCCATTACGTTCAGTTACAAGAGAAGTTAGAACGGTTCAGAAGTTCAACCGTTACAATCGACTGGAAGACAAAGAGACAGTCTGTTGTAGTTCGACAGTCGCAAGTTGCAGGTCGATGCTGCATGTCGATGTCGTAAAAATATTGAGGTCGTGGAACTTGTCGAAGCTGCTGAGTTGTCTAATTCATGTAGAGTTCAAAACTTTTCGAATTTGTGTCGAATTCAATAACTTATCGAAGTTGTGTCGAAGTTAGCATCCGAAAATAATGCCAACTACGATGTGGATCAGACCTCCTTCCTTAAGAAACAATGGTCCCCATTGTTTGCTCGTAAAGGTGAGGAAAATTTTCGGTCAGTTCAGTAGAAGAGTACCACTTTCCTTGTGCTGGATCTGTCTGGATTTAGCAACCTGAAAACAAGGGAATTGTATTCGTCCTTGTATGGCGTACTCGTCATCCCACAATGGTGTCGCAAGGAAGAGGCTCCTGAACATATGGATGTATGTCTTCGGGTTCTGCTAACGGTAGGTCATTCTATTCCAACAGTGGTGCATGGTATGGTTGAAGTAGATCCACATTGAATACTAGATGCAGAACCAGGCATGCAGGAATGTCAAGCTGGAAATCATTTTCTCCAATCTGTCGAAGAATACTGTACGAACCATATCGCAGAGGTTTGAGTTTCTTGTATGGACTGGTGAAGCGCTCCTTCTTGAGATGTAACCAGACATTATCCCCAATTTGAAATGAATGAGGAATATGGTGCTTGTCATGTTGGGCCTTAGCTTTCATGTTTGCTCATTGCAACATTTCCTCTGCTTGCTTCTGGATGTGACAAACTTGATATTGAAACTTCAAGGCTTTATCAACTTACCGCTGGCTGTAGTCGGTGTCGGATTTAGACTGTGTCGAGGAGATGATCAAGTCGATAGGTGCTAAGGGTTTAAATCCATAACAGATCTTAAATGGACTCTTTCTTGTAGAGTTGTGTTGTATGTATGGAAGAATTTCATCCCATATTCATCGATGCTTGTGGTTTTACATGCAAAGGAGTTGTACTACCAAGCGATTCACAACTTCCTTCTGTCCATCGGTCCAAGGATGGAAAGATGTCGATAATGAGAGTCATGTGAAAATCCTCACAGCAGATCTAAGATATGATGTATACCTCACAAGAGAATAGTGGATTAAGCAAGAAAATAGAAGAAGAGTGATACATGCAGTATAATGAGCAACAAAATAATATGGTACAGTAGAACTCAGATAGAAGCAATAATACTTCACACACACTAGATTATTAATCACAAATGGACATATAAATAATACAATGCATGAGGAATTCGAATGCCTAAGGTGGCAATTCGAATTAGCCTTCATAGAGTGATCAAAGGATCACTGGAGTGTCATCGGAGCACAACTAGGTGTCCTCATGATCATCGGAGCGCAACTGGAAGTCTTCATCATCATCAGTGGAGTCATCAATGCTCAAGTAACTGTCAACCATTCGTCAAACTAACTCTGGTAGGTGTAACTCAGTGTAACTAAGTGTAACTAAGTGTAACTGAGTGTAACTGAGTGTAACTCAATGTAACTAAGTGTAACTCAATGTAACTAAGAGTAACTGAATGTAACTGAGTGTAACTGAGTGTAACTCAATGTAACTAAGTGTAACTGACTGTAACTGACTGTAACTGAATGTAACTGAGTGTAACTGAGTGTAACTCAATGTAACTGAGTGTAACTGACTGTAACTGACTATAACTGAGTGTAACTGAACTGGTAGGTGAAGAAGGGCGAGTTGCTCCCTAAAATCAAGGAAGAAGGGCGCACTAAGCAACTAGAGGGATAAAACTGAATAGTGAGAATCTCCTGGGGGCTGGCTAACTGAGGGCTAGGTGTTGGACTGATGACTGGGATGCATGCAAAATGCATGCAAACCCTAGAATGCATGCAAACCCTAAAAGGTGCATGCATGACTGAAAATGTAAATGATCAAAATACTGGTGCGACTAGGATGGAGTATAGGAATATCCTAACACACACCCTTAATCCATCCTGGGCCCTGGTAACTAAGACCAAAGGTCACCCAATACAATGAATAATAACAATCAATAAACCAAGGAAGTGGGAAAATTTCATGGGAAACATACCCCCTCCTCAAAAAATAGACTGTAAGGCACACATAAAAAAAATAAAAGCTCCAAACTCAAGCATGTGTGATGCTTGGTCATATGTCTGGAGGTATCTTCTTCTTGGGAAGAAGTGGATCATGCTCAAAAAACATGTGCTTGTATTTGCTCTTCAGATCGAATGTGATGAGAACAAATCCAACAGTATTAGAATGATCCTTGAACCTGTGATTCGAATCAGCTGAGGTAGGATCAAATTTTTGAATGTGCATATAGTCCTTTGTCTTCTCCTTCGAACCACCATGGGTGAGATTATGCCAAAAAGAACTATTACATGTTTGCTTGAAATCAAAATCAGATTTAAGACTTTCAAAACAGTTTCTTGAGATCTCCTTTGAACCAGCAGGGGTGAGATCAAAACTATCATATGCATGAGAAATTTTCCCAAGCAGTAATTGCTTAGAACCCAAATTAGATACAAGACTTGAATCATGGCTTCTTGAGATCTCCTTTGAACCATGAGAGGTGAGATCAAAACCAGTAGATGCATGAGAAATTATCCCAAGCGAATGGCAATGGCCATATTCTTCAATGACCTTCTGAAAGCATGAATTTATGATCATATAGTAGTATAAAAGAGATGTTTGCTGAAGAGGAGCGAATGCATTACCTCCATTAGCTGATTTGACCTCTGAAATAATCATGTGATCATGATGCAAACCAACAGACTCTGGTGCAAGAGAGGATTTAGGACCTTCTACAATATCTAGAGTGTGAGCTGGCACAGAAAGAGAAGAAAGTTTGAGCATGAGCGGAGAATCTGCAAGTTCTTTGTCAACAACTTCAATATGAGATGATACTGGTTCATGATCTGAGAGACCATCAAGAGGAGCGAATGCATCACTTTGTTTTCTTTCGAATGGGTTGGGACCAAGTCCTTCATTCTCTCTGCCAAATTTTCCATCCAGGTGAGCCCATATCTCTTTTGGAATCCATAACTCTCTTGGAATTTCAACACCATCACGGTATTTGAATTGGAATCTCTGGTATGCATACAAAGAAAACATTATTGCTGCAAAGTGCATGTCTCTTTTATTTAACCATTCAATCTTCTCTTCAGGGGATTCAAACTCTCTTTCAAAATAACAATAAAAAATATCATGGATTTTCAAGTCTGCTATCATTCTTGGTTTCCATTCATCATAGTTGAGTGGATCAAGAGGAGTAATTCCTGATGAATACATAGAAGCTATAGAGGACCTACAAAAACAATATAGAATAACTGCAACTGCTACTGCTGCAAAAATGTAGATTCTGCTGCAACTGCTGCACTCGAAATCTTGGTAATAACCTGCAAAAAACTCTCAAGAATGGAGATAAACAGTACTCTCAACATGCTCTGATACCATGTGAAAATCCTCACAGCAGATCTAAGAGATGATGTATACCTCACAAGAGAATAGTGGATTAAGCAAGAAAATAGAAGAAGAGTGATACATGCAGTATAATGAGCAACAAAATAATATGGTACACTAGAACTCAGATAGAAGCAATAATACTTCACACACACTAGATTATTAATCACAAATGGACATATAAATAATACAATGCATGAGGAATTCGAATGCCTAAGGTGGCAATTCGAATTAGCTTCATGGAGTGATCAAAGGATCACTGGAGTGTCATCGGAGCACAACTAGGTGTCCTCATGATCATCGGAGCGCAACTGGAAGTCTTCATCATCATCAGTGGAGTCATCAATGCTCAAGTAACTGTCAACCATCAGTCAAACTAACTCTGGTAGGTGTAACTCAGTGTAACTAAGTGTAACTGAGTGTAACTGAGTGTAACTCAATGTAACTAAGTGTAACTCAATGTAACTAAGAGTAACTGAATGTAACTGAGTGTAACTCAATGTAACTGAGTGTAACTGAGTGTAACTGACTATAACTGAATGTAACTGAGTGTAACTGAGTGTAACTCAATGTAACTGAGTGTAACTGACTGTAACTGAGTGTAACTGAACTGGTAGGTGAAGAAGGGCGAGTTGCTCCCTAAAATCAAGGAAGAAGGGCGCACTAAGCAACTGGAGGGCTAAAACTGAATAGTGAGAAGCTCCTGGGGGCTGGCTAACTGAGGGCTAGGTGCTGGACTGATGACTGGGATGCATGCAAAATGCATGCAAACCCTAGAATGCATGCAAACCCTAAAAGGTGCATGCATGACTGAAAATGTAAATGATCAAAATACTGGTGGGACTAGGATGGAGGATAGGAATATCCTAACAAGTCATGTGTCCAACTGTTTATAGAGAGTCTTCAAAAATATGCTGACAAATCTAGCATCTTGTTCGGAAGTAATGGTTGTCGGTAAACCAAAGTGTTTCCAAACATGTGGAGTGAACTGTAGAGGCTTATGGTCAGTGAGGATCACCGTTTCATTGCCAAGGATTTAATGCTTCTATTGCTTGAGAGATTTCACAATGGCATACAATTCTTTTTCATATGTCAAATATCTTCTAACTGTGTCGTTAAAAGTTTCGGAATGAAAAGCAGTTGGGTAACCAGACTGAGTGATCACTGCGCCCAAGACATAGTTCGATGCGTTCGTATCAATCTCAAAGTGTTTATGCAAATTAAGTAACACAAGTACTGGTGCAGTGAAGAGCTTGTGCTTGAGCTGTTCAAAAGCTTCTTGTTGTGTCGATGTCTATTTGAACACATTTTTTCCATTTCCCTTCGTCAACTGATTCAAGGGCCAGGCTACGTGGTTGAAGCAGAGTATGAATTGTCAGTAGAAATTCGCCAAACCAAAAAAAATTCTTAGTTTTTGAATGCTTTGAGGAATGGGCCAATCTTTGAGGATCTGTACTTTGTCTGGATCGACTTGAATGCCTGCAAAGTGAATTACATACCCCAAATATTTGATATTGTTCATCGCAAAGGTGCACTTGTCCATATTCAAGTAGAGTCGATGTTGCTGGAAAGTGTTGAGGACTTGTCAAATTTGTCTGACATGTTCTTCCCATGATCGACTGAAAATAAATATGTCATCGAGATAGACAATGACCCATTTTCCGATGAAAGGTTGAAGAATGTTATACACGTATCACATGAAGGTCGCAGGTGCATTAGTTAAGCCGAAAGGCATGACTAACCATTCAAACAATTCTTCCTTGGTATTGAAAGCAGTTTTCCACACATCTGAGGGCTCGATTGGAATTTGATGATATCCTGACTTGAGGTTGAGCTTAGTAATGAATTTGGAACCTTTCATACAGTTGATGAGATCGTCTATTCGTGACAGAGGGTAGTGATTCTTTACCGAAATTTTGTTGAGTTCCCTGTAGTTGACGCACATGCTCCAAGTACCGTATTTCTTTGGAACGAGGACGACTGGAATTCCACATGGAGAGGAGCTGGGTCAGATATGACCTTTGTCGATCAAATCTTGGATTTGTTTGTGAATCTCTTCATTTTCAAGAATGAATCTTCTGTAAACAGATGCGTTAGGATAAGAAGAACCAAGAGCAATTTCAATGGAGTGTTTTACCTGGAAATGTCAAGGTACTCCTTCCGGCTCTTGGAATAAAATCCGATACTTGTCCAGAACATTGTCAATCAACTGCTTCTATCGAGAGATGCACTAGTCGGTGAGTTGACTTGTCGCTGCAGTATTCCTAGAATGTTGCGGTTTGATCATGATTAATGCGAACTTATGAGCATGATTGATGAGCTTCTTTGTCTATTTAGCAGATATCATTGAGACCGTTGGTGTATCTCGACATTCTGGTATTTCGTACCATCGATTTTGGATTCTGAAAATCACCTTCTGAGGTCGTGAATGATAACTTCCATGGCGATCCCACAAGTAAGGTTTCCCAAACAAGGCGTCAGCTACGGAGAGTGGTGCCATGTCACAGAGTACTTCATCTTCAAAAGGTTTTATGAAGTAGGCGAGTTTGCATTGTCGGGTGATCCGTAGTTCCTGTCCATCCTTCATCAAACCGATGTTGTAAGGCTGAGGATGTAGAGTGGTGACAAGACCTAGATTCTTCATGAGATATTCAGAAATGAAATTCTTCTTGCTACCATTATCCACAATCAGATATAATGGATTTTGTTGAACCAATATCCATGTATGGAACAGGCACTCTCGCTCCTCCTCGTTGACGATAGTCGAGGTTGCTGGAGTGTTCGATGTCAATTTCAAAATGGTTGTTGCATCTGGATCATATTCTTCCACTGTCTTGTTAAATGCATTGGATGTCGACACTTTTGCAAAAAATGTCTTCTGAGATTTGCATTCAGACGTATCATGCAAAGATGAGTGGTGGTAATCACACCATTTCCCGGTAGGCGGTTCTTTTCTACGTTCCCTTTTTTGAAAAGGATTTTTCCATGATCTAGCTTTGGTGGTGTCAACTGAGAATATTTCGACTTGTCGAAGTCAGCTGGTGCCTTCTTGTCGGGTGTTCGTCCTGATTTCAGCTTTGTCACGAAGCGTTCTTTTCCTTTCTACTTGGTTTCCAATTTGATGGAATAGTGGAAAGCATCTGCAAGCGTATTGACAGTTAGAAATTCCATCTCCTGTTGAATGTATTAGGACAATCCGTTGATGTACTTCAGAGCAAGCAATTTCTCTTCTTCTTGGATGCCAAGTCTATCCATGAGTCGATAGAACTTGTCGGGGTAACTTTTTACTGATTGTTCTTTCCATTTCCTTAGTTGCTGCCACTTCTTATACTGTTGTTCGAAGTATTTTGGTAGGTAAAATTCATTTCAGACGTATTCGACAAATTTATCCCATGTGTCGATGGGGTCTCCGCTTTTCTCCATATTTGTCGAGAGGTTCTCCCACTAGAAATGCACATATGTTGACATATTTAAGGATGCAATGGTGATCTTTTCAGCTTCTGAGTGTTGATTCACAGAGTAATAGGATTACAATTGTTGTACCCAATTGTCGACATATTCCATGTCAATATTGCCTTCTAGATTCGGTATGTCCAAATTCATTTTCACTTTGAAGGGGATGATTTTTTCGGAGCTAGTTCTTGTCGAAAATCCTCTAGATGTCGAATCAAATCGCATGAGAATTTCATTGAACGAGGAAAACATTTCAGTCCATTGTCGAGTCAGCGCTTGCTCAATAAGTTGTGCTGTCTCGTCAGCTGCATTTCTATCATCTCTTTCTTCTGCCATCTCTGGAGTTAGCATCTTCTTCGATTGTTGAGATTGTGATCGTGTTTGAACCGGTATAAGTCAAGTAACTTCGCTGGAAGTGTCTACACAAAACTTAAGCATGAACCAAAACTGACTTCTCTGATATCAATGATTCGCACGTGGCCATGAATCACTAGGGGAACAACAGTTCGACTGAATGAGTCGGCTCTGTTATGGCAAAAGCTTAAAGAATAGACTAAGCAAAGCAGGGATACACTACACAGATAAACACAAATACACACAGACAATATGCAGGAATGCGAACTGATTTCTCTATTACTGGATATAAGATCATGACTTGATGTATGTTACAATATCATACATGCTTATATAGAGAGTGTTGAGATGCTTGGGTGCTTGTCCGTTACGTTTAGTTACAAGATAAGTTAGAATGGTTCGGAAGTTCAACCATTACAATCGAATGGAAGATAGAGAGACAACCTGTCGTAGTTCGGCAGTCGCAAGTTGCAGGTCGACGCTGCATGTCGACATTGTGAAACTGTTGAGGTCATGGAACTTGTCGAAGCTACTAAGTTTCTCGAAGTCATGTTGAGTTCGTAACTTGTCGAAGTTGTGTCGAAGTTAGCATCCGATAATAATGCCAACTGCGATGTGGATCAGAGTCATCATAACATGCCCAAAACTCATCCCAAGTGACTCCTAATAGAATTTAATTTGTTGGGCCCATCATATATTTCATGGAGGTCTTCAAATATTTGTAAATAAACCAAATATGCACTCTCATCCACCACCAACTTGCCCCTTTTATCTTCAAATAATTTAACATCATAATTTGAGACATATAAGAAGAATAGAAATAATGGATTTATAAAACTCCATCACCCCTAATGAATATATTCCTCCATGGTGGCTTTGTGGAGTAGCATCAACAGTAACAACATGAGTATAAATAGCAGCAATGACTTAATAATCCCTCATATGAAAAATATCAAATATCCACTTTCGTTTATCTTCAACCATATGAGTTGCGACAAATATCCTGGAGTAACAGCAATTGGCCTGGACCTAGTTCTGCAAGAATCATCAAACTCATCCATTTTTCAAACATAAGTGCAAAATATGTTATTTTTCCAATGTTTAATCATAATTCACATGAAATACTAACTAAATGCAAATGAAAACCACCTTAGGTATAAATACCGCAAATAAGCATAAAAATGGATTAATAAACATTAATACAAGGTCATGGGAATGCAAGAAGGGATTAAAAGCCATATTTTTCCACCTTGTGATCATTAGCACTCCTTGGCCCCCATTATCCATTTATTAACTCATAACCACATTTTTGGTCCTCTTGGAACCCTTTCTACCTATTTTTACTCCTATATGCGAGCTTCTTCAATGCAACTCGCACATACATAGGTTGCACCATTATATCCCGCATACATCGAGTTAATTGGTAAAAGAGAGTAAAATATCCTTTTTTCACTCCAAAAAGTGGCCATTGTGACCTTCGGCCCTCCATGTATCTTGAAAGGACTCAATCCGACGTTTCACTTGCCTTTGGAGGGTTATATATTGAGCCATTATGCATGGAAGGAGGAGAGAAAGAGAAGAGCATTGAAACTCTATCGAAATTTTTCCTTGCTTGGGTCTACATCCATTGATCCTTGTTGTTGTGAACCATTTATGTTCACCTCCCAAACTCTTTCATATCTTGTGATGATTCATTCTTTTGCTCGTGAGTTTTCCATTGTATGGGGGATTGAAGTGGTGGAGGCACAAGTGGAGGGACCTATTTCTTGGTTCAGATGAGTTGCCGACAGGAGGTTGTATCTTGTACTTCCTGTTCATATTAATAGAAATACTCATTTTCTCGTCCATTTATATTGTGAATGATTGTTCATTATCATTGGGTACATTTGCTTATAGATATCATGGACTATGATATCGTATTTTCTAACATCTTTTATATATCATATGCACGTGTTTGCGTTTATTGTTGAGACTAAGCTACAGGCTCAAGTGTTGTGATTCGGAAGCTCAACGGAATTCTTCATCGAACGTCCGAATTGAGGTAGGCTCTCTATGTTGTTATCCACATCTACATTTATATAGCATATGTTGGGAAATGAGTTTATTTTCTTGAGTTCATTTGTCTATTGTGGTCTACCCCAATCCATAGGAAGTTTTTCTCTATAACAGTATTGGCGACTCCGCCAGAGAGAAGCCTTCAATTGGGGTTTTTGGAAAATTTTCCTTATTTTGGGTCTCTATTCTTTCGAGTTTCTATGTCGTTGGTAGGTTGTCAAGTACTTATAGAAAAGTACTGAGTTTTCTTGGCCTTTTTACTCATTTTTTTTCACCTCTCGTGCCCTGTACGCTGCTTTGTTGTGGTTTACCTACGTATATCCTTCCCTGTACTCAACTTTTATGCAACCAACCCGCATATACATGCAACTTTTATTTAGCCAGCCCGTGTACATATGATACTGTTCACTAACCAATCGCGTACAACTCCGTTTTATCCTTGTTTTCAGTGTTTGGTTGATGTTGGTTGAGTTCTAGGTGTTCCTGAGTCTTGTTGGGCCTGTATACTGACCGTTCTTTTCCCTTTTAGCGACTAGAAGATCCTTTTCTTTGTTTTTTTTAAATTTTCTTTTAGCCATTTTTCTTGTTTTTGATATATTTTTGGCTTAGTTGAGTCTTGCTTTTTGGGTTTGCTAGGTTATTTGCGCTGCATTCTCTACATTGTTTCCTGAAAAGTACGGATTCTTAGTTGCATTTTCATTTATTTTGAAAATACATTTTTTTTCTTTTTTGTACTTGCATTTTGCATTGGAGTGCTGGTGACTTCATTAGGGTTTGATTTGGAGTGCTGGTGACTTCATTAGGGTTTGATTGGGCATGAAAAATTGTAAAGAGATTGCATTTTATTTCTTAAAAAGAAACTTTGGTTTGACTATCATTTGGTGGAATACATTTTTCTATTGGTAGATGAGTCTAGTGTTTTTCAACTGTGCGTATTATTGAGTCATTTCATATCACTAGTTTCACGGTCATAATCCTTTGAGTAATCACAGCCAATAAAATAAATGCTTAATTAAAATTGATTAGAACGATTTTTTCTTTTCTAGGGTGCACCAACAAGTATAGGTTGTAGAGTCTTAGAATAGAACCTTTGAGAGTAAACAATTCAAGACTATCAAACAAACATTATGTGTTTGACCAGGGAGTGGTGAAACCCATGGTATACATCAGTGTTCTTAGGACTCTCTACTCATGCCAGAGTTAAGCACGAGGTCACGGGAGGTTAGTTGCAGAGATATCCCTCCAATACTTGTTGAACATGGGAGATATATCCAGGATTTGTTCGTATCTGGGGACTCTTGGGGGATTTGACCCTTTTGAGTTTCAGGCTTAGCTACCCTTCCCATACGACGGATCCCACCTGCAACTGTTTTCCTGAGGATTGGTTATACATGGTGGCCATAGTTTCTTTACCTAGGTATCACATAGGGCATTTGTAGTGGTTATTCTGTGAGTGTCCTGAGTCATATAGGGGTCAGACAACACAATTGTGTTCGCACATTGAAGTATGAGAGCCCTTATAACTGATTTTGTTACCTCCGATTATAGTTTGGGAGTCTCAGGCCTCTGCTAGGAGAGACATATCAGCTTTAGTGTCGGGATGTCCCTTCAGCCAGTCCCCTATTGTGTGCATTTTGGCTGTAGTTTCTTTTAGGTGTGTGCTCTCTGAAGATTTAGTAGGCCATTAGGAGATGCTTATTTTTTGACTCTTTGAAGTCATCATAGATCGAGATCAGGCTCTCCTCCAATCTCATCGGTTGGTTGGTTTACCATCTAGTAATCCATCAGAGTCTCTTTGCAAGAGACGTTGGAGGACTATCGTTGGTCCTTTATTCATAGCTTACGAGCTTCAGAGAGATCCCATTATGAGTTCCGCATATGGCACGTTGGGAGTCCCCTTGACTCCGTCTATTGGCACAAAGAGAATTTCCCCCCCTCATGTATACTCTCCTAGGACTGAACGGGATGGAGGTTCATCACACATCACACCTCATGGGTTTGGTACATCCCATCCCACTAGTAGGAACCCGTTCTATGATACATGGTCATCAGGTATTCCGTATAGTTCATCCACGCGTGTGTCAGGTCTTGGTTCTATATCTGTCTCTACGACCTTAGATACATTTTCATTGGGTATGCCCAGTTTTCTGCCGAATATTACTCCCACCAGGTTCGGTAGTCATGCTAGCTCTATAATTGGGATTGGGGGCACTATACCCCCTTATAATGCTTATCATTTTTGGAGTGGTCACATCCCTCCATCTTCTCTGAATGTTGGAGGAGGGCCTCCTCCTTCGTCAGCCCCTAGTGTTAGTGTGAATTCTTTCTCGAGTGGAGCTTTCATGATAGGAATCAGATCTACGACTTATATTCCATTCGTTAACCCGAATGCCTCTACATATATGCCTGCACTGACAAATTCTTATATGATCCCACAGCATCCTCCACCTTCTAGCTCCCTGGTTCCATGGAGTGGGAACGTACCATTTTCTTATGGACCTTACTCGACCAGTTTTCCTATGTCGAGTAGTTATATGGGATCCCATTCTTATGGGGGTAATTTTTATGGTTATTCAACCGGTCCTAGCCATTATCCAATTCCCTCCTATGGAATCCCTTCCATGCACATACCTGTGTATCCTTACATGGGTCATTTTGGAGGAATGTATCATCCTTCTAGTCATGGTAACGATTTCTATCAGAGTTCGTCGGCACCTCAGGTGTCGAATTTGATGTACACAGTCTCACCCTCAGTTTCACAAATTCGGTCTCTTTTGGGAGCTTGTAATCAAGCTTCACATCCTCAGCTCCCGTTCCTAGCTAGGTTGAACTTTCCTGATCTTTCTAAGCTCACGAATGATCCGGTGTGTCATGACTATACATGGCCCCAGTCCCCACCAATATCCCTTCTGATGTTCCAAAGTTTGAGGGGAAGAAGGCTGAGGATCCAGGTGATCACGTCACCACATTCCATCTATGGTGCTCCTCGAATTCCTTAAACCACAATTCCATCCGTTTGAGGCTATTTCAACGCACCCTTATGGGGTCTTCCTCGAAATGGTATGTTGAGTTTCCTAGGGGCACATTTAAGAGCTTAAATGATTTGGATTTGGTTTTTCTAAATCACTTTTAGTTACCAGTTTGTTATGACATTGGCACTGAAATCTTATCGACCTTCTGCCAGGATAAAGCCACGCATATCTCTGATCACATTCAAGAGTGGAGCCAATGGAAGAGGTTAGTGAAATCCAACATTCCTCTGGAGTTTCTCCTGGAATGGTTCCTCAAGTCTTTGCTCCATTATATTTCGAAGGACGTTTCATTGTCCAGAATTATGACTGAGGAACAAGCCATATTTAAATCCCAGTAGTTAGACCTAGTCTATGCTAAATCTGGGATTTTTTATGACATTATACCTTATGCGCCACAATCAAGACATGAGCCCAAGTCCGATCCTGGACCGCATGTTGATGGAATTGTTGGTTCCACAAGTGCTTGTTCCGTAGATATGGTTACGAATCAAATGCATAACCTATCGATTAACCAATCTGCTTCTAGACAGGCTCCTGCCTCGTCTGTTTCCACCGAGTCATTTGATGTACATTCTATGCAATCGATGAACCCATCTGGTAACCAACAAGCTGGTGGGAAGAAGAAGGGGAAGAATAACCATAGCGGTGGAAACAATAAGAATAAGAAAGAGAATGCTAACTCTCCTTGGGATGGCAGAAATGCTGGTGGGGATCGCAAGCCCAGATGTAAGGTGAAGTTTCCTTGTAAAATTTGCTCAGAAGACCACCTTACACATTGTTGTCCTCGTATGGAGGAAGCATCGAAACACATCGCACAGAGCCTAGCTGTGCTGACAAATCCCCTTCTCCATCATCAGAATATGGCTTCTGGTGCTTCCGTCGCCAGTCATGGGACTATTGAAACTTCGATTTATTCTACCCATGACGACGGCTTTTGTAATGTACCCACCCTTGGACCAAAGGCAAGGGAGGGAACATGAAGCCAATCTATGGGGATTTTTAAGCAAACTCAACCATTCATTATAATTTATACAATTAAAAACCCATGTGTGCAGATGTAAATTCAATAAATATGCACAGCGGAGATAACTCATCCACACACACAATCTCATATGCATTCAATATATCAATAACAGTTGTCAAGCACTCTATTTGCAGATAATTAAATATCAAACACACAGAGCATATGAAATTTATTGTCAACCCGAGAAAGTCTTTTTATTTCAAAGGATAAGTGCACAATATATGCTTAAACACAAAACCATTAGAAGTGAATACTTTTACCTTCTATCACCCATATTCATCCCAAGAATCTATGCAATCCCAAGTGCCTTCTAACTGCTATACTACAATTCTTTTCTATTATGCATCAGGAAGAAATGATATCAGATCTAATCAACAATTGCAAAAAGGAAATCTCATTCGCATTCTAAAATAATCACTTGTTTAATCTAATCAAGCTGGAAATCATAAAACATGAACTGAACATTACTCTAGAATTTCAAATGAAAGGAACTGAAGCAACTGTTCTAAGAAACTGAATTATGAAATAAAGATCAATCAACACATAACAGGAAAGCTAAATTGTAAGAGCTCCTGGGATCACGTCTCAACTGTAGGATGAACACGGCAGTGTGAACAGAAATTGAATTATGTAAAGCAACCCTGACTTAGTCGACTGTTATGCTATACCATTCGCCAATCTCACAGAAATGTAATCTTCTACTGAGAAATCCACACAATCAATATTGCTGCTGCGTACAAAAGAAAGAATAAAGCATCACACAACAAGAAAGATGAAATCCTAATTTAACTCAGCAATCTCTGTGGAAGACGGGCCCAGTCTTCACACATAGACGCTGGTCGAACAACACCCTTTTTAACTCAGAAGTAACTCCTTATATTAACAGAAGAATGAGTACACAGTTTTGGCTTGGCTGCTAATACAAGATAAATTAATTGTTTGCTGTCCAACCCCTCGGTCGAGGCAATTCCCCATATTTATACATACAATTTGCAACATCTAAACCTATAATTGGGCAGCCATGAAGATCTCTGATCTTCAGGCGCCCTAAATAATCTAGCTGTTACAATGCGTGGCAGGACTGAAATATCCAAATATAAGAGAGTTATTAATTGCCCCAAGAGAGGCGGTCCTTCCAGCTCACAGCTGGACTCAAGCAGTGACATACTTAAGATAGCCATTTCTGTTACAGCTGACCCGTCACGACTGTGCCTTGATTGACGATTCGAGCCCCAAGGAACCTTCTACAAGCAATGAACGTCCCTTCCTTCATGACTTGTTCAGCTCCGATCTTCCTGCAGTCTATTTGTCTCACTACCTTCATAAATCGCATCATGTTAGCACAAATTAAGAGATGCACAGCTTTAATCATCACAATCATAAGTATTAATACAATAAAACAATAATCGGCCATACCTTGGTAATTTGGGGAATAAGATAAGGACAATAAGTCGAATTGCCAAGGTAATTGGTGTAAGACAAGGGAAGGGAAGATGATAAATGATGGTCAAAAAGGGCTAATTCTGGGCTCAACAACAGTCATTTCATTAAACATTGTAGAGGTAAAACACAGAGACAGAGAACACTTATCTTCATTGTGCAGTTGTCCCAAACAACTAGCTATGTCGCAACAACTTTCCTCCCAACCGTAGGTCTTTGCCTAGCCTATATTATTTCAGCACTCAGAGACCACCCCCGAGCTGGGCATGATATCTACAAGGAAAAATGGGACTCTCAAGCGCATACACACCCAAATGATCATTTGCATTTAAGCCAAGCCAGTTCACAGCTGGGTTTATCAGGATAAATCTAAACCCTCTTCATTTGTGGATGGTTCCACTCAATCTCAAGCCAAAACAATGGAGACCCATTTCAACCCCAACAACCTCCCACACACAGAAAACTCATGAACTAGGCATGGGTACATAAAATAGCAAAAATCACAATTTTTGGGCATGAAGAAAAACGTTTGGCAACCAAAAACGAAATGGCAATTGGGGAAACACCCTGGGAGAGCAAAACCATTTCTAGCAAACATTTGTGTGCACTCAAGGGACAAAAATGGCCTCCATAAACCCCAAATTCGTGGCTCTCTTCCTCCCAGCCATTGTGCAATACAAAAACGAGTTCCCAGGCATGGAAAAATGCAGGAAATGATGAAAAACGTGATGGAAAAAGCCCCAGCTAGTTCAGAATGCGTGAGAGGGCAAAGGCTTGGGCATTCAAGGGCCAAAATGACCTTCTCAGCTTGAAAACCAGTGAATTTACAGCGTAATCCATGAGAGAAACACCTAGCAAGCTCCCCAAAATGTGAGAGAGTGAAGTTTGATCATGAATAATGGCTTGGGAAGGCAATTCGTGGGTTTTTTCTTGCCTAAGAAGTAAAAACACGATTTTCCATGAGGGTGGCTTGCCCATACTTGAATTTGGACAGCCATACCTCCCCAATCCCCAAGGCATTAACTACTTCACCCAACTCTTGGGAGAAATGAATGATTGGGCACCAAAGTCAACATGGGTAGTTGATGGTTGATGGGTTCTCTCATTAACACTTGGCTTGACTTCATTGGCTCAAGGGTTTGAACATTTCCCTCCCAATTCCTTGTAATATCATGCCTCCATCTCTTATTGCATTGCATAGCTAGTTGTGGGTATTTATATTAAAATGCATATTTACAATCCCCATGGTTCACTAGCACATGGGTAGCATAATATCCAATACTTGCCTCTTCAAGGTCGAGTGTTCACTAGCGGGGCCTTGGCCTTGAGCTCCACGCTAGGAATCACACATAATATGCATACATTATTTACATTATAGCCCAAAGTATTACAAGGGTCAAAATGGGGACATTACAGTTTTGGATACGTGAACATGGTCAAATCTGAGGTTTGTGTTTCTACTCGCTCGCATGATTATGGATCTCAACAACCTTCTTTGGGGAATGATCCCCCTCCACCTGAGACCCCATGGCACATCGAGAAGCCTAATTTTATGTCATAGGTACTGAAAGTTTTCCTCAAGCGCTCGACACATAATTCTAATGCTTGAGCCACCCAAAACTACTCAATTGTGGAATATTTGGGCCAAACCCCGTGTGATATGTTGACACTCAAAGTACTTCAGGCTTGTCCTTCATAAAGGAACGCCCTTTTATCTGCTTTAGGAGACCTTGATTCTGATCACCCGAATGTCATCAAGTTTGACACTACTGATGTTCAACCTCGGTTACCCTATCATGTAGCTTTCCAAGTTCATGTTAGGTGTTTGGAGATGATCTTTAAGTGTACCATCGTTGATGAAGGTGTGTCCACTTTAGTAATGTCTCTATCTTGTTGGAAGGCTCTTGGCTCACCCCCGTTGTCGAAGTCTACAATCTTGCTTACAACATTTGACGGTCGATCTTTCAAGCCACATGGTATTCTCCCCTCTTTGAGTTCCACTTGGGTGGGAAATCTGTGCCTATAGAGGTCTAGGTGGTTGATGCGCCCATCGACTACAACCTTTTACTAAGTCGAAATTGTATTTACGCTATGAAAGTGATTGTATCCTCTGTTTTGAGAGTTATTTGCTTTCCCCATGAAGGAAATATTGTGACGATCGATCAACTATCCTTTAATTTCATAGCATCGCAGGGATCTATTGTCCCTCAAATTGAAAATTCTCAGCCGACAACTGGGAATGTTGGTGTAGGCTTATATCCCTCCTTGATGGGATCTTTCAATTTTTCCGCACCAATATCCTTTATTGGAACCATCTATGATGATAACCCTTTGTCGTTGACTCCTATACCATTTCAAACATCGTATTTTGGTGATTTGTGGACCTTATCTTCCACGATTTCCTCATCGGGAGACTCTTCGCACATTGGAATGGTTATGCCCTTGTTTACAACTGAGCTTGCTTACTGTGATATTCAACAAGTCATTGCAGAGCCCGATCTCTCTTCTTCAAGGATAGAGGAAGAAGATCCCGTTACGCTACCCGCATGGGTAGTTGACTCATCTTGTTCACATGACTGCCTTGATGATACTTTAACTTCCGATGAGGCCAATATTGAGGCCATGAATGACAATGACAAGCCTTGGGAGGACCTTCATCATAGATCTTATTCCCTTCCAAACCTTGATATTATTGAGCAAGATGAAAGTATTTCTACCACAATGACTTGTATTGGATATTTCTTTACATATGTTTTAGATATGATCTTGGTACTAATGTTTCTTGGAGATAGGATTCTTAGCTGGACTTATGCTTGCTTATTGGTCCTTTTCGACACTTTGTTCAATCATGTTGGGTATATTTGGAACCTTGCATATAGGTTTAGGCTTCCCCGTTGTTATGATGCATTTGAACCTTTTTCCATCTAAATTCGCCATAGGTTCGAACCTGTTGGCCATTGGTGTGTTAGTCATCTTTATATGCATTGTGCACCAGTCCGACAGCAGAGTTTACCTACCATGGGTCACCCTAGTGAGCACCCTTATGCCATTTTGGTGCCCATGCTTAGTTTTTTTCATAGGCTTGGAAGCCTTTTTAGATTTACCATGACTTTGAGAAGAAGCCTCAGATCTTTATTTCTCATATATTTATGGCCATCCCTGATAAGGCTCCCATTTTTTTGTTTAAGTCACATGTGCATTTATTTTGATCCCGCTTGCGCTAATGAGCCTGATGTCGGCTTCCACGCTTTTAGCTCGTTATATAAGCCTCCATATCTGATCCCATTTCTGTTAAGCTATGTATCAGTTTGCCTTTGTGATTTCACATCCTTTACCCAGAGGAGACACCCACCGAGTGTCCTTATCTTATTCACTTGTTCCTTGCATTATTTATAGCTTTTTTCCATGCGCTTGGAACTAGTCTCGCATATCCCTGGCACTCGTCTGCTCGCATGACGAGCATTCTTCCATCTCTCATTTGAGCTTGTTAAAAACAATAAGAAGGTCACGAGTATACTTGTTATTTCAGATTCGTTAAAGGATTTGAAGTGACATCAGCTTAGGTATAAGTTTACCCCTTTTCCGGACCTTTGTGGATTAATTACGAAAAATGTATACTCTAGTCATACGTGACTAGAAGAGTTCTTATCTCATTGTTTTACACTTTTTCAGGAGAGGAGACTAACTTTACGAAAAAGGACTCCCCTTTTATGTTGAGTTGTGAATGCATTTCATTATCTTGCTTTCCTTTGAGCCTTGTTTCGGCTCCTGCTTTCTCAGTTATTATCCATGTGCCTAAGCACTTTTCCTTCCGAGCCAAGCAGAGCTATAATTCATCCTTCGCAGCTTGATGACCCTTACCTGAAGGGAACACCCCCCCTGAGTGTC
The DNA here is from genome assembly GCA_027924585.1 of Larix kaempferi. Classification (NCBI taxonomy): domain Eukaryota; kingdom Viridiplantae; phylum Streptophyta; class Pinopsida; order Pinales; family Pinaceae; genus Larix; species Larix kaempferi. The sequence goes on along the minus strand of BSBM01000259.1, from coordinate 10,687,009 downwards.
CACATCCTGCACACGCTTCCTTGCATCGAGCATAGGTATGTTCCATTTCCGGAGACTAGTTTGCTTTCCCATGACACTCGTTCCCTCACCATTGTACCATATGTAATTTTATTCTTTTGCAAGCTTTATAATATGAAAAAGACAAAAAAAATCATATAAAATTAAAATCCGGACGGGAAACTTTTACTACCTTCTATTGGCATCTATCGTGTCTCCTTTGAACAGAGCATTCATGTCCACTCTATGTATCATGGGTCGGGATATTAGTATGACCTTAGGAAGCTGTACTCGTTTCTCAGATGTTACTCCACCGGTTGGTTAAGCTTCCAGCCATTATGGAGCCTTTGTTGATGCCTCATGCGTCACAAAGTATTATCAGTATATAGTGCTTGAGTCTATGCTTCCTGAGTCTATCCATCTACTCATGCTCTTGATCAAAGGAAGTCTTGAAACCAGAGTCGGACACTCCTCATATCTCTTGACTATTGCATGTCGACCATTCCTTATGAGTCCAGTTTGATCACATATGGTGTTCATCCTATTCATCTGAGTTCTTCCAACTATTTCATCCTAGATGCTACCTCGTGCTCATTGATGGGGGATCCATTAATGCCATCCTTCGAGCGAATCTCATTCCATCGAATCCAACTCATCTATTCTGGAATCGATATTTAGAGTCCTTTGAGTACCTTGAGGCTTGCAGTCATTAGTGGTAGGTTCTCTCGCCATCGACAATCGGGAATTCACCAATGTCCCTTGATTGATGGATTCGTCAGAGTGTTTGACCTCAACACCTTTATTCACACGTTGATGAATGTACTCAGTGCCTTGATGCCCATTTTAATTATTGGTGGGTTATCTCGCGTCTATTAACGGTATACATAAATGTCCGGTAATAAGACAATGTCACATCAGGTTCGACATCAATACCCTTATTCACTTGATGGTACATGCATCGTAGATGGTTTGTGTAGAAGACCCCAGACTTCAGTGGCATTCAATAAATGCTACTTGTGATCGTGATTGTACCTATGGGAGGTTATTCTCATACATCAGCAGCTTGCACCATCAGTCTGCATCAATTGTTTCCTCTTTAGTAGGAGACCAAATCTTACTATATATGGGTCATGGCTATGACCATTCATGACATGTATTCCTTCTATACTTCCTATTCATGGCCATTGTATCATATTGCTATGTATTTTACCCATATGTACACAGAGATATTATTGTATTGTGACTAGTGGGATACTCCTACCATTTGTGTATCCATCACTCCACTTCTGCGATTTATAATGTATTTCGGCCATCGTAGTACCTTCTCTAACCTCACACATTAGGGGGCATCTGTTACACCATATTTTTCCACCTTGTGAGCATTAGCACTCCTTGGCCTCCATTATCCATTTATGGACTCATAACCACATTTTTGGTTCCTCCTGGAACCCTTTTCCCCTATTTTTACTCCTATATGTGAGCTACTTCAATGCAACTCGCGCATACGCAGGTTGCACCATTATAGACCGCATACATAAAGTTAATTGGTAAAAGAGAGTAAAATCTCTTTTTTCACTCCAAAACGTGGCCATTGTGACCTTTGTGTTAAATTTTCAGAATTTACTTCAATCTGATCTAGGATCTTAACTGAGAGAACAACATGTACAACATATCTACAACATATCAATCATGGAGACAATAATGCAAGGACACAAGAGACACAAAGATTTACTTGGGGAAAACCATAAAGGTGAAAAACCCCAATAACTTCCTCAGAGATAGATAGAGCAATGATACAACCAACCATGAGAGACAGACATAACCTAGTAGCAGATCCTCCTCCTCCATAAGTGCGCCACTCCTCCTTGAGTGCATGAGTGAGAAGTGAGTGAGTAAATAGAGTGCCTCCCGCACTCTATTTATACTTGACTTGACTTGCCTTTTTACCTAACTCATGTAGGCTCGAACTTAACCACATAACATAATGCTGACTGGGCCGACCCCCAATAGGGTGGTCTAATAACCCTTCGACCCACATGGCTGACCCCCAATAGGGTGGTCTAATAACCCTTTGACCCACATGACTTATACAGGGCCGACCCCAAGCAAGGTGGTCTAATAACCCATCAAGTATAAGTTACGACACTTACAATATAAATAACGACACTTCCGTATAGAGGAATAATAACATCTCTATAGGAATACAATATACATATATGTGAAATACATTCCGAAGTTACATATACATCAACACTTTGGACCTCCATATATCTTGAAATGACTCGATCTGACCTTTCACTTGCCTTTGGAGGGTTATATATTGAGCCATTATGCATGGAAGGAGGAGAGAAAGGTAAGAGCATTGAAACTCTATCGAAATTTTTCCTTGCTTGAGTCTACATCAATTGATCCTTGTTGTTGTGAACCATTTATGTTCACCTCCCAAACTCTTTCATATCTTGTGAAGGATTCATTCTTTTGCTCGTGATTTTTCCATTGTATGGGGGACTGAAGTGGTGGAGGCACAAGTGGAGGGACCTAGTTTTTGGTTCACATGAGTTGCATATAGGAGGTTGTATCTTGTACTTCTTATTCATATAAATAGAAATACTCATTTTCTCGTCCATTTATATTGCAAATGATTGTTCATTATCATTGGGTAAATTTGATTATATATATCATGGACTATGATATTGTATATGCTAACATATTTTATATATCATATGCACTTGTTTGCGTTTATTGTTGAGACTAAGCTGCAGGTTCAAGTGTTGTGATTCAGAAGCTCAACGGAATTCTTCATCGAACATCTGGATTGAGGTAGGATCTCTATGTTCTTATCTGCATCTACATTTATATAGCATATGTTGGGAAATGAGTTTGTTTTCTTGAGTTCATATGTATGTTGTGGTCTACCCCAAGCCATAGGAAGTTTTTCTTCGTAACAAGGATAGTGTAAAATAGGGACAATTCCATGGCCCAACAGTGTCCCGATCGGATCACACAATGTCTATTTAGTAACTTGAGATACATAAATACTTCAAAATCCTAAACTTTTATGTTATTAATCTCAACTAATCATTGCTTATTGGGAACGGGATACTCAAGCGCCCTAGAGGGGGCAATGTACACCTTTCAAACACCCTTTCAATTATAGCATATAGGTTTTGTCGTTTCTTGAGCGATGCAATAATGCCTTGCTGTAAATTTCTCCCCATTTTTTGGCAATTGTCCATAGTCAAATAATCAAATTAAATATCTTCCACAAATTTATTGGACATATTTGTGGGTATAGCTATGTTATTTTGCTTCCATGCTGCAACGTCCTTCAACTTAGATTTAACCTCTACAACCTTTTGATTACTTTATTGAGTCTTGGTTTCTATATATTAGAGTTTTGTTGCCACATTTTGTACTTTAAATAACTACTCCATGACTCTTTCCTATATCCCAAAAGACTGTTCTTACAATGCGATGGAATATTCATGGAATCATGATAAACTTTGTTTTCCTTCTTGTGCAGCTTCCGCCTCTAGAGCCAATGCCTCTTTCTCCTTTTTCAAAATTTATATTTGAATGGTCATGTTTACCCTTATTTCTTCAAGTTCATTCAATTTAGCTTTCGTTTCATCTTTTTCCTTTTGCAATTCTTGAGTTAAAATATCTAATGTTTGCTTATCCACTTGCAGGGCATCACTGTCGTGCCTAATTCTACACTTTCCCTCTTGTATTCTAAGAGGTGATGTTCTAGTAATCCATCGTTTGGGTTGCTCCACTTCCCTTAGTAGATTCTTAATATTATCCACCATGGCCATGGCTATGGACACATTGAATGACACCATATATTTAGGTTCCTTGTCAGTGTCTTTGATGATTGGGACCTTTTTAGTAATAACCATTTCCGGTCACTGTGCAATCATGAACATCTTTTCTAACATCTTCCATGCAATTTTTTTCTTTTTGTACACATAGAACTCATTCTAGCTATTGAAATTTCTTGGGAGGGGGTGTACATCATAATTCCAATATCCTTCAAGGGAAAATGTCCCCTAGTAAATGGGATTTTGGGGCTACTAGTGGATGCACCAATGTCCATATCTTGTAGCCCAATTTCTTGCATTTCCCCACTTGTTCTCATTCTTCTTTTGTCTTCTTAGAGGTCTCTTTGTGACCCCTCTTCTCTCCAGCTCATTTCTTAAGCTCTTCTTGTTTATCCTTTTTTTGTTGTTCTGTTGTATCTAGGTCTTCTACATAGGCCACCTCCTCATCTTTTTTCTGTTCTTTCAACCTTTGGATCTCATTCACATCTTTCTTTTGGTGCATAATTTCAGTGGCCTTCCCTTCTGATCTTTGTTGTTGTTTCCCAAAAATTCCCCCCAAGATCTTCTCTTGGATGGTTTCTTTGCTAGAGGATGCTCCTTCAATGCTTTTCCCTTTACCCATCTACTTTCTTGTATATTTCTTCTTCAGTACATTGATCATGCTAATAGGACCATGTATACTTCACCATTGCATAATGATTTATGGTATACTTCACCATCACACAATGATTTATGATCTTCCCCTTGCAGTCATTTATTCTGAATTGTCCTTGTCCAAAATGATATTTATTCAAATCCTAAGTCAGTTTGATGGCTTCTTTTACCTTTGCAAATTTATATGCCCCAACTATGATAGGAAAAGGTGTCCATGATGCCTTCTTGTTATTATTGAGAGAATATCCAATCTTGTCTACAAATTTTTGAGGATCAATTTCCTGGAGAACTATGTAGTTGGTGACATACTTAGGCATGGTGTTAGGTGCCTTTCATGCCCCAGATATCCGTAAATAAGTGTCATGTTCGGTCAAATACTAGTCACCTAGCTATGTTACTGTGGTAATGGCATTATCCAACATACATTTTGCTGGTGTCCCATGTACGATTGTATACAATGACCTGATGAATTCCTCACATATTTGTCTATAACTACTAATGTGTCTTTGAGCATAGAGTCCTTGACAGCATACATGAATAGGGACCTCCCTATGAACCAGTTCCATCCCATACCTGGAAACTAATTCTACATGCACACTGCATCTATGAAATGCATGGACATATAAAAGTCTGATTGTTGTTTGAAAAATACATCTTGTGCTTTTAGAATTGGCTCCTTCATATTCTCTGAGAGGATGTCATCCCAATTTCATCTTACACCATGAATAATGGCATGATACATCAAGGGATACCATTCTATCTTGAAGTGTGTTGCATCTGCCTCTCCATATAACCAACATAACAGGGCAAGGATCATCCTGTAGGGTTTCCTGAATGATTTAGTGTTGTAGGTTTCGCTACCATTCTTCCAGAGTTACTTGTATGGAATCCAAGCTTGCTTGATGAAGGTTACATAATTAAGATGAATCGAATGCATCCATTCATCTGTTAAGTTGATCTCTGGATTGGGAACTTATAGTACTTTCCCATAGTAGTAGGTTCGAAATAGGCGATGGTCACTCCCAAAAAACTCTTGATAACACGCTTGTCCACATCTATGCATGGGAGGATCCACTCCACTATTTACACACACGTGAAAAATTCTAATATCGCTACCACCTTATGAAGACCGGATAGTCAAATGTTATAAAACAATGATATTTATTCTATGCTCTTAGACTTAATTCCTTTGCCTAAAATAAATGATACATGTTGCCCCATTGGTAATCAAGACTAGCTCCAATGATACTCTTCGTATCCCTAATATGTAATATGAGTGTGGGTGTTCGTGCTTCCTTTCTCATTTCATCATTGGATGAAACTTCTTGGGTGGGATTTGAATGTAGCCAGTTCTTTTGCTTAGACACAATTTTTTCCTACAAGTCATCGGAAGCAGAATCATTGTCCATGAAAATACAAGCTATTTAAATCATAACAGATAAAAATGTAGTAAAATTTTCAATTCACTCATGTTTCTATCTGCACAATTTCTGGCATATTAGATGTGGTTATCCTAGGTCTTCCTTTGTTCTCATCAAAAGACCTTGAAGCCGTATGGCACAAACATTCCAAAACTATTACATGGGATGAAACCACTAGTCGACCTAGAGTCTTTGCATAACGAAGGGATGAAAAAGAAAGTTGAATCCCTTCCCCTTAAATACATTAGACTGAGTTGGTGGGAAAATCTTCGATCCAAGCATCTATTACAAGCACTAAATTGAAAAGAGGGGTATCCTAGGTTAATGGCTAGGGCCATGATGTCTGTTAGAAGATTCACTTTAACTAAGTAGGGTTTGGGGAAAGAAAACGAGAATGATTCATTGAGAATAAGATAAAACCCTAGCCCTAAAACTAATTTTAGATTTTCACATGACCATAATTTTTATGGAATAAGCTAAAGGGATCCAACAAGTACCTGTGGCAGTTCTACTTCAACTCCATGGTTAGGGCACAAAAGGGGGTGATGGTTTTGAATATAGGTGTTGGTTAACTAGTGAAAGGTATCACTTCCCTACGAAAATTTCTCCAAATATCCACATCAAAATGAAGTAAAACCAATGCCAATCCCAATCGACGAGAAAATGGTACTTACTTGGTCAAGTGACCCCTTGATTAAAGACACCCGTTGGTCGTAAAGTCCACTCCTCCGGTGGCTTCAGGGTTCTTGAATGACTCATGAAGAGGGCTATGTAGGAGACACCAGGACAGATAAAATAATAATGAAAAGATAAACCACGAGAGATTAACACTTTAACCCCTCACTTTTCGGTGTTATATTGTGAACCTGGCCACCCTTTCCGGCCTTTCTTCATGAGACGCGTCGTACAAGTCTTTATTAATCAATCTAATATCCCCCTTCGATGAATTTACTCCACGTTACAAGATTCCATGGTGTGTTATGCCACTTGTTGCGGTGCCTCCATTGGAGCTTGACAGGTAGGGGCACCTGTTGCGGCCTGAATTTATGCTAAATCATAATGAGGAAAATGTTTAGTACGAGGCATTGATGTACTGTATTTCAATGAAACATGCTGAATTTCAGGATAATTGAAATGGTAAGTTTCATCACCGTTGCGGCTCAACATACTAAGTCACACCACTGTTGCATCTCAACATAATAAGTTGCACCACTGTTGCGGCCTGTTTGATTGAGTTAAGTCGTCGTTGCAGCGTTTTTGACTAAGTCTACTGCCGTTGCGGTTGGAATCATCAAGATAGGACACAACATGAAAACTCCAAAAATTTCCTAAGTCTTTCAAACTCACCCGTGTCCTTGTCCGAAAAGACTGGCTAGTCCTCCAAGACACTTGACCTACCTTGAGGGGAAAGCTGACACATGGTCAAGGTATGATCGATCCTCTAGAGACAAATCATTCATTGCAGTAGTTGGAGGTTTATTTTAGTATCCATCAAATAGTCGAGGATCAAAATATCTCATTTTCTCAACTGAAGTTAGAGGTTCATGCAATAGCTTGGTGGGAAAGCCACATTGAGGCACTTAAGATGGAGGGAGATCTACTAGTAACTAAATGGGAGGACTTTAAAAGCCTCATCAACTCCCAATTCTACCTCAATCATGTATATAGAGGACCAATGGATCTGTTGGCATTACTTTAGGCAAAGGCAGGGGTAGAGTGTGGAAGAATACACCACTGAGTTCAAGAAGAGATTAGGGTTTATTGGGGTTATTAGGATTACTATTAATAGTTCAAAGAAGTTTTTGGGTAAGGGTTTATATGGTTTAGTGATTATTAGGGTTACAAGGATTAAAAGTCATAACAGTTAAGGTTTATAAGGAATTAGGGCTAGGTGTTACGGTTTTTATGGATTAGGGACCTAGGGTTTATGGGACTGAGGAATTATATGGGTTAGGGGTTATAAGAGTTACATGGAGCCACAAGTCATAGGTTATTAGTGTTGGGTTTACAAATATTATAAGAGCGATAAAGCTTATAGTAGTGAGTGATTATAATGGTTATAAAATTTATGGGGCTTATACAAGTGAGGAATTATATTAACTATGACTTATAAGGGTTAAGGGTTAGTTTTTATAAAGCTTTGGGACTGTAGGAGCTAAAGGTTATTGGTGTTATAAAGGTTTGGTTTATGAATTATATGGTTTAAAATGCTTATATGTTATATGGATTATAGGTATTAAGAGTTTTGGGTGTTTAGGTTATATAAGTTAGGGTTATATTGTTTATTGGATATAGAGTATAAATCTATTAGGGATTAAATGGGTTGGTTTATAAGGGTTACAGGTTCTAAGTATTTAAGGGTCAACATATTAGGGGTTATAGGGGATATGCATGATATATGTTGTTAGTTTTTCATCATTTAATTAACAAATATAGGATCTTAACTGAAAGAACAACATGTACAACATATCAAGCATAAGAGACAAGAGACAAGAGACACAAAACATTTCACCTGGGAAAACCAAGAAGGTGAAAAACCGCGCAACTTCCTTAGAGATAGAATAAGCACCAATACAAAAATGACAAAGATCAAAACCCAAGATATAGATGACTGCAGCAGCTACTCCTCCTCCACTTGTGCACACTCCTCCTCTCTCTCACTAATGCGAAGTGAGTGAATGAGAGAATGTATGAAATGAGAGAGTCACACTCTCTATTTATACTTTTACTTTCACTTGACCTTTACTCAACTAGGTCGGCCCCAACTTAACCACTTAACATAATGTTGACTGGGCCAACCCCACTAGGGTGGTCTAATAACCCTTTAACCCACATGACTCATACAAGGATGACCCCATCAAGGTGGTCTAATAACCCATCAAGTATAAGTTATGACACTTACAATATAACTTGCGACACTTGCAAGTACAACTGACGACACTCTCAATCGGAGGAATAATACATCTCCATTGGGGATACAATAAAGTACAAATGTAATACATACAATATACAAATGAATATATTACGAAGTTACAAATACATCAACACTCCCTCTTAACTAGGAAGGTATTCTCTTGACACAAGTCATCTATACATATAGGCACAATTCTTGAATTCTAGAGCTGGATCATCGTCACTGGATCACGGAGCATCATTGTCACTGCTACTGTACTCATCATCTTGATCACTGGTGCTATCTCTCAATTCTTCTCGTCATAGGAAGTTCTATAGAGCCATCCCTTTTTCATGCTGGATGTAGGCCTAACCTCCTATAGGTCTTCATCATCTCTGTGAGCAAGCCATCAAGTAGGTACACCTCAGGACTGATTACATTGCCTCTATAAAACCTACAAGATCTCTTATGACTGATCATATGCCACCGAAAAACCTGCAAGAGCATATTAGGACTGATTACATGTCTCTGCAAAACCTTGGTACCCTACTGTCACCTCACCATCTTCAGATCATCTCATAGTCCACGGAGCACAACCCATATGAACATCACACAGCACTTACATACACCAGCATGGGAGGACCTACCTACAACCATTCGGGAAGGGCTCAACACTTACATCACGACCATGGGAGGACACACCTACCACCATGTAGCAAAGGCACAACACTTACATCAACGACCATGGGAGGAAACCCATACCACCATGTCGGAAAGGCTCGATAATTACATCAACAACCATGTGAGGACACACCTGCCACCATGTTGAAAAAGCTCAGCAGTTACATCAACGACCATGGGAGGACACACCTGCCACCATGTCAGAAAATCCCATCCCTTACATCTGCACCATGGGAGGACCTACCTACCACCATGTGAGAATGGCTCCATCCCTTACATCTGCACCATGGGAGGACCTTCCTACAACCATGTGAGAATGGCTCCAGCCCTTACATCTGCACCATGGGAGGACTAGAGATCAAACAGATCAGACAGTAGCTTTCTAAGCCATACTGCCTCACCACTAGCCCAACAAGTTGCAACATACTCTGCTTCGCCTGTACTCAGTGCCACACAGGACTGCTTCCTGCTAAACCAAGAGATCATACTGGATCCCATACTGAAGCTGATCCAGATGGATATCGGTGGCAACCCACCTCTTCCAACTGGCTCAAAACAGTCTTCTGGCAATTTTGGTAAATTACTATTTTTAGCAGTTTTTCGGGTCCTGAACTTTCGGAGCCATTTTGAGGCCCTAAACGACATTTTTTGGCGATTTGGGGGTTTAAATGCTTGCCAATGACATGCATTTGGGCCAAGTCGAAAGTTGTAAATCTCGGTTAGACCTTTCCAATGGGCTACCGAGCGCCCTAAACGGAGATCATATGCAAAAGTTATGACCCCGGGAAGTTGACTGTTCAACTAAACACCTTGGGGCCGCAAACTTTATGACGGTTCATCTTTTAGGGTTAGGTTTTTGGATGATTGGGATTCTTTCCCTCATGCTTATGATAAATAGGCCCTTTCGGCCTCTCTTTGTATTCATCTTGGCACGAATGAGCATAGCGGCCACATCTCTTCTCAGAGATACCTACCACCATTCCAACTATTGTATTTTATAGTCTGTTCTATTTCCGCTATTTAATAGAATATGTGTTTACTGTATCACTGTGTTATTTGCAATATATCTCTGTATATGATTCTGTATATGCTATCTTTTGTTTCATTCCCACATAAATCTGGATCAGTGGTATCAGAGCGGTCTGCTCTTTGATTGTTTCTCGGTGCATGTCCTCGACGAGGTCTGGATACAGAGAGTTGGGTCTCGAACTAGTTTCACTTGGGGAAGACCACTCTCGCCGCCCCAAACGGCCTCCCATAGCGGAAGAAAAGAGAGACGACGGAGCAGTAGATCCTATCAAGTTGTTGCTCGAGGAAGCCCTCGCGCGACAGAGGAACGAGATGATGGATAATTTCGCCCAAATCCTTCAACGCATGCCAACAACAGAAAATGCACCCTCAACGAGCAGCCATTTCGGAGATACGACTCCCTTCAAGGTACAAGTTAATTTTCATATCCCTTTATTTGAAGGCCAAATCGATGCCGATGCTCTAGATAAATGGTTGAATCTACTCGAAGGGTATTTCTCTGTCCACCAATTTTTCGACAGGGAAAAGATCATCTTTGCGCTCCTTAAGGCCGTCCCCCATGTCAAAAATTGGTGGGAAACTTATTGTGAGCAAAACTCATCAGACGAGTCTGGATTGTTTGAATATTCCAATCCCACTTGGGCCTCTTTTATAGATGCCGTCAAGGAACAATATTACCCTGTTGGAAACTATGATGACCAGTATACAAAATGGACCATTCTGCATCAAGAGAGGGACCAAACAGTGTCGGAGTACACCAACAAATTTCATACCTTGCGCACAAAGCTAGGTATCAAGGACTCCGAGCGGCACCTAGTACTAAAATATCGCTGTGGCCTACACCGGTACATCCGAACAGAGATGGATTTCCTGGAAATATCTTCACTCGGATCCGCCTATCGATATGCTGTCAAAATTGAGTAGAAATTTCAGCAAAAGAACAAGCGTGACTTCGGACCTGCGCAGAAGCAGGGCAAGGGAAACTCTAGCTCGCAGAGCACGGGACAAGAAAAGGACAACCAGTCCCAACCACAGGCAAAGAAGGGTAAAGAAAAGACAAAGAAGGACACCAGGAAGTGGTGCGAGTTCCACAAAAGCCCCTGGCACAACACTAATGATTGTCGCTCAAAACAGTCATTGGTGGCTGAGATCAAAGCTTCAGAATCAGATCCCAGTTCTGATTCTGACTCGGAACCTAATTTCACAGCCGCGCGAAAAGTGAAGCAGATCATTGATGCAGAACCCAGTGCCATTGTTGCCACCACACAGATTCAGCCAGAGGAGACTGAAGAGTCGGAGGCAGAGGAGCGCCTTTTCCACTCACAGATGTGGGTGAAGGGAATTCCCCTACACTTTGTTGTGGACAGCGGCAGCCAGAAGAACCTGATCTCAGAAGAAGTCATCAAGATATTGGAGCTACCAATAATGCCACACCCACAACCATACACCATCAGATGGCTAAGCCAAGGCTGAAGGATCCGTGTCAGTCACCAATGTCGCATACCATATGGCATCAAGCCCTTCAAAGATGAGGTATTGTGTGATGTGGCCCCACTTGAAGTATGTGATGTTCTCTTAGGACAGCCATATATGTGGAAGCGTCATGCTATATATGAATCCCGACCTCGCAGTGTCATTGTCACTTTGGGAGGACAACTCTATCGGATACAAGAGACAGTTTCACCTACCCCAACCAAGCAGGGCAGGAAGATAATCTCCCACACTGGGAAATTTTCCCTATTCGCGAATGCCACTAAAGGTGAACATCAGATCGCAGAGACATCCATAACCTCTGCAGATTATCCTTCTACTCAACAGAAACAAGAAAAACACAAAGTTAGTGCAGCATCGCCTATTCGGGTACCTCTACAGTGCAAGGCTACGCATTCAAGGTGATCCTTCAAAAAGAAACCATCCACACCAGTGCATACCAAGGATACCACAACAACCAAAACTATTGAACAGCTCCAACGCATCCATCAACAACAATTACAACCCTCTGAACATGTCAAAGTAAGGCAACCTTTCCACTTCAGCAAATGTCGCACCAAGAGCTCAATTCGACACACAGCTCGACATATGATAAGGGATTTAACGCAATGGAGACCATTGCTTCCTAAGGAGGGAGGATTGATCCAGGTGGATATCGGTGGCAACGCACCTCTTCCAACTGGCTCAAAACAGTCTTCTGGCAATTTTGGTAAATTAGTATTTTTAGCAGTTTTTCGGGTCCTGAACTTCCGGAGCCATTTTGAGGCCCTAAACGACATTTTTTGCCGATTTGGGGGACCAAATGATTGCCGACGGCATGCATTTGGGCCCAGACGAAAGTTATAAATATCGGTTAGACCTTCCCAACGGGCTACCGACCGCCCTAAACGAAGATCGTATGCAAAAGTTATGACCCAGGGAAGTTGACTGTTCAACTAACCACCTTGGGGCCGCAAACTTTATGACGGTTCATCTTCTAGGGTTAGGTTTTTGGATGATTGGGATTCTTTCCCTCATGCTTATGATAAATAGGCCCTTTCGGCCTCTCTTTGTATTCATCTTGGCACGAATGAGCATAGCGGCCACATCTCTTCTCAGAGATAGCTACCACCATTCCAGCTATTGTATTTTACAGTCTGTTCTATTTCCGCTATTTAATAGAATATGTGTTTACTGTATCACTGTGTTATTTGCAATATATCTCTTTATATGATTCTGTATATGCTATCTTTTGTTTCGTTCCCACATAAATCCGGATCAGTGGTATCAGAGCGGTCTGCTCTTTGATTGTTTCTCGGTGCATGTCCCCGACGAGGTCAGGATACAGAGAGTTGGGTCTCGAACTAGTTTCACTTAGGGAAGACCACTCTCGCCGCTCCAAATGGCCTCCCATGGCGGAAGAAAAGAGAGACGATGGAGCAGTAGATCCTATCAAGTTCTTGCTCGAGGAAGCCCTCGCGCGATAGAGGAACGAGATGATGGATAATTTCTCCCAAATCCTTCAACGCATGCCAACAACAGCAAATGCACCCTCAACGAGCAACCATTTCTGAGATACGACTCCCTTCAAGGTACAAGTTAATTTTGATATCCCTTTATTTGAAGGCCAAATCGATGCCGATGCTCTAGATAAATGGTTGAATCTACTAGAAGGGTATTTATCTGTCCACCAATTTTCCGACAGGGAAAAGATCATCTTTGCGCTCCTTAAGGCAGTCCCCCATGTCAAAAATTGGTGCAAAAGTTATTGTGAGCAAAAATCATCAGACGAGTCTGGATTGTTTGAATATTCCAATCCCACTTGGGCCTCTTTTATAGATGCCGTCAAGGAACAATATTACCCTGTTGGAAACTATGATGACTAGTACACAAAATGGACCATTCTGCATCAAGAGAGGGACCAAACGGTGTCGGAGTACACCAACAAATTTCATACCTTGCGCACAAAGCTAAGTATCAAGGACTTCGAGCGGCACCTAGTACTGAAATATCGCAGTGGCCTACACCGGTACATCCGAAGAGAGATGGATTTCCTGGAAATCTCTTCACTCGGATTCGCCTATCGATATGATGTCAAAATTGAGCAGAAATTTCAGCAAAAGAACAAGCGTGACTTCGGACCTGCGCAGAAGCAGGGCAAGGGAAACTCTAGCTCGCAGAGCACGGGGCAGGAAAAGGACAACCAGTCCCAACCACAGGCGAAGAAGGGTAAAGAAAAGACAAAGAAGGACACCGGGAAGTGGTGCGAGTTCCACAAAAGCCCCTGGCACAACACTGATGATTGTCGCTCAAAACAGTCATTGGTGGCTGAGATCAAAGCTTCAGAATCAGATCCCAGTTCCGCTTCTGACTCGGAACCTAATGGCACAGCCGCGCGAAAAGGGAAGCAGATCATTGATGCAGAACCCAGTGCCGTTGTTTCCACCACACAGATTCAGCCAGAGGAGCCCGAAGAGTCGGAGGCAGAGGAGCGCCTTTTTCACTCACAGATGTGGGTGAAGGGAATTCCCCTACACTTTGTTGTGGACAGCGACAGCCAGAAGAACCTGATCTCAGAAGAAGTCATCAATAGATTGGAGCTACCAATAATGCCACACCCACAACCATACACCATCGGATGGCTAAGCCAAGGACGAAGGATCCGTGTCAGTCACCAATGTCGCCTACCAAATGGCATCAAGCCCTTCAAAGATGAGGTATTGTGTGATGTGGCCCCACTTGAAGTATGTGATGTTCTCTTAGGACAGCCATATATGTGGAAGCGTCATGCTATATATGAATCCCGACCTCGCAATGTCATTGTCACTTTGAGAGGACAACTCTATCGGATACCAGAGACAGTTTCACCTACCCCAACCAAGCAGGGCAGGAAGATAATCTCCCACACTGTTAAATTTTTCCTATTCGCGAATGCCACTAAAGGTGAACATCAGATCGCAGAGACATCCATAACCTCTGCAGATTATCCTTCTACTCAGCAGAAACAAGAAAAACACAAAGCTAGTGCAGCATCGCCTATTCAGGTACCTCTACAGTGCAAGGCCACGCATTCAAGGTGCTCCTCCAAAAAGAAACCATCCACACCGGTGCATACCAAGGATACCACAACAACCAAAACTGTTGAACAGCTCCAACGCATCCATCAACAACAATTACAACCCTCTGAAGATGTCAAAGTAAGGCAACCTTTCCACTTCAGCAAATGTCGCACCAAGAGCTCAATTCGACACACAGCTCGACATATGATAAGGGATTTAACGCAATGGAGACCATTGCTTCCTAAGGAGGGAGGATTGATCTAGGTGGATATCGGTGGCAACCCACCTCTTCCAACTGGCTCAAAACAGTCTTCTGGCAATTTTGGTAAATTACTATTTTTAGTAGTTTTTCGGGTCCTGAACTTCCGGAGCCATTTTGAGGCCCTAAACGACATTTTTTGGCGATTTGGGGGACCAAATGGTTGCCGATGGCACGCATTTGGGCCCAGTCCAAAGTTGTAAATATCGGTTAGACCTTCCCAACGGGCTACCGAGCGCCCTAAACGGAGATCGTATGCAAAAGTTATGACCCCGGGAAGTTGACTGTTCAACTAACCACCTTGGGGCCGCAAACTTTATGACGGTTCATCTTCTAGGGTTAGGTTTTTGGATGATTGGGATTCTTTCCCTCATGCTTATGATAAATAGGCCCTTTCGGCCTCTCTTTGTATTCATCTTGGCACGAATGAGCATAGCGGCCACATCTCTTCTCAGAGATAGCTACCACCATTCGAGCTATTGCATTTTACAGTTTGTTCTATTTCCGCTATTTAATAGAATATGTGTTTACTGTATCATTATGTTATTTGAAATATATCTCTGTATATGATTCTGTATATGCTATCTTTTGTTTCGTTCCCACAAAAATCCGGATCAGTGGTATCAGAGCGGTCTGCTCTTTGATTGTTTCTCGGTGCATGTCCCCGACGAGGTCAGGATACAGAGAGTTGGGGCTCGAACTAGTTTCACTTGGGAAGACCACTCTCGCCGCCCCAAACGGCCTCCCATGGCGGAAGAAAAGAGAGACGACGGAGCAGTAGATCCTATCAAGTTGTTGCTCGAGGAAGCCCTCGCGCGACAGAGGAACGAGATGATGGATAATTTCTCCCAAATCCTTCAACACATGCCAACAATGGCAAATGCACCCTCAACGAGCAACCATTTCGGAGATACGAATCCCTTCAAGGTACAAGTTAATTTTGATATCCCTTTATTTGAAGGCAAAATCGATGCCGATGCTCTAGATAAATGGTTGAATCTACTAGAAGGGTATTTCTCTGTCCACCAATTTTTTGACAGGGAAAAGATCATCTTTGCGCTCCTTAAGGCCGTCCCCCATGTCAAAAATTGGTGGGAAACTTATTGTGAGCAAAACTCATCAGACGAGTCTGGATTGTTTGAATATTCCAATCCCACTTGGGCCTCTTTTATAGATGTCGTCAAGGAACAATATTACCCTGTTGGAAACTATGATGACCAGTACACAAAATGGACCATTCTGCATCAAGAGAGGGACCAAACGGTGTCGGAGTACACCAACAAATTTCATACCTTGCGCACAAAGCTAGGTATCAAGGACACCGAGCGGCACCTAGTACTGAAATATCGCAATGGCCTACACCGGTACATCTGAACAGAGATGGATTTACTGGAAATCTCTTCACTCGGATCTGCCTATCGATATGCTGTCAAAATTGAGCAGAAATTTCAGCAAAAGAACAAGCGTGACTTCAGACCTGCGCAGAAGAAGGGCAAGGGAAACTCTAGCTCGCAGAGCACGGGGCAGGAAAAGGACAACCAGTCCCAACCACAAGCGAAGAAGGGTAAAGAAAAGACAAAGAAGGACACCGGGAAGTGGTGCGAGTTCCACAAAAGCCCCTGGCACAACATTGATGATTGTCGCTCAAAACAGTCATTGGTGGCTGAGATCAAAGCTTCCGAAACAGATCCCAGTTCCGATTCTGACTCGGAACCTAATTTCACAGCCGCGCGAAAAGGGTAGCAGATGATTGATGCAGAACCCAGTGCCGTTCTTGCCACCACACAGATTCAGCCAGAGGATCCTGAAGAGTCGGAGGCAGAAGAGCACCTTTTCCACTCACAGATGTGGGTGAAGGGAATTCCCCTACACTTTGTTGTGGACAGCGGCAGCCAGAAGAACTTGATCTCAGAAGAAGTCATCAAGAGATTGGAGCTACCAATAATGCCACACCCACAACCATACACCATCGGATGGCTAAGCCAAGGACGAAGGATCCGTGTCAGTCACCAATGTCGCCTACCATATGGCATCAAGCCCTTCAAAGATGAGGTATTGTGTGATGTGGCCCCACTTGAAGTATGTGATGTTCTCTTAGGACAGCCATATATGTGGAAGCGTCATGCTATATATGAATCCCGACCTCGCAGTGTCATTGTCACTTTGGGAGGACAACTCTATCGGATAGCAGAGACAGTTTCACCTACCCCAACCAAGCAGGGCAGAAAGATAATCTCCCACACTGCGAAATTTTCCCTATTCGCGAATGCCACTAAAGGTGAACATCAGATCGCAGAGACATCCATAACCTCTGCAGATTATCCTTCTACTCAGCAGAAACAAGAAAAACACAAAGTTAGTGCAGCATCGCCTATTCAGGTACCTCTACAGTGCAAGGCCACGCATTCAAGGTGCTCCTCCAAAAAGAAACCATCCACACCGGTGCATACCAAGGATACCACAACAACCAAAACTGTTAAATAGCTCCAACGCATCCATCAACAACAATTACAACCCTCTGAAGATGTCAAAGTAAGGCAACCTTTCCACTTCAGCAAATGTCGCACCAAGAGCTCAATTCAACACACAGCTCGACATATGATAAGGGATTTAATGCAATGGAGACCATTTCTTCCTAATGAGGGAGGATTGATCCAGGCGGATATCGGTGGCAACCCACCTCTTCCAACTGGCTCAAAATAGTCTTCTGGCAATTTTGGTAAATTACTATTTTTAGCAGTTTTTCAGGTCCTGAACTTCCGGAGCCATTTTGAGGCCCTAAACGACATTTTTTGGCGATTTGGGGGACCAAATGGTTGCCGATGGCGTGCATTTGGGTCCATTAGAAAGTTGTAAATCTCAGTTAGACCTTTCCAACGGGCTACCGAGCGCCCTAAACGGAGATCGTATGCAAAAGTTATGACCCCGGGAAGTTGATTGTTCAACTAATCACCTTGGGGCCGCAAACTTTATGACGGTTCATCTTCTAGGGTTAGGTTTTTGGATGATTAGGATTCTTTCCCTCATGCTTATGATAAATAGGCCCTTTCAGCCTCTCTTTGTATTCATCTTGGCACGAATGAGCATAGCGGCCACATCTCTTCTCAGAGATAGCTACCACCATTCCAGCTATTGTATTTTATAGTCTGTTCTATTTCCGCTATTTAATAGAATATGTGTTTACTGTATCACTGTGTTATTTGCAATATATATCTGTATATGATTATGTATATGCTATCTTTTGTTTCGTTCCCACATAAATCCGGATCAGTGGTATCAGAGCGGTCTGCTCTTTGATTGTTTCTCGGTGCATGTCCCCGACGAGGTCAGGATACAGAGAGTTGGGTCTCGAACTAGTTTCACGTGGGGAAGACCACTCTCGCCACCCCAAACGGCCTCCCATGGCGGAAGAAAAGAGAGACGACGGAGCAGTAGATCCTATCAAGTTGTTCCTCGAGGAAGCCCTCGCGCGACAGAGGAACGAGATGATGGATAATTTCGCACAAATCCTTCAACGCATGCCAACAATGGCAAATGCACCCTCAACGAGCAGCCATTTCGGAGATACGACTCCCTTCAAGGTACAAGTTAATTTTGATATCCCTTTATTTGAAGGCCAAATCAATGCCGATGCTCTAAATAAATGGTTGAATCTACTAGAAGGGTACTTCTCTGTCCACCAATTTTTCGACAGGGAAAAGATCATCTTTGTGCTCCTTAAGGCCGTCCCCCATGTCAAAAATTGGTGGGAAACTTATTGTGAGCAAAACTCATCAGACGAGTCTGGATTGTTTGAATATTCCAATCCCACTTGTGCCTCTTTTATAGATGCCGTCAAGGAACAATATTACCCTGTTGGAAACTATGATGACCAGTAGACAAAATGGACCATTCTGCATCAAGAGAGGGACCAAATGGTGTCGGAGTACACCAACAAATTTCATACCTTGCGCACAAAGCTAGGTATCAAGGACTCCGAGCGGCACCTAGTACTGAAATATCGCAGTGGCCTACACCGGTACATCCGAACAGAGATGGATTTCCTGGAAATCTCTTCACTCAGATCCGCCTATCGATATGCTGTCAAAATTGAGCAGAAATTTCAGCAAAAGAACAAGCGTGACTGCGGACGTGCGCAGAAGCAAGGTAAGGGAAACTCTAGCTCGCAGAGCACGGGGCAGGAAAAGGACAACCAGTCCCAACCACAGGCGAAGAAGCGTAAAGAAAAGACAAAGAAGGACACCGGGAAGTGGTGCGAGTTCCATAAAAGCCCCTGGCACAACATTGATGATTGTCGCTCAAAACAGTCATTGGTGGCTGAGATCAAAGCTTCCGAATCAGATCCCAGTTCCGATTCTGACTCGGAACCTAATTTCACAGCCGCGCGAAAAGGGTAGCAGATGATTGATGCAGAACCCAGTGCCGTTGTTGCCACCACACAGATTCAGCCAGAGGATCCTGAAGAGTTGGAGGCAGAGGAGCGCCTTTTCCACTCACAGATGTGGGTGAAGGGAATTCCCCTACACTTTGTTGTGGACAGCGGCAGCCAGAAGAACCTGATCTCAGAAGAATCCATCAAGAGATTGGAGCTACCAATAATGCCACACCCACAACCATACACAATCGGATGGCTAAGCCAAGAACGAAGGATCCGTGTCAGTCACCAATGTCGCCTACCATATGGCATCAAGCCCTTCAAAGATGAGGTATTGTGTGATGTGGCCCCGCTTGAAGTATGTGATGTTCTTTTAGGACAGCCATATATGTGGAAGTGTCATGCTATATATGAATCCCGACCTCGCAGTGTCATTGTCACTTTGGGAGGACAACTCTATCGGATACCAGAGACAGTTTCACCTACCCCAACCAAGCAGGGCAGGAATATAATCTCCCACACTGGGAAATTTTTCCTATTCGCAAATGCCACTAAAGGTGAACATCAGATCGCAGAGACATCCATAACCTCTGCAGATTATCCTTCTACTCAGTAGAAACAAGAAAAACACAAAGTTAGTGCAGCATCACCTATTCGGGTACCTCTACAGTGCAAGGCCACGCATTCAAGGTGCTCCTCCAAAAAGAAACCATCCTCACCGGTGCATACCAAGGATACCACAACAACCAAAACTATTGAACAACTCCAACGCATCCATCAACAACAATTACAACCCTCTGAAGATGTCAAAGTAAGCCAACCTTTCCACTTTAGCAAATGTCGCACCAAGAGCACAATTCGACACACAGCTCGACATATGATAAGGGATTTAACGCAATGGAGACCATTGCTTCCTAAGGAGGGAGGATTGATCCAGGTGGATATCGGTGGCAACCCACCTCTTCCAACTGGCTCAAAACAGTCTTCTGGCAATTTTGGTAAATTACTATTTTTAGCAGTTTTTCGGGTCCTGAACTTCCGGAGCCATTTTGAGGCCCTAAACGACATTTTTTGGCGATTTGGGGGACCAAATGGTTGTGGACGACATGCATTTGTGCCCATTATGAAGTTGTAGATCTCGGTTAGACCTTTCCAACGGGCTACCGAGCGCCCTAAACGGAGATCGTATGCAAAAGTTATGACCCCGGGAAGTTGACTGTTCAACTAACCACCTTGGGGCCACAAACTTTATGACGGTTCATCTTCTAGGGTTAGGTTTTTGGATGATTGGGATTCTTTCCCTCATGCTTATGATAAATAGACCCTTTCGGCCTCTCTTTGTATTTATCTTGTCCCGAATGAGCATAGCGACCACATCTCTTCTCAGATATAGCTACCACCATTCCAACTATTGTATTTTACAGTCTGTTCTATTTCTGCTATTTAATAGAATATGTGTTTATTGTATCACTGTGTTATTTGCAATATATCTCTGTATATGATTCTGTATATGCTATCTTTTGTTTTGTTCTCACATAAATCCGGATTAGTGGTATCAGAGCGATCTGCTCTTTGATTGTTTCTCGGTGCATGTCCCCGACGAGGTCAGGATACAGAGAGTTGGGTCTCGAACTATTTTCACTTGGGGAAGACCACTCTCGCCGCCCCAAACGGCCTCCCATGGCGGAAGAAAAGAGAGACGACGGAGCAGTAGATCCTATCAAGTTGTTGCTCGAGGAAGCCCTCGCGCGACAGAGGAACGAGATGACGGATAATTTCGCCCAAATCCTTCAACGCATGCCAACAACGGCAAAAGCACCCTCAACGAGCAGCCATTTCGGAGATACGACTCCCTTCAAGGTACACGTTAATTTTGATATCCCTTTATTTGAAGGCCAAATCGATGCCGATGCTCTAGATAAATGGTTGAATCTACTAGAAGGGTATTTCTCTGTCCACCAATTTTCCGACAGGGAAAAGATCATCTTTGCGCTCCTTAAGGCCGTCGCCCATGTCAAAAATTGATGGGAAGCTTATTGTGAGCAAAACTCATCAGACGAGTCTGGATTGTTTGAATATTCCAATCCCACTTGGGCCTCTTTTATAGATGCCGTCAAGGAACAATATTACCCTGTTGGAAACTATGATGACCAGTACACAAAATTGACCATTCTGCATCAAGAGAGGGACCAAACGGTGTCGGAGTACACCAACAAATTTCATACCTTGCGCACAAAGCTAGGTATCAAGGACTCTGAGCAGCACCTAGTACTGAAATATCGCAGTGGCCTACAACGGTACATCCGAACAGAGATGGATTTCCTGTAAATCTCTTCACTCGGATCCGCCTATCGATATGCTGTCAAAATTGAGCAGAAATTTCAGCAAAAGAACAAGCGTGACTTCGGACCTGCGCAGAAGCAGGGCAAGGGAAACTCTAGTTCGAAGAGCACGGGGCAAGAAAAGGACAACCAGTCCCAACCACAAGCGAAGAAGGGTAAAGAAAAGACAAAGAAGGACACCGGGAAGTGGTGCGAGTTCCACAAAAGCCCCTGGCACAACACTGATGATTGTTGCTCAAAACAGTCATTGGTGGATGAGATCAAAGCTTCAGAATCAGATCCCAGTTCCGATTCTGACTCGGAACCTAATTTCACAGCCGCGCGAAAAGGGAAGCAGATCATTGATGCAGAACCCAGTGCCATTGTTGCCACCACACAGATTCAGCCAGAGGAGCCTGAAGAGTCGGAGGCAGAGGTGCGCCTTTTCCACTCACAGATGTGGGTGAAGGGAATTCCTCTACACTTTGTTGTGGACAGCGGCAGCCAGAAGAACCTGATCTCAGAAGAAGTCATCAACAGATTGGAGCTACCAATAATGCCACACCCACAACCATACACCATCAGATGGCTAAGCCAAGGATGAAGGATTCGTGTCAGTCACCAATGTCGCCTACCATATGGCATCAAGCCCTTCAAAGATGAGGTATTGTGTGTTGTGGCCCCACTTGAAGTATGTGATGTTCTCTTAGGACAGCCATATATGTGGAAGCGTCATGCTATATATGAATCCTGACCTCGCAGTGTCATTGTCACTTTGGGACGACAACTCTATCAGATACCAGAGACAGTTTCACCTACCCCAACCAAGCAAGGCAGGAAGATAATCTCCCACACTGGGAAATTTTCCCTATTCGGGAATGCCACTAAAGGTGAACATCAGATCGCAGAGACATCCATAACCTCTGCAGATTATCCTTCTACTCAGCAGGAACAAGAAAAACACAAAGTTAGCGCAGTATCGCCTCTTCGGGTACCTCTACAGTGCAAGGCCACGCATTCAAGGTGCTCCTCCAAAAAGAAACCATCCACACCGGTGCATACCAAGGATACCACAACAACCAAAAATGTCGCACCAAGAGCACAATTCGACACACAGCTCGACATATGATAAGGGATTTAACGCAATGGAGACCATTGCCTCCTAAGGAGGGAGGATTGATCCAGGTGGATATCGGTGGCAACCCACCTCTTCCAACTGGATCAAAACAGTCTTCTGGCAATTTTGGTAAATTACTATTTTTAGCAGTTTTTTGGGTCCTGAACTTCTGGAGCCATTTTGAGGCCCTAAACGACATTTTTTGGCGATTTGGGGGACCAAATGGTTGCCAGTGGCATGCATTTGGGCCCATTCTAAGGTTGTAAATCTCGGTTAGACCTTTCCAACGGGCTACCGAGCGCCCTAAACGGAGATCGTATGCAAAATTTATGACCCCGGGAAGTTGACTGTTCAACTAACCACCTTCGGGCCTCAAACTTTATGACGGTTCATCTTCTAGGGTTAGGTTTACGGATGATTTGGATTCTTTCCCTCATGCTTATGATAAATAGGCCCTTTCAGCCTCTCTTTGTATTCATCTTGGCACGAATGAGCATAGCGGCCACATCTCTTCTCAGAGATAGCTACCACCATTCCAGCTATTGTATTTTACAGTCTGTTCTATTTCCGCTATTTAATAGAATATGTGTTTACTGTATCACTGTGTTATTTGCAATATATCTCTGTATATGATTTTGTATATGCTATCTTTTGTTTCGTTCCCACATAAATCTGGATCAGTGGTATCAGAGCGGTCTGCTCTTTGATTGTTTCTCGGTGCATGTCCCCGACTAGGTCAGGATACAGAGAGTTGGGTCTCGAACTAGTTTCACTTGGGGAAGACCACTCTCGCTGCCCCAAACGGCCTCCCATGGCGGAAGAAAAGAGAGACGACGGAGCAGTAGATCTTATCAAGTTGTTGCTCGAGGAAGCCCTCGCGCGACAGAGGAACGAGATGATGGATAATTTCTCCCAAATCCTTCAACGCATGCCAACAACAGCAAATGTACCCTCAACGAGCAGCCATTTCGGAGATACGACTCCCTTCAAGGTACAAGTTAATTTTGATATCCCTTTATTTGAAGGCCAAATCGATGCCGATGCTCTAGATAAATGGTTGAATCTACTAGAAGGGTATTTCTCTGTCCACCAATTTTCTAACAGGGAAAAGATCATCTTTGCGCTCATTAAGGCCGTCCCCCATGTCAAAAATTGGTGGGAAACTTATTGTGAGCAAAACTCATCAGACGAGTCTGGATTGTTTGAATATTCCAATCCCACTTGGGCCTCTTTTATAGATGCCGTCAAGGAACAATATTACCCTGTTGGAAACTATGATGACCAGTACACAAAATGGACCATTCTACATCAAGAGAGGGACCAAACGGTGTCGGAGTACACCAACAAATTTCATACCTTGCGCACAAAGCTAGGTATCAAGGACTCCGAGCGGCACCTAGTACTGAAATATCGCAGTGGCCTACACCGGTACATCCGAACAGAGATGGATTTCCTGGAAATCTCTTCACTCGGATCTGCCTATCGATATGCTGTCAAAATTGAGCAGAAATTTTAGCAAAAGAACAGGCTTGACTTTGGACCTGCACAGAAGCAGGGCAAGGGAAACTCTAGCTCGCAGAGCACTGGGCAGGAAAAGGACAACCAGTCCCAACCACAGGTGAAGAAGGGTAAAGAAAAGACAAAGAAGGACACCGGGAAGTGGTGCGAGTTCCACAAAATCCCCTGGCACAACACTGATGATTGTCGCTCAAAACAGTCATTGGTGGCTGAGATCAAAGCTTCAGAATCAGATCCCAGTTCCGATTCTGACTCGGAACCTAATTTCACAGCCGCGCGAAAAGTGAAGCAGATCATTGATGCAGAACCCAGTGCCGTTGTTTCCACCACACAGATTCAGCCAAAGGAGCCTGAAGAGTCGGAAGCAGAGGAGCGCCTTTTCCACTCACAGATGTGGGTGAAGGGAATTCCTCTACACTTTGTTGTGGACAGCGGTAGCCAGAAGAACCTCATCTCAGAAGAAGTCATCAAGAGATTGGAGCTACCAATAATGCCACACCCACAACCATACGCCATCGGATGGCTAAGCCAAGGACGAAGGATCCGTGTCAGTCACCAATGTCGCCTACCATATGGCATCAAGCCCTTCAAAGATGAGGTATTGTGTGATGTGGCCCCACTTGAAGTATGTGATGTTCTCTTAGGACAGCCATATATGTGGAAGCGTCATGCTATATATGAATCCCGACCTCGCAGTGTCATTGTCACTTTGGGAGGACAACTCTATCGGATACCAGAGACAGTTTCACCTACCCCAACCAAGCAGGGCAGGAAGATAATCTCCCACACTGGGAGATTTTCCCTATTCGCGAATGCCACTAAAGGTGAACATCAAATCGCAGAGACATCCATAACCTCTGCAGATTATCCTTCTACTCAGCAGAAACAAGAAAAACACAAAGTTAGTGCAGCATCGCCTATTCAGGTACCTCTACAGTGCAAGGCCATGCATTCAAGGTGCTCCTCCAAAAATAAACCATCCACACTGTTGCATACCAAGGATACCACAACAACCAAAACTGTTGAACAGCTCCAGCGCATCCTCAACAACAATTACAACCCTCTGAAGATGTCAAAGTAAGGCAACCTTTCCACTTCAGCAAATGTCGCACCAAGAGCTCAATTCGACACACAGATCGACATATGATAAGGGATTTAACGCAATGGAGACCATTGCTTCGTAAGGAGGGAGGATTGATCCAGGTGGATATCGGTGGCAACCCACCTCTTCCAACTGGCTCAAAACAGTCTTCTGGCAATTTTTGTAAATTACTATTTTTAGCAGTTTTTCGGGTCCTGAATTTCCGGAGCCATTTTGAGGCCCTAAACGACATATTTTGGCGATTTGGGGGACCAAATGGTTGCCGACGACATGCATTTGGGCCCATTCGAAAGTTGTAAATCTCGCTTAGACCTTTCAAACGGGATACCGAGCGCCCGAAACGGAGATCGTATGTAAAAGTTATGACCCCGGGAAGTTGACTGTTCAACTAACCACCTTGGGGCCGCAAACTTTATGACGGTTCATCTTCTAGGGTTAGGTTTTTGGATGATTGGGATTCTTTCCCTCATGCTTATGATAAATAGGCCCTTTCAGCCTCTCTTTGTATTCACCTTGGCACGAATGAGCATAGCAGCCACATCTCTTCTCAGAGATAGCTACCACCATTCCAGCTATTGTATTTTACAGTTTGTTCTATTTCCTCTATTTAATAGAATATGTGTTTACTGTATCACTGTGTTATTTGCAATATATCTTTGTATATGATTCTGTATATGCTATCTTTTGTTTCATTCCCACATAAATCTGGATCAGAAGTAGTAGCCCGAAGTGCTCTTCCAATCAATGGCATTGCTTACCCAATCTGAATCAACATAACCCTCAAGGTTAAACTTTTGATTCGCATCATACTTGAGCCCATAGTCAACTATACCCTTCAGGTACCTCAGAATATAGTCTATATCGGCATCCCACAAATCATGGAAACATGATGAAGACAAAATCTCTTTGATTTAGAGTTCATCGGCAGTGAATGGCGAGATAATTCAAGCCTATATTTAGTGGTTTGAGTCAACTATCAAAAGGGGCGAATTCTCAAGTAGTGAAGGTGCACTTCATGAAGAACGACACGATTGTTGAGGTGACGTGTCTCCAATCAGAGGGAGGACACATCCTTTAGTGATTTGGTGGAATCATTTATCTCTAAGCAACTCCCTCTCAACTCCAATCCACTCTACTTCATCCCCATTCAACTACCAACTAACTAGTGTGCCCCCTCTCTTGGGAATTGCACTGCCTTTTGTCCGAAAATTCTATTTAAATAGGCTCACTCTCTCATTTTCTCTAGTTGGAGTTGGAGAGTCGAAGCTCTACCATTTTAATGCACGTTTATGTTTTTGAGAATAAAGAGACTTTGGAGGTCAAGTTTTTGTGTTTCTCTACATGTGTGGATGAGTGGTCCAAGTGCATAAACAAAGGTGATTTGTAGTGAGCTATTTGCACATTCCTTACATCGCATCTAGCTTATTGTAAGGGTTATTATCAATTTTGTATGTTGTATTAGACAGTTTTCTTACATATCTAGTCCTATAGTCATGCATGTTTATAGATCTAGTTAAAATGCTTCAATTGTTTATGTGCATTTTCTTTGATTTCTTACATTTATGCTACCAGATCTAATGTCTTGTGTGTGAGATGATGTGAGATACATGTACTCTTTTGGTTTGATGGTAGGATAACTTGTTTGTATCTTTTATTTTCTTAATTTATTTGGTTGCAGAGCTAGTCCCTCGGCATCCCACAAGCAAGCTTTGAAGCCTCGCATTCTCATCCCAAGCTTCTTCTCTTCCCCTTCTCATTATTTATCCTACCTCTAGTTCCAATTACTATTAAGAGTAGTCATAGATATACCTTCAAGTTCTTATTCATAAGTAGATTTACTATTGCTCTTATTTCATTGTAAATCTAGATTTGAAAATCAAGTTTTATCTTACGAATTCTCGGTCTAAATTTTCTAAGCTTTCAGTCAAGTTAGTATTTTTTGCATATCAAAAAGCTTGTTTTGGTTAGTTTAGTGACTGATCTCATTCAATATCTAGCATATTAATGTTGTTTGTTTGTCTTCTCCAAGAAGCAATCAATGATCCTAGGGAAAGTAGCTTTTTTATCTCACTTTCCTTAGTTATTTTATTGCTCTTTTAGTCTTCTTTTACTTAGGAATTTTTTTGAGTATTTTCATAGGCTTTCCCAAACTTGAAATTTTAAAGTGTTTTGGGCTATTTTAAACTAATAATCGCTTTTTTTCCATACTTTTGCAATAAGGTAGAGCGACACTTTGGTCGATTTTTCAAGATTCAAAGAATCCAGGATACCCCAGACACCTCCCTCTACATTTAACAATTTTTCTAAACCATTGTAATTCATCTGGTTCCTCAACTATAAAGGACCAACGACATTCCCAAAGAGAGAAGTGATTGTAATAAGAAAAATAAAAAGATCAAGTGGGCTACCCAGTGCCTACATCCCATCCCCCCTAGGGGGATTTGTGTGGTCTCCTGTTTTGGTGTGTTTTTTTGTTTGTTTTAGTTTAGTTTTTCTTCATTAACATTAGATTAAACCACTAAATCACACACTCAACTTAAATTAGTTTGCTTAATTCTTTTTGTAGTTTGTTTTGGTTTGCAATTTCTAAAATAAACCCTCGCGTTTTCCCAAAGTACTGCATTAGTTGAAAGGGATTTCCTGAGTAAGGAGTCTGTGAAAAAGAGATTTACGAGTTTAGTTAGTTAATCAACTCATTCTAAAATTTATAAAATCAACCAAGGCTCTCTTCCCCATATGGTTTGGACCTCTGCAACTTAGTCCAACCAGTTGATCAAACCAGAAAGGGATTGGAGTGACTAGATTAATAGGACAACCCACTTAAGACGTTTCCTTAAGAATTTGGGAGGTCACAGTAAGAGCATTCTATAGGGTCAGGAGGTTTCCAAAAGAAAACTGATGTCTCACCTTGTTGGACATTTGGCATAGCTGCTTCTGCACTCAATTCAAGGGGATAGTTTCTTGGTGGGCCACAACAAGAATAAACCCACGAATCACCATAACCGTAATAATAAAATCTACCAAGAACAACTGCAACACATTGTCTTTATATTAGCATTTAATTTGGCACTAGTCTTATTTTGAATATCTATGATGTTAAATGTTAATGTCTTGATGATGATGGATTATGAATGTTATGAATATTGAAGTTGTGTTGTTCTTGTATTTTCCTAACTCCTAGATATTTTAGCTTTTACTGGTAGAGTAAAATCCTTAGATTATTTTTATAGGGACCACCTTGCAACATCCCGATCCCTCAATCGGATAGAAAGAGGGGAAATTCTCTAAATCGGGGCCTCTAACTTTCTCCCATAAGCATAATTACAAATTCATAACAGTGAAAACAAACATGTGTGCAGATACATAATAAAAATTCACAGCGGAAATAATACAATACGCACACACACCATGCAATTTACAAGCTTGAATACAACTAAAAATCATTACATATCAGATACATAAGAATACTTATATTTAAGCAAGGAAGATCCAAGCAACTGGCTGTGTAAGAGAGATTTTCCACCCAATCTTAGGCACTCTGTAGCATATACTCTTTCTGTTGAGAGGCCACCCCCAATATGGGCTATGAGGCCACCAGGGGAAGGGAAACACCTATAGGATTCTATCTCTCATCCCACAACCCATTCTGCTCATTGTGCTTAGCCAAAAAGATCAACCAAATCTCTACAGGGGTCTCACTAAGCCATCATAGCCATGGAACTCCTTTCCAACTACCCCAGACAACACACAGAAGGAATTTCCCTTCACTAATCCATAGTTACCTCAGGAAATCAAACCCTACAGTGATTACCAGTGTGTCCAGTAAGAGTCCAACCTGTTGTATGATAATGGAGAACCTCCTGCAACATTAATCCATGACTTTTCAAGCATCCAAAGGTAGCAGAACTCAATGGGTAAAGGTTCCTAGATTTCCTAACCTCCATGCTCACCTACAACCATCTATTTTCCCTTCCAAAAATGCATCTATTTCTTAAAATTCGAATTTCTAGTTTAAACACAATTTGGTAATGGACATGAACAACACTGGAAAACTTTGCGTAGTGTAGGAACATGCATGAGAGAATGATCAAAAGAGTATTGACTCCAAGGATATGAGGTAAGGGTGAAAACACAACTAACATAGCTTCTAACCATATAAGAAATAGGATTGTTGACATCTGACATGACTGTCACATCCCCCATGCTTCAATAAATACATGGTTCAGTGACTTTTCCCACTAACCTCACATATGCAATCAATGATTGGGTTTAATAGTCAAGGGAAGGTAATTGGCTCATTTAAGGCACATGGAATATTTTTTATGAGTTCTGAGGATGACACTTGGAAACATAGGATTTGGTTTTCCCATAGGCCCCCTTCCTCTTCTCCTATGATGGAATCATAGCCCCTCTAGTGCTCTTTACACAACCATCTTGGATCATTTTATTAATTTTCAACATAATATTTACATACATTTCGAATCGGCATGATAAGCCAATCATATGGTCCAAATAAAAATATATACATCATACATGCCTATCCATTCACTAGTTGGGCATTGGCATTGAGTTCCACACTAGGAATCCATACTAGCATATTTACATCATTCACATAATTTTGATTAAATACATTCCAAGTCAAAATTGGGGGCATTACACACCCCCCTTGGATTTCGCTGGGAGTAAGCCTAGATGAAGGAGTCGAGTATTCAGGTGACATCAATTGACTCTGACTTTCCCCCAAGGACACACCTAATGGCTTGAATATTTATACCACGCGATCCGAGCTGTGTATTAGGCGGGATCAGTACCCACATCACAGAAAATGAAAAATTCAATAAAGAAACGTATTTTAATACATAAAATAATTTTTACTGAAGTTTTTATTTTCTATGTTTTGGGTGCCTCAAAATTATGCATTGTGGGTATTCCTTAGATGCACATTTGAATTATGCATCCAATGCGTGCCCAAACTTGCAATTTCGGTAACCCGATAAAGAGATATGCCGAAAATACAATAAAAAAAAAGTAGTTTTTTATTTTTCCCTCCAATTTTTTTAACAAATTTTACCCCCATGGTTGACATCATCATATTTAATCTCATAGGTTCTTATAAAGTGAATTTTAATGATACATTTTTTTTAAGGCCTTTTTTGACCTCAAAACTCCCCTAATGATTTATCACATGATGCATACTTTGTTGTACAAGGAAGCCTAGTAATATGAAGCAAGGTCCATACCATCGTTTACATGTTCTTAAGACACCATGGGAGATCATTTACATGTTCTTAAGATACCATGGGAGAGCATTTCCATGCATTTTGTGGGTGGTCTTCCAACCACTATGAAGGGAAGTGACTATATTTTTGTGGTATTTGATAGATTTAGTAACATGTGCATTTTCATGCCTTATAAAAATACAATCAAAGGACAAGAAGTAGAAAACATGTTCTTTGAACAGGTTTGGGTGCACTTTGGGATACCAATAAGCATAATATCTGACATAGATACTATATTTCTCAGTACATTTTGTACTACACTTTGGGAAAAGATGGACTCAAAGTTGAAGAGATCTACAACATTCCATCCACTAATAGATGGGAAGACAGAAGTAGTCAACAACACTTTGATGCAACTTTTGAGGGGTTACACTGAGAATCATCTAAAGACTTTGGATGAAAATTTGATCTATATTCAACACTCCTAGAATAGAGCAATCCACACTTCCATTGGTAAGTTGCCTTTTGAAACTTGTTTTAGATATCTTCCATCTTAACCTATGGATGTTGTATATGGAAAGCATGGGGGTTGATGGAAGACACCACAGGTGAAGCAGTAAGAGCCAAAAACTTCAATAATAATATTAGGAAGATCCATTTAAAAGAACATGAGGCATTGAAGAAGTCATAGGAAAAGTACAAGGTAAGACATAACCAACACAGGGTTGAAAAAACATTCAAGGTGGGAGACCGAGTATGGTTGCACTTGAATAATGAAACACTGCAATTTCTTGGTAAGAATATCAATGCATTATGGTGTTATCATTAAGTGTTGGATAAGGTAGGATATAATGCCTACAAACTCATTCTACCCCCATATATGCACATTTAATCGATAGTGAATGTGGAATATCTGAAACTCTATGAACCTTCCATGCTGAACTAGGAACCCGAGCAGGTCTGACCTTCTGCAGAGGACTTGTTACCAGTGGCTCGGGAAGAGTTATAAGAGGACATAGTTTTTCATAAGAATCCCGGAACAACCAAGTGAGGATAGTATGAAATTTGGAAGGTGGGGTTGAAAGGACAACTTCCAAGAAAGACTAAATTGTACTATAATGAAAAGGTAAAGGAAAAATTTCGTCACCTCATTCACTAGAATATTTTGGGGACCAAAAGCCTCTTTAAATGAGGAGGTGTGATCCGAAATGGATCAATATATAATTTTTCACCTATTTGGAGCTTTTAGGGTCAGAAGATTGTTCGGGTACACAGGGTACTACCAAAGGACCGAACACCAAGAGCAACCACTTCACACAAACAGATCACAGATCAACACACCAATGTTTTGACGTGGTTTAAACCCTCTTGAGGGAAACACTCCACGGCCCCGGCCAAATAGCTTCTATGGGACAATTTATTATGCAAAGAAAAAAAGTTACAAATGAGCTTCTCATAATCGATCAACTAAACAATGACCCTCCATGCTCTTTAAATAGAGATCATGGACCAATCAGGTGTTAATCCATGGATCAAGGTTAGGTTTGATCTAAGAGAAGTTGAGCCGTCGGATCACTCTATGTCGGAAACATATCGTGACCGTCGGATTAAGTATTTACAAATGCATACTAATGCATACTAAAGAAACACACTATCCCTAACGGATATATTACACAAGTTGATCTTAACTAACTCCTAAGTGTCTAAATATCCTAACATCCCCCCTTAAGAACAACTTGGGATAGGATTGAAGGATTTACAAAAGTGACACTATTAGGAGAAGGAAGGAGGCATTAGAGCCTATCCCCCCTTAATGACAAGTTCCTGAACTCCCAACATAGATCGAAGTTTAGAAAACTTCGCTTCTGTAAGAGACTTGGTGAAGATGTGTGCAACTTGATCATCTGTAGGGCAAAAGAGCACTTCAAGAACCCGATCATGAACAAGATTTCTGATGAAGTGCATATGTAGCTCAATGTTTTTGCTGCGTTGATGTAGAACTGGATCTTTGGCAAGCTTGATGGCACTTTGATTGTCGCACCAAAGTGGAGTAGGTTGCTGCTGCTCGAATCCAAAATCTGAAAGGATCTGTCGAAGCCATAAAGCTTCCTGACTGGCATTGACGGCTGCTCAATATTCTACCTCTGCTGAAGAAAGAGCAAGAGCTTGTTGTTTCTTACAAGCCCAAGTAATAGGTCCAGATCCCAGACTGAAAACATAACCTGCAATAGACTTTCGATCATCAGGATCGTCGGCCCAATCTGAATCAGTGAAACCAACCAACAAAGGTTTCCCCCCTGTACTGTAATGAATCCCAAACTGAACTGTACCTCGAATATATCGAAGTATTCTTTTAGATGATTTCCAGTGACTTTCATGAGGTGTCTGCATATAACGGGCAACTCGACCAACGGCAAAGGAAAGGTCAGGACGGGAATGAGTCAAGTATAAGAGACTACCAACAAGCTGACGATACAAGGTGGCATCGACTTAAGGTGAAGTACAAGTGGCAGAAAGTTTGACTCCAGACTGGAAGGGAGAAGGGGCCGGTGTACAATCTTCCATGTGAAAGCGACGAAGAAGGTCACAAGCATACTTAGACTGAGAAAGAAAGATTCCTTCTTTGGTTTGCAGGACTTGGAGACCAAGAAAATAATGCAAATGTCCTAAGTCTGACATTTCAAAATTTTGTTTAAGACTGGATTTCACATGGGATATAAGCTTAGGGTCACTACCAGTAAGAATAAGGTCATCAACATATAGAACAAGTATGATGAGATGGTCGCCTACTTTCTTGGTATAGACATTGGGGTCAGAATGGCATCTAGAAAAACCAGTGTCAAGGAGAAAGTTATCCATTTGGGCATACCAAGCTCTAGGAGCTTGCTTAAGGCCATATAAGGATTTCTTATGGCGGCAGACAAGGCTAGAGTTATTCTGAACATAGCCAGGAGGTTGTTCCATGTAAATTTCCTCCTGTAAATCACCATGTAAGAAGGCAAACTTGACATCCATTTGATGGACTTCCCAGTTGTGTAAGGCTGCAAGGGAAAGAACAAGGCGGATGGAGTTCATTTTTGCAACAGGAGCAAAGGTTTCATTGTAGTCAATCCCTTCAACTTGAGAAAAACCTTTGGCAACTAACCTTGCCTTAAGTCTTTCAACACTTCCATCTGATGCATATTTAGTTCTGTAGACCCATTTACATCTGACAAGTTTTCTTCCTTTTGGAAGAGGTACAAGATCCAAAGTATCATTCGCCATTAATGAATGATATTCTTCATCCATGGCTGCATCCCAATCTGGATTCCCTGAAGCTTATGCAAAAGTTTATGGATCATGATTCTCGAAAACTTGAGCCAAAAGAGAAGAGGCTCGCTGAAACTGAGAACGTGTTCAACGTTGATCTCTAGGATCACCAGCAAGATCACCAGCTGCTTCACATGTTGAACAGACCCATCGAGGAAGCACTTGTGTTGGTGCAACTGGAGGAACATGAGCAGGCAGAGGTGGATTTTCATCCTCACTGTCATCATCAGAAACTGGAGTTGGAAACCTGTCAAGGAAGTTGGAAGAAGAAGAAGAAGAAGAAGGCACAAATGTCGAATCAGGCTCGCAGGCCAAAGATGGCACAATCGCCGAGTTAGGCTCGCAGGACAAGATATTTTCATCAAATTTAACATCTCTTCTAATGATTATATCATGAGAATGTGGTTGAAGAAGTCTATAACCTTTTACATCTTCAGAATATCCAACAAATATGCACTTTTCACTTTTAGGCTACAATGCTTTCCGTTTTTCATCCGGAATGTGAGCCCATGCTTCACTACCAAACACACGAAAGTGACTTACATCAGGTTTAGTTTTACTCCATGCTTCTTCCGGTGTTATACCTTGTAATGCTTTTGTGGGGGTGCGATTAACTATGTAATTTGCACAATTAATGGCTTCAGCCCAAAATTGAAGAGTTAGTCCCTTAGATTGGATCATACAATTAGCCATTTCTTTTAAAGTGCGTTTCTTCCGCTTAGCTACACCATTTTTTTGTGGTGTATATGGAACAGTGTGCTGTTGTTGGATGCCTTGTTCAATGCAGAAAGTAGTGAACTGTTTGTTAACATATTCTCCTCCATTGTCAGATCTTAACTTAATAATTTGATGACCAGATTGTTTTTCAACAAGGGCCTTGTAGGCCAAGAACATGTTAAATACTTCGCTCTTAAGTTTTAGGAAATAAACCCAAGTGAGTTTGGTGTAATCATCAATGAAAGTTAATAAATATTTGAAACCAGAAAAGGAAGCAGATGGAAGAGGACCACACAAGTCACTATGCACAAGCTCCAAGGGAACCGAGGCGTGCCAAGAGGCACGTTTGTCAAAACTGTCCTGATGATGTTTTCCAAGTACACAACCGGAGCAAACACCATCTCTGCAAGATACCATCGGAAGAACTGTCACCATATTTTCTTTACATAGTTGTTACAATGAGCGATAATTTAAGTGACCAAATCGCTCATGCCAAAGTTTGCTCAAGTTATCATTATGAGCAACAAAAACTGAAGGGAAAGGTGATGACCCAAAGTTGTTAAACTTGTACAACCTGGTAATATCATCAACAATTCCGGTAGCTAGGACCTGTTGAGGATCTTTAAAATCCTTGATTACAACTTGGTGAGGTGTAAAGGTCACAGTTTTACCTTCACCAGAATGAGTGATCTGATAGACTAATAACAAATTGCAGGAAATTCTTGGAACACATAGTACATCACTAAAATGACCATTATCTACTGGAACTGTTCCAGCTCCTACAACACTTAGAGATCTATCATCACCAACAAATATTTGTTTGGTGTTACATTCATGCATAGTAGAAAAGATGGCTTGATCCTTAGCCATATGATAAGATGCTCCAGAATCAATGAGCCATTCATTTGAAGTAGAAGAAGAAGATGCATTATAAGAATAACCAGAAGCACAAAGGGCATGTCCATGAGAGGTAGATTCTGAAGGCGAATCTAGGCTGATGTGGTGCTTCTTCATTGTTGCTTCCAAGGCTACCATCTTCTTGAAACACTTAGATTCATCATGATTATCTTTCCCGCAATAGTTGCAATGACGCTCAGTCTTCTTTCCTTTTGGCTTGGATCCTTTGTCATTTTTTAAAGAAGGAGCTGACTGAGAGGGTTTTGGACCCTTGTTTGACTTATTATTGCGAAAATTTTGTTTCTTGGGAGGCTTGGACTTTTCTTTCTGTTGGGACAATAAGGCTTTCCCAGATGTATCTGCATTGTTGATTATTCCAAGATGAATGAGTTTATCTTATTCTCTAATCAAGGAATCACAAAAGGATTCAAGACTAGGCTCTTGATAGCTAGCTGCACTCAAGGATGCTTTCATGGAGTAAAATGTAGATACAAAAACCGAATATGCAGGTCCAAGTTTGGAAAGAATATGATAAATGCATTGTTTGTCTTCCCTCTCAATCTTACATTCTGCACATAAGAGTTTAAGAGTTTTGTACTTAGATAAATAATCTTGAATGCATGAAA
Organism: Larix kaempferi; assembly: GCA_027924585.1. Classification (NCBI taxonomy): domain Eukaryota; kingdom Viridiplantae; phylum Streptophyta; class Pinopsida; order Pinales; family Pinaceae; genus Larix; species Larix kaempferi. Next base: position 10,650,524 of record BSBM01000259.1, on the reverse strand, counting down.
AGTCACTTGGATTTAAAGAAATCAACTCATTTTCGAGTTGGTGACCTCGAATTTCATTGTGCTTACCAAACACAGTTTCCAACTTGTCCCAAGCAGTATTAGGTTCATCAATTCTAGATATGTGGAATCGCAAATCAGTAGAGATTGGCATCCCAATCAATCCACGAGCTTCATCACATCTATTTTCCCATTTTATTTTCTTATCATCATCAGTGGGTTCTTTTTCTTTCCCTGTGGTAATTCTGAAAAGTCCCCTACTTCGTAGAACATCCTCCATACGAGATTTCCATGAGAAATAGTTGGAACTGTTAAGTAGAATATCACAATGGGCGGCCATATTTGTAAATTAATGGCTGTAAAAGTAGAAACCAATAGTCTGGATGTGAAGAGCTCGAAAAAATAGGTGGTTTAAAAAAAAACAGCACTGAAAACTGACTCTGTATGATGAAGTTATGCTTGAACAAAGAAACTGTTGAAGATGTGCTCAATAGTGACGTGGCAGCTAGAGAATGTCCAGCAAAAAAAGAACCCCCCTCTTTCCAAGATGAACCTTTTGACAATCACTTTACAAAAAAGTTGCTTGAAGTGAATCACTTTTGTAAAATAAGTGATTTCACTTTTACAATGATATTACTTTTTAAATAGTGCAACAATAAATAAAAAACTTAAGTGACTCACTTGTATTTTTATTTTTCATTATTTAAGTGAGATGCACTTTTACAATAAAGTAACTTGAAAATAGAAATTGCATGCACTTTTCTTTTTAAAAGTAAGTTCCTAAGACTTGAACTCAAGACCTATTAAGGAATAAAGCAACTTTGAACCAAGTGAGCCAGATTAAAAGGTATGTAAAATATGGGAATGAGGAAGGGGGCCTCTTTTTTTTTTTTTTTTTTTTAACACTCTTCTTGCTCGGTTTGCGTGCTTGCCCTTTTTCCTGCAAAACAAACCACAAAACGAAACAAAAAAAAAAATTCTACACTTGTGGAGTTAGATCTTGTTAGCTTGCTCGGAAAGTTTACGTTTTCTCTCTGTTTCTGATTTGCCGAGATCGCGCAAGGTGCACGGCAAAGAGCACACGCAGCCGAGAAAAACCCTTTCCCTTTCTGTTTCTGATTTGCCGAGATCGCTCAAGGTGCACGGCAAAGAGCATACGCAGATGGGAAAGAAACAATCCGAACCTAAAAAAAAATCTAGCAGTAAAAAAATATGAAAGATGAAATATGAGATTTTTCTTTTCAAAAAACGAAATAAAAAAAATGCGTCACTGTAACATTATACCTTCAGATCTGATGAAATATGCGTTTCTGGAGCAACCGGGAACCGTTTTCGTTTGAACGAAAACTATTTCCCAATGGAAATGACGCTCTGGACACAATGGAACACCTCCCACAGCCCAAAAATGCACAGAAATACCAGAACTAGAAACCCTTTCGAGTTTCGGCAACAGCAGTTCAAGATCTAGATCATAACCGGAAGCGGCACTTCATAAAAGCTCTGATACCATGTTCGGGTACACAGGGTACTACCAAAGGACCGAACACCAAGAGCAACCACTTCACACAAATAGATCACAGATCAACACACCGATGTTTTGGCATGGTTTAAACCCTCTTGAGGGAAACACTCCACGGCCCCGGCCAAATAGCTTCTACGGGACAATTTATTATGCAAAGAAAGAAAGTTACAAATGAGCTTCTCATAATCGATCAACTAAACAATGACCCTCCATGCTCTTTAAATAGAGATCATGGACCAATCGGGTGTTAAGCCACGGATCAAGGTTAGGTTTGATCTAAGAGAAGTTGAGCCGTTGGATCACTCTATGTCAGAAACATATCATGACCGTCGGATTAAGTATTTACAAATGCATACTAATGCATACTAAAGAAACACACTATCCCTAATGGATATATTACACAAGTTGATCTTAAATAACTCCTAAGTGTCTAAATATCCTAACAAAGATTTGACGAATTGGCTTGTAAGGCCCATTTTATGGGAAGGTCTCATTTTCCAGATTTGCGGTTTGGAACCTTTCAAGGCCTATTTGAGGGTCTAAAGGGAGTTTTTTGGGGTAAATCCATCATTAGTGCGATAGGAAATTATGTGATTCTACACTAGGAGAAATTACCAATGGTCCAAATATCACCTCAAACGGAGTTTGTATGCAAAAGTTATGTCTCCCACAAGTTGACTTATCCAATTGACCACCATGGTAACGAGTGGATTCCATGTAAACTCTCATTTCTCACACATGTGGAGCTAGTCACATTTGGACTTTCAATAACATTCTAGAAGTTATAAAATACTGAGCTATGCATAAACACTAGAATTAACCCTAGGCAGTTATCAAGGCAGTTATCAGGCTATGTTAAAAACCAGGCAGTTGGGAAAAGAAGGGGTTCCATTCTCTTGATGTTATTGTATTGTTCCATAGTTGAGCAACATCACGAGAGTGGATATTATAGAAAAATAGAGGATATAAGATATCCTGTAGTAGCCATTATGGCCTCAATGTCATAGGTAACTCCATAGAGAGTACCATTTCCTTTGTATTTGCATTTTGACATGAAGAGCAATGCATAGTCCTCATTTATGGTTCGGTTTTTCCCCATATGGGTTTTCTAAAGGTATATCTTGTGTTATCATGTGGATTGTGTATTTATTTGCTCTATTTATCCTTGTTTTAGTTCAATTATCCATCATTAAATAAAAAAGAACTAAGCTGTGAGATCCATTGTGACGAACTATTCCAATGGAATATCCATGGTAGTTTATGGATCATATTAGTATTATAGCAGTTTTCTTCAGTGTTTTGTGGGAAATTGCAGGAACTAGCAGTAAAATAAAAGAGAGTCTTCAAAACCCTAGCCATGGCAGACGATTATGAGCAAGCATTTACAAATATGGAAACACAAATCGACGATACTTCACGCAACATGTTAATCCTCATGGCAGCTCTAGAGAGCAAGTTTGGATATTTTAAGGACTTTGGAGGCTCTAAATCAAATTTTGGATGAGAGAGGAAATAGAAAGATAAAAGAGACCCATGAAAGGAAATAACGAAATATCCCAAGAAAGAGCAATCAAGCTCCGGTACCAAGGTGAGATTGATGCTTTAAAGGTTAATCATTGGTTGTAGCAATTAAAGGTCTATTTTACTATCCGCAACATAGATGAGGAGCAGAACATTTCATTTTCCTAACTGAAATTAGAGGGCCATTCATTAACCTGGTGGTAAATCCACACAGAGGAACTTAGGATAGAGGGAGATCCACATTACTTTAGGAAAAGGCAAGGGAAGAGTGTGCAAGAGTACACCACTGAATTCAAGAAGATGTCGATCATGTTGGGTATCTCACCCAAGAATATAGATGTACTCCTAAAGTATCTAGGGGGTCTACACAACTATTTATAGAATAAAGTGGTTCTATTCAAGCCCGAGATAATAGATGAGGCATGTGTGCAAGCACAATACCTAGAAAATATAGGCCATAAGAAGGATGCCAAAAAGAAGAACCTTGGGGTTTAGCTAAGTGTTGGAAAATATATACTGAGCTAAACCCCAAGAACTTCAAGAAGGATGCCAAAAAGAAGAACCTTATAGCCATGGATTAAGGCAAGGGGTTAGAAAGCAACTCAGATGTGGATGAGAGTATTATTGTATTGGTCGATAGTTTAGCAACAAAATGGTAGTGGATATTATAGTATAACAAAGGAGATATGAGATCTTGTACTATCCATTCTTAATGCAGAGTCATAGGTAACTCCATAGGGAGTACCATTTCCTTTGTATTTTCATTTTCATATGAAGAGAAATTCATAGTCCTTTTGTGGCTTGGATATTCCCCATAGTGGGTTTTCCCAGGGTATATATTGTGTTATTTTGTAGATAATGTATTTATTTTTTCTAGTTATGCTTGTTTCAATTCCAGTTATTTAGCACTAAATAAAAGTAAACTAATAAAAAAGAACTAAGTTGTAAGATCCATTGTGATGAAGTATTCTAGTGGAATATCCATGGTATTTTGCATATCATATTGGTATCATAGTTGTTTTATTTGGGGTTTTTTGGGAAATTATTCAAAACCCTATCCATGACGGATGAATCTATTCAAGTAGCAACACACATTTATGATCAATGATTTACAAAGATGGAAATAAATGCCATCAATATCTCATGAATCATGTCAACCCTCATGGATTCTTTGGAGAGCAAATTTCGACCTTTATAGAATTTTGGAGGCTCTAACTCATATTTCATATCACAGGGGAAATCAAAAGATAAAAGTGAAGCAGAAAAGGAGTCAATGAAAGAGCGCAAGAAAGAGAAGTCGACTTCCAATACCAATATCCCTTCTTAGTTTGTCTTCAAGATGGAAGAGAAGGTCGATATAAAGACGTACCAAGGTGATATCGTTGATTTAGAGATGAATCATTGGTTGCAACAATTAGAGATCTATCACTGAGGCACTTAGGGTGGAGGAACATCTGCTAGTAACTAAGTGGGAGGGTTTCAGAACCCTTATTAATTCCCAGTTATACTCTATTAGGTATGTAGTGGACTAGTGGATACGTTGGAATTAATTCATGCAAAGGAAAGGGTAGTGTGTGTAAGAGTACACCACCAAATTTAGGAAGATGATGATCAAGTTAGTTATCTCACCAAAGAATACATATGTACTCCTCAATCATTTAAGGGGTATACACAATCATTTACAGAAGCAAGTGATTCTCTTAAGGTATAGGACAATTGACGGAGGCTTTTGTGCAAGAAAAATACATGGAAAATATAGGCCATAAGAAAGGACAACCAAGTGTTTCCAAACAAAAAATCGAACCAAGACACTTCCAAGGATGTGAAGAAGAAGTGGAAAGGAAAATATAATAATATTACAACCACGACATATCATTGAAAGGATCTGAAAAATGACTATAACCATTGCAACATTGATGACCACATTGAATACAAGTGATGGAAGTTACATCCTGAGCCAAACCCCAAGAACCGAAACAAAGATTCGAAAAAGAAGAACCTTCTAGCCATGAATTCAAACGAGGATTTATAAAGTAGCTCATATGTGGATGAGAAGATTACATGTACCAATATGCAGAAGGATTTGAATTTGAGTATCCTTCACCCTAAGGAAAAAGAGATGACGAAACTCTTCCAAATCAAGTCCAGGTCAAGAATACCAAGCTCGACACTCTATTTGTTTCCAATTCACAGGAAAACCTCATAGTAGAGGATCTAGTATGTAAGACTGGATTGGAAGTACATGATCATCCCAATTCTACCCATTGGGATGGGTAAATAAGGATGCAGAACTCAGATTCATTAAATAGTACAAGATCAAATTTTCCATAAGTGCAAATTATATTGATGAAGTGGAGGAAGACACTGTACCCTTGTATGTTTATGGTGTAGTGCTTGGAAGCCCCTACATGTATATGAGGGATTTGATATTCATGAGGAGATCCAACCAATACGGTTTGATCAAGGACATGATATCCTTCATCGTTAGCATGCACAAAGGTAAATCGAATATCTCTATGGCAAGTGCCAACCAAGTGAAAAAGTTGATCAGTTCGTTTGTATTGCTTTCCTTAATACAAAATCAACAATAAGGTGAAATGGTAAAAGTGAAGGAATCCCTGGAGGGATGTACCAAAGAGTGCAAACATTAGTTTGAGAACCTTTTGCAGCTATACAAAGAAGTGTTCTAGGAGCCTAGGATATCTCCTAAGAGGGAGGGGGAGCACGGGAGAGAACTATTTCCAGATTCTGCATTGTTGAACATCAAACTGTAAAGATAGTCTGTCATAGAAGAATTTGAAGTGAAGAAGCAATTACAACAGTTTTTGGAGCAGGGTAAGATTCAACCCATAACCTCACCTTGTGGGTCACCTATCATCATAGTACCCAAGAAGGATAAGACTTGGAGGATGTGTAACTACAAATATGAGATGCACCTGCAACAATTAATTACTAAGAATTTGCGAAATAGCAGAAATAATAGAACAGAATCACTTTTATATTGATCACGGGCCACTTCGAGGGGGCAACCTCCTTTGAGCAAGCTCAATACAATTAACTTCACGGTGCCTTCAATGACCTCAACACACACTTATATACTAAGTCTATGCCCAATACTATGAGTCAAAACCATGGGACATATAATACTACAGGACGACTTACAAAGCATATGCGTCCAATACTATGGGTCAATACTATGGGCTAATATAAACTACGGATCAACAAATACTACGGGACAACTTACAAAGCATATGCGTCCAACAACAATATACTAACATAGTAAAGAGAAGGGTTGACATAGGTTCCTAACATCCCCTCTCCCTTAGAAAAATCTTTGTCCTCAAAGCTTTGGTTGGAGAAATTGCTGCAGAATCTGAAGGAGTGGTTCCCCGGTAGCATCCTTGGTTTGCATTTCGGGCCACTGACGCCTTTGGAGTGTCAAGGAGGATTGCTTGGAAGGCTCTAGATGAAGAAGAACCCTGTCATTTGCATGGAAAATGCGCTTAGAACGGTGCTGATCGGCTTGTTGTTTCAGGAGAATTCTGGCCATGTGAAGATTGTCCTGCAGAATGAGAAGAATCTGATCGCAGTTTCGAAGAACCGAGTCAATTTCCTGAACTGGGGAGCTGCTAAGGGTGTATGGAAGAAGAACTAGCGGTGTTTGTCCATAGACTGCTTCATATGGTGTCCTTTGAGATGTGGTATTGTACCACCAGAGTGCTGCTAGGAAATCCATAGAAATAGTTGGCCAAAGCTGTGTAGTGATGGGCAAGGGTTTGATCAATCCCGAAAGGAGTGTCGGTTCCCCCTTGTTGACTTGGAAAGTATCATCGTTAGCCACCAGCTGTTGAATTGTCATTTTTAGTCCCAGCCAAAAGAAGTTACATTGTTCCTGGTCATACATTTTGTAGAACCCAGAGTGCCCTGTTGATGAAGAAGCATGGAGATCATAGAAGAGATAGCCCTGTTGAACATATGGCAACCAATTTGGAACAAGCAGAGAAAGAGCTGTAAGAGAAACTGGGTCATCAATTGTGCGAGAAGGAGCATATTCCACCATATTGTCCTTACCCTTCTTGTAAGTGATCACATAGGGATAACCCATGAGTTGGATAACCCATTGCAGGTGTGTTGGGGAGGAGACCCATTGTTCCAGAAAATTTTCCAGACTCGGGAGATCAGTCTTGATGCAGAAATAATTGCCTAATAGGTATGGCTGCCACTTCTGTACTACATGAAAAATAGCCATCATTTCCTGCTGAGAGGTAGATGTGGTTACATTCTTACCGGAAAGGTCTCTTGAAGGTATCAAGCTCATTGGTTCAGCAAAGATACCTACATATCTATCCAAGGAAGTAGTGGAGACTGTTGATGGGTGCATCTGAATGGAATTGAGCTGAGTGATGACACCATGTGAATTCTTCTTAAGGATTTTTTCCAGGCGATGTGAACTGATGATGCAAAGAGACCCTGGTTGTAAGCCCCGAAATTTGTGTTGTGCCCCATTGACGTTAAACTGCATCCAGAGTTCAGCAAAATCCCATAAGATGGGGCCAAGTGTGCGTAACCATTGAACGCCCAAAACCACATCATATCCGCCTAAGGAAAAGGAAAACATGTCGGAGCATAGGTTATAATCTTCCATAGAGATACACACATTGTGACACTTCCCCTTGCAAGGTAAGGTGCCCCCATTGGCAACCATGACTTCAAAGCACGGGGGCTTCACTAGAAGGCAATATAATACCACGTTCATTCATATTGCGGTATTAAATATTCATAAAAACCTGAAAATTATATTGCTTATATATTAAGGGGCAAAGGTTTTTTTTTTATTTAATGTAACAATACAAAAATACTTTGGGGTCTTTTTTATATGGGCGGGATGACAAATATCCGGCAAATGGAGATAGCGGGATCACGACCGGATGAGAAATCGGGTTGAGGCAAGGCTTGAGATTACTAGTACGGAGGGAAATCGCGTCTTGAGGCATGCTTGAGGCTAGGGGGTTTCATGGTGAAGTGGGTTTCCAGTCGATCATAGTTGAGAGACAGCGGTCATTGACAACCAATTGTTACCAATAGCACTCAGCCAGTTGTTACCAATAGCCTTGGGAGGCTCTAAGCTTCTAGGGCCTGTTATAGGCCCTCAATAGGCTTTGGGGGATTGAATACCCAACCACTCGTGCCTATTACAGGCCTTGGGAGTTTTAGTCAGCCTCCTAGATCTTGTTACAGGCCCTGGGGGATTGGATACCTGGCCCACAACAGACTTAGTCAGCGATTGGGGAACTGTAACATGCAATCTAAATGTTGTACTATGTGCATTGGCTCTAGTGACATACAAGAAGTGATCTCCTATCTCTTCATTAGACCATTAGATGTTGCAAATCATAATGATATGTGGTTGAGTAATTGCATTGTGGGTGAAGTAATGTGCATCCACAATATACATCGAAAGAAGCAAGGTGCATTGTAGAATGTATGTGGGGTCATAAGAGGGGTATCATATCAATATACTAGGTAGAAAGGGGTATAAAAAATGTTAAGGAAAAAATTGATACATACAATATCTAGTGAAAATAGGGGTTTTTTTAAATTGGGAAGGCATATTGGGAGGGGGTAAAAAAACCGATTTTGGAAGGTATTTTCCAATATTTAGTGAAATTAGGGGTATTGTTTCATATGCCACGAATGAACGTGCTATGATAGCGGTTTATTGAGTGAAGCCCCCATGCTTCAAAGTTGGAGCAAGGATGGACAAAACAATTAGCCTGTTTGGCCATTCGAGGGTCAATGAAGTTATGAGTGCTACCAGAATCAATGAATATGGTAAGAGGGAGCTTCTTGAAGTATCCCCTGACTCGCATTGTTTGCGGGGTGGTGACGCCGGTTACAGCATGGAGAGAGATCTCGGGTGGGTCGTCCTGAGATGGGGTGTCAACAGGCGGGTGTTGCATGTCGACCGGATCATCGACTGTATCTGTAGCTTCTTCACCAAGTTCTAAGGTAGGCAGAGAATCCACATCCAAGATATAGAGATTTTGTTGAACACATCTATGTCCCCAAGTGCATTTCTCATCACAATTATAGCAAAGCCTTTTTTCTCGGCGTGCCTGCATTTCTATTTCACACAAATGCTTGATAGGAGTTGGTTGAGGAGGAGGCGTGATGGGAGGTTGTTGGGAACCCATATTTCTGAAGGGAACAAAGGTGGGTTTGGAGAGTTGTTGAGCTGCGATATTGTCCTCGGCCAGCTTAGCCAACCCTAGGACTTCCATCATTGTGTTGGGACAAAACATTTTTACCTCAGAGCGGATTTCATCCTTGAGACCACTGATAAAACAACTCCTCTAGAATTCATCAGACAATCCTTCTGTGTGATTGGCCAATTTCTCAAATTCTATCTGATACTCTCTCACTGTTCCAATTTGGTGAAGTTTAGTGAGTGCTCCTGTGAAATCATCAAAAGCACTAGGACCAAATCATGGCAAAATGAGTTGGCAAAAATCTGTCCAGTTTGGCTCGGGATGAGCTTTGATGTACCAACGGTACCATTGAAGGGCTTCCTGTTCCAAATGAAATGATGCAAGTGGAACTTTTTGGGCATCAGAAGTATTATGCAAATTGAAATATTGTTCTGCTCGATATATCCATCCAGTCGAATCAGTACCATTGAAGCGAGGAAAATCAAGCTTCAACCCACGAAAATTGTTGGAAAAAGAGAACCCGGTGGCTGCAAAAGATTCTGGCTGTCTGGTATTGTTCATGGCTGAATGCTGAAGATGGAGGCTGAGAAAATTTTCATGCAGATCTTGGAGTTTGGTTTGGATGGCTGCAAGTGCTTCCTCCATGGTGTGTGCTCCTGCACGGGTGACAACCATAACCAGGTGGAATGGGTAGAAAAACACAAACAGAAACTGATTCAGTAAAGGGAAATTTGGATTGGGGAAACAATCTGATGGGTAATTGGGGTTTGATTAGATTTTGGACACTGTCGAAATGACAAGAAAGCAAAAAGGGGGATTTCAGAAGTGGGGTGATAGAATGAGAAAATTTGGCAGAGAGGGACAAAGAAGCAAAATTCAGAAAGGAACTATGTGGTAAAATTTGAAGGTGATTGGGTGAAATCTGAGGAAGTTATGGCAAACCCTCAAAATAGACAAATGTGGGATTTCGGGCTTTGGGAAGGGGAATTGGGGATAGGGTCCTCAGGAATGAAAGATGCAGAATGGGATGACAGGGGTTCCCCGAAAATTTCCAGGGAAACAAAGTGAAAACAAGGGAGATATGGAGAAAAAACTGATTTTTTTTTCTTCTTTTCAGAAATGGATCGGCAACAGTGGCGCAACGGCGCGGAAGGGATCGAAAACACCTGGATCTGAAACGGCGATGCAGAAGGGATCGAAAACAGCTGGATCTGAAATGCCGACTGGATCTGGAACGACTTTCAGAATAGATCTGAAACGACTGGATCTGGAGTGGAAGTGATCAGCAAGAGTTCAACTGAAAATAGATATGGACCCCAGGTATGTACAGCTTCCTAACAGTTCAGGTGTTTCACTCGGCCACCAATGCTGTCTGAAGGCTTGTGTATTGGGGCAGTACCCCTCACTCCACGGCTCAGGTAAAACTGATAACCACTTTGCCACAAACGACAGCTCTTGGTTTACCTCAGGGGTGGGAACTAGTCAATCAGGTAGGGGTCGTTGCCCTTTTCGTTGGCAGGTCCTCTCAATGGGCCAGCTACTTTGGGGTTCCTGTGGTACTCCTCACAATGAGTTTTAGGGCTTATGCCCAAGTACTTTCCACAGTTAAGCGGATAGGGATTATTCCCAAATCCGAAGCTGCAACAGATGCGAAAAAAAAAAAAAAATTGGTAGAAATTCCACCCAACGAGCCCAAGAAAGTGCTCTGATACCAGATGTGAAGAACCTGCAATAATTAATTAATGCAAATACACAAGATATTAGAAATAACAGAACTCATAATCACTTTTATATTGATCACGGGACACTTCGAGGGGGCAACCTCCTTTGAGCAAGCTCAATACAATTAACTTCACGGTGCCTTCAATGACCTCAACACACACTTATATACTAAGTCTATGCCCAATACTATGGGTCAACAATATAATACTACAAGACGACTTACAAAGCATATGCGTCCAATACTATGGGTCAATACTATGGGATAATATAAACTATGGATCAACAAATACTACGGGACGACTTACAAAGCATAAGCATCCAACAACAATATACTAACATAGTAAAGAGAAGGGTTGACATAGGTTCCTAACAATATTGTGTTATTGTGTGGATTGTGTACTTATTTAGTCTACTTATTTTTGTTTCAGTTGCATTTATTTGGCATTCAATAAAAATAAGCTAATAAAATAAGAACTAAGTTGTAAGATCCGTTGTGACAAACTGTTTCAGTGGAATGTCCACAACAGTTTACAGAGCATATTGGTATTAGAGCAGTTTACTTTGCTTTTTGTGGTTAATCACAAGATCTAGTAGTTGGTGGATTTTTTTTTTCAAACCCTATCCATGGTGGACGAAATTGTTCAAGGAACAGAGGACGTTTATAAGCAGTGATTTTCAACTTTGGAAATACAAGTCATTGATATCTCATGCAAGATGTCAATCCTCATGGTGTCCCTAGAGAGCAAGTTTTGACCTTTCAGATATTTTGGAGAATATAACTCATATTTCGGATCTAAGGGGAAATTGCAAGAATATTTTGGCTAATATTGTAGTAAGGTATCATCAACATATAGCATGCATCCCACCAAGAACATCCTCATCAGATCCAAAAAGCAGCATGAGTCCAAAAATTCCCAAAGACAATAAAAAATAGAAGTAGTGCACTTACACCTGTAATAGACCGTGCTACAACACATATTATCAACTTTGTCTCCACGCTACACTAGCACGTATTTTCCTTCTAAATCTGCATGACTATAAAAAATAGTGGGACCACAACCACCTGCGATGCATTGAAGGCTCATTATCGCACCATCACCTCCAAGAATTCAAATTTGGTCTCCCTATGTACTTGGTTTCATTGAATGCCCCCCCTTGTCTACTTTGGATGCAAATCATGGAGTTAATGAGTCCACATTTGGATCTAGTTGTTTCTTGGCCACTTCTTGGCCTATAAAAAGAGGCCATTAGCATGCATCTAGTAAGGGAAAATTAGACCAAGTTTATGTTGTTGGAATTGTGTTGGAACTTCTTCCACCTGTTCCCATACCTCCAAGCATTCTTCAAGCTCCCTTTCCACCTTCCTCCAAGGGGCAAGTGTTTCTCCAATTTCTCCCTCTCAAGTTATTTAGCATTTGGTGTGGATAAAAAGGACCTCCCTAAGGGATATTTATGGCTTCCCTTTGAACCCCATGCCTCCTAGGTGACACTTCTTGTAACAGGCTTGACCATTGGGAAATCTAAATTGTTTCTTGCATTTTCTCTTTGTTATAGTTTGCATCCTCTCCCCTTCTTTATTTGATTTCAAGTTTTTGTTTTTGTTTTTCTTTGGTTCACTAACAAGGGCTTGTAGGATCAATTTCAGATCAATCACATTTTATTTTTGTAATACAATACTGGGCCTTTTTGACAACCTCATAGGCTTCAACCAAAATGGGAAGTCCTGCACTCCTCTTGTGCATATTTTCCCAGAATAGTATTTATGGCGACTCCATTCTAGTTCTATTAATTTATTTTTAACTAGGTTTTTAGTTGTTGAATAACTAATTTTGGGCACTTGTCTTATGTAGGTGAAGAGGCCCATACCCTTTAATCCCCGAATTCGATCTCCTTTTGGCCAATTTTTATGTTTACATAGTCGTGTGGATCTCGGTGCCCCGAGCGTGCTACCTGCATGGATTTCTCTTCGATAGTGACACTACCTGTGTATTTTAACAGACTCTCACCCACACAATAATGTGTTTTATGTTTGTGCAGCCTTGTTGTGTTGTAATCGCGCTACCGCGCACTAGTGATTGTATTTTCCAGACTACTACGCGTCTATTTTTCTATTTTCCGTGCTACTTATTTTATTTTCTTTTTACCATTTTGCATACAATCTTGCAGTCCCAATGACTACTCACTAATGAACCATATTAAAATTAACTTGCAATAGTTATTTTTTCTTTAGTAATTATTCTACTTAGACCAAGATTAGGGAGTCAAGAGTCCTCTCTTGAAATCTACTTAGGTAACCAACTTTGGGGCTTTCAATCGGCCTCATTATTGTCACTCGTATTCAATACATCTCGTACTCTTTGTTTACTTTTCATGGTTTTAGGCTAAGTAGTGCAAATCCACTTTTGCACACAAGGCTCTTCACCTTTGCAAAGAATCTCCTCTCCCTAAGTATGCTCTTCACCTTTCACTTCTTATGAGCTTTGTGAATTAGAAAGGGGTGAGAATTAGTGTGAAATACCTCCACTGCACACTTTTACTTCATTAGTATTTTTCTTTTGCAAGAACCATTAGCATATTTAGTGCTGAAGTTAAAATATCCATTTTCATTTGCTTCTAATCTCTTTAGTTAATCGCAACAATCAATTTTCTTATCTCACATGCATCAATAAAACACACTAAGGGGCCTAAAAACTCTTATATTCCAAGTATGCTCTTCACCTCGTACTTATTGTGAGCTTGGTGAATTATAAAGGAAGGGAATTACAAACCAATTTACAAAGAGTTCATAATCCCACTGTATGAATCAATGCACAAGAAAACTACAAAATGCATGTCTAAAAGAGATTTTGAGGAAGTAACCAATATTGGTGACTTGTTTTTGACGAATTAAATAACATATTTGAGAATATATGGCTGCATTCAATCACCCACTATTTTTCCAAGATGTGTTACTTATAAGGTGGTATGGAGGATATTGTATGAGAAACTTATGTGAATGGAACTGGAATTGCCTTAGAAAAATCCAAGAAATCTTGTTGGCCTCCTTTGTTGATGATCGTAGGTGCATACAAAATGGTGCATGTAAGAGACACTAATAAAGTATTTTAGGGCCTGAGTGCATTTCACTTTGGAAAGAAGAAGTTTAGAAGGAATGACAATAATAAGAAAGTAGGATTGAACCATTGTTCCTATATGGGATTCAAGTGTCCATATGTTTATGAATTTTGCACAACAAATGAGGCATTTAGGAGAGACAAGACCATAGATGAGTTGGAAAAAGGGAAAATAAAAGGTAAGTACGGTACCTCCAAAGATAAATCAACAGAGGAGGCTAGGAAGAAGAAAGAAGAAGAGGAGGAGGAAAGATGAGAACACGTGTGAGAGGTAGAAGAAGATAAAAAAAGGATAGAAGTTGAGCAAGAAGAGGCATGATAGAAGGAATATGAAGAGGAAGATACAAGAAGAGACATAGGCTCAAACCAGTAAACGTCAAACCAGTGAGGTATATCTAATCACTTTGGATAGAGTGACCACTATCACTAAAGGGAATTTCCCATTGAGAGAGATCTAGCTTGGTTTGTATACCCCATCAAAATATGAATTCATATCCTCACTCATCTATTTCTTGTTTAATCGGAAAAAGAAGTAGATAGTGAAGAGGACACATAAGAAAACCAGACTATCAACACAACTAGACATGGAGGATACCTTCAAGATTCTAGTGTTTACAATCATAGATTAGGAACATGCCATTATGGCCTTCGCCAATGTCACTAGTGTGATGGACATAGAATTCGATGTATAAAAATTAAGCAAAGAGTTAGAGTGAGAACAACAGAATATAGGCATGCTCAAAGATGAAATACTAGAAGCATGCAAAGGAGCAGTGTCACTTCGTCATGAAAGCAAGGCCTTGTTTGTGGAGAACAAAGCATTAAGAAGAGATGTAGAAAGCTCCCAAAGTGAAAAGCGTTGTGTGGAATAACTCCAAATTTACTCAGACTCACTATAGTAGGATGTGTTTGGGATGCAAGATCAAATTACGAAAAATATGCCAATATCAAGAATATCAAATTCATGGCTGAGAATATCAAGACAAATATTGATGATTTAGTTAGATGGTAGTAGTAGGAAGGGGGAATTCATGCAAATGTCCCAATAAGAACTCAAAGAGAAATATAGTGAGACTATATAGTCATCACTAACTATACATCATCTAGTATTTCATTGAAGGATATCATTGCCTTGAAGTGTCAATGCTTGCATCTAGGAACAAGAAAAGTAATCTAGAGATGTGAAATTCCCTCATTTGGAGTGATTGACAACATGAGGCCAGAGGGAAAAGAATTTTCAAGTTGGATACAACCAAGAGAAACCGATACTCGACACTTAGGGCCATCAAAGAGGTGACAACATAATCCTTGAAGGAACATGTCTTAGTGCCCATGTGTGACATCAATTTAATGGCATCCTGCAATTCATCTTTGAAGAAAGGATTGTCTACTCTCAGTGGAATCCTGCAATTCATATTTGAAGAAGGGATTGTCTACTCTCAATGACAAAGCCACTAAACATGAATTTTCTTTAGAACTTTTTTATATACAACAACTCAATATTATTGCATATGATTTTGAACTTTGGGATACTCTTATAAAATCCAAAGAGATCCCATGCTCTTGAATCAATTTTATGTATTAATTTTTTATTTTGTATTTTAAAAAAGAGTCCCTTTATGAAAACCTAGTCTCAAGGGAGGTGAAAAGATGTAACTGCCTAAGGGAAGTTGAAAGGTCCCTATAGCAATTATCTTTGTGTAAAATCTATAAAACTGCGAGGAAGGGAAATAATAGGGGCTTTTGTCTTGTGAATATTTTGCTAGCCGTTTCATGTTGTATGAATGAGAAGAAGCCATTGATTGGCCAAATTTTGGACTAGAATGCTCTGCTTATATCGGTGAATTGCAATGAACTACTTCGTGTTGCTTGTCATTTGCAAATATGAAGTAATGTCTTAGAATACTGTGGTGACTATTATATGTATTTTTTCTTGCTTTCTTCAAATGTTGTTCTTGTGCAGAATTTTCTTTCCTATCAACGGTGAAACCTGAATGGTATGGAGAAGAAATTGTATTTTAAATCTATGCTTTAATTCTATCAATTATTTCATTTAATTTCCTAAACAAATGCCTAAACATAAGATATGATATAATAGAGTAGGACTCATTTAATTTTCTGCACTTTGCATTTAGAATAGGCCAATCTGTGCATTTAATCTACTATAAAGAAAATTTATAAACAACACACTAGGCCACAATTGGTAAACCCCCATATTTAACCATTGTCATGATAGAATCCTTATGGGTTCCCTGTTTCAAATGATTTAATGTCTAACTGGACATTTTATCGTGGAGAATTCCTACTGTCGATGCCAAACATTTCTATGGATCAACAAAACCCTAAAATTTCATTATATTTGAAGCTGGACCAAATGATCTTTTAGTTCTAGTACATTAGTGTGGTTTTCATTATCTGACTGAAAGTTACCCCCTCTAAGTTCCAAATATCATCTTCCCCATTTGGGAGCATCAATAAATTCATAGAGAATATGCAATTCTATTCAAATCACTTAGGGTAAGTCATTTCCAAAAATATCTTTTATGTGACTACTTCATTTTTAAACAATGAATAGATTATAAAATTGTCATAGATATTAGAGGTATAAATTGTAATCATCTATAAACTATCATGGATATTCCACTAGAGCAGTTCGTCACAAAAGATATAAGAATATTATAATACCTTATTATGTAACGTATTATTTTAGATCTTTAGATTTATTTGTTACTAGCATAATGCATGAAACATTAAATAAACTAAAATTTAAATGATAGAAGCTAAAAGAAACATAAGATGTACCCTATGAAAAATCAATATGGAAAAGTCTCATCTAGAAGGTGAGGCCTGTGCTTTTCTATTTTCTTCTTAGTTATGAAATGAAAATACAAAGAAAGGGACGCTCGCTATGGATTTTCCATAGACTCTGTGGTCATTATAGATGCTACATGATCTTCTATGGAACAATAAACAACACAATAAGAATATGACTTCTTATTTTCCCATTGGCTCAATATTTAATATAAACTAGGTGTTGTTTAGAGTTAGGGCTAGGGTTTTTCTATGCCTCAACCCCCAATTAATGTTAATTTTTTCGACCTTTTAAAATATTCTTGAAAAACTACTTGGGTGAGTAATGGAAGTTGACGTGGCAAATGTTTGGTACCATAAGTGGTCAAAATTATAAGTTAACTTGTGGGAGGCATAACTTCTACATACAAACTCCAGTTGAGGTGATTTTCACGTCATTGGAAATATTTTGATGTGTATAACAACATCACAAGGTTGGGAACTAATATCACAAGGTTTTGACCAAAAAAATGGTCTGTAAAGGCCTCGAATAAATTTTGGATGTTTTGGACCACAAATCACCAAAGTGGAACCTACCCCTAAAATGCAACCTACAAGCCAATATATCTATTTTTTCTAGCTAAAAAGTTCCCACAAAGATGGAAAACTATATAATGATCCATTTTGGATCATATATACATGTTATATAAGTGTGGGTAGTGTGTTAGCCTCTATAGACATCCCAACTAATGATTGTTGCTCCAAATTTGAATATTATTCAAGAACATACTTTGTAGGGAAGTAGCATGTAAGGAACAAGGGTAAGAAGACTGGGTTGTTAGTGATATTCTAGGATGCACAGTTGATCTTAAATAATTGAGAACATGTAATCAAAAGATTTGTTGGCACACAAGTTAGGTTTGGCCATAAAATTACTACATTCTAACTTGAGGGATGGATATTTCTAGAAACCCATGTAGCTCCTTGAGGCAGGGACATGCTAGGAACTATATTTTTATGTAGTTTAATTGTACTATATTATGCACCATTCCTTACAAATGGCATGGTAACTTGAATCATATGGTTAATTGGGGGGTTATGAAGGAATAAAGATACCATGTAATAATGTTGTTCCCTATTTTCAATTTGAGATTCTTATATAGAAAAGTGAAAGCAAAAGAGATTGACAAAGAGAAAACATAATTATACCTTGTTAACACACTTAGAAATTTCATACTCCTAACATTAGTGATTAGATTCTCCATGGCAACAATGACTACATGTTGGCACATATAAATAAGGCATGCAGTAGAGGATGATAATGAAATAGATAAGGTTGGGGCATAAATATGAACCCCTTGCATCCCCTTTGATTCAACCTCAAGAGATAATGGAGAAATTTGTCTTTTCCATGTTTTTTTATGTTTATATCGAGTAATTCTTGATCCTCCATGGTTGAAATGATAGATTATTCACTTTAATAGGTGGTAGGATCTCATGATGCAAGCATGCAACTAAAGATGCAAGGTTTGAAGTTGCAAAAATAGAGATCAATAAAAAGTGAGCTCTAGGATAGGGAATTTTCCTGTGGTACAAATAGGAACTATGCTTCCCAAATGAAATATTAAAGAATTTGAACTAAGCATAAATGCTTGTAATATCATAAAGCCAAATGTAATTTAACTTTGGGTATTCTACATAACATGATCATTTTGGTTGGTGGAAAAATCATTTTTCATTTCATCATTAATGTTTTCATAGTGAGTGTGGGTGAGAGCTTAGGGAGTTTCATTCTTTGTGCACTACTTTCAATATTTTGTCCCAACAACCACCCTTGCCAAAATTTGAAACTGTTTTTTTTTGTAAGAAAAACATCCAACTTGAGAGGAGAGGTCTTATGTCTAGCTCATGGCCACTTTTGAGATTCTAAATTTTTTTATATTGCAATAAATCCTTTTGGACCCCTTAGAGACAAATTATTTTGGTGGAGTTCCATGGTGAACTTGGGTTGTGGAACCAATGGAAGAGGTTTGTTTTCCCTTCATGGTGGCATCATATTCCTATAATTTTCATGTTAATAATTTAAAGTATCTTAATAATAAAAGTAGTCTAATTTTGTAGAAAACTTTCATTTATGGTGAAATTGGAAGTTATATTTCCTATTGATATAGATTTTTTATCAAATTTTTGATAATATGATTCAATTCAAAATTGGGGAAAACTCCTAAAAAAATTCTACCATGGATTTTGGATGTGGTATAACTCCATTGATGCTTGAATTTTTTTCCAAATGCTTATCAAAACTGGGTCCCAAAATAAGGTCAATTTTCTATAAGACTAGCTTACTCCAATAATAAAATGCATGTCATTGATGTCTAGCCATTATATAAACTTATTCAATTGACTTACAAACTTTGCTTCGTGGAAGAGATGTTTCAAATCTTTGTGATATTAGCCAATGAAATAAGAAAAATTAAAAATTCAAATTCAAATATTAGTATGTTTTTATGAATCTATATGTGATTTTGGCAAATAATTTTAGTAAGTTGTGACACTTTAGTAAGTTGTACCACAAAAATGTTTAATTGTAAAGATCATTTTAGTGAATTGTGCCACGTAATCCTTGGAGTTCGACAACACCATGTGCTTATGTAATTGGAAAACGTATATCTAAAAGCAACTGAAATGTTTCATTGTAATCCTTCATGTTCCACAGCACCATGTGCTTATGTTATTGGAAATCATGTTTATTTATTTGCTTGTGTTGACCAACAACATGCAGGCAGTGAGAGGTTACCAACAAAATATTTCTATCCATATATTGAAACTCTCATCTCAACTCTGAGTTTTTAGAAAGGCTGCAAGGTATAAATGGATTTATGCTCTATTATATTTTACAGGTAGCTTCTTACCTTCCATTTCTTCATCCTATCTGCTTTAACTTAGCAATAGTGTTGTCAATTGTCATAGTGCACTCTTACCATGCAAGACTTTTCACAAGGATTCCAAATGAGTTGCTCTGCTCCATCCTGTCTAAGCTTAAAATGAAAGATGCGGTAAGATGCTCTGTTCTCTCCAAAAGATGGAGATTTCTAATCACCCAAATTTCCCAACTCACGCTCTCTCTGTCTCTTCTTTTGGATGATAATTATGAATGTGAAAAGGTCGATTCGATCTTAATAACAAGGGTGGAGAATATAATCTCCAACATTCTGCTTATGCATTCCTTAGATTTGGAGACATTTGAACTGGTTAAAGAGTTTGAGATATGGGGATACAAGGATTATGTCAATCCATGGAATTTTACTCGTGAAAGTGTATGCAAATGGTTGGGGATTGTAGCACAGAAGAATGTTCAACACCTCACTCTCTCTCATTCCAATGAAACTGATGTCCTGCCTCCTGCATTTTTCTCCTGCAATCGTCTCACCACTCTTACACTCACAAACTACACTATCTCCCATCCTCCAATCGATTTTATAGGATTTAACCATCTCATTTCTTGTAGTTTGGAGGAAATGGTATTCACAGACGATGAATCTTTAAGTAGCTTTATCTTTTATTGCCCACTTCTGCAAAAAATTTCCTTGTGCGGTTGCGTTGGGATGCATAAGCCTATCATCTACGCTTCCCACCTTACATATTTACATGTGTATGGTTATTGCGTGGAGATTTTCACTGTAAACTGCCCGAAGCTTCAAACATTTGAAGCATACATTATAAGTATAAATGATCTAAGAGTGAATGGATTGTTGTTTTACGAGCTCTCTAAGTGTATTGATCAACTCAAGCTAGAATGCAGAAATAATGTGGTTGGGCTCTCACTTTATGAGGGCGAAGAGAGAGTCTTTGTATCGGCAGAGAGATTTGTTTAGATATTGGGGAGCTTCAAATCATTGAAGGAACTTGATATCTATTCTTGGATGCTGATGCTTAAAATGGAAAAGCATGTGGGCGATCCTCTCATCAATTTATTGGAGAGGCTTCCTGACCTTGAGCGCCTACACATTCCAGGCACATTTCTTATGGTAAGAAGTTTATGTTATTGTTGTTATTATTCACTTGGGCTTTTAGTAAACCAACTGATTTGTTTGGCATGATATCCATTGGAATCCATGTGCATGCTTGTTGCTTTTAATAAACCTGCTGATTTGTATTTTTCCCATAGGAAATAAAACGCAGGAGTTAGCTATAGATCCAATACCACCATGTCTAACTTCCCCACTTGATAATCTGCGCATGATGAAGGTCGACCTGCAAGACTATAGCTAGTGGGAAATCCATGTTTTGGACTTTCAAAAGGAAATTGTTGTTTTGAAATGTTTGCTCTAGAGACCGTGGAAATCCAAATACCAGAAGAAGAAGATGAAAATGAGGCAGGGGAAATGTTGTCGGATGTTTTCATGAAACTGGACGCGAGGGGAACCTCAGCTCAACCCATGATCCGTGTTAATATTATTTAGAAACCAACTTTTAAGTATTTAGATTTTTGGGAATTGGTTGGATATTTCAAGATAGTCTTTTTAGTTGTGTAAGAATTTATGGTTGACTGGATGGAAGTTTAGGTTCTATTTCTAGGAGTACCTTGTTGCACAGGTCAACTTGTTTTTGGGTAGATCTTTTCACATCCAACACTAAAGTTGGTTTCCAGTTTACTATGCTACTGTGTTGTTTACAAAATCTGTTGTACTGTGTAACTATTGTTAAACATTCTAAACTGTTGTTGGGTATTTTCTTAAATAGATCTATTTGTTGTTGGGTAGATTTCTCCCATATACAACATTAAAGTTGCCCACACTTTACTATGTTGCTGTGCTATTAAAGTTGGTTTTCCAATTTACTATGCTACTGTGGTGTCTACAAAATTTGTTGTACTGTGTAACTATTGTGAAACATTATAAGCTGTTGTTGGGTATTTTCTTGAACAGATCTATTTGTTGTTGGGTAGATTCTTCCCATATACAACATTAAAGCTATCGACTTTACTATGTTGTTGTGCTACTAAAGTTGGTTTTCCAGTTTACTATGCTATTGTGTTGTCTACAAAATATTTTGTACTGTGTAACTATTGTTAAACATTCTAAGCTATTGTTGGGTATTTTCTTGAACAGGTCTATTTGTTGTTGGGTAGATTCTTCCCATATACAACATTAAAGCTGCCCACACTTTACTATGTTGATGTGACGGTCAACAAAACCTATTATATTATGTAATTCTTGTCAAACATTTAAAGCATTAATGAAAAGACCCCCACTATGTTGTCAACAAAACCTATTATATTATGTAACTAATGTCAAACATTTCAAGCAAATATAAAAAGATAGAATAGTTATGTGCCACTTTTATATTGTCAAACATTTTAAAAACTTTAACTATTGATTTAATTTTGTCTAAATCATTTTCTATGTTTTTTTAAATAATTATATTTTGAATGTTAAATTTTTTTTACTTGAATAAATCAAAGTTTGTAAAATTTAGTTTTATTGTTATACCTTTATTATAAAAAAATTATAGTCAAAACTTTATAGATCTTAAAAAAAGGTTTGAACGCATGTTTTGAATCGTTCATGAGAAAATTGTTTTTAAAAGTGATTTATTTTAATTTGTTCTTGTTATTTTTGACATTTTATACTAGTTATAGATTTCTTTTTTATTTAGAAATTGTATTGCAAGTTTGTTTATGGTTATATACATTCATAAAAGATTAGTCTAAAAGAAAATTGTGAATTTATAGTTATGTATATTTATTTCAAAGAGTCATTCATTGAAATGTATTTTTGTTAGTGTTTTTAATTAATTTGTTATTTTATTTTTTAATTAAACATGCTTATATAATCTTTGGTATTATATGTAAATTGTCAAGATTTTATTTGATTAGGGAATGTTGTATATCATTTACTTGTGTTATGTTGAAATTTTAGTCTTTTGATTCACTTCCTTCCATTGCTCATATTAATTTAATCATTCCTCCTACAATTGGATCAATGAGGGGAAGTCCCTCTCCTTCTTTTGCCAAAGCTTTGACTTTCCAAGCCCTCGTCACCTCCCTTTGCAAGCCTTCATAGAACACAAGTGTTATCAATATTCATGAAGAAGGCAGCCCCAGTGTCTGATGTCAACCTTCCTCCCTCTATTCCCTTGCTACTGAGATAGATCTCATTGGTTAGTTTATAGGTTTGTGGCCCTCTCCCAAAGAAATGAACTAGTGGATGCAATTAAAGCTAGATTTTAATGATAAAAGGAAACTTCTTATATTTGTATGTAGCATAGGATTTTATATATTCTTGTTTGATTTGAAAGAAAACATGGACCTTATCTTTCAAAGTGGTCCTTATTTTATTGATCAAGATGAATGTATCTCAAGAGGTAGACTCTAGATTTTGATATGGAGATTGGTGTGGGTACTATGGTCCTAGTATGGGTTCAACTACCTCATCTCCATAGCATTATTGGAATGATGAGTCTCTCGAAGACATTCAAAATACCCTAATGAAAATACATTGACATGTCAAAACCCATATTAAGTATGTTTTCATGTGCAAGGATTTTTGTTGAAGTAGATTTGGAGAAATGGCTCTCGTAAGCGATAACTTTATAGTTGGACAAATGGACACATCTATATAAATTTGATTATGAACAAATTTATTTTCAATGCAAAACTTACCATGAGTATGGACATTTTTCCAAAGACTATAAATCCTATGCTCATATTCAAGCTCCTTAAAACATTGGAAAATGGTAGCATGCTAAAATGTCACCTATAAATAAGTAATTCGACTCCACGTTGACCTATGGTGAGAAAGGAAAATTCATTCAATATTCTAATCAATTCTCCATTTTGTAAAAGTAATATCAGGAGTCCCAAACATTGATTTCCTCTTCTTATCAACTTATGGCACATCCATAGTCATATTTTCATCCCAACCATCTTCAATCCTTTCTCTCATCAAGCCTTTGTTTAGCCCCCCATTACTACTCCATATTTAGAAACATTTAACTTGTCATCCTAATAAGAACTTTAAAAATTATAAGCATCTTCCCATAGCCAATGAAGCAACCCTCAAAAAGTATTAGTTTTAGCAAACATGGATGCTCACAAGGAAGACATCATAAAAACATCAACGAGAAGATGAGGAAGAGGAAAAATGAATCCTGAAAAGGACCAGGAAAAAACCAAATAAATAGAAGAGGGAGGAAATAACAAATACATAAATGATTCTACAAATTCAACATTGGATGTTGTTTATAGAAACATATCTAAATATTCCTCAACTAAATAATTAAAACCATCTCCTCAAATCATATGGAATGTCCAGTGAATTCAAGCTAGAAGTAATGCAAAATTTGATCAAATTAGAATGACCAACTATTCTTCAAATCCAAGAGACAAAGTAAGAGGATAATTCAATGTTGTAATTGCTCAACTAAAATAAGGTATTTCAATATAGGTCAAACACCTTAAGCAACCACTCACACAAATACATCATAAATCAACCCACCAATTCATTACATTGTCAAAACCCATAGAGAGGGAAACAATCCTCGGCCCCAACCAAATAACCACTTGAGGAGATATATTAATGAAAAGGAAAATAATTTAAATATGAATTTCTCTCATTAATCGATCATCAACTCATGACCTCCATGCTCTTTAAATGGAAATCATAAACCAATCATGTGTTAAGCCATGGATCAATGTACTTGTTTAAAATCAACAAGAACACGAGCTTTCATATCACTTTATGTCTAGAACATATCATGACCATCATATTACATAAGTAAAAATCCATACTAATGCATACTAAAGAAACACACTTTACTCAAGATACATTAGACCAAGTTAATCTTCATTATATCTGAAGTGTCTAAATATCCTAACATTCTCCTCAGGAACAAATTGTGATAGGATTGAAGGATTTACAAAGGTGACATAATAGGAGAAAGAAAGTGGCGTTAAAGCATATCCCTCCTTAATGAAAATTTATTGAACTCCTTTCATAGATCAAATTTTTGAAAACTTTGTTTGTGTAAGAGATTTTGTGAAAATGTCAGCAACTCAATCAACTGTAAGGAAAAATTATCACTTTGAGAATATGATGTTGGATAGTATTTATGTTGAACTGCATGTATATATCAATGTGTTTGTTGCACTAATGTTGAACTAAACATTTGGCAATCTTGATAGTACTTTGATTTTCACACGATCAGGTAGTTGGATGTTGTTGTTGGAATCCAAACTCAAAATGGATCTGCCAATGCTGCAAGGCTTCTTGATTTTCATTAAATGTGGCCCAATAATTTGCTTTTGTATAACAAAGAGAAAGAGCTTGTTGTTTCTTACAATCCCAAGTGATAGGTCTAAGATCGAAAACATAACCTATAGAATATTTTTTTGATCATCAGGGTTTCCACCCTAATCGAAATCAATGAAACCAAAAAACAAAGGAGTCCCCCTTGAACTATAATGAATCCCAAACTCAATTGTACCCTGGATATACCAAAGTATTATTTTCACTACTACGGTGTTATTAACCATAAAACCTAAAATAACACATGATATACACATATTTATGATGTAATAAACTAGAAATTATAGTGTAGAATAACCAAGCACAAGGGAATTGAAATATAGATGATGCAGAATTAACCCTCATATTATGATAATTAATTCAGGAAGCAATGTTCACTCACCTCTTAAGGTTGGGATACCTTTGACTTGAGTAGAGAATCAATACAATAATTCTTGACAAAACAATCCATAGCCTTCTAGCTCTTTAAATAAGCTTTCACTATCCCAAAACCCTAACTACTTAATTGGTCCAATAAATAATGTGTACCATCTACCTAGTAAGCCTTAATTAATAGAGAGATTCATTTACATTAATAAATTCTTCACTACTAACTACTTAGCCTTATTCAAAAGGTAGGCTGCACACATTACTTGAATAAATCATAAGGTAAGGAGGTTAGGGTAGGACACTAACATGCCCCCCCCCCGCTTCCCCCAATAACAATGTCTCAAGGCTAAAGGTGAGGAAAATGATACAAAATCCCTTCAGGTTCCCAAGTGGCGTCTTCTGGTTTCATATATTTCCACTAGATCAATACTTTTTTTTACTATGCACCTATGCAATTAATGTTCTCCACTATCTAATGTTGTTTCCAAATGAAACCTTCCTCATAAATTTTAGGTAACTTGGTTTGCACTTTACAAGTGGCATTGATCACCTTTTTTAGGAAAGGTACATGAAATATCGAGTAAATCTTGGATTGATCTAGCAAAGCTAGATTATAGGCCACCTGTCCAATGCATTGTGGGATATTTTAAGGTCCATAGAACTTTAGGGATAGTTTCTATTGGGGTTTATTTTTTAGCGATGTTTAATTATAAGGTTGAAGATGAAGAAACACATGATCCCTTTCTATGAACAAACATTATAAGCGATGTCGATACTCTTGTTGTTTGATTATGTTTTGAGCCATAGCCAAATTTTCCTTAAGTGTGTGGATAATAAATTCTCTAGTATGAAGTGTGTTATCCACTGTATTGTATATAGGAAACCAAAAACAAATATTTTTGGCAAAATAATACTTCTTCACATGGGGTGGTTTTGGTAGCTCCATTATAAGTACTATTATACCACCTTTATTCCAGAAGAATCCATCACTACAACAAAACCCCATGATTAGCTTCTTGTTTAGCTCCATTTTTTGCTTCCACTCATTTTTTTAATGTATTTTTCTACATTTGATAGAAAAATTCGGTGCTATTCATCAGGTTGGAGCTATTTTTGGCGTACTTTGCATCGTGTATTCCTAGTCGACACTAAAGTCGGTGCTAATTAGTGCCTACTTTAGCACCGACCTTAGTGGTGACTTTAGCGCCATAATTAAATCATCTAGTTAGCGCCCTATTTAGCTTCCAATTTACCTTCTTGTGTAGCTTCCTGAATAGCTTCTGGTTTAGCTTCCTCTTTCACGCCTTTTTTAGATTCTAGTTTAGTTTCCTTTGTAGCTTCTAGTTTTGCATTCTATTTAGCTTCCAATTTAATGCCTATTGTTCCTAAATAGTTAAGTTGTTGAGGTTTTGGGGATTCATGGGATAGGGGATTTATGGATTATGGGATTTACGGATTAGGGATTTAAGGCTTAAAGGTTAAGGGATTAGGGATCTAGGGTTAAGGGATTAAGAGTCAAGGACTTGGGCTCAGGGGATTAATGGGGTTTAAAGGTTAATGGCTTAGGGATTATGGGTTAAGGGCATAGGATTTAATGTCTTAGGGGTTTAGGTGTTAAGGGATTAGGGAGTACGGATTAAAGGATTAAGGGACAAGGGCTTAGGGGTTAGGGGATTTATGACTTATGGGTTAAGCGATTCGGGATTAGGGGTTTAGGGGGATTATGGGTTAAGGGATTATGGATTATGGGTTAATGGATTAAAGGTAAAGGGCTTAGATGTTAGGGGTTTAGGCTAAGGGGTTTAAAGGTTAAGGGCTTAGTGATTATGCGTTAGGGGATTAAGGTTTAATGGCTTAAGGGTTAGGGTTTACGAGGTGTAAAGGTTAAGTCCTTTGGGGGTTAACGGATTAGGGGTATGGGGTTTTATGGATTAGGGACTTTAGGGGTTAGCATCTTATGGGTTATGATTTAAGGGGTTAGGGGTTAAGGGTTTAGGGGTTAAGGTCTTGGGGATTAGTGGTTAAGGGGTTACAGGTTAAGGATTTAGGGATTGGGGGATTATGGGTTAGGGGGTTTAATGGGTAAGGTTTAATGAATTTAGGGTTTAGGGGGTTAAGAGATTAGGGGTTAATGGATTTATATGTCACAAGGTTAAGTGCTCAGGGGTTTAAGGGTCAGGGGTTAAGGGGTTAGGGTTTAAGGATTTAGGAGTTTGGGGATTTAAGGGTTAGGGGGGTAAATGAATAGGGGTTAAGGGATTAAGGTGTTAAGTTGTTAAGTTTTTAGGGGTTAATAGGATAGGGGCTTTAGGGATAGGGTTACAACTAGGTCTAAATTGCAGAAGAGAATAAGAAGAAGACACAATTTATAATAGAATGGGGGTCCTTCACTTATAATTTCATTTATTTGGATTAAAGAATGCACCCTCTTTTTTCTCAAGGATAGTAATCGCAACCTTCAAGGAGTTTCTTCATAAGTTCTTAGAGGCTTACTTTGATGTGTGGATAGTTTATAGTTTACTTAAAGATCATATTGCATTACTTCGACTCGTGTTTAACCACTATCGACATATGCATATATCTTTGAACTTGTGAAAATGCATTTGATGTGTTCCCTTTGGCAATTTGTTGGGACATATTGTCTGTTGTGATGGATTTCTGATAGACCCTGTGAAGATCGTGGCAATTGTGGACTTACAGGAACCTACATCGGTATATAAGTTGTGATCCACCTCAGGACATACTCGATATAATAGAAGTATTTTCTGCAACTATGCTTTGATTACCACTCCATTATAATAGTTGTTGAAGAAAGAAAAATATTTTAAGTGGACTAAAGAGTACGAAAAGGCCTTCACAACTTCGAAAGAAAAAATGGCCAATGCTCTGATTTTGGTATTCCCTAAATAGAAAAAAGAATTCCATGTACATGTTGACGCATTATGTATTTCCTTGGGCATCATACTAGCTCAAATAGGAGAAGGAAGGATGGATCATCCAGAGTACTTCACTAGAAGAAAACTATCTTGGTTGGAACGCAACTACACAACCATAGAATGGGAAGGACTAGCAATGATTTACACGCTACAAAAATTCTGCTACTATTTGTTGGGAGGATAATTCAAGCTTTTCATAGATCATTCATCACTCAAGTACCTAGTGAAAAATCCCATCCAAAAAGGATGCATCTGCAAATGGTTACTCTTATTCTAGGAATTCTCTTCTGAAGTAATAGTCACACTAGGGAAACATAATTATGGAAAAGACCTCTTGTCATGAATATAGACAAGGGAAGTTGACAGACCTGTTGATGATCAATTACTAGATGTAGCATTATTTTGGGTAGAAGCTATTCCTGATCATTTAGAAGATTTCACACTATTTATCACAACCAAAAAAGCACCTGATGATTATTTGATAACTCAGAAATGCCACTTAGTCATGTAAGCCATGGAGTATCAACTGATTGCAAGACAACTCTTTGTCAATGCATATTGGATCATGAACATCAAAAGTATCATGTGGGAATGCCATGTTGGAGTTGCGGGTGGCCATGTTGGTGGAAAAGCTATAGGAAGGAAGATACCTCAAGTAGGTATGTGGTGGCCCACGATGTTTAAAGATGCTAAGGAATATGCTAAAAAATGTGATGTCTGCCAACGAGTTGCTAAATCATTTCCACAAGATGAACTTAAACCAGTATGGGCATTATAGCCATTTGAAAAATACGCAATTGATTTTGTGGGAACTATCAATCCACTGGAGAAACATTCTAAATCCCGTTATATCATTGCCACAACATATTATCTAATAAGATGGGCCGAAGCAACACTAGTTCAAGATTTCTCTATAGAGAAAACAACTTAGTTCATTAATGAAAACATCATCACGCATTTCAGGTGCCCCATAAGCCTTACAAGTGACCAAGGTAAGCAATTCTTGAATACCACTATTACGACATTGACGAAGGATTTTTTGATACAACACCATAAAATTAGTTTGTATCACCCATAAGAAAACAACACAGTAGAAGCCTTCAACAAAATTCTAGAGATCGGGCTAAAAAAATATGTTGCGTAAACTGCAATGATTGCAATGATCGAATTCCACTTGTGTTATGGACATACAGGACCAATACAAAGAAACATCATAAGAAGACTCTGTTCAAGTTGATATATGAAAAATAAGCAATCATTCTAGTAGAATTTGTGGTTCCAAGCCATTACATTCCACATGCAACAGACATGACAAAGAAAGATTCAATTGTGGAACGTCTTGTAGACTGATGGAACTAGAAGAATCTTTCTTTCTTGTAGACTGATGAAAATAGAAGAATCTTGTTTTTTAGTCGATTATCACGCAACAGTTGAAAAGGAACAACATAAGGCATGGCATAAGAAACACATCAAGCATAAATTTGTTAACATAGGTGACCAAGTTTTACTCTATGACAGCAAGTTCACGAATCATCTCTGAGGAAAGCTTCAGATGCATTGGTTGGGACCTTTTCATTATTTCATAAATCAAATATTCAAGATCCCTTAAGTAGCGCAAATCGATGGTATTCTCCATCCACATTGGGTGAATGGCGCACACCTTAATCCTTATGTTTATGCTCAATGATTATGTAAGATGCCACACCTATAAATGGGAGTGAGGTAGTTAGGAGTTAGGTTTTTTAATCTTGTAATTTTCTTAGTTCTAGTCATTCATTTCAGTCAAGTTGCTTGTTAGGGGGACCCACCAGTTTCAATTAATCTATAACTATTTCCACGTTGCATCAATCCATCTTTTATTTTCGGCATTAAATATCCATCAATGACCAAATTGGCACATCAATGATTGCCTGTGTGAAACCATATTTCAATTCCTACATTTAAGAACGCAATCATTATGATCCTCCACTATGTCCTGACAATAATGGTCTGCCCTTGTTGATTGAAATACCTATTAAAGGTTCTAATGCATTCCACATTCTGAAGAGTTGAAGAAGTGCATATCCAACACCCTGGAGCTTTTAGTACATAGTGAGTCTAAGGCCTTAAACAAACCAAGCATTCAGTTCATATACCAACAGTGATCATATACAATGGGAAAAGAACCAACAACACAAGATGCAACCAACATGGCACAGACCAAGTAGAAATAATTAGTGAAGGAAGACTCCATTGATCCTCAGATCAATATCTTGGGTGGATATTTACAATGGAAGGTTGGGCAAACATGGCTTGTGGATTTTGATTTTTTTATGAAGAATTATATCCCGACATGTGTCCAAACGCCTATATAGATTTCATCCATTCTAAGAATGGGTAAATTAAAACAACATGGAAATATGATTATGTGTCCCTTTGGGATTCGATGTCGATGAATTCGAAATACCTCCCAATATTCAGCACCACAACAAAAGTTCTAAAATGTATCAGGTTCTTGACCAACAGAGTGCATGGCCACTCCCCATGTTTGGATCACAAGTCTCATATTCATGTAGATTAAATTCATAGATTGGCGGGACTATCAATAACAAGGGAGCACATCGCTACAATATTTCAAGGTGACTGCAAAAGAGGCAGGAATCGCTCATAGTCGAGCCTGAATGATTGATATGAGACAAAGCATGGAGGAAAAGGCATCGTAATTGCTAACATCAATCACTCGTCGATCAAGATTGCATGTCATATCATAGCCAGCCAAGTCATGCAAAAATACATAGCAAGGGAATTTACTTTGGACACCATTTATATGGTGGATTTCTATGTTCAAGGTGTTCAGTTGAATTGGTGTAAGTATTTGATGAATGAGTACTTCCAAGCATTTACAGATGTGCAAAAATACGATGGCTACTTTATTTTTGGGTATTTTCTCATAGTACTGGCCAATGGAAATGGAAACCACTGAAAGGAAAAGAACTTCCACACATTACTCTTCAACAAGTTATTGCACAACATTTCACTCCATGGAGGACATAGCACGATGCTAACAATGTAGTGTTGAACAACAATTATTTTGGCCAATGGTACCTAGACATTAAGAAGGCGTCACTAGAGCAGATTCAACAGATCTTGTTAGCCAACTACACTTCTAAGATATGGTTCGGGATTGATCATGATAACACCTTCATTCGACTACAAGAAGTCAACCCAAATGACTTTAAAGCATGCACCCTACCATTTTGTTTGATGTCAGAGGCATTTTACAAAGAGGTCAGCAATTGGCCAAGAGTAACAGTCGTGTCAATAGTAAAAGGTAATTCATACATATTTCCTCATTCTTTGAGGAAAGATAAGAAAAAAATAAAAGCAAATGTGGCTCCTAAGGACTCTTTAGAAGAAACATCCCAACCTACCACAACTGAATTCCCACATCTTGCACTTCCCATGTCCATAGAATTCCTTGCACATACTACTATGATCCCCACAAGGTTTGTGAAAGAGGCCTTTGCTTATCTAGGTGAACCAAAGCAGCCTCGAATCAGTAACCCATCCACTACAACACCATTATTCACCACCTCCACCATCCCTACACCTTATTACGCAATGCTTCCTTGAGCTTCCCAAACTTTTCCCGCCCTTCCACTTGTGATGGTTCCCCTTCCGATAGAATTTACTTTGACATCCCTCCAGACCCATGCTAAGAAGACCTATTTTATTGATACACTTGATGACGGAGGTACCAAAATTTAGAAAAGAAGTCACATATGTCCACAACAAGTTGAAGTACACCACTCAACGGAGTCAAAATATATTTTCCACACTTCACGATTGGGTCGACATATTAGCTAAAAAGTAAAAAAATGTAGATATTTTGTGGGAAAAAGATAAGTAGCTGAATATCAAAGCTCAGAACATCGCTATTCCTCTTGATCGCAAGTGCAAGTACCAAGAAGCACATCAAGTTGATGACGAGTTGGCCACACAATATGATAAATTATGCACTACTAAACAAGCTCCTCATGAGTTAAATACATCGACCCAACTCACATACACTGACTTATAGAAATTAGATCAGTTCACAGACACACTGACCCAATATATCCATCCTCAAATTCTAACACTCTCAAATACACAACGAGCTCAAAACATTTTGGCTAGCGCTAGAATTTTTCTTGAAAAATGGAAGACCAAACTGGAAGGATTCAACGTTTTCATACAATGTGCATTCACAAAAGTACCAGAGTTGTCTCCTTCATTTGAAGAGATTGCACCAGATGATGCACAAGTTTCAGGAACATAGTTAAGTTGACTCGAGGGTGATTCAACACTTGTTGGCTCCTTCATTATTGGAAATGCCCTTAAAGGTATAAGCAAGTGTGGGGTAAAGGAGCGAGAGTTGAATAATCCCCTAACAGTTGAAATGGATTGATAGCGATAAAACCTTCATTTGTTTGCAAGAAGTTAACCAAAATGACTTTAAAGCATGCAACCTGCCATTCTGTTTGCTGCCAGAGTCATTTCACAAAGAGTTCAGAAATTGAACAAGAGTAATGGACGTGTCAATAGTAAAAGGTACTTCATACATATTTCCTCATTCTTTAACTAAAGAAAAGAAAAAAAAGAAAATCAAATGTGTCCCCTAAGGACTCTTTAGAAGAAACATCCCAACCTACCGCAACTGAATTCCCACATATTCCACTTCCCCTATCCTTATAATCCCTTGCAGATACTACTATGATCCCCACAAAGTTTTTTAAAGAGGCCTTTTCTTATCTAGGGGGACCAAAGTGGCCCCGCATCAGTAACCCATCCACTGCAACACCATTATTCGCTAACTCCACCATCCCTACACCTTCTTACACAATGCTTCCCTGAGCTTCCCAAACTTTTCCCACCCTTCCACTCGTGATGGTTCCTCTTCCAACAAAAGTTAATTCGACATCCCTCTAGACCTATGCCAAGAAGACCTATTTTATTGACACATTTGATGACCAAGGTACCAGAAGTTAGCAAAGAAGTCACATATGTCCTCAACAAGTTGAAGTCATGTTTAAATACACCACTCAACAGAGTCAAAATATATTTTCCACACTTCACGATTGGGTCGACATCTTAGCTAAAAAGAAAAAAAATATACATATTTTGTGGGGAAATGTTAAGTAGTTGAATATCGAATCTCATAACGCAACTATTCCTCTTGATCATGAGTGTGAATACCAAGAAGCACATCAAGCTGGTGACAAGTTGGACACAAAATATGACAAAGTATACAATACTAAACAAGCTCTTCATGAGTTAAATACATTAGACCAACTCACATACACTAACTTATAGAAATTAGATCAATTCACAGACACATTGACCCAATAGCTCCAGCCTCAAATTCCCACACTCTTGGATACACAATAAGCTCAAAAACATTTTGGCTAGCACCAAATTTTTCCTTGAAAAATGGAAGACCAAATTGCAAGCATTTGACGTTTTTAAACAACGTGCATTCACAGAAGTACCATCCTTTGTCTCCTTTGTTTGAGTATCCCACACTAGATCATGTGCAAGCTTTAGAAACACAGTCAAGTTGACTCTAGGGTGATTCAACAATTGTTGGTTCCTTCATTTTTGGAAATGTCCTTAAAGGTAGAATAAAGTGTGGGGTAAATGAATGAGAGTTGCGGAATTTCCTAACGGTTGCAATGGTTTTGTACCTGGACTATATAAAGAAGTATGAGGTAAGTAGAATATGAGAGTAATGAAGTAACTGAAGATAGTGAGAGATACAGAAGAGAATATAGAAGCATATCAAAGATCGAGATGCAATAGAGTAGCATGGATGATCAGTATTATGTATTTCTATGTGATATCGCAACGGGTAATTATGTGGATGATGTAAGGCCTCAGAGCCATGAATTTGGCATGTAACAAAATCCATCAGTAATATAAATGAGGGAATCTCCCCCCCCTTAGTTTTATGTGTATGGTTGAGTTGTATTCTGTTTATTGTCTAATGAATAGATCGTATTTCTATTTCACATATGCATGTTATAATTAATGGAACTATCCTACGATATTTATTGCAGCATGAAGAACATCAACCCTTTCATGCATATCCTTGTATTTAACCCTCCTTATCACATACAAGTCTTCGTCGTGCTTCCAGTGAGACTTTCTCCTTCGAGGGATTGAAAATGCAAGCACACTAGACTATAGTGGTGCCCTTTGTTGGCACCTCTGCAAGAACTTGTTGACACCTAGAAAATCCATGCATCGACAGTAGGGGTTCTCCCTGATGAAATACCCAATTAGACTTACAACCGTTTAAATAGAGAGCTCATTCAAATTCTAGCCTTGCTACAATTAGTTGGTTTGTGTTTTACCGATAGAGGCCTGGTCCACCATTTAGGGTTTTTTATTGTTTAAGGATGAAATTCAATATACCTAAACTACAATGCAATCCTAATCCATCCCACCCTAGCCTAGCTAGGATAAAAATTTGAAGGGACAAGCTACAAACAAAACTGAAATACACATCCTGAAATAGAGAGATGAATTATTAGACATGTATAACAACAAAATAGCTATAGCATTACAACATCCTACATTTACAACTCGTAGAAAGCAAATACACTGTGAGAGTAAATATATAGTAAGAGAAGTTGGTGGCTATAAGAATAGTCAAGCATATAATTAAAACATTCTTAATGCATATACGTGAAAACAGAGCAAAAAATAGTTCCATGATAGTCCATCTTCAACACAAACACAATCTCCATGCCAACAAATTAAGTCCAACAACCCTTGTATTCATCCTCCAAAAAATAGTTCTTACAAAGAATGAGCAGCAAAGGCACATGTGCCAAAATATCCTTGTCCTAGACCTAGGCTTTATGCATACAACAACACAAGAAAGAATAAGAGTGAGGGAGAGTAGACGACTCACATCCTTAGTGATGGTTATCCCCATTGCTCCTGCCTTTAGGTTTGATGTCCAAAGCTCCAAAACCGAGTAGATCCTGTAGAGACAACATAAAGGAGTACCTTCCTTCTACATGTTAAGCGTAAAGAAGCCTACTTACTTTGAATGCAACAAGAGTAAGAATACATGTAAATGAATACCTATATGGGAGAAATAGTCCAAGTTGTATTATTGGAAAGCCATAAAGAAGCACGTACAATGGTATACATGACTTGCGGAAGCACTTCCTCCAATCTTCCCTTCCACACCCTTTGAGAATCAAGCTAACATAAGTATGACATCTCCAAGCATACTTTCCATGTATGGGGTTCAAGGTAGGAGCTTCATTTATAGGATTTGGGATCCCAAACCTCCATGGAGAAATGTTTGGATAACAAGAGGATAGCATGGATCATGAGAGGATTGACATACTCAGGATGGTATGGAGGAGAGGATTTGAAGGGTAGGTCCAAACTTTAAAATACCCTCTCAAATATTGATCCTAAACTCAAGGAAGTGTGGTTGGAGGAGATTTATGCTCGCCTAACAAGGGCCAGAGAGCAATAAGGAGGAGATTGTTTCTCCCTAGACAACTGGAAGGGGGAGAAAATTCTTGTACATGGCCCAAAATAGGGTTGGTTGAAGTGGATTTCTACCTCATAATGATGGATTTACCCCCCCAACATGTTTAGGGACTATAATAGGCTTTAGGTTTCCCTCTAGAGCACCCCTAGGAAGCACAATAACCAAATTTTCATGGTGATGAAATATACAACTCACGGAGGACACACAAATGTGACATTTTGAGGTGTAACATTTTGACTTCCAAAATAGTTTATATTTTAAAATATTACATTGTCTTTGGAAGAGAAAAGAAAATTAAAATTACACTTTATGGGTCTGAAGGGGGTTTTATTGAGATTTAATAAACCAATCCCAAATGTCACATTTATAAATAATAACATTTAATTTCCTTGGTTCAATAAACTATAGAGAAACTTCATGGTTGAACACTTCTCTTGACACTGTGTTCAACCCCTTGGTAACTGTGTTGTGGTAGGTGGTCATGAGTTGAGATTTCTTAGTGGGTGTCCCGATCGGATCACGCAATGTTTGTTTATTGAACTGAGATACATAACTGCTTAAACATCCTCAACTTTGATGGTCCTAATCTCAACTAATCATTTCTACTTTGGAATGGGCTACTCAAGGGTCCCTGGAGGGGGCAGTGTACACCTTTCAAACACCCTTTCAATTGTAGCATGTAGGTTTTGGCATTTCTTGAGTGATGCAATAATGCCTTGCTGTAAAGTTGTCCCCATTTTTTGGCAGCTGTCCAAAGTGTTATAATCAAATTAAATCTATTCCACAACTTTCTTGGGCATATTTGTGGGTATAGCTATGTTATTTTGCTTCCATGTTGCAACATCCTTCAACCTGGTTTTAACCTCCACAACCTTTTGATTACTTTTTTAAGTCTTGGTTTCTATAGCTCAGAGTTTGGTTGCCACCTTTTGAACTTTAAAGAACTTCTCAATTACTCTTTCCTATATTCCCAAAGACTCTTCTTGCAATGTGATGGAATATTCATGGAAGCTTGATAAACTTTGTTTTCCTTCTTGTGCATCTTTTGCCTCTAGAGCTAGTGCCTCTTTCTCCTTTTGCAAACTTTCTATTTGAGTGGTCATGTTTACCCTTATTTATTCAAGCTCATTCACTTTAGCTTCCATTTCATCTTTGTCCTTCTACAAGTCTTGAGTTAAAATATCCAGTGTTTGCTTCTCCATATGCAGGGAATCATTGTCGTGCCTCAATTCTACACGTGCCCTCTTAGATTCTAAGAGGTGATCTTCTAGTAATCCATCATTTGGCTTGCTTTGCTTCCTTTAGTATATTCTTAATATTATCCTACATGGCCATGTTGACTGAAACCATAGCTTTAGGTGCCTTGTCGGTGTCTTTGATGACTAGGACCTTTTAAGTAATAACCATTTCCGGTCACTGTGCAATCATGAACCTATTTTCTGACGTCTTCCACACAATTTGTTTCTTACTTGTTTTGTACACATAAAAACTCATTCTAGCTATTGAACTTGCTTGGGAGGGGGTGTACATCACAATTCCAAGCTCCTTTAAAAGAAAATGTCCCCCAGTAAATGGGATTTTGGGGCTAGTAGTGGATGCACCAATATCCATATCTTGAAGCCCACTTTCTTGTATTCCCCCCAACTATTCTCATCTTTTTTCCTCTTAAAGGTATCCTTGTGATCCCTCTGCTCCCCATCTCATTTCTTAATCTCTTATTGTTTATCCTTTTTATCTTATTCTGTTGCAACAAGGTATTCTACATAGGCCACCTCCTCAACTTTCTTCTGTTCTTTCAACCTCTCTATCTTGGTCCCATCTTTCTTTTGGTGCATAATTTCAGTGGCCTTCCCTTCTAGGCTCAGTTGTTGTTTCTGAGGAATCCCCCCCCAGGATCTTCTCTTGGATGGTTTCTTTGCTAGAAGATGCTCCTTCAATGCTTTTCCCTTTACCCATCTTCTTGTTCAGGTCCTCCAAAGTATGCACTTGCCTGTATATTTCTTCTTCAGTACATTGATCATGCTAATAGGACCAGGTATACTTCACCATCACACAATGATTTATGATCTTCCCCTTGCAATCATTTCTTCTGAATTGTCTTTTCCCAAAACAATATTTATTCAAATCCTAATTTAGTTTGATGGCTTCTTTTAGCTTTTCAAATTTATATTCCCCAACTATGATAGGAAAAGGTGGCCATGATGGCTTCTTGTTATTATTGAGAGCAGATCTAATCTTGTCTACAAATTTTTGAGGAGCAATTTCCTTGAGAACCATGTAGTTGGTGACATACTTAGGCATGGTGTTAGGTTCCTTTCATGCCCCATATATTTGTAAATAAGTGTCATCTTCAGTCAAATACTAGTCACCTAGCTATGTTACTGTGGAAATAACAGTATCCAACATACATTTTGCTAGTGTCCCATGTACGATTGTATACAATGGCTTGATGAATTCCTTGTTGATTTGTCTATAGTTACTAATGTGTCTTTGGGCATAGAGGACTGGACAACATACATGAATAGGGACCTCTCGAGGAACCCAGTGCCATCCCATACCTGGAAACTAATTCGACATGCACACTACATCTATAAAATAGGCAGACATATAAAAGTCTGATTGTTGCTTGAAAAATCTATCTTGCGCTTTCAGCATTGGCTCCTCCATATTCTCTGAGAGGATGTCATCCCAATTGCGTCTTACACCATGAATAGTGACATGATACATCAAGGGAGACCATTCGATCTTGAAGTGTGTTGCATCTGGCAATCCATTATCATTCTGCCAGAACTGCTTGTCTGGAAGCCAAACTTGCTTGATGAAGGTTACATAATTAAGATGAATCAAATGCATCCATTCATCTGTTAAGTTGATCTCTGGATTTGGGAAATTATAGTACTTTCCCATAGTAGAAGGTTCGAAATAGGCGATGGTCACTCCCAAAAAATTCTTGATAACACGCTTGTTCGCATCTATGCGTGGGAGGAGCCACTCCACTATTTACACACACGTGAAAAATTCTAATATTGCTACCACCTTATGAAGACCAGAAATTCAGATGTTATAAAACAATGAGATTTCTTCATGCTCTTAGACTTAATTCCTTTGCCTAAAAGAAATGATACATGTTGCCCCATTGGTAATCAAGACTAGCTCCGATGATGCTCTTCGTATCCCTAATATGTAATATGAGTGTGGGTGTTCGTGCTTCCTTTCTCATTCCATCATTGGATGAAACTTCTTGGTTGGGATTTGAATGTAGCGAGGTCATTCGCTTAGACATTATTTTTTCCTACAAGTCATCGTAAGAAGAATCAATGTCCATGAAAATACAAGCTATTTAAATCATAACATATATAAATGTAGTAATATTTTCAATTCACTCATGTTTCTATCTGCATGGTTTCTGCCTTATTAGATGTGGCTATCCTGGGTCTGCCTTTGTTCTCATCAAAATACCTTGAAACCTTATGGCACAAACATTCCAAAACTATTACATGGGATGAAATCACCAGTCAACCTAGAGTCTTTGCATAACAGAGGGATGAAAAAGAAACTTGACTCTGTTCCACTTAAATCCATTAGACTAAGTTGGTGGGAAAAAATTCGATCCAGGCATCTATTCCAGGTACTAAATTAAAAAGAAGGGTATCCTAGATTAATGTCTAAGGCCATGATGTATGGTAGAAGATTCACTTTAACTAAGTAGGGTTTGGGGCAAGCCGATGACCATGCTTCATTGAGCATAATATAAAACCCTAGCAGTTCTACTTCAAGATTTTCACATGACCATAATTTTTATAGAATAAGCTAATGGGATCCAACAAGTACGTGTGGCAGTTCTACTTCAACTCCATGGTTAGGGCGGTTTTGAATATAGGCGTTGGTTAACTAGTGAAAGGGATCACTTCCCTACGAAAATTTCCCCAAATATCCACATCAAAATGAAGTAAAACCAATGCCAATCCCAATTGAGGAGCAAATGGTACCCCCTTGATTAAAGACACCTGACGGTCATAAAGTCCCCTCCTCTGTCGGCTTCACGGTTCTCGAACGACTCATGAAGAGGGCTACGTGGGAATAAAATGAGAAACCACGAGAGATTAACACTTTAACCCCTCTCTTTTCAGTGTTCTATTGTGAACTTGGGAACCCTTTCCGATATTTCTTCATGAGACGGGCCGCAAAACTTTACTCCACGTTACAGGCTTCCATGGTGTATTATGCCACTTGTTGCAACATCAGACCCCAACGGGCGTCCCTGCATGTCTTGTGGGTAATGGGTGGCATAAATCGAATGAGAAGGCCGCAATGTGCAATGTTTCTTGCGAATGGAGGCCACAAAAGCCGGCGAGGTTAGTCAAAGGATGCTGCAAGGGACTCGGCCGAGAGCACTGCAACAAGTGGCATAACACACCATGGAAGCCTG
The DNA here is from genome assembly GCA_027924585.1 of Larix kaempferi. NCBI lineage: Eukaryota > Viridiplantae > Streptophyta > Pinopsida > Pinales > Pinaceae > Larix > Larix kaempferi. Next base: position 10,610,073 of record BSBM01000259.1, on the reverse strand, counting down.
TAACGTGGAGTAAAGTTGCCGAATGGGGCTATTAGATTGATTAATAAAGACTTGTGTGGTCCGTCTCACGAAGAAAGGTCGGAAAGGGTGCCCAAGTTCAGAATGGAGGCCGCAAAAGTTCAGAGAATATGGAGGAGCCAATGCTAAAAGCACAAGATGGATTTTTCAAGCAACAATTCGATTGTTATATGTCCACACATTTCATAGATGCAGTATGCATGTAGAATTAATTTCCAGGTATGGGATGGCACTGGGTTCCTAGGGAGGTCCCTATTCATGTATGTTTCAAGTCCTCTATGCTCAAAGACATATTACTATTTATAGAAAATATGTGAGGAATTCATCAGGCCATTGTATATAATCGTACACGGGAGACAAGCAAAATGTATGTTGGATATTGCCATTGCCACAATAACATAGCTAGGTGACTGGCATTTGACCGAAGACGACACTTATTTACGGATATATGGGGCATGAAAGGCACCTAACACCATGCTTAAGTATGTCACCAACTACATGGTTCTCAAGGAAATTGCTCCTCAAAAACTTGTAGACAAGATTGGATTTGCTCTCAATAATAACAAGAAGGCATTATGGACACCTTTTCCTATCATAGTTGGGGCATATAAATTTGCAAAGGTAAAAGAAGCCATCAAACTGACTTAGGATTTGAATAAATATCATTTTGGACAAGGACAATTCATAATAAATGACTGTAAGGGGAAGATCATAAATCATTGTGTGATGGTGAAGTATACCATAAATCATTGTGCGATGGTGAAGTATACATGGTCCTATTATCATGATCAATGTACTGAAGAAGAAATATACAAGAAAGTGCATACTTTGGAGGACCTGACCAAGAAGATGGGTAAAGGGAAAAGCATTGAAGGAGCATCCTCTAGCAACGAAACCATCCAAGAGAAGATCATGGGGGGGATTCCTGGGAAACAACAACAAAGATCAGAAGGGAAGGCCACTGAAATTATGCACCAAAATAAAGATGTGACTGAGATCCAAAGGTTGAAAGAACAAAAGAAAGTTGAGGAGGTGGCGTATGTAGAAGACCTAGCTACAATGGAATAAGAGAAAAAGGATAAACAAGAAGAGCTTAAGAAATGAGCTAGAGAGAAGAGGGGTGACAAGGAGACCTCTAAGAAGACAAAAGAAGAATGAGAACAGGTGGGGAAATGCAAGAAATTGGGCTACAAGATATGGATATTGGTGCATCCACTACTAGCCCCAAAATCCCATTTACCGGGGGACATTTTCCCTTGAAGGAGCTTGGAACTGTGATGTACATCCCCTCCCAATCAAGTTCAGTAGCTACAATGAGTTCTTATGTTTACAAAAAGAAACAAATTGTGTGGAAGATGTTAGAAAAGAGGTTCATGATTGCACAGTGACCGGAAATGGTTATTACTCAAAAGGTCCCAGTCATCAAAGACACTGAAAAGGAACCTAAATCTATGGTGTCATTCAACATGGACATATCCATGGCCATGGCAGATGATATTAAGAATCTACTAAAGGAAGCAGAGCAACCCAAATGATGGATTACTAGAAGATCACCTCTTAGAATCCAAGAGGGTAGGTGTAGAATTAGGCACGACAATGATGTCCTGCAATTGGATAAGTGGACATTGGATATTTTAACTCCAGACTTGCAAAAGGACAAAGATGAAACATATGCTAAATTGAATGAGCTTGAAGAAATAAGGGTAAACATGACCACTCAAATAGAAATTTTGCAAAAGGAGAAAGAGGCATTGGCTCTAGAGGCAGAAGATACACAAGAAGGAAAACAAAGTTTATCATGCTTCCATGAATATGCCATCGCATTGCAAGAAGAGTCTTTGGGATATAGGAAAGAGTCATGGAGCATTTATTTAAAGTACAAAAGGTGGCAACCAAACTCTGAGATATAGAAACCAAGACTCAATAAAGTAATCAAAAGGTTGTAGAGGTTAAAGCCAGGTTGAAGGACGTTGCAGCATGGAAGCAAAATAACATAGCTATACCCAAAAATATTTCCAAGAAAGTTGTGGAAGAGATTTAATTTGATTATTTGACTATGGAAAACTACCAAAAAATGGGGACAACTTTACAACAAGGCATTATTGCATCGCTCAAGAAATGACAAAACCTACATGTTATAATTGAAAGGGTGTTTGAAAGGTGTACATTGCCCCCTCCAGGGACCCTTGAGTAGCTCGTTCCCAAGGAGCAATGATTAGTTGAGATTAAGACCATAAAAGTTGAGGATTTTGAAGTAGTTATGTATCTTAGGTTACTACATAGACATTGCGCGATCCGATCGAGACACTGTTGGGCCATGGAATTGTCCCTATTTTACGCTATATGTTCCCTACTTTTAATCCCTTCTTTCATTCCCATGACCTTGTATTAATGTTTATTAATCCATTTTTATGCTTATTTGTGGGATTTATACCTAAGGTGATTTCCATTTGCATTTAGTTAGTATTTCATGTGAATTATGATTAATCATTAGAAAAATAACATATTTTGCACTTATCTTTGAAAAATGGATGAGTTTGATGATTTTCACAGAACCAGCTCCAGGCCAGTTATTGTTACTCCATGATATTTGTCGCAACTCATATGATTGAAGATCAATGAAAGTGGATATTTGATATTTTTCATATGAGGGATTATTAATTCATTGCTACTATTTGTACTCCTATTGTTATTGTTGTTGCTACTCCACAAAGCCACCATGGAGGAATATATTCATTAGGGGTGATGGATTTTTATAAATCCATTATTTCTATTCTTCTTATATGTCTCAAATTATGATGGTAAATTATTTGAAGATAAAAGGGGCAAGTTGGTGGTGGATGAGAGTGCATATTTGGTTTATTTACAAAGATTTGAAGAACTCCATGTAATATATGATGGACCCAAAAAATTCAATGCTATTAGGAGTCAATTGGGATGAGTTTTGGGCATGTTATGATGACTCTGATCCACATCGCAGTTGGCATTATTGTCGGATGCTAACTTCGACACAACTTCGACAAGTTACGAAATCAACATGACTTCGAAAAACTCAGCAGCTTCGACAAATTCCATGACCTCAACAGTTTCGCGACGTTGACATGCAACGTCGACCTATGACTTGCGACTACCGAACTACGACAGACCGTCTCTTTGTCTTCCAGTCGACTGTAAAGGTTGAACTTCTGAACTGTTCTAACTTATCTTGTAACTCAATGTAACGGGAAGGAACCCAACCGTCTCAACACTCTCTATATAAGCATGTATAATATTGTAACATACATCAAGTCATGATTTTATATCCAATAATAGAGAAATTAGTTTGCATTCCTGCATATTTTCTATTTGTATTTGTGTTTATCTGTGTAGTGTATCCCTGCTTTTCTTAGTCTATTATTTAAGCTTTCGCCATAACAGATTCGACTCATTCAGTTGAACCGTTTTTCCCCTCGTGCTTCCTGGCCACATGCGGATCATTGGTATCAGAGCAATTAGTTTTGGTTCGTGCTTAAGATTTGCGTAGACACTTCCAACGAAGTTACCTGACTTATGCCGGTTCAAACACGCTCACAATCTCAACAATCCAAGAAGACGCTACCTCCAGAGATGGCAGAAGAAATAGACAATAGACATGCAGCCGACGGGACAGCACAACTTATTGAGAAAGCATTGACTCGACAATGGACTGAAATGTTCCCCCAGTTCAATGAAATTATCACATGATTTGCTTCGACATCTGGAGAATTTTTGACGAGAACTAGCTCCGACGAAATCATCCCCTTCAAAGTGAAAATGAATTTGGACATACCGAATCTAAAAGGCAAGATTGACGCGGAATCCATCGACAATTGGGTACAACAATTGGAATCCTATTACTCTGTGAAGCAACTCTCAGAAGTTGAAAAGATCACCATTGCATTCTTAAAGATGTCAAAATATGTGCACTACTGGTGGGAGAACCTCTTGACAGAGATGGAGAAAAGCAGAGACCCCATCAACACATGGGATATATTCATCAAATATGTCCGAAAGGAATTTTACTCACCCAAATACCTCAAACAATGGTATAATAAGTCGCAGTAGCTAAGGCAATGGAAATACCAATCAGTACAGAGTTACCCCGATGAATTCTATTGACTCATAGCTAGACTTGGCATCCAAGAAGAAGAGAAATTGCTTGTTCTAAAGTACATCAGTGGATTGTCTCGGTACATTCAACAGGAGATGGAATTTTTGACTGTCAATATGCTTGCGGATGCTTTCCACTATGACGGAAAATTGGAAACTAAGTAGAAAGGAAAATTACGCTTCACGACAAAGATGAAATCAGGACGACCACCCGACAAGAAGGCACTATCTGACTTCGACAAGTCGAAATATTCTCAGTCGACACCGCCAAATCTAGATCACGGCAAAAATCCTTTTCAAAAAAGGGAACTTAGCAAACAACTGCCTACCGGGAAATGGTGTGATTACCGCCACTCATCTTGGCATGATATGTCTAAATGCAAAGCTCGGAAGAAATTTTTAGCAAAAGTGTAGGCATCCAACGCATTCGACAAAACGGTGGAATAATCTGATCCAGACGCAATGACCCTTTTGACATCAACATCGACCACTCCAGTAGCCTCGACTATCGTCGACGAGGAGGAACGAGATTTCCTTTTCCATACACGGATATGGGTTCAGCACAATCCATTACATCTAATTGTGGATAATGGTATCCAAAAGAATTTCATTTCTGAAGATCTCGTGAAGAAACTAGGTCTTGTCACCACTCTGCATCCTCAACCTTACAACTTCGGTTAGATGAAGGATGGACAGGAACTATGGATCACCCGACAATGCAAAATCACCTAATTCATAAAACCTTATGAATATGAAGTACTCTGCGACGTGGCTTTACTCTCTATAGCCGACGCCTTTTTTGGGAAACCTTACTTGTGGGATCGCCATGGAAGTTATCAGTCACAACCTACACCAATGGTCTCAATGATATCTTCTAAACAGACAAAGAAGCTCATCAATCATGCTTAGAAGTTTGCATTAATCATGATCAAACCAGAACATTCTAGGAAGACTGTAGCAAAAAGTCGACTCACCGACCAGTGCAGCTCTCAATAGAAGCAGTTGATTGACAATGTTCTCGACGAGTATCGGATTTTATTCCAAGTGTCGGACAGAGTACCTCGACATTTCTAGGTAAAACACTCTATTGAACTTGCTCCTGGTTCTTCTTTTCCTAACACATCTGTTTACAGAAGATCCATTCTCGAAAATGAATAGATTCACAGACAAATCCAAGATTTGATCGACAAAGGTCATATCCAACCCATCTCCTCTCCTTGTGGAATTCCAGTCGTCCTTGTTCCAAATAAATACAGAACTTGGCGCATGTGCATCGACTACAGGGCACTCAACAAAATTTCGGCAAAGAATCGCTACCCTCTGCCGTGGATAGACGAGATCATCGACTGTTTGAAAGGTGCCAAATTCTTTACTAAGCTTGACGACAAGTCGAGATATCATCAAATTTCAGTCGATCCCTCAGATGTGTGGAAAAATTCTTTCAAGACAAAGGAATGATTGTTTGAATGGTTATTCATGCCTTTCGGCTTAACCAATGCACCTGCAACCTTCATGCGATACATGGATAACGTTCTTCAACCTTTCATCGGCAAATGGGTCATTTTCTATCTCAGCGACATATTTACTTTCATTCGATCATGGGAAGAACATGTCAGACAGCTTCGACAAGTCCTCGACACTCTCCAGCAACATCGACTCTACTTGAACATGGACAAGTGCACCTTTGCGATGAACAGTATCAAATATTTGGGGTATGTAATTGACTTTGCAGGAATTCACGTCGATCTAGACAAAGTACAGATCCTCAAATATTGGTCCATTCTTCAAAGCATTCAAAAACTAATAATTTTTCTTGGTTTGGCGAATTTCTATCGACTAATCATACTCGGATTCAGTCACATAGCCTGGCCCTTGAATTATTTGACGAAGGGAAATGGAAAAACTATCTTCAAACGGACATCGACACAACAAGAATCTTTTGAACAGCTCAAGCACAAGCTCTGCATTGCACTAGTACTTGTGTTACTTAATTTGCATCAGCCCTTTGATATTGAGACGAACACATTGAACTATGCCTTGGGTGCAGTGATCACTTAGACTAGTCACCCAGTCACTTTTCATTCCAAAAATTTTAATGACACAGTCAGAAGATATTCGACATATGAAAAAGAATTATACGCCATTGTGCAAGCTCTCAAGAAATGGAAGCATTACATCCTTGGCAAGGAAACATTCATCCTCATTTACCATAAGCCTCTACAGTTCGCTCCAACCCAGTCGAAACTACAAACAACTCATCAACTCAAGTGGATTAATTACCTACAACAATTCCAGTTGGTGATTAAGTATCATAAAGGTAAAGCTAACGTCGCCGTCAATTGTCTAAGTCGACCACCCATTAATCTCCTTTTCACAGTGATGAGTATGCAGGGATATGAGAAGACCACTTGGCCTCAATTGTATCAGGACGACAACGAATTCTCAACAATCTACCGACAGCTTCAGACTGACAATTCGTCAACCTTTGACTACTTCTTGAAAGACACCTTGCTATACAAGCTTGGACAACTTTATGTACCGATCGGTGAGCATCGACAACAGCTCATTTGGGATGTGCACTACAAAAATACTGCAGGACATGTTGGAGTAGCAAAGACACATGCTATTATCCAGAAGTATTTCTCTTGGCCTACACTTAAACCTGATGTCAACAAGTACATTCGATCATGCGTGGTTTGTGTCATTTATAAACCACCTAATCGATGACAGGGATTGTACACACCTCTTCTAGTTCCTAGTCGATCACGGGAATCTATTTCTATGGACTACTTGACGGGATATCCTACTACCAAACATCAGCATGACGCGATCTTAGGAGTAGTCGACAGATTTTTCAAGATGGCCATTCTCATTCCATGTAAGAAGACCACAACAACGTAGTAGACTGCTCAACTCTTCCTTACACATGTTTGGAAACACTTTGGTTTACCGACAACCATTACTTCTGAACGAGAGGCCATATTTGTTAGCATATTTTGGAAGACTCTCTGGAAATAGCTGGACACATGACTCTTATTGTCGACAACTTTCCATCCTCAGATCGACAGAAAGATGGAAGTTGTGAATCACTTGGTAGTACAACTCCTTCACATGTACAACCACAAGCATCGACGAACATGGGATGAAAGTCTCCCATACATACAACATAGTTACAATCATGTTCAGCACAACTCTATAGGAAAGAGTCCATTTGATATATGTTATGAATTTCAACCCTCAGCGCCTATTGACTTGATCAGCTCCTCAACACATTCGAACTCTGACACCGACTACATCCAACGTGAATTTGATAAAGCCTTAAAGTTTCGAGATCAAATTTGCGACATCCAGAAGCAAGCACAGGAAATGTTGCAATGATAAAACACGAAAGCTAAGGCCCAACACGAAAAGCATCGTATTCCTCATTCATTCCAAATTGGGGATAAGGTTTGGTTACATCTCAAGAAAGAGCGCTTCACCAGTCCATACAAGAAACTCAAACCTCTGCGATATGGTTTGTACAGTATTCTTCGACAGATTGGAGAAAACACTTTCCAACTCGACATTCCTGCATGCATGGGTCTGCATCCAATATTCAATGTGGATCTACTTCGACCATACCATGCACCACTTTTGGAACAGAATGACCTACCGACAACAGAACCCGAAGACATCCATCCAGATGTTCAGGAGCCTCTTCCTTGCGACACCATTGTGGGACGATGAGTATGCCATACAAAGACGAACACAAGGAAAGTGGTACTCTGCTATTGAAGTGACCGACAAGTTTCCTCAACTTTACAAGTAAACAATGGGGACCATTGTTTTTTAAGGAAGGAGGTCTAATCCACATCGTAGTTGGCGTTCTTGTCGGATGCTAACTTCAACACAACTTCAACAAGTCATCGAATTCGACACAACTTCGACAACTTCTGAACTCAACATGACTTCGACAAAATTATCACCTTCGACAAGTTCCATGACCTCAACAGTTTTGCAACGTCGACTTGTGACTTGCGACTGTCGAACTACGACAGATTGTCTCTTTGTCTTCCAGTCGACTGTAACGGTTGAACTTCTGAACCATTCTAACTTCTCTTGTAACTGAATGTAACGGGAAGGAACCCAATCGTATAATCACTCTCTATATAAGCATGTATTATATAGTAACATACATCAAGTCATGATCTTATATCCAGTAATAGAGAAATCAGTTCGCATTCCTGCATATTGTCTTTGTGTATTTGTGTTTATCTGTGTAGTGTATCCCTGCTTTGGTTAATCTATTCTTTAAGCTTCCGCCATAACAAATCTGACTCATTCAGTTGAACTGTTGTCCCCCTCATGCTTCCTGGCCACATGCGGATCAGACTCACATCTCTAAATTCGAATTTGACTTCAAAGGAATCCTAAATATCATGGAGATTAGCAAAGGATTTAGGATTAGATTTGAGTTTATTTTGAGATCCAAATTATTAGTAATTTGTTGAGGATATTTTGGATCTTCATGAGGATATTTTGGATCCTCATTTATTATTTGTTATGCAAAACTCATGTATAAATAAGATTTCATTCTCCATTCCAAGGGGAGGACTCTTAGAGAAACAAGTCCAATTTATGATGGAATAAGAATTATATTTATTTGAATATCTTTTGTAATTTAGATTGTAGTTTTTAATTTCTCTCTTTTGTTAATGTATATTGCAATTCTTAGTTTCTCTAATTTTTAATTAGACTAACTCCTTCTTATTGTTTAGTATAGGATGTATTTTACTTTTATTTATTTATTTCTGTAGATTTAATTTTAATTCAAGTTTCTTTATTTATGCAAGTGTGTTAGATTAGTATATTAGCATGCATGCAACCATAGCATGATTTATTTTTCTACAAGTGTGATTTACTTTTCCGCAAGTGTGTTTTAATTTATGCAAGAGTGGATTGATTTACTTTGCTACAACGCGGATTAGATTACCAATGCTAGAAGAGAAAATTGTGGATTTCATAGATTTGGCATGATAATCTTGAAATAAACAGACGTTACCCTAGAATGATAATTTATGTTTTGCATTGATAGTTTTTATAAGCAATTAATCTGCCAAACATTTTGGCATTCTTGTTGGGTAGTTCATCGAAGGCGCAAAAGTACAAAATAGCATTGATCTTAGTTGCATTTCATGGTAGATGTGTTCCTGATCCTAAGGATCTAGGGTGGTAAGACGTAGTGAAGAGCTATGCATTGTTGGATAGCATGTAAAGGGCTTGGCCTCATAAGGGTCAGGGCATGTAGATTGCTTGATTATTTTTCAGTTGATTAAATTTTCTTTGAGTGATGTTTTTCTTTCTTTTCATTTAAGTTTCATTTCATTTTTGGTGCATCCTTCGCCTTAGTGGTGTAGTAAGAGCCACCCATAATACTAATCTCTCTTTTGCAGGAAGTTGGTAAGAAGAAGGAAGCATTGGTGAATGAAGATCTCGATAGAGGAAGAGACATGAGGATACATAAGACTTCAAGCTTGAGACACATGACCATCACGGTAAGTGGTTGTATTTCATTTTCATATGATATTTTAGATTATTATTTTTAAATAATACAACCACAAAATTACATAGGTTTTATTTCAAAAATCATATCATTTTTTTAAGAGTTGCAATAGTTGCTGCAACACGCTGTGTAAATCATTCTAGGTACTAAATGCTTGAAAGTTTTCGTATGGAGACGTATTCCATTGAAATTTATATGATTACAAACATTCATACCTATTTGGGTCATTTTTTGGGAGCCATATTTTATTTATTAAATTTTGTGGCATTTTGGCTTATTACAATTCACTGAAAGACTATCGGGATAGTCCTATTTTGAGGGACCATATGGGATTAGTTTTAAAACCCGTTTCTATCCAAATTATCCCTTTAATTCTAGTTTCTAATCCAATTTGAATTTCTCAATTTGGTTTTCAAACGAAAACAATATGATTAAAATACTGACTAGGGGTAGGGTAGGAAGCTCAAAAGCAAAGTTGGGACATTCACGTTTTGGGAGATATAATGGATGAATTTTTAAAACATGTTTCTATGGCATATTATCCTATGAATCTAGTTTCCAATGCACTTTGAATCACTCAATTTTGATATCGTACGAGGGAGATATTCCCAAAATACTAACTATTTATCATAAATATGCACTCTGAAAACTCTGCTTTCTCAATTGTTCATTGGCATATTTGACCCATCAATTATTCTTTTATTCAAAACCTGTTTCTACTGGAAGTATCCCTATGAATACACTTTAATTTTGCTTTGGAATCACTCAAATCAGACAAGGAATGATGAATTTATGATCAAAACACTAATGGTTAGTCTGGATGGACACTGCTTTCCAACAGGTATAAAGTGAATTTTGTTTTATTCATTTTTCTTTGGATTTGTTTTGTAAGTAATACTTGTTTTTTTTTGCATAAGTTTTGGATGAAGAGAGACTGTGCACCTCTCTTTTTCCATGATCTCATGTTTTATTGCAGGCAAGTGCTAGTTTTTGCAAGCCCTCGGAAGATTGAAGAAGGTCAATACATGCATACGTGATTCTTGAAGACAAAATTTCATGCCATATGGGAATAATCTTGAGATATTCAAGATTCAATATGTTACAGTTGTTTCCTACACAAAAGAATATTTTTTCTCATATTGAGCACACAACAAACGAAGAATTGATGTGAAAACCATATGAAGACTAATGTTTCAGAAGTCAAGTCCCATTGTTATATCACCATCCCACTGCTACCAAACATTCCTTCAAGAATTATCATGCTCATTCACCAACAGTATGGTATGAATATGCATTTCCTTCTTCCCATTTCAATATATATGCATGCTAAAAGTATCATCTGCTTATGTGGTTATCTTTGAAAGCCAATGACCTTCACTAGTATATCATTCATGTAACCCCTACATTCAGATCAATTTCAGCCTCCAGTCCTCCACTTCCATGCCTTACTGCTCCGCACATCCCTAACCCACACCATAAATATATCTGGCTCACTTACAATGCCAAGTTTCCCCATTTCCAAATAAAAGTTGATGGTGAAAACTTGTCTCAAGCGTCATCATGCCATGGAATGCTTGAAAACCAGCTCGCTAATGGGTATTCCTCGGGAATAATAAAATTCTGACTGCGAAAACCCTATGGGCGCAGTCAGACAAATATTGTTTGAAAACCAACTTGCTAGTGGACAAAGTTTGCAAATAAAGTAAGAAATAAGTAATTCCATCCAAGTTGCTCTCTGAATAAATATTTCCATGTTCCTCTTTGAATAAGGTTTCAAGATTCATTGCTACATCAGAAGAATGTTCCATACCTACATTGTGCTACATGTTCCAATCTCCACACTATTCTTTCTTGCAAATTTTGACATCATCGTGGACATATCACAGCTCTTGCCTCTCATATGCTGCTACATATATCAATGATTTCACAGGTGGGTTCATGTATGATTACTTTTCCTTTATTTAGTCACAATTCATTGAATGCTATGGATTTTTATTTGGAAACATACTTGAGCCTTTGTCCCACTTCCTCTTTATTTGTTATATTTCGAAGGGTATTAAAATATTTCAGTTTTGGGGGGGACACCATCATCCATCATCCCTTCCTTTGAACCATGAAATCCTTATCTCAACTTCCATACTCAAGTCCATTCCTACACCTACCCAATTGTCCAAGCATGAAAAGAATCAAAGGATACCTTATTGTTGTCACACAAGAACCAACAATAGGAAGTCTTACTGTTGTCACACAAGAACCAGCACTAAGAAAAGAAAAGAAGAATTCCATGTACATGGACAAGCCTAGAAAACCATTGGAAGAAAGAAACGTGTTGCTACCACACAAGAACCAACAACAAGAGAGGAAAGAAATTATCTCAAGGAAGCCCCACTACTACTACACAAGAACCAGTAGTAAGGAGAGAATTTGATACACATGCACAAAGCCAAGGGCACTACTGAAAGAGAGGAATAGGCTCCACAAGAAACTACAACAGAAAAATTTGATGTAGAAACCATTCCTTCACAAGAGTATGATGTCATACAATCAAGGTGGAAAATAGAGGTATGATTTGTTTGATTTGTTTGCATGGTTCATTGGTGCATAGGATTGTTCACGTCTTCAGAAGTCAGATTTATTGAGAGCCACATTTTATATGGTATATGGATTTTCCACCATTTTATACATATGGTAAATGCATTCGATTGCATACAATGGACTGTTAAAATATATTTTCTAGCCTCTTGATTCATGGTCCTCTTGTATGCAACATCATGTTTACTTGTTGCCACAAATGGAAAACACAATCAACCACGGTATTCAGACCTTGTATCAATATTTGAACAAATATGGAATGCCATATCAATAATGTTTTGAATAGTATGATGATGGTATCTTGAGAACCCGATTTTGGGTATCTTTGATCTCTATTTTTGTTGTCATTACAACCATTTCAAATAACAGTCATAATTTCTAGCTTATGAATATGTTGTCATAAAATAAAGGTATGATTTCCTTGGCTTGTCTTTACCATCGACTAATGCATACATTGGTTTTAGCCATCATGAGCAGTCTATTTTTTGCAGCTCCAACTTTATCAAATTTTCCATTTACATTTTCAAAATTTGATGTGAGAGTTTTCCCATGGTTAGTAGCATCAAAATTACAACAAGCCCATGAAAATATGAGTAAAGGCATTCGATTGTGAAATGGTTTATTCAAAGATGTGATTAATGGAATTTCTTGTGCTTAACCATCAGCCTCAACATTTTATTTTCTTCATATCGGTTTAAGATATCATCCCAAGGGTAGTATTTATCTGCAGTACGACCTGTTGTGAGAAGATTTAAAAGAGGTCACTGAATGTAAAATTGTTGGAGCAAAGGTTTTCAAAGCATAACACAAATGAAGAGATGAGTATTATTCAGAGTTGTTTCTTCAATCAGAGAAAAATGGAAATGTCTGGTAGTTGAAGGTATAATTGGAAGATGTTTTAGTTATCAGTTGCAGCCATTGCATATAACAATAATATTTCTTCTCTATGGAAGCACACAAATGTTATTGCACTAGTTTTATGTTTTGCTTTCTATATTGCATACTCGACCTATGGAAAAAATAAGCCTTGTATTTGTATTGAATGATATAACTCTAAATTGAGATCTGAAACTTGGGCATTAATGCATGCATAATGGCAATCCTGTAGCAGCGTTTTCAAGGTGTGATGTGAATTTTGTCTCAACAGCATTAAGGTAATGATTACTCCCAATATTGGTCTATTTTCAAGAAAAGATGCATGTGGACATGCTCTATCTTTAGTTTGGGGGAGTGGTTGTTGTCATTCTTTAGCAAGTTCATAGCCAATAACTATTTGATAATTTATTGTGGATGCTCGAAACAAAATTTTCCGTCAAGTTCACATTTTATTTCTCATTTTCCCACATTTTTAATACAAAAGTGCAGAAATTGAACTGAGTATATTTTACAAATGGTAAAAACAAATTTCACGAAAATTTGAGGAAATAATCATTATGGTAAGAAGAACAAACTTGGTAAGTTTCAGATCAATCCATTGCATGGTTTTCGAGAAAATGGACATCATCACCTACAAACATTTTACATTTTTCTCGAAATCCGTCATGTGTCTTTCTCTGATTTTTGGTGTGGAGATGCATGGGACTAATAAAAACTTGCTTGAAAAATTTCAGCCAAACCCAGTTTATAGTTTGTGATAATTTGGTTCAGGAAGTTTGTTGAAACAACTACTGATACACCTACAAAATTTGCTAATACTGACCTATAGTGACTTATTTGCTTATATATTGAAATTGGTAAGCCGGTTTGATGTGGTTTTTGGTATGGTGAAGCATGGGAGTAGTATAAATATGCCTACAAAATTTCAACAAAATCCACTTTGTACTTTGTGAGAAAATGTGGTGTTTTAGAACTGTTTCAACAATGTTTTAACATTGTTTCAGCATCACTTGAGAACTAATGTTAGAAGTCTGTTGGATATGAAAACTAAGCATATGATTGATATGATGACCTACATGAACTTGTATTGAGAAATCATTACTTGTGGCGTTATTGATTTGCTAATGATGACATGTTTTAAGATTGTCCTTTCATGATAAGTGTAACAACCATTGTTTTTGAAGAGATTTCAAGGTTCTTTGGGGCATTATTGTCTTTTATCAGTATTATCAGTTGAACAAGCATAGAAGTGTTACAAAAATGGTTTTTGGTAAGTGTGCATTGAAAAATGGGAGTCCTTACAACTTGGTTTATACAAAGGTATTGGGTTGCATGAGGACATGCAACATATTCAGTTTGGGGAAGATGTTGGGCCATGGAATTGTCTCTATTTTACATTATCTTTTCCCTACTTTTAATCCCTTCTTGTGTTCCAATGACCTCGTATTAATGCTTATTAATCCATTTTTATGCGTATTTGCAGGATTTATACCTAAGGTGTCTTCCATTTGCATTTCGTTAGTATTGCATGTGAATTATGATTAAACATTGGAAAAATAACATATTTTGCACTTATCTTTGAAACATGGATGAGTTTGATGATTCTTGTGGAACCAGCTCTAGGCCATTTGTTTTTACTCTGGGATATTTGTCGCAAATCATATGGTTGAAGATCAATGAAAGTGGATATTTGATATTTTTCATATGAGGGATTATTAAGTCATTGCTACTATTTATACTCATGTTGTTACTGTTGTTGCTACTCCACAAATCCACCATGGAGGAATATATTCATTAGGGGTGATGGATTTTTACAAATCCATTATTTCTATTCTTCTTATATGTCTCAAATTATGATGTTAAATTATTTGAATATAAAAGGGACAAGTTGGTGGTGAATGAGAGTGCATATTAGGTTTATTTACAAAGATTTGAAGACCTCCATGTAATATATGATGGACCCAACAAATTAAATGCTATTAGGAGTCACTTGGGATGAGTTTTGGGCATGTTATGATGACTCACATCTCTAAATTCGAATTTGACTTCAAAGGCATCCTAAATAGCATGGAGGTTAGCAAAGGATTTGGGATTAGATTTGAGTTGATTTTGAGATCCAAATTACTAGTAATTTGTTGAGGATATTTTGGATCTTCATGAGGATATTTTGGATCCTCATTAATGATTTGTTATGCCAAAATCATGTATAAATAAGAGCTCCTTCTCCATCCCAAGGGGAGGACTCTTAGAGCAATAAGTCCAATTTATGATGGAATAATAATTATATTTACTTTAATCTATTTTTTAATTTAGAATGTAGTTTTTAATTTCTCTCTTTTGTTAATGTATATTTCAATTCTTAGTTTCTCTAATCTGTAATTAGACTAACTCCTTATTGTTTAACATAGGATGCATTTTACTTTGATTTATTTATTTCTGTAGATGTAATTTTAATTCAATTTTTTATTTATTTATGCAAGTGTGTTAGATTCATAGATTGGCATGGGTGCAACCATAGCATGATTTATTTTTCTGCAACTGTGATTTAATTTTCCGCAAGTGTGTTTTAATTTATGCAAGAGTGGATTGATTTACTTTGCTGCAATGCATATTATATTACCAATTCTAGAAGAGGAAATTGTGGCTTGCATAGATTTTGCATGATTACCTTGAAATAAACAGGCGTTACCCTAAATTTATAATTTATGTTGTGAATTGATTGTTTTTATAAGCAATTAATCAGCCCAACAAGAACCCAATAAGAAATCTCAACTCATGACCACCTACCACAGCACAGTTACCAAGGGGTTGAACACAATGTCAAGAGAAGTGGTCAACCATGCAGTTTCTCTATAGTTTCTTGAACCAAAGAAATTAAAATGTTAATATTTATGAATGTGAAATTTGGGATTGGTTTCTTAAATCTCAAGAAAACCCCCTTCAGACCCATAAAGTGTAATTTTAATTTTCTTTTCTCTTCCAAAAATAGTGTAATATTTTAAAATATAAAATATTCCGGAAGTCGAAATTTTACACCTCAAAATGTCACATTTGTGTGTCCTCCTTGAGTTGTATATTTCATGACCATGAAAATGTGATTTATTGTGCTTCCTATGGGTGTTCTAGAGGGAAACCTAAATCCTATTATGGTCCCTGAGCATGTTGTGGGGAGAAATCCATCATTAGGAGGTAGAAATCCACTTCAACCAACCCTATTTTGTGCGTACAAGGATTTTTTCCCCTGCTAGTTGTCTAGGGAGAAACAATCTCCTATTTGTCACTCGTTGGCCCTTGTTAGGGGAGCAAAAATCTCCTCCAACCACACTTCCTTGAGTTTAGGATCAATATTTGAAAGGGATTTTTGGAGATTGGGCCTACCCTTCAAATCCTCTCCTCCATACCATCCTAAGCATGTCAATCCTCTCATGATCCATGATATCCTCTTGTGATCCAAACATTTCTCCATGGTGGTTTGGGCTCCCAAATCCTATAAATGAAGCTCCTACCTTGAGCCCCACACATCGAAAGTATGCTTGGAGATGCCATCCTTATGTTAGCTTGATTATCAAAGGGTCTGGAAGGGAATATTGGAGGAAGTTATCTCGCAAGTCAGGTATACCATTATACATGCTTCTTTATGGCTTTCCATTAATACAACATGGCCTATTTCTCCCATATATGTCTTCATTTACATGCATTCTTACTCTTGTTGCATTCAAAGTAAGTAGGCTTCTTTATGCTTAACGTGTAGAAGGAAGGTACTCATTTGTGTTGTCTCTATAGGATCTAATCATATTTGGAACTTTTGACATCAAACCTAAACATAGGAGAAACGAGGACAACCATCACTAAGGAGGTGAGTCATCTACTCTTCCTCACTCTTCTTCTTTCTTGTATTGTTGTATGCATAAATCCTAGGTATAGGAGAAAGTTAGACTCCATTTGTCTTGCTTTTGTCTTGGCTTAGGGACCTAGGGAACCTTTTCATGTCCAAGAGGGATTATACCTATCCATAGGGAGAATTTACTATTACATGAAAGGTCTCAAATGACTTGAGGAATATGAAAATGCATATGTCAGTTATTTTGTAAAGATATAAATTAAGGATAAGAGAAAGAGAAGGGGATTTTGGAACATGAGCCTTTGTTGCTCATTCTTTTTAAGAACTTGGGAGGATGAATACATGGGTTGTTGGACTTAACTTGTTGGCATGGAGATTTTGGTTGTGATAAAGATGGACTATCATGGAACTATTTTTTGCTCCATTTTCACATATATGCAATAATAATGTTTTAATTATATGCTTGACTATCCTTATAGCCATAAACTTATCTTACTATACATTTACTCTCACAGTGTATTTTCTTTCCACGAGTTGTAAATGTAGGATGTTGTAATGCTATAGCTATTTTTTAGGTTTAGTTCATTTTGTGATCGCTATACATGTCTGATACTTAATCTCTCTATTTTTGGATGTGTATTTCATTTTTGTTTGTAGCCTATCCCTTCAAATGTTTCTCCTAGCTAGGATAGGGTGGGATAGATTATGATTGCATTATAGCTTAGGAAAATTTAATTTCATCATTAAACAATAAAAAACCCTAAATGGTGGACTGGGCCGCTATCGGTAAAACCCAAACCAACTAATGGTAGCCAGGAGAGAATTCAAATGGGCTCTCTATTTAAACAATTGGAATTCTAATTGGGGATTTCATCGGGGAGAACACCTACTATCGATGCAAGGATTTTGTAGGCGTCAACAAGTTCTTGTGGAGGGGCCAACAAAGGGAACCACTATTGTAGTGTGCTTGTATTTTCAATCCCTTGAAGGAGAAGGTCTCAATCGAAGCACAACCAAGACTTGTGTGTGATAGGGAGGGTTAAATACAAGGGTATGCATGAAAGGGTTGGCGTTCTTCACACTGCAATAACTATCATAAGAGAGTTCCATTAATTATAACATGCATATGTGAAATAGAAATACTATCTATTTATTAGACAATAAACAAAATACAACTCAACCATACACATAAAACTACGGGGGGGGGAGATTCCCTCATTTATATTATTGATGGATTCTGTTAAATGCCAAATTCATGGCTTTAAGGCCTTACATCATCCAAAAAATTACCTATTGCGGTATCACATATAATAGAGAACTCATAGCCTAATAATATTACCCCAAAACCCAAATACATAAGACTGATAATCAATGTTACTCTATTGCATCTTGATCTTCGATCTTCTTCTATCTTCTCTTCTATCTCTCTCATTATCTTTGGTCACTTCATTACTCTCATATTCTACTTGCCTCATACTTCTTTATATAGTCACGTGTCCAAAACCATTGAAACCGTTAGGCGCTTCCGCAACTCTCATTACTTTACCCCACACTTTCTTCTACCTTTAAGGGCATTTCCAAAAATGAAGGAGCCAACAAGTGTTGAATCACCCTCAAGCAACTTGACTATGTTTCTGAACTTTCACATGATCAAGTGTAGGCTATTCAAACAAAGGAGACAACTATGGTACTTATGTGAATGTAAGTTCTCAAAAACATCAAATGCTTGCAATTTGGTCTGCTATTTTTCAAGAAAAAATATGGTGCTAGCCAAAATGTTTTGAGCTTATTATGTATCTGAGAGTGTGGGAATTTGAGGTTGGTGCTATTGGGTCAATGTGTCTGTGAATTGATCTAATTGCTATGAGTCAGTGTATGTGATTTGGGATGATGTATTCAACTCACGAAGATCTTGTTTAGTAGTGTATACTTTATCATATTTTTTGTCCAACTCGTTACTAGCTTGCTGTGCTTCTTGGTATTCGCACTCATGATCAAGAGGAATAGTTTTGTTCTGAGCTTCAATATTTAACTAACTAATATTTTCCCACAAAATATCTATAGCTTTTTTATTTTTAGCTAAGATGTCGAGCCAATAGTGAAGTGTGGAAAATATATTTTGACTCTGTTGAGTGGTGTACTTCAACTTGTTGAGGACATATGTGACTTCTTTGCTAACTTCTGGTACCTGGGTCATCAAGTGTTTCAATAAAATAGGTCCTCTTAGCATGGGTCTAGAGGGGTGTCAAAGTAACTTCTGTTGGAAGGGGAACCATCATGAGTGTAAGGCTGGGAAATTTTTGGGATGCTCAGGGAAGCATTGCGTAAGAAGGTGTAGGGATGGTGGAGTTGGTGAATAATGGTGTTGCAATGGATGGGTTACTAATGCGGGGCCACTTTGGTCCCCCTAGATAAGCAAAGGCCTCTTTCAAAAATTTTGTGGGGATCATAGTAATATCTGCAAGGGATTCTAAGGATAGGGGAAGTGGAAGATGTGGGAATTCAGTTGCAGTAGGTTGGGATGTTTCTTCTAAAGAGTCCTTAGGGGACACACTTGATTTTATTTTTTTATTTTCTTTAGTTAAAGAATGAGGAAATATGTATGAAGTACCTTTTACTATTGACATAACCATTACTCCTCGTCAATTGCTGACCTCTTTGTGAAATGCCTCTGGAAACAAACAGAATGGAAAGGTGCATGCTTTAAATTCGTTTGTGTTAACTTCTTGCAACTGAATGAAGGTGTTATCGCAATCAATCCATTACAAGCATTAGGGACTTCTTCAACTCTCGCTCATTTACCCCACACTTTCTTCTACCTTTAAAGGAATTTCCAAGAATGAAGGTGCCAACAAGTGTTGACTCACCCTCAAGTCAACTTGATTGTGTTCTTGAAGCTTGTGCATCATCTGGTGCAAGATCTTCAAACGAAGGAGACAACTATGGTACATATGTGAATGCACGTTGTATGAAAACGTTGAATGCTTCCAATTTGGTCTTCCATTTTTCAAAAAAAATTTGGTGCTAGCCAAAATGTTTTGAGCTCATTGTGTATCTGAGAGTGTGGGAATTTTAGGATGGAGCTATTGGGTCAATGTGTCTATGAACTGATATAATTGTTATAAATCAGTGTATGTGAGTTGGGTCAATGTATTTAACTCACGAAGAGATTGTTTAGTAGTGCATAATTTGTCATATTGTGTGGCCAACTCGTCATCAGCTTGATGTGCTTCTTAGTACTTGCACTCGCGATCAAGAGGAATAACAATGTTCCGAGCTTTCATATTCAACTACTTAACTTTTTCTTGCAAAATATATACAGTTTTTTACTTTTTAGCTAATATGTTGACCCAATCGTGAAGTGTGGAAAATATATTTTGACTTTGTTGAGTGGTGTACTTCAACTTGTTGTGGACATATGTGACTTCTTTTCTAACTTTTGGTACCTGGGTCATCAAGTGTATCAATAAAATAGGTATTCTTGGCATGGGTTTGGAGGGATGTCGAAGTAAATTCTAATGGAAGGGGAACCATCACAAGTGGAAGGGTGGGAAAAGTTTGGGAAGCTCAGGGAAGCATTGTGTAATAAGGTGTAGGGATGGTGGAGGTGGTGAATAATGGTGTTGTAGTGGATGGGTTACTGATGTGGGGTTTATTTGGTTCACCTAGATAAACAAAGGCCTCTTTCACAAACTTTGTGGGGATCATAGTAGTATCTGCAAGGGATTCTAAGGATCAGGGAAGTGCAAGATGCGGGAATTCAATTGTGGTAGGTTGGGATGTTTCTTCTAAAGAGTCCTTAGGGGCCAAATTTTCTTTTATTTTTTGCTTATCGTTAATCAAAGAATGGGGAAACATGTATGAATTAAATTTTACTATTGACATGACTGTTACTACTGGCCAATTGTTGACCTCTTTGTGAAATTCCTCTGGAAGAAAACATAATGGCAGGGTGCATGCTTTAAAGTCATTTGGGTTAATTTCTTGTAGCCGAATGAAGGTGTTATCACGATCAATCCCGAAACATATCTTAGAAGTGTAGTTGGATAACAAGATATGTTGAAACCGCTCTAGTGTCTCCTTCTTAAGGTCCAGGTACCGTTATCCAAAACCATTGTTGTGAAACACTACGTTGTTATCATCATGCTATGTCCTCCATGGAGTAAAATGTTGTGCAATACCCTATTGAGGAGTAATGTGTGACAATTATTTTCCTTCCAGTTGTTTCCATTTCCATATGGCCAGTACTATGAGAAAATACCTGAAAATAGAGTAACCATCATATTTTTGCACATCTGTAAATGCTTGGAAGTGCTCATTCATCAAATACTTACACCAATTCAACTGAACACCTTGAACATATAAATCCACCATAGAAATAGTGTCCAAAGTAAATTCCCTTGTTGTGTATTTTCGCATGACTTGGATGGCTATGATATGACATGCAATCTTGATCGATGAGTGATTGATGTTAGCAATTACGATACCTTTTACTCCATTCTTTGTGTCATATCAATCATTCAAACTCGGGTCTGAGGGATTACTGCCTCTTTTGCGGTCACCTTGAAATATTGTAGCGATGCCCTCCCCTATTATTGATAGTCTAGTCAGTTTATGAATTTCATTTACATGAATCTAATACTTGTGATCCAGACATGGGGAGTGGCCATGCACTCCGTTGGTCAAGAACCCGAAACATTTTAGAACTTTTGTTGTGGTGCTGAATACTGGGAGGTATTTTAAATTCATCGACATCAAATCCCAAAGAGACACACAATCATATTTCCATTGTTTTTAATTTACCCATTTTTAGAAGGGATGAAATCTATATATGTGCTTGGACACATGTCGGGATATAATTCTCCATAAAAAAATCAAGATAAACAAGCCCTATTTGCTAGACCTTCCCTTGTAAATATGCACCCAAGAAATCGATATGAGGATCAATGGAGTCTGCCTTCACTAATTCTTTCTACTTTTCATGTGCCATGCTAGTTGCATCTTGTGTTGTTGGTTCTTTTCCCATTGTATATGATCACTGTTGGTATATGAACTGAATGCTTGGTTTTTTTAAGTCCTTAGACTCACTATGTACTAAAATATCTAGGGTGTTTGATATGCACTTGTTCAACTCTTCAGAATGTGGAATGCATTATAAATAACTAA
This sequence comes from Larix kaempferi, assembly GCA_027924585.1. Taxonomy (NCBI): domain Eukaryota; kingdom Viridiplantae; phylum Streptophyta; class Pinopsida; order Pinales; family Pinaceae; genus Larix; species Larix kaempferi. The sequence goes on along the minus strand of BSBM01000259.1, from coordinate 10,587,910 downwards.
CCTTTAATAGCTAGTTCAATCAACAAGGTGAAACAATTATTGTCAGGACATAGTGGAGGATCACAATGATTACATTCTTAAATGTAGGAATTGAAATATGGTTTCACATAGGTAATCATTGATACGACAATTTGGTCAATAATGGATCTTTAATGCCAAAAAGAGAAGATGGATTGATGTGACATGGAAATGGTGATTGATGAATTGAAACTGGTGGCCCCCCCTAACAAACAACTTGACTGAAATGAATGACTAGAACTAAGAAAATGATACGATTAAAAAAACCTAACTCCTAACTACCTCACTCCCATTTACAAAAGTGGCATTTTACATAATCAGTGAACAGAAACATTATAAGGATTTAGGTGCGCGCACATTCACCTAATGTGGATGGAGAATACCATCGAGTTGCGCTACTTAAATGATCCTGAATCTTTGATTCATGCAATAATGAAAGGTCCCAACCAATGCATCTAAAGCTTGCCTAGATGATTCGTGAACTTGTTGTCATAGAGTAAAACTTGGTCACGTATGTTAAATTTTTTATGCTTGGTGTGTTTGTTATGACATGCTTTATGTTGTTCCTTTTCAACTGTTGCGTGATAATCGAATAAAAAGCATGATTCTTATAGTGTAACGCCCCGTTTTGACATTTCTACCTGAACTACTATTATATGTTGTATTTGTTTGACTGTGAGACCTCGTCGGTTGACGACACTGTGGACATATGGTTCTATTATTTTGCCGATATATATATGTGTGTGTGTGTGATGATAGTATAATGATCAGTAGTCATGTTTAGATATGTATCATGTGTTAATTATGTCAAATATATGGAAATTTACTAAATGATGGGTACGTGGATACCGTTATAGTTATATGTTGAAATAATGAATGTTATGCCAGGTGCATGGCGAATGAATGAGTTTATTGTCGTTATGTTATGATGAAATATATGTGTGTACATATCGAGGATTTATGCACGATATTCTATATTGTATGTCGAGGACTGACTTCCAGGTTGAAACGGCTAAGTGATAGCTGGATCCTACGAGGTGGGAGGGCCTCGGGGACACGGACTTCGAAAGATAAAATGGTATGCGAGTGATGCATTATTTACTTTCGTATGGTTATTATGTTTTGTTATTATGATGTATGTTATGACATGGGTGGGGTAGGGTTTCAGGAAACTCAACCGCCCAGATCGGTTATACGATGACAGACCGAGTACAAGTGCAACGTTGTTGTTATGTCGAGTAGACATAATCCCTTGTTCCATTAGGGGGGTGGAGGCTTTACCCACCGTTTATCCCTGAAACCCAGAGTCATGGGAGGGCTGTGCTACGGCGCGCTCCCCAAGGTGTGTGATGATGACTGGTGGTTGCCTGCTGGGGAAGCTTGGTCGATGTAGTCGACACTTCCGCTTACGGGTTCTAGCTGGAACCGGTCATGACTTGACATTCCAGGGTAGTCCAGCAGAGGACAGGATAGGATGTGGAAGTTAGGGATGATGTAGGTAGATAGGTGTAGCGTGAAGTAGGGGTGAATACAAGATCTAACTGTAGGTGTGTAAAACCCTTGGTTAGTATGTGTCATAAATTAGTAATGTATGAATTGTCGTAATTTGGACGTTGGTTAATGGATTTGTACTTTGTAAACTATGTTAAAACATGTGTCGGTAAATAATAAGTTCTTTAATTATGATTGATGTATGTGAATTATTACTTTAGTGTACCTACGTAAGGAATGTAAGCAGTAGCTACGCTTACATAACTTGCCTACATATTATGAATTACATGAAATATTGTTGAGTAATAATGTTAATTAGTGTCGCTTAATGATCAATTACTGTCGTTTAATAATTAACTATTGTTGATCAATGATTAACAGTGTCGATTAAAGTTAATAATGATGATTAATGTTAATAATGTAGATTAACGATTAAATTTTGTGGATTAAGATTAATAAAGTCGATTAGAGTTAATAATGTTGATTAATGATTAACTATTGTCCATTAATAATTAATTGTTGTTGATTAATAAGCAAAGTTAAGGTTAACCGAGATAGTGACTAATGCAATTGATTATGATGCTTGATTAATTGTTAAGTAGTTTAATTACAACTAAGATGTAATTAAAATGGAACCAGGTAAAGTCGATTAAATCTTAGTTAATTTTATTTAATTAGTATAATTACACGTTGATAATGTTATGAATTACATTGATGGGATTATGGTTCATAATTGATAAATTGAATTAGTTAAATTTATAATTGGAGGGAATTAACATATGATAAACATTAGAAACCATTAAGTAAATGATTAGGTTAATAGTAGTTAATCAATTGAACATTATTGTTAATTAAATTAAATTGATGAACCAACCGTAAATTTAAACTATATAATATTATGTAACATTTATTATTTATTAATTAAATGGTCAAAAATGGAAAGATGAGTTAGGATATGTTTAAATTATTATGTTAAGTAAAATAATTAAATTTAATTGAATTGAAGTTACGGTTGAGAAGTGACCCCAACCAACACTTTTATTATTAATTTAATATTTAAAAGTCCAAGTCCAAGTTGAGGGCTGAATGGGTTGGAGGAAATTTAATTTAGGGATAAGGGTAGTAATGGGAAGAGTCGGCAAATTTGGTATAAGATGGTGAAAAGGGGAAGGAGAAGAGGATCCTTTTTCTACCTTAGTTATTTTGGGAGGAAGTTTTGGGAGAGCAGAGACAGAAATTTTAGAGCAGAGCTGAAAGGAGCTGAAAGGGGGTTTTTGCTGGAGGTTTTTCTAAAGGGATATAACGGGTTGGCTTGTACTCGGTTTGGGCTCGGGGGTCCAAAGGGGTACCTTTGGAGCTGGGTGGTCGGCGAGACCTCGCCAGTTGGCAGGGTAGCAAAACTGGTTCGGTTGGTTGAGTTTCAGAACTGTGGGAAGGCTTTTGACTGCAGGGAAAAAGGCAAGGAGAAACGGCAAACAGGGACAGCAACAAAGGGAATCTGCAAGCTACCTACAGGTATTTCTCCTAAAGGTATACTAAGCAAATTCTAACCCTGTTATCATTTTATCAAGTTATTAATAGATGGTAAATTTGTGATTTAATATACATGTATTAGTTGTTACACCTGCACAAACATAAATGGTTAGAAGTAGGTGAAACAGTAAATACATAAATTTCAAATCCTGCAAATGTAAGTTTTTTTTTACAGACCTGAAATTGAACACAAACCCTCAACAGAAACAGAAACAGAAATAGAAAACAGGAAATTTAGACAAAATGTATGACTGTATATAAAAGTTAAAGGAGACCCGGTTGGGGGTCTTACATATAGTTCCATTAGTCTACAATAAATAAATATTCTTCTAGTTCCATTAGTCTACAAGACGTTCCACAACTGAATATTTCTTTTTCATGTGTGTTGCATGTGGAATGTAAAGGATTGGAACCACAAATTCTACTGGAATGATTGCTTATTTTTCATATATCAAATCGAATGGAGTATCCTTATGAATTTTGTTTGTATTGGTCATGTATGTCCATAACACAATTGGAATTCGATCATCGCAATCATTGCAGTTTACGCAATATATTTTTGCTATCCCAATCTCTAGAATTTTGTTGAAGGCTTCTACTGTGTTGTTTTCTTATGGGTGATACAAACTACTTTTATGGTGTTGTATCAACAACTCCTTTGTCGGTGCCTTAATAGTGGTATTTAAGAAGTGCTTACCTTGGTCACTTGTAAGGCTTATGGGGCACCTGAACCAAGTGATGATGTTTTCATAAATGAACTAAGGTGTTGTCTCTATAGAGAAATCTCGAACTAGTGTTGCTTCGGCCCATATTATTAGATAATATGTTGTGGTAATGATATAGCAGGATTTAGAATGTTTCTGCGGTGGATTGATAGGTCCCACAAAATCAATTGCATATTTTTCAAATGGCTATAATGCCCATATTGGTTTGAGTTGAATTTGATCTCGTGGAAATGATTTACCAACTCGTTGGCAGACATCACATTTTTTAGCATATTCCTTAGCATCTTTAAACATCGTGATCCACCACATACCTACTTGAAGTATCTTCCTTCCTATAGCTTTGCCACCAACATGGCCACCCGCACCTCCAACATGGAATTCACACATGATAGTTTTGGTGTTCATCATCCAATATGCATTGACAAAGAGTTGTCCTACAATCAGTTGATACTCCATGTCTCGCATGACTAAGTGGAATTTCATAGTTATCGAATAATCATCAAGTGCTTTATTGGTTGTGAGAAATAGTGTGATCTCTTATAAATGATCAAGAATAGCTTCTACCCTAAATAAAGCTACATCTAGTAATTGATCATCAACAGGTCTGTTAGCTTCCCCTGTCTCTATTCATGACAAGAGGTCATGTCCATAATTATGTTTCCATGGTTTGACTATTACTTCAAAAGTGAATTCCTAGAATAAGAGTAACCATCTGTAGATGCATCCTTTTAGGATGGGATTTTTCACCAGGTACTTGAGAGATGGATGATCTATGAAAAGATTGAAATGTACTCCCAACAAATAGTGGCATAATTTTTGTAGGGTGTAAATCATTGTTATTCCTTCACATTTTATGGTTGTGTAGTTGTGTTCCACCCAAGATAGTTTTCATCTAGTGAAGTACACCGGATGATCCATCCTTCCTTCTCCTGTTTGAGCTAGTATGATGCCTAGGAAAATACATGATGCGTCAACATGTACATGTAATTATTTTTGCTAGTTAGGGAATACCAAAATTAGAGCATTGGCCATTTTTTGTTTCAAAGTTGCGAAGGCATTTTCATACTCTTCAGTCCACTTAAAATCTTTTGCTTTCTTTAACAACTATTATAATGGAGTGGTAATAGAAGCATAGTTGCAGATAAGCCTTCTATTATATCCAGTATATCCTGAGGTGGATCGCAACTTATTTACCGATGTAGGTTCCTGCAGGTTCACAATCACCGTGATCTTCACAGGGTCTACGAGAAATCCATCGCAACAGACATTGTGTCCCAACAAATTGCCAAAGGGAACATAGAAAATGCATATTCACAAGTTCAAAGATATATTCATCTGTCGACAGTGGTCCAACATCAGTCTAAGTAATGCAATATGACCTTTAAATAAACTATAAACTATCCACACATCCAAGTAAGCCTCTAATAACTTATGAAGAAATTCCTTAAACGTTTCGATTACTATCCTTGAGAAAAAGGATGGTGCATTCTTTAATCCAAAGACATGAAATTATAAGCAAATGACCCCCATTCTATTGTAAATTGTATATTCTTCTTATTCTATTCTTCAATTATAACCTAGTTGTAACCCTATCCCTAAATCCCCTATCCCCTTAACCCCCAAAACTTTAACAACTTAACACCTTAATCCCTTAACCCCTAGTCATTTACCCCCCTAACCCTTAAACCCTCAAACTCATAAATCCTTAAACCCTAACCCCTTAACCCCTAACCATTAAACCCCTAAGTACTTAACCTTGTAACCTATAAATCCCTTAACCCCTTAAACCCTAAATTCATTAACCTCTAAGTCCTTAAACCTTATCCATTAAACCCCCTAACCACTATTCCCCTAATCCCTAACTCCTTAACCACTAATCCCTAAGACCTTAACCCATAAACCCTTAACCCTTAACCCTTAACCCCTTAAATCATAACCCCATAAGATGCTAACCCCTAAATTCCCTAATCGATAAACACCATACCCCTAATCCCTTAACCCCTAAAGGTATTAACCCCTACACCCCCTAACCCCTAACCCTTAAGCCCTTAAACCTTAATCCCTTAACGCATAATCACTAATACCTTAACCTTTAAACCCCTTAACATCTAATCCCTTGACCTTTAATCCATTAACCCATAATCCATAATCCCTTAATTCATAATCCCTAAACCCCTAATCTCGAATCGCTTAACCCATAAGCTGTGAATCCCCTAACCCCTTAGCCATTGTCCCTTAATCCTTTGATCCCTACTCCCTAATCCCTTAACACCTAAACCCCCAACCCCTAATACCTTAATCCCTATGCCCTTAACCCATAATCCCTAAGCCATTAAACTTTAAAGCTCATTAATCCCCTAAACCTGAAGCCCTTGATCCTTAATTCCTTAACCCCTAATCCCTAATCCATTAAACCTTAAGAACTAAGCCCCTAATCCGTAAATCCCATAATCCACAAATCCCCTATCCCGTGAACCCCCAAAACCTCAACAATTTAACTATTTAGGTGTAGTAGACATTAAATTGGAATCTAAATAGAATGCAAAACTAGAATCTATAAAGGAAGCTTAACTAGAAGCTAAAAATGAAGTTAAAAAAAGAGTGAAAAAGGAAGCTAAACCAGAAGCTATATAGGAAGCTACACAAGAAGCTAAATTGGAAGCTAAATAGGGAGATAACTAGATGAATTAATTATGGCACTAAAGTTTCCACTAAGGTCAGTGCTAAAGCAGGCACTAATTAGCACCGACTTTAGTGTTGACTAGGAATACACGACACAAAGTATGCCGAAAATAGCACCGACTATTTCTAGCAAATGTAGAAAAATACATTAAAACAATGAGTGGAAGCAAAAAATGGAGCTAAACAAGACGCTAATCATGGGGTTTTGTTGTAGTGATGGATTCTTCTGGAATAAAGGTGGTATAATAGTACTTATCATGGAGCTACCAAAACCACCCCATGTGAAGAAGTATTTTTCCAAAAATCTTTGTTTGTGGTTTCCTATTTACAATGCAGTGGATAACACACTTCATACTAGAGAAGTTAGTATCCACACACTTAAGGAAAATTTGGCTATGGCTCAAAACATAATCACACAACAAGAGTATCAACATCGCTTAGAATGTTTGTTCATAGAAGGGGATCATGTGTTTCTTCATCTTCAACCTTATAATTAAACATTGATAAAAAAAAAACCTCGGTAGAAACTATCCCTAAAGTTCTATAGACCTTAAAATATCCTACAATGTATTGGACAGGTGGCCTATAATCTAGCTTTGCTAGATCACTCCAAGATTTACCCGATCTTTCATGTACCTTTCCTAAAAAAGGTGATTAGCACCACTTGTAAAGTGCAGACCAAGTTACCTAAACTTTATGATGAAGGTTTCATTTGGATTCAATTGGAAGTCATATTAGATAGTGGAGAACATTAATTGTATAGGTGCACAGTTAAAAAAAGTCTTGATCTAGTGGAAATATATGCAACCAGAAGATGCCACTTGGGAACCTAAAGCGATTTTGTATCATTTTCCTCACCTTCAGCCTTGATACATTTTTCTTGGGGGAAGGGGGGGCATGTTAGGGTCCTACCTTAACCCCCTTACTTTACAATTTATTCAAGTAATGTATGCAGCCATATCTTTTGAATAAGGCTAAGTAGTTAGTAGTGAACAATTTATTAATGTAAAAGAGTCTCTCTATTAATTAAGGCTTACCAGGTATCTGGTACACATTATTTATTGGACCAAGTAAGCAGTTAGGGTTTTGGGATGGTGAAAGCTTATTTAAAGAGCTAGAAGGCTATGTATTGTTTTGTCAACAATTATTGTATTGATTCTCTACTCAAGTCAAAGGTATCCCAACGTTAAGAGGTGACTAAACATTGCTTCCTAAATTGATTGTCATAATACGAGGGTTAATTCTGCAACATCTATCTTTCAATTATCTTGTGCTTGGTTATTCTACACTATAATTTCTAGTTTATTACATCATAAATATGTGTATATCTTGTGTTATTTTAGGTTTTATGGTTAATAACACCGTAGTAGTGAAAGTAATACTTTGGTATATCCAGGGCACGATTGAGTTTGGGATTCATTAAAGTTTAAGGGGGAATCCTTTGTTTTTTGGTTTCATTGATTTCGATTAGGGTGGAAACCCTAATGATCAAAAAAATATTCTATAGGTTATGTTTTCGATCTTAGACCTCTCACTTGGGCTTGTAAGAAAAAACAAGATCTTTCGCTTTGTTCTACAAAAGCAGAGTATTGGGCCACATTTAATGAAAATCAAGAATCCTTGCAACTTTGGCATATCCATTTTGAGTTTGGATTCCAACAACAGCATACAACTACCCTATCGTGTGAAAATCAAAGTACTATCAAGCTTGCCAAATATTTAGTTCAACATCAGTGTAACAAACACATTGAGATATACATGCAGTTCATCATAAATATTATCTAAGAGCATATTCCCAGAGTGCTATTTTTCCTTGCAGATGATTGAGTTGCTGACATTTTCACAAAATATCTTATGCAAACAAATTTTTCAAAACTTCGATCCATGTAAGGATTTCAATAAATTGTCATTAAGGAGGGATATGCTTTAACACCACTTTCTTTCTCCTATTATGTCACCTTTGTAAATCCTTCAATCCTATCCCAATCTGTTCATGAGGGGAATGTTAGGATATTTAGACACTTTGGATATAATGAAGATCAACTTGGTCTAATGTATCTTGAGGTAAAGTGTGTTTCTTTAGTATGAATTAGTATGGATTTTTACTTATGTAATATGATGGCCATGATATGTTCTAGACATAAAGTGATATGAAAGTTCATGTTCTTGTTGATTTTAAACAAGTACATTGATCCATGGCTTAACACATGATTGGTTTAGGATTTCCATTTAAAGAGCATGGAGGTCATGAGTTGATGATCGATTATTGAGAGAAATTCATATTTAAATTATTTTCCTTTTCATTAATATATCTCCTCAAGTGGCTATTTGGTTGGGGCGAAGGATTGTTTCCCTCTCTAAGGGTTTTCACCATGTAATGAATTGGTGGGTTGATCTATGATGTATTTGTGTGAGTGGTTGCTTAAGGTGTTTGGCCTATATTGAAATAGCTTGTTTTAGTTGAGTAATTACAACATTGAACTATCATCTTGCTTTGTCTCTTGGATGAGAATAATAGTTGGTCATTCTAATTTGATCAATTCTTTCATTACTTCTAACTTGAATTCACTGCACATTCCATATGATTTGAGGAGATGGTTTTAATTATTTAGTTGAGGAAGATTTAGATATGTTTCCATAAACAACATCCAGTGTTGCTTGAATTCACAGGGGATTCACTAGCGAGGCAATATCATATCACGTCCATTCATATTGGGGGTTTGAATACTCTTAAAAACCTCAAAAATATATTGCTTTGTATTAAGGGGTCAAGGGGGTTTTTTAATTTGACACAGTAATATAAATATTGGGGGTTATTTTATTTGGGTGGGATGAGAAATAGCCTCCAAATCGTGGGATGGATTCATACCTCCAAATCATGGCCTCAATTCATATCTACCTAAAACTTATGAACCCTCTATTTTTATTTGATATTGCTTATGATCATAAGTTTTGCATAAATATGAGAATAATGTACCAATGATAATATCAATGGAAGTCCCTTTGGAATACTATCCTTGAGAAATCCTCATTTAATAGCTTATTTTGTCTTGTTTTGAATTGATGTTATATTTCTTTTCATATTTAATTTAAGATATGTAACTAATCGGGAGTTCGAGAGTTGAACAATTGTATTGTATTTTTTGTAGGAATTCAAGTAAAAGATACAACTCTTCATTTTTTAGGTTGGGGTTTAGGTGGGTATTGATATTCAATCAAACCTTGATCCACAACAACCAAGAAAAGTGAAATCAATCTTTCTTGGCTCATTGGAACCAAGATGTTTGTTTTGATAGGAAGGTAGGGGAGTCCATCCATGAAAGGGTTTCAATTTTGCACTTTTATGGATTTTAATTTATTAAGCTTATAGAAAACATGAGCTCTCTATGGCTATACTTGTATTTACATGATATAAATTTGGTAGATTGGCAGGCTGTGATGTGAAACATTTGCAATTCTCATATTTTCTAAGCATTGCACTAACTAGTGGAAAATGAGTGTTTTACATTCTTTGTTATGTTGATCTCTTGCCTAGATTTCCTTTTACACTTTTTTCCTTCCCCAATACTATTTCGTTGGGTCTTCCACTATCCAATGCTACAAATTTATTAGTTGTCCCTGCAATCCTTGTGGGATCATTATTAGTATTATAATATTATTTTATTTAGCATCTTGTTTGCTTATACTAAGATGTGTTAGGGTTCTTGTTTGTTACAATTTGATAATATGATATAAAGGGGGTATTAAAAATGGGTTGATAAAAGTGGATACCTACAATATCTCGTGAAACTAGGCGTTTTCTTAATCGGAAAGGAATATTCGGAGGGGGGTTCAACAATACAATTTTAGGAGGCATTTTCCAATATTTAGTGAAATTAGGGATATTCTTTAATATCGTGCTATGTAACAAGTTCACTGAGTGAACCCCTTGTGCTTGAATTCGTAGAATCATTTCTTTATTTGTTATTTCCTCCCACTTCTATTTATTTGGTTTTTTCTTGGTCCTTTTCAAGATTCATTTTTCCTCTTCCTCATCTTCTCATTGATGTTTTTATGATGTCTTCCTTGTGAGAAACCATGTTTGCTAAAACTAAGAATTTTCGAGGGTTGCTTCATTGGCTATGGGAAAATGCTTATAATTTTTAAAGTTCTTATTAGGATGATAGGTTAAATGCTTCTACATATGGATTAGTAATGAGGGGCTAAACAAAGGCTTGATGAGAGAAAGGATTGAAGATGGTTGGGATGAAAATATGACTAGGGATGTGCCATAGGTTGAGAAGAAGAGGAAATCAATGTTTGGGACTCCTGATCTTACTTGGAAAAGATGGAGAAATTATTAGAATATTGAATGAATTTTCCTTTCTCACGATAGGTCAATGTGGAGTCGACTTACTTATTTATAGGAGACATTTTAGCATGCTACCATTTTCCAATGTTTTAAGGAGCTTGAATAGGAGCAGAGGATTTATAGTCTTTGGAAAAACTTCCATACTCATGGTAAGTTTTGCGTTGAAAATAAAGTTGGTCATAATCAAATTTATATAGATGTGTCCATTTGTCCAAATATAAATTTATTGCTTACGAGATCCATTTCTCCAAATCTACTTCAACACAAATCCTTGCACATGAAAACATACTTAATTTGGGTCTTGACTTGTCAATGTATTTTCCTTAGGGTATTTGAATGGCTTCGAGAGACTCATCATTCCAATAATGCAATGGAAGATGAGGTAGTTGAACCCATACTAGGACCATACTACCCACACCAACCTCCATATCAAAATATAGAGTCTACCTCTTGAGATACTTTCCTTTTGATCCATAAGATAAGGTCCAAGTTTTCTTTCACTTCAAACAAGAATGTATAAAATCCTATGCTACATAAAAATATAAGAAGTTACATTTTATCATTAAAATCTAGCTTTAATTGCATCCACTAGTTCATTGCTTTGGGAGAGGGCCACAAACCTATAAACTAACCAATGAGATCTTTGTCATCAAGAGATGAAGCCTTACTACAAAGAGAGGGAGAAAGGTTGACATCATACAATGGGGTTGTTTTCTTCATGAATATCGATAACACTTGTGTTCTATGAAGGCTTGCTAAGGGAGGTGACGAGGGCTTGGAAAGTCAAAGCTTTGGTGAAAAGATGAGAGGGACTTCCCCTCATGGATCCAATTGTAGGAGGAATGATCAAATTAAGATGAGCAATGGAAGGAAGTGAATCAAAAGGCTAAAATTTCAACATAACACAAGTAAATGATGTACAACATTCCCCCATCAAATAAAATCTTAACAATTTACATATAATACCAAAGATTATATAAACATGTTTAATTAAAAAATAAAATAACAAATTAATTAAAAACACTAAAAAAACTACATTCCAATAAATGACTCTTTGAAATAAATATATATAACTATAAATTCACAATTTTCTTTTAGACTAAATTTTTATGAATGTATGTAATTAGATACAAACTTGTAATACAATTTCTAAATAAAAAAGAAAGCTATACCTAGTATACAATGTCAAAAATAAAATAACAAGAACAAATTAATATAAATCACTTCTGAAAACAATTTTCTCATAAACTATTCAAAACATGCATTCAAACTTTTTTTTAAGATCTATCAAGTTTTGACTATAAAATTTTTATAATAAAAGTATAACAATAAAACTAAATTTTACAAACTTTGATTTATTCAAGTGAAAAAAATCTAAGATTGAAAATATAATTATATTTAAAAAGACATATAAAATGATTTAACAAAATTAAATCAATAGTTAAAGTTGTTAAAATGTTAACAATATGAAATTGGCTTTTCTTGCACATAACTATTCTACCTTTTTATATTTACTTGAAATGTGTGACATTAGTTGCATAATATAATAGGTTTTGTTGACAAGCATAGTAAAGTGTGATTTTTACATCTTTGCTTGAAATGTTTGATGAGAATTACATAATATAATAGGTTTTGACAATAGTTACACACTGCAACAGATTTTGTAAACAGCATAACAACATAGTAAACTGGAAAACCAACTATAGTGTTGGATGTGAAAAAAATCTACCCAAAAACAACTGGACCTGTGCAACAAAGTACTTCAAGAAATGGAACCCAAGCTTCCATCCAGTCAACCATAAATTTTTGCACATAACTATGCTATATTTTCATCTTTGCTTGAAATGTTTGACATTAGTTACATAATATAATAGGTTTTGTTGACAGCACAACAGCGTAGTAAAGTGGGGTTTTTTCATCTTTGTTTGAAATGTTTGATAAGAATTACATAATATAATAGGTTTTGTTGTTGTATATGAAAGAATCTACCGAACAACAAATAGATTTGTGCAAGAAAATACTCTTTACTTAGAATGTTTGACAATAGTTACACAATACAACAGATTTTATAAAAAGCTTAACAGCATAGTAAACTGGAAAACGAATTTGTAAATAACTTAACAACATAGTAAACTGTAAAACCAATTTGTAAACAGCATAACAACATAGTAAATTGGAAAACCAACTTGCAAACAACATAATAACATAGTAAACTAAAAAACCAACTGTAGTGTTTGATGTAAAAAAAATCTACCCAAAAACAAATGGAACTGTACAAGAAAGTACTTCAGAAATGAAACCTAAACTTCCTTCCAGTCAACCATAAATTCTTGAAATATCCAATTCCCCAAAATCTAAATACCTAAAAGTTGGTTTCTAAATAATCTTAACACGGATCGTGGGTTGAGTTGAGACTCCCCTCGCGTCCAGTTTCATTAAAACATCTGACAACTTTTCCCCTGCGTCATTTTCATCTTCTATTTGGATTTCCACGGTCTCTAGAGCAGGGGCGTTCTGGAGCAAGCATTTCAAAACAGCTATTTCCTTTTGAAAGTCCGAAACAGGGATTTCCCACTGGCAACAATAGTCTTCCAGGTCTACCTTCATCATGCGCAGATTATCAAGTGGGGAAGTTAGACATGGCGGTATTGGATATATAGCTAACTCCTGCGTTTTTTTGCATACAAAAACAAAAAAATACAAATCAGCAGGTTTATTAAAAGCAACAAGCATGCACATGGATTCCAATGGATATCATGCCAAACAAATCAGTTGGTTTACTAAAATCCCAAGTGAATAATAACAACAATAACAATAATTTCCTGCGTTTTATTGCATACAACAACAAAATACAAATAAGCTGTTGGATCTATAGCTAACTCCTGCGTCATCTCATTCTCCTCGTTACAATTTCCGACCGGCAAAATACAAATCAACAGGTTTATTAAAAGCAAATAAGCATGCACAGGATAATAACAGCAATAACCATGATAACAGCAATAACATAAACTTCTTACCATAAACAGCAATAACAGCAACTTCTTACCATAAGAAACAACAACAGGTAAGCCCAAACAGCAATAACAGCAACAAGTAAGCCCAAGTGAATAATAACAGCAATAACAGAAACTTCTTACCATAAGAAACGTGCCTGGAATGTGTAGGCGCTCAAGGTCAGGAAGCCTCTCTAAGAAATTGATGAGAGGATCACCCACCTGCTTTTCCCTTTTAAGCATCAGCGTCCAAGAATAGATATCAAGTTCCTTCAATGATTTGAAGCTCCCCAATATCTCAACAAATCGCTCTGCTGATACAGAGACTCTCTCTTCGCCCTCATACAGTGAGAGTCCAACCAAATTATTTCCGCATTCCAGCTTGAGTTGATCAATATAGTCAGAGAGCTCGTAAAACAACAAGCCATTCACTTTTAGATCATTTACACTTATCATGTCTGTTTCAAATGTTTGAAGCTTCGGGCAGTTTACAGTGAAAATCTCCATGCAATAACCATACACATGTAAATCTGTAAGGTGGGGAGCGCAAATGACAGGATTACGCAGCCCAACACAGCCGCGCAATGAAAGTTTTTGTAGAAGTGGGCAATAAAAGATAAAGTTACTTAAAGATTCATCATCTGTGAATACCATTTCCTCCAAACTGCAAGAAATGAGATGGTTAGAAAGTGTAGTTTGTGAGTGTAAGAGTGGTGAGATGATTGCAGGAGGTAGGACATCGTTTTTATTGGAATGACAGAGAGTGAGGTGTTGAACATTCTTCTGTGCTACAATCTACAATCCCCAGCCATTTCCATACACTTTCACGAGTAAAATTCCATGGATTGACATAATCCTTGTATCCTCATATCTCAAACTCTTTAACCAGTTCAAATGTCTCCAAATATGAGGAATGCATAAGCAAAATGTTGGAGATTATATTTTCCACCCTTGTTATTAAGAGCGAATCGACCTTTTCACATTCATAACTATCATCCAAAAGAAGAGACGGAGAGAGCGTGAGTTGGGAAATTTGGGTGATTAGAAATCTCCATCTTTTGGAGAGAACAAAGCATCTTACCGCATCTTTCATTTTAAGCTTAGAGAGGATGGAGCAAAGCAACTCATCTGGAAGCTTTGTGAATAAGTCCTGCAAGTCCTGCATGGTGAGAGTGGACAACGCTGTTGCTAAGTTAAAACAGATAGGATGAAGAAATGGAAGGTAAGAAGCTACCTGTAAAATACAATAGAGCATAAATCCATTTATACCTCCCAGCTTTTCTAAAAAATCTCTAGTTTATTCTCACTTTGTAAATACTGAGAGTTTGAATATATGGATAGACATATTTTGTTGGTAGTGTCTTACTTTCTGCATGTTGTTGGTCAACACAAGCAAATAAATAAGCACGATTTCCAAGAACATAAGCAGGTGGTGCTGTCGAACATGGAGGATTACAATGAAACATTTCAGTGGCTTTTAGATATACGTATTCCAAGAACATAAGCACATAGGATTACAATGAAACATTTCAGTGGCTTTTAGATATACGTATTCCAAGAACATAAGCACATAGGATTACAATGAAACATTTCAGTGGCTTTTAGATATACGTATTCCAAGAACATAAGCACATGGTGTTGTCGAACACTAAGGATTACCTGGCACACTTCACTAAAATTGAAACATTTTTGGGGCACAACTTACTAAAGTGGCACAACTTACTAAAATTATTTGCCAAAAACACATATAGATTCATAAAAACATACTAATATTTGAATTTGTATTTTTAATTTTTTTTATTTCATTGGTTAATATCACAAATGTTTGAGACATTTCTTCCACCTAAGCAAAGTTTCTAAGTCAATTGAATAAGTTTATATAATGGCTAGACATCAATGACATGCATTTTATTATTGGAGTAAGCTAGTCATATAGAAAACTGACCTTATTTTGGGACCCAATTTTGATAAGCATTTGGAAAAAAATTCAATGGAGTTATACCACATCCAAAATCCATGGTAGAATTTTTTTAGGAGTTTTCCCCAATTTTGAATTGAATCATATTATAAAAAATTTGATAAAAAATCTAAATCAATAGGAAATATAACTTTTAATTTCACCATAAATGAAAGTTTTCTACAAAATTAGACTACTACTTTTATTATTAAGATACTTTAAATTATTAATATGACAATTATAGGAATATGATGCCACCATGAAGGGAAAACCAACCTCTTCCATTGGTTCCACAACCCAAGTTAGTTATGGAACTCCACCAAAATAATTTGTCTCTAAGGGGTCCAAAAGGATTATTGCAATATAAAAAAAATTTAGGTTCTCAAAAGTGGTCATGAGCTAGACATAAGACCTCTCCTCTAAAGTTGGATGTTTTTCTTATAAAAACAAAACAGTTTCAAATTTTGGCAAGGGTGGTTGTTGGGACAAAATATTGAAAGTAGTGCACAAAGAATGGAAATCCCTAAGCTTTCACCCACACTCACTATGAAAACATTATTGTTGAAATGAAAAACGAATTTTCCACCAACCAAACTGATCGTGTTATGTAGAATACCCAAAGTTAAATTACATTTGGATTTATGATATTACAAGCCTTTATGCCTAGTTCAAATTCTTTAATCTTTCATTTGGGAAGCATAGTTCCTATTTGTACCATAGGAAAATTCCCTATCCTAAAGCTCAAATTTTTATTGATCTATATATTTGCACCTTCAAACCTTGCATATTTAGTTGCATGCTTGCATCATGGGATCCTACCACCTATTAAAGTGAATAATCTAGCATTTCAACCATGGAGGAACAAGAATGGCTCAAGATAAACATAAAAACATGGAAAAGATGAATTTCTCCATTATCTCTTAAGAGGTTGAATCAAGGGGGATGCAAGGGGTTCATATCTATGCCCCAACCTTATCTATTTCATTATCATCCTCTACTACATGCCTTATTTGTATGTGCCAATATGTATTCATTGGTGCCACGGAGAATCTAATCACTAATGTGATTTTCGTAGTATTAAGAGTATAGCCATCCTAAATTTTTAGAGCAATGTAGTGTATGACATTTCTAAGTGTGTAAACGATGTATAATTATGTTTTATCTTTGTCAATCTCTTTTGCTTTCACTTTTTTATACAAGAATCTCAAATTGAAAATAAGGAACAACATTATTACATGGTATTTGTATTCCTTCATAGCCCCCATTCAACCATATGATTCAAGTTACCATGCCATTTGTAAGGAATGGTGCATAATATAGTACAATTAAACTTCATAAAAATATAGTTCCTAGCATATCCCTACCTCAAGGAGATACATGGGTTTCTAGAAATAGCCATCCCTCAAGTTAGATTGTAGTAATTTTATGGCCAAACCTATCTTGTGTGTAAAAAACTCTTTTGATTACATGTCCTCAATTATTTAAGATAAATTTTGCATCCTAGAATATCACTAAAAATCCTGTCTTCTTACCCTTGTTCCTTATGTGTTAATTCCCTACAAAGTATGTTCTTGAATAATATTCAAATGTGGAGCAACAATCATTAGTTGGGAAGTCTATAGAGGCTAACACACTACCCACTCTTACATACCATGTATATATGATCCAAATTGGATCATTATATAGTTTTCCATCTTTGTGGGAACTTTTTAGCTAGAAAAAATAGATATATTGGCTTGTAGGTTGCATTTTAGGGGTAGGTCCCACTTTGGTGATTTGTGGTCCAAACCATCTAGAATTTATTTGAGGCCTTTACATACCATCTTTTTGGTCAAAACCTTGTGATATTAGTTCTCAACCTTGTGATGTTTTTATACACATCAAAATATTACCAATAACGTGAAAATCACCTCAACTTGAGTTTGTATGCAGAAGTTATGCCTCCCACAAGTTAACCTGTAATTTTGACCACTATGGTACCAAACATATGCCACGTCAACTTCCATTACTCACCCATGTATATTTTCAAGAATATTAAAAAAGGTCAAAAAAATTAACATTAATTGGGGGTTGAGGTATAGAAAAATCCTAGCCCTAACTCTAAACAACACCTAGTTTATATTAAATATTGAGCCAATGGTAAAAGAAGAAGCTCTATTCTTATTGTGTTGTTTATTGTTCCGTAGAAGATCATCTAACATCTATAATGACCACATAGTCTTTTCATATTGATCCAATGGGAAAATAAGAAGTTCTATTCTATTGTAAATTGCATCTTCTTCTTATTCTCTCCTGCAATTCTGACCTAGTTGTAACCACGGGGGGTTCATCAGTGAGGCAATATCATATCACGTCCATTCATATTGGGGGGTTGAATACTCTTAAAAACCTCAAAAATATATTGCCCCGTATTAAGGGGTCAAGGGGGGTTTTAATTTGACATAGCAATATAAATATTGGGGGTTATTTTATTTGGGAGTGCTGAGAAATAACCCCCAAATCATCGGATTGATTCATACGTCCAAACCACGGGCTCAATTCATAACCACCTAAAACTTAAGGACCTTCCATTTTTATTTGATATTGCTTATGATCCTAAGGTTTGCATAAATTTGATAATAGTGTACCAATGATAATATCGATGGAAGTCTCTTTGTATTATTGGCCTTCAGCAATCCTCATTTAATAGATTATTTAGGCTTGGTTTGAATTGATGTTATATTGTTTTCCATCTTTAAGTTAAGAGATATAGTTAAATGGGAGTTCTAGACTTGAACAATTGTATTGTATTTTTTGTAGGCATCAGGTAAAAGATTTACATCTTCATTTTTTAGGTTGGAGTTTAGGTGGGCATTGAGATTCAATTAAACCTTGCTCCACCACAACCAAGAAAAGTGAGACCAATCTTTCTTGGCTCACTAGAGCCAAGAAAAGTTAGATCAATGTTTCTTGACTAATTATTTTTTTCAACCTTTTGTATTCTTCTTTAATATTTTCACATTGCCACTTAGGAATATTTGTTAGATTGAGTTATATTCGACACGTTCATAATTGTAATTTCAATTCTTATATGGAAGGCATTTGTCTTAATATTGTATTGGAATTAACATGAACATAGGTGAAAATATAAATCCTTATTTACATACCCTATGTGTTATTGTTACCATGAAATGGTATCATATAAGTTTCACCATTTGTGTATCTTTATAACTATTGCATGCTTGAAACCTAACAATGGAGATTTTCCCCTATCCTTTAAAGATAAAAAAAACTAGATATAACCCAAGAAAAGGTAACTAAATGTTGTTAATTCCTGTGATTGCAAGAATAAATGTAAAGGAACTGGAGGCAATTCATTGGATATTGTGAATGACCCAAATCCAAGATATGCACATGATCATATGGTGTTATTGAAAAGTAAAAGGAATTTGTCTATGTTCATTTGGGTTCAGACATCAATGATGTTTGTTTTGATAGGAAGGTAGGGGTGTCCCTCCACAAAAGGGTTTCAATTTTGCATGTTTATGGAGTTTAATTTATTAAGCTTATAGAAAACATAAGTTCTCTATGGCTATATTTGTATTTACATGATATAAAATTGGTAGAGTGGCAGGTTGTGGTGTGAAACATTTTTAATTCTCATATTTTCTAAGAATTGCACTAACAATTGGACTATCAGTCTTTTACATTCTTTGTTATGTTGATCTCTTGACTAGGTTGCGTTTTATGCATTTTTCCTTTGCAAGTACTATTTCTTTTGGTGTTCCGCTATCCAATGCTACAAATTGATCAGTCGCCCTTGGAATCATAGTGGGATCATTATTAGCATTATACTATTATTTTATGTAGCATCTTGTTTGCTTATACTAAGATGTGTTAGGGGTCCTATTTGTTAACTTGGTAATATGATATAAAGGGGGTGTTAAAAATGGGTTGATAAAAATGGATACCTACAATATCTGGTGAAACTAGGGGTTTTCTTAATTAGAAAGGCATATTAGGAGGGGGGTTCAACAATACAATTTTAGGATGCATTTTCCAATATTTAGTGAAAATAGGGGTATTCTGTAATATCATGCGAACGATCGTGCTATGTAACAAGTTCACTGAGTGAACCCCCCGTGGTTGTAACACTATCACTAAATCCCATATCCCCTTAACCCCCAAAACCTTAACAACTTAACACCTTAAGCCATTAACCCCTAGTCATTTACCCCCTAACCCTTAAACCCCCCAAATCCTAATTCCTTAAACCCTAACCCCTAACCCTTAAACCCCTAAGTACTTAACCCTGTAACCTATAAATCCCTTAACCCCTAATATCTTAACCCCCTAAACCCTAAATTCATTTACCTCTAAGTCCTTAAACCTTATCCATTAAACCCCCTAACCCCTAATCCCCTAATCCCTAACTCCTTAACCCCTAAACCCTTAACCACTAATCCCTAAGACCTTAACCCCGAAACCCTTAACCCTTAACCCCTAACCCCTTAAATCATAACCCCATAATATGCTAACCCCTAAATTCCCTAATCCATAAACCCCATACCCCTAAGCCATTTACCCCTACACCCCCTAAAACCTAACCCTTAATCCCTTAATGCATAATCACGAAGACCTTAACATTTAAACCCATTAACCTAAGCCCCTAGCATCTAATCCCTTGACCTTTAATCCATTAACCCATAATCCATAATCCCTTAACCCATAAGCCATTAACCTAAGACCCTAACATCTAATCCCTTGACCTTAACCCCGAAACCCTTAACCCTTAAACCCTAACCCCTTAAATCATAACCCCATAATATGCTAACCCCTAAATTCCCTAATCCATAAACCCTATACCCCTAAGCCATTAACCCCTACACCCCCTAAAACCTAACCCTTAATCCCTTAATGCATAATCACGAAGACCTTAACATTTAAACCCATTAACCTAAGCCCCTAGCATCTAATCCCTTGACCTTTAATCCATTAACCCATAATCCATAATCCCTTAACCCATAATCCCTAAACCCCCAATCCCGAATCGCTTAGCCCATAAGTTGTGAATCCCCTAACCCCTAAGCCCTTCTCCCTTAATCCTTTAATCCCTAATCCCTAATCCCTTAACACCTAAACCCCTAACCCCTAACACCTTAAACCCTACGCCCTTAACCCATAATCCCTAATCCATTAACCTTTAAACACCATTAATCCCTTAACCCCTAATCCCTAATCCCTTAACCCTTAAGCCATAAACCCCTAATCCGTAAATCCCATAATCCGTAAATCCCTTATCCCGTGAACCCCCAAAACCTCAACAACGTAACTATTTAGCCACGGTAGGCATTAAATTGGAATCTAAATTGAATGCAAAACTAGAAGCTACAAAGGAAGCTAAAGTAGAAGCTAAAAAAGGAGTGAAAAAGGAAGCTAAAGTAGAAGCTAAAAAAGGAGTGAAAAAGGAAGCTAAACCAGAAGTTATACAGGAAGCTACACAAGAAGCTAAATTGGAAGCTAAATAGGGCGCTAACTAGAAGAATTAATTATGGCGCTAAATTCGCCACTAAGGTCTGAGCTAAAGTAGGCACTAATTAGCACCGACTTTAGTTTTGACTAGGAATACACTACGCAAAGAATGCCGAAAATAGCACCAACCTGATGAATAGCACCGACTATTTCTAGCAAATGTAGAAAAATACATTAAAACAATGAGTGGAAGCGAAAAATGGAGCTAAACAAGAATCTAATCATGGGGTTTTGTTGTAGTGATGGATTCTTCTGGAATAAAGGTGGTATAATAGTACTTATCATGGAGCTACCAAAACCACCCCATGTGAAGAAGTATTTTGCCAAAAATCTTTGTTTTTGGTTTCCTATTTACAATGCAGTGGATAACACACTTCATGCTAGAGAACTTATTATCCACACACTTAAAGAAAAATTTGGCTATGGATCAAAACGAAATCAAACAACAAGAGTATTGACATTGATTAGAATGTTTGTTCATAGAAGGGGATCATGTGTTTCTTCATCTTCAACCTTATAATTAAACATCGCTAAAAATAAACCCCAGTAGAAACTATCCCTAAATTTCTATGGACCTTACAATATCCTACAATGCATTGGACATGTGGCCTATAATCTATCTTTGCTAGATCAATCCAAGATTTACCTGATTTTTCATGAACCTTTCTTAAAAAAGGTGATTAGCACCACTTGTAAAGTGTATACCAAGTTACCTAAACTTTAT
This sequence comes from Larix kaempferi, assembly GCA_027924585.1. Classification (NCBI taxonomy): domain Eukaryota; kingdom Viridiplantae; phylum Streptophyta; class Pinopsida; order Pinales; family Pinaceae; genus Larix; species Larix kaempferi. The sequence continues at coordinate 10,565,925 of BSBM01000259.1, read as the reverse complement.
GAGGAAAGTTTCATTTGGCTTAAGCTGGAAGCAATATTAGATAGTGGAGAACAATAATTACATAGGTGCATAGTAAAAAAAAGTCTTGATCTAGTGGAAATATACGCAACCAGAAGATGCCACTTGGGAACCTGATGGGATTTTGTATCATTTTCCTCACCTTCAGCCTTGAGACATTGTTCTTGGGGGAAGGGGTGGGGGGCATGTTAGGGTCCTACCCTAACCCCCTTACTACGATTTATTCAAGTAATGTATGCTGCCATATCTTTTGGATAAGGCTAAGTAGTTAGTAGTGAACAATTTATTAATGTAAAATAGTTTCTCTATTAATTAAGGCTTACTAGGTAGCTGGTAGACATTATTTAATTGGAACAAGTAAGTAGTTAGGGTTTTAGGATAGTGAAAGCTTATTTAAAGAGCTAGAAGGCTATGGATTGTTTTGTCAAGAATTATTATATTGATTCTCTACTCAAGTCAAAGGTATCCCAACCTTAAGAGGTGAGTGAACATTGCTTCCTGAATTGATTATCATAATACAGGGGTTAATTATGCAACATCTATCTTTCAATTCTCTTGTGCTTGGTTATTCTACACTATAATTTCTAGTTTATTACATCATAAATATGTGTATATCCTATGTTATTTTAGGTTTTATGGTTAATAACACCATAGTAGTGAAAATAATACTTTGGTATATCCAGGGTACAATTGAGTTTGGGATTCATTATAGTTCAAGGAGGATTCCTTTGTTTTTTGGTTTCATTGATTTTGATTGGGGTGGAAACCCTGACAATAAAAAAAATATTCTATAGGTTATGTTTTCGATATTAGACCTATCACTTGGGCCTGTAAGAAACAAGCTCTTTCTCTTTGTTCTACAAAATCAGAGTATTGGGACACATTTAATGAAAATCAAGAAGCCTTGTAGCTTTGGCAGTTCCATTTTGAGTTTGGATTCCAACGACGACATTCAACTACCCTATTGTGTGAAAGTCAAAGTACTATCAAGCTTGCGAAAGATTTATTTCAACATCAGTGCAACAAACACATTGAGATATACATGCAGTTCATCAAAAATATTATCCAAGAGTGTATTCTCATAGTGCTATTTTTCCTTGCAGATGATTGAGTTGCTGACATTTTCAAAAAATCTCTTACACAAACAAAGTTTTCAAAACTTCAATCTATGTAAGGAGTTCAAGAAATTGTCATTAAGCAGGGATATGATTTAACGCCACTTTCTTTTTCCTATTGTGTCACCTTTTTAAATGCTTCAATCCTATCCCAATTTGTTCCTGAGGGGAATTTTAGGATATTTAAACACTTCGGATGTAATGAAGATCAACTTGGTCTAATGTATCTTGAGGTAAAGTGTGTTTCTTTAGTATGCATTAGTATGGATTTTTACTTATGTAATATGATGGTCATGATATGTCCTAGACATAAAGTGATATGAAAGTTCATATTCTTGTTGATTTTAAACAAGTACATTGATCCATGGCTTAACACATGATTGGTTTATGATTTCCATTTAAAGAGCTGGAGTGTTAAAGAAATGTAACTGTGGAAGATATTCTAAATGTATTTGTCTATTGTATTATTTTATTCCTCCTTCGGGAGATGTCATTGATGTAATTAATAATGTAAGAGTCATTGAAAGAGTCAATGTAAAACCCTAACTTATTAGGTCGGCCTGGAAAGATCTAGAAATAATATTTTATTGTAAAGAGTACAGGTCGACCCAGTTAGGTGAGTTAGATCCAACCTAATTAGTAAAAGGTCAAGTCAATTGTAAAGTATAAATAGGGGATTGAGTTTCTCATTTGCAACACTCACCTCACTCACTCAAGGTCGTATGGGAGAGATAGGAGTTCGCACAAGTGAAGGAGAGAAGTTGTTTTGTCTTGGGGTTTTATCTTGTACTTGGTGAATTTCTCATGTATGCATATTTGTGTAATATTATAATGAAATGTAAAATAATAAACAAAGTAAATAATAAAAGGAATACAAAAGAAAAATAAAGGAAAACCAATTGCATTAAAATAAATTAAGAAAAAGGGAGGAAGGGGGAGATAAAAGAGGGAGGAGAAGAAGAGAGGAGGATATTTTTGGTCTTTTGGAATTTTGGAAGGAGAACTTGGGAGGAGCAAAGAAAGAGGAAAGAAGGCAAGCTCTGACATAGGGTTAATTCTTGGGGGCTCCGGCTCGGGGGCCTCAACCATTGGTTGGGGGTTGGTTGGGTGGAGAGTCGCCCCCCCACCTTCAGTTGTGGGTATTGGAGCTATCAAGGTAACTACCAGGTCATCTAAGGTCATCTTATCAGGTAAGGCTTTTTAAATTTCATAGAATATTTCCTTAAATTGTTGATTAGATCCACTCTTTTGTAATCATATCTTCTTTGCATGCTAGTTCTTTGTTTTTTCATTGGTTTTTTTATGATTTTAAGGTTATCAAATCCTACATTTGGTATCAGAGCGAGGTTCAAACAATGGTCCTTAGGGTCTCTTAAATTCTTTTCAAATTTATCAAATGCTTATTTTATATGGGTGCATGTTATTGGTTCTGTGATAGTAAAACAATAAATCTGCCATATATAGACCTGTCATTAAAATATTTGCAGAATTGTTTATATTACCAAATCCACCCATACTCTCTTTGCATGCCTACGATATAGGTTTTCATGTAACTTTGTCCATACGTATATATAGAAATACATAAGGTATGTACTATGCATTGTAAATCCTTTATTTGAATCTATATTAAATTGTTTTTAAGAGCCTTGATATCACCCTGATAGCGAAATTGTTTATGAAACCTTACAATTATCCATGTAAATACGGTATTAATTGGTGCGTGAGTTATCCCTATAAAGATCGGTATTAATCCTTGCATGATGCATTCAATTAGTTCCCTATGGATATGTATGGAATCCTTGCGAAATGATAAACTAGTTTGTATGTAATTGAAAAGAAAATTCCATTCACTGATCCTAATTGAACAATTGATTCTGGTACTTAACTCATCGAACCACCCCGAAAAAAAAAACAAAGCCTAATTCTCTGCAATAATTTTCAAAGATTGCTCTCCAATTTCGATAAAATTATCTTGGGGTAAACCCATAGGTAGAATCCTAATGTTTTGAATCTCTTGCATATTAATATAACATTTATAGATTTGATTGGCTATTTTGCACTCACTCTCAACATGGCCACAACATAAATCAATACATCATTCAGGAGGTCATCAAAATGATTAAAGTCATTGGGTTCTTGTTGAAACAGATTTCAGTTGATCCCAGTGCAACCAGAGTAGGAGGGGGGGTATGATTCTCACGGAGATGGTGAGTAAGGAAATATGAAGTAAAAAAATACACAATTATTAATTATTACTTAATCAACTAATGCTTCTGTGTGTACGATGCATAATTGTTGCTATGGTTGCATACGAGACTCATGGGGAATTACTTAAGAGCATGTTGTAACTTAGGGCGTTTTATTGTATTAGTGTGGTTTGCAGACTTCTATGTGGTGGCCACACATATAAATATCTTAACTTCACAATAGTACTACCTACCTATATATTCTCATATTTACTTGATTGGTTGATTGAATAAGTATTGTATTATTGCTTGAAGATTATAACTTCAGGATGCAGTTTCCTGAAGGGGGGAAGTATGTAACAACCCTCATGTATGCATCATTAGGGGAGTATTGAGGTCTAAAATGGGCCTCCTAAGGGAAATAATAAAATAATATTTTAATAATAAAAGAACAGTTCTAGATTTTAGAGAGAAAAAAGAAAAACTACTTTTTTATTATCGTATTTTTGACATATATGCTTAACAATTCACCCAAATTTCAAGTTTCAACACTTTTTGGATGCGGATTTTAATTACACATCCAGCCCATACCCACACTACATACTTTCGAGGCACCCATGGCATGAAAACGTGAAAATTTCAATAAAAAACATATTTTAATATTAAAATACGTTTTTTTATTGAAATTTTCATTTTTTCATTCCATGGGTGCCTCGGAAGTATGCAATGTGGGTATGGGTTGGATGCAAAATTAAAATCCACATCCAACAAGTGTCGAAACTTGAAATTCGGGTGAACCGTTAAGCATATATGTCAAAAATACGATAAGAAAAAATAGTTTTTTCTTTTTCCCTCCAATTTGTTTTACAAATTTTACCCTTATGGTTGACATCATCATCTTGAATCCTATTGGCTCTTATAAAGTGAATTTTTATGGTACATTATTTGTTTTGAGGAGCATTTTTTACCTCAAAACTCCCCTAATATTTGTGTAATATTATAATGAAATGTAAAATAATAAATAAAGTAAATAATAAAAGGAATACGAAAGAAAAATAAAGGAAAACTAATTGCTTTAAAATAAATTAAGAAAAAGGGAGAAAGGGGGAGATAAAAGAGGGAGGAGAAGAAGAGAGGAGGATCTTTTTGGTCTTTCGGCATTTTGGAAGGAGAGATTGGGAGGAGCCAAGAAAGAGGAAATAAAGCAAGCTCTAGCATAGGGTTAATTGTTAGGGGCTCAGGGGCCTCAGCCATTGGCTGAGGGTTGGTTGGATGGAGATTCATCCCCCCACCTTCAGTTACAGGTATTGGAGCTGTCAAGGTAACTACCAGGTCATCTAATCAGGTAAGGATTTTTAAATTTCATCAAATAATTCCTTAAATTGTTGATTAGATCCACTCTTTTGTATTCAGATCTTCTTTGCATGTTGGTTCTTTGTTTGTTCATTGGTTTTTTTTATGAGTTTAAGGTTATCATATCCTACACACTTTTGGAGAAGGTTTAGGATCTGAAACATGGACAGGCCTAAGATTAAATATTCATGTACCTTGTGTGCAATTTTCAACCTCATATTCGCTGTACTTTAGGAGATATGATCCATGAAAATTAGGGTTTCAACGTCCTCCAAAATTCATTTTTAAAAAGGTGACCTAGGGAGAAATGATATATATCGGGATATGAAGATCCAAATCAAATTTTGTAAGATGTTCCAGAAAGTGCACGGACTTTATTTTTGTTGGTGAGAGTTTTAGAACCCGCAAATGAAACAGTGACACATGGAAGTTCGTACAAGTTCGATGTACTGAAAAATTCCATAAACATGACCTCTTGGGAAAATTAACATAAGTTTAAAATTGGTTAATCCAATACTGCTCTAACCTATGAGGTTGTATGGAGGACATATCATACTATCACAGGATGAAGTTTCAAACCTTTAGGAGCAGAAATTTTCGAGATACATCAGAATTAAGACTCAACAAATATGCAATAGAAATTGAAGAAACTAGGGCTTCTTATTCTTGGAGCTCTCTCCATAGATCAACTGAAAAATAGGGTGCATTTAATTCTCCTCACTAGGGAATATATTTTTGTCAAAGCAGAATTCAATTTTGAGAATTTTCATTTTTGGGTCCACGACTGCAGCCCGGATAACTAGGGCATCAAGTTTTTGGAAGATCTGCTCACAGAATAAAAAAAGGAGTACTTTTCTCAACTCGCCTTGTGGAGGAGCATCTTTTCATCCAATTAGTTTTCCAAAATTCCGAAGTTGGAAAATTAGGGTTTCTCTGTCAAACCCTATATCAAGGTAGAAGCAGTTTTCAGAAGGGCAACTTTGATGGGCATGGAAATATAGAGTCATGCTTATTCTTGAAGAACATGACCTAAACAGGGACTTATAGAACCAGAAGGATATGAATCCAAAGCAAGGCATAAGAAGTATATGGTCAAGGCAAAAGGAATCATTACTGATTCTATAAAAGATCACTTGATCTCTCAAGTGTATTCAAAGAAGACTCCAAAAGAAATGTTTGATGCTCTGAATAACCTTTTTGAAAGGAAGAACAATGTACATTCCTGTGAGGACTCTCCAAGAAGATCTCAAAGACCTCAGAAGAGAAAGAATTACAAGACAGACCTACCTTCAGTTGAATGTTATTCCTGTCACAAAACATGACACATTGCGAGATATTGTCCACTCAAATCTATTAAATTTTGAGGATTAATTCAAGATACTCTAGGATCTTTGCTGAGAGAATAACATGTACGGTATATCAATGCATATCAATCATAGCAAGCATGTCAATCATCACAAGAAGCAAACATAAGAGACAATAGACACACAGAGTGTCCGTGAGGAAAACCCTAACATGAAAAACCCCACAACTTCCTCAGAGATAGATAGAGCAATGATACAACCAAAGTACAACCCAAGTACACAAAGATAGACTCCTCCTAGCAGCCAATCCTCCTCCTCACATGTGCGCCACTTTCCGAGTGAAGGAAGAGTGAGTTCTGAAGTGATCCAAATAGATATTGGGAGATCTCTATTTATTCTTGTCCTGGATGTCCAATAAACTTATGGGGCCGACTTGTCTAGCTTAGCACAATAACCTCATGTTACATTAATCTAGGCCGACCCCTTACAAGGTGGTCTAATAACCCATCGGCAAGTTAACACACTTGCGACACTTGTCAATACAAATTACGACACTTCCATATAGAGGAATAATACATCTCTATAGGAGTACAATAAATATATATATGAAATACATTCCGAAGTTACATATACATCAACACTCCCTCTTAACTAGGAAGTTATTTCTTGACACAGATCTGCTAGCACGAGTCTTCTTCTCTGGATCATCATCAGTGAATCATCATCCTCGAATCATCGTCATCGTCACTGTTGCTACTATCTCAATCAATCTCTGAATCTACTCGTCATAGGAAGTTCTATAGAGCCAGTCCTTTTTCATACTGGATGTAGGCCCACCACCTACAGGTCTTCATCATCACTGGCCATACTATGGAATCCTCAGGACTTATTACGTGCGTCACAAAACCTGGCTGCAGCATCCCAGGATGTTACGAGCACACAGCTCTACCTGTTGGATCTACCAGGAGCACATTACATTTGACCCATCACAAAACCTGGATGAAGCATCCCAGGTTTTTATGAGCACACAGCTCTACCTGTCGGATCTCCCAGGAGCACATTACATGTGATCTCACCACAAAACCTAGCTGAAGCATCCCAGGCTGTTACGAGCACACAGCTCTACCTGTCAGATATCCTAGGGGCACATTACATGTGGTCCACCACAAAACCTGGCTGAAGCATCCCAGGCTATTACGAGCACACAGCTCTACCTGTCGGATCTCCCAGGAGCATATTACATGTGGTCATGGCAATGCCTCGAAAGAGCATCTAAGGCCTTTTTCATCCTTTCCAGATCTCCCAGATCCACTTACATGCCATAGGATAGTGCCTCGAAAGAGCATCTGAGGCCTTTTTCATCCTGTCCAGATCTCCCAGGTCTACTTACATGTCCTTCCAGAGCAATTCCTCGAAAGAGCATCTAAGGCCTTTTTCATCCTGTCCAGATCTCCCAGGTATACTTACATGCTCATCTGCACAACCTGTCCATGGCCATAGAGTATCAACCTGATACTCTCCATACATCATCCTGATGTACACATGATCATCCTGATCATCATCACTGCATCGTCCTGATGCATGTCATCTGGAGAAGCTCGTCATCCACGATCATCCTGATCATACAATGCATCTACCTGATGCATACCAAGTATCTACCTGATACATATCACCATACACAATGTATCCACCTGATACATACATAGATACATGATCCACACAATGTATCTACCTGATACATATCAACATACATGATCTACCTGATCATACAACGTATCCACCTGATACATATACAGATACATGGTCCAAGCATCCAACATGATGCGTACATATACATACAAATGTAAATCATCCAACTGATCATACAAAGCAGAAACTAGAACATCATCCTAATGCTCATCATCCAAGGCTTATATCCATAGCCATGTGAAGGATCCTCCTTCCACCATGATTGGAATGGCTTCAACAAATGTCTCCATCACTTCTTCCTCGAAGTGTCGTCAATCTGAAGAACACCAAGCCTCTCTCTGAAGTACTCGAACTTCACACAACTCTAGTTGTCACAAAATATACCAGTAGCCACCAACGGTAGATCAAATAACTCAGACAGTAGCTTCCTCAACCATACTGCCTCACAACTAGCTGAACAGGCTGCAACATACTCTGCCTCGGCTATACTCAATGCTACACAGGACTGCTTCCTGCTAAACCAAGAGATCATACCTGATCCCATACTGAAGCAGCACCCAGAAGTGCTCTTCCTATCTGCAGCACTACCTGCCCAATCTAAATCAACATAAACCTGTAGGTTAAACTAATGATTCGCATCATACTTGAGCCCATAATCAATTGTACCCTTTAGGTACCTCAGAATTTGCTTTTCAACAACCAGGTGAACACTCCTCGGATCCATCAAGAACTGGCTCAATGTGTTCACCGCAAAGCAAATATCTGGTCTCATGTTCGTTAGGTACATCAAGAACCCAATCATCTGACGATACATAGTGACATCAACTAGCTCAGATGAAGCATCACACAGAAGCTTCAGGTTCGATGCCATAGGTGTGGCCATGGCCTTGCAGTCCATCATCCCGAACCTCTTTAGGATCTCTAGTGTATACTTCCCTTGTCCAAGGATGATCCCATTTGCACTCTACCACACCTCCATGCCTAGAAAATAGTGCATCATCCCCAAGTTCTTCATCTCGAACTCGGCAGCAAGCTTCCTCTTGGTATCAGCAATCAAGCTATCATTACCTGTAACAAACAGGTCATCCACATACAAAAGTAGTATCACTGGATTTCCTTCCTCAACCTTGTAGTAAAGGTTGGAATCCGCTTTACTCTTAGTAAAGCCCAAACTAGATAGGAAACTGTCCATCCTACCATACCAAGTCCTAGGAGCTTGCTTTAAGCCATACAAGGCTTTCTTCAACCTACACACATATGACTTCCTGTCATGTGTCTCAAAACCAAGTGGCTGCTCCACATACACTTCCTCCTCGACTACCCCATTCAATAAAGCAGTCTTGACATCCATCTAGTGTATCTTCCATTTCATCACTGTAGCCAGCGAAAGTACTAATCTAATGGAAGTGTGCCTGGCTATAGGTGTAGAAGTCTTTTCATACTCAATCCCTTTTTCTGGGAGAAGTCACGAGCTACAAACTTCGTTTTGTATTTCTCCATGGTACCATCTGCAGCATGCTTGATCTTATAGATCTGTTTGGAAGTCACAACAGACTTCCCTTCATGTCTTGGGACTGCATCCCAAACATCATTCTTCATGATCGACTGATCATGGCATTCTTTCATTACTTCATCCCAGATCCTGGGAACTTCAATATCTTCAATAGATATCTTTGTTGCTGGAACAAATGTTGTAGTCCTTCTTTTGTAGGTGAAGGTATACAATCTTTCCTACAAGACAAGTTAAATTGCATGATTAGAAACATCTCATGGTTTCATAACAAAATCTTACACATAAGAATATATGTCATACAGTCATGCAATTATTTTAGCCAATGCTTCAATACAACATTTATCCATATCCCGTAACTTTCTAGATGCCTTCCAATCTCTACCAGAACATTGTTAAGAGTGTGAAAAACTCCCAACATGTCAGCAAAGAGGTTTCATTCTAGATAAATAGCAATGGAATGTTGTACAGTACCATAGGCCACTTACCCATTACTTTCATATTAGTAGTATCTTGTTCATCAATGCAATATTTCTATTATGCACAACGTAAGTCTATGAACATAAGCATATACGTCAGTGAATAACATTATTTAAACAAACAGAATATACAAGAAATGACAATTCACATACTTATCTTTGTTTGTTTGTTGGGTGGACTCCCTCTGAATCTTTGCTTCCTTGCAGGAGCTGCATGAGTCCTATTCTGAAGTAACTTCTTCTACACCTTTCTGTTGTGAATTCTAAGGAGTGGTGAACTCCCTCTTAATTCCTAAATCACTGCATAGTACTTGAAGTCTGCTGAAGTGAATTCTCCACCATTGTCAGATCTGAAGGTCTTGAACTTCTTTTCAGTGTGATTTTCTATCAAGGCCTTGAATTCCTTGAACTTGTCAAACACTTCATCCTTGTTCTTCAAGAAGTAAACCCAAGTCTTGCTGGAGAAGTCATCAATGAAAGAGACATAGTAAACATACCCACTCAGAGAACTAGATGAAATCGGACTGTATACATCAGAGTGGATAATTCCTTTTTACTTACTTGCTTGTGATTTCCTTCTTTGTGTTCTTTCCTTTTTGCACATCATTTGCAAACACCTTCATGCTTGGTCTTGATTTCAGGAAGACCCTCTACAACTTTACTTGCAATTGGTAGAGATCTGTAGTGCACATGAGCAAGCCTTTTATGCCAAAGTTCACTTGGCTCCATGGAATCATGCACCATGGCATGTTCAGGTTGTCCTTTCAATGTATACAATCCTCCCTCTTGCTCTCCAATCACCACTGCATCATCTATAGTTTTACATTTTGGCCACATTAGGACTTGGCCATCTACAAATGCAACCCTCATACCTTTTGCATCCAATGTAGATATGGTGAGTAAGTTTTTCTTGAGCCCAGGTACAAATAATACATCTTTCATTCCCAGAGTCTAGGTTGTAGGAGGCTTCACCACTTCCTTTGATGGGGTATTGATAGTCATCCCCAAGTTTCACCTTATGGGGTGACTCATGTTTAGATAGATTTACAAAAGATTCTTTAAACCCAGTCATGTGTTTGGAAGCCCCTCTGTCAATAAGCCAATCATTACAACCATAAGAAATAGTACCTGTGAGAGCAGAGATTAGAACATACTCTTCTTCGCTTGATGAGTCATCATCATCACTTTCTGCTCTAGCCTTCTTCTTGGGAGGTTCATCATCCTCGGCAGCATGAGCATGGTACCTTCTTTTGCTTCCCTTCTTCTTCTTGTTGAAGTTGTTGTTTTCCTTCTTGTTCTTGAGACAATTTATAGCAATATTTCCCTTTTCATTACAGGTAAAGCATATTCTCCTTTCTTTATGGTGATGTGAAGATTTCTTGAAGTGAGATGGATCTCTCTTGGACTTCCCTTTCTTGGTGTGATTTGTGAGAGCTTGATCTTCATTCCCCATCTTTTCTTCTCATGCCACAAGCCTTGATTCTTCTTGTGAGCATTCTTCCCGTAGTCTGCTGAAGGATACCAACTTCTTTCTTGCACAGATTCCTTGGATAAAGGAATCCCGTGACCTGGGTAGGCCATTTAGATTGGTCATGGCAACTTCACCATTCTCCACCATTTCATCCACTGCTTCTAGTTGTTCCTTGATCTGAGAGACCCTAGAAAAATAAGATTGAATGGATTCTCCATTATGAAGTTTTACCCCTTTCAATTGGTTCCACAGAGTCATCTTTCGATTTATGTTCTTCCCTTCAAATAACTTGGATAGGGAATCAAACATCTCTTTGGGTGTCTTCAGAGATGACACATGGGGGATGAGATGGTCCTTGATAGAATCAACAATGATTCTCTTTGCATTGACCAAGTTCTTCTTGTGGCGGGCTTTAGCCTCTTCTCCCTCTGGGACAAGGACCTCTTCCCTTATATAGGAGTCCAACTCATTCTCTTCCAGGATTAACTCAATCCTATACTTCCAGGCTCGGAAGTTATTATCCCCTTCAAGCTTGTCCTCAATCTTGGTGTGGTCAGACATCTTTAAAGAGTACTTCAAATGGAAATAGAGAATATTTAGGTCTTACCACTTGATTTGCTGAAAATTGGATCTGGTCCGAGATTAGGGTTTGTCAGAGAAACCCTAAAAATTCAAAATGTGAATTTCAACTTTATGAAAGGATAGAAATATGCGCCTTGATGAGTTTATCAGCCTGGTATACTCAGAATTTGATTTCTGCAAAGTTTCACCCTTCAGAAGTGCCTTTTAGTCTTCCCGGATTCACTAAGGAGGACCCTGAATTAGGGTTTGAGTTTCCCGGAGATTTACCCAGCCACAAATCTCGATCCAAAGCTCTAAAATTTGATTTTTCCAAGGTTCTTCCAGCTATGTCTTCATATTTCATAAATTCCTATTTTTGTGGAAACCCTAATTTTTAGGGCCAAAACTGAAAGTGCTCAGAACTGAATTCTGATTGGACAGAAAGATTCACCTTGCCGAGGAGAGTCAATCTATCATATTGCTTTTCTAAAATCTGTGGAGAGAAACCCAATAAAAAAGAAACCCTGGTGTCCGTCACTACACAATGTCTTCTTCTCAGGTTAGCTCTGATACCATGTTAAATTTTGAGCATTAATTCAAGATACTCTAGGATCTTTGCTGAGAGAATCACATGTACAGTATATCAATGCATATCAATCATAGCAAGCATGTCAATCATCACAAGAAGCAAACATAAGAGACAATAGACACACAGAGTTTCCGTGGGGAAAACCCTAAGGTGAAAAACCCCACAACTTCCTCAGAGATAGATAGAGCAATGATACAACCAAAGTACAACCCAAGTACATAGAGATAGACTCCTCCTAGCAGCCAATCCTCCTCCTCATATGTGCGCCACTTTTCGAGTGAAGGAAGAGTGAGTTTTGAAGTGATCCAAATAGAGATCGGGAGATCTCTATTTATACTTGTCCTGACTGCCCAATAAAATTATGGGGCCGACTTGTCTAGCTTAGCAAAATAACCTCATGTTACATTAATCTGGGCCGACCCCTTACAAGGTGGTATAATAACCCATCGACAAGTTAGCACACTTGCGACACTTGTCAATACAAATGACAACACTTCCGTATAGAGGAATAATACATCTCTATAGGAGTACAATAAATATATATATGAAATACATTCCAAAGTTACATATACATCAACAAAATATGGACTACATAAGAAGCAAAAGAAAAAATTTCATGCTCATATAGCCGAATATAGTGAATATGATGATTAAGTCAAAACCAGAGAAGACAGAGAAGGATATGTACTTTAATCCAAACTAGGAAGATGGAAGAACCTCTTATCTATCTCAACATTAGATAAGAAGGGATGCAGTCATGAATGGGATTGAAGAAGGAGGGACACACAGAGTCTACTCTAGTACAAAGAACAAGTGATCTACAGTATAGAATATTTGCTCAATATTTCCGATCATGAGAAAGAAAGGCATAGGTCCTCAGAATCAGATGTTGTGGTGGAGCACACTGTTAGAGATTCTTGCAAGGAGACTAGGATCAAGAGAGATCCTACCAAACAAACAAAGATAAGTATTTGAATTGTTATTCTCTGTACTATCTAGTTGTGTACATATTTATGTTCCTAGATTTAGGATGTGTATTATGCATGTTAGAGGGTTTGCATTGATAATACTAATAGTATGCACATGATGGGTAAGTGGCTTATGGTACTATACAACATTCCAATTCTACTTATCTAGAGTGAAACCTCTTTGCTGAAATATTGGGAGTAGTGCACGCTCTTAATAATGTTCTGGTAGAGATGAAAGGCATCTAGAAAGTTACCGTATGAATGCAGGATATGGATGAATGTTGTGTTGAAGCATTGGCTAAGATAGTTGCGCGACTGTGTGAACTAAGCATAAGAATTTGTAATTATTAATACATTTTGGAAACTATGAAATGTTTCTAACCATGCAACTGAATTTTAATTGTAGGAAATATCGTGTATGATCACCTACAAACGAAGAATAAGGAGACTTGTTTTGTAGAGCAAGTGACGATGGTTAAACCATAACATTCAACAAGATTTATGAATTTATGCATACTATAGAAGTACAAAGCAAGGGTTCTCTTAGAAATAAGGAGTCGACTATGACGAGATGTTTCTCTAGTTGCCATACACACTTCCTCAATGGTGAATATTACACTAGATGGATGGTGTAATCAAAGTAGAAGATGATATCGAGAAACCTCCAGGACTAAGGACTCTCTACAAAGAACCACATGTGTGCAGATTGAAGAAGACTTTGTACAGGATCAGAAGGCACCCATGGGATAGGATGATCACCTAGAGTGATGAGATATCAACCTTTTCTACAAGGTTGAAGATGAGGAGCTCATGGATGGGTGCAAGAGAGAACATGCAACAGAGTTCGAGATATTGGTATCCAGTGATCTGTAAAGATGACATAAATGGATACACAGAAGATCATCAGAAGATAAGGCTACCAGTCACTCCAATGAAGAATGTCCCAATGTAGGGAGTATAAGATGCAGAGGGAGGATAGTGCTCAATTATAGAAGGAGCAGGAAAGCTCTGCTTCAAAGGAAGTGACTACAGTATAGATGGAGAGACACGTTCACTTAGTCTATATTTACGGCAAAGGTTGTTTGCCCCAGTATGTAGAAATACCGAAAAGGTTTGATATGTTGGAAAGTAAATCCATGACCATGCCCATGGATACAAATTTGAATTTGATGATTGATGCTTCGTCAGAGTTAGTGGATGTGATAGTATACAAGAATATTATTGGGTCATTGATGTATCTAATGAATACCAGGCCAGATATATGCTTTGCTGTGAACACCTTGAGTTGGAATTTGGTTGAGCCCAGACATGTTCACCTTATAGCTGCAAAGCATGTGATGAGGTACCTAAAAGGTATGGTAGATTATGATCTTAGTTATACTAGAGATCATGACTTCAGACTATATGGTTATACATATTCAGATTGCGCAGGAAGTGTCTCAGATAGAAAGATCACTTCAGGTGGATGTTACAGTTTGAAGTTAGCCATGATTTCATGGCTAAGAAGCAGTCCAGTGTTGCTCTTAGCACTGTAGAAGCATAATATATCATAGATCGTTCCACGAGTTGTGAAGCCATATGGCTTCGGAAGTTGTTATTAGGTCTATTCGATATGGATTTGGATACCACAGTGATTCTATGTGATAACCAAAGATGAGTTCGTGTGAGTATTCTGATCACAGAAGATCTAGGAGCTATGGAGAACCTCACAAAATCGAATTAATTTGCAAAAACAGTGGAAAAACTTGAAAAAGATGATAATTTTACACACAATGTATGCTCAAATATTTGATTAACTGACTGTCTAACATGTGAAAATGTTAGTAACAGGTTTTTATTACATCCATGAGAAAATCGAGAGCATTAGGTGGCTCAAGCTGAGTGTACAAGTCATCAATGCCAAATTGGCCTCAATCCCCCCTAGGTGGGTCCAACTCAATCCCAATCACCCCAAACAGCCACGAATTCTGGTGTGGAGGTGGCTGAAGCATGCTGGGTCATTAATGAGATCAAGGCAGGCGTGGGTGAGTAAGTAGAGGAGGTTTGGGGGCCCAAGGGAGCATTAAATGCTCCAAATCTAGCCAAAAATGGGCAAAAATCCACCCTAGCGCCCTTGGTCAACTAAAATTCCCCAAAACAAGGAGAGAGGGCACTCCAGAAATTAATGAGGGCGCACTTGTGGACAAAACTGGAGGCTGGGTGAACTGGTTTGCTTGGAAGTGGGTGTGAACACTCTCAAAAGTGGGTTTTTGACCAACTATAGTCACTTAATCCAAAACATGGTTTAATTTAAGCACATGGGCAATAAAAATTTATGGATTATGGTACTAAGTGTGGATTACTGTTCTAACACCCCCCCTTAACCATAACTTAGTACATCTCATGAAATATAAGTGAGAGGCCTTGGCAACAAAGGCTCAAGTCACCTCAATACAAACAGAAATTTTATTTGTCCATATGAACCGAGGAAAAGAAGTAAAACCTCATGGGATAAAAACTTCCCTCAAAAATGGACATGGGGCTGAACCTGCAATTAAATTGCAGCAATCACCATCCATCACTCACTCCAAGAAAATCTCTCAAGTGAGTGAAGGTCTTCTCAGTAAAGCACTTGGTGAAAATATCTGCAGTTTGCTCGGTGGATGGGCAATACTGCAATGAAATCACCCTGTCATGCACCAAGCCCCGAATGTAATGCATGTGGATCTCAATGTGCTTTGTTCTTTGCCTCTGTACTGGATCAGTAGATATCTTGATGGCACTTTGATTATCCACCCAAATATTGGTTGGAGAATCAATAGCAACACCAAACTCCCGAAGAATGCCTTGCAACCAAACACACTGTGTGGCTGCATTCACTGCTGCCCTGTACTCGGCCTCTGCTGATGAAAGAGAAATTGTATGCTGTTTCTTTATTGACCAGCAAATGGGACCTTCAGCAAACATAAACACAAAACCTGAAGTGGACTTTCTATCGATGGGATCTCCCGCCCAATCGGAATCAGAAAATCCAGCTAGTTGAAGTGAAGAACCAGCTGCATAGTGTACCCCGAAGCTCTTTGTTCCTTGGACATATTGAAGGATCCTTTTGGCTGCCTTCCAATGGATCTCATGTGGCTGCTGCATATACCTTGCTACAGCACTTACAGCATAAGACAAATCAGGTCTTGTATGTGTAAGGTACAGCAAACTTCCAACTAGCTGCCTGTAGAGTGTGCAATCCACCAATGGAGAGTCTTCAAATTCACCTAGTTTTATGCCTGAAAGGAATGGGCACTTGGCTGCCTTACATTCAGCCATTTTAAACTTGAATAACAGGTCTGAAGCATACTTAGGTTGACTCAGCAATATACCTCTCTCAGATTGCTCAATTTCCAAGCCCAAAAATTGCCTTAGCAATCCTAGGTCGCTCATGGCAAATTCACTGTGCAAAGAAGCTTTAATTGAGCCAATTTGTTTGGTGCAGCTCCCTGTAATTAAGAGATCATCAACATACAGTACAATGACCTACAAATTATCATCACAATGCTGCAAATAAACATTTGGATCAGACTTGCATCGACAGAAACCAATTGAGAGCAAAAAGGCATCCATTTTGGCATACCAAGCCCTGGGGGCTTGCTTGAGTCCATAGAGTGACTTCTTCAACCTGCATACAAGTGTGGGATCCTCTTGGAATCCTTCAGGCTGCTGCATATATATCTCTTCCTGTAGCTCACCATGCAAGAATGCACTTTTGACATCCATGTGGTGAACTTCCCAACCTTTACTAGCTGCCATGGCTAGAGCTAGTCTAATTGAGTCCATCTTTGCAACCGGTGCAAAGGTCTCTGTATAATCCACACCATGGATTTGTGAGTAGCCCTTAGCCACTAACCTAGCCTTATACTTCAGATCAGAACCATCAGCAACAGGTTTGGTTCGGAAAATCCACTTACATTGCACATGTTTCCTCTTGGGAGGAAGAGGCACCAAATCCCATGTTTTGTTCTCTTGGAGAGACTGGAATTCTTCTTGCATTGCTGCTCTCCACCTTGGATCATGATGAGCTTCCTGATATGATGTTGGATCAGATCCAATCATCATATAACAGTGATCAGCAAGTTCACTTTCATTTGCAAAGGAAGCATTGATTGTTTGAGATCTAGTCTTCCTAGGCTCTTGGGGATTGCCTGCCAATTCACCTGCAGCTTCTATGATTTTTTCAGCCCACTTGGGCCTTGATGGTGACTCATGTACAGCAATGTCATCTTCATCCATGTCATCTTCATCAATATCAGAAAAATCAGAGGTGGAATCATCACTAATCTCATTAAGGTGTGGAGGAGAGGAGCTTTCCCCCGGTGCAAGCTCAAAATCTGGAATTGGTTCTTCTTCGAATTGCACACTTCTCTCAATGAAAGTTTTAAGTGTGGATGTGTCAAAGAGCTTGTAGCCCTTTGTGTCCTCACCATATCCAACCATGATACATTCCATGCTCTGTGGCTCCAAAGCCTTCCTTTTTTCTGATGGAATTCGAGCCCATGCTCTAGACCCAAAAATCCTGAAATTTGACACATTTGGTTTTTGGCCAAACCATGCCTCATAGGGGGTTTTTCCTTTGACTGATTTGTGAAAGGATCTGTTCTGAATATGAGCAGCACAATTGATGGCTTCAGCCCATAGCTTAGGGCTTAGATCCCTAGCTTCAATCATGCAAGTAGCCATCTCCTTGAGAGATCTATTTTTCCTCTCTGCCACACCATTTTGCTGAGGTGTGTAGGGGATTGAATGTTGCATTTGGATGCCACATTCCTCACAAAGGTGCTGAATGTTATTATTCACATATTCCTTTCCATTATCATTCCTAAGGATCTTTATCTTATGACCACTATGGTTCTCCACTAGGGCTTTCCAAATCTTCAATTTCTCAAACACTTCTGACTTCAATTTAAGGAAGTAAACCCAGCAGAATCGAGAGTAGTCATCTATGAATGTAAGTACATACCTTGATCCACCATATGATGGAGTGGGAAGAGGACCAATGAGGTCTGAATGTACCAATCCAAGTGGTTGAGTGGCTCTCCTTGCCATTCCCTTCTCATAGCTGCGCTCAGGATGCTTTCCAACTACACACCCAATGCATGCACCATTTGATGATTTGATTTCTGGAAGCCCTTCCACCATCTTGTCCTTGTGCAGTGTCTGGAGGTATTTGTAGTTCATGTGGCCAAATATTTCATGCCACAACTTGGAGGTCTCGTTGGCATGAGAGACAAGAGCATGGTCACTAGAATTTGGAATGAAATTTGAGAATTTATACATTCTCTCATCATGATCTGCATACCCTACAGCCACAACTTGATTTGAGGAGATTTCTGAGATTTCTACCAAATCTGGAGTAAATGTCACTCTCTTGGCTTCTCCTGTATGGGTCATTTGATAGACTGATAGCAAATTTGCAGCCAATGAAGGTACATAGAGCACATCACTGAAATAGCCATGCTCCATGTCAATCCTACCAATCCCTTTGGTCTGGATTTCTGAATCATCTCCCATTCGAACTGTTGGGCCACCATTCGAATGCATAGAAGAGAAGAGCTCTCTGGATGAAACCATATGTCTGGAAGCTCCTGAATCAATGATAAAGGATGAGGGATTCGAAGTACCTGCTACCAAAGCATGACACTTCTCCTTATTGTCAGGGTTTGAGGTGCTCTCCTTCTTCCTTGCGCCCTCAGGGACTGGGATGTTGTTCTTCTCCAGCAGCTGCGCCATTGAGTCAATGGTTTTCTTCATACATGAGCTCTCTGGATGCCATCCCCTATGACAATAGGTGCATTTGGTCTTTTCCTTTCCCTTCTTGTCCTTCTCCTTTGACAGATTCGAACCCCCATCTGCAGACTTGGTCTTGTCAAACTTCCTCTTCTCTTGCTGCTTTGAATTCTTGGCTTTCTGCTTTCCTTTGCTTGCATTTGAAACACCCATTGCCAATGCTTGGTCCTTTGATTTTATGGTGCCCATCTGAACTAGTTTATCCTGCTCCTGAGTGAGACACTCCATGAAGGTAGCTAGTGATGGCATTTGCCAATTTCGAAGGGTCATTTTGGCTGAGTGAAATGTGCTAACAAATACTGAAAACTCTGGGCCTAGCTTCGAAAGGATGGACAGAATCAGTTGTTCCTCCTTCTTAACAATTCCACATTGTTGCAGTTGAAGCACCAGTGACTTGAATTTCGTGAAGAACTCCTGGATGGTTTCAAAATGCGCTGGGCTCAAGCTAATGAGCTCGTTTTCAAGCTGGTGGCCTCTCAGTTCATCAGTTTTCCCAAAGAGTGATTCTAGCTTCACCCATACTTCATTGGGAGTTGTCAAACTGTCTGTATGAAACAAGAGTTCCCTTGAAATGCTCAGGCATAGCAATCCATAAGCTTCATCAAGTCGATTGTAGTACTTTGCTTTCTCCACAGCAGAATTTGGCTCCACTTCTGTGCCCATGGTCACTCTATAGAAACCCTTAGATCTCAGCTTGATGACCATCTCAGCCTTCCAATCGAAAAAATTGAAGGGTGTGAGCAACATTTGGTTTGCTTCCATGACTGTTGCGTTCATGATGAGAAAAATACTGAAACACCTGCAAAAAACACTCAATTTTTATCTGGAAATCCTCTCTAGAATGCAGTTCAATGCTCAATATTGGCCTGCAACTCACTAACTCCACGATGGCTCTAATACCATGTGATTATTTTGATCACAGAAGATCTAGGAGCTATGGAGAACCTCACAAAATCGAATTAATTTGCAAAAACAGTGGAAAAACTTGAAAAAGATGATAATTTTACACACAATGTATGCTCAAATCTTTGATTAACTGACTGTCTAACATGTGAAAATGTTAGTAACAGGTTTTTATTACATCCATGAGAAAATCGAGAGCATTAGGTGGCTCAAGCTGAGTGTACAAGTCATCAATGCCAAATTGGCCTCAATCCCCCCTAGGTGGGTCCAACTCAATCCCAATCACCCCAAACAGCCACGAATTCTGGTGTGGAGGTGGCTGAAGCATGCTGGGTCATTAATGAGCTCAAGGCAGGCGTGGGTGAGCAAGTAGAGGAGGTTTGGGGGCCCAAGGGAGCATTAAATGCTCCAAATCTAGCCAAAAATGGGCAAAAATCCACCCTAGCGCCCTTGGTCAACTAAAATTCCCCAAAACAAGGAGAGAGGGCACTCCAGCAATTAATGAGTGCGCACTTGTGGACAAAACTGGAGGCTGGGTGAACTGGTTTGCTTGGAAGTGGGTGTGAACACTCTCAAAAGTGGGTTTTTGACCAACTATAGTCACTTAATCCAAAACATGGTTTAATTTAAGCACATGGGCAATAAAAATTTATGGATTATGGTACTAAGTGTGGATTACTGTTATAACAGTTCGGAAGATGATAGAGAACCATTCGAGATATGGTACAGAAGGGAGCTGTAAATCTCCAATATGTGAACACAAATGAGCAAGTTGCAAATGTTTTGACTAAGCCTCTGTCTCATGTGAAGTTTGAGCACTTCCATGAAAAGCTTGGTGTAGTCCATAAGGGCTTCCCTCGAAAGGGGGAGTAGTGCTGATGATACTATGGTGGTGCAGTTGGGATTGATCATCCTTCCGACAATTATCCTGTAATTATGAAAGGAAGGATAGTCTTAAATGTTGATCCTTAGACTAAAATCCTGTAATTCTGAAAGGAAGGATTGTTTAATATGTGAGTAGTGGAAAATGATCTCGTAATTCCGAAAGGAAGGATCGTCCAAGTGCTATAGTGGTAGCTCTGTAAAGAGTGGGTCCCATAATTCTGAAAGGAAGGATTGTATTAGCACCACCAGAGTTGATGGACTAGGTCCCATAATTTTGAAAGGAAGGACTTTCCATGATACCGTAATTCTGAAAGGAAGGATCGCCAGAGTTGATGGACTAGAGTCCCATAATTCCAAAAGGAAGGACTGTCCATGATCCTGTAATTCTTAAAGGAAGGATCACCGGAGTTTATGGACTAGAGTCCCGTAATTCTAAAAGGAAGTACTGCCCATGATATCGTAATTTTGAAAGGAAGGATCACTAGAGTTGGTGGAATAGAATCCCATAATTCCGTAAGGAAGGACTGTCCATGATCCCATAATTCCGAAAGGAAGGACTTTCCATGATCCTTTAATTTTGAAAGGAAGAATCACCAGAGTTGATGGACTAAAGTCCCGTAATTTTGAAAGGAAGGACTATCCATGATTCCGTAATTACGAAAGGAAGGATCGCCAGAGTTGATGGACTAGAATCTCGTAATTCCGAAAGGAATTACTATCCATGATCCCGTAATTCCGAAAGGAAGGATCACCAGTGTTGTTGGACTAGAATTTCGTAATTTTGAAAGGAAGGATTGTCCATGATCCCGTAGTACCGAAAGGAAGGATCACCAGTGTTGTTGGAATAAATCTCGTAATTCTGAAAGGAAGGATTGTCCATGATCCCGTAATTCCAAAAGGAAGGATCACCCGTGTTGAACTTGATCCCGAAATTCCGAAAGGAAGGACCATATTGATTGTTGATGCACCCATTGCCATATTTGATGTCGTTTCAGTATTTACTTACTGATGATTGATGTTTTTTTTTAGTATTTACTTACCGATGATTGATGTTGTTGTTTTAGTATTTACATACTGATGATTTATGTTGTTGTTTCAGTATTTACTTACTGATGATTTATGGTGTTGTTCCATTATTCATATATTGATGATGATGATGTTCCAACAAATTCTTGTTGCAGATGATGATACTTTAGCTCTATATTGAAGATGATGATGATGTTCCAGCTTCGTGCTAGAGATGATGATGTTCCAGCAAACGATGTTGTTGATGATGATGTTCCAACAGACGACGATGATGTTGATGGTGATATTCTAGCAGACGATGATGTTGTACTTGATGGTGATGTTCCCTAGACGATGATGATGCTAATGATGATGTTCTAGCATGTGAGGTGATACCCCAGACATATGATGATCCAAAAATTTCGACACCATATAGAGATTCACAAGTCAGTTGGACAGTTGTTGACGATGTTGATGTTTCCTACAGAATATTTTTCGAGTTAAGAGGGAGTGTTAAAGAAATGTAACTGCAGAAGATATTCTAAATGTATTTGTCTATTGTATTATTGTATTCCTCCTTCGGGAGATGTCATTGATGTAATTAATAATTTAAGAGTCATTGAAAGATTCAATGTAAAACCCTAACTGATTAGGTTGGCCTAGAAAGATCTAGAAAGAATATTTTATTGTAAAGAGTACAAGTCAACCCAGTTAGGTGAGTTAGAGCCAACCTAATAAGTAAAAGGTCAAGTCAATTGTAAAGTATTAATAAGGGATTTATTTGCTCATTTGCAATACTCACCTCACTCACTCAAGGTCGCATAGGAGAGAGAGGAGTTCGCACAAGTGAAGGAGAGAAGTTGTTTTGTCTTGGGGTTTTATCTTGTACTTGGTGAATTCTATATTGAGGAAGTTTTTTCGGGGTTTTCTCCCTTGTGGTTTCCCTGAGAGAATTTTTGTGTTCTTTGTGTTTGGTGTGCTTGTATTTCTTTCAGTGATCCTATTGTTTAAATTTATTATGCTAAACAAGTAAGAAAAACTAACATGGAGGTCATGAGTTGATGATCGATTAATGGAAAAAAGTCATATTTAAATTATTTTCCTTTTCATTAATATATCTCCTCAAGTGGCTATTCAGTTGGGGCCAAGGATTGTTTCCCTCTCTAAGGGTTTTGACCATGTAATGGATTGGTGGGTTGATCTATGATGTATTTGTGTGAGTTGTTGCTTAAGGTGTTTGACCTATATTGAAATACCTTGTTTTAGTTGAGCAATCACAACATTGAACTATCCTCTTGCTTTGTCTCTTGGATGAGAAGAATAGTTGGTCATTCTAATAAATGATCAATTCTTGCATTACTTCTAACTTGAATTCACTGCACATTCCATATGATTTGAGGATATGGTTTTAATTATTTAATTGAGGAGTATTTAGATGTATTTCCATAAACAACATTGAGTGTTGCTTGAATTCGTAGAATCATTTCTTTATTTGTCATTTCCTCCCTCTTCTATTTATTTGGTTTTTTCCTTGTCCTTTCAGGATTCATTTTTCCTCTTCCTCATCTTCTCGTTGATGTTTTTATGATGCTTTCCTTGTGAGCATCCATGTTTTCTAAAACTAAGAATTTTCGAGGGTTGCTTCATTGGCTATGGGAAAATGCTTACAATTTTTTAAGTTCTTATTAGGATGACGAGTTAAATGTTTCTAAATATGGAGTAGTAATGAGGGGCTAAACAAAAGCTTGATGATATAAAGGATTGAAGATGGTTGGTATGAAAATATGACTAGGGATGTGCCATAAGTTGAGAAGAAGAGGAAATCAATGTTTGGGACTCCTCATCTTACTTGGACAAGATGGAGAAATGATTAGCATATTGAATGAATTTTCCCTTCTCACCATAGGTCAATGTGGACTCAACTTACTTATTTATAGGTGACATTTTAGCATGCTACCATTTTCCAATGTTTTAATGAGCTTGAATTGGAGCAGAGGATTTATAGTCTTTGGAAAAACGTCCATACACATGGTAAGTTTTGCATTGAAAATAAAGTTGTTCATAATCAAATTTATATAGATGTGTCCAATTGTCCAAGTATAAAGTTATTGCTTACGAGAGTTCTCTGAATCTACTTCAACACAAATCCTTGCACATGAAAATATACTTTATCTAGACTTTGACATGTCAATGTAATTTCCTTAGGGTATTTTGAATGGCTTCGAGAGACTCATCATTCCAATAATGCAATGGAAGATGAGGAAGTTGAACCCATACTAGGATCATAGTACCCACACCAACCTCCATATCAAAATCTAGAGTCTAACTTTTGAGATACATTCCTCTTTATCCATAAAATAAGGACTACTTTGAAAGATAAGGTCCATGTTTTCTTTCAATTCAAACAAGAATGTATAAAATCCTATGCTACATAAAAATATAAGAAGTTACCTTTTATCATTAAAATCTAGCTTTAATTGCATCCACTAGTTCATTGCTTTGGGAGAGGGCCACAAACCTATAAAATAACCAATGATATATTTTTCATCAAGAGATGAGACCTTACTGTAAAGGAACGGAGGGAGGAAGGTTGACATCATACAGTGGGGCTACGTTCTTCATGAATACTGATAACACTTGTGTTCTATGAAGGCTTGTTAAGGGAGGTAACAAGGGCTTGGAAAGACAAATCTTTGGCGAAAGGAGGAGAGGGACTTCCCCTCATGGATCCAATTGTAGGAGGAATGGTCAAATTAAGATGAGCACTGGAAGGAAGTGAATAAGAAGACTAAAGTTTCAACATAACACAAGTAAATGATACAACATTCCCTCATCAAATAAAATATTAACAATTTACATATAATAGCAAAGCTTATATAAACATGTTTAATTAAAAAGTAAAATAACAAATTAATTAAAAACACTAAAAAAACTACATTCTAATGAATGACTCTTTAAAATAAATATACATAACTATAAATTCACAATTTTATTTTAGATTAAATTTTTATGAATGTATGTAATTAGATACACATTGTAATACAATTTCTAAATAAAAAAGAAATCTATAAGTAATATACAATGTCAGAAATAACAAGAAAAAATTAATATAAATCACTGAGATCTAAAAACAATTTTCCCATGAACTATTCAAAACATGTATTCAAACTTTTTTGTTAAGATGTATAAAGTTTTGACTATTCAAATGAAAAAAATCTAAGATTGAAAATATAATTATTTAAAAAAACATATAAAATGATTTGACAAAATTAAATTAATAGTTAAAGTTCTTTTTTCATCTTTACTTGAAATGCTTGATAAAAATTACATAATATAATAGGTTTTGACAATAGTTACACAGTACAACAGATTTTGTAAACAGCACAACAGTATAGTAAACTGGAAAACCAACTTTAGCGTTGGATGTGAAAAAAATCTACCTAAAAACAAGTGGACCTGTGCAACAAACTACCCAAAAACAAGTGGACCTGTGCAACAAAGTACTGCAAGAAATGGAACCTAAACTTCCATCCAATCAACCATAAATTATTGCTCATAACTATTCTATGTTTTCATCTTTGCTTGAAATGGTTAAATAATATAATAGGTTTTGTTGACAGCACAACAGCATAGTAAAGTGGGGTTTTTTCATCTTTGCTTGAAATGTTTGATAAGAATTACATAATATAATAGGTTTTGTTGACAGCACAACAAAGTAGTAAAGTAGGGACAACTTTAATGTCGTATATGGAAAGAATCTACCCAACAACAAATAGATCTGTGCAAGAAAATACTCTTTAGTTAGAATGCTTGACAATAGTTACACAGTACAACATATTTTGTAAACAACATAACAACATAGTAAACTAGAAAATGAACTTGTAAACAACATAATAGCATAGTAAATTGTAAAACTAACTTGTAAACAACATAATAGCATAGTAAACTGGAAAACGAACTTGTAAACAACATAATAGCATAGTAAACTGGAAAAGGAACTTGTAAACAACATAACAGCATAGTAAACTGGAAAACCAACTTGTAAACAACATAATAGCATAGTAAACTAGAAAACCAACTTGTAAACAACATAATAGCATAGTAAATTGTAAAACTAACTTGCAAACAACATAACAACATAGTAAACTGGAAAACGAACTTGTAAACAACATAATAGCATAGTAAACTGGAAAACCAACTTGTAAACAACATAACAACATAGTAAACTGAAAAACCAACTATAGTGTTGGATGTGAAAAAAATATACCCAAAAACAAGTGGAACTGTGCAAGAAAGTACTCCAGAAATGGAACCTAAACTTCCTTCCAGTCAATCATAAACTCTTACACCCTTAAAAAAGACTATCTTGAAATATCCAACCAATTCCCAAAAATCTAAATACTTAAAAGTTGGTTTCTAAATAATCTTAACATGGATAGTGGGTTGAGCTGAGGCTCCCCTCGCATCTAGTTTCATTAAAACATTTGATAACTTTTCCCCTGCCTCATTTTCATCTTCTGCTATTTGGAATTCCATGGTCTCTAGAGACAGGGATTTCAAAACAGCTATTTCCTTTTGAAAGTCCGAAACAGGGATTTCCCATTGGCAACAATAGTCTTCTAGGTCTACCTTCATCATGCGCAGATTATCAAGTGGGGAAGTTAGACATGGCGGTATTGGATCTAAGCTAACTCCTGCGTTTTATTGCATACAAAAACAAAAACTAGTCATCTCATTCTCCTCGTTACAATTTTCGACAGGCAAAATACAAATCAGTAGGTTTATTACAAGCAACAAGTATGCACATGGATTCTAATGAATATCATGCCAAACAGATCAATTGGTTTACTAAAAGCAATAAGCATGCACAGCAAGTAAGCCCAAGTGAATAATAGCAACAATAATAGAAACTTCTTACCATAAGAAACGTGCCTGGAATGTGTAGGCGCTCAAGGTCAGGAAGCCTCTCCAAGAAATTGATGAGAGGATCGCCCACTTGCTTTTCCCTTTTAAGCATCAGCATCCAAGAATAGATATCAAGTTCCTTCAATGATTTGAAGCTCCCCAATATCTCAACAAATCTCTCTGCCGATACAGAGACTCTCCCTTTTCCCTCATAAAGTGAGAGTCCAACCAAATTATTTCCGCATTCCAGCTTGAGTTGATCAATACAGTCAGAGAGCTCGTAAAACAACAAGCCATTCACTCTTAGATCATTTATACTTATCATGTCTGCTTCAAATGTTTGAAGCTTCGGGCAGTTTATAGTGAAAATCTCGACGCAATAACCATACACATGTAAACTGTAAGGTGGGGAGCGCAAATGATAGGCTTACGTAGCCCAACGAAGCCGCACAAGGAACGTTTTTATAGAAGTGGGCAATAAAAGATAAAAGTCACTTAAAGATTCATCATCTGTGAATACCATTTCCTCCAAACTGCAAGAAATGAGATGGTTAAATCCTGTAAAATCAATTGGAGGATGGGAGAAAGTGTAGTTTGTGAGTGTAAGAGTAATGAGATGATTGTAGGAGAAAAATGTAGGAGGCAGGACATCGTTTTCATTGGAATGACAAAGAGTGAGGTGTTGAACATTCTTCTGTGCTACAATCCCCATCCATTTCCATACACTATGACGAGTAAAATTCCATGGATTGACATAATCCTTGTATCCCCATATCTCAAACTCTTTAACCAGTTCAAATGTCTCCAAATCTAAGGAATGCACAAGCAGAATGCTGGAGATTATATTCTCCACCCTTGTTATTGAGAGCGAATGGACCTTTTCACATTCATAATTATCATCCAAAAGAAGAGACTGAGAGAGCGTGAGTTGGGAAATTTGGGTGATTAGAAATCTCCATCTTTTGGAGAGAACAGAGCATCTTACCGCATCTTTCATTTTAAGCTTAGACAGGATGGAGCAGATCAAATCATCTGGAAGCCTTGTGAATAAGTCCTGCATGGTGAGAGTGCACTATGACAATTGACAACGCTGTTGTTAAGTTAAAGAAGATAGGATGAATAAATGGAAGGTAAGAAGCTACCTGTAAAATACATAGAGCATAAATCCATTTATACCTCGCAGCCTTTCTAAAAACTTTCTAGTTTATTTTCACTTTGTAAATAGTCAGAGTTGAGATGAGAATTTCAATATATGGATCCTGCATGTTGTTGGTTAACACAAGCAAATAAGTAAGCACGATTTCCAAGAATATGGATAGATATATTTTGTTAGTAGCATCTTACTGCTTGCATGTTGTTGGTCAGCACAAGCAAATAAATAAGCATGATTTCCAAGAACATAAGCAGGTGGTGTTGTCGAACATGAAGGATTACAACGAAACATTTTAGTGGCTTTTAGATATACGTATTCCAAGAACATAAGCAGGTGGTGCTGTCAAACATGAAGGATTACAATGAAACATTTCAGTGGCTTTTAAATATATGTATTCCAAGAACATAAGCACATGGTGTTGTTGAACACTAAGGATTACGTGGCACAATTCACTAATCGCTAAAATTATCTTTACAATGAAACATTTTTATGGCACAACTTACTAAAATTATTTGCCCAAAACACATATAGATTCATAAAAACATACTAATATTTGAATTTGAATTTTTTATTTTTTTTATTTCATTGGTTAATATCACAAATGTTTGAGACATCTCTTCCACGGAAGCAAAGTTTCTAAGTCAATTGAATAAGTTTATATAATGGCTAAACATCAATGACATGCATTTTATTATTCGAGTAAGCTAGTCTTATAGAAAACTGACCTTATTTTGGGACCCTGTTTTGATAAGCATTTCGAAAAAAATTCAAGCATCAAAGGAGTTATACTACATCCAAAATCCATGGTAGAATTTTTTTAGGAGTTTTCCCCAATTTTGAATTGAATCATATTATAACAAATTTGATAAAAAATCTATATCAATAGGAAATATAACTTTCAATTTCACCATAAATGAAATTTTTCTACAAAATTAGACTACTATTTTTATTATTAAGATACTTTAAATTATTAATATGACAATTATAGGAATATGATGCCACCATGAAGGGAAAACCAACCTCTTCCATTGGTTCCACAACCCAAGTCCGTTATGGAACTCCACCAAAATAATTTGTCTCTAAGGGGTCCAAAAGGATTATTGCAATATAAAAAAAATTAGGTTCTCAAAAGTGGTCATGAGCTAGACATAAGATCTCTCCTCTTGGATGTTTTTCTTATAAAAGCAAAACAATTTCAAATTTTGGCAAGGGTGATTGTTGGGACAAAATATTGAAAGTAGTGCACAAAGAATGGAAATCCCTAAGCTCTCACCCACACTCACTATGAAAACATTAATGTTGAAATTAAAAATGATTTTTCCACCAACCAAAATGATCGTGTTATGTAGAATACCCAAAGTTAAATTACATTTGGCTTTATGATATTACAAGCCTTTATGCCTAGTTCAAATTCTTTAATCTTTCATTTGGGAAGCATAGTTCCTATTTGTACCATAGGAAAATTCCCTATCCTAGAGCTCAACGTTTTATTGATCTCTATATTTGCACCTTCAAACCTTGCATCTTTAGTTGCATGCTTTCATCATGGGATCCTACCACCTATTAAAGTGAATAATCTAGCATTTCAACCATGGAGGAACAATAATTACTCGAGATAAACATAAAAAAAAAAACATGGAAAAGATGAATTTCTCCATTATCTCTTATGAGGTTGAATCAAGGGGGATGCAAGGGATTCATATCTATGCCCCAACCTTATCCATTTCATTATCATCCTCTATTGCATGCCTTATTTTTATGTGTCAACATGTAGTCGTTGGTGCCATGGAGAATCTAATCACTAATGTTAGGAGTATAGCCATCCTAATTTTTTAGAGCAATGTAGTGTATGACATTTCTAAGTGTGTTAACAAGGTATAATTATGTTTTCTCTTTGTCAATCTCTTTTGCTTTCACTTTTCTATACAAGAATCTCAAATTGAAAATAGGGGACAACATTATTACATGGTATCTTTATTCCTTCATATCCCCCCAATCAACCATATGATTCAAGTTACCATGCCATTTGTAAGTAATGGTGCATAATATAGTACAATTAAACTACATACAAATATAGTTCCTAGCATGTCCATGCCTCAAGGAGCTACATGGGTTTCTAGAAATAGCCATCCCTCAAGTTAGATTGTAGTAATTTTATGGCCAAACCTATCTTGTGTGCAAAAAACTCTTTTGATTACATGTCCTCAATTATTTAAGATCAATTGTGCATCCTAGAATATCACTAACAATCCAGTCTTCTTACCCTTGTTCCTTACGTACTAATTCCCTACAAAGTAGGTTCTTGAATAATATTCAAATTTGGAGCAACAATCATTAGTTGGGATGTCTATAGAGGCTAACACACTACCCACTCTTAGATATCATGTATATACGATCCAAAATCGATCATTATATAGTTTTTCATCTTTGTGGGAACTTTTTAGCTAGAAGAAATAGATATATTGGCTTGTAGGTTGCATTTTAGGGGTAGGTCCCACTTTGGTGATTTGTGGTCCAAAACATCCAGAATTTATTTCAGGCCTTTATGGACCATTTTTTTGGTCAAAACCTTGTGATATTAGTTCCAAACCTTGTGATGTTGTTATACACATCAAAATATTTCCAATGACGTGAAAATCACCTCAACTGGAGTTTGTATGCAGAAGTTATGCCTCCCACAAGTTAACCTGTAATTTTGATCACTATGGTACCAAACATATGCCACATCAACTTCCATTACTCACCCATGTATATTTTCAAGAATATTCTAAAAGGTCGAAAAAATTAACATTAATTGGGGGTTGAGGCATAGAAAAACCCTAGCCCCAACTCTAAACAAGACCTAGTTTATATTAAATATTGATCCAATGGGAAAAGAAGAAGTTGTATTCTTATTGTGTTGTTTATTGTTCAATAGAATATCGTGTAGCATCTATAATGACCACGGAGTCTATGAAAAATCCATAGTGAGCGCCCCTTTCTTTGTATTTTCATTTCATAACCGAGAATAAAATAGTAAAGCATATGCCTCACCTTCTAAATGGGACTTTTCCATATTGGTTTTTCCTAGGGTACATCTTATGTTTCTTATCTAAATGGTGCATTATTTTCTTAGCTTATATCATTTAAATTTTAGTTTATTTAGTATTTCATGCATTATGCTAGTAACAAATAAATATAAATATCTAAAATAATACTTTACACAATAAGGGATTATAATATTCCAAGAACTTTTGTGATGAACTGCTCTAGTGGAATATCCATGATAGTCTATAGATGATTGCAATTTATACCTCTAATATCTATGCCAATTTTATAATTTATTCATTATTTAAAAATGAAGTAGTCACATAAAAGATATTTTGGGAAATGACTTTCGCTAAGTGATCTGAATAGAACTACATATTCTCTATGAATTTATTGATGCTCCCAAATGGGGGATATTATATTTGGGACTTAGAGGGGGTAACTTTCAGCCAGATCATGAAAACCACACTAATGTACTAGAACTAAAAAATCATTTGGTTCAACTTCAAATAGAATGAAATTTTAGGGTCTTGTTGATGCATAGAAATGTCTAGCATCGACAGTAGGCATTCTCCCTGGTAAAATGTCCCAGTTAGACATTAAATCATGTGAAATGGGGAACCCATCGAGATTCTTTCCTAACAATCGTTAAAGATGGGGGTTTACCAATTGTGGCCTAGTGTGTCATTTAGAAATTTTCTTTATAGTAAATTGAATGCAAATATTGGCCTATTTTAAATGCAAAGTGCAGGAAATTAAATGAGTCCTACACTATTATAACCTATCTTATGTTTATGCATTTGTTCAGGAAATTAAATGAAATAATTGACAGAATTAAAGCATTGTTTTAAAATACAATTTCTTCTCCATACCATTCAGGTTTAACCATTGATAAGAAAGAAAATTATGCACAAGAACAACATTTGAAGAAAGCAAGAAAAACTACATAGAATAGTCACTACAATATTCTAAGATATTACTTCATATCTACCAATGAAAAGCAACAGGAAGTAGTTCATTGCAATTCACCGATATAAGCAGAGTATTCTGGTCCAAAATTTGGCCAATTAATGGCTTCTTCTCATTCATACAGCATGAAACGGCTAGCAAAATATTCACAACCCAAAAGCCCCTATTCTTTCCCTTCCTCGCAATTTTATAGATTTTACACAAAGATTATTGTTGTAGGGACCTTTCAACTTCCCTTAGGCAGTTACATGTTTTCACCTCCCTTGAGACTAGACCCTCATAAAGTGACTCTTTTTTAAAATACAAAATACAAAAGTAATACATAAAATTGATTCAAGGGCATGGGCATGGGATCTCTTTGGATTTTATAAGAGTATCCCAAAGTTCAAAATCATATGCAATAATATTGAGTTGTTGTGTATATAAAAGTTCTAAAGAAACTTCATGTTTAGTGGCTTTATCATTGAGAGTAGACAATCCATTCTTCAAATATGAATTGCAGGATGCCATTAAATTTATTTCACACATGGGCACTAAGACATGTTCCTTCAAGGATTATGTTGTCACCTCTTTGATGGCCCTAAGTTTCGAGTATCGGTTTCTCTTGGTTGTATCCAACTTGAAAATTCTTTGTCCCTCTGGCCTCATGTTGTCAATCACTCCAAATGAGGGAATTTCATATCTCTCGTTTACTTTTCTTGCTTCTAGATGCAAGCATTGACACTTCATAAATATTGGTTGATGTATATTTAGCGATGACTATATAGTCTCACTATATTTCTCTTTGAGTTCTTATTGGGACATTTGTGGGAATTTCCCCTTCCTACTACTACCATCTTACTAAATCATCAATATTTGTCTCGATATTCTCAGTCATGAATTTGATATTCTTGATATTCACATTGTTTTGTAATTTGATCTTGCATCCCAAACAGATCCTACTATAGTGAGTCTAAGTAAATTTGGAATTCTTCCGCACATCTCTTTTCACTTTGGGAGCTTTATACTTCTCTTCTTAATGCTTCATTCTCCATGAACAAGGCCTTGTTTTCATGACAAAGTGACATTGCTCCTCTGCATGCTTCTAGTATTTCATCTTTGAGCAGGCCTATCTTCTGTTGTATTTGCGCTAACTCTTTGTTTAATTTTTGTACATTGAATTATGTGGCCATCACACTAGTGACATTAGAGAAGTCCATAATGGCATGTTCCTAATCTATGGTTGTAAACATCAGAGTCTTGAAGGTAACCTCCATGTCTAGTTGTGTTGACGGTTTGGATTTCTTATGTGTCCTCTTCACTATCTACATCTTTGTTCAATTACACATGAATAGATGAGTGAGGATATGACTTCATATTTTGATGGAGTATACAAACCAAGCTTTATCTCTCTCGTGGAAAATTCCCTTTGGTAATAGTGGTTATTGTATCCAAAGTGATTAGATCTACCTCACTGGTTTGAGCCTCATTGGTTTAAACATGGTATTTTTTAAGGATTATAATATTATACTTTAGTGTAGTATCTTAGGTGATTATTTTGGATTGAAAAAATAATCTATATAGATAGGTAGACAAATATTAAATATGAAACATACAATTTAATACTAAAATATGTAAAATTTGATGAATATTATGATTAAAAAAACATATTTTATGTAAATATATGCGATATTAGAGACTAAAAATGACCAAATAACAAACTTATTTTTTTGAAAAAAGCCCGAAAAATAGCCAATTGGCAAAATTTTGCCCTTAAAAATTACCCTGGGTTTAACGTTTACTGGTTTGAGCCTATGTTTCTTCTTGTATCTTCCTCTCTTCATTTCCTTCTATCATGCCTCTTCTTGCTTAGCTTCTATTTTTTTTTTATCTTCTTCTACCTCTCACACATGCTCTCATCTTTCCTCCTCCTCTTCTTCTTTCTTCTTCCTAGCCTCCTCTATTGATTTATCTTTGGAGGTACCATCCTTTCCTTTTATTTTCCTTTTTTCCAACTCATCTATAGTCTTGGCTCTCTTAAATTCCTCATTTTCTTTGAAAAATTCATCAACATATGGGCACTTGAATCCCATAGAGGAACAATGGTTCAATCCTACTTCCTTCTTATTGCCATTCCTTCTGAACTTCTCCTTGCCAAAGTGAAATGAACTCGGGCCCTATAATACTTTATTACTGTCACTTACATGCACCATTTTTATGCACCTACGATCATCAACAAAGTAGGACAACAAGATTTCTTGGATTTTTCTAAGGCAATGTTAGTTCCATTCATAAATTTTTCGTACAATATCCTGGAATACCACCTTATCAGTAACATATCTTGGAAAAATAGTGGGTGACTGAGTGCAGCCATATATTGTCAAAAGTGTTCTTTAATTCGTCAAAAACATGTCACCAAGCTTGGTTACTTCCTCAAAATCTCTTGTAGACATGCATTTTATAGTTTTCTTGTGCATTGATTCATACAATGGGGTTATGAATTCTTTGTAAATTGGTTTGTAATGACTAGAATCTTCATGCTCCCACAACAATTGAAAGTTGACATGCAGATGAGGCTTAGTTATAATCCATTTCCATTCCATTCCTCGGAAACTATTCATACCACAGACTATATCTAAGAGATATGAGGGAATATTGAACTTTGATGTCTATACTGTAGTGCCTACCTTCACTTGAACGATTGGTACTAGTAGACTAGAATACAAAATAGATGACTAATTAAACTTGGTACTTGATAAAGTAACATGATGTAAAAGTGGCAACCACCCCTCCTAGAATTGTGTAACATTAGGCTCTCCATGTAATCTACATAACATAGCTATGACGATTCTATATGGAAACCTCAGTTCCTTGGTGAAATATAGGACACTTTCCTTCGATCTAAAACTCTTTTATTTTACCCACATTTTCTTCATGAAGACCACATTGTCCAACTATAGAAAAGTAACTTATTATGTAAGTAGGTTTACCTCTAAGAGAGAGAACTTATAATATCTACTCAGGGATGCATATTGGAATGAAGCAATGGCCTCCTCATCATCATTTTTAATATGCCTATTAGTAATGTTGATCTTTGAGAGAAACTAATCAATGATCTCGGCATAGGGAAAAACAACTATTGGGATAATGAATAATTTGGTGATATCCATAGTTTGATTTTAAGAATATTGTTTATGTTGTTATTGTGATAATATCCGGTAGAGATAAGTTTGGATTGAGACCATATTTGTTGAGTGATTTTAGGGACAAATATTGAGAGTTTTTAGGATCAATTTCGATTCACGAGAGGCTTCTCTTGATGTATAGGTATGTTCTTTATTAAAGAAACATTTTGAGCCTAAGTGTGTGTGCATTATTGTCCAAATTATCTTGCTTCATTGTTATCAAATTTCTTCATTTGGTATCAGACCATAATGAGAAAGCTTGAGAGGTTGTGAAGATCGATCTGGTCATCTGGAGGAGCAATCTCCTTGGCATGTTGATCAAATCTAAGTATGTGTGTGTGTGTTTTGAGTTATCATCGTGCATGTTTCATTTGCAATGAGTGGCCTCAGACTTCCCTGGAAAAGTCTGTGCTGAGTAAATTGTTGAAAATCGACACCGATGGAGGGGCGATTTTAGGTTCATTTTGGATAGGAGGATTGTGAAATTATTAACCAATAATGGCATGTAGTCATGCGTGCAATTTATAAGAACTATTGAACCATAAAGAGAGGCATTATATGATTGTATATGGAACCAATTTGCTGAAGAATCCATTTGGGATGGTAATAGATTGGTCATTGATTTGAATTACGGCAGTAGATTCTTTCACTGGCATGTTTTTTTGTTTTATTTATTTATTTGTAAAGTGTTATCTTTTATATTTGAGAGGAGATTATACATGTTTGACCATTCTCATGTGATTTGGGAGATCGTTCTCTTGATGGCATGGAAAGTTTTTTATTTTATTTTGCAATCTCTACAATAGTCTATCCTTGTACCCTTGACTTGGAAAGATCCATTGTAGCAGATTCAGGTTTACAAGTGTGTAGTTCGAGGAAGAAGTGAAGAATGTGTTGGGAAGGTGCAGTAAGAAGATCACAACACCTCAATATATGTTGGGATGGAAATGCAATTTGAAGTGGAAAGAACGTCTAGTACAAGTACTTGTATTTCAATCTATGTTTTAAATGGAAAAGTGTCAAGAGAATAAGGTTTTAAAGATCCTATTCATTTTCTTCATTTTCAAAGTGTGAGAGAAGATTTGGTTTAATCATTTGTATATGGGAGTATGAGGAAGAGAGTTTTTGGAATGGTGACTAGTCTCATCATTTGCAATTAAATTGTAAAAGAGATTATATTGTCTCTAATTGGGAGAATAAGGTTCTAAATTTGTGAAGGCATTAGTTTTTTAAAAGTGATTCATTCACTTCATTTTGAAAAACCAAATTTCTTGTAATTGCGCAAGTGTTGCTCTCTTTCATTGTACGTAAACATTAATAAAAAAGATAATTTTTGGTGGTGATTGAGTCCTAATTTTGGGACAAGTCTTCTCATCCCAAGGCGAAGTGGGACATTTTGTATTGATCTTTTGGAGTATTATCTTTATCTCTCACTTGCTCATTCTCCAATAGTGACAAGCAATATTCGACTCCCTAAATTAACTAGCACAAATTTTTTCTATTGGAGCAAAAGAATATAGCCTATATTCATCACTATAGATTTGTGGGAACTCTTAATTGATGGGTATAATATTCCTTCTGATGAAGCATATAAAGTATTGGATGATTATGCAAATAATGTTTTTAAGGAGATAATAAGGATATATAATGAAGCACTTTCACTCATACGTAGTGTTGTTGATGAAGCTATTTTTTCAAGAAATAGTGCAGCCACATCATTCAAATAAGCATGAGTTATTTTAAAGAACACTTATGAAGGTGCAACAACAACAAATTTACAAACATTAAGGAGTAAATTCGATAATGCCAAGATGAATAGTAATGAATCAGTGAATGATTATATCACAAGATTGTAAGATCTTGTTAATCAGATGAGGTCGTTGGGAGAAGATGTCCCAAAAAGAAGAATGCTTGAGAAGACTTTATGTATTCTTGTGCCAAAGTATCAAGTGATTGCCAGTATTGTTTTGGTTTCCAAAGATTTAAATACAATGAGTCTTGATGAATTGAGTGGTTATTTGTTGATGGTTGAAGAAAACAATGGCAATGAATAGATGGAGCATGCTTTTTCTACTAGATTCTAAGGAAGAGGTAGGAGCATAGGACAATATTACAATCAAATCAATCCAAATAAAAATCG
Source organism: Larix kaempferi (assembly GCA_027924585.1). Lineage (NCBI taxonomy): Eukaryota > Viridiplantae > Streptophyta > Pinopsida > Pinales > Pinaceae > Larix > Larix kaempferi. The sequence continues at coordinate 10,528,717 of BSBM01000259.1, read as the reverse complement.
ATTTAATTTCAATATACCACCTTTATTCTAGAAGAATCCATCACTACAACAAAACCACATGATTGTTGAGATATTGTAACTTCAAAGAATATTATATTTGTACTTTATTATTCCAGAGATGTTTCATTCCTCTGTGAAGATCCTATTGTATATCCGGAGATGTTTATTCCTCCGTCGGAATGTGGTAACTCGGGTTATTAGACTTCCCTAGTGGGGGTCGGCCCTGTATGTGTTATGTGGGTCAAAGGGTTATTAGACCACCCTAGAGGGGTCGGCCCAGTTAGTTGTAGTGGGGTATTTAACCCATTGGTTAAATACGAGCCTACATGTACTTGTGTAAAATACATGTCAGTGTAGTGTATAAATAGAGGAGGTATGTTCCTCATTATACACACTCACTCACTTGAGAAAGGCGCATTTTGTGGAGGAGAGGTCTGCTATGGAGGAGAAGGAGCTTATGCTTAGGGTTTGCATCTTTGTATATTGCTGGTCATCTATATTGAGGAAGCTTTGCTGGGTTTTCTACCCCATGAGGGTTTCCCAGGATAAATCTCTGTCTCTTGTGTTTATGCTATGCTTGTTGTTTCTTCAGTGATCCTGTATATGCTATTATTGTGAAATGGAATGTAATGCTGCTATTTTCTGTCTTAGCATATTGAATTTTAACATGGTATCAGAGCTAACCTGAAGGAAGACAAGGTATGGCACTAAAGACACTTGCTTTACTTACGACAATTTGAAGGTTAGGGTTTTACATAGCAAAAACCAGTCATCGTAGAACTTTCGCTATAAATCCGTTTTGGAAAAGTTTTCGGATCTGAAATTGTTACAGGACGAATCTAAAATCTCCAGGTACCTTGTGTCCAAAGGACAACCTCTAATTCGTTGTAATTTGTGATTTATGATCTGTACAATATAGGGTTTCTGCCTCTTCCAGATCTGAGTCAAAATCAGGTGACCTTGGAAAAAAGGTCATAACTTGGGCTAGGAAGCTCCAAATTAAATTTCGTGAAAAGTGACAGGTAGTACACAGACTGTACTATCTCAGAAAACGTTTTCAGAGGCTGAAGTTGAACCAGTGACACGTGGAACGCCGTACAAGTTCGCTCTCCTGTATTATCTCATAAACAGGTCACGTTGCGACACTTGGCATAACTCTCTCTCAGAGAATCCAATTGAGGTCAGACCTGTCAGGATGGAAATATAACAGGAATAGCTATCTCAGAAAACTTTTTCAGAGGCCGAAGGTCAAACAATGACACGTGGCACGCCGTACAAGTTCGCTCTCCTGTATTTTCGCAAAACAGGTCACGTTGCGACATTTGGCATAACTCTCTCTCAGAACATCCAATTGAGGTCAGACCTGTCAGGATGGAAAGCTAACAGGTCAGGCTATCTCAGAAAACTTTTTCAGACCCTGTGGATCAAAAATTTCGGAGTTACACCAGAAACAATCAGGTACATATTTCTGTCAAAACAGAATTATTTTTTGGTACCTTCATTCATGGCTTCCGAAATTTAGGGCTTTGAAGAAAGTTGGAATTTTTGTAATCGGAGACCACGGCTGGATGCTACTCATCAAAATAGAAATTTAGAGACCAAGATCAGAATTTTTGGTTGGGCAGAAGGCCGGGCTTGATTAGACCCTAGTTCGAGACTTTGATCAGAAAAGCGGAAAATTAGGGCTTCTGTAAAAATGGGAATTTTTGAAATCTGTGACCACGGCTGGAAGCTCCTCAGAAAAATAGAAGCTTAGGGCTTTGGATCAAACTTTTTGATGGGGCAAAAGAGTGGGATTCATCAAACCCCAGTTCAGGGTCACGTCCAGTGAATCCGAAAGTTTCAAAGGAAAAATTGAGGAGTAAAACTTTGCAGTTTTCAAATTCTGAATATATCAGTTTGATCAGCTCATCAAAGCGCATATCTCTATCCTTTCGGAAGTTTGAAATTCAAAGTTTGAATTTTTGGGGTTTCTCTGTCAAACCCATATCCAGCTCCAGGTCCAGTTCTTGCAAATCAAGTGGATAGGGTTAATCCTAGAAGAAGATGGATTGGTCACCTACATAAGTGAAGGAGTTCATGTTTCAGAGGGAGATGAGGCTAAGACTTTACATAAGGAGATTACAAGCGATCTCGATAGGTATGACTCATCGAGGTATGTTTTGAGATTTGTTCATGATTAAGTTTATGGTATGTTTGTCTTCATGCTATTACAGTTAGTACAATCTTGATTTTAGATTTGTTGTATCACCTTAACAAAATTATGAATGCATGATAGAAGATATTCATTGGTTAGGGTATTGACACTTATGATTGTACTAATGCATTATGGTGTTGTGTGAGGTTGATGTTGTCTGCTAACAAGATACAGGTACATCACAAAAGACAAATCAGGCTCCATGACCATGAAAACATGAAGACAAAGACTCATCCATAATCTTTGTTCTACTTACGAGGTATGTATGACTTTGTTATATTATGCTTAACCTATGAGACATGCAGGTTCTAGCTCAGGATCTCTAAATCATTGAAGAGATTGTTTAGGTATGTTGTACATAACCAAGTAGGTATACTAATCCAGGTATGTTTCCCATGAATCTTACCTTGTGTTAGGATCCCTTATATAAGTATACTTGGAATGATTGGTTATGCTTATTCATAAAGTTAGTAATCAAGGGATTATGCATATTATATCTTTTATCAATGATATGCATGAGCAAAAGAAGACTTCCCTGAAATCTTGAATACTAATGTTTATTAACTATAATCATGACTATACATTTTCAATATTATTTAGTACTATAATGTTTTGATAGCATTTAGAATATACTAATGAGTGTATGTTTGTGTATGAGATCATGAGGATGACTCTTGAGCATGCACAGTGGTACAGAATGAATAGAAGTTCAAAAGACATACAGAAGATCAAGCGGGAGGCAGCCACACAAACATAAAAGATAAGTATTTGAGTTGCTATTTGAAATAGTAATGATATTGCCTGTAATAGGTTGTATGCATATTTGTATTCCTAGAATATATAATGCTGAGTGTAAACATTCATAGAGTATTGAACAGTATACAACTAATGTGCATATGTTTGGACAAACATTCCATTGTTGCTTGTCTAGAATGAAACCTCTTTGCTGACATGCTGAGAGTTGTGCACACTCTCGATAGTATGTTCTGGTAAAGATGGAAGGCATCTAGATAGCCACTGTATGCATACAGGATATGAGAAAGTGTTGTGCCAAAGTATTGGTCAAAATAGTTGCATCACTATGTAAATGATATCTGTATGCATAATAGGTTATCTTTTGATGATTATGAAGTATTACTAATCATGTACTTAATTTTGATTTGTAGGAAAGGCCATGAAGAATGATGGACACCGTACAAGTGGTGGATGTTCAAACAAGAAGATTTACAAATCAAGGCTCATGGCTAGAAGATTCTCTTAGAAAGGGGAAGAGAATCACGACAAGATGTTTGCTCCAAGTATGGTGTAATTAAAGAAGAAGTATGAATCAGGTTCTGTATAGGTACCTAGGATCGATAATAAATTGATAAGCTTAATGATCACCATGGGTGATGTGGATCTCAACCTTTGCTACAAGGTTGAATATGATACACATATGACATGGATGCAAGAAGGAACTCACCACAGAGTTCGAATGATATTGAGGCTCATATCAGTAGACCCATCTAACGAGAGATGGCACAGATAGATATGCAGAAGATCATTCAATGCAGAAATGAAAAATGAAAGATCTCAAATTGATGCTTTACTTCCTAGGTCTGGAAGTATGGCAAGGCTCAGAAGGAATATTTCTCAACCAGGGAAAGTATGATGAGAAATATGACTTGAGGTGTTGGAATGGCCACTCTTATGGATTCCAACTTGAAGCTGTTAGGGGATAACTCATCAAAGTTAGTGGATATAACTCTGTACAGTCAAATTATTGGGTCTTTGATATATCTAACATATACTAGGTTAGATATATGCTTTGTTAGTATCTAGTAGAAACTAGATGTGTTTACCTGATAGTTGCAAAGTATGTGATGAGGCACATAAAGGACACGATAGAATTTGATCTATGCTATCTTGAAGATCATGACTTCAGATGGCTATTCAGATTTTGATTGGGCAGGAAGTGTATCAGACAAGAAGAACACATCGAGAGGATGTTATTGTCTGGGTTTAGCCATGATCTCGTGGTTTAGCTGGAAGCAGTCTAGTGTGGCTCTCAGCACAAGCGGAATATATGGCTGCCTGCTCTACTAGTTGTGAAGAAGTTTGGCTTTAGGATTGTTTGACTTAGAGATAGAACCAACTGAGATCATATGTGATAATTAGAGTTGTATCAATATGACATAGAATCTAGTGTTCCATGATAAGTCAAAGAACATAGGGAACTAACAAGATATGACGCAGAAAGGAACTCTAAAAGTTTGAATTTGTAACAGGTTACCGTTGTACTAACCAAACCTCTACGTCAAGTGAAGATGTTACCAACCAAACCTCTGTCTCGAGTGAAGTTTGAATACTTCCGAGACAAGCTTGGTGTAGTTTAAAAGGACCCTCCTCGAAAGGGGGAGTAGTATAGTCACTACTGATGAGATTGTCTCATCGAACAACAAGGTCGTTGATGAGGTAACCTGTTCTCTACACCCAGTTACTTAGAATTATTTAGATTTAGGACTCTTATACTTAGAATACTTAGCTTTACTTATACATGCTAGTTGTGATGTATACATGTTTTGATGTTAGATGTATTAGTAAGAATACATGCTAGATGTGATGTATACATGTTTTGATGTATTAGTAAGAATACATGCTAGATGTGATGTATACATGTTTTGATGTATTAGTAAGAATACATGCTAGTTGTGATGTATACAGGTTTTGATGTATTAGTAAGAATACATGCTAGTTGTGATGTATACATGTTTTGATGTTAGATGTATTAGTAAGAATACATGCTAGATGTGATGTATACATGTTTTGATGTGTTAATAAGAATACATGCTAGTTGTGATGTATACATGTTTTGGTGTGATGTATACATGTTTTGATGTATTGGTGAGAAAACATGCTAATGTGATAACTGCTCTTGTATAGATGAGAATACAGAAGGGGATTGGATCATCCCTGGACTTTCAGTCCTAAAGAGAGCCGTAGACGTAAGGTCTCCGAGAATGAAGTCCTTAGTGGACAGTTGAGGGGATTGGATCATCCCTGGACTTTCAGTCCTAAAGAGAGCCGTAGACGTAAGGTCTCCGAGAATGAAGTCCTTAGTGGACAGTTGAGGGGATTGGATCATCCCTGGACTTTCAGTCCTAAAGAGAGCCGTAGACGTAAGGTCTCCGAGAATGAAGTCCTTAGTGGACAGTTGAGGGGATTGGATCATCCCTGGACTTTCAGTCCTAAAGAGAGCCATAGACGTGAGGTCTCCGAGAATGAAGTCTTAGTGGACTTGAGGGGATTGGATCATCCCTGGACTTTCAGTCCTAAAGAGAGCCGTAGACGTGAGGTCTCCGAGAATGAAGTCTTTGGTGGACTTGAGGGGATTGGATCATCCCTGGACTTTCAGTCCTAAAGAGAGCCGTAGACGTGAGGTCTCCGAGAATGAAGTCCTTGATGGACTTGAGGGGATTGGATCATCCCTGGACTCTCAGTCCTAAAGAGAGCCGTAGACGTGAGGTCTCCGAGAATAGAGGATAGGACTGCATCGTCCCTGAACTGATAGTTCAAAATGTACGTGATGGGGATTGCATCATCCCGGAACTGATAGTTCAAAATGTACGTGATGGGGATTGCATCATCCCAGAACTCATAGTTCAAAATGTACGTGATGGGGATTGCATCATCCCGGAACTGATAGTTCAAAATGTACGTGATGGGGATTGCATCATCCCGGAACTGATAGTTCAAAATGTACGTGATGGGGATTGCATCATCCCGGAACTGCTAGTTCAAAATGTACGTGATGGGGATTGCATCATCCCAGAACTGCTAGTTCAAAATGTACGTGATGGGGATTGCATCATCCCGGAACTGCTAGTTCAAAATGTACGTGATGGGGATTGCATCATCCCGGAACTGCTAGTTCAAAATGTACGTGATGGGGATTGTATCATCCCCGGACTTCGGTCCCTGAATTGATCCGTAGACGAATGGTCTCCGAGAAAGTGATTGTATTGATGATGTGGTTACTTGTATCGGTAGGATACTTGTATTGATGATGTGGTTACTTGTATCGGTAGGATACTTGTATTGATGATGTGGTTAATTGTATCGGTAGGATACTTGTATTGATGATGTGGTTACTTGTATCGGTAGGATACTTGTATTGATGATGAGGTTAATTGTATCGGTAGGATACTTGTATTGATGATGTGGTTACTTGTATCGGTAGGATACTTGTATTGATGATGTGGTTACTTGTATCGGTAGGATACTTGTATTGATGATTTGGTTACTTGTATCGGTAGGATACTTATATTGATGATGTGGTTAATTGTATCGGTAGGATACTTGTATTGATGATGTGGTTACTTGTATCGGTAGGATACTTGTATTGATGATGTGGTTACTTGTATCGGTAGGATACTTGTATTGATGATGTGGTTACTTGTATCGGTAGGATACTTGTATTGATGATGTGATTACTTGTATCGGTAGGATACTTGCATTTGATGATGTGGTTACTTGTATCGGTAGGATACTTGTATTACTGATCATGTGATGACGATGCTGCTGATCGTGTGATGGCGATGCTGCTGATCATGTGATGACGATGCTGCTGATCGTGTGATGACGATGCCGCTGATTGTGTGATGACGATGCTACTGATCATGTGATGACGATGCTGATGATCGTGAGATGACGATGCTGATGATCGTGTGATGACGATGCTGATGATCGTGTGATGACGATGCTGATGATCGTGTGATGACGATGCTGATGATCGTGAGATGACGATGCTGATGATCGTGTGATGACGATGCTAATGATCATGTGATGACGATGCTGATGATCATGTGATGACGATGCTGATGATCGTGAGATGACGATGCTGATGATCGTGTGATGACGATGCTGATGATCGTGTGATGATGATGTTGATGATCGTGTATCGTGAGGATCCAAATGATGATATTGTTGTATATGTTCAAGTGCTACAAAAGATAAAGACTCAATACTGAAGATGTCAATGTTCCAGTATTGAAGATGTTCCAGTAACTGCTTGAGTTACTGATGATGTTGAGAAAGCTTCCAATGATTTATAGATGTGTCATGTATGATGTTGATGACTCCTTGCTCGTGCAGATGTTATTATAATATCCTTCTCGTTAAGGGGGAGTGTTGAGATATTGTAACTTCAAAGAATATTATATTTGTACTTTATTATTCCAGAGATGTTTCATTCCTCTGTGAAGATCCTATTGTATATCCGGAGATGTTTATTCCTCCGTCGGAATGTGGTAACTCGGGTTATTAGACTTCCCTAGTGGGGGTCGGCCCTGTATGTGTTATGTGGGTCAAAGGGTTATTAGACCACCCTAGAGGGGTCGGCCCAGTTAGTTGTAGTGGGGTATTTAACCCATTGGTTAAATACGAGCCTACATGTACTTGTGTAAAATACATGTCAGTGTAGTGTATAAATAGAGGAGGTATGTTCCTCATTATACACACTCACTCACTTGAGAAAGGCGCATTTTGTGGAGGAGAGGTCTGCTATGGAGGAGAAGGAGCTTATGCTCAGGGTTTGCATCTTTGTATATTGCTGGTCATCTATATTGAGGAAGCTTTGCTGGGTTTTCTACCCCATGAGGGTTTCCCAGGATAAATCTCTGTCTCTTGTGTTTATGCTATGCTTGTTGTTTCTTCAGTGATCCTGTATATGCTATTATTGTGAAATGGAATGTAATGCTGCTATTTTCTGTCTTAGCATATTGAATTTTAACAATGATTAGCTTCTTGTTTAGCTCCATTTTTTGCTTCCACTCATTGTTTTAATGTATTTTTCTACATTTGCAGAAATAGTTGGTGCTATTAATCAAGTTGGTGCTATTTTCGGTGTACTTTGTGTTGTGTATTCCTAGTCGACACTAAAGTCGGTGCTAATTAGTTCCTACTGAGAAGACCTATTTTATTGACACACTTGATGACCCAGGTACCAAAAGTTAGCAAATAAGTCACATATGTCCTCCACAAGTTGAAGTACACTACTCAATAGAGTCAAAACATATTTTCCACACTTCACGATTGGGGCGAAATCTTAGCTAAAAAGCAAAAATCTATAAATATTTTGTGGGAAAATGTTAGGTAGTTGAATATCGAATCTCAGAATGCAACTATTCCTCTTGATCATGAGTGCAAATACCAAGAAGCACATCAAGCTGGTGACGAGTTGGACACAAAATATGACAAAGTCTACACTACTAAACAAGCTCTTCGTGAGCTAAACACATCATCCCAGCTCACATACACTAACTTATAGAAATTATATCAATTCACAGACACATTGACCCAATAGCTGCAACCTCAAATTCCCACACTCTTGGATACATAATGAGCTCAAATTTGTTTGGTTAGCACCAAATTTTTTCATGAAAAATGGACGACCAACTTGCAATCATTTGATGTTTTCAGACAACGTGCATTCACAGAAGTACCAAAGTTGTCTCCCTTGTTTGAATAGCATACACTAGATCATGTGCAAGTTCAGAAACATAGTCAAGCTGACTCGAGGGTTATTCAACACTTGTTGGATCCTTCATTTTTGGAAATGCCCTTAAAGGTAGAATAAAGTGTGGGGTAAAGGAATGAGAGTTGCGGAATCCCCTAACTATTGAAATGGTTTTGGACCCGTGACTATATCAAGAAGTATTAGGCAAGTAGAATATGAGAGTAACGAAGTAACTGAATATAGTGAGAGAGATAGAAGAGAAGATAGAAGCAGATCAAAGATCGATATGCAATAGAGTAACGCGGATGATCGGTCTTATGTATTTGGGTTTTGGGGTAATATTATTAGGATATGAGTTCTATGTTCTATGTGATACCACAACAGGTAACTATGTGGATGATTTAAGGCCTTAGAGCCATGAATTTGGCATGTAATAGAAGCCATCATTAATATAAATGAGGGAATTCGCCCCCGCTTAGTTTTATGTGTATGGTTGAGTTGTATTATGTTTATTGTCTAATGAATAGATTATGTTTCTATTTGACATATGCATGTTATAATTAATGGAACTCTCTTATGATGTTTATTTCAGCATGAAGAATGTCAACCCTTTCATGCATATCCTTTCATTTAACCCTCCTTATCACACACAAGTCTTGGTTTTTCTTCGATTGAGACCTTATCATTTGAGGGATTGAAAATATAAGCACACTAGACTATAGTGGTTCCCTTTTCCAGCCCCTCCGCAAGAACTTGTTGACGCCTAGAAAATCCCTACATCGATAGTAGGTGTTCTCCCTAATGAAATCCCCAATTAGACTTTCAACCTTTTAAATAGAGATCCCATTCGAATTCTGGCCTGGATACCATTAGTTGGTTTGGGTTTTACCGATAGCAGCCTGGTCCACCATTTAGGTTTTTTATTGTTTAATAATGAAATTCAATATGCCTAAATGACAATGCAATCCTAATCTATCCCACCCTATCCTAGCTAGGAGAAAAAATTGTAGGGACAAGCTACAAACAAAACTGAAATACACATCAAAAAATAGAGAGATGAAGTATCAGACATGTATAGAAATCACATAATGAAATAAACCTAAAAAATAGCTATAGAATTACAACATCCTACATTTACAACTCATAGAAAGAAAATACATTGTGAGAGTAAATACATAGTAAGAGAAGTTGATGGCTATAAGAATATTCAAGCATATAGTTAAAACATTCTTACTGCATATATGCGAAAATGGAGCAAAATATAGTTCCATGATAGTCGATCTTCAGCACAACCACATTCTCCATGCCAACAAATTAATTCCAACAACCCTTGTATTCATCCTCCCAAAAATATCTCTTACAAATAATGAGCAGCAAAGACTCATGTGACAAAATCCCCTTCTCTTTATCTTCTCCTTAATTTATATATTTACAAAATAACTAACATATGCATTTTCATATTCCTCAATCATTTGAGACCTTTCATGTAGTAGGAAATTCTCCCTATGGATAGGTATAATCCCTCTTGGACATGAAAAGGTTCCCTAGATCCCTAATCCAAGACAAAAGAAAAACAAATGGACTCTAACTTTCTCCTAGACCTAGTCTTTATGCATACAACAACACAAGAAAGAAGAAGAGTGAGGGAGAGTAGATGACCCAACTCCTTAGTGATGGTTGTCCTCATTTCTCCTACCTTTAGTTTTGATGTCCAAATATCCAAATATGAGTAGTCCCTAATATGATATTATATGATATTATCTCAAACATAACCTTAAAAATCAGAAAATTACAAACAGTAACTAGTTCTCAAAACTAGTTAAGAAGGAACTAGACTAGGTCAATGAATATCCCGCCCAAAGCTTGACTAAAGGGAGCTTTTGGATATGTAAAAACTTATTGGGGAGTGTGAATCATCAAGTAAAATATCATCAAGTCCATATTTTGATTTCTAAGCACAATGTACTGGGGCCATTGATGTTCCGAGCATCATCCAGGCTGAAGTCTACTCCAAGGCTTCCTAGGCACACCAGCATATGCCTACTAAAATATTCCACTTACACTTGACATCAACTAGATGTGTATGAAAGGTAATTAACCCCTAATTTGACTATAGACAAGAGTTACTGATGATTTGGGAGGATATGGCTGTGTTTGGAGGCAAAGGGAGAAAGAATGCTCTGTAGGAATGCTCCACTAGCTTGTTTCCAAGATTTTTGGACAAACAGAATGAGATTATCAAAAAATTGCAATATGAGGGTGGGGTGACCTTTATAAATGTCTCAGGGACCCATCACAACTGATCGAAGCAGGATTGGGCATACAAATACTTATTAATTGAACAAACTGCAAAACTAGTTAAATTTGGGTGCCCAATGAGCTAGTCTTGATAATTATGGAATCAAACAGCCAGAGAGGGTCACGAATCTATGATTTTTGGATTGGGATGGACTATACAGGAAGTTAAAAAACTACATAAACCTTCATAAAGATAAATAGTTACTTTGAGCTCTGTATATTGCATAACCTAGAAAACTAGTCAATTGAAAGTGTATATTGAACTAGTCTTGAAACATAGGGCTCAAACTGCCAAAGGAGGATATCTAAATCCTCTTCTAATATTCAATGTGGATCTAATATGCAATTTACAACAGTAGAAAATAATAAATAGGTTCATTAAGCTAATCATTAAAGGACATAGACTTAGACATCATAGATAGTCACTATGCTTGATTTTTTACAATGATAGAAGAAGGAGATTACATAAAGGAGTAAGAAGAGATGGTGTGGTCATTGTATCAGATCTGTAGGATTAATCTGAGTTGTTGGCTACTCATGGGAGGTGCACTTGGATTCTGTATATTCTTTCAATCTCTCCAACTAATTACTCTCTCTCTCTCTCTCTCTCTCTCTCTCTGTGAAACTCTACAGAACCACCTCAAGTCATATGGATCTTTGCATCAACTGCCAAAGGACGGATCTTCACATGAAATGGCTGGATCAGATATATAAATTGGTATCAATGGATGCACTAGATAAATATGTGAATGTGGTGTGCCCTCCTCATTTTATAGTCTAGGTGACTTGTTGAGAAATTCAACCTCCTTGGCCTCATCCAATGCGCCTTCCTTAACTGAGTAAACAATTTCCTTCTTTTCAAAACTTGCTTGCTTTCTCCCTTTTGAAAATTGCGCCTTCCTAGATTTTCCAAATGTTTCCTTCTTTTCATAGTGACTGGATTTTTATCCCTCTTTGGAAACTGTGCCCTCCCTTCTTTTCATGAGGTTTCCTTCTTTTCATACTGACTATATTTTATCCTTTTAGGAATCTACACCCTCCTTTGCTTTCTGGAAGATTCTACTTTCCTCACATTCCTACATTATACACTTGCCTGCTTTATGCCATGCTTTTGTTAGTTTCTTTCTTTTTTACCTGACACCTTGCTTTGTGCTACTTTCCTCCAATTTCTTTTTTGGTGTGAAAACTCATGAGGCTATCCTTATCTCTCCATGTGCCCTCATGGGTTCCTTATCATCATCCAACTCACCAAAACATATAATTAATAATTAAATATAAAAAAATCATTACATCACTTCTAATTTAATTAATTAAACAACTATAGGATAAATTATTCCAAGTTAATAATTCCCTAGGCTAATGTTATCCCCCCCTTTATTAATTAATTCATTGGTATTCACTAGGATCCATGGGGGTTTGGTGGAGTCTTAGCTGCCCTTGGTACTGGAAAATTGGGGACATGACTGTTAACACCTAAAAAGTTCTCACTAGCTCATTTCCCTATTCACATGACCCATTTGTCCACTTTTTTCACCATTTGTGTCATGGCCAAAGTTTTAGCACATCGGTTGGTTGGCAAACTTGGCCAAGTCACGGTCCAAGTGCCCATATGTGCTAGACGATGCGGCAGCAGCGAGAAACGGACCCATGAAGCAAAGCACCCACACTCACCACCGGAACGGCACCCGGGAGTGTGGCGCACTTGGAAAAACGAACCTTGGGGTTTGGCACACCCCTCGGCAAGACTTGCACCAAGTTGGACTTGGGCAAGAACCCACAAGGCAAGTGGGGCATGTGGACAATTCAAGGATGCAAGAGCATGCAAGGCAAGGGTGCTTGACCCACTTGGAACATGGGCAAGCAACCCACGGTGTAAACCAAGCGGGCATTGGAAGTGGCTCGTTTTGGGAGAAAGCGCAGTGGCTCGTTTTGGGAGGAAACGTAGTGGCTCGTTTTGGGAGGAAATCTGGCTTGGGTTGGGAGACAATCCAGCTCGTCATGGAAGATTTTCCAGCTCGCAATGGGAGCACGCCTAGCTCGGGATGGGAGCACGACCAGCTCGGGATGGGAGCACGACCAGCTCGGGATGGGAGAAAGTTAGCTCAAGATGGGAGCAAGCCGACGAGCTCGTGAAGGAAGCATGCGGATAACTCGGGATGGAAGCATATATATAAGGAATGCGTTCATCAAAGGAAGGCAACCAAGAAGAAGGAACGAACGAAGGCAATCAAGATTTCGGTGGTTAGAGCTCACGGAGGGTTTCTTAGGGTCTGTGACTGGGTGCGGCAGGCAACAGTCATAGATGCCATACCATTGTAATTCTTGAGGGTGTATGCTAGCTGGGCAGCACCCTGGAGCTCTGCTGGGTTAAGCAACTCCATTGATGTAACTTCTTCTGTTCTTCTATATAAAAACGGGCTCTGCCAGTTGGGCAACCCACCATTACTCTATTTGGTGTTCTTTGCATAGCTTACTGCGTTTTTACATGATGTGCCGTAAGGCTAATGACTGAACATTTGTTAAAGAGTAATATGTTAAGTAGGAATGCTTGAATAGGTTAAGTGTTCCGCCGTGAAGGTTATTCCGCAGGTAATTGGAGGCGTAGTCTGTAGGTGCGGAAGTTGAGTTGGCCAAGCCCTCAACCAACGTCCTAGTAGTGCCGCACACCATACTTGTGCTTGCCAAGAGTGCATGCGAAGTGTGGTCGTGACAGGTGGTATCAGAGCTTTACAGCAGGGTTGTGGAACAGCTCTTCACCACTGTTCTTGCGAACAGGTGGTATCAGAGCCAAAAACGAGTCAAGGTTGGAAGCTCATCGCTACGGCTTGCGAAACAGGTGGAAAAACAAAGAGCCCAGGTGCAAGGGTTCAGCAGGGCAGCAAATCGAGCAAGGATTTGTGCTCTTTCAAAGGTTAGCCGAGCCAAGGGTTAGCTTTTGGAAAACGAGGGTTTTGACAGGCAAAAACTCACATCGGAAGACTGGTAGACCAGCTCATGTTGGAAGACTGGCAGACCAGCTCGCTCCGGAAGATCGGCATTCCAGCTCGTGTTGGGAGCAAAGCTAGCTCGGGTTGGGAGCTGGGTAGGCAGCTCGTCTTCGAAGCACGACGGACGTTTGGACCAACGTTCGCTAAGGCACACTGTTGGAAGTGGGCTAGGGAAAAAACAAGGGTTTGAAGCCACCAGTTAGACGGAATCAAGGTTGGACAAAGCAGGAATCCTTGGAAGCTTTGCAAGGAACGTTGCGACAGTCAAAAATTGATAGACGGAAGTTGGAAAATAGCTCTGAGGAGCACGGTTTCATGAGCTTCTTCTTGGGTGAAAAGATGACCAAGATGGGCAAGCAAACGGAACACGATTCTGCGTTAGAGGCAGAAGCACATTCGGAAGGGGAAGAGTCGTTCCATGAGGAACGTGAACCCAAATCAACCAAGGTGAAACGAAGAATTGCGGCCATGGAGAAGAACATGGAACAGTTCACAGAGGCTCTCTATGCACATGGAGAGAAGAACGTTACTTTGGCAAACGAGATGGAACGAATGCGGAGGACGTACAACGAAGCTGTGGATGAGTGCAAGGAAGCCACGGATGTGTTGCATGCAGCGGTGCAGCAGGATGTCACAGAAAGGGTCAGGAAGCTTGAGGAAGTTGTGCAGCAACTTCAGCTTCATATAAGGGACCAAGATGACACCATCGTTGTACTAAAACGAGCATTGGCTCAAGGATCTGGTGGAGGCACCACCATGAAGATCCGCATGAAGGAACCAACACCATTTGACGGGACACGAGATGCCAAGTTGCTTGGGAACTTCTGTTGGGACGTAGAGCAGTACTTAGATCAAATGAACGGATGTTCAGATGAAGCTAAGGTCAATGCTGCTGCGATGTTTCTCACTGACGTTGCGAAAATTTGGTGGAGGAACAGGGCAGAAGATGTGGCTGCCGGCAAGGTGGTGGAGAGGATAGAAAATTGGGAGCAGATGAAAGCTGCACTCAAGGCACAATTCGGTCCAGGAAACCAAGGATGGTTAGCAAGAAACGAGTTGATGCAAATCAAGCATTCGACGACGGTGCAGGCTTATGTGAAAGCTTACACAAGCATCATGCTTGAAATCAAGGATATGAGTGAGGAAGATCGCTTGTATCACTTTATGAAGGGTCTGCAAGGTTGGGCACAGGCAGATCTGCGACGGCAAGGGGTGAATACTCTAGCAGAGGCGATTTCTGCAGCTGAGAAGTTGCACGACTTCAAGACCGACAAAAGGGAAGAAGGTACGGGAAACAACGAAGAAGGCATAAAATCGCAAGGCAAGTTCAAGAAGGAGCAAAACCACAAGCCAAAGAATGGTGAAAAGCGTGAGGAAGGCAAGCCCAAGAACGCTGGTGGACCACAGAAACCGGTCTCGTGTTACATTTGTGCGAAGGACCATTATGCGAAAGATTGTCCTTTGCGTCCGCAGAAGTTGGCTGCGGTTGAACAAGTGGAGGAGCCGACTGTGGGAGTTTTGCAGGTCTTGAATGCAGTTCTGGAGGAGCCAAAGGTAAACGACTCCGTAGAAATAGAATTGAGTTATGTGGACGTTGAGCTGAACGGACACCAAGTCTTGGCACTTGTTGACAGTGGAGCTACCCACAATTTCGTCAACGAAGAAGTAGCAAGACGGTTGAAGTTGAAAGTTGAAGCTGGGATGAACGGGTTCAAAGCAGTGAATTCAAGAATTAAAAGAGTGGTGGGCATGGCTCGCCAAGTTTCTTTGCGGATAGGAGACTGGACAGGTGTGGGAGACTTCACAGTTGTCCCTCTTGATGATTTCGATGTTGTTATTGGACAGCAGTTCATGAAAAAGGAGAAGGCAGCTCCTTTCCCCCATCTCAACCAGTTTGTGTTTCTTGCACGAGAGAAACCCATTTACGTGCCAACCGTGAAGAAGTTGCTTGGTGAGAGGAAGGTATCAGCCATTGGTGCCTCTCAGCCTAGTACAGCAGTAAGGGATCCGGGGCAGCACAACCATGGGCATAATGAAAGGTGCATGAACAAAGAAGAGGCAGTTCGGTTGGAAGAACGTCTCACGTCCAAAGAGGTTGTCTCACAGTTAGAGCATCGTCTTGAAATCATGGAAAGGGTTGTTACGACAGCTGTGACGAGTTTGGAACAACTCACAAAAATCTGCACAAGTATGAGCGAACAGAAGTGTGATGACGGGGTGGGTGTAGCCGCAACGCTAAACTGCACTTCAAAGGTGTGGTTAGATGACCCGGAGGCACAAAGACTGTTTGAGGAAGGAGGCGGCACTGTTGGGTCAAACGTGCCCCTTCTCCAATACTTGAGTCAGAAGGAAGAAAATCGGCAAAGGGCTGAGGATGACGAGGCAAGTCATCCCTTCAACGTTTTCAGTTAAGTCAAGACTGGAAATGGCCACTACCTTTGGCACAGGTAGAGCAGGCCATGGGAGCTTCGAGAGAAGGGAGTAACCAGAATGCAGCCAAAAGAGTTGAGTTAGTTGGGCTCAATTCAACCAAGGGAGAAGTGATGCTGGCGAGGACTGGCAAACACAACCAACAGGAAGGCAGAAACGGACTGATCACCCGGTTGATGCAAGAATGAAGGGAACGGAAGCTAGTGGATGGGCAGAATGACTCCAGCAAAGTTGCAGCGACAGTAGGTGTTGCAGCAGGCAGCGGCAGCAGGTGTTGCAGCAGGCAGCGTTGCCGGGACGGCAACAAGTTTAGTGGGGGAGGCTGTCATGGCCAAAGTTTTAGCACATCGGTTGGTTTGCAAACTTGGCCAAGTCACGGTCCAAGTGCCCATATGTGCTAGACGATGCGGCAACAGCGAGAAACGGACCCATGAAGCAAAGCGCCCACACTCACCACCGGAACGGCACCCGGGAGTGTGGCGCACTTGGAAAAACGAACCTTGGGGTTTGGCACACCCCTCGGCAAGACTTGCACCAAGTTGGACTTGGGCAAGAACCCACAAGGCAAGTGGGGCATGTGGACAATGCAAGGATGCAAGAGCATGCAAGGCAAGGGTGCTTGACCCACTTGGAACATGGGCAAGCAACCCACGGTGTAAACCAAGCGGGCGTTGGAAGTGGCTCGTTTTGGGAGAAAGCGCAGTGGCTCGTTTTGGGAGGAAATGTAGTGGCTCGTTTTGGGAGGAAATCTGGCTCGGGTTGGGAGACAATCCAGCTTGTCATGGGAGATTTTCCAGCTCGCGATGGGAGCACACCTAGCTCGGGATGGGAGCACGACCAGCTCGGGATGGGAGCACGACCAGCTCAGGATGGGAGAAAGTTAGCTCGGGATGGGAGCAAGCCGATGAGATCGTGAAGGAAGCACGCGGATAACTCGGGATGGAAGCATATATATAAGGAATGCGTTCATCAAAGGAAGGCAACCAAGAAGAAGGCACGAACGAAGGCAATCAAGATTTCGGTGGTTAGAGCTCACGGAGGGTTTCTTAGGGTCTGTGACTGGGTGCGGCAGGCAACAGTCATAGATGCCATACCATTGTAATTCTTGAGGGTGTATGCTAGCTGGGCAGCACCCTGGAGCTCTGCTGGGTTAAGCAACTCCATTGATGTAACTTCTTCTGTTCTTCTATATAAAAACGGGCTCTGCCAGTTGGGCAACCCACCATTACTCTATTTGGTGTTCTTTGCATAGCTTACTGCGTTTTTACATGATGTGTCGTAAGGCTAATGACTGAACATTTGTTAAAGAGTAATATGTTAAGTAGGAATGCTTGAATAGGTTAAGTGTTCCGCCATGAAGGTTATTCCGCAGGTAATTGGAGGCGTAGTCTGTAGGTGCGGAAGTTGAGTTGGCCAAGCCCTCAACCAACGTCCTAGCAGTGCCGCACACCATACTTGTGCTTGCCAAGAGTTCATGCGAAGTGTGGCCGTGACAATTTGAGCCTCTGAAGCCAACAAAAGGTCACCAAAAGGCCTTAATACACCCCTTTTTCCACTCAAAATGAGTATTTTTCCCAAAAAAGCATAAAAAACCCTAAAAAAGGGTCCAAAATTCCCAAAATATTAAAAAGGGAATAAAAATAATAAAAATATTCAAAAAAGGAAAAAGGAGGGAAAAGTACCTAAACCATGTTGGTCAATACCATTGGTTTCCACAAAACCACAATGGTATTCCCCACCACCAAAACCTATAAAAAGGTGGTAGGGGCTCCTCATTTCACATCCATCCATCTTCCTATCCTCATGCTGCCAAAATCTCCCTTGAGATTTTGGCCATTGTAGCAACCTTGGAGAAAGGACCTTTGGAGTTTGGAGCTGCTCATCCTTGGAGCTTCTCAACTATCTTCATCACTTGAAGGTATTATTATTGCAAGCACTTGCTTGCCCCCATTTTCAATACAAAATTATTTCTTATATTTCTTGTTCTTGTTTTTTAATTCAAAAATGCACATGCTAGTTTAGTTTTAGTTTAGATTTAGTTTACATTGTTTTTGCTTAATATTGAGACTGCTGCTACTAGTTAGCAGGTGCCCATAGCACTAAGCTTGGTTGCAAAACCAAGCCAACAATGACATAGATCTTGTAGAGACAACACAAATGAGTACCTTCCTTCTACACATTAAGCATAAAGAATCCTACTTACTTGAATGCAACAAGAGTAAGAATACATGTAAATGAAGACATATATGGAAGAAATAGGCCAAGTTGTATTAATGGAAATTCATAAAGAAGCATGTACAATTGTATACCTGACTTGTGAAAGAACTTCCTCCAAGATTCCCTTCCAGACCCTTTGAGAATCAAGCTAGCATAAGGATGTCATATCCAAGCATACTTTCCATGTCTGGGGTTTAAGGTAGGAGCTTCATTTATAGGATTTTGGAGCCCAAATCACCATGGATAAATGTTTGGATCACAAGAGGGTATCATGGATCATGAGAGGATTGACATACTCAGGATGGTATGGAGGAGAGGATTTGAAGGGTAGGCCCAATCTCCAAAAATCCCTCTCAAATATTGATGCTAAGCTCAAAAAAGTGTGGTTGGAGGAGATTTTCGCTCCCCTAACAAGGGCCACAGAGTGACAAATAGGATATTGTTGCTCCCTAGACAACTGGCAAGGGGAGAAAATTCTTGCACATGGCCCAAAATAGGGTTTGTTGAAGTGGATTTCTACCTCCTAATGATCGATTTATCCCCGTAACATGTTTAGGGACCATAATAGGCTTTAGTTTTCCCTCTAGAACACCCCTAGGAAGCACAATAAATCACATTTTCATGGTGATGAAAATTACAACTCAAGGAGGACACACAAATGTGATATTATGAGGTTGAAAATTTTGACTTCCAGAATATTTTATATTTTAAAATATTACATTGTTTTTGGAAGAGAAAAGAAAATTAAAATTACACTTTATGGGTCTGAAGGGGGTTTTCTTGAGATTTAATAAACCGATCCCAAATGTCACATTCATAAATAATAACATTTAATTTCTTTGTTTAAAGAAACTATAGAGAAACTTCATGGTTGACCACTTTTCTTGGCATTGTGTTCAACCCCTTAGTAACTGTGTTGTGGTAGGTGGTCATGAGTTGAGATTTCTTAGTGGGTGTCCCGATGAGATCGCACAATGTCTATGTAGTGACCTGAGATACATAACTAATTCAACATATTCAACTTTTATGGTCCTAATCTCAACTAATCATTGCTCCTTGGGAACAAGCTGCTCAAGGGTCCCTGGAGGGGGCAATGTACACCTTTCAAACACCCTTTCAATTGTAGCATGTAGGTTTTGGAATTTCTTGAGAAATGCAATAATGCCTTGTTGTAAAGTTGTCCACATTTTTTGGAAGCTACCCATAGTGGAATGATCAAATTAAATATCTTCTGCAACTTTCTTGGACATATTTCTGGGTATACCTATGTTATTTTGCTTCCATGCTGCAATGTCCTTCAACCTGGCTTCAACCTCTACAACCTTTTGATTACTTTATTGAGTCTTGGTTTCTATAGCTCAGAGTTTGGTTTCCACCTTTTGGACTTCAAATAACTGCTCCATGACTCTTTCCTATATTCCCAGAGACTCTTCTTGCAATGCGATGGCATATTCATGGAATCCTGATAAACTTTGTTTTCCTTCTTGTGCATCTTCTGCCCCTAGAGCCAGTGCCTCTTTCTTCTTTTGCAAACTTTCTATTTGAGTGGTCATGTTTACCCTTATTTCTTCAAGCTCATTCAATTTAGCTTCCATTTCATCTTTGTCCTTCTACAAGTCTTGAGTTAAAATATCCAGTGTTTGCTTCTCCACTTGCAGGGCATCATTGTCATGCCTAATTCTACACCTGCCCTCTTGGATTCTAAGAGGTGATCTTCTAGTAATCCATCATTTGTCTTTCTCCACTTCCTTTAGTAGATTCTTAATATTATCCTACATGGCCATGGATATGGACACGCTGAATGACACCATAGATTTAGGTTCCTTGTCAGTGCCTTTGATGACTGGGACCTTTTGAGTAAAACCATTTATGGTCATTGTGCAATCATGAACCTATTTTCTAACATATTCCACACAATTTGTTTCTTACTTGGTTTGTACACATAAGAACTCATTCTAGCTACTGAACTTGCCTGGGAGGGGGTGTACATCACAATTCGAAGCTCCTTCAAGGGAAAATGCCCCCTAGTAAATGGGATTTTGGGGCTAGTAGTGGATGCACCAATATCCATATATTGTATCCCAATTTATTGCATTTCCCCACCTGTTTGCATTCTACTTTTGTCTTCTTAGAGGTATCCTTGTGATCCCTCTTCTCCCCAGCTCATTTATTAAGCTATTCTTGTTTATCCTTTTTCTCTTATTCTATTGCAGCAAGGTATTCTAAATAGGCCACCTCCTCAACTTTCTTCTATTCTTTCAACCTATGGATCTCGTTCCCATCTTTCGTTTGGTACATAATTTCGGTGGCCTTCCCTTCTGAGCTTTGTTGTTGTTTCTCGAGAATTCCCCCCGGGATCTTCTCTTGGATGGTTTCTTTTCTAGAGGATGCTCCTTAAATGCTTTTCCCTTTACCCATATTCTTGGTGAGGTCCTCCAAAGTATGCACTTTCTTGTATATTTCTTATTTAGTACATTGATCATGCTAATAGGACCATGTATACTTCACCATCGCATAATGATTTATGGTATACTTCACCATTGCACAATGATTTATTATGTTCCCCTTGCGGTCATTTATTCTGAATTGTCTTTGTCCAAAATGATATTTATTCAAATCCTAAGTCAGTTTGACGGATTCTTTTACCTTTGCAAATTTGTTTGCCCCAATTATGATAGGAAAAGGTGGCCATGATTCCTTCTTGTTATTATTGAGAGCAGATCCAATCTTGTATACAAAGTTTTGAGGAGAAATTTCCTTGAGAACCATGTAGTTGGTGACATACTTAAGCATGGTGTTAGGTGCCTTTCATGCCCCATATATCTGTAAATAAGTGTCATCTTTGGTTAAATACCAGCCACCTAGCTATGTTACTGCGGCAATGGAATTATCCAACATACATTTTGTTGGTGTCCCATGTACGATTGTATACAATAGCCTGATGAATTCCTTGCAAATTTGTCTATAAATACTAATGTGTCTTTGGGCATAGAGGAATTGACAACATACATGAATAGGGACATCCCTGGGAATCTAGTGCCATCCCATACCTGTAAACTAATTCTACATGCATACTGCATCTATGAAATACACGGACATATAAAAATCTGATTATTGCTTAAAAAATCCATCTTCTGCTTTCAACATTGGCTCCTCCATATTCTATGATAGAATGTCATCCCAATTGCATCTTCTACCATGAATAATGACATGATACATCAAGGGATACCATTCTATCCTAATTTGAAACTTCTCTTGGACTTTTGCATGTCTATAAAGTTGATTTACATTTAAATCAATTTTTTTCCCTTTGTGAACCAACTTATCCCTCTGCAATCGATCTCGAATAGCATTTTGTGTTGTCTTAACAACACCATCATCTATATAACCACCTAGAGTAATGATTTCCAAACTATCCACTGAGTTCTCATTATGATTTTCAACATTGGATTGAACATCTTGTCTCCTCCTTTTATGTCTTAAAGCAGTTGTATCTAAAAGAACAACTTGTTGATTAGTGTTGATGTATATGTAACTTCGGAATGTATTTCACATATATGTATATTGTATTCCTATAGAGATGGTATTATTCCTCTATACGGAAGTGTCGTCATTCATATTGTAAGTTTCGTAACTTATACTTGATGGGTTATTAGACCACCTTGTTTGGGGTCGGCACTGTATAAGTCATGTGGGTCAAAGGGTTATTAGACCACCCTATTGGGGGTCGGCCCAGTCAGCATTATGTTATGTGGTTAAGTTCGAGCCTACATGAGTTAGGTAAAAAGGCAAGTCAAGTCAAGTATAAATAGAGTGCGGGAGGCACTCTATTTGCTCACTCACTTCTCACTCATGCACTCAAGGAGGAGTGGTGCACTTATGGAGGAGGAGGATCTGCTGCTAGGTTATGTCTATCTCTTATGGTTGGTTGTATCATTGCTCTATCTATCTTTGAGGAAGTTATTGGGGTTTTTCACCTTTATGGTTTTCCCCAAGTAAATCTTTGTGTCTCTTGTGTGCTTGCATTATTGTCTCCATGATTGATATGCTGTAGATATGCTGTACATGTTGTTCTCTCAGTTAAGATCCTAGATCATATTGAAGTAAATTCTGAAAATTTAACATGGTATCAGAGCTAGCCTGAAAGAAGGCATGATATGGCATGTATGACACTTGTTGCACTTACGATGCTAGGGCTTGATATAGCAAAAACCAGTCATCGTAGTACTTTCACTATAAATACGTTTTGGCGAATTGTTCAGATCTAAAATTGTTACAGGACGAAGACTAAATCTCCAGGTACCTTGTGTCCAAAGGACAACCTCTAATTCGTTGTACTTTGTGATTTATGATCTGTACAATATAGGGTTTCTGCCTCTTCCAGATCTGAGTCAAAATAAGGTGACCTTGGGAAAAATGTCATAACTTGGGCTAGGAAGCTCCAAATGAAATTTAGTGAAAAGTGACAGGCAGTACACAGACTATACTATCTCAGAAAAAAATTTCAGAGGCTGAAGTTGAACCAGTGACACGTGGCACTCCGTACAAGTGCGCTCTCCTGTATTATCCCATAAATAGGTCACGTTGCGACATTTGGAATAACTCTCTCTCAGAGAGTCCAATTGAGGTCAGACCTATTAGGATGGAAAGGTAACAGGCCGAGCTATCTCAGGAAACTTTTTCAGAGGCCGAAGTTGAAACAGTGACACGTGCCACACCGTACAAGTTCGCTCTCCTGTATTATCCCAAAACAAGTCACGTTGCGACATTTGGCATAACTCTCTCTCAGAGAATCCAATTGAGGTCAGACCTATCAGGATGGAAAGATAACAGGTCAGGATATCTTAGGAAAATTTTTCAGACCCTGTGGATCAAAAAGTTTGGAGTTACACTAGAAACAATCAGGTACATATTTCTGTCAAAACAGAATTATTTTTGAGTACCTTCATTCATGGCTTCCAAAATTTAGGGCTTCGTAGAAAGTTGGAATTTTTGTAATCCGAGACCACGGCTGGATTCTACTCATCAAAATAGAATTTTAGAGACCAAGATCAGAATTTTTGGTTGGGCAGAAGGTCGGGCTTGATTAGACCCTAGTTCGGGACTTTGATCAGAAAAGTGGAAAATTAGGGCTTCTGTAAAAATGGGAATTTTTTAAATCTGTGACCACGGCTGGAAGCTCCTCAGAAAAATAGAAGATTAGAGCTTTGGATCAAACATTTTGATTGGGCAGAAGAGTGGGCTTCATCAAAACCCAGTTCAGGGTCACGTCCAGTGAATCCAGAAGTTTCAAAGGCAAAACTGAGGAGTGAAACTTTGCAGTTTTCAAATTTTGAATATACCAGCTTGATCAGCTCATCAAGACACATATTTCTATCCTGTCAGAAGGTTGAAATTCAAAGTTTGAATTTTTGGGGTTTCTCTCACAAACCCATATCCAGCTCAAAGTCCAGTTCTTGCAAATCAAGTGGATTGGGTTAATCCTAGAAGAAGATGGATTGGTCACCTGCATAAGTGAAGGAGTTCCTGTTTCAGAGGGAGATAAGGCTAAGGATTTACATAAGAAGATTACAAGCGATCTCGATAGGTATGACTCATCGAGGTATGTTTTGAGATTTGTTCTTGATTAAGTTTATGGTATGTTTGTCTTCATGTTATTACCGTTAGTATAATCTTGATTTTAGATTTGTCGTATCACCTTAACAAAATTATGAATGCATGATAGAAGATATTCATTGGTTAGGGTGTTGACACTTATGATTATACTAATGCATTATGGTGTTGTATGAGGTTTATGTTGTCTGCTAACATGAAAGGTACACCAAGAAAGACAAATCATGTTCTTCTTCAAGAACGTATGATCATGGTGGCATGAAGACAAGGATTCATCCATTGTCATGGATCTCATAGAAGATCCATTTACGAGGTATGTATAACTTGGTTTTGTAATAGTTGACCTATGAGATATACAGGTTACTAGCACAAGTCATTGAAAAAGAACAAGAAGACATCATGTGAGTATGTTAGACATAAATAGCTAGCATGCTAATCCAGGTATGTTTTTCCTATATCAAGCTAGAATCCTACCTTGTGTTAGGATCTTATACTGTTGTTGATAATGATTATTCATGAAGTCATAGGTTTGAATAGTCATGGTTGTATGCATATTGTGTTTCTTACCATAATTGATGATATGACTAACCAGAAGATTCATGAAGGTATAGGTTTGAATAATCACAGGTTTTATGCATATTATATCTCTTATATTGTTTGATGATTCAACTAACGTGAAGAGTCATAGGTTTGAGTAATTACAGGTTTAGACATGTTATGTTTCTTATGATTTGACTAACCATAAGAATCCTACATAAACCTTGAATGCTAATGCTTATTATTTTTTTGTTTGAAATGATCATGACTATACATGCTTGAGATTATTGTGTTTTAATAGTATACTAATGAATGTATGATTTTATATGATTTCACAAGGATAACACAATCATGATACTAATAAGCATGCATAGGGACCAAGGATGAATGTAAGTTCAAGGACAGGTAATCCAGGAAGCAAAGATCAAGAGGGAGCACACTCCAGTTGTTCCTGCAAGAAAGCAAAGGAACACACTTCAGTAG
This sequence comes from Larix kaempferi, assembly GCA_027924585.1. Taxonomy (NCBI): domain Eukaryota; kingdom Viridiplantae; phylum Streptophyta; class Pinopsida; order Pinales; family Pinaceae; genus Larix; species Larix kaempferi. Next base: position 10,503,459 of record BSBM01000259.1, on the reverse strand, counting down.
TTTCTGCAAGGATGCAGATATTCAAAGGGAGTTGACCATCTTTCCACAACAGAAAGGTGTAGAAGAAGCTACTTCAGATTAGGACTCTAGCAGCTCCTGTAAGGAAGCAAAGACTCAGAGGGATTCCACCCAACGAACAAACAAAGATAAGTATTTTAATTTCTTGCATATTTGTTGATGTATATGCTCATGTTCCTAGACTTAGGATATGTATTGTGCATATTAGAATAGTTGCATTGATGAACAATATACTACTAATATACATGGGTAAGTGGCCTATGGCACTGTACAACATTCCATTGCTACTTATCTAGAATGAAACCTCTTTGCTGACATGTTGGGAGTTGTGCACACTCTTAACAATGTTTTGGTAGAGATTGGAAGGCATCTAGAAAGTTATGGGATATGGATAAATGTTGTATTGAAGCATTGGCTAAAATAATTGCATGACTGTATGACATATTTCTTTATGTGTAAGAATTTGTTCTGAAAACTATGAGATGTTTCTAATCATGCAATTTAACTTGTTTTGTAGGAAAGACCGTATATCTTCACCTACAAAAGGACTACAACATTTGTTCCAGCAACAAAGATATCTATTGAAGATATTGAAGTTCCCAGGATCTGGGATGAAGAAATGGAATGCCATGATCTGTCGATCATGAAGAATGATGTTTGGGATGTAATCCCAAGACCTGAAGGGAAGTTTGTTATGACTTCCATATGGATCTATCAAGATAAAGCATGCTGTAGATGGAAGCATAGAGAAATATAAAAGTGATGAAATAGAAGATGCACCAGATGGATTTCAAGACAACATGGTGTAGTCATATATGTGTGCAGAACTTGGTATGGTAGGATAGACATCCTTCTATCCAGTTTGGTCTTTACCAAGAGTAAAGCGGGTTCCAACCTTTACTACAAGGTTGAGGAAGGAAATCCAGTGATACTACTTTTGTATGTGGATAACCTACTTGTATCAGGTGAAGATAGATTGATTGCTGACACGCAGCGGAAGCTTACTACCGAGTTCAAGATGAAGAACTTGGGGATGATGCACTATTTGTTTTTGGCATGGAGGTGTGGCAGAGTGTAGATCGAATCTTCCTTGGTCAAGGGAAGTACATAGTTGATATCCTGAAGAGATTTGGGATGATGGATTGCAAGGCCATGGCCACACCTATGGCATCGAATCTGAAGCTTCTATGTGATGCTTCATCTGAGCCAGTTGATGTCTCTATGTATCGTCAGATGATTGGGTCCTTGATGTACCTGACGAACACGAGACTAGACATTTGCTTTGCTGTGAACACATTGAGCCAGTTCCTGATGGATCCGAGGAGTGTTCACCTAGTTGCTGTAAAGCATGTTCTGAGGTACCTGAAGGGTACAATGGATTATGGGCTCAAGTATGAAGAAAATCAAAAGTTTAACCTGCAGGGTTATGTTGATTCAGATTGGGCTGGCAGTGCTGTAGATAGGAAGAGCACATCTAGGTGCTGCTTCAATATGGGATCAGGTGTGATCTCTTGGTTTAGAAGGAAGCAGTCCTGTGTAGCACTAAGTAAAGCTGAGGCAGAGTATGTTGCAGCCTGTTCAGCTAGTTGTGAGGCAGTATGGCTACGGAAGCTACTATCTGAGCTATTTGATCTCCCGTTGGAGGCTACTGGTATCTTATGTGATAACCAGAGTTGTGTGAAGCTGTCCGAGAACCCAGTGTTTCATGATAGGTCGAAACACATAGAGATCAAATATCACTATATCAGGGATATGGTGCAGAGAGGAGATGTGAAGCTCCTGTATGTTGCAACAGACGAGCAGATTGCAGATGTGCTGACGAAGCCACTAGCCAGGGTGAAGTTCGAGTACTTCAAAGAGAGGCTTGGCGTGCTTCAGATCGAGGACACTTCGAGGAAGAAGTGATGGACACATTTGTTGAAGCCATTCCAAGCATGTTGGAAGGGGGACCCTTCACATGGCTATGGATGTAAGCGCTAGATGATGAGCATCAAGATGATGTTTTGGTTTCTGCTTGGATATGATCAGTTGGATCATTATATGTATGCATCATGTTGGATGCTGGATATGATCGATTGGATCATGTGTATGTATTTTGTATATGCATCATGTTGGATTGTGGATATGATCAGTTGGATCATGTGTATGTATTTTGTATATGCATCATGTTGGATGTTGGATATGATCAGTTGGATCATTTATGTATGAATGCATCATGTTGGATGCTGATGGATACATTGTGTGGATCATGTATCTTTGTATGATCAGGTAGATCATGTATGGTGATGGATACATTGTGTGGATCATGTATCTTTGTATGATCAGGTAGATCATGTATGATTGATGGATACATTGTGTGGATCATGTATCTATGTATGTATCAGGTGGATACTTGGTGTGCATCAGATGGATGCATTGTATGATCAGGATGATCGTGGATGACGAGCTTCTCCAGATGACATGCAGCAGGATGTTGCAGTGATGATGATCAGAATGATCATGTGTACATCAGGATGATGTTTGATGAGTATCAGATGATACTTTGTGGCCGTGGATCAGGTTGTGCAGTTAAGCATGTAATTTGTGCCCTAGGAGATTTGCAGATGGTCTTTCGAGGTTTTGCCTATGGCATGTAATTCGGTGCCCTGGGACATCTGGCAAATGCTCTTGCGAGGTTTTGCTTGGGAGGACATGTAATTTGTGCCCTGGGAGATCTGCAGATAGTCTTTCAAGGTTTTGCCTATGGCATGTAATTCGGTGCCCTGGGATATCTAGCAGATGCTCTTGCGAGATTTTTTCCTATGGCATGTAATTTTCTCCTGGGAGATCTGGACAGGATGAAAAAGGCCTCAGATGCTTCAGCCAGGTTTTGCCATGACCACATGTAATTTGCTCCTGGGAGATCTGGACAGGATGAAAAAGGCCTCAGATGCTTCAGCCAGGTTTTGTGGTGAGATCACATGTAATGTGCTCCTGGGAGATCCGACAGGTAGAGCCGCGTGCTCGTAACAGCCTGGGATGCTTCAGCCAGGTTTTTTGATGGGTCACATGTAATGTGCTCCTGGGAGATCCTACAGGTAGAGCTGTGTGCTCGTAAAAGCCTGGGATGTTGCAGCCAGGTTTTGTGACGCACGTAATAAGTCCTAAGGATTCCACAGTATGGATAGTGATGATGAAGACCTGCAGGTGGTGGGCCTACATCCAGTATGAAAAAGGACTGGCTCTATAGAACTTCCTATGACGAGTAGATTCAGAGATTGATTGAGATAGCAGCAGCAGTGATGATGATGATGACTCGATGACAATTATCCAGTGACGATGATCTAGAGAAGATGACTTGTGCTAGAAGAACTGTGCTGAGAAATACCTTCCTAGTTAAGAGGGAGTGTTGATGTATATGTAACTTCGGAATGTATTTCACATATATGTATATTGTATTCCTATAGAGATGGTATTATTCCTCTATACGGAAGTGTCGTCATTCATATTGTAAGTGTCGTAACTTATACTTGATGGGTTATTAGACCACCTTGTTTGGGGTCGGCCCTGTATAAGTCATGTGGGTCAAAGGGTTATTAGACCACCCTATTGGGGGTCGGCCCAGTCAGCATTATGTTATGTGGTTAAGTTCGAGCCTACATGAGTTAGGTAAAAAGGCAAGTCAAGTCAAGTATAAATAGAGTGCGGGAGGCACTCTATTTGCTCACTCACTTCTCACTCATGCACTCAAGGAGGAGTGGCGCACTTATGGAGGAGGAGGATCTGTTGCTAGGTTATGTCTATCTCTTATGGTTGGTTGTATCATTGCTCTATCTATCTATGAGGAAGTTATTGGGGTTTTTCACCTTTATGGTTTTCCCCAAGTAAATCTTTGTGTCTCTTGTGTGCTTGCATTATTGTCTCCATGATTGATATGCTGTACATGTTGTTCTCTCAGTTAAGATCCTAGATCAGATTGAAGTAAATTCTGAAAATTTAACAATTAGGAATGGAAACATCCTCATCCATTGGTCTTTTAGAAGAGTGTCTATTTCCCTTACCAGCAGAAGTAACATTGTCATCACCAACAGTTCGTCGATCATGTTTAGTTGGGAGAGATATGATTTTGAATGTAACCTTCCTAGGTACTTCATTTGATTGTTGGATGCCTTTTCCTTTCTGTGCTTGTACTTCTTCAGGATTATTTTGCACTCGTTTTTTCTTTGGTGTGTCTCCCTTCTTGGGTGCTTCTCCCTTACGAAGAGGGGCATTAAGGACATCCATCGGATTTTCTTCTGTAATATAAATTCCATTCAGAATATGGGAAAGTGGCATAGAAAAATCCTGCAAAATAAAAGCATTATTGTATTAAATCTATTACATGGTCATATAATTCAAATTATAAGAAATTCATAAAGATATAAAAATATAGAAACTTAGATTGTTGCTCTCAATATCGTGCATGACTACCGCACAAAATTCTAAGAAAATTTTGTCGGTCTTATAGTTTGAAACGTTCAAAGAATATCGGATTTTGACAAAGGTTTTAGCTTGTTTCACTAGTGCATAAGCAATGTCTTTACCCGACACCAAACACATATCTTGCAAAAATCCCAATGAGTGATAATCATTTTTAAGATATGCAAATACAACACAATATAAATGAATACTTTCTAATTTTCCTTAATAATTCTCTTTCAGAAACCAAGAATAGTCATTTTTCTCTTCATTTGGTGTGTGTTTCCATTCTCTAACATTCTTGGATTTTAAATCATCATTGGGTACAACATCACCATGCACAACATTGTCAGATGACTCAACTATTTTTTCGATCAATTCATCGACGACCTCGCTCTAGAGATGTTTACAGATAGACTCCTTGATGTCATTTTCCCTATAGTCAGAAACAAAACCAAAAACGTTTAGTATATGTTAAAAAAAAATAGTTGCGCTTAAAAAAAAATTTAACATATAGTTATACAAAGCATAACAAATTTTTAAATGTAGAGCGAGCTCAAGATTTTTTTTTTTAAATACATATACCTTGGGCTATGCTACGAGTGCCCATAGCATCCGTAGCATAGCCCAAGGGCTTAGCATTTGTTGGCTTTTAATATCCCAAGGGATATGCATTGGTGCCCTTGCGTCCAATGCATAGCCCAAGGGGGTATGCAATGGGCACCCAATGCATATCCCAAGGGTGCCCAATGCATCGTTCGGTCGATTATCAATGAGTGATAATCGACCGAACTCCCTTACGCACTGGCCCAGAAAGGTTTTACCCTTTCCAACAACACTCGCATAGCGAGTGAAGTCTCACTCGAGATGCACAAGGGGGATGCAGGAACCAAGTTTCCGCAGTGGAGTTGAGGACATGCACCAAACACACATTGCACTCGTAGAAACCAGAGATTATGTTATTCGCACTATACTAACATTTCATCATTCGCATTTTCATCAATCGCAGCATTAACACAGAATAAACAGTCGCATCTACATGATCTAACATGAACAACAATTATCAAACCCATAAAGGATTAAACATCTCAGAAACATTCGCATTCATCATCTCACAGAAACAAAGAAAAAGATAGAACCATAATCGAACATCTTAATGCATTCATCAAAACTTGTGGAATGACCCTCGCATAAACAGTCAATACATCATATCGCAGATACAAAACAAATAAAAAATTGGATCAAAACTCGACAGATCGATTACCCTATTCATCAATGGATCTCTTACATGCCCTTAGGGTTACAATCATACTTATATTTATACAAAAATAAGTGGTTACAAAATGGTCCACATGACCCTTATCTAACAAACTAACTACTTCCATGCTTCCGCGTTGTCCATGAATGACCCTTTCTTTCGTGGATCATCCCTTTCACAGTTGTCGGCTTCCGCACTTCCTGTGGGATAATCCTGTGCTAACAGGCCCCCAACAAAAACTTGTGGCTCGCCCTCAAGCCACCTTAGCTGGACACTGCTGGTTTGTTCACCTACTATTGGAAGTCATCGTATGCAGTTTTGAGATGGACAACTACTTCCTTTGTTGATGCTCTAATCTGAGCACATTCTCCCACCCGCTACTCTGTTGCATGTTCGCAACCTTTCTATCGCGCTTCCTCGAGCTGCTCCTTAACCTGTTTCACTATCTCTACTACCCGTGCTATAAGATCAACTTCGACTTTCATTTGGAGCTTGTCCAAGTGCGTGGTTCTTCATTGTTGTCTTTCGTGGGCCTTTGTTACGCGTTGTTGGATGCTTTTCAGCTCTGCTTCCTTTGTCATTCGTATCATTGTCGGCATCATTTTGAGCGATCCCTTAAAGGCCTCTAACTGGGATTCCTCTTTGCTAAGTTGTCCCTTTAGTGTGGCTAGCTGTTCATCCTCAACTGTACTCCCCCAAAACTCTATGATGCCTTCTGCGACTATCTGTGTCTCCTGTTCCATCTCCTAGATCTCTGTTATGGCTTCCTCGATTGTCGTCTTCCGGCTCTGAATCTATTCTGATGGTGTGCTGGGTGTCACTCTAACCTGGAGCTCTGCATTTTCCTTTCTTATCTCAGTGATAACCACCCCTAACATCACAACTCTTGCTTCTGGGTCTACATCAGAATCTAACTCCGTCGTTTCCCATGCCTTCGCAAGCGCACTTTCTAATTTAGTTTGTTCCTCTATATCCCTCTCTTTCTTGGCTAGTGTTGCGGCTTGCTAGTCTTGGAGATGTTGTGCCTCCATATCTCTAATGTGTAGCTGCTTCTTGCACTCGATCATCTTGTTTTGCATCATAGCCTCACGGTCGCAGATCTTTGCACTTGCTGCAGCTTGGATTCGGTGTAAAGTTAACATTGGGAGCAAATTGAAATTTACCATAACCTGGTCGGATTTTTGAACTCTGAAGGCAACGAAATCAGTTGTTTGACGCATGCATTGACTTGCACCAACCTCCTGAAGTGCGGCATGTGGGTAAGGTCTAACAGACAACCCCAAGCGTTCCAATCCCTGCGCCCATGCCGTGGGTTCTTTTGTCGTTGGGCCTCCTTCGTGGGGGACATCAACGTAGTATTCCGTGTATTCCTTGAATTTTGTGAGGTCATGGTCGGTATATTGTAGCCTCTGCAACTTAGTTGCAATGTCCCCAACATGAGGACCGCTCCACGGTATCGGCAGCATCTCAATTGAATACCTTTCATTCTTATTTACCCGCAGCACGGGTGGCTCTTTCCTGCATGGCGGAACATACTTCGAGAGCATTGGGCCATCATGCCCTTCTTGCAGTACTTTGATGCCTGAGGGACCTGCAGTTCCGTCGGTGAACTGTGCTGAGGCCCGAGTTCCTTTCTTCTTTGCGCAGCCGGTGTCTGGAGGTCGATTCATGCTGCTCTTCTTTCTGACTGGGATGTTGGACATCACTTATGGCTAGTCCTCTGTAACTAGTGTCGGCGTTGGTCACTCAGTACTGGTGCTTGAAACATAAACCTCCATGTAGTTCTGCAACCTCTTGCTTAATCATGCAATGCCTTTAACTGCCCCTTTCCCTGCATTTATAGCATTGGTTGGCCACTTCCAACCGATTGTGGACCATGATTACCGAATCTAGAGGTGATTTGCCAAATCTACCGCATACATTGGGTATTAAATGCCAGATTTTCATTTTTGTTGTTGTTTGTTGTGGTTTAATTGTTGCATTTATGACGGGATTTGACTCCTTCGCACTACGGCCCGTGGTGCTATGATCCCTCTTTTGACCGATGCTGTTGTTTCTAACCAATGCCTTCCCGACAGGTTCCTATTGTGATTTGTAGTAGCCTTTTTTTTTCTTTTTCTTCAGTCGAGTTATTTGATTAGTGGCGCAACCAGCTCTGCGGTGTCGCAGTATGCTCTTATGTTCACACTTCTTATAATTGTCGCTAATCCCTTCTGACTGCGCTGGTTTGGTGTCATCTACTTCCCAAACTCATCCATTATTAGTTCTATACTTCCCGTGTCCAGCGTTCCCACAGTCTCATCCTCTGCTCTCTCCTTGTGTCTTGGATTCAACCAGTAGGACCGCTGCTTGACTGGATTCACATTGGGTTTCAAGGGGATCTTCATTTCTCCTAAGTCACTGGAAATTCCTTTCATCTCAAAGAATTTCATTGGGAACAGATCTTGAAACTCATGCAGCAGATCAATCATCTTCCCAATGGTGGAATCGTCCCAATAATCCCCAATGCTTGCAAACTTCACGTTCTTATCCGACCCAATATTGACTTTCTTGATCTTCAACGGTTGTTGGAATTTGTCGGAAGGTATTTCTGGTGCCTCGACACTGCGAATTCCTTTTGATTCCGGTACATGCGTAGCTCTTGGATCATCCTCGTCATCTGGCTCTCCTATGATGTTGTAGCACTCCATCATCATTTCTGGTGTCGTGGTCCACCGAATTTCTAATGGTTGCTCTATCGGTATTGCTTCAAATATCTTCTCGTGGATCACCTATAGCGCACTATGGATGAGGGGGTTCTCATCTGAGAAACAAAATGTTTCGCTGAAGCCAAGTGTTAGCTTCTTCCAAGAAGTCATTCCACGTCGCAATTCTGCTGCGACATACCAACTCCACGGTACTTCATCCAATGTGTGAACGAATGCATGGAACCACTCTTCTTTTGCTCGTAATCCCCATTTGCTTTCGCACTCATCCAAATGCACCTCTGGGTCACTTCTACCATCGAACTTCCTTCTACATCACTAAACCTAACCATCATTAGGTGGAGACATAGTGGCTAGGTTGTGATATTAGACTTGTGCGCTGCCCACCAGCGCGCAGGAGTATCCTTCAAGGCTTCCTCCAAGGCCAATAAACATTGCGGTTTCACCACCTTTTCCTTGAATTCAGCGAGAAAGGTTCTCAAATTAGGAAATCCCTCATATGTTGGTAGCACGCACTCCTCTGTGGCTACCCATCGTAGTGACTTTGTGATCCGAGCACACCTTCTAAATGACACTTCATGCATCCAGTTTTGCCAATTCTCGGGTGCCTCATCCAAATCCGACAACGCCGAACTGACACTGCGCCATCCCAATACTTTGTCTGTAGTGGGATTAATGTAATCCTAAGATATGTTGTATATGCTATCCCATCCCTCCGAGAATTTGTCTCTCGCCGGTCCAACGTATTGCTGCCCTTCCGCAGGATGCAAAGGTGTAACGACCCTCATCTCGTGATTCTCAAATGACATAGTCCTCTTCTTGAAGTTGATAAAAACTATGTTATCGATTTCCCAGTCGATCCCTAGTAGCGCTGGGTAGGGACTGGTATTGTCCATGATTTCAATTACATCAAAATCTACATAAGTCTTGAGGCCGTCAATCTCAACGGGAAGTTGGTACACTCGACCAAGTGGAGTAACCTTACTCTGGTTTGCTAATCACAACTGTATTGGTGACAAGGCCAACTGCGGTTTCCCCATTGTCTCCCATGTCTGCTTGGTCAGAATGTTGACATCCAACCCCAGGTCCAAGATAATTGAGTTGACATCAAATGCTCTGATTTGTGCCAACATTTGCATCTCTCGTCCCGTCTTCCTCTTGTGTATGCGATTAACTCTTTGTTCCTAGCATGCACCCTCCCGTCGATTCAACAGATTGGATATCTCTTCCAATGCATCCTGATCCTTTTCCAACTCCAGGCAACTCTTCAAAAAGGATTTTAAGGTATTAGCCTTTCCTCGCGACTTCATTTCATTCAACATCGGTGGCATATCGTAGATAGCTTCTTCATGAAGAGGTAACTGCCTCCACTGTCTCATCGCCTCCTATGCTTTCAAGAAGATATCCCTTTCGACCTCCGTGTCAAAGGTGACATGCTTTTGTGTTGTTGGTCGGATAGTAGCTCGTGGCCAGTCGGCTCCTGTCACGGCTCCCCCTCGTGTCACCACTCCAACAGTCACATGTTGTCTTCGAGACTTTGTTGATATCATTTGTACAACCGGTGGATTCTGATTCTGGTTCTGTGGAGGTGGTGGTGGATTCTTGGTCTCCCGCTTTGCGATGAGCTGCAGACAATCTTCAACGCCATGATCCACGGCGCTACAATAAGTGCACTGTGGAACTGGATTTGGGAAATCCCTCTGATAGTGCCCCTGTTGCCCACAATTGTAGTATATAATCGGTCCTTGTCCTTGTCCAACATCTCCTCCCCATTCTCTGCCAGCACATCGACCTCCACGGAATCCTCCTCTAGCCCCTCCATGCAATGGGCCATATGGTGGGGACTGCGGTTGCCCATACTGCGGCTATTGCGGTGGTCCATATGGTGGGTATTGCAGTGGAGAATACTATGGTGTTGGATACTATGGCTTACCATACTGTGGTTTCCCATATTGTCCCTGATCATACTGCTGTGGTTAATGATTATACTAGTTCGGGAGTTGATTATACTGCTGTTGTTGCTGACCTGGTGCTTGTTCTTGTCCTACCATGAAATATGTGGCTGTAGTCCTCTCTTGGAGTAGACCATAAGCTCTGTAGTTGTTTTCATCGTGGCCAACCGATTTATAGAACTTGCAATACAAGCTCTCTGGTTTTGACACCATCTTCTGCAGATAAACACACTCTTATGGTCGATGGCCTCTCGTTTGGCAGATACAACACCAAGGTAGCCCTCCCTGAATGAGGGGATTTGGTGCACCAGATTGCAAATACTCTTGGAATTCTGGGCACTGATCCTTGTGGTGTCCCTCTATCTTACACCTGGTACACCAGACCTCTTTATGGGACTCTTTCCCTTTCTTCATGTCTTGTAGTTGGATCGTCAAGTTTTCCAGCTGCCCTTATATTCGATCCATACTTAACCGCATTTCGCCTATTGGTAAAGCTTCCAGCTTCATCGCAATATCCAATTCTTCAGCCTGGGTCGCAACCTTCTGTTGCATTAGTGGTTTGTCGATGTGTGGTCGAAATTATGCGATGAACCACTCCTTGTGTTGCATATCATTTATCCCAAAACTTACCTTTGCTATCAGTGTTTTGTATCACTGATCAAATTCTCACACCAGCTCATTCAGGTATTGCTTGATTTCTTTGAGATTGGTGACATACTGCGATTCCAACTTTGGCTTCTTGAATTCATTGATCATTCCTGCTTTGATCTGCGCCAACGACTTGGCTAGTGTTCCCTGTTGGCATGGGACAGATCTGCTGGAAGTGCAGAAGCCGCAGATGCGAAAGGGCCATCCCGCAAAAAAAGGACCTTTTGCCACATTTTGAGGGAAATACAAGAAGTATTAGATTAGTTGAGTCGGTCATGTGGACTAGATTGTAATAAGAGATAAGCATATAAATAGAACAAGATTGTAAGCCTAAGGGCATCGAAGTTTAGGAGTTTTGAGCAATCTTTTGACCTCTGTTGTATCCACGATAAGGAATGACTTGATTATTGTCTGCGAGGTTTGTTCTGCAGATGTTGATGAATGAATATGTTTGGTTATAAATTTTGTTGTTATGTGATAATGGGTTATATAAATATCTCTATTGATTTATGCTGATACATGTTATTGGTTAATATGAATGTGCTGTCGAATATGTGTTAAAATAGATATGTATGCGAATGATTGGTTAAATAGATAGTGGAAATTAGTGTAATCTCTGGTTAATGTGCTCACATCTCCTTCGCAACCGCGGAAGATTGGTTCCTGCAGCACCCTTATTCACTTCGGGTGAGACCTCATCTGCTTCGTAGACATTGCTGGAAGGGTAACCCCTTTCCCGGCCAATGCGTAAGGGATATTGGTATTTGTTGACAACAGAGTGAACCCCAACAAGGTTGCAAAAGAAGGCGAATACCCTCAAATCCTTCCTGGGGAGTTGCCTCGATTTGGAGAAAGACCTAGAAGTACTCGAGGACATAGCGGTCCTACTACAGCGAAGGGGAGGTGCACAGCTAGAACAGAAAGTCAACCGTATACATAAGAGAAAGACAGGTAGAGAGATGCGGATGTCTGAGAAAATTGGAGAATTTGATGTCGAATCCATCATCCTAGATTTAGGATCAGATGTAAATATCTTGACAAAATAGACGTGGGAGACGATGGGGAAGCCACAGATGACCTGGTCACCAGTACAGCTGCGATTGGTGAACCAAAGCAAAGTCACTCTACTTGGACGGGTTTGTCAACTGCCAGTTGAAATTGAAGGGCTCCGAACGTATGCGGATTTCGATGTCATGGAAATTATGGATGACACCAGTCCCTACCCAGTACTGTTGGGTATAGACTGGGATCTGGAGAATCAAGCCATCATTAACTTTAAGAAGAGAATAATGTCCTTTGAAAACCACGAGCTAAGAGTCATTGCACCATTGGATCCAGTGGAAGGCCAACACTACACAGAGTCAACGAAGGACGAATTTATGGAAGGATGGGACAATTTGTTCAACATTTCAGAAGATTATGTGAACCCCACCAAGGATGGAGAGTTTGAATGGCGTAGCACCAGTTCTGCATCCTCTGACTCAGACGAGGCCTTGGAGAATTGGCAGAATCGATTACACGAAGTATCCTTTCGAAGATGTGCATGGATCACACAAGTCATATGAATGGTAGCCACGGAGGAGTACGCATTACCAACCTATGAGGGGTTACCCAACTTGGGTACGTTTCTCGCTGAATTTCAAAACAAAGTAGCAGAGCCACAGTGTCTTCTGGCCTTGGAAGTGGCCCTAAAGGCCACTCCCGCGTGATGGTGGGCAGCACATAAACCAAACATCACATCTTGGCCATTATGTCGATGCCTCCTGGAGGTTCGGTTCGACGAAACTGTGGAAGATAACCAAGTGCGATATGATGGATGTGGATACCCTAAAGCACATCTAAATGCCTGGCAACATCGATGGGGTTCGAAAGCACGACAAGAATGGGTACATGCATTTGTACACACACTAGATGAGATACCACGGAGCTGGTATGTCTCTACGGAACTGCGACATGGAACAACATCCTGGGAACAGCTTACCATTGGGTTTAGTCAGACATTTTCGTTCGTCGACAACAATCTACAGGTTCACGCTGCACTACAAGAAATATGAGGAAAAATATTCGAAGAAGGACCAGTCGAGAAACCGATGAGAAGACCATGGACTACCACACCAGAAATGTTAATGGAATGTTACAATTTCACGAGGAAATTAGACGACGATGATGACCCCAGGGCAACGGATATACTAGAATCAGAAGGTAGCCATGGAGTTAGGGCACCAGAAATATCATTGGGAAAATTTCAGCAACCACTAAAGATCAAAAAGGTAAATATTGGATTGGAGGAAAACCCAAAATTTGCAAACATTGGGGACTACTGGGATGAATCAACCATTGCAACAGCGACTGACATATTACACGAATTTCAGGATTTATTCCCAACGAAATTTTCAGAGACGAAGGGAATTTCCGGTGACTTGGGAGAAATGTTGATTCTGTTGAAACCGGATGCGAAACCAGTGAAACAACGACCATATAGATTGAACCCATGACCTAAGGAATGCGTACAAGCTGAGATCGAGCACATGCTGGAAGCCGGCATAATAGAACTAGTGGTAGAATCAGAGTGGATCAGTCCAATGGTTATTCAGGACAAGAAAACTGGTGAAGTACGCATATGTGTTAACCTAAGGAAATTAAAAGATGCTTGCCTACATGATCCGTTCCCAACCCCAGTTACCGATGAGGTACTTGAAGGCGTAGGAAGCTAGGAGATATACTCGTTCACAGACGGGTTTTCGGGTTACCACCAAGTCTGAATTGCGAAAGAATATCAACAGAAGACCACATTTGTCATGGAGTGGGGATGTTTCCAATATATGGTGATGCCGTTCGGATTGAAAAATGCTCCTGCTGTATTTTCTAGAATAGTGGTAGCCGCTTTCAAAGATTATATTCATAAATTCCTAGCTGTTTATATGGACGATTGGACGATCTACGGGCTAGTCAAGGACCATGTTGCGAGTCTGCGACTCATGCTTGAACGATGCCGACAACACCAGATTTATTTGAACCTCAAGAAGTGCATTTTTTGTGCCCCATTCGGCATACTATTGGGCCACATTGTCTGTCGCAATGGTTTTTTGGTTGATCCGGCGAATATTGATATCATCCTCGACCTCCCACCACCCACGATAGCTAAACAGCTACGGGACACCCTAGGACACATAGGGTACTACAGAAAATTTATTCGAGGATATGCGCTGATCACCGCACCCATGGAGAAGCTACTCAATAAAGATGCTAAGTTCGAATGGACCGCAGAATGTCAGAAGAGCTTGGATATACTAAAACAAAAAATGGTTGAAGCACCAATCCTCGCATTCCCTGTTTGGATGAAAGAATTTCATGTCCCTGTTGATGCGTCGTCAGTCACACTAGGGGTTATCCTGGCTCAACAAGGCACTGACAACATTGACCATCGATAGCATTCACAAGTAGGAAGCTATCTACCGCGGAAAAGAACTATAGGACCACTGAGCGAGAAGGGTTGGCCATGGTCTACGCATTGCAGAAATTATGGAATTACCTTCTGGGAGGTCATTTCAAAATGTTCACTGATCACTCTGCACTAAAATACCTGGTGAAAAAACCTATTTTGGGGGGAAAGATCTGCTGCTGGCTGTTACTTTTCCAGGAGTTCAACTTTGAAATCATCGTAAAACCAGGGCAACTGAACACAGGGCCTGACCATCTCTCACGAATAGAATTAGGAGAGGAACCATGAAACATTGATGAAGGGTTTCCTGATGCTCAATTCTTTAGGGTGGGCATGGTTGACAACCATTACGAAGAAATCATCCAGTTTTTTACGACAATGGATGCACCAGCCGAACTCACTACCAGCCAACGAAAACAACTGGTTTTCCGCGCTATAGACTTTCAGCTAATTGCAGGAGAACTATATAAAATGGGCCCCGATGAAATTCTACGATGTTGTGTTCTTCCGCATGAACAGGAACATGTTATGTCCGAAGCACATGATGGAATTGCTGGAGGACATTATAGTGGACGAGCAACTTCCCGAAAAGTCCTTCTCGCAGGACTGTGGTAGCCAACATTACACGGGGACGCGGCAGACTATGCTAGGAGCTGTGACGTGTGCCAATGCACTGGGAAACCCTCGCGACACGATGAAATGCCACTGGTACCACAATTAACGTTGCAGGATTTTGACAAATGGGCTGTTGATTTTGTTGGGCCAATCAACCCACCAAGAAAATGGACAAGGTCACGATATATTATCACAACAACTGACTATCTGACGTGTTGGACGAAAGTGGCACCAATAAGAGACTACTCAGCTGCGACAACAACCCAATTTCTATTCGACAATGTGGTTACTCGATTTGGTTGCCCAAATATTTTAATCAGTGATCAAGAGACACATTTCATTAACCAAACGATTGCAGCGATGATGAAGGAGTTTCAGATCCAGCACAAGAAGAGCACACCTTACCATCCCTAGGCAAATGGCACCATTGAGGCGTTTAATAAAATCCTGGACAATGCACTCACTAAAGTGTGCAACGTGAATCGAGATGACTGGGACCTAAAGATCCCAACGGTCCTTTGGGCGTATCGCACCACCTGCAAGCAACTAATGGGACAAACGCCATTTAAACTCATATATGGCCAGGAAGCGGTCATGCTGATGGAATACATAGTACCCAGTTTAAGGATTGCTGCAACAATGGACATGAACGACGACAAGGCGCTCAATGAATGATTGACATAGTTAATACAATTAGACGAATATCAGTTCATCATCGGGTTTCACCAGAAAGTAGAAAAGGACCGCTAGAAGGCATGGCATGATCGCTACGTCAAGATGAAACACCTACAAAAGGGGGATACAATGTTGTTGTATGATAGAAAATTTGCCAAACACACAGGCAAATTACAGATGCACTGGTTGGGACCATACATTATCACTTTTATTACAGATGGAGGTGCAACACAGTTACAAAGCTTGGATGGGGTACTGTTACCCAAATTAGTAAATGGGAGTAGGCTGAAGCCCTATCACCATAATCCGACACAAAGTGGATGAAAAAAAAAAAAAACAATTTTTAATTTTGCCATAGGATTGTTTTGCAGGATAAGGAAGGATCATTTCATCGCTTCACATATGGCATCGCAGCTGAACCGTGACGCTATCAAATCAGCATGAACGCAGCCCTTTTCGGTGACAGATCTGATAGACACATACGATGATGATTAGCAGGTACACATCAACATTGACAGGACTGGTAAATAGCATGGCTGGTGGTCACAATGCGGACAGTTCGCACAAATGACATCAGCAGCAAATGAGGGGGGCGGCATGGTCACTCATCTCGCATGCCAAAAACCAGTCGCCCACGAAGACAAAATGATGACTGAATCGATGTACCAAACCAAACGGATCCACCGCAGATTTCTCGATGAACATCCCAGACGACGGAAATGCATAAATACAGGAACCAGACATCGCGCAGAGCATCGAGGTAGTTGCTAGAGATAGAAGACCCATGCTAAGAGGCAGATAGGTTTGTGCATAGCTTAGGAATTTCAAGGAGGCTGTGGAAATGCTCCACTGCATTTCGTGCAATGGCACACCTGGAGTACATCGGACCCGAACAACAAGCATACATCAGTGCCTAGAGAAACCGGAAGCCAGAACGCCCGGGTATCACAGCACTGAGGTTTCATCCGAAATGTCTAGGTACGTGGTAGTAGTTCGAAGCTCCCTGGTCCTAGTGAACACCAGAAGAACCAGGGTAGCAGGTATCTAACCTTGGGAGGATATCATCCAAGACACGAAATAGATGTGCTGGAGCAAGCAGCATGTTTCTCACCTTGGCGTCATCGACAACTCCTTTCTCAAGAGAAGATAGACGACGAATAACCTAGCAGACTCTGACGAGGTAGATGATCAAGGTTCCAAGAGACTGGAGGATGAGTGTAGAAACTCCAGAGCAGTGAACCAGCAACCGAAAAATGGACAGACGAAGTACCCAATAGTGAGTTCTAGAAAGCAAGAACAATTTCGAGTCGACCAACATAGACGTTTACCAGCAGCGGCTCGCTGAAGTGGCTCGAGACGAGCCACAATATTGTGTTGGGGGCATGTTGGCACGGGATAGATCCGCTGGATGTGCGGAAGCCGACAGATGCGAAAGGGTCATCCCGTAGAAAAAGGACCTTTCACCATGTTTTGAGGGAAATACAAGAAGTATTAGATTAGTTGAGTCGGTCATGTGGACCATATTGTAATAAGAGATAAGAATATAAATAGAACAAGATTATAATCCTAATGGCATCAAAGTTTAGGAGTTTTGAGCAATATTTTGACCTCTGTTGTATCCGCGATAAGGAATGACTTGACTATGCTTTGCGAGGTTTATTCCACAGATGTTGATGAATGAAGATGTTTGGTTATAAATTGTGTTGTTATGTGATAGTGGGTTATCTAAATATCTCTGTTGATTTATGCTAATACATGTTATTGGTTAATATGAATGTGCTGTCGAATATGTGTTAAAATAGATATGTATGCGAATGATTGGTTAAATAAATAGTGGAAATTAGTGTAATCTCTGGTTAATGTTTGAACATCTCCTTCACAACTATGGAAGCTTGGTTCCTGCAGCACCCTTATTCACTTCAGGTGAGACCTCGTCTACTTCGCAGACATTGCTGGAAGGGTAACCCCTTTCTGGGCCAGTGCGTAAGGGCTGTTGGTATTTGTTGACGACAGAGTGAACCCCTGTCGAGAAGAGTTGTGTCAACATTCCTGCTAGAACCCTTGTAAACTTCATGAACCAATATAGCGCACGGCACCTAAGGTTCGTCGCTAGTTGTCCCTTTTTAATATCCTCCTCCTAGACCTACTTCACGGTCCATACTTCTTTGCACAGAAACCAAAACTGCTCGGGATCCGTGGTCCCGTTCCCCTGGAAAGTAGGCATTTTTGTGTCGTCTGCCATTCTAATGTTCCTACTGTTATTGCTTACTGATGCACTAGTTTTACCACTATACGTAGGGAAAATTTGCAAATAGCTTGTGTTTCTTTCTGTAAAATTTTGGGTAGTGTGTAGGGTTGCAGGTATGTTGTAACTTATGATCTGTCCCTCTTCTGCTTCTAGGGTAGCCTAGTCACCATCTTCATCACAATAGGGTCGCTTTCTCCCTTGTGGTCCTGTTTCGTAGTCTTCTGTTCCAGTCGTCTTAGGAGACTCTCTCTAAGTCCTCCTCTTCTTCTCAGGACGTCGAAATATCACCCCACTCCTCAAGGTACCACACTCTTCATCAACTTTTCTTAGAAACACGTCGTCGCTCATGTCCATCTACCCCACATCTTTCTATTGGATCCGCATTCACGCGACACCTACAACCTCTGCACACTGATCTGTCTACTCGTTGAAAGTCACCCTCAATATGCCCTTTTCGTAGATGAGCATCTTAATCCAGAGTTTTAGAAACAACAATAACCTTCCCCTTGTTCTCCTGAAGAAATTCCTTTTCGCGTCGCTGTATGATTTGATCGTGTCTGCTGCGAACTTAGTGATGTATCCCTCTAGGATACTATCCACCCAGAAATCGACAGCCCTTAATACTATGTTGTCAACATGTTTCAGCTTTCAAATCAGTTCTGGTGTCCAATGTCCAGGCTTAATCTTTTGGAAATGGTGCTTTTGGAATGTTAGCTGCGCTAACCACTCGTGCAGCAGTACTAGGAATTCACAAAAAATGATTTCGTGGATATCCGAATAAATGTACCTCTGTAACCAACTGCTTACCGTTTGTCTGGGGTTTTTCTTTTCTCTTTCTTTGAATTCGTCTGTCTTTCTGTCAAACCAATCTTGAATCTCCAGTTTCGTCGGGTGCCACAACATATCCTCTTCTTTTCCTCTTCAAGATCCCGGAAACGAAACCATTTGTTGGCATAATGACTGTCAACAGGGGTTCACTTCACACTGTCGTCAACAAAGCATCGCCCGAACTCCCTTACGCATCGGCCCAGAAAGGTTTTACCCTTTCCACCAACACTCGTAGAGCAAGTGAAGTCTCACCTGAGATGCACAAGGGGGCTGCAAG
Source organism: Larix kaempferi (assembly GCA_027924585.1). Classification (NCBI taxonomy): domain Eukaryota; kingdom Viridiplantae; phylum Streptophyta; class Pinopsida; order Pinales; family Pinaceae; genus Larix; species Larix kaempferi. Next base: position 10,484,356 of record BSBM01000259.1, on the reverse strand, counting down.
AACCAAGTTTCTGCAGTGGAGTTGAGGACATGCACCAAACACACATTGCACTCACAAAAACCAAAGATTATGTTATTCACACTATACTAACATTTCATCATTCACATATTCATCAATCACAACATCAACACATAATAAACATTCGCATCAACATGATCTAACATGAACAATAATTATCAAACCCATAAAGCATTAAACATCTCAGAAACATTCGCATTCGTCATCTCACAAAAACAAAGACAAAGATAGAACCATAATCGCACATCTTAATACATTCATCAAAACATGCGGAATGACCCTCGCAAAAAAAATCAATACATCATATTTCATATACAAAATAGATTAACAACTGGATCAAAACTCGACAAATCGATTACCCTATTCATCGATGGATCTCTTACATGCCCTTAGGATTACAATCATACTTGTATTTATACAAAACGAAGTGGTTACAAAATGGTCCACATGACCCTTATCAAACAAACAAACTACTTCTGCGTTCTCCGCGAATGACCCTTTCTTCCGCGGATCATCCCTTTTGCAGTTGTTGGGTTCCACACTTCTTGCGGACTAATCCCATTCTATTGCCGGGATCTTGGAGAGGAAAAGAAGAGGATATGTTGTGGCACCCGATGAAACTAGAGATTCAAGAGTGTTTTGATAGAAAGACAGAAGAATTCACAGAAGGAGAAAAGAAAAACCCCAGACAAATGGTAAGCAGTTGGTTACGGAGGTACATTTATTGGCTTGTCATAGGGCTCAACATTTTTTGGCTTTTCATAGCCCAAGGGATATGCATTGGTGCCCTCATAGCCAATGCATAGCCCAAGGGACTATGCAATGGGTGCCCAATGCATAGCCCAAGGGCGCCCAATGATAGCCGAGCACCCATTGCATAGCCCATGGGCTATGCAGTTCCTAAAGGATGCCCAGAGGGGGGCGAAGGGGAGCGGAGTTATGTCCCAGGCCCCCCTCTAGGTGCCAACAATGCCCAGAATCATGTCTCCCACTAGAGAGAGTGCCCGACACTAGTGTATTTGGACCCAAAATCCGACGACATCCGACGAAAAAGGACATAGGCGTCGGATTTCACCTTAAAAATTTCAAAATTTGATGATTTTTTTTAAATTGATAGAAGTAGACTTCGGATATCTGACGAGGCCCTTGGGATATCTGACGGCTCTGTGGATATCCGACATCATATTAAGCCGTAATATGTTGGATATCCGACGCCAAGCTTTTCCACCCTAGGCTTTCAGAAAGACGACATCATATCTCCAACGGTTACTAGGTTCAATGTGTCGGATATCCGACAGCAGGTGACTTTTAAAACTTATAAATATTGAAACATTCTGACATGTTTGCTATACAAGTAACAGTTTGTAGAAATTTTTTAATTCGGCGGGCTGTTTTTCATTATTTCCATTGTTTTTGTGATTCAATCAAGTGAAGTGTGGAGATTCATTTTCTAAGATCGATAATCTTCATTCAAGCTCTTTACGAGAAAATGTCAACTAGCAATATTCCTGATCCAGATGAACAAAATCAACAATTGCTTGCTAGATTGTGGGAAGGAGTTGAAAGAAGGGGTGATGGGAAATGCTATTGTCCATGTAGTCAATGTAGGGGCTTTAAGAGGAGAATAATTTTGATCACAACAGTCATAAAACATTGTAGGGAGCATGGGCACACTGAGGGGGGACATGAATACCATCCATTTGTAAGTTTTTCATTATATATGTTTTTATTTTGATTGCTTTTGTAAATTTATGTATTGATCATGGTTTCAATAGATGGGGACTAACATGGACAATAAATATTATTTTAATATTAAATATTTATTATAATATTTTTTTTCTTTTGTGCATGTTGAATCTAGGGTATAGTAGAATAACTCATTTATTTGTTCATTAGTGAGACTAACCCACTCACCGAGGAAAGCACTTAACTCTCTAGATTTGTGACACTTTCCATCATGATAATAGAAATAACGACTATATTGGCATGTTGTAATTTCTCTTATATTTTCTCTATAGAAATTACCATAGCATCATTTATCTTACCTTAGTGGAGTATAGTATGCGAAATTTTCGGTTATATTTGAGTAGCTTTGCTCAGTAATTGGGTCAATTATTATGTCTCCTGGATAGTTTGGATGCACCTATTTGACCAACAGTACAATTGGCCGCTGTTCTTTTCATCCCAATAGTAGAAAATTTGTTATATTAAATGCATCACATAAATGTTTACATTTTGCATTTGAAATTTTTACATTTTGCGTTCGAATTTCTTATATTAACTTTTATCTATTGATGGTTTCATGTAATTATAAAGGAAAGACATCCTAGGGCACTTCGTCCGGAGGAAGTGCTTCGAGAACAAGTACCGGAAGCTATGAATATTAATGGAGAACAAGTTAACGATCATCACATTAATGAAGAAGATGATCATACTGATAACATAGTTGAAGATGATGTTACAAATAATTTGATCATGATTCATTTAATGTTGGAATGGATGTTGATGATCATGATGATGATCATGAAAATGATGAACATTTTGATGATATTCATGATATACCTCTTCTTGATAAGGCACACGAACCCCTTTATGAGGGCTCCAAGACAAATCTTCTCTCTGCTATATTGTTGATAATGAAGTTGAAGGTTATGAATTGTGTTTCAAACATATCAGTCACACGGATGTTAAGGTATGTAATATATTCCATCACAAAATATATATGATTGTGTATTTTATTGTTAATTCATATATAAGTCAAATTAATATGGATGAAATTTGTTTCATCAATATTATTTCTATATTATATTAACTATATTTTTATTTTAATTTGTTGTAGCATGATAGGTGAATATTTGTTACCATCGTCAAATATTTTACCTCGCACTTATCGAGATTTATCTGCCATCATGAAATAAATTGGAATGCAGTATGAAGCAATTCATGCATGCTCCAATGACCATGTTCTATATTACAATCAGCATGAATTTGCAATAGAATGTACCGAATGTCATATCAATAGATATCGCATAGATCAAGTAACTAAAAAGGTGTCTCTCAAGGTTCTACGTTATATTCCCATTATTCCATGTTTGTAACGATTGTTCAGGTGCAAAAACATAGCGTAGTTTATGGATTACCATGCACGGAATAGAAGTCAAGACGACATTTTTCGGATGCCTGTAGATGGGTCTGCATTTAGAGATATGGAGGAAAAATGGCCTCACTTTAAAGAAGAACCTCGTAATCTTAGGATTTCTTTGGTAGCAGATGGTGTCAATCCATTTGCAGAGATGAGATCTGTTTACTCGATGTGGCCTATTTTTGTTATCAACAACAACATTCCTCCATGGTTGACAATAAAGAGGGAGCACATAATGTTGTCGATGATTGTTCCAGGTACGAACCCTGCAGTTTTTTTTAATGTAGTGGTATCTCATTTGTCGTATTTTTGTCGCATAATGTCATATATATATCTAATGTTTTTCTATTGTGAAATATGGTTTAATATATATAATCTAAATGGTACGTCTCATAATTATATTTTTTATATGTTCAAATCAATCAGGTAAGTACCAAGTCAAAGATATGAATGTATATATCGAACCTCTTATTGACGAGCTACTGAAGTTATGGAATGGAATCACTATGTATGATGTATCTAGACCAATACGACAAAGGAAATTTCAATTCCATGCAATGTTTGTATGGACAATACATGATGCCCCAGGGTTAACCCATTTTTGTGGTATGTAATTATAAGTTCCACTTTATTTGCAAAAAATTATTGTACGAACTACTAGTTAATATACTTCGCACGCATGTTTTTCTAAATAATCCAGTCATTTTGTATATAATTATAATTGACATAGATATTCCATCTCTTTATGTAGGTCTTCAGCCAAAGGGGAAATTTGCATGTCTAGTTTGTGGTCCTAGGATCAAATCTCGTTGTTCAAAAAGCTTAGGAAAGGAGGTGTTTGATGAGTATAGACACTTCCTCTATAAGAATCACAGGTATCAAACTACCGAAAAACATATGTTCAATGGCAAGCAAGAGACTGCATTAAAACCGCAGAGAATGACACCTCGCCTATGGAAGTTGCAATATAATAGAAATCCTCAAGGTACGTATAATGAATCATCGTATATGATATGTTATATTGTATTTTTTTATATTGTGTGTTGTTTACTGTAATTGACATTGATTTATGTAATTTCATGATTGTCGTTCATGTGATCATGAAGGCATTAATGGGCTTCCACGAGGAATGAAAAGTTATCCTAGACAATTTAGTAGGTTGCCCTACTATGAGCACCTACAAATTGCTCATCTATTTGATACAATGCATATTGGAAAGAATGTGACCGAAACATTATGGCGAATATTGGATGGAAGGAGTGACAAAGAAAAAATTGTCAAAATTTGCAAAGACATTCAAGATAGCAACCATGCAATGAAAGACGTCATTCAATTTCACAACAATGGAGATAAAATTAATATAAACTCACTTCCATGGATGTTAGCGGACCAGCAAAGTAATGTTGTAAAAGAAGTCATTCGAAAAATTAAATTTCCCACCGGATTTTGTGCGAACATGTATAATATCATAACAAAGAAAGGTGATTTTGCGGGGGTGAAAACTCACGATTGACATGTCTTCATGAAGGTAATTATCATGGTATAGATTTTTTTTTATTTTTTTTCCTATTCTAGTGAATATGGTTGGTATATTTTTTGTTTGTCTACTCTTTGTTGATAAAATGAAACGATTTGTATATTATTGTTACAGTATGTTCTACCTCTCTCTGTCCCGGACAACTTCAACAACAATGTCAAGCAAATAATATATAGTCTCAAGAAATACATGAAGCAAGTGGTGATTTTTTCCATGCACTTAGTGTTTGTTCAATTCAACATAGAACTTACATTTGATTTTCGTTTTGTAATTCATGTTATGTAATATAATATTTTTTTCCTTTAATCTCTTGATTTGGCTGTCATGTCACTTGTACTAGATGGTTATCATCTAAAGAATTCCATAAAGAAGACGTAAGTATTGGAGGAGAGAAATTCCTCGTCTCATGTGTGAAATCCAGAAGCATCTACCTTTGGCATTTTTTAATGCACAAGAACACTACCTCATACACCAAGTTGAGGAGATTGAACTGTGTGGACCTGCGCACTCAAGGTACATGTGGATGTTTGAGAGGCACTTGAAATTTATGAAGTGTTTGGTTAGACAATGAGCATATGCTGAGGGTTCTATGATGGAGGGATATATGGTATACAAAAACATGCTGTATATTAGTGAATATCTTCCTAAATTAGCAAAAAAGCTCAATTTACGTCGCATTTGTGATCTGAATCCAATAAGAGTTTTGAAGGGGAGTACTCGAAGGGGAAAGGTAGATCAAGGAAGGTGAAAGGTAATATAACACATTTGACTGGTGATTTTTATGTATATATAATATCATACATATTCTATTTTTATATTCAGTATTTTGCATCAATTTAGAGTGTAATATACTTTGTTAAGTTACTATACATTTGTATTGAATTTTAATTTTATTGTCTTCAAACAGTTGGTTGAGAGTGGGATGCAATTCATTTATACATCGCAATCAATCTTGAATGGATGAAGGTATGGATCGAACAACGTGAACAATCTAGTCATGGAATATCATGGGAAGGTGTGGCTTCATTGGTTAAAGCTACAAAACGAAATGGAGACACTAATCTAACACAGAGGGAAATCGATTTAGCAAGAGGTTTAAAAGATAAGCAGGTAAGCATATTAATCGTCCACACTATTTTTTTTTTGTAAAAAATAATGCCATTGTACGTCACGCTGATTTTTTTAATCCTTGTATGGCATTATAAACATGCAACACTAGTTAATCATAAATATTGGATCATTATGTAATCTTTTCCTGTATGGCTTGTTGTAGGTAAAACACCATAAGGCTATGTGGTGCAATGGATGTAGATATTGCATCAAAAAGTTGGATGAAACAAAGAAAACATCTGATTGTGGGATATCTGCAATCTTTGAGGTGACCAATGTTTCTTCTAGAAGTGACAGACATCCAAAACACTCTGAAAATCGATACTATGGGTATCTGGAAGACATTCTTCAGTGTGACTTTAACTCCTTCAAGGTATTTATGTTCGTTGTCAAATCGTACAGGTTTCGATTGAATCAACATGATCCCGATAGAACAATAATTGAACATGATAATGGATTTACCATGGTAAATACAAGGTTGTTTGAGCCAGGAACGGAGCCCTATGTTATTCCAACCCAATGTGAACATGTATTTTACTCTGAGGTTCTAGGTAGAGCCGGTTGGTCATTTGCTGTGAGACACAATCCAAGGGGAAGGCCGGTAAAGTATAACGTAGATGAAGGTAATGAAGACGTTCTCGAAGAAGAAGATGTTGTAGAAGATGATCATGTTCCAAAAAAAGATGTCGAAGAACTTATTGAATCAAATGATGTATCAGACAATGTCCATGAAGATGATATCGATGATGACATGATAATCGTAACTGACATCAACGATGAGGATGATATGGCCAATCCTTACAATGTTGAATCTAGATCATCGGATGATAGTATAGGCGATGACTCAGATGAAGAAGATGGTGAAGACCATTGAAGTTTATGAGGTATGCAGTAATAATAAATTATTTGTTTCTTAGTGAGTTTCCATTTTCCTGTATGATATAATTAGAAACATTGCTTGTTATAGAGTATGTCAAAAAACACATTTAAAGTTTTTGTACATAGATATTTTTGTCGGGTTATGGGGAATTGAGAGTGATGTGAGGGGGGGGAGGGGCCATAAGAGCTTCCACCTTCACGTGGTTGGCCTTTTTTAGTATAGAATATTAATTTATTCTCGAAACAAAGAGAAGCTTAGTAAGGAAATTCACAATTATCAAGACTCAAACATTATCATCATCATCGCCATAGTCATCTTCATCATCATCTTCTTTTTCTTCTTCATCATCATCTTCATCATCTTCATCATTGTCATCATCGAAATCATCATTAGCAACATCATGTTCATCGTCATCGTCACGGCCACCATCATCATCATCATTGTGATCATCATCATCGTCATCCTCCTCCTCCTCCTCCTCCTCATCATCATCATCTTCCTCATCATCATCAACATCTTCATCATCATCGTCATCATCGATTGTCGTCATCGTCATTATCATCTTCATCATTGTCATCATAATCATCTTCATCATGGTCATCATCGTTGTATGATATCCGACATAGCTACCTAGAAATACCAATGACGTTTGTCGTCGGTGGTTTAGTAGTGATCTCGTCAGATTCTTTTGAAGTCAGAAGTTTGATATCCGACGAAAATTGTCATTGGTGGTATGGAGAGGTTATCAGATTCATCATCATCATCATCATCTTCATAATCATCATCATCATCATCTTCATAATCATCATCATCTTCATCATGATCATGATCATCATCATCATCATCATCATCATTATTATCATCATCATAATCATCATCGTCATCATCATCATCATCATCATGGGGCCAACATTGAAATTTTTTAAATATGTGCTGGCTTGGACTAAAATTTGGCATGATTAGACTAGACGCATACATTTATGGTGTGGGAGGGTTTCAAGACTCAAATTACTGACACTAACCATTGCATCATAAAAAACCATACCTATAAATTAAATAATGTGATACATGGGGCCAATGTTGAAATTTTTTAAATATGTGTTGGCTTGGACTGAAATTTGGCATGGTTAGACTAGATGCATGCATTGACGGTGTGGGAGGGTTTCCAGACTCAAACATGACTGACACCAACCATTAATGGAGCATCAAAAACCATACCTATTGATTAATTAATGTGCTTCATGGGGCCATCATCATCATCATCATCATCATCATCGTCATCATCATCGTCATCATCATCGTCATCAACATCATCATCATTATCATCATCATCATCATCGTCATCATCATCGTCATCATCATTGCCATCATCATCCTCATCCTCCTCCTCATCATCATCATCATCATGGATGTTGTCGTCATCGGATTATTTTGAGGTCATAAGTCTGATATCCAACGCCTCTTGTCGTCGGTGGTATTGCAAGGTCATCGGATCCATCATCATCATCATCATGGACGTTGTACTATAGCTATTTTTTATATTATTAACGGTTAAGATGAATATATGGTTAATTTTGAATGATCATAAAAATATATTTATATCTTATTATAAAACATAATATAATTAGACAATGTCACTCTTCTAAGCTAATATAGTCCATATTAACTCAATGTAGCCAATAATTAGGTTGAAAAATAGCCAAAAGCCACTAAATGTGATGTTGGATGGAAATCATAAGTAATATTTTGAATTTAAGGTGAGTAATAAGACACAAAATTAATAGAATTAATAAAATATAGATAGATTACATGTCTTAAGAAGCTAAGGAGAGAATATAATGTTTTCACTTATCATGTTTATATATATTAAAAGGATTTGGTCAATATGATACCTTAATTCAAATCGTCGAGTAGCATGTTCCTTTCTTATCACTTTATTTTATGGAGATTAGGAAAAAAATAAAGTGCAATGTTGAAAACCTACACACTTTTAGTGGTGAATTACATGATGATGATGCTTATGATGACAATGATGTTCTTGATGATGATGCTAATGATGATGACAATGATTATCATGATGATGATTGGGATGGTGGTGATGATGACAAATACGATGAAAATGGTGTTGTTTATGATGATGATGCTAATTAATGACAACGACAATGTTAATGATGATGCTTATGATGATGATGACGATGATGAAGAGCAATGATGACGACAACTTTAATCATGATACAACGTTAATTCTTAATGCATTTTTTTATTTTAAATAAGTTTTTTTTTATAAAAAATATTTCATTTTCTAATTGAACTATGCTCATCCATTATTTATACAAGGTTATAAGTTCAAGATTGTGACTTGAGCTTGTAAAAATGATTACATATGTTATTAAGACATTACCTACTTGAGCAGAAACTAATCAATACTAGGGCTTGAGATTAAGATCATGATTAGACATATAATTAGGACCAAGATCATCTTTGAGCTTAAGTTCAAGATATAACCAATTAATAGGAGTATGATATTCTTTGAGCTCATCAAGCTAAGGATCTAACCTATGTTTAGGACCAATATCTTTCGAAGCTAATCAAGTCCAAGATTTCTTTTTTGAAATAGAATGTTTAACCTATATCTCCAAATGAACTCTTGACACAATTTTAGACCTAACTAATAGAATTCATGTAATAAATTTTGACAATTAAAAAAACATTATATATAACAAAAAAAAAACATAATATATATTTTCACAATTAAAAAAACATTATATATAACAATTAAAAAAACATAATATATATAACAATTAAAAAACAAACATTATTTATAATATATATATATAAAAATTAAAAAAACCCATATGCATTTCATAAAACCAAAACATAAACCCTGCGCAGGAGTTTTTGATTTGGGCGCCATGCTCTCATTCTCCTCTTGCTTTGGAGAAGAGATTGACCTGTTCTTCACCTGCTCTCGACATTCTCTCGACCGGAGTAATTTTTCCATTGCGATAGGGGAGAGGGAGTGACCCGATTAGCAAGAAGTTGGAGTCACTCGACGCGCAAACAATGGGTCGAGAGGTGGTTTGGACCAGTGGATAGTTGTCATTTTTGGGTGTGGTTTCGACTAGTGGATAGTGGGAGAGGCAGTTTGCAATTGCTGCAAGGGAGAGGGAGTGACCCAACAAGCAAGATGTGGGAGTGACCCGATGAGCAAGCAGTGGGAGAGGAGGTTTGCAATTGCGGAAGGAGAGGGGGATTCCAAGCATAGAAACTATAAGAGGAGTAGAGAGTGAGTAGGCCATAATTTCTCGTTTATTCCAACAGTGAGACCGCATTAATGTGAGCATCTACAAGACCAATACCAAGACTGGGATTGAGTAGCGCATTCCTGATTTGGGCACGAGTAGAGAGAGAGTAGGGAATTTATCATTCAGCTGCGAGCAGGGGAGTATCACAATGACCAAGGTTAGTTGCTTCTAAACTAGCAAACCCTTGTTATTCATTCATCTACGTTTGAAGTTTTAATAAATGCAATTAGTTATGGATTGAGTAGCACATTTTTCATTTGGATGTGAAACAATGTCTTGCATAGCACAAACATGCCCTACAGGGCCAAACCCATTTCCTTTTATCCAATGTGTGGACCTATCGAAACAAATTTAGGGACGCACACTACCCATGACCTACGAAGATCTCACCGAGTAGGGAATTTCTCATTTAGGTGCTAGCTGTTACACCTAAAATCTACCCATCATCATGATTTAGTGTATACATCCTTGAAGTCATCTGGACCAAGTGCTCATTTGAAAGATTTGTACTCAGTTTGTACACCCTTTTGAGAGGTCATCGCAGGTTGCACACTAGCAGAATGCGATGTCGCAGGTTGCTCCATAGTAGAGTGCGACGAGGTCTGTTAATGGGAAACAATAGCCATTTTGAGATTTTTCTCGAAGCTTTCCCATTTGGGGGCTTATCCCTGATCTCTTGGAGAGCTGGTACTCGGCCGCTAGCCTGTTGGGAAGATCCCCTATCTCTCTCCTACCATCTCTCATCTCATCCTATCCATAACCTCATCCACTTAGTCCTATATATACGAGGCTCACTCCCATACCAAAGGGAGGAAGACTATGGTATCTACATGTTGGTGAAATATCTTAGGATACATTCACTCACCTCTTGGAGAATTCATGCTTTTTTGGAAGGGATTGGCAATTGGCTTGTGTGGAGAAGAGCTGCTACGTTAAGTCATTAGTTGTAGTTCTATATCTCTATCATGTACTCCTCTATTTGCAGTAATACAAATGCTTTCCACCAATTTCGTTATTAATGTGTAATCATGTTGTGTTTTTTACCTGCTTAACTGTTTACATAGATCTCTTATTGTATAGATGCTCTTTACTTGTTTCTCTTTTCTGTGTCTTAACAGGTCTTGCAGCTTGGATCTGATGACCTTGGGACATGGAGCAACATTCAGGAGAAAGGATAGAGAAATCAAAGAGGTAAGACATCTAGTACTTGATCCTTAAGTAGATCTAGGAAACGTGTTTGTAGTTTGTTCTATTTTTTCTAGACTCGCATTGAGCTAGGGAGATCCGGCTCGCCTCCGGTCGAGTGGATTGTTCGGTAACAAATCTAGCAACCATACTAGGGAATATTCTTGTTTAGTGATCATTAATCTGAGTCATTTTTAGTTGATTACTTGTCACAAGCCTTGTTTTCATTTTTTCCATTTTCCTTCTTAGGATTGATTCCATTGTCAGATCTTCACATTGAAGACCCTGATCTTCTTCCTTTGAGTTTGTACAACTCAGTTTCAAACCTGTTGGTGGTTCATTTTTGAGAGATCTGATTCATTTTTGAATCTAGAACTCGCCTGTCGCACCTGGGCAGTGAAAACAGAGCGACACTGTGTTTTCCTGAGCCTTTTTTCTTTGTCTATTGCTTTCTCGTCGCGGCCTGCGCATTAGTGAACTGCGACACTGTCTCACCTCTCGTATAGGTGTCCTGCGACGTCGCACTGTATGTAAAGATAGAGTGTGTCGATCTGTTAAGACTTGACATATGGGAATTCATTCCCTCATCTAATAGTCTGAGCCTTGGTTTGGTGTATGAACTCTTCCTGTGCTGCATCATTCAGCCAGAGGTCCCATTTTTATTTGTGTGTTGAGAGTTTGGTTTGTTTGGATTGACTTTGGGTTCCGCTTTGGACAAGTTTGAAATTGGTAGTGTTGGACACTTTTGTCTCCTTCACCTTCATTCTTTTCACTCTTGCTTTCCCTTCCTTCCACTCCTGATCTGATCATTGCATTGGATCAGCTTCCAAACCTCATTTATTTATTTTTTGGGCTTTGCTTGCTTAGTTTGCTTGCTGCTGCTTGATTTTGAGTTGAGTGTGTCATTTCTGCTTAGTTGAGTGCTTGTCTTTTCTTGAGTTTTCTGAGTGTATGAGTGCCACAAGTAACATTTTATTTTCATTCATTTAGATTTGAAAGCAAATTTGTTTACAAGATTATTGCTTTGATACGTCCATTGAAAAAATTAAAAGTGCTTCTCTCCCATTATTTCTCAAAAAGTTATTGAAGAAAGATCATTGTGCATTGGAATGTTTTGAAAAAAATGAATGGAAATATTATTGATTGTGTTTTTCTTGAATTATGCGTCATTCATCTTCTTGAAAAGCTCTAGTACATTTCGTTTTCTTTCAAAAGTTGTTTTCATGCTAGGGAAAGATAAGTGCATTTTTTATTTTTGTTGCCTTTAGATCATTGAAAAGAAAGTGAAAATCTTGCATTTCCATTTCAGAATCCTCTCATCTCATTACTTAGTGTTGTTTTGATTTGAAAAAGAAAAGAAAAGAGAAAAACTACTTTGATTTGGATAGTAGTGTTGTGTATGTTTGTGTGTTTCGTTGAAAAAGAAAAGAGTACTTTCATTGTCAAATTTGTGCATTGGGAATTGTGTTGCATTGAGTTTGTTTGGCAATACCATTGGAAAAAGATTTCTCCTTACCATAGGTAGAATTCATCGAAAGAAAAGACTATTTCGTGCATGTAGCTAGGGTTGCATTATGTTTCCGATTATGTACTCACCTCATGCATTCACCTAACCATCCAAGATAAAATAAATGGTAGAACTAGGTAAAATTTTTAGTAACTTGTGTGTAAGTTAGAGACTTGTTCCGGCGTCGTTAAGCATGGCAGCTGTCGTTACTTTCCAGCACTGTATTCTAGGGGTATTGTAGTCTTCCACGTACATCGGTATATCGAGCTCCTTCACGTACCCACCAAGTACCATAATATGTACTTGGCATATATCCAAGGGTGTGTCACGTAATCGACACGTATATCGGAAGGTCTCGTGCCAACGGTTGTGCATTACACAACACCACTATGGATTTGAGCTCCCATGCACCTTGCATATATCGGGAGACACCATTAGGATTCCTGAAACCAACCGAGTTAACCATTTGGCCGTCTTGGCAAAGCAATACACCAAGAACAACACTCGGGGAGATTAGCACGCACGTCCTATCTAGGTAGTCGGGTATGCAGGCAAGGGTACAGTCCCAATCCTCCTTGTCGCATCATACTATTGGACCCTGTAGTATATTTCGGTTTGCGATGCCTTGATAATCCCGTGAGGTTCCATACTTTTGAATCCACTCTGTCACATAAGTTTGCTTGTTGCCTTAGTTTGAGTAGGTTTTCTTGGATTGCTTTTCTTTTAGAATACCTTTAGGAGAAACGCTATTTCGACCTTTTTTGGCTAATTTTCCTGATACTCTGGTGGATTTTCCCTGGAGAAGGTCCTATAGGATCTTGAACTTGCCACTCGAATTTCCCCTTAATCCGGAGGTTATTTCGAGGCTAAGAATGGATCAGCGTAACGCAGTCGTAGTTACTGAAGTAGGGAACCCCACCTTGAATATTGGCGGACATTTGTTTCCACTAGATTCACCTGCCTCTCATCCCACACGGGATGAGAAAGATCACACCCCCACTTCTCAAAACCTTCCTCCCGTCATCCCAGGAGAACCTGGATCATTGGAATGGATAAACCAACCCCAGGATGACCCTACTGCAATTGTTGGTCCTTCAAAAGCTTATTGGACTTCTTCTACAGACCATCTAGTGGCTCATTTTTCCATCTCATTCCCACCTAACTGGACTACTCCAGAGTTCACTAGGCCTCACTATAGGCTTGACCCTGCCAAAAATTTTGGCCCCATCCATGAACGTTTGGAACAATTATGCGTTAAGGGTGATGAGCTTCGAAGACAAAGTCTCGAACGACACTCTGAAGAGTTCCATAATCGTCATTTCCAATTACGACTTGACGACGAAAACACCCCAGTCCATCCGATATCTTTCGGATCACCTGAAGCACCCCACCACGTAACCACTAATGAGACTAGTCAAGCCTTGCAGGAATATAGTCCTGCACCTCTAGTGAACCAACTGGTGGAAGGACAATGGTCCAACACACCTGTCACTACCATGGTTACTTTACCAGTTCCTCCCTCACCCCAAAATTCGAGGGGAGGGTACTCCATTCCCATGAATTATCTTATTGGTAATGTTATTACCACGGTAGCTAGTCAACAACCCACATTGGTTCAACCTTTGAATAGTGGTCAGCCTATTGTGGCTAGGGGTCAACCCCTATTTCCTAATCAGAACATTGGTGGAGTCCCCAACGGGCACCCAACCTGCTAGACCGTCCACCACGGGATTATCTCATGTTGGAGGGCCGTCAAATGTAAACCAACCCTCACGGAGTCAAGCGTATTTAGGTTCTGTTAACCCTGCGTCGGGCCGACCTAATCCCGAAAACGCACCATACGGGATACCTTATCCTGGGAATCCTTACACTCTATGGGAGAAACAACCTGTGTTGCAACACGGACCCCAACCGACTATCCCTCAAGTACCACCACCCCCGATCGGCCCTCCCCCACCTCCTGTTGGAGGCGGTGGGCCCCCACCTAACATTGGCGAAGGCCCACCCCATTTTACCTACAACCCCCCTCACCCCTCAGGTAGTGGAGGGAATGGTCCACCACCTCCTCCAGGCGGACGCGGCGGTGAACCACCTTATCATGGTGGAGGAGGACATTTCCCTTCGGGTGGCAGTAGTGGTCCACCTCCCCCTCCAGGCAGAGGCAGTGGAGGACCTAATTACCCTAGTGGCGGCAGTGGTGGTGGAAGCCCTCATCCTTCCGGCGGTGGAAGTAGTGGGGTCCCCCACCCATCTGGAAGTGGAAGTGGTCCACCACCCCCTCCATGCGGAGGTATTGGTGGGCCACCTTATTACGATTATGGACCCCCACCTCCTCCCGGTGGTGGCGGAGGACCTCCACCCCCTCCCGGAGGTGGAGGTGGACCCCCACCCTATTGGAATGGACCACCTTATGGTGGCGTACCTCCTGACGGTCCGGGTGGCACACCCCGCTATGGTCAGTTTTATCCTAGTACACCTTACGGTCAGTTTAGTCCTTACACACCATATCCGTATTATCAATACGTGCAGCCTAATCCACAACTGCCCTTTTTGGCTACTTTGGACCTACTTGACCTCTCTCATTTAACCAACGATCCCATTTACAATGGATCTAACTGGCCACCAATTCCGGTGAAACTTCTGTCTGATATCCCCAAGTTTGACGGCAATCCGGGTGAAGACCCCAAGAACCACGTGATGACATACCATTTATGGTGTTCATCTAATTCCTTAATGGATGATTCAATTCGTCTTAGATTGTTCCAAAGGACTCTCATCGGTTCGGCTTCCAAGTGGTACATTGAGTTGCCACCACACTCTTTTCCCGACTTTGTCTCTCTTGCTATGAACTTTTTGACGCATTTCCAATTGCCTATACGGTATGAGACTGGTTTGAGCTTTTAACCTCGCTCCGTCAGAATACCGCCACTCACATTTCAGATCATATCCACGAGTAGCGAAGGAGATGACGTCTCATTAAAGCTCCCATTCCAGATCATCTCCTAGTAGATTGGTTTACAAAGTCACTCCTTCCTGTCATAGCAAAAGATGTTGCCATGCGAGGTGCTATCACCAAAGAACAAGCCATCGCGAGTGCTCACCTGTTAGACCTAGTCTATACCTAGTCTGGCACTCTGTTCAATATTTTTCCTGACGCACCCCGGGATGTTAATGATCCCATGAAACCACATAAGGGACCCCAAGCTGATGGAATCATTGGTTCCCTTACCACCCAGCCTACTACTAGCACTGTTGGATCATCCAACCCAACTCCGACTGGACATAGCACCTCCAAGTCCACTTCTCCTACTGTAATTGAAGAGGTGAATTATGTTCAATTAGCTTCATCCCAGAATTTTAATGGAAAAAGGAAGAACAAGGGGAGACACAAGAAGTCTTCTTCCCAACAGGAAATGAAGAGCACTCCCGAAGATACTAAGCAGAAAAGGAAACTGAAGTATCCTTGCTTACTGATTCATCATAAACTATGCTAAAATTACTAAAGGTTTTATGAGGCTACTCAAACAAGACTCCTACTTTGTGTGGGACGAGGCTGCTCAAGAATCCCTTGAAGCCTTAAAAAAGGCACTCCTTTCAGCACCCTTGTTGAGCCCGCCAGACTACGCAAAAGATTTTCTTTTATATCTGGCAGCGTCTCTTAATACAATTGGAATAGTTTTGGTTCAGGAAGACGATACGCTCCAAGAGCATGTTGTCTACTATCTTTCTCGTGCATTGATAGCCCCTGAGGTTAAATATTCACACGTTGAGAAGTTATCACTTGCTGCGGTCTATGCAGTACAGAGGCTTCGTCACTATATACTTTTAAGAACTACTACTATGATAGCAGAAGTCAATCCTTTCCAGTACATTCTCACCCGACGAATCATCAGTGGGAAATATAATAAATGAATTGTAATCCTACAAAAGTTCGATTTGGTCTTCCAATCAGCCAAGTCGAAGAAATCACTAGTGTTCGCTGAGTTAATCTCAGAATTTCCAAGTGACCTAGAATGCGTTGAGGAAGAATCATCATTCCCAGATGAACATATCTTCCTCATTGCTTCCTCTGACCCATGGTACAGGGATATCTTAGTATATCTCCAGACTTTGAGGTGTCCTACTACTTTTTCTCAAGAAGAGCGACGGAAACTCAAAAGCCATGCGAAGAACTACCTCATCATCTCAGATACTTTGTATCGACGTGGGGTAGATTCCATTTTACGACGTTGCTTAACTCGAGAAGAACCCGAAGCAATATTAAATGATGCCCACAGTGGAGCTTGCGGGGGACATCATTCCGGGTTGGCAACAACTCAGAAGATACTGCGTGCCAGATATTTTTGGCCCACGATATTTAAAGATTGTGTGGAAGCGGTGAAACGCTGTCGTCCGTGTCAGTTTTTCACTAAGAAAATGAGGGCACAACCAGATCCTCTTCATCCTGTAATTACAGCAGGTCCCTTCACAAAATGGGGGGTTGATTATATGACTCGCAATCCAATTTCGGCTGGAGGACATCATTACATCATCGTTGCCGTTGACTACTTTACTAAGTGGGCGTAGGCAATGCCTACTGTTAAGGCAGATGGAGAAACCACCGCTTATTTCGTGTTTAATCAGATTATTGCACGGTTCGGCATACCTAAAGAGATAGTGACTGATCATGGCAGTCATTTCTAAAATAGCATGATGACCGAGTTGCATACAATGCTTGGTTTTCGACAAGAACATTCGTCTTCATACTATCCACAGGCGAATGGACAAGTCGAAGCAGTGAACAAAACTTTAAAGTTTATACTGCAGAGAACTGTTAATGCCAGTAGAAATAACTAGCACATCATGCTGTACCTGGCTCTTTGGGATTACCGATTCAACGTTAATACTGCTACCGGATTCTCTCCCTTCCAACTTGTGCATGGGATAGAAGCAGTCGTACCGATTGAATGCGAGATTCCTTCACTAAAACTAGCAGTTCAGTTACTACCAGATACTTCAATACTAGAAGAAAATTTGTTACACTTAGAACATCTAGATGAACAGCACCGCAACGTGCTCACAACAAACGAGGTCCACAAAAAATGAGTCAAAGGACAGTATGACAAATCCATCAAACCTAGGGTTTTAATTGAAGGAGACTTGGTCCTACTTTGGGATCAAGAAAAAGAACCCTTAGGACCTAGCAAATTTAAATCCAGGTGGCTCGGACCTTTTATAATTTCCAAAGTACTGAAGAAAGGTGCCTATGAACTGATAGATTACGAAGGTAATAAGTTGGCCGAGCCTAGAAATGGGCTCTACCTGAAGAAGTACTACGCTTAGGCTGAAGTATTTTTTCTTGTAACATCGCTGTATATTTTTGTAAAGCTAGTTTTCGTTATGCTTGTTAGTTAATCTTATGTGTGCTTTTTGTTTCATGTACCAGATGTCAACCAAAAATTTCTTAGGATTTGCTGATGGCACCAGTCGCCACACCTGTTAGTTGGCTGTAGCAGCTTGGGCCATTTACTCACCTGCTGGCCAACTTGTCTCTTTGAGGGGGGTTTGTTTGGGTCCTACCACGAATAATGTGGCTAAATACAGTGCAGTTATAGAACTTCTCTGAGATGCTCTCAGTCATGGCATTTCACATTTGGAGGTAAGACTTGACTCACAAATAATTGTATTTCGGTTAACAGGTGTCTACCAGATTAGAGATCCTGGATTGCTACGTCGGTTTCTACGAGTTAGACTATTGGAAAGACAGTTTGATTCTATTATATATGAACACATTCCAAGAAATTTAAACGCATTAGCTGATTCATTAGCAAACTATGTGTTAGACTGGCATTTGTATCATACATTTTCATAAACAACATTGCACACATAAAATTCAAACACATACATATGTAAATAACCGATACTGTATCAAAAAATATATGAGTTTTGGATCACAAGTCTATCAAGTCATGTCATAAAAGTACAAAACTGGGCATAGTAGCCTCAAAAATATATACATAGAATGTATCCCTCTCCTATGGAGAAGGAGGGACCTCATCATCATCTATTGCATTGCAATAGCATATGACTAGCCTAGCTATCTTCCGCAACACCCTAAGCCATGCTGGGGGCACCCCAACTACATCTTCCTGCATATCAATAGGTATCTGATCCATACAGCATGTAGGAACTTCATGAGTAAACCGACTCACTTTTCTCTCTATGGTCCCCAACATAGCATCTACGGCAGTAATATCAGCTAGCCTCACAAAGATGGTAGGATGTCCCTCGGGACAGACAGGCCCAAGATCTGCATATGACACTTGTTTAGCACTTCAAAATTCATTTATAAAAATCAAATACTTGAAAATTTTGAAAAAATTAAATAAATCTCAAAAATTAAACATACCTGAATATCTCCCCAAGCTCCACCTGGAGGAAGCACCAGTTCTGGATCATGACGGAAATCCAATCCAGCATATGGAAACTGCTCGAAAGCAGGCACTTGCGTCTCCCACCATTCCCAGAAATCATCAGTATGATAACAGTAGTGACTTTCCTCGCCACCCTGGTGGAGTAATATGTCACCCCAACGGCCTAGTCTGGGATCATGGGGGTTAACCTGAGGTAGAGGCATCCCCAAACTGATAGCAAGCATCCTCTCAAAGAAGAAAGTACACAAAATGCTACCGTACCCAAAATTCTTCATTGTGCCGGATTTACAACCTGTCAATTGAGATTCCATGCTCGCCAGTAAACTAGTACAGCAATCATATACATGACCATGTAAGCATTGTACACCAACATGCATATAGTTCCTGGAAGCTAGGTGTAGTGAGGCACTACCTGCCACTCGGTTGATCATACTCACTATCACCTTCAAGGGGAGGCCTTCAATGGTTGAAATCAAGACTTGGATTCCTTATTTCTCAACTCGAGCCACACAATATGAATTCACGTACTCTTGCACAGACCTTATGCCCACACGAGAAGACCCTTTCAGATTTATTACATCTCCCCTCCGTGAGAGACCAGTAATGAAATATATGTCATCAACTGTAAGCTCCAAAGTTTTCCCACGGATGACAAAAGTATTGGTATCCACATCCCAGTACTGAATAAGTCTTCGAAATAATTTGTTTAGGGCCCTCATGTTTATGGTTCGGTAAAACTTCATTAAACCGCATCTTCGGAGAGCATGGAGAGTGGTTGGATCTTGCATGGCCAACCTATCCATGTCCTCATGTTCTCTCTCCCTCCATTGAAGAACCATCCTGCACAAAAAATGACATTTTTTTTAGTCTCGGTGCTTGTTTTTAGGTTTTCAGGCTTGAGCGCTACTGTGTATACTACACAGTAATGTATGGGTGCTACTCTGTTTGAGCACAGTAGCGCTCAACTCCTTTACACGCTACTGCTATTGTTACAGAGTAGCACCCGCGCAGTAAGAGTTGTGAGCATTGCGTTGCAAGCAATTTTTGGCTCAAAAATTGAAAACTAAACCATAAAAATGCAAGTGGGGAGGATTCTAACTCACTTGGCGGAAGAAGAACGGCGTTTGGATGCTTGATTTGATCGCCACGGAGATTTGAAAATGCCAAGGTTGCCCCAAAATATTTGCCCTACGAAAACAAATTGGAAATTGATTTTTAAAATGAAATTATATATATGAATTGGATTTTAATTTTTACCCACCATTGTTTAGTTTTCTATAGTTTCAAATTTTTTATCAAAATCACCTAATTAATCAATTGAAACATACATATGGTGTAATACTAATCCAGCTCGCATTTTTCCTTAAATTTTTGTAGGATCGATCTCCTAAGTTTAAAAACTCTCGATGTTAGACCTTGTCAACTAGTTGATAGTTCAAATTCATATATCATTCGAGATTTTTTGTCGCATTAACTAATATTTTGTTGAAGACCTAGTTTTGGCAGATTATGAAGCTATGATCCCAGAAGCTGACCTTTAAGTCATTTTAAGCTCTTGTTTGGACTATTTAAACCTAAACAAGATTGCCGAGCAAACTTGTCCTCTTTGAGCTCGTTAAATTAATCGAAGGCTCATCCACTCAGGTATAGAATTATCCCTTTTCCGGGCCTAGGTGGATTAATTACGGAAAAGGTATACTCTAGGTATACTTCTGTATGCGCTAGAAGAGTTCTTTTCCCTTTGTTTTATATTTTTTCGGGGAGGAGACTAACTGCACAAAAAAGGACCTTTTGGAGCCTTTCTTTAGGGTTTTCAGGATCTCTAAACATGAAAATACCAAGCGAGCATTCACCTACTCGGGCTTGATGTGAAATCCATGAGAGGGTAAATAGAGGACTGTTTAAGTTTTTCAACTCTATAAACAAGAAAACACTGCCGAGCACATACCAATCCGGGCTCGATATAAAATCCACGAATAGGTGAAAAGATGACTGTTTAAGTTTTTCAGACTCTATAAACAGGAAAACACCGGCGAGCATTAATCTGTTTGGGCTCGATACTAAAATCCACGAGCAGATATATGCAGTTATTGTTTAAGTTTTTCATACTCCTTAAAATTGAAAACACCGGCGAGCAAGAACAGATCTCGGCTCGATATTAAAATCCAGAGATCAGTAATATAGAGTAATCTTCTATCTCTTCTTCGAACTCTGTAAACAATGAAGAAGGTCCTGAGTCTTCCTCCCATGGGCTCGTTAAAATTTTTACATGGTTGGATCTATTGAGTTTTCATTCTTTCTTGGACTCATTAAAACAACAAGAAAGGTATTCTTTTATCTAAAAAGAATAAGGGATGGGAAAGATGTGTCATATATTCAATGTCAAAGGCAATTCAATCAGTTCTATCCTTGAACACAGCACCTACTCGAGTCTATCTTGTCGGTTGGGTTTAGTTTTTGACCTCAGGGTGAACCTGATCTCCGAGTTGTTTACTCCCCCGGTTGGTTATTCTTCCAACAATATGGAGATTCTGATAATGTCTCTTACATTTTAGGCTTATCATTTACCCCACTATGTCGGAAACTGCCTAAGTCACTTTCTGTCGCGCTCACTATTCAAGGATATACCCTGTGTCAGCCATTCTGCAATTTACCTTGACCTCATGTGTCGGCCATCCTAGTTTCAGTCTTGTTACATATTCCATATCAGCTCATACCAGTTGAGTGTTCCTCGAGTTGGATGATGGGGGATGCCTTAAGGCCTCCCTTCCAACGAACTTCTTCCCATCGACATCAACTCATTTTACTCTGGGAATGAAGTTTAGAGTTTCGGTTAGTACTTTGGAAATTCCAGTCACCAGTGGCAATTTTCCTCGCTGTTGAATGTTGAGAATACATCAATGTCTCTTCTTCGACAGGATCCCCAAGTGTTCGACTCCAAGTCCATCTATTCACATTTGATGGACCGTACTTGGTACCTTGGGCCCCATCATCATTATCGATGGAAGTCCTCGCGTTTGTTAATGGTATACATCAATGATTAGTAATCAAACGATACCCCCCATGTTCGACTGTCAGCTCATCTATTCACATGGTTAGGGTTTGTACCTAGAGTTGTTTTGGATGAAGACCTTGGGATTTTGGATGACATTACCTCATTTTGTTATCACCCAAGTTGCACAAGACTGAGCCTCACTTATATTCGGCTCTCCATGAGACATAGATCCAGTTTGTTGTTATGGCTATGATCTCTCAGTTTGACATGAATCCACGCTTGTATTCCAAGTGGCCATTCTATATATACATCTCCTTGTTATGTATCGGATATCATGTTGTATCACACTGCACATCTATATGATGTCAAATATGTAATTGCTTGCTGACCATTGATCTTTGTTTTAGGTGTTCTTGTGACTTGTTTCTGCGGTTCTTTGCTCCTCCTCTGGATTTGGATTATAACGTATTTCGGTCATCGTTTCCCTCTGACCTCACACATTAGGGGGAATCTGTTATAGGTCAAACCTGCACCTCTTCATCCGTGATCACCTTGAGCTATTGATCACACAAAATGACAACTTGGATGGAGGAGCATGTTGACCCTAGATGATACTTTGACTTACTCCACTTCCTGACAACACTGGAAAAACCCTAAAAATGTCATTCTGAGATATGAGCGCTACTCTACTTCAATAGAATAGCGCCTGTACCCTAATCGAGTGTGTAATAGTAGCGCTCAAGCCTCATGAGCGCTACTCCTCTTCAACATAGTAGCGCTCAACATTCAAAAAGTGATGAGCGCTAGTTTACAAGCACTATAGTAGCACCCTGAACGCTACTTCACTAAAAAATAGTAGCGTACATCTCAAAAGATGATTAAAAAATAATTAATTTCATGAAGAGGATTAGTTGCAGTTGGTTTCCCAACTTCCCCAACTTCCTCCATAACCATCTCTCGACCTGAACTGCTTCTCTTGTCCTATAAATACAGGGAAGAATAAAGAGAGGGGTTAGAGACATGAATGTTATTAAGAGACTTTTAAAGAGAAGATTGCATTGGAGGAGTTTATGCTGGAAGATATCCAAGCCAGAGAAGAGCAAGACCCCAGGATCAAGTTGCAGGAGCATGTCACAAAGTCAGGTATATTTTGTAACATCAATTTGCATTTGACAATAAAAGGTTGAAGCATCTTTCTTGTCCCAAATTAAGTGTTCATTGAAGTGATATATTAGTTTGGATCTGTTTTGGTTAATATTGGATGTTTACATTGCTGTGTCTTTTTCCATCATTATATATTATCCAAGATACGCTGAGAAAGGTACTTGTATTGCAGGTTTAGTGAATGGGAGGTGGACTTGAGGATCGAGCACAAGATCAAATAAAAGCTAGGATCGAATTTCATTCGAAAGGTATGTTCTCAAGGCCTATAACCTATTTCTTTTCATGAACATCTCTGTAATGCAGTTAATACGCTTACCTGTCATCCCCTTTCAGTTGATAGTATCAGTTTCCTTACTATAGGGTAGTTTTTCCCGCCAACACAAGCTGATTGTTTTATCCATCCTTGCTCCAACTTTGAAGTCATGGTTGCCAATGGGGGCATCTTACCCTACAAAGGGAACTGTCATAATGTGCGTATCTCTATGGGAGATTATACCCTGTGCTCTGACATGTTTTCCTTGACCTTAGGCAGATGTGATGTTGTTTTGGGCGCTCAATGGCTACGCACACTTGGCCCCATCTTATGGGATTTTGCTGAACTTTGGATGCATTTTTCCCCCAATGGAAAAAAACACACATTGACAGGCTTATAATCAGGGTCTCTCAACATCATCAGTTCACATAGCATGGAAAAATTCCTTAAGAAGAATTCACATGGTGTCATCGCTCAGATCCATTTCATTCAGATGCAACCATCAGCGGTCTCCACTACCTCTTTGGATCGACAACAAATTCTGGATCGATATATAGGTGTCTTTGCTGAACTAGTAGGATTGCCACCTTCAAGGCCAGAGGACCATCATATTCAGCTCCTTCCTGGTAGCGGTCCTCCCAACATCAAGCCCTCTTGCTACCCATTTCACCAAAAAACAGAGATTGAAATGCTCGTTCGGGACTTACTGAAGCAAGGTATTATTCGCCCAAGCACTAGTTCCTTTTCTTCTCCAGTTATTCTTGTCCACAAAAAAGATGGGTCATGATGCCTCTGCATTGACTTTCAAGCACTTAATCACCTCACCATCAAGGATAAGTTTCCAATTCCTGTTGTTGATGAGCTTCATGGGGCTCAATTTTTCTCCAAGTTGGATCTTCGTTCTGGGCATCATCAAATTCGGGTTCATGAGGATGATATCCCTAAAACAGCTTTCCGCACACATGATGGCCACTATGAGTTTTTGGTCATGACCTTTGGCCTCACTAATGCTCCTTCCACATTCTAGGCCTTAATGAATAAAATATTTCAGCCCTACTTGCAGAAATTCATTCTAGTATTCTTTGATGATATCCTCATCTACAGTAAAGCATGGGCTGAACATCTCCAGCATCTAGATCTTGTCATGCAACTTTTCTCTGACCATCATCTCCATGCCAAATAGTCTAAATGTGTTTTTGGACAGAAGGAAGTTGAGTATCTCGGGCACATTATCTCAACACAAGGGGTTTGCGCGGATCCTACCAAAATCGATGCCATGACCAATTGGCCGCATCCTCAGACACTCAAGAGCCTTTGTGGTTTTTTGGGGTTGACTGGATACTACCACAAGTTTGTCAAGGATTATGGGAAGATTGCAGCTCCATTAACTGCTCTATTGAAAAAGAATGCTTTTACATGGACACATGCTACTAAGTGTGCATTTGACAAACTGAAACAAGCTATGTGTACTACACCTGTTCTAGCTATGCCCGATTTTCCGAAGCCCTTCACTATTGAGAGTGATGCTTGTGGCAATGGACTTGGTGATTTTCTCCTTCAAGATGAACACCCCATTGCGTTCACCAAAAAATCCCTTTCAGGTAAGAATTTAGTTGCCTCTACATATGAGAAGGAAATGATGGCTATTTTGCATGTAGTACAGAAGTGGCGACCATACCTATTAGGGAATCATTTCTGCATCAAGACTGATCACCAAAGTATGAAATATTTCTTGGAACAGCGTGTCTCATCCCCAGCACAATAGAAATTGGTTAGCAAACTCATGGGTTATGACTATGAGATCACTTACAAGAAGGGTAAGGACAATATTGTGGCAGATGCTCTTTCTCTCACATTTGATGCCCAAGGTTCTCTTTCAACTATTTCTATGCATGTTCCAAACTGGTTGCAATCTGTTCAACAGGGCTATGTCAATGACTCTTCCTTATCTCAAATCATCCAATGCTTGACCAACAACCCTTCTAATGTACCACATTACTCTTGAGATGGTGCTTCCCTGAGATACAAGGGTTGTCTGGTGCTTCCCCAGAGCACAGATCTTCAACAGGCTATCTTCTATGAACTCCATGCTTCTCCATTGGCAGGGCACTCTGGGTTCCTCAAAACGTATGAATGGGCACGACGTAACTTATTTTGGCAGGGCATGAAAAGGACAATTCAATAGATGGTGGTTGAATGTGATACCTCCCAGCGCAATAAGGGTGAAACGACACTCCTTCCAGGATTGCTCAAACCCTTGCCCATACCTACACGGATTTGGACAGATATTTCTATGGATTTCATTAAAGGGCTCCCTAAATCTGGAGGGAAGATGGTGATTCTAGTTGTGGTTTATCGCCTCTCCAAATATAGTCATTTTTGTGCTCTCAGCCACCATATACAACCTCCTCAGTCACTCAAATTTTCCTGGACCAGATCTTTCATCTTCATGGCATCCCTTCTTCCATTGTCTCAGATCATGATGCGACTTTCACCAGTCATTTTTGGACAGAACTATTTCACCACACTGGCACCAAACTGAAGATGAGTTCAGGTTATCACCCACAAATAGATGGTCAGACTGAAATTATCAATAAATGCTTGGAAACTTATCTTCGTTGCTTCACCTCTGAACAACAACATCAGTGGGAAAAGTGGCTCCCTCTCGCTGAATGGTGGTACAATACCTCTTACCACACTGCCTCTAAAATGACCCCATATGAAGCAATCTATGTTCAGGCACCTCCATTTCTTCTTCCATACACCCCCAGCAGCTCACCAGTTCAGGAAGTTGACACGGTCCTTCAAAACCGCGATCATATTCTTCGCATTTTGCGGGACAATATTCACATGGCAAGAAATCGCATGAAGCAACAAGTTGATCAGCACCATTCTAAGCACACTTTTCAAGCAGGTGATATGGTTTTTCTTCATCTCCAGCCGTACAAGCAATCCTCTCTGAAACTCAAAGGGAATCATAAGCTCACTCCAAAGTTCTATGGGCCATATCTGATTCTTTAGAATATTGGGTCTGTTGCTTATAAATTAGAACTTCCTCCTTCTTCCCGCATTCATCCAGTATTTCATGTCTCTTGTCTGAAGAAAGTTCTTGGCACCAACATCAGAGGACAAACTATTTTACTCGAACTGGATAATGAAGGATCCATCCTTTTGGAGCTGGAGGTTGTCCTCAACAGGCGCACTTGTCAGCTTCATTCTCGCTCTATCACAAAGGTCTTAATTCAGTGGCACGACATGCAACCAGAGGATGCTACATGGGAACCACTCCTTCAGATTTAGCAACAATTTCCACATCTAAAGCTTTGAGGACAAAGATTTTTCTAAGGGGGAGGGGATGTTAGGAACCCATGTCTTTACTTTGTTAGTATATAGTTGTTGGACACATATGATTTGTAAGTCGTCATGTAGTATTTGTTGATCCATATTTTTTGTTATTGTTGTTGGCACATTTGCTTTGTAAGTCGCCCATAGTTTTGTTGATCCATAATTTGTATTGGCCCATGGTTTTGACTGATAGTATTGGCGCCTAGACTTAGTATATAAGTGTGTGTTGAGGTCTATGAAGGCACCGTGAAGTTATTTTGTATTGATCTTGCTCAAAGGAGGTTGCCCCCTTGAAGTGGCCTGCGATCAATAAAAGTATTTTTTGATCTAATATATCGTGTATTTTTGTCAATTAATTGTTGCAGGTTCTTCACAATTTCATGCATTATGTTAGTAACAAATAAATATAAATATCTAAAATAATACTTTACATAATAAGGGATTATAATATTCTAAGATCTTTTCTGATGAACTGCTCTAGTGGAATATCCATGATAGTTTATAGATGGTTGCAATTTATACCTCTAATATCTATGACAATTTTATAATTTATTCATTATTTTAAAATGAAGTAGTCACATAAAAGATATTTTGGGAAATGACTTACCCTAAGTGATATGAATAGAACTTCCTATTCTCTACGAATTTATTGATTCTCCCAAATGGGGAAGATGGTATTTGGGACTTAGAGGGGGTAACTTTCAGTCAGATCATGAAAACCACACTACTCTACTAGAACTAAAAAAATCATTTGGTTCAACTTCAAATAGAGAGAAATTTTAGGGTCTTGTTGATGCATAGAAATGTCTGGCATCGACAGTAGGCATTCTCCCTGGTAAAATGTCCTAGTTAGAAATTAAATCATTTGAAATGGGGAACCCGTCAAGATTCTAGCCTGACAATCGCTAAAGATGGGGTTTTACCAATTAAGGCCTAGTATGTTGTTTATAAATTTTTTTTATAGTAGATTGAATGCAAAGATGACCTATTATAAATGCAAAGTGCAAAAAAATAAATGAGTCTTACTCTATTATAACCTATCTTATGTTTAGGAATTTGTTGAAGAAATTAAATGAAATAATTGACAGAATTAACGCATAGATTTAAAATACAATTTCTTCTCCATACCATTCAGGTTTCATCGTTGATAGGAAAGAAAATTTTGCACAAGAACAACATTTGAAGAAAGCAAGAAAAAATACATAGAATAGTCACCACAATATTCTAAGATATTACTTCGTATCTGCAAATGACAAGCAACATGAACTAGTTCATTGCAATTCACAGATATAAGCAGAGTATTCTAGTCCAAAATCTGGCCAATCAATGGCTTCTTCTCATTCATATAGCATGAAACAGCTAGAAAAATATTCACAAGCCAAAAGCCCCTATTCTTTCCCTTCCTTATAGTTTTATAGATTTTACACAAAGATAATTGTTGTAGGGACCTTTCAACTTCCCTTAGTGAGTTACATCTTTTCACCTCCCTTGAGACTAGACTCTCAAAACGTGACTCTTTTTTAAAATACAAAATTAATACATAACATTGATTCAAGGGCGTGGGATCTCTTTGGATTTTATAAGAGTATCCCAAAGTTCAAAATCATATGCAATAATATTGAGTTGTTGTGTATATAAAATTTCTAAAAACACTTCATGTTTAGTGGCTTTGTCATTGAGAATAGACAATCCCTTCTTCAAAGATGAATTGCAAGATGCCATTAAATTGATGTCACACATGGGCACTAAGACATGTTCCTTCAATGATTTTGTTGTCACCTCTTTGATGGCCCTAAGTTTCAAGTATCGGTTTCTCTTGGTTGTGTCCAACTTGAAAATTATGTGTCCCATTGGCCTCATGTTGACAATCACTCCAAATGAGGGAAGTTCACATCTTTCAATTACTTTTCTTGCTCCTAGATGCAAGCATTGACACTTCAACACAATGATATCCTTCAATGAAATACTGGATGATATATAGTTAGCGATCACTATATAGTCTCACGATATAATTCCTCTTTGAGTTCTTATTGGGACATTTGCAGGAATTTACCCTTCCTACTACTACCATCTAACTAAACAATCAATATTTGTCTTGATATTCACATCTTTTTCGTAAATTGATCTTGCATCCCAAACAGATCCTACTAGAGTGAGTCTAAGTTAATTTGGAATTCTTCCACACAACTCTTTTCACTTTGGGAGCTTTCTACTTTTCTTCTTAATACTTCATTCTCGATGAACAAGGCCTTGTTTTCATGACAAAGTGACACTACTCCTCTGCATGCTTTTAGTATTTCATCTTTGAGCAGGCCTATCTTCTGTTGTTCTTGCGCTAACTCTTTGTTTAAGTTTTGTACATTGAATTATGTGTCCACCACACTAGTGACATTGGCGAAGTCCATAATGGCATGTTCCTAATCTATGGTTGTAAACACCGGAGCCTTGAAGGTAGCCTCCATGTCTAGTTGTGTTGAAAGTTTGGATTTCTTATGTGTCCTCTTCACTATCTACTTCTTTGGTCGATTAAACATGAAATAAATGAGTGAGTATATGAATTCATATTTTGATGGAGTATACAAACCATGCCCGATCTCTCTCAATGAGAAATTCCCTTTGGTGATAGTGGTCATTGTATCAAAAGTGACTATATCTACCTCATGAGTTTGACGTTTACTGGTTCTAGCCTATGTCTCTTCTTGTATCTTCCTCTCTTCATATTCCTTCTACCATGCCTCTTCTTGTATCTTCCTCTTTTCATATTCCTTCTACCATACCTCTTCTTGCTCAACTTCTATTCTTTTTTTATCTTCTTCTACCTCTCACGCGTGTTCTCATCTTTCCTCCTCTTCTTCTTATTTCTTCTCCATGGCCTCCTCTGTTGATTTATATTTGGAGGTACCATCCTTTCCTTTTATTTTACCTTTTTCCAACTCATCAATGGTCTTGGCTCTCCTAAATGCCTCATTTTCTGTAAAAAATTCATAACCATAGGGACACTTGAATCCCATAGAGGAACAATGGTTCAATCCTACTTTCTTCTTATTGTCATTCCTTCTGAACTTCTCCTTTCCAAAGTGAAATGAAATCAATCCCTATAATACTTTATTAGTGTCTCTTACATGCACCATTTTGTATGCACCTATGATCATCAACAAAGGAGGCCAACAAGATTTCTTGTATTTTTCTAAGGCAATGTCAGTTCCATTCACATAAGTTTTTCGTATAATATCTTGAAATACCACCTTATCAACAAAATATCTTGGAAAAATAGTGGGTGACTGAGTGCAGCCATATATTCTCAAATATGTTCTTTAATTCATCAGAAACGAGTCATCGAGCTTGGTTACTTCCTCAAGATCTCTTGTATGCATGCATTTTGTAGTTTTCTTATGCATTGATTCATATAATGGGATTATGAATTCTTTGTAAATTAGTTTGTAATGACTAGAATATTTATGCTCCCGCAACAATTGGAAGTTGACAATCATATGAGGATCAGTTAGAATCCATTTCCATCCCATTCCTCGGAAACTATTCATAGCATAGACTATATCTAACGCAAGTCTACTTACTGAATACTTACTAAATAAGGTTCTTGCTTAACAATCCACACAACACATACCACAATGCTTACACGAACAAGGTGTAAACAGGATGCCAGAAGTGGCTTATATTACTTCTCTTAAATTTCGTTACAATGCGGAATAACTGAAAACAAATAACTAACTACAGTCGGCCTCATCCGTTACAATTCAAAAGTAACTATGGTGTGTCTTCCCTGTGTGTTGATCTCACCCTCTCCTGGTTCACTACGGAACACTGAGCTATGGCTCGATCTCTCAGCTCTGTAGATGTGTGACTTCCCTATCCAATCTACCAGACTACCTCTGAGCTTCTCTCGCTCTGCTTCACTCTTCCAAAATGTTCCCCCTTAACTGATCCAATTTCTCGGGTCTTCTACCCTGTGACTGTTGTTCCTGAGATCGTTGTGATCCCCGAGACACACTCTCTCTATCAGTCGATACTCCTACGATCCTACAGACCTGCAACTGTCTACGCCCCTGCCATGCTGCACAGTCTCTGTCTGTGACGACATCTGTCACGTCCTCAACTACCTGCAATAATTTCCATTTAACTTCCTTATCAACCCTGAACTATTTCCAAGTACTTTCCTTGACCTATACGCTTCCTTTTTCCCTGCTATAGTAAACCATCACGTCGGCCATACTGTCTTCTGTCAGCTTCGACTCACCTGTCGACTACTCGACGTCTCACCTTTATCTGTATTTTGTCGACCATAACCTATCGACTCTCGACTCATCACAACATCCGTTGCATGCTGCTCTAGTCAGTCACATACCGACTGCTCCTGCTCGATTTGTTGACTTCAACAAATCAACTTGCTTCCTGCACCAGTGGTCATCAACACTCCCATTGGTCGGTCTCCTTCTGTCGATCAACTTCGCCTGTTCTTCCTAGGCCCCGATGCTCCTGCATCAAACTCCCCAGGTGAAAAAGAACTCAACTACTCCGTCGGTCTCCTGAACTCTTCTACGGAAATCCACGTCGCCTCCTGCAACTCATCATTCTTCCATCGCACTAAGTATTCTTTCTTCTGCGAATTTCGCGTTCGCCCGACTTCACTTTCCTCTATGACTTCTGCGATATCTTCCTTGTGTCAATCTGGAATCTCGGCTATCCAGTCAATGTTTGAAACTTCTTCGCTTACGCTGCCTGACCCTTCTTCAAATTTGTATAGATCTGAGACATTAAACATTGCTGAAATGTTCAAGTCCTCTGGCAAGTCCAACCCATAAGCGTTGTCCGAAATCTTCTTCAGAATCCTACAGGGTCCAATTTTCTTCAGCTTTAGCTTGTTGTATGTGCCTGTCGGAAATCTCTCTTTTCGCAAATATGCATAGACTAAGTCCCCTTCTCGGAATGATTGTAGCCTCTTCTTCCTGTCGGCCCTCAACTTGTATGCCGCGGTACTCTTTTCTATGCGCTTTCGCACATTTTCATGCACTTCATGCATATGTTCTGCGAATGATTCTACATCTACGCTCTTCCTGGTTTCTATCGGCAACTCGCCCAAATCCACCACTCCATGTGGGCTTCTCCCCTGAACAATCTAGAATGGACTCAACCCTGTTGACCGATTCACAGAATTGTTGTATGCGAATTATGCCTGTGCCAGCACATTCTCCCACTACTAGGGTCGGTCGGCGGCTAGACATCTTAGAAGGTTTCCCAAACTTTTTTTCACCACCTCGGTCTGTCCATGTGTCTGCGAATGGTGCGTCGAGCTAAACTACAGCTTCATGTCCAGTTTCTTCCATAGGGTTCTCTAGAAATGCCCCATAAACTTGGTATCTCGATCTGACGTGATACTCTTTGGAAACCCATGTAATCTAACTATCTCCTTGAAGAATAGTACAACAATCCCTGTCGCATCACTTTTTTTCTTACACGGAATAAAGTGCACCATTTTTGAAAACCTGTCGACCACAACAAATATTGATTCGCTTCCCTGTTGTGTCTTCGATAGTCCTAACACAAAATACATGCTAAGATGTTCCCAAGGGGTATCTGGTACTAGTAATGGTGTATACAACCCCGTGTTCTGACTTCGTCCTTTTTCCAACTGGAAAACTCTGCATTGTCGAACCCACTTTCTGACATCTGTCGTCATTCCTGGCCAGTAATACTTTTCTTCGACCAATGCCTTAGTCTTTTCGATGCTGAAATGACCTGCTAATCTGCCACTATGCAACTCTTGGATTAGGTTCTCTCTTACTGAGCCTCTGGGAATACACAACTAGCTTCCCATGAACAGATAATCTTCTTGGATAAAATAACCCAAGTACGGAGTCTTGTCGACACTCCAAGGTTCACGACAAGCCTTCCACGCTTTCCCAAAATCCTTGTCGATCCCATACTCTGAATTCACCGACTCTATCCCTGTTTCCTGAACTGTCACCGTGTTCAGCATTGCAACTCTCCTACTCAGCACATCGACAACCTTATTCCACTTACCCGACCTATGTCGCAACATGAATGTATATCCCTGTAAGAATTCCACCCATTTCATGTGTCGCTGATTTAACTTCGACTGAGTATTCATATACCTCAATGCTTGGTGATCGGTGTATAACACAAATTCCTTGGGAAATAGGTAATGCCTCCACTTCTTCAATGCTTGGACAATAGCATAAAATTCTTGGTCATAGACCGAATACTTCCACTTCGCCCCATCCAATTTTTCACCGAAGAATGCAATTGGTCGGCCTTCCTGGCTCAACACTGCTCCAATTGCCGTTACATTCGCATCGCAATCGACCTGGAAAAATTTGTCAAAGTCTGGGAGCGCCAACATTGGGCTCTTAGTGACCTTTTCCTTCAACTCATCAAAATATTTCTGGGCAGCGTCCGTCCACTTGAACTCACCCTTTCTTATGCATTCTGTCAATGGTGCACAAATTCGACTGAATCCCTGAATGAAATTCCTGTAGAAACTGGCAAGTCCATGGAAACTCCTTACCCCAGTCGCGCTTGTCGGTTCAGGCCAATCTAGTATTGCCTTCACCTTTTCCGGGTCCATCACCAATCCCTTACCCGATATTACAAATCCCAAGTACACCGGCTCTTCCTTCATGAAGAAACACTTTTGCAGGTTCACCATCAGCTTCTCTTCCTGCAACTTCTTCAATAACTGTCGAATATGTCCCAAGTGTTCCACCTTGGTTCGGCTGAAAATCAGAATGTCGTATAAATAGACTACGACAAACCTTCCCATGAATGGCTTGAGTACCTCATTCATGAAGCGCATGAATGTACTGGGTGCATTAGCCAATCCGAACGGCATGACTAACCACTCATACAACCCTTCTATCGTCTTGAATGTTGTCTTCCATTCATCTCCTTCTCTAACCTGAATCTAGTGATAGCTGCAATTCAGGTCTATCTTTGTGAAGTATGTCGCTCCACTCAAGCAATCCATCAAGTCATCCATTCTCGGCAATGGAAATAGATACTTGATCGTGATCCTGTTGATTTCTCTGGAGTCTGTACAAATCCTCCATTCTCCACCCTTCTTTGGTGTTAACACAGCTGGTACAGCACACAGAATCAGACTCTCTCTAATCAACCCTCTGTCCAACAACTCTTGGACCTGTCAGTTGAGTTCCTGCCCTTCTGTCGGACTCATCCTATGCGGTGCTTTTTTTGGTAGATTCGACCCTGGAATCAAGTCGATTTGATGGGATATGCTCCTTGTCGATGGCTATCCCGTCGGCTTCTCATCGACCATTATGTCATAAAACTCTTCGAGCAACTCCCCGATTTCAACCGGAAGATTCCCCTCTCTAGTCGTTCTTTCGACATATGGTCCTTTTGGAATGATCGCAAAACATCCCGACTACCTCTCTTCTCCTGCAAGGAATTCCTTCACCGTGCTCATCAACACTCACTTTTCCCAAAGGTTTCTCTCATCATGCTTACTGTCGGATTGCTTCTCCAGCCTCGGCTTAAGAGTCCTTTTCACGCCATTTTTCCACACTGTGACTGTGTTAGATCGGCCATCATAGATCGTTTTCCGATCATATTGCCATGGTATCCCCAACAATAGATGGCATGCATCCATCGAGACTACATCGCATAGTACATTGTCTTCAAATCCCTCAACTTGGAAGTTGATCAGGCATTGTCTAGTAACTTTCACATGGTGTCCCTTCTGCAACCATGATATCTTGTATGGGTGTGGGTGTTCTCAACACTTCAACCCAATTTTGTCGATGACTTCCATCGACACAATATTCTCCGTGCTTCCACCATCAACTATGGTCTTGGAACGCCATTCTCCGATTCGCACCTTTGTTCGAAAGATCGCCTTCCGTTGTGTCGGCTCTATCACGTCGCGTCGATCTTCCTGGATCAAGGCTCTCTCGACCGTCAGATTTGGGTTCTTTCTTTTCTCACCTCCACTGTTGTCAAATGTCGATCCTTCCCTCTCGTCGACTTGTTCATCTTTTCGACACTTGGGCTTCAACACCTCTGCACCATGTAGGTTCTCTGGGAACTCATACGCCTTGTGTCCTGCTCCTTGACACTTGTAACAGATTATGGCTAGTCTGTTAGCTCCTCTTCGGTCGGATGGACCACTTCAACCATACGCACCTCAACCACGAGCCTAGCGACCATCGCATCAGTTCTCTTGCGTTTTCTCCTTTGTCGATGTCTCCTCTGCTCGATGATTTTCTTCGACAGATTCCTTTCTGTAACTGCTACTTTGGCCTTTCACGGAAATAGCCTTCGCACCCTGACTAATCATCCTACCTCTGGTCGCTGCGGATTTCCTCGACAGTTTCTCTTTTTCCTTCAGAGCTAACTGGTAGGCTTCGCCGACTGCTTTGAATCTACATTCTTAGTTCATCCTGAATAGCATATTTTAAACCATTCACATACCTTGTGACAGCTTCTTCTCCTTCATCAGTTTTTCCTAACCGAATCAACAATCAGTAGAACTCTTCCGTGTACTCCTTCACGGTCATCTCTTTTTGTCGAAAGTTCTGTAGCTTTCTGAACAAGGATATTACATGGTCATTTGGCAAGAACTTGCCTTTCAACTTGGTGACCATCCTGTCCCAAGACTTGATTTTCTCCTTGCCCTTCTTGACTCTGTCATCCTGCATATTATCCTACCATAACAAGGCATGACCTTTCAACCTCAGACATGCAGTCTTAACCCGTTTAGGGTCCTCAATCTGCTCGATGTCAAAGTATTTCTCCATCTCTCTGAACCAGTCGATCAAGTCTTCTGGGTCCAGGCTCCCTGCGTAGGTACGCACATCTATCTTCATCTGACCTCTCATATCCATCAGAAGCTTGATGAGTTTCTCTTCTGGTTCATCAGTGGCTTCTTCTCGAGCTTCCACTTCTTCGACTTCCTCGTCGCTGTGGTCTAGCGCATCAGGAATACAACCACGCCTTTGGCCCTCTTTGATCACTGCGACTTCATTTTTCAAAGTTCAAATCGTTCTGATGCATTCGTCGAACATCTCACGATCCACCGTGACAGCTACTGCGCTACGTGCCCTTCGTCCATGGACATTAACGCCTCTGTGAGCCATTTTCAACCTCCACAAAATTCTCACGGGTCCAATCGCAACCGGACTTTCAACAAGTCGTGGACAACTCTACCCAACCTCAGTTGGAGCTGTTCAACGCACTTGCAGGCTCAATATCACTGATGTACCCCAAAATCCACGGATTCTTCCCCACTCTGATACCAATTGACGCAAGTCTACTTACTAAATAAGGTTCTTGCTTAAAAATCCACACAACACATACCACAATGCTTACACAAACAAGGTGTGAACAAGATGCCAGAAGTGGCTTATATTACTTCTTTGAAATTCGGTTACAATGCGAAATAACTAACTACAATCGGCCTCAGCCGTTACAATTAAGAAGTAACTGTGGTGTGTCTTCCTTGTGTGTTGATCTCACCCTCTCCTAGTTCACTACGGAACACTGAGCTATGGCTCAATCTCTCAGCTCTGTAGATGTGTGACTTTCCTATCCAATCTACCAGACTACCTCTAAGCTTCTCTCGCTCTGCTTGACTCTTCCAAAATCCCCCCCCCCCCTTAACTGATCCAATCTCTCGGGTCTTCTACCCTGCAACTATTGTTCCCGAGATCATTGTGATCCTTGAGACATGCTTTCTCTATTAGTCGATCCTCCTATGATCCTGCAGACCTACAACTGTCCGCGCCCCTGTCGTGTTGCACAGTCTCTGTCTATGACGACATCTATCACGTCCTCAACTAACTACAATAATTTCCATTAACTTCCTTAGCAACCCCGAACAACTGAGAATATTACTAATTCTCCTAATTTGACAACATGTGTGCTACTATTGCTATAGTAAACCAGCGTATACGTCAAAAGATGTGCTGCTTTGCTCAAGGACAACCAGTGCACACTTTAAAAAATGTTGCAAACGCTTGTTGCAAAGCACAAGATTTGCATACTGTGCGCTACTCTGGTTGTATGAAACCTGTGCACATCTTAATATGAAATAAAAAAATATATATTAAGATTACGAATTGGGATTAGTTGAAGTTGGTTCTGCAACTTCCCCAACCTCCCAATTCAACCACCTCTCGATTCAAACTGCCTACCTTGTCCCATAAATACAAGGATTCATGAGAGAGGGACCTAGAATGAATGCTTGAAATGTTGTTATGGTAGAGGAATTCCCAAGTCATTGTGAATAGTAGGAGCCCAGGAATCGGTTGCATAAGCATCATGACACGCCACATATACTTGTACTGATTCATGTTTCTTTGACAATAAAAAGGTGGAAATACCCTTCCAGTCCCAAATCTAATGTTTATTGGATTGTATGTTCATTTGGCTTAATATCTTGTTGTAGTTGATGTTTAATTGTTTTCAATATTCATCATATTTATTGCAGTCAAGATACGTTGAGGAAGGTATACTTTGTGTTGCAGGTTCATCATAGCGGAAGATCAAGCGAAAGACCAAGCGAAAGCTAGGACTAGTCGTCGATAAAAGGTACATCTTTCGACCTCGATCTCTTTCCCTTATAGTAACTAAATGCAATGCAATGAATGTATTTACCTGTCAATCCCCCCCAAGTTGGTAGTGTCCACTCCTCACTATAAGGTATTTTTCCTGCCTAACAGACTGGCGACTCCGCTAGGGAGTAACCGGTATTTTTTCTGCTCTAGAAGACCTAGTTAGGTTTTCTTCCAGTTTTCTTTCAGTCTTTTTTGACTTTCTGAGAGGTCTTATAGGTCATTTGTTACCTGTTATTTCTTGCTTGATTCATCTTAGTTACTGTAGCAAATCCTTTTTGTGTACTTTATGAGACATGTACGCTGCTTTATACACTGAACAGTAGCGTACCTTTTTGAATGTACGTTGGTTTCTATACTACATAGTAGTGCATTTTCCTGTAGTTTCCAATTTGTTGTTAGGGTTTGATTTCCAGTTGTTTGGTTTCACTTCCATCCTTTTGCTTTGCTTCCTTGACTGAACCCTGAGACTTTGTATGTCTTTTTTGAGTCTTGTTTTCCTCTTTGAAGTCCTTTAGTTTGTCTTTGCTTGCTTGAGTACTTGTTTAAAGTGTCTTTGCTACTTTCTATCCATTTTTGAAGGCCGTGCACTACTCTCTTTTAGACATAGTTGCACACTCTTGCCCTAGATGCTTGTTGCAGTCATACAGACCTGCATTCTTAATGTTTGTTGTTCGTGGAAACAGTAGCACGCTTTCACTATGTCTTATCCTTTCCATTAGGGTTTGACCCCAAGTTTGAGTCCTTAGGGTGGCTTTGAAAAGTTGCTTGGTCTAGATACTTTCTGATTACCTTTTGAGTTCAGTCCAAGTAAGTTAAAGCTTTCTAGTTTAGCTTTCTTTTGATTCCGTGAGTTGGTAGGGTCACTTTTTGGTTTACTTACCTACTCCTTTGCTTGGCAAGTGTTTTCTTAGGGTTTTGGTGCTTAGGAGAAACCTTGTTAGGATTTTTCTTTCTGTTATGAGCATCTCTTTTCCTTTTTTCTTTTACACTTTGTTCCAAGCCTCAAGTTTTTTCTTTCGAAACAACTTGGTAGGTTAAGTTATTTTCGAGTCTTTTGATTTGATTTTTTTTAGCCATTAGGTGTTTGTCTTACTCACACTTTAAGTTAGGTCTTAATTGCCCCTTTTCAAGTTCTTTTTCTTTTACAGGTATTAGAAAAGACAAAAAGTGATTTAGGTAGCTTAGTAGTAAGATTTAGCTTTGTTTTGAAGTAACATAGTTTGCTTTGCTTCGAAATTTAAAAAGAAAATACAAAAAGAAGTTTGATTTAGGATTTCCTAGTTTCAAGTTTTTGAAAGAATATAAACGAAAAGAAAAGAGTTTTTGTGAATTTGAAAGCATTACTTTACATGCACTTTACTTTATGGTGAAACCATTCCACACACCGCACTATCCTTTTTGAGTAACAAGTAGCCCTTAAAAAGAAATCTTAATAAAATTAACTAGCAACATTTTTCCTTTTAGCTATACACATCATCAACTAGCTTAGGCTAGGGTTTAAGGTTTAAATCACCTTAAACTATCTGAAACCATCTTCATTACTCAACAATCGTAGTACGACTATATATTAGGTAAATCCATCTCTATCAAATAGTCCTGGGACTCTCTACTCAAACCATAGTTAAGCACGAGGCCGTGGAAAATTGGAATTGTTGAGGATACCCCCTCACTTTCCTCTCAACCATAAACCAGATTTGATTCATGTACAGGGGTCCTTTCGAACTTTGAGCTTTGCTACCCTGCCCATGTATTTAGACTAGGCTGACAATTGTCCCCCCAAGTTATTTTGTATTGGTGGTAGCCTTAGTATCATACCGTTATGGCTCTACAAAAGTAGAGTGGGTGGATATTCCCACTTCACCTCGGATAGAAGTGGAAGGTAACCCTTTGGCAGTAATCCCAGGAGGGTGGTTTGGTGATTCAAATGCTTGCACCCAGAGGACCTCCATTGGACGCCGCGTAACTGACCATCAATACTCTACTAGTCTATTCTGAGCCCTCATCATCCCATACTCACTTTTGAGAGTATTTGCCTTGTATTGCTTGGTTTGATCACTTAGGAAATTTTTTAGTGGTATGATATTTGCTCCTTAGTCATAGTGGCCACTAGGTTTTATATGTAGTTTATTTTTGTAGTTGTGGAGGACCAACATCTTCATCGGTCTTGGAGGTTGCAAAACCTTCCCCCACTCATTGTGGAGCCTCCACCACCACCGCGATGTCAGAGGACAGATTCACGTGGTTCTTTTGAACTTACGGGTGAAACAGAGGTTCTTGGAGAACCACATCCTAGAACCTTGGATCGACAAGTCTTTAATACTATCGAGGTTGAGGACCTAACTTCTAGAGATTTTAGTACTCCTTTCAACCCTCCTCTTACTGGAACCAACAATCCACTTTTGGTACGTGTTGGATTTCAACAACCTAAGTACAGTCCGTAATTTTTTACACCTGGTTACACCATAACCAACCCAGGAGATGAGCAAGGAGTTCCTCAAACTCCCACAACAGCTATGGCTACAAGGATTATTGATCCTTCTTTCACAAACACTGCCACACCGAGTTCGTCGCAGACTACTTCTACTTCAACTCCATCCTTTATTTTTAATGATGGAACCTTAGGCATGCCGAGCTCACTAGATTCGACATTTGCCTCAGTTTCTACACCTACTTTTGGACCTAATAATGTCCCTTTGACAGGGACACCTGCAGTAACTTTTACTCAGCCTCCTGTTACACAACAGTTTCAGGGTGTAACTGAAACTATTGCTTCCACTACCATTGTACGATCGATCTCATCTGCATCTATGCCTGTTATGGGTATGATCACGACATTGTCTGTTACTACTACGCCTGGATTTAACCCCTATGCAGGTTACAATGTTAATCCATCAAATATACCTATAGGGAGTATCCATTTCTCTTTGTTTGTTGGAGGAGGGGGGAATATTATTAATCCAAAACACGGTGGGGTTAACACCCAACCGCAATGGACTATTGCCCCGTGAAGTAATCCGCTTTATTTTGGGTGGAACAATTTTAATGCATTCACTTCACAACTGATGGCTGGGGGAAACCCCAACCAACAGTACACGAACTAGGCGATGGGTGGTCCCCAATACCACGTTCTTGTCTATCAAATTCCATCGGCTCCACCCCGTTTACTATTTCTAGCAACTTTAAACCTGCCATATCTTTCAAAACTTACGAACGACCCCATGCGTCATGGTCCTGCATGGCCACCCGTTCCCACAAAGTTTCCCTCAGACATACCAAAGTTTGAGGGTAAGACTGGTGAGGACCCCGGTGACCATGTCACGACATTTCATCTGTGGTGCTCCTCGAATTCATTGAATAATGATTCCATAAGGTTGAGGCTTTTTCAAAGAACCTTAACAAGTGTTGCAGCCAAATGGTATATTGAACTGCCTGCAGCTGCCTATGGCACCTTTTGGGATCTAGTTATTCTTTTCTTGAACCATTTTCAACTTCCTGTCTAGTACGATGTCGGCACAGACCTTTTGTCAACCTTTCGACAAAATAAAGCCACTCATCTATCTGATCACATTCAGTTGTGGCGAAGGAGAAAGAGGCTCATTAAAGCCGACATCCCCCCAACATTTTTATTAGAGTGTTATCTTAAATCACTCCTTCCTTATATCTCTAAGGAAGTTGCAATTTCAAGGGTGTCCTCCGAAGAGGAAGCCATTTTGAGAACCCAGTAGCTTGACTTGGTATATGCTCAGTTTGGGCTCTTGTACAAAATTATTCCTGATGCGCCGAGGTCTAACATAGACTTAAGTGAACCTAAACCTAGACCACATGTTGATGGCATTGTGGTTTCAGTCGACTCTGCACCGTTTGATGCTCTAACAAGGCAGGTTCATGCCTTGTCAGTCAAACAGTCTGCTGTAGAAGCAACTTATGTTGCATTCTCCCCTTCAACTACAGAATTTGTACAACAAGTGCATACAAACCAAAAGGGATCTCAGTAGCCCAACAACAAAAGAAAGGGCAAGAAAGGGGAGGGAAACCAACAAAAGCCCAGAAGCACACAAAATGTTGAGGAGGGTAAAAAGGAAAAAAGGAAGGTTAAGTTCCCTTGCAAACTGTGTCAAGAGGATCACCTTACCCATCAATACCCTCTAATGGAAGAAGCCTAGAAGATGATCCGTGAAAAGAAACTAATTGTCTTAAAAGACCCTTTCCCTCACGGACAGAGTTCAACTTCTGGAAACTCCAGTGCTGGGGGCACCACTCGTGCCACCTCAGTTGATCAATCATTCATTAATATGGTTAAATTGGATGCACTATTACAAATGTGTGCAAGAAACTATACCCCGGATTCGCAGAACAAGGATAAAGATGTTCCTGAAACTTCTAATCCTCTCCACATTGAGAAACCGGTGGATTCGCTGCCAAAGATACCAAAAGGTGTCTACAAACGGGTTGTGCACAACCCCAACGCGTGGGCTGCCCCAACTACAATGTTGTGGAGGATCTATCCCAAACACCATGTGCCATGTCCACTTTGGAAGTCTTGCAAAGTTTCCCATCGCAACGAAATGCACTTCTAGCAGCTATTAGGAACATGGAATCGTCCAACATGACTGCTTGATTTGATATGACTGATATCAAATACCGGTTGCCGTATCACGTTGCTCTCCAGATAGAGGTAGTTCATGGTCCTAAGACCATTGGACAGGTTGTCATAGATGAGGGCACGTCTACGTGCATAATGTCCATTTCTTGTTGGAAAGCTTTGGGATCACCTGAGTTAGCCCCCTCAAACACACTGCTTACTGCTTTTGATGGTAGAAATTTTCGTCCACACGGAGTTTTACCATTGTTTGATGTCAAACTTGCCGGTAAGACAATAGATGTAGAGGTTGAAGTTCTGGATGCTCCACTTGACTACAACATGTTGTTAGGAAGGAGCTGGATGTATGCCATGCGATCCATTCCATTGGTCATTTTTTGAGTTGTAATGTTCTCGCACGAAGGCAAGATCGTAATAGTCGATCAACTTTCATTCTCTCGGAGAAACAACCAGACTTCGTCGGATTCGACAATTCCATTGATTGATCAGTCTCACCCAGCTTGTGAGAGTTTGGGAGTAGGACTTTATGGGTCATTAATGGGCACTTTTGACCTGCCTGTTGCCACCCTGTTTGTTGGTTCTAAAGAAGGTTCATATTCCTAGACTTCAACGGTCGGCTTAACGACAGATCCATAGATTCTCCCTGCTGAATCAGAACCAGATGTGCCCCAACATGTTGCAGAAGTAACCTACTTAGATTCAGAACAAACTACAACAGAACATATCATGACTCTGTTGGTCTCTGCTGAGTCAGATATGGATCATGCACCTGCATGGTCACTAGATCCTACTCACTCTTTTGATTGTCTAGACACGGTTCTTCCTTATGATGAAGACTTGTTGGAAGATATGACAAGGCTTGACCACCCTTGGGCACATTTTCACCCCAGGTCCTATTTAATTCCTGTTCTAAACTTGATAGAGAGAGGTGAGTTTTCTACGAGACCCGGTGAGAGTGTTGATTTGTACTCTATCCCTTCTACTTCACAAGCTGTTTTTTCCGAAGGTAATATGGCGAATACATCGAGCATTATCCCGATCAACATTTCCACCGAACCTAGGGTCACGGAAAATATTTTTATTGGAGCAGATTGTTATCTTGAAGATATCATTCGGTATACCAATATTTTTAACAAATTTCGTGACATCATTGCATGGCCTTACGAGGAGGTTCCAGGCATTGACCCTACTTGAAGAAGTACTATGCTTAGGCATCTGTTCTTTTTCATGTATTTTTAGCTGTACATTTTGTAAAGTTAGCTTTGTTTACGGTTGTAGTTATGTCTTATGCATTTGTTGCTTTGTGTTTCAGATGTCAACTGAGCACTTCATAGGGTTTGTTGATGGCGCTAGCTTCCACACCTGTCAGTTGGTCGCGGTTGCTTGGTTTATTTACTCACCAACTGGCCAACTGGTGTCTTCAGGGGGGGGCGGCTTGTTTAGGTACCACAACAAACAATGTGGCTGAATACAGTGCATTCATAGAGATCCTATGAGATGCTCTTTTCCATGGCATTTCACATTTGGAGGTATGGCTCGACTCGCAATTAGTTGTTTTTCAGTTAATGGGTGTTTATCGAGTTAGAGATCCTACTTTTCTACGTTAGTTTATGCGCGTTAGTTTACTTGAGAGACAGTTTGAGTATATCTCATATCAACATATTCCAAGGAACTTGAATGAATTAGATGATTCATTTGCAAACTATGTTTTAGATTGGCATTTGCATCATTCACATACATAAGTAATTCATGCATAAAACACAATAACACACATGTAAATATAACCGATACTGTATATATACCAGCGTAGATCCAAATCCTAGGCTCTATCAAGCGCCGAGAGGGATCAAATCTCCCTAGGTGCAAACCTCTCCTTGAATAGCTCCTTGAGTGCAATACCTGAGCCACCTAATCCTAAGCTCTAAAGTCTGTAGTTTAAATCTCATATTTACTTTTTACTTTGTATTACTCTTTTTTGTTTATGGCTGACATAATATTTATTACTTTTTACTTTGTATTATTCATGTTTGTTTACGTTGTATTATTTTGTTAGTCGATAAACACTCTAAAGTCTCATATTTACTTTTTACTTTGTATTAAAAGTAAAGTCTCTAGTTTAAATCTCATATTTACTTTTTGCCTTGTATTATTCTTTTTTGTTTATGGTTGACATAATATTTACTACCTAATTCTAAGCTCTAAAGTCTCTATTTTAAGTCTCATATTTATTTTTTACTTTGTATTATTCTTTTTTGTTTATAGCCAACATAATATTTATTACTTTTTACTTTGTATTATTCTTTCTTGCTTACTTTGTATTATTTTGTTACTTGGCAAACTCGACAAACACACACATGTTACAAGATCTCCCTCATACTGGGCTGTAGAGCGCCTCTCGGTGCAATAATCTGTATCAAAAAATAATATGAGTTTGGGTCATAAGTCTGTCACTAAGTCATGTCATAAGATACAAAATTGGGCTCGATGGCCTAAAAAATATACATAGAATATCCTTCTCCTATGGAGAAGGAGGGGCCTCATATGCCTCTGCTGCCTCTCGATAACATATGACCATCCTAGCCACTTTCCGCAGTAGCCTAATCTAGGTTGGGGGCACACCAACCACATCCTCTTACATGGCGAGTGGCATACGCTCGATCCTATATGTAGGAATGTCATGAGTCAATCAAATCATCTTCCTCTCTAGGTTCCCCAGCATGGCATCAACTGCACCCACTTCTATTGGTCTCACAAAAGTGTGGGGTGT
The DNA here is from genome assembly GCA_027924585.1 of Larix kaempferi. Taxonomy (NCBI): domain Eukaryota; kingdom Viridiplantae; phylum Streptophyta; class Pinopsida; order Pinales; family Pinaceae; genus Larix; species Larix kaempferi. Next base: position 10,439,525 of record BSBM01000259.1, on the reverse strand, counting down.
CCCTCAGGACGTGTACCGGTCAAACATCTGCATATGACACTTTGTTTCAGTACTTCAAACTCATCATAAAAAAATCATATATACAAAATTTGAAAAAATTAAATAATTTTTCAAAAAGTATAAACATACCCATGTCTCCCCAAGCTACTCCTGGACGAAGGATTAGCTCAGGATCATTGCAGAAGTCTACACCCACATATGGAAACTTCTCAAGAGCTGGCACTTGTCTTTCCCACCAGCCCCATAAATCATCCTCATGGTAACAGAATTTTCTCTCACCGCCACCTTGGCGGAGGAAGATCTCACCCCAACGAGACAGCATTGGCTCACGAGGGTTGAATGGGGGCAAAGGCATGCCCAAAATGATAGCAGGAACCCTCTCAAAGAAGAAGGTGCAAAGTATGCTTCCGTACCCAAAATTCTTCATCCTCCCGGTCTTACACCCCGAGAGTTGAAGCTTCATGTTCGCCAAAAGACTTTAACACCAGTCATATACTTTACCTTGCAAGCATTCAGTACTTATTTGCATATAATGTCTCGAAGCAAGATGTTGCATAGCACTATTGATGTATATGTAACTTCGGAATGTATTTCATATATATTAATTGTACCCTTATTAGAGATGTGTTATTCCTCTATAAGGAAGTGTCATCATGTGGATTGACAAGTGTCGCAAGTGTGTGTACTTGCCGATGGGTTATTAGACCACCATGTGGGGTTGGCCCTGAATTATATATATTATAATGTGGATGTACCTAGATAGACAAGTCAGCCCCATAAGGTCACTGGGAAAAAAGGTTAGTACAAATAGAGATCGGAGATCTCTATTTTACTCACTCGAAAAAGTAACTCACTCTCACTCAGAAAGTGGCGCACTAGTGAGGAGGAGGATCATCTGCTACTAGGAGACTATCTCAGTGTTATTTGGTTGTACTTTGGTTGAGATATTGCTTTCTCTATCTCTGAGGAAGTTGTGGGGTTTTTCACCTTAGGGTTTTCCCCACGGAAACTCTGTGTCTCTTGTCTCTTATGCTTTTGATTCTTGTGATGCTTGTCATATTGTGATTGTCATGCATTGATATACTGTATATGTTATTCTCTCAGCAAAGATCCTAGAGTATTGTGAATTAATGCTCAAAATTTAACATGGTATCAGAGCTAACTTGAGAAGAAGACATTTTGCAGTGACGGAAGACTTGAGTTCCTTGTTTATTGGGTTTCTCTCCACATATTTTTGAAAATCCGTATAGTAGATTGACTCTACCCATCAAGGCGCATCTATCTGTCCAATCAGAATTCAATTCCGAGCATTTTCAGATTTGGCCCTAAAAATTAGGGTTTCCACAAAAATAGGAATTTCTGGAATCGGAAGGCATAGCTGGAAGCTCCTTGCAAAAATAGAAGTTTAGAGCTTTGGATCAAGATTTTTGGCTGGGGGCTCTCCCTAGTGAACCCGGGAGGACAAAAAGGCAATTCTGAAGGGCAAAACTTTGCTGATCTCAAATTCTGAATACACCAGGTTGATCAGCTCATCAAGGCGCATCTTTCTATCCTTTCAAAAATTTGAAATTCACATTTTGAATTTTTAGGGTTTTTCCGACAAACCCTAATCCGGGACCAGATCCAATTTTCAGCATTTCAAGTGGTAAGACCTAAATCTTTTCTATTTCCATTTGAAGTACTCTTTAAGATGTCTCTCCACACCAAGATTGAGGATAAGCTTGAAGGGGTTGTTAACTTCCAAGCCTGAAAGTATAGGATTGGGTTAATCCTGGAAGAGAATGAGTTGGACTCATATGTGAAAGAAGACATCCCTATCCCAGAGGATGAAGAGGCCAAGGTATTGCATAAGAAGAACTTGGTCAAGGAAAAGAGAATCATTGTTGATTCTATCAAAGACCATCTCATACCCCATGTGTCTTCTCTAAAGACACCCAAGGAGATGTTTGACTCTTTGACCAAGCTGTTTGAAGGGAAGAACATAAATCGGAAGATGACCCTGCGGAACCAATTGAAAGGAGTAAAGTTTCAGAATGGAGAAACCATTCAATATTATTTTTCAAGGGTCTCCCAGATCAAGGAACAACTAGAAGCAGTGGATGAAATGGTGGAGAATGGTGAAGTGGTGATGACCACTCTAAATGGCCTACCCAAGTCATGGGATTCCTTTATCCAAGGAATTTGTGCAAGGAAGAAGTTGATCTCCTTCAGTAGACTACGGGAAGAATGCTCACAAAAAGAAGCAAGGCTTGTGGCATGAGAAGAAAAGATGGGGAATGAAGATCAAGCTCTCACAGCTCACTCCAAGAAAGGGAAGTCCAAGAGAGAGCCATCTCACTCCAAGAAATCTTCACATCACTTCAAAGAAAGAAGAATATGCTTCACCTGTAATGAGAAAGGACATATTGCCATAAATTGTCCCAAGAACAAGAAGGACAATAACAACTCCAACAAGAAGAAGAAGGGCAGCAAAAGAAGGTTTCATGCTCATGCTGTCGAGGATGATGAACCACCCAAGAAGAAGGCTAGGGCAGAAAGTGATGATAACTCATCAAGTGAAGAAGAATATGTTCTAATCTCTGCTCTCACAGGTACCATCTCCCATGGTTGTAATGATTGGTTGATTGATAGTGGGGCTTCCAAACACATGACTGGGTTTAAGGAATCTTTTGTGAATCTATTTGAACATGAATCACCCCATAAGGTGAAACTTGGGGATGATTATCAATACCTAATCAAAGGAAGTGGTGAAGCCTCCTACAACCTAGATTCTGGAAAATCTTTGAAGATGAAAGAAGTTCTTTATGTACCTGGTCTCAAGAAGAACTTACTCTCAATCTCTGCATTGGATGCAAAAGGTATGAGGGTTGCATTTGTGGATGGTCAAGTTCTAATGTGGCCAAAGGAAAAGACCATAGATGATGCAGTAGTGATTGGAAAGCAAGAGGGAGGGTTGTATAAATTAAAGGGACAACCTAAACATGCCATGGTGCATGAATCCATGGAGCCAAGTGAACTTTGGCATAGAAAACTTGCTCATATGCACTATAGGGCACTCCCAATTGCAAGCAAGGCTGTAGAGGGTCTTCCTGAAATCAAGACCAAACATGAAGGTGTTTGCAAAGGATGTGCAAAGGGTAAGAACATTAAGAAGGCTTTCCCAAGCACTGAAAGCAAGGCAAAAGACATCCTGGAAATCATCCACTCAGATGTATGTGGTCCTATGTCATCCAGTTCTCTAAGTGGGTATGTTTACTATGTCTCATTTATTGATGACTTCTCCAGGAATACTTGGGTATACTTCTTGAAGAACAAAGATGAGGTGTTTGAGAAGTTCAAGGAATTCAAAACCTTGATGGAGAATCAAACTGACAAGAAGATCAAAACATTCAGATCCCACAATGGTGGATAATTCACCTCAAGTGACTTCAAGAAGCTTTGCAGTGATTCAGGGATTAAGAGGGAGTTGACTACTCCTTATAATCCTCAACAGAATGGAGTTGCAGAAAGGAAGAACAGAACTATCATGGAAGCAGCAAGGGCAATGCTGCATGACCAGGATCTATCTATGCATCTATGGGCAGAAGCAGCTAGAACAGCTGTATATGTGCATAACAGAACACCCCACAAAATATTGGACAACAAGACACCAGAAGAGGTCTTTTCTGGTAAGAAACCTGAAGTCAGACACCTCAGAATATTAGGTTGTCCAGTATACACTCATGTCCCAAAAGAAAAGAGGACTAAACTAGATCCTTCAGGAAAGAAGGGTATCTTTGTGGGTTACAGTGAAAGCTCGAAGCCTTACAGAAAATACTTTCCAGGGTTCAAGAAGATTGCTGTCAGCAGGGATGTAACATTTGATGAAAACTCAGCATTCATCAAATCAAGGAAGGAACCTATCAAAGTTTATGGAGAACCTAAGGAAACTAGATTTCAAGACACTACCATGACTGAAGCAGGTCCAGAAGTTGTTCGTGAGTTTGAAGATCCGCAAGAACCTGTAGATCCACCCCGTGAGGATAACTCTCACAAGAGGAAACCTGCATGGGCTAGAGAGCTCATTCAAGATGCAGAAAGATTTGGCATTCCAGAAGAAGAACACAGAGCAAAGAAGAGAACCAGATCACATACCAGCTATGTTTCCTTACTCTATGACATTATGAACAAAGAGCCTTCCAGTTATGAAGAAGCAGCAGAAAAGAAAGAATGGAAGGATGCCATGGTTGAGGAATACCAATCAATAATGAAGAATGATGTTTGGGATGTTGTCCCAAGACCTAAAGAGAAGTCTATTGTGACTTCCAAGTGGATCTACAAAATCAAGCATGCTGCAGATGGCAGTGTAGAAAAATACAAAGCAAGATTCGTAACTCGTGGCTTTTCTCAGAAAGAGGGAATAGATTATGAAGAAATTTTTGCACCTGTAGCCAAGTATACTTCCGTCAAAACAGTACTTGCCCTGGCTGCAGCTATGAAATGGAAAATACACTAGATGGATGTCAAGACTGCTTTCTTGAATGGTGTAGTTGAAGAGGAAGTATATGTGGAGCAGCCACTCGGTTTTGAAATACATGACAGGGAGTCATATGTGTGCAGATTGAAGAAAGCCTTGTATGGCTTGAAACAAGCTCCCAGAACTTGGTATGGTAGGATGGACAGTTTCCTATCTAGTTTGGGCTTTACCAAGAGTAAAGCGGATTCCAACCTTTACTACAAGGTTGAGGAAGGGAATCCTGTGATTCTACTCCTGTATGTGGATGACTTATTTGTAACAAGAGATGACAGACTGATTGCAGATACTAAGAGGAAGCTTGCTGCTGAATTCGATATGAAAGATTTAGGAATGATGCACTATTTCCTAGGTATGGAGGTGTGGTAGAGTGCAGGTGGGATCTTCCTTGGTCAAGGGAAGTACACAGTAGATATCCTGAAGAGATTTGGGATGATGGATTGCAAGGCCATGGCCACACCTATGGCATCAAATCTGAAGCTTCTATGTGATGCTTCATCTGAGCCGGTTGATGTCTCTATGTATCGTCAGATGATTGGGTCCTTGATGTACCTGACGAACACGAGACCGGACATTTGCTTTGCTATGAACACATTGAGCCAGTTCCTGACGGATCCGAGGAGTGTTCACCTGATTGTTGTAAATCATGTTCTAAGGTACCTGAAGGGTACAGTGGATTATGGGCTCAAGTATGAAGCAAATCAAAAGTTTAACCTGCAGGGTTATGTTGATTCAAATTGGGTTGGCAGTGTTGCAGATAGGAAGAGCACATCTGGGTGCTGCTTCAGTATGGGATCAAGTGTGATCTCTTGGTTTAGCAAGAAGCAGTCCTGCGTAGCACTGAGTACAGCTGAGGCTGAGTATGTTGCAGCCTGTTCAACTAGTTGTGAGGGAGTATGGCTACGGAAGCTACTGTCTGAGTTATTTGATCTCCCGTTGGATGCTACTGGTATCTTCTGTGATAACCAGAGTTGTGTGAAGCTATCCGAGAACCCAGTGTTTCATGACAGATCGAAACACATAGAGATCAAATATCACTATATCAGGGATATGGTGCAGAGAGGAGCTGTAAAGCTCCGGTATGTTGCTACGGACGAGCAGATTGCAGATGTGTTGACGAAGCCACTAGCCAGGGTGAAGTTCGAGTACTTCAGAGAGAGGCTTGGTGTTCTTCAGATCGAGGACACTTCGAGGAAGAAGTGATGGACACATTTGCTGAAGCCATTCCAAGCATGTTGGAAGGAGGATCCTTCACATGGCTGTGGATATAAGCGCTAGATGATGAGCATCTGGATGATGTTCTGGTTTCTGCTGGATGTGATCAGTTGGATCATTTTTATGTATGTATGTATGCATCATGTTGGATGCTGGATGTGATCAGTTGGATCATTTATATGTGTGTACGCATCATGTTGGATGTTGGATATGATTAGTTGGATCATTTATATGTATGTGCGCATCATGTTGGATGCTGGATATGATTGGTTGGATCATGTGTATGTATTTTGTATATGCATCATGTTGGATGCTTGGACCATGTAGATCATGTATATTGATATGTATCAGGTATGATCAGGTAGATCATGTATGTTGATGGATACATTGTGTGGATCATGTATCTATGTATCAGGTGGATACACTATGTATGATGATATGTATCAGGTAGATACTTGGTGTGCATCAGATGGATGCATTGTATGATTAGGATGATCATGGATGACGAGCTTCTCCAGATGACATGCAGCAGGATGTTGCAGTGATGATGATCAGGGTGATCATGTGTACATCAGGATGATGTATGATGAGTATCAGATGATACTTTGTGGCCGTGGATCAGGTTGTCCAGGTAAGCATGTAATTTGTGCCCTGCGAGATTTGCAGATGGTCTTTCAAGGTTTTTCCTATGGCATGTAATTCGGTGCCCTAGGACATCTGGCAAATGCTCTTTCGAGGTTTTTCTTGGGAGGACATATAATTTGTGCCCTGGGAGATCTGCAGATAGTCTTTTGAGGTTTTTCCTATGGCATGTAATTCGTTGCCCTGGGATATCTGGCAGATGCTCTTTCGAGGTTTTGTCCTATGGCATGTAATTTGCTCCTGGGAGATTTGGACAGGACGAAAAAAGGCCTCAGATGCTTCAGCCAGGTTTTGCCATGACCACATGTAATTTTCTCCTGGGAGATCTGGACAGGATGAAAAAGGCCTCAGATGCTTCAGCCAGGTTTTGTGGTGGACCACATGTAATGTGCTCCTGGGAGATCCGACAGGTAGAGCTGTGTGCTCGTAAAAGCCTGGGATGCTTCAGCCAGGTTTTGTGGTGAGATCACATGTAATGTTCTCCTGGGAGATCCGACAAGTAGAGCTGTGTGCTCGTAACAGCCTGGGATGCTTCAGCTAGGTTTTGTGATGGGTCACATGTAAAGTGCTCCTGGGAGATCCTACAAGTAGAGCTGTGTGCTCGTAATAGCCTGGGATGCTGCAGCCAGGTTTTGTGACGCACGTAATAAGTCCTGAGAATTCCACAGTATGGCTAGTGATGATGAAGACCTGCAAGTGGTGGGCCTACATCCAGTATGAAAAAGGACTGGCTCTGTAGAACTTCCTATGACGAGTAGAGTCAGAGATTGGTTGAGATAGCAGCAGCAGTGATGATGATGATGACGATGCATCAATGATGATGATCCCGAGAAGAAGACTTGTCTAGCAGAACTGTGTCGAGAAATACCTTCCTAGTTAAGAGAGAGTATTGATGTATATGTAGCTTCGGAATGTATTTCATATATATTAATTGTACCCTTATTAGAGATGTGTTATTCCTCTATAAGGAAGTGTCGTCATGTGGATTGACAAGTGTCGCAAGTGTGTGTACTTGCCGATGGGTTATTAGACCACCATGTGGGGTCGGCCCTGAATTATATATATTATAATGTAGATGTACCTAGCTAGACAAGTCGGCCCCATAAGGTCACTGGGTAAAAAGGTTAGTATAAATAGAGATCGGAGATCTCTATTTTACTCACTCGAAAAAGTAACTCACTCTCACTCAGAAAGTGGCGCACTAGTGAGGAGGAGGATCATCTGCTACTAAGACTATCTCAGTGTTATTTGGTTGTACTTTGGTTGAGATATTGCTCTCTCTATCTCTGAGGAAGTTGTGGGGTTTTTCACCTTGGGGTTTTCCCCACGAAAACTCTGTGTCTCTTGTCTCTTATGCTTTTGATTCTTGTGATGCTTGTCATATTGTGATTTTCATGCATTGATATACTGTATATGTTATTCTCTCAGCAAAGATCCTAGAGTATTGTGAATTAATGCTCAAAATTTAACAAGCACTCCCTCCCATTTGGTTAATAATACTCATGATGACTTTTTGAGGGAAGCTTGGAATGGTCGAGATAAGGATTTGACTACCGGTCTTCTCAGTACCCGGTAGGCAGTAAGTATTGACATACTCTTGTACGGACAAGGCACCCACATTGTGAGAGGAACCTTTCAAGTTAACCAAGTCTCCCCTCTGAGAGAGACCCATGATAAAGTAGATGCCATATATGGTGAGTTCCAGTATTTCTCCTTGGATATCACACACCATTGCATTGGCATCCCAGTATTGGACAAGCCTCTCAAGCAAGCGGATTTGTGTCTGCATGTTGACTGTTCTATAAAATTTAAATAAACCGCATCTTCGAAGCGCATGGAGGGTCAATGGATCTTGTAATGCTTATCAGTCCATGTCCTCATGCTCCCTTTCACGCCATACAAGAACCATCCTGCAAGCAAGAAGTCAAATTTTTAGTCTTTTTCACTTTTTTGCCTACTTTCAGGGGTGTGCGCTACTGTCTATACTAGACGGTCATGCTCGAACACTGCTCTTGGTGAACTAAACCAACACACTTGGATAGTATGTGCTACTCTTATTCACATACAGTAGCACTCGCGCATAAACGTTTTTGAAAGGGGTCTTTAAAATGATTTTGACCAGAACAATTGACAAATAATGCATGAAATTGCAAGTATGGGAGAAAAGAACTTACTTGGTGGAAGTAGAAGATCGATTCGTGGCATGGTTTGATCGCAGCGAACGAAGGAAGATCAAGGTTTTGCTCCAATTTTGCCCTAAAAACTTCAATTGTGATATTTGATTTTTCAATTTGAAATTATTTATATAAAATGAACTTTGATTTTTACCCACTTTTTTCAAAAGTGTATAGTTTCAAATTGGCTCCAAAATGTTCTATTTAATCACTAATACCTACAAATTTTGGTGAGTTAAATTTAACCCATGTATTTCAAATTTTCACTAGAGTTTCAAAGTTCAAACCGGATTTGACTCATTTTCTTTATTGACAACCAATATAAGCACCAATATTGTTTTTTTATTATGTCATTTGGAAAATTTGTCAATAGTTACTAACTCGATTGCTGAGATCCTATTCTTTGGCCGGTCATGAACTTACGATTCTAGAAGTTGTCTTTTAAGTCGTTTTAAGCTCTTGTTTTGACTATTTAAAAACTAAACAAGATTATCGAGCATACTTGTTCTCGTCAAGCTCGTTAAAGGAATTGAAGGTACATCCGCTTAGGTATAATTTTAACCCTTTTCCGCACCTTTGCGGATTACTTACGAAAAACGAATACTCTAGTCATATGTGGCTAGAAGAGTTATTCTCTCATTATTTTAAACTTTTTCAGGGGAGGAGACTAACTATATGAAAAAGGACTTTTGGATCCTTCTTTAGGGTTTTTAGGCTCTTAAAACATGAAAACACCAAGCGAGCACTCACCTATTCGGGCTCGATATGAAATCCATGAGAGGGTATATAGAGGATTGTTTAAGTTTTTCAGACTCTATAAACAAGAAAACACCGGCGAGCATATACCAACCCGGGCTCGATACTAAAATCCATGGGTAGGTATATGGAGTTATTGTTTAAGTTTTCCAGACTCCTTAAAATTGAAAACACCAGCAAGCAAGACTAGATCTCGGCTCGATATTAAAATCCATAGATCAGTATTATAGAGTATTATTCTATCTCTTCTTCGAACTCTATAAACAATGAAGAATTTCCTGAGTCTTCCTCCCGTGGGCTCATTAAAATTTCTACATGGTTGGATCTATTGAGTTTTCTTTCTTTCTTGGACTCATTAAAATAACAAGAAGGACATTCTTTTATAAAAAAGAATAAGGTATAAGAAGGGTATATCACATCTTTTCAGTTTCAAAGGCAGTTACATCATTCATATCCTTGAACACAACACCTATTTGAGTCTATCATTTTAGCTGGGTTTTAGTTTTTGACCTTAGGATGAACTTGATCTCTGAGTTTTTACTCCCCTAATTGGTTATTCTTCCAATCATATGGAGGGTCTGTTAATGTCTCCTACATTGCAGGCTTATATCATCTTCCCCTTCATGTTGAAAACTGCCTAAGTTACATTGTGTCGTGCTCACTGTTCAAGGATACAACCTGTGTCGGCCATTCTGCAATTTACCTTGACTTCATGTGTCGACCATCCTGGTGTCAATTTGTTTCATCTTGTTACTTCTCCTACTCTACATCAGCTCATACCTTTTGAGTGTTCCTCATGTTGGATGATGGAGGATGCATTAAGGCCTCCCTTCCAGTAGACTTCTTCCCATCGACATCAACTCATTTTGCTCTGGGAATGAATTTTAGAGTTTCGGTTAGTACCTTGGGGATTGCAGTCATCAGTGGAAGTTTCCCTCGCTATTGAATAATGGGAATACATCAATGTCTCTTATTCGACAGGTTCCTCAAGTGGTCGACTTCAAGTCCACTTATTCACACTTGTTGGATCGTACTAGGTACCTTGGGCCCCATTATCATTATCGATGGAAGCCCTCTTGTTTGTTAACGGTATACATCAATGACTGGTAATCAAACGATACCCCCCATGTTCGACTTCAGCTCATTTATTCACATGGTTAGGGTTTGTACCTTGTGTTGTTTGGATGAAGACCTTGGGAATCTGATAGCATCATCTTATTTATGTTATCACCCGTGTTGCGCAAGACTAAGCCTCACTCATTTTGGCTCTTCATGAGACATAGATACAGTTTTTTGTTATGGCTATGATCTCCTATTTTGACATGGATCAACACTTGTATTTCAGTGGCCATGTTTTATATACATATCCTAGTTATGTATCGAAAATCATGTTGTATCATTCTACACATCTATATGATGTAAAGATTGTAATTGCTCGCTGACCTTGATCGTTGTTTCAGGTACTTTTGTGACTTGGTTCTGCGGTTTCTTGCTCCTCCTCTAACTTGGAATTATAATGTATTTCAGCCATCATTTCCCTCTGACCTCACACATTAGGGGGCATCTGTTATAGGTCAAATCTGCACTTCTCCGTCCGTGATCACATTGCTCTGTCGATCACACAAAAGGACACTATGGATGGAAGATCTAGGTTGACCTAGATGACTTACTGCTAGAAGTACACTCTTCAGCTGATAATATTATTGATTCTATTGATTTCACAACATGTGCGCTACTATTGCTATAATAAACCAGTGTACACCTCAAAAGATGCGCTGCTTTGCTCAAGGACAACCAGCGCACACCTTAAAAAATGTTGCAAACGCTTGTTGCAAAGCACAAGAGTTGCATATTGTGCGCTACTCTAGTTGTATGAAACCCGCGCACATCTTGAGATTAAATCAAAATATATATATTAAGATTACGAATTGGGATTAGTTGAAGTTGGTTCTACAACTTCCCCAACCTCCCAATTCAACCACCTCTCGATTCAAACTGCCTACCTTGTCCCATAAATACAAGGAGGATTCATGAGAGAGGGACCTAGAATGAATGCTTGAACTGTTGTTACGCTGGAGGAATTCCCAAGTCATTGTGAAGAGCGAGAGCACAGGACTCGGTTGCAGAAGCATCTTGACACGTCAGGTATACTTGTGCTGATTCATGTTTCTTTGACAATAAAAAGGTGGAAATACCCTTCCTATTCCAAATCGAATGTCTATTGGATTGTATGTTCATTTGGCTTAATATCTTGTTGTAGTTGATGTTTAATTGTTTTCAATATTCATCATATTTATTGTAGTCAAGATACGTTGAGGAAGGTATACTTTGTGTTGCAGGTTCATCATAGCGGAAGATCAAGCGAAACACCAAGCGAAAGCTAGGACCAGCCGTCGATAAAAGGTACATCTTTCGACCTCGATCTCTTTCCCTTGTAGTAACTAAATGCAATGCAATGAATGTATTTACCTGTCAATCCCCCCCAAGTTGGTAGTGTCCACTCCTCACTATAAGGTATTTTTCTTGCACAACACAAATCAAAATCAATTTAATTTCAATAATTCTCAATCGAGTGCATCTACTTCAATAGCTAGAGGTAGAAGTCCAAATCCATTTTTTAAAGGAAGAAGCAACGAAGGATATCATGGAAGAAGAAGATGAAGAGATGGATCTAGAGACAAATCAAGTGTAGAATGTTACTATTTCCATCAACTTGGTCATTATGCAAGTGACTACGTAATCCAATTGCATGATTTGGAAAATAAGGGAATCAACACTTTGGAAAATAAGGGAGCTAACACAACTGTTGAAGAAACCAAAGATGAGAAGGTATTTATTTCAAGTGTAATGAGACACAATGAAGAAAATGAAGCATGGTATATTGATTCAATATGTTCAACACATATGACATCCCAGGAGTATTTGTTAACAAATAATAATGATGGTTATTCGAGTAAAGTGATATTGGGATATGAACGTGCTTCAGAAGTGAAAGGGAAAGGTATAGTGGAAATACCAGCATTGAATGAAAAGAAGAAGTTCGTTAATGATACATTGTTGGCACCAGCATTGAAAAAGAATATACTTTTTTTTGGATAGATGATTGAGAAAATTGTAAGTTAGTGTTTGATAACAAAGAATGCTTAATTATGGATAATCTCAACAAAATTGCAATTGTGGCGAGAGGAGAAATGATCGTAAATAGGATTTCCAAACTCACATTTGCCTCAAGTAAGTCACTAAGTCTAAAGGCTAGAGAAGAAGTGAATGGTAAACTTTGGAATTTGAGAATGAGACTTCTAAATTTTAGAAATTTTATGTTGATGAGAAACACTAATGTGGTGAATGGCCTTCCATATTTTGAAGTTGATAATGAGATATGTGAAGGATGGGTACTTGGGAAACAACATAGGTAAAGTTTATCAAATAGAGATTGGAAAGCCAAAGATCGTCTTGTGTTGGTACATTCATATCTATGTGGTCCTATGGATACTTTTTCATTTGGAAAGACAACGTGCTTTCTAACATTCATTAATGATTATTACAAGAAAATTTGGGTATATTTTTTGCAAGAAATGTTATAAGTATTTGCACATTTCGTTCAATTTAAACAGATGGTTGAATATCAAAGTGGCTTGAATATTCTCACCCTTAGATCAGATAATGGGGGAGAATATAAATCCAATGAGTTCATGAATTTTTGCAAGATGAATTATATAAGGTGAGAGTTTACAAATTCATACACTCCTCAACAAAATGGTGTCATGGAAAGGAAGAATAAAACCAATGTTGATATGGAAAGGAGTATGTTGGAAATGAAGCAACTTGGTAATCAATTATGGGATGAAGCAATTCATACAACCATCTACACTTTGAACAGGTGTCCTACAAGACCATTTTTGAATTTGACTCCAAAGGAAGCATGGTCAGGCTACAAACCTAGTGTTGCACACATGCAAATTTCTGGATGCACTACATATTCACATATTCCTAATGAAAAGAGGAATAAATTCGATGATAAAAGTGTTAAGTGTAATTTCATTGTTTATAGCACATAAACAAGAAGCTATAAGTTGTTCGATCCCTGAGAGAAGAGGATGATAATAAGCAGACATAATGTGCTTCATGAACAAGTAATTTATCAACCAGAATATTTTCAAAGCGAGAATGAAGTTGTTATTGGTGATGAGTCTTGTTTTCCAATAACTAAGGAAGATGAAAGTAAGCAGAAGCCTATGTGGTTAGTCATAGGACATTCAGACAAAGATATGTTGGATATAGAATATGAAAGGAGAATCACCAGATCACACAGTAATGTAATTTTTTCTCTTATGAGCCAAGTAATCATGATGGAAGAACCACATAGCTATGTATAAGCATCAAGTAAAGATGAATGGAATAAAGGAATGGAATAAGAAATTAATGATTTGGTGAAGAATGATACATGGGACTTGTTAGCGTACCTGAAGGGAAAGATGTGTTTGGTACTAAATGGTTGTATAACACTAAGTATAAATCATATGGTACAATTGATAAGTATAAGTCTCATTTAGTTGCAAAGGGTTGTGCACAAAAGGAAGGAATTCATTATACAAAAAAATTTGATCTAGTGGTGAAGATGGATACAATCAGGTTGGTGCTTGCAATAGTTGCTCAGTATAGATGGCCTATTTTTTATATGGATGTTAAATCAGATTTCTTGAATGGTTATGTGGATGAATAAATTTATGTGGAGCAACTTTAAGGTTTTGAATTTCTAGGTAAATAAGATTGTGTTTATGTTGTGAACATAACTAAGTAGTTAGTATTTAATAAATAATTAGGAAGAGGTGCTTCGAAAAGGAATGAACTTTTGTGAAATATTACCTTACACGCCTATATAACACTAGGCCAATTCTTCATTATATTACATCATTCATTATATGTGTGTGTGTGTGTATACATATATATAACTCTTATATTTAATTATTAATTGTTGTGCTATATTAAGTTCACTTCATTGGTATCAGAGCGAATTTATTACCACACACATCCACTTTCATGGAGGATTTTATCTCCATTATGGAGAAACAAAGGAAAGAGAAAAATGAAAGAATCAGTCAAGTGGGGAAATATTTTGAAAAACGGATTGGAAAAGCTATTGAAAATATTGTTGAAAATGCTTTCAATTAAATAAGAAAAATAGATAGACCGAAGATGGTAGTAACAACTGTGGCAACTGTAAAATTCTCTCACACAGGTGGATCTCCGACAGTAAAATTATCCTCATAATTTTTAACATAGAACTACAAAAAAATAGAGAAGAATATCATAGAGAAAAGAGAGTTCTGAGTGTAAAAAAATTTCATATTATTCATCCACAAGGTGTGGGAAATTAAATAATGTTACATGCAAAAGAATTTACGAGCCTCTGGTGGAATTCGAATTCCACTGAAGAGACATGATTAGCTAGCATTGGATCCATCTCCCAACAAGCACTAGTGGCAACTAATGATGAATGGCCAGTTAACTGAAGGTGCTTGGTACATGATTGAGCCACTAGGACATAAATTAGGGAAGGAGAATCCAAAGAAGGCACATGAGTTAACTGATAGTGGTCAGAAAGGGTGCTAATACACTCAAACTCAATGAACTAGGTGTAAGGGTCAGTTAACTAGGTGATCAAGGGGACAAGGAGCCTTAAATCATGGAACTGACTCAACCAACTCCTAAATTCATGGATGACGGAACATTAGATCCTAGAAGATATGGATAAGTCTCTCTAGGTGGACAATGTGGCCAATAATCACAAATATTAAGCATTAGGGGGTCAACAACATGGTCTAGGTGCTAGGAGACTCAATTACCAATGCATGTAATGCATGACTAATACATGGAATGTATGCATGCATGCATAACCAAGGTCTAGATGGATAAAATTTTCCAACACCCTCCATTAATCCTGACTTATAAAAAATAAATCAAAATAGGACCCAGCAACAAGGCTAAGGTCACTCTTTACAAAAAAAAAATTCAACTTGTCCAATAAAACTGAAGTAACAAGGAAAACCACTTGGGAAAAAGCCTTCCTTCAAAAACATGGACAAAATTTTTCAAATCAACCTTCACCAACTAATCAATCACCCCAAGCAAGGACCTCAGGTGAATGAAGGTCTTCTTAGTAAAAATTTTGGTGAAGATATCTGCAATTTGTTTAGAAGATGGGCAAAACTGCAGTTTGATGATCTTGTCATGCTCTTATATTCAGATGTAATGCATGTGAATATCTATGTGATTTTCTCTCTTCCTCTGAACTGGACCCATAGAAATTATTATGGCACTTTGATTTTCATGCCAAATGACTGTAGGTGTGCTTGTGCAAATATCAAATTCTAAAAGAATCCCTTGCAACCAAACACATTGACAACACCCCTGTATTCTACTTCGACAGAGGAGAGAGAAATGACATTGTTTCTTGCTTGACCATCATATGGGGCCATTGGAAAGCATGAAAACATATCTGGAAGTTGACTTCCGACACGAACTATCACTAGCGCAATCAGAGTCCATGAATCCAAAGATATCAAGTGTAGAGTGCGAAGCAAAGTGTAATCCATGAGACCTAGTTCCTTGCACATAATTCAATATTATTTTGAGTTCCTTCCAGTGAATTTCATGTGGTTGCTGCATATATATTGAAACTAAACTTATATCAGAATAAATATCAATTCGAGAATGTGTCAAATAGAGCAGACTCCCAACTAGTTGTCTATACAATGTGATGTCAACTAGTGGAGTGTAATCACCATCTTCTAGTTTGATACCAGAGAGAAATGGGAACTTAGCAAGCTTTCACTCTGACACTTTGAAATTTTTGAGAAGATATGATATGTATTTAGGTTGAGATACCTTTATACCTGAAGTGGATTGGCTTATCTCAAGAACAAGAAATTGTCTCAACAATCCTAAAGCAGTAATTGAAAAGGCATTGTGCAAAGCAATTTTTATTGTAGCAATATCATCTGTAGAGCATCCAGTAATCAGTAAATAATCAACATATAATACAATAATCAGAATGGAGTCTCTAATATTATGAAAATATACATTTGAATCTGATTTGCATCTCATAAAATTTCGTGACAGAAGGAAGTTGTCCATTTTGGAATGCCAAGCCCTGGGAGCTTGCTTAATCCCATATAGTGACTTCTCCAACCTGCACACAAGACAGGGATAGTTGATATAACCATATTTCTGCTGCATATAAATATACTCCTAAAGATCCCCATGGAGGAATGCACTTTTCACATCCATGTGGTGAAGCTGCAACTGTTTGGATACGACAATGGCCAAAACTAACCTAATTGAATCCATCTTGGCTATTGGAGCAAAAGTATCGATGTAGTCAAGACCTTGGACTTGTGAGAAGACCATAGAAACCATCCTTTCCTTATATTTGACTGAGTTATCAGCTCCAACCACCTTTGTTTTGAAAATCCACTTGCAATGTACCAATTTCTTGCCACGAGGAAGGGAGACTAGCTCCAAAGTTCTATTATTTTGAAGAGACTGAAACTCATCATCCATGGAAGCTTTCCATATTGGATATTTTGATACTTATGAGTATGAATATGGATCATATCGCAACATTAGAAAACATTTCTCAGGAAAATAAGGATCATTCACAGAGAATGCACAATGTGCATCTTCGAACTGTGACCTAGTTTTCCTAGTTTCTCTAGGATCACCAACAAGATCTCATGTTGCTTCAAGAGTCTTTTAAATACACTTGGATCTTTAAAGTGGATTTGAATATGATATATCATGCTGATAATCATCATGAAACTCAAAATCAGAATAATAAATCTCACTAGAAACATCACTTACATCATCAAGTTGAGGGCTTCGACATTCTCCTTCTTCCAATGGAATTGCCTGCAAAGGTTCTTCCTCAAACTGCACACTTCTCTCAATGAACATATTTTGAGTGGAGGGATCATACAAGTTGTAAACTTTTGCATTCTCAGTATATCCAACAAGGATTCATGGCTAACTTTGAGGCTACAAATCCATTCTCTTCTCTGGAGGAATTCTAGCCCAACCTTTTGAACCAAAAATCCTGAAATATGACACATTATTCTTATGACCGGTCCAAGCTTCAAATGGCGTCATTATTTCCACTACTTTGTGGGACACCCTATTATGAATATGGGCTTCAAAATTTATGCCTTCGGTGCACATTTTTGGAGAAATATACTTGGAATCCATCATACAGGTAGTCATCTCTTTCAATGTTCTATTTTTCCTCTCTGTCATACCATTCTGTTGAGGTGTGTAGGGAATGGTATGTTGCATTTGAATTACAGCAAGAGCAAAAAATTGTTGCATCTCCTTCTTAACATATTCACCTCCATTATCAGTCTGGAGGGCCTTTATATTTCTCTCAAAAAATTTCTCAACAAAATATTTAAAACTTGGAAAAATCTCAAATATTTCTGACTTATTTTTGAGAAAATATACCCAACAAAATCTAGATTAGTCATCTATGAAGGTAAGAACAAACTTTGCATTACTAAGTGACAAGGGAAGAAAAGGACCTGCGATGTCAGAATGAACCAATTCAAGAGGTGTAGCTGCTCTCTTGGATGTTCCCTTCTCATATCTATGCTCTGGATGTTTTCCAAGGAGACAACCCTCACAGTTACCTTTTGAGAACTTTATCTCAGGCATCCCTTCAACAATTGAGGACTTGTATAAATAATGCAAATATTTGAAGTTCAGATGGCCAAATATCTTATGTGAAGTCTTGCTAGTCTCATTGGCATGAGTCAAAAGAGCATTTGGGGAAGAGTAGGGATGAAAATGAGAAAACTTGTATACCTTTGAACTGTGATTTGTAGCACCTAGTGCTATGATTCTTCCAATACAAACTTCTACAATCTCTACATCATTGGTTGCGAAAATAAATCTCCTAGGAATTCATGTATGTGTAATTTGATACATGGAAAGAATATTTGCAGAGAGATCTCTAACATACAACACATTGTTGAAGCTTCCATTCTCCAGCTGGATTCTTCCTCTTCCTTTGGAAGGAATTTCTAAGTTGTCTCCCATCACAATCGGAAGACCACCAAAGGATTCGAGAGCTGAGAATGACTCTTTTGAGGCTTCCATATGTTTGGATGTGCCTAGATCAATGATGAATGAGGAGGGACTTGCAATGCCAACTTTCAGAGCATGGCACCTTTATTTTTCTTTTGTGCTAGAGATTGCATCTTTTCTCTTTGCATTCTTAGGAACAGGAAGATTTTTATTATCAAGAAGTTGAGCCATCATGTTAATGGTATTCTTCATGCAAGAACTTTATGCATGCCATCCTTTTTTATAGTAGGTGCATTTGGTCTTTTCCTTCTTCATCTTATGCTTGTCCTTCTGAGGATTCGAATTCTCAATTGATGATTTGGGCTTCTTCTTCTTTGAATATGACAACTTTTTATCTTTGAATTCTTTCTTCCCTTTGTATTTCTTGGAATCACCTGTAGCAAGCGCTTGGTCATTTGAGGTCTTGATGGTACCCATTTGAACCAATTTGTCTTGCTCCTAGGTGAGGGCTTCCATGAAGTCTTCCAAGGAAGGCATCTTCCAATTTTTCATTGCCAATTTGGTTGCATGAAAAGTAGACACAAAGACTGAGTAGTATGATTCCAACTTTGAAAGTATGGACATAACCAATTGTTCCTCTTTCTTCTCAATTCCACACTGCTTGAGTTGGAGCACCAAGGATATGAATTTTTGAAGAAGTCCTATAGGGAGTCGAAACTACTAGGGCTCAGAGTAAGTAGTTCATTTTCTAGCTGATGGCCTCTCATCTCATTTGTATTTTCAAACAAAGTTCTAAATTTGCTCCAAAATTGATTTGGAGTGGTCAAACCATCAAGGTGAAAAAGAAGATATCTACAAGTACTGAGGCATAATAGACCATACGATTCATCCATTTTGTTGTACCACTTGGCCTTCTCAACTGCTGAGTTTGGCTCGTTTTCAGTTCCCATGAAGATTCTGTGAATACCTTTGCTTCTCAAAAGAATCACCATCTTCGCTTTCCAATCAAAGTAATTGAATGGAGTAAGAAGATTATGCTGGAACTGCTCCATTATTCAACAATTGCACTCCTTATGACCTTACGACTTGTAACCCACTATAGAAAACTCTGGAAGAAAGTTTAATATCATCTCACTCAATCTCTACTTCAACTTGAGCACATTCGGGAATCCGTCACACCTGGGAAGATTTCATTGGAAAATCCAAGGCTATCAAGGTTATTTCCCCAAGGATTTCTATGAAAAAACTGCATCTTTTGGTGCATCAATAAAAGTATCTGAGATAAACTAGATAGATGGTCCGCTATGATACCATGTGAAATTCTCTCACATAGGTGGATCTCCAACAATAAAACTATCCTCACAACGTTTAACATATATCTACAGAAAAATAGAGAAGAATATCATAGAGAAAAGAGAGTTATGAGTGTAAACAAATTTCATATTATTCATCCACAAGGTGTATTCAATTAAATAATGTTACATGCAAAATAATTCGTGAGTCTCTGATGGCATTCAAATTCCACTAAAGAGACAGGCTTAGTTAGCATTGGATCCATCTCTCGACAAGCAATAGTGGAAACTAATGATGAATGGCTATTTAATTGAAGGTAGTTGGCACATGATTGAGCCACTAGGATAAAAATTAGGGAAGGAAAATACAAAGGAGGTGCATGAGTTGATTGGTAGTGGTCAAAAAGGGCTCTACTGCAGTCAAACTCAGTGAACTATGTTTAAGGATCAGTTAACTAGGTGATCAAGGGGACAAGGCACCTTAAATCATGGAACTGACTCAACCTACTCCTAAATTGATGCATGAGGGTGAATTAGATCCTAAAATATAGGCATAAGGTGCTCTGAGTGGATCATGTGGCCAATAATGCAAAAATTTAAGCACCAAGGGGTCAACAACATGGTCTAGGTGTTGGGAGAATCAATTACCAATGCATGGAATGCATGCATAACCAAGGTTTAGATGAATAGAATGTTCCAACAACAACAAGCGAAGTTTGATTGCATGACAAATCAAAATTAAAGTTGATTGGTGATCTAGTCCATTCGCATCCACAAGGTGACTTGTTGAATGGATTGACTTGGAACACCTAATCGACATTGGCCACATACCTAGAAAAACAATAAATAATGCTCAAGTGTGGAGTTGCTTTGAAGAGGACTATTGTCTAGCAAATATTCTATGCACTGGAACTAGTGGAATCATGAAAGAAGCAATCCACATGAAAACAAGAGTTGAAATGGCCTGCAAGATATTACCCTGGGATTTTGCAGAGAAAGAAATAAGGATATGTCGTGAACTATCTAGTCATAGACATATTCCTACCCCGATATCTGTTTACTAATATTCCAATGAAGTTTATATTATCTTATATCTTTTCAAGGGAGGAAGCATGTATGACATCAAGGGAGACTATGGATTTCATGTTTCTGAGAAAAATGCTACAAAAATAATGAAATCATTGGTTGAGGCTCTGTAACATTTCCATGACAAGGACATTAAATGTAGAGATGTTAAAATTGATAATATATTTCTACCATATCCATTGGCATTTGTCGATAATAAATTAACATACATTGTATTGTCTATTCAATTTTATCAAGGTGAGCTTCTCTTCGGATATGTGGGGACGATACCTTACATGGTTCCAAATATTATGGAAGTAGTTGGGTACTCAAATGAAGCCAACATTTTGAGTGTTGGAGGAGTTCTATACTTTCCTTCAGGGAAAACTTTCCTTACAAAGGATGGAAAGTAATCCTAGACTATCCTCCTCTCCTCTACATTATGTTATGAAGATAAAATTATAAATTGGCCATGCTTGATGATATTAGAAAAATAGCTAGACATATTTCCCAAAAAGAGTTTCATATATTTTATTTAAGCATTCAATTATACACGTTGCAACACCAACTCCCAATGCATCACTTTCGAGACCTTCTCACCTATATTCTCAAACTCCTTTCCAACACTTATGTGGAGGAAGATCTAGGCAGAATGAGTCAGGAGGGTTGGTCCAATGCATGGATGCTACTGATGTATCCATGCCTAAATATCCAGATGAAGGCTATAAATCACCAACTCTTACTATCCAATGAAAAATCAATGAAGTACCTTAAACGTGGATTGTGTTTCCCCGGAGCAACATCACTCAAAACATAAACCATTCTCTTTGTTTGGGCACATCAACCTATTAAATTCACAAACCTGAGAAATATAAACAGTACATCAGCACAGTTGATTATTTGTATTGTTAGTGATTTGCAATTTTCCCTGGAAAAGATTGAGAATTCCTCCTATAAACAATTTGTGAATGATATGCAACGTCCTAAATTCATGGCACAAATAAAAAGAGTGATATGTAGCAATAACGATGATTATCATCCCTACTTATAAGAATTAGTACAATTGTGGTGTATGGAGTTGGCAGTATTACATCATCATAAGCTAGACAGTTGCAATTATGCCTTGCCGTTCTCATGAAAAATAAAGGTAAATTGATAGATGATGTAGTTGTGTATGATCCCATTCTCACTCTTCAAGAAATAAAATCCATAGAATCCTTTTTCAAGGGTCATTTTCCATTTATTGATCTCAATCTTCCTTTTGAAAATGAAAATGGTAAATGGAGGGTGACAGGGCCAATGTTGCTTTTCATGCCACACTGTCCATATTCACTCATTAACAACCTATTGGAGGAAAACTAGAAGGTTGAGAATATGAATAAAATGGTTATATTGGGTAATAGTTTTATGGAGCATAAGTTAATTCACTGTGATATTCATCCATACCACTTGAATACAATGAATCCTAAGGCTTTTGATGATAGGCATATTATGGGGATTCAAAAGAACATTTATATGGTTGAGGTGCTTGTTCTAGAAACATGTGAATGATATGCAATGTTCTAGAAAATATTGAGAGTTCTTCCTTCTTTAGACAATTTGTGAATGATATGCAACGTCCAGAATTCATGGCACAGATACAAAGAGTGATAAGCAGCAATAGCGATGATGATCATCCATACTTCTCAGAATTAGTACAATTGTGGTGTATAGAGATGGAATTATTGCATCATCAGAAGTTGATCGGTTGCAGTTATGCCTTGCCATTCTATTGAAAAATAAAGGTAAATGGATAGACGACATAGTTTTGTATGATCCCATTATCACTCTTCAAGAAATAAAATCCATAGAAGCCTTTTTCAAGGGTCATTTTCCATTTCTTGATCTCAGTATTCCTTTCAAAAATGAAAATGGTAAATGGAGGGTGACAAGGCCAACGTTTCTTTTCATGCCACACTATCCATATTCACTCATTAACAACCTATTGGAGTTAAAATGGAGGATTTAGAATATGAATAAAATGGTTGTTGAGTAATAGTTTTATGGAGCACAAGTTAATTCACGATGATATTCATTCATACCACTTGAATACAATGAATCCTAAGGATTGTGATGATAGGCATATTATGTGGATTCATAAGAAAATTTATATGGTTGAGGTTCCTATTCTAGAAACATGTCGAGAGGTTCTTCCTCCTTTTCCTATGCACCCACCTTATCGACTAAAGTCCTTTGCTGAGTTAATAGTTGTCTCCTACATTCACGGAGTAAAAATTGAAGAATCTAACCTATTTCACAGAGAAATTTTCTTAACAAATTGTGTCATCTTATTGATTTATCATGTAGCATGATATCAGCTGATGGATGAAAATGGATCCCATGGTTTTCTTTGTTTATTGGTCTTCCATTTTTTTCTTGTTCATTTTAAGTTTGGATTGACAATTATGAAAAGTGCCTCTAGTGTAAAAATATATAGAATACTTGTAGAAATAATCACTAATTTACATTGACTATAGAAAAGTTAAAGAGTTATCTCTTCTATGGAGAATTTCTGAAACAAATGGAAGACCCATAACTGATTGCGCCTGATATGGTGGTTGAATTGAAAATACCATATGAGAAATCAACTTCACATCATGACAATTCTATTTATGTTCCTAAGTATTCTTCCATTGACAATGGAATTTTAGTAGAGAAACAAAAAAATGATGTTATATTAGGAGGCCTAGGATCAATTGTAGTTTATGATCGGTGTCTTTCACTATTAGTGATTGGTTAGCACCAAAACCCCCCTATGAGCATGCATCAGTTGTAGTGCAAGAGAAAATGGGAGCCTTCAGTAGAAACCAAATGTGCACTATATAAAGAATATTCGGATGCTCACAATAAAATTAGTGGCATGGACGAAAGTAGATACAAATATGACATCCAACCCTTCTCACAAATTGTTATCTCCTTGTATTTTCCATTTCCCTATTCAATGGGGCAACAAGATTCTAGTTGTTGTTGGACATACCAAATATCCTTATGACATTGTCACAGTTTGATCCTTGATACAAAACCATGTACATGGTGTGTACTAAAGTCATATGGAAAGGATTTGATTACACGTAGAGGTAAATATGTGACTCTTGTTGGGTCCATTTTAGTTATGTCTGGCAGTAAGAAACCTACAAGAAAAGTGAAGGATCCTATGATATCAAACAAAAAAATTCCAAGCAAAATGGAAGGAGCAATGGAGCTAAAAATAGTTTGGTTCCCAATTCATATTGCAATTTGCTCTATTTATGAGATTGGGTTTGGTTGCAACTATAGGGAGTTGGTTTACGATGATTTTTTTTATAGGGAGTTGGTTTACGATGATGAGCCCAAACTTAATATGAAAGATGGAGATTTTCAAGAACAGTCACGTTGTTTCAAAGGGAAGCCAAAATCTGAAGTTACAAGTGGAATCGAGTTTGATTTCGCCATTAGAAGAAAAATATAATTAGTGAATCATTGTGTCCAATAAAATAAATAAATAAATAAAATTTAACTTATAATGATAGTTTAAATTAAAAAAATATAGTGGAATACCTTACAAATATTATAGAAAGGTAACTGAGCAAGTTTTTACTTTTTATAAAGGGGCAGCTACTTCATAGAATAATAAAAAGGAAAAAAATTAAGGATGAAATAAAAAGGACATGATGGATAACATATTAGCTCAAAAAGGAAAAAACATTATTAAAATCAAAGATGAAGATGGTTTACATAAGCTTTGAGGACAAATATTTCTTAAAGCTAGCGTCAATGTTGTGAACATAACTAAGTAGTTAGTATTTAATAAATAATTAGGAAGAGTTTCTTTGAATAGGCATGATCGTTTTTTAAAGTTTATCTTACAAGCCTAACAAGACTAGGTCGATTCTACATTGTAATACATTATTCATTGTGTTAGTTAGTTATATATATATATACTTTCTTGGCATCGTTCTTACGGTTATTGGGGTTCATGTTTGGATGTATGTTCCAAAAAATTTCTTCACTATGACCATCAATATTACAATGGTTATAATGTTTTTTGGGATCCTTACACTAATGTGGCATGGTTGTAGTCTTTTTCTCCTTTCCCTTCCACTTCTTGTTCCACTCCTAGGTAGCATCTTAGACCTCTTTTTGTTCTGAACCACTTGGCCATACTTTCTTCTAACTAATGTTTTCCAAGTACTGTACTTGTACACAAGCTTCATCAATTGACCTGGGATTGAAGAGCATCACCTACTTCCATATGTGACTATGTAAACCCCACAGATGCTTGAGGAGTACATATAAGTTCTTGGGTGAGATACCCAACATGATAGGCATCTTCCTGAACTCGGTGGTGTATTCTTGCACACTTTGCCACTATCTTTGCTTAAAGTAATTCCAATGGATCTAGTATTCTTCTACATACTCGATAGGGTAGAATTGAGACTTGATGAGTGTTTTAAAGTTCTCCCACTTAGTTGCTGGAAGATCACCCTCCACCTTAAGTGATTTTGTATGGATTTCCCACCAGGTTAATGCATGGCCCTCTAACTCCACTTGGGAAAATGGGACCTTTTGATCCTTGTCTATTTGATGGATACTAAAATAATCCTCCAACTATTACAAACAATGATTTAGTTTTAGATCATTGATCTCACGTTGATATGGCTTGATGTCAACATTTTCTTCCATCTTGAAGAGAAACTAGGGATGAATATTGGTACTAGAACTCAATTGATCTCACTCGAGCTCTTTTCTCAACTCCTTTTAAGGGTCACTTTTATCTTCCAATTTCCCTTGAGATCCAAAATGTGATGTAGTGGCTCCAAAATTTCCAATATCGGTGACTTGTATTTCCAATGTTGAAAATCCTTGCTCATAATCATACACTACTTCTTGAAAATTTATGTCCACCATGGATAGGGTTAGAAGACATTTTGCACCAACTACTCAATAATGCGATTATCCACAAAACCAACAGAAAAACTGCTTTGATATAATTATGATCCATAAACTGGCATGGAGGAACAGTTTGTCACAATGGATCTTACAACTTAGTTCTCTTTTATTAGCTTATTTTTATTTAATGCCAAATAATTGGAATTGAATTAACAAAAATAATTTCAAATTCCATGCAATAACACAAGATTTACCCTAGGAAAATCCACTATGGGGAAAAACTTAGCAACAAATGAGGACTATGCCTTGCTCTTTATGTCAAATTGAAAATATAAAGGAAATGGTACTTTCTATGGAGTTACCTATGAATCTACGGCTACAATGGTTATTACAAGATCTCGTATCTCCTTTATTATGTTGTAACATCCACTCTCATGTTGTTGCTAAACTATGGAATAATACAATACATCAAAAGAATGAATCCCTCGTATTCTCATGATGGCCCGATATTTAACATATCCTAGTAGTCATGTTAGGTTAATTTTAGGGATTTTGCATGCCCCAACTCGGGATTAGGGTTCGGGTTTTGATCCTTATAGAATGTTCGTGAAGGTACATAGGTGACTATATCCACATGTGTGAGAAATGAGAGATAACGTGGAATCTACTCGGTACTATGGTAGTCAACTGGACATGTCAACTTGTGGGAGGCATAACGTTTGCATACATACTCCATTTGAGGTAATTTTTAGACCATTGGAAAGGTCCCAAAGTGTAGAATCACATGAAGGGACATGTTACTAGTGATAAAATTTCATCCCAAAAAACATCATTTATACCCTCAAACAAGCTCCAAAAGGTTTCAAAGTCCAAATCTACAAAAAGAAACTTGCCCATAAAATGTGCCTCACAAGCCAATTCACCCAATCTTTTGACCCTGAAAGCTCCAAGCATGTGATAAATTGTATATTGATCCATTTGGGATCACACCTCCCCATTTTGGGAGAATTGTGGTCCCCAAAATATCTTACTGAATGAGGTGAGGGTACTTTCCCTCTACCTTTTCCTTGGAGTACCATTTAGCCTTACCTGAAAGTTGTCCTTTCAACCCCTCATGCCAGAGCTCATACTATCCCTTCCTGGTAGTCTATAAATTTTCTACAAAGTTATGTCTTATGATAACTCTGCTTGAGCCTCTAGTTCTAAGTCCTCTACAGAAGGTAACACTCGCTTAGATTCTTAATCGAGCATGGAAGTTTCATATTGTTTCATATTTTCCACATTCACTACGATGTAAATGCACATGTATGGGGGTAAACTAAGACTGTAAGCATTATCTCCCACCTTCTCCAGTACCTCTAAAGGGCCATACTTTATATCCTTCATCTTCTTACTAGGACCTGGTCCTCTTTTTTTGTTTAGGTGTAACCATACTTTGTCCCTCATCTTAAAAGTTTTATCAACCTTGTGTTGGTCATTTCTTTCCTTGTACTTTTCTTGTGTCTTCTTCGATGCCTCATATACTTATACATGGATATTCCTAATATTATTAATGGTTTTTTAAGCTCTTAATGCTTCACCTATGGTGTATTCCCTCACTCCCCCTTGTTTTCCATAAAAAACATATCGAGATGAAGGTTACAAGTATCTAAAACAAGTTTTAAATGGGGACTTCCCAACGAAAGTGTGGACTACTCTGTTATAAGAGTGTTGGATGTAGATCACATTTTCATCCCAAGACTTTGGATGATTCTGATTGTAACCCATGAAAATAAATACCAAATTCTAGTTGACTGCTTTTGTTTGTCCATCTGTCTGTGGATGGAATGTTGAAGATAGTGTCCATCATTTCCCTAAGTGTAGTACAAAATGTATTCATAAATATTGTATCCTTGTCTAAGATTATACTCCGTGGTATCACAAAGTGCACCAATAACTATTCAGAGAATATCTTTGATGCTTCTTTTCCTTCAATGGTATTTTTACAAGGCATAAAAATGTACATCTTGTTGAATCTGTCAACTAAAACAAATAAATAGTCATGTTCCTTCCTAATGGTTGGAAGACCACCCACAAAATCCAGGGAGATGCTCTCCCATGGTCGCATATGAATAGGTAAGGAATAGTATGGACCTTGATTCCTATTATTGGGCTTGCTTGTACAACAAAGTATGCATCCTCTAATAATCCAAACTACATATTCTTGCATTCTAGGCCAATAAGCATACCTCTGTAAGTTTGCAATTGTCTTCCCAAAACCAAAGTGCCCTACAAATTTGAAGGTGTGTGCTTCTCTAAGAAGCTGCAATATCTTTCCTTTAGGAACACATAGCTTGTCCATCTTGTAGAGTAACTCATCCTAGAGATGATAGTCAACCTTGGTACAACCTTCTTCTATATGGAATTGGCCTTGTAGTTGTTGGAATATCTCCTTAAAGTCCTCATCTTATGTTTATTCCTCCTTGTATGCATCATGGGTAAAAGGTTCCATTTGCACAAGAGTTCCCAAAGCTATAATCTTGGTTGTAGGTGTCCTTGAGAGCATGCCTTCCAAGTTGTTTGTATTTCCCTTCTAATTATACTTGATGATTAGATGGAATTGTTGTAAGAATCCCGTCCACTTATAATGTTTGTCCTGTTGTATCTTACTCTATGCTTGCAAATATTACATGGGTCGGTGATCAGTGTGAATGATGGTCTCCTTTCCCATCAGATAGTGTTTCCACTTCTTAAAAGGTTGAACCAAGGCATATAGTTCTTTATCACATGTATTGTAGTTTAGGATGCCTCATGGAATCTTTCATATTGATATCGTATTGGCCTCCTTCCTTGCATCAAAATTACTCCCATAGCATACCACTTGCACTAGTATCAAATTCTAAAGGCTTATGCAAATTAGGAAATGTGACAATTGGGTATTTTCTGATCTTTCGCTTGAGCTCTTCAAAGGCTTTCTCATGATTCTTCCCCCACTGGAACCCTTTACTCCTGGTTGTTATGGCATGGGGTGGTGCAGCCATGACTTAAAAGGAATCTATGAACTTCTGAGGGTATTGTGCTTCCCCCCAAAATATCCAAACTTAGTGACATTTGTAAAAGTATACCACTTAGTGATGACCTCCATCTTTGTAGGTTCAATCTTAAGTTCTCCTCCACCATTCACATACTAAAAATACACAAATGATTGCTTAATAAATTCATATTTCTTAAGATTTTCAGCAGTTGATGTTTCTTCAAGGTCTCCAACACCTGCTTAATATGTGAGATATGCTCCTCCTAGGTAGTACTATAAACCAATATTTCATTTAGATATACTACGATTCTAACAAGGGGCGTAATACAGCATTCATTAAATGAATAAACGGTAGTTGGTGCATTGCATAAACCAATTGAAATTACTAACCATTTGTATAGAACTTGCCTAGCCTTGAAGGTGGTATTCTATGTGTATTCTTCCTTCACTCATACCTAGTGGTCTCTCGATTTGAGATCCAACTTGGTGAAGTACTTGGCATGCTGCAACTGTCCCAACAGATCATTAGTCCTGGACATAGCGTATTGATTCTTTGGTGTGATCTTGTTCAATGCTCTATAGTCGATGCACATCCTCCAAGTCCTATCCTTATTGGGTATTATGATGATAGGTGAACCACAAGGTGAGGTGCTTGTTTGGATCACACCCTACTCCAACAACTACTTAAACTTATTCTTCACTTCATTTGCTTCAATGACAAATTGTCTATACAACCTAATGTTCAACAATGGAGAATACATAAATAACTGTATCTCATGCTCCACCTCCCTCTTAGGAGGTATCCCCTTAGGCTCTTGGAACACTTATTTGTATTCTTGCAAAAATCTCTACAAATAATGCTTATGCTCTTTGGTACATCCCTCTAGGGATTCCTTCACTTTTACTGATTCACCTTCTTGTTGATTTTGTCTTAAGAAAAGAAATACAAAATTCCTACTTGAACTGATCATCTTTTTTGCTTAGTTGGAAATTACTAGGGAGATCTTTGATTTACCTTTATGTGAGTTGATGATGAAGGATTTCCCATCTTTGATCAAGCAGTATTGTTTGGATATCCTCATGAATATCACATCCCTCATATAGATGTAGGGGATTCTGAACACTACACCACAAACATCAAGGGGTACTACATCTACCTCCACTTCATCAACATACTCTACACTTTTGGAAAACATGATCTTTCATTGTTTCGTCACTCTGATTTCTACATCCTTATTTACCCATCCCAATGGGAAATGACTTGGGTGATCGTGTACTTCTAATCCAATATTATGTACCAGATCCTCTTCTATGAGGTTTTCCTGCAAACTAGAATCAAATAGAGCGTCGATCTTGGTCTTCTTCGCCTGCATCTTGATGTGGAATAATTTTGTCATCTCTTTCTCTTCCTTAGTGTTGAGATATTGTAACTTCAAAGAATATTATAATTGTACTTTATTTATTTCGGAGATGTTCCATACCTCCGATGTGATTATACTATGAATCTGGAGATGTTTATTCCTCCGAGAAGTTGTGATAACTAGGGTTATTAGACCCACCATGTGGGGGTCGTCCCAATTAGTTATAATAGGGTATTTAACCTAATGGTTAAATACGAGCCTACATGTACTTGTGTAAAATATATGTCAGTGTAGTGTATAAATAGAGGAGGTGTGTTCCTCATTTGACACACACACTCACTTGAGAGAGGCGCACTTGTGGAGGAGAGGTCTGCTATGGTGGAGGAGGAGATCATGTCTTTGGTTTGCATCTTTGTATATTGCTGGTCATCTATATTGAGGAAGCTTTACTGGGTTTTCTACCCCATGAGGGTTTCCCAGGATAAATTTGTGTCTCTTGTGTTTATGTTATGCTTGTTGTTTTTTCAATGATCCTGTATATGCTATTATTGTGAAAATGGAATGTAATGCTGCTATTTTCTGTCTTAGCATATTGAATTTTAACATGGTATCAGAGCTAACCTGAAGGAAGGCAATGTATGGCACTTACGACACTTGCTTCTCTTGCGACAATTTGAAGGTTAGGGTTTTATATAGCAAAAACTAGTCATCGTGGAACTTTCGCTATAAATCCATTTATGAGAAGTTTCAGGATCTGAAAAGTTTACAAGTCGTATATAACATCCCCAGGTACCTTGTGTCCAAAGGGCACCCTCAGATTCGTTGTACTTTATGAGTTATGATCAGTACAAGTTAGGGTTTCTGCCTCTTCTAGATCTCAGTCAAAATCAGATGATGTTGGAAAAAAGGTCATAACTTGGGCTAGGAAGCTCAAAATGAAATTTCGTAAAAATTGACAGGTAGCACACAGACTGTACTATCTCAAAAAACGTTTTCATAGGTCGAAGGTGAACCAGTGACACATGGCACGCCGTAAAAGTTCGCTCTCATGTTTTATCCCATAAACAGGTCACGTTGCGACACTTGGCATAACGCTCTCTCAGAGAGTCCAATTGAGGTCAGACCTATCAGGATGGAAAGATGACATGGTGAGCTATCTCAGGAAAAAAATTTAGAGGCCGAAGTTCAAACAATGACATGTGGCACGCCGCACAAGTTCGCTCTCCTGTTTTATCCCATAAACAGGTCACGTTGCGACACTTGGCATAACTCTCTCTCAGAAAATCCAATTGAGGTCAGACCTGTCAGGATGGAAAGATGACAGGTCAGGCTACTGCAAAAAAAGTTTTCAAACCCTGTGGAGCAGAAATTTCAGAGTTATAGCAAAAACAATCAGGTGCATATTTCTGTCAAAACAGAATTATTTTTGGAGCACCTTTATTTATGGCTTCCAGAATTTAGGGTTTCGGAGAAAGTTAGAATTTTTGGAATCGGAGTCCATGGCTGGAAGCTCCTCAGAAAAATAAGATTTTAGAGCCTTGGATCAAACCTTTTGATTGGACAGAAGGGTGGGCTTCATCAAACCCTAGTACGGGTTCTTGTCCATAAGATCCAGAAGTTTCGAAGGCAATTTTGAGGGGTCAAATTTTAGAGATTTAAAAATTGAAGAATGCTAGGTTGATCAACTCAGCAAGACACATTCTTCCATCCATTCAGAAGTGTGAAAGTCAAAGATTGAATTTTTAGGGTTTCTCTAGCAAACCCTAATCAAGCTCTAGATCAAGTTTCAGGGGGAGTTGAGGCTAAGGACTTACATAAGAAGACTACAAAAAGTCTCGACAGGTATGACTTAAGGAGGTTCAGGTATGCCCTGAAATCTGATTCTTGATTAAGTTCATAATGTGTTTGTCTTCATGTTATTTATTAGTACAATCTTGATTAATGTTATTAATTGTCTTATCACCCTAATATGAATGCATGTGAATGATCGAATACATTCATTGATTAGGGCTATATGATTGTACTTATGCATTATGGTGTTGTGTGAGGTTGATGTTGTCTGCTAACAAGACACAGGTACATCACAAAAGGCAAATCAAGTTCCATGACCATGACAACATGAAGACAAAGACTCATGAGGTATGTTGTACATAACTAAGCAGGTATACTAATCCAGGTATGTTTTCCTATGTCATGTTAGAATCTTACCTTGTGTAAGTATACTTGGTATGATTGGTTAGTATTCAAAGGTTTATGCATATTATGTCTCTTATCTTGGTTGATGATTTAACTAACTAGATCAAACAAGAATATGCATGAGTAAAAGAAGACTTCCTTGAAACCCTAAATACTAATGATCATGACTGTACATATTCAAGATTATTTAGAATTAGAATGTTTTGATAATATTGAGAATATACTAAAGAATGTATGTTTGTGTATGAGATCATGAGGATGACACTAGTGTACACTTGAGCATGCACAGTGGTACAGAATGAATAGAAGTTCAGAAGACATACAGAAGATCAAGCGGGAGGCAACCACACAAACATAAAAGATAAGTATTTGGGTTGTTATTAGAAATAGTAAATGATATTGCTTGTATGCATATTTGTATTCCTAGAATATATCATGCTGAGTGTAAACATTCATAAAGCATTGAACAGTATACTACTAATATGCATATGATTGGTAAATTGGACAAACATTCCATTGTTGCTTGTCTAGAATGAAACCTCTTTGCTGACATGCTGAGAGTTGTGCACACTCTCGATAGTATGTTCTGGTAGAGATGGAAGGCATCTAGATAGCCACTGTATGCATACAGGATATGGGAAAGTGTTGTGCCAAAGTATTAGTCAAAATAGTTGCATAACTATGTAAATGATATCTGTATGCATAATAGGTTATCATATAAATATGATTTGATGATTATGAAGTATTACTAATCATGTACTTAATTTTGATTTGTAAGAAAGATCATGATGAATGATGAACTCTGAACAAGCGATGGATGTTCAACAAAAGATTTACAAATCAAACACACTATAGAAAGCTTGTGGTTAAGAGATTTTTTTAGAAAGAGGAAGAGAATCATGATGAGATGTTTTGCTCCAAGGGACTAGATAAGACCATTCTCTTAATAATGTAATCAGGTTCTGTATGGGTTCCCAGGATCGGTAGTCAATTGATGAGCTTAATGATCATCATGGGTGATGTGGATCTCAACCTTTGCTACAAGGTTGAATATGGGTTCTAAACACATATGACATGGATGCAAGAAGGAACTCACCACAGAGTTCGAATGATTTTGAGGCTCATATTAGTAGACCCATCTGACGAGAGATGGCACAGATAGATATGTAGAAGATCACTCAATGCAGAGTGTGAATAATGGACAATTGACAGCTTCATGACAAAGCTCGGGCTTTACTAGAAGTAAAGTTGTTCCTAACCTTTATTAGAAGTAAATTTGTTCCTAACCTTTACCTTAAGGTTGTGGATGATGAACCTATCATACCATTATTGTATGACGATGATCTCTTTCTGACAAGGAATGAGAAACAGGTCATGAAAATGGCTGCAGAAATGAAAATAAAAGATCTCGGATTAATGCACTACTTCTTAGGTCTAGAAGTATGGCAAGATCCAAAAGGAATCTTTCAAATCAAGGTAAGTATGCTATGAAGTTTCTAAAAAGATTTGATATGTTGGAGTATAAAGCCATGGCCACTCACATGGACTCCAACTTGAAGTTATTAGTTAATGACTCATCGTATTTAGTGGACCTAACCCTATATAGACAAATCATTGGGTCATTGATGTATTTAACAAATACTAGGCCAGATATATGCTTTGTTGTAAATACCCTAAGTCAATATCTAGTAGAACCTAGAAAGGTTCACTTAATAGCTAAAAAGCATGTAGTGAGATACCTAAAAGGTACTTTAGATTTTTGGTCTATATTATCTTGGAGGTCATGAACTCCATTTACATGGTTACTCAGATTCTGAATGGGCAGGAAGTGTCTCAGACAGAAAGAGTACATCAGGTGGATGTTATAGTCTTGAATCTGTCATGATCTCATGGTTCAACAAGAAACAATCTAATGTGGCTCTCAGTACTGCTGAATAAGAATATATGGTTGTCTGCTCTGCCAGCTGTGAAGCAGTATGGCTTCAGAAGCTTTTATATGAAGTGTTTGACTTAGAAATGGATCCCACTATGATTATGTGTGACAATCAAAGCTGCATTAAGATGACTGAAAATCCTATGATTCCACAATAAGTCAAAACACATAGAGATCCGATACTTCTATATATGAGATATGGTGCAAAGAGGAGCTATCAAGCTCGAATATATAAGCACTGAGGATCAGATTGCTGATATCTTGAATAAACCTCTGTCTCGAGTGAAGTTTGAATACTTTAGAGACAAGCTTGGTATAGTTCAAAAGAACTCTCCTCGAAAGGGGGAGTAGCATAGTATCTGATAACAAGTCTATCTCATCAATAATGACGTTACCTATTTACTGCACTTAGTTACTTAGAATTATTTTTTTTAGGACCCTTATATTTTTTATTTTGGTGATAGATGTATTCGTGAGAATACATGCTTTTGATGATAGATGTATACATGCTTTTGATGATAGATGTATTAGTGAGAATACATGCTTTTGATGATAGATGTATACATGCCTTTAATGATATATGTATTTAATGCTATTGATGAGGATACATGTTTTGATGATGAGGATACATGATGCCTTGATGTACTTGTATGGATGAAGATACTTGTACCCATGATTGACATATGAGGGGATTGGATCATCCCTGGACTTCAGTCCTAAAGAGAGCCGTAGACGTATGTCTTCGAGAATGAAGTCCTTGGTGGACTTGAGGGGATTGGATCATCCCTGGACTTCAGTCCTAAAGAGAGCCGTAGACGTATGTCTTCGAGAATGAAGTCCTTGGTGGACTTGAGGGGATTGGATCATCCCTAGAATTCAGTCCTAAAGAGATCCGTAGACATATGTCTTGGAGAATGAAGTCCTTGGTGGACTTGAGGGGATTGGATCATCCCTGGACTTCAGTCCTAAAGAGAGCCGTAGACGTATGTCTTCGAGAATGAAGTCCTTGGTGGAATTGAGGGGATTGGATCATCCCTGGACTTCAGTCCTAAAGAGAGTCGTAGACATGATGTCTCCGAGAACAAAATCCTGAATGAACAGGTAAGGGGATTGGATCGTCCTCGGACTTTAGTCCTTTGAATTGAGCCGTAGACATGATGTCTCCAAGAACAAAATCCTGAATGAACAGGTAAGGGGATTGGATCGTCCTCGGACTTTAGTCCTTTGAATTGAGCCGTAGACATGATGTCTTCGATAACAAAATCCTGAATGAACAGGTAAGGGGATTGGATCGTCCTCGAACTTTAGTCCTTTGAATTGAGCCATAGACATGATGTCTCCGAGAACAAAATCCTGAATGAACAGGTAAGGGGATTGGATCGTCCTCAGACTTTAGTCCTTTGAATTGAGCCGTAGACATGATGTCTCCGAGAACAAAATCCTGAATGAACAGGTAAGGGGATTGGATCATCCTCGGACTTTAGTCCTTTGAATTGAGCCGTAGACATGATGTCTCCGAGAAAAAAATCCTGAATGAACAGGTAAGGCAATTGGATCGTCCTCGGACTTTAGTCCTTTGAATTGAGCCGTAGACATGATGTCTCCGAGAACAAAATCCTGAATGAACAGGTAAGGGGATTGGATAGTCCTCGGACTTTAGTCCTTTGAATTGAGCCGTAGACATGATGTCTCCGAGAACAAAATCCTGAATGAACAGGTAAGGGGATTGGATCGTCCTCGAACTTTGGTCCTGTGAATTGAGCCGTAGACATGAGGTCTCCGAGAATTGAATGATAGGACTGGATCGTCCCTGAGCTTCGGTTCAAAAGGTACATGATAGGACTGGATCGTCCCTGAGCTTCAGTTCAAAAGGTACATGATAGGACTGGATCGTCCCTGAGCTTCGGTTCAAAAGGTACATGATAGGACTGGATCTTCCCTGAACTTCGGTTCAAAAGGTACATGATAGGACTGGATCTTCCCTGAACTTCGGTTCAAAAGGTACATGATAGGACTGGATCGTCCCTGGACTTCGGTTCAAAAGGTACATGACTGGATTGCATCATCCATGGACGTATGTCCTAAAGAGAGCAGGATTGATCACCCTCGAAAATGTTGATCGTATGATGACGTTGCTATTGATCGTATGATGACGAAGCTGATGACGATGTTGTTGATCGTATGATGACGATGTTGATTAATCGTATGATGACAATGTTGTTGATCGTATGATGACGATGCTGATGTTCGTATGATGACGATGCTGATGATCGTATGATGACGATGCTGATGATCGTATGATGACGATGTTGTAGATCGTGATGAACCAGATGTTGTAGATCAAGATGATGTGATGATGTTGATGATCGCGTGATGACGATGCTGATGATCGTGTGATGATGATGTTGATGATCGTGTGATGACGATGCTGATGATCGTGTGATGACGATGTTGACGATCGTGAGGATTCAGATATTGATGTTGCTGTAGCTGTTTGAGTGCTGCAGAAGATAAAGACTCAGTACTGAAGATGTTGATGTTCCAGTAACTGGTTGAGTTACCGATGTTGTTGAGAAAGCTTCCAATGATTTATAGATGTATCATGTATGATGTTGATGACTCCTTGCTCGTGCAGATGCTGTTATAATATCCTTCTCGTTAAGGGGAAGTGTTGAGATATTGTAACTTCAAAGAATATTATAATTGTACTTTATTTATTCCGGAGATGTTCCATACCTCCGATGTGATTATACTATGAATCCGGAGATGTTTATTCCTCCGAGAAGTTGTGGTAACTAGGGTTATTAGACCCACCATGTGGGGGTCGGCCCAGTCAGTTATAATAGGGTATTTAACCTAATGGTTAAATACGAGCCTACATGTACTTGTGTAAAATATATGTCAGTGTAGTGTATAAATAGAGGAGGTGTGTTCCTCATTTGACACACACACTCACTTGAGATAGGCGCACTTGTGGAGGAGAGGTCTGCTATGGTGGAGGAGGAGATCATGTCTTTGTTTTGCATCTTTGTATATTGCTGGTCATCTATATTGAGGAAGCTTTACTGGGTTTTATACCCCATGAGGGTTTCCCAGGATAAATTTGTGTCTCTTGTGTTTATGCTATGCTTGTTGTTTCTTCAGTGATCCTGTATATGCTATTATTGTGAAAATGGAATGTAATGCTGCTATTTTCTGTCTTAGCATATTGAATTTTAACACTTAGGGTGAAGCCTAATAATATTCACCTCCTTTTGCATTGTGGTACAGATAATATTCTCATCCACATCCAATCTTCTTTCTTACTCCTTGGTGTACTATGTATCTAGAAGGGTCTTCTTATTGTCATCCTTCTTGCGGTTCTTGGGGTTCAACTCTATATGTAGCTTCCAACACTTTTTCTTCATGTGACCATCAATATTAATATGACTACAGTGGTTTTTCATATCCTTGCACTTATGTGATGTGGTTGTATTCTTATTCTACTTTCCCTTCCACTTCTTCTTCCTCTCCTTGGTAGCATCTTGGCTCTCTTTCTGTTTTTAACCACTTGGTTTTCCTTTATTCTGGATTATGTTTTCTTGGTGTTGTGCTTGTACATGGGATTAATTAATTAACCTAGGCTTTAAGAGAATCACTTGCCTCCCTATGTAACTATGTAAACCCCCAAGATACTTGAGGAGTACATTAAGCTTCTTGGGTGAGATACCCAACATGATAACCATATTCCTAAATTTGGTGGTGCATTCTTGCACAACCTGACCCTGCCTTTGCCTGAAGTAATGATAACGGATCCACATGTCCTCTACATACTTGATAGGTTATAACTAGGACTTTATGAGAGTTTTAAATTCCTCCCACTTAGTTACCGGTAAGTCACCCTCTAGCTTAAGTGCTTTTGTGTGGATTTCACACCAAGTTAATGCATGTCACTCTAACTTCAATCGAGAAAATGAGATATGTTGATCCTCGACTATTTGATGGATACTATAATAAACCTCCAACTACTGCTACCAATGATTCATTTTTAGAGAATTGAAACCTTGATATGGATTGGCATCCACCTTCGCTTCCATCTTGAAGAGAGATTGGGAAGGAATATTGATACTGGAACTCGGCTACTCTATCTCAGGTTCTTTCAACCCCTTTTCTGGGTCACTTTTATCTTGTGATTTCCCCTGAGATCCAAAATCTGAGTTAGAGCCTCCAAAATCCTTGAAAGTTCTAAACTTGCTTTCTAGGGCCTCCATGAGGATTTTCATCTTGCATGAGATATCGACGACTTGTATTTCCAACGTTGAAAATTGTTGCTCATAATCCTCTGCTACTCCTTCAACCTTTTCATCTACCATG
Organism: Larix kaempferi; assembly: GCA_027924585.1. Taxonomy (NCBI): domain Eukaryota; kingdom Viridiplantae; phylum Streptophyta; class Pinopsida; order Pinales; family Pinaceae; genus Larix; species Larix kaempferi. The sequence continues at coordinate 10,401,026 of BSBM01000259.1, read as the reverse complement.
GATAGGGTTTGGAGACTTTTTTCCACCAACTACTTGATCCAAAATTTACCCACAAAATCCAAAGAAAATTGCTATAATACCAATATGATCTGTAAACTTCCATGGATATTCCACCAGAATAGGTCGTCACAATGGATCTTACAACTTAGTTCTTAATTTATTAGGTTATTTTTATTGAATGTCAAATAATTGGAAATGAAACAAGAATAACTAAAGAAAATAAATACACAATCCACACAATAACACAAAATATACCTTGGGAAAACCCATCCACAAATATGGACTATGCCTTGCTCTTTATGTCAAATTGCAAATACAAAGTAAATGGTACTCTCTATGGAGTTACCTATAAATTTGTGGCTAGAATGGATACTATAGGATATTCTATCTCCTATGTTCTGATCTAACATCTACTCCCTTGATATTTCTCAACTATGGAACAATACAATACATCAAAAAAATGGAAACCCCTTCTGCTCTAGACATGATAGTAATCTAGGATTAATTGTATGGTTTTTGCATGCCCCAACTCTCGATTAGGGTTAGGAACAAGTTATACAACTTGACGAGAAATTGTCATTGTTCTGTTTTTTTATAGGCATCAAAAACACCAAAAAACAACCCTAAACTGAAAAGTGGTGCTACCAATAGCACCACTTTTTTTTCAAGGATAACATTACAACTTTTTGGTAACTCTGAGTAGTGCAGCACAATGTCGCTGTAATAAAAACCATAAAATCAACCCCCGAATCCAAAATGGTAGAACATATTTTTATTTCCAGGGGCTAAAATTACAACTTGTTTGATGTCGTAACCTTAATAGCTAACAACTTTGCAACACAAATGCTAAAATAAACTGACGACTCGAAAAGAGGAGCTACCAATAACACCCCTTTCCTTTGCCAGATTACATTTCCAAGAATTTTTAAATCATGGCTTGAAAATATTTGTAAAAAAAAAAAAAAATTAACAATTTTTAAACCAAAAAAAAAAAAAAAATTAGAAACCAAAAACATTAAAAAGAACACATTTTAAACAAATTTAAAAAATTTAAAAAAAAAGTAAAATGGTGGTGGAGTGGTAGAAGAATGGTGAGGAGGGGTTGAATGGTGACGCGATTCTGAGAATTGTGGCCCCATCCAAGCCCCCCTCACCACTTTCACGCACCCACTCCACACACCCCTCACCCCACCTTACTCCCCTCCCTCCCCACCTATCTCCCCACCCACTAATTCCCCTGCCTCCTCACTCCCCACCCAAGTGACCCTGCCCCCTAACTACCCCCCGTCCCCACCCACCCACGTGCGCCTCGTTCCACTATTTTTTAAACAAATCCCCCCCTTTAAAACTATATTCTTATTTATTCTTTAAATTACTTTTATTTTTATTTTTTAACTTAAAAAAAAATGATTTAATCTTTTTAATTTACTAATTATTATAATATTTTATTTTTTTTTATTTTTTATTTTTCTTCTAGTTAGGATTTTTAACTTTTCGTGTTCCAATTCATTTTATGCCATTGTTTTTTTTTTTTTTTAGTTTTTTTCCAAAACATGTATTTTTTAAGTCATTTTTGGCTTTTTGAGTTTTTTTTAATTGTTAAAAATTGTTTAATGTTTTTTTTTCTTGAATATGTCAAGTATTTTTCCATTTTTACAGAGATTTAAAAATATATATATATTTATTTTCAAGTCATGGTTTAGAAATGCCTGCAAATGTAACTCGACAAAGGAAAGGGGTGCCACTTACTAGTAACGCCTCTTTTCTAGTAGTAGGTTGATTTTGGCATTTTTGTTGCAAAGGCATCGGTTGTTAAGGAAACATTGTCAAACAAGTTGTTTTAGTGCCAAAAAGAAAAATGCATGCTTCCTTTTTCAATTCCGGGGTCAATTTTACAATTTTATTGTGTTGCACTGCCCAGTGTCTGCCTAGGGTTACCAAAAAGTTGTAATTTTATCCCCCCCCCCAAAAAAAAAAAAAGTGGTGCTATCAGTAGCATCACATTTTGATTTGAGGTTGTTTTTTGGTGTTTTTGATGCAAAATACGAGTTTTTTTGGCTAGAGTTTTTGTTTTATGTGTAAAATTCTAGTCAAGTTGTATAATTTTTTTAAGGTTTTATTATTTCTAGAATGTTCTTGAAGGTCCACACATGACTAGATCCACATGTGTGAGAAATGAGAGCTGACATGGAATCCACTCGGTACCATGGTAGTCAACTAGATAGGTCAACTTGCGGGAGGCATAACTTTTGCATATGGACTCTATTTGAGGCGATTTTTGGACCATTGAAAAGGTATCAAAGTGTAGAATCATGTCAAGGGGATTAATACTAGCGATGAACTTTTAACCCCAAAAAACATAGTTTAGACCCCTCAAACAGTCCCCAAAAAGGTTATGGAACCTAAATCTGCAAAATGAGGCATGCCCGTAAAATAGGCCCTACAAGCCAATTTACCCAATCTTCTAACACTGAAAGCTCCAAGTAGGTGACAAATTATATATTGATCCATTTCAAATCACACCTCCCCATTTTGGGAGGATTTTGGTCCCAAAAATATTTTACTGAATGAGGTGAGGAAATTCCCCTTCTACCTTCTCCTTGGAGTACCATTTATCCTTTCCTGAAGTTGTCCTTTCAACCCCACCTACCAGATTTCATACTATCCCGACCTCAAAGTTATGAACTTCTTCTACAACATTGTGTCTTCTGATAACTCTTCCTGGGCCTATGGTGTTAAGTCCTCTACAGAAAGTAAGACCTACTCAAGTTCCTGATCCAACATGGAAGGTTCATAGAGTTTAATATTTTCAACATTCACTACGAAGTAAATGTGCATGTATGGGGGTAGACTGAGTCTATAGGAATTATCCCCCTCCTTCTCCAATACCTCGAAGGGCCTTACCTTAGAGCCTTGATCTTTACTAGGACCCTGTAGTCTTTCCTTGCTCAGGTGTAACCATAAGCGTATTGAATGTAAATCACATTTTCATCCCAAGTCTTCGGATGCTTATGATTATAACCCCCGAAAAGTTGTACCAACACCAGGTTGAATTTTCCCTTCTCACCATAGGTCAATGTGGAGTCGACTTATTTATTTATAGGTGACATTTTAACATGCTACCATTTTCCAATGTTTTAACGAGCTTGAATTGGAGCAGAGGATTTATAGTCTTTGGAAAAACGTCCATATGCATGGTAAGTTTTGCATTGAAAATAAAGTTGTTCATAATCAAATTTATATAGATGTGCCCAATTGTCCAAATATAAAGTTATTGCTTACGAGAGTTGTTTCTCCAAATCTACTTCAACACAAATCGTTGCACATGAAAACATACTTAATATGGATTTTAACTTGTCAATGTATTTTCCTTAGGGTATTTGAATGGCTTTGGGAGACTCATCATTCAAATAATGCAATGGAAGATGAGGTAGTTGAACCCATACTAGGACCATAGTACCCACACCAACCTCCATATCAAAATCTAGAGTCTACCTCTTGAGATACATTCCTCTTGATCCATAAAATAAGGAGCACTTTGAAACATAAGGTCCATGTTTTCTTTCAATTCAAACAAGAATGTATAAAATCCTATGCTACATAAAAATATAAGAAGTTACATTTTATCATTAAAATCTAGCTTTAATTGCATCCACTAGTTCATTGCTTTGGGAGAGGGCCACAAACCTATAAATAACCAATGAGATCTTTGTCATCAACATATGAGTCCTTACTGCAAAGGAATGGAGGGAGGAAGGTTGACATCATACAGTGGGGCTGCCTTCTTCATGAATACTGATAACACTTGTGTTCTATGAAGGCTTGCTAAGGGAGGTGACGAGGGCTTGGAAAGTCAAAGCTTTGGCGAAAGGAGGAGAGGGACTTCCCCTCATGGATCCAATTGTAGGAGGAATGATCAAATTAAGATGAGCAGTGGAAGGAAGTGAATCGAAAGACTAAAATTTCAACATAACACAAGTAAATGATATACAACATTCCCTCATCAAAGAAAATCTTAACAATATACATATAATAACAAATATTATATAAACATGTTTAATTAAAAAATAAAAGAACAAATTAATTAAAAACACTAAAAAAAACTACATTCCAATGAATGCCTCTTTGAAATAAATATACATAACTATAAATTCATAATTTTATTTTAGACTAAATTTTTATGAATGTATGTCATTAGATACAAACTTGTAATACAATTTCTAAATAAAAAAGATCTATAACTAGTATACAATGTCAAAAATAACAAGAACAAATTAATATAAATCACTTCTAAAAACAATTTTCCCATGAACCATTCAAAACATGCATTCAAACTTTTATTTTAAGATCTATACAGTTTTGACTATAATTTTTTTATAATAAAGGTATAACAATAATGCTAAATTTTACAAACTTTGATTTATTCAAGTGAAAAAATTCTAAAATTGAAAATATAATTATTTTAAAAAACATATAAAATGATTTGACAAAATTAAATCAACAGTTAAAGTTCTTAAAATGTTTGACAATATGAAATTGGCTTTTATGGTAGGTAACTATTTTACATTTTTATCTTTACTTGAAATGTATGACATTAGTTACATAAAATAATAGGTTTTGTTGACAGCACAACAGCATAGTAAAGTGGGATTTTTTCATCAATGCTTGAAATGTTTGATAAGGATTACATAATATAATAGGTTTTGACAATAGTTACACACTACAACAGATTTTGTAGACAGCATAACAACATAGTAAACTGTAAAACTAACTTTAGTGTTGGATGTGAAAAAAATCTACCCAAAAACAAGTGGACCTGTGCAACAAAGTACTGCAAGAAATGGAACCTAAACTTCCATCCAGTCAACCATAAATTTTTGCACATAACTATTCTATATTTTCATCTTTGCTTGAAATGTTTGACATTAGTTACATAATATAATAGGCTTTGTTGACAGCGCAACAGCACAGTAAAGTGGGGTTTTTTCATCTTTGCTTGAAATGTTTGATGAGAATTACATACATTAATAGGTTTTGTTGACAGCACAGCGACATAGTAAAGTAGGGACAGCTTTAATGTTGTATATAGAAAGAATCTACCCAACAACAAATAGATAGATCTGTGCAAGAAAATACAGCTTTAATGTTGTATATAGAAAGAATCTACCCAACAACAAATAAATAGATCTACTTAGAATGTTTGATAATAGTTAGACAGTACAACAAATTTTGTAAACAACATAACAGCGTAGTAAACTGGAAAACCAACTACCAACTTTTTTTTTTTTTCATAGCAATTTAACTAGCGCCCAATAATGTGGGGACACCGAAGAACAGTGGGCATGGGGTTTAATCCGGGGTGGGGACGGCCACAACCGACCGCCCCAGCCACCCAAAAAGTACTCCATAAATAAAACCTAAACTTCGTTCCAGTCAACCATAAATTCTTACAGCACTAAAAAAAACCACTAAAAAGGACTATCTTCAAATATACAACCAATTCCCAAAAATATAAATACTTAAAAGTTGGTTTCTAAATAATCTTAACACGGATCGTGGGTTGAGCTGAGGCTCCCCTCGCGTCCAGTTTCATTAAAACATCTGACAACTTTTCCCCTGCCTCATTTTCATCTTCTGGTATTTGGATTTCCACGGTCTCTAGAGCAGGGGCGTTCTGGAGCAAGCATTTCAAAACAGCGATTTCCTTTTGAAAGTTCGAAACAGGGATTTCCCACTGTCTACCTTCATCATGCGCAGATTATTAAGTGGGCATTTCCCACTGTCTACTTTCATCATGCGGTTTTGGATCTATAGCTAACTCCTGCGTTTTATTGCATACAAAAACAAAAACTAGTCATCTCATTCTCCTCGTTACAATTTCCTACAATTTCCCACAGGCAAAATACAAATCAGCAGGTTTATGGATTCCAATGGATATCATGCCAAACAAATCAGTTGGTAGGCGCCTGCCTAACAGAAACTTCTTACCATAAGAATCGCCCACTTGCTTTTCCTTCATTGATTTGAAGCTCCCCAATATCTCAACAAATCTCTCTGACGATACAGAGACTCTCTCTTCGCCCTCATAAAGTGAGAGTCCAACCAAATTATTTCCGCATTCCAGCTTGAGTTGATCAATCCAGTCAGAGAGCTCGTAAAACAACAAGCCATTCACTCTTAGATCATTTATACTTATCATGTCTGCTTCAAATGTTTGAAGATCGGGCAGTTTACAGTGAAAATCTCCACCAATATCCATACACATGTAAATCTGTAAGGTGGGGAACGCAAATAAAAGATAATAGAAGATTTTGCATGTAAATATTCATCATCTTCGAATACCATTTCCTCCAAACTGCAAGAAATGAGATGGTTAAATCCTGTAAAATCAATTGGAGGATGGGAGAAAGTGTAGTTTGTGAGTGTAAGAGTGGTGAGACGATTGCAGGAGAAAAATGCAGGAAGCAGGACATCGTTTTCATTGGAATGACAGAGAGTGAGGTGTGAGGTGTTGAACATTCTTCTGTGCTACAATCCCCAGCCATTTCCATACACTTTGACGAGTAAAATTCCATGGATTGACATAATCCTTATATCCCCATATCTCAAACTCTTTAACCAGTTCAAATGTCTCCAAATCTGAGGAATGCATAAGCAGAATGTTTGGAGATTATATTCTCCACCCTTGTTATTAAGAGCGAATCTACCTTTTCACAATCATAATTATCATCCAAAAGAAGAGACGAGAGAACCTGAGTTGGAAAATTTGGGTGATTAAAAATCTCCATCTTTTGGAGAGAACAGAGCATCTTACTGCATCTTGCATTTTAAGCTTAGACAGGATGGAGCAGAGCAGCTCATCTGGAAGCCTTTTGAATAAGTCTTGCATGGTGAGAGTGCATTATGACAATTGACAACGCTGTTGCTAAGTTAAAGCAGATAGGATGCAAAAATGGAAGGTAAGAAGCTACCTGTAAAATATAATAGGGCATAAATCCAGAAATGGAAGGTAAGAAGCTAACTGTAAAATATAATAGAGCATAAATCCATTTATACCTTGCAGCCTTTCTAAAAACTCTCTAGTTTATTCTCACTGCCTGCATGTTGTTGGTCAACACAAGTAAATAAATAAGCACGAATAAATAAGCACGTTTTCCAAGAACATAAGCATGTGTTGCTGTCAAACATGAAGGATTACAATGAAACATTTCAGTGGCTTTTAGATATACGTATTCCAAGAACATAAGCACATGGTGTTGTCGAACACTAAGGATTACTTGGCACAATTCACTAAAATTATCTTTACAATGAAACATTTTTACGACACAATTTACTAAAATTATTTGCCAAAATCACATATAGATTCATAAAAACATGCTAATATTTGAATTTGAATTTTTAAATTTTTTTATTTCATTGGTTAATATACCTTGCAGCCTTTCTAAAAACTCTCTAATTTATTCTCACTGACTGCATGTTGTTGGTCAACACAAGCAAATAAATAAGCACTTTTTCCAAGAACATAAGCATGTGGTGCTGTCAGCCTTTCTAAAAACTCTCTAATTTATTCTCACTGCCTGCATGTTGTTGCTCAACACAAGCAAATAAATAAGCACTTTTTCCAAGAACATAAGCATGTGGTGCTGTCGAACATGAAGGATTACAATGAAACATTTCAATGGCTTTTAGATATACGTATTCCAAGAACATAAGCACATGGTGTTGTCCAACACTAAGGATTACGTGGCACAATTCACTAAAATTATCTTTACAATGAAACATTTTTGTGGCACAACTTACTAAACTGGCACAACTTACTAAAATTATTTTGCCAAAATCACATATAGATTCATAAAAACATGCTAATTTTTTAATTTTAATTTTGAATTTTTTTTTATTTCGTTGGCTAATATACCTTGCAGCATTTCTAAAAACTCTCTACTTTATTCTCACTGCCTGCATTTTGTTGGTCAACACAAACAAATAAATAAGCACTTTTTCCAAGAACATGAGCATGTAGTGCTGTGAACATGAAGGATTACAATGAAACATTTCAGTGGCTTTTAGATATACGTATTCCAAGAACATAAGCACATGGTGTTGTCGAACACTAAGGATTACGTGGCACAATTCACTAAAATTATCTTTAAAATGAAACATTTTTGCGGCACAACTTACTAAATTATTTGTCAAAATCACATATAGATTCATAAAAACATGCTAACATTTGAATTTTAATTTTTAATTTTTTTTATTTCATTGGTTAATATACCTTGCAGCCTTTCTAAAAACTCTCTAGTTTATTCTCATTGCCTGCATGTTGTTGGTCAACACAAGCAAATAAATAAGCACGTTTTCCAAGAACATAAGCATGTAGTGCTGTCTAACATGAAGGATTACAATGAAACATTTCAGTGGCTTTTAGATATACGTATTCCAAGAACATAAGCACATTGTGTTGTCGAACACTAAGGATTACTTGGCACAATTCACTAAAATTATCTTTACAATGAAACATTTTTGCGGCACAACTTACTAAAGTGGCACAACTTACTAAAATTACTTGCCAAAATCACATATAGATTCATAAAAAATACTAATATTTGAATTTTAATTTTTAATTTTTTTTATTTCATTGGTTAATATACCTTGCAGCCTTTCTCAAAACTCTCTAGTTTATTCTCACTGCTGCATGTTGTTGGTCAACACAAGCAAATAAATAAGCACTTTTTCCAAGAACATAAGCATGTGGTGCTCTCGAACATGAATGATTACAATGAAACATTTTAGTGGCTTTTAGATATACTTATTCCAAGAACATAAGCACATGGTGTTGTCGAACACTAAGGATTAAGTGGCACAATTCACTAAAATTATCTTTACAATGAAATATTTTTGCTGCACAACTTACTAAAGTGGCACAACTTACTAAAATTATTTGCCAAAATCACATATAGATTCATAAAAACATACTAATATTTGAATTTGAATTTTTAATTTTTTTTATTTCATTGGTTAATATACTTTGTAGCCTTTCTAAAAACTCTCTAGTTTATTGTCAATGTGTGCATGTTGTTGGTCAACACAAGCAAATAAATAAGCACTTTTTCCAAGAACATAAGCATGAGGTGCTGTGGAACATGAATGATTTCAATGAAACATTTCAGTGGCTTTTAGATATACGTATTCCAAGAACATAAGCACATGGTGTTGTCGAACACTAAGGATTAAGTAGCACAATTCACTAAAATTATCTTTACAATGAAATATTTTTACGGCACAACTTACTAAAATTATTTGTCAAAATCACATATAGATTCATAAAAACATACTGATATTTGAATTTGAATTTTTATCAAGTGGGCATTTCCCACTGTCTACCTTCATCCTGCGTTTTATTGCATACAAAAACTCTCCTCGTTACAATTTCCAACAGGAAAAATACAAATCTGCAGGTTTATTAAAAGCAACAAGCATGCACATGGATTCCAATGGATATCATGCCAAACAAAAACTTCTTACCATAAGAAACCTGCCTGGAATGTGTAGGCGCTCAAGGTCAGGAAGCCTCTCCAGGAAATTGATGAGAGGATCGCCCACTTGCTTTTCCCTTTTAAGCATCAGCGTCCAAGAATAGATATCAAGTTCCTTCAATGATTTGAAGCTCCCCAATATCTCAACAAATCTCTCTGACGATACAGAGACTCTGTCTTCGCCCTCATAAAGTGAGAGTCCAACCAAATTATTTCCGCGTTCCAGCTTGAGTCGATCAATACAGTCAGAGAGCTCGTAAAACAACAAGCCATTCACTCTTAGATCATTTATACTTATCTTGTCTGCTTCAAATGTTTGAAGATTCGGGCAGTTTACAGTGAAAATCTCCATGCAATTTCCATACACATGTAAATCTTTAAGGTGGGGAGCGCAAATGATTTTGCAGAAGTGGGCAATAAAAAAGATAATAGAAGATTTTGTATGTAAATATTCATCATCTTCGAATACCATTTCCTCCAAACGGCAAGAAATGAGATGGTTAAATCTTGTAAAATCAATTGGAGGAGGGGAGAAAGTGTAGTTTGTGAGTGTAAGAGTGGTGAGACGATTGCAGGAGAAAAATTTAGGAGGCAGGACATCGTTTTCATTGGAATGACATAGAGTGAGGTGTTGAACATTCTTCTGTGCTACAATCCCCAGCCATTTCCATACACTTTGACGAGTAAAATTCCATGGATTGACATAATCCTTGTATCCCCATATCTCAAACTCTTTAACCAGTTCAAATGTCTCCAAATCTGAGGAATCTTTAACCAGTTCAAATGTCTCCAAATCTGAGGAATGCATAAGCAGAATGTTGGAGATTATATTCTCCACCCTTGTTATTAAGAGCGAATCTACCTTTTCACAATCATAATTATCATCCAAAAGAAGAGACGGAGAGAGCGTGAGTTGGGAAATTTGGGTGATTAGAAATCTCTATCTTTTGGAGAGAATAGAGCATCTTACCGCATCTTTCATTTTAAGCTTAGACGGGATGGAGCAGAGCAATTCATCTGGAAGCCTTGTGAATAAGTCATGCATGGTGAGAGTGCACTATGACAATTGACAACCCTGTTGCTAAGTTAAAGGAGATAGGATGAAGAAATGGAAGGTAAGAAGCTACCTGTAAAATATAATATGGAAGGTAAGAAGCTACCTGTAAAATATAATAGAGCATAAATCCAGAAATGGAAGGTAAGAAGCTAACTGTAAAATATAATAGAGCATAAATCCATTTATACCTTGCAGCCTTTCTAAAAACTCTCTAGTTTATTCTCACTGCCTGCATGTTGTTGGTCAACACAAGTAAATAAATAAGCACGTTTTCCAAGAACATAAGCATGTGGTGCTGTGGAACATGAAGGATTACAATGAAACATTTCAATGGCTTTTAGATATACGTATTCCAAGAACATAAGCACATGGTGTTGTCGAACACTAAGGATTACTTGGCACAATTCACTAAACTTATCTTTACAATGAAACATTTTTGCAGCACAACTTACTAAAATTATTTGCCAAAATCACATATAGATTCATAAAAACATGCTACTATTTGAATTTGAATTTTTAATTTTTTTTATTTCATTGGTTAATATACCTTGCAGCCTTTCTAAAAAGTCTCTAGTTTATTCTCACTGCCTGCATGTTGTTGGTCAACACAGGCAAATAAATAAGCACTTTTTTCAAGAACATAAGCATGTGGTGTTGTCAAACATGAAGGATTACAATGAAACATTTCAGTGGCTTTTAGATATACGTATTCCAAGAACATAAGCACATGGTGTTGTCGAACACTAAGGATTACTTGGCACAATTCACTAAAATTATATTTACAATGAAACATTTTTGCGGCACAACTTACTAAAATTATTTGCCAAAATCACATATAGATTCATAAAAACATAATAACATTTGAATTTGAATTTTTTATTTTTTTTATTTCATTGGTTAATATACCTTGCAGCCTTTCTAAAAACTCTCTAGTTTATTCTCAGTGCTGCATGTTGTTGGTCAACACAAGCAAATAAATAAGCACTTTTTTCAAGAACATAAGCATGTGGTGTTATCAAACATGAAGGATTACAATGAAACATTTCAGTGGCTTTTAGATATACTTATTCCAAGAACATAAGCACATGGTGTTGTCGAACACTAAGGATTACTTGGCACAATTCACTAAAATTATATTTACAATGAAACATTTTTGCGACACAACTTACTAAAATTATTTGCCAAAATCACATATAGATTCATAAAAACATGCTAACATTTGAATTTGAATTTTTAATTTTTTTTATTTCATTGGTTAATATACCTTGCAGCCTTTCTAAAAACTCTCTAGTTTATTCTCACTGCCTGCATGTTGTTGGTCAACACAAGCAAATAAATAAGCATGTTTTCCAAGAACATAAGCATGTGGTGTTGTAGAACATGAAGGATTACAATGAAACATTTCAATGGCTTTTAGATATACTTATTCCAAGAACATAAGCACATGGTGTTGTCGAACACTAAGGATTACGTGGCATAATTCACAAAAATTATCTTTACAATGAAACATTTTTGCGGCACAACTTACTAAAGTGGCACAACTTACTAAAATTATTTGCCAAAATCACATATAGATTCATAAAAGCATACTAATATTTGAATTTGAATTTTTAATTTTTTTTATTTCATTGGTTAATATATCTTGCGGCCTTTCTAAAAACTCTCTAGTTTATTCTCACTGCGTGCATGTTGTTGGTCAACACAAGCAAATAAATAAGCACATTTTCCAAGAACATAAGCATGTGGTGCTGTCGAACATGAATGATTACAATGAAACATTTTAGTGGCTTTTAGATATACTTATTCCAAGAAAATAAGCACATGGTGTTGTCGAACACTAAGGATTAAGTGGCACAATTCACTAAAATTATCTTTACAATGAAATATTTTTGCAGCACAACTTACTAAAATTATTTGCCAAAATCACATATAGATTCATAAAAACATACTAATATTTGAATTTGAATTTTTAATTTTTTTTATTTCATTGGTTAATATCATAAACATTTGATACATCTCTTCCACTAAAAGCAAAGTTTCTAAGTCAATTGAATAAGTTTATATAATGGCTAGACATCAATGACATGCATTTTATTATTGGAGTAAGCTAGTCTTATAGAAAACTGGCTGTATTTTGGGACCCAGTTTTGATAAGCATTTGGAAAAAAATTCAAGCATCAATGGAGTTATACCACATCCAAAATCCATGGTAGAAACTTTTTAGGAGTTTTCCCCAATTTTGAATTGAATCAAATTATCAAAAATTTGATAAAAATTCTATATCAATAGGAAATATAACTTTCCATTTCACCATAAATGAAAGTTTTCTACAAAATTAGACCACTCCTTTTATTATTAAGATACTTTAAATTATTAATATGGCAATTATAGGAATGATGCCACCATGAAGGGAAAACCAACCTCTTCCATTGGTTCCACAACCCAAGTCCGCTATGGAACTCCACCAAAATAATTTGTCTCTAAGGGGTCCAAAAGGATTATTGCGATATAAAAAAAATTAGGTTCTCCCAAGTGGTCATGAGCTAGACATAAGACCTCCCCTCTAAAGTTGGATGTTTTTCTTACAAAAAAAAAACAGTTTCAAATTTTGGCAGGGGTGGTTGTTGGGACAAAATATTGAAAGTAGTGCACAAAGAATGGAAATCCCTAAGCTTTCACCCACACTCACTATGAAAACATTAATGTTGAAATGAAAAATGATTTTTCCACCAACCAAAATGATCGTGTTATGTAGAATACCCAAACTTAAATTACATTTGGATTTATGATATTACAAGCCTTTATGCCTAGTTCAAATTCTTTTATCTTTCATTTGGGAAGCATAGTTCCTATTTGTACCATACGAAAATTCCCTATCCTAGAGCTCGACTTTTTATTGATCTCTATATTTGCACCTTCAAACCTTGCATCTTTAGTTGCATGCTTCCATCATGGGATCCTACCACCTATTACTACCACCTATTAAAGTGAATAATCTAGTATTTCAACCATGGAGGAACAAGAATTACTCGAGATAGACATAGAAAACATGGAAAAGACGAATTTCTCCATTATCTCTTATGAGTTTGAATCAAGGGGGATGCAAGGGTTTCATATCTATGCCCCAACCTTATCCATTTCATTATCAACCCCTATGGCATGCCTTATTTGTATGTGCCAACATGTAGTCAATGGTGCCATGGAGAATCTAATCACAAATGTTAGGAGTATAGCCATCCTAAATTTGTAGAGCAATGTAGTGTATAACATTTCTAACTGTGTTAACAAGGTATAATTATGCTTTCTCTTTGTCAATCTCTTTTGCTTTCACTTTTCTATACAAGTATCTCAAATTGAAAATAGGGGACAACATTATTACATGGTATCTTTATTCCTTCATAGCCCCCCAATCAACCATATGATTCAAGTTACCATACCATTTGTAAGGAATGGTGCATAATATAGTACAATTAAACTACATAAAAATAGAGTTCCTAGCATGTCCCTTCCTCAAGGAGCTACATGGGTTTCTAGAAATAGCCATCCCTCAAGTTAGATTGTAGTAATTTTATGGCCAAACCTATCTTGTGTGCAAACAACTCTTTTGATTACATGTCCTCAATTATTTAAGATCAATTGTGCATCCTAGAATATCACTAACAATCCAGTCTTCTTACCCTTGTTCCTTACGTGCTAATTTCCTACAAAGTATGTTCTTGAATAATATTCAAATTTGGAGCAACAATCATTAGTTGGGATGTCTATAGAGGCCAACAGACTACCCACTCCTAGATATCACGTATATATGATCCAAAATGGATCATTATATAGTTTTCCATCTTCGTGGGAACGTTTTAGTAGAAAAAATAGATATATTGGCTTGTAGGTTTCATTTTAGGGGTAGGTCCCACTTTGGTGATTTGTGGTCCAAAACAGGGTATTTTTTAAGGATTCTTATATTATACTTAAGTGTAGTATTCTATGCAATTATTTGGATTGGAAAAAATATATGTATAGATAGGTAGGCAAATATTAAATATGAAACATACAATTTACTACTGAAACTTGTAAATTTTGGTGAATATTATGATAAAAATATATATTTTATGTAAATATAGGCGATATTAGAGACTAAAAATGGTCAAATAACGAGATTTTTTTAAAAAAAAAGCCTAAAGAATAGCTAATTGGCGAAATTTTGCCCCTAAAAATTACCCTGGTCCAAAACATCTAGAATTTATTTGAGGCCTTTACAAACCATTTTTTTGGTCAAAACCTTGTGATATTAGTTCCCAGCCTTGTGATGTTGTTATACACTTCAAAATATTTCCAATGACGTGAAAATCACCTCAACTAGAGTTTGTATGCAGAAGTTATGCCTCCCACAAGTTAACCTGTAATTTTGATCACTATGGTACCAAACATATGCCACGTCAAATTCCATTACTCACCGATGTATATTTTCAAGAATATTCTAAAAGGTCGAAAAAAATAACATTAATTGGGGGTTGAGGCATAGAAAAACCCTAGCCCTAACTCTAAACAACACCTAGTTTATATTAAATATTGATCCAATGGGAAAAGAAGAAGTTCTATTATTATTGTGTTGTTTATTGTTCCATAGAATATCGTGTAGCATCTATAATGACCACGGAGTCTGGAAAATACATCATGAGGGCCCCTTTCTTTGTATTTCCATTTCATAACTGAGAAGAAAATAGTAAAGCATAGGCCTCACCTTCTAGATGGGACTTTTCCATATTGGTTTTTCCTAGGGTACATCCTATGTTTCTTATCTAAATGGTGTGTTATTTTCCTAGCTTCTATCATTTAAATTTTAGTTTATTTAGTATTTCATGCATTATGCTAGTAACAAATAAATATAAATATCTAAAATAATACTTTACATAATAAGGGATTATAATATTCTAAGATCTTTTGTGATGAACTGCTCTAGTGGAATATCCATGATAGTTTGCAGATGATTGCACTTTATACCTCTAATATCTATGACGATTTTATAATTTATTCATTATTTAAAAATGTAGTCACATAAAAGATATTTAGGGAAATGACTTACCCTAAGTGATCTGAATAGAACTGCACATTCTCTATGAATTTATTGATGCTCCCAAATGGGGAAAATGATATTTGGGACTTAGAGGGGGTAAGTTTCAGTCAGATCATGAAAACCACACTAATGTACTAGAACTAAAAAATCATTTGGTTCAACTTCAAATAGAGTGAAATTTTAGGGTCCTGTTAATGCATAGAAATGTATGGCATCGACAATAGGCATTCTCCCTAGTAAAATGTCCCAGTTAGAAATTAAATCATTTGAAATGGGGAACCCGTCAAGATTCTGGCCTGACAATCGTTAAAGATGGGGGTTTACCAATTGTGGCCTATTGTGTCGTTTATAAATTTTCTTTATAGTAGATTGAATGCAAAGATGGCCTATTATAAATGCAAAGTGCAGAAAATTAAATGAGTCCTACTCTATTATAACCTATCCTATGTTTAGGCATTTGTTGAAGAAATTAAATTAAATAATTGACAGAATTAAAGCATAGATTTAAAATACAATTTCTTCTCCATACCATTCAGGGTTCATCATTGATAGGAAAGAAAATTTTGCACAAGAACAACATTTGAAGAAATCAAGAAAACTACATAGAATAGTCACCACAATATTCTAAGGTATTACTTCATATATGCAAATGACAAGCAACACGAACTAGTCCATTGCAATTCACCGATATAAGCAGAGTATTCTGGTCCAAAATTTGGCCAATCAATGGTTGCTTCTCATTCATATAGCATGAAACAGCTAGAAAAATATTCACAACCCAAAACCCCCTATGCTTTCCCTTCCTCATAGTTTTATAGATTTTACACAAAGATAATTGTTGTAGGTACCTTTCAACTTCCCTTAGTCAATTACATCTTTTCACCTCCCTTGAGATAGACTCTCAAAAAGTGACTCTTTTTTAAAATACAAAATTAATACATAACATTGATTCAAGGGCGTGGGATCTCTTTGGATTTTATAAGAGTATCCTAAAGTTCAAAATCATATGCAATAATATTGAGTTGTTGTGTATATAAAAGTTCTAAAAAAAAATCATGTTTAGTGGCTTTGTCATTGAGAATAGACAATCCCTTCTTCAAAGATGAATTGCAGGATGCCATTAAATTGATGTCACACATGGGCACTAAGACATGTTCCTTCAATGATTCTGTTTTCACCTCCTTGATGGCCCTAAGTGTCGAGAATCGGTTTCTCTGGGTTGTATCCAAATTGAAAATTATTTGTCCCGCTGGCCTCATGTTGTCAATCACTCCAAATGAGGGAAGTTCACATCTCTCGATTACTTTTCTTGCTCCTAGATGCAAGCATTAACACTTCAACGCAATGATATCCTTCAATGAAATACTAGATGATGTATAGTTAGCGATGACTATATAGTCTCATTATATTCCTCTTTGAGTTCTTATTGGGACATTTGCGGGAATTTCCCCTTCCTACTACTACCATCTAACTAAACAATCAATAGTTGTCTTGATATTCTCAGCCATGAATTTGATATTCTTGATATTCACATCTTTTTCGTAATTTGATCTTGCATCCCAAATAGATCCTACTATAGTGAGTCTAAGAAAATTTGGAATTCTTCCACACAACTCATTTCACTTTGGGAGCTTTCTACTTCTCTTCTTAATGCTTCGTTCTCCATGAACAAGGTCTCGTTTTCATGATAAAGTGACACTGCTCCTCTGCATGCTTCTAGTATTTCATCTTTGAGCAGGCCTATCTTCTGTTGTTCTTGCACTAACTCTTTGTTTAATTTTTGTACATTGAATTATGTGGCCATCACACTAGTGACATTGGCGAAGTCCATAATGGCATGTTCCTAATATATGGTTGTAAACACCAGAGTTTTGAAGGTAGCCTCCATGTCTAGTTGTGTTGGCAGTTTGGATTTCTTATGTGTCCTCTTCACTATCTACTTCTTTGGTCGATTAAACACGAAAAAGATGAGTGAGGATATGACTTCATATTTTGATGGAGTATCCAAACCAGGCCCGATCTCTCTCAATGAGAAATTCCCTTTGGTGATAGTGGTCATTGTATCCAAAGTGATTATATCTACCTCACTGGTTTGACATTTACTGGTTTGAGCCTATGTCTCTTCTTGTATCTTCCTCTCTTCATATTCCTTCTATCATGCCTCTTATTGCTGAGCTTCTATTCTTCTGTTATCTTCTTCTATCTCCCACGCGTGTTCTCATATTTCCTCCTCTTCTTCTTCTTTCTTCTTATTGGCCTCCTCTATTGATTTATCTTTGGAGGTACCGTCCTTTCCTTTTATTTTCATTTTTTCCAACTCATCTATGGTCTTGGCTCTCCTAAATGCCTCATTTGTTGTGCGAAATTCATCAACATATGGACACTTGAATCCCATAGAGGAACAATGGTTCAATCCTACTTTCTTCTTATTGTCATTCCTTCTGAACTTCTCCTTGCCAAAGTGAAATGAACTCAAGCCCTATAATACTTTATCAGTGTCTCTTACATGCACTATTTTGTTTGCACCTATGATCATAAAAAAGGAGGCCAACAAGATTTCTTGTATTTTGATAAGGCAATGTCATTTCCATTCACATAAGATTTCTTGTATTTTTGTTTTTTTGTTTTTGTGTAAAGTGTTATCTTTTATATTTGAGAGGATCCTGTACACATTTGACCATTCTCGTGTGATTTGGGAGATCGTTCTCTTATTGGAATGGCAAATTTTTTTATTTTATTTTGTAATCTATACTTGGCAAGATCCATTGTATCAGATTCAAGTTTAAAAGTGCATAGTTCGAGGAAGAAGTGAAGAATGTGTTGGGAAGGTGCACTAGGAAGATCACAACACCTCAATATATGTTGGGATGGCAATGCAAATTGAAGTGGAAAGAACGTCTAGTACAAGTACTTGTATTTCAATCTATGTATTAAATGGAAATATATCGAGAGAATGAGGTTTTAAAGATCCTATTCATTTTCAAAGTGTGAGAGAATATTTGGTTTAATCATTTGTAATATTTTCTTCATTTTCAAAGTGTGAGAGAATATGAGGAAGAGAGTTTTTGGAATGGTGATTAGTCTCATCATTTGCAATTAAATTATAAAAGAGATTATATTTTCTCTAATTGGGAGAGTAAGGTTCTAAATTTTTGAAGGCATTAGTTTTGTAAAAGTGATTCATTCACTTCATTTTGAAAAACCAAATTTCTTGTAATTGTGCAAGTGTTGATCTCTTTCATTGTACTTAAACATTAATAAAAATATCATTTTTGGTGGTGATTCAGTCCCAATTTTGGGACAAGTGTCTCATCCCAAGGCGAAGTGGGACATTTTGTATTGATATTTTGGAGTACTCTCTTGCTCTCTCACTTTCTCATTCTCCAATGGAGACAAGCAATATTTTACTCCCTAAATTAACTAGCACAAATTATTTCTATTGGAGCAAAAGAATGCAGCCTATATTCATCACTAAAGATTTGTGGGAACTTTTAATTGATGGGTATAATATTCCTTCTGATGAAGCATATAAAGTATTGGATGCTTATGAAAATAATGTTTTTAAGGAGCTAATAAGGAGAGATAATGAAGCACTTTCACTCATAGGTAGTGTTGTTGATGAAGCTATTTTTTCAAGAATTAGTGCAGCCACATCATCCAAACAAGCATGAGTTATTTTAAAGAACACTTATGAAGGTGTAGCAACAACAAATTTGCAAACATTAAGGAGTAAATTTGATAATTCCAAGATGCATAGTAATGAATCAGTGAATGATTATATAACAAGATTGCAAGATCTTGTTAATCAAATGAGGTCGTTGGGAGAAGATGTCCCAAAAAGAAGAATTCTTGAGAAGACTTTATGTATTCTTGTGCCAAAGTATCAAGTGATTGCCAGTATTGTTCTTGTTTCCAAATATTTAAAAACAACGAGTCTTGATGAATTGAGTGGTTATTTGTTGATGGTTGAAGAAAACAATGGCAATGAATAGATGGAGCAAGCTTTTTCTACTAGATTCTGAGGAAGAGGTACGAGCATAGGACAATATCACAATCAATGAAAGCAATCCAAATCAAAACCAATTTAATTTCAATAATTCGCAATCGAGTGCATCTACTTTAATAGGTAGACGTAGAAGTCCAAATCAATTTTTTAAAGGAAGAAGCAACGAAGGATACCATGGAAGAAGAAGAGGAAGAGATGGTTCTAGAGACAAATCAAGTGTAGAATGTTACTATTTCCATCAATTTGGTCATTATGCAAGTGACTATGTAACCAAATTGCATGATTTGGAAAATAAGGGAGTCAACACTTGGAAAATAAGGGAGCTAACACAACTATTCAAGAAACCAGAGGTCAGAGGCTATTATTTCAAGTGTATTGAGACACAATGAAGAAAATGAGGCATGGTATATTGATTCAAGATGTTCAACACATATGTCATCCTAGGAGGAGTTGTTCACAAATATTAATGATAGTTATTCAGTTAAAGTGATATTTGGATATGAACGTGCTTCAGAAGTGAAAGGGAAAGGTGTAGTGGCAATACAAACATTGAATGGAAAGAAGAAGTTTGTTAATGATGCATTGTTGGCACCAACATTGAAAAAGAATATACTTTTTGTTTGATAGATGATTGAGAAAATTGTAAGTTAGTTTTTTATAACAAAGAATGCTTAATTATGGATAATCTCAACAAAATTGCAATTGCGGCGAGAGGATAAATGATCGTAAACAGGATTTTCAAATTCACTTTTGCCTAAAGTAAGTCACTAAGTCTAAAGACTAGAGAAGAAGTGAATGGTAAAATTTGGAATTTGAGAATGGGACATCTAAATTTTAGAAATTTTATGTTGATGAGAAAGACTAATGTGGTGAATGGTCTTCCATATCTTGAAGTTGATAATGAGATATGTGAAGGATGCGTACTTGGGAAACAACATAGGTAAAGTTTATCAAATAGAGATTGGAAAGCCAAATATCGTCTTGTATTGGTACATTTAGATCTATGTGGTCCTATGGATACTTCGTCTTTTGGAAATACAACATACTTTCTAACATTCATTAATGATTGTTCAGGAAAATTTGGGTATATTTTTTGCAAGAAATGTTAGAAGTATTTGTACATTTTGTTCAGTTTAAAGAGATGGTTGAATATCAAAGTGGCTTGAATATTCTCACCCTTAGATCAGATAATGAGGGAGAATATAAATCCACTGAGTTCATGAATTTTTGCAAGATGACCTCTATAAGGTGAGAGGTTACAAATTCATACACTCCTCAACAAAATGGTGTCAAGGAAAGGAAGAATAGAACCAATGTTGATATGGAAAGGAGTATGTTGAAAATGAAGCAACTTGGTAATGAATTCTGAGATGAAGCAGTTCATACAACATTCTACACTTTAAACAAGTGTCCTACAAGACCATTTTTGAATTTAAATCCAAAGGAAGCATGGTCAGGCTACAAACTTAGTGTTGCACACACGCAAATTTTTGGATGCACTACATATGCACATATTCCTAAGGAAAAGAGGAATAAATTGGATGATAAAAGTGTTAAGTGTATTTTCATTGTTTATAGCACATAAACAAGAAGCTATAGGTTGTTTGATCCCTGAGAGAAGAATATGATAATAAGAAGACATGGTGTGCTTAATGAACAAGTAATTTATCAACCAAAAGATGTTCAAAGCAAGAATGAAGTTGTTATTGGTGATGAGTCTTGTTTTCCAATAACTAAGGGAGATGAAAGTAAGCATAAGCCTATGTGGTTAGTCAGGGACATTCAGACAAAGATATGTTGGATAGAGAATATGAAAGGAGAATCACTAGATCAGACAGTAATGTAAATTTTTCTCTTATGAGCCAAGGATGATGGAAGAACCACATAGCTATGTCGAAGCATCGAGTAAAGATGAATGGAATAAGAAATTAATGCTTTGGTGAAGAATGATACATGGGACTTGTTAGCCTACTTGAAGGGAAAGATTTGTTTGGTACTGAATGGTTGTATAAGACTAAGTATAAATCATATGGTACAATTGATAAGTATAAGTCTCATTTAGTTGCAAAGGGTTGTGCACAAAAGGAAGGAATTCATTATACAAAAATATTTGATCCAGTGGTGAAGATGGATACAATCAAGTTGGTTCTTGCAATAGTTCTCAGTATAGATGGCCTATTTTTTATATGGATGTTAAATCAGCTTTCTTGAATGGTTATGTGGATGAAGAAATTTATGTGGAGCAACCTGAAGGTTTTGAATTTCTATTTAAAGAAGACTGTGTTTATGTTCTGAACATAACTAAGTAGTTAGTATTTAATAAATAATTAGGAAGAGGTGCTTTGAAAAGGAATGAACTTTTGTGAAATATTACCTTACACGCCTATATAACACTAGGCCAATTCTTCATTATATTAAATCATTCATTAAATTCACTTCATTGGTATTAGAGTGAAGTTATGACCACACACATCCACTACCATGGAGGATTTTATCTCCATTATGGAGAAACCAAGGAAAGAGATAAATTAAAGAATCAATCAAGTGGGAAAATATTTTGAAAAAAATATTGGAAAAGCTATAGAAAACATTGTTGAAAATGCTTTCAATAAAATAAGAAAAAGAAATAGACCGAAGATGGTAGTAACAACTATGGAAACTGTGAAATTCTCTCACACAGGTGGATCTCCAACAGCAAAATTATCCTCATAATGTTTAACACAAAACTACAAAAAAATAGAGAAGAGTATCATAGAGAAAAGAGAGGTCTTAGTGTGAAAACTTTTCATATTATTCATCCACAAGGTGTGGGAAATTAAATAATGTTACATGAAAAAGAATTTGTGAGCCTCTGATGGCATTCGAATTCCACTGAAGAGATAGGATTAGTTAGCATTGGATCCATCTCCCGACAAGCACTAGTGGAAACTAATGATGAATGGTGAGTTAACTGAAGGTGGTGGGTGCATGATTGAGCCACTAGGCCATAAATTAGGGAAAGAGAATCCAAAGGAGGCGCATGAGTTGAGTGGTATTGGTAAAAAAGGGTGCTACTACACTCAAACTCAATGAACTAGGTGTAAGGATCAGTTAACTAGGTGATCAAGGGGACAAGGCGCCTTAAATCATGGAACTAACTCAACCAAATCCTAAATTCATGCATGAGGGAACATTAGATCCTAAAATATATGGATAAGGCTCTCTAAGTGGATAATGTGGCCAATAATGACAAAAATTAAGCATTACAAGGTCAACAACATGGTCTAGGTGCTAGGAGACTCAATTACCAATGCATGGAATGCATGACTAATACATGGAATGTATGCATGCATGCATAACCAAGGTCTAGATGGATAAAAAATTTCCAACACCCCCCATTAAGCCTTACTTATAAAAATTAAATCAAAATAGGGCCCAGCAATAAGGCTAAGGTCACTCTTTACAACAAAAAAATTCAACTTGTCCAATAAAACTGAAGTAACAAGGAAAACCACTTGGGAAAAAGCCTTCCTTCAAAAACATGGACAAAAATTTTCAAATCAACCTTGACCAACTAATCATTCACCCCAAGCAAGGATCTCAGGTGAATGAAGGTATTCTTAGTAAAACTTTTGGTGAATATATCTGCAATTTGTTCAGAAGATTGACAAAACTGCAGTTTGATGATCTTGTCATACACTTATCCTCGGATGTAATGCATGTGAAAATCTATGTGCTTTTTTCTCTTCCTCTGAACTGAACCAGTAGAAATTCTTATGGCACTTTGATTGTCACACCAAATGACTACAGGTGTGCTTGTGCAAATACCAAATTTCTAAATAATCCCTTGCAACCAAACACATTGAGTTGTTGCATTGACAACACCCTTGTATTCTGCTTCGATAGACGAGAGGGAAATGACACTTTTTCTTGCTTTACCATCATATGGGACCATTGGAAATCATGAAAACATATCTGGAAGTTTACTTCCAATCTAAACTATCACCGGCGCAATCAGAGTCTGTGAATACAAAGAGATCAAGTGTAGAGTGGGAAGCAAAGTGTAATCCATGAGACCTAGTTCCTTGCACATAATTCAATATTATTTTGGATGCCTTCCAGTGAATTTCATGTGGTCGTTTCATATATATTGGCACTGAACTTATATCAAAATAAATATCAGTTCGAGAGTGTGTCAAATAGAGCAGACTCCCAACTTGTTGTCTATACAGTGTGATGTCAACTAGTGGAGTAGAATCACCATCTTCTAGTTTAATACCAGGGAGAAATGGGAACTTACCAAGATTTCACTCTGACATTTTGAAATTGTTGAGCAGATATGATATGTATTTAGGATGAGATACCTTTATACCTGAAGTGGATTAGCTTATCTGAAGAACAAGAAATTGTCTCAACAATCCTAAAGCAGTCATTGAAAAGGCATTGTGCAAAGCAGATTTTATTGTAGCAATATCATCTGTACAACATCCAATAATCAGTAAATAATCAACATATAATATAATAATCAGAATGGAGTCTCCAATATTCTGCAAATATACATTTGAATCTGATTTGCATCTCATAAAATGTTGTGACAGAAGGAAGCTGTCCATTTTGGAATAGCAAGCCCTGGGAGCTTGCTTAAACCCATATAGTGACTTCTCCAACCTACACACAAGACAGGGATCATCGATATAACCATATGGCTGCTGCATATCAATATCCTCCTAAAGATCCCCATGGAGGAATGCACTTTTCACATCCATGTGGTGAACATGCAACTGTTTGGATGCAGCAATGGCCAAAACTAGCCTAATTGAATCCATCTTGGCTATCGGATAAAAAGTATCAATGTATTCAATATGTTGGACTTGTGAGAAGCCCTTAGAAACCATCCTTTCCTTATATTTTATTGAGTTATCAGCTGCAGCCACCTTTGTTTTGAAAATCCACTTGCAATGTACCAATTTCCTGCCATGAGGAAGGGAGACTAGCTCCCAAGTTCTATTATTTTGAAGAGACTGAAACTCCTCATACATGGAAGCTTTCCATATTGGATCAGATCCCAACATTAGAAAACATTTCTCAGGAAAATAAGGATCATTCACGGAGAATGCACAATCTGCATCTTCGAACTGTGACCTAGTTTTCCTAGTTTCTCTAGGATCACCAACAATATCTCTTATTGCTTCAAGTGTCTTTTAAATACACTTGGGTATTGAAGGTTGATTTGGATCTTCTATATCATGCCAATATTCATCATGAAACTCAAAATCAGAATCAGAAATCTCACTAGAAACATCACTTACATCATCAAGTTGAGGGCTTCGGCATTCTCCTTCTTCCATTGGAACTGTTTGCAAAGTTTCTTCCTCAAACTGCACACTCCTCTCGATGAACATATTTTGAGTGGGGGGATCATACAAGTTGTAAAAAATTTCATTCTCAGCATATCCAACAAGGATGCATGGCTAACTTTGAGGCTACAAATCCCTTCTCTTCTCTGGAGGAATTCTAGCCCAACCTTTTGAACCAAAAATCCTAAAATATGAAACATCAGTCTTATGACCGGTCCAAGATTCAAATGGTGTCATTATTTCCACTACTTTGTGGGACACCCTATTATGAATATGGGCTGCAAAATTTATTCCTTTAGCCCACAGTATTAGAGAAATAGACTTGGAATCCATCATATAGGTAGCCATCTCTTTCAGTGTTCTATTTTTCCTCTCTGCCAAACTATTCTGTTGAGGTGTGTAGGGAATGGTATGTTGCATTTGAATTCCAGCATGAGCACAAAATTGTTTCAGCTACTTCTTAACATATTCACCTCCATTATTAGTCTGGAGGGCCTTTATCTTTCTCTCAGAAAATTTCTCAACAAAATATTTAAAACTTGGAAAAATATCAAATACTTTTGACTTATTTTTGAGAAAATATACCCAGCAAAATATGGAGTAGTCATCTATGAAGGTAAGAAAAAACTTTGGATTACTAAGTGACAAGGTAGGAAAAGGACCTGCGATGTCAAAATGAACCAATTCGAGAGGTGTATCTGCTCTCTTGGATTTTCCCTTCTCATATCTGCGCTCTAGATGTTTTCCAAGGAGACAACCATGACAGTTTCCTTTTGAGAACTTTATCTTGGGCATCCCTTCAACAATTGAGGACTTGTATAAATATTGAAAATATTTGAAGTTCAGATGGCCAAATATCTCATGTGACGGATTTCTAGTCTCATTGGCATGAGTCAAAATAGCATTTGGAGAAGAGTAGGGATGAAAATGAGAAAACTTGTATACCTTCGAACTATGATCTATAGCACCTAGTGCTATGATTCTTCCAATACAAACTTCTACAATCTATACATTATTGGTTGTGAAACTAACTCTCTTAGGAATTCATGTATGTGTAATTTGATACATGGAAAGAATATTTTCAGAGAGATCTCAAACATACAACACATTGTTGAAGCTTCCACTCTCTAACTGGATTCTTCCTCTTCCTTTTGAAGGAATTTCTAAGTTGTCTCCCATCACAATTGGAGGACCACCAAAGGATTCAAGAGCTAAGAAGGACTCTTTTGAGGCTTC
The DNA here is from genome assembly GCA_027924585.1 of Larix kaempferi. Classification (NCBI taxonomy): domain Eukaryota; kingdom Viridiplantae; phylum Streptophyta; class Pinopsida; order Pinales; family Pinaceae; genus Larix; species Larix kaempferi. The sequence continues at coordinate 10,374,787 of BSBM01000259.1, read as the reverse complement.
CGTATGTCTGTACGTGCCTAAATAAATGATGAATGAGGAGGGACTTGCAATGCCAACTTTCAGAGCATGGTACCTTTCTTTTTCTTTTGTGCTAGAGATTGCATATCTTCTCTTTGCATTCTCAGGAACAAGAAGATTGTTCTTTTCAAGAAATTGAGCCATCATGTTAATGGTATTCTTCATGCAAGAACTTTATGGATGCCATCCCTTTTTACAGTAGGTGCATTTTGTCTTTTCCTTCTTCATCTTCTGCTTGTCCTTATGAGGATTTGAATTCTCAAATGATGGTTTGGGCTTCTTCTTCTTTGAATCTAACATCCTTTTATCTTTGAATTGTTTCTTCCCTTTGGATTTCTTGGAATCACCTGTAGCAAGCGCTTGGTCATTTGATGTCTTGATGGTACCCATTTGAACCAATTTGTCTTTCTCCTAGGTGAGGGCTTCCATGAAGTCTTCCAAGGAAGGCATCTTCCAATTTTTCATTGCCAATTTGGTTGCATGAAAAGTAGACACAAAGACTGATTAGTATGAGCCCAACTTTGAAAGTATGGACATAAGCAATTGCTCCTCTTCCTTTTCAATTCCACACTACTTGAGTTGGAGCACTAATCATTTGAATTTCCTGAATAATTCCTACAGGGAGTTGAAACTGCTAGGGCTCAGAGTAAGAAGTTCACTTTCCAACTGATGGCCTCTCATCTCATTTGTCTTTCCAAACAAAGTTACAAATTTGCTCCAAACTTGATTTGGAGTGATCAAACCATCAAGGTGAAAAAGAATATCTCTTCAAGTACTGAGGCATAGCATACCATACGCTTCATCCATTCTGTTGTACCACTTGTCGTTCTCAACTGATGAGTTTGGCTCATTTTCAATTCCCATGAAGACTCTATAAAGACCTTTGCTTCTCAGAAGAATCACCATCTTCTCCTTTCAATCAAAGTAATTGTATGGAGTAAGGAGACTGTGCTGGAACTGATCCATTATTCAACAATTGCACTCCTTATGACGTTGGGACCTCTAACCCGCAATAAACACTCTGAAATAAAGTTTAATTTCATCTCACTCAATCTCTACTTCGACACTGAGCACATTAGGGAGTCTGTCACACATGGGAAGATTCACTTGGAAAATCCAAGGCTATCAAGGTTATTTCCCCAAGGTTTCTCTGAAAACTATGCATCTTTTGGTGCATCAATGGAAGTATTTGAGATAAACTAGATAGATGGTCCTCAATGATACTATGTGAAATTCTCTCACACAGGTGGATCTCCAACAATAAAACTATCCTCACAATGTTTAACATAAATCTACATAAAAATAGAGAAGAATATCATAGAGAAAAGAGAGTTATGAGTATAAAAAAATTTCATATTATTCATCCACAAAGTGTGTTCAATTAAATAATGTTACATGCAAAAGAATTCATGAGTCTCTGATGGCATTCGAATTCCACTAAAGAGAAAGGCTTAATTAGCATTGGATCCATCTCTCGACAAGCACTAGTGGAAACTAATGATGAATGGCTAGTTAACTGAAGGTGGTTGGTGCATGAATGGGCCACTAGGATATAAATTAGGGAAGGAGAATCCAAATGAGGTGCATGATTTGATTGGTAGTGGTCAAAAAGGGCTCTGCTGCACTCAAACTCAATGAACTATGTTTAAGGTTCAGTTAACTAGGTGATCAAGGGGACAAGGCACCTTAAATCATGGAACCGACTCAACCTACTCCTAAATTCACGCATGAGGGTGCATTAGATCCTAAAATATAGGGATAAGGTGCTCTTAGTGGATAATGTGGCCAATAATGGAAAAACTTAAGCACCAGGGGGTCAACAACATGGTCTAGGTGTTGGGAGACTCAATTACCAATGCATGGAATGCATGCATGCATGCATAACCAAGGTATAGATGAATAGAATGTTCCAACAACAACAAGTGAAGTTCGATTGCATGACAAATCAAAATTAAAGTTTATTAGTGATCTAATCCATTTGCATCCACAAGGTGACTTGTTGAATTGGATTAACCTGGAACACCAAATTGACATGGGCCACATACCTAGAAAATCAATAAATAATGCTCAAGTGTGGATTTGCTTTGAAGAGGACTATTGTCTAGCTAATATTCTATGCGTTGGAACTAGTGGAATCATGAAAGAATCAATCCACATGAAAACAAGAGTTGAAATGGCATGCAAGATATTACCCTGGGATTTTGCAGAAAAAGAAATAAGGATATGTTGTGAACTATCTAATCATAGACATATTCCTACCCTGATATCTGTGTACTAATATTCCAATGAAGTTTATATTTTCTTGTATATTTGAAAGGGAGGAAGCATGTATGACATCAAGGGAGACTATGGATTTCATGTTTCTGAGAAAAATGCTACAAAAATAATGAAATCATTGGTTGAGGCTCTGCAACATTTCCATGACAAGGACATTATATGTAGAGATGCTAAAATTGATAATATATTTCTACCATATCCACTGGAATTTGTGGATATTAAATTAACATACTCTGTATTGTCTAAATTTTCTCAAGGTGAGCTTCTCTTCAGATATGTGGGGACGCTACCTTACATGGTTCCAAATATTATGGAAGTAGTTGGGTACTCAAATGAAGCCAACATTTTGAGTGTTGGAGGAGTTCTATACTTTCCTTCGAGGGACAAATTTCCTTACAAAGGATGGAAAGTAATCTTAGACTATCCTCCTCTCCTCTACATTATGTTATGAAGATACAATTATAAATTGGACATGCTTGATCAAAATAGAAAATTAGCTAGACATATTTCCCAAAAAGAGTTTCATATATTTTATTTAAGCATTCAGTTATACACGTTGCAACACCAACTCCCATTGCATCACTTTCGAGACCTTCTCACCTATATTCTCAAACTCCTTTACAACTCAAATATGGAGGAATATCTGGGAAGAATGAATGAGGAGGGTTGGTCCAATGCATGGATGCTACTAATGTATCCATGCCTAATTCTCCAGATGAAGGCTATCAATCACCAACTCTTACTATCCAATGAAAAATCAATGAAGTACCTTCAACGTGGACTGTGTTTCCCTAGAGGAACATCACTCAAAACCTAAACCCTTCTCTTTGGTTGGGAACATCAACCTATTAAATTCACAACCCTAAGAAATATAAACAGTACATCGGCGTGGCTGATTATTTGTATTGTTAGTGATTTGAATTTTTCCCTAGAAAATATTGAGAGTTCTTCCTTCTATAAACAATTTGTGAATGATATGCAACGTCCAAAATTAATGGCACAAATACAAAGAGTGATAGGAAAAAATAGCTATGATGATCATCCATACTTATAAGAATTAGTACAATTGTGGTGTATGGAGTTGGAAGTATTACATCATCGGAAGCTAGACAGTTGTGGTTATGCCTTGCCATTCTAATGAAAAATAAAGGTAAATTGATAGACAATGTAGTTGTGTATGATCCCATTCTCACTCTTCATGAAATAAAATCCAAAGAATCATTTTTCAAGGGTCATTCTCCATTTCTTGATCTCAGTCTTCCTTTTGAAAATGAAAATGTTAAATGGAGGGTGACAAGGCCAACGTTTATTTTCATGCCACACTACCCATATTCACTCATTAACAACCTATTGGAGGCAAACTGGAAGGTTGAGAATATGAATAAAATGGTTATATTGGGTAATAGTTTTATGGAGCACAAGTTAATTCACGACGATATTCATCCATACCACTTGAATACAGTGAATCCTAAGGCTTTTGATGGTAGGCATATTATGGGGATTCAGAAGAACATTTATATGGTTGAGGTGCTTGTTCTAGAAACATGTGAATGATATGATGATGTTCTAGAAAATATTTAGAGTTCTTCCTTCCATAGACAATTTTTGAATGATATGCAATGTCCAAAATTCATGGCACAAATACAAAGAGTGATAAGCAGCAATAGCGATGATGATCATCCATACTTCTCAGAATTAGTTCAATTGTGGTGTATGGATTTGGAATTATTGCATCATCAGAAGCCAGTCGGTTGCAGTTATGCCTTGCCATTCTATTGAAAAATAAAGGTAAATGGATAGACAATGTAGTTGTGTATGATCTCATTCTCACTCTTCAAGAAATAAAAGCCATAGAAGCCTTTTTCAAGGGTCATTTTCCATTTCTTGATATCGGTATTCCTTTCAAAAATGAAAATGGTAAATGGAGGGTGACAAGGCCAACGTTGATTTTCATGCCACACTATCCATATTCACTTATTAACAACCTATTGGAGGAAAAATGGAGGGTTTAGAATATGAATAAAATGGTTATATTGAGTAATATTTTTATGGAGCACAAGTTAATTCACGATGATATTCATTCATACCACTTGAATACAGTGAATCATAAGGATTGTGATGATAGGAATATTATGTGGATTCATAAGAACATTTATATGGTTGAGGTGCTTGTTCTAGAAACATGTCGGGAGGTTCTTCCTCCTTTTCTTATGCACCCACCTTATCGACCGAATTCCTTTGCTGAGTTAATAGTTGTATCCTACATTCACGGAGTAAAATTTGAAGAATCTGGCCTATTTCATAGAGAAATTTTCTTAACGATTTGTGTCATCTTATCTATTTCTCATGTAGCATGATATCGGCTTATGGATGAAAATGGATCTAATGATTTTTTTTGTTTATTGGTCTTCCATTTTTTTCTTGTTCATTGTAAGTTTGGATTGACAATTATGAAAAGTTCCTCTAATGTAAAAATATATAGAATACTTGTAGAAATAATCACTAATATACATTTGACTATAGAAAAGTTAAAGAGTTATCTCTTCTATGGAGAATTTCTTAAACAAATAGAAGACCCATAACTGATTGCACTTGAGATGGTGTTTGAATTGAAAATACCATATGAGAAATCAACTTCACATCATGACAATTCTATTTATGTTCCTAAGGATTCTTCCATTGACAATGGAATTTTTGTAGAGAAACAAAATAAGGATGTTATATTAGGAGGCCTAGGATCAATTGTAATTTATGACCGGTGTGTTTCACTATTAGTGATTGGTTAGCACCAAAATCCCCCCAGGAGCATGCATCAGTTGGAATGCAAGAGAAAATGGACGTCTTAAATAGAAACCAAATGTGCACTATATAAAGAATATCTGGATGCTTGCAATAAAATTAGTGGCATGGACGAAAGTAGATACAAATATGACATCCAACCCTTCTCAAAAATTGTTATCTCCTTGTATGGGTCATTTCCCTATTCAATGGGGAAACAAGATTCTAGTTGTTGTTGTACATACCAAATATCCTTATGACATTGTCACAGTTTGATCCTTGATACACAATCATGTACATGGTGTGTACTTAAGTCATATGGAAAGGATTTGATTGCACGTAGAGGTAAATATGTGACTCTTGTTCGGTCCAAGTTAGTTATGTGAATGACTGGCAATAAGAAACCTACAAGAAAAATGAAGGATCCATGGATATCAAACAAAAAAATTCCAAGAAAAATGGAAGGATCCATGGAGCTAAAAATAGTTTGGTTCCCAATTCATATTGCAATTTGCTATATTTATGAGATGTAATATCCCGATTTTGACCTTGTTGCATTAAAATTGTAGATGATGTAAATATCGTTATTTAATCATGGTGAGGATCTCAAGGCCAAGGCTCCGCCATCAATTTAGCTTTGTATGCATCGGCAATTAAAAATAGATGCCTATGGTTCTTGTGTTGGACATGCACAATGTAAATTAATACGTCATGTAAATACGAATTTTAATGGAAACACCCACAACTAGCTATGCAATGCAACAAAGAGATGGGGCATGTTTCTACAAGGAATAGGGAGGGAAATCATTCAAACCCTTGAGCCCATGGTGTTAATCCATTTCATTGAGAAAACCCATAAATCTCAACTACCCATTTTGGGTTATGCACCCAATCATTTAATTCTTCCAAAAGTTGGTTGAGGCAGTTAATGCCTTGGGAATGGAGAGGCATGGTAGTCAATTTTCATGTATGGGAAAGCCATCAATCTGGAAAATCGTATTTTTTCTTCTTGGGCAAGAAAACACCCATGAAATGGTGCCCAAAGCCAATCTTCACCCATGGCCTTTGACCTCTCACGCAGTTTGAGCTAGCTGGGCTTTCCCCATCACGTTTTTCACCATTTTTTCCTGCACTTTCCATGCCTGAGGGCTCGTTTTTGCATTGTACAGCAGCTGGGAGAGCAGGGCCACGATTTGGGACTGTGATGGAGGTTGTTTTTGCCCCAAAATGCCCATGGACATTTTTCTGAAAACAATTTCTGCTCTCCAGGGTTGTTCCCCAATTGCCATTTCATTTTTGGGCTTTCCCACGTTTTTATGAACTGGTAGAAACCCCCTCTTTGGGCATCCCACCAAAGAAACGTTTTTCCTCATGCCCAACAATTGTGGTTTTGTTGTTATGTGCATCCCTGTTTTGGTTTGAACTTGTGAGCAAGAGATTTGGAGTGGTAGTGGACATATTTGGCTTGATAAACCTAATGGGGAGAATAACCTCTCAAGAAGATCAAGAGGGTTGGATACTCTTCTATGCACACCTGGGACACTCTAGAATTGGAAGGTAGGGCCTGAGGGACTGTGAATTGGTGAAGGGAATACTTCCTTGAGTGGTGTGTGTAGGCATTGTGGGTGCCAAGCTAGATAAATCTTGTAGAGGTATCCATAGCTCTGTGGTTGAGCTCACTAGCTTATCAATTCTTCCTTTCCATTTTCTAGCAGCCTGATAAACCCAATTGTAGATTGGCTTGGCTCATTTTGGTGTATGTTTGGCTATGTGTGAGTCTGTTGTTCCCTGGTTCCTTGTAGAAATCATGCCCAGCTCGGGGGTGGCAGTTGTATCAAGAGGTTGATAAGCACAACTGGCCTATGGTTGAGAGGAATGTTCAGTTGCATAGCTAGTTGCTCAGGGACTACTTTGTTTCAAGATAAGTACTCTCGTGTGCTAATTCTGTATTGTTTTAATTGATGAATGACATGAACATCTTGAATGAATGATGGATGTGTGATAGAATTTAATTCTGTTGTGTTTCAAATATTTATGTATCTGCATATGTCCATCTTCAGTTTATATGAATCTTTGTTTACTACAATTTGGGACTAGATGTCCAGTATTCTCATTAGTGTTCTCTCCATAGCCTTGGTAGGATGGGAGGGATACTACATTTTGGTATCAGAGTTGTAGGCTACAGCATTGGGCCTCTATGGGCCAAGTATGATCACAGTTACAAGGGAATATTCCCTTCTAAACACCACAGATTACCATGTTGGGCCTAAACAAACTAAGGTTGAACAGTTTGCAGAGCTTATGATTCAACACTGTGGCTGTTGGGCCTTTCATAGAAGATATAAATCATTGTGTGTGTTTATATATGTAGTATTTGAAGCTAAAATAAGTTAGAGAAATCTGAAGATATCATAGCTTCTATTTGATTAAGAGGAGAAAAAATTTCCATGATTGTTTTGGGGATTGTTTCAAAAATTGCTTACATTGATTTCATGCTATGAAGTGAGGGGGGAGGAAGAAAATCCCTTTTCAGGTTGAATGATTGCTTTACATGGTTTCCAATGCAATAGCATTCAGTTTTGCAGTTGTCTGTTTTCAGGTTGAATGCTTGCCATCCTATATTATGTTGTTGTTTTATTGTTTTATTCTTGACATGGAAGAGGTGCATTTTCTTGAAACACTTTACTGTTTTGTTCTATGAGAGTATGATCTGTAATTAAGTGGCTTACCTCTATGGAGAAACAAAAGACACATTTCCAGAAAAATTCTAACTGTTTGTGAAAATTTGCAAAATTTTTCTAAGTATTTATGAGTTCTGTTAAAGGCTCTGACGGCGATTTTAGCGTTAAGTTCTGCATGCGCGGCGGCAGAATTAATCTTAACTTCTACGCCATGAGCGCGGCAGTAGAGTTAGCGTTAATTTTTGCACGGCGCTGGCTGCAGATTTAGCATTAAGTTTTGTGCAGCGCTGGCGGATAAAGTTAAAGATAAAATCTGCGCCATAAGTGGCAACAAATTTAAGGGTAAAATTTGCGCCATGCGCGGCGGACAAAGTTAAATATAAAATATGCGCCATGCGCGGCGGCAAATTTAATGGTAAAATTTGTGCCATGCACAGCGGACAAAGTTAAAGATAAAATCTGCGCCATGCGCGGTGCGCGGCGGCAAATTTAAAGATAAATCCTGCGCCAAAGCGCCTGTCATGTTGTTAGTAATTGCGTCAGAGGCGACCATTTTAACCATAAAATTTGTGCCAAACGGGAAAAATATAGCAACTTTCCACTGAGATTTTCAGGTGTCGAAAATGGAAAATCACCATGAAAGTTATGTACCAGATTGCGCGAAATCAAAAGAATTACAAAAAAAAAAAACGAGGGCGTTGCCCCTTAACCCCCGTCGTCCCCCTGAGACCGTTGTTGATTGTGAGAGAGTCTATGATTGGAAAAAGTTGTCAATATAGGATTTTCCCCACATACATGCAAATAATTTATGGTATTATAATGCAACTAACAATTGTGTTTGTAAACACATTTTGCAGAATTATAGTCACATCAAAGCAACATCCCAGATAAGTGCAGTTGGAAGTTTTGGTCTTAGTTGGGCCAAGAATATCAACATCATGGATGATGCACAGGATCCCTATGAGCCTGAGACAGATGCCATGGGAGAAAACATACATGTTGAGAATGTTGAAACAGAATCCAATGGAAGAAGAGATCGAGAGACTCCCCCAGATATTGCAGCTACCATGAGGAGCCTACGGGTGGAGTTGCAAAGCTATAGAGAAGATAATGAGAGGATGATTAAAGCTCAGGAAGAAAAAAATCAGTTGAATGCAGCCATGATGCAGAGTTTGACAGACATCCAAAGGCAAATAAACTCTGGGCATCAGACATCAAATCCAGAAAGGAGTGGCAGTAGTTCAAGGAGGAATTCTCGCAAGAGGACCAATAGCTCAAGAAGAGTTTCTAGAGACAGAACATATACTCCAGAAATCTCTTCTAGTGGATCATCTGACTCCGAAGGATCCATTGAGGGTTCAAGCTCTTCATATCACAAGAATAAGAGGAAGAGACATCACAAGAACAATTCACATGGGGAATTTAAGAAGGAAAATCCTCCTACATTTGATGGAGAGGTAAAGTATGCTCAAGAAGCTGAAGCTTGGCTTCTTGGGATGAGAAAGTATTTCCAAGTCCAAGACTACTCCGGAAATATGAAGGCAAGGATCGCCATCTTCAACTTGAATGGAAGAGCATCTATATGGTGGGAACACATTAGACAAGTGAAGAAGATCAATGAAAGAAAGATTGTGTGGAATCAATTCAAGAAATATTTCAAGCAGAAGTACCTCTCTGACAGGTACTATGATGACAAGATCAAAGAGTTCCATGAGCTGATATTGGGACAATTGAACATGGAAGAATACGCAAACAAGTTCTTGGAACTGCTGAGGTATGTCAGGTATATTCGAGATGATAAGGTGAAAATTCAACGTTTTCTAAGTGGGATACCTCAATCATATAAAGACAGGAATGAATTTGATGAGCCTCGAACTCTAGAGGAGGCAATAAGGAAGGCCAAGTATTGCTATGATCAAAACAAAAGCAAACATGATTTCCATAAGGCATGGAAGGACAAGAAGAATGAGAAGTTTGACCAAAGGAAGAAAGGTTTAAAACCTCTTCATATCAGAAATCAACAAAGGCAGCCATCACAGGTTATGACTAATCCAACTAGGATGATGAGAGACAAGCCAAGAGATCCAAAGGAGCCAAGAGGACCACTTCAATGTTGGGGTTGAGGAGGAGACCACATGCTTAGGAACTGTCCACATCGGAATGGGAATGCAAATCAAGTTCACAACATCCAAGGAGTTGGAACTGTGGGTCAAGTGGCGAGGACAATCTCTAGAATCTAGGTAGCACTAGATGACCGCCAGGAAGATCATCAGTCAACTGTAGTTGAAGTTGAAGGTAAGATTGCTAAGCAATCTGTTTCTATTTTGATTGATCCTGGATCTACTCACAGTTATGTCACTCCTAGAATTGTTGAGATTTGTGCTTTTAAGAAATTAAAGCATAGTAAATCATGGTTAGTTCAACTAGCCACTAGAACCAAGAGAAAAGTTAGTGAAATAGTAGAGAAATGTCCATTAGAGATGGATGGGCTATTCACTTATGCAGATCTGAATATTTTGCCACTTGGTTCCTATGATATTCTCATTGGGATGGATTGGTTAGAGGCACACAGGGTTAAACTTGACTGCTACAATAAGACATTTGAATGCATGGACGAAGAAGGAAACCCAAGGGTTGTAAAAGGCATTCCAAAGGTGACTTCGGTTAGGCAGGTTTCAGCCATGCAGCTGTAGAAGTTTTGTAGAAAGGGTTGTCAATTGTACGCAACCCATGTTTTGGAGGCAACGGAGAATGAAACTCCTATGTTAGAGGACTATCATGTATTGCAAGAATTCAGGGATATTTTTCCTGATGAGATTCCAGGACTTCCTCCAAAGAGAGACATTGATTTTACAATTGAACTTGTGCCAGGAGCTGCACCAGTGTCCAAGACACCCTACAGGATGAGTACATCGGAATTGCTAGAATTGAAAATGCAATTACAAGAGTTGTTGGAAAAGAAATATATCAGGCCAAGTGTGTCCCCATAGGGAGCACCTATTCTATTTTTGAAAAAGAAATATGGAACACTCAAATTATGTATTGACTACCGGATGTTGAACAAAGTTACTTTGAAGAACAAATACCCATTGCCCCGAATTGATGACCTTTTTTATCAAATGAGAGGAGCAAAGGTATTTTCAAAGATTGACTTGAGGTTTGGTTACCATCAGGTAAGAATCAAAGAGGAAGATATTCATAAGACAACCTTTATAACAAGGTATGGACACTATGAGTTTGTGGTGGTACCATTTGGTCTCACAAATGCACCGGCTACATTCATGTGTCTCATGAATAGTGTTTTTAGCAAGTACTTGGACAAGTTTGTTCTTGTTTTTCTAGACGGCATTCTCATCTATTCTAAGAATGAAGAAGAGCATGAAGAACATTTGAGAATGACGTTACAATTGCTAAGAGAACATAAGTTGTATGCAAAGTTGACCAAATGTGACTTTTATAAAGGTAAAATTCATTATTTGGGTCACATTATCTCAAACGAAGGAATATCTGTGGACCCTGAGAAGATTGAAGCCATTATGAATTGGCCAACTCCAAGGAATGTGACAGATGTGAGATCTTTTATGGGCCTTGCTGGTTACTACAAAAGGTTTATTGAAGGATTCTCCAAGGTCGCAAACCCGATCACTTCTTTGCAAAAGAAGGGGATAAAATTTGAATGGTCACCAAGATGTGAGGAAAGTTTCCAACGGTTGAAGAATCTTCTTACGAGTGCACCAATTTTGAAAATTGCAGACCCAAAAAAAGACTTTGTAGTATGTACCGATGCATGCAATCAAGGACTTGGAGGAGTTCTTATGCAATACAACCACGTGGTATGCTACGAGTCAAGAAAGTTGAAGGAGCATGAGAAGAACTATGCTACTCATGATTTAGAACTTGCAGCCATAGTACATGCTTTAAAGATGTGGAGGCATTACTTAATGGGAAGGAAATTTGAGTTAAGGACAGACCATTGTGGTCTGAAATACTTATTTGATCAGCCAAATTTGAATGCTAGGCAAGCTAGATGGTTGGAATTTTTGTGTGAATTTGAATTCGAAATCAAACACATAAAAGGGAAGGAAAACAAGGTAGCTGATGCACTCAGCAGAAAAGTACATGAAATGCATGTGGCAGCGCTTAGCACTTGCCAACTAGATTTGAGGCAGCAGATTGTTAACCATATGGTTGAAGATGCAATGTATGTGCAGATAAAGGGCAAGTTGCAGCAGCAAGACCTTGAAAAGAAGTATGAAGGATACCATTTGGAAGAAGACGGACTTCTTACTTATAATAATAGAGCCTATATTCCACATGTGGCAGATTTGAGGAGGATTGTTATGGATGAAATCCATAAAGCTCCATACTCTGGTCACCCAGGATATCAGAAAACAATTGCTACAGCAAGAAAATATTATTTTTGGCCAGGGATGAAGAAGGACATTGCTGAATACATTTCTAGGTTCATGAAATGTCAGCAGGTGAAGGTTGAACACCAACACCTAGCAGGATTATTGCACCCAGTGCCAATTCCTGAATGGAAATGGGTAGTAATTTCCATGGATTTTATTACAGGATTGCCAATCATGGTGAGACAACATGATTCCATCATGGTGGTGGTGGACAAGTTAACAAAGGCAACACATTTTATACCGGTTAAGTCCACACATAAAGCCGATGCCATTGTAAATATTTTCATGAAGGAAATTTTCAGATTACATGGGTTGCCTAAGGCAATAATTTCTGATAGGGATACCAAGTTCACTTCCAATTTTTGGAAGAGTTTCTTTGTAGATTTGGGTACACAGTTGAACTTCAGTACCGCATACCATCCTCAAACAGACGGGAAAACAGAAAGAGTGAATCAGGTGCTTGAAGACATGCTTCACATGTATGTTATGGACAAACCATCCAAGTGGGAGGATTATCTACACTTGGTAGAGTTTGCGTATAACAATGGGAAACAATCATCATTGGGAATAAGTCCATATGAGGCTTTGTATGGCAGGAGGTGTAGGACACCAGTGACTTGGGATAATCCAGTGAACAGAATTGTACTTGGGCCGGAATTGCTTGAGGAAATGGAACAAGAGGTTGCAAAGATCAGGCAGAATTTTAAAGCAACCCAGGATAGACAGAAAAGCTATGCAGATAAGCTTAGAGTGCATAGGGAATTCAGTGTTGGGGATCATGTGTATCTTAGAGTGAGACCAAGGAAGAGTTCCTTGAAGCTTGGGGGTTGTGCCAAGCTATCACCTAGATATTGTGGGCCATTTGAAGTGCTTGAAAGAATAGGGCCAGTTGCATATAGACTTGCATTGCCTGCTAGCACTAGAGCCCATAATGTTTTTCATGTCTCTTTACTTAAGAAATATGTACATGATCCTAACCATGTGATTAATTGGGATGTGATCCAGGTGGAACCCGAGGGAGAGTTCCAAACCGATCCATTGCGCATCCTAGACAAGAAGGTAACATTGCTCTGGAATCGAGCCATTGGACAGGTAAAGGTGCAATGGAGGCACTACGGTCCCGATGAGGCTACATGGGAGCTGGAGGATGCCATGAGGGTGGCATATCCATTTTTGTTCAATTTTATTGAGCACTGAGGACAGTGCTAATGTAAGGGGGAGGGGAATGTAATATCCCAATTTTGACCCTGTTGCATTAATATTGTAGATGATGTAAATATCGTTATTTAATCATGGTGAGGAGCTCAAGGCCAAGGCCCCGCCATCGATTTAGCTTTGTATGTATCGGAAATTAAAAATAGATGCCTATTATGGTTCTTGTGTTGGACATGCACAATGTAAATTAATACATCATGTAAATACGAATTTTAATGGAAACACCCACAACTAGCTATGCAATGCAACAAAGAGATGGGGCATGTTTCTACAAGGAATAGGGAGGGAAATTATTCAAACCCTTGAGCCCATGGTGTTAATCCATTTCATTGAGAAAACCCATAAATCTCAACTACCCATTTTGGGTTATGCACCCAATCATTTAATTCTTCCAAGAGTTGGTTGAGGTAGTTAATGCCTTGGGAATGGAGAGGCATGGCAGTCAATTTTCGTGTATGGGCAAGCCATCAATCTAGAAAATCATATTTTTTCTTCTTGGGCAAGAAAAAACCCACGAAATGGTGCCCAAATCCAATCTTCACCCATGGCCTTTGACCTCTCACGCAGTCTGAGCTAGCTGGGCTTTCCCCATCACGTTTCTCACCATTTTTTCCTCCATTTTCCATGCCTGAGAGCTCGTTTTTGCATTGTACAGCAGCTGGGAGAGAAGGGCCATGATTTGGGACTGTGATGGAGATCGTTTTTGCCCCAAAATTCCCATGGAAATTTTTCTGAAAACGATTTCTGCTCTCCAGGGTTGTTCCCCAATCGCCATTTCGTTTTTGGGCTTTCCCATGTTTTTATGAACTGGTAGAAACCCCCTCTTTGGGAATCCCACTGAAGAAACGTTTTTCCTCATGCCCAGCAATTGTGGTTTTGCTATTATGTGCATCCCTATTTTGGTTTGAACCTGTGAGCAAGAGATTTGGAGTGGTAGTGGACAGATTTGGCTTGATAAACCTAGTGGGGAGAATAACCTCTCAAGAAGATCAAGAGGGCTGGCTACTCTTCTATGCACACCTGGGACACTCTAGAATTGGAAGGTATGGCCTGAGGGACTATGAACTGGTGAAGGGAATACTTCCTTGAGTGGGGTGTGTAGGCATTGTGGGTGCCAAGCTAGATAGATCTTGTAGAGGTATCCATAGCTCCATGGTTGAGCTCACTAGCTTAGCAATTCTTCCTTTCCATTTTCTAGCAGCCTGATAAACCCAATTGTAGATTGGCTTGGCTCATTTTGGTGTATGTTTGGCTATGTGTGAGTCTACTGTTCCCTGGTAACTTGTAGAAATCATGCCCAGCTCGGGGGTGGCAGTTGTATCAAGAGGTTGATAAGCACAACTGGCCTATGGTTGGGAGGAACGTTGCAGTTACATAGCTGGTTGCTCAAGGACTACTTTGTTTCAAGATAAGTACTCTCATGTGCTAATTCTATATTGTTTTAATTGATGAATGACATGAACATCTTGAATGAATGATGGATGTGTAATAGAATTTAATTCTGTTGTGTTTCAAATATTTATGTATCTGCATATGTCCATCTTCAGTTTATATGAATCTTTGTTTACTACGATTTGGGAATAGATGTCCAGTATTCTCATTAGTGTTCTCTCCATAGCCTTGGTAGGATGGGAGGGATACTACATGAGATTCAAGGGTTTGGTTTCACCTATAGGGAGTTGGTTTACGATGATTGTTTTTATAGGGAGTTGGTTTACAATGATGAGCCCAAACTTCATATGACAGGTGGAGATCTTCGAGAATAGTCACGTTGTTTCAAAGGGAAGCCCAAATCTGAAGTTACAAGTGGAATCAAGTTTGATTCCGCCATTAGAGGAAAAATAAAATTAGTGAATCATCGTTTCCAATAAAATAAATAAATAAATAAAATATAAATTATAATGATAGTTTAAATTAAAAAATAAATTAGTGGAATACCTTACAAATATAATAGAAAGGTAAGTGAGCAAGTTTTTACTTTTTATAAAGGGCAGCTACTTCAAAGAATAATAAAGAGGAAAAAAATTAAGGATGAATAAAAAGGACATGATGGATAACATATTAGTTCAAAAAGGAAAAAACATTATTAAAATCAAAGATCAAGATGGTTTACATAATCTTTGAGGACAAAGATTTCTTAAAGCTAGAGGCATTGTTGTGAACATAACTAAGTAGTTAGTATTTAATAAATAATTAGGAAGAGTTGCTTTGAATAGGCATGATCTTTTTTGAAAGTTTATCTTACAAGCCTAATAAGACTAGGTCGATTCTACATTGTAGTACATTATTCATTGTGTTAAATATATATATATATTATCTTGGCATCCTTCTTGTGGTTCTTGGGGTTCATATTTGGATGTATGTTCCAACACTTTTCTTCATTGAGACCATCAATATTGAGACTTGTATTTCCAATGTTGAAAATCGTTGCTCATAATCGTACACTACTTCTTGAGAATTTATGTCCACCATGGATAGGGTTAGAATACTTTTTCCACCAACTACTCAAACATGCGATTATCCACAAAACCCAAAGAAAATCTGCTTTGATATAATTATGATCCATAAACTGGCATGGAGGAACAGTTTGTCACAACGGGTCTTACAACTTAGTTCTTTTTTATCAGCTTATTTTTATTTAATGCCAAATAATTGGAATTGAATTAACAAGAATAATTAGAGAAAATAAGTACACATTCCACGCAATAACACAATATTTACCCTAGGAAAATCCACTATCGGGAAAAGCTTAGCCACAAATGAGGACTATGCCTTGCTCTTTATGTCAAATTGAAAATATAAAGGAAATGGTACTTTCTATGGAGTTACCTATGACTCTGCGGCTACAATGGATTTTACAGGATCTCATATATCCTCTATTATGTTGTAACATCCACTCTCATGTTGTTTCTCAACTATGGAATAATACAATACATCAAAAGAATGAATCCCCCTTCTTCTCATGATGGCCTGATATTTAACATAGCCTAGTAGTCATGTTAGGTTAATTTTAGGGATTTTGCATGCCCCAACTCGAGATTAGCGTTAGGTTTTTTATCCTTCTAGAATGTTCGTAAAGGTACATAGGTGACTAGCTCCACATGTGTGAGAAATGAGAGATAACTTGGAATCTACTCGGTACTATGCTAGTCAACTGGATATGTCAACTTGTGGGAGGTATAAATTTTGCATACATAATCCATTTGAGGCAATTTTTAGACCATTGTAAAGGTACCAGAGTGTAGAATCACATGAAGGGGCATGTTACTAGTGATGAAATTTTGATCCCAAAAAAAATCATTTATACTCTCAAACAAGCTCCAAATTTTTTTGAATCCCAAATATACAAAAAGAAACATGCCCATAAAATGGGCCTCACAAGCCAATTCACCCAATATTCTGACCCTAAAAGCTCCAAGTAGGTGATAAATTGTACATTTATCCATTTGGGATCACACCTCCCCATTTTGGGAGAATTTTGCTCCCCAAAATATCTTACTAAATGAGGTGAGAGAACTTTCCCTCTACCTTTTCCTTGGAGTACCATTTGGCCTTACCTGAAAGTTGTCCTTTCAAGCCCTCATGCTAGAGCTCATACTCTCCCTTCCTGGTAGTTCTAGAATTTTTCTACAACATTATGTCTTATGATAACTTTACTTGAGCCTTTAGTTCTAAGTCCTCTACATAAGGTAAGACATGCTTAGATTCTTGATCCAACATGGAAGTTTCATATTGTTTTAGATTTTCCACATTCACTACGAAGTAAATGCACATGTATGGGGTAAACTGACTCTGTAAGCATTCTCTCCCACCTTCTCTTGTACCTCGAAAGGACCATACTTTATACCCTTCATCTTCTTACCAGGACCCGGTCCTCTTTTTTTGTTTAGGTGTAACCATACTTTGTCCCTCATATTGAAAGCTTTCTCAACCTTTTGTCGGTCATGTCCTTCCTTGTACTTTTATTGTGTCTTCTTTGATTCCTCATATACTTGTACATGGATATTCCTAATATTATTAATGGTTTTTTAAGCTCTTAATGCTTCACCTATGGTTTATTCCCTCACCCCACCTTGTTGTCCATAAACAGCATATCAAGATGAAGGTTACAAGTATCTAAAGCAAGTTTCAAATGGGGACTTCCCAACAGAAGTGTGGACTAATTTGTTATAAGAGTGTTGGATGTAGATCACATTTTCATCCCGAGACTTTGGATGCTTCTAATTGTAACCCATCAAATGCAATACCAAATTCTATTTGACTGCTTTTGTTTGTCCATCTGTCGGTCGATGGAATGTTGAAGATAGTGTCCATCGTTTCCCTAAGTGTAGTACAAAATGTATTGATAAATATTGTATCATTGTCTAAGATGATGCTCCTTGGTATCACAAAGTGAACCAATACCTATTCAGAGAATATCTTTGATGCTTCTTTTCCTTCAATGGTATTTTTACAAGGAATAAAAATGTACATCTTGTTGAATCTACTACCACAAATAAATAGTCATGTGCCTTCCTAATTGTTGGAAGACCACCCACAAAATCCAGGGAGATGCTTTCCCTTGGTCGCATATGAATAGGTAAGGGATGGTATGGACCTTGATTCCTATTATTGGGCTTGCTTGTACAACAAAGTATGCATCATCTAATAATCCAAACTACATATTCTTGCATTCTATGCCAATAAACATACCTCTGTAAGTTTGCAATTTTCTTCCCTAAACCAAAGTTCCCTGCAAATTTGAAGGTGTGTGACTCTCTAATAAGCTACAATATCTTGTCTTTAGGAACACAGAGCTTTTCCATCTTGTAGATTAACTCATCCTAGAGATGATAGTCAACCGTGGTACAACCTTCTCCTATATGGAATTGGCCTTGTAGTTGTTGTAATACCTCCTTAAATTCCTCATCTTTTGTGTACTCCTCCTTAGATGCATCATGGGTAAAAGGTTCCATGTGCACAAGTGTGCCCAAATATATAATATTTGTTGTAGGTGGCCTTGAGAGCATATCTTCCAGCTTGTTTGTACTGCCCTTCTAATTATACTTGATGATTAGATGGAATTGTTGTAAGAATCCCATCCACTTATAATGTTTGGCCTGTTGTAGCTTACTCTGGGCTTGCAAATATTACATGGGTTGGTGATCAGTGTGAATAATGGTCTCCTTTCCCATCAGATAGTGTTTCCACTTCTTAAAAGTTTGAACCAAGGCATATAGTTATTTATCATATGTAGTGTAGTTTAGGATGCCTCATGGAATATTTCATATTGATAGCATAATGGCCTCCTTCCTTGCATCAAAATTTCTCCCATTGCATACCACTTGCACTGGTATCAAATTCTAAAGGCTTATGCAAATTAGGCAATGTGACAATTGGGGATTTCCGATCTTTCACTTGAGCTCTTCAAAGGCTTTGTGGTGATTCTCCCCCCACTGGAACCCTTTTACCCTGGTTTTTATGGCATGGGGTGGTGCATCCATGACTTAAAAGGAATCTATGAAATTTTGAGGGTATTGTGATTCCCCCCAAAATATCCAAACTTAGTGACATTTGTAAAAGTATACCACTTAGTGATGACCTCCATCTTTGTAGGTTCAATCTTAAGTTCTCCTCCACCATTCACATACTACAAATACACAAAGGATTGCTTAATAAATTCATATTTCTTAAGGTTTTTTAGCAATTGATGTTTCTTCAAGGTCTCCAACACCTGCTTAAGATGTGAGATCTACTCCTCCCAGGTAGCACTATAAACCAATATTTCATTTAGATATACTACGAATCTAAGAAGGGCCATTATACATCATCTATCAAATGAATAAATGTAGTTGTTGCATTGCATAAACCAATTGAAATTACTAACCATTCGTATAGAACTTTCCTAGCCTTGAAGGTGGTATTCTATGTGTATTCTTCCTTCACTCATACCAGGTGGTATCTCGATTTGAGATCCAACTTGGTGAAGTACTTGGCATCTCGCAACTGGCCCAATAGATCATTGATCCTGGACATAGGGTATTGATTCTTTAGTGTGATCTTGTTCAGTGCTCTATAGTCGACGCACATCCTCCAATTCTCGTCCTTATTGGGTATTATGATGATCTAGGTGACCCACAAGGTGAGGTGCTTGTTTCGATCACACCCTACTCCAACAACTACTTCAACCGCTTCTTCACTTCATTTGCTTCAATGACAATTTGTATGTACAACCTAATGTTTGACAATGGAGAATACGGAAATAACTGTATCTCATGCTCCGCCTCCCTCTTAGGAGGTATCCCTTTAGGATCTTGGAACACTTATTTGTATTCTTGCAAAAATCTATACAACTAATACTTCTTCTCTTTGGTACATCCCTCCAAGGATGCCTAGATCCGCATCATAGTTGGAATTTGTGCTGAATGCTAACTTCCCACTGCAAAAAGTCATCGTCGTCGACACAACTCCGACGAGTCTTGACTTCGACATACTGCGACACACTTCGCACCTTCGACATGTTCAGCAAACTCACAGTTCGTGCCATCGACAAGCAGCGTTGGCATGCAACCAACGACTATCGAACTTCGACAGACTGTCTCTCTACCTTCCAGTCGATTGTAACGGTTGAACTGTTGAAACGTTCTAACTTCTTTGTAACTGAACGTAACGGGAAAGCACCCAAGCATCTCATAATTCTATATAAGCATGTATAATATTGTAACATACATATGATCGGGAACTCACCTAGTAATAGAATCATTTCACATTCTTGCATATTGTCTGTGCATATTTGTATTTATCTGTGTAGTGTAATATTACTTTGCTCATTCTGCTTATTCTTATAGCTTCCACTGTAATAGAGCCAAATCATTCAGTCAAACTATTGTCCCCATCGTGCTTCCTGGACACGACTTGGATCATGCCTTCACTTTTACTGATTCACCTTCTTGGTTATTTTGTATTAAGAAAATAAATACGAAATTCCTACTTGAACTCATCATATTTTTTGCTTGGTTGGAAATTACTAGGGAGATCTTTGATTTACCTTTATGTGAGTTGATGATGAAGGATTTCCCATCCTTGATCAGGAAGTATTGTTTGTATATCCTCATGAAGATCACATCCCTCGTATACATGTAGGGGATTCTGAACACTACACCACAAACATCAAGGGGTACTACGTCTACCTCCACTTAATCAACTTACTCTACACTTTTGGAAAACATGATCTTGCATTGTTTCGTCACTCTAATTTCTGCATCCTTATTTACGCATCCCAATGGGTAATGACTTGGGTGATCATGTATGTCAAATCCAATCTTATGTACCATATCCTCTGCTATGAGGTTTTCCTGCAAACTAGAATCAAATAGAGCGTCGATCTTGGTCTTCTTGACCTGCATCTTGATGTGGAATAATTTTTTCATCTCTTTCTCTTCCTTAGGGTGAAGCCTAATAATATTCACCTCCTTTTGCATTGTGGTACATATAATCTTCTCATCCACATCCAAGCTTATTTCTTACTCCTTGGTGTACTATGTGTCTAGAAGGTTCTTCTTCTTGTCATCCTTCTTGTGGTTCTTGGGGTTCAGCATAGTGTCGCTGTAATAAAAACCATAAAATCGACCCCTGAATCGAAAATGGTAGCACACATTTTTATTTCCAAGGGCTAAAATTACAACTTGTTTGATGTCATCGCCTTAACAACTAACAACTTTGTAACACAAATGCTAAAATAAATCGATGACTCGAAAAGAGGTGCTACCAATAGCACCCCTTTCCTTTGTTGGATTACATTTCCAAGCATTTTTAAATCATGGCTTGAAAATATTTAATTTAAAAAAAAAACAATTGTAAAAAAAAAAAAAAAATTAACAATTTTTAACCCCAAAAACAATAAATAAACATTTACAAACCAAAAGCATTAAAAAGAACACATTTTAAACAAATTTAAAAATAAAAAACAAGTAAAATGGTGGTGGAGTGGTAGAGGAGTGGTGACGAGAGGGTGGTGAGGATGGGTTGAATGGTGGCGCGATTCTGAGAATCGCGGCCCCATCCAAGCCCCCCTCACCACTTTCACACACCCACTCCACACACCCCCCACCCCAATTTATTCCCCTCCCTCCCCACCTCCTAATTCCCCTCCCTCCTCACTCCCCACCCAAGTGACCTTGCCCCCTAACTACCCTCCCTCCCTCCCCACCCATGTGCCCTCTTTCCACTATTTTTTTAAACAAAGCCCCCCCCTTTAAAACTATATTTTTATTTATTCTTTAAATTACTTCTTTCTTCTTCTTTTTTGAACTTTTAAAAAAAATTATGTAATCTTTTTAAATTACTAATTATTATAATATTTTTTTTTAAATTTTTATTCTGGCTAGTATTTTTAACTTTTCGTGTTCCAATTCATTTCATGCCATCGTTTTTTTGTTTTTTTTTTAACTTTTTTCCAAAACATGTAATTTTTAAGTCATTTTTGGCTTTTTAAGTTTTTTTTAATTGTTTAATTTTTGGGTTTTTTTTGTCTTGAATATGTCATGTATTTTTCCATTTTTACAAAGATTTAAAAAATATATATATATTTTCAGGTCATGGTTTAGAAATGACTGCAAATGTAGCCCGACAAAGGAAAGGGTTGCCACTGGTAGTACCTCTTTTCTAGTATTAGGTTGATTTTGGCATTTTTGTTGCAAAGGCATCGGTTGTTAAGGCGACATTGTCAAACAAGTTGTAATGTTAGACCCGAAAAGAAAAATGCATGCTTCTGTTTTCGATTCAGGGGTCAATTTTACAGTTTTTATTGCGTTGCACCACTCGGTGTCTTCCTAGGGTTACCAAAAGGTTGTGATTTTATCCCCCGCACCAAAAAAAAAAATTGGTGCTACCGATAGCATCACTTTTCGATTTGAGGTTGTTTTTTGTTGTTTTTGATGCAAAAATAAGAGTTTTTATGGCTAGTCTTTGTTTTCAGTGTAAATTTCTAGTCAAGTTGTATAAATATTTCAAAGTTTTATTATTTCTAGAATGTTCTTGAAGGTCCACAAGTGACTAATTCCGCATGTGTGATAAATGAGAGCAGACATGGAATCCACTAGGTACCATGGTAGTCAACTGGATAGGTCAACTTGTGGGAGGCATAACTTTTGTATATGGACTCCGTTCGAGGCGATATTTGGACCGTTGAAAAGGTCTCAAAGTGTAGAATCATGTGAGGGGGATTAATACTAGTGATGAACTTTTGAACCCAAAAAACATAGTTTAGACCCCTCAAACAATCCCCAAAAAGGTTATGGACCCTAAATCTACAAAATGAGGCATGCCCATAAAATAGGCCCTACAAGCCAATTTACCCAATATTCTAACCCTGAAAGCTCCAAGTAGGTGAAAAATTATATATTGATCCATTTCAAATCACACCTCCCCATTTTGGGAGGATTTTGGTCCCACAAATATTTTACTGAATGAGGTGAGGAAATCCCCCTTCTACCTTCTCCTTGGAGTACCATTTATCCTTTCCTGGAAGTTGTCCTTTCAACCCCACCTACCAGAGTTCATACTATCCCTACCTCAAATTTATGGACTTCTTCTGCAACATTGTGTCTTATGATAACTCTTCTTGGGTATCTGGTGTTAAGTCCTATGCAAAAGGTAAGACCTACTCAAGTTCTTGATCCAACATGGAAGGTTCATAGAGTTTAATATTTTCCACATTCACTATGAAGTAAATGTGCATGTATAGGAGTGGACTGAGTCTATAGGAATTATATCCCTCCTTCTCCAATACCTCAAAAGGGCCTTACCTTAGAGCCTTGATCTTCTTACCAGGGCCCTGTAGTCTTTCCTTGCTCAGGTGTAACCATAAGCGTACTGAATGTAAATCACATTTTCATCCCAAGTCTTCGGATGCTTCTGATTATGACCCCTGAAAAGTTGTACCAACATCAGGTTGACTACTTTTGTATATCCATATGCTTGTGGATGGAATGTTGTAGATATCTTCAACTTAGTGTTTTTATTTTCACAATTTGTAGTCCAAAATATATTGAGAAATATTGTATCCATGCTTGAGATGATGCTCTTTGGTATCCCAAAGTGCACCCATACATGTTCAAAGAACATGTTTGTTGCTTCTTGTCCTTTGATGGTATTCTTACAAGGAATAAGAATGCACATATTTTTGAATCTATCAACTACCACAAATTAATAGTCATGTCCCTTCATAGTGGTTAAAAGACCACCCTCAAATTTCATGGAGATGCTCTCCCATGGTCGTGTAGGAATAGGTAAGGGATTGTATAGATATTTCTTCCTATTATTGGGCTTACTTTCACAACAAAGTATGCATGCTCTAATAAATAGAGCTACATCTTCTTGCATTCTAGGACAGTAAACATATCTCTATAAGTTTGCAACTATCTTCCCTACACCAAAGTGCCTTCCAAATTTGGAGGTGTGTGTTTCTCTAATAAGTTACAATTTCTTTCCTTTAGGAACACAGAGCTTTTCTATCTTGTAGAGTAATTCATCCTAGATATGATATTTAGCCTTGCTGACACCTTCTTCTATGTGGAATTGGACTTGATGTTGTTGAAATACCTCCTTTAATTCCTCGTATTCTATGTATACCTCCTTATATGCATCATGGGTAAAAGGTTCCATGTGCATAAGAGTTCCCAAAGTTGTAATAATGGTTGTAGGTGGCATTGTGAGAATTTTTTTCAACTTGTTTGTATTTTCCTTCGTATACTTGATGATTAGATGGAATTGTTGTAAGAATCCCATCCACTTATAATGTTTGGTTTCTTGTAGCTTAATATAGGCCTATTGCAATGACCAATGACCAGTGTGAATGATGGTCTCCTTTCCCATTAGATAGTGCTTCCACTTCTAAACACCTTCAACCAATGCATATTTTTATGGACAATTTATATGAGCGGAATCAAATAGATCTCCCTAGTCCAAGTGGATCTAGAACAAATAGATACACAATACTAGCTACTTTCCTAGATCAATAAAAATGCTAGACAGGTCAAGATATGGCTTACCTCAAGTTTGCAATCCCTTTCTCTTTTTTGTTCAAAGCTCCAAAGTATTCATATCTTCAACTGCAAAAATATGTCAAGCAAGTGGAAACATACAAGCAGTGAAAGCACATAAACATTAATTGATCTAGATTAACAGTAAAGGAGGAAAATCCTAAGTATTATCAATACAACAACACTTATGGAAATAACTTGTATTAATGTAATAATAAGAAGTACATAGGGAATTCACAACCCAAGCCTTAACGTTGCAAATTCCATCCAACAATCCTAGCCTCCAAGATAGAATGTTTGCCTCCCAAAGGATGAGTGAGAATCACCTAGACAAATTTCACCAAAATAAGAGTAATATAATCCTTCCTCCCTTCTCAATGGAGAGGGGGTTCATATTTATAAGACTAAAGCGATAGGATAGGTTGAGGATTTAGGGGAGATGCCTAAGGGATCATCCCACTAGGTTAGGGGATCGAGTTCCAGGTTTCCTAGCATCTAGGGACAGGCCTCCATGTCACCAAGCTTCGAAGAGCCGCTCAAAGCTTCCTTTTATCCACTTTAACCAACTCCGACCCACCTTGCATGAAGTAAACCTGCATCAGAACTGGATCACCGCACCTTGTACAAAGGCAGCATGTGTCACTGACGCACTCTGTTAAGGTGCGGAGTGCCTCACCTTGGATTCAACGCACCTTGCTGGAAAGAAAGGTGCGTTGGGGTGACTACAAAAGGTGGAAAGGGAAGGAAAACAACCTTTCCCCAAATGATTTATCCAAGGAAATTTAGGGAATAAGGCATGGAGATAACACATGACTCATGATGACGAGATTTTGGTGTAACAGAATGCCCCCCAAAGCATGAAGCTGGTAAAACAGAACAGGTGAAATGATTTGTAATATGAAGGGATAGAGGCAAGGATTTGTTGTTTGGAAGATACTACTGCAATACAACTGACTCTGAGATACAAGTCTCACATGACTCATAACATGGCTTCCAACCAATACATTGCAGATCCATGAGAGTAGAGACCGAATGAACACAAACATGGCTAACATAGCCACAACCAATACAAAGTGGATCCGTGTAATATGACTCAAAAATATTCATCGCAACCTGGGCAAGATATGAGTTGACCCAGGGTCTTCAAGTCGAACCCACAATGATACGAATCTAACCATTTGATTACAAATTTTTTAATTCGGGCATGGTAGAAACCACTTGATTATCGGTTATTGATATACATCATTAAAAAGCGCGAGGGAAATCACCATTGATGTCAATGATTCCCAAGGTATCATAGTACAAACCATCGAATGTGAATCAATGAGTTGAGGTCGAACACTCGATGGAATATCTCAATCAAGAGTCAATGATGTGAACTCATGTTGAAAGCAAGGTAACCTTCCATTGATGCATCCAGGCCCAATGTACTTGATTGGTTTCTAGATTCAATCCTCGGATGATATGTTGAAGTCGACAAGGATGAATCCGTCAAAGGAGGGTCATGATGTATCCCCCATCATCGACACGAAACACGATCAAAGATGTTTTCGAGTAAATCATACTGTAGAGTAATGTGTGAGACCAACTCAGGAAAAACCAACATGATAGAAGGTAGAACGACTGCAGATAGTGAATTGATGAGCAAACCTCTCTTGAACATAGGCATGGAATGACTTGGCAGTATTGACATGACGAGAATGATACCAACCCCTAATGCAATTGATGATGGAAGCATTCTTTGGATGACCCAGAGGAGTAACAAGACTCATGGAATGAGTGTGACTCGGAGAAAAACAGATTACCCAAGTATTGAATGCATATGCAGATGATTTCCATGTTCAAGAGTGACTAATACTGTAGTAACTACAATGAAACACAAATTCTTCCCTTATCCACATCATGATTGATGAGTACCTCTTTTGTTGTTTAACAAGCTTGAGGAAGGTAACAGATGCTTGGTATAGCTCATCCTTCGAATGAGTCCAATCCCAAATGTTTTACGAACCGTAGATAGGAGGGGTTGGTCCTAAAATGGACCTTTCAATGTCATATTTTAACGAGTCCAAAGAAGGAAAACTTGGTGTCATTTCATGTTTAGAGAGTCTGAAAATAACTTAAAGAAGACTCCAAAGGTTCTTTTTCATAAAATTTAGTTTCTTCACCCGGAAAAGGATAAAACAACATGAAAGAGAACTCTTCCAGTCATGGTTAACTGGAGTGCTCCTTTTTCGTAAATAGTACCTCCTAGTCCGAAAAATGGGTTAACTATCACCATGAAGATGATCATTCAAATCCTCTTACAAGCGTGAAAACATCAAGTTCGCTTGGCGATATTTTCATATTTAGGGAGTCTTAAAAGAGATTAAAGAGGAACTCTGAGGGGTCACTTTTTCATGGGATTTTTAGAGCCCGAAAAAGTGATAAAAGATAACTCGGTGACTTATTCTCATCGTTTTACGAGCAAGAGAAAAACCCAAGAGTAAGCTCGGTGCCATTAATGTTTAATTTTAATGAGAGGCATAATAGCACAAAAACGCTCAAAGAGTCATTCACACTTGACAACAAGCGTGAAATGACCACAATACTCGTCAAAAACTTATAACGCCGCTTTACTTTACCTGTGGACTCCAAAAACTAAGTCAAAACAACAAATTAGGTGTTTAGACACAAAAATATTACCAACTATAGTAAAAATGACCCAAAAAGAATAAATCAAAATAAGAATATTCCATTTTTGATATAAAAAAGGGTCAAATAGTAAAAAATATTTACCATTGCTTTTTACCAAATTGGGAGGAGTGAAAACACCATTTGGATCCAATTTTCAAGCGTTGATTGCGGGAGTTTCAACCAGCCATTTTCGACACCGTTAGTGTCAGCACCCATCCCTCGAGTAGTTAATTTACCTTCTGTAATTATTTCCTTATGTTCATGGTTGTGTGTTGAAGAGTTAGGAATAACTACATATTCAAGGGTAGCATTATTCAAGACTTCATTAGGTATGTTTTCTTCTTCATTCTCTTCTCGGATAACAACTGATGACTTGGGTTGATCTTGTAAAAATCTTCCAGACCACAGTTGAATCTCATGTATTGGTGCAATCGAAATGGCATATGATGGAAGAGGTAACAACCCAATGCTATTAAATCATTGGGTTGGCTTATTGTTAGAATTTTGGTATCGGTTGTGCAGGTAATATTGTGGGTCTTGGAGGATTCACATTCCGGAAATGGTAAGGTAGATTTGGGATAGGGGGTAGTGAAGGAGGTACAAATCCAGGCAGAAGTTGATGAATATTAGGTGGGTAAGGATAGTTAGGCATAGGAGGGGGTGGTTGATCATAGGCTTGTCTCCTCCATCCATGCGACCATTGCTGTTGTTGAGCATTCTGAGGAGGGTATTGTGGTGGCCAATTCTGCCAACCTAAAGTGTTCCATTGTTGATGAGGTTGATAAGGATAGTAATAGGGTGGAATTTGTGATGGACCTTGATACAATGGTTGAGCTTTAGGTTTTCAAGGCCTCCTAGATGGTCCACCAAAGTTTCCACTCTTGTATACGGCTTGCAATCCAGGCAACGATGGACAATTATCAATTGGATGTTCTTCTGTACAAAGGTGACAAACTGGGACATTATTCCATGGACATCCTTGTTGAGGATGTTTAGTTATACAACTAGGACAGAAAACACTCATTGCTTCCCACTCCTCGTCTTTCCTCTTTTTAGCTTGTAGTGCATCTAGTTGAGAACCTATTGCTTCTAGGATATCTGTTTTAAAGTTTTTTAATAGGTTCCCAAATTCTACCCTTGTAACTCCACCAGAACCGGATGTGTTTTCTTTTAGGTTCCTAGCATAAAATTCTCGACAGTGTCTTCCACTTTTCCCTCTGCTCCTAGAGTAACTCCTACAAACACGTTCTTCATTTTCATTCTCCATGTGGATTCGATTTCCAAATAGGGAATACCTAGATGGTTCCTTTCTTGGTGAATATGGAATGTCCCAACGTTCTGTTTCAGGAAAAGTATTCTTCTTTTTAGAAGGAGAATTACCATCTACGTGGGAATCCAGTTTTGAGGGTACTACTATTGTTGTCTCAATCTTTGAAATAACCATGTTCACGGAATTCTCAAAAATAGCATCTACTTGTCCAGGATCTACTAAGTTTGGACTACCTCTTATTGAAAAAGTAGTGTCTTTGGGTTTTTGGACTGATGGAGGGTTGGAAGGTTCCGAAGTTTTACCCCTTTGAGTTTCCTCTCGTCTAAGTTCAATCTCAAGATGAGCTTGAGATTCTTCTAATGGATTTTATTTATGAATAAACTTTTCTGATGTCCCTATGGTTTCTCCTAATTGGTTTCCGGAAAGGATTTCCTTGGCTTTCCAAGTAGGACTATCCCTTTTAGAGGTTTTCCAATACCTTTCTGCTGAGTTAGTAAGTGGGGTGGCACGCCCCCCGTATAGGTTAGTGGTAATTTTAGTAGCAATTTTAGTTTTGATTAATCTACCTTGTGGGTCTCTATACCTATTCATGAAAACAAACTATGACTGAAATAAATTCTAACTACATCACTACTAGTGTTGGGTTTTGGGGATGCCTGTTATAAAAGATGTGCAAGTTCTTACCTCTCGTCTTACCGCTCACCCGCCACCAACCTATTTATAAATTTCAAAGGGAAGAATTCAAAATCTATAACCAAATTTCAAGAGAGAATTCTACCTATCTACAACTGGATTCTACCTACCTACAACTGAATTCTACCTACCTACTGTTAATTTTTTAGCATCAATTCAATATGATCTAGGATCTTATCTGAGAGAATAACATGTACAACATATCAATAAAAAGAAGTAATCACAAGAAACAATAGACACACAGAGTTTCCTTGGGGAAAACCAATAAGGTGAAAAACCCCAATAACTTCCTCAGAGATAGATAGAGCAATGATACAAAACCCAAGCATAAGAGATAGTCTCCTAGCAACAGCTTCTTCTCCTCCACTAGTGCTCCACTCTCCAATGAGTGTATGAGTGAGAAAGTGAATGATCAAATAGAGTGCCTCCCGCACTCTATTTATACTTGACTTGACTTTCCTAATAAACTTTACTAGGTCGGCCTCAACTCAACCACATAACATAATGCCGACAAGGCTGACCCCCACTAGGGTGGTCTAATAACCCTTTAACCCACATGACTTATACAGGACCAACCCCATCAAGGTGGTCTAATAACCCATCAAGTGTAAGTTACGACACTTAAAATATAAATGACGACACTTCCATAAAGAGGAATAATAACCTCTCTATAGGAATACAATATACATATATGAAAATACATTCTGAAGTTACAAATACATCAACACTCCCTCTTAACTAGGAAGGTATTTCTCGACACAGATCTGCTAGCACAAGTCTTCTTCTCTAGATCATCGTCATCGTCACTGTTGCTGCTATCTCAATCAATCTCTAATCTTCTCGTCATAGGAAGTTCTACAGAGCCAACCCTTTTTCATGTTGGATGTAGGCCCACCACCTGCAGGTCTTCATCATCACTGGCCATACTGTGGAATCGTCAGGACTTATTATGTGCATCACAAAACCTCGCAAAAGCATCCCAATCTATTATGAGAACACATCTCTACCTGTCGGATCTCCCAGGGACATATTATATGTTCTCCTAGAGCAATGCCTCGAAAGAGTATCCCAGGACTTATTACGGACACACAGCCCAACCTATCGAATCTCTCAAGTCAACTTACATGCTCATCTACACAGCCTGTCCATGGCCACAGAGAATCAACCTGATACTCACCATACATCATCCTGATGTACATCATCACATGATCATACTGATCATCATCATAGCATCATCCTGATGCATATCAACTGGAGCAACATCCTAAAGCTCATCATCTATGATCATCCTGATCATACAATGCATCCACCTGATGCATGTCGAGTATCTACATCATACATGATCTACCTGATCATACAATGTATCCACCTGATACATATACAAATACATGATCCACCTGATCATACAATGTATCCACCTAATACATACACATATACATGATCCACCTGATCATATCAAGCATCCAACATGATGCGTACACAAATGCATGATCCAACTGATCATATCAAGCATCCAACTTGATGTGTAAACAAATGCATGATCCAATTGATCATATCAAGCATCAACATCTGGATCCTCTCGATCAACAACATCAACATCTGGATCTCCTGATCAATAGCATCATCATCTGGATCTCCCGATCAATAGCATCATTTGGATCTCTCGATCAACATCATATGGATCATCTCCATCAACAGCATCAACATAGCAGCATACTCTGCACTACACATGATCCAATTACGGGATGATCAATCCCTCTCACTTTAAGACACCTCTCATGTCTAGGGACGATGCAATCCCAACCACAGTGTTAGTCATTTTTCATACTGGATGTGATCTAGATTAAATCTAGGATTTATCACCACATAGCCAGTCCTTTTTCATACTGGATGTGACCACAGAGCCAATCCTTTTTCATACTGGATGTGACCTAGATCAAATCTAGGATTTACCACCACAGAGCCAGTCCTTTTTCATACTATATGTGGCCTAGATCAAATCTAGGATTTACCACCACAGAGCCAATCCTTTTTCATACTGGATGTGACCTAGATCAAATCTAGGATTTACCACATACATTTTGAACCAACTGTTCATGGACAATGCAGTCCTATCACGTACATTTTGAACAAACCGTTCAGGGACGATGTTGTCCTATCACGTACATTTTGAACTAACTGTTCAGGGATGATGCAGTCCTATCACGTACATTTTGAACAAACCGTTCAGGGACGATGCAGTCCTATCACGTACATTTTGAACCAACTGTTCAGGGACGATGCAATCCTATCATGTCTACTTAGACAAATTCTAAGGACCACTTTTCGGAGACATATATCTACGGATCAATTCAGGGACCAAAGTCTAGGGATGATACAATCCCTCTCGTCCACTTATGCCAAGTCTTAGGACCACTTATCAGCCTTATCATTGATATCAACGACCTCATCGTCGGGACATGTAACCTCATCATCGATACAAGTATCCACAGGATTTCCTTCCTCAACCTTGTAGTAAAGGTTGGAATCTGCTTTACTCTTGGTAAAGACTAAACTGGATAGAAAGTTGTCTATCCTCCCATACCAAGTCCTAGGAGCTTGCTTCAAGCCATACAAGGCTTTCTTCAACCTGCACACATACGACTTTCTGTCATGTGTCTCAAAACCAAGTGGCTTCTCCACATACACTTCTTCGTCGACTACACCATTCAAGAAAGCTGTCTTGACATCCATCTAGTGTATCTTCCATTTCATCACTGCGGCTAGGGAAAGAACTAATCTGATGGAAGTGCACCTGGCTACAGGAGAAAAAGTCTCTTCATATTTTATTCCCTCTTTCTGGGAGAAGCCACGAGCTACAAATCTTGCTTTATATTTCTATGTGCTGCTATCTGCAGCATGCTTGATCTTATAGATCCACTTGGAAGTCACAACAGACTTCCCATCTGGTCTTGGGACTACATCCCAAGCATCATTCTTCATGATCGACTGATATTCCTCGATCATGGCATTCTTCCATTACTACATCCTGAATCCTGGGAACTTTAGATTCTTCAATATCTTTAATATATAGTTTTATTGAACTTCGTCGCTAGAACAAATGTTGTAGTCCTTCTTTTGTAGGTGATTGTACATGATCTTTTCTACAAGTCAAATTCAATTGCATGATTAGAACCTTCTCATAGTTTTCAGAACAAAATCTTACATATAAAGAAATATGTCATACAGTCATGCAATTATTTTAGCCAATGCTTTAATACAACATTTATCCATATCCCATAACTTTCTAGATGCCTTCCAATCTCTACCAGAACATTGTTAAGAGTGTGCACAACTCCCAACATGTCAGCAAAGAGGTTTCACTCTAGATAAGTAGCAATGGAATGTTGTACAGTGCCATAGGCCACTTACCCATCACATGCATATTAGTAGTATACTATTCATTAATGCATTTATCCTAATATTCATAATACACAATCTAAGTCTAGGAACATGAGCATATACATCATTGAACAATATTATTTATACAGTAAGAAATGATAATTCAAATACTTATCTTTGTTTGTTTGTTGGGTGGACTCCCTCTCAATCTTTGCTTCCTAGATTACCTGTCCTTGAACTTATATTCATCCTGGACCACTATGCATGCTTAAGTGTGCACTAGTGTCATGATTGTGCCATCCTCAAGATCTCATACATAATCATACATTCATTAGTATAATTTCAAAAAAAAAAAATCTTAAACATGTATAGTCACGATCATTTCAAACACAGATAATAAGCATTAGTATTCAAGGTTTCAGAGAAGACTTCTCTTACTCATGCATATTCATATTTGACCATAGAACTCTTCTGGTTAGTCATATCATCAATCAAGGTAAGAGACATAATATGCATAAACCCTTGATTACTTAAATTTCTAACTTCATGAATAATCATATACAAAAGTATAAGATCCTAACATAGGGTAGTAATCTAACTTGATATAAGAAAAACATACATGGTCATCATATTTGCTAGCTATGTCTAGCAATGTTTTTTTGTTCTCTTCAATGACCTGCATAACTCGTAAGTTAATCATTGTAGAACCAAAATAAACATACCTCTATGTGATCCATGACTATGGATGAGTCTTTGTCTTCATGTCACCATGGTCTTGATCTAGAACTTGATTTGTACCTTTCATGTTAGCGGATAACATTATCCTCATTCAACACCATAGTGCATTAGTACAATCATCAAAGAATGTCTCTTATCATTCACTTGCATTCATACTTTTACTAAAGTGATAAGACAAGTCTAAGAATGATCAAGATTGTTACTAGACTTAATAACATGAAGACAAACATATCATAAAATTAACCATGAACATACCTGTAGGTCATACTTGTCAGATTGCTTGTAGTAGTTGTTCATTTTGTTCTTAGGACAATCTGAGGGAGAGTGTCCTCTTCTTGGTATGTGCTATGAGAGCTTGATCTTCATTCCCCATCTTTTCTTCTTGAGCTACAATCAATCTTCTTCTTGTGAGCGTTCTTCCCACAGCCTACTGAATGAGATAAGTTTCTTCCTGGCACAAATTCCTTGGATGAAGGAATCCCATGATCTAGGAAGGCCATTAAGAGTGGTCATTACTACTTCTCCATTCTCTATATCTTCTCCCACAACTTCAAGTTGTTCTTTTATCTGGGAGACCCTTGAGAAATTAGACTACCTAGTCTCTGCATTCTGGATCTAGATATTCTCCAATTGATTCTTCAAGGTCATCTTCGAATTTATGTTCTTCCCTTCAAATAGCTTGGTCAAGGAATCAGACATCTCCTTGGGTGTCTTCAGAGATAGCACAGATGGTCTTGATAGAATCAGCAATGATCCTCTTTTCCTTGACCAAGTTCTTCTTATGTGAGGCCTTAGCCTCTTCTCCCTCTGAGACAGGAACCTCTTCACTTATGTAGGTGTCCAACTCATTCTCTTCTAGGATTAACCCAATCCTATACTTCCAAGCTTGGAAGTTATCAGCCCCTTCAAGTAGCTTGTCCTCAAGCTTGGTGTGGCGAGACATTTTCAATGAGAAACTCAAATGAAAATAAGAGATTTAGGTCTTACCATTTGATTTGCTGAAAACTGGATCTGGAGCTGGATTAGGGTTTGTTAGAGAAACCCTAAAAATTCAAACTTTGAATTTCAAACTTCTGAAAGGATAGAAAGATGCGCCTTGATGAGCTGATCAATCTGGTATACTTGAAATTTGAAAAATGCAAAGTTTCACCCCTCAAATTTGCTTTTCAAACTTTTGGATTCACTAGGAGGACCCTGAATTAGGGTTTTATTTTCCCAGAGCTTCACCCAACCAAAAAGTTCGATCTTGGTCTCTAGACTTCGATTTTTCAGAGGAGCTTCCATCCATGGTCTCATATTTCAGAAATTCCAAATTTTGCAAAAGCCTTAATTTCCGGCGTCACTAGATAGGACCCCAAACTAGGGTTTGATTTTCCCGGAGCTTCACCCAACCAAAAAGTTCGATCTTGGTCTCTAAACTTCGATTTTTTATAGGAGCTTCCAGCCATGGTCTCAGATTTTAGAAATTCCAACGTTTGCAAAAGCCCTAATTTTCGGCTTCACTAAACAAGACCCCAAACTAGGGTTTGATTTTCCCAGAGCTTCACCCAACCAAAAAGTTCGATCCAAAGCTCTAAACTTCGAATTTTCTGAGGAGCATCCAGCCATGGTCTCAGATTTCAGAAATTCCACTTTTTGTAGAAACCCTAATTTTTAGGGCCAAAACTAAAAGTGCCCAGAATTGAATTCTGATTGGACAGAAAGATGAGCCTTGCTGAGAGTCAATCTAGCCTCCTTCCTTTCAATATATGTGGAGAGAAACCCAAAAACAAGAAGCCCTATCTTCCGTAACTGCACAGTGTATTCTTCTCAGGTTAGCTCTGATACCATGTTAATTTTTGAGCATCAATTCAATATGATCTAGGATCTTATCTGAGAGAATAACATGTACAACATATCAATCAAAAGAAGCAATCACAAGAAACAATCGACACACAAAGTTTCCTTGGGGAAAACCAATAAGGTGAAAAACCCCAATAACTTCCTCAGAGATAGATAGAGCAATGATACAAAACCCAAGCATACGATATAGTCTCCTAGCAACAACTTCTTCTCCTCCACTAGTGCACCACTCTCCAATGAGTGTATGAGTGAGAAAGTGAATGATCAAATAGAGTGCCTCCCGCACTCTATTTATACTTGACTTGACTTTCCTAATAACCTTTACTAGGTCGGCCTCAACTCAACCCCATAACATAATGCTGATAGGGCCAACCCCCACTAGGGTGGTCTAATAACCCTTTAACCCACATGACTTATACAGGGCCGACCCCATCAAGGTGGTCTAATAACCCATCAAGTATAAGTTACGACACTTACAATATAAATGATGACACTTCCGTATAGAGGAATAATAACATCTCTATAGGAATACAATATACATATATTAAAATACATTCCGAAGTTACAAATACATCAACGCCTACAACTCCCCGGCAACGGCGCCAAAATGTTGGGTCTGTGAGCTATCTCAAGAAATCACCTAATATTTAATTATCGACCGGGGTTGGTATTCTTACAGTTGTGGCAAAGTATATGCTGAGGTAGAATCGTACCTAAGGTTTCGGCTTGTCAGACCTTGGAAATATTTAATAAAGAAAAGATAGAAAGATCTTTCAAAATGAAAAACCGAGTCAAACTTCGAAAGACAACAAAATAACTAATTAAACCTAACTAAACCAACAGATCAAAAATAGTATCAAGCTATACTACTCTATTCTAGGGACAATGACTGAAAGATATGAAAAATAACAATAAACTAGAAACTATGTTAACTCAAAACAAGGTTACAAACTACTTAATCAATTCAGCAATGATTCATTCATTAATATTCAAGACTACACTAAACTACCTAATTCCATTCTCCTTGTCGATCCTGAGGAAGTGTATCAAATGTAATGGGGATGGGAGAGAAGGTGTCAAAGTGACTTTCAAATGTAACAAGGAAGCAAAATGGAAGCAAATCTAGTTTAACCTCTATAAATAAATGTAATCTAAAGATTATCCAACTACAGTTAACTTTAAACATGGTGATCTATTTCCTATCTATAAGCAAAATGATATGGAACTAATGTGACTAAGAAACAAGTAGAAAACTTAATAAAGATTTTTACTGGGATTGAATTTGATTTGGAAGCAAGTAGAAAACTTGATAAAGATGTTTACTTCTGAACCAAACCCTATTCTATGAGCATCTTCATTATCTGTATGAAATGGAAAATTGATCCTAAGCTTTAATGAAGAAACTTATCAAAACTAAAATACTTGGAGAATGAAATTATTAACTCTAATACAAAGTAAATATAAAGAACATGTAGAAAACTACACTTAGAATGAAAACTGATAAATTCTATAACAGTAAAGTATTAATGTCGAACCAGATATAAAAGAAACATAGTTCGTAAAACAACTAAAGCGAAGTAAAGGAAAATAGAATGAAAACTAAAGATGATGATAACACTTAATTAAAAATTCTATGCAATGTAAAACAATATCTTAATTGCATCTAAGACTACTAATTAAAGCAAGAAATATTATAGTTAAAAGCCTAAGAAACTGGAATCTAAAATAAGCATAAAAATAATGCAAGAAGTGTTGAGGTCTGAATGACGATCCAGATGGTTGTTCTGAATGACAGTCCAGATGGAAGAAAACAATCTAGACTAAGAGAAGAGAAGATTTGATGATCTTAACTACCAGCTGGATAATGCATGTGATCCTACGGTGCAAGGAAAGCAGTGAATAAGCTATTTAAGAGCTAGAATAAGAAAAATCCATCTATGTTAATCAAAAATTTAGGAAACTAGCTATTTCTATTTCATCCTAAAACGAGACTGAGATATAACTAAAGCTAATATTTTGGTACAGGAAAGAAACTATTGAACTAAAATCCAACTACAAATGAACTTAGAAAGTTAAGCTAACTAGACTCTAAGAAAACTAAGCAATCTCAACCATTACGCGAACTAGATGAATTAAACTATTTTAAGCAAACTAATTGGACTAAACTATTTAAGCAAACTAAATGGACTAAACTATTTAATCAAACTAAATGAACTAAACGTGACCGATCACCAATTACATTCTGGAAATGTTATTAATATAAACAGTAAGTGAAACATACAGATTATAAATCAGAGATATCATTTACATAAGCAGTAAAAACAACATATACATTACAGAACAGAGATATCATATACAAAATAAATACAGAAATTACACAAATACACAACTTACCTGCAGAAGACAAAAAACAGAGTATATGCACAAACAGAAAACCACTGGTTGTTGAGGGGGCCCTTCTCAACAATCAAAGGCTAATCCTTAATCATTCAATCATGGCCACGCATGCTGATAAATTTTCATAAAACTAGGACAGAGATGTATTAAATAAAGAACAGAGTTACAGTGCTTTTGTATCCATTTGCAGCTGGAAAAGATTAACAAGACTAAAGATAAAGAAAACCGATTGACTGACTACTGACTAACTCGTCTCTGTTAGAAGTACGTCTATTTATACAACGTTACAATTGGGGGAGCAAGTAGACCCTTTAGTGGTCGACTGCTCTAATAATAGACCACTTTAAATGCCCAAAATGGCTTTGTTTAATATCTCGTGATAACACATAAGCCAAGGAATGGCTCTACTTAACATTTCGTGACAGCACGTAAGCCAAGGAACGGCCTCATAACAGTTACGACATGCACAAAGCATCGACTAGGTTCACGACATTAGTTTCCTCCACGCGGTCGTTGAGACGTTAATCCTCTTTAACATGGGCAGAAAGATATGTGTTGTCGAGTTGAGCATGCAGGAGAAGGAATCTTCCAAACCACCAGCCTACGCATCATAAGGACCACGTCCCAAACAGAACCCATGTGACGGTTTGTTTTCTAACATCCTAAGAATATCTCAACCAACGATCTCGTGGGTTGAATGCGGGTCTGAACGGCGGGTTGAATGCAGCTGATCGTTTGCAAAGTGAATACACATCTAAGTGGAGGTCCGTTTGAGAGCCACAACCTGTAAAATGAAAATGTATTTTCCAAGCAAGCCAAGAAATATCAATTAAACATCAATAAACCACAAAATGACGATTTTTACCCGAAATGCATGTGATGTGTAAATGTATGCATACCTGATCTATTTCACAGTCTGAATGGCAAACAAAATGACTTATTGCATCAAAAATGGTGAAAGTAATGCCAATCAGAATGTGTTTCGATGTTCAAAAATGATGACAAAATGGACACCAAAATTCCCCCAAACCGGAGATATGCCAGGTCCCACTGAGCAAACAGAGAAAAATTCAGGAAGAAGGATGAGCTGCAGTAGAAGCTACCTTCAACTTAGACGAGGAAGTAGCTTTAGCTTTAAACTTCTGGAGCTGGTCTTTCAAAATATCATACTTCAATTGGAGAGATAGGTTGGAAGTTGTTTTGGCATCATTTAAATCTTCCACACACTTCACTTGGAATCGTAATTCCTTGTTCTCTCGATGAAGCCCAAAGATGATCTCAGGATACTTCTCATGCTGGCTTTTCAACTTTGTTACGTCCTGGGTTAATCTATCCACAGTCTGCTGGAGTGGAGCAGATGCTTCTGTTAGAGAAATAAGGTCTTTTTGAGGGCTTAATTCCTTTAGAAAACGGTTCAGGGATTAGTAGAGGTAATGTGTTCCTCAAGGGCCTTATCTTCAATATGTGAAAAGGTAGGCTCCAGGATGGGATCTTTAAGTAAACTGGCTGATAAATTGGCCAACGCGAGGAGAGGGGACTTAAAGACAGAGTCATTCGCTTGGTCATCAGGGTTGTCCAGGTGCATTGGCTCAACGACTGGCGGATTGATGGGATAAACAACGTTCTAGTCGTCGGACTAGACAGTGGTCGGGTCGACTGTTTGGGCGGAGGAATGGACCCCATCTGGATTGTAGGAATATTTCTCGGCATTCCTTGAATTTGGGGATGCGAAGGAGGTCCTGGTAACTACCAGGCTCGTGACGGGTTGGCATTTTTGAACAGAGGTTGATGGATGCGGCTGGGTAGAGGGAATGCACGAAATTGCAGTGGATGGGGTTTGATAGGTTCAAGGTGGATGAAGAATGAGTAGAATGAGGCAGGGTTTACGCAGGGGGGTAGGTTTAAAACAAGGTCTGTTTGAGCGGCTGAATGATCACGGAGGGAGATTTCACACGTATGAGTGATACGCTATCATTTAGTTGCCTTAAATCATGTGCCACCTTAGAACTACGTAATTATGAATTCGTATGGCTTGTAATGTATTCAACCGTGTCCAAAGTAAAACTTTGGACAAGTTGAATCGTAATCTTTATTATGAATTTAGAAACATAATTACACATAAAAAGTCATGATGTTTAAGTGAATAAATAATAGATGGCACGATAACTCTTAAATGGAGGATAAGGATCATATGATAGCGCCCAAAATGTATGATTGACCAATATATGAAATGAGTATGCAAAGATGTTGTTTAATTTGATCCTTGTTATGATTAGTTACCTAGATATATCAACAACAAAAAATCAAAAATTTCAAACGTCTTGGCAAGTTATTAATATTATTGTGAGCTATGATTTCATTCAGTACTCCATTCATATCATTATTCATTTGACTCTTTCGTCAGCTCATTTGGATCATCATTCGACCCTTCATTCAACCCTTCATACAGACCTTTGTACAAAAATGTACTTTGATGGATCTAACTGCTACTGATTATGCAGAGAGATTTTTTTTTGGAACTTGTCAGCACACAAGAGATGTTGTAAACCTGTTTTTCTTGAATTTTAAGTTACGTTCTTTCTTATTTGTCATTGATCAAAAAGAACTTCTTTCTGCTTTTTGCGTTATCCTGAAAACACCTATTATTTTATCAGAGATACATAAACTTTTTCATCAATATTCAGTAAGTAAAAACAGTTATGATCCTCCCCCAAACCAAAAATATGGCATGTCCTCAAGCCATCAAATAAGAATTGACTAATATTCAAATATTTCCAATTAATGATTTAGGCAGTAGCTTCTAAAAAATGTTATGATAACTTTAGTAAGAAAATGAAATAAAAATGTAGATGATTCAGATATGTACATTCATCAAGAAGAAAAAAATACAATGGTTCTTAAGAAGACCATTCGAAGAATAATAATGTAATGGAGGCGAAAAATGCCATTGGGAAAACTAGTCATCCATGACCCATTGTAAAGATATCTTGTCATCCAAAGAATATAGATAAGGTTCACCATAGACCTTGTGAGACTTTTATAGTTATGGGTCCCATTTCTAGGATAATCATATCCTAGATATTGTGTAAATTAAATGACAGGGTCCAAGTTCACTTACAGCTATTTTCTAATGACAGTATAAACAACTGGCCTAAGAATGTATTTGCATACTCAAGTTTTTTTATGAGCCATGGGCATAGCAATGCATTAACCAAAGCTCTTTTACCTGATATTGCCTCGCTTCCAGCAGGCCTGTTCAGTACCCCGGTGGGTTTATCTTGGTACCATGCAAGCATATCCCTGTTGCCAGCGAGCCCGTTCAGTACCCCGGCGCGTTTACTTGCACTTACCGAACTTCCTTATTTTATTTTTTTTAAGATATTACTTAGCATGGACCCGCTGCCAACGAGCCTATTCAGTACCCCAGCGGGTTTGCTTCGTATATATAATATATATTATATATAGTATATATATATATATATATATATATATCTTTTTTAAGAAAGTCGGTAGGCACTAGAGTGTGCTAAGCCTGCTAAACACATAATTCAAAATTTTAGCATAAACCTTATGAGTAACTTTATTTATAAAGACCTAAATTATAGATCATGTCAAAAGATAATAACCTAAATCTGTTCTTTGACTTCCCAACCTATCTTCTTCATAAAAATTCAGTAATGTCCCCCACAAAATAGAAAATATCACTCACTTTTGGGCTACCTTTTAAAAGTGCTTAAGAGACAAGTTTTGATAATGAGTCTAGGATGAGCTAGTAGTCCATAGGTGTAAGATAGAGCTTTTGAAAATCATGGTAATTAAAGTAGGTCTTTAAGCAACTGTTCTAATGATAAATAAGAAATGTACATGTCTGAATCAAATACCATATACAGAATCAAGAAAGTGGTTAAAGATGACATAGAGAACATTTCAACTTTCACTATAAATTTCAGTTTTTAACAATGATCAGAAGAGAAAGAGAATGATAAGTATTTCTTTTTTAGAGCACTTCCCTTTCCAGATAATAGTGCATGAGCTGATTATGAGGTTCTTGTAATCAAACTGCAAAACCACTTGTTAGATGATTCAAGTTTATTCAAAGCAAACATATATGCACAAAGAAACGGTTATATGGATTTGAGGAAGAAGGAAAAAAGAGTCTTCTTGTTTTAATTGACAAAATTTCGTAAGCCGGTCATAAAAATGAATTTCCTGTAAAAATGCAATCAGTTATTAGAAATTACTCTTATTATTGAAAAAAAAAAACATATTTACATATACACAAATGAAGATAATCCGCAATAATTCAAGGACTAGGAGAAGGAGGAATGACTTCCTCTTCTACCAGCTTCATATCCTTTTGTTGGAAAGTATTCTGCACAAAATCTAGTTCATGTCCGATTACAACAAGGGAAATTTGAGAATCATCAATTGTTTTAGTTTTAGCAGATCCATTATCAAAAACTGTAACATTTTCATATGGACCCATCCCTCGAGTAGTTAATTTACCTTTTGTAATTATCTCCTTATGTGGAAGGTTGTGTGTTGAAGAGTTAGGAATAACTACATCTTCAAGGGTAGCATTATTCAAGACTTCATTAGGTATGTTTTCTTCTTCATTCTCTTCTCGGATAACAACTGATGACTTGGGTTGATCTTGTAAAACTCTTCCAGACCACAGTTGAATCTCATATTGTATTGGTGCGGTCGAAATGGCATATAATGGAAGAG
This sequence comes from Larix kaempferi, assembly GCA_027924585.1. Lineage (NCBI taxonomy): Eukaryota > Viridiplantae > Streptophyta > Pinopsida > Pinales > Pinaceae > Larix > Larix kaempferi. The sequence continues at coordinate 10,332,663 of BSBM01000259.1, read as the reverse complement.
GTAAAAACCCAATGCTATTAAATGCTTGGGTTGGTTTATTGTTAGAATTTGGTATCGGTTGTGTAGGTAATATTGTGTGTCTTCGAGGAATCATATTCCAAAAATGGTAAGGTAGATTTGGGATAGGGGGTAGTGAAGAAGGTACAAATCTAGGCAGAAGTTGTTGGATATTAGGTGGGTAAGGATAGTTAGGCATAGGAGGGGGTGGTTGAGCATAGGATTGTCTCCTCCACCCATGCATCCATTATTATTGTTAAGCATTCTAAGGAGGGTAATGTGGTGGCCAATTATGCCAACCTAAAGTGTTCCATTGTTGAGGAGGTTGATAAGGATAGTAATAGGGTGGAATTTGTGATGGACCTTGATGCGATGGTTGAACTCTACGTTGCCAAGGCATCCTAGATGGTCCACCAAAGTTTTCACTCTTGTATACGGCTTTCAATCCAGGCAACGGTGGAAAATTATCAATTAGATGTTCTTCTGTACAAAGGTGACAAACTGGGACATTATTCCATGGACATCCTTGTTGAGGATGTTTAGTTCTACACCTAGGACAGAAAACAGTCATTGTTGCCCACTCCTCGTCTTGCCTCTTTTTAGCTTGTAGTGCATCTAGTTGAGAACCTATTGCTTCTAGGATATATGTTTTAAAGTTTTATAATAGGTTCCCCAATTCTACCCTTGTAACTCCACCAGAACCGGATGTGTTTTCTTTTAGGTTCCTAGCATAAAATTCTCGAGAGTGTCTTCCACTTTTTCCTCTACTCCTAGATTATCTCCTACAAACACATTCTTCATTTTCATTCTCTATGTAGATTCGATTTCCAAAGAGGGAATACCTAGGTGGTTCCTTTCTTCATGAATATGGAATGTCCCAACGTTCTGTTTCAGGAAAAGTATTCTTCTTTTTAGAAGGAGAATTACCAGCTACATGGGAATCCAGTTTTGAGGGTACTATTGTTGTTGTCTCAATCTGTGAAATAACTATGTTCACAGAATTCTAAAAAGAGCATCTACTTGTGCAGGATCTACTAAGTTTGGACCACCTCTTATTGAAAAGGTAGTGTCTTTGGGTTTTGGGATTGATGGAGGGTTGGAAGGTTTCGAAGTTCTACCCCTTTGAGTTTCCTCTTGTCTAAGTTCAATCTCAAGATAAGCTTGATATTCTTCTAATGGATTTTCTTTATGAACTGACTTTTCTGATGTCCCTATGGTTTCTCCTAATTGGTTTTCGGAAAGGATTTCCTTGGATTTCCAAGTAGGACTATCCCCTTTATATGTTTTCCAATACCTTTATGCTGAGTTAGTAAATGGGGTGGCACGCCCCCCATATAGGTTAGTAGGAATTTTAGTTTTGATGAATCTACCTGTTGAGTCTTTATACCTATTCATGAAAACAAACTATGACTGAAATAAATTCTAACTACATCACTACTAGTGTTGGGTTTTGGGGATGCATGTTATAACAGATGCACAGGTTCTTACCTCTCATCTTACCGCTCACCCACCACTAGCCTATTTCTAAATTTCAAAGGGAATAATTCAAAATATATAACCAAATTTCAAGAGAGAATTCTACCTATCTAAAACTGGATTCTACCTACCTACAACTGAATTCTACCCACCAACAACTCCCCGACAACGACGCCAAAATGTTGGGTGTGTGAGCTATCTCAAGAAATCACCTGATATTTAATTATCGACCAGGGTTGGTATTCTTAGAGTTGTGGAAAAGCATATGCTGAGGTAGAATGGTACCTAATGTTTCGGCTTGTCAGACCTTGGAAATATTTAATAAAGAAAAGATCGAAAGATCTTTCAAAATGAAAAACCGAGTCAAACCTCGAAAGACAACAAAATAACTAATTAAACCTAACTAAACCAACAGATCAAAAATAGTATCAAGCTATACTACTCTATTCTACAGACAATGACTAAAAGATATGAAAAATAACAATAAACTAGAAACTATGTTAACTCAAAACAAGATTACAAACTACTTAATAAATTCATCAATGATTCATTCATTAATATTCAAGACTACACTAAACTACCTAATTCCATTCTCCTTGGGGATTCTGAGGAAGTGTATCAAATGTAATGGGGATGGGAGAGAAGGTGTCAAAGTGACTTTCAAATGTAACAAGAAAGCAAAATGGAAGCAAGTCTAGTTTAACCTCTATAAATAAATGTAAACTAAAGATTATCCAACTACAGTTAAGTTTAAACATGGTGATCTATTTCCTATCTATAAGCAAAATTATATGGAACTAATGTGACTAAGAAACAAGTAGAAAACTTAATAAATATTTTTACTGGGATTGAATTTGATTTGGAATCAAGTAGAAAACTTGATAAAGATGTGTATTATAAAAGCAAGTAGAAAACTTGATAAAGATGTTTACTTCTGAACCAAACCCTATTCTATGAGCATCTTCATTATCTGTATGAAATGGAAAACTGATCCTAAGCTTTAATGAAGAAAATTATCAAAACTAAAATACTTGGAGAATGAAATTATTAACTCTAATACAAAGTAAATCTTAAGAACATGTAGAAAACTACCCTAAGAATGAAAACTGATAAATTCTGTAACAGTAAAGTATTAATGAACCATATATAAAAGAAACATAGTTCGTAAAACAATTAAAGCGAAGTAAAGGAAAATAGAATGAAAACTAAAGATGATGATAACACTTAATTAAAAATTCTATGCAATGTAAAACAAGATCTTAATTACATCTAAGACTACTAATTAAAAGCAAGAAATATTACAGTTAAAAGCCTAAGAAACTGGAATCTAAAATAAGCATAAAAATAATGCAAGAAGTGTTGAGGTCCGAATGACGATCCAGATGGCTATCTGAATGAGTTAAGCGAGCTGGAGGATAAATTCCAGAGGTTGACTTTGGGTATGCTTGAGACATCCATAGATGAGCTACCTCGTTGTTACCAATGACATACTGCGGGGGTTTCTGCATGCTTTGGTCCACTACTTCGTAGAGTAGCTATGGCCATCATCTACTATCATGAGCATCCTAGGGATTATTTCATGTGTGATATGTATGTCTTGAAAGTCATGGGCTTCAGACTTTTGTAGAGAGGAATTACTGAAAGGTCACGTGCTTCAGATTTTGTATCAGTACCACATTTTTTGTATTATACCGACATGATATATATATATATACAAAACACTATTTACGGCTTTATATACTGTGTTTCATTGATTATTATGGGATCCTATGCATGTTTAGCTTACACATTATGAATAATTTACATGTTATGTCGTTTTGACATCTTTTCAGTAAAATGTTTTATGAATGTGCAATGTACCAATCCAATTTGAAATTGGCCATAGAGTCAGCAACAGTGTTCATGTCTCTCGAAATAAGCAGGTATTGGATGGATTCAAAGGACCTCTCCAAGATACATACTCGTCATAATAGACGGAGTATTGTGGGGTCATGGATAGCATAGACTCGGTTAAGATGAGAGACCACTAGTTGTGAGTCAAGGTGGACGACAATGTGATCCATACCCAGGGAAAGAGCGTCAGTCAACAATCCAATAACCGCATGATACTCCATGGCATTATTGGTTGCATATCCTAGACAACTTCCTCCCGAACTCATGAGCTCGCTAATGGGGGAATAGAGTACCCATGTTGTTGAAGCGAGGTTACGGGTATGCCAGATAGCGTCGTCCGCAAATCTAACACATGTTGTCATCTGCACATACAGGCGGAACATGGTATAAGCGTAAAGACAAGATCCTAGCACACTAAAATTAAAGCGTGACACCACACAAAACACACACCATGTACAATATATACATAGTACTAATGCATAAAAAACTTAGGCATAGTACTGCTTTAGGAAGAGTCCATTGCGAAGCTCCCCTAAAGATATCCCGTCATAGTCTTCTAGTTAATACTCTCCCTTCTCCAAGACACGCTTAACCACATATGGACCATGCCACATGGACTCAAGTTTGTCTACCCCCAGCTTATCATGTTTTTGGTCATAGGTGAGGACCAAATCTCCCTCACTAAAGATACGAGGTTTGACTGATTTGTCATACTGGGCCTTGATGCGCTTCTTATGTGCTTCGTTAGGCATAGCTACATCACGATAGGTTTCATCGAGTTTATCCAAGTATAGAAAATGTTCTTCATCGGCGGTGGTGTTTGGTAGAAGTTCGACCGCAAGTTTCAATGATGGAATTTCGCATTTAATAGGTAATACTGCCTCTAGTCTGTAAACCAATTGAAAAGGTGTGAACCCGCTGGAAGTTTTGACGGAAGTTCTATACGCCCATAGGGATGAAAAAATCATATTGTGCCAGTTATACCTGTGTGTACCCACCATACGTTGGATCATGGTTTTCAAGACCTTATTGATGGCCTTTACTTGTCCATTGGATTGTGGGTAATAAGGAGTTGAGTTCTCATGTTGGAAGCCCAACCTAGCGCTTAGTCATCCACCATCTTGTTCTGGAAATATTTTCCATGATCAGTGACAATGGCCTGAGGAAATCTGAAGCGTGCATTGTGAAGAACCTGCAATATTTAATTAATGAAAACACACGAGATAGCAGAAATAACAGAACTCAGAATCACTTTTATATTGATCGTAGGCCACTTCGATGGGGAAACCTCCTTTGAGCAAGCTCAATACAAATAACTTCACGGTACATTCATTGGTCTCAACACAAACTTATATACTAAGTCTAGGTGCCAATACCATGGGTCAATACCAAGTGTCAATACAAACCATGGGCTAATACAAAATATGGATCAACAAATACTATGGGATGACTTACAAAGCATATGCGTCCAACAACAATATACTAACAAAGTAAATAGAAGGGTTGACATGGGTTCCTAACATCCCCTCTACCTTAGAAAAATATTTGTCCTCAAAGCTTTACATGTAGAAATTGACGCAGAATCTGAAGGAGTGGTTCCCCTGTAGCATCCTCGGGTTGCATTCTGGCCCACTGACACCTTTTGAGTTTTAGGGAGGGTTTCTTGGAAGGTTGTAGACGAAGAAGGACCATATCACCTGCGTGAAAAGTGCACTCAGAACGGTGTTGATCGGCTTTTTTTTTCAGTCGAATTCTTGCCATGTGAAGATTGTCCCACAAAATGAGAAGAATCTGATCGCGGTTCCGAAGAACCGAGTAAATTGCCTGAACTGGGGAGTTGTTGAGCGTGTATGGAAGAAGAAATGGCGGTGCATGTCCATAAAATGCTTCATATGGTGTCCTTTTAGATGTGGTATTGTACCACTGGAGCGCTTCTAGGAAATCCATAGAAAGAGCTGTCCACATCTGTGTAGGGATGGGAAAGGGTTTAAGCAGTCCCTAAAGGAGTGCCGTTTCACCCTTGTTGACCTGTAAAGTAACACACTCAACCACCATCTGGTGATTTTTCAGTTTGAGTCCCTGCCAAAAGAAGTTACATTGTTCCCGGTCATAGGTTTTGAGGAACCCAGAGTGCTCTGTCGATGAAGAAGCATGGAGTTCATAGAAGAGATAGCCATGTTGAACAGATTGCAACCAATTTGGAACAAGCAGAGAAATAGCTGTAAGAGAAACTGGGTCATCAAATTTGCGAGCAGGAGCATCTGCCACCATATTATCCTTACCCTTTGTGTAAGTGATCGCATAGTCATAACCCATGAGTTGGATAACCCATTGCCGGTGTGCTAGGGAGGAGACCTGTTGTTCCAGAAAATGTTCCAGACTCTGGAGATCAGTATTGATGCAGAAATAATTCCCTAATAGGGATGGATGCCACTTCTGTACTGCATGCAAAATAGCCATCATTTCCTGCTGAGATGTAGATGCGGATAAATGCTTACCGGAAAGGTCTCTTGAAGGCGGCAAGCCCACTGGTGCAACAAAGACACCTACATATCTATCCAAGGAATTAGTGGAGACCGTTGGTGGGTGCATCTGAATGGAATGGAGCTGAGCAATGACACCATGTGAATTCTTCTTAAGGATCTTTTCCAGGAGATGTGAACTAATGATGCGGAGAGACCCTGGTTGTAATCCCATAAATTTGTGGTGTGTCCCATTGACTAAAAACTGCATCCAAAGTTCAGCAAAATCCCCTAAGATGGGGCCAAGTGTGAGTAACCATTGAACTCCCAAAACGACAGCACATCCACCTAAGGACAAGGAAAACATGTCAGAGTGCAGGTTATAATCTTCCAGAGAGATACGCACATTGTGACACTTTCCCTTGCAAGGTAAGGTGCCCCCATTGGCAACCATGACTTCAAAGTTGGAGCCAGGATGGACAAAACAATCATCCTGTTTGGCGATCCGAGGGTCAATGAAGTTATGAGTGCTACCAAAATCGATGAGTATTGTAAGGGGAAGATTCTTGAAGTAACCGCTGACTCTCATTGTTTGGAGGGTGGTGATGTCGGATAAAGCATGGAGAGATATCTCTGGGTGGTCTTCCTGAGATGGGAAGTCAATAGGCGGCTCCTGAATGTCGACCTGATCATCTGGTGTATCTGGAGCTTCTTCACCAACTTCAGAGGCAGACGGAGAATCCACATCCAAGAGATAGAGCTTTTGTTGAACACATCTATGTCCCCGAGTGAATTTTTCATCACAATTATAACAAAGCCCTTTTTCTCTGTGCGCCTGCATCTCTGTTTCGGACAAATGCTTGATAGGAGCTGGCGGGATGGGAGGTCGTTGAGAACCCATATTTCAGAAGGGAACAAAAGTGGGTTTGCAGCGTCATTGGGAGGAAATCTTGTCTTTTGCTAACTTATCCAACCCTAGGGCTTCCATCATTGTGTTGGGACATAACATTTTGACCTTTGGGCGGATTTCATCCTTAAGACCACTGATAAAACAACTCATGTAGAAGTCATCAGACAATCCTTCTGTGTGGTTGGCTAGTTTCTCAAATTCTGTCGGATACTCTCTCACTGTGCCAATTTGGTGAAGTTTAGTGAGTGATCCTATGAAGTCATCAAAAGCACTAGGACCAAATCGTGGCAAAAGGAGTTGGCAAAAATCTGTCCTGTTTGGCTCGGGATGAGCTTTGATGTACCAACAGTACCATTGAAGGGCTTCCTGTTCCAAATGAAATGATGCAAGTGGAACTTTCTGGACATCAAAAGTATTATGCAGACAGAAATATTGTTATGCTCGATATATCCATCCAGTCGGATCAATACCATTGAAGCGAGGAATATCAAGCTTCGGCCCATGAAAATTGTTGGAAGAAGAGAACCCGGTGGCTACAAAAGATTCTAACTGTCAGTTATTTTTCATGGCTGAATGCTGAAGATGGAGGCTGAGAAATTTTTCATCCAGATCTTGGAGTTTGGTTTGGATGGCTGCAAGTGCTTCCTCCATGGTGTGTGCTTCTGCACGGGTGACAACCATAACCAGGGTTTTTTCTTTTTCTTTTTCTTTTTGGAATGGATAGAAAAACACAAACAGAAGCTGAGTTAGTAAAGGGAAATTTGGATTAGGGGAAAAATCTAATGGGTAATTGGGGTTTGACTAGATTTTGGACACTGTCAAAAGGACAGGAAAGCAAAAAACGGGGATTTCAGAAGCAGGGTGAAAGAATGAGAAAATTTGGCAGAGAGGGACAAAAAAGCAGAATTAGGAAAAGGAACTCTAGGGTAAAATTTGAAGGCGTTCGGGTGAAAATCAAAGAAGTTATGGCAAACCCTAAAAATAGACAAATGTGAGATTTCGGGTGTTGGAAAGTGGAATTTGGGATAGGGTCGTCAAAAATGAAATATGCAGAATGGGATTACAGGGGTGTCAGGGAAGTTTCAAGGGAAACGGAGTTAAAACAAGGGAGATATGGTGGAAGGGATCGGCAATAGATGGATCTGAAATGGCACCGAATGGATCGAAAATGGATGGATCTGGAACGGCTTTCAGAATAGATCTGGAACAGCTTTCAGAATGGATCTGAAATGGCTGGATATGAAACGGATCAGAATGGATCTGAAACAGCATGGAAGTGATCGGCAACAGTTCAGCTAAAAATAGATATGGACCCGAGGTATGTTCGGCTTCTTAACAGTTCAGGTGTTTCACTCGGCCACCAATGCTGTCTGACGGCTTGCGTATTGGGGCAGTACCCCTCACTCCATGGCTCAGGTAAAACTGATAACCACTTTGCCACAAACGACAGCTCTTGGTTTACCTCACAGGTGGGAACTAGTCAATCAAGTAGGGGTCGTTGCCCTTTTCGCTGGTAGGTCCTCTCAATGGGATAGCTACTTTGGGGTTCCTATGGTACTCCTCACAATGAGTTGTAGGGATTATGCCCAATTACTTCCCACAGTTAAGCGGATAGGGATTATTCCTAGATCCGAACTTGCAACAGATGCGAAAGAAAAAAAAAATTGGCAGAAATTCCACCCAACGAGCCCAAGAAAGTGCTCGACCCACTTGGTAAAATAGTCAATTGAGACGATGACATAACCATGCCCCTCGGCTGAGGTAGGATTATGATGCATGAATTCTATGCCCCATTTGGAAAAGGGGCCGACGGCAATAACTGGGTGTAATGGGGTTGGATGAGAGCGCTTTTTATGATGAAAAAGCTGGCAACGAGGACACTTCTTGACGACTTCAATAAAATCTTTAAATATGGAAGGCCAATAGTCTCCAACGCGTAGTATTTTCTGAGTTGTATCCATCCCATAATGATGACTGCCACATGCCCATGGGTGACAATTATTCAAAACGTGTTCATCCCCATCATGAATTAAGCATCATCGGAGGATAGAATCAACACCACAACGATATAAGGTATCACCAATGATGAGGTAGTACTTTGCATGGTGACGCACACAATGGAGGTCATCACGAGATAACTGAGGACGAAAACGTTGGGTCTAGAGATACAAAGTGATGTCTCCATACCATGGATTAGAAGTACTGGTGAGAAACAAAGACTTGTCGGGGAAGGAGTCAATGGCTTAGTTCCCTGATCAGTACGGGGAAGATCGCATATGAGCTTCACAGAAAACAAATACTTCTTTGATTTGGCCTTCTCAAAATGGAGGTCGAATTCCTGAAGAATTACGATCCAACGCAAATATTCCCCCCCAGCACCTAGCGGGTAAGAACGTGGTACATAGGGTTAGATTCGACAATGATGGTAGTAATGCAAAGTAGGATGTAATGACGAAACTTCTGAACAAAAGTGACTACTGCGAGAACCAACTTCTCGACATCTGAATATCAGGTTTCAGTGTCAATAAGACCCTTACTAAGGTAATATATCACATGTTCCTGGGCGTTACTATATTCCTGGACCAAAACCATAGCGATCGTGGTAGTGGAAACAACAAGATAAAGGATGTAATCCTTGGTGTAATTGGGTGGTCGCAACATGGGGGCATGAGTGATGGCATGATTTAGGTTGTCAAAGGATTGTTGGGAATAATCATCCCAAACGAATGGGACATCCTTCTTCAATAACCACATGTATCCATGTGTCTTCTCAGCGACATTACACATGAAGAACCACAGGTATTTTTCCTTCCCCTGCAAACTTTGAAGTTTCATGATGACAGTGGGTGGTGGTAGAGAAAAGATAGCTTCCACCTTGAGGGGATCAATATGGATCCCATCTTTCGAAATGATGAAGCCTAAGAGGCATCCAGACTCGACACAGAATATGCAATTGTGAGGGTTTAGACGAATGTTATATTGACTACATCTGAGGAATACAACCATCAGATGATCAATGTGAAACTCACGACAATTCAAATGAGCAGGGAGGTCGTCAAGATATGGCTCCACAAAGTCCTTCACGTAGTGGAAAGCGTACGACATAGCCCACTGGAATGTAGCACCATCATTTTTAAGGCCAAAGGGAAGTTTGTGATATGCAAGCGTGCCCCATGGGAAAATGAAATCATTTTTATGTTGATCGGTCGGGTGGATCTCAATCTGATTATAGCCAGAAAATCCATCCATAAATGAGAAAATGACACCTCCGGCATAGTTGTCGATGATCTGGTCGATAAACGGGGTAGGGTAATTGTCCTTGGGATAGGCCTTATTTAAATCCCTGTAATCGACACAAACCCTAATGATGCCCTGCTTTTTAGTAATGGGGATGACATTAGAGACCTAATTTGTCAAGGGAACAGGATAAATAAACCCGCCTTTCAACAGTTTTTCAATTTCTACATTGATAGACACAGTTTTCCTAGGGTACACTTGACGTATTTTTGTCGGATAAGTTTTGCGTCGGGATATGTTTGAATCTCATGCACAACAATAGCAAGATAAATACCGGGCATTTCCTCGTAGCTCCATGCAAATGCATCGCGAAAATGTTTAAATAAGGTCATATATGTAGTGATCTCTTCAGGAGCACAGTTTTGGCATATAAGGATATATTCCACAACTCCAAGTGTGATCGAGATGTCAATCGGAAAAGTAGGCATAATGTTTTCCATGTTTCCCTCAGTTACCATATCACAAGTGAGGATCGGAGATTGAGGGTAGGGAAAGACATCCGGTGAAATGATTGTTTCAATACGATTCTCCACGGCATCCAGTGGAGGGAGGAAAGACAATTGATGGTGGAGGTATTCCCATGGGGGTTCATCCGCACTCATTATCTCCATAATGGACTCGTCTAAATGAAAAGTCTGGAGTAGAGGATCGGGGAGGGATGAATTTCGTGGTAAGGGTGGAGAAAAATATGTAGATGCCACCAAAGAGTGGTCATCGAGTGCAGATTGGATAACCTCATTAGTAGCTTCTGCAAGTGTAAGAGGCATGGCATCTCCAATTGAATCCAACTTATATAGATCGGGCACGATCCATTGGTCAGTAGATTTGGGTGATGATGGGATCAGAGAGGAAATAATGTTCATAGTGGAAATATGGGAAGGGGGATCTGATGTTGGAAAGACTCCCACAAGGGATGAATCTTTAAGGAGTCTTATCCCCACACTCTCGAATAACTATGAAGAGTTTCCTAACAAAGGGACATTATCTGCGGGATGAGTAGTGGTGTCCGATGTATAGAAATCTAGTTGGTCGATAGTGACAATTTTCCCTTGGTGGGGAAATTGCATGATGTGGAAGACGGATGATGCGACCGCAGTCATGGTGTAAAACCAATTACGACCAAGGAGTAAGTTATAATCCAAAGGGGCATAAACTACTTCTACGTTGATAGAAATGGTCTTTCCCCCCAACTCTATTTCCAAGGCTTGTAATAGTCTGTGTGGTTGGAATCCACGACCGTCGAATGCTTTAAAAGCGGTAGGGGAACAGTTCAACTCGAGAGAGTCGATGGCTCGCCAACAAGATAATGACATAACCGAGGTGGAGGATCTTTCGTCTAAGACAGTACAATGGATTCTTTTGCAAGCGACATTGGTAACAATTTGAAATGGCAATTGGTGGGAAAGCCTCGGCTTGAAATACTCAAGTTTGAACATGATTGTATTTGAGGAATCAGGGTCTATAGTGCCAATATCAGCGAGGAGAGTCTTACGCTGATTAGGATAGTTTTGTAAGACTTCCAACGTCCACATAGCATAAGGGGCTTGTGCTAAGTCCTCTACAATGTTGTAGTTTTGAGCATCCCGAGCATTGGGATTGAAAACAACTTTTCTAATCGTGCTCTTGGGTGGATGTAACATTGAATCAAGTGAAGGTTTCTCAATAACGAGAGGGCCTTGAGGCAAGGGAATGTATGATGTAGATGCAGAAGTTCTTTCAGTATTACATTTTTTAGATGCCTTATTGGGGATTGATTCATATGATTGAGATCGAGTATTCAAGTTGACAGTTTCGCTATGCATCATGAGAACATGAGTGGTAGAGGATGGTTCTCCTTGAGAAGGAGAGGGTTTTTGTGAAATCATTTGTTGTTGTTGCATGGGGAAGGGATCGGTTAGTACTGCGGGTGTAGGGTTTCCCTTGCGAAACGTTTGTACTTCATCCCAATGTGGGAACTCTTTGGTGAAATGATCACCACCACACAGTAAACAAGGATACTTGACCTTCTTCTTTTGCTTTGCGTCATTGGGATTTTTCTTTTGTTCCTCCTGGTTAGAAGACTTCTTGGATTTTCCTTTCTTCTTCTTTTTACCACTAGATTTTTGAGGTGAATCATATTGTACTGAATTCACTTCTTCAATGGAAGCAGTATTGGGTGACTTGTTGGTGTTTTTCCCAACCTGAGATGAGGGTGGAGTGGAGCCATGGTGGTTCGGTGATCCACCGGTTTGAGAAGAAGGATGGGTGTGAACGGAACCAATGATGCCATCGGCATGAGGTCCCACCGGTGGATTTGTTGGATCATATGTAGGGCGGGGGCATCAAGGATGATGTCATATAACATGCCAGATTGAGCATAGACGAGGTCTAGATATTGGGCACGATCTATAGCTTGTTCCTTTGTGATGGCTCCACCCATAGCTATATCTTTAGCTACGATGGGTAGGAGTGACTTTGTAAACCAGTCGGCCAGAAGTTGGTATGGAATGGTATCTTTGATAAGATGTCGTCTCCTCCACCACTCATGAATATGATCGGAGATATGAGTGGCAGTGTTTTGGCGGAGAGAAGTCAACAGATCCGTACCAGTTTCATAGATAATTGGTAACTGGAAATGAGTAAAATTTGACATAGCCAAAGGTCAAAAATCAGGAAAGGAGTGTGGTGGTAACATGATGTACCACTTGGCGGATGTGTCGGTAAGAGTCCGTTGGAACAACCTCAAACAGATGGAATCATCCATCAATGAATTTGATGAAAACCACAAATGATAATTCATCACGTGGTTCTTAGGATCTTCACCAGGTTTTCCATCAAACTTCCGGATATCAGATGGTAACTTCACCGGAATAGGTGTCCAATTAACACCGTGATAGATGGGATCGTTAGTTAATCGAGAAAAGTCTAGAAGATCCAATGTATCCAGAAATGGTAACTGTTGGTTTGACTGTGGATACTGGTAGTACTGATAAGGCATCGGTGTACCAGTAGGACCATGGATGGATTGATCATAAGGTATGTCTGTAGTAAATTGGCCATATGGTGGGCCTCCTGGGTTAGGAGGTGGACTTGAAGGGGGTCTGCCTCCGTAATAGGGAGGTCCTCCTCCTAAAGGTGGGGGTTCGTCGCCTCCAGAATGAGATGGGGGTCCTCCTCCTGTAGAATGAGGTGGGCCTCCTCCCGAAGGTGGGGGTCCTCCTCCTCCAGAATGAGATGGGCCTCCGCCGAATGGTGGGGGTCCTTCTCCTCCAGAATGAGGTGGTCCTCCACCAAAAGGTGAGAGTTTTCCTCTGCCAAAATAAGGCGGGGGTCCTCCTCCTCCACAGGGAGGTGGTGGTGGTGGACCAAGTGGTGGTGGAGGTGGTGGGATTGGTGAGTGTAGTGGGGGTAGTCCACTGGTTGGGGTTCCAGTTGGTGGAATGTGATGATGCCCCTATGGGGTGTTTTTGTTTCCAGGATAGGGTAGTTCAGGAAAGAGGTTTCTCGGATAGTTATGTCCTATAATGGGATTGCTAGTACCCGAATGAATATAACTCCATGGAGGTTGATTCCAAATGGATGGTCCCCTGACGTGATGTGTCCCCATGGTTTTCCCCACGATTGGTAACGAACTAACAACCATAGAATGTCCTCCACACACGGGATGGCCACTAATAAGTGTTTCCCCCCAATCAAAAATTGTCCACTTGTAGGAGCATGCCCAGTAACCTTGTATTGACCACTAATCCAAGGTTGACTCGCAGTTAATTGGTGACTACTAACTAAGGGAGGAGCGCCACTCGTAATGTAACTAATAGGTAAGCTGTATCCTCCCCTCGAATTTTGAGGGGGGGGTGGGGGTAGCATTCTAGTAACAAAGTTAATAGTGGTCGAAGGTTTCCCTTTGACGGTTGGAGTCAAATGGGGTGTAGAACCGGTCACCTGGTTGTGAGGTGCACTCGTAGGAAACAAGGGTTGACCTGGTTCATAAGTGGTCATGTTTGGTGTAGATATTTCTGATGAAGAAAAAGATAAAGAGCGTATGGGGGTATGTCTAAAAATGGGTACTACCAACTTTCTCCCCCGTGAGAGGCTTTAGTGGCTAATTTTTTGCTATCCAGTTGCGAATGGATGATCTGCTCATAGATTGGAGCAAGGAAATCGTTGTTGGGAATCCATCGACGGGTTGTAGTTTCTACCATTGGAAATAACCCAAACTCGGCAACATGACGACCTAAAGAAGTATCCCAAAAGGATGCAATTGGACCAAATACTGTTGATACGAGGTCATCCTGGGTTTGGTTGAAAATCCAATATGTAGCCCTGGGATTTCCTTCCAACAAATGATGGAAGGATGTGTTTTGTGAAGTAGATGGTTCCATGGTCACAGATCCTGCAGGATTGGAGACTGGTGGACTTACGGGAGGTGAATAATGTTGATGTCCAATTTTGCCATCAATTTTGAATCATTGATCCTGCTGTGTTGGTACTATTTTTGCCATTTTTGGTGTATTAAGTCATATTTCTCACCACTCAGACCTCCATTCGGACTCAAGTATGAACATATTTAAATATTTCATGAATATCAATTGATTATCATCTTTTTATGGCTAATTAATGTTAAATTAACACTTCTAGACTTGTTGGGCACATAGTTTTCATTTTTCAAGCTGTGGTTTTCATACGAACGACCATCCGGACGCTCATTTGCATTCGGATGCTCATTTGCATTCAGACCTTCGTTCGCACCCCAGAAATCGTTTGTTAGCATATTTTGGAGCATTGAAAACGAAAACGAAGACGTGGGTTTCGCTTCCCACCTGGCACTTATGGATCGTGAGCTCCTGTCGGTGAAGATTCGCATTAACACTAGCCCAAGCCTCTAGTGCATATGTTGTCCACGTCCAAGGAACCACTATGCACGAATTGGGGGGAGGTGGCCTGTGTGTTTTAATGGGTCATTTCTCCAGCATTAAACGCCCTCTATTTTTAGAGAGGTCGACCACTTAAAGGGTCGACCTACTCTCCCTTGTAAATATTATATAAACACGCCCAGGGTTGAGAAGAAGATAGTGAAAAACGTTGTGTAAACTTTGCTTCCGATTTTTAATAAAAAACTATGTTCAGCTGTTGATATTAATTCATCTTTTGCTTCATGGTTGGTGACTGAGTAGATTAGGAACGACCTCTGTGACTTGAGAAGGGCACCTCAACAACAGTGGTTTCATCTGTGCATATCTCATGATTTCCTTTCGTTTTTTCAGATAAGTAATTTCAGTTCTTAATGTTTAAAATCGTTTTCCTGTAGGTGTTGGTTCAGTTGTTCATAAAATGTAATATTTTATGTTTACATGTAGTTTTCATATTTGTTATTCATACGGCCGGTCATTCGCACTTTCATTCAGAACTGTCTTTCAGCATTCCATTCGTAACTAGACATAATTTTAATTTATTTCCATCATTTTCAGTATCTTGTTTATGCATATGTAGTTAGCTAGGGTGTGGATTAATTTTCCAGTATTTTATTGTGTTGTGTAACTAGTTGGAATTCGAATCCATCTTCAACATTTCATATTTCATTTCATATCAATACATAGATTAATTATTTTAGTTATAGTTATGATGAAATCCACTTACACTTAAATTCCATTTTACTGTGCAGATAGGAAATAGTTTCTGATTCAAGTGTAGAATAGTGTAGTTGTCTTTTGGCTCATAGTATAGGTAGCTTATAATTTTATTTCAGTAGTTTTCAGGCTTAGAACCTAGATTAGTATAAGTTTGCTTAACATGTTATCATATATTTTTATCCATTATCAGTTCATCTCATTTCTGAAGTAGGTTCAGCATTTTTTTTCCATTTTACATTTGAATTCATAATCAGTCTTTTATCTCTATTTACATAACATGTTATTGTTTTAGAATTTGTTAGTTCCATTGTTAGTTCAGTCATTTCTTTTCAGTAGCTATAAGAGAATAGAATCAATTTTCAATTAAAAATTAGTAAGTCTTCTTTGAATCTTATTTAGATGCAGTAGTTCTAAGTTATTGTTATGATTTTCAATTAACAGATCAGTCTTAACTAGTGTAGATTTGCTTCTCAACTTTAGGTTAGTTTGCATCATCTTTTATGGTTAGTCAGAATAGTTTGATTTACTATAGTAGTACTTTGTTTCTGCTCTAGGTATGCTTACAAATTGAATGTGCTTCCAGTCATTTGAGTTACTGTTTTGTACTTAGCTTTAGGTTTGCTTATGAACTCCAAGTTTAGTTTGCTTTTGGTAATTGATGTTTCATGAAGTAGTTTGAAGTCTTGATTGGCATTTGCATAGGCATTGCATGTTTTGATTCTGAAATAGTCATTAGAGATAAAACAACTTAAGTAGTATTTCATTCCAAGTATTGTAACTAGGTTCTTAAATATCATTTGCTTATGGATGAGTAATAGTGACAATGTTTAAATTCTCTTGTAATTGGTCTATTTTTCAGTTTCCATATTTTTGTAGAAGTTAAGTTAGATTTATTTCCATTTTGCATCTCCATAGCATTTGTAAGTCACTTTGATACAATTCTTCAAGAATATTGGAATTAGTTAGGCTTACTTGTGAATCATTTAACTGTTGAAGTAATAGTTGTCAATCCATGTTTTGTTCTTAGGATAGCATTTCATTTTGTCTTCTTAGATTTGTAGTTAATTGTTACTTAAACTTCTTAGTTGTCATTTTTTTCAAAGTAGCATAGTTTCTTGTCTTTACATAGTTAGTTTACAAGTTAAATTGTTCTATATCTAGGTTTCTGAATTTGTTTCATAGTTAGAGTTTGAATAGTCTTTTTCATTCCTAGAATAAGATTTGAATGATAGTTTAGTAGTTTCCACTTCCATAGAGTAGCTTGTTTTTTATCAAGTCTTGCTTCCTAGACTAGTACTTTCTTTATATCTTGCAATTTTAATTCTTGTCCATAGAGTAGAATAGTATAGATTGATACTATTCTGATCTGTTTGTTAGGTTAGGTCTAGTCAGTTTGATAGTTATATTTTCAAGTTTGACTCAGTTTTTCATTTTGAAAGATATTTAAATCTTTTCATTATTAAACATTTATAAGGTCTGCATAGCCAAAATCTTAGTTTCCCTTCTACCTCAGCATATATTTTGTGACAACTCTAAGTGTACAAATCCAGGTCGATAAATTAAATATTGGTTGAAGATTTAATAGACATAAATTACACCAACAAATAATTCATTCCTGAATCCATGGTAGAGTTTTCTTTCTCATGTGACAAATACACAATAGGTTGATCCATGTTTCATCCTAATTTATCCTCCTGATTAAGGGTATATTCAGGTGGCAAGTTCAAGATCTTGCGGGATCTTCTCAAAGGTTGATTAGCCAAAACGAATGAACCAAGATTTCTCCTAAGAGTTTTCTACAAACGAAAAAATCACACTTTCACAATCTACAAAAGCTAAGGCTGCAAGAAAACTTATGTGATGGACAGGATTCAATGGTATGGAACCTCTCAGGATTTTCAAGGCTTCGCAACTCGCGATATACCACAGGGTCCAACAGTTATACTTGGCCCAATTTTTTAGCGCACTTACCAGGGAGGATGGGGACCGTACCCTTGACCTTATAACCTGACTACCTAGAAGTACATGCGTAGTATCTCCCCGAGTGTTGTTCTCAGTGTATTGCTCTGCCAAGAAGGCCAAATGGTTGACTCAATTGGTTACAGGAATCCTAGAAGGGTCTCCCGATATACTCAGGGTACGTGGGATCTCAAATCCGTAGTGGTGTTGTCTAATGCACAACCGTACAACAGGAGCCTTCTGATATACTACCAAGTATGTGAAGTACCTTTCTATATACCCAATGGTATGTGAAAGGTCGTTCAATATACCAGTTGGTACGTGGAAGAACTGCAATCCCACGGGATGCAGTGCAGGCAGATAAAGACATTTTCCATGCTTAAAGACGTCGGAACACGTCTCTAACTTACACACAAGTTTCTATACAATTTTAACCTAATGCTACCATTAAATTTTATCTTGACAGTTAGGTGAATGTATGAGGTGAGAGACTGAAATGTAAAAATATCCAAGCCTTAACTACATGAAGATGAAAATGTTTCTTTTATTTTTCTTTCGATGAAAAAAATCTATGGTAAGGAGAAATATTTTCTTGTTTCCGATGAGAAAAAACAAACAAATACCCCTATACTTCGAACTCTACCAAAAGATAAATGAAGCACTCCTTTACTAATCCAACAAAAGAAAAAAGTAACACACCAAATCTAAGTGTTTTTTTCTTTTTCTTTTTCTTTTTCTTTTCAAAATTAAACGAATCTACACAATTATGAAAAGAATAATTTCTCTCTAGAATTCAATAACTCTAACTCTCCAAAACAATGATCCAAGAAGAAAAAAGAAAATAAAAAATGCAAGAATATTTCAACTCTTGGAATGCTTTGTAAAAGTTTGAATTTGCTTGAGTTTTTCAAAGAAATGATAGATCAATTTTTCACAACTAAGAAAATACAAGCAAATGATTGTCTTTTCAAACTTTCCAAAGATCTACCAATGACAATTTCCAAAGCATGAAAAAATTCTACAACAATTTCCAAGAAATGAACATGAAACGAGGATAATGAACCACTTTGATTTTCCAATAAATGTATCAAATGAAATCTGATAACTATGACACTTTCCATATATATGAGTAGCAAACAAGAGAATATGCTACTGCACTCTAATCAATTGGAAATTCTCAAAGAAAAATAATCACTAAAAAATATCAAAGACACTCAAAATCACGTAAAACCAAATAAAGTCACAACAACTAAGTGTAGGAAAGCTAGGAATTCAGATCTAACAAATCAAGCAGATCAGGTGAAATGATCAGGATTCATTAGACTGAGCGGATCGATGGGGGATTGAAATTTCCCACACAGACCAAAACACTCGCTTGACTAGCTAGGACCCTAATCGACACTAAAAAATTCACAATCAAGCCAAAGAATGGTACATGTTGGGTCTAAGGGTTATGTGACTATAAGGTGCAGTGCACAGAACTCTAAAAATCAAACCAAAAAACAAATGGAGAGAATTTTGACACAGTGTACCAAGCAATAGAGGGCGGCGCACCCTGCTATTGCGCACTAGAGTGTTGGGAGGTCCAACAATGCACTTTGCACATTGGGTAAGTGCGTCAGCAACACAGGCTTCCAAAGGTCAGAACACTTCAGTGACACAGGCTGCCAAAGGACAGAACGCGTCAGCAACACAGTCTGCTCATAGGCTAAGTGTGTCCGGTATACAGTGATGTAGGTAATAGACGGCCAAGGTGCGTCGGGCGGGGATCAAGCAACAAAAATAAAAATTTCTCCAAAAAAAAAGGTAACAGGTCCAATACTGATCCTAACCAGAGTCTGGATAACCCAGAGACTCTCTGATGATCAGATCCAATGGTAGGAGGCACTCAAGAGGCTGAAAAGTTGATTAAAAGGAAATTAATGAAACCAAAACAACATTAAATTAAATCTATGGATATCTATCCCCAATATGGTCACCAAATTTGTTTACGGATAATCTGTATGAGCGGACTCAAATAGATCTCCCTAGTCCAAGTGGATCTAGAACAAATAGATACACAATACTAGCTACTTTCCTAGATCAATAGAAATTATAGACGGGTCAAGATATGGCTTACCTCAAGTCTGCAATCCCTTTCTCTTTGTTGTTCCAAGCTCCAAAGTCTTCATATCTTCAGCTGAAAAACCATGTCAAGCAAGTGGAAACATATAAGCAGTGAAAGCACATAAACATGAATTGATCTAGATTAATAGTTAAGGAGGAAAATCCTAAGTATTATCAATACAACAACACTTATGGAAAGAACTTGTATTAATGTAATGATCAGAAGTACATAGGGAATAAATGTCACAACCCAAGCCTTAACGTTGCAACTTCCATCCAACAATCCTAGCCTCCAAGATAGAATGTTTTCCTCCCAAAGGATGAGTGAGGGTCACCTAGAGAAATTTCACCAACATAAGAGTACTATAATCCTTCCTCCCTTCTAAATGGAGAGGGGGTTCATATTTATAAGGCTAAAGGGATAGGATAGGTTGATGATTTAGGGGAGAGGCCTAAGGGATCATCCCACTAGGTTAGGGGATCGAGTGCCAGGTTTCCTAGCATCTAAGGATAGGCCTCCATGTCACCAAGCTTTGAGAAGTCGTGTTGGAATATTCTCACCATCATTTTTGTATTTTGCATGCTTGCATGCATTTTTCTTGCATCCAGTCATCATGCATGCAATTTCATGCATCTAGTCATCAGTATGGTAGTCTCCTAACACCTAATCCTCAGTTTTTTAGCCCCAAGAGCCTTTTTTTGCTCAGTTATCCCTCCTAGCCATAGATGCACCCTTGTTTTCATCACTGGAGTACAAGTGCGCCCTCTTCCACCTATTTAGGAGATTCTTCAGTTAGTTCCTTGATTAGTGGATATGTTCCTTGATCTAAGGACTAATTACTAGTTTAACTAACTGAACCACGTAGATAGACCTCTAGAGAGACTAGATCAGCTATAATGAATACTGAAAGCTCCTCATGCGCCACATTGGAGTATCCTTCCCTACATTTGTGCCACATGCACCAGTTAGACTTAGTTAGACTCATTTGATTGATGTTTGACCACTTGTGACCACTATTATTGATTGGATGATTTCTCCAATGTCATCCAAGCCACACATTGAGGAGAATTCGAATGACTTTAGGAGGAATTCGAATTCATTTGATTGTATTCAGTTATTATTCATTATTCATATTGCTAGCTCACAGTTGATGTATGATACAACAGCTTTTTTCATTTCTTGTGTATGAGTGATTATTGAATCTCCATTTCTTCTTCTTATTTCTGCACTTCTTGAGTGAGTTTTAGTGAGGTATGCTACTGTTGAGTGATCCTAATCCTAAAATATCACATGGTATCAGAGCTGAAAGCAACTATTCGAATTGCAGCATCAGCAGTTGCAGCAATTCCTTGAGCAGTATTCTTTCATTGAGCACCAAAAGCCTTTGGGTTTCCACAGCAAATCCTGGTGCTATTTCCTTGAATTCACTAGAGCAATCCAGTGAGGTCTAGCCAGGTGTGAAGGACCCATTCACATGTGCTCAATGTCCTAAGGCAGTGCTCAATTCGAATTGTAGCAGATCTCCATTTCATAATTCTCATTTGTTTTGCATGACTATCCCCTATTCAAATTCGAATTCTTCAGTATCATGGATCTCAAGTTGAATTCATTCAACTACTTCGAATGGAAGGAAAATATGGACATATTCTTGAATTCGAAGAGCCTTTCTAGAGTGGTGAATGGATCTGCATTTGAGCCCACTGGTGCAGTAGAGAAATCCAAGTACTTAGACAAGCTTTATGAAGCAGTAGGACTGCTGCTACTTAGCGTTTTTGAAGACCTACACTTTCATGTTATTGATCTGAAGACGCCAAAGGAGGTTTGGGACAAGTTCGAATCCCTCCTTGGCCAGAAGGATGAATTGAAGGGTCATAAACTAGAAAATGAGCTCATCTCCTTGAGCCCAAGCAGTTTCGAAACTATTACTGAGTTTCTCAACTAATTCAAGAATTTGATTTCACTGTTGAAGAGGTATGGGATTGAGAAGGAAGAAAAACAACCCATCCTTGCCATCCTGTCGAAGCTAGGCTTTGATTATTCAGTGTTTGTTTCGACCTTCCAGTCAACAAATTTGTCCATTCCAAGATGGAAATTCCCTTCGCTTGAAGACTTCATCCAATCTCTCACACTTGAGGAGGAGAAGCTACTGCACATGGGAGTGATAAAAACCAAATTGGATTCATCTCTTGCAGCTACTGAGTCAAGAAGAGTGAATGGTAAAGGAAAACAAAAAAATTATGATAGGAAGTCGAATGACCAAAATCAGGAGGCTCCAAACCAAGCAAAAGGAGCTTCGAATCCTAGGAAGGACAAGCAAACTCAAAAGGGAAAATCCAAGTGCACATACTGTATCGAGGATATCACCCTGAGAGCTCATGTATGAAGAAGACCATAGATCTCATGGCTTCACTTATTAAAAAAAAAATTCTTCTAGTACCTGCATGTGCTAGAAAGAAAGAGAGTGAACCATCTGGATCTGAGAACAAAGAGAGATGCCATGCCCTCATGGCAGGTGCATCAACTCAATCCTCCTTCATCATAGATTCTGGAGCATCAAGACACGTGTCTTCCTCCGAGGATCTCTTCACTGGATTCAAAGCTACTGTTGGACCATCCATCATGTTGGGGAATGATTCTAAGGTCTCCTCTGAGGGGATTGGAAGAGTCAAACTTGATCATGGGTACTTCTCAGATGTGCTCTATGTCCCCACATTGAATGCAAATATTATTTCAGTATACCAGATGACCCATACTGGAGAGCCCAAGAGGGTGAACTTTGTTGGACATTATTTTTTATACCTATTTCACTCCATAATCCTTCAAGTCGTCTCCTTAACCCATTATATTGTATCCATAAACCCTCATGTTTCATCCTTAAAGCCTTGAAATTCAATAAACTAAGGTATAATTGTTGCTCCTCTTAAGGAATTGAATTTTGTAATTTTTTTAAAGCATTTAAATTTCAATTTCAATAAAATTGCAGAATTGACTAACTTCCTGTAAATGCTCCTAGTTTTGGATATTCGCAGGATAGTTGGGCGCAATCTGAAACACTCAAAAGAATCCTTGATGTACAAGGATGGATTAGTTGCTAGCAGCTTCACAAAACAGGTTTTACAGATGTCGAGTCAACGCTGGTCAAAGAAAACCACCTATGCTGCAATTAAGCACAAAAACAGGGCCGTTCCGATTTTGCATGGATTTTTCCTATCTTTATGGATCTGGAGAACGAGCTCAAGGATAATGAAGATAATGGCGATATGTCATTAATAGTTTACCCACGATTATAACATTTCTAGTTTTAAACATTTTGTATAAATACTTGAACCCTTGATGTAATTGTCATCCGGCGAATGGTGAATATATGCGATTGAAATAAAGACTTCAGATTTTGAATAGTTATATGTGTTCATTTTTATATGTTGTGGGATCGAATTAAGTGTTAAGAGTTTTGTGAATCAACCTGTGTGTGTAAGCGAAGCAGTAGAGTCTACCAAGCCTGCGCACCTATTTCTTTCATTAGCACGCAGTGGTATGTTTTGATGTTTTATGTAGTGTTCCATTAAAGAATTCAAACTACATTTTACAATTGAATTTCATTATGTGTGATGCAAGTAGGTTTTTGTTCATTGACAGTAGTTTAACTGTTGTAGGTTGTTTTCAGCTCTATTTATTAGTAGAATATATACTTAATTGTTGAAGTATTCAAACACATTGTGAAGTGATTTCTTGTAAAAGAATTCAATGTCTTCCTGTTTTCAACAATGAAGTATCAATGTTGTAGTTTATTTTATGGTTTTGATGTTTCAGTTTTAGAATATTTTATAAGTTAAGTGCTAATAAGTTTAAGAAATCGAATGA
Organism: Larix kaempferi; assembly: GCA_027924585.1. NCBI lineage: Eukaryota > Viridiplantae > Streptophyta > Pinopsida > Pinales > Pinaceae > Larix > Larix kaempferi. The sequence goes on along the minus strand of BSBM01000259.1, from coordinate 10,309,092 downwards.
ATACACTTTCTGTAAGGGAGTTTTGTATTTCTTAGTTTACAGCATTCAAATAATTCTAGGTTCATTTCAAAAGCAAAGTGTGTTTTAAACTAGTCTAAATCTAAATCCATATACTTTGGATGTGCTTCTAAGTCTTACGATTCCGGATTGATAATTATAATTTAAGCTCTAATTTACGACAGTAGATTGGGCCAACATTTTGGCGTCGTTGTCGGGGAAGCATATTTAGAGTTAGACTTAGGAAGTTTAGTTTTCTTATAAAAAAAATACAAAAACACAAAGTATAAATTAGTTTTATTTTATGTCAAGACAGAGAGACGAAAAAGGAATATTTGTAAAAAACCCCCCAAAAATTGAGATAACAGGAACTTCTTCATCTGAGAAGAAAGGATATATTACAACAACTGTTGGTACTTTGAAAATGGCTGAAGAAGAAACCTCTAAAATGATGAGAGGAGGACTAACCCCAGAATAGCGTAGAGAGTATGAAAGAAGGATGGAGATTGAAAACAAACGAAGAGAAATGGCTGAGGAATAAGCATTAAGAGGAGGACCAACCCCAGAACAACGAAGAGAGTATGAAAGAAGGATGGAAATTGAAAACAAGAGACAAGAAGATAGAAGAAATGAAAGAGAAGAAGAAAGAATTGAAGAAGAACAAGAATCTACTTTTAAATTTCCAATCTTAGATACTAGTATCATCCTGGGAGAAGAGGTAAAAATGAGAAACATTCCACCATCTATTTTACCTAACTTTTATGGCATGACTTCTGAAGATCCGGATTCATTTTTATTTGAGTTTGATATTTTATGTCGTACCTATAGATATACTGATGATAGACATAAACTTCGCCTCTTTCCCGCTACTCTTAAAGCTGCTGCATTGAAATGGTTCATGGGATTAGGAGAACATACTATAACCAGTTGGGATGACATGAGAAAGATTTTTCTTAAGAAATATCAAGCATACTGTAGATCTAGAGATTTGAAAGATGATATTTTTATGATGTCTCAACAAGAAGATGAAAGTTTAGAAGAATATCTTGAGAGATTTATGTATAACCTACAAAAATCCAAATATAATTCTTTGACTTCTGATACCACCCAAACAATCTTCTTGAAAGGTATACGAAATGAGTATCTTGATATTATTAATGTAATGGGGAAGGGAGATATTTCTTACTTACCATTTGATGAAATTACAGAGTTATGTCAAAAGTATTCACGAGGAAGAGCCAGAAATGGAAAAAGGGATGTAACTTCAAAAATACCCAAATCAGCAACGAGGAGTATATCAAGAGCTGAGCTTGGAAACTTATTAGAGGATTTCAAAACTGACCTTCTGAATACTTTAGGGACACAAGTTGAAATATCAAAAACTAAAAAGAGACAAGAACAACAAGATCAAGCTCTATCAATTTTTTCTCCTAAATATAGGAAGAAACACACATTGAAAGCATGTCCTCTAAATAATGTTCAGATTTGTGGATTATGTACAGAAAATCATAACACTGATGATTGTCCTAGGTTGAAAGAATTACAAGCAGATCGAGTGGAAGAAATTCAAAGCATGGAGTCTCTCTATCTTATGGCACCAAAAAGACCATGGCAGCCACGTTTTCCAGGTATGTCCCAAGACCCTATGCAACAATTTTCTCAGAGTTATCAATATCATGTTCAGAATTCATGGAATGCTCCTATGCCTTGGAAAACTTGGCTTCATCGGCAAAACCAAAACCAACCCACTCAAGGTTGGAGAGGATATGCTCATGGAATTCAAACATACCAGTAGGCCTATCCACAGCCTTACCAACCATATTTTCCTTACCCACAGTACCAGCAGAATCAACCTTCATTTCCTCCACAGCCAAATCCTGCTTCCCAACTAACCCAACCTCAACAACTTCAGCTACCATCTAATCAACCTCCACCTCGACCAACACAATTACCATCCCAGCCAGTAGCAAATCCTAATAACGGAGTGGAGAAACCCATGTATAATATTGATGAAGGAACAACATTTCATACTCAATCCTTCCTATTCAAAACATCCACTTAAGATCTGGAAAATGTTTGGAAAAAGAATCTCTTGTTATTATAGAAGAACACATAGAAGAAGAGAAAATTCCAAAAAAATATAACATAGAGAATTTGCATCTAGATAAACAAAATCAGAAAGTTAAAACATTAATTCCTCAAACACCTCCTTTTCCAGAAAGGTTAGTTAAGGAAAAATTACCAATTGCTCTTCCTGATTTTGATGTCTTAAATGAATTAACAAATGTCTGTGTAAAAATTACTTTATTGCAAGCTATTAAAGATATTCCAATCTTTACAAAGGAAATTAAGGAGTTATGTCTAAACAAGAGAAAGAAGGATCCACCAACAATCCATGTAATTGGAAATTTAGCAAGCTTAATGTCAAATACTATTTTTGTTGAAAAATATGCTGATCCAGGAATTCCAATGGTGACAATCACTATCAACAACTTTTCAATTTTGAAAACATTAATTGACTTAGGTGCATCTATTAATGTAATGACACTAGAAACAATGAAATATCTGGACTTGCAAAATCTTAGACCAACCACTACAGTCTTAGAGCTAGCTGGTCGATCTAAAATAACACCAGAAGGAATACTTGAAGATATCATAGTTTCTTTGGATTCCTCGGAATATCCAGTGGGTTTCTTAGTTCTTCAACCAAAATCTAATCTAGGAGGGCATCCATTGATTCTTGGAAGGCCCTGGTTGGCCACAGCTAATGCTTTTATTGGTGGTAGAACAGGAAATATGATCATTTCACATGGAACAGAAAGGAAACAGATTACATTTTATCCTCCTGCTCAAAGACCTTCTATGACAGATCAGTTATCCTGGATTAATGAAACAAAAGAGCAACAGGAAGAAGTAATTCATCCCATCTTAAGTATTAATCAAGTTTTTTATTTTCGAGAGGAAAATAATGAAGATTTGCTAGATTACTTTATTTCTAAACCAGATATCTCTGAACAAATAAGGAACATGCAATATATTGTTGCAAATCAGGTCTTAGGCCAAAATTTTCAAGAAAATTGCACAATCAATTCTTTGGAATCATCATTTAATGATATTTTTCTGTTCATTCAATAACAAATGCCCAAAGCAAAACCATCGAAATCAGTCCTGGGAAACACTTGAATATTGGTGCACATCTTACTTTATCACAAGAAGAACAGTTGATTGAATTATTGAATAAATATCACAAGGCATTTGCTTGGGAATATACTGACATGCTAGGAATTTATCAAGAAACTTGTACTCATTATATTTACACAGATGATAATATAAGACCTCTAAGGAAACCTCAACAAAGAATGAACCCCATACTGAAAGAAATAGTTAAAGAAGAATTGCAAAAGTTATTAAAGGTAGGATTTATCTACCCTATCTCTGACAGTCAATGGGTTTCTCCGTTAGTTGTTGTTCCTAAGAAAAATGGAAAGTGGAGAATTTGTGTGGATTATAGGGAGTTAAACAAAGCAACACTTAAAGATTATTTTCCATTACCATTCATTGATCAAGTATTAGATGCACTAGCTAGAAAAATATATTTTTCCTTCTTAGATGGATTCAGTGGATACAATCAGGTTAGAATTGCATTAGAAGACCGGGACAAAACTACTTTTACATGCCCCTAGGGTACATATGCCTATAAATTTTTACCTTTTGGTCTATGTAATGCTCCAGCTACTTTTCAGAGAGTAGTCCTGGCTATTTTTGTTGATTTAATTCCTGAATGTGTAGAAGTATATATGGATGATTTTTCTGTGTATGGAAACACTTTTGAAGATGCCTTGGAAAATTTAGACAAAATCCTAAAACGATGCATAGAATCAAATATTTCCCTTAGCAATGAAAAATGTTTCATGATGTTAACTGAAGGGATAGTGTTAGGTCATCATATTTCATCATCTGGAATAAATGTGGATCCTACAAAAATACAACTCATTGTGAATTTATCAGAACCAAAAAATCAAAAAGATGTGAGAAGTTTTCTTGGATATGCAGGATATTACCAAAGGTTTATTGAAAATTTTAGTAAAATAGCTTTTCCATTATTCAAATTGCTTTCCAAATATGTACATTTTCATTGGGATACTAATTGTCAAGTTGCCTTTCAGAAGCTTAAAGAAAAGTTATCATCAGCACCCATCGAATGAGGGCCTGATTGGACATTGCCATTTCACATCTCTACCGATGCATCAAATACTGCAATAGGGGCATCTTTGGGTCAAAAAGAAAATCTTCTGACTTATGCTATTTACTTTATTAGCAAAAATCTAACCCCTGCAGAATTGAATTACACAGTTACTGAGAAGGAGATGTTGGAAGCAGTACATGTTGTGAACAAATTTCGTCATTACATTATTGGTTATGAAATCTTTGTCCATACAGATCACTCTGCCTTAAGATATTTAATGAACAAACTGATTACTAATGGCAGGATAACAAGATGGCTATTATTGATGCAGGAATTCAACATTACTGTCCTAGATAGACCTGGAAGGGAAAATCAAGTGGCATATTTTCTATCTCGATTAAATAATTATGGTGAGGTTGTTTCAGATAATTTTCCTGATGAACACTTATTTGTTGTTTCTGTTATAACTCCATGGTATGATGATATAGCTAAATACTAATCATCCGGACAGCTACCTCCATCTATGTCATCAAAAGAAAAGAAAAGAATCATTAAGCAAAGTGCTAGACACATATGGGTGAATGGATATCTTTTCTATACAGGATATGATCTTATCATTAGAAGATGTGTAAGACGGGATGAGATATTAGAAATTTTAAAAGCTTGCCATGATGAACCTTGTGGTGGCCATTTTGCAGATAAACAAACAGCATACAAAATACTCAACTTGGGGTATTATTGGCCATATATCTTCAAAGATTCCAAGAAATATGTTAGAAGTTGTGATATTTGTCAAAGGATGGGACGACTAGTACCATCTGATGAGATGCCACTCCAGCCACAAGTTCTCATAGAGCCATTTGAAAAATGGGCTCTTGATTTCATCGGTTCAATCAATCCACCATCAAAAGGAAAGAGGTACATTTTGGTATGTACTGACTATGTTACAAAATGGGTGGAAGCCAAAGAATTACCAAGAGCCACAGAACAAACAGTAGTCAATTTTCTCTTTGAAGAAATATTTGTTAGATTTGGAGTTCCTAGAGAGACTGTTACTGATCAAGGAGCACATTTTACTTCTAAACTGGTGCAAGAGATAGCAAACAAGTACAAGATCAAGCACAGGAAATATACACCCTATCATCCACAAGCCATTGGCAAGGTGGAGTCTACCAATAAAACTTTGGAAACAATCATGACCAAGACAGTTCAGCTACACAGAAAAGATTGGTCCGGCAAGCTTACTGAAGCTTTATGGGCATACAGAATTACTTGGAAAACAGTATTGGTTTCACTCCCTATCAGCTAGTTTATGGTAAGCAAGTATTGTTACCAATTGAATTTCAAATTCATACATTTAAATTAGCAGCTGATTTAGGAATGGAAGTTTCTGAAGCACAAAGAGAAAGGGTCATGCAGTTAAATCAATTAGATGAGATGAGACAAGCAGCAGTAGAAAAAAATATTTCGGTACAACAACAAAGAGCACAATGGCATGATAAGTTCATCAAGAAGAAATAGTTTAACATAGGAGACTGGGCCTTATTATTTGATCCAAAGTTCAAAGACTTTAAAGCCAAGTTCACAACTCATTGGCTTGGTCCATATGAGATTACAGAGGTATATGACAATGGCTCAGTGAAATTACAAACGATTGATGATGAAGCAAGTACATTCGTGGTCAATGGACATAGGTTAAAGCTATACAATAAGCCTATCAACAAAGAAGACTTCCTGCAGCCAATTTCTCCACAGAAGGAGATGGAGGTACTGGAAAAACACACTGGTGTTTCTCCTTCACTCCCTTCTTAAAATAAAAATATATATATAATAAATAATATATATATATATATAAGAGAAAAAAGAAAAAAAGGGAGTTTAGTTGTGAAAACCAGGCAACTGGCACAACATAAACTCGAATTTTCATTGGAAAACCAAGTCACATTGGCCAAAGAAAATTCTCAAAAACATTTTCATTTACCTTCTGGTTTCATTTCCTTCATGCAATTTTACCATCATTTTTACATCTTTCTGAAAGAAAATAATGTTTTACTATGAATGACTTGAGGACAAGTCAATATATAGGGCTGAGAGGGAAAGTATCAAGTTTCTGCCAAGTTTTGAAGACCCTCTAAGCCTTCTACATATGTCATAATTTCATTCTAAAGGCATATTTACATTCCAGCATAAGTTTCATTACAGAAGATCTCAAGTGAGTTTCCAGCCTTGCAGAGGGACCTGAGACAAAGCATCAAAAGATTAGCAGAGGAACCTGAACAAGTGCATCTAGCAAAGGGACCTGAGAAGAATTGTAGTAATGTCAGTAACGACACATCAATCCATGCCAGCTTCAACAAGCAACATTACAAACACATTGGAAGCAAACAGTTTTCAACATTTCAATCACACCATCTTCAGCAGAGCAAAGAAGCAGCAAACAAGTCTCAGCAATCCAAACTAGCTAAATCAAAAGCAACATGAAGAGCATAAAGAAGCAACAATCAAGTCTGTAAGAATTTGATTTTAATGTTTTAAAAATTTTCATTATTCTTCATTTTTGAGTAGTGACAAAACTACCTATTACCCGCACAATCCTGATCATCTACCCATTCATTCCATTACCCTAGGCATCAAAAATAGTGGTCAAAAGTAATGTCAAAGGTGTTTTCATATTCTTGTATCTTATGCCTAAAAATGCATCCTACATGCAAGCTTCAATTTCATTTTCAAAAGGAGTCAAAAGGAAGGGTTCTGTAACCTATAGAATTTCAAGTTTTTATACATACCCTAAAGTGGCACTATTGCATATGATACATTTTTTTTTATAAAGGGTTATATATGGATCATAAACGTAGGTGAAGGATCAGTGGCAAGTTCAAAACATGATTACAAAAAGAAGTGGGGAATCATTGGTCCATTTCCTTACCCCCACAATAGGGAGGCACACTCTAAAAATTCGAAATTCAAGGTGATGGTTGCATATTAGCAGGATGTTTTCTTGTCTCAGTCATTTTGCTCATTCCCATACTTTACTCTCATGCCTACAGAAGTAATTTTCTAAAAAAACGCAGGAGTTGTTCAGAGCCAACCCTTCTCTATGTAAACAGAACATGCATAAATGAAGAGAATGCGTGCATAACAGAGGAGTATGCGAGCGTAGCTGTTGAAGAGTGCATGCACACAGGCATAACTGTGAAGCAAGAGTCACCTGAGGGAAGGTGCGTTTGAAATTCCTATCAAAGGATTACACCAATTTGACTTCAGAGGAACATTTTGAGAACAGAAATTTTTACAGAGTTGAAAATTGAAATTGCAAGCTAGGGTTAAGTTTTGCTTGAGTCTTTCTTTGCATAAAGGGATTCTTTCTGTTGAAATTAGAAGAATGGTTTCTAGGATAGAACCAGTAAAATTCGATCCCTCTACCATTCATGAAAAATGCTTGGAAATTTTTTAGAAGAAACAATGGATTCTTTTATTTGAAAAGTTTGATGGGCATAATGAAAAAGTTAGCCTAGAATTTGCTTGTTCATTTGATGGTGAGAGGGCTACAGTAGGTAACTTCACTTTCAGATTATCTGAGGATATTATGGCACAAATAATTGGATTACCTCAACAAGGAGAGAGGTTCTTTAAGACAAAACAGTTTGAGGAGAAGGCATGGACACCTTTCTTATGCAGATCAAGGGCGGGCTCAATAAAATGGAAGAAAGGAGTACCAAGGAGTTGGTTGATTCATCCTTGGGATGAAGTAGCATATGTCATTCAAAAGTTTATTACTTGTGAAGGAAGATTCAGTGTCATATATCTCTATCACATTAAGTTGATGCAGCATTTGAGGGGTGACTGTGAGATTAATATACCCTATTTTCTGTTACAGAGCCTTTCTAAGATGGCTAAAGCAGTTCAAAAACGTGTTGAAGACATTACAACAAGTCTTTTTCACTATGGACTATCAAGATGATCATAACACATGAATTAAAAAAACAAGACTTGACATGGCAGCAATTTGTCATTCATAATAAATTTGAAGAACCAGAAGAGCTGCTTGAGGAGGGGTTGAAAGAAAATGAAGTGTTGATGATAACAAACATTGAAGATGAAATACACAACTCTAAGGCAACAAGTTCAAAACAGCCTAAGGGAGGAATGAAGGAAAATAAACTATTGGTGATAACAGACATTGAAGATGAAATACAGAACTCTAAGGCAACAAGCTCAAAGTAGCATAAGATAAGAATAAGAACAAGGAGCATGGTAAAAGGAGAAAGGGAATTCCAAGAAAAAGACAAGATCTTCACCACTTATGAAAGAAAATCAAGGAAACGTTAGTAAGTTAAGAAGAAGCAAGCACCAAAAAATGATGATGAGGCACAGAAAAATCATTATGCATACATTCAATCCTTGGAAAGTCAAGAAGAAAGTCTAACAGGTGAGATTAGGAAAAATGATGAAGAAGTGAATATCATCTTTGAACAGCAAACTGACGAAGAGATAATGGAAATAGACATTCAGGCAATTGAAAAGACTCCAACTGACAGAAAGGAGCAAAGTAATGAGGATACAGCCATCATTTCTCTTGTCTTTGAGCAACAAGCCACAGAAAAGGAAGAGAAAAAGTATTCAGAGCAGGAGCATGAAGAAGAGGAATTTGGGATAGACATTATTTCTGAGCAGCCTACAATAGAGATGAAAAAGAAGAAATCTTCCAAGAACAGCAAAAAGATTGAGAAGTTAGAACTGGAAATGAAGGAATTAGAGTTAGAAATTGAGAAATTGAGGAAGAAAAATAGAAGGCTTAAAGTTCAAAACATTCAAATCTCTAAACAAGCGTATAAATGGTATCAGCAAAAGAGAACATTCAAAACAAAATATCAGAGATTGAGGGTCCTTCATATAGCTCAGGCTAGTGTAGATGCATCATCACAGACAGGAGAGATGTCAAAGGACCAGTAGCAACAGTACAACAACAATTTTTTGTATGGGGATATGCAGGTTCAGTTTTGGAAACACTTTTTGTGCATGAGGACATGCAATAGCTTCCTCTTGGGAGAGATTTTGGACACTATTTTTTATACCTATTTCACTCCATAATCCTTCAAGTCATCTCCTTAACCCCTTAAATTTTATCCATAAACCCTCATGTTTCATTCATAAAGCCTTGAAATTCAATAAACTAAGGTATAATTGATGTTGCTCTTAATGAATTGAATTTTGTAATTTTTTTAAAGCATTTCAATTTCAATTTCAATAAAATTGCAGAATTGACTAACTTCCCGTAAATGCTCCTAGTTTTGGATATTCGCAGGATAGTTGGGCGCAATATGAAACACTCAGAAGAATCTTTGATGTCCAGTGATGGATTAATTGCTAACAGCTTCACGAAACAGGTTTTACATATGTCGAGTCAACGATGGTCAAAGCAAACCACCTGCGCTGCCATTAAGCACAAAAACAGGGCCGTTCCGATTTTGCATGGATTTTTCCTATCTTTATGGATCTGGAGAACAAGCTCAGGGATAACGAAGATAATGGCGATATGTCATTAATAGTTTACTCAGGATTATAGCATCTCTAGTTTTAAACATTTTGTATAAATACTTGAACCCTTGATGTAATTGCCATCCGGCAAATGGTGAATATATGTGTTCATATTTCGAAATAAAGACTTCAGATTTCGAATAGCTATATGTGTTCATTTTTATATGTTGTGGGATCGAATTAAGTGTTAAGAGTTTTGTGGATCAACCTGTGTGCGTAAGCGAAGCAGTAGAGGGCCCCCTCTGCAAAGCCTGCGCACCTATTTCTTTCATTAACACGCAGTGGTATGTTTTGATGTTTTCTGTAGTGTTCCATTAAAGAATTCAAACTACATTTTACAATTGAATTTCATTCTATGTGATGTGAGTAGGTTTTTGTTGATTGACAATAGTTTAATTGTTGTAGGTTGTTTTCAGCGCTATTTCTCATTAGAATATATACTTAATTGTTGAAGTATTCAAATACATTGTGAAGTGATTTCTTGTAAAAGAATTCAATGTCTTCCTGCTTTCAACAATGAAGTATCAATTTTGTAGTTTATTTTATGGTTTTGATGTTTCAGTTTTAGAATATTTTATAAGTTAAGTGCTGATAAGTTTAAGAAATCGAATGAATACACTTTCTGTAAGGGAGTTTTGTATTTCTTAGTTTACAGCATTCAAATAATTCTAGGTTCATTTCCAAAGCAAAGTGTGTTTTAAACTAGTCTAGATCTAAATCCATATACTTTGGATGTGCTTCTAAGTCTTACGATTCCGGATTGATAATTATAATTTAAGCTCTAATTTACGCCAGTAGATTGGGCCAACAATCTTCTCTCCAAATGAGCTCGAAATTCAAGACATGGTATCAGGTTCTACCATTGCAAAAGGTGTTGCAAATCATAAGTCAAAACTCTATTATTTCTCACACTTTCTACCTTTCTCAAAGCAGTCTGCTCTTCACACTCATGCAAAAGAAGAGAGTAGGCTATGTCATGGTTGAAGAGCTGAATGGGAAAGGAATCATGTACTTGGCACAGATTGGTCGGGGGTTGGATCATTGTGGTAATTTTTGTTGGATTCTGGCGGATGAGCTAGGACTGTTGGATGAGAGTGCGAGTGAATGGAACTATTATATTCGACAGCTCTCCTTAACAAGCATTATTCCAACTACAGAGCCAGATGCGTTGGTTTGGGATTACCCAAAGGCAAATCGAAACCTTACTATCAAGGCCGTATATGGTTCAATTCTCGCCAAAATGGGCAACCCTGCTCCCACTTGGTGGCAGTGGAATCTGTGGAGATGGAAGATCCCGCTATAGCTTAAATGTTTCTTGCGGCTTTGTTTACACAATAAAATCTTGATTTGGCTGAATTTATAGAAAATGTCTCTCTAGACCAAATATCTACGCTCTGTGCATGAAGAATGTGGGGGATATTTCTCACCTCTTTATTCATTGTTCTTTCTTTAGAAGTATTTGGAGAAAGATGGTATCCATCTTCGGTATGTCTGGGCATTGGTCCGGTCTTAATCTAGAAGAGTGTCTATGTGTTTGGTTACAGAAGAGGATGAGCTTCAAATTGCTACCTATGTTTGTAATTTGGAACATTTGGATTTGCAGAAATAAACTTATCTTCGAGGATAAAAATCCTTCCATCTATGGTACCTGCAAGCATATCTTAACATTAATGCATGAGTATCCCTGTATTGATATGACTAGACTGAGGGGGATAAAAAAAGCACCAATCCATGATTTTGGCTCTCCATTTGGTTTTTTTGATGGGGCTTTTACAAACGACTGTTGTGGGGCCAGCATGGTATTGAGAGTCAAAGAAGATCATATTGCCCTTTTAAAGATGGGGGTAAGTCGTGGTACAAATATGAACGCTGAGCTTCTTTCCCTTTGGGGGCTATTGTGGTTTTCCAACAAAAGAGGCATCTTCAGGATCAACATTTTTGGGGACTCCAAGGTTATAATTGATTGGGCTGCAGGAATGTATGATATTGATGTTGTACATCTACAACCTTGGTTGATGCGCACCAGAAAACTCATCCTATCTTTTGAGAGGGTCACTTTTCAGCATGTTTACAGGACCTTTAATCTTGAAGCGGATCGACTTTCAAAGGAAGCACTTGGTCCTGTAGATGGTTTTATCTCTTTTGAGGAATGGGTGGACAGGGCACTAGTGGACTCTGGTCATACTAGCTGCTTATAGACTTTCTTCTTTTGTTGTTTTTGGTCCTGTTGGTTTCTTTTTGTACTTTGGCACTATATGGATATCAGGAACTGTATCTGTTTTTGGAGAAGAAATGGTTACTTTTCATGTTATTTTTCGGGTTATAGGGTCATATAGAGACAGAGGGATGGAAGGCTTTATCGTATTGTCCTTTTAAATATGGGGGTAGGTCGTGGTACAAATATGAAAGCTGAGCTTCTTTCCCTTTGGGGGCTGCTGTGGTTTTCTAACAAAAGAGGCATCTTCAGGATCAACATTTTTGGGGACTCCAAGGTTATAATTGATTGGGCTGCAGGGATGTATGATATTGATGCTGTACATCTGCAACCTTGGTTGATGCGCACCAGAAAACTCATCCTATCTTTTGAGAGGGTCACTTTTCAGCATGTTTACAGGACCTTTAATCTTGAACCGGATCGACTTTCAAAGGAAGCACTTGGTCCTGCAGATGGTTTTATCTCTTTTGAGGAAAGGGTGAACGGGGCACTAGTGGACTCTGGTCATACTAGCTGGTTATAGACTTTCTTCTTTTATTGTTTTTGGTCCTGTTGGTTTCTTTTTGTACTTTGGCACCATATGGATATCAGGAACTGTATCTGTTTTTGGAGAAGAAATGGTTACTTGTCATGTTATTTTCGGGTTATAGGGTCATATAAAAACAGAGGGATAGAAGGCTTTCAGCCTGTTTTTCTTGTCCATTTATATTTTTATGTAACTTTGATTTCTGAATGAAATAACAAGTTCCAGTTTTTTCGATCTAAAAAAATAATAATAGAGACTAATTTAGTTTATGCTTTTCCCCTGGAAAAAAGAAACCAGCCTGCATGTAATTAAGAAAAAAAATCTGCTCACTAACTTTGGCCATTTCACCACTTTCAAAATATCATGGAGGATACTTCTCACATATTCAAAGGCTTCCAATGGCTTGACAAAAATATTTAGTTCAAAGTAAGAACCAGATGGTCTTTTGGTTTAGCAGCATGACGATCTACTGCTGGAAAGCAAATTAACTTGGTGATTGCAACAACACGTCCAAGCTCAATTTGGAAAATCCATTGCATATACCCTCTTACAAAATGCAGATTCAGCGTGGATTGCGTGCTGGCTATCTTAACCTCGCATCAAACTATGCAGCTGCTTTTATGTTTTTCAATGACAATGCCTGGTGTAATTCGATTAACAGGAATGCTGGCATTTTAGAAGTCGCATTCCATGAGCTCATTTTCTCAAGTGTACTGCACTGCAAAAATGGATAGCTATCTCCAAGATGCAGCTTCATTCAAATGTCATAAATAAGTAGAAGTATTCAGATTTAGTTGTATAAAGAAGCATCCACCCAACTAAAGAACAATTAAGTACTACTCAACTTTAAACTTGTATATGGTTACTAAATCATGGGCCAATAAATAGAGAGGGGAACTAAAAGCACAAGGAGTTGATCAATCATGAAATTCAGAGTGCATTGCAAAAACCAGGAAATTATCTTGTTAAATAACAGCAAAACCCCATAAAATACACACGAGAATCAGCACAAAAATTACACAGATCCTTGAGCATGAACAAGTCCATGAATGTCAACAATTCTTACAGGCGGCATTTCCAATTAGAAATCACAGTAATTATCTCTAGCCCAAAAAAAATGAGCATAACCATTCCAAATGTTCAATATTTGCACTCTATATTTTCTTCCCAAGAAACTCAACTCAAATCCTTAGCTTACATAGAATGCCTTCTCATATCAATGCTTTGTTATAAATACAGCATGTATGTACATTGGAAATGGAGAAAACATATCAATTTCAGAAGAGAACAGCACTTTAGGTACAAACAATTTTGCACTGCACAGTAATCCCTGGCATAGGAATTGGATTCGCTATTTCAGATTTTGAATGCTCCAACTTTTTCTGTAGAGTTACTTTGAGCTGATAAGCGATCCAATCGGCCTTTCACACTCATATCTATCATGCGGGATGCATCCTTGCCGAAGCGGATGACAAAGCCTGCTATCAAAGAGGAGTCAATAATGCTCTTGAGTTTTATATTTTTTGCGCCAGTTAAGCTCTGTATCTTCTTTGCAATTTGGGCTAACTGGTGGTTCTCAAGCTTCAATGCAGAAGATACAAAAGCAACCTGGGTATCTGTCAATTCATTGTATAATGATTCAAATTCCTTCAAGATATTGTTTACTATGCCAATTTTTTGCTTATTGATAAGAAGATTCAGGAAATTGAGAGTATAGGTTTGAAACTTAGCATCATCTGCAATAGACTTCAGAATGCTCTTCTTCTTCCCATTTTCGATAACAGGATTGATGAGAAAATCATAGAGTTCCTGGTTCTTCAACAAATGAGAAAGCTTTTCCATATCCCTATTAATCACCTCGAGCATGTTATTTGCGTGTGCAAATTCCAAAAGCGCTGCTGCAAATCCCCCCGCTGCAGAATCACGCATCACAACAACAGCCCTTTGTACAGGGCTTTTCACATTTGCCTGTGAGACTCTTGAAGGCAAAGCATCAAGTGTGAAAGAGTTTTTTGATGCTGTTCCAATCCCTGTTTTCGAAATAGTCAAGTGAGCAGGTGCAAATGGCCTGGAGGAATGTGATTTTGGTGATAAGACGGAAACAGGTAACAGTTGAACAGGTTCCCGAGACGGAAGAACTCGTGCAGGTTGTCTTGAATGCACATTCAAGGTAGCGAGGGATTGCGTCAATGTGTCCATCTAACAGAAACAAGTTTAATCAGATGGATAATAATGGGACAGTCCTACTACACAAAATGTCTGACAGACAAAATCGAATCTTTATTCATCGTATTTCTACAGAGGAAGACAATAAACCATTAGTCATTGATTTACAATATGACCATACAGGTGCCATAAATCGTTTATTGACCTTAGGGAATTTGTTTTCTAAGTTATTTTAAACTGCTGAGAGTCAGGACTCTTAACATAACTCTGCACTTATCAGGAACATAACCCACACTCATTAAAAGTCACAGTTAAATCCAGTGGTATAAAGTGAATACTCGTTCTAGTGAACCAAGTATAAACCTAACATCAATTTGACACATTTAGTATCAAAACCTAGTAGATGATGATGATGATGATGATGATGATGAATGTCCAACAACTCTGTTCCCTAAATGGCACACGATTACTACACAGAAATAAAACTAGTAAACATGTAGCTAAAATTGTTACGCACAGCCATGATGCTCCAGGAGCATGCCCTCTATTCCAAGTGGCGCCATAAAATTAAGCATGTTTTTGAAAGCTATAATTAGATACTGATTTTTTGGCATTAGATATTAATAAACAGAAAGTTGTCCTTTAAGGTTGCCTATTTTTAGTATATCAGTAGATAAAAACAGAGCAGAAACCTTTATTTAATAGGTTGATTGCATTCTCAGTAACTAAGACATAAAGTATTCATAAAGAACACATTATTGGAAACTTTCTATCTCAATGTTTGAGCAGATTTATAGTTGTGATCCTGGGTGTTGTTTTTGAGCTTTGAGGGCTCAGACTTTTGCTGTTATTCTTTTTTCCATGCAATAAGTGGTGTCAGAGTACACTCAATCAAAGCTCATATATTTTCGTAACTGGAAGAATGGGTTCAGCTCTTGGAGTTAGAGCCATGGAGGTTTAAGGATTTCTCTTTGAACTAAAAGGCTTCAATTTTTGGAACCACGGTGATCTAGGAGCATACCCCCCTCTTCTTAGTGGTAGTATAAAAAGATGCTTCAAAAAGCTATTAGCGACCTAATTTTTCAGATATAAACAATGATAAACATATATGTTCTTTAAGTTAGAAATCAGAATCTAGATATTTTGAGTGGATTGGTACATTAAAAAGGGCAGACGTGTCTATATTAAAAGCTAGATTGTATTCTTCGTTTAGAGGTGAAGAAATTGTGAGAGTTAGCATTTAATGAAAAACAGGTTAATGGAAGTATTATGCTTTTACATTTTATCCTGCATTATCTGGTATTAGAGATTACCACAAGTATCTGTACTCCTAAAGTGGGTAGCAGATCTTCTTGTTTCGTGGGAGGCAAAAAGAATCGATCACTGTTCAGCTGCAAGCAGTAAGCAGTAAAAGTTGTTTTGGACTTTTTGTGGCGGTGGAAGAAATGAAATTTTGTGATTTTTAAGATGTTTTCTGAAAGGCACAGCAAATTCTTTCAAGAATCTTCAAGCATCAGATTTCCTCCGTCTTCAGGTACACACTGCTCTTCCTCGTGTTCAGTTTCCTTGTGTATACAATAATCTATAAATAAAGAGACATATAGCAATATGACAAAGGCAAAGATGCTGAGGGTTTCAGATCCCAATCAATGCATTTGCCGTCCAGGTGTGGATATCCTATATATGTTATACATGTGAGATACTAAATACAGCACTAATCTATTCGTCCCCAAGTAACAGAAACCAAAAACGTGAAACTACAAGAAATAGGTTTCTGGATACAGCTACAGTTTCCCAAAGTGAACAAAATTTTCAAGTAAAATCTATCTAGATTCTATAGTATCATCCATTCATCAAATTCACATTTTCTAAGTTTAATTCAGACCAGACCCTATAACTGAAAATCAACCCTCTGTAATTCAAAAATAATACCCCTGCAACATAGAATCAGACCTCTGCAGCTAGACAAAAAATCAAACCTTCGTGACAGTTATTTAACAATTTTTTAATGGTTTTGAACATGCAATTTTTGGGGATGCAAATCAGCCATCAAACGGTCCTTAAGGACACACATAAGCACCCCATTAGACCTCAGCTATAAAAAATCAAACTCTTGTAACTTAAGACCAAACCTTATAACTCAAGATCAACCCCTGGAATAAAAGCATACCCTGCAATACATAATCAGACTTTTGTGGTAACTGCCATTCAAAAATCAAACCTTTGTAACAATTTTTTAAAACAGGGTCAATCTTTTGTCCTGAAGTCTTAAGAAAATAAAAAAAGGAAAGATAATATGCTGGAAGTGGAAACTGCCTGTGGTTTCCAGCACTTTCTAGACACAAACAGGAAACTGACTGAAACATTGTTGGAAACCACTGAGAGTAGTTTTTGCTGCTCTGGAAACGTTTTGGAAGCTGAAAACATGCTTCCAGCTTTCTAGCCTACTAGAAACAGTTTCCAAGATTCGTAGGCACTATATATACATCTTGAGTAAACTTAATGATTAAAAAGTTAAAAACATGTGTTACACCTCCGTAGACTTTAGCAGTCAAATCCCTACATGGAGGGGTGGCTTGACCCACAAACAAGGGGTCTCAGACACCAATTTGGTGTTTAGCGTGGGGGTGACCTTAAAATTAGATTATTATTATGATCAACATCAAATCTTCCACACTTAATACAAATTGAGTGTAGATCGGGTGGTTGGGAGGAATGTTGTTATCCTCCCCACCGGGGTTCAAATCTAGCGTCGTGACACTTGCTCCTTGGGAGCCGACTTTGATTATGTAATGATTGTAACTCTAAAATACCTTGATTCTCCGGAATATCAGGTCTTTGCATTCTCCCGATAGATGTAGCCCTCTAACAAACGGTGAACCATCATTTAAAAAAAAAAAAAAGGAAACCTATATGACAGAGACTTGCTAAGTGTTCAGTTCTTCTAATGACTAAACCAATCTAGCAAGTTAGAATTATAAAACCCACACATGGATTTTATTTCTTTGATTTTGGGCTGGTGGGACTAAGGACTCACACACAAGTCCGTATTTATTGGATGTTCATGTTCTCTCCATGGTTTGGGAAGTCTGCACTATCCCTATTGTAGCAAGCCGATAGGAACCATTTCTCGGTGCACGACTCTAAATCATTTTATTGCGAGAACACAAGATGATAAAAACCAATTATTTACCTCTGCCTCATCTAAGGAAAGGGAAAGTCCTATATGTACCCTACGCTGCTGGGGCTCTAGTACATGTTATACTCCTGCATCAGTCTAAATGGAGCTAGTTAGCTTCATACTTCAATCTAAGGAGCTAGTTACCTGCCTACTATTAATTGCAGAAGCCTATACATTTAAAATATTTTCAATATAAAAATAAATAAATATGCCCAAAAACACGTTGTAAACTGATGAACACACTGCTTTATATCAAATTTCCATTAGTTTTTATAAAAAAACCTATCGTTCCACTACAATGCAGAAAATCAAGGTTCATTTGCTACCCTTATCAGACCACCCATAAATAAAAAAGAAATTGCTGAAACGGACATAGAAAATTTAAATTTATTCGAGCTCATCAATATATGCACAGAATTCATCTGGAATTTGATTAAAGAAGAATCAAAACCATCGCAATTGTAGAATAATTAAAAAAGGGAGCAGGAAATATAAATATGCTATAAAATTCACAAAATACATGAACCCACCTAGATAATCTCAGCGGAGAGCTTCCTGGCAATCAAAATTTGATCAATATGTGTGAAGTTTATGCAATAATGCCATTAAAACTGCGTTATATGCAGAAGAAGATATGAACCACACAGTCAAAATCGTCCTGGGCAGAAAAAATCGGACGGTCTGTAAAAACTGAAAAGCATATCGGACGGTACGCAGTCTCCTTAACTACCTCATCTCACAATCGATGAAGCTCTATGCAACGTGGCAACCTCAAAAATGGTTTGGTATGGGACCAAGGAAAAGTATCTAACTTATCTAAAAAAAGAGAACTTCGGGCTAATTTCTTTTACACTTGAATATCGGTTGGAAGATTTTATAAATCCGTGAACTAATAATAGAAATTGTAAATTTGGTTTGTCAAATGGGTAGATAGAAGGTCACGATAGATATTTATTATTGTTTAAATAATATGTTGGTTTTCTTGGTTGGAACCTAATCCGTTAGGGTTAGGGTTAGGTGAAAAAGAATAGTTTTGAGGAGTCCAAGGGACCCTTGGAAGACCACCCCTGTGTTGTCACCCTGCCAACTCTATAGACCTTCAAACCTACACACTAAGGCATTATTTATCTAATTATTATTTGCCACGTTTGCTCTCTGTTTGTTGAGTATATTTTTCTGCAGCTGGTCATTTTAATCAAACTGCCTCCAGTCTGCTCCTAACATATTCTCTGCCATAATCTTCTCATTCTGGTATTAACATTATTCCCAGCCTCCTCAACTCAGGTGTATTCCTTCTCCTGCTCAGTTTGCAAACCCTAATTTCTTCACTTAGCGTGACCTCGCACAACCCGGTGCCTTCATCTCACATATGATCTCTTTTAACCTTAGCGTTTAACATATTAACATTCTGGTCTACATTTTATCCTTCAATTTCTGGTTTGAGTGTATCCTTGGGAATACGAGGTCGCTTTGTAGTCTTGGAGATATTATTGTTCATGTTCCTTTGTTTTTTATTTGAGCTACTTGTCCGGTTGGATGATAAGAAATACGCAGGCCAAAGAATATAGTCGCAGCTTCAAAAGGATTCTATTTTTTGGGATTCGATCTCTTGACCTCTGGGACCTGTTTATCTTTATTAATGGCATATCCGAACCATCCACAAACAGGATATCTGGAATCATTGTTGCTGGAGTCACTCTGTATTTTTGGTATCTGGCTGAAGGTATAGAGCACGTTGTGGTCATCGCCATGTAAAAGAGGAAGGCGATAGTGAGGAGTTTGAAATAAAAAGTCACCGCAATTTTGAGGAGCAGCAGCCTACGCATATCTGCAAGACGGGCCTACTAGTGCAGAAGAGCGAGAGAAACTTTGTAATCAATGTTGATTTCTGATCGTTGTGTTGAGAGAAGGGTGACACCACCATAGGAGCGGGTACCAAGGAAGAGAACATTTAAACTAAACGATGGATTGTAGAGGATACCTGCTTCAACAGGGTAAAGGACACAAGCATTCTTTTTTGTAAAGACCACCTTGGCATTTCGTAAATATCAATGCATTTGCCGTTTGCTATGACCAGCATGCATGGAATCCATCTTAAAGAGGATCTATCAAGTGTCAAGTTTTGAAAATGATGCAATTTTTCTTGAGGTATAAATTTTTTTTATCTTAATTTTTTACACATTAAAAAAAATTACACATCATTTGTATTTTTATTTCTTTTATAGGAACATTATGTTACATAACGTTACACAACTTTACACGTTACAACATCTCCCCCACACTACATTGTAAATAGCACCTCGCTACTCTTGATGCAAAGATCGAAAAAGACCTAAAACATGCCTAGGATAGACTCTCAAAAACATCATCAAAATTTGATTAAAATTTGCTTTTGCTTCTATTAAATTGGAATTAATTGTTACCATTCGATTGGAATCGTTTGGTGGGAAGCTACAACGCTATTCTCAAATGCTTGTACACATGAATAGTCATTAATTACTCTTTTAGTCTTTTTCTATGCCCATTTTATTATGACATCCAAAGACGGTTCATCCATAAGTAAGTGGAGGTTGCCTCAGAGAAGCATCGATACGACTAAGTTTAGCTAGTTTGAGGTGGAGATGAAGTTTGTTTGTAGATTTTAAATTGCATTTAAGTTCAAGAAATTTGATAAATCAAGGGCTTGTTGTCCTTGTTTTGAGGTTTCAATTCAATATAAAAACTTATCTTCTATACATGTCTAGAAACTAGCTTTTAATGATTTCACTCAGATGAGCTCATAGTTTTTGAAGATCGACTAAATTTCACAATGGTTACTTTGTAAGCATGTCTTGAGCTTTAGCCCTAGTAAACTCTTTAGTACTCATATGTCGTGGTTTTTTAGATTTGCATGAAATATTGGGAGCCATTGAAGGTTGAAAGAGCTCATGTATTTGACTAGCTTTTAATGATTTCACTCAGATGAGCTCATAGTTTTTGAAGATCGACTAAATTTCACAATGGTTACTTTGTAAGCATGTCTTGAGCTTTAGCCCTAGTAAACTCTTTAGTACTCATATGTCGTGGTTTTTTAGATTTGCATGAAATATTGGGAGCCATTGAAGGTTGAAAGAGCTCATGTATTTGGAACTTAAAAGTGGGATGTGAATAAAAAGTTGTAGTATAATGAGTAGGTGGCCTTGACATCACAACAGAGCATTTAAGTCTAAAAAACAGTTGAAGAGGCATGATCTCAACCAATTTGTGATTGCAGAGACTTAATTTCCGCAAAGGTAAAGCATTTATTTTTGAAAATCAATTCAACTCCAGATTCCACATTGTAACTTACAAACTATCATTTTTTTAAGTTCATTTGTACTTGCAATTTTTTTAAATTGTGTTGTAATTGGTGCACTTTCGATAGAAGTCAACACCCTTAATTTCCTAAATTGGAATCTTAGTTGTTGAGTATGTATGTAAAAGGGTGGGGTTGCAAGAAATCATTCTTTTGAGTGAGTCTTCAGTCATATTTTATCAATGGCTCGAATTAATGGTTTAGCAGAGTTACTGGACACTCTACTTCTCTTATGTCAACAACATTGTCATGGTCGACAAGACAACTCTCACTCATTTGAAATTGTGTACAAGATTCACAAGACGCAGTTGAGTATCTACAGCTTGAGTCACAATTCCAACAAGAAGAAATACATTTTGAACTTGATCCTGTTTAGAACAAACTTCTTTGTGATTCTTTTCAGCAGCCTGCACATAATGACGCCACTTCAGAAGCACATAATTGAATCAATGGCTCCACTTCAGAAGCTAAAGAAAAAGATGATGTTTTCCATACACATGTCCAGCTTGTTCTTTCCAAGCCCTTAGACCTTGGGAAGAAATTGCACACAACAAGAATAAAACTAGTCTTGGATACGACAAGGAAGTGACATTTCACATTATTGATTACTCCAAGACAATTAAATGTCAGAGTGTTGGGTTCTTAAAAGAACGTTCATTTTCATCTACTCCATTTCAGATTTCAAAATGCCAACATTGTGATCGAGTTGGCCATTTTCAAAATCAGTGTTTTGATTTTTAACCTTGTAAGCATTGTGGAAAGCATACCCATTCTTCAGATATATGCTTCATACTAAAGAAACCTGCAACAGAGAAGATTCACTATGGGTGGATTGTTTCTTGGAAATGATCGTCAACAACCAAGAAGATATATATGTCACACCAAAGAGTTCTTTCTCGAGTAATGACATGTTTTGTAGTTGAGAGATTTTCTCCTTCTCACCTTGTTCCTAACATGGAGAAATGACAGATGGTCAGAAACAAAAGAGTGAGACTAAGCGAGCAAGAACAAGCGAGACTAAACTAGTGCCAGAACCATAGTCAGAACCTTATGTTAGTTGCCAAATCCTCGAGCCAGAGCCACCTAGCCAAATTTAGAGTTGCAACCAGAGCCACAGTTAGATCCATGTTCCACTTGAGCACAATTTGGTTTGTGGTCTTCCTAAAACCACATTTTCCATAAAGAACCATTGAGCCTTTGATCCAAGTTCTAGAAGGAACTGCCAAGACATAGCCTAAGTTAGAGCAAAGTTCCAAAGGGAACCACTAAGGCTGTACCAAAGTGAGTGCCACCTTCTAGAGTTTATGGTCATCCTAAAACCACCCATTTAGTAGAAGACATCAACTTCTGCTAGCTTTTTATCCAGAGAGCACCTTCAACCATTTTCAACTATCCTTCTCCATATTTCAACTCTTTGCTTGGACTTAGATACACCCATTTGGATTAAGGGGGAGAATGTTGGAACCTAATCCGTTAAGGTTAGATGAAGACGAATAGTCTTAAGTAGTTCAAGGGAAAGCTTGGAAGATGAAAACCAAACATCACCTTACTCATGTATTTATATGTGTTAAATTTTTATCTTTAATTTGGAATTGCAGTAGTACTTGAAATCAATAAACAATCATAAACATAAGCATTCACATACAACACATAAATTTACCCTAGGGAAACCCTCTATGACTTGAGGGAGAAAACCACAGCAAAACCTTCCTTGGTATATTTATAGATAGCATGGAATGTCTTTTACATCAAGCACCCCGATGCAATTTACAAAGCAAGAGAAAGATAGACAAAGAAGAGAAACTCAAAAGAAGAATTCTCCACTCAACCAATTCGCTAATATTGGTCACATGCACAAATTGCCTTCAATAGAATTTGCTCCAACATTGGAGACATCAATCCTGCATGGAAAAGGCGTCATACATCTCATGCAAGAGCTTTAACTTTGAGTGCTAACTTCAGGATGAACTCACCCTTTCACTTAATGCTAGCCCACTTATTTAGGGGCTAACTTAAGTGGCGTCATGCAAGTGTCACAACTCAAGTGTCATCTTTTAGTTTAACACAAGTGTCATCATGCAAACCACTTAGTTAACTAGATCTTATTTGTTGTCACTTAGTTAACTCTTTTAACTGAAGTATTTCTTATTAACATCACTGAAGTGATCAAATCGAGTTCTCTTTTAATTGACTTGAGTCTTCTTTTTTAATATCACTAAAGTTTAACAATTCGAATTCTCTCTTATTTAATTTAATTATTTATCATCACTGAAATATGCGAATCAAATTCTCTCTTATATTATCACATCTTATCTTATTAACATGGTCCACATGGCCAACTTAATTAATTATCATATCAAATATACTAAGGATATTTTTCCAATGATGTGATCATCTTGTTCTACTATCATTCCAAGTGGTTATATGCTAAAGTAATTCACTCTAGAAGTGTCCAGTCTCTAGAGGAGACTTAATAGCTCAACCATGGTTAGCAGTACATCCGAACACCATTCATGCTTCGACATGCAAAGCATCACCTCAACACATGAGAATCTATCTTGACACAAGACCTTAGCCTTGACTAGAAAGACTGTACAACATCATCACTTTGGCATACAAAGCACTTACAACACATGAGGCTTAATCATTCTTTAGTCCAACTTAAGATTCTCCTCCAAGTTTCATGAGTCCAACTCGGGATCCTATAAGCCACTGAATCGACACACGAAGCTTGATCTTGTCACACAAGATTGACTTGGAGAATGAATTATGATGTTGTAAATTTAACACTCCCTCTCAATGAAGGAGGCATTCTTTGCCATGCCAAGCTTATCTCAGAAGTACCTATACTTCATCACGGACAGAGGCTTAGTCAACATATATGGCTATTTTCTCACTAGTATCAATGTACTAAAGTCTTATGACACCTATCTGGACCATGTCTCTGATGTAGTGGTACTTCATCTCAATGTGTTTCGATCTGTCATGAAACACAGGGTTTTATAAGAGCTTGATGCAACTTTGATTCTCAAAGCGGATGACGTTAGTCTCAAGCTTCTCACCGAACAACCCAGCACGTAGCTTCAAAATCCACATAGCTTCTTAACAGGCGGCACTAGCCACACACATGGGCTTCACTAGAAGGCAATATAATGCCACGTTCATTCATATTGCGGTATTAAATATTCATGAAAACCTAAAAATTATATTGCTTATATATTAAGGGGAAAACGGTTTTTTTATTTAATGTAACAATACAAAAATACTTTGGGGTCTTGTTTATATGGGCGGGCTGACAAATATCCTCCAAATGGAGATGGCAGGATCATGGTCGGATGAGAAATCAGGTTGAGGCAAGGCTCGGGCTTACCAGTACGTAGGGAAATCGCGTCTTGAGGCATGCTTGAGGCCAGGGGGTTTCATGGTGAAGTGGGTTTCCAGTCGATCATAGTCAGGAGACAAAGGTCATTGAAAGCCAATTATTACCAATAGCACTTAGCTAGTTGTTACCAATATCCTTGGGAGGCTCTAAGCCTCCAAGGCCTGTTATAGGCCCTCGATAAGCATTGGGGGCTTGAATACCCAACCACTCGTGCCTATTACAGGCCTTGGGAGGTTTAGTCAGCCTCCTAGAGCTTGTTACAGACCATGGGGGCTTGGATACCTAGCTCACAACAGGCTTAGTCAGCGATTGGGGAACTGTAACATGCAATCTAAATGTTTTACTATGTGCATTGGCTTTAGTGACATACAAGAAGTGATCTCATATCTCTTCATTAGACCATTATATGTTGCAAATCATAATGATATGTGGTTGAGTAATTGCATTGTGGGTGAAGTAATGTGCATCCACAATATACATCGAAAGAAGCAAGGTGCATTGTAGAATGCATGTGGGGTCATAAGAGGGGTATCATATCAATATACTAGGTAGAAATATAAAGGGTATAAAAAATGTTAATGAAAAAATTGATACATACAATCTCTAGTGAAAATAGGGGTTTTTTAAAATTAAGAAGGCATATTGGAAGGGGGTTAAAAAAAGCGATTTTGGAAGGTATTTTCCAATATTTAGTGAAATTAGGGGTATTGTTTCATATGCCACAAACGAACGTGTTATGATAGCGGTTTATTGAGTGAAGCCCCCATGTAGCCACAATATACTATGCTTCTGTAGTACTCAAGGCTATGGAGCCCTGCTTCCTACTAGACCAAGAGATCATAGTTGATCCCAAGCAAAAAAAAAATCCGGATGTACTGTTTCATTCCACAATACTACCACCCCATTCAGATTCAGTATAACCAAGTAGCATCACTCCTCCACTAGTATCATATCTAAGTCCATAAGAAATAGTACCTCGAAGGTATCAAAGCACATGCTTGGCAACAACCCAATGTTTATGTCTTGGACCAAACATGAACTGACTCAAGATACTCACTGCATAACATATGTCAAGTCTACTCTTTATCAAATACATCAAGTAACCAATGAGTTGTCTATACATGGTAGGATCCACTAGATCCAATCCGGAATCTTACTCATGTAATTTATTCAGATTAGAAACCATTGGTGTAGACATGGATTTACAATCTATCATACCAAACTTGCGCAACACATCCACTCTGTACTTTCCTTGTGAGAAAAATATCTCATCTTTCCTTTGTCAAACTTCGAGACCAAGAAAGTAATGCATAAGACTCAAGTCTTTCATTTCGAACTCATAAGTGAGCTCCCTCTTGCACCGAGCTATATTTTGTTCCTCTCCTGTAAGGAACAAGTCATCAACATAGAGAAACAAGATAAATGGTTGGTTCTTCACAACCTTGAAGTACAAGTTGGGGTCAACTTCACTTTTGGAGAATCCCAAGCTCTGAAGATAGATGTCAATCCTTGAATGCCAAGCCCTCAGGGCCTGCTTAAGCCCATACAAGGATTTCTTAAGTTTTCATACATGGAACTCCTTCCCATGAACTACAAACCCCTCAAGTTGTTGTATGTAGACTTCTTCCTCGACTTCACCATTGAGAAAGGTAGTCTTCACATCCATCTAGTGAAGTTTGCACCCCGGAACTGAAGCAAGGGAAATTATGTCTTGAATAGTAGTGTTCTTGGCCACAGGATCGAATGTCTCATCATAGTCTATCCCTTCTTTCTATGAGAAACCAGGGGCCACAAATATTGCTTTATACTTTTCAATACTGCCACCAGTTGCATGTTTGTTATTATAAATCCACTTGGAAGTTACTATTGACTTCCCTTCAGTTTTAAGAACCACTTCCCACACATCATTCTTCATGATGGATTTGTATTCTTCCACCATGGAATATGTCCATACTTGTTGCTTAGAATCTTCTTCATATGAGGTGGGTTCTAAATCATTGATGTGACTCATCTTAGCTACATATCCTCCATATATGTCATGTCTCTTTCGCTCTCTGAACGTGCCATATGGTGCTCCATGTTTTTCTGCCTCTTGCAAAATGTCTCGACACCATGCAGATCTCCTCTTAGCAGGAGGTACATCAAGAGATATTTCTATAAGTTCTACTGGCTCTTCAAGATCAAGCATATTTGTAGGGTCTTCTGACTTCTATATCTCTACATCTAAAGGGGGGAATCAGAAATTGGATTCTCCATCATGGGAGTATCATGCTCCTCCATATTTGAATCACACTAAAGTTCTTTGGAGCGCTCGAAGGAAACCTCTTCATAAAATGTTCCTTTGTCCTGGAACATAGATTCTATAAGCTTTGGAGGATTCACTATATCCAACAAATGTTCATTTCTTTCTGGATGGCTCGATATTTGTCCTCTTCTCTTTTGGTACATGAATGTAGACAAGACAACCGAAAATCTTCAAGTGTCCAACATCTAGGTTTTCACTAGTGAAAACCTCTTCAAGTGTCTTTTCTCCCAGGATAGCATGACGAATTGTGTTATGTATATAAATAGCAATGCTGGAGGCTTCTTCCCATAAGGGGGTGTGCAGATCCTGATCACACGTCATAGCTTTTGCAGCCTCACAGATTGTTCTGTTCTTTCTTTCAGCAACCCCATTTTGTTGGGGGTTGTAGGGTACAGTCATTTTTCTTCTTATTCCTCCATCTCAACAAAATTCATTAAAGTCATGAGACTCAAGATATCCTCCATTGTCAAATCTCAAAGCACAAATGTGCTTTCCAGCCTGATTCTCAACCAATGCTTTAAACTCTTGAAACTTGTTGAAAGTTTCACTCTTTGCCTTCAAAAAATTAGATCCAAGACTTGCGGGAGAATTCATCTATGAACAACACATAGTACAATAACCACTCAAGGATGGTGTTGACATAGGACCACATAGATCGGAATGAATCAAGTCTAGAATCACTTTGGATCTTTTGGTACTGTTTGGAAAACTCTTCTTGATGTTATTTCCAAGAGTGCAACCTCTAAAACACTGTCATATTTATATTTAAACATAGGCATACCTTTTACCATCTTCTGCAATCCAAGTAGCGCTTTGAAATGGAGATGACCAAGCCTCCTACGCCACAGCTCACAAGGACTGACTATGTCATGGATCATGACTTAAATGATATTTCCAGGAACTTTGTATAGACCTCCCTCTCTAACTCCAATTACAGATGCAGAGTTCAAGTCTGCATGCTTAGGCCACATGAGCACCTTATTGTCCATAAAGATTACTCTGAATCCTTTTTCTTCTAGAACCGAAACAGACGTGAGGTTCTTCTTCAATCCAAGAACGAACGGGATTTCATCAACATGTAACACATCTCCTAAATCCAACTGAAAAGAAGTGGACCCAACTCCTTGGATCGAATAGGTGGTATTATCTCCAAGCTCCAATTGACAGGAGAACTTCTTTTCCTTCAGATCTGTGATAGAAATCCTATATCTAGTCATGTGCTTCGATGTGCCACTATCCACCAGCCATGTCTCGACACTAATGTTAATGGATCTAGATAGGTTTGAGATAACATAATACTCCTCCATCATCTCCCGATCATAGGAAGAATCATTTCTTGTAGGTTCATCTTCTATAGCAATAGAAGCATGAAACATACCTTTTAACTTTCCTCTTTTCTTTGTACGGAATTCTCTTGCAAAGTGACCCTTATTATTGGAATTGAAGCATTTGACTTTAGACTTATCAAAGTTCTTGTTGTGATCATTTTCCTTTTGATGAGAAAACTTCTTGTGAGAAAAGGATTTATTTCCTCTTCATCTGTGCCACAAGAGCAAGATTATCTTCTTTGCAGGAAGTATATTTGCTTTGGATTCGCCCTTCTTCTTGTAGGAAATCATGCCACAGTCTCTCAAAATTTGGTTTCACTTCTCGACCATTTACTGCAGCCAAGAATGTATCCCATGAATATGGAAGGCCATCGACATCATTCTATATGAGATCATAATCATCAACAGTCATAGAAATGCTCATGAGTTGATCTCTTACTTGAGAGATATTTGTGAAGAAGGAAGCTACAGCTTCATCCTTCTCCATCTTCGGAGTTCGAAGCTTGTTCTTCAATGCTCTCTTTTGACTAGGCTCCTTCTTCTCATAAATATTTGTCAAAGTGTTAAAGCATTCCTTTGCGGTCTTCAATGGAGTAATCACAGGCATCAAATTGTCTTTCACAGAATCATAAATTATTCTCTTTGCTTTGGATTGATTCTTCTTGAAGGTAATGCACCCTGCATTAGAAGTAGGATCTTCAATAACACTGGATACGTATCCATCCAAATCGCACTCTTCCAAGGTATTCATAATCATGGCCTTCCAAGTATTGAAATTCGAATTTCTTTCAAGTCAGTCTTCCGGTCTTACTTAGATTGAATCCATAATTCTTCAAGTAGTGTGCACACTCAAGATCTACGTAGGCTCAAGCTTGACTATTGAACTTAGCTCTTTCATGCCCTGAGATCTGATACCATGTTATTTTTTTATCTTTAATTTGGAATTGCAGTAGTACTTGAAATCAATAAACAATCATAAACATAAGCATTCACATACGACACATAAATTTACCCTAGGGAAACCCTCTATGACTTGACGGAGTAAACCGTAGCAAAACCTTCCTTAGTATATTGATAGATAGCAGAGAATGTCTTTTACATAAAGCACCCTTTGTGCAATTTATTGAGCAAGAGAAAGATAAACAAAGAAGAGAAACTTAGAAGAATAATTCTCCACTCAACCAGTTCGCTAATATTGGCCACATGCACAAATTTCCTTTAATAGAATTCGCTCCAACATTGGAGACATCAATCCTTCATGGAAAAGGCACCATACATATCATGCAAAAGCTTTAACTCTGAGTGCTAACTTTAGTATGAACTCGCCCTTTAACTGAATGTTATCCCACTTAGTTAGGTGGCTAACTTAAGTGTTGTCGTGCAAGTTTCATAAGTCAAGTGTCTTCTTTTAGTTTTACACAAGTGTCGTCTCTTAGTTTAACATAAGTATCGTCATGCAAAACAATTAGTTAGCTAGATATTCTTTGTTGTCACTTAGTTAACTCTTTTAACCGAAGTCTTTCTTGTTAACATCATTGAAGTGATCAAATCAAGTTATCCTTTAATTGACTGAAGTCTTCTTCGTTAATATTTCTGAAGTTTAACAATTCAAATTCTCTCTTATTTAATTTAATTCTTTATCATCACTGAAGTGTGCAAATCAAATTCTCTCTTATCTTATCACATCTTATATTTATCTCTTGTCTTATCTGCATGGTCCACATGTGCCATATTAATTAATTATCATATCAAATATACTAAGGATATTTTCCAAATGATGTGATCATCTTGTTCTACTATCGTTCCAAGTGGTTATATGCTAAAGTAATTCACTCTAGAGGTGGTCAGTCTCTAGAGGAGACTTAATAGCTCAACCATGGTTAGTAGTACATCACAAACCATTCATGCTTCGACATGCAAAGCATCACCTCAACACATGAGGCACCAAATCAACACATGAGGATCAAGACCTTAACCTTGACTAGCAATATTGTACAACATCATCACTTTGACATACAAAGCACTTACCTCAACACATGAGACTTATTCATTCTTGAATCCAACTCAATATTCTCCTCCAAGATTCCTGGGCCCAACTCAAGATCCTATAAGGCACTACCTCGACACACGAGGATCAATCTTGACACACAATATTGACTTCGAGAATTACTCATGGTGTTGTAACTTTAACAATATGTACATTCTTAATGAAAATTAAAATGAGTTTTCATGCCAATTCTCTTTGTCTTTGTTTAGCATCTATTTGTCTAGCCCATCTGGACATTCCAACAAAATGATAATTAAGATAAATAAAATGTTTGAATTTTTGTAATATTATGTTTATGTGTACAATTTGAGTGGGCCCAATGGTTACAAACATGTGTTTCTTCTTAGGAGGCATTATATTTAGAAATGAAGTTTTGTGAGAAGGTGTTAGTGTCAAATTCGATAGTATTAATTGAGTTTAGCTAAAGTAAAGAATTATTTTTAATTTGTCAGGATTGGATCTCGATGATAAAGAAAATAAATTAAGAGTTAAAATTATTTTTTTCATTCTTGAATTTGAAGAGATTATTTATAATTGAGATGTCTAAATATTAAACAATTAATATTTTTCCGAGACGATTTAATCTTTGATTAGATTGAAATTTTTCATTGTTCAAAATCCATTTTTTATTGCAAAAATACCTCTATTTCACTTGGATTGTTCAAACTTAATAGCTTCTATATGTAATTCCAACAACTCATGTGAGATTTTGGGGTAAAAAGGTCGAAAAGCAAACTGGAAAAGTGATCCAAATTGTCATTTCTTTAGACTATATTGATTAAAGAGTAACTAACTTAGTTGAAATATATATAGAGAGAGAGATAGAGAGGGGGGGGGGGGGAGTTTTTCATTTCATATTTTGCAAGTTGCTTAACCACGAATAATTCATAAAAGTGTGATGATGGAAAAAAATAAATTATGGAGAAGATTGTTATTTAAAGTTATTTCATCTTTGATTTGCAAAGTGTGAAAGGAATAAAACATTTTTTATAATTTTTGTTTAAATATGATAAGTAAAAAAATATAAATGTATTTTTATCATTTCTTTTGCATTACATGTAAATATACATGAACTAAGCATTGAAATAGCTGCACAAATAAAAATCTAGACCTTAGTGATAAAAGATACTACAAAACAAGAATACTTGACAAGAGATCACCTAATGGTTAAAAACATGTGTTTCCTCCTAGGAGGTCATAGGTTCAATTCCAAAGGGGGTAGGATCTAACCTTAAAAATAGATTATTATTTTATTATTATTCTAAATTCCCAAATGATCTACCCACTAATGCATGGGCCATTATGATCATGGTAGTAACTTTGTGTTCCTTTACGTCATTCCATATTTTAGAGTATAGAGAGTTTATGATTCTAGTATATTAATTAGCATGAATCTCAACAACTCAAACTAGTGATGATGTTTGCAAGGGACCGTCATGTCCACAAAGGAGTCTAGATTCTCAAATTAATCTAAATTCCCAAATGATCTATCCATTAATGCATGGGTCATTATGACCATGGTGGTAGATGTGTGTTCCCATATTGTTGGGATAATTAATTACCATAGTAATCAAAGATTTCAATCATTAATTGTCAACTTGGGGTCCAAATGCTTGCGAGATGTCGTGCACTGTATATTCAGGCTAAATTGTTTGTCTTGCATTGATTTATCTAATATGATATGCAATGAAGTAAAATGTTCAATTCAAATGTAGAGCAAGAAAATCAGCTTAATTAAATTAACTAAGAAACAACTCTTAGTATTTTCTCAACAGGATTAACATAACATTGTCTCTCAGTCAATATTGAAAGCTTATCAATCCACACTTTCATAAATTAGAGTTAGCTCAATCATTCTCAGCAAGCTTTGATGAAAACTAATCTACGAATTGAAATGACGTTATAGAGATGAAAACACACGACACCTTGAAAAAATTAAAGACTAATCTATTGTCGACAATAAAAGGAATTATAAGAAATGAAAACACACACATAAAATAATTAAAACCATTAAATCATACCATGCCTTGTTCTCATGGAATGAGCTCTTTCTCCCAAGAAGAGGGCAACAAACTAAAATCTACAATGTCATAAAATAAATTAAACCATACTGCATAGAAAATAATAAAACTACAATCTACATCAACACGAAATCTTGTGAAAATTAATCTTTTCCATCATAAATTCGGCGTGTGCTCTAAGAGTCCTCTTTCCATAGAATGGAGAAGGAATTCCCTTTTATACATGAATTTTGCTTAAAACTAAAATAACAAATAATAAATGTTGATCCAAAATATCCTTAGGTGGTTTTAACAATTTGCTAAAAACTAGGATCTCAAAACCAACTCAAAGCTAATTCCAAGATCTTTGCTAACTATTCAAAACTAATCTTATCAAGAGTTCTAAGATAGTTGATGATACTCCTAGATCCACTGTATAGTTGATTGTTGAAATCGTATCCTTGAAAATTTGAAATATGGCCTGTACGGATTTTGATCCTTAGTTTCAGAGCTTCTGCAACAAACAAACTATTTTTGCAACAACAAATTGTTATATAGCAAGTGGAAACTGGTTATGCAACAAGCAACAAGTTGATCCATTTTTCAAATATAAATGCAAATATGTTCTTTTGTAATGTTTAATCATCAATTCAAGTGAGATACTAAAATAATGCAATGGAAAACATCTTAGGTATAAATTAGATCGCACATAAGCATTAAAATGGATTAATACAAGGTCATAGGTAAGCAAAAAGGATTAAAAGTAAGGGGAAAATGGTAGCAAAAGATGTCAAGTATATGTCTCAACAATAATGTCATTCCATATTTTAGAGTAATATATTTAAGGTTTGTAGGTAATGGAATATTCACAAAGGAAACTTGCAATTAGTTGGAGCTACATAGAAAGTTTATGATTATAGTAGATTAATTATCATGAATCTCAACAATTGAAACTAGTTATGATGTTTGCAAGGGACCGTGATGTCAAAAAAGGAGTCTTATGGATTTCACAAGGGATAATTCACAATTATAGTGAGAAATTAGATGTGGGTTTTGTAAGGTTCGCTTACAAGTGTAGGTGTGACTACAAGTGCAAATGTAGGTCCCACAAGAAAAATTGGCATGTGCATGTATAAGTGTGGGTGCAATGTGGGTTTTGCAATAGAGGACTTGTAGTTGTGATGGGAAATTACATGTAATTAAGTGTCACAAATAAGGATTACAAGTATTGTAATGCAAAACATGTGGAGGTTTAAGCTTATGGAATATTAGTATTGCATGAAGAAGGAATTTTGTGCAATTGTTTTCTAGTTTTAAGACCAATATATGTAGACTTCACTGGAAGTAAACATCCTGAAAACATTGCTCTATCTCGTTAAACCCAAACCCTAACCTTAACAAATATTCCACTTCTCGGTCTCGATTCATATTTGCATTAGAAAAAATAGCACAACCAAAGAAACCATTATGATGAGCTCAACCTACATAAGAAGGGACTAGTATATAGTGTGGAAAATACTTAAGAAATGAATCCACGTATTAGCATAAGAAATTAGGCAACAACTCAACTTCAAATTTATTAATAAGCTAAAATTATACAACGACATATGAACAACATTAAACTTTACAACACAACTATCAATCCACTATCATTTATCTATGGCTACAACTAACATTCACCAACAGATTTATAATCCTAGGGTGGTGTATAAATTATCTACTAAATAAATACAAAGTGGTTCATTTCTTGCA
The DNA here is from genome assembly GCA_027924585.1 of Larix kaempferi. Taxonomy (NCBI): domain Eukaryota; kingdom Viridiplantae; phylum Streptophyta; class Pinopsida; order Pinales; family Pinaceae; genus Larix; species Larix kaempferi. The sequence continues at coordinate 10,275,135 of BSBM01000259.1, read as the reverse complement.
TGTACATTTACTTCCAAGGAAAACTTTATAGGATCCACCCCTCTTCCCCTGACACGTCTAAATGGAGGGCAACTCAACCACCACCACAATAGTGGTTGGTAACCCAAGGGACTTGACCATATTTGAACATATGACCTATGCCCTCCTTGTTAGCAACACATCTTAGGAAAATGGTTAACCAATTGAGATAACTCTAACGATTTAGTGTATTGTGTGTTCATATCCTAAATACATAAGTGTATATAATTCAAGAAGATGAAGAGACAGAGAAAAATACAATCTATAATTATTGTTGGTATTTTATATGCAAGCACCTGTTTAGATTTCCATCCACACTAACTCACTTGCACTAACTTAGTTGTATTGTGTGTTTGAAACAAAGTCACACACATTAAGGTAGTGAAACCAAACTTTGGAATTATAAATTCAAGTCATAACACCAAAACTACGTGACTAATATATTAATGCATCCATAACACAACATTGAATCAAGTATGTCAAAGTTAAATCTATAATGTGTATCTCACACAAATGATTTTGTATAAATTTGTATGCCCTTTGATACAAGCACCAAAACTATTTGGTCATACTTAGACAATTTCTTAGGGTGAGCTTTATTGATTCTCAAAACAAACATTATATAATCAACACGGATGGACATTGGCATGTAGGGTGTGTCAAGAGGAAGATGGGAATGAAACCTAGACCATTTTAAGCATTGGAACTAGTTATTCATGGGAAAATTGATTTGTCAAGGTTGTTACTAGAGCTCTTTCACCTTATAGGTAATAGGTCTCCTTAATGTTTGAGAGGTTAATCTTAATATGTGTGTTAGGTTAATGGTGAGAGAATGGCAACTAGGGTTTACCCTAGTCATGTAATTTTTCCCACCTACAAATTTCCTTGCGACCTTACACTTAATGGAAATTGAGTCACAATTATTTTCCCCTTGATGTTGGGTTTGAGGAGATTCCACACCACCCCATCCACAATAAGTGCAAAATCCAGGTTATTCATGGTTTTTCTACTTGGAGACCCATGGTATGTATAGATTGTTTGAAGAGGGATCTTTTGTTGGTTATGTGACAATATTGGTGCTTTGATTATTTTGGTTTTGTGTGTTGGTGGATGCTACTCTATCAACTGTGTGGCTATGGGTTTTCTTTCAGCTCCTCCTTAGACTTGAGGTAAATTATGAGTACTTTGTGTTGTATGTTCAATGTCATTAGGTTAGTTGTTGGGATCTACTCCTTTCGATGATTACCTCTTCTCTATGTTGGTTCTCTTGGTCCATAGTGTATGGAGTCATTTCGTTGGTTGGTGTCTATGATCTTAGCATCCATGGTTTTTTTTCGGTGGCCTTGATACTTTGTGGATTTCAAGTTTCAATAGTTAGAGCATAATAACCCTCTCCATAGCTTAATTCTCCTACCTAGGGACTTAGGATATGATCTCATGAGTCTACTGGGCCAAATCCCATTCAATTTGGCCCTCTTAGTCAACTTGGAGGTTCCTACTAAGCTCTAGGGTCCTAAAACATCCTTGTCTACGTTTTTTTGAACTCCTAAAGTCTATTTTGGCATGTGAGGGAAAATTCCTTTAATTAGGGATTATTTTCCTTGATTTTAGGGTCCCACATTGCAAGTTAGAGTTATAGAGTGCATATGGGGAGTTTACTCCATTGTTCAGGGACTCCATGCACCTCTCTTTTTACCTATTATGAGACAATAGCACCATCCTTGATTTTTTGTAGCGATGTGCACCTCATGTGTGTGCCTTCAATTAGTTCCATGTGCCTTCTGTCAATTGCAATCAGTTGCTCCTAGCATGTAGGGAGCTAAGTCCACTTAGGGTAGTCATGGGTTAGTTAACTCATCTAAGAGAGTATGCATGCCTATTCTAGCTCCAGTTAATCCTAACTAGAATCTCATGCATTGGATGAGAAATTCGAATTTCCTCCATGACCTATTCGATTTGCCTTTCCTATTTATACTTTTTACTTAATTCATTGAAGGTTAATGTAATACAACATGTTATCTTGGTATTGACTTCTCTCTTTTGTGTAATGATTAATGGTTAGCATATTTATTACATGAATTTGCTAGATTGTTGATCTCTTTCATAGTATTGCTATGTGTTTTAGTATCTAGATCTACATGATCAAATTCTACAACATTCCCTTGCTTGGGTAGTCAGTATTCAGTAATGAGTAGTTCAGTTTTGTTTAATGAAGGCTAGATAGTTTTTAGCTCACCCCTATGACTAGATTCTCGATGGGGCTTGACATGTATGGTATTCAGATGGGTATTTGGTTTGAAACTCTATGGCCCAAGCCACTCTCTCATATGTGGATAGGGGTGCTCATGTTTTGAGTTTGTTGGATTATTTTAGGGAAGACCAGTCCTTATTGCTTGATCCATTAATGCCTCTTGGTGATGTGGGAGGTATTTGATTGCATTATTAAGTCTTAGGGTTCTAAGAATTACTATTTTCATTCGATGCTTTTTAGTTTGAGTTGGTGACTCTTTTTGGTTTTGTGTCTCCTTTCTTAGACCTTGTTAAATGTAATTTCATTATTTCTACTTGAAATGAAGGAATTGTGAATTTTTTCTTGCAAAAATAATGTACCTTAGGTTAATTATATATTCATTAAAATATTAAGTTAATAGTTGTTATCATGAATTAAACCACTAAACTATGAGATAATATTGACGAATTAGATATGTGCCATAAGATGTTAGCCAAAATTAATTTTGAGTTAGAAACTATTAGCAATAACCGATGTTTAACTTGCTAGTTGTTAATATGCATAATGTTGAGTTGCAAGCAACTAAAAAATAAATAGCATAAAGCAAAAGAATGCAATTTTACTATATACATAGTAGCTATCTAAGGCAAGATTGTATAAATAAACCGATGTAAAACAATCATTAAAGAAAAATCTTTACAACTAAATAGAAGCAAGAAATGAATTATCATTAAATACACATGGAAACAACATATATGTCTGAAAATAATCTTTATTGGAAACTTGTTGTGATAGCCAAAATACATAACCCAAAACATGGCCAATAACTGATTAGGATCCAAATAAGTGGGATGTTTCCAAAACCATATGCCACTTGTAACCAAATGGATTCAAAAGCCACAAATTGTTAAGACTATTCTAGGAAATCAACACCCAAATTGTCACTGAAGGAATCTACATACATGGTTGAGTTAGTCTTAAATATTTAATAGAAATGCATAACCATGAAATACAACTAATAAATACAGCTTCAAAAGAAAGTAAACTTGTTTTCACACTCATGCTTGACCTATGTTATAATACATCATTCTTTGCAACACAAATGTTTGTGTTTTATAAATAACAGGATCAACACATTTCAATCCCTGCTAGGATCATCTTCAGGAGCTCCAAGCGAATGAAGAAATTCCCTTCGGATTGTGACATCAATGCCATATATAAATCATGTTACTTGATAAATGAAAACAACATGGAATTGAATTTCAGGTGCAAAATTCAAGCATACTTGCACTCTCCACATTTAGATCTCCTTCTCCTCCTCTTATAGAGGATAGGATGGAAATGTAAAGGAAAAAATTGCCTCCTAAATTTGTATAACAAATAAATTTAACATAATAATATTGATTATCGGATGGCTAGTAGGTGGAAGGTCACTTGGTCAAATATGAGTTTAACCACCTATGAAAAATAGGGGCTCAACCATATGACACTTGTAACAACAAATAGTCAAAATGGAATCAAAAGCCTCAAACTATTAAGACTCTTCTAGGAAATCAACAACCAAATTATTTTGAAGGAATATGCATACATGCTTGATTTAGTCTTGAAGATTTAATAGAAATGCATAACCATGAAATAAAACTAATAAATACAACTTCAAAAGAAAGTAAAGTCATTTTCACAGCCATGCTTGACCTCTGTTATAATCCATCATGTCGTTATAGGATTCTATCATGCTACTTGAGAAATAAAAACAACATGGAATTGAATTTCAAGTGCAAAATTCAAGCATACCTGCACTTTTTCTCCTCATTTAGATCTCCTTCTCCTCCTTTTATGGAGGATAGGATGGCAATGGAAAAGGACATAATTTCCACCTAAATTTGTCTAACAAATCAATTTCACATAGTAATATTAATTATCGTATGGCTAGTAGGTGGAAGGTCACTTGGTCCAATATGAGTTTAGCCACCTAGGAAAACTAGGGGCTCAATGATTTAACTAGTTCGCACACTTCTTAGCATCAACAAAATAAAATATCTCATAGATTTTATTCACGTATTTTACTTCATCAATCATATTTAATAAATTGAATTCTTTAAATAGAAAATAGGTTAGCAAATAAATATTCACATCATTTCCCATATGATCATAAATAGCAACATATGTAATAATTTCCAGTTGTATCTCAAAATGTTAATAACCCTTCAAAATAAATACATATTCACCACTATATGCAAATTAAATATCAATTCCAGTGATATAAATGTCACAACATGTCCAAACAATCACATAATAGCTTATCAAGAAGAAAACCCATTAAAAATACCACAATAAAATAGTGCAACCCTATTAAGATATACAATATCTCCATCAATGTGGGAATCTAGACCCGCATAGGAATAACATCAATATATTTATAATTCATTATATATTTTCCCTTTCTCGTTGGTAGGGCCAAAATGATCTAAATCTTCCCATCCTGACAATGCATTTCCAAGATTATTATTGATGCAAATGCAACTCAAGGAATCAACCTATTCTTAGCAAAGGTGCATAACACGTCCTCATGCAAGATAGATGCAAATGATCAAAGCATAATATCATATTAGACTTGTACATATTGAATGAAATGGATGAGGTCAGATGGACGAGAAAAAAGTGGGGGCTATATTGGTAAGAAAATCAAACAATGGCATCATATAATCACCATCAAACAACTAATTGATGGCTTCAATGTGCAGCCATTACCATCATTCCTAGAGCTATGCAAGATATCAAATAGAAAAAAGATTGGAGGAATTACCATAATGCATGAATGTTTGCCTTCATATTCCTTCTAATGCCAATAATGAACAATTTCCTTATAATAATTGTTCACTAAAGATATTTCTAAAACAATGCAATGTTGCATGTCACACTACAAGTCTCAAGACCTATAGTGATATAATACCCAACCAAGGTATAACACATATTAACTAGTGTATCAAGCATAGGATGCATAACTCATACCCAACTAGTTTATCATGCATACATTAATCAAAATACCCAATAATGAGCAAAATTAAAGTTTTCTTTCATTTCCAACATGGGATATGAAACATTCATACCATGGGAAACATGCATGACAGTGATAATCGCACTCTATGTGCATATACTTCCAAATAACCCATGGGAATGCACTGAAACAAAATTGCACACTGCACATGTACATTGCACTTGCACACGCACACGTGGATGCGCACACACACATGTATAAACTTCCACATTTTCATGCAATTTACCAAATTATTCTACATATATTTTCATATAAACTTCAATAGCTCTAGGCATATAGCCAAATCATAATGTGTATAACCCTAACATCTATGGCCATATGCATATACAACATCAACAATGTTGGTCATATGTACAACTTCCATCCATGTTGTGTATGTAATCACAAAATCAAAAGGAGGTGTAACTAGTATCCATAACAAACAAATCATAATAGCCATCAAAAAAATCATATGCATAAAGAGTAGGGCCTTGAGTTCTTCAAAGTGAATGCAATGATACTTTAGAAAACACAAATAAGATCAAATAAATTTGAAACTATATGTCATACTAAGAATTCAACCCTACACTTCAATATTGTCATATCCTCTAGTTCTTCTATCAAAAGCATAACAATGCCATGATATTAAATATAGTAAGCAAATAGAGATGCCAATGTTGTTGATCAAACAAATTATCCCAATTTCTACCCACCCATCAAAAACTCCACCCACAAGACAATCAATAGTGCGTGCATCATACATTGTTGTTAGAGAAGGAAGATGGGCATCAACAAGTAACTTAGGGAGAGTTTGGGAAAAAGAGGAAGTCAAAATGGGAGGAAAGGCTCTTGGGATTCATATGTATCACAATTGGTACAACATGTAATTATGATTCGACCCACTTCTGACATAATTCCAAAAGGAGGTGTTAAGGGTTTGACCCATTGACTACTCACTTTAGTAAACTAGGGTTCAAATCACAAAAATGTCCAAAGAGTATTAACATATGTTGGTTGAGATGGGATCATCAAGGTCATGGTATACCATCAAATGGTATCCACCAAACTATGGCCATGACACATTTTATGCTTTCAAGAATATTACCTCTACACAAATGTAATATGGGAACAAAAAAAATTAATCTTGCTTGGCTCCTACATTAACTTTGACATGTAGTCTAATAATTTAAGGGTATAACCTTAAGACTAGAGAATTTTCATTGTAGCTTTAAGAGGGGGGAATGTGAAAATAATTGGTGAAAAGGGAGAAACATGCACATATGTTATCACCCATACAACCACTACAAAACATTACCATACAAGCAATGCAACAAGGATAATCCATTTAAGGTTGAGTTCCATGTTAGAACCTACCTTGGTCATAGTGCTTTTCTTCTAGTAGCTTGAAGGGAAATGCTTGGATGTGGGCTCCATAAAAACCAAATATTGAGAATGCATATAAGTCCTACTTTACATGAATTATATGCAAAGTACACTATAAGTCATACTTTGCATATAACTCCTTTGCACTTTACTATACCATCTACATTATCATTGAAATTATCAAAAATGCCTCTTCTAAATGTCATGTAGTAAGTAACACTAGTGTCAAGCAGCAAAGTATATCTCCAAGATGCAAATGAAGTATTGAATAGATCTTCATTTATACCAACATTACAATGTGCAACAATGAAATAAGTAGATTCAGGAGCTTTACCGGATTCAAGAGCTTTACCTCTTTCTTTTTTCTACTATTTCTTGTGTAATCTCCCCCCAAGGAATTGTGCATTTCTTTGACTCTCGTCCTTTCTTGCCACAATGGACACATTAAAGATTAGATCTCTCACCATGGTTATGCTTACCCCCCTACCTCTGAAATTATTTAGTCTATGTCCTCTTTTGTTTCCATCTCCTATAGAAGAATCGTGTGATTGATTCCTACCTTGATAAGCAAGGAAAATGGTCTCTCCAGTGGGTTGAATTGTCATATTTCCAAAGGCTTTCTCTCGTTTCGCAATTTTATCCACCATAGTGCTAAGTTTGAGATCCTTTAGTTGGCCACTAGCTTGAAGTGATTCAAGATAGTGTGAATATGTCAGGTAGAGGACCTTGATGAAGGCAGTGAGAGGAAGGTCTACTTTCATACCAATGGCATCAATTTCATGCATAATGACTTTAATCTCTCAGATGCTAAAACCATGGGATCATTATCCTTCAACTCTAGGTTGAAGAGCTTGAATAGCAATTGAATTAGCTCCAAATATGTGAGTCATATAAATATTTCAACTTATTCAAAGCATCATAAGAATTCTTAGTAGATAAGATATGTCGACTCACCTCTTCACTTAATACAACAGTGATCAATACATATATCTTCTTATATATGTTCTTTCATATTGCAAGCTCTTTATCTATTGTAGGTTCTGTAGGTGCAGCACCACCTTCTCCTTCACAAATGGCATCCCATAGATCGTTGAAAATGAAGGTATGATTGATCTTCCTCAACCATTCTAAATAGTTTTCCTTGACACTAAACACCACTACAACAATTGAAACTAAAGAATGCATCTTCAACGAGGTTGACAATACAAGCTTTTCAATATAATCTTTGTAATACGATCTTCACAATTTTCAACACACTTTGACAAAAGACAAAGGAATTACAATTCACAATCATTGTGCATTAAAAACCATCCTAGATCCAAATCCTAGGCTCTATCAAGTGCCGAGAGGGATCAAATCTCCTAAGGTGCAAACCTCTCCTCGAAAAGCTCCTTGAGTGCAATACCTGAGAAGAGGTTTGCACCTCGGGAGATTTGATCCCTCTCGGCGCTTGATAGAGCCTAGGATTTGGATCTAGGCTGGTTTCAGTCGTGGGCGGTGACACAAAACTGGAGTTTGATCAGCATTGTAAGGAACAGGTTAAGTTGAAAACACAGATACATTTACGAGGATTATCATAATGTAAGTAATAAGTATTAAGGATTGAGTAAATTGTTACACTGGAAAATAGAGACAATTTGCCTAACTTTGTTTTTCGATTCTCTTTTTGTTGATCTGCGTTTTGTTTTGTTTGTTCTTCTGCTTTTTTTGTCGTCATTTCTTCATTTCATACATTTTGATTTATTTGTTGTTCTGCAAAGTGATTTTTTGTTCTTCCAATTGCTTCAAATTTCTCTATTGATACGCTCTTTGTCAATCAACGTTTCGTTTTCTTTGTTCTTCTCGTTCTTCTGTTGTCAATTCGCCTAACTTTTTTTTTATTTACTTTTTGTTGATCTGCATTTTGTTTTGTTCGTTCTTCTCCTTCTTCTGCCGTCATTTCGCCATTTCATACATTTTGATTTATTTGTTGTTCTGCAACTTGATTTCTTTGTTCTTCCAACTGCTTCAACTTTCTATGTCGATACACTCTTTGTCAATCAACGTTTCGTTTTCTTTGTTCATGTCGTTCTTCTGCTGTCAATTCGTCTAACTTTCTTTTTCGATATTCTTTTTGTCGATCTGCATTTCATTTTCTTCGTTCTTCTAGTTCTTTTACTATCATTTCGTCCAACATCCTTTTTCAAAATTCTTTTTGTTCTTCTGCTTTTCGTTTCAAGTCTTCTTCTCGTTCTTTTGTTGTCACTGAAATCAATGTGTCCATACACTAAAATCTATGTGTCCATACACTAAAATCAATGCATCCACAAAATAACATCTACACTGAAAAATATGCAATAAAAACCCCATACACTGAAATCTATGCATCCATTCACTGAAATCTATGCGTCCATACACTGAAATCAATGCGTCCACAAAATAACATCTACACATGTTATTATGCAATAAAAAACCCCATACACTGAAATCAATGCGTCCACAAAATAACATCTACACATGTTATTATGCAATAAAAAACCCCATACACTGAAATCTATGCGTCCATACACTGAAATCAATGCGTCCACGGAATAACATCTACACTAAAAAATGTGCAATAAAAAGACCCAATACACTGAAATCTATGCAAGTATAAAACTCACTTTACATGGTAATGAAATTCAATTTATTTACGAAATTATATATTTAAAAAAAATGTAGGTGATTTGGAAGGATTGAACCTTGGACCTCACGCCCATTATCACAACACCCTTACCACTATACCACATGTAGTTCTTATTATACATAGCAAAGAACTTATATACTTCTATGTAAATATTAATATATATTTTAATAGGTGGACGGAGGGAGGGAGGGAGGGAGGGGTGCGAGCTACACTAAAAATTATGCACTAAAAAAACCCCATCTACACGAGGATTGAACCTTGGACCTCACGATCATTATCGCAACACTGTTACCACTATACCACATGTAATTCTTATTATACAATGTAAAGAAGTTATATACTTATTTGTAAAAATTAATATATATATATTAATTTAAATACAAATTTAAATAAAATGTTAATTTAAATTGAAATATAAATTGAAATTCAATTTATATTATACACTCTAAATCTTACACTATATTTTTATTTTAATCTAAATATAAATTTATATTTAAATTCTAAATTCTAAATTCTAAATTTAATTCAAATCAATTTAATCTCAGTACTTTAAATCTAATTATAAATTTAAATTCTCTTGGATTCTAAAATTTAAATTGATTATATGTGCACAAAAAAACATAATGATAAAACTTTATTAAATGTAATTTTTTTTAGCCTTCATCATTTACCAAAACAACTAAAACCATTTTTAATATAATATATTGCATTCAGGCTGCGAGTTGAGAAAGATTAAAAATGCATATAATACAACCTTTCTTTCTCTTTTCTGCTTTATGGGATTTCTTCTTCCGAGGAGGCGGAAGTAGACTTGGATTTTCTTATGTTGTTTTGATTTCCATTATATAGCTATTGAAAATACATGTCTTTTTAATGGCCGACGTAATATATTATTTTTTACATTTTGACAAACGTTACATATTACTTTTTACATTTTATTATTTTTTATCGTTTATTATTTTCGAACAAACTTTACATGTTACATCCGTTACATGTTACAAGATCTCCCTCATACTATTATTAATTTTGACAAATGTTACATGTTACTTTTTACTATTATTAATATATATATTTAATAATATATATAATTTTTTTCCAGTGGAAAAAAGCATACTATTTATATTCAAATTGAAAAAAAAATAGTACATGATGGATTGGTCCTTAGACAAGCATTAGTTCACACAACATGCTCTCAAGAGATACAAGGCATGTCGAAACAGTCCAGTCATACATCCATTCAGTGATGATCATTAGTACATAGAAAACCCATAACAAAAGTGTCAAAATATCATATCTGGCCAAAAAATCTCCCAAAAACTAACTAGTCGAAGAAAAATAGAGAACCCTGATCAAGGAACACATCTTCAAAGTATTATTCCCAGAAGAGATATCCAACATCCCCAGAAAGTGCTTTCTTGGATAAAACATCAGCATCCTGATTGTGTTCCCTATATATGTGTTTGATATCAAAATTCATAAATTTGAGCATCTCAGCCTTAATTCTGCAGCACCAATGATTCAGAGAAATGATTTGTAACTTATAATCCCCCAACACCCATTTAATCGTAGCCCTGGAATCGCCAAATAATTTAATTCTTGGGAAACCAAAAAGATTTGCCATACGAATAGAAGCCCACAGTGCCAATAGTTCAGCCTTCAGGCTAGTGCCTGTTCCACAATGGAGTCGAAAGGTGAAGAAATGTTCCTGGTTTATAAAAAAATTTCCACCTGTTGCACACTGCCCCAATGTCGTTGCACCATCAAAAAAGATGATGGGATCATTGAATCTTGGTCTGAAAGTACCAGTAATCCTTTTTTTGGATATTTTCTTTAAATGTATATTTGGTATATATTGTTGCAAAATCACAACAAGAACTTTATCAGTACCAGCCACTTGATCATCAAATATACATATGTTCCTCATACCCCAGATTGCCCAGGAAACATAAACCGGAAGTGTGTGATGTTCACTACAATTTTGTTGCCAAATTCTTAAACTGGAAGTAAAATCACCCTGTCTCCAGACAGTGCAAATATTCAGATTGTTACAAATCTTTCCCCAAATGTATAATGTGAAGGTACAGTCCATGAACAGGTGAGTTGCATTTTCTGTCCAATTTTTGCAAAGCGGACATCTACTAGGACCATACCAACCTTTCCTTTCCAAATTGTCCCAGGTTTCCAATCTATCCATTAGAACAAACCAAAGAAAACATTCTATTTTCAGTGGAACTTTCCATGCCCAAATAAGTTTATACCACCACTGCTTTGGAAAGATGCACCTCCTCTTGATGATAGATTTGTAGGCGGAATTTGCAGTAACCATACCTGTGCTCTCATTTCCCTTCCAGATAAGGATGTCCTCTTCATCTTTCAACCTGCAACTAGTCGAATTAATGGTGTTGATATATCTATCCCATTCTGCGGCCCATTCACCCAATAAACCAAGTGCTTCCCCACTGTACCAATATGACCCAGGTCCCCAATTCTGTACACTATCAAGAGTAACAAAACCCGCTCTATTCAAAAAACCTCTCAGAGCAAGTGAAAGCATATAATCATCTCCCAGGCCAATGATAGGATCAGTGCCAGTGGATATCTCTTTCCCATTCCCAATTTGCCAGCAAATATCAAATTTCAACCATTTGTACACATTTAAAAAACCTGTCCAAAGTGGAGATATACCCCAGCAAATCTTCTTTGTTGTTCTAAACCAATGAGAACTTTTTATTTTAATGTATTTGCAATGGACCACTTTAGACCACAGAGTGTTCCCAAACAGGGCGCGCCAAAAACTCTTAAGTCTAAGAGCTTCACTAAACGCCTGCAAATCTTTTATACCCCAGCCACCTGCGCTAGTTGGAAGAGATAGCATCTCCCAGCCAACCATAACAAGGCCACCCGAACCGAGTTTACCCGACCACAGGAAGTTGAATATCAATTTTCTAATCAAATTGATAATGTACTTTGGAACATGAAGCATGGAGAACCAGTACACAAGAATGCTGGATAAAACCGCCTTGACTAGTGTCAATTTTCCACCTATAGACAGTAGCCGATAAGCCCAATGCGAAATCCTATTTTCCAATTTTCTAACAAGCCAAAACCAGTCTTTTATATAGTACCCGCATGGTTTAAGAAAGAAGCCAAGGTACGCTAGGCCATCACATGTCGCTTCCCATTTCTAAGGCAGTAGACTCAAAATCTCATTCTTCCGGATCTCATCAACAAAGAAATGAAAGAAAGTAGTCTTTCGAAGGCTAATTTTCATACCTAACGCCTTATAGAACAGCTTCAAAATCCCATTAATCGATCTCCATTCAGAAATAGAGTCACTTCCATCCAAGAGGACATCCTCAACAAATAGAGAGTGAGTAATTTGAAGTAGCCTGCTGATCTTCAGTCCATTAATATGCCCATCTAATTTTGCTTTCTTAATCATAAGACTCAATCCCTCAATCACAAGAAGGAACAGGAGGGGGGACAAAGAACACCCCTGCCTGATACCTCTGCTGCAACTAAAGAATCCCTAGGATTGACCATTCACAAGAACTGAAATATTCATAGTACAAACACAAGCCATGATCCATCTAATGACAGTTGCCGGAACCCCAATCTGTATCAGGATGAGTCTTAAAAAGTCCCAGTTTACTCGATCATAGGATTTTTCCAAGTCTATCTTTAGGATAAGTGCCTTCTGCTTCCTCTTCTTAATCGAATGCATAAGCTCCTGTGTAATACCCACCGCATCATGGATCTGTCTACCTTCTAAAAACCCAAATTATTCAGGAGAAATCTTCTCAAACAGTATGGGATTTAGTCTTTCCGCAATGATCTTAGATATAATTTTATACACTAGGTTACACAATGCAATTGGTCTAAACTCCCCAAAGGTCTTGGGATCACTAACTTTTGGAATAAGAGTCACAAAAGTGGGATTAAGTGCCCCACTAATGTAGCCAGTGCTTCTAGAAAAGTCAACCATTCTCAATATATCACTACCCATGATGTCAAAAAAATGGATGAACAGTTCCAATGTCCACCCATCAGGTCCAGGGCACTTCTCCTTTTTAAAAATTTTTAAGGTATCCTCAACTTCTTTCAAGGTGGCCTCCTTTTCTAAAATCTCAACCTCATCATCATTGAAGAATTTTGAAAAATGCTTAACCACTGAAAGTTGTGAATGTAGATCACAAAAACCTTCATCAGTATAGATATCCCTATATATATTAATTTAAATACAAATTTAAATTAAATGTTAATTTAAATTGAAATTTAAATTGAAATTCAATGTATATTATACACTCTAAATATTACACTATATTTTTATTTTAATCTAAATATAAACATAAATTTATATTTAAATTCTAAATTCTAAATTTAATTCTAATCAAGCACCAGCTGCCAATTTAATCTCGGTACTTTAAATTTAATTCTAAATTTAAATTCTCTTGGATTCTAAAATTTAAATTAATTATATCTGCACAAAAAAACATAACCGTAAAACTTCATTAAATGTAATTTTTTTTAGCCTTCATCATTTACCAAAACAACTAAAACCATTTTTAATATAATATATTGCATTCTGGATAGAGTTGTAACTTACAGAGGCTTACAAAATGTTTTATGCTTGGAATGTGGCTTACAAAAGGTTGCGAGTTGAGAAGGATTAAAAATGCAGTGAATGTGGACTTTGCTAGATCTGAGAAAATCTGCAAAAGTATAATACAACCTTTCTTTCTCTTTTTGAAAATACACATCATTTTAATGGCCGGCCTAATATATTACTTTTTACATTTTATTAATTTTGACAAACTTTACATGTTACTTTTTACATTTTATTATTTTTATGGTTTATTATTTTCGAACAAACTTTACATGTTACAAGATCTCCCTCATACTATTATTAATTTTGACAAACCTTACATGTTACTTTTTACATTTTATTATTTTTTACGGTTTATTATTTTTGAACAAACGTTACATGTTACATCCATTATTATTTTTTACGGTTTATCATTTTCGAACAAACGTTACATGTTACTTTTCAGTTTGTATTATTATTTTTTCTTTATGGCCGACTACAAGGACAAACATGGGCAAACTTTACAAGATCTCCCTCATATTCACTTTTTAGTTTGTATTATTCTTTTTTCTTTATGGCCGACTATAAGGATAAACATGGACAAACATGGACAAACTTTACAAGATCTCCCTCATATTCACTTTTTACTTTATGCCCGACTATAAGGACAAACATGGACAAATGTTACAAGATCTCCCTCATATTCACTTTTTACTTTATGGCCGACTATAAGGACAAACATGGACAAACGTTACACCAGCATAGATCCATCTTAAACCCATATCTATGAAGCACCGAGAGGGATCCAATTTCTGGAGGTGTATTTCTTTTTTTAAATTTAAACTCAAGAAATTTAATCTCTCTTGATTGATCCGGGTTTAAGTTTTAATTTTTTATTTTATAAACAACCATCTATTTTTTAATTACTTTTCATAATATTTTATTTTATGAGCCGACATGGATTTTTTTAAAATACTTTCCACAATTTTACTTTTTTTTGTTTACATTTTAATTAATGGCCGGCAATGCATTTTACTTTTTTACTTTTCATTAAATACTTTCCATTACATTTTACGTTTTTACATTTTAATTAATGGCCGACAATAATAAAGACAAACATTTATAGCCTAGGATTTAATTCAAACGAAAATACACGTCCATGTATTATATAGTCTAGGATTTAATTCAAACAGAAATACACGTCATTTTATTAATCGTCCATAATATTAAATTTTTATTATTATTATGTTAAAGACAAACTTTATTTATTATGGCCGACTATAAGGACAAATAGGACAAACATGGACAAACGTGATCTCCCCCATACTGAGTTGTAGAGCACCTCATTTCACTCGGTGCAAAGATCTCCCTCATATTCACTTTTTACTTTATGGCCAACTATAGGGACAAACATGGACAAACGTTACAAGATCTCCCTCATACTGGGCTATAGAGGCAATTACAATGTTTGTCAATTTGTCTGCATAACCAATGTTATCATGCTTTCGCAGTGACTATTTATGAAGGCGTGACACCCAAAACACTCTAGCTCGTCACCAAAGTTGGAATTTGACGGACAAAATGCCAGTCATGGGCCATTTTGCCGTTCAATTAGGTTTAACATTTTCATGTAAATGTCTTGTCAAACGTTCACTTTCCTACTCAAAACGTTATTTTGAAATTTAGATTATTTTCCAAAACTTCATTATTTTTGTTAATAATTTTTTTATTTTCATATTTGATTTAATAGTTTATTAACTATGGTGATGAGTGCTTGTTATGGGCTTTCAATAATAGTGAACACTACTTATTTCCGGGTCTTCCTTTGAGCAGTTGGATGTGTGATATGATTTCCATTTCAACCTATAAATGCTATTATTATTTTTTAATGTTGGTGCAGCTGGCTATGTGATATGATTTCCATGTCAACCTATAAATGTTATTATTATTTTTTAATGTTGTTTTAACAATCTAGATAAAAGAAAATAAACATTTTTGCTTTACAAAGAGCAATTTATTAATATGTAAAATATCCCATTTCTAAATTATTGTTTTTAAACCCTAATTTACAAAATCTTCTTACACTATGACCGCTTTTCTACTAAATTGGAAATGCATGTTTACTAAGATGGAAATGAAAAGTTTAACGTGTGGAGTGTTTGCCATATTCCAACACTGCTCATCACAGCAACTAACACAACAAATGAAATGACTCGGCCTCTCCAGATTTACATCATGTTGTATTCAGCGGCCTCATCCTGGAGGATATCAACAGGCAGATCATTTTAACATCAGTTAATGGAACTCAAACCCTACGTTCAATGACGATACTGTACAGAGCTACAAACCTTTGGCTGGGATCATCGCAAATATGTGAGGAATTCAACGGAAAATTGTCAGGGACGTAATGACCAGGAAAAATCCAGGACTCAATACCTACGAGGCCATCCTTCGACGGAAAAAATTGAAGGTTATTAAGAAATGGAGGAAGAGGAAGACGGGTGAATCGAAAAATTGATGATCTGGTAGAACCCACTCAAACGTAAGTGCCTGGAGATATTTAATGGTAAGATGCAAAGGAAAATGCAACACGCAAAGGTATACTATGTACATGGATAGACAACAAATTGAGATATACACTACACAAAGCTAAAAATGAAGAGATGAAGGACAGCTTCAACAGACTAACACGAATTAGGGTTTCCAGAGGGGAGGTAATGCCTACCCAGGAAAGGAGATGTAAAATGCAAGTCTGAGCATGCAAAGGACAGATAACATAGGAAGAGGAGAGTATAGAGTGAATTAGTGTTTGTAGAGGACTTATAGGTAACCCTAGGGAGCAGACTAGAGTAGGTGATCATGGAGTTATGATAAAACTAGAGCTCTGATACCAATGACAGGCCTGGAATAACTACAATGTTGGATGGATTTTGCATTAATGGGAATCAAATATTAACACTGAATAATGACTCGTATTTTTCATCTTCCAAAATGTTACGGGGACTCTTCAATTGATTCTTTGGTAACTGAAAACATTTACAATTTTACAGTTCAACCATAATCTTGTAGGATTAGGTATCCAACATTTTTATTGTTCCAGAAGGAAACCTAGTGACCGCTAGCCTTCCTTATGGCACAAGCACATTGCAAACAACAACATTGGAACACTAACCTTATTTAGGGTGAAATAACCTCCTTACTTTGTGTAGAGACCAACAATCATGTTCGTCGTGTACGGGAATCAGAAGTAGGCTTAGCATGAAGTACATTCAAATTGATATATGTACTTGTGCTAAAAGTGCATGAGAGTACAAAGGCAACTAGGTGCAATAGTTGCATAATTGTTCTTCTTCTTGAAGGAGAGATAGTGACCACTAGCTTTCCTTCTAGCACAAATACATGTGCGGTGTAAACACTAACATCATATTTAAATACACTTCTTAATTCACCATCATGGATCTTCTTATCTTGTTCCAAAGTTAATAAAAGGACACATGCAACAACATAACTCCAACCATGGTGATTGTCAGGACAAAAGTGCCCCTGGAGCATTGATTGCATCCTTCTTATTGTGCCAAAAGGAATGCTAGAAATGGCTAGCTTTCCTTCTATACCATGCAAAGGCACATTTCCAACAACATATGAACACTAACCTTTTTTAGGGTGAAATACCTCCTTACTTTGTCTATAGACCAACAATCATGGATCGTCATGTAGGGGAATCATAAGTAGGGTTATGGTGAAGCATGTTCAAACTGATACATGTACTTGTTCTAAAAGTGCATGTGACAATAAACACAACCCTAAGCAATAGTTGCATACATGTGCTTCTTCCTGATGGAAAGCTAGTGACCACTAGTTTTCCTTCCAACGCAAGTACAAGTGCAAAGCCAACAACAATAGATTTAAATAAAATTATTATTGCACCATCATGGATCTTCTTAGTTTGTTCCAAATCTAGTAAGGGGGAGCACAGAAAGGAAAAAACACTAACCATGGTGACTGTCAAGATAAATCCATCCCCATAGCATCAATTACATCCTTGTGGTTCTACTAGAATGAAAGCTAGCAACTGCTCAACATTCCTTCTAGCATAAGCACAAGTGAATATTTTACAATAACATGAGAACACTAAACTTGGTTAGGGTGAAGTCACAATGCCCCACATACCCTAAGAAATGATTTCATTCATGTGCTTGTCTTTGATGGAACGCTAGCAACTGCTAACTTTCCATATATGAGAAGAACAAGTGTAGAATTCCACAACAACATTAATTTGGAATACAACTCTTGTTTCATAATCATGGATCCTCTTAGATTGTTCCAAATCCAATATGGGTAAACATAGAGACATAACTCTAATGATGGTGATTATTACGACAAAGGAAACCCTAATCAATTGTTTCATACATGTGCTTGTCCCTGAAGAAAATATAGCGAACACTAGCTTTCCATCTATGAGAAGAACAAGTGTAGAACCCACAACAACATCAAATTTGAATACATCTCTTGTCTCCTAATTGTGTATCCTTTTAGTTTGTTCCATAGCTAATGAGTGTGCGCACACAAAGGTAGAATCTAGTCAAGGTGATTGTTAGGAGAAAGGAACCCCCAAAGCATTGATTGCATCTTTCTCATTATGCCAAGAGGAAATCTAATGACTACTAGATATCCTTCTAGCACAAGCACATAGATGACAACAACATATGAACACTAGCCTTGCTTAGTGTGGAATTCTGGAGAAATTCAATTCTAAGTAACAGTTGCATACTTGTGTTTCTTCCTCATGGAAATCTAGTAGCTACAATCTTTCCTTCCAACATAGGCACAAGCATGGAGCCATCAACAACATTAGATTTAAATAAACTTATTATGGCACCATCGTGGATCTTATTAGCTTATTCAAAAGCCAATAAAAGGGCCACACAAAGGCATAATTGTTAAGTTCTAAATAGGGGCACATTCCCCCCTATATTGTGGTGCATTACATTAATTTTGATGTTGGATTTGATCCATTAGTGGTAATTGTCATTAGTATGGTTATATTAGTTATGTCGTTTGAGATCAATGAGTTGTAATTGTACCCCTTAATCTCCTATATATAGGAAGGAGATCTTTTCATTTGAGCATCTGAATCTACTATACTTAGTACATTGTATAAGGAGGTTTCCCCCTTGAAGAGGCTTGTTATTCAGATATTTTCTTAATTAAAGTCATCCATTAATATTTCTAATCCATTTATGCTCTTTTTGGAAATTTCTTGCATAACATTTGGTATCAGAGCTCTTTCCTCGGGACTGGTTCCTTCAAAACGAGTCATCTTGGAATTTTCAGTATAATATTGTTTATACAAGGGTTCAGAGAGCGAGACTTAAAATCCATCTAGAAAAAAGGTTGAATTAACTGTGGTTGAAGTTTCACATCCTGATACATTAGAGTTTCAGAGATATGTACTATTGAATATAGGGTTTCTTACTAGTACAAAAACTAGTCTAAAACAGGTGTTCTGGGAAAAAAAGGTCATATCTGGGTCATGCAAGATCCAAATTGAGTGAGACATGTTGCATACGAAAGAAGAAGGACCACCATATATGTGGTATGGTTTTCAACCTTAGATACGAAATATTGGACACATGAAATACCGTACAAGTTCGCTATTATAGAAAGACCAAAAATAATAAGTGTTCGTAGATTCGTAATAACTTCTTATTGGTACATCCAAATTAGGTCATACCAATGGAATTGGAAATATAACACATCAGACTACAACAGAACGAAGTTTTAGACCCATAAGAGCCAAAATTTCAAATTTACATCAGTTTCAAGTCGGCCATAAAATAGTCTTCCAATCAAGGTTTGAAAATTGTACGCCATTTTTAAATTTGAATAACTTTGAGTAGAAGAATCTAATTGTGGTGAAACCTGGGGTGTGATATCTATTTATACTGTTCAAAATGCCACCAAAAGGAAGTGTAAAGACTCACACTCCATCCAAAACACTAGAGGATCCATCCTCGACCTATGATGAAAGGGAAGACCTCTCTTTTCGAGTGTCCCAGTTGGAAGATATGATTAAAGGGTCTGTGAAAAAATTTGATTTGGATAATTTAGAGGAGAAGTTGAATACAATGGAGGAAAATATGAAAGGTGCAGTGAGAACATCGGATTTACTCAATTTAGAGGAGAAATTGATGGGAAATCTGACAAATATTGCTAATCTGATACAAAATTCAAGGGATACTCTCCCTATAGGTGACGATGTGTTCCAGGATACTCGGGAGTGTTAGGATTATTAATACTCCATCCTTGTACTACCTAGCATTATTTCTTTTTCCTAGTAGTTGATGATTTCATTTTCCACCTGGTGGTGTGCATATGTCATCTAGGATCCATATACCACCTAATGCACCCTGCATGCATCATTTTAGGACCACTTAAGTCATTTCCCTATAATTTAGGAGTCTACTCAGTGTTTTAGTTCAGTCTACCTGAGTTAGTTGACTCTTCTGGGTGGTTTATGCACCGATTACCACTGATTGTGGCCTCATGCACCCTTTTCTGATTTATTTGTATGATAAACTCATGGTTGTGCCCTCCTTAGTCAATTAACCGATTGTGTCTTCACTTAACTGAGTTTAAGATGAGTTGAGTTGAGTTTGGGTCTTTTGGAGCACTCTAGTGGTGACAATTCCTATGCTAGACAGATTGAGACTCGAATTCTCCCAGGTGATTCGAATTCTCTCCATTGTAACAACATTTTTTACTATATTGATTATTGGATCATGTGACATTAGTTTGTTCCTATCTGAGCTCTCATGCATGATTAATTGTATGCTCTTTTTTACTGTAATTTTCACTGTAAATAAATTTATTTGCTCATTATCTCTCTATGATGTATACTCAGCTCCATGATCTGCTATGATTTAGAATTTCACATGGTATCAGAGCTTAGTGATTGTAGGTTGAGCAGTTGATTTCAATAGTGCACCAAAAGCCTCTGGATTTCCACAGCAAATCCTGGTGCCATTGCATTGAATTCATTGGAGAAATCCTTTGAGGTCTATTCAGGTGTGAAGGATCTGAAAAAATGTGCCTATTGTCCTAAAGCAGTGCTCAGTAGTAGTCTATCTCCAAAATTGAGAGTTTTTTGCAGGTTATTCAAAGTTTTTTCAGTGCAGCAATACCACATTTGTATTCACTCCAACAGTTCTAATGGAGAATTCAAATGCTCCTCTCTCTCCCAGGATTCTGACACCCTTCAATTACCTTGATTAGAGGGCTAATATGCAGATGGCCTTGCGCAACAAGTTACTGTGCAGGGTAACAATGGGAAAGGAGGTCGAACCTCAAGCAGATTTTTAGAAGGCCAAGTAACCAAATAGATTGGATGAATCATTTGGTTTCATGTGTATTCATATTTCCAGATATCTACTCTTCCACCTCAATGGATTGAGTTGAAGTTGGAGACCCTCTTCAAAAAACAAGATGAGCTAAGGGGCCATATTCTATAGAATGAGTTAAATGCTCTTCAACCCAGTAGTTTCGAGAACCATCCAACAATTCTTTTCAAACTTCAAATCTCTGGTCATAAAATGCAAGCAGTGTGGCATTGAGAAGAAGGATGAGTAGTTGGTGCTATCCATTCTGAGCAATCTAGGTCGTGAGTTCTCCATCTTTGACTCTACCTTCCATTCAGGTAGAATGTCAATCCCTAGTTGGAAAATTCCATCCTTATATTTTTTCATTGAATATCTCATCCAAGAACAAGAAAAATTGATCCAAATGGGCACCCTCAAGGCCTCCAAAAATCAAGATCTTGTGGCTAGAGAATCGAAGAGTGTGAATGAAAAAGGGAAGCAAAATGGAAAATATAAGAGGTAAACTAAACCCAAGCAGAATTCCAAGTCTAGTCCATCGGAAGGAGCCTCCAGCTCCAAGAAGGACAAACAAAAGAAATTTGAGAAATCCAAGTGTACATACTGCAAGAAGGGTAATCATCTTGATATTTCTTGTATGAAGAAGACCATAGATCAAATGGAAAAACTCCTTGAACAACATAACATTTCCCTCCCTGAAGGCGCAAGGAATATTGATCCAAGTGGCAAGTCAGAAGATCATGAGAGACTCCATGCATTGAAAGATGGATTCTCACAATCCCAAGCTTTTCTTATGGATCCTGGAGCCTCCAACCACATGGTTTCCTACAGAGAGCCAATTTATTCATTAGATCTCGCTGATGGACCCAACATACACATGGGAGATGACTCTCAAATCTTTCTTGAAGGGAAGGGTACTATATAGCTTGAGCATGGAAAGTTCAACAATGTGTTGTATGTGCCTTCTCTAGCAGCTAATCTATTGTCTATTTACCATATGACACACACAGGTTCGCCAAAGAGAGTTGTATTTGGACCTGACACAGTTGAGGTTGCAGAGATCTCATCTGGGAAGTTGATAGCCAAAGGAATTGCAAACCATGCCTCCAAGGCATATGAGTTCTCCTGCTTCTTTCCATACTCGCATCAAAGTGCTCTCTTGAGTCATGCAAATGAGACAAGCAGACTCTGGCATGAAATATTCGGCCCTCTAAACTTCAAATACCTACAATAGTTGGACAAGAAAGAGATGGTTGAAGGTTTTCTGAACATAAAGTTCTCTCAAGGAATCTGCAATGGTTGCTTGGTAGGTAAGCACCCAAAGTGAAAGTATGATGTTGGGAAGGCAAAGAGAGCTTCCTCCATCCTAGATCTAATTCATAGTGATGTTTCAGGACCAATGCCCACTACTTCAATGAATGGATCTAGATATCTTCTGACCTTCATTGATGATGTAGCGACCCTGTTTCTGGGGTCCTACTTAAAACTATTTTCTAAGGCTTAAGAAGATAATATAAACCATTTACAATGCATAATCAATAATAAAATTTAATAAATTCAATATTTGAACTAACAAAACACAAAACCTGTTACCGTAGGTCGAATTCGCTACGGACAGAGAGGTCATCGTCTTCAATCCAATCAACGTGTGCAAGTGCCGACTAGGTCTTCGATTGATGTACACAAGTAAAGGCACGTTTAACCATAGAAGAAGCAATCGTTAGCTTCGCCACCCAACCATAGGCTTATGCAATCAGTCGCATAGCCACCCCCGAGCCTTCGGGGTCATAGAATATACACACCAGCAAGGATTCAGGAGTGAGATCCCCCTCACCAAAATCCTTAGCCAAACTCACAATAGAAAGCACAATCAGAACTCATTTGCCATTCCGGCAGTCATCCAATGTTAGGGAGCCCCTCCCACTTTCCCTTCAATATCTCTTGCTTAAAATAGCAAAATCCTTTCTGACACATGTCTCCTCATTCAAAAATACTCTTTTATGCAAAAATATTTAATACAAATATGCACCCAACCACGTGTCACTCTCTCATGAGAGTGCACATACTTCCCACATTTTACTCCTAGATGTCCCCTAATGCTAGGATTCTCTATTTTAGTGGGTGCAGGTGGAGTTGACTAGTTAATGACTCCTATTCTATCATTTTCTCCATATTAATCCCAATTATTTAATTACAAATAAACATTTCATGCACAAATAATCTAATGCAATACTATTCGTCAATTATTTAATTACAAATAAACATATCATGCACAAATAATCTAATGCAATACTATTCGTCAATTATTTAATTACAAATAAACATTTCATGCACAAATAATCTAACACAATACTATATGCCAAATACATAGGTGTTCATTTATCAATTTCCTTTATTCATCTAGGTACCACATCGTCGGGTCCTTCTGACGACACTTCCTTTCCTTAATTGTTTAGGTACCACATCGTTGAGTCATTCCGACAATAATTTCTCATTTTACTGTCTAGGTACCACATCGTCGAGTCCTTCCGATAATAATTTCTTATTTTACTGTTGTGTTGGGATTCCGTGTAGTGATTTTAGGAACCGTTACCATAAATAATCCAACTACACTCTATGTGAGACTAATGGCGCTGAGGAGTAAGTTCATTCTTACTGCGCGCCCCTCAACCTCATATGTGACCAAACCGTTATGGTCTCACCCATACGAATGCACTCCCACCCGAGTAAAGTTGAACGGGATTTCAACTCGTCTATGGATGCTATCAGGAGCCGACACCGTCATCGTACCATTCAATTAAAGTGAGGCCGACTTAGATGGGTTAAAAGTCAAGTGAAAGGTAAAGTATAAATAGAGAGTGAGTTTCTATCAATTGTACACTCACTCACTTGTGCAATTCGAATTAGAGGAGAAAGAGAGATATATGCGAAGGAGGAGGAGGATTGGCTTGGCTCTAGAGTTTGGGTTTGTCTCTCTTATTTGTAAGACCTATTTTGGGAATTGTACTTTGATCATCTATATTGAGGAAGTTCTTGTTGGGTTTTCTTCCCCTTGAGGGTTTCCAAGGGTATATTGTTTGTGCTTTGTGATTGTGTATCTTTCAGATATTCTTATTATGCTGCTATTGTGAATAATGTATTGAATTCTAAATGAAATTGGAATCTATTCTATAGTATGAAATAATCTTAACATGGTTTCAGAGCTAGCCTGAAAAGAGCAACTTTCACATGGTAAAACTCTCTCTCTCTCTCTCTCTCTCTCTCTCTCCGAGCATAAAAATTAGGGCTACTCACAGAAGTGGAATTTTTTAGTGCAATTGGTATAGGGAAGTGCCCCTCTCCAAGTTCAAAATTTTGGTACCAAGATCGAAGTTTTTAAGTGGGTGAAACTCCCAGAAATTCAAACCCTAGTTTGAATCTGGACCAGAAAACCAGAGAAAGCCAGAAACTGCAGATCAAAATTTTGCAAGTCAATTTTCAAGGGTGAAATTTCGGAATCTTCAAAAACCAAGTGTACCAGCATACTCGCCTCAATCAAGCACATCTTTTGGTGAGTTCAGTTTTTTATTTCGAGAAATTTTGATTTTTGGTTATTTTCTGCTCTCTGAGTTAAGATGGAACCAAGCACTAAGCTTGATGACAAGTTGGAAGGAATAGAGAACTTTTGTGGTTGGAAGTATAGGATTGGACTCATTCTAGAAGAAAATGATCTTTCAAATTTTGTTAAAGAATATGTACCAGAACCCGCAGAAGCTGAATCCAAAGAAAGAAAAGAAGAAGAAGAATAAGAATCTCCCAGGAAGCAAGCAAAGCAATAAGTATAAGAATATGTTTTATTCTCTGCTCTCTATGGGTCCGTGACACATGGCTAATTGATAGTGGTGCTTCAAAGCACATGATAGGTCAGAATAAGACTCTCTCCAATTTAGAAGAAAAGAACTCCCCTCGGAAGGTATCAATAGGAGATGATTACCAATACCCTGTTAAGGGAATAGGAGAAGCCACCTACAAGCTTTATTCAGGAACCCCAATAAAGATGAAGGATGTACTATATGTACCAGGCCTAAAGAAGAACCTACTTTCTATCTCAGCTTTAGATAAGAAAGGGTTTAGGGTTGCCTTTATAGATGGACAATTTCTCATGTGGACCAAAGGAAAATCTATAGAACATGCAGTTGTTATTGGAATAGAAGAAGGAGGTCTATATAAACTAAAAGGACATTCAGAAGCAGCCTTGATTCATGATACTACAATTCCATTTGAACTATGGCATAGAAGGATTTCTCAAATAAGCTACAAATCCTTACCACATGTAAGCAAGGTAGTAACAAGATTACCCGATATCAAGATTGATCATGAAGGAATATGCAAAGGATGTGCAAAGGGAAAGAACATAAAGAATCCATTTCTGAAGAGCGACACCAAGACAAAAGGAATATTGGAATTTATTCACTCAGATGTATGTGGTCCAATTCCCTCCACATATCTCAATGGATATGAATATTATGTTACATTCATTGATGATTACTCTCGAAAGACTTGGATTTACTTTCTAAAATCAAAAGGTGAAGTATTTGAGAAGTTCAAGGAATTCAAAGCCTTGATAGATAATCTTTCAGAAAGGAAGATAAAGATACTCAGGTCAGATAATGGAGGATAGTACACTTCAAAATATTTTGAAGCCTTTTGCAAATAGGTTGGGATTAAGAGGGAAATTACCACTCCCTATAATCCTCAACAAAATGGTGTTGCTAAAAGAAAGAATCAAAATATTATGGAAGCAGTGAAGACGATGATCCATGATCAAGATCTTCCTATGCATCTATGGGTTGAAGCAGCAAGGAAAAAAATATGTGTACAAAATAGAGTATCCCATAGTGCACTTGGGTTCAAAACCCGAGAAGAGATGTTCAAAGGAAAGAAACTAGAGGTAATTCATCTCAAGATATTTGGTTGTCCAGTGTTTGTTCATATTCCAAAAGAGAAAAGAACCAAATTGGATCCTTCCATAAAGAAAGGAATCTTTGTTGGATACTATGAGGTCTCCAAGGCCTTCAGGATCTATATACCAGGCTATCATCACATGGAGATTAGCAGGATGTAACATTTGATGAAGATACAGCTCTCAAGAAATCCAGAAAGTGCCAACATGAAGAAGTATATGAAGAAGATGAGGCTCCTAGAGTTGAAAAGGTTGCACCCTCTCCCGATGATGAGACTCCAGGGGATCAGGATATGTTGGAGTCCCAAGAACCTCCACCCATGACTATTTATCACAAGAGAAAACCAGCTTGGGCTCGAGAAATTATTCAATATGCAGAGAGGTATGGATCTCCAGAAGGCTCCACAAGAGAAAGCAAGAGGACAAAGCCATTTTCTAGTTATGTGGCTTTGATGTGTGATCATGTAGACAAAGAACCTACTTGTTTTGAAGAAGCCATTCAAAAGAAAGAATGGGTATAATCTATGATGGAAGAATACCAATATATAATGGAGAATGATGTATAGGACATAGTTTCCAAACCTGAAGGTAAAAGTGTGGTATCTTCCAAATGGATAGACAAGATAAAACATGCAGTGGAAGGAAGTACTGAAAAATACAAAGCTAAATTTGTGGCTCGTAGATTCTCTCAAAAGGAAGGAATCGAATATGAAGAAACATTTTCTCTTGTAGCAAGGTACACTTCAATTAGAACCATCATGGCACTTGCAACCACGATGAAGTGGAAGTTACACCAGATGGATGTGAAAACAACTTTCCTGAACGGTGTCATTGAAGAAGAAGTGTACATAGAACAACCACAAGGTTTTGAGGTTGAAAACAAAGAGACGCATGTCTGTAAATTGAAGAAGGATATGTATGGGTTGAAGAAAGCTCTAAGATATTGGTATGGAAGAATTGATGGTTTTGTGACAAGCTTGGGATTTACCAAGAGTAAAGTTGATCCTAACCTTTACTTCAAGGTTATGGATGATGAACCTGACATATTATTATTATATGTGGATGACTTATTCCTGACAAGAAATGAGTAGCAAATTTCAAAGTGCAAGAATAAGCTCACTGTAGAATTCGATATGAAAGACCTTGGCTTGATGCACTATTTTCTATGTCTCGAAGTATGGCAGAGC
This sequence comes from Larix kaempferi, assembly GCA_027924585.1. Taxonomy (NCBI): domain Eukaryota; kingdom Viridiplantae; phylum Streptophyta; class Pinopsida; order Pinales; family Pinaceae; genus Larix; species Larix kaempferi. The sequence goes on along the minus strand of BSBM01000259.1, from coordinate 10,247,712 downwards.
CCAGAGGGAATCTTCCTTAACCAAGGGAAGTATGCAATAGAAATCTTGAAAAGATTTTATATGTTGGAGTGTGAATCCAAGGCCACACCCATGGATACCAACTTGAATTTATTATCTGATACTTCGTCATAATTAGTGGATGTGACTCTATAAAGGAAGATTATTGGGTCGTTGATGTATCTGATGAATAATAGGCCAGATATATACTTTGTTGTGAACACCTACAGTCAGTATCTGGTTGACCCCAGACATGTTCACATTGTAGCTGCAAATCATTTGATTAGGTACCTAAAAGGTACAATAGACTATGATCTCAATTATTCTAGAGATCATCAGTTCAAACTGTATGGTTATACAAATTCCGATTGGGTAGGAAGTGTCTCAAACAGGAATAGCACTTCAGGCGAATGTTACAGTCTGGGGTCAGCCATTATCTCATGGCTAAGCAGGAATCAATCTAGTGTTCTCTCAGCACTGCAGAAGTAGAGTATATTGCATCCTATTCTTCTAGTTGTGAATCTATATGGATTTGGAAGTTGTTATCAGGTCTATTTGATCTGGATTTGGATACCACAGTGATTCTATGTGATAAACAGAGTTGTATAAAGATGAAAGAGAACCTTGTGTTCCATGATAAGTCAAAGCACATAGAAGTACGGTATTTATACATCTGCGATATGGTGCAGAAGGGAGCTATAAATATCCAATATGTGAGCACGGATGAGAAGTTTGCATATTTTTTGACTAAGCCTTTGTCTCGTGTGAAGTTTGAGCACTTCCATGACAAGCTTGGTGTAGTCCGTAAGGACTTCCCTCAAAAGGGGCAGTAGTGTTGATGATGTTATGTTGCAGTGGGATTGATCATCCCTATACAATGATCTTGTAATTCTGAAAGGAAGGATAGTATTAAATGTTGATACTGAGTTGCAGTGGGATTGATCATCCCTAGATAGTGATCCCATAATTCTAAAAGGAAGGATAGTCTTAAATGTTGATCCTTAGACTAAATCCCTAGTTCCAAAAGGAAGGATTGTCTAAGATGTGAGTGTTGGAATAAATCCTTGGTTCCGAAAGGAAGGATTGTACATGATCCCTAGTTCCAAAAGGAAGGATCACCAGTGTTGTTGGACTGAATCCCTGGTTCCGAAAGGAATTATTGTCCATGATCCCTAGTTCCTATTACCGGACAATCCACTCGACCGGAGGCGAGCCGGATCTCCCTAGCTCAATGCGAGTCTAGAACAAATAGAATAGACTACAAACATGTTTCCTAGATCTACTTAAGGATCAAGTACTAGATGTCTTACCTCTTTGATTTCGCTATCCTTTCTCCCGAATGTTGCTCCACATCCCAAGGTCGTCAGATCCAAGATGCAAGACCTGTTAAGACACAGAAAAGAGAAACAAGTAAAGAGCATCTATACAATAAGAGATCTATGTAAACAGTTAAGCAGGTAAACAACACAACATAATTACACATTAAGAACGATATTGGTGGAAAGCATTTGTATTACTACAAATAGAGGAGTACATGGTAGAGATATAGAACTACAACCAATGACTTAACGTAGCAGCCCTTCTCCACACAAGCCAATTGCCAAGCCCTTCCAAGGAAGCATGAATTCTCCAAGAGGTGAGTGAAGGTGTCCTAAAATATTTGACCAGCATGTAGATACCATAGTCTTCCTCCCTTTGGTATGGGAGTGAGCCTCATATATATAGGACTAAGTGGATGAGGTTATGGATAGGATAGGATGAGAGATGGTAGGAGAGAGATAGGGGATCTTCCCAATAGGCTAGGGGTCGAGTACCATCTCTCTAAGAGATCAGGGATAAGCCCCCAAATGGGCAAGCTTCGAGAAAGATCTCAAAATGGCTATTTTTGCCCATTAACAGACCTCGTTGCACCCTTCTATGGAGCAACCTGCGACGTCGTATGTTGCTAGTGTGCAACATGCGACGACCTCTCAAAAGGGTGTACAAACTGAGTACAAATCTTCCAAATGAGCACTTGGTCTAGATGACTTTAGGGATGTATACACTAAATCATGATGATGGGTAGATTTTAGGTGTAACAGAATGCCCCCCAAAGCATGAAGCTGTTAAGGATGTACAGGTGAAATGCTTTGATAGAAAAAATGGCAAAAGACTTGTTAGATGAAGGATGTTGCTGCAGTACAACTGACTCTGAACTGACAATCTCATATGTAGTACAATATGGTTGCCGACCAATACATTGCAGATCCATGGGAGTAATGATCGACTAAACACAATCATGGCTACTAGACACAAGCGTAGATCCATGATGAGATGATAACACAGCCACGACCAATACAAAAGTGGATCCGTGTAATATGATTCAATACAAACTCCATCGCAACTTGGGTAAAACATGGCTCCCCGGGGTCTTCAAGTTGAACTCGCAATGATACGAATATATCCATGTGATTACAAATGTCTTGACGTCGAACATGGTAGAAACCACTTGATTACCAGTCATTGATGTGAACCGTTAACAAGTGCGAGGGAGATCACCATTAATGTCAATGATTCCCAAGGTATCACAGTACATATCATCAAGCGTGAATAAATGAGTTGATGCCGAACGCAAGATGAAATCTTTCAATCAAGAGCCAGTGATGTAAACTCATGATGAAAGTGAGGTAACCTGCCATTGAGGCATGCAGGACCAAGTTACTTGACTGGTTTCTAGATTCAATCCTTGGATGATGAGTTGAAGTCGACAAGGATGAATCCGTCGAAGGAGGGCCATAATGAATCCCCCATCAATCGACACGAAACACGACCAAAGATGTGTAGAGTGGATCGAATGGTACAATAACATGTGAGACTGACTCAAAGTAACAACGGCATGACGACGTGTGTACTAACTGAAAATGATGAGTAATGAATGTGTTCTTGAACATGGGCATGGCATGACTTGGCAGTATTGACATGAGAATGACGCAAACTTCTAATGCAACTGATAGTGGAAGCTTTCTCCGAATGACTCAGAGGAGTAACAGGACTCAGAAAGTAACCGGGGACTCATAGACAAACAGATGACCCAAGTATCGGTATGCAAATGCAGATGAGTGCCATGTTCAAGAACGACTATATACTGCTACTAAGGTATGTAACACAAACAGTTTCCTTTTTCCCCATCATGGACGATGAGTGCCTCATGTGTTTTTTAACGATCTTGATGAGGGTAACCAGATGCTCGGTATAGCTCATCTCATAGATGAGTCCAATCCCAAATATTTTTCAAATGTAGGATAGGAGGGGTTCGTCCCATGGCGGGCCCTTCAATGTGAAAATTTAACGAGTCCATAGAAGGAAAAACTCGGTCATCATTTCATATTTAGAGAGTCTGAAAAGAACTAAAGAAGACTCCAACGGTCCTTTTTCGTAAAGTTAGCCTCATCGCCCGAAAAAGGGTAAAACAACGCGGGAGAGGAATCTTCCAGTCATGATTGGCTGGAGTATTCCTTTTTCGTAACTAGTGCCCCCTGGTCCGAAAAAGGGGTAAACTATCACCAAGGAGACGACCATTCAAATACTTTAACAAGCGTGAATGCAACAAGTTCGCTTGGCGATCTTTTCAATTTTAGGGATTCTGAAAAGAGCTTAACTATGGACTCCAGGGGGTGTCATTTTTCGTGGAATTTTAACGAGCCCGAAAAAGTGATCAATCATAACTCGGTACTTGTTCTCATGATTGGGTGAGTACGAGAATAAACGAAGAGTAAACTCATCTTCATGCAATAATTACGACTTAACCAAAAACAATAATGACAAAACGTTCAAAGGAGTGTTCATACCTATAATTACCATTGGTAATGCGAGAAACGCTACGAAAGACCACTTTACAACTCCTGTACACTAGAGAAAGTGTCAAATAGCCCCAAATATAACGACAAACGATCAAAACCATGGTAAATTCCCCAAAAGCATCAAAATATTTGAAAAAGAATATTCCATTCCATTCTATAAATAGAAATATGGGCCAAAAATAGAAAACATTGTTCAAATTGCCAATTTGGGTGGAGAAGTACCAATTTGGATCCAAAACTTCCTTTGCCAATTCCAGGAGCTACGATCCGCCATTTCACCAACCGTCCCGACCAAGTAGGCCTAAATCTTAGCCAGCAACTTTGTAGTGGTTTAGTTTTTCCATTTTTGTCCATTTTTTGAGTTTTTTGATGGTTTGGGAGGGGTAAATGCGCCCTCGGCTCGTCACAAATGGCCCTTTCGGGACTTGTGACGAGCCTGGGTCGTCGCAAGTCTCGAAAACGGGACCTGCGACGATGTCGCGCTGTACTTGAAGGTACACTGCGATGGTGGAAACTCAAATCCCAAACATCAAACATGCTCCAAAAAATGAGTTTGTGCAAGTTGGAGAAAGACCTAACATGCTTTAAATGCCCCTTTTGGCAAGTTCCTAGCAAGCAGAGATGGTACTAGAGTGGCGAGAGAGAGAACACGATCCACAGTGTGTGGCTGCTTTGCGAAACTGTGGGTTGCTCAAGTTCTTCCAGGTATAGGGGATGAGAGCCCATGTCCCTTTCTTGACACACATGCTACAGAGTTGGGATGCATCCCAACAGTACTTTGTCATAGGTGAGCATATCCTCAACATTGACATTGAGGACATATACTTTTTGATCGATTTGTCCTGAAGAGGGGACGCTATACATCTCACTGGGACACGGGCCAGTGATCATACAGTTGAGGACATGGTGTCACAGCACTATGTTGCTACTTCTCGTCCTTCCAGTGGGAAGATACTCATTAGAGATGTGCTGAGTCATCCACTGAGGACTGTACTGCTTACTATTACCAGGGTGGCGGGTAGCCAAGCTCCACATACAGCTACTCGGACTTAGATGTTATATGCAGAAGACTATATGTCTCCCGTGGTGTTCAAATGGTGCGAGGGTCTCCTCGCAAACATTCGAGCTCAGCTGACCAAGTGTCGACGTGGGGAGCTCAAGCAGTTCGGGTATGGATCGATCATACTGTCATTCCTCTTGGAGCGGGTTCCTCTCTTGCACCCGCAAGTGGTACTGGATGACAGGGATCAGAGAGATCCACATATGCTCAGGTGGGTAGAGCTGATGACCCGTCATGGTAGGGGTCCCATCATCACTTTTGGCCCCGAGTCCTTCAGCTGGCTAGAGGGCCAGATGCTCATGGTCGAGGACTTCCCATACGGTGGTACTGACTTCCAGGAGGATCCCGACTTAGTGCTGCCAGAGGGTGCAGCATGGGGTGATATTGGTAAGAAAAAAACCCTTATACCTTTTAGTTTTGTGAATTATATTATTTTTTTGATGTAGTGCTGACAAGTACTTTATATGTGTGTGCAGATGTTGGCCCCGTACGACCAGTGGATATCTCCCTTCTGGCGAGGAGAGATAGAGGTGGATAGGTAGTGGTTCCTGCCGATGCACATGCCGCCATCGAGGAGATGGAGGAGGTGTATCAGAACCTATCTCAGCTGACCATGGAGGTTCCCGAGCCAGCTATCGACGACCTACCGAGGCCCATGCATAGGTATGGGGTTGGAGCATCCATGCGCTTCAACTCCTTGCTCTGCAAGGTGGCTCGTACTGTAGACTACTTTCTCACCCAGCGTCAGAGAGCTGTTAGAGTCAGGGGTGTATGGGTCAGGCGTGGTGCCTGAGGCACTTTTATATTTGTACTTGAGAGATTTTAGAAGCCTCAGATTTTTGTACCTACTGAAAGCTATGACACTTCAGATTTTTGTACCAGCACTACTTTTTGAGCGATTTATATAAATATATACATTATCGGCGGTTTATACATTATGTGTTCTTCAAATGATTAGTTATGTGATCTTGTTTACATGTTTGCTTCTGTACATTATATTTACATGTCGTGAATGCTTTTACAGATTATTATGTATGTGCAATGTACCAATCCAGAATGAAATTGGCCATGGAGTCAACAACTGTGTTTAACTCACGTGGAATGTGTAGGTATTGAATAGATTCAAATGACCTTTCCAGGAGACGTACTCGTCTGAAGAGACAGAGTAAGATGGGATCACGGATGGCGTATATCCAGTTTAGATGAGAAACCACTAATTGAGAATCCATGTGGATGATAACGTGGTTCATACCCAAGGAAATGGCATCAGCTAGAGTTCCGATCACTGCCTGATATTCTGCGGCATCGTTGGTCGCAAACCCTAGGAAACTTCCTCCTGAGCTATTGAGCTCACCTGTTGGGGAATATAGTACCCAGGTTGCCGAAGCAAGGTGAAGGGTATGCCAGCTAGCGCCATCTGCGAATCCATAGCATGTTGCCATCTGCACACGTAGACAGAACATGGTATGAGAAGTGGAAACAAGATCAAAAGACACTCGAAAAGAGAAATGCGTCACACCACACAAAAAACACAAAAACACACCATGCACAATATATACAAGCAAGTCTATGCATGAGAGATCAAGCGTAGTATCTCTTCAAGTAAATCCCATTGCGGGGTTCACCTAAAGAGATTCCATCATAATCTTCAAGCTCGTAAGCACCTTTTTCCAACACATGTTTTATGACGTAGGGTCCATGCCACATGGACTCGAACTTCCCAACTCCTAGCTTATCGTGCTTCTGGTCATAAGTGAGGACCAAGTCACCCTCGTTAAAAATACGAGATTCGACCGACTTATCATATTGGGCCTTGATGCATTTCTTATGCGCTTCATTAGCAAGAGCAGCATCACGGCAAGACTCGTCAAGCTTTGCTAGGTGCAAGAGACGTTCTTCCTCAGCAGTAGTGTTAGGAAGAAGTTCGACCGTGAGCTGTAAAGATGGGATTTCGCACTCTATCAGTAGAATAACCTCCAATCCATATACCAATTGGAAGGGAGTGAAGCCTATGGCGGTTTTAACGGCAGTTCGGTAGGCCCATAATGCTGAAAAGAGCATATTATGCCAGTTGGACTTTTGTGTCTCTACCACCCTCTGGATCATAGTTTTCAAGACCTTGTTAATTGCCTCGACCTGTACATTGGATTGCGGGTAGTAGGGTGTCGAGTTTTCATGGCAAAAACCCAACCTGTCACTCAATTCAGCAACCATATGGTTCTGAAAGTGAGAACCATGATCGGTAACTATGGCCCGTGGAACTCCAAACCGCGCTATCACATGATTAAACAGGAAGAGTGTGGTGGTTTTGCCATCATTTTCGTATGTAGGCATAGCCTCGGCCCACTTTGTGAAGTAATCCACAACTACAATGATGTAACTATGCCCCCCGGCCGAGGTAGGCTTACAGTGCATAAAATCAATGCCCCATTTTGCAAATGGGCCAACGGCAATAACGGGATGTAGTGGGGCAGGATGAGTGCGCTTCTTGGTATGAAAATGTTGGCAAGGAGGACATTTTTTAATGGCCTCAATACAATCTTTGAAGATAGTAGGCCAGTAATATCCTGTGCGCAAAATCTTCTGGGCTGTAGCCATCCCAAAGAGATGACTGCCACACGCCCCAGCGTGACATTCATTCAGAACGCGTTCAGCCTCATCAAGAGTGAGACAACGTCGAAGGATTGAATCGACGCCACAACGATACAAAGTATCATCAATGATTAAGTAATACTTTGCATGGTGACGAACCTTACGACAATCATCACGAGAAAGTTGAGGATCAAAGCATTGGGTTTGAAGATACAACAAAATATCTCCATACCAGAGATCAGTCGTACTGATGAGAAACAATGATTCATCCGGAAATGAGTCATTGTGCTCAACTTCTACATCAGGACGAGGAAGGTCGCAAATAAGCTCGGCAAACACCAAAGACTTCTTAGACTTGGCTTTCTCGAAAAGAAGATTAAATTCTTGTAGTATCACAATCCAGCGTGAATACTTGCCCCCAAGCACCTGACGTGTCAGTACGTGGTACATGGGGTTCGAGTCGGCAATGATAGTGGTGGTGCGGAGCAAGATGTAATGACGGAACTTCTGGACGGAAATGACTGCCGTGAAAGCAAGTTTTTTGACATGTGAGTATCTAGTTTCGGCATCAGCTAGACCCTTACTGGCATAGTATATCACATGTTCCTAAGCGTTTTGATCCTCCTGTACCAAAACCATGGCGATAGTGGTAGCAGAAGCAGTGAGATAAAAGATGTAATCTCGATAATAATTAGGCGGTTGGACCACAGGGGCATGCGTGATGGCATGTTTGATACTGTCAAAATACTTTTGAGCTTGGTCATCCCAAATGAACGGGACGTCCTTCTTAAGCAGTTTCATGTAGCCCTGAGTTTTCTCCGCGAAATTGCACACAAAACGTCTGAGGTAAGTCGCCTTCCCTTGGAGACTTTGAAGTTCTGTAACATCAGTCAGGGGTGGTAGGTTGATGATGGCCTCCACCTTTAAGGGATCAATACGGATCCCATCCTTCGAAATGATGAATCCTAAGAGGCGTCCTGACTCAACGCAAAAGATACACTTGTGCGGATTCAAACGGATATTGTACCGTCTACATCTAAGGAATATGGCCATCAGATGATCAATGTGGAACTCACGCTACTTCGAATGGGCAGGGAGATCGTCCAAGTAGGGTTCCACAAAGTCCTTAATATCTTGGAAGGCATACGACATAGCCCGCTGAAACGTGGCGCCAGCATTTTTAAGGCCAAATGGGAGCTTGCGATAAGCGAATGTACCCCATGGGAAGATGAAAGTCGTCTTATGTTGGTCTGCTGGGTTGATCTCAATTTGGTTGTGACCAGAAAAGCCATCCATGAATGAGAAGATGACGCTTCCAGCGCAGTTGTCGATAATCTGGTCGATGAAAGGGGTCGGATAATTGTCTTTTGGACAGGCCCGATTAAGGTCCCAATAATCAACACATACGCGAATGGTGCCCTGTTTTTTGTTCACAGGAACGACGTTTGAGACCCAATCGGTCAGTGGGACAGGGTAAATCAAGCCATACTTTAAGAGCTTTTCAATTTTTGCCTTTATTGCCACAGTCTTCCGGTGGTGTACCGATCGCAATTTTTGACGTACAGGTTTGATGTCGGGATAGGTTTTTATTTCGTGAGAAACAATCGCGGGGTCTATCCCAGGAATCTCCTCATAGGACCAAGCAAAAATGTCTCAAAATTTCTTGAACAAGGCCATGCTAATAGCGATTTCTTCAGGGAAACACTTCTGGCCTATGCAAATGTGTTCCACTATACCTGGTTTCACGGAGATGTCTACCTCAGTAGTTGGCTCAATGTTAGCCAAGTTGCCCTCCGAGTCTGTAAGACATGTAAGGATGGGAAAATGAGGGGATGGGTAGATATCCGGTGAAAAGAGGGTATGAATGTTGTCCTCTACGTATTTCCATGGAGGAAGAAAAGATGAAATGTGATGAAGATCATCCCATGGACCGTTGTCCACATTCATTACTTCCATGCTGGACTCGTCTGAATGAAAAGTCCGAAGTAAGATATCAGGTAGAGAGGGTGTCCGTCGTGGAGAACAGGAAGGAAGGTCCATGGATAGACAATCCTTTAGCGCTGTTTGGATAGCCTCATAAATACGTTCAGTGGGTGAAAGAGGCATCGCATCTCCAAACAGGTGTGTTGTGGCTTCATCTGGTACAAGCCAAGCATCGTTTGAGTGAGATAAAATCTCAGTGGAGATCATGTTCACCGTGGCAACGTGATTAGGGGGGTCTGCGGCTGGAAAAACACCCATGAGAAATGAATCTTTCAATAGGCCAACCCCTACACTCTCATACTATTTTGACATTTCTCCAATGGAAGGAACATGGTCACCAGGATGAGTAGTGGCGTCTGGTGTACAAAAATCTAACTGGTCGATCGTAACAATTTGTCCTTGGTGGGGTAATTGTACTATGCAGAAGACTAAAGAGGCTACCGCCTACATGGTATAAAAGCAATTACGACCGAGCAAGAGATTATAATCTAATAGGGCCAAGACCACTTCCACATTAATGGTTACGGTCTTTCCGCCCAACTCAACTGCAAGAGCTTGTAAGAGCCCATGAGGTTGAAAGCCATGCCCGTCGAATACTTTCAACGTGGTGGGAGAACAATTCAATTCAGGAGAGCCAATGGCTCTCCAACAAGCGATGGACATGACATAAGTAGAGGCTCCTTCGTCCAAAAGAGTATGATGGACAATCTTTCCACCAAGGTTCGCAGTAACTTGGAATGCGAGCTGGTGAGAGAGCCTCGACTTAAGGTTGTCAAGACGAAACATGATGGTGTCCGAGGAATCCGAGTCGACTGCACCAATAGCGGCAAGGAGAGTTCTGCGTTGATTGGGACAATTCTGCAAAACCTCCAGGGTGGACATGGAGCAAGGAGCTTGGGCCAAGTCTTCTACGATATTGTAATTCTGTGCCGCGCGAGCATTAGGATTGAAAACAACTTTTCGAATCGTGCTCTTGGGTGGACACAATATCAAATCTAAAGAGGGTCTCTCGATGGTGAGAGAAGTTGATGGTACAGTGACATCGGGTAAAGAGTCATAAGCTTTTTCAGTATTACTTCCGGCGGGTTCCTTCGAAGGGACCTATTCGTAAGATCGCGAGCGAGTAGTTAAATTGATCACCTCATTACGCAACATGAGAACATGCACGGTATTGGATGGTTCCCCCTGGGCTGGGGGGGTTTGAGCAATCATCTGCTGATTTTGAGCAGGAAACAGATCGTTGAGGACTGCGGGAGTTGGTTTACCCCTAAGAAACTTATGAACTTCATCTCTATGGGGATACACTTTGGAGAAATGGTCTTCTCCACACAGTAAGCAACGATACTTCAGTTTCCTTTTCTGCTTAGTATCTTCAGGAGTGCTCTTCGTTTCGTGCTGGGTAGAAGACTTCTTGGGTTTCCCCTCGTTCTTCTTTTTTCCAATAAACTTCTGGGATGAAGCTGATTGAACAGAATTCACCTCTTCAGTTACAGCAGGAGAAGTCGACTTGGTGGTGTTGTGTCCAGCCGGAGTTGGGTTGGATGATCCAACAATGCTAGTAGCAGGCTGGGTGGTAATATGTTAGTATGAAATCTTGAAATATGCCTAAAAAGAAATCTTACATGTCTAATGAGCTCTAATTCAACAACAAGAAAATGCCAAAGCTCTAATTCAACAAGATCAAAATGACAAAGCTCTAATGAGAAAAAAAAAACTTGCAATGAGTAAAATTATTGTTTTTGATTAATTGTTTGATGCTTATATAACAAGTTGGTCGATATTTTTACGAGCGAAGGGTAGTTGGAAACATTAATTGTTGCCAACTCCTTTCCCGGGTTTGCCCAGGTTCGTTTTTATATTTTTTTACACAAACAAACCCTCGATCGAGCTTATTTTAACAACCCTCGATCAAGCTTATTTTAACAACCCTCGATCGAGGGCTGAACATACCTCGATCGAGGGCTTGAACATACCTTGATCAAGGTCTTGTTAAACCCTTGATCGAGGTGTTTTTAAACCCTCAATCGAGGTATTTTAAATAGCTCGATTGAGGGCTTAAAAAACAGGCCAAGAGCCCTTTTCACTGCAGAATGAAAGTTTTGTCTGTCTTCCACAGAGTTGAACCATGTCATTAAATGCTCATTAATGAGTAGACTTGATACCATTGGGTTCTTCAACGAATCCTCTATCCAGATACATAAAATTTACGAATTTTTATCTTCATATGTCTTTTGTTTTAAATTTCTACGAACACTTGCCCTAAAAAACTCTATCGACAACTTCGATTGAGCTCAAAGATAAATCCACGACATTCAAAATTCACATCCAAAAAAATTGAAAAAATACACAAGCCCCAGATAAACGCGTCCTCTTTAAAAGGGTATTTTTAGTTTTGCAAATTATGTAAAAAATCAAAAGATATTGTGCACACACGCACATGTGTGCAAAATGCGACCTAAATATTCATTGGTAAGTTTCGAAAAATAATAATAAATATAATTTTTCAAAAAAATTAAAAGAAAAATATGTAAGCCCTAGTGCATTCTGTCTAGATCATGTTCACATATTTCATTTTTTAAAATTATTACTTTAACATTAAATTATTGTGCACACACACAAACTACTTGTTAATTGCTCTTCAAATTTGTAAGTACACACGTTTCATTAAATGAAAATTCGACACGATATATGGCATTGGTATATTTCGGAAAAAATATCATTGAAAATCCAACATAATTCTCTACATTTCGTTTTTCAACCGCATGTCAAAATTCATGCGGCAAGTATGAGTTTCGAGGGCTTCAATTTAATACATGGGTAAAATTTATGTTTTTCACCATCATATTTGGCCAAAAAGAGTTACCCATCTTCATGGAATCACCCACATACGACTTCACTCCCACCCGAGTAAAGTTGAACGGGCTTTCAACTCGTCTGTGGATGCTATCGGGAGCTGACACCGTCGTCGTATCTCCGTGTGTTTTTTTCCCGTCCTCTAAGTCCCCCTTTTTGTTCTATCGTGAGTCAGTCGATAAATCGTCTTACATGTCACTATACACATACTGAGAGCACACATCAATAGTACTGCTCAAAAATCATCATATCATAATTCATATCTTTCATTTTCTAATCGTTAAGCAAAACCTAGATAGTTGTCCATTGGATTTACATCATAATCACCTACATAATTCCAATTCCATATTTCATCCTAAATACGACATTCATCATAAGATTTCACATGTGCTAATCAATCAACAATATTTCCTATTAAAACCCAAGTATCCATAATTGTCATTAAATCAATCATTCATTAGAAACATATTCATTTATCATATATATCGCTAATTAGTCAACATTTTATTCTAAATCAACATATAGCAGTCATTTATCTTGGTTTATTTAACTGGGTCACTTACAAATAAGTGTCATCAATATCAATAGTTATATCAAGGTTGAGGGGCATTACAAATGACTACTATAGGTTCTGTTGGATCTACTTTCTCAAAAATAAATCTGAGGTGTTCGAAAGCGTCAAAGTTTTCAAAGCCTTAGTTGAGAACACTGCTGGAAGGAAAATCAAGGCACTCAGATCAGATAATAGAGGGGAGTACATCAAGAAGGATTAGCAATAGTTGTGTGATTCCAAAGGTATTCAAATGCAACATTTTGTCCCATACACACCACAGCAAAATGATGTAGCAGAGAGGAAGAATAGGTCATTGAAAGACATGGCTACCTGCTTGCTCGAAGCAAGAGATCTCCCATCAAATATCTGGAAAAAAGCAATGGACTGTGCAACATACATTTAGAATAAGGTACCCCACAAATCTGTTGATGGGGTCACTCCATTCGAAACATTGAAGGGACACAAACCTGATGTCCCTCATCTTAGGGTTTTCGGATCCAAGGCATGGGCCAGAATCCCCTCCAAAAAGAGGAAAGCACTTCAACCTCAAAGTAGCGAATTCATCCTTCTTGGATATGCAGAAGATGCAAAGGCTTACAAGCTGATGGAGATTGAAACCAAGAGATGCTTCATTGAAAGAATTGTTCAATTCAATGAGGATCCATTGCATGATCTAAAACCAGTTGAAGAAGAAGGTATAACTGAACTACCTCCTCCATTTTCTCCTAATGATGTTTCTACAGGTGATCCACATTCAGATTCCGAAGAACAAGATCAATATGATTTAGATCTAGATATTGAGCATGAAGATCTATCAGATCCATATCCAAATCCAGCACCTACTCCCAATCCAAAGCCTAAATGGGCTCAAAATATTATTGATGCAGCTAGGTACATTGTTGGAGATCCATCTGACTACAGAAGAACAAGATCTCAATACCAAGATGCTAACATTGCACTTTGGCATACAGATCCACTTCTTCCTAAGAGGTGCTCCATGATGGTGGGGTCTGATCCATAGTCTTACAGAGAGGCTTCCCATGATCCGAGATGGAAAGAAGCCATGAATGAAGAACATGAGTCACTACAGAACAATCAAACATTGGATCTTGTCCCTCTCCCCCCAGGGAGGAAACTAGTTCAATGCAAATGGATCTACAAAACAAAGCTTGCATCTGATGGATCTACAACCAAGTACAAGGCTCGATTTGTTGCAAAGGGGTACTCATAAGTTCAAGGTTTGGACTACAATGAGAAATTCGCTCATGTAAAAAGAATGGATTCAGTAAGGGTTTTTTTTTCCATTGCAACTTCGAGTGCATGGGAGGTACATCACATGGATGTAAAGAGTGCCTTCTTGCATGGTGACTTAGAAGAAGAGATCTACATGAAATAGCCTGAGGGGTACATTGATGATCCTTCCTTGGTATTCAGACTGAGGATATCATTGTATGGGCTCAAGTAATCCCCAAGGGCATGGTATACAAATAGGGATTCCTTCTTACTATCACTAAATTTTGAAAGATGAAAATCTGATTGCAATGTTTACATGCAACACAAGGGAGGATCTCTATTGTTGATTTTTTTGTATGTGGATGACTTTCTCATCACTGTTGGATCTGCTACTGGGTTGAAGCACATCAAGTCTTCCTTGAACAAATCATTCACTATGATAGATCTAGGAATTTTAAAACAATTCATTGATATTGAAGTAACTCAAAATGATTCGAGGATCATGATTTCACAGTCAAGGTATGCATCTGATTTACTAACAAAGTTTCATATGGCTGATTGCAAAGCCACATCTTTTACCTTCCTATCTGGAATTAGATTGGAAGAAGGTGGTTCCACTCCCTTGGTTGATAGCACTCTTTACAGACAGTTGATTGGTAGCTTGTTGTATTTGACACATTTGAGACCATATCTATCATATGTTGTTGGTATTGTGGCTAGGTACATGAAGTATCCACATGAGCTACATTGGAAGGAAGCTAAGAGGATATTGCACTATGTGCAAGGTACGAGATATTTTGGTATACATTATTATGTTGGTGCTCAACTAGATCTGGATGGTTTTACTGACTCAGAACGGGATGGAGAAAATATTGATAGGAAGTCTACTTCAGGGTACGTATTCATGTTGGTATCAGGACCAATCTGCTCGTCAAGCAAGAAACAAGTAGCACTCGTACTATCTTTAGCAGAGGCAGAGTACAAAGAGGCTGTGAATGTAGTTATCCAGGCAGTTTGGTTGCATGGGATACGGACTGAGTTTGGAATTTGCACTTCTCCTTTAGTAGACCTTTTTTTTATAATCAAAGTGCCATTAGGATCTCCAGTGACTCAATACAGAAGCAAAGGACCAAACATATTAAGCTTCACATGCACTACATCAGGGAGCTAGTGCACAATAGGACCATCTTACTGCATTATTGTCCCAGAGAGGAGATGATTGCAGACATATTCACTGAGTTTTTCACTCAAAAAAGATTTGTTTATCTCAGATATTTACTTGGTGTAAAAGTTGTTTGAGCTCCCTATTGTCCTATTTTGAGGGGGGGGCGTTTCCCATGAGGTTTTCCTCAGTTCCTTGGTTCATGGATAGTTATTTTGTTTTTCATCATTTATTTGATTGTATGGGTGACCTTTGGTATTAGTAACCAGGGCCTAGGATGCACAAGTTTGGACTAAGGGGGGGTGTTAGGATTATTAATACTCCATCCTTGTCCTATCTAGCATTATTTCTTTTTCCTAGTAGTTGATGATGTCATTTGCCTCTAGTGGTGTGCAGATGTCATATGGATCCATATACCATCTATTGCACCCTGCATGCATTATTTTAAGACCACTTAAGTTCCCTATAATTTAGTATCCTACTTAGTGTTCCATTTCACTCTACCTGAGTTAGATGACACTTGTGGGGGGGCTATGCTCCAATTTCCACTGATTGTGGCCTCATGCGCCTTTTCTAATTGATTTGCATGACAAACTCATGGATGCGCCCTCCTTAGTCAATTAACTGATTGTGTCTTCAGTTAACTGAGTTTAGGATCAGTTGAGTGGAGTTTGGCTCTTCCAAAGCACTCTAGTGGTGACAATTCCTATGCTAAACAAACTGAGACTTGAATTCTCCCAGGTGATTCGAATTATATCCATTGTAACATCATTGTTGACTATACTGAATATTGGATCATGTGACATTATTCTGTTCCTATCTGAGTTATCATGCATGATTAATTGTCTGCTCTTTTTTACTGCAATTTTCATTGTAACTCAATTTCTCTGCTCATTCTTTCTCTGTGAGGTATACTCGACTCGATGATCTGCTATGATTTATAATTTCACAAGGAGGATAATGATCATTCTCATGTTGAGAAACCTTCCATGAATAATAATATTCCAAGAGGAAATGATTCTAGTAATGGAAGTCATCAGGGATGGTCACCAAGGGGTACCCAACTTCCCAAGATTGACATGAGAAATTTTGATGGCAATGATCCAATAACATGGATATTCCAGATGGAGCAATTCTTTGATCTACACCAGGTTCCAACTTTGCAAACGGTAACTATTGCATCATTATATTTAGACCCTGATCAATTTGTATGGTACCAAATGTTATGATTTTCCTATAGTCCATCCTAGTCCTACCAGCCTTTCAGTTATTTTCATTAGCAGTCTTGCATGCATCCGCATGTTGCCCAGTCATCAGTTTGACACCTCCAGCACCTAGTCCCTAGTCTTCTAGCACTCAAGATATTATTTCCACTCAGATTGAGCCCTCCTAGCCAGTGATGCGCCCACTTCTCACCCACCACTTGAGAAGGGTGCCTTTTCTCACCTACCACTCCTGTTGTACTTCAGTTAGTTGAGTTATCATCAGTTCCTTCCTTGATTTAAGGCCCGACTGACTCTCAACTGACTGTATCACTCCGATGGACCTCCGATGAGACTTGACTTCCCTTTCTGACTCCATATAGCTCCTCATGCGCCCTCCACTGAGCCTCCTTCATTCAATTAGTTCCTCCATGTGCCAGTTACACCTACCACACTCAATTAGACTCAATTTGACTAATGGTTGACAATTACTTGTGCATTGATGACTCCACCGATGATGAGATAAGACTTCTAGTTGTGCTTGATGACTCTCCACTGATTTTGGATCTATCCATGCAGGCTAATTCGAATCACACCTAGTGTATTCGAATCTTGAGCATTGTATATTTATTGTTTTATTATTCAGATTAATGTGAGATGTGTAATTATTCTGCCTCTATCTGAGTTCCATTAGATCTATGTTCTACTGCACTATACTTCTTCTATTTTCCTAAATACTTTCATTGTGAGGTTTACATCATCTCTTTGGATCCACTGTAAGTATTTCTACATGGTATCAGAGCCATTTGAGAGTATATTCTACCTCCATTCTTGAGAGTTTTTTGCAGGTAATTCAAAGTTCTAGTAGTTGCAGCAGTTTCATCCTTCCATTTGCTCCATCATTTAAGATGAGCAATTCGAATGATCCTCTCTGTCCTAGAATTCTCACCCCTTTCAATTATTTTGATTGGAAGGCTGACATGGAAGTGTTATTGAGAAAGAAATCTCTATATAGAGTAACAATGGGGAAAGAAGCCGAACCACATGCAGCTGTGGAGAAAGCCAAATATCTAAATCAATTAGATGCAGCTTTTGGTTACATGTGCATTTATATTTCTAGAGATCTATTGTTTCATCTCGAAGGGTTGAAGACCCCAAAAGAGGTATGGAAGAAATTAGAAGGTCTCTTTGGCAAACAAGATGAACTAAGAGGCCATGATCTAGAAAATGAATTGATTGCCCTACAACCAAGTGATTTTGAGAGCATTCAGCAATTCTTCTCGAAATTTAAATACTTGGTTATGCAATGCAAGCAGTGTGGCATTGAGAAAAAGGATGAGCAATTGGTGCTCTCCATTCTGAGTAAGCTAGGATCTCCATTTTCTGTCTTTGTATCTACCTTCCACTCTGGGTGAATGTCAATCCCTGGATGGAAGATGCCAACCTTAGAAGTCTTTACTGCAGCCCTCATTCAAGAAGAGGACAAATTGATTCAAATGGGTGCCATCAAGGCCTCCAAATATCTAGCTCTTCTAGCTGGAGAAGCCAGTAGGACGAATGTGAAAGGGAGACAAAAATACAAGGATAAGAAGTCATCTAAATCCAAGCTGAATGATAAGTCAAGTCCATCAAAAGGAGCCTCCAGCTCCAAGAAGGACAAACATAAGAGATCTGAATGTCCCTACTGCAAGAGAGGATACCATCTTGAGAAAGCTTGCATGCACAAGAAAATAGACCTACTAACCAAGCTTCTTGAACAGAACAAAATTGTTATTCCAAAAGATGCAAAGATGTCTGATTCTGGAAGTGGATCTAATGGTCATGAGGATTGCCATGCATTGATGGCTGGTTTTTCACAATCAAAGGCCATCTTCATAGATTCTGGAGCCTCCAACCACATGGTTGCCTCTGAAGAATCATTTTCCTCTTTAGATCTCAAAGATGGGCCTACTATTCACATGGGAGACAACTCTCAGATCTCTGCCAAAGGATTGGGTACAGTACATATGGATCATGGAAAGTTCAAGAATGTTCTATTCGTTCCCTCCTTGACAACAAATTTGTTGTCTGTATATCAGATGACTCACACCGGATCACTTAAGAAGGTGACTTTTGGTCCCGACACAGTTGAGATTATAGAGATATCTACTAGGAAGACTATAGCGAAAGGGTTTGCAAATCATGCCTCCAAGGCATATGAGTTCTCTCATTTTCTACCCTTCTCTCTTCCTACTCTTTTAGAATCTGATGAAGATTCAAGTGACTCTTCTTCTAATGAAGATCAAGATCAAGATCTTGATGTTGAGATCGAAGTTCAAGAACATTCAGATCCAGAACCAACACATGTTCTCAATCCAGAGCCAAGGCCAATATGGGCTCACACAATCCTTGCACCTACTGAGAACACAGTTGAGGATTCGTTTGATTACAGAATTACCAGACTTCAACATCATGCCAACCTTGCATTGTGCCATCTACCTCTCCATGAGAGATGCAGCATGATGGTGGGGTTCTCTCTTCCATCCCTTGGGAAGACTCATCATGATCCATTCGCTCCAGTTGCAGAAAGTATTCTTGAAAGACTTGCTTCGTCCAATAGATCTTCTACATAGTGGGAGGCACATCTGAAGACCAGATCCAGATCTCGCACCTGCTTTGGCATCCTACAGAAGATCAACTTGCCAAGTTTTTTGCAAAATTTTTCACTGATGAAAGCTTCTTTCTTTTCTGCATAGTATGATGGTTCTTGAGTTATTTTACTGTTCTTTTGAGGGGGGGTATTTTTCCCATGAGGTTTTCTCCATTTCCTCAGTTTATGGACAGTTCTTATTTTATCATTTATTTGATTGTATGCATGACCTTTGGTCCTAGTTACCAGGGCCCAAGATGGATTAAGGGGGGGTGTTAGGATTTTCCTATACTCCATCCTAGTCCTACCAGCCTTTCAGCTAGTTTCATTATCAGTCTTGCATGCATCCGCATGCTGCCCAGTCATCAGGTTGACACCTCCAACACCTAGTCCCTAGTCTTCCAGCACTTGGGAGCTTATTTCCACTCAGATTGAGCCCTCCTATCCAGTGATGTGCCCACTTCTCACCCACCACTTGAGAAGGGCGCCTTTTCTCACCTACCACTCCTGTTGTACTTTAGTTAGTTGAGTTATCATCAGTTTCTTACTTGATTTAAGGCCCGACTGACTCTCAACTGACTGTATCACTCCTATGGACCTCCAATGAGACTTTACTTCCCTTTTTGACTCCAGATAACTCCTCATGCGCCCTCCACTGATCCTCCTTCATTCAGTTAGTGCCTTCATGTGAGAGTTACACCTACCACACTCAGTTAGACTCAATTTGACTAATGGTTGACAGTTACTTGTGCATTGATGACTCCACCGATGATGAGATAAGACTTCTAGTTGTGCTTGATGACTCTCCACTGATTTTGGATCTATCCATGCAGGCTAATTCGAATCACACCTAGTGTATTTGAATCCTGAGCATTGTATATTTATTGTTTTATTATTCAGATTAATGTGAGATGTGTAATTATTCTGCCTCTATCTGAGTTCCATTGGATCTATGTTCAGCTGCACTATACTTCTTCTATTTTCCTAAATACTTTCATTGTGAGGTTTACATCATCTCTTTGGATCCACTGTAAGGATTTCTACACTGAAGGCTTTGTGACCGTAAAAAGGACTCTATTATATCTTGGTCTATATTCACCAAAGAATTGATTGCACATTATGGGGATATTAATAGCAATACCTTCTTCATCCAGTTAATAAATCTCAAGCAAAAAGGTCCAGTTATAGAGCACATCAAACAATTTCATAAGCTAAGTCTTATAGTGAAGAACATTTCAAAAGATAATATGTTGGATCTCTTTATTGGCACCTTGAAGGATAAAATTCAACAAGAGGTGCATCTCTTTGAACCACCATCCTTGGAGAAGGCCTTCATGATGGCAAGGAAGGTTGAAAATAAAAATATGACAATAGCTACTAGAAAGACCACCTCCAACACATACCAAGAGAATATTGTCCCTTCTTCTATCCCAACTCAAAGGTTGACACCTCAACAAATAGAGGAAAGAAGAGCAAAAGGCCTATGCTTTAATTGTAACAAAAAGTATAGTAAGGAACATAAGTGTGGTGAGAAGAAATTATTCTACATAGATTGCGAAGAGGAAGAACTAAAAGAATAGGAACCGTCTCAAGATGTAGAAATAGAAGATACTACTTCTGAAGAGATTACTCCCACCATATCATGTCATGCATTGACTAGTATTGGCACTCCTCAAACTCTCAAGATCGAAGGATATATCAAAAAGAAAAAGGTAACAGTGTTGATTGATTCTTGTAGTACTCATAATTTCATTCACTGTAAATTAGCCAAAGCTCTCAATTGCTTTGTATATCCAACACCACAGTTTCAAGTAATGATTGCAGATGGAGGAACTATCAATTGCTCAGGGAAATTCCATAATATTACTATTACTATGGGGTAATATGTATTGAATAGTCCGATGACTGCTATTCCGATGGGGGGTGCTGATGTGGTCTTAGGAGTTCAATTGTTACAATCATTGGGAACAGTGGCTTTTAATTTTCAAAAAAATTTCATGAAATTTTTATGGGAAGGAAAAGAATATGAGTTAAATGGTATCATAGGGAAACCAAGAAAGGTGTTAAGCTATAATGGTATGACAAAACTAATGAAAAAGGGATATCAAGGTGTAATTGCACAATTATGCTCATTAGATGTCCAAACATCTAAGTCTCTTATTTCACCAGATCTCCAAAAGGTCATTAATAAGCATTCCAAGGTATTTGAAGATATTCTGAAAGTTCTTCCACCTGTTCGAGATTTTGATCATGCCATTCACTTAATTCTTGGAAGTGTTCCTCCTAACATCAGACCTTATAAATACCCCTATGGATAGAAGAGTGAGATTGAGCGTATGGTTGAAGAAATGTTAGAGGCAGGCATAATTAGGCCTAGCCAAAGTTCTTACTCTACTCCAGTGGTAATGGTACACAAGCTGGATGGATCATGGCCTATGTGTGCAGATTATAGAGATCTCAACAAGACTACCATTAAAGATAAGTTTCCCATTCCTGTCATTGATGAGTTGTTAGATGAATTACATGGAGCAATTTTCTTCACAAAGTTTGATCTTCGTTCTAGATATCATCGGATTACAATGAAGGATGAAGACATCCCAAAAACAACATTCAGAACTCATGAAGGTCATTATGAATTTTTGGTCATTCCATTTGGTCTCACAAATGCGCCTTCCACATTTTAAGGTTTGATGAATTCCATTTTCAAGCCTTTCCTTAGAAAATTTGTTCTAGTTTTCTTTGATGATATACTAATCTATAGCAAGTCTTGGGAAGAACATGTTCAACATGTTGACAAGGTACTACAAATACTAAAGGAGCAACAACTATATGCAAAACCTTCCAAATGTTTCTTTGGGGTGAAGGAGGTAGAATATTTGGGTCATATTGTATCTCATGAAGGTGTCAAGGTAGACCCTAACAAAATTAAAGCCATGATGGACTGGATGATTCCCAAAACCCTGAAGAATATTCAAGGATTCCTAGGTCTGACAGGGTACTACCGCAATTTTGTTCGAAACTATGGAAGAATAGCAGCACCTCTAACATCATTATTGAAGAAAGATGCATTTTCTTGGACTCTAGAAGCAATTCAAGCTTTTGAACAACTTAAAGAGGCAATGCGCAAAGCTCTTGTCTTAGACACACCAAAATTCACAAAAACCTTTATTGTGGAATGTGGTGCTTTAGGAAATGGCATTGGTGTTGTTCTAATGCAAGAAGGACACCCGCTTGCTTTCACAAGTCATCCAATCAAGGGAAAGCACTTACATAATCCCATTTATAAGAAGGAAATGTTATAAATACTACATGCTCTTAAGAAATGGTGTCCTTGCCTAATATGTAAGCAATTCAAGGTAAAAACAGATCACGATAGCCTTAAATACTTCTTGGAACAACGACTATCTTCAGAAGAGCAACAAAAATGGGTAACCGAGACGTTGGGATATGACTTTGAAATAATCTATCAAAAAGGGAAACAAAATGTGGTGGCAGATGCACTTTCCAAAAAAGATGAAGATGTTGGGGCATTACTTTTTGCAATTTCCATTCTACAACCCGATTGGGTAGTAGTAGCAAGGGGAGAATGGAAAAATGACCTATCTATGTGGATGCTCATTCAAAAGCTACAAAATTATCCTAGTGCATCGGATACTTTGTGTGGAAAAATGATTCACTATGGTATAAGGATCGTTTATATTTATGCAAAAAATCCCAACTCAAACAAAAGGTCCTCTCGGAATTACACACCTCTCCTATAGGTGGGCACTCTGGATTCCTAAAAACTTACCACAGGGTCAAGAAAGAATTTTTTTGGGAAGGTCTTAAATCTGATGTTCAAAGGTTCATGGCGGAATATTTGGTTTTCCAGCATAATAAGGTTGAAACAGTTAAGACCCCAGGATTTCTACAACCTTTAGACATACCTTTCCAGCACTAGGAGGAAGTCTCAATGGATTTTATCACAGGTCTACCCAAGTCAGAAGGAAAGAATGTTATTATGGTGGTTGTTGATAGACTTGCGAAGTATGCGCATTTTTGTGCATTCTCTCACCCTTTTAATGCAAGTACAGTAGTTGCATCCTTTATGGAAACAATTCAGAAGTTACATGGAAATCTAAAGATTATTGTAAGTGATAGAGATCAAATTTTCACTGAATTGTTTTCTTGTTTGGGTACCCAATTGGCTCACATTTCATCTTATCATCCTCAATCTGATGGGAAAACTGAGATAGTGAACAAATGTTTGGAAGGCTATATTCATTGCTTTGCATCTAATAAACAAACGCAGTGGGTGAAATGGTTATCTTTGGCAGAATGGTGGTACAATACTTCCTTCCATACCTCATCAAAAATGTATCCATTTATGGCACTTTATGGGACCAACCTCCCTCTATAACATCTCCCTTAAAAGGAAAATATAAAGTTCAAGCCATGGAAAATCACATAGAGCACCAACAAGAAGTTCTCCATATACTTAAGGACAACCTGGCTATGTCACAAAACAGGATGAAACAACAAGTTGATCAGCATTGCAGTGAAAGGAGTTTCAAAGAAGGGGATTGGGTATTTTTTAGGCTACAACCTTACAAGCAGATGTACATCAAGCAACTAAATAAGGACAATAAATTAGCACCCAAGTATTATGGTCCTTATAAAGTGTTGCAGAAGATTGGTAGTGTGGCTTACAAATTGGAGCTCCCTTCATCTTCGAGAGGGCATCCAGTTTTCCATGTTTCTTGGTTAAAGAAGGTAATAGGAGACAAAAATCCCAATTCAAACAATATTTCCCGAGCTTGATGAAGAAGGAAAATTCATATTGGAATGTAAACAAATCACTGAAAAAAAGGACCAAATAGCTACGAAATCGGGCTATTACTGAGTACCTCATCTGGTGGAAGAACCTGGCAGTGGAAGATTCAACATGGGAAGATGACTCCTTCATACAGAAGCATCCACAACTAATCAAGCGTTGAGGAAAACACTTGTCTGAAGGGGAGGGGCATGTTAAGCCCTAAATAGGGGCACATTTCCCCCTATATTGTGGTGCATTACATTAGTTTTGATGTCGGCTTTGGTCCATTAGTGGTAATTGTCATTAGTATGGTTATATTAGTTATGTCGGTTGGGGTCAGTGAGTTGTAATTGTACCCCTTAATATCCTATATATAGGAAGGACATATTTTCATTTTAGTATATTATCTTATCTTATATTTTCTTGTGTACTTAGTACATTGTATAAGGAGGTTTCCCCCTCGAAGAGGCTTGTTATTCAGGGATTTTCTTCATTAAAGTTGTGGAGTAATCTTTCTAATCTATTTATGCTCTTTTCATGCTCTTTTTGGAAATTTGTTGCATAACAATAATACTAATAATGGTGATTTTCAAGACAAAGGCACCCCAGAGCATTGATTGCATCCTTCTGATTGTGCCAGTAGGAAAGCTAGTGACAATTAGCTTCCTTCTAACACAAGTACAAGTGCATTGCCAACAACATATAAACACTATCCTTCTTTAAAGTAAAATCACCTCCTTACTTTGTATAGATACCAACAATCACGGCTTGTCATGCAAGGGAATCAAAAGTAGATTTATGGTGAAGGACATTCAAATTGATATATCTAATTGTGTTAAAAATGCATGAGTACGAAGAAAACCTTGTGCAATAGTTTCATACTTGTGCTTCTTCATGAATAAAAGCTAGCAATTGCTTGCTTTCCTTCTAGCACAAGCGCAAGTGTAAAGGCAACAAAAACATCATATTTAAATACCATTCTTATTGCACCATTGTGGATCTTCTTAGCCTATTCCAAAGCTAATAAAAAGACATACACAACAGCAAAACTCCAACTATGGTTATTTTTAGGACAAATGTGTCCCTAAGGCATTGATTGCATCTTTCTAATTTTCCTCCCAGAACAAGCACAAGCGCATTACCCACAACAACATCAAAACACTAAACTTTGTTTGGGTGAAATCACCTCCTTCCTTTTTCTAGAGACCAACAGTGATGGCTCATCATGCAAGGGAATCAGAAGTAGGGTTAGGGTGAATCATGTTCAAATTGATACATGCACTTGTGCTAAAAGTGTATGTTAGCACAAAATAAACCCTAAGAAATAGTTGCATACACTTGCTTCTTCTTAATGGAAAGCAGTGACTACTGATCTTCCTTCCAACACAAGCACAAATGCATAGCCAACAACAACAATAGAATTAAATAATCTTCTTATTGCACCATTGTGGATCTTCTTAGCTTTATCCAAATCCAATAAGAGGGCACACACAAAGGAAGAACACTAACCATGATGATTGTCAAGACAAAGGCAACCATGTAGCATCAATTACATCATTTTCTTTATGTTATAATCAAAGGTAGTGATAGCTGGATTTCCTTCTAGCACAAGCACAAGCGCATTTCCAACAACAACATCATAACACTAAACTTGGTTAGGGTGAAATCACAATGCCACACACACCTTGAGAAATGATTTCACAATTGACACTTGTCCCTAATGGAAAGTTAGTGAAAGCTAGTTTTCCATCTATGAGAAGAGTAAGTATAGAATCCACAACAACATCAGATTTAAATATCTCATGTTTCATAATCATGGATATTCTTAGTTTGTTCCATATCCAAAAAATTGGCACACACAAAGGAAGAACTCTAACCACAATGATTGATAGGACAAATGAAACCACCATAGCATTGATTAAATACTTATGATAGTGCCGAAAGGATAGCTAGCAGTTGTTAGCTTTACTTCCTACACAAGAACAAGCATAGTGACGACAATAACATATGAACACTAACATTGCTTAGGGTGAAATTATGGAAAAAGGAAACCATGATAAATAGATGCATACTTGTGCTTCTTCCTGAAGGAAAGCTAGTGGCCACTATATTTCCTTCCAACACAAGAACAAGTGCAGAGTCTAAAAAAACATCATATTTAAATACACCTCTTCACCATTGTGGATCTTCATAGCTTGCTCTAAATCAAATAAAAGGGCACACACAAAGAAATATCACTAACCATGGTGATTTTCAAGACAAATGCACCCCTATATCATTGATTAAATCCTTGTGCTTGTGTTAAAATGAAAGCTTTTGATTGCTAGTTATCCTTCTAGCACAAGCACAAGCACATTGTTGACAACAACATCATAACACTAAACTTGGTTAGGTTTAAATCATAATGCACCACACATGCTAAGAAATGATTCCATACTTGTGCTTGTCCCTGAAGGAAAACTAGCAACTACTAGCTTTCCATCTATGAGGATAACAAGTGTAGAACCCACAACAAGATCATATTTGAATGCATCTATTGTTTCATATTGTGAATCTTCCTAGCTTGTTCCAAAAACAATAAATGGGTAAACATGAAGGTGTAACTCTAACCACATTGTTTTTTAGGACAAAGGAAACCCTGAGAAATGATTTCATACGTGTACTTGTCCTTGAAGCAAAGCTAGTGACCACTAGCCTTCCATCTATGAGAAGAACAAGTGTAGAACCCACAACAACATCATAATTGAGTACATCTCTTATTTCATAAGCGTTGATCTTGTTAGCTTGTTCCAGAGACAATAAATGGGCACACACAAGATAGAACTCTAACCATGATAATTGTTAGGACAAAGGCACCCACAAAGCATTGATTTCATCCTTTTGATTGTGCCAAAAGTATGCCATTAATTTTTGTTCTAGCACAAGCACAAGCAGAGTGATGACAAAGTCATATGAACATTGACCTTACTTAGGGTGAAATATTGGAGAAAGGAAACCCTGAGAAATAGTTTCATTGATTGTGCCTCTCCATGAAGGAACGCTAGAAACTACAAAGTTTCCTCTAGCACAGGCACAAGTGCAAAGCCAACAACATCAATTGTAAATAAACTTATTATTGCACCATCGTGGATCAACATTCTTGCACAATAACTTGAATTTTCAAATAATGCATGCATATTGTTCTGATCCACACAGATAATTATTTACATATCCAGTTTGCATAGCAATTATCCATCCATGGCCAAATGAGTTTTGGAAAAATAAATAAAACATGTCTATAAGGACATATATTTAGGCCATACATAATGTTAACTATGCAATATCCATAATTATGTCAAATAGGTCCTTGGCTAGGCGATGGGGCTTGTGAATGGCCTACAATTCCTAGAAGCAAATGTTGTCGTCTAAATGCTTCGTTTTTAGCCTTAAAGCATGGCCTAGGCCTTAAGACCCATACCTGTTGTGGCTAACCTTGAAACCGGACAACATTCAACTAGTAGGTTAAAGATTCTTTTCGGTGGGAATATGCGGTGATTTGGGGCCTTGTGCATGGTCAATGAACCCTAGAAATTATTATGACATGAGCCAATAGTATTCATCTCTTAACTAGGTTCCATGATACCTGAGACTCATCATTTCTATGAAAATGTTAGAAATGATCTACATATTCCACTTGTAGGCCAAATATTACCTTTGTAGGTCATGCATGGAAGTTTTGGGTTTACACTTGTACCATCCACAAAATTCAAGGAAGTGCTCAGGAGTTCCAATGATATTTTGTTTTAAATCCCCTAAGGTCCACTACCTATGTTGCATGCCTCACTTGATGTCCCTACCAAGTTAGGCATTGTAATCATCACCGATGAGTTTACACTAGTTTCCATCTATGAAATGTGGGGAAGTGCTCAAGGGTTTCCCCATGAGGTTTTCCTTGGAAAAAAAGGATAAATTAGTCATTATTGAATGACCCTAGTTCTAGGGATATGCAAGTCTTTGCATGAGGTTACGCCATCTAAAGTTTGACCTAGAAATAAAATAATTTAAGACTATCCAAAATTGGGTTAGAATTTGGATGCTTCACATTTGCGTTTTGGAATATAAATTACTAAGAATCATAGCAAGTCACTTCATAATGGTACATGAAAGGTTAATGGGGTCTTGCTTGAGTGGTTAACATGAGGCAACACTATCACCTCCAATCAAGTTCAATTCCCACTTGTGACATGGTCTCCCCCCCATGGGATGATTTTCCTAAATAAGAAGTCATTGCAAATGGATGCGGCCAGAGGCAAGCCCTAGGGACTTTGATGGATTAGATCCTTCCTAGTCATGGTTGCTCATCCAAGAATTGATTCCACTAGCCATCAAGTGAAATTCTCAACTTTGATCAAAAGCGCTTAAATAAAAATAAATAGAGTACTCGAGCCACAACACTGCTCCCCCTGACAGGAAGATTTCATGTGCACATCTCCACAAAAAAATTTGTGTAAACATCTCCATCACTATATCAATAGGTTATGGTTTAGTATCTAACCTAATCAACTTTATTTTATATTATTCTAGGTGGCCAAGACCAACCTAGGTGGGTGCATAACCTCCTTATGGAGGAAGGTGCCCCACCTCATAAGTTGTATATAAATACACACCTCATGAGTCATTTGTTGCATGATATTCATTAGTTAGTGAGTGATTTTTAGCCTATTGGAACCCAATGCTTGGCATCACACTTGTGTTTGCCATATCTCTCTACGATACATCTCTACTACATTTATAGTGCACTTGTTCAAAGGTGGTTTACTAGGCACAACTCTCTCTTTTATTAAGGTTGTAGAGTTTGTTGGTGGATCCCTTTAATCATTTTTCTCTCACTTATGATTCCAACATGGTATCAAAGTGCGTGTGATTCTCCTTCACCTTTTTTAGTGACTAGATAGGGTTCTTTCCTTAGTTCATGCTAATTTTTCTGAATTTTTTGAACTCACATGCATAAAGAAACCATAAATTGAAGATTTGTAGGGCTTATCTCTCTCCATCACACTTATACTAGAGCATTTTACCTCTAAGGAGAGTGTTTCCCTAGGGGTGTTATCTTCTCTAATTATTGGAGGTTTTAGGGTTACTTCTTAGGTATATCAGAATTTACAATGGAAGATTATGCCTATCTTATGGGATTTGGGGGTTGCTTTTTGTTAGAGAAGGGCACCCCATTTTAAGGTTGTTTGAACCCCTTTCAAGCATTGATTTGGAGAATTTCTACAAAATTTTGAACACTCAACACTAGGGATTTCTTGTTGTTTTATTTCAACATATTTTCTATTGACCTAGAAGATTTTTTGGCTTGTTAGAAGCATTTATGGGTTGTGTTAAGTCTCTTTTCACACCATCCGTTTTAGGGGTTCTTTTTAACCCTTTTTGTGGATGTTTCAAGGATTTTTTGGTTCATGTTGGAATTTTTTTGCACTAGCCCTCTTTTTCAATGTCTGATCTAAACATATGCAAAGATTATAATAGAAAATTTCAAGGGTCTTTAGTATTCCTTGTTTTTTAGGGCATTTATGGGGGGGCACCTATTATATTTTATCCTGAGAATTCCTTGGTGGAAAAACTTTATATGGGTTATTTAGTTGATCTGTTA
Organism: Larix kaempferi; assembly: GCA_027924585.1. Taxonomy (NCBI): domain Eukaryota; kingdom Viridiplantae; phylum Streptophyta; class Pinopsida; order Pinales; family Pinaceae; genus Larix; species Larix kaempferi. The sequence goes on along the minus strand of BSBM01000259.1, from coordinate 10,218,179 downwards.
GACTATTGGCTAGTAACATTTTCCCTAAGGGTTGTGGAACTAGGGTTTTTAGATTATCCCGTATTAAAGGGGTTTTCAAAACTCTTCCCGGCTCCTTCAATAGGTTTATGTTGAAGCCTTCATAGAAAATTCATTTTTCTAGACCAAGAGTATGTTTTTGTTATACACATGATGATGTACGTTGCAAATTGAGCTATATATTGATTTTAGATTATGATGTTCTAAGTATTAACTTGACTTTATTTGGAGACATTCTTCATCTTTTAGGGGTTGGTATCTTTTGCCCGAATGTTGTAGTTTGTAATGCGAGGTATACTCCTCAACTACTAGCAATGATTCATAGTGCCTCTAAAAATCCTATGGCTACTTATTTATGAAGGGACACTTCTCCCAACTCCTTTGATGCAATGCCCACTCATAGGTTTGCAGGATTTGTCCTACTTTATTCTCTTGACAACTCTATGAATGATTCTCGACTTATTGCAATGGATTAGTTTGTTTATGTGAATCTTTCTCTTCCATGGTATGGTATTTGTCCTAATGGGACATACTATATGCAATTCATTTAGTGAGCCACATCATGGATTTTGTGCTACTCCACTGTGATCTTGGTCCCTCTTAGGTGCACTATGACGGGAATCTTTAATGTCATCAATAGATTGTACCCTTGTTTTTTCTTCAATGTATCAACACACTTCAATGACTCCATTAAAACTTCAATGAGAGGCGACCTTTGCCAAGTTGAAGAACTATGTTGGTATTGATAATATGGTGTTTTAGGGAGGTTTTATCTTTTGATGGCTTGTGCTCAATGTTAAGGGGGAAAGGTGAAATCTAATGCTTTCTTTACTTAGCCACTTGTCCACTTGTCCATATTCAAGGAAAATGTTGTGCATAGGGCCAACCCACTATTAAAATGGGCATTCATTAACTCTCTCACTTCTTAACAACTACAGTCGACCATGTTTTCAAGTTCATTATCCACAAACCAACTATCACATGTATTTAAATAGCCTTTCACTCTTAGTTGTATTTGAGTTGGGTACTCACACACCACTATCTTCTATATTCTGACCATGACCACTGTCTGAGGTGTTATGTACTTACATATATCCACTCCCATCTTGTATTTGAGCCTCCTAAACTACACTCCCTCAGGCGCATCTTAATTTGTTGGGTATTCACACACCATGCCCCTATTGTAATTGAGCTCTCTCATGTGTTTTAAGCTCTCAAATCGTAATCCAACTTTCTTTTCAATTGTGCTCTATCCGAGTAAGGTATTCACGTACCCACTCCCCTATCATATTTGAGTTTTCACAATTGTGTTCAAGCTCTTTCAAATATATGGAGTTGGCTCTTCCCACTTTCATCCCTACTACAATTAAACTTAGTAGAGTTGGTTACTCCCATTTCCTCTCTCTTACAAAGTGTTCCTTTCGACACTTCTATAGATGGGCAAATCAATGGCATTATTCTTCTAGTATATGTGTAATATCGTTGGGATATGTCTTCCAGTCCTCCATTGGATGAGCAAGTTGGTGACAATATCTCGATAGATGAGTAGTTTAGTGGCAACATTCTTTCAACAGAGAAGTTGTTCATTGATCACTTTCCTTCAAAGGGATGACCGGTTTTGTGGTTGCGTTCTTCTAGCAAATTATTGGATCCACTTTTGTATTGAGTTACATCCTCATGAATCCACTCTCTTCTTCCCACTATGGTTAAGTCTTCATTGAATTGGGTGGTCAATTTTATTTATATTATGTTAGGTGGCCAAGGTCAACCTAGGCATTTATGTGAGCCCATAACCTCCTTATGGGGGAAGGTGCTCCACCTCACAAGTTGTATATAAATAGACACTTCATGAATCATTTTTAACATGATAATCATTCATTGGAAAATAATTATTTTAGCCTATGGGCACCAACATCTTATATTCTCCTTTTCAAGCTTGGCATTACATTGTGTTTATCATATCTCTTTATATCACATCTCTACTACAACTATAGCGCATGTGTTCAAGGGTTTATTCATGGTTTATTCAGTGTAACTCACTCTCTCTTTTTTAGTGGGTTTGTTGTTGAATCCCTTCAATTCTTTCTCTCTCTTGTGATTGCCAACATCTAGAAGTTAGTTAAGAACATGAGGGAATTCATAAGAACAAATTCTCCATTACAAAAATGATCTTCCAACATGGGTTTTGTTATCGTTATGACCATGTAGTTCCTCCCTTCCCTTTGGAGAAATCTTCAATTAAAGTGGCATTGAAGATGAAGGCTTTCAAAAACCAAAAAAGACCAAGAAGAATATTGTGTTCATGAAGTGAAGGTATACAAGAGGGGGGAGTCTTTGTTGTCCTCGAAAGAAAATTCTCATTACTGAAAAAGATAATAAAGAGCAAAAAACAAAATAGATGACAATTTGTATATTAACATACAATATTATTCTAGTGGGCAACAAGGTAAATTCTTGTAAAATGAAAACACAGATTTGGCTTCTTCATAAGAAAAGCATAGAAAATTTGTTGAAAAATATTCTAAAGATAAAGACAATACTAACCTCTAGTCTTATTTTTATTACCAATATGAAATGGAGAAAGAAGAGGAAACCCCAACCAACAAAGAAAAAAATAAGATGATAATTTTAAATACACCTAATTGAATAGATCAGTTTTACATGTGGTTGCAACTTTTGTGCTTTTAACATAGCACATTTTTTGGTTGGTTACATATATATAAACTCTATTAGCAGAATTTGATATTTATATTTACTAAGTGTTTACCTTGATCATTAATAATCAATAGGGGACTCAATCCTTTCACTAGTATTCTCATAAATATTTTTGTAATTATATGAACAATAGTAGTCTTAATCTACCTTATTTTTACTCAATTAAAAAGGAATCTGGTTGCAATAATGATGTTATCGTACCTTCACTTTCTTAAATTGAACTAAAAAAGGTTCAAGAAGGATGACTGGCCATTTTTAAAGTAGAGGTAAGTGTAAGGGGTTAAGTGGTATTTCATACTTTATTACATGCAAGTGTCCCCGTCCTTTGATGTTCATCATATTCCTTACAAATCATAAACATATTAACAAAGTATAATACCACGATCTATCTTGTAAAACTTTTTTAATAACCACATGACCACATGCAACACCCTTCATGGGAGTCTTGTAGAATTTGTTCTCCCAATTAATCAACACATATTTTCTAAGCATTGAATCATGTCCTAATTTATAATCATGACCTTGCAAATTTCAAAATAGTTTGTTTTCATTGCTAAGGGTGACAAGTAGAAGATGATTGAACCTCTTTCAAGAATCAACTACATCTAGCTCTACAAAGACATCTTCAGCTACTACTAAATGACAATTGGGAGGTCATCTGCAATTCTAATTGGGAGGTCATCTTCAATTCTAGTATCTACTTCATCATTACTATTCTTGACAAATGAATTGGACTAATATGAGATTGATCAAGCTTAACTACATTTGTAAATTCAAACCCTTGAATCAGAAGAATTGGACTAATATGAGATTGATCAAGCTTAACTACATTTGTAAATTCAAACCCTTGAATCAGAAAAAACAATCAATGGACTTGACCATGATGCAAGTCTCTATTAACAATATATTCAAGGGAACCAAAAGAGTCACTTTTGCAATATGAACAATTTATTTAAGGGCTAAACAGTATGCCAAAAGGGCGAGTGGATTGGTGAACCAAAAGAGTCATTCTGCAATGAGCTAGAATAAGGTTGATTTTTAACTTTACTAACTTTGAAACCAATATAAAATATAGAGCGATCAATGTTCCATCAATAAGACGCCATAAGATTGTTACAATTATAAGATCTGATATATTTAATTATATTAACTTGAAATCAGTATAAAATATAAACTATAGAGTGATCAATGTTCCATCAATAAGATGCCATAAAATTGCTCCAATTGTAAGATATGATATATCAACAGAAACAACAAAAAGCCTCAACAAGTCACCTTAGCATCAAGGCCTCGACCATTTTTCTTCCTTTTTCATTAAGTTCCTTTTTCTCCAAAGTGTTGACTGTGACATTGACATGACTAAACAAGTAGATATACTTCCTTAATAAGTCATCCAAAGGGGCTCCAATATTCATTATAACGCTGAATGGTGGCCTAATAAGGTCTAGACCAAAGAAACATTTTAAGGAAAATTCAACTTGCAAAGTTATTTTTGCTTGTCATTTCAACCTAAAAACTGTCCTTATATATGACATGAGCAAGAAAAATACCAAAAAGGTCAAAAAAATCATGAATCTTGTAACATTTAACAGTCGATTTTATCAAAAGCAATTCAACAACATTCTAAGATAAATTATTTTTTAATAGACTATAAATTATAAACGGTCTAATGATGAAAATAAATTACCATAAGCTTTTATATAAACTCTTGAGGGAATGAGATAACTATTCCCATAGTGGCACGATATATAATAAATCATTTAGTGATGAAAATGGTTCTGTAATAGCCTTTTTTGGGTTCTCTAAATTGGTTTTCAGCAAAAAAAAATCCCTTGGTAAGAGTAACAATCATGACCAGCAACTTTCAAAATTCTGAGTAACAGGGGCAGGATTAACCTAACTTATTTCAAAATACATTATATGTGAAACTTCATATATAATTTTTGGGCATATTGCAATTTTGGTGTTGTTGATTTCTCCAGCAACAATAATATCCAGCATATGCACAAGATGTTTTATGAATTGCATAGAATGTCAACAAATTTTTTAATCATGTTGATCTTTATATATGCTGCAGAACAACCTCAAACTCCCTTGCCTGATTTGACCTCGAAATCATCTATCGAGGCTTTTAACACAAATCCTTTAACAGGATAGTGTCAGAAGAAAACAAATTTACGACTGCCATGGTACAACTGTTGCAACTTTCTTCAGAATTGCCCACACGAGATTTCTTTATTACGTGTTCAAATTTATGGTACTTAGGAATGCTTTCAAGTTTCAATTGTTGGTATTTTTTATGTATTACAGAACAAACTCTGCTTGAATTGAACCCAATCTACTTGAACATAAACCAGTGTCAATTTTAGTGTTTACTCAAAAATATGCATATAGACAGGATGGGAAAGAATGAATGGGAGCTGTAATATAGGAATCTGATTTCAAACCAGTACATGTATGATGTAATTAGATAGAGAGTAAAGCAATCATGAACCAGTACATGTAAATGGATTGAGAGTAAAGCAGTCATTTCTAAAATATAATAATTGCAATTTGCAAACTAGTATGCCTCTCAAGCTTTCTTATGGCCAAACTCAAGTCAACTTTCTTCATCTTCTTCAGCAGCTTCATTACCCCCCTCCAAAGCTTCTTGCCTCCGTTTTTCCTCTTCATCTGCACAAATACGAATGTCATCAAATAGTAGAAAATTTAGGCACATTAATCTGATCCAAGTTTTGTATATATGAAAAGAGGCCCACCCCAAAGTCAAACATCATATGCTGTTAGCTTGAGCTAAGTTTCAAGATTTTCCCCTCTTTCCTTTGTTGGCACATGTATTTTTTTTTTAATTTGCACATATCAACTTTCCAAAGTTGGGGCCTCTAAAGTAATTTTAGGGAGAAATCCATGGCCTGTGGAAATTACATCTTACACTTTCCTTGCAAAGTCTAAACAACATTAATGTTGATATTAAAAAATTTCTTAGGATTGTTGGTCTTGCCTCCATTTCTGGAATATGCCATTAGGGCACTCAAGAATCATCTGAAGAACTGTTGATGTGGCTACTAAGCTATTGATTTGGTAAGATCTTACCATAAGAAATTCACAAATGAGGTGCTAGTACCAAGCAATTCATATTGCCTGAGTTAGAAGAACATAAAATGGCAGAGTATTCAGCATGGTGCTCACTGAACCTCCATACTAGTTAGTAGGTCATCTTATGCAGATCATATGGTACGCCAAAACCTGGAGAAGGGATTGCACAAGAACGATTCCTCCAATTCCTTGTATGATTGAGTGAACTGTGAGATATTCCTCCCTGGTCAGAGTTGATCCGAATTGGATCCTCAACAACAACAACAACAAAAACTCTTTTAAAACTTTGTAAACATTTATTGCTTTTTTGCGAAGTCATAAAAGTCAAATTTCTCCTTGGAAGTTGAAACGACCCATTGTGATGGTTTGCCTTCCAAGGCCGGCCAATAAAAATTGAAGGCTGGAGAAAAGGAGGACATTCATTCTTGGGGAGCAAGGGAGGAGGAAAGGAAGGGAGAGGACAGTAGCAGCAACGACAGCTTGAAGAGGTCAAGGAACCTGTCGACAAGTAGCAAAGGTGTCTCTGAGCCATTGCTATCTGTAATTTTTTTATTTATGAGTGAGTAACAATGCACAGTCTCGGTGTATAGCTCACCCCTCTGTATTTACCTTCTAAGCAATAAAAAAAAATCTCCATACAATGCTGGTTTTCCATTTGGGTTTCCATGGTAAAAAAATCTCTCTGTTGATGTGTTGAAAATTGTGGTTGATAGCTGTGAGACAACTGTTTAATCTCTGTTGAATCTAAATGGTGCTGGGCGAATTTTGATATGCTGGGGCAAAATTATAGATGCCTGAGCGTTTTCATAGCTGTTGGGTGTCTTTAAATTTTAATCAGTGCAAGACACATTCCTTCTGTCATTGGGTGCATATTAAACTGCTGCAGATAAATAAAACGTTTTCTGGTCATCTTAAATTGCTAGAGGATGAATAAGAACGTTTTTTATGGTAAATTAGTTTACTGTGGTTTTCAGTGACTGATTTGTTGAGCTACAGCCATATGTAGGCAGTGTTCCATCTACAAAAAAAGCATTTAATTATTATTTTTTCCCGCAAAGTTCTGTGTTGGTGAGACTGTCAGGTTGTGAGCCTACAGTTTATGGATCAAGAGTGCACCAATTACCCCACAAACAGTGGTAGGTCCAAGATAATTTCTATTTAGTATACAGTTTTCTAGCAAAACCTTTTCCTCTAGCTGATTCACTCATGATAGCAATTGCATGATACTGCATAACAAACCAACTTTGTCTCTGACATCAAGGATTGGTCATCCCCTGCTCTTTACCAGTGACTACTTGATCAAGGCTATGCCAAGTTTGTCTTTTTGGTGAGATGCTTGATACAAATAATTTTACAGGTATAGCTACTTCACAAATCACGATGTTTCAAACTATTGTCACTCAATTATCCATTGGAAAGATATATGTATAAGTTTTGTTTGATTGTTATCGGCTAGAGAAACCTTATTTTCCATGCAACTTCTGACAGGCACTTTGCACACTAGAGTGAAGAACCTCAGGAACCTTTTTTCTGCTTTAATCCCTTTCCAGAACTATGTGTAGTAAATTGAACTTTGCTTTGGATTGTGTGAGCTACACATTACTAAACCAAAGCTCTGAAGTTTCCTGCATCCAGCAAAAGAGAAGTTTTCATTTGAGGAGTATGCCATTGGACAAATACTGTAAAACACAGTACGAATTAAAAAATTAGATGGACTTATGGGATTTCTGGAGTTGTTCCTTCCCATCTCTACCATCGAGCATGAAACCCTACGAATTTGTTCAGATTTAGAGAGCATTTGTGTAGCAGTGTGCAGCGAAGGGCATTTTGATCTCAAAAGTGGTATTCTAGTTCAAGCTTGGATGCAAGTTCACTCTACTCATATTGAGAAGAGGCATCTGCGGATAACATTTTGAACATCCTCCAAATTGAAGTGGAATCAAGCTTGGTCCGCCTCATTCATTCTGTATGTAGTTTGCTGCTATGGGACAGTGCCCTTGTCTGCATTCAAGGCACGCAGATCCACATTACAGGCTAACTAATGATAGATGCTTGGCTCCAAAGACGGCTAACTATGCCTAAATAATCTAGAAGATTTAAAGTGTAAAGAGCTTCCATATTTGGTTCACACCTTGATTCCTTGTTCAGGTCATTGCAACAAGATCTTGCAGAGTCTCTAGCATTTTGATAACTCAGCTTTTCCAAATAGAATGGCTTTGCATCCCTATGCTACAGCCTATTTTCTAGGCAAGATACTCGACAATAGAATATTTCAATTTATAGCTGCTCCCGTAAAAGACTCCACAACTTGTAGCATTGACTCAGTGCACTCCAAGTTGCAGAGCCCACTAGGACAACCCTAGCCCTGATGGGTGGGATCCAAAATTTGCTGTTTCTTGTTGCATGGAAGATTCTACAAAATTCAATGATGTTAACTTCTGATATATCTCTCATATTACGATATAAAAAAATTATATAGTCTTGGGACCAGTTGGCTGAACAGGCATTAACCCCTTCAACCTATATGCATGAATTCTCAGATTTACAGGGCTGATGCTCAGTTGGCAAACCTGTCTACAGCAGATATATCGCTGACACTGTCTCATGTGACATTGGATGCCAATGAAATTCCATCATCTTTATGTTCTTTTGTTTATTGGTATTTAGCAACTTTGTCTAGGCTTTTCAAGGGTCAGAATGTTACAAATATCATGTCGGCGAATATATCGCCGAGGGTCCAAAAAGAAATTATCGGATTTATCGACTAAAATGTCAGCAAACATCGGCAATATATCGGCAAACTTAAAAAAATACAAAAATATTCATTTTTTTCAATTTTCTAAACATCTAAAGCAACAAGAACATCAAATAAACGCATTGCCACATGAATATGGAAAGAAACCCAATATATAAGATGTATAAGACGTATCACTAGACATCACACATCAAAAATGAATCGTGTCTTGGATCTCGAGTCCCCGACTCATGAATCACCAAAAAAATAGTAATACAATCAATGTATCTCATAGAGTCATATGCAATGAAATCAACTAAATGAAGTAAACTATGGATTCCCTCTACCCCTTTTACGGGCAAAGGTAATAGCTCTAGTAATGGCTCTGCCTCTAGAGCTAGAAATCCTAGGTGCTCGTGGGGGTCGTCGTGGACTATGGCGTCCTCCAGAAGTGCCTGGAAACTGATGTACTCTAGAAGAACTAGAAGAATGATGAGGTACTAGGTCACCCTCATCAAGTCCTCTACCACTGCTACTGTTACCACTGCCCATATATCTGGCTCCCTCTGGCTGAGACTATGGCTGTGAAACTGGTGGCTGTGAAACTAGTGGCTGTGCTACTGGTGGCTCCGATGGTGGCACACTCTCAAATTCAAACCCCTCATCCTCCCATATCTCACTCTGGGGGTCCTATGTATCATCCTCTAACCAATCAGGGGTTGCCTCCATAATAGGTTCCTCAATCTCCACTCTCCACGCAGCAGTGGTGTCAATGGCATCCAATGAAATCGCCTCCACCTCAGGTTTTTTCTCAAGTTGCTTCACCCACAACCTGATATTATAGGAGACGTACACTAGATCATTCAGGTGTTGGGTATCCAACCTGTATGAGGACCATAAATTTATTAAATTAGAATTTAGAATACATAAATTAAAATTACCCATGGGACATAAATTACAGTTTATAATGAATTTAGAATTTAATTTCAAAATCTCTAACCTGTTGCGCTTCTTGGTGTGTATTTTTTCAAATACACTCCAGTTGCGCTCACAACCAGAAGAGTTGCATGTCTAGCTGCTAGAGTGAGCTAAGGATCCAAACAGCAAGCTTTTGGAGATGGGGTACTCGTCTGCCATAGGTTTCCCACCAAGTATCTACAATGAATTGGAGAAAGTTAGAAACATAAGAGAAGAGATTGAAAATTTGAAATTTAAAACAAAGAAAGTAAAATAATTGAATTTTCATTCTTGAAAGTTGAAACAAGGTGAAGCTTACTTGGCATTACGTTCTTCCTGTCATTGATAGCCATATCAAACCCAAATGTTCCCATGGCCCTCCTATAGACTTCCAACTCTTTGGAAATCTCTGAACGGTCAGCTGCACTTGGCACCATCCTCTAGACACACTCCAAGAACCCATCCATTACCTCTGCATCAAACCCGGAGCCACAGGAGTAAGAGAATGCAGGGTTGAGGAATAGCCCTGCAACATGAATGGGGCTATGAAGTGTGTTGTTCCATTGCTGATCAATCATCGCCCATATCAATTGTTGTTTCGCTTGCCCCTCATCCCCCTTGTCGTCATAGTAGGCATGAATGGCCTCTTTGGCCCTATCCATGGCTTCATATAGGTAGCCCATTGCGGGCTTGTCTCCATCAACCAAGCGAAGAACCTTTACCAAAGGTTCACAGATGGCACACACCTCCACCCCATCCCAGAAACTCTCCTGGTATGACACTAGTCTAAATATGGCATGTCCCTCTGGTTTAGTGTTAATCGATAAAGCACGCCACTAAGTTGAAAGGAACATAGTCTGCAAGTCCCACATAGAAGTAAGGAGAGATTGAAGAGAGATGAAACAAGTGGCAAAGCGAGTGATGGCAGGACAGACCAACTCCTTGTCATGAGTAAACTACCTCATCAACCTAAGCATAGAAGCATGATTGTATATAAATTTGGTGATGCTTCTTGCTGAATCAATGACATCCCTGATAAACTCAATCTTTCCCATATCCTCTAAGATCAAGTCAATACAGTGTGCAGCACAAGGGGTCCAAAACAAAGTAGTATACCTATCCATAAGCACCCTGCCAACTGCCACATAATTCGCAGCATTGCCCGTTATTACTTGGACAACATGGTGCAGACCTATCTCTTGGATGGGTTTCCAACAACTGATATAGTAATGCTACATCTTTGATATATGCAGATGCATCCACTGATTTTATAAACATTGTGCCCCTAGAACAATGAACCAAGAAGTTGAAAATGGTCCTACCCTTCGTATCAGTCCAACCATCTGACATCACTTTGCATCCTGTGACCTCCCATGAACCTCAAAGCTCATCCAACCTAGAAGTGCAATCGGCCTTTTCATTATCAAGGATGGGCCCTCTCAACTCCTCATAAGTGGGGGGCTTATACACCGGCCCAACAATAGCAACAGCCTCAAACATAGGCACGTAGAATGGGTTCCTCACAAAGTGGAATGGAATATCACTCCATAAAAGGCACCGACCCACAAGTTTGTCTGCTTCCTTTTTCTCATTTATCTTGTAAATTGACCTTATATCGGGTTGTCCACCAGCCACGGATGTCGGAAGAAAGAAAGGAGATGTAGTTGAAGCCATTGCGGAAGATGAGGATACGGTCTCACTCCCCCCTCCCCCTTAAGTGTGTCCAGCTGTCCCGGATCCTAATGCCACTCTCATTCCAAGTTCCTGCCTCAAAGCTTCCCTTTCTTCTTTCCTCTTGCCAATACCTTCAAAATTGCGAGTTTGGCCCTGTGAATAATTTCAGGAGTGGAGTTTTTACAAATATCCACCTCATGCCCTGTAAGTTGTGCGAGGTGGTATTTGAGCCTACTTATACCACCGTCATCTCCTTCCCACACAAATTGCATCTAACCTTTTGTCAATTATGTGGATCAACAGACTCTGCATACTCCCATAATGGATCCAAAATCTTCGGCATGTTTGAAACTTTGAACCTACAACATAAAAAAAAATTAGCATAAACTTTGAACTTGTAAGTTTGTAACATAAAAATAAAAATTGTTTTTAAACATATTTTAATTTTTTATTGTAAAAAAAATTAAAAATTGCAAATGTGACAAACAGGGAAAAATAAAAATCATTGTCCCTAATTCCCCTCTTCTCAAAGTTAGACAAAGTACCAACTAGTAACAAACTGTGGATTTAAAAAATTTAAATGAGGTTTTTATCTTTTTAATTTTTTCAATGTAATTTGAAATTTCCACAAATTAAAAATTTGAAATTTGAAAATAGTAAATGATAAAACTTAAAACTAAAAATTTTCAGTCATTTATTAATTTTTTTTATGTAATTTGAATTGTGAAATGAAAATTAAAAGGGACTGTTAGACTTGGAGTTGGAGTAGGGCGCACTGTGGAAATAGGGCCAGTTGTGAAGTTGTGAACACTGTGGAAAAGAAGTCCTTGTCATGAGTAAACTACAAGTCCTTGTCATGAGTAAACAAGTACTTCTGAAGTGGATCAACCCCCTCTTTTAGGGATGCTGCTTTGAGTGTGCTAAAAAACTAGCCCTTTTACTGCTGTATCACACACAGATCCACCCAAAACTAAGAAAGATGGGTTTAAGGTGCCCAGAACTGGCCCTTTTCACATAAATTGCATCAGAGAGACCCAGAATAGTCCCTATTGTTGATATTAGGTGGAATTATACCCAGAAGCAGAATTTTACTGCTATTTAGCCTTCATGTGTTTCCCATAATTCATCTTAGGGTAATTGTCATGACTGTTTACTGCTAATTTAGCCCGAAAATATGTTTGGGAATGAAGATCGAGGTTGTTTTCACGCCCAGACTTGTGCAAAAGTGCCCAAAACCTCTACAACAAGCTGGCTTGCTGCTGCAACTGTGCACAGAATGCTGTTGCAACTCCTTGGTCGGCGGCTGTTGGACTTCGAGAAGAATGATGTCAGCAGACTCGGCACCATTGGACTTGGAGTAGGGCGCAGCTGCACACAGCCATTGTTTGGAGTCTTAGACATGGAGAAGGGCACAGCCGCACACACAAAATCATGAGAAGGGGACTCGAGACTTACCTTGAGGCTTGTCGCTTGGGCTGATGATTTGGAATGGCGTTCTACAGAACCCTCGAGTCCTCCACCACACAAGCCCTCCTCCAAACAACGTTTGCACTTGGCAGCAGCAGCTCGACCCAACCCTCGAACAAGCGAAAAAAATCTGAAAAAAACAAGTTAAATGACTTTTATTAACCCGCAGGGGGGCGGCCGATGTTAGGTTTTCGACTCACGATTTTTACGCAAACATCGCAAAAATATCGCCAAGAAAAATCGCGAAAATATCAGCCGATGTTTGCTGAAATTATCGTCGGCGAGGAAACATCGCGATATATCGTCGATGTTGGTAACAGAGGGACTCAGAACATAGTATCTGCTTATTCTCCTCCAAAGTGCCATAATTGGGTGAAGCTTTTGGTGTTTGATGTTGACATTTATTATGTTAAAGCTTGATAGTTGATATGCAAGTGGGCTACCTCAGCCCTCACATTCAGACATATAACAAGTTATAGTATGTAACACATAACTGCAAGGCACTGGATGCTCATCAGACTTGACTTGGCACAAGACTCAGCAAGGCAAAAGATTCAACTTTCAAGTGTTTGACTCGACTCGGGACAAACACCGAAAAAACTCAGCAAGTACAAAAATATAAAGAGTGAGGTAAGAGGATGAAAAGGAGCTCATTCTACAAGTAGAACATCAAGAGAATAATATAAAGAGATACATCAAGAGAATGATAATTGCATATACAGTGCACGGTACCTCTTAAGTTTGTATGAAGACTCGAGTTGATAATTTAAGTAATCAGCCAAGGGATTCAGTGGTATTTATGGCTGCAATTCTTATTTTGAAACTCCATGTTACTGAACAAACTAGATGTAAACCAATGTGTGCAAGATTTTGAACAGGCTAGTGTCTGATAGACAAAATTTAGGGAGAGTGTGACCACTGTCACCGCAGCCACACCTTCAACTTCTTAGGAGTGTCGTAACCTCCAAGGGGAAATCCCTTTAGATACACTGCAAGACACTTGGACAAAAAGACTATATCTTCTATACAATAATATCGGTGACCAGTGCCTTTAAGAAGTCAATTTAAGAATGAAGAAGACATGCTATGTAAACAACAATGTTGTAGATGTAAACCAATGTGTCGATGTCAATATTAAAAGATCATTCATATAAAATTTGCAGTAGACAAATAACCAATTAATAGACGAGATATATGCACTGTTGTATCAAAGTAAACATGGACATTCAATGGTAAATCCAACAGTAGATTTATGACAGCAGTAGATATCCATGTAGCTATTCAAAAAATGTAATCATTCACCATTTATAAGAAGATAACAATGTAAGTACTGTAACTTCAACAATAACCAGATCGATTTTATGAACTTTGAGAGCAATTCCACATCACAGCATCAGAAATTTTATTGAAAACTTTGTAGCCACACTTTACAAATTTGCAGATCGGCTTCGGAGGGTGAAGCTCATCACTGCGACTCAACCTATGTGTCTAGATACAATGTTCCAGGCTCATTTTCCTTTGGGAAACAGCAGAACTGAATCCTACTCGGAGGCTTCCTGGAGGCACTGGAATATATCTACTAACACCTTAGAGACAGATTGACAGATATTACAGACTTGAGCGTTCGGCTTTCTGATGCAATGTTATACCACAAGGGCAACTTGCAGAGCATAAGGGTTCGACTCTTGACTCAGACTTGCAGAGCTCTCAACACATGAGGACGCAAAAACTGAATGCTACAATGAGAGTCGGACCTCTCTTTTATAACACCCTAGCCAGTTACCCGGTAACTTAATACTAGCACTTGCAAGTCATAAAGCGGGAATCCGGGGTAATGGTGGGACCGCACCATTATTATCTTGTCCCTTGGAGGCAAAGCCATATGGGGACCCGGACAACTCAAAACCAATGGCCGACAGCATAATTAAATGGGCCAACTCAACAGCTAGTGGGAGACAGATTCTCGACAAACTTTAACAAAGTGGATGCTTTAACCGGCCCACCACAGCTTTCATTATTACAAAATATGACATAAAGCAAAATGTACAAGAGATTCCTTATCAATCGTAAGGATCACGGGCATGGTAGCAAAGGTAGACTCTTTCGGTGCCAACAAATTGTCCTCCACAGGTACAGTCAAAATCACCGTCATCATCAAGAAGATCATCAAGTTCTCTTTCGGCGATTGCACTATCAAGATCCTGTGAGTCATCAAGAGGCAAAGGAGGATAAAGCCAAGGACTGAAGCACCTTTCAACATTGGAACCGTATAAGATGTCAGCTCACAAAGGAATTCTCCCTCGAATACGGAAATCTAAAGAAAATCTTCTCGTATGAACTTTTGAATCAATACGATTTCCTTTATGGTCCCTTTTGATGAACTTCTGATTGATATACACCGTATGTTCCAATCTGGTGTAGCGGCCACCATGATGGTGGAGCAAGAACTTGAACCACCAATTATTTTGACCAGCTACTTGCATGTCTGCTTGCAGATGCAGAATGAAGTTAGCTCTCCTATTTACCCAATCATCCCTTGGGCAGAATTTATCAAGTAGTATCTCAGTCCATCCTGACCAAGATCTATTCCTCAGATTTCCTAGATCGCCACAAATCACAACTGATCTCTCTTCGCGGCAAAACTGCAGAATCAAGTTGTAACTTGTCCAAGTCAAGTTACCATTACCAATGTCAACATACCACACTGGTTCACCATTTTCTTCGTTGCAGTCGATCCAGAGCTCTTTGCATTGTTTCAGCTTCTCCTGGGCATTGCTGAAACTTCTGAATGCAGACCTTTCCCATTTCTCTAAAATTTTCAATTTTAGGGGACTTTCTTGTATTTGACTGATTAGGGTCAAATCCAAATACTTCTCAGCGTCATGTCTTCCTGCATACTCAAGCAACTGTCTTCTGTCTGCAAGGGGAAGACTCTCATCCCATGGTTCGAGGAAAAGGGAATTTCTTGGCTGGAAAATCTGTTGCACAGGAGTTTTTCCTTTATCAGTGCTTGAGCTTGAAGCACTAGCCGAAAACATATTTAAAGCAGCAACAGGAGAATGTTGCATTGTCTCACGCGTCAACATATCAGCGAGACAATTCAGATAACCTGGTTTATACATAATCTCATAATCAAAATTAGACAACCATATAAACCATTTCAATATTCTACTACTATTCTCAGCCATCAGATTTTCATTCTTAAATATTCCAAGCATTATTTTAAGATCAATTCTTATGACAAACTTGACTGGTTTAAGGAACAGAATGAAATGTTGTATAGTCTTCTTAACTGCAAGGATCTCTTTATGGCTACTTGGGTAGTTCAATTCAGCAGATTTAAATGAACCAGAGCCATAACCACAGATGTTTTTTTTTCCTGCAATTTCTTCAAGTAACACACCACCCCAAGTGGTAGCAGAAGCATCTGTTTCAATTATCAACTTTCCTAATCCTTGTGGCAGATGAAGAGCAGGCAATTCCAGAACTTCGCCTTTTATTTTTCTGACTGCCAAAGTCATTGCTTCAGACCATTTGACGAGATTCTTTTTCAACCTTTGCTACAAGATATGAATATCTGTAGCCTGTCCTCTATAAAATGGTCGGATATAGTTTAAGCTTCCTAAGAATCTCTGCAACTGAGTTTTGTCTAAGATCTTATCAGGGAAATGTTCAAAGGAACTGAGAACATGCTTTTGGAGGACTACCTGACCTTTCTGAATCTTAAACCCAAGGAAATCCATTTCTGTCTTTCCTATTTCCATTTTTGATTCAGACAAAACCAAACCATGTTTATAAACTAGATCATAAAACTTTTGCAAATGTTTTAAATGATCTTGTAGATTCTTGGAGCAAATTAGAATATCATCTATAAAAACCAGTAACCATGGAATATCACTAAAGATATCTTCCATCCTTTTCTGAAACTCGGAAGGAGCATTATTTATACCAAAAGGAAGGACTTTCCACTGGTACTGACCATGGGGAACAACAAATGCAGTTTTGTATCTATCTTTAGCTTCAATCCCAATTTGATAAAATCCAGATTTCAAATCAAACTTACTGAAAATAGTGCAACCTGAAATTCTTTGAAGCAGGCTGGCTTTATCTGGAAGGGGATACCTTACTTTCTGAAGGACTGCATTGAGAGGCTTATAATTTACCACTAACCTGGGTTTTCCTCTCTTTTGTTCAGAATGTTTGTTGACTACAAATGCTCTACATGCCCATGGGCTTTTTGACGGCTCAATCAAACCTTTCTTCAATAGATCTTTGATCTCTGAAGCACATAACTCTCTTTCTGAAGGGGACATAAGCCTAGCAAAGTTAATCTTTTGTAACAAATCAAATGGCAGGGAGACAAAATACTTTTCTTGTTTCCAGAAAGCATTTGGACTTTCTGAGCAGCAATCCTTAACCAACTGTTCTGTGATGGCGGCCAGAGACTTTTCTTTGTGAACTTCTGCATATGCTATGCAGCGTTCCATCTTATGCATATCACCAATTTTAGGAGGTTTGACTGGAACAGACTCAACCACAGACTTACAATTATATACAGGGACAAATGTTATTGGACATATGACAGTCTGGGAATTTATTGTACAGGAAAACAATAACTTGGCTGTATCAATAGAAAAAGGACTGACTCTTTGCAGAAATTCAGAACCTATGACACAGTCTTCTTTGAGGGAATCTAATCTAAACAAAGATAAAGAATTAGAAACACCGAAAATATTTACAGGGAAATCTTCAACCTTTCCTGTGAGAGATACAGGAGTACCTTCAATGGCTGAACCATAATCTTTGCTTTTTTCCCAATAGAATGAAGGAATGGCTGAACCTTTAGCTAAGTTAAACTGACAACCAGAATCAATCATACAATGTACATAATATGGTTTATATTCAGGTGGACTAAACAATAATCTAATGAACAACTTTGGACCTGAAAAAGCACCTAATAAACTAGGAATCTGAGACTGGGGAGAAGAAGGTGAGTGAGGAGGAGTAGAGGATGGTGACTCTTCTTTCTTCTCAGGATCTGCCATGGCTTGTTCTAAATGTTTTGAAAGATCATCGTCTGAGGACTTATCTTTTTCCAAGACCAACACTTTTATCATATCTTTCAATTCTTCTATTTCTCTGACAAGCTTCTTTAAACTTTGTTGCTTTTCTTTTAACTGCAGCCTTAAGAGTTTCTCTTTATCCCTTCTGTGACTCTATCTATCTTCATGATCATCAGGGTAATTCCTGTATAGCTCAGCAGGATTGTATCTTGCTAACTGTGTTGGAAAATTTATCTTTTGCTTACCCTTTATTTCTTTCTGCTTCTGTAGCAGACTTAAGAGTCTTGCTTTTTCAGTTCTTAGATCTTGTCGTTCAACAAATCTATAGATAGGAAAAGTAGCTAACTGGAGATCAATCTCAGCTAACTATTTTTCAATAAAGTAGACAGGATTCAAGGAGAACATATTGAGTGAAAAATCAAACTCAAGCAGCATGCACCCCCCTAAATTTGCATCCCGACTGTCGTCAGAACTGGAACTAGAATCATCGGAGTCAGAGGCAGGGGCAAATTTAGCTAAAGCAACTGAGTGGTCAGAATCAGAATCTGACTCAGAATCATATTCATCAGGCAGATATAAAACTTCTCCAGAAGGAGGAGGAGGAGAATCAGTTGTAACAACACAGAGATCCCACCACTGAGGATCCAAACTAGAGCAAAAAGCAGCAAGTCTTGGACGAGCTTTGCGATCTAGACATTTACTGGCCCAATGGCTTGACTTCCCGCAGATATAACAAACATCTTTCTTATTCTTCTCAGTATGCCTTTTAACAAATCTATGAGATTTATACTAAGACTTATACTTCTTACCATAATGTTTGTGCATAGAACCATGCTTAGACTTGTGTCGGTATGGTTTATCTGGGTGATATCTGGGGCTGCAAGAATAGAATCCCTTTTCTTCTTTTTACAGTGGCAAGATTCTTTCCCAAAATGTCCACGATTATGAGCACCGCACCCCCAATTGGGCATCATAGCAACATCTTTACAAAAAGAGGCTGAATACATTTTTTGGTGCCGTTTAAAATCGTTACTAACCCTGCGCTCTAAACAATGCTCTTGCCATGTTTCAAGAATATGCGCATGCAACTAGGCTAGTGACGGACTTCTAAGCTCTACCTTTTTATCTTTTAGAGCTTGCTCTACTGCGTCAAGAACATGTCCTGGAAAGCTTCTGAGATAATGCTTCAAATAAGCAGGATTTCCTGATTTTCCTAAGGAAATCAACAATTTTTGCATGTAGCAGAAATATTCTTCACTTTCACTTAGATCACACAATCTAGCAAACATAAAAAGTGAAGCAAGATGGTCGTAATCTTCACCATTATCAGGACCATAAAATTCTCTACCTAAGGCCTTCAAGATTTGCTCATCTACATCATCAGCAGCAAGCATTTCATTTTTTGCTTCTTGAGGTAACCATCTCCACCAATCAAAGGCTAGGCCTGAAAGACCTGCAACTAACTGGATACCTAACATTTGGCCTGTGAGGTTTGTGTCCTGTTGTTTTTTATAAAGAATCCATTGTCCCAACAACTGTATGGCATTTTTAATATCATCACGGGTTTGACACTGGATACTCAAAACCAGTTGTTCTGGCATTTGTGACAACAAATTGTTCATATTATTAATTCCAAAATGGAATTTATTAGGAATACCAACAGATGCATTTGCATCTGGCATATGAGTATCAAAGGCAGCTTGATGAGGAGCATGACCAGAGGATTGGCCTCTGTTTGACGAATGAGCTTCTACGAAACCAACTTCTAGAGCATTGAGACTAGCAGAATATTTGGGATCTAAAACTGGTTTAAACCTTTTGAACTCTGAGATCCATTCTTCTAATTTAGCTTTAATGGCATCACTTTTCCCAAAGTCGAATTCTGGTCTTTCATCTTCTGGAACGGTAAACTGACTCAAAGAAAGACTCTTATGATGCTTAGGCTTTTGTGAGTGTCCTTTTGATGCTAAGGCTAGAACATGGTCTGGAACCACGTATATTTTTTCTTCAGATTCTCTATTTTGGCAGAGATATTTTCAAGGACAGTCAATCTTCTTTCAAGCTTTTGTTGAAGCTTGCTCAATAGCCAATTTTATTTTTGTTGAATCATGAAGCAAATGATCCAACAAACCCAACTTGGTTTCGACATCAATTATATGCTATCTTTGTTCTGCAATCTGTGACTTAAGATATAAGATATCTTGAGCCATATCATCAATATTTCTTGCAGTATGAACTTGCTGTAAATTTCTCCAATTTGCAAGTTTTATTTCATCTGAGACCTGTTGGTCTGGGGCAGAGGATTTACTTGGCAAGAATTCTCTTTTAGTTTGTCCATCGGCAGTAAATTGCCGGATAGGGGTTTCGGGCAAATTTCTCCCCGGGATGAATGACCTTTGACCTGTATGGACAACTTCTAAACCAGTACCTTGCCTTGGTAAGGAAAACATTCCTAGAGAAGGAAATTCTTTATGTTTCTTCTAGTGTTAAATTTTTTGTTTTATTTTTATACATGCTTGAAAATCAGCATGTTGACCTCTATGTTCAGAATCGAATAGACCAGAATAAGAAGGTTGGATAGAAGAGTAAGAGGGAATAGATGGAGAGGAGGTATTCACAGAATTAGACATGGCTTGAAGCCTGGCATTATTATAAGAAGAACTAGAAACAGACCTAATAAGAGGAGGCTGAAATCTGCGAGTTGGTTGCTCTTCAGGGACTCTAAAAGAACTTGTAGCTTCATCAAAAGTTAAAGGTTTGGCATTGAAAGATGAGGCTATTCTATCATTGTTTCTCAGTTCAGAGTAACGAACTTCCCATTGTTTGGGGTAACTTATACTTGTCCAATCAAAAGTGATTGGTGTGGTGTTTTTGGATTTCTCTCGTTCCACCACGCTATGCAGTGCAGAACTCTGATGCACATGAGACCTTAAAGCAGGTAAAGTATCATTCCCAAACCGGACAACGACACCCCCTTTCAACTAGATTATCTTTGATCCAGTATCCATATTGAATCCTTTTGGCAAGATATATGCTTTTAACAAGTCATAGATATATGACAGCAATGGACAGTCCCTTGTGTCAGTGATGTATAGCAGCAGATGGTAGAGTAATTATCAAGTAAGTTGATGTACTCAATCAGTAATGAATCACATTCAATGTGTGCAAGACCAACTTCAACTTAAAGGACTAACTTCTAGCATTATAGATCAATCACCAAAGTCTGATTTGTGTATCTTACAGCATGTAAATAATGTAAAAAATCAATCCTTTAACCATTCTTAGCTCAAATTACAGTCTGACTTTTGTTGTGTTTAACCCCCTTTATGTCTGATTTTGTGTCTTCTTGTGACAGGTTAGAGCTGCAGCAAAGGATGGTGACAGTCTGCAACAAATTGCAGACTTAGGACAGTGATGAAGATGGCAGCAAAAAGGCTGTTACAGCCTTGCAAAAGGCTGCCCTAAGGCAGGGCAATCCTAGGGCAAGCCTAGAACAGGAGGGCCAAGCCCAGAAGAAGAGGCCAAGGGCTGTTAGGAAGAGAATAAGAGAGGCCATGAGGCCTAGGAAGAAGAGGAAGCAGCTAGGGTTTAGTTTTTTAGGGCTGTTTTTAGGTTAAATTTTTTGTTTTTTAGGATTTTTAAATTTTTTTATATTTTTAGGGCTGCCACAATTTCGCCCTAGGGTTTTTAGGGTTTAAAATGGCACGCCGAATTTGTAGGAGGGAGCGCTGAAATTTTAGGGAGGCCAAAAATTGAAAAAAAAAATTATGATTTTTAGGGTTTCAGACATAAAATTGCAAACCTAATTCTAACCCTAATTCTACCATGAAAATGCAAAATTACACATGAAAATGCAAGAGAAATTTAGTAAAAGAATGATAACTTAGGGTTTTTATGAATGAGACCCCTTAACACTAGCCCTAGAGGAAGGTGATCAGCCTTCCTTTTGGAGTAATTTCTCCTTGTCTACTAAACTAGGGCTTCCTATAACAGCCTCTAGGGTTCGTTATAGGAGCTTAATCTAGGGCAAAATTGGAAATCCAAGGCTAAACTTGGGAAAAACTCCTCTAGGGAGCGTTTCCACCATGCAAAGAGGATAGAAGGCAAACAAAAAAGCTCTATCCAGAAAAAATGCAACCCTAAGACCAACAAAAAAGCTCTATCCAGAAAAAATGCAGCCCTAAGACCAACAAAAAAGCTCTATCCAGAAAAAAATGCAGCCCTAAGGCCACCATTCAATCATTCAAAAAGCAAAAATTTACCTACCTTTCACCAAGCAAGGCTAAAAACTAGACTTACTTGAGCTTGCATTCTTCCAACAGTTCCTAGCATCCACCAAACATGAGCAAAACCAAAAACAAGCATCCAATTTCATCCACAAGAGCAAGAATAGCCTACTTCAAGAGGTGCGCATCACTTCCAAGAGAGCTATCTAGGGTAAAAGAGAAACATATTGTGTTTTATCCCATGAGTTATGATTTACAAATGAGGTGAGGAGTTGTATTTATATGATTCTCAACTCACCTTTACAAAAATAACCAAGCCGATAGGCCAAATAAATGTCAATGTAAAAATATAACATGAAATCATATAAAATAATCTAAAGATGGCCTAAAGTAGGCTTAAAGTAGGCCACCTGGGGTATTTTCCCCCTAGGTGCCTAAAAACTGCTAAAGATGACAAAAACGAAGCAGAAAGCTCCACTCTGAAAGGTGGAGTGAGCAGGGGGGATCATCATGCCCCATCTAACCCTAATAAGTTGAAAATCCCTCAACGGCCCCCCTCAACAAGCCTGTGGGCCTGGTGACCAAAGGTGACGTCATCAAGGAAACTGGACCAAGGAAGGAGGGCGCTCTACTGGAAAGGGACCAAGATGGGTGCATAAGGTGATCGGAAGGGGAGGCAAGAGCCTCGGAGATGGAAAACTGTCACTAGTGTAAAAAACAAGCAGGGGGTCATGTGACCCAATGACCCACCCCTAGGAGCCCCGGACACCAACCTCAGGGCTACAATGTTAATTTTTTAGTGCAGCTGCGAGACCCATTCTCAGAGAGAATGGTATCCTAGTCAGTTAACTAGGGTTCCTGGTCAAGTTAACCAGGCAGAGAAAAGAGTAAGACCCTAGAAGCTACCCTAGGGCCCCTAGCTGTCTCTTGGGGTTCTTGGTCAGGGACCAAGCAGGTTGATGCCATGGCAAAGTCCCTAGCATGCGGCTAGGGCACCTATTTGTCTCTAGGATATTCTAGTCTGGGACCAGACAGTTTCTTGGTCATAAGGACCAAGCAGATCCTGCAGGTTGAGATAGAGACATCCTAGTCTAGGACCAAGTAGATTCTTGGTCAAGGACCAAGTAGGTCCTGCAGGTGGTTGATCAACATTCAGGCTAAGACTGAAAGCTCAACTTGAGGCTGAGGACCATTCTCTGGGAGAATGGAGGACCTGGTCAAGTACCAGAGGGTTGATCAACATGACTCAGTCTGGGACTGAAGCTCAGCTTTGGGCTGAGAGCCATTCCTTGAGAATGGAGGTTCTTGGTCAGTTACCAAGATGATGATGTGTGATGTCCTCTTCTCCTAGGGCCTCGAGATGGTTGAGTTAGATGTTCTCAAGGGATCAGCCACCTCTTGATGAAGCCACTAACATTTGACCTTAGGAGCGGTCTAGAGGACCACATGATCACATCATCCAATGTGGACCCTTCCTTATACAGTGATGAAGAACTTTCAGGTTATATGGAACAATTGTACATTTGAGAAAGAGATGACTGGTTGTACTTTCCCCACCTTGGTTGATTTACTGTTGGTCCTTACACCGTGTTTTTTTTGTTCTTGTGGTTAGTACCCACTTTAAGTTGTTTCTTGACTTATACCTTGATGTTTTTGGTCCTTTGGGTACTACGGTTATTTGAACACCTTGTGGTTTACTCTTGTTCCTAAGGGTCTTGGGTCATATACCCACACCTATGTTATTTTTGGGTCATGCACCCTACTTATGGTTTATGTTACTAAATGTGACTCTTTTAATTTTATTTTATTTTTGGTTTTACTGACTTTTATTTTTATTTTTTATTTTTTTTATTATGTGATTCCTTACTTAATGGAACCCTTTCTTGGACCATTCTAGAAGTTCTTGCTTCTATTTATTTTGAAGACTTATCTTTATCTAATATCATCCTTTATCCTTCACGAATCTGCATCTTTTGCCTTCTTCACGGGTTCACCCCTTTACAGGTTCACTCCTTCATGGGTCTGCTCCTCTGCTCCTTCACGACTCTAACGGGTCTGCTCCTCACCCCTTCACGGGCTCGCACCTTCACGGATCTGTTACTTCACGGGTTCACTCCTTCACGAGCTCACTCCTTCACGGGTCTGTTCCTTCTGGGGTTCACTCCTTCATGGGTCTGCTCCTTCACGGGTCACTCCTTCGCGGGTCTGCTCCTTCACGGGGTTTGCTATTAACCTAACAAAAGGAGGTCATGACAGTTGTGAGGTTATAAGTTTCTTGTTATGCTCACCTTGGATCTTTTGTGGAAGTTTGATCTGCCTTGGGTGGAGTCTGCATTTCTCAATCTGTTGGTTGTATCTCTGTGGAGGCCGTGAGGCCTAAAAGTTTATTTTTGGTGAAGTCAGTGAGCTTTGGAATCTGTTCTTTTTTCTTTTTCTTTTTTGTTTCTTTTTTTTATATATAATATTTCAACCAGCTTGTTCTGAGTATCTCTTTGGAGGCCACAACTATTGGGTTCTGCTACTTGTTTCTTAAAGTGCCCTAAACCTGATCTATTTTGCAGAGACCTATTTCTTGGTTTGGTTGGGGTCTCTATTAAGACTTATTAGTTTTATGTTTGATTACATCTTGTACTGAGTTTCTTGACCAGATCCCTTATTGAGTCTTGGTACTGCCAGTATGTTTTCTAATTGTCTTTGACCACTCCTGATTGACTGTACCACAGCCCAGTCATCTCTCTCTCAGGTTTGTATTAACCCTTTAATAGGGTCACTTGGTTCCGAGTGTTGACTAGCCTCTAAGAGGCTCAGTCTTTTCTGAAAGTAACATTTCCGAGTATTTTACAGGAAAGGTTTCACACCCAGGTAAGTATCTTTACCTATCTCTTTTATTGCTAATAAGTTGATTATTTTATTATTAATTACATGTTACTGAAGATTACTTTAACACGATGACCGATTTGGTAGTGTTAAAGGTGTGAAGTTGAAAGAGATGAAAATTATGTTATGTTATAGATTACTACTGTACTATTTCATATTCAGTTTCGGTAATTGTTTATTAAATGCATTTTTGCATTAAAGTATATTGAATTGTTATTCTTCTGCATAAAACCCTAACTCTACAAAAAATTAACATACAAGCCCTAGAATGAGGCAGTCAGCGATGCCACTAAGCCATAGTACTCCTAAGGGAAGGACCAAAGGGTCCGACCATAACCGCCTCTCATAAAGTACTGATAACACCCTGTTACCGAACAAACTAACAGGGCTAGTGTCCGATAGACAAATGTAGGGAAAATGTGACCACTGTCACCTCAGTCACACTTCCAACTTCTTAGGAGTGTCGTAACCTCTAAGAGGAGAGCCCTTTAGCTATTCTGCAAGACACTTAGAGAAAACAACTATATCTTCTACAACGATATCAATGACCAGTGCCTTTAATGAATTAACTTCAGAATGAAAAAGACAACAATGTTGAAATGTAAACCAATGTGTCATGTCAATATCAAGAGATCATTCATACAACATTTGCAGTAGAGAAATAACCAATTGATAGATGCACTGCAGTATCAATGTAAACATGGGGATTCAATGATAATTCCAATAGTAGATTTATGACAGCAGTGGGTATCTAAGTAGATATTCAACAAATATAATCATTCACCATCAAATAGAAGACAAGAGTGTAAGTACTGTAATGACATCAGTGTACAGTCCCTTGTGACTGTAATGTATAGCAGCAAATGGTAGAAGTTAGAACAATGTATCCAAACAGTGATCAATTGCATTCAATGTATGCCAACAACTATGACTTGAAACAACATTTTCTAGCAGTATAAATCAATCAATTAAAGTCTGATATATATAATTTATGGTATGCAAACAGTAGCAAAATCAGTCCTTAGCATAGGCAACCAATGAGGAAATTCAAGCCTTCACACTACTACTCATTAAACAGTAATTAAAATCAAATTTTGACTAACCTTTTTAGTGTTTTGTGTTGCTTGTGTTTCAGGTGTTAGGGCTGCAAAATTAAGTGACAGTCTACAATATTGCAAACCTCAGAAAGGGTTTAAAAGAGCAAAAGCAGCACTGCTACAGCCTGTAAAAGGCTGCCCAAAGGCTGCTCTAGCCTAGGGCAAGCCTAAAAATTGAAGGCCGAGCCCTTATGGAGGTAAGCCAAGGGTCTTTTGTGGAGGCTAAGACCTAGAAGGAAAGGAGGCAGCAGGCCGTGAGGTTTAGGAGGCAGGGAAAGAGGAGAAGAAGGGAGGCCCAGCCCAAAGGTGGAGAGGGCAAGGTCTTAGGGTGGCAAAGGAAGAGGAGACAGCCCTAGGGTTGCTAGGTTGTTAGGCTTAGGGTTTTAATGTACTTTTTTAGGGTTTTTCTTGCAAATAATAAACAAAATAAAACCTAATATAAACAGTAAATAATTTCAGACCTAATTAAATGCCCTAATTTACCATGAAATCTAATATTTACACATATATATGCAAGAAAAATTGATAAAATTTGATAATTACGGTTCAGGGTTGCAAATTTTACAAAAATGTAATATTATGTAATATTTTGGGGTTTTTAAAGAATTTTGAAAATTTTAGGGTTCCCACTAACTTCGCCCTGGGGTTTTTTAGGGAAAAATAGGCAGAGCGAATTTGTAGGAGAGGGCCTTTGAAAAAAAATATATATATATATTTTTTAGGGTTTCAGACCTAAAATTGCGACCTAATTCTAACCCTAATTCTACCATGAAAATGCAAAATTACAAATGAAAATGAACGAGAAATTTGGTAAAAATTGATAACTAGGGTTTTTATGGATGAGACCCTTAACCCTAGGCCTAGAGGAGAGGTGACCAGCCTCCCTCTTGGAGTAATTTCTCTTTGACCACTAAACTAGTGCTTCCTACAACAACCTCTAGGGTTCGTTATAGGAGCCTAATCTAGGGCAAAATTAGAGATCCAAGGCCAAACTAGGGAAAACCTCCTCTATGGAGCATTTTCCACCTTGCAAAGAAGATAGAAGGCAGACAAAAAGGCCCTAATCAGAAAAAATTGCAGCTCTATGGCCACCATTTAATCATCAAGAAGCAAGAAACTCACCTACCTTCACCAAGCAAGGCTAAAACAAGACTTACTTGAACTTTGTGTTGTTCCAACAATTCCTAGCATCCACCATGCATGAGCAAAACCCTAGAAAACATCCAACTTTCATCCACAAGCCAAAGAAGAAAAACTCCAAGAGGTGCGCATCACATCCAAAAAGCCTATCTTCGATAAAAGAGTAACATATTGTAATTTATCCCATGAGTTATGATTTACAAATGAAGTGAGGAGTTGTATTTATAGTGTTCTCAACTCACTTTTACAAAATAACCAGGCCAAATAAATGTCAATGTAAAAATATAATATGAATTAATATAAAATAGTCTAAAGATGGCCAAAAGATGGCTAAAAGATGGCTACCTGGGGTATTTCTCCCTAGGTGCCTAAAATCTACTAAAAATAACTAAAACTGAACAAAAAACTTCACTCCGAAAGGTGGAGTGAGCAGGGGGGATTGTCATGCCCCATCTAACCCCAAGAATGCTAAAAAACCCTCGACGTCCCCCCTCTACAAGCCTGTGGGCCTGGTGACCAAGGATGATGTCATCAAGGAAACTGCACCAAGGAGAGAGGGCGCTCTACTGGAAAGGGGCAAGGATGGGTGCGTAAGGTGACCAGAAGAAGAGGCAAGAGCCTCAGAGCTGGAATATCGTCACCGGTGTAGAAAACAAGCAGGGGGTCATGTGACCCAGTGACCCACCCCTAGGAGCCTCGGACACCAACCTCAGGGCTACAAGCCCTATAATGAGGTAGTCAGCAATGCCACTAATCCATAGTACTACTAAAGGAAGGACCAAAGGGTTCGGCCATAACCACCTCTCAGAAAGTGCTAGTAACACCCATCATGGTCCTGAAGAAAAGAGCAACCCCTCTCCTTGGGCACACATCTGAAGGTGCGCTGGTACTAGTACCACGTCACACACCCCATCATGGTCCTAAAGAAAAAGAATGCCCCTCTCCTTTGGCAAAAATCTGAAGGTGCACTGGTATTGGTACCACGTAACACTCCACAAAAAGGGAAATTTCAACAGATCAAGTAAAAGATCATTTCCAGAAAATGAAAATGCAATCAAGCTCCTATACCTAGACCTGCATGCACAATCAAAGGTGCAGGAAAAAAAATGCATATCCATCTTTTAGCAAAGCCTTGCTATCCAAATCGGTTATCCATCAATCATCCTTGCAAAATGCAAAATATAGCAACATAGTGAAATTCCTATAATCTCAAAGAACCCAAAATTTCAAAAATTCCATCAGAGATACAAGACTCAATGCAAAGTATTATCGAGAATAAGGAATTGTCCTACTACAAAAACATATCATTTTTTATACAGAAAATGTATTTCCAGAATGTCTACATTCTACAGGTTTCTACAACAAAGGCAATTTCTACATCCAGTCCTGCAACCATAAGGATCGAAGGATCACGCCAAGCTTTCAATTAAATTGACAAACTCTAAATAAAATCAACAACATTAGCAAAGTGTAATTTATCTAAATGTATGTTTTACATCTAAGTATTTAATTTGAATCGCATACCTTCTAAAAACTTATTGCATGCAACATTAACTAGTCCACGATGAGGAAATCGTGACTAAAGTTAGCGGGAGAGGATGAAATTTGAAATTTATTTATCATCTAACTCTTACTTGAAGTACCAACTCAAGTAGTAAGGCCGCATGTAGGTGGATCTAACGATTACTAAATCTAGAAATCACGAGTTAGAAAGGATCATCATGAGTAGAGGTGTGTTGATGGGACAGTTTGGTGGCAAAAAGAACAATGAGGGAAATCAAAACGTGGATACAATGGAATGTAGAGGCATGATAAGATGTAAATCACATGTGAAGGTAAGCCAAGTATATCAGGGAGCTCGTTGTGAATTCCAAGCGAAGATAAAGACGAACATATCTCTACATGCTAGCATAAAATGCTCCATCCTACAGTCAACAAGCAAATATGCACGCATAGGAAACCCAGTGAAGTTATAGGAGCAAGGAATTTGAAGGAAAGAGTAATCCAAAGACAGGTATTTCTTAGATACTAAATCCCTTGGTATTTTCGTTGAAATGATTGTTAATTGAGAAACCTCCTACTGGCATTTTTCCTATTTGTTTGCTACAATAGTACATACCTACTCTTTCGTTCGAATTTGACGCCATCTATCTGCTATGAGGAATCCTTATAAAGGAAACGCAGAAGAGAAAGGGATAGAACTGAAATTTTAAAAGATTTTTTATTCTAAGGACAGAGTAGAAGAAGGCCAATTACATCATTATGACGGGGGGATTTCTCAAAAGGGAGCCGACTAACCATTCTAAGTTGCACAAAAACCCTAAGGTAGCGGAGTATTCAAGATGCGGGATGGATAGACTATTTTAATAAATTGGATGGGTACCATGATGGCATTACAGAAGAATTTGCAAAGAACATGAAGAAGGTGGATGAGTACAGATGTGTAACCACAGTCAAGGGGATTGTGATTGAATCAAACAAAGAAATTCTTGGTAGGGTAATCAGGTTGCCAAGGGGTATGATCTGGGACAAAGAAGATCGTGACTTGGCACAAAAAGACAAGAAATGCTTCTTTAGATTCATTGAAACCTATGATGAAGTAAAAGGAGGAATAAGAAGAGATTATCTTCTTGTTATGATAACTAGCTTCTGTGAGTGTAAAATTTCAATTAGGGAAGTTGGATTCTTTGTCACATCATTGTTTGGGTAAGCTCCTAGTCTGTGATGCTATACAATCAAACTATGCTACCCTACAGTGGGAGGAATTTTTTCACCTCTTTGATAACGGAGTACAGTCATTCAACAAGGACTCATACCCTCCTCATTCAACAAGGACTCCTAGCCTCCTCAAGGAGACCCTAGCGAGAAAAGGAAAGCAAATTTGGTCAAATTGTCTATTTCTCCTAGAAAAACAAGAGCCTCTGCAAGAAGGAAAGTTCAGCAGAAGAGGGAGGAAACACCCAAGGAAACACATGGCAATGATAAGGAGATTGTTGATGCATTAATGCAACTCAGTACTCTTGATTCTACCCCTCAAAAGACCAGTTCATCTACACCTCTGAGCAAGAAAACTAAAAATAGGACTCAAGAGAAGGGCAAGGCAGGTAAAAGGGCAGCACAATCTTCCAAACCATCAGATACAGAGGTCCCCCATGATCCCCAAGATGTGGAAACACAAGAGCCTCCAGGGAGTCCTCCTTGGAATCCTCCCGAAACCATCACTGAAAAGACTACTCCAGGTATGGATAACAATTTGTTGCTGCAAGAAAAGGAGCAACAAATTCAACACTTGCAAAATTAATTACAAGAACAAGGAAAAGAAATTTTGAGATGGAAGGAAATGGCACAGGCATTGGGAGCAGATAAGATGTAGACAACCTTCTAGATTTTATTTAGTGTTTTTAAAAGAGCGGTGGTCGTGGTTTCAGCTTAAAAGACTTAAAGATCACTTAGCCGAAAAGATAGAGAACCCAAAAGACCTTATTGACACCTACCAAAGATTGGGTGAGTTAGGAAAGGATCAACTAAGTGAATTCTATATGCATAATTACATACTACACTATCCGTACAGGTGGTCCCCGAACCCCTATGTAGGGGATGTGCAACTTAGGTCCTTTTGTTCTTGGATTCTCAATGAAAACAGGAGGGCTACTGAGATGGCCAAATGCCATGAAACTGAGGAAAGTTCACAGCTATGGGTAAGGTCTAAGGTTGCTAATCTTGAGGATGTTATCACAACACATCAAATGTTGAAGAGGGATCCTGAGCTTACCCCTGTACTAAAAGAAAAACAAATTGCAGCAGTAGCACATTTAAAAGAAGTTTTTGGAGAAGGAAAAGACAAAGTGATCAAACAAATTGCGGCGAGATGGAGGGACATCCCATTGAGACTACGGCCTATAGAAGTTCACTCTCCATCTGACCTCAAATGAGCATTGTTCAGATCAACATTATACATATCCAGTTTGGAGAGAATAGGATTAGAATTGATTGGACTGAAATTCAACCCCCCTCTTCTCCTACCTGACACAGATCGGGAATGGATTGAGGAATCAGAAAAGGACAGCTGGGAGGAAACAAAGCAAGATAAAGGATATCATCATAAAGGTACAAACACAAATTTTGTGGCTTGGGAGTTGGGACATCAGGGCACAAGAAGGGGAGTCAAATCTCCCTCTTTGATTGCACAAAGATGTGCAATTGCTCAAGTTGGAGGGAAATGATGGGCCCATATTTTGGGAAGGAAAGCCCACATATTCCTTGTTTTTCTAAGGTTTGAGAATGCAAGTAAGCCAAAAAGGAAACATTATGGACAGTGGATTGATTTATGTTGCATGCTTTATAAGTTGGATTGATTTTGATACCATTTTGATGGTCGAGCTAAGACGACTGTGAGTTGCTACTTCGGTTGTAGGCACAGACATTGTGAGACCGTTTGAAGCTTCAGTTAAACGAGAAGTTGATTGAGATGATCAGATGGACCATTTTATATTTAAACAATAGAGCAAGCGAGCCTTAGGGCTGCCATGTTTTGCTTTCATGATTATGTTATCATATTCAGTTCCTGGTATTTGAGTTCCAAGACATTTCTAAAGTAATTCTAGTTTTCTTACAATAATAACAGAAGTACTTGTTGCAGCCTATATTTGAGTAGTCCTTTAAGTTCATGTAGCGATCTTGGGTAGGACCCACCCAAGGGAGGTGCAGGGACTCGATGTTTGTTAGGATAGATTTACTTTCAATATTGTTTCAGTCGTTTTGTAAAAGAGTGTGGTTTGTTGTAGTTTTCCTACATTTTTTGTAAATGTTGTTTTTCCAATATCTGTGCACAGGAATGTTGTAGATTTGCTTTCGATAGTTCGATTTACTTTGATCATGCCATTTACTTCTCATGCTTGCATTTGCTATTAAAGTTGGTCAAGGTTCACCCTCTGCATCTTGAACATTTCTATGGACTAAGAACTACCTTATTTCCTACATCATTTTTACCTTAGTTAAAGTAGGATAGCTCCTCACCGCCAGTTGCTTAGCCAAGCCCTGTGGAGTTACCCTAACTTACCCCTATGGTAGTGACAAAGAAACAAGTGCCATCCTAAATATTCAAATCTTGCATCTCTGAACTTTGTAGATAGATTTCATTTTTGTTTTAGAGGAGATCTCATTTCATGTTTATTAGATTAGATTTCATTTATGTAGTTAGAATAAATTTCACTTATACAGCTAGACAAATTATTCATTTGCAGATTTCACTTATGCAACTAGACAAATTATTCATTTGCAATTGCATATAAAGTGCACAGACCTCTTAAGTTTGTACGAACTCCGGGGTTGATAATTTAAGTAATGAGCCAAGGGATTCAGTGGTGTTTATGGCTGCAATTCTTCGGCCCATCAATATCCTAGGGCACTCACACTAGGAAGCCTCCAACCTTATGAAACAACATCATATACATCAATAGACATGTTGGAACCATGTGAAAGGGATCCAATGTGCTAGGCACTCCACAAGTGAGTGATATCAGTGTAAGTGTGTCATCCTCATGCAAAATAAACCCCATACGCTAGAAAAATCATCCCTTAGACAATATGTACTGCCTCAACATATAAATCATGTCTCACCACCTAGTCATGTGATGACTAGCACAACATAAGAAAAAGGACCATGCGAAACAGCTCCTCCAAGTGATAGACATATATAACACCACCATGTTAGGATATACAACATATAAAGGTGATCCAAGCCCCAACTCATGAAACAACCAATACAAGCCATGGGCAATCATAGGAAAGGGGACCATATGAAATGCTCTCTCCAAGTGACAAGACAATACACCAACATGTCATCACAATATTGAAATACATCATAATACCCATGGTGCTCAACTATAATCAACCAATGGAATCCTACTAGGCTGATTGGCTCTAGGAACATAAGTAAATAAATCTACACTCAAGCACTCTCCTCTAGACATCACACATCCACCCTTGAGGTAATGGTCAAGTGTACCATAAGGACAATGCCAAGGAAAGTGTGTGTCTCCATAGTAAGTCCCATGTATCTGTCAAATGATCCATCAATGTCATCGAGAAGTGTCTCTCTTATGCAACTTAATCGTGATGAAAATTATGGGTGGAACCTCATGCAATCTGAGGGGTAATACACTTAATAATTTGTCCTTTTATTTATGTCAAATCAGCAAGACATATTTCACTGTAAATAACAATCAATGAAGAACATATGTAGCTGAAATTCAAAATATAGAAATTACAAATGTATAGGACATCCAAAAACTTCATTAATATACTCAAGATGAAGTATATGTACATATACCATAGCCCTCTCTCAAGGCTAGTACAAATCCTCCCAACTCTCCAAAAACCCTAGCTAGGGAAAATCAACAAAACACTAGCAACTATGGAGATCCAATATGCAAGAATCACTCCAACACATCCTCCAAAGCAAGACATCCTCTCCTCCTCTTCTTCATAGTTCCACCCTAGGATTTTATCGCAAATCGCTAATCTACAATCTCCAAGGGATAAACCCTAACCCTAGACCTCCAAGATGCTCCAAGGTACTCCAAGAAGACCAAGAAGCCCCACTACCTCTAAAGAGAGAGAAAGATAAAGTACAATCCAAGAGAAAGAAAGCCAAGATCATCACCAACATCTCCTCCACGAGCAAAATCCACATGAAGACATCTCCTCTAGACTTCATAACTCCACCTACTTCCAACGACTTCAACGAGGAAACTCCAACGACTTCCTCTAAGAAGCTAAGCACAAAGAAAGGAGAGTGATGAATGATCACTAAGATGATGAATGGATATACTCTCTCCTTCCTCAATTTATATAAGAGGTAAGGGAGGATAACAATACAATGTAGGCCCTTACAAGCAACCTACAATGAGCACTTATAAAGCAAAACAAGTGAGACACTAAACTAAAAAGTACGTGTGTCATGCTCCAAGGTGATGTTGTGCACAATAATGGCTCCAGTGTGATGTAGCTACACAAGGAACGTCCACATCCCTCCATCACAAGCCTCCATTGAATCCATCAATCCTCCTAAGCAATGTACTCCACTGGATCAGTTGCCCAATAAGAATATTGTCGAAGCCCCAGGTGTCCCTGAGCCATCTCCAATCCTCC
Source organism: Larix kaempferi (assembly GCA_027924585.1). Lineage (NCBI taxonomy): Eukaryota > Viridiplantae > Streptophyta > Pinopsida > Pinales > Pinaceae > Larix > Larix kaempferi. The sequence continues at coordinate 10,183,963 of BSBM01000259.1, read as the reverse complement.
AAATAGGCATACTAACACATGTCAACTAGGGCCTAATGCCCTCCTCCAAGTTGCAAAATGTTCCTCAACTCATGTAGGGTACTCTCCAAGCAAGTGGATCCTCCATGGGGCCTCAATGAAGGGCTTCCGCCAAATTGCCAAGAGATCTCCAACACCTAAGGAAAAAATACCAAGCCAACAATCAACTGAGGTCATGCATCCACTAAGCAAGTTATCTCAACTATGCAAATCCATCATGGACTATCTCCTGAAAGTTTTTGTAACCCCAACCCGGTTTTAAGCTTAGAAGCTTCTCTGCATGGTTTAATGCCCAAACCCCAATGTGCACATTTTTATTCACAAAAATGACTTCAACTTGAAACACATGAGATTCTTTTTCAAATTTTACAACTCAGAAATTTAATTTTCAGTCTATAAATTCAAACTCGGAAATTTATGACAGCCATTCACACATAAAAATTAACACAGAGATTTTTGACCAATAGGTCCAGGATAAAACCCCGAAGGGAAAACCTGTTTCTGAGAGAGAGATTTTTATTTTTCACAAACAAATCATACAAATTACAGCAGTACTTATCTCCCAAATTTCATCTCGAAATTAGTGCCAAAACTGGCCTGCTGTACGGACTGTCCTCTTCCTCGAATTCTGTGCCCAATCAACATTTGTATGGCCTCACACGTGTGGCCTCGAAAACTGTGCAAAACCTACTCCTCGAATTTTGTGTTGAATTTTGTCCTTGTACAGACCTCCTCGAATTCTGTGTTGAATTTTGTCCCTATACAGACAACATTAAATTCTGTACCTTCTAGCCTTGAAAACCGTGCCAATCTTCAGCCTCGAAAATTGTGCATTTACCTAGATTTTTGTGCTAGTACAAGCAACATTAATGGTTGTACGGTTCTCCTCAAAATCTATGCCAGATTTACAGTGTACGGCTGCCTTGGAATTTGTAAAGTGCTATACGGATTTCCTTGGGAAATGTGCCAGAATTTGTCTTCTTCTCCCTAGGTCGACTTCTCTCAAAACCTAGCTTCATATCTTGCTCCTCCTCTCCAAATCTTCTCTTTGAAAAGTGAATAATAAAATGAGTTTGCCTTGCCCTAGTCCCTTTTTGTTCATGGCAACTTCCTCTTTCAATCTAATGGTCCAGATTAGATTAGATGAGGGGTTCTCATTAAATGCTCAATTAAATAATTAATAAATGACATTTAGTGCACCTCATGTCATATAATAAAGTATAAGCACCCCTTTTAATTAATCACTCACTTGACTTTTATTAAATGTGAACTTAGGATAAACCATGACTTTTAACTTTTAATAAAGTGACTTTAAAATTATAAAGTGCATCTCACTTTATTAATTAAACATGACTAGGGGTCACCAATTAAAGTGTCATTGTCCACCCCAAGGCAATACTAGGTGAACAACACTTCCCAGGTAACTTTTCAACATCTCCCATGTGCCAATCCATCTCGGACCATCAAGGGTTTGAACATACACCATGTACCCCAAATCTCATGAAGCACCCCAAACATGGTGTAAACACTTTCAGTGTAACCTAAAAAACTAGCATGCTATATACATTTGCTATCTCAGGTTGTCAGCGCATCAGCTACCATAAGGAAATAATGCACTTAAAGTTTCATCCCACTCCATTAAGATCTCCAAATGTCTGTCACAAGCTAAGCGATGCAAAGTTCTATGAAAAAATCAATTTTTTTAGTTTTAGACTGAAAGGAGGGGTGATTTTAGAGGTGAACTTTGGGGTTTGGGGACCTTGAGTGAATCCAACATAAATCCTACCACATTTGAATCCATATGTGGATCCACATAAATGTGGATAAATGTGGATATTGGATCCTCCATATACAAATCCAGTAACATAGTTGTAAAATGATAAATTATTGTTTAAAAATAATCAAGTATATAGTCCAAAATGGAAAAATACCCAAAACAATACATAGTCCCAAATGGAAAATTGCCCAAAATATAGCATGGAGTTGATCATCAATTACGATATTCTGCTTCAAGGCTATCCAAAAATGCATAAGCCTCATTGGGTTATGTTGCATCATCATCATTGGTGCCCTGCAAGTAAGTCCTTTAATGCTATGCCAACCAAGCTTGTATGTGAGGATAAAGTACCCTCTTCCTGATTAATTTATGAAACACCCTCGACACCTACATCCTACTCTCTAAGTACTCGTGTCATTAATGAACAAAAGGAAAAGATTAATATGAACACAAGGAATTTTTCTTGCTCTCTTAGAGGAAAGCCTCCTTTTGGTAGAGTAGATAAAACATAAAGTGGACAAATTCCTCTTTAGTAACAAAGGAAATGACAGCCTAAGATAACAAACATATAGCAAACCAACTATTCTGTGGGAGTAAATTCTCCACCATCCAATGGGATTCTTTTGTGCTTAAAATCTCATGTCTAACTTCACAGAAAGAATGAAAGTGGGGCTTTGTATACCAGCTTTATTTATGAAACTAGTAGGGAAGATTTGAAAAAAAATCAGTTAGGTAGTGATATAGCTAGAAGCAAGAGACTCCCAGAGATTTTAAATACAATCTGTATGAGTTTTGTAATCTTTGTTTAGGAAGGTTGTCCGGCCATGCCACAGCACTTCTCCCCCTTTTTATAGTAGTACAAATACTTGTTCTTGTGAAACAAAAAGAGTGAAAGTGGGGGTTGTTAGATGCAGCAAAAATAATAAATTGCTCTTAAACTATGTTTCTTTCTTTGGGGACTAGAAACTTAGACTCTTTATATACCACTTCAGATTAAGTGCATAGGTAACAATATGAAGAGAGGTGTTCAACTTGTTGTACCTCTTCTCTATCAATTTTTGGAGCACTAAAAAACTCCAAAGCGCTCTTTCACAAATAATGGACTTTATTTGGTCAATTGTGTTGTCAATGGCCTCATATCATTTCTCAAGATTAGGGGAATCTGAATTTCCATATTTAATCATCTCCACTATTGGAGATGTGAAAGAGACAACATATTATATTCATCCCTTCAATCATCATTCAAAATCATTCGATTTGTTTTCCTCCCCCACATTGTTTTGGACTCCCCCTATGTAAACCAATCAACACTAACAATGGCAACTTATAAGGGCACCTCAACCTCAATCTATGCTCATAAAGAATGAAATAGGCAGCATGTCTTGTATTTATTAGTTTCAAGCAACACTCTTCTGCATATATCCAATAAACAATTAAAGGGGTAGGATGCTTGCAAATGAGCAATTGTACCTCTATTGGATCCAAAACAATACTTGTGATCCAAGGAATTTTGAGAGCATTATTTAGGGCATGCACATAAGGAATCCAAAATATATGTTGACACAGAGTTTGAATCATCAATTTTGGATATCTATAAACCTGTGTTGCATTTGATAACCTAAATTAAATTAAAAGGACCAAACTCTTCAATCGCATCCTTCAATACCTCAAATTGGAATGATGCATCACTCATTTTTCCAATATAATCAATTGCCCCTAATAAGTAGGGCCCTTTTAAAGAGGTGACAATAATGTTCAACCAGGGTCTTTATTGAATATATGTCCAACCATCCTTAATAATTGATCACCTTGACACATACCAAGATAGCTTAAGGTCTTCCATTAACCCTTGTATAGCTTAAGGTCTTCCATTAACCCTTGCATCCTTAATAACAAATATAATAATATCACTCTTATTTTATTGTGAGCTTGGGGAATATAACTCGGCCTAGCATGTTGATTTTCCTCACCATTGCTTTGAAATAAGGAGAACAAGTGATGCAATCCTGGTGGCCAAAAAAAATTCTGCCACTGCATCATCTATCTAGAGTAGAAGACCCTTCTAGTGTCTCGACAAGCAAATAAGGTACATTGGAGACCAACTCACTAGAGTAGAAGACCCTTCTAGTGTCTCGACAAGCAAATAAGGTACATTGTCATTCACATTGTTATCATTCAATTGGTAGGGCTCTTTAAGCCTAGGTTGCTTAAAGTTTTAAACATAGGGGGATTGTCCATGTTTGTGTCTACATTTGTGCTTGTGGTGGCTATGTGAAGCCTAGGCATTTTTATTCTTTTTTCAAGTGAACATGCACAAGCCTTCATTCTATCATCAAGTAAGATGCTGGTGAACCCCACTGTATCCACCCTTACAAGTATGATTGTAAAGCTTGCATAACTACTCCACATAACCATTAAGTGACATCGAAACATCACTTGTTTCAACACGGGACATCCCAGGGACAAAGAGATGTCCCCAAGGCCATCACTTGCCATAAGGGGATGTCCCCTACCATCCCACCATCCACTAGGGCATGGGAAATCAAGAAACATTGTTATATAAAAAAATATGACATAAAACAATATATATAAATATAAATAATAATAATAATAACAATAATTAATTATTAAAGAAGTGTCTTTTCGAAAAGACATGACCATTAGTAAAGGGCGGTATATATATCGAACCCTAAAGTTGTAATATCTCATCAATTCACACTCAATATTATTTATTCTTTCCAAATGGAGTTATTTTCTATTGGTTGATTATTCATTTGAGCAATCCTTGAGAATATCCAGATACGGATATTATAGTGATATCAAAACCATTCTGATCCCGATTGTTGGCCACAAGGACTTTGGCCACCTCAGAAGAAGAAGAAAAAAAGAGAATTTTGGTTCAAAATTTTGCCTATTGTCCGCTGAGATGCACACCAGTAGCAGAAATCTTTCGAAAGTTGTTCCCTCACTACAAGTGGGGAAGGTGTGGCCTTGGGGGCAAGCAATGAGCCAAGTACTGTCACCTGAATCCCAGCTCCTTCGTTTAGGCAAACTCCTAACAAAGCCAAGGGGGGTTGTCCCTAACAAAGAGTTGTCTATGGCTCTATGTTTTAAATTTTTCAAGTGTTGGGTGATGCGGATGGGTGTTTTTTAGGAGATTTTTTAAGATTACAAATTTATAATGATGAAATAAAATAACCACAAGATAATTGCAAGATTACGAGATTGTAAATACAACCACTTGATAATTTAAAGCAAGACAACCATATGATACTGAAAGATAAGACAGATAACAAATAATCAGTGAAAAGGACCAATGCCTTATGGAGTCAAAACTGAAGTGCTTGGGTTGCTTGATACAAGAGTTCAAAAAATGGTAGTGTTTGTGAGATCTGTTGTGCAAATGTTCTTTATTTATTTTATTATAAATTCTGAGTAATCTTGTTTTAGGTGAAGGGTATTTCCAACCGGAACATGATGTCTTGGAAATCTAACCGGAAGATGTACTCTAGGTGGCCCCGTTCAAGGACATGTCGAACCGGCCTGGGTCACAGCAAGGCGTTCATTAACTGACCAGCCACTGTGTCCGAGGTTGGACTATCCAGCGCCCCCACTAGGAGTTCCCCACTTTTGAGTACTTTACAACGAACAACGCCGGTTCGTTGGTTATGGGGTAAAGATTTTATTATGGTTTGAATCTTGTGTGATTAGGCAACCAATACCGTTTCTGAGTATTCCAACTTTTTTAGGGTTGGGCAGAGCATACGCGGCAAGGAGAAACGAATAAATTCAAGTTTTAAAAGGGGAATGTGAGTTGAAAATGTTTTAACTTAGAGCATAAAACAAACCTCTCCGAAAGAGAGTGCTCTTGACTTGTCTTATGACAAGGGTTCAAGAGACTTAGCTAATCTACATGCAAATGCAAAAATGCAACAAGATGCTCTCCGACAGAGAGTGCTCTTGACTTGTCTTATGACAAAGGTTCAAGAGACATACCTAATCTACATGCAAATGCAAAAATGCAACAAGATGCTCTTCGACAGAAAGTGATCTTGACTTGTCTTATGACAAAGTTCAAGAGACTTTGGTTCCTTTTAGAGATCAAGCAAATTATAAACAAGAAACACAATATGATAGCTCAAATATTGATGCGAAAATGACTCTAGCAATTAGTGGAAAAGGAAATTTGAACTAGCAACTAGTTTCTACTTGCAAAATGAATTAAACTAACAATTAGTATTCTAAGTAAAATAATGGAAAACTAATCTAAACATGAAATAAAATCTAAGCTAAAGATCAAACCAACGAAGGAACACTACAAACTTCCCCGAATGGGGGAAGTTGGATGTGGGGGAAAAAACCCCACTTATGAACTTTATTAAATGATTACAACTTTTGAGGATTTTCAACCTTGGAAATAGAGATGAAGAAAGTAGAAGTGATTTTAAGAGCTCTTAAGAGCTTTACAAGAAAAAAGGAGAGTGTTTAAATCTTCATGGTTTTGATGCTTGGTTTCAAGTTTCTTCTTGGTTTTGCAATCCTCTTCTTTTCCACTTTGATGATCTCTTCTTCTTCTTTACTTCTTCTCTTGAGTTTGCTTTTCTTCGCACCTACAACACAAAAAAAATCAAACTTCAAGCACCCATTAGCATTAGCAAAACAAATAAAAACAAAACTAAGATCTAATCTAGAAATTGAAATCTAAGGTGCAAGTCCAACTTTTAAATGAGATCTAATGCAAACTATTCAAATGAAACTAAAGTAAAATCTAAATGCAACTATTAAAATAAACTAGATGCAAGCTAGAATACAACTAAGATAAAATCCTAAAAATACTAACTCTAAAGTATGAGATGAAATCAAAACTAAAACAAGATAAATTATGAAATTTTTAGAGCGTTTTAGAGTTTTTAGAGAGGAGTTTGAGGCATGCACAAGAGTGCAAGCAAATGCAGCAAACAAAGAGGACTGAAATGACAAGTTTGGGGCAGCAAATGCAAAGGAAGAAGACTAAGTTTTGGGGCAGCGAAAGAAGGTAGGCAAGCAAGCAAATGGAGAACGAAAGCTAGCTTGGAGGAGCAATGCGAATGCAAGCTAGGGAGTGGAGCGAACGTGAGGAGAAAGGGAGAAGGCCAAAGGATAAGGAAAAATGTGGATCAAAGGCCTCTCACAACGTAACCAGTAACAAGTTGAATTTAACTTTGAAGATGGATCTTTAACCAATTTGTCAAGCCCAACTTTGAAGCTCAAAATCGATCTTGGAAGGCCCTGAAATGCACAAACTTGTCAGAAAAAAGTCTATGAAGAGAAGAAAGAAGCAGCCGAGCTCAAGCTTCTACTTCACACTTGGGAGATCTGCACAATAAACCACTTACAAATGAAACTTGATCAAGCCTAGTGTGAAAGATTTGATGGGATAAGAAGAGTATCAGTATTTCCAACTACAATTTACCACTTCTCGATCACATAAAACCCAACACCAATGAGCAAATTGAATCACAAATGCCCACCCTATGGACTTAAGAAAGACTTCTAAGCTAGAAGCATGATCAAAGTATTAAAATATAAGAAGCATAAAGGAACAAGATCACCTTGATACAATTGAAACACCTCTCATGAACAATTCGAGCACACCATGTAGACCTCCAAAGTCACTTTTATTCCAGATAGCAAAAGCTAAGAACTATTACATAATTGGCAGAGTAAGCTTGCCCAAAATATCCATCCTAAGAGAGCCAAAGGCCTGTCTATTTATAAAAAAATTAAGACTCAAGGCCTAAAATCGAATTTGGCAAAGGAGAGCCAATTCCCAATCAATCCAAAGTCGAATTCTCAATCAAATCCAAACTTGGAGTTACAATCCAATAGACAACTTCGAGTTGGAGTAATGAAGAGTGGGGAGGTGGCCTCCACCTTGGCAAGGCACCCCCACTCCTCCATTGGAAACTCCATCACTCCAATCATGAGCCTCCAAATAGGATTGACGTGAGCATGCAAGGGGAAGCCGAGTTTCCACATGGGAGAGCCATGGAGTTGATGGAGGCGATAACTCGAGTCTTGAAGGAGCCAAGCTTGTGAGGTGGCCTGTAATTTAGGAAGGCGCCTACCATTTAATAAATACACATCCAACCATCCATCAATTGAATGCCACATAACCAATTTGTGAATGCTCATGAGGGAGGCCCACGTGAGGAGTTCGTACACTCACGTCATCCTCATTTAACCAATTCGAAAATTAATCCAAACTTTGGTTTTAGCATGTGCTTTAATACTCTTATGTGGGTCATACACCTCATTTAAAAAATATCCATGCTTTTCCATAGTTTAAAAAATCACATTTTTTTACTTTTTAATTTTTGTCACTTAGTGTATTTTGTCATTTTTTGGTCATTAAATGCCAAAATAGTGAAAACTGCTCCCAGTGGCGATGTAATCGCCCGAAACTTTAGAAAAGAGGGCGCTAGGGTGAAGAGGACGCTCTAAGCGTCAAAATGGGCCTCCCCAAAAACATAGTGCCTGCCCCAAACAAAGAACCTGATGCCATTGAGATAGATCAATATCATCGTCTGCTAGTAGAGCTTACGAAAACAACTAGTTTTCACACTACAGCTTCACTAGAGAGAGTATTACGTATATATGCCATCTTATATTATATATCTTATATTAATAGGTTGTACCAAAATCCGCCTCCGGATGAGGTTTTTATCATATTTTGAAATTTTCTAATTAAACCATTAAAAAATGGTCTAATTTATGGAAAAAATTATTTTTCTCGGAATCAAACGAAACTCCTAGGGGACCTAGTGCATGTTCATACGACTCAATCGAGATGGCTAACACGTAAAAAATCCTAGACACAAGACTCTAATAACCACCTTAGGTTTTGACCACCATGGAAAATACTCCAACTTTGGAGGTTTGAGTGAAAAACTCAGGGATTATATGCCACTGATGAGTAGAGCATAATTCCTAAGGAAAAAACACTCTAGAGTATCCCCCAAATGGTTAAACCTAAGGATAGTCGAGTCTTTTATAACAGGACCCCGTTTAGACCAACTTTTTACAAATTCCCCATGGGGGTATGAACATGCAGTTATTACAAATGGGGCAAAATTGCCCTGAAAATGACTTCTGAACTTCTGAACACTGGTGATGAACATTGAACATGTTCATTAAACTGGCGGCTCACAAGAAATTCAGCTATTTGCACAAAATAGCTGGTAACACTGCCCAATCGCCATTCCTCGCATGCCACTCCCCCATCTTCCCATCTCCATTTCCCTTCGACTGCATACCGCTCCTACTTTCCATTCTCCATACCCCGTGCACTCTCATCGCATCTTCCCAATGATCTCTTACATCCCCCTCGTACTCTTCTCTTTCTGCAACCACTCCATCCACATGCCATCCCAAATCTTCGTCTTACCCTATCATCTTCCCTCCAACCTACACTCTACTCCTATCCATACTCCCTTCTCTCCACAACCCCACACGCCCAACATTTCCATGCATCACACAAACTATACCTCCATCGCCCACTTCCACACCACTGCTCCCACTTCCACACCACTGCTCGCCTACCACTCCACCACCACTATCCACGTGACGGTGTTGTCCACAAGACCTATAAACCGGACCTATCACACCCCTCGTGTGTACCCTTGCCACCATTCTCTCTCCTTTTCCATCCACGCTTCCCCTTTCCACCCTCAACACCACAGCCTCCCATTAACCTTCTACCTGCTCCTCGCTCCATCTTAAAGATCACATCTCCTCATACTCCACCCCTCTAATATTGCAAGCCCCATTCACTCGCTCCAACCTACACCATTCTTGACATCCCTCGCGCACTCGCGTTGCTCGACCTCAGCTCCTCTCATCCCGACCTGAGTCCTCCCGCCAGCTACCTCATAGGACAACCTTCGTGCGACATTCCTCCCTTCACCTCACCACTCCATTGCACTCCTTCTTGCCCACGTCTACGCCCACACTCCATCCACCAACCCACCGGTGCCTCCCCTCACTACCTACGTACATCCCCAAAAGGAACCCTCGCCTGCACCTCCATATTGTCCTCACATCGCGACTCACCACACTCCCCACTCGCGCAAGCCCTTAGAGCTCTTCGCTCTCACCATCCCAACAATTCATAACCTATTCTCTCAACTCTCTCCTTTTCATTCCAACTCATTCCCATCACGTTTCTTCCATATCCCCCTCATCCCTGCTACACGTTGGTCCCTTCCAATTCCCACGCCCATCCGCCATTTCTCCTCCACGTGTTAGGGTTTAAAGCCCTAACTCCCACGTTCATCCATGTTGAAATATTGTAACTTCTAAGAATATTATATTTGTATTATTCCGAAGATGTTTCATTCCTCCGATGGGACTTTATTATGTATCCGGAGATGTTTATTCCTCCGATGGATTATGGTAACTAGGGTTATTAGATCTCCCATGTGGGGGTCGGCCCTGAGTTATTTTATTAGGGGTTATTAGACTCTCTTGGAGAGGTCGGCCCCATAGAGTAACAAGTCAGTCGAAAAACAAGTATAAGTAGAGGAGGTTGTTCCTTACTTATCTCACTCTTCCATCACTTGAAAGTAGCGCACAAGTGAGAGAGAGGTCTACATAGGAGGTAGAGAAGGAGCTCTAGTCTTGGACTACATCTTGTATTTTGGTTGATCATCTTATTGAGGAAAGCTTTGCTGGGTTTTCTACCCCATGAGGGTTTCCCAGGGTAAAATATCTGTCTATCTTGTGATTGTGTTTCTTTCAGTGATCTTGTTAGTCAAATTAGTATAAACTTAACATGGTATCAAAGCTAGCTTGAATAAGACATCTTTCACAAGGTGAAAATCTCTCTCTCTCTCCTCCAGTGAAAATTAGGGTTTCTGCAAAAGTTGGTATTTTTTAATTCTGATCGCATGGCTGGATAGCCCTCCTCAAAATCTAAGTTTTGAGCCCTGGATTGAGGTTTTTGGTTGGGTAGAACTTTGGGAAAGTCAAACCCTAGTTTGACCAAAAGTGCGGTAAACCAAAAATTCTGTTGCAAATCTGGAAGGTGAAAAGTTGAAGTTTCCAGAAGCAGAACACACCAGAACTTTCAATCAAGCACATCTCCTGGTAAGTGTTATTCTATCCCTTGAGAAACTTCAATCTCTTTGATCCCTGAAGAAGATGGCTCCAAGCACTAAGCTTGAAGACAAGCTAGAGAGTATAGAAAATTTCCGGGCATGGAAATACAGAATTGGCCTCATTCTTGAAGAGAATGATCTTGCTCAGTATATCAAGGATGAGATTGCAGAACTTGACGTAAATGAAGCCAAAGAGAAGCATAGGAAGGATTTAATTAAGGCAAAGAGAATCATTATTGATTCTATTAAAGACCACTTGATTCCCCAAGTGGCATCCAAGAAGACTCCAAAGGAAATGTATGATGCCCTTTCCAGAATGTATGAGGGAAAGAACATAAATAGGAAGATGAATCTGAGAGCTCAATTGAAGTGCACAAAGATGAATAAAGGAGAATCTGTTCAAGACTATTTCTCAAGGATCCCCCAATTCAAGGAACAACTAGATGCTATTGGAGATACCCTTGATGAAGATGAACTAGTCATGACTGCTCTAAATGGTCTCACTAGACCATGGGAGTCATTTATCCAAACCATGTGTGCCAAAAAAGAGAGCATGAAATTTGATGTGGTATGGGAAGATTGCATCCAAGAAGAAACTAGGGTTGCCAACAGAGAAGCCTTGCTCAAAGAAGATGACCAAGCCTTGGCTACACACACTAAGAGAAGAAGGAAGCAATCCTACTTCAAGAAGGATAGTCACAAGGAGTCTCAATCTCCACAAAGATTTCAGAAGAAAGGAAGAAGAAAACACTCTTCTTTCCAATGTTTCAATTGCCACAAAATAGGACACATTGCTAAACATTGTCCTTCAAAGAAGAAGAAAGATCTTCACCATAGAAGACATCAAGCACATCTTGCAGAAGATGATAGTGAAGAACAAGAAGAAGAAGAGGAAGAAAGGCCCTTCTTCAAGAGAAGATCTAGAAGAAATGAAGAAGAAGATGCAGAAGAGTATGTTCTATTCTCTGCACTCTCTGGATCTATAACACCTAGAGAAGATACATGGCTTATTGATAGTGGTGCTTCAAAGCACATGACTGGACAAAAGAAGACTCTTTCAAAATTGGAAGAGAAGACCTCTCCACAGAAAGTGTCATTAGGAGATGACTATCAATATCCCATCAAGGGAATTGGTGAAGCAAACTACAAGCTTGATTCTGGAACTCCCATGAAGATGAAAGAAATATTGTATGTACCAGGATTGAAGAAGAACTTGCTTTCCATCTCAGCATTGGATAAGAAAGGTTATAGAGTTGCATTCATTGATGGACAAATATTAATGTGGTCAAAAGGTAAATCTATTAAGGATGAAATTGTCATTGGTGAAGAGGAAGGAGGTCTATACAAGCTCAAGGGCCATCCAGAAGTTGCCCTTGTACATGAAGCCACTAGCCCAAATGAGTTATGGCATAGGAGGCTTGCTCATATTAATTACAAGGCACTACCTCATGTAAGCAAGGTAATTATAGGTATGCCAGACTTAAAGATTGATCATGATGGCACATGCAAAGGTTGTGCAAAAGGGAAGAATATCAAGAACCCATTTCCAAAGAGTGAAACAAAGACTAAGAGTATCTTGGAGTTAATTCATTCTGATGTATGTGGACCAATGCCCTCCACATCCTTGAGTGGATATGAATACTATCTCACATTTATTGATGACTATTCAAGGAAGACTTGGATATACTTTCTAAAAGGAAAGAATGAAGTCTTTGGAAAGTTCAAAGAGTTTAAAGCCTTGATAGAGAATCATTCAGAAAAGAAAATTAAAATACTCAGGACAGATAATGGCGGAGGGAGCTAACCACTCCCTACAATCCACAACAAAATGGTGTTGCGGAAAGAAAGAATAGAACCATCATGGAAGCTGTGAAGACAATGATACATGATTAAGATCTACCTATGTATCTGTGGGCTGAAGCAGCTAGGACAACAGTCTATGTGCAAAACAGACTATCCCACAGTGCTCTTGATTTCAAGACTCCAGAAGAAGTATTCACAGGAAAGAAGCCTAAGGTAGGTCACCTCAAGATATTTGGATGTCCTGTGTATATTCACATTCCAAAAGAAAAGAGAACCAAGTTGGATCCTTCTGGTAAGAAGGGAATATTTGTTGGATATTGTGAATCATCCAAAGCATTCAGAATTTACATCCCAGGTTTTCATCATATGGAAATCAGCAGAGATGTGACATTTGATGAAGAAGCAGCTCTCAAGAGATCTAGGAAGTGTCAACATGAAGAAGTCTATGAAGAAGATGCACCTCCCAGAATCACAGAGGCTGTACCCATCTCTGAAGATGCTACACCAGAAGACCATGACATGTTAGAACCACAAGAACCCCCTATTACAAACTTATCAAGAAAAAGAAGGCCAACATGGGCCAGGGACATTATTCAAGGAGCTGAAAAGTATGGAGCCCCTAAAGGCTCCACTAGAGAAAGGAAGAAACCAAAGCTAGTATCCAACTATGTGGCTTTAATGTGTAATCTTGTAGATCAAGAACCTACTAGTTATGAAGAGGCAGTTCATAAGAAAGAATGGGTAGAGGCAATGACAGAGGAATACCAGTCAATAATGAAAAATGATGTTTGGGATATAGTACCCAAGCCAAAAGACAAAAGTGTGGTATCCTCCAAATGGATATGCAAAATAAAGCATGCTGCGAATGGTAGCATTGAAAAATATAAAGCAAGATTTGTGGCCAGAGGATTCTCTCAGAAAGAGGGAATTGACTATGAAGAAACATTTGCACCAATTGCAAGGTACACTTCCATTAGAACCATCATGGCACTTGCATCCATGTTGAAATGGGATTTACACCAGATGGATATAAAGACAGCCTTCCTGAATGTTGTGATTGAGGAAGAAGTGTACATAGAACAACCACAAGGATTTGAGGTGGAAAATGGAAGAACCCATGTATGCAAACTGAAGAAGGCCTTGTATGGGTTGAAACAAGCTCCCAGAGCTTGGTATGGAAGAATTGACAGTTTCTTGACAAACTTGGGCTTTACCAAAAGTAAAGCTGATCCTAATCTTTATCTCAAAGCTATGAATGATGAACTTGTCATATTGTTGCTATATGTGGATGATCTATTTCTGACTGGAAATGAGAAACAGATCATCGAGTGCAAAAAGAAGCTCTCATCAGAGTTTGAGATGAAAGATCTCGAATTGATGCACTACTTCCTAGGTCTGGAAGTATGGCAAGGACCGAATGGAATCTTTCTCAACCAAGGTAAGTATGTTGTGGGAATCCTAAAAAGATTCGATATGTTGGAATGCAAAGCCATGGCCACTCCCATGGATTCCAACTTAAAGCTATTAGTTGATGACTCTTCAGAGTTAGTGGATGTGACTCTATACAGACAGATTATTGGGTCATTAATGTATCTGACGAATACCAGGCCAGACATATGTTTTGCGATGAACACTCTGAGTCAGTATCTTGTGGAACCTAGACGAGTTCACCTAATTGCTGCAAAAAACATGTGATGAGGTACCTAAAAGGTACAATAGAATATGGTCTCTATTATCGTGGAGATCATGACTTCAGATTATATGGCTACACAGATGTTGATTGGGCAGGAAGTGTATCAGACAGGAAGAGTACATCGGGTGGATGTTAATGTCTGGGATCTGCCATGATCTCGTGGTTTAGCAGAAAGCAGTCAAGTGTGGCTCTCAACACAGCTGAAGCAAAATATATAGCTGCCTGCTCTGCTAGTTGCGAAGCGGTATGGCTTCGGAAGTTATTATCAGGATTGTTTGACTTAGAGATGGACCCCACTGTGATTCTATGTGACAACCAGAGTTGAATCAAGATGACAGAGAATCCAGTGTTCCATGATAAGTCAAAGCACATAGAGATCCGATATTTTTATATACGGGATATGGTACAGAAAAGAGCTATCAAGCTCGAGTATGTAGGCACTGATGAACAAGTTGCCGATGTATTGACCAAACCTCTATCTCGAGTAAAGTTTGAGTATTTCCGAGACAAGCTTGGTATAATTCAAAAGGACCCTCCTCAAAAGGGGGAGTGATATGGTCGATGATAATATTTGAATACTGGTATCGATATGGATACCTGTATCGATGATTAGATTGACTATATTCATGGTAAGGTCAATATTGAGGATACTTGTATTTGATATGTATACTTGTATTGGTGAGGATACTTGTATTTGATATGTATACTTGTATTCGTAAGGATACTTGTATTTGATATGTATACTTGTATTGGTGAGGATACTTGTATTTGATATGTATACTTGTATTCGTGAGGATACTTGTATTTGATATGTATACTTGTATTGGTGAGGATACTTGTATTTTATGATGTGTACTTGTATTGGTGTGGATACTTGTATTGATGATATTGAGGCTACCTGTTCCAACGATGAGGTTGATGATGAGGTTGCCTGTTCCGACGATGAGGTCGATGAAATGGTCCTTAGACTTTGTCTAAGTGGACAATTAGAGGATTGTATCATCCGTGGACTTCAGTCCTAAAATGATCCGCAGACAGATGTCTCCGAGAGTAAGAGGATTGTATCATCCGTGGACTTCAGTCCTAAAATGATCCGCAGACAGATATCTCTGAGAGTGAGTAGATTGTATCATCCCTGGACCTTAGTCCTAAAATGAGCCGCAGACAGATGTCTCCGAGAGTGAGTGGATTGTATCATCCCTGGACCTTAGTCCTAAATTGAGCCGCAAACAGATGTCTCCGAGAGTGAGAGGATTGTATCATCCCTGGACCTTAGTCGTAAATTGAGCCGCAGACAGATGTCTCCGAGAGTGAGAGGATTGTATCATCCTTAGACTTCAGCCCTAAACTGAGCCGCAGACAGATGTCTCCGAGAGTGAGGGGATTGTATCATCCCCGGACTTCTGTCCCTGAATTGATCCGTAGACATATGTCTCCGAGAAGTGGTTCTTAGACTTTGTCTAAGTTGATGAGTGGACTGCATCGTCCCTAGACATGATATGGTGTCTTAAAATAGAACATGTGTGTTGTAGGGTATGCTGCTATTGTGCTGTCGATCGAGAGGATCCAGTTGATGACGATGATGCAGATCGATTGATGACGATGCTGATCTAGATGACGATGCTGTGGTCGTGATGGTCTAGATGACGATGTTGCTGATCTAGATGACGATGCTGTGGTCGTGATGGTCTAGATGACGATGCTACTGATCGTGATGACAATGCTATTGATCGTGAAGATCCAGATGATGATATTGATCGGTAGATCCAGATGATGAGGCTGTTGATCGAGAGATCTAGATGATGATGCTGTAGCTGATCGAGTGCTGCAAAAGATGAAGACTCAATACTGACGATGTTGATGTTCTAGTATTGATTATGTTCCAGTAACTGTCTGATTTACTGATGAAGATGTATAAAGAAAGCTTCCGATGATTTATAGATGTATCATGTATCATGTAGTCGATGACTCCTTGCTCCTGCAGATGTTGTTATAATATCCTTCTCGTTAAGGGGGAGTGTTGAAATATTGTAACTTCTAAGAATATTATATTTGTATTATTCCGGAGATGTTACATTCCTCCGATGGGACTTTATTATGTATCCGGAGATGTTTATTCCTCCGATGGATTATGGTAACTAGGGTTATTAGATTCCCATGTGGGAGTCGGCCCTGAGTTATTTTATTAGGGGTTATTAGACTCTCTTGGAGAGGTCGGCCCCATAGGGTAAAAAGTCAGTCGGAAAACAAGTATAAATAGAGGAGGTTGTTCCTTACTTATCTCACTCTTCCATCACTCGGAAAGTAGCACACAAGTGAGAGAGAGGTCTGCATAGGAGGTAGAGAAGGAGCTCTAGTCTTGGACTACATCTTGTATTTTGGTTGATCATCTTATTGAGGAAAGCTTTGTTGGGTTTTCTACCCCATGAGGGTTTCCCAGGGTAAAATCTCTGTCTATCTTGTGATTGTGTTTCTTTCAGTGATCTTGCTAGTCAAATTAGTATAAACTTAACAATCCAAAAAAAATATTATAATAATACTCTTATAATTATAATAATTCAAAACTTCAAATTTTATAATATTATTATTATTAAAAAATTATTAGAATTATTAAATATAATACTTATTATTATATTATTTAAAATCTCAAAGCTCTTAAAGCTCTAAAACTTATCAAAGGAAGATTTCTTACAAAAAGACCACATTGGTGGTTATTACACCTATTGTGTCTACCTATTGTCAAAGAAAACAAGACGAAGTCGAAGAAGAAGTCAAAATCGCAAAATATGGAGTTTTGGGGCGAAAAACAAGGAAGATTTACAAGCACTTCAAAAACTTATGCTTCAGTGTTATTTCAAATAAAAGGAACAATTAGAGGAAAAAACATTACTATTTCTATTGCTCCCGTTGAACGCAATAATTATATTAGTGTCGACTTTGCTAATGAGCTAGCGATTCCGAAGTCAAATATAGGTGAAAGGTTAGACATGTGGAATAAGAAAGAATATGAAATAAGCAATTTACAACCGAACATTGGAGATTATACTGGCGTCTCGCAATTCATAGTTAGATCCTTGTAGAGCAGTGATGGTGACCTAATTTTGGGATTACCTTGGATAGAAACATTAGGAGCTTTTATCTTAAATGCTGAAAAGAAGTTTCTGACATTTCCCTACAAGAAGAAAAAATTCACATTGCAGGACATTAACATGAAGTCAAAATCAGAGGTCGCGTCATCTGAAGACTTCAAAGAAATATCAAAGGTGATTTTGTAGGGAAATGAGAAATCAATACAGACAATACAGAAAGAATTCAACACAGTTATCACAGATAAAGAAGAAGAGATCTCTCGTCTAAGAGATCATAATCAGAAATTACTTCTGCAAATCAAGAAGGCGAAGGATAAAGCTCAACACAATCAAAAGTTAGAAGAAGAGAATCAAGATCTTCAAAAAGAATTATCAGGCAAAGACGAATAAAGCTCTTCCTTGAAAAGGGTTTATTAGGAATTGCTAGGACAAATAAAAAGCTTAAAAGAAAGAGAGCACAAAAATCAAGATAATAAAAAAGAAGTCGGCAAGTCAAACTATAAGGATGAACTCTCACGCTTAGGAAACTTAATCAGGACATACTTATACAAGTTAGGAAGCTAAAGCATGAGAATAAATCTTTACAAGAAAAGTTAGATTGCAAAGGATCAACATCAGAAAAGGGAACCAATCAAAGCTCGTCGATGCTCAAATTCAGAAGAACGATCATATTGTCACATTGTTACAAACATCAAGAGAAGATGGGTCCGAAAAACAATCACAAGAGATTAGAATACCTTATCACCATCCAAATCACAAAAATCGTTATGACCAACGACAATGTCAAAAGGAACATAAACAGATTCATTATGATATCAAAAAAGAATGGAGACAAAACCAACAAAAGTTGTGGGATCAAAAAAAGAGAAGTCCTATCCAAACAATCGATCAGCAAACAGTTCCATTGAAGGTAAATCTCGGATGGACCACATCACAAATGACGCAACATTTCCACACAATGTTTAAAAGAATGTATCGTCTCATTTCGTCACAGTTGCAACTACCAATACACAATGTTCACGAGAAAGCGTTACGAGAAAGAACAAGGAAAAAAAATCTTCCATAATCATGCTTTGAGGACAAAGCATCTCTAAGAGGAAGGCAATGTTATATAAAAAAATATAACATAAAACAATATATACATATAAATAATAATAATAATAATAATAACAATAATTAATTATTAAAGAAGTTTTATGAAAAAGAAATGTCTTTTCGAAAAGACATGACCATTAGTAAAGGGCGGTATATATATCGAACCCTAAAGTTGTAATATCTCATCAATTCACATTCAATATTATTTATTCTTTCCAAATGGAGTTATTTTCTATTGGTTGATTATTCACTTGAGTAATCCTTGAGAATATCCGGATACAGATATTACAAACACTTCCATGTGCTACATAGCATAAAAGGCATTTTGACACTTTCTTATAGAACAAGAAATAAGAAAAATATTAAATCAGTATTTTTTACAAATTTTAGCATAAATCAGCTCGGTGATATACTTACGCATAAGTTCAATTATAGCCCTCTGGGTTCGCCTTTCAAGCTTGTCCAGTTTCTTTTGCACATCCCTTCGGAGATCCCAATTTGGCTTTTTGGGGGCTATGCTGATAATTGGATCCTACAAATCATTTGAAACAGCATCCATTTTGGAAAATGTATATTGAAAACTGCTGAATATCACAAAGTGAAGTTCATTTATCAAAACTCCCTGTAAAATAAGGTTAGAGAGGATAATAAAACATTACCTCTATCCCATTTGTTGCTGATTGAGCAGTAGCCACGGGATCATCAAATTTTGGGATGGTTGGTGGGGCTATTCTGTTCTGTTGAAGTTCCTTATCTCTAGGGAGATAATTCCGGAATTTCATGTCCTGCTTTCTGCAAACAGGTTAAGTGAATCAGCACAATTGCCATAAAAGCAATACAAATCCCCACCTAAGCAAAATGCATATATATCCAGGTTAAGCCAAAATATTAATTTCAATTATTGGTATCAGCATTTATCCCTTATATTTTACGAAAGATGTAACAATTCAATATTCATTTCATTCATGGACCAAATAAGATACCAATTTTTGATGTCTTGATTGATAACACACGGATGCAACTGGTGTACAGGTCAATTTAAGTGTTTACAATTCTCAAAGCTCAAGTTTGACCTATTGCATATTGATAGTCAGAGCACTTTATATATACCAACTGATGTGATAAGCAGCCATTTGATTACTAAACAGAATGGCTTAGAGTGAAAATTTTCTATCTAGTGCATTGTCCTTACAAAATCTTATTTGTCGAGCAGTTGGTCTACTTAATTCAACCGTTCCGAGCTCCTTACAGTGTTTTCATTCATGGACTAAATAATATCTCTGTTTTTTATGTCTTGATTGATTAGACACGGATGCAATCGGTATACAGGTCAACCGATGTGTTTCTGATTCTCACAGGCTCAAGCTTGAACTATTGCATATTAATGATCAATGCAGTTAACAGATTCCAACTGATGTGATAAGCAATCATTTGATTTATAAAAAGAATAAGTTAAGAGCGAGAATTTTCTATCTGGGACATTATTTTCATGAAATCTTCTTTCTCAAGCAATTGGTATTCTTAGTCCAGTTCTTCCTAGATCCGTACTATGTTTTCATCATCAATGGGTGGGATTTTTCTTCCCTTTACAATATCTTCTCTATCAAGCAATTTGCATACATGTTCCTTCTTTTCCTAGTTCATATAAACTCTCCAGCGTCAATGGGTACATCTCAGCCAGGACTTAAAACTAGAGATATCTGAGAAGTCCAGCCCTTGTTAGCTCCACAGTGCGCTCTCGATCAATCCCTCTTGCCCATGGTTATTTCAGAAATCTGACTTGTAGTTCAATCTATTATTGGTTGCCCAAAGAAACTTTTAATTTATATGGAGAGGAGAGGGAGCAAGAAAGGAGTTTAGGATATGCACAAATCTAAGTCACTTATTTCTAACACTTTATCCAGTTTTCTCATATCATGTGGAAAACGTCAGAATACCATTTTCACGTTCAAGAGGTAAAAGAACGTTTCCAGTGTTTAACACAATCTTGTTACAGATTCCACAAAAGTTCCCCTGACGTCAAAACAGGGCAAGAGTGCGTTTCCCATAAAATCATTTCGCACAGGTGAGAAATCTATGCAATGAATATGTTAAAATTTTGAAGTACTGTAAATATAGGGTTCAATAGTACAAGGATTTAAGCTTTGTTTCGCTAGGTTTGAGTTTTATATTTTATTAATAAATAGCGTATGCTTTCTAGTAAAAATGTGCGTTAAGGGAACATCCCAGAAACATGAAATTGTAGGGTTTCCCGGGGGTTTATCAGATTTTTATTGCCGTCTGAATCGGTGAATTTTGAGTATATGAGCTTCAATCTTCCTTCAGAAATAAATATGAATTGTGTAATTTAAGAAACGATTTGTGAGTAGGTTAAAGGGAAGAGACAGATGCAAGCAAAGAGAAAGACATACTCATCTTGCTCCTCTTCCTGTCGTTGAGTTTTGGTTCCGTTTTGTGGTTGAGGAGACTCTGAAGTCAATAATTCCTGGGCTTCCCTGAGGGCCTTGAGCCTCTCCCTCCGCTCTGCTGCCGATTCTTCCGTCATTTTACGAGCACGAGGGATTCGAACGTTGCTCGACGATTTTTGGAAAGTGAAAGACTATCGAGATTTACAGCGATTTGTGTCGTTAATGCAAAAAACACAAAACCGATAATTAGTAAACATACATAAAGTGCAATAACAAACCACCACCGCCGATCTTATCCATCTATAAGAACATATTGTATAGGTGCAATCCTTAGTTGTTGTGCTAGATGCTCTTGTTCAAAGTTCATATGAATCTTGGAGTCGTTTTTTGGATTAAAAATTAAGACTCATAGAAATTCTTTGGGTAAGGTAATATTACTTGTTAAAGACTTAAAGGATATTTGCTCCATCATATGCTTGGTGTGGAGTTTATTCGTCCCTCCAACTTAATTATGTTGATCAATTTGGCAACTTGGAATTGGTTTTGAATTCAATCACGTCATATATTTATAATTTTTGGAATTTCCTTTGTTTTTCAATTTTTTTTTAAAGGACTTGGACTTGTGGGAAGTGGTGGTGTAGAGGGTTGAAAAGAAAATTGATAAGTGGGTTACTTGTTCATTGTCGATTATAGCTAAGTTTTATATTTGCATGAAAATTCGAATTGTAGTTCATGTCTATTACTCTTCAAGATGGGTATCACCCGTGGAAAAAACTTTAAAGAATTTCCCTTGGGCTAACAATGCCTATAAAAAAAGCTTTCCATGGGGTTAGTAAGTATCTATGTTGCACCCCTTGTCAATATCACAACGTGGGTATATTTAAGCATAAACACTCTATGTTAAATGGGTCATTAGGGTCGTAAGTGAGAATGAAACCTAGAAAGCATTGCACATGCATCATATTAAATAAGGTCCTCAATGGGAAAGAGGCCCTAACAAAGGCATTCTCTACAAACCTTGGTTGTTACTGTTATGTGCAATAAGATAGTTGGGACTCTTATGGTTTACAATATTTGGAATATCTAAGAAGCCATTAAGCCATTCTTGCAATAGAGGGATCTTGCCTTGCAAATTGGCTTCTTGTTAAAAAACAATGCTTATGGTGGTCTCCCTTGGTTCAATTTGAGGGGACGTCATTGGGAAAATCTACATGGTTTCTAGCATTGTAGTTATTTAAAAAGGGTGTTGAGATAGCAAGGCCCTAATTAACATTTAGTCGAGGGAATGGTTCCCATTGTTGGATCTAAAGCATGGATTCAATATAGTTAACTCAAATAAATGTATCCTGGAATAAGTTCAAAGCCCAATCCCAAATAATGTTATTTCCATGTGGATCTACAAGTGCTTCATGTCACATGGTGGTGATATTAAAAATGGGGTCATTCCACGATGTTCACCCATTACAACCCTACTTTGAGTTATAAATAGCTATATTTCAAACCAAATTTCTAGGGTTGATTCAACAATATTTGGAGAGTTCGATCCAAACAGAAAAAATCGGTATTCCAATTGCAAAGATATTTGAAGCCAGTGTTCAAGCTTAAAGTCTCTCATTGAATAGTTTTTATTGTGGGAAATATGTTAGTGAATAAACAATTGACATACATGGGACTGTAAAGTCCAAGATGTCTTCATTGTGGACGGGCCAAAATCTCTGAATATTTGTTATGGTCTTGTCCCATCGCCAAGTTTGCATGGGTTTAAGCAAAGGTTTTATGTTAATAATACATCCTTACCTCCATTTCATGCGAGGTTGCTCTATTAGGCAACCATCTTCCCTAGGCCTTGTATTTTACACTTTGCTTGGATGCTTATTCGTGTTGAAGTTATTTACTTCCTATGGAAGAATTGCAACAAAGTGTTGGTTAATGCTTTTGAACTTGCATTGGTAGATGAAGTTTTGGCAATCTTTAGGTTCATCGATAGATACTTTGGTAGATGCTCTTGTTGAAGCTTACACAAGTCTTGGGATCAAATCTCATTGGGTCATTATTTTCTTATATAAAATTGAGACTATGATAGAAAGTCTTTAGATGAATTTCTAAAAATTGCCTTGGCCCTGTATGTGTTGGTGGTTGAAGATTTAGATTATTTTTCTATGTCATATGGTTGCTACGAGGCTTATTCGTTCCCTCCAACTTAATCATGTTGGCCATTTTGCAAACAATCATTTTGTCAATGATTCATGCCCAACCCCATACCATTTGGTAACTTAGAATTGGCCATGACTTCAACCGGGTCAAATATTAAATTCATTGGCATCCCCTTTGTTTTCCAAGCTTCTCTAAAGGACTTGTGGGAAGTGGTGATATAGAGTGTTGAAAATAAAATTGATAAGCAGGTTACTTGCTCATTATTGGTTGTAGCTGAGATTTATAGTTGCATGAAAATTCTAGTTGTAGCTCATGTATATTACTCCTCATGAAGGGTATTGTCTAAGTTAGGCTATCAACCCCTAGAAAAATCCCTCAAGAATTTCCCTTGGGCTTACAATGCCAATGGAAAAAGGTTCCTTAGGGTTGGCGAGTATATATGTTGCACCCCTTATGATTATCGCAATGTGAGTATCATCACAACTCGCATTTAAGAACAATCACTCTATGTTAAATGGGTAGTTGGGGCAATGAGTGGGAAATAAACTTAGAAAACATTGCTTATAAACCATATTAAGTAAGGTTCCTCATTAGACAAGAGGCTCTGGTAATGGTGCTCTCTACAAACCCTAGTCATTACTCTTGTGCAAACTAAAATAGTTTGGACCTTTGTGGCTTGGAGTATTTGGAAGGCCTAAAAAGCCATTATGTCATTATTGCAATGCAAGGATCTCTCCTTGCAAACTGGATTCTTATTTAATGAACATCGTTCATGGTAGTCTCCCTTAGTTTAGTTTGAGGGGACATTGTTGGGCATGTCCATACGGTTCCCATCCTCATAGTTCTTTGAAAAAGGTATTCAGATAGCCAAGGCTCTAATTGACATTTAATCAAGGGAATGGCTCCCATTGTTGGCTCTTGAGAATAGATTCAACATGGCTAGCTTGAATAAATTTATTATAGAACAAGTTCAAACCTAGTCCCAAATGATCATATTTCCAAGTGGGTTTATAAGTACCTCAAGTCACGTGGTCGTGAGCTTAAAAATGGCGTCATTCTACAACTTTCACCCATTATGAAACTACTTTAAGTTCTAAATGGCTATATTTCAAACCAATTTTTCAAGGTCAATTCAATAATACTTGGAGGGTTTAATCCAAATAGAAAATTTCATTGTTACAACTACAAAGCCTTTGAAAGCCAATGTTCAAGCCAAAGAAGGCTCTCTTTGAATGGTTTCTATTGTGGGAGATATGCTAGTGGATAAAGGGTTAACATGCATAGGACTACAAAATCCAAGGTGCCTTCACCGTGGATTGGCCAAAATCCTAACATATTTGTTACATTTTTGTCCTCTTGCCAAATCTACATGGGCTTAAGCAAATACCTCCCTACCTCCATTTCATGTAGTGTTTCTCTACTAGGTGACCATATTCCCTAGGCCTTATATTTTTAACTTTGCTTGGATGTTTGTTCAAGTTGAATTTATTTACTCATAGTGGAAGAATTGCAACT
This sequence comes from Larix kaempferi, assembly GCA_027924585.1. Classification (NCBI taxonomy): domain Eukaryota; kingdom Viridiplantae; phylum Streptophyta; class Pinopsida; order Pinales; family Pinaceae; genus Larix; species Larix kaempferi. The sequence continues at coordinate 10,159,274 of BSBM01000259.1, read as the reverse complement.
AAGTATAAGTTAATGCTTGTGAACTTGCATAAAATTTCTTATGTATGATGGTGCATTAATTGTGCAAAATTTGCTTTGTATATTATGGTTCAAGTACATAATATACACATGGATATGGATCGTCTTCAAGAACTCTTGATTTTGGGGGGTGGGGCCCCTGACAACCACCTAGCCTTTTGCATCCTCCTTTAACATAGTCATACCAAGATGACAACAAGCCTCGATTTCGGGTGGAAAAGCAAGTTCATGAAAGGTGAGAGCATGGGAATAATTGGACTCCTACCATAGCCAAAAATGACATGTAGTCCTCAACTTTAGGACTAACCATTTCAAAGAACCTAAAACCTCATTATCATGATAATAATAGCTAGGGATAGTGCTGGATTGTACAGTGATTTGATAGGGTTCTACCCCTAATTACTATGATGATTCTCTAACATCTACAAATTCGATTATTGTTTAGTGTTTAAGCTCAAGTCTTTGACCTTGTGTTTTTGGAATATGGTTATTTTGGACTTGTTTATTAGAGGCTTTATTTACTTGGGTTTTTTGGCATGCACCAACTTCTCTTTTTTAGTTTTGTGAGTTTTGGGTAGTGTTTGTGTTCGCTACATATGTGATCCCCCTATTTGTGTTAAATTTTTTTTCCCAGGTAAATATCCCATAGCAAACCCTTGTGCATTTCCCCTCATTTCAAGGATGGTACTTGGGGTAAACCGTAGATTCTTCAGGGCACAAGGTCAATCAACAAAAGGGATTGAAACCAGTACAACATTATACTTATTATGAGATCAACACGTCACTTACGGGAATATAACTTGGGTGGGGAGGATAACACTCCATCCCACAATAAATTGGACTAGACCCAATTGACATTTATGTTAAAGTTATGTACATGTTGTTTTATTAATAATAAATAGAAGCTTCAATGTATCAATAAATAATAATAATAAGATTGACCTAAGCAAGGTTATTAAGAGAATATGTGTAAAACTCAACATGAGTAAGGAATTACCTAATATGATTATCAAAGAATTAGTTCATTCTCAATGGATCTAAGAACTAGATTATCATGTAATACAACTTTTGCTCGATGTCCCCAATGGATTAGGTTGCCAAATTGCAACCGAACGGTTTACCTTGGGTATAATTTTAAGGTCATGACCAAGATATACACCAAATTGGTGTATGAGACCCCCTTGTTTGTGGGATAAGGGACCCCCTTCGCGTGGTGATTTGACTGCTAAAGTCTACAGAGTTGTACATACCCAACCCTCTTGCATATTTGAACCTATGACCTCCTAAGAGGAAATACATATGTGTGTACACATATCCATATATATACATTTATATAGATAGATAGATATGCATATATATCTATATATAGATATATGTGTGTGCATGTTTGTGTAATTATTTGGGTCCAGTTGGAGTGGTTGTGGGAAGGAGTGTTATCCTCCCCATAGGTTTGGGAATTTATATCATAAATAGCATGATGAGTTCATAGTATATTGTTGTAAAAAGTTTGAGCCTTGTCATTAACTTGGCCTTATGCCTTGAAGAATCTAGGGTTTACCCTAGGTACCCTCTTTACCATTTGAAGTGATGTTTTTCAATATAATTGTGTCCGTATATTTGTCAAGATTACATGGATTTTTTGCTTGACGAATGAGATTTTTTGTTTTCTTTTGTTTTGTACAACTCCATTAAAAATATGATGCACTGGTTCACCTTTAAGACAAAATTGCCACCAACGATTTACTATACGGTGGTGTGATCCATCCTGTTAGTTTTTCTTACTTGTTTAGCATAATAACATCAAACAATATGATCTTTAAAAGAAAGACAAGCACAACAAACACAAAGAACACAAAATTTCTCTCGGGGAAACCACAAGGGAGAAAACCCCGGCAAAACTTCCTCAATATAGAATTCACCAAGTACAAGATAAAACCCCAAGACAAAACAACTTCTCCCCTTCACTTGTGCAAACTCCTCTATCTCCTATGCGACCTTGAGTGAGTGAGGTGAGTGTTACAAATGAGCAAATCAATCCCCTATTTATACTTTACAATTGACTTGACCTTTTACTAATTAGGTCGGCTCTAATTCACCTAACTGGGTCGACCTGTACTTTTACAATAAAATATTATTTCTAGATCTTTCCAGGCCGACCTAATCAGTTAGGGTTTTACATTGACTCTTTCAATGACTCTTACATTATACATCAATAACATCTCCCGAAGGAGGAATACAATAATACAATAAACAAATACATTTAGAATATCTTCCACATTTACATTTCTTTAACACTCCCTCGTAACTAGGAAGGTATTATGTGGGCAACATCAATAGCATCAACAGTTGTCCAACTGACTTTGTGAATCTCTGCTATAACATCATCAGTAACATTATCTATTGGAACATCATATGTTGGTACATCATCATCAGCAATATCCTCTGATGGAACATCAACAACAAAATCCTCTGCTGGAACATCATCAACAACATCATCTGTTGGTACATCATCATTAGCAACATCATCTGTTGGAACATCATCTACTGGAACATCATCTGTTGGTACATCATCATCAGCAACATCCTCTACCAGTACATCATCATCAACAACATCATCAGTGTGTAAACACTGGAACAACATCAATCATCAGTCGGCAAGTACTGGAACACAATCATCAGTATTAAGTGAATACTGGAACAACAACAACAATCATCAGTAACTAAATACTGGAACAATAACAACAATCATCAGTAAATAAATACTGGAATAGCACTATCAGTCAGCAAGTACTGATCTTCAGTCACCAAGGACTGGCATCTCTATCAGTTAGCAAGTACTAATCTTTCATCCCCAGGACATGAATCCATACCTAAGGATAGGAACTCTATCAGCCAACAAGTATTGATCTTCCATCCCCAGGGAAAGCATCCATCCCTAAGGATAGGAACTCTATCAGTTAGCCACTATTAATATTCCACCCCTAAGGCAGGCATCCATCCCTAAGGATAGGAACTCTATCAGTTAGCAAGTACTGATCTTCCACCCCGAGGACATGCATCCATCCCTAAGGATAAGAACTCTATCAGTTAGCAAGTACTATATTCCACCCCTAGGAGAGGCATCCATCCCTAAGGATAGGAACTCTATCAGTAAGAAAGTACTGATCTTCCGTCCCCAGGACAGGCATCCATCCCTAAGGATAGGAACTCTATAACTTAGCAAATACTGATATTCCGTCCCTAGGACATGCATCCATTCCCTAAGAACTGGAACTATCGTTCTCTCTTTCGAGAGGGGTCCCTCTGGACCACACCAAGCTTGTCTCGAAAGTATTCAAACTTTATGCAAGACAAAGTCTTTGTTAGCACATTAACAACTTGTTCCTCTGTCGGAACATACTCGAGCTTCACAGCTCCCTTCTGGACCATATCCCGGATATAGTGAAACTTGATCTCAATGTGTTTCAATATATCATGGAACACATGATTCTCTGTCATCTTGATGCAACTCTGGTTATCACAGAGTATATCTGTAGCATCAACCTCTGCATCGAACAATCCTGCCAACATCTTGCAAATCCATACTACTTCGCTACAAGTTGAACATGTAGCAGTCACTTCCTCTGAAGCAGAGCTTTCTTGAGCACTATCCTCCCTTTGCATCTTGTACTCCCTGCATTGGTACATTCTTCATTGAAGTGTCTGGTAGACTTCTCTTCTTATGATCTTCTATGTATCCATCTATGTCATCTTTCAAGGTCACTGTATACCAAGATCTCAAACTCTATTGCATGTTCTCTCTTACACCCATCCATGAGCTCCTCATCTTCAACCTTGTAGCGAATGTTGATATCTCATCACTATAGGTGATCATTCTATCCCATGGATGCCTTCTAAACCCATACAAAGTATTCTTCAATTTGCACACATGTGGTTCTCTGTAGAGAGTCCTGAGTCCTGGAGGTTGCTCGATATCATCTTCTACTTCGACTACACCATCTATCTAGTGTAATATCCACCACTGAGGAAGTGTGTCTGGCCACTAGAGCAACATCTCGTCATAGTCAACTCCCTCTTTCTAAGAGAACCCTTGCTTTGTACTTCTATAGTAAGTCTTTGTAAGTCTTGTTCTTCAAAACGAATCTCATCATTCTTCATTTGTAGGTGTTCACGATATTTCCTACAAGTCAAATTTAGTTGCATGGTTAGAAACATTTCATAGTTTCTGAAACATATTAATATTACAAATTCTTATGCATAGTTCACACAGTCATGCAACTATCTTAGCCAATGCTTCAACACAACATTCATCCATATCCCGTATTCATACGGTAACTTTCTAGATGCCTTCCATCTCTACCAGAATGTTGTTAAGAGTGTGCAATACTCCCAATATGTCAGCAAAGAGGTTTCATTCTAGATAAGTGGTAATGGAATGTTGTATAGCACCATAGGCCACTTACCCATCGCATGCATATTATTAGTATTATGTTCATCAATGCAAACTCTCTAACATGCATAATACACATCCTAAATGTAAGAACATAAATATGTACACAACTGGACAATACAAAAAATAACAATTCAAATACTTATCTTTGTTTGTTTGGTAGGATCTCTCTTGATCCTAGTCTCCTTGCAAGAATCTCTAACAATGTGCTCCCCTCCATCAACTAATTTTGAGGACCTGTGCCTTTCTTGCTCATGATCGGAAATGTTGAGCAAGTATTCTACATCGTAGATCACTTGTTCTTTGTACTGGAGTAGATTCTATGTATCCCTCGTTCTTCAATTCCAATCACGACTGCATCCCTTCTTATCCAATGCTGATATAAATAAGAGGTTCTTCCATCTTCCTGGTTTGGATTAAAGTACATATTCTTCTTCGTCTTCTTTGGTTTTGAATTCACCATCATATTCAGTATCTTCAGCTGCATGAGGGTGAAATCTCCTCTTCTGCTTCTTATGATGTCCAGATTTGAGTGGACAATATCTCGCAATGTGTCATGTTTTGTGACAGGAATAGAATTCAACTGAAGATAGGTCTCTCTTGAAAATCATTTTATTCTAAGGTATTCTTGGAGAGTCTTCACGAGAATGTACATTGTTCTTCCTTTTCCTTCTACCTTTGGCATGAGTTGCCAAAGCTTGATCTTCATTGTCGTTTAGTTTCTCCTCTCTCATCATTATTCTTTCTTCCTCTTACAGACACTCTTCCCATAGCTGTCTGAACTGGATCAATTTATTTCTAGCACATATGACACGAACAAATGGTTCCCAATCTCTCAGGAGGCCATTCAGAGTAGTCATCACAACTTCAACATCTTCTACCATGTATCCAATAGCTTCTAATTTTTCTTTGATCTGGGACACTATGGAGAAGTATGAGTGCATAGTCTCAGACTTCTGGATCTTCACACCCTTGAGTTGATTTCTCAAGCTCATCTTCCTATTAATGTTCTTCCCTTCAAATAGGTTAGTCAATACATTGAACATTTCTTTTGGAGTCTTATTTGAAGACACTTGAGGGATCAAGTGATCTATTATAGAATCAACTATGATCCTCTTTGCCTTGACCATATTCTTCTTATGCCTTGCTTTGGCTTCATCTCCCTCTGGTTCTGTAAGTCCTTCCTTTATAAAGCGTTCTAGGTCATGTTCTTCAAGAATGAGCATGACTCTAGACTTCCATGCCTTGAAGTTCTGATGTAGGAGCATTGAGGCCTAGGCAGAGCCGTCGAAGTTGATCGACAGAAGGTCGACCAGAGGGAGTGCCGACGACCACTGGTGCGGAAGAAAAATTGGTTGTCGAAGCCAAGTAGTCGAGCAAGGGGTTGTCGAGGTGCGTCGACAGAAGGAGTAGGTCGAGAGTCGACATGTCGAAGGTTGACAGACGATGAAAGCAGCAGAAGGAGCCAAAGGTCGACAGGTTGTCGAAAGACAACACTAACAAGTTAGCGGCGAAAGCGAAGCATGGAGGAAGGGGCGGATTGGAAGTCGCTCAAAGCAGGGTAAAGCCGACAGGATTGCCGAAGGATGACAAAAGACAATATGGTCGAGGCAGTGATGGGGCTAACAACTGTCAGGGAGTCAGAAGCACACGCAGAAAGTCAAGCAGAGTACTTGGTAGCCGTTCGGGGTTGCTAAGGAAGTTAAGAGTAGTTAAGAAGGTGGTTGAAGACATGCCAGATGTCACCACAGGTGGAGGTTGTGTAGCACAGCCAGAGGGTGCTAAAAACTGCAGGTCTGCAGTATCAAAGAAGATCGACGGACAGAGGAAGAGTGTCTCGGGGAACAGAGTAAACCTCGAGAAAAGCAACAGCAGGGTAGAAGAGCGATGCGAGGCATAGAGGAAGGGATCAGTCACTCGGGAGTTGATCAGTAGATTAGAGAGAACAATCACTCATCAGCCTAGTGCACAGGAGATCAGATCCATAGCTCATATTTTCGCAGTGAACCAGGAGAGGGTGAAGATCGACACAAAAATAAAACACACCATTACTTCTGTATATTGTAATAGGCTGAGGCTGACATAGTTTAGGTGTTTACGTTTATTTGTATTCCACATTGTAACACTGTGATCCAATTGAAGTAATAGAAGCCAGCTTCTGGCATCCTGTTTACATCAAGTTCATGTGAATGTGTGTGTGTCGTATGTTATTGTTAAGCAAGAAGGTCGTCGACCCACCCTTGCATCATTTGGTATCAGAGCCTGGAAGCAGAGTCCGGTTGAAGCAGCGATACCGACCTGACTTGCATCAGTTGGTATCAGAAGCTGGAAGTGGAATCCAGTCGAGTGTGTTAACAGCTCCAACTGCGGTTGGGTAGAGTTGTGAACATTGCAAAGTCCGATTGCGATTGGACAAGTGGGAGTTTCAGCTGAGGTTGAAAATGGCTCACAGAGGCGTTAATGTCCAAGGTGTAGGACGAAGAGTGCGTGGCACTGCAGTCACAGTTGATCATGAGATGTTCGACGAATGCAAGCGAATCCTGACAAATGATGTCGCAGTGAGGCGTGGATGTATTCCCGATGCACTAGACCACAACGAAGAGGAAGTCGAGGAGGTGGAAGCACGAGAAGCAGCTGAGGAGGAACCAAAAGACAAACTCATCAAGCTTCTGACAGAGATGAGAGGTCGGACGAGATGGATGTTCGTACCTATGCAGGAAGTCTGGATCCAGAAGACTTGATCGACTGGTTCAGAGAAATGGAGAAATACTTCGACATAGAGAATATCGAGGATCCTAAACGGGTTAAGATCGCATGTCTGAGGTTGAAAGGCCATGCCTCATTGTGGTGGGACAATGTATAGACTGACAGAGTCAAGAAAGGAAAGGAGAAAATCAAGTCTTGGGATAGGATGGTTTCCAAGCTGAAAGGGAAGTTCTTGCCGGGTGACTATGTGATTTCCTTGTTCCGGAAGTTGCAGAACTTTTGCAGAAGAGATGACTGTGAAGGAATACATGGAAGAGTTCTATAGATTGTCGATTCGGTCAAGATAGACCGATGAAGGCGAAAAAGCTGTCGCGAGATATGTAAATGGCTTGAAGTATGCCATACAGGACGAGTTGATCCTGTCGAGGTTCAGAGTGGTCGGCGAAGCCTACCAGCTAGCTCTAAAGGTAGAAGAGAAACTATCGAGGAAAGCCGCATCGACTAGAGGTCAGATGACTGGTCGAGGTGCAAAGAAAGTTTCCGCGAAAGGCCAAAGTAGCGGAACCAGAAGAGAAGTCGTCGAAGACAGTCGACGTGCGGAAGGGACATCGACTAGAGAAAAGATGCAAGATAACCGACGGGGTGGTCGAGAAAACCGCGGTCGAGGTGCGTATGGTCGAATCGGTCCTGCAAAGAAGAAAGTTGACAGACCAACTGTGGTTTGTTACAAGTGTCTGTTACACCTAAATCTCGTCATCATGAGACTCATGTCAACTCAGTGCCTTAATCCTTGAAGTGTCCTTGATCAAGAAGTCAATTAGAGCAAGTTGTTGGCCCTTTGTCCACCATTTCTAGTTGGGTCGGCGCAGGTTGCCTTCTAGAAAGGAGTGCCCAACTAGGTTAGGCACAGATTTCCATCTGGCAGACTACACCGGTGGCTCAGGCTGCCTTTGTGTAGCATGCGCTTTCCCTCTTAGGCACAAGTTTCCTTCATATAGCATGCGTCGGTGGTGGTTAAATTGGATAAAGGTGGCTTTCGAGCGAATTCTAGAAGGTGGATGAGGTGGATCTCTATCCCTAACTCCCAGGTGAGTTGTCCTACGGTTCCCTAACCTCAAGGGAGGATCCCTTAGTCCTCTCCCCATGATCCTCAACCTACTCTATCCACTTGCTCTTATAAATATGAAGCTCCTCCCCATTCCAAAGGGAGGAAGTCTATAGCACTTATATGCTGGTGGAATGAACCTAGGTGATCCCTATCCATCTCTTGGGAGGCACATATTTCCTTTGGAGGCATTGTCTTGGCTTGTTGGATGAAGATTAAAGTGTTAAGGCTTGGGTTGTAATCATCACTCTTCTATGTATTTCTCACTCATTTACAATAATATAATCTCTTTCCATAAATGTCTTTGTATTGATGATGTTTATAGTTCACTTCCTTAACTGTCTACTTGGATCAGTTAGTGTTTAGATATGCTTTTATTGCTCATTTGTCTCTATGTGTTTTGACAGGTTTTGCAGCGTCGGATCTGATGACCACAAATCTTGGAGCAACAAAAGGGAGAAATATCTACGAATCTAAAGGCAAGGCATCTATGTACCTTGATCTCTAATTGATCTAGGAGAGTAGTTGTATATTCTGCTTCCATTTGTTCTAGATCCAGTTGGACTAGGGAGATCATGCTTGTGTCCGCTCGAGTAGATTGTCCAATAACAAATCTGGCGACCATACTGGGGAATACTTTGTTTTGATTTCAAGTTGAATGTGTTATTCTTTGATTTCTTAATGAGCCACTGCTTTGCCTCTTGAGCCTTTTTCTACCATCAAATTGTCTTCTTGAAGAGTCTGTTGACCTTCTTTGAGTCTGTTTGAATCATTACCAATCCATTTACTCGTTTATTGTTTGGAGATTTTTCATTTTTTGCATTGACCCATTTTCCCAACGCACCTGGTGGTATATCTAGTGCGTTGCTGCCTCACCGACGCTTTCTATCTTTATGCATCTTGCGCCACCAGCGCAATTGCCAGTTTTTCATCTTGCACCGTCGACGCTATAGACTTTTGATCTACCTGCATCGGGCGCTCTGAGCCTAACCACAGGTTGTGCTGTTCCTTCAAGCTTAATGCTTGGGCTACTTCTCTCCAAATTTTGGTTTTTGGGCTGATCAACAGACATCTATGTACTGTACCTTCCAGTCAGAGACCCTTTTGCTTAAGCATTGTTTGTGTTTGGTTTGTTTGTGTTGGTTTTTTGGGTCCTTTTGGTTAAGTAAGAGTTTGGTAGTGGCGGGCAATTTCAATCCCCCATGGTCATCCGCTTCCTCTTGTATTCCCTGACCACCTCACCAGATCTATCCAGCATGCTAGATCCGCTTCCAAACCATTTTTGAGCTTAGTCATTAAGTGTTTGCTTGCATTTGAACGTTTTTGAGTGATTTTTTGTGTCTTTAGGTTATTGGAGTGCTTGTCATCTTTCTTTGGGAATTTCTGAATGATTAGAGTGATGTAAGTAGTCTCTTCTTTTCTTCCATTTACATTTGAAAAACATCATTATTATCAGGTTTTGTCTTGATACATACATTGAAAAATCAAAAGTGCTTCGATTTTATCGTTTTCAAGTTCATTTGAGAATTGTTGTAGAAATTGTTTCGTGGATTGGAATTCATCATCCATTAATCTCTGGGAAGTTTGAAAAGGAAAATTAGTTGTTTGTATTTTTCTTGAATTATGAGTTAGTCATCTTCTTGAAAAATCCAAGTGAAATCAAATTTTTGCAAAGTAATTCCAAGCTTGAAGAGTCATATGCATTTTTGGTTTTCATGTACTTTTAGGCCACCATTGTGAAAATTGAAGAGTTAGTGTGCACTAAGTAGAGATTCTCCTTTTTCATTTACTTAGTTCTATTCTAATTGAAAAAGACAAAAAGAAAATACTTTGATTTGGATTTGATGTGTTACCATTTTTTTATGTTTTGCTTGAAAAATGGAAAAGAGTGCTTTCATCATCTTTGGTAGATTTTGAACTCTTGGGAATTTTGTCGTATTAAGATCATTGGAAAAAGAATTTCTCCTTCCCTTACATAGATTTCATCAAAAGAAAAAGTGCATTTTCATGTAGTTAGGGTTGCATTTGTTTAAATTTGTGTCTTCACCTCATGCATTCACTTAACCGTCCAGATAAAATTTATCGGTAGAACTAGGTTAAAATTTACTAGTAACTTGTGTGTTAAGTTAGTGACATGTTCCAGCGTCGTAAAACGTGGGAGCTGTTGTTATTTTCCTACACTGCATCCCGGGGGCACTGTAGTTCTTCCACGTACCAACCGGTATATCGAAGGCTCTTTCACGTACCTTAGGGTATATCGAAAGGAACTTCACGTACTCGGTAGTATATAGGAAGGCTCTTGTTGTAAGGTTGTGCATTAGACAACACCACTACGAATTTGAGCTCCCACATACCTTGTGTATATCGAGAGACACTCCTAAGATTCCTCAAACCAACAGAGCTAACCATTTGGTCATCTTGGCAGAGCAATACACGGAGAACAACACTCGGGGAGCTACTACGCACGTCCTATCAGGTAGTCGGGTTATATGGTCAGGGGTACGGTCCTAATCCTCCTTGGTTAGTGCTCTGAAATATTGAGTCTAGTATAACTGTTGGAGCCTAGAGTATATCGTGCGTTGCGAAGCCTTGAACATCCTGTGAGGTTCCAGACTTTTGAATCCACACCTATCACATAAGTTTGCTTGCGGCCTTAGTTTGTGTAGATTTTTTTGGATTGCTTTTCTTTTGTATAGAACACACTTAGGAGAAATTCTTGTTCGGTCATTCTGGATGAACAACCTTTGAGAAGGTCCCGCGGAATTTTAAACTTGCCACCCGAATATCCCCTTAACCCGGAGGTACTTTCAAGGGTAAGCATGGATCCACCAACTGCTGTCATATCACCTTAAGCAAAAAGCTCCAACATGGAGTCGGGAGTGAACTTTTCGCTTCCTTTGAGTCCACTAGTCACTAACCCTACAAGGTCTGTGACCATGGAACCATCTACTTCACGGGACACATCCTTCCACCATTCGATAGAAGGAGAACCTGGGGCTATAGATTGGTTAAATCCATCCCCGGATGACCCTGTATCCGCAGGATTTGGTCCATATGCATCCTTTTGGGACACCTCTCTAGGGAAACAATGGACCCACTTGGCATTACATCCGAAGGCAGAACCTTCCCCTCTTCGTTGAGCTCCCCATGCTTCGCGCTTGGCTCCAGTCTATGAACTCATGGACCAATTACACCAACGTGGGGAAGAAATTCGGTGCCAAAGTCTCACATGGAGGATAGACACTTCGAAAACGCCCATATTTCAACATACCCTAATTCGTTCATTATCCATTGCTTCACCGGAAACACTCGCACCCAACATGACCACTTATGAACCTAGTCAACCTTCATTTCCTACGAGTACACCTCTTAATCAAGAGACCAGTTCCATACCTCAAGTGACTCAGAACGTTGAAGGACAACAGTCCAACACCCCTCCTACTACTATTGGAACATTGCCCATCCCTCCCCCACTCCAAAATTCGAGGGAAGGATACTCTTTACCTCCTAATTTCATTGTAAGTAATGTTCCTCCGCTAGTAAGTCAGCATCAAACCATTACGAGTCAACCATCCATAAGTGCTCAAAACATTGTTAATGGGGGGAAACCCTTGTTCTCTAGCCATAATACAAGTGGAGGACTTCCAATCGGTCATTCCCTTGGAAGCTCCTTACCCATTGTGGGATCCACCATGGGATTGCATCATGGTGGGGGACCATCCAACCTAACTTAAGCACCATGGAATCACACGTATCCAGGTCATTTTGACCCTGTGTTGGGACAATTCAATCCCAAAAACGTACTCCACAGGATATTGTATCCCGGAAACCCATACACTCCATGGGGACATTATAATGTTGCACTAATTGGACCCCCACCCACTTTCCCTCATGTCCCACCACCCCCACCTCCTTCTGAAGGTGGCAGACCCCCACCTCATTCCGGAGGGGGCGAACCTCCACCTTCTGGCGGAGGTGGAGGCCCACCTCATTTCGGTGGTGGAGGCCCACCATACTCCGGTGGCAGAGGTGGAGGACCACCACTTTCTGGCAATGGCGGACCCCCACCTTTTGGAGGAGGCCCAACTTATTCTGGAGGTGGTGGCCCACCCTATTTCGGTGGTGGAGGCGGTGGCCCACCCTATTTCGGTAGTGGAGGCCATGGCCCACCCTATTCCGGCGGTGGAGGAGGACCCCCACCTTCTGGCTGAGGCCCACCTTATTTCGGCAGTGGAGGACCCCCACCTTCCGGTGTCAGACCACCCTATTATGGCGGCGGACCACCATTTGGCCCACCACCCAACCCAGGTGGCCCACCGCCTTATGGCCAATTCCCTGTGGGAGGACCCTATAATCAATCGATTCAAGGTCCTAGTGGTACGCAAATGCCATACCAATACTACCAGTATCCGTAACCGAACCAACAGCTACCTTTTCTGGCCACTTTGGATCTGCCAGATCTGTCTCGGTTGACGAACGATCCCATCTTACACGGTTATAATTGGCCACCCATTCCGATCAAATTGCCATCCGATATTCCAAAGTTTGACGGAAATCCCAGTGAGGACCCGAAGAACCACGTGATGACTTACCATCTATGGTGCTCATCCAATTCCTTGATGGACAATTCAATCCGTCTAAGGTTATTTCAACGAACCCTCACCAGTACAGCTGCCAAGTGGTATATTGAATTAACACCGCACTCGTTTCCTGATTTCCGCTCTCTTGATATGTCATTCCCGACTCATTTCTAGTTACCCATATGCTATGAAACTGGTATGGAACTACTGACTTCACTCCGCCAAACCACCGCAACTCATATATCTAATCATATCCATGAGTGGCGGAGGAGATGACGTCTCATTAAGGCTACCATTCCATACCAACTCTTAGCTGACTAGTTCACGAAGTCTCTTTTACCCACCGTAGCTCGAGACGTGGCGATGGGTGGGGCCATCACAGAGGAACAAGTTATTGCTTGTGCCCAGTATTTAGACCCTATCTACGCTCAATCTGGCACACTGTATGACATTGTTCCATACGCCCCCCGCCCTACATACGATCTCGCAAAACCACCTAAGGGACCTAAAACCGACAACATTATTGGTTCCCTTAACTCCTAGCCTGCTCCAAAACATGATGGATCCTCAAACCATCATGGTTCCTCTCCACCCTGAGCACAGGATGGCCACAATACATCCAAGTCTACTACTCATGCTTCCACCGAAGAGGTGAATTCTGTTCAATCAGCTTCCCCTCAAAAATCCAATGGCAAAAAGAAGACCAAAGGTAAACCCTGTTAGAAATAATAATCTCTTAGTTAAATTGTGTTAGTTACATTCAGTTAGTCAGTTCTATAATCAGTTAGCCGGTATTGGCTACAACCGTCAAAGCTTGTAACATATATATACAACTGTGTAATATCAAATAAATAGTTCAACCATTCGTGCTTGTAACTCGTTTGTTCATGTCTTTGTCCATATTTTGAACATGGTATCAGAGCATTTGGTTAATCCGTTGGTCAATCCAAAAAGGATTTAGGAGCCTCTTCTTGATTTGAGGTTTTGTTGAACCATTGAAGGTTTTGTTGAGCCCTTAGAGGTTTTGTTGAGCCGTTGGAAGCTTTGTTGCACACACAGAGAAAAGTCTGTTTTCATAGAAGCTGGTACTCAATGCAGAGTAAAATCTGTTATTGAAGTTTGTTGAAACCGCTTGCACATAGAGTGTTTGGTTGATCCAAAATTGGATTAGTTTCTGGAGAACCTCTTCAAAGATTGAAGAGAAGGTCCTGTTGAAGCAGGAGCAGATTTTGTATGATTAGCTGAGGTTGAACCAGTCATTGGACAGCCTTTAAGAAACCACCAGTCGTTGGTTGGATCAGTCGTTGATAGAGAAGCCTGTTGAAGACATCCAGGCTTTGCCATTTCTAAGAAAATTTTGTGTGAAGAAACTTTGGTGTGGAAGCTTGCTGCCCTGTATGAGGTCCAACGTAAGGAGATAGTGTTGCTGTCTGCTGCAGTTGTTAAAAAGAATCCTGCTGCCTCATTTGCTGTCCACCATAAGAATTATTGCTGAAGAAGTTTGTTGTTCTGAGGAATTTGGCCATGAAAGCTGCGAACCATAAGAATTGAAGTTTGCTGTTCTGAGGAATTTGGCCGTGAACCGCCTTGAAGAATTATCGCTGAAGAATTTTGAAATCCCTATGTAAGAAGATTACCATTCAGGTATTCGCTTGAGAAATTCGATGTGAAAGTCGATGTGAGGTCATGCAGTGTTGAGAGTTTGCAGTAGTTGATGAAATCTACCAAACAAGGAAGAATCGTTGCCGTAAAGAAGATAAATACAGATCCTGAAAGTACACAGAAGATTTGTCAATCCTTCTATTTTAAAGAATCGCTGCACAAGAGAAAAAGTCCGTAAGCCAAATGACTGAAAATCTTATTTTTGAAATATTTAAATAATGGTGTGATAAGTCGTATGAAAAGGAAATGTTAATTTTTAAAAGGAGCATTTTTAAAAACAGATTTAAGGAAGGTTTATGTAATGGAGACATGTGAAGACTTATTTTTAACCATTCGACCAAAATAAGAAAAGGAACACGTTTAGTTTTTGAAAAGGTTTTGATGTTGGTTATTTCCAAAAAGAAGATCGATTTTTGTTAAGTTTGAATATGGTTGAAGAAAAGTTAATTTCGTCAATCTCAAAAGAAGTTTTGGAAAGTTTTCTTGATATATTTATATATTCTGGTGAAAGAGAATTTGGAAAGTTTTCTTGATATATTTATATATTCTGGTGAAAGAGAATTACAAAAGAGTTAATATTTTGGTTAGAGAGAATTATAAAAAGTTTGTTTTGTGAAGATAAAAAGCTGGAATTGATTTCTAAGAAAGTTTTATGAAGTGTGGTGAGAGCAGCTTTATATAAAAAAATGAGGAGTCTTATATTGATGAATATCAATTGATTTTGAGAAATAAAATAATTTATTTGGTGTGAAGAGTTGCTGTTGTTTTTGAGAAAATTTTGAGGGGAAATATAAAGTATTTCTAGTTATGGAGCAGATCAATGAAGATTTAGAGCATAGTAAACCGAATCTAGATGAAGAGATAGATGAAATATTGAGAATATCTATGCCGATTTTGCCATTTTTTGAAGGTATGGATTATGAAATTTGGGCAAATAGAATGGAAGATTTGCTTTGTTCAGTAAATTTAAGGAGTTTTGTTCAAAAAGATTTTGAAGATCCTCATAACAGAAAAAATGCAATAGCAAGATTTTTTATTTTGTCAGCAGTGGATGAAAATGTTTTTTATAGTGTTTTCTATGAACTTCATCAAGTTCTTAGTGCAAAAGCTTTTTGGGATGCTTTAGAGATGAGGTATAGTAGAAAGAGAAGAAGCATGAATGCTTTGCAGCATATTAGTAAATTCGAAGAAGTTTTTGTGTTTGAAGCAAAAGAAGAAGATGAAGAAAAGAAAGTCGAAGAAGTTCTTGATAAAGTAGAGGAGAAGAATATTGAAGACCTTGTGTGTGCCATAGAGCATGAAGAGGAAGGTGAATCCCACTGCGTAGATACACCAGTGGATGATAAAGTTGCCATTGTAGTAGCCTTTGATGATGAAGAAGCAATAGATATTGCTGATGACATTAACTTAGTGAAGCGAACAAAGTTTGTTGTTGACAATTCGATTGAAGATAAAACTGCCCATGTAGCAGTATTTGATGAGAAACAAGAAGAAGATTTTGTAGAGTGTTTGGAGAGTCCATTCCTACACAAGGAAAAGATGCTTGAAGCATCAACCGAGACCAAAGAATCTCATGTTTTTGGAACTGAAAACCTGTGTGTGTTTGCAGATTATGCAGGTACTATGAAAGAAGAACATCACTTAGATGTGTTAACAGATTATTATGAAGAGTTGAGAATGCTAGAAGAGTGGATAGAAAATCCAAGGATTTGTGAAGACATTGATAAAAAGACGGTAGCAGATGAAGAATCTAAAATCATTATTCAAGAATCAGAAATTAGCATTGCAAAAATCCCCCAGGAAATAAAGTTAAGTAACATACACATGCAAGGAATAGAGCTGAACATTGAGATAGAAGAATTATGGAAGTGTTTGCGGAAGATTTTTGGGTGGAGACACAATGAGACAAAGAATATAGTCAACCACAAAGATTAGTTGATTGAAGATACAATTGAAAGCAAGGAAAGAGGAAGACAACAACATCATATTTGGGATCCAGGTGAACATTCTATATTTGAAGATGAAGATGAAGATGAAAGAAATAGGCCTAAGCAGCCTAATCTAAACCCAATTTAGATTTATGAAATTTTTGTTAAGTGTTTGTAAGCTTGGATGAGACTTAGACCAGCAAGCATTTGCATTTGGGAGATTTGCATTTTAGATGTTTTAGAGTATCATAATTATGAGGGAGTGTTGTGTTTAGTAAGAATGTAACACTTGAGATTAAGAGGGAGTGTTAGAAATAATAATCTCTTAGTTAAATTGTGTTAGTTACATTCAGTTAGTCAGTTCTATAATCAGTTAGCCGGTATTGGCTACAACCGTCAAAGCTTGTAACATATATATACAACTGTGTAATATCAAATAAATAGTTCAGCCATTCGTGCTTGTAACTCGTTTGTTCATGTCTCTGCCCATATTTTTAACAAACCCAAGAAGTCTTCAAATCAGCAGGAGCACAAGCACCCTCCTGAAGACACGAAGCAGAAAAGGAAGGTCAAGTATCCTTGCTTACTGTTTGGCGATGACCATTTCAGCAAGGAATGCCCACATAGGGAGGAAATTCATAGGTTTCTCAAGGGAAAATCCACTCCCGCAATTCTCAACGATCCCTTCCCCACTCAAAATCAACAACTGATCGCACAACCTCCTCCCTCACAAGGAGAAACATCCTCCACCGCGCATGTTCTCATGATCCGTAGTGAAACAATTAACGTACACACACGATCACGATCATATAACTCAGTCCCTCCTAAGGAACCCGTCGGAAGTAATACTGAAAAAGCTTCTGTCTCTACTCCCGATATTTTCGTGCCGCAAGGTCCTCTCACCATAGAGAAACCTTCATTAGAGTCAGTGTTGCATTCGCCTAAGAGCACGATTTGAAAAGTAGTTTTCAATCCTAATGCTCGGGCCTCTCATAATTATAACATTGTAGAGGACTTGGCACAAGATCCTTGTGCCATGTCGACGCTCGAAGTCTTGCAGAATTGTCCCAATCAACGCAAGACACTCCTCGCCGCGATCGGCGCGATAAACCCGGATTCCTCAAATACGATCATGTTCAAACTCGAGTACTTTAAACCAAGGCTTTCCCATCAGCTGGCCTTCCAAGTTGCCACGAAGGTTGCTGGGAAGACAATCCATCGTACGGTATTAGATGAAGGTGCTTCCACCTCGGTCATGTCGTTATCTCGTTGGTGAGCCATTGAATCTCCTGAGTTAAACCGTTCTCCCACCACCTTGAAAGCATTCAACGGTCGTGGATTCCAACCTCATAGGCTCTTACAAGCCTTAACAGTAGAATTGGGGTGAAAGACTACAACCATCAACGTGGAAGTGGTTGCTCCCCCTTTGGATTATAACCTCTTGCTTGGTCATAACTGGTTTTACGCCATGACTGCATTCGCGTCTTCCGTCTTCTGCATTGTGTGATTCCCCCATCAAGGTCGAATTGTCACCATCGACCAACTGGACTTCTGTACACCGGACACCGCTACTCATCCCGACGATAATGTGCCTTTGCTAGGACAATCTTCGCAGTTATATGAGAGCGTGGGGGTCGGCCTCATAAAAGACTCATCTCTTATGGGTGTCTTTCCAATCCCGGATCCCCCTAACCATGTTGCCACAGTGAACATGATCTCCTCCATGAATCCATCATCTTCCAACTCTCTAGATCCATGGCTCATACCCGATGAGGCTACCAACCCCGGATCCCCCTAACCATGTTGCCACAGTGAACATGATCTCCTCCATGAATCCATCATCTTCCAACTCTCTAGATCCGTGGCTCGTACCCGGTGAGGCTACCATGCATTTGATTGGAGATACCATGCCTCTCTCAGCCAGCTAAAGCTACTTATGAGGCTATCTAGTCAGCTCTTGAGGACCACTTGGTTGTGGCCTCTACATCCGGTTCTCTACAACGAACGTCATCCTATTCAGATCCTCTGCTCCGGAATTTTCACTCTCACGAGTCCATTATGGAGATTATGAGTGTAGATGACCCCTTGTGGGAAGACCTCCACCATTGATTGTCTTTCCTACCTCCTTTAGACTCCGTGGAGAACAACATTACCACCATTTTTACACCATATGTCTATCTTTTCCCCCAGTCATCGATCCTCACTTGCGATACGGTCACTGAAGGCAACTTGGAAAACATCGAGTCCACCATTTCAATTGACATCTCAGTTACCCTTGGTGTCATGGAACATATCTGGTTAGGCCAAAACTGTTCTCCCGAAGAGGTCACTACATACACATCTCTATTCAAACAGTTCTACGACATGTTCGCATGGTCCTATGAGGAAATGCCCCGGATAGATCCCGCTATTGTTGTGCATGAGATCCAAACCTATCCCGACGCTAAACCAGTCCGCCAAAAGTTAAGACCAGTGCACCCTCGAAAAACTACGACAATTAAAGCTGAGATTGAAAAGCTCTTGAAGGTCAGCTTCATCTACCCTGTTCCTTTAATAGAATGGGTCTCCAATGTCGTCCCTGTGGCCAAGAAGTAGGGAACCATCCGTGTCTATGTCGATTATAGGGACTTGAACAAGGATTATCCTAAGGACAATTACCCTACTCCCTTCATCGATCTGATCATTGACAATTGCGCTGGAAGTGTCATCTTTTCCTTTATGGATGGCTTTTCGGGATACAACCAGATCGAGATCCACCCGGCTGACCAACACAAGACCGCTTTCATCTGTCCTTGGGGTACGTTTGCTTATCACAAACTCCCTTTTGGCCTGAAAAATGCCGGTGCTACATTCCAACGGGCTATGTCGTATGCTTTTCATGACGTGAAGGAATTTGTGGAGCCCTACCTGGACGATCTCCCTGCTCATTCGCAGCATCGTGAGTTCCACATTGATCATCTGACGATGGTATTCCTCAGATGCAAGTGGTATAACATCTGTTTGAATCCTCACAAGTGCATATTCTGTGTCAAATCCGAGCGCCTCCTAGGATTCATCGCTTCAAAAGACGGGATCCACATAGATCCCTTGAAGGTGGAAGCCATCGTTTCCCTCCCACCTCAACACTGATATCCCGAAACTACAAAGTTTGCAATGGAAGGAAAACTACTTACGGCATTTTGTTTGTAATTTCACTGAAAATATGCAGGGCTACATGCGATTACTGAAGAAGGACGTCCACTTCATTTGGGACGACCAAGCGCAACAATCCTTCGACAGTTTGAAACATGCCATTACCCACACCCATGTGCTCCAACCGCCCAATTACTATAAGGATTACATCCTTTATCTTGCCGCTTCTGCCACCACGATCGCCATGGTCTTGGTCCAGGAAGATGATAATGCCCAGGAACATGTGATCTATTACCTAAGTAAGGGGCTTATTGACTCCAAAACTCGTTATTCGCATGTCGAGAAACTCGCTCTCGTGGCAGTTATTGTCATCCAAAAGTTCCGACACTACATACTCCTCTGCACCCCGACCATCATTGTCGACTCGAAACCCATGTAGCATGTCCTTACACATCAGGTGCTCGGGGGAAAGTACTCATGCTGGATCGTGATACTTCAGGAATTCGATCTCCTCTTCGAGAAGGCCAAGTCTAAGAAATCTATGGTTTTCGCGGAGCTCATTTGTGATCTTCCCCGTGTTGATCCAGATACTGATCCCATTGACTCTCTCCCCGACAAGTCGTTGTTTCTAATCAACACGTCTGACCCATGGTATGGAGATATTACCTTATATCTTCAAACCCAACGGTTCAACCCCCAACTATCTCATGACGATCGTCGTCGTATATGCCATCACGCCAAGTACTACTTGATCATTGGTGATACTTTGTATCGCCGTGGTGTTGATTCCATTCTTCGACATTGTCTAACCCACGAGGAGGATGAACATGTCTTGAATGACTGTCACTCCAGGGCTTGTGGCGGTCATCTTTCTGGGATGGCTACGGCCCAAAAGATACTACGCGTGGGATATTACTGGCCTTTGATCTTCAAAGATTGCATCGAGGTCGCTAAGAAGTGTCCCCCATGCCAACACTTTCAATTCAAAAAGCGCTCCCATCCAGCCCCTTTACATCCGATTATTGCCGTCGGCCCCTTTGCTAAATGGGGCATAGATTTCATGCATTGTAAGCCTACCTCGGTCGGGGGGCATGGTTACGTCATAGTAGCTGTTGATTATTTCACTAAATGGGCCGAGGCTATGCCTATGTACAATGAGGACGGAAAAACCGCCGCACTCTTCATGTTTAATCATGTCATTGTGCGGTTCGAAGTTCCACAAGCCATAGTTACCAATCATGGATCTCACTTCCAAAACAATATGGTGGAAGAATTGAGTGCCAGACTGGGTTTTCGCCATGAAAACTCAACCCTTACTACCCACAGTCTAATGGACAAGTAGAGGCCATCAATAAGGTCTTGAACACCATGATTCAACGCATGGTGGGTACACACAAAACAAACTGGCATAACATGCTATTTTTTCCCTATGGGCATACCGGACCTTCGTCAAGACTGCCACCGGATTTACACTGTTTCAACTAGTATACGAATTACAAGCAGTTTTACCAATAGAGTGCGAGATTCCATCTCTCAAACTCCCAGTTGAACTTCTCCCGAACACCACTGCCGAGGAAGAACACTTCCTCCACCTAGCAAAACTCGACGAGACTCTCCGCGATGCTGCTCTTGCCAACGAGGCACATAAGAAATGCATCAAAGCTCAGTACGATAAGTCGGTCAAACCTCGTGTCTTCAACGAGGGTGATATGGTCGTCACATATGACCAAAGGCATGATAAACTGGGGGAAGGTAAGTTTGAGTCCATGTGGCATGGGCCATACATAGTAAAACATGTTATGGAGAAGGGAGCATACGAGCTAGAGGATTACAATGGAATATCTATGGGAGAGCCTCACAATGGGCTCTACCTGAAGAGGTACTATGCCTGAGTCTTTCACACATAATTATCTTGTATATACTGTACATGGCATGTGTTGTGTGTGGTGTGACGCTTTGTTTTATGTGTGCCAGGATCTTGTTTTTTTCTCTACTTATACCATGTTCTGTCTGTATGTGCAGAAGGCAACTGTTTTGGATTTGTGGATGGTGCCAGCCGGCATACCCGTAACTTTGCTTCGGAAGCCTGGGTACTTTATTCCCCTACCGGCGAGCTTATCAGCTCAGGAGGAAATTGTATAGGATACGCAACCAATAACGCCATAGAATACCATGCGGTGATTGGAACCTTAACCGACGCTCTTTCATTGGGTATGAGCCACATTGTTATCCATATTGATTCAGAACTAGTGGTTTCTCATCTCAACCGGATCTATGCTATCCGCGACCCCGCTCTACTCCGTCTTTTTCGACGAGTTCGTCTCCTGGAGAGGTTCTTTGAAACTATTCAATACCTGCACATTCCACTAGACATGAACATGGTTGCCTATTCGATGGCGAATTTCATCCTAGATTGGTACATTGCACACACATAAGAGATCCAAAAAATACAAAGACAGGCATAACATGTAAATCATCCATAGTATAAGCAAAACACATAGATAAGATCCCATCAATCACCATTAGAACACAGTACATAAATACACCAATAGAGTCTGTATATATCATAATACAAAATTGATAGTGCTGATACAAAAATTTAAAGCACATAAGCTTTCAGAAGAAATCATCCTATACAAAATCTGAAGCTCATGGCTTTCAGTATATACATAACATGATCCTAGTCCCTAAGACGCTCATGATAGCAGATCACAGCCCTCGCCACTTTCTGGAGCAATGTGCCAAAACGCAAAGATACCCCGACCGTAAGTCGCTGGTAGCGACGGGGTAGGTCATGGACACCTGGCTCCGGGATATCCAGTGTCAGCCTGTGGAGGTTCTCCTCGACCTCCTCCATCTCCTTGATGGCATCTCGAGTCGTGGGGCCCATCTCCGACATCGTCCCTCTCCGCGCTATAGGAGAGACTCCAACCGGTCGCGACGGATCCACATCTGCATGAAACATATGAAAACCATCATCACTACTCCAAAAAATCATAAATACACAAAATGAAAAACACAAGCAGCAGTTGTTCTTACTGATATCATCCCATTGCACTCCCTCAGGAAGCACCAGGTCAGGGTCCCCTCTGAAGTTTGTCCCATCGTACGGGTAGTCCTCCACCATGAGGAGATGTCCCCTCAACCATGTGAAGAATGCTGGACCGAAGCTAATAATAGGACCCCCACCACCATGGCGGGTCATTACCTCGGACCACCTGGTCACATGAGGATCTAGAGCATCTCGATCCTCAAGCTCTACCTGCGGGCGTAAGTGTGGCACCCACTCCAACACGAATGATATCACCACTGAACCGTAACCAAATTGCTTCAGCGCCCTATGCCAGCATTTGGTCAGCTGATCCCGTAGACTGGTGAGGAGCCCCTCACACCAGTTGAATACAGTTGGAGCCATACACTCCTCAGCAAACATCATCTTCGATTTGCTCGCCAGATGAGCAGATCGACTACCAGCCACCCTCACAATGGTAAATAGCATAGTACGAAGAGCTCGGTCTCGGAAGTCCTTGATGGGAATCTTCCCACCAACCATCTGAGTACCTGGAGTGCACCATTGGTCAATTATGTCCTCCACAGTGCGATCACCCCCTCGTGATCCAGATAGGGATACAGGGTTTCCCCGTCGGGACAACCATGTTAGGAAGTAGATGTCCTCAACATCTATACTCAAAGTGTGCACACCAATCTGAAAGTGTTGCTGTACCGGGTCCTAGCATTGGATCATATGTGACATCAACAGTACTTGGGCCCTCATGCCCAACACTCGGAAGTACTTGAGCAAGCTGCAATTCCTCAATGTGGCTATGCATTGGGGACCATTTTCTGCTTGTGCGTCGTCAAGCTCATGCTCGCGTTCTCGTCACTCGAGGACCATTTTGGTTGCTGTAATCATGTCCAAAAGGACAATAAAACATCATTAGAATCTTTTCAACCCATCCACAATACCTTTGTGTGGTTAGATTTTGCACATGCTTGGCGGACTTGCGCCGGCGCTGCTCGTCTTTATAGACAGGGCGCCGCCAGCGCAAGACGTTAGCTCGGGATTTGCATCGGCGCTATCACGGCACAGTTCCTGAAAGGGGAGACTGCGTCGGCTGCCGAGCGCAATATGTCCCTCCAACCATGTCCAAAACCCAACAAAAATGAAGAAAAGCAAAAAAGTAAACCGTTGAAAAGTTAAATAGCCGAGTTTAGGGTTACCTGTCGCTGATGACACTTGAAACGATCGATCATAGCTCCCGGAATCGGCAAAGGAAAAACAACTCCAAACGACACTCCTCACCTCTCCAATTTGGTAAAAAACAAATGATGCTTATTTTTCACTCTTTGCTCATTTTTATACCAAAAAGGGTATATTCCCTTTTTTATTTAATTATTTGTGGGTCATTTTTGCTATAAGTTGAGTTCATTTCTACGTTTTGAATGTTCAATCGACCATTCTAACCTAGTTTGAAGCTTGCAGGTGAAGTAATGTACCTCATTAATACTATTTTTCAGCGATGGTGGTCATCTCGCACTTATTATCAGGTATGAACGACTCATTGAGCATTTTCATGTCATTATTCCGCTCATTAATACAACCATTAATGACACTGAGCTAACTCTTTGTTCTTTCTAATGCTCGTAAAACGATGAGAATAAGTCACCGAGTTATAGTTTATCACTTTTTTCGAGCTCGTTAAACTTCCACGAAAAAGGAACCCCTCAGAGTCTTTGTTTAAGCTCTTTTTAGGCTCTCGAAATACGAAAAGATCGCCAAGTGAACTTGATACATTCACGCTTGTAAAAGTATTTGAACGGTCGTCTTCCTGGTAATAGTTTACCCCTTTTTCAGACCAGGTGGCACTATTTACGAAAAATGAATACTCCAGCCAATCGTGACTAGAAGAGTTCTCTCTCGCGTTGTTTTCCCCTTTTCAGGGCGAAGAGACTAACTTTACGAAAAAGGACCTTTGGATTCTTCTTTAGTTCTTTTCAGACTTTCTAAATATGAAATGTCGCCAAGTTTACCTTCTATGGACTCTTTAAAATTTAACATCGAAGGACCCGTCATGGGATGAACCCCTCCTATCCTAGGTTTGTAAGACGTTTGGGATTGGACTCATCCATGGGATGAGATATACCGAGCATATGTTTACACTCCTCAAGCTCGTTAAAAAACAAGAGAGGTACTCATCAATCGTGATGGGAAAAAATGAGATATTTTGTGTTACACTATAATTTACGGCAGTACATAGTTACTCTTGAACATGGCACTCATTTGCATTTGCATCCAATACTTGGGTAATCCATTTGTCTTCTAGTCCTACTGATTCCATGAGTCATGTCACTTCTTTGGGTCATCCAAAGAATGTTTCCATCATCAGTTGCATTGGGGGTCAATATCATTCTCGTCATGTCAATACTGCCAAGTCATGCCATGCCCATGTTCAAGAGACGTTTGTTACTCGTCATCTGCATTCAGTACACCTTCCATCATGTCGGTCTACCCTGAGTCAGTCTTGCATATTAGTCGACCATCTGTTCTACTCCAAACATCTGTTATCGAGTTTCGTGTCGATGATGGGGGATTCATCATGGCCCTCCTTTGACGGATTCATCCTTGTCGACTTCAACACATCATCCGGGGATTGAATCTAGAAACCAATCGAGTACCTTGGGCCTGCATGCCTCAATGGCAGGTTACCTCGCTTCCAACATGAGTTTACATAATTGACTCTTGATTGAAAGATTCCATTAAGCGTTTGACCTCAGCTCATTGATTCACGCTTGATGGTATGTACTATGATACCTTGGGAATCATCGACATCAATGGCGATTTCCCTCGCGCTTGTTAACGGTATACATCAATGACCGGTAATCAAGTGGTTTCTACCATGTTCGACTCCAAGACATTGTAATCACATGGATGTTGGAATATTTTATATTCCTTGATATTGTAAAAGAGTAATACATTATATCTCATATTCATTATGGTAAAATATACTCTTGATATTCATTATTATATAAAGAGATGATATTATGGAGAATTATATTATCCCACATGTAATATGTGAGAGTAATTCCTCCTCATCTCTTAGTATATAATAGAGTCAAGGGAGTCTTTCACTTTCATCCATTAATCCATTCATCCAGTGTGGATCATTAACATGATTCTTCTATATTGTATTGGGGTTATTGACATTGCTCTCTTGTAAGCTTGGAGGAGATATTCAGGAGATAATAGAAAACTACCTTCCCGTGGACGTGGCCCAATTGGGTGAACCACGTATATATGGTGTACTCTTTTCTCTTGTTCTCTTTCTGTACTTATTGTTGATATATTATTGTTTTGCATAGATAGGTAAGCTAGTTTAGTTAGATCCATATCTCTGACATGGTATCAGAGCTTGTTGCTATGATCAAGCACCTTCAATTGCTTTCAAACAATATTTTATTATTTGGGAATTGATTATTTCTTGTAGATTTGCTTTCTATCTGGTAGCCATTAGGCTTCTCTTCAGATCTGGGCATATTTCTGCAATTTTTTTATTTCTAACCCTAACCTTGTTGTGTAGATTTTTGCAAAAAAATTTCAAGGATTTCTTAATGTTGTTTTTGTCGATCTATATGATTTTCTGATTGTCCTCAAGGAGATCTATCTTCCGGTTGTCAAAATGACAACTTTCGTCCAAGTTTGGTAGACTTTGTGCAGGTTTCCGTCTTCGGTAGATTCGACACTGTTTTCAGCCTTAAACTGGACACCCGCAACTGTTCCTGTGGTGAACTCGCACATGCTTCGACAGACCCACGACTTCACAGTACAGAGACCCGTGCGTAGCCGCGACTCCTCTACACCGGAACCTGTGCACCCACAGTTGACTCTACTGTCAACCCACGCATACTCGCGACATTTGCTGAGCAGAACCCACGCATATTAGCGTATGTGCGCAAGTTTCCTGTTGACAGACCCATGCATGACCATAACTCGGTATTTTTTACTGGATTTTTTATTATAACTTGTTTTTGGAATTGGAGAAGTTATTCGGGACAATCTACGTGCATAGAACAAAAGTCTGGGCAAGTCTTGGCACTCAACCAAAAGGGTTGTAAGTAAAAGTTTATGTTTCCTTTACTGTTTTTCTAACTGTGTTTTTTGTAGATTCAGATCAGTACGATAAAGTATTTAAGTCTTTTGTTATTCATTTTTTGTATTTAAGTTTTGTTTCTAATAATGTTTATTAAGAGATGATTTCTTGTTCTTGATATATATTTTGTCTCACATTTCTATATGGAAACATTGACATCTTTTAAGGGCATGGATCTCTAGTATTTTGTCATGATGATAGCTATAAACCATCTAATGCTTAATATTTTTTAACAAGATACTTAATAACTATTTTGTTCTTTTTTGTTTAACCATGTTGATTTCTAATCATGTCATGTTTTATAAAAGCAATTTTATAAGAACAATCTCATATGTGTTATTTTGTGATCATTATTTGCTATATTAGTCCCTGTCGTAGGCAGAGACTATATGTTCCGTTTTTTAGTATTAATTTACTTTGTAAAAAACTATTTTTAAAACTTTCCTATAGTTTATCCAATGTTGAAATAATTTACGTATTTATTTGTATTTATTTAATAAAATATTTTAATAAGTGTGTAAGTCTAATTGGTGGAAAGTGCTTTAAAAGACAATTTTCATCATTGGCAAGGATTAAGTAAAAATGAAAATAGAACGACTTTGAACTTGCAAATGTTAACATCTAAATATATTGTTTATAGTGGATAGGCTGACAATTGAGCATAATGACATAAGTATCTAGTTGACAGGCATCAAGGTTTACAAGTTGACAGGTTTGCAACTTTGCATTTAAACCTTTTTACAATTGTGTGCCTCCTGGAATGCCAAGTGTGGCAGATACCATGAATACTAAGTGTAGAATCGAGGAATTGAGTGGTAGTATGGTTTCTGTTCTCATCTGAGCTTGGTTTTAGCCTGGGAAACGTTATTGATCATGCTAGTGATTTACTCAGCGTGGGTTTCGCCGTTTGAGTTTGGGTTTATTGAGGAGTCGAAAGGAGGTTTATTTGTTACAGACCTCATTGTAGACATCGTTTTTGCAATTGACATTATTATGACCTTCTTCGCAGCTTACCTAAACAGAAGAACATACTTGCTGGAGTACGATCACCGCAAAATTGCTAAAAGGTTAGTTGTTTTTTCAATTTTCAAAGCCATGAAGAAGATGATGATCGTCTTTCCTTTATAGAATAAACTTGAAACTGCAATCAACATAAATTTCACTCTTTATAAAGCACCATCTCATCATCTTCCTTTGCTATTCGCACATGTATATTTGTACATGGTTTATATTTGATGTCTGTTCAACAGTGCCCTTTCAGGCACTTAGTCTAATATTCAAAAGGAAATTTGGGTTAGGGTTCTCCTATAATGCTCTTAAAGCTAATTTGTGTAAGTTAAATACCAGGAATTCTATTTTCTTGAATTCAGTGGAAGGTCGCTATAATTGCGAATAGAATTGACCAACACAATGAATTTGAAGCCGTATTGGCTTAACAATGCAGGTAACACTATTTGCGATTCACTGTGCTAGATGCTTTTATTATCTGCTTGCTGCTAGATATCGTGATCCAAGCAGGACATGGATTGGTGCTGTAATTCCAGATTTTGTAAAAAAAAGTCTATGGGTTTGCTATGTTACTGCAATCTATTTTTCCATTACCAGTTTGACCACTATTGGGTATGGAGATCTGCATGCTCAAAATACGAGAGAAATGATATTTGATATCTTCTATATGTTATTCAATCTAGGTTTGACTGCATACTTGATAGGAAACATGACAAATTTAGTTGTACATGGCACAAGACGGACCAAAATATTTGTAAGTAATATATTTCGAGTAGATTTGTGTATGGAAAAGTTATATCTACATATTTTGTCTTTTCAACGCAAAATTGCTAGGTAATATGAGGATTCCACTTCCATTTTAATTGCAGAGGGACATAATTCAGGTAGCTTCGAGATTTGCTTTTAGGAATCAGCTGCCATTGCAATTGTAAGAGCAAATGTTAGCACATTTATGCTTGAAATTCAGGACCGAGGGCTTGTAGCAAGAAAAGACATTGAATGATCTTCCAAAGGCCATCCGTACAAGCATTGCAAACATCTTGTTTTTCCCTATTGTTGAGAAAGTGTATCTTTTCCAAGGAGTGTCAAATGATTTCCTTTTCCAGTTGGTAAGTACTCCCTAATTATGATAAGGATACCGTTTTGATAGTGGGCTTCAGTGCAAAATCTTTGAGAAAAAAATGATGTGATAGTTATCCTATGTTTGGAAGGTTTCAGAGATGAAGGCAAAGTACTTTCTGTTGAATATTGTAACTTCTAAGAATATTATATTTGTATATTATTTATTCCGGAGATGTTCCATACCTCCGATGTGATTATACTATGAATCCGGAGATGTTTATTCCTCCAAATTGGTTGTGGTAACTAGGGTTATTAGACCCACCATGTGGGGGTTGGCCCAGTCAGTTATAATAGGGTATTTAACCTAATGGTTAAATACGAGCCTACATGTACTTGTGTAAAATACATGTTAGTGTAGTGTATAAATAGAGGAGGTATGTTCCTCATTTGACACACACACTCACTTGAAGAGAGGCGCACTTGTGGAGGAGAGGTCTGCTATGGTGGAGGAGGAGATCATGTCTTTGGTTTGCATCTTTGTATATTGCTGGTCATCTATATTGAGGAATCTTTACTGGGTTTTCTACCCCATGAGGGTTTCCCAGGATAAATCTGTGTCTCTTGTGTTTATGCTATGCTTGCTGTTTCTTCAGTGATCCTGTATATGCTATTATTGTGAAATGGAATGTAATGCTGCTATTTTCTGTCTTAGCATATAGAAATTTTAACATGGTATCAGAGCTAACCTGAAGGAAGGCAATGTATGGCACTTACGACACTTGCTTCTCTTGCGACAATTTGAAGGTTAGGGTTTTATATAGCAAAAACCAGTCATCGTGGAACTTTCGCTATAAATCCATTTATGTGAAGTTTCAGGATCTGAAAAGTTTACAGGTCATAGATAACATCCCCAGATACCTTGTTTCCAAAGGGAACCCTCAGATTCGTTGTACTTTATGAGTTATGATCAGTACAAGTTAGGGTTTCTGCCTCTTCCAGATCTCAGTCAAAATCAGGTGACCTTGGAAAAAAGGTCATAACTTGGGCTAGGAAGCTCCAAATGAAATTTAGTAAAAAGTGATAGGTAGTACACAGACTATACTATCTCAGGAAACTTTTTCAAAGGCCGAAGGTGAACCAGTGACACGTGGTACACCGTACAAGTTCGCTCTCCTGTTTTATCCCATAAATAGGTCACGTTGCGATACTTGGCATAACTCTCTCTCAGAGAGTCCAATTGAGGTCAGACCTATCAAGATGGAAAGATAACAGGGCGAGCTATCTCAGGAAAAGTTTTCAGAGGCCGAAGTTCAAACAGTGACACGTGGCACGTCGTACAAGTTCACTCTCCTGTTTTATCCCATAAACAGGTCACGTTGCAACACTTGGCATAACTCTCTCTCAGAAAATCCAATTGAGGTCAGACCTATCAGGATGGAAAGATGACAAATCAGGCTACTGCAGAAAAGGTTTTCAGACCCTGTGGAGCAGAAATTTCAGAGTTATAGCAGAAACAATCAGGTGCATATTTCTGTCAAAACATAATTATTTTTGGAGCACCTTTATTCATGGCTTCCGGAATTTAGGGTTTCGGAGAAAGTTAGAATTTTTGGAATCAGAGTCCACGGCTGGAAGCTCCTCAGAAAAATAAGAGTTTATAGCCTTGGATCAAACCTTTTGATTGGACAGAAGGGTGGGCTTCATCAAACCCTAGTTCGGGTTCCTGTCCAGAAGATCCAGAAGTTTCGAAGGCAATTTTGAGGGGTCAAATTTTGGAGATTTCAAAATTGAAGAATGCTAGGTTGATCAACTCAGCAAGACACATTCTTCCATCCATTCAGAAGTGTGAAAGTCAAAGATTGAATTTTTAGGGTTTCTCTAGCAAACCCTAATCAAGCTCCAGATCAAGTTCCAGGGGGAGTTGAGGCTAAGGCCTTACATAAGAAGACTACAAAAAGTCTCGACAGGTATGACTTAAGGAGGTTCAGGTATGCCTTGAAATCTGATTCTTGATTAAGTTCATAATGTGTTTGTCTTCATGTTATTTATTAGTACAATCTTGATTAATGTTATTAATTGTCTTATCACCCTAGTAACAATATGAATGCATGTGAATGATCGAAGACATTCATTGATTAGGGCTATATGATTGTACTTATGCATTATGGTGTTGTGTGAGGTTGATGTTGTCTGCTAACAAGACACAGGTACATCACAAAAGACAAATCAAGTTCCATGACCATGACATCATGAAGACAAAGACTCACGAGGTATGTATGACTTTGTTATATCATGTTTAACCTATGAGACATGCAGGTTCTAGCTCAGGATCTCTAAATCATTGAAGAGATTGTTTAGGTATGTTGTACATAACTAAGCAGGTATACTAATCTAGGTATGTTTTCCCGTGTCATGTTAGAATCTTACCTTGTGTAAGTATACTTGGTATGATTGGTTAGTAATCAAGGGTTTATGCATATTATGTCTCTTATCTTGGTTGATGATTTAACTAACTAGATCAAACAAGAATATGCATGAGTAAAAGAGACTTCCTTGAAACCCTGAATACTAATGATCATGACTGTACATATTCAAGATTATTTAGAATTAGAATGTTTTGATAATATTGAGAATATACTAATGAATGTATGTTTGTGTATGAGATCATGAGGATGACACTAGTGTACACTTGAGCATGCACAGTGGTACAGAATGAATAGAAGTTCAGAAGACATACAAAAGATCAAGCGGGAGGCAACCACACAAACATAAAAGATAAGTATTTGGGTTGTTATTAGAAATAGTAAATGATATTGCTTGTATGCATATTTGTATTCCTAGAATATATCATGCCGAGTATAAACATTCATAAAGCATTAAACAGTATACTACTAATATGCATATGATTGGTAAATTGGACAAAAATTCCATTGTTGCTTGTCTAGAATGAAACCTCTTTGCTGACATGCTGAGAGCTGTGCACACTCTCGATAGTATGTTCTGGTAGAGATGGAAGGCATCTAGATAGCCACTGTATGCATACAGGATATGGGAAAGTGTTGTGCCAAAGTATTGGTCAAAATAGTTGCATAACTATGTAAATGATATCTGTATGCATAATAGGTTATCATGATTTGATGATTATGAAGTATTACTAATCATGTACTTAATTTTGATTTGTAGGAAAGATCATGATGAATGACGAACTCTGAACAAGCGATGGATGTTCAACAAAAGATTTACAAATCAAACACACTATAGAAAGCTTGTGGTTAAGAGATTCTCTTAGAAAGAGGAAGAGAATCATGATGAGATGTTTTGCTCCAAGGGACTAGATAAGACCATTCTCTTAATAATGTAATCAGGTTCTGTATGGGTTCCCAGGATCGGTAGTCAATTGATGAGCTTAATGATCATCATGAGTGATGTGGATCTCAACCTTTGCTACAAGGTTGAATATGGGTTCTATACACATATGACATGGATGCAAGAAGGAACTCAACATAGAGTTCGAATTATTTTGAGGCTCATTTTAGTAGACCCATCTGACGAGAGATGGCACAGATAGATATGCAGAAGATCACTCAATGCTGAGTGTGAATAATGGACAATTGATAGCTTCATGACAAAGCTTGGGCTTTACCAGAAGTAAAGCTGTTCCTAACCTTTACCTTAAGGTTGTGGATGATGAACCGATCATACCATTATTGTATGACGATGATCTCTTCTGACAAGGAATGAGAAACAGGTCATGAAAATGGCTGCAGAAATGAAAATGAAAGATTTCGGATTAATGCACTACTTCTTAGGTCTAGAAGTATGGCAAGATCCAAAAGGAATCTTTTAAATCAAGGTAAGTATGCTGTGAAGTTTCTAAAAAGATTTGATATGTTGGAGTATAAAGCCATGGCCACTCCCATGGACTCCAACTTGAAGTTGTTAGTTAATGACTCATCGTATTTAGTGGACCTAACCCTACATAGACAAATGATTGGGTCATTGATGTATTTAACAAATACTAGGCCAGATATATGCTTTGCTGTAAATACCCTAAGTCAGTATCTAGTAGAACCTAGAAAGGTGCACTTAATAGCTACAAAGCATGTAGTGAGGTACCTAAAAGGTACATTAGATTTTTGGTCTATATTATCTTGGAGGTCATGAACTCCGTTTACATGGTTACTCAGATTCTGATTGGGCAGGAAGTGCCTCAGACAAAAAGAGTACATCAGGTGGATGTTATAGTCTTGAATCTGCCATAATCTCATGGTTCAGCAAGGAACAATCTAGTGTGGCTCTCAGTACTGCTGAAGCAGAATATATATATCGCTGTCTGCTCTGCCAGCTGTGAAGCAGTATGGCTTCAGAAGCTTTTATATGGAGTGTTTGACTTAGAAATGAATTCCACTATGATTATGTGTGACATTCAAAACTGCATCAAGATAGAAAATCTTGTATTCCACGATAAGTAAAAAACACATAGAGATCTGATACTTCTATATACGAGATATGGTGCAGAGAGGAGCTATCAAGCTCGAGTATATAAGCACTGAGCATCAGATTGCTGATATCTTGACTAAACCTCTGTCTCGAGTAAAGTTTGAATACTTCCGAGACAAGCTTGGTATAGTCCAGAAGGACCCTCCTCGAAAGGGGGAGTAGCATAGTATCTGATAACAAGTCTGTCTCATCAATGATGAGGTTACCTTTTTACTGCACCTAGCTACTTAGAATTATTTAGATTTAGGAATCTTATATTTTTTCTTTTGATGATAGATGTATACATGCTTTTGATGATAGATGTATACATGCTTTTGATGATAGATGTTATGCATGTTTTGATGATGAGGATACATGTTTTGTTATACATGTTTTGATGATGAGGTTACATGATGCCTTGATGTATTGATACATGTTTGTACTTGTATGGATGAAGATACTTGTACCCATAGTGATGTGGGGATTGGATCATCCCCGGACTTCAGTCCTAAAGAGAGCCATAGACGTATGTCTTCGAGAATGAAGTCCTTGGTGGACTTGAGGGGATTGGATCATCCCTGGACTTCAGTCCTAAAGAGAGCCGTAGACGTATGTCTTCGAGAATGAAGTCCTTGGTGGACTTGAGGGGATTGGATCATCCCTGGACTTCAGTCCTAAAGAGAGCCGTAGACGTATGTCTTCGAGAATGAAGTCCTTGGTGGACTTGAGGGGATTGGATCATCCTTGGACTTCAGTCCTAAAGAGAGCTGTAGACGTATGTCTTCGAGAATGAAGTCCTTGGTGGACTTGAGGGGATTGGATCATCCCTGGACTTCAGTCCTAAAGAGAGCCGTAGACGTATGTCTTCGAGAATGAAGTCCTTGGTGGAATTGAGGGGATTGGATCATCCCTGGACTTCAGTCCTAAAGAGAGCCGTAGACGTATGTCTCCGAGAACTAAATCCTGAATGAACAGGTAAGGGGATTGGATCGTCCTCGGACTTTAGTCCTTTGAATTGAGCCGTAGACATGATGTCTCCGAGAACTAAATCCTGAATGAACAGGTAAGGGGATTGGATCGTCCTCGGACTTTAGTCCTTTGAATTGAGCCGTAGACATGATGTCTTCGAGAACTAAATCCTGAATGAACAGGTAAGGGGATTGGATCGTCCTCGGACTATGGTCCTTTGAATTGAGCCGTAGACATGAGGTCTCCGAGAATTGAATGATAGGACTGGATCGTCCCTGGACTTCGGTTCAAAAGGTACATGATAGGACTGGATCGTCCCTGGACTTCGGTTCAAAAGGTACATGATAGGACTGGATCCTCCCTGGACCTCGGTTCAAAATGTACGT
This sequence comes from Larix kaempferi, assembly GCA_027924585.1. Taxonomy (NCBI): domain Eukaryota; kingdom Viridiplantae; phylum Streptophyta; class Pinopsida; order Pinales; family Pinaceae; genus Larix; species Larix kaempferi. Next base: position 10,124,641 of record BSBM01000259.1, on the reverse strand, counting down.
GACAAATCCTAGAATTGTTCTAGGTTACATCCAGCATGAAACAGGGCTGGCTCTGTAGATGTGATACATCCAGCATGAAACAGGGCCGGCTCTGTAGATGTGATACATCCAGCATGAAACAGGGCTGGCTCTGTATATGTGATACATCCAACATGAAACAGGGCTGGCTCTGTAGATGTGATACATCCAGCATGAAACAGGGCTGGCTCTGTAGATGTGATACATCCAGCATGAAACAGGGCTGGCTCTGTAGATGTGATACTTCCAGCATGAAATAGGGCTGGCTCTGTAGACGTGACACATCCAGTATGAAAGAGGACTGGCTCTGTGGTGGTAAATCCTAGATCTGATCTAGGTCACATCCAGTATGAAAAAGGACTGGCACTGTGGTTGGGATTAGATCGTCCCTAGACATGAGACTTGTCTTAAAGAGATAAGGATTGATCATCCTGGAACTTGATCTGGATTATATCATCCATGGACCTATGTCCTAAAGAGAGCAGGATTGATCATCCTGTAATATGATCGTGTGATGATGATGCTGATGATCGATGCTGATGATCGTGTGATGACGATGCTGATCGTGTGATGTCGATGCTGATGATCGTGTGATGACGATGCCGATCATGTGATGGCGATGCTGATGATCGTGTGATGACGATGCTGATGATCGTGTGATGACGATGCTGATGATCGTGTGATGATGATGCTGATGACGATGCTGTTGATCGTATGATGACGATGCTGATATTCGTATGATGACGATGCTGATGATCGTGTGATGACGATGATGATGATCGTGTGATGACGATGCTGATGATCGTGTGATGACGATGCTGACGATCGTGAGGATTCAGATATTGATGTTGCTGTAGCTATTTGAGTACTGCAGAAGATAAAGACTCAGTACTGAAGATGTTGATGTTCCAGTATTGAAGATGTTCCAGTAACTGGTTGAGTTACTGATGATGTTGAGAAAGCTTCCAATGATTTATAGATGTATCATGTATGATGTATGACTCGTTCCTCCTGCGGATGTTGTTATAATATCCTTCTCGTTAAGGGGGAGTGTTGAATATTGTAACTTCTAAGAATATTATATTTGTATATTATTTATTCCGGAGATGTTCCATACCTCCGATGTGATTATACTATGAATCCGGAGATGTTTATTCCTCCAAATTGGTTGTGGTAACTAGGGTTATTAGACCCACCATGTGGGGGTTGGCCCAGTCAGTTATAATAGGGTATTTAACCTAATGGTTAAATACGAGCCTACATGTACTTGTGTAAAATACATGTTAGTGTAGTGTATAAATAGAGGAGGTATGTTCCTCATTTGACACACACACTCACTTGAAGAGAGGCGCACTTGTGGAGGAGAGGTCTGCTATGGTGGAGGAGGAGATCATGTCTTTGGTTTGCATCTTTGTATATTGCTGGTCATCTATATTGAGGAAGCTTTACTGGGTTTTCTACCCCATGAGGGTTTCCCAGGATAAATCTGTGTCTCTTGTGTTTATGCTATGCTTGCTGTTTCTTCAGTGATCCTGTATATGCTATTATTGTGAAATGGAATGTAATGCTGCTATTTTCTGTCTTAGCATATTGAATTATAAGACTTTCCCCCAAAAGAGGATGTCATTTTAAGGAATGAGGCACCCACAGATTTTTGTGTGTTAGTGTCAGGTGCTGTGGTAGGTATCCTTCTGAATGTTACAGAGTTTCAATGTTCAGAACCTTTTCTGTGGTTCACTTTATTCCTTTTGCAGAATGTGTGTATTCAAATAGAGTACAGGACAAATAGTTGCAAATGTTCATGTGGAGCTAAGTTAACATCGCAGTTTTGTTTAATTTTGCAGGACGTATTAGAAGACAAGGACAAGGATAGAACAGAGCATGCAAGCTAAAAATTCTAAAAGAAAATTGATTATTTTTGTTCTTAATATCTCTTGTTAGGAGAGACCCATTCCAAAACTTCATCCTCTTTAGGGGGTTTTTACATGATTCACATGAAATTAGTAGGATTGCAACTCATCTACAAATGAATTTGTAACCGTTTATTTCATTTTATGTTTTTAGTCACATTCGAGAATTTAAATTACAGAAATGACTTGTTTCTTTACACGACAACCCAGTTGTTCTTCCTCGGGCATTGGTAGCCTCTGCATTGTTTTGAATCACAAATCAAATAAGTCAATCGGTTTAGATTGTAGACTCATCTCCTATTGCATTCCAAATTTTTGGACAGTCCTAGCTTGGAGATGTTTTTGGAGAAATTGGAGTGCTCTGTTACAGACTACAACTATACACAGTCTGTACAAAGAAGCTTTCCCAACTTTTGCGACTGAACTTCAATTTATTAATGAATATTGTGCAATCCAATATTGTAGATGGAACAACCATCATGAACAACCTTCTTAACCTTCTTAAGGTTTGGAAGCAAGAATTACAATAAATATGCCGAGTGGACTTCTCATAGAAGGAATTCTTAAGGAATAGGCTCAATTCAATATATTCTTTTAATGTCTTGAGTTAGTATGGCAGTCATACTTAAGTTCGTGTTGGTATGACTCTAGAAATTGAAGGAATTGAAGGACCCAACGATTGGAGAATTGTCAAAAGAGATAGATCAGTTGCTAGCAAAAGGAAGGATGGATGTACCTGTTAGTCCATGTTTTGTTGCTTCAATAGGAGATACCCTTCTAATGGAACAATTATTGAAAAGAGGGATGGATCCTAATGAATCAAACAACAATGGATGCACAGCCTTGGTAAATTTCAAAAATACAATTCATTTTGATTAGTGGAGTTGTCATGGCCTTTCTTTTTCAAGCAACCCACCCTTTACATTCTTGTGGTTCCTGACTTATGCACATTTCTTCATTTCAAAGCATATAGTTCTATGAGTGGGGTAATTTATTAGAACTTACTATTTTATTTTGTTTCGTTATCAACACATCGCAAGAGCAAAAGGCTTCAAAGATTGTGTCAACCTTCTTCTAGAATATGGAGCAAATGTCAATAACAAGGGTATATCTTGTCCTCCCTAATGTACTTGTTGGTTGTTTGCCCAATCATGGAGTGTATTTCTAGATTAAAAACATTTGTTCTAAAAATGTCTCTAAAGCTCAGTCGATTCGACGGCTTTTCAAATTTGAAACTATTGCTTCTGTTATTTAACAAAATAGAAAACTTGACCATAATATTTATACCATTTCATAAATTTAACAGATGAAGACGGAAATGTTCCTTTGTGGGAAGCAATTCTAGGCCAACATGAACCGGTTGCCAAATTACTTTGGAACAAGGGTGCACATCTTCGGTCTGGTAGTGTTGGAAAGAGCTTCCATGCTTTATTAGTTGGGAACTATGGAAACACAAGAATGGGATTTTGTTTGAAGATAAAAGAAAGAATGTTATGTGATTCACATTAAATGCAATAATTGGTTCTTTTAATGAATATCATAAAGAAAAAAGTCAAAATAAATGAAAGAGTAGTGGCATCTACTTGCTTTATCTCCCACTTCAGAAAATGACGGTGCTAGGTGTGGAACGAGTATCAATGATTCACATTTCTACAAGCTTCAAATGGGTTGTGGTGGGAAATAAATACCATATATTACAACTACAAAGAGAACAACATATTCCAATTTTATTACAGCTTTCGTAGACATTAAAAAAACTGATCTCCCTGAGCTTTGAAAAGATGGATAATGAATTCATAACTTGTCCAAGCACTTGGTGATTTCTGTCTGCATTATTGTTTTATGTTCCGTAATTTTAAACTAGTTATATGTAATGCAATTCAGAATTATAAGTATCGGGTTTAATTATCCCGGGGTCTTATAAGAACTCCAACAAAGGAAATGCACCCTCTTATGGATTCAATCCAGAGGGTTTAGATCTAGTATACTTTATTCCATCTTTTTGTAACCAGAAATGCTATCTTATCCCATATTTATATAGTAAATCTGATTTGGTCCTATAAGATTCCAATATAATGAATTGTTGCATTTCAAGACTTCAATCTTCAAGGTTTCTATCCAATATATCTTGTTCCACGTTTTCATATTAGTCATATGCATTTCCATTCAATGTTCAGCCGCAAGTTGTTCTGATCTGTTGAAACCACAGTAAACCAACAAGGTAAGTGCCATATCTCAGAGTATTAATCTTGCAGAGTTAACAATTCCTCTTATACATCTAAATATGCCATATATATCTAATTTAAACTGTATGGTTTATAGAACCTCACTTGCAGAAATTCTATGGGAAAGCTTTTGGAATATGGGTTTCATGGAAGTTCTTTAAGGCTTCAATCCCCAAGCTATCATGCAAGTACTGAAAATTAAGCAATTATATGAAGATGGGATTGTCTATTAATTAAAATGAATGCTATCAAATTTGTAACATTGGTCCAGGGGCTTATATGCCTCTTATTTGTGTCACACTTACTTAAGCAACTTTCTTCAAAAACCCAACAAAAGGTTAGAAAAGGGTAAAAACAACTTTCTTCAAAAACCCAACAATGAGCTAAAGGGTGAAGGTAACTTTTGGCATATGAGACCCTCATAGAGATTCTTCCAAAAAAAATCCTAGTGTTGCAGGGAACCTTAATAAATCAATCGGTTTTCAATACAGAATTCAGATTTCCCAATCAAACTGCTTTGGGTGATAAAGGTATAATCGTGAACCCTGTCCGTTGGGATATAACACAGATATATTACACCTCAGTTTTTTAGGTAAACATGGTCGATATGGCAAACCAAGTTTGATTGAGAAGTTAACTAATGGTTAATTAGTTGACACGTTTTGTGAATTTTTGCATAGATGTGAGGTGGAGTAGTTGTGTATGTCGAATATATGGTGAATGTAATTATTATGTTCATTATATAATTTAAATATTTAGGACTACTATGTGTATGAGCTAGGATATGAGATTTTTGGAAAATGGATTATATTCAATTCAATATTGATTTATATAATATATGATAATTGTATTAAAGGTATTGTATGTGTTGGTAAGGGATGGAATCATAATATACGGAAATTAGATCCAATTTAATATTTGAACGAGAGGTTGTATTTAATTTAATAAACTTTGTTTGATATGTTTAGAGTTTACATGCTATATGTTTTATAAATAAGGGTCGAGAACATGAGTTCGCATATGATAGGAGATAAATAGGGTAACATTTATATATATGAATTCAACTAAGAGATGAGATAAATAGATAAATATAATGGTTTATATATATATAGTTCCTAGCAGTAAAGCATATTCATAAGAAATCATTAAAGTTAAAGGTATAAAGTGTTCGATCATATATATTTAGATTTCACCATTAAATCCCTGGATATAAAGTATATCCATAAAGCATAATCATACACAAAAATTAAAGGCATAAACTGATTTAAACACAAAGTTGTCGAATAAGATTTTCCGAAACATTTAAACCTTTAAAGTGGTAAAAAACCTACGGATATTAAAAGCCGTCTAGCCTTAGCAATCTTTGCATCAGAAGACCATTAAAAATCAATTACCTTATGCCATTGAAAATTGGAGACATAATTGAACGATTAGTTATTTGTAACGGAAATGATATTAAGTTTGTAATTCACTATGGCTTCAAGAACAAGACATTAAAGGCCTGCCTCCCTCGTCTTCAATTAAAATGGCTGATTGAATTCCCAAAAGGCTCGCCACCCTCGTCTTTGATTAAAATGGCTGATCTTTTATATATTTATATCAAACGAGCATTCGACATAGCAGGCAACAGAAACTTTCCATCGCCATACTTTCTAATTCCAAATTCGTAGGCTGACCGAAGATTCCTGCTTTTATCAACTTATTTATTTAATTCTTCAGTTTCTTACAGGGATCCCCTTGCTGCTACGATTCTTAAGGTCTTCAGCCAGCATTTTTAGGAGAAGCTCCTGCACGGAAATACGAGTTGTGTTCGGCTCCGTCGTAATTGAAGACTTCATAAAAATGAAAGGTAATATTAGTCATTAGTGCAATATTTATGCTGCGCAGTAAATTGGTCTCTATGATCCTTCGCTAGCTTTTCAATTTAAATCCAAGGGTTTACAGAAATAGTACGGATAATTTAAATCTTCCAGATACTTACCTTAGACTCGGCTTTGAAGACATCATTTAAAGCCGTGTTAGAAACCATAGCGGCTTTTAGCAAGCCCATTACCTGTCCCCAAATATTAACAGAAGGATTAACCCAAAAACGCCCATACTTTGTCCACAATACCTAACCCTAATATTTGAAGATAGTCCGTCAATAAGCTTTGATATAACAAAATTAAGTACCTCATTAGGACCAGCAGTTACATATTGCTCTTTCAATTGCGTAGGCTCCTGCACGTTGAGTTTTTTCCAAATCTTTACAATATGGGCCTATCCTTTTAGATACAATTTTTTTGAGACCTGATTTACCATCTTTCTTGGTGCTAAACAAAAGAACAAAGTCACCTTTGTTGAAGGAGCATGGTCGCACTTGTCGATTATAGTGGACATTAGAGCAGAACTTCATGGCTTTATTTTCTTGAAGAGAGTCACGTCGTTCTTGATTTAGGTGTTCCAAGGTAAATAGGCACTGATCCAAAGTAGGGGTGTTAGATAGCAACTCAATGACAGATTGGAAGGTAGGGATTTGACACTCAATTGGAAGGACGAATTCTACACCGTGGACAAGGTGAAATGGGGTAAAAAATATAGCAGTCTTGACCGACGTGCGATAATCCAAAGGGATGGAAAGAGCATGTGGTGCCAGTTAGTTTTATTTTTTTCCATTGTGCGTTGGAGCATAGCTTTGAGAATTTTGTTGACAACTTCAACCTGGCCATTCTCCTGAGGGTAGTAAGCAGTTGAAAATTTGTGTTTAAAGCGTAAAGGTCGTGACAATTCTTCAAACGTTTCGTCACAGAAGTGTCTGCTATTGTCGGTGACAAGTTTTTTGGGAACGTGTTGGGCATGGCCCAAGTTGGCACAATTTTTATGAAGTATAGTTTTGGCAGCTACGTAGTTAGGACTGCGAAGTTCAAGTGGCACAATTTTGTCAATGGCGCAGTGTTGATTGCGAAGTCAGATATGCGCATCGAGTAGTGCGAAGTCAGATATGCGCATCGAGCAGTGCGAAGTCAGATATGCGCATCGAGCAGTGCGAAGTCTAGGCACAACGCAGTTTTCCTGATGCGTAGTGCCTGCGCAACAGCTATTTTGGGGCAAAGAGTATAAGTAAAGGAAGTTGTCAAGCAGATGGAAGCGACATGTTTTGGGTAAGCGACTCCATGATTCCCAACTGTTGGGTAAGGAGTGGCGTGGAAGCATATGAAAGTGACCTGTCAGTTAGAGTCGCAGAAAACCATTAGAAGCTAAGCCACGGGTCGACAGTGACAGGAAGGCGAGAGGGGTAGAAAGTGACACGCCATGATGCAGTTATAACCGTTTTATGACAACTGTGGCTATTAGAAGTTCGTTAGAGCCCGGAGTGGCCCAACAAGGTGTCCAGAGGCGCGTGGAGCAGCTGGCGACTATGACAGGTAGGGTCGGCAGAGTAACCGCACCAGTTCCGGTTACTCTAGGGTTTTGGCCCATATGCATTGTAAAGACGTGACCTAAGGGTACGGTCTATATAAGGGGGCAATTTTGTAAGGGAAGGGTTGATTTTTGGTTAATCTTCGAATCTTTTGATCTCTAAGTTGTTGATCTCTGTTGAGAGACTGAATATTGTAAAGAGGCTCTGCAGCTGCGTGCGGAGAGACCTATTGTAGAGAGAAGAGACTCTGCAGCTGAGTGCGCAAGCTGGAACTATTGAACCCTTCCCAGTAATATAATCAACAGTTCCCGCGGACGTAGCTCCCATCCGGGGGGTGAACCACGTAAATATCGTGTTGTGTGATTGATTATGTGTGTTTTCTTTTCTTTATGGTTAAGTTCATGCTTACAGTTATATGTATCTTCACTTTTATATGTATTCTCTATATGAATGAGTGACGAGAATAATATGTTAAGTGCCGAACATATATGCTTGAATGTTGAATGTGCCAGTAATTCCAAATATGATGAATGCATGAGTTATTTGTGTAACACTAAGTCAATGAAGTCTGTGTAAGTGTGATTCCCTCGAAGCGCAGCACCGAAAGTGTGCAGTTGCATAGTAGTTCGTTGTATTGCATAAGTTCGCAAAGTACATAGTCCAATATGCTTGTTGAATGCATAATCTACACTAAGTAAAGTCTATCGAAGATGTGTGATTCTTAAAGAGGTAGTGCAATCTTCAGTTGCGCTGTCCTATTGTTAAGTAGCCGTTCCGAAGCGCGCAGTCCCTGTGTGGGCTATCGTATAAGTAATAACCACGAAGTAGGTGAAACTTCGCGCAATCCCCCAGTTGGGTGAGACCTCAACTTGTTCGCAGGCTGTTGCCGAAGGGCCGGTGAAGAGGGGTTTTGTTGGACCACAATTGCACAAAACTTGGGTCAGCACAAGAAATTTAGAGAACGAAGGGTTATTAAGCCAGAAAATGGTTCCATTGTCGCACGTGAACTGGTGATGTGTTCTGAATATTGGAATCTCGAGAGAACAAAAATCCAGAACTAGGTGGACAATACAGAAAAGGAGTTTGCAAGAAAGGAGAACAAACATCCGCATTTCTCTGACGAGGAATGGTTGCAGAGATACCTGTGGGCGGAAATTTATGAAGTTTTCTTCTCATTTTTCAGCAACGACCTATATGAATGGTTGTCAAGATTAGTAAAACAAAAAAGTTGTTATCAGGGAGGAGAACCTACGGTGTGGACTCCATAACTGATTCAGAGACTTAAAGCAGTGGATAGCCCAATCTCAAGAGCAGTAGACTTCTGGCTCGATAGCACACTAAAAGGCTACGTTACAGAATTTGTTGTGGACACATTGAAGTATTACAGCGCAGCAGAAGCAGAGTTCTTCAAAGGATTCAAAGGTAAGTACCTGAACAATCTCAGCCTATACATTAAAATGTTGTTAGTAGAGAAATGTGTCTTAAGAATGCAATAAGATCCCTAGAAGTTTTGAGTCTGTAATGTTCGGTAATAGAGACAGTGATACCGAAGAAAACATTCATACATTAAGAAGTGGTAAAAGATACAAGTCTAGTGCAGAAAAGAGGCCTAATGAAAATGAACTTCGCATCTCTATAGAAATTGAGTTACAAGTTGAGACCGATAGTCAGGCAAAACCTCCAATAGCTACCTATCATCCCATCACTCCACAGAATCCTCTAGTTGAAAATATTGCTAATCCATAGAACATCAGTAGTAATAACACCGCAGGAGAAAGTACTCAGAACATTCCGAGCAGTACTATCCCTAACACATCACAAAATACTGCGCCTCCTTGAAGAAGAATGACAGACGATATCGAGCTGCCGATATTCAAAGTAATGGGTCTAGAAGACCCTGAGCAACATTAGTTTCTGTGTGAAGCTGTGTGGAATGTCAAACAAGTCAATGGTGATGCTATAAGACAAGCACAGTTAGTTACCACATTCATGGATAGAGCCTTGACATGGTTTATGAAGTATTCTGTTGGACATAATAGGACTCTAGTGGATATTAGAATTGCACTCCTAAGAGAATTCAAGAAACCTAAATCAGAATCGCAGTGTATCACATAGCTTAAATAAATAAAACAGAAACCAACTGAGTCAGTATGGGAATTTGATCAGAATTTTAAAGCGCTGTTAGATCAAGTTAGCTTTGACATAGCACTGCAACAACACCAGGAGTGGTTCATAGCCGCGCTGTTGGCACACATTAGATTACCATTGATGCAACAGAAGGTTTCTTCGCAGACATAGGCCCTAGATATTGCAATGAAACTAGAGGCTTCGCCGATAGGAGAGACTAACGCATGTATGATTTAGATACATACCCAGCTAGAAAACCTGACATGACAACTGCAGGACATGAAGAAAGGGAAAGAAATCCGAGAAGAGGTTTGGTGTACAAAGTGTAAGGGAGAAGGTCACTCCAAAGAAAACTATCCGGTCTTTAAAGACTACATCAATAGCGGAGCTCCAAACCCATTAAATCAACAACAAGGACCATGGTGTGAAATTTTTCGATGTAGAGGACATCAGACATAAGATTGCTACTTAATTCAAAAGTATGTGCAAACCCATAAGAACCTATTTTGCACATTTTGTAAATCAGTTGGCCATGATGATACCAACTGTAGAGCATATGAACTCATGATAGAGAGAAAACATGATGTTTACTGAGTTCAAGAAGAAACATTGCATAACAATGATAATGCGCGATATGATCAAGGCACATACAGAGGACGTGGTGGATTCAGAGGAAGAGGAAGAAACACTGGCCAAGGAAGAGGAAGAGGTTAGATAGTATGCTATAACTATGCTCAACTGGGACATTTATCCAGAGACTGCACTAATGCTTGTACTACATGTAAATATTGTAAGTCATTCGATCATGTCATTGAGGCATGCTCTGTGTTGCAAGCAAAAATGCAAGAGAGGAGACAAGAAGCGCATAACCAAAACATACAGATGATCGCAGCTAAGAGAAGGAATATGGGTTGTAACATTAATGCTATGACATGAAGTGGAGCTACCACAAGTGAAGATTAAAGAGCAGAAGCTTCGACTTCTGATAATTACCATGCTAAGCAAAATCCTACTGAAGGGGCTTGGATAAGAAAAGTGATAGGAAAAACACCTGCTTTTGAGCTGAACAAACAGAAAGAAGCTTTCATGGAAGCAGGAGAAACCTTCAAAGAACCAGCACCTGTAACTCCAATAATCTAATTGTGAAGTGAGACTTTGCCGGTAAAAGATATGCCAGCTTCGTATGATCATACACGTATTGCAACAGACGCAATGAGTCCTGTTGCGCAGTTGTTATAGAGCTGCATGAAGTTTTTGAAACATGAGAATGCCTTAGAAGAATTATAGAGCCTGCTGAGTAATTATGAGCATTGCAATATAGTAAATGAAGCACACAGAGTGGTTCACCATATCAAGAGCCATAAAAGAACTGGAAGAGAAATGCGACTGATCGCGCAGATCAGATATTTTCAGATGGATGAGATCATCCTTGACTTAGGATCAAAAGTGAATGTCTTGACTAAGCAGACATGGGAACAAATGGGAAATCCAAAGTTATCGTGGTCACCAATACAGTATAAGGTTAACCAATCAGTAGAATGTTATACCATTTGCGAGATTAGCAAATGTTCTTGTTGACATTGATGGAGTGCGAAGTCATGCAGAATTTGAGGTTATTGAAATGGTAGATGATAGCCAACCTTATCCTGCACTATTGGGGATATATTGGGCCATGGATAACCTCGCAATCATCAATTTGAAGAAGAAACATATGATATTTGAAGGGGCAGATATCAGGGTCATCGCACCCTTTGTTGGTTGTGGAGCTAGATCTTCCAATCTCATAGATGATGTTGTCTCAGCCGTGCACCGCAGAGGATTGTACACTCATGCGAAAAAATTTTGGGGTTGTTTTCGCCAACAGTTTTCGGGCCCATGGTTTTGGGTATCTCGCAGTATTTTCCCATTATATTTCCCTTATAAAAGAAAGACATTGTAATACGGCTAGGGTTGATGTATTAGGTATTATGCATTGTAAAGATCTCTGAGATCAAGAAGAGATACTGTGAGACAGTGAAGAGGAAGTGCAGCGGTTGTGCTGCAGGTTGTATCCCTTCACTTTGCTGGACGGGATAATAATAAGGACTGGCAACTTCAGTGTGGACGTAGCCCAAGTTGGGTGAACCACGATATATCTATGTCTCTCTTGTAATGTGTATGTGTGATTATATTTGCATTTCTGTTTATTATTATTGCTCTGTGATCCTGTTTTTCTCACAATTGGTATTAGAGCCGAAGGTCTATTTGGTAGTTAAACCCGTAGGAAGCTAGGGTTTCTGGTTCGAGTGGGAGCAATGGCAGAAGAAGGAAAGTTTAAGGTCGAGAAGTTTAATGGCCAAAAATTCCAGTTATGGAAGATGCAAATGGAGGACTATCTGTACCAGAAGGATCTATTCCTACCATTGGGAGGAAGAGCAAAGTAGCTGACGGCTATGAAAGACGGAGAATGGGAGGTTCTTGATAGGAAGGCTCTGGGAAAAATATGGCTGAGCCTGGATTCATCGGTGGCTTTCAATATCTCAAAAGAAACAACAATGAAGGGTTTGATGAGCGCATTGGGTAAGTTGTATGAAAAACCCTCAGCCTCTAACAAGGTATTTCTAATTAAGCATTTATTTAATATGAAGATGTCTGAAGGTGGATCTGTTACTGATCATTTAAATGAGTTTAATACGGTTACAAATCAACTAAGTTCTGTAAGTGTGAAATTTGATGATGAGGTTAGGGCTCTTTTAATCTTGTGTTCATTGCCAGAAAGTTGGAATAGCTTGGTCATGGCTGTAAGTAACTCTGTCTCTGGTTCAAACACCTTGAAATTTGATGATGTTATTGGTGTTATTCTTAGCGAGGAAATGTGAAGAAAAAACACAGGTGAGACATCAGGTAATGCGTTGACCATGGAGAGCAGGGGAAGACAAAAGGAGAGAGGAAAGAGCCAACGTAATCACAACAACTCTAAAAATGGCAGATCCAAGTCCAGACTGGGAAAAATAGAGTGCTAGAACTGTGGAAAGAAAGGACATCTGAAGAAAGACTGCAGATCTCTAAAGAAGAAAGGAGATGCACAGAAGGAAACTACCCAGGAAGCAAATGTAGCAGGTGGTGTGTTACAAGATGCTTTGATTCTTGCATTAGATAATACAAATGATTATTGGGTAGTAGATTTAGGGGCTTCATGTCATGCTACACCCCATAGAAAATATTTTCATGATTATGTTCCAGGTGATTTTGGACATGTTTTATTGGGTGATGATGAGCCATGTAAAATTGTTGGAATGGGTAAGGTATGGATAAAAGTTAAGAATGGAACTGATTGGTTGTTGAAAGATGTTAGGCATATTCCTGCTATGAAAAGAAATCTGATCTCAATAGGGAAGTTGGGAGATGGCGGCTGTCTATCTACATTCGGAGAAAAGTGGTGGAAGATCACTAAAGGATCAATGGTGATAATAAAAGGAGACAAGGTAGGTACGTTGTATTTATGTCCTCATAATACTGACCATTCTATCTCTTTAGCTTCCATAGGAATAGATACAACATTGTGGCATCATAGGCTTGGCCAGATGAGTGAGAAGGGGATGCAGATTCTCCACTCAAGGAAGTTGCTGCCAGATTTGAAGCAGGTAAGTTTGGAATTCTGTGAAAACTGTGTTTATGGAAAACAGAAGAGATTCAGATTTCTCAGGGTTGGGAAACAGAAAAAGAATGAAAAGTTAGAGCTTGTGCATACAGATGTATGGGGACCAGCTTAGGTACAGTCTCTTGGTGGCTCTCATTATTATGTTACATTTATTGATGATGCAATTAGGAAAACTTATGTTTATTGCATTAGACAAAAATCTGATGTGTTTTCTACTTTTAAGAAGTGGAAAGCTTTGGTTAAGAATGAGACAGGAAGAAGGTTGAAGTGTCTCAGATCTGATAATGGAGGTGAGTACTGCGGCAAGGAGTTTGATAGTTACTGTTCATACCTTGGGATTCGTAGAGAGAAGACAGTCCCAGGAACACCACAATAAAATGGTGTGTCTGAAAGGATGAATAGAACGATCATGGAGTGTGCAAGGTGTATGAGATTGCATGTAGGGTTGCCCTTACAGTTTTCGGTGGATGCTGTAAATATTGCTATTTATTTAATAAACATAGGACCTTCAAGTGCTTTGGATGGTGGTATTCCAGAGGAGGCATGGACAGATAAAAAGGTAAACTACTCATTTCTGAGAATGTTTGGTTGTGAATCATTTGTCCATATTGATAAAGAAAATAGAACAAAGCTTGAAGCTAAATCCAAGAAATGTACCTTTATTGGATATGGGGTTGATGATTTTGGTTATCGTTTATGGGATTATGAAAATCACAAAATCATTAGAAGTAGAGATGTCATATTCAATGAAAAGGTCATGTATAAAGATCAGTTGTAGGGAAAGAAACAGGAAAATGAAAACATAGAGTACACAGTACTTGATGAAATTCAAGAAAATGAAGTTCCAAAGGTGCCAGAAAATCAAGAACAACAACAAGTACCCAAAACTCCTGCAACTACAAGAAGATCTACCAGGTTAAGTAGACTCCCTGAACGATACTCTCCTTCAATGTATTATTTGTTGATGACTGATGCTGGTGAACCAGAATGTTATGAAGAAGTAATGCAGGCGGAAACTAGAAAGAAGTGGGAGCAAGTCATGAATGAGAAGATGGACTCATTGGAAGGAAACCAGACTTGGGATTTGGTTCATTTTCCTGCTGGTAAAAGAGCATTGCAGAACAAATTTATTTACAGGTTAAAGGAAGAAGGAGGCAAGAAGCGGTAGAAGGCCAAACTTGTTGTAAAGGGGTTTGCACAAAAGACAGGTATAGATTTTGATGAAATATTTTCTCCTATTGTTAAGATGACTTCAATTAGGACTATCTTAAGTCTAGTGGCGGTAGAAGATTTGCATCTTGAATAGTTAGATGTAAAAACAACCTTTCTCCATGGAGATTTGGAGGAAGAGATATATATGCAGTAACCACAAGGGTATGAGGTCAAAGGTAAGGAGAACTTGGTATGCAGGTTGAAAAAGAATTTGTATGGCTTGAAGCAAGCTCCAAGGCAGTGGTATTTAAAATTTGACAGGTTTATGACAGAACAAGGTTATAGTAGATGTCATTCTGACCACTGTGTTTATTTCAGGAAGCTAGACAATGAAATATATGTTATCTTGTTATTGTATGTGGATGACATGCTTGTTGCAGGGTCTAACATGCAGGATATAAATGTACTCAAAAGGAAGATAGCTAATTCATTTGCGATGAAGGATTTGGGTGTTGCAAAGCAAATCCTTGGTATGAGAATAACGAGAGACAAGAAAAATTGCAAATTGACATTGTCTCAGAGTGAGTACATACAAAAGGTGTTGGAGAGGTTTAGAATGCAAAATGCAAAACTAGTTAGTACACCTTTGGCCATCGATTTCAGTCTAAGTAAGGAAAAGTGTCCCAAGACACAGAAAGAGACAAATTACATGTCCAAGATTCCCTATCAATCAACAGTTGGTAGCTTGATGTATGTCATGGTGCGCACAAGACCAGATATTGCACAAGTAGTGGGAGTTGTGAGTAGATATATGAACAATCCAGGTAAAGAACATTGGAAGGCAGTACAATGGATTCTCAGGTATCTGATAGGTACTGCCACTTAGAAATTATGTTTTGGAGGTTCATACACTATTCTACATGGATATGTTGATGCAGATATGGCAGGCGATAAGGATAGCAGGAGGAGCACCACAGGGTATGTGTTTACTGTAGGTGGAACAGCAGTAAGTTGGATTTCAAGATTGCAAAAGGTTGTTGCACTTTCAACAATGGAAGAGGAGTATGTTGTTGTTACAGAGGCTAGTAAAGAGATGATTTGGTTGCAGAGGTTTATAGAGGAAGTGGGTAAGAAGCAAATGGATGGCAGGTTGTATAGTGACAACCAAAGTGCCATTCATCTTGCAGAGAACTCAACATTCCATTCCAGGACTAAACATATACAGATCAAGTACCATTTCATACGCTCTGTTCTGGAAGATGAACTGTTGAAGCTGGAAAAGATACATACTAGCCAGAATCCTGCAGACATGTTCACAAAGGTAGTGAATAGAGAGAAACTGAGTTCCTGCTCGGTTTCAGTTGGCCTTCTAGCATGAATGTGAAGATGGGAAAGTTGCCAAGTCCAAGGTCCAACAAGTACAACATCAGTGGAGTTGTTGTGATCAGTCTCCAAGTGGGAGATTGTTGGTTGTGGATCCAGATCTTCCAATTTCATAGATGATATTGTCTCAGCTGTGCACCCCAGAGGACTGTACACTCATGCGAAAATTTTTTGGGGCTTTTTTCGCCAACAATTTTCGGGCCCATGGTTTTGGGTATCCCGTGGTATTTTTCCATTGTATTTCCCTTATAAAAGAAAGACATTGTAATATGGCTAGGGTTGATGTATTAGGTATTATGCATTGTAAAGATCTCTGAGATCAAGAAGAGAGATTGTGAGATAGTGAAGAGGAAGTGCAGTGGTTGTGCTGCAGGTTGTATCCCTTCACTTTGCTGGATGGAATAATAATAAGGACTGGCAACTTCAGTGTGGACGTAGCCCAAGTTGGGTGAACCACGATATATCTGTGTCTCTCTTGTAATGTGTATGTGTGATTATATTTTCATTTCTGTTTATTGTTATTGCTCTGTGATCCTGTTTTTCTAACACCCTTGGATCCTTCACAAGGGCCTAGATACACTGAGCCAATCAGAGAAGAATGCATAGCTCATGATCTAGATCACATTTACAAGATGATAGAAAATCAAGCAGACTATATCAACCCAATGACTGATGGAACATTGAGTTGGCGCTGTGATAGTTCTTGCATATCAGACTCAGATGCAGAACTGAAGAATTGGAAAAGTAGAATGCACGGAGTGTCTGCAAGAAGATGCGCGCAGTTCACGGGATCACTGCGCTGGATTGGAACAGAGGTAAGTCCAATACCTGCTTATGATTCCTTGACTAACATCCATACATTTTTTCAATAATATATTGTATCAGTTTCAGATGAACATAAGCTATCAACGTTGGATATAGCACTACGCGCTACACCTGCCAGATGGTGGGCCGCGCATAAGCAAAGTCTGACCACATGGGAAGAATGCAAGCATATGATGGAAATCAGATTTCTGGAAGAAACTGAGCTTGTACAAGTCAATTACGATGGACAAATTGATCCAAGGGATCACATAGACAATTTGCTATGAATAAAATAATAATAAAATAAACATCAACATATATATATATATATATAGTCGAATCCGTTCACTAAGTTAATAGTCGAATCCGACTCTCATATTGAATAATAGATAAGAATAATATATTTGATGATATAAAGATGATATCTTTTACAAGATAGACTTTCCCGTATTTATAATTGTTTAAAGGGTGTCTTATGCAACTCTTCATAAAGAGTTACACCATTTCACTAATTAATTATATTATTATATTATTATATTATTCTTGTTTGTTGTTATTATTATTATATATATATATATGTATGTTGATGTTTATTTTATTATTATTTTATTCATAGCATTGCCTCTCTCTTAGAAAGGCTTTGTCCTCAAAGCCTTATAACGTTGTCGCACCGTTCCTTATGACGTTGTAGCTGACGAAACATGTCGGTACGAACTTCTAAGTGTAGAGCATAACTTCTGATATGTGGATGGGTCAATCCATCCCAAATTGATTTGTTGCTGACTATTGGGATTCCCCATTGATCCGTTGTTAAGAGCTTTGATCACATTAGTACCATCGTCTTTCGACATTTTCCACTTTTCAGAATATTGTTTTTTATGGTTGGGGTGTCTATAGGGAATTTTCACAATGTCATTTTCTTTTACGAGTGTCGTCTTTTGAGCATTGATCTGAGCTGGGACTTTTATTTTCGTCTCTTGAGGTTTTAAGGTTTCATTCTGTATCTTTTCCAACTTGTTTCCTAACTGCCTGTTATCATTTTGAAACTTCTTAATCAATTCGACTTGCAATTTTCTGTCATCTTCAGATGTCTTAAGTTGTTCCTTAAGATCTTCATTATGACTTCTGATACAACTATTTTCTTCCTGCTTGTCTAGAAGTTTCCGTTCAATGTCGTCCATAGATTGTTCTATCTTCCGGCTATTTTTCAACTTCTTAATTTTTGTGACTAGTATCTTGTTATGACTTCTTAGTCTAAAAATTTCTTCAGCATTGTTGGATAATGCTTTATTATTCTCGGCGATCTTTGACTTATGTGTCTTTTTAGAGTCGTCATTTTGTTGTTGAAGAACTTTTATCTGTTGTCGACACTGACTGACCTCTGATTCTTGACTTTCTAATTTATGTCGTAACTGCATTAGTTCTTCATCTTTGTCGCTAACGATTTTGTTCAAGCGTATTATTTCTGCTTCGTAATTATTTATTTCCTTCTTTATATCTTGATTTCCTAACCTCTGATTGAATTTATTTTCGGCTTTTAATTCATCAATTTGCGCATTCAATTTTTCTATACGCCTTTCCTGGCCAGAGATTTTTATTTCATTGTCCCTTTCTTGTAATTCAATTCTTATTTTTGAACTGTTATTTATGTCGCGCAATTCTTCATTGTCTTTTAGATAACGTTTTAACGCGGCTTCTAATTTTTCTCGCAAATCGACTTCCATGGTTTCTGACTTCTTCGACGATGGGATGATTTCCTTTGATTTCTTTGGTGATAACCGATCTTCAAATTTTATTTTATTTTTTTAACAATAATTGCTTTGCCCTTATAATAATTATTATTATTTAAATGTAATAATAATATTATATATTTCCCAAACAATTGTAATATTTTACAATTATGGACCAATATTAATTAATCTCCACGTTGGTTAACCTTTTGCTTTAGATTAATTTCATTGTGGATTGTGTGTAGATTAGGTGGTTGGGAAGAATGATTGTTACCTTCCCCACCCAAGTTCAAATCTCACTTTTGGTTTGTTCTCAGGGAATAAAACCAAACCCACTTCTCACAAACCCATGTGCGGTTTCACTTCTTACTTTTACTTTTTACTTTTACTCACTTCTAAACTTTACTTTTACTTTTTTTTTTCTTTTTCCTTTTCACTTCTTCTCACTTGTTTTTTATTTATTTCTATATTCTATTTTCTTCTTTTTTACTTGTCTTTCTTTTCTTCTTTTTATTTTCTTTTACTTTTTCCTTTTTATTTCTTTCTCTTTTTTTCCTTCTTTGGGCCACGGGCCTGGTTTTGGACAAGATCCTAGATTGGTGGCTACAAGCCTCGCTTTGATACCAAATGCGGTGAACGAATCCGTTCACTAAGTTAATAGTCGAATCCGACTCTCATATTGAATAATAGATAAGAATAATATATTTGATGATATAAAGATGATATCTTTTACAAGATAGACTTTCCCGTATTTATAATTGTTTAAAGGGTGTCTTATGCAACTCTTCATAAAGAGTTACACCATTTCACTAATTAATTATATTATTATGTTATTATATTATTCTTGTTTGTTGTTATTATTATTATTTATATATATATATATATATATGTTGATGTTTATTTTATTATTATTTTATTCATAGCACAATTGCAAGAAAGCATGGACACACAGACCACAGACATAATGGGTTCATCTGTTTGTACACACGCTAGATAAGATTCCAAAGAACTGGTACACAGAAACGGAACTGCGCAGAGGAACGACAGAATGTTCTGTTATGATTGAGAACTTCCAAGCAACTTTTAGCTTCGAAGACGAATGTCCAAGTGTAAACGAGGCATTACAAGTCATCAAAGAGAAAATATTTAAGGACATATCAAAACCTGTATATCAGCAACCAGAATGGGAAAGACAAATGGAGCATGCCCTGGAATGTTACAACTTCGCTGTAGACAAAGAAGAAGAGGAAAGCGATGATGACGACCCATGCAATGCAAATATACTTGAGTCCGAAGGAAAGCATGAAGTCGAAGGACCACCATTGGAAATTCAGGATCTAAGTGATCCTGTGAAAACTCAGAAAGTGAACATTGGAACCACTGAAGAACCAAAGTTCGCCTCTATAGGAGATTATTGGGACGAAGAGATCGTTGCGCAGATAACAGATCTACTTCGTGAGTATGAAGACTTATTCCCGACAAAGTTCTCCAGGATGAAAGGCATTTTGGGCGACTTGGGGGTCATGAAAATACCTCTTAGGCAAGATGAGTATCCCATTAAGCAGAGGCCTTATCGACTTAATCTGAGGTACAAAGAAAGAGTAAAAGCAGAGCTCGATAAGATGCTTGATGCAGGAATCATTGAACCAGTAGAAGAATCAGAATGGATAAGTCCCATGGTTATCTAGGACAAAAAGACTAAAGGAGAAATTCGCATCTGCATAGATCTCATAAAGTTAAATGATGCATCACTACATGACCCATTTCCTACTCCATTCACAGATGAAGTATTAGACAATGTTGGAGGAAATGAAGCATATTCTTTCACTGCTGGATTTTTTGAATACCATCAGATCATAATCGACACAACAGACAGGCATAAGACCACTTTTGCCATAAAATGGGGCTCATTTCAGTATACAATTATGCCCTTTGGTCTAAAGAATGCACCTACCATTTTTTCCAGAGTAGTTGTTGCTGCCTTCAAAGATTTCATCCATAAGTTCCTAGAGGTATATTTTGATGATTGGACTGTATTTGGGTTACTAAAGAAACATTATGCGAGCTTAAGACTGATGTTAGCGAAGTGCAGACAACATCAGATCTCATGGGTCCGGACGGTTGGCCTGTGGATATTTATATTCATTTCTTCGAGATCATGGGTCCTGATATTTTGAGCATGGTGGAATATACAAGGTTGCAGGGCTTCACTTCTGGTGCTCTTAATTATACCTTTGTTACGCTGATTCCAAAAAAGGGAAAACCTGCTAATTTTGGAGACTACAGGCCTATAGCTCTTTGTAATCTGGCTTACAAGATAGTCTCCAAAATAATTGCTCAAAGAATTAAATCGGCTCTCTCAGATCATATTACTGATGAACAGTTTGGTTTTCTACATAATAGGCAAATTCATGATGCCATCGGGGCATCTCAGGAACTTCTCCATTCCATCAAAAATCGTAAATTCAGTGCAATGCTTCTGAATTAGATTTGGAAAAGGCATATGATCGGGTTAATTGGACTTTCTTAAGACTCATTTTGATCCAAATTGGGGTCCCTGCTCTAGTTCTTAATTGGATCATGCCATGTGTCTCAACAGCCAACATTGCTATATTGATAAATGGTTCGCCCACAACTTTTTTCCAGTGTTCCAGGGGTATCCGAAAAGGATGTCCTTTATCCCCATTATTGTTCCTATTAGTCGTCGATGCTCTTAGCAGGATGCTAAACTTTGCCAAGCATGAAGGTTTAATCAAGGGCATTGAAGTGGGAATTGGATGTGTTTTAACACATTTGATCTTTGTAGATGATGTGTTACTGGCGGGTTTGGCTACAGCTGCTGAATGGAGGGTCTTCAGGAATATCATGAATTGCTTCTGTCATGTTTCTGGGATGAAGGTAAGCACATCTAAGTCTAGCTTCCATTATTATAATGTGGAATCTGATAGAAGAAGGGAAATTACAAATATTTTGCCTTATGTTTGTCATCCTTTAGATGAAGGGCTTAAATATTTGGGTTTTTTTTTGAGACCTAACAACTATCAGATTAAGGATTGGTGGTGGCTTGTTCGGAAAGTTGAAGCACGTATTTCCCATGGGGCATATATAATGCTCTTTGTTGGTGGCAAGCTTACTTTGATCAAAGTGGTTCTATTGGGGATTCCTGTATATTGGATGTCACTCCTCGAGATCCCCGCCTACATTTTAAATGTTATCAGGAAATTGATCTTCAACTTTTTATGGACCGGTGGGAAAGATCGTGCCTCTTTGGTTATGATAGGGTGGGAATCGGTTTCCAGGCCTAAGAAATTTGGAGGATGGGGGATTAAGGATTTAAATTCCTTCAGCATGGCACTTAGAACAAAAAGTTTGTGGAGGTGTCTTTTTAAACAAAATCTTTGGTCCAAGATAGCATTTGTGAAGTATATAAATATGGATTTGGTTGCATGGATCATATTGTATATGCCTTCAAGAATTGGTTGCTATCCTTTATGGCGTGGGCTTCTTAAAGTTTCAGGATGGATCATTGGTGACTTGAAGTGGTAGTTGGGAAATGGTGAAGCCATCAGGGTGGGAAAAGATAATATTATGGGTATTGAAGATTCTGTTCGTCTTTCTAACAAAATCCTGGATTACTTAAAGATTTATGGGTTGACATCCTTAAAGAGCATCAGAAATTTTTTTGGTCAATCTTATTAGCTAAAATCCATTGATTTGGGGTTGGATGGTGATGATGCTATTATTTGGGATAACTATGTCAGTGCTCTTTGCTTGGCTGGATGTTCA
Source organism: Larix kaempferi (assembly GCA_027924585.1). Classification (NCBI taxonomy): domain Eukaryota; kingdom Viridiplantae; phylum Streptophyta; class Pinopsida; order Pinales; family Pinaceae; genus Larix; species Larix kaempferi. Next base: position 10,102,466 of record BSBM01000259.1, on the reverse strand, counting down.
TTATCTGATCAAGAAGATAGGCTGTTTTGGAATGGGAATGTAAAAACTGGAATAGTTACTGTAAAATCAGCCTATGACAGAATTATGCAAGAGAAGTATATTTTTCCCCAAAACTGGTGGTATAAACAGATATGGAAGTGGAATCTTCCATTAAAGCTCAAGTGTTTCTTATGGCATGCTTTGCAGGGTACTTTGAAATACTGGGGCAATCTTTCAAGGCATGGTTGGTGTGGTCCAAATTGGTGTATCTTATGGAAGGAAGATTCTGAAACTATCAATCATTTGTTTGTCTTTTGCTCCTTTGGTAAAAAAGTCTGGAATTTTTGCTGTACTAAGATGACAATCACTAAGGATTGGGAAGATGGTGATTATGGTCAGTCTTTGCTAAGCTGGTTTAGATCTTCTAAAGAGACATTACAGGTTCCTATTTTTATTTCATGGGCCCTATGGTACTTTCGTAATTTGGTCACTTTTCAAGATAAAATGCCTGATATTGAGGCTTGTGGGCTTATAGTCTTAAAATTAGCTCAACAATATACTGTTGTGACCAATAAGGGTGCGGACATGAGGATTGGTCAGTTTTCTTTTATTGTGGATCAACCCATACTTTTCTTTGATGGGGTTGCTCATCACGGCTTATGTGCTGCTGGTGGAGTTATTTATTTGAATGAAAGTCACTATTTCACTCTCCGTCTCAATTGTGGCAATGGAAGCAATATGAAGGCAGAGCTATTAGCTCTGTGGTGTGTCCTGAAATGTGCAAACATCTTTGGATTGGTAAATTTAAAGGTCTTCGTAGATTCTCGTGTTACTATCAAATGGGCAGCTAAAGAATATGATTTAAATGTATTAGCTCTTAATCACTGGTGTGTGCGTGCTAGAGAGGAGATTGATATGCAGGAACGCATCTCCTTTTCCCATATATTTTGAAAACACAATGGACAAGCTGATAGTTTATCAAAGCAAGCTCTTCTGGGATCTGAAGGATTTCTAGTTTGGGAGGAATGGATGGATTCCAGCATGTGGAAAGTGGCGAAGTCTTTTTCTTTTAAGTTCTAAGTCTAAGTTATTTTCATGTTGTACAGCATGCTTTTTGTAATATGTCATAGTCTCTCAGCTCTATATAGTCTATCTTTGATAGTTTTTTGATGATAGAAGTGGGGGATCATTTGGACTTATAGTCTTAAACATGATGAAAATACTTTTTCTCAAAAAAGGTGAATATCTTTGTACTATTTGATTCAATGAATAGCAATAGTACGTTTTTTTTCGGTTGAAAAAAAAAACTTTAATTTATTACTCTACTCAAAATATATAAATTTTAATTTATAAGTTCAATTTTTTTTATATTTAATATTTATAACTTATTAATTTATTACTTTAATGTTTATCAATTTATTAATTTATAATTTTCATGTAAAGAAAAAAAATAAAAAAAATATTTCCATGAACCATTCTTTTCATTAAATGCTTCTTCTCATTGTTTCTTCACCTTTAAACAAGTAATGCAATGTATGCTTTTTTTTTAATTTACCAATCCACTCAAAACCTCTATAATCTTATTTCTAATGTTAAGAGGCTTTATGTTTATCAATATCTATATATGAAGATTTAGATTGTTAATAATAAATTTAATTTACTAATCTTTTCAAAATATCTAGATTATAATTTATAAATTCAAAAAGCTTTATGTTTATCCATACCTATATTTAGATAAATAGATAATTAATAATAGCATTTTGAAGTATTTCCCTATACTATCACTAAGAATAGAATAGGGTGATATCCTCCATACATTTAAGCCTTTTAACTCGAAAATAAATCCTTAAACCTTAAAAGCTCTAACTCCAAAAGATGAATCCATTCTTCGAGTGATGAATATGTGTGCTTTGATCAAGCTTACTATGATACCACTTACTGCATGGAAAAATAATAACAATAAAAATATGAATCCTCTAAGCTAAAAAAACCACCGAAGATCACAAATATATATCTACTCAAATATTGAGATAGAAATTTTTGATAATGTGTTCTTTATTAGTTACTTTCTATCTTAGTTACTTTGAATTCTAGGGATGGACAATTTTAATGTATTACAAGTATGGAAAAAAATAGACATGGCATAAATAATTTGATATAAATAAATGAATGGATGGATAGATTGATAGATAAATATATACATATATTTATGTAAGAATATTTATATTTTTATGCAATATGGATTACGTGATATTGTTATCTCCAATTTAAAAAAACTACGATAACAAAATTTAACTACGATAACAAAATTTGATTCTTGAACAAGTATGCATCACTTTGTTTAAAAATATAATCTCACATTTATAATTAAACTACACCATCAAATATCCCTTTTTAAATCATTTCATCTTGATGACTTTATGAGGGAATCATTTCATCCTCTCCCATGAAAGTGTTATTTAGATCACTATATTCCATTAACCATTTAAACATTTAAAGTGAACTTGCATTATTGGAAAAATCACATCCATAGTCAAATTTGAAGAAACCTTCAACTCATTCAAGGTCTCAATAGAATTAAAACCTTATGGAAATACGGAATTCATAAGTGATAGAAGTTTCTGCAAGCTATTATGAAAAGGTGTGTTGGTTGAAGAAACATGAGCTGATTTCTCATAGTCTTCCAAAAAGTGAACTTCTATTCTTTATTTGATGTGTACTAACCACTAAAGATTTAGTTATTTTTATGTCTTCGAAGGGAATTATGTATAGATCCACAAATCCCTATTAATCTGATTAGAGTTTATAGATTTTTTGTTTTGTAAAATATATTTTTAAAATTGTAATTGGCAGCGGATGATGATGTCGCCCTTGTTTTTCCCTCCCCAAAGGAGACGGCTTACACTGCCAGAGTACAGGGCCATTATACTAGTGAGGTGATCGAAGTATTTTAGCTTGTTTTACGATGCAATACTGTAGATGGTTCCAGATGTTATGGGATGTCTTTCTGAAGAAGGGAGGTCAGAGGGTTGAGAAAATTTTAGTTTTAGAACTCTCTTTCCTTCATTCTTGGTGGTTCAATATGTTGGTGGCTTCATCTATTACTTCATGGATATCGGCGGATGGATCGAGGTCCTGAAGTTTTGTGCTTTAAACTATACTATCTGGCTTGGTGAAAACTTCCTGCACAAAGCAACAAATCCTTTGCTTTTGAAAGGAGGTTCTTTGGAGGGTTTCATCAGGTTTCAACGAATACTTTCGCATCTGGTAAAAGCTTGATTCATTGTTCTATATTTCAACTTGTGGTAAGACTTACAACCCTCTCCAATATATATATAAAATACTTATTTTTCTTATCATTACTCTTCTGTTAAATAATGGCTTATTTACCAGTGTTTTTCAGTCATCTGCGAAATTTGAGGTGTAAAGCTTCTAGGCACACTACCCGGTTACAAAGTATCAAGCTAAGATTATTTCCATTCATTGCCTGTACAAGTAAGAACTAAAAAAAATTCTCCTATGTGCTTTCAAAACAGTAATGTAATACACCTGCAAAAAGGCTTCATCTTGAATTTTCTATGAAGTTAGGTGAGTCGCAAATCTACATTCAGATGTGTGTGTAATATGCCTCGGGGTTATTGCTAACTCCATTTTTTTACCCTTTGCGGTCTCAGGGATTTAGATGTCTATTTTGAATTTATAATTTAAGGCAGATTTTAATCCTTGCCGTTAAAGTACAGTCATCTCTCACACTGTTAAAGTGCAGTCATCTCTCATGGGATAGGTTTCATACCTGTAATCTGGTGTTTTGTTTGTGTATATTTATTGCTTATGGTATTGCATATTAAATTTCTGCGAGCACCCCACTAGTCACTCCACCATTCATTTTCCTATAATGACCCCACCATTGTTCTGTAGCTATCACACCAGTTGTTTTCCATTAATGGTTGCAATGATCCCACCGTTGTTGTTCAACAACTATGAAACAACTGGTATATCTCTCGCAACAAATAGGCATACTGTTTATTTGTGGATTAATCAGTTGCATATTCGGGTTTGCTCGCTAATCTCTTGGTGTGTGTGCAGGACGTTTCTTGACCAGAGCTGTATGTGGCTTGTTTCCGATTCTTATGCGCAGCTGTCAATAATTGTTTATACATAAAGTAAGCGATTTTTCTTTATCCTGATTTGACTATTTATGTTTAACAGTAAGTGATTCTTATTTTTATGTGACAGCTGAATTTATTTTGCTCAGTTAAGAAAAATTTAGAGACAGTTTCCGAAAATTGATTTCCTTATCAAGAAGAAACTTTCTGAGTAGGGCTAAACATACTGCAACATACTCTAACCCTGGAGGCGGCGAGCATCTTAAATCATGCCATAGAAGAAGCTTGTCTCTGTGGGAACGGCTAAACGAATGCTCTACATGTCGCTGCGATGCTTTTGGCAGCCCCTCTTAGCCATCTGCGCCAGGTCTGCTAGGCTGCCGCTTTAAAGTTCAGGGTTGGTCCTGAAGCCACCGACAATAGAAATGATGAGATTAGAAGACTCATAGAAATCCTTCTAAAGCTAAACCCAGCGCAGCTTCAGGGTGCATATTCTTCCTATTGAAACAAAGATATCTGCTTTCTGTTCCGGAAACAAGATAAAGACCACATTGCTATGAAGTTCGGTATTTGCTAGGTTTTGAGGAGGAGGTTAGTTCACTGAAGAGGTGGTAATGTCAAATAATACAGAGGGTAGTGACGATTATTATTTAGTAATTATGTGGAGTTGTGATTATTTTGTCCAGTACTGAGACCTAGATTTCACTGTGCAGGTGTCTTAAGCAAAATCCTTACCATGGCTGAGATTATTTAGGTCTTTGTCCCAAGCACGTAAATAAAAATTAGTTTATTCTTTTCCATTGTGATGAAATGTGCGCCAATCTGAGAGGAGATTTGGAGGTGGAGTTATTGCGGATGATAGCCAAAGAACTTAAGTGTTGAATACAGACATCAACTATGTTGCAGCAATAGCTGAGTACCATGAAGGATATTTCATGTGTAATACTTTTTAATAGCTAAATGAACTAGTAAGGTATCAGGTGATTTTTATTTTTATTGAACAGGTGATTTTTATTTTTATTTTTATTTCAATAAAATTATTAGTATGATGGCCTCGATCATCACAGCCAGATTATGCTAGATTTATATTTTGTTTGATTAGGGAAGTGAGAATCCTTTACATAAAGCAGGAATCAGATCTTTCCTGTGGACTCACTTCTTCTTCGGTGTGCTGACAGACAAGTCTTTGAGCGCTGCAATAAAATGGAAATAAGTCATGTTAATATGTAATTAATTATGATTCTTTTGTAATAATGGTGATGAGTTTTTTCTGAGTGATCTTCTTGATTTAGCTTGATTCGCTGGTGTTCCTGCCTGTTCCTATGCTCGCACAAAGCACTTGACCACTAGTTGTTTTCCCATTCCTTTTACATTTACCTCCGAATTATAACTCTGTTCGAATATAGATATAGGGTAAGATGAAATCCAAACCAAGCAATACATATGCCTTGAGAGCCTGTTTCTCTTAGTCTTAGAAGATTATGCAAAATCCCACACAACAAAAGTGGTCGTGCAGGTCTTCAAAAAGCTTCGGATGTGAGCCAGGTATTCGTTCTTACAATACTCTCTCAATGCCCTCGCGCAGGGTAATTGTTTGCATATAGTTGAATCCTTCTACGCATATCTAGATACAGTGGGAATAAGCCCTAATTTGTATATATTTAAGGTATTTATCAAAGACTTCTATAAGTGAAGAACCTGTTCAATGAAGTAAGGAGCTTGTTAGTAGTTGTGGAGTAGGATTTTATTTTTCTACTTCATTGTGCTAGCTTCTCAGTCTCATGTTGATTTCCTTTGCTAGTTTGTGTTTTCAGGCCATGGATTCCTTTTATTCTCTTATAAATTGAAAACTTATTTCTTCTCCAGTATTTCAACCACACGCCTCCATAAACTGCTGTTTTTTCGAATAGAAGGTTTTCAGTGTGCAGTTGTTATTTTGCTTTGACAAAAATAGTTACATTCCTCCACAAGCTTCCAATTTTTTGAATCAAAGGTTTGTGGTGGTCATTTTGCTGAGTATTCAGACAATCGTGAAGGAGATTGAAGATCTCAAGAGGAAAAATAGTGATTTTGTGGCCCAGTTGGTTAGTTGAGGAGTTTGACGGAGGTAAATTGCTTTTTGTTGAGGAGAATCACCCAGAACCCATTTTCCATAGTTTAATTCAACTGGTCAGTTGAGGAGATTGACGGAGGTGAATGGCTTTTTGTTGATCACTTGTATTATAAAAATAAATTTCGACAGTGCTGGCTAGAATCACAGTTGATTTCATGTTCAATAGGTCTCCGAGACCTCCATCTGCACACTTTAAATAACTGAGATTTTGTTAAAAGAGAAGTTGACATGACAATGATTAGTGGTAATGAGCCAAACCAATTTCAATCTGGCTCATATGTATGATAAAAATAGAATGTTATCATAAACAAAACACTATCGAGTTATTTTTTGGTAGGTTGTATAATAAACACTATCGAGTTATTTTTTGGTAGGTTGTATAATGTTTGAGTAAAGTTGATTCAATTCTGCCTTCATGATCCAACATTTTTGATTTTTGAGGGCGAATATAAAAAAAAATATTATATTTGATTTAAAATTTTAATTTTGAATTTCAAATTTTAAAAAACATATGATCAACTTGGTAATGGAATGGTTGATTCCTTAACAAAGTTTTTCTTTTATTAATCCATGATTTTAGGGTAGTCCGACTGTCGAGGATTTTAGCAATAGGCTTGTCCAAATCTTCCAATGTAACAAGGTTTTCCGTTTACTTATTAATCCCTATGTTTCAAGGATTTTAGTATAAGAGATTTTTAAAGATTTTTATAATACGATGGTCCAAATTATTTTAGGTAAGAGCCCAAATTTCATTAATCACTTGTATGGATATTGGTCATGAAATCAACATATATGAGGGTGCCAAACTTATAGTTTTAAGGAGGTACTCAATAGAGTATAGATATATGTGAGGGTACTATTATAGCATATATGTGAGGGTGCTAAATAGATATATGTAAGGGTGCTAAACTTATAACATGTAGAGTTGGATTATGACTGATTTGTATTGTTACAAAATGTATTATAATTTTGTAAACAAGACTTATTATGAAAAAATTGTTTATGGATTTTAAGCTTTTATAAAAAGGACATGTATTTGGAACACACCATCTAACTAGTCCAATTTGAAAATCACATAGTAAGTATTACATATAAAACTCACTTGAATTTGAATTTCATGACAAATTGCTCATATTTTATACTAATCCCCATCTCATATGCTATGTGTCATGTGTCATCTTATATGTTCAATTCACATTGCTTTGAAATAACAAACCTAATGATTTGGAATGTATAAACTATAACAAATACAAAATTAATATTTCCATTTTATTTTATTTCTCAATCATAACAAATTTAAAAAATTTATTTATATTTTGTTATATTTCTTATTTTTCATTTATAATGTATAAATTATAGAAAAAACTAAAATTTATATTTTAATTTAATTATATTTTTCATTTAAAAAAAATTTAAATATATTTTAAATACTCATTTTTTCCCTAGGAAAAATTCGCAATTTTATTTCAATTTGGAACAAAATTACATTCAGCACATGTAATAAGATCACTAAGATCCCTACATTTTCACAGATTACATCCCAAATGCATTACTTAAAGTTCAAACTACCTCATCAATGTCTTGTTCATCTTATATCAGCTGTTGTCCTTACTGCCTATTACAAAAACCCTCTGAATTCATATAAAGGCTGTCCCAGCCTGTAGCTGTAAAATATCTCCCTTCGTAGTCTCTGTTTACCAATTTTCTTGCTGCTACATTCCACACAGATTAACATATTAATCTGATGCGATTTCACTACCATATTCTGGTACTCGGCGTTCTGTGACAGCGCGTCCAGTGTAGGCCGATCCTCTAATGTTTATTAACTCATGTTGTATGTCTCCCATCTGGCTATACAGCGAGCAGCTTTCATTTATCTTCCCCATCTATCATCAGTATTTATTGCAGTGCCTCCTGGTCCTCATAAAATGGACGGTGATAGTAACTGAATGTGCCTGCCGGAGCATGAATAGTTATCTTCCAGGTACCATTGGCTAAAGCCTGCTGCGTAGCCTCCTTTGATAGCTTGTCTGCTATCCCATTCCGCTCCCTGTAAACATGTGTAAATGTGATGTGGTTGAATGTCAATTTTATCCGTTTTACCTCTTCCAGGATAGGTAAAAGTTCCATCACATGACACAGTGTATTCTCCTTTGCCCAGTTGATGACTAACAAGGAGTCACCAAAGATTTGAATGGACATGCATCCTTGTTCCAGGGCAAATAACATTAGCAATTTTAGCGACATGAGTTCTGCGTAGTTATTAGTGCCTCTTCCCAGTCCAGCCACCATGTGGAAATAATGTGCCTCAGTTTTGTATAGGACTCCCCCCCCTCCACAAATTGATTGTAGGTCAGAGGCCCCATCGAAATATGCCCATGGCATGGTGCGATCTATCTGTTCTACCAGCATATGTCGTGTTCTGCTAATTTGTACAGGTGCCACAAAATGCAGAGTGACTGCCACCATCTGAGCCACTACCGAATCCAGAGGAACCCTGCTGTCCTGGAAAATCACCTTATTGCGGGCAAGCCATATGCCCCAAGTGTATATACACGGGAGAGCCCGGAGAGGGGATGAGTATTGTTCAGACCACCATAAGTGGAATGCTTCCAGCACACTCGTTCCCCTCCACCCCACCTTAATAGCCAAAAGCTTGCTGATTCCAGACCATACAGTCTGTGAGTATTGACAATGAATAAAAAGATGTGCCAGAGTCTCTTCAGCAACCATACATAGTGGGCATATCCCTGGACCCTGAATAAAGCGTTTCTGCAGAATGTCCCAAGTAGGGGCCTTATTCTCCAGGATCGCCCAGAATAGTAATTTTGCTTTACCCGGGCATCTGAATTTCCACAATAATTTCCACCACCACACCAAACCTCTGTTATGGTTTTCCACATTGAGTTGGATATATCCATATTTTGGTGAATATACTCCGGAGGGATGGTGATCCCATATAAGAACGTCAGCCCTGTTGGTCAGCCTAATATGTGTAAGTCTTAACCGCCGTATATAATCCTTCCATTCCTCCTGCAGTTCGGCCGAAATCCCAAGTTGTCGAGCAGAAAGCCACCCCTGCTGCCATAGTGTTGAAGTTCCCTGATCCGCTACATCATACAGGTTATAACAGCCTCTAGTAGCCAAGTAAGTCCTCAGTGCCATCGAAAGGACATGTCCACCCCTGCAACCAACCCAAGGGTCCAACCCTATCCGAAGTAGTCTCCCGTCGCCGATCCTCCACACTAAACCAGAGCCAACTAATGAGAAATGCTGCACCACTGCTTTCCAAACCACCGAGCAGTTTGTCCTCGACTTGTTTCTCAGCCTGATCCATTCGAGTAGTGTTAAAGGGGCAATATATTTATGGTAGACCACTCTAGTCCAGAGGCTTTGTGTATGAATTAGTCGCCATGACACTTTGGCCCCCAAGGCTTTAGCAAACATGAAAATATTCTTTAAACCCCAACCTCCCAAAGCCTTAGGTACAGCAATTTTCTCCCAGCGTACCCACACCAATGCCCGATTCTCACTCGAACCCTTCCAAAGAAAAGCAAAACACAGTCTCCGGATCTTCTCCAGCACTCCGATGGGGATCCAAGCAAGTGACAGCCAATATACCGGGATTGCTTCCAATACTGATTTTATCAGAACCAGCCTACCTGCCCGAGAGAGCCATTTGTGACTCCAGCCATGCAGACGCTGTTCTAATTTTGCTATTAACCAGCTCCAATCTGTCTTCAGATAAGCGTTCGGTTTCAAATGGAAGCCAAGGTACTGTAATCCCTCATCTAAATCCAAGGTCTTGTATGGCAGTTTGTTGACTATGTTTATAATCTCCGGCTCGGATAGATTCGAGCAAGTGATAGTCGATTTGTCGATATTTACTAACATACCTGCTGCAGCTTGTACTAAGTGGAGGCCTTCAACCACCTTGTCAATATCCTGGCTCGTGCCATCACAGAAAATCAAGATGTCATCAACAAAAAGGAGATGTGTAATGAACATTACCTGAGAGATAGAAATGCCTCTAAAAGAGCCATCTGCTTTAGCGTTCAGAATATATCGGCTAAGTCCTTCAGCGACGAGGAGAAACAACAGTGGCGAGAGTGGGCATCCCTGTCGTAGCCCCCTCCCTGCCTGGAAGAATGGGCTAGCAGATCCATTAATTAGGACAACAAATTGCACCGTAGTGAGGCAGGCCATAATCCATCTGATGATTTCATAGCAGAATCCCAGGTGTGTAAGAAGCAACCGTATATAAAGCCAGCTGACCCTGTCAAATGCCTTGGAGAGATCAATCTTTATCACCGCTCCCTTCTGCTTCTACACCTTGAGCGTGTGTAATCCTTCCTGTGCTACTCCGATGGCCTCATGAATTTGGCGTCCTTCCAAGAAGCCAAATTGCTCACATGAGATGTGCTGAGACAGAATTTTCTTGAGTCTGCACGCCATTACCTTAGATATGATCTTATAGATGCAGTTGCAGAGAGCGATTGGTCTGAATTCAGCAAAGTTTACTGGCTTGTCAGTCTTCGGTATCAGAGTTAAAAAAGTGGAGTTGAAGGGACCATGGACGAACCCAGCCTTGCGCGATTCTTCCACCACTTGCAATATCTCCTGCCCGAAGAAGTCATAGAATCCTAGGAAGAATTCTATAGGCCAGCCATCTGGTCCCGGGCTGCTATCTTTATTTAAAGATTTCATCACCGACGAGAGCTCATCCAGCGTCACCTCCTCCATCAATGTACTGTTTTCTGCCTCCCCCACAAAGCTGGGAAAAAGCTGAGTTACACGAATAACCTCAGCTATGGATATGCCAGGTGGAGCCGAGAAAAGATCTCCAAAGTGTCGAACTCCCAAAGCTGCTAAACCATCAAAGCTAGTAACCTGTTCACCATTTTCAGCTGAGAGTTCCCAGATCGAGTTTTTGAATTTACGCCCCTTAGCATATGATTGAAAAAATTTTGTATTCTCATCACCACACTGTAGCCAAACCGCCCTGCTTTTCATCCTCCACAGCTCTTCACGCTCACCCAGTAACACATTTCTGCGTCTCTCCCACTCCAGCAACTCACATTTCTGCATTTCATCCAGATATCCCATGCCCAGCCTGTTATGAATCCTAGCAATGTTTAGCTCAGCATCAATTAAGTTCTGATCATCCTTCACTCTTTTGTCATGAGCCCATGTGCTAGTGGCCTCTTTAATTCTTTTCAGATTGTGATAAAAGTGGGCACCAGCAGGCGTCTGAGTGTCAGGTGGACGATGAATCCATAGCTCCTGGACCAGTTTAATGAAAGTCTCCTCCTTCAGCCAGCTAGGATTGAATTTGAAGGGGCTGGGTGGTTTTTTCCCGGTACCACGTAACTCCAGGAAAATAGGGCAATGGTCAGATATCCCACCGGAACCTACCCACTGTCTAACAAGATCCACCCCATGTGCCAATCCTTCGGCCACCAGAAACCTATCTAGTCTTTTGGCCACTCTATGAACTCCAGCTCTCATATTCCTCCAAGTGGGGGATAGCTGGGCTGGAATGATGTCGAGGAGATCCTTCCTGACAAAGACGTTGATGAAATGGTTTGCTAATGAGTCTGGTACAGCCCGAGGCCCCCAAACTTCAGAAGACCCCAGAGTGAGGTTGAAATCCCCACCCAAAATCACATCCCGACCGTCAAAGATATCCATCCCTAACAAGGAGTCCCAGTAGCCCACCCTATTTGAGTAGGGCCCATAAATATTGAGTACCGTGATCTTCCGTCCTATCTCAGCATCCCAAACTTCCAAACCAAGACCAGAGGATACCCCCCAAGTACAGTCACATCTGCAGCTCGTTGTCTTCCACCCCGATGCCAGCCCTCCAGAGCGCCCCCTGGCATCCACACCTACAAACTTCCAGCCAGGGAGCAAAGTTTCTAAAGTACGAACCACATCCACACTGTCACCTAATGTTTCTTGTAGCATAATAATGTCCGGGTGATTTAGGTCAACCAACCTACGAAGCGAAGATTTTTTAAGTGGGCTCGCCAACCCACGACAATTGAAGGACATAATCTTCATAAACAATCCCCATCCTGGGCTATCACTGCTCTAAGTGCCCACTCAATAGTGGATTGTGTTCCCATCACTAAATCCACTTTCGCCCGTTCTTTAGCTTTAGTCATATGAGATTTACGTCCCCGGCCTTTCCCCTCAACACTAGAGGCCAACTCAGGTAGTCCCTTGCCTCCCGAGCCAACGGCAGAGATCTCCCTACTACGAAGGGCATATCGAATATGCCTACCCTCGGAACAAGAAGAGTGTGATGTAGGAACAAAAGGGGGCGTGACGTTACCCATCTCAGGCCGAAGTGGGAGGTCAGCCAGTCGAGGAGGAGACCCATGGCAGCCCCCCCCCAAAATAAATGGGTCAGCAATAACAGAATGAGCATGAGAAGCAGACTTACCCGAGTGTGTCTCATAGGAACCCTGACGATGAGTGGGCATCTCTTTCTGCAGTGATGTGGCCTGTGAAAACGGAGGAACCGAGCTCATGGAGTCTCCCTCCACAGCAGGGAGCTCACAACCTTGCTCATTACTTCCAGTATTCACCAAGGATGGCAATCTAACCTCTGATTCTGTCCTCCCAGCATTACTCAAATGTTCCACAGAATCATGAAGCCCCCCCCCGTCAGAAGCAGGCCCATTTCCACCCTCTACCTCCACCTGTGAGTCCACTTTCAACACCGGGACAGCTACAACTTCTGCATCGGCAGCTTTCAGAGGCATACTATTCCGAAAAGATAAGGGACAGCAGGCTACAAGATGTCCTAGATCATGGCATCGATAACACCTAAATGGCACGCCCACATAATCCAGTGTCTGGACATAATCCCCATCCTGGGAATGAACTTTAATCTCTGCAGAGAGTTCCATCCTAATGTCGAGATTGACTAAAATCTTAGCAACCGAGTATATACCATTCTTCAGATGGGAGGAATCAGAGCACACGTATTCGCCAAGATAATTCCCGATCTCAGCAAACCTAGTCTCGTTCCACATATGCATAGGTAGTCCAGGAAGTTTGACCCACAGCGGTTCTTTGGCTACACGTTCCGTTTTTGCGGCGAATAAGGGAGACCATCTTTTCAGAACAAGTGGTGCTCCCAGCATCGCCCAATGTTGACGCAGAACAACATTGACCTCCCCGCTGTTCAAGAAAATAAAGGCGAACCAACCATTAGACAAAACACGAACCTCAGGGACAGTTGGCGCGATTTTAAGCCATTTCTCTGCCACCCAACGCTGGAGGAAGCCTCTGCCTAGTCTCCTGCCTCTAACATGTCCTACCACTGCAGTGTAGGAGTAATCCACGGCCTCTGCCATCGTGACATCGACTCCCAGCACCAGCTGATCCAGTCTCTTGCGTTCTTTGACCTTCTTAACAGGGTTATTAAATGTCTTCCCTGTTCGTGGCTGTAACACATCATTCAGAGCCTCTTCTCTCCCCGGGATCGCCATCAAATCACCACTCAGCTTCCAGCTAATGGTCCAGACGAATGCTCTGAACAAAAGACAGGATCACAGTGTCCCAAATAACTGTTCAGCAGTGTAGTGCACTCACCATCCGCACCAAGAAAGTGATCACCTCCAATTTTGCCCCATAATACACAGCCTGCAAGCAATCTGGAAAGACCCCAGCGGTGGACAAAAATCAAGAGCCTCAAACGTCTACAGCACAGGTCCCCCAGGTTAACCAGAAATGATGCACCCAGCTACGATCCCAATAACAATAACACCGCGATTGTGTCCCTTATCAAAGCTCCAGTCGCAATAGAATGCCGCTCACTGGAATCCCACACAGTGAAAGTGCTCTGCAGAGCCAAATAATGTAGCCCCTCATATCCAGATCGAAAGCACGAACTCCAGCATTCTAGCCACCAAGTAATCCATGATGTCCCTGCATTGTACACAGTGATCAGCTAACACTAGTTCCTCCAGGGTGCACCCTCAAATCTGCCACCAGACATTTCCATCAAATTCTAACGTACACCTTCGAATTGCTTCTTGGAGCCCAAATTCCAACCTATCTGATAGTGTTAAAGGTGTTTTTTAAATACTCATATATAATATTACAAATTATATAAATATTAAAATTTTAAATTAAAAAAAAAATTATTGTCACTTTTTTTTTTTCCATTCTTAATTTTGAAACATTATAATAATTTCAAAATATAAACATTTATAATTTTATCTATAACTCTGCATTAATATAAACTCAAAAAACAAAATTCAATTTTGACATAATATTAATATTTTATAAGTTTTCTTATAACATATTTTTCTATGTTTCATTTTGTTGTTAGGTTGAGATAGTTTATTATGAGGGAGAAGTCTTAGCCTTAACATAAAAGGTAAATGTAAAAATTAAACATGACACTTTGATTAAATATTAAGTAAATAATTTTTTTACACTGTTGACCCTAATCTAAACTTCAAAACAAAATAGATATATATTTCAAATAACTAAAACTAAAAAAAATAATTAAACTGTGATTTACATGTGAGGGATTGTGAAGGATTGGAGCACAATAAAGATTTATATATTAAACTAATATAAATTCATCCTAACTCTGGCTTGAGGGATCAAATACTTTAAGTGTAAAACTTAAATGCAAAATTTGAGGAAAATTTTGCACCTAAGGGATTTGATCCCTCTCTAAGCTTGCTAGACTGGTTAAGATGGATCCTATAGCATATACATGTCATCTTCTTACACTAGATCTAGATCCAATGTGTTAGTATCTCAAATTATCACTTTAAGTGGAGGGATATCCATCTTTTAGAGTTCCATTTTAAAATGTAATCCAGAAACTTAAACCTATACCTCTAATTTTAAAACTAAACCATTAATCTTTACTCGGTAGCATCTCAAGCTCGCGTTGATTAGGGGGTATATAGGTACTGGTAGACTATGGTTCCCATTTTTGAGTCAATGTTTCGAATCCTTAGTTGGATTCATCATTAGGACAATTTGTCAATGGTAAGAATTGCAAATGAGATATATGACATATGTGCCAACATCTACTTTATAAAATGTTGTTTACCAGTAAAAAGAAACAATTTGCAATGAATCACACAAATATTCAATAGTTTATTCCTTTAAAAAATAATGATGATGATGGATTCTTAAAGATTAGATACCTATTATTATCTTGACAAGGAGATAAGTGCCTCGTCTTCCATGTCATTTTTCAGAAATATTTTACAATCTTACCATTGATTGTTCAGCCTAGATATATCAGGGAAGACATATATAAAATTCCTTTTTAGGATAATTAATGTATGTTTGGTTAATTCTATGTTGTGGAAGGCTTATTCCTGACTTTATTTCCCATTATCTCATTAGCAATGGAACATGACAAGATCTTGTTACTCCTACAACATTTCTCATCTCCCAAAAGCACGTAGCAATGATAATGTCGGGGACATTGCCACCACATAGCTCTTGTTTTGTTTAATTACCTTTCTAAAACTAATAACTCAAATATTAACTCTCCGTAATACAATAAGGTTATGAAAATATGTGAATCTTTCATATTGGGTCTCATTGACCTTGACTTAAAAAAGGAGGACAGAACAACAAATTTTATTAATTCAATTACTAATTTTTAATTTTGGTTGCAATTATATATGGAACTTCGAATTATCCAAATTCATATCAAATTATCAAATAACTATGTAGAAAAATTGATTGCAACGTGTTTTTAACACTAATTCATCTACAAGAATTCTATCTATACCATTTTTACAACTAAATAATTCATTAATCTGTTTCGTTTCATCATTAATTTGCTTAATACCAACAAAAAAAATCCCTTCACTTGTTATTATGACTTATTTATAACCTTAATATTGTGAACATTGTTAACTTTTTTTTATACTCTAAATAAGTTTCTTAATGACAAATGAGAGGCCCTTGCTATAATGGTTCAATATCTATAAATTTCCTATTCACTTCATAATAATGATGAGAAAGAATCTCCAAAATGGACGTCATAGTGAATTTCATTAACTTTTGTTGTAGTAGCTTGCTTAATTCTCGGTCGTATTTTATATTTTACCTCCCACTTTACACATATACAGATATTTATTAATTTATGATAATTACATAATAAATTAAATTTAAAATTTGAATTTAAAATGTCAATATCTAGCTATAATATTTTTTATTTTTTTCTAATTATTTATACTAAATAATTAGAAATTAAATTGATATAAATTTAAAATATTTATATAAATATTTACTTAATTTAAATTTTTTATAACATTTTTTATTTTTAAAATATTACTATTTTAAGATAATTAGAAATTGAATTAATTTAAATTTCAAAATTGAATTTAAAATGATAATATCAATATTTACTTTGATTTTCAAAATTTTATGATATTTTTTACTTTCATATATAGTATTTAAAATGTAAATATCAATCTTGATTTGAAAATTTTTTTAATTTTTTTTTTGACATTTTCAACTTTCCTAAAATAATGAAAAAATACATAATAATATTAAAATATTAAAATAATTAAATATAAATATTAATTTTAAAATAATTAAAAAATTAATGTAATTTAATTATCAATTATTATATTTCCCAAATGGGGTGTTTGTTGGCAACGAGGGTTGTGTGTCCATAATGGAGGTGACAACACAGCCCGATGTGACAAGTGGGAGGGTCTCACACTCTAGGGATTAATGGCTTGGCACTTCATCCAACCTGGATGGTAATGTAGGTTAATGATGCTAGTTTGGAGAACTGTAGGTTCATAAACTTGCAAGATTTAGGAACCCGACACACAACCTAACATCATGTTGCTCTTCACATCTAGGAATCACAATGATGACCTAGTACGTATGGAGTTAACAAGTATTATGGCTCAAGCATGGATAAATTGTGGGGGAAAGGCCATGGCTATCCTCTTTCTTTGGCACTACTCTCTCAGGAGGTTTGATTTCGTTCCCATTAAGGTAGTGTTTGGAACATTGGATCCTCTATTTTATCGTCTCATGACTCCCAACAAACGAAAACCTTGTCCCTTCTTTGTTAGCTCATCGTGCATTGCTAATGTTCCTGTGTTCAAATTTGGTTGTCATTGATGTCAACTAATGTCAAAGAGGATGTCAATTGATTCAGTCTGAGTCATTGATATCAACTGAAGTCAAAGTGGATACAACATTCCTGAAGAAGTGTGAAGAAGTATATGGAAGCCACTTTGAAGTAGTATATGCGTAAGATAAAGAAGAACGTGAATAACAGAAGTATATGTGAAAATGGTGAAGGTGACATATATGAATGCAACTTTGAAGTATATCCAGAGTGCATTCAGTTTGAAGATGTGACTCCAAGGATGCATCATGCATGATGAGTTTGAAGAAGCACATAAGGAAGATACATCATGCAGATCTAGTTAAAGAAAGAACACAAGTAATGTATCCTAGAACATGTGGTCCTTGCACAAACATCAGGTCCACCAAGTCATACTCTCTCACAGTAGAAATCAAAAGAGCTGGTTGGAAAATGGTACATGGATTCATGTAGCCAAGGAGATTGGTTGAGTAAATGGCACAAGTGCACAATTTTGTTGAAGGAAGTTTTTGGAATGCACCAAAAAGCCTGAGCATTGCTTGGTTAATGTTTGGAAGTGCACAAGAAGCTATTGGTTCGACAATACTGATATTAACACCTAAAAAGTGTTCACCCCCTCATCTACCACATTACATGGCTCATTTGTCCATTTTCCTACCATATTTCCCTTAAAAACCCTAAAAATCCCACTAAAAAGCCTCCAAAAGGCCACAAAACCATCAAAAAAGCCTCAAAAAGGCTAAAAAACCCCTTTTTCCTCCAAAAAATAGCAAAAACCCTCTAAAAAGGGAATAAAAAATATAAAATAATGAGGAAAAGGAGGAAAAAACCCAATACAGCTGCCCTAAACCATATGGTTCCCAAAACCATGGGTCAACACTCCACCACCAAAAAACTATAAATAGGTGATGGAGATCCCTTATTCCATATCCACAATCATAAGCACCTTTACTCTGCCAAAATCTCTCTTGAAACCCTAGCTCACCCTTGAGCTACTTTCACCTTGAGAGCCCCTTTTGGCCCATTCCCACCATTGGAGAAAGAGAAGGAGCAAATTGGAGCTTGGAGCAACCCTCTTGGACATTGCAAGAGCTTCACCAACCTTCACATTGGAGGTAACATTAATACAAAAGCCATTCTTTACATCTTGTTTTTATGTTTCATGCACATGTTTAGAGTAATTTATATTTCTGTTTTAGCATTTTAATTTACATTTACTGAACTACTACTAAGGAGTCCATTCTCCTTAGTAGGTGCTCATTTGCACAAGCTAGGGGTAAAACCCTAGCTACAATTTTGGCGACTCCCCTAGGTTTGAATTTCTGGTTTTCGTTTAAATTTTTTTTAGTTTTCTGCAATAATTTCTCGTTTTGTCCTGTCGGCTGTCCCTTTCGGCCGCCGTACACCGCGTCTTTTCCCTCTGCAGTCGCGTCCCGACCGCGTCTTTCAGGCCTTTACCTGCGACCCGACCGCGACTCTCAGACTGTTTCCGGCGCCCTGCCGGCGGATTCAAGTCTATTACCTGCGATCTGTCCGCGGGTAATCAGCCTGTTTGCTGCGATCTGACTGCGCCTGTCGGCCATTTTCCCGCGCCCGGACTGCGGCTTTCAGCCCCTTTCCGGCGTCCCGACTGCGCCTGTTAGCCTTTTTCTCGCGACCCGACTGCGTCTTTTTCCCTGTTTCCTGTGGTCCGACTGCCTCTGTCGGCCAAAAAGCCGCGACCTGTCCGCGCCTGTTTCCCCAAAACCCGTGGTCCGACTGCTCAGTTTCGCCACAGACCCGCGGTCTGATTTCTGCATTTTTTTTTCCTGTTTTTGAACCCAGCTCCTTTGCTGCAACATTTTCTGCATCTGCACAGCCATCTGTCCTACCTGCAGCCTCACTTCCCTACAACCTTTTCTGCAACATCATTTCTGTTCCCTTTACAGAATCTTTTTAAAAATTTCAGCATTTTTAATTCAGAAAATTTTGCAAGTTAAAGTTTTGAATTCAGTATTATTGATAGTTAGAAGTTGCCCCCTTGTGGCACTTCTATTTTGGGTTCATCACCTCACGAGCACACACTCTGTCACATAATTCAAGTGAGCCTTAAAAAATACTTAACTCAACCAATATTCTAACCCCACTTGGGGAACACAAAAGAATCTTTGTAGTTAGGTAGGATCGGGGGGATAGGCTTCCAATAACACCCCTCGGTTACTTACACTTGAGACATAGCTGTTGTCCAATTAGGGAACCAAAATCCCCTAGTACTTTTTGGCACGGTCACGACCAGTTTACCAGAGGGCCTCTCCCCTAGGAGGGTTGAAGTCGCGAGACTAGTTCTGGAGGCCTGAGTGGAATACCGCACTCCATTCAGTAACCGAAGGGCTACCTTTCGCAGTTCTCGGGATATCCCTATATTGGGGTATTGCGGTAAAAGGACCAAACGGCAGATTCACCTTTCTGGACGTGTCATGAATGGGGTATCTTAGTTGCCATTCTTCTAGGATTGACTACCCGGTGTCCCTCCCGGTAGGGGGATATCTTAGCCACTTGGATTTCCTATTCATATTGTCTGACTTG
Source organism: Larix kaempferi (assembly GCA_027924585.1). Classification (NCBI taxonomy): domain Eukaryota; kingdom Viridiplantae; phylum Streptophyta; class Pinopsida; order Pinales; family Pinaceae; genus Larix; species Larix kaempferi. The sequence continues at coordinate 10,082,575 of BSBM01000259.1, read as the reverse complement.
GATTTCATCACCTTGTAGAGGATATGTCTAGTTGAGTCAGAATACTTTTTAGTTAGGTGTTTGCATGCTCCCTTACCTCCTTTTGGTCTAGTGAGTCCACCATTTTTTATTTCTAGGAAACCTGCTGCTTGTTGGTATTCTGACCATCTTTGTTGATACTCCACTTATTGTAGCACAGCTGTTACAGTAGGTGTTTTGAGTTGGTTGTTGGCCTGAGTGCCTTGTTTTTTGAGCTCTCCTTCTGCACACTCGGTTGCATTAGGATTTTTGAGCTGTTTTTCTACTCACCTCAACCCACAGAGATTTGACACCATCTGTCACCATTGAGTCCCCGAGACATTCTCAGTGCCTCAGGGGCGAGCCCCCATAGCACGGTTCACTTGATACCACCCGTCATAGACACAGATCATCATCACTTGACACCACTTATCATAGTTCCCGAGCCTTGTCACTTGACTCCACTCGTCAGCGGCACAGGACTCCGTCGGTTGATATTGACGCTCCTTACTTTACCTCCGATTCTGAGCCAGAGTCTGAGAACCCCATTTACACTGCCCCTACTAGCCCCATGGATGGCGTGACTTTCACTCCTTTCTTGGTAGGAACCATTGGTGGCCCATCCACCACTACACCAGTTACTAAACCTGCTTTGGGTATGCCCTCCATGGGGCCCCCATCTACCGTTCCCCTCACTGCACCTATTCCCGCAGCCGGAATACCTATCCCCACTCCATCAGTGGCTCACACTACCCATGGTGGTGCAGGCCCATCCTATACCACCTTAGTTCCCCCACTTGGGGGCACCATCCCAAATCCTGCCCCCCCACTTGGGGGCATTGGCCCCAATTTGGTCCAACCCACTACTGTGTCACATCCTTCTTCCAGTTTGCCATTCATGGCTAGCCTCAACCTGCCCGACCTAGCCAGATTGACCAACGACCCTATCCGACACGACCCTGCGTGGCCTCACATGCCTACCAAGCTCCCCTCTGACATCCCTCAGTTTGAGGGAAAGGCAGGTGAGGACCCACAAAACCATATTATGTCCTTCCATCTATGGTGTTCCTCCAACTCCATAGTGGACGACTCTGTTCGCCTTCGTTTGTTACAACGCACCTTCACTGGCTCTGCAGCCAAGTGGTATATCGAGCAACCCCACGGGACCCATGCCACCTTTGCTTCCCTTGCCTCGACCTTCCTCCAGTTCTTCCAGTTACCTGTCCGCTATGACGCGGGCGTTGAGATCCTCCTATCTTGCAGACAAAACACGGCTACCCACATCACGGACCACATTCATGAGTGGCGTCAGTGCCGTAGCTTATGCAAGATCAAATTAGACGACCGTATCTTCCTAGATTGGTTCCTCAAGTCCCTTCTCCCTATCATTGCTAAGGATGTGGCATCAGAAAGACCCCAGTCTGAAGAAGAGGCCATCCTTAAGGCCCAACAGTTTGACCTCATTTACGCCCAGTCGGGTTACCTCTATACCATTATACCTGACGCCCCTTGCGGAGATTCCTCCCAGCACGATGCGCCGGGGGCATCCCACGCTGCAGACGGCATCATTGGTCGTGTCTCTTCACATCCCTAACCATTTTCCATAGCACGTCCTAACCCTGGCCCCGACCTTTCGCGGGATACCTCACAGTCTGGAGCAACCAACTCGTATGCTCCCATGACACATCACCACCATTCTCATGGACCCTCATGTCCACCTCAGTGCTTCGGTCATGCGACTCCCACTTACGCCCCCCCGGTCGCACCTCAGCCCTACTACCACCAGCAGGCTGCACTAGCTCCTGCGCCTTCACAAGCCCATCCCGTTTATTACCCACCACAGGCAGCCCCTGTGGCAAACCCACAACCCGCTCCGCAGCCATATCAACAACCTCCTCAAGTTCCTGCACCTGCTCAGCCTCCACCTGCATATCATCCCCCGTAGCCTGCTCCAGCACTTGTGCAACCTCAGAATCCACCTGCTGCCCAAGGGCAAGTTTATGCCCAACAAAACCCGCAGCAAAACCAGAACAACCAACGCAACCAAGGCCAACAAAACTGCGGCAAGGGCCGTAATCGTGGGAACAACCAACCTACAGACCAAGGTGGTCAACCGGCTAATCCCCCGGACAACAATAATGCAACCCCCGCTAACCAAAACCCTGATCGCCCGCCCAAGCAGGCTAAAAACCCCAATTTGCGAACAAACCATCCTTGTTCTATTTGCGGGGTCTATGGCCACTACACACATGTGTGCCCACACTTGGAGCGAGCTTGGCAACTTTGGGTTGATGATGCCCATCGCCAAGGGATGCGGCTCCTCAAGCACCACCCAACCCCCCGCAGCCTCAGCAGCCACCTTTGGTGCTGCAAAACCCCTTAGCAAACCAAGGCATAGTGAACACTCAGCCGTTGGCTCCCCCTCAAGCCAACGCGCAACCCCAACAACAAATCACTTACGCCGCTCCTGATCAACCCATGTTCGACTCAGGGATCGACCACTTGTTGATGATGTCATCCGCTAACGTCAACCTCCAGACTCGTAGGAACCAATATGGCTCCACCTCTGAAGCCCCTCCCACTGATAAACCTACTACTGCTCATCTCACTGATCAAGCGTTACGTATACCTCTGCCTCCACTAGATGGCGCTTCCAAAGCACCTCGTTTCCCACTTCGCCGTATCAACAATAACCCCAATGCGCGGGTTGCGTCAAACTACAACATTGTCGATGACTTAGCCCAATCTCCCGCAGCCATGTCTGCATTGGAAGTCTTGAAAAATTGCCCTTCCCAATGCAAGACTTTACTCTCAGCCATTGGGGCGATTGACCCAAATGATTCGAATTTGATGGCATTTGATTTGGACCAGTCCGAACCACGCTTGCCTTCCTCCTTAGCATTCCAAGTTTCTGTTTCCGTTCGGAATCTGGTCATCCATCGATGTATCATCGATGAAGGTGCCTCCACATGCGTTATGTCTACATTCGTTTGGCAGAAGTTGGGATCCCCTACTCTCCAGCAGTCCACCATTGCATTATGCGCCTACGACGGTCGGTCGGCCCAGCCCCAAGGCCTTCTACCCAATGTCCCCGTCTAGTTAGGTGGCAAAACCGTCCTCATCGACATCGAGGTAATCAATGCCCAATTGGATTATAACCTTTTACTTGGCCGCAGTTACATGTATGCCATGTGGGTGGTTGCCTCTTCTGTTTTTCGCACCATGATGTTCCCCCATGAGGGACACGTGGTCAAGGTTGACCAACTCACCTTCTATGATCCCAATGCTCCCGCAGCACCAAAAAATGTTCTCCCCATGGTTGAACAACCTGTTTCTCATGCCACCACCTCGTTTGTTTCCTCTACGGGGCCTGGGGTTTACTCAGATGCGCCGATGACCTCCACCTTCCAATCCATTCCTCCCCCATCATCTACGCCCGAAGTGTCTGACTTATGTACCCTGTCCCACGATAACCAAACACCTAACAATCAACCACCCTTGTTGCCTAAACCACCCTTGGTACCTAGCCACATTGGTGTTACACCTATCCATACAATCCCCTTCCTAGTCCCTCCATCGGGAGTAGTAAGCGCCCCGGTTATGGCTACCCTTAGCCTCCCTGGGTTAACCTTGGGATTACCCGTCTGGTACCTTTCGCCTCTCGTTCCCCCGTCGACACCAAGCGTCGTCCTCCAACGGTGCAACCCATGGCTACTACCACTCAACCACCCCTTGGTGTCACTACCCCTTCGTCCTCCACGAATCCCCCTCCTACTCCCAAATCCACTGGGGGCAGAGGACCCCAACCTTACACTGCTGTACCACCTCCCAAGACAATAAACAACCCCCCCGTGTTTCGTGCTCCTCCCAAATGCTCATTGTGTGATGAGTTAGGCCATGCGACTCATCAATGCCCACAGTTACCGGCATTATAGGAACACATGCAGATGCTTGACGATAACCCCAATATCCCGGTTGTCAAACTAGACCCCACCCCCAAGCCTAAAGATAAGTCCCTGCATACCAACCACCCCTGTGCCATATGCGGTGTTTACGGGCATTACTCACACCACTGTCCCGATCTCCCGGATTACAGAGCGGCTCTCTATGAGATGAACAATTTGGACCTTGAGACGGCACCACCCACCATTGAGGAGATCCACCCCCCGGTCTCCTCCCCTTCAGGAGAGGTTAATACCATTTATATGATCTCTTCAACCACTACCCCCTCGTCAACCGATTTGACGACACAAAATTTCCGTACTGATGAGGAGATTCTTGAGGCTCTCACTGCCCCGAATTATCCCTAGGATGACATGCACCACCGTTCCTATTTCATCCCAGAAGAATCCTCCTCTAGCACAGCCACCCAATTCACGGTTGAATCCAAAGACTTCCTTCCCACCAAGGTCAACTGGTTCAAGGACCCTATTCCTGCTCCTGACACCTTCGAGGAGGGTAACATGGCCAACATCTCACCCGTCATCCACATAGATATCTCTGACCCACCTGGCGTCAATGAATGCATTGCCTTAGGAGCCTCCTGTAGTGAACAAGAGATTGAGGAGTACAAAAAACTCTTCCAAGAATTCCGTGATGTCTTTGCCTGGTCCTATACCGAAATGCCTGGTCTTGACCTCGCCATTATAGAGCACCACATTGACACATGGCCTGATGTACCCCCCATTCGTCAGAAACAACGCCCCATTCATCCCTCAAAGCTCCCAGCTGTCAAAGCCGAGATTGAGAAACTTCGCAAGGTAGGTTTCATTTATCCTAGTGCTTATACCACATGGGTTTCAAACCCCGTTCCTGTTAACAAAAAACAAGGCACCATTAGAGTATGCACTGACTTCCGCGATTTAAATCGTGCTTGTCCCAAGGACAACTTCCCCACGCCATTTATTGACCAACTCATCGATGCGTGTGCGGGGCATGAAGTCCTCTCCTTCATGGATGGCTTTTCTGGATACAACCAGATTCAGATCCGTAAGGAAGACCAGTACAAAACTGCCTTTACTACCCCATGGGGCACCTTTGCCTATCGCGTCATGCCTTTTGGCCTCAAAAATGCTGGTGCCACCTTCCAGTGGGCCATGACCTATTGCTTTCACGACTTGGTCCATATCCTGTTAGTCTACCTTGATGACCTTACAGCTCGTTCCCGGAAACGATCCGCCCACCTTAATGACCTTCGACAAGTTTTTCTGCGTTGTCGCAAATATCAAATCCGCTTGAACCCACACAAGTGTGTCTTTTGCGTTCCGGCAGGCCGATTGTTGGGTTTTATTGTTTCCCAGAAAGGAATTACTGTTGATCCCCTGAAAGTCCAAGCCATCTTAGACCTTCCCTCTCCTCGCACGCTCCGACAGCTTCAAAGTCTGCAGGGGCGATCCAATTTCCTTCGAAGCTTCGTTCCTGATTACGCCACTACCATTCACGGTTTCTTGTACCTGCTCCGTACCCACATACCCTTCGTCTGGGATGAGCAAGCAGAAGCTACATTCGAAGCCCTCAAGAAAGCTCTCACACAAGCCCCTCTCATCTCCCCTCCGAATTTCTCTCAGGACTTCATCCTGTACGTCTCGACATCCGAGCATGCCGTGTCCGGAGTCTTGGTTCAAGAAGACGCCTCTCACCAAGAGCATGTCATTTACTACGTTAGCCAGACCTTGTTTGGCCCACCCCTACGTTACCCCTATGAGGAGAGACTAGCCCTAGCAGTGGTCTTTTCCGTCCAAAAATTGCGACACTACATTTTACTTAGTCATACCACAGTCGTCGCCGACTCTAACCCCATGGTATATCTCCTCAACCGGCAGCTCCTGCAAGGTCGTGTTGCTAAATGGGTCATTATCCTCCAGGAATATGACCTTACTTTCCGAACACCTAAGACCACTAAAGCCCTCCCGCTTGCCCAGCTCATTACTGATCTCCCTTCCCTTCTCCCGGCCAAACCAATCTCCGATGAGTTACCCGACAATCACCTGTTCACTCTCTTGTCTGATGACCCATGGTACGGTGATATTTTGTTATACCTGCGCACACAGAAGTTCAGACCCAAAGTCACCCGTAATGGATGCCGTCGCATCCGTCACCAGGCCTCTCGATATCTCCTCTTAGGCGATGTCCTTTACCGGTGAGGGGTTGACACAATTCTTCGTCGTTGCCTTACACACGAGGAAGCTGAACACGTCCTTAATGACTGTCATAGCGGTGCCTGCGGAGGCCATTTCTCAGGGATGGCCACTGCCCAAAAGGTCGTCCGCGCCGAATACTTCTGGCCCACACTTTTCATCGACTGCATCACTGCGGTCAAGCATTGCCATAACTGCCAACTTTTTGCCCCCAAGGCCCGGACACCACCTGCTCCGTTACACCCAGTCGTCACCGTTGGTCCCTTTTGTAAGTGGGCCATCGACTTCATGGAGTGTAGACCCCCGTCTGCCAATGGCCACAAGTATATCATTGTCGCCGTTGATTACTTCACCAAATGGGCGGAAGCCATGCCTACCTTCAATTGTACCGCTGACACTGCTGCCCGTTTCTTTTTCAACCATGTTATCACTCGATTCGGGGTCCCTAAACAGTTGGTCTCAGACCATGGTTCACACTTCGAAGATGCCGTCTGGCGTGAGTTATCCACCCTCCTCAAATTTGAACACCAATTTTCCTTTGCTTACTACCCCCAAGGGAACGGCCAAGTAGAGGCCATCAACAAAATCTTAAAAACCATCCTCCAACGAACTGTTGACCGGCATAAGTCCAATTGGCACCACATGCTATTCCCTGCCTTATGGGCTTACCGTACCTCCACCAAGACCGCCACTGGTTTTACCCTGTTTCATTTAGTTCACGGTGTAGAGTATGTCCTCCCCATCGAGTGTCAGATTCCTGCCTTACATATCACCGTTGAGCTTCTCCCCGACACTTCCCCCCTCAAGCAGCGTTTGCTGACACTCGAACAAGCTGATGAAGACCGTCGTGCCACTCTCCAGAACATCGAAGCTGCCAAGAACCGGTCCAAAGCCGGTTATGACAAACATGTTCACCCTCGAACTTTCCACGAAGGGGACCTCGTCCTCGCCTATGACCAAGACCATGACAAAACTGGTAAAGGGAAGTTTGAATCCATGTGGCAAGGCCCTTACATCGTGCAGACCTGCCTCGGCAAGGGGGCATACATTTTAGCCGGCTCCGAAGGTCACCCTTTGCGCAACCCTCGTAATGGGTTGTATCTTAAACGCTTTTATCCTTGAATAACTCGCGGCCCCATTGGTCCGCATTGTACAGTTTGCTCTCTTTTTTGTTTTTCACCTTTTTTACCATCGTCTTACATTCATCATTTTTTGCATGACCACAGATGGACCATATTCCACCTTGTTACACTGGCTTCGCTGATGGAGCAAGCCGTTGGTCTCCAAACCTGGCTTCTGCAGCATGGGTCTTATATTCCCCCTCACATGAGATGATCCACCTTGACGGAATATGTATAGGCGCCGCTACCAATAACCAGGCGGAGTATGATGCTGTGACCGGTCTCCTGACTGCTGCCCTCCAGATGGGCATATGTCACCTTCATGTGTTCCTTGACTCCCAGCTACTTGTCTCCCAACTCAACAACCGCTACCAGGTGCGTGATCCCTGCCTTTTTAGAAAATTCCTGCGCGCAAAACAACTCAGCCGACAGTTTGAATCCATAACATTCACCCATGTCCCAAGAGCTCACAATAGTGTCGCAGACCAAATGGCCAACAACATCCTAGATTGGCATATCAATCACACCATGTAACACCTACATCATGCATCATCATCCCATAACATCTCATAAAAAGTATATAAAAACCCAAAAAGACTGCATTGCATCAACATTTGCATCCATGTACATAAACCATAAACCACATGTATATCCATAAGGGCATCCACGTGCCTAATCATACATACATCATGTTGCATCACATAACATACACAAAGGGCATCCACGTGCCCAACATCCTGTACTACTTGCATCCACGTGCAATTCCAACATATCACAAACCATAAAGCGCATCCACGTGTGTACAACTACAACAACATCACAAAAAGGTGCATCCACGTGCATATATATATACATCAAAAAATACATGTTCAGTGCTATACATGTCCTGAGTACCCCTGTACTCAGCTATACAAAAAATGTCTATACATCCCTAAAGCCTCATAAAATACATGCCGTAGCTACAAAACTCAGAGGGAGTCCCCTGCACTCCCTAATGAGAGTCATACCCTGCATCACTGCCTGCATCTGCTGCCTTTGAGTCCTCCCCTCGCTCCTCCTCCGACAAATCCTCATCCCCTACGGGCTCCTGTGCCCATGCCCGGTCCACCAAGATCGCCACCCCGGATCGCAATGGATTTGAACTCTCGGGGTGCCCTCATGCAGTCCTGAACGACGTCCGGATCGACGTCCCGCCACCCCTCGTCGGTCACCCCTATCAGCAAATGGTCCAGTAGTTCCCGTACGGACTCCAGTGTCACCTCCGCATTGCGGCGATGGACCTCCCCTCGCCCAGGCAGAGCTGGAACGGCCACAATCCCCCTCCGTGCCACATGTCCTGGCGGTGGCCTTGGGCCCACATCTGCAGATCACCCATATGTCAGTCACAGTATATCAATCTACTATCATATATATAAAACTTGACATCCATAACATGCAAGCAAAAAAATACGTACCATCGGGTCCCCATGCCTGTCCTGGTGCTCGTGGCGCCTCTGGATCTCCGGTGTAGTCCATGTCCCTATATGGGAAGTCGTCTAGTGTCAATGGTATCTGGAGCCATTGCAGGTACAACTCCTGCGTAAAATACCTAACCACGGTGACGCATCATCTCGCCCCACCGCACCATCTGCGGCTCCCTCAAACCTCCTGCTCTGATCGGCACCCGCGGCCGCAGTGTGGGTACCCTCTCCATGAAGAACGCACATAAGAAAGAACCATAGCAAAACCCCTTGCCAGATTCCTTCGCTGCCGTCAGCTGCCACTGAACGCAGGTCAGGAAAATCTAGCCCCACGCATAATATACACCATCCAGTACGCGCTCTACCAGCTGCATCTGGCCCCTTGACACCTTCTCAGGTGACTGAGACCCCAAGACGCGAACCACGCATGCCGCCATGGCCTGTACTGATGGCTCCTGTAGGTTTCTCACCAAAAGTGCATTCCTATGCACCCTAGCCTCTGGACCGCAGTACCGCTCTAGCATGTCCTCCATATCTATGTCTGCGGATACCCGTGGCTGTGTGTCTGCTACCCTACCCAGATAGGGCAACCCTGTCAGGAAGTATACATCGGTCAGGGTGAGGTCCACCCTCTCACCCTGTACTCGGAAAGCCTGTATGTCCGGCTCCCAGAAACTAATCAGTCGGTTCAGCAGCAACGCTGCTAACCGTATCATGGGTATCTGTGCAAAATTTAGTAGTCTGCACAGTCCCAGCACCGATCGCACATGGCGATCCCCTCGGACCACGGTCACGATCTCATCTGGAATCTCCCGCTCTCTCCACAGAACCTGCGGCATCCTATCAATCACACAAAGTAGACTCATCAGACTCATGCCAAATAAATAAGTCCTTCCCCTCCCCCCCAGAAGACCCTAATAGCTCGGTCCAAAACCGCGGCTTTAGGGCTCCCTGCCGCGGTTTCCGACCGCGGTTGTCAGGCCTACACTCGCGGTCCTTAACCGCGTCTGTTTGACCTAACCTCGCGGTTTGGCACTGTGTGTTCCTCCCTGGAACGCGCGGTACCAGACCGGGTATCCAGCCGAGAAACACGCGGTACCAAACCGCATGGTTCACCCCGAAACTCGCAGTCGCCAACTGCGGTTTCATCCCCCTAACCCACGGTCCACCCCACGTGGACCGTACAAATAACCCTAGGACCCACTACCCAACCCCCGACCCTAAAAAACATGCAGGTATGAGTTTGACGGAATACCTGTATCTCCCGAATCTGAAATAGGCCGGTTGGATTGTCCAGAAATGCCACCTCCGCTCTGGTCCACTCTGATCACTAGTCAAAGTCAAATAGTACAAATGACACATGTCATGTTGGACCCACTCACTATTTATGGTTAGTTGACTTTTTCTTGTTTTGGCCATTTTGACCCCATACGGAGTCCATTTTTCGAATCGTTTCCACCACTGGAATCAGCACGACGAGACCATCATGATGGTCACCTCGTTGCATTATTTTTGCCCCATCATTTTTTGCCCATTTTTTAGACACCACTAGTCGCCTCGGTTTGCGTGCCACATCGGTCGTTCTCCGTTTTTCACATATTTTATATCATCGGATTCATTTTTTCGAGCCGGTGATGATGCTTGAGATCATTTCTCGCTCTCACCCCCAGATTTTTTGGGTATTTTTTCCAAAACGCCCCCCATCACCTCGGTTTACGTGCCACACCGGCCATTATCCATTTTTGACACTCTTTATATCACCGGATTCATTTTTCCGAGCTCGTGATGATGCTTGAGATCATTTTCTCGCTCTCACCGGGTGTAATTTCAACATTGTGTCCCGACACCTTGCTGCCTCGGTTTGCGCACCACATTGGCCGCCATCGGATTGTTCCACATTTTTACATAAGCCATTCACTCTGTCATACTGCAAATGTTTCGTTATTTTGCCACCATCCCATTCACCCCGCAAGGAGGCCCACCAGTGTTCCCCCCTCCCCTCATTCTTGGTCATCATTACTGATCCTTGATTGAACACTTCCTTCTTGCCTGGCCATTCCTTTTGTTCGGTATAATTTTATCCCTTTTTCGGGCCGGACAAGTCCTTTACGAAAAAGGCACTTAGGGAGTTTCTGTTAAGCTCTTTTCTGACTCCTAAAATAATGAAAAGATCGCCGAGCAATCTTGCTTCCTTTCATGCTCGTTAAAGTACCTGAAAGGGCGTCTATCTGGTATAAGTTTAACCCTTTTCCGGACCTGGTAGACTAATTACGAAAAAGGAATACTCTAGTCACACCGGCTAGAAGAGTTCTTCATTGCATCCTTTTATGCTTCTTCGGGCCTTGGAGACTAACATACGAAAAAGCAATCCCCGGGAGTCTTCTTCTTTGCTTTCAGACTCTCTAAAATTGAAAGCAACCACGAGCATGAATTGTCCTGGGCTCGTATAAATCCACACGACAGTACCATTTCATTACTTCGGAGTCTTCTTATCGCTTTCAGACTACTTAAAATTGAAAGCGACCACGAGCATGAACTGTCCTAGGCTCGTATAAATCCACACGACAGTACCATTTTATACACACTTCTTTTAGTTCCCTAACCCATGAAGAAGTCCCCTCCCGTGCCTCCTGGCACTATGATCGATCATCTCGGCAGCACCCCCAATCAGGTCGCCTTTGTTCAGAGTATTCTGCGGTCTCCTGCCATTTTATACCAGCTTGAGTCTCCCTCAGCCCAGTCACCCTCCCAGATCCAATACAGCTATGATCCCTTTCCCCTCAGTCAGTTTCATATGCTGCCCGATCATCCCCGTTATCATACTCTGAACAAAGGAAGTTTGAGTCCACCCACTCTACTTACCCAGTTGTCCCCCCACAGTTTGTCAGTCTTGCCATCAGTACTCTCACATTTCGGTTCTCCACCTCGCGCTCCTGTCAAGGAAACATCATTGCCTTGATAGTTGTAGGTCTCCCTCTGTTGACGACAGCACCTCTATTCCAGAGGATAGGCCCAGAGGTCCCTACGCCTTGGACTCATCACCATCTGTGGTAAGTGCCTACGGACCATTCTGAGAGGAGTCATCATTGCCTCTCCGAGTGGTTGTTTCTCACATGCTCGACTTCAGCACCTTGATCGCATCGTCGAGAATCGTGTAGGGTTATATCCCTTCAGTTTTTAGTCGAAGACCCCAGACTTCCCCCGACTCTAGCACATTGGTGAGTCACTTCGGAACGCCCAGTTCTATGTTCCCGTGGATTACCGGGCTGCGTTGGCGATTGTATTCAGAAGCCATCCAGTTATATGCTTCCTTGAGTACCTAGTTCAGTTCCAGTTCAGTGCACCCTTTAGGTCAGGGCTCCCAGTAATTATGATCCAGCAGCTCATGAGTTCCTCTGGTACCCCAGTCAGCAGCACTGTTGATATTCCAGTGCACCAGTTCTTCAGTTCACACATGATCAGCCCAGCAGTATGTCCCAGATTTGTGTCCCCTCTGGACTCTTATGATGTACACAGTGGTTATGTATCTTACAGGTCCCCCTTTTCGGGCCTCACAGTTCTGTTTATGTATCTTGATACGAGCATGGGTATGCCCGCCTCGTCCATATATTGAGATTCTTCCTCATTCAGTTTTTGAGGTCATGTATATGTCAGGTCCCCATTTTTTGGACCCCATTGTTATTGTTATGTTATATCCTGATACGTGCATGGGAATGCCCGCCTCGTCCATATGATCAGATGATTCCTCATCCATTATTGAGGTTATGTACTTTTAGTTCTTGCAATTTGTTCGGGATCGTTGTTCCGGGCTTCAGTTTGTTTCTTCTCTTCTCTCCACACCCCAGGAAAACCTTCCATGACTTATGATGTCCATCGGCCATACGATGAGCTCCTGCCCTCGCACATCAGGGGGCAATCTGTTAACACCTAAAAAGTGTTCACCCCCTCATCTACCACATTACATGGCTCATTTGTCCATTTTCCTACCATATTTCCCTTAAAAACCCTAAAATCCCACTAAAAATCCTCCAAAAGGCCTAAAATGCCTCCAAAAGGCCACAAAACCATCAAAAAAGCCTCAAAAAGGCTAAAAAACCCCTTTTTCCTTCCAAAAAATAGCAAAAACCCTCTAAAAAGGGAATAAAAAATATAAAATAATGAGGAAAAGGAGGAAAAAACTCTATACAGCTGCCCTAAACCATATGGTTCTCAAAACCATGGGTCAACACTCCACCACCAAAAAACTATAAATAGGCGATGGAGATCCCTTATTCCATATCCACAATCATAAGCACCCTTACTCTGCCAAAATCTCTCTTGAAACCCTAGCTCACCCTTGAGCTACTTTCACTTTGAGAGCCCCTTTTGGCCCATTCCCACCATTGGAGAAAGAGAAGGAGCAAATTGGAGCTTGGAGCAACCCTCTTGGACATTGCAAGAGCTTCACCAACCTTCACATTGGAGGTAACATTAATACAAAAGCCATTCTTTACATCTTGTTTTTATGTTTCATGCACATGTTTAGAGTAATTTATATTTCTGTTTTAGCATTTTAATTTACATTTACTGAACTACTACTAAGGAGTCCATTCTCCTTAGTAGGTGCTCATTTGCACAAGCTAGGGGTAAAACCCTAGCTACAACTGAAAGCACGCAAACTTAGCCAATCAAAAGATGCTTTCAGTAAGTGGAATGTGCACAAGTTCCTAGAAGGGTGTAAAACAGTTGAAGACCATATATGAGAAAATTCCACAACTGACAGTACAACAGGTGCGCAAGTCCCACAAGTGATGACAAGGTAGAAGTCAAAGTCCCATCAAGTAGAATTTGGTGTATGCGTAGAATCCATAAAGTATCAATACACTAAGTGCGCATTACCCACATGTGCTGAAGCGGCAAGGGTCATAATTCCACCAAGTAGAAGTTGGCATATGCGGGGGTTCTGCAAAGCATCAATATCTCAAGGGCGCATTACCCACAAGGGATGGTACATCACATGTCATAGACACCTCAAGATGAAGTGTAATATTGTGCACATACCTTAAGGAAAAGGTACATCAAGAGTGCAAAGGTACACCACCAAGGTATAAAGTCCCACTAAGTTGTGGACCATGAGGCCGCTTGACACATCAATAGCACATAAGATGACATGTGGCATATGCATAATCCGTGAAGTATGGAAGAAGGGATGCCATGACCAACTTGTGGACATACAATCCATGCAGGACCTGTATAAATAGAGATGCAAGTTGGAGATTTGAAGTAAGCTCAATGGCGAGAGAATAAGAGCTTCGAGTGTAAGTTTCAGTTTTATTTTTAGGGAATTAAGGGGCTCAAGGACATAACAGAATGATCTAGCAAGAATCCAAATGCGCACATGCAACAGAATGAAGTTTTGATGGTGCACAGAATGATGTTGCAGATCCATGATAGATGCACGAGTGTTGAAAGGACGAAATACTCAAGTATGTGCAAGTTTTTGATGTTTCAAAAGACAATATTACAATCAACATGCTAATAGTCACAAACATTGTAAAGATAGAAGCACAGAGACAAAACCAAAGTTTATCAAACAATGCACAAATGCCTAGCTGATGCATATGAGCAGAAGTGAAAGTGTGCGAAGTTGAGAACTCCATCTGATGCGCAACAATACAACAACAACAGAATACAATAAGCATATCATGATGCATATGATCTAAGACAAGTGCATTAAATAGAACGAATGAATCATTTGATGCACACGTCATCGCAGATTGTTTGAGAGATCGCAACAATTAATCAGAACGAATACATCAATAAGTGTGTAGTTCCATTTGTTACTAGTGTTTCATCCCAGAACAAAAAACTATCAATCGAAAGCACAGTCTCAGTTGGTTAATGCAGTCAGTCAGAGCAGAATGTTAAGATAACCAATGACGCAGACTATAGTATCAGCGCACAGCAAACAGTATATGAAGTACAAGTCATAACAAAAAGTATAATTTGAGAAGTTTGAGAAGTCAAGTGATGTACGCAGTGCAATGGCGGAGTATAGACTGCATACGAAGACAATGCACAACGGAATCATCGGCAGAAGATCATAAGAGTGCGCGAAGTTGAAGTTCAGTAAGACAACAACACATATTGGACATCAGGGCGGTCGGACAGGGCAAGGTGACAGGGAGTTGGAGCTTCCTTCAGGTTGGTGCCTGTAAAACAAAGAAAATAGGGGGTCGATGCCTACTTCCAGTTGGTGTTGGAGAAAACATAGGAAGTTGTAGCTTCCTTCATGTTAGTGCCTATAAAACCAGGGGGTTGGTTCCTCCTTCCAGTTGGTGCCGGTAAACATAGAAAGTTGGTGCTTCCTTCAATGTATTCTTTCTCATTATAAAGAAGCATTATGTGGTTTTCTCCTGTTTGGGTTTCCACGTAAAAATTATGTGTTTTATGTGTTGTTTGTGTGATGCATATATGTGGATGTTTATTTTCTGATGCATAACTGAAGATAAAATATTAAGTAAAAGGATAATCTGTTAAAGAAGGTAAAAAATGATGATAATTGCACTAATACTGATTTACCGCCCTCTTAGTATTAAATCAATTCCAACATGTTGTAGATGTTGTTGATTTTTATCATGATTCAGTCCTTGAGAAAGATCAAGAGACCATGCTCGCCCTGGAAGTTGAGGTAAAGTTGAACATGTAATTCAAGGACAATGAGGAATTTGAGCAGTAGGTGGGGGGACTAATCCCAGATTTTGGCTACACCAGAACCTGCTACTCCCAATTTCATAGGACTTTGGAAATCTATTGGCACACCAAGACGATGGTGGCTATGTGAATGATGCCTAAGGATGAGTATTTTTGTCAACTGAAGCAGTGCATGGAGACTCTTAGGGAGAAAAACGCTTATCTTCTACCAGTGGTGACCTAGATTGTTGAACGTCATGGAGGCACCTTTCAACCTACTACTGTGAGATGACCACGGGAAAAATCCTTTGTTATTTTTGTTCACCAGAATGTCATGAATCCACCTTTCCCTTAGGTTCCGAATGCAAAGGGATATCATGCTTTATAGTTTTTTCATTATAGTTCTATTCCAAGTTTTTTGTGATAAAGTAATAGGCAGTATTATAAATTTTAATAGTAACTGTGGGTCACATAGACTTAAGTTTGTAAGAAATATTATGCTCCTTTTATAGATCGGTTTCCCCCTTGAGGTATGCTTTCTTTCATTCTTTTTCTTGATACTAGAGGAATGTTTTGGTTTTCCACGCATCTAAACTTGTACATAAATCTATGTATATTTTGTTAATATTAATATAGAATAAAGTTACTATAGTAACTTTATTCTTACAAAACAACTATGAACTATTATATATTATCCATAACCAATCCCAAAACATAAATTAAACTCAAATAACAAATTATAATTAGGTTATAAAGTTTTCATCGGAACCATAAAAAACATAAATAAATTTAAAGTATTAATATAATATATTTGAAAACAATTAAAAGAATTTTACCATCACAAAATTAGAAAGTAATAAGGACTTAATTGATGATGATGATGATAGTTACCTTCCACTTAGATTGGAGAGTAGTGTTCCTATTGTATTTTTTTTTTAAATTGAGATCTTATGTGAGTGTATGCAAGGAAATCTAAGCGGAAGTGCTTTTCATCCTCCACACTCATAGTCGAGGAAGTGATTTTCATTCTCAGCACTCATAGCCTCACAAAGATGACAAGTCCTTTTATCCCACAGAGTTTTAAGAAAATTCCAATGCCATGTTTCACTATGCATCTCATGAGAATTCGTTCTTATTTTATTTATGTGGATATTCTTCTTTACCCTTGTTAAAATTGAGAGATAATTTTGATCTTCAAGATTAGGGTTAATGACCTCCTTGTAATATATTAATTCTCTTTTGTCCTCTAAATTTTCATCACACCACAACTTCTCTTTGAACTTCAAAGTAATAATATTTTTAATATCATCTACATTTTGCAAAGTGACATTTTCGGCTTTAACCAAGACATGGCATCTTTATGCCAACTTCTCTTGAGGCTTAAATTGTTTTGACTAGAATTGAAAGAAATTTTTGAAAGTATTTGGTCTCCCAAGTTATTTAAAATTTTCTTGTACATTAGGTGCCTACTCATAGCTATGCTCTCAATGGAGGAAAGACCCACTTTAATGAGGAGAATAGGATATGGTTTATTTCTTTTAATTTTAAGATTGCAAGTTATAAAACGCTTCTTGATTTGCTTAATCCTTCTCCAAGACTCTCTAGAGAGGTTGTAGGCCCAAACTTCACACCCATATAGGGGAATTGGAGTGATGAGAGTTTCAAAGAGGAATTTCTTTTTATCCCACATCACAAGGTTGGTTGACTAACAATTGTATTCAAGACCAAAATAAGCTTTCCACCTTCCATTGATATTTTTATCGATGTTGTAGTTCAATTTAAGCTTGTGGTGGATATTAATCCCAATGTATTTGTAGGAAGTTACTTCCTCCAAGCTGCTATTATCATACAAAAAATGAATGTAAGTGACCTTATTATATTTTATCAACATAAATTTGGTTTTGTCGGTATTGATTGTCATGTCCATACTAAAGTAGAAATCCTTGAGAATTCTTAATTGCTTATCAATATTAGAGTGACATCTTTCTAGAAGAACGATATTATTAGTATAAAGGAGGATGATGAGAATTCATGCTAATTCCGTCTAGTGCAACATGCCTTTCTTTATTAAAGAACCTTCTAACTTAAATCAATGTGTATACCAAAAATGGTATAGAAGAGGGAGAAACCTTACTTAGCTCCTATATTACAATTAATATCTTTCTACCAACTCTTAGTGTTCTTGAACTTGGTAATGACATTGGCGTACAATCTTATTGCAACGGTTCTCAACTTGAAAGGAACCTTTAATCCTTCTAATCTTTTCCACAAGTTATTTCTAAGCACTATATCAAAATATTTCATAAAGTCCACAAAGCAACAAAGGAGATTAATCTTATTATTGCAACATTCATCGGCATTGATATTGAGAGTAATGAGGTGGTTTATGGTGGAATGATACCTTCTAATTTTTTTTTTCCTTTAGACCTTTTGTTTTGACTTTCTAGCCATATGTTGATCTTATTTTCCAAAATAATACCATATAATTTAGCTAAGAGAGGGCTAATCATAATGGTACTATAATTAGAGGGGTTATTTTTATTGCCACTTTTAAAAATAGGTACAATAAAGCTATGAGTCCAAGGTTTAGGAAAACCCTTAATTACTATATTTTGTTTCTTACTTGTAGCGATTTTGTTTAACCATTTTATAAAATTTTAATAATATAAATATATAATTTTTATTTATATATAAATTAAAATTGAAAATAATAATAGGATTTTAAAATGATTTCAATGATAATTCCAAAATTCTAATAATTTTATAGTCATAATAAAATATATTAAAAAATTTACACTAATATAAATACATAAAAATATTTTTAAAATTCTAATAATTTTATAGTTATAGTAAAATATTTTAAAATTAAAACTAATATAAATAAATAAAAGTATTTTTTTCCAGCAAAAAAAAATCTACTATTGATATTCAAGATTGAATCAAATAGTACAAAGATGAACTTGTTTCTACTGTCGAATCAGATACAACAGAAATATACATTCAATAGGATCAAAATCCCTTCAACATAATCCAGCCATCTATAAACATGGCAACACTAATGATAACCCATTACAAAGAGGCAAAAAAAGCCACCTATGAAGATAAAATCCCTAACAATATCCACATTGTAAAAAGGCAAAAAGACAACTACCTGAAGCCAGCAACTGTACTAAAATACTGAGATAAATGACAGCAAGATTCAGTCAAAAAAGAAAAGGGAACCACTATCCAGGAAACTATTGTCGCACCATTCCTCCCATAATAGATGTCCTTCAGAACCAGATAGTGCTTGCTTAGATAACTTATCAGCGAGAGAATTTTGTTCTCTAAAGATATGCTCAAATATAATATTCTGGTGTTTGGAAATTTCATAGTGAGTCCGGATGGCCCAATGTCTCAGGTGCATGACATTGAGTCTAAATTCACCCGCCGCCCATTTTATAGTGACCCTAGAGTTGCCATAGACCTTTATGTTGACCAAACCAAAACAATTTTCAACTTTTAGTATGCACCATAACGCCATTAACTCGGCTTTCATGTTTGTTCACGATCCACAATTGAGTCGTATAGTGAAGAAATGTGACTCATTCAGGTAGATGACACCACCAACAGCGCAAAGACCTGATTGTGAAGCTCCATCAAAAAATAAAACAGGCTGATCCACTTTGAAATTAAAGCAACTAACCCTGACAATCTTCAACTTTTGTTCTTCTTCCTTACAATTTGCAAACATATTTAATGCAGTCAGACTACACTGAACAATATTGGGATTGGCATTTATAAATATAGCACTGTTTCTATAGTACCAAATAGCCCAAGGGATACGTAATGCAATATAAAAATGTTGCTTGCAGTATCGAAACCAGTTTAGCAGACAATTGTTGAATTCACCAACATTCCAACACTGTGTGATATTCAATCTTGAAGAGATCACTTCCCAAACCTTAATAGTGAAGCTACAATTGACAAAGAGATGTTGTTTTGATTCTTCATCATTTTTGCAAAGAATACAATAACTGGGTCCAGTCCAACCCCGTTTACATAAGTTATCCCATGTCTTCAATTTATCTTGCAGAAGTAGCCAAGTGAAACACTTCAATTTGATAGGAATATCCCAAAACCAAAGTCTCTTATACCACCAGTCCTGTGGATATATAAACCTGTCTTGAATAATTCTGTTGTATGCAGTTTTTGCAGTTACTATCCCTGAGGCAGGATTCCCACCCCAGACGAGTTGGTCTTTATCTTGAATCAAGCTGACACCTGCAGAATTTAGCTTCCAAGTGTAATCATTCCAAACACGAGCTAAATAACCTGTTAAACCAAGATCACTTGCAGACAACCATTTTGGATATTCCTCACCTCCAGATTTGGGAATATGTATTTTGTTCAATGTAGATAATCCCAAAATCTGAAGGTAATTTGTAATAGAGGAAGGAAGAGAAAAGAAATCCTCCATACCAATAATGCGATCGATCCCTACTCGAATCAATGCACCAGAACCCACCTGCCAAACGAGATCACTTTTTATCCAATGTAGAGTCTTCATAAAACCCCGCCACATAGGGGAGAAATTCCAGCTAGTCAGCTTTGGCTTTCTAAACCAGTAGATGGCGTCCATTTTTAAATATTTACACTGAATTAGTCTAGACCAGAGGGTTGACCCAAAAAGACATCTCCATAGACTTTTTTCTCTAAGGGCTATGTTAAATATCCCTAAATCTTTGATACCCCAGCCCCCAGCTTTATAAGGTCTCGCTATAGAGTCTGCTGCAACCATTGTAACCTTTTCACTAACAGCCAACCCGAACCAAAGAAAGTTGTAAAAATATTTTTTGATAATATTGATAATAGACAAAGGAACCTCCAGCAAAGAGAACCAGTAAACTGGTATGCTGGAAAGCACAGACTTCAATAAGATGAGCTTGCCCCCAATGGACAAAAATCTGAAGGACCAATGGGTGATACGAGATTCAATTTTTCGCAGCAGCCAATGCCAATCCTTTGATTGATAATTATTTGGTTTAAGAAAAAAACCCAAATATTTAAAACCTTGATCCATATCACAACACTTGAAGGGCAGCAACGAAAGTATATCACGAAGATGGACATCATTTGCAGATAAATGATAGAAGCTAGATTTTGCAGCACTTACTTTCATACCTGAAGCACAGCAGAAAGACTAAATGATACCATTAAAATTATGCCATTCCTTGACAGTGTCCTCACCTGCAATTAATACATCATCTGCAAAAAGTATGTGTGTGACTACACAATCCTTACCTACCTTGATTCCTTTTAATTGCCCTCTCTCAACCGCTTGATGAACTAGTCTGCTGAACCCATCCATGACCAGTATGAAGAGGAGAGGTGAAAGGGGGCACCTTTGCCTGATTCCCCTGGAACAATTGAAAAATTCTGATGGGCTTCCATTAATCAATACAGAAATGTTCATAGAAGTGATGCAGGCCATTATCCACTTGATAATCAGAGAAGGAACTCCAATTTTGATGAGGATTAGTCTGAGAAAAGACCAGTTGACCCTATCATACGCTTTTTCCAAGTCCATTTTGAGTAAAAGAGCTTTTTTCTTATAAATCTTAATGCTATGCAGGATTTCCTGAGAAATACCAATGGTGTCATGGATTTGTCTACCAGATAAAAAGCCAAATTGTTCTGGTGAAATATGTTGGGAAAGCACAATCTTAAGCCGATCAGCAATAATTTTTGAGATAAGTTTATATATCAAATTGCAGAGAGCAATCGGTCTATAATCGCCAAAAGACCCCGGCTTATCCTTTTTGGGGATGAGTGTAACAAAGGTGGCATTTAAACCTCTCAGGATATAACCATTGTTTTTGGAGAAATTCACCAAATCCATAATCTCTTTCCCCATCAGATCGAAGAAGTGCAAATAAAGCTCCACCGGCCACCCATCCGGTCCGGGGCTTTTCTCTTTAGCAAAACTCTTGAGAGTTTGTTCAATTTCATCTAGAGAGATCTCCTCCAGTAAGCGGCCAGAATCTTGTTCATTATAGAAGCGTGGAAAAAGATTAGCAATTCTGATTTGTTTTGTCAAACAACAATCCCCAGGATCACTGTAGATTTGTCCAAAATGAATGGCAGCTTCTGATTTTATATTATCTAGTCCAGATTGTAAAGTGCCACTGTCATTCACAATTTCCCAAATGTATTTCGAGTTCCTTCTAGCAGAAGCATAAGAATGGAAAAATTTTGTATTTTTGTCTCCATGAGAAATCCAGATAGCGCGGGTTTTAAGTCGCCATTCTTTTTCATCTTGTAATAGTAACTCTTCTTTCTTTTTCTCAATCTGTCTCATAACTTCAAAATCATCATGGGAAAGATTACTATAAACATTGGCCGAGAGAGAAACCTGTAACTTGTTTTCTAACAATTTTAACTCCAAATTATCCGCCTTCTTTCTGTTCCTAATCCACTTAGAAACCATCACTTTCAGATCCTTTAATTTATAGCAGAAATTCAGAATTGGATTAGAATCATATACCGTGCAATTTATCCAGAAATCTCTTACCAGATTGCAGAAAGTCTCATCTTCAAGCCAGGAAGAATTGAATTTAAAGGGCAGAGCTGGAATGCGTCTCATATCCTCTAGCTGAAGAATGATGGGCCAATGATCCGAAAATTTGGAGTCATAAACCCAAGATCTATGTTTCTGGAAAATACCCAATAACCCCGATTTGACAAGAAAACGATCCAGCCGTTTATGTACACCATCTTTCCCAAATCTGCCATTTGTCCAGGTAGGAACCAATTTGTGGGGCTAAATGTCCACCATATCAGAATCCTCCATAAACTGAAGAAAGAAATCTGCTAGATCATCCAATCTAGCTGAGCCACCCCAAACTTCAGAAGCATGACAGGTGAAGTTTAGATCACCTGCAATAATCAGGTCATGTATATTCATAAGCCCAGAACCTTGGAGGGAAGCCCAGAAAGTATGTCTCTCCCTATAGGGAGCATAGCAATTGAGGATGGAAAGTGTTTGATGATTGCCACAGAAATCCCCTTTTAGGAGAATGCCCCAGCGAGTGTAAAAAGCTTTGAAAACGAAAATATTTGGATCCCAAGCAACAGCTAGGCCCCCAGATAGCCCTACAGAACTCGTAGCTGCAACCTCCCAGTTTGGAAGAAGATTACAAAGTTTCTGGATTGCAAGGGTTTCGTCACACATGGTCTCTTGAAGAAGAACTACAGCAGGGATAGTGGATTTAAGAAGAATGGATAAGGCCTGTACCCTTGACACCTTAACCAATCCACGGACATTTAGGGAAAGGATAGACATCAAGTAACATTCAAACCGGGGGACGCCGCTCTAAGCCCCACAGACCCATCCACCTCATCTAATCTCTGTGAAATAGGGGTATAATAGTCAGAAGAAAGATGTGCATTTTTGTCTCGTGTCTTTTTTTTGTTTCCCCTTCTGATAGTAACATTTTGAAAGTTTAAAGAGTGGACAGGTTTGGCAGATGACCCACTCTCCGAATTCTTAGAGTATGATGGTAAAGGAGGAAATTCCTCCCCATTTGACGACACAAGATATACACTCTCAGCTAAAATAGCATTATCACTAGAGATTGAAGAAACAGCAAGATTATTCAAAGTCTGATGACCAGACAAACCCTGCCCAACATCACTACTCGAAATCAAAGAAGTTGAAGGAGGAATATCAGCCGATGAAGTCAAACCCTCTCCCAAGTTATCTGAAGGGTGAGACTGTAGTAATTGATTATTAGGGAGGGGTGACCCATTAGTAGAAGAATTAGGGAATTCATTCATAACCTGGCAAGATGTAGAAAAACCTAAATCTGTAGGGTCAGACTCTTGTAAATTAAAAAGCTTACGGCCGACTTTAGAACAAGGAAGGTCCTGTGCAGAACTAGCTATAGGTAACCCTGTGACCAAATCGTGCCGCATCTGGATATCTCCATTTAAAATGCGACTAGATAAAAGTTGCTCAGAATTCTCAATAAAAGTAAGTTCATCCCTAGATAAGTCAGGAAAAATAAATAAAAGTATTTATGATGATAGAGATGCTAAGTTCTTTTGTGATCACTATTATAAGTGTATATCTATTTTATGATGATAGTGATGTTATGTTTTTTCGCAATCTATTCTATTGTATTGGATAAATTTTATAAGCAAAAGTAAAAATTAAATTACAGAAGAAACTTATTGTAATTTTGGTAATTGGTTAAGCTTTTATTGTTCTTTTAGAAAGAAAATATCACACAATTACTTGTTAAGTTCATATTAGTCCCTGCCTTCGGGATAAATGCATTAAGACGACACACAACCCAAGACATTAATCTTAAGTTCTTAATTTGTATTTTTTCTACCCATTAGCAAATTCAACCTCTTCTTTGACCAATTTTCGCGACATACATTTTTCGGTTGATACCTAATCCTTAGGATTATGGTCTAAAATGTAAATATGATCAGTTTAATAAGGGGAACCTAAGGATTCATTTGGACTCCAATGGATCTCTGGGAACCTGGAGTCCAAAAAATTTGCCCAATGTATAAATAAGAATCTCAACTCATGAATAAAGGCAATCGAGAGTTATTTTACCCTACAGTGGTATTAGAGCCTTCCCCATAACTCCTACTGTCTATGCCAGACCTGATATTCTGCACTGTTCCGCCCTCTGCACTCCTGTGCCCTTCTCAATCATACATCCTCCCATTTCCGCTACAGTGGATAGTGTGTTTTCCTCCCTCAGTCTACCATTCCATATATCATTCTCTAGAAAGCCTAATTTTAGTACTGAATTCTCTCTGCGCATTTCATCTCCTCGTTCCATTCTTGCATGGAGATAGAAATATTGCCTGTGAAGACTGTTGGCATCGCTGAAGAGTTGTTGGCATATAGGAATCCTATATTGGAGATGAGTTGCAACCAATTTTTAAGAGTTGCACCCAATTTTTGAAGTGTTGTGACCTCCTTCGAAGTGGAGCTGCGACCTCCATGAGAGTATTGCCGTTGAAGACAATGACCGCTAAATTGCGTGGACTCTCTCTTCATGGGTACAAGACTGTTAAAAAGCTTGAGGTGATGGTTGGACTATAACTTCATTGAAGGTTGGACTATAACTTCATGCTCTTTCATTGGAGGAGAGATCGAACTGTGCCTCTATCTCTATTGGAGCTACGATTTCTTTGTTATGGTATGTAGAGCTGAGTGCTAAGACTGAATCCGAGCCTCGGTTTTTGAAGAGTTGAGTTTGGGAATGAGAAGCATTGTACCTTCTACTGCGAAGTGCGTGGACATAATAAAACCTAATTTTTTATGTGTGTGAAGTCTGCTCACTCCAAGTGCAAAGTTGTGATCACTCTTTTGTTGGAGTTGCGACCTTTTGGTTTCCATAGAGCAAGTTTTTGTTTTGGTTTTTAAAGAGTTATGTTGAAGAGACTCCAATTGTGGAGACTTGTGTGTGGGTGCTGCGACCTCTCACCTCTCTCCGAGAGATGCGTTGAAAGATTAATATGTGATGCAACCTTTCTCAAACCGTAGGCTTCCACCATTGAGCTGCATCCTCTCCTTTAAAGATTTCAACCTAGTGTGAAGCTGCGACCTTTAATTTTGTGTTCTTCACATTGCAATATCATCGTGGAGCTAGTGAAGAGTACAAATTGTTAAACACCATTTTGGAGCATGCAACCTTTGTTGAAGACAGTTTGTGGAGAGTGATGAACTGCAACCTCTTACCTCTTACTGTACTGAGCTGTGACCTCAAAATTGCACTGCTGTGTTTTTGTGAAGACTGTCTCTGCTCATGAAGACTACTACTTGAATTGAAAACTGCTACATACTTTTCAATTGTGGAGTTTACATTTGCTGCATTCGTGTGAAAGTGGATGGTGCGTACTAGCATTAGTATTTCATTTTATTACTGCATTGGATTTGGGTTGAATGCTGTCTGTATTACATATTGAAGAGGTGCATTGAATATTACCTTTGATTGTGGAAGCCCTAATTTTTGACAAAGGCATAGAGTGGTTATTTATACTATTAAAGATTATAGGAATCTCATCTTGAGACTGCTATTGCACCTGAATAGCTACTGAGACTGACTGGTAACACCTTCTCATTCTTCTGCATATACCTTGGTCAAATTAAATATTTATGTGAATTTTAAAGAGTTATTGGAGAGACATAAACCTCCATAGCATAGTGCATAAAGCTTATTGAAGACATTTTTTTAATCGGATTGTATTGAGAAAGGTGGCGAGACTTAGACTTGCACCTTTACTATTTCTCTCTCCTTTCTCAAAACTCTGTTTAGTTGTAGGTACAAGTTGCAGAAGATGCATTCTTTTGCATCTACAATAGAGACCCTTTACTAGTCCAAGGTCTCTTCCAAGGGAGAGAACATCAAAAGAGGACGAGGAAAAACAAAAACGTTCAGAGGTAGGGAGGGCAGAAACAACTCAAAGAGAATACCAAACATACAATGTAAGCGATGTGGGAAGAATGGACATGTAACATATCAATGTTGGGACTTGTACTAGTACCAGCGCATGTTCTAGATGCACCCTAGGGAGATGGCAACCTATTTTCTCACTTGGAGGGTGCGATACAACCACTATTTATGGATGGGATCATGGCCAGGTTCTCTGGCTCTCCCCTGGGGGTACTATGGCTTAATGGCAGTGCTGACTGCCTCATAAAAGGGTTTGAAACCCTAAAGTTGGTGTCCAGGGCCCTCACGAATGGGTCATTGGACCACATGATTCCCCAAGCACTTTTACACTAGTGACATGTTTTCTTTTAGTACTGGGGCCTATGTCATTGACCCAGGCCTCCTTCTGCACCCTCCTCCTGCTCCTAAGCTCCAGCGCCATGCCTCCCTAGCCTCGTCACTCTCTTTTGGCTGCAAGATGTTTGCTCTGAGGGTGGGCATTGAGGGCTTTTCACTATTTTCTCGGGTTAGTTGGGGTATGACGACACCCCCTCCGTGTCTCAGCCTTTAGTTTCATCGAATTTGGCCTTATTTAGCCATTTGTATTCAAGTAGGGGTCAAATATGGGAAAACACCCAATTTACCCACTACTTTGATTATTTTTATATTATTTTAATTCTAATTTCAAGTTGACATTTTTAATGTTAAATTTACCTTACTTTATGTAAAAGTGAGTGTGAGATCATATAAATTAGATCTCCTCACTTCATTTTTAGACATGAACTCTTGGGATAAATCATTATGTCTACTATTTTCCCTAACTAGGGCTCTTTGAAGGGATGCACACTCCTTGATGAAGGTTATTTTGCAAATTTGAAGCATTTCTTGGAACTTTTACTATTGTTCATTGCTAAGGTGAGGCTAGAGTTGTTTGCTTACCACGTGCATTTGGAGGTATCTATACTTTTGGTTTGATGTCTCTTAGTCAATTTGTATGAAAGTGATGCTTGTTAGGGTTGAATGGAAGCCATTGTTGCTTCATTTTGTTTTGATTTGCATTTCATTTTTGTCATTGGTCACCATTGCATTCAAGCTTAATCTTTAGGTCTTCAAGTTTTGCTAAGGCTAGGCTCTCTCGATGAATCCTAAAAGATTGTTGAGGTTAGCCCTAGTTGCCAAGCTTTCCAAGTACCATCTCAAGGTGGGTAAC
The DNA here is from genome assembly GCA_027924585.1 of Larix kaempferi. Lineage (NCBI taxonomy): Eukaryota > Viridiplantae > Streptophyta > Pinopsida > Pinales > Pinaceae > Larix > Larix kaempferi. The sequence goes on along the minus strand of BSBM01000259.1, from coordinate 10,055,536 downwards.
TGTTGGCAGGCGGTTTGGTAAGGAAGAATTGCAGCATCGTTGATGCTGCGACACATCAGAAGCAATCGCGGAAGGTAGGAAGCTGGGGGTAAAGAAGATTTTTTTATGCATTTTTGGGTTAATTGTACCGCAACTTGCGGGTTTTGGGTCATTTGGACTGTATAAGATGTATTGTTGAGTCAATTGTACTACAGTATGCGGGTTTTTGGGTCATTGGACCACATCAGTTAGATTTTGGGTAATTTGTCCAAAGTGTCGGTTAGGAAGTTGTTAGTAAGTGGACAAGCGTTGTAAAGGTGGAAGCCTATATAAAGACATAAGTTGTAAGTGTTGAATCATCTTGGTAGGGATCCTTGGATGTTGTTGTGTGCGTCTTTGTGTCTGGATCTGAGATCAAGAGATATTGCTAAGATCTGGTTTTGTGGAGATGTTGTATCAGGGTTTTGCTGAAGTAATATGACATGACGGAACTACTTGGTGAAATTCCCTGTGTATTGGTTATGGTAATGCATGTTGCGATTCATGAATGATGTTATGTTTCTTTGGTACAATGCTTTAATGTTATATTTGTCACGATGAATGTTTCTCTTAACTGCTATGAATACAATGTTGTTCAAGTTAAATGCATAGATCTATATTTGAATGTCGCGATAAGATAAGTAATCGTTGCCACAAACATCCTCCTTCATTTGGCAGAAACATGGTTTCGTCCACTCTCCCTTGAACGCCTCGGGTGAGACCTCATCTGCTCCGTAGGTGTCGCTGGACGGGGTAAAACTTGTATGGGCCGGTGCTCAAGGAGCTCACGGTGGGTTCGTGTCGACAGTGATGGGGACCCCTGTCGACTGGGTGGGATTTTGATCAATGGTTTAAGACGTTGATGGCGAAGGTTAGCTTTGATATGAGCACTGTCTAACACAAAGAGTGGTTCATTGCAGCACTGCTACCACACATTCGACTACCACTGATGCAAATGCAGCTGGGATGTCGTAGATACAGACACAACTGGCTAACTTGACCATACAGCTGCAAGATTTGAAGAAGGGCAAGGAGCAATGTGAAGAAGTATGGTGTACGCGATGTCGAGGGGAAGGACATACTAAGGACAATTTCCCTGACTTCCACAACTATTTGGTTTTAGGAGTGCCAAACCCGTTGAATGGTGGTGGCATGCCATGGTGTCGCGTTTGTTAGGTATTTGGACACCGCCATGAAGAATGTCCATATATGCAGAAGATGGTCACCAAACCAATGAATCTATATTGCACTTTCTGTAAATCTGTGGGACATGACGACAAAGATTGCTGGGCATATGGGTTGCTTCATGAGAGAACGTACAATGCATTCTATGTAAAGGATGACCAGCGTACTGTACAACAACCGCAACCGCAGCCGTAGGTATCCCAGCCGCTACCTCAACCATACGTACAGTTTGTACCGCAGCAACAACCACAGCAGTTCATGCCGCAATATGCTCTTATGCAAATGGCTCCCCAACAGCCACAGTATGTTCAACAAACACAATATGCACAGCAAGGGCAGAACATGCAACTAGCTCCAATGCAGCAGCAGTACAACCAACCGCAGTACCAACAGTAGGGTGGATTCCGTGGAGGATTCCGGGGTGGACGCGGTGGAGGTTTTGGTCACGGAGGAGGACGAGGAGGTCGTGGACCTGTGTAATGCTATCACTGTGCGGTATGGGGACATTATCAGCGTGATTTCCCATTATTGCAGTCGCAGTGTACATTTTTCTTTGTTATAGACCACATAGTGGAGAACTGCCCACAGTTGATTGCACGATGGCAGGTAGGGAATGTTCCACAGTTACATAATCAGAACCAGGCACAACATCCAGTGCAGAATCAGGTGTAGCAACTGGTGCAGAACCATAACCAACGTCCAATTCAGAATGCTAATCAAAGTGCGAACCAACAAGGGAATTCGGCACCAAATCAAAATCAGGGTGCGAATGTTGCGACAATTTCTGCGGAGCCAAGACCACAAGATGCGACTGTCGCAGTCATCACGAGGGGAGGAGCAGCAACTGGAGGGGACATTCGATTGGCTGGGTAGAAGAAGGTATCATTTCACATTGAGTCTAAGCGTGATACGTTCTTTTAGGCACATCGTGCGATGGACCAGGATCGTGGTAAAGCTATCATCTGCGACATGCCCCCCGTTTTTTATGCTACTTTTGAGGCAGGACCATCAGCGCAGTTGGGAACCTTGCAGAAGTTCCTTGAGAGATGCTTATTGTTGGAAAGGTATCCTGCTGCTCTGGCTGGGATTGAAGGGTTGTTGTAGCGCCCAGTTAGGGGACGGCAAGAGTCCACGGTAAACTCCTTACAGCAGTGGAAGACAGGTAAGAAGATGCGAATGAATATCCAAATCAGAGATTATGATATTGATTCCGTCATTCTGGATATTGGTTCGGATGTCAACATCTTGACCAAGCAGGCATGGCAGAAAATGGGGAGCCCCCCATTGGTCTCCTGTACAGCTCTGGTTAGCTAATCATGCTAAAGTGACCCCGATTGGGCGAGTCCCACGGCTGGTGGTGGACATTGAGGGAATGAAGACCTATGCTGACTTCAATGTCATCCAAGTGGTTGAAGGAGGAAGTTTGTATCCCGCATTGTTGTGGATCGGATGGGATAACGACAGTGGAGCGGTAATCAACTTCAAGCGACAGATGATGACTTTCGAAAACCATGATCTCAGAGTCATAGCCCCATTGGATCTAGCTGAAGGACGCAGGTACATTGAGCCAGTGAAAGATGACGATAGTGGATGGGACCATGCATTCAACATTTCTGAAGACTATATTCATCCAACTGCCAAAGGTGAGCTGGGATGGTGCAGTGAGAGCTCTGTGTCTTCCGACTCTGATGATGCATTAGAACACTGGCAGAACCACTTGCATGAGGTGTCGCTCCGTAAGTGTGGGTTAATCACACAATCACTATGCCGCATCGCAACTGAAACGGTCACACTACGAATATACGAAGGGTTGCCTGGCTTGTCTGACTTTTTGACAGAGTTTGCGGAAAGAGTTTCAGAACCACAACGATTGTTGGCATTGGCTGAAGCACTGAAGACTGCTCCAGCACGCTGGTGGGAAACACACAAGGCATCAATTGATGGATGGTCAAAATGAAGAAGATTGATGATGGTTCAATTCGGTGATACCGAGGTCTACCACACAGGGAAATATGATGGTCGGAACGACCCTGGAGGCCATTTGATGGAGTGTCAGACATTATGGGCATCTCGACCAAGAGACGAGTGGGTCCATGCATTTATCCATACCTTGGATGAAATGTCACGGTCATGGTATACTGCAACTGAATTACAGGGAGAAATCACTACTTGGTTGGAGTTGACAATATGTTTTACTCATACGTTCAATTTTGCTGATCCCGACCCGGATGTCCATAATGCTCTGCATATCCTCCGCAATGTGGTTCTAAAACTTGTTCTTGTGGCGTACCCGGCAGATCTGCATACGCACTGTCAATTGCAATCCATAATGGAATATTATATTATCACTGGTGGGCCTGAAGATGGTGATGATCCGTGGAATGTCAATATCCCAAAGTCTGAGGGAAGTCACGATGTGGTACTGCCTGATGAGCCAAGTGATCCGTTCAGTCAGCACTTGAAGCTTTGCAAGATCAGTATTGGGATGGAGGTCACTCCCAAGTTTGTGAATGTTGGGGATTATTGGGACGATGAGATGATGGGAAAGGTCACTAATTTGCTGCATGAGTTCCAAGACCTTTTTCCTACGAAGTTTTCCAAGATGAAAGGTATTTTGGGTGATTTAGGTGAGATGAAGATTCCCTTGAAACCAGATGCTAAAACGATTAGGCAGCAACCCTAACGGCTGAATCTGCGGAATAAGGAGAAGGTCAAGACAGAACTTAATCGCGTGTTGGATGCTAGTATCATTGAACCGGTCGAAGAGTCAGAATGGATAAGTCCTATGGTAGTGCAGCACAAGAAGACTGGCGAGGTGCACATTTGTGTTGATTTGCGGAAGTTGAACGATGCCTGCTTGCATGATCCCTTTCCGACCCCGTTTACTAATGAAGTAATCAAAGGTGTGGGCGGCCAGGAGATGTATTCGTTCACGGATGGGTTCTCAGGCTACCATCAGATCCGCATTGCGAAGGAAGATTGCCACAAGACGACTTTTGTGATGGAGTGGGGTTGTTTTCAGTATACCATGATGCCGTTTGGGTTGAAGAATGCACCTGCGATATTTTCACGGGTTGTCGTTGCTACATTCAAGGATTTCATCCAGACGTTCTTGCAGGTATACATGGATGATTGGACAGTCTATCGTTTGATCTACGATCATCTGGACAATCTGCGGTTGATGCTGGAGAGCTGTCGACAGCACCAGATATCGCTGAATTTAAAGAAGTGCATTTTTTGTGTGTCATTTGGGATATTGCTGGGTCACATCGTGTGCAAATAGGGGTTGTTAGTAGATCCAACAAAGATTGTGCTCATTCTGAGCTTGACACCGCTGACCATCGTTGAACAGTTGAGGACAACTTTCAGGCATACAAGGTATTATCGCAAGTTCATAAGGGGATATGCAGCAATCACCACCCCTATGGAGAAATTACTGAAGAAAGATGCGGTATTCCAATGGAGCATTGAATGTCAGGATAGTTTTGAGTAGCTAAAGGATAAGATGGCTTCGGCCCTAATATTGGTATTTCCAGACTGGAGTAAGGAATTCCATGTCTATGTTGATGCATCGTCGATTGCACTTGGTGTGGTGCTAGCACAACCAGGAGAGGGGGATCTTGATCACCCTATTGCTTTCGCAAGCAGGAAGCTGTCATTCACAGAAAATAACTACACCACTACTGAGAGGGAAGGCTTGGTGATGGTCTATACGCTACAGAAGTTCCGACACTACTTATTGGGTGGGCATTTTAAGATGTCCATAGACCAGTCTGCATTGAAATACCTAGTCAATAAGCCTGTGTTGGGGGGGAAGATCTGCCGATGGTTACTTCTTTTTCAAGAGTTTGATTTTGAAGTAATTGTGAAGCCAGGGCGGTTAAATGTTGGCCCTGATCATCTATCATGGATTGAAATAGGAGAGGAGCCAACTAACATTGAAGACGAGTTTCCTGATGCGCAACTATTTAAAGTGGAAGCAGTCAATGGCTATTTTGAAGAAATTATTCAGTTTCTGGCGACAGGTACTACACCAGAAGAGTTCACCACGAGTCAGAAGAAGCAACTACTAGTCAAGGTTGCAGACTTCCAACTAATCACAGGAGAGTTATACAAGATGGGCGTAGATGAAATATTGCGGTGGTGTGTCTTGCCACATGAGCAAGTGCAGATATTGGCTGAGGCACATGGAGGAGTGGCTGGAGGGAACTATGGCGGTTGAGCGACTGCCAGGAAGGTGCTTCATGCGAGGCTTTGGTGGCCCACGCTACATAATGATGCGACAGACCATGTGCGGTTCTGCAATATTTTTCAGAGAACCGGAAAACCATCTAGGCGAGATGAGATGTTGCTGATGCCTCAGCTAACACTACATCCGTTTGAAAAATGGGCAGTGGATTTTGTGGGACCAATCAATCCACCGGGGAAGCACATTGGGGCAAGATACATCGTCATGGCGATATATTATTTGACAAGATGGGCGGAAGCTGCACCAGTCGTTGATTGTTCCACAGAAACGGCTGCGCAGTTCTTGTTTGACAACATTATCACTCGCTTTGACTGCCCCAAGATATTGTTGAGTGATCAAGGCAGTCACTTTCTCAATCGCACCATCAGCGCATTGACGAAGGAACTACAAATACAGCATAAGAAGAGTACACCATATCATCCATAGGAAAATGGCATGGTGGAATCTTTCAACAAAGTATTGGAGCATGCGCTGACAAAGGTGTGCAATGCAAACCGCGATGACTGGGATCTGAAAATCCCAGCAGTGTTGTGGGCATACCGCACCACATGTAAAAGGTTGATAGTTCAGACACCATTCAAGTTTGTATATGGACAAGAAGCAAATATGCCAATGGAGTATGTCATTCCGAGTCTGCACATAGCAACAGCGACAGGTATGGATGATGCAACAGCACTAGAAGAATGCCTAGCACAGCTAGTACAGTTGGAGGTAGATCGCTTTGTCGCAGGATTCCACCAAGGGGTGGAGAAGGATCATCAGAAGGCATGGCATGATCGCCACATAAAAAACAAACAGTTTCAGTAGGGTGACTTGGTGTTGTTGTATGACAGCAAGTTTATGAAACATCCAGGAAAATTGTAGATGCATTGGTTTGGTCTATATCGCATCAGTAGCATCACTTCAGGAGGTGCAGTGCAGTTGCAGCAGTTGGACGGATTGATGCTCCCAAAGTTGATCAATGGTAGTAGGTTGAAGCCCTATCGATCGGGCTTGGAACAGCGTGATGCCCGAGTTTCATCGGGGAAAAAAAATAAAATTGCAGGTTGATCGGTGGTAGGATGGCGCACCGACAGAAACGAGAATGCGCAGGCAGGGAGGCTTGTGCCCCAAGTTAGGAGCGGTCCACGACAAGTGGCAATGTTGCGACCGGGTCAAATAAGTAATAAATTCCAATAGTAGCAACAGCTAATTAACGACGCTTGTTCGAATGATGGGCATTAATGGCGGATTTGGGTGATTAATGCAGGATTTCGGTCGAGTTAATGCGGGATTTAGGAATGATTAGGAAGGATTGGGTGGGACGATATAAGAACGGGTCGAAGTGGTCGGAAGGCACTGAGAATTCAGTTGTTAAGTGTGCCTATGAAGTGCTACTAATTATCGTTGTTTCCTAGTGAGTACAGTTGTGAGTTGGGCAAGGTTCCGATTGAACTTGCAGAGTGCTGTTGCTGAGAGTTGAGTAGGTCTGCTAATTACGCTGGTGGTCTGTTGATAACTTCGTGTGAGGTATGCTAGAAATAGTTGAGATTAGTAGTGAAGTAGAGTCTCCTTTCATCCCGGTTGTCGTTGAAGAAGAAGTCAATCTTGAGGCAGAATTTGCAAACATGCTGGTTGGAGCGTCGGTGGTTGCCAAGAAGCATCGGGGAGGACAACATTTTGACTCACCGTAGAGCAAGCGTCAGCTTCGGTCCTCCACTGCTGGGGCAGGGGAAGCGGGGAAGCGGGGCCATCCAGCTGCCGGTTTGATGATTCCGTCGCATGGGAAGGATTCTCAGCCACTGATATCCCGGGGTATGTCCCCCCTAGTCGGCCCGGCGTACCTTCCCGAAAGGTGTAGAGGAATCAGAAGTACCCACTGAAGATGCCAACGCTCCCTGCTGGGATGGAGTGCTCTATTGATATTACGTCGGCATTGATGCATATAAAATATGATGACCATGACATGGTGGTGTACAAGGATATTGCGTTGGACCCTTATGAGCCAGGATCACAATTGAGCGGTAAACTGGTTCCGTGTGATTGGGCGCAGGGCTTGAAACAGGCAGGCCTACTAGGCCTTATCAATATGCCCCATTTTGGACGGCTGCCGGAGGTCAATGCATGTGTGAAATAGCTACTGGCCTACTTTCACGACGGTACATTGTGGCTGGACGAAGCAATTCTCGTCACCGTGCACTTGATCGCAGAGATTATTGGGTTGCCCAAGGATGGGATCGACCCATTGTAGTATTTTCGAGGAAAGGAGAATGACAAAAGACTAGCCACGTAGTTGGTCAAGCGCTACGAGTTGGAGAAGGATGGTCGAGGTTACCGCACCAACAACATCAATGAAAAGGTGGTGCTCACCGGCACCAAGATACTTTCCTGCAAAGTGGTACGGGGTGGCCGACCCAATCAGTGTAATTCGGGTATTGTGGCGTGTGTCGAATAGTGTGCGGCCGACGTGCAGATGAACTAGTCGTTGTATCTATTGAATCAATTGACGAAGGATGTTGTGGCAGTTTAAGCCAGTAAGGGCTCATTCACATATAGCTAGCTTCTGCTATTGATTGCATTCGTGGCCTGGAAGGAGCCCGATGTGTACCAGGGCATGGAGGTTGACACTGTGAAAGAGCATCATGGCGCGCAGTATCAAAACCTGTGGTTTGTTCGAGAACAAGAATAGAATAAGAAATGTACATTGTTGTTCTAGTTGTACTGGGAGATTCTCTAGGTGGTTGCAACGAAGGTGCCTCGATTGACCGAAGAAACTGTAGCACAGTTTAAGCTAGTCATGGTGTTTGCAATTCGACCACATGCAATTTATGTACAAGCCTGCTGTGACCCAGATAGGAAATGGTTGCTGACACCATATAAGGTGACGACGACGGACTTAGAGGCTATTGTGAATGACTGGCCCGAGGCATGGCGCGAACCCATGGGGTTGGCCGATATTGAGGTTAGGGAACCAACGCAAGGTCCAGATGATCGCCTATCGGTGCAGGACCAGCACAACCATCATGACTCAGACCGAGAATCTATAAAGACACCAACAGATGATGACAGTGACTAGGCCCTAGAAGAAAACAGAACGAAAGGGTACCAGGACCCTGCGACAATCAGTGGGCTGCCCCTGTCGATGGAAGCACAGTTGGGTCAACTCATAAAAGCAATCGCTGATGCATCCACTGCAGCAGCTCACAAGATGACAATGAAGATAGATGAAGGTTTCCATGCGCTCACTGCTTGAATGGACTCCTTGTGTGATATGGTTTCGAGAAAGGCACCTGAAGAAGCAGTGGCACTATCAGTTGGCACAATCAGCATTGAGCCGTGGGTTAGGAATGTGGAGATTCCCCCGACTGCGATTGTGACTGACTATGAGGCTGTAAATGCCTTGCTGCAGCAGTTGATGAAGGTGACAATCAATGTTAACGCATTGCCAGCACAAGGGTTGACAACTGTGCAGATGTTCGCAAGCTGAGAAATAGTGGATAGAATGCACGAGATTAGTGGCAAGTGTATGCGGTTGCAGGAGTGCAAGGTAGCTGCATAAGAAGCCATTGTGGAGTTAACTACGAGGGCTGCTGCAGTGCAGCAGGTTGTGGATGAACTAGAAGAGGACCTCAAGAAGGAATGAGCTGAGAAGGCCCGAGAAATTGAAGAACCAAAAAAAAGAACAGGACCACCTCATTATGGAGAAGGCCCATATGTGGGATGACAGTGTGCGGGTAGACCAAGCCATTACGGAGGCTTATCACCATGTGCTGGAGCCCACTGAAGGGTTGGATATGCTTCAACGCGTGCAACAACTAGGGGTTGTCATTGTTCAGTTGCGGCATGAGAATCAGGAGTTAAAAACTCAGGTGAATCCCGACACCCCTCAGGTAGAAGTGGACGACCGTAAATGAGCTATTGAGGAGATAGCAACGCAGCTGGCGGAGATGGAAATAGTAGCGACGAAGCTCACAGTCGACATGGTGCAGTTTTGGGGTCGGATCGTTCACGATGAACAGGTTGAACAGTTGACGAAGGTTCAGCAGGAAGAGGAGGGGCAGTTGGCGACACTAAAGGCGGCGATGTGAGTGATTCCACCCATGGAGCAGGTTGCTAAGTCTGCGGATTTAAAAGACTTGCAGCAGCGCATCGCCAAGGCCGACGAGCGACAGAAGAAGCAGGTTGTGCAGCTGGAGGAGTTCCAGGATGTTGGCAGTCAGTTCATGACTAAGTCTGGCGAAGCTCTCCACGCAGTACAAGAACATCGTCAACAGGTGGCCATGAAGCTTACTAAGCACCCCTCACCCCAGGACATCATCGACAGTCAGGAGGCGGCTACGGCAGCAAAGGAAATGGTGACGATAGTCGAGCAGCAGTATGGGGATTTCAAAGTCAATACCACTGAGTACACCATGTATAGTTGACGTGGCTCGAGGGCGAGCCACAAGATTGTGTTGGGGGCCTATTGGCAGGCGGTTTGGTAAGGAAGAATTGCAGCATCATTGATGCTGCGACATGTCAGAAGTAGTCACAGAAAGCAGGAAGCTGGGCGTAAAGAAGATTATTTTATGCATTTTTGGGTTAATTGTACCACAACTTGCGGGTTTTGGGTCATTTGGACCGTATAAGATGTATTGTTGAGTGAATTGTACCGCAGTATGCGGGTATTTGGGTCATTGGACTGCGTCAGTTAGATTTTGGGCCATTTGTCCAAAGTGTCGGTTAGGAAGTTGTTAGTAAGTGGACAAGCGTTGTAAAGGCGGAAGCCTATATAAAGACATAAGTTGTAAGTGTTGAATCATCTTAGTAGGGATCCTTGGATGTTGTTGTGTGCGTCTTTGAGTTTGGATCTGAGATCAAGAGATATTGCTGAGATTTGGTTTTGCGAATATGTTGTATCAAGGTTTTGTTGAAGTAATATGACATGACGGAACTACTTAGTGAAATTCCCTGTGTATTGGTTATGGTAATGCATGTTGCAATTCATGAATGATGCTATGTTTCTTTGGTACAATGCTTTAATGTTATATTTGTCACGATGGATGTTTCTCTTAACTTCTATGAATACAATGTTGCTGAAGTTAAATGCATAGATATATATTTGAATGTCGTGATAAGATAAGTAATTGTTGCCACAAACATCCTCCTTCATTCGGCGGAAACATGGTTCCGTCCACTCTCCCTTGAATTCCTCAGGTGAGACTTCATTTCCTTCGCAGGTTTTGCTGGACGGGGTAAAACCTGTCCGGGCCAGTGCTTAGGGAGATCACGGTGGGTTGGTGTCGACAGCGATGGGAACCCCTATCGACTAGGTTTGAGTCAACAGTAACTCCTCTCATTGATGCCCTAGGGTTTGGTGACTAGATTTCTCTTGAAACCCTAGTTATTTATCTACATTCCTAAACCTAATTTTCTTAGTCTTGTATTTTTGTAAATATTATTGTTAGGTTAAAATTGCATTTTCATGGTAGAATTAGGGTTAGAATTAGGCCTGCAATTTTATGACAAAAACCCTAAAAATCTAAAAAAAAATTGGCTCCCTAAAATTCCAGCCCTTCCTCCTATAAATTTGGCCTTCCCTATTTGTCCCTAGAAACCCTAGGGCGAAATTGTAAGAAGCCCTAAAAATTTTAAAATCTCAAAATTCTTAAAACACCCAAAAAATAAAAAAATTTGGCCTCCCTAAAATTTCGGCCTGCCCTATTTGTCCCTAAAATACCTAGGGCAAAATTGTAGGAAGCCCTAAAAATTTAATTCTCTTAATTTTTGAGTTTGTATAATTTTTGTAAGTATTATCTTGTTAGTTTGAATTTCTATTTTTTGTGTTAATTTTATGTAATTTTGTACTTTTTAAATTTTATTAAAAGTCTGATTTTGTACTGTCTAAACCCTAGCTCCAGTAGTTTGTTATCCCTTGTGTGCCCTTATCTTGTCGGCTCATCTGCACAGTAAACATAAGACTCAATTAGCTTCTTTTCATGTTAGTGGTATTATCTTTTCTGAAGTAGTTTGGAGTGGTTTTACATTGCATTACTAGGTCTGATTTTTTGTTTAATTTTTGCTTACTATATGCTAGTGACAGATTTGAAAAACTAATATTTGGGTTAAAGCATATTTGGTTATTGGATGATGAATGATGGCTATTAGTTATAATAGGTTAAACTAATTTGACATTGGATTATTTATGATTACTTTGACAGTCATACGTGACACATATTTGAACTAGTTATTGGAGGTTAGCCACAACACTGGTGCATATGATTGCTAAATGGATGAAGCTATTAAATGTTATGACACTGACACCGCTTTAGCAGTAAATATCTGACTGGTTTACATTTGGTTAATGACATAAGTGGATGTATTGAGTTTATACTTTGAGCATTGGTGAGTGAGCCTTTAAAGGTCTTCTGGTTATATTACTCATCATCGATTATACATTGCTATAATACAAGTTTATGACCTTTTGCATTGTCTACCTGCTGCACTGTTTAAACTTAAACTCATAATAGCTACATACAGATTTGTGAAATTTCGTTGCAACATTGCATGTTGGAATAATGATTGGTTTGATTGTGTATACATTTAATGCTAAATATTTGGTAGATGTTAAAACAAAGTTGAACCTTACTTTTCTACATTGCACATTGAGCTTGTTACAAGGAATCCTACACTCCATTAATAAGTAATTGGTCAAGAATTGCCATGTTACATACTTATATCTGATTGACCTTGACAATTACAACTTAATGCCTATTTTGTTATTGGTTGTGGTTTATTGGAAATATAGTCTTTTGATCCAATATTGATTATCATAGCGCATGTATACACTTTCCTTACCTTTCACTGAATGAACTAAGCATTATTGGTAAAGCGCAATACATTTGACTCCATAAGGCATTGGTCTAACTACAAGGTTGCATAGAGATTAGATTTTGTGGTTGTCTTAGTGTTCTACATGATTCTGTAAGGATACTTCTCCTTGGAGGTTTCGACTTCCGAAGAAGTTAGAACGGTGATCAATGTGACATTGGGTCACTATTCTTAATTTTGGTTACTGGGAATTAGCCCTGCTAATTTTCCCGGTAACATTTTTGGCGCCGTTGCTAGGGATGTTTTGAAAATCAAACTGGTTCATCTAGATTCATTGACATCCTTGGCTAAACGATATTTGGTAAGAACTCAAAGGTGAGTCCTTTTTTCTTATATTTGAAAATATCTATAAAGGACTAACCCTGCAGGTCTTATGTGGCAACTCCACACATTAAAGGCGACTCCACTTATCAAGAATAAATTCGAAACATTCACCATTATCTCAGGTACGCATTTGTTTAGTGCTTTCAGTGAGATTTGTTAAAGTCTAACTTGGCAGGTCTCTCCTGGCGACTCTGACTAAAGAAAATATAAAGGAATTACTTTGCAAAATTGAGAATCAAGAGATATGGCAAGCCTTGATCTGTTCGAATTCTCAAGTATTCCAGGATATCCAAATAGGTTCAACAAACACCGTTGCTTGAAGTCTATCCCGATGTTCCACAAGGAAAAGGATACACCTGCATCACATGTCACAAAATTCAAAGAAGTTTTGACGACTTGGGATATCACAAATGAGGACACTATCATACAACTGTTCGTAATGTCTTTTGACCTAGGAGGTGATCCAGATATGGATGCTTGGTATGAAGGGCTCCCTCCCAAGGGGATATATTCCTTCCTCCAACTGGTTGAAGTATTCAACAATCAATGGGGCCCCAATGCTAAAGAAGAAATCAATGAATATCAATTCTCAGAAGATTTACAAGAAGATCAAGATGAAGTGATTCCTGAAGATGAAGAACAAGAGGCCTCAGTTGAAGAAACTGAAGAAGGTATAGAAATGGTGAGTGCTCAATATCCTCAATTTACAGTTTCTTATGATATGTTGGCTCTCTTGGAAGAAAGTTACAGGTATGCGGAAAACGATGATCATTGGAAGTTCATTGGCCCACCGATGTACGATTCTTCAAGGCCTTGTAGCATTATAATAGACCATCTCCTAAGCATATATATGGATGGAGAAACCTGCTCTCTCCTCGATGAAGAATGGATCAATCCCTTTTCTTTGCTAAAGGATGCAGTGGTGTAAGATGTGGTGCCTATTGACAATGCCCATGTGCAAAATTTCTCCAGTATCTCTCAGCTCATGATAAGCCTCAATCAACTACGTTCTACAAGAAGTGTTCAACCCCTCTTGTCTAGTATCGGTAAGTGGTCAACACTACTTTCGAATGAAGACAATATAGGTATATGGACAGGTATGATCTTATTTTCACATTGTCATGATTTATATGGTTTATCTTTTCGATTGAAATGTGAAGTATGGAATTATGTAGTTGACGATTTTGAAATAATAAAGATCACCAGGAGTACTAACATGATAATTATAAAGAAGAAGAATATGCATGTTTTTCCAAGAGATTGTCCAAACAAGTTACAACTGATATATGAAGACTTGCAAGGTCCAATTCCACAAATGCTTTCTCGAATGGACAATCAAGCAATTTTCAAGCAAAAGTTTTCCTCAATATATCATCAAGATGGTCCATACATTAGTCCGGTGGAAGCTTGGATAAATGGGGCTTGTGAAAGAGATTCTTCACCATGGAAGCAGTATTTCAACTCCCATATCCCTGTAGCCAGCCAATACTCATCTTATATCATGATGGAGACCTTGGTAGAGGTTTTCTTCATGATTGATCAGTTTTTATCATGGATTCTATCCAAAGACAAAGGTAAGGTGACATGCATGAATTGCTTACTCAAATGGTTGCATTGGTGGTATGATTTTACCTAGTCCTTTATGCTTCTTATGCTTATCATAGGTAGGATTAGTTCGGCATATACTATTACCATGCATTGCATTTGGCATTCTTCATGTTGTCATAGATTAGTCGTTTGTTTATGCATTTATTTTATTTCCATTCGACGAACAAGGCAGGATAGAAGTGTTTGCCTCCGGGTATTTTGATGTCCTCGGTCATTTGATGTGTGTGTAGGTCTATAGGTACTCAGATTATTCTTGGATTCTCGAGCACCCTCAGGAGGAGTACTCGTCCCGTAGTTGGAGCCAATGTTACGTGGTACCAGTACTAGTGCATGTTCCAGATGCACCTCAGGGAGATGGCAACCTATTTTATGACTTGGAGGGTGCGATATAGCCACAGTTCATGGATGGGATCATGGCCAGGTTTTCTGGATTCCCCCTGGGGGTACTATGGCTTAATGGAATTGCTGACTGCCTCATAAAAGGGTTTGAAACCCTGAAGTTGGTGTCCGGGGCCCTCAGGAATGGGTCATTGGACCACATGATTCCCCAAGCACTTTTACACTAGTGGCATGTTTTCTTTCAGTACTATAGTGGCATGTTTTCTTTCAGTACTAGGGCCTATTTCATTGACCCAGGCCTCCTTTTGCACCCTCCTACTGCTCCTAATCTCCATCGCCATGCCTCCCTAGCCTTCCATAGATGATGACGTTACTCTCTTTTGGCTACAAGATGTTTGCTTTGGGGGGGGGCCTTGAGGGATTTTCAGTATTTTCTGGGGTTAGTTGGGGTATGACGACCCCCCCATCCACGTCTCATCCTTCAGTTTCATCGAATTTGGCCTTGTTTAGCCATTTTTACTCAAGTAGGGGTCAAATATCACTACTACATATGGGCGGATTGTTCCACGAAATGTTTCCACGTTTTCAACATTCATGGGTTAAAAAAATGATTTTTTTTTTCAGGGCGGAAAAATCGTGGCAATATCCACGATTTTTAAAGTTCCACGAACATGCGTCCCTATATTGACGAAATGTCTAGGTGTCAATTTTCATGGCAACAGGGATGAATGTTGAGCTATATAAACTACACACTCTCACCATAATTTTCACATTTTCTTTTCTTGCGGCACATTGAGCACAGATTTTCAACTTGCAGGGTGATTGTATGAGCTTGGATATTTTGCATAGCTCCTTGCAAGGTTAGTAATGTGTAATTATATTTTTAAATTTCTTGTTCAAATACTACATCTCCAAGTTAGGCCACTTGAACCCATTCTCTTACCAATTCGCTTTGTCATCCTAAGTTATGAAACACTATAAGTGACATAATCTCTTCTCCTAGTTCTAATGCATACCACATTGATGTGTCCTACTAAGCTAGGGCTTATAACTTATTTTGTCAATCTTTACAACAAATATAAATATTAACCCTACATTCTTCCCTTAGTCTGTATTCAATATCTTTAGTCTCTTACTCATCACCACATGACATCAATATTGGCATCTTTGAAAATGTTTTCTCTTGCAATTGGTACATCTCTAGTGGGTTTGTGGTCCTATATAACATTTGACATACATAATGCTTGAGATCTATTACAATCCTTTCTTCTTTTTGCTTTGCATATTCAATGTCTATATGGATCCAATTTTTTTATGGCTTGACCTCATCAAGATTTGCTACTTACCTAATTACTAGTCTTCAAATACTGCAATGGATCGACTAAATAGAGGATTTTCAATAGTTGACATTTAACCAGCTCATTTCTTAGATCTTGTGTGCACTTCTTAACATCATTTATTTTCTCTATCGTACCTCGAACCTATAAAGTATGATTATGGACTCACACCCTTCACTACCTAATGGATACTTCACAATATTTGTCAATAAACTAGTTAATGTTTACAACCAAATTTGAGCTTCCCAAGGTGACATCCCATGTCATGTGGGTGAAATACATCTACAATATTGGTTAAGAGCCTACCCTCTTTGGTGGTCAAACTATATGAGGTCTTCAAACTATACAAGTAGTTATCAATTTTCCAATATTTTTGGTTCCTTAACATTTGACATTTACCATTTTTTTTAGTAACCAACCAAAACCACTGCTAATTTTAGTGCTCTTGATACAATGCATTCCTAAAAATATGGAAAGAATATTTATTTAAAATTCCAACCACTACATGGGTACAATCTCCCTCCAAGTGTTCACATTAAACGTTAGATTATACCAAAAAATCCAAACTACAAATTCTTAATTCACAAAGTCTCATTTTCTATGGAAACCAAAAATTAAAGTACTTATACTCATTTGTACTCTTTTATGTCTCCCAACATTTCACAACAATTGATTTTTGTTCACAATATGTAAGTCAACATTAGTCACAAGTAGGTGTTAATATATACAAAAGTCAAACAAAAAAGGTTAACCATAATTATGAACTTCTTGTTATCACTACTAACTAGTTTTTTGTCGATCTTCCATCATCTAGATCACCATTGTCACCAATTTGATAGTAGAAGTGTGCTCACAACAATAATAGTGTGGACCATAATTCCACTATTTCTAAATGCAAACAATAGGTAGGTCCATTATATAGTTTCAACAACACAAACGTTGTCATATTTGTCTTTGATATCCTAAAACTTTTGCAATCACGAAGAAAAGATTCATGGAGCATCAATCCAACCATAGAATTCATCACCCTATCGACAATTATTTGACCTTAAAATAAGGCCATCTATAATTTTGTGAATTAGATGTACACAACCAATGTAATGAGTCTATATGCAACATCATTCTACTACTTACCATCTTTCCATTCTCAATTCACTTTCTCACAACCAACTTACCATCTTTCCATTCATATTAAATTTAGTCTTCATGTTTTTTCTTTATAAATATAGAAAATATTGGATTGTAATATACTATATTCAAAAATGTACTTATAATATCTAATGTAATTGATAATTTATTGTTTTGTATGGTGTAGGTAAGACAATTACTTGTACCACTACAAGGATCTGTCACTAAGAATGGAAATGCAAGGAAGCTTGCTTAGTTTATAGATGCATTAGAGGCGAGAGGATATGGAAAATGTTATTGTCCTTGCTTTGATTTCAAGGGCTTGCAAAAGAGAAGACTTTTAATAGAAACAATTGAAAGACATTGTAGGGAGAAGGGGCACGCCGAAGGGGGTTATGAATATCATCCCCTGGTAAGACTATTTTTGGGGTTCAATTTTTAATATATTCACTGTAATATTCATCATGTCATGAATTTCAGTAAAATATCTTATTTTTTTACTATATGTTCTATATAGACTAATTTTTCTATGTTGTTTGTAAATTTATAGAAAATGCCCCCAAAATGTTGTACTCCAAAGAGTTATTTGCCAAGTACTAGCAGAAATACTCATTCACATCCCGACGAACTTCTACATCAAAATATTGAAGATGATCAAGTAGTTATTTCTGATGATATAATGGATGTAGATAACATTAGTGATACAAATCAGGAAGATGAGATACATAGATTGATCCAAGACACATTTGCTCCAATGGATGAGGACAACCAGGATGATAGTGATGATGTTGATCCTCTACTTGAGAAGTCACGTCAACCTCTTTATGAAGGCTCAAAAACAAATCTTCTATCTGCTATATTATTGTTAGTGAACTTGAAGGTTTTGAATGGTTTATCAAACACCTGTCTGACACAGATACTAAGGTATGTAATTTGTTTTTTATTTTTGTCTGCATGTTCACAATATCTATAGAAAGGGTTGACTTTTTTCCTATATTGTTGCTATTGTTATCTAATTTGTAAAGTTTGGATGCGATATTGATGATTAATATTGTTTTCATTGATTTATTCTTTTGAATTTTGTAGATTGTTAGGTGAATTTCTATTACCAACTTCAAATATTTTACCACGCACATATCGAGAGATATATGTCATTATGAAAGCATTTGGTATGGAGTATCAAGCTATTGATGCATGTCCTAATGATCATATCATATACCATCGACAATATGCATTAGAAAATGAATGCCCACAATGTCAAACAAGTAGGTATCGAACTGATAAAATGACAAAAAAGGTGCCTCAAAAAGTTCTTCGTTATATTCCGATAATTCCACGTTTCCAGCGGTTGTTCAGGTGTCAAAGTATAGCACAGTTTATGGATTTCCATGCAAAGAATAGAAGTCGCGACGATGTTCTTCGAATTCCTGCAGATGGTTCTACATTGAGTTACATCGAAGAAAAGTGGCCAATTTTTAAAGAATATCCTCGTAATGTTAAACTTCGTTCTACCTACTCAGTGTGGCTTGTTTTTGTTATAAACAATAACCTTCCTCCTTGGATGCGATCAAGAGAGAGCACACAATGTTGACAATGATTGTTCCAGGTATTCAATTAATAGGTATTTTTTTAATTGAAAGTTTGATCAGTAAATATTTCATTGATTTGGTTTGTGCATGATAATTATGTCTTTTATATATAACGACATATAGGCGCTAAATATAATTAATCATGTATGTTTGACCGATTAGGCAAGTACCAGGTTAAAGATATGAATGTATATCTTGAGCCTCTTATTGATGAGTTGTTGAAGTTATGGGCTGGCGTCACTATGTATGATATTTCTAGACCAATAGGGAAAAGATGATTTCAATTCCATGGAATACTTGCATTTACAATTCATGATGCTCCCGGGTTAACACATTTTTGTGGTATGTTGTTACTTTCTTTTGTTCCTTAATATTTTATATATATGTTGATAATATCATGCATTATTTTAAATTGTAATTCTAATTTGCTACACCAATTCATATATCTTGTAGGTCTTCAAACTAAGGGTAAATTTGCATGTCCATTTTGCGGTTCTAGGATAAAATCTCGTCGTTCAAGGAGTCTAGCAAAGGAAGTGTTTGATGAGTATAGGCACTTTCTGCCTAAGAACCATAGTTATCGAACTACAGACAAAGAAAAATTTAATAGTAAAGAAGAGAATGGAAAAAAACCATGAAGAATGACACCTCACCTATGGAAGGTGGAATATAATAGAAACCATCAAGGTATGCCAATTTTTTTTTTGTATTGAATTATGTTCAGCGATATATGTTATACCATTATTGATTAATTAGTTTTAATTTGATTTTGTTGATGTTTCATGAATGTCGTTAAGGCACATGAGGAATCAAAATTTACCCTATTCAATTCAGTAGGTTGCTATACTACGAGCACCTGCAAATAGTTCATTTGTTTGACACAATGCATATCGGGAAGAACATAACATAAATGCTATGGCGAATATTAGATGGAAGGACTGACAAAGAAAAAATTAGAAAGATTTGTAGTGACATCCAAGATGCTAATCACGCATTGCAAACTGTTATCGTTAATTCTAATGGCGATGGCCACCAACAGAATATTAGTCTTCCTTGGTGCTTGACAGAGCAATAGAGCAATATTGTAAAAGAGGTCATAAAAAATATCAGGTTTCCGACGGGTTTTTCGTCAAACATAAAGAATATATTAACGAAAAAAGGTGATTTTGCAGGGGTTAAAACACATGATTGGCATACATTCATTAAGGTAATCATGAGTCTATAACATATTTCATTATTGGTATGCAATATTTTATTAATTTTATTCTGTTATTTTGAAATAAATAATAATAATTATGTGTTTTTTGATACAGTATGTTCTACCTTTATCTCTCCCATACGACTTTGACAACAACATAAAACATATTATTTATGTTCTTGGAAAATACATGAGGTAAGTAATGTTTTACTTGGAAAATGTACTTGGT
Organism: Larix kaempferi; assembly: GCA_027924585.1. Taxonomy (NCBI): domain Eukaryota; kingdom Viridiplantae; phylum Streptophyta; class Pinopsida; order Pinales; family Pinaceae; genus Larix; species Larix kaempferi. The sequence goes on along the minus strand of BSBM01000259.1, from coordinate 10,035,483 downwards.
TTGTGGTTTGTAGCGGAACTTATTGACATATTATGTTTTTCCCGCAAATATTATATATGCCTTGATATATTGTTTTATTGCATCATTTGTAGGTGGCTCTCATCAAAAGAAATCTATAAAGAAGATATAAGGCATTGGAAGAGAGAAATTCTCGACTAATGTGTGAAATGCAACAATATCTTCCTCCAGCATTTTTCAATGCACAAGAACACTACCTCATACACCAAGTTGAGGAGATTGAATTATGTGGACCAGTACACACAAGGTCGATGCGGATGGCGGAGAGGCAGTTGAAGTCATTGAAGGATTTTGTTAGACAAAGAGCGCATCCCGAGGGTTCTATGGTTGAAGGATACATGGTATATCAATGCATGGTGTACATTAGTGAATATCTACCTAAATTTGCAGAAAATATGAATGTGCCTTGCATTTGGCATCTCGACTCCATCAACAAATTTGAAGGGGAGGTCCTATTGGGGAGAGGTACATTGAGGACTATGAAAGGTAATTAATATTATACGTTTTTGAATTAATATGTTACACATTTATTTTTTCCACTTTTATATTATCATACTGTTTTTTTAACTCTTTTTAATAATTATGCATTTTCAACTATATTAAACTTATATGTGCCTTTAATGATCTAATTAATGATATTGAATTGTTATTTTATCCTATAGTTGGTCGAGTGGGATGATTTATATTTATACATTGCAAACAACCTTGATTGGATGATGTTGAAATATTGTAACTTCTAAGAATATTATATTTGTACTTTATTATTCCGGAGATATTACATTCCTCCAAGGTGACCCTATTGTTGTCCGGAGATGTTTATTCCTCCGATGGATTGTGGTAACTAGGGTTATTAGATCTCCCATGTGGGGGTCGGCCCTAAGTTAATTTATTAGGGGTTATTAGACCCTCTTAGGAGAGGTTGGCCCCATAGGGTAAAAAGTTAGTCAGGAAACAAGTATAAGTAGAGGAGAATGCTCCTCACTTATCTCAATCATCCTTCACTCAGAAAGTAGCGCACAAGTGAGAGAGAGGTCTGCATAGGAAGAGGAGGAGGAGCTCTTGTTTGGTTTCTACATCTTGTATTGGTTGATCATCTATATTGAGGAAAGCTTTGCTGGGTTTTCTACCCCATGAGGGTTTCCCAGGGTAAATCTTTGTCTATATTGTGATTGTATTTCTTTCAATGATCATGTTAGTCAAATTAGTATAAACTTAACATGGTATCAGAGCTATCCTGAATAGGACATCTTTCACAAGGTGAAAATATCTCTCTCTCTTCCTCTGGTGAAAATTAGGGTTTCTGCAAAAGTTGGAATCTTTGGATTATGATTACATGGCTAGATAACCCTCCTCAAAATCGAACTTTTGAGTCCTAGATCGAACTTTTTGGTTGGGTAGAACTCTGGGAAAGTCAAACCCTAGTTTGACAAAAAGTGTGGAAAACCAGAACCAGATTTCTACAGTAGGTCTGAAGTTCGCTGGTCAAATTTGGAGGCTGAAAAATTGAAGTTTCCATAAAGTAAGTACATCAGTCACCTCGCCTCAGTCAAGCCAATCTCCTAGTAAGGTCATTTTTTCATTTTTGGAATTTTCAATTTTTGGTAACCCCCTGGGCAAGATGGCCCCAAGCACTAAGCTTGAGGACAAGCTAGAAGGCATAGAGAATTTCCGGGCATGGAAATATAGAATTGGTCTCATTCTTGAAGAGAATGATCTTGCCCAATATATCAAGGATGAAGTTGCAGAACCAGTAGAAGATGAAGCCAAAGAAAAGCATAGGAAGGATCTGATTAGGGCAAAGAGAATCATTGCTGATTCTATCAAGGACCACTTGATTCCCTAAGTGGCATCCAAAAAGACTCCAAAGGAAATGTATGATGACCTAGGAAGAATGTATGAAGGGAGTAACATCAACAGGAAGATGAACCTAAGATCTCAATTGAAGAGTACCAAAATGAACAAAGGAGAATCTATTCAAGACTATTTCTCAAGGGTTTCCCAAATCAAGGAACAACTAGATGCCATTGGAGATACCCTTGATGAAGATGAACTAGTCATGACTGCTCTAAATGGTCTCACTATACCTTGGGAGTCATTCATCCAAACTATGTGTGCCAGGAAAGAAAGTATGAAGTTTGATGTGGTATGGGAGGACTGTATTCAAGAAGAAGCTAGGGTAGCCAATAGAGAAGCCCTTCTCAAGGAGGATGACCAAGCTTTGGCTACTCACACCAAAAGAAGAAGAAATGGTCACTTCAATAAATATGACCACAAGGTATCTCAACCTTCCCATAGATTTAAAAGGAGAAGAGGAACAAACTCAGAAAGAGATCTCTCCACAATTCAATGTTACAATTGTCTTAAACTAGGACACCTTGCTATAAATTGTACTTCACAAACAAAGAAGAAGAAGTTTGTTCACAAAATACATCATGCACATATGGTAGAAGATGATAGTGAAGAAGAAGAATAAGAAGAAGAGGAAATCCCTCAAAAGAAAAGAACTAAAGTAGAGAAAGAAGATGCGGAAGAATATGTTCTATTTTCTGCACTCTCTGGGTCTGTGACACCTGGAGAAGATACATGGCTCATTGATAGTGGTGCTTCAAAGCACATGACAGGTCAAAAGAAAACTCTCTCAAGACTTGAAGAAAAGACCTCTCCACAAAAGGTATCTCTAGGAGATGATTATCAATATCCCATCAAGGGAATTGGTGAAGCAAGCTACAAGCTTGATTCTGGAACACCATTGAAGATGAAAGAAATTTTATATGTACCAGGTTTGAAGAAGAACCTACTTTCTATTTCAGCATTAGATAAGAAAGGCTTTAGAGTTGCATTCATAGATGGCCAAGTACTTATGTGGCCTAAAGGAAAATCAATTGAGGATGCAATTGTTATTGGTGAAGAGGAAGGAGGTCTATACAAACTCAAGGGCCATTCAGAAGCTGCCCTTGTTGATGAAGCCACTAGCCCAAGTGAGCTATGGCATAGAAGGCTTGCTCACATTAACTACAAATCCCTACCTCATGTGAGCAAGGTAGTTATAGGACTACCAGACTTAAAGGTTGATCATGATGGCACATGTAAAGGATGTGCAAAAAGGAAGAATATCAAGAACCCATTTCCAGAGAGTGAAACAAAGACTAAGAGTACCTTGGAGTTAATACATTCAGATGTATGTGGACCAATGCCCTCCACATATTTGAGTAGATATGAATACTATCTCACATTCATTGATGACTATTCAAGGAATACTTGGATATACTTTCTAAAAGGAAAGAATGAAGTCTTTGGAAAGTTCAAAGAGTTCAAAGCATTGATAGAGAATCTTTCAGAAAAGAAAATCATAATACTCAGAACAGATAATGGCGGAGAATATACTTCAAAGGATTTTGAAGATTTTTGTAAGGAAGATGGAATCAAGAGGGAACTAACCACTCCCTACAATCCCCAACAAAATGGGGTTGCGGAAAGAAAGAATAGAACCATCATGGAAGCTGTAAAGACAATGATACATGATCAAGACCTACCCATGTATCTATGGGCTGAAGCAGTTAGAACAACAGTCTATGTTCAAAATAGACTATCCCACAGTGCTCTTGATTTCAAGACTCCATAAGAAGTATTCACAAGAAAGAAGCCTGAGTTAACTCAGCTCAAGATATTTGGATGTCCAGTGTACATTCACATTCCAAAAGAGAAGAGGAACAAGCTAGATCCTTCTGGGAAGAAGGGAATATTTGTTGGATATTGTGAATCATCCAAAGCATTCAGAATTTACATCCCATGTTTTCATCATATGGAAATAAGTAGGGATGTGACATTTGATGAATAAGCATCTCTTAAGAGATCTAGGAAGTGCTAACATGAGGAGATATATGAAGAAGATGCACCTCCCAGAACTACAGAAGCTGTACCCATCCCTGAAGACATAACACCTGAAGGCCATGACATACTAGAACCTCAAGAACCCCCCATTTCAGACATTTCAAGGAAAAGAAGGCCAGCATGGGCCAGAGACATTATACTAGGAGCTGAAAAGTATGGGGCTCATGAAGGCTCCACTAGAGTGAGCAAGAAACCAAAGCTATTATCCAACTATGTGGCTTTGATGTGTGATCTGGTGGATCAAGAACCTACTAGCTATGAAGAGGCATCTTAGAAGAAAGAGTGGGTAGAAGCAATGACGGAAGAATACCAGTCAATAATGAAGAATGATGTTTGGGATATAGTTCCCAAACCAAAAGACAAGAGTGTGGTATCCTCCAAATGGATATTCAAGATAAAACATGCTGCGGATGGTAGCATTGAAAAATATAAGGCAAGATTTGTAGCCAGAGGATTCTCTCAGAAAGAGGGAATTGACTATGAAGAAACATTTGCACCAGTTGCAAGGTACACTTCCATCAGAATCATCATGGCACTTGCATCTATGATGAAGTGGAAATTACACCAGATCGATGTGAAGTGGAAATTACACCAGATCGATGTTAAGACAGCTTTCCTGAATGGTGTGATTGAGGAAGAAGTGTACATAGAACAACCAGAAGGATTTGAGGTTGAAAATGGAAGAACACATGTATGAAAACTGAAGAAGGCTTTGTATGGATTGAAGCAAGTTCCCAGAGCTTGGTATGGAAGAATTGACAGTTTCTTGACAAGCATGGACTTTACCAAGAGTAAAGTTGATCCTAATATTTATCTTAAAGTTATGGATGATGAACCTGTCATATTATTATTGTATGATGATCTATTTCTAACTAGAAATAAGAAACAGATTATTGAATGCAAGAAGAAGCTCTCTTCAGAATTTGAGATGAAAGATCTCGGATTGATGCACTACTTCTTGGTTTGGAAGTATGGCAAGACCCAAAAGGAATCTTTATAAATCAAGGTTAGTATGTTGTGGGGATTTTGAAAAGATTTGATATGTTGGAGTGCAAAGCCATGGCCCCATGGACTCCAACTTGAAGTTATTAGTTGATGACTCATCAGAGTTAGTGGATGTGACTCTATACAAACAGATTATTGGGTCATTGATGTATTTGACAAATATTAGACCAGACATATGCTTTGCCGTAAATACCTTGAGTCAGTATCTAGTGGAACCTAGAAAAGTTCACTTAATAGCTGCAAAGCATGTGATGAGGTATCTAAAGGGTACGATAGATTTTGGTCTATATTATATTGGAGATCATGACTTCAGATTGCATGGCTACTCAGATGTTGATTGGGCATGAAGTGTCTCAGACAGGAAGAGTACATCAGGTGGATGTTATTGTCTTGGATCTGCCATGATCTCGTGGTTTAGTAGGAAGCAGTCTAGTGTGGCTCTCAGTACAGCTGAAGCAGAATATATAGCTTCTTGCTCTGCTAGTTGTGAAGTAGTATGGCTTCGAAAGTTATTATCTGGTTTATTTGACTTAGAGATGGAACCCACTGAGATCCTGTGTGACAACCAGAGTTGTATCAAGATGATAGAAAATCCAGTGTTCCATGATAAGTCAAAGCACATAGAGATCTGATATTTCTATATACGGGATATGGTGCAGAAAGGAGCTATCAAGATCGAGTATGTAAGCACTAACGAACAAGTTGCTGATATATTGACCAAACCTCTGTCTCGAGTAAAGTTTGAGTATTTTCGATACAAGCTTGGTGTAGTTTAGAAGGACCCTCCTCGAAAGGGGGAGTGAATTGGTCGCTGATGATGAGATTGCCTGCATCGACAGTGAGGTCGATGATGTTGATACCTATATTGGTGATGCTGATAGTGAGGTTGGTGAATGGTCCTTAGACAGGGTCTAAGTTGACAAGGGGATTGCATCATCCTTGAACACATGTTCTAAAAGGATCCGTAGACATATGTCTCTGAGAATGTGGTCCCTAGTGGACGAGAGGGGATTGTATCTTCCCCAGACTTTGGTCCCAGAATTGATCCATAGACAGATGTCTCCGAGAATGAAGTCCTTAGTGGACAGGTGGGGATTTCATCTTCCCCGGACTTCGGTCCCAGAATTGATCCATAGACGGATGTCTCTGAGAATGAAGTCCTTAGTGGATAGGTGGGGGTTGCATCATCCCGAAACCCCTTGGTTCAAAAGGTACGTGATAGGACTACATCATCCCTGGACCCTTGGTTCAAAATGTACGTGATAGGACTGCATCGTCCCTGGAACTTTGGCTCAAAAGGTACGTGAGAGGACTGCATTGTCCCTGAACATTTGGTTCAAAATGTACATGATAGGACTGCATCGTCCCTAGACATTTGGTTCAAAAGGTACGCGAGAGGACTGCATCGTCCCTGAACATTTGGTTCAAAATGTACGTGATAAGACTACATTGTCCCTATACCTTTGGTTCAAAAGGTACGTGAGAGGACTGCATCATCCCTGAACATTTGGTTCAAAAGGTACGTGAGAGGACTGCATCGTCCCTGAACATTTGGTTCAAAAGGTACGCGATAGGACTGCATCGTCCCTAGACCCTTGGTTCAAAATGTACGTGATGGGATTGCATCGTCCCTAAACATGAGACTTGTCTTAAAGTGATAAGGAATGATCCTCCTGGAAGTTGATCTGGATTGCATCATCCATAGACATGAGACTTGTCTTAAAGTGATAAGGAATGATCCGCCTGGAAGTTGATCTGGATTGCATCGTCCATAGACATGAGACTTGTCTTAAAGTGATAAGGAATGATCCTCCTAGAAGTTGATCTGGATTGTATCATCCATGGACCTATGTCCTAAAGTGAGAGGGACTGATCATCCCGTAATAGGATCTTGTGTATTACAGAGTATGCTTCTATGACGATGCTGTAGATCGAGATGATCCAGATGCTGTAGATCAAGATGATCCAGATGCTGTAGATCGAGATGATATAGATGCTGTAGATCGAGATGATCCAGATGCTATAGATCGAGATGACCCAGATGTTGTAGATCGAGATGATCCAGATGTTGTAGATCGAGATGATCTAGATCCTGTAGATCGAGATGATCGAGATGCTGTAGATCGAGATGATCCAGATGTTGATGATCGTGTGATGATGATACTAATGATTGTGAGGATCCAGATGTTGATGTTGATGTTACTGTAGCTGGTCAAGTGTTGTAGAAGATGAAGACTCAGTACTGAAGATGTTGATGTTCCAGTATTGAAGATGTTCCAGTAACTGCTTGAGTTACTGATGATGTTGAGAAAGCTTCCAATGATTTATAGATGTATCATATATGATGTATTCGATGACTCCTTGCTCCTGCAAATGTTGTTATAATATCCTTCTCGTTAAGGGGGAGTGTTGAAATATTGTAACTTCTAAGAATATTATATTTGTACTTTATTATTCTGGAGATGTTACATTCCTCCGAGGTGACCCTATTGTATATCCGGAGATGTTTATTCCTTCGATGGATTGTGGTAACTAGGGTTATTAGATCTCCCATGTGGGGGTCGGCCCTGAGTTAATTTATTAGGGGTTATTAGACCCTCTTAGGAGAGGTCGGCTCCATAGGGTAAAAAGTCAGTCAGGAAACAAGTATAAGTAGAGGAGAATGTTCCTCACTTATCTCAATCATCCTTCACTCGGAAAGTTGCGCACAAGTGAGAGAGAGGTCTGCATAGGAAGGGGAGGAGGAGCTCTTGTTTGGTTTCTACATCTTGTATTGGTTGATCATCTATATTGAGGAAAGCTTTGCCGGGTTTTCTACCCCATGAGCGTTTCCCAGGGTAAATCTTTGTCTATCTTGTGATTGTGTTTCTTTTAGTGATCTTGCTAGTCAAATTAGTATAAACTTAACATATGAGGCATTGGATAAAATATTGTGAAGAATTCTTCGGTAGGTTATCATGGGAAGGGGTCAGTAACATTATTAAAACAGCTCATCGTCTTCGACATCAAATTCCTGACCTTACGTCGCAAAGTGAAATTGATTTATCTTATGGTTTAAAAGAAAAAAAGGCAAGTAAATTTTTTACCCACATTATTTCTAGTTACTTCGATCCATTTTTCCAATTACATTTCGTTTGTTTCAGTTTTCAATTATATTTACTAACTCTTATAAGACTTTTATTAATTGTCAATTTATTTTTAACCTGTTGCCAATGTTGCAGTTGAAACATCACAAGGCTATGTGGTGTAATTGTCATAAATTTCATATAAAAAAGTTGGATGATAACAGGAAAACCTCAGATTGTGGGATAACTGCAGTGTTTAAGGTCACCAATGTTTCCTCTAGAAGTGATAGATATCCAGAAGAAATCGAGAATAGGTACTCTGGGCATTTGGAGGACATTATTGAGTGTGATTTTAATTCCTTTAAAATAGTTTTGTTTGAGGTGAAGTGGTACAGGCTACAGATGCATGAACGTGATCCTGAAAGAACTGTTATTGAGCATGCTAATGGATTTACCATGGTTAATACAAGGGCATTTGAACCGGGTACAGATCCTTATGTTCTTCCAAGTCAATGTGAGCAAGTCTACTACTCTAAGGTACCAGGTAAAGCAGGTTGGTCATACGTTGTTCGATACGATCCAAGAGGAAGACCAGTAAAGTATAATCATGTACTAGATGATGAAGATAATCACGAAGAAGAAGACGATGATGATGATTCAGATCAGGCTGCAGTCGATGTGTTAGATGAAGAAGTTGAAGAGGTTGATCATGCAAATGCAGCAAATGATGATCTCATTGACGATATGGATGATGATGATGTGAATGATCCTTTCATCAATATCTATTCAGAACCAGATCCTGATACAGATGTTGAGTTGGATTAAGATGAAGATGAATGACATTTAATTGTTGAAAAGTAGAGGTACGCAATGTTTTTAGGTTAAAGTAAATGCACTCACCATATGTTCATTTTGTTGATTAACTTGGTTATATTTGAAAATTAGTTTTCTAATCTAATTATGTTCTACATGTGCAGTAGCGTGGTTGTTCCTAGATGTTGTTGTGTTAATGGTTTGAATCGAACATGTGTCGATTGAGCAAGATACAAAATGAAGTTATAAGATTTATGTGTTAATTCTTGGGTTATTTCATATTAGAACAATTATCATAAGTTTTATACAAATGAATTGGTAACTTAAATTGTCAATATAATATTTTGAACAATATTGTCATCTATGTTCCTATTTTTAATGCAATGATAGATTAACTAGTAATAGCGTTAGTGATATTTACCTCAAAATTGGACAACCTTGGCATGGCTACTGATTGGTCTTTGAGGAATTTTCCACTGCACTAACCTTGTAAAGTTATATTGTGCAAAATATGTGTGCTTATAGGCTTATTTGATGGTGGTAATTAACTGTGGAAAATACAAAATTACTTCCAAATGAAATGATGAAAACTTAAATAGATGACAAACAATGGGCTCTTATGTCACTAATCGAAATGCATGCCAATGTGATGTGAATTGTAAACCTATGAAATGAATAGAGCCTTACAAATACACAAGGCATTGTTTTTCGTTTATCTAAATCAAGGTCATAATGGACATTGTTGTTAATTTAAATGATCATTATCTTGTGATTTTAGGCATACTTCATAACTATGTGAATGTTATAAGCATGTTGGTTCTTCTTCATAAATATAAATGCATTATTTATGGTGAAGAGTATTTTTATAAGTGTGTGGTTTAAATTTGAAAAATATGCGATTGTTGTTGGTGTTAAAGATTTTTTTAAGTGTGTCAAATGTTTTGTTGGGATTAGTGATACAAACAATCCAAGTTTGGTAAGATATAGAGATTTTATGTATGAAGAAATGTGTTTGATATTTTATAATTCATTTATGTAAGTTATCAAAAATATTTAACACGTGTTTAATTTTATTTAAATAATGGTTAATAACAAATGTTAGCTTTTCTTTTTAAACTCTTTATATAATGTGTCTTTTCAATAAACTCTTTATCTAATATGTTATTTTAATAAAGATGAATGTATTTATTGACTTCAGTTATCTATTATATTATTTTAAAAAAATATATTACATTTAGAGTAATTAGGTATATCCTAGGGAAGGCAAGCACGAGGGGGCCATTCTTAACCTCGAAGGAAATCAAGAAACTTCATATGCATGGGAATAAGGAGAGACAACAAATAACTGGGTGGAAGTTGTAGCACCAAGGCAAGAAGTGATGACTGTGAAGTAATTGGGATTAAAAAACATGATGGTCCTATGAGACTCTATGATCATTCTTCTTCATATAGTCTTTATCATTCTTCCTCATGACCCCAACTTGAAAATGAATCTCCTCAGATTGTAAGAGTTGATAAAATATTTTCAATTGGTTGATTTCTTGCACATCCTCAAATGACTAAATTATGTAGTTTATTATTTATCAAATTAAGCTTGCAATATGACAATAGGCATGGTATAAAAAATAGATGGGTGGATGCAATGTCACCTCCCCTAAACTTTAAACCCATACAAATACTCCATGAAACATCCATCCAACCAAGGCAAGCGTCAATAGACAAAGTACATGCACCATCGAATTAATGGGAGAGAGATCCATCATGTTCCATACCACATATCCTATTGCAATTTCCATTTGAACGGTGGAAGGATGGGATGAACCTATGTGTGTGTGTTAATTTACATGAGGATTTTCACGTGGCCTTCATTCGATAATCAAAGGTGGCCCAGCGTTGGCAAGGGATTTTTGGAATTTTCTTAATTTCATGGGTGGTTACTCCATTGGCCATTGAGGTATGGGGATCTGAGTCTACTCTCTCCCAAATTTCTCTACAACTTCTTAGGAATATGACATTGGTTAATGAGTTACCTCCCAGAATCATTGTGAATCATCATGGCCACCCTAACTGTTGTGCCTTTTGTGAGATTTCATACCTTCAATAGTATATTTTCCATTGTGAATTATTAATAATACAATATAATTATATTAATAATACAATACAATTATTAATAATATTACAATACAATTATTAATATATAATACAATAAAATTATTAATATATAATATATAATACAATACAATTATTAATATATAATATTATTGTTTAAACAAGAAAAAATAACATAACTTCAAAACAATTGATACCCGTCGCATGAGCTCTGTTGCATTGTTTGTTTCGACGGCACCCCCCTGCAACCGGATCTTGGGCCGTGACCTCCTTCACTGTGCTTTCATACCTGTCGCATGAGCTCTGTTGTTGTGTTGGCTTCGACGGCACCCCCCTTGCAACTGTTGGGTTCTATGGCACCCCCCTGCAACCGACTCTTGGGCCGTGACCTCTTTCATGGTGCTTTCATACCTCTCGCATGAGCTCTGTTGTTGTGTTGGATTTGACAACACCCCCCTACAACTATTGGGTTCAACGGAACCCCCTGCAACCAGCTCTTAGGCCATGACCTCCTTCACTATGCATGTTCCTTTCGGATTTTGGTGGCACCCGGTTCGGTTGTCTACGAGTCTGGACTATGCATTCCTTTGGGCTTTTGGTTGTACTCGCTCCGGCCCTGTCCTCATTTGGATTTGCAACGAGCACTACTGAATTGGGTTTTTTTGTGGCACCCGCTCCGGCCGTGTTTGCATATCTCGGAAAACCCTCAATGGAAATCGTAAGTTGAAACCCTCCTCTATTGAGTCGAATTTCTGCATTTTTGGGTGCGAATTAGGTGTTGTTGATTTCAATTGTTAATTGGGTGGTTTTGATTTTATAATGAAACCAACAGACATGGAATGCTTGTTGTTGATTGATGTAAAGGATGTAGTTCTATTTAACACAGAAATAGTGATCCAAAGTTCATTGATAGGGTTTTTGAAAACAGTTGCGAACTAGTTTTATTTGGATATTTTGGTGCAAGTGGATTCTAGGAATATGAATTAGATATGTGCTCAATATCACATATTGAGGGTGTTTATGCCTGCAATTTAATTTTGATTTTAAGAAGTTTTAAATATCTCTGCCGGTAGCAACATTCTCCTTGGTTTGAGCTGATCTGAGTTTGGAGCTTTGCTGTAATCCTAATTTTGGTTTAAGCAGTTTTGTATCTCCGCCTTTTAACACATTCTCTTGATTTGAGCTGGTGAGAGTTTGAGGCTTTTCTGTTATCCTGCAAGCATTTCTTGGGTTGTTTTCCCATGATGCGAAGGCATAGTTTAACCTTCATGGCCATAGAAGAATGATTGTCTCAATCATATTGTGCCTATCTTTTAGATTTTGGTTTTGGAATTTGAACCAGATTGCTTTCCAAGTTGTATGTGAAAATTTTATTAATTTTTTAAAATAAAACACTATGTTTCTTGGTATCAATGCTCAGGATGTGAATTCTCATTTGTTCTGTTAAGCTCATCTGGATTTTCACGTAGATTTTGGATATGATAGCTTTTTTAATTGGTGATATTAATGTGATTGCTTCAAACGAGGTCTTGAATTTCAACTTTTAGCCCTGAAAGTGCTCTGGATATCACTGCTTTGAACACCATCAATAAATTCCATAAGAAAACTTGAGTAAGATGTAAATTGTATTCCTTTTGATAGAAAATATGCACTTGTGTTCATTTCCCTCTAGAGATTATTACGGGAAATGTTATTAAAAACAGACTCACATCAGTTTCACCTACTTGTAAATTCCCTCTATGTTAGATTGTTCACGGAGTAGTCTAATGCTTCGAGAATTTTGCTTGGTGTTAAGACTATTTTGTCACATAGACTACTTTGTCACCTTCTTCCACAATCCCCATCATTGTCTTCAGCAATCCCCTCCTTGGTGCCCATCTCGTTAGGGCATCACCTACTCTAGGTCTCTCATTAATTCACCATAGTGACGGTTTGGTAATTCCTAGTCCTGCCTACCCTGCTCCCTGGTCACTCTCACCTCTTCATTCACTTGTTTCAAATGACCCCCCTGCATGTGTTCAGACATCTTGACAATGCCAAACTCTGCTCAGATTATCTCCTTTTACCCTGCACAACGAAACAAAATTTAAATTATATTAGCTCTAGACAAGGCGTACAAACAAATACTGGTTGAATATTATGTCAATTAAAATCTACCATGTCGAAGCATTGGACTACTCCTTATGGTTGCCACTTGAAGAGGGGGGGAGGATCTCCATAGCCTTCTTAGTTTTGTGCAAAAAAATCAATAAATTCTTAACATCCTTCATCACCTCAAACCTTTAGCGGGCATTTGAAATTGCTCACTATCTCTATCTCTATGGCTCTAGTTGAATGTGTAGTGAGAACCTGTGCATTGTTGTGAAGTTGGAATAACTCACTGTCGCTGTATAATATCCATCGTGAGAATGCATACTCTTCATAATATTCATCACTAGGATGCCAATGCTTGAGCTTTTTAGTCCCATCCCAAATTTCCAATTGTTTTCAATCTGTTGATAATTGACTGTCTTTATGTGCCTTTCATTCTAGATGCAGCTTTATTTTACATCTTTCCCAATTTATGGAATCACTACACAAATTACAGTGTAATCAACTAGAAATTCCATTGCAAAAATACAATCAAGTCGAGTGGATGATTGCAATTAGTAAAATGGCATACAACAATGGATGTAAATTCATTAGCGATTTTCCCATTGTCGATTATCCTCGATTGAATGGAGTAGATACTTCTTCATGATAAAATAATTGGACGTTGGTCATCTTTTGAGTTGGGTCTCATAAATTGTCCATTATGTTAGAGACGGAATCAATTAGTGTTCTAGTATTCATGTTATAAGCCCTTCTCATTTGATGAGAGTCTCGACTCAAGTCTTGCATGGTGTGATTGATCTAATTTGAGGCACATTGCAAAGTATGCTGAAAAATCATGCTGCAACTTAAGATTGGCCTCCGTAGACTCAACCTTATCCTTGTTCATCTTTTGATACAAGCTTCTAAGATGGGGTATGAAGAGAAAATTTGAGTGTAAGGACTCACTCTCATGTTCAAGTGCACTTGCTTCGCTGCTATTCTACTCCAGGAAACTTAAGGCTTCTTCAACTTGAGTGGCATGAATATCTACATCATTAGTATGAACAATCATGAACTTGAAGTTCCTCCATTTAATCCTTTAAGTGATTTCACATCATCTTCAACATATGCATCAACTGAATTTGAAGGGCCTCCTAACACAGAGTTAGCAACATGCGAACTTATTATTGATCATCTTAGGCACAATGACTTAGAATATGAAGCTAGAAATAATCCGATGTTGCATATGAATATATCTGCAATGTTCCCCACACATTTGATTGCAACTAACACATTGCTCCCGAGTGTTGTTATTTAATTATTTATCCTAATGGTGTCAATGAACTCTATGATTTTGACTATCAGGTGCTGAGGTGGCATCCTTCGGTTGTTTGCTTGCCTGGGAGACTACATTGCTCCCCTTATTTGGCATATTTTGTACTTATTTGGAGGCATAGAAATCTTTTCAACAATATTTTAAAAAGGTCATTGATACCATTAGGATAAATAATTAAATAATAACATTCGAGAGGAAATCAACCTTGTTAAACTCATTCATTCACTCACTCGTGTCATGCACTCACTGCTTACCTTTGCAAGGTGACGAGTGATGACTAACGAGTACGAGGTACTAGCCACTGTGATTTGACTATGAATCTTGATTCTCCTAGGGCTTAGATCTAAGGTGTTTTAATGTGTCAATGACTATGGCTGCGACATTAGAGAACCACTACAAGGCCCAAAACAAGGCCAACTAGAAACACAAACCAAGAAGAGGTTGATTTATGAATTGACATAGACAGGTGGCACTAGGAACACAATATGGACAAACAATGAGTTAGGAAAAACATTTGCACCAAAGTACCACAATGGTTACTAATAAGAGAATATTTGACATAGGAGAATGTTGTTAATTTATAGCAAGCGAGCCTAAAACAAATGATCCTGGTGCAAGCGAGCACAAAGCAAGCAAGCGTAGAAGGTCAAAGTAGAATCCAGTGGGCCCATAACCCACAAATAAAAATGAAAATCTCTGCTTGGACCGGAGGAAAAAATCATATCTATACTATCAATGATAATATGAGTTGGTTGGATTATATGCAAGACTGGAAACCTAGGTGGGAGTTGAGACATGCTAAAGTATTAGATGCTAACTTACAGGGATCTGATGCTCTTATTAGACTAGTGCCAGAACTCAGAAGAATGCCTATGGGATCCAGTATTGTACTAGAGATGATTTACAACAACTCCCTGAGAAAAGCAGTTGATGCAAGCAATTGGTTAACTCACCTATACCATGCTCTTAACTTAATCTCGATGGAGGGCTCTACACCTCACCTCGAGCTATGACTAGACCAACAATACTACTGTATTAACCGGATACGTTCTTTGGAAGCATGGCCACATCAAGATGCTAGTCTCCGGTTTCCAAGTACTACACACACTTATGAAAAATATAAAAAATTATGGTGGAAATTCTTGAGAAAAGAAAATACAGATAGAACATATTATACCATGCTAAAGTTTGGACCTCAAATGACACATATCCATGAGGATCCTGGATGGTTGGTCCCTGATTGGACTACAGACTGGTGGAGGTCATTCGGCATCAACCTGACGACATTAGATCTAGCTGCTATTTATAATCTAAAATAGGAAGTTGGAGAATCTCTCAAATAGGTCAAAGATATTTTGCAAACAAATATTACTGAGGTTCAAATCCTTGGGTACTACATTAAAAACGAATGACAGTGGCTTGTCAAAACCCACATAGACGTCAACATGCATCAGAATAGACGCGTGGTCCTGAGATCTGTTTATTCCAACGCATGGGTTGTTGAATGCAATGTCTTTCGAGAATTATATGGTCCCCCATACTCCAATGAGTTGTAAATATCTCAAAAGTATTTGGCTATGAATGGGGCTTGTCCATTCAAATTGTCATAAAGATTGAAAAGAAAATCATAAAAACTTTTAGACCTTACTTTTGAAAGCCATAAAAACTTTTCGATGTTTTCCAGAATGGTTAGTTACTTTTATGTTGTCATCAATGACAATCCTATTCATCATGAGACTTTGAACATGGACTTCATTTCTTCTTTGTATGCATGGTGTTTTCGAATTTTCAAAATTGTCTTATTGCACATTAGATTTTCAGCTATCATTGTAGTCATGGTTTGGTTGTTTCCAACACTTATATCTCTTGTTGATTTCACTTAAGTTAAGGCTTAAATTGTCAAGGATTTGAATGTTTGCATCAAGCACATGTGGTGTATAAGGGTTGTTTGAGGGTCTTACATTACATTCCCCACACATTTAATTGCAACTAACCCATTGGTCCCGAATGTTGTTATTTAATTATTTATCCTAATGGTATCAATGACCTCTATGATTTTGACTATCAGGTGCTATGTGTCATCCTTCGGTTGTTTGCTTGCCTGGGATACTAGAGTGGTCCCCTTATTTGGCATATATTGTAGTTATTTGGATGCATATAAACCTTAATAACAATCTATTGAAAAGGTCAATGACACCATTAGGATAAATAAATAAATAACAACATTCGGGAGGAAATCAGCCTTGGTACACTCAATTCAAAGTCCTCAATAGCTGATGTTATCCAGTTCTATAGCATGAAATAGTTCCAAAACCCCAAAGTCATCCCACTAGTTAGCTAGCAAGAGATGATGCCCACGTAGCTGACTTGTGATTATTATGGTCACTTGTGCTAAAAGTTTGTATTGGAAGGCATGATGCCCAATTACTGCATATTGAAAGAGTTTGTTGTAGCCAGAGCAAATCCGACGAAAAGGTTCATACTTATCCAAACTCCACTCAACACAACCATGATTTCTTCTCTTAGCCTTTCCATACCTCAAATTTTGCAAGCATCTCATGTTGTAAGAAGACATGGATAGTCTTAATTTGTGCCCAAAACTACCTCACATCCACAAAACTGGCCCATAACTAAATGATGAGGCTGCTAGAAGGTGAAACGTGTCTACTAATGTTCAAAACATTACCCATATATGTTTAATTACTGTTGTAGCTTGTCATTATAGGGCCCATAACTGCCCAAATGTGAGGTATAGGGCATGTTCATTGCCTTCCATTGTCCAGAAGTGGCATTGGATGCCAAAAATTCATTTTACAACTAATAAAAAGGAAAAATCACACTTTAGATCGTGAATTAGTGATAGCTTACACAAGATTATTGCTAATTGTTGGTTTATTAATATTTGAGCAAACCCTAGTTCTTTCCATTGTAGGATTGGTGAAAAAGTATTCGAGGAGTTGAATAGGTAAGGGACAGCAGAGAGAAGTGTGGTTGAATCTGAAAGTACATTCTAGTAGCTATTACAAGAACCTATTTTTCATTAGAAAACCCACCCAGAACTTGTTTTACAGCTTTAGGAGCAAGTGAATTTACCATAAATAGTTAAGAGAGAAATTTCTGGAAATTAACCATGGGAGCATATATGAATAGGTATCTCCGTAGGGTATTGAAGAACAAAACACTATAAGAAGATTTAATTAGTGATAAACCCTAGGTGTCATACTACTGTTTTTTTGGTTGCTTTGTATATATTCATATTCTCGAGGAGAAAAGGACTGAATTTAAATCATCCATTTCGAAGGGTGTTTTTGCTGGATATAGTGAGTACTCCAAGGCTAATAGAGTAAAACACCAATGTTCAAAAGCTTCCTAAAACCAATATTTTTGCCTTGTCTACATTTGGCCTAGTTCTCTTGATGTTTTGTGTTACCCCCGTTTTTGTGATTAATGTGTTTATCTTACATTACAAGATAAACACATTTGAGGGAAGTAAATGTGTTTAACTAAGTAAATGTGTACTTTCAAAGAAGAGAGAAAGCACCGTCTTGTTTATTCTTGTTTTATGGAGTGTAGGTACCACCAAATAGGTATCTGTCAGATCTATCTTCCTCAAGTGATGATGAAGATATACTCCTAGAGGTTGAAAGTGAGTCGAGTTGTACTAGATCTACCGGATTTATATCAACTAGATCTAAAAAGATAAGGAAAAGATTTCATAGATGCATGAAATATTTCATTGCCAACGGTGGGTCATGTAATTATGATGCTGAGTGCATAGGAGACATTGATTTGCCATTGAGGTATAAACATCTAGTGCAATGATGGGTACCTAATATGCTACCTCAAGTGGAAACATATTTCCTCATCAATGGGAGGATGTATCGCATCGCTCCTTCGTCCTTACATGGATTGGGGCTATTTTCCATGGATGGAATAAAGGTCCGCTATGGCACTGTAACTGAATTGATGGAGTGTGTAGGACCACTATACAGATACAATAACTAGTTGATCTTGGTCCAATATACTTGAAGTATGGGGAGATATGGAGTTGCCACGAATTATATTCAAATAGTAGAAAACAATAAAAACAAAGGGGCGACTATGTATATTGATGGGAGACCAAGAGCATCCGGAAACATTGCTGGATTTATAAATAATACACGACCAGTGACAACAAATAAGCAACCAAATTGCGAATTCGAGGCACGCGAACATCATCGTATATTTGTATGTGCAATAAAAACAATACTTGCAGGTGAAGATCTGTTGATTGATTACAACTTAAATAGAATAGATGTGGCTTCCACGGTCTAGGGTAACCGTGGACCGTTAGAAACTATGCCTCATCAGGTAAATGCTAAATGTAGTAACTAAACATGACTACAATAACTGAATGTTTCATTTTTTTTCTGTTAACATTCGATTTCCACTATTGTCATTCGCTTTATTCATGCTTATTATGAATATTTCCATGTGATTACATGGTGATTACACTTCTATGAATATATCATTTTTGTTTATGATGCAATTATTGACTATTGACATTTGATTAGGGTGGAGGCAGTGGAAAGGCACATGCTGCTTCCACGGTCCAGGGTGACCGTGGAAGGTTAGAATCTATGCCTCGTCAGGTAAATGTTAAATATAGCAAATAAATATGACTACAATAACAATATGTTCCAATTTTCAATGTTAGCATTCACTTTTTTCCGTGCTTATTGTTAATATTTCCATATGATAGCATGCTCATTAAACTGTGGCAGGAGTCTGCACATCGACATGCAGCAGAACATGTACCTTCTACTTCCGAGGTAAAAATAAATATTAATGCAATATCTCAATTTTGTTTATGCTACAAATATTTAGTATGAGGTAAACGTTTATTTATTGATTTATTATGTCAGGGTGGCACCATTGGAAAGGCACCTGTTGCTTCCATGGTTGAGGGAGACCGTGGAAGGTCACACTTTGTGGCCCGTCAGGTGAGTGTTACATGCAATAACTAAATGTTTCGATTTAGTATGTTAACATTCAATGTCCACTACTGGCATTCACATTATTCTGAGCTTATGATGGATTACTGGTTCATTTTTCTGACATTATGATGCACTACTAGTTCATTTAGGACCGTGGAAAGGTACCTACTGCTTCCATAGTTTTAGCTGATCGTGGACACTCATCGGCCATAACACCGCGTCAGGTAAGTGTTAGTGCATAATAGTAACTTAATTTTCATTGCAATATCAATATTCGAATGATGTTAAAATTATATTTCTTAACTTAAATTATTGTTTGATGAATTTAGTCACATGCACCCGATCTGGATGATGAGGGGTTTGAGGAAGACATTTTCTATTCCACTGACCCACTGCACACTTTTAGAACAGCCTTGAAAAAGGAAAACATAGAAATGCTTGCCTTGGATAGCAAAAGGCCCTTGACACAAGAGAACAGGGAAAGGATTCAACAGCTGCAAGATGAAATACAATCTTATGGTGTAAGTGGCATCTTCACAAATTTTTTTAAGCTATGACATGATTTCATATTTGATATTATGTTTTTTTATTTTTCCAAGTGATCTGATAAAGTAAAGTTTATTGTTTGTAGGAATTTTTAAAACCCGTGACTAGATTAGAACCTGGCGAGATAGGTATAGGTAGCAGTGATGGTCCAATGCAACAAAAAAGAAGCAATGTACCAATGAGGCTTTTTGCCACTCTCGCGGTTGGCCTCGAATCCATTGATGACATGGGCACTGATGAGAGGGGGCATGATGCCATGCCAGATCATGATGAGACAGAGCCTAGGACTCCACATGACTCTGGAGATGAACATACTGTAGACAACCGGGAAACTTTCCTGGAGCAACACGAGTTAAAAGCACCGGATCACTAGATCTCACCTTTCTGGTGATGACTCTTGTGTTCCTATCAATGTTTAGAAGATTGCAGGTATTTATTAATTAATTTATTGATTTTAATCATGAAATTGAAATAGACATACGCTGAAATTATTATAAATGAATGGATGACATGTTTTTGCAGGAAACAATGTCTTCTACATGAATTTGAATGGAAAATCCTTGGAGTTGTTTGGCCCCACCATTCACACACGGTGGAATAGCGAAGATAGCAATAAGAGAGATGAATTGATGGACCACATGGTCAACTTGTTCGTCAATACTTTCAACAGGAAAGTTGTTGCAAGGTTAGCCGGTGAGAATTTGAAATATACCAGGGCCCAATATAGGGAAAGATTGCAAGCTGACCTCAAGCACAAGCGCCCTCCCATGGTTCCGGAGAAAGAGTGGAAGGCACTCATAGATGATGCAAAGGAGAACTTGCTAAAAAAACAAGGAAGACAACCACGGCCTGGTAAAGCAAGGTACAACATATATCATCTTTTTACTGAAACAAGCTCAATTATTTTTTTCTTTTTTGTTTTAAGTAAGATTTTTGATATCGAAGGTTTTTCAAAATTTTCATATATAGGCTACCTGACACCTCCAAAGCAACCAAGGCTAGAATGGAAAAGCACGGGCAACATAGACTGGGCCAGGGTGGCTATAGAAAACTAAGAGCAAGAATCGTAAGTATTAAATGATTAATTGTTGGGAATATTTATTTAACAGTACAAAACAAATATCTGATTTTGATACTGGAAATTTTAAAATGTGTTATCATGCATTGCATAGAAATACATTCCAAGCTGCTACCACCGAGGAAGACCTAAATCTTGGTTTTAAAAGTGTGGTTGAACATCGGAAAAGCTTGGGGCAGACTCCAATCTCCCCAATGACGAAAATGCAGGTATATCACCAATTGTAGTATACTATTAAAGTCTATTCAGTAATTCTGATTATATCACCCATAACTAAAAATTTATGTTTTTTTTTAAGCAACAATGCAACCGCGACAGTGAATCTAGCGGTACTCAGCAAGTACAAGTTGATGTTGGGGTGAACATGTCCCATGATAGTGTGGAACATAGTGTCCATTCTGGTATGTATGCTTTGGAAATAGAAATATCTACTGTGATTAGATTTATATATTTCCTGACGTATCCTTATAAATTTTCTTCTTTCAATGGAAGACCATGAAGCTCAGGAGCATGAACTGCAAGAGGAAGCAACTAGACCTCCAATTAACACGCCAGTTGTCACATCTACAGAGATTGGTAAAGAGAAATATTGTAATTTTAATCAAAATAATGAAATATTTATTTCAATAATAATTCAACGCCATATATATATGCTCATTTCCGTTGTTGCAGTTCACACCCCTTCAGAACTGCCTCCACGCCCTGGTCAGTGACGTAGAAGAAGTGGAATAAATGAGGGCATGGAAACACAAACAATAATAGGAGATATCGCAGTAAATACTGCGCCAATTGATGATTGTGATACGGTACTCGCAAGTTTTTTCAATGCAAAAAAACATAAATCAACAAAAAAGTAGATGCAACTTAAATTCATGACTTCTATTTTGATGGATATCGATGTTGTTAGTATGAAACATTGTCAGTATGTAACATAGATAACTTTTATTTGGTATAGTTACGAGGTATTTATCTTTTATGTGATGCTCTTAGGGATTTTCCCATTTATATCTTTTATTTTCTTAGAATTTGAATTTTAAATTTAAATATCACAAGTCATTGTATGCATGTTTATAATTAGTGTGTATTTTAATATTCAAATTTTGTGTTTTCTCACACATCATCACTCCTGTATGTGCTGCATGTAGATATATTACTCTGATGGTATCAATGACCTCAATTATTTATCTTAATGGTATCAATGACCTCTATGATTTTGACTATCAGGTGTTGAGGTGGCATCCTTCGGCTGTTTGCTTAAATGTCGATGTGGAGATCTTCAACTATACCTCTCTTATTGTTATATGATCAATATGTTTATTTTATCAACTGTTACTGAAAGAGATGAAAATTATGTTATAAAATTACTGCGCATTACATCTCGAGGACCAACTTCAGCACAAGGACCACAGAGGAGTACTGAAGTTGATAGAGATCAAAATTATGTTGTAAAATATTTTACTGTTGCTTTAGCAATATTCAGAAATAGTACCACACTTCAGATCTGATTTTTGGTTAAATGTTGACGTGGATATCTTCAACTATACCTCTCTTATTGCTATATGATCAGTATTTTTATTTTATAAACTATTACTGAAAGAGATGAAAATTATGTTATAAGATTACTGCCCATTACATCTCGACGACCAACTTCAACACAGGGACCACGGAGGAGTGTTGAAGTTGATAGAGATCAAAATTATGTTAACACATGTGGCTTTTATTTTCTATAGTACAAGGTACTTATCTGTTATGTGATGCTATCAGGATTGCATAGAGAGAAATGAGGGATATTTTTATTTGGCATCCCACCACCCTTCCTCATAGTGTGATGATGAACTTTCAGGTTATATAGAATGGTTGTACATTTGAGAGAGATATGACTGGTTGTACCTTCCCCACCTTCATTGAGATATGATTGGTCTTGCGGTACCTTATCTTTGACTTGTGTTTAATGGGGTCATTTATCCTCCTTAAGTAACTTTTTTAAAACCACCATGTTGAAGTTTTTCTCTTATAGAGTACTATGGTTGTTTGGCCACATTTGGAGCATACCCTTGGTTCTAAGGGTCATGGGTCTTCTACTACCCACACCTATGTTATGACCATTAATGTTTATATTTTCTTATTTTATGACCATTTTTTATATTTGTACCCACACTTCAGATCTGATTTTATGTTTAATGTTGACATGGAGATCTTCAACTGTACCTCTCTTATTGTTATATGATCAATATGTTTATTTTATTACCTGTTATTGATTGAGTTATTAAATACTTGTTGTACCTTCCCCACCTTGATTGAGTTATTATTGGACTTGTGGTACCTTGTCTTTGAATTGTGGTTAATGCGGTCATTTACCCTCCTTCATTTTTTATATACCACCTTGTTGAATTTTTGGTCTTACAGAGAACTTGACTTTGATCACCTGTGGTCAGTTGTGGTGTGCTGATAATCACTTCTCTTCTGCTAAGACTTGGTTGAAGTTTATAATTTTTGTGACTTTGTTTATGTTTACTTCATTGACCTAATCAACTCCAGTCATTTTTCTCTCTCTGGTTTGTACACACCCTCTTGTAGGGTCAGCTGGTTCCTAGAGAAGACTGGCCTCTTCGATGCACAAACAGTCTTTTCTGAAAGTAACACTTCTGAGTATATTTTCAAGAATGGTTTCACACCCATGTTGGTATCTTCAACTAAATCTCTCTTTTTGTTATATGATATATATGTTTATTTTATTACATGTTACTGAATATTGGTTTATCGTTTTAGTTTGCTTGTCAGTGTAACTCATTATAATCTGTTGATATGGCAGTTTTGAATTTACCAAAGAGCCTGTGTTAAGAACTTACTGGTTGTACATTTGGAGTTTGAAGGAGACATTAGCAGTCACCTACAAGACTTATTCTACACAGTTGAGTATTCACTACTTCATTAATATCAAATTGTGGTCTTTTATGAACAATCTGGGCATTGTGGTCTTTTACAAATTGCAAGCTACCGAAATTCTGGTGGTTACTGAAAGTTGGAGTTTCGATGGCGATTGGGAAACCAAAAGTTGGAATGTGGCACACTCCAACTTTGGCACCTTCCTTTAGACAACCCTTGTAAGATAGTATAGAAGCCTTCAAACACCAAAAATCACCACATGAAACCCTAATTGCTCAAGAAGAGAGGTGCACACCAATTTTCGTCAAGTAGACAAGAAAAAAAATAGAAATAATCTTATTTGATCCCATGATATTATGTTACAAATGGAGGAGTGCTTTATTTATGTGACAAGACGTGCCTTTTTAGAAAAGACACACCTTTTCACTCCTCTAGGCCGACCTACAAAAAATGTCTTAAAATTTAAATTTTTTTAGGGTTTGTCACCCACGGACTAAACCTCATAAAACATAAAATAATGATAAAAATCATGAAGTGTTGCGACATGATAAAATATTGAGCTTGGAAGGACAATGGCATGCCCCATATAACCCCAACATTGTGTTTTTTCCCTCAATGCCCTCCCTTAGGTGTTATGGCCTCTTCAGACTTGCAAAGGTGGAAGATTTGTCCTTGATGACTAGGATGACCAAGAGGAAGGGGTGGTACAAAGAAATATAGGTTCGAGGGGGTATCCAAGAGGTGTGCTAAGGCGGGTATTACAACACTTACATGATGGTGCAATCATAGTTTTGCTCTTATGGTCTCCTGCAGGCATTTCAACTCTTAGAAGAGTATTTGAAGTTGTTGGAAAACATTTCAGAACTTACTGCCATACAAGAGATGAACCATGGCATAGAGGTAGTTTTTTTCCCCTATAATTGAAGGTACTTTGCATGAATTTGTCTTTCTCTGGTTTTGGTGCCTTGTAAATTTTGTAATGCCTGTAATAACTTGGTGGGAAGATTACAGATTTAATTCTTTAGCATTTTGTTTTTATAAGAACAATTTTTCATTAGTTTTCAGTAATCTGGTTACATTTTGAGCTAAAGCTTTGATTGACAGTATTTTGTTGGATGCTTTGCTGTAAGGTATTATTTACTTTGTCTAACAGACACACTATTCCGGTGAATTTTACACAATTTGTCCAGATACTGTAGTTTTGGGATTCCTTAGTCAAAACATGGTTAATTTCAAACAGAATTCTTTGAAATACATATAGTAGCTTATCCTAATTAACAAAAGGACTTCAAAACCAATAGATAATATTAGTGTTGCAAAACTCGGCACTGGCAAAAAAATGGCACGGGTCATCAACTTGGAAAATTAGCAAAATTGAGGGAAAATCAACAAAACTCATCAAGTATAAATTCAGACCTTAAAAATTCAAAAAAAATGGTGAGTTGAAAAACATAGAAAACTTGGGAAAACTCAAGAATATGATAATGTCTCACTTGTGACAGTGATCTTTATCCTTCCTCGCTCGACACCCAATGGATTACCTGGTCTTTTCCATTTACAGGAAATTAGGATCATCTCCATTTAGGGAATCTTCTAGCAGTGAATCCCTGAGGGGGTCTACAAGTGATGTGCCCACTGGTAATGAACCAGATCTTTGCTTCCAATTGAGGGAATATGGTCCCTTTGAAGATAGAAGGCTTCCTCTAATTGTATCATGCCTTGGCCTTGAGACAGTAAATTCAATGAATTTGGGAGTCCTTGATTGAGACTAAACCATTTTAGTGGACAATTTTAGAGTGTGTAGATATTGTCACTCTACAATCAAAATCGTCTCAAAGGTTGTAACACAAGGAATCCTTGTAAAGGTTGCTAAATGCTATCATAATTTCAAGGATGGGAAATGCTCATGCCCAAATTATTGATAATGCTAATTGTTACCCCTCAAATTGCATGTACAATTTAAAATTTCTTTCCATCCGTTTGGTGGTCTAATAGATCTCGAGCAAGTAGAATGAAAACTTGTAAGTCAAAGGATTGTTGATCATGGTATGGGGATATACCAAGCTGTGTAATTTATATTTTCCATAGCTAAAAGCAAAGAATGTGATTACATCTATAAATTTCTAGTATGTTAGCAGATTGTGTTACATCAGTTGTTCTGGATAACTCAGTTTTTGTAAAAGGATTCTTCTATAAAGTGATCTAGAGTTAGTAGAGTGGTTCTACCATAGTGTAATAGTGGTTTTTTGAGTGAGAAGCTTATATGTAGAGGGATTATGCTAGAGTGTGATAGAGTAGTATATTGATTATGCTACTGTATGATAATATGGTTTTTGAGTGAAAGCATGTGTGTATACCAAGCTGTGTAATTTCTCTTTTCCATAGCTAAAAACATAGAATGTGATTACATCTACAAATTTCTAATATGCTAGCAGATTGTGTTACATCAGTTGTTCTAGCCCACTCAATTTTGGTAAAAGGATTCTGCTATAATGTGAGATAGATTTAGTAGAGTGGTTCTACTACTATGTAATAGTGATTTATGAGAGAGAATCTTATATGTAGAGGGATTCTGCTAGAGTGAGCTAGAGTAGTAGACTGATTCTACTACTGTATGATAATATGATTTTTGAGTTAGAAGGATGTGTGTATACCAAGCTGTGTAATTTCTCTTTTCCATAGCTAAAAACATAGAATGTGATTGCTTCTACAAATTTTTGGTATGTTGTCTTGAATTCAAGATTACTATTTATGTAGATCTAACCATTAGTTTTGAGCTAATTTGATCTTATCTCATGATAGGCAGTGCCTACACTTATGAGTTTTCATACAATGCTTTTTTTATGAAGATCTGCTATGTTAAATGTAGAAATTAAATCTTTGAATGCATATTTCATTATCAAGTGCTGAAAAATTCAACACTAGTTAGTTTCTAAAAACTCCTCTTTGACACATAGTCTGGGGGTGTACACACCTAGTCTGGGGGTGCACACATCCACAATTCATCAACTAGATTTGGTTGGTGCCCCCTCAAAAGGATTTGGGGTGTGCACGGGGTGTGTTACTTATTATGGGGGCATCCCCATTAGAAATGTGCATCAAAAAATCTATTATGGGGGATGTTAACCATTGTAATAGGGATCTACAAGTTACAAGATCCTTACTCACATATCACCAACACAGATCGTCTGCAGAAATGAGTTCTGGTGTCTGAGGTGGGTTCATGGTTTTTCAATTTTCTCTTACATGGTTTTGACTCTTTATTAGCATAAATATTATTATATCAATCTGTTGATATCATAGAAGCAAACTTTCTAAACAGTTTGTTGAAGTTGGTGGACAACTTCATTTATAAAATTGTTCTCATTTTGGAAACTTTTGGTGCTTTCACGTGAAACAAGTTCGAACAATGTAGAGATAACTTCAATGAAATTTGGTGATGAATAAGTTCAAGTTAACATTTGATTGAGAAGAAAACTTAGATAGATAGAATCTTAATGTTTACATTATTGTTGGTTTGGTTTTGTCTAAGTATCTTGTTTGCGGAATTTTGTCAAAGTTTGTAGAATTCTGGATTTGCAACTTCATAGAGAAGTGGATTTGCAAAACTCATCAAGTATAAATTCAGACCTTAAAAATTCAAAAAAATTGGTGAGTTGAAAAACATAGAAAACTTGGGAAAACTCAAGAATATGATAATGTCTCACTTGTGACAGTGATCTTTGTTCTTCCTCGCTCGACACCCAATTGATTACCTGGTATTTTCCATTGGCAGGAAATTAGGATCATATCCATTTAGGGAATCTTCTAGCAATGAGTCCCCTGAGGGGGGCTGCAAGTGATGTGCCCACTGGTAATGAACCAGATCTTTGCTTCCAATTGAGGGAAGATGGTCCCTTTGAAAATAGAAGGCTTCCTCTAATCGTATCATGCCTTGGCCTTGAGACAGGAAATTCAATGAATTTGGGAGTCCTTGATTGAGACTAAACCATTTTAGTGGACAATTTTAATCACGTTAGGATAGACACTGAGGGAAAAGTTTGCCATGGATTCTGCCTCAACGTTATACCTTCGAAGGACATGCTTTGCATCCCAGCTGCATCAGTCTTTTAGTAACTCTTTAATTGTAGATGATTTTTTCTATCTGGGTATTAGAGGCCTCCTACTTGTCCAGAAGATGAGAAATTATTACCCAATAAACTCCTATGACTGTTATGTTGCTTATTATAAGCTCCTTCATCAGGAGAATTCCCATGTATAGAGAGATTTGGCTTCTGCTTGATTGTTTATGGAAATACCTATGGTCCAAGAGAATTTGCATTCAATTACCATCAGAGTCCTATCATATTCCTCCTGGAACTAAGGAACCGGGGTTTTCTTTTGAAGACCCATCACAAAAGAGAGTGCTTTTGATGAGATTGAATCCGTAAGTATATATCATTATTGATTGGAGATAGTGAACAGGGATTTCTATTTTCATGATTTAATGCTTTCCCAATGTTTGGGTACGAGTTCCAATCCTTCAAGTCCCAGCAAATACCCATTTATCTTCATCTTGGTTCAAGTCTTCTATCCATTTTGGCCCTTCAAAACTTGCAATTATAGTTTCTGTTGTCAGGTTAACACTTGTTGTTTTCACTAGTTTGGGTTTAGTGACTTGGTCATTGAGGTTTTTGTTATACCTAGATAGACTATGATTTTTTAGTTTGGACAATATAATAGTCAATGATTTTTGGAGCATAACACTTAAAAGTTTTCCATTTTGAAAGAATCATGATGTTGTCGATTAATGTAAATGCAACCTTCTCGTATTTATATTTCACAAAGTCAAGATTTGTTTTAGCGTAATTAAAGTATTATGAAACTTGGATAACTTGTTCTAGACAACTTTTTAGTCTTACCTTGCTCAAGGGAGTTTCTCAAGGGAATAAGGGAGTATCCGAAGCAAATCTATGACTGTATTGTCCCATTCAAAATAATTTTTTTTTACTACTTCCAGTTATCGTCGCTATATCGACGAACCTCAACGTAGACTATAGAAATTCTTTCCACGCAGGTGCTATACCTGCCACGAAAGTTTGTGAATACATGCGTGGATACTGCGACGATCATTCGTGGCACTATAAAATATCATCCACGCAAGTGTTGAACCTACCTCGAAATATTGTGAATGGATGCATGGATACTGCGACAATACTTCGTGGAACTATAAAATTGTTTCCACGCAAGTGCTGAACCTGCCACGAAATATTGTGAATGGATGCATGGAGACTGCGATGTACATTCGTGGCAGGTTCAACACCCGTGTGGAAACTTATAGGAGTACTGCGTCGCTATACAGACGAAAGATCGTGGCAGTATTAAGTTTCTGGTAGATCTTATAACTATTGTGTAGTTGACATGTGTCAAAAATGAAGCGTTGCTATTTCCACGACGGGAATTTTAGTCCCTATATCCATGGAGCGCTTTCCACGAAAAAATTAAAGCCCAATCGTTGCAATAGGGACAACATTTCGTGGCTATTACAACGAAATTTCGTGGAAAATATGACCATATGTAGTAGTGTATGGGAAAACACCCAATTTACCCACTACTTTGATTATTTTTATATTATTTTAATTATAATTTTAAGTTGACATTTTTAATGTTAAATTTACCTTATTTTATGTAAAAGTGAGTGTGAGATCATATAAATTAGATCTCCTCACTTCATTTTTAGACATGAACTCTTGGGATAAATCATTATGTCTGCTATTTGCCTTAACTAGGGCTCTTTGAAGGGATGCACACTCTTTGATGAAGGTTATTTTGCAAGTTTGAAGTATTTCTTGGAAGTTTTACTATTGTTCATGCCATTGCTAAGGTGAGGCTAGAGTTGTTTACTTAACACATGCACTTGGAGGTATCTATACTTTTGGTTTGATGTCTCTTAGTCAATTTGTATGAAAGTGATGCTTGTTAGGGTTGAATGGAAGCCATTGTTGCTTCATTTTGTCTTGATTTGCATTTATTTTTGTCATTGGTCACCATTGCATTCAAGCTTGAGCTTTAGGTCTTCAATTTTTGCTAAGGCTAGGCTCCCTTGAAGAATCCTAAAGATTGTTGAGGTTAGCCCTAGTTTCCAAGCTTGCCAAGTACCATCTCAAGGAGGGTAACTCCTCTCATTGATGCCCTAGGGTTTGGTGACTAGCTTTCCTTGAAACCCTAGTTGTTCATCTACATTCCTAAACCTAATTTTTCAAGTCTTGTATTTTTGTAAATATTATTGTTAGTTTAAAATTGCATTTTCATGGTAGAATTAGGGTTAGAATTAGGTCTGCAATTTTATGACAAAAACTCTAAAAATCTAAAAATTTATTATTTTTTGCATTTTTTTGCCTCCCTAAAATTCTGACCCTTCCTCTTATAAATTCGGCCTACCCTATTTGTCCCTAGAAACCCTAGGGCGAAATTGTAGGAAGCCCTAAAATTTGTAAAATCCCAAAATTCCTTAAAAAAAACCCTAAAAATTAAAAAATAAAATTTTTTTGGCCTCCCTAAAATTTCGGCCCTTCTATAAATTTGGCCTGCCCTATTTGTCCCTAAAAACCCTAGGGAAAAATTGTAGGAAGCCCTAAAAATTTAATTCTCTTAATTTCCGAGTTTGTATAATTTTTGTAAGTATTATCTTATTAGTTTGAATTTCTATTTTTTGTGTTAATTTTATGTAATTTTGTACTTTTTAAATTTTATTAAAAGTCTGATTTTTTACTGTCTAAACCCTAGCTGCAGTAGTTCGTTAGTCCTTGTGTGCCCTAATCTTTTCCTCATCTGCACAGTAAACAGAAGACTGAGTTAGCTTCTTTTCATGTTAGTGGTATTATCTTTTCTGAGTTAGTTTGGAGTGGTTTTACATTGCATTACTAGGTATGATTTTTTGTTTAATTTCTGCCTACTGTATGCTAGTGACAGATCTGAAAACTAATATTTGGGTTAAAGCATATTTGGTTATTGGATGATGAATGCCGACTATTAGTTATAATAGGTTAAACTAATTTGACATTGGATTATTTATGATTACTTTGACAGTCATACGTGACACATATCTGAACTAGATATTGAAGTTTAGCCACAACACTGGTGCATATGATTGCTAAATGGATGAAGCTATTAAATGTTATGACACTGACATTGCTTCAGCAGTAAATATCCGACTGGTTTACATTTGGTTAATGACATAAGTGTATGTATTGAGTTTATACTTTGAGCATTGGTGAGTGAGTCTTTAAAGGTCTTCTGGATATATTTCTCTTCATCGGTTATACATTGCTATAATACAAGTTTATGACCTCTTGCATTGTCTACCTGCTGCATTGTGTAAACTTAAACTCAGAATAGCTACATACAGATTTGTGAAATTTCGTTGCAACATTGCATGTTGGATTAATGATTGGTTTGATTGTGTATCCATTTAATGCTAAATCTTTGGTAGATGTTAAAACAAATTCGAACCTTACTTTTCTACATTGTACATTGAGGTTGTTACAAGGACTCCCACACTCCATTAATAAGTAATTGGTCAAGAATTTCCATGTTACATACTTATATCTGATTGACCTTGACAATTATAACTTAATGCCTATTCTATTATTGGTTGTGGTTTATTGGCAATATAGTCTTTTGATCCAATATTGATTATCATAGCACATGTATACACTTTCCTTACCTTTCACTGAATGAACTAAGAACTATTGGAAAAGCACAATACATTTGACCCCATAAGGAACTGTTCTAACTACAAGGTTCCATAGATATTATATTTTGTGGTTGTCTTAGTGTTCTATAGGATTCCGTAAGGATACTTCTCCTTGGAGGTTTCGACTTTTGAAGAATTTAGAATGGTGATCGAGGTGACATTGGGTCACTATTCTTAATTTTGCTTACTGGGAATTAGCCCTGCTAATTTTCCCGGTAACAAGACCCTTAGGAATCCATTAAAGAAAGACATAATCAGATGAAAGACGACATAATTAAGGGCCAAGAGGCTAGTAAAGCTCATGAATATGCTCACTATATTATTGCACATTTTAATCTTGGATTAAATGAAATCACATCTTTTTCATCTTAAAAATATTGTTAGCTGCTTGATACTGGTGCAACATCCCACATGACCTTTAGAAAATAATGCTTTGAAGAACTGAATGATATAGTAGATGGCATTGTGTATTTTGTAGAAAAATCTAGCCTTAAACCAAAGGGAATTGGTTCCATCAGACTGAAGCTTCCTGGATTCCTTGACTTTGTGTTGAGGAATTTTCTCTATCTTCCAAATTTGTAGAGAAGCCTGATGTACTTAGTGCATATTTGAAAATAAGGCCATTCCATCCACATGTTCGATGGAATCGTAGAGATAAGGAAGTCCTTTGACAACAAGGTCATCATGACCGGATATGAAGATGGGAAGTTGTTGAAGTTGAAGGGCTCATCTACAAGAGTTTAGAACTTTGTCTACCTCTCTCAACACGAAGAAGGTAATCTATCATCCAATTTATAATGGCATGCTAGATATGGTCATTTGAATTATAACACTATTCCTTTATTAAGAAAGATTGTTGTTTTTTGTTTTCCCACCATTCCTAGGAAGATGAACGAATGTGATGCATTCATATTAGGAAAACATAGTAATCAAACATTCTGAGATTCAAATGTGTAGAAAGTTAGAGTTGGTTCACTCTGACTTATGTGGCCCCATGCCTATTACTCTTGCCAATGGTAATAGATACCTCATCACCTTTGTTGATGATTACACCAAAATGTGTTGCGTATACTTGTTAAAGACAAACTCTAAAGCATTTCAAACATTCAATAACTTTCATGCATAGATAAAAAATCAAGCACAATCTCATATTGGCACACTTCGTACTAATAATGGAAAAGAATATATGTGTAATGATTTGAAATCTATCTTCATCGACATGGGATTGCACATCAAACTTCAGTTCCTTACAATCCTCAACAAAATGATGTGGTAGAAAGAATGAATAGAACCATAATGAAAATGGTATGCTCAATGATGTTTTCTGAGAATGTAAAACTGATGTTTTGGGGTGATGCAGTATTATGTGCAACCTATTTAAGAAATAGAATTCCATATCATGATATTGAAGACAAGCCTCTACACGGAATATTGTATGGGCACATGCTATCAGTAAGGCATCTTAAGGTCCTTGGTTCCACTTGTTATGCCTTGATACCAAGGAGCAAAGAGACAAGCTTGGTTCTTGAAGTAGAAGATGCATTTTCTTGGGGTATTCAAACACCTCTAAGGCATATCGTCTTTATGACGAGGTAAACAAGAAGTTTGTTATTTTCAGAGATGTCATTTTTCTTGAAACTAATAAAAATGACGAGTCTATTGATAGACAGCTTGATCTCCTGAAGAAAATTTTCCATCTAAAGACATGTTATGAAGTTGATAATGCAATTCCACTTCTTGAAGGGGCAATCCCTATCTCGGATCAATATTTAGAATTTCCTTTTGAAGCACCAACACCCCTCTTGAAGAATCTCGTGAAGAAGAAGTTTATGCCATTGCACCTGAACATGAGTTTCAATTAGATGATATGATTGAAAGGATTGGAATATTGAACCTTGAAGAAAATGAAGCACCACCAGCTAATCAACCTGGACCATCACGAAAAATTCCTAAATGGGCCACAAAGACACTTGAAAGTGTCCATTCAAAAGAAGTTGGCGAGACAGAAATAAAAATATCAACCAGGAGAGAAGATGGAGGGGAAGCAGATAACTCAAGTGATGAGTATGATGCACTCTTTAAGAATGGAACCTGGAAGTTGGTTGACCCTACAATAGGAACCAAACCAATTGGTTTCAATTGGGTATACAAGAACAAATACAGATCATATTGCTCACTTGAAAAACACAAAGAAAGGCTCATGGAAAAAGGCTATGCACAGAAGGAAGGAATTGACTATGAAGAGATGTTCTCCCCCACAAAAAATGGGATACCATCCGTACCTTACTCTCTTTTGATGCACAAAATGGGTGGAAAGTCCACCAAATGGATGTAAAAACAACTTTCTTGAATGGAGACTTAAAAGAGAATGTCTTCATGTCTCAGCCATAAGGCTTTGTTGAGAAGGGACAAGAATAAAAGGTATGTAAAATCGTCAGGTCCTTGTATGACCTAAAACAAACACCTCAATTATGGTATGAAAAGCTAACCGAGCATCTTCTAAAGGTAAATTTCAAACACTATACTCTTAATGATGCAACATTGTTTGTAAAGAAAGTTGGAAGATTTTTTGTGTTTCTTGTGGTGTATGTAGATGAAATTTTGATGACATGGAACAATGAAAGTTACATTGCACCCATAAAGAAAGATTTGAAGAAGGGATTTGAAATGAAAAATCTGGGACACCTTCACTACTACTTGGGAATTGAAGTCACTCAACATCCTAAGTATATATTCATGTCCCAGAAGAAGTACGTTGGAGAATTATTGAACAGTTTTTGCATGATAGAATGCAACCCTCTCTCAACTCCAATGGAACAAAATTTGAAGATCACATCAATTGAAGGAAAATAATTCGAGGATATGACCAAGTACCAAAGTGTTGTTGTAAATGAAACTCCGGAAGATATTCATTTGTATTTTATAATTATATTATTTTTGTATTTTATTTGTACCTCTGACAGAGATGTTTTTTCTCCGTTCGGCGATGTCATTATTATGTTTGGTCATGCAATATTATTGAGGTAAAACCTCCATTGTAAGTCGGGGCATTAGATACCCTAAGGTCAAATGTAAATTGTATTATTGAGTCTCCCTAGGACAGGTCGGCCCAGTCCAGTTAGTGAGGTAGGCCCCATTAGGAAAAAGGTCGCCCAAACATAAATTATAAATAGAGAGCTCCTTCTCTCACTTGGACACACCAACCACTCAAGCAAGTTCACATAAGGAGAGAGAGAGAAGACAAGTTCGCTCGAGGATAAAGAGCGAGAGATGCAGAAGACATCTTATCTTTGGTTTTCTATCTTACTTGATATTGTACCAGTGACTAATCTATTTCTGAGGAAGTTGTGGGGTTTTCTCCTTTATGGTTTCCCCGAGGAAAATTATTGTGTCTCTTGTGTTTTTGTTGTGCTTGTATTTCAGTTAAAGATCTAATTAAATTGAACTAAAGTACAAACTCTAACATGGTATCATAGCCAAATATGAAAAGAAGGCATTGTGCAGCAGCAGGAAACTAGGGCTTCCTAGTTCAATGTCTTCTCTCCACAGATCATCAAAAAAAGAGGGATAGGATAAATTGCCCTAGGAGGGTGCATATTTTGGAGGAAGCATAATCGAATTTGAAGAATTTTCATTTTTGACTTAGTGAGTAGTGCCAGGAGAAAACTAGGGCATCAAGCTTTTGGGGTTTTCCTCCATCAATCCGTGTTGATGTATATGTAACTTCGGAATGTATTTCATATATATTTATTGTACCCTTATAAGAGATGTGTTATTCCTCTATAAGGAAGTGTCATCATGTGTATTGACAAGTG
This sequence comes from Larix kaempferi, assembly GCA_027924585.1. Taxonomy (NCBI): domain Eukaryota; kingdom Viridiplantae; phylum Streptophyta; class Pinopsida; order Pinales; family Pinaceae; genus Larix; species Larix kaempferi. The sequence goes on along the minus strand of BSBM01000259.1, from coordinate 10,000,137 downwards.
TCGCAAGTATGTATACTTGCCGATGGGTTATTAGACCACCATGTGTGGGGTCAGCCCTGAAATATATATTATATTGTGGATGTACCTAGCTAGACAAATCGGCCCATAGTGTAACTAGGAAAACAGGTTAAGTATAAATAGAGATTGGGAGATCTCTATTTGATCACTTGGAAACTCATACTTATCTCACTCAGAAAGTGGCGCACTAGTGAGGAGGAGGATCATCTGCTACTAGGAGACTATCTCAGTGTATTTTGGTTGTACTTTGGTTGAGCCATTGCTTTCTCTATCTCTGAGGAAGTTGTGGGGTTTTTCACCTGAGGGTTTTCCCCATGGAAACTCTGTGTCTCTTGTCTCTCATGCTTTTGATTCTTGTGATGCTTGACATGCTTGACATGCTTGATATGATTGTTATGCATTAATATACTATACATGTTATTCTCTCAGTAAATATCCTAGAGTATATTGAATTAATGCTCAAAATTTAACATGGTATCAGAGCTAACCTGAGAAGAAGGCATTTTGCAGTGATGGAAACTTGAGTTTCTTGTTTATTGGGTTTCTCTCCATAGATTTTGGAAAAGCTGTATAGTAGATTGACTCTACTCATCAAGGAGAATCTATCTGTTTAATCAGAATTCAATTCTGAGCATTTTCAGATTTGGCCCTAAAAATTAGGGTTTCCACAAAAAATAGGAATTTCTAAAATCTGAAGACATAGCTGGAAGCGCCTTGCAAAAATCAAAGTTTAGAGATTTGGATCGAGATTTTTGGCTGGGTAGATCTCCGGGAAACTCAAACCCTAATTCAGGGCTCTCCCTAGTGAACTCGGGAGGACAAAAAGGCAAATATGAAGGGTAAAGCTTTGTTGATCTCAAATTCTGAATACACCAGGCTGATCAACTCATCAAGGCGCATCTTTCTATCCTTTCAGAAAGTTGAAATTCACTTTTTGAATTTTTAAGGTTTTTTCGACAAACCCTAATCCGAGACCAGATCCAGTTTTCAGCATTTCAAGTGGTAAGACCTAAATCTTTTCTATTACCATTTGAAGTACTCTTTAAGATGTCTCACCACACCAAGATTGAGGATAAGCTTGAAGGGGTTGATAACTTATGAGCTTGGAAGTATATGATTGGGTTAATCCTGGAAGAGAATGGATTGGACTCATATATAAAAGAAGACATCCCTATCCCAGAGGATGAAGAGGTATTGCATAAGAAGAACTTGGTCAAGGCAAAGAGAATCATTGCTGATTCTATCAAAGACCAGCTCATACCCCATGTGTCTTCTCTAAAGACACCCAAGGAGATTTTTGACTCTTTGACAAAGCTATTTGAAGGGAAGAACATAAATCGGAAGATGACCTTGCGGAATCAATTGAAAGGAGTCAAGATGTCGAATGGAGAAACCATTCAATCCTATTTCTCCAAGGTCTCTCAGATCAAGGAACAACTTGAAGCTGTAGATGAAATGGTGGAGAATGGTGAAATTGTTATGACCACTTTGAATGGCCTACCTAGGTCATGGGACTCTTTTATCCAGGGGATCTGTGCCAGAAAGAAATTAATCTCCTTCAGCAGATTGTGGGAGGAATGTTCTCAAGAAGAAGCAAGGCTTGTGGCAAGAGAAGAAAAGATGGGGAATGAAGATCAAGCTCTCACAACTCACACTAAGAAGGGCAAGTTCAAGAGGGATCCATCCCATTACAAGAAGAAATCTTCTCATCATTATCACAAAGACAAGAAAGATCTAAGGTGTTTCACTTGTAATGAGAAGGGTCACTTTGCTTCAGAATGTCCCAAGAACAAAAGGGACAACCACAACAACAACAAATCCAGCAAGAAGAAGAAGGGTAACAAAAGAAGGTACCATGCTCATGCTGCCAAAGATGATGAACCTCCAAAGAAGAAAGCTAGGGCAAAAAGTGAAGATGACTCATCAAGTGAAGAAGAGTATGTCCTAATCTCTGCTCTCACAGGTACAATCTCCCATGGTTGTAATGATTGGTTAATTGACAGTGGGGCTTCCAAACACATGACTGGGTTTAAAGAATCTTTTGTAAATCTGTCTGAACATGAATCACCCCATAAAGTGAAACTTGGGGATGATTATCAATATCCCATCAAAGGAAGTGGTGAAGCCTCCTACAACCTAGATTCTGGAAAATCTTTGAAGATGAAAGAAGTCCTTTTACTACCTGGGCTCAAGAAGAACTTACTCTCCATTTCTGCATTGGATGCAAAAGGTATGAGGGTTGCATTTGTGGATGGCCAAGTCCTAATGTGGCCAAAGGGAAAGACCATAGATGATGCAGTGGTAATTGGAGAGCAAGAGGGAGGTTTGTACAAATTGAAGGGACAACCTGAACATGCTATGGTGACATGAAGACAAAGATTCATCCATAGTCATGGATCACATAGAGGTATGTATAATTTGTTTTTGAAAAAGGTTAACTTATGAGTCATGTAGGTCATTGAAGAGAACAAGAAAACATTACTAGACATAATTAGAAAATATGGTGACCAGGTATGTTTTTCTTATATCATAGGATCTCTTATATAAGTATACATGGCATGATTGATAATGATTATTCATGAAGTCATAGGTGTATGCATACTATGTGTCTTACCTTAATTGATGATATGTCCAACCAGAAGAGTCATAGGTTTGAGTAATCATGGATTTAGGTATATTATGTTTCTTACTCTAATTTATGACTAACCATAAGAATGCTTATTATTTCTATGATCCTGACTATACATGCTTGAGATTATTATGTTTTGATTATACTAATGAATGTTTGATTATGTATGAGACCTCAAGGATAACACAATAATGATACTAATGAGCATGCATAGAGACCAAGGATGAATTGGAGTTCAAGGACAGGTAATCCAGGAAGCAAAGATCAAGAAGAAGCACACTCCAGTAGTTTCTGCAAGGATGTAGATATTCAAAGGGAGTTGACCATCTTTCTACATTCCACAACAGAAAGGTGTAAAAGAATCTACTTCAGCAGCTCCTGCAAGGAAGCAAAGACTCAGAGGGAGTCCACCCAACAAACAAACAAAGATAAGTATTTTAGTTATCATTTCTTGCATATTTGTTTGTTTAAATAATATTGTTCAATAATGTATATGCTTATGTTCCTATACTTTGTTTGTTTAAATAATATTGTTCAATAATGTATATGCTTATGTTCCTATACTTAGGATATGTATTTTGCATATTAGAATGATTGCATTAATGAACAGTATACTACTAATATGCATTTGATGGGTAAGTGGCCTATGGCACTGTACAACATTCCATTGCTACTTATCTAGAATGAAACCTCTTTGCTGACATGTTGGGAGCCATGCAAACTCTTAACAATGTTCTGGTAGAGATTGGAAGGCATCTAGAAAGTTACATGATATGGATAAATGTTGTATTGAAGCATTGGCTAAAATGGTTGCATGACTGTATGACATATTTCTTTATGTGTAAGAATTTGTTCTGAAAACTATGAGATGTTCCTAATCATGCAATTTAACTTGTTTTGTAGGAAAAATTGTATATCATTGCCTACAAAAAGAAGTACTACAACATTTGTTCCAGCAACAAAGATATCTATTGAAGATATTGAAGTTCCCAGGATCTGGGATGAAGAAATGGAAGAATGCCATGATCCGTCAATCATGAAGAATGATGTTTGGGATGTAGTCCCAAGACCTGAAGTGGAGTCTGTAGTGACTTCCAAGAGGATCTGCAAGATCAAGCATGCTGTAGATGGCAGCGTAGAGAAATACAAGGCAAGATTCATAGCTCGTGACTTCTCTCAGAAAGAGGTAATAGATTATAAAGAAAATTTTGCACCTGTAGCCAGGTATACTTCCATCAGAACAGTACTTGCCCTGGCTGCAGCAATGAAATGGAAAATACACCAGATGGATGTCAAGACTGCTTTCTTGAATGGTGTAGTTGAAGAGGAAGTATATGTGGAGCAGCCACTTGGTTTTGAAATACATGACAGGGAGTCATATGTGTGCAAATTAAAGAAATCCTTGTATGGCTTGAAGCAAGCTCCCAGAACTTGGTATGGTAGGATGGACAGTTTCCTATCTAGTTTGGGCTTTACCAAGAGTAAAGCGGGGTTCCAACCTTTACTACAAGGTTGAGGAAGGGGATCCTGTGATTCTACTCCTGTATGTGGATGACTTATTTGTAACAGGATATGACAGATTGATTGCAGATACTAAGAGGAAGCTTGCTGCCGAGTTCGATATGAAAGATTTGGGAATGATGCATTATTTCCTAGGTATGGAGGTATGGCAGAGTGCAGGTGGGATCTTCGTTGGTCAAGGGAAGTACACAGTAGATATCCTGAAGAGATTCGGGATGATGGATTGCAAGGCCATGGCCACACCTATGGAATCGAACCTGAAGCTTCTATGTGATGCTTCATCTGAGCCAGTTGATATCTCTATGTATCGTCAGATGATTGGGTCCTTGATGTACATGACGGACACGAGACCAGATATTTTCTTTGTTGTGAACACATTGAGTCAGTTCCTGACATATCTGAGGAGTGTTCATCTGATTGTTGTAAAGCATGTTCTGAGGTACCTGAAGGGTACAGTGGATTATGGGCTCAAGTATGAAGTGAATCAAAAGTTTAACCTGCAGGGTTATGTTGATTCAGATTGGGCTGGTAGTGTTGCAGATAGAAAGAGCACATCTGGATGCTGCTTCAGTATGGGATTAGGTGTGATCTGTTGGTTTAGCAGGAAGCAGTCCTGCGTAGCACTGAGTATAGCTGAGGCAGAGTATGTTGCAGCTTGTTTAGCTAGTTGTGAGGCAGTATGGCTACGGAAGCTACTGTCTGAGTTATTTGATCTCCCGTTGGATGCTACTGGTATCTTTTGTGATAACCAGAGTTGTGTGAAGTTGTCCGAGAACCCAGTGTTTCATGACAGGTCGAAACACATAGATATCAAATATCACTATATCAGGGATATGGTGCAGAGAGGAGCTGTGAAGCTCCTGTATGTTGTGACGGACGAGCATATTGCAGATGTATTGACGAAGCCACTAGCCAGAGTAAAGTTCGAATACTTCAGGGAGAGGCTTGGTGTTCTTCAGATCGACGACACTTCGAGGAAGAAGTGATGGACACATTTGTTGAAGCCATTCCAAGCATGTTGGAAGGAGGATCCTTCACATGGCTGTGGATGTAAGCGCTGGATGATGAGCATCAGGATGATGTTCTAGTTTCTGCTTTGTATGATCAGTTGGATCATTTATATGTATATGTATGTACGCATCATGTTGGATGCTGGATATGATCAGTTTGATCATTTATATGTATATGTATGTATCCATCATGTTGGATGCTGGATATGATTGGTTGGATCATTTGTATGTATTTTGTATATGCATCATGTTGGATGCTTGGACCATGTATCTGTATATGTATCAGGTGGATACATTGTATGATCAGGTAGATCATGTATGTTGATATGTATCATGTATTTGTATTTGTATCAGGTGGATACACTGTATGATCAGGTGGATCATGTATGATGATATGTATCAGGTAGATACTTGGTATGCATCAGGTGGATGCATTGTATGATCAGGATGATCATGATGACGAGCTTCAGGGTGTTGCTCCAGATGATATGTATCAGGATGGTACAGTGATGATGATCAGTGTGATCATGAGCATCAGGATGATTCTTTGTGCGATGATGATCCGTTGGATCATGAGTACCAGGTTGATACTTGGAGGTCAGAGATGATATGTGGCAGGTTGTGCAAATAGCATGTAATCAGTCCTGGGAGATCTTGTCGGTTGTGCTGCGACACATAAATGTTCCTAGGATACTCTTTCTGGTATTGCTATGTAGTATGTAATCACTCCTCAGATATTCGATAGGTTGAGTTGTGTGCTCGTAATTAGTCCTGGGATGAGGTATTACTACGGAGACATGTAATTAGTCCTGGAGATACGAGAGGTTGAGCTGTGTGCTCATAATTAGTCCTGGGATGCTCTTTAGATATCTTACCGATCGTGCTGCGGCACATAAATGTTCCTAGGATGCTCTTTAAAGGTTTTGTCTATCCACATGTAATCAGTCCTGGAGATCTGAGAGGTTGAGCTGTGTGCTCATAATAAGTCCTGGGATGCTCTTTAGAGATCTTTCCGGTCGTGCTGCGGCACATAAATGTTCCTGGGATGCTCTTTAAAGGTATTGCGGAGGAGATGCATGTAATCAATCCTGGGAGATCTTGTCGGTCGTGCTTAGGCACATAAATGTTACTGGGATTCTCTTTCTGGTATTGCATCCGCACATAAAATTAGTCCTGAGAGGCCACCTCTATCAGACCGTTAGCACAGATGATGAAGACCTGCAGGTGGTGGGCCTACATCCAGTATGAAAAAGGACTGGCTTTGCAGAACTTCCTATGACGAGTAGAGTCAGAGATTGGTTGAGATAGCAGCAGCAGTGACGATGATCCCGAGAAGAAGACTTGTCTAGCAGATCTATGTCGAGAAATACCTTCCTAGTTAAGAGGGAGTGTTGATGTATATGTAACTTCGGAATGTATTTCATCTATGTATTTCATATATATTTATTGTACCCTTATAAGAGATGTGTTATTCCTCTATAAGGAAGTGTCGTCATGTTTATTGACAAGTGTCGCAAGTATGTATACTTGTCGATGGGTTATTAGACAACCATGTGTGGGGTCGGCCCTGAAATATATATTATATTGTGGATGTACCTAGCTAGACAAGTCGGCCCCATAGTGTAACTAGGCAAACAGGTTAAGTATAAATAGAGATCGGGAGATCTCTATTTGATCACTTGGAAACTCATACTTCTCTCACTCAAAAAGTGGCGCACTAGTGAGGAGGAGGATCATCTGCTACTAGGAGACTATCTCAGTGTATTTTGGTTGTACTTTGGTTGAGCCATTGCTCTCTCTATCTCTGAGGAAGTTGTGGGGTTTTTCACCTTAGGGTTTTCCCCACGGAAACTCTGTGTCTCTTGTCTCTCATGCTTTTGATTCTTGTGATGCTTGACATGCTTTATATGATTGTTATGCATTGATATACTGTACATGTTATTCTCTCAGTAAAGATCCTAGAGTATATTGAATTAATGCTCAAAATTTAACAATCCAGGCAAAGGAGTACATTAGACAAATCGCCTTGAGGAGGTGCATCTTCCTGTCAAATCAGAAGTTCAAAATTCCAACTTTGGAAAATTAGGGTTTCTCTAACAAACCCTAGGCTAGCCAACTCCAGAACCAGGTTGGGAATCTCAAATTGGTAAGATCTAAATCTTTGTTATTTCCATTTGAGGTTCTCATTTCAAAATGACTCACCACACCAAGCTTGAAGATAAGCTTGACGAAGCTAACAACTTCTGAACATGGAATTATAGAATCTCTCTTATCCTAGAAGAAAATGATTTGGAAAAGTATGTTAATGAGGAGGTTCCAACACTAGGGGGAGATGAGGCAAAGGAAATCCACAAGAAGAACTTGGTCAAGGATAATAAGATTATTGTAGAATCCATTAAAGATCATCTCATCCCTCATGTGTCATCCCTGAAGACTGACAAGGAGATGTTTGATGCCTTGACAAAGATATTCGAAGGGAAGAACATCAATCATAAGATGAAATTAAGGAACTAAATCAAGAATGTAAAGATCCAACACTCAGAGACCATGCAATCCTACTTCACAAGGCTCTCTCAAATCAAGGAGCAACTTGAAGAGGTTGAAGACAAAGTAGAAGAAGGAGAGATTGTTATGACCACCTTGAATGGTCTCCCAAGATCACGGGACTCATTCATTCAAGGAATTTGTTCTAGGAAGAAGTTGATCCCCTTCAACAGATGATGGGAAGAATGCACCCAAGAAAAAGCTCTACTAGTAGCAAGAGAAGAGAAGATGGGAGCTAATGATGACCAAGCCATAACTGCTCGTAATAAGAAGAATCATAAAAAGTGGGAGGAGCTTCATCACAAAAAATCCAGAAGGCCCAATAGGAATCATGGACCTAGAAGGGATCTCTCTAGTATCAAATGCTTTGCATGTGATGAGAAGGGACATTACTCAATAAATTGTCCCAGAAACCAAGGATCCTCCAACAAAATCAACAAGAAGAGTCATCATGCTCACACTGCAGAAGATGATGAACTTGCAAGCAAAAGAACAAAAGAAGATTCTCTAAGTGATGAATAATATGTATTGTAATAAATGAAGGTAACCAGTTACAAGGGTTAATTCAATAGGTTCCACCTCATAAGGTGAAGCTAGAGATGACTTTCAGTATTACATTAAAGGAGTAGGAGAAGCTCTTACAGAGTTGGAATCCAGAAAACAAATAAAGATCAATGCTCTATGGAAGAACCTCTGATCCATTTCAACACTGGTTAAAGGGACACACAAGTCTACTCCAGTACAAAGAACAAGCGTAGAATACTTGCTCAACATTTCCGATCATAAGCAAGAAAGGCACAAGACCTCAGAATTAGACGATGAAGAAGAACACACTATTAGATACTCCAGTAGTTCTTGCAAGGAAGAAAATATCAAGAGGGATTCCACCCAACAACCAAACAAAGATAAGTATTTAATTTATTGTATATCTAATAATGATATTGTTCAGTGATGTACATACTTATGTTCCCAGATTTAGACGTGTATTATGCATGTTTCATTGATGAACATAATACTACTAATATGCAAGTAATGGGTAAGTGTCCAATGGTATTGTTCAACATTCCATTGCTACTTGTCTAGAATGAAACCTCTTTGCTAACATGTTGGGAGTAGTGCATGCTTTTAAAAATGTTCTGGTAGAGATGGAAGGAATATAGAAAGTTATCGTATGAATACGGGATATGGATGAATGTTGTGTTGAAGCATTGGCTAAGATAGTTTCATGACTGTGTGACCTATGTATTTATGCATAAGAATTTGTTCTAAAAATTATGAAATGTTTCTAACCACGCAATTGAATTTGAATTGTAGGAAATATCGTGTATCATCACCTACAAGAGAATAATATTAAGACTTGTTATGAAGAACAAGTGACAATGACTCAACCTACAACAATTCAAGACAAATACCTATCGAAGAAAATGAAGAACCTGAAGTTCCCAGAGTTAGATACATGGTGATGGAAGAAGCGACTCAAGAAGATCATGAAGACCGTGACATGGCAGAACCACAAGAACATGTAGATCCACCTCGTGAGAAGAACTCCCAAAAAAGAAGACCAACATGAGCACGTGAAGCAATCCAAGATGCAAAGAAGTATGGCGCTCCATATGGGATGCATAGATAAAGCAAGAGACCAAGACCATACTCCAGCTATGTGGCCCTTCTATGTGACATCATTGATAAAGAACCTTCCAACTACGAAGAATCAACAGAGAAGAAGGATGCCATGATCGAGGAGTACCAATCGATTATGAAGAATGATGTCTGGGAGATAGTTCCAAGACCTGAAGGGAAGTATGTTGTGAATTTGAAATGGATCTATAAGATCAAGCATGCTGCAGATGGTAGCATAGAAAAACACAAGGCAAGATTTGTGGCACATGGCTTCTCCCAGAAGGAAGGCGTAGACTATGAGTAGACATTTGCACTTTTAGCAAGCTACACTTCCATCAGATCTATACTTGCATTGGTTGTAGTAATTAAATGCAAGGTACACTAGATGGACGTCAAGACAACATTCTTGAATGGTGTAGTTGAAGAGGAAGTGTATGTGGAGCATCCATTGGGATTTGAGACACATGACAGACATACTCATGTGTGCAAGTTGAAGAAATCCTTGTACGGATTGAAGCAAGCACCCAGGACATGGTATGACAGGATGGACAACTTTCTGATGAGCTTATGATTTACCAAGAATAAAGCAGGTTCCAACCTTTACTTCAAGGTTGAGGGAGGAAGACCAGTGATACTACTACTATATGTAGATGACCTATTTTTTACAAGTGAGGATGGGCTCATTGTAGATACTAAGAGAAGACTTTCTGCAAAGTTCGAGATGAAGGACCTGGGAATGATGCACTACTTCTTCGGCATGGAGGTGTGGCAGAGTACAGATGGAATTTTCCTTGGTCAAGGAAAGTATGCAATAGAGATTCTGAAGAGGTTCAAAATGATGGACTGTAAGGCAATGGCCACACCAATGGCATCGAACTTGAAGCTATTGTGTGATGCTTCATCAGAGATAGTTGATGCCACGATGTACCAAAATATGATTGGTTCATTGATGTCCTTGATGAACATGAGACCTGACATATGTTTTGTTGTGAACACCCTGATCCAGTTCTTGACAGATCTGAGGCATGTTCACCTGACGACTGCAAAACATATATTGAGGTACCTAAAGGGTACAGTTGAGTATGGGCTCAAGTATAAGGCGAATCAAAGGACTAACCTGCATGGTTATGTCGTTTCAGATTGGGAAAGCAATGCCACAGACATGAAGAGCACTTTAGGATGTTGCTTCAGTTTAGGATCCGGTATGATCTCCTGGTTTAGTAGGAAGCAATCATGCGTGGTGTTGAGTACAGCCGAAGCAAAGTATGTTGCGGCTTGTTTAGCTATTTGTGAGGCAGTATGCTTCGGAAGCTACTGTCAGATTTGTTTGATCTCGATCTCGAGGTGAATTGTATCTTCTGTGACAACTAGAGTTGTGTGAAGTTGTCCGAGATGATCAAGGAGATAAGGATTGTTGCAGCAACGACGATGATGATCCAGTTCCAACATTGATGATGATCCAGTGATGATGACATTGTCCAGAGTTTGTGTCCAGAGTGATGATGACTGTGTCGAGAGAATACCTTCCTATTTAAGAGGGAGTGTTGTTGTAAATGTAACTTTAGAAGATATTCATTTGTATTTTATAATTATATTATTTTTGTGTATTTTATTTGTACCTTCGACGGAGATGTTTTTCCTTCGTTCGGGGATGTCATTATTATGCTTGGTCATGCAATATTATTGAGGTAAAAACTCCATTGTAATTCAGGGCATTAGATCCCCTAAGGTCAAATGTAAATTGTATTATTGAGTCTTCCTAGGACATATCAACCCATTCAAGTTTGTGAGGTTAGCCCCATTAGGAAAAAGGTCACCCAAACATAAAGTATAAATAGAGAGCTTGCTCTCTCATTTGGACACACCAACCACTCTACTAAGTTCGCATAAGGAGAGAGAGAAGACTCTGTTCGCTGGACGAGAAAGAGAGAGAGAGATGCATAAGACAACTTAACTTTGGTTTTCTATCTTGCTTGATATTGTACTAGTGACTAATCTATTTCTAAGGAAGTTGCATGGTTTTCTCCATTATGGTTTCCCCGAGAAAAATTATTATGTCTCTTGTGTTTTGTTGTGCTTGTCTGTCTTTCAATTAAAGATCTAATTAAATTGAATTAAAGTGCAAACTCTAACACAAAGATGGATACCCTCTACTATGCATCTATTTATCTACAATTCATTTTACTTTTCATGAAAGTTTGTTTATGATATTAGTTTTATAATTTTAATTCACTTGTCATAAAAATTCTTTTCATTAAAGTTTTTCAAAGTATTTTTATCTTTTAAAAATCACTAAACTATAAAATATTAATCACTAAACTATGTAAAGGATTTTGTTCCTTTTATCCCTATGATCCAAGTTTCAATATACATCTATCATGAAAATATTAATTTGATTGAACTTTGAGAATCAACCATCAACTTATATAGGTGTGAAATAGGTCTTGTTAATACTAAACTTTTGGTTGAGCGCTCATCTTCTACCATATAGTCTTATGTTTTATACATGTATGAATAATAGCATTCTACTTTATACTTATTAAGGATATCATCTTAATACAACAAAATGTTTTGACATTATATTATAAAAAAACAAAGTATTTGATATGAAATACTTTGAAATAAAGCATATAAAATTTATGATATTTTAAAAATAAATAAAAATAAAAATTGTAGTTTTTTAATAAATTATTTAAGAAGTTTTATATTACATTCAAGTTATGAAATTATTTTTCTATATATGAACCAAACTACTAGCTCATCTCACTGTTATGATAAAGTCAAAGTCAAAATCAAAGATTCAATTTTTAGAATGAACTAGCCAAAAAAGAATATTGTAAGACAAGAGAGAATAAAGATTCAATTTTTAGGATGAACTCGCCTGAGACATTTGAAGACTATCCTGTTATAGAACCCTCACAACAATCACAATTACTATTTCCTACCGATTTATATTAAACAAACAAGAACCATGTAAGCAATTAAACAAACCAAATTTCATGGAGCTCAACAAAAGAAACATACTATTTATAAACTCAATATGCTATCTTACTAATGATTTGAGTGTTTTGATATGATTATCTTATCGGTTATCAATGATTTGAGTGTTTTGATATGATTATCTTATCGGTTATCAATGTTATTTTTTAGGGACTTCGCTACACAGCTGGCTAGCGGGCGTTGTTTTTTTGGAAAAACAATATCACACAATTACATAAAAAGTAACATAAATGAAAATGAAAGATACAAAAAATGAGCTGGGATTACAAAAACAATATCACACAATTACATACAAAGTAACAGAAATGAAAATAAAAGATACAATAAATGAGCTAGGAGCAATAAATCTCATGTTTAGAGGCCTGTTTCCTGCTTCATGGTATATATCTTAATATATCAATCGCTTTACTGTCTCGTTCCAAGTACTCCCGCTCAATCAAATCTTCTATCCGCTTTTTAATTTCTGTGTAATCTGCGTTGAATTGCAGTTCCTGAGTACATTCAGTCAGTAGTTGTTTATAAGGTAAAAACTTTTTGGCCTTCATAATGCGCACTATTGCTGCATCAATGTCATAACGTCTGTCCATATGAACATCCTCAGTCACTTTTTTCTTCTCATCCATCACTGGAATTGGAAGTTTAACCCTCCCTGTTCTGACTATAAATTCAGAATTGATTTCAAAATAATCAGTCGTGGCTACCGTGGTAGTATCTGGATGTTTGAGAAGAATTTTATACTTGCCACAGGCAAGTGAATATAACAGTCCAACAACTTCTTCCTCTGTGAAATTCAACTGACTTTTGATGTTGGAATAACTCAATCTTTCAGAGGCATTGAACAACATTAATATTGCTGTTTGGTAAGTTGTTGCTATCATTTCTATTGGTCCTCCTTTAAACTTACCAATTATATTACAGGATCCCAAGGAATATATCCATGTAATTTCCCGAAGTTGGTTTTCTGTAGAATAAAATTCTTTAAATACTTCAACACATCTAACCATCTCTGCAGGTAAATCAATCTGAGAACACTTGTATGTTGGCCAAAATTCAGTTGTCAACACAGTAACACTAAACTCTATCCCGGGATGGATATTTCTATTATTATGAAGATATGTTTCGAATCTACTCTGCCTCTCCTGTGAACTTGTACAATCTGTAAGCATGCCAGACATCTGTGATGTCAATTCACCAGCACATTTCTGCTTCAGCTTTGACAATATGCTATCCTCAACATCAACATTTACACTCTTGTAGCACAGAGCTCTCTGACTTAGTTTTTCTCTGTAGAATTTAGCAAACAGATCTTTATCACTGAGATACTCTACAAATTCCACCACATTTTCAATTATATTATCTCTTCTTAACATTTCAATATTGCTATCCTTTTTAAGTACACTATGACATAGTGTAGCCAGCCATTCTGCACTAGTACTTCCCGCTATTCTTTTATTACAGAACATCTCGAATACTTCTCTCAAAGCACAAGAAAAAACATCCTGTTGAAAGACATCGACAGCATATCTCATAAACTGGTCACGTAATTCTATAACGTTTCCCACAAATGCAGCCACTTCTTGCAGCAATACACGTTTATCCTTTGTAGCTGCAGCATTCTGCTTTATAGGATCTTCAACCTGTTTAACAAGTGCAGTTACTTCACCAATAACATACCCTTTAAAAATATTTGCAATTGATTCCCAGCCATTAGGAAAACTATCGAACAACGTCCGCATCATCAAAAGATCGTCATTTCTATTGCCCCTGAGCAAGGCAAGGCAGCCTGAATGTTCATCCTCCAGAAAATGTGTCATGTAACAGGAAAGGAGTCCATTTTTTATTTTGTCTAATACTTTTCGCTCACTGCTCCTAAGTAAATATCTAGCAACTCTGTCCTTCTCGCGTTTCAGAGATTCATCGACCTTTAACATATATTCTGCATAGGAATCCTCTAAAATCCACGAAGCAGCCTTCCGATTATAGTAGGCTCCAGTTTGTTCCAACATGGCTACTTCAAATTCATTTTCATAGAAATCCATGTCAAGCTCCACAAAAATACCCATAACATCTTTCAACAGAGTGCCATCGATTTGCTCTCCTTCACGTTCTTTATCAATAAGGGCGATCGCCGCATTCTTCACATTAATTCGGATTTCACGATACAACAGATCTCGGAAGTACATGATTCCAAGTTCTGTGATGCAAGGAACGGAGTCATGACGACCGGAGCGGCACTTATTAGTGAAGTAGCGATCCAAATATTCAAAGAAAACGTTAATCCACTGGAGCATGGCCTTGTGAATTTTCCAGCATTTGGCCAGCTCTCTCAACATTAACTGAGCTTCACTCTGTTCCCTTAAAGCCGGTGAAACCAGTGAGGTAATGTACTCTTTAATGGAGTCCCTGCATCTATCATAGAGTTGGTCAGAATAGGATCGTCCCTTCTGTGTGCACATATTGTAGACGAGAGTGTAAAGAACCACGCGCTCGTCCACAGTCACCTGACAGTTGGGATATCCCGCTTCCAACCGGCTTCTGAGGTGGAATATAGTTTTATAAAGAAAAGCCCAACCTTCTTCCAGCTCAAGAGCCCGTCCCTTTTTCACGATAGCCCATCCCTCCTTCACGCTTATGCTATTGTCACTGTTCATCGTCATTTTTCAACTAAATCCAACTGTTTCCTTAATCGGCGAAACTTCAATATTCGGGTACCAAAAGCTTTGACAGCACAAGGCGCGCTGCACTCCAAAGACGGAATATACAAAAGGCCGTGTTATAAATCATTTTCATCACAAACTTCTTATTTATAGCGATCAACCAACGATGTCGGCTCATTTGTTCCTAAATTTGGTTATAAAAACCAGTCCAATCGACCCTATTTACTGTGTAACTATGCCATGGAACTGTGCTTTTAGGGGTTTTGGCCCATTTTAAGATGACCGAGATCGTCGAAATACTGGACTATTTGAGTGCCACTTATCACACCCTAAGTATTGTAGCTTGGTTTTTTTTTTCAAATAATAATAATAACATTAGCACATCTACTTAACTTGTAGTTGGTGAACACTCGTAAACCACAAGTTAAGTACCACAAATAAATTCACTATTTATTCCCTATGGATTGAGATTATTTTATGCATGAGATTATACTTGTCTCATCCTTGCAATCTAAAAAACACATACATGCTAGTCCACCCCAAATTCTAAGATATAAACACCTATCCGTGTAAATATTTTTTAAAATATAAAAATAAAAAAATAAAAAATTTAAGCATTTTCTCAAATATTTATTTAATATAAATGTAGATATTAAGTGCATTCCATCCCCTCAAAGGGATTGGATCCATCAATAATTTTTCACCAATGGACAAGGTTTAATTCCCATGAGGACCTAGCGTAAAGCCATGAGGTCCCAATTGCTTGTTCCAATTTATGTGTTTTCTATATCTCCAATATTATGTTTGTGCTTATGTAAATATGGGCATTCACATAAGAATCTAACCTTCATCTTCAATATACCATGATCTTTATGCTTATGAAAATGGGTACACCCACAAGGGAGTGATGCCTCTACTAACATAGTGGTAGATTATTCTTATGCCAATGATGACATCCACAAGGGAGTGGAGTCTCCTACTAACATAATGGTTGATTACTCCTGTTCCATTGGGGGAATTCATAAGGGAGTGAGGCCTCCTACTAACATAATGGTTGATTATTCTTATGTAAAAAGGACAATCTAGAAGCGAATGGGAATGCCTCACACTAACATAATTGATATCCACAATGAAGTGATGCTTCCTACTAACAGATCATTTGATTATGTTGATGCCAATGAAGTACACATAGAAGATACAAAGTCCATACAAGATTTAAACACATAATTGTGGCTTCTTTTATTTAGTTATATTTTTCAAATAATAATAATAATATTAGCATGTCTACTTAACTTATGGTTGGTGAATACTCCATCAACCACAAGTCACAATAGCACAAATAAGTTAACTATTTGTTCTCCGTGGGTAATAATTGATTCATGCATGAGACTACACTTGTCCCATTCTTGTGCAATCTAAAAAAAACATAGATGCTAGTCCAACCCAAATTCTAAGATATAAACACCTATCAATGTAAATCCAATTGTTTCCTTAATCGGCGAAACTCAAATATTCGCGTACCAAAAGCTTTGATAGCACAAGGCACGTTGCACTCCAAAGATGGAATATACAAAAGGTCGTGGTATAAATCGGTTTCATCACAAACTTCTTATTTATAGTGACCAACCAAGGTTGATTATGTCGGTCGCCCTTACATATCGATAAAAATGTTTATTACTAAAATAACGCTACGGTAATGTAGCTTGACTTTTTTTTTTCAAATAATAATAATATTATTAGCACATCTACTCAATTTGTGGTTGGTGAACACTCATACACCACAAGTTAAGTAGCACAAATAAGTTAACTATTTGTTCTCCATGGGTTGTAATTGATTCATTCATGAGACTACACTTGTCTCATCCTTGTGCAATCTAGAAAAAACATAGATGCCAGTCCACCCCAAATTCTAAGATATAAACACCTATAAGTGTAAATATTTTTTAAAATATTAAAATTAAAAATTAAAAAATCTAAGCATTTTCTCAAATAATTATAATATAAATATAGATATTATGTGCATTAATTATTTCAAAGGAGTTAGATCCATTGCTTGTTGAAGAGCAAAATTTTTTTCATTAAAAGACAAGATTCAATTTCCATGAAGACTTACCTAAAGCCATGAAGTCCCAATTACTTGCTACCATTTTCTTGTTTTTAAATAAAAAGAATTTATGGGATCCCAATTGCTTACTCCCATTTTCTTGTTTTTAAATAAAAAGAATTTATGAGAATAACTTGTAACATGTCATATTATTCCATATTAGTTTTAAGAATTAGTTAATGTTTCAAAATATAATCATATGTATGTTTACTTACTCTCCAATATGTTGTGACCTTTATTATTTTAATATGTTATCACCTTTATTATTTTGTGGGGTTTCTTACTCGGGAGCATCCACAAGGGATTATGTGTTTTCTCTATCTCCAATATTATGTTTGTGTTTATGTAAATAAGGGTATTCATATAAGAATTTGACCTTCATCTTTAATATACCATGATCCTTATGCTTATGTAAATGCAAGCATCCATAAGTGAGTGGGCCTACAATTAGGGGGCATCCACAAGGGGCTATGTGCTCCCTCTGCCTCTAATATACTATGATATTTATGCTTATGAAAATGGAGACATCCACAAGTGAGTGATGTCTTTACTAACATAGTGGTAGATTATTCTTATGTCAATGGTGACATCTACAAAAGAATGAAGTCTCCTACTAACATAATGGTTGATTATTCTTGTTTTATTGGGGGAATTCATAAGGGAGTAAGACCTCCTACTAACATAATGGTTGATTATTCTTATGTAAAAAGGGCAATCTAGAAGGGAATGGGAAATGCCTCACACTAACATAATTGATAGCCACAATGAAGTGATGCCTCCTAGTAATGTTAATGCCAATGAAGTACACATAGGAGATACATATTCCATATAAGATTTAAACACATAATTTTTGAAAATGTATTTTTTCCTTCACAACAGCCATAAGCCTCTGCCTCAAATAGTTTTTTATTTTATGTTGTCTTCCTAAATAGTTTTTTTAATTTTATGTTGTCTTCCTAAAACTATTAGAATGTTCCTTTTGTGAAAGGAAGGAACTAACTTGCATGATGCTAGTAATGAAGCACAAGGAGATAAAGGAGATAATTTCCATTCCATCATGATGACACTAAAAGAAGGACAATGGATTTGTATATTTTTAAATGTACCTTCCCACCCTCTAGCTTGATGTTGCATATTGTAAATGCTTATGCCTAAAAATGTCGTTGTTGTTGATAGGATTAAGTGTTGTCAAGTTTTTTCTATGGAATGTATTGTGAGTGGTTGTGGATATGATTCAAGGCTATTAAATGTATTGTATCATATTAGGCATTAATGGAACAAGACCGCATTTATAAAAAAATCCTTTTGTATGGTGATGATGTGCTTTAATGTTATTTTGTAATTGTTTTATTGAATGCCCAACATATTATATGAATATGTTGCATACTTAAGTAAGATGATAGCATTGGTTTTGATGGTTTCGTATTCCTTGAATGCTTTAATATGAGTTTTGATTTGGTGAGTAAGGTTTGGCATGAAAAATAAGGGAGATTATATCTATTGAGTTGATACTTTGATAAAGAATACATTAAGGGTGGTCAATCTTGATGGAACCACTAGTATTATTTAAGAGGTTGAAAAGACTAGGAGAGCACTCATGACTGACCTAGAAAAGGATGAAAGAGATCTAGTGCAACCTCCAAAACATGGTTGCACTACAAATGTTAGATCATGAGGTTGCAAGTGTTCTCAAATTTTGGGTGAAGGTGACTATAAAAGGATACATAATTGAGTTCACAGTAGAGTTGAACCAATATTTTTCAAAGGTAGAAAAGTGGTTCAAGAAGGGATCTTGCAAAAGATAGGTGAAGGAGGTGGTGTCTTAGGTGAAAATGTTCCTAGCAAAGAAAGACTATATTCCCTTCAACCCAAAAATTAGAGTACCATAAATATTTGTGCATGGGGTTGAGTCGGGATGGGGCTAGAAAAGTGAGTAAGTGAACTGTAAACTACCGTGGATATTCCAGTAGACCAGTTCCTCAAAACGAATCTTACAACTTAGTTATTTTTTATTAGTTTATTAAATTGATGGAATTGAAAGGAAAATAAATATACAATCCACACAAATAACATAAGATATACACTAGGAAAATCCACTATGGGGAAAAAACCAGTTAGAAATGGGGACTATGCCTAGCTCTTTTCTTCTCCAATATGCAGTACAAATAGAAATAAAGTGGCATTCTCTATGGAGTTACCTATGAATTTACGGCCATAATGGATACTATAGGATATCCAACCTCCTCTGTTATTATCTACTATCCACTCCCATCATTGTTGCTCAACTATGGAACAATACATAACATTAAAAGAATGGAAAACCTTCTTCTCGTAATGACACAATATTTACATAGCTCGATAGTCATCCAAGGTTAATTTAAAGGTTTTGGAATGTACAAACACTTGATTAGGGTTATGGTTTTGGACCTTGTAAAATGTTCTTAAAATACCATATGTGAGTAACTCTACATGTGTGATAAATAAGAGTTGACATGGAATCCACTCAATACCATGGTGATCAACTGGATAGGTCAACTTGGAAAAGGCATAACTTTTGCATATGAACTCTCATTGAGACGATATTTGGACCATTGGGAAGGTATTAGAGTGTAGAATAGAGTCATGGACCATTCCCCTAGTGATGGATTTTTTACCACAAAAACGTTTTTTAGACCCTCAAACAAACCTCGAAATGTTCCAGAGTCCAAATCTACAAAAGGAGACATTGCCATTAAATGGGTCCTACAAGCCAATTCATCCAAAATTCTAACCTCGAAAGCTCCAAATAGGTGAAAAATTATACATTAATCCATTTTAGATCACACCTCCCCATTTTGGGAGGCTTTTGGTTCCCAAAATATTTTATTGAATGAAGTGTGGAAATTTTTCCTCTACCTTCTTCTTGTAGTACTATTTAGCCTTGCCTATATTTTTTCCTTTCAACCCCACCTTGTAGAGTTCATACTATCCTAGCCTAGTTGTTATTGAATTCTTTTGCAACATTGTGTCTTATGCTAACTCTACATGAGTCTTTAATGCCAAGTCCTCTACATAAGGTAAGACTTGCTCAGGTTCCTGATCCAACATGGAAGGTTCACAGAGTTTCAGGTTTTCCACATTCACTATGGAGTAAATGCTCATGTATGGGGGTAGATTAAGTTTGTAGGCATTATCTCAAACCTTATCCAATACCTCAAAAGGGCCATACCTTAGATCTTGATCTTCTTACCTGGACCTTGTAGTCTTTCCTTATTCAAGTGAAACTGTAATATGTCTCTCGTATTGATTGTTTTCTCAACCGTATGTTGGTCATGTCCTACATTGTACTTTTCTTATGACTTATTTAGTCCATCATGTACTTGTAAATGGATTTGACTAATCTTATAAATGATTTTTTCAGCTCCTACTACTTCATCTATGGTGTCTTCTGTCACTCCCCCTTCTTTTCCATAAAGAACGTCTAGATGTTAAGGTGGAAAGTATCCAAAACAAGTTTCAAAAGGGGACTTCCCAATGAAAGTGTGGATTTCTCTGCTATATGAGTGTTGGATGTAGATCACATTTTCATCCCAAGTCTTGGATGCTTCATATTGTAACCCCTCAAAAGTTGTACCAAATTCCCGTTGACTACTTATGTCTGTTCGACATCTACTTGTGGATGAAATAATGTAGACCTATTTTACCTATTATGCATCTTTTCCCAAAGTGTAGTCCAAAATATACTAAGAAAGCTAGTATTTATGTTTCAGATGATATTCCTTGGTATCCCAAAGTGGACCCAAACCTATTCAAAGAACATGTTTGTTGCTTGTTGTCCATTGATGGGTGATTGATGGTCTTTTTAGAAGGCATATGAATACACATCTTGTTGAATCTCTTGACTAGCAAAAATAGATAGTCATGTCCATTCCTAGTGGTTGGATGGCCACCAACAAAATCCATGGATATTCTCTCCCATGATCTCATAGGAACATGTAAGGAATGGTATAGACCTTGCTTCCTATTATTGGGCTTGCTTGTACAACAAATTATTTATCCTCTAAGAATTCATGCTACATATTC
The DNA here is from genome assembly GCA_027924585.1 of Larix kaempferi. Taxonomy (NCBI): domain Eukaryota; kingdom Viridiplantae; phylum Streptophyta; class Pinopsida; order Pinales; family Pinaceae; genus Larix; species Larix kaempferi. The sequence continues at coordinate 9,978,972 of BSBM01000259.1, read as the reverse complement.
TTGCATTCTACACTACTACATTTGGATGTGAATTCTGACATGTTTTTTGGAAATGATGGAAAATATCGCACGTCTTGTTGAATATTTCTTTTCATTTTTCAATTTAACCCCAACATGGTCTTGATTCCAACGATCCAGTATAGATGTCAAAATTTTCGACATCTGTACGTTGGTACAAAATGAATGTTACATGACTGTTTTTTTCTTTGAAATTGTCAACAAACCCTCTTGTTGACGTAGTCAATGTACATCGGTAGACCGACAACCATGTGCATAAAAGATAATTATATAAGAACTCTTCATATTAATCCATTTTGGAAGAGTATCGGTAAGGTAGCAAATGGGTAAATTGTGTGTAAAATGGGGACCTTCACCACTTATTTATAGAAGTATTTGCCCTGGATTTTTTTCCCATGGTATTGGTCAGTGGTATTTGGGGTTTTCCCTATCTTTTTTGAATTTTTGAATTTTCTTTCCCATTTTTATGTTCTTTTGCATTTTGGGGGTATTTTATCCCTATTTTAGGGCATTTTCTTCTTTTTTGGAGGAAATATGCTTAATTTCCCTATTTCCAAAGAGGGAAATAATAATCATGGGCCGATTTGGTCTTAAACTTTAGGATTTTGGGTTGGTGAAGGTAAAATGTTTGGATGATGTAGCTAGGGAATGAGCATGGTGTCTAATTTTTGGGTGTCAAAAAATTTCTCCCTAATGTGTGAGGGCAAGAGCTTATCTTGTGGACGATAGACATCATAGGATCTCTCTTTTCCAAGGTAGTGCTCATAGGAACAAGCACTTTGTCCAAATTACAAGGGATAAAACTATGAATGCAACTCCTCAATTATGGATGAGGTACATATAATATCAAATATATAAACAAGGCAGGCATACCCATGCTCACGTATCAATGTATCAAGATATAGAAATAAAAATGAGTCCCCAAGGGAACCTGAGCTATACATGAATAAATGTTGTGTCCATAATAATGGTCCAAGATAGACTCAAATATGGAATGTAATCATGGTCCAACCATGGATGATCTAAAGAACTGAAACTAGAAACAATGCCATTCATCATGAATGTAGTACCATAATAACTGATGCTCTATTAGATTTGAATGGGTCCAACAACTATATGGATTCAACAACTCGGAGTTAGAATCGCAGAGGTACAATGAACTGCATCTGAAACTATATACACTAGGAAGCATATGATTGAAAGGATTCCATACATTGTCGCCAATGTAACCTGGATGTCACTAAGAACATAATACTAGAAAGGTTCCAAAGAGACTCACCGATGCGCTAGAGTCAAGGGACATACAGGGTCTTTGACCAAAACATGAAGGAACCAAAACCCTGTATGAATCTCAATGGTGCGATGATGTAGTTGAAGTTGAGCACATGAGAAATAACCATTCTAAGGGGCACTAAGCAGGACTTCCCTCAGGTGGTTCGTAGGAACTCACCACTGATGGTGAGGAGGCCAAGGTATAAGGAGCTCTAGGTATATCCTATTGAATATATGTGTTGGAGTCGATAGAGGGAGACCTACAAATTCCAAGTCACCGATGAGTCCTTGATAGGAGCGTGAGGTATACAACCAAGATGTGATAGAACTAGACATGGTACTAAGACATTGTTGGGGGGATACAAGGGTCAATGAGTAATGGGACTCAACTTTCCTTTGTTCATATTATGATGACAAGGTTGACCTAACAGCATATGTAACTCATATTAGGGGAGGGGATCATAACTAGGGTATTAGGGACTGTGACTACGATGCGGGATGCTTAGAGGGGAAACTAATTGGTGATATCAGGGGGACTCCAAGGATGACACATCACAGAATACTCTGAACAAAGGAGACCATATTGGGGATGTTGGCATAATAAGGGACTGCATGTGATCAGCATAGGCACCGAGAGGCACCATTTGGGCCTTCTTCATTGTTTAATGAGCTCAAAGAAGGGCTAGAAGTATGCTTGATATGACATTGTATTATGGATTTTTATTGATCCCAAGGAGGTAAATGCTCGCCAGTGTTTCCAATTTCAAAGAGTCTGAAAATAGAAATAAAATTCCATGAGTGGTTGTCACCTACCCAAATTTTGAGAATATTTATTTTATTTGCAAAATACTTTATGTTAAATTATAATTACAAAGTTTTGTAATTATGACCAAGTTTGGTCAAGGATGACTGTAATTACTGATTATTATTATTAAATAAATTAAAATAGGAGACAAACACCCAAGGGAATTGTTAAATGAGTGTTCACTGACCCACTAGGAGGAATGGAAGCTATTAGAAGGCATGGGATAGATGGCAGCATTTGCACTCCACCACTAGCTGTTGGTTATGGGACAACTACCCCTAAATTTGTGGCATTATCCCCCAGGTGGGTGGAAGAGAGCAGCCAGCTGATTAATGACCAGTTAACCACTAAAAGGCCTAGGCACCCTAGATAAGGCAATTCGAATTGAGCAGGCAACTCCTACAATATTTTCTGCAGAAATATTTCCTCAAGTGTATTAGGTGATCACTGAGAGATTCGAACAGGGAGGCTATGTGAGAGTGCATTGTAAGTCTGCTAGTTATTCTGAGAAGGAAAACCAGAGGTGCTGGTGCTGGTCTCTTTGACTACTGAGTCTTTATGACTAGATAATCTATATTCTGCTGCAAGTTGATGAACTAAGGCTTCTCTAGACTCTTCTTCCTAGTGGTTCAGTGAACAGGCTCGGGGGTCCTAAGGCAAGTAATTTGCTTGTCTTCGGGAATAGGTTGGGTGGAACAAGTTCCTTGGGCTGTTTGTTTCTCCTACAGTCAACCAGGTTCTACTGTTCTGACTTCTTGTTTACAGTTAAATGTTTTTCTGCATGATAGAATTATTATTTACAGTTATACAGAAGAAACTATTTTATTTTCTGACTTAAAGATGAAATGTTTTAAGAATTATTAAGTAAATTAAATGTATGATTAAATTCTTTTATGTATTTTTCTCATACTATTATCTGTATAGTACTCTAGTACAAAAAAGTAAAATTAGTAGAGATGAGTGATAGGAAGAATGCCATTTGAATGAAAAGATAAACACAGTAGTATTTCTTGTTAAATTCTGTCATTTCAATCATATGTCTAAAATGCAGGAAATAGTATAGCATAGTATAAACAGATGTATAGCAGTCATCTATTTCATAACAAAAGAAAAACACTTTTATTTCTACACAGATCTATATTTTCCAATTTAATTCCATTTATTTTCAAATAGTAATAGTATGCATTTCAATATTATAAATCCAATGTTTTCAAGCACTTCATATTCTAAGAAATCTAGCAGCTGCAAATTATTCTCTATACAGATTTGTTATAAGTAAACACTTATTATTTCATCACTAGTTATCACTATTCCATTTTTCTCATATCTTGATTTGGTAGAGATTGCAATCTTTTAACACAAATGATTTCACTATAAAAATCAAAACCCTAAGATTTTGCAGACCCTAGATTTTAAATATTCATTTAGTATATAGTTCAATAAACTTCATATCAAGCCATTCATGGCAAACATTGTTAATATTTATGAAGTTATAGCAGACAAGTTTTTCCAAACCCTAAACCATATTTATATAACATTACTATTTTTTATTCATGTCGAGATTACCAACAAGACACTTATTATCACTTAGCAGAAAGCACAATTTTAGTATCGATGTCTAACAAATAGCTTACAACCCTAACAAGAAACATACACAGTGTCGAAACCATTACATGCACAAGTTAAGACCCAGTTCTCGGGCTTGAATTCCTAGTATGAGCAAGGTTGCCAACAAAACCTACAGGGTAGGGTATCATTCATTGAAATGAAAATCGAACTTTGTGGCATTAACCAAATTCGAAACATACGAAAGACCAAATTTTTCAACATCATTATTTTAAACTTGAATTCCAAAAACGATACGAAATGTAGGTTTAACTACCAACAGACAAGCAACTAACTACTCTCGGCCAGAGACAACTATTGTTGTTCAAAACCAAATCAACAGTTATACAAACGATTTCTCAACCACTATTTAAACAAAAACATTTCAGTATAAACGATCCTTTGTTCTACAAAAGCGAGTGAACCCTAGGCTCTATAAGTTTCGTATTCAGCAGTATAATAAAGATTCGACAGAGTTTACATTACGAACCTTTCAAGGTTCCAAAACTACACAAGGTTTTTCCATTAACAAACAGCAACACTAAAACAAGTTCAAGGTCATATTTAAATGACGCAGCAAGTCTTTACAGAGTCGAATAACAACTTAACAATTGAGGGTTATCCTCTTTATAGTATTGTTCAAAATAAAACATTAAACTTGGCCATTACTCCGAACAAGGTCGTATATTTCCAACTCTCGTCACACAGTAATCACCAGCTAAACCGTGCCAAAGGCACCTACGAGGTTTCAATAACCATCAAGGCTTACCAGGAAGTAGTAGCAGCATCCCCATTCCAAGTCTTATTCATAGAAATCCTCCAACAAAGTGGTACCTGCCTGTCACAGTTCGAAAAGGTTAAAAACAAGAAACGCAGATATAAACTAAGTATTACTGTATGACTATTATTATTATTGAAAACTTAGCTTTGCGTTGAAGCTCCTGGACTTAGAAACACCACACCAACAAAACGACGAAGCCTAATGGCAATTGCAACAAATAGGAGTTCAAAACTCAGAAGACAATTTTATGGATAGGAGAATCGAACTCCATTTCGAACTACACTCGAACAAATTGACAGAAGAACCTTTCTACAAATACAATGGTTGTATTGTGGCTCTATTGCACAAGATCATAAGCCTGTAACATATAAACTCTATCTCATAGGTCTAAGGTTCGAAACCAAGGAAGGAGCCCTCCTTAGAGGAAACTCTAAACCCTACATTGCAGCAACACTGTCGGCTCTCCAAACCTTACCACAAAAACACAAAATGAATGCCAGGAAGCAATTCTTTGCTACTTACCAATGAAAGACTAGGGTTTCTTCCAAGCCCCAGATCTTGTAAAGATCAACGGTGGATTAGCTGTCAGTCGGGTACGCAGAGATTCGAGAAATCATTGCAATCAATACTGCATTGATTATTGCATCTACCAAATTGCCAATTCAGCAGATCAAGGGCTAGTGCATGGCACAGCTCAGCAATTTTTGGTGCTTATTGTAAACACAATCACGTGAAAACCATCCAACTAAGCTTTCCACTTCACTTAACAGTTTAGTGACATTAATGCTAAGACCTGTCATCAGCAGTTTTAAAGCATGTCAAGTACCGAGCTTTAATACCCTGTCAACATTATAATCATTGCATTGTTAGTTTCATAGTATACATTTTATATAGTTTCGAAGGTTTGTTTTAGGCATCGTGACAATAATAATATCACATGCTATTATATGGTGCGAAAATGCATAGTTAAGGTAGATTATATATATTTCATTTTTGTAGCTTATGTATAGTCGTATAGGGTAAATCTTATATATTTCATATGTTAACCATGTATTGCCAAGTCAAAATGATAAATGTGAGACTATAGGTATAGTTTAAATGGTGTTGATACACACTATAATGCTAAGTTCATAGCATAAGTACTATAATCACTATATATTTCATATATTAACTTAATGTTAATCAAATGATAAATGCGAGACTTTAGGATAGTCTAAAGTTCTTATATAATGATAGTTCATTTTGAAATAGTATAAACACTATTTCCACAAAGATTTCAAATAGAGTTACAATTGGATGTTGGTATCATCGTTTTTATATTTATGACAATAGTCATATTAAGATGATTTTTCATAGATAATAAATATAACAATGTAAAAACAAAATGACGACTTGATTTTAACAACACGGAAGAGTTTGTAAGCCAACACGTAAACTAGAATTGGAACCAAAATATACATACCTCCAGTAACTTGTTTTGCAAGGAATTACTTAGTATTTTCATATTACATTGACGATGAATTGAAAGACACATGTACTCTTAACTCATGTTTGTCGTAGAATTTCTTACATGCGTTTTGCACATGGAAACAGGATTCAAATGCCTTCGCTAAACGTAGCTAAGTAAACCCCAGGGTACCTCATAGGACCCCTTTGTCATCATTCAAAACAAACTGTCAGCACATCACCAAGAAAATTATAATAATACAAACCTACATACATCATAAAGTTACATTTAGAATTTAAGCAGATCTGAAGATTGTATTCTTGTGTTATGATCATAAAATTCTTTCCGTTAAAGAGATTAGCATCCATTTAATCCGCAATAGCAATTACAACTAAAATCATATTTTATTTTGAGAAATTCAACGTGTCATCGTTATTAATTATCCTAGTTAAGAGATTTAACTATTTTATATGTTCTACATTAACAACTTCGATAATTATTGCTATTTTAAAAAAATTTAAATTTTTGGTATTTTACAGGATGTTACAGTGGTTTTTTTCATAAGTTAGTCCCCAAAGCCCGAAAAAGAATAAAATTTTGTAATAAAGAACTATTCTAGCCAAAGGGACTAGAGTATTCCTTTTTCGTAATTAGTCCATTCGGTCCGAAAAAGGGGTAATAGGCATAGTGAATATACGCCCTTTCAAATGCTTAAATAACAAGCATGAAAGGAAGCAAGTTTGCTCGACAATCTTTTCATTCTTTAAGGATTCAGAAAATGGCTTAAGAGAAACTCCCTAAGTGTATTTTTCAAAATTAGTCTACTCAGCCCGAAAAAGAGATAAACATGTACCGAACAAACATGTATGTCACGTAAGGAGGAAGTTCTCAATGAGAGGATGGACATGAATGGAACAGAGAAAAGGTAAGGTAGAACACTTAATGGGTCCTCCTTGTGGGTAGATGGATGGTGAAAAAATAATGCAATAACTGTAGTATGGAGGGAGCAGAGGGCTTGTGAATAAGCTTCAATAACAAGGGTTGTATAGAGATACATAAAGGGGACAACTCGCACGATGGAACATGAATCGATCCAGGTCAAAAAATGGCCCGAAAAAACTTGGTGATCAAGAGAAATGGTATCTATAATCATTAAAGGAAATGGATTGATGATTCCAACAGTGTGATCGATGCAAAGAATGGGTCTTAGAGGACCCTTCTATGGTCAAAGGAAGAAAAGGGGCCAAAACGGGCTATAAAATAGGGGGGGCACCCTCCACATGTCATTTTCAGTATTGAGCATTGAGGTTGTGTGGAGGGGACCAGGAAAAAGGATTGATCATTTATCCTTATTGGACTGGTGGATTCAACTTCTATGACTTTCAGGTAATTTCTCACGCAAATCCTTGTCATTTTGTCTATTTATGTCATGGTTTTTGGCCTTCTTGAGACCTCGATGAACCCAGTGAGGCCTTCAAGGCCAGGTTGTGCTTTTAGAAGGGTGAAGCGCGACTTGGATCATGTTTGTCGAAGATACAAGTGTGAATTAAGTTGCACCTATTCAACCAACAGGTGCGACCCAGGTCACACCTATTGGGGAGACAAGTATGACCCGAATCACGCTATTATGTTGAATAGACATGACTGGGGTCCTGGAGAGGGATTTTTGAGGCAAGGAACTGACCAGGATATTTTTGGACTTGTAGGATACCACAAGTCAACTGGTGGGAGTGGGAACTAGGGGATATCCTTAGGGAGATCAATGGAAACTAGGCAATACATGATATCTTAGCACAGTGTCTCTTGTTGAAGTTCGTTAGGGTCCCCTTGATGCATGCGGTCAAACTGTTACTGAACAAGATGATATAGTTCTGGGATAGAGAGGCTAGGGAATTTATGGTATAGGATGAGTGATTAGATCTTACTTGGGATGATGTATACTTCATGATGGGGCTCCCATGGTTGGGGATGATTGTTGATACACAACCGAGATGTTCGGCGGACATGTCGATGTAAGATATGCTAAGTCGTCACTATTATGGGACTGCGGAGGTTGTTACACCTACTTCTTTATTTTTGATATTGAGTGGATTGAGACATGGGTAGTGGAGGCTCCTGGGATCTAGTGGGCCACATAAGATATTGGGTGGACAGTTGATGCTTGTGGAGCGATTACTGTCAGGAAATTATTTCAGTTGGGATCAAATGTACTTGACTACTATTCAGTGGGAGCTTAACAAAGTGAGCCGAACAGAGGGGGCGATTTTTTCTTCCCATCATTTATGTGCTCATTCTTCTTTGAGCGGGTACCGACACTACGACCACATGTGGCAGTGCGTGACGATGGGCCCACGAAGCCTAAGATCTGACTATGGGTGGAGATGATGACTTGGGGGGAGGTGGAATAGTGGATAGGTTCTTCACATGGGACCTATTTTCTCAGTGGTGTTAATTACCAGTCATGATTGAGGACTACCCTTATGCTAACATGGAATTTAGGGGAGATGTAGAGCTTCCTCGGCCTCCTGGTTAGGCCTAGGGACCCAACAATATGTATACAGTTTTTTTGTTTGTATAGCTATACTTTGTACTACTATTGATCCAGATGGATATAGGTGGCTACCTACCTATTCCACTGGCTCAATTTTTTTTTCCATTGTGACAATTTTCTCATAATTTTTCTATAGTTTTTTTGGGTTCTGAACTTCTGGGGCAATTTTGAGGCCTTGAATGATGTTTTTTGGCGATTCGAGGGGCCAATGGTTGTCAATGGAACACATTGGTGCCCAGTCAAAAGTTGTATAGCTCGGATATACCTTTCCAATGGGCTATTGAGTACCCGAACAGAGATCGTATGCAAACATTATGACCCCTGGAGGTTAACTGTTCTTCTAACCACCTTGGGGCCACAAACTTGATGATGGTTCATCTTATAGGGTTAGGTTTTTGGATGTTTAGGGTTCTTTCCCTCATGCTTATGATATATAGGACCCTTAGGCCTCCTTTTGTATTCATCTGATCACGAATCAGTGTAGCCTCCACATCTCTTCTCAGATATATAGCTACCACCATTCTAGTTGCTTTTATTTTACAATTTGTTCTATTTCATTCATTTAATAGAATATGAGTACTGTATCACTATGTTTCTTTCCATATGTCTGTGTATGTGAATATATATATGGTATTTCATTTTTTTCTCACATAAATCTAGATCAACTAGCATAGATGATGGCTAGATATTTTTCCATGGCAATGATACTAATGACTAGTCATTCATGTGTAGATATTGGACTAGTGCTACCAACAGGGTATCAAAGGCACAATGGGAGAGTAGAGTGTATAGATTCTCTAGCTCGTGGGTATTGAAGAAAATGGAGCATAGAGGATACTCTAGACTCGCTATAGAGAGATATCGATCAACTGCTAGATGGTGTCATAGACTATAGTTGGTAGCATCTAGATGAGGATCTGATCTCCATTTGTTATAAGGTGCCTCATATGTGGAGGTCCATTATGCGACCGATTGCTCTAGTTATCGAGTCTATGAGAGCTATGCAATGGGTAAATGTGCCCCTAGAGGAGGAGGACGACGACGATTCAGAGGACTCAGGTGATTAGTCGACAACTTATGGAGTTTCCCCCTAATGCTACGGGAATGGGGATTTTGGATTGATGTACTTGATTATTTTTTATAGGGAATTCGTTGGGGCTCCTCAATGCAGATATACCTATCCTATGTTTTGGACATTATGAGATGATATAAATATGCACATGGATGCACTCTTTATGGTTTTTATGCTTATGAGCCTTTTATTTCATGATGATGCTTATGTGATGTCTATGTACATGTGAATGGAAAATGATATGATGATTCATCTTAATGATTTACTTCTTATATGTAGTGATTGATATGCCATTCTAGAATGTCATAACCCATTTGGTATGCAACATTATTTTGATTCCGGGGGACATGAATGAATGTAATGAATTAAAAATGTCTAAGTAATTGTTTAGTGCACATAAATTTTCTAAAATGGAAAGGATCACGTAATGGGTAGCAATTATTCAACAAGGAAACAAGCAACTCAGAGTCCAGAAAGAATCGGAGGTGACGAATGCTCAAATGGAGAGCAACCAGACACATCATCGTACTCAGCTTGGTTATTGGTGGCAACACCAATACACACTCCTTCAATATGGAACAACTCATCTGAAGGGGAGTATAATACCCAAGATGTTAGGGCGAGATTAGGAGACCATCTACTTGCTCAAGCATAAAAAAAGTGGAAAAAAAAAGAAAACTACACAGACCTAAGCACTGGGTTTGGAGAGGTTAAGCATAGAATCTCTTGAGATACAACCCATTACGAGGGTTGGTGAAAAGACAAACTTCAAAATATGCTAGGATATATGACCTATTTTCGAGGTTTTTTTTATGACGTATGGGCCTTGCCACATGGAATCAAAATTCCCTTTTCCAGGCTTTTCATGGGCTTGGTAACAAATGAGGACAAGGCCTCCTTATTTGAAGGTACGAGGATGAACTTGAGTGTCATAATGGGCATTGGACCAATGCTTGGTAGCCTCAATCATCTGGATGGAAGCTCGGAAATATTCATCTTCCTATCCCAATGTGAGCAAGTTATTTTCTGAAGGAGAGGTATCCAGTAGAAGTTCAACAACTATGTGTAATGTTGGGATCTCACACTCAAAGGGGAGAATAGAATCCACCATGCACCTAGTGGAATGGGGTAAAACGCGTAGTGGTTTTCGCAGATGTGCGGTAGGACCATAAGGCTAGAAAGAGCATGCGATTCCAGTTTGGCTTATGTTAATCCATGTGTGTTGGAGCATGGTTTTGAGGATCTTGTTGACAACCTCAACTTGGTCGTTTCCCTATGGGTAGTACGAAGAGGTGTATTGATGCTCAAATTTAAATAATCTAGATAATTCCTTCCAAAAGGAATCCTCAAAATGTTTTCCATGGTAAGATACGAGTTGGAGAGGGACCCTGAAATGAGTAATGGCATGGTTAAAGAAAAAGCATGCCGCGGTATCGTCCTAGCAATTAATTGTGGGAATGGCTTCATCCCATTTGGGTAAATAGTCAACAACCACGAGGATGCACTTGTGGCCACCAACCAAGGTGGGATTACACTCCATCAAATCAATGGCTCATTTGCATAAAGGACCAATAGTTATAATGGGGTGGAGTGGTGGAAGGGGGATTCTCACCTTTGGGGAAAAGAGTTGGGAATTGCAATAGTGTTTGACTACCATAATGCAATTAGTAAAGAGAGTCGACCAAAAATAACTTGCATGAATAACCTTTTTGGAAGTGGCCATATTGGAAAGGTGGAAACCATAGGCTATGATATGGAATTCATTCAATACATGATCAACCTCATCGTGTGTAAGGCATCAATGCAAAATGGTGTCAATGTCATGTCGATAAATTAAATCATCGATAAGGAGGTATCGAGAAACTTGATGGAAAATGCAATGTCGGTCATCACGATTGAGGTGAGATCCAAATTTTTGAGTACACAAATAAACTAAGATGTCTCCATACCATGGGTCGTACGAGGAAATAGTAAATAGATTTTCGTTAGCTAGAGTGACCATGATCAGAGGTGGTATAGATAGAGATGGTAAGTCTATCATAAGTTATGCCAAGGCCAGTTCCTTGGTGCTTTTGCATGTGACAAATTCAAGGTTATACCCTTGAAGGATAATGATCCAGTTGGCTAGAAGGCCTCAGGCGAGGCAGTGGATCAAAAGATAGACCATAGGGTTGGAGTCCTCCACTATTGTAGTTCGGCTAATAATAATTTAATGGGATATTTTTTGAACTGAGAAGGAGAAAACTACGACCATTTTCCCCTCATGGGGATAATGCAATGGTGGGCCGGATAAGGTTTGACTCACATAGTAGATGACATGCTCTTGGGGAGTAGTATCTTCCTAGTCTACAACTCCTGTGATGGCATGTTTGGATGCTGAAATGTAAAGGATAAAATCCTTCTTGAAATATGGTGGTGATATCAAGGGATATGAAGTTAGGGTTTGTTTCAATGCATTGAAAGCAACTTGTGCCTATTCATCCCAAACAAAAGGTACGTTGGTCTCGATAAAGCTCAAGAAACCATGGACATGGACTGTCATGGCGTAATTCAGAATGAATCATCAGAGAAAATTGGCCTTGTCTTGAAGGATTTGCAGTTGATGTAGGGTCTAACGGAATGGAAGGTCAAGAATGGATTAAACCTTCAAGGGATCCAAGGTGATACCTTTCTAGGAAATAATGAATCGCAATAATCAGCTAGCAAGGACACAAAAAACACACTTGAGGGGGTTGAGGCAGATATTATACTTTTGACATCGTAGGATGACTTGCCGAAGTTCTTCAATTTTCTTGGATCGAGCTATAAGGTCATCCAAGTAGACTAAGATGATATGGACCAAGTTGTGAAAACAAAAGGTCATTGTTGAGTATGTGTTATATTGTTTGCAAGTGTGTTTGGCGGGGGTGCATCTTTGAGCGTGCCTAATGATCCTCTCCATATAGTGTTATTTCGTATGCGCCAGGTGTTGTGCGTGGAGCTGGCTCAGGGGGCTCCCTATTCCTATAGGTGTGAGATTATCTACAGAACAATGTCCCGAGATTGAAGAATAAAAAGAAGACATGTCCCATGTTCCTTATGCTAGTGTAGTTGGAAGTTTGATGTCTGCCATGGTATGCACTAGACCAAACATGGCCTATGCAGTGGGATTTTTTAGTAGGTATATGTGAAAACCAGGAAAGGATCACTGGACAGATGTGAAGAGGGTGTTCAGGTATTTGCATGGAACAATAGATAGTTCCATCTATTACCAAGGAAGAATTGAACAAGCTAGAGTGTTGAATGCACATGGCTTTGTTGATGCTGACTAGGTTGGAGAACTAGATCGTAGAGTATATACAAGTGGGTATGTATTTAACCTATTTGGAGGTGCTATCAGTTCGATGAGTAGGATACATGTTGTAGTGGAACTATCAACTACAAAAGTTGAATACATGGAAGCCATTCATGCAAGTAAAGAGGTTGTATGGTTGTTGGCCATGTTACCTTCCTCAAAGCAATCAAGGGCTCAGATAGGATTCCTAAATCAATCAATATTTCCATGGGGAATGATATCTTTTGACTCGAATGAGAATTGATCGGCCATAGATGTGGAAGATTCTTCAGGGATAAAATAGGTGCAATGGTGCATGTCATCCCAAGGAAAATCAGGTTCAGTCAATGCCTTGAGAATCTCTTCGTCACTTCTAAAGAATTGATTGGATAGGTCAGCGGGTTCACCATGTTCTATTGATGTGGAGGGTTGATCATCGGATGATATAATGTATATGGTGTTTGTATCATTCGAAGAAGATGCCAGGGGGTGCAGTTCTTTGATGACGGTGATCTAAGACTCCAATGAGAGCTTACGCAAGTTAGCCAACACAGATCATATTCGCGTAGGTCTGGACAATGGTGGGAGTAGTTGCTATAGAGGCCATAGACTGCACATGAATGATTTGTGTGTAAATATTTTTTGCGTGCTTGAGGAGGGTATGGTACTTGGACCACCAGGATGTATTTCCCATCATCCCATGTCTGCATGTGAGTGAGTAGGATGCAAAATTACGGACAATTCTGGGTAGCATGACCTAAAACATCACACAAAGCACAAGGTGAAGGTGGTCGATATGAGGCAATAGGAGGAAGGTGCGTGGATTTGTTTGATGTTTCTAAGGTAGTTTTCTTTGTAGTCTTTCCCCCAACCTTCTTGGTTGGAGGAGAGTCAAGGTTTGAGGGTATTGTCGGGGACATGTGGATAGTTGGCAATGTCAATTGGATGCACCGCTTGCAAAACAACCTGTGGGATCATGGTGGGGTTTGGTGAAGGTAAGTACTAGACAAGAATCCCTAATTTCAATCCAGCGAGGTTTACCATTTCCATCACAGGAATGTCGACAAATCCTGATGGTGGAAACAAGAAGGGGATTGTGTGTATAGGGGTAACTTCCACATGGTTGGGCACTAATGGTGGTTGGGGTTGGGATTTTCATTGAGGCTATGGTTGGGGTGTTGGATGAATCACATGTTTTGGTTGAGGAACCAATTTTCTCAAAGAAACAATGCACAAATATGATATCTCTACAGTTAAGGGGGGAAGGGGTAGGGCTTGAAATGTGATGGTTAATGGATCATCACAATAAAGACCCATCCCTACGGTGGAACTCGATGGGATGGAAACGTTGGGAGAATATTTTTCGACCATGGGGAGGACATTTTTTGGAGTAGAAAACGCTTTAGGGTCATACTAGGTCAACTAGTCAATTTTGATGACCCTCCCTTCATGAGGGAACATCATGAGATGGAAGGAAGATGAGGCAACGAGTACGACTTTAATCGCATACATATAACTATATCCAAGGAGAATGCTATATTCAAGTTGAGCATTAACAAATTCGATGTCAATATGGATGGTTTTTCCAACTAACTCAACAGGGATATTCGGTAGAAGGCCCTATGGTTGAATTGAATGACCATCATATGCATGTAGTGCTATTTTGGAAGGATGCAACTGAGGTGACCTAAGTTTTTACCAAACAAAGGTGGGAATGACATATGTAGAGGTTCCCTCATATACAATGCATCGATGTATTACTAAGTTCCCGATCGATACGGGGATTTGAAATGTGATGGACAAAGGCATGTGGGGTTCTAACTGATCCAAGTCGAATGCCATCAAACGTGAATTAGATGGGTCGATTGCACCTAAGGTTTAGAATAAGGATTTTTTTTGTTGGGTAGTTCCTTAGAGCTTCCAAGGTGGACACGGCAGTAAGGATTGGACCAAATCATCCACAATGCTATAATTGGGAGCAACTCGAACATTAGGATTGTTGACAATTTGATGCAAAGGAAATTTTGGGGCTTTTGGGGGCCCATTGGTTGGTGGTGGAGGTAGGAATAAAGATTGGTCTACAGGGGTAGATGTGACAACCTTATCTGTTTGTATGGTCTCAATAGCTAAACCATATTGATTACGATGAGTTTGGAGGTTAACCTAAGAAAACATCATACAAAAATGGTGGACTCATGAGTCAGGAAGTTGACTCACGGACGTGGCATACATAGTCAAGGGTTGGGTGGTGACGACCCGTTGAGTGGGTAAGGGTTTTTCCAACACCATCGATTGTTGAGTTGGTTGAGGTGGATTAGGCAGTTTCTATAGGGTAGTAATGGAATCTTGATGATTGGCCTCATCCCAAAGCTGATAGCCTTTGGCCAAGTGGGGGCAGTGATGCCGGTGATGTCCATAGACATTACATAAAGAACACATATGGTTAGTTCGTAAATATAGGTTCTTTCCTTGCATGGGTGGTTGATTGGGGTCCTGGTTGGTGGGATTTGCTCCGTTATTACCTGGGGGATTAGGAGGTGGTCCACCCCCTCCCTAGCGTTGATTGTTTCCACATTTCCTACTTTGTATTTGATTAGGTTTCCCTTGTTGATTCTAGGGGATTGTTTGGGTCTATGTTTGGTTATGTTGGGAGTAAAATTTCCCTTGCGGAATGGGAAGAGATCGAGGTGGGGCAGGTGTAGGAGCTACCAACAATGGGTAGGGTAAGGATAATAAGATTTGGTTGCGGTAGGAGGTGGATAAACTTGAATATTGTTTCCAAATCTAGAACCTAGATAAGTGGTTCCATGGACATGGTGAGTGGAAGCTAGAGGTGCATACAAGGAAATCACTCAGGAATGAGACAATGCGCATGACATATTAGGGCCAGACCTCATCGATGGTTATGCGGTCCTAGGGGTATTGTTGTAAGAAGGAGTCAGTGGGGGGGGGAAGGAACATAAGGTCTAACCATGGATGCGATGACACCAATAACCCCATTGGCGGCATGTGATTCCCATGGGATATCCTTCTGGGAGGAATATCCGTGAGGGGCATAAGGAAGAATGGTGTATAGGTATCCCAACTAAGCATATAAGGTCAAAATGTTGGCCTTTGAGGATGGCATCTTATTTTTTTTTAGGATGATTTGATGCCACATCCTTGGAAATGGATGGGATAAGAGACTTTAGGAACCAATCTAAGAATATTTGGCCATTTAATTTGATCTTACACAGACTTCGTCGTCTATGCCACTCATGGATGTGGTCCGTGATATGGGTAACAATATCTATTTATAAGAAAGGAGGATCTTGACACCAACATCATATTGAGCTAGTAATTGGAAGAACTACAAGAAATTCAATGTTAGGGAAACAAAGATGGGATTTGCCCCATGCGGTTGATCAATGTATCACTTGGATTCATTTCTAGTGAAGGTTCTTTGTAATAGACGTAATTTAATGGATTCATCCACTATGGAGTTGGAGGAACACCATAAGTGGAAGGACATAATATGTTTTTGTGTGTCCTCCCTAGCCTTCCCCTCAAACTTAGGGATGTCCGAAAGGAGGGCCACATGGGATCATGTCTAATAGAGTCATTAGTCAACATAGCCAAGTTGGGAAATTTAAGGTTGGCCATGAAAGACAAGCTAGTAGCAGGATGTGACATGGTAGTGCTATCATGGGTGTTGTACATAGAGGCAATTGAAGGGCCGCCTCTTCCAAGTGGTGGAAGGATGATGGTCATCATGAGGGAGATCGTGGAACCAACGACATGGGTTGATGTGACTGTGATGGAGGGTTTAGTGCCCCCAACAATAAATCTAGGGACTAGATGGACTATAGTCACGGGAGTGGTCCCGCTACCAAAGGGTATGGACATAGTAACAATATGGATTGTGGTCATGGGGGTGGTCCCGCTACCAGTGGTTATGGGCCTAGTAACCGTATGGACTATACTAGTGGAAGTAGGTCCAATGCTATCCAAAATAGTGCTTCTCATGGGACTAAAATCCATATTTGTTGTCGTAGTGGCTATAGGGACACTGCCGCACCCACCACCAACAATCTCTCTATAAAGTGGGCCAGGTTTCATGCCAACCATAGTTGGAATACATGTGGGTGAGTGTATGGGGGAATATGATGATGAAGAATAAGAAGTGAACTTATGTGCCTTGGGGAAAAATTTTATAAACGAGGAGGTGCGCCGGAAGGAGGTACAATGAGTGGTGACTAGCAGACCATGTTGCGGTGACTGCCCCCGAAATCTACAAGAGTATCTTGGGGAAGCAATGGTGATGGTTGTGCGAATGTGAAATTGGTATGGTCTGAAAATAGGATAAAAAAATCCTAATGCAACCGAGTGTTCATGAGGAGATATCTCAAGAAAAGGGGCACTCGGGCTAAAGGGCTCAAAAATCCTAATGTAGTCGAGCATGCAAGAGTAAATCTCATAACAAAGGGGTGCTCAAGCCAAAAACAAGTTCTGAAAACCTGTTGTAACCATGTGCTACATCAAGTGGGAGACAAAAAAGTGGCAAAAAAACTAACAAGCAGCACTACCTATCAAAATAAAATGACCCACTAACCTATGGGTTATGGGTGCAAGCATCCACCTAACTACAGAATGGAAGCCCTAAAAAATCACATCCCTTGTAGGGTGATGAAATCCGTAGTCAAATGATACGAAATGGAAAAGAGCCCTTAAAAAAAGAAAACCAATATACCTCCTTCAAGGAACGTCTAGAAAGGTGTTGTGTCCCTTTTAAGAAATTGGAAAAATTGGGAAAAATTGCAATTTTTGGCCAATTCGACCCTTGGACTAGTGGTGACTCAAATGATTCCAAATGGCTCCTAAGGCTTTAGAATTGGCTATGGAAGTGTTTGAAAGGCAGTAATACATAAAAATGAATCTTATGGGTGCTTGGACACTCTCAAAATACTTATGCAGCATTCATTTAACTTCAGGAGAAATTGGGGAATTTTACTAGTAATTTCGAGGTTCAAACCCCCAAGGGTATAGGTCACTAATGACTTCCCAAATTCAGTAAGAACCTCCCAAATTTAAGTACAAAGAGATGGATTAGTTATATGACTTCAATGGTCACCTAAATGCATCATTAATCAGTTCCTAAAGGCTGTTGCAACTCCCATAAATCAGATATTTGTAGACATGTCTTCACATAGGGGGAAATGATAGAAAAACACTACAGCTTGCTATGAAATTTGAGAGAAATGTTCCAGGGACTTATATAATGTGTATTAAACTTCTTCAGTACATCAATGGCTCTCCATATAGAAATAAAATATCATATATTGACAGAAACACTTCGATACCAAACAACTTCAAGCTCTTACAACAAGATATAGGGGAAAATGGCACCATTCATACGTAGTTTGGCATTTTTACATAGTTTCTCTTGGAATTTCAATATGAGATTTATATGAGAATCAAATAAAGAGTGTATCCATCATTTTAAAAATAAATGGGGTCCCTTGGAATCCCCCAAATATATCATCATCTCACCATGTGTGCCCTTCCTCCAAGAGCAAGATATGAAGAGAAATGTGAGAGAGTTGTGGGAACAAGTTGAAGAAGAAAAGATCATGAGAAACCATGTAGATTCAACCTACAATAAATTAATCCATTGTAGCTCCAAATTAAAGGTTTGAATGGCCTCTCCAATTGCCAATTATGATGGGAATCTTGCACCCTCGAAATTGGTATTAAGGAAAGTAGAATAAACATCCAACTTGCATGGACAAGCTATGCTCTCCAATTTGCAAAATGAGAAATGATAAAAACCCCATATCCTTCTTTGTTCTTGTCTTTTATAATCCTTCCAAGTCCTCCATGGTTCAAATTGGCACAGTTTAGTTAGCCACATTACTGGGAGAAAACCTACCAGGACTTGTTAATGGGAGTAGACTAAAGCACTACAGGGATAGTCCTACTCCTCTAGACATCAGTTGATCAACGAGAAGAAAATTTTGAAGTGTCAAGTACAGTTGAAATTGGACACTAAAATTGATCAGAGAGTCTATACACAGTTTCGCTAAAAAGGGAAGTTCCATGAAAAAGAAACATATGATGCGAAGTACAAGGAGGAATCCCAGATGCAAAGTTCATAATGAAAAGGAGGAAACGCGTAGTTAACTTCGCAGATTTTGTCTAAGTTGTGAACGAACTTAAGGGAAAATTAGTTGTTACAACTTTTTGGTCAGAAAGTAGCCGTTATACATTGTTTTCGGGAACTGACTATTTTCGCATTTAAGCCATACTTGTCTGTTTAAGATGCATTCATTGAAGGAAAGGACCAAGATCATTGCGAGATTTGGCCAACAAACATGGAATTTAATTCCTGGTTAGTCATTTTTGGGCGCGCCTTAGGGATGTTGCGCATATAAATAGGGTCGACCACATACTTATCGGCTTTACCGCGATTTCAAATTTTTACTGCATGAAAATTCTAAGTTTTTACCAGTCAGAGGACGAAGAGCGATTCGCAAGTGAATGTCTCAGTAGTCGACTCTAGACGAGATTTTGAGAGACTTCAACCAGTTTGGTTTTGAGGGATTCATGAAAACGCCCGTGAAGAAGGTTGTTCTAGAAAGAGGTACCTCATCGGGAATCTCACCACGCCACACACTAGAGATGAAGAGAAAGGATAAGCAGTCGACCACAGAGCCAGAGAAGCCAAGGACCGCGGGAATTCTGGAGCAACCTATGCAGGAACCACCTCATGACAGACCGATCTTTATTACGCTTGAATATACTCCTCCGTGAAGAGCTGATGCACCTCGTGTGTGACTTTTGAAGAATCCACAGTATGAGATTCCATTGCCGCCAATATCAAGGCATGTGTGCATCTGCGAGAATCTGCTAGGAAGAATTTCAGGCTGTAAATTTTTGGATCACGAATTTCTATAGGAGGGGAAGGACCCTCAGGCACCAAAGTACCCTTAGTTTCATCCTAACCAATATATGTGCCAAAAATATAGTGAAAGAACCAAGCAATCCACTCTTCACGCATAGGATTGGATTAAGTTGCTAGTGTCGCCTAGGTTGATGAACCTTCTATGCATCCCGCACTTTGATCAAAGTCCTGAGCTTGCCACAATTGTGCGCACTTTACTACCATGCATGCATCAAGGCTACTTGTGGCTAGACCATAAGATAGACATAAACATCGATTTAATTTACCGGATCACACATGTCAGTAAGTGAGGTGTTGATCTCGTAGTGGAGTTCATAGGAAAAACCAAAGATAAAGAGCTTGCAAAGCAAATGAAGGAAGAATTCAGCTTACAAAAGGGAAGTCATGGTTATATCACAGCTGGACTCAAGCACCAAGCTATGCACTTTATAGTCCAACTGCTGGCAGGAAAATTTTTGAGGAAATGTAGACCGAAAGAGGTGTCGATCACTATAGTTTCCTTAGCTGCGAAGGCCAAGGATGGAACTCTATACAATTGGTCCATTTATCTGTTGAATGAGTTCTTGGACGATGTCCGTGAGACTCAAGAGAGCGGGATCCCTTTCCATTATAGTTGGTTGCTGGTGTTGATCGTATTTGTGGGATGGAAAGAGCCATTATACCAGCAGAATGTCCCAGACATCATAGGAGACTGCAGAGGGACAAGGTTTGCGAACATGTGGGAAAACACGAGGCCAAAGAGACAATGACTGAATAACAAAAAATTGTTTACCTATTATGACCAGCTATGCGAAGTGATTCAGTGCACTCTGCACATTACTAAGGAGATGACAACTGTGTATATCCGCAAGCTAATATTCAAATCCAACCTCCATTTCATATATGTTCATCCAAGAGCTGAGAAGCAGAACCCTGAATGGTTTGAAGGGTTATATCAGCTAGATGTGTAGAAAATTGAGCTGATTATAGAAGACTAGCCGCTAGAATGGAAGGTTAATGCGTTAGTGAATATTAGCACAACATCAGAAGAAAGCAAAGTTGGAGATCCGGGGAATGGAGAAGAATAAACGACCAGCGCGCGAGCCAAAGAAACAGGCCAAGAAGAGTTACATCAAGACACTGCTAGAGTATCAGTAGGAGAAAAGCGTAAGGACCCCGACAGCACAGTGCCAGAAAAAGGGCCAAGAAAGAAGCACAAGGTGACTAAGACACCACCCGATGCGCAGTTGCACGAAGATGATTATGATGGCATTGCACTGCGATTCAGTGAGCACTTAGAATAAACGCTCGCCCTTAAGGAAAGCAAAATCGAAGAATTCCAAGTGAGCTTGTTGGAGAACCTTGCAGAGCTAAAGAGCATGGTAGCGAAGATAGAGCAAGTTCAACAAGACTTGGTACGTGAATCCAACTTTGAAGGAAAGTCAGGCGAGTCAAGCCAAAAGAAGAGAAGGATGCATGCCTTGACAATGAGACCTCGCTTAGCTTGAATTGAACCCATCAATGTCATATTCTTGAGCGACGGACTTGTTGAAGGTGAGAAGAACCTCACACATGTGGATATTAATGTCGGCATGTTACCCCTTGAAGAATTACATAATCTGCATCTGCATGTTGTGGAAGAAATTTGGGTTAGAGACATTCTGTCTCATAACCAACATCTGCAGCCAGAGGAAAGCTATAAAGAACTGAAGGATGAATCCATGGATAAAAGTAGAGAGATAGTCAGCATTCAAGAGAAGCATCGCAGGCTGAAAGAAACGGTTGCAACAGTCTGTGCAAAGGTACTTGAATGCGAAGAGGAACCCGAGGTAGAAGCGACCATACTTAGTATTTGTGCCACAGTGGACAATCTTAAGGCAGAGATGGTAGATATGGAGATTGCTTATAAAGATAAGATTGCTACTTTAGAATCTCAACAATAAACTGGCACTCTGCAGGATGACAAAGAATCCAGAAGTGAAGAGTTGAAGATGTCAACAGAAAAATTCTCCGCAGAAGTGGCGAAATGCCAGGAACTGCTCGAAGAAGCCACTAAAGTTTGGGCTACACTAAAGGAATATCCTGAGTTGCAGAAGATATAGGATGAGCTATAGCAATGACAAAAAGAGCTTGACTCTGTGAAAATACCTATGAATACTTTGCCGCCAAGGAAGAATATCCAGAAGTTCGCAAAGACAAAGGAATTGCAGAAAGAGTTGAAAGTATTTAGGGAAAAGGAGGCTGACACTTCAACGAAGTTACAACCCATATAGGAAGAAGCGCTCACTCTTTCGAATAAGATTGAAGAGAAGTTACAAGAACTCCGAACCATGGAGTATACAGTAAAGGAGCACACTCACGATGCCATCTCACGGGAGATGTTGGAGACTATTAAGGAGTTTGAAGAGGAAACAAAGGAACAGTTGTGAAGCTAAGCACAACCCTTCAGGACTTCACTGCGAAGTTGACCACCCCAAGGGATGCATAGTCGAAGCAACCCAACAGAAGTGTCTTGGGGACGACCCACATGTGAGTGTTAGGGGCCTGTTGGGCGAGGCCCAAGGTGGATCAGTTTTGGTTGAGCGAGGCTCAAGCGCAGTAACTTTGATGATGGAAGTACAAGTTAGGTGAGGCCTAGTACTAGCCTATTTTGGGAGAAGCAACTCCACAAATCCCAGGAGAAGGGTATGGAGCAATGCGAGGATGGTGGATAACGACCTATTGCCTTAGTAAAGAAAAAGCAGTAAGGACGGTCGGGGTAGTTAGAGCAATTATGGAAGGAGCGGCGGACTGGAATCTACATTGACGGAGTTAAAGAGGTAGAATGGTGTAAAGGATGCACCATGGTACAGTCAGTGCCACGAAGTCAAAGAAAACGTCTATCACAAGAGCGTCAAAGCGAGGGAAGTGGCACAAAGGACGGTCGAGGACAAACGAAGTAGGTGAGAAGTTATGGAAAAGCATGGTTAGCGAGGTAACCATGTCATTTTGGGGGGTTTAAGGGTATTGTGGGGTTTTGGCCCATAACTATTGTAAATATGTGACCTTCGGGAACAATCGATAAAAAAGGCAATTTTGTATAAGGAAGGGTTGGATTTTGGTTGGGTTATTGTTGATTGTGATTATCACCTTAGAACATCAAGAAAGAAAGAGGCTCTATAGCTGTGTGCGCAAAGGCCCATTGTAGAGAAGAGTTTGCAGCTGTGTGTGTAGACTGGAACTGTTAACCCTTCCCATTAATATAAAGAACAATTCTCGTGGACGTAGCTCCCATCTAGGGGGGGTGAACCACATAAATACCTGTGTTGTGTGATTGCATCTGTGAGATTGTTTCATGTTCATGTATGTTTATGCTTTTATATGTATTTTCATGTGTATGTTGATGAGAATAATATGCTAAGTGGTGAAACACACATAACTGAATATGCGAGTAATCATGAATGTGATGAATGCATAGTTTCATAGCTAACATTAAACCAGCGGAGTCTGTGGTGTGTGTAACTACCTAAGTGCATAGTCCCAAAGTTGTGCAGTTGTATTCAAAGTATATGTGAAGTAGGTGTCACTTCACTCAAGGGACCGATTCCATATCTGTGAATCACCAAGGTTGCAGAAACCTGCTTCTGTAATCACCCCATAACTTTGCCTCGGGTGAGACCTCAAGTTGCTCGTAAATTGTTGCTGAAAGGGCTAGTGAAAAGGGGTTTTGTTGGGTCTCTAACTACACAGAACCCAAGTCAGCCTAAGAAAGATAAAGTGATCCAACAGAGATCCATCACGTGAATGGGTAGAAGATATCATCCTGCATTGGGACCTAGAAGATATAAAACCCCCTCATGGCAAGTACACCTGTTCCAACAAGCGAACTGGACCGAGACATATAACTGCCCGTCTCGACAGATTCTTGGTTCAAAAATCCTTCCTTATTTTAGGACTAAATGCTGACTCAAATATCATTCCCTTCAGTGCCTCTATTCATAAACCTATACTCCTTGAGCTCTCTAAAGACTTAAATCTGGGCCCTATCCCATTCCGATTGAGTCCTTCTTGGATCCATCATGAAGACTTTCAGGATCTGGTCCTCAAAGTGTGGAAGGCCCCGGTCTCTGGTTCAACTACCTTCATTTGGGAAGAAAAGCTTCTAAGACTCAAAAGAGCTCTCAAAAGCTGGACCAAAACCATGAAATCACCTCAAATCAGAGATTGGAAGCGCAACACTATTTGGAAATGCACCAACTAAATATGGAAGAAGGCACTAACACATTAGACACTTTGGAGCAGGAAGTGACTGTTACACCAAAATGTCGTCACTTGTGTGCAAGTGTCGCAAGTGATGCAAGTGTCATTATCATGACCTAGTGTCATCGCCATGACCATTGTGCAAAATGTCGTTATCAGGACCTAGAGTCGTCATCACGACAATTGTGTAAACCCTTTTCTCTGACTCCTAAACTCGTACTAGGCTAAAACACATTCAAACTGAAGGTTATCCCTGCCCGGTTGACCCTGTTTGAGTAGGTTGGAGCACTTATGCTTCATCTGGGTGCCTCGGCATAATTCCTGGTCAGCTAGGGTGAGCCACTGGTGCCCTTTGTCCTCCTACAGGGTGCGCCTGACCCTCTGTGGTGCATTGTCTCCTCTACCAGGGTGCGCTAGGGTTTGTTAGAGGCTATTTTGGGGAGTCTTGAGGTATTTCTAGAGGTTTTTTGAGGTGGAGACCTATCCCTAGACTATAGGAGAGGTGGCATTTCGGTTCCTAACCTAATGGGAGGATCCCTTAACCATCTTCCCCTAATCCTCAACCTACCCTATCTCTTTAGCCCTATATAAACACCCCCTCTCTCCATGGGAAGGGGAGGAAGGTCTATAGTATCCTTATGCTGGTAGAATCGATATTGGTTATCCCTAATCATCTTGGGAAGCTTGTACCATCTTGGAGGTTTGGGTTGAACATGTTGGATGGGGGATGCAACGTTAAGGCTTTGGTTGTATCTTTTTCCTTTCTATGTAACTCCTTCTTTTACAGTTAATATAATCTCTTTCCATAAATGTTGTCCCAATAATAATGTTTAGAGTTTCCTTCCTTAACTATTAACTTAGATAAATCATATGAAATGTATGCTTTCACTGCTTGTTGGTTCCTATGTGCTCAACAGGTCTTGCAGCTTGAGATCTAATGACATTGGGGCATTGGATCAACAAAGAGCAAAGGGATCTGAAAATTTAAGGTAAATGATATATCTATCTGTCTGCACTTCTATTTGATCTAGGAAAGTAGGTTATGTTCTGTTTGATTTGTTCTAGATTCACATTGAACTAGGGAGACCATGCCTTAAGTCCGCTTTTGGTAGATTGTTCGGTAACAAATTTGGAGACCATACTGGGGACTTACAGTAGAATTGATTTCATTTATGTTTGATTTCGTCTCTTTTGTTTGAGCCATTTCTATCCTTTTGAGCCTTCCTACCATCATATCTCTGCCATTAAAGAGTTTCTTATGTGTCCTTGATTCTCTTTGGGATCATCAGCAGGCCTCCTACCCTTCTACCTTGGGAGATCTCACACTTTTACTGCTCGAAATTCGACAGGCGCACCTAGGCAATGCCTCCCCTACACTCCTATGTGGCCGGCTCACTTCGCCCGAAGGAAAACTGCGCTAGTGGCGCACCTTTCCTGTGTACTACCTGTGTCAGACCCCCTCTAGCGCTCTGTCCAGTGAAGTAGGGTGCGCCAGCCTCTCCAAACTAAGTTTTGACAATGATTTCCTTCAGTTTTTGGGTCCTGGTTTGATAGAGGTTGATCTGTTGATTGTACTTTCCAGCCAAAGACCTCCTAGGAACAACATAGTCCATGTTTGGATGTGTTTTGGTTGATTTTGGGTACTTGATCAATCAAGTGATTAACTTGGTTGTGAGGGGCAATTTCAATTCCCCCACCTATTGGGTTGATTTTTCAATCCTTGGTCAGATTACCAGATCTCTTCAGATCTATTTAGATCCTTGGATCTGATATCCAAACCCTTCCTTCATTCAATCATTAGGTTTTGCTTGCATTTGGCTTGCTTTGAATGATCTTTGAGTGTCATAAAGTTTGTGGGTGCTCTCATTTTTTCTTTGGGATTTTCTGGGTGATTAGAGTGTTATTAGACATTCTCTCATTTTCTGGGTGAAAAGTACTTAGTTATCAAATTTCATCTTGATACACGCATATGAAAATCAAAGTGCTTCATTAGTTTGTTATCAAGGACAATATTTTGTTGCATATAAAGGTTTTATCGCATCTTTGATTTCCTTGCCTTTTTAGCCCATCATAGCGGAAAGCTAGAGTGTATGCATTCTAGATAGGAATTCTTAATTTCATTACTGCTTAAGGTCATTTTGATTATAAAAAGGAAAAAGATATCTCCTTACCTTAAGTGGGTTTCATCAAAAGACAAAGGAAAATGTGCATCGTCATGTAGTTAGGATTTGCATTTTTTTAAATTTCCTGTCTACACCTCATGCATCCACCTAACCGCACAAGATCAAATTAACGCTAGCTTACGTCAAAATCATTTAGTAACTATGTGTAAGTTAGTGACGTGTTCTAGCGTCGTAAAATGTGGAAGCTGTCATTATTTGCCTGCACTGCATTCTGGAGGTATTGTAGTTCTTCCACATACCAACTAGTATATTGAAGCTCTTTCACGTACCAACTGGTATATCGAAGGATCTTTCATGTACCCTAGGGTATATCGAAAGGCACTTCATGTACTCGACGTATATCGAAAGTTGTTTCATGTACTTGGTAGTATATCGGAAGGCTCTTGCCATACGGTTGTGCATTAGACAGCACCACTATGGATTCGAGCTCCCACATACCTTGAGTATATCGAGAGACACTCCTAGGATTCCTGAGACCAACTGAGTTAACCATTTGGTCGTCTTGGCATCGCAATACACCGAGAACAACACTCGGGGAGATTACTACACACATGCCATCCAGATAGTCGGGTATTCAGGCAAGGGTACGGTCACAATCCTCCTTGTCGCATTTTGCTGTTGGACCCTACGGTATATAGTGATTTGTAGCATCTTGATAATCCTGTGAGGATCCTGACTGCTTATCCATTCCTATTCACATAGTTTGCTTGTTGTTCTTAGACTTGAGTAGTGTTTGATTTTTGTGGTACTTCAAAGACTCTTAGGAAGTTTAGATATGGAAGATTCTTCTGGGACTACCAACCAAGAGACCCTTTTCCAGGGTATGCCATTTGTTATTCCCCCTTGTGGAATTGTTGGTCCTCCCTTTATGGCTACGTTGAGTCTTCCTAGGTTGACGATAAGATTACCAGCATGGTTATTCTCCAATCCAGTTACACCAAGTGCACCAATTGTGTCGAACCTAGGTCCTTCACCACATGAGCATCAATCTCATGGTGACCCTTCTCCTTCTTTGTCGAAAGTTGAATCGGATTCTGTCTCTTCCTCTTCTCCTACTGAAAACTTTGATGTTAGTAAGAAGGCGGGGGAGAAGAAGAAGAAAGGGAAGACTAAGAAGAAGAATAATAAGCAGAAGGTCACAACCCCATCCGTTGATAATCATGCTGGGAACTCACCAACCCCTGATCATCATGTTGGGAGCATCGATACACATGTTTCGAATTTGCGTAAACCGAAATTCCCTTGCAAACTTTGTAAAGGGTCCCATTTTCTTATGAGATGCCCTGGTATCTCCAAGGTCTTAGAAATATGGTCGCGTTTTGAACATCCCTTGTCATTAGTCTCTGGAAATCATACTGATGATACCCCATCAACTAGTGACATTGTAATTAAGGGTCGAAAGGGTAGAGGTGCAAACCCTTGTTGGTTATGCAAGGGCATGCACCGTACTTACCTTTGTCCTTGTATGGATGAAGCTTCACAATTGTTGGAAGACATGGACATATCCCATAAACACCTTCCAACTGAATATTGTAGGTTGTCCCTTGATCCTACATTGGTTGATAGGATGGTCAATCTAACCCTACCATCGGTTGACCTAGTCTTTCATCAGAGAGTGAGAATAAAGCGGTTGATTCAACTCCGTCCTTGATCGACCCCATTCCTCCCTCGGGAGATGAAACCCAATAAGTTAATCAAGTTTCGTTCTTGGTTGACCTCACTCCTCCTACGACGAATGAAATCCAAGTGATTAATCGAGCATCATCTTCGGTTGATCCCACTCCTCCTTTGAAGAGTGCAATGTAGGCGGTAGATCTAGTTTTATCCTCGGTCCACCCGAATCTTTCATTGGAAAATGCCCAGATTGAAGCAGCCACCATAAAAAAATCTTCGTCGTATCCTGCTTTTCCAACTCAAAGTGAATTAGAAACCGCTGATATCTTTCTGTTCGGTTCAGACAGCTCTAGGCAAGGAGAAGTCTCGTCCACGGAGCCTCCTCCAAGTACTGAGTTTATTTCATTTGATTCGAATAGTCTAGCAGAATCTCGTCTCCCCTCAGATGTTCCTTTCTAGATATATGTAGGTGTTGCCGATAAGGAAATCTTTCGCACTATAGTTGATGAGGGAGATTATGTTAATATTTTATTCTCAACTGCTTGGCAAGCTATAGGGTCTCCTCAACTTGTGCCAGTTATCGACCAGATTGTGGCTTTTAATAGAAGCCTACCGGACCTTTAAGGATTCTTCCGCAATTACCCGTCATCTTGGGAGGTAAAATTTTTTATGTTGATGTCATGGTTGTCCAAGGTCCTTTAGATTTCAATCTACTCCTTGGACGTGATTATGTCTATGCTATGAAAGTTGTAGTGTCCACACTCTTTCGAGTGATGTATTTTCCCTATAATGGGAGGATTGTGACCATTGATCAGCTTTTCTTCGTGACACCCAATCATCGCATGACTGCCATTCAACAAAATTCCCTGAATGTTCCACACGTATTAGTGGTTTCTTCCCCTTAAGCATGAGGGGCATATCTCTAGCCTCTGGACATCATGCTGAGGGCACACTACTAACCTCTGGACATCATGTTGGATAAGTGCCTTTAATCTTGAGCATAGTTTCTTTCTGCTTTAAGCTCGTTAAAAAATGAAACAGTACCACATGAGCACGGTTCTTTTCCTGTTTCAAGCTCGTTAAAAAATGAAACAGATCCTTTCCCTTTGAGTCGAGTCTTCTCGTAGACTTAGTACCTGAACCTTCTTTTCATCCGCCTATTCCTTAGGCAAATGAAATGAAGCTTGGGGGGCATGTCTTCAACCTCTGGACATTATGTTGAAGTCAACTCGATCACATCTCCACATCATGTGGGAGCTAAGTCACTTACTTCTAGCAATCATGCTGGGGGTACGCACCAACCTATGGATACCATGTTGGGGAAGAGTCCACCAATGGGAATATTTTCGAGCATACTTTCCTTTTTTGGTTTTCGAGCTCATTAAACCATGAAAATAATCCTGAGTTCTTCCTATATCAAGCTCGCTAAAAAATGAAACAGTACCTCTAGAAGTCATACTAGAAGTAAACCGTCAGTTTCTTGTGTTGGAGGCAAACTTTCCAACCTCTAGTCATCATGTTGGGAAGAAACCTGCCAATGGGAATTATCCCGAGCATAGTTAATTTTCTATTACAAGCTCATTAAAAAATGAAGCAGTCATCATGAACATTCTTCCAACCTATCTTCGAGCTCATTAAAAACAATAAGATGGTACTTGAGCTTACTTTTCACTTTTTTCGTGCTCTGGTTAAAACATGAAAAGTGGTTTGAGCTTGCTTTTCACTTTTTTCGTGCTCTGGTTAAAACATGAACAGTGGTTTGAGCTTAGTTTTTAATTTTTCGTTCTCTAGTTGAAATATGAAAAATATTCTGAGTGCTTTTGATACCATTATCGTGCTCGTTAAAAATTTGAGTAAAAAGGCGTGTCTAATGACTATAGGTTTATCACTTTATCCGGCCCCACTAGACTATTTACGGAAAAGGAACTGTGCCAAGTGTAATTTTTTCTTTGTCGTACTCGGTTATCAACCAGGACAAATTTGTTCATGGAGTCCTTTTTTATGCTCTTTTTATATTCCTAAAATAGGAAAAGATGGCCAAGCGAAATTGATTCGTTCACGCTTGTAAAAGGATTTGAATGATCGTCTCCTTGGTGATAGTTTACCCCTTTTTCGAACTAGGGGGCACTATTTACGAAAAAGGAATACTCCAGCCCATCATGACTGGAAGAGTCCTCTCTCGCGTTGTTTTACCCTTTTCAGGGCGACGAGGTTAACCTTATGAAAAAGGACCTTTGGAGTCTTCTTTAGTTCTTTTCAGACTCTCTAAACATGAAATGACGCAGAGTTTACCTTCTATGGACTCGTTAAAATTTGACATTGAAGGGCCCGTCATGGGATGAACCCCTCCTTTCCAAGGTTCGTGAAACATTTGGGATTGGACTCATCCATGGGATGAGCTTTACCGAGCATCTATTTACCCTCTTCAATCTCGTTAAAAAACGAGGCACTCATAAATCATGATGGGGAAAAAGGGAAGATTTTGTATTACACTTTATTTATGGAAGTACATAATCGCTCTTGAACATGGCACTCATTTTGAATTTGCATTCAGTACTTGGGTAATCCGTTTGTTTTCAATTTCTGCTGATTTCATTAATCGCGTCACTCCTTTGGGTCATCCAAAGAATGCTTCTACTATCAGTCGCATTGGGGGTTAGTGTCGTTCTCGTCATGTCAATGCTGCCAAATCATGCCATGCCCATGTTCAAGAGATGTTCATTGCTTATGATATACATTCAATACACCTTCCATCATGTCGGTCTACCTTGATTCAGTCTTGCACATTTCTCTACTGTTTGATTCACTCCAAACATCTGTCATCGAGTTTCGTGTCAATGATGGGGGATTCATCATGGCCCTCTTTCGACGTATTCATCCTTGTCAACTTCAACACATCATCCAAGGATTGAATCTAGAAACCAATCGAGTACCTCGTGCCTACATGCCTTAATGGCAAGTTACCTCGCTTTCAACATGAGTTTACATCATTGACTCTTGATTGAAAGATCCCATCGAGTGTTTGACTTCAAGCCCTTTATTCACATTCGATGGTTTGTACTATGATACCTTGGGAATCATTGACATCAATGGTGATTTCCCTAGTACTTGTTAACATTATACATCAATGACCAATAATCAAGTGATTTCTACCATGTTCGACTCCAAAACATTGTAATTACATGGATAGATTCGTATCATTGCGGGTTCGGCTTGAAGACCCTAGGGAAGTCATATTTTACCCAGGTTGTGATGGAGATAGTTTGAGTCATGTTACATGGATCCACATTGTATTGGTCGTGGCTATGTTATCACCTCATCATGGATCTACGATTGTGTCTAGTAGCCATGGTTGTGTTCAATCGGTCTTTACTACCATGGATTTGTAGTGTATTGGTTGGCAGCCATGTTTTGTGTCGTATGAGACTTGTGGATCTCAGGGTCATTTCTGCATCAACTCCTTCCAACCAACAAGTCCTTTCCATTATTCTTTTCTTACTACAAATCATTTCACCTATCTTATTTCCGTCAGCTTCATGCTTTGGGGGGCATTCTGTTACACCAAAATGTCGTCACCCTTGTGCAAGTGTCGCAAGTGTTTCAAGTGTCGTTATCATGACCTAGTGTCGTCGCCATGACCATTGTGCAAATGTCGTTATCAGGACCTAGAGTCGTCATCATGAACATTGTGTAAACTCTTTGCTCTAACCCCTAAACTCATACTAGGCTAAAACACATTCAAATTGAAGGTTATCCCTGCCCAGTTGACCGTGTTTGAGTAGGTTGGCACACTTCTCCTTCATTTGGGGTGCACCGACGCAATTCCTAGTCAGCTAGGGTGAGCCACTGGCGCCCTTTTTCCTCCTACAGGGTGCGCCTCACCCTCTCTGGCGCTCTATCTCCTCTACCAGGGTGCACCAGGGTTAGTTAGAGGCTATTATGGGGAGTCTCAAGGTCTTTCTAGAGGTTTTTTGAGGTGGAGACCTATCCCTAGACCCTAGGAGAGGTGCAATTTCAGTTCCTAACCTAATGGGAGGATCCCTTAACCATCTCCCCCTAATCCTCAACCTAACCTATCTCTTTAGCCCTATATAAACACCCCCTCTCTCTGTGGGAAGGGGAGGACGATCTATAGTATCCTTATGCTGGTAGAATCCATATTGGTGATCCCTAATCATCTTGGGAAGCTTATACCATCTTGGAGGTTTAGCTTGGACATGTTGGATGGGGGATGCGACGTTAAGGCTTTGGTTGTATCTTTCTCCTTTCTATGTAACTCCTTCTTTTATAGTTAATATAATCTCTTTCCATAAATGTTGTCCCAATGATAATGCTTAGAGTTTTCTTCCTTAACTGTTAACTTAGATCAATCATATGAAATGTATGCTTTCACTGCTTGTTGGTTCCTATGTGCTCAACAGGGTCTTACAGCTTGAGATCTGACGACACTGGGGCATTGGATCAACAAAGAGCAAAGGGATCTGCAAATCTGAGGTAAATGATTTATCTATCTGTTTGCACTTCTATTTGATCTAGGAAAGTAGGTTATGTTCTGTTTGATTTGTTCTAGATTCACATTGAACTAGGGAGCTCATGCCTTAAGTTTGCTTTCAGTAGATTGTCCGGTAACAATGACCCTCCAGCGCAATCTTCATTCTACCTGCAAATTGGAAGAAGGCTATTGGAGGCAAAAGTCTAGAAGCCTTTGGCTCCAATCAGGTGACAAGAACACCAACTATTTGCACAAGCAAGCAGAAGCTCGAAAACACTTCAACTTAGTAAAGGAAGTTCATCTTCAAGAGGAAATAATCACGGACTTTGAAGGAATCAAACATACTGCTCACAACCATTTTAAATAAATTTATACAGAGGATCGCCATCTCTAGGATGAAAACTGCCATCATATCTTAAATCTGGTTCCTTTTAAAGTCAAACCAAATTCTAATCAGGCCCTAACTGCTCCGGTCACTAGGCGAGAAATTAAAAATGCCTTGGTTGATATGGAACCTGATAAGGCCCTTGGCCCTGACGGATACACAACTAGGTTTCTTAAATTCTGTTGGCAAACTGTTAAAAACGATCTTCATAAAATGGTGTTGAAATATCAAAAGTGTGACAAGATAGAAGGGAACACAAAATCTATGTTCTTATCTCTCATTCCAAAAGAGAAAGGTGCCACTTCCTTCGAACGATTTAGACCAATCTCGCTCTGCAATATTGGCTACAAAATTATTACGAAATTTATATCCAACTGCCTCAAAGGAATCCTTCCAACCATCATACCTGAAAATCAAGGCAACTTCATCAAAGGAACGCAGATCACTGATAATATTATCTTGGTCCAAGAAGCTATACATTCAAGTATCCAACACCGTGAAAAAGGTATGGTTGTTAAATTAGATCTAGCCAACGCTTTTGATAGAGTTCGTAATGATTTCCTCTTTCAGGTAATGCTTTGATTTGGTTTCACTCCTGAATTCATTAACTGGGTGAAAGCATGCATTGGATCACCCTGGATAGCCCCGTTGGTTAATGGACGTGTAACAGATTTCTTTCAAGCTTCTAGGGGGCTTAGGTAAGGATTCCCACTCTCCCCTTTACTTTACGTTGTCCAAGCCTCGGTGCTCAGCTTCCAACTGGAGCATTTTCGCATTCATCAAGATTTAATGGGTATCAGAAGAACAAATGGATTCACAGATTTAAATCATACTCAGTTTGCCGATGACATGCTTCTCTTGGGAGGAGCCAACACCATCATAGCCAGAAATTTAAAACAGGAGCTGGATCTCTACAAGGAATCATTAGGGAGTAAAATCAACTACAGAAAAAGCCAAATATTTGGATGGAACTGCTCCCCAAGGGAAATGGTGCAAATCTCCAGAATTCTGGAAATGGAAGGAAAAACACAGTGAGATTCTATTAAATATCTAGGAGCCCCCATCTTCAAATCCACTCCAAAACTTGCTCATTGGCTACCTCTGATTGATCAATTAAAGACTAGAATTAATTCTTGGGGTGTCGCTTGGCTAAATTTGGCCGAGAAATTGGTCCTTATAAAATTAGTTCTCACCAGCATTCTGATCTACCAAAGCTCCATATTACTTGCCCCGAGTGGATTCATCTCCAAGTTTGAAGCTCTTCTCAGAATATTTCAGTGGAAAAGTGGGAAAAATAGCGAAAATAAACTTCAATTGGTCAGCTGGGGGAAAATTACCAAACCTATCTTAGAAGGAGGTCTCCAGATAAGATATCTCGGGACTCAAAATCTAGCTCTCTGCGCGAAACCTCTATGGAATTTGGTAACAAGAAAATTAACTTGGAGTAAGCAAGTTCTATGGAAAAAATATTTCTCAGGTACTAGGAAAAAATGTCTTGATACTGGCCCAAAAGTATCCAAAGGATCTCCAATTTTCACAACTTGCCATAAATCTTTTGGCTTCTTCAAGCCTCTTCTAACTTGGATACCTGGAAACGGTAAAAACAGCCTCATATGGGATGACTCTATACTTGGATGGTTGCCATTAGACTCCCTGCCGGGCACTTCCAACCTTAAACAATGGCTCTACGTCAAAAATATAATATCTCCATGGGATATATCTGTTTGGAACAACGATGGAACCAACACCTGGAAAGATTGGAAGATTCTGAATTGCCCAACTCATCTACACAATGAAGAAAATATCTTTCTCTCCATGCTTCAAGGAAAATCTCCCATTGCAGGTCACTTGAAGGACTCTCGTCGATAGGGATCCCACAATGGATTTTAGACCATGACTGAAGGCTATAAGCACCTAAAATCAACACCTTATGCCCCCCTAACCCGACTCTTTGGAAAGGAATATGGAAAACTAAAAGTATGCCAAAAATAGACATTTTTATATGGACTCTAGCTCATAACAACATTCTCACGAGAGACAACCTTAAAAAAATATTGGGAAGGACCTACAAGATGTGCTTTCTGCTCTTTGCAAGAGGAATCCGCAAACCATCTTCTGTTGAATTGTCCCTTTGCAATGGAAGTCTAGAACCTTGCCCTCTCCCCTTGGTCGAATCAAGTTATGCTACCAGCTAACATCCCTACCCTCCTCAGTAACTGGATTAATTTGTGCCCATTTTCTCTCCTTAAAAAAGACAAACTGGAAAGTTGTTGGATGATCCTCCCTAAATTCACTCTCTGGAAACTCTGGCTGGAACGCAATGATCGCATCTTTAGAGGCAAAATTTCCAACACTACTTGGATTGCAGTCAAGGATAAAGCAATGATGGGAGACTGCCTCCTAACCCTTCATCCTTAGGAGAACAAAGTCCTGTTCAATCCTACTGAAGAAGACCGGGTGCTGAGTCTTTATCCAAAGACTCAGAGCTCTCTATCTCCACGCTCAACTCAGTTGGAACAATGGGAAATTCGCCTGGACTCCTCAAACTTTAGAAATTGGAGGAAGTCACTTCATAAGCACATTCTTTTCTTCGATGGAGCTTCTAAAGGGAACCCAGGGCCCGCTGGAGTGGGAGGGGTTATCCTAGATCCTGAGGAAACAATTGATCTCATTTGCTCTTGGGGAATTGGAGATGACACCAACAATATCGATGAAGCTCTAGCATTATGGAAAGGGCTCTATCAAGGTTCAACTATGAACATCAAATAGTTAACTATTTTTGGAGACTCTCATATAATCATTCAAGCCTTAGTCACACACAATCTACCTAATAATATGAGGCTTTGTCAAATTTTTAAGAAAATTATGAATATCTTGCCTAGTTTTCATAACATCCATTTTTTTCATATCCTCCGGGATCTAAATGGTTAAGCGGACAAAGGAGCTAATGCTGATGTTCCTATGAGAAAAGGGACTCTGATATTAAATGGAAATGATCATCATTTTAATTTACCATAGCCTCCTGGGAATCTTGGGAGGGAGATTCAAATCACATTGGCTGGATAAACATAGCAAACCTCTTAACATGGACATCATGAATCTGGATAGCCTATTAATAGGTATCAGTCCTGTATCATTCAGTTGGAAATTATCGATTCTTATTAAAATCATGAGGAGCTGTGTGCGTCGAGGCAACTCTTTACTGTCCCAAGATGAGGGCCAACTGGAAGAAGAAGCGGAGGCGTTTGAAGAGGAAGCACAAGAATATGAGGAAGAGATCTAATTAAAAGTTGATTAATAGAGAAGCATTGGATTGGATGCAAATGAATGGTATTGTTAATCTAGTTAATGGGTTGCTCTGTGCATTTTACGCATTTGATTTTGACTGAAAAATATCTCACCACTTCAAATTTTGGTAAGGAAGACTTCTTGATCAAGACTTGGGGCTCAATGACTGATGAGTCATTCCAAATTTAACTCAGTTAGAAAAAATGAAAGTCTATGATGTATCTGTGCCATTGATTTATCACTATTTTATAATTTAAATCATAACCGTTTTTGTAAAAAAAAAACATTAAAGCACCATAAGCGGTGCTTTTGTATCTGCAACACATCGATAACAATGCGCTAAACTAATCACAATGCACCAAAGACGGAAAAACATAATAACATTAAAACAAACTTA
Organism: Larix kaempferi; assembly: GCA_027924585.1. Lineage (NCBI taxonomy): Eukaryota > Viridiplantae > Streptophyta > Pinopsida > Pinales > Pinaceae > Larix > Larix kaempferi. Next base: position 9,942,591 of record BSBM01000259.1, on the reverse strand, counting down.
GTGTGCTATAATAACTTTAACATCAGGTGTGTTAAATACCATATAAGCATCGACACCGATGTTCTTGGGTGATCATAACACACCATCTAATGGATAAATTATTTCAACAACAAACAATGGCAATACATTGCATTAACTACACCATGTTGGTGCTTTAAAAATACGTGTCTGCACTGTCTTTGGTGTGCATGTATTAATAAAATGCATAGGTATGGGCAAGACTATGTGTGAAAATGTTATGGAATGTGGTGAATTGTTTTTTTGAAAAGACAGTACGGTGCATATGTTAACAATAAGTGCACCAGATAAATAATGATCTTATTACACATTATGGTCGGTGTGTATTAATTACAATTATGCACCATATACGATGTGTCCTTATAATTAACACCCATAGAACTATATGGTGAACTATTTCTTTTATTTAATTGTAGCGCACCTATATGATGATTGTTCGAGTACACAGGGTACTCCCAAAAGAATGAACACCTAGAGAAACCACTTCACACAAATAGATCACAGATCGATACACCGATGTTTTGATGTGGTTTAAACCCTCGAGAAGGAAACACTCCACGGCCCCAGCCAAATAGCTTCTACGGAGCAATTTATTATGCAAATAAAGAAAGTTACAAATGAGCTTCTCATAATCGATCAACTAGACAATGAACCTCCATGTTCTTTAAATAGATATCATGGACCAATCGGGTGTTAAGCCACGGATCAAGGTTAGGTATGATCTAAGAGAAGTTGAGCCGTCGGATCACTCTATGTCTAGAACATATCGTGACCATCAGATTAAATATTTACAAATGCATACTAAAGAAACACCTTTCCTAATGGATATATTACACAAGTTGATCTTAACTAACTCCTAAGTGTCTAAATATCCTAACATCCCCCCTTAAGAACAACTTGGGATAGGATTGAAGGATTTACAAAAGTGACACTATTAGGAGAAGGAAGGAGGCATTAGAGCCTATCCCCCCTTAATGACAAATTCATGAACTCCTAACATAGATCAAAGTTTAGAAAACTTCACCTCTGTAAGAGACTTGGTGAAGATGTCTGCAACTTGATCATCTGTAGGACAAAAGAGCACTTCAAGAACACGATCATGAACAAGATTTCTGATGAAGTGCATATGTAGCTCAATGTGTTTGCTGCATTGATGTAGGACTGGATCTTTGGCAAGCTTGATGGAACTTTGATTGTCACACCAAAGTGGAGTAGGCTGCTGCTGCTCGAATCCAGACTCTGAAAGGATCTGTCGAAGCCATAAAGCTTCCTGACTGGCATTAACTGTGGCTTGATATTCTGCCTCTGCTGAAGAAAGAGAAAGAGCTTGTTGTTTCTTACAAGCCCAAGTGATAGGTCCAGATCCCAGACTGAAAACATAACCTGCAGTAGACTTCCGATCATCAGGATTGCCAGCCCAATCTGAATCAATGAAACCAACCAACAAAGGTTTCCCCCCTGTACTGTAATGAATCCCAAACTGAATTGTACCTCGAATATATCAAATATTCTTTTAGTTGCTTTCCAGTGACTTTCATAAGGTGTTTGCATATAACGGGAAACACGACCAACAACAAAGGAAAGGTCAAGACGGGAATGAGTCAAGTATAAGAGACTACCAACAAGCTGACGATACAAGGTGGCATCTACTTCAGGTGAAGTACAAGTGGCAGAAAGTTTGACTCCAAAATGGAAGGGAGAAGGGGTTGGTGTACAATCTTCCATGTGAAAGTGACGAAGAAGGTCACAAACATACTTAGACTGAGAAAGAAAGATTCATTCTTTGGTTTGCAGGACTTGGAGACCAAGAAAATAATGCAAATGTCCTAAGTCTGACATTTCAAAATTTTGCTTAAGACTGGATTTCACATGGGTTAAAAGCTGAGGGTCACTACTAGTAAGAATAATATCATCAACATATAGAACAAGTATGATGAGATGGTTTCCTACTTTCTTGGTATAGACATTGGGGCCAGAATGGCATCTAGAAAAACCAGTGTCAAGGAGAAAGCTATCCATTTTGGCATACCAAGCTCGAGGAGCTTGCTTAAGGTCATATAAGGATTGGCAAGGCTAGAGTTATTTTGAACATATCCAGGAGGTTGTTCCATGTAAATTTCCTCCTGTAGATCACCATGTAAGAAGGAAAACTTGACATCCATTTGATGGACTTCTGAGTTATGTAAGGCTGTAAGGGAAAGAACAAGGAGGATGGAGTTCATTTTTGCAACAGGAGCAAAGGTTTAATTGTAGTCAATCCCTTCAACTTGGAAAATTTTTTTGGCAACTAACCTTGCCTTAAGTCTTTCAACACTTCCATCTGAGGCATACTTAGTTCTGTAGACCCATTTACATCTGACAAGTTTTCTTCCTTTTGGAAGAGGTACAAGATCCCAACTATCGTTCGCCATTAAGGAACGATATTCTTCATCCATAGTCGCATCCCAATCTAGATTTCCTAAAGCTTTTGCAAAGGTTTTTGGATCATGATTCTCGGAAACTTGAACCAAAAGAGAAGAGGCTCGCTGAAACTGAGAATGTGTTCGACGTTGATCTCTAGGATCACCAACAAGATCACCAGTTGCTTCACATGTTGAATGGACCCATCGAGGAAGCACTTGTGCTGGTGCAACTGGAGGAACATGAGCAAGCGGAGGTGGATTTTCATCCTCACTGTCATCATCAGAAACTGGAGTTGGAAAGCTATCAAGAAAGTTGGAAGAAGAAGAAGGCACAATCGCCGAATCAGGCTCACATGACAAAGATGGCACAATCATCGAGTTAGGCTCGTAGGCCAAAAGATTTTCATCAAATTGAACATCTTCTAATGATTATATCATGAGAATGTGGTTGAAGAAGTCTATAACCTTTTACATCTTCAGAATATCCAACAAATATGCACTTTTCACTTTTAGGCTGCAATGCTTTCCGTTTTTCATCCGGGATGTGAGCCCATGCTTCACTACCAAACACACGGAAGTGACTTACATCTGGTTTAATTTTACTCCATGCTTCTTCCGGTGTGATACCTTGTAAGGCTTTAGTGGGGGTGCAATTAACTATGTAATTTGCATAAATTATGGCTTCAACCCAAAATTGAAGACTTAGTCCCTTAGATTGGATCATACAATTAGCCATTTATTTTAAAGTGTGGTTCTTCCGTTCAGCTACACCATTTTGTTGTGGTGTATATGGAATAGTGTGTTGTTGTTGGATTCCTTGTTCAGTGCAGAAAGTAGTGAATTTTTTGTTAACATATTCTCCTCCATTGTCAGATCTTAACTTAATAATTTGATTACCAAATTGTTTTTCAACAAGGGTCTTGTAGGCCAATAACATGTTAAATACTCCGCTCTTAAGTTTTAGGAAATAAACCCAAGTGCATCTGGTGTAATCATCAATGAAAGTTTAGAAATATTTGAAACCATGAAAGGAAGCAAATGGAAATGGACCACACAAGTCACTATGCACAAGCTCCAAGGGAACCGAGGCATGCCAAGAGGCATGTTTGTCAAAATTGTCCCGATAATGTTTTTCGAGTACACAACCGGAACAGACACCATCCCTGCAAGATACCATCGGAAGACCTGTCACCATATTGTCTTTACATAGTTGTTGCAATGAGTGATAATTTAAGTGACCAAATCGCTCATGCCAAAGTTTGCTCAAGCTATCACTATGAGTAACAAAAACTGAAGGAAAAGATGATGGCCCAAAGTTGTTAAATTTGTACAACCTGGTAATGTCATCAACAATTCCGGTAGCTAGGACCTGTTGAGGATCTTTAAAATCCTTGATTACAACTTGGTGAGGTGTAAACGTCACAATTTTACCTTCACCGGAATGAGTGATTTGATAGATTGATAACAAATTGCAAGAAATTCTTGGAACACATAGTACAGCACTGAAATGACCATTATCTACTGGAATTGTTCCAGCTCCTACAACACTTCGAGATCTATCATCACCAACAAATATTTGTTTGGTGTTACATTCATGCATAGTAGAAAAGATGGCTTGATCCTTAGCCATGTGATAAGATGCTCCAGAATCAATGAGCCATTCATTTGAAGTAGAAGAAGAAGATGCATTATAAGAATAATCAGAAGCACAAAGTGCATGTCCATGAGAGGTAGATTCTGAAGGCGAATCTAGACTGAGGTGGTGCTTCTTCATTACTGCTTCCAAGGTTTCCATCTTTTTTAAACGCTTAGATTCATCATGATTATCTTTCCCGCAATAGTTGCAATGACGCTCAGTCTTCTTGCCTTTTGGCTTGGATCCTTTGTCATTTTTTAAAGAAGGAACTAACTGAAAGGGTTTGGGACCCTTGTTTGATTTATTATTGCGAAAATTTTGTTTCTTGGGAGGCTTGGACTTTTCTTTCTGTTGGGACAATAAGGCTTTCCCAGATGTATCTGCATTGTTAATTATTCCAAGATGGATGAGTTTATCTTGCTCTCTAATCAATGAATCACAAAAGGATTCAAGACTAGGCTCTTGATAGCTAACTACATTCAATGATTATTTCATGGAGTAAAATGTATATACAAAAATAGAATATGCAGGTCCAAGTTTGGAAAGAATATGATAAATGCATTGTTTGTCTTCCCTTCTAATCTTGCATTCTTCACATAAGAGTTTAAGAGTTTTGTACTTAGATAAATAATCTTGAATGCATGAAAAATCACTTGGATTTAAAGAAATCAACTTATTTTCGAGTTGGTGACCTCGAATTTCATTGTGTTTACAAAACACGATTCCAACTTGTCCCAAGCAGCATCAGGTTCATCAATTCCAGATATGTGGAATCACAAATCAGTAGAGATTGACATCCCAATCAATCCACGATCTTCGTCACATCTATTTTCCCATTTGATTTTCTTATTTTCATCAGTGAGTTCTATTTCTTTCCCTAAGGTAATTTTGAAAAGTCCCTTACTTCGTAGAACATCCTCCACACAAGATTTCCATGAGAAATAGTTGGAATTTGTAAGTAGAATATCACAAGGGGCAGCCATATTTGTAAATTAATGGATGTAAAAACAGAAACAAATAGTCTCGATGCAAAGAGCTTGAAAAAATAGGCGGTTTAAAAAAAATGACATTGAAAACTGACTCTGTATGATGAAGTTATGCTTGATCAAAGAAAATGTTGAAGATGTCCCACTAGTGACGTGGTAGATAGAGAATGACCAGCTAAAAAAAAAGGACCCCCCTCTTCCCAAGATGAACCTTTGACAATCATTTTAGAAGAAAGTTGGTTTAAGTGAATCACTTTTATAAAATAAGTGATGTCACTTTTACAATGATGTTACTTTAAATAGTGCAGCAATAAAATGAACTTAAGTGACTCACTTTTTAATTTTTTTATTATTTAAGTGAGATGCACTTTTACAATAAAATAACTTGAAACTAGAAATTGCATGCACTTTTATTTTTAAAAGTAACTTCCTAAGACTTGAACTCAAGACCCATTAAGGAATAAAAGAACTTTGAACCAAGTGAGCTAGATTAAAAGGTATGTAAAATATGGGAAGGGGGAAGGGTTTTTTTTTTTTGAACTCTTCTTGTTCAGTTTCCGTGTTTGCCTTTTTTTCTACAAATCACACTATAAACCAAAACAAAACAAAAATTTCCACGCTTGTGGGGTTAGATCTCGTTAGCTTGCCCGGAAAGTCTACGTTTTCTCTATGTTTCTAATTTGTCGAAATCACACAAGGTGCATGGCAAAGAGCATATGCAGCTGAGAAAAACCCTTTCCCTTTCTGTTTCTGATTCGCCGAGATTGCACAAGGTGCACAGAAAAGAGCATACACAAACAGGGGAAGCAACAATCCGAAACTAAGAAATATCTAACAATAAAAACTGATAAAATATGATATATATATATATTTTTTTTTAACACGAAATAAAAAACGTCATTGTAACATTATACCTTCAAATCTGATGAAATACGCGTTTCTGAAGCAACCGGGAACCGTTTTCGGTCAAACGAAAACTATTTCCCAATGGAAACGGTGCTCCGGATGCAATGGAACACCTCCCACAGTCCAGAAATGCACAGAAATACCAGAACCAGAAACCCTTTCAAGTTTCAGCAACAACAGTTCAAGATCTAGATCACAACCGGAAGCAGCTCTTCATAAAAGCTCTGATACCATGTTTGGGTACACAGGGTACTCCCAAAATACTGAACACCTAGAGAAACCACTTCACACAAACATATCACAGATCGATACACCGATGTTTTGACGTGGTTTAAACCCTCAAGAGGAAAACACTCCATGACCCCAGCCAAATAGCTTCTACGGAGCAATTTATTATGCAAAGAAAGAAAGTTACAAATGAGCTTCTCATAATCGATCAACTAGACAATGACCCTCCATGCTCTTTAAATAGAGATCATGGACCAATCGAGTGTTAAGCCGCTGATCAAGGTTAGGTATGATCTAAGAGAAGTTGAGCCTTCGGATCACTCTATGTCTAAAACATATCGTGACCGTCGGATTAAATATTTACAAATGCATACGAATACATACTAAAGAAACACACTTTTCCTAACGAATATATTACACAAGTTAACTACACAATGTTGGTGCTTTAAAAATATGTGTCTGCACTGTCTCTGGTGTGTATGTATTAATAAAATGCATAGGTATGGGCAAGACTATGTGTGAAAATGTTATGGAATGTGGTGATTTTTTTGTTTGAAAAGACAGTACAGTGCGTATGTTAACAATAAGTGCACCAGATAAATAGTGAGCTTATCACACATTATGGTCGGTGTGTATTAATTGCAATTATGCACCATATACGATGTGGCCTTATAATTAACACCCATCGAACTATATGGTGAACTATTTCTTTTATTTAATTGTAGCGCACCTGTATGACAATGCACTATGTGGTAATAAGGATCGGCCACCCCGCGAGTGGCACACCTTGTAAATTTACAGGGAGCATCAATGTGTGCGATGAGAGTCGAATAGTTCAAACACACCATGCATAATTATTATTTTTTATTTTTAAAGGGAAAATTGTAGGTGAATTTCAATTTTTAATCTACTAAAAATTGAAATTAGAAGCAATAGATGAGAGAAATACAACCATAGGGAGCACTGATAGCAGGGTGATTTATAGACTCAACTGTAGCACCAATGCTTAGTTGGTGTACAACACTAAAGGTTGGTAAAAATTATTTTTTCGTGCGATAATTTTTTCTTCTTTTACCCTGATTCGGTGTGCATGAGTACTAGATGCACTCGTGTATTTGTAAGGCATACTGTTAATGAATATAAAAATAAAAAATTGTATTTCATCCTTTTTATTTTATTTTTATTTTACCCTACTCCAGTGCGCTCAATTAAATGAAGCATCAATGTGTTCAGAAGAAAGAAACACATTGCTAAGCAATACTAAAACATAAAAATAGTATTCCATCTTTTTTTTTAATTTTACCCTACTCTTGTGCTCTTAATTAAATGGCACACTGGTGTGTTCAAAAGAAAGAAACACATCACTAATCAATATAAAAATTAAAAGAAAATTTCTCGTCTGACATTTTTAATTTTACCATCCATTGGTGTGCTCTACAATTGTACCTCCTGGTGCATTCATTAGCTACGAGTGCACTGACTATGAAGATGACTATATTCTCATGCTCCAGATATAGATACACCTTGGTGCATGCATATATGGATGACCTGCCGCAAGGGAATGGCAATGAAAAAGATTTTGTCAAGTGCCAATTAATGAGAAACGTTGAATTCAATGCATGGAGTTTATTAACACATGGGTGCATTATCCTATCTAGAAAGCATCGTAATTTAATAAAAAAACATATGTTTTCCATTCAAAGGCATGTATTAATATTTGTGGCTAGAATCGGTTTGTTATGTATGATGACGCATCGATGCGTTATGTTATTTGAAATGCGTATGTTAGTGTTGTCGATGTAAATTAAAAAAAAACATTTTCTTCCACATTGAATGAGAATTTTTGATATCAGTGCATTATGTTGTTTTCCACACCAATGCGTTTATATTAATTGTGCACCAATGCACTTTGTAGACATAATGCCCCATGTAAATATATTGAATATACATTTCCTTAAAGACGATGCTTCTCTAGCTTTGATAGATATATTGTTGATACAAAATCTTGTTCTCCTTCTTGATGGATTCCACTTCTACATAATTTCACAAGGAATCTAAGAAACTCCATTGCTTCCCACTACCATATTCAAACATGAGATGTACTTTCATTGAAGAAGAGTAGCACTAAAAGAGAATATCCAAAAAACGAAATTCTTCATATTTGATTAAGAGAAGATATGCGTGAAGTGTGGAAGTTGAAATTTTGCATAAGTGGAACTCATTTAGGCATGTTTGAGATCAAACCTATTGAATCAAAGCTTCTTTATTAAAAAAAATTGAATGATCGAGAGATTTTACAAAGCATGCAATACTATTTACACTTTACAATACAATCTACTGCAATAGAATTTATTCAATTTACAAGATATAAACTAGAAGTTTGGACCAAATTCAAAGGAGGTTTGAAACTCAAACCTAATGGATGAAGTCCCTTTAATGGGAATTTTGAGATCCTGTTGAAGTTGCTTAGGAATATTGTCAATGATCCCCATAATGATAAGTTTCACAGAATTAGGATGAGTGGCCCCAAAACTCAAAAAACTGTTGGCTTGGCTATTGATGGTGTGGAATTATTTGAATATGTTGGTTTTAAGTTCCAAGAAGAAGGAGAAGATGTGTGGGGTGTTATGGAAATGTTTCCCATAGAGGGATTTAGTTTCATACTCATGACATTGATCTTTTGGAGCCTCACATGCTCAGTCCCATATAATCATCATTGATTTCACCATACCATCAAAGAATTAGTGCTATACTTGAATTAAAGAAATTTGGCAGATAGGTGCATGCATTTTTTCTGCTCTAAAAAGTATGGTTGCTAGGATTGAACTTTCATGTTCCTTCTATGATCTTTTAGTTGCAGACATGAGAAGAGAAGGTGAATCAAGGAAGAAAATATTGAAGATTCATGAATTTTGAAACCAAAATATTTTAGAGAAAAGTAGGCAAAATATGCATGGAAGAAATATAAAGTTGTTGTAATTTTAATCTAATTTCCAATGGAGGTGATAGTAATGCAAGTTGTAGAAGGTGATCCACAAATTAAGATTTGTAGAGGATGTACATTTGGAAACACGTCACACACAAGTAAATTCACTATGTAGAAGGTAATTTAGATCCACACTCGGGTAAATTTGCTATGTAGAAGGAAATTTAAATCCATGCATATGCAAACTTGGTACCCATAATGAATAAACATAGATAAACCTATACATGCCTCATGCGTCAAAGGTATACATAAAAAGTACGTGAAGAAAATGCAAGTGATACCAACACACAGGTAGATAGAGGTAATGCATAGGTCGAAGGAGGAGAGAGTAGCATATAGATAACAAAGTAGGAAAGTTTGCATGAGACAATATGCCAAGGCAACAAAGGTATACATAAAAAGTAGGCGAAGAAAATGCAAGTGATACCAACACACAGGTAGATAGAGGTAATGCACAGGTCTAAGGAGGAGAGAGTAACATACAGATAATAGAGAAGGTAGGTTTGCATGAGACAATATGCCAGGGAGGATAGACAAAACCAACTTTGATACCATTGTTAGACTACTAAGCCAAATGAAGGTAAAGCAAAGACACATAGAGATAATTGTCAATGCCCATTTTCCATTAAGATTATACACATATAAATACAATGGTGTGACCTTTGGTTTCATATTCCAAGAGGTCTCTTGGACTCTTAATGACTTTTCCTTTCACATGTGACTCTTGATGTGAATAGAAGTAATAGTCCATAATATACCTAACCCTAAGGATTAGGTTTCCAACATGCAAAATGATGGCATTAGACACTCTAAATGAAAACAACTTCAATTCACAAAAGATGGCAAATATTTTCCTAAAAAATGAGGGTGCATTGATTTCCCTCGTGCACTCTCTCATAAAGTAGCTTAGAGTATGCAAAATGAATTTTCCCTCTGCTCACATAGTTTCTGTCGTACATCAAGGTAGGTGATGAAAAGTTGCGGTGCATCTTTCATTGATCGCAACCTTAACCTTATATGATTACGATCACTGCAATTTGTGAAGTATTATTGTTTTCCAACATTGAGATTCCATCATCTTTCTACAACAATATCTTATGAGAATACATGCACTCATTCCTTTGACACCATGGCTACCACACAACAATGAATTGTTGCCCTCTTCTATTTATAACTGGTGATTTTGGTTTCTTTCCAACTTTCTTAGAAGGCTCTATGATCTTCTTTGCAACATCTTTTCATCTCAAGTTCATTTCCGATAGATTGAATGACTGCTCTCTTTTTCACCCATAAGCTATGCTCTAACACAATGATCAATCTTCATTTTTTTACACGTCCCATCCATAACACCATGAAACTCCCATAGAATAGAACCATAAACTCTGATACCATATGTTGGGAAAATAGTAACCCAACCATTGAACATTCACACACAAATATTAGACCATGAGGACAAAAATATGTTGTAAACCTCACATTATATTGATATAGATTTCTCTCATACAATAGAGTACAATGAGGTCCCTTTATATAAGACTAGGTGACCATAACAATTATGCCATAATATGATTTCTTGTTCAACCATCTACATATCTAGCTCTCACAATCTTTCATTAAATTCTTAAGTGATCCCATGAGATCCTCATCCCTAATGTCTCTCCTTATCCTCATCTTTTGAATCATATGTAAACTTTATGCATTATATTCATTATTACATTTTATATTGTCACCATTAAATGTCACAAGTATAACTTATTCATTTGGTTACCCCACCATTGAGTCGGATAACCACAAGTTTCAAGCAACATAACTTCTTATAGCCATCATGATGAGACACCATACTCATCTTTGAATAATAAAATCCATTATATCCCATGACCATCTCTAATGGTTTTGCCCTAAGAAAATTAAAATCATAAATGAATGCTAGAAAATCATTGATGGTTTTGCCCTAAGAAGATTAAAATCATAAATGAATGCTAAAAAATCATTGAATGATCTTATTAACCTCACATTTTTTGGAATTTAATATATGCATTAATTTGTTGAATGGTGGTAAATGACCAAGGATAATGAACCCACATTATCCTCATTCTTGGAGCAATGGCACCTCTATGCCCATGAGCATATTTTTTTCATCTTATAATAAAGTTAATAATTTGTATATTAAATTTTTTAATAATAAGTATGTTTTTCTTTTAGGAGATTACATGTTTAAATCCAAAGGGTAGGTAATAAGGTATGTACACCTACTCCCTAAACTTCAGCACTCAAATCGTTGTACATAAAGGATCCCATAAACAAAGAGTCTTCTTAAACACCAATTAGATATCCAATTTTAACTCTGACTTTTAAATTAGATTATTAGAAATCCTCATGTCAATTGTATCCCAATACCATGATCCATAACCAAACCGGTTTCTCCATAAATTATGAGTGGTTATGAGCCCCACATCCATGAGAGCAACGGCTATAAATTTTGAATCGTGAATAACAAAGGCTTCGGCAAAACAGTGGTTTTGTAAAAGCTGTTTTGAAAGAGCGCACTCGAAGTTTCCCCGCCATCTTCTACTTCATCTTTAGTTCCTTCATTTCATTCAATGCCCACCGCTATCTTCAATCCAAACTCTACCATTTCTTGATCATATCTATAAGTTACCCTCACACTTGTTTCACATTTTGAAAAGGTTTCTGCGGAAGTCGGGCTGCTTGACGCTTTCATTTCTTCTATATTTCTTGCAGTTTTATTTCAAATTCTGAGTCAGGTTCAATTTTCAATCAGTGTTTCCTCCCTGTTGATCGATCTTCCAGTGCCTTTTATTGGGTTTATTTGGGCTGTGAGAAATTCGACCCGGAAACATGTCGCTAAGGCCGAATGAAAGGATGGAAGCGCGGAGGAAGTTGGGCTACAAGGCGGCCGTGCATAGAGAGGACGCGCGCAGAAGGAGAGAAGACGACATGGTCGAGATCCGCAAGAACAAAAGGGATGAGGGTTTACTCAAAAAACGCCGGGGAGGTGGGATCCCTCCTCTGCCAACCCCTAACGAAACCCCCATGCAAAACCAGGTACGTTATAAGTATATTGCGTCTAGCTGGCTTTTATTGGCCTTTTGTGTAGTTTTACATTTTATAATCAAATGGTAGAATCAATCAGATCACAATTCCTCAGTTGTCTAGGTTCCCATTCGGCTTCTCCTTCTCAAGTATCCATCAACCTTTAATTCTCGTGGTTTCTTTTAAATCTTCTTTAATGGTTTGGTATACTGTCGAAAATTGAAATTCCAGTTTGGGTGGTATCAGGGTTTTATTGAACAGCATTTTAGATTGGTTTGGGTCTTGTAATTATTGGTGGTGTTTGCCAACCAGTATTTATTAGATCAATTCCCATGAAATCAGCAATACCATTCGTTTCCTGCCCTTCTAGCTTTCCATTGGTCTCGCCTCGGCTTACCGGGTTATTTATTAATCTTCTTTTCCTTGCCGTGTTTCTGGCATTTCATTTGATTTCTTGCAGGTACTGCTAGTTCATATTACAGTTTTTAATTTTGGCTTTCGTCTTGTAATTACTAGGTTGCATATACCGATTCAGGTTTATGGGATCATGTTGAATCAGATCATTGTAGTTAGGTTCCTAGCCATATAGGCTTGTAGTTGGGCCTGCCAATACACCGAGCTTTCTAGCTGTAAAATTTGGGACTGGGGCCTTAATCTTTTCCTTACCACGTATTCTTTTTATTGACTTGCTATAATGTTGAAATTCCATTGTCTTCTTGTGCTGTTATTCGTTTTTCAAATAGTTATAGGCCTGGTCTCATATATTAGGTGGCACTTGACTTGTGTGGCTATGAGATTGATGTGATTACATGTTGTTTTATTCAGCTATTTCTAATTGTTCTTACACTTAGTTCTGGTTGGAATTTTTGATCTGTAGTTATAAGATTGATTCCCGTAGGTTGATAGTTTGTTAGGTCCCTGGTCATGTAGTTTGGCAAATGGCAGCTTCAACCTTCATTTCTACTTAACATGCTTTGTTAAAATTCTATATATTTTCCTTTGTTAAAGAAAATCATACTGATCCCGTTGGCTTTAGTAGTCTTTAGGTGCATGAGTTGGCTTTAGTAGTCTTTAGCTGCAGTGAGTTTACTGTTGAGTTTGAAGATCCACCAAAGCAATGTCCTGCATATATTTATTTGAATCACAATTACCTACATTATGTAAATTTCCAGCAGTCCCTATCCTCTTCACCAGTTTTCTATGTTATGTACTAAATGGATAGCACACTCTGATGTTCATGTCTATATGGAATTATTGGGTATTGATTCAAAATTTCAATCATGGGTATCTGAGATTTGCATGTTTGTAATAGTTGGGTCTTTCCAGATTGGTCACAGATTATTTGTTCCAATTCGTACTCTTCCCTTCTCTTAATAGTCTCTTTATGTATGGATCCACGAGGATGTAAATTTCCATTTGGATAGACGTGGATTGTCAATTGCCTAAGAAGACACGCTGATTGCCACACGGTTTCTATTTATCGACAATGGAGCTTGGGTTAACCCATGATTCTTCTTATTTTATACAGTCAGTAACTTGTACATTTACATGGGTAAAGTCGGCTTAATATGTTTTCACTCATGTTTTGCAATAGATCCTAAATTCCTAGGGAGCCTGGTTGAACATGGTTTTCTTGTTTCAACGTATCTCAATATTAAAATTCACTTGGATTGTCCTCTGTATTTGGGTGTAGAGGAATTAGTCCTTAGTAGAGGTCAATTTACTCATAGCTCACATGGATCACTAACTTTCATCTATTTCGGCATTACTGAGTTTTCTTGTTTGAAAGTATCTTGATGTTAGAATTAGATTGTCGTTTGTATTTTTTGGATATAAGAAAATTATTCCTCAGTGGAAAATTAGTCCTCAGTGAATTCTACGATCTGATCTGCATATAGTGCAGGCTTTATCTGTTGTGGGGAGTGAACATTCATTCTCACTATCTCTCTCTCTGTATCATAATCATATTCATCTTATGTTTTTACATATTATTTCTTTTCCATTGGTTACTTGATATGTGGATGCACATGAACTGGTGCGTTGCATTTAGATTTGTTGTCTTTAGGTAGCTTGACATAAATATCTATACTTTTCTAATACTCTTTCATGTTACTGGTTTATCTCTAATGCTATGATGTCTGTTCCTACAGTTGGACACTTTAGCATCGGCGGCAATCGCAATTACGTCTGAAGATCCAATAAAACAGCTTGATGCTACTACCTTGTTTCGGAAATGGCTGTCCCTTGGTCAGTTAATCAGTAAATATTTTTAACATTCATGACACAATAGGGTGTATTAAAACACCATTTTGAATCATGTTTTATTCTTAATCATTCCCTTGTATCACATTTCACTTACAATTCCTCACAATTATTTATACTTGTATGACATTTTGATTTCGCTTAAAATTATTCCCTTGTTACGTTCAGTTTTTTATAGATGATGTTCTAATGTGCTCTTAAAGTGTTTATTATGCAGAGAAGACTCCTCCAATTGATGCCGTAATTAAAACAGGAATTGTTCCTTACTTGGTTGATTTCCTGCAAAGGGCAGACATACCGAAGCTTCAGGTAACGATTGTCTACAACACTTCCACAACTTTTCTTTTAACGGTTTCTTACAGAAAGCATGATAATGCTTTAATTTATCAATCACAGGAAACTTCACCATTTTAGTCACAGGAGATCATCAATGTTATATTAAAATGAACGTATTACTGTCAAGTCTGAAGGAATACAGAAGTGTTAATACCTGCAATTGCATGGTATAATGGTCATGGATGGGTAACTTCAAGGTGTAGCTGCAGGATTATCTGGCTATGGGTTTTCCAATTATTATGAGATTTTGGAAAACTCCAAATAGAGATTATTATTTTCTCATGTAAATCTAATAATTGAGGTGTCCATAAAACCACATTGGCAGGTTGAAAGACTTGTTTAATGAGTAGTACTCTTGTTTCCTTACACTAAATAAAAAATTCAGACTTTGAACTGCAGAAAGATCCCAATAAAGGTGAAAAAGGTTATTAATCTTCATGGTGTTTTGTTAGAACTATTGTCTTTTTATTTTTCTAACGAAATTCTCTTCGTGAGTTTTACCGTTTCTTACTTATCGTGTCAACCCTTATTATTCATTTTACAGTTTGAGGCAGCCTGGGCTTTAACGAATATTGCTTCAGGAACAACAGAACACACAACTGTTGTGACTGAACATGGTGCAGTTACATTTTTTGTCCAACTTCTTTGTTCTCCTAATGATGATGTGCGGGAGCAGGTATTGCACCACACTGTGCTTTGTTTGGGTTTCTTTTTAAACGTTACAGATTTTTATGCTACATATAACTCTGTTTCTATATTTATATCCTGCAGGCTGTGTGGGCTCTGGGCAATATTGCAGGAGATTCTCCTAATTGCAGGGATCTTGTTCTCAGTAATGGAGCTATGCTGAATCTACTTGCCCTATTCAATGAACATGCCAAACTTTCCATGCTGAAGAATGCCACATGGACACTGTCAAACTTTTGTCGTGGCAAACCACCTCCTCCGTTTGAGCAGGTAAACTAGACATATTAGAGCTCAGAATACTTCTGGTTTACTTGAAACTTTTATTTGTCTCTTCATTGAACTTTCAGACAGGCTTTGTTATCAAGTCTTTGGATATAAAACCTTAGTTGTCACCAAAGCAACACGACTCGAACTCGAGAATGACTCTGAAAAACCAAAGAGCAGGAGTAGTCTTAGAATCGAGAAATGCTCAGGAAAGATTATGCATCAGCGAATAAAAAAATCGACAAATATTCAAATTTTATCCAGAAATAATTGAGTAAATACGGTGGTCAATCTCTCCAAAAAAAATTAGGATCGAACTTAGTGTGTCTGGTCAATTTGACCACGTGTTACGAAGAATTACATTTGCAAGTCTCAATGAACTTGACATTGTTTGACGAAGAATTACATATCCAAGCAGACTTGGATTGTTTGCGGACTGAACAGTCCGAGTAATTGTTAAACTCAAAGGTTCTTGTAACACAGGTTGCCACGAAGTGTTAGCTTTGTAAACTGTTTGGTCTAGAGTTCATTTGCAATTGGATTTCTTAAGCTTTATAATATTTTTTAATTTTAGAACCTTCAATTTTTGGCTAGATTACCTATTATGTGAGAGCATAATTCACATAAAACTTAGGCAGAAACATATCAAAAGGTTCTAAAGCTGGGATGGCTCCAGAAGTTCCTATCAATTGAAGCAGAGTTTTGAACGTTAAATAGAACACCTGACTACGAATTCACTGTAATAACTCATTATATCAATGTGCTTGACATATCCATTTAAGTTTAAGGGGTAATGATTCATACGATTACCAACGATGGAGCGTGGAGTTTCTGATTCATACGATTACAAGGCTTCATTTTCATGGAAAATTTTCTGACAACATTGGAGTATCCATGGGACAGCAGTTGAACTTATGAAAATGAATGGTTTAAAAGCCCTGTTTGGTTTACATCGATAATTTAAAAACCCAAGTTCATTTCAAATTCATATTCCCTTCAAGGCCTACCATGTTTTAAGAAAGCCAGAGAAGAACATTGCAGGCCTCCCCGTGCCCGTATTATGTAATTTTTAGAACTTTTTGAGTTGGTTAATCATTTTAAGTTTTGGACTTGTTTGGTCATTCTTGTTGGAATTCAGTTATAGACTTTGCTGAAAATATGAATTGCATTTTTTACTGTAAAAATGGATTAGCATTCTAAAAAAATTTCCTTGGCACCCAATTCTGTAATTCTAACAACATATTTCTACCATTTCAATAATTTCAATTGGATTCCAGCAAAAAAAATCGCCCAAAAAAATTGTCCAAAATGTAGAATGTTTAGCCTACAAAAAAAACCTTTTTGATGGTTTGCGATCAGTCAATAACTTTGATGGATTGGTTAGCAGCAAATTGGCCGAATGAGATACGAGTTTGCTTTTGTGCGAAAGGATTTTTTGGTTTTCCCAATCCCAATGTCTATATCCAGTTCGGGTTATATTCGGAAATCTTCCCTTACAGCTATGGGACGAGGAAATCCGTAGGAATTAATTATGGGAGGTTCATCGTCTTTGATAGAAGTAATGAAGATGGAATCAGCGCTTATGCTAGGCTCTGCATTGAATTAGATCCAAGCAAAAGTCTCGGATAGAATTATTTTGGAACTAAAGGGTTTGTAACTTTGTTTGCTTAGACTCGGCCTATATACTATAGACTGAGGATACTGTATGTAGTGTTCTGATTTGGCCGTTTAGTTACATGCAAATTCTATAGTTAGCCCCCTCTATGGTACTGGCATCGGATATTTGTAAAGCTAATATTCCCTAGACCCTTTGGGACCTTGTGTTTGTGTTGAATGAGCCATATAATTCTAGTAAACAGGATATGCTGTTAATTTCAGTAACTACGAATACAAGTCCAAGTGCTTTTGTCTCGGTTAGATGGACAGCTTTTCCCTAAGCATAATTTCGTTGAACTTGTAACATATCAACATAGATCGAGTCCAAGCAAAGGTTAGGGCTAAAAACCCCGTTACCCTGTTATATAGGGTAGTCAACCCAGAAACTCCTACAACATGGCTAGCAATCTAACAGATATTTTAAGAATTGTAGAATGTACATACATACTGTATAACAAGAAAAGATGTTCACATACTGTATAACAAGCAAAGATGTTCAATTCTGAAATCAGAAGATATATCAAACGTGGGGGTTAATGCACTTTATACATCTTGAAAGTTTAGATCCTCCTACAGAGACTAGAGATACACAAGAGACAGTGCTAGAGCCGTAGACTCAAAGGAAATGTACTAATACACTAATAATTGAAGGCTTGAATTTAATCTCAACTGTACATAACAATTCAAAGTACAGGAATTGTAGTTTTAACAATATATGCTATCCACACTACTTGTGGAATCGCTACATGCCATATGTAGCTGAGGTTTTAAATTCTTTGCTGTGACAGATTGCAATTGCTTAATATAATAAAAATGCATAACAGATCGTTATATGTTGCTCTATGTAGTATGATCTACCTGAGCTACAACTAGGTAGCTCAAGTAGATCATGCCGGAGCTACAAGTAGGTAGCTCAGGTACATCTATCTAGTCTTCTCAAGATTATATGCAAGTGAATAAATTTTAACTTTCTGGTCAGCACGAGCTACAAATTTAAAGGCTTTAAATGGCTGTTCTGATACAATTATTTCATTGTAGGTGAAAGCTGCCCTTCCAACCTTGGAAAAGCTTATTCAATTAGATGATGAGGAAATACTGGCAGACGCTTGCTGGGCTCTTTCATATATTTCTGATGGAAGTGATGAGAACGTTCAGGCTGTTATTGAAGCTCGTGTTTGTTCAAGGCTTGTGGAGCTTTTGCTGTGAGTATCTGATATAATAGGAGAATTCGTGGTATAATTGATGGCTTGCAAGTGCTTGTTGTACTCGTCAGTTTTTTACCTGGAGATTCAGGTTTCTATTTGTTGTAAATTATTCTGAAATATTGCAATTTCTGGTTGTAGTCATCCTTTACCAGTTCTCACTCCAGCTTTGAGAACTATTGGCAATATTGTGACTGGGAATGATGTGCAAACTCAGGTATTCTGCAATTTCACCATTCATTTTCAAGTGTATGCAATTATATTGTCCAAATATGTTTCTTTGACTTGGTTCTTCAATGCTTTTCACCTCAGTATGTTATCAACAGTCATGCCCTTCCATTTCTCTTGTCACTTATCACAAACAATCCCCAAAGAAACATTAAAAAGGAGGCTTGCTGGGCAATCTCCAATATCACAGCGGGGAACAAGGATCAAATTCAGGTTGGTTGTGCAAAACACAGTTGCTAATTTGTTTGTGGATCTATTTTTGCATGTCAGTGAAAGTGTTAGTTTGATTTATTTCTTGTATATATGAAATATTATTAAAACTTATCTGTAAGTTTTGTAGTTTGAGTTTAAGAGATTTTAGGCACGGTATTCTTTAATTTGATAGGCTGTTCTTTTCCAGGCTGTTATCGATGCAAACGTGATTCCTCAACTTGTATCCTTGTTAGTAAAAGCAGATTTTGAAATAAAGAAAGAGGCAGCTTGGGCCATTTCTAATGCCATTGCAGGTGGAACCGACGAGCAGATCAAGTACGATAAAGCCATTATTTTGTGATTATTTTGGTTGTTTTTTGTTGTATACAAAATCTAAGAGACTTTCTTGCTAAATATGTAAGATTGGTGTTTTGCCATGATGTACAGATACTTGGTCAATCAAGGTTGCATAAAGCCCCTCTGTGATCTTCTTGCCTGTTCAGACACAAGGATTTTAACAGTTTGCCTTGAAGGTCTTGAGCATATATTGAAGGTTGGGGATGATGGAGAACATGTAAATAAGTATGCAATCTTTATTGAGGATGCTGATGGACTGGATAAAATTGAGGCACTACAGATGCATGAAAATACTGATATATATGACAAAGCAGTCCGGATCCTTGAGAATTACCTAGCCGGTACTGACGAAGATGAAGAACTATCGGTTCATGGAGATGATAATGGAGGATTTTCTTTTTCTGCAAATCAGCCTTCCATTTCATCCCGCCCCTTTAATTTCAATGAAGGATTTTGAAGATCATATCTTATCCCCTTGGTTTGTGAATTTGCTTAACCTTCTTGGTTAGTCTTACATAGTTTTGAATTTTTGTTGGCAATCTATTCTTTGTATTTTTTCGTTGATGTGGCAGATTCAGGTTTTGAATCTTGATTATTTGTTCAAGGTCCTCGAGTCATTTGTTGAGGATTGGATTCAGTGTGTGTATCTGCTATTTTTACTCAGGCCTTCTGATTTTGTATTGTACAGACCTCTGGAATATGTTATTTTAGTTACTGGTTGCAGACATTCTGTATTAGGCTTGTTATTAAGCGGAATGGTGGAAGTTTTATTTCACATAAAGGCTTGTTATTAAGCGGAATGGTGGAAGTTTTATTCACAAAGTTCTTGAACCGCAGATTCGCAATGTCAATTTTGTCCAAAAGCAGTAATCTTAATAATGTTGCTATTTGCAGTTTCACCACTTACAGATTGTTAAGTTATTCTTCAGTTGTACTTAAAATTCTCTGGTTGTGTTAAACAAGTTTGGCTAGTAGTTCATTTCTTGATGATGTGGATGTCTAAGCAGTATGGAATTATGATTGAATACTAAGTTTTTTAATGTAAAATTGAGAATTTTCAAAATAATTACAAGTTTGTGATGGCAATTTTAATAAAAAGCATTATAATTTATAATATAATTTTTTTAGATAAATGAAATAGAGAATTTAAATTAGAAAGAAATAAATTAAAACAAAAATTGTCATTGTTGGAGATTTTAACTTTGTGATTTGTAAATTCTAAATATTTATAATTAAGCAATGAATAAAAATGTCAATAAAAACTTGGTTACTATATCTTTTATCAACATTATCTATCCATTCTAAAGTCTCCAAAATTCCTTCATGATTTGTAAATCCTAAATATTCATAATTAAACAATAAATAAAAATGTCAATAAAAACTTGGTTACTCTATCTTTTATCAACATTATCTATCCATTCTAAAGTCTCCATTTTACTGCTGATTTCAAAGTCTGCATGATTAACATTCATATTGCAAAGACGGAAATTGAAATGATAGACCAATTGCTTGTGATATGTAATCTTGCATGTCGAAAAATTACTTGCTTGGCCTTGGTCTTTTTTTCTCAATGATGATGACTTTCTTGTTCATTCTTCCCTTATAACCACAACATTATATTACATATAGATACCTATGGTGATAGTTTATGGATTTGCTCTTTATCTATATCAACAAAAATAGGGCACCTAGACATAGGGTCAACTAATGCAGTAAGATTGGAAGGGTCTCCAACCCCTTATTCATATTAGTGACCAACTTCTTAGGCGTGGATATGGTACTTTTGCAATCTAATTGGGATTTGGGTGTTGGACATGTGTTGTAGTGCTTCTAGTTTCCTAGTATAAGGGGGGTTTGGGGGTTGTCAGGGTCCTTATTTTTGTAGGCTCAAAGTTTTCTATAGATTAGTGTCCCAAGACTTGAAAAGAAGTAGAAGACATGTCATATGTTCCCTATACTAGTGCTCTTGGAAGTTTGATGTATGTTATGATTTGTATTAGATCAGATATTGTCCATGTAGTGGGAGTTGAGAAGATATATGTCAAAACTAGAGAAGGAACATTGGACAACAATAAGAAGGTTTTATTTATATAAGTGGTTGCACTTCAATTATGTAATGTGCTACTAGGGCTTGGACCTCATAGGGCGATATATCGACAAGGTTTTGTTGATGTAGTCTGGGTTGGAGATCTTGAGTGTAGATTTGTAAGTGGTTCAGTTTTGAATGGAACAATAAGTTGGATGAGTAAGAGGTAGGGTGTATAATTGCATTTCCAACTATAGAAGTAAATACATGGTATCCACTCATGGAATCAAGGAATCAAGTTGGTTGCAAAGATTATGTTCAAGTATTGGTTTTGTTTAGAAAGTAGTGAGAGTAGGTTGGAATAACCCAGTGCGATTTTTTTTGCAAACATATCTCATCATTTCAAGACAACATATTGATGTTCAGTACGATTTTGTTAGAGACATGGTTGAGTAGAATAAGGTATTTTTGGAGATGGTTGATACCTTGAAGAATGTTGCATAACATTGCCAATTCATTTTTTTCATATTTTTCTTTTTTATTTCTATAATTATGATCTTAGACTATCTAGTTGATTAGTTATCCATTGCTTCTAGTAATTTTTTTTACAAGGTGTAGAGATTTTTCTACAATTCTATCTAATCAATCATTTCAAAATAGAAAGAAAATGTTTTTCATGTAACCTATTTCACTATACAAACACTAAAATCAATGCACCATACTAAGAGCAATGCAACAAATAACTTGGAAAATTTATAGTGTATGAACATTGAAATTTTTGCAATAAAAGAAGGAAAATAGTGCAATAGTTTTTTAAAGTGTTAACAATGAAAAATACAATACAACTTGATTTTCCTAGCAAGGAACTCAATTGTTGGTAATAGAGTTGGTAGATGTTTGGCAATAAATAAAGTAGAAGGTGTTTCCATAGTTTCTAATATTGATCTTAAAAGTTGGAAAATTTTAGTTATTCATTGCATTGATGGTCTATTTGTGCAATTAAAGCAATGTCTATTGTTTGATGAGATAAGTCGTGCTTCATGATTCCTTGTTGCAAATGCTCAATTGCCTATTATGACTTTGGATTGTATAACCTTTGATTGAAGTTAACTAGTGAATTTCACTTTTTAGGCATAGGTTCGCCTTTGTGAGATGGCACTTTGAATAGTGATTTCTTGTTATTGTAGGAATGGAGAGCAAATGGAATTGGTAAGGGATGAGGTGCCTTAAGATGTTTTCCCAAATTGAGATTGTGAAAAACATACAACTGCAAATCATTTTTAACGAGTAATTTTTTTTTCTATTTTTTTGGGAAAGATTAATTTAGTATTTATTTAGTGATAATCCCATCATAATGATGTCCATATTCATTTATTTGTGGATAGATGCATTAACAAAATGTGTTTGGTCCATAACTATTAGTTGTTTCTTGATAATGAATGAGTCATTAGTTATTAGTTGTATCTTTATAATAAATGATAGAATCATTAACAAATTTATAATAAATGACAAACCCATTGTTGGAGTCTAATCCTCGGTGTGAGGAATATCAATGTGAAAGGGAGACCAAGAGTCACCCAGGAGTCCAAGAGTCCATTTGGAAATATGAAATCCAAGGGACATTTCTCATTGTATATATATGTACATTTGGTTAATGAGAAATATTGTACTTTCACGCCTATTCAGTTGTCTTTGTGTTCATTTTTCATGGTGTATTTGGCTGTGTGTTTAGCCAATCTCTTCACCTACCCTAAGGGGATTCTAACAGTGGTATCAGAGATGTTGTGAATCCTCTCCCTAGTGGCTATTTTCAGAACTGAGGTTCTACCTTATTTTCAGCCACCTAACCTCCTATAGACTACCTAGCTCCTTCTCCTGTTGGATTTTCTAGACCTGCAAAATCTAATTTGTATACGGGAATTTTTGGTTGAATCCTCTCATTGCAACTCCTACCTTCTATCTCTGTGTACTGTGCACTATTATCAGAGCGCTAGTGAGTCCTTGGCTATGCTATTTTGAGAGCTCTCCATTCTTCGCTTTAGGGCTTCGCTTCTTCTAGCATATATTTTGCGAAGTAAACTCCTGATTTTTGCTGAACACTATACTTAAAAGATTAATTGCGCGGAAATTAACTGCGCATTTCATAAGTTAACTTTTCAACTTCTCAACTGCGCATTTCATAAATTTACTTCGCATTTATGCGCAGTTAACTTGGCAGCAATTAACTTTGCACAAATTGACTTTGCATAAGTGGAACTTCGCACTTGGCATAACATTTGCTTCGCAAAATTCTTTGACTTCAGGAAGATTAACTTTGCACAAGTTAACTTCGCATAACCCAATCTTAAACCAGCTTTTCAATCAAATATAAACAACTTTTACCATCGTGAAAGATTTGGGAAATCTTGATTTCTTTTACAAACAGTAAATGTAAATAACATTCACGCAAGTAAATCTGGAGAAGACGTGCGACATGCAACATTCAACATTCTTGAGAATGAATTTATAAAACTATGAACTTGTATATATTACCGTAGTAAAACTGAGTAACTTGTCGCATTACATGGAGATGGGATTTTACTATGAAGTTTCACTTCTTACAGAGCTTGGGCTCTTCATACACTTCACGGCTCTTCACTCCTCTTCTTCCCTCACATATCTCTCTCTGATTTTCATTATCTTCTTCTATAGATAGGAAATGCATAACCATCGACTTAAAATCACTTCACCTCGAAGCTACTGTGATACATTAAAGAATGCAATAAATTTCTACCTAAGAATTCTTGACATGCGGAATACAAATGCGGTTACATAAATACAAACTTGACGTGTGCCGGATTGGCTGCAAACTTACTGATTGACCGACATTGCAGATTGACAAAAAGACTGAATGAGTGTCTGACAAAGTCGACGCAGACTAGATACACGATCAACTCTTAATTACGTTTTTCCAACACTCCCCCTTAATTATGAGCGGATGGGGATCATTAAACAAAAATAAAATTTTACAAAATTATTTCATAGCTGAAACATGCTCTGTGCATGACAAAGTTCAATGTGTAGAACTTGTCACTCCCAAACAACTTCACAGATATTGGAATGTGTCCCTTGCCAATGGTTTTGTAAATATGTCTGCTACTTGATCTTTAGACCTGCAAAATTCTAAACAAATTTCTTTATTATTGATCAATTCTTTGATAAAATGATACCTTGTGTCGATGTGCTTGGTTCTCTTGTGGAACACGTGATTTTTTGACAGTGCGATAGCTGAATTGTTGTCGCAATAAATGATTGTGAGTTCTTGCTGGTTTTGCGACATATCACTTAACATCCTCCATGTCCAAATGACTTGACGTGCAGCGCTTGTAGCTGCAACATACTCTGCTTCTGTTGAAGAAAGAGTTACTATGGGATGTTTCTTTGAAGCCCATGATACAACACCTGTTCCTAAATTAAATGTATTCCTAGGCATGCTTTTTCTGTCATCTATGCTGCCTCCATTGTCACTGTCAGTTTATCCAATGAGTTTGAACTTTTCTGAGGTTGAATACAGAATACCAAAATATTTTGTTCCACTTACATACCTCAGAATTCTTTTACTTGCTTGCCAATGAGATTCATTTTGTAACTCCATGAATCTTGAGATTAAACTGACTCCATACATGATATATGGCCTTGTCGCTATTAGATACATAAGGCTGCCAACAAGCCTTTTAAACAGTGTAGGATCTACATTGGATCCACCATCTTCCTTGCTTAATTTCAAACCTGTTATCATTGGTGTTGGAGTTTTCTTACAATTTAACATCTTAAATCTGTTCAAGACATCACTTGCATACTTCGACTGAGATATAAATATACCATTTTCAGTCTGTTGGACTTCAATGCCCAGAAAATACTTCATAAGCTCCAAAATAGTCATTTCAAATTCACTTTCCATGACTGATCTAAATTCTTCATGCCAAAATCACCAGCAAATATTAAATCATCTACATACAGGCGGACAATTAGCTTGTTACCTTGCTTGTTGATTTTTTTGTATAGTGTTGGCTCACTTTCACTTATGTGAAATCTATTCTGAATGAGGTAAGAATCAATGTGACTGTACCAAGATCTAGGAGCTTGCTTCAAACCATAGAGTGCCTTTTTCAACTTTTATACTTTGTGTCCTTGTCCTAGAGCTTCGTAGCCTTGTGGATGTTCCACATATACTTCCTCCTCCAAATAACCATTTAAAAATGCAAACTTAACATCCATTTGGTAAACAAGCCATGTCTTATGTGCTGCGATGGCCAAAACTGTTCTGATAGTGTCCATTCGTGCTACAGGGGCAAAAGTTTCATTGAAGTCTATGCCTGGATGCTGTGTGAACCCTCTTGCTACCAATCTTTGCTTGTGCTTCTACACATTTTCATCAGCATCTTGCTTGGCCTTATAAATCCATTTGATGCTTATTACATCCTTATCCTTGGGAACATCAACTAGTTCCCATGTTTGATTCTTCTCAATGCATTCTATTTCTTCATCCATGGCTTGTGCCCAAACTTTATCTTCAACAACTTCTTTAAATGTTAGAGGATCATTAACTTGAGAAAATAATTCAAAAACTAAGAATGAATTAGGTGTACCAGTCTCATATATCTCATGTAGACTTCTTGTCTTTGTCAGAATTGATGATGTCGAACTTCGCAAACTACTAGATGGAGTTTGTTGTGCACTTGGTGTGCTTGACGGAGTAGCTTGAATTGCAACTTGTGTCAGAGTTCCTTGTGCTGAAACATGCTGCGCAGTCCTGGGAGTAGATGGAGCTGCGAAATTCTGATTCACATGCGGAGTCTCAACCACATCCTCTGCAATGTCATTATGTTCAACATGTGACACGATTTTAACATTCTTCTCTACAATTCCATACCATGCTTCATTTTCTACAAACTGAACATCTCGACTAATAATAACTTTTCTTGCAACAGGATCATACAACTTGTAAGCTTTTGTGTCTTCAGAATACCCAATAAAAATGCATTTCTATCATTTATTGTATAATTTCATTCTTAGCTCATCTGGAACATGTGTGTATGCTGCACAACCAAAAACTTTTAAATGTGAAACATTATGTTTCATACCTATCCAGGCTTCTTGCGGAACTTTGTTCTTCACACTCTTTGTCGGACATCGATTCATGATGTATACAACAGTTTACACTGCTTCAACCCAGTATTAATTTGACAGATGCATGGCTGCCAACATACTACGCGCCATCTCCATAATGGTTATGTTTTTTCTCTCCACGATACCATTCTGCTGCGGTGTATACCGTGCAGTGAATTGCCTTTGTATGCCATGATTTTTACAAAAGTTTAAGAAATTATTTGAAACATACTCACCACCTCTATTTGTTCTTAAGATCTTGATGCTGTAACCACTTTGCTTCTCCACAAGTGCCTTGAACTGCTGAAAACATCCAAATGCATCAGATTTATGTTTTATAAAATATGCCCAGGTTTTTTTTTGTGAAATCATCAATAAATGTGAGAAGGTAAGTGCATCCTCCCATGGATGGTGTTTGCATCGGTCCACAAATATCAGAGTGCACAATTTCAAGTGGTGTGCGAGCTTTGTATGACTTTCCGAATGGAAAAGTCTCTCTGTGTTGTTTTCCAAAAATAAAACCTTCACAAATTCTCTCTGGATTTTCAATTAATGGAAATCCTTTTACCCTTCATATGCAATAGCTTCAGCCCACCAAAATTCAGATGTCCAAATTTGAAGTGCCACAACCAAGATTCATCCTTTATTTCTGTTTGAAACACTGCTTGCATTTCTTTGTTGTCTTTTTCTTCCTTGTCACAATGATTTTTTGCTTCTTTACTTTTTGCTTTGAATGCAGCTCTAGAATTTTCATTCAAACTTACATGAACAACTTGAGTTTATTTTCCTTTTATGATTGGTCTTATCCTCAAAGGAAACAAGCGATTGCTTGTCATATGCACTTCGGCTATTAAGCGATTACTTGGATATATGTCTTTGATTAGACAATGCTTTCCTGTCATATGAACTCTATAACCTTTTTCCATCAGTCGTCCAATGCTCTACAAATTATGATTCAAACCTTGAACATAATAAACATTAGGCATAAATTTCTGCTCCCCCTGTTTGGTTAGAATATCTATCAACAGTACCTTTACCCAAAACAGTAACTTGAATATTGTTTCCAAGTGTGACATCAGTTTGAACTGATTTATCTCGACTAGAGAATAAATTTAAATTACTAGTCATATGATTGCTACAACCTGATTCTAAATACCATATGTCATTTGGACTTTCATGGACAACATTGCATTCAAGTGGAGATGCACATGCCAAGAATAGCAAGCTGTTCAGAGTGCTATTGTTGCTTGAATGTGTTTGGCCTTGCTTTCCTTGGTCATACTGCTTCTTCCTGTATTCATATGCGAAGTGTCCAAACTTCTTACAATGATGACATTGAATTTTTGATTTATCATACCTTTGTCTACTTTCCTGACTGGGCATCTGATTCTGACCTCTACCAGCGACATGTGCAGGGCTGCTGTCGCGACCTCCTTTGAAAGAACTTCTTCCTCTACCTCTAGAGTTTGATCTTCCCCAGCCTCTTCCATGACTTATGGATGACTGTGCTACGAATGCACCTTCCAGTGAGGTATCTGAAATGTTGATTCTATGTTCATGATTGAGGAGTGAGGCTTGCAACTCATCAACAGTAAATTGGGACAGATTTTTTCTTTCCTCTAGGGTCACAACTAAAGATTCAAATTTCTTTGGAAGAACTCTAAGAACTTTTTCAACAACTCTTTGGTCACTTAGATTTTCTCCATGAAACTTTATTTGATTAACCAGACCAATAACACGAGTATAGAATGATTCTACTGACTATGTATCTTTCATCGACAAAGATTCAAAATCTCTTCTAAGGATTTGTAGTTTCACAGTCCTCACCTTGTTCAAGCCTTGATAAGAAGTTTCCAGTGTGTTCCATGCTTCCTTAGTTGACATCACTGCTGCTACTCTTGGGAGTATGGATTCATGTATCGCTTGATGTATGCGGAACAACGCCTTTCCATCTTTCTTCCTATGTTCCCTCTAAACATCCTTCTCAGCTTGTGTGAGATTGTTGTATGCTGTTAGGTTTGTTGGTTCTACATAGCCATTCTGGACTATTTCCCATACATCTTGACCTATAAACAAAGCTTTCATAGTTAGAGACCAATATTCATAATTTTTTCCTGAAAATATTGGATTTTGCAAATTACCAGAAGTGGAAGCCATTCTTAATCGCTTTTCCCTTTTTGTAAATTGAATTTCTACTTTCTGTAAACCAAGCTCTGATACCAGATCAAGGGAAAAGCACACCGCGCAGTTAAAAAGATGAACTGCGTAGTAAATGAGAGATTTATTTTTCTTCGCTTTAGGGCTTCGCTTCTTCTAGCATATATTTTGTGAAGTAAACTTCTGATTTTTTATGAACACTTTACTTCACAGATTAACTACACGGAAATTAACTGCCCATTTCATAAGTTAACTTCGCAATTTCGCAACTGCCCATTTCATAATATTACTTCGCATTTATGCACAGTTAACTTGACAACAATTAACTTCGCATAAATTGACTTTGCATAAGTGGAACTTCACACTTGGCATAACATTTACTTCGCAAACTTCTTTAACTTCATGAAGATTAACTTTGCACAAGTTAACTTCGCATAACCCAATCTTAAACAAGTTTTTCAATAAAATATAAACAACTTTTACCACCGTGAAAGATTTGGGAAATCTTGATTTCTTTTACTTTATATATATTACCGTAGTAAAAATGAGTAACTTGTGGCATTACACAGAGATGGGATTTTACTACGAACTTTCACTTCTTACAAAGCTTGGGCTCTTCATACACTTCACGGCTCTTCACTCCTCTTCTTCCCTCACACATCTCTCTCTAATTTTCAATTATCTTCTATATATAGGAAATGCATAACCACCTACTTAAGATTACTTCACCTCGAAGCTATTGTGATACTTAAAGACTGCAATAAATTTCTACCTAAGAATTCTTGACATGTGGAATACAAACGTGGTTACATAAATACAAACTTGACCTGCACCGGATTGGCTGCAAAATTATTGACTGAATGACGTTGTAAACTGACAAAAAGACTTACTGAGTGTCTTAATTACGTTTTTCCAACACTGGAGCTCTGTCCCATCGTGAGCACTTCTGCGAGCTGCCATTTTGTGACCTGCGGCATCATCTTCTCCGTGAGCCTTCCTTCATCTTGAGATTTCCTTCTGCATGAGCATTTCCTCCTCGACCAGAGTGATTTCCGAGATCAAGAAAATGTTTTCTAGAGCAAACACGTGAGCCCTTCATTGTGAGCTCTTCATCAGAGCTTCACCTTCTGCGAGCTGCGATTTACTGCGAGTTGTGCATTGGAGCTGTGCACCTTCTACGAAGAAGGCCCTCCTTCTATGATGCGTGTTCGTGAAGGCCCTTCTAGGATCTCACCATCATGAAGACTCTCCATTCACTGCGACCTGCGACTTGGAGTGGAGTGCGACCTGCGACTGGTGGTATCTCATGCAAACTGCCATCTCCTGCACTAATTCTCTGCTGAAGACTAGTGGGATCCCGTGGCTCATTGATGTGGCTCGTGGGTGCCAATTGAATGTGAGCCAGTTGCAAAGACTCAATGCTACAATATTCTACATCTTCAAGGACTCAAGGTGCTACGACCCACATTTCCCACGCCCTCATTCACCACTGTGTGGAGATAAAACGTTCTGCATTTGTGCTGCATTTTTTGTGACTGTTTGAAAAACAAGAGAAACCTTAATTTTTGTAAACCTAAAATGCTGCGTGGAGCTATGTGTCCTCCTCTCCTCATGAATGTGGAGTTGTGAGCTGCTGAATGGGAGTGTTTCCCATACCATAAATAATTCAAGAACATGACTCGTGGGGTGAGAGTGACCCATGACTGCTATATGTTTATTGAAGTCCTGAACCTGGCGGAACATGAGTCCAAAGATCATTTGGGGGCAACGATACTCAAATGTGGGGCTACTGAAACAAAGCTGTGCAAGAGAAGACATGCGTCTAGTCTGAAGCTCTGCCTTTTTCCATCCTGGAGACTATAGCTTCGTGAGGAAATATGAGCTCTCCTTCATCTTCGAGTCATGTCTTTATATCTCTGAAAAGGAGCAGAAAATGGAGTCGGGTCTACGCTTGAGAGATGGAGCCATTGAACCATTAACTTTGTGGAGACTTGAATGCTACATGGATTTGTGCATAGTTGCATGCTCTCTCCATGAATGGAGCGTCAAACAACTTGGAGTGTAGCTTCCTATTTCCATTGATTGCATGGTGTTTGCAATGATTGCCTGGAGATATGTAGTATTGTGTGTTCACACATTTTATATTTTGAAAGCTTGTGGATAGTTGAATGCGTTGTAGTGGCTGGAGTTGCATGGAGGAGCTATGTCAAAGGGGCTGCTATTATCAATTGTTTGTCTGAAAAAAGAAAAAAACCTAGTTTATGTATGCTATTGCTGGTACAAATACGCAGAGTTCGAGTTATGTAATGCAAGGTAAAAGAATAAGTGTGCATTCTTTGTGAAATTTTTGCATTCATTGTGTACATTTGCCTGGGTATTTTGACAATTTTTGCATTCTAGCTATAAGCATATTGTTGGAGGTTGGAGACGACCTAGCTTTGGAGTTGGTAGCATTGTCATTGTATTCCTGAGCTAGAGTTACTTATTGGCATCATACCTATTGTTTAAGAGAATTGGTGTACACATCGCTAGATAGCGTGAAAGGGAATCCCCAAGAATTTGAATCATCCTCCCCCATTCTCTACTCAAGACAACTGTTGTGTCTTTCCTTCAACACATAAAAGAGTTAGTCTTACTCCACGCTATTGGTGATTTTTAATGGGGCCTTGGTAGTGGAGAATGTGTGGCACTGGATTAGAAGGTCTATTTGGAATCTTTGACAAACTTGGTTTTGTATATTGTACATAGCTTGCTGCAAATTGTAGATTATTACATTGAAAAGTTTGTATTAGACTATAGGCATGCTAGCTTGAGTACACATGTTACAGAGATTGTTATTTAAGCAGAAGACATATATTAAGCATTGCTTAAAGTGATCACTGGTGTTGAACAAGCTCAGCCGCAGCTTTCAGTGCCTCAAATATTGTGTCAAAGTACATTTCCATCTAGAAGTTTGAAGTCAACATCATCAAATCCAGAGGTCTCTCTTTACAAAGGTAAAGCATTAATCTCATAAAGATCAATTCATGTTCATATTCTACATTAGGTTGAAACCTGCAAATGTTTAGTATGCTCTAGTTTGTTTTATGCAAGTATCAAAATTGAAAGAAAGTTGAATTGAATTGTACCTAGGTGCATTTTCGGTTGAGACTGAAACCTTTCATTTTTTGAGGTTGAGTGCTTGTAAAAGGGCAGAGTTGCAAGAATCCCTTCTCCATAATTTGAGTGAGTTTTCAATGGCAAGATTAAGTGGTCTTGTAGAGTTACTGAACACTCTACTTCTTTCCTCTGTTGACAACACTGTCATGATCGACAAGAGCACTCTCACTCACATCAAAGATTGTGTAAAAGATTCACAAGAAACTCTTGATTTACTACAACTTGAGTTGCAGCTTCAACAAGAAGAAAGACATTCTGAACCTGTTCATGTTCAGAAGAATCCCCTTCATGATTCTATTCAGCATCCTACACAAAATGATGCCACTTCATAAGCACATGAGCAAATCAGTGGCACCCCATCAGAAGCAAAATAAAATGAAGATGAAGACATGAATGCAGAGGTTCTTCTTGTTCCTTCCAAGCCCATCATTAGACCTTGGGAAGAGATCAACCATAAAAAGCACATAACCGGCCTTGGATATGACAAGGAAGTGACAATTCACATTCCTAATTTCTCCAAGCCCATCCAGTTTCAGAGTAGTGGATTCATCCACGAGAGTCCATCTTCATCCACATAAATTCAGACTTCGACATTCCAACATTGTGATCGAGTTGGCCATATGAAAGATCATTGTTTTGATCTTCAGCTTTGTAAGCAATGTGGAAAACATACACACTCATTAGACATATGCTTCATTTTGAAGAAACCTGCAAGAGAGAAGATTCATTATGGGGTGATCGCTTCTTGGAAATGGTCATCAACAACCAAGAAGATTTATAAGTCGGAGAGTTCATTCACGATTATTGACACATCTTGCAGTTGAGACATCTTCTTCTCCTCACTTTGTACTTGACAGGGGGGAACATGATGGCAAGCGTCAAGTTTAGAAGCCTCCATCTAACAACAAGCAGCCATGGTCCTCTACAAGTAAGTGAGATCAAACAAGCATGATCCACATCCAGTTTCAAAGGACAAATTCAGTGATGTAGACACTCAGATATAAGATATACATGACATAGAGTACTCATGTGTTTTGTGTCTAGTTGTGACACCATGAGATTATCCTCTCCTCACATTGTTCCTGATAGGGGTGAATGAATACCGTCAGTAACAAGCGAGTGAGTACAAGCGAGTCAGAACAAGAGAGCCTCTGAAGAGCTATGTTCGACTGAGCTCCAGAGTTGGTAGTCATCCTTAAACCATCGGTATCGAGAGCACCTTCATTTAGCAGAAGCATGTGCAAACTTCTAGGTAACTTGGCAAATAGTTGTCAAGATGGAAATGTTCAACAAGTTGCAGCTGTTCACTTCCTATTTTCAACTCTCTAGTTGGTTTGGTGTCAGGCCATCCCAACCATTCCAGAGAACCTCTGAGAGATTGTTATTGCCAAGTTCGAGATTCTGTCGTTAGCATTGAACCACACACATAGTAGAATATTCTAGCCTTATGCTAGCCTATTTCGATTGATGGTCAGCGTAAAAACCATCCCTTCAGATAGCTCTTGTATTTAGTAGAAGCATGTGCGAGCTTCTAGCTAACCTTCTTAGTAAATTATGTTTGAGATGGAAATGTTCAGTTGGCAGTAGATGCCCACTTCCACTTATTCAACTCTCTTCTTTTCTTGGACTCATATACACCCTTCGGATTAAGGGGGGATTTGTTGGAGTCTAATCCTTGGTGTGAGGAATATCAATGTGAAAGGGAGACCAAGAGTCACCGGGAGTCCAAGAGTCCACTTGGGAATATGAAACCCAAAGGACATTTCTCATTGTATATATGTACATTTGGTTAATGAGAAATATCGTGCTTTCATGCCTATTCAATTGTCTTTGTGTTCATTATTCATGGTGTATTTGGTTGTGTGTTTAGCCAATCTCTTCACTTGCACTAAGGGGCTTCTAACACCTGTTAACAAAAAGGGGTTGGTCCATAGCCATTAGTTAGTTATATCTTGAAAGTGCACATAATGACACAATAATAGGAACACACTTCCATTGAGCAAACATTTCATTGAATCTATAATTTATTCTTAATTGTTCTTTATCATATACACTTATCAAATGTGCTTGTCAAGCAATCTCGAATGCTTCACCTTCGTCATAGCTAGGATATTTAAAAACCCACAAAATAAACAAAAAACATAGTATTACATAAAGTATATATAAGGGGACAAGATGCAAATCCAAAATCAAATCCGTGACCTACAAATTCCTTTGATTATGAGAATTGAGAAGAAAAAAATTACGTGTGAAAGAATTTGATTCTTCAACAACATTCAATAGATCTAGAATTTATAACAATTTTCTATATATACCTTTGGTGTGTACAGTGTCATTGCTTATACTACATTTACCATAACCACATGCTTGTTGAAGGTCAATGATGTTGGATTTTTTGGTATTAGTGGGGCCATGATCACCACACACACTACTCATAACTCTCCTAGACATGGTTGTCACAAAGAATATGCCTTCCAACATTGCTCTTGCAATCCCATGCTTTTGAAAATCCAGCTTTACTTTGGCTTGAGGGCCTAGCCTCATTATTTGGATTTCTTTTATCTCTTTCATTTATCCCAAGCTTGAATTTCAGTTTTCAAAATGTAATGTTTCCCTCAATGTCTACTGCATCATCTTGCATGATGAGTAGGGTTGTTGACCTTATTTCTCTTAGCATCATGGAAAATTCTCGTTCAAAAGCTCTGTTATCACACAATAGTAGCTGGGCTACTATTCTTGCTTAACATATATCTGCACTTTTCAGAGCTTGGATTTTTCAGACATTGGCTATGATGAGCTTGTTATTTGTGATCACTCATGGATTAGAGTAGTATATTGTATCATATTTTTGTTAGACCTTGTGCCAAGGATGAGCCTTGAGAGCTTAGATTTGATGACCAATGTGACCCTTTGTTCCATACAATTTTAGTTCAGCGCCCAATGATTATATTGCAGCAGTGTTTCAGATGATTGTTGATGATTATTATGATGATGTGATATGACCTGTGGACTTCTGATTATTGACTTTGGATTATTATCTTGTTGTTTTAGTCATTTTCATAGCTTTGACTTGGTATATGATTCATGATGTGGCAAATCTATTTAAAATGAAATGAACTCTCTTGATGATGTTATAAATTATAAAATGGACCTATTACTTGCACACCTATGTTTTATGACAAAACTCATTGGTTTCATTACCCTCGTATGAGCATAGATATGGCATTTCCTGACATACTTGTCTGCTAGCTTAGGTACCACTTTCACTTGACTCCATTAATCCATGACCTTCCTTATTTGACTTCCACCCTTGACTTGCCTTCTTGACCTCTTCATACTGAGGACTTCCCCATTTCTGCCTCTGTGTTGGACCGCATCCATGTTTGTTTTGTGTCTCAGCTTTGAGTTGGTGACAAAACTTGCCTTTGGTGAGTTGGATTGTATGCCTAAATCATTATGGTTGGTTGTCTCGATGTTTGGCATTGTGCAGAACTCCCCCTAGTCACTTGAGATGTTGTTGGCTAAAACTGAAAGCTCATGTACTACCTATATTGGAAATCTTTATAAATACGCCCATGGAAACTGTAAACTCTAGAATGTGTTTTTAAACACACGTGCATAAAGGGAAAGAGCAATGAACTGCTAAAATACTCCTTGAAGAGTATAGAAAAGGTCCAGAAAAGAAAATGTTACTCAAAAGTTATATCTGTTATTGTTGACCTTATATGTATAAACATGCCCCAGATGCAAGCTACAATTAGTTGTGCCTCTTAGCACATGTGAAATCCGAGGGGTTATGTAGGCCAAAAATGCCATGAAATGAAATGAATGATCCTAATGAACCTGGATCGACTTGATGTAGACATAATGCCTAAGTTGAATAAACACTCTCTAAACAACTTACCCATTTGTGAGGCACAACCTTTCCCATTGTTATTTTATCCAGCATAGAGTGTAGCTTTCCCTCTCCTCGTCCAAAGTGTCATTTAGTTGAGTTTGGTCAAGTCACCCCTTTTAGCCTAGCCTTGTTCTTAGCCTTTACCCTTGGCTAGCAGTTAGGCCATGTCCAATGGTGAGTCTATCATTAAAGCTGTTGTGCAAGTAAGACATAAATAACATTGAAAATATATACATGATAAATGCCATTGAATGATGTTTATACTTTAAGTTGCGCTATGAATATGATCTAAAGGAACATGTCTTAGTCTTTGTCATAATCTTGTCCTTGGTTATATTTTGACCTAGTCAAACGTAGTTGACCCTGGTCATTCTTAGGATCCGTGATGATGTGGACCATGTATGCTTATGGATGATGATTGATGGTCCCACATACTATTATTGATGAATCCATATGGTGTACATATGATTTAGATGATGATTGATGCAGTCCAACAATTTTATTGTTATTTCCATATCATCAGATTATACACTGTCCAGATATGGTGGACCCTACTCTTGACCCCTCAGGTCAACCCATGGTGTATGAGTACACATTTATATTAGATTTGGGTCTTCTGGATCCATTAAGACACTTTTTATTTAGTTCTGGACACTTCTGATAGTGATGGATGCATTTTTCCACCTGTTGACCCGTTTTGGGCATGTTTCCCCAGCCTGTCCAACAGAGGCATTGGAGGCAAGTTTCACCTAGGGAACTGTATGGGAAGGGGGTGGTATAGCCACTTGTTTTTACCATTATACCTCCCTTCCAGACATCCAG
The DNA here is from genome assembly GCA_027924585.1 of Larix kaempferi. Classification (NCBI taxonomy): domain Eukaryota; kingdom Viridiplantae; phylum Streptophyta; class Pinopsida; order Pinales; family Pinaceae; genus Larix; species Larix kaempferi. Next base: position 9,905,981 of record BSBM01000259.1, on the reverse strand, counting down.
GTGGGCTCAATTTAACAACGTAGGCACTCTGGGTGTCAGTTTGGGAAGCTTCATCGTTTTCAAGGAGGATTAAAAATGGAATAAAAGGGTCACTGAGGAATTTGATTTGGGAAATTGAGGAAAGGTTTTGGCACTTGGTATTCACATAGGTCTTCCAGGGTGAACCCCCCATCTTCCAGTCAGATGGCATTAGTCAGTGGGGTCCATAGTGGCCACATGAGGCCTTTTACTGCATGTCTCTCACAGATTTTGAGGACATGATTTGATCATTTGTATTATTTGGGCATATTATTTTATATTATTGTTCCATGGGGATGAGCTAGTAAGTATTGATGCCTCCTAGCCCCACCATGAACTTCTTGAGTCATGTCCATGTCATATTTGGTGGGCCCTTGTATTTTTGCCCCCTTTAGAGGATGATGTCACCCTCACTTAGTCACTTTTAGCTATGGTGTCATCTCTATTTTGAGTGATACATGTGATATTGTATATTGGCTCATCTTAGCCATTGATTATGTTGTGAGATCTTTTAATCTCAACCACTCATTTCAAAAAGTGGTTTTGAGATCTAGGGTTTTGGTCTTTATTATCTTATATAAGGAGGAGACCCCCCTCATTGTAAAGCACCTTTGGGATCTGGAAAACTTGGAATGAAAATATTGTTTTGGATATCTAATTCTTGGATTTGATTGGGTTACTCTTGTATATGTTCTTGTTTCTAGACATTCTTTGCTTTACAGGTGAAATCGACATCAATAGAAGGGATGCCGAATTGCTTGAAGCTAGCCACACGATTTGCTTGATGGGAAGATTGTAGGGGTTGCTCACATCCACCATGGGAAAGACGTCTTCATCTTGAGGGAGTTTTTCAATTGTGCTTTGTCCATTGATTGCTTCTTTGACATGACATGCTTAGATCTCATTGATTTGTGGATCAAATCTAACTTGATGTAGTTTGATTTACAGGTTTCATGGGACATCTCTCCTCCTAGGGCTTGGACGATTTTGGTTGAAGACACTTGGATCAAGCTTGGAATTGTAACTAGGGAAAGAATCATCCATATGCTAAGAGGCCGCAAGCTTATGAGGTAAGATCTACAAGGTACGTATCTATTTCGCTTGTTCTCCATCCTATTGGTAAAAAACTCCATTAAAATCAAAACCCTCATTTTTCACTTTTTTTCTAGATCTACTTGGATCTAGCTTGGCTCTGGGGAAAATATTGAAAACCCACCTCTATAGCATCCACGACAATTTGGATCTATAGTTTGGTGTGGATTGGCCTCCATTTGACACATTTTCCAAGGCACATTAACCTCCTTGAGGGAAGTCGCACTCCTTGAGGGAAGCTATTGGGGCTAGTTTCAAGAGTTGGGTAGGTGAGATCCCACTTGATTTGCATAGATCCACCTTGATTACCTACCCCTAGTGCGTCACCTCTTTGATTTTTTCCTTGTGGGCCCCATTCCTCATTTTGAGGGTTGTGCCCCACTTGGGTCATTGGGTGATGCATTTTGAATCTTAGATCTATGGAGATATAGGTCATCTTTGGGCATGCCATCCTAAAACCACCTTGATAATTGCCTTAACTACCCCGATCTATATTTTGGAATAATTTGGACTCTATTTTCCCCTCCATATAAAGGCACTAGTCTCCCTTGGGCAATTTTCACTCCTTGGGTTAGTGCCCTTTTCCTAGATCCCATATGTGGGTGTTGTCTATATCATCTTAGATCCATAGATCTACCTCATCTCACCCACTTAGTTCCATATCACCCCTAATTTGACCAAGTGGGCCCCATTTGGACCATTTTCCCCTTTTAAGGAGTGGGCCCCACTTGTGTATTTTCATGGTGCTAGATCCATCCATTTGGTCTTCATAAGTGGCCTTTGTAATGTCCCTTATTAGGAATTTTATTAAAATGGCAATTTTCCACTTTTTTCCCTAGTTCGACCTTTGACTAGTTTTGATCTCTAGGTCCCAAATTTGCCCCAAATGATTTCAAATCTTCTGAGAAGGTATATGAATGAGATTAGAACATAAATATGTGTTTTAAGGATGCCTTTGGACCTTTAAAATACTTCTTCAAATACTCTTTCAATTCTGGCCAATGTAGGGAACTTTACTAGTAATTTGCCTTTGACTAGTATTGGTCTCTATGTCTCGAATTGACTCCAAATGCCTTCAAATCTTCAAGGAAGTTGTATGAATGATATTAAGACTTGAATATGATGTTCAGGGATGATATATGGCCACCAAAATATCTCTGCAAACTCTCTTAAGATTCTGGACCAAGTATGCAAGTTTACTAGTAATTTGGGGTTCAAATCCCCCTGGGGTAAGTATTGAAAATGGCTTCCCAAATGCCTCCAAAGCCACTCAAATTTCTGAATAGAGGTAGGGAATGTATTAAGGATGTTATTAAGGTCTCATTTGCACCATTAATTGATTATTATATCTGTTCCAACCCTCTCCCATTCAACTGCAAAAATCACCAATTCGACCCTTGGGGAAATGTCACTATTTCTTCTCCCAGTGCAATTAAACTAAGTAAAAATACTTCAAATGCTCAAGTACAGTACATGAAACTTGTAAAATACATCCATGGCAGTCCATTAATCACAAATTCATCAGATAATCATCCATTCCTTCGAAATCATCATCAATACATTGGTTCACAACAAGGTAGTGGGGAAATGACATTGTTCTTCCATTAAAAATGAGATTTATACATTTCTACTTGGAATTTCGACCTGAAACTTTTTGGAGATGAAGAACAGAGTATTTAATTCATATTAAAAAAGAAATGGGGCATTAAAAACTTCCCCAAAGAGTACAATAGCTCACCAAAAACGCCCTCCCTCAAGGATCAAGAATATGCCATCAAAACCGGAAATGGTTGAAGGAGTGAGCTGCAATAGAAGAAACCATGAGCTGCCCTGTAGCTTACACCTGCAAATAAAGACTCCATTAAATCTCCAAATGAAAGGTCTGAAAGGCCTTTCCAATTACCAACTTGGATGGGAATCTTTCACCCTCGAAATTGGCTAAGGCAAGAAACTAGTCATCCACTAGCTCTCCCTCTTCACAAATGCAATTGCAAATTCTACAAATGATCAAAAGCTGGTTTCATTCTTTGTTATTGACATTTATAAATTTCTAATGGCCTCCATGGGTCGAATTCCTTCCAAGAGACTCATGCCAACTCAAGTTGGGAAGAGATTCCAAAGAACGCCACTTGTACAACAATTCCTAGTCTCCCACTTCCACCAAATCACATGTGGAAGCATCTTAGCTGCCCTAACACCCTTGAGCGCCCTCTTGGAGTCTATTTTTAGCCCTGACATGTCATATATGTCATATGTCAGCCTTCAGGTCTGGTTTGTGTCATAGGTGTCATAGCATCTTCATCATTGTTGTCATAGAGCTAGGGAATCTAGCCCAAGTGTCTCACTAGCTCCAAATTGTCTCTTCCTCTTCCATGGGAGTTACTCTTCCTCTATATTTCGACCTTGGATGAGTTATGCCATGAATAATACCTTTTGGACTTCCCCAAGTATGTTACCATTCACCTTGAATTCGAATTGGTGAGAGAATGATGCCAAATGTAGTGGGGAAATCTAGCCATATGTGGGTCCCACTTCCTCCATGTGTCTTCATGATGAAATGCCACTTTGATTTTCACTTGTATATATTTATTTAGCTCCTTTATTAAATATTTATGCCATTCTAATGTTCAAACATCATTTATTATCCCCATTATTCCAAATCCCAAAGCTTCCACCCCAAACCTAGGAAACTAGTAATTTTCCTCCTTGGCAATTATTTGACCCTTAACATCAACTTTGCAAACTCTAATGAATATGGCTAATGTGATTAGGCCATTGTGACCCAATTCCAAATTTGGGACATGACAAATCCTCCCTTCCCAATATTGCTTGTCCTCAAGCAATTTCAAACATGGGTGTTGAAGAACCTGCTTTCTGTATAATTCTTTGAAGTTGCCATTGAATTGCCAAACCTTGAGTCTTTGAGTTTCCATGAATATTTTAGAGAGGAACCAACATGCTTTCTGCTGCACTACTCTGATAAAAATCACTTTATTAAGTGGGGAAATCCATCTCCCATACTGCTTGTTTCCCCAAAAAATTTGAAACCAATGAGATAAAAATTATTCCAGGGTCCCATTGCTTGTATTGCACCCCAACAATTAAGAGTGCTCTCCAACCTACACCATTAGATAAGAGGATTCCTGGATCCCATTTTCTTGTATGCATTCTTCCAAACATCATGAGTACCAAATATATATCATCAAAGTACATAACTACATAATGAAAATTAATATCAAGGAGGTGCTTCATCAAAGAATCATGAAAGTGCTTATACCTCCAAGCAAGTAGACCACCGTTTTCCAAGTGCATACAAGCTTCAAGTGACCAATCAAATCTGCTCCAATGACATAGGTGAGGATCCCATGTCTTATAAAGCTGCTCCAAAAGGATGTGATATGCATCAAAATATTCAGCCATGTATTCTTTCATCCGAGAAGTGAATGAAGAATCTCCATTAAAATCTGAACCAAATAATGAGCAGAAAAAACAAGGAGACTTCAAATGACTCAAAGAAGTCTCACCCATACATCCCTGAATGTCATCATCATAAAGATATAACAAAGTATGTGGCTTCCAACAAAAATGTTCTCCAATCATAAATCTATTCACCCAAGTGTTGGATGAAGTTCCTCCAACATCAAATGAATCAAGTGTTGAGCAAGAAAAACCATGAGTCTTCAAGTGACTCAAATGCATATCATAGGTACATCCATGTAGATGTGCATCGTCATAAGGTAACAAAGTATGCTTCTGCAAATGTGAATAAGAATGTGCTCCAACCATATCATCATAAAAAGTAAATCTAGGAGTTCCATACTCCTCATGTGGCACCATCAAAAAGAACCCTTTCACCCATACTTCATTGAGACTAATACTGCAAAACATGGAATTGTAGGATGTAGGAGAATGTACTAACTCACCCAAATGATCAAAAAGTTCAGGAGTTTTATCATGGGAAGGATCCATGTGGGTAGTATCATGCAGCTCCTTCAAAAGTGTGAACTCTTTGTCATAGTTTGGTTCCAATGTAGAGGAATCATGCTCTTCTTTAAAAATTGCATAACCTTCATCAAGAGGCAATTCAAATTCATCTTCCACCACATCAAGTGTTTGGATCTCTTCAAGTTCATCTTCAAACACATCAAGAACATTCAAGTTTTCACATTTCTCATGATCCACCATGTCATGAGAATCCTCCAAACAATCTACCATTTGACAATCTGAAACATAGGAGGAAAAACAAGTATCTTGCAACTTTTCAAGAAGTTGCTCATTTTGAATTGTGAGCTTATGAATATCCTCATTATTCTTCAAGTATGCATCATGTAACAATTCATTAAGCTCAAACAAATGGTTTCTATCAAAAAGCAAAGACATGAAATTACCTTTGATGTGGCACATTGCTCTTTGAATCTTCTCCATGTCTTCAAGGAAGGATGTTTCCTCCAATGAAGTAGCTCTCCAAGAATAATTTGACACCAATGCTTGAGTGTCATGGAGAATGCTGAGGGACTCTTGGATCTTCTTTTCATTCATCTTTAAGGACCCTTCAAGAAAATGAGGCTCTTGCAAATGAACCCCCTCATCTTCTTCATTTTTTCTTGGACCAACTTCATGAAGCTCAAGTGGTGATGGAGAAGTTGATCTTGGTTCTTCTTCAACTGCTGCAAGGTCTTCATTATCATGCTTAATGGAACTTGGGCTTGCAGCAACACTTTCAAAAGTGATCTCTATGTCACCAACATAGAGGTGTGAGCACCCATCAGTAGGTACTCCTTCATAGTTTAAGCATCCATCAGTAGATGCTCTTTGGTTCATGTCTAAGCTAGAAGGTGTCTCGAAATGATCTTCCATATTTTCAATAGACTCTTCTTCATGATCTTGTGATGTCTCTTCCTTTTGCTCCTTCAAGCAAGCTGATGCATTTTCCCCCTTGGTTTCCTTAAAATCAATAATTTTTTCCACAAGTTCGATAGAAAACAATTCGAATCCTTCCTTAAGTTGCTTGGTCATATCTTCAAATATTGTTTTCATAATTTTTATATGCTCCTCACCATCATATGAGGCTCCCTTTTCATCCCTAGTCATAGTTTCCTCAAAAAATTTGCTCTTCTTCTCCTACTTTTTTTTTCTTCAACAAAAGCACTTTCGGTTTCAATATCTAATGGTGGTACCTGAATTATTGTCCTCATGAATATTATACCACATCAGGTGCCAAGATCATGCTCTGATACCACTGTAATGTCCCTTATTAGGAATTTTATTAAAATGACAATTTTCCACTTTTTTCCCTAGTTCGACCTTTGACTAGTTTTGATCTCTAGGTCCCAAATTTGCCCCAAATGATTTCAAATCTTCTGAGAAGGTATATGAATGAGATTAGAAAATAAATATGTGTTTTAAGGATGCCTTTGGACCTTTAAAATACTTCTGCAAATACTCTTTCAATTCTGGCCAATGTAGGGAACTTTACTAGTAATTTGCCTTTGACTAGTATTGGTCTCTATGTCTCGAATTGACTCCAAATGCCTTCAAATCTTCAAGGAAGTTGTATGAATGATATTAAGACTTGAATATGATGTTCAGGGATGATATATGGCCACCAAAATACCTCTGCAAACTCTCTTAAGATTCTGGACCAAGTATGCAAGTTTACTAGTAATTTGGGGTTCAAATCCCCCTGGGGTAAGTATTGAAAATGGCTTCCCAAATGCCTCCAAAGCCACTCAAATTTCTGAACAGAGGTAGGGAATGTATTAAGGATGTTATTAAGGTCTCATTTGCACCATTAATTGATTATTATATCTGTTCCAACCCTCTCCCATTCAACTGCAAAAATCACCAATTCGACCCTTGGGGAAATGGCACTATTTCTTCTCCCAGTGCAATTAAACTAAGTAAAAATACTTCAAATGCTCAAGTACAGTACATGAAACTTGTAAAATACATCCATGGCAGTCCATTAATCACAAATTCATCAGAGAATCATCCATTCCTTCGAAATCATCATCAATACATTGGTTCACAACAAGGTAGTGGGGAAATGGCATTGTTCTTCCATTAAAAATGAGATTTATACATTTCTACTTGGAATTTCGACCTGAAACTTTTTGGAGATGAATAACAGAGTATTTACTTCATATTACAAAAGAAATGGGGCATTAAAAGCTTCCCCAAAGAGTACAATAGCTCACCAAAAACGCCCTCCCTCAAGGATCAAGAATATGCCATCAAAACCGGAAATGGTTGAAGGAGTGAGCTGCAATAGAAGAAACCATGAGCTGCCCTGTAGCTTACACCTGCAAATAAAGACTCCATTAAAGCTCCAAATGAAAGGTCTGAATGGCCTTTCCAATTACCAACTTGGATGGGAATCTTTCACCCTCGAAATTGGCTAAGGCAAGAAACTAGTCATCCACTAGCTCTCCCTCTTCACAAATGCAATTGCAAATTCTACAAATGATCAAAAGCTGGTTTCATTCTTTGTTATTGACATTTATAAATTTCTAATGGCCTCCATGGGTCGAATTCCTTCCAAGAGACTCATGCCAACTCAAGTTGGGAAGAGATTCCAAAGAACACCACTTGTACAACAATTCCTAGTCTCCCACTTCCACCAAATCACATGTGGAAGCATCTTAGCTGCCCTAACACCCTTGAGCGCCCTCTTGGAGTCTATTTTTAGCCCTGACATGTCATATATGTCATATGTCAGCCTTCAGGTCTGATTTGTGTCATAGGTGTCATAGCATCTTCATCATTGTTGTCATAGAGCTAGGGAATCTAGCCCAAGTGTCTCACTAGCTCCAAATTGTCTCTTCCTCTTCCATGGGAGTTACTCTTCCTCTATATTTCGACCTTGGATGAGTTATGCCATGAATAATACCTTTTGGACTTCCCCAAGTATGTTACCATTCACCTTGAATTCGAATTGGTGAGAGAATGATGCCAAATGTAGTGGGGAAATCTAGCCATATGTGGGTCCCACTTCCTCCATGTGTCTTCATGATGAAATGCCACTTTGATTTTCACTTGTATATATTTATTTAGCTCCTTTATTAAATATTTATGCCATTATAATGTTCAAACATCATTTATTATCCCCATTATTCCAAATCCCAAAGCTTCCACCCCAAACCTAGGAAACTAGTAATTTTCCTCCTTGGCAATTATTTGACCCTTAACATCAACTTTGCAAACTCTAATGAATATGGCTAATGTGATTAGGCCATTGTGACCCAATTCCAAATTTGGGACATGACAGCCTTAGTCATTTATTGGTTGAAACACTTGTCACTTCCTAAGCCTCTTCAACCAGACCTAAAAATCTTTGGTCCACTTAATCCTCATGCATTGGTTTCTGCAACCTAACTTACACATTTCCCTAGGAACCTTTGTGTTAGCTAGTCTTCATTGATTAGCTAGGGTCTCCCCCTTGGTCTTGATTCTTCAATATCTAAATTGAAGAGTTCCTCGGTTATCGTGACACCCAGCTTGCATTGGGAATCGTTGCACTTCTTGGGTCACCTATTTAGTTGTCCATCTCCTCTACCGTCCCAGATGGGATACCTTTAGGGACAACTACAAGTTGTGTGATAACAAGCTCATGCAAAGGTAACCTATACAACTACTTGGGAAGGCTTGAATTCAGGGGGGATTTTCTTGTACAATTTATTGAATATTTTGTTAAAGTCAACCACATTTTTTGCATTTCTCTTTTCTAACGAGGAAAATTCCATCAAATAGTACAAGTGGTCTCTTTTTTCCCCCCATTGTCTCATAAAAGTGGTCTCTAGTACTGGCTAGGAGTTGATGGATACTATTGGTAAGGATTTGAAACATTTTCTCACATCTCTCTCCAGGGTTTGTATGAAGAGTCTCATGTAGACGCCATCATGCTTGATAAACAAGTTGTCAGTGAAATCTTGGAACACAACCATGTGTTCTTCAACTAAGGTGACTCTTTCACTATCAAATTTTGGGAGCATTTTCATCTAATTGTCTGGTAAATCATGCAAGTTTTTAGGTAGGTTTAATGGACCATGCCTAATGGCCACCCAAGAATTGATCGGTGGTGAAGGTGTCATATTATCCCCTCCTCTAGCTTCTGCCATTAAATGATATACGATGAGGTTCTTGCCTTGAGGAGAGATGGGAATGCAAGGGATCCCAAGAATAGGCTTAAATGTAGGCTGATCTCCCTTAGGGGAAACGAGAGGAGAATTTTGCAAGTCGACTAGAAGAGGATTTTTGTATTTTTCAACTGGATATTTACCTTTGGAATTTCGAGATCTATAAGTTGAATCTTGAAATTGTAGGTCTATAGGAGATGTATAAATATTTTGTGGAATACTTGAGCCTGATGAGGATTCTTTCTCTTGAGTATTTCGTAGCATCACCATCCTTTCAAGATTAACAAGAACCCATATGTTCTCAACACAAGTTTGGATCTGGTGTGTTGTCTACCAATCACCATATCAAAATCGATGGAGTCGCCAAGTGAACTGCTTAGCTTGTTGTCTGACTCCTGTTCACTATTCAGAATCGGATCTTGATCATTTTCACGCCTAGAGAAAAATAGCTTTGATTTCTCTACTCCTCGAAAGTGACACCAATTTCATGTTATCCCCTTAGATGTTAAAAGGCTAAATTAGACTATGCTAGGGCACGATTGGCTCAATTTTTTAAAGATTTAGGGATAAATGTTATGATAGAAGTGAAATTATTTGTAAATGCTGTAGACACAAAGGACCCTGGACATAATTATTACCATGGAGTTTACTCCTAAGGCATTTCAGTGTGTATATTCAACAATCGATTGAAATGTATGGTGGATGAAGAATTGGTGGAACAAAATGAACTATGTGAGGTGCTTTACACAAATCTTACTCATTTGTGGTAGCAAAAATGTACTAACCATTACTGATTTCAACAGTTACAACACATGTAAATCAAACCTTGATTAAGTGTGGTACATTGGCAGCCTAACATTATTCATACATGAAATAATAAAGAAGCCTCAATTTTCTCTTCAATACATAAACATTAATGACATATAGGATGTCATTCACATGAAATATCTTTCCCTAGCATATTATTTCACACACATACAAATTCATACCATGAAGTTGGTGCAAAAGCTGGTTGCTAAAATATTTTACTGGATCAAGATTGCTTTATAGAGACAAAAATAATTCTGGAATTGCAAGAGGATAATATAATCATAGATAAATTTATAGGTAGACATACACATAGATTTGAATCTCAGAGGCTTCTTTCCTGGATACATTCTTTAGTCCAGAGCATTAGAAGTAATCTAGCAGCTCTTAGAGAGACCCTCTCCCAAAATTACAAGATCCTCATTTACTATTCGAATTCACTTTTATAGTGGGCTCTCTTCTTGTTACTGGTTTTTTCCTTTCTTGAAACTTCCATGTTTCCTCCTTTCTTTCACAAAACCGCTCTTCTTGAGTCCGTTTTAAAATTCCATTGAGCTTAACGATCTAAATTCCTTTCTATCTTTCACCTCTGTTGAGTCGATCCTTGTTGTGGGGACCCCTTCCCTGATGGAGTAGGCTGCCCTAAGTGTGGCAAAGCCAACTTATGATACTTGGAGATTTGTTGCTTGTATTTTTCCATGGGGTACTTATGTAGCCTCATCGAATCCATGACCAACTCAACATTAGTGAAATTTTCATTAGAAATAAGGGGTAAACTTTCGAAGGTGATCCTCAAGCTGATCCATAACTCAAATTCCTTGGTCAACTACTAGACCACAACAACTCCCTTCAAGTTGTCACACAACTCTTCAATTTCCTTTCTTTGTTCCTCTTCTCTTTTAAGACATCTTGGTAATCTTTCCTTTTATGTAGGTCTCCATTCCCATACCAAATATGCGGCAATCCTTTAGCTATGACATCTTTAAATAACCCTTTGAAAAAGGAAATTTTTGATATCATACCCTTTATTTTGTTTTGATCTCTATTTATTAAGACCTTTTTGTGATTACTTTATTGTCCTCTTTAATTATATATGTCAGGTTGGTTTCCCCCAAGTCCTCCAATTGTTCTTTAGCCTGTTATTTAGAAACTTGATCACATCTCTTGCAATCTTGGGCTTAGATTTTGTCTCATTACTTGTTCTCTTTGTTTCGGCTAAGGCATTAGTGTCCAACTCCAACTCATCATGGATCAAGTCAAAATGTTCATAGTGCTGAAAGAATTCCTAGCTTATCTTGTCCTAGAGCACCTTTTTAGCTCCCTTAAGGGGGGCCTTTCCCATCAACTTTTGATTCAGTAACCCTATTTGTTGTTGTAGGTAATCTCTTTCCTCCTCTGAGTGGTCAATAAGGTCATTGTTTTCTTTGATTTCTGATTCCAATTCTTCAACTCTATGGGGTTCCTTCTTTAATCTTTCCTTTCGGGTGTCCAGCTCCATGTGCTCAGTTGGTAGGTCTATTTGAGTGTTTTCTATTCCTTCATTTGGTTGAGGGGTCTACTGGGCAGGTAGTGATGTGTTTTGTAGCTTCATGCTTGATATCTTCAACTCCATACCATCTACTTGGTCTCTATAGTGCTCCATATAATACTTGAAATACATCATGTTTTGGTGAAACTTATCCTTCTCTTCCTATAATGCCACTAGCTTAGGTATTTATACATGACCTATGTTAGGTAGGTGGAGCCTTTTCTTAAGCACAACAATCTCGTTGTCCTTTTGTTACAATAGTGACTATTTTGGGTTAGAGTCATTTGGATTTACCCCCAACATTACAATTTTTCTCTCCAATTCCTTGATGGTCAGCTACTTGGACTTGGTGGCCACCTTCTCTGCTTTTAGTTGCTTCTCAATCTTATGGAAATCCAAGCGCATCTTCTTCATACTAGTTGAAGATTGTAGGACATATTTACACAATAGATCACTAGTCTGCCTATAAAAACCTACTTTGTCTAGAGGGCTAAATTGGCCAAAGTTGAAGTTGTATTTAGTGGTCTTGTAATCACTATAGCTTTTGGATTGGGGGACTTTAGGCTCTAAGACTACCATCTTAAATGTTACCTCTTTGTGGTTTTCTACTATGAGTAATTTGTTCTCTTATGTATCTACTGGTATCTTATGCTCCTTCATCACCTTAAAATTCTTCTTTCTAATGTCCATGTATTGGGAGTACAAGGTTGGTTTCTCTTTGAATGATCCTATTGAAGAAGAGCTTTGTTGTGGCTCTTGTGTGCCTAGTACTATTTTAGGGAAGTGTGCTATATAGACATGTGGAAAATTCTTATTTTCTTTTGACTATCCCGCTGTTGATTTTGATTCACTAGTTGAACATTATCTTTGTGTGATCTCTACTAGGGTCTATTCAGAATCCACCCGTTCGATTGTCTTTTCCTTCTTGCTTGTTGGTTTTGCTTCAGGGTCATCAATGTCCATATCTATGTGGACCTTTGAAGCTTCCCTTTTAGCTCCTGCTTCTATATTTTTTGGAGTGGATATTATTGTGGGTTGATTTCCTTTTGGCCTTCCTATATCCTCGGGTAAATCTTACTTATATCAACCTCTAAGGCGGCCCTCACCTACTCCCATGTAAGAAAATTGGTCATCTTCTCCCACTTTGGGTGGGGTTGGTGATTGTAAGTTGATTTTATTTTCTATTCTCTTCTTGGACATCACTTGGTGAGGGTCATAGGCCCACTTTTCTCCCTTGGCTATATTTAGTTGTTTTAGCATTCCTTCTACATATGACAGAGCACTTCTGTTTTGACTAGGAAGGGGACTATCTCCTTAGTTAACTTGAAATTCATGGGGGGCTTCAACTTTGCAAAGTGCAGTTGTCCCAACGGGAATATATATATGATGTATTCTAGGGTGAACACTTTGGGAGTTAGGAAAGAAGGTAATAAATATGGTTCCTCCTCGAACCCTTATACCCCGATGATGATGTGCTTCTCTCAAAGGAACCAGTCCCATGTTCTAGTGTCCGAGATCAGTTGTAACAATTCCTTTTCTAAAGGGAAGACTCTTGGTTGTACTACCTCATTGTGTAGGATGAATTACACAATTCGCTTGACTTGAATTGTGAAGGCTTGAAAGCCCTGATTCCATGGTTGTCCAAAGGCCTCATCTTTCCATTTGTAGGTTGACAATTGCCTCACTTTCTGGTCTCTTATGTGCAAGATTAAATATTTGAAGTACAATGAGTACTGGTACATGAACATATAGATCAGTTATGATGGATACTTGAAACATCTCATAGTGTGAAAATCCTTGAGCTGTGAATGGATGTTATCTACCAGAAATTCGCATAGGTCAAACTTGATGGGCATGATCCCTGCTGCTAGGGTGAGGGTGGCCAAAAATCCCAAGAAGGTGTCATCTACCTCCTCATCGTGATCATATCCTAGTACCACATAGATTAGGGTAAAAGTATTCCTAGATTATTCTACAAAAAAGGGAAGATTTATATGGGGGTGGGTTGGTTATTACTGGGGTACCCTTTTTAATATTCTTGGTTAGGATATGGTTTCTCTTTAAGAGCTTTAGGGCCTGGTAGGAGATAGTCGGGGCATCATCATCCAAGGATTGCATGATTGGGTGGTCAAGAAGGCATAACATTTTTTATAGGGAATCCTTAGAGATGATGCATAGGGCTTTGGAACCGTCGAAAGAGAAGGAATCCCTCTTCTTGGATGAATAGTTAGTTGTACACCAGCTGATGTATTCTAGGAAAGGGACAGCTTGTGGGAAAATTGCTTGCGTGAGGTTGGTTTACCATATATGGCATGAGTCCTAACCTGAAGCATAATTATTTTCGACTTCAGTTACCACCTGCAATAGGTTTGGGTAAGAGGTGACCCCGTCGAAAATGTCGGATTAATGGTCAATCAGGTGCTCATCTAATGGGTTACCTTTCACTTTGGACTTGGGGTATTTTGTCATAAAAAAGGTTTCCATGGAAATTATATTTTATTGAGTGGGAGAATGCAATAACAAGGATGGTAAAAAAATGAATTGCCAGGTCAAACAAAGGCTGAGTTGGCTAGTAGGAACTAGTGTGTTGGAATATTTGGTGTGGAGTTATAGTAGCAATCGTTCTCATTTAGGAGAAAATGAGTGTGTTTTGGATGAGTTTTCCCTTTAACGGATGGAAATTTGAAATCGCCAGGTGGTTTTTGGTTATTGGGTGGAAATAATCTATGACATCATTTGGATGCGAGGCCCATGTGTTAGATATAACTTGTCCCATGTGGATCCTTCATGTACTGGGAACTCCATCATGGGTCAGAGAGGGTTTAGTCATGGTGCATGTGTCGCTACGGTGGGGGGACCTACATGGTGTCCAAGTGTAGGCAGGGAAGACCCAATGGCTTGTTGGGAGGTGGTATGTGAGGTGTTAGTGCTAAACGATGCACTCCAACTGCATAGAGGACATGGTTAGCACATCTTAATTGTTTATGTGTGGGTGGTTCAGAATACTGAACTCAAATTCATAGATTGGGCATGGAGTCAAGATTGTTGCAACATAACACGAATCATAGGCAATCAAGCATATCACCAGACATGTTTGATTTAACGTGAGAAGTGGAAGAGGAAAAGATTGAATATCCAATTAATAGAAATACTTTCTGCAAACCGAATAAATAACACTCGAACAAAGCAGTCAAATAATGGGAAAATGCAATGAATATTTCAGTGCATGGGAATCCATAATTCATCAATTGTTTATGACACTCAGAAATTGATATTTTCTATTCAAGTGGGAGGAATAAAGAACATGCTTAACAAAGAAATTACAGACTGATAATGAACTATCAAGAATCTATGATGATGAAAGTGTTACAGCAAAATACAGCTCCAAGAACCCATTACAATGATAGACAAAGTCCAAGAACTGGTACTGGACCTGTCGCGTCCCCGGTCACCTCGGTTCCCTTTAGAGGCGATGGGAGCATGATGAGAATTTTGAGGTCTAAAATGAGCCTCCTAAGAGATATAATAAAATATTATAAGTTAAGCATTTTGTGGGGGGATATATTTACAACTCACCTCTTAATGTAACTATGGTTAAGTTTAATTGGAAAATGTCTCAAATAAAATCATTAAAATATATTATTTGATATGACTAAAAGTAGAAGTACTTTTGAATACATAAATTGTTTTTAAATATAATATGATGAATGTACTTATAAAGTAATGTACTCATAAAATAAAATAAAGTATATTAGTTTGAATTTGGAATACAACTTATTTAATATTTAAAATATGTTTATAAAAACATGTATTTATAATTTTGAATTTTAAACATAAATTAAATTTATACGAATAAATTGTTATTTCTTTTAAAATATATATTCATTATATAAATCTAACTTATATTCATTAAAAAATAAAATCATATATTCATATAAATGGAACTTAGATTTTAATATTTATAAAATATGTTAAGTAACTATTATATAAATCTAACTTATATTCATTAAAATTAAAACATAATCATTTATTTGTATAAATATTAATATTTTTAAATATAATAATTATTTATTTATATAAATATTTATATTATTTAAGTAATTTTTGGAAAAATAAATTGTTTATAAAATATAAATCAACATATCCGTATTCTATAATTAAGAAAAACCAATTATCATTAATTAAATAAAAAATTCTATATATTATATCTTTTATATTAAACAACTAAATTATAATTAAAAAGAAAAAAGAAAAGAAAAAAACACTATATCACGTATCCCATATGTCTACTTCAACATATGGAATTGTACATATCACATATCACCATCATCAAAATCAAAGTATGAAACTCCCCACACGTCAACCAATAAAATTGTATTCCTTTCTTTTAATATTAATGAATATAGTATTGCTTTTAATATTAAATGAATGTAGTATGGGTTTTTAAGTTGGATAGTGCCATTTAAAGGTTAAAAATATATATTATATATTAAAAAATATTTTTATAATTTTAATTTTTATAATTTTGAATTTGATTTTAAATATGAATTTCAAATTTTGGTATTTGTATTTTATTATTAAAAATATATATATTATTTATTGAAAAATAATTAGATTTTTTTGATTTTGAATAAATTATTTAGTTTTTTGGTATTTGTAATTAATTTTATATTAAAACATAAAGAATATTTTTCTTTGTGAGTATTTTAGTACATTTATATCATATTCAAAAGTAATTTATGAGTACTATTTTCATTATGAGTACTTTACTGACATCATTGATATGGTTAATTATGAATTTTTATTCACCATTTAGGATTTGACAAATAAGCATATTTAACTCAACCAATGCTATCTCAACCATTATAAATTATGTCATCCTCTAGAATGTCATTGGTTCTTTTAAAGTTGTTTTTGATAATACATTTTGTGTTTTGAGGCCCATTTTTGACCTCAAAATTCCCTTAATGACAACCTTAGAAACAACCTGCTAATTCTTTTTTCTAAAACACTACACTTTTACACATCCGTAATAACTTCGGTCCGCAATCCGCAATCCACAAGCCGCAAGTCGAAGTCAGAATTCGAAACTCCAAATTCACAGCTTCAAAGATTTTATGCCTCTGAATTCCGCAATCCGCAATGCGGAAATTGGAAAGTCAGAACACCGATTACACCGCTACGAAGATTTTACGTCTTTGACTTCTGCAATCCGCAATGCGGAAATCGGAAAGTTGGAACACCAATTACACCGCTTCGAATATTTTACATCTCTGACTTCCACAATCCGCAATGCGGGAGTCGGAAAGTCGGAGCACCAAATTTACAACTTTGTCAAACACGCCTCCGACTTCCACAATCCCCAATCTGCCTTACGGGAGTCGGAAGTAGGAACCCCAAATTTACAATTCCGGGAAAATTACTCGCCCGACTTCCGCAATCCGCAATCTACATTGCGGGAGTCGGAAGTCGGAACTCCAACATGAAACTCCGTAGAAAACACCCTTCCGACTTCCGCAATCCGCAATGTGGGTTCAGAAAGTCGGAAATCGACCTTATGCTTCTGTTACTGCCCACTTCTCAGGTTGATAACTTCCTCATCCTAAGTCCATTTTTGGCATACTTGGTACAATTAGAAAGCTCTCGGTGAGATCTATGCAACGGTGTGATCCTCTACCACACCTGAGAATTTTGAATTTTCCATTATTCCAACCAAAATGCTGCCCAAACTCCATCAATGCCTCTTTACCTCTCTGTAAGGGGCTCTGATGACTGATCCTACTCTTTCATGGCCCCTCCCTTCATCTTACCCCGAAAGGGATCATGAACAAAATAGGGGTGTGTCTATTTCTTTCCCCACCACCATGTCTGAACCTTCTAAGCCTTTACAAGACTTAGCCCTACTCATCCAGGCATAAATTCATATAATTATAAGCATAGGTGTGCATATGCATACTAAATTAAACACAGTAGAATGAAACATTGTCCACACACAAATAAGGGAATGCATCATCACATCAAATAATTAAATTATTGAAGGGGTAAAACACAGAGAGCATGCTTATATTTTCATTGAAATCACCAAGCACACTGGATAAGGACTGCAATGTTCCAACCCAACCATAGGTCTCTGCCCAGCCTGTATTCTTTCAACACCCAGAGACTACCCCCGAGCTGGGGATATGTATCCACTAAGGAGGAACTAACAGGCTCACTCACAGCCATGGTTTCATAGTCATTCAAGTCTAACCAACACCCAACTGGCTCTGTCAAACACGTGGGGAGACAGGTAAGGAGGTTTATAAGTCAATTATCTCATCCATGGAGCTACAGGCATATCCAAAATGGCTTCAGACAGTCCAGGAACCCCCATCACCTCCACTCTCAACCTATGTAAGGTCCCCTTCTTTGTTGCACAGTCCCTCGAGCGCCCCTTCCCTCAACACTGACTTGTGCAGGTGTGGATGGTCTCGACTTCTAAACCAAGTTTAAATGAGTTCTCACTAGCTCTACCATGAGGTCTAACCCCTTCGTCTCCTTCCCACTGTGATCCACTCTCGGATCTTCCTCAACGTTGCGACCGACAGGCTCTGTTCCGCAACGGGGTTTTCGGATGCCCAATCTAGGTTTTCTCATGGATTCTTGGGCATCCAACGCTCTCAAAATCACCCCAAGGTTTGGGTCTATGGATCCTCCCTCAAATTCCACTTCCCATGTATATTTCTGGGTGATCTTTGCACTACAAAACGCAACTTCCTTCCAAGTCGCGATCTTTGGTTCCCCCCACTGCTCGGTTCGCGTCCTCCATGAAAAATCATGCTTCAATGGTCAATCATGGGATGGGATGAGGGCTATGTCCTCCCAATAGGTGGAGTGACTTATGGGACAAGCAAAAACAGATCCCCACACCCTTACAAATTTCAGGTTTTCCCATCTTCCATCGACCTCCTGAACAGGTTTCCTACAGTAATACCTTGCAGCAACATTAAATGACAACTAGGACAGTCAAAGGGGTTCCCAAGGTGACATATGGAAGCCTAGGGTTCAATTCCACAACCCCCTCACCTCTCCCTAGTGGATACACATAGCCCCCTCATTTAGTTGCATTCATAGCCAGCCCCCTTGGTAATTTTATTACATGATATTTGTTTACATCATTTTTACAATTTCCGCATGGCTTACTAGCACATGGATAACACAATACCAATTACTTGCCCTGTAAAGCTGAGCATTCACTAGCGGGGCCTTGGACTTGAGCTCCACGCTAAAAATCATACATTACATATATACAATGTTTACATTAAAAGTCAATTTATCCTAAGGGTCAAAATGGGGGTATTACAGAACCCTCAACTCCTCGGACTGAACCCCCCATTTACATTGCATAATGATGAAATATATGGAAATTACATGATATGAGTTGTTACAAATTTCTAGGAAACAAAATCTATCATTAATCTAAAAATAAAATAAATTTGAACTGTTCTTCCTTAAATCTCTGTTCTTATTTCAACCAAAACCCTTCGATGTCTGCTTTAATCCTTGTTTCAAGTAGTGGAAGTGAATCTATGATGATGAAAGTGTTACACCAAAATACAACTATGATGATGAAAGTGTTACAACAAAATACAGCTCCAGGAACCCATTACAATGATAGACAAAGTCTAAGTACTCATACTAAACCCTCAACCCCTCAGATTGAACCCCCCCATTTACATTACATAATGATGAAATATATAGAAATTACATTATATGAGTTGTTACATATTTATAGGAAACAAAATCTATCATTAATCTAAAAATAAAATAAATTTGAATTGTTCTTCCTTAAATCTTTGTTCCTATTTCAGCAAAAACCCTTTGATGTGTGCTTTAATCCCTGTTTCAAGTGCTAGATGTGGATCTCACTGAGGCAACAATTGGCTTAAAATATGGAAATTAGCTAAATGGCTGCTAATTTCGTGCATCAAATCCAAGATTTATATTCAAAACAAACACTTATGAAATCATCGATAAAATTCCAAGATGATTTGCTCCTTGATGAGTTCTTAAATTGCCTTTAAAATATGGAGTTCATTCTTATTTTCTGCCTGAAGATTTGGATTTGGAATTGATACACTCTACCATTTGTTCATTGACTATTCATCAACTCCTAAAAATCTAGAAATAACCCTTTGAATATGGACTGTCTACCTGGAAACCTGGAATATATTCTCGATTTCCATGAGTACATTCTATACAATTTTTGAAAGTTTTAATGTTGAAGTAATTTTCATAGCATCATGCGAGCATCTTGCTTTGCAATATTTGGTCTACCAATGGCATCAATTTCACCGTGAAAATAATGCAAGAGACATTTTCCTTCGCCTTTGAAAAAATTAAGCATACTAATTGTTAGTCCCAGAGGTGTTCTAAAGCTGTATTTTAGAACTGTGCATGGGTATCAATAATCTTATTTCTTACGGTTTATCTTTTGTCAGCATGTTAATCAAGAATCATGTCATTTGTATTCCATCTCAAATATAGAGAACAACCATAATCGAATTTTACAGAATGTGGGTAGCACTTCTGGTATGTCAATATAAACTTTGAACAAATTGTATGATTGAAATGGCATGAGAAAAAGTACATGTTTAAAGTAAATCTTTATCCCATGTTTACATAAAACATACTGAGAAGAATGAAATAAGTAGTTATAACAAAATAATGACAAAGGAAAACCCAGTCCTTACAAGAATAATACAATAAAATCTGAATTATATATTATGAATACTTCAAAACATACAATGAAGAACATAACCAAAACCATATTTGAATCAAATATCAGTTAAAGATAATTATATCATGGCCTATGCCAACTTTGTCAATTATAGAATAAGTTTGAAAGATATGGAAATACAAAAGAAGGAAATACTAACTGCAGATAACCAGAGTTTAGAATCCACACCAATCTAGGATAGAGCTTGAATGTTCTCTTCTCATTACTTGATCAGACGAAAATCATCAAAAGTTACACTTCTTACAAAAAGAGTTGACCTTATCTATCAATAGTTTTGATCTATTTATAGCCTCATAGACTCTTACAAAATTTACAACAAAACTCTTATATGGAATAAGAGCTTTCAATTTCTTAAACTGTTTACACAAAATGTTGTTACAAAAACGACTATCTATCAAAATGATGTTGACTCATTGGAGACAGAGACTGGGGTCCTCCTTGTTGAGGTGGAGGAGGATTCTGCTGCGATGATGATGCTCCAGTTATCGGCTGCGTAGTTAAACTTTCTTCAAGCTGCTTTAGTAAGATAAAACTGGTGACGCTCTTCCATTCTTTACCCAGTGGATACTGGAAAATCCTTAGTTCTCTAAGTGGCATATCCAGATCAGTATAATGCTTGAAAGTGGGTCTGGGTAAAGACTTGAAAATTGCTTGAATATGGCAAAGGATTTCAAAGTTTGGACACAGTTGATCCATGACTGTTTTTCCACTTATCTCGCCATGAACATCCGCTAGATTAACCTCATAATTACATGCTTCCAATAACATCACATTGTAATGCTCCTTGCGGTACAAATCTCCATGTCCATCCCAAAAGGACGGAAGGCAAAGTGGGAACAAACTGCTGAATAGAGTTTTAAAAGAGAGAACATCATGAGTAAGTTGATTATCCATGTCACTGACGTTCTGAGCCATCGTACCTTTTATGATTAATTTATTATCCTTTATGATGATTTTTGTTCTATCTTGGATGGCATAAGCTTGAAGTTCATCAAAGGTTTTCTCATTTAGGAAATCAATGACAGTTTTTTCTAGCTCAGTATTTTTATCCATGTTATTCAAGATAATGCGGGAATCCTGGGAAGCTGTCTCAGCGATTTCTCCCTGCTCCTGTGAAATAAAAAAATGGCTCCAATGAGTTGTTATGAGCGCTACTATCTATTCTCAAATCATGAACTTTGCATCCTTGGGTAAAGGTTTACCCATTATATTTTTGGATAAATTGTGAATGCTCTTCTGTAAGTCTACCTTTGATTGTTGCAATTCTGAAATGGTAATATCTCTTTTGGTTATTTCTTCATTAGAGTCTCTTAGCTCATCAATTTTCTGCTTTAGCTTCTCTTGTACATGATTCAATTGAGCATCCTTGAGGATCATATCTGTTATTGCTTGGGAAAGCTTGTTTGTTGGGTCCGCTGAAGACATGGCTTGCAAAGCTGCTTCTTTTTTGAAGCAGAATATCTTGATTCTACTTTTGGAGCTCGTCCACTTCCCCTTCCAGAGAGATGATCTTTTCTTTGGGTGTCTAGCTATTTGCTAGTTCCTTGTCCAACTCAGATTGTAATGCTAGAACATCATTTGTTTGAGAGTTCTCACGAATGGGAATATTGAGCTACTTCTTCAAACCTACAATCTCTTTATCTTTCTCCTTCAACATGCTTTGAATAAGAGATACATCACTTGGGTCTTTTACAAATTTGGTAATTTGTTGCTCCAAATTAACAATCTTCAACTGCTTAGCTTTATTCGATGATTTTTTTGTTCTTCAGTTTCCTTTCCAACCTGTTGAAAATAGTCTGCAACCTATTGGTGCTCATCGTATATTTCATCACGTCCCTGTATACACCTTCACTTAGTTTTCAGTGAAGTTCCATGATGTCCTTCGAGGGGAATGCATCCAAATTAAGTGTGACCTGGATGGTTTTGAAATTTGAAGGCACATTCTTGACTCCAGGAACAATTGGTTCCAATATGGCCATTTTTAAGGTCCCTTTCCTTAAATCCAGCGCATACAACATCCTCGACTGGTGTCCTGTATCAATATCTTTCTTTAGGAAAAGAGTTTTATGGACATCTATATTGGCATCCTTTATTTGGGAGTATAAACCAAAGAGTCCAACTTTAACAGGAGACGTAGTTACTAAAGCATCCTGTTGAGAGGTAGTCTCTTGCTTCTGAGGCCACGCCACTGAGGGAAAATTTTCTAGAATGATAAATGCTAGCGACTTGGGAGTTTGATTTAGTTGTAATGCAGTGTTGGATGTTTTCTTCGTCTTGGAATTCTTTGACTGCGACTCAGCACTTTCAGACTTATCCTTGTCGATATCAGAGGTTGGTTCAGACGTAGGCCTTTTTCGCAGTATATCAACTTTGTGTGGAGTGGAAATAACCGAGGCTGCTATTGACTGTTTGGCTCCAAAGATAGCTTGGCCCGTTACCAACTATCCAAGTTGGCTATCTTGTCCAGTATTGGATGCGGCTCAAGAGGATAAGCCGATGATCTTACAGACTTCCTTTTTCAGGATATGATCCCTTTAGGATCGTACTTCCATGAAAAACATGTAGAGAAGTAAAAAGTAACCAACATCTCTTCAACCACTACTTCAAAAGACCTGCATCTTTAAAAGGCCCCGCTTCACTAGGGACTTTGAAGGTCCTCGGGCTATTTCCCTTCATGAAGTGCATGTCATCACAATTGAACCTCTGGAGAATATACTCCAAGGCAAAAGCCTAGGAGTCAGAAATATGGCTAGATTATATGGAGCTAGTTCTGCTCCATAGACTTGAATCTCAGTGTGGGTTTCAAAGCAAAACCAATCCCCAACTGAGTTGTCAGGGTTTAGTTGGAGCAAACTCTTACTCTGTCTTCACTGACTCTATTCCTGTTGCTTGAACTGTCGTCGTGTTCAACAATGCAACTCTTTGACTCAACGCGTTGGCAACTTTGTTCGACTTGCCTGACTTATGTCACAACATGAAGGTATATCCCTACAGGAACTCGACCCATTTCATGTGCCGCTGATTCAACTTCGACTGAGTGTTCAAGTACCTCAGTGCTTGGTGATCTATGTACAACACAAATTCCTTGGGAAACAAATAATGCCTCCACTTCTTTAGTGCTTGGACAATAGAATAAAACTCCTGGGCATAGACCAAATATTTTCGCTTCACATCATCCAACTTCTCACTGAATAATGTAATTGGCCGGCCCTCATGGATCAACACTGCTCCAATTGCCATTCCAATCGCGTCGCAATTGACTTGGAAAACTTTATCGAAATATGGGAGCGCTAACACGAGGCTATCAGTGACCTTTTTCCTTCAACTTGTTGAAAGATCTCTGGGTATCTTCCGTCCACTTAAACTCCCCTTTCCTCATGCACTCTGTCAACGGTGCACAAATCCGACTGAATCCCCTGATGAACTTCCTATAGAAACTGGAAAGTCCATGGAAACTTCAAACTCCAGTCGCACTTGTCGGTTCTGGCCAATCCAATATAGCCTTCACCTTCTTTGGGTCCATCACTAACCCTTTACCTGAGAGTACAAATCCCAAGTACACCAGTTCTTCCTTCATTAAGAAACACTTTGCGGTTTCACCATCAGTTTCTCTTCCTGCAACTTCTGCAATACTTGTCGAATGTGCTCCAAGTGTTTTGTGTTGGTTCGACTAAATATCAGGATGTCGTCTAGATATAGTATGACGAACTTCCCCAAGAATGGCTTAAGTACCTCGGTCATCAACCGCATGAACATATTGGGTGTATTAGTCAATCCAAATGGCATGACTAACCACTCATACAACCCTTCTTTCATCTTGAATGCTATCTTCCATTCATCTCCTTCTCTAACACGAATCTGGTGATAACCGCTCTTCAGGTCGATCTTCGTGAAGTACTTCGCTCCACTCAAGCAATCCATCTAGTCGTCCATTCTCGATAATGGAAACCGATACTTGATCGTGATCTTGTTGATGGCTCTGGATTCTGTACACATCCTCCATTCTCCACCTTTCTTCGGTGCTAATACTGCTGGTACCGCACAAGGGCTCAAACTTTCTTTGATCAATCCTCTGTCCAACAACTCCTGGACCTGTCGATTGAGTTCTTGACCCTCTTCCGGATTCATTCTATGCGGTGCCTTGTTTGGAAAACTCGATCCTGGAATCAAGTCGATCTAATGGGATATGATTCTCGTCGACGGCAATCTCGTCGGCGCTTCGTCCACTACTATGCTCCTAAACTCGTCGAGCATCTTTTTGACTTTGACCGGAATCCTTTCCATTGTCGACCTTTAGACACATGGTCCTTTTGGAATGATGGAAAAACATCCTGACTGCTTCTCCTCTTCCACGAGGAATTCCTGGATGAACACATCAGCACTCGCTTCTCGCAATAGTTCCTCTCACCCTGCTTGTAGTCGGCTTGGTCCTCCTGCATTGGCTTCAGATTTCTCCACATGCCATTCTTTGACACTGTGACTGTGTTGGCTCGACCATCATAGATCATATTTTGATCATATTGCCATGGTCTTCCTAACAATAAATGACATGAGTCCATTGAGATTAAGTCGCACAGTACACTGTCTTCAAGCTTCCCAACCTTGAATTTAATCAGGCACTGTCTGGTTACCTTGACATGATGTCCTTTCTGGAACCATGAGATCTTGTATGGGTGTGGGTGTTCTCAACATTTCAAATCCGCTTTGTCGATGTCCTCCGTCGACACAAGATTCTCCGTACTGCCACCATCAACTATGGTCTTGCAATACCACTCACCGATCTGCACTATGGTTCGAAAGATAGCGTTTTGTTGTGGCGGCTCTTTCTCATTACGTCGATTGTCCTGAACCAACGTCCTCCTAGTCATCATGGCTCAAATTTTTATTTTTCCACCTTCACTACTATCGAATGTCGACTCCGCCCTCTCGTCGACTTGCTCATCTCTTCGACGTCTGGGTTTCGATTCCTTTGCAACATGTAGGTTCTCTGGGCATTCATATGCCTTATGTCCAACTCCTCGACACTTGTAACAAACCACAGCTAGTCTTCCAGCTCCTTTTCTGTCGGATGGACCACTTCGACCATACGCACCTCGACTACGGTTCTCTCGACCATCGCGTTGGTTTTCTTGCGTCTTCTCTTTAGTTGATGTCCCTTTCGCACGACGGTTTTCCTCGACAGATTCCCTCCTGGCTCCGCTACTTTGGCCTTTCGCGGAAACAGTATTCGCACCCCGACCAGTCATCCTTCCTCTGGTCGATGTGGATTTCCTCGACAGTTTCTATTATGCCTTCAGAGCTAACTGGTAGGCTTCACCAATCGCTCTGAACCTCGACAGGCTCAACTCGTCCTGTATGGCATACTTCAATCCGTTCACGTATCTCGCGACAACTTATTCTTCTTCGTCGGTTTGTCCCGACCTTATCGACAATTTGTAGAACTCTTATGTTTACTCCTTCATGGTCATCTCTTTTTGTCAAAAGTTCTGCAACTTCCAAAACAATGAAATCACATAGTCTCGTGACAAGAACTTCCCTTTCAGCTTGGCGACCATCCTAGCCCAAGACTTGATTTTCTCCTTTCCTTTCTTGACTTTGTCATCCTGCACATTGTCCCACCACAATGAGGCGTGACCCTTCAACCTCAGACATGCAGTCTTAACCCGTCTAGAATCCTCGATCTGCTCTATGTCGAAGTATTTCTCCATTTCCCTGAACCAATCAATCAAGTCTTCTGGATCTAGACTTCCTGAGTAGGTACGCACATCCATCTTTGTCCGACCTGTCATATCCTCCAGAAGCTTGATGAGTTTGTGTTCTGGTTCTTCGACTGCCCCTTCCCGTGCTTCCACCTCTTTGACTTCCTCGTCGCTGTGGTCTAATGCATCAGGAACGCATCCACGCCTTTGGATTTCTTTGATCACTGCGACTTCACTAGTCAAACTTCGCATTGTTCGCATGCACTCGTCGAACATTTCATGATCAACCATGACTGCAGTGCCACATGCTCTTCGTCCAACTCCTCGGACATTAACGCCTCTGTGAGCCATTTTCAACGGCAGCTGAAACTCCCACTCGTCCAATCGCAACCGGACTTTCACAAGTCATGTACAACTCTACCCAACCGCAGCTGGAGTTGTTCACACTCGACACTGGATTCACTTCCAACAGTGATACCAACTGATGCTCTCCTGCTCACAGGATGCTTCAACTCAACCGGACGTTCACATAGACATGATGTAAAACATGATGCCAGAAGATGGCTTCTATTACTTCAATCGAATCAAGGTTACAATGCTAAATGAAAGGAAATGTAAACAACTAGCTGGTCGGCCTCAACCTTTACAATGTATAGAAGTAAATGTGTGCCATCTCTGTGTGCGATCTTAGCCCTCTCACGGCCTCTGCTGAATGCAAGCGCTTGCTGAGCTATGGATCTGATCTCTGCTAACTCCCCAAAATGGAACTAATTCCCCCCTCTGTGTTTGTGCACTAGTATTCTACTACTGCTGCTCTTGAGATCACTCCGACCTCTGAGACATGCTTCCTCTATCCGCTGAATCCTCCCGATCGTGCAGACCTGTAGTTTTCAGTGCCTCTGCCGTGCTGCACAACCTCTTCCTGTGGTGACATCTGTCATGATCCCAACCACCTTCAATAGCTGCTCATAACTTCCTTAGCAACCTCGAATGGCTACTAGGTACTCGCCTTGACTTCTGAACGTCTCTGACACTGCTACAGTAGTCGACCCCATCTCCTGCATCGACCATACCGTCTTCCGTCAGCCTTCAACTCACCTGTCGGTTTCACTTTGCTTCCAAGGCTTCACTAGTCCGCCCCTTCCTCCACGCTTGGCTTCCGCCTTAACCTGTCGACACTCGACCTTTTTGTTGCAACCCTGTCATCTGTCGACCTTAGACATATCGACTTTCGACCTTCTCTTTCTGTCGATGCACCTTGACAGCTTCCTACTCGACTACTTGGATTTCGACAACCAATCTTCGTTCGCACCAGTGGTCGTCAGTAATTCCCCTGGTCGACTCTCATGTCGATTAACTTCGACTATTCTGCCTAGGCCCCGATGCTCCTGCATCACAGTTTCAGGGCTCCCTATAAGCGGTATTGAGAGACTGCTTTTCGGGCCCTGAATGAACCTGAGACTGCCACGTGGCTAAGTGGTTTATTATCTAGGGTTCGAACTCTCTGCTTAAATGTCACACACCTTTGGGCCTGAATAAATCTCTGTCGTCGATATGGATCTTGATCTGGTAAATTTAGCAATCCTTCGATGCCACTGTCGCCAACCTCCTGATCATCCAATAAGCTACTTTATTTATGCATTTTCCCTTTAATTAAGCTCGAAGTAGCATGATACGAAGGAATATGCTCCGCTCCCGATCAACTGCGTTGCTCATTGCCCGCTACGAAAACATTGGTACTAACACTAACAATCTCAACGAACTCGAAACTCTGTCATTTGGTATTGGGTATTTTGCTTGGGAAATTTTCTGAATGTGTCTAGCACTTGTGTGCTTTGCCTCAAGTACTCCTGTGAATACTCTCAATTTTTTTCCAATTTTTGCTTGGACATTGAACTCTCGGTGTATAACGTTTAGCAAATGATATGCCACAACAACCCAGAACTGTCATGGTTTGCATATGAATGTGCTTCACCACTCATTGGGCCATTTCAAGTTTGTTTTTCATGTACAAGGAGCATAAGTAGCCAGTGTCTTCATCTCATCTTTACTAGAGGGAGTAACATTGATATCATCAAAATTAGACCGCATGTCCTCATCAATAAACTTAACATAAGCAATATACGACAATTTTCCATGCTGCTACAATTATCACTAATAGCATAAAGTCCATAAATTTGCATTGCAGGCTTCACTCGCGAACTTTGCTTACTTTGCTCGACACTTGGGCGTTTGTTGAGAAGGACCGATTATTCCAATGAAAGGAGGTGCATTCTCGGCCTCAAAAAGGGCAGAGTCTCCAACATTGATCCTCCATTCATCGGCATACCTGTTAATTGACATTCAACTGATCAGTTGAAACTTCAGCTGCTGGCACATCCTTTCAACATTTGGCATTCGACTCTACACCTTCGGGCGACCTCCATCAGCACTCTGCAAACCCATAGCACTGGCACTTTGTAATTCTCATCTACAGCATGCTTTCTCCACTGATATTCGACACTTGTTGGATTTGGTGCTCAACGTTGGGCACTTCCATTGCATGCGACTTTATCCCACATACACAAGGTGCATACAATTTCAGCTGCGTATATATCCAAGGGTATGTGAATATTCCCCGCGTTGTGCACCATACACCACCCATAATATCTAGCCTTGGCGCCTTGTAAGTGAGAGCTACTTCCATGCTTTCTCATGGAAATCAAAAAATACAAAACAATACTCTTTTATTCAAGAAAAAGAACATAAACAGTACTCTCTTTTTCAAGAAAAAAGAACATAGTTTTCAGTTTTCTCACAGAAACTAAAACATGACTGTCAGTCCATTACATTTACCTAATCAGCAAAAACTAATGTTATCAAAACAATATATGCTTAACTATAAGCTTTTACAAAAATACATCAAAAAACATGATTTTTTTTTCATCGCAAACAAAGAACATGATCTATAAGATCACTATATTTATAATTTCATATTTATTTTTATTACTAATCATTTATTTTTTAAAAACATAACCAAAGAATTTCTAATAAAAATAAATATAAAATATTATTTAAAACCATATAAAATAATTTAAAATAATATAATTTCATATTTATTTTTATTATTAATAATTTCTTTTTTTTAACATTTGGCTTGGTTTCAAGTGGACTTAGACATGGAGATTAGGTTCGAATGAAAGATTGGCCCAATATTTTTTATTTAAAATAATCAAAGAATTTTTAATAAAAATAAATATAAAATATTATTTAAAATCATATAAAATAGTTTAAAATAATATAATTTCATAGTTATTTTTATTATTAATAATTATTTTTTTAAACATTTGGCTTGGTTTCAGGTAGCTAGGGAAATTTGGTATTTTTGAACATAATTGAAGAGACCAAAGAATTGAGGAGAATGCAAGCGTGGGACTTTGATAATGACTCATTGAAAAATAGGCATGTATTGCAGAAAAAGATGGGGATAAATCACAAGGGGTCACCAAGTTAAGGATTTGACATGAGGAGAACTGACTAGGCTAACTCGAACAGTCATGACTTTGGAAAAAATACTATTGGATTTTCTGGCAACAGGTCCTTTAGATTTTCCAATCAATGTGCCATCAAATCTTAAATCTTGGTTAGAAATTAGAATTTTGGCATAATCGATTTTAGTACCAACAGGAGGGGCGAGTTTTGGGGTTATTGCCAGTTGGGGGCTGTCACGTAGCATGGCGGTTTCTACCCAATAGCTCGGTGGGCCATTGTTAATCCCCATGCACATTGTTGAGGTGTTGGTATTCTCAACTATCTATTTGGCATTTCGACAGTAGATTTGCTCGTCGGTGAGTTTTAGCGATTTCTGCCTAGCTCTTGGTCACCACCCTCGATCTTCTCACTTTGCCGCTGCATATCCTTTGGGACCTTTGGTTTACCATGGGGTGCTCCTCCCCAACCCATAGTCTTGAGCCCACTGTCATCAAGTGTGTGGTTTCTGGCGCTTGCGCACTTCCATTTGGTGCCCCTTCGTCATTCTCTAGATCTTCCATCTCTTCCTATGATCGCTTCTTTAATTCCTCAAAGTTGAGATATTATTGGTAATAATAGAACCTACCTTTGACACCGAGTTTGGGCTATGCTTTGCATCTTTCTCTATAGCCTTGTTTCCATCCCTAAGAAATTTTTTCCCTTTGTGGTAAAAAAATCCAGGAAAGCATTTTAATGCAAGGGGATCGAGTAACCAAAGATGTCCAAGCCCTCAATTGGATTATCCGAGTAGTCAATGATTTCCTCCTCATTTGGCTAGGGTTACCTTAGACCCAAAATTTCCACCTTCGTTCCCATGTGTCCATATTTATAATTTTATTAAATATATTTTATTTAGTATTTTATGCCAACCAAAAGGAAAACAATAACCTAATACGTAGTCAATAGTTTTAACCTAATATGTAATAAATTTTATATAGTCAATTGTTGTTATGTCACCACTTTACCTTCAAGATCTTGAATTTTGACCAATATAGCTCTATTAACGATATTTTCTTATTTGAGTTGCCCCACTAGATTGTGACCATTTTTTGGAGCTTTCCCACATTAATTGTAGCTTGAATAGAGTTTCTAGACACCATGTCTCTAGTTTGTCTATGCCACTTTATCTTGTCAATTAAATGCATTTGAAATCACCTAGGTTCCATCTCATGCTATTTTGAGTGCCTTTAATAGGATTTAAAGACATGTTATTTAGAATTACTTCTATGAGACACCTACTTATTGACATGCTAATAGTTTGTTCCTTTCCACTAGGAGTTCATTGGTATAGAGCAGTCGTACATTTTCTTAAACATTCAGAAGTAGGATGATACTACCTAAGATTACCTCTACAATTCCTTATCATTCTAATGCATTCTCTTGATGACATTATCCTAGAGGCACTTCATGTTGACATTACAATTATATTGATTTAGATGATTACAGAGACACCTACCACCCTCTCCTAGTCCTAAGGGTTATCTTAATTGGTTGGTGCCACTATCACCAAGGTGTTACTTATAATTTGATGTACTATGTAGGCCCCTAGTTAGATAACCATGGGGCCAGGATCAATGATTATGTTCCACCCACTTTCCACTAAGTACCATCCTTGAATAAAAGGAAGTGCCCAAGAGTTTCATAGGGAGTTCACCAATGTTAGGCTCATTGTGAGAGAGAAGCGATATTTTTAATAAACATACATATTTATATTAGTGGGATAGTCATAGAATTATATTCCAAATATAATCAAAATCATGGATGCATGTAGGACCCCTACAATATTATGTGCATATTTTGGGTAATGACCTAGTTTGTTATGTTGGTTCCTTCTACTATTTAATGATTATTGGTAAGAGGCTACACGTTATGGTTTTAGTCAACAAAGTGGAATTTGATATTTGTGTCATTTCCAAATAGATAAAACAACAATAATATATCACCTTACATGTAGAGAAAATGTCCCTAATACCAAATGCTATGCACCGAATTCCCCAAAATAACATAATAGAAAAAAGATTAAGCCAACACCTTCAGAATGGAATAAAGAGATGTAATGTCGATTACAATTAGCCATACAATTACAATTAAGGTGCTGGCCTACCAATAAAAACAATACTAATATAAAAATAGAAATGTAATGTCACAAAATCTAGGACTTAACATTCTCTTTATGGAAAAGTATAGTTGCTATATAGGTAATTTTATTGTAGCATTATAATATTATGGAAACTATGTCACAAGTAGGACTTGGAAATGACCTAATAAATCCAAAATGAAGTGTCAAGACATCTTTCTTGCAAATGTCCTTTTGGAAATCAATCCTTTTAATTTCAAGACAACATTCCTTACAAATGTTGAAAATTATAGTTGGTATATAGGTTATCCATTGTAGCATTATAATATGAAGAAAACCATGTATAAAGAGAGGCTTGATGAAGAAGCTAGATTCTTGAAACAACTAGCACTTGGCATTGGATAAATAGATCCAAACTCTCTTGCAAATGTCCCTTTTCAAAACTTACTACTCCAAGCACCCCACTTGTCTTGTTGTCCATGGCCATTTTTCAATTACATAGTATACATGTAATATTCAATTGTTGTCCATGGCCATTTTTCAATTACATAGTATACATGTAATATTCAATTATCTTTGTAAGAAGGGTAGTGTATGAGTCATTAACTTCAACACCAAATAATATAAAAACTTGGAACACACAAAGATGATCTCATTGTTATATTTTCACTCATATAATAATATATTTTCTTATTTATTTTCCTTGTTTTCTCATTGTGATTCGAATAAAATATTTATTCTATCATTTCAAAGATGAAATATTTTTTTAGGGGATTTATAGTTGTAAACAAAAAAATTCCACAATATATTCATGGCAATTGTAGTTCCCAATGGGTTGTGAGTTCTTTTTAGAGGGAACATGTTCAAATATTAGGGGAGATTTTGCAAGGGGGCCGCTCACCAATGTCTTACTTTAACACCTTTCGAAAATGCCCCACTCTCTGTACTCTTGGTTTCTCTCAACACTCTTAACCAGTGCGTATGCCAAGAAGCTCACTCTGCTCTCGGCTCGACTTTTCTCGACGCTCTTGACCAGGGATTATGGTAATGGTAAGTGATTATGGTAAATTATACTTTGTTTTGTGTTTTGTTTTTTTTAATTGTAAATTAATTAAATTGTTATTAATAATGTTATTTAAATTATTTATATTGATATATTTTAACATGCTAACACATTCCCCAAATATTCTAACTAGTCATACCCATAACACACATGTGTGGGTTGTTAAGTGCATGGGTTAGATTTGTGCATATGTAGTAATTCTTTTCGTTTTCGTAATAGTAATGCCGACATAAAAGATATATATTCCTTAAGAACGTATTGAATTTTGGTATAATGTCAAGTGAGAATAGATAATTTGTTTATCATCTTCTAATACTGGTGACCCATATAACTTAAATCATATAGGTGTTCACCACATCATGTGTTCTAAGATGAGCTAGAATATCTAAGAAAACAACACCATATCAAACAACTATGGCCATGGTCTAGGGATCAAACTGTTTTTCGTACATTGATCTTTTGCAACATGTCGAAGTTCAGTTCACCAACAATTACAATATGTTCATTTTGATGAATGTTTTTTAGCACACTATGCACAAAGAAAAAAAGTTCTTGAAGTGGTGTATGTGGTGCCACAATGTGCTTTGTTGTGTAGCTCTTCAATTTCTCTACTACTATGTTTTTTTGTAACATGTAAGAACGCCATGAGTGCAAAATGCAGATAGATAGTGGTAGTTATTTGCAAGCACACTTTCCTTTGGTAATATATTTGTATATGTTTCTTGTAGACACAAGATATCACTTCTGATTAGGTCATAGTCATTGACAATATCATCAATGTGCGATGTCAGGATTCATGAATTCAAAGAGCATATAAGAACATATCCTTCTTTTGGAAGTGATTGGAATCCATGTTCAAATTGTAGGTAAGCTTTATTCTGAAGCCTGCTTATTTCACTAGAAACTTTTTGTGAAGTTGAGAAATTTTTGTTGTTGCAATTTGCTTACGAGATATCATTGGTACATATCTCTAATGTGAGACAAAGTAGTGTATACAATTCCGTGATGTTTAACTCCTTTTGAATCAAACGCTAATTTATCCATTATAAGGCCTTGTGATTTGTGTATTGTTCGTGCACATGCTAATTGGACAAGAAATTGTTCACAAATAATATGGGTCTTATTCGTAGATGCTAATTGTCTAGCGATTCTTGTGATGGGTGTCCAAGTATGTGGTATGTTAGGTGTAAATAGGTGGAGCATTGTTTCCTATTGCATTGAGCCAATAGATCGTGATATGAATTCAATCCAAACTATGTCAATGTTGTCCCTTGTATATTTTTTAAAATTGCTTCTTCATTGTTCACTAGACCATCCTCAATGGCATAATTTCCTCCAATTAATTCTATAAGCATATTTTGTTTTAGGACAATTGTAGAAGGCAATTGTACTCTATTGTTTTCGTAAGAACATGCTTCCATTGGATCTAGTTTCTTATCATATGATTCTAATTTATATGTGTCTGATTGCACAATAAACCATGTATACTATAAAATGAGAACTAGAATTATAACCATTAAAATTCATATTTTTGCGTCAAAAATACCAAAAAACAACCCAAATTGAAAAGTGATGCTATTGGTAGCACAAATATTTTTTACGAGGTTAAAATTACAACTTTTTAGAAACTCTAGGTGGTGCAATAGCACTAATTTTTTTTCGGGGCCAAAATTACAACCTTTTTGGTAACCCCAGGTGGTGCAGCATGGTGCTTCTGTAATCAACCCCCAAAATTACAACTTTTTTGACACCGTAGCCTTAACAGTCGGTGTTGATGTAAGAAAGAGGCCAAAATCAACCCGTGACTTGAAAATAGGTGCTATCAGTGGCACCCATTTCCTTTGTCAAGTTACATTTGCATGATTTTCTTTTTAATTAGAAAAAACAAAAAATTAAGCAGATAAAAAATTAAACAAACTTAAAAAAAAGCCACTCGTATTGTGAAAAAAACACAAAATACAAACGAGAAATGTTAAAAAAACTTGAAAACAAATGGAAAAACAAAAAAAACACATTAAAACTAGAAAAACTATTAAAAAAAAGATTGAAAAAATTTAACAAAACTAAAACAAATTTGAAAAAAAAACAAAATAGAAACCAAAACACTAAACTTTTTGCAATGTGAAAAATGTTTGAAAAAATAATTAAAAAAAATGAAAAGAAAAACCCCAGAAAATCAAAACATTAAATTTTTTGGCAATGGGTAGGGGGGTGATGGATGAGCGGCGTGATTCTCATAATAGCACCGCTCCTTTGCCACCCCCTTACCCCATCTCCCCTCGAGTCCCCTTCCCCACTCCATGTGGAGTGGGGAAAGGGGGGTTGGGAAGGGTGGGCACGGGGAGGGGAGAGGAGGTATGTGCTACGTGGAGTTGGGAAGGGGAGAGGGGAGAGGGGCGATATGGCAGAAGGAAGGAAAGGGAGAGGGGGTAAGTGGGGGCGGGAAGGAGTTGGGTAAGGGTTTGTAATGTTTTGGTTTATTGTTTTGTTTTTAATTATTTTTTAAAATTCCTTTTCCCCGTTGCCAAAAAGTTTAGTGTTTTGTTTTCAAATTTATTTTTAGTTTCTTAATATTTTTTCAATTTTTATTTTTATTTTTTATTAGTTTTTCAAGTTTTAATGTGTTTTTTCATTTTTCCAAATTTTTAAAATTTTTTTAACAATTCTTGTGTGTATTTTGTTGTTTTTTTTCCCATTTTTTTACAATATACATTTTTTTTAATTTTTAAAAAGTTTGATTAATTTTTTATTTGCTTAATTTTTTTTAATTTAATTTTTTAGGCAAATATAACTCGACAAAGGAAAGGGGTGCCACTGGCAGTACCTCTGTTTGAGTTGCAAGTTGATTTTGGCCTTTTTGTTGTGACGTTGATTATTAAGGTGACGATGTCAAACAAGTTGTAATTTTGGGGGTTGATTGTAGCGACACCATGCTGCACTGCTTGGGGTTACCAAAAAGTTTTAATTTTGGCCCCGAAAAAAGGGTAGTGCTACCGATAGCACCACTTTTTGATTTGGGGGTCAATTTTCGATTTTGTTTGCAAGGGAGTAGGATGGGATTTCAAAAAAGTTGTAAATTTAGCCCTGGAAAAAAGGGGTGTTACCGATAACACCATTTCTCGAAATGAAGGTAAAAATAACTACTAAATGTGACCTCCAAAAAAATGAGAACTCTTGCAGGTTCTTGTTTTATAGTATACTACGTTAAGAGGCAACATTATTTTATTGTGTTATTCAATATCTTTGTTTCTATAAAAAATGTATGGAAACGTTGGATCATTTGGGGAGACCTACATAAATGTTTGTTTAGGTATTCAATATCATAGTCTATCTGGTGTAACATCCCCTTCACCCAATCCAACCAATGGGAGGGGACATTGGCTAACTTTCGCCCATAGCCATATTGCAAATTCATAATAATGAAAATATATGTGTAGATGCATAAATGAAAATACACAGTGGAAATAAACTCTATCTACACACATATAACATGCATATACAAGCATAAATCATCACATGCGTCATTTAAAAATGATTCATATTTATAATACATGAGAATACTTATCTATAAACAATGTAGATCCAAGCAACTCGTTGTGTAAGAGATATTTTCCACCCAACCGTAGGCACTTTGTCCAACATATACCCTTTTTACTACGAGGCCACTCCCAAACTAGGCTATGAGGACACCAAGGTGAAGGAAACACCTACATGATTCTCTCTCTCAGCCCACAACCTGTTCTACTCTCTATGCTCAGCCAAATGATCATATAGAGCTCTACAGGGATCTCACTCATCCCTCATAGCCTTGGCTCCAATGATACCCGCACCACACAACACCCTTCTGTGCTCAGGAATCCCCTTCACTAATCCACGGTTCTCTTGGGATATCCATCTTGTCAAGTGCTTTCGGTGTGTGCATAGAAGGAGTCCAGTATGATATGTGTTGTTGGAGAGCCAACTGTAGCCTCAATTTTTGGCTTCTCAATCATCCTTAAGTATCATAACTTAGTGGGTAAGAGTTCCTAGCTTTCCCAACCTCTCTGCTCACCTACAACCATCTATTTTCCCTTCGAAATTTGTAGCCCTG
Source organism: Larix kaempferi (assembly GCA_027924585.1). Lineage (NCBI taxonomy): Eukaryota > Viridiplantae > Streptophyta > Pinopsida > Pinales > Pinaceae > Larix > Larix kaempferi. The sequence goes on along the minus strand of BSBM01000259.1, from coordinate 9,869,183 downwards.
ACTCTAAATTCAAATTTCTAGGTTATAAACAATCTCGTATTGTTCATGCACAATAGTGGGAGCTCCGCATAGTCTAGGTTTGCATGAAAGAATGATAGAATGAAGGTTGACTCCATAGGATATGAGATAATGGTGAAAACATAACTGGAATAGATTCTGACTACATAAGAAAGGACTCTTGATGGTGGTAGATTGACTTCTAAAATTTGACAGAACTGTCACAAAAGTGCATTCAATCCCATGCTTCAATAACTACATGAGGTGACTTTTCCCACCAACCTCATAGATGCATTCAATGATTGGAAATAGATAATTGAAGGTAATTGGATCACTTAAAGCATATGGTAGAATTTGGATGATTTCTAAGGCTGACACTTGGAAACAAAAGATTTAGTCTCCCATGGCCCCCATTTCCTCTTCCCCTTTGGTGGAATCATAGCCACTTTAGTCCTCTTTACAGAACCATCTTAAACAATTTGATTGTTTATGCAAAATAATATTTACATATATTTCGAGTTAGCATGATAAGCCAAGCGTATGGTCCAAATAACAATATTCCAATCATTATTACATGCTTATGCATTCACTAGTTGGGCCTTGGCCTTGAGCTCTGCACTAGGAATCCATACTAGCACTTTTACATCATTTGCATAATTTTGGTTAAATAGATTCCAAGTCAAAATTGGGGGTATTACATCTAGGAACAAGTTCTAATTCTATTCAATATGGATACAAAGATACGGTCTTCTTGCCTCATGAATTCATTGAACTCAAAGCACTTGGAATTGTTTATCAAAAAGCTATGGAACTATGTCACATTGTGAATTTAGTTGTTGGAAAATCCACAAGTCTCAAGTATAGTTTGTGCTTGGAAAATGTCACCACAAAAGATGACACAAGATTTCCAAAAGCTGTTGTTAGGGTGTGCATAATCTCCCATGGCCTTTTGTCAATGTTCCATAGCATTCAAGAACCTATTAGTGATGTTTCATTTATGAGCAAGAGTCGGAGTTGTGCATATTATTTAGTCAATAGATCCAATGCACCAAATCTTAAGGGAAGCATATTCATTAGATTCAAAGGCAAGTGAAGCATTGAATGTACAATGATACCTTTTGCTTTATGTGCATCTCTTCCACTGAATGAAACTATGATTCCTTTTTGTTTAAAGGATCACTATGTGTAGGTCTTTGTTGTAAAAGCGTAATAAGACATGGTAAATTGCCTTTGCTACATCCTTGTTCTTGCTCCTCCAGTTAAAAACAAATGAATTGGTGTAGATGGATCCTTTTTATTTCTCATTATGATTTCTTTTGTTATTGATTTATTTTGCTTGTTAATATTTCTACTAATGACATATTAATCTTCTGGGTTGAAAGTGTATGGTTGTTTAACAATTTCAAAGGCATTGTTGTAGCTATTTCTATCTTTTCTAGAAACCATTTTTTGGATTAGCTCACTCTTGATGTCATATTTTCCAGTTACAAGAAAATGGGTTTGTCCATGTTCCAAGGTTTCATCTATAAATGTTTGTTTGTATTTACATTTAATTGCTTCATATGCTATGTCAATATCTCCCCAAGTTGATCTAGTTTTAGCTACAAAATTTTGTTCAACTGAATTTGTTACCAATTTCTACGATAAGTATGCTTTAGACCATGTTTAGTAGTTTTTTTAGGAGATTTTTAGTTTCTCTATATGGCAAAAATACCATAATTTTTTCTTTAAAAAAAATCTCTAGGTTTTTATGTTCATTCTATCGAACATATTGCATGACACATGGACATTTTCTTTTCCTGGGATTTGAAATTGAACAAGAGTAACAAGAGACATATTATTCCAAACACATATGTTCAAGTTCAATAGGTCTTGCAATATACTTGTCAATAATTGAAGCATACAAAATGTTTTCAGAGTCATCTAGTCATGTTTCAATAGTTTGGGATTCTTTAGCACACATGTTTTTTTGTCAAGTGGTGCAGTGTTAATGAATATTTTATTTTAATAACTTGAGTACAATGGCAAGGAGAGGAAAATAAGAACAACTTGCCGATTATACATTTGATGCATGTTGAGAAGTGCATTTCCAAGTTTCGAATCATTTTGATCTTCCCATCATTGCTTGATAGGCATTGCTTTCTTATTCTCTTAAATGAGGTGGTCATGGTGCGATCCATTTTTGTGATGTACGAGCTACAATATGTTTCTCCAGCATAAGCATCTAACATAAAATGTGGATATGTGTTTGCATGCCATAATCCTAGCACCTTTTTGGAAAATGCATTTATCCATGCATCAATTGTGTCTCTTTTTCAGTAGCAAAGTAGTACACAAAAGGAAAGAGCGCAAAAGAAGAATGTACTCTTCCTAATTAGTTACACTAACATAAATCAAGAACATATCAAATGCCATGTTTTTTGGATATCATTTGTGCTCTAAATGGAAAACGGTTCTTTTTCTTTTTCAATATATCTTTCATTTGCATCTTGCAAGGATTGCAAAATGTTAGTTCTATCCATTGGAAGAAGTGGGAAATTAAACATACAACTAGCCTACGATTATATTTTTTGCAACTTATTGTGTGATGATGTGTTTGTATCAAGGTCAATTCATTAGTAAGAAGTGACGAATCAGAACACAAATATGTATCAACGAGGCTCACGATGTTGTGCTCTGAATATTGTCAATAGATTGGTGTATTTTTTATCCAAAGCAACCCATGTTCATGTTCATTGCCTTTACTTTGAAATTCGGTAATAAAGAAGTAGTCTTTCAAGTTGCCAAATAGTTCACTATTACTTGAGATTAAATTTCTAAATGTTGTCATTCTATGTTTATACTAACAACAACAAATTACAGGTTTCTTTCTTACAATAGTTATTCAGAACTTGTTTTCCCATGTTTGTCTAAAGACTATTTTTAAGTTTCCTATAATGTTTAACTCAATGGAACCCAAAGATTTTCATTTCTATTAAAAGTCACAAAGAATGTCGGAGGGCCAAGCTATCATATCATTGCAAAGACATTTTTTCTTATTTTTTCAAAGTAATCGAGTGATGTGCACATGCTTTTGAGAGAGCGATAGGAAATTGGGGATTTTAATATTTGTTCAAGGTTGTTTTTATACTTTACGTCTTTTGCAACTAGGTTTTTTACTTTTCGCTCTCCTTTGCGAATTGAAATCCAAGCATAACTTGAGGCTTGGTTTATGAGGACCCGAACTACTTTGAATAAAATATTTTTGTTGTGTGTTAAAAAGTCTTTAGAACTATGCAAAATATACCACTACGCTATTTGTTGATATTGGTAAATTAATTTGTAATGTCCCCTCGTTTACTAGATCCATAGAAAAATATAGGGAAATGAGTTCTCTAGAGAAAGAGAACTTGTCTTTGAAAATGCCTAGTGGTTGGAATCCTTTAGAAGGTGCAATTTGTATAATTTGATTCTCCAGGTCATCTATTAATTGAGCTTGTCCATATCCATGTACCATTGTTTCAGATATAAGATCTGTATCCTCATCTTCATCAATAGAATCAAGGGATTCTAAGTTTAATAAATCATGAGCACATTTTACAATGTTTTTCAGTGAATATTTGTTCCCATTCATTATTGACCATGATTCTCTCATCTTTATAAAGTGGCATGTGGCACAATTCATTTTGAGAAAGCATAATATTTCTTGGTTGAACATTGCTAGATGAATAGGCATTTCTGTAATCTTATTTTATTTTTAGCATTATTGCAATTGTCATTGAGACTAACAAACTTCTGGGTAGTGCCTTTTGAACTTTATCTAAGCTTGGATGAACATTTACAATTGTTCTAGTAAGTGCAACATTATCCTTTTTGTACCTTAGTTGTCTTATTTGTGCAAAGGCCATTCTTTGTGATACCAACCTTTCTTCTAAAGGTTTTAATGTTGATACATATTCTAGTTTATTGCTACATCAAATTTGCAAAGGTGCTACAAACACAAGTAGTTGTTAATTGAAACAAGTTTTTTTGCATTTTTCAAATTTCTTCATTGATCTCAATGATCTTTGAACCATTTTCATATGTTGAAGATTCATAAGTCAATATAATACTATTGTCAATGATACACATGTATTTTGGAATTCCATGTGTTCACACATAACACATGCATGAGTCGGTGTGTCTTTTGTCAATTTCAAGTATGTTATAATTGCATTGACCTTTTTTGGATTTTTTTTTTCTTTGTAATGAAGGATGTTGATGTGTTTGTATTTCTTGTTTCAAATGTTGCAATCTTGTAATTTTTTTCCTGGGAACTTCGAAAAAACTAGTTTTTGTTGTTTCATTATCCATTTGTTGAGGGCATGGCAATTTTGTATTTTGTTTTATGCATTCTTTGACTTCTTTCTTTGCACATGTTTCTTTTGTACTAGGTTCCTTCCATCTTTAGATATGCAACTTAGATGACTAGGATGTTGAATGTTGTTGTCCATGTTGATGTTATTGTATCGTAGCTTATCTTTAGGGTTGCTTGCATAAATATGTGTTTGCATTTGAATACAATTATCTATGCCTTGGACAAACGTACCTGCAACAATTTGTTTATATTTTTGTTGAAGCAACGGCCATAAATGTGCATATGAAGCAGTAAGATGACAATGCATGAGATAGAGTATGTTTGAGGAGATATATGTGAGTTGGAGCCTTTGAGTAATCGTATGTGATGTTCGGGTACACAGGGTACTCCCAAAAGACCGAAAACCTATAGAAACCACTTCACATAAACAAATCACAGATCGATACACCGATGTTTTGACGTGGTTTAAACCCTCGTCAGGGAAACACTCCACGGCCCCGACCAAATAGCTTCTATGGGACAATTTATTATGCAAAGAAAGAAAGTTACAAATTAGCTTCTCATAATCGATCAACTTTCCAATGACCATCCATGCTCTTTAAATAGAGATCATGGACCAATCGAGTGTTAAGCCACAGATCAAGGGTAGGTATGATCTAAGAGAAGTTGAGCCGTTAGATCACTCTATGTCGGGAACATATCGTGACCATCAGATTAAGTATTTACAAATGCATACTAATGCATACTAAAGAAACACACTTTTCCTAACGGATATATTAGACAAGTTGATTTTAACTAACTCCTAAGTGTCTAAATATCCTAACATCCCCCCTTAAGAACAACTTGAGATAGGATTGAAGGATTTACAAAAGTGACACTATTAGGAGAAGGAAGGAGGCATTAGATCCTATCCCCCCTTAATGACAAGTTCCTGAACTCCTAACATAGATCGAAGTTTAGAAAACTTCACTTCTGTAAGAGTCTTGGTGAAGATGTCTGCAACTTGATCATCTGTAGGAGAAAATAGCACTTCAAGAACACGATCATGAACAAGATTTTTGATGAAGTGCATATGTAGCTCAATGTGTTTGTTGTGTTGATGTAGGATTGGATCTTTGGCAAGCTTGATGGCACTTTGATTGTCGCACCAAAGTGGAGTAGGCTACTGCTACTCGAATCCAAACTCTGAAAGGATCTGTCGAAGCCATAAAGCTTCCTGATTGGCATTAACTGCGGCTTAATATTTTTCCTTTGTTGAAGAAAGAGCAAGAGCTTGTTGTTTCTTACAAGCCCAAGTGATAGGTCCAGATCCCAGACTGAAAACATAACCTGCAGTAGACTTTCGATCATCAGGATCGCCGGCTCAATCTGAATCATTGAAACCAACCAACAAAGGTTCCCCCCCTGTACTGTAATGAATCCCAAACTGAATTGTAACTCGAATATATCGAAGTATTCTTTTAGCTGCTTTCCAGTGACTTTCATGAGGTGTTTGCATATAACGGGTAACACGACCAACGGCAAAGGAAAGGTCAGGATGGGAATGAGTCAAGTATAAGAGACTACCAACAAGCTGACGATACAAGGTGGCATCTACTTCAGGTGAAGGAGAAGTGGCAGAAAGTTTGACTCTAGACAGAAAGGAGAAGGGGCAGGTGTACAATCTTCCATGTGAAAGCGACGAAGAAGGTCACACGCATACTTAGACTGAGAAAGAAAGATTCCTTCTTTGGTTTGCAGGACTTGGAAACCAAGAAAATAATGCAAATTTCCTAAGTCTGACATTTCAAAATTTTGCTTAAGACTGGATTTCACATGGGTTGTAAGCTTAGGGTCACTACCAGTAAGAATAAGGTCATCAACATATAGAACAAGTATGATGAGATGGTTTCCTACTTTCTTGGTATAGACATTGGGGTCAAAATGACATCTAGAAAAACCAGTGTCAAGGAGAAAGCTATCCATTTTGGCATACCAAGCTCTAGGAGCTTGCTTAAGGCCATATAAGAATTTCTTAAGGCGATAGACAAGGCTAGAGTTATTCTGAACATATCCAGGAGGTTGTTCCATGTAAATTTCCTCCTGTAAATCACCATGTAAGAAGGCAGACTTGACATCCATTTGATGGACTTCCCAGTTATGTAAGGCTGCAAGGGAATGAACAAGGCGGATGGAGTTCATTTTTGCGTCAGGAGCAAAGGTTTCATTGTAGTTAATCCCTTCAACTTGAGAAAAACGTTTGGCAACTAACCTTGCCTTAAGTCTTTCAACACTTCCATCTGATGCATACTTAGTTCTATAGACCCATTTACATCTGACAAGTTTTCTTCCTTTTGGAAGAGGTACAAGATCCCAAGTATCGTTTTCCATTAAGGAACGATATTCTTCATCCATAGCTACATCCCAATCTAGATTTCCTGAAGCTTCTGCAAAGGTTTCTAGATCACGATTCTCGGAAACTGGAGCCAAAAGAGAAGAGGCTCACTGAAACTGAGAACGTGTTCGATGTTGATTTCTAGGATCACCGAAAAGATCACCAGCTAATTCACATGTTGAATGGACCCATTGAGGAAGCACTTGTGCTGGTGCAACTAGAGGAACATGAGCAGGCGGAGGTGGATTTTCATCCTCACTGTCATCATCAGAAACTGGAGTTGGAAACCTGTCAAGTAAGTTGGAAGAAGAAGAAGGATGCACAATCACCGAATCAGGCTCGCAGGCCAAAGATGGCACAATCACTGAGTTAAGCTTGCAAGCCAAGATATTTTCATCAAATTTAACATCTCTTCTAATGATTACATCATGAGAATGTGGTTGAAGAAGTCTATAACCTTTTACATCTTCAGAATATCCAACAAATATGCACTTTTTACTTTTAGGCTGCAATGCTTTCCATTTTTCATCCGGAATGTGAGCCCATGCTTCACTACCAAACACACGGAAGTGACTTACATCTGGTTTAATTTTACTCCATGCTTCTTCCAGTGTGATACCTTGTAATGCTTTAGTGGGGGTGCGATTAACTATGTAATTTGCACAGTTAATGGCTTCAACCCAAAATTGAAGACTTAGTCCCTTAGATTGGATCATACAATTAGCCATTTCTTTTAAAGTGCGGTTCTTCTATTCAGCTACACCATTTTGTTGTGGTGTATATGGAACAGTGTGTTGTTGTTGGATTCCTTGTTTAATGCATAAAGTAGTGAACGTTTTGTTAACATATTCTCCTCCGTTGGCAGATCTTAACTTAATAATTTGATGACCAAGTTGTTTTTCAACAAGGGCCTTGTAGGCCAAGAACATGTTAAATACTTCTCTCTTAAGTTTTAGGAAATAAACCCAAGTGCGTCTGGTGTGATCATTAATGAAAGTTAAGAAATATTTGAAACAAAAAAGGAAGCAGATGGAAGAAGGCCACACAAGTCACTATGCATAAGCTCCAAGCGAACCGAGGCGTGCCAAGAGACACGTTTGTCAAAACTGTCTCGATAATGTTTTCTGAGTACACAACTGGAACAAACACCATCCCTGCAAGATACCTTCGGAAGACTTGTCACCATATTGTATTTACATAGTTGTTGCAATGAGCGATAATTTAAGTGACTAAATCGCTCATGCCAAAGTTTGATCAAGTTATCACCATGAGCAACAAAAAACGAAGGAAAAGGTGATGACCCAAAGTTGTTAAATTTGTACAACCTGGTAATATTATCAACAATTCCGGTAGCCAGGACCTATTGAGGATCATTAAAATCCTTGATTACAACTTGGTGAGGTGTAAACGTCACAGTTTTACCTTCACCAGAATGAGTGATCTGATAGATTGATAACAAATTGCAGCAAATTCTTGGAACATAGTACATCACTAAAATGACCATTATCTACTAGAACTGTTCCAACTCCTACAACAATTAGAGATCTATCATCACCAACAAATATTTGTTTGGTGTTACATTCATGCATAGTAGAAAAGATGGTTTGATCCTTAGCCATATGATAAGATGCTTCAGAATCAATGAGCCATTCATTTGAAGTAGAAGAAGAAGATGCATTATAAGAATAACCAGAAGCACAAAGTGCATGTCCATGAGAGGTAGATTCTGAAGGCGAATCTAGGCTAATGGGGTGCTTCTTCATTGCTGCTTCCAAGGCTGCCATCTTCTTGAAACACTTAGATTAATCATGATTATCTTTTCCACAATAGTTGCAATGATGCTTAGTATTCTTGCCTTTTGGCTTGGATCCTTTGTCATTTTTTAAAGAATGAGCTAACTGAGAGGGTTTGGGACCCTTGTTCGACTTATTATTGCGAAAATTTTGTTTCTTGGGAGGCTTGGACTTTTCTTTCTGTTGGGACAATAAGGCATTATTGATTATTCCAAGATGGATGAGTTTATCTTGCTCTCCAATCAAAGAATCACAAAAGGATTCAAGACTAGGCTCTTGATAGCTAGCTACATTCAAGGATTCTTTCATGGAGTAAAATGTAGATACAAAAATAGAATATGCAGGTCCAAGTTTTGAAATAATATGATAAATGCATTGTTTGTCTTCCCTCTTAATATTACATTTTTCACATAAGAGTTTAAGAGTTTTGTACTTAGATAAATAATCTTGAATGCATGAAAAATCACTTGGATTTAAAGAAATCAACTCATTTTCAAGTTGGTGACTTCGAATTTCATTGTGTTTACCAAACACAGATTCCAACTTTTCCCAAGCAGCATCAGGTTCACCAATTCCGGATATGTGGAATCGCAAATCAGTAGAGATTGACATCCCAATCAATCCATGAGCTTCGTCACATCTATTTTCCCATTTTATTTTCTTGTCATCATCAGTGGGTTCTGTTTCTTTCCCTGAGGTAATTCTGAAAAGTCCCATACTTCGTAGAACATCCTACATACGAGATTTCCATGAGAAATAGTTGGAACTGGTAAGTAGAATATCACAAGGGGCGTCCATACTACAAATTAATGGCTATAAAAATAGAAACCAATAGTCTGGATGCGAAGAACTTGAAAAAATAGGCAATTTAAAAAAAAACGGCACTGAAAATTGACTCCGTATGATGAAGTTATGCTTGAACAAATAAAAAGTTAAAGATGTCCCAAATAGTGACGTGGCAGATAGAGAATGACCAGTTAAAAAAGAAGGACCCCCCTCTTCTCAAGATGAACCTTTACAGTCACTTTATAAGAAAGTTGCTTTAAGTGAATCACTTTTATAAAATAATTGATTTCATTTTTACAATGATGTTACTTTAAATAATGCAACAAAAAGGAACTTAAGTAACTCACTTTTTATTTTTATTTTTATTATTTAAGTGAGATGCATTTTTACAATAAAGTAACTTGAAAATAGAAATTGTATGCACTTTTTATTTTAAAAGTAACTTCCTAAGACTTGAATTCAAGACCTATTAAGGAATAAGACAACTTTGAACCAAGTGAGCTAGATTAAAATGTATGTAAAATATGGGAAGAAGGAAGGGGTTTTTTTTTTTGCTCGGTTTCCGTGCTTGCCTTTTTTTTTTCCCCTGCAAATCACACAATAGACCAAAACAAAAAAACTTGCTTGGAAAGTCCACATTTTCTCTCTGTTTCTGATTTGCCGATATTGCACAAGGTGCACGGCAAAGAGCATACGCAGCCAAGAAAAACCCTTTCCATTTCTGTTTCTGATTTGCCGAGATCGTGCAAGATGCACGGCAAAGAGCATACGCAGACAGGGAAAGAAACAATCCGAAACTAAAAAAATCTAACAGTAAAAACTGATAAAATATGAGATACTTTTTTCTTTTAAAACAGAAAAAAAAAAATGTGTCACTGTAACATTATACCTTCAGATCTGATGAAATATGCGTTTCTGAAGCAACTGGGAACCGTTTTCGATCAAACAAAAACTATTTCCCAATGGAAATGATGTGCAATGGAACACCTCCCATAGCCCAAAAATGTACAGAAATACCAGAACCAGAAACCCTTTTGAGTTTCGGCAACAACAGTTCAAGATCTAGATCATAACTCGAAGCGACTCTTCATAAAAGCTCTGATACCATGCTCGGGTACACAAGGTACTCCCAAAAGACCGAACACCTAGAGCAACCACTTCACAAAAATAGATCACAGGTCGATACACCAATGTTTTGACGTGGTTTAAACCCTCGTGAGGGTAACACTCCACGGCCCTAGCCAAATAGCTTCTACGGGACAATTTACTATGCAAAGAAAGAAAGTTACAAATGAGCTTCTCATAATCGATCAACTTTCCAATGAACCTCCATGCTCTTTAAATAGAGATCATGGACCAATCGGGTGTTAAGCCACAGATCAAGGGTATGTATGATCTAAGAGAAGTTGAGCCGTCGGATCACTCTATGTCGGGAACATATCGTGATCGTCGGATTAAGTATTTACAAATGCATACTAAAGAAACACACTTTTCCTAACGGATATATTACAAAAGTTGATCTTAACTAACTCCTAAGTGTCTAAATATCCTAACATGTGATTCAATGCTTTAGATGTATATGTTGATATTTAGGAATTCACATAACCATTTCTATGCAAACTCACCTCCTTCTATTTTTCCATGCCGATATGGCATAGACAAATTGATAACATATCTTTTCCAATGAGCAATGGATTGCTCCCTTCTTACAGCCATGTCAACAAGATATTTATCTAGTCAGTTGATTTCCCTAATTTCATTTGCATTGTAGCAATTACAAAAACTTTTTTCTATTGTCTTTCTCAATGAAGGAATATCATAAGATGATGTCAATATACACATTGATTTGAACAACGAGTCATGGAAATAATCAATGACAATATCAAGTATATGAAGTTCTTCCCTCAATAGTTCTTGTTAAAAAAAAATGTTTATTTGAGCATTTGCAACATGATTTCCAAGGACACATGCAATTGGTGGGTATGACACAAAATTGTTCTTCTTCCTTGACCTATATGAAAGAAGTGGCTCAAAGTGTCCACATGATGTCACTTGATCATGGAAGAAGAGGTTATATTCATATACAATGTCACTAGCATTGAAACACAAGTATTTTGCTTTATTTTCAAATGACTAAACAAAAACTCGAACTCTTATCCAATTTGAAAACGATTTGATGCAAAAATATCAACCCATAGGCCTTGTCTATAAGTTTTATGAAAACTAGCAACGGACAAAGACTTTTGATGCAAATATATATTCACAATGTTTACATTGTGCAGTTCTTTTATAAAATCACCAGTCAATCCCATTTTCATTAAATGCAACTTCAAGACCTGGGAAATCCAACCTTGTCCTAAGTAATTTACTGTCCCTTGTTTTATTTCAATATAAGAAAATCGAAAAACGTATGAAGAATTCTAGTACATCAAACAAGAAATCTCCGGGATTGTAGTGGAAATTTGTTAGTCGAAACAAGTTGTGTCTAGCCAATTGGTTATTGATTTCTTGAAAAGATGGTGCTTGCATTGCGAAAGAATTTGGTCCAAAGAAAAGGTTCACTTTGTCAAAGGTTTTATTTTCCTAATCCATAGAAACTATTTTTCCCTACAACAAAAGATCTAGCAAAGTAGACTACATGAACCAATAGAAAACTGCAAGAGAAAAGGGGTGAACAAAAACTAGAAAATCTTGACAATTGAACTATATTCACCAATGCAAAATGAAACTAGCAATAGCATTACCTAAAACACCGAATGTACAAGTCATAACTTGACATAATGTTACAAGTTTTGATATAATATGAAAAGAGAACATTGTAATGAAGAACATAAAAACTGGATTCACGCATACATCTACAACAGTGCAAGGAAAACGAATCTAAATACAGAAACAAATCACTGGAGTCAACCTATCAAGCCCAATAGAAACCAAACAGAATGTGATTCAATGAAGGAAGGAATGAAAATAGGATGACTGTCCACTAGAAATAAGGCCATTGTCCAAAAGGGACAAATTGTCAAATGAGTTGTTATGCAAGAAATTGAAGTTTGAACTAGGAGAGGCCATGACTTTGAAGCAAACTCTACAACATGCTCCAATAGTTCCCATCTTTTTTTTTCCATAGCTATTTGCAATGAACGCAAAAACTAAGCAGAGATTTCTTCTATTTTTCATTTGTTTTTTTCTTTTTCCATGGGTCTTATAGTACAAGAATAACCATTGTTTAAAAGAAACTAGATGCCAATTAAGTAAAAATAGAACTAGTTGACAGATAAACCTTCAAATGACAATGGTTCTTTGTTCAAAGAACTAGATCGAAATTCACAAGAAGCTCAGATCCCTATATTAGGAAAACATAATAAATATACATAGTGTCAAAGTTTGCAATGGTCTAGTGCTTTTTTACTGCAAATTACTTGATTTGAAATCTTTAAAAAATTCCATTGCCAATCTAGACTCATGGCCTTTTCCAATCATTTAAGAACAAGAATAACAAACAATACTATGTCATGCAACTAGTTCATTAGATATCCAATAAGCCAATTGTAAAAGCACCAAACCTTGACTATAAAGGTTGATTTTTCTTCTAAATCCCAAAAACCTATCGAAGAACTCAACAATGCGATCTTGCTAAAGAGGATGTGCTTAAATGCAATTTCTATAATCATTGCATGAAAGAAAGGTCAGCATCAAGTGCAGAGCAACGACACCTATTGTAACACTAATGGAAATTTTAATCACAAAATCATTATCAAACTCCAATAATTTCCAAATACCAATGAATTTTTGTACATTGATAATTACATATAGAGAACAACCTAGAGAAAACCATGTCGACAATGGGCAACACTAGGAAAAGACTTAATAACTCTTAAGAGAAATTACATGACAATTGTAAAACCATCTAAAAAATATACACCTTCCCAACCATCACACCATAAACAAAAGAAACAAATATGAATTTTTTTACTTGCTAATGTTAAAAACAATCATTTCAACACTTCCAATCCAACATGCTAATATCCGAACAAACAATCAAATTAGAAGATAAACAACCATAAAACACATAGCAAATAACCATGAATAATTGGAAGGAATTTGCTCATATTGTTCATTGCACATATCTATGTCTATGTTCATAAAGTCCATTATCATCAATGGAAAATATACAAGAACCCTAGGCCTCAACTCTGTTGCAAGACATGGCAAACAATATTCAAGTAAACCATTACTTGGCTTATTTGTCTCCACTCTCTGCCATCAACTAACATAACATATTCCAAGATTTTGCAATTTTAATTCTATACATAAAAAGTGTAATACCCCTATTTTACCCTTAGTGTTTATTGGTATTAATGTAAATATTGTGTAAATGCAGTGTGTGTTTCCCTAACGTCGAGCTCAAGGCCAAGGCCCCACTAGTGGATGTTTAAGGTTTAATTGCATAGGCAAGTATTTGACAATTTGATTATTCATGGGATATTAATCCATGCAATATTTTAAATGATGTAAACATTTAAATATTGCAATGAATTACCAAGAATCTGGCTAAGGGAGGCAACTAATGAGAAGGGGCCATGTGTATCCACTAGGGAGAGGTGAGGGGGTTGAAGCCATGCTACCACATGTCGACTTGGGAACCCATTTGACCTCCATACTGGCATTTATTGTTGCTATAAGAGTGTGGTTGAAAAATCCCTGTTGCTGAAGCCGATTTAGTATGGGCGGCCCTGCGAATCTGTATGGCAGGGTATGGCCTGTGTTACTTGTCCCATAAGACACTTAACCACCTGGGAATTCGACGTTCTGATGACTAACCATGGTTGACCATAATGCTGGGGGATTCATTTAGTCATTAAGTATGCATCGGAGAGCTAGGCCATGAGTATAGAAGTAAAAATCACGATTCCTATGTAAGCTGAAATTACAGAGTCGAATGCCATGGAAAACCTGTGTGTGAACCTCATCGGTTTGGGAAATACATGAAAGAAAAACTTGAGATTAATTACAGAGCTATGAGAACACCGATATTTGTTTTGCAGAGAGCTAAGTTGTGGGATAGAGATTAGTCCACGACCTTTTGAAGAACCCAGCTTGTTTAACAAAGGTAGAAGGTCAATTTAGGGTTGGGTTGCTTGATAAACCCAGTGAAGGCTATAATCTCATAGAACTAGTAGTTGGAACTTTCTATGCCCACCCTGAATAGCATTGGAAGGGAAGGGGCCTTGAGGTACTGTGAAATAGAGAACGGGTCCTTCCTTGTGTTGGGTGAGGTAGGTAATGTGGGTGCCATATCTGCTGAGTTTTGAGATGCTTGTAGCTCTGTGGTTGAGCTCACTAGCTTAGCAATACCCTCCTTGTTGTCCTTGTATGCTTGATAAACCCAATTGCGGGTTGGCTTAGCATGTTTATGTTGTCCTTGTATGCTTGATAAACCCAACTGGAGGTTGGCTTAGCATGGTTATGTTGTCCTTGTATGCTTGATAAACCCAACTACAGGTTGGATTATCATGGTTATATTGTCCTTGTATTCTTGATAAACCCAACTGCAGGTTGGATTAGCATGGTTATGTTTCCCTTGTATGCTTGATAAACCCATTGTAGGTTGGCTTAGCATCCTTGTTCTCTGGTATGATTGATAAAACCAACTACATATTGGCTTAGCATTGGGATGAGATATTGACCGTGAGAGAGTCCTTAGCCTTCTTAGTGGATACACAACCCAGCTCGGGGGTGATCTCTCAGCTGAAAGAGTATAGGCTGGACAAAGATCTAAGGTTTGGTGGAACGTTTCTCTCACTTAGCCAGTTGCTTGGGAAACTTCAAGATTCAAAGATAAGTGCTTCTTGTGATGTAAATGATGATATTCATGTGTTGTGCCTATTCGTTTTATGTTTAAGTTATGAGAATGAATGTTTGCATGAAATAGATCAATGGACATCCATGTATAAGCCTGAGTATGAGGCTGAGTTATTGTTTTGAATTGCTTCAGTCATTTGCATGAGATAAATGTTATCTTGACCTTGGAGGATGGTAGATGCATGGTCTAGTTAGTCTCTTTTTACATGTGTTTTATTATGCATTACTTATCCTTGTGGATGGACCATGTGGCTTCATATGGACATGGGGAAGGAGTTATATGGCCCCTGTGGTGTTCATAATATTCCTGTGAGTCAGAGGAAGGGTGAAGTTATGCTAGGAGGTAGGAAGATTCCCTATTGGAGGTTAAAGGCATGTTGAAGAGGATTATGGACAAAAATTCAGTTGGAAAATTGACAAGTTTAGAGACCTCAGTTGGGGTAGGGGATTACACCAGTGGATATAGATCCCCAAGAGATTTCCAACGGTACCATCCTTTCCCAATTTGGCTTAAGGATGAATAAGTTATTCCATTTGGAAGTTTGCAGGTGTAGAGGATGTGGTTTTGCAATTCTGCATCCTCAATGCGGATTGCGGGCATTGGAAATCAACGTTCGATTCGCGTTTGGGACTCCCGCATTTCTGAGTTCCAAAATGCGGAATTACGGATTACAAAAGGGAAAATTTCCTAGGTCTAGAGTTTTGGACCTCCGCATTTCTGAGTTCCACAATGCATAATTGTGGATTGCGGAAGTGTATTTTGTCGGACGTGAATTTTGGACTTCCGCAGTTTCAAGTTCCACAATGTGGATTGCGGATTGTGGAATAGGAAATATTTTGACAAGGATATTTGGTGGTTCTGAATTTCCGAATCCCACAATGTGGATTGTGGATTGTGGAAGTTAGAAGGTGATTTTGATGGAGTTGAGAAATTGTAGTTCTGCATTTCCGAACCTGCAATGCGGATTGCGGATCGAAAAAGCCATTGCGAATGTGTGTGAAAATGGATGGTTTTGGAGAAAACAAATGTATCAGGGTCTCATAGAACCTATGAAGGACACTGAGGGGCTTGGGGAACATGAAAGAGTGGTACCAGAGCTCAATTTGCAGCACCGGGTATGCTTGGGCCAAACCGTGAAGAAATTTACTAATAGAGAGACGCCCATGGCGCCATTTTGGAAAATTGTTATTGTGTGGTTCAATGAATTGTATGCAGATTTATATGGATGTTTGTGTTTCCTTTATGCAATATTATGTTGTCTAATAATTGTTCTATCATGCACAGTGACTGCAGCAGATTGATAGTTGAATCATACAACAATGGCGCATGCAGGAAAACAAGAATGGTGACCAGTAATGATGCACTGGATCCTTATGAGCCAGAGGAAGACGTGCTAGGGGAAAACGTGCAGGAAGAGAATGCTGAAATAGAGTCTAATGGAATAAGGGAGCAAGTAACTCCCCAGAACTTGGTTGAGACAATGGTGAGTTTCAATGAGAGGCTGATGAAGGCTCAGAAAGATTAGCAGCAGCTCAACACTACCATTTTGCAGAGCCTCACAGACATGCACCGCAGGATTAATCTTGGCTCTAACCCAATCAATGGGGGTAGAGAAGAAAGGGATGCAGGTATCCAGTCGAGAGGGAGTTACAGGAAGAGGAATACAAGCCCTATAAGGGGTTTTGTGAGAAGAAGGCACAAAACACCCTCTTCAGGATCTCTTTCCAGCAGGATAGGGCACTCCAGAGATTCTCAAAAGATCCCTAGGCACACTTCCAACATAACTGAGAAAAGAGGAAAACCCAGAGGAGTTCCACAAGGAGAATTTAGGAAGGCAAGACCTCCTACCTTTGATGGAGAAAGCAACACAGGTCAAGAAGCTGAGGCATGGCTTCTTGGAATGAAGAAGTACTTCAAGATTCATGATTATTCAGAAAATGAGAAAGCCAGAGTTGCCATCTACAACTTGAATGGCAGGGCTTCCATTTGGTGGGATCATCTCATGCAAGTGAAGAGAACCAGTGAAAGAAGGACTAGATGGGAAAGGTTCCAAATATATTTCAAGGATAAATACCTATCAGCTAGGTATTATGACAGGAAGAGGAAAGAGTTCAATGGAATCAGGCTGGGGCAGAATACAATGGAAGAGAATGTTCATAAGTTTTTGGAACTATTAAGGTATGTAGACTACATCAAGGATGAAAGAGTGAAGATTCAATGTTTCTTTGGTAGCCTACCACATAATTTCAGAGATAGGATCGAATTTTTCAATCCACTTAGCCTTGATGAAGCCATTAGAATGACCATGCATTGCTATGATCAGAGTAAAGGAAATTTAGAGGTGCATCCAACATTGAAAGGAAATCCCAAGGGAAATTTTGAACCAAGGAAAAGTGGATTCAAACCACCATTCAAAAATCAGCCTAGAACCATTCCACAAGGAAAACAAGCAAGGAGTCAATTCAAACCAGCAGTAGCAGCAGATAAATCATCAAAAGGACCACTTCAATTTTGGGGATGTGGAGGAAGCCACATGCTTATAGATTTTCCAACTAGAAGGGAGAATACCAGAAGCTTGCACAACCTTGAAGAAGCAACCACAGTGGAAGATATGGCAAGAGAAACAGCTAGAATGTATGAAGCATTGGATGATCATCAAGCAGACCACCAATCAGCAGTGGTAGAAGTTGAAGGTAAGATTGCTAAGAAATCTATTTCTGTTTTAATTGATCCAGGATCTACTCATAGCTATGTGTCTCCTAAGATAGTTGAAGGTTGTTCTCTTGGTAAAGTAAATCATAGTAATACTTGGTTAGTTCAATTAGCCACGGGTACCAAGAGGAAGGTGAGTGAAGTAGTGGTGGAGTGCTCCATAGAGCTGAATGGATTCCTCACTAAAGAAAATTTTAATGTTCAACCATTAGGATCCTATGATGCCCTAATAGCTATGGACTGGTTGGAAAGACATGGATCCAAGATTGAATTCTATGAGAAGGTACTTGAATTCCTTGATGAAGAAGGAAGACCAAGGTTGGTTATAGGAGTTCCAAACCAAGTTTCAGTGAGGCAGATTTCAGCCCTGCAGTTGAGAAATTTTTATAAAAAGGGTTTTCAATTGTATGCAGTGCACATATCAAAGTCATTAGAGGATAAGGGACCAAGAATAGAAGTCTGTTAGCTATTGCAAGAGTTACAAGATGTGTTTCCGGATGAAGTGCTAGGACTACCACCCAAGAGAGATATTGAATTCTCCATTAATCTTGTTCCAGGAGCAGGACCCATCTCTAAAGCTCCTTACAGAATGAGCACACCAGAACTGATAGAACTAAAGATGTAGTTGCAAGAATTAATGGATAAAGAATATATCAGACTGAGTGTATCTCCTTGGGGTGCACCTGTGTTGTTTGTCAAGAAGAATGATGGAACCTCAAGGCTATGCATTGATTACAAGTAGTTAAATAAGGTAACAATCAAGAACAAGTATCCATTGCCAAGAATTGATGACTTGTTTGATCAGATGAAGGAAGCTAGGGTGTTTTCCAAGATTGACTTGAGGTATGGCTACCATCAAGTGATGATAAAGGAAGAATACATTCACAAGACAAATTTTAGAAATAGATATGGCCATTATGAGTTCATAGTGGTGCCATTTGGTCTTACCAATGCACTTGCCACATTCATGTGCCTCGTGAATAGTGTCTTTACCCAATACTTGGATAAGTTTGTGATTGTATTCTTGGATGAAATTCTTGTCTATTCAAGGAATGAAGAAGAGCATGAAGAGCATTTAAGGATGGTGTTGCAAGTCCTTAGAGAACACCAATTATATGCCAAGTTAAGTAAGTGTGAATTCTATCAAAAGAAGGTGCAGTACTTAGGTCATGTCATTTTTTAAGAAGGTATTGTAGTTGATACAGAGAATATTGAGGCCATAATGGATTGGCCCACTCCCAAGAATGTTGTAGATGTAAGATATTTTATGGGTCTTGCTGGTTACTATAGAAGGTTTATTGAAGGCTTGTCCAAGATAGCTCATCCAAGCAATTCATTGCAGAGGAATAATATCAAATTTACATGGTCTGAAAAATGTGAAAGAATCTTTCAAGAGTTAAAAGAAATACTTACCAGTGCTCCCGTTTTAAAGATTGCAGATCCAAATAAATATTTGGTGGTGTGCATAGATGCTTGCATTGAAGGGCTCGGTGGAGTGCTAATGCATGAAGGGTTTGTCATTGATTATGATTCAAGGAAGCTAAATGAGCATGGGAATAATTATGCTATGCATGAATTAGAGCTAGCAACCATAATTCATGCACTCAAAAGGTGGAGACATTATCTCTTAGGCATAAGATTTGAACTCAAGACTGATCATATGAGTTTAAAATATTTGTTTGACCAGCCAAATCTGAATGCTAGGCAAACTAGGTGGATGGAGTTTCTTTGTGAATTTGACTTGGATATTAGGCATGTCAAAGGTAAGGAGAATAAGGTTGCAGATGCACTCATCAGGAGGTTTCATATTGCAGCAGCGAGTAAGTGTGAATCAGATTTGAAGGCAAGAGTACTTGAAGCTCAAGCTAGTGATGAAGTTTATTTTCAAATCAAAGAGAAATTGCAGCAAGGAAATGTGGATGAAGCTTGTATAGGATATCAGATTGGTGAAGGTGATGTTCTCATTTATGAAGGTACTAGACTGTACATTCCAAATTGTGCAGATTTGAAGAAGCTAGTGTTGGATGAAATACACCAAAATCCATATTCAGGGCACCCAGGATACCAAAAGACTATAACATTAGCAAGGAAGCAATACTTTTGGCATGGAATGAAGAAGAACATAGCAAAGTATATTGCTAGGTGTCAAAAGTGCCAGCAGGCCAAGGTAGAGGATCAACATCCAATAGGACTGTTGCAACCATTTACCATTCCAGAATGGAAGTGGGAAGTGATTTATATGGACTTTATAATAGGGATACCAATGACAGTGAGGAAACATGATTCAATCATGGTGGTGGTTGACAAGCTATGAAAGGTATCTCACTTCATTTTAGTAAAGTGCACCCATAAGACATGTGACATTGCAAATATATTCATGAAGGAAATATTCAGGTTGCATGGATTTCCCAAGGCAATAATCTCAAACCGTAACACAAAGTTCACTTCCAGTTTTTGGAAAGGATTGTTTCAAGAATTGGGAACTAGATTGAATTTCAATACAACATATCATCCTCAAACAGATGGTCAAACCGAGAGAGTAAATTAGATTCTTGAAGACATGTTGAGGATGTATATGATGGATAATCCATCCAAGTGGGAAGACTATCTACACTTGGTAGAATTTTCCTACAACAATGGACATCAAGCATCATTGAAGATGATCCTTTTTGAAGTGTTGTATGGCAGAGGATGTAGAAATCCAGTGAGTTGGGACAATCCAGTGAACATGATAGTGCTTGCACAAAAAATGATCAAGGAGATGGAGCAAGAAGTTGTTAAAATTAGACAAAATTTGAAGTAAGCTCAAGACATGCAGAAGAGTTATGCAGATTTGAAGAGACTACACAAGGAATTTCAGATCGGGGATCATATTTACTTGAGAGTGAGACCTAGGAAGAGTTCCATGAAGTTGGGAAGTTGTGCCAAGTTGGAACCCAGATATTGTGGACCATTTGAATTCCTTGATAGGATAGGGCCAGTTGCATATAGGATTGCATTTTCTGCTAACATGAAAGATCATAATGTTTTCCATGTCTCTTTGCTTAAGAAATATGTACATGATCCTAATCATATAATTGATTGGCATGTGATACAGGTGCAACTCGATGGGGAGTTCCAAGTGGATCCTATGTGCATACTCAACAGGGAGGTTAATTTGCTCCAGAATAGAGCCATCGGGAAGGTGAAGGTGAAATGGAAGCACCTTAATCCTGAAGAGCCTACACGGGAGCTGGAGGATGCCATGAGAGAGGCATTCCCATTTTTGTTCAATTTTGGGAACACTGAGGGCAGTGTTGTTATAAGGGGGAGGGAGTTGTAATACCCCTATTTTTCTCTTAGTGTTTATTGGTATTAATGTAAATATTGTGTAAATGCAGTGTGTGTTTCCCTAATGTGGAGCTCAAGGCCAAGGCCCCACTAGTGGATGTTTAAGGTTTAATTGCATAGGAAAGTATTTGAATTTTTGATTATTCATGGGATATTAAGCCATGAAATATTGTAAACATTTAAATATTGCAATGAATTACCAAGAAGCTATCTAAGGGAGGCAACTTATGAGAAGGGGACATGTGTATCCACTAGGAAGAGGTGAGGGGGTTGTGGGGGTTGAATCCATGCTTCCACATGTCGACTTGGGAACCCATTTGACCTCCATGCTGGAATTTATTATTGTTGTAAGAGGGTGGTTGAAAAAACCTTATTGCTGAAGTCGATTGAGTATGGGGTGGCCCTGTGAATCCGTATGGCAGAGTATGGCATGTGTTACTCGTCCTGTAAGACACTTAACCACCTGGGAATTCAGCATTATGATGAATACCCATGGTTGAACAGAATCGAGGGGGATTCATTCACTCATTCAGTATGCATCGGAGATCCAAGCCGTGACCAGAGAAGGAAAAATCATGATTCCCATGTAAGTTGAAATTACAGGGTCGAATTCCATGGAAACTCTACGTGTAAACCTCGCTGGTTTGGGAAATCAATGAAAGAAAACCCTGAGATGAATTACAGAGCCATGAGAACATTGAGATTTGGTTTACAAAGAGCTAAGTTGTGGGACAGAGATTAATTCGCGACCCTGTGGAGATCCCAGCTTGTTTAACAGAGGTAGAAGGTCGATTTAGGGTTGGGTTGCTTGATAAACCCAGTGAAGGCTGTAATCTCATAGAACTAGTAGTTGGACCTTTCTAATCCCACCCTGAATAGAACTTGAATGGAAGGGGCCTTGAGGGACTGTGCAGTAGAGAAGAGGGCCTTCCTTGTGTTGGGTGAGGTAGGTAATGTGGGTGCCATATCTGCTGAGTGTTGAGATTCATGTAGCTATGTGGTTTAGCTCACTGGCTTAGCAATACCCTCCCTGCTATCCTTTTATGCTTGATAAACCCAACTGTAGGTTAGCTTACAATGGTTATGTTCTCCTTGTATGCTTGATAAACCCAACTGCAGGTTGGCTTAGCATGGTTATGTTGTCCTTGTATGCTTGATAAACCCAAATGCAGGTTGGATTAGCATGGTTATGTTGCCCTTGTATGCTTGATAAACCCACTGTAGGTTGGCTTAGCATCCCTATTCTCTAGTATGCTTGATAAACCCAACTACAAATTGTGATATTTTGTGAATAGGATCACTCAACAGTAGAAGACCTCACTAGAATTCACTCATTTAGTGCAGAAAGAAGAAGAAGAAACACTGAATCAATTAACAATCATACACAAAAAATGGAGAAAAAATGTTGTATCATACATCATCTATAAGCTGGCACTCTGAATAATGAATAATAACTGAATACAATACAATAACTGTCAATAGAATTCGATTTAGCCAAGAGGTTATTCAAATCATCCTTAGTGTGTAGCTTGGATAACATTGGAGACATCATCCAATCAATAGTGGCAGTCATAAATGGTCAATAGTCAGTCAAATGAGTCCAACTGAATCATGTGAGCACAAATTAGGGGATGGAGACTCCAAGGAGGGTGCATGAGGCTGTCAGAAGGTCAAGTGACACTCCAAAATAGACATTTGGGAGCTACAGGCACTTAAACTGAGCAATAAATGCACCAACTGGATAATAAATGCTCTAACTGATTGTTAAACTCCTCGTAGGTGAGATAAGGCGCACATGTGAGCCAAGTGAGGAAAACAAGGCGCATCAGGTAGGTAGGAGGGATACTAGGGGTTGAAGACAGGCTCTAGGGAGATGAAAATAGGCTCTAGGTGCTGGGGAGACCAGCAATATGATGACTGGATGCATGCATTTGCATGCAAATGCGTGTAGATGACTGGATGCATGCAGATTTGCATGCAACCATGCAAAATACAAAAATGATGGTGAGAATATTCCAACACAGATTGGCTTAGCATTGGGATGAGATCTTGACTGTGAGAGAGTCCTTAGCCTCCTTAGTGGATACACAACCCAACTCAGGGGTGATCTCTTAGCTGAAAGAGTACATGCTGGACATAGATCTAAGGTTGGGTGGAACATTTCTCTCACTTAGCTAGTTGCTTGGGAAACTTCAAGATTGAAAGATAAGTGCTTCTTGTGATGTAAATGATGATATTCATGTGTTGTGCCTATTCGTTTTATGTTTAAGTTATGAGAATGAATGTTTGCATGAAATAAATCAATGGACATCCATGTATAAGCCTGAGTATGAGGTGAGTTATTTTTTTGAATTGCTTCAGTCATTTGCATGAGATCAATGTAGTGCTGACCTTGCAGGATGGTGGATGCATGGTCTAGTTAGCCTCTTTTTACGTGTGTTCTATTATGAATTACTTATCCTTGTGGATGGACTGTGTGGCTTCATATGGACATGGGGAAGGAGTTATATGGCCCCTTTGGTGTTAATAATATTCATTTGAGTTAGAGGAAGGGTGAAGTTATGGCAAGAGGTAGGAAGAGTCCATGCTAGAGGTTGAAGGCATGTTGAAGAGGATTATGGACAAAAATTCAGTTGGAAAATTGACAAGGTTAGAGACCTCAGTTGGGGAAGAGGATTACACCAGTGGATAGAGATCCCCATGAGCTTTCCAATGGTACTAGCCTTTCCCAATTTGGCTTAAGGATGAAGAAGTTATGCCCTTGAGAATTTTGCAGGTGCAGAGGATGTGGTTCCACAATTCCTTATCCACAATGCAGATTGTGGATTGCGGGCGTTGGAAATTAACATTGGATTCGCATTTGGGATTCCCTCATTTCCGAGTTCCGCTATGCGGAATTGCGGAATGCGGAAGGGAAAATTTCATGGTTCTGGCATTTTGGACCTTCGCATTTCTGAGTTCCGTAATGCAGAATTGCGGATTGCAGAAGGGTATTTTTCCGGACGTGAATTTTGGACTTCCGCATTTCCGAGTTCCGCAATGCATATTGCATATTGCAGAATAGGAAATATTCCGGTAGGGAGATTTGGTGGTTCCGACTTTCCGAATCCCGCAATCTAGATTGTGGATTGCAGAAGTCGGAAGGTGATTTCGACGGAGCTGAGAAATTCTAGTTCCACATTTCCAAACCCGCAATGTGGATTGCGGATCGAAAATCCATTGTGACTATGTGTGAAAATGGATGGTTTTGGAGAAATTTTTTTTATCAGGGTCTCTCAGCACCTCTAAAGGACGCTAAAGGGCTTGGGGAACATGACAAAAAGGAATCACATTTACATTTCAATGCATCTAAAACATAGATGTAACTATACATTGTCCAAGAAGATGTGTACATTGATGTGATTAAAGAGGGATAAAAACTAAAGGTGCAATATTAACACTAAAATTGTACTAGACAATAGTGGAAACTATAATATACACCAAACAATCCAAGAAAAGATTCATGTGCCAAATATAACATGAAAATCACAATGTGTTTGCTAGCGCCAACAAATGTAAATTTCTTATTGGGAGGTGCACATTACATGTACATGATATAAATATTGAACATTGTTTCAAGGATCAATGTGACCAAAACCACACACCAATTCATTTTTCTGGACTGAGAAATGGTCTAATCGCCAACTATGACAACTATGATAGAGTCCAGACCTATTTCCCCTATCTAGGGTAAAAACAACCTTGGTAGTCAACAACCTTCATCCTATTTTTTTATATGAAACTGAAACCTGAAAGTTGTACACATAATTTTTTTTTGACAAAAAGCAAAATATAAGTTTTTTCACTGTTACACAGGTACACATTCCCCATAATTTACGAATGCATTAAAAAACATACATCCCATTCTTGGCCCATAGAAAATGACTTGATACACTCCAATGAAAATGGATCTACACCATGCAATTGATTCATTAGATATCCAATAAGCCAATTGAAGAATTCAGCAATGCGATCTTGCTAAATTGCATGTGCCTAAATGCACTTTCTATAATCGTTGTATGGAAAAAAAAGGCTGGCATCAGATGTAGAGAAATGACACCTATTGTAACCTTAATGGTAAACCTAATGAGAAAATCACTATTAGGCTCCAATGAATTCTGGATACCAATGAGTTTTTGCACACTGATCATTACATAGTAACATATAGAGAACAACCTAGAGAAAACCGTCAACAATGGGAAACAACAAGGAAATACTTAATTTAATAAATCTACATATCATTACGTAACAATTGTAAAACCATCTCAAAAATCTACACCTACCCAACCATCAAACCATAAACACAAGAATAAAATATATGCATTTGTTTACTTGCTAATGTTAAAAACAATCATTTCAACACTTCTAATCCAACAAGTTAATATCCCAACAAACCATCAGATTAAAAGATAAACAACCATAAACCACAGAGAAAATAACCACAAATAACTAGCATGCAATTACTCATATTGTTCATTGCACATATTCGTGTCCATGTTCATAAGCTCAACTATCTTCAACAACAAATATATAGGAACCGCAGGCCTCGAATTTGTTGCAAGACATGGAAAACAATATTCAAGTAAAGTAACCAACTTGGCTTATTTGTCTCCTCTCTTTGTGGCATCAACTAAGATAACATATTCCAAGATTTTGTGATTCTAATTCTATAGCCAGAAAAAGGAATCACATTTACAATTTAATGCATTTAAAAATAGAGATGTAACTATACATTGTAAAGAAGAAGTGTATGTTGATGTGATTAAGAAGGCATAAAAACTAAAGTCACAATATTAACACTAAAATTTGTATTAGACAACATAGGAAACTATAATCTACATTGAGCAATCCAAGAAAAGGTTCCAATGCAAAATATAACAGGAAAATAACAATGTATCTGCTAGTACTAACAAATGCAATTTTTTGTGAGGAGGTGCAAATTACGTACATGATATAAAGATTGAACATTATTTCAAGGATCAATGGGCCCAAAACCGCACACCAATTCAATTTTATACACTAAGAAATGGTCTAATCTATAGCTGTGACAAATGTGATAGAGTGTATACCTATTTCCCCTAGGGTAAAAAAAGCCTTGTTAGTCAACACACTTCATCCTTGTTTACATGAATATGAAACCTGTAAATTGTACACACAATTTGTTTTCGACCAGAACCAAAATATAAGTTTTTCCACTGTTACACATATACGAGTTCCCCATAATCTACGAATGCACTAAAAAATAGATCTCCCATTCTCATCCCATAGAAAATTGGCTTGAGATAATGCTCCAATGAAAATGGATTTCAAATATACCAAGCTAGTGGCGACTATTAAACAAACACAAGTTTTCTTGGAAACTGCCCTAACTATGGAACATTGTAGAACGAACATTCTAGGCCCGAAAACTAGCCTAGTTGGAAGTTGTTCTACGTAGCAACCAAACCCTCTCTCTACACACTACAATAAATAAATACAAAAATCACCCTTCAAAGTTGTACATTGAAACCTGCAAAACATTTTGTGCACAGTCTAACAAATAGACCTAGAGCCGATATGCAAGGAAACAAACCACTTTTCCAGCACCAAACATTGCATACAAAAAGCCAAAATTTTCCTGAATATTTCACAGGCTACAAGAAAACATGATTGCACACCTCAAAACTAACTAATACACGCACCGCGGATGCAATGTGCCAGGACATAATTATGCTGTAGGCGTTCACCAAGGAGAAGCGCAATCTTCCTAACTCGGAAAGATTCCTCGTCTATGGATCCAATAGAATCCTGCCGTGTGTTTTTCCGCTTTTGTGCACGCCGACCAGATCACGCCGACCGTGTCGTCGAAATTATTTGCATTAAGTTTCCCCTTTCACGCAAACCCCCGTTCGTGTCGCAGCGATTTGTAGACTTCACATCGACTAAAAATCCTCTAATAGATTCCTCGTCTATAAATCCAATGGAATCCTGCCGCGTGTTTTTCCACTTTCGTGCACGCCGACCAGATGATGCTAATCTTATTTGCATTATTTGCATTACTTTGCCACTTTCATGCAAACCCCCGTCCATGTCGCACTGATTTACAGACTTCACGTCGACTAAAATGAAGTGTCCATTAATTCAACGACACATTTAAGAGTCGACCAATTTTTAAAGGCTCGACCAACTCCACTATCAACCATATTTTTTTAT
The DNA here is from genome assembly GCA_027924585.1 of Larix kaempferi. Taxonomy (NCBI): domain Eukaryota; kingdom Viridiplantae; phylum Streptophyta; class Pinopsida; order Pinales; family Pinaceae; genus Larix; species Larix kaempferi. Next base: position 9,841,761 of record BSBM01000259.1, on the reverse strand, counting down.
AACTAAAGTGACCTGACCATTTTGTCTCCTGACCATATCTTACAAATATTATTGAAAACAAAATTACAAATTCATATCAACTGTACCAAATCGACCATCGACCATATTTTTTTAACTAGAGTGACCCGACCATTTTGATTCCTGACCATATCTTACAAATATAATTGAAAACAAAATTACAAATTCATATCAACTGTTTCATATGTTGATCATGTTTACATAGTGAGAACTTCACGACGACCAATTTTTAAAGGCTCGACCAACTCGACTATCAACCATATTTTTTTTAACTAAAGTGACCCGACAATTTTGACTCCTGACCATATCTTACAAATATTATCAAAAACAAAATTACACAGTTAACAGTCGACCAATTTTAACAGTTCTGACCAACTCTAGTATCAACCATATTTTTTTAAAAACTAAAGTAAGCCGACCATTTTGACTTCCGACCTGTGTCCATCAATTGCACCACACAGTTAAAAGTCGACCAATTTTTAAAGGCTCGACCAACTCGACTATCGACCATATTTTTTTAAAAACTAAAGTTACCCGATACAGTTAAGAGTTGACCAATTTTTAAAGGCTCGACCAACTCAACTATCGACCATATTTTTTTATAACAAAAGTGACCCGATCATTTTGAATTTCGACCATATGTTACAAAGTGTCCATCATTTCGACGAAATAGTTAAGAAGAGACCAATTGTTTAAGGCTCTACCAACTCGATTTTCGACCAAACTTGCCACCATTTGGGTTGATACAGTCTAAATAGTCGGTCCAACTCTGCATGGAAAAATCTTGCGAGATCTATACTTTTGATTAGAAATTTGAGCATTCATTGATGGATTGGACATTGAACAACCTTCTATAAGGTTACCCATGTGAACATTGATTTCTTTGCATTTAATTCATCACGAAGTTATGAAATTTGCTTCAGTAGTACAGATCTGCGGCTATGGACGTATATTTGGATTTGACGGATTGGACCTGCTGGATATTCGATGTTGTGGAGATACGAGAACAGATTTCAATGCAACAACGTTAAATGTGCTCAGACACCAATGCACCGCCTTTACTCTTGATCATTTATAAAATTCGATGGGTAAAGCCTCTCTCATTCTTTTGTTCTTCGATACTGTTATTGTGACATAATCCCAGTTTTTTTCTCAGCATTCGAATCGCCTTCAATTTGTTGCTCTTTTACAGACCATCAACCCTATTAAGGATCCAAAGATTATTGTTTTCTATTCAAAAAAGAGGTTCTCCTCTCAAACCAAAACTCATTTCCCCTGCTATAATTATGCTGTTCTAAATCCTGTTTCTATTTAATATATTCAAACAAGATTCTGCTGTGTTTTTTGATGTTTTTTCTTGAAAACCAGAGTCTTTTTATGTCAATTATTTACTGGTTTCATATGAAAGGTTACTTGACTAGTATATATTCATTTTTTTTGTCTCCTAGAAAGATTGCCCTTCCAGAAAAGTAATGTTTAATTTATTCATTTGGTATGTTCAAGGTTCTCAGAGTAAATTGACCCATAATTATGTTCTATTTTTTGTTGTTTTTTGTTGGAAAATAACTTCTTTTTTTGTTGTTTTTTGCAGTGACTTGTATTTGATCATGTACCTGATTTATTGACTGTTTTCAGATCAAAGGTCACTTGACTGGTATATTTTCATTTCCTTGTGATTACCAATATATGATTCCTACTAACTTTGGCAAATAATTTGCACTACAACAATCTTTTTTCTCCTAGAAAAGTTCTAACAACAAATTAACTAAAATTGTGTTGTTTTTTTTGTTTTTTTCCTGTTGAAAACTACACTTTGTTTCTACTGTATTTTTTGTGATTTTTGTTGGAAACTATAATTGTTGTCACTGTTCCTATTCCATATTTAAAAACAAGGTTCTAACAGCAAAAATTTACTTAAAATTATGCTGCCTTTTTTTTTTGGTTCAAAACCAGAAGTCTGTTTTTGTTGTCTTTGTCTCCTAGAAAAGTTGCCCTTGCAGAAAAATAACTGATTTATTGACTATTTTAAGATGAAAAGTTAGCTGACTGGTATATATTCATTTCCTTGTGATTACCAATATATGATTCCTACTAACTTTGGAAAATAATTTGCACTACAACAATCTTTTTTCTCCTAGAAAAGTTCTAACAACAAATTAACTAAAATTATGCTGTCTTTTTTGTTTTTTTCCTGTTGAAAACTACACTCTCTTTCTACTGTCTTTTTTGTGATTTTTGTTGGAAACTAGAATTGTTGTCACTGTTCCTATTCCATATTTAAAAACAAGGTTCTAACTGCAAATTTACCTAAAATTATGGTTTTTTTTTTTTTTTTTTTAATTTGTTGAAAACCATAAGTCTGTTTTTGTTCTCTTTGTCTCAGAGTAACTTTACCCAGAATTATGTTCTCATTTTTGCTGGTTTTTGTTGGAAAGTAGCTTCTTTTTTGTTGTTGTTTTTCTGCCAATGGATTGTCATTTATTTACTGGTTTCAGACAAAGGGTTACTTCACTGGTATATATTCATTTCCTTGTGTTTACCAATATATGTTTCCTACTAACTTAGTCATATAATCTGCACTGCAACAGTTTTTGTCTCCTATAAAAGTTGCCATTATAGGAAAATAATCCCAAAATTGAAACCAATTTCAAGCCCTTCATTTCTGTATCCTTTCCACAAATATTGCTATGTATTCCATGAAATATCAAATGATCTTTTGTCATGTTCTCCTACACCTTGTATCTTTAGAATTAATATCAATATCGTACATTTTCCTCCAACTTACTTTTGTAGTCCAACTATTCATAGTACCACGCTATGGACACTCTATTGACCGAAAACGCTGTCTCACTTCTGATTAATGGTGCTGTTGACCTATGCCCACTTGTACAAGTTTTTGCTCTTGATCAACTAAGCTCTATTAACTCAACAACTATTCGCTTTCAAATCTCTATCTCTGATGGAATTCACTAGCATGACACATTGCTTCCAACTAGCTACAATAGCGATGTGGAAAACTACCAACTCCAAAAAGGTTCAATCATCAATGTTAGCAAGTGTGCATGCAACACTATACATGATGCAACGTACGATTTGCTTTCCGCATCTTCCTTTTCACTTATTTTAGTTTTCACTCCTCATAATTGTAACATATTTTTTACTTATACTTACTTACGTTCATTCTTCTTTCCAGGACTATCACATTGGGCACCTTCGAAATTGTCACCTTAGAAACAATAATTATTGGAGACCCATCCCCTTTCAACCTCACACCTAGCTTTACATCCCACAACAGTTCATTTATTTTAGAAAACAACGCCCTTGACTCCAAAAACCCTTCGCTTGCAATACCTTCTCCAATGCCAAACCTTGTTGCACCTACTCTTCAATTCACATTGCTCAACCCTTCCAACAAAACTTGGACCATTCAAGGACAAGTTACTGGAAAGACAAGTATCAACATGTACACCAACCAAAAAGGTCCTGGTCAACTCTTTGGGTTTGCCCTTCTTAGTGCTACCAGAGATGAGATTCATATCTCTGCATTCAATGAACTAGCTACCTCATTATATAACTAAATACAAGTTGGCATAGTCTACATAGTCTCAAATGGCACAATCAAACCAGTTAATCCAAAATACAACCATTTCAAAAGTGCTTTTGAGATTTTCCTTAACTCCTCCTCAACAATTCAACGATGCTTGGAAGAGTGCCCACTTCTTCCTTTTCATTGTTTCAACTTTAAATCTATCCATGACATTAAAACTACACCTCTTAACTCCATGGTTGACCTTCTCGGAATTGTCATTTCTGTTTCCCCTGCATCAACTATACGCAAAAGGGATGGCTCTGAAACCATTCGCCGAACAATTGGGTTGAGGGACATGTCTGGGTATAGCATAGATATTACACTTTGGGGGGAGTATTGCACAATTGAGGGTGCCCAACTTGGAAACCTTCAAGGTTTAGCTACTCCCTCTATCCTTGCAATAAAAGGTGGGTGTGTTACAGAATTAAATGGAAAAACCATTGGAACCATCTCAAACAACAACCTCATTATAAACCCAGATATTGAGGAAGCTAAAGTCCTCCAAGCCTGGTTTGCTAACAATGGATTCCATTCAGCCTCCCCATCTTTGAGTAGAAAATCCAACTCGTCTTCTTCTACCTCCTGTAAATGCATTTCCATCTCTGTGCTACAATCTCTGCAACCCTCTGAGAAGGAAACTTGGTATTCAATTATTGCTACAATCACCCATATTAACATCAATGACTTTCATTTCCTTTCATGCCCTCTATTTGTCGATGGAATACAATGCATGAAAAATAATTCCCACAAAGTTGGCAATGTTTGGCATTGTGCAAAATGTGATGGGGAGTTTATAGAGTGTGCTTACCGATACATACTCAAACTTGACATAACGGAATCTACTGGACAAGTATACGGTATCATAACTTTTGATGATGTTGCGCAACAACTATTGGGGTCTCTGCAAAATATTTTTGTCTCCTATCAAATGATCCAACGTTTCTATTGGAAATTGTTCAACATGTTTGTGCTCAGTAGTACCTTCTAACCATATCAGTAAAGACAAAGACTTTTAATTCAAATGCTCACTTGAAGGTGCTTCTTGTTATGTCAGAAGAGGTTTCTCCGTCATTGTCCCCTGTCGATACTCCTGATGAAAGTGAACACATTGTGCTTAATAAACATGCAATTGCTCGCAAGCTTTGAACTCCTACTCTTCAATTCTAAGTTTTGTACTTTCTAGCTTGTACTTAGCAAGTACATATTTCCGTGTACACACTTTTACATAGGTGGTACTTGAAACCATCAATGAGTAGGCTTGAATATTATATTATTTAGTTTTCTTGTACCATTGTGTTAAATCACATCTTTTTTGCAACCTATATTACAATTTTCAAATCTGTACTTATAATTTAGATTCCTTTGTCAAATCTATACTTTTTTTTCTTTATAAACACTGTTCAAGAGTGTTTTTATTTCTTTCTTGCAACAACTTTACATAATTATGCATGTTCCATATATCTTTTTACAATATAACTTTGTTTACTCTTGCAATTATTACATGTATAGTATTTTTCTGTTCCACCAAATGCACCACAAAGTCCACAACCACCAAACACTTTTTTTTGTAGGCATGTCAACCAATGATAACAATGATCAACAAAATGCACGCAGAAGACTTCTATATGATCAAAAGAAAAATGAAAACAACAAGTGTCAACGCCTTCTATATAGAGCTGCTTGTCAACTTGTTCAAATCCCTTCTCTGTTTCACGTTGCTCAACCTCCCCTTACACCCTCCACACCATCCATGGACCTACATGGTGCACAACAACAATTCCGTACAATATTGGACAAATTATCTCCCATGAAAATATGCTCTATGTGCATGGAGTCATATCCTGGAATTTAAATAAAACACTCTTCTGGTGCATATGCATGTTCTCGATGCAATGCGGAACAAAATGGTCACCGCTATTCAATTGAAAACAATATGGATCCTGGGATACAACCATCAGTGCCAGCAGCCCTTACTCAAGTTGAAGAAATGCTCATTTCTCGAGTTAACCCAATTTTACAAGTCACTTATGCTCATGGGGGACAATATACATATTCTGGCCACACTATAAGCTTCCCACAAAACATTACAAGCATTGCCACTTTCCTCCCTTATTTACTCTCAGACATTGATATCCTTATTGTTCGTAAATGCAGTTCTACGAAAAAGCCTTATGACTTCTTTGTTAGTCGAACACGTGTTCTTACTGCTCTTGAATACAAGGTTTCAAATGATCCACACTACAAAGATGTTCAAGTTAACTCAACTGCATTATCTTCTTTTCCTCGTGAACCAACTGACATTTTATCCCTCCTTCGTCATGTCACACCCGTTGAAACCCCATCTGCTGAACATACCTCAACTTCTACTACTCAAGCATCCAGCTTCCTCGAACCCCATGAACAACAATCATCCTCCTTTATATCTACACAAACAAATTGTAGAACTGAGGTTGATGAAATCAAACGCTTCTTAGGAGCAAGCCATGCAGGCACTCTACCTTCGATTGACTGGCCCCTAATAGACATTTTCCTTATCAATGAGTATAACACAATAGGTCTCCTCTCAATGGCCTTCCCAACCTTATTTCCCACAGGAGTTGCAATGCTTAAACAACCACACATTCAAGAGGTTGGTATGGAAAATTATGCACTGCACCTTCTTAGATACCATGACAATAGGTTTGTCCAACATCCTCGTTTTTGTTATTACATATATAACCTGATGATGTGTCATCATAGCCAATCTACTGCTTCCGTGTTTGTAAAACTGTTAACACCTAAAAAGTGCTCACTAGCTCATTCCCTTACTCACATGACCCATTTGTCCACTTTTCCACCATCTGAGCCTCTGAAACCAACAAAAGGTCACCAAAAGACCTTAGTACACCCCTTTTTCCATTAAAAAAGATTATTTTTCCAAGAAAATCATAAAAAACCCTCAAAAAGGGTCCAAATTCCCAAAAATATTAAAAAGGGAATTAAAATATTATTTTTATTCAAAAAAGGAAAAAGGAGGTAAAAGTACCTAAACCATGTTGGTCAATACCATTTGGTTTCCACAAAACCACAAATGGTATTTCCCACCACCAAAACCTATAAAAAGGTGGTAGGGGCTCCTCATTTCACATCCATCCATTATCTCATCCTTATGCTGCTGAAATCTCCCTTGAGCATTTTAGCCATTGCAAACCACATTAGAGAAGAGACCATTGGAGATTGGAGTTGCTCATCCTTGGAGCTATTCAACCTCACCATTAGAGGTATTGATTCCGCAAGCACTTGCTTGCCCCATTCTTTCAATACAAATTCTTTATTTTATATGTTCTTGTTCTTGATCTTAAATTATTTTTGTTATTTGCTTAATATCTTTGCTTAGATCCATGAATAGTCTTGTTTAATTAGTTTATTGTTATTTATTTCCATTGAAACTACTGCTACTAGTTAGCAGGTGCCCATAGCACTAAGCCTGGTTGCAAAACCGGGCCAACAGTTTTTGGCGACTCCGCTTTGGTTTGAACTATAGATCTCTAGTTTTGCCTTTAATTTTAGTTATTTATGAGTTTTTTAACCTTTAGATCCATAGATCTGCCATCTTAGACAGCAGATCCATTGCTGCTCTGAGATTTGGCCCCATAAACAGCCCGAAATTTTCAATTTTTGGGTTCGTTTCTCGGTTTCCGTGCACGGCTTCCGCCTCGCGGTTTTTTGCCAGACAGTCGCGCGGTCCATCGCGACTTTTCTGCATTTTTCCGCGCGGTCCATCGCGGCCTTTTGCCAGACAGTCGCGCGGTCCATCGCGACTTTTCTGCGTTTTTCCGCGCTGCACACCGCGGCTTCGCGGCCTATTTCCGCGCTGCCCATCGCGACTGTGCGGATAAAACCCGCGCGGTCCATCGCGACTGTGCGCCCAAAACCCGCGCGGTCCATCGCGACTGTGCGTCCAAAACCCGCGCGGCCCATCGCGGCTGTGCGTCCAAAACCCGCGCGGCTGAATTTTTCATTCGGCCATCCCGATTTTAAAAAAAAAAAATTTTACTGTACTTTTTGCCCATAGCACATTTTTTACAGTATTAAATTCTGCATATTTTACTGCTTTGAAAAAGTTTTTTACTATTTAAAAAGTGCAAATCTAGAAATCTTTTTAAAAATTTTCAAGAAAGTGAAAGAAAGACTCATTTTGCATTTTTCATCTAGATTCAAATTTTTTCTTGTTTACTTCTTTAAAATCTTGCCCTTAGCAATTTTCTTGAACGAAGAAATCCATTTATTTCTTTTAAAAAGAAGTCTATTATTTGCTTTCATAAATCCAAGAAATCCTTTATTTTTTGAGTTATTTTTTGAAAAGCATTTAAATTCCTTTTAGTGAAAAAAGTCATAAATATTTGCTTTTTATTTTCGAAAAATCCTTTATTTTTTGAAAATTTCCTATAAAGCATTTAATTTTTTCAAGTTCAGTTTACAACACCTCACGTGCACTCACACGATCACTTAATTGAACTAAGCCTTAAAACGTACCCTAATTTGAACACACTTTTAACCCCACTTGGGGAACACTAAAAGAATTCTTGTAGCTAGGTAGTATTGGGGGGATAGGTGTTCCAATAACACCCCTCAGTTCTTACATCTGAGACATAGAAGTTGTCCAATTAGGGAGCTAAAATCTCTTAGTACTTTTTGGCGCGGTCACAACCGGTTTGTGGGAAGGCCTCTCCCTTAGGAGGGTTGAAGTCGCGAGGATGGTTCCGGAAGCCTGAGTGGAATACCGAAATCCATTCAGTAACCGAAGGGCTACCATTCGCAGTTCTCGGGATATCCCTGTATTGGGATATTGCGATCAAAGGACCAAACGGCAGATTTACCTTTTCTCGACGCGTCAAGAACGGAGTATCCTAGTAGCCTGTCTTTAGGATTGATTACCCGGTGTCCCTCCCGGTAGGGGGATATCTAGCCGTTGTCTCAACATTCATATTGTCTGACTTGGATTTCATCACCTTGCAGAGGATATCGTCTGTTTGAGTCACAATACTTTTAGATTAGGTGTTTGCATGATTTCAACCTACCTGTGGTCTAGTTACACCTATTTTTTCTAGGAGCCGCTTGCGTGTTGGTATTCTGACCAGTTGTTGCATTCCTCCACTTATTGTAGCACAGCTGCTAGATTAAGCGCCTTTTCTGAGGATTGATTTTTTGGCCTGAGAGCCTTCTTTTTTCACTCCCCTTCTTGCACCCTTGGTTGCATAAGGGTTTTGAGTCTTTTATATCACCACCTGATACTTAAACAAATTTTTTATACAACAACATATTCTCACAATTGAGAATTTTAGACGCTCTCGCCGTCTACAAGGCGAACTCCCACAGTTTAGTCCACTTGGCTCTCCACGTCACGGACGCAGAGCCTTATCCCTTGATTCGACACATCGTCAATCAATTAGACAGTCATCCGATTTTGACATACCCCACTTCACCTTTGATTTGGAGGTAGAATTCGAAAACCCCACAGAGTTACCACCAACCACAATTATGTCTGGAACACCATTTGATCCACTATTTACAACTACCATAAGTCAGACATCTGCAGACCCTTCTGCTGTCGTACCATCCACGGCAACAACCACCCCCCTGGGTATGCCCAATATGGGTAACACTCCGCATTTAGGAATGCCCAACACAGGGCCACCACCTGTCATGGGTATACCCAACACGGGGGTCATACCCCCTTTGGTTTCCACAAACCCCATCCCAGGAATCCCTAGTGCGATTCCAAACCCAAGTGCAACCCATGTTGCACTTGGGAGTACTATCCCAGGAATCCCTAGTGTGATTCCTAACCCAAGTGTAACCCACGTTGCACTTGGAAGCGCCAACCCATACCAGACTACACCTATTGGAGGGCACATACCCTCCATACCTAGCATACCTTTAGGCGCCACTGGACCCCTACACCATACCACAATGGCTAGGCATATCCCAGTTCCAGTCACCACATCTGCTAGTCTACCATACATGGCGAGTCTGAACCTGCCAGACTTAGCTAGGCTCACAAATGACCCCATTAGACATGATCCGGCGTGGCCTCAAATGCCCACCAAACTCCCCTCTGACATCCCTAAGTTTGAGGGTAAGGCAGGAGAAGACCCACAAAACCATATCATGTCCTTCCATCTATGGTGTTCCTCCAACTCCATAGTAGACGACTCTGTCCGCCTTCGTTTATTACAGCGCACCTTCATTGGATCTGCAGCCAAATGGTATATCGAGTAACCCCATGGGATGCATTCCACATTTACCTCCCTTGCCTCGACCTTCCTGCAGTTCTTTCAGCTACCTGTCCGCTATGATGCAGGTGTCGAAATCCTACTGTCTTGCAGACAGAACACGGCCACGCATATCACTGACCATATTCATGATTGGCGCCGGCACCGAAGCCTATGCAAAATCAAATTAGACGACCGAATCTTTTTAGACTGGTTCCTTAAATCCCTCCTTCCTCTCATTGCGAAGGATATAGCGTCTGAAAGACCCCAGTCCGAGGAAGAGGCCATCCTCAAGGCCCAACAGTTTGATCTCATCTACGCCCAGTCGGGTTACTTATACACGATCATACCGGACGCCCCACGAGGCGACTCTGCACGCGGTGACACACCGGGGGCATCACATGCCGCTGATGGCATTATTGGCCAAATTACACCGCAAGCAAAACCTTTCAGTATGGTGAGCACCATGCCCGCCCCAGACCTTTCTAGGGCTACATCGAGTTCCGGAGCGACAACTTCTTATGCTCCAACAAACCAGACCCATCACGTTCATGGACCCTCTTGTCCACAACATTGTTATGGCCAGGCGCCATCAGCATATGTACCTCCTACATACTATGCTCAACCTACGGTACAGACCCCCATGCAGTTCCCACAACAGCCCATGCATTACCCACAACCGGTTGCACCAGCTAACCTCACACCTCCACCAGCTCAGGGGTACCAACAACCCCAACAGGCCACTGGACCACCTCCAGCTCCACCTGCATACTATCCACCGCAACCTGCTCCCGCACCTGCGGCTCCTCAGAATCCCCCCAATGCTCAAGGGCATGTGTACGCACAACAACATCAACCCCAATACTAAAATAACCAACACAACCAGGGTGGGAAACCAAACCGCGGAAGAGGACGCAACCGTGGAAACAATCAAAACCGTAACCAAGCTCCACAACCTACCCATCCTCCGCAAAACAATAACGCGGCACCTGCTCATCAGAATCCTGATCGACCACCTAAGCAAGCCAAAAATGCTAATTTACGAACAAACCATCCTTGTTCCATTTGCGGTGTCTATGGCCACTATACCCACGCTTGCCCACATCTGGAGCGAGTTCGACAACTATGGACAAATGATGCCCATCGTCAAGGGCAGGCAGCTCCTCAGCCGCCACCCAACCCTCCACCACCTCCACAACAACCTTTGGTACTACAAAACCCCTTTCCAACACAAGGAGTGGTGAACACTCAGCCGTTAGCCCCCCCACAGGGCAACGTGCAACCACAACAAATTACTTACGCAGCTCCTGACCAACCCATGTTTGATTCAGGCACCCACCACTTATTGATGATGTCCACTGCCGACGTCAATATCCAAACCCGACGGAACCAGTATGGTCCTACCTCCGAGGCTACTCCCGTCGAAAAGGATACTAATGCTCATCCCACTGATCAGACATTGCGTATACCTCAGGTTCCACTCGATGGCACTTCTAAAGCACCTCGCTTCCCCCTTCGCCGAATCAACAACAACCCCAATGCACGGGCTGCGTCAAATTACAACATCGTAGATGACCTAGCTCAATCTCCCGCAGCCATGTCTGCGTTAGAAGTCTTGAAAAACTGTCCTACGCAGCGCAAGACTTTACTTTCCGCCATTGGGGCGATCGACCCAAATGATTCGAAATTGATGACCTTTGATTTGGACCAATCCAAACCACGTCTACCTTCTACCATAGCAGTCCAAGTTTCTGTTTCTATTCGGAATCTTGTCATCCATCGATGTATCATCGACGAGGGTGCTTCCACATGCGTCATGTCCACATTTGTTTGGCAGAAGTTGGGATCCCCTACTCTCCAGCATCCACCACTGCATTGCGGGCCTATGACGGCCGGTCAGCTCAACCTCAAGGTATACTACCCAAGGTCCCCGTCCAATTGGGTGGGAAAACTGTGCTCATCGACATAGAGGTCATTAACGCCCAGCTTGATTATAACCTTTTACTGGGTCGTAGTTACATGTACGCCATGAAAGCGGTCGCCTCCTCCGTTTTTCGTACCATGATGTTCCCCCATGAGGGACGCGTGGTCAAAATAGACCAACTCACCTACTATGATCCCAATGCCCCTGCAGCCCCCGAAAATGTTCTTCCCATGATTGAACAACCCGCTTCCAGTGCAGTTACCTCCTTTGTGTCTTCTGTGGGACCCGGACTCTACTCAGATACACCAATGACCTCTACATTCCAGGCCATTCCACCACTGTCACCAGAGACCCATGTCGCAAACCTCTGTACTCTTTCACAGAATACACAAACACCCGGTAGTCAACCACAATTGGTACGGAGTCACATCGGTGTTACACCCATCCACACCATCCCCTTTCTATTTCCTCCTTCGGGGGTAGTAAGCGCCCCGGTTATGGCTACCCTTAGTCTACCCGGGTTAACATTGGGATTACCCGTGTGGTATATTTCGCCTCCCGTTCCACCGCCGACACCAAACGTCATCCTCCAACCGGTACAACCTATTGTTACCACAAATAAACCTCCTCCTGGTGTCGTAATCCCTTCATCGTCAACGAAACCTTCTCCTGGTCTCACGATTGCGTCGACGTCAACGAATCCCCCTCTTCTTGCTAAGCCCACTGGGGGCAGGGGTCCACAACCGTACACTGCTATACCACCTCCTAAGGCAGTTAAACCCCCACCAGTGTTTCGAGCTCCCCCTAAATGTTCATTATGCGATGAGATTGGCTATCCAACTCATCAATGCCCACACTTACCGGCACTCCAAGAGCATATGAATATGTTGGACGATGACATCAGCATCCCAGTAGTCAGATTAGAGCCACCTCTACAGCCTCGTGACAAATCACTGCGCACTAACCATCCTTGTGCTATATGCAGTGTTTACGGCCACTACTCTCACCATTGTCCTGATCTACCTGACTACAGAGCAGCGTTGTATGAGTTAAACAACGTCGACTTAGAGATATCTCCTCCCCTCATCGAGGAGATCCACCCCCCGCCATCATCCTCGTCGGAAGAAGTCAATACAATATATATGATTTCAACAACTTTCAAACCAGAACCCCTTGATTTATGGTCTGACTACTTCAATACTGATGAGCAAATTCTGGAGACACTCACTGCACCCGACTACCCTTGGGATGATATGCATCATCGCTCGTACTTCCTCCCGGAAGCATCCACGTCCACCGCATCCAACCAGCTATCAGTCGAATCGAAAGATTTCATACCCACTAAGGTCGATGGGTTAAAGGACCCCATCCCCGCACCGGATGCCTTTGAAGATGGGAACATGTCCAACATTTCCCCCACGATACAGATAGACATTTCCACAACACCAGGGAAACCTGAGCTCATCTCACTGGGCGCATCTTGCACTCAAGCAGAAACTCAGGCATACAAAAAGCTCTTTCAAGAGTTCCGAGACGTCTTTGCCTGGTCCTACATCGAGATGCCTGGTCTCGACCCCACCATTATAGAGCACCACATTGATACATGGCCCGAGGTACCCCCTGTTCGTCAGAAACAGCGACCCATTCACCCTTCCAAGCTATCCGCTGTTAAAGCTGAGGTCGAGAAACTCCGCAAAGCAGGATTCATTTATCCTATTCCGTACACCACCTGGGTGTCGAACCCCGTTCCTGTCAACAAAAAGCAAGGCACCCTTAGAGTATGTACTGACTTCCGCGATTTAAACCACGCTTGTCCAAAAGACAATTTCCCTACACCATTCATTGACCAACTCATTGACGAGTGTGCGGGCCATGAAGTCCTATCCTTCATGGACGGGTTTTCCGGATATAACCAGATTCACATCCGCAAGGAGGATCAGTACAAGACTGCCTTCACCACCCCATGGGGCACCTTTGCCTATCGCGTCATGCCATTTGGCCTTAAAAATGCTGGTGCCACTTTCCAGCGAGCCATGACCTATTGCTTTCACGACTTGGTCCATATCCTACGAGTCTATCTTGACGACCTCACAGCTCGTTCCCGAAAACGATCAGACCACCTTAACGACCTCCGGCAAGTTTTCCTGCGTTGTCGCAAATATAAAATCCGCTTGAACCCACACAAGTGTGTCTTTTGCGTCCCGGCGGGTCGGTTGTTGGGTTTCATTGTTTCCCAAGACGGAATCACTGTCGATCCCCTGAAAGTCAAAGCCATCTTAGAACTTCCCCCTCCTCGCACGCTTCGGCAGCTTCAGAGCTTGCAAGGGCGGTCCAATTTTCTTAGGCGCTTTGTTCCTGATTACGCCACCAAAGTCCATGGATTCTTACGCTTACTTCGTACCCACATACCCTTTGTTTGGGATGAACAAGCAGACACGGCATTCGAAGCCCTCAAGAAAGCTCTCACACAAGCCCCCTTGATATCCCCACCGGATTTCTCTCAAGACTTCACCCTTTACGTCTCGGCATCTGAACATGCCGTGTCTGGAGTTTTGGTCCAAGAAGATGCCTCCCACAAAGAGCATGTGATTTATTACGTCAGCCAGACCTTGTCTGGCCCACCTCTACGTTACCCTTACGAGGAAAGATTAGCCCTAGCTGTAGTCTTTTTCATACAAAAACTGCGACACTACATTTTGCTTAGTCATACCACGGTTGTCGCCGACTCCAACCCCATGGTCTATCTCCTCACCCGGTGGCTCCTACAAGGTCGTGTTGCTAAATGGGTCATCATCCTCCAGGAATATGACCTCACTTTCAGAACTCCCAAAAGCACTAAAGCCCTCGCGCTTGCTCACCTCATCACTGACCTCCCATCCTCTTCGACATCACCCGTTATCCAAACGGACCTGATTGACGAGCAGATCTTCATCATTTCGTCTGACGACCCTTGGTATGGAGACATTTTGACTTCCCTTCGTACGCAAAAATTCTGACCACACATCGATCGTGATGGACACCGTCGCATATGACACCACGCCCCCCGATACCTCCTGATTGGGGATGTACTTTACCGACGCGGCGTTGATACAATCTTACGCCGCTGCCTATCCCATAGTGAGGCAGAACAAGTCCTCAATGATTGTCATAGCGGTGCCTGTCGAGGCCATTTCTCCGGCATGGCCACCGCCCAGAAAATAATTCGGGCCGGTTATTTTTGGCCATCGTTGTTTACTGATTGCATCACAGCAGTCAAGCATTGCCAGAACTGCCAACTATTTTCTCCCAAAGCAAGAACCCCCCCTGCCCCCCTTCATCCAGTCATCACTGTTGGACCATTCTGCAAATGGGCCATTGACTTCCTCGACTGCAACCCCCCGTCAGCCGGCGGTCACAAACACATCGTCGTGGCAGTAGATTATTTCACCAAGTGGGCAGAAGCCATGCCGACCTATAATTGCAAAGCCGACACTGCAGCACGGTTTTTCTTCAACCATGTTATCGCTCGTTTCGCAGTACCACAGCAACTAGTCTCTGACCACGGCTCTCACTTCGAAGATGCTGTCTGGAAGGAATTATCAACCATGTTGAAATTTGAACACCATTTCTCTTCCGCTTACTATCCCCAAGGAAACGGCCAAGTCGAAGCGATCAATAAAATTTTGAAGACCATTCTTCAACGTACTGTAGACAAGCACAAATCCAATTGGCACCACATGCTTTTCCCGGCACTATGGGCCTACCGCACCTCAACCAAAACCGCCACCGGTTTTACCCCTTTCCATTTAGTTCACGGTGTCGAATCCGTCCTCCCTATTGAGTGCCAGATCCCAGCCTTGCATATCGCCGTTGAACTCCTACCGGACACTTCCCCGATCGAGGAACGTTTACTACTCCTAGAGCAGGCCGATGAAGATCGGCGCACCGCCATTCAAAACATGGAAGCAGCTAAACAACGATCGAAACTAAGTTACGACAAACACGTCCACCCAAGAACCTTTTCTGAGGGAGACCTTGTCCTCGCTTACGATCAAGCTCATGATAAAACCGGGAAGGGAAAGTTCGTGTCCATGTGGCAAGGCCCCTACATTATACACACCTGCCTCGGGCAGGGGGCATACATTCTGACCGATTCAGAAGGCAACACCCTACGCAACCCGCGCAATGGGTTGTACCTTAAACGATTTTACCCATAGAAAATCTGATGGACACCATCGTCCATTTTAGTATAGGCATACATTTTTCGTTCACAAAAAATTTCAAAAAACCTAAATATTTGTTTTTCTCTGCATGACCACAGATGGAGCCTCTTCCACTCTGCCATGTCGGTTTCGCTGATGGTGCAAGCCGTTGGTCTCCCAATCTTGCCTCCGCAGCTTGGGTAATATACTCCCCTTCACATGAATTAATTCACATTGACGGAGTATGTTTAGGTGCCGCCACCAATAATCAAGCTGAATATGATGCCGTGACCGGTCTCCTGGCCGCTGCTCTCCAGATGAGCATACGTCACCTCAACGTTTTCTTGGACTCACAGCTCCTAGTTTCCCAGCTCAACAATGATTACCAGGTACGCGATCCTTGTCTTTTCAGAAAATTCCTGTGCACTAAACAAATGGTTAGACAGTTTGAATCCATTACATTCACACATGTCCCAAGACACCTCAATAGTGTAGCAGATAATATGGCCAACAGTGTCCTCGACTGGCACACCAATCACATCATGTCATATCCATAAACAAAAAATGCATCCATGTGCAAAACAGGTGCCTCCACGGGCATATACAAAAACCATAGTGCATCCACGTGCATAACATGTGCCTCCACGGGCATAAAACAAACAAAACAAATATACTGCATCCACATGCATAACATGTGCCTCCACGGGCATACATAGATCAACAAATATACTGCATCCACGTGCATAACATGTGCCTCCACGGGCATATACAAAGGACAAATGTGCATCCACGTGCATACACGACAACATATCTAAAAAATATATCCACATATATATATAAATCAAATAGTGAGCATGTCATAAAGTGCCCTCAGCACCCGATATACAAAAAATACGTCTGTCATACAAAAATGATTCCCCATATGCTCATCAGCATTTGGGGGCAGATACATATATCTACTCATATGGATCCCTAGGATCCTCGGGCTCCTCCTCCGACTCCTCCTCCGCCGGCCCCGCCGGGTCATGACGACCCCGAACTCGCCACTCTGCTGGCCCCCGCCGGATCATCCCTCAGACGTATCCTCCCCTGAGCCGGCCCTGCCGGAGCACCTCGTCTACCATCCCCGTGCCTCGCCACGAACACCGCTGCCCTCAACAGGAGCGACTGCCACTCAGGCGGCGCACCAGGACATCCCTGCAAAATGTCCCGATCAAGGTCCCTCCAACCATCCTCGGGGAGCCCAGCTACGATCCGGGCTAAGGTCCGTCGGACACCGTCTATGGCGTCGTCGTGAGGGCCAACCCCTCGCCCACGGGCTGCATATCCTCCTCCACGTGGAGGAGGTACAGGTACAGGTGGACGGGCGACCACCATCGCCCGCCCCTGCCGAGCCACATAGTCAGGTGGTGGCACTGGACCCACATCTGCACAAAGCAAGCAAGCCATCAGATACTATACAAAGAAATCATCAATGATAAATCAAACAACACATGATATAATATCAAATAAAACACAAAACATACCGTCCAAACTCCAGGCCTGTCCTGGGGCACGAGGCATCTCTGGGTCACCCCGGTAGTCCATGCCGGCGTAGGGATAGTCCTCGATCACCAGAGGCATCTGCTCCCACTGCTGATAAAAATCCTCTGTGAAGTAGCCGCGGATACCACCGCCGGCACGGGGCATCATCTGCCCCCACCTCATCATACGAGGCTCACTCGGAAGACCAGCATGAACGGGAACCCGTGGCCGCAAGGTCGGTACCCGCTCGAAGAAAAAACAGCATAAAAACGAGGCATAACAAAACTCGCCTCCCTCTCTAATGGCCTTGTCCAGATCTCTCCGGACACCAGCCGGGAACATCTGCGCCCAGGCGTAATAAGTACCCCGTAGAACGGAATCCACCATCATCGTCTGCCCCCCAGACATACGATGTGGTGCAGCAGCACCCAATATCCTCAGAACGCAAGCACCTACAGCTCGCATATCCCACTCACGTAGGAATCTCAGACTAATAGAGTTGTTTACCAAAACAACATCATCCACACAGAAAGTATGTAAGAGGTCCTCCATATCTACACCCGGAGGCAACCTCGGCGAGATATCACCCACCTCACCCAAGCGAGGCAACCCAGTCAAAAAATATACATCGGTGAGAGTGATCTCTAACCTCTCACCACCAATAATGAAGGCACCCTCTGCCGGCACCCACCACTGCACGAGCTTGTTCAGGAGTCGCCTCACTGAACGTATAGGAGGAATCTGAGCGAACTTCAGGAGTCTGCTCATGGCCAGGGTCTGTCTCACCCCTGCATCAGTCTCAATCCTCAACATGAGATCACCATCGATCTCCCTCTCCCGCCACACGGACTGAGGTCTCCGCAACATCCTGCCAGGAAAATACAAGAAATTTTTAGCCCCAGCATAAAATTAAAAAAAAAAAAAAAAATCCCATCGCAGCTTTTACACAAGAAGCCGCGATGCCCATCGCGGCTTTTCCACAAAAAGCCGCGATGACCATCGCGGGATCCATGAAAAAACCCGCGATGAACATTGCGGGTTTTGGCCGGACAGTCGCGATGAACATCGCGACTATCCACCATGAACTCGCGATGAACATCGCGGGTTCCGACTTCACAGTCGCGATGAACATCGCGACTGTGAGCTAAAACCCGCGCGGTTGATCGCGGGTTCAGCCCCGAAACCCGCGCGGTTCCACGTTGGAGAGTCAACGTGGAGTTTCGCGGCCTTCGGGGGCCCGCCGCCAAGCAAAAAAGACATAATTAAAAAGGTTAAGGCAAATAGAGTTACCTGCAACTCGCTAAATCGAAAACCAACGGTGAAATCTCCCGGAAATCGAGAAATAGCTCTGACAGCTCTATCAAACTCGCACGTAACAATGACAAGTCATATTGGGCCCCACGTCCTATTTATAGAAATTCTACCAATTTTCCAACAACCATTGCGGTATCATACGAAGTCCATTTCTAAAACCGTTGGTACCGTTGGGATCAGCACATCGAGAACTGCATAGAGGTTCCTTCCGTTTTCCGTTTTCACGAGGTCCATTTTTTGACCATTTTTTAGCCTCCCTCATCGCCTCGGTTTGCGTGCCACATCGGCCGTTCTCCGTTTTCGACGTGCCTTATATGGCCGGATTCAGTTTTCCGTGCTTGTGATGACGCTCGAGATCATTTCTCGCTCTCACCTCTAGATTTTTCGGGCATTTTTCCTTGTGCCCCACCTCGTCGCCTCGGTTTGCGTGCCACATCGGCCGTTCTCCGTTTTCGACGTGCCTTATATAGCCGGATTCAGTTTTCCGCGCTCGTGATGATGCTTGAGATCATTTCTTGCTCTCACCTCTAGATTTTTCGGGCATTTTTCCTTGTGCCCCCCCTCGTCGCCTCGGTTTGCGTGCCACATCGGCCGTTCTCCGTTTTCGACGTGCCTTATATAGCCGGATTCAGTTTTCCGCGCTCGTGATGATGCTTGAGATCATTTCTCGCTCTCACCTTTAGATTTTTCGGGCATTTTTTTTCCCATGCCCCCCTCATCGCCTCGGTTTGCGTGCCACATCGGCCGTTCTCCGTTTTCGACGTGCCTTATATGGCCGGATTCAGTTTTCCGCGCTCGTGATGATGCTCAAGATCATTTCTCGCTCTCACCTTTAGATTTTCGGGCATTTTTTCCCATGCCCCCCTCGTCGCCTCGGTTTGCGTGCCACATCGGCCGTTCTCCGTTTTCGACGTGCCTTATATGGCCGGATTCAGTTTTTCGCGCTCGTGATGATGCTCAAGATCATTTCTCGCTCTCACCTTTAGATTTTTCGGGCATTTTTTTCATGCCCCCTCGTTGCCTCGATTTGCGTGCCACATCGGCCGTTCTCCGTTTTCGACGTGCCTTATATCGCCGGATTCAGTTTTCCGCACTAATGACGATGCTTGAGACCTTTTTTCGCCCTCATCAGTCCATTTTTGTTCGGTATAATTTTATCCCTTTTTCGGGCCGAGCAACCCCTTTTACGAAAAAGGCACTTAGGGAGTTTCTGTTAAGCTCTTTTCTGACTCCTAAAAACAATGAAAAGATCGCCGAGCAATCTTGCTTCCTTTCATGCTCGCTAAACGTATCTGAAAGGGCGTCTACCTGGTATAAGTTTACCCCTTTTCCGGACCTTGTAGACTAATTACGAAAAAGGTATACTCTAGTCACATCGGCTAGAAGAGTTCTCCATCCGCATCATTTTATCCTTTTTCGGGCCTTAGAGACTAAACTTACGAAAAAGAAACACCAACAGAGTCCACTTACCGTTTTCAGACTCTCTAAACATGAAAGCAACCATGAGCACGAGCCGTCCTGGGCTCGCAAAATCCACAGGACCGTACCATTTTAGAGCACACTTTTATCCCTTCTTGGAGCTCATTAAAACTACGAAGAAGGAATCAATGGTGCCTCTTGGCGCCACGACAGATCACATCTACTCATATGGCAGCTTCCCCATTTTCGTCGCCTTTGTTCAGAGTATTCTGCAGTATGTCACCTTGATAATTCCTCGATGACACCTATCAGCTTGTCCTCCCCCCCAGAGTCAGTATATACCATTCAGTCAAAGCAATGATCCCCACACCTACAAGTCAGTTCCCTACGCTGCCAGGTCAACCATGTCATCATGCTCTGAACAAAGGAAGTTTGAGTCTACCCATTTTTGACCCAGTTATTTCCCATCCCCACAAGTATGTCAGTCCTACCAGCAGTACTACATCACTTCAGTTATACACCTCGTGCTCCTATTAAGGAAACATCATTGCCTTGTTAGTTGCCGGTCTCCCTCTGTCGACGACAACCACATTGATTCCAGAGGATAGACCTAGAGGTCCCTGTGTCTTGGACTCATTACCATTTATGATGAGTGCCTACGAATCATTTCGAGAGGAATCCTCAGTGCCTCTCCGAATGGTTGTTTCTCACATGCTCGACTTCAACACCTTCATCGCATCGTTGAGACTCGCACAGGGTATTGGTCCGTTCAGTTATTAGTCGAAGACCCCGGATACCACCTGACTCCTCCACATTTGAGAGTCTACCTATGGATACAACCAGTTACATTTTTTCTATAGATATCCGGGTTGCGTATGGCGACAGTATCCCAGATGGTTCACAGTCATTGAGTCCATACAGATGTTCGACACCTTCAGTTTCAGCAGTTCAACAGTTATTCCAGTGTATCAGTTATTGAGATCACCCATGATCATGAGTATATCCCACAATAATGTCCCCTCTGGACCATTATGATGTACCAATATATTTCTTTACGTATTAGATCCCCCTTCTTGGGACTAACTGTTTTGTATATGTCTTGATACGAGCATGGGAATGCCCGCCTCGTCCTTTATCAGAGATCACACCTCATTCATATTGAGGCCATGTAACATTTTTTGTTTTTGCAGCTTCCAAGGGCCGTGGCTCCAGTCTCCAACTAGTCTCTTCTCTCCCCTAAACCCCAGAAAAAAGGACAAAAGAACTATGATGTCTATCGGCCATACGATGAGCTCCTGCCCTCACACATCAGGGGGCAATCTGTTAACACCTAAAAAGTGCTCACTAGCTCATTCCCTTACTCACATGACCCATTTGTCCACTTTTCCACCATCTGAGCCTCTGAAACCAACAAAAGGTCACCAAAAGACCTTAGTACACCCCTTTTTCCATTAAAAAAGATTATTTTTCCAAGAAAATCATAAAAAACCCTCAAAAAGGGTCCAAATTCCCAAAAATATTAAAAAGGGAATTAAAATATTATTTTTATTCAAAAAAGGAAAAAGGAGGGAAAAGTACCTAAACCATGTTGGTCAATACCATTTGGTTTCCACAAAACCACAAATGGTATTTCCCACCACCAAAACCTATAAAAAGGTGGTAGGGGCTCCTCATTTCACATCCATCCATTATCTCATCCTTATGCTGCTGAAATCTCCCTTGAGCATTTTAGCCATTGCAAACCACATTGGAGAAGAGACCATTGGAGATTGGAGTTGCTCATCCTTGGAGCTATTCAACCTCACCATTAGAGGTATTGATTCCGCAAGCACTTGCTTGCCCCATTCTTTCAATACAAATTCTTTATTTTATATGTTCTTGTTCTTGATCTTAAATTATTTTTGTTATTTGCTTAATATCTTTGCTTAGATCCATGAATAGTCTTGTTTAATTAGTTTATTGTTATTTATTTCCATTGAAACTGCTGCTACTAGTTAGCAGGTGCCCATAGCACTAAGCCTGGTTGCAAAACCGGGCCAACAAAAACGTAACATTAAATATACATTGCGTCCAACCATATCATAACTTGTACAACAATTACAAGAGTTACCTGATGCTAAAATTGCTGAGCAAGTCATGCGCTTCATATCCACACTTCGTGGGACAGGCTCCTATTGGAACAAAAGTAGGGGTGAGCTAATTGACATGATCACTCAACAAGGGACACCTACATTCTTCTTCACGCTCAGCGTAGCTGAAAAGTGGCCATATTTGCATTCCTTGATGCCTAGACAAGCTCCATCCACCTCAAAGCAACAACACAAATGGAGAATTCGCAACCTTATATCCAATCCACACGTTGCATCTCAATACATGGACAACAAATTCAAAATATTCCTAGAGGAGGTTCTTAAAAAATGCCTTTTTACAAAAGACTATTGGTGCAGGTTGGTAACAACTCATATTCCCATGAAATTCAATGTATTTAAAACCTAAAATATTTGTTCTTAATCTTTATATTTTACATGTAGGTATGAATGGAAACACAAGGGATTTGCACATATACATGTATTCTTATGGCTAGAAAATGCACCCAATATGGACACATTAGACTCGGCAAATGCTACCAAGGTTGAAGATGCCAAATTAAACTTTGACAAGTTTGTTATAGCATGGAATCCTCATGTCAACCATTTTCAAACTCCAACCTTACAAGCCTCTACTATAAATGATCCATGCACCATTGGATCACATTCCATACTTGCAACTAATCACTTGGATGACTATGAAGAACTTGTTAATTGTGTCGAAAGGCACACAAACTATTCCGAATCTTCTTGCCTACGTACAAAAGGATCATCTCTTCAATGTTGTTACGGGTTCCCCTTTGATATACAGCCTACCTCTTCCTTATTCATTGATGCAAAAGGCCGGAAAACATACAACCCTGCAAGGAATGATGCCCTTCTAAATATTCACAACCCTATGATGTTGTCTATTTGGCGAGCTAATGTTGATTGCCAACCTGTTCTCTCTAGACTTTATGTCCTCAAATATATTTCAAAATATGTAGCAAAGGTAGAGCCTAAATAAGAAAGCTACCATGCACTTCTTTCTCGACTTGCACATGCAACTCCACATGATGCCCCCATCCTTCTACCAATAAGACTTTTTCTATCAGAAACTGTTGCATAAAGAGACATTGGTGCACAAGAGACTTGCCACATGCTCCAAAAACTCCCTCTTTGTCTTTGCAATCATTCCTTTATGTCCTTAAATGTTAGCCAAAGTGTTTTCCGTCATATTTCCAATGACTCTCCTGACATCCCAACAACACCCACCTTCATTTCTGCATACATGCAACGCCCACCTGCACTCGAACAACTTACCCTTCTTGAAGTTGCACGCTCTTAGTCATACTCACCTCGTAGAAAGCAATCACAATGGAAAAGTCGTTTGTTTCCTTTTGTTGGAGTGAGCTCCTCCTATACAAACCTTTCCGCAACCTTCACAACGACATTGTTTCCACAACATTGGCCATAAATTCTAATTGGGTTCGCATTAAAGACACATATAATGCATGGCATGTTGGTCATTTTCCAAAACCCCCCAGTATCCCTCCCTCTGATGACTCTACCTCTACTTCAAATTACTTCCCCTTATCCCCTTCCATTGATGAATGGGAAATCCTTTCTCAACTCCGCCCTGGAAACAACCTCCATGTTGATGAACTTGACATGCTTGGTCATCGTGACTTTGATAAAGACCACAATTGGACCGAAAACCATATTCCTTCGGACATGCATGCAACAACTATATCATTCATTGACATCATTCGAATGTCTACACATGTAGAACCTAACACCTTGTCATCTTCATGTTCTCCTGTCTCCTTGTCTCCCACACAATGCATGGCCTTTGCCCTTATCATCGTACACTCCACAAATGATACAACCCTTCCCCCACTCAAGATGGTCATTCAAGGCACTGCAGGAACAGGAAAGTCTTTCTTGATTTCTTGCCTTAGATCTACACTCCAACATGCCTCTAGCGATAACCCTTCACCCTTGCTCCCACCAGTGTTGCTTCTTTTAACATACATGCGTTAACAATACATTCTTCCCTTCGCATACCCATTACATAGATGCATCCTCTTGAAGGAAAATCCATTTCAAGCTTCCAACAACAATTCCGCCATATCCGATACATAATCATTGACGAAATGAGTTTTGTTGGCCCAAAATTGTTAACCCGAATGGATGATCGCTTACTACAAGCATTCCTGTCCCAATGTACAACTCCATTTGGTGGGTGCTCCATCATCTTCCTTGGTGATTTTGGACAACTTCCACCTATAAAATAAATCCCCATGTATGTTGGTGCATCACGAGGGAATGCTCTCTGGCATACTTTTGACACTTTTGTCACTCTTTCAACCATCTTTCGACAACAAGGCAACACCCATTCTCAATTTTCCTTTTGACAACTCCTACTCAATCTTCAAAATGCAATACCAACTATTGAAGATTGGATGCTGCTCATGTCAAGAACCACTTCGTCCCTTTCACATGAAGACAATCATACATTTGACCAATGCACTCACTTGTATGCAACTAATAGCTCTGTTGCATTGCACAACAAACAAATGTTAAAACAACTCAACATGCCAATTGCACATTGCTTTGCAGAGCAAAAGAAACAACATGTACAAAGCTCAATAGATGATGAACAAATTCCATTCAAGGTTCTACTAGCAATTGGTCAACAAGTCATGTTGACAGCCAACTTGTGTGTCTCAACAGGGCTTGTGAATGGCTCACTTGGGAAATTTATTGCAATTGTCTAGAATTCCAATGATCAACCACCTACATTGCCATCTTATGTTGTAATCGATTTGCTCCACTATAATGGCCCCTCATGGGATTATTCCAATCCAAATTATGTCCCCATTCCTCCTATAACAAGGGGTTCACGAAGGCAGGTACCACTTCGCATGGCATGGGGTTTAACAATCCATAAAGCACAAAGGATGACCTTGCAAAATGCAACAATAGATATTGGAAACACTGATCGACAAGGACTTACATTCACTGCAATATCAAGAGTAAAATCTCTATTAGGCCTTTGCATATCTCCACCTTTTTCCTTTTGTAGGTATTCTCGAATGAAAGATAGTCCTTATGTGCAGTGCATAATACAAGAAGAGAACTTACTTGCTTCAAAGTCTTTGCAGCCACATGCTCCATAAAGTTATATTCCTGCTCCTTTGCAGCTCCATTCTTTTCACATCTTGTATTCCTGTTGCTACCATCATTGAATATTTGCCTATGAAAGACAAGAAAATACTACTCTATAAAGAAGACAAGAAATTTAATCTTCGTATCAGCACTTTTCTTGTATTACTCTATCGTATTTACTTCAATGTGTTGTCATTACTTTTTTTAAAGCAACCACATCAACACATTTCATCCCATCTTAGTCTTTTTTCCACTAAATATAAAATGTCACTATGCTGTTGAGCCTTTAAAAATTGGTCGACTCTTAACTGTATCGGGTAACTTTAGTTTTTAAAAAAATATGGTCGATAGTCAAGTTGGCCGAGCCTTTAAAAATTGGTCGACTTTTAACTGTGTGGTGCAATTGATGGACACAGATCGAAAGTCAAAATGGTCGGCTTACTTTAGTTTTTAAAAAAATATGGTTGATATTGGAGTTGGCCGGGCCTGTTAAAATTGGTCGACTTTTAACTGTGTAATTTTGTTTTCGATAATATTTGTAAGTTATGGCCGGGAGTCAAAATTGTTGGGTCACTTTAGTTAAAAAAAAATATGCTCGATAGTCGAGTTGGTTGAGCCTTTAAAAATTGGTCGTCGTGAAGTTCTCACTATGTAAACATGATCGACATATGAAACAGTTAATATGAATTTGTAATTTTGTTTTCGATAATATTTGTAAGATATGGTCGGGAATCAAAATGGTCAGGTCACTTTAGTTAAAAAAATATGGTTGATAGTCGAGCTGGTACAGTTGATATGAATTTGTAATTTTGTTTTCAATAATATTTGTAAGATATGGTCGGGAACTTTAGTTTTAAAAAAAATATGGTCGATAGTCGAATTGGTCGATCCTTTAAAAATTGGTCGCCATGAAGTTCTCATTGTGTAAACATGATTGACATATGAAACAATTGATATGAATTTGTTATTTTGTTTTCGATAATATTTGTAATATATGGTTGGGAATCAAAATGGTCGGGTCACTTTAGTTAAAAAAATATGGTCGATAGTCGAGTTGGTACAGTTGATATGAATTTGTAATTTTGTTTTCAATAATATTTGTAAGATATGGTCGGGAGTCAAACTGGTCGGGTCACTTTAGTTAAAAAAATATATGGTCGATAGTGGAGTTGGTTGACTCTTAAATGTGTTGTCGAATTAATGGACAATTCATTTTAGTCGGCGTGAAGTATGCAAATCGGTGCGACACGAACGAGGGTTTGTGTGAAAGGGGAAAAGTAATGCAAATAAGATCAGTGTGATCTGGTCGGCGTGCATGAAAGCGGAAAAACACGCTGTAGGATTCCATTGGATTTATAGATGAGGAATCTATCAGAGGATTTTTGGTCAGCGCGAAGTCTGCAAATTGCTGCGACACACAAACACTCTCGGTCGTTATTTTCTATCTTCAGAAAACTATTAAATACACATGGTTATTGTATCCAAGTCGACAGTCGACTAATTGTCTTCCTTTTTGACTGGCGACAGTTTCAATACAGTTCTATCGGCTTAATCGTCGACTTCTTTTGCTGGTCTCTCTTTTTATCTCAAACGAACCACTCTTAGTGGATTCTAATACTGATCAAATTCCATAGTTGACATAAGCAAGAATACCATCCTAGTCGACGGTCAATGATCCTGGTCGCCGCTCAAGCAACAATATGTTGATCATCTTTACACAGTGGCATACTTAAGAGTCGACCAATATTTAAAGGCTCGACTAACTCTGACCATTTTGACTTCCGACCATATCTTAGAAAAAATGTCGAAAAACAAATTAAATATTCATATCAACAATTCGATATGTTGTTAATGTTTACATAGTAACAACCTCAATCCGACCAAAACAAACTGTCCATCAATTGAACCACATACTTAAGAGTCGACCAATTTTTAAAGGCATCGAATAGCTAGGTCAATGCTTAGCATTTACCGACAAAAAATGATGGTCAATACTTAGCATTTACGTTGGTTGGGTAGAATTTTTAAAGTGATCAGTTTTTTTAAAAGAGTCAGATTTGCTCCATTGAAGCGATTTCTTTTGATTGTATTCTTTCCATTTATAGTTGTATAAATTATACTGATTCAACATTTCATTACTATTGTTTAAGCACAAAATGTACTATATCCTCTGCTTACAATAACAACATAAGTTTATAACTTATCTATGTCTAAGTTTACACATTTAGAGAAATAACACTAATTCCTCTATCTTCAATACTAGGTACCTTGTAAACATATATATCAAGATTCCTCATTATTCACACTGTATGTTTTCAATTCAGGTATGTTGCAAAAAACCGATAAAAGAAAGGCTGAACATATGGACCTTGAAAAGAAAATGACTCAAAAAATACAAATGGAAACACTATTTAAAGACAATAAACCCATCATAGGTCGCAACGCTGAGTTAAAATGGGGTGAGTTGTACATAGCTATCAGAGACGTAAAAATACGTAATTCAACATTGGAGGAAACCATAATTTATGAAAACATCAAGAGGTACAACCTTCACAAGGAAACTACGCGGACATAACTATTTCATTGCTCAGAGGTTATTGCATGGATCTTGCCCCATTTAGATACTACGACAAGGATAATTTCAAACGCCAATGGGGAATGGATCGCATCCTTCCAACCAGCGCACCTTGCAGCCGCATAAAAGCTGCCTACTTCTAATGTATTTTTAACTGATGATTGGGTAAGACATGCCAATATAAATAATGTTGAATGTGCAAGGGAAATGCTTCTACTAGACAAACAACTTAGACGCAAACATACCAATAAATATGCCACCGAAACTTAAGGACCTCCTATAGAATCATAGTCCTATTGTTGAGCAGACTCTTCAGTCTACCAAACGCCAACAACTATAAACTCAGTTGGGTTCCATTGATATACCATGTTGCCACACATGGTACACTCTTCAATTGGGAAACTATTATTTCAGAAAGTATGGCGTCAACCATTTCTACAGTTCAAATGGGCCTTTCACAAGGGAAATCATAATTCTTCATGTCTAGCTACCTTATCGATTGCATATTAGTCAGCCGTCCTTTCCCTAATTTGGGATGTACTTGGAATCGGAATAAAACTCCCATTCATGTAGCATATCAGCTAACTTGGGCTCACCGATATGCAGGGTACTACAAATTACTATGCAAAGAACTAATCATGCCCCTTTATTTACTTGTCTTCAATAAAGAAGCAAATTGTATGTCAGACAATGCCTTGGATGTAATAGGTGAATATGTAGACTATTACTTCTCATCAGAAGGGACATACATTAGAATGTATGGGGGCAGAAAACCTCCTTCTCTATTTCCCAAATATGCTACAGATTACATTGTGCATAAAGAAGTGATCAGACAAGTGTTCATCAATGGAATTGGTAACTATCTCGATCACAACAAAATAGCCTCTTACCCACCTGTACCATTCAACATTGGTGGATACAAATTTCATAAGATTAAGGCAGTGGAAGCCTTTATTGCAGACTTGGAACCTTTTCACTTTGGAACAAAACTATTTGTAAGAAATGACAACAAAGGCAAAGTGGCTAAACATTGTGCTTCTTATAAAATCACTTTTGAGTACTCAAATCACTTTTTGAAAGAAGAACAAATATATAAAAGGGTACACAATATGACAGAGCTACACAGCAAATTATATTCGAACATTGCATCTACTTCTACCCAAACTACAACCAAAGAAAAGCAACCAGAAATACATAGGAAAATAAAAGAGCTAGTAACAGTTGGTCGAATTCATCAATCGCCCCCGACTACCCATAGTAGACAATTTCTACAAGCAACAAGCAATCAGGATCACTGACCAATAGATGGGAAAAACCCACATTCACGCGACAATGCATAGATAGACTGTCAGTCGTAATTAAATAGGTTGTCAAATCATTATTTAATGCAGTCATCTACTTTTAATTCACATGCGCCAAACGCTTCCTCCATAAATGCGGACCTAGAAGATTGTTGGATACTCTTTTGCCAAGCATTGGAGAACCAGACTTCAAAGAAAACATAAGCCTTTTGCGAACCTAAGAGTTCTACAGAAACGATGGCGCCCTAGAAAGGTCAGACTACAACCCATTCAGCCACAGCTAAAGTTCGTGAATTGGAGATGGACCAAACACCACTGGAAAACCGTTTACAGCTAGTTTGAAACGCTAAGGTACACGAACCACACTGGAGAAAAAATTGGAAAGATATTCTTAAATTGGAAAAGGAATCAAATGGCCATTGGAGGGAGCCAGACCAAATACTATGGACTGCTACCATTCTGCAATACATGAACGCACCTCTGCTGGAACAGTTTGGTGGATTGAAAGACAGTATTGCTCGATTCATAGTAAGCATATATCATAATGGAAAATTCTATTTTGATGTTTCAGTCAAAATAAATGGTGAGGTCATCAACAAGATTACAGGGTTATCAAACAAAGGTGGAGATGTACCTAGTCGACAGAAACCAGAATTGATCAAGGAGTTTATAGACCACCCAACTGGAAAGAATTCTCGAGGGTTATTGGTGATCCAGATAAAATATGAAAATTATAAAATAGCTGCGCGAATCATGTCCACTGCTTTGTTAAGCTCCGGTCGAGGGTCCGACTTAAAAATTGAAATGCTAGAGCCTGTCATGAGCATGGCAAAAGACGTCAAAATATACAACTGGGCTAAGTACCTTGCCAAAATTATCAAGAACATATGTATGAAGTGCCAACACGTTGGGGCGCCCATTCGCTATCCATCTCTAATCATTTGGATAGAAATGACGGCTGTAAGATCAATAGGAAATAAAGACTTTACTAAAGAAAGACCTGTGTTAATGAACAACTTCCATTGCTTTACGAAAGGAGGCAGTAGACTTGGGCCGTTAACAATAAAGATTTGGCTAGAAGCCTGGTTTGAAGACTTCAAAGTTCGGTCGACCAGATGGAGAGTATCTCAGAATATTCAACGGAGTCTTCCTTCGATCGCTCACATTGAACTTGCACTGGACCATACAAAATTTTGGTACTTGGAAGGAGCAACCGGACCTGCACAAGATCTTGACTATTACCCTTCGGTCGAGGAAATCTTCAATGAGCTTGAAAGGAAATCCAACACAAAATTGATAATTCCTGCTATGGCAAAGGAAGTCGACATTCCAATAGTCGAACCTTTAAAGGATCCAAAGAAAGAAGAAGCGTATGAAAGGCACCTATATATGGAAAATTTTACTTTTTCAACCTCATCCCGCTGCCAGATCGGAACGTTTAGCACTTACGCTCATTCCACACCAAGATTCACCAGACGGAGCTGGACAATCGGATGAACAAATCCCGTCGGACAATCCTGAGTATGCATTGACAACCGACAACATCCACCAGATGGACGACCAATTATCCATTGGTCGACATTCAAGACTTTTACAAATACATGGAAAGGGAAAAAGAAAAATGACCATTGACAAGCTGACAGTGGAAGATGAAACTGAATTATACGACAGTGCAACACGAATATTGGAGGATGCAACTAAGAACAAAAACCCTATCGATGAGCAGTTAAAGAAAATTTTGGAAGGTAAGCACCCTCGACCCAAAAAAGAAAGTCAAGCTTATCATCAACGATGTTGTCGACCTGTCAGATAACTCAGCTCCACCATCGCCGACCATTGTCACGTAGGAGACTATTTTTTCTACACCTATGGTAAGTACCCCACTTGCACTTCAATCTCCATCTCAAGTTTCGAATATTGTACAAACTCTTCCTTCCCAACTTCGAGAAACATTCCAAAATGATAGCGACATTACCCAATTCATGACGCAACTGCCGGTCATGTTCCCAGATTGGAGAAAAATCATAACCAAGAAACCTATATTCGCAGACACTGGTTCACCGACAGATTTTGCTCCTCCTGGTGTCATCCCAACCGAAATTTTGAATCCATTAGATACCTTAGCATTGCAACCAATTGGCATGCACCATACCCATCTACAGCGCAATCTTGACACAAACAATTTGTTAACAATCAAATTAACACCCTTAAGCAGGTGAAGCTGGAAGCATACTTTTACTGTTTGCTCGCAACATGAAGACAAAACAAGTACTAGAGAGAACAATCCTCTCTGATCTGATCATTACTTCTATAACTGGAAAGATTGAGTAAAGAATGAAGGAGCTTAATAGAGACAAAGTTCAGTGATTGAATTGCTCACCAAAAGCTCAAATCAAAACTCTAACAGTCAGATAGTGAGAAGAAATGCACAAAAATGCATTAAAAGGTACTTAAATATGCTAAGTTATGAAAAAAGCCTAATAAACTATGGAAAGTGGGTTTTTTAAGAGAAAATAATAAAAAATGATTATCCCACATTGAAAAGAGTAACTTGAAATCCCATTTCCCAATGCTATAAAAGAAAGGCATGTGGGGCATGGTAAGAGGAGGCAAAGAGGAGCAAAGGCATACTGGAGAGATTCTGAAGAAAGGAGAGCTCATCTTCATCAAAGGCAAGTGTGGAGAAAGGATAGTTCATGGCAATGGAAGAAGGATGCACATCGATATCTACCAAATTTTTCCATTCAAGGGTTTGAGTTTTGCTTATTATGCTTGAGTTGAATCCTCAAATGGCTTTAGATCTTAATGCATGTTTAATCGCTGAATCTAGATCTTAAGAAATTTGTTTTAATTATTTCATTTCTGACAAAGAAACTCACCATTTCTTAATAAGATGGCTTATCTAGAGTAGACACGTCCTTGCTCTATTTGCTGTTATCACAATCCAATTTTTGCTCAACAGACTTCTTCGTTCATTCCTTTTCCAGAAAATCCGTCGATGGAAACCCATTCACCTCCCCGACATGTTGTGAACTCACCGCAACATTTCCCCGACGTTCAAGTTTTAAATGTAGTCTTATCCCCTGTAGTCAGTCGGGAACCGTCTGCCAGTTTAAATCCTAACCCTCCTCTTCCAGTCGACGAAACATGTGTGTCGTCGACAGGTGAAATCGGTACTACTATACCATTCCTCTTGAAAGCAGCAGTTGAGTCAGCAGCAGAAACAACTGACACAGCAGTCGAGTCAGCAAAACTAACAACTCACGCAGCTGCAGTCGAGACAGTAGAGCAAGAAAAAAAAGTAACAAGTGAAGAAGTAATTTTGACAAACACAGCAGAAATACCAAGCAGCTCAATACAAGTAGAACCGTCTACTGAAGAAGCACAAAAACAAACAAAACAGGAATCAACAATAGTCGAGACTCAAAAAGAATCAGAACGACAATTAGCGGCGCCAAAATCTAAAGAAAAATCCATGAAAAAGGAAAAAAAAAACAACGCCAAGAGAAAAATCTTCAGCAACAGCAAAAACATCTACGGCACATATCTCAATTGAGTCGCTTGTCTGTACATCTCGACCAATTTGGGCTGATCTCGACATACAATCCACAACAGGCACCACAAGAAAAGCTCGACTTACTAGCTGATGCAATCAACCGAGAACAACGACATAGATGACTGGAAGTAGAAGACCACATTCATAAGGTGGAACAAGACCAAACTCTATTTCTGACAAAGTGTCAAGACTTAGCGCAACAGGTCATACAAATTCCAGTCACCTCCGACATGACAAGCACACTTGATAAAGCATTTGAGTTGTTCAAATTTTTCGTTTCGGAACTGTCTGAACAGCTCACCAAGGACCGAGAAGAACAAGCCACAGTAACAACGTCATTGATGTTGTAACAGTTTGAAGCATTCAACTCAACACACAGTCAACTCATACAGTATAATGACGAAACAGAGACAACAAACAATGTTCTTCGCAATTGGTACAAACATTATGGCAACGTGTTTAGAGAAATGCAGGAGACAAGAGAGATAATTGACAATCTTCAAAAAGAACACTGAGTAGCTGATGAAACCATGGCCAGAAGTATTGAGGGACAACTGATAATGGAAAATAGAAAATTGGAGAAATTGGAAAAAAGTGAAGCACAGTGGTTGAGCTAGGCTCGTCATAACCTTGAAAAGTAGAGCAATTCCGACCACGTCTTCAAACACTGCTTTCAGCTGCAAATGAGAAAACAGAGCTCTTCGGTTCCAACCTAATTCATCTATAGGGAAAAACTACTAAAGAATAGATAGCCCACTTGTCGGCCCTTACAACACTTACTATCGACATCCAGAACACACTGCATCATTGGGAGAGCTTCCAGCACCAAATGTCAGTTTCAGCTGAAGCAATTGTCGAGGTCTGTCTGCAACAAGCAACAACGCCCAGTTCCACTCTAGACAACTCATAAAAGCTGCATTTATCACTTAAAGCACAATTATACACAATTTTGTTTAGTAATTTTTCATTTTGCAATATAAGTGGAGAAGACCCGTAGACCAATCTAAATATGTCGGTCAGTTGCACCACCAATACAGTTGTATAATTGAATGTAAACATCTATATATACGTTGTTCAAGCAATATAATAATTAACTAAGATCTGTTCATGTATAGTTTTACCCTTGATGTTCAACTCAACATCTTATATGGTCAAATTTTTGCAGCATTGTGGGGTTTAGATTCTCTTATCCTGCACATTTCCCAATATAAATTTATTGTTTTTATTAGTTAAAAGATTTTTTATCTGGAATTTTTTGTCTCATTACGGTTATAAGGTATTGAAGAAAAATCTTCGAGTTATTCGATGTCTTTGATTATAGGAGTATTTTGCAATGTGAATAAACTAGAATACTGAAACATGTTTGCTTATATTTTTATGGTAGGTGTTAACTATCAAGTGATGACATTTTATAAACATTAAGCGTTCATTCATCCTTATTCGTTTTCAAACTCACCACGTCATCAAATTTATAAGGTTTTCGAACACGTAAAAAAAATTGTGTTTAATGAAAATTAGGTCAGACGACGTCGGAGAGGTCGGACGAGGTTGAACAGGTCAGAGGAGATCCAGGAGGTTGCAGGAGGTCGAAGGAGGTATTTGTTTTCTAAAGAGTGGTTAAAATTTCAAAATGGTCGGTTTAGGGTAGTAATATGGTCGACTCTTTTAATGAAGTCTAGAGTCAATTTTATATTTATACAATTCTTTTTTTAATTGAATATATAATTTCTAAATGAAAAAAAGTATGTTTTTAATAGTTACACCCACTTAAATTACAATTTCCTTATCATTAAATATATAATTTCTTTGTGTTTATTGATTCATTGTAAAATATTCTCTAACATTGTTACAAAATTCAATGCGTTCACTTTTGCACCCCTGGGGCAAATGCTATTTATAAATATAAGCATTTTTTATTGTAATTGATTTTGAACAAAGTGACTCACTATTAATACAAAGTTATGATTTAAAAAAATATCTCAAAGCTCAAATAGTATCGTTTTAATTTGGTAAATTAAAGGATAAATCACATAGTACCTACAACAAATCTTTAAACTAAATCAATGCAATATTAAATTGAAATTGTAGATGAGTTTGAGTTTTTTTTAAGTGCACTCTTATACCCAATTAAAAAAAATCAAATAGGAAGACTTGGAAAATTTTGAATTAATGTAAATGCAAATCCTACCTTCATGTCCTCGTTGTTTATTTAACCAGGCTAGCTCCACCAGACCCAAGTTGAGATCAATAAGTTGGTAGATGCAAAGTGAAATATTTGCTATACAACTCCAGGAACGAATACTTCAAGTGGTATTTCCAAACCCAAACAATGTAAAACTAAGTTTGTCAAAATACAGAATGAAGTTGAAAACCCAAATATCCAAATTAAAGACTGTCAACCTCGTGCTTCTACCTAAGGACGACCTATCCCCACTCATTTACTCTCAAATCTTTTTGAGAGTCGTCCAATTAAATGCCACCGTGGGTTAACACAACACATAATAGCAATAGTTGTAGCTTGATAATAGGGTAAGTTAACATCATAAATCAATTATGATATGTAATTGCAAAACCATATCAAAGAAAAGTTGAAAACCATTGCCCATTACGCTAATATACAAACAAAACATTAAACACCATCATGAATAGGTGAAACATAGGAAAGCTTGTTTCAGTCATTCAATGTAAGCCGACTACTTCCTTTCTGATCCAAACCTACCTACCAGGAATGTACTTATGTCATGAATTTCCAGTTACCTGAGTATATTTCATCCTCCTATATGAAAGAGACGGTTTTCTCTCATTTGAAAATGGTGCCCAAGTCATCCTCAATAATAGCAATGTATTCCATATATACTTTCCATTTTTACTTCTCACATGTTAATGGAGCATGGTGTTGGTGTAAAATTGTATCTGCCTTGGATCTCACCTCTAATGAAAAAAAGTCAGCATGGAGCATGAAAAAAAGTCAGCATGGAGCATGATATGCTCCATGGAGCATGGTGTTGTATAAAATTATTACTCAGTTCTAGTAGAAGGGTCACAGAGTCTCTTCCTTGAATCTCACCTCTAATGGAATTAATAGGTCAGACTTTACAGATCAATTCAATTCAATCTCACACTATGCAGGGCCACTACTAGACTATATCGACGACCTCATCAATGATGAGAAGGCACTTGGATTGTTTAGAACCTATATTGTCATCTGTAGGTTTGAGAACAATGATTCAGGAGCAAAACTGAAAATAGGAATTTGAAAAGAAAATAATTTTTGTTTATTAATTTGTTGAAGTGTCATGGATTAATTTTGAAGAGCAATATGGAAAAATCA
This sequence comes from Larix kaempferi, assembly GCA_027924585.1. Taxonomy (NCBI): domain Eukaryota; kingdom Viridiplantae; phylum Streptophyta; class Pinopsida; order Pinales; family Pinaceae; genus Larix; species Larix kaempferi. Next base: position 9,805,538 of record BSBM01000259.1, on the reverse strand, counting down.
TAAAATACCTGTTCTTATAATTACCTTAGAAATCAAGCAATTAATTTGGAGACCAAGCAAGCCTGCCCTGTTTCTTTGCTGAATATTGTCCATGGGTCAGGTCATACCTTGGAGATCATGCAAGCCCTCCCTGTCTTCTTCGATGAATACTATCCTCGGCTCAGGTCATAACACAGAGCAATTTTAATGGTCGTTTCAATTCATTTCATCCAACACAGCACTCAGAATGTCACAGGCGTAGTCCAAATCTATCTTACGAATCAGGGTAGGATTAGGAATATCTTGGGTGGTAGTAGCTTAAACTCGGATTGAATGGAAAATCTGGATGGATGTAATTTATTTCGTTGAAACATTAGATAATCAGGCGGATCATGTCTCTATCAAAACCATGATACATTGAGAAATATTTCTATTAAAAAATCAAGTGAACATCAATTATGTCTCTGTCAAAACCATGATACATTGAGACATTTTTCTGTTAAAAAATCAAGTGAACATCAATTTAATATCAGAACTACCTTAAAAAAAAACCCTACCTCAGCTGGCTGCAAGAAGAACCAAACTACTCTAGGGAGTTGCTTATGCAAAAAATCAGTACAAATGAAGTGAAGGCTATCAACACTTCGGTTGACAAGCTCACAAGCAGTTGAAACACAATTGACTAGTGAATATAGCCGTAGAAATTTTGCACTAGGTAGATCACATGGTAGGTATAATTAATTGAGCTTTTCCATTTGGATTCTACACATACTTCCTGGCAGCAGTTGGCATTTAACTTGATTCTTGTGCCCCTTCTGCAGTTGGAATTTAACAGATTTTTGTCCCCCTTGTCTTATCAGCATCGAGACGTTTAGAACCAGTGCATAACAAAATTACTAGAGGGAGCAGAATTCATCTTCATCAACCTTATCCAATTCTGCTCTGGCAGCTTGTAGGGCATGTTTGTTTCTAACTGATATTTTGTGGCTGAAGAGGTTTGGTGCAGCTGGACAATAGGCTGTTGATTGTTGGTTCAGTTTTCATTGCTTTGGTGACGCATATCCTATTTTCAATTGCTAGTGATGTATAGCTAGTCTATTTTCTTTATTTTGTGCAAAGATGGTGGGAATGAGTATAGCTGCCTCTGCTTACTAAAATCACAATCCTTAGCATTTCTATAAATAATGGACTAAGAGAGGTGAAAGCATCATTCATTAATGATAACTCCATAACAGTTGCAGGTTGGTCCCAATTTGATGACTCATGAATGGATATTTATTATTTTTCCTTATATTTGTGTTAATTTTATCAATCTTTTTGGCTCACAAAAATTGTTTATGGTGTATACTATTGAAGTTGCAGCTAGCCCATCTGCACCTTTTCTGCAAATTTATGAGCTTTTTAGGTGAAATATTTATTTGACTGTGAAAAATAAGCTGAAGCCACTGAACTTGCTTCCCAAGTTAAGGCAGGTGCTGCAAATGCTTCAGTTGTCACTATGAAAAGAGAAGAAAAAATGCAACTTTACAGCCAAAGAAAGGTTCTATCAGTGTATCCAAACTACCAGCATTACACGAGATAAAAAAAGGCAGAGTTCTTTGCTGTCATAATTGTTGAGTGTGTAGACTTGTTTGCTAGCATACTTTTCATTGTATTCTTACAAAAATAACAGTAAAAAAGGGGTGTATCTTAAAATTTGTGAAAATAATTTTATTGCCATATGTAGCTCTTATCACAAAAATCAGTATTCTATTGTAAAGGAAGTTGAGCTACTCTCCCTATATAAAGAGTAGACCTTCCCCATTATTGCTATTCATTTCTATTTGGTTGAAAATATATGATATTACACGTTTTCTATCAACTTTCCTTTCAGATCAACTTGTATTGGTCAGTCTTCCTGAATATAATTTTCATTCCCTTAATTGTTTTCTTTCCTGCTTTTATCTGAATTATGGTATGTTTGTTACTTGTCATGCAAAGAATTCAAGCAAGAAAGTAAGAAAGGAAAAACACAAATACAACATGATTACAACTTATCAGACCAGCCTCATGCCACGTTTAGCATATATAAACTAGCCACATGCCACGTTTAGCATATATAGACTAGCCACATGCCACATGTAAGACAAAGAAAAGCTGTAATCATGGTTTGTTTCATTGTTCCATATCTTGGATGAGTGAATTGTAGGCGTGTAATCTAGATCTTAAGTAAGTTGAGATACTTGTATCGATTTCCCTTAATGTCTTGTTGCATAGTCACTAGATCTAGTTTTTTGAAGACTTTATTGTAAACGGATAATGTCTTGTGATGTGTAGGGAAATACGGAAGCAAAACATAATAGCTTCCAAAAACTTCCAATTTGATATTAATAACTAAATTGATGCACACGTTACCATCTTGCACTACTGCAACTCGCTATTTCCTTTATACGTCGCAAGTTTTACAAGGAAAATGTGCAACTATGGCGTTGGGGTTTACATATTGCAATCATTTAGAAATGCAAATTGTGTTTTCTGACATTGAAGTTTGAAAGAATGTTGTTCATTATGTTTATAGCAAGGAATTTTGTCAAGGGGAGGCTATTAATAACATGTTCACATATGATCTAATTCTTTGAGGTTGCCAACAATTATTGTGACTAGTAATGGAGCCCCCAGGATCTTGCTAGGTTTTATTTGAAAAAAAATGTTATTTTGCATTGTATTAGCGTTATACCTTAAATATGCATACATTCTAGCTCTCAGTGTCTTCCAGTAGATACACATACTTCTTGGGTAGTTGGCAGTTAACTTGATTAGTGTGCTATTATTATTTTGTGTTGATGTATGTGTAACTTCGGAATGTATTTCATCTATGTATTATATATATATTTATTGTACCCTTATTAGAGATGTGTTATTCCTCTATAAGGAAGTGTCATCATGTGGATTGACAAGTGTCACAAGTGTGTGTACTTGCCGATGGGTTATTAGACCACCATGTGGCGTCGATCCTGAATTATATATATTATAATGTGAATGTACCTAGCTAGACAAGTCGGCCCCATAAGGTCACTGGGCAAAAAGGTTAGTATAAATAGAGATAGGAGATCTCTATTTTATTCACTCGGAAAAGTAACTCACTCTCACTCAGAAAGTGGCGCACTAGTGAGGAGGAGGATCATCTGCTACTAGGAGATTATCTCAGTGTATTTTGGTTGTACTTTGGTTGAGCCATTGCTCTCTCTATCTCTGAGGAAGTTGTGGGGTTTTTCACCTTAGGGTTTTCCTCACGGAAACTCTGTGTCTCTTGTCTCTTATGCTTTTGATTCTTGTGATGCTTGTCATGCATTGATATACTGTACATGTTATTCTCTCAGCAAAGATCCTAGAGTATTGTGAATTAATGCTCAAAATTTAACATGGTATCAGAGCTAACCTAAGAAGAAGACATTTTGCAGTGACGGAAGCTTGAGTTCCTTGTTTATTGGGTTTCTCTCTACAGATTTTTGAAAATCAGTATAGTAGATTGACTCTACTCATCAAGGCGCATCTATCTGTCCAATCAGAATTCAATTCCGAGCATTTTTAGATTTGGCCCTAAAAATTAGGGTTTCCACAAAAATAGAAATTTCTGGAATCTGAAGGCACAGCTGGAAGCTCCTTGCAAAAATTGAAGTTTAGAGCTTTGGATATAGATTTTTGGCTGGGTAGATCTCTGGGAAACTCAAACCCTATTTCAGGGCTCTCCCGAGTGAACCCGGGAGGACAAAAAGGCAATTCTGAAGGGCAAAAATTTGTTGATCTCAAATTCTAAATACACCAGGCTGATCAGCTCATCAATGCGCATCTTTCTATCCTTTCAGAAATTTGAAATTCACATTTTGAATTTTTAGGGTTTTTCCGACAAACCCTAATCCGGGACTAGATCCAGTTTTCAGCATTTCAAGTGGTAAGACCTAAATATTTTCTATTTCCATTTGAAGTACTCTTTAAGATGTCTCTCCACACCAAGCTTGAGGATAAGCTTGAAGGGGCTGATAACTTCCGAGCCTGGAAGTATAGTATTGGGCTAATCCTGGAAGAAAATGAGTTGGACTCAGATGTGAAAGAAGACATCCCTATCCCAGAGGATGAAGAGGCCAAGGTATTACATAAGAAGAACTTGGTCAAGGCAAAGAGAATCATTGCTGATTCTATCAAAGACCATCTCATACCCCATGTGTATTCTCTTAAGACACCCAAAGAGAGGTTTGACTCCTTGACCAAGCTATTTGAAGGGAAGAACATAAATCAGAAGATGACCCTGCGGAACCAATTGAAAGGAGTAAAGTTTCAGAATGGAGAAACCATTCAATCTTATTTTTCAAGGGTCTCCCAGATCAAGGAACAACTAGAAGCAGTGAATGAAATGGTGGAGAATGGTGAAGTGGTGATGACCACTCTAAATGGCCTACCCAGGTCATGGGATTCCTTCATTCAAGGAATTTGTGCAAGGAAGAAGTTGATCTCCTTCAACAGATTGCGAGAAGAATGCTCTCAAGAAGAAGCTAGACTTATAGCTTGTGAGGAAAAGATGGGAGGTGAAGATCAAGCTCTTGCAGCTCACACCAAAAGAAGCAAAACCAAGAAGGAGCACTCTCGCCATGATAGATCCTATCAAAAGAGTAAGAAGGACCTAAGATGCTTCACATGCAATGAGAAGGGTCACTTTGCTTCAGATTGTCCTAAGAACAAAAGGGACAATAACAACAATAAGAAGAAGAAGGGCAACAAAAGAAGGTTTCATGCTCATGCTGCTGAAGATGATGAACCCCCAAAGAAGAAGGCTAGGCAGAAAGTGATAGTGATGATGATTCATCAAGTGAAGAAGAGTATGTGCTTATCTCTGCTCTCACAGGTACTATCTCCCATGGTTGTAATGATTGGTTAATTGACAGTGGGGCTTCCAAACACATGACTGGGTTTAAGGAATCCTTCGTGAACCTATCTGAACATGAATCACCTCATAAGGTGAAACTTGGGGATGATTATCAATACCCAATCAAAGGAAGTGGTGAAGCCTCCTACAACCTAGATTCTGGAAAATCTTTGAAGATGAAAGAAGTCCTTTATGTACATGGGCTCAAGAAGAACTTACTCTCCATCTCTGCATTGGATGCAAAAGGTATGAGGGTTGCATTTGTGGATGGCCAAGTCCTAATGTGGCCAAAGGGAAAGACCATAGATGATGCAATAGTGATTGGAGAGTAAGAGGGAGGCTTATATAAATTGAAGGGACAACCTGAACATGCCATGGTGCATGAATCCATGGAGCCAAGTGAACTTTGGCATAGAAGACTTGCTCATATGCACTATAGGGCACTTCCAATTGCAAGCAAGGCTGTAGAGGGTCTTCCTGAAATCAAGACCAAACATGAAGGTGTTTGCAAAGGATGTGCAAAAGGTAAGAACATTAAGAAGGCTTTCCCAAGTAGTGAAAGCAAGGCAAAATATATCCTGGAAATCATCCACTTAGATGTATGTGGTCCTATGTCATCCAGTTCTCTTAGTGGGTATGTTTACTATGTCTCATTTATTGATGACTTCTCCATAAAGACTTGGGTATACTTCTTGAAGAACAAAGATGAGGTGTTTGATAAGTTCAACGAATTCAAAACCTTGATGGAGAATCAAACTGACAAGAAGATCAAAACATTCAGATCCGACAATGGTGGAAAATTCACCTCAAGTGACTTCAAGAAGCTTTGCAGTGATTCAGGGATTAAGAGGGAGTTGACTGCTCCTTATAATCCTCAATAGAATGGAGTTGCAGAAAGGAAGAACAAAACTATCATGGAAGCAGCAAGGGCAATGCTGCATGACCAAGATCTACCTATGCATATATGGGAAGAAGCAGCTAGAACAGCTGTATATGTGTAGAACAGAACACCCCACAAGATATTGGACAAAAAGACACCAGAAGAGGTCTTTTCTGGTAAGAAATCTGAAGTCAGCCATCTCAAAATTATTGGTTGTCCAGTATACACTCATGTCCCAAAGGAAAAGAGGACTAAACTAGATCCTTCAGGAAATAAGGGTATCTTTGTGGGTTACAGTGAAAGCTCGAAGGCCTACAGAATATACTTTCCAGGGTTCAAGAAGATTGATGTCAGCAGGGATGTAACATTTGATGAAAACTCAGCATTCATCAAATCAAGGAAGGCACCTATCGAAGTTTATGAAGAACCTAAGGAAACTAGATTTCAAGACGCTACCATGACTGAAGCAGTTCCAGAAGTTGTTCGTGAGTTTGAAGGTCCGCAAGAATCTGTAGATCCACCCCGTGAGGATAACTCTCACAAGAGAAAACCTGCATGGGCTAGAGAGCTCATTCAAGATGCAGAAAGATTTGGCATTCCAGAAGAAGAACACAGAGCAAAGAAGAGAACGAGATAACATACCAGCTATGTTGCTTTACTCTGTGACATTATGAACAAAGAGCCTTCCAGTTATGAAGAAGCAGCGGAAAAGAAAGAATGGAAGGATGCCATGGTTGAGGAATACCAATCAATAATGAAGAATGATGTTTGGGATGTTGTCCCAAGACCTAAAGAGAAGTATGTTGTGACTTCCAAATGGATCTACAAAATCAAGCATGCTGGAGATGGAAGTGTAGAGAAATACAAAGCAAGATTCGTAGCTCATGGCTTCTCTCAGAAAGAGGGAATAGATTATGAAGAAACTTTTGCACCTGTAGCCAGGTATACTTCCATCAGAACAGTACTTGCCCTGGCTGCAGCTATGAAATGGAAAATACACCAGATGGATGTCAAGACTGCTTTCTTGAATGGTGTAGTTGAAGAGGAAGTATATGTGGAGTAGCCACTCGGTTTTGAAATACATGACAGGGAGTCATATGTGTGCAGATTGAAGAAAGCCTTGTATGGCTTGAAACAAGCTCCCAGAACTTGGTATGGTAGGATGGACAGTTTCCTATCTAGTTTGGGCTTTATCAAGAATAAAGCGGATTCCAACCTTTACTACAAGGTTGAGGAAGGGAATCCTATGATTCTACTCCTGTATGTGGATGACTTATTTGTAACAGGAGATGACAGACTGATTGCAGATACTAAGAGGAAGCTTGCTGCTGAATTCGATATGAAAGATTTGGGAATGATGCACTATTTCCTAGGTATGGAGGTGTGGTAGAGTGTAGGTGTGATCTTCCTTGGTCAAGGGAAGTACACAGTGGATATCCTAAAGAGATTTGGGATGATGGATTGCAAGGCCATGGCCACACCTATGGCATCGAATCTGAAGCTTCTATGTGATGCTTCATCTGAGCCGGTTGATGTCTCTATGTATCGTCAGATGATTGGGTCCTTGATGTACCTGACGAACATGAGACCAGATATTTGCTTTGTTATGAACACATTGAGTCAGTTCCTGACAGATCCGAGGAGTGTTCACCTGGTTGCTGTAAAGCATGTTCTGAGGTACCTGAAGGGTACAGTGGATTATGGGCTCAAGTATAAGGTGAATCAAAAGTTTAACCTCCAGGGTTATGTTGATTTAGATTGGGATGGCAGTGCTGCAGATAGGAAGAGCACATCTGGGTGCTGCTTCAGTATGGGATCAGGTGTGATCTCTTGGTTTAGCAGGAAGCAGTCCTGCGTAGCACTGAGTACAGCTGAGGCAGAGTATGTTGCAGCCTGTTCAGCTAGTTGTGAGGCAGTATGGCTACGGAAGCTACTGTCTGAGTTATTTGATCTCCCGTTGGATGCTACTGGTATCTTCTGTGATAACCAGAGTTGTGTGAAGGTATCCGAGAATCTAGTGTTTCATGACAGGTCGAAACACATAGAGATCAAATATCACTATATCAGGGATATGGTGCAGAGAGGAGATGTGAAGCTCCTGTATGTTGCGACGGACGAGCAGATTGCAGATGTGCTGACGAAGCCACTAGCCAGGGTGAAGTTTGAGTAATTCAGAGAGAGGCTTGGAATTATTCAGATCGAGGACACTTTGAGGAAGAAGTGATGGACACATCTGCTGAAGCCATTCCAAGCATGTTGGAAGGAGGATCCTTCACATGGCCGTGGATGTAAGCGCTGGATGGTGAGCATCAGGATGATGTTCTGGTTTCTGCTGGATATGATCAGTTGGATCATTTTTATGTATGTATGTATGCATCATGTTGGATGTTGGATATGATCAGTTGGATCATTTATATGTATGTACGCATCATGTTGGATGCTGGATATGATCGGTTGGATCATGTGTATGTATTTTTGTATATGCATCATGTTGGATGCTTGGACCATGTATCTGTATATGTATCAGGTGGATACATTGTATGATCAGGTGGATCATGTATGGTGATATGTATCATGTATTTGTATTTGTATAAGGTGGATACATTGTATGATCAGGTGGATCATGTATGATGATATGTATCAGGTAGATACTTGGTATGCATCAGGTAGATGCATTGTATGATCAGGATGATCATGGATGACGAGCTTCAGGATGTTTCTCCAAATGACATGCAACAGGATGTTGCAGTGATGATGATCAGGATGATCATGTGTACATCAGGATGATGTATGGTGAGTATCAGGTTGATACTCTATGGCCATGGATCAGGTTGTGCAGATGAGCATATAATTCGTTGCCCTGGGAGATTTGCAGATAGTCTTTCGAGGTTTTGCCTATGGCATGTAATGCGGTGCCCTGGGATATCTGGCAAATGCTCTTTCGAGGTTTTGCTCTGGGAGGACATATAATTCGTTGCCCTGGGAGATCTGTAGATAGTCTTACAAGGTTTTTCCTATGGCATGTAATTCGTTTCCCTGGGATATCTGTCAGATGCTCTTTCGAGGTTTTGTCCTATGGCATATAATTTGCGTCCCTGGGAGATCCAATAGGTTGGGCTGTGTTCCCGTAATTAGTCCTGGGATGCTCTTGCGATATTTTTCCATGGCCACATGTAATTCGTGCCCTGGGAGATCCTATAGGTAGAGCTATGTGCTCGTAACAGCCTGGGATGCTCTTGCGAGGTTTTGTGGTGACCACATGTAATTCGTGCCCTGGGAGATCCTATAGGTAGAGCTGTGTGCTCGTAACAGCCTGGGATGCTCTTGCGAGGTTTTGTGGTGAGGTCACATATAATATGGCCCTGGGATATATGCAGATAGTCTTTCGAGGTTTTTCCTATGGCATGTAATTTGTTTCCTTGGGATATCTGGCAGATGCTCTTTCGAGGTTTTGTGACACACGCAATAAGTCCTGAGGATTCCACAGTATGGCCAGTGATGACGAAGACCTGCAGGTGGTGGGCCTACATCCAGTATGAAAAAGGACTGGCTTTGTAGAACTTCCTATGACGAGTAGAGTCAGAGATTGGTTGAGATAGCAGCAGCAGTGACGATGACGATGCATTGATGATGATGATCCCAAGAAGAAAACTTGTCTAGTAGATCTGTGTCGAGAAATACCTTCCTAGTTAAGAGGGGGTGTTGATGTATGTGTAACTTCGGAATGTATTTCATCTATGTATTTTATATATATTTATTGTACCCTTATTAGAGATGTGTTATTCCTCTATAAGGAAGTGTCGTCATGTGGATTGACAAGTGTTGCAAGTGTGTGTACTTGCCGATGGGTTATTAGACCACCATGTGGGGTCGGCCCTGAATTATATATATTATAATGTGAATGTACCTAGCTAGACAAGTCGGCCCCATAAGGTCACTGGGAAAAAAGGTTAGTATAAATAGAGATCGGAGATCTCTATTTTATTCACTTGGAAAAGTAACTCACTCTCACTCAGAAAGTGGCGAACTAGTGAGGAGGAGGATCATCTGCTACTAGGAGACTATCTTAGTGTATTTTGGTTGTACTTTGGTTGAGCCATTGCTCTCTCTATCTTTGAGGAAGTTGTGGGGTTTTTCACCTTAGGGTTTTCCCCACGGAAACTCCGTGTCTCTTGTCTCTTATGCTTTTGATTCTTGTGATGCTTGTCATATTGTGATTGTCATGCATTGATATACTGTACATGTTATTCTCTCAGCAAAGATCCTAGAGTATTGTGAATTAATGCTCAAAATTTAACATTTTGAGGATTAAACACATACTTTCTGGCAGCAGTTAGCATTTAACATGATTCTTGTGCTCTTGTGATTTTGAGGATTCCACTCATACTTCCTGGCATCAGTTGGAATTTGACTTGAATCTTGTGCTCTCATGCTTTTGAGGTTTCTAATATCAGCAACAAAGGAAATTAACTTCAAGTATTGATCATTCATTAGAAGATAAAAGTCTATTGACTACCATTTTGGAGCTCAATACGGTTAGCCACATCGACCAAGGGATGTTAGGTCCAAAAGCAGTATAGCCATTTTGGCTTTGAGAATGAAATTATCATATGACCATGCTCAAAATTTAAAATTTTGAGCATGGTCATACAAAATTTAAAATTTTGTTTGTGCATTTTTAATTAAGAAATACCCAAATTTATTTTGGATATGGATCACATGGTTATTAGGGAACTTCAAAGAGAGGTATGTATGCGATTAAAGAGTAACTTCTAATAGAGTTTGATATTTAAGAAATTTTTGAATGGTGATTTTTCTTGGAGAGCAATTTATATAACCACTTAATATGAGGTAAAGGAGGTATGGGAACTTCCTTCCATCGCGTTCACGGTTTCATATCCCCATTGGTGCTATAAGAGGAGGGAGTTGTTATCACATTCATAGTAGCCAGGATACCATGATTGTAGATCAATTTCCAGTATATTTTTGAGCCAATCCTTTACAAATTTTTGATAAAATCAACCTATGATGAGTAGCATTTTGATGATCACTCACATATATTCAGTGGATCCAGAGTTTGCACATTTACTGTCTCATGCCAGGACTAAGCCCCATGACCCCAGGTCAGTGACTGAGATAGCCATTCCTCTATCATCTAGAGTAGATTGATGACAACACCCATATTATATTTAGATGCAGTGTGTTTTCCATCGAGATGCACACCAGCAGTAGAAATCTTTCAAAAGCTGTCTCCTCACTACAAGTGGGAGAAGTGTGGCCTTGGGGGCAAACAATGAGCTAGGTACTATCACCTAAATCCCAGTTCCTCCATTTAGGCAAAATCCTAATGAAGCCAAGGGGGGTTGTCCCTACACAAAGAGTTGTCTATGGCTCTGTGTTTTTTAATGTTTTTGTATGTGGTGATGCGGATGGGTGTTGTTTAGGAGTTTTTTAAATGACGAGATCACCGTTTATAAAAAAAGACACAAGAAAATGAGCAATCCACGTTGCGATACAAGATTATAAGATTAATAGTATAATAAGGACTTGCAAAATGATAGCATCCACAGATAGATAATGAATTCAACTAGAAACATCCAAAGGACAAATGGCCTAGACTATTTAAAACATGAAAGTATAAAGTGACTAGTGCCAAATGGAGTAAAACAATGTGTAGTGTTGGGGGATGCTGAAGATACAAGTCTTAGTACACTGTTTGTGAGAACGTTGTGCAAATTATCTTGGTTTATTGAAAATTTTAGTGATCTTTGATTATTAGGGCTAACAAAACAAGGGTAAAGCATCCAACCGGAAAAGTATACCTTCAGTGGCTTCCCCTCTGGTGGTAAGACGGACTGTCCAGTTATCAAAAGGGTAGGTGTCCAATGATTTAACCAATCTCGAAGTCTAAGACAATGGTATGTTTTCGGCCCCACCAGGTTTAGGAACTTTGCCCACTACCTGAGTATTTCTCGAATAATCAACGCTGGTTCGTTGGTTGTGGGGTGAAAATTTTATTAATTTTATCACTTTCAAGATTAACAAATCCAACACCATTCTGGGTGCTAGTCCAACCGTAATGGTTGGAAGAGCATACTCAGCGATGGATAGCAAAATAAATAAATTTTATTTGGGGGAGTGTGAGTAGGAAAGTTTTAATTATTATGAGCACACAAATCCAACTCTCCGACAGAGAGCGCTCTTGACTTTGTCTTAAGACAGAAGTTCAAGAGACTTAGCTAAACTATATGCTTGATGCAGGTATATGCAGTGAGAATGCTCTCCGACAGAGAGTGCTCTTGACTTGGGTTATTGCAAGTTCAAGAGACTTTGGTTTATTTTATAAGACAAGTAGATAAGTAAGCATAAACCAAGTGGTTTCTCAAAATGATTGTAAAATGATGAAAGACAATGATATAGCAGATAAATGAAATACTTGCAAATGAAACTAGTGTTCTACCACAACTGAGACTAATCTAATAAGTGAAGTCAAAGTGACTTCTGCACATCGCTCATGAAACTTCTAGCTTAGCCGGTCCTACGCAGTACACGGTGGGAAAAGAGAAGCAACATGCAGTGTTAATTCGGCACTTGGGATCAAATCCCAAGAGGCTTCTCAGGTCAAAATTTGAAATAAAATTTACTCTAAGTACAAAATGAAACTATTCTAAAAGAACTCAAAACAAATATAAGCTAAGAAGGAACAAACCTCTCAAAGGACAATGCAAGACTTCCCCAAATAGGGGAAGTCGGGTGTGGGGGATTAAAAACCCCACTAATCAAACTTTATTACTGAGTACACATGCCTTTGGGATTGAAACCCTTGTAAGGAATTTTAAGAGAAATGAACTTAGGAAATATTTGAAACAAACTATCAATAGCTATTACAAAGGAGATTGATCAAGTCTTCATGGTTTTGATCTTGGTTCAAATGGTGCCCTTGGTTCAATCTTCTCCTTGGTTTTAAAACTTTTTGTTCTTCTCTTGTTCCTTCTCTTTGAGTTTGGATCTTCTTGGCTCTTTTCTCTTTCAAATACCTACAAAATGCAAATCAACTCAAGGCACCCATTAGCATTAGTACAAAATCAAAACAAATCTAGATCTAGAAACAAAAATGGAAACTAGCTAACTTTGGAAAAGCCAAACTCTAGGATGTAAATGCAAAAAATAGATCTAAATGAAAAAATTGAAACTATGAGATCTAGATGCCAAATCACTTTTAAAAAAAATGCAAGTTTTACTTATTGAAAATGAGATGCAATGCTAACAACAAACTAACATGTAAACTATAAAAAAAAAGAGTTTAAACTAGAATGAGATTGTAATATCCCCTCCCGTGGACCCAATTCTTGGAAGGGAACATGATGCCAATCTGGGACTTTTACATAAACTCATCCCATTAAATTCACAACAATTAAAATAAAATGTGTGTAGATGCAATTTAAAGCAAACATGCACAGCGGAATAACATCATCCACACACATTACATGATGCCATTAAATTTAACACAGTCAACAAATTAATAAATTTGCAGAAGTAATTGCATATAAAAAAATACTCATCTTGTTGTAATGCTGTCCCAAACAACTAGCTATGTCGCTGCAACGTTCCACCCAACCATAGGCCAGTTGTGTTCATCAATTCTCTCAACACAACTACCATCCCTGAGCTAGGCATGATTCTTACAAGGAAAATGGAACATTCCAGCTCATGCACAACCAAAGCAATAGAAACCCATTTCAAGCCCAACCTTCTTTTACACACAGCAACTCCAACTGGGCATGGATACCCATTTTCAACAATGGGATTTGCAAATACAATGGCCATAGGTTTTTTCAAAAACGTGGGCACACCAAAAACGGATTGGGGGTGAGAAAATCGTCCGCAGGGAACCAACCCGATTTTCCATGGGTATTTTGGGAATCTATATGGGCAAAACGGCCCCAGTGAAACCCCAAATCAAGCTCCCATACTCCCGACCACTCTGCAACACAAAAACGCCCTCTTTTCCCACTGAAAACTAGGAAGACACAGGAAAAACATGGAGGAAAAATGCCCAGTAGTCCCAAAAACGTGAGAGAGGCAAAATTGGTTCATGGGTAATGGCTTGGGGAGAAATTCATGGCTGTTTTCTTGCCCAAGAAGCAAAAAACGTTTTTCCATGAAGGGTGGCTTGCCCATACTCGAATTTGGACAGCCATACCTCCCATTCCCAAGGCATTAACTACCTCAACCAATTCTTGGGAGAAATGAACAATTGGGTACAAATTCAACATGGGTAGTTGAGTGTTTGATGGGTTATCTCATTGACACTTGGCTTGACTTGATTAGCTCAAGGGTTTGAATGTTTTCCCTCTCAATTCCTTGTAAAATCATGCCCCCATCTCTTGTTGCATTGCATAGCTAGTTGTGGGTATTTTATTAAAATGCATATTTACATGATATTCACAATTCCATTGTGCATGGCTAGCACGTAAACCATATGCACCAATAAAATTGATGGTGGGGCCTTGGTCTTGAGATCCTCACCATGATTTTATAACAACATTACATCATTTACATTTTAATATAATAGGGTCAAACTCGGGATATTACAATCCCCCCCCCTTGGAATAACATCGTCCTCGGTGTTCCAACACTTAGGAATAATACCCACTTTACACACATCCAAAATTCACACAATGTGGCAGGTCTAACTTGCGTTTCATCTCTCTACTTTGAACATTCAAGATCAAGTCCTTTGGCTTCCACAAGTTGCTCCTGTTGGCTTTGATCTTCCAGCTCTGCAGGCGGGCATCACTCCATAGCAATCCCTTCCTTTTATTCACCTTCCAAATGATCTACAAGTCTGGAATTTCATGGATGCCATCTTCCTTGCTACTTTGGAAAATATTTGAGGAAGATTTTCGGCCAAAAAAATAGCTTTTGGTCTGCTGCCATGATCAATGTGCACAATTGACCCACACTTTGCTCACTAGCGACACTTGGCTAGTAATAGCTGCAAACATTGGCTTTCAATTTCTCACCTGTGAGATTCATCATGGCGATTCCTGTTAAAACAAGCATAACACAATATTAAAAATTAGTCAATTATTTTCCCAATTGACTTGGAACGTCCATGCTTTACTCATGAGACTTCCACACATTTCATGCTTTCCCAACATACACATGAACTCATTCATGTTCACCCTTTCACAGGAAAAATGACTATTTCAGCATTCACAATTCATTTCAAGCAATAAACACAATCAACTTCCAGTCACGACATGCATTCAACAATCCTTTGTTTTTGAAATGCATCAATCAAAATGAAAGAGGAGAGTAAGAGTTTCGCCCTCTTAGTCTTGTTCCAATACGAAGCCACACCATCAATTGTGGTTCTATGCTCCTTAGCCTCTTTCACTTCAATGTGAATGCTTGACTTTCCTTTTCTTGGCTATGACACTTAGTGTCTAAGGTCCATCTAAGGATTTTCAACGTGGGAATCTTTCCCATTGTTGCCTACAAGACCTTTGGCTGCTAGGACCCACACATGTCCACTAGTGCCATCTTTCATTACAGCTCATACTGAGCTCTTTAGGATAGTCACATGTCCACATGCATCCTCCAGATGCTTTTATAGTCCTTGCTTCCAGCAATACCTACACTCAAACATTGAATCAATTCACATGTTTAGTTTATTTTCATAGGGTTTATCTCTAAACAAGAGTTTGAGAAATCATAACAAATCATATACACATGTATATTCATAAGCAAGAAGCTGCAAGATAAACAAATACTTATCTGCATTGGATGTCTTCAATTTATTCTACAGGGTCCTTGGATTTCCCGTGGGTACAATAACGATTGTTGGGCCAGCACATAGGCTACTCCACTACATCACATAGTTAATGCCCAACCAGTTACTCTCTGGACTTACCAAGAATTTTATAGCGCCCAACCGGTTACTCTCTGGCTCTACCAAGAATTTTATAGCACCCAACCAGTTACTCTCTGGTTCTACCAAGAATTTTATAGCTCTTTCAAGGTCCTTGCTTCCTGCAATGACCAAGGTTTCCAACAAAGAAACCACAGTGTATTAGCTTAGCTGTTAGAAAAATTATACCTGAAATATTCATTATTCCAAGCAAGAAATAAATGAAAATGAATACTTATCTGTATTGTGCATTTCCTGGCTACTCCACAGGTTTTCTTCTTTGCTTTACAAGCCTTGGATCACCTGTGGGGTGGATGCTTGGACAACACACATGCTTCTCCACAGCATCATCCGAATAGGCAATGCCAAGCCAGTACGCCAACTAGGTTTATCAGGCATCCCTAGAATCAGTATGCTAAGCCAGTACACCGACGTGACGCCGACTGGGTTTATCAAGCATACAACGACCATTTCCAAACCAGTTCTCTGACTGGGTTTGTCAGGAAATGACACCCTTCACCAATACCTTCACAACATGCAAATAACCAATGCCAAGATAGTACACCGACTGGGTTTGTCAAGCATCCAACAATTCTTCATCCACACAAGGATGGCACTCCTTCTCCTGTGCAAACCAGTGGTTCCATTTAGGAACTCTATAGGTGACTTTCTTGACTGCAGGGTAGCATGGCCCCACAATACCCACTCACACTACACAAGGATGATACCCCTTTTCTGTAATACAGCTCCGCGGGCCTATCCATCCCTTCTAGTGTCCTTTAGTGTGAGCGTAGAAAGGTTACCACTTCCCATACAGTCCTCTTGAGCACCCTTTCTTCACTTTGCCTCTTAATGTGCAACATCAAATTGCATCTGTGTAAGTTGATAGCACAAGAAGGATAAGCAGACTCATCAATATTGCTGCTCTAAAATCATAACCATTTTTCATAACATTCACTATCAAGTATTGAAACACCAGGAATGCATCCATTCCCTTAGGGTGTAGTCAATATTGACACCCCTATCATAACTCAGTACCAGAAAGGTGTGCACTCCCTTTCAGATGTGAGACATGTAGGCCCTAATCATAGTCAAGCAGTCTGGAGTAATAATGAAATAATAAAACATGGTCTGCATATTAAATATAATAACCAGACATGTATATCTCCAGTTAGGGTTACAGAATAATCATTCATTTCACAGATGTATCTTTTCTTTATTTGCGAAGAATGGGGGATCCCTTCTCTGAGTCAACAGTCCTTCGGTTTGCAACCCCAATCTCTTCATGTTCCATAACCCACACATGCCTTCTCAGCATAATTTTACCTTCTGACTCACATGATTCACCCACATGCAGTTTGACGGAGACATTATCAACATTTACAATGGCATTTCACCCGAAACCCATTTCCAAAGCATGGGGTCCTCCCCATATAGTTTGGCTTCCGCAGGCCATCACACATGGTCTTCCTGCAATGTGTCATCCTGGCACACTTATCAAATTTCCAAACAGTCAGCAACATTTAGCAATAAATTTCAAATCTGATTGTTCCATAACCAATCAATGTCATTAATAATTAAATTCAATATGAATTTTCAATTCTGTCTACTATAGAAATTGATTTGCTCAACAATGAGGCTATCTTTATATTATTTGGCTCTCGTAAGTGGTATCACTCTGTCCATTATGGTTTCACCCTTGCTACCATACATGAACATCCACCTACAACATGTCCTCCTGACACAATTTTACATATGCCAAACAGTCATGAGCAATTATTAGCAAAATCTCAAATCTGCAATTTGTAAATCTGTTTTCCTACATAAATAAGATTTACCACCATGAGATTATTCTCACAAATTTAAACCATAAAATTTTCAGATTTGTTTCATGCATAAGTTACAACCATGAGAACCTTCTCATAACCTTTGGATTTTGCACATGGTAGATCCCGGTCTCTACTATGGACTTATCCTCATTGCCATACATAAGACTTTTCTACCTGAAATCTGAAACTTCAATAAGCCAAACACGTTGTGAGTATTTTATGCATATAATCCTTTCATTGCTACAACAGTCACTGAAGTGATCTCAGAATTATAACACTCAATAATTCAAACATCTTCAGCTGTTAATATTTGAAATGCAATGAAATATATACATTTCTATATATGCATCATTATCACAATAAAATTGCAAGACACAGTCACGCTATCCATGCAATTTAAATAAACTGTAAATACTCATTACTTCACATTCCATGCAATTCTGTCATTCCAACAGAGTGCTCTGGTAGCCCATCACATGTCTGCCTTCTTCATGCAGTCTTTCCCCTGCATTCATAGCAGCTAATGAAATGGTATCAGGATTAAAAATAGTCCACCATTTCATCTATTATCTAACTGCAGTGAAACATATATATATCACAATCATGCATTCACACAATGCATCTCAACATGTGCACCCGCGCATATGCATGCACATTCACTATATTTTCATAATCTTTTAATGTGCTTTCACTCAATGCATAACCCCTCAACACAATCTTGCATTAATCCGTGAGTACTATGCATTCCAACATATTATGGTCTAACCATGCCTATCTCATAGCATGCACTACCACAACAGGACCATAAGTCCTCATTTGCTTTGGTTGTTAAACTCACAACTGGCATACACAAATGGCATGATAAAATTTCATATGAATGCATTGAGGTTTCTAATAAAATATAGGGTGTAAGGCTCCTTGCCTTTTCTCACCCGCACCTCACCATATTTGGTAGGATGACATTAACATTTAGGCATTTAGTACCACATGCAAACCAAATCAACATAGTTTAAACATAGTTGAAGGGATTTTACCAAATCCTCTTTCAACATTCATGCAATTAAGCACAAATAACCATTACCTGCATGGTTGTCATTAACATCACTTGATGTTACCTGATCAGTTGGCCTCTTACCAAGGCTACACAATCCTTTTTCCAACCTCATGATCATAGATTTGTTGCACCATCCTTTCCTCATAAGGTTGTTGGTCATATGCAACAACATCATCTTCATCTTTAGCCATGCTTCAGTTGCCTTTGGTCCTATAACCAATGCGAACACAACTAATGATTAGCAACCACAATCATTGTCTTAAGTGGCTCATTGCATATGTAAAACCTCACTATTTTACCAATATGCAATATCCTATTCATGCACAAACATTTTCACATGCACTGTGCAATGTTTGTTAATATGCCATCTAGTGCATATTCACCTATGTAATCTCTTGCATTTTCACATTCCTATGCCATAGTTTATATGCATGACAATTTTATAATTATAAATACGATATCAAAACAGGGGTTAAGGAATTTTCCCTTTCCAATCCCTGATTGTAACATGGAATCCCTCTTCCATATCATAGTTGGTCTGATTTCCTTCTAGTCATGCAATTCTAGAAATTGTTCATATTGACAACAATTTCTTTTGTCAAAACAACAACTGACACTCTTCTGTACCAAATATCTATGATATATGTAGACCTCATTCTGACTCTGGTCATGCATCCCTGTTCTCCTTTGGATAAGCTTTCCAATGCCTATCCTCATGCTCCATTCCGATCCAGGACATGGAATTTACATTCTTCCGAAAATGCAAATTTTGCCCAAATTTCGGCACTTACACAGCTGCAATTTATTCTGAATGGCCAACTTCAGCTACTTGTAGAAGCAAATTTAGGAAGAATCATGAAAACTTATCTACCAGGAGAAGGTATTCAATATAACAAGGAACACTCATCAACCTTCAGATCCCTGTTCCGATGCACCAGTCAACTTCTATAAAATTCGGGGTTTGTCTACTTTTAACTTTTCACTTTTCCCCCAAAATCTCAAAATTTGGCCAAAAATGGCTATCTCCCAAACTATGCATTTATGAAAAATATTCATCTAACGGAAACTGTCCATCTTAATGAGAAGATGAAATGTCTAGTTCAGTAAAAATTTCGATTCCAACATCTAGGGTCTCTTTCACTGTCCACAAGCTTTTCAAAATCTCGAAAAAGTGGCTCGGAATAGTGCTTTTTAGCCTTCTTGCTCACCCCGACTCCACATCCTTTGGAGTTCGGCTCAAAGATTCCAAACTTAACACTGTGCCTGCTCCATGGCTACGCCATATCAATTTCATCCCAAACCGACCTTCCGTCGAGCCTCGGGACACCCTCTTACAAAAGTCACTATTCTCCATTTTCTGTCAGATTGGAGCATACTGGGCTCGGGACCCTCTCTGGTTCTTTTATGGCCTTTGTTAATGGCCTCCGAGCCCACAGGAATCATCCCATTTTGAGCCCGACTGCTCCTCCTATCCAAAAATCAAGTTTTGGGCTCTATACTTTTTTTTTTTGCTCCTCCCTCTGCGACCGTCACTGGATTTAACCTTAAAATCGTCGACCTTGGCGTAGGATTTGTCTTGAACTCCGCCGTCACATCGCAGGTTTTAACCCTAACTTTTGCGACCATTTCGCCAGTGTCGCCACCGACCGTCGCAGGTGTTAGCCTTAACTTCTACGACCGTTGCGGTGATCTTGGCCTTATCTTCGCCGCCTGCAAGCCTTTGTTGCTGCAACCGCATCGCAAATTTTAAGGCTAAAATTGCCGCCTGTGTTGCAAATTTTAAGCCTAAATTTGCTGCCGAGTCGCCACCACGTCGCAAATTTTAAGCTTAAAATTGCTGCCATGTCACAAATTTTAAGGCTAAAATTGCCGACCACGTCGCAGGTTTTAAGCCTAAAATTGCCGCTGTTCGCAAGCCTCCGTTGGAACTTTTAACTTAATTTTCGCCGCCACGTCGCATAAATTAACCTTAATTTCGTTGTGCGCATTGCAAAATTTAACATTAAAATTTACGACAGAGCCTTTTCTCCGCGACTGCTCGGGTGCGAAATTTAAACAAATTTTCGCCGACCTTGGCGCAACAGTTATGGTTGAAATTGCTGATAGAGACTTGAGCAAAATTTCCAACACTTAGAAGATTTTTCAATTTTTTTCAAATTTTCAAAAATAGTTAGAAAAATTTTCTTAATATTTCATTCTTTTTTATGTTTAGTGCTGGACAAGAGGCATACTTACCTCTGCAACTGTGATAGGTAGCCCATGAAGGCCCAATGCTACAACCAACAGCTCTAATACCACAATGTAATATCCCCTCCTGCAGACCCAATTCCTGGAAGGGAACATGATGCCAATCTAGGGCTTTTACATAAACTTAGCCCATTAAATTCATAACAATTAAAATAAACTGTGTGCAGATGCAATTTAAAGCAAACATGCACAGCGGAATAACATCATCTACACACATTACATGATGCCATTCAATTTAACACAGTCAACAAATTAATAAATTTGTAAAAGTAATTGCATATAAGAAAATACTCATCTTGTTATAATGCTGTCCCAAACAACTAGCTATGTCGCTGCAACGTTCCACCCAACTATAGGCCAGTTGTGTTCATTAATTCTCTCAACACAACTGCCTCCCCCGAGCTGGACATGATTCTTACAAGGAAAAGGGAACATTCTAGCTTATGCACAACCAAAGAAATAGAAACCCATCTCAAGCCCAACCTTCTTTTACACACAACAACTCCAACTTGGCATGGATACCCATTTTCAGCAATGGGATTTGCAAATACGATGGCCATAGGTTTTCCCAAAAATGTGGGCACACCAAAAACGGATTGGGGGTGAGAAAATCGTCCATAGGGAACCAACCCGATTTTCCATGGGTATTTTGGGCATCTATATGGACAAAACAGCCCCAATGAAACCCCAAATCAAGCTCCCATACTCCCAACCACTCCACAACACAAAAATGCCCTATTTTCCCATTGAAAACCAGGAAGACACATGAAAAACATGGAGGAAAAACGCCCAGCAGTCCCAAAAAAGTGAGAGGCAAAATTGGTTCATGGGTAATGGCTTGGGGAGCAATTCATGGCTGTTTTCTTGCCCAAGAAGCAAAAAACGTTTTGCCATGAAGGGTGGCTTGCTCATACTCGAATTTGGACAGCCATACCTCCCATTCCCAAGGCATTAACTACCTCAACCAATTCTTGGGAGAAATGAATGATTAGGTATAAAGTCAACATGGGTAGTTGAGTGTTTGATGGGTTATCTCATTGACACTTGGCTTGACTTGATTGGCTCAAGGGTTTGAATGTTTTCCCTCCCAATTCCTTGTAAAATCATGCCTCCATCTCTTGTTGCATTGCATAGCTAGTTGTGGGTATTTTATTAAAATGCATATTTACATGATATTCACAATTCCATTGTGCATGGCTAGCACGTAAACCATATGCACCAATAAAATCGATGGCGGGGCCTTGGCCTTGAGCTCCTCACCACGATTTTATAACAATATTACATCATTTACATTTTAATATAATGGGGTCAAACTCAGGATATTACAAAGATTAACTAATGAAGTGCAAGTTCCTTTTTTAAAGGTTTTTTTTGTTTTTGTTTTTCGAGAAGGGAATGTGGCTAGCAAAAGGTAGGACAAAAGCAGGGAGAAAACGAAGGCTGGGAAATAGAGTTGGGACAACAGTAAAGCTAAGACAAAGGGAAGCCAAGAAGACGAAAGAGAAATGGCTGCAAGAAAGGGTGGAGATGGCTGCAAACAAAGTGGGAAAGAGAGTTAAAAATCAATAAGAAGATGGGGCAGAAATGCAAAGGTAAGAAAGGATACAAAAAAATAAGAGGGTGGGATAATGAAGGCCCAAACAGTGGGTAAGACAAGGTCAAAACAATGGGTAAGAGAAGGTCAAAACAGACCTAGAAGCAAGCTGGAAAGGAGAAAGAAAACAGAGAAGTAGAGCAAGGGAAGGCCTAAAAAAAAAACGAGAGGGAGAAGGAGAGGTAGGATAGAAGATGTAGATCAGCAAAATGAATGGAGGAAGGAGAAGACGCCTAAAGGAGATGAAAAAAGAAGCAAGGTCAAACCTATTGAAAACAAAATAGGCTTGATGGGAAGGTTCAAGTTTGGAGAGTGGTAGATCTTTAGAAGTTCTACAACTTGAAAAATACCAAGTAACAAGTAACCAAAATTTTGATATTTTTGTGTTGATGGACGAGGCTAGAAAGATCAGAAACTGCTTGAACCCTGCAAACAAAAATCATCATCAATGGAATCCCTACATAGTGAAGGTATTAGATTCCAAGAACTTCTACTAGATGCAATCCCTGAAGACACAAACACCCAACAACAATTCGATTAGAAGCCTAAGTACTAGATTGTTAGTCTTCAATAAGCATACATAAATCGAAATTGAAATTAAGGAGTAGGGTGAAAGAGATATTACTTCATCATAGAATGAAGACACAATCGAAAGAGCCAATGCAAGTGACCTCCAAAGTCAAAAATATTTTATTAAAGAAGAGTGCTTACAATTTTCACCAGAGCTTCTTTGCACAAGAATCCATGAAGAAGAGAGCTCCAAGAGCCTCTCTTTATACAAAAAATAAGAAGCCTAATACCTAAGTCGAATTGGCATCAAAGGAGCCAATGGCACACATGGACAAGTCAAATTCCAATCACAGACTCCAAGTTTGGAGTGCAATCACCACCAACAAGTCGAGCTGCATTAGTGAGGATGGGGAGGTGGCCTCCACCTTGGCAAGGCACCCCCCATGATGGAAGCTTCACCCTCAAATGCAAACATGCCAAGTGTAAAATTGTGACCAAATGGGAGATATACGTGAGCCCTCCAAGAGATTGACGTGAGATTGATGAGGAGACACGTGAGCTAGAAAGGAGACAAACTTGATTTTACTGGTGTGAGAGCTTGAGATGTGCCCCTTGTCTTTAATGTGATCTCAACCATCCATTTACCAATTGCCAAATCAACAAATCATGGTTCCTCATGAAAGAGCCGTACTGTGGTGATGGCCACGTGAGGGGATGAGTCCGTACGGTACGATTTAATCCACAAATCTGATCTTTGGTATTGTAAAATATGACTTTATCACTAATGCGTATTTGACCTCCACTTTGATTTAATATTCCACCATACATGCGATTTGGAGCCTTCAAAATAACCCATGCAAAAATATGCCCACGTGACCCATGCTCACGTCATTCCCCTCATTCAAATGGCATATTCAAACTTTGATTTATGGCACATGCTTTAATACTCCAAGGTGTTCGTACACCTCAAATAAATCATATGCCCCACCTTCATATAATTTTTTAATCAAATTTTGACTTGATTTTTGTCTTTACGTAGTTTTGTCATTTTATGGCCACTAAATGCCAAAAAAATGAAAACCTGCTCCTAGAGGCGATGTAATCGCCCGAAACCTTAGAAAAATCGACGCTTGGGTAAAAAGGATGCTTTGAGTGTCAAAATGAGCCTCCCCATGCCCAATTCTGCCTCTGGATGAGGTTTTTATCACTTTTTGAAATTTTTTAATTAAACCATTAAAAAATGGTCTAATTTATGAAAAAATTTATTCTTCTTGGAATCCAACGAAACTCCTATGGGACCTAGTGCATTTTCATACGACTCAATCGAAATGGCTAACACGTAAAAAATCCTACACACAAGACTCTAATAACCACCTTAGGTTTTGACCACCATGGGAAATACTCCAGCTTTGGAGGTTTGAGTGACAAACTCAGGGATTATACGCCACTGATGGGTAGTGCATAATTCCTAAGGAAAAAACACTATAGAGTATCCCCCAAATGGATAAACCTACGGATAGCTAAGTATTTTAAAAAAGGATCCCGTTTAGACCAACTTTTTACATTTTCCCCATGGGGGTATGATCATGCAGTTATTACAAATGGGGAAAAATTGCCCTGAAAATGACTTCTGAACTTCTGAATATTGATGACGAACATGAATCATGTTCAATAAATTGGCGGCTCACAAGAAATTTAGTTATTTGTACAAAATAGGTGATAACACAGTGATTCAGTGTTATTCAGATAGTTCAAATCAGGGACTCAGGTATATGATCCAGCATGTATATTCGGTACACATGGGTTTTTGATGTGCTTTTCCTCTTATCTAGGTAGTTTATGACTAGGTATACTATGATGGTTGCTGGCTTTATATTATTTAATGCTTGTTGTTTAGAATAGAAGTGGTTGGTTACTATTAACATGAGGTTCTTGAATATACTCGTTGGTCATACCCTTACTCCATGAAGTGTTGACTTGTCCATTCCCTTGTTTTAGGGCCTTTTCTATCCATGACATCATTATTCATTTTCTCCGTCCATTCGTTATGTTCCAGTTTTGGTTTTATCTTGACACACACCTTAGCTAGTGATCTCAAGGACTCCCCCCCACCTAGACCTCTGTGTTGGATAGATTCCCAGTTTGCATTGTGTCTCGGCTCTAGAGTGTGTGATTTTAGTCACAGTGGTTGTTCTCCTCTAGTCCTCAAAACCAAGTATTCCTACAAACAATGTTGCTAAACACTAAAGCATCGGATCTTAAATGTTATATCTAAGGGATGCTTAGTCAACAAAAACAATGTTGCTAAACACTAACCATGCATATCTATATTAGCTAGTTAGAGGCCAAGGGACGCGCATTCATCATTTGTATGATGTAAGGCTATTTCCCCCTACAAGGAAACAGGGTGGTCACTCCGTCTCACCTATGAACAGTGGAAGGCAATGGAGGTCATACCGAGTCATTATCTGAGGCCCTCTAGGCTATTCAGGGCACCTGCTCTTGGAGGCTGGCTAGTGAAAATCTATAAAGTGAAATAAATGTTAAATCTTAAATGTGAAAGCTGACAAATAATAAATTGCTAAAAGGTTGCTTTTCTAGAGTCTATTGGAATCATTCTCATCACTATACCCATTTGTGAGACACCACCATTCCTCATGTTATCTTTTATCCAATATATGTCTAGGTGGTCTCCTTGGTTCCTTCATCCAATATATTGTAGTGTTGAGGTTGTTGAGTCCTTCCCCTAGCCTAGCCTTTATTTTACACCTTCACCCATGGTTAGAAAATTGTTCAAGTCAGTAAACGAGTATACACTTGAAAGTCCTGTTTTTAGTAGCTAGTTACTTTGATCTAGACTTATCTTATTTATATTATTTACATGCTTACACCAGTTAAACATCATTCTATGCTTTGGTCTAGCTACCGATATAATTGAAGGAGCATATCATAAGCATTTGTACTTGCAGTAGCAGTTATTCATGGCTGGATCATTATTTTGATCATTCTTGACCTGGTCAACATAGTTTGACCAAGACAACCATAGGGTCCAGGATGAGTTTGGGAAGATAGTGTTCAAGATGCATTATTCATGGCCCATATGTGTCCATTAGATTGTTGCATGCCTCAGACAATAGTTTCAGATGATGGTTTGATGGATTTTTATGATTATTATTATTTACAGACCATTTTTATTATTATTCTGGGCATGAATGAGCTTACAGAGGTATCTTTTGATGGTCACATGGTGTATGAGTACTCATTCCTAGTGGATTTGAGCATTCTGAGCTCATTGGTGCACTTAGTTATCAGTTCCAGGCACTTACAGGTGATGATATGGTCAAATTACCACTTTTCTCTAGTTTGCCATGCATAAATGGCATGTCCAACACTTTCATTGAGCTAGCACATTCTCCTAGGGAACTCCAGAGGGAGATGGGGTTACAGCTAGTCGTCATTACCATTTTACCCCATCCCCAAACATTTTGGTATAGTCAGATTTGTGTCCGGGACACTTGGCAGTGAGTTACAAGCATTTTTGTACTTTCGAAGGTGGTTTTCCGGCAGAGGAATGGCTCATTGAGGAAATCGATTTGGATTATTGGGGCAAGGAAATGGCATGATATTGGTTCGGGATATTTTGATGATGATGTCCACACATTCTAGCACTTGTTCCGGCATCAGTGGGGTCCACACGTCACAGTATTTGTCATTTTTGGATATTTTATTGTGTCTTTGAAGGGGGCACGATTTGGTGATATGGTTACTTTATGATGTTATATTGTCATACTATTTGTTATTGTGCCATGGTGTAACATCCTGAAAATTCACAAAAATTTAAAATTTTTCAACGTAGCATTTAATGCATATACTAACTGTGCGGAATTATAATAAATGCTTCTATGTCATCTTGCTGAACTAAATGTTTGTAATGATCATACAAATGTATTGTTTTGCGACTTCTTGTGAAATGAAATTAAAATCTACATTTATATGCTATTGTATGTTTTCTTGTCTTAGCTGTATTTTTAGATTACTTATGTCAATGCTCGATCAAATATTAATGTTTATAAGCACTAACTATTGTTCTTCTTTTGATGATGAAGGGGTCCTATGGGTACCCTGAGGCATACTTAGCATTTATGCTAAAGCATTTGAACCTTCCTTTTCGCAGATTACAGGTAAGGGTGACACATTAGATCAACTAATACAAGTATATTTTAAATTGCACTTTCAGTTAGCCGTCAACGATTCTGTATAAATTTCTAAGGTATTCCAAGGAGAGAGCTATTAATGGTGTGAAGCTCTGAACTTAGAGTTTGATGCTAAGGTAACTCTTGGTTTGTAGTTCTAGATTTATTTAATATCCCGTGCTATGAAAGCATGACCCAAGGAGGTACTTATAAAGTGACCTGTCTGAGTTTATGGTTGTAAACTATACAACTCATACATATCCTTGTTTAAAATTTAAATGATGAAATAGAGTAATGGAGAAATGGTTTAGTATAATATGCCAATGCAAATATTTGTAAAAAGGGTAATGTGACTTTATGAAACATAGGCTATATGCAAGATACCATATATTCCTAATTTATGTGAACTACATGCAAATTGTCATGCGATTTCCCATAATATGAACTATATGCAACTTCCATGTAATTCCTATAGTGTAAACTATATGCCATTATCATGAAATTCCTATATCATGCAAACTATATGCAATTCCTATATGCATAAAGCTTATGCATTGGTCCAACATACGAAACAATATGAAATTGTGGGTATCAATGTGAAACTTTTAAACATACGCTTGATACTTATTTGATTCAACACCCAGGTGTAACTATTACTTACATTAATATATATATTGTGACAGATTTTTAACCCTAGTCTTCGTGTCAACGTATGATAAGGACAGGTAATAAATGGTGTGGTGGTTATGTAATGGCATGCACTCGTATTCGGTTTCTAGTATTAACTCTCCTAACTACTACCTTGGTGGAATTCTTGGTGGCTGCTATCGTGGATAATGTCACGTGAAGGCTTGGTAAGGGCAATACCAAGGTTGTCGAGATGCCAATGTATAACTCGTAAGTCCATCGAACTAGACTCCATGGTGGATGTGTTAATTAATGTGATCATAAATATGGTGGTTGTTCGTAAAACAATGTATTGCAAAGGTAATATCTCCACCATTGATCTTGTGATACCCTCGGGTTTTGGACTAAACCCTAGTCTCTCCACTATGTTTCGACGAGGCGGTTTCTTTGGAATTCATTTGGTGCTAGGCAGTGGCTTGGAGGAGAGGCCGACAGGCCTGCAAGATAGTAGGGTTAGTTGCAGAATCTTTTCTCCGAGATTTGAACTCGTAACCTATTGCTTCAATCTCCATCATTGCTCTCAGAGCCGAGCCCCTCAATTGTTGTTGCTAATACATTCTTTGTTCCTGGTTCTCGTCGGTTGAAGGAGGGTTTTGGTTTTGGTTCAACGCCTTCGTTTGAGAAGGGTAAGCCATTGTTTCGTTTTCAGAATCCAAAAAGTTATATAATGTTTATAAATTGTATGTATTTTCTTTCACACCTTATAATATTCGTTTGTTTAACCAGATTGTGTTTTTGTGACAGGTGAGCAATGTCCTTGGTATTCTTCATTTGCAACAGCAATGGGACAAGCACTCCAAAAATCGGCAAGCCTCGGAGGTTTCCTGTGGTGACTCAGTTGGTTCTTTGTCTGGCTTAGCCGAGACTTCCATCGAGGGTGTTGGAAGGTTGTTTATG
Organism: Larix kaempferi; assembly: GCA_027924585.1. Classification (NCBI taxonomy): domain Eukaryota; kingdom Viridiplantae; phylum Streptophyta; class Pinopsida; order Pinales; family Pinaceae; genus Larix; species Larix kaempferi. The sequence continues at coordinate 9,776,852 of BSBM01000259.1, read as the reverse complement.
TTGTCGTTGTAGAGCTTTGATAGATAATATGGCGTGTAAGAGAACGTTGGTTCTCAATTTGTGTCATCCTCACTGCGCTACTCTTGTATTCGTAATACCTTATGGTGTTTCCTGTGGGGTTTAACCTCTGGCTTTTCTAATAATAAACAATGGGAGGGTTTCAAAATGCTTGTGTTTATAAGTTTTGGGATTTCGAACCCTAATGATTCGTAATACTATTAGTGTTTGTTTTTCTGAGATGATTTCTCGTTTTGCAATAGTTGTCTCCTTTTCATGGATAGCTAGAATCCGTAATTTATTGTCAAATCTTTGTTGTGTTGTAACAATTCGGCCGTCTATGTTTTAAATGAGGAGTGTTTGTAAAAAGGACTGGGCGCTTGACTATAATGGAAGTTTGATAAATAACTGTTTTGAAAATGATGACAATTGTTCTTTTGTTTTAGTTTAAACAATGTACAGGTTATGTGATACTGTGACTGTGTTGTTTAAATGAAATTTTTAGTTAGAAAAGTATAAGGCTCGAACTTGTAACCTTTTAATTCGAAACCACTGCGTGTTTGGCATGGTGCCTTTAAGGGTTTCGATCTCTATCTTGAATAGTCTAATTGCTTTGCTACCTATTGAAAAAAATACTATATAATATATAATATGGAAGCTAGGGTTTTGTTTACTAGTGTTAATACATTGCAAATGCTTCTAAGGATTGAACTCTGTCTTGGATACTTTCTTCATTTTGCAGCAAAAATAGGGAATGTGTTAGCACTAGGGTTTTACGTTTGACTAGCTAGGGTTGGAACCTTAGGGTTTTCAATCTGCAATGGAAATGTTTTTGTTTATAATTGCAGTTTGATATTTAAGTCGAAAATAAATGATATGAATAATGAGAGTGGGATAGTACTATATAACAATGCTGTCATTTGCAATTGATAAGAATCTGTTTAAAAATGTAAGTACTTTGTAGTAGGTTCTGTGTAATTAGCAATGTTTATTTTGCAGCTGTTATAATTCATGAAGATTGATGAAGAAAATAAAGTGAAATTATAATACTATACTGTTTTGAAAAGAATGATAAGAAAATGCATATCATAAGTCTTCTGTAAGGAAATAAACGACCTATAATGAAAACCCTAGGTTTTGTACATAGATGAAAAGTTTACATCTATTGCTATGTAAAAGAAAATATTATAATGCCTGTAATATTAAATGCTGTTATAATTCCTAAGTTTAGACATATATAATGTATATTATAGAATGTAACTGATAAGGAATATTAAAGAAACACAACAATGTTAGTCCATTCATCCATTCTATTATCTACCTATCATTTATCTATCTTAATTCTCCTTCTCTGTGCTAGAGTACGATACAAAAAAAAGTATGGGGAAAAATACAGAGAGGGAATTTATTCTATCATTTCATAAATATATTCAGCAGTCTACAAAATCCTAACAGATAAGAAAATCACACTTATACTTTTGTATTATCACTAGTTAGCTAAAGAGTATTGAATCATCATTTACATAAATTAAATTAACTACCTAGAGAGGAAATATCCAGTAGAACCTGTAACTGTAGATAGGGTGGACAAACACCCAAGGAGGCATGTTCCTCCCAACCTTCTCCAGAAGAAACAACCAATCTACTTGCCTCCTTTGGACCCCCGATCCTGTTTATTGAACCACTAGGTAGAAGAACTCTGTGTAGAAGCAAGGCACTCAATTTTGTATAACCAGCAATCAATAGAGACTTGCCAAAACCTCAATCTCTGCACTCAACAGTAAACAAGGAAGACTTACACCATGATAAAAAACATAACATTTCCCCTCATCGAATCTCTTGTGTGCATACAACAGAACCACAAGGTAAGTTTCATCGTCAGGAAAAGTGATGAACCTGAGTCCAAAATTCGATGGCTCTTAAAAAAATGCCTAGGTCTTTAGTGGTCAGTTTTCAATAAATGAGCCTCAAGCTCCAGTCCCATCTTTCAGGGCACTATGAACACAATTTAAGGGAGTTGTCCCATACCAATAGCTAGTTACTTGCCTCATTATGCTGCCACTTGTCCATTTCCTTCTACCCCAGATTCCATTCCACCTAGTGGGTCAGTAAACACTCTTTCAATAGCTCTCCTTGGGTGAGTGTCTCCTATTTTATTTATTTAAATAATAATATTGTGCAATTACAGTCATCCTTGGACACTTGTCCAAATATAAAACTTTACAATAAAAGTTAAGATAATGTATCCAACATAAAATGTTTTCCAACAAAAGGGGTATGTTACACATGGGGCCATGCTACTAAAGGATATATTACATATTATAGCCCCACCATATGCTTATGTCATGTGTTTTAGTCACTTATCATGTGGTGCGTCACTCTTGGACGTTTTAGTGAGTTCCCCCCTCTATTTGTGAGTTGATCCATGTATTGTATTTCCTGCTCATCTCAGCCATTGATTATTATTATTATATCTTTTGATCTCCACCACTCATTTAAAAAGTGGTTAGGGTTTTGGTCTCTCTCACTCCTATTTAGAGGAGAGACCCCCATCATTGTAAAGGGACTTTTGGCTCTTGATCTCTCGGAAAATAAAATATTTTTGCAAAACATCTTGGAAGCTTTGTCGAATGTGTTGAATGGAGATTGTAAAGTCTTTTTATTTCTATCATTCTTGTGGATCTATGATTTGCTAAACCATTTTCTAGGGGGCCGTACCATTGTTGGAGATAGCGATTTGATGGGGTGTTATTGTGATTGAGCTCCATATCTCTTTTTCAAGTTGTTATTGGTTCAAGGAGTATATTTATTGCATCTTAGGATCATCTTGATGCTTGTTGAGTCTTTCATCATTGATTATCTCTTTCCTTTTTGCAAATTGATTCTCATTGATAGATCTCTTTTGCAGGAGAAGGGCGTCTTGGTCTCTTGGAGGGCATAGCAATTTCACTTGGAAAGGAATGGAAATAAATCGTAATTTATCGGAAAGGGAATATCATCATCATACAAGGCTATTAGAAAGTATTTCCAGGTACGTTTGCATGTATTTTATTTATCTAGGGTTTAATCCAATTGTCACCATTAAAACCCTCATTGTCAAATCCCTCGTTTTCTAGATCTGATAGATCGGGTACTTATTTGAGTACGGCCATCAAAACCGACTTTGGAATAAATATAAAAACACTAGATATAAAGCTTCAACTCAAACCAACTCCATTTACCCCCGGATCTAGCACTGGTCATCTCTAGGTGGGACACCCTCCTTGGGTTTTTGGTCAATTTTTCAGATCTATCATCTGGGTCTTGCTTGAAACCCCTATAATTGACAAATATAACCTCAAGCATCCATTATAGTGTCATTTCATCCATTAATTCTTCATTTGGGTCCACATATCCATATTTTTCCTAAACCCTAGGTGGGTCCCACTTGAGTATCTCTATTTGACACTAGATCTATCTGCTATTAGCCTAATTTCATTGTGGTACATTTCTTACATGGTTGAGAATATCCATATTACCTAAGCCTCCTCAACCTACTCTTAAATCCCATACACCACTACAGTATTTTAGATCTAGTCTCATCCACCAAGATCTACTCTTGTGCATCATTCCTAACCTTTAGAGTACCTCGTGTTGGTTCACTAGCCCTCATTGGCTAGTAAGGGTCTCCCCCTTGATCTTGCGTTAGCTTGATCTAAAGTGAAGAGTGCCTCGATTGGCATGACAACCAATCCTTCTTGGGTATCGATGCCCTCTCAGGTTACCTCTTTAGTTGCCTAGCACCTCTACCATCCTGGATAGGATCACCTTTAGGGGAAACTACAAGTTATGTGATAACAAGAGTAAGTTTATAAGTGGACAAAGCCAACCTTTTTCTTGTGGAAATTTCTCCCCAAATTCGGTAGGAATTTTGGCATAAATTATAGTTCCACCTGGGAACTCTAGCCATGGAAATTTATCCCTTAGAGGTTTTGGCCCATTTAAAGATGACCCCTATTGTCAAAATTCAATAAATTTCATGGATCAAGGAAAAAACTGAACTCATGGGAAAGGAGTAGGAGAGTGTAAATTTGGAATGAAATCCCATAATATTGATATGCCATTATAATGAGATGAATTACAATTACAAGTATAGTATAGATGAAAACCACAAGCCAAGAGTCCACAAGGCATCACACCAAAACCACCTTTGATACTAGTACTAGAGTAACCATGCTATAACATTAATCTAGGGACTTGCACTCCAAGCCGACTTTTAAATTTTCAAATATTTTGGTGAGGATAATGCACTCCAAAACCAGTATCATCATAGAGCATCTTGTTTTTTTTTTTTTTGTAACCAAGAACACCCCTTGCATCCTCGCAAGCATCATTGGAAGCACTATATGAAGGTAAAATTGACCCGAGGCTAGGCCTAATGTTGGATGTGACAACATCTTGCTTCTCTAGGTGCGCGAAGGAAACCTAATGCAATCGGTAATGGACCAATTTAATTTTTCATTTTTTTTAAAAGTAGAGGGCCCTTCTATTAAACAACATATTCGAAAAGTACAATAGTTTTTACAAAACAAATCCTACCTCTAGGAGAGATCAGGCTGTAGAAAATAGTATGAGAGATATGAATGTCTGAATAGACCTTAAAATTGATACCAAAAAACTGAACTAGTTTCCTATCTTTGGGGCTCATACTGCCTATATCTAGTATATTTAGTGAAGTAGCAATAGATATTACAAAAATTCTAGTGATGGCATAATAACAAAAAAATTAGTAGATAAACTAGAGGAACCTCTACTACATGGGTAGTTGAATCCAGTCATCTTCTATGAAAATAGGAATGTCACTAGAACTCCCCACTTTGGTGTAGTTCAGTATCAACTTTGCATCTAAGTGCTTTCAGATTATGTGCATCTTGTCAGCCATGATCTTGTTCCATTTTTCTTTCAAGTCTACTAGCTTCTATCTAAGATTAGTAACCTCTGTGCTGTGTTGGGTCAGGGCCTTGTACATTAGATTTTTCATTATGTAGTGCAAGAAATGAACATTCATACATCATTATCCTACCTTTGGTATCACTCAAATTATGCATCCAATCATCCATCGAATTTAGGGGAGCATCTGCATTGAAGATCGAATGGCTAGACACCAAGTCTTCTACCTCTACGTTCTCGTCTCTTTCTTCTTGGATTTCTTCACTGGATGAAATAGTCGGGGTGTGATGCCGGGGGATAAATTTGACCCCCAAGCATTTGCCTAGATGATTCAAATTGGAATTTAGGATCTTGGTGTCAAGAGCCAAGTCACTGAGAATCCTTAATTCCTCCATTAGAGAATCCAACTCTTTCTTCTGATCCTCCAGGGTATGACCCAACAACAACTTCTCTATCCAGAAAGTAATTAATGAGCACTCATAGAGGGCCTACCGAGCCCTGAAATCCCCCAAGTCTTCTATCTAGTTTGCCAAGGCATGGAATTCTTCTACTTCCTAAAATTTGATGGTGTCCATCCATGTTTTCCGTTCCATCCTTTAAATCTTAATTAAATGATCTAGAGAGATTGAATTCTTGTAAAACTTCACTGCTAAAATTGCTCGAGGATGGTTGGTGGTGAGCCTTAGAGTGCCTGTTGAGGCTCGGTTCATTTTCTTGTCTTTTGCATGGAATCTATTTGAACTGCATGATGTTGTGGGTCATTGAAGGTTTTTCATTTGGGCATATCAGGAGGATGAGGTAGATTTCTAACTCACCATTGATAATAATATCCTCGATCCTCCTCATGATAGCTTCGCACTTCATTGTACCATTGAACTTAGCCATCGTCATGGTAGTAAACTGGTAATCGTTTCTCTTCAAATTTATTGATTTGTTCTAGTGCCTTCTCACAATTCTGAGCATGTTGGAGCAATGGATCATTAATGACAGGATATGTAGTCCATGTGCTCCACATGGTTTAAATACTCCCCATGTCCCATCACTTCCAAATGGCTCATTTATACCTCATTGGTGGGGTCCTTCCTTGAGGGTGCCATGTCCTGCTTAGTTGTAGCTTGGGTTGACCTAACATTTCCAACTCTTAGACTACCAAGATCATCATGGGTGTTGTTTATGTCTGTCGTGGAAAGTATTTGAAAATCCTTCATGAAGTTCTCCTAAGCCACGTTAGATGCTATGTCATCCAGAGTTTTGATTCCCACTGTCACTCCCACATTATCCATGCAATCTGCCACCTTGTTGGTGGAGCGTATGTCTTGGTGAGAGATAAGAGATGATATTTTGCTTATTGTGGTTTCCAGGGTTGTTGTGACATCCTCTAGTCTCCAATTATTAATTATCTTCGTGATAGGGGTTTCGTTTTGCAGCTTGATTATCATTTTGACCAAGATTTGTGAATCCCCTTCAATTATGATGTTAGTGTAGCCTTGAGCTATTGCAATGTTCAAACCCTTAGAAATGCCTCCATTTATGCCATGCTATAGATATTTATACCCATGTAGCCTGCATAGACTCAATTTACACTTCCCATGCTGTCTCTGAAAACTCCTCCATATCCAACATGCCTTGGGTTTTCCTTGTAGGCTCCGTCGAAGTTGATTTTGATGAAGCATGAAGGAGGGAGGCTCCATGAAGAAGGGATGATGATTCTGGGTTTGGGTGGGGTCGAGATGGTAAAGGTTTTCTCAAAGTTAAAAACCCAATCCTTGAAGGCATCTGCCTCTTGAGTGTTGAGATGCTTGTCTTGATCAATCCAACGTTTTAATTAGAGTCTCTTAAATATTGGATTTAATCTTTTTCCAGACAAAGCTTGTAGGGTGCTTTTTGTCCCTGAATATTCATTAGTTTCTCTCTTTCCATATTTACCATAGTAGGAACAACGCAAAGAGGTGCTATAGGTGATTGAGCAATGGGATATTAACGGGGAGTCTTTTCCAATTAAGAAGGGTGTTTTTAGGTTCAATCTATCCCTTTCTAAGGTGCGAAAGAGAGTTGCTCCTTTGTCCCAAAAATCAGAACCAAAGATGTAGTTTTGAAGAGTTTCTCTTTATCTTCCTCATGGGTTTCATAGAGATGAACGTGCAATGGACCCGAGAAACCTCTTTTGAGCAAATTGTCTTAGGTGAGAGTTCTATAATGAGAAAGGAGCCATAGGAAGGTTGATATTTTTGGCTAAAGGTTCGTGGTCCAAATGTAAGTCCAAATATGATCTTTTGGGAGATTAGTGTGCCCTGTTGCAATTGTGTACCTATTATCACACAACTTGTAGTTGCCCCTAAAGATGATCTTATTCAATATGGTAGGAGAGATAGGAAACTAAAGAGGTGACCTAAGAGAGCCTCGATCCCCAATATGGATTGGTTGTCATGCCAATTGAGACACTCTTCACTTCTTGCTACCCAATACCCAGATAGCAAAGGGGGAGACCCTGTTCTACTCTTGGCAGGAGAGATATAACCCAATCACCAAATTAAGCTATTAAAATAGGGTACGTAAGGTGAGGGGTGAAGAACCCTATATCTAAGGAATAAGATCAACGTGGAGGCTTAAAATGGATGAGATTCAACCTTAAATATATTAGACACAATGATTTAGAGATTAGGAATGGATCTCGGATTTAGGTGCTAGGGTAAATGATCAAAATCAACTGCCTTGGGAAATGTGTACTAAAAAGATGGAAAATGGTCCCAAGGAGCAAATCTGAGAGGATTAGGGATTCCTAGCATGGATTCATGATAGATCTGACAGTATCTAAGCTCACAAGCTAAAAAGAAACTCAAACAACCCAAAAACAAAGGCAAAATCAAGGAGGGCGCAATAGTGAGTGACCAATGCCTAGTGATTAGGAGAAAATGAAGTCTCCCAGGGGTGAAACCCTTGAAGAACCACTTTGGGATAGGCCTAAAGTGTAAAACCTAGAAATATTTCACCAATATTTCAAGTTAAATGAGCTAGAGAATTTTTATAATATTTTTCAGTTAGGGTTTGAATGTAAATGACATATGGGTAAGTTAAAGGAATAAAATACGTACCTTGCAATTCTACCTCGATGATGAGAATGGATACCGGTATGACGAGGACTACTCCCACAAATATCAAATGAAGATTTGGTGCATTCTCTTGCTCCCACGATTTTCCCAAGTTGACAAGTGCTCCCCTCTCTTCCTGCAAAACCAAGGAGATCAACTCAATCAGTAAGAAAAAATGAGGGTAAATGCAAGTAAAGAATTAAACACAGAGAATAATTGGTACAAAGACAAAACTACTCCCTGAATAAACCAGATTTGAGAGAGAGAGACAAGGTCAATCTCCCCAACCAGTAGGTCCTCCTTCCAAATCATCCTCTTCACCTGCAAGTAAAAATATGGATCAAATGTATGTAATATATCCACCAAACTATTTCAATGCAATGGAAAAGTAGTTTCAATCACCATAGCCAAACATCCAGACCAAGATCACAGGAGTTTCTCACAAAATATTTTTTGTATTTCAATAGCCAAGAGCCAAACATCACTTTAAAATGAGGGGGGTATCTTATTTAAATAAGAATGAGAGAGATCAAAACCCTAACCACTTTTTAAATGAGTGGTTGAGATAAAATTATATAACAATTATAATCAACGACTAAGATGAGCTGGAAATATAATACATGGATCACTCAACATGAGGGGGACGTGTTTCCTCAATGATGCCCTAGAGGGGGACATGTGACATGACATGACTAGGAAACACAACATAATAACTTGTTGGTGTGTCTATGAGATAATAAATTCACTAGACTAATGCCCCAACTACATCAAAATAATATAACATGAATAAGTGATAAAAATCACTAGGACATTTTGTCCCAATAATACAATATAAAACCCCCAAATAATAACTCGGAGGACATGTGGACCCCATTGAAGTTGTATACTGTGCCGAAAGGTGTGGGATGCATGAAAATAACTCTCTGATCAAACCTCATTCCATTTACTTCCCTCATTTTCCCAAATTGATTTCCTCAGTGACCATTTCTTCCATTTTTTATTGTCGAAATATCACCTGTGAAATAATAAAATGCATGTAAATATCTTCCAAGTTCCCCAGGAACCAATCTGACTGCACCAAAATGTCTAACAACATGGTAATATGGTAATAACGAGTTGTTGTACCCCATAATCCCTCTATAGCACCCTAGGAGAACCAAAAATATCTCAAAATGTGCTGATAAGCAATTTTATATGGCAAATATGCAATAAAGTGATAAATTGACCATAAACTCATCTGTAAGTTCCTGAAACTGATATTTGAGTGTACCAATGAACTCAGAAGGTCCAAAACTAGTAAGGATGAGTACCCATACAACATGTGACCACCTGGATAATCATCTGTAACCTCAACCATGCTCGGACAATAAAAAATAATTACCTGTAAATAATAATAATAATAATAATAATCCATCAAACCATCATATGAAACCCATGTCTGATGCATAGAACCATCAAATGGGCACCATAGGACCACAAATAATCAATCTCGAACGTCGTCGATCCAACTCATCCTAGATCTTGTGGTTGACTTGGTCAAATTGGGTTGACCAGGTCAAAACTGATCAAAATAATGACCCAGGCTCAAATGGAGTGATGCTGCAAGTGAAAATGGATAATATATTTTCCTTTAAATATTCCAATAGCAAAACTAAAGCATAAAGTGGCATTATACTGGAGATTAAGAAAATAGAACATCAAATATAAGTCTAGATTAAAGCAATCAATTACTAAGAAAAATACCATCAAGTGTATACTCATTTTATGGACGTGACCAATTTGCTAGAAATGGGTGAAGGTGGTAAATACAATGCTAGGAGAAGGGGATGACTTTAAAACTTCAACACTGTGACACTTTTGATAAAGGGAAAGGAAAAACCACCTAAGCATATGTTGGACAGAAAACACATAAGGAATGGCAGTGTCTCACAAATGGAATAAGTTGATTTGAGGAGTGCCCATTCAACTTTAGCAAATGTCTACAACTCAAATCCAAGCTTGAGACCAACTCCGTGAGGGTCTTTTCCAGAATCACCGTGACTAGGTGCACATTTAACCGTAACTTGAGGTTCTACAAGACACTTAGAATTAGTTTTCCCTTACTCCATTTCACATCCCAACCGATAAGCTCCGTGAGGAATTAATCATTACATTTCATATAGCATGGCCAACAATATTTATATTTATCATACACTTAACCACTGCTTGTTAGGCCTTATTGTTAAATATACAGGATCAGGAGATATTCTCCAAAACAACCTTGTGTAGTCAAGTTTGATCCTCCCTTATAGAGGTGATCACTTTGATTGCCTTCCGTGTAAAGGTTATTCCTCCCGTATAGAGGTAATTGATCAAAATAATGATGTTGTAAAGTCTTGTTGGAAAAGGCCCCAGACTTGTGTATGTCAAGTCATGATTATCATGTGAACCTTCCATCCAAAGGTATCCATGAGATGGACCTCCCGTATAGAGTTGGACCTTCCGTATAAAGGTCATGCTTTAATTGTTAAAGGCATTTAATGTTGTGTGATGTATTATTAACCATGATCACCAGATTGCTATTAAGTCTCCTTTAAAGACTGATCACCTCTAAAGTGAATTACTTTAGCATATGATCATTTGGTCCAACATAATATAATATGATCACAACATTTGATAATTCTTCTTAGTATAATGTAATGTGATGGATAATTAAAGTTAACACATATTGACCATGTAGTAAGAGATAAAGAAATAAAAGATAAAGCATAGAGATAAAGAGAATTCAAAATTTTCCATGTAGACACTTCAACTAATTAAATAGAACTTGAATTGTTAAAGCTTCAGTTAAGTATCAATGCTTCGGTTAAAGATATGCCTCAGTTAACTAAATAAATCATAGTGGTCACTTCAAGTAAATCAATCAACATGATTTCAGTTAACTAAGTGTTAAATAAGAAGGACTAGTTAACTAAAGTGTTTTCACTTTAGTTAAACTAAAAGACGACACTTCAGTTAACAAGAGTTAACTAAGTGACAACAAAGAAGATCTAGTTAACTAAGTGTTATTGCATGACGAAACTTATGTTAAACTAAAAGATGACACGTGAGTTGCGACACTTGCATGTCGACACTTAAGTTAGCCACCTAACTAAGTGGGAAAGCTTTCAGTTAAGAGGCAAGTTCATCCTAAGTGACAGTCAGTGAGATAAAGCACTACATGAGAAGTGGGGTGCACTTCTACATGCAAGATTGATACATCCCGTTTGAAGGCGAGTTCATCTTAAAGTTAGTAGATAAAAATAGAAGAGAAGAATGTATAAATATGTTATACAGGATTGATGAATCCAATGTGAAGCGAATTCTCTTCTCCATTTAAGCCAAGGCGCTTCTCTTTCTGCAGGGTATTGTTCATGCTTCTTATTGTTGTGATGGTTACACATCCGATTGATCTCTCTTCTCTATTGCTTCCGTATCTTCATCAAGAGTGTTTGGTGATCTCTTATCTTCTGAAAGAAATATGCTATGTTGTAAAAGAAAGCATTCTCTACTATCCATTATATTATACCGATAAGAATTGATGGGATTTTTGTTCTCATAATTTTGAGGATTTTCCCCAGGGTATATCTTGTGTTATGGTTGTATGAATTTCATGGATTGAATTGTCTCATTGCTTCAAGTATCTGCATCTACAGGAATTAAAGACCAAATCTCAACCAAATTTCAACACTTATGACCCTTCAGATTTTGCATGTGCTTATAAACTCAACTAATTGCAGCTTTCATCTAGGGTGATTTACGTTTCATTTCATAGCCCTCTTCATTGTGCTTAAAAGCACAGTTTTACTTTATATTCATTATGGGCTTTCATTTAAGAAGATATAACAATGAATATTATAATGCATGTAATGATGGTGTTGATGTATTTGTAACTTCGCAAGATATTCACTTGTATATTGTATGTATTACATTTGTACTTTATTGTATCCCCAACAGAGATGTATTATTCCTACGATTGGAAGTGTCGTTAGTTGTACTTGCATGTGTCGCAAGTTATATTGTAAGTGTCGTAGCTTATACTTGATGGGTTATTAGACCACCTTGATGGGGTTGGCCCTGTATGAGTCATGTGGGTCAAACGGTTACTAGACCACCCTAGTAGGGGTCAACCCGGTCAGCATTATGTTAAGTGGTTAAGTTGAGGCCAACCTAGTTGAGTAAAGGTCAAGTGAAAGTTAGTGTATAAATAGAGAGTGTGTCTCTCTCATTTTACACATTCTATTATTCACTCACTTCGATTAGTGAGAGAGAGGAGGAGTGCACACAAGTGGAGGAGGAGCATGCTATTGAAGTTATCTATCTCTTGGGTTTGATCATTGTGATCCTTGTATTGATGCTTATTCTATCTCTGAGGAAGTTGCGGGGTTTTTCACCTTCTTGGTTTTCCCCAGTGAAATGTTTTGTGTCTCTTGTCTCTTATGCTTGATATGTTGTACATGTTATTCTTTCAGTTAAGATCCTAGATCTATTGAATTAAATGATGAAAAAATAACATGGTATCAGAGCTAGCCTGAAGGAAGGCATGATATGGCATTTATGAGACTTGTTGCACTTGCAACAAATTGCAAGCTAGGGCTTGATATAGAAAAAACTAGTCATCGTGGCACTTTTGCTATAAATCCATTTTGGCGAAGGTTTAGATTCTGAAACTTCTACAGGTAGTAGATAACATTCCCATGTACCTTGTGTCCAAAGCACAACATCTAAATTGTTTTTCTTTCTGTTTTATGACTTGTACAATATAGGGTTTATGCCTCTTCTAGATGTCAGTCATAAACAAGTGACCTAGGAAAAAAGGTCACAAATTGGGATAGGAAGCTCGAAATGAAATTTTGTAAAAACGTGACAGTAAGAGAATAGACTTTAGTTTCTCAGGTAAGTTTTTCAGAGGCCGAAGTTGAACCAGTGACACGTGGCACGCCGTAGAAGTTCACTCTCCTGTTTTATCCCATAAACAGGTCACATTGCGACACTTGGCATAACTCTCTCTCAGAGAATCCAATTGAGGTCAGACCTATGGGGTTGGAAATATGTCAGGTCAGGATACCATAGGACGAAGTTTCAGGCCCTATGGATTTGTAATTTCAGATATGCACTAGAAACAATTAGGTGCATATTTCTGTCAAAACAAAATTGGATTCTGAGCACCTTCATTCTTGTCTTGTCACTGCTGCGGGAATTTAGGGCTTCAGAGAAGGTTGGAATTTTTGGAATCGGAGTCCACGACTGAATGATCCTCATAAAAATCAAAATTTAGAGACCAAGATCGAATTTTTTGGTTGGGTAGAAGGTCGGGCTTGATCAAACCCTAGTTTAGGATTTTGATCAGAAAGGTGGAAAATTAGGGCTTCTGCAAAAGTTGGAATTTTTGAAATCTGTGACCACGGTTGGAAGCTCCTCAAAAAAATCAAATTTTAGAACACAAGATCAAACCTTTTGGATGGGAAGAATACCAGGCTTTGTTAAAGCCTAGTTCGGGATCCTATCCAGAAGATCCAGAAGTTTCAAATGCAATTTTGAGGGGTCAAATTTTGCAGTTTTCAAAATTGAAGTATACCAGCTTGATCAACTTAGCAAGGCACATCTTTCCATCCATTCAGAAGTTTGAAATTCAAAGTTTGAATTTTTAGGGTTTCTCTGACAAACCCTAATCTAGCTCCAAATCCAGTTTCAACAAATCAAAGTGGATTGGGTTAATCCTAGAAGAAAATGAATTGGACACCTACATAAGTGAAGAAGTTCCAGTTTAAGAGGGAGATGAGGCTAAGGCCTTACATAAGAAGACTACAACAAATATCGACATGTATGACTTGAGGAGATACAGGTATGTGTTGAAGTATGTTCATGATTAAATTTATGATATGTTTGTCTTCATATTATTTAGGTTACTACAATCTTGATTAATGTTAGACTTGTCTTATCACCCTAGTAAAAGTATGAATGTATTTGAATGATAGAAGACATTCATTGATTAGGGTTATGACACTTATGATTGTACTAATGCACTGTGATGTTGTATGCTAACATGAAAGGTACATCAAGAAAGACAAATCAAGTTCTAGATCAAGAACATATGACCATGGTGACATGAAGACAAAGACTCATCCATAGTCATGGATCACATAGAAGCTCCACCTATGAGGTATGTCTAATTTTGGTTCTACAATGGTTAACTTATGAGTTATGTAGGTTACTAGCACAAGTCATTGAAAAGAACAAGAAGACATTATGTGGGTATGTTAGACATAACTAACAAGCATGACAATCTAGGTATGTTTTTCCTATATCAAGTTAGAATCCTACCTTGTGTTAGGATCTTATACTTTTGTATGATTATTCTTGAAGTTAGAAGTTTAAGTAATCAAGGGTTTATGCATATTATGTTTCTTACTTTGATTGATGATATGAATAACCAGAAGAGTCCTATGGTCAAATAAGAATATGTATGAGTAAAAGAAGTCTTCCCTGAAACCTTGAATACTAACGCTTATTACCTATGTGTGAAATGATCATAACCATACATGTTAAGATTTTTCTTGATAGTATTGAGATTATACTAATGTATGTATGGTTATGTATGAGATATTGAGGATAACACAATGATGACACTAGTGCACACCTAAGCATACATAGTGGTCCAGGATGGATATAAGTTCAAGGACAGATAATCCAGGAAGCAAAGATCAAGAGGGAGCACACTCCAGTTGTTCCTGCAAGGAAGAAAATATCAAGAGGGAGCACACTCCAGGAAGCAAAGATTGAGAGGGAGTCCACCCAACAACTAAACAAAGATAAGTATTTGAATTGTCATTTATTATATATATACATGATGATTTCCAGTCATACTTATGTTCCTAGATTTAGGATGTATATTATGCATATTAGAAAAGTTGCTTTAATGAACAAGATACTACTAATATGCAAGTAATAGGCAAGTGGCCTATGGTACTGTACAACATTCCATTGCTACTTATCTAGAATGAAACCTCTTTGCTAACATGTTGGGAGTTGTGCACACTCTTAACAAATGTTCTGGTAAATATGGAAGGCATCTAGAAGGTTACAGGATATGGATAAATGTTGTATTGAAGCATTGGCTAAGATGATTGCATCACTGTATGACATATGTCTTTATGTATAAGAATTTGTTTTTTAAAAAGTATGAGAAGTTTCTAATCATGCAATTGAATTTGAATTGTAGGAAAGATCATGTACAATCACCTACAAAGAAGGATTACAACATTTTTTCTAAGCAACGAAGTTCAAGAAAACTATCTATTGAAGATACTTCGAGGAAGAAGTGACGGAACACATTTGCAGAAGCCATTCTAAGCATGGTGATAGGAGGATCCTTCCCATGGCTGTGGATGTAAGCGCTGTGTGATGAGCATCAGGACGATGCTCCAGTTACTGCTATATATGATGATCAGGATGATCATGTGTGATGATATGCATAAGGTGGATGCTTTGTATGATCAATTTGATTATACATTGATGATGAGTGTTAGGACGATGCTCCGGATGATATGCATTGGGAAGATGCTATGACGATGATTAGGTTGATCATGCGATGATGATATGCATTAGGACGATGATCAGGTTGATCATGTGATGATGTACATCAGGATGATGTATGATGAGTATCAGGATGATACTTTGTGGCCATGGACAGGTTGTGCAATAAGCATATAATAGTGCCCTGGGAGGATAGACAACGTTCTATCTAGTTTGGGCTTTACCAAGAGTAAGGCGGATTCCAACCTTTACTACAAGGTTGAGGAAGGAAATCCAACGATACTACTACTAGATGTGGATAGGTTTATTGCCGACACGAAGACGAAGCTTGCTGCCGAGTTAGAGATGAAGGAATTGGGTATGATGCATTCCTTTCTAGGTATGGAGGTGTGGCAGAGTGCGGATGGAATCTTCCTTGGACAAGGGAAGTATGCAATAGAGATCCTGAAGCGGTTCGGGATGATGGACTGCAAGGCCATGGCCACACCTATGGCATCGAACCTGAAGCTTCTCTATGATGCTTCATCTGAGCCGGTTGATGCCACTATGTATCGTCAGATGATTAGGTCCTTGATGTACCTAACGAATACGAGACCAAATATTTGCTTTGCTGTGAACACCTTGAGCCAGTTCCTGATGGATCCAAGACATGTTCACCTGATTGCTGCAAAGCATATTCTGAGGTACCTGAAGGGTACAGTTGACTATGGGCTCAAGTATGATGCGAATCAAAAGTTTAACCTAGAGGGTTATGTTGATTCAGATTGGGCAGGTAGTGCCATTGATCGGAAGAGCACTTCGGGGTGCTGCTTCAGTATGGGATCCGGTATGATCTCTTGGTTTAGCAGGAAGCAGTCTTGTGTGGCACTAAGTAAATCCGAAGCAGAGTATGTTGCAGCTTGTTCGGCTAGTTGTGAGGCAGTATAGATTAGGAATCTACTGTTTGATTTATTTGATCTCCAGTTGGATGCTATCTATATCTTTTGTGACAACGAGAGTTGTGTGAAGTTGTCTGAGAACCTAGTGTTCCATGACAAGTTGAAGCACATTGAGATCAAGTATCACTATATCAGGGATATGGTGCAGAGAGGAGCAATAAAGCTCCTGTATGTTGCGACGAATGAGCATATAGCCGATGTGTTGAACAAGCCGCTAGCCATAGTGAAGTTTGAGTACTTCAAGAGAGAGGCTTGGTGTACTTTAGATCGAGATTCCTTCCAAGGGGAAGTGATGAGTCCAGAGACACAGATGCACACGAGCCATTCTCACATGGTGGTGAGATGTAAGGGCTGAGTGAAGCCTTTCCTGGATGGCCAGAGGAAAGTCCTTCCATGCCGGTGATTGTAAGCATTGTGGTATGTGCATCTGGGTTGTGCTGTGTGGATGATGAGGTGATCTAAAGACGATGAGGTGACAGTAGAGTACATAGGTTTTGCAGAAGCATGTAATCAGTCTTGAGATGCTCTTGACAGGTTTTGCAGTGACATGTAATCAATCCTGGGAGATCTTGACAGGTTTTGTAGAGGCATGTATGAAGTCTTGGGATGATCTTGACAGGTTTTGCATTGGCATATAATCAGTCCTGGGAGATGTTGCATGTTTTGCAAAGGCAGTGTAATCACTCCCGAGGTGTACCTACTTGATGGCTTGCTCACAGAGATGATTGAAGACCTACAGGAGGCTAGGCCTACATATGGCATGAAAAAGGGCTGGCTCTGTAGAACTTCCTATGACGAGAAGAATTGAGAGATAGCCCAGTGATCGAGATGATGAGTACAATGGCAGTGATGATGATGCTCTATGATCCAGTGATGATGATCCAACTCCAGAATTGAAGACTTGTGCCTATATGTATTGATGACTTGTGTCAAGAGAATACATTCCTAGTTAAGAGAGAGTGTTGATGTATTTGTAAATTTGGAAGATATTCACTTGTATATTGTATGTATTACATTTGTACTTTATTGTATCCCCAACGGAGATGTATTATTCCTCTGATTGGAAGTGTTGTTAGTTGTACTTGCATGTGTCGCAAGTTATATTGTAAGTGTCGTAACTTATAATTAATGGGTTACTCGACCACCTTGATGGGGTCAGCCTTGTATGAGTCATGTGGGTCAAAGGGTTATTAGACCACCCTAGTAGGGGTCGGCCCAATCAACATTATGTTAAGTGGTTAAGTTGAATCCGACCTCGTTGAGTAAAGGTCAAGTGAAAGTTAGTGTATAAATAGAGAGTGTGTCTCTCTCATTTTACACATTCTATGATTCACTCACTTCGCATTAGTGAGAGAGAGGAGGATTGCACACAAGTGGAGGAGGAGCATGCTGTTGAAGTTATCTATCTCTTGGGTTTGATCATTGTGATCCTTGTATTGATGCTTATTCTATCTCTGAGGAAGTTGCGGGGTTTTTCAACTTCTTGGTTTTCCCTAGTGAAATGTTTTGTGTCTCTTGTCTCTTGTCTCTTATGATTGATATGTTGTACATATTATTCTTTCAGTTAAGATCCTAGATCTATTGAATTAAATGATGAAAAACTAACAGATGGTAGAACAATTTGCTTCAAGTCTTAGCGGACACAACTAAGGAAACTAGGGGGATTCATCCACAATCAGGACCAAACATTGGGGGCAACCAACCAATGAGGTAAAGGCTTCAGAAACCAACTCACCTAAGATCAGGAACCAACACCAACGAGTTCTCCTAGCCTAGAAGGATCAAATATTTGACAAGTTCTGTTGCACAACTCGGAGAAGCGACACATAATCACATGGAGTCTATCCAACATAGAGGCATAAGTGGGGAAGTCCTCAATATCACAGGCTAAAGTGTAAGTTAGGTCACAACCAAGAACATATGATAATGGATGGATGGGGAAGGTAACAAGTGAAGCCATAACTGGTGGGAATGACCAAGTCCATACTACTAAGAGGGTGATACCAATAATTTCCATCAAGAAACATCCATGGTTGAGTTTTCCAATAGTGAATCCTTTGAAAATCCTTTTGAGACACATTTTCACAATCCTTGTGTAATTGACGATATTTCCGATCATGATATTCAAGAAGAAGAAAATGGGGACAAAAACAAAATTTCTTTTGAAATGAATTCATTTGATCATTGCGTGTTTAGAGATCAAATTTATGAAAATGATCAAGTGGTTGTTAATGATTCATATGAATTTAATGATAAATCAATTAAAGAGAAATCTCATGATGAGGATGGGTTAGTGAATCAAACTAATCAAGAGCTTTCCTTAATATAATCTCGAAATAAATCCTTAACTGATTATGGGAAGTTCACAAGCAATCTTTCACTTAACTAATCTAGTCTTGATATTTGTTCCCAACCAATCCCTTATAAGGATAAAATGTTTCATTTCTTGGAATTGGGTAGTTGCGATGAGTCTTATCCTCATAAAGTGAGTATTGACATTGATCCGAACCTTGAAATCATTTCTGAAATCAAAAGCATTATTTTGAAAGGTTTTCCCTTTTCTCAAATTCCAAGGAAAATTATTCCAAGCCATCTGGGAGAAATTATATGTTTTCAATCCACCCTCCCATCCCAAATTTTGGATTTTTATTGTATGGGTTTGTCTTCTAGTCATATTTTTACTATTGAGATTATCAGTCAGGAGTCTGATCATTGTCACATAATTGGAGAAAAAAATGCTTCATTTCCCTTTTTCAGTCATTTTTTATGAATACCATTTTTCAATTTAGTAATCCTTCTTCTTGGTGGCTGGAAAGGGTATATAAAGATCAATTTCATCATTTCTCCATTTTTGACTAACAAGTGGGATTTATCTCAATCGTAGTTTTATTACATTACAATTTATCCCCACTTGGTTTTTCCATCATTCTTGGAGCGAATATAATTGAGTTTCCTAGTAATTGGGTAGATGAGGATAAAATAAAGAATGGTCTGGATGGGCTGGATCATATGTCATATTTTATTCATCCATCAACATTAAAACTTCATTATTTTTATGATCCTATCGGTATCTTGATGGATGAGGTTTGTAGAAATAAGTCCTAGTCCTTGCATGATTTCATTTCACATTATCCGTATCTTTCTTTGATTTTTAAACAACAAGTTAGAATGGCTTCAAGTTTCATTTATGTTACTTCAAAACTATCTCTAACTTGTTGTATCAGTAATTGTAAAGAAAGACAAATTGATCCATTTAGTTAATTCATTGTCAGTATCCTGATCATATTCATCGAGTTGATTTTTATCAAGACAATCATCGTCTGACTGTTCTTCCGCGGATTCATCATTGTTTCCACCCCACTCATTTATTAACAAATCCATGAACATGTCATAACCAATTATGGATCCTGGGGGCCAAATGATCAAACCATAATCGGGAATCCCCCTCTAGGGATGCACCAAGGGCCCGCATATAGACATCCTCACCGTCAACACCCAGAGATTCCATATAGTCCCAGAGGGCATCCAAATGACTTTCAATAGATTTTCCATTATTTCCATCAAAACGAGGCAACCTCCTGATGTATCCATTTGACATAAGATGAGGTGCCCCATATATTTTTGAAGAATCAAAAGGGGATGGCTTGGGTTTCCTAAAGGCTCTATTTGCTTGAGTTGGGCGAGAATCATTCACCAAAAGCCTTGGCTGGGTCTGATGTTCATTAACATGTAGTAGGTGTTGTTAGTAAATACATGGAAAATTTGGGAAAAGAACATTAGAATGCAATGAAATGGGTGGTTCGTTATGTAAGAGGCACAAGTGACTATTGTATCACTTTTAATAATAACAGTGATTCTATATGCGGTTTTGTTGATTCAGAATTTGCAGGTGATTTGGACAAGAGAAGGTCTACTTCTAGATATGTTTTTACTCTTGCAAGTGGAGCTATAAGTTGGATGTCAAAGATTCAAGAAACAATTGCTTTATCCACTACGGAGGCTGAATACATTGCTGCCTCACATGCTTGCAAAGAGGCAATTTGGCTAAAAGGTCTACTTGAAGAAATTGGAAGGTTGCAGAACAATGTGCCTGTTTTCTGTGATAGCCAAAGTGCTATACATTTGGCTACAAATCCTGTTTATCATAGTAAGACTAAACATATTGATGTAAAGTATAATTTTGTAAGACAAGCCATTAGTGAAGGTGGAGTAGATCTGAAAAAGGTTCATACTCAAGAAAATTCTGCAGATATGTTTACAAAACCAATGTTGTTAGAGAAGCTACGATGGTGTGTGGCTTCTCTTGGTTTGAAAAAAAAGTGATGAATAGTTTCCAGAAAAGTATTAGATAATTTGTTGTCAAGGTGGAGATTGTTAAAATTGTGACAACTAATTAAAAATTAACCATAACTAAGGTGGTTTCTTGTAACTGTTGGTTGATTGGTAGTTTCTCTAACGGGTGGCAATTCACTCATATACGTAACTCTTCCCATGTATTTATATGTAGTTTTGGAGAGATGTAAATGTAACTGAGGAGAATGAATGGATAGATGAATGCCTTATATGTAATCTCCGTTATTGAGAGGAATAAGATATAAATACTTTGTTGGGTGGATGTTTCTCCAAGTGTTGGGGTTTTACCACATTAAAATATCTGTCTTAGATGTGTTATTTTTGTTCATTCTTATTGTTATTAATTCTTATTACAGACTTGAATACCAACAAGTGGTATCAAAGCCTTGGTGTTTGACCAGAGATAAATTGCTGGGAGAAGGAGATCATTTTTTTTGTGAGAAATATGTGTGGGAGTCGTCGAGCCCAAGAAGAAGCTTGTGAAATCCTAGTCCATGGAGCAGGCGCCTGCGCAAGAGTAAGTGCTAGCTGGTCCTGTGGGGAGCTCGCATGAAGATGCAAGTGTGCGTAGCGTTTCCTAAAGAAAGAAGACCTCAGTGGTGGTGATAGAAGCCGATCGTAAATAGAGGTCCGTGAGACCAGTAGTCATGAAGGCAGTGCGAGCAGTGGTGGAGGTTGTGTTCATATAGAGAAGGGCCGAGAGAGAATGTGTGCCTAGAATCGAGGCTTTTGTGTTCGTGCAGAGAAGGGCCAAGAGATCCTGTGTGCCCAGAATCGAGGTCGTTTTTCTGGAGAAGTGCTGTGGAGGAGGTAGCCGGCCCCATTGAAGAAATTGGAGCGTTGGAAGCTTTGAGGCCATTTTTTTGTTTGGAAGTTGTGCATTAGAGGCTATGCGTGAAGGTCTGTGAGACCTGTCCATCATTTGTGCAGTATAGTATCTTCGTTTTCTTCCTATGAATAGTGGAGTTGGTCACTCCTGTAAAGCAAATTATTCTTCTCAAGGTGATGAAGTGAAGTAAAGAATCAAAGTGCAGCTAGGTATTATATTTTTTTCTTTTTTAGAGAAAGGATTCTGGTCATATATATTATATTTGGGAAGTCTATGAAGTATAATAATAATATATATAAAAAAATATATAATTCTAAATTCGAGATTGAAAAGTTTAATGGCAAGAATAACTTTGAGTTGTGGAAACTTAAGATGTGAGATATGTTAGTTCAGCAAGAGTTGCAAAAGTCCTTAGATGGCAAGAAAAAACATCCCTTGTCTATGACAGATGATGAATGGGAGGAGCTAGATGCCAGAGCACTTAGCACAATTTGGTTATGCCTTGCGGATGATGTCTTATTTAATATCATTGGAGAAAAGACAACAATGAGTTTATGGAGCAAATTGGAAAGCTTGTATATGATGAAGTCTTTAACAAACAGAATTTACTTGAAGAGACAACTATACGGTATGAAGATGAAAGAAGGTATGAAGATTGCAGAACATTTGAATGTATTTAATACTCTTATTTTCCAGTTGAGTAGTATGGATGTTAAGATTGATGATGAAGATAAAGTAGTAAATCTTTTAGTTACTCTACCTGAGTGTTGGGGTCATGTAGTGTCTTCTATTAGTCTTAGTACAATTTTGGAATTTGATACCATGGTTGGAGCTTTGTTTTCTGAGGAGTTAAGGAATAAAGCCAGTTTTGAATCCTCTACACCAGAAGCTTTATTTGTTAGAGGTCAATCCAAAGAAAGAGGGAAAAAATCAAGAGGTTTTTCTAGATCTAAATCAAAGGGAAAAAAGAGCAAACTCAAGTGTTGGTACCACAGCAAGAATGGTCATCTCAAGAAGGACTGTTGGAAACGACAAGAGTCCAAAAAGGAAGACTCAAAATATGAGGAAAATTCAGTTGAAATTGATTCAGGTATGGTTGATGAGGTTTTGTCCATTTGTAATGTTTTTGAATACAATGAAGAATGGCTGTTAGATTCTGGTGCTTCGCACCATGTTTGTCCTCATAGAGAATGGTTTACTTCTTATCAAACCGTTAATGACGGTGTAGTTCTTTTGGGAAATAATTCTTCATGTATGACTGTTGGGTTTGGAAGTATTAAAATTAAAATGTTTGATGGAGCTATAAGAACATTAACAGATGTTAGACATGTGCCTGAATTAAGGAAAAACTTAATATCTTTGGGAGTGTTGGATTCTTGTGGTCATAAGTTTACAAGTTTAAATGGGGTAATGAAAGTATCTAAGGGTGCTTTAGTGGTCATGAAGTAATTGAAAGTAGGAAACCTTTACAATCTGATTGGAAAAACTCAAGTTAATGAAACGGCATTGATATCTGAAGTGGGATCAGAATCCACTCAATTATGGCATCAATGTCTTGGTCATATGAGTGAGAGAGGACTACAGGTATTAGTGAATCGTAAATTACTTCCATATCTGAAGTCTTTAGATTTGATTTTTTGTAGACATTGTATATTTGGAAAGCAGTGTAGACAAAAATTCAAATTAGGGATTCATGCAAGTAAAGGTACTCTTGATTACATACATTCTAATGTATGGGGTCCATCCCCTACTATTTCCTATGGAGGAGCAACATATTTTGTGCTGTTTGTGGATGATTTTTCAAGAAAGGTTTGGGTCTATGTTTTAAAAATAAAGGCTGATGTGTTTGATACTTTCAAATGTTTTAAAATTATGGTTGAAAAAAGAACTGGCAGGACAATCAAGTGCTTAAGAATAGATAACGGAGGTGAGTTTACTTCTTTAGAGTTTGAAATTTTTTGCAAAGAAGAATGGATTGTAAGACATAAAAAAAATGTATACACTCCTCAGCAAAATGGCGTTGCAAAACTCATGAACATGACTCTTCTAGAGAGAGCAAGGTGCATGCTCAGAAATGCTAATTTGGGTCAAGAGTTGTGGGCAGAAGCAGTTTCTACTACTTGTTATTTAATAAATTGGTCACCTTCAATCGCAATAAATTCCGGAAGAGGTATGGACTGGTCAACCTTGTAGCTATTTGAATTTGAAATTTTTGGTTGTGAAGCTTATGCACTTACTCCTAAAAATCAGCGTTCTAAGTTAGACCCCAGATCAAAGAAGTGCATCTTTGTAGGATATGATGATATGACGAAAGTTTATCGGTTGTGGGATCCTAGTGCTCGTAAAATTGTCATTAGCAGAGATGTAATTTTTGATGAATCTTCTCTCACTAAATCAGAAAATGTAAAAGTTGATGTGGAATAGGAATAGGTACCATCAAAACAACTAGTTTAGTTGAAGTTTCCATCTTCTAATGACTCAAAGAAACAAGAAGAAGTTTCTGGTGATAAAGAAGTCATAGAAGATGAAGAAATTGTGGAAACTCCACAACCTACACCACCTACACCACCTACACCACCTACACCAAGAAGATCTACGAGGGAGAGAAGTCCTCCTAAAAGGTATATAGATTTTGTTTTGTCTGTTGCTTTATTTACTGATGACGGAGAACCTTCTTGTTTTTAGGAAGCCATTGATTGTGTTGACAATGCTAAATAGAACATGGATATGGAAGAAGAAATGGATTCTCTGAACAAGAACGAGACATGGAATTTGGTTGAACTTCCCAAAGATAGAAAAGCTGTTGGATGTAAGTGGGTCTTCAAGTTGAAGAAAGGTATTGATGGTAAGATTGAAAGATACAAAGCCAAATTGGTCGCAAAAGGGTATTCTCAGATGGAAGGTGTTGATTATCATGATATTTTTTCACCAATTGTTTAGCTTGTATCTATTCGTATCGTGTTAGCACTAGTTGCATTGCTTGATTTGGAGTTAGAGAAACTAGATGTTAAAACTGCATTTTTACATGGAGATTTAGATGAGGAGATTTTTATGGAACAACCAGAGGGTTTTGTGCATCATCGTAAAGGAAAATTAGTTTGCAAGATCAAAAAATCATTGTATGGCCTGAAACAATCATCTAGGCAATGGTACAAGAAGTTTGATTCTTTCATGGTGAGCTACGGTTATACTAGAAGTGAGTATGATCATTGTTTGTACTTCAAAAGGTTGGATGACATATTCATTATCTTAGTATTGTATGTTGATGATATGATTATTGTGAGTGAAAGCATGTACGATATTGACAGGTTGAAGGCTCATATGGCTAGGGCATTTCATATGTAAGATCTTGGAGCTGCAAAACAAATTTTGGGTATTGAAATACACAGAGACAGAAGAAATGGTAAGCTTAGTTTTTCATAGGAGAAGTATGTTGAGAAAATACTTGTAAGATTCAGAATGACTAAGGTAAAACCTATGAATGTTCTGTTGGCTTCCCATTTTAAGCTTTCTTCATTTTTATGTCCTAGCAATGACGAAGAAAAGGATTATATGTCCCGTGTTCCATATGCCAATGCAATAGGATGTTTAATGTATGCGATGGTGTGTACTAGACCCGATATTTCACATGCAGTAGGTGTTGTCAGTAAATACATGGAAAATCTGGGAAAATAACATTGAAATGAAGTGAAATGGGTGCTTCATTATCTAAGAGGCACAAGTGACTATTGTATCACTTTTAATAATAATAATGATTCTATATGCAATTTTGTTGATTAATATTTTGTAGGTGATTTGGACAAGAGAAGGTCTACTTGTGGATATGTTTTTACTCTTGCAGGTGGAGCTATAAGTTGGATGTCAAAGCTTCAAGAAACAGTTGCTTTATCCACTATAGAGGTTGAATACATTGCTGCTTCACATGCTTGCAAAGAGGTAATTTGGCTGAAAGGTCTACTTGAAGAAATTGGAAGGTTGCAGGACAATGTGCCTATTTTCTGTGATAGCCAAAGTGCTATACATTTGGCTACAAATCCTATTTATAATAGTAAGACTAAACATATTGATGTAAAGTATCATTTTGTAAGACAAGCCATTAGTGAAGGTGGAGTAGATCTGAAAAAGGTTCATACTCAAGAAAATTTTGTAGATATGTTTACAAAACCAGTGTTGTTAGAGAAGCTACGATGGTGTGTGGCTTCTCTTGATTTGAAAAAAAAGTGATGAATAGTTTCCGGAAAAGTATTAGATAATTTGTTGTCAAGTTGGAGATTGTTAAAATTGTGACAACTAATTAACAATTAACCATAACTAAGGTGGTTTCCTGTAACCGCTGGTTGATTGGTAGTTTCTCTAACGGGTGGTAGTTCACCCATATACATAACTCCTTCTCCCATGTATTTATATGTAGTTTTGGAGAGAAGTAAATGTAACTGATGAGAATGAATGGATAGAGGAATTCCTTATATGTAATCTCCGTTATTGAGAGGAATAAAAAATCAATACTTTTCCGGGCGGATGTTTCCCCAAGTGTTGGGGTTTTACCACGTTAAAATATCTGTCTTAGATGTGTTATTTTTGTTCATTCTTATTGTTATTAATTCTTATTACAGATTTGAATACCAACATTTTGTACTTGCAACAGGCGAGGGAATATTGTTAGAAAAACAGGATCGCAGAGCAATAACAATAAACATAATTGCAAATATAATCACACATACACATTACAAGAGAGACACAGATATATCATGGTTCACCCAATGGGCCATGTCCACACTGAAGTTTCCAGTCCTTATTATTATACCATCCAGCAAAGTGAAGGGATACAATCTGCAGCACAGCCGCTGCACTTCCTCTTCACTATCTCACAGTATCTCTTCTCTATCTTAGAGATATTTACAATGAATAAAACCTAATACATCAACCCTATCCATATTACAATGTATTTCTTTTATAGGGGAAATACAATGGAAAAATACCACGGGTTACCCAAAACCATGGGCCAGAAATCTGTTGGCGAAACAACCCAAAATTTTCCTTCGGTGGCTACGCCCCCGAACCTCCATTTCTCAGGGGCATTTCCCTCGAACCCCCATAAATTGGGGGTGTTTCCCCCAAACCCCCTTTCTCGGGGGCGCTGTCCTCAAAACGTCGATGGGGGCCTGCTGGTCCCCGGACCCCCTGGGGATTGTGTCGGGATCATAACCAAAGCTAGGGTACAGACACGATTGAATAATAATATCTCTGAATCTGGAGATCAGGCTCCTCCAAATCCCCATGGAGAAAGGTTGTTTTTACATCTAACTGTTCAAGATGAAAATCTTCTACTGCCACTAGACTTAAAATAGTCCTAATTGAAGTCATCTTAACAACAGGAGAAAATATTTCATCAAAATCTAACCTTTCTTCTGTGCAAACCCCTTTATAACAAGTCTGGCCTTGTACCGCTTCTTACCTCCTTCTTCTTCCTT
This sequence comes from Larix kaempferi, assembly GCA_027924585.1. Classification (NCBI taxonomy): domain Eukaryota; kingdom Viridiplantae; phylum Streptophyta; class Pinopsida; order Pinales; family Pinaceae; genus Larix; species Larix kaempferi. The sequence goes on along the minus strand of BSBM01000259.1, from coordinate 9,749,692 downwards.
CAACCTGTAAATCCATTTGTTCTGCAATGCTCTTTTACCAGTAGGAAAATGAACCAAATCCCAAGTCTGGTTTCCTACCAATGAGTCCATCTCCTCATTCATGCCTTGCTCCCACTTCTTTCTAGTTTCCACCTGCATTGCTTCTTCATAACATTTTGGTTCACTAGCATTAGTCATCAATAATACATTTAAGGAGAGTATCGTTCAGGAAGTCTAATTAACCTGATAGATCTTCTTGCAGTTGCAGGAGTTTCAGGTGCTTGCTGATGTTCTTGATTTTCTGGCACCTTTGGAACTTCATTTTCTTCAATTTCATCAAGTACTGTATACTCTGTTTTTTCTTTTTTTTGTTTCTTTCCCTGCAACTGATCTTTATACATGACCTTTTGATTGAATATCACATCTCTACTCCTAATGATTTTTTTATTTTCATAATCCCATAAGCGATAACCAAAATAATCAACCCCATATCCAATAAAGGTACATTTCTTGGATTTAGCTTCAAGCTTTGTTCTATTATCTTTATCAATATGGACAAATGCTTCACAACCAAATGTTCTAAGAAATGATTAGTTTACCTTTTTACCTGAGCCTCCTCTGGAATACCACCATCCAAAGCACTTGAAGGTCCTCTGTTTATTAAATAAACAACAGTATTTACAGCATCCACCCAAAACTATAAGGGCAACCCTTCATGCAATCTCATACACCTTGCACGCTCCATGATCGTTCCATTCATCCTTTCAAACACACCATTTTCTTGTGGTGTTCCTGGGACTGTCTTCTCTCTACAAATCCCATGGTATGAACAATAACTATCAAACTCCTTGCTGTAATACTCACCTCCATTATCAGATCTGAGACACTTCAACCTTTTTCCTGTCTCATTCTCAACCAAAGCTTTCCACCTCTTTAAAGTAGCAAACACATCAGATTTATGTCTAATGCAATAAACCCAAGTTTTCCCAGTTGCATCATCAATAAATGTAACATAATAATGAGAGACGCCAAGAGATTGTACCTGATCCGGTCCCCATACATCTGTATGTACTAGCTCTAAATTTTCATTCTTCTTCCATTTCCCGACCATGAGAAACCTGACTCTCTTCTGTTTTCCATAAACACAATTCTCACAGAATTCCAAACTTATCTGCTTCAAATCTAGCAGCAACTTCCTTGAGTGGAGAATCTGCATCCCCTTCTCACTCATGTGGCCAAGCCTATGATGCCATAATGCTGTATCTGTTTCTGTGGAAGCTAAAGATATAGAATGGTCAGTATTATGAGGACATAAATACAATGTACCTACCCTGTCTCCTTTTGTTGTCACCATTGATCCTTTAGTAATCTTCTACCACTTTTCTCCAAATGTAGATAGACAACCATCATCTCCCAACTGGCCTGTTGAGATCAGATTTCTTTTCATAGAAGGAATATGCCTAACATCTTTCAACATCCAACCAGTTCCATTCTTAACTTTTATCCATACCTTACCCATTCCAACAATTTTACATGGTTCATCATCACCCAATAAAACATGTCCAAAATCACCTGGAACATAATCATGAAAATATTTTCTATGGGGTGTAGCATTACATGAAGCCCCTGAATCTACTACCCAATAATCACTAGTATTATATAATGTAAGAATCAAAGCATCTTCTAACACATCACCTGCTACATTTGCTTCCTGGGTAGTTTCCTACTGTGCATCTCCTTTCTTCTTTAGAGATCTGCAGTCTTTCTTCAGATGTCCTTTCTTTCCACAGTTCCAACACTCTATCTTTCTTAGTCTAGACTTGGATCTTCCCATTTTAGACTTGTCGCGATTACCTTGGCTCTTTCCTCTCTCCTTTTGTCTTCCCCTGCTCTCCATGGTCAACGCATTACCTGATGTCTCACCTGTGCTTTTTCTTTGCATTTCCTCTCTAAGAATAACACCAATAACATCATCAAATTTTAAGGTGTTTGAACCAGAGACATAGGTACTTACAGCCATGACCAAGCTATTCCATCTTTCTGGCAATGAACACAAGATTAGAAGATCCCTAACCTCATCATCAAAGTTCACACTTATAGAACTTAGTTGATTTGTAACCGTATTAAACTCATTTAAATGATCAATAACAAATCCACGTTCAGACATCTTCATATTAAATAAACACTTCATTAGAAATACCTTGTTGGAGGCCGATGGTTTTTCATACAGCTTACCCAATGTGCTCATCAAACCCTCCATTGTTGTTTCTTTTGAGATATTAAAAGCAACCGACGAAGCCAGGGACAACCGTATTGTTCTTAGTGCCTTTCTGTCAAGAACCTCCCATTCTTTGTCCTTCATAGCCACCGATTGCTTTGCTCTTCCTCCCAATGGTAGGAATAGATCCTTCTAGTACAGATAGTCCTCCATTTGTATCTTCCATAACTGGAAGTTTTTTCCGTTAAACTTCTCAACCTTAAACTTTCCTTCTTCTTCCATTGCTCCCACTCGAACCAGAAACCCTAGCTTCCTGTGGGTTTATCTGCCAAATAGACCTTCGGCTCTGATACCAATTGTTAGAAAAACAGGATCGTAGAGCAATAACAATAAACATAAATGCAAATATAATCACACATACACATTACAAGAGAGACACAAATATATCATGGTTCACCCAATGGGCTACGTCCACACTGAAGTTGCCAGTCCTTATTATTATACTGTCCAGCAAAGTGAAGGGATACAACTTACAGCATAGCCATTGCACTTCCTCTTCACTGTCTCATAGTATCTCTTCTCGATCCCAGAGATCTTTACAATGCATAAAACCTAATACATCAATCCTAGCCATATTACAATGTCTTTCTTTTATAGGGGAAATACAATGGGAAAATACCATGGGTTACCCAAAACCATGGGCTCAAAATCTGTTGGTGAAATAGCCCAAAAATTTTCTTTGGGGGCTGCGCCCCTGAAACCGCATTTCTCGGGGGCATTTCCCTCGAACCCTCGTAACTTGGGGGATTTCCCCCCAAACCCCCCTTCTCGGGGGCGCTGGCCCCCGCGCCCCTCAGCCGGGAGAGTGCAACCACTCCCCAAGACCCCCTGGGGATCGTGCTGGGATCATAACCAAACCTGGGGTACAGACATGGCTAAATAATATTATCTCTGAATCTGGAGATCAGGCTCCACAAACCAACAAATATAACAATCTGGAAGTTTCTTCATCAGACAAATTCAAGTGAGTCTTGATGTAGTAATAGCCCAATATTTCAGAAGCATTGCACAACAATAATATTGCTACTTGGTGAGCTGTTGCTATAATTTCTATTGGCCATGCATCAAACTTACCAATTATATTACAGGTTCCCAGGGAATATATCCATGTAATTTTTCTCTGTTGGGATCCTCTGGAATAATTTTTTTGGAACACTTCCACACATCTAACCATCTTTGTAGGTACATTAATCTCAGAACTCTTGTATGCTGGCAAAATTACCATTGTCGGCCAAATTCTGGTTCTCAAAACTGTTACATTAAACTCTATTCCAAGATGGATATTTCTATTATTATTAAGATATTCTTGGAATCTACTCCGGCTCTCCATTGATCTTGTCAAATCTGTAAGCATGTGCCCCATATTTCTGCATCAGCTTTGACAATATGCTCTGCTCAAGAACAACATCACTTATATACTCTACCAATTCCACCACATTTTCAATTATATTATTCTTACTTAAGATTTTGTTAAAGCTATCTTTTTAAGTATAAAATCACATAGTGTAGCCAGCCATCCTCCGCTAGTAGTTCGTCCAATTACTTTATTGCAGAAACTCATATGCTTCTCTTAATGCGCTGGAAAAAATAGTATAGTACTGAAAACGATCTACAACATATTTCATATGCTTATCAAGTAATTCTATAACCTTCCCCACAAATGAAGACACTTCTTGCAGAATATACTTTTATCCAATCTCTTTGAGTCACGCTTTATAGCATCTTCAACCTGTTTAACAAGTGGAGTTACTTCACGAGTAACATAGTCCTTAAAAATATTTGCAATTGATTCCCATCCATTAAATTTAATTAAGTAAACATGATCATTTATATTTATTTTAAAATTAAAAAAATATTTTTTCATATATTTAATTTTAATTTTTTTAATAAATTATATATTTTATCTTTTATTATTATATAAAATAATTCAAATTTTATTTATAATATTAATTTATAATTATTATTTTAAGTTTTAAGTTTTGATAATTCATCAATAACAATATAATTTATTTTTTTAGAATTTAAAATTATGAATTTGATAAATTTTATCTAATATATTTCAATAACAATAGCAATAACATAAATTTAAATTTTAAGTGTTTTTTAAATTTTTTTTATTAATTTTTTATTATTGATAAGAGTATCTAGAAGATGTGGTAATGAAGGTTATTTGTTGAATAAAATTTATCGATAACAGTTAGTTTAAAGCTTAATCACTTTTGTAATTTTTATTTATATGGTAATGTTCATATTTGTAAAAATATGGTTACATTTTGATAAGTTGGCCTAGATGTGTTTTGCTCTTTCTCTTTTGTTTCAAGCCACTTCTTGCATTGTGGCATATCATTTGGAATCATAGCCTTTGATCATGGCCTCTCCATCTATGTTAGTTTATTTGGCCCACATGTCCATCCAGAGTTCATTCAATGTAGGGTTTTCTTAAGGTTTGCTCTTCATTCTAATTGTTATTGTTTCCATGTTTTTGTTCATTTTGCTTCCATGCCCACCCAAAACACGTTCTATTTGAGGCTTACTCCACCCCGAGCACTTTCTATTCTTAGATTTGGGTTCCTTTAGCTCCTATGCCCACCCACAATTATATGTTCATTCACTGCCTCAATATATTTTGATGCCCACTACTCCACCACAAGTATTTTGGATTTTAGGATATGATATCTTTTGACTATAGTCCCCCCCAATACTCCTCTTTGTTCTCATCAGTGAGTTCCCGTTAAGTTATTTACCTCCACCCTCGATTCACATAGGGCTCCACTCCTTTAGAAACGACTTCCTCTTCAACAACCAACTTCTTGTTCATCATGGGTACATTTACTAATGGATTTGATTCTTTTGTCTTGAACACCCACTCAAACTCTTTTTGTTCTCATTTTGGGTTCTTTTTGTGATCCTCAATACCACCTGTTGTCAGGGAAAGTATCCTATAGCAGGGGAGAGACTACCAATGTATTGATGTAGAAAGACATACATACAATGTTCTGCAAATACAATTACTAAGCAAAGAGATCAGGGTTAGAAGGTTGTGTACCTTATTCAGAAGGTTGATCCAAGCCTTTCTCTTCCTTTCTCTTCAATGCAACAACCTGCAAAACAACTTCAAACCTTACTCAAACCAGTTTGAATACAAACAAAAGGATTGATATTTATAATAACATAAAACATCAACTTGTAATCAGATTTGAAACATATAAGAACAAATCATATTTGGGAAAGGAAGAATATCTGATCTTTATTAATTCATGGAACAAGTACATAAATTGTACCTTCCTGCAACAAGCACCATCGTAACCAGACCTTGCTCTCTCTTGAGTAAGAATTCCTCCAGCATTACATTACCAAAAGTTGGCTCCCCTTCTCCAAGGCCCTCCCTTTGTATTTATGGAAAGGGTAGGAGGATAACTTCGAAGGGTGTTTGGCATAGGTAGTTGAGTAAGTTGGAATAACTCCCAAAAATAATCCATAGTTATTTTTTTATATATATTTTTCGAGATTTCTTAAGATACCCACGGCTATGACATAGGACAACTTGTGAGCGACTCGCGGCTATCCTAAATCGCAGCTAGTGGGCACAAATTTTCAAAAGTTACTCGCGGGTTGTCAGTGTAGACACCCATGGCTAACCTGCATGTTGGAAAGCATAAGAGTCGTGGTTATGCTCTAAAATAGGCAGAAAAAAATATGTTTTGAGGAAAGGACTGTAAGGCTCAGCTCTAAGTCATCTAAGGTCAAGTAATCTCTTCCATCCATAGTGTCCTTTGTGTGACGGACAAGGCAATGTGGTCACGGATGAAGAAGTGATAATTTGACCGATAACAGATGTCCCCTAATGTATGAGGTCAGAGGGAAATGATGGACGAAATGCATTACAATCCATGAAGAGGAGGGGCGAGGAAACCACAGGATGAGATCACAAAAAGTACCTAAAACAGAAACAAGGTCAGCCACTGATTACAATCTTGATATCGGGAGATGTTCAAAATGGTAGACCATGATATCCAATACATAGAAGAGAGATGTATATAGCATGGCCACTAAAATACAAGTGTGGATCCATGTCAAAACAAGAGATCATAGACATAACAACAAATTGGATATATGTCTCATCAAGAGCAAAAAATGGGTGTGGCTCAGTCTTGCACAACTTGGGAAATAACAAAATATGATGATGCTATTATAGGCCCAAGGTCTTCATCCAAACCGTCTCAAGGTATGAGTCCTAACGGCCATGTGAATAAATGAGTTGAGGTCGAACATGGAGGACACTATTTGATTACCGACCATTGATGTGAACCGTTAACAAACACGAGGGCATCCACCAATAATGAAAATGGGGCCCAAGGTACCTAGTACATTCTAACAAGTATGAATAAGGGGTATTGAAGTCGAACACTTGAAGAATCCATCGAGTATGAGACATTGATGTATTCCCACTACTCAATAGTGATGGAAATTGCCACTAGTGACTGCAATCCCCATGGTACTACCAAAACTCTAAACTTCATTCCCAGAGCAAGATGAGTTGAAGTCGATGGGAATAAGTCCGTTGGAAGGGAGGCATTAAAGAATCCTCCATCATCCATCACAAGATTCAATCAAGAGGTTGATCTGATCTAGAGTAGGACTAAGTACATGATGAAACATACTGACATCAAGGAATGGCCAACACATGAGGTCAAGGCAACTACAGAATGGACGACATAGATTGTATCCTTGAGCAATGAGCATGAAACAAGAGTGACTTAGGCATCTTTTTGAAGACAAAGGGACCATGATATAAATATGCAATGTAGGAGACATTAACAGATTCTCCATATGATTGGAAGAGTAACCAATCGGAGGAGTAAAAACTCTGAGATCAGGTTTATCCTATGGCCAAAACTAGAACCCAACTTGTTTGATAGACTCAAAAAGGTGCCTTGTTCAAGGACATAGGTGACTTGCTTCCATTACATTGAAAGATAAATAACATTATACCCTCCCTTTTCTTTTTTTATTAAAGAATGTATTATCTTAATTTTAACGAGCATGAAAAGGTGGAAAAGAAAGCTCGATAATATCCTTCTTATTAGTTTTAATGAGTCCAAGAAAGAAAACTCAATAGTCCTTCTTCATTTTTGAAATAAGCTCGAAGAGGGGATAGAAGAATGCTTGGTGTCCAACCATGTGTAGGGAAACTCGGGACTTTCTTCATGTTTTAACGAGTTTGAAGAAGAGATATACTAGTAATCGATAGTTTATGGATCTTTGGATTTTAATATCGAGCCCAGATTTGCTTGTGCTCGCCGATGTTTTCATATTTAAGGAGTCTGAGAAACTTAAACAAGAACTCCATACACCTACTTGTTAAATTTTCAGAATTTACTTCAATCTGATCTAGGATCTTAACTAAGAGAACAACATGTACAACAAATCTACAACATATCAATCATGGACATAATAATGCAAGCACACAAGAGACACAGAGTTTACTTGGGGAAAATCATAAAGGTGAAAAACCCTAATAACTTCCTCAGAGATAGATAGAGCAATGATACAACCAGAATATAAGAGATAGTATTCTCTTAGCAGTAGAGCCTCCTCCTCCACAAATGCGCCACTCTCCCAAGTGTGAGTGAGAGAATAGAATGTGTAAAATGAGAGAGACACACTCTCTATTTATACACTAACTCGACTTGACCTTTACTCAACTAGGTCGGCCTCAACTTAACCACTTAACATAATTCTGACTGGGACGACCCCCACTAGGGTGGTCTAATAACCCTTTGACCCACATGGACGACCCCCAATAGGGTGTTCTAATAACCCTTTGACCCACATGACTTATACAGGGCCGACCCCAACAAGGTGGTCTAATAACCCATCAAGTATAAGTTACGACACTTATAGTATAAATGACGACACATCCGTATAGAGGAATAATAACATCTCTATAGGAATACAACCACTTCCGTATAGAGGAATAATAACATCTCTATAGGAATATAATATACATATATGTGAAATACATTCCGAAGTTACATAAACATCAACACTACTTGTGGATTTTAATATCGATCCCGAGTTGGTATATGCTCGCCGGTGTTTTCATATTTAAAGAGTCTGAAAAACATAAAAAAAAACTCCATATACCCTCTTGTGGATTTCACATCGATCCCGAGTTGGTAAATGCTCACTGGTGTTTTCATATTTCGAGAGTCTGAAAATCCTAAAGAATACTCCAAAGGGTTCGTTTTTCGTAAAGTTAGTCTCCTCACCCGAAAAAAAGGCAAAACAATGTGAGAGAGAGCTCTTCTATCCAAGTATGACTGGAGTATACCTTTTTCATAAATAATCCACAAATATCTGAAAAATGGGTAAACTTATATCAAAGTGGATGACTGTTCAAGTCCTTTAACAAGTCTGAACAAGACAAGTATGCTCGACAATCCTGTTAGTTTTAAAGAGTCTAACAAGAGCATGGAAAAACTCTATTAGACCATGGAAACTTAATATTAGGTAAAAATAATGTACATGGTATAAGTTTCTTGATCTGTCAAATTACCGACGGGTTGTAGCTAGAAACAACATCAATGGATAGCATAAAATGTTAGTTCAAAGTGCACAAAGGGTTTCAAAATGACATAAATTGACAAAAAATATTAAAGTGTTAAGCTAAATTGGCATGTCAAAATTAAAAAAAACCTCTGTATAACTAACTTTTGCGACTGATGGTGAGAGAATGCCTTTTAAAGCTTTACCTAATCAACATAACTAAAAAATGGTCATTTATAATTAAATAAAGTTAAAAAAGGAAATTGAAAATATATAAAGTGGGAAAAGATTAAAAAGAAATTCTATATATAGAGCCAAATAAAAACATAACTCACCAAAACATTTTACCATTGGAGCAATGGGTGAAAAAGACATCTTACTTCAACTGTTGATTTCGAGCAATCCAGGAAAAGAATCCGACTTTCGTCACTTGTAGGAAAATAATCTCAACCTTCTTAAGCATTTCCATTCATTATTTTAAATTTTTAGTGATTTTTTGAAGTTCATTGCTGAGTTTAAAAATTAGGGCCTCATACCCGCGGGTCTTCCTGAGTGAAACTCGCAGGAACGAAAAATGTGTGCGGCTTCACTTCAGGTAGAATTGTGGGTACTCGCCTCTGTGTAAGAGGTGAACTCACTGGTGGTGCTATTTAAAAATGAAAATGCTTCAAACTAATTAAATGAATGAAAATATTTGATGCAGGATGGTTTTGACTTGGAGGGAGATGGAGCATGAGGCCATGGACAGGTTGGCCATGGGATATCCAATCACTTTGAATACATTACGAACGTGTGGGATTCTCAATTTCTTCCGTACAACGAATATGCCTATGCAAACGCATATACTCCAAATGCTTGTAAATTATTGGGATGTCGATCACAGAATGTTCAATATCTAAGGTGAGATGTTGGAAATCGCCATTGAGGACATCTACTTCATAATCGGCTTGTATCGATGGGGTGAAGTAGTAAACATCAAATGCACTTTTAGAGGATTCGGGGCTCTATCTATCTAAGACTATATCAACAGATATTGTGCGGCTGGCACCGAGAAAAGTGGGATCCAAGTACCAATTGGCCAGATTGTTAGCTTCCCACTAAACGTAATCCTGAGTACCATAAATAGGATCAGGCGAAGTGTAGCTCAACACTTGGCCTCGAGGAACTATATGAAAATAGGTGTTTAATGCCTAAGGAATGTCATCTTTGATTGGTGCTTATGGATACTAGTCAACATGAAGCAATAGTTGAAGGAATGTAAGACATGGAGAAAGAAGAAATTTGGATATGGAAGTATATTATGCTCTTTCTTCTTCGAGAGAGTCCCTGCTTTGAGTCCGGGGATGGATCTACCAGCGTTGAACCCCTGCAAGCCACTAATGAATCAATGGGGTGATATATTTTTGCGTCAGGGTGGAGGTGAAACAAGCCTATCATACTCCGATGATGACTATCTAGGGTGGTGGAGCCGCTAAGTTTCGGTGGTCGAGCAGTTTCCGTATGCAGGGATGGATTTCTGAGGAGATCCATAGATCATGCTGCCTCCAGGGGAATCCTGGGGTGAGATAGGTACCACAATGTTTTTGTTTTTTGAAAAGTTATAATTTTTTTATGTCTTTTTATATATATGATTTTTATGATGAGTAAGAGAATTGACAAAATGTATTGTATGCAGATGTGGGGCCCACAAGACATGTTGGACATCCGAGGACATATGTACGACCAACGGATCTGGGTGGCGTGGATGACATGCCGAGGACTATTGAGGGAAATATGAGTCAGTTGACTAATGATATCCCTACATATAGGATAGAGCACATGCCGCTCGAGATGCAGGAGCATGTTGTAGGGGTGCCCCCAACCTAGATTAGGTTACATAGGAAAGTATCCAGGCTGGTCATATGTTACAGGGATGTCGTTGCAGAGCTAGCTGAGGCTCTTACCTCACCATAGAGAGTGATGTATATTATTATTTTTGAGGCTGTTTATGCCCCTTTGTATATTTTGACAGTGGATGACTCAAACTCATATGTATTTTTTGGACCATATATATATATATATATATATATATACAGTAGTGATTATATACATGCATGCTTATGTGTTTTAAATGTTATTGTGTGTGATACAAATTCCAATCAACGACATAATTTTCAAATGAATCAGCTAATGCATTTAAAGTCCTTGAAATATGTTGGTATGTAATGAAATCAAAATGTCTTTCAAGCAATCTAACTCGCAAAAATTGACGTAACAAAGAAGGATCTTGAACCTGTACTCACCCGACAACTGAAGTACTACTCACAGGAATCAAGTCGTACCTCCAAATGTGAAATGATGTGATGAATAGCATCTCGGAGTAACTCGATGACCACACTATACTCAGCTAAATTGTTCATCGTAGGGCCCAAAAAAGAACCTCCCGAAGAAACAAGCTGGCCAAAGGATGAGTAAATAACCCAAGATGATAAAGCGAACTGACGAGTGTGGCGACTAGCGCCATAGGCGAATCCTATGAAGTACTTGGTTGTCATCTGAAAACACAATCCAGAAGACACATAAGGCAATAAATCCAAAAAATGAATAAATCTACAAAAATGTATAGCTATAGTACAAGAAAAACCATGTATGCCTAAGTGTAATAATTTTTCATGTAGATCCCATTTCTAGGCTCAAGTGACAAAGGGATCTATGCCTAGCTTCTCCTCGTAAGACCAAGCATAAACGTTGTGAAATTGGTGTACAAAGTGATCTCCTGTGGAGAACAGTTTGCTCCAATAAAGATGTTTTCCACAACATTCAGTTTGGTGGAAATATTGATCGCTATAGTCTTCAAAATGTTTTCCATATTACCTTTGGAATAAATATTTGTTTTAGTAGAAGGAGTGATGGACAAATCGATATTCCCACCGGGTCTCATTGAAAACTCACCATTCTCAATCCTGTCTAGATTTGGAAGAAAGTAGGATTTGTGATGCATGTGTTCCCAAGGATGATCTAGACCTATCATAGATTCCAGGATAGCCTCATCGGAAGGAAAAAAAATCCAAACAGTCAAAATAATGGGTGGAGTTAACTGACCATGCAGGTGCATAATAAAAAATATGACTCAGCTAATACCGACGGAGTCGAGATATGATACATTGCAACATTTTGTGATGCTTGGTACGCCACTTCTGTAATGGACAGGGGCACATTTGGTTCTTGTTGAGTCGGAAGGATCCACAGATGAGTCGTTTGATTAACCGCAAAAACTTCCCGAGATGATGTATCGTTAGTACTCATATAACTAATGTAATGTACAGGAGCAGGTAGGTCAAATGTGCCCATCAACGATGAATACATACCTACTCCTAAGCTCTCATTGGACGGACGAGCTTCATCAATCAAAGGGATATTTGAATCCGATGAAGGTGTGTTGTTTTTTCGAGTGAAGGATAGTTGATCAACTGTGATGATCTTACCTTTGTGGGGGAACATACGTACTCAGAAAATAGATGAGGGGATGGCTTGCATAGCATATGTCCAACTTCTTCCCAACAACAGATTGTAGTCGAGAGAAGCTTATATAACTTCTACCTCCATAGACACTACCTTACTGGAAATTTGAATCTCAAATGCTGGTAAGACTCCATGCAGATGGAAAGATTTTCTGTCAAACGCGGTAAGTAGTGTAATTGAAGGGTCTAACTCAGGAGAACCCAAGGATTTAAAACATGATATAGACATTACGCATGCCGATGTGCCTTCATCTACCATCGTTTGTCCAATAGACTTTGAACCATGGACTAATTCGATCTGAAAGGCTACATGATAATGCAACCAGGGTTTAATATTGGACATATAAAATCTAGAAAGCATACTTGATGAGTCCATGCTACCTATTGCCGCTAGGAGTGCATTCCGCTGTGAAGGGAATCTTTGCAAGACTTCTTGGGAAGACATAGCACATGGTGTTTGGGCTAGTTCCTCTACAACATAGTAGTTTGGAGTAGCCTGCGTATTAGGGTTGTGCATAGCCCATTTGTAGACACCCTTTGGTATCTTCGGCAAGGCTCTGTTGGTCTCTTAATGTGGAGAGGAAAAAATGACCCAGGGACCTCTTTATCTTTCCGCTACATATCCGATTTATAATTCCTGGATCTCATTTGTAGTAAGGTGTGTGAGTTAACCATGTTGATATGCGATTGATCAGTTGATGTGGCACGATGAGTGCCCCAAGTATTAGAGCTTCCAGAAGTTGGGCCTTGTCCTTTGGAAAATAGATCCTTCAGGACAACCGGTTTCTTTTCACGCAATAGATTCCGGGCTTCTTCAATGAGAGGGCATTGGTGAGTGAGGTGGTCATCCTTACAGAGCTTGCAAGGAAACTTTACCTTCTTTTTGTCTCTCTATCCCTCCTCAACATTTTTGGCATTTTTGGGTTTTTGTTGGTTTCCCTCCCCTTTCTTACCCTTCTTCTTGGGTTGTTGAGGACCCTTTTGGTTTGCCTGCACACTTTGTACATATTCTTTTTGTGAAGGGGAGGGTGTAATCATAGTTGCTTCCGCTGTAGATTGCTTCATATAAAGTTGTTGACGCAATGTCTATCGACAAGGGTTCACTTCGCACTGTCACCAACAAACTATCAACCCAAACTCCCTTATACACCATCCCGGAAAGGTGTAGCCCTTCCCAACAACACTTGCGGAGCAAGTGCAGTCTCACCCGAGATGGATAAGGGGGCTGCTGGAACCAAGTTTCCGCAGTGAGGTAGAGGATATGCACACATTAACTTCGTACTAACCAGAGATTATAATATTCACAACATACTATTAGCTTATCATTCACATTCTAAGTCATTCGCACAGTTCAACAAACATTCATAACATATTTGACATGCTTATTCAGATTAACAACACTTCTTAAACTTATAACATATTCGCATCAGTCAATATTCTAAACATTTACATACCACATTATTCATCATCGCATCATTGCATAAGAATAAAGACATGGATTACATCATAACCGAGCATCTCCATTCATTCATCAACCCTACGGAATGAACCTCGCAGAAACTGTCAATACATCGTGTTGCGGATACAAAACGAACCCAAAAGATAGGATCAATCATCCAAAACTAGATGCCCTTAGGCTTACAATCCTACTCTATTTATATTCTTCTATTTGATTACAAAATGGTCCACATGACTGACTTAACTAATCTAACAATTCTTGCGCTCTCACGAACACCGCGAATGGTCCTTCTTTCGTGGAATGGCCCTTTCAAACCTGTCGGCTTCTGCACTTCCTGCGGATCTATCCCGTGCCAATAGGCCCCCAACAAAAACTTGTGGCTCACCTCGAGCCACCTCAGCTAGACATTGTTGGTTTGTACCCATCCTTCGTTGTGTTCTGTTTATGAAACTGTTCTTTCCATCGGGAGATCGCTATTGTGTACTTCTCAATTTTGTTCATCGATCATTGGCTCGCTGCCATGTATTTCTCAAACTCTTATGGTGATCAGCCGGCTTGTTGTTATGTACTTCTCAAACTCATCCTCTAGTCTTTGAAAACCTGATGCAGATTGAGGAGACATCGATGAGCAATGCCGAGGTACGTAACAGGCCAATTGCTCTGGCACATCTGTTTCACACCTGAGATCACTTCCTATCGGGACTAGGGGGATACCGCCCCTGTCATTCTGGTGGTCACCGGACCACGAAGCTTTGAACTAACACCACATACCTAGACATCTTGGATAAAACTTCGCTTCTATGAAAACTGAGTGCCCACGCCTCTTCCTTCTCAAGGAGTTCATGCACACTCGTCGTTTGGGCTTGCAACGCACCTGGTGTGCTACTGCACGAAATGAAATGGATCATTTCCACAGCCTCCTTAGAATTCCTAACTTATCCAATTACTTGATATACTCACAGCATGTGTTCTGCTCTGGTAAATACCTATTTGCTAGCCTCTAGTGCTTGTATTTATGCATTTCCTTCTTCCGGGATACCTGCCTCGAAAATCATTCGCAAATCTGGTCACCTAAGGTGCCGATTCTGTCATCATTTGTTTCCTGCGTGTTGAGACCAGAATTCCTCCATGCATAATGGCGACCATACTTCTCCCAGCTTCCCTTCATGTCAAAATGTGGGAACCGTCACCCGTGGTGCCACCATCCATGCTACCATGGTGTGTTTCCATGTGCCAAATGTGCCGGACCCCATCGCCAATCCATGCTAGCTAATCGATCATACATGCGAAAAAGACCTGTCTGCTGAAAAAGTCATGTCTACTATCGATTCATAATGATTGCTGACCCCACAGCTTTCATAGCATAGACCCCAACTGTGATACAATTACCTTCTCTTCCTGTTGGTGCACCATCTTTCCATCACCATTTTTTTATTTTTATTTTTTTACTGGTCCTCATCCACTCTGCCTCGAATCATGGTGATAAGGCTTCAGCCTATTCCCATTGAATAATTTAGGTAAAAATACTCCATTCAGACTTTGTAACTGCACTGCACCTCTGTTGGTGACAAAAGTGACAACATATGGTCCCGACCAGTGGATTTGCAACTTACCGAGGTGTTTCAGAAACTTACTGTCATACAACAGAACTGTATCCCCATTCTGAAAGTGCTTGGACTTGACATGGTGGTCGTGCCATGCATTCTACCAGTCTTTTTTGACTTTCTGATGGAACCCTGCAATGAATCGATCTTCGTCAAGCTGTATTAGTTGTGTCAACCATTCCTCCATCGTGCCATCGTCGCTCATCCCTATTGCTGCTGCAATGCACAAGCTGGGTACTATGTATTCCATCGGCATAACTGCTTCCTGGCCGTAAACAAGCTTAAATGGGGTCTGGCCAGTCAGTCGTTTGCATGTGTTGTGATATTCCCAAAGGACCGCTGGGATTTTTAGGTCCCAGTCGTCGCAGTTCACATTACACACCTTGGTGAGGGCATGCTACAATATCTTATAATTATTGAATGCCTTGACTGTCCCATTTTCTTGTGGGTGGTAAGGCATACTCTTCTTGTGCTGGATCTGAAACGCTTCTGTCACCGCGGTGATTTTTTGGTTGACAAAGTGCATCCCTTGGTCGCTTAACGACACTTTTGGACACCCAAACCTGGTGACCATATTGTTGAATAGGAATCGTACTGCAGTCGCAGCTGAACAATCTCTTACTAGTGCAGCTTCTGCCTAATGCGCCAGGTAGTCTGTCACAGTGATGATGTAACATGACCCTGTTCTCTTCCCCGGTGGGTTGATGGGTCCCACAAAATCAACAACCCATTTTTCAAAGCCATGCAGTGTTACTTGTGGTACTAGCGACATTTTGTCTCAACGTGAGGGATTTCTGGTTCGTTGGTATACATCGTAGCTCTTGGCATAGTCCGTAGCATCTCCATCCAAAGTTGGCCACCATAGCCCTGCTCGAAGGATTTTCCTAGAAGTTGTTGTCCACCATAATGTCCCCTTGCAATTTCGTCATGACCTTTCGACAAAATATGCTCCTATTCACGAGGAAGGATGTACTGTCGCAGAATCTTATCTGGTCCCATTTTGCATAATTCTCCTGCTATTAACTGGAAGTTTGCAAATTGAATGACTAGCTGCTTCTTTTGGCTGGTAGTGAACTCGGCTGGCGCCTCCCTTGTTTCCAAGAATTTAATGGTTTGTTCATAGTGGTTATCGACCATGCCAATCCTAAAAACTTGAGCATCCGAGAATCCTTCATCAATGCTCCTTGGTTCTTACCTTGACTCTATTCATGAGAGATGATCAGGTCCCGTGTTCAATTGTCCCGGTTTTACGATAATCTCAAAATCAAACTCCTGAAAAAACAATAACCAACGACAGATATTCCCCCCCAACACAGGCTTGTTCACCAAGTATTTCAGCGTGGAATGATCTGTGAACATCTTGAAGTGCCCCCCTAAGAGGTAATGCTGGAATTTCTACAAATCATAGACCATATCCAACCCTTCCCGCTCGGTGGTCGTATAGTTCTTCTGTGCAGTAGACAATTTTCTACTTGCGAAGGATATTGGGTGGTCAATGTCACCGGTTCCTGGTTGGCTAAGATAACATTGAGTGCGACTGAGGACGCATCAACGTGTACACGAAATTATTTTGTCCAATCCGGGAATGCGAGGATTGGTGCTGCGACCATCTTCTCTTTCATCATGTCTAGTATTTTCTGACATTCCTTGGTCCATTCAAACTTAGCATCCTTCTTTAGTAACTTCTCCATGGGTGTTGTGATGGTTGCATATCCATGAATAAATTTCCTGTAGTAACCTGTGTGTCCCAATGTCGCTCATAGTTGCTTGGCCATCGTTGGTGGTGGGAGGTCGACAATGATGGCAATATTCTCCGGATCTACCAACATTCCTTCTCTGTAGACAATGTGTCCTAACACGATGCCGAACGGAGCACAGAAGATACACTTCTTGAGGTTCAGGGAAATTTGGTGCTATCAACAGTGTTCTAGCATGAGTCTTAAGTTTGCGACATGATCCTCGACTAACCCATATACCATCCAATCATCCATCTAGACAGCAAGAAACTTGTGAATATAATATTTGAAGGTCGCTACCACTATTCTAGAAAAGATTGCAGGAGAATTCTTTAATCCAAATGGCATCACCATGTACTGAAAGCATCCCACTCCGTGGTGAATGTAGTCTTGTGTCGATCTTCTTTCACAATCTTGATCTGGTGGTAGCTCAAAAATCCATCCGTAAAGGAGTATATCTCCTGATATCCTACTCCTTCGAGCACCTCATCTGTGAATGGGGTCGGGAACGGATCATGTAGATAGGCATCATTTAGTTTCCTTAGGTCGACACAGATTCATACTTCGCCGGTTTTTTTTTCCTAGATGACCATTGTACTGATCCATTCTGATTCATCCACTAGTTCTATAATGCCTGCCTCCAACATTCTTTCAATTTTAGCTTGCACACGTTCCTTGTATCTCGGGTTCAATCAATATGGCCACTGCTTATCGACTTCGCATCAGGTTTTAGGGGGATCTTCATTTCCCCTAAGTCTCCGGAAATTCCCTTCATCTCTGAGAATTTTGCTGGAAACAAATCCCGAAACTCATGTAGTAGGTCAGTCATCTTCGCAATGGTCGAATCATCCCAGTAGTCACCAATGCTTGCGGACTTTGGGTTTTCCTCCAACCCAATGTTCACCTTCTTGATCTTCAAGGGTTGCTGAAATTTGTTTGACTATATATCTGGTGCCACAACACTGCGACTACCCTCTTATTCTGTTACATATGTAGCCGTGGGGTCATCATCATCTTCTGGCTCTTCGGTGACATTGTAACACTCCATCAGCATTTCTAGTGTCACACTCCATTGGAGTGCCATCGGTTGTCCGGTCAGTACCACTTCAAATATCTTTCTACAGATTGCCTAAAGAATGGTGTGGATTAAGGGATTTTCATTTGAGAATGAGAACGTTTGGCTAAAGCCAATGGTAAGTTGTTCCCAAGATGTCGTCCCATGTCATAGTTCTCTTGCGACATACTATCTCTGCGGTACCTCATCCAATGTGTGTACGAATGCATGTACCCACTCCTGTCGTGCTCTCGATCCCCACTGATGTTGAAAGGCATTCAGATGCACCTTTGGGTTGCCTCATCCGTTGTATCACATCTGTTCATTCTCCACAGCTTCGCCGAACCGAACCTCCATGAGGCGTCGACATAGTGGCCAAGATGTGATGTTTGATTTGTGCACTGCCCACCATTGTGCAGGAGTAGCCTTGTGGTTCTGCCACTTTTTCCTCAAATTCTGTGAGAAACATGCCCAAGTTGGGAAATCCCTCATAGGTAGGTAACACATACTCCTTCGTGGCTACCCGTTGCAGGGACTGTGTTATTCATGTGCATCTTCGAAAGGACACTTCATGCAACCAGTTCTGCCAATTCTCAAGGGCCTCATCTGAATCGGAGGATGTTGAGTTGTCAATGCACCATCCTAATTCTCCATCCATTGTAGGATTAACATAATCCTCAGAAATGTTATACACATTGTCCCATGCTTCTGCAAACTCGTCTCTAGCTGGCTTCGTATAGAGCAGCCCTTTCGCAGGTTCCAGTGGTGCGATGACTCTCATTTCTTGATTCTCGAATGACATTATCCTTTTCTTAAAGTTGATAATTGCTTGATTCTCCATGGCCTCGTCTATCCCCAACAGTACCGGATAGGGACTGGTGTTATCCACAATTTCAATGACATTGAAATCAACATACGTTTTGAGCCCTTCAATTTCAATTGGAAGTTGACATACCTGACCAAGTGGGGTGACCTTGCTCTGGTTCGCCAGTTGCAACTGTACTAGTGACCATGTCATACGTAGCTTTCCCATTATCTCCCACGTTCATTTAGTCAGAATATTCACATATGAACTGAAATCCAAAATTATAGAGTCGACATCAAATTCTCCGATCTATGCCGACATCCGCATATCCTGCCTTTTTTTCTTTTATGTATGCGATCAACTCTCTGTTCTAGTCATGCACCTCCTCGTCATTGCAGTAGACTAGCTATTTATTCCAGCACATCTGGGTCCTTTTCCAAATCCAGGCAACTTCCCAAGAAGGATTTTAGAGTTTTTTCCTTCCTTCACGACTTTGTCGAGTCGAACGTCGGTGGCATGTCATAGATTTCTTCTTCAAGAGGTATCTGCCTCCTATTCCTCATTGTATCCTATGCCTTAAAAAATATGTCCCTTTCCACTTTTGCATCGACGGTGACCTGCTTCCGATGTGTTTGTGTTGGTATGACATTGGTGTGTGGCCTATCGCCCCCTGTCACTTCCCCTCCTCGTGTCACTATCCCGACCGTTGCATGGTTACCTCTGGCTTCTGTAGAAATCATTTGTACAGCATGTGGCGCATTAATATTATTTGGGTTCTGGTTCTAGGGTGGATGCTTAGTTTTCCATTTCGCAATAAGCTGAGGGAAGTCTTCTATACTATGATCTACAACACTGCAGTATGTACACTGCGGCGCAGGGTTTGGACAATCCCTCTGGTAGTGCCCCTGTTGTCCGCAATTGTAACAGATGATTGGTCCTCTTCCCTGTCCAGCAGCTCCTCCGCGTCCCACACCGGTGCCTCGGCCTCTGTGGAATCCTCCCCTGAAACCTCCACATGGTGGTCCATATGGTTGATACTTTGTTTGCTGATACTATTGTTGCCCATACTATTGCTGGCCATATGACGGTGGTGGATACTGCGGGTGCCCGTATTTCCCTTGGTCGTATTGCTGTGGTTGGTTAAACTACGGCTGACTATACTACAGTTGCTGCTGCACCAACAGCAACTCTTATCCCTTCGTAAAATACGTGTCAGTTGTTTGTTCTTGCAGTAGGTCATAGGCCCCGCAGTCCTTCTCATCATGGCCAACCGATCGACAGAACTTGCAGTATAAGTTTGTTTGCTTTGATACCATCTTTTGGAGATATACACATTCCTCCGGCCAATGCCCTCTGGTCTGACAGACACGACACCATGGCATGCTTCCTTGGAAAAGGGGGTTTGGTGCCCTTGACTGTAAATACTCCTAGAATTTTGGGCAATTGTCCTTATGGTGCCCCTCACCTCTACATCTGGTGCACCGTATGTTTCCACGGATTTCCTTCCCCTTCTTGATATCCTCCAATTGAAGTGTTAAGTTGGCCAACTACGCCTGAACTCTGTCCATTCCCATCCCTACTTCGCTGATTGGTGAAGCCTTTAGCTTCATCACAATCTCTAATGCTTTTGCCTGTGTTGCGACTTTTTGTTGCATCAGTGGCCCTCGGATATGCGGTACCAGTCTTGCGATGAACCATTCTTTATGTTGCAACACATTTATCGGAAAGCTCACTTTCGCTATCAACGTCTTGTAGCACTGATCGAATTCCCACATTGACTCATTCAGGAATTGCTTAATCTCCTTAAGCTTAGTGACGTACTACGACTCAGATCTTGGTTTTTTAAATTCATCAATCATCGTTGTTCTAACCTGCGCCAATGTCTTGGCTGTTGTTCCCACTAGAACCTTTACAAACTTCATGTACCAGTCTAATGCCTGACCCATAAGGGTTGTCGCTAGCTATCCCATATTTATAGTGTCATCTTGAACCTGCTTCAAAGTCCAGACTGCTTCGCATATAAACCAATATTGTTCGGGATCCTCGGTCCCATTCTCCTAGAAGGTGGGCATCTTTTCCTCATCTACCATCCTAACGTTGCTAGTATTGTTGTTCACTGAAGCGCTACTCTTATTGATTCACGTAGGGCAACTCCGCGAGTAGTTTTGATTTCTTCCTATAAAATTTGGAGTAGTGCACCGGGTTGAAGGTACGTGGTAACTTACGATCTGACCTCCTTCTGCTTCTAGGTTAGCTTGTTCAACGTCTCCTTCGCAATAAGGTCGCTTCCTCGCTTGTGGTCTTGTTTCACAGTTCTTCCTTCCGGTCCTCTCAGGAGACTCTCTGTCAGTCCTCCTCTTATTCTCAGGACGTCGAAATATTGCTCCACTCCTCAAGGTACCACACTCTTCGTTAGCTTCCCTTAGAAACGCGTCGTCGCTCATTTCCACCTACCACATCTTTTCGTCAGACTTGCATTTACGCGATACCTTCGCCTTCTATGCACTGATTTTTCTACTTGTCAGAAGAGATCCCTAATATTCCTTTTTTGCAAAAAATCATCTTAATCCACAGTTCTATTGATGACAAGAATCTTCCTCTTGGCCCCCTGAAGAAGTTCCTTTCGGAGCCACTGTATGAATTGATAGTATCTACTATGAACTCAGTCATGTACCTTTCGAGGATACTGTTTACCCAAAAATCAACAGCTCGCGATACCTTATTATTGACTTGCTTCAGTTGTCGCACAAACTCTGTGGTCCAACAATTGGGTTCAGTCTTTTGGTAGTGGCTCTTTCAGAACATCAACTGTGCTAGACACTCATGCAAAAACACCAGGAATTCACAGAAGAATATTTCATGGATGTATGAGTAGATGTATCGTTGTTGCCAATTGGTTGCTGTCTGTTTAGGATCTTGCTTCTCACTTTCTGCAAATTCCTCCGCCTTCTTATCAAACCACTCTTAGATCTCTGGTTTTTTTGGATGCCACAACATATCCTCTTCTTTTATTCCTTAGGGTCCCGGCAATGGAAACATTTTTTGATGCAACATCTATCGATAGGGGTTCACTTCGTACTGTCGCCAACAAACCATCAACCCAAACTCCCTTATACACCAGTCCGGAAAGGTGTAATCCTTCCCAGCAACACTTGCGGAGCAAGTGCAGTCTCACCCGAGATGGATAAGGGGGCTGCTGGAACCAAGTTTCCACAGTGAGGTAGAGGATATGCACACATTACCTTCGAACTAACAAGAGATTATAATATTCACAACATACTATTAGCTTATCATTCGCATTCTAAGTCACTCGCAGAGTCCAACAAACATTCGAAACATATTTCACATGCTTATTCAGATTAACAACACTTCTTAAACTTAAAGCATATTCGCATCAGTCAATATTCTAAACATTTACATAACACATTATTCATCATCGCGTCATTGCATAAGAATAAAGACAGAGATTACATCATAACTGAACATCTCCATTCATTCATCAACCCTGCGGAATGAACCTCGCAGAAACTATCAATACATCGTGTTGTGGATACAAAACAAACCCAAAAGATAGGATCAATCATCCAAAACCAAATACCCTTAGGCTTACAATCCTACTCTATTTATATGCTTCTATTTGATTACAAAACGGTCCACATGACCGACTTAACTAATCTAACAATTCTTGCGCTCTCGCAAACACCGAGAACAATCCTTGTTTTGAGGAATGGCCCTTTCGCACCTGTCGGATTCCGCACTTCCTGTGGATCTATCTTGTGCCAACAAAAGTGCACGCAATTGTTTCATTAAATCCTGCAGCATAGATGAGTAGGATGAACCAACAATGCCATCGGCATTAGGTCCAGTTTTGGGATTACCAAGATATATATTAGAACTAGGTGCATAAGGTATAATATCGTAAAGGATCCCTTTTTTTGGACAATCTACCTAAGCAGACTTAGAGGACATATCTCCCTAGTATAACTAGATCTAGAAAAAATAGATACAGAATGCAACCAACTCCCCTAGATCAAAAGAAGTGTGAGATCGTAAGTAAGACTCTTAATTGAGATTCACGATTCCCTTTTCTCCTTGCTTGATCCAATGCTCTAGAACCTTTAGATCTTTAGCTACAAAGTCCTGTTGAATAAACAGACACAAACAAGCAGTACAAGCATATATCACATATGATTGATCTAATCTAACAGTTAAGGAGGTAAGTTCTAAACATTGTTAATTTTTCAGAATTTA
This sequence comes from Larix kaempferi, assembly GCA_027924585.1. Classification (NCBI taxonomy): domain Eukaryota; kingdom Viridiplantae; phylum Streptophyta; class Pinopsida; order Pinales; family Pinaceae; genus Larix; species Larix kaempferi. The sequence continues at coordinate 9,726,477 of BSBM01000259.1, read as the reverse complement.
CTTCAATATGATCTAGGATCTTTAATTGAGAGAACAAAATGCACAACATATCTACAGCATATCAATCATGGACACAATAATGCAAGCACACAAGAGACATAGAGTTTACTTGGGGAAAACCATAAAGGTGAAAAACCCCAATAACTTCCTCAGAGATAGATAGAGCAATGACACAACCCAAGCATAAGAGATAGACATCTCCTAGCAGTAGCTTTTCCTCCTCCACAAGTGCGCCACTCTCCAAAGAGTGTGTGAGAGAATAGAATGATGGAATAGAGTGCCTCCCGCACTCTATTTATACTTGACTTGACTTGCCTAATAACCTTTACTAGATCGACCTCAACTTAACCACATAACACAAAGCTGTCTGGGCCGACACCCAATAGGGTGGTCTGATAACCCTTTGACCCACATGGACAACCCCCAATAGGGTGGTCTAATAACCCTTTGACCCACATGAATTATACAGGGCCGACCCCAACAAGGTGGTCTAATAACCCATCAAGTATAAGTTACGACACTTACAATATAAATGACGACACTTCCATATAGAGGAATAATAACATCTCTATAGGAATACAAACACTTCTGTATATAGGAATAATACCATCTCTATAGGATAGCAATATACATATATGAAATACATTCCGAAGTTACATATACATCAACACTCCCTCTTAACTAGGAAGGTATTTCTCGACACAGATCTGCTAGCACAAGTCTTTTTCTCTGGATCATCATCAACGAATCATCATCATCGTCACTGCTGCTGCTATCTCAATCAATATCTGAATCTACTCGTCATAGGAAGTTCTACAGAGCTAGTCCTTTTTCATACTGGATGTAGGCCCACCACCTTGCAGGTCTTCATCATCACTAGCCATACTTTGGAATCCTCAGGACTTATTACGTGAGTCAACAAAACCTCGAAAGAGCATCCCAGGACTAATTACGAGCACACAGCTCAACCTATCGAATCTCCCAGGACCTTTTACATGCTACTGCACAACCTGTCCATGGCCACAGAGTATCACGAAGCCCAACCTAGATGCACAAACACAGCACTTACACTCACCGGCATGGGAGGACCAACCTACCACCATCCATGAAAGGCTCATAGCACTTACATCAACGACCATGGGAGGACCAACCTACCACCATGTCGGAATGGAACAACACATATATTGCAGCCATGGGAGAACACCTCTACAACCATGCTCAAATGGCCTAGCACTTATATCGCAGTCATGGGAGAACACATCTACAACCATGCTCGAATGGCCCCAACACTTATATTGCAGCCATGGGAGAACACATCTACAACCATGCTCGAATGGCCCCAACACTTATAACACATCTACAACCATGCTCGAATGGCGCTGGCAATTACATCACGACCATGGGAGAACACATCTGCCACCATGTCAGAAAATCCCAGCAATTACATCGTGACCATGGGAGAGAACATCTACAACCATGTCCAAAAAGCTCATGTGCATCTGTGTCTTCGGAACTCATCACACATAATCCAACTGATTATGTAATGTATCCACCTGATACATGTAATCACATATGATCATCCTAATCATAATCATTGCATCATCCTGATTCATGTCATCCAGAGTATCGTCCTGATACTCATCACACATGATCATCCTGATCATCGTCACTGCATCATCCTGATGCATGTCATCTGGAGAAACATCCTGAAGCTCGTCATCCATGATGATCCTGATCATACAATGCATCCACCTGATGCATACCAAGTATCTACCTGATGCATATCATCACACATGATCCACCTAATCATATAATGTATCCACCTGATACATACACAGATACATGATCCACCTGATCATACAATGTATCCACCTGATATATATCAACATACATGATCTACCTGATCATACAATCGTATCCACCTGATACATATACAGATACATGGTCCAAGCATCCAACATGATGCATATATACATACATATAAATGATCCAACTGCTCATATCCAGTATCCAACATGATGCATACATACATAAATGATCCAACTGATCATAACTAGCATCCAACATGATGCATACATACATAAATTATCCAACTGATCATATCGAGCAGAAACTAGAACATCATCCTAATTATCATCATCCAACGCTTACATCCATAGCCATGTGAAGGATCCTCCTTCCACCATGCTTGGAATGGCTTCAACAAATGTCTCCATTACTTCTTCCTCGAAGTGTCATCAATCTGAAGGACACCAAGCTTCTCTTTGAAGTATTTGAACTTCACTGTCAGCACATCTGCAACCTGCTCATCTGTCGCAACATACAGGAGATTCACTGCTCCTCTCTGCACCATATCCATGATATAGTGATATTTTATTTCAATGTGTTTTGACCTCTCGTGGAACACTAGATTCTTAGATAGCTTCACACAACTCCGGTTGTCACAAAAGATACCAGTAGCCTCCATCGGGAGATCAAATAACTCAGACATTAGCTTTCGAAGCCATACTGCCTCACAACTAGCTGAACAAGTTGCAACATACTTTGCTTCAGCTGTACTCAGTGCTACGTAGGACTGCTTCCTGCTAAACCAAGAGATCACACCTGATCCCATACTGAAGCAACACCCATAAGTGCTCTTCCTATCTACAGCACTACCTGCCCAATCTGAATCAACATAACCCTGCAGGTTAAAATTTTGATTCGCATCATACTTGAGCCCATAATAACCTGTACCCTTCAGGTACCTCAGAATATGCTTTACAGCAACCAGGTGAACACTCCCCGGATCCATCGGGAACTGGCTCAATGTGTTCACCGCAAAGCAAATATCTAGTCTTGTGTTCGTCAGGTACATCAAGGACCCAATCATTTGACGATACATAGTGACATCAACTGGATCAGATGAAGCATCACACAGAAGCTTCAGGTTCGATGCCATAGGTGTGGCCATGGCCTTGCAGTCCATCATCTCGAACCTCTTCAGGATCTCTACTGCATACTTCCCGTGTCTTAGGAAGATTCCATCCGCACTCTGCCACACCTCCATGCCTAGAAAGTAGTGCATCATCTCCAAGTTCTTCATCTCGAACTCGGCAGCAAGCTTCCACTGCATGTCGGAAATCAATCTATCCTCACCTGTAACAAATAGGTAATCCACATATAAAAGTAGTATCACTGGATTTCCTTCCTCAACCGTGTATTAAAGGTTGGAATCCGCTTTACTCTTGGTAAAGCCCAAACTAGATAGAAAGACATCTATCCTGCCATACCAGGTCTTGGTTTCCTGTTTCAAACCCTATAGGGATTTCTTCAGTTTGCACACATGTGACTCTCGGTCATGTGTCTCAAACTCAATTGGTTGCTCCACATACACTTCCTCTTCGACTACACCATTCAAGAAAGTTTTCTTGACATCCATCTGGTGTATCTTCCATTTCATCACTGCAACCAGAGCAAGTATTGATCTAATGGAAGTGGATCTGGCTATAGGAGCAAAAGTCTCTATGCTACCACCTGCAGCATGCTTGATCTTATAGATCCATTTGGAAGTCACAACAGACTTCCCTTCAGGTCTTGGGACCGCATCCCAAATAACATTCTTCATGATCGAATGGTACTCCTCGATCATGGAATTCTTCCCGAATCCTGGGAACTTCAATATATTCAATATCTTCAATAGATAACTTTGTTGCCGAACAAATGTTGTAGTCCTTCTTTTGTAGGTGATGGTATACGATCTTTCCTACAAAACAAGTTAAATTGTGTGATTAGAAACATCTCATAGTTTTCAGAACAAATTCTTACACATAAAGAAATATGTCATACAGTCATGCAAATATTTTAGCCAATGCTTCAATACAACATTTATCCATATCTCGTAACTTTCTAGATGCCTTCCAATCTCTACCAGAACATTGTTAAGAGTGTGCACAACTCCCAATATGTCAGCAAAGAGGTTTCATTCTAGATAAGTAGCAATGGAATGTTGTACAGTGCCATAGGCCACTTACCCATCATATGCAAATTAGTAGTATACTTTTCATTAATGCAATTATTCTAATATGAATAATACACACCCTAAGTCTAGGAACATAAGAATATACAGCATTGAACAATATTATTTAAACATACAAATATGCAAGAAATGACAATCAAAATACTTATCTTTGTTTGGTTGTAGGGTTGACTCCCTCTCAGTCTTTGCTTCCTTTCTGTAACTCCATTCTGATGTGGATTGTGAGAAGTGGTCAACTCCCTCTGAATATCTGCATCCTTGCAGAAGCTACTGAAGTGTGCTCCCTCTTGATTTTTGCTTCCTGGATTACCTGTCCTTGAACTTATATCTATCCTTAATCACTATGCATGCTTATTAGTATCATCATTGTGTTATCCTTGAGGTCTCATACATAATCACACATTCATTAGTATATTCTCAATACTATCAAAACACAATAATCTTAAGCATGTATAGTCATGATCATTTCAAACATAAATAATAAGCATTAGTATTTAAGGACTCTTATGGTTTAGTCATATCATAAATTAAGGTAAGAAACATAATATGCATACAACCATGATTATTCAAACCTATGTATAATCATTATCAATCATGCCATGTATACTTATATAAGAGATCCTATCACAAGGTAGGATTCTAACTTGATATAGGAAAAACATACATGGATTAGTATGTTATCTAGTTATGTCTAACATACCCACATGATGTCTTCTTGTTCTCTTCAATGACTTGTGCTAGTAACCTGCATATCTCATAAGTTAACCATTATAGAGCCAAGTTATACATACCTCGTAAATAGATCTTCTATGTGATCCATGGCAATGGATGAACCTTTGTCTTCATGTCACCATGGTCATATGTTCTTGAACTAGAACATGATTTGTCTTTCTTGATGTACCTTTCATGTTAGTGGACAACATCACAATGCATTAGTACAATCATAAGTGTCAAAAACCCTAATCAATGAATATCTTCTATCATGCATTCATAATTTTATTAAGGTGATACAACAAGTCTAAAATTAACCAAGATTGTACTAACCGTAATAATATGAAGACAAACATATCATAAACTTAATTATGAATAGAATTCGAAACATACCTGAATGAGTCATACCTATCGAGATTGCTTGTAATCTTCTTATGTAAGGCCTCAACCTCATCTCCCTCTGAAACAGGAACTTCTTCACTTATGCAGGTGACCAATCCATTCTCTTCTAGGATTAACCCAATCCACTTGATTTGCAGGAATTGGATCTGGAGCTGGATTAGGGTTTGTCAGAGAAACCCTAAAAATTCAAACTTTGAATTTCAATCTTCTGAAATGATAGAAATATGCGCCTTGATGAGCTGATCAAGTCGGTATATTCAAAATTTGAAAACTGCAAAGTTTCACCCCTTAATTTTGCCTTTGAAAATTTTGGATTCACTGGACATGACCCCGAACTAGGGTTTGATAAATCCCACCCTTCTTCCCAATCAAAAGGTTTGATCCAAAGCTCTAAGCTTCTATTTTTCTGAGGAGCTTCCAGCCGTGGTCACAGATTTCAAAAATTCCCATTTTTGCAGAAGCCCTAATTTTCCACTTTTCTGATCAAAGTGCCGAACTAGGGTCTGATCAAGCCCAGCCTTCTGCCCAACCAAAATTTCTGATCTTGGTCTCTAAATTTCAATTTTGATGAGTAGCATTCAGACGTGGTATCCGATTACAAAAATTCCATCTTTCTTCGAAACCCTAAATTCTCGAAGCCATGAATGAAGGTGCTCAAAATAATTCTGTTTTGACAGAAATATGTACCTGATTGTTTCTAGTGTAACTTCGAGCTTTCCAATCCACAAGATCTGAAACTTCTACTTGTGGTAGCCCAACCTGTCATCTTTCCAACCCCATAGGTTTGACCTCAATTGGTTTCTCTGAGAGAGATTTATGCCAAGTGTCGCAACGTGACATGTTTATGGGATAAAACAAGAGAGCGAACTTGTATGGCGTGCCACATGTCACTGGTGCCGTTTCGGCCTCTGAAAAGTTACCTGAGAAGGTACAGTCTATGCAGTACCAGTCACTTTTTAGGAAATTTCATTTGTAGCTTCATAGCCCAAGTTATGACCTTTTTTCCTAGGTCACTTGTTTATGACTGAGATCTGGAAGAGGTAGAAACCCTAGATTTTACAGATCATAAAACAAAAAGTACAACGAATTAGAAGTTGTACTTTGGACACAAGGTACATGGGGATCTGATCTTCAACCTGTAAAAGTTTCATATCCGAAAACTTTTCCAAAATGGATTTATAGCGAAAGTGATACGATGACTGGTTTTTTCTATATCAAGCCCTAGCATCGTAAGTGCAACAAGTGTCATACATGCCATACCATGCCTTCTTTCAGGCTAGCTCTGATACCATGTTAGTTTTTCAGAATTTACTTCAATCTGATATAGGATCTTTAACTAAGAGAATAACATGTACAGCATATCAATCATAGACACAATAATGCAAGCACACAAGAGACACAGAGTTTACTTGGGGAAAACCATAAAGGTGAAAAACCCCAATAACTTCCTCAGAGATAGATAGAGCAATAATACAACCCAAGCATAAGAGATAGACATCTCCTAGCAGCATCTTATCCTCCTCCACAAGTGCGCCACTCTCCAAAGAGTGTGTGAGAGAATAGAATGATGAAATAGAGTGCCTCCCGCACTCTATTTATACTTGACTTGACTTGCCTAATAACCTTTACCAGGTCGGCCTCAGCTTAACCACATAACACAAAGTTGACTGGGCCGACACCCAATAGGGTGGTTTGATAACCCTTTGACCCACATGGTTGACCCCCAATAGGGTGTTCTAATAACCCTTCGACCCACATGACTTATACAGGGCCAACCCAAACAAGGTGGTCTAATAACCCATCAAGTATAAGTTACGACACTTACAATATAAATGACGACACTTTCATATAGAGGAATAATAACATCTATATAGGAATACAAACACTTCCGTATAGAGGAATAATACCATCTCTATAGGAGTACAATATACATATATGAAATACATTCCAAAGTTACATATACATCAACAAACATTAATAACACAATAATGTATATGGGAAGAGATTGTATTAACTGTAATGAAAGAGAGTACAATATGAGAGAACGTTACAACCTATGCCTTAACATCGTAACCTTCCTTCCAATAAGCCAAGCCAAATCCTCCAAGGATGAAGTAAGACTCCCAAGGATGTACAAGGATCACCTAATCTAATTCCACCAGTATGCGAGTGATATAGACCTTCCTCTTATTCCAATGGAGAGGAGCTTCATATTTATAAGGCCAAATGGATAGATTAGGTTGAGAAATGATGGGAGATATTTAAGGGATCTTCCCTTGAGGTTAGGGAACCAAAGGACAACTCACCTATCAGTTAGGGATAGACATCCACCTCACCATGCTTCAAGAAGTCACTCGAAGGTCTTGTTTATCCAATTTAACTAACCCTAGAGCACTCTGCATGAAGGAAATTTGTGCCACGAAGGGGGTGGCGCGAGCTATATAAAGGAAACTTGAGCCACTGGCACAAAATGCTAGATGACACTTTGTTGGAATACAACCTGTGCCAGTGCCACTAGAAAATGTGGACACAAGGGTTATCAACTTAATTTGAGTGTTATTGGTCAGGGAAACTTCATGGATTGATGCATGAAGTTGACACAGGACTCATGATGACGAGATTTACGTGTAATAGAATCCCCCCCAAAGCATGAAGCTAGAAAAATGAGACAGGTGATATGATTTGTAAGATAGATGGAAAGGATTTGTTGGTTGGAAGTTGTTGTTGTAGTACAACCGACTCCAAGATCATAGTCTCACATGACTCACAACATGGCTGCCGAAAAATACAATGCAGATCCATGGTAGTAAAGATCGACTGAATACAATCATGACTACTAGACACAATCGTAGATCCATGATGAGATGATAACACAACCAAGACCAATACAAATTGGATCCGTGTGATATGACTCAAACAATCTCCATCACAACTTGGGTGAAATATGAAACAACCCAGGGTCTTGAAGCAGAACTCGCAATGATACGAATCTATCCATGTGATTACAATGCCTTGGAGTCGAACATAGTAGAAACCACTTGATTACCAGTCATTAATGTATACTGTTAACAAGCGTGAGAGAAATCATCATTGATGTCAATGATTCCCAAGGTATCATAGTACATACCATCGAGTGTGAATTAATGAGTTGAGGTCGAACACTCGATGGGATCTTTCAATCAAGAGTCAATGATGTAAAATCATGTTGAAAGCGAGGTAACCTGCCATTGAGGCATGCATTCTCAAGGTACTTGATTGGTTTCTAGATTTAATCCTCGAATGATGTGTTGAAGTCGAAAAGGATGAATCCGTCGAAGGAGGGTCACGATGAAAACCCCATCATCGACACAGAACACGATCATAGATGATTGGAATGAATCGAACATTAGAGTGATGTGTAAGATTGGCTCAGGGTAATCCAACATGAAAGAAGGTACAGTGACCGCATACGATGAATAACGAATGTCTCTTAAACATGGGCATGGCATTACCTGGCAATATCGAAACAACGAGAATGTGGTACCAACCCCTAATGCAACTGATGATGGAAGCATTCTTCGGATGACCCAAAGGAGTGATAAGACTCATGGAATTAGCAGGACTCGAAGACAAATGGATTTCAAAAGTATTGAATGTGTATGCAACTGAGTGCCATGTTCAAGAGCGACTATGTACTGCCATAACTACGATGAACACAATCTCATCCCTATTCCCCATCATGATTGATGAGTACCTCTTTTGTTTTTCAAGGAGCTTGAGGAGGGTAATAAATGCTCGGTATAGCTTATCCCATGGATGAGTCCAATACCAAATATTTTATGAACATAGGATAGGAGGGGTTCGTCCCATAATGGGCCCTTCTATGTCAGATTTTAACGAGTCCAAAGAAGGTAAACTCAACGTCATTTCATGTTTAGAGAGTCTGAAAAGAACTAAAGAAGAATCGAAAATTCCTTTGTTCGTAAAGTTGGTGTCTTCACCCGAAAAAGGGTAAAACAATGCGAGAGAGAACTCTTCCAACCATGATCGTCTGGAGTGATCCTTTTTCGTAAATAGTGCCTCCTAGTCCGAAAAATGGGTAAACTATCACCAGAAAGATGATCATTCAAATACTTTTACAAGCGTGAATGCATCAAGTTCGCTTGGTGATCTTTTCGTATTTAGGGAGCTTGAAAAGAGCTTAAAGGAGGATTCTGGGGGATTCTTTTTTCCTAGAAGTTTAATGATCTGGAAAAAGCGATAAAATATTACTCAGTGACTTATTCCCATCATTTTACGAGCACGAGAAAGAACAAAGAGTGAGCTCGGTTTCATTAATATTCGATTTAAACAAGTGAATTAATAACACAAAGAACGATTAGAGAGTTGTTCACACCTTGAAACGGGTGCGAAATAACTACAATCACGACCAAAGATCATAATACGGCATGTCAGATCACCTGTGAACTCCAAAGACTTGGTCAAAATGATTAGTTGAGTAATTAGATATAAAAATAGTCCCAACTATAGTAAAATTACCCATAAACGAATAAAATAGAAAAAGGGAATATACCTTTTTCAATATAAATAGGAAAAAATAGTAAAAATAGTTACTATTTGTTTTTTAGCAAGTTGAGAAGTGAAAGTGACCCTTTGGAGTGCAAATTTCATCTGCCAATTGCGGGATCTGTGATCCGTCATTTTCAGTGCTGTCAACGTCAGGTAGGCCTAATCCCTGTCCTTTTAATTTCCAGTGGTTTAAAATTTCATTTCTTTTCCAATTTATTTGGTTTTGGGCTTGCTTTGTGGAGGGAAATTGCGCCCTCGGCTCGACGCAATTTCCCCTTTAGGGAACTGCGTCGAGGGTTTTCCAGCCAAAATCCTGACATAGAGGCTTGCATCGGCGGTGCCCTCTCCACAAGGACGGGCTGCGCCAGCACAAGTCTGTTTGGAAAAGTCAAAACTTAGTGCAAAATGGATGAGCTTGACAGTTGGAAAAGTTTTTAATAGTGTTTAAATTTCCTTTGGACAGGTCTTGGTTGGACATTATGGTGATTGAATGGAGAGAACGCGAGCATGAGCTCGATGATGCTCAAGCGGAAAATGATCCAGAATGCGTGTCCGCATTGCGGAACTGTGGGTTACTGAAGTACTTCCAGGTTCCTGGCATGAGAGCCCAAGTGAAATTATTAGAGCACCTGATCTAGTGTTGGGATCTGGTACAACAACAATTTCAGATTGGGGTCCATATACTGACGATAGATGTCGGTGATATCTATTTCTTGACTGGATTATCTCGATGGGGAATCCCGAATCTTTATCAGGGTCACGAGGGAGTGACCGAAACATTGAGGACTTGATAGACTAGTGGTGCACTGATGGCACCCAGATGGTAGGTGGGAATATTCCCATCAAGGAGGTCAGAGATCGATCCCTCTACATAGTTTTGTTTACCATCGTGAGGGTGTTAGGTAGTAGGGATGCTCATCTAGCGATCAAGTCCCATATGTTATACGCTAAGGAGTGCATGGATCCCACAGTATTCAACTGGTGTGAGGCACTCCTTGCAAACTTACGAGATCAACTCACCAAGTGTCGACGTGGTGTGCTGAAGCAGCTCGACTACGTATCAGTCATAGTATTGTTCTTCCTAGAGCAAGTGCTGCATATGCGCCTGTAGGTTGATATAGAGGATCTAGATCTGAGAAATCCTCAAATGATCCGTTGGACAAAGGTGATGGCCCGCCATGGCGGCGGTGGTCCTATCATTGCTTTTGGTGCACCCTTCTTCAGGTGGTTGAGGGGTCAACTCCTCATGGTTGAGGACTTCCCTTATGATGGTATTGACTACAGGGGTGACCCGGACTTGGGTCTCCCCGAGGGGATGCAGTGCGGCGACATGGGTAAGAACGAAAAATCTGTTGTGCTTTTAATTTTATAATTTAAATGTTTTTGGAGTAGTACTGATGGTTGACATATGTTTGATGCAGATGTGGGCCCGTCACAACCAGTTGGTGTCTCTCCAATTGCACGGAGAGGGGCAGTGCCGATGATGGATGTCGTATTGCGCGATGCAGTCGAGGAGTTGGATGATATGGAGGAGAACCTCCAACATTTGAATCTAGACATCCCAGAGATGAGGGTTCATGACTTACCTTGCCGGTATCAATGTTAGACTGTTGGAGTGTCTGAGCGTTTCAGATCGCTGCTTAGGAAAGCAGCGAGGGAGATCATCTGCTACCACGAGCGTTGTGGAGACTAGGATCACCTGTATATGTATATGTACTGAAAGCTACAAGCTTCAGATTGTGTATCGGAGGATATTTACTGAAATCTTATATGCTTCATATTTTGTATCAGTACTATATTTTGATATGATATATAAAAAACTCTATTGGCAGATTTATACATTGTGTTCTTATGGATGATTATGGGATCTTGCTTATGTGTTTGTTTATGCATTATGTACATGTTGTGCCATTTTTATGTTTATGAATGTTTCATGTATGTGCAATGTACCTGTCTAATATTAAATTGGACATGGAATCAACAACGATGTTCATGTCTCTTGAAGTGTGTAGGTACTGAACAGATTCGGAGGACCTCTCCAAGAGAAGTACTCATCGGAAAAGACAGAGTAACGTGGGATCACAGATGGCGTAGATATAGTTAAGGTGGGAGACCGCTAATTGTGAGTTGAGGTGGACGACAATGTGGTCCATACCAAGGGAAAGAGCATAGTTTAAGTCTCCAATCACCGTGTGATACTCTGCATCGTTGTTGGTTGTGTACCCTATACAACTCCCTCCCGAAATAATGAGCTCTCCGGTAGGGGACTAAAGTACCTAGGTTGCTGAAGTGAGGATGCGGGTATGCCGAATGGTGTCATCAGCGAATCCAAAACAGGTTTCCATCTACACATGCAGGAAGAACATGATATAAGCGTAAAGCCAAGATGCTATCACACTAAAGCAAAGTGTCACACCACACAAAACACACACCATGTACAGTATATACAAGATACTAATGCATGAAAAACTCAGGCGTAATACCTATTCAGGTAGAAACCATTGCGAGGCTACCCTAGACATATTCCATCATAATCCTCAAGCTCATATGCTACCTTCTCCAAGACATGTTTTACAACATATGGCCTGTTCCACGTCATGGAATCAAACTTGCCTACCCCCATCTTATCATGTTTCTGGTCATACGTGAGGACCAAATACCCCTCGTTAAAGACATGAGGTTTGACTGACTTATTGTACTGGGATTTAATGCGTTTCTTATGTGTTTTGTTGTAAAGAGTAGCATCATTGTGGGTTTCATCGAGTTTTTCCAAGTGAAGGAAATGTTCTTCCTCAGTAGTGGTGTTTGGGAGAAGTTCGACTGCAAGTTTCAGTGATGGAATCTTGCAATCTATCGGCAGAACTGCCTCCAATCCGTAAACTAGTTGGAAAGGTGTGAACCTGGTGGTAGTCTTAACAGAGGTCATGTATGCCCATAGGGTATAAAAGAGCATGTTATGCCAGTTTGACTTGTGATTACCCACCATGCATTGAATCATGGTTTTCAAGACCTTATTGATAGCCTCTACTTGTACATTGGACTGTGGGTAGTATGGGGTTGACCATAGAAGCGAGAGCGATTTTCTCGACATGTGAATAACGAGTTTTAGAGTCAATAAGACCCTTATTGAGGTAGTAGATGACATGTTTTTGGGCATTATCATCTTCCTAGACCAAGACCATGGCGATTGTGGTGGCGGAAGCAGCAAGATAAAGGATATAATGCTTATAGTAATTGGGCAGCTTAAGCACATGGGCGTGAGTAATGGCCGACTTCAAATTGTCGAAGGATTGTTGGGCTTGGTCATCCCAGATGAAAGGGACATCCTTCTTCAGCAATTGCATATAGACCTGTGTCTTTTGAGCGAAATCACACACAAGACATCGTAGGTAGGTTTCCTTCCCTTGCAAATGCTTTAGTTCCGTGATATCAGTAGGAGGTGGGAGAGCGACAATAGCTTCCACCTTCAAGGGATCAATGCAAATCCCTTCCTTTGAGACAATGAAACCTAGGAGGCATCCTGATTCGATGCAAAAATACACTTGTGAGGATTCAGACGGATGTTATACCGCCTACATCTGAGGAATAAAACCACCAGATGATTGATGTAAAAGTCCCGATGTTGCGATTGAGCAGGGATATCATGGAGATAGGGCTCAACAAAGTCCTTCACATCATGAAAAGCATACGACATGACCCGCTGGAGTGTAGCACCATCATTTTTGAGGCCAAAAGGGAGTTTATGATAAGGAAACGTACCCCAGGGGCAGATGAAAGCGGTCTTGTGTTGGTCGGTCAGGTGGATCTCGATTTGATTATAACCAGAAAATCCATCCATAAACGAGAAGATGACACTCCTGCCGCAATTATTGATGATCTGATCAATGAAGGGAGAAGGGTAGTTGTCCTTAGGACAAGCCTTGTTCATGTCCCTATAATCGACACATACCCTAATAGTGCCTTTCTTTTCTTCCACAGGGATGACATTGGAGGCTCATTCTATTAAAGGAACATGATAGATGAAGCCGACCTTCAAGATATTTTCAATATCAACTTTAATTGCAGCAGTTTTTCGAGGGTGTACTGGTCGTAATTTTTGGCGGACAGGTTTAGCATCGGGATAGGTTTGGATCTCATGCACAACAATGGCAGGATCTATCCCAGGAATTTCATCATAGGTCCATGCGAAGACATTGCAAAATTGTTTAAATAAGGCCGTGAATGTGGTGAGGTCATCATGAGAGAAGGTCTGGCCAATGTGGATATGTTCCACGATGCCAGGTGTAATCATGTTGTCAATTGGGATGGTGGGAATGATGTTTTCCATGTTGCCTTCTGCAACCGTATCTCAAGTGAGGATCGATGACTATAGGAAAGGATAGACATTTGGTGTAAAAATGGTTGTGATAGGATTCTCCACAGAATCCCATGAGGGTAGGAAAGACGATCTATGGTGAATGTCTTCCCATGGAGGCTCATCCGTGCTCATAATATCCATAATGGACTCATCATAATGGAAAGTCTGGAGCAGAGGATATGGTGAGGATGAAATTTGCTGTAGAGAACGATATGTAGAGGCCAAAACCAAGTGGTCCTCAGGGGCTGAATGGATAGCCTCATAAGTAGCTTCAGCAAGTAAGAGATGCATGGTATCTCCAATCAAATGCATGGTGGCCTCATTGGGTACAAGCCATTGATTTGTAGAGTTGGAAGATGATGGAATTAGGGAGGGGATCATGTTCACCGTGGAAACATGGTTAGGGGTATGCGGGGTTGGAAAGACGTGCATAAGAGATGAATCTTTTATGAGGCTGACCCCCAGGCTCTCATATGGCTGTGACGATTTTCTTAGCAAAGGGACATTGTTGCTAGGGTGAGTAGCGGTGTTTGGTTTACAGAAGTCCAATTGGTCGATGGTGACGATTTGACCTTGATGGGGGAATTGCACTATGTGGAAGATAGATGACACGACCGCATTCATGTCGTAAAACCAATTACGAAAAAGCAAGAGATTATAGTCCAATGGGGAAGTGACTACTTCCACGTTAATGGTCACAGTCTTTCCCCCTAAATCTACTGCTAAGTCTTGTAACAGCTGGTGAGGTTGGAATCCACGGTCATCAAATGCTTTTAGGGTAGTAGGAGAACGGTTTAACTCAAGAGAGCTGATGGATTGCCAACATGATAACAACATGACTGAGGTGGAGGGACCTTCGTCTAATACAGTACGATGGATTGTCTTCCTAGAAACCTTTGTGGCAATTTGGAAATCCAATTGGTGGGAAAGCATCAGTTTAAAATACTCAAGTCTAAACATGATCGTATTCGAGGAATCTGGGTCTACCGTGCCGATAGCAACGAGAAGAGTCTTGCGTTGATTGCGACAATTTTGCAATACTTCTAGCGTCGACATGCCACAAGGGGCTTGCACCAAGTCCTCTACAATGTTATAATTCCGAGCTTCCTGAGCATTAGGATTGAAAACAACTTTTCAAATCATGCTCTTAGGCGGACGCAATACTGAATCTAATGAAGGTTTCTCAATGGTGAGAGAACCTTGCGGCACAGAATATCCAAGGTAGAGGAAGAATCTTTTTCAGTATTATTTCTGGCGGGTTCCTTAGGAGGGTCTGAGTCATATGATCGAGATCATGTATTTAGGTTAGTTGTTTCACTATGCATTATGAGAACATGCATGGTGGAGGATGTTTCTCCTTGAGAAGGAGAGGGATGGGTAATCATTTGATGGTTTTGGGTGGGGAAGGGATCATTGAGAACTATTGGTGTGGAGTTTCCCTTAAGAAGCTTCTGCACTTCGTTGCTATGAGAACACTCTTTGGAGAAATGGTCACCACCACACAGTAAACAACGATACTTGAGCTTCTATTTCTGTTTCGTGTCTCCGGGAGGGTTCTTGTGTTCTTGCTAGTTGGAATACTTCTTGGGTTACCTTTGTTTTTCTTCTTGCCACCGGATTTATGAGGCGAAGCTGATTGAACAGAATTCACCTCCTCGGTGGGAGCAGGAGTGGTTAACTTGGTGGTGCTACTTCCAGCCTATGGAGAGGGTGGGGAAGAGCCATGGTGGTTCGACGATCCACCGGTTTGAGTAGGAGGCTGGGAGTGTACATAACCAATAATGTCGTCGACATGAGGTCCTTGCGGTCATTTTTCAGGATCGTAGTGGGGCGGGGGGCATCAGGAACAATGTCATATAAAGTGCTGTATTGATCATAGACAAGGTCTAAGTAGTGGGCACGAGCGATAGCCTGTTGCTCGGTGATGGCCCCACCCATAGCTACATCTCTAGGTATGGTTCTTAAAAGAGACTTCGTAAACCAGTCAACTGATAATTGGTCTGAAATGGGAGCCTTAATGAGATGTCGTCTCCTCTGCCACTTAGTGGATATGATCGGATATATTAGTTGCGGTAGTTTGGCGGAGAGAAGTTATTAATTCTGTACCAGTTTCATAGCGAATGGGTAAGTGGAAATGAGTTAGGAATGACATAGCTAAATAACGAAAATCGGGAAACGAGTGCAGTGGTAGTTCAATATACCACTTGGCAGCTGAACTGGTGAGGGTCCCTTGAAATAACCTCAGACGGATCGAGTCATCCATCAAGGAATTAGATGAGCACCATATATGGTATGTCATCACATGGTTCTTCGGGTCTTCACCGGGCTTTCCATCAAACTTTGGAATATCGGAAGGTAACTTAACCGGAATGGGCGTCCAATTATTACCGTGTAGGATGGGATCATTTTTCAAACATGACAGGTCAGGAAGATCTAAACTAGTCAGGAATGGCAGCTGTTGGTTTGGCAGCAGATACTAATAGTATTGATATGGAATTTGTGGACCAGTAGGACCTTGAATTGACTGATTGTAAGGTGTTCCCATAGGGAATTGGCCATAAGGGGGTGTGCCACCTAGATTTGGTGGTGGACCTGATGGTGGTCCACCACCATAATAGGGTGGTCTACCACCGAAAGATGGGAGTCCTTTGCCACCACCGAAATAAGGTGGGCCCTCGTCGAAAGGTGGGAGTCCTTTGCTGCTGTCGGAATAAGGGGGTCCTTTTCCTCCTCCACTGGAATAGGGTGGACCTCCTCCAAAAGGTGCGGGTGCTCCACTACCACCAGAATAAGGTGGTCCTCCACCTGAATAGGGTGGGCCTCCTCCAAAAGGTGGGGTCTTCCACCACCGCCGACATAAGGTGGTCCTCCACCTCCGCCACTGGAATAGGGTGGGCATCCGCCAAAAGGTGGGGGTCCTCCACCGCCACCGGAATACGGTGGTCCTCCACCTACAGAATAAGGTGGACCTCCATCGGAAGGTGGGCCTCTGTGAAAGGTGGGCCTCCACCTCCTCCACCAGAGTGGGGTGGGCCGCCACCGTCAAAATGAGGTGAGACTTCGCCAGAAGGTGGAGGTCCACCCCCTCCAGAATGAGGTGGAGGTGGACCAAATGGTGGTGGGGTTCCAATTGGAATAACATTGTGATATCCCCATGGAGTGTTTGGGTTTCCGAGATAAGGTACCCCAGGAATCGTGTTCCCCGGATGGTATTGAACCAATGGGGGGTTGAAATTACCCGGATATGTATGACTCCATAGTGATTGAGTTAAGTTGGATGGTCCTCTACCATGAGGTAATCCCATGGTCGGTCCCACGACTGGTAAGGAGTTGCCAATGGAATGACCAATTAGAAGCCCTCCACTCATATTATGGTTAGCGAACAGGGGTTTCCTCCCAGTAATGATGTTTTGACCACTTGTTGATGGTTGAATCACAATAGTTTGATGGTTACTTACTAGTGGAGGAACACTACTCATGATAAAATTAAGAGGTAAAGAGTATCCTCCCCTCTAATTTTGGGGTGGGGGAGTGGGGGGTAGCGTTCCAGTAGCAGTATGAGGGGTGTTGGACAATTGTCCTTCAATATTTTTAGTCACCTGGGGTATGGAACTGGTCTCCTGATTAGGAGGTGTACTCACAGGAAATGAGGGTCGACCAAGTTCCTAAGTAGTCACATTATGTATAGGTGTTTCCAGTGAAGTGAAATATAGTGAACAAATTGGGGTATGTTGAGACGTGGGAACTTCCGAGGTGTCTCTTCTCCGTGAGAGACTCTGGCGCCTAAGTGACTTGCCATGTTGGCGTAATGAAACGATCTGTTCATGGATAGGATCCAAGAGCTGATTACTTGGAATCCAGTAACGGGGGGAATATTATGGCCCCGGACGCAAAGCAAAGTGGGCCCATTGTTTCCCTAGAGTGGTGTCCCAAAAGGATGCAGGGTCATCATGTGGTTGATTGTACCATTCTACAGCCCCAGGTTCTCCTTCCATCGAAAGGTGGAAATATGTGTCATGTGAAGCAGACGGTTCCATGGTCAAGGACCTTGGAGGATCAATGATTAGTGGACTCAAGGGAAGTGAAAAGTTCACTCCCGACTCCATGGTGGAGTTTTCTTCTTCAGGTGACATGACAGTAACTGGTGGATCCATATTTTCCCTTGAAATTATCTCCTGATTAAGGGGATATTCGGGTGGCAAGTTGAAAATTTTACGGGACCTTCTCAAAGGTTGTTCAGCCAGAATGACTGAAGCAGAATTTCTCCTATGTGTCTTCTATACAAAAAGAAAAGTAAATCAAAATTTACACAAACTAAGGCCACAAGCAAACTTATGTGATAGGTGTGGATTCAAAAGTATGGAACCTCACAGGATTGTCAAGGCTTTGCAACTCGCGATATACTCGGCCCAATTTTTCAGAGCACTAACCAGGGAGGATTATGACCATACCCTTGACCATATAACCCCACTACCTAGAAGAACATGCGTATTAGCTCCCCGAGTGTTTTTCTTGGTGTATTTCTCTTCCAAGACAGCCAAATGGTTAGCTCGGTTGGTTTCAGGAATCCTATGAGAGTCTCCCGATATACTCAAGGTATGTTGGAGCACAAATCCGTAGTGGTGCTTTCTAATGCACAACCGTATGAAAAGAGCCTTCTGATATACTACCGAGTACGTGAAGTGCCTTTCGATATACCCAAGGGTACGTGAAAGAGCCTTCGATATACCGGTTGGTACGTGGAAGAACTGTAGGCCCCCGGGATGTAGTGCAGGAAAATAATGATAGCTACCACATTTTACGACGTCGGAACACGTCACTAACTTATCACACAAGTTACTAGTAAATTTTAACCTAACTCTACCAATTAATTTTATCTTATGCGGTTAGGTGAATGCATGAGGTGTAGACAGAAATTTAAAAATAATGCAGCCATAGCTACATGAAGGTGCAAATTTCCTTTTCTTTCAATGAAGTCTATCTAAGATATGGATAAATCTTTTTCCAATGGTCTCAAAAGATAAGAAATCCCAAAAAAGTTCAAAAATATACCAAAGATGGTTGAAAGCACTCTTTTCATTTTTTCCAACAAAACACAAAAAACAAGAACACCCCAAATCAAAACTTTTTTCTTTTTATATTTTCAAGCTAGAATGAATCTAAGTAATTATCACTAGTACAAAATGAGAGATAAGTGGCCAAGCAACCAAAAAAATTGGTCACCACAACTTTTTCAAGGGATAAATGACCAAAATTGAGAAATTTTAAGTGAAATGACTAAAAATGACCAAGATAAATGACCAATTTGGTCATGGGATAAGAACTAAACTAAAAATGACCAATTTGGTCACGAGATAAGAACTAAACTAAAAATGACCACATAACAATTGGTCATTTATGTGGTCATTTTTAGTTGTGTCATTCTGGCAATGGAAAATTATAATTTTGATAATGAATTTGTACAATTTACTAAATTTTAACACTGCAGATGGATTTGGATACCCCTTCGTAGATGGATTTGGAGACCCCTTCCAGGGGGTCTCAAATTCATCTGCAGTGTTAAAATTTAGTAAATTGCAACATTGTAGATGGATTCATAGACACGAGCTAGTATCGAAACATGATGCCGTAGGCGAACCTATTGAACTTTTTTGCAAGATCATTTCATCTATACCGTCACATCCCATTCGATGTGCTTATCATGTCCATATCTTATTTCACCATTTTTTCTTCCGTATTACCTCTTTGACGGATTCGCGAAGTTGCATCATCAATATAACGTGGTTGAGTCGAGTCTTAAATATTTGTTGTCTTTTCCTCTCGGCATTATCACGTCGTGAATTTGGTGTCATTGTGTTTGGCTCATCATATTGGTCACATTCATATTTTGTTTGAACAAAACCATCATCGTTTGGCCCTTTCGGCAATCTATTAAAGTTTCGGCAAGTTCATGTATTTTGCATCATGTTAGCTAAAAATTGTCAATTTCACAACATCCATTAATTCTCCATGTGCATCCATTTATCATGGTTCTCCTCGTGCCTAAGTTTGGAAAGTTCTAAAGTACCCTTAGGTCTCTCCCTTGCAAAAAATCGCCAATATTGTGCATTTTAAAAAGAAAAAAAATCCTCATTTTTTGTAAAAAAATAATTTTTAAAAGGAGTTACCATGATTCTAATATATAATATTATTATAATATGTTATTAATATATAAATATATTTATTATATATTATATTAAAAATTGATTAAATAGATTTTCTTTTATGTTTGTAAAGTTTTAAAAGGGCTATTGAAATCAGAACATATTGGACAATCTCTATTTTTTTTCATACCACTCTGTTCCTTACACAATGAAGGCTTATGCTGCGAGGAGATCAAACTTCCAGCCTAGAGAATATCATCGTGGAAACGAAGGCATTTAGATTCTTTCAACACTTTTTTCAGCATTGTTTAGCCAAATTTAGAGGAAACCCAAGTTTTTTATTAGGGTTTTTAACTCAGGAAGCACCGAGCAAGGTAAAAAACCGAATCTTTCTAAGCACAAAAAATGTTGATTAATTTATGTGGTTCAAACTTGGATTTTGAACTATTTTAGGTGCCTCAATTGTTTTTTTACTTATAAATAGGGCTCAGTTCCTCAGGTCTAAATCACAGATTCTTTGTATTTTATCATGCGATGGAAATGTGCTAATGCTAAGTTATTCAATTGTCATTGTACAATATGAGGAATGCCCATGGAGTCCTATTGATGATTTTTGTGATTTTTTGACATGTTTATTTTTTAAAATTTTACCCTCTAAAGATTTTGCGATATACTGTTGTTTCTAACATATTTGTGTTTACAGAGCCATGGCCTTCTAGCGTTGCAGGAGGCTATCAAGGCCTATCTTGTGGGGTTATTTGAGGATACAAAATTGTGCTATTGATGCTAAAAGGGTTCCTATCACACCCAAGGATATCCAAATGGCCAAAAATATTTGCGGTGAAGGGGATTTATAGTGGATTTTGTAGCATTTTATAAAGATTGTAGATATTTTGTTTGTTTAAATTTTCAGGGAGTAAATTGTTATCTTTCTCACGTGTTTTGGAGATCTACTTCGATTTCGCTGTTATTTGGGCTACAGAAGTGTGGAATTTTGAAAATTTGGAATTGATATAACTGAATTGAGTTGAAACCCTAGCTTTGGAAGGTATTGGGCTGTAATTTGTGGCGTTTGATATATGATGCTTGCATAATAGGGTCTAATCTGTGTCTTTAACATTCCATACATCGTTTCTGCATTGAATCCAAAACATTCCATGTCTTTCGAGGCATATTAGCTGAAAATATGGTAGTTGTTTTACTACGTGGACAAGCACTTTGCAAAGAACAATATTGACAGCAGGCCATATTGGTGGATTCTCAAACCCGGGAGTTATTGTCATTTCAGGTTGAGTTTGAACCCGTCATTACAATTAGAATGAGAATCCCCTAACCAGTCTGTTTTTTGTTATCCCTTCTCGAACTGCCCTGAATGAAAAGAAGAGATCAATCCCACCTAAAATGAGATTAAATTAAATGCAGAATTATTAATATATATATATATATATATATAATATCATTTTTAGTACTCCTGAAAAGGGGGTATTATGCTTGGACCCTATAAAAGGATATTTATAAAAAAGATAATGACGATATCGCGCCTTGGATGAGATAAATGCTGAGTGAGGCTGCTATCCAGGCTTTGTGAGAGGAAATAGATGTCATATCAAGAACATTTGCAACAATTGGAGATGAGAAGAAGGAGGTTGATCTAAAATTGCGGGAAATATTATTTGATGGAAATAAAATATCTTTTGGCTCATTCAAGAATGAAATTTGGAGCTAGAAGTGTTATCTGCTATGGAGATGCAAAACTTGAAGATGAAAGATTATGGCTATCATAAATTCTTGAGTGCCCTTCTTCAAGCACTTCAAGCACTTCAGGATAAGACTGATCAGGAAAACAAACAATCAGTGCCACTGTATTAACGCACAAATTTACCTAGGCATATTTGTGGGTCAGAGGATGTTATTCTGGGACACTTCAGTGATTTTCTATTCAAAATGAGGGCTAGAGTTTGTATTGTTACTTGTTAGGGATGAATCAATAGGAGGTGGGAGAATCCATGTGTAAGGGGTATTAAGTCAATGCCTAGGACCACATTTGACTCTTTCCAGCCATTAATCTCCGTATATAGAAGCAACAACTGATATTTCCCTAAAGAGGCCAGGAATATGCAAAGCATTAGTTTAAAGGCCTTTATTGAAGGGACTATTTTTAAGTGAGGTGCAATCATGTGATGAGTGTCTCTGGATTCACTTCTAATGGGGCATGAATATTGGGTTTAATCGATAAAAGCAACAGCCTCCATTGAATATCTCTATTCATGAAAATAATGAATGTTGAGTGCTATCAGAGAGCATTGTATCAACATCAATGGAAAGTATCATGATGAGCTGGTAATCTAAAAGCAAGATTAGATTCTTGCTTTCAGATTCTGGGTAATCTGAAAGCAAGATCATGAGGCTTGATGTGAAGATGAACAAGGTTGTATGGAGAAGGGGCATTAGGAGCATGCACATGAGGATGATGGTTCATGTCTCTAGGAAGCACAACAATGAGGGTTCAACTGCATTCTATGATGCTGTTGTTCTCATCATAGTAAGAAATCATGTTGTCTAACTTAATGAATACAAACATGTGTGTATATTTGATTTTTTTTTAGGTTCTTTTTTATGTTTATATGTGACTGAGCATGTTTCACATTTTTCCCCTCACTATATGAACATGGATGAAAAATCACAACTACTTCCGGGTATAAGGCGTGCAAATCGGAAACAAGTAGCTATGTCTTCATCTATCTTGTCTAGTGATAGTATGCATATTGGTGTTCTTGCTGCTACTGCTCATGCTTCTTCAAACCATAGCCCATTTATTGTTTTCTACAATCCAAGGTTACTTGTGTTTCCTCTGCCATTTCATTGTGCCTTAATTCTATGATTTTTATGGTGGTTGATTTCATTAAAGTTGATTTTAGATGATTTCTTTGTTGTACTCTACAACAAGGCAAGCCCTTTAGATTTTTTCATTCCCCTGTCTAAGTACACCAACACAATTCGATGGTACCCACATTTCACTTGGCATGCGGTTCAGGATCATGTTTGAAACCACAAAATCGGGTGTGCGAAGGTAATTTAAGTTGTTTTGTTTGTTATTTTCTGACATTATGACGAAAATATTGAAAAATCTATGATGCCAAGGATAATAGTATAAAAAGGGGCACATTAAAAAAATCAAATCCAGACCAGAAAGTGAGTCATAACCTTACCCAAGAAGAGCTATGGTAGGACCAGGACCAACTAAGAAAAACTGTGTCGGGACTTAGATCTTACTATCTGAAAGGACCAACCCAACCTAGTAACACTGGCATAGGACCTTTCCTGACTGCTCCAGGGTTGATCCAGCCAGGACAAACCCATAAAGCTGGTGATTCGACAAGTTGTAGGACCTTATCTGGCTGCTCCAAGATTGATCCAGGACCAATCCAGTTAAAGCCAGTACAAGACCTCATAGAAATTTTCAAAACCATATAAGATTTTCAGGACCTTACTTTTAAAGGGACAACCTTGAAAGGCCATCTTTTCATTAGATATGGTTAATAAGGATCTAGTCATCATAACAAATACTCTACCTCCATGGGATTCCCCCTTCATGGGATTGTGCCAAATACATAAAACACTTATCTCAAAGATAATACCTCAGATCACATGGAAATTCCGTAAGAACGACAGCTAGCCCTTTTAACAAAATACAATGGAACCTTAGAAAATACACAAATCCAGAAATTAAGCAACAAAGCCAATGAAATACTTTGTTTTGTGGTTTAAGTCTATAGCAGTAGCACCTTCGTTCTACACAAGTTAGCCGTGACAACTATAATTTTGTAATGTTTGTCCTTTTGGCCCTGCAGAAATAACATCAGTGATGTTTCTTCTGCAATGGTTTCCTAAATTCATAAGGTTGCACACCATTAAAAAATTCCAGAAATTTCAAATAATGGTACTAATACTATCTGCAATAAATCCAAAACCATTTTACCAACTAATTGTTGAAACATGGAGGAATGATGTTAACATGATCTCTTCCACAATATCCAACGCTGCAAAGGACAACACTTCAATCCTTCTCTCTCTAGCAGACTAGCGTTGTTTTATGATTATCCTTTCTTTATACAGATTTGAGTTTACTGGCTGTTTGTATTTGATCCTCTCTCTCTCTTGTGAATCCAAACATAGATTTTAATCCTTAGAATCTTGTTAATTTCTGTTACACCTAAACTAGTTTACTTAATACATCTTTGAAACACTTGTATATTCTCTAGAGAAAATATGTATGGTGCCTAACTTTTGAGGTTTTGTTTGTTTTATATGTAGTTATGTACTTCCATTTTCAAGGTTCACCCAAGAGATCGAGATGTAAAGCATGGAGGAGTGGATGAAATCACTAAGTTGACCTATCTAAATTAATGAACTAGGTGTTTTATACAACCTTGAAAGAATATATGAGCTCAATTATATATATGCGAGTAATATACCTTAAGGTGGTCTTTGTTACATTGATTACTTTTGACACATTTAATGATCCTATGAATGTTTTTTTTTGTTTTTCAAATTGTAGAGAATCAAGCTAAGAGCGTGATTTAGAAGCAGTGAGTGTAAATCTATATTGTTAGATACAGGCAACTGCCAGTAACTTTATTTCATGTTATGTGTTTGAATGATGGTGATGGTGATGCATTCTATTGTACTCTTGACAGTTATTTTTATTTTCCTAGTTGGTGCTTATCTTTGACCCAATTTTGACAGACATATACAAGTAGTATTTTGATTGCTGTAAACCCTTTTACAAAGCTTCCCCATCTCTACAACGTTCACATGATGGCGTAGTATAGAGGAGCTCCATTTGGGCAGTTAAGTCCTCACGCTTTTGCAGTTGCTGATGCTTCTTATAGGTAAGCATTTGCTACTATCTCTATATGACATTTTAACAAATATGAATTCTCATATTTATTAATGCATTGCTGATATTTGAACATTTGCATGTTTGCGTTTGGTTTGTCATCTATTTTGGTTTGATAATAATCATCCAGGGAAATGATAAATGAAGGGCACAGTTAGTCAATACTGGTGAGTGGAGAAAGTGGAGAAGGAAAATCATAGATGACAAAACTAATAATGCAGTATTTAGATTATATGGGTGGCCGGGCTGCTATAGATAATAGGATAGTGGAGCAACAAGTTCTTGAAGTAAAATTATGTCATCTTTCTCAGTGTGTTTTCTAAAACAATTATTGCAACATATTCTATGTAACTATAATATGAGTAATATAATTGTTTAGAAAATTTAATATTTATCCAACCTATAACTTTTATAAACACCATAGAGACTTATTTTCCCATGTATACTAGTTTAGGTATTGTTGTATCAAGTATAAAGAGCAGAAAGTGCTCTTTATACTTATTTTCCCATGCCTTCCGAGTTCAATCTGAGAGGGAAAGCCTTTCGAGAAATCTTATTAGTCTTGTTAGTCTCATGTCCTACGGGAAACACTAGCTTTAGTCTTCTTGGTCCATAGAAACAAGCCTTAATAATAGAGTTTTCATTGGAGTGGAATATCATAAGATGAGAGTGAAAGCAATAGCACCTATTGTTGGACAGGACACCACCCAGGTACCTTATATTTGTGTAAAGCTAGCCCCCCTAGTGTAGTGCCTTAGAAAAATCTTAATCTACATAGTGCCAAATAAACCAAGCCCAAAGAGAGTATTCAGTTTTCTAGATTTCACCACTATTTGAATTATTTTTACACTCTTTATAAACCTAGTCCCCCCTTAGTGGATGGGGGAAAGCCTTAAGCCCCCTAAAATGTGTATGGAAACAAGTCCAAGTAAACAAGATTTATTAACTGTGTTAGTCTCACCTGGAGTATGGACACTTTTTTTAGTCAATTGGTCCAGCATTCATTGAAACAAACGTTAGAATCTTGTCCATCAGAGTCAATATCGTAAGCTGTAGAGACAACTACTACTAGAGATGCAAATATTGTTTCAACTACTTATTCAGTAGGATTTTTGTTGGAGAGTTAGATTCCATTAGTCCTAACAAACCGAATATTTCTATTACCTTTTTTGTATGTGCTTTTCAATGAGCATAATACCTATTGGTGAATGCACTCTTTTCCAAATATTTGCTTATTGGTGAATGCACTTTTTGAATGGTCTAAAAGCTTTAATTAATTCATGCATGATGGCCTATATCATGTGTTAACTCACCATTTTGTGGGAGCTCTAGAGAGAAATATATCTCATTGGAGAAGAATATTAAAAAGAACACAGATTTCATGCACTTTGATCTGAGTGAATATCATATTAAACTGTAGAGTTTAAGCCTTATGGGTCCCTAAGGCCTACGACTTATGGTACTAGCACTAGATATAGGAAGCCCTACCTGTATGTACCAGTAAGCCCTTGTTGGACACTTGCTTTAGTTTTCGTCTAGCATAGAAAAAAGCCTTATTATTTATAGAAGAGTCTCGTTCATGCACTTTGGTGGAGTTTTAGAAGCCGAAGAGACAAAACTAATATACAAGTCAGTCCCTAGATCTTCTGTTAGATCTAGAAAGACCAAATAGGGATTGGGCCTGGAAAAGCTAAAGGTAAAATAAAGGGGGACTCATACTTAAATCTTTAATAGTGCCCTGGCTTCAAGAAAGATAAAGTAATGTTCATGTATATGACTCAGGCATAGCATTAGGAGCCGTGCTAGCACAACGCTAAGGAAACCTCTTATTCCACCCAATATATTTGGCAATCTGGAAGCTTTCTCAAGAATAATACAACTACACCACATCCAAACGGAATTCATCATGTTGAGTAGACATAATGGCTTTTGGAAGCATTGTGCAAAACCTGATGATTCCAGTATAAAATATTAGTTTTAAATATCATTCCTTATAATCATTTATCCCTTTAACGATTAGTCATACTGCCTATTTCACTTCAAACCCATGGCTATCATGATTAACATTATTATTTCATTAATTTACAGCAATCGTTTATGTAATTTTCTTTGTTTTATGAATTGGATTATGGTTCATAGTCTCATCGTGCATAACATAGAAGAGATCACCTCCATGCTTTGATTTGCCATTCATTGTCATCTCGTCCGTTACATTATTACCCCCATCATTTTCAACAATTTCCCATTTTTTTTTATAAATAAATATGCATAAGGCGAATCAAGCCCCTCAGCTTGGATATTCACCACTGAGACCAAGATTTGCTATAAGAAGAAGCGCGTGGTAGAATTCTCTTCCTTGCATCGCAGGAGCAGTAGGAATAATAATAAGGTGCGCTGGGCTCTATATATGAAATATGCCATCGATCATAGTGTTTGAAATCTCGTCCCTGTTTAGAATTTTCACATTTCCCTCCCAAATTGAAGAGACGAATTCACACATTTTGGTACATTGAAAGGTGCCAAAATTCAGGGAGGAATGCTAGCATTTTGGAGCCTCCATAAATGATTTGAAAGCTTTAAATTACTTACTATTCAAATCATTTCTTTCCTTAAGATGTTAATCCATATATAAATAAGAGACTAATTAGAGGATATAAAGAAAAATGTTATATAAAATATCTGGGAGTATGATCAGTTGTTTGTTTTGGGATCTAATGAGCCATTTAAGTTACACCATCTAGTAGGTATAGCGAAAGGAATGGTTTATTGATGGGCCATTATAGATACCGTTACTGTTGCTGCAACAACAATTGTTGATGCAATGATAAGCATTAGAGTTTGCAATGTGGTTGGAGTCCATCAGTGGATTGGTTGATCATCTATTCCAATATTGGCTCCACCAAGATTGGTGTAGTTCTAGTAGAAGATAACAACTTTGTTTGTGTGGATTAAAGAGCCGATGAAGGGAGGAAAGTAGGAAAAAATGTGGTACACACTATGTAAGGTAGAAGTATATTTGTTGAATGATTGTTCCATGTTCTAGAGATATACTATTGCTATTGTGAATCCATTTGTGGGTCAAGAGGATGGTGGAATTTGTGAGATATGCCAAAATCTAGGTGTCATTATCCCCAACATTTTCTGCTACTGTAGAATATAGTAGAACTGCAATGGTTGTACATTTTTAATTTTGTAGGGTAAACGCCCACTATACAGAGTCTTGTTACACGTTATATGTGTTGGTTGAGCACTTTTATAAGAACCTATTCATGGTAGAGTTAGTACACGGGGGGTTCACTCAATGAACTTGTTGCATAGCACGATCGTTCACGTGATATTAAAGAATACCCCTAATTTCACTAAATATTGAAAAATGCATCCTAAAATTGTATTGTTGAACCCCCCTCCCAATATGTCTTTCCAATTAAGAAAACCCCTAGTTTCACTAGATATTGTAGGTATCCATTTTTATCAACTTATTTTAACACCCCCTTTATATCATATTATCAAGTTGTAACAAACAGGAGCCCTGCCACATCTTAGTATAAGCAAACACGATGCTAAATAAAATAATAGTATAATTATAACAATGATCCCACTAGGATCGCAGGGGTGACCGATCAATTTGTAGCATTGGAGAGTGGAACACCCAAAGAAATAAAGTACCGGGGAAGGCAAAATGCATAAAACAAAACCTAGTCAAGGGATCAACATATTAACAAAAAATGTAAAAGACTGATAGTCCAATTGTTAGTGCAATGCTTAGAAAATATGATAATTGCAAATGTTTCACACCACAACCTACCAATCTACCAATTTTATATCATGTAATACAAATATAGCCATAGATAACTCATGTTTTCTATATGCTTAATAAATTAATCTCCATAAAAATGCAAAATTGTAACCCTTTTGTGGAAGGATGCCCCTACCTTCCTATAAAAAAAAACATCATTGTCGATGTTTGAACCCAAATGAACATAGAAAAATTCCTTTTACTTTTCAATAACACCATATGATCATGTGCATAGCTTGGATTTGGGTCATTCACAAGATCCAATGAATTGCCTCCACTTCCTCTACATTTATTCTTGCAATCACGGGAATTAACAACATTTAGTTACCTTTTCTTGGGTTATATCTAGATAGGGGAAAATATCCATTGTTAGGTTTCAAGCATGCAATAGTTATAAAGATACACAAATAGTGAAACTTATATGATACCATTTCATGGTAACGATAACACATAGGGTATCTAAATAAGGATTTAGATTTTCACCTATGTTCATGTTAATTCCAATATAATATTAAAACAGATGCCTTGCATATAAGAATTGAAATTACAATTATGAATGTGCCAAATATAACTCAATCTAACAACTATTCCTAACTGGAAATGTGAAAAAATTAAAGAAAAATGCAAAAAGTTGAAATAAATAATTAGTCAAGAAACATTGATCAAACTTTTCTTGGTTCCAGTGAGCCAAGAAAGATTGATCTTAAATTACAGAACAATTTCTCTTAAAATGCCAGCATAGCAAAACTATAGTTTAAATACTTATCAATTATTCTTACTTTACTAATTATTTATGAATTGTAACAGTTGTTTTAGACCATCTAGCATCTTGAATATTTCATAATATTTCTTTCTTCGATATCTTTGAATTTTCTTTTCAACGCTTATAAAAATAAATTTGTTCCTTTCCGAGAGTCATTATAAGCTTTGAAAGCAGAGTTACAGTATTTACATGCAAAGACATTGCAAATAGTATTATATAAATCTTAGTATTTATTTTTATTTCATAAAATTTTCTAGTATTTGTTTTCTATCACTTTTTAAACCAAAGGTGAAGTTTGAATCCTTGTTCAAATCCAATTATTCTTACAATTTCACTTCAAAACCCTAGGTTGACTTTCGACTTTTCATTACAACTGTTTTAAACATTATTGATAGAAGACACACAGGCAGTACTTGAGCTTCAAAACCTAGATCTTCTACATATCAAAAATTTCGTTTACGACTTTGGAAACAATACTTTGTCACTAAAACTTTAAGGCCTATTTATTAAATTACTTTTCTGACAGTTCAAATCGAAATCTTCAAAACCTCCATTCTTATTTATTTCCAGAATCTAGCTACAGAAGTTCATTTATTTAGATTGAGCGTCAAACTACACAACAACTTTAACAGTACCGACACTACAAGAAAAAGGGCATTTTAGCCTCACATTAGCACCACTATTTGTAAAGGATTTGAGAAATCCTCAATTTTCAAATAGTGGTGCAAAAGTGGTGATAATGTGGGGATACGCAAGTGGTGCTAAGATTTATGGTGCAAAAGTGGTGTTTGTAAAAAAATTGTTTTTGGTGTTAAATGAATATGTGGCATTCCAGGGTGTATGGTGCAAACCACCAAAACCAATCTTAAGTGGATTGAAGTTTTGTGGTGCAAAACACCGAAACCAATCCAACCTGGATTGAGACTTTTTGGTGCAAAACACCAAAATTATTATTATTTTTATTAAATATACACAAACTTGTATATGGTGCAAAACACCATAAAATAACAAGTGGTGCAAAGCACCATAAAATAATAAATGGTGCAAAAAAATATAAATCACATATTATATATATTTATATATAATATGTGATTTATATTTTTTTGCACCACACATATATATATACTTCTTAGCAAAGTTAAAAATGTATATTAAAACATTTTCTTAAATCTGATTTCATTTTAATCCACCATTAACAAAATCAATAATTCAATACATTAAATAGACATAAGTGAAGAGCCACAGAGTGGCAATTTCCCTGCAAGGAGTTACAACTTTTGCATGTCATTAAGCATGTTGTTGGAACAAAAAATTGCTATTGCCATCAGTGGGCATTTAAAATAGAAAAATTGAATGAGACAATGAAGTCATAACAATGCAATTTGTCAAATATGTTGTCATAATTTTGCACAACCTTGTTTCAAAATTAGCAAAATCTAAGATTACAATCAGAACATGAAGCCATGACAATGTGAATAGCCAAAGATTTGGCCAAGAAGTCTGCCATGGTCTTCTTTCAAAATATGAGATAGCATTTGATGTATTGCAACTGCAAGTTTTTTTTGTTCTATGTTTCAACTGCTCATACATTAATGAGCTACATTTGATACTTTTTTGTTGCTTTGACTCTTTATCTGGTATGCTTGAGAAACCAAATCCAAATGATTGGTATAGCAATCTGCTCCAAATCAATACTAGTACTTAATATAATGTATGATATAAGCTAAAACAAAAACGAATGCTTTATATACAAGATCTTATATAAATGCAAAGTGTTATTTACCTCAATTTTAGCGTCATTTACATGAGGCATGTGCTTTGCACAGAAGCATGTAGATCCTGATCTGTGAACAACTTTGACATTTTTTTGGCTGAATCAATTTTCCGGACTAGCCATTTTTTTTGCGGATAAGAGTTGTAGAACATGATGTTATATGGTTGTATATGTTTCTACAACAACAATGCCAAGCAAAAATCAACAATGTCGGTTAGTCTAAATCAGAAATCAACTTTCAGAATATATACAAACAGAACAATTTTGAAGTAGACCCACTATAAAAATTATCATTAGATTTGAAGGAGGGATTCATCTTTTGTTAGGAGAGAGTTGATACTACTGTGCTCTCTGAATGCACTATAGCTATTTTTTGAAGTGAATTGTGCTTTATTTTATAAAAAAGTTACAAGGTCAGGCAAGAAGTAACTCCAAATGATGTATTTAAACAATTCATTGGTGAAAACGAAATGGAATTCATTAGCAACACTAACTGGTTTCAAGATTAAAAAATTGCAAAAAACTGAAAGAAATGCAAATTTTAAAATTGTAGGAAAAACGTACCTATTATAAGAGAATCCCCTTGCATTTTGACTCTGATGCTTTCAAGGCTGAAAGTTTGTGATGGTGTGTGGTATCAAGTCATAAGCAAATTGTGATTTGATTAGAAAACTGTTCTGATATCTGACCTAAAGGGATTTATATTCATCATGATTCAAAGATATCATTATGCTATATCAATATATTTAATCTTTATATCAATAAAACAGTATATATATATAACTTCCTAACCATGATTTCATAATTCTGTCCCAAAATGTTTTGTTTTCCATAAACCAACTTAGAAAAATGTACACTTTGTCATATAAAAAAGTGACACAATCCCAATACCAATCATTACCATTAAGATTGAAACAATCCCACACTTTCAATAAAAATGTGAGAGATGATTGACAAACCACGGTAGTTATATTAGAGCAGAATACAGCTTTTGAGAGGAGCGCTCCACGGAACAACAACTTAGGAACAATACAACACCTTAGCACCAGACCTCACCATAGTATTGAGACCTAGAACCTTAAAATATACCCCACCACATATCTATATACTCATAGAGTAAACAGATTTGAACCCGCATTCTTGGTAAGCATACCAGTTCTACATATATTTCCCGAAGGAGGGAGGCAAATATAAAAAAGAGCATAGCCAGAGAGACTTATTAGACACTATATGCTTGGTAGGTCATATAAATACTAAACCTCTGGGAATATAAGCTGCTTTTGTCAGGTTTTTGTTTATAATAAGTAAGGCCAGGGGGATGGCTTTACCGAGATCCCCTAAGATCAGGGATAAGGTAGTTATATTAGAGATATCTTTAAACAACATAAATACATTGCAAATTGAAATATATTAAATTGTCATATGGTCCAATGTTATACCCATGCATTACAATTTTGTTTGATGTATACAGTATAAATAAGCTTACCAATTCAGATGTCTTTTGAAAAGAAAAAAAGATTACCAATTTAGATAAAAGGCCCTCACTTGATAACTGTTATCAAACAAAAGGAAATTTACAGGGGTTGAACAATAAATGGCCATAACTGATGATAAACAAAAGGAAAAATACACTATCAAACCCAAAGACTTTTACAGAGGAATTTAAAGGGATTGAACACTAGTGTACCATTTCTTTACCAGCCCCCATAAAAATCGAGTCATTTCTTACTGCGTCCTGGTACTTTCTTTCTCTATTGTCATCATACAGAGGCATAGAGAGAGCTTCTAACAATACAACCGAAGCCTTCAGCTCGAATTTCAAACATAACATGCCATCTTTTTCTAAAAGGAGACTTATGTACAACGAAATGGCATGATACAAATCAAAATCCACTTCCTTGGAGATCTTGGATAACTACGCAAAATAACTACACAACATGCCAAAAGACAAAGAAAGTTGGGTAGCTTCAGCCAGGAAATCAATGTCCTATATTGAGCGGAAAGCCTCATGCACGATACATGTTGGAATAGGATAACGAGTTAAATTTTTGTTTTTTTGGTTATGAATTCTCACATTGGAACATGGCATCTACCAATGTAATCTTTTGCTGAAATTGAAATCAAATTGGTTGAAATTGCAAATCTATTAATATAATCTTTGCTTAAACTTAATATCAAATTAATTGAAAATGTAAATTTTGATTGCATATATAAATTGACCATTCTGCAAAACTGTTAGTATTATATAATTTCATTCATTAAAATTGTATGGAAAGGAAGAACGAGGTGGAGTTGAAATGAGATAATTTGGAAGAGGCTCAAGAATCTACTGTGAATGGGAAGCTGAGCCAATTATTCTGGTTGGACGCTGAATCAAATATAGAATCAAAAAGACTTTTACCGTTATATAATTTCATTCATTAAAATTATATGGAATGGAAGAACCAGGTGGAATTGATATGGGATAAATTGGAAGAGGATTAAGAATTACTATGAAGGGAGGTTGAAACAATTATTCTAGTTGGACGCCGAATCAAATATAGAATCAAAATTAACGGCTTTATGCCTATTACTAGTTCTTCCTCCCATATCTAAATGAACTTTAATGAATATTTTTCAATGGGACTGTATGAATTCAACACCCTCTAAAAAAACCTTATTAACCCTAATTATGCAATCTATTCCTTTAATATATATAGCTTCATCAAACAAAATTTTCTTTTACCGATTCCTGTCATTTTTCTCCCATTTAACCACCCACTATTCTTACCTTCGTCTGGACAAAGAGACAAGACAATAAGGTCTTGAATTTATTGATTTTAGGACATCGTTTTCTACTGTAACATAGTACTCCTGTCTGTTTGTAACAGGACTTTCATTTGGACAAAGAGACAGAGGTAGTCTTTGACCGCTTCCAGAATGGGATTAACCTTATTAAGCAAGACCAGGACAAAAAGCGCTTCAAAGGAATCTTCTATATTGTCATTAAAGACGTGGACAGATCAGATGTTGAATATTTGAAACATGAATTCCGAGAAAAAAATACCAGAATATGTTCGAAAACTCCCGAAAATTTTGTGTCAAAAATGTATGATGGGAAAGTTGAACTAGCCGCAATGCCTCCATATAATCGACCTGAATACAAAGATAGCCTGAGTGAAATCGTACCATACAAGAGGTGAGCTCCTGCTATCAGAACGGTATCACTTTTTTGAATGATGTGAAGTTAGTGATTGCTAAAATTGCAGCCAAAGACTGGACGCCTCTAGATAGTAAACGTATAGCTCTAAAGGTGGACATACTACGGAGAAATCTAGAATCTGCTATAAGTAGAGGATGCCTCCATGGAATAGGGGAAATCCAAATGTTAGTTAATTTCGATTCACATGAAGAAGTTTCAGACTCTCCAGTGGCTGTTGAGCAGTTCACGTTTGATTTCCCCAATACTGGGTTAGAGTTGGCACCTTCACAAGGACAAACTGAAGTTGTCGGAAGCATTATATCTCAGCTCAGGTCAATATTAGAGTGTTTTGTATTGAGGAGAGGAAATTATTGTGAATGGTGGCACTCTGTTTTTGAAAGGTTTTTGTGTGCATTGCCAGAGCGAAGGCGAAACCGAGTTGAACAGTGGTTGATATCAAACACCGTGGATTTTTTTGTTGCTGATGAGGTGCAAAAATTGCAGTTAGAGGCAGCTGCGGCTATTGCATAAATGAAACAAAGGCTCTCTGTTTGTGGTTGTAAATGCTTTGAATGCTATTGGAGATGTGTGCTGGAAAAAGGCCATGCCTCCTCACATTCTTGCATGGGTAGCCATGTATGTTCAGAAAAGTGCACCTTTTGCACCATGGACGATGCCAGGAGTTCAGTGGAAGATTGCAAAGATTTGGCAGGGCATGAAGGCCCGCATGACTATAAAATGAAAAATCACACTTGCTCTACAGTTTGTGACTTGTTTATGAAGTCATCCAATTGTAATAAGTTGTGCTCTATGAAACTTGGGCATGAGGGGCTACATAAGTGCAACTCTCCCCAACACATGTGCAAGAGAAAATGTTCACTTCCAAGTTGCGAGAACCAATGCGTTGTCCTAATTGAGTTTGGAGATCATGATAGACATGCTCTCCATGAAAGATATTGTTAGAGTCCATGTGTCGTGAAGGGTTGTACGAGAACATGCGGCCATAAAGACCATTTTCATGAATTGAAACAAGATGCAGAGCATCTATGTGGGAATGAGCATATTTTCCCTGAGAAATGTGAGGTGCCAAGAATATGTGAAATTTATACTGAAGTAGTTCGCCAAACGCGGGAGTTCCAAGGGAGTAGACAGTCCTTCGAGTATGAACATGTATCAGAGCAGAACGGTCTACGAAAAGATTGTTGTATCCTCGTCCCAACCTTTAAGAGGACTCATGAAGGATCCCACGTTCATACAAATAAAGAGGGCGCCATACATTATTGTGACATCAGATGTCCTAAGTGTGGTTATTTCTGCCAACTTCCCGGCGATCATCCTGGCTTGCACAATACAGTTCATGGAAATGTGAGATGGGCTAAATTTATTTCAGAGACCGAAGAGATTGACATTGATGACTAGAAGTACACATGGGAAAAACAGGGTTGGCAGAAATGTGCAATATGCATTGTAGGAAACAAGGCAGGGGCCACATTCGTTTGGTTCTTTGCCCAGAAAACTATACCAGCAAACTCTATGATGGCTCCACGCATGAAACTAAGAAATATGGTCCCTACCTGGATGTTCCCAAGGATGAGATGACGCATGAAACTTACTGGAAATATATTAGATTCGTTGATCCATGCAGTGTAGAAGAAAAGATCGAGTTTGGTCTTTGCAATCATTATTGCAGATCGGAGGAGCATGAAGAGCTCTCAGAAAATAAGGCTAGCGCAGTTCAAAAATCTTATTGCACTGAGAAACTTTGGCATGCTCCGATTGAAAGAAGTGGATCGAATGTCAGTTCTCTGGGTTATATAACGGATGATGGTCATCATTTTTGCTGTGATCATTCCAAGAATGTTTCTCATCATATCATTTTTGTTATTGATAAATCTGGTTCCATGGATCAGTCGGATATTAAGCCATCAATGTCCATGTTTTTGCCGTTGCATGATTGTAGGCTTGGTTGTGTGTATGATGCGATATTGAGATTTATAAGAACTCGTCTGAGGGCGGTATCTGATGATTCGGTGTCAGTGATTCTCTTTGACTACAACACAGTTGTAGCTGTAGAGATGAAATCAATGAGGGATGATGTTGTTGATTTGCTTCTTGATTATGACGCATATGGAGGAACTGTTTATTCATGAGGGTTGGAAATGGCGGAGAAGGTGATGATAAAATCATCAACAGATCCTACAACTGAGAGCAAAAGACCAATTATTTTGTTTTTGAGCGATGGGGGAAATAATGGTGGAGGTGATCCTCTATATTATGTCAACAAAATGAAACAAGAAGACCCTGGGATGTTTCTTCATACAATTATGTTTGGAATCGATCCTACAATAAATATTCTCTTGCAGATGGCTAATATTGGCAACGGAACTTTTCAGCATAGTCTTGATGAAGTGCAGCTAGCAAGAAGCTTTGAAGATCTGGAAATGATTTTGAAGCCCAAAATTGCAGCTTTAATGTAGGATTGCAGCAGGTATTTAAGACTAATATTTCCTTATAAGAATGAAACAAGAAGACACTAAGATGTTTCTTCATACAATTATGTTTATGGGTACCCATTATTTCTCTTTAACCACCCATTGTTCACGGCAACGGTATTTTCATACTTAATAAATAGACATACAATCACCTCAAAAGAAATGTATTACTCGTCATTAAACCCATTAAACCCAGGCAGAGCTAAAGCGGCGAGGGTACTAAAAAAATTAAAGGGATTGTACATATTACATCGAGGGTTATACGCATAAGGAAGCTTTGTATTAAACCCATGTATGAACATAATACTGAATCCAAGAAATACCAGGCAGAGCTAAAGCGGCGAGGGTATTAAAAATAATAAAGGAATTGTATAGATTACATCGAGGGTTATACGCATAAGGAAGCTTTGTATCAAACCCATGTATGAACATAATACTGAATCCTAGAAATAGAATGTATTCATCCCAATTTTATAGAAACATTAAACAATGCAATTATCGTACCTGTGACTCAAGTCGCATTCAACCAGATATGGGTGAAGTATTTGCTTGCATAAGCAAGTAAAAGAGGGTTAATACCCAGCAGAGTTAAAATAAAGATTTAATCATACCCATTTTGGGGATGTTGGCCGTGGGCTTGTTCACCTCAAAAAAAGATTTGATCATAGCCATAGTCAACTCCATTGATAATGGCGGTCTACATTAAACGAAATACATAAGGGCATGGAATCGAACTAAGAATGATAATAGCATATGTAAAAGGTAAAATAAGAACCACTGAATAGAGATAAAACCTGGAAATGAGAGGCCATGAATCCAGAGGAATTGAAGTAAAGTATACCAGTACAATATCTCTTCACCATAATACTCACTCCAAACCCTAACAACCCTAACAGAAGGAAAATTCAAGACGCGCCAAAATGAAAATGAGAACAAACAAGGAAACACAGCTCTCCATGTACCATGGCCTGAGCTGGCTTTCTACGTGACCACATGTAACTTTTCTTTTCAAGATGGAGGGAAAATGTAATTTTTCTTTTTAAGATGGAGGGAAAATGAGTTAACATTTTTACTTTTAGAAACTCATGTAATTTTTTTCTTAAGATGGAGGAAACTCTAACTCCTATTTTTTGAAGTTTTCAAAGAAATCTTCATTCATCTTAAAAAGTTGTATAATTTAAATCTAAACAAAAAATTTAAGACATAAAAAATGAATTATTACAATTTAAGAAATAATAGTTATTGAATAATTTATTAAAATTTTTCATTCTATAATGTGTACAATAAAAAATGGTAATAAATATAGTTATAAATTTTGAAGTAACAATCATAAATATAGTTATAAATTTTGAAGTAACCAATTATAAATAGATTTTTACCTCTAAGAAGGCTTTGTTTATGAGAAGTCTTGTAGAAAATCCTTGGATCAAGCAAATCCTGACTAGCACATGAGGTTGTCCAAGTGGAGGTAGAACACATGACAAATGATCCAAAATGTTGTCCAAAAGAACCATTAGGACAAGTTCTATATTAGTAATCCTCGTGCTTTGCCTCACATGTTGTTCTAGG
Organism: Larix kaempferi; assembly: GCA_027924585.1. NCBI lineage: Eukaryota > Viridiplantae > Streptophyta > Pinopsida > Pinales > Pinaceae > Larix > Larix kaempferi. The sequence goes on along the minus strand of BSBM01000259.1, from coordinate 9,687,823 downwards.
GACTTCCCCACATGGTGACAAAGGTGTTTCATTGTATGGAAATGGTATACATGCTTAAATACAATATTACGATGGCTTCATCGTGGCTCATCTATACAAGTCCTCACTCTACGGTACAGAACATTCTAATGCTCCTCTTCTCACTCAAAGCATAGATACATCCCCCTCTGTACAAGCAGTGGAAAGTTATTAATGTGACAAGGCTAAAAAAACATGGTGAAAATATAGAAATCCAACATGGTCATTGGAGTGGAGGTTTAACTAAACAAAGTATTAGGCATGGGTGAAGAAACCCTTATTGGTAGAGCTCATGGTTAGAGAATAGGAAGATCCCCCCAACATAATACTTTAGTTGCAAGGGGGGAGAGGTGGGGCTAATTGACATAACCCAATATGTGTTCAATGCTATCAAGAGAAGCAACTAGGTTGGTGAGGCTTAGGTAGAAAAAATATTTAATGTATTTCTCATTTTTTAGACTATTTCAATGATCATTTATCCTATCATCAATGGGTATCCTAAGGGATCTTATTATTATCCTCTCATACCCGATAATATTAGTGTGAATCACAAGCCCCTAGTTCCATTCAAAATGAATCTCCAATGGATTAAGGATTATATAGCTCAGTTATATTTATTCTATAAAGGTAGTTCGGATTCCATATAATGAACAATCCCCTGATTTTGTGTTTTCTCATCTCTTCCTAAACAATTTGAAGAAGATGCAATTTTATCTTTGAGGAGAATTTAAAGAATATCTACTTAAATTGGATGATTTCTAGCTTAACTTTGTGTTATAATCCTATGAAAATCTTAGAGTTGGGTTCCTCCTTTAACCATGTGCAGAGCCTTGAGACTCATAGTTATTGTTGTTAACCTCCTAATTGCATTTATATCCCCACATAGTGATCATGGATGTTATTGATAGGTCATGTGTGGTGGTTTGAACTATAATTCGTAGGCTTGCATTCCTAAAAGCTTATTTTACATCTTTCCACATACATATTGTTGAAAATCATCCAAGGCTCCGAAGTCCCTAAGTTTTTGATACATAGTGTCATGGATACCCCTACAAAGTCATGCATAGTGCTTCGAGCCATTATTCATGGATTTGGATGCCTATATGGTTTCCTTAGTGCTAAAGGGATGTTCTTCTTACTTGGAAATTTATTTCGAAGGCCCTAGGACATGCAAATATTTCTCAAAACCACCTAGTGGAATATACATCATCAATCATACGATAGTGATACCCTTAGGAGGCCATGTGTTGTTGGTGAGTGAAACATTCTTGTCCCTCGATGGCTAGAATATTGCTTTAGAGATTGAAGTTGATGTGTCCTCCATTGACAATGTACAAATCGCCAAGAACATAAGAACTAGAAACATAACACTATGGATACCCATGCAAAGTAATGTGTAGTGCTTTGAAGCATTGCTCATGGATTTGGATGCCTCGATGGTTTCTTTCGAGCCACATTTATGATATTCTTCCCTAGAATTTCATTCCCAAGGCCCTAGGACACCTACATAATACTAAAAAACCACCTAATGGCACCAACATCCTCAATCATAGGCCAATGACATGCTCAACAAGCCATGTGTTGTTGGTGGAGGAAACCTACTTAGCCCTAGATGGCTAGAATATACCTTTAGACCCCAATGTTTAGGTTTCCTCCACTAATCATGTCTGAGTCCCCAAGGCCACAAGACCTGGATACATAGTTCCATAGATGCCCCTACAAAGTCATGCATGTTGCTTTGAGGTGGTGTTCATGGATTTGGATGCCTCAATGAATTCTATAGGGATAAAGGCATGGTATTCTTCCTTTGAACATGATTCATAATACCTTAATACACCTATTGTCTAGTGAAATCCACCTAATAGAACCAACATCATGAATCATAGGCCAATGATACACTCAGGAGACCATGTGTGGTTTCTAGAGGCAACCTCTTTAGACTTGGATGGATAGAAGATTCCTTTCGAGATCAAGGACTGGGTGTCCTCCACTGACCACATCTAAGGCCACACGAATAGAAACCTAGTTACATAGTGCCATGGTTACCCCTATGAAGTCATGCATGGTTCGTCGAGGCATTGTTCATAGCTATGGATACCACAACAATTTATTTAGTTTGCAAAACTAGTCTTCTTATTTATAACATTATTCCTAAGGCGCCATGACACATAGTTACTACTGAAAACCACCTAATGGAACTATCAACTTCAATCATAAGGCAATGATACCGTCAAGCGGCCATGTGTGGATGGTGGAGGAAAGATGGGATTAAAATTAAAGTCTTCTCCACTAGCCATGTCAAAGGGACCAAGGCCAAAATACCCAGATACATGGCACCATGGATACCTCGAGAAAGTCATGCATAGTTGTTCAACATATTGTTCACATATATGGATGAATCAATGGTGTCTTTAAGGCCAAAGACATGGTATTATTCCCTTGAATTTTATTACCAAGTCCTTAGGACACCTACATAAGCCTCCTTCCTTCCTCTTATGACTCTATTTAACATGGTCTTCTTCCATGGAACATAATTCCATGGGCTTAAGACATGTGCAAGTTACTTAACACCACCTAACTATAACAACATCCTCAATCATAGGCCAATTATACAACTAGGAGATTGTGTATGGTTGGTGGAGGAAAAATTCTTACCCCTAGATAGTTACAAGCTTCCTTTGGGGGAAAAGGTTAAGGTATCCTCCACTAACCATGTGTTGTTGTTGGAGGAAACCTTCTTGGTGGAGGAAACCTTCTTAGCCCTGGATGGCTAGAAGATTCCTTTAGTGGTCGATATTTAGGTCTCCTCCATTGATCTTATCTAAGGCTAAAAGGCCATAAGACCTAGATACATAGTGTCTCAATGTATTTGGATGCCTTAATGGTTTCTTTAGGGATAAAGTCATGGTTATATTCTATGTAATATCATTACGAAGGCCTTGGGACACCTACATAAGGCTCTTGCTTTACTTTTATGACTCCAATAAAGGACTTGAGATCCATCCCTCTAAGCAAAAACTCTTGATTATGCTCATATCCAACTATTATGTCAAATATCAACTTTAAATGGTGTACGTTATGGTTCATGGTCTTGATCATTGCCCATTACCTCAATAATATTATGTTAGGGTATAATTCTTTCAATTTCGTCCCCAATTATTTGCTCAGACCCATCGCTAGTATGCAAAACCACATATTTCCACCCATATCCCGCTTTGAGAATAATGATATATATCTTATCCATTGCATGATCTGCTAACTGATAGTTTGAGTCATTGCTATTAGCCCGATATGACTAAAACTGTCATTTAGGGCCTAGTTCCTGTAATTCCTCTCATGAGTATCTCTAATGTTTGCATACCTAGTGTCACTTATATGAATGCTCAGATGCCAAGGAAAATGTTTGGAGTTTATGGGTGTGTTTTAAAGCTTCCCTTAGGGTTTAAGGCCCAAGTTTTCTCCTATGACATTATAGAAAAACCTAAGACTCGTGCATACCAACAAAAAACTCATAATGGTGTTTTTTCCTTAATTAGAGGTAAACAATAACCCCGATATGTCATGTGTAGTGCTTTGAGTTGTTGTATTTTTCCTTGAATGCACAAAATATTTTACAAGGTAAACAATAACCCCGATATGTCATGTGTAGTGCTTTGAGTTGTTGTATTTTTTCTTGAATGCACAAAATATTTTACAAGGGAATAAGGCCTAGGTTTCCTCTCTCAAACATGTTAAGAGCCTAAACACCCATATATAGTGCTTAAAAACAACCTCTTACTTACATTCATACCCCCAATATCAAGCAAAGGATAGCCTTAGGAGTCCTTATGTGGTGTTTCAAGGCATACTTATTAATATTATATGCCTAGAGGTTTCCTCTAAGGTCCAAGGCATGAGGTTCCTTCCTTAATCATCTCTATGCCCTAAAGACTTATACCTAGTTTTAGTTCCTCCAACTCCCCCCATTATGCCTATTATAAGGCCATAGATCTTCTCAAAAAGTCATTTGTGTTAGTGTGACAAATCATTATTATTCCTACATGCCTAGAAGTTTAATTTAGGCTAAGGCCTAGGTTTCTTCTCTTAACTAGGTTGAGGGTCAATAGATCTATCACCAGTGATCAAAACCTTATAATGCAATTAATATCCACGCATAGATGTTAAGAATATTCTTAGGAATATATGTGTGTGTTGATCATATTTCTTGGTCCTAGATTCCTAAAATATTCATTTAGGGCCCAAGGAATAGGTTTCCTCCCTCGAACATCTCCAAGGATTTGAGACCCATGCCTTGTGCACAAAGCCTAGTAATGATATTAATATCCATTAGAAAATTTAATAATATCAATAAAAATATGTCCTATCAAATAATGAAATTTCAATTCAAATCATTTTTATTAATATTTTATAATAGTAATAAATTAAAAATGGTTGTATTTAATTATTTGTCAAATTTAAGAATCATGGATATTTATTTGCTTTCAAATAATATTGAAAATGAATAGTTTACTTGAGCTATTTACAAAATAATTATTTGTGAACTTGTTGTGTTTGTGGTGCAACACCTCATAAATGAATCATGTGAGCTTGTTGGTTTAAATAGTGATAAAAACAAATAATTGAATTTGCTGTGATTGTCATTTAAAACCTCATAAATTAATCATGGGCATTTATTTGAATGCAAAAAATTGAATTAAGTTATTACAAAATAATTATTTGTGATGTTGTGTTTATGGTGCAAATCATCTTAATTAAATCTTTTGTATACATGTCCACGTGACAAATATGAGCTTAGCCCCACTATATGGTATTTGACAACATTACATTTCTTTATGCTTAGGATTCCTTTAGGCTAAGGCCTATGATTGTGGGTTCAACAACAATGTTGAGGGCCACTGGACCTATCCCTAGTGATTAAAAACTTATAATAGTGTGAATGCCCATACTTAGAGGTTAAGAATACTCTTAGGAATATGTGTGGGGACCTTTGTGGTGTTTTTCTTGGTACTAGATTCCTAAAAGCTTCTTTTAGGCCCTTAGCTAGAGGTTTCCTCCATTGATCATATAGATGGATCTAAGACCCATGTCTTGTGTTAAAACCCTAATAATAATTCTAATTTCCATCAAAAAAATTTAAGAAGATAAAAATATCTCAAATGAATAATCAAATTTAAATTCAAATCATTTTATTACTACTTTATAATAGTAATAAATTAAAAATAGTTATTTTTATTTATGTGTCAATTGTATTTATATGGTTAAATAATATAAAAAATGAATAAATGAATTGAGCTATTTTCCAAATATTTTTTTTGAACTTGTTGTGCTTGTGGTGTAAACCTCATAAATGAATCACGTGAATTTATTTGCTTAAATATTCTAAATATAAATATTTGAACTTATTTATTTGATCATTTATTTTAATTGATGAAAAAATAAATAAATATTGAATTCAGTTATTTTCAAAATAATTATTTGTGAATTTGTTTATGGTGCAAATCCACACAATTAAATCCTATGTGTACATGTCCATGTGGAAAATAATAGATTAGCACCACTTTATGGTATTTTCCAACATGTCAATTCTCATAAAGGTAAAACTCAATTTCCAATAATATTAACTAATATGACACTATATTAACACCACAAACTATAAATGGTGCTAATATCACCACTTTAACACCACAAAATATAAATGGTGCTAATAACACCACTTTAACACCACATAAATGTAAGTGGTGCCAATACCACCACATTTACACCACAAACTATAAGTGGTGCTAACTTGTGGTGCTAAAAGATGGATTTTCTTGTGTAACTAAAAACCAGTATTATAATACCAAGTCAAATGACTTTCAATCCTTTAAAGCGAAGCTTGCAAGCTGTACTATGGTGAAGATGCAATTGTAAAATATTTTCAGTTTACAATGTGGCGAGGTTAATCCACTAGTATTTTATTTTGTATTGTATCCGATTTCTAAACTGTATTCAACTTATAGATCTGAACTAGGGCTTTTTAAGAAACGTTGAGTTATGTATATGATTTGAGATAGATCAATTTATTTAAGTGGTCATTATGAACTCATTACATTGTTATATATTTAGTTCATACTTTTTTTTCGGTCCTGCGATAGCGAATCGGGTTATCGCCTGCTAAAACTATTTTTTTTAGCTTGCCTTTGTGCGTGCAATTTTGGAGCGATCTCTCCAAGTGAGAGGATCTTGAATCCTTATTTTTTTTAGCCACTGCTTACGATGGCGTTTTTATATCTTGATAGTTATTTCCGTTGGACATAGATTGTTTTCTATACAAAGATCTATTTGCCCATCTATGCATACACTTTGCTTGGCAGAGGGTTCGACGATCTATAATATGAGGTAGTTTAGTTCTTCATTTAGAGAAGTATGTTCTTCACTATCATCGGTAGAATTGCTTTGGTTGATTTAAAAATCGTGAGTTCATTTTAGCTTATTCTTGGATGAACAATGGTAAAATCCTATTCTGTATAATGAGTGGTAGATCACCATTGCAACGGATAGGGAGGGAGAGGAAAACTCATACAGAGCTCGTTTTTATTTTGTGTATTATATATACAACATTCCTGTTCAGTTTGGGAAAAATCGCATTGAGATATAGAATGAGAGATGCTAATTCTCTACTACGGTAAGTGACCTCCGCAACTGTATTTCAATAGGATTTGTATTTCATACAATCTTACAACCGTGGGATTCTGCATAGAGTGTTTAAAACCCTGTCTTTTGAATAGAAAATGTTGGGTTGAGGACAACGTTATGGATTTTACGGGATAATAGAGCCTATAGCATATATATAACTAACTATGCTTTGGTTGTTGACGGAGTTGTTTGACTTCGGATTCCTTGGGGTTCCTATGGGTAATGACGCCCATATTTTGGAGTTTCCTGTTATATAATTATACTATGCTCCCTAAACATTATCATTGCTTACGGATTAACCTAACTCTTTTACTGAGCAGAACGTTTTAACTTCCGATGAGTCCAGGGTTATGGATGAACCTGAGACTTACCAGGACGGCGGAGTCCTCGACGTTCATTTGTCCAGCAATCTTGGATGTTAGACCTTTGATTGACCCTGCAAGTGAAACATACATCTAATTAAATTAGAATGAATCAAAATAAAGGATTTATGAAAACTCAAATTTCAATGATGGAACATAGAGACGTATTACCTTGAGTGGAAAGGCCAAAGATCCAACCCCAGCACTGTAAAAATAGACTTTCACCCTGAAATAGAAACCACACCAAGGTCATGGTATCAACTACTGAGCATTCACTTACAGGTTTGCAAAACACCATTAAAATAACACAGAGGTCGCGGGTTCCAAACTCCAAGCAAACTTGCTAACCCTAAGTTTTAGCAGCGTGTCGGCCTCACACTCTAACTCCAAAACGTGAAAGTGAAGACTGAGAAACCCTCCAACATTACTTACAACGAGAATTTAGGGTTTATCATTCAACGACCTAGATCTATTGTGATCGACGAGCAGAAGGTGACAGCCTGATTCTTTGAGAATCGGGCAACCATAACATAAATACCTCATTTATTGTAACAACTACGACAATGCCAAGGCTGCATGCCAAGGAGTCAATCCCATGTACAGTTCGGAGGAGAGCTGCTTGTTCACTACGCATAGTTCGATTTCATGAGTCACATTTTAACCAAGCTTCACGTGGTTTGACAACGTGGATAGACAGCATTACACTCCACTAAAGAGTTGGTTCAGAACCATTAATGTTTGGACGAGACACCATCAACCTGTCAGATCGATGCAGCAGCGACATTAATAACCGTCACTTCCTTACAAGTGTCGTATTTAATGCTTGGTGTAATGTCGTTCATTATCAATACATAGAGTAAGGTCAGGATTGCATTGTATATCGCTTCATCGCTATGGTATTAACCATCGAATGCATGATTACATAAATCAAAAGTTTGTATTGATAATAATCGCATGCATATAAGATTTAGATAGTTAGAACTTAGGTTAGAAAATAGTATCGGTACATTGTAATATTATTACAATAAACCATATAAAAGTTGTTTATCATAATAATGCACCAATATCACATTAGAATGGTTCACCCTATAGTTAAAAAGGGTCCACACTTATATTGTATTATGTTCTTAAATAAAATATGATTTTGACTTTATAAATATCAATACTATATCCATATATATATAAATTATAAATGGAGAAAGTAGAAGCTACCATAGTTATCTTAAATAAAATACCAAGCATTGAAATAGTAAGTGAAACTTGATGTTATAATAAAGGAATAAAGTTCAAATTGAATTTATCCATCAATCGTTTCACCTGGTAGTAAAAGGTTTCATGAATTGGAAAATATTGGCAGAATCATATTAGCAATTCATTCTTCAAATCTAGTAATTAATTTTAAGATTTTTAAGCATAGATATTTCTACCAAGATAATGTACTTTTGAACCCTGTTTAAATATTATTAACTTCTGCAACTTGTATTTTTTTTCGAAATAATACATTTAGAACTTGGATAGAATTCCATACCTGAAACAAGGAGTTACTTATAATTTCTTTAACCAAATAAGACGACTAATTGGAAAATATAAATACTCTTAAACATTGTTTTGTCATTGTTATCCTTACCTGCGAATATTCGCAAGAAGGACAGGTACAAATGCTTTATCTAATTAGCTAAGTAAGTCTTGGGGCACCTCGCAGGAACCCTTTCATCACCATCCCGAAATTAAAACTGTCAGTACCTTGTCAAGGAGAACTCCGTCTTATATTGTTTTGAAATTTCAGTTATTACAACTACAAACAAATTAGTGTCGTAATCATTTTTATGGAGGTAAGACACATCATTGTCTTAAAGCATCATTAGTTAAAAGGACATAGTAGTTAAATTGTTATATACATTAATGACTTTATTATTTAATACTGCCTTAACAAGCATTTATTACTTCCGCAATCACAATTTTAACATTTAATGTTGGTATAATTTTTTTTTTAAATTTTATGAAATTATCGGGATGTTACATTGCTCAAGGACAATAATCCAAAGAGACTTCCATCGATATTATCATTGGTACACTATTATCAAATTTATTCAAAACTTAGGATCATAAGCAATATCAAATAAAAATGGAAGGTCCTTAAGTCTTAGGTGGGTATGAATTGAGCCCGTGATTTGGACGTATGAATCCATCCCACAATTTGGAGGTTATTCCTCAACACTCCCAAATAAAATAACCCCCAATATTTATATTACTATGTCAAATAAAAAAAACCCCCTTGACCCCTTAATACGGGGCAATATATTTTTGAGGTTTTTAAGAGTATTCAACCCCCCAATATGAATGGACGTGATATGATATTGCCTCACTAGTGAACCCCCCGTGAGTTAGTAGGGGTTGGGAATAGAGGCCAGAATAAAAACTAGGATAACCCTTCTTTTTGATCTTATTTATATACGTCATATTAGGATCTTCCTTATTTACTTTATGATTTATATTATTTACCTTCCCAGCCTTTGGACATTTCATTAATGTTCTGACTAGCTTGAGGTCATAGTTTGATCCTAGCCAGTCATGTTCGGAGAGGCCATCCAGAAACATACCCAGATAGTTAGAAATATTACACCCCACCCTTACTTACACTAAGTGCCAACCCCCCCTCTATAAAACTAAGGGAGATAAATCCAGTATCCCAATGACGTACTATCGATACACCTTGTGAAACGGAACCACGTAAAGAAATCACACATATATAGAAGAGTTTCTGCTAATACTAATATATTTGGATTGGCCATTGTATCTTAAGGAATTGGCGATAATGCTATTTGCTTTTTATTATTCCATATAACCAATATAGGAGTTATTTTTTATGTTGTGATGCAAGCCCTGTTGGAATTTGCTATAGGGAGTGATTTGCTTCTGATTCTTCCACCTACCCATAGTCCGATTCTCCTACCTACCCATTATCTTCTATGTTATTTCTTTGCACCTACCTGTTATATAGCACCTACCCGTAGCCTTAACCCTTGTAAACCATTGACTCATAAACACACACAAATATAGTAGGGAATTATGAGGGAGAGAAGCAATAAACCAACCACGTAGCGAATTACTTTTACATGTTAAGTAAGGTATTCCCCTATATGTTATGTTCCTCCATCCACTGGGACCAGGGCCAAACCTACGCCTTACGAAGTTGGCCCTATCCTGGTTAATTATCAATCCATAACCTGGCCTTATTTGTATGAAACAATATCCTTTGTTAGTGACTCACTCAATTAAAATTAGTGACTCGCCCAGAGATTCACCATCATAAAATACGATTCACTTTAAATAGTGTGTAACCCCCAACTTGTGATCTTACCTTGACCTTCCTACTTTGTAAGGCGAGAAAGCAACCAACCTTCTTCTTTAAGTTGAACAACATAGCATACTTACCATTCCATAATTTATCTATTCTTGAAGAACTATTGGCCAAGGATCATATTAAGGATGGATGGGAAACGAGTTGAAGGTGGACTATAAGTGGCGATAGAACGCGCTAGAAGGGCAATTTAAACAATTTTCGTAATTCGATATGCAGCTTTATCTTTACTGAGACCCAGAGCCTATTGGCTTAATTGGTCGAGGATCATATTAATGGATATGGAGGAACAAACACTCGAAAGGTTGATGAGAAGATTGGCTTACCCCTTCCACCAACAACAACCATATACATGGATGAAGTGCTGGCCCTTACCTATTTCATTTTTTCATCCCTTTTGGTTATGACAAGCAGGAAAGGGAGAGGTCAGATATTTTATTATTTCCCTCGAGTATTTTGCTCATGTTTTTGAGCAAGGGTCAGCTCTTAATATAATATTATAAAAGTAAAAATATCACAGTAGAGTGAGGGCTTGAAATGGTAGATAGTTATTCCAAGAAGGTATTAACTGATGAGTTATTCTTGATCTCGCCTACAATGACCAAGTGGCTACACACTTTTCCGGTTTCAACGGGAAATAAATATTCCTATGGTGCATGGAAGCTTTAAACGGCGATAAAATCAACAATGACTTCCCGTGTCAATGCAGTCATTGCCTGCGGTGGAGATCAACAATGAGCTTACTACATAATTACTCATGGGTTCGTAGGAATACTGCATGACTCGTGGGAAAGTATATCCCCTGCAGCTAAGCATGATATTGAGTGGTTCCCGAAGCGTGATGAGCACGGAGAAGTTGTGTACAATTCTCATAAAAATCCGGTGTTCAATTCTGCCACAGCTCTTCTCTCTACAATCATCATTCATTTTTGTGGAGAAAAAGGAATAGTAATGGGCCACCTTCATTCAACATTGAACAATGATGCATGTAATAAGGGCATCATTTGTCAATTCAATGCCAATTCATATATTTAATAATCCACAGAAGAATCGAAGTGGTTTAGCTTGAATGGTTATATATACTTTTGGTTTACTACAGCTAGTCACAAGTGAGAGTCCCATCTTATAAAGGAAATGCAGACCAACAAATTCATACCTTCAATTTAAAATGTTATTAGCAATCAAACCTCATTAAGTTTGCATATAAAGGCTTCTTAGAATGAATGTGAGTAAGGGTAACACATATTATCTTTTATCAGGTTATAAGATGAACAGTTGGAACTAGTTTTCATTTACAGGTATAGAATTCATATGTATGTATGGAAAACAATTCCTTTTACTCAGTGAAATAATCCTTTGTTGCAGGGTTTACTAATTCTACTCATTCTGTACTAATATCATACATTGTACCCAGCATGATAAATGCCAAATTAGAGAGTGAGAAATGCATTAAGTTGTATTTTTACAAATTTCCAGTGATTGCCAACTATAGATGATCTTCTTTATATTTTACGTTTTGTTTGTAGTACTTTGAAACAATCTTCAGAAAATCATAACAGTGCTATAGTTTGAGACTGGCTACTTACAATATTTATCTTCCCACATGATATTTAGCATGATTGGTCAGTCTCTCTTGAAATCATTAGGCTTTAGGAATGGCTTCAATTTCACTAGTTGTTACAGAGTCCCTGGGCCCTTAGTATATACAAATCACATAATCACTATTGGTTTGTGGGCCTTAACATATATTAATTAGATTTACTACATTTGCAATGTATTTATTTTGTAAAGCAAAGGACAGTGTTGCGGATAATGTTGTCACGTTATTGGGTTTTATTTGTCTCGTGTGGACATTGTGGTTCGGTAACCTGTTACTTGGATTTTGTCTATCCTCCATTGTAAATCTTCTGTGCTATGTTTTCTTTGATTTCTCAATATTTCTTTCTGTAAGTTCATATGCTTGTCCCCATAATTAAGCTTCACTTTCCTTATTCATTGTTGTTTGGTACTGCTTGTGCTTACACTCGTGCCATTGTATTAAAACTTGAATGAACGCCATTTTGGCACTTGGCACTTGATTGAGTTACAAGTGCAAATCTCCTCGTACTTATGTTTCTTTTACTGAACGAGTACACTTGCACTTGATCAAGTTTAATAGAATGGCACTGGACTTTAAGTTTTAACCTTTAGTACTATTATATAGCTCTGTAATAGAAACAGAAGCAAGGGGATTTGCATGTGCAACTGACATACTTTTATAAGCAGTATGTAGACATTGCAATTTCCAAAAGGAAGGTGAGAGCCTAGGTAAGACCTAGCAAGACCAACCCTTCTAATCAAGGTAAAGGACATTGCTTGAGATTGTAACTCAGTTTTTCAGATCTCACCAGTATGTAGAAATTGCGATTTCCAAAATCAAGTTGAGAACTTAGGTGAGATCTAGCAAGACCAACCTCATTAGAAGGTAAAGGACCTTCTTTGAGCTTTACTTGAACTTGTAACTCCCCACATTTTTTTTTATCTCACTAGTATGTATAAATTACAATTGCCAGAAGGAAGACGAAAGCTTAGGTAGACCCAAGCAAGATCAACCCTTCTACTGAAGGAAAAGGACCTTGCTTTAGATTTTCTCTAGTGCTAAATGATTTCCCATTGGCATTCTTTGAAATTTAAACATTTGTTTTGGAGATCCATCAAAATGAACATATAATTTAGCCTTAACTAAATTTAAAATATAATATTATTTGTTGGATCATATCAACAAATAGAGTATATTTTACCCCATCCATCGAACCTCAAGATAGAAAACCAAATTATGCGACAATGCAAATGCTGCATTAAATGTGTTCGACATATTATCATTAATGAATTCCTATGTATGGACTATTATTGATTACCCCTATTAGATAGTTTGGTGGGGGTAGATTTGGAGTTGAAGCACTATTGTCTTTACAACTCAATGATGATGTTTTGTTCATTATTCTCAGAGGACTGATATTGAGTGGGATTGATACGATGGCTGAATTGGAGGTCGTATTTGACAACTATGTTACTGAAAATTGCACCCAAGGTGGTCGTCTTTTGCAGAAATATGACTCAAAAGTGAAACCACACCAGAGACTTGTTTTTGGGATCTATTTCCTATTTGAATGGTAAACCATTTCTTGAGTTGTTTCTCATATGCCTTTCATTTGCAAAACACGAGCACGAACAATAGAAAATGCTTTAGTTCAAGTTTCTTTTATTAAAATTTAAACCACACCATTCCATTTAGCTACATTTTTTACCAGCTCATTGGCATGTGTGCGAAATTGAGTGAGTATTCTTTCATCCATTCTATCAAGAAGACTTGGCCAACCTAACAAAAGGCTCAAAATTTGGTGTGTTTACTCAATTTTTTTCCTTGTATCATGCCAAAAATAAGAGTACCTTGTTGCACCCACTAGGATGTGGGATTAGGTGGTTTTTAGAATGATGATAATGAGCTACCTTTAGAAGTGTTGCAGGGGAATGAAAATTAGATGTTAGAATCCCATGGCCATAACACTGCCAATCTTGGTTAAAACAGTGCCTTTGGCTTCCTCACTCTAGAAGAATCTGCAGATCCTAGGTGTTGATAGTTAAAATTTGAGTTATTCTTAAATATGTGGTAAAAGGCCCTAAGACATCTCTTACCGTAACAACCTTTTTTTGTAAAAGATGCTTCTTATTTATACAGAAATTATTTACATCAGCAGCTGAAATAAAAGAAAAAAAGAAAGGGTATATACAATGAACCTCATATCCTTTTCCTAAGGCCAACCCACTTAGAATTGGACAAAAACTATTACCCGAGAGTTAATAAGTGTATGCAAAATACCCATTTCACTGAGCCCACACAATATGATTGACTTCTACTATGAATAACAATTCCAAAATTACAGAATGAGCTACATAGCTTACATGGCTCTTTGATAAAGCTTAGCTTACAAGACACAGTGGGATATATCCTAAAATCTAAGATGGACCGAGGCTTCCTTATCCTTATGTATATATTATCGATCTTCCTTCTCACTTTAATCCGAGCTAGTTTTGTATTTCCCTCCCATCTCTTGCCGTGATTGAGGTTCTATTTGTGTTGTATGCAATCATGTCTTCCTTCCTATCCCTTATGCCTATATGCAGCTAGTCTCTATCATTAGGACCAAATAGAGTTGTGGTCAACACATCCCTACACCTATCCTCTGATTGGACAAAAAATTAATTTTAAAATGCAATCAAGTGAGCTTGACAATATAATGCTGGGCACATTTTGAAAACCTAATGTGTAGTCATCCAGTATTACTTGTATGCTCAATCTTTAAAGTTAGTATTTGATCATGTATGTGATTTATCTACTGGTTTGAGATGAAAGGGCGCTTGAATGGAATATATTCATTTCATTGTGTTTACCAATATAAAGGGTAATTTTTAAGGGCGAAATTTTGCCAATTAGCTATTTTTCGAGCTTTTCTTCAAAAAATAAATTTGCTATTTGGTTATTTTTAGTCTCTAATATTGCCTATATTTACATAAAATATGTTTTTTTTATCATAATATTCGCCAAAATTTACATATTTCAGTAGTAAATTGTATGTTTCATATTTAATATTATCCTATGTATCTATATACATGTTTTTTAAATACAAAATAATTGCCTACGATACTATACTTAAGTATAATATTATAATCCTTAAAAAACACCCTGCCAATATATGTTTCCTACTGACTTGGTCAGATAATTTAATTTTTTACCACAATAGTTTTTGTCTCCTATAAAAGTTGGGCCTTCCATTCCACGTTCATTTTTCCATTCCCTATACTTGTTTTCACTGCAACTAAAGGATGCAGTCTGGAAAAGGTTGTTCATGTATCTAGAGTCTCTTATCGGTGCTAATAGTTTGGAGTTCGAGTACAATTCTTTATGTTTGAGGGATTGTGTTGTTGAATGGCAATATATGAAAAGGTTTTGATTCACTCAATTTGCATGGTAACTCTATTTCACAGTCTCTTTCTCTGCGAATACTTCTATGTTTTAGCCAATGCATTTCAGCCATGTGACTATATTTCTTTTGATTTCAATTCCTAGGAAACCAAGTACTCCGTACTCTCTCTTTTTCTTTATATTCTGGCCCTCTAATTAAAGCTGATTTCTTGAGGGGTTCCACTGGTAGCATTTGCAACAACAACTATGTTCTGATGCATGGTGACAACTATGATTTTCTGATCATAATTAATCACGTTATTGGCTTGTGTTTGAAAGATATATCATCAAATGGGATCATAACTTTGTGGGAAACCATGAGGATATTGTGACTGAGTCCCAAACTAATGAATCTCTTGTTTTACAATACCTGGTAAGATGGTTATATTTATTGGATAGTTGGTAACCAACCACCTGTAGTATAATGAAGCTATGAGATTGCAACGCAAGGTATTGGTAGAGAAGACATTAGATGAAGTAGGAACTTGCCAAGGCCTTTTGTGTGCTAATCCCTTCTCAACGTTGGGTGTAAGTACATATTTTATGCTACTAGTGAGAAAATCTACTTAATTCTAATTATGTAAATGGCATTTTTCATTCTCTCTTTCATATCCTGTATGTTGTTACGATATGTGTATTTTATGTGATTAATTCAACAAACATTTATCATCGTGATGATTGACACACTATTGGTTAGAAAATCTTGAAGGTACTTCAATTTTGTGGGTGAGAACCAAGTGGTAGCAACATATTAGAGGACGCTTATGAATAAATGCTTATTTCATATCATATTGCTAAAAATATGTTTATCAAATCTCAAGGTTGTCTATAATTTTGTTTTGTCATAGGGAATTTTGTTACTTATTCACTTGGTAGAGTCAACTGTTAGATAGCTACTTGGAGATGCATCAAATAATGAAGTATAGGCAAGGCCTAGAGGCTGGAGATGATCTGGATTCTAAATATGCACTAGGTTTTGAACAACCATGTAATGGCCAAGAGATGCAACAGGTGGCAAACAATAACATATATTCCTGGAGACGTACCTTCTGGCAAATGATTCAAATAGTGTTCATGTTGGGTATGCTCCAAGTTAAGAAGTGATGAATGCAGTTGTTGTACAGTATCCTTTATTAATCATAAAAATACATTATTTATATTTCAAGGTGAAATCTAATCAACTACCATTTTATCCTTTGTTGTATTTGGAGGAATGGCTAAGAATCACATATGGATGCAACATAAGATAGACCTGGAAAGGAGATTAATGTAATGCTTAATTCATAGGAGGTATCTTGAAAACCACCTACAAGGAAATTTCCAAAATAATAAACAATCTCCAATAGTGTTTTCATCTTATAATCTGGCATGTAATGTTGATAATAGTAGAACTACAAGAAAAACTTATGCTAAAATTGAATTGCTCAGGTGCAATTTTAGAAGATATCAAAAATGAGTTTTTTTTTAAATGAAGACATGGACGGCATTAAAATCCATGCTTCCTCTATGCAATCTAAGTGGAATCCTAGAACTAAACTAATAGTTCCCACTGATTATCTGCTGGAAAAACTTGTACTACATCCTGTATTTAAATGAGATCATCTTTTATTAGCCTTATTACCCCCCAAAATGAAAAGTTCTGTGATAGGTTGCCTCATGGTTGAAGGTCATCAAGACAAATATAAATATATTTATCCTGCACATAAAGGAATTCCAATATCTCAATAGATGAGGCCTTTCTCATGTAACCGAATAAAATATTCCACAACAACTTCTGCAACAAAAAACATTGAAAAGTTTTACAAACATAAAAATGACAAGTAACCAAGATTATGAGTTCTTATTTTCCATAACATGTTCAAATTAATTTACAAAATAGAATATACCATTGAAAAAATTTGGCATCTTTTGAAATTCTACTTTTTCTATTCACAGTATAATTATCTCACAATGTTTGAGTTTCAATGACAAGATTGGTGCAACTTTGGCATGTAGCCAAAAATTGGCAGTAAAAACTATCTTCAAAACTTGCTTATCCTTTACACAATTTATGTTCTTATTGAAAACTAACTTGAGTTACAACTAAACATAATCTCCACAAATAGTGAAAGATCACTGAGCAAGAATTTAAATTTTACTGGGACAAGTATCGACTTATGACTCAACTGTTCATCAAGAGTGAAATGTTCTCTACTTCAGTCAGATGATGCACCCAACCTTTCAAAATACTCATTTTTAAAGGTTAAACTTTGTAGTTATAACATGATATATGTACTTTTCTGCCTAATCTCTAGGTTAAATTCATTAGCATTTGCTTGCACTGGTCTTTACTCATTGGATAACTTAGATATGTCCATTAGTAATCATGTAGGAAGTTAGGAACAGTTCATCCTGGCCAACTAGTTATGCTGATTCAGTATCTCAATGATAATGCTTAGCTAAGTGCTAAATAGTCTTGGCACTTGCAAATTCCTTTAGTTGGAAATTTTGACATCTTAATTGTTAAAAGTACATTCTACAATAAAGGTGTGGTCTTGATAACATTTATATTCCTGCATTACAAGTCCAGACTCCAGATATCTCAAATATTAATAGATTTGGTGCCTTGACAAAATTCTAGACTTGCCAGATCATGAGAATACAAACAAAAGAAATATGAGGTGGAAGATAATGGATTTTGATGGTTTTTTGTAGAGAAGTTGTGTGCTAATTCTATGTTCAAAATGTTGATGTTTGACCTTGATTGGAGCAGAATAATTTCACATCGAGTCAAATTTATCTGCATTCTAGTTGTTGGAAAGGGTTTTGACTGTTTGATTCCAAAGCATGCCCACAATCACTACAACTCAACTATTTATAATTGCATAATTTCACATCTACAATATCTTTGTCATATTGGGAAACCTCATATTGTTGATACTCCCTCCCATGGGAAACTCTTTCCCCGTAAGTGTTGTGTTAACATGACTATTTGAACTATGTTTCCTTAATTTGGTGGGAAAACTTTACTGATATCTTGTGAAAGACTTTGGGCAGTATTCATCAGATTCTGAGAGTTAACTTTTTGATTGCGTTTGCGTTATGTTTTATTCTGATCTCTCTCTATCTGATTAAAATATGGTTTTTTTGTGGATTGGGAGAGCCATTGTACTTTGCAGCATTTGGAATTCTTGCCATGAGTGCATTCTACTTTATCCAGGCAAGTAAAAGGTAATTATATTCTAGAAGTCTAATCTTGATGTTTTTGTTTAAAATTTTGTTACTTTGTGCATTACTATTGAAACTTAAAAAGATAAAGAATATCCTGTATGTCTTAGTCAAACAAACATTCTTCCCTTCCACAGCAGAGTTCTATATGTATCTCTACTTATTGGTGTTACAACTACATTGATCCTTTTCTGCAGTCATTTTCATCAGGTTCACTCTTAAATCCTGGTTCAAAATGTAGTTAATTCTATTTCAAAAGCTGTTATTTGTCGATGTTCATTGATTTTATTTGCAATAATGACCAGTTGGTCAATATTCTATCAAAATTGAAATTAAAAGCGATATGAGCTAACACTTGTTTTGAATAGGTTAGATTGATGGAGACCAGGAGGTTGGAAAAATGTCTCCCTTGGTGATTACCATATCCTTTATAGAGCCGAATGTAATTTACTGTAATTATATATAAAGGATATGTAGAACTAGGCTAGTAAAAACATAATTAGAGTTAAGAATTGTCAGAATATTGTTTTGATACTTGATTTTGCTAGCTTCATCGTTCAAAATATTTTACAAAAATATATTGATGACCAGTGTAATGCCTCACGAAGAGATGAATCTGATGGAAAACCACAGTCCTGTCATCTGATCCAATTTCATCATTTTGACCTATACAAAAAGCAAGTTAGGATTGGTACAAAGAGAGGATTTGAAGTTGTAAGATATGGTGTAATAGTTCTTTATTCTCGTTTGTGTGCATTTGCTACATCGAAGACTCTTCCCTTAACTTGTGCTGTAAGTATTTTTGGCCTTAACAATTATTTTGAGAATGTCACACTTGTGTTTTTTTTCAAAGCAACGTGGAGGATATATCATGGAGAGGAGGATTGCAATCTTATCTATTGACATCTTATTGATGACAGTTCTTCTCCTTGTTAACTCTACCCATTGGAAAGTTTCTGATCGACTTTGTTCATGAAAATCACAATGTAAGTGTCCTCTGGCATCTCCCAGCTAACTTCTCTGTACCAAAGTGTTGTTTAATTCCAAATTTATGTCTCGTTCTCATTATTTACCATGGTGATAAATTGTAAGTTTCATGCATCTCCGCAAGACAAGATAAATATATTTATGGCCAAGTATTACTGTGTCTGGTTACATGCTGCATTTGGAGTGGCTTTAGCTCTTGGGCTCTTTGCATCTCAATTCATCAAATTATGGGCGTAAGTGCTCGCTAGTGTTTATTGATTGCCCCAAATAAGCTTCCTTTGTCTCAAGTTGGCATGTTAAAGTTTGGAGAGCAAAATTCTATTAAAAGAGAGGTGCAATAGTTTTGACCTCCATAGATGTGGAAGCCTATGGGTTAGTTCTCCATTCACCACAAATGTTAAGATTCAATGTCCTTCGAACATGATAAAATTTGTCACGAGATGTGACATTATAACCATAGGTTGCCACCATATTTTTGCAGATGATGAGCACATATTTCAGTTACCTGATCTTGACGTCTAAACAATATTGAAAATAATTCTTTAGTGAGATACTCACATATGGACGTTTCATTTCTTAATATATGGGCTTCAACAACCATACATCAATTCTTCTAACTCATCAAGTCTACATCATTGCATCCTTTTTGTGTGAAGCCATGTTTTTGGAAGCTTGGCCATTCTTTCGTCATAGCATTATATGTGGGACCTTTTGTAAGGTTCTAATCTATGCATAACTACACTAAAGGCTAAATTAAAGTTTTTCACTTCTGGGTAATACTTGTTCAAAATGATACATTCAAAAGGAGGTGACCATTTCGTTTATTGTTAAGGAAATAGAATAATTACATTCTTAATTTTTTAGTGATTGATTGTATGAGTTGTATTATGTTGGAAATATTTGTGAAAGCTATAAGCCTCCATGAGTTTACCTTGCTTTACGTTGAGTTACAAATGGACATATGTACATTATGTTTGAATGTAACTTATATTGAATGTTAACAGATACCACTACATGAAACAAAAATAATCTCAATATCCTACAAGATTACATCCCTGTCATTGGATTCATAGTTTGGAGGGAACATAGTAGTTCTTTGTGCATTACTGATAATGAATGAAGGTAAAACAACAATACAACAAAGTTGGTGGAGTGATGGGAAGAAATTTTAAGCTACATTTTTTTTTAGCACTTAGAAAACAATAGAGACCCTAAGGGGAGAGAAAAATAGATCACTCTATCCATGTCCATGTCCATGCTTTTGTCAAAATCGAGCGAGGATCAAGCAAGATAGATAATTTGGGGAATTCAAACAATGAAAAAACATTCTAGAGGATGAATTGTAGGGATATATATTGTATAGAAAGGGAGGAATAATTCAACCCTTCTATTAGGTCCTACTCAACGGGAATAATCATCCTTCAGGGTTTTCTTCCTCTTTGAGAACACCATACTAGAAGAAGTGTTCACCGATAGTTAAAAATGAATTCTTTAATGGAGGAAGGATCGGTCGATTCCTCCTTAGGCCACCCTTAAAATTGAATAGAATAATGAAGGAGGAAGCATCACATGAAAAATCTAATAGATACTAAGGGAAGGATTAGTTTATCCTTCCACTAGATACCCATCGATGGGAATACCATCCTTTGGGAATGGTTGACTAACCCATCTAATGGATACCTAGAGACATTGAGACCATCATTAAGGAATTATCGATTGGCCCTTCTCCATTATATTCATTTGTGATAACACTATGCTAGAGGAAGAATTGATCAACCCTTCTATGGGAATTCCATAAACGAGACATAATCAACTGACCCTTCAACCACCCCTCTTAACGGAGAATACAATTATGTAAGAGGGAGTGTTAGGTAACCTTTACATTGAGTACAAAGGGAAATATTTCCCAACCCTTCCATTGGATACCACTTGATGGGA
Source organism: Larix kaempferi (assembly GCA_027924585.1). Classification (NCBI taxonomy): domain Eukaryota; kingdom Viridiplantae; phylum Streptophyta; class Pinopsida; order Pinales; family Pinaceae; genus Larix; species Larix kaempferi. The sequence continues at coordinate 9,666,273 of BSBM01000259.1, read as the reverse complement.
TAAAATTATTCAGGAAGGATCAATCGACCCGTCCAATTGATACTTTGAGAAGCTAAAAAAATCATTGAGGAAGTGTTGATTGATCCTTCTGCGTGCTATCCTTACATGAGAATACCATGTATAAGGAAGGGTTAGTTGATACCTATTAGGGAATTCTATGATGTAGAAATGATCAACATACCATTCCATAAGACTACCTTTGATGGGAATATGATTTTAGAGGATGAATTGTCATGTGAAAAATTTCTAGTTATGAAGGGAAGAATTGCTTAACCCTTTAAATTGGAATACCATCCTTTGGGAAATTGTAGCCGAATATTTTCATTGGATACCTTAATATGTTGATACCATCATTTAGGAAGTGTCATCCAATCCTTTTTCATTGTCTCCCTCTTTGTTTTGTCAAGAATATACTTCAAATGCACAAGTGGTTAGCTACAGGTCAACCCACTTCCCTCTATTTAGAACTCGCCTCAATTACGTTTTATTCCCCTTCAACCAAACTTGCAACCTTATCAAGTTGTCACTGCAAAAAATCACTTACATTATTTGACCTCGAGAAACTTGGACACTACAAGCATCTCAAGGACACAAAATATAGTACATTTTCAAAAATGCATAAACATATATATATATATATATATATATATATATATATATATATATATATATATATATATATAAAGGTGGGTCAACAAGCCAATCATCAAACTTCAGAAAATGAGTTATATAAATTACATAACTAGCATGAAGGGATGGCTTGCTAATAAGTTACATGAATATCAAGTACCCTTCACTCTTAATGAAACATAAATTCTTGTATGTTGGTTTATGTCTTAACTAGGCTTACACACAACTCACAAAACCTTTAATGTTTTATCTTCCTTTTCTTTTACTCCCCCGTTCAGTGATATCACCTTCTAATGATGTCATATCCAACTAAGGTTTCCTCTTTCTCATGTGTTCTACTAACCATATTAACAATATTCTCTCATGAGACCACACTTTATCATGCAATGGATTTCAAAACATTGGCTTCACTTTTCTTCAAGCACATTGAGATTGTGAGCTCTCACGTGGCTAACCCTAAGTTACAACTTGTTCACAAGTTGCACACAAACTTTATTTTTCTTATTATTTATAGTTTCCTATGTGTCCTTTTCTTCCAGATCCGCCGCTTGCTCGCCAAATTATGTCACTTGTCCACTAAAGTCACTCTATTTTCTAACTAGAGGACTACAAGCAAGAACTACTAACCTATTCTCTCATATCAACTAACCTTGACTCAGGTTCACATGATTTCTCTTTAGTAGACTTCTTCTCAGTTCATGTTTGGGGATCCTTTCTAGGGATACCATTCCTCCCTTAACTTGTGCCACCCCATCCTCTTTGGATGTTGGTATTTTTCCTATTCAGTTGTTTTGGTACACAAACCCCCAAGTTAAAAAATTATAACCATGTCCAAGTCCATGCTCAACTTGCAAGGAGTCCTGCATGGGTCTCACAGGTCTAACATAATGTTAGCAAGAAAAAGATAAATAAGGGTTCTCATAATGGAAAAGACAGGTTTGTACTAATGCACATGGAGGATGGAGATAGTAACTAGCTCTAATACTAACTATTGGTTGAGTGGAAGAACATATTCAACCTCAAACATTGGTCTCATTTTTATTAACCAAAAATCCATTAAAAATAACTAAGGGAAACCCTTTACAAATGCATTTGTTGAAGAGGTGCTCTTTATCTTCCTTCATAGAGATGGCAATGCGATGAACCTGAGAAAATTTTTTGACCAAGTTGTCCCAAGTGAGAGTTTTGTTGCGAGAAATGAGCCACATGAAGGTTAAGATTTTTGGGCGGAGGTTACTGGTCCAAATGTGAGTCCATATAGGATATTTTGGGAGATTAGTGTACCCTGATGCAATTGCATACCCTTCCTTAATAGTGAAGCTCCCCTAAGGTTTATAACCCCATAAGAGGAGATCTTGGTCATGCTTGATTTTGATCTTTCTATTATGTAACTCCAAATCTATGAGAGGAGCATAAGCTGGAGGCGATTGAAGGGGTATTTTTTCCGAGGCAACCAAAGGCACTCTTCTTCGTCTATGCTATTGTGATCCCCAAAATGACAAAATTTGGTAAAAATTTTGATTCTCAAAGCTTTCTCATAGGTATGATCTAGAAAGTCCTTGTGGATCTTTGTTAATTGATTCCAAGGGTCCTCCTAGAAGAGGGTTGTGGCCCCATTTTTGATTTCCTAGAAGTTGTGGATTTGTATTAACTTGCGATTGTTCCATGCTAGGTTTCAGATGGTGGATCCTACAATTTACTGATTAGAGCGAATTAGATCTTGTTGATTTGATCCTGGAGTGCATTTGGATTATGAGAATAGTTCCTAAGGTTCCTTCTTATGAGTGATCCACTTCCACCAGATTTTAGAGCCCATCACTTCATTGGTTATGTTTGGATCTCAGAGTCCCAGTGTAATACCCCATTTTTCCCTTGATGTTATTCGGCTTCAATGTGAAGACTGTATATATCTGCAGTGTGTGTATTTTCCTAGTGTGGAGCTCAAGGCAAAGTCCCCACTAGTGGATGTTTAATTTTATTGCTTAGGCAAGTATTTGGGTAGTTTGATTATTCATGGGTTGTTAAGCAATGAATAAATGTAAATGATGTAATTATTATTCATGAATAAAATAACCAAGAAGCTGGCTAAGGAGGGAAATAATGAGAACAGGCCATGTGTATCCACTAGGGAGAGGTGAGGGGGTTATGGGATTGGTTTCCCATGTTGCCACATGTCCGACTGTGAACCCGTCTGAACTCCCTGCTGACATTTAATTTGGTTGGAGAGGGTGGTTGAGAACCCTATTACTGAAGCTGATGGAGTATGGAGCATGCCTGTGATTTTGTATGGAAGGGCATGGATCTGATTGCTTGTCCTAGAAGACACTCAATCACCAAGAAGGGACAAAACCTATTTGACTACCCGTTCTGAGGGATTCATTAATTCATGATCCATTGACACACTAGCCATTCACGATCCATCTCCCTACAGGGAGAGAGCTTGCTCATACGTTCCTGCACATGCATATCCAATAGAGTGAACCGAAGATAACTGGGTTTTCCTGTATAATAGAAAATACCAGAGAACGATAGCCATTGAAGCCGTGTGTGTGTGAACCCGGTCTACCTGTGACAGAGTGCCCCATGACAGAGTGGTAAGAACCCATGAGGAAACTACTAGCCTGAATAGTGCAGAGAAACTATGAAAATTTGAGTGTGGATCGTAGAGGATAGATCGCGGAACAAAGCTAGTCTGCAAGCCTGGAAGGAGTCCATCATTGAACTGTGGAAGAAGGTTGGTTTGCTTAATAAACCCAGTGAAGGTTGAAGTCTCATAGAACTAGTGACTGGACCTTTATATTCCCATCCTGGAATAGCACTGGAAGGGAAGAGGCCTTGAGGGACTGTGCAATAGAGAAGAGGGTCTTCCTTGTGTTGGATGTGGTAGGTAATGTGGGTTCCAGGTTGATTCATTGTTGAGATGCTTGTAGCTCTGTGGTTGAGCTCACTAGCTTAGAAATGCCTCCCTTGCTGTCCCTGTTCGCCTGGTCAACCCACTGCCAGTTGGATTAACATGATCGGATTGTCTGATATGTTTGATAAAACCAATAGTATGTTGGATTGGAATGATTGTATTGCTTGGGATGCCTGATAAACACACTGTAGGTTCGATTAGCATGACCAGCTAGCCTGGTATGCTTGATAAACCCAACTATATGTTGGCTTGGCATGAACCTATTGTTGGTATGCTTGATAAACCCAACTGGAAGTTAACTTAGCATGACCAATATGTCCCTGAATGCTTGATAAACCCATTGTAGGTTGGCTTAGCATGGGTAGGTTCCCTATAATGCTTGATAAACCCAACTACAAATTGGCTTAGCATTGGATGGAACCTTGACTGTGAGAGAACCTAATACCCCTCCTTAGTGGACACACAACCCAGCTCAGGGGTGATCTCTCATCTGAAAGAGTACAGGATGGACAGAGATCTAAGGTTGGGTGGAACGTTTCTCTCACTTAGCCAGTTGCTTCATAAATTAAAAGATATGTAATTCTTGTTATGTAAATTAATGGTGTTTCATTGTTATGAAATGGTTACTTATGTTCAATTGTACAATTGTGGAATGTATGTTTATATGGATTTGATTGACAAGTAGTCATGTGCAGGCCTAAGTAAAGGGTTGAGTCCATTATTACATGTATATCATTGTATTGCATGATTTTAATGCATTATAAGTCTTGCTTGTGATAGATGTAATTGCTAGATCTAATTTGATGCATGTTACATGTTATGATATGTATGATTAACCCTGTAAATGAGTTGTATGCTTACATTTGATCCTTGGGGAGGAGGGGAAATCCCTGGAAATGTTTTAGAATCCCTCTGTGGGTTGGGTGGAAGGGAAAGTCGTGATAGGAAGAAGCCTTAAGTCCCTTTTGGTAGAATTACGGACATAACTTAAGTGGAAAATTTGACATGGTGAAAGTGCTCAGATGGGATAGGGATATCACCATTGGATAGAGTTCTCCAAGAGATTTCCAATGGTAACGACCTTGTCTCATTTGGACCAAGGATGCAGAAGTTATGCCCTTCAGAATATTGTGTGGAAAGTTACCATGAGAGAGGGTATGGTTCTGCATGCCCGCATCTGCAATTGTGGATTGCGGATTGTGGAAGTGACCGTTGTCAGAAATTGAAATTTGGCACTTCCGCATCCGCAATTGCATATTGCGGATCCCTCGTTGCAGATTGCGAATTGCAAAAAGGTAAGCTTTTGGGTTATGAAGTTTGGCACTTCCGCATCCTCAATTGTGGATTGTGGATCTGCCGTTTCATATTGCAGATTGCGGAAAGGAAGCTTTCCGGTTATGAATTTTGGCTCCTCCACATCTGCAATTGCGGATTGAATATCCGCCGCTGCAGAATTGAGGATTATGGATTGCGGATCCGCCGTTGCGGATTGCGGATCCAATTCATTTCAACTGTGTGTGTATTTAGTCGAATTTTGAGAAAAACAAAATGTATCAGGGTCTGCCATGGCCATGGAGGTCAGTGGGGACGTGACAAAGTTGTATTAGAGCTTTAGTTGTAGCACTGGGAGTTGTTTGGGCCGAACCGTGCATGATTTTTGGTCGAGAAATGTGCCCATGGCATGGTTTTGATGAACTATTTGATTAATTGATTGTTCAAATCAATAGTCCCAGGTTGGAATGGGTAAGATAGAGTTTATTTTCATGCTTGTGATATCTAATAGAATGTCTTTGATATGCACAGAGATAGCAGTAGCTGTAAGATGAATTGTATCACAGGGAAGTGCACAAAATGGTGTAAGAATGGTCACTTTAAACGATGCACAGGACCCGTTTGGACTAGAAGATGATGGGTTGGGTGAGAATGTGCAAGAAGCACATACAGAGGCCGAGTCTGATGGAAGAAGGGAGCAAGTGACGCCCCCAAACTTGTCTGAGACTATGGTAAGCTTTAATGAGCGGATGATGAAAGCGCAAGAGGAACAACATCAACTCAATGCGGCCATTTTGTAGAGTCATACGGACTTGCAGCAGAGGATTAATGGTGGTTCTAACCCAAGCCATGAAGGATAAGAGGAAAGGAACACATAAAGTCAGTCTAGGGGGCGTTCTATGAGAAGAACTCTCAACCCTAGAAGGGGTTCTGTGAGCAGAAGGCATAGGATACCCTCTCCTAAGTTTTCTTCTAGTAGGTCAGATGATTATGAGGGTTCTTAGGGGAGCCCAAGACGTACTTCTAGCAATAGTAAGGGCAGAAGGAGGCATAGAGGTATTCCACATGGTGAATTTAGGAAGGAAATGCCTCCCACTGTTGATGATGAAAGCAAAGAAGGTCAAGAAGTAGAGGCATGGCTTCTTGGAATGAAGAAGTACTTCAGAATGCATGAGTATTCAGAGAATGAAAAGGCTAAGGTTGATATTTATAACCTTAGTGGAAGAGCTTCTATTTGGTGGGATCACATCATGCAAGTGAAAGGACTCAGTGAAAGAAGAGTCAGCTAGGAAAAGTTTGAAAGATACTTTCAGGAGAAGTACCTATCAGCTAGGTATTATGATAGCAAAAGAAAAGAGTTAAATGAACTCAGGCTAGGATAGAACACCATGGATGAACATGTCCATAAGTTTTGGAGTTCCTAAGGTAGGTAGAATACATCAAGGATGAAAGAGTGAAGATCCAATGCGTCCTTCATAGTCTACCACAGAGCTATAGAGATAAAATATAGTTTGTAAATCCACTAAGCTTGGATGAATCCATTAGGATGGAAGAGAATTTATATGACCAGGGTAAAGGTAAAGCAGAGGTGTAGCTAGCGTGGAAAGGTAAACCCAAGGGAAGGTTCGATTAAAAGAAAGGTGAATTCAAACCACCATTCAGAAATCAGCCTAGGAGATTTCCACAAGGCCTGTTGATGTATTTGTAAATTCAGAAGATATTCACTTGTATATTGTGTGTATTACATTTGTACTTTATTGTATCCCCAACATAGATGTATTATTTCTCCGATTGGAAGTGTCGTCAGTTGTACTTGAAAGTGTCGCAAGTTATATTGTAAGTGTTGTAACTTATAGTTGATGGGTTATTAGACCACGTTGATGGGGTCAGCCCTGTATGAGTCATGTGGGTTAAAGGGTTATTACAACACCCTAGTGGGTTTAGCCCAGTCAGCATTATGTTAAGTGGTTAAGTTGGGGCCGACCTAATTGAGTAAAGGTCAAGTGAAAGTAAAAGTATAAATAGAGAGTGTGACTCTCTCATTTGACACATTCTCTCATTCACTCACTTCGCATTAGTGAGAGAGAGGAGGAGTGCTCACAAGTGGAGGAGGAGTAGCTGCTGCAGTCATCTATCTCTTGGGGTTTGATCTTTGTGATATTTGTATTGGTGCTTATTCTATCTCTGAGGAAGTTGCGGGGTTTTTCACCTTCTTGGTTTTCCTTGGTGAAATGTTTTGTGTCTCTTGTCTCTTGTTTCTTATGCTTGATATGCTATACATGTTATTATTTTAGTTAAGATACTAGATATATTGAATTAAATGATGAAAAAATAACATGGGATCAGAGCTAGCCTGAAGGAAGGCATGGTATGGCATTTATGACACTTGTTGCACTTGCGACAAATTGGAAGCTAGGGCTTGATATAACAAAAACCAGTCATCATGGAACTTTTGCTATAAATCAATTTTGGCAAAGGTTCAAGTTTTGAAACTTCTACAAGTCGAATATAACATCCCCATGTACCTTGTGTCCAAAAAAAAGCACCTAATTCGATTTACTTTATGTTTTATGATACGTACAATCTAGGGTTTCTGCCTCTTCCAGATCTTAGTCATTAACATGTGACCTAGGAAAAAAGGTCACAACTTGGGCTAGGAAGCTCCAAATGAAATTATGTAAAAAGTGATAGTTAGGGAATAGACTTTAATTTCACAAGTTTAGGTTTCAAAGGCCGAAGTTTAAACAGTGACACGTGGCACTCCGTACAAGTTCGCTATACTGTTTAATCCCATAAACAGGTCACATTGCGACATTTGGGATATCTCTCTCTTAGAGAATCAATTTTAGGTCAAACCTGTGGGGTTGGAAATATGACAGGTCAGGATACCACAGGCCAAAGTTTTAGACCCTGTGGATCCGAAATTTCAGAGATGCACCAAAAACAATAAGGAACATATTTCTATGAAATAAAATTGGATTCTGAGCATTCTCATTTTTGGTTTGTCATTACTGCGGGAAATTAGGGATTTTGACAGAAGTGGAAATTTGGAGTGATCTTAGCATAGAATTAATATCCTCAGCAAAATCGAAATTTAGAGACCAAGATCAACGTTTTTGGTTGGGTAGAACCCCGGGATTTGTCAAACCCTAGTTTGGGATCTTGATCAGAAAGGTGGAAAATTAGGGTTTCTGCAAAAGTTGAAATTTTTGGAATCTGTGACCACGGCTAGATGCTCCTCAGAAAAATTGAAGTTTAGAGAACAAGATCGAAATTTTTGGCTGGGAAGAACCTCAGGAATTATCAAACCCTAGTTCGAGATTTTGACTAGAAGATCCAAAACTTTCAAAGTCAATTTTGAGGGGTCAAATTTTGGATATTTCAAAATTGAAGTATACCAACTTGATTAGCTCAACAAGGCACATCTTTTCATCCAATTAGAGGTTTGCAATTCAATGTTTGAATTTTTAGGGTTTCTCTGACAAACCCTAATCTAGCTCCAGATCCAGTTTCAGCAAATCAAAGTGGATTAGGTTAGTCCTAGAAGAGAATGAATTGGACACCTACATAAGTGAAGAAGTTCCAGTTCCAGAGGGAGATGAGGCTAAGGCCTTACATACGAAGACTATAAGCAATCCCGACAGGTATGACTCGAGAAGATACAGGTATGTTTTGAAATATGTTCATGATTAAGTTTATGATATATTTGTCTTCATATTATTGAGGTTAGTACAATCTTGATTAATTTTAGACTTGTCTTATAACCCTAGTAAAAGTATGAATGCATGTGAATGATAGAAGACATTCATTGATTAGGGTTATGACACTTATGATTGTACTAATGCACTGTGGTGTTGTATGAGGATGATGTTGTCCGCTAACATGAAAGGTACATCGAGAAAGACAAATCAATTACTAGATCAATAACATATGACCATGGTGACATGAAGACAAAGACTTATCCATAGTCATGGATCACATAGAAGCTCTACTTACGAGGTATGCATAACTTGGTTCTACAATAGTTAACTTATGAGATATGCAGGTTACTAGCACAAGTCATTGAAGAGAACAATAAGACATTATGTGAGTATGTTAGACATAACTAGCAAGTATGAGATCCAGGTATGTTTTTCCTATATCAAGTTAGAATCCTACCTTGTGTTAGGATCTTATATAAGTATACTTTTGTATGATTGATAATGATTATTCATGAAGTTATAAGTTTGAGTAATCATGGGTTTATGCATATTATGCTTCTTACTTTGATATGACAAACCAGAAGAGTCCTATGGTCAAATAAGGATATGCATGAGTACTCCATGAAACCTTGAATACTAACGCTTATGATAAATTACTTGAGAATACCATGTATAAGGAAGGGTTAGTTGATACCTATTAGGGAATTCTATGATGTAGAAATGATCAACATAACATTCCATAAGACTTCCCGGGGTCGTAACTTTTGCATACGATATCCCTTTGGGGCACTCGGTAACCCGTCGGAAAGGTCTATCCGAGAATTACAACTTTCAAATGGGGCCAAATGCATGCTGAGGGCAACCATTTGGCCCCCCAAATTGCCAAAAAGGGTCGTTTAGGGCCTCAAAATGGCCCCGGAAGTTCAGGACTCGAAAAACTGCTAAAAATAGTACAATACCAAAATTGCCATAAAACTGTTTTGAGCCAGTTGGCAAGGTGGGTGGCCACCAATATCCACCTGGATCAATACTTCCTCCTTAGGAAGCAATGGTCTCCATTGCGTTGAGTTCCCCCATCAAATGAGGAAATTTCTGCTGAATTTGGCCTCAGGTGAGCCACTTGCCTTGGTGCAGGAGCTGCCCTACTTTGACAACTTGATAAAGCTGGATCCTTTGATGTCGCGTGCCGTTGATCTGTGTGTCTGCAATATGATCACTGGATGCTTACTGTAGGCAGTCAGGGTTGAGATCTGTTGGTGTCAACTTCTCTGCTATCTCTGAGGTGTCTAATAGTGGTGGGAAATATGGATCAGATAGTCTGTGCTTGGATTCTCTTTCAAAGTTTTGCTACAGGTAGCATAGAAAAGATCCTGGTAGATCTGATAGCCTGTGCTCGGATTCTCTTTCGAGGTTTAGCTACAGGTTGGTCGTGGACAAGTTGTGCAGGTAGCATAGAAAAGATCCTGGGAGATCCAATAGTCTGTGCTTGGATTCTCTTTCGAGGTTTTGCTCTAGGTAGCATAGAAAAGATCCTGGGAGATCCTATAGTCTGTGCTAAGTTGCTCTTTCGAGGTTTTGCTACTAAAGGCATGTAATCAGTCCAAGAGATACGATAGGTTGAGCTATGTGCTCGTAAAAGTCCTAGGATTCTCTTTAGGGTTCTTGCAGGTTGCAAGACACTCTTTTAAGGTTTTTCCTAACCACATAGAAAAGATATTGGGAGATCCGATAGTTTGTGCTAGGATGCTCTTCCGAGGTTTTGTGGTGGTGGTAACATAGAAAAGATCCTGGGAGATCCTATAGTCTATGCTAGGATTCTCTTTCGAGGTTTTGTGACAGTCACATGTAAAAGATCCTTGGAGATCCAATAGTCTGTGCTCGGATGCTCTTTCAATGTTTTGTTGACGCAAGTAATCAGTCCCGAGGATTCCACAGTATGGCCAAAGATGATGAAGACCTACAGGAGGCTAGGCCTACAACCAGCATGAAAAAGGGATGGCTTTGTAGAACTTCTTATGGCGAGAAGAATTATGAGATAGCACCAGTGATCAAGATGATGAGTACAACAACAGTGATGATGATGCTCCATGATCCAGTGATGATGATCCAGCTCCAGAATTGAAGACTTGTGCCTATATGTATTGATGACTTGTGTTAAGAGAATACCTTCCTAGTTAAGAGGGAGTGTTGATGTATTTGTAACTTCGAAAGATATTCACTTGTATATTGTATGTATTACATTTGTACTTTATTGTATCCCCAATGGAGATATATTATTCCTCTGATTGGAAGTGTCGTCAGTTTTACTTGCAAGTGTCGCAAGTTATATTGTAAGTGTCATAACTTATACTTGATGGGTTATTAGACCACCTTGATGGGGTTAGCCCTGTATGAGTCATGTGGGTTAAAGGGTTATTAGACCACCCTAGTGGGGTCGGCCCAGTTAGCATTATGTTAAGTGGTTAAGTTGGGGCTGACCTAGTTGAGTAAAGGTCAAGTGAAAGTAAAAGTATAAATAGAGAGTGTGACTCTTTCATTTGACACATTCACTCACTTCGCATTAGTGAGAGAGACGAGGAGTGCGCACAAGTGGAGGAGGAGTAGCTACTACAGTCATCTATCTCTCGGGGTTTGATATTTGTGATCTTTGTATTGGTGCTTATTCTATCTTTGAGGAAGTTGCAGGGTTTTTCACCTTCTTGGTTTTCCCCAGTGAAATGTTTTGTGTCTCTTATGCTTGATATGTTGTACATGTTATTCTTTCAGTTAATATCCTAGATCTATTGAACTAAATGATGAAAAACTAACAAGGCCAACAAGCAAGAAGAGAATTCAAGCCAGCTGTGGCAGCAGATAGAACAACAATGGGGCCACTTTAGTGTAGGGGTTGTGGGGAGAACCACATGCTTAGAGATTGCCCCACTGCAAAGAAGAACCCAAGGAGCTTGCACAATGTTAGAGGAGCAGCTACAGTAGGGGACATGGGAGGAGAAACACCTAGGATTTATGCAGCACTGGATGATCACCAAGCAAAACATTAATCAACAGTGGTGGAGGTTGCAGGTAAGATTGCTGAGCAAACTATTTCTGTTTTGATTGATCCAGGGTCTACTCATAGTTATGTATCTCCTAAGGTAGTTGAAAGTTGTTCTCTTGGTAAGGTAAGACATGATAAAGCTTGGCTAGTTTAGTTAGCCACTGGTACCAAGAGAAAGGTGAGTGAAGTGGTGAAGGAGTGTCCCATAGAATTGAATGGACTCCTCACACATGTATAATTAAATGTCTTACCATTGGGGTCATATGATTCCCTATTTGGCATGGATTGGTTGGAAAGGCATACAACCAAGGTGGACTATTATGGGAAAGCACTTGAATTCCTTGATGATGAAGGAAAGCCAAGGTTGGTAAAGGGAATTCCAAGGCATGTTTCAGTGAGGCAGATCTCAGCTCTGCAATTGAGAAAGTTTTACAAAAAGGGTTGTCAATTATATGTTGTGCATATATCAGGTTCAACAGAAGATAAAGGACCCAGGGTAGAAGACTTCTAGATACTGCAAGAGTTTCAGGATGTGTTTCTAGATGAGATTCCAGGATTTCCACCCAAGAGAGATATTGAGTTTTCCATTAATCTTGTTCCAGGGGTAGCGCCCATCTCCAAAGCTCCTTATAGAATGAGCACACTAGAATTGGTAGAATTGAAGATGCAGCTACAAGAGTTAATGAACAAGGAATATGTCAGACCGAGTGTACCCCCATGGGGTGCATCATTGTTGTTTTTTAAGAAGAAGGATGGAACATTGAGGATGTGTATTGATTACAAGCAGCTCAATAAGGTGACAATTAAGAACAAGTATCCCTTGCCAAGGATTGATGACTTGTTTGACCAAATGAAGGAAGATAGAGTGTTTTCAAAGATTGAATTGAGGTCTGGGTACCATCAAGTGAGGATAAAGGAAGACGAAATTCATAAGACAACCTTCAGAACTAGTTATGGCCATTATGAATTTACAGTGGTGCCATTTGGTCTTACCAATGCACCTGCTACATCATGTGTCTCATGAATAGTGTCTTCAACAAATATTTGGATAAGTTTGTGATTGTGTTCCTAGATGACATTCTTGTGTAATCCAAGAATGATTAAGAGCATGATGAGCATTTGAGGATGGCACTGCAAGTCCTTAAGGCTAGTTGTATGCCAAGTTGAGTAAATGTAACTTCTACTAGGAGAAGGTACAGTATTTGGGTCATATTATATCGGCAGAGGGCATTGCATTTGATCCAGAGAAGATTGAGGCCATCATGGATTGGTATACTCCAAGGAATACAACAGATGTTAGATCTTTTATGGGCCTTTCCGATTACTACAGGAGGTTCATTGGAGGCTTCTCCAAGATAGCCCATCCAATCACTTCATTGCAGAGGAAGGACATCAAATTCACATGGTCTAAAAAATGTGAAAGGATTTTCCAACAGTTAAAAGAGCTACTTACTAGTGCACCCGTTTTGAATATTGCAGATTCGAGTAAGGATTTTGTGGTATGCACTGATGCTTTTATTGAGGGACTCAGCAGAGTGCTAATTCAAGAAGGTTCTGCAATTTTTTATGAGTCAAGAAAGATGAAGAAGCATGAAAGGAACTATGCCACCCATGACTTAGAGCTAGTAGCCATAATTCATGCTCTCAAGAGATGGAGGCATTATCTCTTGGGGAGAATATTTGAGCTTAGAATTGATCATATGAGTTTGAAATACCTGTTTGACCAAGCAAATATGAATGCAAGGAAAACCAAATGGATGGATTTTCTTTGTGAGTTTGAGTTGGAAATTAAGCATGTCAAGGGTAAAGAGAATAAGGTTGTTGATGTACTCAATAGGAGATTTCATATTGCAACAATAAGTAGGTGTGAGTCAGACTTGAAGGCAAGATTTTTAGAGGCTCAGGATGGCGATGAATTCTATCTTCAGATCAAAGAGAAATTGCAACATAATGTTATAGAGGATAGATATGCAAGATATCAGTTGGGTGAGGATGATGTTCTCATTTATCAAAACACCAGATTGTACATTCCAAACAGTGCAAATTTGAAGAATTTGGTGATGGATGAGATACATCAAAGGCCATACTCAAGACATCCAGGATATTAGAAGACTATAACAACAAGAAGGAAGCAGTACTGTTGGCATGGTATGAAGAAAGACATAGATGAGTACATTTCTAGATTTCAGAAGTGTCAATAGGTCAAGGCAGAGCACCAACAGGATTGTTGCAGCCATTTCCCATCCCAGAATGGAAGTGGGAAGTGATCTCTATGGATTTCATAACATGGTTTCCAATGACAGTGGAGAAGCATGATTCGATCATGGTGGTGGTGGAAAAGCTATCAAAGGTTGCTCATTTCATTCCAGTCAAGTCCACTCACAAGGCTAATGACATTGCATATATCTTCATGAGAGAGATCTTCAAATTGCATGGCTTTACCAAGGCAATAGTTTTAGACCGAGACACAAAGTTCACATCCAATTTTTGGAAAGGATTGTTCCAGGAGTTGGGAACTCAGTTGAAGTTTAGTACAACCTATCATCCTCAGACGGATGGTTATATTGAGAGATTAAATCAGATTCTCGAAGATATGTTAAGGATGTATGTGATGGATAAGCCATCTAAGTGGGAATACTATTTAAACTTGGTATAATTTGCTTACAACAATGGAAATCAAATATCATTAAAGACAAGTCCTTTTGAAGTGTTGTATGGCAAAGGATGTAGAACTCTAGTAAGCTGGGACAACCATTGAACAAAGTAGTGCTTGGAACAAAAATGCTTGTGGAGATGGACCAGGAGATTGTGAATATTAGGAAAAGGTAGCATATGACAGGAAGAAGAGTTATGCAGATCTGAAAAGAATGCATAAGGAATTTCAGATTGGGGATCATGTCTACTTGAGAGTGAAATCGAGGAAGAGTACCATGAAGTTCGGAGGTTGCGCCAAGTTGGCACCAAGATATTGTGGGCCATTTGAAGTCCTTGATCAGATAGGGCCTATTGCATATGGGATTGAATTTCCTTCTAACATGAAAGCTCATAATGTTTTTCATGTATCTTTGCTTAAGAAATATGTACATGATCCTAATCATGTCATTGATTGGCATGTGATATAGGTGGAACCCGAGGGAGAGTTCTAGGTGGAGCCTACATGCATTCTTGACAGGAAGGTTACCTTGCTCCGGAATCAGGCCATAGGGAAGGTAAAGGTGGAATGGAAGCACCTTAGTCCAGAGGAGGCCACATGGGAGCTGGAGGATGCCATGAAAGAGGCATTCCCATTTTTTTTTTTCAGTTTTGAGAACACTGAGGATGGTGTTATTTTAAGGGAGAGGGAGTTGTAATACTCCATTTTTCCCTTGATGTTATTTGGATTCAATGTAAAGACTGTATATATATGCAGTGTGTGTAATTTCCTAGTGTGGAGCTCAAGGCCAAGGCCCCACTAGTGGATGTTTAAGTTTATTGATTAGGCAAGTATTTGGATAGTTTGATTATTCATGGGATGTTAAGCCATGGAGAAATGTAAATGATGTAATTATTATTCATGAATAAAATAACCAAGAAGATGACTAAGGAGGAAAATAATGATAAGGGGCCATGTGTATCCATTAGGAATAGGTGAGGGGGTTATGGGATTGGTTTCCCATGTTGCCACATTTCTGATTGTGAACCTGTCTGAACTCCCCATTGACATTTAATTTGGTTGCAGAGGGTGGTTAAGAAAACTGTTACTGAAGTCGATGGAGTATGGAGCATGCCTACGATTTCTTATGGAAGGGCATGGATCTGATTGCTTGTCCGAGAAGACACTCAATCGTCGAGAAGGGAAAGAACTTGTTTGACTAATCGTTCTGAGGGATTCATTCATTCATCATCCTTTGACACACTAGCCATTCAAAATCCATTGCCCCACAGGGAGAGAGCTTGCTCATACGTTCTTGCAAACGCAGAGCCAATAGAGTGGTATAACCTGAAGATAACTGGGTTTTCCTGTGTAATAGAAAATACCAAAGAATGATATCCATAGAAGACGTGTGTGTGTGAACCTTGTCTACCTGTGACAGAGTGCCCCATGACAGAGTGGTAAGAACCCATGAGGAAACTACCAGCCTGAATAGTGCATAGAAATCATGAAAATATGAGCGTGGATTACAGAGGAGAGATCGCGGAATAGCGCCCATCCACAAGCTTGGAAGGAGTCCACCGTTGAATTGTGGAAGAAGGTTGGGTTTCTTAATAAACCCAGTGAAGGCTAAAGTATCATAGAACTAGTGACTGGACCTTTCTATGCCCATCCTGGAATAGCACTGGAAGGGAAGAGGTCTTGAGGGACTCTGGAACAGAGAAGATGGTCTTCCTTGTGTTGAATGTGGTAGGTAATGTGGGTTCCAGGTCAACTGAGTGTTGAGATGCCTGCAGCTCTGTAGTTGAGCTCACTGGCTTAGAAACACCTCCCTTGCTGTCCCTGTTCACCCGATAAACCCATTATCAGTTGGCTTAACATCATCGGTTTGTTTAATATGTTCGATAAAACCAATGGTATGTTGGCTTGGCATGATTGTATTACTTGGTATGCCTGATAAAGCCACTGCAGGTTGGCTTAGCATGACCAACTAGCCTGGTATGCTTGATAAATGCAACTGTATGTTGGCTTGGAATGACCCTGCTATTGGTATGCTTGATAAACCGAACTGGAAGTTGGCTTAGCATGACTAGTATGTCCCTGAATGCTTGATAAACCCACTGTAGGTTGGCTTAGCATGTGTAGGTTCCCTGCAATGCTTGATAAACCCAACTACAGATTGGCTTAGCATTGGGATGGAACCTTGACTGTGAGAGCACATGATTTCCCTTCTTAGTGGATAGATAGGCCATCTCGGGGGTGATCTCTCAGCTGAAAGAGTATAGGATGGACAGAGATCTAAGGTTGGGTTGAACGTTTCTCTCACTTAGCCAGTTGCTTCGGAAATTAAAAGATAAGTAATTATTGTTATGTAAATTGATGGTGTTTCATGGTTATGGAATGGTTACTTATGTTCAATTGTGCAATTGTGGAATGTATATTTATATGGATTTGATTGACAAGGAGTCATGTGCAGGCCTGAGTCCATTATTACATGTATATCATTGTATTGCCTGAGTGTAATGTATTATAAGTCTTGCTTGTGATAGATGTAATTGCTAGATCTAATTTGATGCATGTTACATGTTATGATATGTATGATTAACCTTGTGAATGAGTTGTATGCTTACATATGATCCTTGGGGAGGAGGGACAAGCCCTAGAAATGTTTCAGAACCCCTCCGTGAGTCAAGTGGAAGCAAAAGTCATGATAGGAAGAATCCATATGTCCTTTTTGGTAGAGTTATGGACATAACTTCAGTGGAAAATTTGACATGGTGAAAGTGCTTAGATGGGGTAGGGATATCACCATTGGATAGAGTTCTCCAAGAGACTTCCAATGGTACCGACCTTGTCTCATTTGGACCAAGGATGGAGAAGTTATGCCCCTCAGAAGATTGTGTGGAAAGTTACCAAGATAGAGGGTATGGTTCCGCATGCCCACATCCACAATTGCGGATTGCAGATTGCGGAAGTGTCCGTTGTCGAAAGTTGAAATTTGGCACTTCTGCATCCACAATTGTGGATTGTGGATTCGCCGTTGTGGATTGCGGAAAGGTAAGATTTCCGGTTATGAAGTTTGGCACTTCTGCATCCGCAATTGCTGATTGCGGAAAGGAAGCTTTTCGATTATGAAGTTTGGCACCTCTGCATCTGCAATTGCGGATTGTGGATCCGCCGCTGCGGAAATGCGGAATGCGGATCTGTCGTTTCAGATTGCGGATCCGAGTCGTTTCAACAGTGTGTGTATTCAGTCGAATTTGGAGAAAAAAAGTGTATCAGGGTCTCCCATGGCCATGGAGGTCAGTGGGGACATGACACCTAGATCCCCAGATAGTTTAGGCTTGTAGACCTCTTCCCAATTGACTAAGGACCAATTTTTGTGTTTCCAATTTCTGCCTCGTAGAAAGTTTCTTTGGATATTTATGATTTTCTTGAGGATAAGTTTGGGAGCTGCAAGGGCTAAGAAGAGATAAATAGGCACAGATTGAAAGATGGACTTGACTAGGATCAGTCTTCCTACAAGATTAAGGGATAGAAAGGCCCAACTGGAGTGCTTCTTTTCCAAGCAAGTTAGGAGATATTCCCAGTTTTCTTGATGAAGAGCTTATCCA
Organism: Larix kaempferi; assembly: GCA_027924585.1. Lineage (NCBI taxonomy): Eukaryota > Viridiplantae > Streptophyta > Pinopsida > Pinales > Pinaceae > Larix > Larix kaempferi. The sequence goes on along the minus strand of BSBM01000259.1, from coordinate 9,648,473 downwards.
AAAGGGGGGAACCCAAGTATTTCGAAGGAAGGGAGAATTTCTAGAAGTGAAGGAGTATAGTTATGCGACGTTGCACTAGGGAATGGTATTGAAAAAGAAGATTTGGGACTTTTCTTGATTGATGGAGGTTCCTGAGGCTTCCATGAAGCAATCGAGAATATATTTTAACATTGAGGCTTTCCTTTATGAGCAGTGGCCCATGAGAAGTGTATAATCAACAATTTGATAAAGAGAGTAGGAGAGGGGATTTTGATTGAACGAGACACTCTTAAGACAATTGGATATAGTTTTGATTGTAAATATCTTCCTAGTCCTTCCTCCATCAAGATGAAGAGGAAAGGGAGAGGAGATATACTTACCATATGCCTCAAGAGGGGATTAAAGGGGAGTAAAGGGAACCATTCACAAGGATGGAAAATAAGGATTAGGATATGGGAGACACGGTCCAATTTATCTAGTTTTGGATGAAACCAAAATTTTGAAGAAATTTTGAATTGTAATTCCAATTCAGTCTATTGAAATATTTGGACATATCGAGCTTTATGAGCATTCCCAGTAGTTTTTAGAGAGTGGATTACCTCATGAGCCATTATAATTATGTCCAACATTTGACATACTTCCACATAACCATATTGTTAATGGGAAATGAGGATGGGGAGGAGGGTTTTGAGGTGGTTGGATATGAATTTGTTGATGATCTTGTAGATGACATTGTAGAGAAAAATGGGTCTGAACTTGTCCAGAGAGGAGGGGTTGATCCCTTTGTGGATGAGAGTCAGAAAGGTGGCATTAAAAGTTGAGAGAATACCCATTGTTTGATGAGAGTTTTATACAATGGCCCAAACTTCTTCTTTAATGATGTCCCGACATGAGTGAAATAAATTTTCAATGAAACCATCCAGCTTAGGGGATTTTCCTGCCTACATAGTTTTGACTGCTTGTTCCACTTCCTCTGATGTGATTGATCGCATCAAATTGTCACTGTGATCCATTGCTATCAGATAGGGTATGTTCTAAGTGATTCCATTGATAGCTTCTGAATGATCCCTGTGAGGTTATGAGAGGAGGGTCTTAAAGAAGGATTTTAGCTCAAATTCTATTTCCTCATGCTTATGTAGGTTGTTTCCTTGACTATCTTTGAGAGTAACTATTTTATTATTTTGGTGATGTTGGAGTATGGAGCCATGGAATAATTTTGAGTTCATTTCTGCTTCTTTGATCCATTGGACTCTAGATTTTTGGTGCCATAACTTTTCTTCCTGCTTGAGCCTTTTATCTAGTTGTTGACTAGGTTGTTCTCTTTGAGGTTGAGGGTCTCCGTGTGTCCTTCTAAGATGATTTCTTACTGCATGTTTGCCATTTCGTTTTCTATTTTTTTGTCCTAAAAAATATTTCCAAAGACCATTTTTTCCACATTTTGAGCTTTTGTTCGAGGTTCTTTAGCTTTTATTGGAATCAGTACATAAGAGAATCTGAAGGGTTTTTTTCTTATTGATACCACTTTTGGATTTTGGTTTTGAATTCAGGATGATTGATCCATAAATTTTCAAATCTAAAAGGTTTGTTTGAGACCACTACTTCATGATTCCATTGGAGGCAGATTGGCCAGGAATTTGAACCTTTGGTGGAAAGAATTGTTGAGGCCCAATCTTCTCCCCTAGTGTAGAGATCTGTTTAGATGAGGAATCGTTCCATTCTTGAATCTATCTAGTGTTCTCCTCCTATTTTTTTCTAGGTGTAGAGGTCGTTGGATGTTCTTATGTTAATTAGTTTTTTTTTCTCTATGAAGTTCCTAAAGGTTTCACTATATCTATCAAGGCGTATAAGGCCACCCTTTTTCTCCATTAAAGTTGTGATCATATTGAAGTATACTCCTATTATCCAATTTTTTCCCTTATAAATATATCAAAGCCACTGAAGATGATTTTAAAAGTGAATATTTTGGTCCACTGCTTGAGGTCCGTAGACATCGGTGAAGCATCCTTTTTTGGTTGTTCCAATGAGTTGAACGTCTTCTGATATTGTTTTAGGTGTTGCTAGAAAATTGTTTGTCACCATTTATTGAGGATTCAATATTAAGGAAATACCTATTGAAGCTTGAAAGGAATCCGTAGTGACCACTTTGGAACCTTTCCATATTTTCCTAGCAATTGTTTCCATAGATTGGAAAGAGCATTTTATTTCTTGCAACATAAGCATTTTTTTTTCCATGGCACTTTTATTTTTTAAGAGTCTATGCTTGGAGGGACCATTTATCCCCTTGAAATTCCAAGATATAATCCTCATTTAAGATTTTGAGGGAGTGAGGAGAAGAATTCTATTAGTTGAATGTATTGGCTCGAGTCTAGCCATAGGTTGCCTACCTTGTTTAGGCGTCGCCTGTTGGTTTTGTGACCTCTTTTTTTGTCCTCCTAGTGGGGTCATTTTAATTCTTTTTATTGCTTGCATTGATCCCTAGGATTGCATCTTTGTTTAGATTTTTGGGTTGTTGTAACCTCCCCTTCAATCAATCCGATGCAAGGAAGGAAATGTTAACCAAACATACTGGGCTTAATTGGCAATGTCATCCCCATTCATTACTAAGAAAATCATGGATAGTTAAAAGCTTCTGTATGCAATTCATACTCAATATAAACACAACGGAATTAATCAAATTTGCACACAAACAAACAGTACTGCATCAACATATTTAACTCAAGCAGAGGATGAATCAACAGACAGCGAATCAATCCCATTCTTATGCTATGCACAAGCTTCATATCAATCATATTAAGATATTCATTTCATCTCATTAACACGAACAATTAACATTCAAAATTAACACATTGCAGAGAACCAAATGCATATAAATTAGTTCACAGAGAATACTTATCTTGAAATGCAAACGTCCAAACAACTGGCTAGGTGAGAGCAACGTTCCACCAAACCATAGATCTCTGTCCAGCCTGTATTCCTTCAGCTGAGAGATCACCCCTGATCTAGGCTGTGTATCCACTAAGGAGGAACTAGACAGGCTCACTCACAGCCATGGATTCACTCAAACGGTCATGCTAAGCTAGCACATAGCTGGGTTTATCAAGCATACAATAAGGAAAGGATGGGGATGTTAAGCCAGTGAGCTCAACCACAGAGCTACAGACATCTCAAGCTAAACTCAAGCAAACCAATCCTCTGTCCAAAAATCCCCACTTGGATTTTCTCCCATTTCTGTCAACAAATAATTCAATCCCGTCACTGGATTTCTGGGCTATAAAAACTGGGTTTTCCAATGGATTTCGGGGTAGCTAATGCTCTCAAATTCGCCCCAAGGTTCATACCTATGGATCCCCCATTGGATTTCACTGTCAAATACCAAATCTGGGCGTTTTTGGCTCTTCAAAACGTGGGTTCTTTCAAAGTTGCGATTTTTGGTTTTGCTCCCTGCTAGCAATTCGTTTTTGGATGGAAAAATGATACTGGTCACTTTCACCATTGAATGGGGATAAGGAAGAAGCAACTCTCATGATGTAGAGTGACTTGTGGTATAAGAAAACAGAGCCCATACTCTGCCATACAAATTTCTGGGCTGCCCATGCTCCATTGAAGCTATGGACTTAAATCATCAACTACTTCCTTACAATAGAAATAAATGTCATCAAGGAAAGTCAAATGGGTTGTTATAATGACATTTGGCAGCTGATTGCTCAATCCCACAACCCCCTCACCACTCCCTAGTGGATACACATGGCCCCTTCTCATTCGTTGCTCCCATAGCTAGTTCTGGTATTTTACTGCAATATTAATATTTACATCAATTTACAATTTTCCATGGCTTAATAGCACATGGGTAACAAAATGTCAAATGCTTCTCCATTTTAAATAAAATCCGAACATACACTAGCAGGGCCTTGGCCTTGAGCTCCACGCTAGCAAAAACATACATCGCATGCATACAATATTTACAATAAAATCTAATTTAACATAAGGGTCAAAATGGGGTATTACATTCCCCTCCCCCTTAGAACAACACCGTCCTCGGTGTTCTCAAAATGAACAAAAATGGGAATGCCTCTCTCATGGCATCCTCTAGCTTCCATGTAGCCTCATCGGGGCTGAGGTGCTCCCATTGGACCTTTACCTGTCTGATGGCTTTGTTCCGAAGCAAAGTGACTTTCTTGTCGAGGATGCGCATAGGCTCTACTTGGAACTCTCCCTCGGGTTCCACCTGTATCACATTCCAATCAATCATATGATTAGGATCATGTACATACTTCTTAAGCAAAGATACATGGAAAACATTATGAGCTCTTATGTTAGCAGGCAATGCAAGTCTATATGCAACTGGCCCTATCATATTTAGGAATTCAAATGGCCCACAATATCTTGGTGACAACTTGGCACAGCTCCCCAACTTGAGGGAACTCTTCCTTGGTTTCACTCTTAGATAAACATGATCCTCAATCTGAAATTCCTTATGCACTCTTTTCAAATCTGCATAACTCTTCTGTATCTTGAGCATCTCTCCAAGATTTTCTTGGGTCTTGTAGATTGTTTGAAGAAGACTTTCAGCCAATTACAACAGCCTATGGTCTGCTGCCATGGTCACTGTGCATAGCTGGTTCTCACTTGCTCACAAGAAACACTTGCTCGTACAACTGCAACCAATGGATTTAATTTCCACCTGTGAAATTCATCATTACAAATCTTGTTAGGCCAAGCGTAACCTAAACATTAAAAATCAGTCAATTGTTTTTCCCCAATTGACATGGAGATCCCATGCTCTATTCATGAGACTTTCATGCTTTCCATGCTTGCCTAGCATACACATGAATTCTTTCATGTTCATCCATTCACAATAAATGAACTACTTCAGCATTCACAATTTATTTCAAGCAAATAAACACATTCTACTTTCAACCATACATGCATTTAACAATTTTCTATTTTTATAAGTGTATCAATAAAAAGGAAAGAGAGAGCTGTAAGAGTTTTCTTCTCTTAGTCTTGTTCCATTCTGGAACCCACACCACCACTATGGTTTTCATGCTCTTAGCCTCTTTCACTTCCATGTCAATGCTTGACCAGCCCTTCCTGGCTATGACACTTAGTATCTATGGTCCATTTCATACCTCTCAACCATGGAGTCCCTCCACATGGTTTGTCTACAAGTCCCTTGGCTTCTAGGACTCCCACAAGTCCAATAGCACCATCATTCCTTTATGTGCAAGCTGAGCCTTTTAGGACAGTCACATGTCCACATGCATCCTTAAGATGCTTTCATAGTCATTGCTTCCATCAATACCTACACTCAAACATTGAATTAATTCACATGTTTAGTTTATTTTCATAGGAAATCATAACCAAATCATATACACATGTATATTCATAAGCAAGAAATTACAAGACCAAATACTTATCTGCATTGGATGTCTTCACTTTATTCCATAGGGTCCTTCTTTGCTTTACAAGCCTTGGAATCGCCTATGGACTTGGATGTTTTCCTAGCATGCAGGCTTCCCCACAACATCAAATAATCTTGTATATTTGGCCAGCACGCAAGCTGCTCCACAACATCAAATAATCTTGTATGTTTGGCCAGCACTCAGGCTGCTCCACAATATCAAATAATCTTGTATGTTTGGCCAGCATGCAGGCTGCTCCACAACATCAAATAATCTTGTCCAACTAGTTACTCTCTGGATTTACCAAGCAATTTATAGTTCTTTCAGGGTCCTTGCTTCCTGTATGATCAAGGTTTCCAACAAAGAAACTATAGTGCATCAGCTTAACTGTTACAAGACTTATACTTGAAATCTTCATTATTCCAAACAAGAAATAAATGAAATTGAATACTTATCTGTATTGTGCATTTCCTCTTTGGTCCACAGGGTCCTGCTTTTACTTTACAAGCCTTGGGATCCTCCTGCGGACTGGGATGTTTGGCCAGCACGTAGGCTGCTCCAAAATATCGAATAATCAATGTCCAACCAATACACCTTCACGCCGACTTGGAAGGAAACTTCACTATGACCATTTCTAGGTCAAGGCTCTACTATGGAGCCATAGGCATATAACAACCTTTTCATCAACACCTTCACTACCCTTCATCATAATCCCCACAACCTCCACAACATCCTTTCATACACATTAACCCTTCCACCACAACCCCTCACAACAACCTTTTACTTTGTTCCTTTAGTGTGTAGCACCAAATTGCATCTGTTTAAGGTGACAACACAAGTAGTATAGGCAAACTTGTCAGCGCTGTTATTCATGAATTATAACCATAATTGATAGCATTCACTATCAAATATTGAAACACCAAGAATGCATCCATTCCTTTAGGGCGTAATCAATATTGGCATCCCTAACATAACTCATCATCAGAAAGGCATGCACTCCTCATTGACGAGAGCTATGCAAGTCCTAATCATACTTCAAGCAGTCTGAATAATGTACATAAATAGAATATGTTCTGCATAGTAATTCTAACAATTAGACTTGCACACATATATGTTTATATATATATCAATCAAGGTTTACAAAACACTTATCCATTTGCAGATGTAATTTCTCTTCATTAATGAAGAATGGGGGCTCCTTCTCTGAGTTAACAGTCCTTCGGTTTGCCATCCCAACTCCTTTCGATGTTACATAATTCTTATACGTCTTACTGCCATAATCTTTACCATCTCACTCATATTGTTCACCAATCATGCAGTGCGGATGAGACATTAATAGTGTCTAATGACGTTTCACCCGAAACCCATTTGCAAATCATGGAATCCCTTCCCATGAAGTTTGGATTCTGCAGGCCATCACACATGGTCTTCCTGCAACGTGTCTTCCTAACACATTCCCCAAATAGCCAAATAGTCAGCAACATTTAACAATAAAATTCAAATGTGATTGTTTCATAACCAATTAATGGCATTAATAATTAAATTCAATATGAATTTGCAACTCTGTCTACTATAGAAATTGATTTTCTTAGCCACGAGGCTATCCTCATATTCCTTGCCTCTCGTAAGTGGCACCATTCTGTCCATTATGGATTTATGTTTTATACCATACATGGACATCCACCTACAACATGTCCTCCTGACACAATTTTACATAAGCCAAACAGTCATTAGCAATTATTAGCAAAATGTCAAATCTGAAAATTTACAAATCTGAGATTTACAATTCTTCTTTCTAACAGAGCTTAGATTTCTCAACCATGAGATTCCTTCTCATAAGCTTTAAATCGAATTTTTAAATATGCTCCCTACAGAAATTAGATTTGCAACCATAATATTATTTTCATAAACTTAAATGAGAATATTTTCAGATTTGTTTCATGCATAGGTTAAATTTCACACCCATGAGAATCTTCTCATAACCTTTGGCTTTTGCACATGGTAGACTCCAGCCTTCATCATGGACTTACCCACATTGCCATGCCTAGAACAATCTACCTGAAATCTGAAACTTCAATCAGCCAAACACTTGTAAGTCTCCATGCATATAATATTTCATTGCTGCAATAATCACTGAAGCAATTTTCAGAATTATAACATTCTATAATTCAAACACTTCCAGCTATTAACATATCAATATCACCAAAACTCATTTACTTCACGTGCATCATTATCATACTAAAATTGCAAGGTATAGTCACATCATTTATACAATTAACTTAAATCTTTTAAATGCTCATTAAATCATAGCCATATCATTTATACAACTCTGTCCTTCCAATAGAGCACTCTGGAAGCCTTTCAATCATGACTACCTTCATGCAATTTTTCCCCTGCATTCATAGCAGCTCATGAAATGATCTTAGAATTATAATTAATTCATCATTTCATCTATTTCTCAATTGTAATGATACATATACATATATCACAATCATGCATGCACACAATACATCTCCTTAGGTGTAGCTACCCACATACATGTATATTCACAACATTTACTCAAGTTTTTCATATGCATTCACTCAATGCTTAACTACAAGATTTATAAAACCTCTTAATGCACATCCACTCAATGCCACCTTGCATTGTTTCATGAGTACTATGCATTCAAGCATATTATGACTTAATCATGACTATCTCATATAACATGCATTACCATAATTAGGACCACCGATCCTCACTTGCTTTGGTTGTTAAACTCACAATTGGCATACTCAAATGGAATGATATAATTTCATATGAATGCATTGAGATTTATAAGCAAGTATAGGGTGTAAGGATCATTGCCTTCACTTATCCACACCTCACCATACTCGGTAGGTTAACATTCCCATTCGGGCACTCAATACCACATGTAAACCAAATCAACATAGTTCAAACATAGTCGAAGGGATCTCACCAAATCCTCTTTCAACATTCATGCAGTTATGCATCAATAACCATTACCTGCATGGTTGTCATTAACATCACTTGATGTTACTTGATTGGTTGGACTCTTACCAAGGCTACACAGTCCTTTTTCCAACCTCATGATCACAGATTTGTTGCACCATCATTTCTTCATAAGGTTGTTGGCTTCATGCAACAACATCCTCAACATATTTAGCCATGCTTCTGTTGTCTTTGGTCCCACAACCAAAACCAATCACCAATAGTGATTATCAACCACAATATTTACCATTAGTGGTTCACTACATATGTAAAATATCACTACTTTTACCAATATGTAATGTCATATGCATGCTAAACATATACTCATGCACTGTGTAATGTTTATTAATATGCCAATTAATGCATATTCATGCCACTCATCTAATCTCTTGCATTTTCAACATTCTCATGCCATAATTTTATGCACATAAAGCTTATAAAATATAAATGCAGTTAGCAAGACAGGGGTTAAGGAATTCTCCCTTTCCAATCCCTCATCTTTACATGAACTTCCTCTTCCACCTCGTAGCTGGTTCGATTTCATGGCATGCTACTTCTAGGCATGCAATTCTAGAATTTGCCCATATTGACAATAATTTTTCCAAAACAACCACTGGCACTTTTCTGTTCCAACTATCTATGGTGCATGATAACCTCCTTCACATTCTGGCTATGCACCATTGATACCTGCCGGATAAGCTTTCCAATGCCTGTCCACTTACTCCATTCTGACATCGGGTGTGGGAGCTACATCACTTCAAAAATGACAACTTTTACCAATAATTTTGCACATTTTTACACAGTTGCATTTTGGTCCAGAATGCCAACTTCAGCCACCTGTGGAAGAAAATCTATGAGGAATCACGAAAAATTTCTACTGGGCAAAGTTGGTCTATATAACAAGGAACGCTCAGCAACTCGTAGATCTCTGTTCCGATGCACCATTCATCTTCTATAAAATTCTGGGTTTGACTACTTTCCACTTTTCACATTTTTCCAAAATTCCAATTTTTGGACCAAAAATCCAAATGCAAATTTGAAAATTCGCGTTCCCGAAACCCGAAAGCCAACATCCCGAAACCCGAAAATTGCAGGTTCGGAATTTCGGAAATCCAAACGCAAATTTTGAAAATTCATGTTTCCGAAACTTGAAACCCAACAGCCCGAAAGCCGAAAAATTGCGGGTTCCGAATTTCGGAAATCCAAACGCAAATTTTGAAAATTCGCGTTCTCAAAACTCGAAACCTAATAGCTCGAAAGCCACAAATTGTGAGTTCGGAATTTCAAAAATCCAAATGCAAATTTTGAAAATTCGTGTTCCCAAAACCCGAAAGTCGGAAAGCCGAAAATTGCATGTTTGGAATTTCAGAAATCCAAATGCAAATTTTGAAAATTCGCGTTTCTGAAACCTGAAATCCGACAGCCTGAAAGCTGAAAATTGCGGGTTCGGAATTTCGGAAATCGAAACACAAATTTTGAAAATTTGCGTTCCCGAAACCTGACAGCCCAAAAGCCGAAAATTGCGGGTTCGGAATTTCGGAAATCCAAACGCAAATTTTGAAAAATCGCATTCCCGAAACCCGACAGCCCGAAAGCCGAAAATTGCGGGTTTGGAATTTCGGAAATCCAAACACAAATTTTGAAAATTCGCGTTCCCGAAACCCAAAACCCGACATCCCGAAAGCTGAAAATTACGGGTTCAGAATTTTGGAAATCCAAACGCAAATTTTGAAAATTGGCGTTCCCGAAACCCGAAACCCGACAGCCCGAAAACCGAAAAACGCCTTCATTTCCTGTAACTTCTAGGGTTCATAACTACCTCGTCCCTTGGCCAAATGAGGCAATTCTAGTACCATTGGAAAGCTCTTGGAGATATCTATACACTTGTGTGATCCTCTTCCACACCTGAGAAATCTGACCCTGCCATTTTTCCAATCCAAAATGCCGCCCCAACTTCACCGATACGGCGTTAAAACCATTCTGTTACTTTCCTGTAACTCACAGTTTGGCCCAAGCAGCCCCGGTGCTGCAAGCTGGTCTCTGATACCACTTTGTAACTTCCCCTTCCATCAATCCAATGCAAGGAAGGAAACGTTAACCAAACATACCGGGCTTAATTGACAATATCAGCCCCATTCATTCCTAAGAAAATCATGGATAGTTAAAAGCTTCTATATGCAATTCATACTCAATATAAACACAGCGGAATTAATTAAATTTGCATACACACAAACAGTAATGCATCAACATATTTAACTCAAGCAGAGGATGAATCAACAGACAGCGAATCAATCCCATTCTTATGTTATGCACAAGCTTCAAATCAATCATATTAAGATATTCATTTCATCTCATTAACATGAACAATTAACATTCAGAATTAACACATTGCAGATAACCAAATGCATATAAATTAGTTCACAGAGAATACTTATCTTGAAATGCAAACGTCCAAACAACTGGCTATGTGAGAGCAACGTTCCACTCAACCATAGATCTTTGTCCAGCCTGTATTCCTTCAGCTGAGAGATCACCCCCGAGTTGGAATGTGTATCCACTAAGGAGGAACTAGATAGGCTCACTCACAGCCATGGATTCATTCAAATGGTCATGATAAGCCAGTACACAGCTGGGTTTATCAAGCATGCAATAAGGAAAGTATGAGGATGTTAAGCCAGTGAGCTCAAACATAGAGCTACAGACATCTCAAGCTAAACTCAAGCAACCAATCCTCTGTTCAAACATCCCACTTGGCTTTTCTCCCATTTCTATCAACAAATAACTCAATCCCGTCACTGAATTTTTGGGCTATAAAAACTGGGTTTTTCCAATGGATTTCGGGGTAGCTAATGCTCTCAAATTCGCCCCAAGGTTCATACCTATGGATCCCCCATTGGATTTCACTGTCAAATACCAAATCTGGGCGTTTTTGGCTCTTCAAAACGTGGGTTCTTTCAAAGTTGCGATTTCTGGTTTTGCTCCCTGCTAGCAATTCGTTTTTGGATGGAAAAATGATGCTGGTCACTTCCACCATTGAATGGGGATGAGGAAGAAGCAACTCTCATGAGGTATAGTGACTTGTGGTATAAGAAAACAGAGCCCATACTCTGCCATACAAATTTCTGGGCTGCCCATGCTCCATTGAAGCCATGGACTGAAATCTTCAACTACTTCCTTACAACATAAATATACAATATTTTCAAGATTGGTTTTGGAAACTCTTTCCAAATAATTTGGAAATGAATTTGTTTCAATTTTTTGATTTTGGTTTTTAAGGGTTTTATATTTCTATGGTTTACTTGATACAACTAGGTGTAATATAGGAGGTCACCACTCTAAATGTCATCGAGTCATTTGTCTGTATAACACACCCTCATTGCTTGGTGATTGTCCTTTGTGCTAGGTTTCTTATTTTTTAGCACTGTGAGGGCCACAAATGCATATTAATGATAAATAATGATGAACTTGAGCATACATGGATTACAAGAAAAATATGAACATAATGAGCTTATCACACATTATGACAAAAAATGTAAAATTCAAAAACCATATGATAATGTTCTAGTGTCTGACAATCTTAAGAACTCAGGTATTTTTTCAATTTAGAATGTTGTCATTGAAGACCAGGTGAGTATATTACATCGATTGTAGGAAAAAGATAAATAGTGTTAGATGCTCACACAACAGGATGAAAAAATAAAAAATCAGAATCCATCTAAAAATGTTCTAGTGTTTGAAAAGCTGGAGAATGCAGGGGCTTCTACAGTCCAGAGTGTTGTCACTAAAGACCAGATGAAACCTGTTGCTTCACTAGCATATGCAAAATAAGTACATGAAGAAAATTTAAAACATGAAAGGCTCATTGCATCTTTGTTTGGTTGGAGCTCAAATAAGGCATAAGATGTTGGAACTAACACATAAAAGATAAATGACTCATATTTACTCACTGTTACAGAAGCACCACAAGCTGTAAAGATCAATCATGTTATACATGTGGAAAATAGAATAGGTGTTGAAGTCCAGATTTGGGACTTGAGATGATTATTTGACATCAATGGAACATCAAAATTGTTGACTCATTAGCAAGGAGTGAGGATAAGGTGTTGAAGATCGGACTTGAGATGATGATTTGAGATCACCAAAGAGTTCAGGTTGATGATTTCAACTCTCTAGAAATGTCAAATCATCATCTTAGGTTTCATCTCTGGTACCCTCATCCTCTCTCTGTTTCGATTACCCATTCCCTTACAACATAACTTCAACACCCCACATCCTCATTGAAGAACTCTATTATTATTCCCTTCTAGGCTGGGGTCCCAGTGAATCTTCTATCAACCACCAGGAAGATATCCTTCATTAATTTTAGTACTAGGTTGGTGTAGTCGGGTTGTAATACCCCAATTTTGACCCTTATGGTATATTGGCTTTTATGTAAATATTGTGTACATGCGATGTATGTTTTCCTAGCGTGGAGCTCAAGGCTAAAACCCTGCTAGTGTATGCTCGTATTTTATTTAAAAGGAAAGTATTTTATATTTGGTCACCCATGAGCTATTAAGCTATGAAATTTTGTAATTCATGTAAACATTTAATATTTCAATAAAATACCAAACCTGGCTATGGAAGCAACTAATGAGAAGGGGCCATGTGTCTTCCACTAGGGAGTGGTGAGGGGGTTGTGGAATTGAACCGTGGACTGCCAAATGTCATCTTGTGAACCCATTTGTCTTTCCTTGCTGACATTTATTTATGTGTAAGGAAGTTGTTGAAGAAATCAGTCCATGGCTTCAATGGAGCATGGGCAGCTCAGAAATTCGTATGGCAGAGTATGGGCTTTGTTTTCTTGTACCATAAGTCACTCTACCTCATGGGAGTTGGTTCTTCCTCATTCCAATTCCATTGTGGAACATCCAAGCATCAGGTTTCATTCATTACGAATGCCCAGCAGTGAGAAAAACCAAAAATCACAACTGTGAATTAACCCACATTTTGAAGTGCCATAAATGCCTAGAATTTGGTATTGATAGTGAAATCCAATGGGGGATCCATAGATATGAAACTTGGGGATAAATTGAGAGTATTAGATACCCCGAAATCCATTGGATAACCTAGTTTTTATAGCCCATAAATCCAATTACGGGATTGAGTTATTTGGTCACCGAATTGTGAAAATCCAAGCGTGAATGTTTGAACAGAGGATTGGATTGCTTGATAAACTCAGTGAAGGCTAGAATCTCAAGAAAATTAGCAGCTAGACTTTTCTATGCCCACCCTGAAGAGCACTGGAGGGAAGGGACTCCTGAGGGACTATGCAGCAGAGAATGAGACCTTCCTTGTGTTGGGTGTGGTAGGTATTATGGGTGCCATGACTGTTTGAGTTTAGTTGAGATGGCTGTAGCTCTGTGGTTGAGCTCACTGGCTTAGCATTCTCCTCATTTTTCTCTTGAATGCTTGATAAACCCAACCGTGTGTTGGCTTAGCGTGACTGGTTGTGTGAAACCATGGCTGTGAGTGAGCTCGGGGGTGATCTCTCAACTGAAAGAATATAGGCTGGACAGAGATCTATGGTTGGGTGGAACTTTGCTCTCACATATCCAGTTGTTGGACAATTTCATCTTAAAGATAAGTATTCTCTATGGTTTAAATTGTGATCATTCTGTGCTTTGTTCTGAATGTTAATTATTCATGTTAATAAAATGAAATGATTACCTTAATATGGTTGATATGAAGTTTGTGCATAGCATGAGAATGGGATTGATTCTCTGTATGTTGATTCATCATCTGCTTGGGATAGATATGCTTATCTATTCCAGTTTGTGTGTGTGTTAATATGTTTTAATTCCGCGGTATAATTTAATTATGCATTTTATTTTTTGCAATTTAGTCTTATGGATTTGGGAAAGAATTAGATACCCCCATGTTGCAGTCATGTTCCCTTTGTGGGTCAGGATGACGGGAGGGGACATGACAGAGTGGTATTAGAGCCCATGTTGTAGCACTGGGGCTGCTTGGGCCAAACGATGAGTTACAGGCAGATATCAGAAGTGTTTTAGCGTGGTATTCATGAAGTTTTGGGAGGCATTTTGTTTGGAAAAATGTCAGGATCAGAGTTCTCAAGTGTGGTTGAGGATCACACCATTTCATAGATATTTCCAACGGTACCAGAATCACCTTATTTGGTTAAGGGATGAGGGAGATATGAGCCCCACAAGTTGTCAGGACGGAGGTGTTTTTGCAATTGCGGATTGCGGAAATGCAACATTTCCATAATTGCGTTTCGGATTTCCGTAATTTCACACCCGCAGTACGGATTGTAGGGTTATGGGATTGCGGGATTGCGGAAAGGTGTATGTTCCGGGTTGGAAGGTTGGCATTCCGCACTTGCAGTACAGATTGCGGGATTGCAGAAACGTTAGGATTTAGAACTTGCGTTCTGGCTTTCCCCACCTGCAATTGCGGATTGCGGGATTGCAAATTGCGGGATACAGGTTGAGGGATTGCAGAAATGTTAAATTTTTGTATTTGTGACTTGGCTTTCCGCACCTGCAATTGCAAATTGTGGGATTGCAGGATTGTGGTACTTGGTAGTGCGGAGAAAAAAAGTATAGAGCTCGAAACTCGATTTTCGGATAGCAGGAGCATGTGGAATCAGAAATGGATGAGTTCACTGACATTATAAGGCCATTAATCAACCAGTGAAGATCCCAATCCCATTATGCTCCAATTTGGCATAAAATTGGAATTAATGGCTTTTACAAATCGGTGTTCCGACACTTGAAAAAAGGTCGGATTGAGTTGAAAATGATATGGAGCAACCATGGAGTAGGAATAGTGTTAAGTTTGGAATGTTGGAGCCAAAATCCAAAGGATGTGGAGTCGAGGTGAGTGAGAAGGCCAAAAAGCACTATTCCGGGCCACTTTTTGGAGATTTTGAAAAGCTTGCAGTGGATGAAAGTGACCTTAGATGAAGGATTCCAGAAATTTACTGAACTCAACATTTCATATTCTCATTAAAACAGATAATTCACGTTAGACAGAGATTTTCCAGAAATGCTCCGTTTGAGAAATAGCCATTTTTGGCCCAAAATTTGAAATTTTGGAAAATGTTAAAAGTGAAAAGTAGTCAAACCCAAAAATTTATTAAAGATGAATGGTGCATCGAAACAAATATCTGAAGGTTGGTGAGTGTTCCTTGTTATATGTATTAACTTCTCCCGGTAGAAACATTTTCCTGAATCTTCCTAGATTTGCTTCTACAGGTGGCTGAAGTTGGCATTCCAGACCAAAATACAGGTGTGTAAAAGTGCAGAATTTTGGTAAAAGTTGTCATTTTTGAAGTAATGTAGTTTCCCCACTCGAAGTCGGAATGAAGCACATGGATAGGAATTGGAAATATTATCCAGCGGGGAACAGTGGTGCATAACCATAATTTGAATGAGGTTATCATTCATCATATATATGTAGAGCAAAAGAGTACCAATGGCTGTTTTTGACAAATTGTTGACAATATGAGCAATTTCCAGAATTGCATGAAATGGAAAAAGAAATGAATGCATGATATATTTGAGAATTATTCCATGAGTTAATTCTGTTAAAATATTGATGTTTTATGTTTCTATATGCATTCCTAAAATTTCTAATAAATATTTTTATAATGCACAATGTTTGTAGCTCATAAGATTTAAATAGTTGTAGCATAAGCAGCATACAGGGAAAAGGGGTCTCCAAAGGAAAATGGTGACCATAAATGATGCTCAAGATCCTTATGAGCATGATGAAGATGTGCTAGGAGAGAATGTGCAATAAGGGAATGCTGAGACTGAGTCCAATGGGAGAAGAGAGCAAATAACTCCTCAGAATTTGATTGAGACCATGGTAAGCTTCAATGAAAGGTTGATGAAGGCTCAAGAAGAGCAAAAACAACTCAATGTTGCTATTTTACAGAGCCTCGCTAATATGAAAAATAGGATAAACCTTTGGTCTAACCCAAGCAATGTAGGTGAAGAAGGAAGAGATGCAGAGAGTTGCTCTAGAGGTCGTTCAAGGAAGAGGACTCGAAGCCCAAGGAAGAGTTCCATGAGAAAAAAGCATAGAACATCTTCCTCAAGATCTTCTTCCAGCAAGTCATGTGACTCTAGGGGATATCAAAGAATTCCAAGGCATACTTCTAATAGGTTCGATGGAAGAAAGAAGTTCAAAGGAATCCCACAGGGAGAATTCAGGAAGGCAAGACCTCCCACATTTGATGGAGAAGGTAAGACAGGCCAAGAGGTAGAGGCATGGCTTCTTGGGATGAAGAAATATTTCAGGATTCATGATTACTCAGGAAATGAAAATGCCATAATTTCTATTTACAATCGAAATGGCAGAGCTTCAATTTGGTGGGACAACGTCTTGGAAGTTAAAGGGATCAATGAAAGGAAGATCAGCTGAGAAAGATTTAAGAAGTATTTCAAGCTAAAATACCTTTTTTCTAGGTATTATGATAGTAAGAGAAAAGAGTTCAATGAACTCAGGTTGGGACAGAAATCTATGGAAGAGCATGTCCACAAAGTCTTGGAATTGTTGAGGTATCTGAACTATATCAAGGATGAGAGGATAAAGATCCAATACTTCCTTGGAAGCCTACCTCAACGTTTCAAAGATAGAATTGAGTTTGTTAATCCACCAAGTATGGATGAAGCCATCAGAATGGAAATGCATTGCTATGAGAAGAATAAAGGAAAATCAGAGGTTCATCGAGCATTGAAAGAGAAGCCAAGAGGAAGGTTTGATAAAAAAAAAGTGGATTCAAGCCACCATTCAAAGATCATCCCAGAACCTTTCCACATGGGAAGCAAGTAAGGAGTGGATTCAAGCCAGCAGTAGCAACAAAAAAGACATCAGACCCAACCACCCCGAATAAGCCAGTTAATGAGCATCAGACCCAGCCAAGGATTTTGGTGGATGCATCTCTCCCAACTCAAACAAATATAGACTTTAGGAAACCCAAGCCATCCCCTTTTGATTCTTCAAAAATATATGGGGAACCTCATCTTATGTCAAATTGATACATCAGGATGTTGCCTCGTTTTGATGGAAATAATGGAAAATCTATTGAAAGTCATTTGGATGCCCTCTGGGACTATATGGAATCTCTAGGTGCTGACGGTGAGGATGTCTATATGCGGGCCCTTGGTGTGTCCCTAGAGGGGGATTCCCGATTATGGTTTGATCATTTGGCCCCCAGGATCCATAATTGGTTATGACATATTCATGGATTTGTTAATAAATGAGTGGGGTGGAAACAATGATGAATCCACAAAAGAACAGTTAGACGATGATTGTCTTGATAAAAATCAACTTGATGAATATGATCATGATACTGATAATGAATTAACTAAATGGATCAATTGTGGGAGGAGTCGGAGAACCCACAGTATCCATAGTTAAAAATTGACGTTTCGAATCCAAAATAGGATCCATCATCAAGACATATTGCTGAGTTTAAATGAAGAGCTAAAGATCTGATATATAGTGCTAAGAAGTCAGGAAAGGAGACAAGCTGTAGGTCGGCTTATGGGGAATATTAGGTTTTTTAGGGTGAAATGTTGAGATTTTAAATTAATCATAAAACCCTAAATTCTCAACTTAAGTTAATAATTTTAATAGATTATTTAATTGTTTAATATTGAAAAATTAATATTAGGTTTAATAATTATCAAATTAATAAACATAGAAATGTATGAATGTCCAGTAATATATTGAACCAAAGGTATGATTATAATATATTTTTAAAAATGTTATAGGTTTGAATTAGTAAGTGTTAAGCACTTAATTAACTAAATGGATCAATTTTTATTTCTTTACAATTACTTATACAACAAGTTAGAGATAGTTTTGAAGTAATGTAAATGAAACTTGAAGCCATTCTAACTTGCTGTTTAAAAATCAAAGAAAGATATGGATAATGTGAAATGAAATCATGCAAGGACTAGGACTTATTTTTGCAAACCTCATCCATCAAGATACCGATAGGATCATAAAAATAATGCAGTTTTAATGTTGATGGACGAACAAAATATGACATATGATCTAGCCCATCTAGCCCATTGTTTCTTTTATCCTCATCTACCCAACTAGGACACTCAATTACATTCGCTCCAAGAATGATGGACAAACCAAGTGGGGATAAATTGTAATGTAATAAAAGTATGATTGAGATAAATCCCACTTGTTAGTAAAAAATGGAGAAATGATGAAATTGATCTTTATATACCCTTTCCAACCACCAAGAAGAAGGATTACAAAATTGAAAAATGGTATTCATAAAAAATGATTGAAAAAGGGAAATGAAGCATTTTTTCTCCAATTATGTGACAATGATCAGACTCCTGACTGATAATCTCAATAGTAAAAATCTGACCAGAAGACAAACCCATACAATAAAACTCCAAAATTTGGGATGGTAGGGTGGATTGAAAACATATAATTTCTCCTAGATGGCTTGGAATAATTTCCCTTGGAATTTGAGAAAAGGGAAAGCCTTTCAAAATAATGCTTTTGATTTCATAAATGATTTCAAGGTTCAGATCAATGTCAATACTCACTTTATGAGGATAAGACTCATTGCAACTACCCAATTCCAAGAAATGAAACATTTTATCCTAGTAAGGGATTGGTTGGGAACAAATATCAAGACTAGATTAGTTAAGTGAAAGATTGCTTGTGAACTTCCCATAATCAATTAAGGATTTACTTCGGGATTATATTAAGGAAAGTTCTTGATTAGTTTGATTCACTAACCCATCCTCATCATGATATTTCTCTTTAATTGATTTATCATTAAATTCATATGAATCATTAACAACCACTTGATCATTTTCATAAATTTGATCTCTAAACATGCAATGATCAAATGAATTCATTTCAAAAGAAATTTGGTTGTTGTCCCCATTTTCTTCTTCTTGAGTATCATGATCAGAAATATCATCAATTACACAAGGACTGTGAAAAGGTGTCTCAAAAGGATTCACTATTGGAAAACTCAACCATGGATGCTTCTTGATGGAAATGATTGGTATCACCCTCTTAATAGTATGGACTTGGTCATTCCCACCAGTTATGGATTTCTAGTTATGACTTCACTTGTCACCTTCCCCATCCATCAGTTATCATGTGTTCTTGGTTGTGACCTAACTTACACTTTAGCCTGTGAGATTGAGGACTTGCCCACTTATGCCTATATGTTGGATAGACTCCCTGTTATTTTGTGTCACTGCTCTGAGTTGTGCAACAGAACTTGTCAAATATTTGATCCTTCTAGGATAGGAGAACTCGTTGGTGTTGGTTCCTGAGCTTAGGTGAGTTGGTTTCTAAAGCTTTTTCCTCTTTGGTTGGTTGCCCTCAATGTTTGGTCTTGATTGTGGATGAATCCCCCTAGTTTCCTGAGTTGTGTCAGCTAAGACTTGAAGCAAATTGTTCTACCATCATTACATGCATGATAAGATTCATTGTTATATCTTCTTAAATGAAAGCCCATAATAAATATAAAGTAAAACTGTACTTTTAAGCACAATGAAGAGGGCTATGAAATGAAATGTAAAGCACCCTAGATGAAAGCTGCAATTAGTTGAGTTTATAAGCACAAGCAAAATCCGAAGGGTCATAAGTGTTGAAATTTGGTTGAGCTTTGGTCTTTAATTCTTGTAGATGCAAATACTTGAAGCAATGAGACAATTCAATCCATGAAATTCATA
Source organism: Larix kaempferi (assembly GCA_027924585.1). Classification (NCBI taxonomy): domain Eukaryota; kingdom Viridiplantae; phylum Streptophyta; class Pinopsida; order Pinales; family Pinaceae; genus Larix; species Larix kaempferi. The sequence continues at coordinate 9,628,363 of BSBM01000259.1, read as the reverse complement.
CAACCATAACACAAGATATACCCTGGGGAAAATCCTCAAAATTATGAGAACAAAAATCCTAGCAATTCTTCTCGGTATAATATAATGGATAGCAGAGAATGCTTTCTTTTACAACATAGCATATTTCTTTCAGAAGATAAGAGATCACCAAACACTCTTGATGAAGATACGAAAGAAATAGAGAATATAGATCAATCGGATGTGTAACCATCACAACAATAAGAAGCACGAACAATACCCTGCACAAAGAGAAGCGCTTTGGCTTCAATGGAGAAGAGAATTTGCTTCACATTGGATTCATCAATTCTATATAACATATTTATACATTCTTCTCTTCTATTTTTATCTACTAACTTTAAGATGAACTCGACTTCAAACTGGATGTATCAATCTTGCATGTAGAAGTGCGCCCCACTTCTCATGTAGAGCTTTATCTCACTGACTGTCACTTAGGATGAACTTGCCTTTTAATTGAAAGATTTCCCACTTAGTTAGGTGGCTAACTTAAGTGTCGAAATGCAAGTGCCGCAACTCATGTGTCATATTTTAGTTTAACATAAGTGTCGTCATGAAATAACACTTAGTTAACTAGATCTTCTTTGTTGTCACTTAGTTAACTCTCTTTAATTGAAGTGTCGTCTTTTAGTTTAACTAAAGTGAAAACACTTTAGTTAACTAGTCTTTCTTCTTTAACACTTAGTTAACTGAAATCATGCTGATTGATTTACTTGAAGTGACCACTGTGATTTCTTTAGTTAACTGAGGCATATATTTAACTAATGCTTTAACTGAAGCATTGATACTTAACTGAAGCTTTAACAATTCAAGTTCTCTTTAATTAGCTGAAGTGACTACATGGAAAATTTTGAATTCTTTTTATCTCTATGCTTTATCTTTTATTTCTTTATCTCTTACTACATGGTCAATATGTGCTAACTTTAACTATCCATCACATTACATTATACTAGGAAGAATTATCAAATGCTGTGATCATATTATATTATTTCGGACCAAATGATCATATGCTAAAGTAATTCACTTTAGAGGTGATCAATCTTTAAATGAGACTTAATAGCAATCTGGTGATCATGGTTAATAATACATCACACAACATTAAATTCCTTTAACAAGTAAAGCATGAACTTTATATAGAAGGTCCACCTCTATACGGGAGGTCCATCTCATGGATACCTTTATACAAAAGGTTCACATGATAATCATGAATTGACACACAAAAGTCTGGAGCCTTTTCCAACAAGACTTTACAGCATCATTACTTTGATCAATTACCTCTATACGGGAGGAATAACCTTTACATGGAAGGTAATCAAAGTGCTCACCTTTATAAGGGAGGATCAAACTTGACTACACAAGATTTGTTTGGAGAATGTCTCCTGATCCTGTATATTTAACAATAAGGCCTAAAAAGCAGTGGTTAAATGTATGATAAATATAAATATTGTTGGCCATGCTATATGAAATGTAATGATTAATTCCTCATGGAGCTTACCAGTTGGGGTGTGAGATGGAGTAAGGGACAACTAATTTTAAGTGTCTCGTAGAACCTCAAGTTACGGTTAAATGTGCACCTAGTCATAGTGGTTCTGGAAAAGACCCTCACAAATTTGGTCTCAAGATTGGATGCGAGTTGTAGACATTTGCTAAAGTTGAACGGGAACTCCTCAAATCAACTTATTCCATTTGTGAGACACTGCCATTCCTTGTGTGTTTTCAGTCCAACATATGCTTAGGTGGTTTTTCCTTTCCCTTTATCAAAAGTATCACAGTGTTGAAGTTGTAAAGTCATCCCCTTCTCCTAGCCTTGTATTTTCCACCTTCACCCATTTCTAGCAAACTAGTCACGTCCATAAAATGAGTATACACTTGATGGTATTTTTCTTAGTAATTGATTGCTTTAATATAGACTTATATTTAATGTTTTATTTTCTTAATCTATAGTATAATGCCACTTTATGATTTAGTTTTTCTACTGAAATATTTAAAGGAAAATATCTTATCCATTTTCACTTGCAGCATCACTCAGTTTGAGCCTGGGTCATTATTTTGATCAGTTTTGACCTGGCCAACCCATTTTGACCAAGTCAACTGCAATTTCACTAGCCGAGGTCTCATGTTGAAGGCACGAGACTTTCTCTTCCTTTGATTTGTTTCTCTGGACCGATCATCGGAATCCGCTTCTTTCACCAAGTCCTGCTGGACTTGTTCAACTCTTGCAACCAAACTTTTCAATTCTGTGAGGCTCTCCATTATGCTTGCTTGTGTTGCCTCTTGCTTGCTTTCTTTCAACGCAAGTGTTTCTTCAAGATGCATTGAAACTCTTGATGCAATGCACTCATAGTCATCATCATGCAACTGCGCATCAAATGGAGGCTTGGTAGCCTTCATTTTCTTCCTATGCGTTCCTTTCGACACGGTTGTGGGGGGTTCCTTACTCTTCTTGCCTACTCCCTGGCTAGGTTCAGGGTTCTTCACACTTGTGGTCTCATCACCTACGACTCCTTGAAATTCTGCTCCACTTTCTTCGGAAGTGGTGATTAGTGTAGTTGGCACCTCAACCTTCCACTATGGTGGCCATTCTTCCATGATAAACTCGATCTTCTACGCATCGAGTTGATACTACCATTCAAACCATTCAGGAGGCGTGATTATAACTCATGGTGGTATGTATATGAAGTGCAGTCTGGATTTGAATGCCATCTTCTGATTATAACGGGCCGTCACCTCCTTGGTGATACACAGAGTCTTCTTAACGAATTCACATAGCTGCTCATAGTAGGTGAGGAATTGGATGTTGTTCAATCTTTGGCGGTCTAGATTCGGGTTTGCCCACATGTTAGCAAACCTGTCTACTCGGCAATATCCAAGGAATATCGGAAGACCTTGTTGGTAGCGAGGTTCCTTCCACTCCACAAAGGAAACCAATATGGGAAACCAACTGTAGTGGAATGGAGCTCTGTTTTCTTATTCCTCACATATGTCTTCTAAAACCTCATTCAACAAGTAGCTCCCCCAATTGTACTGAAATCCATCCTTAACCTTCGCAACTAAGGATACTGTAGTAGTTGGGACTTCATTTGGCCTGAAATTTCGCAAGATCTTTCCTATGAGCAGCTACATTATACAGCGCATTGGTTGATCTTGGATTCCTGCAGTCACATAACCATGGCTTCCTTTACTTATGCCAAATTTATTATTCATTCCTGCAGCTAACTCTTTGTCCTTGTTTTTCCCCACGAAATTAGCATCGCGATAAACACCCCTTTTGCATAGGCCCGTGATCTTGACGATGAGGTAAATGTTTTCCAACCATAGATATCCTTGGTGCATACATGAAAGTAGTGTGCATACCACAGCTGTAAGCTCGACACTTCTCTCGAAGTGTGGAATGCGCAGCAAATTCAACAATCCGGATGCATTTAATGGTGCAACCCATTCTTCCAGGTGAATTGTCGCTATCTGGGTAACTTCATCCAATATCCTGTACATATATTGATTGGGCTAGAACTGTGGGTAGCTGTCCTCCTGTAACAAGTCATGATTAACAAACTTATAGTTGGAAATTTTTCCTAGTAGATTGTCTTTAATCTGCACATGGCTTGACATAGGCAGCATTGGAATATCATACTGAGCATTCTTGACAAGAAGCATGTCTAGCGCATTGCTTCTCTTAGGTGGCATGTACTCCAGAATTAGCTGGACAGGTCTCTCCTATCTATTTGGCGGTGGGATTGGCTTCTGAGTACTCACGGGCTTCGACTTTCCTTGCTCAGTGGCCTTCTTATTATCCTTATTTTTCCATGGCTGGTTCCTCGGTGAATACCTAGATGAACCACCTCGTTCTGGGACAGATGAATTCACTGGCATCTTCATAAATCCATCCAAACCATACTGTTGAAAATCACTAAATTTTTTTTCTAATGTAGACTACTTAGACATATACTGTTGGGTAACTATTTCTTTCACTGGTAAACTCTTCGGAAAATTACAGGCAGTAAAAATTTAAAAGTTGTAGTAAAATCGATAAGAAAACAACCCTTACTGTTTATAGGCATATCACCACTACGGTGTGCCAAAAAATAGCTATTGTAGCATAAAATGCTATGTCCGTTGGAAAAATCTATCATAGCTCTTGGTCCTTTTCCTTCATTGAATATGCCTTCAATGGACGAATATGCCTTAATTGCAAATACATGCGGTTTCCAAAACACTGTATAATGGTTACTTTGTTGACCGACATTTTACTCGCTAGTTTTCCCTTGGCTTCGCTAGTGGTCATGTCAACTTCGAGGTTCACTACGCATTTTGCTCTACTGGATTTTAACTTCACATTGCAAGTCCTCTTTTTGCTACAGGGTATGTGAGTTGCAAGGACCACTGCGTATTTCCTTTTCTTTGATGCTAACTTCCCAACACGATCTTTCTTTTTCTTTGCGACTCAACTTGCTATGTGTGCTTCGCATCACAACTTCCATTTGTGTGAAAACTTCGCATCGTACCAAAATTGTGTGTAGAGTCTTTATTCTTTTATTCTTAGTGTCCAATTTCAAATATACATGACACTTAGAATCTTCTTGTGGTGCTTAACTGATGTTTGGAGGGGTAGGACTATCCCTGCAAGGATTTCGTCTACTCTGTTGTGGGGAAAATGCACCTATAGTTTAGGGGAGAATCTACCAACTTACGGTGATAAAGATAGACTTACAAGCATTCTGCAAGTACAACAAATAAGTGAAGAGATTAGGGTTTAGAGATGTATGTACCTTATTTAGAAGGTTGATCCTAGCTTTGCCTCCCTTGCTCTTCAAAGCTTATCCAGTGTCGCAATGCCCAGACCTGCAAAACAACTTGATACCTTTCTCAAACACATTTGACTACATATATAAGACTGATATCCATAATAGAAGAAGACACCAAACTACAAGCAAACTGTAATCAAATCTAAGACACATTAATAGGTCATATTTGGAAAGAGAAGAACGTCTGATCTTTATTAATGAATGAAAGAAAGTACATAAAGTTATACCTTCCTTCAAGCTTGGCACTTCACAAAACCTAGATTCAAGGTCTCCTGCTTCTGTTCTCCAAGGATCCCAACCTCTAACCAGTAGTGCTAGGGTTTATCAGAAACTAAGCACAAGAGAGGGGGATGAAGGTCTCCATTCCTCTAGCATAACGATGTTATAGACTTGGTCCCCTCACATGGCCCTTCTACCCTCCTTATACAGTCAGTGAAGGATAGGAAAAGAAGTTATAACCGAGTAGGAGGTTCCCCAACCAACTTAACTTCCCAAAATTTCAAGATTTTGACCAAAACAGGGGCGTACGCTACTATTTCACAGTGGAGTAGCGCTCAAGACGGTTTGAGTGCTACTATTGTACACTGGAGTAGGGTACATGTGCTAGTTTGTTAAGGTAGAGTAGCGCCAATGTGAAAAAATTTCCAAAAACAGGCTTTTCTGCTCATTTTCAGGAGATGGTTTGGTCTGGAAAAATGTTCCTAAGGGTTGTAATCATCAAATGGGTCAAGAATGAGGTAATTTCAACCATTTTTAGTGTCCCAAATGACTCCTCCATCCACAAATGTCCTGTTGTGTGACTGAACTTGATCTCAAGAAGTGTCGTCATGCGACCAAGGGAAGCAAGTGTCGTCACGGACGGAGAGGTGTCATTTCAAGCTATAACAAATGCTCCCTAATGTATGAGGGTAGAGGGAGTGTGGGAAACGATGGCTGAAATACATTATAAATAACAAAGAGTTGAATCATGGAGGAACCAGAGAAACCAAGAATCATAGGCTTAAATGAAGTACCTGAAAGCAAAGGCAATGTTAGACAAACTCATCCTTGGGGTAACTGTCCATGTTCAAATGGTGGAACATGACCTCCAAGAGGATACAATAATGATCCAAATACTGATGCATATATCATGGCCACTAAAATACAAGTGTGGATCCATGAGGAACATAAGTGTAAACATAGCCACATAAATACAAGGTGGATCTATGTCAAAACTGGAGAACATAGCCATACAAAATAAGCTGGATCTATGTCTCATCAAGAGACAAAAAGAATGTGGCTTAGTTTTGTGCAACTTGGGTGATAACATAAATGAGGTGATGCTATCAAGGATCCCAAGGTCTTCATCCAAAAACAACCCAAGGTACAAACCTATCCATGCGAATAAATGAGTTGATGTCGAACATGGGAGGTATCGTTTGATTACCGGTCATTGATGTATACCGTTAACAAATGAGAGGGTGTCCACCAATAATGAAAATGGAACCCAAGGTACCTAGTACATTCAAACAAGTGCGAATAAATGGTCTTGCTGTCGAACACTTAAAGAATCCATCGGATAGAAGACATTGATGTATTCCCATCTATCCAATAGTGAGGGAAACTACCACTAATGACTTCAATCCCCAAGGTACTAACCAAAACTCTAAACTTCATTCCCAGAGCACAATGAGTTGAAGTCAATGGGAAGAAGTCCGTTGGAAGGGAGGCCTTAATGCATCCTCCATCATCCAACACGAGGGACACTCAACAGGTATGAACTGATTTGGAGTAGGACTGAACACATGATGAAACATACTGACACTAAGGAATGGCCGACACATGAGGTCAAGGCAATTGCAGAATGGCCAACACAGGTTATATCCTTGAATAGTGAGCACGACACAAGAGTGACTTAGGCAGCTTTGAACATAAAGAGACCATGATGCAAATCTGCAATGTAGGAGACATTAACAAATTCTCCAAATGATTGGAAGACTAACCAAATGGAGGAGTAAGAACTTTGAGATCAGGTTTATCCTAAGGCCAACACTAGAACCCAACTTGTTGATAGACTCAAAACAGGTGCTTTGTTCAAGGCGATAGTTGACTTGCTTCCATCATACTGAAAGATATTTTAACTTTCTTCCCTTCCCGTTCCTTTTTCATTTTTTAACAAGCTTGACAAAGAACTAAAGCATGCTCGATAGTATTTTCATATTTAAGGAGTCTGAACAACCTAGAAGAAAACTCCATACACCTATCCATGGATTTTATATCGAGCCCGGATTGGTCTGTGCTCAACGGTGTTTTCTTACTTAGAGAGTTGAAAAACTTAAACAGTCCTCTATACACCTATCCGTGGATTTTATATCGAGGTCGGATTGGTCTGTACTCGGTGGTGTTTTCTTGTTTATAGAGTTGAAAAACTTAAACAGTCCTCTATTTACCATCTCGTGGATTTCACATTGAGCCCAAGTAGGTGAGTGCTCGCTTGGTGTTTTCACATTTTGAGAGTCTGAAAACCCTAGAGACAACTCCAAAAGTCATTTTTTGTAAAGTTAGTCTCATTCCCCGAAAAAGTATAAAATAATGGAAGAAGAACTTTTCTAGCGCATACCAGAGTATACCTAGAGTATACCTTTTCTGTAAATTATCCACCAAGGCCCAGAAAAGGGATAATTCTATACCTAAGTGGATGTCGGTTCAGTTATTTTAACGAGCCCGAAAAGACAACTATGCTCGGAAAACTTTTCCTATTTAAGGAGTCTGAAAAGGGCTTAAAAGAACTCCATAGGGATCCTTTCCGTAAAGGTTTAACAAGTCTGAAAAAGTTAACTCATGACCTCCTTACTGTTTTTAACGAGCTCAAAGGAGATACAAAAAATGCTCACAACTTCCTTACTGTTTTTAATGAGCTTGAAGTGAAGATGAAAGAAATGCTCATAGCCTCCTTACTATTTTTAACGAGCTCGAAGGGAAGGTGGAAGAAATGCTCGTAACCTACTTACTGTTTTTAACGAGCTCGAAGTAAAAGAAGAATGCTCGAAATGGGAGGAGACAAGTGTCAAGGACATGCGAAACTAGTTCCAAGTGCATGGAACAGAGTTATGCCTAATGCAAGGAACATGATCAAGATAAGGACACTCAGGGTGTGTCTCCTCCAGGTAAAAGGTGTCAAACTTCGAAGGAAAAATGATACAGGGCTTAGCAGAAATGAGATCAGAGATGGAGGCTTATGCAATGAGCTAAAAGCGTGGAAGTTAGCATAAGGCTCATCAGTGCAAGCGGGATCATAACAGATGCATATGCAAATCAAACACAAATATGGGAGCCTTATCAGGGATGGCCAGAAATATATGAGGAAGAAAGATATGAGTCTTCTTCTTAAAGTCATGGTAAATCTAAAAGGGCTCCCGAACCTATGAGAAAAACTCAGCATGGGCACCAGAATGGTATAAGGGTGCTGACTAGGGTGACCCATTTTAGGTAGGCTCTGCTGTCGAACTGGTGCACAATGCATAAAGAGATGGCTAACACACCAATATCCAACAGGTTTGACCCTATGGCGAATTCGGATGGCAAAAGGCTCAAATGAAACATAACAGCGGGGAATCCTAAACCTATATGCAAGGTTCCGAATATACTTGATGTGGTCGCACAAGGTATCGAAAAGGACCAGTAAGCAAGTATACATCCAGCTAAGAATCCTGTCTCTAAGAAACATTAGTACCAGGATCATATCTAAAACATATGTAAGGAAAGACCTGATACAAGTCACCGTGGTAGAAATACTTTCAACTTCACTATCATCAACAACAGGCATCAACAAGGCAGAGTTTTCAAATGAAGACTCTATGGTACCCAAGCCCGAGGACTTACAATCAACAAGATCAACTTCAGGATGAAGATCAAAGTTGAAGGACATGATGGAATCTGCAGAAACAAATTCATCATCACGGGAGTTGAAAATTCTAGAAGCAGAATCAAACTGAGCTGGAACACTGATTTGTGGATCTATAGGAGAGTCCAAAAACTCAACAATCGGAAGATCAATCTTTAAGGTCAAACCAAGGCTGGACATAACTGCGACTGGATCAACATCCAAATGAATGGCAAACTGTACTATGGACTCTAGGAAAACTTCATCGGAAGGAAGTATATCATCCTAGAGAGAATACACATCTAAACATTCAGATGGAGGTGTCACTTGGTCAAAAGTTGGGACCAAGTCCCGAGAAGGTAAGCATGAACTCAAAGACTTCTTCTTAGTAGCAGTTGAACTCAAGGAACAATGTTCCACACAAGCACCATGTGACATAGTAGTGCCTAATGATGAGGGATCTGACTGGTCTACAGTTGGGTAATAAGGAGGATCAACGAATGCAAGCTAGTCGATAGTGACGATGCTTTCATTATGAGGGAAATGCATCACACGAAAGAGCGTAGACACCACAACATGCATAGCATAAATGTAATCACACCCGAGGATCATATCAAAGTCCACAGGGTCCTTTAAGACCATAAAATCAATTAAGACTATTTTTCCACCCAAAGTAACAGGTGCCTGACTGAGGAATCCAAACGGTTCACTAGGTCTTTTATCGAAGGTCAACAGCCAATTAGCAGCTGGAATAACATTAGGGAAACCCAAATCTCTCCAAGCATAAGTGAATAAGATACTAACATAAGCAACTTCATCAACAATGCATCGATCAACCGTATGGTTCCCAATATCAACCTTTATCTGGAAAGGTGTCGAAGAAGGAAGACGAGGCTCGGCTAGACTATTCCAATCAAAGAAAATTATCCTAGGGCTTGGTAGGGGTTCACATGGCACAGATGAAGTACCCCTTTCTTCAGAAACATCCAAATTGGTAATGCAGAAGACTTCCGCAGTGGGTGCATCAATCTCTGAAGGACTGATGGGATCGGTTGAATATTGCATCGATTTGATCACTTCACTCTCCGAAGGAAGAGTGGGGTCGACCAAAGATTGCATTGGTTCAACCACTTTATCAACCAAAGGTTGATTTGACTGCAGGGAATCTATAGACAAATTAGGATCAGAGGTTCCTTCAGACATGGACCACACTCTTCGTGCCTCTGGAATGGCAGGGAATCGGTGAGTAAGGTGATCTCTCTTACAAATTTTAAAAGGGAACATTGGTTTCCATTCTATAGGTCGAGACTCCTTTACAACGTCAGTACTCTCAGCATGACTAGCATTGGCTGACAGCTTCCTCCTAGCGTGACTTGCAATGGCTGGTTTCTCAGAAGCAGAAGACTTTTGAACTAAGGACCACACTTTTTGCACTTCTGGAAGTGCAGGGCACAAGTGAGTAAGGCAATCTCCCTTGCAAAACTTACAAGGGAACTTAAGATTATGTTTGTTGGGTTTGTCGACAATGTCAACTCCCTCAGCATGACTTGCAGTGGCTGATTTGGTGTCTCCAGTATGACTCACAGGAACTGGTGACTTGTCATTATTATGACTAGCAGTGATCAATGACGTGTCCTCAACATGACTGACAGTGGTTGAAGAGAAACCTTTAGTATGATTTTCATTGACTAAAATTTTTCTCCCAGCATGACCGCTAGAGGATGGGTAGGTGCCCCTTGCATGATTTGTAGAGGCAGGGTGCTTTCCCCCAGCATGACTTACAGAGGCTGGGTTGCTGCCCCCATGTTTTGGCATCTTCTTCCCATTTTTCCTTCGTCTATTGCTTTTAGACTGCTGGTTACTAGTATTGCTACTTTCGCCACATGAGGTAGAAGGAGGAGGAGAAGATGTTATTGGCAAGGGAGGCACAGGGTTCTGATGCTCTTGATTTGAGGTGCTTACAAAAGAAGCGTTAGGAGCATGCAAGGCATTCAGAGTGGAAAACAACCAAACCGGCAGCCCTATGGTGAATCCAGGAAGATTCAGAGTAGCCATTAAGGGAGTGCCAATGTTTCCAATGAATGGAACAACACAAGGATCCCCCGGAACAAGGGTACCTTGATTGGCACTCGCCGGAACGCTAGACATAGTTTCCTGCTCAAATGAACAAGAAGTTCTCTAAGGAAAACTAAGACAAGTAGCACAAAGAGCACACCACTAAAAAAGGTCCTAGGTAAATCAAACTAGGCAAACATATGCCTTCCGAAGAAGAGTCTGGGATGATGAGGGCCCAAAACAGATCAACGAAGGATGAAGAACAGTTACCCGGGGTCCACAATACAATGACTAAAGGTGCAAGCGCTGGAATCACCCAACCTCCCTCCCAAAGACTTGCAAGGGATTTCCTCCCATGTTTGTCCTAGGTACAATAGATATAACCCTCCACTGTCACCTATGTATGAACCTATGGTTAGATACTAAGGACACCACCACACCGAAAAATCCCGGGGGAACAGTCTCTGGTCGAATCAAAAGGCATGGGTAGGGTAACTGAGCCCGAAACTTGAAAGAGTCCCCAAACGCGATCCAATCCTGGTATATGATCGAAACAAAAAGTAGGAGGTGTATTCCCAACAATCTGATCTCACAAGACCTACTGCATAGATCCCAGGCAAGTTTTGAATGAAGTGGGTTTACTTGCGATAGTCGAAGTATGATTTTTGCGTAATGTGATCTTGGGTGGTTTAAGGTGTTTTAAACCCAAGATTCTAACCAAGACTAGTTGGTGTAGTGTAACCTAGAAAAGAAAATGTTACTAGTACATTTTATTAGGGTTCATTTTAAAGTTTACTTGCTTACTCAAAAAGGTAGTGGGTGTGTGAGAGTGGTTATAATAGAGATAGAGTACTGAAAATGAAATATTTACCACCAAGCAAATATTTTCTTTTCAATGCAAATCTTAAAATTATGATCTAGAATGCATATGCAAATGCAATTTTTAATCTTTCGAATGCAAAAAAGGTAAAAACAAAGTCTAAATGTACCAAATTAAACTCAAAACCTAAGAATGCAGCTACTCAAACAAATAGGTATGCAAAATAAAACTTGTTCTTTTTGATGCAAAGCACTCTAAAATCTTTTAAGCCACTTGCAAGGTACTCTATTCAGAAAATAAATCAAATTTTTTTTATGCTTTTCAATGGTAAGAAACAAAACTAAAACTAACCTACTATCAAAGCAAAGCAAAGAAACTTTCAAGTTTTCTTTATTGAAACAGTAAAAGCTACCAAAATATGACTTTCAAATTCTTATTAATGTAAGCATGCCAAACATTGGGAAAAGAGTACAGAAACTACTTTTAGACCCAAACTAAGCAAATGACCTATGAAGAAGTATGGTTTGGTAAAGTCAGGTCTACACATAAACAATGCAAACAAGGTCTTGAACAACAGCCAAAACACTTGAGCTTTCACTACAAAAGAAAAACTAAAAGCATAAGGGAGGATAAGAAACCAATCTAAAAGAGAAATTTCACTCAAATAGGTACAAATAGGGTCAAGAAGACTCAATAGGTTTCAAATCCAATGGAAATGGAGAAAGCAGGTTCAAACAGACTCAAATTAGGGTACAAAACACCAAACTGGTCCACAACCCCCCAACTTGGGTCAACAAGCCCCAAAACTTTCCAAACAAGCCCAAATTGATCAAAAAAGGTTCAAATCATGAATGTAGGATCAATACAAGGATGGGAGACCACTTACAGTGGTTTATCACAGACCTAGGGTCAACAGGGGACCCCAAAAATGAAGCCACAGCCCCCAGATTTGGGTCCACAACCCAAAAACTCAAAAATTTCAAACCCAGATTGTGGGCGCTATTGTGTATGAGGTATACTAGTGCCCATACCAGGGGTGAGCACTACTTTGTAGAGGAAAACTAGCGTATGGGCACTACTATGCTTGACAATAGTAGCGTACAGGTGGGAAAAGTTGAAAAATGGGGTTAAAACCCCCCACACCTGGGTCCACAAGGGTTTGCAAGGGCTGGGAAGGGTCTGTAAGAGCCAAGGAGGGTCAAACAGAGCCTACTAACTGATCCCAATCAAGAAAATGAACAAATACCATCAAACAAGACTGAAGAAATGACCTTGGATACCCCTAAGCAGTTAGGCTTTCCCCAGCGGAGTCGCCATTCTGTTGTGGGGAAAATGCACCTATAGATCAGGGGAGAAACTACCAACTTACGGTGATAAAGGTAGACTTACAAGCATTCTGCAAGCATAAAAAATAAGTGAAGAGATTAGGGTTTATAGATGTATGTACCTTATTCAGAAGGTTGATCCTAGCTTTGCCTTCCTCGCTCTTCAAAGCTTATCCAGTGTTGCAATGCCCAGACCTGCAAAACAACTTGATACCTTTCTCAAACACATTTGACTACATATATAAGACTGATATCCATGGTAGAAGAAGACATCAAACTACAAGCAAACTGTAATCAAATCTAAGACACATTAATAGGTCATATTTGGAAAGAGAAGAACGTCTGATCTTTATTAACGAATGAAAGCAAGTACATAAAGTTATACCTTCCTTCAAGCTTGAAACTTCATGAAACCTAGATTCAAGGTCTCTTGCTTCTGTTCTCCAAGGATCCCAACCTCTAACCAACAGTGCTAGGGTTTATCAGAAACTAAGCACAAGAGAGGGGGATGAAGGTCTCCATTCCTCCAGCATAACGATGTTATAGACTTGGTCCCCTCACATGGCCCTTCTACCCTCCTTATATAGTCAGTGAAGGATAGGAAAAGAAGTTATAACCGAGTAGGAGGTTCCCCAACCAACTTAACTTCCCAAAAATTTGAGATTTTGACCAAAACAGGAGTGTATGCTACTATTTCACAGTGGAGTAGCACTCAAGAGGGGTTGAGTGCCACTATTGTACACTGGAGTAGGGTACATGCGCTAGTTTGTTAAGGTAGAGTAGCGCGTATGTGAAAAAATGGCCAAAAAAAGGCTTTTCTGCTCATTTTCAGGAGATGGTTTGGTCTGGAAAAATGTTCCTAAGGGTTGTAATCATCAAATGGGTCAAGAATGAGGTAATTTAAACCATTTTTAGTGTCCCAAATGACTCCTCCATCCAGAAATGTCATGTTGTGTGACTGAACTTGATCTCAAAAAGTGTCATCATGCGACCAAGGGAAGCAAGTGTCGTCACGGATGGAGAGGTGTCATTTCAAGGTATAACATACTCCCATTAAAAAGTCCTTTCAAATTTTCTTCAAGTAGCTTGCCTAAATGAACTATGCCACCACTAGTAACATGTGTGGCAACATATGGTCCAAACGAGTGCATTTTAAAATTTCCAGGAAACTTCATGAACTTTCTATCATAGAGGAGAACAAGGTCTCCTACCTAGAAGAATTTGTACTTGATATTCCTATCATGCCACACTTTTTCTCTGTCTTTCTGCACTTGTTGGTGAAAACCCGCAATCAAGCGATCTTCCTCCATCCCAACTAAGTGTAGTATCCTCTCTTCCATTGTCTCAGCATCAACCATGTCTGTGAATGCTGCAATTCTCAAGCTTGGTAGTATGTATTTCATGGGCATGACAGCTTCTTGTCCATATGATAATTTGAAAGGTGTGTGACCTATCAACTTCTTACAATTTGTTCTATATGCCCATAATACCGTTGGTATTCGCAGATCCCAATCATCCCTATTTCTATTGCATACCTTGGTTAGCGCATTTTCTATTAATTTTTTAAACCTTTCAACAGTGCCATTAGCTTGTGGATGATATGGTGTGCTCTTTTGATGATAGATCTGAAATTATTCAATCATAGATTCGATGGTTCTATTCAGAAAATGAGTTCCCTGATCACTCATTAGGATTCTTGGACATCCAAACCTTTTCAGGATGTTCTCAAAGATGAGTTGCACGTCAGTAACTGTGCTACAACCGTTTACTGGTTTTGCCTCTACCCACCTGGTTAGATACTTTGTAGCTATGATAATATATCTCAAACCAGTTCCCTTTGCCGGTGGGTTAATAGAATCAATGGCCCATTTATCGAACGTTTGCAAGGTTAATTGTGGCATCAATGACATCTCATCTCTACGAGATGGCTTCCCTGTCCTTTGACAAATAGCGCAACTTCGACAAAGTTCCTTTGAATTCTTGTGCAGTTTATGCCACCATATTATTGCTCTTAAATTTTTTGCGTAGTAGCTCTTCCTGTGTAGTGCCCCTAGATACCCCTGAATGTGCTTCATCTAGTATCGTCGATTTCTAATGTTCTAGTACACATTTGCACAATACTTCATCCAGTCCTAGCTTGTGTAATTTGTCTGCAATTATGGTAAAGTCAGTCACTCTTACCACTAATTGATTCTTTTGTTGCGTAGTAAACTATGTAGGTTCTAGACCTGTAGTCAGGAAGTCTACAATGTCCTTATAATAGTCATCTACTATGTGAATAGAAAACAACTACACATCTGCTAAACTATCTTCCAAGTTACTAGGTTCTTTGCCTAACTCAATTATAGAGAGATGGTCAGGTCCTGAATTCAATCTTCCCGGCTTAACAATGATTTTGAAATCATATTCCTAAAATAGCAACAATCATCTGCATATTCTCCCCCCTAACACTGGTTTGTTGACTAAGTACTTCAAAGATGAATGGTCAGTAAACATACAGAAATGCAAACCTAGCAGATAGTGTCTAAACTTCTGCAATGCATATACCATAGATAAACCTTCTCTTTCTGTTGTGGTATTGTTATTTTTTGTTAACGATAACTTCTTGCTCGAAAATGCGATGGGGTGATCGATTCCTCCCTTGCCTGGTTGAGCTAGCACAATGCCTAGTGTTATATATGAAGCATCTACATGCACATGGAATGGCTTATTCTAGTCCAGAAAGACTAGAATAGGCACAGTGACCATTCTCTCTTTTAATGTATCCAATCCTTCCTGATAGTCTTCAGTCCAAATATACTACACTTATTTCTTGAGTAATTTCTCTATAGGCATAGTGATCTGCTCATATCCCTTGATGAACTTCCTAGAGTATCCTGTGTGTCCCACTGTAGTACGTAGCTATTTCACTTATTTGGGCACTGGTAGGTTCACAATAACTGCGATCTCCGCTTGATCAACCATCAATCCTTGCTTACATACAATGTGTCCCAGTAGAATTCCATAAGGAACACATAAAATGCTTTTCTTTATATTCAAGGTAATCTTATGCTGTCTACACTTTGCTAACATCATTCTTAAGTTCGCATAATGGTTCTTTAGTGAACCAAATACTGTCCAATCGTCAAACTACACTTCTAATAATTTGTGGAAAAATACTTAAATTCAACAACAACTACTCTGGAAAAGATAGTAGGTGCATTTTTCAAACCAAAAGGCATAACTGTGTATTGATATGATCCCCATTCAGTAGCAAATGTTGTCTTATGTCTGTCTTCTGTAGCGATTCTGATCTGATGATATCCCGAGAATCCATCCGTGAATGAGTAAGATTTGTTTCAACCAACATTATCTAGCACTTCATCTATGAATGGAGTAGGAAATGGTTCATCGATCGAGGCATCATTTAGCTTCTTGAGATCTATGCATATCCTGATTTATCCTTTAGCTTGCTTATCCTGGATAACCATGGGACTTATCCATTATGATTCTTCTACTGGCTCAATAATTCCTACGTCAAGCATCTGATCAAGCTTCGCTTTTATTCTTTCTTTGTATCTAGGATTTAGTCTGTAGGGTCTTCACTTTATAGGCTTCGCATTTGGCTTGAGAGGTATTTTCATAATTCCCAAGTCACCTAAAATGCCTTTCATTTTAGATAACTTGGTAGGAAATAGGTCTTGATATTCGCGCAGTAGGTCTACAATCTGTCCTACTGTTTCTTCATCCCAGTAGTCCCCTATAGAAGCAAACTTCGGTTAATTCACAATACACATGTTGATCTTTCTAGTCTTCACAAGACTACTCAGTTCTGAAATTTCTAAGGTCAGGTCCCTCAACATCGCGCTATCCTTCTGACTCAGATACATGCACATCGCGAGGATCTTCATATTCATCTAATGTGGAGTTATAAAATTCCAGGGCATGTTCATATATTGGCAATGGGGTATCATTGAATACCTGCCTTTTAAAGATCTGCAAATCCTCATTGATACTCGAACAATCATCCTAAAAACTAAAAGTGGATTGAAATTTCATTATGAGTATGTGCCAATCTATTGTGCCTTTGCGAAATTCAGCTTCTGTGTACCATTTATTTTGAATTTTCTCTAATGTGTGTATAAACATGTGCACCCATTCTTGCTTAGGTGTATGTATCCAAGCTTTCAAAAAAACCTCTATGTGATCTCTAGGATCAGTCTGTCCATTATATTTTACTTGCACAATATTAGTTTTTTCTATAAATATGATTTCGATTATGTGCTTACATTCTTCCCATGTATTCAAGTTATGTTTATGCGCAGCCCACCATATAGTAGGTGTAGCACGCAGTGTTGTATCTAACACAGCTAGCTTATGTTCTGTTGGAATTGAAACTAGATATTCATGAAGGATTGCATGTACATTTCCAAGACCATCATAAGTATGGATTGGGATACTCTATTCCAATCCATCGTAGTGACTTTGTGATCTGTGCACATCGTCTTGCTAATACTTAGTGCATTCTACTATGCCAATTCTCCATTCCTGCTTCTGAGTCTGATATGCAAGAACTGTCGCTTATCCAACTCAATGTCCCATCATCAGTAGGAATGATGTATTTTGCTTGATTTACTGTCATTTTGTATATTTTATCAAGATATGGAGCTTTGCATTCTTCTCTTACTGGTTCAGTATATCGAGGTCCTTGTGTAGGGTCTAAAGGTGCGATGACCCTGATATCTGGTCCTTCAAATATCATCTATTTTTTCTTGAGATTGATGATCACGACGTTATCGATTGCCCATTCAATCCCTAAAAGTGCAGGATAAGGAATAATTTCATCTATAATCTCGATAACCTCTAAGTTTTCTTTACTTTGCACTCCATCAATGTCAACAAGGACATTCGATAATCTCCCAAAAGGTAGAACCTTTTGTTGATTGGCTAATATCAACTGAATAGGTGACTAGGATAGTTTTGTCTTTCACATCTGTTTCCCATCTCTTCTTTGTCAAGACATTCATCTCTGAGCCTGATTCAAGAATGATTTGGTCCATTTCAAAGTCTCTGATCTGCACATTTAATCTCATCTCCCTTTTGGTCCTTCTATGATTCTTGATATGGTGAACTATGCTATATGCTTTGCTTATGGCAATACGCTGCTCGTAATGACTGAAAGGCTTTGTAACTCTGCTAAGGCATTTACATGCTTAAACAAATTCATGGATCTCTGTAAGAACTGGGCAATAAGACTTATGGGTTTTGTTGCATTATGCGATCTATCAAATGAAATTGGCATATCCACCACAGGCACTGATTCACTTCGCCACTTGATTCTTGATGTCGCAAATTCTGATCTCTGTAAGACTTTTCTAGTATCCATGAAGGATTATTTTTCTTTGTTAAGGTTGAAGGAAGGAATTTTTCCAGTCGCTTTTATTATCCAAGTCCCTTCAGTAGGATTTGTTTTCGTAGGGTGGTCCTCAGAATCCAAAGCTTCAGTTCTCTGGTCTCCACCCATCGTAGCTCTACTTTGTGTCAGAGCATGGACGTTGCGATCTTTGTTTCGTTCTTCAGCTACAATCATCTGTATGTTCTGGTTCTATGCTTCTGATCTTTTCTCTTTCATTTTTGCTTGCAAAACAAGGCATGCCTCAATGACATGGTCAAATTACTTACAATATTACAGGTAGTACATGGATTATGACAATATCTGGCTAAGTGTCCTGGCTAAGTGTAGTTATAGAATAAAATATGACCTATTCCTCTTCCTTGTTGGCTAGTTTTTCGTCCTCTTCCTCTGAATCCACCACATCCTCTGTATGTTCATCGATCATACTGCGCATTTTCATTATTTTTCTACATTTCTCCTTGAACTCTGTAGACATCATGTTTTCTTTCTATCATTAGATCATATGCTCTACAATTGCTATCATCATGGCCAACTGACTTACAAAATGTACATTACATGTTCTTTGGTGTTTGCACATATTTCTGAATTAGGTAATAGTCCATGTCCTCTACATCGGAAAATATTACGCCATGGTCCTTGTTGTTGATTCAATGAGTTTGCTGCTCCACTAGCGATGTAATCTTAGAATACAGGGCAATGTTCCTTGGAGTTTCCTTATCCTTTACACTTTGTACACCAAACTTCTTCTATGGTTTCTTTACCCTTTTTCATATCTTACAATTACAACGTTAAGTTTGCTAGCTGGGTTTGTATCTGTACCATCCCTGTGCTAGTTTCTCCTATAGGCGAAGCCTCTATCTTCATCGCAATTTCTAATGCCTCTATTTAAGAAGCAACCTTATGTTGCATGAATGGTAATCTGATATGTGCCAACAATGCATCTATGAACCATTCTTGATGTTGTTGCGGTGCTATGCTAAAAATTACTTGATCTAACAACGCTCTAAATTTCTGATCAAATTCCCATACAGTTTCATTAGGATTTTGTTTGATTTCTTTTAGCGTTGTAATGCTTGAGATTCTGAATTAGGTTTCTTAAACTCTCTAATAAGCACGGTTATGATGTCAACTAGTGTTCTATTTTGTCCAACAGAATACTTCCTGAACCATGTTAGAGCTCTGTCTCTAAATGTTGTAACTGGCTGATCCTGTCTTATTGCTTTATCCTGGACTTGCTTAACATTCTGCATGGCTTAAAAAAGAATCCAATGTTGCTCTAATTCTTCTAGAACACTTTCTTTAAAAATGGGTAGCTTAATTCCGTATGCCATTCTTCTTCTAGGAAGTGTAGTGTTATGTGTTGAATAAGGTCTACCACTACTTGATTGATTATGAGTATTAAATCTCGTAGTTTTATTGCTACTAGTGTTCTGTGCACTTGTAGTATTTATTCCATCAACTGGATGTTTCTGCGGAGTGATAGGCTGACAGGTAGTTAGTCTATGCTCCATTTCACTCTTTGACTCACCCTAATATGATTGTCTGACACCACCTAGCTCAGTTTCTATGGTTATGCGAGGTTCAACTTCACGAGACCCTTGTCTAGTGCTGGGATTATATCTTTTTCTGCTTCACAAAGTATAAATATTTTCCTTAGTATCACTATCTGTATTACTGAACATTACAAACTCAAATCCCTATGAGTTTTATTGCATTCTCAAAACACCTTTTTTTTGCTAACAAAATTTTAATATATAAGCTGATATTTTTCAGCTACTCACCTCTGAATCCTTTGAAGAAGTCTCCTTCTGTTGCATTGTAATACTTTAAAGTGTCCAAAGCAAATTCTGTAACATAGCCTTCTAGCACTCTATCTAGCCAAAATTCTACTGGTCTTGAAATTGGGCTATCAACCTCTTTAAGCCTTTGAATCAATTGTGGAGTCAAAAATGTAGGTTCTCCACCCTGAAAACAATTTTTTCATTTTGCAAGTCGTGATATCCACTCATGTAGCTCGTTACCGAATAATGAGAAGAAGATTTCGTGTATGCCAAAAAATAGTTATTTCTGCAACCACTCTTCCGTAGATAAGTGCGGATGTTTGTTTTCTTTCTTCATAAAATTTGTTTTTGTCTTAGTCACCCAATTCTGTATTTCTATTCTCTCAGGATTCCAATTATTAGAGCACATCACCAGTTCAAGCACGACAACAAAACCATTTGTTAGCGATACTTCCTTCTTCACGGTCTCATAACATAACAACATCACATATCACCATTCTTTAGTGTAGAAACATAACCATTTGTTGGGTTTTATTTCTTTTTTCTTACACTGACCTAGGTTCTGCATAGTTCAGAGACCCAACAAAACCCCCTTTTCATCGGCCCTTTCGGAAACAGTCTGCGAGCAGACTGAGGTCTCACTCGAGGAAAATTTATGGGGTGGCTACAGAAGCAAGTTTCAATAACCCAGTGATGTGCGGCTAGAGAACATATCCACTAAGAGGAGTCACACCTACTCCACATCCACTTCTAATACCAAATCGCACTTCATACTGGGCACTGGAAATAGTTATCTACACTACACTACAGGCTGCAATGAATAGTGTTACTACTCATTTGCTTAAGGCTATGTAATTTACCACATCATAACATTGTGACTAAGTGACTATGTACCTTGCTATTCTAACAACACAGACTCCGTTGAATTACTGTTAGTACTTAACTGCTCGACTAGGGAACTACGCATTCATCATATTCATTAACATTTAGCATGTTCAGTCATATGTGTCCAATATGTAAAATATTTTTCTCATCATCCATACAAGTGAAAATACATATAAAAGCATGAACATACATAAACATGAAATAATCACACAGATGCAATCACACAACTCAAGTATTTACGTGGTTCACCCCCCATATGGGAGCTACGTCCACGGGAACTATTGTTTCTTTCTTGGAAGGGTTAACAGTTCCAGTCTGCACACTCAGCTACAGACTCTTCTTTACAATATATATCTACGCACACAGCTGCAGAGTCTTTTTCCTCTCAAAGATCTCATAGAAAGTATCTTACAATCAGTTCTTCAATATATATTCTTGCCTAACAAGATCTAACCCTTCCATATGCAAAATTGCACCTTTTATAGATTGTGCCCGAAGGTCACATCTTTACAATAACTATGGGCCAAAAATCCATAGTACCCTTAAACCCAAAATGACTTGGTTCTCCTATTGACCATGTTTTGCCTTTACTTCACTGGAGCTCTGATGTCCTTTGTGCCACTTCTTCAGGCTCTTACGCTTCTCTGAAAGTCATAGTCTGATCGCACGGCTCTAGCGCTACAATGGCGCATCCTTTGCACCGCTTATATGTCTATACTTCTTCTCCTGTACATTAATAGGCCGCAACTTCATTCTTAACTACTCCAATTACTTTGCTGCTCCTTAGTACTTCGCATTTACTAAGGGGAAAGATCCCTATCTTCTAATTCATCGTGCTCCATGCCCTGCTCCCGAGAATTTCAGAGTTGTTTTTCCCAAAACTGGTTGATGTTAGGCCTCACCTAACTTGTACTTCTTCCATCAAAACTGTCCTTTCACTTGGACTATGCCATCAAAATTGTCCCACTTGGGTTGCGCCCAACATGCCCCTAACACTCACATGTGTCTCATCTCCCAACCACTCTGACTAGGTTGTTCTATCTGCGCACCTTTTGAGATGTTTGATTTTGCAATGAACTCTTGAAAAGTTGCACTTAACTTCGGAACTGTGTCCTTTGCCTCTTGCTCAAACTCTTTTACTGTTTTGAGCATTTCCTATGAAATGGGTTCTAGAAGTTTCTCCTTCACAATATATTTTATTGCCCCGAGTTTTTGCAACTTCTGCTCAATTTCCTCTAAAAGCGCAAGCGCTTGTTCCTGTAGTGGCTGCAATTTCATTGAAGTTTCAACTTCCTTTGCCCTCAATGCTTCCATTTCTTTATGAAGCTCCCTCTTCTCTACGAATTTATGGATTCTTTGCCTTGGTGGAAAATCCTTCATGGCCATATTCACAGCATCTAGGTCTTTCTTCCACTGCTATACCTTGTCCTATACTTTATGCAACTCTGGTTCTTCTGGCATTGTGGCCCATACTTTACAAATTTCATCCAGTAGGCTTTGATATCTCACCACTTCTGCAAAGATGTTTTCTGTGGAAGCCTTCAGTGCTTGTTTCTTTATCATTCTGTGAGGTTCCAGATTGTTGTCGTTCTTCTAAATCAACAACCTTCTCCTTATAGGAAATATCCATGTCCATTATGTCTTCCTTAAGATTGTCCATAGTGTCACCAATCTTAAATATAGTTGCCTCGGTCTCTGGCTCTTCGTCGCATTTGGCTATCTTCGCACAAACCACTGAAACGATTTCTTGTAGCTTCCACTGCTTCTCCTGTGCATACTCAAGTTGCTTAGTTTTCAGTGTGCTTTCATCTTTTATCTCCTTATAACTCTCCTCCACCTTCAAGTTCTGGTTATAAGTGAATAAGTCTCCATCCCTGATTTCTTCTACAACCTGGGTATGTGGATTATGTAACCCCTCTATGGGTAACATCCCAACATAGATGTCTAGATGTACAAGCTGCTCGCACTTTCATCAAGTTCGTCAGTTGGAAATATAACATTCATCAACTCAAATCTGACTAGCCGAGGTCTCATGTTGAAGGTAGGAGCCTTTATCTTCCTTTGACTTGTTTCTCCGGACTGATCATCAGAATTCAGTTCTTTCACCAAGTCTCGCTGGACTTGTTCAACTCTTGCAACCAAACTTTTCAATTTTGCGAGGCTCTCCATTATGCTTTCTTGTGCTGCCTCTTCCTTGCTTTCTTTCAACACAAGTGTTTCTTCAAGATGCATTGAAACTCTTGATGTGATGCACTCATAGTCATCATCATGCAACTGTGCATCCATTAGATGCTTCATATCCTTCATTTTCTTCCTATCCGTTCCTTCCCGCATGGTTTTGGTGGGTTCCTTCATCTTCTCGCCTGCTCCTTGGCTAGGTTCAGGGTTCTGCACACTTGTGGTCTCATCACCAACGGATCCTTGAAATTCTGGTTCACTTTCTTCAGAAGTGGTGATTAGTGTAGTTGGAACGTCAACCTTCCACTCTGGTGGCCAGTCTTCAATGATCAACTCGATCTTTTGCACATTGAGCTGATACAAGCCTTCAAACCATTCAGGAGGCGTGATTATAACTCACGATTGTATGTATATGAAGTGTAGTTTGACTTTGAATGTCATCTTCTGATTATAATGGGTTGTCACCTCCTTGGTGATACATGGAGTATTCTTAATGAATTCACATAGCTTCTCATAGTAGGTGAGGAACTGGATGTTGTTCATGCTTTGGTGGTATTGAATCAGGTTCTCCCACATGTTAGAAAACCTAGCTTCCCTACAATATCAAAGGAATACCGTAATACTTTGCTGGTAGCAAGGTTCCTTACACCCCACAAGGAAACCAATACGAGCAACCAATTGTAGTGGAATGGAGCTCTATTTTCTTGTTTCTCACTTATGTCTTCTAAAAACTCATTCAATAAGTAGCTCATCCAATTATATTGAAAGCCATCCTTAGCCTTCGTAGCTAAGGATACTGCAGTAGCCGGGACTTCATTTGGCTTGCACTTTCTCAAGATATTTCCTGTGAGCAGCTGCATTGTAAAGCACGTTGGTTGATATTAGATTCTTGCAGTCACATAACCACGACTTCCTTTACTTATTCCAAATTCATTCTTCATTCGTGCAGCTAACTCTTTGTCCTTGTTTTTCCCCACGAACTTAGCGTCAGGATCAACACCTCTTTTGCATAGGCCCGTGATCTTGATGATGAGGTCAATGTTTATATCCACCTTTCGATCCAAATATCCCTGGTGCATACATGAAAGTAGTGTGCGCACCAAAACTGTAAGCTCGACACTTCTCTCGAAGTGTGGAATGCGCAGCAGATTCAAAAATTCAGATGCGTTTAATGATGCAATCCATTCATGCGGATGAATTCTCGCTATCTGGGTAACTTCATCCAATATCCTGTACATATATTGATCGGGCTGGAATTGTGGGTAGTTGTCCTGGTGTAACAAGTCATGATCAGCAAACTTACAGTCGAGATTTTTTCATAGCAGATTGTCTTTAAGCCGCACATGGCTTGACATAGGTAGCATTGGAATATCATACTAAGCATTCTTGACAAGAAGCATGTCTAGCATGTCGCTTCTCCTAGTTGGAATGTACTCTAGAATTAGCCAGATAGGTCTCTCCTGTGTATTTGGCAGTGGTATTAACTTCTGAGCACTCGCAGGTTTCAGCTTTCCCTGCCCAGTGGCCTTATGCTTATCCTTATTTTGCTGTGGCTAGTTCCTCGGTGAATACCTAGATGAACCACCTCATTTTGGGATAGAGGGATTCACTAGCGTCTTCATAAATCCGTCCATACCATATTGTCGGAAATCACTCAAAAATTCTTCTAATGTTGACTGCTCAGACATATACTGATGGGTAAATATTTCTTTCATTGGTAAACTCTTCGGAAAATTACATGCAGTAAAAATTTAAAAGTTGCGGTAAAACTGGTAAGCAAATAACCCTTACTATTTATAGGCATATCACCACTACGGTGTGCCAAAAAATGGCTATCTTAGCATTAAATTCTATGTCAGTTGGCCAAATCTATCATAGATCTTGGTCCTTTTCCTTCATTGAAGACGCCTTCAATGGACGAATATGCCTTAATTGTAGATACATGCGGTTTCCAAAACACTGTATAATGGTTACTTTCTCAACCAACATTTTAATGGCTAGTTTTCCCTTGGCTTCGCTAGTGGTCATGTCAACTTCGAGGTTCACTTCACATTTTTCTCTACTGGATTTTAACTTTGCAGCGCAAGTCCTCTTTTTTCTAGCGGGTATGTGAGTTGTGAGGCTCACTGTGTATTTCTTTTTCTTTGATGCTAACTTCGCAATGCGAGCTTTCTTTTTCTTTGCAACTCAGCTTGCTATGTGTGCTTCACTTCACAACTTCCATTTGTGTGAAAACTTCACATCGTACCAAAATTGTGTGTAAACTCTTTATTCTTTTATTCTTAGTGTCAAATTTCAACTACACATGACACTTAGAAACTTCTTGTGGTGCTTAACTGATGTCTGGAGGGGTAGGACTATCCCTGTAAGGCTTTAGTCTACTCCCATTAACAAGTCCTTTCAAATTTTCTCCAAGTAGTGTGCCTAACTGAACTACGCCACCGCTAGTAACATGTGTGACAACATATGGTCCAAGCCAGTGCATTTTAATTTTTTTAGGAAATTTCATGAACTTGTTGTCATAGAGGAGGACAATGTCTCATACCTGGAATAATTTGTACTTGATATCCCTATCATGCCATGCTTTTTCTCTGTCTTTCTGCACTTGTTGGTGAAAACCTGCAATGAAGCATTCTTCCTCCATCCCAATTAAGTGTAGTAGCCTCTCTAATTGTCTCAGCATCAACCATAAATGTGAATGCTGCAATTCTCAAGCTTGGTAGTATGTATTCCATGGGCATGACAACTTCTTTTGCTAATATGAAAGGTATGTGACCTATCAAATTCATACAATTTTTTCTATATGCCCATAATACCGCTAGTATTCACAGGTCCCAATCATCCCTATTTGTATTGCATACCTTGGTCAATGCATTTTCCAGTACTTTGTTAAATGCTTCAACAATGCCATTAGCTTTTGGATGATATGGTGTGCTCTCCTAATGATAGATATGAAATTCTTTGGTCAAATCTTTGATGCTTCTGTTCAGGAAATGAGTTCCTTGACCAACCATTAGGATTCTTGTACATCCAAACCTTGTCAGGATGTTCTCAAAGATGAACTGCGCGCCATTAACTGTGCTACAGTCCTTTACTAGTTTTTCCTCTGCCCACCTGGTTAGACACTCTGTAGCTGTGATAATATATCTTAAACCAGTTTGCTTTGCCGGTGGGTTAATAGAATCAATGGCTAATTTATTGAATGCTTGCAAGGTCAGTTGTGGCATCAATGACATCTCATCTCTACGAGATGGCTTCCCTGTCCTTTGAAAAACATTGCAACTTCGGCAATCTTCCTTTGAATCCTTGTGTAGTGTAGGCCACCATAGTCCTGCTCTTAAAATTTTGTGTGCAATAGCTCTTCTTGCGTAGTGGCCCCTAGATACCCCTGAATGTGCTTCAACAAGTATTGTCAGTTTCTCATGTTCTAGTACACATCTGCATAGTACTTCATCCAGTCCTAGCTTGTATAATTGGCCTGCAATTATGGTAAAGTCAACCGCTCTTACCACTAATTGCTTCTTCTGTTGCATAGTAAAGTCTGTAGGTGCTAGAACTGCAGTCAGAAAGTCTACAATGTCCTTATAATAGTCATCTTCTACGTGAATAGAAAACAACTGTGCATCTGGTAAACTATCTTCCAAGTTACTAGGTTCTTCACCTAACTCAATTCTAGAGAGATGGTCAGGGCCTGAATTCAATCTTCTTGTCTTAACAATGATTTTGAAATCTAATTCATGAAATAGCAACAACCATTTGCATATTCTCCCCCCTAACATTGTTTTTTTGGCCAAGTACTTCAAATATGAATGGTCAGTAAACATACAGAAATGCGAACCTAGCAGATACTATCTAAACTTCTGGAATGCATACACCATAGCTAAACCTTCTCTTTCTGTCGTGGTATAGTTCTTTTCTGTTAACGATAACTTCCTTCTCGAAAATGCAACAGGGTGATCGATTCCTCCCTCGCCTAGTGGAGCTAGTACAATTCCTAGTGCTATAGATGAAGCATCTACATGCACATGGAATGGCTTATTCTAGTCCCGAAAGACTAGAATAGGCGCAGTGACCATTCTCTCTTTTAATGTATCCAATCCTTTTTGACAGTCTTCAGTCCAAATATACTGCACTTCTTTCTTGAGTAATTTATTCATAGGTGCAGTGATTTGCACATATACCTTGATGAACTTCCTATAGTATCCTGTGTGTCCCAATGTAGTGCATAGCTATTTCACTGAGTTGGGCACTGGTAGGTTCACAATAACTGTGATCTTCACTTGATCAACCATCAATCCTTGCTTACATACAATGTGTCCTAGTAGGATTCCATAAGGAACACAGAAAATGATTTTCTTTAAATTCAAGGAAATATTATGTTGTCTACACTTCGCTAACATCATTCTTAAGTTTGCATAATGGTTCTTTAGTGAACCAAATACTGTCTAATCGTCAAAACACAATTCTAAGAATTTGTGGATAAAATGCTTAAATGCAGCAACACCTACTCTGGAAAAGATAGCAGGTGCATTTTTCAAACCAAAAGGCATAACTGTGTACTGATATGATCCCCATTCAGTAGCAAATGTTGTCTTATGTCTGTCTTCTGTATCAATTATGATCTGATGATATCCTGAGAATCCATTTGTGAATGAGTATGCTTCATTTCCTCCAACATTATCTAGCACTTCATTTGTGAATGGAGTAGGAAATGGGTGATGTAGCGAGGCATCATTTAACTTCCTAAGATCTATTCATATCTTGATTTCTCCTTTAGCTTGCTTATCCTGGATAACCATGGGACTTATCCCTTCTGATTCTTCTACTCGCTCAATAATTCCCACATGAAGCATCTTATCAAGCTCCACTTTTATTCTTTCTTTGTATTTGGGATTCAGTCTGTAAGGTCTTTGCTTGATAGGCTTCACATCTATCTTGAGAGGTATTTTCATAACTCCCAAGTCACCTAAAATGCCTTTCATTTCAGAGAACTTGGTAGGAAATAGGTCTTTATATTCGTGCAATAGGTTTAGAATTTGTCCTATTGTTTCTTCATCCCAGTAGTCCCCTATAGAAGTGAACTTCAGTTCATTCATAATACCAATGTTGATCTTTCTAGTCTTCACAAGACTACCCAGTTCTAGAATTTCTAAGTCAGGTCCCTCAACATCACGTTCTCCTTCTGACTCAGATAGATGCACATCGCGAGGATCTTCATCTTCATCTAATGCGAAGTTATGACATTACAGGGCATGTTCATATATTGGCAATGGGGTATCATTCAATACCTGCTTTTTAATGATCTGCAAATCCTCATTGATACTCGGACAATCATCTTCAAAACTGAAAGCGGATTGAAATTTCTTTATCAGTATGTGCCAATCTATTGCGCCTTTGCGAAATTCAACTTCTGTGTACTATTTCTTTGGAATTTGTTCTAATGTGTGTATAACCATGTGCACCCTTTCTTGCTTAGGTGTATGTATCAAAGCTTTCAAACAAACCTCTATGTGATCTCTAGGATCAGTGTGTCCATTATATTTTACTTGCATAATCTCAATTTTTTTATGTAAATCTGATTTCCATCATGTGCTTATATTCTTCCCATGTATTCAAGTTTTTTTTATGCACAACCCACCATCTAGCATGTGTAACGCGCAGTGCTGTACCTAACGCAACTAGCTTATGTTCTGCTGGAACAAAAAATGTATATTCATGAAGGAATGCATGTACATTTCCAAGACCATCATAAGTAGGGATTGGGATTACCTCTATTCCAATCCATCGTAGTGACTTTTTCATCTGCACACATCATCTTATTTATATCCATGCATTCTGCTCTACCAATTCTCCATTCCTGTATTTGAGTCTGATATGCAAGAACTGTCGCATCTCCAGCTCAATGTCCCATCATTAGTAGGACTGATGAAGTCTGATTTGTTTACTGTCATTTTGTAGATATGATCAAGATATTGGGATCTGCATTCTTCTCTTAATAGTTCAGTATATCTATGTCCTTGTGCAGGGTCTAAAGGTGCGATGAGGCTGATATATGGTCCTTCAAATATCATCTATTTTTTCTCGAGATTGATGATAGTGAGGTTATCGATTTCCCAATAAATCCCTAACAGTGTAGGATAATGATTGATTTCATCTAAGTTTTCTTTACTTCGCACTCCATCAATGTCAACAAGGACATTCGATAATCTACCAAAAGGTAGAACCTTTTGCTGATTGGCTAATATCAACTGAATAGGTGACCAGGATAGTTTCGGCTTTCCCATCTGTTCCCATGTCTACTTTGTCAAAACATTCACCTCTGAGCCTAAGTCAAGAATGACTTGGTCCATTTAATAGTCTCTTATCTATGCATTTAATCTCATCTCCTTTCTAGTCTTCTATGATTCTTGATATGGTGAACTGCGCTATATGCTTCGCTTATGGCACTATTCTTCTCATAATGAATGAATAGGATTTGTAACTCTGCTAAGGAATTTCCATGCTTAAAAAAATTCATGAAGCTCTGTAAGAACTGCACAATAGTACTTATGGGTTTTCTTGCAGTACGCGATCCATTGTATGAAATTGGCATATCCACCATAGGCGTTGACTCACTTCGCAACTTGATTCTTAGGTTCACGGGTTCTGAGCTCTATAAGACTTTTCTAGTCCTTTGTTAATGCTCAAAAAATACCCTCGGCTGCAAAGAGGAATCCCAAGGTAACCACAAACCTATTTTAGGTTGTATTCTAACCTATACAACTAGAGAGGGCTCTCTCTTAAATTTGTAAAGACTGAAAATACTCAAAATATTTCAGTGATGAGAACACAGAGAGGTCAGACACTACAATGGGGTATGTTTTTGTTATTTAAAGGGATTGGTCAGACAAGCTAGATAAAGGAACCATTAGGAAATGGAGTCAAATCCAAGTGATGATTAATGGTAGCGCTTTGCAGTGAAATTCTTAACTGAGGCAGGGTAATTACTCTTTCACAGTCAAATAGTCGGTTGTCTGGTGATAAGGAAGAAAGTAAGAACAACCCATTAATATAGAGCATCAAAGATGAATTCTGTAATAACTTTAGTGGAAAAGGTTTGTGGATGCTTGGAATTAAAGAAACAAAGCATAAACATATGAATTCTGCTTCAATTTTCACTTATCCAAACATGAATAAGATAACAATATGGAATAGAAAACATGAAATATATTCACACGAAGAAAATAAGGTACAGACTGTAAAAGAAATAACAGAAGAATCTTTGTTTGAACAACTTTGCTTAGCTCTACCATCTTCTTATTAATTCTCTCAAAATAACTCAGCACCCAAAATGGGTCTCTCCTAAATTGGAAGTCGAACCTCTACTTCTGTCTATTACATCTGAATATATAGAAGATGATATCCTCGGCTTTCAAACTCGAGTCATATCAACCTAGATTCTAATAATAGAAAGATGTCACAACTGAAATGACACCTATACAAAAGGTTTAAAAAATTTAAGAATTGGTTACAACAGAAATAATATGAAATTTTTTACAACTGAACAGTGCCCACAGGGATTTGGCACCTAAATTTGACCTTTAACACTTGCTGCAATCGCTCCAAAGTAGTATCCTTTGATATCAGTCCATAGGAGAATGGTTAATGTGTTCAATCAATGATGCTGCCAGCTGCCTCTAATTGATCCCACTCCTTTAGTTAGTATAAGGAGATTTTTCCACCTATATAACTTACCAATTTCACACCAAAATCAGGGATGCTCTGTAATCAGAGGATTGGGCCAGCACTACTTGATATCTAGTTGTTTTCAAATTTTCGACCTGAGAGAAACCTCAATCTACAAATATAGATGACAGCTACGAAATTTCATGGAAAGCATCTACTGGTTCATCGGAATGGCGAAATAATGGATTCAATTTACCATTTTCTGAATGCACTATCAATTCAAGCAAAGATCCTGGTTTTCCCATCGCGCTGCCCATCACTTCAACTATCGAGCAGGAAGTGAAAGAGATGTATTATCAACAGTCCATTTTCTAGGCATTTAACTTGAATTTAACATTGACCTTTGACATGTGCTATATAAATATGCAGGCTGTAGGTATGTTGGTTTTGTAATTTTGCACTACTTTAGAATTGTCAACTTCCGAGCAGTTTGAGCTAGCGGAATGAATGTTAGATATCCATCACGAATTTATGAAAAATAGGGTTCAAATCCCCACCTCCAGAACTCAAATCCTAGCTTCTGTGTAAAAACCAAGAAAGGTTTTTGTAAATCAGCCCATTCTCGACAAAACCCATGTTCCCGTTTTTTGAGATTCATCTTGAGCTGGTTGGAATATATATTTGAATTTGATGACTAAAACATGAAAATTAAATTTCTGAAAAAGTGCCCTATGAAGATGACTTCGATTATCCCTGTTAGTTTTTCATCATTTAATTCAATATGATATAGGATCTCAACTGAGAGAAAAACATGTACATCATATCAAACATAAGAGACAAGAGACACAAAACATTTCACCGAGGAAAACCAAGAAGGTGAAAAACCCCGCAACTTCCTCAGAGATAGAATGAGCACCAATACAAATATCACAAAGATCAAACCCCAAAAGATAGAGATAGTCTCCTAGCAGCTTCTCCTACTCTCTCTCACTAATGCGAAGTGAGTGAGTGTGTGAATGGAAAAATAGAGAGGTGCTCCTCTCTATTTATACTTTACCTTTACTTTCCTTTTACTCTAACTGGGCCAACCTCCCTTAGGAGAGTCTAATAACCCATTACCACTTGTCACTGGGCCGACCCCACTAGGGTCGTCTAATAACCCTTTAATTCATACAGGGCCGACCCCTCTAAGGTAGTCTAATAACCCACCAAATATAAGTTGCGACACTTACAATATAATTTGCGACACTTGTAAATACAAATGACGACACTTCCAATCAAAGGAATAATACATCTCCGTTGGGGATATAATAAAGTACAAATGTAATGCATACAATATAAAAGTGAATATCTTCCGAAGTTACAAATACATCAACACTCCCTCTTAACTAGGAAGGTATTCTCTTGACACAGGTCATCAATATATATCGGTACAAGTCTTCAATACTGGAGCTGGATCATCAACACTAGATCACTGGAGCATCATCGTCACTGTTGCTGTACTCATCATATTGATCACTAGTGTTATCTCTCAATTGTACTTGGCACAGGAATTTCTATAGAGCCAACCCTTTTTCATGCTAGATGTAGGCCTAGCCTCCATGTAGGTCTTCATCATCTCTGCGAGCGGGCCATCTGGTGGAATCTCAGGGCGGATTATGTGCATCTTGCAAAACCTCGAAAGAGCATCCCAGAACTAATTACGTGCGAAGCACAACCTACAAGATCTCCCAGGGCACTATTATATGCAAGCATGAAAAACCTCGAAAGAGCATCCCAGGACTGATTATGTGCTAAGCACAACATGTAAGATCTCCAAGGGTGCTATTATATGCCACATACAAAACCTCGAAAGAGCATCCCAGGGCTGATTGCATGCAAAGCACAACCTGCAAGATCTCCCAAGGAGCTATTATATGTCCCTCCAAGCAAAACCTCGAAAGAGAATCTACCAGATCTCCTAGGGAGCTATTATATGCCATAGGAAAAACCTCGAAAGAGTATATGCAAATCTCCCAGGGAGCTATTATATGCTATTAAGAAAAACCTTGAAAGAACATCCAAGGACTCATTACGATCTTCCTACTCAACCTATTGGATCTCCCAGGACTAATTACATGCCTCTACATAAGAAAAACCTCAAAAGAGAATCCCAAGACTGATTACGAGCTTCCTACTCAACCTATAGGATCTCCTAGGGAGCTACTATGCTCATGCTACTGCACAACCTACAAACTGTCCATGACCACGAAGTATCATCTTGATACTCATGATCATACTGATCATCCTCGCACGAAGCATCATGCTGATGCTCATGATCATACTGATCATCATCATATAGAACATCATATGGATGTTCATAGTGGAGCATCGTCTTGATGCTCATCACACAATACTTACATCCATAGCCATGGGGAGGACCCTCCTACCACCATGCTTGGAAGGGCTTCAACATCTGTGTCCCGTCACTTCCTCCTGGAAGTATCTTTGATCTGAAGAACACCAAGCCTCTCTCTGAAGTACTCAAACTTCACCCTGGCTAGTGGTTTGGTCAACACATCTGCTATCTACTCGTCCGTCGCAACATAGAGGAGTTTCACTGCTCCTCTCTACACCATATCCCTAATATAGTGATACTTGATCTTGATATGCTTCGACTTGTCATGGAACACTGGGTTCTCAGACAACTTCACACAACTCTGGTTGTCACAGAAGATACAAGTAGAATCCAACTAGAGATCAAATAAATATGACAGTAGCTTCCTTATCCACACTGCCTCACAACTAGCCGAACAAGCTATAACATACTCTGCTTCGACTGTACTCAGTGCTACATAAAGTTGATTCCTACTAAACCAAAAGATCACACCTGATCCCATACTGAAGTAGCACCCCGAAGTGGTCTTCATATATACAGCACTGCCTGCCCAATCTGAATCAACATAACCCTCCTGGTTAAACTTTTGATTCACATCATACTTGAGCCCATAATCAACCGTAACCTGTCCTAGGTGCTTGTTTCATACCGTACAAGGCTTTCTTAAACTTGCACACATGTGACTCCCTGTCATGTGTCTCAAATACGAGTGGCTACTCCACATACACTTCCTCTTCAACTACACCATTCAAGAAAGCTGTCTTGATATCCATCTGGTGTATCTTCCACTTCATCACTGCAGCCAGAGCAAGTACTCTCCTAATGGAAGTGTATCTCGCTACAAGTACAAAAGTTTCTTCATCTATCCCTTTTTTCTGGGAGAATCCACGAGCCACAAACCTTTCCTTGCTACCATCTGCAACATGCTTGATCTTGTAGATCCATTTGGAAGTCACTACAAACTTCCCTCTTGGTTTCATGACCACATCCCAGAAATCATTCATCATGATCGACTGGTACTCCTTGATCATGGCATCCTTCCATTAATGCATCCCTGATCCTGGGAACTTCATATTCTTTAATATTTTTAATAGGTAGTTTTCTTGAACTTCGTCACTAGAACAAATGTCGTTGTCCTTCTTTTGTAGGTGATTGTACACGAGATTTCCTACAAGTCAAATTCAATTGCATGATTAGAAACTTTTCATAGTTTTCTGAACAAAATCTTACACATAAGGACATATGTCATACACTCATGCAATTATCTTAGCCAATGCTTCAATACAACATTCATCCATATCTTGTATTCATAAGGTAACTTTGTAGATGCCTTCCATCTCTACCAAAACATTGTTAAGAGTGTGCACTACTCCCAACATGTCAGCAAAGAGGTTTCAATCTATATAACTAGCAATGGAGTGTTGTATGTTAGTTTTTCAAAATTTACTTCAATCTGATCCAGGATATTAACTGAGAGAACAACAACTACAACATATCTACAGTATATCAATCATGGACACAATAATGCAAGCACACAAGAGACATAGAGTTTACTTGGGGAAAACCATAAAGGTGAAAAACCCCAATAACTTCCTTAGAGATAGATAGAGCAATGATACAACCCAAGCATAAGAGATAGACATCTCCTAGCAGCAGCTTCTCCTCCTCCACAAGTGTGCCACTCTCCAAAGAGTGTGTGTGAGAATAGAATGATGAAATAGAGTGCCTCCTGCACTCCATTTATACTTGACTTGACTTGCCTAATAACCTTTACTAGGTTGGCCTCAACTTAAACACATAACACAATGCTGACTGGGCTGACACCCAATAGGGTGGTCTAATAACCCTTTGACCCACATGACTTATACAGGGCCAACCCCAACAAGGTGGTCTAATAACCCATAAAGTATAAGTTACGACACTTACAATATAAATGACGACACTTCCGTATGGAGGAATAATACCATCTCTATAGGAGTACAATATACATATGTGAAATACATTCCGAAGTTACATATACATCAACACTCCCTCTTAACTAGGAAGGTATTTCTCGACATAGATCTGCTAGCACAAGTCTTCTTCTCTGGATCATCATCAGCGAATCATCGTCCTCGAATCATCGTCATCATCACTACTGCTGCTATCTCAATCAATCTATGAATCTACTCGTCATAGCAAGTTCTACAGAGCCAGTCCTTTTTCATACTAGATGTAGGCCCACCACCTGCAGGTCTTCATCATCACTGGACATACTGTGGAATCCTCAGGACTTATTACGTGCATCACAAAACCTCGCAAGAGCATCCCAGGACTTATTACGGGCACACAAACCAACCTATCGGATCTCCTAGGGAGCTATTACATGTGACCCCACCACAAAACCTCGAAAGAGAATCCCAGGACTGATTACGAGCACACAACTCAACCTATCGGATTTTCCAGGGCACTATTATATGTGGTCATGGCAAAACCTCAAATGAGCATCCCAGGACTTATTATGGGAACACATCCCAACCTATCGGATCTCCCAGGGCGCTATTATATGCCATAGGACAAAACCTCAAAAGAGCGTTTGCCACATCTCCCAGGGAGCTATTATATGCCAGCAGAAAAACCTAGCAAGAGAATTTGCAAACCTCCCAGGGCGCTATTATATGTCCTCCCAAAGTAAAACATCGAAAGAGCATTTTCCAGATCTCCCAGGGAGCTATTATATGCCAACGGCAAAACCTAGCAAGAGAATCTGCAAACCTCCCAAGGCGCTATTATATGCTTATCTGCAGAACCTGTCCACGGCCATAGAGTATCAACCTGATACTCACCATACATCATCCTGATGTACACATGATCATCCTGATCATCATCACTGCATCATCCTGATGCATGTCATCTGGAGCAACATCCTGAAGCTCATCATCCATGATCATACAATGCATCCACCTGATGCATACATAGTATCTTCCTGATACATATCATCATACATGATCTACCTGATCATACAATGTATCCACTTGATACATATACAAATACATGATCCACCTGATCATACTTGATACATATCAACATACATGATCCAACTGATCATATCTAGCATCCAACATGATGCATACATACATATAAATGATCCAACTAATCATATCCAACATCCAACATGATGCATACATATATATAAATGATCTAACTAATCATATCCAACATCCAACATGATGCATATACAGAACAGTAACTGGAGCATCATCCTAATGCTCATCATCCAACGCTTACATCCATAGCCATGGAAGGATCCTCCTCTCACCATGCTTGGAATGGCTTCAACAAATGTGTCCATCACTTCTTCCTTGAAGTGTCATTAATCTGAAGAACACCAAGCCTCTCTCTGAAGTACTCGAACTTCACTCTGGCTAGTGGTTTCGTTAGTACATCTGCAATCAGCTCATTCGTCGCAACATATAGGAGCTTCACTGCTCCTCTCTGCACCATATCCCTGATATACTGATATTTGATCTCAATGTGTTTTGACCTGTCGTGGAACACCGGGTTCTCATACAACTTCACACAACTCTGGTTATCACAGAAGATACCAGTATCCTCCAATGGTAGATCAAATAATACAGACAGTAGCTTCCTCAGCCATATTGCCTCACAACTAGCCGAACAAGCTGCAACATACTCTGCTTCGGCTGTACTCAGTGCTACGCAGGACTGCTTCCTGCTAAACCAAGAGATCACACCTGACCCCATACTGAAGCGGCACCCAAAAGTACTCTTCCTATCTGCAGCACTTCCCACCCAATCTAAATCAACATAACCCTGTAGGTTAAACTTTTGATTCGCATCATACTTGAGCCCATAATCAACTATACTCTTCAGGTACCTCAAAATATGCTTTACAACAACCAGGTGAACACCTCTGGGATCCGTCAGGAATTGGCTCAATGTGTTCACTGGAAAGAAAATATCTGGTCTCGTGTTAGTCAGGTACATCAAGGACCCAATCATCTGATGATACACAGTGACATCAACCGGATCAGATGAAGCATCACATAGAAGCTTTAGGTTCGATTCCATAGGTGTGGCCATGTCCTTGCAGTCCATCATCCTGAACCTCTTCAGGATCTCTACTACAAACTTCCCTTGTCCAAGGAAGATTCCATCTGCACTCTGCCACACCTCCATGCCTAGAACGTAGTGCATCATCCCCAAGTTCTTCATCTCGAACTCGACAGCAAGCTTCCACTGCAGGTTGGAAATCAATCTATCCTCACTTGTAACAAACACGTTATCCACATACAAAAGTAGTATCACTGGATTTCCTTCCTCAACCTTTTAGTAAAGGTTGGAATCTGCTTTACTCTTGGTAAATCCCAAACTGGATAGAAAGCCATCTATCCTGCCATACCAGGTCCTGGCTGCCTCTTTCAAACCATACATGGATTTCTTCAGTTTGCACACATGTGACTCTCGGTAATGCCTCTCAAACCTGAGTGGCTGCTCCACATACACTTCCTCTTCGACTACACCATTCAAGAAAGTTGTCTTGACATCCATCTAGTGTATCTTCCATTTCATCACTGCAGCCAAAGCAAGTACTAATTTGATGGAAGTGTGCTTGGCTATAGGTGTAGAAGTCTCTTCATACTCAATTTCTTTTTCTGGGAGAAGCCACGAGCTACAAACCTCGCTTTGTATTTCTCCATGCTACCATCTACAGCATGCTTGATCTTATAGATCCATTTGGAAGTCACAACAGACTTCCCTTCAGGTCTTGGGACTGCATTCCAAACATCATTCTTCATGATCGACTGGTACTCCTCAATCATGGCATTCTTCCTGAATCCTGGGAACTTCAATATCTTCAATATCTTCAATAGATAACTTTGTTGCTGGAACAAATGTTGTAGTCCTTCTTTTGTAGGTGCTTGTATACGATCTTTCCTACAAAACAAGTTAAATTGCATGATTAGAAACTTCTCATAGTTTTCAGAACAAATTCTTACGCATAAAGAAATATGTGATACAATCATGCAATTGTCTTAGCCAATGCTTCAATACAACATTTATCCATATCCCGTAACTTTCTAGATGCCTTCCAATCTCTACAAAAACATTGTTAAGAGTTTGCACTACTCCAACATGTCAGCAAAGAGGTTTCATTCTAGATAAGTAGCAATGGAATGTTGTATAGTGCCATAGGCCACTTACCCATCACATGCATATTAGTAGTATATTGTTCATTAATGCAATTATTCTAATATGCATAATACACACCCTGATTCTAGGAACATAATAATATACATCATTGAGGAATATTATTTAAACAAACAAATATGCAAGAAATGACAATTCAAATACTTATCTTTGTTTGGTTTGAAGAGTGGACTCCCTCTCAATCTTTGCTTCCTTGTAGGAACTACTGGAGTGTGCTCCCTCTTGATCTTTTCTTCCTGGATTATCTGTCTTTGAACTTATATCCATCCTCGATCACTATGCATACTTACTAGTATCATCATTGTGTTATCCTCGAGATCTCATACATACATTCATTAGTATAATATTAATACTATCAAAAACATTATGATTGTAGGTAATCTTAAACATGTATGGTCAAGATCATTTCATACACAGATAATAAACATTAGTATTCAAGGTTTCATGGAATACTTCTTTTACTCATGCATATTCTTATTTGATCATATGACTCTTCTGGTTAGTCAAATCATCAATCAAGATAAGAGACATAATATGCATAGACCCTTGGTTTCTTACATTTCTAACTTTATGAATAAACATAACCAATCATACCAAGTATACTTATATAAGGGATCCTAACACAAGGTAATATTCTAACTTGATATAGGAAAAACATACCTCGATTACTATGTTAGCTACTTATGTCTAACATACCCGCATGATGTCTTCTGGTTCTCTTCAATGACTTGTGCTAGTAACCTGCATGTCTCATAAGTTAACCATTGTAAAACCAAGTTATACATACCTCGTAAGTAGATCTTCTATGTGATCCATGACAATGGATGAATCTTTGTCTTCATGTCACCATGATCATATTTTCTTGAAGTAGAACATGATTTGTCTTTCTTGGTGTACCTTTCATGTTAGCGAACAACATAAACCTCATACAACATCACAATGCATTAGTACAATCATAAGTTTCAAAACCTTAATCAATGAATATCTTCTATCATGTATTCATAATTTTATTAAGGTGATATGACAAGTCTAGTAATTAATCAAGATTGTACTAACTGTAATGATATGAAGACAAACATATCATAAACTTAACCATGAACATAATTCGAAACATACCTGTAAGTCATACCTGTCGAGATTGCTTGTAATCTTCTTATGTAAGGCCTTAGCCTCATCTCCCTTTGAAATAGGAACTTCTTCACTTATGCAGGTGACCAATCCATTTTATTCTAGGATTAACCTAATCAACTTGATTTGCAGAAACTGGATCTGAAGCTGGATTGGGGTTTGTTAGGGAAACCCTAAAAATTCAAACTTCTGAAAGGATTGAAAGATGTGCCTTGATGAGCTGATCAACCTGGTATACTCAAAATTTGAAAACTGCAAAGTTTCAACCCTCAAAATTGCTTTTGAGACTTCCGGATCTTCTGGACAGGATCCTGAACTAGGGTTTGATAAATCCCACCCTTCTTCCCAACCAAAAGGTTCGATCCAAAGCTCTAAAATTTGATTTGTTTTAGGAGCTTCCAGTCGTGGTCATAGACTTAAAAAATTCCAACTTTTGCAGAAGCCATAATTTTCCACTTTTCCGATCAAAGTCCCGAACTATGGTTTGATCAAGCCTGACCTTCTACCCAACCAAATTTTTTTATCTTGGTCTCTAAATTTCGATTCTGATGAGTAGCATTCATCCATGGTCTCCGATTACAAAAATACCAACTTTCTCCGAAACCCTAATTCCCGAA
Organism: Larix kaempferi; assembly: GCA_027924585.1. Taxonomy (NCBI): domain Eukaryota; kingdom Viridiplantae; phylum Streptophyta; class Pinopsida; order Pinales; family Pinaceae; genus Larix; species Larix kaempferi. The sequence goes on along the minus strand of BSBM01000259.1, from coordinate 9,588,247 downwards.
GCCATGAATGAAGGTGCTCAAAATCCAATTCTGTTTTGACAGAAATATGCACCTGATTGTTTCTGGTGTAACTCCAAAATTTTTGATCCACAGAGCCTGAAAATTTCTCTGGTAGCCTGACCTGACATATTTCCAACCCCACAAGTCTGACCTCAAATGGATTCTCTGAGAGAGATTTATGCCAAGTGTTGCAACGTGACCTATTTATGGGATAAAACAGGAGAGATAACTTGTACAGCATGCCACGTGTCACTGGTTCAGTTTCAACCTCTGAAAACGTTACCTGAGAAAGTACAGTTCGTGCACTACCTATCAGTTTTTATGAAATTTATTTTGTAGCTTCCTAGCCCAAGTTATGACATTTTTTCCTAGGTCACCTGTTTATGACTCAGATCTAGAAGAGGAAGAAACCCTAGATTGTACAGATCATAAAACACGGAGTACAACGAATTAGAAGTTTTACTTTGGACACAAGGTACATGGGAATCTGATATTTGACTCGTAAAAGTTTCAGATCTGAAAACTTCTCCAAAATGGATTTATAGTGAAAGTGCTACGATGACTGGTTTTTGCTATATCAAGCCCTAACATTGCAAGTGCAACAAGTGTCATACATGCCATACCATGCCTTCTTTCAGGCTAGCTCTGATACCATGTTAGTTTTTCAGAATTTAATTTAATATGATCTAGGATCTTAACTAAGAGAACAACATGTACAGCATATCTACAGTATGTCAATCGTGGACACAATAATGCAAGCACACAAGAGACACAGAGTCTACTTGGGGAAAACCATAAAGGTGAAAAACCCCAATAACTTCCTCAGAGATAGATAGAGCAATGATACAACCCAAGCATAAGAGATAGACATCTCCTAGTAGCAGATTCTCCTCCTCCACAAGTGCGCCACTCTCCAAAGAGTATGTGTGAGAATAAAATGATGAAATAGAGTGCCTCTCGCACTCTATTTACACTTGACTTGACTTGCCTAATAACCTTTACTAGGTCGGCCTCAACTTAACCACATAACACAATGTTGACTGGGACGACACCCAATAGGGTGATCTAATAACCCTTTGACCCACATGGCTGACCCCCAATAGGGTGGTCTAATAACCCTTTGACCCACATGACTTATACAGGGCCGACCCCAACAAGGTGGTCTAATAACCCATCAAGTATAAGTTACGACACTTACAATATAAATGACGACACTTCCGTATAGAGGAATAATACCATCTCTATAAGAGTACAATATACATATATGAAATACATTCCGAAGTTACATATACATCAATATTGTACAATACCATAGGCCACTTACCCATTACTATATTAGTAGTATCTTTGTTCAGTAATGCAATTTTTCTAAAATGCATAGTATACATCCTAAATCTAGGAACATAATCATTTAAGTAATCATATATACAAGAAATGATAATTCAAATACTTATCTTTGTTTAGTTGTTGGGTGGACTCCCTCTCAATCTTTGCTTCCTTGCAGGAACTACTGGAGTGTGCTCCCTCTTGATCTTTGCTTCCTTTATGATATTTATGTCTTTGAACTGCTATCCATCCTGGACCACTATGCATGCTTAAGTGTGGACTAGTGTCATCATTGTGTCATCCTCAAGATCTCATACATAATCATACATTCATTAGTATAATCTCAATACTATCAAAACATTATGATTCTAAATAATCTTAAACATGTATGGTCATGGTCATTTCATACACAGGTAATTTATCACAAGCGTTAGTATTCAAGGTTTCAGGGATGACTTCTTTTACTCATGCATATTCTTAATTGATCATAGGACTCTTCTAGTTTGTTAAATCATTAATGAAAGTAAGAAGCATAATATGCATAAATCCATGATTACTCAAACCTATAACTTCATGAATAATCATTATCAATCATACAAAAGTATACTTATATGAGATCCTAACACAAGGTAGGATTCTAACTTGATATAAGAAAAAAATACCTGCATTACCATGTTTGCGAGTTATGTCTAACATACCCAAACAATATATTCTTTGTTCTCTTCAATGATTTAGAGACCTTGTGCTAGTAACCTGCATATCTCATAAGTTAAACATTGTAGAACAAAATTATACATACCTCGTAAGTAGAGCTTCTATGTGATCAATGGCTATGGATGATTCTCTGTCTTCATGTCACCATGGTCTTGATTTGTCTTTCTTGATGTACCTTTCATGTTAGCGGACAATACCATCCTCATACAACACCACAGTACATTAGTAAAATCATAAGTATCATAACCCTAATCAATGAATGGGTTCTATCACTCACATGCATTCATACTTTACTAAGGTGATAATACAAGTCTAAAATTAATCAAGATTGTACTAACTTCAATAATATGAAGACAAACTTAACCATGAACAGATTTCAAAACATACCTGTATCTCGTCAAGTCATACCTATAGGGATTGCTTGTAGTCGTCTTATGTAAGGCCTTAGCCTCATCTCCCTATGGAACTGGAATTTCTTCACTTATGTAGGTGTCCAATTCATTCTCTTCTAGGATTAACCCAATCCACTTTGATTTGCCAAAGCTGGATCTCGAGTTGGCTAGGGTTTGATAGAGGAACCCTAAAAATCCAAAATTGGAATTTCAAACTTCTGTCTGGTTAGGGAGATGCATTTGACTGAGGCGAGCAAGTTGGTGTGCTTAGATTTTGAAAACTCCAAAAATTGACCCCTCAAAATTGACCTACGAATTTTGGATCTGCAACTTCTGTCAAAATCTGGTTTTTTGGTCCAAAACCCGAACTAGGTTTTGATAGATCCCAAGGTTCTACCCAACCAAAATTTTTATCTTGGTCTCTAAATTTTGATTTTGCTGAGGAGAGCAATCCTGTGCTAAGAGAAATCCAAAATTCCACTTCTGTCAAAAGCCCTAATTTCCCGCAGCAGTGACGAGCCAAAAATGAAAATGCTTAGAATACAATTCTGTTTTGACAGAAATATATGCCATATTGTTTCTGGTGCATCTCTGAAATTTTGGATCCTTAGGGTCTAAAAATTTGGCCTGTGGTATACTAACCTGTCATCTTTCCAACCCCATAGATCTGCGCTTCAATGGATTCTCCATGAGAGAGATATGCTAAGTGTGTCAACATGACCTATTTCTGGGATGAAACAGGATAGCAAACTTGTACGAAGTGCCACATGTCACTGTTTCAACTTCGGCCTCTGAAACTTGGACCTGTGAAACTACAGTCCATTCCCTAACTATCACTTTTTACGTAATTCCATTTGGAGCTTCCTAGCCCAATATATGACCTTTGTTCCTAGGTCACCTATTTAGGGATGCATTCTGGAAGAGGCAGAAACCCTAACTTGTACGAATCATATCTCACAAAGTAAAACGAATCTGAGGCTGAAATTTTTACAGAAGGTACATATTTGTCTGATATTCAGCCTGTAAAAAATTCAAACCCTGACCATCACCAAAATAGATTTATAGTGAAATTTCCACGATGACTATTTTTTACTATATCAAGCCGTAGCTTCCAATTTGTCGCAAGTGCAACAAATGTCGTAAATGCTATACAATGCCTTCCTTCAGGCTAGCTATGATACCATGTTATTTTTTCATCATTTAATTCAACATGATATAGGATGTTAACTGAGAGAATAAAATGTACAACATATCAAACATAAGAGACAAGAGACACAAAGCATTTCACCGGGGAAAACCAAGAAAGTGAAAAACCCCGAAACTTCCTCAGAGATAGAATGAGCACCAATACAAAGATCACAAAGATCAAACCCCAAAATATAGAGATAGTCTCATAGCAGATTCTCCTCCTCCACTTATGCACACTCCTCCTCTCTCTCACTAATGTGAAGTGAGTGAGTGTGTGAATGGATAACTAGAGAGGTGCTCCTCTCTATTTATACTTTACCTTTACTTGCCTTTTACTTTAACTGGGCCGACCTTCCTTAGGAGAGTCTAATAAACCATTACCACTTGTCACTGGGCCAACCCCACTAGGGTGGTCTAATAACCCTTTAACTCATACTGGGCCGACCCCTCTAAGGTGGTCTAATAACCCATCAAATATAAGTTACGACACTTTGTGACACTTGTACATACAAATGACGACACTTCCAATCGGAGGAATAATACATCTTCGTTGGGGATATAATAAAGTACAAATGTAATGCATACAATATACAAGTGAATATCTTCCGAATTTACAAATACATCAACAATCCCAAGCTGTGATACCTGTGTAAATACTAAGAGAAGTTATTGTAGATCAACATGTTCTGAGAAAAATCCTCTCTCGATTTTTTAAAATTCTTCTCTGTTTGGCAAAAACAACCATTTGAAGTTGATGGCTTAAATAACCATTTTCATAAAATTTGCTTTAACCACGAGCATGTAAATTTCGCCAATTTTGAAAAATTGGTTTTCTAGTGCATGTTCAATTAGCAAAACCATCACTCACCATAGATTCATTTCTTACCAAGTATCAACCGTCGAGATGTGTGGAACCTACCCCAATTTCGCTGATTTGGAACGTTTATATATTCACACATGTTTAATTTGCGAAGTGCCTAACAGTCGTTGATTTGTTTCACCTCAAATCTTATCCGTTGATTTTTCCAGCTAGTTAACCATTGTTCCATTACGTCAAAAATCATTTATACCAAACCTTTTATCATTGCGAAATTTGTTTGCTTACTAACCTGGCTTGTGTGTTAATATGGCATGCGCATAATTTTGACATGAAAGCTCTTGGTGTTGGGCTAGAGCTTAGACCAAGAATAATGCCAACAACTAGCTCCAATTGGGGATGTTATCCTCCCTGTGAAGCAGCGAAGAACCCCATAGACTAGTTCCTGATCCATTGGGTTGCTCCCAACTTGAAAACTACAACCTATAACCTGTAACCCTTTCTAATTCTGCAACTGATCTCAAACTGTGACTGTACATGTTGAAAAAGAAATGCTCAACTGTGAGCTTATTCCACATAGTCCTACTCTACTCTGTGTCGATCCATAATATCCGATTAGGCAAAATCGGAAATCCAATGCAACCATACAAGCATTTTTTCTGCTTGTCACATTCCTTGCACATACTTCTTCAAAAGAAAAATGACAGATCCGATTAATTTTTCAAAGAGGAACTTGGAAACGAATTTAACAAGATTTGGAATTTTAAACCCACTTACTATTTCCAAGCATGTTGCAAATGGATCTTGGTAGGAAAAGATGACGTCCCCATAACATTGCACAAAACTGTCATCACGAATCTACTTCTCAACCACATCCTCTCTTGCATGAAAACCCCACAGATAGCTGTCACATGGAGGTTGAAAATCTGCACTATAGTGTTGTGACGAAAACTCCATTGGAAAAGAATACACAACTGAATATGACATTAGCTAATTAGTATCTATGTTTTCAACTGCACAACCATGACATGCACACTCAGAATGCTTTCCTGTGATTGTTGAAAACTATTATCTCTCAATGAAGAACATGTAGCTAACTATTTTGGGGAAACAATCCCATAATCATCATTGTACTCATCATATCTAGGTCCACCCAATGATTTGAAAATGTCATCAATCAGAAAAATACTCGGAAAATCAACTTGTTCTTGAATAAAATGACTTGCAGATTTGCTTTCACGACAATCTAAAGGTGAATACATGAAATAATCATTTTCGCGCTTCTCATAAGATGGATCTACAATTGGATCAGTCTCTTCTTGTTTAACTAGTGGAACACAATTTTGTGAAATATCTTGAGCATTGAAAATTTCAAGAAAATGAATCATATTTTCAACTCTTTGTTCGAATTTCAGGTTTGCTACCTTTTGCTCATGTTCACTGTCATATCTTTCAAGGTCCAACTACTCTCTTTGAAACTGTTTTCAAACTTCCCACAAACTTGAATATTGTCTTCAACCTCCTAGGCATCATTAAACATTTGTTGTAAGGTGCAAGACCTTCTCTCCCAGAGAAGATAAGAGAGGTCTGGATGGAAGGCTTGGGCATACTACAATTTAGCAAGACCTTCAAGTGGCTAAATCTCTTCAGGCATCTTATAATAGAGTCTAGCAAATCTCCTATTGAAACTTGAAACAGTTTCATCTTGTATTCTCTTCATGGCATAAAATTCTGAAAGAAATTGATCCCAAGATTTTCTTCTACCCAAAAATCTCAGAAAAGCATGACTTAACTCACTCCATGAGCTAATAGACTCAGGAAACAAATTCCTAAACCACTTCTTTAACTCTTCTCGTAAAGACTAGGCAAAAAATATCATGAGAACATCATCATGTTCAATTTCAAAAAGGTCTACGAAATGCTCAAAAGATTGGAAATGTTTTTCAGCTGTAAGACTGCCACCTTCTCCGTAAGAAACAGGGAGGTATTTATGGTATTTTGGAGGAAATTCCTGAAGAACAAGGAGCAGCTTCAAAGGATTGTATCTTTGCTGAGATCTAGAAGTTAAAGGAGTATGTACAAGAGGAATTTCATCAACCTTAATCTCACGGGGTTTGCAAGACTAATCATGGATCTCATGTGATTCAGAAAAAAGACTCAAATTATATGTAAGAACAGAAGAAGAAGGTATGTCTACAAGATCTAATGAAGGATATACAAGGGTATTTTTCTAATGGCCTGAGAATTTCCGACAAAACAAAAACTTCTCGATATGTACACATAAAGATAAAAAGCAGTCAATGCAAAAGAAGAAGATCTATTTGAAGAAATTGACACTTTGATACCTAGATCTTCATCCTTCCATGTTTCTGTCAACTAATCTTGTTCTCCAGTGGAGCCTGCAAATTGGATTGAACCATGAGTCGAGTCTCAAGGTGAATGATATACAACCTTCTTGATGTCTGACTGTTGTCCACCATCAGTAATCAAATCTGAAACTTTGTTGTTCTTCGCTCCTCGTCAATGGCGCTAATTTGTTAATGCTCGAAAAAATCCCCTCGGCTGCAAAGAGGAATCCCAAGGTAACCACAAACCTACTTTAGGTTGTATTCTGATCTATACAACCAGAGAGGGCTCTCTCTTAAATTTGTAAAGACTGAAAATACTTAAAATATTTTAGCGATGAGAACACAAAGAGGCCAGACTCTGCAATGGGGTATGTTTTTGTTGTTTAAAGGGATTGGACAGACAATCCGGAGAATTGAACCATTGGGCAATGGAGTCAAATCCAAGTGATGATTAATGGCAGTGTATTTCAGTGAAATTCCTAATAGAGGCATGATAATTAATCTTTCACAGTAAAAAAGATGGTTGTCTGGTGATAAGGAAGAAAGTAAGAACAACCCATTAACACAGAGCATCAAAGATGAATTCTGTAATAACTTTAGTGGAAAAGGTTTGTGGATGCTTGGAATTAAAGAAACGGAGCATAAACATATGAATTTTGGTTCAATTTGCACTTATCCAAACATGAAAAAGATAACAATATGGAATAGAAAATAGGAAATACATTCACACAAAGAAAAGAAGGTATAGACTGTAAAAGAAATAACAAAAGAATCTCTATTTGAACAACTTTGCTCAGCTCTGCCATCTTCTTATTAATTCTGTGAAAATAACTCAGCACCCAAAATGGTTCTCTCCTAAACTGGAAGTCAAACCCCTGCTTCTGTCTATTACATCTGAATATATAGAAGATGATATCCTCGGCTTTCAAACTCGAGTCATCTCAACCTAGCTTCTAATAATAGAAAGTTGTCACAACTGAAATGAAACCTATATAGAAGGTTTAACAACTTTAAGAATTGGTTACAATAGAAATAATATGAAAGTTTTTACAACCGAACGGTGCCCATAGGAATTTGACACCTGGATTTGATCTTTAACTCTTGTTGTAAATGCTCCTAGGCAGTATCCTTTGAGATGAGTCCATAGCAGAATGGTGAACGTGTTCAATCAATGATGCTACCAGTTGCCTCTAATTCGTCCCACTCCTTTAGTTAGTATTTGATATTTCGCCACCTATATAGCTTACCAATTTTGCATCAAAAATAGGGATGTTCTATAATCAGAGGATTGGGCCAGCATTGCTTGATATTTGGTTGTTTTCAAATTTTTGACCTTAGAGAAACCGCAATATACAAATACAGATGACAACTATGAACTTCCATGGAAAGTGTCTACTGGTTCATCGAATGGCGAAATAATGGATTCAATTTACCATTTTCTGAATGCGCTACCAATTCAAGCAAAGCTCCTAGTTTTCCCATCACGTTGCCCATCACTTCAATTGTCGAGCAGGAAGTAAAAGAGATGTATTATCAACAGTCCATTTTCCGGGCATTTAACTTGAATTTAACACTGAACTTTGACATGTGATGTTAAATATGCAGGCTGTAGGTATGCTGGTTTTGTAATTTCGCACCGCTTTAGAATTGTTAACTTCCAAGCAGTTTATGCTAGGGGAATGAATGTTAGCCATCCATCGCAAATTTATGAAAAATAGGGTTCAAAGCGCCACCTCCAGAACTCAAATCCTAGTTGTTGTGTAAAAAATGAGAGAATTTTTTGTAAATCAACCCATTCTCGACAAAAACCATGTTCTCATTTTTCGAGATTCATCTCCAGCTGGTCATAATATGTATTTGAATTTGATGACTAAAACAGGAACATTAAATTTCTGGAAAATTTCCCTATGAAGATGACTTTGATTCTCCCAAGCTGTGATACTTGTGTAAAAACTGAGAGAGGTTATTGTAGATCAACATGTTCTTAGGAAAATCCTCTCTTGGTTTGGAAGAAACAACTGTTTGAAGTTGATGGATTAAATAGACATTTTCAGAAAATTCGCTTTAACCATGAGCATGTAAATTTTGCAAATTTTGAAAACTTGGTTTTCCCATGCATGTTCAATCATCGAAACCAACACTCACCGTAGATTCATTTCTTGCCAAATATCCACCATCAATATGTGTGGCACCTACCCCAATTTCACTTATTTGGAAAGTTTATATATTCGCGCATGCTTAATCTGCGATGTGCCTAATAGCTATTGATTTGCTTCACCTAAGATCTTATCCGTTGATTTTTCCAGCTAGTTAACCACTGTTCCTCCACCTCAAAAATCATTTAGACCCAGCCTTTTATCATTGTGAAATTTGTTTTCTTACTAACTCGGCTTGTGTGTTAATATGGCATGCACATAATTTTGACATGAAATTTCTTGGTGTTGGGCTCGAGATTAGCTCAAGAATAATGCCAATAGTCTCCACGAAGGCTTCTTTTTCTTTGATAAGGTTGAAGGCAGGCATTTTTCCAGTTTCTTTTCTTATCCAAGCCCCTTCAGTAGCATTTTGTTTCATAGTGTGGTCCTCAGAAGTCGAAGCTTCAGTTCTCTGGTATCCACCCATTGTAGCTCCGCTTCGTTTCACAACATTGATTTTGCAATCTTTGTTTCGTTCTTCAGCTACGATCATCTGTATGTTCTAGTTCTGCGCTTCTAGTCTTTTCTCTTGCATATTCTCTTGCAAAACATGGCTTTCCTCAATGACATGGTCAAATGGGTTACAATATTTACAGGTAGTACATGGATTCTGACAATATCTGGCTAGGTGTCCTAGCTGAGCACGATTATAGCATACAATATGACCTCTTCCTCTTCCTTGTTGGCCAGTTTTTCGTCCTCTTCCTCTAAATCCACCACGTCCTCTGTATGTTCCTTGATCATACTACGCATTTTCATTATTGTTCTGCATTTCTCCTTGAGATCTGTAGACATCATGCTTTATTTCTATCAATTGATCATATGCTCTATAGTATCTATCATCAAGTTCAACTGACTTATAGAATGTATAGTATAGGTTCTTTGGTTCTTGCACATATTTATGAATTAAGTAACAATCTTCTGGGCGATGTTCTCTACATCGAAAAATCTCACACCATGGTCCTTGTTGATTCAATGGGTTTGCTTCTCCACTAGCGATGTAATCTCAGAATACAGGGTAGTGTTCCTTGGAATGTCCTTATCCTTTACACTTTGTACACCAAACTTCTTCTCTGGTTTCTTTACCCTTTTTCATATCCTGCAGTCAAGTTTTCTAGCTGGGTTTGTATCTATACCATCCTCGTGCTAGTTTCTCCTATAGGCGAAGCCTTTAGCTTTATCGCAATTTCTAATGCCTCTGTTTGCGAAGCAAACTTCTGTTGCATGAGTGGTAATTTGATATATGGCAACAACACAGCTATGAATCATTCTTTATGTTGTTGCGGTGCTATGTCAAAACTTACTTGATCTAACAACGCTTTAAACTTCTGATCAAATTCCCATATAGTCTCATTAGGATTTTGTTTGATTTCTTTTATCTTTGTAATGCACTAAGATTCTTAATTAGGTTTCTTAAACTCTATAATAAGCGTGGTTCTTATGTCAACAAGTGTTCTATTCTGTCCAACAGAATACTTCATGAACCATGTTAGAGCTCTGTCTCTAAATGTTGTAACTAACTGAGCCAGTCTTATAGCTTCATCCTGGACTTTCTTAACATTCCACACGGCTTCACAAAGAAACCAATGTTTCTCTGGGTCTTCTAGACCAGTTCCTTTAAAAATGGGTAGCTTAATGTCATCTTCCATTCTTCTTCTAGGAAGTGTAGCGGTATGTGTCAAAGAAGGTCTACCACTACTTGACTAATTCTGAGTTTTAACTCTCACGGTGTTACTGCTACTTGTGTTCTTCCCACTAGTAGTATTTCTTCCATCAATTGGAGGTTTCTGCGGAGTGATAGGTTGATATGTTGTCATTCTATGCTCTGTTTCACTCTTTGACTCACCCTGATATGATTGTATGACACCACCTAACTCAATTTCTATGGGTATGCGGGGTTCAGCTTCATGAGACCTCTATCTAGTGCTAGGCTTATATCTTTTTCCACTTCACAAAGTATAACTGTTTTCCTCAGTATCATTATCTGTATTACTGAACATTACAGACTCAAACCCTTACGAGTTCTATTTCTTTCTCAAAACACATTTTTCTGCTAACAACATTTTAATATATAAGCTGATATTTTTCAAGTACTTACGTCTAAATTGTTTGAAGAATTCTGCTTCTACTACGTTGTAATACTTTAGAGTGTCCACAGCAAATTCGGTAACATAGCCTTCTAGCACTCTATCTAGACAAAATTCTATTGCTCTTGAAATTGGGCTATCAACCTCTTTAAGCCTCTGAATCAGTTCTAGAGTCCAAGCTGTAGGTTCTCCACCCTGAAGACAATTTTTTCATTTTGCAAGTCGTGATATCCACTCATGTAGCTCGTTACTGAAAAATGCGAAGAAGATTTTATCTATGCCAGAAAATAGGTATTTCTGCAACCAGTCTTCCATAGATAAGCACGGATGTCTATTTTATTTCTTTGTAAACTTTGTTTATGTCTTAGCCACCCAGTTCTGTATCTTTGTTCTCTCAGGATTCCAGTTATCAGAGCACATCACGAGTTCAAGCGCGACGACATAACCATTTGTTAGCTATACTTCCTTCTTCACAGTCTCATAACATAACAACATTGCATATCGTCATTCTTTAGCGTGGAAACATAACGATTTGTTGGGATTTCTTTCTTTGTTTTTAGACTGACCCTGGCTGGGTTCTGCATAGTTCAGAGACCCAATAAAACCCCCTTTTCACCAACCCTTTCGGCAACAGTCTGCAAGCAAACTGAGGTATCACCCGAGGTGAAGTTATGGGGTGGCTACAGAAGCAAGTTTCTGTAACCCGGTGATGCATGACTAGAGAACAGGTCCACTAAGCGGAGTCACACATACTCCACATCCACTTCTAATACCACAATGCACTTCGGACTGCGCACTGGAAATAGTTATCTACATTGCACTACAACAACGCAACTCTAGGACTGTGCTTCTAGGCAGTCACACTCACTATAGGTTGTGCTGAATAGTGTTACTTCTCATTTCCTTAAGGCTATGTAATTTACCACATCATAACAGTGCGACTAACTAACTGTGTACCTCGCTCTTCTAACAACACAGACTCCACTGAATTACTATTAGTACTTAACTTCTCGACTAGGAAACTACGCATTCATCATATTCATTAACATTTAACATGTTATGTCATATGTGTCCAATACTTAACATATTGTTCTCATCATCCATACAAATTAAAATACATATAAAAGCATAAAAATACATAAACATGAAATAATCACATAGATGCAATCACAAAACTCAGGTATTTACGTGGTTCACCCCCTAGATGAGACCTATGTCCACGAGAAGTGTTGTTTAATTCTTGGAAGGGTTAATAGTTCTAGTCTGCGCACTCACCTGCATACTATTCTTTTCAATAGATCTCTGCACACACAGCTGCAGAGTCTTTTTCCTCTTAGATATATCTTAGCATAGATATTACAATCAGTTCTTCAATATCTATTCTTTCCTAACAAGATCTAAGCCTTCCATATGCAAAATTTCCCCTTTTATAGATTGTGCCCGAAGGTCACATCTTTACAATAACTATGGGTTGAAACCCCATAGTGCCCTTAAACTCAAAATGAAATGGTTCTCTTATTGACCATGCTTTTCCTTTACTTCACTGAAGCTCTGATATCCTTTTCACCGCTCCTTCAGTCTTTGACGCTTCTTTGATACTCGCAATCTGATCGCGCGGCTCTGAGGCTACAGGGGTGCATCCTTTGCACCGCTTCTGCATTTGTCCTTCTGCTCCTATAGCTTGAAAGTCTTCCGCTTCATTCTTAAATTCTCCACTACTTCACTACTGCTTATTACATCGCATTTACTAAGGGGACATGTCCCTATCTGCCACTTCGCCACACTCTATTCCCTGATACCGAGAATTGTGGAGTTGTCAATCCCAAAACTAGATGATGTTAGGCCTCACCTAACTTGCACTTCTTCCATCAAAACTCTCCTTTCGCTTGGACTGTGCCATCAAAAATGTCACAATTGGGTTGCGCCCAACAAACTGCCTGAACTAGTGAATTACTGGGGGTGCATGGAAGAAGAACTGGCAGTGCCTGACCATAGACTGCTTCATATGGAGTCATTTTCGATGCAGTGTGGTAGGAGCTATTGTACCACCATTCGGAGAGAGGGATCCAGTTTGGCCATTGATGTTGTTGTTCGGAGGTGAAGAAACGAAGATAAGTTTCCAAACATTTATTGATAATTTCAGCGTGACCATCTATTTGTGAGTGATACCCTGAACTCATCTTCAGTTTGGTGCTAGTGTGGCGAAATAGTTCTTTCCAAAAATGACTGGTGAAAGTTGCATCACGATCTGAGACAATGGAAGAAGGGATTCCATGAAGACGAAAGATCTGGTCTAGGAAAATTTGTGCGATTGAGGAGGAGGTATATGGATGGCTGAGGGCACAAAAATGACTATATTTGGAGAGGTGATCAACCACAACCAAAATCATTGTCTTCCCTCCATATTTAGGGAGCCCTTTAGTGAAATCCATAGAAATATTTGTCCAAGGCCATGTACAGATGGGAAAGGGTTCGATCAATCCCAGAAGGAGTGTCGCTTCACCCTTGTTGTGCTGGTTGGTATCACTTTCAACCATCATCTGTTGAATTGTCCTTTTCATTCCTTGCCAAAATAAGTTACGATGTGCCCGCTCATACATTTTGAGGAACCCAAAGTTCCCTACCGATTGAGAAGCATGGAGTTCATAGAAGACATCCCGTTGAAGATATGTGCTTTGGGGAAGCACCAAACGACTCTTGTATCTCAGGGAAGCACCATCCCAAGAGTAATTCGGTTCAACAGAAGGGTTTTTGGCCAACCATTGGATGATTTGAGATAATGAGGAGTCATTGAAATAGGGCCTGTTGAACAGATTGCAACCAATTTGAAATAGGCATAGAAATAGATGAAAGAGAAACTTGGTCATCAAATGTGTGAGAAAGAGCATATGCCATAAGATTGTCCATACCCTTCTTGTAAGTGTTCTCATAGTCATAAACCATGAGTTTTCTAACCCATTTCTGTTTTGCTGGGGAGGAGACTTGTTGTTCCAGGAAATATTTCAAACTCTGATTATCAGTCTTGATGCAGAAATGATTCCCTAATAGGTATGGCCGCCACTTCTATATTGAATGCAAAATAGCCATCATTTCCTTCTCATATGTAGAGGAGGCTAGAGTGTTACAAGAAAGGGATCTTGAATGTGGAAATCCCACTGGTTCAACAAGGAAACCTGCATATCTATCCAAAATTTGTTGTAGATCCAAAGGATTAGTGGAGACCGTTGATGGGTGCATCTGAATGGAATGGCATTGAGCTATGAAACCATGTGAATTATTCTTAAGGATATTTTCCATGCGATATGAACTGATGATGCTGAGAGACCCTGGTTTTAAGCCCGTCAATGTGTGTTTTTTCCCTTGACTAAAAATTGCATCCAAATTTCAGCAAAATCCCATAAGATGGGGCCAAATGTGCGTAACCATTAACCACCCAAAACCACATCACATCCACCTAAGGAAAAAGCAAACATGTTGGAGCGGATGTTATAATATCCCATAGAGATACACACATTGCAACACTTCCCCTTGCAAGGTAAGGTGACCCCACTAGAAATCATGACTTCAAAGTTGGAGCAAGGATGGACAAAACAATCAGCCTGTTTGGCGATCTGAGGGTCAATGAAGTTATGTTAGAGTGCTACCAGAATCAATGAGTATTGTAAGAGGGAGATTCTTGAAGTAACCCCTCAACCACATTGTTTGTGGGGTAGTGACTCTAGATAAAGCATGGAGAGATATCTCTGGGTGGTCGTCCGGATACGGAGGGTCAACAGTCGGCTCCTAATGGTCAACATGATCATCTATTGTATTTGGAGATTCTTCACCAATTTTAGAGGCAGGTGGAGAATCCACATCCAAGAGATAGATCTTTTGCTCAACACATCTATGTCCCCAAGTGAATTTCTCATCACAATTATAACAAAGCCCCTTTTCTCTACTTTCCCCCATCTCTGCTTCAGAAAAATAATTGATAGGAGTTGGTCGAGGAGCTGGCGTGATGGGAGGTTGTTGGGAAACCATATTTTTGAATGGAATAAAAGTGGATTTGGAGTGTTGTTGGGCTACAATCTTGTCCTCTTCCAACTTAGCCAACCCTAGGAATTTCGTCATTGTCCTGGGACAGAACATTTTAACCTTAGATTGGATTACATCTTTCAGACCGCTCACAAAACAACTCTTGTAGAATTCACCAGACAATCCTTCTGTGTGATTGTTTAGTTTCTCAAATTCTGTCTGATACTCTATCATAGTGGCAATTTGGCGAATTTTAGAGAGTGCTCTTGTGAAGTCATCAAAAGCACTAGGACCAAATTGTTTCAAAAGGATATGGAAAAAATGAAAGGATGCAAGTGGAACTTTGTTGACATCAAAAGTATTATGTAGACTGAAATATTGTTCTTCCCGGTAAATCCATCTAGTCAGATCATGACCATTTAAGTGAGGAAAATCAAGCTTCGACCCATGAAAAGTGCTGGAAGAAGAGAACCTTGTGTCTGCCGAAGACTCTAGTTGTTGTGTATTGTTCATTGTTGAAGGTTGAAGATGGAGGCCAAGCAATTTTTTATCCAGATCTTGGAGTTTGGTTTTGAGGGCTACAAGTTCTTCCTCCATGTTTTTTCCTCTTGCGTGGGTGACAACCATAACCAAGATTTTTTTTTTAATGGGTAGAAAAACAAAAGCAAAACTTCTTTAGTAAAGGAAAATTTAGATTTGAGAAAAACTCTGATGCGTAATTAGGGTTTGACTAGGTTTTTGGGCACTTTCTAATGGATCGAGAAGTGGAAAATGGGGATTTCAGAAGCGAGGTGAAAGAATGAGAAATTTTTTCAAAGAGGGACAAAGAAGAAGGAATAGGCAATGAACATTGTGGCAAAATTTGTAGGTGATTGGTGAAAATCGAGGAATTTATGGCAAACCCTAAAAATAGACAAATGTGAGATTTCTGGCTTCGGGAAGTGGAATTTGGGATCAGGTCCTTGGGAATGAAGTATGTAGAATGGGATTGCAGGGGTGTTAGTGAATTTTAAACAAAGTTAAAAAAAAGGAATATATGGAAAGTGATTTTTTTTTTTTTCTTCATCAGAATGGATCTACAATGACTCGGAATTGATCTGCAACAGTTCTGGAAAGATGTAATCTGCTATTTATCAGCTGGAAATAGATATGAACCCCATGTATGCTCGGATTCCTAACGGTTCAGGGGATTCAATCAGCCTCCAATGTTGTCTAATAGATTGTGTATTGGTGTAGTACCCCTCACTCCATGGATCAGGTAAAATGGATAACCACTTTGCCACAAACGATAGCTCTTGGTTTACCTCACAGGTGGGAACTAGTCAATCAGGTAGGGGTCTTTGCTGTTTTCGCTAGAAAGTCCTCTAAATGGATTAGCTACACCGATGTTCCTATGGTACTCCTCACAATGAGTTTTAGGGCTATTCCCAAGTAATTCCCACAATTAATTGGATATGGATTATTCCCAGATCTAAACCTGTAATTGAAAGGAACAATACAAATGCGAAAAAAAAATTGGTAGAAATTCCACCCAACAAGCCTTAGAAAGTGCTCTGATACCAGATGTGAGGAACCTCCAACAATTAATTAATGAAAATGCACGATATATACAAAATAAGATATTTATTGATCGTGAGTCACTTTGAGGAGGCAACCTCCTTTGAGCAAGCTCAATACAAATAAATCATGTATGCCTTCATTGGCCTCAACATGTACTTATATACTAAGTCTATGTGTCCAATACTATGGATCAATACAATCGAACATATAATACTACAAGACAAATTACAAAGCATATGCACCCAATACTATGGATCAATACCATGGGACATATAATACTATGGGATAATACAAACTATGGATCAATACCATGGAACATATAATACTACAGGACGACTTACAAAGCATATGTGACCAACAACAATATACTAACAAAGTAAAGAGAAGGGTTGACATAGGTTCCTAACAAGCAACAATTCAACGAGATGAAGGAGGTAATGAGTAGTTGTCATGTTCTTGTACTTCCGGATTTTTATCAACCTTTTGTTCTTGAGTGTGATGCTTCAAGGAATGGGATTGGAGCAGTTTTGATGCAAAACAAGCATCCCATATCTTTTGAAAGAAGAAAGTTGCATCCCCACGAGAAATTATATTCAGTCTATGGTAAGGAGATGCTGGTAATTTCATCATCAAGACTAATCATAACATTTTGAGACACTTCTTGACCCAAAAGGAGTTGAATTATAGGACACAAAAGTGGGTAAGCAAGGTCCAAGCATTCAAATTTGACACTAAATACGAGAAGGGTATGTTGAACATTGTAGTTGATGCTATTTCTAGAAAACCAACATTTGCATCGATAAATTTTGATGATGATTGGAAAGCACAGCTTGGAGTAGAGTATACAAAGAATCATTTTTCTTGTGATTTATTCAATGGACTAATTCATGATGACACTTACAAGATTCGTAATGACATCATCTATCATAAGGATAGGACCTTTTTGGTTTGATATTCCTCATTAAAGAATAAGATCCTAGAGGTTTCTCATGATGCGTCCTTAGTAGGACATCTGGGATTTGTGAAGACTTACAGGAAAGTGAAGGAAAAGTTCTCTTGGAAGGGATTGAAGAAGGAAGTGATGGAGTATGTTATATCATGTGTGGCATGTCAACAAAAAAAAGTATAACATAAACATCCAATTGGACTCTTACAACCACTTCCTATTCCTGAGTAGAAATGGGAAAGTCTAATAATGGATTTCATCACAAGGATTCCTGAAAATCCAAGGTAAAGACAATAATTTTGTTGTTGTTGATAGATTGACCAAATATGCACATATTTTGTTGTCACAACTAATATTGCATCCAACCAAGTGGTTGAACTTTTCATCAAACAAGTTTTCAAACTTCATGGCATACCCAACTCTATAATCAGTGATAGAGATAGCAAGTTCCGTAGCAATTTTTGGAAAGAGTTGTTCAAGTTGGTGGGGACAAGTTTGGAGTAGAATCATTGAGGAATTCCTGGTGCAATGGGAAGGACTTCCTAGTGTGTATGCTAGTTGGGAAGGAGAACACATATTATAGCATCCTAGTTTGAAATTTCTCAAGGACAAGCAATCTTGGGAGGGGAGGATTGTCGTGTCCCCTCAACAGTGACTACTAAATCAAGTTCCAAAACCAACCAATCCCTTGGGTTGATGAGACAAATTCATTTACTTGGGGTTAATTTTGAAATTCAGACATTTTAATTAATTAGGGAGTGTGATTTAATTTTTCCTAAATTTTATTATGCACTTGAGAATAATTATTTTTCATCAATTAAGTAATTTTATTTTGAATAAAAGAGGATAATACTCCACAAGTGTGCCTTAGTGGATAAGGTTAAATTAGGATATGACTTTCAAACTAAGTTAGGAGAAAGCATCCAAAGCTAGAAAATTAGGAAAAAGGAAAGATAGATGGTACAAATAAAAAAGGCAGTAAAAACTTAGAAAAACCAACATAAAGAAGAAACCAACACAAAATTTGAAAGAAGGATAAAATTAGAAAAGAAGGATAAGACAGAAAATCAAGATAAGCGATAAAAACAAGATAAGCCAGAAAAAAAAAAGAAAAAAAAAGAAGCATGATAGAAAATTTAAAGCAGAAAAGGTAAAAGCAGAAAGCAAAGCAAAAAAGCAAAAAAGGAGGAAAGCAAGATTTCCTTATCCATCCATGAGAGAGCATTAGCCTAGGTGATTTAATCCTCAAGTCACCCTCGATATAGAAAATAAGGAGTGTGTACAACCTTCACATCTTTTGACAGTTTTAGTTTTTGAGTGAGTGTAAATGTGCCTCAGAGACTTGGGAGATCTGCCCCTAGTGCAAGATTGGGATACGTGCCCTTGATTCCTGTGAGAGAATGATATTAATCAGCCATTATCATTGATTTTATTGCAGGTCCTCAAGTCTGCACTAGTGGAGTACGATTCTGTGACAGAGATTTGACAGCTCTTCATGCAGATCTATGTGTAAATTCCTAGTTTTTCTAATGAAGGAGTTTCTTCTTATTGTATCTCATTCTTGATAACCATTTGATGTATGAATCATATAAGTCTAGATGATATGAATGTAATAAATAATATCTGATTTTCAATATGAATTATTACTGAATAAAATTCTGATTCTCATACCTCTTCTTGCACCTAGTCTAGATTTCAATAAGAAAGAGCTAATTTCCAGAATGTGTTTGATAAATGAATTATTATTGTTCCAAATAAAATGATTTTAGTTTGTAATGTTAGTTAACATGTTATATGACTCATCCCAATCCTGATATCATAAATTCATGAGCTTTACTAACTGATTTGGTAGCCCTAAAATTGGCCTAGTGGTGCAATCCTAGAAGGCAATTTTCTTTGTATGATTGTGAGACTTCCTCATAAACTTCCCAAACTTGCTAGAGAGAAACTAGACTATCCATTTACTGTTATTTTATGTTATATATCCTCCCTGAGTCAGAATCCTTCACCATTATCTTTTAGTCAATGTATAGTTGAAGTACTAGTTTGCATATGTTGGGGTTCCCAAGAGCGTTGGAGTAGATTTCAGCCCTGCTGATTTTGAAACATTAATGGTATTACTAATTTTTGCATAGGTATTATCAGCTATAATAGTCCTCATCCTATCCAGAATACTTGATTTTTCCTACCTACAGTTAAACTAGCCAACTGAATCCATTGTCTTTCATTGATTCATCCAAGGGAGCGAGTTAGTGTATCGCCAGTCCTGATTGGTACATTACAAACTGAAAGAAATACCATATATGAATCTCAATGATGCAATGAGCAATTTGGATTCAAGCAGTTGAGAAAAAACCAACCAAAGAGGCACTAAGGACTCCTCTCGGATGATCTGTAGGAACTCACCCCATATGGAGGTGAGGCCAAGATACAGGTACCTCTAGGTCTATCCTTTGGAATAGATGTGCTGGTGTCGATAGAGGGAGACCTACAAATACCAAGGAAATGAGGCTTCCTTGATAGGAGCGTGAGGTATACGACCAAGATGTAATAGTACTAGAATTGAGATTGAGACAATGTGGAGGGATATGAGGGTCATGGAGTGATGGGAATCAAACTTCCTTTGTTCAGAGTATGAAGGCAGGGCTAACTTGGAAGCATATAAAAATGATCTTGGTGGAAGAGGACCATAGCTTAGGGATAAGGAGTTTTGACTACAATGGGGGAGACTCTGGTGGGGGGGGGGGGGCGCTAATTAGTGACATCAGGAGACTCCAGGGATGACTCATCACATTATACTTTGAACAAAGGTGACCGTACTTAGAAATGCTGCCATAAAATGGAGATGTACGTGATCTGTTGTGGCATCGAGAGGCACTGTTTGGGAATTATTCATGGTTTAAGGAGATCAAATAAAGGATAGAAGTGTGCTCGATATGGTACCATTGTGTGGATTTTGATGATCCTAGGACGGTGCTTGATCCCGAGTACTTTCAATTTTAAGGAGTTTGAAAGCAATAAGAAGAATCTGAGATAGTGAGAAGGTATTGTCGTGTGGATTTATATGATCCCAGGGCAATGAATGCTCATGGTCACTTTCAATTTTAGAGAGTCTAAAAGAAATAAGAAGACTCTGAGGGGTTTCTTTTTTGTGTGTTAGTCCCTAAAGCCTGAAAAATCATAAAAGTGTGCAATGGATAACTCTTCTAGCCGAAGAGACTAGAGTATTCCTTTTTCCTAATTATTCCATCCGGTTCAAAAAATGGGTAAACTTATACAGAATAGATGCTTTTTCGGATACTTTAACAAGCATGAAAGGAAGCAAGATTGCTCAGTCATGTTTTCATTCTTTAAGGAGTCAAAAAAGGGATTAACAGAAACTCCATGATGGGAGTTGGGGGAAAGGACAAATGAGTGACGATATGAGTAATTGTATGCGGCTTCAACTCACTTACGTAAAACTACATGAGCTCCCAATCCTAAGAGGGGATTAAACGGCATGGGTGTTGAATGCAAAGGGTTCTAAGAATGGTCCCTCATGTGGAGGGAGGATCTACTACCAAGAAGGGGAAAATCCAAGGGTGGCTTAGTGGATCCACTTACTCAGGTAGGGAGGGGGGTCCTATAGGTGCAAGGGGGAAGACCAAGGAAATGCATCAAATTTACAGAGGGAAAGGATGTTCTATATGCCAGAGAATGGATCATACATGTGGAGGCGGTCTGTACCATAAGGGGGGTTGTGACCGTAACCTGCATCTATACACAAATAAAGGATACTTAAGCATAAATGTGTGTCTAGAATATAAAAAATGTATATAAATACATAAAAACACGGCTTGTGTGATGGAACACAAATCAAGGAAGACCTAAAAAATGGCCAAGAGGTGACTTCCCAAGAAAAAAAACAAATGACATACTTGGAAAGAGCATGAAATGTTGATTATGGTGGTGAAAAGAGCTCACCAAATGGATGTCGTATGACTTTGGGACACGCAAAAGAAGATCAGGGCATGGGCCTATAAAAGGGGGAGGGGACCACTGGACAAATGTCATTTTCAATTCTTGATTTGTGGAGAGTGTGTGGAGGTCCTTGGAGAGATTCAACGATATATTTCTATCGAAGTGACCCTTTGCGATTCCGCGACTTGCAGGTAAAATATGGTCAAATTTTTCATTGATTGATGGTCACTTTTATGATATTTGGTATCCTAAGGGCCTAGCTTGAGCTTCTAAGGGTTTGAGGAGGGTAGGGAGCAAGTTTGGACTAAGAAAGAGCACCCTAGGGAACCCTTATTTATCTCACATGAGCACCCTAGGGCACTCTAAACTGCCTCCCAGGAGAACCCTAGGGTGCTCTTATTTACCTCCGAGGAGCGCTCCAGGGTGCCCTCTTTCCCCAAACAGGAGCGCTCTAGGCATAAAAGGAGGGTTTCATGGTGGACACTGATGGGTGCTTGCTTTTTTCCTTGCAGTATGCCTCGGGTGGAGTGGCAAGAAAGAGACATGAGCGACCTCTATCGTGAAGTGGATGAGGATCTACTGGTGAAGAGTACTTTGGCACAGTATGGTCTATTGAAGTTCTTTCTTAACCCATTGATGAGGAGTTCCAAGTTACTGCTAGAAAACTAGTCAAATTTTGGGATCGCAACTCAGAGGCCTTTGTCATCCAGGTGTATAGGATAGAGATCACCATGTAGGATGTATTCTTCATGACGGGGATGCTGATGTATGGTGTAATTGGTGACACTCAACCAAAACACCCAATTAGTGTTTCGATGGGGTATCTAGTGGAGCACCACTACGACAGTGGACAAGACCTACATATCGGTTTGTGATATTGAGAGTATGGAGACTCGCACCATAGCAGATGCAATGCTGAGGGTATTGGGTTCTCATTGACCTCACAAGGTATCACGAGGGTAGATGTTGATAGTGGAGCAGGTATTGAGAGCTACCAACTTTGTCTAGGCTCAGATGTACCTGTCAGCAGTTCGGTGTTCGATAAATGACATTAGTTAGAGGGATGGGGATTTTTGCTTCCCGTTGCTCCTATGTGCATTTTTTTTAGCGTGTGCCGACGTTGAGGACACATCATCAAGTGGAAAAAAATGGGTCGAGGGATCCCAAGATGAGGAGATGGTGCGAGCTAATGATTCATGAGGGAGGAGGCCTAGTGGGTCATTTCTTTACATGAGAGCTCTTTTCGCAATGGCGCCAGCTGTCGACGTTGATCGAGGACTTCCACCACCTTTTCATAGTAGTTTTGGGTGGTGGTGTATTGTTCTGTGGTATTGGGAAACCACTAGTATTGACAAGTTGTATTTGATGGTTTTCCTCATTTTTTCTTTATTTTAACTATTTCTCTTTTTTCTTTTTATTTTATTTTTATTTTTGGGAGATTTGGACATTTTTTATAGGATTTTAATTAATTTTTTGAGGGAAATAATGATTTTTTTCCCATTTTCTTACCAACTTAGGGACTTTAGTTTTTTGGAGGCCGAATATGTAGGAAAAATGGATGAATGGGTTATGTGACTAAGGGGATGAGCTAGGTGAACAATTTTTGGGTGTTAACAATAAGTGTTGCAAACCTTGTCAAATGTGAAGGTCTATTTGCTTGCGAGATACATTTTATAAAATAATAACCTCTAGTCTCTCGTCATTACAAAATATCGAATTATCACTTGGGAAATATGCCCTCAACTCATTTTCATTAAATGAATTCAAATAAAAGTATCATAATTATTGGGAATATAAAAGATACATGTCTATTTTCGAACCTTAAGTCAACATTTTCTCATAGGAAAGAATTCAAGTGCATAGTCATGATCCATTTCATTGAAATATTGGCAAATAGCAATATCAAACTTTTGGGTTAATGTACATTTTCATCATCCATCTAAATAGAACAAATAAAACAATAAATATTAACAATACAGACCAAATAGCAAATGAACTGTCCATCTCATATCAACAAAACAAATAAAACAATATTTTAGCAAATTATCCAATTAAATATGATTAATACAAACCCAAAAGTAAATAAACAGTTTGAATAGAGCCATAAATATTAATCTAAAGAACATAGAACTAGTACCACCTCAACATAGAGACTAGATGCATTAAAGAGTACATACACATTATATTCATGTTGAAGCATAGAGTAAAAAAATCTATCAAATGAATAAGCTATATGGTGAGGGATGATTTTAAGGATCCATACTTATTTAAAAGTGTATAAACCTTGTCTAATCTTACCAATAAATAAGTGCATAAACCTTGTCTAATCTTACCACTTCTTAAAATGCCAACTATAAAATATTTAGCACTATGTTTCTAAAAATATTTTAATTTCGAAGGATTCTATATACTTATATCATAATTTGGAAATTTTTAGAGTGGAAAAAGTTTACACCATTAAAATTGGTCTAAACATGGCTTCAAAAAATACAAATTGACGAATCTGTTTTTAGAAAAAAACATGGAAAAATAACTCATGAGCTAAATTTTGCCCCTAATAATATGGTACATACACCAATATAGTAAAAAACTTCATAGCATGTGCAATAGTTTCTCCCTTTCCATATAGTGCAATAGTGTCCCCATTCCATATATTGGCCTCTTAAGCTAGTTCCATCATTGATACATCAGATTCTCTTACTGTCCGCAATATAAATAATAAAAAGACTTATTTTCAAGATTTTAAAACGTTCTTGATCTTTCTACTTCATGATAGTTCATTTTCTTTGTACTTCCATCATTGATAAATCAGATTCTCTTAATGTTCGCAATGTACTTCCATCATTGATAAATCAGATTTTCAAGATTTTAAAACGTTCTTTGTCTTTCTACTTCATGATGGTTCATAACTTCGTTTTCTTTACACTTCTGATAGTTCATTTTCTTTCCACTAGGAGCGGCTTGGTATATATACCTCAACGATCTTGACTCGCGATTCCTGCACCGGTCTTGTTTCTTCTTCACCAATACATGGAGATGACAAAATTTATGAAGTCGAAATTCTTGCTCCATTTTCTTATACGTGACTGCCATTGCCATTAATAAACTTCGTTGCTATGGATTTTAGGTCTTATAATCACACCAATAAGATTAAATTCATGCAACTTTCAACCACCAAATATTCAATGTATGATGGTCTCTAGGCTACTCGACACTCTATTCGACATACACATTCTCCATTTTCAATGACAAATAACAAAATGAACATAATAAAATTAACTTTCTACGAGTTGCTTTGCTCGTTTTATCCTCTTCACAGCAACAATTCTTCATATTGGACGGTTTCATCATGAACTCTGGAAAACTCTCTTTTGACTTCTTTTTACTCAACTACGGATCAATCTCTTCACAAATTCTCCTTAGGGTTCACAACTCATTCACAGCTTGCCTTCCACTATTTCTTCAACAACAATTTTAGTGTTGAATTTGACGAGCAATAGCTACTTTGTTAGTTAAAACTCTTAGTGAACCTCTTGTTCTGGTTTTTCCTTCAAGATAAAGAGAGTCTTCTTCAAGTCATAATTTTTTCTTGAAACTTACTCTGACTTAGCTTCTAGATGTGGCTTTAGCCAAAGAACTTTACTCATCACCAGCAGATTTCAAAGCACATTCTAAAGAGTCTTGATGCCTATAATCTTGTTCCCATATCTCGGAGGAAGCTTAGATTCACTTCCAAAGAACTTTACTCATCACCAGCAGATCTCAAAGCACATTCTAAAGAGTCTTGATGCCTGTAATCTTGTTCCCATATCTCGGAGGAAGCTTAGATTCACTTCCAACTTGCAAAGTTAACCTGCTATGATACCATGAAAAAAATTATAGAGCAAGAACTAAAGAATATAAACATCATAGTACATGGAGCATTCTATGTTCTTCTACATTCAAAATAGATTAATTTAGTTGCATCAGTTACACTATTAAGTTACATTAACCTAATTAATCCCTAACAAACACTTCAGAAAGGATTAACTAAAATGAGGAGATTACATTAAGTAAGAATTTATCCCTCAAGGGGGCATAGTATAGAAGGGTATGGTTAAAAAGCCCCACCCAGTAGAAGGCCACTAGCTTTTGATAGGATTTGTAGACCTAGTGCAAGGGAAAACACCTATGATCCCAAGCACAAAGACCAGTGATCGAAGATAAGCAGTTAGGTTAGGTTAAGCAAGAGAGATAATTCCCTCCTGCCGTAGCCTTGAGCAATATATAAATCCCCAAAATGCCTTCCTTAAACCATTGAAGGTGACCTTTTATATTTTGTGTCTTCCTAGAGGTGTATTGGGATGGATTAATGGGTTCGCATGAGTGTAGCATAGTTACAATATAAATAACCCATGTTCGGAACACAACTTAGAGTTCAAAGGAAACAAGGGGAACGTAGATAGAAGCAATGCAGCTCTATCGGTATAGATTGAATGGCATTCCCTTCTGTTCTTGAGAACCTGTTTGAGGGATTTTGGGTAGTTATAACAATAAATCTAAGGATAGTTCAAAAATGAGTGTTGCAAACCTTGTCAAATGTGAAGGTATGATCTATTTGCATGCTAGCTATATTTATAAAGAAATAAATAATAACTTCTTGTGCGCTCATTACAAAATATCACTTGGAAAATTAGCCCTCAACTTATGTTCATTGAACTACTTCGCCTTACTATTTTTAGCCCCGGGAAATCATTAGAGGTTTACTTCGTTACTTAAGGCACCATGGAAATAAGGCTTCCCAGTGGTATATTAATAAGAGCCTAGAAAACTAGTAGGGGGAAGGAAGCAAAGGAATCCCCATACTACTACAAGTAGGCATCCCCAAACTGCTTGACCTATGAGACCTCCTCCCCATTGTGAGGGCCTACCCTATCCCATGTTGGGTATAGATGATTCGGGAGGCACTTGTATCTATAGCTCAGGCGAATAAACTTGCTTGAAAATATCATAATTAATGGGCATATAAAATATACATGTCTAATTTAGAATCTTAATCCAGGATTTTGTCATGGGTATTCTCATTAACAAATAACTTAAAAGAGTTCAAGTGCATATAAGTAGTGATCCATTTCATTGAACTACTTGAAATATGGGCAAATAATAATATTAGACTTTTGGGTTAATATGCATTTTCAACATCCAACTCTCATCATCCATCTCAAGAGAAGAAATAAAGCAATACTCTCATAACATTATCCAAATAAATATGAATAATATAGACCATAAATCAAATGCATCTGAACATAACAAATAAAACAATACTTCCAACACATTGTCCAATTAAATATGAACAATACAGACCAGCAAGCAAATGAACAATCCATTTCATCTTAATAGAACAAATAAAACAATACTTTCAGCACATTGTCCAATTAAATATGAACAGCACATACCATAAAGAAAATGAATAGTCCATCTCGTCTCAACATAACAAATAAAACAATACTTTAGCACATTGTCGAATTAAATATGAACAATACTGACCATAAAGCAAATGAATAGTCTGTCTTATTTCAAAAGAAGAAATAAAACAATACTTTCATCACATTATCCAATAAAATATGAACAATAGAGACTGAGTATCCAATAAAATATGAACACTACAGACTAGATGAACAACATAACAAATAAACAATACTTTCAACACATTTTCCAATTAAATATGAACAATACTGACCATAAAGAAAATGAATAGTGTGTCTTTTCAACAGAAGAAATAAAATAATACTTTCATCACATTATCGGGCAATAAAGTATGAACAATATAGACTAGATGAATAGTCCATATCATCTCAAAGCCAGATGAACAATCCATCTCATCTCAAGAGAACAAATAAAACATAACTTCAACGCATTATCCAACTGAATATGAACATTACAAACCAAAAAGAAAATGAAAATCTCAACAGAACAAATAAAACAATACTTTCGACATATTATCCGATGGAAATAATCATTATAGACCAGAAATCAAATTAATAGTCCATCTCATCTCAACAGAACAAATAAAACAATACTTTCAACATATTATCCAATTGAATATGAACATTACAAACCATAAAGCAAATGAACAATGCATCTCATCTCAATAGAGAAGATAAAAGAATACTTTCAACACATTATCCAATTGAATATTAACATTATAGAATAGAAAACAAATGAACAGTCTATCTCATCTCAACTGAACAAACAAACAATACTTTTAGCACATTCACATTTGGTCAAAAGAGATTAGATAGCCTACGGTACAAAGAGTTGTACCATAATAGTTTCAATTAGATTTCAAACTTAAAAGAGTTTCAATTAAATTTCAAACCTAAACATGTAAAAATAAATATGAACAATATAGACAATAAATCAAATGAGTAGTCCATCTAATCTCAACATAACAAATAAAACAATACTTTCAGCACATTGTCTAATTGAATATGAATACTACATACCATAAAACAAATGAATAGTTCATCTCAACATAACAAATAAAAAAATACTTTCATCACATTATTCAATTAAATATGACAAAGTTAGTCTCATCTCATCTCAATAGAACAACCATACCTTCAACACATTATCCAATTGAATATGAACATTACAGACCATAAAGTAAATGAACAATCCATCTCATCTTAACAGAACAAAGAAAACAATATTTTTAACACATGATACAATTGAATATGAATATTACAGACCATAAAGCAAATGAATAGTCCATCTGGTCTCAACATAACAAATAAAACAATAATTTCAACACATTATCCAATTGAATATGAACATTACAAACCAGGAAGCAAATAAACATTCAATCTAATCTCAACATAGCAGATAAAACAATACTTTCAACACATTATCCAATTGAATATGACCATTACAAACCAGAAAGCAAATAAACAGTCTATCTCATCTCAACAAAAAATAAAACAATACTTTCAACACATTATCCAATTGAATATGAACATTATAGACTAGAAAGCAAAGGAATAGTCCATCTCATCTCAATTGAACAAATAAAACAATACTTTCAACACATTTACATTAGGTCAAAAGAGATTAGATAACCTTGATAGAAAGAGTTGTACCATAATAGTTTCAATTAGATTTAGAACCTAAATGTGCATAAATAAATACTTGACATAATTGTCTTGAAATTTGTCCAATAAATTAAAAAAAAAAACAGAAAGACTGCAATGTCCTTAGATTTGTATATGAACTAAACATCTAACCTACAAGATGCAATATTGACCATTGCTCCTTAACAATAGGTGTAAAATGCAAATATCATGAAAAATGTTTGGATGAGTTGGAGACAAAAGTCCAGGTAGGAAGACAATAAGAATACTTGCCATTATAAAATAGAAGATATTAAAAACTGGAAAAAAACTCTATACAACTCTCCTAATTCACATGCATAAGAAAATATCTCCTTAACTCGTTAAATCTCTCGAAATATATTTAAAAGTTTGGATTTTATGGTCAAACCTTACCAAAATCGATGAGGAGATAGCTGCAATATTGTTGGAGAATACGTAATTAATGAGATGATAGCGTATCAGAACTGCGCCAGCTCTGTCAGTCATCCTGTCAGCCGTTTTGTGCCCGTGTGCAGTCCGAAGCGTCAGTCTGTCAGTGAGTTTGGAGCCAATCTGGCGCACGTCTTGTTTGTATTTATTTCATCGCGTTAATAGTTCGCAAGTCAAGAAATATTAGGTAAGAAGTTATTACAATGTTTAATGCAATCCTGCAGCTTCCAAGTGAAGCGATCCTAAGTCGGTTGACAAGAAACTCTATAAGTAGAAACTCATAGTTTGAAACTCTGTGAGTGATGTGAAGAGGAGAAGAATAGAAGTGAATATCCGTGAAGTTTGTATCAAGAGCCCAAGCTTTGTGAATGTAAAAGATCGCAGTGAAACTCATTTCCATGTATTGAGGAGCTGCACAGTTTACTATGGTAAATATATAAGTCTATGTTTTATGTTTCATTATCAAGAATGTTGTATATTGCAAGTCGCACATCATCTCTAGATTTACTCGTGTGAATATTGTTTACATTCACCCGCAGTAAAATAAATCAAGATTTACAAATAGTTCACCGCAGTGAAAGTTCTAAATTAACAAAGAGTAACTTCGCATTAGATGTTTTAGTTGTTATGTCTTAGAGAAATATATTTCATGAAAATTTTTATTTGAGAAGTCCGTGAAGTAGAGTATTGCAAAGTGAAATTCGCATTACTGTGAAGTTACTTGCCGCGAAGTGAAAAGTTGAAATTGCGTGCTTACATGCTGCAAAGTAAAAGTTGATATCGTGTAGTTAAAACTGTGAAGTTAATTCTTAGTGAGGAAAGTGTTCCGCGAAGTAAAATTTGGGGTTCGCTATTATATTGTCTACGAAGTCTGAAGAGAAGAAAAAGAAGGTTTTCATCTACTGCGCAGTGTTCTTTTCCCTTGATCTGGTATCAGAGCCTGGTTTACAGAAAGTAAGAATTCTATTTATAAGGGAAGAGCAGTTAAGTATGGCTTCCACTTCGGGTAATTTGCAAACCCCAATATTTTCTCATAAAAATTATGAATATTGGTCTTTACCTATGAAGGCTTTGTTTAGAGTTCAAGATGTATGGGAAATAGTCTAGAGTGGCTATGCAAAACCAGCAGATGCAACAACATATAACAATCTCACACAAGTTGAGAAGGATGTCTTAAGGGAACAGAGGAAGAAAGACGGAAAGGCATTGTTCCATATACATCAAGCAAGACATGATTCCATACTCCCAAGAGTAGTAGCAGCGCAGTCAGCAAAGGAAACGTGGGACACTAGAAACTTTCGATCAAGGCTTGAACAAGGTAAAGACTACGAAACTTCAGATTCTTAGAAGATATTTTGAATCTCTGACAATGAAAAATACAGAGTTAGTAGAATCATTCTATACTCGTGTTATTGGTCCGGTTAATCAAATTAAGTCTCATGGAGAAAATCTAACTGACCAAAGAGTTGTTGAAAAAGTTCTTAGAGTTATTCCAAAGAAATTTGAATCTTTGGTTGTAACCCTGGAGGAAAACAAAGATTTGTCTCAATTTACTATTGATGAGTTGCAAGCCTCATTACTCAACCATGAACATAGAATCAGCGGTTCAGAAACATCATTGGAAGGTGCATTTGCAGCACAGTCATCCAAAATCCGTGGAAGAGGCAGAGGAAGATCAAACTCTAGAGGCAGAGGACGAAGCTCTTTTAGAGGAGGTCGTAGCAGCAGTCCTGCACATCACACTGGTAGAGGCCAGAATCAGACCCTCAATTAGCCAAGTGGACAAAGGTATGATAAATAAAAAAATCAATGTCATTACTGTAAGAAGTATGGACACTTTGCATATGAATGCAGGAAGAAGCAGTATGACCAAGGAAAGCAAGGTGAAGCTCAGTCAAGCAACAATAGCACTTTGAACAACACACTGTTCTTAGCATGCGCATCTCCGCTGGAATGCAATGCTGTTCAAGAAAGTCAAAATGACATATGGTATTTAGATTTAGGCTGTAGCAATCATATGACTGGTAATTTAAATCTATTTTCTAGTCTAGATAAATCAGTTCAAACTAATGTCACACTTGGAAACGATATCCAAGTCACTATTTTGGGTAAAGGTATTGTTGATAATCTAACCAAACAGGGGGAGCATAAATGTATGCCTGTTGTTTATTATGTTCAAGGTTTGAAGCATAATTTGATGAGCATAGGATAGCTGATGGAAAAAAGGTTACAGAGTTCATATGATAGGAAAGCATTGTGTGATTAAAGACATATATCCTAGCAATCAATTAATAGCTGAAGCGTAGATGACAAGCAATCGTTTGTTTCCTTTGAGGATAAGACCAAACATAAAAGGAAATACAACTGAATTTGTTCATGAAAGACATAATGAAAATTCTGGAACAACACTCAAAGCAGAAAGCAAAGCAGCAGACATTCACTACGCAAAGGAAGAAAAAAGAAGCGAAATGCAAACTACATTTCAAACAGAAATAAATGATGAATCCTGGTTATGGCACTTCAGATTTGGACATCTAAATTTTGGTGGGCTAAAGATGCTGCACATGAAGGACATGGTGAAAGGATTGCCATTGATTGAAAATCTAGAGAGAATTTGTGAAGGTTGTATTTTTGGAAAACAACACAGACAGACTTTTCCAGTTGGAAAGTCATACAGAGCTCGTACACCACTTGAAATTGTGCACTCTGATATTTGTGGACCAATGCAAACACCATCCATGGTAGGATGCACTTATCTTCTCACATTTATTGATGATTTCACAAGAAAAACCTGGGTATATTTTCTAAAACACATATTTGATGCGTTTAGTTGATTTCAGCACTTCAAGGCACTCATGG
Source organism: Larix kaempferi (assembly GCA_027924585.1). Classification (NCBI taxonomy): domain Eukaryota; kingdom Viridiplantae; phylum Streptophyta; class Pinopsida; order Pinales; family Pinaceae; genus Larix; species Larix kaempferi. Next base: position 9,556,279 of record BSBM01000259.1, on the reverse strand, counting down.
AGAAGCAAAGTGGTTACAGCATCAAGATATTAAGAAGAGACAGAGGTGGTGAGTATGTTTCAAATTATTTCTTTATTTTTTGCAAAAATCATGGCATACAGAAACAATTCACTCTGCGGTATACACCACAGCAAAATGGTATCGCGGAGAGAAAAAACAGAACCATTATGGAGATGGCACGTAGTATGTTGGCAGCGATGCATCTGTCAAATGAATACTAGGCTGAAGCAGTGGCAACTGTTGTTTACATCATGAATCAATGTCCGACAAAAAGCATGAAGAAAAAAGTTCCACAAAAAGCATGGATAGGTATGAAACATAGTGTTTCGCATTTAAAAGCTTTTGGTTGTGTAGCATACGCACATGTTCTAGATGATCTAAGATGGAAATTAGTCAATAAAGGACATAAATGCATTTTTATTGGGTATTCGGAAGACACAAAAGCATACAAGTTGTATGATCCTGTTGCAAGAAAATTTATTATCAGTCGTGATGTTTAGTTTGTTGAAAATGAAGCATGGGATGGAACTGTAGAGAAAAATGTGAAAATCATGTCACATGTTGAACATGATGACATCACAGAAGATGTGGTTGAGACTTTGCATGTGAATCAGAACTTCGCAGCACCATATTCTCCCAGGACTGCATAACATGGTTCAGCAAAAGCAACTCCAACACAAGTCGCAACAACTCCGACAAGTACACCAGGTGCGCAACAAACTCCATCAAGCAGTTCGACACCAGCAACTCCGCCAAGAACAAGAAGTTTGCATGAGATATATGAGGCTGGTACACCCAATTCATTCTCATGTTTTGCATTATTTTCTCAAGTTAATGATCCTCTAACATATGAAGAAGCTGTTGCAGATAAAGTTTGGGTACAAACCATGGATGAAGAAATAGAATGCATTGAGAGGAATCAAACATGGGAACTAGTTGATGTTCCTAAGGACAAGGATGTGATAAACGTGAAATGGATTTATAAGACCAAGCAAGATGCTGAAGGAAATGTGCAGAACCACAAGGCAATATTGGTAGCAAGAGGATTCACACAGTAGCCTATCATAGACTTCAATGAAACTAATGCACCTGTAGCACAAATGGACACTATTAGAACCGTTTTGGCCATCGCAGCACATAAGACATGGCCTATTTATCAAATGGATGTTAAGTCTTCATTTTTAAATGGTTATTTGGAGGAAGAAGTATATGTTGAGCAGCCACAAGGCTATGAAGTTCCATGACAAGGACACAGAGTATACAGATTGAAAAAGGCACTCTATGGTTTGAAGCAAGCTCCTAGAGCTTGGTATAGTCGCATTGACTCATACCTCATTCAGAATGGATTTCACAGAAGTGAATGTGAGCCAACGTTGTACACAAAAATCAACAAGCAAGGTAATAAGCTGATTGTCTGCCTGTATGTTGATGATTTAATATTTACTAGTGATTTTGGCATAGAAGAATTTAGAACAATCATGGAAAGTGAATTTGAAATGACTAATTTGGGGCTTATGAAGTATTTTCTGGGCATTGAAGTCCAACAGACTGAAAGAGGTATATTTATATCTCAGTCAAAATATGCAAGTGATGTCTTGAACAGATTTAAGATGTTAAACTGTAAGACAGCTCCAACACCAGTGATAACAGGTTTGAAATTGAGCAAGGATGATGATGGATCCAATGTAGATCCTACACTGTTTAAAAATCTTGTTGGCAGCCTTATGTATCTTACAACGACAAGGCTAGACATCATGTATGGAGTCAGCTTAATCTCAAGATTCATGGAGTCACCAAATGAATTGCAATGGAAAGCACGTAAAATAATTATGAGGTATGTAAGTGGAACAAAATACTTTGGTATTTTGTATTCAACCTCAGAAAATTGTAAAATCATTGGATACACTGACAGTGACAATGGTGGCAGCATAGATGACAGAAAAAGCACATCTGGGAATACATTTCATGTAGGAACAGGTGTTGTAGCATGGGCTTCGAAGAAACAACCCATAGTAAATCTTTCTTCAGCAGAAGCAGAGTATGTTGCAGCTACAAGCACTGCATGTCAAGCAGTTTGGAGGCGGAGAATGTTAAGTGATATGTTGCAGAACCAGCAAGAACCCACAGTCATTTACTGCAACAACAATTCAGCTATTGCACTGTCAAATAATCATGTATATCACAAGAGAACCAATCACATTGACACAAGAAACAACCCATAGTAACAGGTGTTGTAGCATGGGCTTCGAAGAAACAACCCATAGTAAATCTTTCTTCAGCAGAAGCAGAGTATGTTGCAGCTACAAGCAATTGCACTGTCAAAGAATCATGTATATCACAAGAGAACCAAGCACATTGACACAAGAAACAACACATAGGAACAGGTGTTGTAGCATGGGCTTCGAAGAAACAACCCATAGTAAATCTTTCTTCAGCAGAAGCAGAGTATGTTGCAGCTACAAGCACTGCATGTCAAGCAGTTTGGAGGCGGAGAATGTTAAGTGATATGTTGCAGAACCAGCAAGAACCCACAGTCATTTACTGCGACAACAATTCAGCTATTGCACTGTCAAAGAATCATGTATATCACAAGAGAACCAAGCACATTGACACAAGGTATCACTTCATCAGAGAATTGATAAACAACAAAGAAATCTGTTTAGAATTTTGTAGGTCTGAAGATTAGGTAGCAGACATCTTTGCCAAACCATTGGAAAAAGACTCATTACAGTATTTGCGAAGTTGTTTGGGAATGACAAGTTCTGCACAGTGAACTTGGTCATGAACAGAGCATGTTTCAGCTTTGAAATATTTTGTAATATCTTATTTTGTTTTATGATCCCCATTTGCTCATAATTAAGGGGGAGTGTTGGAGAATACGTAATTAGTGAGCTGATAGTGTATCAGAACTGCGCCGGCTCTGTCAGTCATCCTGTTAGCCGTTTTGTGTCAGTGCATAGAGTCTATAGTGTCAGTCTATCAGTAACTTCGCATCCAATCCAATGCACGTCATGTTTGTATTTATTTCACTGCGTTAATAGTTCGTATGTCAAGAAACCTTAGGTAAGAATTAATTACAGTGTTTAATGCAATCTTGTAGCTTCCAAGCGAAGCGATCTTGAGTCGGTTGATATGAAACTCTATAAGTAGAATCTCTTTGTTAAAAACTCAGAGAGAGATGTGTATGAGAGAAATTACATAGAGAAAGAAGTGAAAGAAAGTGATCGAAGAGCCCAAGCTCTGTGAATGTAAAATATCAACGTGAAAACTCATTTCCATGTATTGAGGAGCTGCACAGTTTACTATGGTAAATATATAAGTCTATGTTTTATGTTTCATTCTCAAGAATGTTGTATATTGCAAGTCGCACACCATCTCCAGATTTACTCGTGTGAATATTGTTTACATTTACACGTAGTAAAAGAAATCAAGATTTCCAATTAGTTCACTACAGTGAAAGTTCTAAATTAACAAAGAGTAACTTCGCGTCAGATGTTTTAAGTTATTATGCATTAGAGAAATATATTTCATGAGAAATTTTGTCTAAGTGATCCGCGAAGTATTTGAGAAGTCTGCGAAGTAGAGTATTGCGAAGTGAACTCCCCATTACTGTGAAGTTACTTACCGCAAAGTGAAAAGTCGAAATCACGCAATTACTTGCCGAGAAGTAAAAGTTAATCGCCGCGCAGTTAAAACTGTGAAGTTAATTCTTAGTGAAGCAAGTGTTCGGGGAAGTCAAATTTGGGATTCTTTGTTTTATGGTCACGAATTTTGAAGAGAAGAAAAAGAATATATTCATCCACTGTACAGTTAAATCTTATTTATTGCACAGTGTGCTTTTCCCTTGACAGAGATTACCAAGGCTAGGCTGGGCATTATCTCTAAATAGAGATCCAAAATAAAAAACATAGAGGAATGAATCTTACACCTAAGATCTCTATTCATACAGAGATCGTACCCTATCTATGCACTACCTTGATCATGCAAGGACCAATAATAGACAAGGCCGAAGTATACAGAGAACTTACAATGCGACTCCGTTCTTACAGAGATCTTGGTTAATTGGGAGCTATCTCCTCGTCCTTCTCCCATCTATTACGCCCAGTCCAAATCTTGTTAAATAGATCTCCTTTTCTAAACTCCTATAGGAATCCCCAATGGATCGAGGTTTTCTTAACCGGGGATAGATATCTGATACGAAATTATCCTTATGTAGTTTCTCCCTAATGCCAAGACCTTCCATTTATCAAAACACCCCCTAATACAGGCGCTGCCCCTAGTGTCCCCTTCCCCGGTGCCGCGACCCCTTCTTAAAGAGTTTTCCAAACTCGAAATCGTATGGTTCTTCTACCACATGTCAAAATGTAACATGACACATGTCATATCGTAACCTAACATGTGTTACAAGGATTTAAAGCTTGTCTCCCTGAGATATGCTTTCTCATTAATAAAACAAACACAAAAACGCTCTAATTGTGGTAGTGGTTATAAGGATTTGTCAAGATTTGGCTCAGCGTTTCTGAGCCCTCCAACCACTAACATACCTTAGCTCTCTTTGACAATTGGTGGTTCAAAGTCTCAACTAGACTCTTAAAACATATTATAACTTGTATTATTATTTTGGAACTATAACATACTATAACTCCTATTATTATTTCGTAACTTTATAGTTCCACACATATTATCAGTTGTCTTTATAAAAGCAATAATATGTATTGCATGAATGGATAAATGATGAATGCATAGTATTCTAAGTCTGTGAACATATCAGTTCATTGTGTAATCACATGTGTATGTAGATTTGGGTTGTATAAATCTCTTAACGTGCAGCACTGGATGTGTGCGGTATCGATTATCTCGTTTGTTTGCATCAGTTTAAGGTTAGATATTCTAAGGCAGTAGACGAATTAATAAGTGTTAAGTGAAGTCGTCAGAATCAATTGGATCTGAAGAGGAAGCATATAATACTATTGTGTTGTCCTATTGAGTGAGTTCGATCCGAACCGCGTAGTCTGTGGATGCACTGGTTGTGCAAGCACCTGAGCTTGTAGGAGTGTTGACCGTGACAAAGGCTATTGTCACATAGTCTTTGATCCGCAGCATGAGTCCGTAGCACGCCGCGCAGTAATTCCGTCTAAACAACTCATCACATTGTTGTGGAAACTTGATTCCATAGCACCCCCATAGCTTCGCCTCGGGTGAGACCTCAGCTTGTTCGCAGGTTGTTGTCGAAAGGGCTGGTGAAAAGGGGTTTTGTTGGTTAAGTTAAACCGCGAAGAACCAGGGTCTACATTGGAAACCTCTAGAACAGTTAGTAAGCCAACAAATGGTTCTGTTTCCGCACTAAGAATCCGTGATGAGTTGAAGTCGTGATGTGCGACGAGGAATTTGAGTTGGGTGTCAAATTTTGGTATCCATACAAGAAACAAATTTGGGCTTGGTGTGATAAGATAGAGAGAGACTTCGCAAGGAAAGAAAACAGACACCCACATCTTTCTAACATTGAGTGGTTGAACAAATACCTATGGAAAGACGTTCACAAAGTTTTCTAGGTGTCTTTTGGAAATGAACTACATGAGTGGTTATCAAGGCTCGTGGAGCGAATAAACTGTATCCCACGAGACGTACTGAAGGAGTGGACACTAGAGCTTATTAAAAGGCTCAAAGCATTAGATAGTTCATTTATACACAAAGTGGATTTCTAGGTTGACAGTACACTACAGAGATTTGTGACGGAGTTCACTGTGGACATGCTAAAGTCCTACAGCGTAGCCGGAAGAGAGCTTTTCAAGGGTTTCAGAGGTAAGTACCTGAACAACATCAGTCTTTACATTAAAATGCTTTTAGTTGAGAAAGGTGTATTTAGAATGCAGTGAAACTTTGTTTAAATCTATCATGGTAGATAGCATATATAGTGGCTCTTACGAAGAAACCCATAATCTGAGAAGTGCAAAGAGATACAAGGTTGCCTCTGAAAAAAACCCTAACACACATGGACTCCACATAGATACCGAGATACCATGTGATCTTAACAATCATACTGCACCTCTGTCAGCCACATACCAGCCTATTACATCACAAAATCCGCCGGTTGTGCAAACCGTGCCTCCCTTATCGCAGAACCCGTCAGTTGAGAAACCGCCGGTTGCGAGCACCGCGCAACCCATACCGCAGAACATCAGTACTGGTAACACCGTAGGAGCAGGTGTCCAGACTATCCCAACTCAGCCTATTCCATCTCAGGCTACCCCGCTTCAGAACATCCAACCTTGGGTCATTCCTCAAAGCATTATCCCTAGCACTACTCAAACAACCGTGCCACCTAGAAGGAAGATGGATGACAATATCAAACTGCTAATATTCAAAGGAATGGGTCTAGAAGACCCTGATCAACATTGGTTTCTATGTGAAGCCATATGGAGTGTAAAACAAGTGCAAGATGATGCTGTGAAGCAAGCACATCTCGTCACCACTTTTAGAGATAGAGCCTTGCATTGGTTCATGAAGTATTCCAAGGGACATAATAGAACACTCATAGAAATCAAGGTTGCACTCTTAGCAGAATTTAAAAAGCTGAAGTCAGAATCGCAGTGTATCACAGAGTTAAAAGAGATCAAACATAAACCTAATGAGACAGTCTAGGAGTTTGATCAGAAATTTAAGACACTATTGGACCAAGTAAGCTTCGTTATAGCACCACAACAGAACAAGGAATGGTTTATAGCTGCGTTGTTGCCTCACATTAGAAAACCATTGATGCAACAGAAGGTCACATCACAGGCAGAGGCTTTGGAGATTGCGATGAAATTAGAAGCTTCACCCATTGGACAAAGTAGCACGGGGATGTCTCAGATTCAGAACTAGTTGGCTACCCTGACACTACAACTACACGATATAAAGAAAGGAAAATAAGAAAGACAAGAAGTCTGGTGTACATGTTGTAAAGGAGAAGGACACACTAAGGATCATTGCCCTTTATTCCAAGATTTCCTTAACATGGGTGCACCAAACCCATTAAATCCAAACCCAAGGCCATGGTGTGAAATATGCAGAACTAGAGGACATCGGCCAAAAGACTGCCACATGATTCCAAAATATGTAAGAAGACCTAAAAATATATATTGCAATTTCTGTAAATTAGTTGGACATGATGAGTCCAACTGCCGCGCATATGAACTCATGTTGGAGAGGAAAAAAGATATCGAGCATATGTATGGAGGAATGTATAGAGTCCATGAGGAGACTCTGTAGGAACAAGAGAATGTACAGCATGATCAGGGAGCATATATAGGCCACGGAGGATACCGTGGGAGAGGAAGGAATAACGGCCCAGCGCAAGGACAAGGCTGAGGTCAAGTAATTTGTTATAACTATGGCTAGGCAAGTCACGTATCCAGAGATTGTACCAACCCATGCACTACATGTAATTATTTTAAATCATTCGATCATGTTATTGAACACTGTCCAGCATTAGAGGTAGAAATGTAGAAATGAAAGCGGCCAGAGGCACCGAACCCAAGCATCAATGTAGTGACACGAATTGGAACTACAACAGGGAGAGATAGAGGAGCATATGCTTCGACGTCTGGGGATTTTTACACTAAAAAGTCTCCTCTTGAAACAATTTGGATAAGAAAAGCTATGAGGAAATAACCTGCTTTCGACTTGAAGAAGAATAAAGAAGCATTTGAAAAAGAACGAGACATTTTCAAAGAACAAGCACCCACGTCACCAAGAATCCAGCTGCGCGGTGAAATACCGCATGTAGAGGACATGTCAACTTCTTATGACAATACGAGCACCGCAGCAGAGACATGCACCTCTGTTGCGTAGTTCCTAAGGAGCTGCATGGAATTGTTGAAGAGTGCAGACGCTATAGCGGAGTTGCAGAAACTTTTAAATCAGTATGAGCCACAGAACGAAACAAAGACTACCGATAGCATAGTTCACCATATCAAGAAACACAAGAGATCAGGCCGAGAAATGAGGCTCAGTGATCAGATTGGAGACTATGAAATGGATGAGATCATCCTTGATCTGGGATTTGAAGTAAATGTCTTAACCAAACAGACATGGTAGCAGATGGGTAGACCAAAGCTGTTATGGTCACCTATCTAGTTGAGAATGGCCAACCAGGACAAATTCATACCCTTTGGAAGGATAACCAATGTTATTGTTAACATTGATGGAGTGCAAAGTCATGCAGACTTTGAGGTGATCAAGATTGTTGATGATAGTCATCCTTATCATGTGCTGTTGGGGATTGACTGGGCTATGGACAACCTTGCTATTATAAAATTGAAAACAAAGAAGATGATCTTTGAAGGAAAGCATCTCAGGGTCATCGTACCACTGGACCTTGCAGATTGAGAGAGATACAATGAATTTATTCAGGAATAATCTAGAGCTCAAGATTTGGATTGTCTCTATAAGATGACTGCAAACCAGGAAGACTATATTAATCCTACTGCGGATGGAACACTCAATTGGAGATGCAACAGCTCTTGTATCTCAGACTCTGACGTAGGATTGGAGAATTGGCAAATCCGTATGCATTAAGTATCAGCAAGGAGGTGCACGCAGGTAACAAAGTCACTGCGCTAGATTGGAAAGGAGGTAATCCCAATCCCCACCTATGATGGTTTATCTAATGTTTATTCCTTTATCAAAGAATATACTTTAGTAATTGCAGATGAACATCGCTTACAAGCACTAGACATGGAATTGCACAAGACACCTCCCAGATGGTGGGCTGTGCGTAAGCAGACATTGACCACATTGGATCAGTGCAGAATCAAGATGCAGATCAGGTTTGCTGACAAAGTTACACTACCCTTTGAGAAATACAATGGATCGAAAGATCCAAGGGAACATATTGAAATCTGTTCACAATCATGGGAGGAGAGACCACGAATAGAATGGGTGCATCTATTTTTGCACACGCTGGAGGATGAAATTCCAAAGAAATGGTTCCTAGACCTGGAATTGCGTAGAGGAACCACAAATTGGGCCATGCTGATTGTGAACTTCCAGAAGGACTTTGGTTTCGAAGATGAAAGACTGACCATCAATGAATCTTTGCATATTATTAAGGAAAGAATATTCAGACCAGACTGCACGTAGAGAAACATGACACTAGAGGAATTCTTTGGAGCAGATAGCATACCTGCAAGCCTACAGTCAGAATGGAAGGAACATGTAGAGCATGCCATGGAATGTTATAACCCAACATAAGAGGTTGAAGGAAAAGAAGAAAGTGATGAGGAGGATCCGTGGAACATACACATACCTGATTCAGAGGGTGCGCGCGACGTAGAGGGACCTCTGCTGGAAATCCCAGACATGAGTGGACCTATGAAAACAAGGAAAGTGAACATTGGCACTAGTGAAGAGCTGAAGTTCGCATCGATCAGAGACTATTGGGATGATCAGACGGTCTTGGAAATCGCAAATGTGTTGTAGGAATATCAGGAATTATTCCCAACAAAGTTTACAGAGATGAAGGGCATTTTGGGGGATTTAGGGGTGATGAAGATACCTCTTAATCCAGGCGCGAAGCTTGTCAAGAAAAGACCATATCGACTGAATCCATGATACAAGGAAAGAGTCAGAGAAGAACTGGACAAAATGCTTGATGCAGGGATCATTGAACCCATGGAAAAATCTGAGTGGATAAGACCGATGGTTATCCTAGATAAGAAAACAAAGGGTGAGATCAAGATTTGTGTGGATCTCAGAAAATTGAACGATTCTTCGATGCATGACCCATTTCCTACCCCTTTCATTGATGAGGTCCTTGATAACGTCGGAGGAAATGAGGCATACTCTTTCACTGATGGATTTTCTGGATAACATCAGATCAGGATTGATCCAGCAGATAGACACAAAACTACTTTTGCTACAGAATGGGGGTCATTCCAGTACACAGTAATGCCTTTTGGTCTCAATAACGTGCCTGCCATATTCTCTAGAGTTGTCGTCTCAGCATTCAAAGATTTTATGCATAATTTTTTAGAATCTTATTTCGATGATTGGACTGTGTTCGGATTGCAGAAGAACCATTGCGCGAACCTGAGAATGATGCTGGAAAAGTGTAGACAGCACCATATTTATTTGAACTTAAAGAAGTGTGTTTTCTATGTTCCCTATGGGATTCTATTGGGACACATCGTATGTAAACAGGGCTTGATGGTTGACCCTGTGAAGATCGCAGTCCTTGTAAACTTTCCCACACCAAATTCGATAAAGTAGCTGCGCACTACATAGGGGCATACTGGTTACTACAAAATTTTTAAAAGGGTTATGCACAGATAAGCGCAGCCATGGGGAATTTGCTAAATAAAGATGCATTGTTAATCTGGAACGCAGAATGTGAACAAGGTTTTGATACATTAAAAGAGAAGATGGTTACTTTTCCAATCCTAGTTTTTCCAGACTAGGAGAAGCCATTCCATGTACATGTTGATGTGTCATGCATAACATTAGGTGTTGTTTTAGCACAGCCAGGAGAGTGAGGAATTGACCATCCCATCTCATTCTCGAGCCGAAAGCTCTCATCTACAGAAAAGAATTACACCACTACTGAGAGAGAAGGCCTCGCTATGGTCTATGCACTGCAGAAGTTCAGGCATTATTTGCTTGGTGCGCACTTCTTTATGTTTACTGACCATTCTGCTTTGAAATCATTGGTCAATAAGCTAGTGTTAGTGGGGCGAATTTGTAGATGGTTGTTACTCTTCTAGGAGTATGATTTTGAAATAGTAGTTAAACCTAGCAGATTGAATTTGGGACCTAATAATTTGTCAAGAATCGAGTCAGGAGAAGAGCCTACAAACCTTGAAGACAATCTACCTAATGCGCAGTTGTTTGCTATTTAGATTGCTGATGATTATTATAAAGACATCATAGAATTCTTGACTACTAGGATAGCACCCATAGAGTTCACTACGCAGCAAAAGAAGCAGCTGGTAGTGCACGCAACAGACTTCACTATTATCACAGGTCAATTATATAAATTGGGGCCCAATGAAGTACTGCACAGGTGCATTTTAGAACACGAAAATCCATTCATATTGGCTGACACACATTCAGGTATAGCAGGAGGCCACTAAGTTGGAAGAGCCCTTGCGAAAAAGATATTGCGAGCTGGACTATGGTGGCTTACGATCCACAAAGATGCGAAGGAACATTGCCAGAGCTGCGATGTTTTCCAAAGAATAGGGAAGACGTTGCGAAGAGACGAAATGCCATTGAATCCACACTTGACATTATAGGCATTTGAGAAATGGGACATTGATTTTGTGGGACCTATAAACCCACCGAGGAAAAGAACTGGTGTGAGGTATATTATCACGACAACTCACTACCTCACTAGATGGACTGAAGCGAAGCTAGTAAAGGACTGTAGCGCAGTTACCGCCGCACAGTTCATTTTTTATGACATCCTTACAAGGTTCAGATGTCCGAAGATTTTGATGAGTGATCAAAGCACTCATTTTCTTAACAGGACCATTAAGGAATTGACTGAAGAATTCCACATTCATCATCAGCGAAGTACACCTTATCATCCGCAAGTGAATGGAACCATGGAAGCATTCAATAAAGTCCTAGAGAATGCGCTAACCAAGGTATGCAATATGAATAGGGATGACTGGGACCTGCGCATTCCAGCTATACTATGGGCATACAAGACCACATGCAAGAAACTGACAGGCCACACACCCTTTAGATTGGACATTGGACAAGAAGCAATTATGCTGATGGAATACATTATTCCCAGCTTGAGGATAGCTGCGTTTACAGGCATGGAGGATCAGGAGGCACTAGAATAAAGACTGATAAACTTAGTTGAGTTGGAGGAAGATCTCTTCATCGTAGGATTTCACCAACAAGTACAGAAAGAAAGAGAGAAAGCATGGCATGATCGCCACATAAAAAACATGTTTTTTCAGGTAGGTGATCTAGTCCCCCTGTATGATAACAAGTTCATGAAGTTTCTTGGAAAGTTTAAAATGCATTGGCTTGGCCCATATACTGTTGTACATGTTACTAATGGTGGTGCAGTCCAGTTAGCCACATTATTAGGAGATAACTTGCGCAGCCTAGTCAATGGAAGTAGACTAAAACCCTATCAGGATAGTCCTTCTTCACAGAACCTTTGATGATCAGAATATCAGGAAATTCCTAAGTGTCAGGTATAGTTGAAAATGGGCACTAGGAATGGGAAGAGTTTGTACAAAAAGAGTGATGATGATGGAAGAGTATATACCGCGCAGTGCTTGTACAGCGCCAAAAAAAAATGAAAAAAAAAGAGAGAACCACGCAGTTGCGAAGTTCAAAATGCAACTGTGAAGATCAAGTTGAAAAAGGAAAGAGGCTAAGTTCAAAAGCCAAAAATCAGGTACTACGAAGTAACTACGCGTTTGTACAAAAAGAGTGATGATGATGGAAGAGTATATACCGTGCAGTGCTTGTACAGCGCCAAAAAAAAATGAAAAAAAAAGAGAGAACCACGCAGTTGCGAAGTTCAAAATGCAACTGTGAAGATCAAGTTGAACAAGGAAAGAGGCTAAGTTCAAAAGCCAGAAATCAGGTACTACGAAGTAACTACGCAGGACTAATGCTGACCTGTCGCGCAGTTCAATGAAACGCTCCAAAAAATAGCCGTTAGAATGTCGGTCGAGAATATAGCCATTACACAGTACTTTTTCCAGTGACCGCTTGGGTATTTAACGCACAAATAGCCATTCTGAACACCTTAAAGAAGGAAAGGACTGAAATATCCATCGGATTTGGCCAACTAATACCGCATTTAATGCTTATCTAGCCATTGAAGGGAGCGTAGGAGGCTAGCTGCGCCTATAAATACCACTGTATTTGGACTCGCGGGCGTTACCGACACCCTTGAATTTTCCTGCAAGTGATATTCTGCGATTGTTTACAGCAAGTTATCAGAGAATCCTTTGTTTTTCCCAGGCCCGTCCAGTGAATGTCTAAAAGGTCTTGTATTGATGAAGAATTCACAGTCCAGGAGACTATGAAGGTGTCCAAATACGGAGGGATTGAAGGGTTAATGACAACCCTCGCCAAGAAAGTCGTCATAGAAGAAGGTTAAGTGTCCATAATATCACCAAGACATGCTCCAATGATGCAGGACAAAGGTAAAGATCCAGTGGGATCGAAAGTAAAGTTTCCAAAGCTAAGTTTCGCAATGCCGCAACCACCGATAGCTGATAAGGAGATACCATTGAAACTTACTCCTGACTATATCTCACTATGTGCATTGGACGCACCAGTCCTCAGGCTACTGAAGAATGCAAAATACAAGATTTCGCTCTCGTCGATATCGAAGCATGTCGAGGTGGACAAAAGTTTGCTAGGAAATACCCCAAAGTGTAAGTGGGAAGACTATGATTTGCTTCAGATGCAGAAGGAGCCGAATGAACCTAGGTTCCCACAGTTCTATCTGTTAGGATATTCCTATACTCCATCCTAGTCCCACCAGTATTTTGATCATTTACATTTTCAGTCATGCATGCACCTTTAGGGTTTGCATGCATTCTAGGGTTTGCATGCATTATGCATGCATCCCAGTCATCAGTCCAGCACCTAGCCCTCAGTTAGCTAGCCCCCAAGAGCTTTTCACTATTCATTTTTAGCCCTCCAGTTGCTTAATGTGACCTTATTCCTTGATTTTAGGGAGCAACTCGCCCTTCTTCACCTACTAGTCCAGTTGTCACTCAGTTACACTTAGTTATAGTCAGTTATAGTCAGTTACACTCAGTTACAATCAGTTACAATCAATTACACTCAGTTACACTTACTTACATTGAGTTACACTCAGTTACACCTACCAGAGTAAGTTTGACTGATGGTTGACAGTTACTTGAGCATTGATGACTCCACTGATGATGATGAAGACTTCCAGTTGTGCTCCGATGATCATGAGGACACCTAGTTGTGCTCCGATGACACTCTATTGATATTATGATCACTCTAAGAGGCTAATTCGAATTGCCACCTTAGGCATTCGAATCCTCTCTACCATTGTACTATTTATTTTTCCATATTGTGATTAATTAATTAGTGTGTGTGAAGTATTATTGCTTCTATCCGAGTTCTACTATACCATATTATTCTATTGCTCATTATACTGTATTGATCACTCTTCTTCTATTTTCCTACTTAATCATAATTACTCTTGTGAGGTATACATCATCTCTTAGATCTGCTGTGAGGATTTTCACATGGTATCAGAGCATGTTGAGAGTATTGTTTATCTCCATTCTTGAGAGTTTTTTGCAGGTTATTACCAAGATTTCGAGTGCAACAGTTGCAACAGTTTCTGCATTTTTGCAGCAGTAGCAGTTGCAATTATTCTATATTGTTTTTGCAGGTCCTCTACAGCTTCAATGTATTCATCAGGAATTACTCCTCTTGATCCACTCAACTATGATGAATGGAAACCAAGAATGATAGCAGACTTAAAGATCCATGATCTTTTTTATTGTTATTTTGAAAGAGAGTTCGAATCCCCTGAAGAGAAGATTGACTGGTTAAATAAAAGTGACATGCACTTTGCAGCAATAATGTTTTCTTTGTTTGCATGCTAGAGATTCCAATTCAAATACCGTAATGGTGTTGAAACTCCAAAGGAGTTATGGACTCCAAAAGAGATATGGGCTCACCAGGATGAAAAATTTGGTAGAAAGAATGAAGGACTTGGTCCTAACCCATTTGAAAGCAAGCAAAGTGATGCATTCGCTCCTCTTGATGGTCTCTCAGATCATGAACTAGTATCATCTCATATTGAAATTGTTGACAAATAACTTGTAGATTCTCCACTCATGCTCAAACTTTCTTCTCTTTCTGTGCCAGCTCACACTCTAGATATTGCAGAAGGTCCTAAATCCTCTCTTTCACCAGAGTCTGTTGGTTTGCATCATGATCACATGATTATTTCAGAGGTCAAAACAGCTTTTGAAGGTAATGCATTCGCTCCTCTCCAACTAACTCCTCTTGTATACTACTATATGATCATAATTCCATGCTTTCAGAAAGTCATTGAAGAATATGGCCATTGCCATTCGATTGGGATAATTTCTCATGCATCTATTGGTTTTGATCTCACCTATCATGGTTCAAAGGAGATCTCAAGAAACCATGATTCAAGTCTTGGATCTAATTTGGATTCTAAGCAATTACTGCTTGGGATAATTTCTCATGCATATGATAGTTTTGATCTCACCCCTGCTGGTTCAAAGGAGATCTCAAGAAACTATTTTGTAAGTCTTAAATCTGATTTTGATTTCAAGCAAACATGTAATAGTTATTTTTGGCATAATCTCACCCATGGCGGTTCGAAGGAGAAAACAAAATACTATATGCACTTTCACAGATTTGATCCTACCTCAGCTGATTCGAATCACAGGTTCAAGGATCATTCTCATACTGTTGGATTTGTTCTCATCACATTCGATCTGAAAAGCAAGTACAAGAACATGCTTTTTGAGCATGATCCACTTCTTCCCAAGAAGAAGATACCTCCAGACATATGACCAAGCATCACACATGCTTGAGTTTGGAGCATTTATTTTTATGTGTGCCTTACAGTCTATTTTTTGAGGAGGGGGTATATTTCCCATGAAATTTTCCCACTTCCTTGGTTTATTGATTGTATTGGGTGACCTTTGGTCTTAGTTACCAGGGCCCAGGATGGATTAAGGGGGGGTGTTAGGATATTCCTATACTCCATCCTAGTCCCACCAGTATTTTGATCATTTCCATTTTCAGTCATGCATGCACATTTAGGGTTTGCATGCATTCTAGGGTTTGCATGCATTTTTCATGCAGCCCAGTCATCAGTCCAGCACCTAGCCCTCAGTTAGCCAACCCCCAGGAGCTTCTCACTATTAAGTTTTAGCCCTCCAGTTGCTTAATGTGCCCTTCTTCCTTGATTTTAGGGAGCAACTCGCCCTTCTTCACCTACTAGTCCAGTTGTCACTCAGTTACACTCAGTTACAGTCAGTTACAGTCAGTTACACTTAGTTACAGTCAGTTATAGTCAGTTACAGTCAGTTACACTTAGTTACATTGAGTTACACTTAGTTACACCTACTAGAGTTAGTTTGACTGATGGTTGACAGTTACTTGAGCATTGATGACTCCACTGATGATGATGAAGACTTCCAGTTGCGCTCCGATGATCATGAGGACACCTAGTTGTGCTCCGATGACACTCTATTGATCTTATGATCACTCTGAGAGGCTAATTCGAATTTCCACCTTAGGAATTCGAATCCTCTCTACCATTGTATTATTTATTTGTCCATACTGTGATTAATTAATTAGTGTGTGTGAAGTATTATTGCTTCTATCCGAGTTCTACTGTACCATATTATTCTATTGCTCATTATACTGTATTGATCACTCTTCTTCTATTTTCTTGCTTAATCATAATTACTCTTGTGAGGTATACATCATCTCTTAGATCTGCTGTGAGGATTTTCACACTATCCCAACTAATACATGTGCTGGAAGAAAGATGTGAAAGGAAACCTAACTTTAGTCTTGGAAAGTTGGTTGTCTGGAGTAGTCCATTCGGGACTGCTAAATCTGCTTAGACTCCCCCACTTTGACAGAACACCAGAGATAAATGTGGTGGTGTGAAATCTAATGGCGCGCATTCACCAGGGATACTTGTGGCTTGACCGTAATATCGACTTGAACATTGACATAATCCACTGGATCACGGGATTGAGCAAAAAAGGTAAATATCCGAAGCAGTCTTTCCAAGGGAAAAGCAAGGACAAAGAAGTGGTCGCGAAGATGAAGAAGACTCAAACCGTCATCAAATGAAAGAGAGGATTTCAGATGAAGGACATAGATGATAGGGCAATGAAGTTTGTCATGCAAATTTTAGCCGTGAAGATTCTTAGAAAATCTAGGCCTTTGGAGATACCTGCGGGTGCAATACTACTTGGTGCTGCAGTCGCGAAGGGTTAACAATTCAACTAGTGTCAATACATGTTGAATGAGTTCCTAGAGGAACTAAATGACACATAGATCAATGGAGGAAATTTCCGTTTTACATGGTTAATAGTGTTGATCGCCTTCATAGACTGGAAGGATCCAAAAGATTACGTTGGTGTAATCACCGACAGTAGTGACTGCAAAGGAGCCCGCTATTCAAATCTTTGGAAAAATTTGAATTCACAAAGGTAGCACGCTACAGATGAGGTCTTATGCACCCATTATGACCAGCTGCGTGGAGCCATCATGCTCACACCACGGATAACAAAGCAGGTAACGAGCAAGTATATTCGCACTGTTGATTTTTATGCTGACATGCATTGCATTTACATTTCATCCAAAGCGCAGAAGAAGAACACTGAATGGTTCCCGGGAAGGTACCATATGTATGAAGATGATATTGGTAATATCATGAAGGAATGGCCGCCTGAATTTCGAGTCAAAATTATGGACATCCAAAGCGACTCTGGCGAGGACCACCCTGTTCAATGTCCCATTACTGAAGAAAAAGAGACAGGAAAAACAAAGGAAGCTGAGAGACCAGCACAACCAAAGGGGCCAAGGAAGAAGCAGAAAGCTAATAAAAACCAATTAGAAGCAGTACTTCATGAGGATGATTACGAAATGATCGCGACAAAGGATTCATAACAAATGGAAGACTTGATGTATGACAAGGATAAGTATATCTATGACTTATGACATGGGTGGACAATAGATATCAAATTGTACATTGCATCTTCTTCCATGCTCTAAGATTTTTCTTCAATGTATAGCAAAAATCCATAAAGATGGCTCTATCCAATCATTTTTTGCATTTTCCAATGATTGATATAGCAATTGACCAGTTATTAGATAATATTATTGGGAAAGGCATAGTCATGGATTTCTTGTTGACTTGGATCTATCTAATCTCCACATTTATCCAGCTCTAAACTATGGAATAAGCAGGCTCTGAGAGAAGGGAACTTAGGAAGGAAATGGTAATTGAGAGAGCATATCAAAATTCAATGCAGAGTATTATTTTCCAAACAATTTCAACAATGCCAATGTTACAGCCCAGCAATTTGCCTAGATATGTAGATATTTGATCATTCACAGTTATTGATCACAAAGTATGTACTTCTGATAGAGGTTACCTTTCTAGTGTACACTATAAAATCTTGGCACGGAACCCATACCCAGGGATGCCACATTGTAGGGATCTTACAGGTGAGTGGGCATCCCTTTTAGGATTGTAACAACAATGGAGAGGTTGGGTACTTTCCCGTTGTTCCCAGCCAGTCCACGTCCAGTTTTGGGAATGTTCCTAGGATGTTTTAGTCTCTCAAGGACATCTAGGATTACCTCAACAAGAAATGGAATGTCAACATCATTACCCTCAATACCACTAAAAGATGGGAAATTAATTGGTCATGGTTGGGTTATTTAATACCATTATCATTATCATTATTATTATGCAATGTTATTGATATATTTTATGTATGTTAGAGTACATTCCTTGCCATATCCTTGTTTTTGGGGTAAAGAAAAATGGACACATCCCAAATGCAACTATGGTTCTAGTAATATAACATAATGATTAATCTACAAATCATATATGGTCATTTTGTTCCTAGTAAGGTGATTATTTTCAAATTGATTCATTTCACTTCTGGAAAAAAATAGCTTTTGCGAATAGGGAAATAAGTTAAGGGTTGGTATACAATTAAAATAAGACCTATTCCCTTCTCCAATAAAAGGGGAAGAGGAAATCGATGGAAGATTGTAGATAAATCATGAGCTAACTACATTAGCTGAATCAGTTTGAAGTCAAATGGATCATTTCAAAGCAAAGTTCATCATGAGGTCTCTGGTTCTGGTCCAGCTGAGTCTCACAGTTCACTCGTTACCTACTATTGTCATTGACGATTAAGAGAGGGAGATATTGCGGTTTTCCTTGGGAAAATATGATGACATATATTTCTTATAATTTTGTATTGTCTATTCAGTTTTGAGTATGGCTCCACAAGAACAAAGAGTTTATGTGCGAAGCATCATTTGACATACAACAAATATTATATATGTCTTATTTTCATGTTTACACAGCAATGTGATTCTTTGATGTTGATGTTACTTTATAATGATTTTAGAGTGAAGATATTTTGTGATTTTTTTAGAGCACCAAATATGAGTCAGAATGCAGCCCTGACTTATTGATAGGATTTTGTCTACTTTTATCATGGTTCCTTCATCCATATTAAGTTCACAAACAAATGATCTATTTATGTACGATTCTTTCTAGCACAGGTCTTGAAACTTAAATGTGAATCTTTATGAAGTTATTGCACTTCTTTGGATTGTTCCTTTCATTAGCATTGGTTGCATGTCATTTTCCAATTATTTTAATTTTTACATATTGCTCTTGTAGGTGATGTTTGTGGATAGTATTATGATCTTCTATTCCTTTTTGAATATGGTGGTTTAACACCAAAATCAAATTACTTATTCTTGGGGTATTATGTGGACCAAGGTAAACAAAGCCTAGAGACAATATGTCTCCTCCTTGCTTACAAAATTAAATACACAAAAATTGTTTTCCTTTTGAGGGGAAATCATGAATGTGCCTCAATCAATCGCATATATGGATTCTATGATGAATGCAAGTGCAGATTCAATGTTAGATTATGGAAACTTTTTACGGACTATTTCAACTATCTTCCAGTTGCTGCTGTTATAGGTGAAAAGATCTTATGCATGCATAGTGGTCTTTCACCTGAACTGAGTAGTTTGGAACAAATAACGAGCATATCTCGACCTGCAAATCTGCCAGATATAGGGTTGTTATGTGATCTTCTTTGGTCAGGCCCTAGCAGAAAAATTGAAGGCTGGGGGGTGAATGACAGAGGTGTTTCTTACACATTTTGTCCTGATAGGGTGTCTAACCTCCAAAATCTTGATTTGGATCTCATATGTCATGCACATCAGGTTATCTTATAATTTGATTTTGACTTCATTATTTGTCTTCTTATTGTTGGAAGATAAGTTCCTGTGTAGTATGATGCTTTGAGAAAAATATGGTTTCAAGAAACTGAAGGTACTATGAAAATATATTTTGATAATTATTTGCTTAAAAAGTAAAAATAGTCACGATTAAATATCTCATGGGGTTCCTTGCTGTGTAGGTGGTGGAGGATGGTTATGAATTTTTTGTTGATAGGAAGCTTGTTACAGTCTTCTCAGCTCCAAATTACCGTGGTGAATTCGACAATGTCGGTGCAATGATGAGTGTTGATGAAACACTGATGTGCTCTTTCCAGATTCTTAAGCCGGCATAGAAAAAACCAAGAACTGGTTATGGAAACTCTGAGACACAAAGAGTTGGGACTCCTCCTCATGGTAATAGGGTAAGTTCTCTTTAAACATCATTGTTTTCTATTTGTATATGTTTTTTGAGGGTGGATTAAAAACAAAATGATGGCAACGTATATCATCTTTGGTTCATTCTTTGCTATCTCTTTCTTTTAAATGTGCAATTAGAATTCTTCTATTTAAGATTAATTATGTCATTGTGCTGAGAAACCAACTCTTTTATGAAAGTTTTGAGGTATGCAAGTTTCTATCAAATTGTGGTTTAAATGGATTGTGTCTTATTCTTTACATGCATAATGTTTAGTGGCTTTCATTTATATTTCCATCTCTGTCTCTTGCGTCCGAGGACATTAAGTTTTTCATAATGGTGGGTTTGATGGAGGAATATTCACTGATATTTATTTAGTTGCTTGATGAAGCAGTGTTTCTGACATTGTTGGAAGTCCAAGAAAAATCTAGGGCTCATGACATGACATTTACTAATTTTGAAGAAAGTAGCATTCACTATTTTGAATTTGAAGGTTATGCTTGCTTGACTTTTGGTTGCAAAGTAGAATAGATCTGTTTATATTTTGAACATGTATCCTGTTAAAAAATTGATCCTGTCTTGTGACAATAACCAGGTAGACTCCAAATTACTTCTACTCTCTGGATGAGTTAGCTTCTGTATACATTTATGCTAGATGCATGCTGCCAATTCATGAGTAGGATTGATTTGTTTGGTATTCATTCAACATTTTTTTTAATCATGATTTTTGTTGACTCCTGGCTTCTATTGTTTCTTTTATGCTATGGACATATTTATGCTTATGGGACCTTGATGGGTCATGATGAAAGTGCAATGTGAACTAGAAAGGGAGGCTTTGTTCTATGAAGCAAACATGAAGTGTATAGCCTTTGTATTTTTCCATATTTATGAGTTTGCAATGGTTTCAAATTCATGGACACAAGGTTGAAGTGTGGTATTTTTCCGTTCTACCAAGTTTAGGGACTGCTTTTACCAATCTGTATTGTTTCAAGGAAACTATGATCAAGGGAAGCTAATTGATATGCGTTTTCTTTTTCCTAATATTGTGTGGGATTTATTTCTTGACCCAGGCTGTAACATAATTGTATTTTTCCCTTAATTCACTAAATATTTTGTTTTCCTGATGTTTTTTTACCATTAAACCTAAGTTTCACATATGAAAATAGAGACAAGGATATGGTTACAGTGTCTGGAATCGATAGTCTTGAAGGACTAGTACAAGGTAAGCCATTATGGATCTATAGTAACTTGGTAATCATTATTTTGTATTTTTGAATGATGCAAAATTTGTTTGAATATCATCATTGTCAAGCAATAACAACTTCTTAAAGGGTGCTAGATCAATGGTAGAGCACCTGCCTAATTATAGGCAGGAGATTGGTAGTTCGATTCCTCCATACCCTGTCATAACTTAGTGACTAAGAAAATGACTAAATTTGCATATATACGACTATTAGTATCTAATTTTCAGTATCTTATAGCACGACTAATGTTTAGTCGTATTTAGCTTAGTCATTAATATGTTATCAGCTAGTAGTTTATTTAGTCGTATATTTGGTCATTAATTGTGACAATCAATGATTAAATCAGTGAGTATCAATGACTAAATCAGTGAGTATCAATGACTAAATCAATGACTAAATCAGTGACTATCAATGACTAAATCAATGATTAAATCAATGACTAATAAGTCAACCAATTAATGACAAGTGAAATACGACTAGAGATAAGATTGTGGAAATCGGATACTATTAGTCACCGACTCAAAAATAGTCGTTTATAGTCGAATTTTGGTCATTAATTTCTCATTTTGTACTAGTGGAAGGGTGCGGCAATCCAAGAAAGTTTACAGAAAAATATGGTCATGCTACAAGGAATCACAGAGAAGATTGAAGAAGTACATAAGAGATTGCCCTTTCCGCAGGACTTAGAGTCTGAAGGCAAGTCGGGAGGTACTTCACAGCAGAAGACACCACACTTAACCTTGGCCGTGCCTGCGAAGTCCCGCATTGTTCAGCTTAATGCATTAACTGTAAGACTACCACTTCCAGAAAACTTAATCTTTGGCTCGCAGGCCCTAGAGCATGTATACCTGGACCTTGCGAAGATACCACTGCCCGGTCTACACCATCTGCATTTGCAAGTTGTCGAGGAGATGCATGAGCGAAGTACTGACGCTTTGAACTAGCATGCTAAGCTGTAAGCAAATTATAAGCAGTTGGAGGAATCTAGCTCGTGGAGAACTATGGAGCTATAGGATGAGTATGATCGATGAAAAGCACTAGAGTCCATGATCACTACTGTAGCAGATGATATCTCAGAATGTGACATACTGATAGACCTCGTGGAAAATATTGTTAAGATCAACGAAGTGGTTAGCGATCTTAAGGCGAAGATACGAGATATGGAGATTAGCCATGAAGCTTAGGTTGCTACCTTGGAGGCACAGATCAACCCACAGACTTCACCAAATGAACAACAGTTGAGAGAGAAGTGAAGGCCGCAGCAGAGCGCATAGCCACTAAGGTGTCTAAGTGCCAAAGTGTTGTAGATGCAGCGTCGAAGGCATTCACTACCCTCGAAGAGGATCCACAGTTGCTCAAAGTCAAGAACGCTGTCAAAGATAAGCAAGCAACGTTAGAACAGTTGGATATAGAGGTTAAAGCCCTGCTGCCAAGAGAAAGACTCTAGAGGTACCGGGAAGCCAGTGCACTGAAAAAGGAAGTTCAAGACTTAAGAGAAAAAGACACTGAAATGGGAAATAAATCGCAACCCTTGCTGGAGAAAGCCCACATGATCTCACAGGAGATCGAGGAGAAGTTAAAGGAGTTGCGCGAAGGTCAAGAATAGGTGGAAGGACAAGCCGATGATGAAATAACACCTAAGATGTTGGAAACCGTGAAACAAGTTGACCAAGACACTAAGGAAGCAGTTGAAAAGATGATTGTCACATATAATGAGTTCGTTGTGATGCTAGCTCCGCAGGAGGAAGAATAGCTAGGAGAATTCAAAGTTGAAGGTGGCTTAGGGACGAGCCACAAGTAAGTGTTAGGGGCCTGTTGGGCCTAACCCAAGTGGGGCATTTTTGTGCAAATCATATTTTGGAACTGCGGAGCTAAGCATAGTTCAGCTAAAGGATTTTTGAAGAAGCAAGTTTTGGGATGCTATGAAGAGGTGCACAGCGCATTATCGGAAGAGCTGCAAAGTTCAGTGCTGCAAGGATACAAGGTTGTGATGAGCCCAATCTACGGAGATCCGATAAGGCAGAAAGTTGGACGGAAGTCGGCACAGATTTCGGTTAGATCATCGGTGGTCTATTTTTGGTAAAGATGCTCCATGAGTACCAAGCGGTGGGTAGGAGCAAAGCAGAAGAAAGCGACTAGTTGCACATGCAGAAAACCACTACCTGAACCAGTCGCATGAGACCGTCAGAGGAAGAATGGCTCGGTGAAAGCGACTCGTTGGCATGCGCGCGACAGGGGGGTTGATGGCAATGTGACCACACGCAGAGGATGGCCACGACGGAATATTCGCCACCAAAACCAGTAAGTCCGGTTTTGGGGAAACCGTGACAGTTTTGTAAATATAAGGGTTTTTGCCTGTGAATTGTAAAGACATGACCTACGGGAATGATCTATAAATAAAGCATATTTTGTATGGGAAAGGGTTACTCTTCATTTTGTTAATTATTATTGAGAAATATTTTGTAAGAGACATTTTGTAAAGGCTCTGCAAGCTATGTGCGCAGAGGCCTATTGAGAGAGAAGAAAGTCTACACTTGAGTGCGCAGACAAGAACTATTGTACCCTTCCCAAAGACTAATACAACAACAGTTCTTGTGGACGTAGCCTCCATCCGGGGGGTGAACCACATTAAATCCTGTGTAGTGTGATTGTTTATATGTTTTGCACTTGTCTGTTTGCTTACAATGGATGATTAAATTCCCCGTTACCAGTCGTTATGCTAATGCTTTTATATGTATTCTCCATAGGTGAAAGATGGGAATAATATGTTAAGTATTGCATGAATGGATGAATGATGAATGCATAGTATTCTAAGTCTATGAACATATCAGTTCGTTGTGTAATCGCATGTGTATGTAGAGTTGGGTTGTATAACTCTCTTAACGTGCAGCATCGGAAGTGCGCGGTCTCGATTATCTCATTTGTTTGCATCGGTTATAAGGTTAGATATTCTAAGGTAGTATATGAATTAATAAGTGTTAATTGAAGTTGTCATAATCAGTTGGATCTGAAGAGGAACCGTATAAGACAGTTGTGCTATCCTGTCGAGTGAGTTCTGTCCGAACCGCAGTCCGTGGATGCGTTGGTTGTGCAAGAACCTGATCTTGTAGGAGTGTTGACCACGACGAAGGCTATTGTCACGTAGTCTTTGATCCGCAGCACGATCCCGTAGCGCGCCGCACAGTAATTATGTCTAAACAACTCATCACATTGCTGTGGAAACCTAATTCTATAGCACCCCCATAGCTTCGCCTCAGGTGAGACCTCAGCCTGTTCGCAGGTTATTGCCAAAAGGGCCAGTGAAAATGGGTTTTGTTGGTTAAGTTAAACCACGAAGAACCTGGGTCTACATTGGAAACCTCTAGAATAGTTAGTAAGCCAACAGGGGGTTTTGAGGGCTTGTATGGGATATAAGTTCTATGGAACTGTAATGATGTGATGTAAAGTTTGTGTCTCTGTATTTTCAATCCTATAAGCTGTAATATGTCCTTTAAATATAGAAGTAAATCGTACAGTGGTCAAATACAATTTTAACTCCTCCCCCTATGCTCATTAGGCACTTTTTGAGGACTAGTCTTGGAAGAAATTACATAGAATTCATCCATAGGATCTAATGTAGGTTATGTAAGTTGATGATTTCCACACATAGACCATTGAACCACATCCAACCTTCAAAAGTAGAATTTGGTAAGGACGTACACCATTTGGGAAGCCAAGCCCAAAAATCAGCATAGCAGTCAAACTCCTACCAACTCCTCACCGACTCTCAAACCAATTCCCAATTGATGTTTAATAATGTCTACGAGGCACGTTGAACTACATACATCATCCTGATTCACCTTTATTCTCTCCAAATCTAGTCTGCATATGTTAGAAGACTATGAAGCCTCGAAGTAGGCAACAAATTTATCTGTTGTTGAAAAGTGAATGGCTAAAATACCGCATGCATAGGAATCACTGATATGACCTAAATTAACTTGTTGTTGCAATTTATCCATATAAATTACAGAATCAAAATTCATCCCTCCCATCCTTGATCAATGCATTTGTACACCTCACTTACACCCTGCACTCCATAAATAAATTGCTTAAAAAAATTACCAGTTAAAATCCTAATCAAATTGGAAGTTGGAGTTAGTATTCTAGCCAATTCTGGAGTTAGTATTCAGAGCACTTTCCTCCAGCCCTGTGGAAACAACGAATCTCTCTGTTGAAGGAAGATTGTAGATCTTCTTCAAGTTTCAGTATGAGGCTCATACAAGCAGATAATGATGTTGGTTTTGAGGAACCCGTGGCAGAAGAAATCATCTATGTTGATGGTAAATTATTGAAGGAAAATGAGGATGAGGATTTCCTATGTAACAAAATGAATAGTGGACATGAAATTCCAATTCCACTTGGATTGAACATTGTGGATGGCAGACTATTCTTTGGAAGACAGTCCTTAGAGGTAGATTCCCTTGAGTACTTCCTAAGATATAAATCTTTGAGCACAAAGATCCAAGAACTCTTATCTTTTTGAGATTTTTATAGTTGGGAGGCATTGAGGACTCGGGGGTGAAGGTTGCTGGAATGTTGTCCAAGGATCACAAAAGAGGGTGAAAACCCAGACTGAAAGGCTTCAAAATGTTCTACGCAAGAACAGTTCTATCCACAACCTGTTTGGAATAGTAATCTCCCATACAAAGGCCTCCGCTGACACTTATATGTTCTGATCCAAAAGGATCTGTCTTCCTGTGAGGGAAGAACAAAGTGTTATAACTTCAGACAAGGATCTACCTAGAAAGAAATCTAAGCTAACTAAGAAGAGATCTAAGCTAAGTGAAATCTAATCCAAAGAAAGTGTCTTGATTATGTGCAGGATAAGTTGTTCTGAATGTTTAGTTAGCCTTATCACTATTGGTAAAATTATGTGTTAGTTAATTCCCAATATTAAATTGTTAACCCGGGGTTCGTAAGCTTTGAGGTACTAGCACTGTATGTGCAGGATTGAAGGAAAACCTAATATAATTTGACTTAGTCTAATGTTGATAAATACACTTCAATAAAGAAAATGAACTATGAACTACGAATGTAAATTTTCTATTCCTATCTCAAATTGCAAGTTGTGCTAATCTACAAACTAATTACTAATTACAATTTAATAAACTAATTTTATAAATCCAATTACAAACTAATTTAAAAGCACCTACATTCGTGAGCATCTAAGTTTCTAAAACTTAAAAACTAAAGCACTACTAATTTACCAAATGAAGAACCTACTTTATTAATCCAAGCATCAAGAATGAACTGCAAACTAAAGAAACCAAACTAATTAATTAAAAAAAAATTACAAACTAAACTAATATAAATTAACTAAATTAAATTACAAGTTTATGTAAATTTCAAATTGAAGAAATTACCAAATAAAGAAACAAACTAAATTACAAACTACAAGTTAAATTACAAGCTACAAGTTAAATTGCAACTAAATTATGAACTACAAATTTGAAACTAAATTACAATTGTATTAAAAATGCCACAAACGAAATTGCAAACTGAATTCCAAATTCTATTTAAACACTCCATGAACGATGTATTCAAGGTTTATATATGTAAGGCTTTACATAAATTCATTCAAACACACAATCAATGCATATATGTCGAGCATGTTTGAAGTAGATATTGCACCATATAACCAAGGATGAAAACCATTGGAACTTAATCAGATATAAAAACACTTGGTTGATGAATCGATCGAAGCACCAAATGAATCGCAAAGAAGTCATGGAAGGACCGAACTCGATCCATATAGACAGAGTATTTCTGAAATAATTTTATGCCATTCAGACCTGCATTCATATCTGCATTTGAACCTACATTGAGACCTGCATTCGAACATGCATTAAGACTTGCATTCAAACCTGCATTAAGGCCTACATTCAAACAATTAATTCGAAAAAATATAAAAACATAATTTCAAATAAAAGAAAACTACAATCCACCAAGACTCGAAATTAACATGTTCAGAATAAAATTCATATTGCAAATAACAAACAAAATCTAAACTATAAATTAAAAAATTACAAACTGAGCATTACAAATTAATTAATATAAATTATAAATTAAACAAACTACCTAACAAACTAGTATAAATTACAAAACAAAGAAATTATCATAAAGTACAAACTAATATAAATTACACCGAAGTAAAACAAATAAGTTAAAACATATCAAATTACACAATTTTTAATTCCTAAAACATAAACTTTAGTTTCTATAATAAAATTCATATTCTATTATCACAAACGTTAATTCAAACTTCAATTAAATTCTAATCCTCATTCAAACTTCAGTCTCCGTAAATATATTCAAACTTTGATCAAATTATGGTGGATGGAATCTTATATAAGTGAATTCAAAGTATGAGCTTTTATACAAATGGATTCCAGCATTGAATCATTACATCGTTGATGCGATTATTTCTGATAATTCCCAAGAGGATTTTAAAAAAAATCATAGGGATGAACTCAATTCCATCATGTTTTAATCCTGTCATATATATACCATTCCAACTCGTTCAAAATGCATTTAACAGAGGTCGATTCTGGCAAGCAAAGAACATCATATTAAATCTGAAGTTTAAAATGAAGAACCAAGTCTACATGTAAGAAAATATTATATAGGCAGCATTAATGAAATGAAATGAACTAAGAGCATTCAAACTAAACCTATTCCACTCCTGCACAAAACAAAAATAGTTAATCCAAATTCTAAATTTACGAAAGTGAAAGCCAAAGCAAAATTTCAAAGGAAAGACAAATATGATCTAGAAGATGGCCAGTCCTTGGAGATTCACACACAATATATACACATAAATTTCTTTCCGGAAAACCAATTCTCATTGAAGAGAGAAACTGTGTTACAATATGAATCATAAATTTTCCCAAATTCTCCTCTGTCGTGCAATTACCAGCTATTAGGTTTATATAGTATTTACATGAGCCTAGAATCCAATGATTTATTTTCCATAGAGTTAATACAATTTTCTGAAATTAAAAATTGTTCAACAACTATACTGGATTCCCCCACGATTCTTGTAGATGAATGAACGACATGGGTGGAATCTTGGAGGTGGAGAAGCATGAGAGGACCACTATGAACAAAACCCACGTTTCTATTTTTGCCATGAATTCCTCTAAGTACTCGAACCAATGATTTCGGAGGGGCGAATGACAGTCCCAATGACCGTCTGAATGCAAATGAAGGTCTGAATGAGAGTCTGAATGGCAGTCCAGATGATTGTGCGTTTGCGAATGGAGGTCTGAATGAGCGTCCAAATGACTTGTAACTCTAATTAGTTCATAAATCCAGATTTTGAGCGGAATTGATCCTTGGTTGTTTATCAATTTGATGGTTGGGTGCTAGGTTCCACTATGGATGGGTTCCATAGTTGTGGAATTAGGCTCTTCACAATATTCCTCATCCTTGATGTGCACCTTCCTTCTCCTGACGGTGTGTGATTTCATCTTCTATGACCTACTCATAATAAAAGAAACGTTTTATTAAATTATACTGAAAGCAGTGAAATGTAAAGGCAATGTAATGTTGATGACATGGTTTTAAAATTAAAAAGATTAAGTCACAATGGAGTATGAGGTGGCTTAATATATATTTTGGCTTTTAAATAACCACCATACCCAACGTCACTCCATTCAAAGGTTAATTCAAATGATTTTTTTAATATCTTAATACTTAATTTAAAAGGCTTTAATGTTTTATTTTTATAATTTAAACAATTTATTTAATAAACTTTTTAAAGATTTTAATCATTTGTTTATTTAAAATAATATTAAATTCTATCATCAAATTGTTGGGATATTCCTATACTCCATTGTAGTCCTACTAGCATTATCGATTTTTTCAATTTAAGTCATCCATGCATTTTGCATGCAGTCATGATTTTGCATGCATGCATGCATCCCAGTGATTAGTCTCGGCACCTAGCCCTCCGTTAGCTAGCCTTGAGAGCTTCTTTCAGATCAGTTTTAGCCCTCCTAGTGCTTAGTGTGCCCTTCTTCTTTGATTTAATGAAGACACTTGTGAAAGGCGCCCTCTATCACCCACCACTCAGTTGCACTTCAGTTAGTTGAGTTCTCTTTAGTTCTTTCCTTGATTTAAGGATAGGATGACTTTCAACTGACTGTATCACTCCGATGGACCTCCAATGACACTAGACTTCCCATTCTGACTCCAGTTAGCTCCTCATGCACCCTCCACTGAGCCTACTTCATTCATTTAGTGCCTCCATGTGCTAGTTACACCTACCACACTCAATTAGACTTAGTTTGACATCTTGTTGACAATTACTTGTGCATTGATGACTCCACTGATGATGATGAGGACTCCTAGTTGTGCTTTGATGACACTCTATTGATCGGATGATCACTCCATGAAGGCTAATTCGAATTTCCACCTTGGCATTCGAATCCTCTCACCATTGTACTATTTATTGTTCATATTATGATTAATGAATGTGTGTTTGATGTTATTCTACTTCTATTCAAGTTCTACTATATCATAATTGTGAGTATTTTGATCACAGAAGATCGAGGAGCTATGGAGAACCTCACAAAATCGAATTAATTTGCAATTACAGTGGAAAAATTTGAAAAAAGAGATAAATTTACACACAATGTATGCTCAAATCTTTGATTAACTGACTGTCTAACATGTGAAAATGTTAGTAACAGGTTTTTATTACATCCATGAGAAAATCGAGAGCATTAGGTGGCTCAAGCTGAGTGTACAAGTCATCAATGCCAAATTGGCCTCAATCCCCCCTAGGTGGGTCCAACTCAATCCCAATCACCCCAAACAGCTACGAATTCTGGTGTGGAGGTGGCTGAAGCATGCTGAGTCATTAATTAGCTCAAGGAAGGTGTGGGTGAGCAAATAGAGGAGGTTTGGGGGCCCAAGGGAGCATTAAATGCTCCAAATCTAGCCAAAAGTGGGCAAAAATCCACCCTAGCGCCCTTGGTCAACTAAATTTCCCAAAACAAGGAGAGAGGGTGCACCAGCAATAAATGAGGGCGCACTTGTGGACAAAACTGGAGGCTGGGTGAACTGGTTTGCTCAGAAGTGGGTGTGAACACTCTCAAAGTGGGTTTTTGACCAACTATAGTCACTTAATCCAAAACATGGTTTAATTAAGCACATGGGCAATTAAAATTTATGGATTATGGTACTAAGTGTGGTTACTGTTCTAACACCCCCCCTTAACCATAACTTGGTACATCTCATGAAAGATAAGTGGGAGGCCTTGGCAACAAAGGCTCAAGTCACCTCAATACAACATAAATTTTATTTGTCCATATGAACCGAGGAAAAGAAGTAAAACCTCATGGGATAAAAACTTCCCTCAAAAATGGACATGGGGCTGAACCTGCAATTAAATTGCAGCAATCACCATCCATCACTCACTCCAAGCAAATCTCTCAAGTAAGTGAAGGTCTTCTCTGTAAAGCACTTGGTGAAAATATCTGCAGTTTGCTCGGTGGATGGGCAATACTGCAGTGAAATCACCCTGTCATGCACCAAGCCCCGAATGTAATGCATGTGGATCTCAATGTGCTTTGTTCTTTGCCTCTGTACTGGATCAGTAGATATCTTGATGGCACTTTGATTATCCACCCAAATATTGGTTGGAGAATCAATAGCAACACCAAACTCCCGAAGAATGCCTTGCAACCAAACACACTGTGTGGCTGCGTTCACTGCTGCCCTGTACTCCGCCTCTGCTGATGAAAGAGAAATTGTATGCTGTTTCTTACTTGACCAGCAAATAGGACCTTCAGCAAACATAAACACAAAACCTGAAGTGGACTTTCTATCGATGGGATCTCCCGCCCAATCGGAATCAGAAAATCCAGCTAGTTGAAGTGATGAACCAGCTGCATAGTGTACCCCGAAGCTCTTAGTTCCTTGGACATAATGAAGGATTCTTTTGGCTGCCTTCCAATGGATCTCATGTGGCTGCTGCATATACCTTGCTACAGCACTTACAGCATAAGACAAATCAGGTCTTGTATGTGTAAGGTACAGCAAACTTCCAACTAGCTGCCTATAGAGAGTGCAATCCACCACCGGAGAGTCTTCAAATTCACCTAGTTTTATGCCTGAAAGGAATGGGCACTTGGCTGCCTTACATTCAGCCATTTTGAACTTGAATAACAGGTCTGAAGCATACTTAGATTGACTCAGCAAAATACCTCTCTCAGATTGCTCAATTTCCAAACCCAAAAATTGCCTTAGCAATCCTAGGTCGCTCATGGCAAATTCATTGTGCAAAGAAGCTTTAATTGAGCCAATTTGTTTGGTGCAGCTCCCTGTAATTAAGAGATCATCAACATACAGTACAATGACCTGCAAATTATCATCACAATGCTGCAAATAAACATTTGGATCAGACTTGCATCGACAGAAACCAATTGAGAGCAAAAAAGCATCCATTTTGGCATACCAAGCCCTGGGGGCTTGCTTGAGTCCATAGAGTGACTTCTTCAACCTGCATACAAGTGTGGGATCCTCTTGGAATCCTTCAGGCTGCTGCATATATATCTCTTCCTGTAGCTCACCATGCAAGAATGCACTTTTGACATCCATGTGGTGAACTTCCCAACCTTTACTAGCTTCCATGGCTAGAGCTAGTCTAATTGAGTCCATCTTTGCAACCGGTGCAAAGGTCTCTGTATAATCCACACCATGGATTTGTGAGTAGCCCTTAGCCACTAACCTAGCCTTATATTTCAGATCAGAACCATCAGCAACAGGTTTGGTTCGAAAAATCCACTTACATTGCACTAGTTTCCTCTTGGGAGGAAGAGGCACCAAATCCCATGTTTTGTTCTCTTGGAGAGATTGGAATTCTTCTTGCATTTCTGCCCTCCACCTTGGATCATGATGAGCTTCCTGATATGATGTTGGATCAGATCCAATCATCATATAACAGTGATCAGCAAGCTCACTCTCATTTGCAAAGGAAGCATTGATTGTTTGGGATCTAGTCTTCCTAGGCTCTTGGGGATTGCCTGCCAATTCACCTGCAGCTTCTATGATTTTTTCATCCCACTTGGGCCTTGATGGTGACTCATGTACAGCAATGTCATCTTCAGCCATGTCATCTTCAGCAATATCAGAAAAATCAGAGGTAGAATCATCACTAATCTCATTAAGGTGTGGAGGAGAGGAGCTTTCCCCCGGTGCAAGCTCAAAATCTGGAATTGGTTCTTCTTCGAATTGCACACTTCTCTCAATGAAAGTTTTAAGTGTGGATGTGTCAAAGAGCTTGTAGCCCTTTGTGTCCTCACCATATCCAACCATGATACATTCCCTGCTCTGTGGCTCCAAAGCCTTCCTCTTTTCTGATGGAATTCGAGCCCATGCTCTAGACCCAAAAATCCTGAAATTTGACACATTTGGTTTTTGGCCAAACCATGCCTCATAGGGGGTTTTTCCTTTGACTGATTTGTGAAAGGCTCTGTTCTGAATATGAGCAGCACAATTGATGGCTTCATCCCATATCTTAGGGCTTATATCCCTAGCTTCAATCATGCAAGTAGCCATCTCCTTGAGAGATCTATTTTTCCTCTCTGCCACACCATTTTGCTGAGGTGTGTAGGGGATTGAATGTTGCATTTGGATGCCACATTCCTCACAAAGGTGCTGAATGTTATTATTCACATATTCCTTTCCATTATCAGTCCTAAGGATCTTTATCTTATGACCACTATGGTTCTCCACTAGGGCTTTCCAAATCTTCAATTTCTCAAACACTTCTGACTTCAATTTAAGGAAGTAAACCCAGCAGAATCGAGAGTAGTCATCTATGAATGTAAGTACATACCTTGATCCACCATATGATGGAGTGGGAAGAGGACCAATGAGGTCTGAATGTACCAATCCAAGTGGTTGAGTGGCTCTCCTTGCCATTCCCTTCTCATAGCTGCGCTCAGGATGCTTTCCAACTACACACCCAATGCATGCACCATTCGATGATCTGATTTCTTGAAGCCCTTCCACCATCTCGTCCCTGTGCAATTGATGGAGATATTTGTAGTTCATGTGGCCAAATCTTTCATGCCACAACTTGGAGGTCTCGTTGGCATGAGAGACAAGAGCATGGTCACTAGAATTTGGAATGAAGTTTGAGAATTTGTACATTCTCTCATCATGATCTGCATACCCTACTGCCACAACTTGATTTGAGGAAATTTCTGAGATTTCTACCAAATCTGGAGTGAATGTCACTCTCTTGGCTTCTCCTGTATGAGTCATTTGATAGACTGATAGCAAATTTGCATCCAATGAAGGTACATAGAGCACATCACTGAAATAGCCATGCTCCATGTCAATCCTACCAATCCCCTTGGTTTGGAGTTCTGAATCATCTCCCATTCGAACTGTTGGGCCACCATTCGAATGCAAAGAGGAGAAGAGCTCTCTGGATGAAACCATATGTCTGGAAGCTCCTGAATCAATGATGAAGGAAGAGGGATTCGAAGTACCTGCTACCAAAGCATGACACTTCTCCTTATTGTCAGGGTTTGAGGTGCTCTCTTTCTTCCTTGCGCCCTCAGGGACTGGGATGTTGTTCTTCTCCAGTAGCTGCGCCATTGAGTCAATGGTTTTCTTCATACATGAGATCTCTGGATGCCATCCCCTATGAAAATAGGTGCATTTGGTCTTTTCCTTTCCCTTCTTGTCCTTCTCCTTTGACAGATTCGAACCCCCATCTGCAGACTTGGTCTTTTCAAACTTCCTCTTCTCTTGCTGCTTCGAATTCTTGGCTTTCTGCTTTCCTTTGCTTGCATTTGAAACACCCATTGCCAATGCTTGGTCCTTTGATTTTATGGTGCCCATCTGAACTAGTTTGTCCTGCTCCTGAGTGAGACACTCCATGAAGGTAGCTAGTGATGGCATTTGCCAATTTCGAAGGGTCATTTTGGCTGAGTGAAATGTGCTAACAAATACTGAAAACTCTGGGCCTAGCTTCGAAAGGATGGACAGAATCAGTTGTTCCTCCTTCTTAACAATTCCACATTGTTGCAGTTGAAGCACCAGTGACTTGAATTTCGTGAAGAACTCCTGGATGGTTTCAAAATGCGCTGGGCTCAAGCTAATGAGCTCGTTTTCAAGCTGGTGGCCTCTCAGTTCATCAGTTTTCCCAAAGAGTGATTCTAGCTTCACCCATACTTCATTGGGAGTTGTCAAACTGTCTGTATGAAACAAGAGTTCCCTTGAAATGCTCAGGCATAGCAATCCATAAGCTTCATCAAGTCGATTGTAGTACTTTGCTTTCTCCACAGCAGAATTTGGCTCCACTTCTGTGCCCATGGTCACTCTATAGAGACCCTTAGATCTCAGCTTGATGACCATCTCATCCTTCCAATCGAAAAAATTGAAGGGTGTGAGCAACATTTGGTTTGCTTCCATGACTGCTGCGTTAATGGTTAGAAAACTACTGAAACACCTGCAAAAAACACTCAATTTTTATCTGGAAATCCTCTCTAGAATGCAGTTCAACGCTCAATGTTGGCCTGCAACTCACTAACTCCACGATGGCTCTGATACCATGTGAGTATTTTGATCACAGAAGATCGAGGAGCTATGGAGAACCTCACAAAATCGAATTAATTTGCAATTACAGTGGAAAAATTTGAAAAAAGAGATAAATTTACACACAATGTATGCTCAAATCTTTGATTAACTGACTGTCTAACATGTGAAAATGTTAGTAACAGGTTTTTATTACATCCATGAGAAAATCGAGAGCATTAGGTGGCTCAAGCTGAGTGTACAAGTTATCAATGCCAAATTGGCCTCAATCCCCCCTAGGTGGGTCCAACTCAATCCCAATCACCCCAAACAGCTACGAATTCTGGTGTGGAGGTGGCTGAAGCATGCTGAGTCATTAATTAGCTCAAGGAAGGCGTGGGTGAGCAAATAGAGGAGGTTTGGGGGCCCAAGGGAGCATTAAATGCTCCAAATCTAGCCAAAAGTGGGCAAAAATCCACCCTAGCGCCCTTGGTCAACTAAATTCCCCAAAACAAGGAGAGAGGGCGCACCAGCAATAAATGAGGGCGCACTTGTGGACAAAACTGGAGGCTGGGTGAACTGGTTTGCTCAGAAGTGGGTGTGAACACTCTCAAAGTGGGTTTTTGACCAACTATAGTCACTTAATCCAAAACATGGTTTAATTAAGCACATGGGCAATTAAAATTTATGGATTATGGTACTAAGTGTGGTTACTGTTCTAACAATAATTCTATCTCTTTTACACTGCATTGTTCACTCTTCTTATATTTTCCTGCTTAATATTCTTGTGAGATATACATCATCTCTTATATCTGTTGTGAGTATTTTCACATGGTATCAGAGCATGTTGAGAGTATTGTCTATCTCCATTCCTGAGATTTTTTTGCAGGTTATTATCAATATTTCGAGTACAACAGTTGCAGCAGTTTCTGCACTTTTGCAGCAGTAGTAGTTGCAAACATTTTCTATTGTTTTTGTAGGTCTTATGAAATAGCTTCCATGAATTTGGAAGGAATTACTCCTCTTTCTCCATTCAACTATGATGAATGGAAACCACAGATGATAGCACATTTGAAGAGAAATGGTCTCTTTGATTATTGTTTTGAAAGAGAGTTTGAGTCCTCTGAAGAAGAGAATGACTGGTTAAATGAAGGTGAAAGAGCCTCTGTAGCCATGATTTTTTGCTATGTCTCGATGCATGGTACACCGCTTCTATTCTGTTGAATCTCCAAAAGAGCTATGGGCCCATCTGGATGAAATATTTCACAAACAGAATGAAGGGATTGGTCCAAACCATTTCAAGAGCAAGCAAAGTGATGCATTTTCCCTCCTTGATGGTCTCTCTGATCATGAATCAGTATCAAACATATCTCATATTGAAGTTGTCGACAAATAAGAAGAACTTGCAGATTCTACACTCATGCTCCAAATTTCTTCTATTTCGAATTATGTGCCAGCTCACACTCTAGAAACTGCACTGCAAAGGTTCTTAAATCCTCTCTTGCACAAGAGTCTGTTGGTTTGCATCATGATCTATTGAATGTTTCGGAGGTCAAATCAGCAATTGGAGGTAATGCATTCGCTCTCCTTTATCACTCACCTCTTATTTACTACTGTAAGATAATTTTTTCATGCTCTCAAAAGTTTATTGAAGATGAAGGCTATTGCCATTCGCTTGGGATAATTTCTCATGCATTTCATGGTTTAGATCTCACCTCTAATGGTTCAAAGGAGATCTTAAGAAACCATTTTTCAAGTCTTGGATTTGATTTGGATTCCAAGCAATCACTGACATTTGATGGTTCTTTTGGGCATAATCTCACCCATGATGGTTCGAACGAGAAAACAAAAGACTATCTACACCTTCATGGATTTGATCCTACCTCAATTGATTCAAATCATAGGCCATAGGATCATCCTCATACTTTTGGATTTGTTCTCATCACATTCGATCTAAAGAGAAAGTACAAGCACATGCTTTTTGAGCATAATCCACTTCTTCCCAAGAAGAAGATACGTCTAGACATATGACCAAGCATCACACCTTCTTGAGTTTGGAGGATTTATTTTTTGTGTGTGCCTTACAGTCTATTTTGAGGGGGGGTATTTTTCCCATGAGGTTTTCCCCATTTCCTCCGTTTATTGACTGTTATTATTATTCATTGTATTGGGTAACCTTTGGTCTCAGTTACCAGGGCCCGGGATGGATTAAGGGGGGTTGTTGGGATATTCCTATACTCCATCCTAGTCCTACCAGCGTTATCCATTTTTTCATTTTCAGTCATGCATGCATGCATGCAATTGCGTGCATCCCAGTCATCAGTTCCGGCACCTATCCCTCAGTTAGCTAGCCCTGGGAGCTTCTTTAGATCAGTTTTAGCCCTCCTAGTGCTTAGTGCGCCCTTCTTCCTTGATTTAAGGAAGTCACTTGTGAAAGGTGCCCTCTCTCACCTACCGCTTAGTTGCACTTCAGTTAGTTGATTTATCTTTAGTTCTTTACTTGATTTAAGGCTAGAATGACTCTCAACTTACTGTATCACTCCGATGGACCTCCAGTGAGACTAGACTACCCATTCTGACTCCAATTAGCTCCTCATGCACCCTCCACTGAGCCTCCTTCATTCAGTTAGTGCCTCCATGTGCCAGTTACACCTACAACACTCAGTTAGACTCAGTTTGGCATCTGGTTGATAGTTACTTGTGCATTGTTGACTCCATTGATGATGATGAGGACTCTTAGTTGTGCTTTGATGACACTCTATTGATTTGATGATCACTCCATGAAGGCTAATTCGAATTTCCACCTTGGAATTCGAATCCTCTCACCATTGTAGTATTTATTGTTCATATTATGATTAATGAATGTGTGTGTGATGTTATTATGCTTCTATTCGAGTTCTACTGTATCATAATTCTATTGCTCTTTTACACTGCATTGTTCACTGTTCTTATATTTTCTTGCTTAATCTTCTTGTGAGATATAAATCATCTCTTATATATGTTGTGAGTATTTTCACATGGTATCATAGCATGTTGAGAGTATTGTCTATCTCCATTCCTGAGAGTTTTTTGCAGGTTATTATCAATATTTTGTGTACAGCAGTTGCAGTAGTTTCTGCACTTTTGCAGTGGTAGTAGTTACATACATTTTCTATTGTTTTTGCAGGTCTTATGAAATAGTTTCCATGAATTCAGCAGGAATTACTCCTCTTTCTCCATTCAAGTATGATGAATGGAAAACACAGATGATAGCATATTTGAAGAGAAACAATCTCTTTGATTATTGTTTTGAAAGAGAGTTTGAATCCTCTGAAGAAGAGAATGACTGGTTAAGTGAAGGTGAAAGAACCTTTGCAGCGATGATGTTTGCTATGTCTCGATGCATGGTACACCACTTCTATTCTGTTGAATCTCCAAAAGAGTTATGGGCCCATCTGGATGAAATATTTCCCAAATAGAATGAAGGGATTAGTCCAAACCATTTCGAGAGCAAGCAAAGTGATGCATTCACCCTCCTTGATGGTCTCTCTGATCATGAATCCGTATCAAACATATCTCATATTGAAGTTGTCCACAAAGAAGAAGAACTTGCAGATTCGACACTCATGCTCCAAATTTCTTCTATTTCAAATTTTGCGCTAGCTCACACTCTAGAAACTGCAGAGGTTCTTAAATCCTCTCTTGCACAAGAGTCTATTGGTTTGCATCATGATCTATTGAATGTTTCGGAGGTCAAATCAGCAATTGGAGGTAATGCATTCGCTCTTCTTGATCACTCACCTCTTATTTACTACTGTAAGATCATTTTTTCATGCTCTCAGAAGTTTATTGAAGATGAAGGCCATTGCCATTCGCTTGGGATAATTTCTCATGTATTTCATGGTTTAGATCTCACCTCTAATGGTTCAAAGGAGATCTTAAGAAACCATTTTTTAAGTCTTGGATCTGATTTGGATTCCAAGAAATCACTGACATTTGATGGTTCTTTTGGGCATAATCTCACCCATGATGGTTCGAAGGAGAAAAAAAAATACGATCTACACATTCATGGATTTGATCCTACCTCAATTGATTCAAATCACAGGTCACGGGATCATCCTCATACTTTTGGATTTGTTCTCATCACATTCGATCTGAAGAGAAAGTACAAGCACATGCTTTTTGAGCATGATCCACTTCTTCCCAAGAAGAAGATACCTCCAGATATATGACCAAGCATCACACCTGCTTGAGTTTGGAGCATTTATTTTTTGTGTGTTCCTTACAGTCTATTTTGAGGGGGGGTATTTTTCCCATGAGGTTTACCCCATTTCCTCGGTTAATTGGCTGTTATTATTATTCATTGTATTGGGTGACCTTTGGTCTTAGTTACCAGGGCCCAGGATGTATGAAGGGGTGGTATTGGGATATTCCTATACTCCATCCTAGTCCTACTAGCATTATCCATTTTTGCATTTTCAGTCCTGCATGCATTTTGCATGCGGTCATGATTTTGCATGCATGCATGCATCCCAGTCATCAGTCCCAGCACCTGTTGGGACTCAGAAATGTCATATTTTTATCCGCTTTACCTTTTGCTATTCCTCACATTTCATCATCCCATTAACCTTTCATCATACCATTTCCATACATATACTTGAGTTTCATCTTATTATTTTCCACTTTATTCATTTTAGTATTATAAGTGAATTTATGATTAAATATTGGAAAATAACATGTTTTTCACTAATATCTCAAGTATGGATGGCTTTGTAATGTGTAGGAATATGGAAGGATCAATTCAAGGAAACACTCCTCGAATATCTCCTCCACTATTTCAGGGAGATAGTTATTGAATGAATATTCCAAGGAGAAGCTAATGGAGATTTGGTTGGCATATCTTATCTAGGATGTATGAGAAACACATGGAGAATTTGTGAGAGACATGTGGAGGATTTGAAGGGATCATATTTTCTAATAATAGGAAAGTAGTTGAGAGTGGTTGAGGGAATAACAGATCTGTCATTATGAGATGGTTATCTTCTTCTCAAAGAAATTCATGTATAAAAGAGAGTGATCTCTCTTCATTTTGGATAATAGTAGATTAATCGTAGATTAGGAGGAGATTAGTCTCAGATTGTAGAGGTTAGTTTTGACTTTGTAATATGGAGAAGGGGGTTCTTAGCTTTTGTTCATAATCT
Organism: Larix kaempferi; assembly: GCA_027924585.1. NCBI lineage: Eukaryota > Viridiplantae > Streptophyta > Pinopsida > Pinales > Pinaceae > Larix > Larix kaempferi. The sequence goes on along the minus strand of BSBM01000259.1, from coordinate 9,515,873 downwards.
TAGTACTGATGCTTTCATGATTTGTCATTGATTTTTGTGATGTAAATTAAGATTTATTTATTGTTAATGTGAGATCACATGTGTTGTCTCGTTGCTCTTCATATGTTGTCTTCCTTTTATGCAATTGACTTTCAGCCGTGTGTTTCAGCTTCCAGCAATAGATTAGCAATTGTGTGTTTCAGCTTAAGGGGGAATTAGATTAGCAATTACCAATTAACAAGGGGGGGTTAGATTAGCTTAATTCAACTTCAGTCCTGCATATATTTTGCATGTCCTTCGTAAGCCTACGAACATCGGATTGAAAAACTAAATAGTTGGACAAGTACTACAATGGAATTAAATGACAATATTTCCGCCTAACAACACCTAGCCCTCAGTTAGCTATCCCTGGGAGCTTCTTTTAGATCAGTTTTAACCTTCCTAGTGCTTAGTGCACCATTCTTCGTTGATTTAAGGAAGCCACATGTGAAAGGCGCCCTCTCTCACCTACCACTCAGTAGCACTTTAGTTAGTTGAGTTATCTTTATTTCTTTCCTTGATTTAAGGCTAAACTGACTCTCAACTGAGTGTATCACTTTGATTGACCTCCAGTGAGACTAGACAACCCATTTTGACTCCAGTTAGCTCCTCATGCACCCTGCACTGAGCCTCCTTCATTCAGTTAGTGCCTCCATGTGCCAGTTACACCTACCACACTCAGTTAGACTCAGTTTGACATATGGTTGACAGTTACTTGTGCATTGATGACTCCACTGATGATGATGAGGACTCCTAGTTATGCTTTGATGACACTCTATTGATCTGATGATCACTCCACGAAGGCTAATTCGAATTGCCACCTTGGCATTCGAATCCTCTATCCATTGTATTATTTATTGTTCATATTATGATTAATGAATGTGTGTGTGATGTTATTCTGCTTCTATCCGAGTTCTACCGTATCATAATTCTATTGCTCTTTTACACTGCATTGTTCACTCTTCTCTTTTCCCGCTTAATCTTCTTGTGAGGTATACATCATCTCTTACATCTGCTGTGAGGATTTTCACATGGTATCATAGCATGTTGAGAGTATTGTCTATCTCCATTCCTGAGAGTTTTTTGCAGGTTACTATCAATATTTTGAGTACAACAGTTGCAACAGTTTATGCACTTTTGCAGCAGTAGCAGTTGCAGACATTTTCTATTGTTTTTGTAGGTCTTCTGAAACATCTTCCATGAATTTGGAAGCAATTAATCCTCTTTAACCATTCAACTATGATGAATGGACACCACAGATGATAGCACATTTCAAGAGAAATGGTCTCTTTGATTATTGTTTTGAAAGAGAGTTTGAATCCTCTGAAGAAGAGAATGACTGGTTAAATGAAGGTTAAAGAGCCTCTGCAGCCATGATGTTTGCTATGTCTCGATGCATGGTACACTACTTCTATTCTGTTGAATCTCCAAAAGAGCTATGGGCCCATCTGGATGAAATATTTCGCAAACAGAATGAAGGGATTGGTCGAAACCATTTCGAGAGCAAGCAAAGTGATGCATTTTCCCTCCTTGATGGTGTCTCTGATCATGAATTAGTATCAAACCTATCTCATATTGAAGTTGTCCACAAAGAAGAAGAACTTGCAGATTCTACACTCATGCTCCAAATTTCTTCTATTTCGAATTCTGTGCCAGCTCACACTCTAGAAACTGCAGAGGTTCTTTAATCCTCTCTTGCACAAGAGTCTGTTGGTTTGCATCACAATGTATTGAATGTTTTGGAGGTCAAATTAGTAATTGGAGGTAATGCATTCGCTCTCCTTGATCACTCACCTCTTATTTACTACTGTAAGATCATTTTTTCATGCTCTCAGAAGTTTATTGAAGATGAAGGCCATTTCCATTTGCTTGGGATAATTTCTCATGCATTTCATGGTTTAGATCTCACCTCTAATGGTTCAAAGGAGATCTTAAGAAACCATTTTTCAGGTCTTGGATCTGATTTGGATTCCAAGCAATCATTGACATTTGATGGTTCTTTTTGGCGTAATCTCACCCATGATGGTTCAAGGAGAAAAAAAAGAATATCTACACATTCATGGATTTGATCCTACTTCAACTGATTCGGATAACAAGTCACACGATCATCCTCATACTTTTGGATTTGTTCTCATCACATTCGACCTGAAGAGAAAGTACAAGCACATGCTTTTTGAGCATGATCCACTTCTTCCCAAGAAGAAGATACCTCCAGACATATGACCAAGCATCACACCTGCTTGAGTTTGGAGCATTTATTTTTTGTGTGTGCCTTATAATCTATTTCGAGGGGGGGTATTTTTCCCATGAGGTTTTACCCATTTCCTCAGTTGATTGACTATTATTCTTATTCATTGTATTGGGTGACCTTTGGTCTTAGTTACCAGGGCCCAGGATGGATTAAGGGGGGGTGTTGCGATATTCCTATACTCCATCCTAGTCCTACTAGCATTATCCATTTTTGCATTTTTAGTCATGCATGCATTTTTCATGCTGTCATGATTTTTCATGCATGCATGCATCCCATTCATCAGTCCCAGCACCTAGCCCTCAGTTAGCTAGCCCCAGGAGCTTCTTTCATATCAGTTTTAGGCCTACTAGTTCTTAGTGTGCCCTTCTTCCTTGATTTAAGGAAGCAGTTGTGAAAGGCACCCTCTCTCCCCTACCACTCAGTTTCACTTCAGTTAGTTGAATTATATTTAGTTCTTTCCTTGATTAAAGGATAGACTGACTCTCAACTGACTATATCACTCCGATGGACCTCTGGTGAGACTAGACTTCCCATTCTAACTCCAGTTAGATCCCCATGCGCCCTCCACTAAGCCTCCATCATTCAATTATTTCCTCCATGTGCCAGTTACACCTACCACACTCAGTTAGACTCAGTTTGAAATCTGGGTTGACAGTTACTTGTGCATTGATGACTCCACTGATGATGAAGAGGACTCCTAGTTGTGCTTTGATGACACTCTCTTGATCTGATGATCACTCCATGAAGGCTAATTCGAATTGTCACCTTGGCATTCGAATCCTCTCACCATTGTATTATTTATTGTTCATATTATGATTAATGAATGTGTGTGTGATGTTATTCTTCTTCTATCCGAGTTCTACTGTATCATAATTCTATTGCTCCTTTGCACTACAATGTTCACTCTTTCTCTATTTTCCTACTTAATCTTCTGGTGAGGTATACATCATCTCTTATATATGTTATGAGGATTTTCACATGGTATCAGAGCATGTTGAGAGTATTTTCTATCTCCATTCCTGAGAGTTTTTGGCATGTTATTATAAAGATTTCGAGTACAACAGTTGTAGCAGTTTCTGCACTTTTACAGCAGTAGCAGTTGCAGACATTTTCTATTGTTTTTGCAGGTCTTCTGAAACAACTTCCATGAATTCGGAAGGAATTACTCCTCTTTCTCCATTCAACTATAATGAATGGAAACCATAGATGATAGCACATTTGAAGAGAAATGGTCTCTTTGATTATTGTTTTGAAAGAGAGTTCGAATCCTCTGAAGAAGAGAATGACTGGTTAAATGAAGGTGAAAGAGCCTTTGCAACCATGATGTTTGCTATGTCTCGATGCATGGTACGCCACTTCTATTTTTTTGAATCTCCAAAAGAGCAATGGGCCCATATAGATGAAATATTTCGCAAAGAGAATGAAGGGATTGGTCCAAACCATTTCGAGATCAAGCAAAGTGATGCATTCACCCTCCTTAATGGTCTCTTTGATCATCAATCAGTATCAAACATATCTCATATTGAAGTTGTCCACAAAGAAGAAGAACTTGCAGATTCTTCACTCATACTCCAAATTTCTTCTATTTCAAATTTTGTGCCAGCTCACACTCTAGAAACTGCAGAGGTTCTTAAATCCTCTCTTGCACAAGAGTCCATTGGTTTGCATCATGATCTATTGAATGTTTCGAAGGTCAAATCAGCAATTAGAGGTAACACATTCACTCTCCTTGATCACTCACCTCTTATTTACTACCGTAAGATTATTTTTTCATGCTCTGAGAAGTTTATTGAAGATGAAGGCCATTTCCATTCCCTTGGGATAATTTCTCATGCATTTCATGGTTTAGATCTCACCTCTAATGGTTCAAAGGAGAGCTTAAGAAACCATTTTTCAAGTCTTTCATCTAATTTGGATTCGAAGCAATCACTGACATTTGATGGTTCTTTATGGCATAATCTCACCCATGATGGTTCGAAGGAGAAAACAAAAGACTATCTACACATTCATGGATTTGATCCTACCTCAACTGATTCGAATAACAGGTCACAGGATCATCCTCATACTTTCGGATTCGTTCTCATCACATTCGATTTGAAGAGAAAGTACAAGCACATGCTTTTTGAGCATGATACACTTCTTCCGAAGAAGAAGATACCTCCAGACATATAACCAATCATCATACCTGCTTGAGTTTGGATCATTTATTTTTTGTGTGTGCCTTACAGTCTATTTTGAGGGGAGGTATTTTTCCCATGAGGTTTTCCCCATTTCCTTGGTTGATTGACTGCTATTATTATTCATTGTATTGGGTGACCTTTGGTCATAGTTACCAGGGCCTAGGATGGATTAAGGGGGGGTGTTGACATATTCCTATACTCCATCCTAGTCCTACCAACATTATCCATTTTTTCATTTTCAGTCATGCATGCATTTTGCATGAAATCACGATTTTGCATGCATCCCAGTCATCAGTCCCAGCACCTAGCCCTTAGTTAGCTAGTCTTGGGAGCATCTTTCAGATCAGTTTTAGCCCTCCTAGTGCTTAGTCCGCCCTTCTTCCTTGATTTAAGGAAGCCACTTGTGAAAGGTTCCCTCTCTCACCTACCACTCAGTTGCACTTCAGTTAGTTGAGTTATCTTTAGTTCTTTCCTTTATTTAAGGCTAGACTGACTCTCAACTGACTGTATCACTCCGATGGACCTCCAGTGAGACTAGACTTCCCATTTTGACTCCAATTAGCTCCTCATGCACCCTCCACTGAGATTCCTTCATTCAGTTAGTGCCTCCATGTGCCAGTTACACCTACCACACTCATTTAGACTCAGTTTGACATCTGGTTGATAGTTACTTGTGCATTGATGACTCCACGGATGATGATGAGGACTCCTAGTTGTGCTTTGATGACACTCTATTGATCTGATGATCACTCCATGAAGGATAATTTGAATTGCCACCTTGGAATTCGAATCCTCTCACCATTGTATTATTTATTGTTCATATTATGATTAATGAATGCATGTTTGATGTTATTCTGCTTCTATCCGAGTTCGACTTTATCATAATTCTATTGCTCTTTTACATTACATTGTTCACTCTTCTTTTATTTTCCTGCTTAATATTTTTGTGAGGTATACATCATCTCTTATATCTGCTATGAGGATTTTCACATGGTATTAGAGCATGTTGAGAATATTGTCTATCTCCATTCGTGAGATTTTTTTGTAGGTTATTATCAAGATTTCGAGTACAGCAGTTGCAGCAGTTTCTGCACTTTTGCAGCTGTAGCAGTTGTAAACATTTTCTATTGTTTTTGCAGGTGTTCTGAAACAACTTCCATGAATTCGGAAGGAATTACTCCTCTTTCTCCATTCAACTATGATGAATGGAAACCATAGATGATCGCACATTTGAAGAGAAATGGTCTCTTTGATTATTGTTTTGAAAGAGACTTTGAATACTCTGAAGAAGAGAATGACTGGTTAAATGAAGGTGGAAGAGCCTCTGCAGCCATGATGTTTGCTATGTCTCGATGCATGGTACACCACTTCTATTCTGTTGAATCTCCAAAAGAGCTATGGGCCCATCTGGATGAAATATTTCGCAAACAGAATGAAGGGATTGGTACAAACCATTTCGAGACCAAGCAAAGTGATGCATTCTCCCTCCTTGATGGTCTCTTTGATAATGAATCAGTATCAAACATATCTCATATTGAAGTTGTCCACAAAGAAGAAGAACTTGTAGATTTTGTTAAGATTCAATATGCTAAGACAAAAAATATCAGCATTGCATTTCATTTCACAATAATAGCATATACAGGATCACTGGAAGAGAAACAAGCACAACATAAACAAAAGAGACACATATTTATCCTGGGAAACCCTCATGGGGTAGAAAACCCAGCAAAGATTCCTCAATATAGATGATCAACAATACAGAGATGTATATCCCAAACATGAGCTCCTTCTCCTCCATAGCATATCTCTCTCTCTCACCTATGCACCATTCACAACTGAGTGAATAATGAGTGAGTGTGATAAATGAGGAGCACACCTCCTCTATTTATACACTACTCTAACTTGTCTTTTACAGTAAATAGGTTGGCCCCAACTTAACCACTTAACATAATGTGACAGGGACAACCCCACTAGGGTGGTCTAATAACCCTTGAACACACATGACTCATACAGGACAGACCTCGACTAGGGAATTCTAATAACCCAAGTTGCCACATTATCCATGGAGGAATAAAACATCTCCGGATATACAATAAGGTCTTCACAGAGGAATGAAACATCTCCGGAATAATAAAGTACAAATATAATATTCTTATAAGTTACAATATTTCAATAGATTCTACACTCATGCTCCAAATTTCTTCTATTTTGAATTTTGTGCCAGCACACACTCTAGAAACTGCAGAGGTTCTTAAATCCTCTCTTGCACAAGAGTCTGTTGGTTTGCATCATGATCTATTGAATGTTTCGGAGGTCAAATCAACAATTGGAGGCAATGCATTCACTCTCCTTTATCACTCACCTCTTATTTACTATTGTAAGATCATTTTTTCATGCTCTCAGAAGTTTATTGAAGATGAAGGCCATTGCCATTCGCTTGGGAAAATTTCTCATGCATTTCATGGTTTAGATATCACCTCTAATGGTTCAAAGGATATCTTAAGAAACCATTTTTCAAGTCTTGGATCTGATTTGGATTCCAAGCAATCACTGACATTTTATGGTTCTTTTGGGCATAATCTCACCCATGATGGTTGAAGGAGAAAACAAAAGACTATCTACACATTCATGGATTTGATCCTACCTCAACTGATTCGAATCACAGGTCACAGGATCATCCTCATACTTTTGGATTCATCTTTCCTACCACTCAGTTGCACTTCAGTTAGTTGAGTTATCTTTAGTTCTTTCCTTGATTTAAGGCTAGACTGACTCTTAACTGACTGTATCACTCCGATGGACCTCCAGTGAGACTAGACTGCCCATTTTGACTCCAGTTAGCTCCTCATGCGCCCTCCACTCAGCCTCCTTCATTCAATTAGTGCCTCCATGTGCCATTTACACCTACCACACTAGTTAGACTCAGTTTGACATCTAGTTCAGAGTTACTTGTGCATTGATGACTCTACTGATTATGATGAGGACTCCTAGTTGTGCTTTGATGACACTTTATTGATCTGATGATCACTCCATGAAGGCTAATTCGAATTGCCACCTTGGCATTCGAATACTCTCACCATTGTATTATTTATTGTTCATATTATGATTAATGAATGTGTGTGTGATGTTATTCTGCTTCTATCCGAGTTCTACTGTATCATAATTATGTTGCTCTTTTACAGTGCATTGTTCACTTTTCTTCTATTTTCCTACTTAATCTTCTCATGAGGTATAATCATCTCTTAGATTTGATGTGAGGATTGTCACACAAATTACACTTTTGATTTGCATGTGCAGGTATATAGGGCCAGCAAGAACCAGAAAACAAAGGTAATTCAAACCAATAAACCAATGTGAAACATGCTATCAAACCCAGGGTGGAACTTTGGGTTGGATGAAGGGTAGGATGGAGTACCGAAATGCTTATCATTTGCACAATATTGCATTTAATACATAAAAAATAACAGGTTAGGCTTCTTTTACGTTTAATAATTTAAATTTATAAAATAAAGTAAAGGATAGCTTCATTAAACATCGATGTACTAAATTATAGGTACATGAGCTAGGAATGTAGCAAAAATGAGCTCATGAAAATGGACAATTTTCAGAGCCCAACACTACCCCAGACTGAAGGTATGGCACATCCTCATGCCATGAATAATTTTGAGAGTGGGTTGTATGCTTCTTATTCTAGATCAACATCAGTCAACAAGCAATTCTAAGAATCCCTCACCATTACTCTAAAGAAAACTAAACATTTTTTTTAGAAAAATAAAAATAAATGCTAAGTGATAAGAATGATACTTATAGATTAAAAGTATTTCATACATGCTTTCTAAGACCGAATATTCCTAGTTAGAAAACATGAGGGTATATAGATGGCCTGAAAAGACTTATAGGAAACAAGTCCTCTCTGACTCAAAGACTTATTGTCATCCAAGGAATGAGGATAAATTTCACATTTTGAGTTTGTTAATTTCTCTTCCCTCTGCCCCAAACCGAAGGTATGGCACGTCCTCGTTCCATGGATAATTTTGAGACTAGTTTGTATTATTTTATATGCCAACACTTCGGATCAATAAAACTCATAAAGAAATTCAAGGAAGCCATCTTTATTATTCTAAAGAAAACTAAGAACTTTTATTTTTAAGAAAAAGAAGTATTAATGCCATGTTATGATAATGATCAAAACACTTATAAATTAAGATTAGAAATATCCCATGCATACAATTTCATCAATTAATAATAGTTCTCATGAAGACCATATAGGCTATAATAGGGGATTTTCCTTCATAAGGATATAGATAGCCTAGAATGTATGTAAAGCCCATAGGAAACTAGTCATCCCTCTTTAACTCTCAAAGACTTATTTTCATTCAAGTAATATTGATAAAATTCACATTTGAGGTCATTAGATTCCTAAACTTATGGGTCCCACTTCTAGGATGGTGACATCCTAGATATAGTATGAATTAGATGTCAAGGTCTTAAGCTCAACTTATGACCATTCTCCAATGACAAATGAATAAATGATTAGCTTAACCATGTATATATGCACTTAGGGTCTTTATTTGATTGAACTATGTTCGTAACAGTGTGTTTATCATATCTCTTTTCTCGACATAGGCCCGCTGCCAGTGACCCTGTTAAGTACCCCGACAAGTTTACCTTGGTAACATACTAGCATGGCCTCGTTGCCAGTGAGCCTATTCAGTACCCCGACGGGTTTGCTTGTATTTACCGAACTTCCTAATTTATGATTTTACTCGGCATGGACCCACTGTCAGCAGGCTTGTTCAATACCTCGGTGGGTTTTCCTCGTAATTATATAATTATTTTAAAAATATATTAAAGTATGTGGACACTAGTTGGTACTAGAGTATATTAAGTCTGCTAAGCACATAACTCAAAATTTAAATTTAACCCATGAGTAACATTATTTATAATAGCTTTAAATTATAGTTCATGTCAAAAGAGAATGACCTAAAGCTATTCTCTAGTCCCTAAGTCGATCTTCTTCATATAATTTTCAGTAGTGTCTCTCCACAAGTAGGAATGTCACTTACTTTCTTGCTACTATTTGATAAAGATGCTTAAATAACAAGCTTTGATAACGAATCTAGGATGTACAACTTACCTATGGGTATTACTATGTATACCTTAAAGTTGGCCTTGAGTAACTGTTCTAATGATTAGTTAGCAATATGCCTGCATGAGAAGGATTTTTAAATTGTTTTGGTTTTCCCATTAGCATTATCTTCTTCTTAGTTCTTTTATTGAAAAATAAAACAAAAAGCAAAGTTGCAGTAATTTATAACATAAACATGCAAGTCTTTATTTATATACACATTTTCCTATTCTCCTAACAACAAAGAAAGCATTTTTATTCAAGTATATGAGCTTTTCCAATGTAACCAAGTGCGAAGCAAGATGAAAAACATACCTATATCCACATATGAAAAATTTGTTGCAATGATTACCTGAATGTGGAAGTTTGACCAACTTACTTGTCTTTGCATAAGAAGGTGTCGAATGAAGGAATGGTGCTATGGCTGGTTTACCTCTTGGAACTAGCTTTTGATGTAGTCCTCATATTCACCTTCCTTCATTATGTCATGTAGATCCCTTCCTCTTGGTTGATTGATTTCGGAAGTATGCACAGGATATGCTAGCTTGCATGTAGAGAACTCTTCAGTTTCAGGTCACTCTCCTTCGGATGTATATCCCAATGTATCAATATCTCTCTTTGTAATTTGGCAAGAATAACCTTTTTGTAGCTCTTGGGATTTTGTTTTGTCTTCCATTTTAGGGGAGGTTGATAAGCTCTCAACTGCTATCAAGATCTTCTCTTCTTGAGCGGTAGAGATCGAGATCCCAGCTATTGCTAGGATTTTAGAAAGTTCTCTCATACTAATGGGAACCTTTGAATCCATTTTGTTGGTTGGTAGGTCCTTCCTCACACAAGGATTAGTCTCTGGGGTTCTTACAATACAAATATATATATATGTGTGTGTGTGTGTTTTTAAAAGACTATCTACTACTAAAACAAATTTTCACAAATTAAACACACCACACTTCTATGAAATGAAACACCTACATGAAATTAACTTACGGAAAATAAACACACTTAAACGTACAGAAGGAAAATCACATTTTCATAAGAGTAAATTGCAGGAAAGTAAACTACCTAAATTTGCAGAAAAAAAGCACACGTACAAGAAATTAAACTATGCAAAAGTAAACTATCTATGCTTACGGAAAGAAAAGTACAATTAACTATGGGAAAGTAAACTATCTACGTTTGCAAAAAGTACACCTAACTATGGGAAAGTAAATTATCTACGTTTGTGGAAAGAAAGGTACACCTAACTATGGGAAAGTAAACTATCTACGTTTGCGGAAATAAATGTACGCCTAACTATGGGAAAGTAAACTATCTACGTTTGCAAAAAGTACACCTAACTATGGGAAAGTAAACTATCTATGATTGCAGAAAGAAAGGTAAACCTAAGGGAAATCAATCAAACTTTGCATAAAGTAAACACACTTGTGTGGAAAATGAACCACAAGGATATAGGGCACCCCACTATAGTGGATGCGCAGGTTCTTACCTCTTGTCTTACCATTCTCCCCTCCCCCTTGTTGTGTAATGTAAAAGCATCGTTGATAATAAAAGATGTGGTTTGCACGAATAGAGTTAGATCTGCAACATATCAATCTATCTTACTAAGAAATGGTGAGTTTCTATGTCAGCAAATGAAAATATTATCACAAGTTTCTAAAGATCTTTATTCATTCATCAAAACTCATTAGGATCTAAAGCCATTTGAGAATTAAATTCATACATGATAAGCAAAATTCAAACTCTTAGATGGTATAAACTTGAATGCATTCATATTAAAACAATGAAGAAGTACATCCTTGCCATGGATCTTGGAGTGAATCCCTCTTCCATTGCCATGAGCTTCCCTTTTTTCACCCTTGCTTTTGAATAATTTGAGCTCTTTCTCCTGCTTCAGAATCTCTCCAGCATGCCTTTGCTCTTCCTTTGTGTGTTTTCTACAATGCCTCTGATGCCTTTCTTATATAGCATTGGGAAATGAGCCTTCAAGTTTCTCTTTTCAATGTGGGATTGTCCCTTTTCATATTTTTTTATTATTTTTGCTCAAAAACCCACTTTTCCATAGTTTGTAGGCTTTTTACACAACTTAGCATACTTTAAGCACATTTATTGCACTTTAAATGCATTTCTCTTCACTTATTGATTGGTGTAGCATAGTTTTGGACCTTTTATGAGCGGTTCGATGACCGAACCTAGTATCCTTAGGTTCTTACTGTCTTCACCTAATCCTTCCATTTATGGGAGAAGTGATTAGATCAGAGAGGACTTGTCTCTAAATGTACTTTTGTTCTGTCTTCATGTTGTGGGCGCATAATAAAAATGTGCTTCTTCTGTCACATGACTAGGGGTGTTAATTTGATTGTTATCAGATGCCCCCTAATGTGTGAGGTTCGAAGCAGAGCCATGGGATGAAATACATTACTGAAATTTGTACTCTATATACAAATACTCTTTGTACTGATACTCTTTACCGTTCAAAGCAAGGACGAGGGAAGAAAATCTCACAGGTGCAGGGTTGAGGATCACACCTGCAAAACATAGCAATTTATCAAATATATAATATCTTCCTAAGGCATGCATACCGATGCTCAATAGTAAACAAGCATGGCCACGAACAATACACAATGGATCCATGTCAAAAGCAATTTTTTCTGAAATGTAAACATGCACTTTGATGAGTGCTAGAAAAAATTCTTTATTGAACTTCTGACATGGCAGTCTAATCTTGCATAGCTCAGGTAGTGCATGTACGAGTAATACAACTGTTTCTCCCAATTTTTTCAATACAAACTGATGATAATATGAGTTTATATCATGCAAATAAGTGATCTCTTGTCGAGCATAATAAAACACCATCTGATTACCGGTCATTGATATATACCATTAACAGATTCGAAGAGACCCACCAATAATGATGATGGACTCTAATGTAATGAGTACAAACTAGCAAGTGTGAATAGATGTTCTAAAGTCAAACACTTGTAGAATCAAACAATCAGGGGTCATTGATGTATACCCACTGTCATTTGAGAGGAAACTTGCCACTAATGACTACAAGATCCAAGGTACTCTTGAGTTTCTAGATCCATGTCCTAGATGATGGTTTGATGTCGATAGGAATATATCCATAGGAAGGAGGGCATTAATGCATCCCACATCAACCGATACGAAACAAAGATCAATAGCCTGATATAATTTGGTAGAACTGCAAGATCCAACACTGTATACTAACACAAGGAAGGCTGACATGATGGGTCATGAATATTTGACTTTGTTTGAACTTCCCTTGAACACATAAAACGACGCAGAATGGACACTTGGAAACATAGGACTTTGAGTAACTGACCTTAATGAAATCCGCTAATGCCAGATGCACTAACAAAAGCTCCATTGGCGATGGGAAGGATAACCCATCGGTGGAGATCAGTTCAAAATATTGGTACAATTTCCTAAGGCTAATGTAGATGGTGTACTGACAACGGATACAATATTATGTGTCGTGTTCAAGGGAGAAAAGGACTGACTGTTGGCGTTTTCTTCGAAGTTTATAATATGAAGCGATTCAAGTCTCTCCCTTTTTGGATTTTTGTGTTTTCCAATTTTTTTTTAACCTTTTTCATTTATTAGCTTGAAAGAGAATAAAGCATGCTATGATATATTAGAGGAAACGAGTGTCTCAAGGGCATGTGCCTAAATGTCAAGGGCATGGGTTAGGCCAAGGAAAAGATACGTATTGCAAACAAAGGTTGAACTAGTTATGTACACTCTTACAGATGATTCCTCCATGGCTATGGGTCAAATATACAGAAGCAATGGTTCATAGGCATCTTGTAACAAAAAGTGACTGCAAATGCAAATACGCAACATAAGCAATAATCAAACGAAGCAGTTGGCACGGATGTTCCAGTGGATATTTTAACATATGCTTATGTAAAATGACAAAAAGTAGGGATCCCATCAGGATATGGTCAGAAATGTATGAACGAGAAATATGCGGTCTCAAACTCCAAGTCATGATGGGACTAATAGGGCTCCCAAGCCTATGAGAGTAACTCAGCATGTGCACCAAAATGGAAAAAGGGTGCTCACTAGGGTGTCCCATGTTCAGTAGGCTATGTTTTTGGAATGGTGGAAAATACAGATATGAAGGGTTGACCCACCAATTCCCAACAGGTTCGACCCTATGGCGAGTTTGGGTTGCAAAAGGTTCAAATGCATCTTCACAAAGGGATAGCCTAAACCTATATGCAAGTTTCCAAATATACCAAATAAGATCGAGGAACATGCAGATCATGCTCCTATACTTGGATAGATTTATATCAAGTATTCTCCCAGTGGCCCCACAAAATATGTCCTTAGGTGGGTTTAACCAAATGTTTACAACTTCAGGGATATCTTCATTTGATGATAAAATGTAATCCAAAAAGTCATGTGAGCTAGGAGATCTCACATCCCAAATGGGCCAAGTAACCGAATCATATTCCTCCATCAAGGGAATATTTTGATCCGAATTAGCTAAAGCTATTTGAGTAGCTTGGTTTTAAACCTCTACGATAGATAGAGGTGATCCAAATGCTTAGCAACATGTAAATGACATTACACAAAGTGAGGTCCCTTCATCCACTATGGTCAGACATATGTTCTTACCATGAGTCGTTACTTTAATCTGAAAAGCAACTTCGGAAAAGATCCTACATATTGAATGGTCTATGTGTGATGTGATCAAAGTCTTATCGGGTGGATCAACAATGCCAATTGTAGACAATAGTTCCTTTCTTTACGCAGAATGACATTGCCATACCTCCAAGGCCGACATGGCACATGGTACTTGAGCTAGGTCCTCAAGAACATTACCGTTCTAAGCCACTCACGTGTTAGGATTATGCATTGTTCTATGTAGAACACCTTTGGGGGGTATGGTACTAAATATATGGTTGGTTTCTCAATGTAGAGATAACCACTTGGCTGTGATTCTAATTGATCCGATGTATTAGGAGAGACATCATAAGAATCAATTCTTGTTTGAATGTTCATCTCAGGATCACACAAGAAGACATTGGCATCGGGATCATTGCCCCCTTGCGGGGGTTTGGCTGGTTGCCCCCTGGCGGGGGTACCGGGGTCAAAATAGTGGGTTGTTGTTTCCCACCGCATTGAAGCATAGTTGGTGCATCTTTGTTCTCAGAGTTAGCATTTTGATTACTCTTGTATTTCTTCTTCTTGTCCCTAAGGTTTTTGGACTCGACTATAAGGATTTCAGAATTCTGGGAAGGATTATCACTTTGCTTACCCTTATACTTCTTCTTCTTCCCTCTCAGGTCTATGGATTAGACTACGAGGATGTTAGAATCATTGGAAGGATTAGCAGGTTCCTGCATTTCTTGGCCAGCTATGGGTTGCGAATTCTGAATAGAAACTTGTCCCAAATGTGGGGTAATTTGTTCAAGATGGTTGATGGAATATGTCATACTGTTGACATGATGTTCATGTGGCAGCCTAGATGGATCAAATGCAGGTCTTGTAGGTTGGTTCTCAAAATATTGGTTACTTTCTAGAACCTGACCACTCCACTGATGTGGTCCTTGGGTGTGATAATAATTCCAAGGTGGGTTTCCCCTTTGCGGAGGTTGACCCCAAGAAGTTTGGCTACTTCCTGAAACATGACCATTGGGTGGATTGCCTCCTTGCGGAGGTGGGGTCCAAGAAAATTAGTTATTTCCTAGATCCCAACCATACCATGGCGGTTGAACTTGGTATTGAAAATCATTCCAAGGTTGACTGCCTCCTTGTGGAGGTGGAATCCAAAAAGATTGGTTACTTCCTGAATATTTCCCAGTCCATTGTGAACTAGGTTGCATGTATGGATTTTCCCCTTGCGGAGGTATGTTCCATTGAGATTGGTTACTTGGTGGAACACTACCATTCCATTGTGGGATAGGACTAAAGGGTGGATTTCCCCCTTGCGGGGGTATATTCCATTGATATTGGTTACTTGGTGGAACATTACCAGTCCATTGCTAGTTTCCTTGGTTTAGATAAGCGTTCCAAGGTTGATTTCCTCCTTGCGAAGGTGTGCCCCAAGAATATTGGATACTTCCTGAAACCTCCCCACTCCATGGCGGAATGGGGTTGATAGGTGGATTTTTGATAGGAATTATGCTAGGATAAGTCGGAGGATAAATCCCCAATATGGTCGCCAATCTGATAATAGGAGATGTGGTTTGCAAGTAGGGAGTTAGATCTGCAACATATCAATCTATCTTACTAAGAAATGGTGAGTTTCTATGTCAGCAAATGAAAATATTATCACAAGTTTCTAAAGATCTATATTCATTCATCAAAACTCATTAAGATCTAAAGCAATTTTAGAATTAAATTCATATATGATAAGCAAAATTCAAACTCTTAGATGGTAGAAACTTGAATCCATTCATATTAAAACAATGAAGTAGTAAATCCTTACCATGGATCTTGGTGTGAATCCCTCTTCCATTTCCATGAACTTCCCTTTCTCCACCATTCCTTTTGAAGATTTTGAGCTCTTTCTCCTCCTTCAGAATCTCTCCAGCATGCCTTTGCTCTTCCTTTGTGTGTTTTCTACAATGCCTCCCATGCCTTTCTTATATAGCATTGGGAAATGAGCCTTCAAGTTTCTCTTTTCAATGTGGGATTGTCCCTTTTCATATTTTTTGATTATTTTTGCTCAAAACCCCACTTTTTCATAGTTTTTTGGCTTTTTTACACAAATTAGCATACTTTAAGCACATTTAATGCACTTTAAATGCATTTCTCTTCACTTATTGATTGGTGTAGCTTAGTTTTGGACCTTTTATGAGTGGTTCAATGACCGAACCTAGTCTTCTTAGGTTCTTACTGTCTTCACCTAATCCTTCCATTTGTGGGAGAAGTGATTAGATCAGAGAGGACTTGTCTCTGAATGTACTTGTGTTCTATCTTCATGTTGCGCGCGCATAGTAAGAATGTGTTCTTTTGTCACATGACTAGGTGTGTTAATTTGATTGTTAACAATCCTATCTACCTATACTTCAACCCCTTTGAGCACCTCCCCGGCAACGGCGCCAAAATGTTGGTAAAATTATGTGCTAGTTAATTCCCAATATGAAATTGTCAACCCGGGGCTCGTAAGCTTTGAGGTACTAGCACTGTATGTGCAAGATTGAAGGAAAACCTAATATAATTTGACTTAGTCTAATGTTGATAAACACACTTCAATAAAGAAAATGAACTATGAACTACGAATGTAAATTTTCTATTCCTATCTCAAATTGTAAGTTGTGCTAGTCTACAAACTAATTACTAATTACAATTTAATAAACTAATTTTATAAATCCAATTACAAACTAATTTAAAAGCACCTACATTCGTCAGCATCTAAGTTTCTAAAACTTAAAAACTAAAGCACTACTAACTTACTAAATGAAGAACCTACTTTATTAATCCAAGTATCAAGAATGAACTCCAAACTAAAGAAACCAAACTAATTAATTAAAAATAAATTACAAACTAAACTAATATAAATGAACTAAATTAAGTTAACTAAATTAAATTACAAGTTTATGTAAATTTCAAATTGAAGAAATTACCAAATAAAGAAACAAACTAAATTACAAACTACAAATTAAATTACAAGCTACAAGTTAAATTGCAACTAAATTATGAACTACAAATTTGAAACTAAATTACAACTATATTAAAAATGCCACAAACCAAATTGCAAACCGAATTCCAAATTCTATTTAAACACTCCATGAACGATGTATTCAAGGTTTATATATGTAAGGCTTTACATAAATTCATTCAAACACACAATCAATGCATATATGTAGAGCATGTTTGAAGTAGATATTGCGCCATAGAACCAATGATGAAAGTCAATGGAACTTAATCAGATGTAAAAACACTTGGTTAATGAATCGATCGAAGCACCAAATGAATCGCAAAGACGTCATGGAAGGACTGGACCCAATCCATATAGACAGAGCATATCTGAAATAAGTTTATGCCATTGAGACCTGCATTCAGATCTGCATTTGAACCTACATTCAGAACTACATTCGAACATGCATTCAAACGTGCATTCGAACCTGCATTCAAACCTACATTCAGAAAATTAATTCGAAATAATATAAAAATGGAATTGCAAATAAAAGAAAACTACAATCCACCAAGACTCGAAATTAACATGTTCAAAATAAAATTCATATTGCAAATCAGAAAAAAAAAAATTATACTTTAAATTAAAAGACTACAAACTAAGCATTAAAAATTAATTAATATAAATTATAAATTAAACAAACTACCTAATAAACTAGTATACATTACAAAACAAAGAAATTATCATAAAGTACAAACTAATATAAATTACACAGAAGTAAAACAAATAAGTTAAAACATATCAAATTACATAATTTTTAATTCCTAAACATAAACTTTAGTTTCTATAATAAAATTCCTATTCTATTATCACAAACGTTAATTCAAACTTCAATTAAATTCTAATCCTCATTCAAACTTCAGTCTCTGTAAATATATTCAAACTTTGATCAAATTATGGTGGATGGAATCTTATATAAGTGAATTCAAAGTATGAGCTTTTATACAAATGGATGCCAACATTGAATTATTACATCGTTGACGCGATTATTTCTGAGAATTCCCGAGAGGATTTTAAACAAATTTCATAGGGCGAACTCAATTCCATCATGTTTTATTCTTGTCATATATATACCATTCCAACTCATTCAAAGTGCATTTAACAGAGGTCGATTCTGGTAGGCAAAGAACATCATATTAAATCTGAAGTTTAAAATGAAGAACCAAGTCTACATGTAAGAAAATATTCTACAGGCAACGTTAATGAAATGAAATGAACTAAGAGCATTCAATCTAAACCTGTTCCACTCCTGCACAAAACAAAAATAGTTAATCCAAATTCTAAATTTATGAAAGTGAAAGCTAAAGCAAAATTTCAAAGGAAAGAAAAATACGATCTAGAAGATGGCCAATCCCTAGAGATTCACACACAATATATACATAGAACTTGCTTTCTGGAAAACCAATTCTCATTGAAGAGAGAAACTGATTTACAATATGAATCAGAATTTTGCCCAAATTCTCCTCTGTTGTGCAATTATCAGCTACTGGGTTTATATAGTATTTACATGATCATAGAATCCAATGATTTAGTTTCCATAGAGTTAATACAATTTTCTAAAATTCAAAACTGTTCAACAACTGCATTGGATTCCGCCACGCTTCTTGTAGATGAATGAAAAACCTAGGTGGAATCTTGGAGGTGGAGAAGCATGAGAGGACCACTATGAACAAAACCCAAGTTTTTGTTTTTGCCATGAATGCCTCTAAGTACCCGAACCAATGATTTCGGAGGTGCGACTGATAGTCTGAATGACCATCCGAATGCGAAGGAAGGTTTGAATGAGTTTCTGAATGACAGTCTGGATGACTATGCGTGTGCGAATGGAGGTCTGAATGAGCTACCGAATGACCTGTAACTGTAATTAGTTCATAAATATGGATTCTGAGTGGAATTCATGTTGGATTGTTTATCAATATGATGGTTGGGTGCTAGGTTTCAATGTGGCTGGGTTCCATAGTTGTGGAATCGTGGTATTCACAATCTTCCTCATCCTTGATGTGCACCCTCCTTCTCCTCACGATGCATGATTTAATATTCTATGACCTGCACATAATAAAAGAAACCTTTTATTAAATTATACTCAAAGCAATGAAACGTAAAGGCAATGTAATGGTTATGAAAGGGTTTTAAAATTAAAGAGATTAAGTCACAATAGAGTATGAGGTGGCTTAATATATATGTGGGCTTTTAAATAACCACCATACCCAACGTCACCCCATTCAAAAGTTAATTCAAATGATTTTTTTAATATCTTAATACTTAATTTAAATGGATTTAATGTTTTGTTTTAATAATTTAAACAATTAATTTAATAAGCTTTTTTAAGATTTTAATCATTTGTTTATTTAAAACAATATTAAAGTCTATCATCAAATTACACTTTTGATTTGCATGTGCAGGTATATAGGACCAGCAAGAACCAGAAAACAAAGGTAATTCAAACCAATAAACCAATGTGAAACATGCTATCAAACCCAGGGCGGAACTTAGGGTCGGATGAAGGGTTAGATGGAGTACCGAAAGGCTTATCATTTGCACAATATTGCATTTAATACATCAAAGATAACAGGTTAGGCTTCGTTTATGTTTAATAGTTTAAATTGATAAAATAAAGTAAATGATAGCTTCATTAAACATAGATGTACTAAATTATAGGTGCATGAGCTAGGAAAGTAGCAAAAATGAGGTCATGAAAATGGACAATTTTCAGAGCCCAACAATCACTAGTTTGAAAGAAATGTGAAAATGGATCAACACTTATTAACTCAAAGCATAATCAACTAATGAAAATTAATTGATAACAATCTGAGGATTAAGCACATACAAATTTACCTTGTAGCTTGATTGTCAATTGAAAAATTAACATTTATTGATTAATTTTTGTTAATCATTTGCAGAAATAGATAAATGTTTTAATTAAATAAATCCATTTAAAACATGTGATACACAGATCATGAGTTAAGAGAAATATGAACAAGTGATCAATGCATGAATAGTAATTGCAAAATCAAACAACATTCAGTCCAATGATCAAGGTGGGAAAATAAAATATCATCAAATAAATTTAACAACATAGACAAAGAAGGTACCAAAAGAAACTAACTTTGATTCATCAAGTCTGCAAGAAATTACAAGATCTTATGTGAAATAGTGTTTTTCCTGTCCTTCTCTGGTGATTTTCTCCTCCAAAATACATCATCCCCCACCTACGATACATCTACCCCTTTACATAATAATTACAATATGGCTACAGAGGGAAAATTTCCCATGAAAAGGGATTACAAAATCGAATTGGACTAAGAATGACCAAGAAAATTTTGCCACTTGGCCCATATCTCTAACACTTCATCTAAATCTGGATAGTTTGCTGAGTCAAGCCCCAGCTGGGCATCACACATTGTTATAGGTCAAATTTTCACTTCTCCGTCCGTGATCGTATTGCCCTGTCGATCACACAAAACGACACTATGGATGGAAGAGTTGGATTGACCTTATATGATTTATTGCTGAGATCACACTTCTTCAGCTGAAAACTATAACTTTTTTGCATATTTCATTATAACTACGCTACTCTTACAATTGGCATCTAGCACACCATGCACAGGTTCTACTGAGGGAGACCCACTCAGTTATCCTAAAAGTTGTATGTGCTAGTCATTAAGGGCACTAGTTGCGCTCTATGCGCAAGTTGTCTAGTGTGATACCTACGCACATATTAAGATGAAATGGAAAAATATATTAAGATTACGAATTGGGATTAGTTGAGGTTGGTATTGTAACTTCCCCAACCTCCCAATTCAACTGCCTCATGAATCTAACTTCCTTCCTTGGCCATAAATACAAGGGGAAGCCATGAGGAAAGGGAAATGAAGAAGAATATATTGTTACGTTGAAGGAATTTCTAAGTCATTGAGAGGAGTAAGATCCTAGAACTCGGTTGCAGAAGTGCTTGGAATAGATCAGGTATAAACTGTATTTGGTTGCATTTATTTGACAATAAAGATCGAGATACCCTTCCCGTCCCAATGGAATGTTGTTTCTATTGAATATCTGATTGTAATTAATGTCATATTGTCTAAAATATTGTTATATATTTATAGTTAGGATACACTGAGGAAGGTATGCATATTTTGCAGGTACATTGCTGTGGAGATTGGGTGAAAGCTAGGACCATCCACCATAAACAAGGCACTAATTTATGAATCCTAATCTCATTTCATTTGCAGTAATTAATGCAATATGCAATGTATCTAGTTGTCACCCCATAGCATCCTTTCCTTGCTATACGGTATATCCATTAACAACATAACTGGCGACTCCGCTGGGGAGCACCTGTTCGTTTATGCTCTGGGAACCTTATTTAGTTTTTCTTTCAGTTTTTACATTCTTTTGGCTTTTGTGAGGTTTGTATAGGTTACCTGGTTGTTTTCCTTTGCCTTGATTCAGTGTTATTCTTACTGTGCAAAACTCTTTATTTTCTTTTTAGTGCCTACGCGCTTATCTCCTGTGCATACAGAGGTGCATCTTTTAAAATGAATGCTAGTTTCCCTCAATACTACCCATGCACTTTTTGTTGCATGCACTGGCTCTTAGACTAGACAGTAGTGTACTTTCCTGTGGGTTGAAGATTTCACATTAGGGTTTGTTTTTCAGGTTGTTGGGTCTACTTTTGGTATTTGATTTTCTTTTATGACTGTCATTGAGACATCCTTGTCTTTTTGAGTCTTGGTATAGCCTCTTGAAAGTCCCCTTTGAGTGCTTCACTTACTTCAGTCTTGTTTTGGGTGTTGTCTTTGCTTTCTTTGTAGGTATTTTTGAATCAATGCACGACTCCTTAATAGTTATAGTAGCAGATCTTTTGCCCTAGACGCATGTTGTATTCCTACAGACCTGTGCACTCTATGCTAGTTGTCTGATATAGTACCCATGCACTTTTACTGAGTTTTTCCTTTTATTTTAGGGTTTGACCTCAATTAGAGTCTTTTGGGTGTTTTTGAAAGACTTGATTGTCTGGATACCTTCTGAAATTTTGTTTAGGTCAATCTGAGTTTGTTTGAAGTCTTCTTGATAGCTTTTCTTTTTTAGTTTGTGTGGTGGTAGAGTTGCATTGGTTTTCTTTCCTACCCTATTCCTTTGGAGGATGCTTTTCTTTAGTTTTTGATGCTTAGGAGAAGCCTCTAGGTTTGTTTTTCCATTGCATGCATCAACTTTTCCTTTTCTTTTTGCTTCTTGTTCCGAATCTAGAGTTTTTTCACTAAAACAACTCTGTAGGTCAAGTCTTTGTTAGTATTTGGATTTGATTGGTATAAGCCATTGGGCCTTTTATCTTTAGCCACACTTTTGATAAATCTTGCTTATTCCTTTTTTCAGATTCATTTCTTTTATGAATAGAAGAAAAGATCAAAATTGAAAATTGGTAACCTAGTTGTAAGATTTGCCATTATTTTTCGAGGTAGGATAGATTGTTGTGCTATTTACTTTGAAAATTAAAAATTAAAAATGTTTATGCTTAGGGTTTCCTATATTTTGTTTTGAAAGACATAAACGAAAAATAATCTCTGTGAAGTTTTACGCATCATTTGTACACACTTTACTTTCTGTCATAACCATACCACACACTTCACTCCCCTTGTGAGTAAGAAACAACCTCTAAAAAGAACATCTAAAAAAATCAATTAGTAACTTTTCTTTTTAGGTTTGACACTACACTAACTAGCTTAGGCTAGGATTTCGGGATAGAGCACTTTCAACTGTTCGAAATCGTTATATTGCTCAACAATTGTAGTGAGACAATATTAGGTAAACTCACTTATATCAAAATATCTTGGGAATGCTCAACTTAAACTAGATTTAAGCACGAGGTCATGTGAGAATGGAACTGTTGAGGATACCACCTCACTTTCCTTTCAAGCATATACCAGAGATAATTCGCATATGGGCGTCCACCAGTACTTTAAGTACTCTTGGATTTCGAGCTTTGCTACCCTTCCCATGCATTTTGGCTAGATTGATGACTGTCCCCCAAGTATTTTCATATTTGTGGTATCCTTAGTATCTTGACCATTAGGATCTTCACAGGTATAGTGGAAGGCTATTTCCACTGCACCTAGGACAGAAATGAAAGGTAACCCTTTGTAGTAATCCCGAGAGGGCGGTTTGGTGATTCAAACACTTGCACCTAGAGGACCTACATTGGATGTCGTGTAACTGACCTTCGATACTCTATTAGTTTATTCTGGGCCCTCATCATCCCAGACTTGCTTCTGAGAGTATTACCTTTGTTTTCCTGGTTTTGATCACTTTAGGACATTTTTTCAGTGGTATGTTGTTTGCTCTCTAGTTGATTAGTGGCCACTAGGTTTTCATACTTAGATTGATTTTGATATAGTTGTGGAGGACCAACTTCTCTGTAGGTCATGGAGGTTGCAAAACCTTCCACCATACACTGTGGAGCCTCCACCACCACCTCGACATTGGAGGACCGATTCTCGTGGTTCATACAAACTTACGGGTGAAACTGAACCACCTGGAGAACCACAGATCATAATTCAGGATCAACAATTCTTTGGTACTGTTGAGGTTGAGGACTTAACTTGTCAAGAATTTAGCACTCCTTTCAACCCTCCCCTGACTGGACCCAACGATCCATTACTTGTAACTGTAGACTCTCTAGGCCAACCCGAGTATAGTGCGTACTGGTTTACCCCTGGTTATTCCATGGCTAGTTCTGGAGATGAGACCATATTTCTCCAAACTCCTACTACAACTATGGTTTTGAGAGTCCTATCTCATTATTTTGCAATTCCATTGGTATCTACCTCGTTGCAGGCTACCTTTGCTTCGAGTCTTTTCAGTTTCAACACTGGTTCCATAGGTATGTCTAGTTCTCAACCTTTGACAATAGATATCCCTCTTGGTACCACTGTTGGACCTTCTAACATCCCTTTCACCGGGATATATTCGATACCATTCACTTCATCTCCTTTCATGCAACAATCCCAAGGTATTCCACAAACTTCTCCTTTTAATCAAGTTTTTCCTTGGTACGGAGGGCACATAGCTCCCTCTATGCCCTTTATAGGCTCGATGCCCACTTCATCTACAAATTTTGTAGCCTCGATTCCTGTGTCGTATGTTACATCTATGCTTGGGTTTAACCCCTACACAGGTCCCAATGTACATTCATCCAATGTGCATACATCTCATATACGTGTAGGGAGTATCCCCTTTTCACTATTCGGTGGAGGGGGTGGTAACATGTTTAACCCACATTACAGAGGAGCTAAGACCCAGCTGCAATGGAAAAATATGCAAGGAAGCAACCCTCTCTCTAATGGTTTGAGCAATTTTAGAAATTCTTTTACTTAAAAACTAGTGGCTGGGGGAAACCCCAACCAACAGTACACGAGTCAGGTTTTGGGTGGTTTCACCTACCGAAATCCTGCTAACCAAATGCCATCGGCAAGACTTCGTTTACCTTCTTTGGAAACTCTAAATTTTCCAGACCTTTCAAAGCTAACAAATGATCCAGTGCAGCATCACCCCGCATGGCCACCTATTCCAACAAAGTTGCCTTCAGACATTCCAAAGTTTGAAGGAAACACTAGGGAAGATCATGGTGACCACATTACTATGTTTCATCTCTGGTGCTCTTCTAATTCATTGAACGGCGATTCCATTAGATTGATGCTCTTTCAGAGAACCTTGACTAGTGTCACAGCTAAATGGTATATTGAACTATGTGCAGCTGCTTATGATAACTTTTGGGATCTGGAAACAGTTTTTCTGAATCACTTTCAACTTCCTACCCGGCACGATGCCGACACACACCTTCTATCAACTTTCAGATAGAACAAAGCCACTCACTTATCTGACTACATTCAGGAGTGGCGAAGGAGAAAGAGGCTCATTAAAGTTGACATCCCTCCAGAGTTCCTATTAGAGTGGTATCTCAAATCACTCCTTCCTTATATTTCTAAGGAAGTAGCAACTTCTGGGGTGTCTTCCGAAGAGGAAGCTATCCTTACACTAGCATTTTTGAGCCCAAAATATGATGGCAAAGATGTCTGATTTTCAACATCTTGCTGTTGACCATCCAACGAGATGCATATTTTTTTGACGTCGGTGGCATTTTGGCTATAATCTAACATTTAAAATCCCCGTCGGATATCCAACAACCTCCCCTGTCAAATATCCGACGACCACTCCATACAATAGCCTCAGATATCTGAACCTCGCCAATCCAATATCCGACATCCTTAGGCGTCCCTCCCCTGTCGGTTATCCGACGACCACTCCATACCATTGTCGTCGGATATCCAACCTCTGCTAGTCCAATATCCGACATCTTTAGCCGTCGGTATGGAAAAGGTGTCGGATATTCGACGACCACTCTGACGAACTTGGAATAAAAAAATGGAAAAGGTGTCCAATGTTCGACGCCTTTAGCCTTTGGTGCTATAGCAAAGGCGTCAGAGTGATTGTAAGTCACCGTCGGATATCCGACGACCCTGTCTTATAAAAAATACCACAATCTGATGCCTTTAGCCATCGGTGGTATGGAAAAGGTGTCAGATTGATTTTAAGTCACCGTCGGATATTCGACGACTCTGGCTTAAAAAAAAAGACCACAATCCGATGGATTTAGCCGTCGGTGGTATGGAAAAGGCGTCA
Source organism: Larix kaempferi (assembly GCA_027924585.1). Classification (NCBI taxonomy): domain Eukaryota; kingdom Viridiplantae; phylum Streptophyta; class Pinopsida; order Pinales; family Pinaceae; genus Larix; species Larix kaempferi. Next base: position 9,489,951 of record BSBM01000259.1, on the reverse strand, counting down.
GTGTGTGTGTATGTTAGCGTTGAATATCTGACAAAGAGTTTGTATTTAAAAGAAAAAACAAAAACTTCCATAATTATCTAATAAGCATACCCAACATGATGTGCAATAATATTGTTGAGGTCTCAAGGTTCTTCTCCATCTTTACTATCTCTTGGATAAGATTTGTCTTCAAATGTTTAGTAGTTGATTCACAATCAATGATTGATATGATATATATGATAGCTTATGAAAAATAAACAAGGGATTTATAGCCTACTCATTTACCCAACAAGGGTACTTTATGGAAAAAATATTTGATATGTTTTCTTAGTCTTCTTTGTCTTCTGAATGGCTTAAAAGGATTTTGTGCAAATTACTCTTATCACTATCATCCAATGAAAATAAAATAATGGTTCTATTTCTAATGCTCTACTTTTGGGCCAAATTCTTCATTAACCAATATACTGGCACTTTAACCAAATGAATGAAACACAAGGAAATATTACCCAACAATATAAAATGCTAGAATTGAAATTCAGTTAAAATGCCAAGTTTGAAAAGGGTCACTTTACCTGGTGGTGAATTATGGATTCATCGAAAGCGCATCCATAGGGTAAGTGTCACCTACAAAAATTTCATGTATATGGATCTTTAGTATTGTACTAGACAAACGATTAGCAACAAATCTAGTCCAGTATTGGAAGAAGCATTCCCAGATGCTCATAACAGCTTTGTCAAGCTTACCATAATGTTCACACTTCTTTAATGCTTGCAACCACATACAAAAGAAAACAACAGAGTGTATAACCAAACTATATAAGCACCCAAGTTGACAACCATACATGACCATCATAATCGACTCTGCTCTTCGCGTAATATCCAACCTGCCATTGAATCCAAAATAAAGAAAATTTGAGAATGTTTTCATGTTGCAGAGGCCATCGTTTCAACTAGCAGAGTGCAGTGCAACTTGATTTGTTATGCATTATAAGCATATTCTTCTTTTACATGATGTAAGAATACTTAATATAATGGAAACAAAGAGCTTATGAATTCATAAGTCTAGTTGATGTGATTAATTCTGTAAAACTCTTCCACACCAGCCCGTCTAGCGCTTTCCTTTTCACAATCTTTGTTAAAGTTAAACCATTAGTTTTTTTACTTCAGTAGTTGTGCAACATTCTAGCTGGTGAAATGCTCTAATCTGTAAAACCTAGTCTAAGTAAATTAGCAAGGAAGGGTAGGATTTCAAAACCTGAAAGCATGACCAAAGGTATTGTTGTATGGTGTCATAAAACCCCCATCCAACTGAAGAATGTCTGACTCTGAGTGGTATTCCTCTTTCACCATCTTCTCTTGAGAGACGGTTTGAGTTTGGTTGACATCATCTCCTTCTAGGAGAACCTCTACAAATTTAAAAGAGCATAAGATTGTTATTCATAAATAACAACAAAGTAACAACAAGCATAGAGGGCTATTGATTGGGGAGAAAATTGCATTGCATGAGAAATGACAACCTTGTACAATGACTGTTATCTGCCAGAATCGAAATTCCATTTAACATATCTCATTCAAATATTCTCAAGGAGATTCCAAGGAAATTAAAGAGAAGGTTAAATATATTGGATCCAGTGCATCATTTACTCAGCCTTTGAAGTTGTGGAAACTCGAAATTGGTTATGAGGAGAAACCAAACATCATGACAAGCTCCAAGAAATTGTCAAAATTTTGATGACACGCGAATGGGTTGTCGAAAGCCAGCATCGTAGCCATTCATTGAGCTCCTCTCTGTTTTGAGAATAATTTAATATTCTATATTGAACAAGGCCAACCAAGTGAAGGTGGAAGCTCTTATTCCCTCTCCCCCCCTCACATCCCTCTCAATTTCCCATACCCAATGTATGTACTTGAAAAAAAAAATTACGTGCAAATTTCATGCATATTTCATCATGAACTTTCATCTACCATTCATTCAATAAAGGGTAACATTCATTAAACCACTGTTTATTTAGTCAACACATTCATTCAATAAAAGATAGCATTCAATAAACCATTCATTCATTCATTCAACACATTCAACCAATAAAAGGTAACATTCAATAAAGGTAACATTTTACTACACTGAATCATTAAACCATTAAACCATTCATTCATTCACGAGGCCAGAAATCATGGACGACATTTTATTATAAAAAATAATTAGACAATATTTTTTCACTCACTCTTTTTTAATTTTTCTTCTCTTTAGTACATAATCTCTAATAAGACCATCTTATGGACCCTGTCCTGCAGTTCTTGGTTCTTCATCAGCTTGTTGTGATGTCTGCATCCTAGAGTGTTGATCCAGATGCAGATTTTGCGGCAAGGGGTTCGGATTTGCTGTAACAATTTGAAAATGTTACATCGATATATTTTTCTATTGTAACGACAAGTATTTCATTTTAAAAAACATTACAAAGGTGTTTTTTTACCTGTTGTGGCCACATCATGTTGTTCATGTTCTTGTCCAGGCTCAACTTGTACAGTGTCACCCTCTACATGCTCCGCAGTTGAAATATGGTGAACTGAAATTAATGTTCACCATCTGCAATGCTATACATAAAATTGTAGCATATGGATAAATTCATTACCAGGATTCGAAGCATGATCTTCAATTTGTTGTTGTCCCTCATCAACATTAAGGAGATCATTGCTTTCCTGCTCAAAACAAAGTCAATATTTTATGTCAATTATTTATAACAAATAGATTGCACAAGTAATAAATCTTCATTAAACTATATAGATTCTATATACCTGTGCATCAGATGGATTAGTACCAGAAGACTGTGATTTCCTAGACAAGCTTTTTCGGTGTTCAACAACAGCTTCAAAGCCGTGCTGGAAGCCAAGCTTCATGTCTTCCTCAGTGGGCACTTATTTGAATCAGTCGGCCTGCATATTTGCATAACGTCATTAATTAACATTTTGCGGTGCAATAAAATGAAAAATAATTTGCAATTTATTATTTGTATGCATTATTGGTTTTTCGAAACTTACAATTCGTGCCACCAAATTCAAATAAACACCAGGCCCAAGCTTATGCTGACCTATTTTTTCCAACCTTGACTTTGGGGCCTTTGATGTGTCTGATAGCCTATGCAAGTGTTGAAATAATTTAGACATTCCAAATTCGATATAGAAATCAATAATAATAAGGTTTAGAATTACATTGCGGAAAGTATTGCATACCTCCCTATTCCTGGTGTTATCTTTCCTTCTTTTCTCTGAGCCATCTCCTTTCCATCGTCCACTAGAGCTTTCCACTCCATTGCTGGAATCATTGGAGGGCGCTCATACCTATGGTTTTTTTTCAGGTGGACCCTAGATTGGTCTCGGACAATCCTAATATGTTGTCCAACCTTTTTCAGGACCTTAGCTTGATTGAAGGACTTGTCGCCAAATAGGGAAACCAACCAATTAGTGAGCTCATCTTTTAAATATTTCGGTTGTCTATCCCACCTTGTTCGGATGGTGGGCCCAAAGATCTCGAAGGACAAGTCATTAATTTTTTTTATAGAAAACATCATTTCCTGCAAAACGATCATGCCATGATCCTAATGAGTTGAAAAAACAAAATTATCGGTATATTACAATGAAATTATAAACACTAACTTGATCAATGTATATTAATTACCTGGGACCTTCTCTATATTTATTGGGACGGGATCTTCGTCCACCAAAAATATTGCCTCAATTGTTCTCGTGCTAGTGACACGGGAAGATCCTGGAAATGCATCTTTGGCGATATCAATATTACTAGGAGGCTAGGTGTCGACCCTTTCTTTAGGATGATCTGGCGTGCGTCAGTCACTAGTGACCGATGCACTCACATCTGGGGTCCGTGGTGTTTTAGAGCGTGTTGCCGACTATTCAGTCGATAACAATGGTGAATGAGTCGATGCCCATGGATTCATTTGCTCATGATGCAACGTCTCTCCATGAGCCTCACTGGAGCCAACACCACCTTGACCACTATTGTGTGGTGTCAGATAATTCTGTAAATAGAAACCACATTTTATACGTTCAGTACTATCATATAAAAGTGAAAATTATAAAGTTATAAATGAATTATTTTATGATTCAAGATTCCTCAATTTACTTGCAAGGTTTTAGATCTATGTTCCAACAATTGAATCCTTGTTATAATCTGGTATGTCTGCGGAACCTTGAATAGTAGAGAAACAATTTCCGCACTATATTTATTCAAGATTTTTTCTATCACCTTAAATGGGTTTGTAGCTTCACCAATTATGTCGGGATCAGTAAACATCTCAGCCACTTCATGATCTATTGAATATTGTTGCAATGTTGTTTCATACATTGATTCACTGGTTTGCAACAAAAATATATAAAACACTACTGAGTTCTATCATGATAGATTCCTAAAATTATACTAACAAAACATATCTATCATGATAGATTCCTAAAATTATACTAACAAAACATATCTATCATGATAGATTCCTAAAATTACAACTAGGTTCACATGATTCCTGGATGATGGTGTCGTCTGATCCACAGCTGTGGACTTGCCCCAATCATTCGGCCCTTGCAAAAAAGAAGTAGAAAACATTATCATAACGAAACCAGTATACACACGAAAAATACATAACAAAATAAACATTATGCTATGTATTATATCGGTACAATTCCAATGAATTATAACTGCAACCTCGAGGATCGTGATCCACTCATCGGATCAATGGTCATAGGTGACTTGCCCCGATCTGCCAATAGCTCGGAGCTTCCCCTTACAGAACCCTAAATAAAAAACATAGAGAAAATTACCTAAACGAATCCAAAACTATTCATGAAAAAACACAGCAAAAGAAAACTATTGTTCATATTATATTTTTACTATTACAAAGATGTATACCTGTTGTGTTGAGGCAGGTATGGTATGATCTACTATGACCCTTACAGAACTGGCCTGCATAGAAAACATAGAGAAAATTACCTAAACGAAAAAAAAATAAAATCATTGAAACATTAATATAATGAGAAAACATTGTGACATATTTAAATTGTACAATTACAATCAAGTTTACCTATTGCCCTGAGGCTGTTGTCGTCTGAAGAACATTTGGGTGGCTTTCCCTATCAACGTTTTGCATCAAATATAGATAACATTATATAAACCAAACCAATATACTAATGAAAAAACAAAGCAAAAAAACACTTTTTTCTTATTATATTTTTACTATTACAAAGATGTATACCTGCTCCCTTGAGGAAGATGTACTCCTCTGACCATCTGCTGGCGGGGATTTTTCCCGATCACTAGCCTGCGAAGTAAATATGGAAAATTTAAGCGAAATCAAATAACAAAAAATCCTTAAGATGTTAAATTCATTAATAAAAGGTTGGGTAAATTGTTATATGTACCACTCCCATAGTAACCATGTTTGTATCTACTCGATTCAAATTGTAATTAATAAGAAACTCTTCCCTTGCAGATATTGATTTAATTGCACATATAAAAACACAGTTTCCTTCACGCCCCTCAAATTGGCAGTTTGGTTGCTTAATTCTAGATCCTGGTTGTGTACTGTTTATAAACCCCACAATATTCCCTGTGGCATTTGGCCTTCCGTCAATGTACAACGTTGCTCCTTTATTTTGATCTTTGTATTTCAACTATAAATAGTTTGTTGAAAATCCATATCTATGCATACTTCGTGTATATTGGACCAGGCACATCCAATCTTTGTAGTTGTAACAGGGTCCAACATACTCCATCAATTTTGTACATGTGTCGTAACGGACCTTTATGCCATCCATGCAAAACAACCCCAAACCATGTAATGACAATAGTGCAATTCGATATATCCTCTCATTCACACAAAAATCTGTGTTCGGTTGAGGAAGATCCTTGGGTACCCATTGTTTCACTAAATGTCTGTACCTCAAGGGCACCTCAACATCGCCTATTGTCTATTGATGTATTTATAACTTTAGAAGATATTCACTTGTATATTGTATGTATTGCATTTGTACTTCATTGTATCCCCAACGGAGATGTATTATTCCTCCGAATGGAAGTGTCGTCAGTTGTACTTGCAAGTGTCGCAAGTTATATTGTAAGTGTCGTAAATTATATTTGATGGGTTATTAGACCACCTTGATGGGGTTGGCCCTATATGAGTTATGTGGGTCAAAGGGTTATTAGACCACCTTAGGGAGGTCGGCCCTATATGAGTTATGTGGGTTAAATGGTTATTAGATCACCCTAGTGGGGTCGGCCCTGTCAGCATTATGTTAAGTGGTTAAGTTGGGGCCGACCTAGTTGAGTAAAGGTGAAGTGAAAGTAAAAGTATAAATAGAGAGTGTGACTCTCTCATTTGACATATTCACACACTCACTCACTTCATATTAGTGAGAGAGAGGAGGAATGTGCACAAATGGAGGAAGAGTATGTTGCTGGAGATATCTACCTTTTGGGTTTGATCTTTGTGATCCTTGTATTGGTGCTTATTCTATCTCTGAGGAAGTTGTGGGGTTTTTCACCTTCTTGGTTTTCCTTGATGAAATGCTTTGTGTCTCTTGTCTCTTGTCTCTTGTATTTGATATGTTGTACATGTTTTTCTCTCAGTTAAGATCCTAGATAATATTGAATTAAATGATGGAAAACTAACATGGTATTAGAGCTAGACTGAAGGAAGGCATGGTATGGAATTTATGACACTTGTTGCACTTGCGACAAATTGGAAGCTAGGGATTGATATAGAAAAAACCAGCCATCATAGAAATTTCTCTATAAATCCATTTTGGCAAAGTTTCAAGATCTGAAACTTCTAAAGGTAGAATATAACATCCCCATGTACCTTGTGTCTGAATCACAACATCTAATTCGTTGTACTTTCGATTTTATGATCCGTACAATCTAGGGTTTCTTCCTCTTCCAAATCTCATTCACAAACAGGTGACCTAGGAAAAAAGGTCACAACTTCGGATAGAAAGATCCAAATAAAATTCTGTAAAAAGTGGAAGTAAGGGCACGGACTATAGTTTCATAGGTCCGATTTTTAGAGGTTGAAGTTGAACCAGTGACACGTGGCACTCCGTACAATTTAGCTATCATGTTTTATCCCATAAACCGGTAACGTTGCGACATTTGGAATATCTCTCTCTCAGAAAATCCATTTAAGGTCATACTTGTGGGGTTGGAAAGATGACAGGTTAGGATACTATAGGATGAATTTTCAGACCCCATGGATCCAAAATTTCAGAGATGCACCAAAAAAATAAGGAACATATTTTTGTGAAATAGAATAAGATTCTGTGCATTCTCATTTTTGGTTTGTCACTACTGCGGGAAATGAGGACTTTTGACAGAAGTGGAATTTTGGAGTGATCTCAGCATAGGATTTCTCTTCTCAAGAAAATTGAAATTTAGAGACCAAGATCAATTTTTTTGGTTGGGCAGAACCTCAGGATCCATCAAACCCTAGTCCAGGATTTTGATAAAAAAGGTGGAAAATTATGGTTTCTGCAAAAGTTGAATTTTTTGGAATCTGAGACCACGGCTAGAAGCTCCTCAGAAAAATCGAAGTTTAGAGTACAAGATCCAATTTTTTGGTTGGGCAGAAGAATGGGCATTATCAAACCCTAGTTCGAGATCCTGTCGAGAAGATCCAAAAGTTTCAAAGGCAATTTTGAGGGGTCAAATTTTGCAGTTTTCAGAACTGAAGTATACCAGCTTGATCAGCTCAACAAGGCACATCTTTCCATCCATTCAAAAGTTTGAAATTCAAAATTTGAGTTTTTAGGATTTCTATGACAAACCCTAATCCATCTCCAGATCCAGTTTCAGCAAATCAAAATGGATTGGGTTAATCCTAGAAGAGAATGAATTGGTCACCTGTATAAGTGAAGAAGTTCCAATTCTAGAGGGAGATGAGGCTAAGGCCTTACATAAAAAGACTACAAGAAATCTCGACATGTATGACTTGAGGAGATATAGGTATATTTTGAAATCTGTCCATGATTAAGTTTATGATATGTTTGTCTTCATATTATTGAGGTTAGTAATAATCTTGATTAATTTTAGACTTGTCTTATCACCCTAGTAAAAGTATAAATGCATGTGAATGATAGAATACATTCATTGATTAGGGTTATGACACTTATGATTGTACTAATGCACTATGATGTTGTATGAGGTTGATGTTGTTCGCTAACATTAAAGGTACATCAAGAAATACAAATCAAGTTCTAGATCAAGAACATATGACCATGGTGACATGAAGACAAAGACTCATCCATAGCCATTATAGAAGCTATACTTACAAGGAATGTATATTTGGGTCTACAATGGTTAACTTATGAGTTATGCAGGTTACTAGCACAGGTCATTGAAGAGAACAAGAAGACATTGTTTGGGTATGTTAGACATATGATAATCCATGTATGTTTTTCCTATATCAAGTTAGAATCCTACCTTGTGTTAGGATCTTATATTTAAGTAATCAAGGATTTATGCATATTATGTTTCTTACTTTGATTGATGATATGACTAACCAGAAGAGTCCTATGGTCAAATAAGAATATGCATGAGTAAAAGAAGTCTTCCCTGAAACCTTGAATACTAACGCATATTACCTATGTATGAAATGATCATGACCATACATATTTAAGATTATTTATAATCATAATGTTTTGATAGTATTGAGATTATACTAATGAATGTATGATTATGTATGGGATCTTGAGGATGACACAATCATGACACTAGTGCACACTTAAGCATGCATAGTGGTCCAGGATGAATATAAGTTCAAGGACAAGTAATCTAGGAAGAAAAGATCAAAAGGGAGCACACTCCAGAAAGCAAAGATCAAGAGGGAGTCCACCCAACAACTAAACAAAGATAAGTATTTGAATTGTCATTTCTTATGATTACTTAAATGATGTTGTTTAGTCATGTACATACTTATGTTCCTAGATTTAAGATGTATATTATGCATTTTAGAAAAGTTGCATTAATGAACAAGATACTACTAATATAGTAATGGGTAAGTGGCCTATGGTGCTGTACAACATCCCATTGCTACTTATCTAGAATGAAACCTCTTTGCTGACATGTTGGGAGTAGTGCACACTCTTAACAAATGTTTTGGTAGAGATGGAAGGCATCTAGAAATTTACCATGTAAATACGGGATATGGATAAATGTTGTATTGAAGCATTGGCTAAGATAATTGCATGACTGTATGACATATGTTTTTATGTGTAAGATTTTGTTATGAAAACTATGAGAAGTTTCTAATCATGCAATCTAATTTGACTTGTAGGAAAGATCATGTAGAATCACCTACAAAAGAAGGAAAAAAACATTTGTCCCAAGCGATGAAGTTCAAGAAAATTACCTATTGAAGATATTGAAGAATCTGAAGTTTCCAGGATCCGGGATGCAGTAATGGAAGGATGCCATGGTCGAGGAATACTAGTCGATCATGAAGAATGATGTTTGGGATGTTGTCCCAAGACCATAAGGGAAGTCTATTGTGACTTCCAAGTGGATCTATAAGATCAAACATGCTACAGATGGTAGCATAGAGAAATACAAGGCAAGTGATGAAGTGGAAGATACACTAGATGGATGTCAAGACAACTTTCTTGAATGGTGTAGTCGAAGAGGAAGTGTATGTGGAGAAGCCACTCGGTTTTGAGACACATGACAGAGAGTCATATGTGTGTAAGTTGAAGAAAGCCTTGTATGGCTTGAAGCAAGCACCCAGGACTTGGTACGGTAGGATAGATAGCTTCCTATCCAGTTTTGGATTTACTAAGAGTAAAGCGGATGCCAACCTTTACTACAAGGTTGAGGAAGGCAATCCAGTGATACTTCTATTGTATGTGGATGACCTGTTTGTGACAGGTAAGGATAGGTTGATTTCCAACACGAAGAGGAAGCTTTCTTCCGAGTTCGAGATGAAAGACTTGGGTATGCTCCATTACTTTCTAGGTATGGAGGTGTGGCAGAGTGCAGATGGAATCTTCCTTGGACAAGGGAAGTATGCAGTAGAGATCCTGAAGCAGTTTGGGATGATGGACTGCAAGGCCATGGCCACACCTATGGAATTGAACCTGAAGCTCTTGAGTGATGCTTCATCAAAGTCGGTTGATTCCACGATGTATCATCATATGATTGGGTCCTTATGTACTTGACAAACACAAGACCAAATATTTGTTTTGCGGTGAACACATTGATCCAGTTCCTGACGGATCCTAGACATGTTCACCTGATTGCTGTAAAGTATATTCTGAGGTACCTGGAAGGTACAATTGATTATTGGCTCAAGTGATGCGAATCAAAAGTTTAACCTAGAGGGTTATGTTGATTCAGATTGGTCAAGCAGTGCTGCAGATAGGAAGAGAACTTTGAGGTGCTGCTTGTGTATGGGATCAGGTGTGATCTCTTGGTTTAGTAAAAAGAAATCCTTCATAGCACTGAGTATAGCCAAAGTAGAGTATGTCGCAGCTTGTTTGGCTAGTTGTGAGGCAGTATGGCTTAGGAAGCTACTGTTTGATTTATTTGATCTCTAGTTGGATGCTACTTATATCTATTGTAACAACCAGAGTTGTGTGAAGCTGTCAGAGAAACCGGTGTTCCATGACAGGTTGAAGAATATTGAGATCAAATATCACTATATCAGGGATATGTTGTAGAGAGGAGCAGTGAAGCTCCTGTATGTTGCGACAAATGAGCAAATTGCATATGTGTTGACCAAACCACTAGCCAGAGTGAAGTTCGAGTACTTCAGAGAGAGGCTTGGTTTTCTTCATATAGATGATACTTCGAGGAGGAAGTGATGGAACACATTTGTAGGAGCCATTCCAAGCATGGTGGTAGGAGGGTCCTTCCCATGGCTATGGATGTAAGCGTTGTGTGATATGCATCAGGACAATGCTGTGACGATGATCTGGATGATCATGCAATGATGATATGCATTAGGACAATGTTGTGACGATGACCAGGATGATCATGAGCATCAGGATGATGCTTCGTGCGAGGATGATTAGGAGGATCATGAGTATTAGGATGATACTCCGTGGCCGTGGATAGGTTGTGCGATAAGCATATAATAGCACCCTGGGAGATTTGCATATACTCTTGGTAGGTTTTTCCTATGGCATATAATAGATCCCTAGGAGATATGGCAGATGCTCTTTCGAGGTTTTACTTAGAGGGACATATAATAGCGCTATGGGAGATTTGCAGATACTCTTGCTAGGTTTTTCCTATGGCATATAATAGATCCCTGGGAGATCTGGAAAATGCTCTTTCATAGTTTTGTTCGTGGCATGTAATTTCACCCCGAGAGATCTTGCAGGTTGTGTTCGGCATGTAATCCATCTTGGGATGCTCTTTCTAGGTTTTTCTTGGCAGCATATAGTAGCTCCCTAAGAGATCTTGCAGGTTGTGTTGGGCACGTAATCAGTCCTAGGATACTATTGCTAGGTTTTGCTTGGTTGGTCGCATATAATAGCTCCCTGGGATTTCCTGCAGGTTGTGTTGGGCACATAATCAGTCCTGGGATGCTCTTGCTAGGTTTTGCGAGGTCACATGTAATAGCTCCCTAGGAGATCCTATAGGTTGAGTTGTGAGCTCGTAATTAGTCCTTGGATTCTCTTTCTAGGTTTTGTTGATGCACATAATTAGTCCTGAGATTCCACTGGATGACCGCTCGCAGAGATGATGAAGACCTATAGGAGGCTAGGCCTACATCCATCATGAAAAAGGGTTGGCTCTGTAGAACTTCCTATGACAAGAAGAATTTAGAGATAGCCCAAGTGATCAAGATGACGAGTACAGTAGCAGTGATGATGATGCTCCATGATCCAGTGATGATGATCTAGCTCCAGTATTAAAGACTTGTGTCTATATGTATTGATGACCTGTGTCAAGAGAATACCATCCTAGTTAAGAGGGAGTGTTGATGTATTTGTAACTTCGGAAGATATTCACTTGTATATTGTATGTATTACATTTGTACTTCATTGTATCCCCAATGGAGATGTATTATTCCTCCGATTGGAAGTGTAATCAGTTGTACTTGCAAGTGTCGCAAGTTATATTGTAAGTGTCGTAACTTATATGTGATGGGTTATTAGACCACCTTGATGGGGTAGGCCCTATATGAGTTATGTGGTTCAAAGGGTTATTAGACCACCTTAGGGAGGTCGGCCATGTATGAGTTATGTGGGTTAAAGGGTTATTAGAGCACCCTAGTGGGGTCGGCCCTATCAACATTATGTTAAGTGGTTAAGTTGGGGCCTACCTAGTTGAGTAAAGGTCAAGTGAAAGTAAAAGTATAAATAGAGAGTGTGACTCTCTCATTTGAAATATTCACACACTCACTCACTTCGCATTAGTGAGAGAGAGGAGGAATGGGCACAAGTGGAGGAGGAGTATGCTGCTGGAGACATCTATCTTTTGGGTTTGATCTTTGTGATCCTTGTATTGGTGCTTATTCTATCTCTGAGGAAGTTGCGGGGTTTTTCACCTTCTTGGTTTTCCCCGGTGAAATGCTTTGTGTCTCTTGTATCTTGTCTCTTGTGTTTGATATGTTGTACATGTTGTTCTCCCAGTTAAGATCCTAGATCATATTGAATTAAATGATGAAAAACTAACATTGTCTCATCATCATAGGAAGATGAACCCCCTTGAGCGCAAAAAAATCCCATATGCTTATGGAATTTTCTTCTGGTCTTTTGACATCTAGTTGATAAAAATATTGTAGACCTACTGGATGTCTCACTTTTCTCTAGCCTTCCTAAACTCCCCTGGCTCAAGGAAGATAGATATGACAAATACCTATTTGGGTCTACCTGCACCATGGGAATTTTTTTTATATAGGACCACAAGGAATAACGCCTCTTAAAAGGTGACGTGTAGCACCTTTTATAAGGTGACTTGTACCGCATTCCCCTTCTGAAAATGTAGGAATCCAAGTGATGAGGAAGAGGATCACTTTATCTTTCTTAGGAGTAGAAATTCATGCAATTATGAGTTGTCTTTTATTGCTCCTTTGGGTCTTGAGTCCCATATCACACCATCTAACTATCTTTGTCGTCATGGCCCTATAGTCTCTCTCATCCCATCAGTTTGGGTTCATTGCCTCGGTGATTGAATTACACTCACATTTAGTAAGATATTTATATTTAGCAATAATAATATAAAATAAAAATAACTAACCATTATGCAAAAATTCTAAAAGTTTTTATGACTTTCAAAACGAAGATCTTTGAGGTGGTTAATAACTGTTCACAAATCTTCAAAAACAATATTTTATATAATGTTGAGAAACTTGTATAATCTTATTCAAAATCTAAACTGAAATACAGACAGAGCATCATTCTTCAGATAGATACAGACTCAAGATTTATACTTAAGGAAGTATCAGGTTTCTGGAGTGATTTGATACCACGAGGGCCATCCACAGAGCATACTCTTGTTATTCCTTTTCCTAACAGAAGTTAGACTTAAGGAGAGACAAGGTTTTTGTTTCAATCTAATACGACAAATGCTAGTTGCAGAGCATACACCTTTTATCAGACTCAGACACATAGCAGAGAGAGACCAAACTCGAATGCCTCAAATGGTTCTCTACCTAAAACTTAGAGATGATAGGCCCACTCTCTTAGCTGAATGGAATCTTATTATGATAATCTGAATGGATAGGCCCCACTCATAGCCAAATACTTTTGAGATATTTACAAAACATCGAAGTATGGGGGACCATATAATTCTCGAAAGACATTGGATTGAGTATCCCATGCCTTTGAATAAACAAACCTTAGGACCACGTGTCTATTCTGATGCATGTGGACTTCTATGCATATTTTAACAAGCGATTGTTCTTTCTTTTGAATGTAGTACTCAAGGATTTGATCCTCAGTCATCTTTGTCAGCAAAATATCTTTGACTTGTTCGAGAGATTCTCCAACGTCTTGTTTTAGATTATAAATAACAGTTGGTTCTAATGTTGTCAAGTTGATGCTGAATGACTTCCACCAGTCTCTCATCCAATCAGTGCCATAGAATGGAGGATCCTCATGGATATGTGTAATTTGATGTCCAAAATTTAGCATGGTATAATATGTTCTATCTATATTTTCTTTTCTCAAGAAATTCCACCATAATTTTTCATATTTTCCATAAGTGTGGGTAGTACTTGGAAACCGAAGACTAACATCTTGATGTGGCCATGCTTTCAAAGAATGTATCCGGTTAATACATTAGTATTGATGGTCTAGTTGTAGCTTGGGGTGATGTGTAGAGACCTCTGTCATGATTAAGTTAAGATCATGGTAGAGGTGTGTTAACCAATTGCTTGCATCAGCTGCTTTTCGCAGGGAGTTGTTGTAAATCATCTCTGGTACAATACTGGATCCCATGGGAATTCTTCTGAGTTCTGGAACTAGTCTAATAAAAGCATCATATCCATGTAAGTTAGAATCTAATACTTCAGTATGTCTAAACTCCCACCTAGGTTTAAACCAAATAAAACCAAACCCTATAATCAACCTTAGGACCTTCCTCACACAAGGATTAGTCTCTGGGGTTCTTACAATACAAATATATATATGTGTGTGTGTGTGTGTTTTTAAAAGACTATCTACTACTAAAACAAATTTTCACAAATTAAACACACCACACTTCTATGAAATGAAACACCTACATGAAATTAACTTACGGAAAGTAAACACACTTAAACGTACAGAAGGAAAATCACATTTTCATAAGAGTAAATTGCAGGAAAGTAAACTACCTAAATTTGCAGAAAAAAAGCAGACGTACAAGAAATTAAACTATGCAAAAGTAAACTATCTATGCTTACAGAAAGAAAAGTACAATTAACTATGGGAAAGTAAACTATCTACGTTTGCAAAAAGTACACCTAACTATGGGAAAGTAAATTATCTACGTTTGTGGAAAGAAAGGTACACCTAACTATGGGAAAGTAAACTATCTACATTTGCGGAAATAAATGTACGCCTAACTATGGGAAAGTAAACTATCTACGTTTGCAAAAAGTACACCTAACTATGGGAAAGTAAACTATCTATGATTGCTGAAAGAAAGGTAAACCTAAGGGAAATCAATCAAACTTTGCATAAAGTAAACACACTTGTGTGGAAAATGAACCACAAGGATATAGGGCACCCCACTATAGTGGATGCGCAGGTTCTTACCTCTTGTCTTACAATTCTCCCCTCCCCCTTGTTGTGTAATGTAAAAGCATCGTTGATAATAGAAGATGTGGTTTGCACGAATAGAGTTAGATCTGCAACATATCAATCTATCTTACTAAGAAATGGTGAGTTTCTATATCAGCAAATGAAAAGATTATCACAAGTTTCTAAAGATCTTTATTCATTCATCAAAACTCATTAAGATCTAAAGCCATTTGAGAATTAAATTCATACATGATAAGCAAAATTCAAACTCTTAGATGGTAGAAACTTGAATTCATTCATATTAAAACAATGAAGAAGTACATCCTTTCCATGGATCTTGGTGTGAATCCCTCTTCCATTGCCACGAGCTTCCCTTTTTTCACCCTTGCTTTTGAATAATTTGAGCTCTTTCTCCTGCTTCAGAATCTCTCCAGCATGCCTTTGCTCTTCCTTTGTATGTTTTCTACAATCCCTCCTATGCCTTTCTTATATAGCATTGGGAAATGAGCCTTCAAGTTTCTCTTTTCAATGTGGGATTGTCCCTTTTCATATTTTTTTATTATTTTTGCTCAAAAACCCACTTTTCCATAGTTTGTAGGCTTTTTTACACAACTTAGCATACTTTAAGCACATTTATTGCACTTTAAATGCATTTCTCTTCACTTATTGATTGGTGTAGCTTAGTTTTGGACCTTTCATGAGTGGTTCGATGACCGAACCTAGTCTCCTTAGGTTCTTACTGTCTTCACCTAATCCTTCCATTTATGGGAGAAGTGATTAGATCAGAGAGGAATTGTCTCTAAATGTACTTTTGTTCTGTCTTCATGTTGCGGGCGCATAATAAAAATGTGCTTCTTCTGTCACATGACTAGGGGTGTTAATTTGATTGTTATCAGATGCCCCCTAATGTGTGAGGTTCGAAGCAGAGCCATGGGATGAAATACATTACTGAAATTTGTACTCTGTATACTAATACTCTTTGTACTGATACTCTTTATCGTTCAAAGCAAGGACAAGGGAAGAAAATCTCACAGGTGCAGGGTTGAGGATCACACCTGCAAAACATAGCAATTTATCAAATATATAATATCTTCCTAAGGCAGGCATACCGATGCTCAACAGTAAACAAGCATGGCCACGAACAATACACAATGGATCCATGTCAAAAGCAATTTTTTCTGAAATGTAAACATGCACTTTGATGAGTGCGAGAAAAAATTCTTTATTGAACTTCTGACATGGCAGTCTAATCTTGCATAGCTCAGGTAGTGCATGTACAAGTGATACAACTGTTTCTCCTAAGTTTTTCAATACAAACTGATGATAATATGAGTTTATATCATGCAAATAAGTGATCTCTTGTCGAGCATAATAAAACACCATCTGATTACCGGTCATTGATATATACCATTAACAGATTTGAAGAGACCCACCAATAATGATGATGGACTCTAATGTACTGAGTACAAACTAGCAAGTGTGAATAGATGTTCTAAAGTCAAACACTTGTAGAATCAAACAAGCAGGGGTCATTGATGTATACCCACTGTCATTTGGGAGGAAGCTTGCCACTAATGACTACAAGATCCAAGGTACTCTTGAGTTTCTAGATCCATGTCCTAGATGATGGTTTGATGTCGATAGGAATATATCCATAGGAAGGAGGGCATTAATGCATCCCACATCAACCGATATGAAACAAAGATCAATAGCCTGATATAATTTGGTAGAACTGCAAGATCCAACACTGTATACTAACACAAGGAAGGCCGACATGATGGGTCAGGAATATTTGACTTGGTTTGAACTTCCCTTGAACACATAAAACGACGCAGAATGGACACTTGGAAACATAGGACTTTGAGTAACTGACCTTAATGAAATCCGCTAATGCCAGATGCATTAACAAAAGCTCCATTGGTGATGGGAAGGATAACCCATCGGTGGAGATCAGTTCAAAATATTGGTACAGTTTCCTAAGGCTAATGTAGATGGTGTACTGACAGCAGATACAATATTATGTGTTGTTTTCAAGGGAGAAAAGGTCTGACTGTTGGCGTTTTCTTCGAAGTTTATAATATGAAGCGATTCAAGTCTCTCCCTTTTTGGATTTTTGTGTTTTCCAATTTTTTTTTTAACCTTTTTCATTTATTAGCTTGAAAGAGAATAAAGCATGCTATGATATATTAGAAGAAATGAGTGTCTCAAGGGCATGTGCCTAAATGTCAAGGGCATGGGTTAGGCCAAGGAAAAGATACGTATTGCAAACAAAGGCTGAGCTAGTTATGTACACTCTTACAGATGATTCCTCCATGGCTATGGGTCAAATATACAGAAGCAATGGTTCATAGGCATCTTGTAACAAAAAGTGACTGCAAATGCAAATACGCAACATAAGCAATAAGCAACGAAGCAGTTGGCACGGATGTTCCAGTGGATATTTTAACATATGCTTATGTAAAATGACAAAAAGTAGGGATCCCATCAGGATATGGTTAGAAATGTATGAACGAGAAATATGCGGTCTCAAACTCCAAGTCATGATGGGACTAATAGGGATCCCAAGCCTATGAGAGTAACTCAGCATGTGCACCAAAATGGAAAAAGGGTGCTCACTAGGGTGTCCCATGTTCAGTAGGCTATGTTTTTGGAATGGTGGAAAATACAGATATGAAGGGTTGACCCACCAATTCCCAACAGGTTCGACCCTATGGCAAGTTTGGGTTGCAAAAGGTTCAAATGCATCTTCACAAAGGGATAGCCTAAACCTATATGCAAGTTTCCAAATATACCAAATAAGATCGAGGAACATGCAGATCATGCTCCTATACTTGGATAGATTTATATCAAGTATTCTCCCAGTGGCCCCACAAAATATGTCCTTAGGTGGGTGCAACCAAATGTTTACAACTTCAGGGATATCTTCATTTGATGATAAAATGTAATCCAAAAAGTCATGTGAGCTAGGAGATCTCACATCCCAAATGGGCCAAGTAACCGAATCATATTCCTCCATCAATGGAATATTTTGATCCGAATTAGCTAAAGCTATTTGAGTAGCTTGGTTTTAAACCTCTACGATAGATAGAGGTGATCCAAATGCTTAGCAACATGTAAATGACATTACACAAAGTGAGGTCCCTTCATCCACTATGGTCAGACATATGTTCTTACCATGAGTCGTTACTTTAATCTGAAAAGCAACTTCGGAAAAGATCCTACATATTGAATGGTCTATGTCTGATGTGATCAAAGTCTTATCGGGTGGATCAACAACGCCAATTGTAGACAATAGTTCCTTTCTTTGCGCAGAATGACATTGCCATACCTCCAAGGCCGACATGGCACATGGTACTTGAGCTAGGTCCTCAAGAACATTACCGTTCTAAGCAACTCACGTGTTAGGATTATGCATTATTCTATGTAGAACACCTTTGGGGGGTATGGTACTAAAGATATGGTTGGTTTTTCAATGTAGAGATAACCACTTGGCTGTGATTCTAATTGATCCGATGTATTAGGAGAGACATCATAAGAATCAGTTCTTGTTTGAATGTTCATCTCAGGATCACACAAGAAGACATTGGCATCGGGATCATTGCCCCCTTGCGGGGGTTTGGCTGGTTGCCCCCTGGCGGGGGTACCGGGGTCAAAATAGTGGGTTGTTGTTTCCCACCGCATTGAAGCATAGTTGGTGCATCTTTGTTCTCAGAGTTAGCATTTTGATTACTCTTGTATTTCTTCTTCTTGTCCCTAAGGTTTTTGGACTCGACTATAAGGATTTCAGAATTCTGGGAAGGATTATCACTTTGCTTACCCTTATACTTCTTCTTCTTCCCTCTGAGGTCTATGGATTAGACTACGAGGATGTTAGAATCATTGGAAGGATTAGCAGGTTCCTGCATTTCTTGGCCAGCTGTGGGTTGCGAATTCTGAATAGAAACTTGTCCCAAATGTGGGGTAATTTGTTCAAGATGGTTGATGGAATCTGTCATACTGTTGACATGATGTTCATGTGGCAGCCTAGCTGGATCAAATGCAGGTCTTGTAGGTTGGTTCTCAAAATATTGGTTACTTTCTAGAACCTGACCACTCCACTTATGTGGTCCTTGGGTGTGATAAGAATTCCAAGGTGGGTTTCCCCTTTGCGAAGGTTGACCCCAAGAAGTTTGGCTACTTCCTGAAACATGACCATTGGGTGGATTGCCTCCTTGCGGAGGTGGGGTCCAAGAAGATTAGTTATTTCCTAGATCCCAACCATACCATGGCGGTTGAACTTGGTATTGAAAACCATTCCAAGGTTGACTGCCTCCTTGTGGAGGTGGAATCCAAAAAGATTGGGTACGTCCTGAATATTTCCCAGTCCATTGTGAACTAGGTTGCATGTATGGATTTCACCCTTGCAGAGGTATGTTCCATTGAGATTGGTTACTTGGTGGAACACTACCATTCCATTGTGGGATAGGACTAAGGGGTGGATTTCCCCCTTGCGGGGGTATATTCCATTGATATTGGTTACTTGGTGGAACATTACCACTCCATTTCTAGTTTCCTTGGTTTAGATAAGCGTTCCGAGGTTGATTTTCTCCTTGCGAAGGTGTGCCCCAAGAATATTGGATACTTCCTGAAACCTCCCCACTCCATGGCGGAATGGGGTTGATAGGTGGATTTTTGATAGGCATTATGCTAGGATAGGTCGGAGGATAACTCCCCAGTATGGTCGCCAATCTGATAATAGGAGATGTGGTTTGCAAGTAGGGAGTTAGATCTGCAACATATCAATCTATCTTACTAAGAAATGGTGAGTTTCTATGTCATCAAATGAAAATATTATCACAAGTTTCTAAAGATCTATATTCATTCATCAAAACTCATTAAGATCTAAAGCAATTTTAGAATTAAATTCATATATGATAAGCAAAATTCAAACTCTTAGATGGTAGAAACTTGAATCCATTCATATTAAAACAATGAAGAAGTAAATCCTTACCATGGATCTTGGTGTGAATCCCTCTTCCATTTCCATGAACTTTCCTTTCTCCACCCTTGCTTTTGAATATTTTGAGCTCTTTCTCCTCCTTCAGAATCTCTCCAGCATGCCTTTGCTCTTCCTTTGTGTGTTTTCTACAATGCCTCCCATGCCTTTCTTATATAGCATTGGGAAATGAGCCTTCAAGTTTCTCTTTTCAATGTGGGATTGTCCCTTTTCATATTTTTTGATTCCCCACTTTTTCATAGTTTTTTGGCTTTTTTACACAACTTAGCATACTTTAAGCACATTAAATGCACTTTAAATGCATTTCTCTTCACTTATTGATTGGTGTAGCTTAGTTTTGGACCTTTTATGAGCGGTTGGATGACCGAACCTAGTCTCCTTAGGTTCTTACTGTCTTCACCTAATCCTTCCATTTGTGGGAGAAGTGATTAGATTAGAGAGGACTTGTCTCTGAATGTACTTGTGTTCTATCTTCATGTTGTGCGCACATAGTAAGAATGTGTTCTTTTGTCACATGACTAGGGGTGTTAATTTGATTGTTAACAATCCTATCTACCTATACTTCAACCCCTTTGAGCACCTCCCCAGCAACGACGCCAAAATGTTGGTAAAATTATGTGCTAGTTAATTCCCAATATGAAATTGTCAACCCGGGGCTCGTAAGCTTTGAGGTACTAGCACTGTATGTGCAAGATTGAAGGAAAACCTAATATAATTTGACTTAGTCTAATGTTGATAAACACACTTCAATAAAGAAAATGAACTATGAACTACGAATGTAAATTTTCTATTCCTATCTCAAATTGTAAGTTGTGCTAGTCTACAAACTAATTACTAATTACAATTTAATAAACTAATTTTATAAATCCAATTACAAACTAATTTAAAAGCACCTACATTCGTCAGCATCTAAGTTTCTAAAACTTAAAAACTAAAGCACTACTAACTTACCAAATGAAGAACCTACTTTATTAATCCAAGCATCAAGAATGAACTCCAAACTAAAGAAACCAAACTAATTAATTAAAAATAAATTACAAACTAAACTAATATAAATGAACTAAATTGAGTTAACTAAATTAAATTACAAGTTTATGTAAATTTCAAATTGAAGAAATTACCAAATAAAGAAACAAACTAAATTACAAACTACAAATTAGATTACAAGCTACAAGTTAAATTGCAACTAAATTATGAACTACAAATTTCAAACTAAATTACAACTATATTAAAAATGCCACAAACCAAATTGCAAACCGAATTCCAAATTCTATTTAAAGACTCCATGAACGATGTATTCAAGGTTTATATATCTAAGGCTTTACATAAATTCATTCAAACACACAATCAATGCATATATGTAGAGCATGTTTGAAGTAAATATTGCGCCATAGAACCAATGATGAAAGTCAATGGAACTTAATCAAATGTAAAAACACTTGGTTAATGAATCGATCGAAGCACCAAATGAATCACAAAGACGTCATGGAAGGATTGGACCCAATCCATATAGACAGAGCATATCTGAAATAAGTTTATCCCATTCAGACCTGCTTTCAGATCTGCATTTGAACCTACATTTAGACCTACATTCGAACATGCATTCAAATGTGCATTCGAACCTGCATTCAAACCTACATTCAGAAAATTAATTCGAAATAATATAAAAATGGAATTGCAAATAAAAGAAAACTACAATCCACCAAGACTCGAAATTAACATGTTCAAAATAAAATTCATATTACAAATCAGAAAAAAAAATTATACTTTAAATTAAAAGACTACAAACTAAGCATTAAAAATTAATTAATATAAATTATAAATTAAACAAACTACCTAATAAACTAGTATACATTACAAAACAAAGAAATTATCATAAAGTACAAACTAATATAAATTACACACAAGTAAAACAAATAAGTTAAAACATATCAAATTACATAATTTTTAATTCCTAAACATAAACTTTAGTTTCTATAATAAAATTCCTATTCTATTATCACAAACGTTAATTCAAACTTCAATTAAATTCAAATCCTCATTCAAACTTCAGTCTCTGTAAATATATTCAAACTTTGATCAAATTATGGTGGATGGAATCTTATATAAGTGAATTCAAAGTATGAGCTTTTATACAAATGGATTCCAACATTGAATTATTACATCGTTGACGCGATTATTTCTGAGAATTCCCGAGAGGATTTTAAACAAATTTCATAGGGCGAACTCAATTCCATCATGTTTTATTCTTGTCATATATATACCATTCCAACTCATTCAAAGTGCATTTAACAGAGGTTGATTCTGGTAGGCAAAGAACATCATATTAAATCTGAAGTTTAAAATGAAGAACCAAGTCTACATGTAAGAAAATATTCTACAGGCAACGTTAATGAAATGAAATGAACTAAGAGCATTCAATCTAAACCTGTTCCACTCCTGCACAAAACAAAAATAGTTAATCCAAATTCTAAATTTATGAAAGTGAAAGCTAAAGCAAAATTTCAAAGGAAAGAAAAATACGATCTAGAAGATGGCCAGTCCCTAGAGATTCACACACAATATATACATAGAACTTGCTTTCTAGAAAACCAATTCTCATTGAAGAGAGAAACTGATTTACAATATGAATCAGAATTTTGCCCAAATTCTCCTCTGTTGTGCAATTACCAGCTATTGGGTTTATATAGTATTTACATGAGCATAGAATCCAATGATTTAGTTTCCATAGAGTTAATACAATTTTCTAAAATTCAAAACTATTCAACAACTGTATTGGATTCCGCCACGCTTCTTGTAGATGAATGAAAAACCTACGTGGAATCTTGGAGGTGGAGAAGCATGAGAGGACCACTATGAACAAAACCCAAGTTTTTGTTTTTGCCATGAATGCCTCTAAGTACCCGAACCAATGATTTCAGAGGTGCGAATGATAGTCTGAATGACCATCCGAATGCGAAGGAAGGTTTGAATGAGTTTCTGAATGACAGTCTGGATGACTATGCGTGTGCGAATGGAGGTCTGAATGAGCTACCGAATGACCTGTAACTGTAATTAGTTCATAAATATGGATTCTGAGCGGAATTCATGCTGGATTGTTTATCAATATGATGATTGGGTGCTAGGTTTCAATGTTGCTGGGTTCCATAGTTGTGGAATCGTGGTATTCACAATCTTCCTCATCCTTTATGTGCACCCTCCTTCTCCTCACGATGCATGATTTAATCTTCTATGACCTGCACATAATAAAAGAAACGTTTTATTAAATTATACTCAAAGGAATGAAACGTAAAGGCAATGTAATGGTTATGAAAGGGTTTTAAAATTAAAGAGATTAAGTCACAATAGAGTATGAGGTGGCTTAATATATATGTGGGCTTTTAAATAACCACCATACCCAGCGTCACCCCATTCAAAAGTTAATTCAAATGATTTTTTTAATATCTTAATCATTTAATATTTTAATCATTTGTTTATTTAAAACAATATTAAAGTCTAT
Source organism: Larix kaempferi (assembly GCA_027924585.1). Lineage (NCBI taxonomy): Eukaryota > Viridiplantae > Streptophyta > Pinopsida > Pinales > Pinaceae > Larix > Larix kaempferi. The sequence goes on along the minus strand of BSBM01000259.1, from coordinate 9,466,252 downwards.
CATCAAATTACACTTTTGATTTGCATGTGCAGGTATATAGGACCAGCAAGAACCAGAAAACAAAGGTAATTCAAACCAATAAACCAATGTGAAACATGCTATCAAACCTAGGGCGGAACTTAGGGTCGGATGAAGGGTCAGATGGAGTACCGAAAGGCTTATCATTTGCACAATATTGCATTTAATACATAAAAAATAACAGGTTAGGCTTCGTTTATGTTTAATAGTTTAAATTGATAAAATAAAGTAAATGATAGCTTCATTAAACATAGATGTACTAAATTATAGGTGCATGAGCTATGAAAGTAGCGAAAATGAGGTCATGAAAATGGACAATTTTCAGAGCCCAACAATCACTAGTTTGACAGAAATGTGAAAATGGATCAACACTTATTAACTCAAAGCATAATCAACTAATGAAAATTAACTGATAACAATCTGAGGATTAAGCACATACAAATTTACCTTGTAGCTTGATTGTCAATTGAAAAATTAACATTTATTGATTAATTTTTGTTAATCATTTGCAGAAATAGATAAATGTTTTAATTAAATAAATCCATTTAAAACATGTGATACACAGATCATGAGTTAAGAGAAATATGAACAAGTGATCAATGCATGAATAGTAATTGCAAAATCAAACAACATTCAGTCCAATGATTAAGGTGGGAAAATAAAATATCATCAAATAAATTTAACAACATAGACAAAGAAGGTACCAAAAGAAACTAACTTTGATTCATCAAGTCTGCAAGAAATTACAAGATCTTATGTGGAATAGTGTTTTTCCTGTCCTTCTCTGGTGATTTTCTCCTCCAAAATACATCATCCCCCACCTACGATACATCTACCCCTTTACATAATAATTACAATATAGTTACAGAGGGAAAATTTCCCATGAAAAGGGATTACAAAATCGAATTGGACTAAGAATAACACATATTTCATTAAATTTGGAATTATACAAGGGATCTAGAATTTAGAACTTCAACAAGATTGAGTTTTCAAAAAATGAAAAACCAAAAAATTACTTAATTCGGTCATTTCAATCTTTATATTCACCATTTTTTTATAATATTATCAATATAAGCTATATAAAATCAAATTTATATAAAGTTGAAGCATATCTTCCTAATATTAAACTTAGATTCCTTACATTATTTTATTATTATAATTTTTTAATTTGTAATAATATTTGAGTTGATCAAGGTTTACCTCATCTCATGAACAATAGATGTTGCAAGAAATTTCTTACCTATTAAGTTATCTACCTATTAAGTTATTTGTATGTTGAAATTATTAACCATTCTATTTATAATTTGATAAAGCATATATTGTGCATGTGTTGAATTACCATATTAGTAAGAGATTGTCTCCATTTTAGAGTGACCTACAAAGTTATTTAATGATATAGTAGTCAATGTGTTTGTTACTGTAACAAATTTATGTATTGGCATAGTAACTTATTAATTCCCAATCTTGATAATGGGTGGCTATAACATGGAGATTTTTTCTCAACTTCAAGAAACAACAAGAACTGGAAATGCCTAGGAATTGGCTGAAACCTCTAATACCATGAAAAATTATTAGCTCATATAGTCACTGTAATATTGAAGCTGTGGATGAGGACACTACCCCTAATCATATTTAGAATATTGACTAGAAAAACAATTAGTAACATATACACAAGCAACAACATGGAAAACTAGGTCATACTCTATTTTATTTTCTTCCCTTTATATGTATTGTCGAGTACGGATCTAGAATTTAGAACTTCAACAAGATTGAGTTTTCAAAAAATGAAAAACCTAAAAATTACTTAATTCACTCATTTCAATCTATATATTCACCATTTTTTTTACAATATTATCATTATAAGCTATATAAAATCAAATTTATATTAATTTGAAGCATATCTTCCTATGCTTAAACTTAGATTCTTTACATTATTTTATTATTATAATTTGTAATTTGTATTAATATTTCTTACCTATTAATTTATCTAATGACATTATTTGTATGTTGAAAGTATTAACCATTTTATTTATAATTTGATAAAGCATATATTGTACATGTGTTGAATTACCATATTAGTAAGAGATTGTCGCCATTTTAAAGTGACCTAGAAATCTATTTAATGACATAACACTCAATGTGTTTGTTACTATAACAAATTTATGTATTGGCATAATAACTTAGTAATTCTCAATCTTGATAATGGGTGGCTAGAACATGGGGGGTTTTGCTCAACTTCAAGAGACAACGAGAACTGGAAATGTCTAGGAATTAGGTGAAACCTCTAATACCATGAAGACGTATTAGCTCCTATAGTCATTGTAATATTGTACTTGTGGATGATGACACTACCCCTAATAATATTTAGAATATTGACTAGAAAAATAATCAATAACATATCTACGAGCAACAACATGGAAAATTAGGTCATACTCTATTTTATTTTCTTCCCTTTATATGTATTGTCTATTGTATGCCTTAGGACATTTTTGTCAAGTATATAGCACAATAGGTACTTAGGCACTTCACTTTTTCCCTTCATTTTATGGGATTATTATGAGCCCACAAGTTTCTACATGTTTTGGACATTGTTAACTATCAATTATTACTTTGGATTATGTTGATTGGTTAAGCCTAGATTCCTTTTTATAATATAAATATAATCATCTAACATTTAAAGAAATATTCATTATTCAATACTATATATTATGATATGTGGTTGGCACTATTTTAGAGCCAACAAGAGAAAATATTGTATTGGATAAAGTCTAAGTATACCAATTAAGGTAAAAAAAAATTATTAATTAGAATATAAATTTTATAGTACAATCGGTTTTTTTTTCAAATACATGAAGAAAGAGGGAAAACCCATTCTAGTTATTGCAAGTGTCCAGTATTTATTTTTGAAATGTTTGAACATATTACATTGAAAAAACATTAACTAGCTACTCCCATAGTAAAGTTTTTATAGACAAAGTCTATAATATGTTGTATGTCCAGTATTTATTTTTGAAATGTTTGAACATATTACATTAAAAAACATTAATTAGCTATTCCCATAATAAAGTTTTTATAGACAGTCTATAATATGTTGCGTGTAAGTGCTTTACTGGACTCCATTAACCAAGTTTGATGGATCGAGAAGTGTGGTACATTTGAAATCAATGAATTAGAATAGAAACATTGAAGTACATTTTTGTTTCTTACAAATACAAAAGTGAAAACCCACTAAACTTATTAAAAGTGCATTTAACAATCAATTTTTTTTATAAGTATCTGTGTGTCATTAAACAATCAAAATCAAATTATTATGAATTTTTATTGGTAGTGCATTTAACAATCAAAATATTTTATAAGTATGTGTGTGTCATTTAACAATCAAAATCAAATTATTATGAACTTTTATTGGTAATTTTTATTGGAAACATTTTACAGATGTCAAAAGAAAATATTTTATAAGTCTAGGCGTGTTTTTTAATGATCAAAATAAATAATTTTGTTATGAATTGGAATAGAAACAAAGTAGTACAGTTTAATTTATTTTATTATAATATATATTCATGAAGTGTTTGAATGTATTATATTGAAAAGAATACGAATTAGCTAGCCCAACATTATCGTTTTAATAGATCGTATCTAGAAGATGATGCTTTTAAATGTTTTATTGAACTTGATTATCCAAGTTTGATGGAGTGAGAAGTTATGTCGATCTAGACAAAACATTGGAATTTGTAATTTCCATGTTAGATATTGTTTGGTGTTTGAACGTATTACATTGAAAACAATGCTAATTAACTCCAAACATTATCGTTTTAATAGATCGTATCTAGAAGATGATGCTTTTAAATGTATTATTGAACTTGATTATCCAAGTTTGATGGAGTGAGAAGTTATGTCGATCTAGACAAAGCATTGGAATTTGTAATTTCCATGTTAGATATTGTTTGGTGTTTGAACGTATTACATTGAAAACAATGCTAATTAACTCCAATATAGTTTTAATAGGCCAAAACTAGAAGATATTGATTTTAAGTGCATTATTGGACTTGATTATCCAAGTTATGGGAGAAGTTATGTTAATATAAACAAATCATTGAAAGTTTAATATTTCATGGTGTCATGTAATTTGCATGAAGTATCGTCACATGAATACATTGCAATTTAAACAAAATTTTCATATTTGTACCAAATAATATAAAACTCCTCAAATAAATTTGAAGAGAATATTCAATATACAAGAAAAATTGAAAAATGTTTCTTCATGTATTAATTGGTCCTCCAAAGAACAAAATTACATCCATGAATCATCTCCACCTAATCTCATGTTATTCGTTCAAGTAGGTCAAGGACAGCTTGTACACCATGTTTATTTATCTTGGCCTTCTTGCAATTTTCTTTCTTAGCCATCCATGCCCAAACTATGGTATCAATTGGAATAGATCCAAGCTCTATGTCATCAGGATTTGGTACCCAATATTCTTCTAATACTTTTCCATTGTATTTCCCTGAACCGGGCTTCCACCAATCAACTTTAACATGAAGAGTATCACTTTCATCATCTTGAAATATATTTGAGGTGGCTTTTGCCATCCAAATCATCTCCCCTTCTTCCTCGTTTCCTGATCTAACTAGCAACATCTTTCCTTTCTCAACATCATTAATAGGGTTGAATGTTGTCTTTGGCTTATTGCACTTGGGTCCAACATACACAGGTTCACCTGTCATAGTATCAAAATCCCCATCCATAATATTTGAGATTGCATGAAGCGCATTACGACCAACATCTGGAGTTTGCCTTGTCTTGGGCCAGAAATCCTCAGAAGATGAATCATGATCATTGTAATCTTCATATAAAGTATCAAGAACTCTTTCCCAATACTCTACCTTATTTTTCCATTCTGGTGTAACAATTGGCAAATCCTCACCACCCATTGTGTCTTTCCACATTTTTATGTATGATGTTATTCCTTCTTTTAGTTCTTTTAAATAGATTTCATTCTCTTTGGGATGTAAGAAAGATGGCTTCCCTATGGGCAGTTTAGATCGACCTTCATCGTCTGTATTCCATAACTCAACTGGTTCTGACCACTCAACATCTCTTATGGATTCTTTATACCTTAATACCGGAACATCATTGAGTACAATAAATTGGAAGTACTGAACATTAAGATGTCCAACTAGTGCATTTTTTCCTTCCTTGATGTATCCATTAAGGAAGCTTTTGAAGTCATACACCTTATCAATCAGTTTAGGTGGAAACACTCTTTTTTCTTCAATTTTGCGATATGTATCCATCATCTCAGGTAGAGAATATATATCTTTACTTTTCAAGCTGGAAGACATTCTCCCATAGGTCCCGTCTATGTCTTCATGGGTGTGTCCCACGAGCAAGAACCCAACCTCAATAGTGATGAAGACACCAAGTGCAGTGAGAAGTGATAGAAACATGAAAAGATAACGATTTTTATTATCACTTGCTGCATTATCCAATTGTAACAATAAATGTGGAGGAAGAGGTTTAAAATCAATATCTTGATTTTCTAATCTTCCATGAGATAAAAATTCATCCTTGTACACTCTACATTTTGAGTAAATAGAGGTGTCAAGTAATGCATTTGAAAGTGGGTTTCTTGAACTTCCACTCTCATAAAGAAGATCACCATACATATCAAGATGTGGGTCTTCAAGGTCCCTTAAGCACTTAGCAAGTGATGTAATGGTAAATTGTGATCCCATATGTACAAATGGTAGGGAGAAATGACCAAAACCTCCTGTCTTATGCCCATGTGTTAGCATACCTGTCAATGACAAACCCAAGTTTATTCCTACAATAGATTTTGATTTGACGCGTAGCCTTGGAATTGAAGTCTTTGTTTTATCCATTTTATCATGGATAATACTCAAATACTCCTTTGGAAACCTCTCTGACATGATTCTGTGGGCATAGTAGCAATGTCTTCCGCACATAACGATCTTGTTATGTTTGTTCAATCTAGCGCGTGCCGTTTCTTCCAACTCTTTTGTAGTTGCTGACTTCATTTGTGCTTTCAACACAATACATTCACCACATTTACTGAAGTTGGTGTTCTTTGAGAATGCCACGTCTCGAAAATGAGTGTTCCAAATCTTGCTCATTGTTGGTTGTGATATTAATGGACAATTGAGCTTTTCCAAACCCACATTGATCTCTTTTAACAAAGAGCTTTGTGTGTAAGTCGAAGGCAACAATCTTAGAGGAGAAGAAGTTCCATCTGCTTCGACTTGACGTGTTTGGTTTGGCGAAAAATCTGAATTGTCCATTACAATTTTATGCAGTATTTCTATGGCCGCCACAGTATGTGCACGTGCTTTACATGTATTGGTGTTACCATGAATGGATTCCATATGTCCTTGTTCAAAATTATGTTGGTAGCTATAGAAGGTGCTTTGAGGAATCTTATGTATCTTGTACCATGCTTTCTTACAAATAACATTACTATCAAATCTCATGTCCTTTACTTTTCTAATAATAGGAGGTAGGCCATGGCCATGGCTGTTTGACATGATAGTGTTTGAAACAAGTGAATTCAATACAAATTACCTGATACCATTTTTGTCTTTGCATTCCATATCCCTTCTAGCATTTGCAATGGCATTCCTATCCACATGTTGAAGACAATCTTGTTTACAACATTCATCTGCAGCCAAAAGTCGAACTTCTTTCTCTTTATCCATCTTGGTTTGACGTTTTGCAACTTTTTCTCTTGTCATAGCTCGTTTAATCTTTTTATATGGCCTCGATGCATTAAGAACATTGACATCTTGATATTTTTTATTATAAAGATCCCCATCCCATTGGTATAAAGGACTTGTATCCTCTATAACATCCCATATCAGCATTTCCATGGGTGGCTCTTTGTACTTTGTCTTGACCCTTAACATCTCACCTATGTTGTCCACCAATTTATGTATTGGCCATCTAACCAATCCATGTATAGACCTATCCCCAATCTTGCATCTTTCACAATAACCATGTATCTCTTCCACAAAAACACCAAAGTTATCTTCACCTAGTGTTTCACCCACAACCATGTCATCCTCATGGACATTAACTATCATTCCTTTCGCAATGCACATAATTGTTCCTATGCATCCATGTGTAAGAGAAACCCTTGTACATGTGAATGCAGCCCTATCTTGTGGAATATTTATGGGTTGATCTTCACAATGAGGTTTCAAATCTATTTCTGGCCAAATCTCATAAGATTCTATTGCAGCCCCTAGTGTTTCCTCAAATCCAGTTGGATGTGGTAAAGGAGCATCATTTTTTAACACCTTCTCAATTCTAACCACTATGCATCCTTTCTTTACAATCTTTCCATGAACCTTATTCCCAAGCTCTGTATTGAATATGGAGCCCTCACCCACCTTCACTCCATGTTGTAAAAGATCTACTTTGTCTCCAATAGAAAATGTTGAACAAACATTTGCACCTGTACACCAAACATAACAAACTTAGTATTTTCTCAAAAAAACATTCAATAAACTATGAATAATTCTTAACACATGCTTTGGTATTTGATTTACCTATGGTGTGCCTCAAATCTGTAGTCCTCCATGGATGTGTGTCCCCTTCATCAACATATTCCACAATCAAATGTGGTTGAGTGACATCAATTATCAAGACCATAACATAACCTGCAACAACCCTTCCTCCACCATAATAAGTTCCAACTTCTGTAGATTCAACCTTTCCTAGCCCAATAACTTGACCATTAACCAGGAGGTCAACATAGTCCCCTTTTGTGAAAATTATACTTTCCATTGTCGCTCCTACAAATTCTGTAACACACAATTGAATTATAATTTGTAGTTAAGGTTAAACCATGTAAAGTGTGCTCTTATATTTTAGGCAAAACACAATCTACAAAAAAATAATGTACTTGTAATAGCTAAAAAGGGCATGGCATCATTTTGTTGTGCAAATTAAACATTGTTCCCCACCATTTAGTCCCCACCGCCAAAAGGGACTTTACATATAAATTATGATGGAGCTACAAAGCGTAATCAAAACAAGATTGGTTATCAATGTATATAATCTTAATACAAACACAAAACTATTCTTAGAAAAACTGGTAAAAATGTCTAAAAATTTTCCATACTTAAGAACTTGTAATAGTATCGAAGGTAGTTATTAAGTAGGTTGGAATCCAGCCATGATCGATCATGCAAGTTTGTATAATCATGGAACTTGTAATAGTATTGAAGGTAGTTATTTAGTAGGTTGGAATCCAACCATGATTGATCATGGAAGTTTGTATAATCATGGCTCACTGAGATTTATTTTTTGTATCAATTGTTCAAAGTAAATTCAAATATCCTTGATTGGAGTCATCCCTATTTTAAGTACTCCCGAAAATAGTTATTTGGTGTCATCTAAACCTATATTGTAGATTAGTGAAGAATAACATCTGTATGGAACTAGAGTAATACAAAATCCCAAGCAATGCTACTTGATGCCACTATTAGTATACTAATACATAGTAGAAGTTTTTTGAATTATAAGCGACTCCTAGCTTAGCGACTACTAATACATAGCGACTACTAGCTTTCCTTCTAGCATAAGCATTTCCTTCTAGCATAAGCACACATGCTTATGCTAGAAGAAAAGCTAGCACTCATTAGCTTTCCAGAAGAAAAACCCTGGGCATGGTGATTGGTGGTTGCTAGGTTATACCTTGGTCTTGTGCCATGTACTCTATTTTGAAATAAGCACATGGCACAAAATCAAGGAAAGCTAGTGACTCCTAGCTTTCATTCTATCCTAAGCATTTCCTTATAGCATAAGCACACATATTTATGCTAGAATGAAAGCTAGTAGTCGCTAGATTTCTAATAGATAAACCCTGGGCATGGTGATTGGTGGTTGCTAGCTTATACCTTGAGCTTATGCCATGTGCTCTATTTTGAAAGAAACACATGGCACAAGATCAAAAAAAGCTAGCAACTGCTAGCTTTCTTTCTAACATAAGCATTTCCTTCTAGCATAAGCACACATGCTTATGCTGGAAGGAAAGTTATCAATCGCTAGCTTTCCAATAGAAAAACCCTAGCCATGGTGATTGGTGGTTGCTAACTTATACCGTAATCTTGTGCCATGTCCTCTATTTTGAAATAAGCACATGGCACAAGATCAAGGAAAGCTAGCGACTACTCGCTTTCCTTCTAACATAAGCATTTCCTTCTAGCATAAGCACACATGCTTATGCTAGAAGGAAAGCTAGTAGTCGCTAGCTTTCCAATAGAAAAACCTTGGGCATGGTGATTGTTGGTTGCTAGCTTATACCTATAGCTTGTGTCATGTACTCTATTTTGAAATCAGCACGTGGTACAGGATCAAGGAAAGCTAGCGACTGCTATCTTTTCTTCTAGAATAAGCATTTCCTTCTAGCATAAGCACACATGCTTATGTTATTGGAAAGCTAGAAATCACTAGCTTTCCAATAAAAAACCCATGGGCATGGTGATTGGTGGTTGATAGGTTATACGTTGATCTTGTGCCATGTGCTCTATTTTGAAAGAAGAACACGGAACAAGATCAAGGAAAGCTAGCATAAGCATTTCCTTCTGGCATAAGCGACTACTAGCTTTACTTGTAGCATAAGAATTTTTCTTCTAGCGACTGCACACATGCTTATGCTACAAGGAAAGCTAGCAGTCGCTAGCTTTCCAATAGAAAAATAATAAGAAACTCTTTAAGTTCACATTTCCTAAAGATTCATAATAGCCTATCCCATAGAGACCATCATTTAACTCGTTAGATGAATAACTTTTGGACATGTCAACATGAGAGAATAAGTGTTTATAAATGACAAGCTTTAAAAACTCAGCGTCTTCTTCCACATTCACCTCATAATAAAACTTCCCATTACATAGAATAAGCACACATGCTTATGTTATTGGAAAGCTAGCAATCGCTAGCTTTCCAATAAAAAAACCCTGGGCATGGTGATTGGTGGTTGATAGGTTATACGTTGATCTTGTGCCATGTGCTCTATTTTGAAAGAAGAACACAGAACAAGATCAAGGAAAGCTAGCATCCGCATTTCCTTCTGGCATAACCACACATTCTTATGCTAGAAGGAAAGTTGTCAGTCGATAGCTTTCCAAAAGAAAAACCCTAGCCATGGTGATTGGTGGTTGCTAGCTTATACCTTGAGCTTGTGCCATGTGCTCTATTTTGAAAGAAGCACATGGCACAAGATAAAGGAAAGCTAGCGACTGCTAGCTTTCTTTCTAGCATAAGCATTTCCTTCTAGCATAAGCATAAGCACACATGTGCTTATGCTAGAAGGAAAGATAACAATTGCTAGCTTTCTAATAGAAAAACTCTAGCCATGAAGGAAAGCTAGCAGTCGTTAGCTTTCCAATTGATAACACTGTCCATGGTGATTGGTGGTTGCTAGCTTATACCTTCAGCTTGTGCCATGTGCTCTATTTTGAAATAAACACGTGGCACAAGATCAAGGAAAGCTAGCGACTGCTAGCTTTCCTCCTAGCATAAGCATTTCCTTCTAGGATAATAACACATACTTATGCTAGAAGGAAAGCTAGCAGTCGCTAGCTTTCCAATAGAAAAATCCTGTCCATGGTGATTGGTGGTTGCTAGGTTATACTTTGAGCTTGTGTCATGTCCTCTATTTTGAAATAAGAACATGGCAACAGATCAAAGAAAGCTGGCGACTACTAGCTTTCCTTGTAGCATAAGAATTTCCTTCTATCATAAACACACATGCTTATGCAAGAAGGAAAGCTAACAGTCGCTAGCTTTCCAATACAAAGACCTTGTCCATGGTGATTGGTGGTTGTTAGCTTATACCTTGAGCTTGTGCCATGTACTCTATTTTTAACGAATGCTACCTTTCCTTCTAGCAAATGCATTTCCTTTTAGCATGACACACATGCTTATGTTAGAAAGAAAGCTAGCAGTCGCTAGCTTTCCAATAGAAAAACCCTGGGCATGGTGATTGGTGGTTGCTAGCTTATACTTTTAACTTGTATCATGTACTCTATTTTCAAATAAGCACATGGCACAAGATCAAGGAAAGCTAGCGACTCCTAGCTTTCCTTCTAGCATAAGTATTTCCTTCTAGAATAATAACACATACTTATGCTAGAAAGAAAGCTAGCAGTCTCTAGCTTTCCAATAGAAAAATCTTGTCCATGGTGATTGGTGGTTGCTAGCTTATACCTCGAGCTTGTGCCATGTGCTCTATTTTGAAATAAACACATGACAAAAGATCAAGGAAAGCCAGTGACTGCTAGCTTTACTTGTAGCATAAGAATTTTTCTTCTAGCGACTGCACACATGCTTATGCTACAAGGAAAGCTAGTAGTCGCTAGCTTTCCAATAGAAAAATAATAAGAATCTCTTTAAGTTCACATTTCCTAAAGATTCATAATAGCCTATCCCATAGAGACCATCATTTAACTTGTCAGATGAATAACTTTTGGACATGTCAACATGAGAGAATAAGTGTTTATAAATGACAAGCTTTAAAAACTCAGTGTCTTCTTCCACATTCACCTCATAATAAAACTTCCCATTACATAGAATAGGCACACATGCTTATGTTATTGGAAAGCTAGCAATCGCTAGCTTTCCAATAAAAAAACCCTGGGCATGGTGATTGGTGGTTGTTAGCTTATACATTGAGCTTATGCCATGTGCTCTATTTTGAAAGAAGCACATGGCACAAGATAAAGGAAAGCTAGCGACTGCTAGCTTTCTTTCTAGCATAAGTATTTCCTTCTAGCATAAGCACACATGTGCTTATGCTAGAAGGAAAGATAACAATTGCTAGCTTTCTAATAGAAAAACTCTAGCCATGAAGGAAAGCTAGCAGTCGTTAGCTTTCCAATTGATAACATTGTTCGTGGTGATTGGTGGTTGCTAGCTTATACCTTCAGCTTGCGCCATGTGCTCTATTTTGAAATAAACAAATGGCACAAGATCAAGGAAAGCTAGCGACTGCTAGCTTTCCTCCTAGCATAAGCATTTCCTTCTAGGATAATAACACATACTTATGCTAGAAGGAAAGCTAGCAGTCGCTAGCTTTCCAATAGAAAAATCCTGTCCATGGTGATTGGTGGTTGCTAGATTATACTTTGAGCTTGTGCCATGTGCTCTATTTTGAAATAAGAACATGGCAACAGATCAAAGAAAGCTAGCGACTGCTAGCTTTCCTTGTAGCATAAGAATTTCCTTCTATCATAAACACACATTCTTATGCAAGAAGGAAATCTAACAGTCGCTAGATTTCCAATACAAAAAACCTGTCCATGGTGATTGGTGGTTGTTAGCTTATACCTTGAGCTTGTGCCATGTACTCTATTTTTAACAAATGCTACCTTTCCTTCTAGCAAATGCATTTCCTTTTAGCATGACACACATGCTTATGTTAGAAGGAAAGCTAGCAGTCGCTAGCTTTCCAATAGAAAAACCCTGGGCTTGGTGATTGGTGGTTGCTAGCTTATACTTTGAACTTGTATCATGTACTCTATTTTCAAATAAGCACATGGCACAAGATCAAGGAAAGCTAGCGACTTCTAGCTTTCCTTCTAGCATAAGCATTTCCTTCTAGGATAATAACACATACTTATGCTAGAAAGAAAGCTAGGAGTCGCTAGCTTTCCAATAGAAAAATCTTGTCCATGGTGATTCGTGGTTGCTAGCTTATTCCTTGAGCTTGTGCCATGTGCTCTATTTTGAAATAAACACATGACAAAATATCAAGGAAATCCAGCAACTGCTAGCTTTACTTGTAGCATAAGAATTTTTCTTCTAGCGACTGCACACATGCTTATGCTACAAGGAAAGCTAGCAGTCGCTAGCTTTCCAATAGAAAAATAATAAGAATCTCTTTAAGTTCACATTTCCTAAAGATTCATAATAGCCTATCCCATAGAGACCATCATTTAACTTGTTAGATGAATAACTTTTGGACATGTCAACATGAGAGAATAAGTGTTTATAAATGACAAGCTTTAAAAACTCAGCGTCTTCTTCCACATTCACCTCATAATAAAACTTCCCATTACATAGAATGCCAATCTTTTCTCTTGTTACATGAGAATTATGTCCAAACACAATGTATACTTCAATGCGCTTTGTGTCAGTGATTATTTTAGCACCCATCTGCATTTCATAGTTCAATACATCTTCCATCCTCTCAAATTCCTGGTGTATTTTCTCTATATCTAAAAAAATTGGATTTCTCTTTTATGATGGTCTACCTCTATACCAAGCCGGTAGATGTTGGAAGTTTGTTGAAATGTAGCAACAAGGGAATGCAAATTGTAATTATTCTTTCCACGGAACCTCTTCAAGAGACAACTTGAAGTTTTTATGATATCATCTTTACATCTTACCATGGATTTGGCATTAATGTTGTTTTCCCAGCACCATTTCTTCCTTCTGAATTTTCATTTATCCTCCCACTTCTTGTAAACTGAGAGAAGAGTAAAAAGGTCTCCATCGAGATGGAAGAAACAAAGTTTTAAACAATCAGACTCTGATTTTTCTACCTCTGTACCAACCTTAAATCGTGTACGAAAATAATTATTATTATTTTTAGTATTTTATGATAATATAATATTATGATCTATTTATTTTTAAATTAATATATATATTTTTAGTGAAAATAAATAATATATGAGGTTGGTATAAAGAAAATTAATTAAGTTTTATCTAAATCATTAGGAAATCAAGAAAGAAGTTATTATATTGAAAATAGTGAAAATATTGCAACACTTATCTAATTTGTGTAGTTATATATATATATGTCAGTTTAAATGTTTTAAATTGAATTTGAACCGACATGTTTTTTTTATTATTTTTTATTATTTTTTTATAAAGGATGCATGTCAGCTCCATGATGAGCACGGAAGGCGTTACACATCCCCCTATTGGGTTGTAGAATGCACCTCTTCGGATTATGGAATGAATGAATTTGTGGTATTGTGCCACTAAGAGGGTTGACAATGAAAATTATTTTCTCTTAGAATGTCATGTGTACACCCACATTAAATTGCAATTTCAATATTTGTTATAATAGTGATATTCTTAACTTTTTAACTTGTCGCAATTATGATAATTTAGGAATGCCTCTTTTAAAACTTTTCGAACATAAAAATAAAATTTAAAACAAATAATTATTATTTACTATTTTAAAAGTACAATAAAATAAAATTGATTTTAATGAGAAATAATAACTATTATTATTATTATCAATAATAATAAAAATAATAATAAATTAATAAAATATATAAATAATAATAATTAGATAAAAACAATTGTGACACTTTACCATCATTCTTTAGCAAGCAGTAGTCATGCAAATCCCGACATGATTATGAGGAAGTGAAAAATCATATACCGTGAAAAATTGGAGAACTGAAGAAATAAGACCATGGAAAAAATTATTATACATTAATGTGTAGAGTGTAAAAATTTAAACCATTAAAAGATATTTGCTTTTTAATTATATACTAGATGAATTATGTTTAGAAACAATCATTGTTAATGTCAATTTTTTTTTTAAATTGTATTTGTATTTGATTTTTTTTAAAGAAATGATAATGATTCAATATCAATTTGAAATTAGGGGTGGCATGTGTAGGGTCATCTTTGATTTTGGTAGAAATGAAGAACTTAATTATGAGTGTGGTTTTGGGAAAATCAGAAATAATCAAGTAAAAATAGGTATTATTTTTTATGGATTAAAACTTGCATTTCAATCAAGGTAACTTTCCTCATAGCTATGGGGGACTCAGTTGTAATTGTAATTTGATATTTTAAGTATAAAATCAAAGTTACATCCGGTTGTGAAAGAACTAGATACAGTTCTGCATATACAGTCTAGCATTGTCCATAAAGGATAAAACCTACTGAAACATCTTAGAACTTTAGTACCATTCCAGCTTTACATTAAAGAAACAAAAAAGGTCTTCAATCTCCTCATCACGGGAACAGAAAGAAGCAGATAACCAAGTAAGCCCAAAAAAGATCCCAGTTCAGTCACCCTAAAAAGTTGGCATGTTGCCCTGATCAACAACCATGTTGTCCAGGTATTCCACATACCATACCATACTTAGCCAATTCGTGAGCCTCTAGTACAGTTTTGGAAACTGCTTTGCCACCTAGGGGTTTTTTTGTCTTTTCTTATCCTTTTCTTTTTTTCTATTTCCGAATTGCCTCCAAGGCATTCGATTTTCTCCATGGAAGGTGTATAATATATTGTTATGATATTGATGAATAATATACAAAGTGATTTCCACATTTTATCTTCTCTATTCTTCTTCTCCCATTGTCTGAAATATTCCATGTGAAATTGTCTTATGAATCTAGTTCCTAGCAATTAAAAATCTCACAAGGGTGGTCTAAGTTGCAAGGAAAGGTTGCACACTTTTGAAAATGTATTGTTAGGAAAAGATAAATATTTGTTTTGTTTGAAAAAATCTGAAACTAAACCTTGCTTACCAAAGTCACTTGATTAAAACAAAAGGAAATGATAATTTCAAATTTTGAAAAGCAATTTGTCAATTGAAAATCATCATCAAACTCGATTGAAATTAAATATTGAATCTCGCTATTAATGGAATTTTATTAATTGACAAATTAATTAAAATATCTAATAAACATACAACTACATAACTTCAGGTAAGTCAGTAGTGTCCTAAAGTTGAGATAAAAAAAAGTTATACAATAAAACCTTCACATAATTCCAATCAAGACGGTCAACGCTCTAAACAATCATCTTACCAATATCGACATTTCTCTAAACAAAGAATCATATCAAAGATGTTTTCGATAGAAGTTGATATAGGATAGATTGATGCTTCCACATTACATCAAGCTAACTCTGAGCTTTGATGATATTTTCATTTTGTTTCCTCTTGTGCTTTGAGGATGAGTCCTTCCTAGATGGGAGGGCATGTAATATACCTATTTATATTAATAATTATTATGTAGAGTCATGTCCATTATGGTAGTCATCTTGACTGCATATCACCATATCTTTTATCTTTTACAGTTATTATATATTTTTGTTACACTTTGGATTATATTGGGCTTGTGCCTCTACCAAAGAGTGCATATGGCATATTATGACTATCTCATGGAATGCCAAAAAAAATTCCATCTTATTGAATCTATCAATAATCACTTGCATATAGTCATTTCCATGTCTAGCCTTTGGAAAAACTCCTAATAAATCCATGGAAATACTTTTTGAGGGTCCTCGAATAAATAAGAAGCAAACTATATAATCCTAACTTGTTATTTGTTGCTATTAAAATATTGCATATCTTAATTTAAAATAAAATTTAAATATCATTGCATGAGTGGCCAAACTTGGCTAAAGAAGATGTAGAAGTAAATATATAAAATGAAGTGATAATAAGTTGTGTTAATGCATCTTTGAAAACAATAAATTAAAATGTAAAGAGAGAGAGAGTGCATATTCTATGTGCCTAAACAACCTTGAGAAGTAGAAAAAGAAACATTGGAGAGAGCCATTTGTTGCTTAAGTGTGGTTAACCTAGTTGTAACAATGTTGAATATATTGGAGGATCTCATCTTAGGCCTTGGGATGCTTTTAGTTTTATCTCATGAGGAAATGAACAAGGGTTCGATTCACTTCTTTTGTCCACCCATTGGTATGAGGTGAAATGTCGTACTTCTATATAGAGTTAGCTCTTTTTGGTTTTTAGGTTAGATTTATACTTCTTTCTTTTAATAGGAGTTGCCTTAGTTCTTCCACTTTGTGTTGACTTCATGGTACCACACAGTTCCATTAACCTACTTTTGTGATCATTTGATGGACATTAATAAAATTATCGTATCTTATCTTGATCAACTTCGTGTCAATCATGCCCCATAATGCCTTCTAGAAGTATACATCATGTCCCACAATGCCTTCTAGAGGTATCTTAGGAGTTTACCGTCTCTATTCATGATGACAAATTTCAGCAATCCAAAGTGTACCTAGGTGAGTTAAAAAACTAGGATCTTGGTTGTCTCTTGTCCAACGATGGACTTCTTGCAAAAACTAGTTAGTTAATCTTATTAAGTCGATTGGATACCATCAACATATAGTTGTTCCTATGATTGGTCTTTGGCAATCCTCGAGAAAATCATTGAGTTGTTGTCCCAAGGATGAATTACAACAAGAAATGGTGTATGCAAGATTAGCTTTCTATTAGTTGGCTTGGAAGTACAACACAACACACAAACATGAATTTGCTTTGGCAACATCAAAATGCATACTTTGCATATTCAATAGTTTCTTCACTGCTTTGAAATACCCTACTAATTCAGAAGTGTGAGCCTCTCTCAACAACATGGTTATACATTCACCACCTAAAATACACATTTGGTCATCCAGGTACATTAACATGTCTCATAGATGACAAACATGCTTCCTTTTTCCTTGTTGCAATGCCATCACAATGGGATGAAAATTCTTTCTCATTTGTATTGAATTTTTTGATCCTCCCTATTATTCCTCACATTGCATGAGGATTACATGTGTGATTTCATCATACAATTCAAACATTTATAGGATAGTGGCATCATAATTTTGGTACTTCCATATCAAGACACTTAATTTCTTCTTCTCCAAAGATTTGGAGAAGAATGTTGACGAATGGTGGCAAGAACAACATCTAAAATTTGGTCACGTGAATTTGGTACCCAGGTAACAACACTGAATGGACTATGTAGGTTTTATTCCTATTTTATATATCTTTCCAAAATAAAAGAATAAATAAAGTCAATATACTCCGGTATTCCATGTTGTTCAGTAGCTACTAGTCTGGTTAAAAATAGGGTTTCCACTCTGAATGTTTATCTCTGTATAGCCATCAAATAACTATTAAGTGCTACCTACTTAAATTAGCCGCCTCCAGCCAGCCGGGACAATTATTAGAGTAATTATAACTTGCAGTGGATAGTGACATCCTAAAAGACTATACTATGATACGGTATATGACTGAGTCTCCTTTCATGAGAGCGCAGCGGAAGTAATATATCCATCAATGACACGGCGGGCAGCAGCTGGACATCAGTGGTATTGGTATATACACCAGTCGTCGGTCGATCGATGGATTAAAGTCGAAAGAAATATTGATATCCATCTGTCAACTATGCTGGAACTGTCTCCGTTCTTCTCTTTGAGCTTCGATCGGGAACTGTCTCGTGCTAGTAACGATCCAGGCTACCAGCCACTATGCTGGTCACGATACTGTAATCAGGTCCTACTTGTGAGCCTCTGGGGAAGAGAGGGACGAAGTTGGGAAGTACCAAATAGTTGGCTCTACAGTGCCTACGCCATTTTCGTTTATCAGATGTCTCTTGAATTTTGATATGGGTGTTTTAGGGAGCCGATCATATATTCATATATATATTCATGCTTGGGATGGCTATTCAATATTGCTTAATTAGCGCAGTACAAGATAAGTGAGAGCGTTACGGGATCTGCTAATTCTTCCTCCGATATAGAAATCGCCTTCGTAGGAAATTTAGCAGCATACCAAAAAGGGAAACAGAGCCGCTCATGCTTGAGGAGGATGCAGTCGAAACGCAGGTATTAGAATATCATGCCCCCCTATGCACTCTCATAAATCCACAGCTGAGTAGTTTTGCAGGTCAACTGGAAAGAGATATTTCCATTCTTGTTGAATCTCAAGATGAGATAATATTTCAAACTTTTGAAGATCCTTATGCTAATTTACTACGGTCTGAGGGGAAAATGAATTTTCTAACATTTGTGGGACATGAACTCATTATCAGAGAATGTTTGGAATGGTTTGTTTTCTGTCTTTCTTACTCACTCAAAAGGAATGCAAGCCATAGTCGAGCAGATGGTCAGTTATTAGATTGGCTTCATTGGCACTTTTGTGTCATTTGATTTAGCAGTCACGTTTCAGCAGAGTAGGGTAGGTAGGAGGAATAAGTTTGCCCGGCAAACATTTTTTTTCAGTATGTACAGCGTTGTTTCCAGTATAGTTCCAGCATATATGTTTTCGGTTTTCAGCAGTTATCGGTTTTCAGCTTCATTTTTTGGATGGAGGACTGGTTATAGGTTACAGTTTACAGGGTACAGGATACGGGATACAGGTTACAGGTTGCAGTTGTCAAGGTTGGGAGCCGCCCAGGTCAGGCACATGGTCTACGGTGTTCTTTGCTGCCTCGCTGGGAGGACAGCATCCCCAGTAGGAGCCAGTTGTTGACACTCAATAAAATTCTTGGTGAATTATCTTCTGACGACATTGATGGTGCAAAAATAGATCAGTTTGCATAAGGGAGGTCTCAAAGTTGGTCGAGAAAGAACATTTGTCCTCGAGTGTAGATATAAAAGTTACAAAAGGAAATATGTTTGAGAAAAGAAGGGAAGCAAAATCTTCATAAAGAGAAAAAATGGTTTTACTATACCTATAGGTTTGTGAACTCAACCTTTGAGAGACCTAGAAGATTTGCATAAGATTTTCATCTTTATGAAAAGAACATTGATTTTTATAATATGGCCTGCCCAAAAGCTTTATGAAGAAAAGGATTTTAAATTTTCAATGATTTACCTAAGTATGGAGGGGAGTATTTCATTAACTTTTGGCCAAAGTTAAAATTTTATGAAAGTGAGGTTTTAATTTTATATTCTAGATTAAAGTCTAAATTCTATGAATATAACTTTGGTGAATATGCCAAGAATTTAATTTTAAAAAGGAGCAAAAAGAAAATTAAACGCCCAACACCGAGGGCTCACCACAAGACCAAATGCCAAACCAAGAAGGCCACATGTATCCTCCATCACTCTAGCGCCGAGGCTTAAAGCTTCCTATTCCTTTATTGCTTGGTATATATTGAAAGTTACGGGTATATAAACAATAGAAGGATCGTTTTACCATTATGTGTGTGATTGTTTTCAAAGGAACGAAAGGCTAATAACAATGAAGGAGAGATCTACGGTCCTTAATTCATCCCGCGTCGCTCACATGCTCAGGAGATAATGACGGTTGGTGGTCGCGGAATAAAAACCATCATCCAACGTGTCCACTTCTGATACATCCGCATTTGTGAGACGCTGTATTGAAAACCACTCCAAAGCCCGTGCGGATACCAACCATTGGCGGGAGTATAAAAAGGGGATGTGGTCTCCTCTTTTGGCGTCTTATCATTTGAAATAGAGCACCAAACCCTAACGCCATTCATCTGCAGTCGAGGAGAAGATGGCTATGTCGGAAAGCTAGGAGGATTCGCCATTGAGTCGAGAGAGATGGAGACAAGCGAAACAAATAAAGCTGTTACCATGTTTTGTAGTTGGAGAAGAAACATGCTTAACCACGCTGGGACTATTCTTGTCACTCGTATGTCATCAAATCGAAAGCTATCGAGACCCTTTTGTATTTCAATGAACGTTTGCCAGGAAAAGTCGCAGGTGTTGACAGTGAAAATAGCAGAGATGGAGTACTGTGGCACAAACAGTTACTTTATAAAGCTTCTTTTGGACAAAAAGTACGCTTTACCATATCGAGTATTGGATGCTGTTTTTGAACACTTCAAGAGATTTTTTAATGAAACACGTATCATGCCGGTGATATGGCACCAATCCCTTCTCACATTTGTCCAGAGATACAAGAATGAATTGATGAAGCAGCAGAAGGATGAATTGGAAAACTTGGTTCGACATCAGAAGCATTACTTGGTGACCCCTGAAATCCTGAGAGAATTGAGGAATAGTCGAAATCGAGGCGAGAAAGAAGGCGACATTCTCATGTCTACTGTTTCTCCAGTTTCTGTTATTAACAAAACAATAGAAGAAGATAGGTGGGATGTTCCAGAAGTTCCAATGGATGAAGACTAGTGGCCGAATATGATCGTAGCTCATTTTTGGGAGCACCTGTGGAGCCTACATTTTGAATTATTATATGTGATTTGTCCGCCTTATAGAGAAGCAAATTCTAAAATATGGGCACATGATATTGATTACCAGTGTTATTTAATTCCAAAAAGGAGGGTTCTTTGATTAGTGATTTATCCTTGTGTGCGCATTCTAATTGCCATTGTATCATAAAGTTTTGACGGGAAGAGTTGGGGCTGTTCAGTCTGATCTCAAATTAACTAGCATCATTTGCAGATTCAATTGAGTATAATCAGGGAAGCAATTTGAAAGCCCTCATAATCGGTGCAGGCTAGGTTTTCTTTCAGAAGTCGACAAGCTTGGTAAGAGACCATTGTTGATCACAGGTGTAAGCGGCATGGCGGTATCATTATTCTTACTTACAGCTTACTATGCTTTCTTGGGAATGCACCTATTGTGGAAGTAATTTCATTATTGTTATACGTTGGATGCTATCAAAGCATCTTTTGGTCCCATTGGTTGGTTGATGATTTCAGAAATTTTCCCACTTCGTACAAGAGGTCCAGGATTGAGTATTGCAATTCTTGTTAACTTTACTTCCAATACACTAGTTGGATATTGCCGAGGGCTCGGAGAACAGCTCAGCAGGTCAAAGATGAAATGGACGAGGGCAGTGGTTGACACATAAACCTCGGGGTTTCTTTGATACAGCCCAAGGAAAATCCGAGTGCTAACAACAAGAATGCCTTGTAGCACTAGGAGATAGGATGACATGGCAGAGAGATGTACCTGGAACTAATGTGGTGCTGTCAGGATGATTCATGGAGATGGATGAAACACCGAATGAAATGCTGCTGGCCACCCACGTTCGTGAAGGTTATTTCGGCCTGCCAACTCCTGTAAAAAATTCATTACACATATCTTGAGAGCTGGAGATACCAACATAAGCAATAACAACAAATAATGCATACGCTGAGGCTATTTAGTTTATATACCAGTTGGTGCAAGGAGGAAATGTGAACTTATGAACTATTGGAAAATCTTATGAACTGTTGCAAAATGCTCGCCGCCTTCATCATAGCCTTAGTATGGAGAGAACAGCATCCTTTCACCCATTTCCTTCTAAGAAACTTGCAAGCCCTGAAGGCGCTCCTCCAATGCACAAGATTTGAACTACCGAGTCCGGACGGTGAGTTTTCTGAGGTATCCTTGATGGATCTTCTGCCATGGCGAAGAATGGAGGAAATTGGTGAGGAACCGTCCTTTGGTAACTTTCGTGGAGCGCGGGCATTTGAGATTTGAAATTCAAATTCACTTTTTTGAACACCGTGTGTGAACATTGAAGGGACAGGATACAACACCAATTTATAATTTCAAAGGAATTTTATAATCAATAATCAAGAATACGATAAATCCAAGTGAACATGCAAACTATTTTCAAATTTTTTTCAATTTGGTTAATATGATACAACAAACAAAACCAAAAAATGACCATGAAAGCATTCAAAATACCTTTTCTCTCATAATCTATGCAATAATATACCACAAACATAATTGTTTAAACCTAAGATCAAGTAGATGGAAATTTTAAACATAAGGTACCACGCGCAACAAATACTTAGGTTAGAAAATGTACAAATTTTAGGTTTTATCAATGAGACCTCGATTGTTCCATGGAAGAACTGCAAAGCGTCATGGATTTTCTAAATAATAAACAAGGTTGACCACATATATTGATTATAACATGCATGAGCTGCAAGTAAACAATATTAAACAATTCTAATATGAAAAAAAATTGATTGTTGGGTTTTTTTCCATGTCTAATTATGTATTATGAAAGAAGTTCTACAACTTTTAAAATAAAAAACAAAGAAAAAACAAACCCAATACTTAAGGATGATTATGTATGAATCATCCCGAGTATGGTTTCCAATTCTATTGTTCTAAGAATCCTTACATAATCATCCCCGGTATGGTTTCCAATTCTATTGTTCTAAGAATCCCCTTGAGGTTGATTCTTTGGAGAGTGATAGTTGATAGTGTAGACTTCTATATTCTTTCCGTTGAATCTACATGCAACTTTAGATGTCCAAATGAAAGAAAGGAAGAAAGAGGAGGAACACATTTCTCTTGGTTGTTTGATGTTCTTAAGTGTGTTGGTCCTTTTCCTTATCACCAAGATGATGTACATATATCTACGCACATTTCAAACAACCTTTCTCAAACCTATTTTCATATTAGTAGCAAGAAATTATGTGAATTTAAACTACTTTAGGTAAAGCAATCGTATTCCAAATAACACCATTAAACACATGATAAATGACAAGTATTTGTGGGGTTGGGAATAATTTCAATATTATTGATGTGAAAAAGGAAACATTACATTAGTGTGAATACATGATTTCCATCTATTGTATCTCCTTCACTGGAGCTCTTGGCCCTTTATCATTTGCCACATGATTTAATCCTTTGTTGATGGTGATCTACAGTCTCTTGTGTTCTTGGAGATATGGATTGAGTGATCCTTGGGCTTACACTCATGTAGGGTTTCAAGGAAATTTGTATGTCATTACCAGTGAACACGCGCTTTCCAAATCCTATTATCATTTTAAGGTCAGGTTATTTGTAAGTACATGGATTATTCCTTCTTTTTGTGGAAGTTGAATGAGCTAGGGGAACTCCCCAAGGTTACATTGGGAATCCATAAAGGTTAAACTCCTTCCCTAGAGTATTCATTACTTATTGTTTCAAATTTCTCATTTAACCTCCATTCTTCTACATGGACTCTACTTAGCGTTTGTTCTTATGATAATGTATTGATTGCAGGATGATGGTAAAAGGACATTCTTCCACCTATTTTTTTGAAGTTTTTAATGAACAACACAAATAATGGCAAGTTCTTCATTTTCGTTTAGTCAATAAGATGGCATCACATCTAAATGCATAAATGAGTAGAAGAATACCACGTCATATGTTTTTTTTCCGGTAATCCATATCCAATTACGATGGTGACCTCTGGGATTTTTGATGATGAACAAGCTGTTAAGAACCATATACCCATAATTCTGTATTCCTAGGAAGAAGAAATTTTTTTATGTTCTTTCGCTAGTTGTTACATAAAAGACCTTTAAAAATGTAGTTCAATCTTGTTATATGTGTAGTGGTCTTTTCGGTTTGTTTTCATCTTAACTTCTTTGTAACTTGGATCAAATCCTAAGCTATCATGTTCAGTCTTCATTCAAACTTACATTATATCTATATGCAGATATATTTAGCATTTTTCATAAACATTAGTAAAATAAGTGAAACTCAGTCTACACTCTAACACACATTATTAGTCCCTTTCTTGGCAAGGGACTCTTAAAATCGATTTTCTGCTCTGCTACTACCCTGGCATGCTTCCCAAAATGTTTTAACCAAATTTTTCTAGTGCTTTTTGTCTTCTGGCCAATAGTTTGTTTAGAGGCCTTATTTGGCCTCTTTTTCGCCTTATTTGGCCTCTTTTTCGAGGCATTTCGGTACGACACGATACATATACGGTATACGGGTACGCTTGAGTCACCTACTGGCCTGACGAGAGAACACATGGTCGCTTGAAAACACCCCACACCACATTGAGGGAGAGTGGCATGCTCACCTGCTACAAATTATGCATGGAGGGAGCATGGCATGCATAGCAATGACACCTATGATGTATACAACTTAGTCTCGCTTGCAACAATAAACAAAAAATATAGAGTGTAGATAGGACATGCTTGCAATAGCAAACAAAAAACCATAGAGCGCAAAGATGAAATGCTTAATACGGTTTGAATAGTATTAGTCATTGGATAACATGGAAGGCCATGTTGAGGAGCTCATCAATAATATCCATCATCGACCCAATGCAACGCCCTGTCCTGCATCCTGGACGACACTTACCTCAATTGGGCCATGACTGCAACTAGAGAATCTAAACCCATATTCACTGTTAATTTTGCTACTATTTTTGCAGAACTCAGTCGGGAGGCACAACATGAGGCTCATTCTCAGGAATTCAGTAGGAACATGCCCACAGTGTCGAGCCATTAGACATCGATGAGACATGGACGACCAAGGAGATGTGAGTGTCTAAGAACCATTTCTCACAGAGAAACTCCTTACGGTATCACAAGGCTCATCCAATGTGGAACAATGATGCATGTAGAAACCGTAAAAGATGTCTAAGGTATCGAATCCCCTTCGGCTCCATCCTCGAAGCGATTTTCCTCTGTAAGTATTTTTAAACAATTCCAGTTATGAAATATCTAAGTATCCATTGGTATCATTCAGCCATGCCAGTCCTACTTTACATGACATAGAAAACGTTGGTTTGTTGTTCCTGCAGTATTAATGCGTCTCGCACATTCACTTTTGCTAACACCTAAATGCAATTTGAACTATCGTTGCAACTGAGAATAAATGAAACTGAAGGGTACGACATCATTTCTCCCTTCAAATCCTTAACTATTGATCATTTCTCTTTTCTTCTGAGTGTTGTACTAATTGTTCTTCATGTTGCTTTACAGTCCAATGTCAGGAAGGATGGATTATTCACATTCGAGGTGTAATCCCCATACTAATTGCAGATCTTCTTTCATTTTTTAAACTGAGTGCAATCCCTGTAAACCCATACTTTTCACTATATTTATAACGTGTAGAATTTTTTAAGGATTTATAATCCTATACTTCAGGATTTCATTTGTTGTGATTAAGTAGTTGCAACAAAACTTTAACAGCCGCAGTCACTCTTTCAATATGATAATGTGGTTGTTTTGTTTCACTTAAAGGACTAGATGTCCATCTTGCTAAAATGAAAAGGGTATTCGAGTAACAAAACTCATCCAAAATATTCATAAAAAATATCCCAACAAATGCATAGCACAATTGTCTTTATATATAACTATTCAGGATTACCCATGGAGAGGCATAGTGTTCCTCTTAATATTAAGGAAGTAATTTTATCTCAAAAGATGAGAAAGCATTAGTATTGCTTATTTATCTGTTATGATAATACTCTCATAATACTCTCCTTGCGACCATAAAAGTAGTGTAATTCGAAATCTTGTTATTATCCCATCAATATAATACAACAGCTCACCAAAGAAGTTATGAATAATAGTAAATTTAAATTGGTAGAGAGCTCAACTACTTTTTAAAAAAAATAAAAAACGTTGGTTCCTATTTCATGAATTAGAACTTGTCATAGAATCGGGGTGTCCATCCTCATAAGCTTGATAAAGTTTAAGACCTTGCCTATAATATAATCATGGCCCTTCATATTTTATAGTTTAATTAATTACTTCATTGAAGAGCAGTTGTGCTTATTGCTTAGTTATTTTATTGATGAGTGCTTTTCTTTAAAGGGGAAACATAGGATGGGTTGTGTAATCTGTTCTTGACTTATATAATTTTATTATTAATAATATAATTAGGTAAATTGGTATTATAATTTTTTTATAGTAATTTGATATTATAATTTTTTTATTTAAAGTTTTTTCTTAAAATTAAATAAATTATAGTTTTCATTAATATATATTAAAATTTTATTTAGATCTCATTCTATTCAAATATTAATATATAAACATAAACTAAATAACAAAATCGAAATGAAAAAAATTATATTATTACTTCTAGTGAAATCACTCACTATGTGGCACAATGTGAATAGTAATTTCTAGTTTCCAAGTTGATTCAAATTTGAATGTAAATTAACTTTGATTCTACTCGAATTTGATATTCACTTGTTGATTCAACTATTGATCTTTGAATTTGAACACAATCCTCAACTATCAAATAACTCAAGTTGAACAAAATAGTTATGCTTAATGTCGAAAAGCTTTGTCCTTCCATGATACTCAGAATATTTGAATGTGCAATGACACTATGACTATTACATAAGTTACAACAAGATTTACCATGTCAAGCTTTCTTGAGTTTGTATTGTCCCTTGATTTCAGTTTCTATGACCAGTTTAGAAGATTGCTTGTTAAAGGGAGGCTTTTAAGGGATTTCACCATAAATTTAAACTTGGTCCAATGGTTTTCTATATGTTGGATAAAACTTGTGTAGATAGACTAATAAGGATCTAAGACCAAACTTGCAAGTGAACATTTGGACTTACAACAACTTGCACTTTTTATATGTTGGATAAAACTTGTATAGACAGACTAATAAGGTCTAAGACCAAATTTGCGCTTTTTATATGTTGGAGAAAACTTGCGTAGATAGACTAATAAGGTCTAAAGACCAAATTTGCAAGTGAGCATTTAGAGTTACAACAACTTGTGCTTTTATAAAATATTAATTCTATATCCTTGAATCCAAAAGTAAGATAACTTGATTTAGACAAAAAAAAAAAACATTGTTAATTAGTATGTCTCATCAAAGTAAAATGCATTAATATTTTATTAATAATAATATGAGAGATAGGATGCCTCATCCATACTTGTAAGGCTATATGATCATGTCTATAATTGCTAGCTCTTATTTTTTAGTCAAAGAAAGACAACGTGATTCATCCATTGAAACCTCCTAACTTCACTTTCACTTTAGTGGTTGATACTTAATAATTATACCCATTCATTTCACATACTTTTTTATTACTAAAACTTGGTAATTTGAAAGGTAGGATTAAGCTTGGGTTTTCAGCACCCTATTTATAAGTTTATAACTAACACCTTTTGAACCCTAAAGCTTTGATTACCATAACAACTATACAATCTATCCCTTAAACGTTGAAGGTCAATAACTTGGGTCCGAACGTTGGTCCTAAAGGTCACTAGAAGAATGCAACCATAATCAATGATCAAATTTGAAGGGTGGGTATTAATTTTTATTGGAAGGGCATTTGTTCCTTGAGTCCTTCAAAGATGAAGGGCAATTTAAATAATTGTAATTCAATTGACAAGTAGAAATTAACTAAACCCTTCCCCCCAAAAAATGCAAAACACAAATATTTCCCATCCAAATCTTTACAATCTTAAACAATTGAGCACTCGTGAATATCTACATGATAAAATGGTATCTTTTCAATAAAACCAAAATTGAACACATTAATTTGACATATATGTAACATTAATTTTACAGTTCATTAAAATAACAACTATTTTGTTAGGGGAGGCAGGAGGGGGAGGGGTGATCTTAAACCCCGATGGAGAACGAATTATTACATATTCATGGAACCTCGGAGTCGAAACCAATAATGTGGCGGAAGCTTTAGCTTTGTGGCAAGGACTAAATCAAGCTGTCAAGCATGGAATTCAGACCCTTTCGGTGGTTGGGGATTCGAGGATGGTCATTCACAGTTTAAATGCTCTGAACCTGCCCCCCTCCATCCACCTTAGGCAAATTCTCAGAAGAATCCTACTCCTCATCCCTCTTTTCCATGACATCAAATTTTATCATGTCTTGCGTAAAAACAACGCACAGGCTGATAAAGCCGCGAACGAAGCAATACCCCTTGGTAAAGGGACACTTAAAATCAACAATGATCAAGTCCTGGTCCAAATCCCGTAACATTATGGGTTCGACTATTAATTGGAAGCTACCCACTGGCAGGGACCTCATGACAAGTGGGACGATCTCCAGGCGACGGATGGGAATCCTCTCCACATGCGACGTGGTTAACCCAAGTGTGATGGTTGTTTCATGCCGTGCCACTCCTCCTCTCTCGCATCAGAACGTCCGCTCACCTCCCCTCAGAATGATGTCGTCCTCGTCCTTGTGGATGACGATCGGTACCATTCACAGTACGCTGGTACTGGAGCAGTTACGCAGAAAGATCTCCCATACTAAGGAAATCTCGCATCCTTCTCCCTTCAGGCGTGTGAAGTCAATTTCATATCAGCAAAGAGAATTAAGCTCCTTAGCTTCCAAAGGCTTTGGGCTCACAGGGCCTGCGATCTGTGACACGGACATTCAGGGTATTGATTACCATGCGGCTCCCTCTCTCTACAATGAGCGAAGGTATTTATGGAACTGTACGGGAACCAGGAACAAGAGCATTAGCATGTGGTTAAAAGGGTCCCTACCCCGCTTCATCTCGAAGGCTCTCCATCTGCATTATGGCCAGAGAAATGAACCCAGTACTCTTGAGAAAGCGTTCCTCTGCTCACTTCTGAATTCGAGAGGCGATTCCACGTTGAAGGCGGTAGACTCTGGTCGGCACAGCTATTTGGAACTCTCTGCTTCCTGCAGTCTGTACCCTCAGGAAAGCAATTGGAGCACGCTTGACAAAATGGCTTACTCAGGGGACTCGGCTGCGTCATCCCCGGACCCGCTCCTGGAACTAGAAGCTGACATTAGGACCCTTCGCAGGCGTGTAAGAAGACAGGGGGAGTTCATGCGACAAATGGATGTGCAGGGAGGGCACCGAATGGACAGAATGGAGGACGAGATTAGTAGTTCGCGAGCAGAGTTTGCAGAAGCTCTTGAAACGTTGGAAACGAGGGTAACCGCTGCCATTGAAAGCATGAATAATAGGCTCGACAAGATGGAAGAAGTTCTAGCGAAGCTGTGGGACGATGCTGGCAAGGCCCACGACGAAGGCAACCCCTCCTCAAGGGCTAAACAACGACACCATCAGTCTATCTTCTGACTCTGTTGTTTTTAGTATGTTTATTCCCCGAAAGTCCTGTTTTTGTTAATACACAGGCATTTGTTTTCCTGAAAGTCCTGATTTTGTCAAAACACAGGCATCTGCTGTTTAAGACATAACCTATGATAGACAGTTTACAGATTTTGAAGTTGTAATTTTGCTTGTGGCTCTGCCACCTTTTTCTAATACAAAAACTATGGTTGTAACAATAGAAAAACACTAGAAGGCCCAAAAGAAGGCTGAAACGTTGTGCCTACTACCTATGTCAACTTGGCTACGAATGTCCACTCGTTTTTTGTCAAAATGAAATTCAAATTGCTGCTTTGATGAGTCCTTCTCTACAAGACTTCATTTATTGCATGAATGTCACAGACTCACGACAACTCTAAACAACACTCAATGGCATGCAACTATAAATAATGGCATGCAATTAGAACAACAAACCAAGCAGAGGTTGATTTATGCATTGATATAGAGAGGTGGCACTAGGCACACAATATGGAGAAACAATGAGTTAGAAAAAACGTTTGGACCAAAGTACCACAATGGTTATTAATAAAATTTAAAAAAACAATTTTTGGCTTAGAAATTGTCTTCAATTTGATGAGTGGCATGATCATGATCATGTAATTTTCCTCCATCCTTCCAAACATATGTGGTTTCTCACCATGTTTCTCTTCGACACTCGCCAACAAAATACATATAAAATAACATGTATTTACATCCTCTTCCATTTAAATCCTTATCGCATCTAAGTCATAAATAAGGATTATTATGCATGCACATCCTCACCTTATAATATAAATTGGGTCAAGTCGCAGAGACAACCATAAATTATCAAATGTGTCAAGACGCAAAGAGTAAGAGACAACTATAAGTAAGTCTTGTATTAAATTTACCATATAAGTCTTTAATTGACACTATCATCTAAGATTTGACATGTTGGATTGTTGTGATCTTCTTATCACTCCTTACCAATGTGATTGTAAGGCTTCTTTGATGGTGAAGTCCATAATTTTAAGTCTTCTTCCTCATTCTCATGCCTTTTGGTAAGACAATAAGGAGGGCAGTGGCCCGCATCAGCATGGAAAACAGTTTCGACATAGAGGTAGATACATTAATTATTTCATTAAATAACTTAAATTTCATGCCAATGACTATGAATTCACCGAATCATGGATTGGTAAAAAACAAATCAAATTTTAGAGCCTAGAGCTCTTAATTACTCATGTATCTAGAATTTTTGCAAATCGAGCCATTAAAAAACTTTGTTTGTTGTTTTGGTTTAATTTAAAAGGTAGATTGTCGATACTCAAACATGTAGTGAGTCGCCAGGCTCCAGTTGACTTAGGCTTGATTCCATTTCCCCTCCATCCCATACCTATATGTTGTCGCGACAAGTCTTGAACAACAAAACTTGATGCCCATGCCCCTATGATGCTAGCATTGCTAACTTGCTTGGTATGGAGGATTTTTTTTAATGTTTTTTTTAGCTATGTATTATTTTTTCTTAGGCGCCTAATGTCCATCACTCTTACATCTCTCTATCTTGGACGATTTCCCTCTCTTCGCTTTGAATTAAGGTTTTGGTTGGTTTTATATGTATAGTTTGGTTGTAGGTTTATTATAGCCTCATTTTGCGTAGTGGCTTGTTTTTGTGCATTGTTAACAGTAAGTAATTTTCTCATGGTTCTAGTTTTATTTTAAGACTATATCTAGTTACGTCGTCTTGCACTATGCATACTAGATCATGTAGATGTCCCAATATGGTTATTGCATAGTCTAAGTAGTTTTTTGTATAATGAAGTGTGGTCTAACCCAAAAAAATACAACAAAACAATTGTTATTTTAATGATCTGTAAAATTAATGTTACATATATGTCAAATTAATGTGTTCAAATTCGGTTTTATTGAAAAGATACCATTTTATCATATAGATATTAAGGAGTGCTCAATTGTTTAAGATTGTAAAAATTTGGATGAGCAATATTCATTTTTTACATTTTTGAGAGACCATTTAATTAATTTATACTTGTCAATTAAAGTGCAATTATTTAAATTACCCATCATCTTTGAAGGGCTACAATAACAAATGCCCTTCCATTAAAAATTAAGACCCACCCTTCAAATTTTATCACGGCTGGGAAGGGTTCAAATTTGAACGCTGGTCCATAATGCTCTTGCACCCATTGGGGTTTTTTGACTTATGATCATTATTTTAATGCTTTGATTGATATAAAAATCAGGACGTGATATCATTACATGGACTCCAC
The DNA here is from genome assembly GCA_027924585.1 of Larix kaempferi. Lineage (NCBI taxonomy): Eukaryota > Viridiplantae > Streptophyta > Pinopsida > Pinales > Pinaceae > Larix > Larix kaempferi. Next base: position 9,434,447 of record BSBM01000259.1, on the reverse strand, counting down.
TATTTTGCAATCAACGGCTTGGGAAAGGTGTAGAGATCGATGTTCAAGGTTGGACCCTCGGATGTATCTTCTTGGATAAGTTAATCAAACCCCTTCATTACTTATGGCACTGCATTAACTCGACATGAATACGAGACAGGACGTGATATCATTACATGGACTCCACTATTTTGCAATCAACGGCTTGGGAAAGGTGTAGAGATCGATGTTCAAGGTTGGACCCTCCGATGTATCTTCTTGGATAAGTTAATCGAACCCCTTCATTACTTATGGAACTGCATTAACTCGGCATGAATACGAGACAGGACGTGATAGCATTACATGGACTCCACTATTTTGCAATCAACGGCTTGGGAAAGGTGTAGAGATCGATGTTCAAGGTTGGACCCTCCGATGTATATTCTTGGATAAGTTAATCGAACCCCTTCATTACTTATGGCACTGCATTAACTCGGCTTGAATACGAGACAGGACGTATATGTTCATCCTCCACACTTGGCATTCATGGTGACATCGTTTTCCATGCTCAAATTCGTGGGTGGTAAATTGCGCCAATACACTCCTGCTGTACATTGCACCAATACACTCCTCCTGTACTTGACATCGTTTTCCATCGTTTTATTCTGATGGTTTTGTTCAGTGTAGTGTAGTGACAGACGCCCTTATTGTTGCAGGGAGAACCATTAACAGTACCCCATCCTCTGTGCTAAGGTAAATATTTAAAATTTCTATCATACTGGAATTTAATAACTTTCTTGTTCATTCGTCGTGGTTTTTAAATGCGGTATCTGGTTGTTGGGAAAAGCTTTCAGGTTGACAACTCTGGCAAGGCAGCTTGCATTTCCTCCATTACAAGAATTTTAGTGGAATCTATCACCGCCCGACCAGGTATGAGAGTTTATTGGTTTTAGGGTTATACAGATTTTCCGCCCACTTGAAACAAGTGTTTGTTCGTAACTCAGAACATAGGTTTTGGTTGTAAATATGGTGATGATGTAAATATAGTAATTGTATCTGAACAAGAACTGGGGTTTTGTTTCATGAGAGATATTAAGTTTTTGCACTTGTTTCCCGAATTGGAAGATCCACTAAACCCATCACCACGTGCACTTAGTCCTTAGGATTTGGTATTAATTGGGCTGGAGACATCCACCTTCCCTCGGGGAGTTGGCAGATTGACATATGGAGAGCCCCGCATTAGTTTGGCGGACTCTCCAAGAAAGGGAAAAATTGGACCGTCTTTGGTAGTGTAAATAGAGGGGAAAAGAATAGCTCGAGGAGCTCGAATGAAGCATATACTGGTTATTCATGCATTTAGATGGGTAGAGATGGGCTCAGGCATTCTGGTATGCCACAGAGGTACATCGCTGCACATTTTCCTTCCTTGACGGGAGTTACGAATCATGCTTGTGGGCATTGGTTTGTGAGTTTTACTTTGCTTCCCGGTCTATCTTTTTGTTATTAGAACGCTGGACAGTGGAACATTTTTTAAGTGTAGTTTCTAGATCAAATGAATTTCTATAGTTTCTTCATCCTTCACTTGAAGATTATGGCTCTCTTTGGATGATGGGCTTCATGCAAATCTCTGCCATAGGAGAAAGAAAGCAAGCACCCTTTGTTCTTCACAATAAGGGACTGGTAAGCCATATCCGCCTTGTGTATAGTTATTTATTAATTTTTAACTCTGCATACTTCTGCAAACTGCTCGACATGGCCATAAGTAATCTCTAAATTGCGATTTGGATAGAGTTCTTCTGCACAAATAGATTATAGTATAACAAGCCCACGATCTGTTTTCTAACGATCGTATTCCATATTTCATGATTGATTTTATTTTAGACTCGGCTTATAGTAATCGAGTGGGTACTCGCTTCCACCCAGCGGGATCATTTTACATTCATTTTGGTATTCCTTACTGAAAGACCACTGCTAACCCTACGCACTCTCTTAGGACAATAGTTGCGGTCTCTACTTTAGAGATCCATTATCTCCTTTCTGAGCATGTTGATCACTACCTATGAAATCACTGAATTGCGAGGATATGTTGTGTTATCTATTTTGTTTTTTCTTGTTAGAAACTCCATTGGATGCATTAATAAGGTTTCTTTGTGATCGTTGTTAATTGCATGATAGGCTAGGCTACCGAGGTAACTACTTATCTTGATAGAGCAGATTAACCCTTTTGTTGCTCACTTTAACCATTGTTAAACGCTGAATCCAAATCCAGATTTGTTCTGCTAAAATGTGGAAAGAATATCTTTGTTTAAACTCTGTTAAATGCTGAATCCAGACCGTAGTTGTTATGCTAAAAACAATGATTTTATTTTTTAAGATTCAGGTCTGAGCGTGTCCTAACTAGACTGTTGAATTATAACTATATTGTTAGATCGAAGCTCGATCTCTTGCTAAATATGAACGAATTCAGTAGATTGATTTCAGAATATTTTATCATATTTTGTTGTATTTATAGTATGCCTTTCCTTTGTATTCGATTGATACTGGATATATATTGTAGGATGAAATACGTAGACCATTTACTGATAGAGTTTTAAAATACTTGGTATAGTGTAAAATACAGAATACGGTCTTGGCATTTGGGAGTTGTGATTATGTCTATTAGAGCCTTAGTTATCAAACAACCCTTACACGGTGGATCTTTACTTGAATCATTTCGTGTTGAATGAATGTGTGTGTTTTTTTTGGTTTTTTACCTGCATTTTACATCTCTATGATTTCAATGTGTATTTTCATGCTGGATCCTCTTAGTGAGTTCATTTCTGTTGGTTGAATTATTTAATCCTATATCCGCTTTAGTAGTATTAAAGTAGTTATAATAATTTTTAGATCTATGTTGGAAGAACTACTCTAGGCAATGTCCATAGCTTTACTTCATTTAAGATTTTGAAATTTAATATATAATTATATATATAATTTTTATATTATGCTTAAGAAAAAGGAAAGCCTCACTACACTTATTGAATGAAATAAATACTAAGGGGTACCTTTATCGAAGGAAAGAAATACCTTCATCACCTATAAGGATGGGTGTAAGTTTTAAAAGTGGGCCTCAGTATTTATAATATAAGTAAGTAAGGGAGTTTTAAATGAAAGTGTTTATTTCTCTTGTAGACATGATCCACTCTAAGTTATTGCTCTTATTTTAAATAGAGTGTTCCTTATCTCAAAAATGAAAGTGTTATGATCCACTAGGAACACTCTAAAATAAATGAAAGTGTTATGATCCACTCTTCCATGGCCTAGTAGGTACCATTAAGGGTTGTAAAAAAATAATAATTAGTTACTAGGTTTATTGGTACATTACGACATGCATCCTTGAATGAACCTAGCTACCCATTCCTAGACTTTGGACAAAGACAAATACAAGTTGTTGCAAGTTGTGTATTTTTTATCCAACATGAAACTAACGTTTAAATTTGGAAGTATGGGATTTTATTATGATTTGTGATCTCTTACCTTTGGGAACTCAAAAATTATCCAACTTCTAGAACAACGCATCTTGGAGATATAATCAACCTTGTTATCACCTTCCTTTTCATGAAGTACTTGGACTTGGAGTTATTGAAATATCTCCTTGAATTCCCTATCTTCTATGTATCCCTATTTGTATGCATTATTAATGAAAGGATCCATGTACATGATAGGAATAAAATATGTAATATTAGCATTCATGGTTTTGACAACATGCCTTCTAGGTTGTTAGTGTTGTCCTTATTATATTCAATGATGAGATGATGCGACTACATAAATCCCATCCATTTGAAATGTCTTTCTTGTAGAAGCTTACTCTAGGCTTGTAAATGTCATAAAGATATGTGATTGGTGTTGATGATGATCTCCTTTCCCATCAAAGAGTGCTTCCATTTTATAACAACTATCATTAAGGCATAGAGATCCTTGTCATATATGGGGTGTTATAAGACTACTCCATGAAACTAGAATTCAAAATGATAACAATCAAGCTTACCTACTTTCATGATGTTAGGAGGAGTTAGATATTTGATTGATTTACTTTTCTGACATTGGGAGGAGTTGAACATTTGACTGATTTAAGAGGATCTAGATTTAATTTTGTACACATTAATTATGAAGGAATTATTATATGTTAATCAAGTGTTATTAGTTGTATATTCTGGTAAAGATAATCGTACCTCATTTGCATTTATGGGTGTCCAAATGCTACATATGCATCCAATGGTACCACATATACTTCCATTGCATTAAAGGAATCAACACTAGTATAAAATATGATCTTGCCTCTCAACTCTGCATCCTTATTCACCCATCCAAGTCATTATGGAAGAGGATGGTCATAAACATCGTATTCAAACTTACTAGTGAAATCCTCTGCTATGAGGTTATCTTGTAGGATATGGCACAAATACCAAAGCAGATCTGCTCAGTCTCTGGGCTCTCTTACAAATATCCCATATGATGAGGATCCCCTTAGCCCACGTATACAGTGATTCTTAGGTAATCATCATTTGGGCTAAGGGATCAACTGCTCTCTCCCCACCTGCCCTATTTCATTGGTGTCGGGAGACTAAAAAGCTAGCCACTAGCTTCCAGGACCTGTCATTTTCTCACATCTACCGAGAGCACAACCAGACTGCTGACCGACTTTCAAAAAAGGCGCTCTCCTTTCCCCAATGGAAAGGTGTTTTGATGGAATATATAGAGAATCACCTGGTTTCTAAGGAATTCTTCTAGCTCTTTTGAGCATGATTTTAAAAGTTTTTTTCTGTTGGACTTGAAGTCATTGTGTATCTGAAGGGCATCTTTTTTCCCTTTCATGTAGATGTCTCATTTGCAAATTATAGTGCGTCTCCTTTGAACGCAGATCAGAGTGTGATTGGCTCTCGGTAGATGTGATTTTGTGGACAGTCCACATCACATAATGAGACAGTTTTCTGATGGGTTATTTTTTGGTATTATGTGCCTTTCCCCCTGTCTGGAACTCTGGACGAGTTGTTATGAAATGTCATGCTGAAGCAGCTGTATGTACTAATGGCCTTTGATTCTATTGAATAACAAGGGCAGGTTTTTTTCGCTTGAAAAACAATTGTCCTTTATTTTCAAATATGGTTTTATATTTTTTTTGAAATTTATAGTTTTTGATGTTGTAAATTTAGAATTAGCTTTATTTTAATTTGTATTTTAATGGTATAAATAGATTTAGCATTTTTTAAAAATTTCGAAACATCCAAAAATTCCACTTAACAGCTATAATCTAGATTTTGAAAAATTACAATAATTTTTTTTCAAAATAAACATCATTCTATTTAAACCTAAATAACTATTTTAAATAATTGCCAATCATTTATTTGAATGTTGTATTTCTAAATTTCATTCTGTAAACCTCCATGGTATAATCAACTCTATGAATGTATGTAGGATGTAATATATGGCATTACTTGTACATAAAAATAGCTATCAACTCTATGAATGTATATAAGTATATGGCATTACTTGTACATAAAAATAGTTATCAACTCTATGAATGTATATAAGATATAATATATAGCATTACTTGTATATAAAAATAGCTAAATAGCTCAGTAGTGTTTTTTATATTTAATTATTTGATATAAGTTTGTAACTTACAGATAGTTTCAATATATTGTATAGTTTCCATTCAAGTAGTCTTGGCTTCAGAGCTTCGAGATTATTGCCTATCAAAGAAGCAAGACCAACTAAGATGAAGATGAAGTTATGGGAAAAAGTGGCATTGGCATTGGCATTAGCTTTAGTCTTAGCCAAACAAAAAGTAAAGAAGAAGACTGGATTCAAAAGAGGTTGAAAATCTTGGTAAGTTTATAGATTTTTTTTTACTTTTACAATTTTGTTTATAGATTTTTTTTTTTTTTACAATTTATTTTATTTATTTTTTTTACATGGTTTATTTAGTTGTTTTTCTATTAGGTTGAGTTGCATTATTTTCATTTTAAAAGAAAAGCCTTTTCATTTATATGCAATATCTCATGTGCGCTCAAAACCGTCACTTTCTTTGATGCACACACACACACACAAGAAACTCTCTCATCACTCACTAAGTTCAAAAAAAGCTTAAATCTACTCACTTAATACCTCCATAGGAGGGCACAAAAGAATCTTGTATTTTAGGTAGGATTTTGGGGCTAGGCATCCAAAAACATAGTTGTTGTCCTTAGGGTGCTATAAAAATACTTCTAAATCAAGTGGTCGTGTATAGCCACAAGGGGCAAGTGAAAGAGCGGCACCGCGCCATAGGACGTCAAACCCAAGGTTGTGGTTGTATGTTCTCTCAAGTGAGCTCACCACCACTTGTTGAAAAGGAGACGACCCAATACCGATCGAGGGATAACTGCTCTTTCTCCACTTGACGAAGGTGCTTAGTGACCAACTTAGGATGTCATTCCTTATAGGTGACTGTAGTGGAAGCCGACCGTACCTGAGACAGATTTTGTCACAAGATCAAGGAAAGCACACGTCACAAGATCAAGGAGAGCTAGCGACTGCTAGATTTCCTTCTAGCATAAGCATTTCCTTCTAGGATAAGAACACATACTTATGCTAGAAGAAAAGCTAACAGTCACTAGCTTTCCAATAGAAAAATCATGTCCATGGTGATTGGTGGTTGCTAGCTTATACCTTGAGCTTGTTCCATGTGATGTATTTTGAAATAAGCACATGGCAAAAGATCAAGGAAAGCTAGCGACTGATAGCTTTCCTTCTAGCATAAGCATTTCCTTCTAGTATAAACACACATGCTTATGCTAGAAGGAAAGCTAACAGTCGCTAGCTTTCCAATAAAAAACCATGTCCATGGTGATTGGTGGTTGCTAGCTTATACCTTGAGCTTGTGCCATGTGCTCTATTTTGAACGAAAGCTAGCTTTTCTTCTAGCATAACACACATGCTTATGTTAGAAGGAAAGCTAGCAGTCGCTAGCTTTCCAATAGAAAAACCTTGGGCATGGTGATTGGTGGTTGCTAGCTTATACCTTGAGCTTGTGCCATGCACTCTATTTTCAAATAAGCACATGGCACAAGATCAAGGAAAGCTAGCGACTGCTAGCTTTCCTTCTAGCATAAGCATTTTCTTCTTGGATAAGAACACATATTTATGCTAGAAGGAAAGCTAGCAGTCGCTAGCTTTCCAATAGAAAAATCATGTCCATAGTGATTGGTGGTTGCTAGCTTATACCTTGAGCTTGTGTCATTTGCTCTATTTTGAAATAAGCACATGGCAAAAGATCAAGGAAAGCTAGCGACTGCTAGCTTTCCTTCTAGCATAAGCATTTCCTTCTAGCATAAACACATATGCTTATGCTAGAAGGAAAGCTAACAGTCGCTAGCTTTCCAATAGAAAAACCCTGTCCATGGTGATTGGTGATTGCTAGCTTATACCTTGAGCTTGTGCCATGTACTCTATTTTGAACGAATGCTACATTTCATTCTAGCATAAACATTTTTTTCTAGCATGTCACACATGCTTATGGTAGAAGGAAAGCTAGCAGTCGCTAGCTTTCCAATAGAAAAACCCTAGGCATGGTGATTGGTGGTTGCTAGCTTATACCTTGAACTTGTGCCATGTAATCTATTTTCAAATAAGCACATGGCACAAGATCAAGGAAAGCCTTGAACTTGTGCCATGTACTCTATTTTCAAATAAGCACATGGCATAAGATCAAGGAAAGCTAGCGACTGCTAGCTTTCCTTCTAGCATAAGCATTTACTTATAGGATAATAACACATACCTATGCTAGAAAGAAAGCTAGCAGTCGCTAGCTTTCCAATAGAAAAATCATGTCCATGGTGATTGGTGGTTGCTAGCTTATACCTTGAGCTTGTGCCATGTGCTCTATTTTGAAATAAGCACATGGCAAAAGATCAAGGAAAGCTAGCGACTGCTAGCTTTCTTTCTAGCATAAGCATTTCCTTCTAGCATTTTTTAGAAGGAAAACTTTTCTTTTTAATGAGTCTCTATATTGTACAGTTTCCATTCAAGTAGTCTTGGCTTCATAGCTTCTAGATTATTGTCTATCAAAGAAGCAATACCAACTAAGATGAAGATGAAGTTATGGGAAAAAATGGCATTGGCATTGGCATTAGCTTTAGTCTTAGCCAAACAAAAAGTAAAGAAGAAGACTGGATTAAAAAGAGGTTGAAAATCTTGGTAAGTTTATAGATTTTTTTTTACTTTTACAATTTTGTTTATAGATTGTTTTTTTATTTTTACAATTTATTTTATTTAGTTTTTTTTACATGCTTTACATGGTTTATTTAGTTGTTTTTCTATTAGGTTGAGTTGCATTATTTTCATTTTAAAAGAAAAGCCTTTTCATTTATATGCAATATCTCATGTGCGCTCAAAACCGTCACTTTCTTTGATGCACACACACACACACAAGAAACTCTCTCGTCACTCACTAAGTTCAAAAATAGCTTAAATCTACTCACTTAATACCTCCATAGGAGGGCACAAAAAAATCTTGTAGTTTAGGTAGGATTTTGGGGCTAGGAATCCAAAAACATAGTTGTTGTCCTCAGGGTGCTATAAAAATCCTTCTAAATCAAGTGGTCGTGTATAGCCACACGGGGCAAGTGAAAGAGCGGCACCGCGCCATAGGAGGTCAAACCCAAGGTTGCGGGTGTATGTTCTCTCAAGTGGGCTCACCACCACTTGTTGAAAAGGAGACGACCCAATACCGTTCGAGGGATAACTGCTCTTTCTCCACTTGACGAAGGTACTTAGTGACCAACTTAGGATGTCATTCCTTATAGGTGACTGTCGTGGAAGCTGACAGTACCTGAGACAGATTTTGTCACAAGATCAAGGAAAGCACACGTCACAAGATCAAGGAAAGCTAGCGACTGCTAGATTTCCTTCTAGCATAAGCATTTCCTTCTAGGATAAGAACACATACTTATGCTAGAAGAAAAGCTAACAGTCACTAGCTTTCCAATAGAAAAATCATGTCCATGGTGATTGGTGGTTGCTAGCTTATACCTTGAGCTTGTTCCATGTGATGTATTTTGAAATAAGCACATGGCAAAAGATCAAGGAAAGCTAGCGACTGCTAGCTTTCCTTCTAGCATAAGCATTTCCTTCTAGTATAAACACACATGCTTATGCTAGAAGGAAAGCTAACATTCGCTAGCTTTCCAATAAAAAACCATGTCCATGGTGATTGGTGGTTGCTAGCTTATACCTTGAGCTTGTGCCATGTGCTCTATTTTGAACGAAAGCTAGCTTTCCTTCTAGCATAACGCACATGCTTATGTTAGAAGGAAAGCTAGCAGTCGCTAGCTTTCCAATAGAAAAACCCTGGGCATGGTGATTGGTGGTTGCTAGCTTATACCTTGAGCTTGTGCCATGCACTCTATTTTCAAATAAGCACATGGCACAAGATCAAGGAAAGCTAGCGACTGCTAGCTTTCCTTCTAGCATAAGCATTTTCTTCTTGGATAAGAACACATATTTATGCTAGAAGGAAAGCTAGCAGTCGCTAGCTTTCCAATAGAAAAATCATGTCCATAGTGATTGGTGGTTGCTAGCTTATACCTTGAGCTTGTGCCATTTGCTCTATTTTGAAATAAGCACATGGCAAAAGATCAAGGAAAGCTAGCGACTGCTAGCTTTCCTTCTAGCATAAGCATTTCCTTCTAGCATAAACACATATGCTTATGCTAGAAGGAAATCTAACAGTCGCTAGCTTTCCAATAGAAAAACCCTGTCCATGGTGATTGGTGATTGCTAGCTTATACCTTGAGCTTGTGCCATGTACTCTATTTTGAACGAATGCTACATTTCATTCTAGCATAAACATTTTTTTCTAGCATGTCACACATGCTTATGGTAGAAGGAAAGCTAGCAGTCGCTAGCTTTCCAATAGAAAAACCCTAGGCATGGTCATTGGTGGTTGCTAGCTTATACCTTGAACTTGTGCCATGTACTCTATTTTCAAATAAGCACATGGCACAAGATCAAGGAAAGCCTTGAACTTGTGCCATGTACTCTATTTTCAAATAAGCACATGGCATAAGATCAAGGAAAGCTAGCAACTGCTAGCTTTCCTTCTAGCATAAGCATTTACTTATAGGATAATAACACATACCTATGCTAGAAAGAAAGCTAGCAGTCGCTAGCTTTCCAATAGAAAAATCCTGTCCATGGTGATTGGTGGTTGCTAGCTTATACCTTGAGCTTGTGCCATGTGCTCTATTTTGAAATAAGCACATGGCAAAAGATCAAGGAAAGCTAGCGACTGCTAGCTTTCTTTCTAGCATAAGCATTTCCTTCTAGCATTTTTGAGAAGGAAAACTTTTATTTTTAATGAGTCTCTACTTGTGCTAGATGCAATGGATTTTTATTTATCTCTAAGTATTTAATATGTTTCCATAACACATGACCCTTATTATTCTTGTGCATGTGAATAAAAGACATGTAATAGAATATTGTTTGATAATGCTCATTATTTTATGTATTTTTAAAACAATTTAAACTTATAGTCGACTATTTATTATTGTTTTTAGCAGCTATGGACTCTGGTGCAATGACAATTCCAAGGAATAATTTGAAGAAAAAACGAATTGCAAGTGACACACAAACAACGTCTCCCCCATGTGGTATGGTGGTTTTAAATATTATTCTCTCATTTCTAAATGGTTAGACTAGAAGACTATATGGTAATATTTGTGATTTTGATTTCATTTTATTTATAGTAATAATTGCTTATGATTGTTTTTAGAAGCTGTCGTCTCCAAAGCAAGTAAAATGCCACAATCAGCATTCAAAAAACAAAAGCGTCATTCAACTCAGATTATAAATTCAACAATGGGTTCTAATTTTGAAATGATTAAAAAGTTCAAAACATCTGCTGCATATGAGTATGTCGAAGATTGGTATGTTGAGATTGAAAGTCCCATGAATATGTTTCCAGATATGTATCTATTTGGATCCATGGATGGAAATGATATACAAAGGCTAGGGATAATTGTTAGTTGCTATGCTCTCAATCATAGTCAGATCGATTTTCAAATGGAGGTAATTGAAGAAAATGAAGTGAAATTATTTTCTTGCCAAGTTGATTACACAAAATTTAGACCAGATTTGATTGATACTAATACAGAATTTCCAGAGTCAATAAAAAAGTCACAGTTTAAGTTGGACAGTTTTGAGAGCTTCAATGAATCTGGTCTAAAGAGTTGTGATGATCTTGTACAACGTATTACCAACGTTATGAAATATCGCTATGTGAGATGTAAGAAAACATCATCCGTGTTTCTTTATTTGCAACAAAGAGGTAAACTACTTGATAAAATACCAGATGATAAACTCGAGGCTCAAATGCTTGCTTTGAGAAGGGTATATTTAGCTGAGCTAGAACAGAGCATTAAAGAAAGTGAGTTCATGCCTACTACAGAGTTTGTAAAATCCCAAAAAGAAGACTCTCAGATAGAGAAGCTTGCTGACCAATGCGATGAAATCCATGAAAATTTTAAGGACAGTTATTTATTTTCAAGCTCTTTTACCATGAAGGTGGATGTTCGAAGATGTGTAGAAGCACCCAAGTTATATAAATTGAGATCACGGGATGATTTAAATGTTCGAGTATTAGTAAAATCATTCCTACAGAAATTTCAAGCATCATTGCCTGATGCTCTTCTGATTCCATTTGACACAAAAGAGTCTGATCCGATTGGAAACCCTGTGAAAATCATGAATAAAATGGATATAAATGACAAGAACATCAATTTTTGGATAGTTGATGGGCAACACACCATTCAAGCAGCAAAAGAAATATTATCAAATCCTAAATTCAGTCTATCTGGGGAGGCAAAACAGAAGTACAAAGAACGTAATGCTCGATTCTTAGATCCATCTGTTGCTCCCAGTGTGGTGATTCGTATTTGCTGCCAGTTAAATTCTGCAAACACAATGTTCTTCAAAACTCCATTCATTGATTCTGTGCGATCTGCAAGACAATTCCTAATTGCCACAAATAAATTAAAGAAACAAAAATGTGGGAATTCTAAGACGGCTGAAGACAAGGTATGCAATTTTTTTTTTTTGCACTTAGTTTATATTGTTATAACTAAATTCATGGCTATTTTATTTTTGATATCACATTGTTACTAATTTATATTTGTTATTTTTTAACAGGTTGATGATGAAATGTTGTGCTCTTTCTTCGATTGTCCACTAACAAACTTTGCTGAAAAAAAAGTCTTGTTATATCTTGATGATACTACTTGGGATAAATGGGAAGTTGTTTTTAATTGTTACAAACTAGGGACATTAATGTGTTCTCCAAACCAACCTAAGGATCCAAACTATAAGACAAATAGTCTGAACAGTTTGGTATCAAGTTCTTTCCGTCCCCTTCAGGGACTAACAGCTGAAGAAATGTGTTCTGTAGCAGATAAACTATTGGATGGAACTGTTTGGTTTTCCATTCCAGTGAACCATCCGACCAATGCCATAAAAATGAAAGATTATTGTTCACAATTGAAAACCAAAAGAACAATTTTGGAGGCAATGGTAACATATTGCAAAAGTCATGATAAGAATCTGAATGATAAGATTCTTACAATATCCAATATTCTTGAGCATTATGGAATTACTGATATCATATTTGCCAACTTCTGTAAGACAATGGAAGGGTGTAAATATGTAAAAGGATCACGAAATACAAAAATAGAGTCCCTTTCTCCACAAGCCTGTGTGGTCCTTGATAGAATAATTGATGCATCGACAGATATACAGGAAATTGAGAACAGTTTTGAATTCGGTTGTCATTATGGGGGTCCTAGCCTCTTGTCAACACTTTTGCACTCTTTTCCTTGTCAGTTTCAACCAATGTTATACACTGACTTTGTTGTGTTGGATACATTGGCTCTGAAAGATGAATCATTCCTTAAGGATCACTATATTGAATTGTTTCGATTTTTAATCGAAAAAAATGGGTTGAAATATTTTACTATGATTATCTTAGTAGAAATTTGGTCTTGTAAGGATGTACGCCAAGCTCTAGAGATTGTTGTCAAGGACTCAAATGTCAACTATAAAATGGCTACCGGTCTTTATGAATATAAAGAACAAAATAACTATAGTTATGATATAGTTTTAACTATACATTTCTATAGTGAAGAGTCAAAAAGTTTAGAGGCCTCAAGACACTCTCACAGTTTTAGAGACATATCTGATGAAAAGGAGAGAGATTTTGAATTCTGGGAAGAATTATTGCAAATGCATCAACAACATAGTGATCTAAATTTGATTATTTCTCTTTATGCGGGGACAAATTTACAGCAGGTTTGCTGTACATATGGAAGAAGAATGGCATGTGTCGTAGAAAACGAGTTACAAAGGACTACCATGCTGACTAATCAAGAATCCTTCCAATTGCAAAAACCAATGTCTAATATATTGCTGTTGGAATATCCAGGTATTGTACTTGTTTTGTTCTTTCTCTAGTGATTCTTTGGATTCTATGCTATTTATAAATCTTGATTAACAAGATGTTTACTATAACTACTAATGGCGGAAATTGTAAAGAAAACAACGACGACACTTTGCAACAAAGCAATGACCAACATAGTGTGCACAATGTCGAAGAAGTTTTCGAGATGCAAATACAAGACGAAGAAAATACCATACCAGGTACATAATTTATTTTGTTTCTTTTGTTGTATTGTACTTGTTTTGTTCTTTCTCTAGTGATTCTTTGGATTCTATGCCTATTTATTTAATGAATTTCATTCGTTGATGCATTTTATAACATTTCATATGTTTATTACAGTGGCAAATGAGGAGAAAAAAGACAGTGATCAAGGGAATGTGACAGAAAGCCATAGTCAAGAACATGATATCATATCAGGTACTTCACATGTCTCTTATTTTCAATTAAACATAAAATATGTCTTATAAAAAAAAATTTGATTTAAAGAAGTATTATTGGTATTTGATTGAAGGTTTGTTATTTTGGCTCTAGGTTCTATGAAGACAATACAAGAGAAGTGTGGCTTATCAATAACTAGTACAGAAAATACTCAAAGTGAGTGTATTTCTTCAACAATTTTTTTTATTAATAATTTATGTAGCATGAATAAAATGAATTAACTATGATATCCATTATTGTTTTGCAGCTAGTATAAGTCAAAATAAATTGGTTATTTTTGAATTGAATAACATTTTCTATCAGAGCATTGATGGTGATGCATCACAAAAAGAATTTATCGAGAAAATGGGAAGGGCTGCAGATTACACGATAGAGAAAAAATCATTTTGGTTTCGTCCACATGCAAAAACATTTCTTGAAATGTGTTCCAGAAAAGAATCTCTTGACATTGCAATTTGGACGACATCTTTGAAACAAAACACAACAAGAGTTATGAAAAAGCTGGTTTCAGAATCATTACAAGCTAAATTTTTGTTTACATGGACTGCTTCAGATTGCAAACAACAAAAGGGAAAAAACGACATTGATAATTCAACACAAGTTATATACAAAAAACATCTGAAAAAAGTGTGGAGAATGTATTCTCAATATGATGCTACTAACACTATTCTAGTGGATTGTTCAATGGAGACAAAGAAAGAAAATCCCAAAGAAAATGTGATTATTGCCCCTTCGTTTGATGGAAAGAATGAGGATAAATGGTTGATCGCTGATTTGTGGAGCTTATTGAATAGATTCTACAAGGCACCCGATGTTCAAGATATTTTGAAGAATCTTCAATGACTTTTAATAGTACATTAAGATGACTGTTATTCCTTTCCTCTATAAACAAAATCTTGAAGTTTATAATATAAATTTTTGGTCATTGTACATTTGATGACTTAATTCTACATGTGATGTGTTATTACTGTGTTTTATTTTATTATCAATTTAATGTCAATATTATTTCATAATACTCATATAAGGATTGTTGTTGTGTCATTATTATAAATTAACATATTATTATTTTGTTTATTTATATTGAGATATTGAGTTATAAAAAGTTAGTGATTTGAATAATAGTCTTATGTGTTTGCATAAAAATGTAGTATTCCATATTAATTAAATAATTGTATTAGGTTGTATGTATAAATTAACGTACAATTACTATGTTTGAGCAATTGCAGTTTATTTATTAATTGCGTCTTAATTGATCATTATAACTCTTACAAATCAGTGATTTGAATGTTAGTTCAATGTTATCATATGAAAATTTCTTATTTTTTGGTCATTGTACATTTGATGACTTAATTCTACATGTGATGTGTTATTACTGTGTTTTATTTTATTATCAATTTAATGTCAATATTATTTCATAATACTCATATAAGGATTGTTGTTGTGTCATTATTATAAATTAACATATTATTATTTTGTTTATTTATATTGAGATATTGAGTTATAAAAAGTTAGTGATTTGAATAATAGTCTTATGTGTTTGCATAAAAATGTTGTATTCCATATTAATTAAATAATTGTATTAGGTTGTATGTATAAATTAACGTACAATTACTATGTTTGAGCAATTGCAGTTTATTTATTAATTGCGTCTTAATTGATCATTATAACTCTTACAAATTAGTGATTTGAATGTTAGTTCAATGTTATCATATGAAATTTTCTTATTTCTTAGAAATTAAAAAAATGGAAAATCATATCAGGTTGTATGTAAAAATTACCTATAATTAGCTTGTTTAGTTGAAATTTAAAAAATTGTAAATCTAGGTGGTGTGTATAAATTAACATATAATTGGTTTGAATTGGACCATTGTAACTATATTTTTAAATTGTGATTTCAATTTCATTGCAATGTGCTTATACGATTTTTTCTTATAATTTCTTGAAAATTAAAATATCGTATGAGGTTGTATGTAAAAATGAACATATAAATAGTTTGCTTGATTTAAACTTAAAAACTGTAAATTTAGGTAGTATGTAGATATTAACATATAATTAGTTCAAATGAATTCGACTATTGTAATTATATTTTTAAATTGTAGTTTATCTCATTACAATTCTTAAACATTAGTGATTTGAGTAGTAGTTGAATGTGTTTGTATAAAAAAACTATTCCACGGAAATTACTTTTATTTTTTTCATTAAGTTGTTTGTTTGGGAGTGGAAATAAATTGGATATGTTTTGATGCCAATAAGCAATGAAGTTTTGAAGTGAAAATATGTTAATGTTATATATGTTGTGGCAGCAATGCAGATGGGAGTTAATATCAGTCGGAAGATCTTGTTGATCTTTGAAATGGAAGGAGTATTCTTCTCGTCGTATTCCAAAGATGAAACGAGTTGTCAAATTCAAAGAAAACCAGATTGGGAGCTTGGTGATAGATCCTACTTTTGTAGGCCTTTTCAATTAGAAGTATTAAAATACTGCCTAAAACATTATGATGTTGCGATATGGACATCAAATGTTACTAACAAGGACATTCGACAAGTACTTGAAAAATCAAATATTGATACAAGTGACTTTGAATTCATATGGGATAGGTCCCATTGTCACTTGCAAACAAAATCGAAATCATGTAGTATGATACAGTTTTATGAGAAAAGGCTAAGCGACGTGTGGTCCCAATATGGAAATAAGTACACAGAATCAAATGTATTGCTAATAGATACATCAAAGCCTACTTCTCAATTCCTCGGATATCGGTCAAACTGTATCTTAATAAAGGCTTATATAGGACATGAACACGATACTTGGCTTGTGCAAGTTCTATTCCCCTTTTTAAAGACACTTCATCGTATCAAACAGAAACGCAACTACATTCGAATGTTCAATAGAACATTGAGTTCTTTGTATTAAGTGACGATATTATTTTATGGAAATTTGTTGATGATTACATTGCAATATTTCAATACAAGTTGGACACATTTTTTGGTGAATTAATTTGTATGATTTTATAACTTTTATAGATAAATGATAATTGACAATGATATATAAATACAATTATTAGTATTATTTATGATTGCTTTTAGATTGACAAGTTTTTGCATCATACAACACTTGATTTCCCCATTCAGAATATTTTCTAAATTTGTGCTCTTAAATCAACTATTTGTAATTTAAATCATCTCATAAAAGCCAACAAGGCATGCAAGAAACTCTCTTTAGTTTTATTTATCTATATGTATTAATACAAGTGCATTACAACACTTGATTTCTCTATTCAAAATATTTTTTAAATTACATACTCTTAAATCAATTATTTGTAATTTAAATCATCTCACAAAAGCCAACAAGGAATGAAGTTCTATTTAGTTTTATTGATCTATATGCATTAATACAAGTGACACACAAATTTTGAATTAAACCTCCATCTATATAAAAGCACATTTCTTACAAAAAATATTACTTCAATGATAATGAGTGCTAAGTGTACTAGAATTTAGATTAAAGCATGATGAGTCATAGATGAATGATTTTGAAAGGTATAGGCATTTGATTTCCCAATCTATAACTTATTGTAAATGTGTATTCTTAAGTTAATAGTTTATAATTGCAATAATCTCATATAAGCCAACAAGACATGAAATAAATTATTGACTGTTATTAGCCTATATTCATTAATACGAGTGTTAATGACTGTTATTAGCCTAAATTGCTAATGAGTGCTTTGTATTAAGTGAAGATATTATTTTATGGAAATTTGTTGACGATTACATTGCAATATTTCAATACAAGTTGGACACATTTTTTGGTGAATTAATTTGTATGAGTTTATAACTTTTATAGATAGATGATAATTGACAATGATATATAAATACAATTATTAGTATTATTTATGATTGCTTTTAGATTGACAAGTTTTTGCATCATACAAAACTTGATTTCCCCATTCAAAATATTTTCTAAATTTGTGCTCTTAAATCAACTATTTGTAATTTAAATCGTCTCATAAAAGCCAACAAGGCATGCAAGAAACTCTCTTTAGTTTTATTTATCTATATGTATTAATACAAGTGCATTACAACACTTGATTTCTCTATTCAAAATATTTTTTAAATTACATACTCTTAAATCAATTATTTGTAATTTAAATTATCTCACAAAAGCCAACAAGGAATGAAGTTCTCTTTAGTTTTATTGATCTATATGCATTAATACAAGTGACACAAATTTTGAATTAAACCTCCATCTATATAAAAGCACATTTCTTACAAAAAATATTACTTCAATGATAATGAGTGCTAAGTGTACTAGAATTTAGATTAAAGCATGATGAGTCATAGATGAATGATTTTGAAAGGTATAGGCATTTGATTTCCCAATATATAACTTATTGTAAATGTGTATTCTTAAGTTAATAGTTTATAATTGCAATAATCTCATATAAGCCAACAAGACATGAAATAAATTATTGACTGTTATTAGCCTATATTCATTAATACGAGTGTTAATGACTGTTATTAGCCTAAATTGCTAATGAGTGCTAAGTGGTATTAAGGGTAGTACGAGATTGGTCATAAGTGAGTGACATTGAACTATAAGAAATTTGATTTCTCATTTCATTTTTTTGTAAGTTTGTATTATTAACTCAATTACGATTAATTGAAATAATCTTATAAAAGCCAACAAAGCATGAGATACGCTCTATCTTTTATCTTCTTGTATGCATTAAATGAATGTATAAATGTGATATGTATTTTTTGGAATAAAATACAATGTAAAAACATTCAACAAGTAGTTGAAAAATCAAATACCGATACAAGTGACTTTGAATTCATATGGGACAGGTCTCATTGTCACTTGCAAACAAAATTCAAATAATGTAGTGTGATACAATTTTATGAGAAAATGTTAAGTGATGTGTGGTCCAAATACGGAAATATGTACGAAGAATCAAATATATTGCTAATAGATACATCAAAGCTTACTTCTCAATTCCCCGGATACCGGTCAAATTGTATATTAACAAAGGATTATATAGGACATGAACCTGATACTTGGCTTGTCCAAATTCTATTCCCCCTTTTAAGACACTTCATCGTATCAAAGAGAAACGCAACTACATTCGAATGTTCAATAGAACATTGAGTTCTTTATAGTAGGTGAATATATTAATTTTTAGAAATTTGTTAACGCGCACATTGCAATATTTCAATACAAGTTGGACACATTTTTTTATGAATTAATTTGTATGTTTTTAAAACTTTTATAGATAGATGAGAATTAACAATAATATTTAAATACAATTATTAATATTATTTATGATTGCCTTTAGTTTGACATTTTTTTGCATCATACACCACTTAATTTCCCCATTCAAAATATTTTTTTAATTTGCGTTCTTAAATCAAATATTTGTAATTAAAATCATCTCATAAAAGCCAACAAGGCACGCACAAAGTTTTGTAAATGTGTATTCTTAAGTTAATAGTTTATAATTGCAATAATCTCATATAAGCCTGAACAAGGCATGAAATAAATTATTGACTTTTATTTGCGTATATTCATTAATAAGAGGAGTTTATCAATGCAGTATGTAATTTTTGAAATAAAGCCCCATATAATTAAAGTTGCAATTGTTTAAAAACACAAAATTTATTGCTAATGAGTGCTAAGTGGTATTAAGGGTAGTACGTGATTGGTCATAAGTGAGTGACATTGAACTATAAGAAATTTGATTTCTCAATTCATTTTTTTGTAAGTTTGTATTACTAACTCAATTATGATTAACTGAAATAATCTCTTACAGGCCAACAAAGCACGAGATATGTTCTATCTTTTATCTTCTTATATGCATTAAATGAATGTATAAATGTGGTATGTAATTTTTGGAATAAAATACAATATAAAACCATATAATTAATTGATAATGAGTACTAAGTGGACTATTTAGACTCATTCGATATGTGCCATAAATAAATTCAAAAGAGCATGGGGTCATATATAAAGTTCAACTAAAAGATTTGAAAAATATGTTTCAACATCTATTTCTTCGACATTTAAAAATCTTATCATTTTCTTTGTCTTTTGGTGAAAGTAATTCTCGGCCATGATTTCTTAATTCAATTTCTTCACACTTTCATTGTGTATGTATAATGTTGCACCTAACAACTATCCCAATTTTGACGAATTTATAGTTATTATTTGGTTTGACATCAATACATTTCTTATAATTTATTTTATTTTAATTTAATATTGTGATTTCCTTCCAATCATGCTATATTATAATATGTTATTTAACAATAAAAATATTTAATATGATACTTTGTTCACTTCAAATATAGATAGAGATCTTCTTGTAATAAAACATGCAATTATGTGTGCAACTTAACTTCATTAATCCTACATTTTATATCTTCATGAATATTTTTTCTCACGATTCAACAAATTACAGATTTTCATATACTCCTCCTAATTTATGGCATACCGAACTAGTTATAAATCATACAACATTTCATTTTTTATGATTGTATATTAAAAACACTTGGAGTAAATAAAATTTGTGATCAATAAAAACATTCTTTCTAGGATTAGTTTTTCCAATTTTAATGGAATATTTCTTTAATGCATAATTTTTACAAATTAAATGAAATAAATAAAATGTTTACAAAAAAATTCAATGTCATAGAAGTCCTTGTAATAGAATTTTCCCTATCCTATGAGTCATTCTACGTAAAATACCAAAAGAAGAAAATATAATATTCAACATAATACTGGAATAATCATTGAACCTGATTCAACGGTCGAGTTGAGATGAGGTAGATCGTTGTAGTAGCAGCTGATTCGGCTGTCTGGATCCGACCTTCGACGAAGATACCGACAACCCCTAAGTAATATGAGTCTGGTGCCCTCAAGGCTCGACCCGCTCTGATACCAAATGTAGGACCCCTCCTTTAGGGTCCCCTTGAACTGAACCTGAAACTTTAAAAACTTCATACAAACAAATTAGCCATCATAGTTATTGGAAAAATAAAATAAAAAGCGTGAATAACTTAACAAAAATAAGCAAAACTTTAACCTATCAACCCGATCCGGTTGGTCCATTGTCGCCTTCGTCTTCCGTAGGATCCCTCCAGCAAAGCTCGTTTAACCATAGGCGAAGCAACCGTTAGCTTCGCCACCCAACCATAGGCTCATGCTTTCAGTCGCATGGCCTCCCCCGAGCTTTGGGTCGTAGAGCTCACACAAGTATTTCAGAAATTCAGCTTGGGCTTCCCTTCCCACCAGGATTTCTAAGCCAAACCCTTAGATAGCAGCAAGTCTTTGAGGCATTCGAAAATTACGACAATCATCCAAATTATGGGCCCCTTACCCATTCCTTAAGCCTTCCTTATAAAGGGAAATCTCCTGCGACACATGTCGCTTCATGCATAAATAAATATTTTTAATTATTTATTTAATTAAAACACTCACCCATCCAAGTGTCAGTTTCTCTGGGAAGTGCACCTACATCCCTAAGTTTGCTCTAGTTTGTCCCCCAGATATTTTAATCAACTCCTAGCTTTTAGTTGACTAGGTGTCTAATCTATTTTGCTCCTAAATAATAATTTCTATTATTTTAAATGCTCAACAAAATAACTATTCATGTGCAAATGTCTAAGCTATTGTTATGCATTTGCTAAGTAATAATCTAGGGTTATTCTCCTAAGTTTTTATGCAGTTTAATTTAACAATCAAACTCCCTAGGATCATGGTGCCGCGTCGTTGGGCTCCTGGTTCCTTAATTTTTTAATCCCCTGACATGGCACCACTCCGTCGGGTCCAATCATCCATGGTTTCCATTCCTTGGCATGGTACCACCTCGTTGGGTCCTTGCGTCCATTCTTTTCGTTCTCGACAGGGTACCACATCGTTGGGCCCTTCTGCCACCATCTTTTCGTTTTGACTTGCGGGAACTCTTGTAGGGATTTTAGGAATCGTTACCATCCATCCTCCGTCTACATGCTATCTAGGGACTAATGGCGCTGAGGAGTGAGTCCGTTCTCACTGCGCGCCCCTCAACTCGTACGTGACCAGCTCCGTCGTGGCCCACCTCGTACGCCCTCACGCTTTCCTCTTGAGCAAGCGGATCAGTGCTTATCTGCTCAAGCGTGGTATTCCGTCGGAAGTCGACATCGTCGTCGCTCTCCCTGTGTGTGATTTACTCGTACTCTACGACCCTTCATATTCCTTTGTGTGTCCGTTGGTGAACCATTTCACCTGTCGCTACACACATTTCTCACAAACGTAAATTAGTAGCACTGTCCTCAATAATCACAATTTGGTTTATAAATCTGTTGCTTCATTAAGCATCTATAATTTATTTAATCATTACTCATTCGTCTAATGACATAATCAATTGCACAGCTAGTCGTTAAGCATCATTCATATGTACAATTTTCATATCAAAGTTTAATCGTTAAACAACATGAAATTGTCCATTCACAATAACTACCCAAATGCATATATATCAATCAATCGTAATCATAAATATACTCAAAATAAAATCATAGGCTTATTTTATTAATGTTTCAAACAGTCAAGTGACTCAGCAGGTGCCCTCAATGTCTAAAGTAGTCTAGGGGCACTACATACACCCCTACTTATTTAGAACTTCGTCCCGAAGTTCAGAATAAAAATGGAAAGCTATGACGCATCTCAGTTGCGTCCTCCCAAGTTGCAGAGCTAGGACTGTAACTGTCCTACTGCACTTTGACTTGATCAATCCAGGCTAATCATTAAGCAAGAACTAACCAATCAATTATACCACTCCACACATATAATTTAATTCTTTAATTCATTTATCAATTATTGTCGTAATTCTTTAATTCATTTATCAATTATTGTCGTCATTCCCATCTTCAGGTTTTTCTCAATCATTTAAGACATAACAAGGCTCAAGAGACCATTATATCGAAGTTGTTCAGCCGGGTCACTCGACAGGTGCCCTTAAGGTCCACAGTCATTCTAGGGGCATTACATACACCCCCTCATAAATAGAACTTCGTCCCGAAGTTAATTTTTGTTGTTCTCGTAATTTCAATGCTAGGCTTTACCTTTTAATTTCCCATTCTCATCTTCTTTTCATTCTCTTCTATTTTTCTCAAACAATCATGGTCATAAACACTAGTGGTTCTAATCATTAGTTTTCTAGATCATCTATTATGGTTCCAACACATCCTTAGGAATTCAATCGTAATTTTGTATAATATCAATCCGATAATACATCCAATAATTGTGAAGCCCAACTAGGATTTCCATACCTCCCAGTCGTGACGAAGGTTTACGATGTGCAAATTATCTAACAGTTGCATTGTGTTCAGTTCATTGTGTTGATCATCTCCATACATCGTTTTACTAAAATCATCTTCATTTGATCTCCATTTCGATGGGCTTTCCAAGTTTCATCTTATGTGTCTATATAGTCTCATCGAGTCTTGTCTTAAGGTCTAGTCGTCTTTTCATAATTGTTTCGTCATCTGAAGAGGTTAATATTATTGCGTTTAGCTCATCGTTTCAATACTTTATTTTACAAAAGTTGTCATTGTTTTACTCTTTCGATACTCAATTGGAAGTTTCAGCAAGAAAGAGTCTTCAATCTTTCAATTCTTAAAAAATTCTTGAAAAGTCGGCATTTATATCTACATATATGAAGGTCTTGACTCAACCCTGATTTTCTAAACTTCTATCATAGTTGAATTATAACTTAAATAAGTAACTCTTACCCATTAATCTTAGGGGTTCAATTTGTCATTTTTACGTTCTAGTCTGCATCTTATCCATCCCTATCATTCCAATCCATCCATAGAGTTTTATTTCTTAAGGGCCGCAATTCCACTAATAGTGTGAATTACAAATATATAGCATTGCACCACTATCGACAGGGTGTATGAATATATCGTAACTTTTACAATCCTGCCATATCCTAGCGAAGTGTGAAACATGAACAATACTTACTTTTTCATCTAATTCATCTTATCCCGTAATTTTTTTTTTTTTTTTTTTTTTTTGAAATATAAACAATGCTTAGGCTTTTCATCCAATTCCTAAATGAAATACAAAAGTATCTAATCTTGTCTTTTATTCTATACCATTTCCTAAACGAAATATAAAATACAACAGTACATTATCCTTTCTTTTGTTCCTACCATCCAAAAGTACATCATCTTTTCTTTTCATATTTCAAGCATGAATATCCAATTGATCAAATATATTTACATTCTCCCTATAATAAAAGTACCATTATCAACCAATGCATAACCCCTTTTCTTTTCATATTTCATGCATGAATATCTAATTGATTAAATATATTCACATTTTTTTTTTCTATAACAAAAGCACCATTATCAACTAATGCTTAACCCTTTTCTTTTTCTTTCCTAATTCAAAGTACAATTGTATATTTGGTAAAATGGATATATTTCTTTATTCCCATAACTCAAGTATCATTATAATTTTGTTATAAATAGGGATGCATAATTACTTTCTCTTTCCTAATAAAAGCATGATTGTATAATCGATAAGGTATATCTAAATTTTCCCTAATTCCATCAAATAATCACCATAATTAATTTTTATAAACACTAAATAATTTAATTTATTTTCATAATTCAAAGTTGTATAAATTACGGACTCATCTAGATATATTCTTTAGGTATATTTATATGATGACTTCTAATATCTACGAAATCGAAATTCATTTAAGGAGAAGTCCAAGAGATGGATCTAGGCATAACTTTAAACCTTAAACTATACATTCCATCCAAGTCCTCCTGCCTCCGATCTAATTATACAACTGATTGGACTGTTCGTGACAATTCAACGATATGTATAACAATTTATAGGTGTAAATTTTGAATTTAAATCAATAGAAAAGTGACCATGTTCTCAAACCATTAGTGCATATATCTTTTAAATATGTGTCGATTATGAGAGATATAAGACATTGAGTCATATATATTGTAGTAAGGAAGTATATATATCTTTCCTTCAATAAAAAAAAACAAGGTATACTATTTGGCTATATGTATGTAACTCATCATTATAAATATCTATCAGATTAATTGCAATATAATATAATTATTACTTCATATAAATATAAACCATAAATATATGCATCATTCAAATTTTAATCTCAATTTAAAATTAAGTATACAATTATAACATGAATTATATATCTCAACCGCAATTACTTTTAGCATGAGGCATATGTCCTTTCGTCATTCCAGGTCATAGCATTTCCTTATTTAGAAATCTAGGTGTGCAAAAGACGAACATGTGTGCAAAAAGACTAACAGCGACTAGCTAAAATCGCTGCTCGGCATGAAGAGTCTCCTATCAGCTTGGCAAGATTACAGGTTTTGGTCTCAATCATACACTTGCATCCACTATCTGCTCGGTGTAAATTACGAAGCGTAACTGTAGAAGCTTCCAGTGACACGAACTTGTTACGGAGATCACCATCTTCCACGATTATCGCATGGAAGAGAGAGTATCACGGTTGTGATCCGAAGAATACTCATTTCACAACTTATGGTAGACAAAGTTCCAACAAATTCGGGGCTCACTCCAGGTTGAGCGACGGCGTGATGAGCTAAGGACTGAGGGGCCAATCCAACGGCACTCACGGTTTCAGGTTTACATATTGTTTAGAGTTAATGTTACCAACAGAGTCAAGGAGTTAGGAGAGTGGGATGGAGGTTAGCTAGACAGGCATCAAGCAAGGTTTCCGATGGCATAAACTTAGGTTTACACGGCTAAGGTATAAGCTGAGGGCTTCAGTCGAATAAACTAAAACTCGACACAATGATTTGTTAAGGAACGGGTCTGAGATCATCACAACATTTATACGAAGGTCTCTGTGTCAATTAAGGGTATTCAAACTGCAAGCATAAACGAAACCGTCCAAAATCTGGTCATAAAGACGTCGACCAACCAAATATTTAAAGTATAAAAACGATGGCAGGGTCTAGCCCTTACATCGACACTAGATATTACCCATACGTTGATACAAAAAGAGATCAAGGCGTTTGATCAGTGATAAAGAATTAATACCTACCACGGAAATATAAAGTTGCAGTGTTTGGACAGAGTTAAATAATTTCAAGGTTAAGAATCCGAGTCTCGACAGTGTAATACTGGTTTTGTTTACCACAGTAAAATAAATTCTAATGGACAGAGTTCACGCGATTCGGAGGTTACCGAATTTTACAACAGAGTAAAAACAATGAGGGAAGATATTTGAGATCCAATTCCGATCTGGACATAAAAGAAAAAAAAAGTTAATCACGGAGAGGATAAGGGAAACAAGATCGAATTACCTAGGGTAAAATTCCCAAAGCAAAAGAATGGTTTACGCTACTCAAGAAAGATTAAATCCAGTGTCAGACTCAACCCTCACAGAGGTCTTAAGAGTTTAAAAAAAAAACAAAAAATCGAAAACGAAGATCCCAAAGATAAAGCATAACCTAAATTACAAAGGTGGTTTCCAGAAAAAAACGATTCCAGTAAGGTCGTTTGGCCAAAAGGACAAGTCTCAAGGTTACACAGGTTCGAGAACATAGAAGCGTTGAGCATCGGATTAGTTGTTGGATTGGATGCTATCAAAACTTATGGGAAAGCAAAAGGGGTTCGAGTAAAAATAGAGTACCGGAATTACAATCAAACCCAGAGATCAATCTGATCTGTGTTTTTAAAGAAAAATAGTGTTCAAAATACAATACAGATACTGCGATCGATCGGATCTGTGTTTTAAAAGAAAAAAGAGTACTGGGGTTACAATCAAACGCCAAGATCAATCTGATCTGCGTTTTCTTTAAAGAAAATGAGTGCTGAGAATATAATGCAAATACTGAGATCAATCACAAAATTCCTAGGCGTTTTTCTCAACGTGGGTGGTTAATAAAGAATTTATGATTGGTAAACCATAGGTCGAATGCAAAGGTTCAATATACAGGGACTTGGTGGATACAAGACTTTAAATTAAACATCCACAGAGATTAGTAGATTGTTTTGTAATGGGTCCAAGTTGAATATCCTTGATTTTAACCAAAGATATTATCCAGCCGTGAATATCATTGTTCTAATGCAAGGCATGTTTGATGGAAATTTACACGATCTGGGAGTATAGGCGTTAGCCAGAGCAGTAGAGAGATATACCCCTTAAACAAATCTGAAGAATACGATCCACACAACTTTAGCTTAGAAGCAGCATTTAGCCAAGACAAGAAATTAGAGATCTTAAGTTATAGGACCTTAGGACTCAGATGGATTCGATTCCGATGGAGATTAGTGGAGCGGAAATATTATATACTTAAAGAAGGAGAGGTTGATCCCTTTCAAATTCTTGAAATAAAACGTAGCAATTTTAAAGATTAAATTACAGTCATAATGTAAATCTAGAATTCGCCATTCTAAATGGAATTATATTAGGTGAAAATCACAATACAGATTTAAAAATACACAATCCCGGATCTACACAATCTACGGATCGGTGATCCACAATAGCGGTTGGCTTCTTTCTTGCAGTCTCTGAATTTAAATGACTGTATATGACTTTAAAACAGGTTAAAAACTACATAATCAACGGATCGGTGATCAACAATAGCGTTTTGTTTCTTTCTTGCAATCTCAGAATTTAAATGACTGTGTATGAATTTAAAACAGGGTTGAACGCAGGTTGGTACTCAGCCAACGAGTTCGATTTCTCAACGTTAATTGCAGGGTTCTTATCACTATAAGCTTTCTAAAACAGAGTTTTTAGATCCACAAATAATGGATCGATTCCTATTCCCAAGGTTTCGCTATCTCACTGAATTCAAGAATCTAAGTATTAACCGGATTATAATCCTACAGGAACTAGATTGAATCATAATCTAAGGTTTTGATTTCTTAATGTGATCAAGAATCTATAAATAATTAATTAATTTAACAGTCGATCTGAGCTAATCCGATTTGAATTTAAGAGATCAGTACTGTGATTACGACACAGACTCGATCTAAACCAAATCTTGAAATTAAAAGAATTAAAATCGAGCTTAGCATAAAATAAAATCGATCGGAGCACACTCACGATTGAAATATAGAAGTGAAAGCCGATCCGAAATCTAAAACAGAGTATTGTCAATCGAAGATACAGATATCACGCTAAATTCAAATGGGGTATAATTTATGGGTTTAAATATCTTTTTGAACCAAATCGATTTAATGAAACCAATCTGGAAACGTGGATCAATATTAAGAGAGTTTGGAAATCGATGTACAGGAAATCGACCAACTCATTAAACTCGGCACACAAATTGTTGCCAGAATTATAATTTTTGATCTAGAACAGTGTGTGTTTAATTACTCCCATAGTTTCAAATCTCAGACTGTAACTGAGAGTTACAGGTACCTTATTAAAGCTTGCATCCTCACATATACAAAATTTTCCCTATCCTATGAGTCATTCTACGTAAAATACCAAAAGAAGAAAATATAATATTCAACATAATACTGGAATAATCATTGAACCTGATTCAACGGTCGAGTTGAGATGAGGTAGATCGTTGTAGTAGCAGCTGATTCGGCTGTCTGGATCCGACCTTCGACGAAGATACCGACAACCCCTAAGTAATATGAGTCTGGTGCCCTCAAGGCTCGACCCGCTCTGATACCAAATGTAGGACCCCTCCTTTAGGGTCCCCTTGAACTGAACCTGAAACTTTGAAAACTTCATACAAACAAATTAGCCATCATAGTTATTGGAAAAATAAAATAAAAAGCGTGAATAACTTAACAAAAATAAGCAAAACTTTAACCTGTCAACCCGATCCGGTTGGTCCATTGTCGCCTTCGTCTTCCGTAGGATCCCTCCAGCAAAGCTCGTTTAACCATAGGCGAAGCAACCGTTAGCTTCGCCACCCAACCATAGGCTCATGCTTTCAGTCGCATGGCCTCCCCCGAGCTTTGGGTCGTAGAGCTCACACAAGTATTTCAGAAATTCAGCTTGGGCTTCCCTTCCCACCAGGATTTCTAAGCCAAACCCTTAGATAGCAGCAAGTCTTTGAGGCATTCGAAAATTACGACAATCATCCAAATTATGGGCCCCTTACCCATTCCTTAAGCCTTCCTTATAAAGGGAAATCTCCTGCGACACATGTCGCTTCATGCATAAATAAATATTTTTAATTATTTATTTAATTAAAACACTCACCCATCCAAGTGTCAGTTTCTCTGGGAAGTGCACCTACATCCCTAAGTTTGCTCTAGTTTGTCCCCCAGATATTTTAATCAACTCCTAGCTTTTAGTTGACTAGGTGTCTAATCTATTTTGCTCCTAAATAATAATTTCTATTATTTTAAATGCTCAACAAAATAACTATTCATGTGCAAATGTCTAAGCTATTGTTATGCATTTGCTAAGTAATAATCTAGGGTTATTCTCCTAAGTTTTTATGCAGTTTAATTTAACAATCAAACTCACTAGGATCATGGTGCCGCGTCGTTGGGCTCCTGGTTCCTTAATTTTTTAATCCCCTGACATGGCACCACTCCGTCGGGTCCAATCATCCATGGTTTCCATTCCTTGGCATGGTACCACCTCGTTGGGTCCTTGCGTCCATTCTTTTCGTTCTCGACAGGGTACCACATCGTTGGGCCCTTCTGCCACCATCTTTTCGTTTTGACTTGCGGGAACTCTTGTAGGGATTTTAGGAATCGTTACCATCCATCCTCCGTCTACATGCTATCTAGGGACTAATGGCGCTGAGGAGTGAGTCCGTTCTCACTGCGCGCCCCTCAACTCGTACGTGACCAGCTCCGTCGTGGCCCACCTCGTACGCCCTCACGCTTTCCTCTTGAGCAAGCGGATCAGTGCTTATCTGCTCAAGCGTGGTATTCCGTCGGAAGTCGACATCGTCGTCGCTCTCCCTGTGTGTGATTTACTCGTACTCTATGACCCTTCATATTCCTTTGTGTGTCCGTTGGTGAACCATTTCACCTGTCGCTACACACATTTCTCACAAACGTAAATTAGTAGCACTGTCCTCAATAATCACAATTTGGTTTATAAATCTGTTGCTTCATTAAGCATCTATAATTTATTTAATCATTACTCATTCGTCTAATGACATAATCAATTGCACAGCTAGTCGTTAAGCATCATTCATATGTACAGTTTTCATATCAAAGTTTAATCGTTAAACAACATGAAATTGTCCATTCACAATAACTACCCAAATGCATATATATCAATCAATCGTAATCATAAATATACTCAAAATAAAATCATAGGCTTATTTTATTAATGTTTCAAACAGTCAAGTGACTCAGCAGGTGCCCTCAATGTCTAAAGTAGTCTAGGGGCACTACAGACTGATTGAGATAGAATGATGAATGATAGATATGATTTACTGATTGAGAGAAAATGATGAATGAAAAATATGATAGACTAATTGAGATATTATGATGGATGATGAAATATTTCATAGTGCAGTGCTACTAATGTGCGCTTGAGTGTGTGTGCGTGCAGTGGCAGGTAAGATGATTTACCAACTGACCGACAATGGAATTATAGGGGTCGTAAGAATGGAAAGAACACATAGGGGTACGACGACTGACTGTCGACCCTGGATTAGCAATCCACGCATAGGTGAAGCTGTGTCATCTCACCCAGGGAAGCGTATACCGTACGGGCAAGGCCATAATAATTTGGTCCTGTATGATGAGTTGAGGGGCGCGCAATAAGGAGAGCCTTATCCCTCAACATCCCTTAGTCTCCACGGATCGTAGTTGAGAGATCGCGGTAACGATTCCCGGTCGCTACGTAGGACTCCCCACAAGAAGGAAGAAACAAAACTGTCAGAAGGGCCCGCCAAAGAGGTACCTAGACAAAAACGAGAGGAAGAAAATTAATCAATGGTATAAATGAAAATTTCACATAAAATTTAAGAAATACATTACTTCATTTTGTTCTATTTTATTAATCTGAATAATTCATTTTAATTGATTTTATTAACTTGAAAAAGAATTGAAGAGATTGATTTTATTCAATATTAAATTTGATTAATTATGTTGATTGAAAAAGATAAATAATAAGAGAATTATTTTTATTCAAAGATTTTAATTTTGTGGATTTTATTATTTTAAATCATTCTATTAAAGATTCTATTTAATTGACTTCATTATTTTGAGAAAGAATTGAAATAGGTCATTAATAAAAGAATTTTTTTCTTTTATTATTTTTTAAAGAGGAAATTTAGAATAGATTATACTTTTAGTAAAAGGCATCATTTTTTAATTCAATCTTAATATTAGGAAAAGAAAGAAAAGTAGAAAGCAATAAGTATAACTAAAAGATTGTTAAGTAAACTAAATGAGAACTAAAAGAGAAGTAGAACTCTTCTAAGCTAACTCCCACTTATCTAGGGATTTAGGTGCACATTAAAGACATTAAGAAGACACATATATTTGAGAATATTGGAAATTAAAATATTAAATTAAATTAAATATGTGCATGGACATATACATGTCATATAGGATTTTGCTATATAATGAGGGAGGAGAAGGAGAGAAAGACATCTCTTTCTCCCTAATGCTGGATGGTCATCATAATCGCAGATTATGTTATGATCCTTAGAGTTGGGATTAGCCGGAACGGGGATTGGGAGATCCTTTCGAGAGGCTATCTTGTGTGTTCTTACGACCCCACTTGATCGGGGGTTCGAGGTGAAGAATAATAAACTCGATACGGTAGGGAGGTCAATCGAGGGGTCACTCGCTACTTCGTTAGGAAATTTGATTGGATCGTGCGGGAACCACTTCGAGGACTCCATCGATTCGCTGGACCAACTGTCGAAAACAGGTTTGATTTTATTTTTATTTTAATTATTTTGCTAAATATTTTTGAGAATGAATAAATCTGAGTATATAGTTTTATATATTGACATTCATGTACTACAATAGATAGAACTAGATCTGTGGCTTCTATATCTTCTTCTGAAAAATCGTACTAGAAGTGTTTTTTGGGAGAACCTCGAAAAGGGGGTCTCTACATTTGGTATCAGAGCCAGTCGATCCTTGAGGGCACCAGTCTCATATTATTTATGGGTTTGTCTGTGAATTGTGGAGGTCGATGGTGGAGTCAAGCTACAATTTCTTCTTCTTCTCAACGAGGACTTCTTCAAGCATCTCGGATAAATTAGAGGTAAATATATTTTCCCTCCCTTATTTTTGTTCGATATGGAGATCGCACTAGTTCGAGTACTTGTTCTGTAATTACTTGGTTATGAAGTATAATATAGTTATTTCTGATTTATATGACTGGGTAGTCGCTGCACACCCAATGGGACTATGCTTTGTAATCTGAATCTCTAACATACGTAATGATGTAGATCGGAAATATCACTGTGTGTTGCATCTGAATCTCTAACATACGTAATGATATAGATCGGAAATATTACTGTGTGTTACATTTGAATCTCTAGCATAGATAATGATGTAGATCAGAAATATCATTATGTGTTGGATCTGAATCTCTAACATAAATAATGATGTAGATCGGAAATATTACTGTAGATTGTCAATTTCTGTGTATTATATTTCGAATCTATGGTATACGAATAAAAAAAAATCTAAATGCGAAATTTCTGGGTATTGCATTTGATTTAGGACATGCAATTATTTTATTATCTAAACATTTCTTTGAATCCGTGGCATGGGAAGAATCAAAAATGTAGTTCTCGTAGGAGATCTACCAATACGCGCTGAATCTGATTAGAACATTTTGGCCTGGACCTAATCTCCATCTCGTTCTCATGGAACATACCAACCCTGGAACTTATAGTTCCACTTGTCAAAGCGCAGAAGTTAGAACCTGCTACGTTATGATCTTCAAATATCCTTGTAGTTTCACCTGAATTGCACAGGCTACTCAGCGCCACTTAATCCATTTCTACCTGTAGGTTAACTTTTCAAACGCCATTTGTGTAGACCTCTCATCTCTCATACGGTGCTTCTTCAACCTAGATCCAATCGATCTATCTAAATAGATCAACATAAATGCCACTTTAAGTATGGTTCCTCTTGATCCAAACAAAAAATAAAAATAATAAAAAAAGGTTCAATCCCGTGTAAACTCTATTGCATTGACGATTCCCCTTCTGAGGTGAGTTCTGTAGTCGAAACTGATTTAACGTGGTCATAATGACGTTTTAAGATAACACAAAATCAACTCGAATCCTTTCGACAATCGTGTTCTACCCTGCTACTTTCTCTATGATCAATTTGTTGAATCATGCACTGCTATCTTACTTGATTTTGCTTTGATTTTGGTGGTCGATCTGGTAGATACAAGTTGTGTGCACATTTATGGAGTGTAAGAGATGTGTCCCGTAACTAGTGGTGTATATCCTAGATTGTCGTACTCTGCATCTACTTGTATGTGCTGCAACTAAAAGTAGCAGTTGTATTTAAACCTTTATTTTTCATTATTTGATGATGTGGATTAACAGTTGATGTGATACAGATTAGAGGTAACTGATGTATACCATATCCCATTTTTATCATTTAGTAATTTGAACTGATAGTGGTATATGCTGTAACATTAAAGTAATC
Source organism: Larix kaempferi (assembly GCA_027924585.1). Taxonomy (NCBI): domain Eukaryota; kingdom Viridiplantae; phylum Streptophyta; class Pinopsida; order Pinales; family Pinaceae; genus Larix; species Larix kaempferi. The sequence goes on along the minus strand of BSBM01000259.1, from coordinate 9,400,914 downwards.
GAAGTATGTTGACTCAATTTTATAATTGTTGTAACTAACAACTATGAGCATTGCGCACACACTCACTCACTTCGCATTAGTGAGAGAGAGGAGGAATGCGCACAAGTGGAGGAGGAGTATGATGCTGGAGACATCTATCTTTTGGGTTTGATCTTTGTGATCCTTGTATTGGTGGTTATTCTATCTTTGAGGAAGTTGCAGGGTTTTTCACCTTCTTGGTTTTCCCCGGTAAAATGCTTTGTGTCTCTTGTATCTTGTCTCTTGTGTTTGATATGTTTTACATGTTGTTCTCCCAATTAAGATCCTAGATCATATTCAATTAAATGATGAAAAACTAACATTGTCTCATCATCATAGGAAGATGACCCCCCTTGAGCGTAAAAAAATCCCATATGTTTATGGAATTTTCTTCTGGTCTTTTGACATCTAGTTGATAAAAATATTGTAGACCTACTGGATGTCTCACTTTTCTCTAGCCTTCCTAAACTCCCCTCGCTCGAGGAAGATAGATCTGACAAATACCTGTTTGGGTCTACCTGCACCATGGGAAAAAAGTTTATATAGGACCGCAAGGCATAATGCCTCTTAAAAGGTGACATGTAGCACCTTTTATAAGGTGACTTGTACCGCATTCCCTTTCTCAAAATGTAGGAATCCAAGTGATGAGGAAGAGGATCACTTTATCTTTCTTAGGAGTAGAAATTCATGCAATTATGAGTTGTCTTTTATTTCTCCTTTGGGTCTTGAGTCCCATATCACACCATCTAACTATCTTTGTCGTCATGGCCCTATAGTCTCTCTCATCCCATCAGTTTGGGTGCATCGCCTCGGTAATTGAATTACACTCACATTTAGTAAGATATTTATATTTAGCAATAATAATATAAAATAAAAATAACTAACCATTATGGAAAAATTCTAAAAGTTTTTATGACTTTCAAAACTAAGATCTTTGAGGTGGTTAATAACTGTTCACAAATATTCAAAAACAATATTTTATATAATGTTGTGAAATTTGTATAATCTTATTCAAAATCTAAACTGAAATACAGATAGAGCATCATTAGTCGGATAGATACAGACTCAAGGTTTATACTTAAGGAAGTATCAGGTTTTTGGAGTGATCTGATACCACGAGGTCCATCCATAGAGCATACTCTTGTTATTCCTTTTCTTAACAGAAGCTAGACTTAAGGAGAGACAAGGTTTTTGTTTCAATCTAATACAACAAAGGCTAGTTGCAGAGCATACACCTTTTATCAGACTCAGACACAGAGTAGAGAGAGACCAAACTCGAATGGATTAAATGGTTCTATACCTAAAACTTAGAGAGGATAGGCCCACTCTCTTAGCTGAATGGAATCTTATTATGATAATCTGAATGGATAGGCCACACTCATAGCCAAATACTTTTGAGACATTTACAAAACATCGAAGTATGCGGGACCATATAATTCTCGAAAGACATTGGATTGAGTATCCCATGCCTTTGAATAAACAAACCTCAGGACCACGTGTCTATTCTGATGCATGTGGACTTCTATGCATATTTTAACAAGCCATTGTTCTTTCTTTTGAATCTAGTACTCAAGGATTTGATCCTCAGTCATCTTTGTCTGCAAAATATCTTTGACTTGTTCTAGAGATTCTCCAACGTCCTATTTTAGATTATAAATAACAGTTGGTTCTAATGCTGTCAAGTTGATGCTGAATGACTTCCACCAGTCTCTCATCCAATCAGGGCCATAGAATGGAGGATCCTCATGGATATGTGTACTTTGATGTCCAAAATTTAGCATGGTATAATATGTTCTATCTGTATTTTCTTTTCTCAAGAAATTCCACCATAATTTTTTATATTTTCCATAAGTGTGGGTAGTACTTTGAAACTGAAGACTAACATCTTGATGTGGCCATGCTTTCAAAGAACGTATCCGGTTAATACAGTAGTATTGATGGTCTAGTTGTAGCCTGGGGTGATGTGTAGAGACCTCTATCGTTATTAAGTTAAAATCATGGTAGAGGTGTGTTAACCAATTGCTTTCATCAGCTGCTTTTCTCAGGGAGTTGTTGTAAATCATCTCTGGTACAATACTGGATCCCATGGGAATTCTTCTGAGTTCTGGCACTAGTCTAGTAAAAGCATCATATCCATGTAAGTTAGAATCTAATACTTCAGTATGTCTCAACTCCCACCTAGGTTTAAACCAAATAAAACCAAACCCTAGAATCAACCTCACGATATTCCCTGTATTAGCAAACCCTGAATGAAAAAATGCAGGTTTTTGGGAAAAAAGGTTACCATTGTTCCTCGCAAGCACAACTCAAAATCTATTAGGCTCTCCATGAACACTCTGCTCATGGTCCAAATCTAACTCGAAAGCAGTGTTCAAATGCGCGGAACATACACCGCGACTAGAGCTCAAGTGGGGAGGGAACACCTTCCCAAATTAAATGCCAAAGGACTATGCCAGCTCGAGTGGGGCGAATTCAACCATAGTTAACTAAAGCCTTGAGCATGAACCCAAGTATCCTATCCATGTATAATATACATGCTATCGAAAACCTAATGCAAAAGAATACCAAACGTGGCAAAAACCAATGCCCCAAGTCCTCTACGATGCTTCCTATTCTCCACAGCTTATGCCTATCTTTGGAATGAAGATCACCCAACTTCAGCACTGTAAATGAATCTGAGGTCTTATATGAGAGCAAAGATGTTAAAGGAGGGAATCCATGAAGCCAGTGGCGGGATGGTTAAAACATTTATTTTAACAAAAATAATAAAATCAAATTTATTATTTAAATACAAATAAAATGTAGTTAATTCATTAGATATTTAGTCATTATTGATTTCATTACACTATACATTAAAATTTATCCAAATTAATTCTTTTTGTAGCAATCCCAAATAATCCCACATATCATGTTACGTAGTAATAATGAAAGGCACATGTCTATATTGAATTAAGAAACACTCGGTATACTTCATCGAATGGCTAAATGGCATGAGTTCCTCCTAGATAACAAGTTCTTCCTTAAAACTTATCACCTTAAGATAAAGCACATATTGACATAGGTTAATTTATGTGATGCCCGCCTCGATACCTTAACTGTTTAGAATAATGAGGTACTAGTTTTGAAATGAACCGGCTAAGTAAAACATGAACCATTTGAATTTACTTTGAAAATGCTTGAACGATAGTTATAGAAACTATTACTTTACATAATAAATGAATGCTCAACTGATTGAGATAGAATGACTAAAGGTTAGATATGCTCAACTGATTGAGATAGAATGACTGAATGTTGGATATGTTCGACTGATTGAGATAGAATGACTGAATGTTAGATATGCTCTACTGATTGAGATAGGATGAATGAATGTTACATATGCTCGACTGATTGAGATAGAACGACTGAATGTTAGATATCCTCAACTGATTGAGATAGAATGACTGAATGTTAGATATGCTCGACTGATTGAGATATGATGACTGAATGTTGCATATGCTCGACTGATTGAGATAGAATGATGAATGATAGATATGATTTATTGATTGAGATAAAAGGATGAATGAAATATATGCTCGACTAATTGAGATATTATGATGGATGATGAAATATTTTATAGTGCAGCGCTACTAATGTGCGCTTGAGTGTGTGTGTGTGCAGTGGCAGGTAAGATAATTTACCAACTGACCCACAATGGAATTATAGGGGTCGTAAGAATGGAAAGAACACATAGGGGTACGATGACTAACTGTCGACCCTGGATTAGAAATCCATGCACGGGTGAAGCTGTTTCATCTCACCTGGGGAAGCGTATGTCGTACGGGCAAGGCCATAATGATTTGGTCGCGTACGATGAGTTGAGTGACGTGCAATAAGGAGAGCCTTATCCCTCAACATCCCTTAGTCTCCAAGGAGCGTAGTTGAGAGTTCGCGGTAACGATTCCCAGTCACTACACAGTACTCCCCATAAGAAGAAAGAAAGGAAACTATGAGAAGGGCCCGCCGAAGAGGTACCTAGACAAGAACGAGAGGAAGAAAATTAATCAATGGTATAAATGAAAATTTCACATAAAATTTAAGAAATACATTACTTCATTTTGTTCTATTTTATTAATCTGAATAATTCATTTTAATTGATTTTATTAACTTGAAAAAGAATTGAAGAGATTGATTTTATTCAATATTAAATTTGATTAATTATGCTGATTGAAAAAGATTAATAATAAGAGAATTATTTTTATTCAAAGATTTTGATTTTGTGGATTTTATTATTTTAAATCATTCTATTAAAGATTCTATTTAATTGACTTCATTATTTTGAGAAAGAATTGAAATGGTTCATTAATAAAAGAATTGTTTTTCGTTTATTATTATTCAAGATTTTACTTTAATTAATTTTATTATTAATTTAAATTATTTTTTAAAGAGGGAATTTAGAATAGATTATACTTTTAGTAAAAGGAATCATCTTTTAATTCAATCTTAATATTAGGAAAAGAAAGAAAAGTAGAAAGCAATAAGTCTAACTAAAAGATTGTTAAGTAAACTAAATGAGAACTAAAAGAGAAGTAGAACTCTTCTACACCTAACTCCCACTTATCTAGGGATTTAGGTGCACATTAAAGACATTAAGAAGACACATATATTTGAGAATATTGGAAATTAAAATGTTGGCTGCTTTCTTTGGGCAGACCCGGGTTTTAATGATGCGCAGCAACAAACCCCTTGGCGCACTGGCCCTCTCGGCAACGAGCTGCGCAGCAGCTCGAGGTCTCACCCGAAGTGGCTATGGGGGGGTTAAGGAATCAGGTTTCCTTAACCGTGGTGACGCGGAGATTGTTCTTCCTCTTCCGGTTCCTCAGATATCGACGGTCTGACTTTCCCGCAGGCCCCTCGGCGCAACTGCGCGGATTCCTTCCTCAGCAGGCCCACTGCGCAGTTTCTCCTCTCTAGCGCAGAAGGCAACTATTCCTTGCGTCGACGCGTTAAGTACCTCCTCGCCCTGCGCACCCAGCGCAGTAACGTATTCCTTGCTCGCTGCAGCGACAGCGCTCCACCACTTATTCAATACTTAACGCTGATAACTATCAAGGGACCTTCCCAAACTCAATTAACAGTCGCAAAGATAATACAAGAGTCTTGCATACACAGGTAATGAACTTTAAACAGTTAATCATTCACGCAAACATTATAACAAGGAGAAATATGTGAAGCTCATCTCCTCGAGGAAAACCACGTCCACGGGAGTTTATATTAACCAGAAAATGATAGAGTTATACAATATGTTGCGCACACAGCTGCAGCCTCAGATCTTTACAGGAAACTCCACGCACACAGCTGGGAGACCTTCTCTCAATCTAGTCTCTTCTCTACAGAGATTACAAAGGCACAGACGTCAACTCAGGCTGTCTGGAAACTCAGGGATTAGCTCCTCGGCTATCCGATTCTACTCTAGTTCTATAGATTCGGTAGAAAACATAACAAAGGATAATCAACACATGATCTATCCTTGAGACTGACTATCTAACAGTCTAACCATCTAACTATCCCAAAAATATCTAACTCTTCTTCTTATCATGTATACATATATATAGGTGGCCATGATGGTCACACCTTTACAAAACTGTGGGCCTTTCCCAACAGTGATTCCCAAAAACCCTAACCACGCACATGGCTAGGTGTACTGTAGGCGCCGCTTGCAGTCACGTCGCCGCTTCCTGCAGGCTCCTTGACTTCCGTCGCAGATTGTGGGTATGGGCGCTTGTCCTTTGCCTTCAATGCTCTGGTCCGTTGCTCCTCCTTGATCCGAGCAACCATAACTTCTGTACTTAGCCTTTTAAATGAGGGTAGCTGAGCCCTCTACTCCATCGCCTTATTTATTATGGTAGCTGAGCCACCTTCATTCTTATATGACGTGCGCGCGAGCTCCGCGATTTCCGGTCCGTGATATTCGCTGAGCTTGTCCATCTGGCACCGTACTGCGCACCGTCTCCTTCTTGCCCAAAACTTAGTGCTTGTCCCAAAATTAGCACTTTTCCTTCCATACTTGTGCTTTTTCCCCAAAATTCGCAGCTTTACCGCGGCTACGGCCTAGGCTCCAATAGGCCCCTAACACTCACTTGTGGCTCGCCCTCGAGCCACTCGCACTGGCGCGTGGTCGCTTGATTTGCGCATCTGCTTTTGCTTGGGTCTCCGCGAATGTTTTCTTCCACTGCTCAATAGCGGAATCCAATTCATCGACACACTCCACAGCTGTCTACACCGTTTCTACGGTGGCTTCTTCTTTAGTGATGGTATCAATCACCTCCTGAGATTCAGCAATCTCTTTGATTTTTGCCTCGACCTGGGCAACGATTTCAGCATACTCATCCATGAATGGCTGAATGTTGTTGGTGAGCTTCTCATCTCCAGTTCTGAGCTTGTGCAGTTGCTGCTGCATTCTGCACACTTCACTCATTTTCTTCATTTTTGGTAAGCCTGTTAAGGCCTTAGCTTCTTCAGTCAGAACAGTGAGGGACTGTTCTGCGGCTTGCACCTGTTCTGATAGACCAACTTTAAAAGGGAGCTTCTCAAGCTCTGTCCAAGCTTCCATAGCTTGGTTCATCAGGTTCTCGGCTTCCTGTATTCTATCTTTCATCTGTGTGGAAGCTCTGCTCAGCGCTTCAAATTGTACCTGCGCATCATCCGTAAACTGCGCAGCAACGCGAGCTTCTAGCTCAGCGATCTGGGTTCTATGGCCTTCAGCCATAGCAACTATTTCTTGCTCCAGGGTTTTCACCCTTCCTCCAATAATTTGAACTTTTGCAACCAGAGGGAGGTATGGTTGAATCTCGCAAGCCGGCAATTCCTGGGCAATCTCATCCACTGCGTTTCTGATGCCGATGTCTTGCGCCTCATAAAGTGCAAGTTTCTCAGATATATTCTTATGGCTTGCCTTCAACTCTAACTCCTGCGATTGCAGTCGTTGGTTTGCCTGGAAAGTGGAGAGCTCTCTAGCTCTCAGCTCAACAGAAACTTTCTCATGCACAAGCTGTAGAGTCTCTATAGGAATTAAAGACAAATTTATTTCTACAGTCCCAACTGAGCTTACCTGTAGTGCAGCTAGCGGATCTGGAAGTGTCATGCTGGTGGGGGGAATATGCACGACAGTATGCCTTTCTGCGAGTACTTCAACTCGCTCAGCACTTGGAATTTCTTGTGGCGCCTGCGAAGTAGATGTTGGCGCATGGGTCTGCGCAACTCTTCCTGCGAGACCTTTCAATTCTACAAACTGCAAATCTAAAGCACTTCGGATGTGAGCGTGCGCATTGCGCAGCTCGCGAAATTGCTCGTGTAGGTACTGGTCGATCCCCGAGGGAATAGCCTCAGCGGGATGCGACACTTTTTGCTTCTTGGTGGCCGGTTCTGTGGAGCCTTCATCACTTCTTTGCTCCGGGGCTTCCTTGCCCTTATCCTTCTCTTTCGCAGCGGCGGTTGGCAGCGCGGATGCGAGATCGGCGGCCTCCCTCCACTCATCCGACCAAGACTTGATGGTTTCTTCAACATCCTCGGTAGTCATTCTGTAAAGGCCCAGCGCCCATTCATCTGGAATGCCGCAAGGGCGGAGGTAAAGTTGATGTATGTCGGCAGTAAAAGCCAACTTTCCTTCATATAATGTGGCTGTCTCCTCGCTCAGCCTTGGCATTTCTTGAGTGGTATCTCGGAGGAGATAGTAGTACTCACAAAAGACAGCGCGATTCATCTTGCGCTTCACGGGATTGGGAGAATCCCAGAGGTTGATGTAGCGCATGCCGGCAACCTCTCCTGCGCGGCGTGGAAGGAACTGAGTATTCGGGGGCTCCTTCCACCCAACGAGAGCGCATAAAATTAGAAGCCAAGAAAAATGGAATGATTGGGCTGCATTGTCCTGCACATTCAGGCAATCAGCCAAGAAAGAATTCAGCAGGAAGAGAGACCAGTTGTACTGCTCTCCCTCCGCAGCTGCGATGGCGAGCTCCACGACGGCTCCAGTAACTTCCTTCGGTCGGCACTTTGTGAGAAGTCTGCCTGCAAGCAGACTTCCTGTAAATCGAAGTGCCTCATCTTCTACTGTGGTGAGGTCATAAGCCCGACCTCCTCTTGTCAAGTTATACTTCTGCACCAGCTGTGCAGCCAATTTTCTGTCCTTGTCCTTTCCCACAAAATGAATATTGGGATCCTTACCAGCCTTAGATAGACCGGTGATGCGGTGAATTAAATCAACATTTAGATCAATTGGTCTCCCGAGCCAAAGGTAACCTCCATGAACACATGAGAGCAGCGTCTTAACAACTGCATTGACTTCGTTGCTACGCCCAAAGTGCGGTAGCTTCAACAAGTTCAGGAGTCCAGGGAGCTCAAGGTTTGCTGCAAATCCCTTCGGGATAAACTCGTCAACCTTTCTGGTGGGATTATGCACTACATTCAGATATCGATCTAACTGGAACTGAGGATATGTCTTATAGTCTCCGAGGTTGAAATCAGAGAACTTGACCAGTGGAATGTGTCCCAACAGTTTCCCTTCTACCCGCACGCTAGCCGGTAGTGGCGGTAACGGAATGGGATACTTTGCATTCTTCGGGATCTGTACTTCTGGCGCATCATCTGGACGCGGCGGAATATAGTTCGCCATGGTCGCCAACGGCTCTGGAACAGGTTCTTCTGGCTGCGATGGCGATGCTCTTGTAGCCGGAGACTGTCTGGGATCCTAATAACCAGGATGTACATAAGTCGAAGCCGTGACTGGAGTAGTCATGCCGAAATCTAAGCCTCGGCGCAGGAATTGACGAACAACTTCTTCAGTTGACAGGTTCTCCGTCGTGAATCGATGTAGGGAACAAAAACTTTGGACAGCAAATGGCGGACCTGCGTAGGATATGGACGCTGAAAACAAGGGAAAATACTCTGCACAACTCAGCTCTGAAAACAATAACTTGGATTCTTAAACAAGATAGCAACTCGAGGAAAGTAACCCAACAATTATACAAGTGTGAGGTATTTATAGCCAGAGGTGATAGTAAATGCGACCAAGTGGGGTTACGTAGCTGTAGGCGGCTATACATGAGTTGACAACACGCTATCCTCCTTGCCTCAGTGGTGCATTTATTGTGATTGACGGGCTCTCACAGCCTTCCGGGAGAAGCTAATGCTTTCGGCGCCTGAGTTAAATGCAAATATTTCGGAGATCAAGCCGAATCCGTCAGAGCGGCTAGACTTAAATAGCGGACTTATCCTTCATTTATTCAGACGTGGCTACATAACTGCTATAATTCAAAAATTTTTGGCGGGTCATTTCAACTTAGGGAACTGTGCCTCTAGGGGTCCACAAGGAGAACTCTTCAAGCGGTGAATTAAGACAGGGAGCTCCGCAAGAGCGATAGTTCAACGGTCCGGGGAGAAGCTTCGCAAGAGCGCAACTATGTTCGCTCCAACCAAACTTTAGACATGCGCGGATGTTTCTAGGAACTGCGCAGGAAGCCGGAGACTGAGTGTCTCGCAACTTCTGTGTAGACTAAATGCGGTGCCTCTTTCAACTACACTGGGCATCTGCATCTTTTTAGCCATATATTAGGTCGACAGAGCGGAGTGGCCGTCGCGATAAAGCTTGAGCCGACTCCCGTTGATCATTATAGGTAGTAATTCTCCATCAAGCTTTGCAAGCTGAACTGTGCCTCCTTCTGTTGTTTTTATCACCTGAAAAGGGCCTAACCAATGTACACGAAACTTGCCCGGAAACTTGATGAATTTACTATCATAAAGGAGTACCAAGTCTCCTTCTTCAAAGTGTTTATGCTTAATGTGCCTGTCATGCCAAGCTTTTTGTCTTGCCTTCTGTACCTGTTGATGGAATCCGGCCAAAAGTCGGTCTTCTTCTAAGGCAAGCAGTTGCGAAAGTCTCTGTGTACTTGGAAGAAATTCCTCTCAGCTTCACTGAAACTCTTCCTTGTATCTACTGCAAACTCGGTGATGAAACCTTTCAGTAGATTATTCAACCAAAAGTCTACTGCGCGGGACACAGGATTGTCTATCCGCTTCACAATACTGATTAGCTGAGGCGTCCAAGCGACGGGTCGATCAATATGCACAGTAGGTCTAGAATCTGCTAACTTGGCTATCCAAGCGTGTAACTCCAGTGCGAATGTAACAAAGAAAATTTCGTGAAGGTCAGTATAAATATATTTCTGCAACCAGTCTTCTGTTTGGAGCGTAGAACTTCTATTTTCTTGTTCAGCGAACTCTTTAGCCTTTAAATCGAACCAGTCTCCAATTTCTTTAGCTGTAGGATTCCAGTAACACATTTGTTAACTGAGCAAGTCTCAGTGTAACAGAACCTTTTGCTGGCTTCAGCAACAATCTCAGACGTTGGGGAAATAGTAAGTCTCACAGCAGCAAGTCGCAAGGCAAGGGAACCATTTGTTCTCCTCAATCTCGCGCGTCGCCGAAATAACAAGTCTCACAACAGCAAGTCGCAAGGCAACGGAACCATTTGTTGGCTGCGATCTCGCGCGTCGCCGAAATAACAAGTCTCACAACAGCAAGTCGCAAGGCAACGGAACCATTTGTTGGCTGCTTTCTTTGGGAAGACCCGGGTTTTAATGATGCGCAGCAACAAACCCCTTGGCGCACTGGCCCTCTCGGCAACGAGCTGCGCAGCAGTTCGAGGTCTCACCCGAAGTGGCTATGGGGGGGTTAAGGAATCAGGTTTCCTTAACCGTGGTGACGTGGAGATTGTTCTTCCTCTTCCGGTTCCTCAGATATCGGCGGTCTGACTTTCCCGCAGGCCCCTCGGCGCAACTGCGCGGATTCCTTCCTCAGCAGGCCCACTGCGCAGTTTCTCCTCTCTAGCGCAGAAGGCAACTATTCCTTGCGTCGACGCGTTAAGTACCTCCTCGCCCTACACGCCCAGCGCAGTAACGTATTCCTCGCTCGCTGCAGCGACAGTGCTCCACCACTTCTTCAATACTTAACGCTGATAACTATCAAGGGACCTTCCCAAACTCAATTAACAGTCGCAAAGATAATACAAGAGTCTTGCATACACAGGTAATGAACTTTAAACAGTTAATCATTCACGCAAACATTATAACAAGGAGAAATATGTGAAGCTCATCTCCTCGAGGAAAACCACGTCCACGGGAGTTTATATTAACCAGAAAATGATAGAGTTATACAATATGCTGCGCACACAGCTGCAGCCTCGGATCTTTACAGGAAACTCCACGCACACAGCTGGGAGCCCTTCTCTCAATCTAGTCTCTTCTCTACAGAGATTACAAAGGCACAGACGTCAACTCAGGCTGTCTGGCAACTCAGGGATTAGCTCCTCGGCTATCCGATTCTACTCTAGTTCTACAGATTCGGTAGAAAACATAACAAAGGATAATCAACACATGATCTATCCTTGAGACTGACTATCTAACAGTCTAACCATCTAACTATCCCAAAAATATCTAACTCTTCTTCTTATCATGTATACATATATATAGGTGGCCATGACGGTCACACCTTTACAAAACTGTGGGCCTTTCCCAACAATGATTCCCCAAAACCCTAACCACGCACATGGCTAGGTGTACTGTAGGCACCGCTTGCAGTCACGTCGCCGCTTCCTGCAGGCTCCTTGACTTCCGGCGCAGATTGTGGGTATGGGCGCTTGTCCTTTGCCTTCAATGCTCTGGTCCGTTGCTCCTCCTTGATCCGAGCAACCATAACTTCTGTACTTAGCCTTTTAAATGAGGGTAGCTGAGCCCTCTACTCCATCGCCTTATTTATTATGGTAGCTGAGCCACCTTCATTCTTATATGACGTGCGCGCGAGCTTCGCGATTTCCGGTCCGTGATCTTCGCTGAGCTTGTCCATCTGGCACCGTACTGCGCACCGTCTCCTTCTTGCCCAAAACATAGTGCTTGTCCCAAAATTAGCACTTTTCCTTCCATACTTGTGCTTTTTCCCCAAAATTCGCAGCTTTACCGCGGCTACGGCCTAGGCTCCAACATAAAATATTAAATTAAATTAAATATGTGCATGGACAGACACATGGCACACAAGATTTTGCTATATAATGAGGGAGGAGAAGGAGAGAAAGACATCTCTTGCTCCCTAATGTTGGATGGTCATCATAATCTCGGATTATGTTATGATCCTTAGAGTTGGGATTAGCCGGAACGGGGATTGGGAGATCCTTTCGAGAGGCTATCTTGTGTGTTCTTAGGACCCCACTTGCTCGAGGGTTCGAGGTGAAGAATAATAACTCCGATATGGTAGGGAGGTCAACCGAGGGGTCACTCGGTACTTCGTTAAGAAATTTGATTGGATCGTGTGAGAACCACTTCGAGGACTCCATCAATTCGCTGGACCAACCGTCGAAAACAGGTTTGATTTTATTTTTATTTTAATTATTTTGCTAAATATTTCTGAGAATGAATAAATTTGAGTATATAGTTTTATATATTGACATTCATATACTACAATAGATAGAACTAGATCTGTGGCTTCTATATCTTCTTCTGAAAAATCGTACTGGAAGTTTTTTTGGGGGGAACCTCCAAAAGGGGGTCTGTACATTTGGTGTCAGAGCCGGTCGAGCCTTGAGGGCACCAAGCCTTGAGGGCACTAGACTCATATTATTTATGGGTTTGTCGGTGAATTGTGGAGGTCGACTGTGGAGTCAAGCTACAATTTCTTCTTCTTCTCAACGAGGACTTCTTCAAGCATCTCAGATAAATTAGAGGTAAATATATTTTCCCTCCCTTATTTTCATTAGATATGAAGATCGCACTAGTTCCAGTACTTGTTCTGTAATTATTTGGTTATGAAGTATAATATAGTTATTTCTGATTTATATGACTAGGTAGTCGCTGCACACCCAATGGGACTATGCTTTGTAATCTGAATCTCTAAGATACGTAATAAGATACGTAATGATGTAGATCGGAAATATCACTGTGTGTTACATCTGAATCTCTAACATACTTAATGATATAGATAGGAAATATCACTGTGTGTTACATTTGAATCTCTAGCATAGGTAATGATGTAGATCAGAAATATCATTGTGTGTTGCATCTGAATCTCTAACATAAGTAATGATGTAGATCGGAAATATTACTGTAGATTGTCAATTTTTGTGTATTATATTTGGAATCTATGGTATACGAATAAAAAAAAATCTAAATGCCAAATTTCTCGGTATTGCATTTGATTTAGGACATGCAATTATTTTATTATCTAAACATTTCTTTGAATCCTTGGCATGGGAAAAATTGAAAATGTAGTTCTCGTAGGAGATCTACCAATATGCGCTGAATCCGATCACAACATTTCGGCCTGGACCTAATCTCCATCTAGTTCTCATGGAACATACCAACCGTGGAACTTATAGTTACAGTTGTCAAAGCGCAGAAGTTAGAACCTGTTACGTTATGATCTTCAAATATCCTTGTAGTTTCACCTGAATCGCACAGGCTACTCAGCGCCACGTAATCCATTTCTACCTGTAGGTTAACTTTTCAAACGCCATTTGTGTAGACCTCTCATCTCTCATACGGTGCTTCTTCAACCTGGATCCAATCGATCTATCTAAATAGATCGACATAAACGCCACTTTAAGTATGGTTCCTCTTGATCCAAACAAAAAATAAAAATAATAAAAAAAAGGTTCAATCCCGTGTAAACTCTGTTGCATTGACGATTCCCCTTCTGAATCGAGTTCTGTAGTTGAAACTGATTAAACGTGGTCATAATGACGTTGAATGATGCACTGTTGCCTTACTTGATTTTGCTTTGATTTTGGTGGTCGATCTGGTAGATACAAGTTGTCTGCACATTTATGGAGTGTAAGAGCTGTGTCCAGTAACCAGTTGTGTATATCCTAGATTGTCGTACTCTGCATCTAGTTGTATGTGCTGCAACTAAAAGTAGCCGTTGTATTTAAACCTTTATTTTTCATTATTTGATGATGTAGACTAACAGTTGATGTGATACAGATTAGAGGTAACCGATGTATACAATATCCCATTTTCATCATTTAGTAATTTGAACTGACAGTGGTATATGCTGTAACAATAAAGTAATCGAAGTATGTTGACTCAATTTTATAATTGTTGTAACTAACAACTGTGAGCATTGCAGCGTTGAAGATGGAGTACATAACTATTTTTCACTATATGTGACAAATGAATACACAACTCCGAAAACAATTAGGTTGGGGTAGTTAAAAGATATTAAGAATGAATTCTAGATTTTGTTAACTCGTGTATATTTTGTTGGGTCCAAAATTAAATACTAATTAAGAATCACTTGCATTTAGAATTGAATATCTATTTTATTCATTACAAAATTCTGGAATGGAATAGATTCCAAAGTAGATAGAAGTGGAATCAAATTTAAGGTGTGGACTTTTTCAATCGTTTCATTATAGATTAAGATATCTTTCGATTATTCCTTGAAATCTCGAGTTAGCAAAGTTTAGGTGCTGTCGGTATTAGCTAGAAGTCGAATTCATTTTTGAACTAGGTAATATCTTTGATCAATTCCCTTTAGGCTATGATTTAAGCATAAATTAAAATATGAGAATTTGGTCTATTGTCTTATATATAAAATATATAAAAGAAATCACAAATGCATTTTACATTAGTTTATAACTCCCGTGAATTGGAACATGAAGTAGTTTTGGTGTATAATTTATTATTTAGTACTAATAAAGTTTGGCATAAAACTTCATTTAACAAATAGTGATAAATGATTTAAAATTTGTTGGTCTTACACCGAGCCAGCCACTGGAGGTTGCCGGCATAAAAACGTGTCCTTCAAACCGTGTGATCTAGTAGCACCCTCATCGGCATAACAATTCGACCTCTGGTGTAGTAAATGGAAGAACGGCACGGCCTCTGTCAATCACGTGGAGCAATTTTGCTAACTCGCGTATGGGCGTAAATGCCTTGGGAGTGGCCTTGCCGTCACTCGTTGGTCTGAGTTAATGCTCGGCAGCCTGTTCCTTTAAGTCTGGGTAGCTTGTAAGAGGAATGACTTCACGCATGAGATCCATCCGGTGGAACTTTATGTCAAGAGACAAAAGTATATGTTTATGCCTTTTGTATTTAATAGTTAAGGAGCGTAGGTTTAAGTCTAAGTCATCATTTCGATGTTTGGTGGGTTATGAAAGAAGTATGTGCCTTGCCTTTGACTTGGTTCAAGATATGAGAATGCAATTAAGGTATTATAAATTTTAAGATAGAGATGGGCTATGTGTATAATTACGGTTATGTTTGTAAAGAAGTAATTTGTTTATTTTATTACTTCATTTTGTCGAGGTAAGACAATGTATGATATGTATTAGTACTGGATTAGATGTATAGTTACAATTATTATATATAACTAAGTACATGCATACAATTTAGAAAATGGCATGAATGTATGGTTGCATTATAAAATTAACCAAGCTAATCTTACTAAAGGAGTCGATAACTCTTAGGTATAATTACAATTATGAACTCATTGCGTTTAGCCACTTAATTAAGATAGATCGTAGAATGGAAATCGGGTTATTACCTATTTGATTAAAGTATTGACATCCTTCTAAGGCATCAACGAACGTGATATGTGATATATATATAAAGGATAATTATGGAGCTTTCAAAAGAAAACTTATTTATATACCTTATCTCTTATTTTCCAAAGTATTTACTCTTGTTTTACATTGACTAAAAATTTCTATTAATAAGGAAAGGAGTTAATCTCTAGATTATTCCACTTGCATTAGACCGGAGTTATGTTTACTACCATGTAATCATACTTAAATTATCAATGCGTGGTGATTGAAGCTTAAAGTTCACTTACCATACTATGTGGGAAGAGTGGTTAATTGATTGACGGAAGGAATAAAAGTAAGATGGAGTTAAAATATTAGGGGTGGAATTTTTGGAAAATAAGTACATTATAATAATAAGCAAGTAGTATAAGGTAGGCATTGCTTTATGGTGTAATTTACTTTCTTAAATATACTTTCTTCAATGGTAAATTTGTATTTATTTAATATTATCTAGAATACTTATAGAGTAGAATTATGTTAGTCATGTTATGTGGGGATTTATGTGTATTTGTTTAAGTATGTAAAAGAAAATTTAAATAGAATATTACTTATTTATATATTAACTAAAATGCTTATAAGGTAGAATGTTGTTAGTCATGTTAGGTAAGTATTTGATTTATGTGTATTGGGTTAAGCATGTAGAAGAAAATTTAAATGGAATATCACTTCTGATATACTAATGTGGTTGGAAGGTTTATGTTGGTCTTAGATTAAAGTTGTATTTGTCTTGAAGAATGATAGAATATTGTACTCATGTTTGTTAATTTAAATAAAGTGAACAATAGTGTATAGTTATTATCATGAATATTTATATGCATAGTACTGTTGCATGTTAACTAACAATATGAATATTTAGGTCAAGGATGGGTGAGTACTTGGTAAAAGGATACTATTGTTAATTATCACGGATATTAAGGTGAGAGTATCATAGAAATATTTTTTTTACATGGAGTAAATATGAGTGATCTTGGACATTTTGAATAGAGTTGGTATAATTAACATAAAGTTGAATCTCAAGAAAAAAAAACTTTTACTAGGAAGAAGGAACCGAGACGAGGATATTCTAAAATTTTACTGCATATCCATGATGAGAATACTAGTGGGCAGATGCATTGGGAAAATTTACTAAACGATGGGGAATTGATGAATTTTTAACTCTCAAGACACGAAAATGACTCTTTTTGTCGGGAGTTTGACAAACTATCAAGAGGTTCAAATAGAATTCAAATATGGAAAACAAGATATCGATGTTACCACCATGAAGAGCTGAAGACAAGAACAATGATTTTGCAACATAACGACACAATTAATGAAATTACAAAACTACAAACTTGACTTGACCTTAATATGGAATGGGACTTGGCATACCTGCTGAAAGGGCCAAATGAAGATGATTTTTTTATTTTTTTAAAGCAAAGTATGGAAATGATCAACACGACGAGTTGAATGCAATGATGATGACCAGTCGACATGGTGAAGCTTAAATGGAAAGATGACTAAATTCCATGATACGACTCAAGGAGACTATGACGACTCGCACATATGTGACGAGACAAGCCTACCGAAGAGGTCATATGATAATGAGAATGATGAAATGAGGTAAGGACGTGATAAGATCATTGACTTGGACATGACTATACTGATGAAAATACTAATAGCTAAATGTTAATATGTTCGACTAAGTCATTAAGTACCAATGCTTGGAATCTTGTCAAACTCAGAACCAACACTAATAAAAACAATTAGGGCTTTGGATGTAATCTTTTTGGAACTGGCTTTTGGAATATTTTGAAATCACTCTTGATTTGTTAACCTATGATTATAACTTACCGTCAGTATTTTACTAAATATGGTATGACATTTATCTTCTCGTCTTGGAGGAAAAGAAAACCAATGGATTTGAATTCTTGATCGGATTTGCTACGCAAAAAGATTGGATATCCATGGTGTGGATTTTGATGCATTATAGCTTGTGGCTAAATTGGATATCGTAGATCTTCGCAGGACACTAGGATGTGTAGGAAATCTAAGTTGGTACTGACAATTATGGAATGTATTATCTGATTGATATAAGAAGGAAGTTACAATTAAGTTCCTGAGGGTGTATTGTAACCATACTAGATGATAGGAAAACTAATGTTTTAGAACCACTAGTGACTATGAGCTATGATTGTTATGCTAATTATGGTTCTATAAAAAGATTGGATACTAATGGTGATAATTGTCTTCCAAGCTAAGTTCATGACCTACACTTGATACGAAGGATGTTAGTACAAAAATATTTTTTCTCTTGCTCATGAGAAGAGACCCTACATTTGGGTTCGTTGGTGATGCATAAAGATCGGCATCGAAAATCCAGAGCTGCAGTTTTTACTTCTTCATCCTCGGCAAGAATATTTCCAGCTTCTCAAACAGGTTAGAATTATTCTTCACTAAATTTGTTGGTATAACAGTTTGAATGATGTTCAGGGTTCATATACTTTGATGATGGGTCGTGCATCAAGAATTTTATTGATTGGTTGTAAATGCTTATTTTATGAAATCAAGGTGATGGCTTCGCAGGTATGCACTACTAGTTTGTAATCATGCTTTGAATTGTGAAAAGAGAGAAGTTAAACTTAATTGAATTATAGAATCTTTACTGTGCTTACGTTAGGAAGAGAAGAAAACCTTACATGACTTTGTTTATAAAAATATGAGATTATACTTTTAGCTATAATAAGTAAATGGCACTCTAGTATTTAATTATACTTTGGAGTATGAGAAGAGAGAGGTTGCATGTAAGATTGGTTTAGGAATGGTTAAGTTATGTATTGCATAATAGAATTTGGAAGGGTTAACTCTTATTTTGAAATTCAGATACTGTTTAAAATATATGATAGTTATACATAACTATAGAAAATGAAGAAATTGGGATTGAATATTTTATCCCTTATGTTGAAATGTTTCAGTGCTTTAAGGATTTTCGTAAATGATGTACTTAATAGTTTTGTTGAATAGAAAGAATTTGTCATAGACGATTTCAATCTCGATTACAATTAGCGATGTCAAGGGAGAATTGTTGTGGGGATTGCTACACTACGAAAGGTACGATTTAGTTATATTACCAATTATACGGTTTATATTTATATGAGGATAGAAAAGAAGAAATGAAATTTTATTATCAATTGTGGATATATTGAAGAAATGAATGTGAAAAGGAAGTGAAAACTCACCATGGAAGCACATGAGACTTAATTTCGGGATGAAGTTTTAATAAGAAGGGGTATATGTGATGCCCGCCTCGGTACCTTAACTGTTTAGAATAATGAGGTACTAGTTTTGAAATGAATCGGCTAAGTAAAACACGGACCATTTGAATTTACTTTGAAAATGCTTGAATGACAGTTATAGAAACTATTACTTTACTTAATAAATGAATGCTCGAGTGATTGAGATAGAATGACTGAATGTTGGATATGCTCGACTGATTGAGATAGAATGGCTAAATGTTAGATATGCTAGACTGATTGAGATAGAATGACTGAATGATAGATATACTCGATTGATAGAGATAGAATGACTGAATGTTAGATATGCTTGACTAATTGAGATAGGATGACTAAATGTTACATATGCTCGACTGATTGAGATAGAACGACTGAATGTTAGATATGCTCAACTGATTGAGATAGAATGACTAAATGTTAGATATGCTCGACTGATTGAGATAGGATGACTAAATGTTACATATGCTCGACTGATTGAGATAGAATGATGAATGATAGATATGATTTATTGATTGAGAGAACATGATGAATGAAATATATGCTCTACTGATTAAGATATTATGATGGATGATAAAATATTTCATAGTGCAACGCTACTAATGTGCGCTTGAGTGTGTGTGTGTGCAATGGTAGGTAAGATGATTTACTGACTGACCCACAATGGAATTATAGGGGTCGTAAGAATGGAAAGAACACATAGGGGTATGATGACTGACTGTCGACCCTGGATTAGCAATCCACGCACGGGTGAAGCCGTTTCAGCTCACCCGGGGAAGCGTATGCCGTACGGGAAAGGCCATAATGATTTGGTCACGTACGATGAGTCGATGGGCGTGCAATAAGGAGAGCCTTATCCGTCAACATCCCTTAGTTTCCAAGGAGAGTAGTTCAGAGATTGCAGTAACGATTCCCGATCACTACGAAGTACTCCCCATAAGAAGAAAGAAATGAAACTGTGATAAGGGCCCTCCGAAGAGGTACCTAGACAAGAACGAGAGGAAGAAAATTAATCAATGGTATAAATGAAAATTTCACATAAGATTTAAGAAATACATTACTTCATTTTGTTCTATTTTATTAATCTGAATAATTCATTTTAATTGATTTTATTAACTTGAAAAATAATTGAAGAGATTGATTTTATTCAATATTAAATTTGATTAATTATGCTGATTGAAAAATATTAATAATAAGAGAATTATTTTTATTCAAAGATTTTAATTTTGTGGATTTTATTATTTTAAATCATTCTAGTAAAGATTCTATTTAATTGACTTCATTATTTTGAGAAAGAATTGAAATAGGTCATTAATAAAAGAATTGTTTTTCTTTTAATATTATTCAAGATTTTACTTTAATTAATTTTATTATTCATTTAAATTATTTTTTAAAGAGGAAATTTAAAATAGATTGTACTTTTAGTAAAAGGAATCATCTTTTAATTCAATCTTAATATTAGGAAAAGAAAGAAAAGTAGAAAGCAATAAGTCTAACTAAAAGATTGTTAAGTAAACTAAATGAGAACCAAAAGAGAAGTAGAACTCTTCTACACCTAACTCCCACTGATCTAGGGATTTAGGTGCACATTAAAGACATTAAGAAGACACATTTATTTGAGAATATTGGAAATTAAAATATTAAATTAAATTAAATATGTGCATGGACAGACACATGGCACACAGGATTTTGCTATATAATGAGGGAGGAGAAGGAGAGAAAGACATCTCTTGCTCCCTAATGCTGGATGGTCATCATAATCTCAGATTATGTTATGATCCTTGGAGTTGGGATTAGCTGGAACGGGGATTGGGAGATCCTTTCGGGAGGCTAGCTTGTGTGTTCTTATGACACCACTT
The DNA here is from genome assembly GCA_027924585.1 of Larix kaempferi. Classification (NCBI taxonomy): domain Eukaryota; kingdom Viridiplantae; phylum Streptophyta; class Pinopsida; order Pinales; family Pinaceae; genus Larix; species Larix kaempferi. The sequence goes on along the minus strand of BSBM01000259.1, from coordinate 9,380,167 downwards.
GCTCGGGGGTTCGAGGTGAAGAAGAATAACTCCAATACGGTAGGGAGCTCAACCGAGGGGTCACTCGGTACTTTGTCAGGAAATTTGATTGGATCGCACGGGAACCACTTCGAGGACTCCATCGATTCGCTGGACCAACCGTCGAAAATAGGTTTGATTTTATTTTTATTTTAATTATTTTGCTAAATCTTTTTGAGAATGAATAAATTTGAGTATATAGTTTTATATATTGACATTCATGTACTACAATAGATAGAACTAGATCTGTGGCTTCTATATCTTCTTCTAAAAAATCATACTGGAAGTTTTTTTTTTTGGGACCTCGAAAAGGGGGTCTCTACACTTTAACAAAAAAAGTAATAGAGGGAAATTGCATACCTCATATCCTATGACTTAAAGATCATTTATATGAAATGTAAGAATAATAGTGGTGTCAATGCATTATCTAAATTATATTAACCCCCTGCATTCAACTCCACCTCAATTATCCATACTACTTGGGTACAAGAGCTCCTAAAAAAACTACACATTGGATATCCTATAATTTCTCTTCAATTAGACATTATTGATGACAAGAAGGGCCAACCATGGACTATAAGGAATGGTGTCGTCCTCTTTAAAAATTGCATATTTTTTCACCCTATCCCTTCTCTTACTACACACTCTCTTCAATGTGCGCATACATTGAAAATATTATTTTTTCACCCTATCGACCCTTCTCTTACTACCATGACATTGAAAATGTGTCAGTTGGGCAGAGAAGGGACCAAGGTTATCCTTTATCATGTTTAATGGGGTATCATGATGATGATAATAACGATGATGATGATGAGGAGGAGGATGAAGATGATGATGAAGACGACGATGATGATGACGATGATGATGATGATGTTTGAGCCTGGAAACCCTCCCACACCATCAATGCATGCATCTAGTTTAACCATGCCAAATTTTAGTCCAAGCCAGCACACATTTAAAAAATTTCAACGTTAATGGCCCCATGTCGCACATTAATTAATCTATAGGTATGGTTTTTGTTGCTCCAATGGTTAGTGTCAGTCATGTTTGAGTCTCGAAACCATCCCACACTATCAATGGATGCGTCTAGTCTAACCATGAAAAATTTCAATCCAAACCATCATATATTTAAAACATTTCAACATTAGCCCCGTGTTGACGTTTCATATTGTTGATGTTTCAATATTTATGATAATCTACCTACCAAAACTACATGGTATACTTAGCTATGATAGACATTGTTAGGAAATTTTGGATGATAAATTGTATTGTTGTGTGAGTCGAATCGGACTAAACATTAAATATTTGCATTACAATTATGTAATTTGGTTCAATTGTAACCTTTTCTAACACAAAATCTACTAATTATTGTGAAAACAATCATAGGAGATTAAAACAATAACACACTTTGGACTAAAATTTATTTAAAATCTATGAGTTTCCAATTCTTTACAAAAAGTTTAGTTTTGCATATTTTCCATACCATTTTTTAATTATTATTTTTTAAAAATATTTCCTCTAAAAATATTTTACAAACAACATATACGTGAAAATATTGGAAAATAAAAATATAGTAAAATATTGACAAAAACTAAATTACAATATGTAGGTCAATATGCTTAATATTAATAACTTAGATTTAATTAAGAATGTATATGATGATGACCGGGGTGGCAGGTGCGGGTGGGATTCTTTTTAATCCCGGCGGAAATAAAATCGCAGACTTTGCTTGGGGATTAGGTAGGAAAACTAATAATGAGGCAGAATGGTTAGCTCTCATCCTCTCATTTGAAATGGCCTCCAACTACAGCATAGCCAATCTCAAAATCTATGGAGATTCCAGGCACGTCATCCAAATCATGCGAAGAGGATATGCCTCGCCAGGCTCAAAAGCAGATAGATACATGCAAAGAATTCAGACCAATACATTATTTTCAAAGGCCTCCTTCTTTCATATCCTCCGAGAGAACAACAGGGTGGCGGATTTAGCGGCAAACCAAGGAATCATGCTCACAGTTGGGCAAACTAAGGATCATAAAGAAGTCTTGGGATTTCATTTTATCCCCTAACATACCAATGTCTTGGCCCCTTGAATTTTTGTCGTGGATTTTGGTTAGGGACTTGGCCTTAAGGGACCATCCACTCCCTTTGCTAAAATATGGCCTTCCCCTCTTTTCAAATTTATGTTCGAACTCGTCCTCCGCGTACCCACCCACACGCTCCTCCATCTGCCTCCTCATCCGACCCTCCACCTGTCCCCTCGTTCTCCCCCCCGGTGTCAGCTCCCACGGGGCTTCCTTAACTCCCCCATCTGCCCTCCTTATTCCTCCCTCCGCGATGGCTCTTCCTCCCCATCTCCCCGAAACTCTGAGCCGTCTATCCATCGGGGAGCTTGCTTCTTCTGCTCCTCGTCTCTCGCAGGCGGATAATTGGGATACAATGCCGTCAATTAGGGCAGCCATAGCTGCTTTAAGCAGAACCTTGATTGACATTAAGTTTGCAGTCCGGAGAACATATGAGGCGGTCTGCTACAGCGTGAACCAGAATTCTGATATGGCGTCGGTCATAACGCACGTCTGCACTCAGTTATCCTGCCAGGATTCCAGAATTGATGATCTGGAACGAAATATTATAGAATTAATGGGAAAAGTTGACAGAATGCAGGAAGACATGGCTGTTTTCTTTAGAGCGACGCAGGGAAGCTGGGTACACGAGAATCCAACGGTGAATCAGGAAATAAACCAGGTGATGGTGGACGCTTCATCTGTCAAGCCAAGGAAGAAAGGCTAGCCCAGCCCAGGTTTCAAAATTTTTTGCTTTTGGTTAATGTATTTTTGTATACTCCTCTGCAGTCAGTTTGTTAAGGTTTATGCCAGCTCTATGCTGGACAATTTCAGGAAGACCAAACTCAGAGATTATAATGTAATGCAGATAGTTATAGTAGTGTTAGCTGGTCCTGACATCTCAACACTGTTAAAAAATCTGTTTGCAAGCCTGTAATGAATAGCTGTGCACAGCTTTATAAATATAATCCTTTCTCTGTTACTGTTAAAAAAAAAAAAAGAATGTATATGATGATGATGATGTTGATGGATCTGACGACCTCACCATACCACCGACGACAACAGGTGTCGGATATCAGACTTATGACTTCAAAAGAATCGGACGACAACAACGTCCACGATGATGATGATGATGAGGAGGAGGAGGAGGAGGATGATGACAATGATGATGATGAGGATGATGATCATGACAATGATGATGTTGATGATGAAAATGACGATGATGTTGATGATGGTGGTGGTGATGGAAATGACAATGTTAATGATGATGATGATCATGATGATGATTACGATGATGATCATGATCATGATCATGATGATTATTATGATGATGATGATGATGAGGTTGGATCCGATGACCTCTCCATACTACCAATGGCAAGATGCGTCAAATATCAGACTTATGACTTAAAAAGAATCCGACAATGACAACGTCCATGATGATGATGATGACGAGGAGGATGAGGAGGAGGAGGAGGAGGAGTATGATGATGATGATGATGATGGTGGTGGTGGTGGTGGTGGTGGTGGTGGTGGTGGTGGTTGTGGTGACGATGAAAATGTTAATGATGATGATGACGACGACGATGATGATGATGATGATGATGAATCCGATGGCCTCGCCATACCACCGATGGAAAGAGGCATCGAATATCAGACTTATGACTTCAAAAGAATCTAACGAGCTCGCTAAACCACCGACGCCAAACGTCGTTGGTCTTTCTAGGTGATGATGATAATGATGATGATGATGAAGATGACGATGATGATGATGATTATGGTGGGTGTGATGATGATGATGATGATGACGATGATGATGATTATGGTGGTGATGATGACGATGACAACGTCCACAATGATGATGAGAATGAGGATGAGGATGAGGATGAGGATGAGGATGAGGATGAGGATGAGGATGATGATGATGATGATGATGATGATGATGATGAGGATGATCAAGATGATGATGATGATGATTATGGTGGTGGTGGTGTTGATGATGATGATGATGATGATGATGATGATGATGATGATGATGACGATGATGTTGATTATGGTGGTGGTGATGACGATGACAACGTCATTGATGATGATGAGGACGACAATGATGATGATGAATCCGATGATCTCACCATACCATCGATGGAAAGAGGCGTGAGATATCAAAATTATGACTTCAAAATAATTTGATGATCTCAGTAAACCATCGACGCCAAATGTCGTTGGTCTTTTTAGGTGGTGATGATGATGATGATGACGATGATGATGATGACGATGAAGATGATGATGATGACAATTATAGTGGTGGTGATGATGATGAAAACATCCATGATGATGATGATTCCATCATGTTTGAGTCTGTAAACCCTCCCACACCATTAATGCATGCATCTAGTAGAACCATGCCAAATTTCAGTACAAGACAACACATATTTAAAAAATTTCAATGTTGGCCCCATGTAGCACATTAATTAATCTATAGTTATGGTTTTTAATGCTCCAATGGTTGGTTTCAGTCATCTTTGAGTCTGGAAACTGTACTACACCATGAATGCATGCGTCTAGTCTAACCATGCCAAATTTCAGTCCAAGCCAGCACAAATTTTAACAAGTTCAACGTTGGACCCGTGCAGTACATGATCAAGCACGCCATTTGGGTTAGAATGATAATTGTGCATTTCCTTACTAAACTTCTCTTTGTTTCGAGAATAATTTAATATTCTCTACTAAATAGGGCCAACCACGTGAAGGTGGAAGCTCTTATGGCCTCCCCCCCCCCCCCTCACATCACTCTCAATTCCGCATAACCCGACAAAAATATCTATGTACAAAAAAATTAAATGTGTTTTTTGTCATACTCTATAACAAGCGATGTTTCTAATTATAACATACAGGAAAATGGAAACTCACTAAGAAACAATTAATTTATTATACGTACCGGCAAAAAAATTCAATATTTCTATCGCAATATTAAATCAAAATATATAGAGTAAATATATTACTATATACCTCGTACACTTCAATGGACTTCATCATCTTCTTCATCTGAGGCATCATCTGTATCATTTGATGATCCAGATTCAACATTGTAAGGATTGGCCATATCATCATCGTCATCGATGTCAGTTACGATCATCATGTCATCGTCGATATCATCTTCATGGACATTGTCTGATACATCATCTGATTCAACTAATTCTTTGACATCTTCTTCTGGAACATGATCATCTAACTCATGTTGATCATGATCATCTTCAATGACGTCTTCTTCTTTGAGAACGCCTTCATTACCTTCATCTATGTTATACTTTACCGGTATTCCCCTTGGATTGTGTCTCACAAACAATGAACAACCCGCTCTACCTGGAACCTCAGAGTAAACTAATTGTTCACATTGGGTTGGAAGAACATAGGGCTCCGTCCCTGGCTCAAACAACCTTGTATTTACCATGGTAAATCCATTATCATGTTCAATAATTGTTTTATCGGGATGACATTGATTTAATCGACACCTATACCATTTGACAACGAACAGAAATACCTTGAAGGAGTTAAAGTCACATTGACTAATGTCTTCCAGATATGCATAGTATCAATTTTCAGAGAGTTCTGGATGTCTATCACTTCTAGGGGAAACATTGGTCACCTCAAATACTGTAGATATCCCACAATCCGATGTTTTCTTCGTTTCATCCAACTTTTTGATGTGATATCTACAGACATTGCACCACATAGCCTTATGGTGTCTTACCTACAACAAGCCATACAATAAAATATTACATAATGATCCAATATTTATGATTAACTAGTGCATTTTTATAATGCCATACAGGGAAAAAAATCAACATGTACAACAACAATATTTTTTCCAAAAAAATAAATAGTGTAGTTGATTAATATGCTTACCTTCTTATCTTTTAAACCATATGCTAAACCGATTTCCCTTTGTGTTAGAATGATATCTCCATTGTGATGTGTAGCTTTAACCAACGAAGCCACACCTTCCCATGATATTCCATGTCCAGATTGTTCACATCATCCAATCCATACCTTCATCTAGTCAAGATTGTTTGCAATGTATAAATGAATTGCATCCCACTCTTGACCAATTGTTTGATGACAATAAAATTAAAATTCAATACAAATGTATAGACACTTAACAAAGTATATTACACTCTAACTTGATGCAAAATATTGAATATAAAAGTAGAATATGTATGATATATATACATAAAATTCAACAGTCAAATGTGTTATATTACCTTTCACCTTCCTCGATCTACCTTTCCCCTTCAGGTACTCCCCTTCGAAATCTTTATTGGAGTCTGGATCACAAATGCAACATACGTTGAGCTTTGACGCTAATATAGGAATATATTCATTAATATACAACATGTTTTGGTATACCATATATCCCTCCATCATAGAACCCTCAGCATATGCTCGTTCTTTGACAAAAACCTTTATAAATTTCAAGTGCCTCTCAACCATCCACATGGACCTTGAGTGCGTAGGTCCACACAATTCAATCTCCTCAAACTTGGTGTATGAGGTAGTGTTCCTGTGCATTGAAAAACGCTGAAGGTAGATGCTTCTACATTTCACACATGAGACGAGGAATTTTTCTCCTTCAAGACTTTATATCGTCTTTATGGAATTATTTAGATGACAACCATCTACAAGTGACATTCCAACCCAATCAAGAGATTAAAGAAAAAAACCATTATATTACATAACATGAATTAGAGAGCAAACATCAAATATAAGTTCTACGATGAATTAAACAAACACTAAGTGCATGGAAAAAATCACCACTTACCTCATGTATTTCCCGGGATTATATATTACTTGTTTGACATTGTTGTCGAAGTTGTCCGGGAGAGAGAGAGGTAGAACAAACTGTAACAATATACAAATCGTTTCATTTTTTAACTAAGGAGTAGACAAACAAAAGAACCAACCATATTCACTGGAATAGAAAAAAAAAATTTAATGCATACCATAATAATTACCTTCATGAAGACATACCAATCGTGTGTTTTCACCCCCGCAAAATCACCTTTCTTTGTTATGATATTCTTCATGTTCACACAAAATCCGGTGGGAAATTTAATTTTTTCGCATGACTTCTTTTACAACATTACTTTGCTGGTCCGTTAACATCCATGGAAGTGAGTTTATATTAATTTTCTCTCCATTGCTATGAAATTGAATGACGTCTTTCATTGCATGGTTTCCTTCTTGAATGTCTTTGCAAATTTTGACAATTTTTTCTTTCTCACTCCTTCCATCCAATATTCGTCATAATGTTTCAATCACATTCTTTCCGATATGCATTGTATCAAACATATGAGCAACTTGTAGGTGCTCATAGTAGGGCAACCTACTAAATTGTCTAGGATAACTTTTCATTCCTCGTTGAAGCCCATTAATTTCTTCATGATCACATGAATGACAATCATGAATAGTAGTTTATAAAGAAATTACATAAATCAATGTCAATTATAGTAAACAACACACAATAAAAAAATACAATATAACATTTCATATACAATGATTCATACATACCTTGACGATTCCTATTATATTGCAACTTACATAGGTGAGGTTTCATTCTCTGTGGTTTTAATGCAATCTCTTGCTTGCCATTGAACAAATGTTTTTCAGTAGTTTGATACCTATGATTCTTAGAGAGGAAGTGCCTATACTCATCAAACACCTCTTTTCCTAAGCTTTTTGAACGACGAGATTTGATCTTAGGACCACAAATTGGATATGCAAATTTCCCCTTTGTATCAAGACCTACATAAAGAGATGGAATATCTATGTCAATTATAATTATATACAAAATGCATGGATTATTTAGAAAAACATGTGTGCATAGTATATTAACTAGTTCATAAAATTAAATGCAAATAAAGTGGAACTTATAACTACATACTACAAAAATGGGTTAACCATGGGGCATTATGTATTGTCCATACAAGCATTGCATGGAATTGAAATTTCCTTTGTCGTACTGGTCTAGATACATCATACATAATGATGCCATTCCATAACTTTAGTAGCTCATCAATAAGAGGTTCAATATATACATTCATATCTTTGACTTGGTACTTACCTGATTGATTTGAACATATACAAAATACAATTATGAGATGTACCATTTAGATATATAAAACATATTGCACAAGAGAAAAATATATATATATATATATATATATATATATATATATATGACATTATGCGACAAAATACGACAAATGAGATATCACTAAATTTAAAAAAAAACTGTAGACACAATATACCTAGAACAATCATCGACAAAATTATGTGCTCCCTCTTTATTGACAACCATGGAGGAATGTTATTGCTGATAACAAAAATAGGTCACACCGAGTAAACAGATCTCATCTCTGCAAATGGATGAACACCATCTGTTGCCAAAGAAATCCTAAGATTACGAGGTTCTTCTTTAAAGTGAGGCCATTTTTCCTCCATATCTCTAAAAGCAGACCCATCTGCAGGCATCAGAATAATGTCGTCTTGACTTATGTTCCGTGCATGGTAATATGTAAACTGTGTTATGTTTTTGCACCTGAACAGTCATTGCAAATGTGAAATAATGGGAATATAATGAAGAACCTTGCAAGGCACCTTTTTTGTTACTTGATCTGTTCGATATCTACTGATATGACATCCAGGACATTCTGTTGCAAATTCATGATGATTATAATATAGAACATGGTCATCGGGGCATGCATGAATTGCTTCATACTGCATTCCAATTTCTTTCATGATGGAATATAAATATCGATATGTGCGAGGTAAAATATTTGATGGTGGTAAGAAATATTCCCCTATCATGCTACAACAAATAAAAATAAAAATCTAGTTAATATAATATAGAAATAATATTAATGAAACACATTTCATCCGTATTAATTTGACTTATGAATTGACAATAAAATTATTAGACGATCATATATATTATGTGATGGAATATATTACATACCTTAACATCCGTGTGATTGATATGTTTGAAAGACCATTCATAACCTTCAAGTTCATTATCAACAATATAGAAGAGAGAAGATTTGTGTTGGAGCCCTCATAAAGGGGTTCTTATGCCTTCTCAAGAAGAGGTATATCATGAATATCATCAAAATGATCATCATTTTCATGATCATGATCATGATCATTATCCATTCTAACATTAAATGAATCATGGATCAAAGTATTTGTAACATCATCTTCAACTATGTTATCAGTATGATCATCTTCTTCAATATGATCATTAACTTGTTCTCCATTATTCATAGCTCCATGTTCCTCTGGTACTTGTTCTGGAAGCACTTCCTCCAGATGATATGCCGTAGGATGTATTTCCTTTATAATTACATGAAACCATCAATAGATAAAATTTAATATAAGAAATTCAAACGCAAAATGTAAACATTTTTGTGATGCATTTAAAATGTAATAAATTTTGTATGGTTAATAAAGAATATTATATAATCAACAATGCAATCACTGTAATGTTGATGTTTTCTTTTTCCATTTAGAGAAGCGAGGTGCTCTAATTTTTCTTGGTAAAAAAAACATGCAATCAATCAAATACTCTTTATTATTACCTTTGAGTGTAATACAAAGAATAGAAAAATACAAGAAAAACTAAAAATAACATGTTAAAAATGACTCTTTTCATGAGTGGTCTCTACAGTTAGATAAAAAGGGGAAACAAGAAGGGTCTAGTCGCTACTTTAGGGATGAAAAGAACAACAACCAATTGTATTGTTGGTCAAATAGGTGCATCCAAACTATCCAAAAGACATAAAAATTGACCCAATTATTGAGCAAAGCTACTCAAACATAACTCAAAATTTCCCATACTGTCCACTAAGGTATGATAAACGATGCTATGGTTTCTATAGAGAAAATAGAAGAGAAACAACATGCCAATATAGTCGTTATTTCTATTATCATGGAAAGTGTCACAAATCTAGAGAGCTAAGTGCTTTCCCTAGTGAGTGGGTTAGTCTCACTAACGGACAAATAAATGAGTTATTCTACTATACGCTAGATTCAACATGCACACAAGAAAAAATTATTATAATAAATATTAAATATTAAAATAATATTTATTATCCATGTTAGTCCCCATCTATTGAAACCATGATCAATAGATAAAAGTTAATATAAGAAATATTAAAATAATACATACATTTACAAAAGCAATCAAAATAAAAACATATATAATGCAAAACTTACAAATGGATGATATTCATGTCCCCCGTCAGCCTGTCCATGTTCCCTACAATGTTTTCTGGTTGTTGTGATCAAAATTATTCTCCTCTTAAAGCCCCTGCATTGACTACATGGACAATAGCATTTCCCATCACCCCTTCTTTCCACTCCTTCCCACAATCTAGCAAGCAATTGTCGATTTTGTTCGTTTGGATCAAGAATATTTCGAGTTGACATTTTCTCGTAAAGAGATTGAATGAAGATTATCGATCTTAGAAAATCAACCTCCACACTTCGCTTGATTTAATCACAAAAACAATGGAAATAATGAAAAAAATTCCGCCAAATAAAATAACTTCCGTAAACTGTTGCTTGTATAGCAAACATGTCGAAATGTTTTGAAATTTATAGGTTTTAAATTATAACCTTCTGTCGGATATCCGACGACTTGAACTTACTTACCGTTGGAGAGTAGATGTCGGATATCCGACATGTTAGGGCATGATCTGGTGTCAAAAATTTGACATTATCGGACATCACACGATGTCAAAAATCCGGCAGACAGGACCATACTATATTGTCAGATATCCGACATCCACGGGCTTAATATTAGGTTGGACATCTGATAACAATGGTCACTATTCCAGGGACCTCGTCGGATATCGAAGGGTCGTTAGATATCCGACGGACCGTTCTATCAATTTAAAAAAAATCATCAAATTTCATAATTTTGAAGGTGAAATCCGATGACACAGTCCTTTTTCGTCGGAGGTTGTCGGATTTTCTCATCGAATTTTGGGTTCAAATCTTGTAGTGTTAAGATCCAACAACTTGATCTGGTATACACTCAGCCTAGGCTCCTATATGATATTATTCTCGATGTACCGAGATATAACATAAATCTAGGTAAACCCAATCCTGGACCAAATGTTGATGGCATCATGGGTTTAGTAGATTCTGCAGCATTTGAAGCTTTAACTAAGCAGGTTCACACCTTATCTGTCAAACAGTGTGCTGCAGAAGCAACTTCAGTTGCAACCTCCCCTTCGCAAACAGAATCTATACAACAAGTGTAGACAAATCACAAGGGCCCTCGGTAGCCCAACAAAAATAAAAATAAGGGAAAGAAAGGGGAGGGGAACCACCAAAATCCCAAAAACACAGAAAATGCCAAGGAGGGAAAAAAAGAGAAAAAGAAAGTGAAGTTCCTTTGCAAGTTATGCAAGGAGGTCCACCTCACCCATCAATGCCCTCAAATGGAAGAAGCCCAGAAGCTACTCCGTGATAAGAAACTAGCTGTCCTAAAGGACCCATTCCCTCACAGATAAAGTTCAGCTTCTGGAAACTCCAGTGCTGGGGGAACCCCTCGTGCCTCATCAGCTGATCAATCATTTATCAATATGGTTAATTAAAACATGCTTTTACAAACTCAACCTAGGAACTATACTCCGGACTCGGAGAAAAGAGATAAGGATGTTCTTGAATCATCTACCCCTCTCCACATTGAGAGACCGGTGGATCTGCTGCTGAAGATCCCGAAAGGTGTCGTCAAACAGGCTATGCACATCCCTAATGCGTGGGTTGCTCATAACTATAATGTTGTGGAGGATTTATCCCAAACTCCCTGTGCTATGTCCACTTTAGAAGTATTGCAGAGTTGTCCATTACAACGCAGTGCATTTCTTGCAGCGATCGGGAGTGTTGAGTCAGCCAATATGCTTGCTTGTTTTGATATGACCAAAATCAAACCCCAATTTCCATACCACGTTGCTCTCCAAATAGAAGTAGTCCATGGTCACAAGTCCATTGGATGAGCTATTGTAGATGAGGGCGCATCTACATGTGTAATGTCCATTTCTTGCTGGAAGGATTTGCGCTCACCTGAATTAGCCCCCTCAAACACACTACTTATCACCTTTGATGGAAGATCATTCTGTCCACACGGAGTCTTACCATTGTTCGACGTTGAACTTGCGGGTAATCTAGTATCTGTAGAGGTTGAAGTACTGGATGCTCCACTTGACTGCAATTTGTTGTTAGGTAGGAGCTGGACGTATGCAATGCAAGTAGTTCCATCGTTCATTTTATGAGTTATAATGTTCCCTCATGAAGGCAAGATCATCATAGTCGATCAACTTTCGTTTTCTCAGAAAAATAACCAAGCTTCATTAGATTCAACAATTTCGTTGATTTATCAGTCTCACCTAGCTAGTGAGAGTTTAGGAGTAGGGCTCTATGGGTCATTAATGGGCACTTTTGTCCTACCTGTTCCTATTCATTTTATTGGTTCTGAGGTGTGTTCATCGTCTGATATTATCACGGTCTGTTCAAAAACACATCCATGGATTCTCCGTACCAAATCAAAACCATTAATGCCCCTATCTATTGCGGAAGTAGCCTACTTAGATTCACAACATGATGCAACAGAACATATCGTGACTCCATTAGTCTCTGTCGAGTCAGATATGGACTATGCACCGGCATGGTCAATCGACTCCATCCACTCTTTTGATTATCTAGATACTGTTTTGTCCTTTGATGAGGCTATTTTGGAAGAAATTATAGGCCTGGATCATCATTGGAAACACATGCACCATAGGTCTTATTTTCTTCCCGATATGGATAGGATGGAGAGAGGAGAGTTTTCTTTGAGACCCAGTGGTAATGTTGATTTTCCCACTATCCCTTCTACTTCAAAAGCAGTTTATGCTGAAGGGAATATGGAAAACATATCGAGAACTATTATGATCAAAATTTCCATCAAACCTGGAGTTCTGGAAAAAATTTTCATTGGAGTAGACTATTCTCCTGAGGAGATCATTTTGTATAACAATATGTTTAAGGAATTCCACGACATTTTTTCCTGGTCTTACGAGGAGATTCCAGGAATCAATCCTGCCATAGTAGAGCATGTCATCACGACTTACCCAAATGCTAATCTTGTGAGACAGAAGCTCTGTCCACTCAATCCTAGAAAAGCAGTGGCCATTAAGGTGGAAGTTTAGAAGTTGCTCAAAGACAGATTCATCTATCTAATTGAAATGATGGAATGGGTCTCAAACCCTGTTTCGGTAGATAAAAAGAAAGGAACCATTCGAGTCTGCACAGACTTCTGGGATTTGAATAAAGCTTGTCCTAAAGACAATTACCCCACATCGTTTATAGACCAGATTATCGATGCGTGTACAGGCCATGAAATGTTTTCTTTCATGGATAGTTTTTCAAGATATAACCAGATTTAGATAAAACCTAAGGACCAGCATAAGACAATTTTTATTTGTCCTTGGGGGACCTTTGCTTATCGGAAGATTCCATTTGGCCTAAAGAACGCTGGAGCTACCTTTTAGCGCACAATGAACTTCGCTTTTCATGATATCAAGCATGTAGTTGAACCTTATCATGATGATCTCCTAGCGCGATATCGCAAGAGATGGGATCATCCAGATCACTTAAGACTTGTGTTTGAACGATGCAAATATTACATGATTTGATTGAATCCTAATAAATGTTTGTCTAGCGTCGAGTCCAGACATTTATTGGGTTTTATTGTATCCAATCGTGGTATCATGGTCGATCCACTTAAAGTTGAGGCTATTGTAAATATGCCTCCTCCTTGAACCCTTACACAAATTCAGAGTCTGCAGGGTATGTCCAAATTCTTACGAAGTTTTATCATTAACTATGCCAAAATCACAAAAGGTTTCATGAGACTTCTCAAACAAGATACCTATTTTCTTTGGGATGGGGCTTCTCAAACTTCATTTGAGGCCTTGAACAAGGCATTATGATCAGCCCCCTTGTTGAGCCCGCCAGACTATACGAAGGATTTCTTGCTATATCTTGTTGCATAAGTATACACAATCAGCATAGTACTTGTTCATGAGGATGAAAAGCTCCAAGAGCATGTCATTTACTATTTGTCGCGCACCTTGATAGCTCCTGAGATTAAGTAATCTTATGTGGAGAAGTTGGCAATAGCTGTCGTCCATGATGTTCATAGGCTACGTCACTATATCTTATTTCTAACTAGCACAGTGATTGATGAGTTCAACCTGTTTCAATATGTTCTCACTCAACGTATTATCGGTGGGAAATTCAATAAATGGATTGTAATCTTGCAGGAATTTGACCTAGTTTTTCAATCAGCTAAGTCAAAGAAGTCACTGGTTTTCATTGAACTGATCTCTGAATTTCCTAGTGACATAGTACACAATGAAGAAGAGTCATCATTCCCGGATGAACACATCTTCCTTATTGCATCCTCTGACCCATGGTATGGGGATATTTTAGTGTATATCCAGACTTTGAGGTGTCCTTCTACTTTCTCTAGGGATGAATGATGGAAACTGAAGAATCATGCAAAGAACTATCTCATTAAATTTTTGATACTCTTTACATACATGGGATAGATTCCATTTTAAGTCATTGTTTGAACTTAGAGGAATCCGAAACAGTATTGAATGATGCTTACAGTGGATCCTGTGGGGGTCATCTTTCTCAGTTGGAAACAACCCAGAAGATACTATGTGTGGTTTTCTTTGGCCCACGATCTTTAAATATTGTGTGGAAGCTATGAAACGATATCAGCCATGCCCGTTTTTCACCAAAAAGATGAGAGCACACCCAGCTCCTCTCCATCCTGTGATTACAGTAGGCCACTTCACCAAGTGGGGGATTGATTTCATGAATTGTAATCTAGTTTCTGCTGGAAGTCATCATCACATCATTTTTTTCATTGACTACTTCACCAAGTGGGCTGAGGCAATGCCTACTGTCAAAGAAGATGGGGAAACATCTTCTTACTTCGTATTTAACTAGGTCATTGCTAGGTTCGGTCTACCTAAAGAGATAGCTACAGACCATGGTTGACACTTTCAGAACAACATGATGACCGAGTTATACACCATGTTAGGTTTTAGGCAAGAACATTCGTCTTTGTTTTATCAACAAGTGAATGGTCAGGTCGAAGCGGTCAACAAAACTTTGAAAACCATTTTGCAAAGGACCGTTAATGCCAGTCGATCCAACTGGAACATTATGTTGTATCCATCTCTTTGGGAATACCAAGCCAATGTTAAGACTGCCACCAGGTTCTCTCCCTTTCAACTTGTTCATGGAATAGAAGTAGTTGTTCCAGTCGAATGCAAAATTCCTTCATTGAAGTTGGCTATCCAACTAATCCCTGACACTTCAGTTTTAGAAGAACGTTTGTTGCACCTAGAAGACCTTCATGAGCAATGTCGTGATGCACTCACAGCAAACGAAGCACATAAGAATTGAGTTAAAGGTCAATATGATAAGTCTGTCAAACCTAGGTTTTTTTTTGAAGGAGACCTTGTTTTGCTTTATGACCAAGACAAGGAACCCTTAGGAATTGGCAAGTTCAAATCAATGTGGTTCGGTCCTTACATAGTCTCTAAGGTTATGAAGAAGGGTGCATACGAGTTGATGGATTATGAAGGTAATAAGTTGTCGGAGCCTAGAAATGAGATCTAATTGAAAAAGTATTACGCTTAGGCCTCTATGCTTTTTCATGTATTATAGCTGTACATTTTGCAAAGTTAGATTTGCTTGTGGTTGTCATTACATCTTATGTGTCTATTTATTTGTGTTTCAGATGTCGACTGAATACTTTATAGGATTTTATGATGGCGCTAGTCGCCACACCCGTCAGTTGGCTGCAGTTGCCTGGGTTATTTACTCACCGATTGGCCAACTTGTCTCTTCGGGAGGGCCTTGTTTGGGTCCCACAACAAACAATGTGGCTAAATACAACGTGGTTATAGAGTTACTCCGAGATGCTCTTTACCATGGCATTTCACATCTAGAGGTAAGACTCAACTCGCAGCTTGTTGTGTTTCAGTTAATGGGTGAATATCAAGTTAGAGATCATGTTTTGTTACGTCAGTTCTTGCGAGTTAGGTTACTTGAAAGACAATTTGATTACATTACATATAAACACATTCCAAGAAATTTAAATGCTCTAGTTGATTCATATGCAAATTATGTTTTAGATTGGCATCTACATCATACACATCCATAATAAACAATTCACACATAAAGATAAGAACACACATGTAAATAAAGCCGATACTGTATATAAGTCGTATAAAAAAATATATGAGTATGGATCATAAGTCGGTCAGGCTGTCATATCAATATACAAAAAGGGCTCAACGGCCTCAAAAAATATACATAGATATGTCCTCCTCCATGGATAAGGAGGGGCCTCTGCCATCTCTTCCATCTCTGCCACAGCCTCTCTATAGTAGATGGCTAGCCTCACTACTTTCGTAAGTAGCCGAATCCATGCTGTGAGCACACCCACAACATCCTCCTGCATAGCGATCGACATCCGCTTGATCTTATACGTAGGGATGTCATGATTTAATCGAATCATATTCCCCTCTATGCTCACCAACATGGCATTAGTTTCCCCTATAATGACTGGTCGCACAAAGGTACGAGGGTGTCCATCAAGATGCACAGGCCCAACATCTGCAAAAGACAATTTATTTAGTATCTCAAACTCATAAAAAAAATTTTTAATAATTTTTTAAAAAATAACTTACCCATCTCTCCCCAGGCTGATCCTAGAGGAAGATCCAGCTCAGGATCATGGTGGAAATCTATACCTGCATATGGGAACTGCTATAAAGCCGACACTTTTCGATCCCACCATGCCCAATAATCCTCATCACTGTAAGAGAGATTGCTCTCACCGCCACCTTGGCACTTGAATATATCTTCCCAATGTGTCATAAGGGGCTCACGAGGATTGAGCAGGGGCAAATCCATCCCCATACTCAATGCAAGTACGCTCTAAAATAAGAAGGTACAAAGAATACTTCTGTAACCAAAGTTCTTCATCCTACTGGTTTTGCACCCGGTAAGCTGAAATTTCATGTTCACCAGCAAGCTAGAACACCAGTCATAAACAATCCCACGCAAGAATTCCGTGCCCACATGCATATAGTTCCATGAAGCAAGGTGTTTTGTTGTGCTTCCTCCCATCCGGTTCAGAGTACTCAAGATAACTTTTAGTGGAAAGCTCGCAACAGTTGCAATGGAAACTTGACTACCAGTCTTTTCAGTACTTGACAGGTAGTAGGTATTGACATAATCTCGCATGGAGAGGGCACCCACACTTCGATAGGTACATTTGAGATTCACCACCTCCCCTCTTCGAGAGAGACTAGTGATAAAGTAGATGTCATCAATAGTGAGTTCGAGAATCTCCCCTTGGAGATTGAACACACCTGCGTTGGCATCCCAATAGTGTACCATTCTTTCGAGCAATTGGGTTTGTGCTTGCATATTGACCATTTGATAGAATTTTAATATCCCACATCTTCTTAATTCATGAAGAATTAAGGGATCTCCCATAGCTTGCTGATCCATTTCCTCATGATCTCTTTCATGCCACACAAGAATTATCCTGCAAGTAATCAAGCATTGTGTTGGTCAAAGTTTATTTTTTTCCATACTTCTTGCGGTGTGCGCTACTGTCATAGATAGACAGTAGCATTTTGAACGCATCTCCTTTGCAAATAGACCAGCACACTTTTATCGAGTGCGCTAATATTTTTCAAAGCAACCCACGCACCCGCATAAACAAATTTAAAACTTCAACAAAAAATTAATTTGACCACTAAAAATCTAGAAATTTGCATGGAAATGAAAGAGAAGGATGATATTACTTACTTGGATGAAGTGGAAGATGGTTTGATAGCCCAGTTTGATTACAATAAGCAAAGTAAGTTGAGGTTTTCTCTCCACATTTGACCTGAAAACTTGAAATGGTGAATTTTGATTTTAAATTGAAACTATTTATAGAAATTTTGTTTTAAATTTTTACCCAGTTTGTTAAATGTGGTATAGTTTCAATTTGTTTTTAATGTTTTATTTAATTCACTAATGCTTTAGAATTTTTGTGGATTAGGTAAAGTATACATTTCAAAGTTTCACTATGTTTTAAAATCAATCTATTGAGGTTTGTTTTCTTCATTGACATGTCAAATTAGTTACCATACTATTCAGTATTTTATGTCATCGAGAAAATTTGTCTTGATTATGTGATATATCACTAACTTGGTTGTCTAGAATTCTATCATCTGGAAGGTCATGATAACTTATGTCCTTGAAGCTGATTAAGTCTTTTTAACCCCTTGTTAGACTTTTCCAAAAATAAACAAGATCGTCGAGTATAGTTGTCTTTTGAGACTCGTTAAAGGATTTGAAGCGACATCCACCTTGGTATAAGTTTACCCCTTTTTCGGACCTTGGTGGATCACCTACGGAAAAGGAATACTTTGGTCATATGTGGCTAGAAGAGTTCTTCTCTCATTATTTTACACTTTTTCGAGAGAGGAGACTAACTGAACGAAAAAGGAGTTTTTGGAGTCTTCTTTAGGGTTTTTAGACTCTCGAAACATGAAAACACACGCGAACATTTACCTAATTGGGCTCAACGTGAAATCCACAAGAAGGTATATAGAGGATTGTTTAAGTTTTTCAGACTCTTTAAACAAGAAAACACCGACAAGCACATACCAACTCGGGCTCGATACTAAAATCCACGAGTAGGTGTATGGAGTTATTGTTTAAGTTTTTTAGACTCCTGAAAAAAGAAAACACCGGGGAGCATGAACCGATCCAGGCTCGATATTAAAATATTTGGATTAATGTTATAGAGTATTCGTCTAAAAATAAAATAATACTTTCAGGACATTATCCAATTGAATATGAACATTACAGACCATAAAGCAAATAAACAAACATCTCCTGTCAAGAGAACAAAAAAACAATACTTTCAGCATATTATCCTATTAAATATGAACAGTACTCACAAGAAAGAAAATGAACAGTCCATGTCATCTCAACATGACAAATAAAACAATAATTTCAACACATTATCCAATTGAATATGAACATTACAGACCATAAAGAAAATAAATAGTACATCTCATCTCAGGAGAACAAATAAAACAATACTTTCAGCATATTTTATAATTAAATATGAATAATACGGACCAGAAAACAAATGAAGAGTCCATGTTACCTCAACAGGTCAAATAATACAATACTTTCAGCACATTAATCAATTGAATATGAACATTACAGACCATAAAGCAAAGAAACAATACATCTAATATCAAGAGAACAAATAAAACAATATTTTCAACATACTATCCAATTAAATATGAACAATACTGACCATAAAGCAAATGAACAGTCCATATCATCTTGACAGACTAGAAAGCAATGAACAGTCCATATCATCTCAACAAAACAAATAAAACAATACTTTCAGCACATTATCCAATTGAATATGAACATTACAAACCAGAAAAAAAAAAAAAAAAATGACCAATCCATCTCATCTCAAGTTTCAACAGAAAGAAGCCTTGACATTTGAAATATAAATAAAACAAAAACCAAAAAGATTGCAATATCTGTAGATTTGTACCTGAACTGAACATCAAACCTACAAGATGTGACCATTAAATAATGGGTGTAGAATTCAAAGCTAATGAAGATGTGATGAAAATGTTGAGAATGAGTTGGAGACAAAATGTCCTTGTATGAAGACAAGAAGAATACCTGCCATTAAAAAATAGAAGAGATTAAGAATTGGAAAAGAACTCTATACACTCTCCCAATTCACATGCACAAGCAAAATATATCTCCTTAACTCGTTAAATCTCTAGCAATCTATTTAAATTTTGGGATTTTATGCCCAAACCTTACCAAAATCTATGAGGAGATCATAGCTGCAGTATTAGTAATTATTTTACTAAGACTCAGAGCAAGTTGTAAATTGCCGCTAGAATTCAAGATCTCCAATCCAACTGACATCATTAATTACACTATGAATCATTATAAATATAATAAATTTAAATAAATGTAAATGAGTTCCATAAAAATAAAAATACGCAATGATATAAAAAAGTACCAACCTGTTTAGCTGTTGCCATATTATGGTTCAAGGTTCAAGGTATATATCTTAATATACCTAGTTGTCCGTTGTCTCATTCCAAATACTCCTCATTGATCAAGGCTTCAATTCGCTTTTTCATTTCGTCAATTTTTGGGTTGAATGTTCTTCGAACTTGTTGGGCACATTCACTCACAAAATCTTTATAATGTAAAACTTTATGTTCTTTCATAATGCGCACAATCGATGCATCAATAAGAAAACATGTATCAAAACATTTATCCCTACAAATATACTCAGTACCATTTGTCTTCAATTCCAGCAATGGCAATGGCATTGGAATTTTTACCTTCCCTGTTCTATCTGTAAAATTATAATTAATTTTAAAAACATCGGCTGTACCTATCGTGGTCGTATCCAGATTCTTAGGAAGAATTTTGTACTTGTCACAGGAAAGGGAATATAATAGTTCAGCGGTTTCTTCCTCAGACAAATTCAAGTGAGTCCTAATGTCTGAATAACTCAATTTTTCATAAGCATTGAACAACAATAATATTTCTACTTGGTTAGTTGTTGCTATAATTTCTATTAGCCCTGCATCAAACTCACCAACTAGCAACAACCACACTTTTAAATGTGGTTGATAATCATCAATCGACGCATATCAACCATGACCACACATTTAAAAGTGGTTGATATTCGTCGATCGGCAAATATCAGCCGCATTTAAAAATGTGGTTGTTGCTAGTAGACAATCGGCCTAGCGAAGAAATAGCTAAATTAAAAAATTAATAAAAATGTTATTGGGAAATAAAAATGAAAAGAAATACATATTAAGTTAAAAAAAAATTAAAGAAAAATATTACAACATATTAAAACATAAATTAAATAAAAATATCAAAACATATTAAAAATTAAATTTCAATTAAATTAAATTAATTAATTAACCTTAATTAATTAAGTACATTAAATTAAAAATATTAAAATATATTAAAAATTAAATTAATTTATTTTAAATTAAAATATTAAAACATATTAAAAATTAAATTAAATTAAATTAATTAAATTATATAAATTTAATTAATTAATTAAATTTATTTATTTAATTTAAATAATTTAATTAATTAATTTAGCTGGCTAACCATGGTTGTTCGTGGTTTACTACGGTTGTTCATGGTTGCCCATCATTCTTCATGGTTGGCTATGGTTCACCATGGTTATTGACGGTTAAACATGGTTTATTATGGCTGACCATTGTTGACTATGGCTATTCATGGTTGACTATGGTGAATGATGGATGACCATGCTTGACTATGGTTGACCCTATGGCTGACAATGGTAGACCCTTTGGTTGAATATTGTTGACTATTATTAGCCAAATATGATTGACCTTAGTTGAATATGGTTGACTATGGTCAACCATAGTTGGTTAACCATGGTTGTTAATGCCCAGCTATGGTTGTTCATGGTTCACCATGGTTTTTCATGGTTGACCATAGTTGATTATAGTCGACCATGGTTATGCATAGTTGACCATGGTTGACAATAGTAGCTCATGGTTTAGTATAGTCAATAATGGTTGACCATGGTTGACTATGGTTAACCAATGTTGTTAATGGGTTACTATGGTTGATCATGGTTGTCACTGGTTGACTATGGATGGGTAACTTCAATCCATGGGTAACTTCGATACAAGGCTCACTTCAAGCTTGACTTCAATCCACGTTTGCCTAAAAGGTTCACTTCAATCCAATATTGACTTCAATCCTAGAGTGGCTTTAAGCCAAGGTAGACTTTAATCCATGGTTGACTTAAATACAAGGTTGATTTCAATCCAAAGTTGATTTTGTACTATGGTTGAATTCATCCCGGTATTAATATTAGCATTAATGACCTCAATCCATTGTTGACTTTAAACCGTGGTTGACATCAATCCATGGTTATTTAGGGTTGAACATGGTTTATTGTGGCTGACCATTGTTGACTATGGTTATTCATGGTTGACTATGGTGAATGATTGATGACCATGCTTGACTATGGTTGACCCTATGACTGACTATGGTAGACCCTTTGGTTGAATATTTTTTACTATTATTAGCCAACTATGAATGACCTTAGTTGAATATGGTTGACTATGGTTAATAATGGTAATTCAGGGTTGAACATGGTTTATTATGGATGACCATGCTTGACTATGGTCAACCAATATAATAATAATAACCAATGGTCAATCAATAGTGAACCATGGTAAACTATTAGTTGACCATTGGTAAATTATTAGTTGACCATTGGTCAACTAATGTCAACCATTGGTCATCCAATTTGGTCAACCATGGTCCACCAATGGTTGACCATGGTTGTCCAATGGTCAACAAATTTCAACTAATGGTCAACCATGGTAAAGCATTAGTTGACTATGGTTAACATTAGTATACAATTGGTTGACTATTGGTTCACCATGAGTAACTATCGCTTGACTAATGGTTTGCAATTGGTTGGCCATTGGTTATGGTTTACCATTGATTGACTATTGCCTAACTATTTGTTGACTATTGGTTAACCATGGTTGAATATTGGTTGACTACAGTTTATTTTTGGTTGGCCATGGTTGACTTTGGAAGACCATTGTAGTGCTTTGGTTTTGACAACAGAGCACTAAGTAAAATTTCTGAGTTAATTTTCTATGTATTAAATTTTATTCAGGTGTATGGGAGTAAATTTCTAAAAATTTCTATGCTTCTAAATGAAATTTAGTATACTGTCTTGTCTTTATCAACCATACATTCGTATTTTAAAATAAACTAACATACCTATATTTTCTTTTCAACAATTTGTTCCAGCATAAGAATATGTTTCAGAGTAGTAAATAAATAAATAGCAAGTTATATGCATGTTTAAAGTACATTTTAGCATTATAATCAAATAACATAATTAACAAGGAAATTACCTGATGCTGATGCTAGTAGACCGTAGGTTGTAGTAGGTTATGTTTTTATTCTCTTAGTCAGCCAAGATGATGTGTCCACCCTATCGACCAGCTATTATCTTGCTGGCCCTTGGAAATCAAAGGATTTCCAAGCCCTCGAGCTCACAATCTGATAATCCCGAGAGCAGTGTTTACTTAGGTTCTCAAAACCTTTCTCTATTCGCAAACTCTTTTCTATTCTCCAACCTTTCTCCCCACTTCAAGCTATCTCCCCTTACCTTCAACTTTATCCCCCTCTATATACCTTTCCTTCCTCGAGAAGACCTTGGGCTTACTCCACCACCCCAAACTCCCCCTCTCGAGCCCCTCAAACATTTACTCCTTTCACTAGTTCATTCATACACGTTTCATTATAAAAATGTATTTTTCACACTCAATGTACCGAATAATTAATTACACTCATGGTAAATTTATTTGATTTTTGATTGACGGTCGTAAGTATTTATTACGGTGGGAATCATTACCCAAAGGTTATACATTCGGGACAAGGTTGATTAATTACAAGTCTATTCACCAACTTTGTATTTAATGTTATTAATGTAATTAATTAAATATTATATAAATAGTTGACCCTTTTCAACTTGGACATGGTGTGTCTTAATGGTCTACCTCATTCGTCGAGATCACTTATCTTGAGATTTAAATTCTAAGATTCGTATTGAATAATTAAATAGTAATAAACCATTTTCCATCACATCACATTCATTCCAAAATTGTTATCCCATTATGTCTAACTTAGAAATGTAAAATAATCACACTCTAATCATTCATTAATCAATATTTAAATTTTACCTATTTTGCAATTGTTATGACATGGGTAGTAATATTATTAAAATAAAATTAATTAAGTAATAATATTAATTAAATCACCACAAAGTAATAATAAATGGTGAATTTAATAAAAATGTCTTTTAAATCATTTGTTTATCACATGAGTACCCTAACATCTACATAGTATTGTTGTTCTTCTAAACAAAGCACCCTTAAGGGCTTAAACAATCTTACTAATTAATTAGACAGTACCATTACCTTATTTACAACAATTCTCACGTGAAAATGTTAACTGATGACACTGGTCTCAATTGTCTATCACGATGTTTACCAACGAGTAATACATAGCTTAATTGACTTGTTTTACACATCTTAAATAACTTTATATTCATTATCTGAATTCGATCAATGCATGATTAACCTAATTACTTATGACAACTTATACATTTATTCAATATGTTTAGTGTTTGTGTATCGATACTAGTGTACATGTGCAAGGTGTGCATGCGTGGCCAGCGTATGCACAGATCAGAAATGTACTATAGACAATCCCCATCCCGCCTATGCATACCTGCTAACTAATAGTAGTATTTACCCCCAGGTAGAAGAACAAGCATAATATATATCGTACAATTACTTTAACATCCTCAATTATTTAACATTTAATTCTTTACGATTTCACATCATTATCTTTATGTTTACATTAGTTTAATCAATCATGTACAATGAAGGGTACATAATACCACTAACTCAGAATCAAGGAATACCCAACCCTCAACAGTACTAACTAACACATCCTCCCATCATAACCTACGTCCTGCATCCTCCCTATCCTTCCTATGCTAGTACAAAAGTGGATGTCGGACTCACCGACTTGACCACATAGAACTTGAGAGCGATAGCGTCGGCTGAACAGCGGACCTATCCTCCCCTAGCAGGCATCCGACCATCGTCATCACAACAACATGGGGAGCGTGTCTCAACACGACCCTCCCACGACCTCGGGTCTCATGGAACATAGGGTGGGAAACACATCCATCCCTCTCAACATACTGGGTCTACGCCCTTATCAACTCATACTTTGCTGCTATCGGGATTATCAGTTTGTGTTATCGTATCATCATTTTGGCTGCAAAGGTTTACTGTACGAACAAGTTTTCTTTGTGTCCCATATATCAGATCAAGTAACTGGCTATCCCATAGCCCTTGTATCCTGTAGGTTAGTATTTCGTAAAGTACAAATTTATAGAAGCATTTCCCATTGATCGCCAATTGATCCATGTTATCAAAAATCATTTTATTTCATGTAACCTTTTTAGTTCATCATAGATGCGTATGACATATAACACTTCAATAATTCATATAAGAAGATGGTATCCACGTACTGAATCATATATTTCACATCTTATTAATGAAAACATATAAACATATACTGTAATTGTAAAATAAAGAAATCATATGATAATCATGACATCATAACTGCATAACATAGTAACATCATAATCATAGTGAAATCATAAAACAAAGTAACATCATATAATGAGGTCCATCATATTGTAATAGAGTTTACTCAGTCGAGATGAGTTCAACAGAATATATAAGAAAATAAAGTATGGTGTGTCTAACTGGTAAATATGCCTAATCAAAATATGGGCATTACATACACCCACCCTTCGGGAAACTTCGTCCCGAAGTTATGGTCAAAATAGTGAGGGAAAATCTCGACGCATGGTCTCTACATCCTCCCAGGTAGTAGACCCTGGGCTATACTTGTCCCATTGGACCTTAACTTGGTCCACATGGAGACTATGGAGTTGTCGAACCCTACGATCAAGTATACGTAATGGTTCGACCCTGAAGGTTCCCTCATCCGAGACCTGCAATTCCTTCCAATGAATTTTGCGAGTCTCATCAGCTATGTAATGTCGTAATACAAAAACATGAAATACATTATGAGTTTTATGCAAGTGGGGGTGGCAGCGCAAGACGATAAGCAACTGGTCCGATTTTCTCAAGAATCTCAAATGGACCTAGAAAGTGAGGTGACAACTTGGTACCCTTCCCAAATCGAATGGTAATTTAATTTGGTCTGATGCGAATAAATACACGATCCCCTACTCCATAAATTCTATCTGATCTGTGTGCATCAGCGTAACTCTTTTTCCTATCTTGCGCTTACTTCAACCGCTGCCTAATCTGTAACACTTGTTCCTCCATTTCCTGAATCAATTCAGGCCCAATTAAAACTCGATCCTCTAACCTGTCCCAACTGAGTGGCATCTTGCACGGCCTCCCATACAATGCTTGATATGGCGGCATACCAATGGAGTTGTGATGACTATTGTTGTATGCAAACTCCACTAAAGGAAGATATTTCTCCTACTGTGTCTGTTGATCCATAACATACATCCTAAGCATGTCCTCCATCACTTGATTCACCCTCTCTGTCTATCCATCTGTCTCGGGGTGATAAGGTGAGCTTAAGTTCAACTGTGTCCCTAATGCTGACTGCATGCTTGTCCAAAATCTGGAGATGAACTTAGGGTCTCTGTCAGAGATTATCTTTTTAGGAACTCCATGAAGACGTACAATCTCATTTATGAGTACCCTTGGCACATCTGTCACATCATAGGTGTCTCTGACTGGAATGAAGTGAGCGCTTTTGGTCAGTTTGTCGACTACCACCAAAATAGAATTATGTCTCATAGATGTGAGTGGTAATCCTACAACGAAGTCCATGGAAATGACTTCCTATTTAGTCATAGGAATATCATGCGGTTGTAAGAGATCGGCCGGGGTGACGATGATCTGCCTTAACTTGTTGACACTCAAGACACTTCGAAAGAAAATCGACTACATCCATCTTCATACCTGGCCAGAAGAAGAGTTTCTTCATGTCAGTATGCATCTTCTTCACCCCTGGGTGCACACAGTAATGTGATCTATGGGCCTCTCTAAGGATTGTTTCCCTGATATCACCTTCCTTAGGAACATACATCCTTCCCTGATACCGCAACAATCCATCTTCCTCAAGGTGGTACCCATCATACATCAATTCCTGTTCCTTTCCATTCTGAATAGCTGAGGTTACTTTTATATACCAACTATCTCCCAATAGTTGTCCTAGTACTCTTTCCCTCAAGTCAACCTTCAAGGGAATTAAGGAGAAAAGTCTCGGTCTTCGGCTTAGAGCGTCTGCCACCACATTCTCCTTTCCTTTGATGTAAGAGATACCAAAGTCATACTCACTCATGAACTCACTCCATCGCCTTTCCCTAGCATTCAAATCTCTTTGGGTAAAGATGTACTGCAAGCTTTGATAGTCTGTTTTAAGGGTGAAGCTTCTACCAACTAGGTAGTGCCTCCATAATTTTAGTGCCAACATTACTGCTGCCAATTCTAGATCATGCGTGGCATACTGCTCCTCATGAGGTTTCAACTTTTGAGATGCATAAGCTATTACCCCACCTTCCTGCATCAACACTGCTCCTAGTCCTTGCTTCAAGGCGTTGGTGCATACCATGAAATCTTTATCCATGTCTAGTACCCGCAAGATCGGTGCACTTGTCAACAATCTCTTTAACTCTATAAAAGCGGCATCGCATTCACCAGTCCATTCATACCGGATTCCCTTGCGTTGCAAGGTGGTAATAGGTTTTGCAATTTTAGAAAATCCTTCCACAAACCTCCGGTAATAGCCTGCTAACCCCATGAAGCTGCGCACCTCATGAGCATTCCTTGGAATTGGCCAATCTTCAATGGCCTTTACCTTTTCTGAGTCTACAGAGATCCCTTCACCTGAGATGATGTGCCCCAAGTAGTGAATCTCTTTTTGGAAGAAGGAACACTTTGATAATTTACCATAAAGTTTATGTTCCCTTAAGCATGTCAAGACTAACCGCAAGTGTTCCTCATGCTCCTTCTCATTCTTAGAATAGATAAGAATATCGTCTAAGAAGACCTGAACAAAGCGGTCCAAGTATTTTCGGAAGACACCATTCATGAGGCTCATGAATACAGCTGGAGCATTGGTCAAACCAAATGGTACCACTACAAACTTGTAATGCCCAAATCGAGTTCGAAAGGAAGTCTTAGGAATGTTGCCTTCCTTGATCCTCAACTCGTGATACCCTGATCGTAAATCAATCATTGAGAAGACTGACGCACCTTTCATTTGATCAAAGAGGTCATCAATTCTTGGTATGGGATACCTGTTCTTCACTGTGGCTTTGTTCAAATCTCTGTAATCTATGCACAGTCGCAAAGATCCATCCTTCTTCTTAATGAAGATCACTGGTGCTCCCCACGGTGAGATACTAGGTCTAATCAATCCCAAATCTAGCAACTCTTTTAACTGGATCTGTAACTCACGGAGCTCTGGAGTTGTCATTCTATAAGGAGTTTTTGAGATAGGCTCTGCACGAGGTTTTAGTTCGATTGTGAAATCAAGCTCTCTTTCTGGAGGTAGTCCTGGCAATTCCTTCGGAAAGACATCCTTGAACTCGGAAAGTACTGGGTAAGAATTCAAGGAAGGTCCTTTACTATCGCTCACGGCCTCCACTACGAAAAACTGGCATCCTTGTCTTAGGCACCGCTTAGCTTTCATCATAGAGATGAAACGGAGGGATACCTTCCTCTTCAAGCCTTGGATTTGAATTGTCCTTCCCTCGTCATCGAGGCACAACACCTTCTTCGCATAGCGGTTTATGAAAGCTCTATGGTCTTCTAACCAATCCATGCCAATAATGAGGTCATAAGTCCCCAAATTGGTGACATAAGCATCCAACTTAGTGGTGCATACTCCCAAGTCAACCTCACAACTCCTCACTTTAAGACCTACTGTTTTCTTAGCTCCTGAAGCCATTTCAACCAGTTTGAAATCATTGTGCTTGTAGGCTGCCAACCCACATTTATCTAATGCAAATGGTGAAATAAAACTATCAGTTGCTCCCGGATCAAACAAAATTTTAAGTTTGACATTGTTTACTTTACCAGTGGATTCTACTACGGTAGACTGATGTTCTGCTTGGTGGTTATGAACCACTGCATGAATCCGATGACTGTTACCTGAACTATCCATGGGTGCTTTTCCTTCCCTGTGCCTGCTGCTTGACTGACCCTTGGGACAGTCTCGCTGGAAATGACGACCTCCGCATTCCCAACAAAAGAGATTGGGAGGGGCTTGCATGTTGCTCGGAGGAATCCTCTGAGATGAGTTCCTTCCCTTGGGTCCTCTAAAACCCCTTGATCCTCTATAGGAACTTCCTTGTGTACGTCCCTGGCTTTGGTGGGTTGCGGATGATGCCTGCGAGATTGAGTTAACTGAAGTATTACCCCTCGGTGTGAACCTGTTACCGTAAGGAGGAGGTCTAGATTGTCCTCCCCTGAAGTAAGGATGTGAGGCCTTCCCTGAAACATACTGATTGGTTCCTGTCAACTTACTACCCCCCTTTTCCATCTGACATATCAGCTGCATAACGAGCATACTCAACTGCCATGGCAACTGAAGTTGGCTTCCACATCCGCACAGCAGCCCTAATCTTGTAGTTAAGTCCATACACAAAACGCTCTACCTAACAATCATCTGCATCTAGGTAAGGAACATATTTTACTAGTTCCATAAACCAAGATTCATACTTCTCCACCGTCTTGTCTCCCTGCACTAAGGCATGGAGTGCGCCTGCCTGTTCTTCCTTGTAATAATTTGGCAAATACTTCTTGTGGAACCTCTCCTCGAACAGTTCCCAAGAAGTTGTAAGAGGAGTAAGGTGCAACTGCTTCTCGAGATCTGACCACCAATTCAAAGCATCACCTTTAAGCTAAAAGATGGCCATCCTAGCCTTGGAACTAGATGTGTACTCATTCAATGCGAAGCATCTCTTCATTCCTTCCAGCCATGCTTCGGCCTGCTTACCAGGTCGTCCTCCTAAAAACTCTGGAAGCTTTATCTTTTGCAACTCCCTCGATATGTCCTGAAGCAGTTCCTATCTTGGGCCATGTGCCCTTTCAGAGTTCTCTCGACTCACTTGAGTGGTTTCCACCTCGACGGCCCTTTCTGACTGCATGTTCATCATGGTCATAATAGCCTCCAAAGACCTCATTATGATTTGCATTTCAGGCGTTGAGGTTGATCATGGCGGTGTTGGCGTCGATGACGGTGGCGGTGACGGTGGTTGACCTTGACCCCGACCTCGACCTCTGCATGTTGTTACCATGATTGGTCCTGATTCATGGAGTAAAACATCATTTTATCAGTTTGTTGGTGAATTCTCAAGAGGTGCATTTCCGAAAACGCTATAGTTTGGTGCGTTTTGATTACGCCATCTTGAGGCAACCTTGTACCAAATCTACTAAACAATTCTACATAAATTTATGCCTTGGGTTCCATGTAATTTCCCTAAGGTTCATATCTAAATTGACATTAGAAATAGTATTTTCATATGCATAGGGCTAGCATTTATTTAGGTTTAAATGTTTTTAGGCCTTAATCTATTTTAATCTAATAATGATCATCCCTATTAACCTTACATTTTCAACTCTTAATGTAATCATGATTAATCATATAATTAAAATATATGATTAAATTTTAATTATATGATTAACTTACAATAAATCTTTATGATTAATTTTATGATTTTAATATTAAATTATATATATATTGTTAAATTTTTAAATTTTATTTAAAGTGATAATAATAAAATAAACAAAATCAAACTAACCAAAATAAAGAAAATCTATACTAAAATGAGGGTTTTTTTTTTTAAGCAATGATTTTTGTTTTATATTTCATTTATCCTAACCCTACACCCTACGCGGCCTCTCCACTAGACCACCTTTATGCGCGGGGATATATGTGTGAAGGCCACATGGCCTCTCACTGCCATGATAAGAAGCATGAAGGCACGTGGTCTCTCCACGCAACCCACCGCCCTGGGAAAGTGGGGGAAACCCTAAATTGGGTCAATCCCCAAGGCGCGGTCATTTCCACCCTCTCTCTTGGAGTTTTAGCTCTGCAACTCTATGCAAGCTTGCGTAGGGTTTCAGACAGGAAGTTGTGCAATCCCCGAATGGCTCCTCCGGTTTTGGCAATGGAAAATAAAGAGTCTCTGCACAATCGCTCTAGTATTCTTAACCCTCTTTGAAGCTGTTGTTCCCAGTGACTTTTAAAATGCTAGGAAAAACTTAAATATAATGGAAAACTTCTGGTTATCATCTGATTTGTCTATTTTTCTTTGATGTTATGGTGCGCACGAGTCTACATTCGACCTGGCACTTGCTGCACGATTGGCTCTCGTTGTAGAGCGGTA
Organism: Larix kaempferi; assembly: GCA_027924585.1. NCBI lineage: Eukaryota > Viridiplantae > Streptophyta > Pinopsida > Pinales > Pinaceae > Larix > Larix kaempferi. The sequence goes on along the minus strand of BSBM01000259.1, from coordinate 9,348,838 downwards.
GGGCTGGGCCTATTATAACGCGTTGTGCAAAGACTTAATGTTTCCACTGGGGCTGAGGTGGACTTTGTTGGTTTTACTTACAATGGTAAGGTAAGTTGGTAAGTTGAGGCTCTAATCTAGAGAGGGATATGACTCAAAACTGTACAAGAGACTCGTTGTGCGAAGACTCCACACTTGGAACCAGTTCACAATGGTGTGGGTGCTTGGGAACGATGGTGGATGGCATCGAATTTGGAGAAGAAACAAAGAGAGCTTGCACTTGGCCAAGCTCAGTGCTTCGGTTGGTGTGTTATGCGTGGAGTCCCTTTGAACTTGGTAGACAGTCGCATGATTGGCTGTCGGTCTTGAGTGGTAGGGATGAGCCTGGTATAACTTTTAAACCAACAGAGGAAAGGCAGGCCCGTGAGTGAGATAGGTGCTTGAACTTTCAGGTGTGCACGTCGCCTCCCTCAACTCGGTGCGTGGTAGCCTCCTAGTGTCGGGTGCTATGTCTCGGCCTGATATGAGTTTTTAAAGGAACAAAGAAGGATGGGCTCTTGTGTGACCTAGTGCTTGGACTGTATTGGTGTGCTTGGTGGTCAATTTGACCTGGTAGTTGGCTCGGGCTGGGCCCAAAATGCTTTTACTCAAAATTTTCCAAGTATTGTTTCTGTATTGTTTTGGAAATTTCTGTCTTTAGTTTCAAAATTCTTAAAATATGCCAGCACGAAAATTGTCTGAGAATAGCTTGTTTTTTTTTAAATCTCTACTTCTTGAATCTTTGTAATGTCTTCGTGGCATGAGGCATCCAGTGCCGAGGCTTTCATGTTTAATTACACTTGTTCTATTTTCTACTTTTCTGGAAAGGGTCGACAACGTGCCGAAGCTTTCGAGCTTTAATAAATTGTGCCTTTTTCCTGTAGCCTGTAGGTAAGTTTCTAGTTTTAGCCTGGTGCTAGATTAGAGATATGTAGCAGGAAAATCTTACAGCTCAGGGATTTGTCTGGTTCTTTATTGGATGTCTTTTGGTGGGAAATCCTGAGATATAGAACTTCTTTGTAAGTATGTGTTTGGGAAAAAGAGGACAGAGCATATTCGATCAGTAATCGGGTGAGCGCTTAGTAATAGTTGGAGTTCAAACTATGTTGAGGGAAACGCTGGAAGTGATATCTGTTGATGTGGAGGAGCAGACATAGTAAGATCTCTGCATGCACTAATAAAACTAAGCTCAGGCTCAGGTGAGTAAGTCTTATTTGATAAAGCGATTATTTAGTAGGACCTTGCATTTATTTATTGACAGAGGTAACTTTCATTGCCTATTCAAATTAATTTTGTCAGGGTTGTTTTCTGTCGATGTCAGTCAGGCTAAAGCTATCGTGCCGGAAGCGCAGAGTACTGAAACTAGCCGAGTAAATTTTCATGGAATTTATCTTTCTAGGTAACTTGAACGGTTAGCTTTGCATTTTTACAATGAATAATCAAGAATTAAAAGTATATTTTAGGGTCACTAAAAAATGGTGGAGAGATTTATCAATGATTTGAAACTGTGCACGAAATCTTACTGGTTTAATTGTAGTTATTACATTTTAAGTACTGTTGAAATGGTTTTATTTTATCAAGATAGACGCAAACGTGTAGTAAATAATTTTTGTCTCCCTGCCTTTCGTCAATTTGTCTGCAGTTAATTTATCTAATTACTTCAAAATATTATACCTGTCAAAATTACTCTTAGTGACCAACATTGGCTCTTTTTTTTTTAAACACAACTTCGATCCATTTATTGTCTCTTTACAATGCGCTTGGTCCAGTGTTTTAAGTCATTAAATCCAGTAACAGATATGATTTGCTATGGTCATGTGTTTTAAGCCATCAAATCCGGTTGCAGATATGGTTTAACTATGCTACAAGTTCTTTATCTTATAGCGTTACGGTTATTTTTAGCTTATACTCTATTAATCATCTAAACTTATAGAATTCCTCAAACACATTACATAATTTAAAGGAACATTTTATATATACAATGCCCAACAATTAGGTATATCCTTCTATGAATTTCCAGATTACTTAAGATATGATAGGTAGGTACTATTAAGGCAGAGCAAAACATGACCTAGAAACAGTCACGCAGATACTTTCAATCCAGTTAGGAACTGGGAAAGGCAGACATAGGGCTTCCTCGTAAGTTTCCAATCATCTGGACTTTTTTATTTTTTCTACTGTTTAAATGTCCTATGTTTCCCCATCGCTCACTTAGCCATCCACTTCCATGAATTTGAATCAAGAGAAGCCTTTTGGCTTGTCAGGAGTAAAGGTAGAAAATATTCCGCCAAGATTTTGGAAACAATAGTAGGAATTAGAACGGAAGGGGATAAATTGCTGGAAGCCCTAAATAATTTGCATTGTTTAGTGGTAGATTAATTATATAAAGAATGAAAATAGAATTTTTTATTTTTTTTCTAATGTAATTGTTGTTATCGTTGTCCAGGTACCTTGGAAGCTGACTATGGCTGGAGGTCAAGTAGGTAAAGTGTCAAGTAGATTTTATTGTTAACCATGACTACATGAAGCATGAATAGGCTTTTAGGTTCAAGAGTTCGAACAAACGCTCTGATACCATCTGTAGTGCTCTGGTTTTTACAACAGAGCACTAAGTAAAATTTCTGAGTTAATTTTCTATGTATTAAACTTTATTCAGGTGTATGGGAGTAAATTTCTAAAAATTTCTATGCTTCTAAATGAAATTCAGTATACTGTCTTGTCTTTATCAACCATACATTCGTATTTTAAAATAAACTAACATACCAATATTTTCTTTTCAACAATTTGTTCCTGCATAAGAATATGTTTCAGAGTAGTAAATCAGTAAATAGCAAGTTATATGCATGTTTAAAGTAGGTTTTAGCATAATAATCAAATAACGTAATTAACAAGGAAATTACCTGATGCTGATGCTAGTAGACCGTAGGTTGTAGTAGGTTATGTTTTTATTCTCTTAGTCAGCCAAGATGATCTGTCCACCCTACCGACCAGCTATTATCTTGCTCGCCCTTGGAAATCAAAGGATTTCCAAGCCCCCGAGCTCACAATCTGATAATCTCGAGAGCAGTGTTTACTTAGGTTCTCAAAACCTTTCTCTGTTCTCAAACTCTTTTTTGTTCTCCAACCTTTCTCCCCACTTCAAGCTATCTCCCCTTACCTTCAACTTTCTCCCCCTCTATATACCTTTCCTTCCTCGAGAAGACCTTGGGCTTACTCCACCGCCCCAAACTCCCCCTCTCGAGCCCCTCAAACATTTACTCCTTTCACTAGTTCATTCATACATGTTTCATTATAAAAATGTATTTTTCACACTCAATGTACCGAATAATTAATTACACTCATGGTAAATTTATTTGATTTTTGATTGACGGTCGTAAGTATTTATTACGGTGGGAATCATTAACCAAAGGTTATCCATTCGGGACAAGGTTTATTAATTACAAGTCTATTCACCAACTTTGTATTTAATGTTATTAATGTAATTAATAAAATATTATATAAATAGTTGACCCTTTTCAACTTGGACATGGTGTGTCTTAATGGTCTACCTCATCTGTCGAGATCACTTATCTTGAGATTTAAATTCTAAGATTCGTATTGAATAATTAAATAGTAATAAACCATTTTCCATCACATCACATTCATTCAAAAATTGTTATCCCATTATGTCTAACTTAGAAATGTAAAATAATCACACTCTAATCATTCATTAATCAATATTTAAATTTTACCTATTTTGCCATTGTTATGACATGGGTAGTAATATTATTAAAATAAAATTAATTAAGTAATAATATTAATTATATCACCACAAAGTAATAATAAATGGTGAATTTAATAAAAATGTCTTTTAAATCATTTGTTTATCACATGAGTACCTTAACATCTACATAGTATCATTGTTCTTCTAAACAAAGCACCCTTAAGGGCTTAAACAATCTTACTAATTAATTAGACAGTACCATTACCTTATTTATAACAATTCTGAGACAACAATGTTAACTGATGACACTGGTCTCAATTGTCTATCACGATGTTTACCAACGAGTAATACATAGCTTAATTGACTTGTTTTACACATCTTAAATAACTTTATATTCATTATCTGAATTCGATCAATGCATGATTAACCTAATTACTTATGACAACTTATACATTTATTCAATATGTTAAGTGTTTGTGTATCGATACTAGTGTACATGTGCAAGGTGTGCATGCATGGCCAACGTATGCACAGATCAGAAATGTACTATAGACAATCCCCATCGCGCCTATGCATACCTGCTAACTAATAGTAGTATTTACCCCCAGGTAGAAGAACAAGCATAATATATATCGTACAATTACTTTAACATCCTCAATTATTTAACATTTAATTCTTTACGATTTCACATCATTATCTTTGTGTTTACATTAGTTTAATCAATCATGTACAAGGAAGGGTACCTACTACCACTAACTAAGAATCAAGGAATACCCAACCCTCAACAGTACTAACTAACACATCCTCCCATCATAACCTACATCCTGCATCCTCCCTATCCTTCCTCTGCTAGTACAAAAGTGGATGTTGGACTCATCGACCTGACCACATAGAACTTGAGAGCGATAGCGTCGGCTGAACAGCAGACCTATCCTCCCCTAGCGGGAATCCGACAATCGTCATCACAACAACATGGGGATCGTGTCTCAGCACGGCCCTCCCATGAACTCGGGTCTCATGGAACATAGGGTGGGAAACACATCCATCCCTCTCAACATACTGGGCCTACGCCCTTATCAACTCATACTTTGCTGCTATCGAGATTTTCAGTTTGTGTTATCATATCATCATTTTGGCTGCAAAGGTTTACTGTACGAACAAGTTTTCTTTGTGTCCCATATATCAGATCAAGTAACTGGCTATCCCATAGCCCTTGTGTCCTGTAGGTTAGTATTTCGCAAAGTACAAATTTATAGAAGCATTTCCCATTGATCGCCAATTGATCCATGTTATCAAAAATCATTTTATTTCATGTAACCTTTTTAGTTCATCATAGATGCGTATGACATATAACACTTCAATAATTCATATAAGAAGATGGTATCCACGTACCGAATCATATATTTCACATCTTATTAATGAAAACATATAAACATATACTGTAATTGTAAAATAAAGAAATCATATGATAATCATGACATCGTAACCGCATAACATAGTAACAACATAATCATAGTGAAATCATAAAACAAAGTAACATCATATAATGAGGTCCATCATATCGTAATATAGTTTACTCAGTCGAGCTGAGTTCAACAGAATATATAAGAAAATAAAGTATGGTGTGTCTAACTGGTAAATATGGCTAGTCAAAATATGGGCATTACAACCATGGTTGACTATGATTGGCCAGTTGACTTTGGAAGAACATGGTTGGCCATCATTGACTTTGGAAGACCATGGTTGACTATCATTGACTTTGGCTAACCATGGTTGACTTTGGTATACTTTTGGTTGATCGTGGTTGAATTTTGTTGTGGTCAACCATGAAGAACCATAGTAAACGATAGTTAATAATAGTCAACCATGGTCAACAAAAGTCACCCATGGTGAGCCAAAGTCATCCACAATCAACCAAAGTCAACCATGGTCAACTAATGTCAACCAAGTCAACCCACATCAACCAAAGTGAACTATCATCAACTTAAGTCAACCATGGTCAACCATAGTGAACTAAAGTCAACCAAAATCAAATGGTTAACCAAAGTCAACCATGGTCAACTAAAGTCAACCATGGTTAAAGTCAAATATAGTTATGGTTGATCATGGTTGAATATTGTTGAATTTGGTCTAATATGGTTGATAATGGTTGACTTTGTTTGACTATTGTTAACTTTGATTGACCATGGTTGACATTGGTTGACCATGATTTACATTCATTGACTATGGTAGATTATGGTTGGACATGGTTGACCATGGTTTACTTTGGTTGATCGTGGTTAACTTTGGTTAATGATGGTTAATTGTGGTTGACTATTGTGAACCTTTGTTAACCATGGTTGACTTTTCAACCATGGTCAACCAAAGGCAACCATGATCATCCAAGTTAAACCATGATCAGCTAAAGTCAACCATGATCAACCAAAGTCAGCAAAAATTAACCATGGTAAACCAAAGTTAACCATAGTCAACAATGGTCAACCAAACTCAACCATGCCTAACCAAAGTCAACCATGGTCAACTTAAGTCAACCATGGTCAACTAAAGTCTACCAAAGTCAACTATAGTTATGGTTTACCATGGTTGAATATTGTTGAATTTAGTCAAATATGGTTGATTATAGTTGGCTTTGTTTCACTATGGTTAACTTTGATTGACCATGGTTGATGTAACATCCCTCAAATTCGACCCTGATTGTTATTTTAATTCTAAATATAATGATGATTATATAGCGGCCCTGGTGAGGAGCTCAAGGCCAAGGCCCCACCAGTGGACTTTGGGAGTATTGTTACTTTATTTTCTTAGTCATAAGTGTTATGTTAGACTAGGAGATTTAAGTTTGACATATTTTAGACGACGGACACATCGAAAATATTTAGAGTAAGTTTTACAGGTAAAAACCTAGAAGTCATAAGCGTCGTCGTGAAAGGATCGGGAAGAAAATTACTTGTCATAATATTTCAATAAGTTATAGAGCTTATGTATAGAGTTAGCATACAGATCACTTGGACTAAATAATCCCGAGTAAACCTAAGACAAGTCATAAAATTGAGTGTAACATCTCCATAAAAAAAAAAAAAAATCTTTTTTATTTCTTTACTGTAAGAGAACGGTGATTGTCTTATGTTACTCAATATTTAACTTAATGATACCTTGTACTCTGATCTTGCTTACATTCTTACCCTTTTTGTTCCTACTGGTTAGAAGGTCTTATGGATGACATGCCACTTACTTAGCTACAGCTAACTCTACTTCGTATGTGGATATGCAGGTTCACTTACACCTTCTGAGTTTCTCGTGACGCAGGTAACAAGAATTATTAAATTTAGATGTCCTTAAGTTTATTTATAGTTTGGTACTGAAATTCAGTCATGCAACAGACATAGTGTACACCACCATCACTGCGATGATATGGGCTACATGCGAACCCCTTTTGTATTAGTCCAATCTTCAAAATTTCAATGCCATTTTAGTAATGAATTAATACATAAATTACAACGCTTTCATTGATCATTATTGACATTTTAAACAGGATAAACTAATGCACTAAAGGTTGTCAAAGGTCTACAACATAACAGGGCTCAACACCATATGGTTACCATGTTAGTTACCCAAAATCCATAAACAATGGATTGGGTTATGGAACCATATAATATAAGTTTTCAAATTATTTTACTCCTTGGACCAAACAACATTCTTCGATCGACCCCATCTCCTACCTTACCAAGTATTGCTATCACCATATGCTAGACTGGTTTTACAATTTATGATGTTTAAAAATTCTAATGTATAACCCTCCACCTTTACTCGCATTGTGTAGGGGTTATGTTTAGCATTTATACAGCATCGCTTACGAGGTGTACTCCCAAACCAACAACGTATTCTACAGGCTGGATAAGTTTTCACCGTACTGGGTCTGTATTTCAATACCCCCCAGCAATAACTCTGTAGGGCAGGCCATGTGATTTCATTAATGGCGGTCGAATGCAGAGGTACCACCTGCACCTTGGAATGATCGTTTTGGTTGTCTTGGAATGCACTAAACTTCTCAAGCTATTTCATTATTCTCCGGTTGGATACTTATTTACTGGTATTCGAGTTAAGGTTCCATGTCTTGCCTTCTAAACATGGTGATAAATTTTACACTTTGGGTCTCTTAATTCATATAATTCCTTCTGTGGTCTGAAGGAGATGATCTTTGCTGTCGTGGTACTCCAGGAAGAATTTTCTTGAATCCTCAACTATTTCACTTCGATGATTCAGAGGTAATTTTTCGAAAGGCCATGTTTCAGAATTCCCTTATTTTCATATTGTTCTTTTAAGCAGTCTACCAGCATTTTATAATGACGTAATGTATTTGTGATGGTAGGATCTCCCAGCTTGAAAGGCGCAGGTTCAGAGGGGTCCTTCCCTGCCCGGTAAGTGGCATTGCTCCTTCCACCTTCATGCAATGACGAAAAAACTTGGGAAAGAACCTCCTCAGCGACAACAGGGAGTTTTTAGTTTCATAACATGGTTAGTTTGTTTTGAAGCTTCAACGGTTCAATGTGGCCTTGGGTTTTTACTGCCACGAATCCAATGTAATAATTGTTTTTATACTACTTCCTTCCTGAGGATCTGGCTTTAGAGAAAGCGTGTTGAACTGTTTTTAGGTTCAAGGGTTCTCGTTTCTTTCTGTGTCTCGAAGGACTTTACTATCCGTATCTATTTCCAGAATTTTCAAGAATATAGAATGTTTTGTTTTCGAGAATACTGTGAGTGAATGGGGTTTGGTCTCCATGGGTTCCATAACCTATGGTTATAAATGTGATTGTGGTTTTTGGATGCTTTAAATCTTACTCTAAGTATAAGTAAAGTTTTTGTATGATCTATTTCTGTTCCCTCCTGAGCATGTATAGCAGATACATTTATTAGGGATCGGTTTTCTGTATGATTTTTGGTTTCATTTATCTTCTGTGTATGTATGGCAGATATGAGTATTAGAAGTCGTATCTCATAATGATTCTGTTTTTTAGTCTTGAAGAAAACAGACTATGGGTTTTTAATACACTTAAAGTTAAAACAAAACGTTACTCATGATACCGTCCCCTACCCGTGATTCGCCATTTCCAAAATCCTTTGGGGTTTTTTCCTCTTTAAGTACCGTCCCCTCTACGTTTTTCTTAAGAAAGAATTTACGGTAAAACCCTAAGTTAAATCAAAACCTCGAAAACCTGACTTAATAATTAAATCAATAATGTACTTCTGCGGGGTAAATGATGGGGATTGCCGAGTTAACGATTGAAATTTAGGGTTTGAGAATCTCAGTGATACTACACGATTTCTTCCATACCCTAACTATATCGAAACTATCATAGAAACAAACAATTAATGATATAGCAATGGATATGGTGGAATGGTTGTACCGTCGATCTGGATCGAAGATTAGTTACCACTAAATACAGCTTATAAATGATCAAACAAAACCAATACTTATGTGAATCAACATACTCCATCCCATTTAGCTAATTCCTAGTATAATCGTAGATTGGGAATTACCAGATTCAAAGTAACTTGGTTTATTCAACGAAAACTCAGGTTAGAATAACAAGATTGAACTCTTCCACGGAAGCACTAAATATCTATTTTAACAGATCAAGCATTATTTGACAGCAATATTACTACAACTTTCATTATGCTCAAAATCTTATCTCAAATAATCGGGTCCGAATATAATAACAAAAGAAGCTTAGGGTCTGTAATTAAAAAAAAAACCTGGGACTGGTAACCCGAATGAAGTCGGAACAGCCACATTCCACCCAACCGTAGATTAGGTACAAACACCAAGTCTGTCCGTAATCACCCCTGAGCCAGATGCATGCATGAAAAGTGTGGACAGTTAACCTCAAAAACTCAGTCACGTTTCCAGAATTCCTTGCCTAACACAGAGTGCTCACACAGCAAGTATAATCCTCTATGGCATACTCAGCAGCGTCCTGCCTCCCACATATGCCATTCCTTTATAGTTTTTGCCTAGGTCTTACGATTAGCAGCCAATTCCTCATGGAACTTTCGTAGCTAAGTAAATCCCTGATTTTCAGGGTGTGTCTAGTGTCTTAAATACAATTATGACACCTGTTCTGGTTTCCCAGAGGTTAACTCGAACTTGTCCCCCACTTTTCCATGCATGATCTCCTCATTTAACTTGGTTGTTCCTGCTCATCCTTTTATTAAAAAAAATAATTTAAATAAAAATTGTTTTCTTACAACAGTCCTCCTAGGAATTCTTCAGCAGATTTTTCATCTAGCCCCCTTATTGAAATAAATTTCACAATGAAAACAATATATATAATATGTATATATATCTTTGAAACATAATTTCCTATTGTTATTTGGGGAACGTCACATCCTTGCCCCCTTATTATGAACACTGTCCTCAGTGTTCTAGTCTTCCTCCATCGCTTCTAGGAACAAATTCAGATACTTTTCTAGTATCTCACTTTCCAATTCCTAGGTCACCTCCTCAGGGTTAAAGTGCTTCCATTGCACCTTTACGTGAGGGATGGCTCGGTTCCGAAGTATTGTTTCTTTCCTGTCCAGAATGCGTAAAGGTCCCACTTGAAATTCGCCTTCTGGAGCCTCCTGGATCAAATTCCAATCAATAATATGAGTGGGGTCATGAATATACTTTTTCAATAATGAAATGTGAAAAACATTATGAATTTTTAAATGTGCTGGTAATGCCATCTTATAAGCTACGATTCCAATCCTTTCAAGTATTTGGAAGGGCTCACAGAATCGTGGTGCCAGTTTAGTGCAATTCCCTAGTCGGAGTGAGATTTTCTTTGGCTTAACCCGCAAGTACACATGATCTCCAACTGAGAATTCCTTATTCTATCTTTTTAGGTCAGCATAATGTTTTTGGCGGTCCTGAGCCACTTTTAAATTTTTTTGCACCTTCTGGACTGTTTGCTCCATAACCCGCAGCAAATCCGGTCCTACCAATAACCGATCGACCGGACTATCCCAGCTAACTGGGGTAGTGCACTTTCTCCCATAAAGAATTTCGAATGGACTCATTCTTGATGATGCTTGGTAACCGTTGTTGTAAGCGAACTCTACCAGATGTAAATAGTCCTCCCATTTGGTGGGTTTTTCCATGACGTACATTCTCAACATATCTTCAATGATCTGATTTGTACGTTCAGTCTGTCCATCCGTTTCAGGGTGATAACTCGTGCTGAAATTAATTCTTGTTTCTAGACCTGCAAATAAAGGCTTCCAGAATTTGGATGTGAATTTTGCATCCCTGTCCGAAATTACCATCTTTGGTACTCCGTGTAATCTGAATATTTCTTTTAAAAATATTCGTGCAATATCTGTTGCCTTGAATGTGGTTTTTATAGGAATGAAGTGTGCATATTTGCTAAATTTGTCAACCACCACCATTATAGAGTCATGTTGTCACTGTGTTCTCGGCAAACCTGTGATAAAATCTAATGAAATTACTTCCCATTTCCACTCAGGAATTGGTAATGGTTGTAACAAACCAGCAGGATGTCTATGGTCTAGCTTCACCTGTTGACATTCCAAGCATTTAGATAAATAATCAGCTAGATCAGTTTTTAGTTTAGGCCAAAAGAACTGTTTTCTAAGGGCTGTTATCATTTTGTGATAACCAGGATGACCTGCAAAAGGTAGTTTGTGCATCTCATTTAGAATAAATAATTTAATTTCTGCAACATTAGGCATGTACAGCCTATCTTTGAACCAAATCATACCTTTCTGATCAATACTTAAATCTGTCCCGTTCATGTTTATCTCATTTTCCTGAATTTTACTTTGCAGATTTATGTATTCTGCATCCTGTTCGCTTGCCACCTTTATTTTATCCAAGAGATTACTCTCTGGTTGACTCATTATTATTTTGTACACCTCGTGGTTCCTTCGACTAAGTGCATCTGCCACCGTATTTTCCTTACCCTTTATGTGTTTTACATCAAAGTCGAATTCACTTAAGAAGGCCATGCACCTTGCTTGTCTGGCATTGAGTCCTGGTTGGTTAAATAAGTTCTTGACGCAAGTGTTATCTATTAGTAACATAAATTTCTTTCCCAGCAGGTAGTGATGCCACATTTTCAGTGCATGTACTACTGCCGTTAATTCCAAGTCGTGAACCACGTAGTTGCGTTCATGCTCTTTTAGCTTCCGCGATTCATAACACACTACATGTCTATCCTGGGATAGTACTCCTCCCACTCCTTCTTTACTAGCATCAGTACAAACCGTGTATCCCTTACACGGATCTGCTACTTTTAGAACAGGTGCCTTGGTCAGTAAATCCTTGAGTCGTTCAAAACTTTTTTGACACTTGCATGACCAAACAAACTTAATCCCCTTTTTCTGTAGTGAAGTAATGGGATAGGCGATCTTTGAGAATCCCTCAATGAACCTCCGATAGTAACCGGTGAGTCCCATGAAAGATCTAATATCAGCTACATCTCTTGGTACTGGCCAATCTGCTATGGCTTTTATTTTCTGTGGGTCGACCGAAATTCCTTCTTCAGAAATAATATGGCCTAAGTACTGAATTTCCTTTTTAAAGAACTCACATTTCTCCAACTTAGCATACATTTGATGCTCCCTCAAGGTTTGCAATACAATTCTTATATGTTGTTCATGTTCTTCCTTCGACTTGGAGTATATTAGGATATCATCAATAAAAATCAACACAAACTGGTTGAGGTATTTGTTGAAGATACCGTTCATTAGGCACATGAATGTGGCAGGGCATTGGTTAGACCGAAAGGGATCACTACAAATTCGTAGTGTCCGTATCGAGTTCGGAATGCGGTTTTACTAATGTCCTCATTTTTTATTCGAATCTGATGGTACCCAGATCGAAGGTCCAATTTGGAAAAGACTTTGCCCCCCCCTACTTGGTCGAACAAATAATTAATTCGTGGTAAGGGGTATTTATTCTTAATAGTTACCTTATTCAGTTGCCTATAGTCAATACATAGTCTTAGAGTCCCATCTTTTTTCTTGACAAAAAGGATCAGTGCACCCCAAGGCGAGACACTAGGTCTTATGTACCCTTTTTCTAGTAATTCTTGAATCTGAATCTTTAATTCTGTCAATTCTGGGATGCTCATCCTATAAGGTACCTTTGACACTGGTGCAGATCCCGGTAAAAGTTCAATGGAAAAATCTATTTCTCGTTGAGGGGGTAACCCCGGTATTTCTTCTGGGAATACGTCTAGGAACTCGCCTAAGACCGGATGCTCTGCTATGGGAGATTGGCTTCCATTGAGGAGTAAATCAGATACTCGTACAGCGTAAATCTTGCATCCTTTTCTCATGCACTTCTTTAACTGCATAGCAGAAATCTGCCTAACAGAGACAGGTTTCTGTTTTCCATTCACTGTTCTTAGAGTTTGGTCTTCAGTAATGTAGGTGAAGTTTTTGGTAAAGCAGTTCAGTACTACTCTATATCTTTCCAGCCAGTCCATACCTATTATCATGTCGTACGATCCTAAAGGTAACACATTTAAATTAATCTTTGTTTTGTGGTCTTGTATTTGAAGTTCACACTCAGATATATATTCAGTTACTTTCCTCTTTGCTCCTGTAGCTAACTGAACTAACCAGGGTTTTGGGTGCTTTACCTTGGTGAGTTGACAGTGCTCCATCATCTTGGGAGTGATGTAGCTCAAAGTTTCCCCAGGGTCAATTAAAACAGTACAAGTATGGTCAGAAATTTTACCTTCAATCTCCACAATTGCAGATTGATGATCTGCCTGTCGGTCTTCCAATGCTGCATTAATTCAGTGATAACTTTTCCCAATGTCTCCCAACGTGGATGCCTCTTGCATATTATGCAGTACCCTGTTTGTTTCATTGTATCGGGGACAATTCCTGCGTAAATGGGCTTCACCACATTCCCAACACTTCAGGGGCTCCTTAGGGGTACTGACACTCCCTTTTATTCCCATGTTAGGGGGTTTAAAAGTTTTATGTTGCAACTGTTCATCCTTAGGAAACGAATTTCCTTGGAAATTTTTGGGCATGTTCCTGAAGGGCGGGGGTTTGAAACCTTTCTTCCGCTGGTTAAACTTTTCCTATTTCTTATCCTTCCATGCCTTAGTAGTATCATTCCTTTGTTTGTATTGCTCAAAACATAGTCTGGCCTTTCTCAGTGCTTCGTCTAAAGTTCTTGGATTGTCGAACTCAATTCGATCTTTATAGGACTGCGGCAGACAGCTTAAGAACCGCTGTACCTTCAATTTTCTTCCTTGATATATGGAACGAACCGCAACAAGTCTAGGAATTTGTTGATAAGATCTTCCATTGTCATTTGACCCAGCTTCAATTCGTAGAATTCCTTGGTTTTTCTTTCATAATAACTTTCTGATAAGTACTGTTTCTTGAAATATTTCTTGAATTCTGACCATTCAAGGTTCTTTTCTTTCAGTCCCTAGGAAATCTTAAGGTCTTTCCACCATATGCTAGCCTTCCCCTTTAGATTGTATACGGCCATTCTGACTTTCATATTGCTGGAGTAATTGTAAATTTGAAAGTATTTTTTTATGTCCAGCAGCCAGGCTTCTGCTTCTTCGCCAGTTTTTTATTCTCCATCAAAGCTGGTTGGTTTTATCTTTTTTAATTCACCCTCCAGGTGGTCAACCTTCGTCTTTCCCATGGTCTTGTCTTGATGCTCAGATTTCTGGGTCTCATTGGAGGAATTTCCTTTTTTCTCAGCGTTTTCGTCAGTCTCTTCTTTCCTCTTGGTATCCTCCTTCTGTTTTTCGCCATTATTCCTTTCGTGAAGACTCTATAGCAAAATTTCATTGATTTCTTGTTGTTTTTCCTGAGCTTTCTTTAGTTGCTCATTATCTGCTTTGAAACTCTGTATCTCCACGATCAAGCTTCTCATGGTTTCCAGTACCTGACTTGCTTCAGAATGTTCTTTTGTTCTTGCCTGTTCATTTCCTTCAGGCTGTTCTCCGTATTCCTCGTGCGAAGTCATCTGAAAAATCAAACTGGGACATATGCATACAACATCCGAGTACATTATTAGAAATTTTTATTTCATGTGCAACAAAAGTTAGGTGTTTCCAAGGCGACAGGGTTGAATCTAGCTCTCATACCATATGTAACATCTCCATAAAAAAAAAAAAAATTATTTTCATTTCTTTACTGTAAGAGAACGGTGATTGTCTTATGTTACTCAATATTTAACTTAATGATATCTTGTACTCTAATCTTGCTTACATTCTTACCCTTTTTGTTCCTACTGGTTAGAAGGTCTTATGGATGACATGCCACTTACTTAGCTATGGCTAACTCTACTTCGTATGTGGATATGCAGGTTCACTTACACCTTCTGAGTTTTTCGTGACGCAAGTAACAAGAATTATTAAATTTAGATGTCCTTAAGTTTATTTATAGTTTGGTACTGAAATTCAGTCATGCAACAGACATAGTGTACACCACCATCACTACGATGATATGGGATACATGCGAACCCCTTTTGTATTAGTCCAATCTTCAAAATTTCAATTCCATTTTAGTAATGAATTAAGACATAAATTACAACGCTTTCATTGATCATTATTGACATTTTAAACAGGATAAACTAATGCACTAAAGGTTGTCAAAGGTCTACAACATAACAGGGCTCAACACCATATGGTTACCATGTTAGTTACCCAAAATCCATAAACAATGGATTGGGTTATGGAACCATATAATATAAGTTTTCAAATTATTTTACTCCTTGGACCAAACAACGTTCTTCGATCGACCCCATCTCCTGCCTTACCAAGTATTGCTATCACCATATGCTAGACTGGTTTTACAATTTATGATGTTTAAAAATTCTAATGTATAACCCTCTACCTTTACTCGCATTGTGTAGGGGTTATGTTTAGCATTTATACAACATCGCTTACGAGGTGTACTCCCAAACCAACAACGTATTCTACAGGCTGGATAAGTTTTCACCGTACTGGGTGTGTATGTCAATACCCCCCAGCAAAAACTCTATAGGGCGGGCCATGTGATTTCATTAATGGCGGTCGAATGCAGAGGTACCACCTGCACCTTGGAATGACCGTTTTGGTTGTCTTGGAATGCACTAAACTTCTCAAGTTGTTTCATTATTCTTCGGTTGGATACTTATTTACTGGTATTCGAGTTAAGGTTCCATGTCTTGCCTTCTAAACATGGCGATACATTTTACACTTCGGGTCTCTTAATTCATATAATTCCTTCTGCGGTCTGAAGGAGATGATCTTTGCTGTCGTGGTACTCCAGGAAGCATTTTCTTGAATCCTCAACTATTTCACTTCGATGATTCAGAGGTAATTTTTCGAAAGGCCATGTTTCAAAATTCCCTTATTTTCATATTGTTCTTTTAAGTAGTCTACCAGCATTTTATAATGACGTAATGTATTTGTGATGGTAGGATCTCCCAGCTTGAAAGGCGCAGGTTCAGAGGGATCCTTCCCTGCCCGGTAAGTGGCATTGCTCCTTCCACCTTCATGCAATGATGGAAAAACTTGGGAAAGAACCTCCTCAGCGACAACAGGGAGTTTTTAGTTTCATAACATGGTTAGTTTGTTTTGAAGCTTCAACGGTTCAATGTGGCCTGGGGTTTTTACTACCACAAATCCAATGTAATAATTGTTTTTATACAACTTCCTTCTTGAGGATCTGGATTTAGAGAAATCATGTTGAACTGTTCTTAGGTTCAAGGGTTCTCATTTGTTTTTGTGTCTCGAAGGACTTTACTATCCGTATCTATTTCCAGAATTGTCAAGAATACAGAATGTTTTGTTTTCGAGAATACTGTGAGTGAATGGGGTTTGGTCTCCA
This sequence comes from Larix kaempferi, assembly GCA_027924585.1. NCBI lineage: Eukaryota > Viridiplantae > Streptophyta > Pinopsida > Pinales > Pinaceae > Larix > Larix kaempferi. Next base: position 9,332,259 of record BSBM01000259.1, on the reverse strand, counting down.
TGGGTTCCATAACCTCTGGTTATAAATGTGATTGTGGTTTTTGGATGCTTTAAATCTTGCTCTAAGTATAAGTAAAGTTTTTGTATGATCTATTTCTGTTCCCTCCTGAGCATGTATAGCAGATACGTTTATTAGGGATCGGTTTTCTGTATGATTTCTGGTTTCGTTTCTCTTCTGTGTATGTATGGCAGATATAGGTATTAGAAGTCGTATCTCATAATGATTCTATTTTTTAGTCTTGAAGAAAACAGACTATGGGTTTTTAATACACTTAAAGTTAAAACAAAACGTTACTCATGATACCGTCCCCTACCCGTGATTCGCCATTTCCAAAATCCTTTGGGGTTTTTTCCTCTTTAAGTACCGTCCCATCTACGTTTTTCTTAAGAAAGAATTTACAGTAAAACCCTAAGTTAAATCAAAAACTGGAAAACTTGACTTAATAATTAAATCAATAATGTACTTCTGCGGGGTAAATGATGGGGATTGCCGAGTTAACGATTGAAATTTAGGGTTTGAGAATCTCAGTGATACTACACAATTTCTTCCATACCCTAACTATATCGAAACTATCATAGAAACAAACAATTAATGATAAAGCAATGGATATGGTGGAATGGTTGTACCGTCGATCTGGATCGAAGATTAGTTACCACTAAATACAGCTTATAAATGATAAAACAAAACCAATACTTATGTGAATCAACATACTCCATCCCATTTAGCTAATTCCTAGTATAATCATAGATTGGGAATTACCAGATTCAAAGTAACTTGGTTTATTCAACGAAAACTCAGGTTAGAATAACCAGATTGAACTCTTCCATGGAAGCACTAAATATCTATTTTAACAGATCAAGCATTATTTGACAGCAATATTACTACAATTTTCATTATGCTCAAAATCTTATCTCAAATAATCGGGTCAAAATATAATAACAGAAGAAGCTTAGGGTCTGTAATTAAAAAAAAAACCTGGGACTGGTAACCCGAATGAAGTCGGAACAGCCACGTTGCACCCAACCGTAGATTAGGTACAAACACCAAGTCTGTCCGTAATCACCCCCGAGCCAGATGCATGCATGAAAAGTGTGGACAGTTAACCTCAAAAACTCAGTCACGTTTCCAGAATTCCTTTCCTAACACAGAGTGCTCACACAGCAAGTATAATCCTCTACGGCATACTCAGCAGCGTCCTGCCTCCCACATATGCCATTCCTTTATAGTTTTTGCCTAGGTCTTACCATTAGTAGCCAATTCCTCATGGAATTTTCGTAGCTAAGTAAATCCCTGATTTTCAGGGTGTGTCTAGTGTCTTAAATACACTTCTGACACCTGTTCTGGTTTCCCAAAGGTTAACTCTAACTTGTCCCTCACTTTTCCATGCATGATCTCCTCATTTAACTTGGCTGTTCCTGCTCATCCTTTTATTAAAAAAATAATTTAAATAAAAATTGTTTTCTTACAACAGTCCTCCTAGGACTTCTTCGGCAGATTTTTCATCTAGCCCCCTTATTGAAATAAATTTCACAATGACAACAATATATATAATATGTATATATATCTTTGAAACATAATGTCCTATTGTTATTTGGGGAACGTCACATTGAGCCACCCAACCTCGGTAAAAAGAAATGGGTTAAAAATCTTTAAAATACTACTTTTTATCTTACTAAAGGTATCACTTCTAGGACACCATATATCTATATATATATATATATAGATATATATATATGAAATCCTACAAAATAGTGGTGATAATGAATAACTAGAAATAATTCATACACAAGTATGTCAAGAATACATTTAATTATTGAAGTTACATGATAAAGAGCTTATATAGATTATAGTATAAATTACTATAATAATTATAAATACTTTTTAGTAAGGATAAGGTGATTTTGCATATATTTATTTATTATATAGGATCCAACATACATATATGAAAGATGATACATATAATACATTATATAAATGCTATATGGAAGATAAATAAGAGTTGATACATGAGGAGTATTTAAGTATATTTATATATATATATATAAGAGAAACCAAAATGAACTCAAGATAAAACATTTGATGAGCATATATTGGATAATAAGAATTATTATAAATTATCCTCCGAAAAAGGTAATAATATACATGATTTTACCCTAAAAATATGTGTGGATAAGATCCAACACATACATGAAAACAACTAAGCGTAATTATAAGTTGGTAAACAAATCTAGGAATAAAATCATCTCCAAAAGAACTTTATGTTTTAAAAGGCTTTATATTATGGTCATAAATATAAATTTGTTTCCAAAGTAAGGGTTTTGTAACTATAATGGAGTATCGGAGCATATCCTACCATCATAATTCAATTGGAGAGACCGAAAGTGGAGCTCGACACCAACTGAATCACACCACGATCGTTTCCACATTTATCCCTTAAAGTGTTCATTAGTTATAAAGTTAACAGTTAAGGGGCATCCTCACTCGATTCTTGGGAACTTGTCCTTTTTGTTGAGCTGCCCTTACCTTTTTCCTTGCCACCTGTACCCACTCCGCCATTTTAAAATAGTGGTGTAGTTTTTAGTGGAGGTCTGTCTCGATAGAGGGGTATCTAAACTTGTTTTAGACTGCCACCTGACAGGAATGGAGAAGGGAGACTACCACGCATCACTCTGGGTCAAAGGGAGACTCCTTTGTTAAAAGGGATCTCATTTCCCATAGGCTCGACCCACTCCCTTCTGATGCAGAGTTTTTGGGATATGCTACCATCATTATAAGGTTGGTATGGATGGAGGAAAAAGAAGAGAGTTAAGGACGGGTGGATCCTCTAACGATGAGGTATGGACCGCAGGAAGAGCGAGAAGTTCTGAGGTTAGAGTTGTCTTCTGTATCTAAGGTATGTAAACACTATGTCTACAGTTAGTGACTCAGTTTAAAACGTTATGTTGTTGCAGTAAAGAATTTTATAAATTGCTAGCTGTCATATTTGAGTGGATGCTGATCAGCTTGAAAGAGCTTAAACCCTCTGTTACCTTAGGGTTGATGTTTTTTAGTAATTCGAACTCTATTTGTATATCTTTTGTTCTGTCAGAAATCGTTTTCAATTCATTTTGGTTGCGATTTGATATCTTTTTCTCTACTTTTGTGCTGGCGACTGTTCCATGAGAGCAGCTCCGAGTCTAGGTGCTATCCTTGCCTCACCGCCCTTAGTGCGCTAATTGCGAAGTAGATGTTTTGTTTGTTGATTTAAGAGTCAGCTTATAATATATAAATTTTAGAGAAGGAAGACCAAAGCTTGAAACCTCAGTGATTACCCTTAGGGTAAGATAGGAACGAGAATGTTCTGTAGTTGTATGTTTTAATTTTTGCTACATTTTCGTTTATAGGTTGAAATCTAGTACCAGGGATGGAATGTTGAAGATTATAAATTAATTAATTCATCTCGGCGTTATTTTTTTATTTTGTAATGGAAAACGTTTCAACTATCGGGTTAATTTATGTTACGCTGCCATAAGAGCTGGGCGACCTCCCTGGGGAAGAATCGACCCATGCTCAGTTAATTTTAGAGATCCCTTCCTTAAATTTTAAAACGGTTGGATCGAAAAACTCTGTGTAAAAGCTGCCAAGAAATCATCAACGAGTCAATCTAAGCATAACCTAGGACGAGAATGTGATCATTAATTTTCACTCTTTTCGTTATTATCCTTTTTGCATATTTTGATCTTGAAACTTATTAGTAAAGTTCCACGGGTTAAGTATATAATTATATATAGAGAATATGGAGATAAAATATCTAGAATCGAAATTATAAATAATGTGAAAATCTAACTTTTAAAATATATTATCCAATAGGGCATAGAAAAGGAAACCTCGGTTTTCGGTTTTCACTATGTGTAAAATTGAAATCATGAATTTCATTTTATTACAACCTGATTCTTAGAATAGTATATAGATCTTTTATAGTGTTAGGCCCTGACAAAGCTAATTTAAAGCTATTATATTTTGGCACTTATCAATCTTAGTTTAGACAACTTGTGATGGAAACGTTTGGGTCAATTATTGATATAAATAAACTTAATTATATGTTTTGGAATTGAGTGAATTCAAGTTCAAATTTAATAAAATGGGTTGATACTTTATTTAAATCATTAGATGAAAGTATAGGCATATGACAAGTTATCACTTGATAGCGTAACAAAAGGAGGTTGTCCTTATATAAGATAATATAACATTATATTATTGAAAGGGTTTTTAAGTAATAATTAGAAATAGATTATGGATAAGAGATAGGTGACAAAGGAGTAAATTGTAAATATGATGTTAATAATTAGGTTATGAACTTATATTTTGGTACCAAGTGACTTATGGAATGTATAGAATATTTATAACTGGATATAAAAGTTATAAAATAGAAGGGAGTTATTCTTTTAGAATGTTGTAGGAAGGTATTCATTCACATCAATGCTTGGGATTGTTATATAAAGAAGCTCATCTCCTCAACGAAGGATAGGATATTTTGGAAAATGTTTCGTGTAATGGAGGCTTGAAGAAAATAAGTTGTGCGACAATTGTGTCACATAGAATGTAACCTTTTGCCATGTTTTTTTTTTTAATAAATATTACACACCCAACCCTTTGTGGACTAGCCTGTGTACAGGTGAACCACATTATCTCTTGTCTATTGTGTTTGCCTATGGTTTTCCTCAATGTGTCTTTATGTATGAGTAATTGTTTCTTTTCTTAAAAATGTTTAGGATTACTTTGATGCATACGATTCATTTAGAAGGTTCGTTGTTTATATGATGTATAATGCTAATATGTTCACCTTATGATTATGTTAATATTGTTATCATTTAGGTCGTTCTCTTGGTATGATTAACTGATAAAAGATGTACATGTTTCTTAAAAATGAATTAATATCTTGAAGAGCATTTTATTAATATAACGAATAATTGAATGAATTGTTTAAATGAAGTTTGGGGCTAAAATACAGTTGTCTTGTTTCTTGGTCTATATCCTCAAGAAGGAAAAAGGTTTAGTAAAAATGAAACTATTGTTATTTAATATTTTTTTTAACGTTGCATCTTGTGCACACATATGAAGAATTAGTTGGTTCGAAAAGAAGAATCCATGTCTTGAATTTATAAGAGTTATGTATGCTAAAACATAGTGAAATTTTTTGTGTTTTTCCGCAAGATTTAAGAAATGGTTGACATTTCAAGTTAAGAATTGGATTATAGTTGAAAGTAAAATTTCTCTCTTATTTGTGCAAATATGACGGAAGATAGTACTTATCGCACATAAATTACATTTAAAGAATCTTTTTCATTGATTATCATGAAGGCATTTATAACATAAATAAAAGTCTCAAAGTTGTTATTATTTGTAAGCAGTAATTAAAGTAAGTAAACCCACACTTTATATTTCCGCATAGAAATTATTGGTATTTAGAGCACTTACGAAAATTTTAAATTTTGATGAAATATGGGGTCGTGACATATGGTATCAGAGCACTAGGTTAAAACACTCGGGCTTGATGAGCTAAACATGAGATCAATAAGTATGGAGTTAATTAACCAAGTTCTTTTTGTTTCATTTTGAATGCATGGACTGGAATGGACGAGGGGTAATATTATTCATGGTGCAACTTCAAGCTTCTCTGAAAGGGTAAAGATAAGTATTTTTCAAACATCGCTTTTCCTTTACAAAATTAGAAGCAAGGTATGATCTTTTTCGTAAGTTCTCCCTTCCAGATAAAAGGTATAGATACTCACATAATTGAATGACATCATAGAATGTAATATTTAGTTGAAATTATTTCAGTAAATGTGAAACGTAATGATCCTTGTATTATGATTGACTAACCTTGTTAAGGAAAATAGAAGTAACATCATATTTCTGGTTGATTCATAGTCCGTTGGTAAAGTACTAATCTAAAAGAAATAAATAGGTTAAGAAAAGTGTTGTGAAAGATGTCGAGTAATAAGTGATTTCAAAATTTGCACAGAACTATCATGTAAATTCTGCATTTTAGTTGTTGATATTCTATTTTTCTATCAAATATTAATAAGCGCATTACCTATGAGCATCACTAAGTTAAAAGTATAATTTTATTAGTATGCTCCTAAGAAGTAAGTTGGTTTGAGTTAGCGAATTCATTTGAACATTTTCAATTTTGATAGATACTTAGTAATGAGAATACTTCGTTGTTACGACAGTTTCATGGAAGGCTACATCAGAAAAATATAGTCTCATAAATGTTATAGAATGTAAATGAAGTTGTAGTTACACTTAGTGAAATAAAAGTTGATTCTAAAATATCAATGTTAGAATATATAATGAACTTATTTTCCCTTGTCTAGAAGAAAAAAGACCCATAATTTAATTTCCATTTAAATCTACTAAAATTCTTCAAATGTCGAAGGAATTCAAAAGAGACCCCTACTAAGGCCTCACAAAATAAACATAAATATGTCCATCACAAAACAATCCTATCACACAATAAACATAAATACGCCCATTCCAAAAAAAATTCAACAACATTTTCGGACTCTATAGTTCAAAATTTTATCCAATGGAAATATTGAAGTGTCCTCATACACTCTTGATTTTCTAGTAAAACAACCATAAATATTAAATGAAATATTAAATAAGAACCATAATCTTTTTAAAGATAAGGGATGTGTGTGAGATCCAAGTGAGCACCATCCAAATTCACCTAGATATGGCATGGCATTCACCTTATAGTAGATTAAGTCCCTCTTTAGGCACACCATCAACAGTGATATTCCTTTCTAGATAAATATGGCCATATGATATGGAATTGAAGACCACCTAAACTCTTTCCACATCATCAAAAGGTGTTTACAAGGAAAGGTTCCTTAGAGTATTGTCCCTCCTCATCCACTTTGTAACTAAAACTTAATCACCAAAAACTTATAGATGTGAAATGCGATATTTTAGAGGAAACATGAGAAGTAACTCAAATCCATGAGTTCAGAGAAATTTTTGGAGCCAAAACCATGATCATATTTAAACCTAATTAAATATTTCTCTATTAGATAGATTACTACTCATGCTCATCTGAATGGCAGATCCACTTGGGGAACCCCATCAAAATAGGACCATGTCTTATTCTTATCAATTATCTATTCTAGAATATTACTTGGAGCCTTTACAACTCCATCTTGTTTGTAAGAGCTATGATAGTTATAGTCATAAAATTTTGAGGTTACCCCTTAAAAATTTCTTAAGGAAAGGCCACCTAAGCCTTACAGTAGAAAAATTGAGATGGGAATAAAATATTTGAGAAGGGTTAGGCACCCCTTCTCTCTTATCCCACTTCGTAAGAATTCCATGATAGAGGAAGGGATAGATAATGAGTCCAAAGTGTAGGGAAAACAAACATCGCGATATATCAATCTCTCTGCTCGTTACACCTTGAAGTGAATAAAATTATTAGCACAATAAAATTGACCACACACCAAATGACATGTTGTGGACCCTTATTTCCAAAGAATAATCCCATTTGTGCATAAAAACCCAAAAAACCCATTTCTCCTAAGTTCTAAACCCCCTCTTGACAACCTCCACCAAAATAGGGAATCTTCGTTAAAAACGAGGTGTCCACCAAAATAGTGGGGTTATCTCGACAAATACAAACTCCCGCTTCAATTCAAAATTTATCGACAGTAAAATTCAAAAAGGAAAAACCGCAAGTTTTTATAGGGTTACAAAACCCTAAACCACAAGTGGTTATAGGGTTACAAAACCCTAAACCGCAAGTGGTTGTAGGGTTAAAAAACCCTAAACCACAATATATATGTAATATCCACCCCCCCCCCATTTGATAGAAATGATTCGATAACCTACCATTTCGAAGCTCTCCCATCCTTGGTACCATTTTACCATCCTCCATTATTCAATTCACACACACCTCCACCATCAATATCCCAATTTGAAATTCCCCTTGGTAGGTTGAGCACCCTTGGTTCCCTCCTACCATTCGGGTTGATATACTACATCTCCTTGAGATTGATGGCCATTTAAAGGACGAAACCATCAACGAAGGATTTCTAGCTTCATGGCCACAAGGGCCCATATGCCCAGAGAGGTAACTTTGTCCATGTAAATCCATTTATTATAAATAATAAATAATTATTCTTTTGTAGACATGGTTTATTGATGTGAATGGAAGGAATTTATTGTGTGTGCTTTGGTTTTCACTGCAGTAGATGTTTTACCATTCATATTTACGATTAAGTTTTTGCATGTTAGTATTTGTATTCACGGATCATAATCCATCCTACCTTAGGCTATATTCCCATTTGTATAGTTTAGTTCTCAGTCTAATGCTCTTTACCCATTTTTACTACACATCCTTCACACACAGAGCCGCGAGAGATATCATCTTTCATGCTCTCTACCTCGGCTTCCTCAAGCTGGTATATCACCCATTTTCACTTGTTGGAGTGAAAAAACACATACAATAGAACTGGCGACCATACTGGGTCGATCCCTATAGATTTGTGGTTAATTCTTTTATATCTTTGTTTGAATGTGTTTTACTGTATATTTTTTTCTTGTTAGATCTCTTAGTTAAAGTGTTTATGAGTACTTTTAGTCACCTAGTTGAATTATGGCCTTCAAAACTATCCTAATCCAACCCTCAGAGCACTCCTTCCCCCACAAAAGGTGCGCTCCAAACCCGTACCTCTCTATTTTGGTTGCAGTCATGTTTTTTCACAGTGTGCACCCCAGAACGCCTCTGTTCTTCGGGAAAAATCACCTTGAGACTGGCATTTAACCCTCTAATCCCTCCCGCAGGGGTGTAGCTCAACCGACGTTTCGCTTGATATAAAGGAAATGTTGTAAGTGGAGGTCACGAGTTCAAATCACCCCGGCTTACCTGTGCCCCATGCTTGCGGGCTATGTGGGTGCACCTAGGGGTATAGTGGTAGTGGACGGTATTGGATCTCCAGACCCCATGTGATGCTAGTACCAACCCCTTCCCAGTTGCCGATTCCCCTAGTTTAAAAAAAAAAACCTCTAAGCCCTCTATTTGTCCCATTTCATGATTTGGATTGACTGTTTGGTTGCATATTTGACTCATTGCAACATGATTTTTACTATCTTTGCTTGTTCATTTCAGCATGATCAGTCTCTCTTATTAATTCCTAGCAATATATTTTAGTTTGAAATAAAATAATTTCATTTCAATTTCTTTCAAGTTATTAGTACTCTTCATTTCTTGCTCATCTAACATAGTTATACACACCACTTTTGCACCCAATCACGCCCTAAAGATCAAAGTAGGACCAAATTTTTTAATTGAACAAAAATATAACCCCACTTGGCGACCAAAAATAATCTTATAGCTAGGTAGGGAACTAGGAGTAGGAATCCAAATAACCCACCTTTTCCACTTTACACCTGAAACTTAGTAGTTCTCTATTAGGGAGCCAAAATCCCCTAGTACTTTTTGGCATGGTTAAAGGATGATTTGTCAGAAAGGCCTCTCCCTTAGGAGGAAAAGTCATGAGATTGGTTCTGGAAGGCTAAGTGGAATGTCTCTCTCCACTTAGCTATGAAGGACACCTGCTCGTAATCCTCATTACATTACCAAGACTCCATACAAGGGTTATAGCAACCAAACGGATGAAACGACGAATTCTCTTTCTGGACGTGTCATGAACGGGGTAGCCTAGTTGTCATTCTTCTTGGGATATTTTACCTAGGATCCCTCTCGGTATAGGGATATCCCTCATCCATTCAATTCTTCGTTATGTATTCTCTAACTGCGGATTTCGTCACCCTGCAGTGGATACTATTTGTGTGAGATTCCATATCTTTTAGTTCGGTCTTTGCATGCTCTGATACCCCTCAGGTTAGTGAGTATTTTTCACTTTTAGGTAGTTCTTATTGTTGGCATTTTGGCCGCTCCTTGCTACTCTCATGTTGTGACACGCGGTCGCACTAGATTTTTAGAGTTTGTGGTTGTAATAAGCGCCACATTGTTGAGAGATATCCTTCTACACACATGGAGGCAGTTGGATTTTAGAGCATTTCTAATTAATGTCCTCTACACTCACGACACCAATCATCATTGATCCCCTGAGATACTCTCATAGACTGCAAGGGAAGTCCCCACAACATGGTCCATTAGACCCCTGTCGTCACGCTCCCTTGAGACACACATTTTCATCGTCGGATATTCATCCCCACGCACCTTATTTCAAATATGATTCTAAATTAGAGTAACACATACCTACAACACTATCTAGCCCCATGGTGTTGGTTAAAATTATTGATAACTAATTCACCTCAATTTAATTTATCAACCGGAGAATCGTAGACTTTGAGCTGCTACACTATTTGTGCGGGCAAAATGATCTCAATGCTCATTCCTCAAGAAACCCTAATCTACCACTAACAATAATGAGGATAACCCTAAAGGACCAATGCTAAAGATCACTAAATCTGTACTATAAAGAGAAAAAGAAACTAATTTACTAACCCCTATCTTACTCTTGAACTCACAAATGGCTGGCAAAAGAGTTTACAAATTGCAATTCTATGATTCTAAAAGCAAAAGCAATCTGCTAGAAGAATAAACACAATCCTAGATTACAGCAACTAGCAAACTAAGTTATCATAACTACAATCCATATAAAAACAGTCAATCCTACTATCAACCAAATGCATATGCCTAATTGACTTTGTTTCCTAACTGAATTGCAAATCTAATGCTTCAAATTCACACAAATATAACCTGTGGCCTTTTAGCTTAAAGTAGTCAACACACAGTCTATCAAAAGATTGCTTGATTGTTTAATGAAATTCCAATGTACTCTATTAAAGATTTATGCATACAAATGGACATAACAGAACACTAAAACACTTCAATTCTGCTCATCGATATATGTTAAAACTGTGTAATAGGCATTTACTGATTTTGGTTTCTACTGTGCAACTAATTATCAATCTCAGGAAACAATGTTATAAATAAGAGCTCCTTTCAAAACTCATTCACATACAACTCCAGTTTCTGTTCAATCCTTCATCCAAAAATAGATAGACCTTAAAGGCTTTATGACTACAGTTTTCAAACCCTTGACTCTGTTGCGAATGATGTTCAAAATATTGCAAGCTTAACAGTAAGAGAATAAGTTATTTATGAGCCATTTCCATGCTGCAACACAATGGTCTTAATATCCAGAGTCAAACTCATCATTCATACACCAATATTACACACTGGAGACTAAAAGAAAAGGTTTAAATACAAGCCATACTTAATTCATTTTTCAGTCCCATAATCAAGACAATTTCAAAACCATTCCTGTAGCTACTGTAATCAAAGGGAAATACAATACTCAATCCAGTCGTAATCACTCATAACATTAAATCTACTGGAAATAACACTCAAACTATTCGTGATCCTTCATAAAACTGAATCTACCATAACCCATATTAATCAATCAGGCGATTATATATATACCCTAGATTTTAAATAACAACTCACCCTAAATAGAACAGAGGAAATCTTAAATTCAAACTGTTAACAAGCTGTATTCATGGCTGTCAACTGTAAATGCTCTTAACTAGTAATCACAATCATGCCTTCTATTGAAATCCAGTGATGAGCAAACCATTTATATTCTGAAAGGAAATGTATATTGATAAAAACGCCAATTTATCACTGCAAACCACACACACTACTGAAGCATTACTGTTTGGTGCTGAAGGTGGGCCCTACCCTCAACGCCTCACACATTTAAATCACAAATCTGATGGAAATACGCACTGTATCATATTCATAGAATGGAGTTTGTACAAATTCCCCTACCTAGGGTTTCCATAGTCACTTTTATACTAAATTATGCAGATTGAAATCGCCCTGGAGACAAGGGTCGATATGAAATAACAATATTCGAAATATCTTAACCATTTTGAGCCAAAAATGGAATCTCAGATCTCAGAATATACACATATCGTTGAGGAGAAGATAATAACAACCCTTGATCAAAGATCGTGCCTGAAATAGCAGTGGAGCAATCTTCAAAAGCATCTTAAAGATGATATGGATTCAATAAAAATGCCCTGATGGTAGATCGAATCCCCGATCTCCTCCTTTGAACGCTGGCCAAATAACAAAACAACCCTGTATAGAAGAGAAATCCATATCATTATTAGCATAGGGTTTAATGAAACCTAAAACCCAAAACATATGCATAAAAAATAAGAAAATACAACAATCAAATAATTAAAACTACTTACCATGGCTTTTAGGAGTATTGATCTTCAAAAGACACATAAAACTGATTATTATTGGATCCATTAAGACTTTAAATACTAGAAAATAGTACATCAAATGAGCAAAATAGAGGACCAACACATGGCTGGCATGAAACCCAACCTGTTCTATGGAGGAATTGTTGGTGGTGGAAATGCTAGTGGCCCTGTCGCCACTACAGCATCTATCACGACCGTGGGATCCACGGGACCCTCTATTCCTACTTCCACAGGACCTACCCCTGGCACCACTGTGCAGCCAACCACTTCATCCATACCCATAGGTAGCGGTCCCATCCTGACAACCACAACCCCACCGGTTATTGGCACGATCCTTTGGGGCACCATCAATTCCTTTTAGATCCCTCCCCCCCACATAGGTAGTTCCTTTATTCCCACTACAACTAATGCACATGTACCCACATTCGACGAAGGTGGCCCCATGATAGCCTCCATGGCTAGCATGGAGGTCGTCCCATCCATCTCACGTCCTCCTACAAGTTTTCCATTCATGGCTGTTGATGTATATGTAACTTTGGAATGTATTTCATCCATGTATTTCATTTATATATTATTGTACTCCTATAGAGATGTGTCATTCCTCTATAAGGAAGTGTCATCATGTGTATTGACAAGTGTCGCAAGTATGTTAACTTTCCGATGGGTTATTAGACCACCATGTGTGGGGTCGGCCCTGATTTATGTAATATATGGTTGATGTACCTAGCTAGACAAGTCGGCCCCATAAGGTCACTGGGCAAACAGAACAAGTATAAATAGAGATCAGGAGATCTCTATTTGGATCACTCAGAAACTCATTCTTCCTTCACTCGGAAAGTGGTGCACATGTGAGGAGGAGGATCATCTGCTACTAGGAGACTATCTCTGTTTATTTTGGTTGTACTTTGGTTGAGCCATTGCTCTCTCTATCTCTGAGAAAGTTGTGGGGTTTTTCACCTTAGGGTTTTCCCCACGGAAACTCTGTGTCTCTTGTCTCTCATGCTTTTGCTTCTTGTGATGATTGATATGCTTGTTATGATTGATATCCATTGATATACTGTACATGTTATTCTCTTAGTAAAGATCCTAGAGTATTGTGAATTAATGCTCAAAATTTAAAATGGTATCAGAGCTAACCTGAGAAGAAGACATTGTGTAGTGACAAAAGCCAAGGGTTTCTTGTTTATTGGGTTTCTCTCCACAGATTTTGGAAAAGCAGTATAGTAGATTGACTCTACTCATCACAGAGAATCTATCTATCCAATCAAAATTCAATTCTGAGCATTTTCAGATTTGGCCCTACAAATTAGGGTTTCCACAAAAATAGGAATTTCTGGAATCTGAAGACATAGCTAGAAGCGCCTTGCAAAAATCAAAGTTTAGAGCTTTGGAACAATATTTTTGGCTTGGTAGATCTCCGGAAACGCAAACCCTAATTCAGGGTCCTCCTTAGTGATCCCGGGAAAACAAAAAGGAATTTCTGAAGGGTGAAGCTTTGCAGATCTCATATTCTAAATACAACAGGCTGATCAGCTCTTCAAGGCGCATGTTTCTACCCTTTCAGAAAGTTGAAATTCATATTTGGAATTTTTAGGGTTTTTTCGACAAACCCTAATCCAGGACCAGATCCAGTTTTTAGCTAGTCAAGTGGTAAGACCTAAATCTTTTCTATTTCCATTTGAGGTACTCTTTAAGATGTCTCACCACACCAAGCTTGAGGATAAGCTTGAAGGGGTTGATAACTTCTGAGCCTAGAAGTATAGGATTGGGTTAATCCTGGAAGAGAATGAGTTGGACTCATATGTAAAAGAAGACATCCCTATCCCAGAGGATGAAGAGGCTAAGACATTTCATAAGAATAACTTGATCAAGGCAAAGAGAAGCATTGTTGATTCTATCAAGGACCATCTCATCCCCCATGTGTCATCTCTGAAGACACCCAAAGAGATGTTTGACTCCCTGACCAAGTTATTTGAAGGGAAGAACATAAATCAGAAGATGACTCTGCAGAATCGATTGAAAGGGGTCAAGATGTTGAATGGAGAGACCATTCAATCTTACTTCTCCAAAGTCTCTCAGATCAAGGAACAACTTGAAGCTGTGGATGAAGTAGTGGACAATGGTGAAGTAGTTATGACCACTCTGAATGGCCTACCTAGGTCATGGGAATCCTTTATTCAAGGAATTTGTGGAAGAAATAAATTGATCGCTTTCAGTAAACTGTGGGAGGAATGCTCTCAAGAAAAATCTAGGCTTGTAGCTCGAGAAGAAAAGATGGGAGGTGAAGATAAAACTCTCGCAGCTCACACCAAAAGAAGCAAGCCCAAGAGGGAGCACTCTCACTACAAGAGATCCTATCACAACCAACAAAAGAATAAGAAGGATCTAAGATGTTTCACATGCAATGAGAAGGGTCATTTTGCTTCAGAATGTCCCAAGAACAAAAGGGATAACAACAAATCCAGCAAGAAGAAGAAGGGAAGCAAAAGAAAGTTCCATGCTCATGCGGACGAAGATGATGAACCTCCAAAGAAGAAGGCTAGGGCAGAAAGTGATGATGACTCATCAAGTAAAGAAGAGTATGTTCTAATCTCTGCTCTCACAGGTACTATCTGTCATGGTTGTAATGATTGGTTAATTGACAGTGGGGCTTCCAAACACATTACTGGGTTTAAAGAATATTTTGTAAATCTACCTGAACGTGAATCACCCCATAAAGTGAAACTTGGGGATGATTATCAATACCCCATCAAAGGAAGTGGGGAAGCCTCCTACAACCTAGATTCTAGAAAGTCTTTGAAGATGAAAGAAGTTCTTTATGTACCTGGGCTCAAGAAGAATCTTCTCTCCATATTTGCATTGGATGCAAAAGGAAAGAGGGTTGCATTTGTAGATGGCCAAGTTCTGATGTGGCGAAAGGGTAAAACTATTGATGATGCAGTGGTGATTGGAGAGCAAGAGGGAGGATTGTTTAAATTGAACGGACAGCCTAAACATGCCATGGTACATGATTCCATGGAGCCAAGTGAACTTTGACATAGAGGACTTGCACATATGCACTACAGAGCATTACCAATTGCAAGTAACATTGTAGAAGGTCTTCCTAAAATTAAGACCAAGCATGAAGGCGTTTGCAAAGGATGTGCAAAAGGTTGAGAACATTAAGAAGGATTTCCCAAGTAGTGAAAGCAAGGCAAAAGATATCTTGGAAATTATCCACTCCGATGTATGCAGTCCGATGTCATCCAGTTCTCTGAGTGGGTATGTTTACTATGTCTCTTTCATTGATGAATTCTCCAGGAATACTTGGGTTTACTTATTGAAGAATAAAGATGAAGTATTTGATAAGTTCAAGGAATTCAAAACCTTGATGGAGAACCAAACTAATAAGAACAACAAAAAATTCAGATATGACAATGGTGGAGAATTCACCTCAGGTGACTTCAAGAAGCTATGCAGTGATTCAGGGATTAAGAGGGAGTTGACTGCTCCTTACAATCCACAGCTGAATGGAGTTGCAGAAAGAAAGAATAGAACAATCATGGAAGCAGTGAGGGCAATGCTGCATGACCAGGATCTACCTATGCATCTATGGGAAGAAGCAACTAGAACAACTGTATATGTGCAGAACAGAACACCCCACAAGATATTGGACAACAAGACACCAGAAGAGGTCTTCTCTGGTAAGAAACCTGAAGTCAGCCATCTCAGAATATTTGGTTGTCCAGTATACACTCATGTCCCAAAGGAAAAGAGGACCAAGCTAGATCCTTTAGGAAAGAATGGTATCTTTGTGGGTTACAGTGAAAGCTCAAAGGCTTACAGAATATACTTTCCAGGGTTCAAAAAGATTGAGGTCAGCAGGGATGTAACATTTGATGAAAACTTAGCATTCATCAAATCAAGGAAGACAACTGTTGAAGATTATGAAGAACCCAAGGAAACTAGATTTCAACACACTATCATGACTGAAGCAATTCCAGATGTTGATCGTGAAATTGAAGATCCCCAACAACCTATAGATCCACTGCGTGAGGACAACTCTCACAAAAGGAAACCTGCATGGGCTAGATAGCTCATTCAAGATGCAAAAAGATTTGGCATTCTAGAAGAAGAACACAGAGCAAAGAAGAGAACCAGATCACATACCAACTATGTTGCTTTACTCTGTGACATGAACAAAGAACCTTCCAGTTATGAAGAAGCAGCGGAAAAGAAAGAATGGAAGGATACCATGATTGAAGAATACCAATCAATAATGAAGAATGATGCTTGGGATGTTGTCCCAAGACCTGAAGGGAAGTCTGTTTTGACTTCCAAATGGATCTACAAGATCAAGCATGCTACAGATGGCAACATAGAGAAATACAAGGCAAGATTCGTAGCTCATGGCTTCTGTCAGAAAGAGGGAATAGACTATAAAGAAATTTTTGCTCCTGTAGCCAGATACACTTCCATTAGAATAGTACTTGCCCTGGATGCATCGATGAAATGGAAGATACACCAGATGGATGTCAAGACTGCCTTCTTGAATGG
This sequence comes from Larix kaempferi, assembly GCA_027924585.1. Lineage (NCBI taxonomy): Eukaryota > Viridiplantae > Streptophyta > Pinopsida > Pinales > Pinaceae > Larix > Larix kaempferi. Next base: position 9,315,435 of record BSBM01000259.1, on the reverse strand, counting down.
TGTAGTTGAAGAGGAAGTGTATGTGGAGCAGCCACTCAATTTTGAAACACATGACAGGGAGTCATATGTGTGCAGATTGAGGAAAGCCTTGTATGGCTTGAAGTAAGCTCCTTAAACTTGGTATGGTAGAATGGACAGTTTGCTATCTAGTTTGGGCTTTACCAAGACTAAATCGGATTCCAACCTTTACTATAAAGTTGAGGAAGGGAATCCTATGATTCTACTCCTGTATGTGGATGACCTATTTGTAACAGGATATGACAGATTGATTGCCGATACAAAGAGGAAGCTTGCTGCCGAGTTCGATATGAAGGACTTGGGGATGATGCACTATTTTCTAGGTATGGAGGTGTGGCAGAGTACATATGGGATATTCCTTGGACAAGGGAAGTATACTATAGATATCCTGAAGAGGTTCGGGATGATAGATTGCAAGGCCATGGCCACACCTATGGCATCAAATCTTAAGCTTCTATGTGATGCTTCATCTAAGTCGGTTGATGTCTATGTATCGTCAGATGATTGGGTCCTTAATGTACCTAACGAACACGGGACCATATATTTGCTTTGCGATGAACACATTGAGCCAGTTCCTGATGGATCTGAGGAGTGTTCACCTAGTTGTTGTAAAGCATATTCTGAGGTACCTAAAGGGTACAGTTGATTATGGGCTCAAGTATGAAGTGAATCAAAAGTTTAACCTATAGGGTTATGTTGATTCAGATTGGGCAGGAAGTGCTGCAGATAGGAAGAGCACATTTGGGTGCTGCTTTAGTATGGGATCAGGTGTGATCTCTTGGTTTAGCAGGAAGCAGTCCTGCGTAGCACTGAGTACAGCCGAGGCAGAGTATATTGCAGCCTGTTCAGCTAGTTGTGAGGTAGTATGGCTTTGGAAGCTACTGTCTGAGTTATTTGATCTCCCGTTGGATGCTACTGGTAACTTCTGTGATAACCAGAGTTGTGTGAAGCTGTCTAAGAACCCAGTGTTTCACGATAGGTCGAAACACATAGAGATCAAATATCACTATATCAGGGATATGGTGCAGAGAGGAGCAGTGAATCTCCTATATGTTGCGATGGACGAGCAGATTGTAGATGTGCTGACGAAACCATTAGCTAGAGTGAAGTTCGAATACTTCAGAGATAGGCTTGGTGTTCTTCAGATTGATGACACTTCGAGGAAGAAGTGATGGACACATTTGCAGAAGCCATTCCAAGCATGTTGGAAGGAGGATCCTTCACATGGTTGTGGATGTAAGCGCTGGATGATGAGCATCGAGACAATGCTCAAGTTACTGCTATGTATATGTATGTATGCATCATGTTGGATGTTGGATATGATCAGTTGGATCATTTATATATATGTACGCATCATGTTGGATGCTGGATATGATCAGTTGGATCATTTATATGTATATGTATGTACGCATCATGTTGGATACTGGATATGATTAGTTGGATCATTTATATGTATTTGTATATGCATCATGTTGGATGCTTGGACCATGTATCTGTATATGTATCAGGTGGATACTGTGTATGATCAGGTAGATCATGTATGTTGATATATATCAGGTGGATCATATATGATGATATATATCAGGTAGATACTTGGTATGCATCAGGTAGATGCATTGTATGATCAAGATGATCATGGATGACGAGCTTCAGGATATTGCTCCAGATGACATGCAACAGGATGTTGCAGTGATGATGATCAGGATGATGTATGGTGAGTATCAAGTTGATACTTTATGGCCATGGAACAGGTTGTGCAGATGAGCATATAATTTGGCCCTGGGAGATTTGCAGATATTCTTTCAAGGTTTTGCCTATGGCATGTAATCTGGCCCTGGGATATCTGGAAAATGCTCTTTTGAGGTTTTGCTCTGGGAGGACATATAATTTGTCCCTGGGAGATCTGCAGATAGTCTTTCGAGGTTTTTTCTATGGCATATAATCTGGACTTGGGATATCTGGTAGATGCTCTTTCTAGGTTTTGTCCTATGGCATATAATATGTCCCTGGGAGATCCGATAGGTTGGGCTGTGTGCCCGTAATAAGTCTTGGGATGCTCTTGCGAGGTTTTTCCATGAGCACATGTAATATGTCCCTGGTAGATCCTATTGGTAGAGTTGTGTGCTCGTAACAGCTTGGGATGCTCTTGCGAGGTTTTGTGGTGACCACATGTAATCTCTCCCTGGGAGATCCTATAGGTAGAGCTATGTGCTCATAACAACCTGGGATGCTCTTGCGAGGTTTTGTGGTGAGGTCACATATAATATGGCCCTAGAAGATCCTACAGGTCGGAGTTGTGTACCCGTAACATCCTGGGATGCTCTTTCAAGGTTTTGTGATGCACGTAATAAGTCTCGAGGATTCCACGGTATGGCCAGTGATGATGAAGACCTGCAAGTGGTTGGCCTACATCCAGTATGAAAAAGGACTGGCTATGTAGAACTTCCTATGACGAGCAGAGTTAGAGATTGGTTGAGATAGCAGTAGCAGTGACGATGATGATGATGATGCATCGATGATGATGATTCAGAGAAGAAGACTTGTGCTAGCAGATCTGTGTCGAGAGATACCTTCCTAGTTAAGAGGGAGTGTTGATGTATATGTAACTTCATAATGTATTTCATCCATGTATTTCATTTATATATTATTGTAATCCTATAGAGATGTGTCATTCCTCTATATGAAAGTGTCGTCATGTGTATTGACAAGTGTCGCAAGTATGTTAACTTGCCGATGGGTTATTAGACCACCATGTGTGGGGTCGGCCCTGATTTATGTAATATATGGTTGATGTACCTAGCTAGACAAGTCGGCCCCATAAGGTCACTGGGAAAACAGAACAAGTATAAATAGAGATCAGGAGATCTCTATTTGGATCACTCAGAAACTCATTCTTCCTTCACTCGGAAAGTGGCGCACATGTGAGGAGGAGGATCATCTACTACTAGGATACTATCTCTATGTATTCTGGTTGTACTTTGGTTGAGCCATTTCTCTCTCTATCTCTGAGGAAGTTGTGGGGTTTTTCACCTTAGGGTTTTCCCCACGGAAAATCTGTGTCTCTTGTCTCTCATGCTTTTTCTTCTCGTGATGATTGACATGCTTGTTATGATTGATATGCATTGATATACTGTTCATGTTATTCTCTCAGTAAAGATCCTTTAGTATTGTGAATTAATGCTCAAAATTTAACAATGGCTATTCTCAACCTCCCTAACCTAGCTAGATTGACCAATGACCCCATATCACATGATCCTACATGGCTTCCCATTCCTACCAATATCCCCTCAGACATACCCAAGTTCGAGGGGAAGGGTGGTGAAGACCCCTAGAACCATATCATGTCCTTCCACTTGTGGTGTTCTTCTAACTCCATAGTGGACGACTCTATTTGACTATGCCTATTATAACGAACCTTCACTGGCGCTGCAGCCAAGTGGTACATTGATTAGCCCCATGGGACTCATTCCACCTTTACATCCCTCCGTTCAAATTTCCTATAGTTCTTCGAGCTACTAGTTCATTATGATGTTGGTGTTGAGATCTTCCTATCTTGCAGACAAACTACAACTACCCATACCATGGACCACATCCATGAATGGCGTAAACGCCACAGTTTGTGTAAGATTATATTAGACGACCGCATATTTTCAGATTGGTTCTTGAAATCTATTATACTAGCCGTCGCTAAAGATGTGGCATCCAAGCGACCCTAAACTGAAGAAGAGGCTATCCTTAAAGCCCAACATTTCGACCTTATCTATGCCTAATCAGGATACCTGTACACCATATTACCCAGCACCCCACGTGGAAATAATTCTCAGAGGGAAGCATAGGGGGAATCCCATGCTGCAGATGGCATCATTGGCCACATTGCAACCACTGACCAATCCCCTATGCATATTCCTCCAGCATTCGTGCAACCCTCTATGATCTACGGTCTCAAATTTTCATGTACAACAGCTCATTATGGAGCATCACCTTCGTATGTTCCATCAAACCACAATGCTCAAAAACATGGGTCCACATACACGACACCTAGCTATGGTCATAACAAGCAAGCATACCCCCCTCCTGCAGCCCCACTGGATTACTATCATCTGTCTCCCACTCCCTCTCCCCCCCAACCTCAATATCCCCCTACCTATTATCCACTACAGGTCGCCCCTGCACTCGCCCAACCTTAGGATCCCCCTATGCCTCAACGATAGGTTTATGCTCAGCAGAACCAACAACCAAACCAACCCACCCTCAACAACCAACAAGGAAAACAGGACAAAATAAGTTGATGGAATCATCGAAATAATAAACACTAGGGGAGGGGCAGATCTCCTCCTAACCCCCAAGTTAATAATGGCCCCATTATCGCGAATCAAGATCCAAATCAACCTCCCCTACAAGGTAAGAACCCACAGTTGCGTACCAATCATCCCTGTTCCTTTTTTAATGTTTATGGCCACTACACTCACTATTATCCCCACTTAGATGTAGCCTGCCAGCTTTGGGACGAGGCTAGCCACCACCCCTCACGAACAACCCCAACCACACCATGGTAAAGCATTAGTTGACTACGGTTGACATTAGTACACCATCGGTTGACTATTGGTTCACCATGACTAACTATTGCTTGACCAATGGTTTGCAATTGGTTGGCCATTGGTTATGGTTTACCATTGATTGACTATTGCCTAACTATTTGTTGACTATTGGTTAACCATGGTTGATTTTTGGTTGGCCATGGTTGAGTTTGGAAGACCATGGTCGACTATTGTTGGCCATCGTTGACTTTGGAAGACCATGGTTGGCCATCGTTGACTTTGGCTAACCATGGTTGGCTTTGGTAGACTTTTGGTTGACCGTGGTTGAATTTTGTTGTGGTAAACCATGAAGAACCATAGTGAATAATGGTCAACCATAGCAAATGATAGTCAATAATAGTTAACCATGGTCAACAAAAGGCACCCATGGTGAGCCAAAGTCAACCATAATCAACCATGGTCAACTAATGTCAACCAAGTAAACCCTCATCAACCAAAATGAACCATCATCAACTTAAGTCAACCATGGTCAACCATAGTCAACCAAAGTCAACCATGGTCAACTAAAGTCTACTAAAGTCAACCATGGTTAAAGTCAAATATAGTTATGGTTGATCATGGTTGAATATTATTGAATTTGGTCGAATATAGTTGATAATCGCTGACTTTGTTTGACTATTGTTAACTTTGGTTGACCATGGTTGACATTGGTTGACCATGATTTACATTGGTTGACCATGGTTGACTATGGTAGATTATGGTTGGACATGGTTGACCATGGTTTACTTTGGTTGATCATGGTTGACTTTGTCTGACTATTGCCAACCTTTGTTAACCATGGTTTTATTTTCAACCATGGTCAACCAAAGGCAACCATGATCATCCAAGTTAAACCATGATGAGCTAAAGTCAACCATGATCAACCAAACTCAGCAAAAGTTAAACATGGTAAACCAAAGTTAACCATAGTCAACAATGGTCAACCAAAGTCAACCATGCCTAAGCAAAGTAAACCATGGTCAACTTAAGTCAACCATAGTAAACTAAAGTCAACCATGGTCAACTTAAGTCAACCATAGTAAACTAAAGTCAACCATGGTCAACTAAAGTCTACCAAAGTCAACTATAGTTATGGCTGACCAGGATTGAATATTGTTGAATTTAGTCAAATATGGTTGATTATAGTTGGCTTTGTTTCATTATGGTTAACTTTGATTGACCATGGTTGACATTGGTTCATGTAACATCCCTCAAATTTGACCCTTATTGTTATTATAATTGTAAATATAATGACGATTGTATAGTGGCCCTGATGAGGAGCTCAAGGCCAAGGCCCTACCAGTGGACTTTGGGAGTATTGTTACATTATTTTCCTAGTCATAAGTGTTATGTTAGACCAGGAGATTTAAGTTCGACATATTTTAGACGACGGACAACTCGAAAATATTTAGAGTAAGTTTTACAGGTCAAAACCTAGAAGTCATAAGTGTCGTCGTCAAAGGATGGGGAAGACAATTACTTGTCGTAATCTTTCAATAAGTTATCAAGCTTATGTATAGAGTTAGCATACAAATAACTTGGACTAAATAATCCCGAGTAAATCCAAGACAAGTCATAAAATTGAGCCACCCAACCTCGGTAAAAAGAAACGGGTTATAAATCTTTAAAATACTACTTTTTATCTTATTAAAAGTATCGTTTCTAGGACACCACATATATATATGTGTGTGTGTATGAAATCCTACAAAATAGTGGTGATAACGAATAACTAGAAATAATGCATACACAAGTATGTCAAGAATACATTTAATTATTGAAGTTACATGATAAAGAGCTTATATAGATTATAGTATAAATAACTATAATAATTATAAATACTTTTTAGGAAACATAAAGGTGATTTTGCATATATTTATTTATTATATAGGATCCAACATACATATATGAAAGATGATACATATAATACATTATATAAATGCTATATCGATGATAAATAAGAGTTGATACATGAGGAGTATTTATGTATATTTATATATATATAAGAGAAACCAAAATGAACTCAAGATAAAACATTTGATGAGCATATATTGGATAATAAGAATTATTTTAAATTATCATCCGAAAAAGGTAATAATATACATGATTTTACCCTAAAAATATGTGTGGATAAGATCCAACACATACATGAAAACAATTAAGCGTAATTATAAGTTGGTAAACAAATCTAAGAATAAAATTATCTCCAAAAGAACTTTATGTTTTAAAAGGCTTTACATTATGGTCATAAATATAAAGTTGTTTCTAAAGTAAGGGTTTTGTAACTATAATGGAGTATCGGAGCATATCCTACCATCATAATTCAACTCGAGAGACCGATAGTGGAGCTCGACAACAACCGAATCACACCGCGATCTTTTCCACGTTTATCCCTTAAAGTGTTCATTAGTTATAAAGTTAACAGTTAAGGGGCATCCTCACTCGATTCTTGGGAACTTGTCCCTTTTGTTGAGCCGTCCTTACCTTTTGCCTTGCCACCTGTACCCACTCCGCCATTTTAGGTGACAAAGGAGTATATTGTAAATATGATATTAATAATTAGGTTATCAACTTATATTTTGGTACCAAGTGACTTATGGAATGTATAGAATATTTATAACTGGATATAAAAGTTATAAAATAGAAGGGAGTTATTCTTTTAGAATGTTGTAGGAAGGTATTCATTCACATCAATGCTTGGGATTGTTATACAAAGAAGCTCATCTCCTCAACAAAGGAAGGATATTTTGGAAAATGTTTCGTGTAAGGGAGGCTTGAAGAAATAAGCCTTGCGACAATTGTGTCTTATAGAATGTAAACTTTCGCCATGTTTATTTTTTTTAATAAATATTACACACCCAACCTTTTGTGGACTAGCCCGTGTACGGGTGAACCACGTTATCTCTTGTCTACTACGTTTGCCTATGGTGTTCCTTAATGTGTCTTTATGTATGAGTAATTTTTTCTTTTCTTAAAAATGTTTAGGATTACTTTGATGTATACGATTGATTTAGAAGGTTGGTTTTTTATATGATGTATAATGCTAATATGTTCACCTTATGATTATGTTAATATTGTTATCATTTAGGTCGTTCTCTTGCTATGATTAACTGATCAAAGATGTACATGTTTCTTAAAAATGAATTAATATCTTGAAGAGCATTTTATTAATATAACGAATAATTGAATGAATTGTTTAAATGAAGTTTGGGGCTTAAATACAATTGTCTTGTTTCTTGGTCTATATCCTCAGGAAGGAAAAAGGTTTAGTAAAAATGAAACTATTGTTATTTAGTATTTTCTTTTTAAGGATGTATCTTGTGCACACATATGAAGAGTTAGTTGGTTCAAAAAGAAGAATCCATGTCTTGAATTTAGAAGAGTTATGTATGTTAAAACATAGTGAAGTTTTTGTGTTTTTCTGCGAGATTTAAGAAATGGTTGACATTTCAAGTTAAGAATTGGATTATAGTTGAAAGTAAAATGTCTCTCTTATTTGTGAAAATATGACGGAAGATAGTACTTATCACACATAAATTACATTTAAAGGATCTTTTTCATTGATTATCATGAAGACATTTATAATAGAAATAAAAGTCGCAAAGTTGTTATTATTTGTAAACAGTAATTAAAGTAAGTAAACCCACACTTTATATTTCCACATAGAAATTATTGGTATTTAGACCACTTAGGAAAATTTTAAATTTTGATGAAATATGGGGTCGTGACAGTTGACCATGGCTGACTACGGTAGACAATGGTTAGATTTGGATGACTTTTGGTTTAGCGCGGTTGACTTTGGTTGATGATGGTTGACTCTGGTTGACTATGGTGGACTTTGTTTGGTTATTGTTAACATTTGTTAACCATGGTTGACGTTCGTTGACCATTGTTCACAATGGTTGACGTTCGTTGACCATGGTTTAGTTTGGTTGACTTTGGTTGACCATGGTTCACAGAGGCTAACGTTTGTTGACAATGGTTTAATTTGGTTGACTTTGGTTAACAATGGTTGACTTTGGTTGACAATGATTGCCTATGCTTGACCATGGTTGTTTATGGTTGACTTTGGTTAACAAATGGATGAATTTGGTTGAATGTGGTTGACCATGGTTAACTATGGTGGACCATCGTTGACCATTGTTGAATTTGGTTGACCTCGGTTGAGTTTAGTTTACCATTGTTAACTTTGGTGGACCATGCTTGACTTTGGTTGAATTTTGGTTGGCCATAGATAACTTTGGAAGACTATGGTTGACTATCATTTACTTTGGTTGACTTTGGCTAGCTATGGTTGACTTTGGATAACCATGGTTGACTTTGGTAGATTTTTGGTTGACTTTGGTTGTGGTCAACCATGAAGAACCATAGTGAACAATGGTCAACCATAGTTATCCATGTTCAACAAAAGTCAGCCATGGTCAACCAAAGTAGACCATAATCAACCATAGTTAATCATAGTCAGCCAAAGTCAACCATGGACAGCCAAAGTCAACCATGGTCAACCAAAGACAATCAAAGTCAACTAAAGTCTACCAAATTTAACCATGGTTAAAGTCAACTATAGTTATGGTTGACCATGGTTGGATTTGGTTGATTATGGTTGACTTTGGTTAGCCATGGTTGACTATGGTTGACTTTGGTTTACCATGGTTGAGTTTGGTTGAACTTTGGTTGACCATGGTTGACTTTGGTTTACTATGGTTAAGCTTGGTTGACGAGGGTTGACTTTTCATTTACCATGGTTAACTTTGGTAGGCCATGGCTAACTATGGATGACTTTGGTTGACTTTGGTTAAGCATTGTTGACTTTGTTTGACCAAGATTGACTATGGTTAACTTTGGTTTACCATGGTTGACTTTTGTTGACTTTCTTTGATCGTGGTTTACTTTGGTTGATTATGGTTGAATTTGGATGATAATGGTTGACTTTGTTTGACCATGATTGGCTTTGGTTGATCATGGTTGACTTTGGATGAGCATGGTTGATTTTGGTTGGTTGTTTGACTTTGGATGACCATGGTTGACTTTCAGTTGACCATGGTTGAATTTAGTTACCATGGTTAGCTATGGTTGACTTTAGTTATCATGGTTAGCTATGATTGACTTTTCGTTACTTTGGTTGACTATTATTGACATTGGTTGTCCATGGTTGACTTTTGGTTGGAAATGGTTAAGATTGGTTGACTTTGGGTTGGCCATGGTTGAGAGTTATGTTTAGGTTTCTTTAGATTGTTTAGTATTAAAATGAAAATCACTTTTAGCATTCTGAATGAGGAAATCTTTCATTCTGCCAACAATGGTGATATCAATGATCGATATTCCCTTCTTTGCATAGTAGTTCCATTCTGCCAAGGTGTTGTAATCCTTATGCCTTCCATAATTTTTCACAGTGTTTCCAATTGCATCTACACTCCTCTCCTGTATAAATCTCTGTTGGCACCTCAACAACCCACCTAAAATTCTTAGGATTCTTACGATATGTTAGGGGCTCCCATTCCAAAATTTTGTAAATAATATTGTGTTCTTCTAATTTGTTTGCATTTCTCTATTTTTGGTTCTATGTTTGACTCCTTGAATTATATTTTACGATGTGATTTGGTGGTTTCCTTGATTTGAAGAGATGATTCAACGTTTAATCTTTTGATTCTATAACTCCACTCCCATAAGATTATGATTTGGTTGTTTGAGTGTCATTTACATTTTTGGGGGCTTCTTCGTTGCTTAACGACATTTGCATGTTCTTCATTGAGCTTATTCATATTCATTTCATGTTTTGGATTGCTTAAATTGGATTGATTTAATGTTTCAACAGTGTCATCCAGATTTTAAGTTTTCAAAACATAAATGAATTTATGAGTACTTTTGCGGATCAACATTATTTTATTTTCCTATTATGATCATAAATTTATACTTTTGCTAAAATACCAAAAGATTTAATTCATTTAAATTCTTAATTAGTTCAATTTATGTCTTGGAAGTACTTCTTCAAAGTATATATTTTGAATATTACAAAAGAGTTGATATTTTTTATTTGAGTAAAAATAAATTTTTTTAATGAAGTTTTAGTTCTTTTTATTTTTTCTCTTTTTGAAAACAAATTTGATTATTCTTAAAAAACAAAGTTTACTTTAAATTTGATTATTCTTAAATTTTATTTTAAGATTTATTAAATTTAACTAAGTTTACTTTTGGTTTTACCATTTGATTCATATTTCCAATACATTTTCATACTATATGATGCTAAAACCCATTATTATATTTTAATAGAAAATAACTTTAACATACTCCATCTTAAAATAATTTTACAAAATTCTTTTTTATTAAAAAGAAATCATCATTAATTTTTATAATTAATACTTATTTGAAATTCAATTGTGTCCTTACAATTCTTCCTAATATATTGAATACATTAAATTTACATCTCATCATATCTAGATTAAGATTTAAAATTTTAAAAAGATTTTTACATGGAATTTTATAACATTATGTGAGACCTAATATACATCTAAAGATGTTATCTTTCAAGAATTGTGGTTAATAACCATAAAAGCACAAAGATTTGATTGTATAAGATTTTGTCTTTATATTAGGGACAAATATGCCACCTAGCAAATAAAGTCATGACTTTGGAATTATTTTTATTAACTAAAAAATCAATGGATAATATGCCAACCTGCATACCAACTCAATTTTCTTTTTCATGTATAGTGGTTAATGTTTTCTTCTTTTAATTGACTTGTCGTTTCAATTGATATGCAGTAAAATTAATCTGTGTTCAGTATCGTGAAGTTCGTTGCCACATCAAGGAAATTTTACCAAGAAGTGAGAGTATCATTCAATATTCATATTGTGGTTTATGACACAAATTCATTCAACGAAGACTTTCGATCAACATTACCTCTGCTAAGTGTTTGGATGACCTGCTTCTCAAAAACATTACATCACTGGACTTCAAGGAGTAGAGATACACGCAAAAGAAAAGAAAATATGGATATTGTTACACAAAATGATGAAATAATTTTCCAACCTTGAGCACGCCAAGGAATGAAAAGCGGTGCACCTGAAGAAGTCAGAACGAATTTCTGAAGAAGTCAGAACGAATTTATGTATCATGGATTTGATACATAAATTCACATTCTTATTAATATGACTCCACCGATGTGTTGAGTAGATACCTCGTCGCTCTGTCATGTTATCGCATCGCATAGAAAAAAAATGGAATGCTAAGGAGAACCATTGTCTCATATAAATGGTGGAAGGTAAGAATCTAACGTTACAAAGTAATAAGTGGCATCATGTGGGAGCCAGAAAAGGAGATAATTGAGCAGTTGATATTTGCTTGTAACGAGATCATATTTCCATCCAAAGATCGAGTCGTGAAAATATTGAAACTCGCCTGGTAATGAAGAAGATCAAAACTTAGATACTAAATTACTCAAGATTTCACCAGATAGAAAAAGAGAACCCACATCATCAATAGATGAAGCATAGATCACTGAGTTCGTTGGACCATGAAACAAACCTCCAGGAAATATGTGACAGAGAATCCATGTGACAGGAATCTCGAATTTCCATATGGCTGATATTGCAAAGGATTCCATCATTTATTTTGTTTTGATTTTAGTTGAAATTTGGTTTCTTTATGTTGAAGTTTTATTTACATATTATTTAGATCTGTAATATATTTGTTTTGTCAAGATTGCCATATTATAAATTCCACACATATTTGTTTTGTTTTGTCCAGATTGCCATATTATAAATTCCACAAATATATAAGAAAAATATTTAATATATCCATCATATATAAATGCCTTAGCATAAATATAACAGATTATGATATTTAGATCAAATATATCTACGAAGTATTCGCAATAGTGTTCGACACCGTAGATGCAATCTAGAAAAAGTATATCATCGTAAACTACATCTGCTAAGAAGGGTAGGACATCGTAGGATAAACATGCAGAACACTAGGTAAATGTTGCAGCAACACCAGGTAAAGATTGCATCCAGGGCTATGGTGATTTCTGTATGGTATACAAAATTTCAATAAGAACCCTTATAATGAAATCACTATTCCATAATTTGGTTATGGAGATAATTACATTCTCACTGACTTAACACTGTGTGAAAGACAATAAGGGGCCATAACAGTATGATGGCTGAGTACAATTATTATATTATGAATTTGTAACAAACTATGTCGATGCCGCTATATTTATAGCTGCCTCTGATCTGATTGGAGGAAGGGGTGCTGATTCATTAATGGAGGTTATAGGTGGCAACATGATCTTGCTCATATCTGCATGTCCTTCTTCTTTCCCCAGTGTATAAAGACCCACCACAACCAAAACTCCTCCTATGGCATTGCAGGGACCATAAAACTATTCATGTCACAACACATAACCTAATCCTGATCCTGGCCATATGTGAGATTCCCATCTTCCTGTGCACCTGTAGAATGTAACAGCACAATACTGTGAACTCCTAGAGCGTGGGCGGCGTCTCCTCCTTTTGGGATGTGTACCCTCCTGTGTCCTGAATGATCCCGCTTGACGAAATGTAAGCCGCTCCCAGTGAGCCCGTGGGAGCTGAGGTCGCCCGGGGATCATCACCTGAGACTCGAACTCTTGACCAACTGGGAAAAACTGTCGAGTTATTTTGTTCGGACATCCTGATCCTCCATTGCTAACCCCATTACTTGTCTCGGTGAAATTGATTTTCTTAATATTACTGAAAGAAAACCCGAAGAGCTTACCAGGTTGAACTTGGACTTCAGATCCCGGGCCACTGACGTTCTCCTGTTCAGATCTTGCATCCATCTCTACGTGTTCAGAGAGACAAGCCTGGCTCATGGAGTACTCCTCACAATCAACAGACATCGCAGTATTGGTAATCGCCATCCTGCCATCCCAGGCAAGGGCGTCCGAGCCGTGTTCTGCAATAATATGGACAGGGCCATAGAGATATAAATAACAATATGTAATAAGAGTAATCCATATTGTCTAATAACAGTAATACCGATAGTTGGGACTACATAAAATTCATAAAAACGAATTCCCATTCATAAAAATATTCAAAAGCATTCATAAAATAACCATTTCTGCACCTTAACGCTGATATTCCTGGTTCTACCAGCACTGTGACAGAAGCACTGTGGTATGTACGCAGCTGCTGCTCCATTGGGTTGAGGTCACTCACTCTGTTGTGCCATTCAATCAGTGTGAATTCTTTTCCAACGCCTTGAAATGTAATGTAGGGCTTTGTTGCAGGCACTATCACTTTCTCCCTGCACAACAAAAATGAGCATACACTCGTTTTATGAATGTTTAACCTAATAACAAATTTAATTTATCAATAGAAATATTCAAGATTTGGTCTTGGTTGAACAATTAACCTCCACGATTGAACCGAAACGATCTACCTTTCTTGCCCCACTTGGAAAGACTTCCATTCAGAAAAAAAAAACATTGGATTAGTAATCCACGCACAACAAATCTCAGTCGTTTAACATGTGTGTTCATATGTGTGTTAGACGAATCTTTTTGGAGATATATGCCCGATCAGTAAATCTGCACCACCCATCCATCCTTAATTAGGGATTAAAAGGCTCCAGTGGCCTTCTACTACAATTCTCATTGTAGCCGCGAAAAATTAACTTTCTACCAGTTTCTTTGCCGGTTTTATATTCTTCACAACAACAGTTCTTCATATTGGACGGTTTCATCATGAACTCTGGAAAACTCTCTTTCAACTTCTTTTTACTTAACTACTGATTGAACTCTTCACAAATTCTGCTTAGGGTTCACAACTCATTTACAGCTTTCCTTCAACGATTTCTTCAACAACATTTTTAGTGTGCGATTTGATGGGAACTTAAAACTCTTAGTGAACCAACATTTCACTTCCCCTCGGCTAGCAACTCTGTCTTCAACTGACAAGATTAAGACATGGGCTACCAACTCTGTTTTCAACTGACAAGATTAAGACAAACTTTTCAAGTCATAGTTTTTTTTTTTGAAACTGACTTTGACTTAGCTTTTAGCAGTGGCTTTAGCCAACCAGCTTAGTCATCACAAGCTGATCTCAAAGCACAAATCCTTTTTCCTTCCTTTTTCTTTAGAGGGGAGAATCTACTCTCTCCTCTCCTATTTTTAAAGCTTTAGAGTGGAGAATCTACTCTCTCCTCTCCTATTTCTAAAGAGTCTTGATGCCTGCTTTCTTACTGAAGATTAATACTTGGAGTCTTGTTCTCATATCTAGGAGGAGGCTTAGATTCACTTCCTACTTGCATAGTTAACCTGTTATGATACCATGGCAAAATTTATAGAGCAAGAAGTAAAGAATATAAACATCATAGTACATGGAGAATTCTATCCTCTTCTACATTCAAAATAGATTAAAATGTAGTTACATCAGTTACACTAAACTATTCAGTTACATTAACCTAATTAATCCCTAACTAACACTTCACATAGGATTAACTAAAATGAGGAGATTACATTAAGTAAGAATTGATTCCTGAAGGGGTCATAGTCAAAGAGTCATAGTATAGGAGGGTATGGTTAAAAATCCCCACCCATTAGATGGCCCCTACCTTTTGATAGGATTTGTAGACCTAGTGCAAGGGAAAACACCTATGATCCCAAGCACAAAGACAAGTGATAGAAGATAAGCCGTTAGGTTAGGTTAAGCAAGAGAGATAATTCCCTGGTGCCGCAGCCTTGAGAAATATATAAATCCCCAAAATGCCTTCCTTAAATGATTCAAGGTGACCTTTTATATTTTGTGTCTCCCCCAAAGGTTTGTTGGGATGGATTAATGGGTTCGTATGAGTGTAGCATAGTTACAATATAAATAACCCATGTGAGGAAGGCAACTTAGAGTTCAAAGGCAACAAGTTGAATGTAGATAGAAGCAATGTAGCTCTATCGGTATAGATTGAATGGCATTCCCTTATGTCCTTGAGAACCTTCTTGAGGGATTTTGGGTAGTTATAACAATAAATCTAAGGATAGTTCAAAAATGAGTGTTCCAAACCTTGTCAAATGTGAAGGTCTGATCTATTTGCATTATCCCTAAACAGATAAACAATAACTTATTGTTTGGGCTCATTACAAAATATCACTTGGGAAATTTACCTCATTGAACTACTTGGAATAAAAGTATCATAATTAATGGGCATATAAAAGATAAATGTCTAATTTAGAACCTTAATCCAGAATTTTCTCATGGGTATTCTTATTAACAGATAACTTAAAAGAGTTCAAGTGCATATAAGTAGTGATCCATTTCATTGAACTACCTGAAATATGGGCAAATAATAGTATTAGACTTTTGGGTTAATATGCATTTCATCATCCAACTCTCATCATCCATCTCAAGAGAAGAAATAAACCAATTCTCTCATAACATTATCCAATTAAATATGAATTATACAGACCATAAATCAAATGCATCTCAACATAACAAATAAAACAATACTTTCAACACATTGTCCAATTAAATATGAACAATACAGAAGCAAGCAAATGAACAATCCATCCCATCTTAATAGAACAAATAAAACAATACTTTCAGCACATTGTCAAATTAAATATGAACAACACATACCCTAAAGCAAATGAATAGTCCATCTCATCTCAACATAACAAATAAAACAATACTTAGCACATTGTCCAATTAAATATGAACAATACTCACCATAAAGCAAATGAATAGTTTTATTATTTCAAGAGAAGAAATAAAAAAATACTTTCATCACATTATCCAATAAAATATGAACAATATAGACTAGATGAACAGTCCATATCATCTCAAAGCAAGATGAACAATCCATCTCATCTCAACATAACAAATAAAACATAAATTCAACACATTATCCAACTGAATATGAACATTACAAACCAAAAAGCAAATGAACAATCCATCTCATCTCAAGAAAGGAAATAAAACAATACTTTTGGCATATTATCCAATTGAAAATAAACATTATAGACTAGAAATCAAATTAATAGTCCATCTCATCTCAACAAAACAAATAAAAATTACTTTCAACATATTATCCAATTGAATATGAATATGAACATTACAAACCATAAACCAAATGAACAATGCATCTCATCTCAATAGAACAAATAAAATAATACTTTCAACACATTATCTAATTGAATATCAACATTATAGAATAGAAAACAAATGGATAGACTATCTCATCTCAACTAATCAAACAAAACAATACTTTTAACAAATTCACATTTGGTCAAAAGATATTAGATAGCCTACGATACAAAGAGTTGTACCATAATAATTTCAATTAGATTTCAAGCTTAAAAGAGTTTCAATTAGATTTCAGACCTAAACATGTAATAATAAATATGAACAATATAGACAAAAAATCAAATGAGCAGTCCATCTAATCTCAACATAACAAATAAAACAATACTTTCAACACATTGTCCAATTGAATATGAATACTACAGACTATAAAACAAATGGATAGTTCATCTCAACATAACAAATAAAATGGGTGTTGACGATCGGAGAGGAAGGTGGAAGGTGCAACGGTGATGAGAGAGCAGTCTAATTGAGCCAGAGGTTTTAACAATCTAAACATGGATCCGGCACCCCTGGAGGGGTGGTTGGATTACCATGGAAGTGCAAGGGAAGGGGGTGCCTCGACCCCCAGATCCTGAAGTATTGGATAGCATAGGAAAAGGAATTTTAGAAGAACCCAAGAACCTAGAAGGTCACGACAATGCAAGCCACAGTGGAGTAAGAGAAGATAACAAACAAGCCCATGAGCCATGAAAACGAGGGCAACGTATGCCAAAAGCAAGAAAGATTCCAAAACTACAAATAAAGTCTGAATAGATCAAAGAGGATATCCAGTACATGAAAGAGCATGCCCTGGTGGGAAAATTTGTGGGAATTTGGCCATCTGAGAAAGCATTATTATGGTGGATAAACATAACATGGAAACCCCAGGGCCATTTCGATCTCCAGCTTGGAGCTAAGGGATTCTTCATGGTAGTATTCTTTAATGAATCCGACCAAACAAGAATTTTCGATAATGGCCCATATTTCTTTCATTCAGCAGGCTTATACCTATGACCATGGAAGGAATGCTTTAATATGGACAAGGAGAATCTAACTATTGCACCAATATGGATACGTCTGTATTCCCTCCCAACGGAATACTAGAAAGAGGAAATCCTCACACAAATCGGAAATATGTTGGGGGTATTCGTAAAGGTATCAGAACAAACCAAACAGATGAGATATACATCATATGCTAGGATATGTCTGTATATGGACATTTCCCAAGATCTTCCCGTAGGCATCAACATCTCATGGGATTATGAGGAATGGTTGCAGCCAATTGATTACGAGCAAATACCTTTGAGATGCAGAAGGTGTCATGAACATGGTCACCTATTCCGGGATTTCCCTATTAATAAGAACCCAAGTAAGGCGAGTAACCAGGAGAAGAAACAAGAAGATGGATTCACCAAGGTAATAACCAAAAAAAAATCAGCCAAGAAGACAGGCGGACCAGAGGTGAACAAAAAAGCACTAACCCATAACAGATTTGTGGTACTACAGAATGAAAAGGAAAATGTAGACCCACAAGGCGATCAGAAATCAGAAAACCCGGGAACCAATGTAGATATACCACAAGAAATAGCTCCGGAGGAAGAAATGGAGGAAGGAGAGCAAAAAGAGGAAGAAGGAGAGGAAATGATTTTTGAAGTACATCTGGAATCTCTAGAGGCAGTAGTCTCAACCAAGACTCCAAACCCACTCACGCAAAATCAAATCTCCTTGTTAGAAAAGGCGATACTCAAAACCAACCAACACAAAGGATTGGGAGTCATGATGGATCCTATGAAAGAATCAGAAGGAGGTAGAACGAAAGGAAAGAATGATAAAAGAGGAAGACACAGCAATGCGCAGAGGATTCAGCTTCTTGGATCGCAGCTGGTGAACTCAGGTTAGTATCCCACCATAGTCGCAGCTTTAGCGATGACTCCTAAAATTGTTTAATAATGCGGATCACAACCCGGAATATAAGAGGCTGCAAGTGTCCTCTCAAAATACAGCTTATGAAAAGGAAAATAGAGATGGAGAAACCCATAATAGTATTTCTCCAAGAAACCAAGTGTTCGATAGAGGAACTAAAGGAAATAGGAAGGAAGGTCTGGCGCAATTGTGAAGTTATGGCGTCAGGAGCAAGAGGATCAGCAGGAGGCATCAGGATTCTTTGGAACCCTAGAAAGGTCACGCTATCTGGGTTCTTTGCCTCTTTGCTCTATTTCACGGCTGAGTTTCAGGTCTTGGGCACAAATACTAGGGGCTTCCTCTCTAATGTGTATGGCCCCTCAACTTGTAATTTGAAGCAAGCTTTCTTGATTTCTTTGCAATCCCTTAAAGATCAAGTGGGTCATTCACCCTGGATCTTGGGAGGTGACTTCAACCTGATAAGTCATTTTGACGAGAAAAAAGGTGGGTTACGTCAGCTGAGTCCCATCAATGAACATTTCAATAATACTATTGAGGCCCTGGGGCTGGTGGATATCAGGACCCCGAATGGTACTTCCACTTGGAATATTAGGAGAACAGGGGACAGGAGCATAGCTTGTCGGTTAGACCGGTTAATGGTCACTGAATCGATCATGTTAGCTGCGGGGGATATATCAGCGGCAATTCTTCCATCAGTGGGCTCTGATCATCGGCCGGTCAATTTGGAATGGTTGCGCATCGGGGAAAATCTTCGCAAACCCTTCAGATTCGAGCAGTTCTGGTTGCTCAATAAGAAATTCCCGGACAAGCTCAAACAGTGGTGGTTGGACAATCCAGACTTTGAGGGTACGTGGATGTACAAATTCCAGCAAAAGCTAAAAGCTCTGAAAAGTAATATAAAACGCTGGAACCGGGAATCCTTTGGGAACATTTTCAAAGAAAAAATGCGTATTGATATAAAAATGAAAGAAGTTCAGATGAAAGGTATTTCCCGGGGTTTTTTCGGAGGAATTTAAACAGGAAGAACGGTTGCTTCTCCAGGAATTCAATGATAGGGAGAGAGAGGAGGAATTCCTGTGGAAGCAGAAATCAAGGAACTGTTGGTTGAAGGAAGGGGATCGGAACACCAAATTCTTTCATAGAGCGTCCATTCAACACCGTCATTCGAATAGGGTGATGCGTCTCAAAAGAAGGAATGGAATGATTGCGGAAACTCAGGAAGAGCTAGAAGAAACTCTGAACGAGTTCTACGAAGACCTCTTGGATGAACCAGATATCACTCGACGAGAGGCCCAAGCCCAAATCCTACAGGTCATCCCCAGGGTGAATAATGAAGATCACAATGCACTTCTTATGAAACCTATTGGGATGGAAGAGCTAGAGGAATCAGTGAAACAGATAGCAGAGGATAAATCCCCTGGCCTGGATGGGTTCACCACAAATTTCTTTCATGTCTGTTGGCCTTGGATTAAGGAGGAAGTTTTAGCACTGGTGGAGAATTCCAGAAAGTCGAAGACTATCCTTAAAGCCCTCAATGCTACCCACCTATCTCTAATTCCAAAGGAGTCTGGATCGGAAGACCTGGGGAAATTCAGACCGATAGCTCTCTGCAATGTTATCTACAAGATTATATCGAAAGTTATAGCGAATAGATTACAACCGCTTCTTCAGCTAGTCATTTCCCCTGAGCAAGCAGGCTTTGTGGAAGGACGCCAAATAATGGATGGGATAATCCTAATGCATGAGATTATCCACTCCCTCAAAATAGAGAAAATCCCTGGTATGTTACTCAAACTTGACCTCTCCAAAGCTTATGATAGAGTGAATTGGTTATTTCTTGAAAATATTATGAGGAAATTTGGGTTCAGTAAGGATTGGACTAGCTGGATTATGAGCTTGGTATCCTCAGCCTTTTTTTCTATTCTGGTTAATGGAACTCCTTCCAAGTCCTTCAAGGCATCAAGAGGAATCAGGCAGGGGGACCCCCTCTCTCCTTTCTTATTTATCATTGTGGCCAAAGGATTAGGCCGATGGCTGAATCATTTGAAAGAGAGAAACAGAATCAGGGGGCTGACACTTTGTGAAGGTCTTGATCCTCAAACCCACCAGCAGTTTGTGGACGACACGATGCTTATGGGACCCCCCAATGTTCAGGAAGCTAGAGGGATTAAAGAGAGCCTGGATTTATTTCTGCTAGCGAGTGGTTTGGAAATTAACAAGGATAAGTCGCAAGTTTACTTTTTTAACACCCCTAGAATAACCAGAAGGAATGTTATTCAGATTCTGGAATTTTCGGAGGGGTCCTTACCTTCCAAGTACTTAGGAGCTCCTCTAGCGGAATCCACCATCAGGAAGATCTCATGGAAAGATCTTTTGGACAAAATGAAAGCTAAATTGGAACAATGGACCTTCCGTTCATTGAACTTCCGAGCTACACTACCTTGGTGAAGTCTGTTCTCCAGGCCATGACTGTTTACCTATTCTCGGTGTTGGCAGCTCCGAAGTCGGTTCTTAAGCAAATTTATAACTGTCAAAGAAATTTTCTCTGGGGAGGATCTGAGAATTAGAGGAAGTGGGCCCTGATAGATTGGGAAACCCTATGTAAACCAAAATTGAATGGAGGAATAGGCCTTAGGGACCTTGTTAATTCGAATAAGATCATGGGAAGCAAAATATGGTGGAAATGGGTAAACCACATAGAGGAACCTTGGGGAAGATTATGGCATATGAAAGATGCTTCACAATGGGATAAGACCCAACTTATCCGTTTCAACACTGAAGGTCCGGGATCAAGTATATGGAAAGCAACGTTGGAAAACAGAGACATTTTCCAGAAACATAGTTTTTGGGAGATTAAAGATGGGGCTATAGCCTGGTTTAAGGATGATGCATGGCAGCAGATGTCAAGTCTCGAAAGTACGATAATGGACCCGACCCTCAAGCTTATTCTGGAGGCTAACTAGTCGAAGATGGTGTGAGAATTCTGGGAAACGCAGAATGAAGATGACCATTTCCAGGTATGGAATAACAAGGATTGGTGGCAAGCTCTAGTGCCGGAAATGAACATGGAGGAATTTTATATGGAGCTAACAAAACGTAAAATTCCTATCCAGGAGGGTAATGACAAGATTAGATGGGGGTATTCATCGTCTGGGAATTTTAATGTAAAAGAAGCCTTGAAAATCTTGTTGGGTATCCACCTAATGAATGAAGAAGAAAGATGGAAGAAAATATGGAAAGGGCAACTATGGCCAAAAGTGGAAACTTTCTGCTGGCTCCTGTTGCACCGAAGGATTCTAACGTGGGATAATCTGATAAGAAGGGGTTTCATCGGATCGTCTATATGCCCATTATGCAAGCAAAATCCTGAACCTATCAATCACCTGCTAGATTCTTGTCAGTTTGCTTCATTTTTATTGGACAAAGGAAAGGAACGGTTCGGGAAGACAGCCAGGGTAATTGCTGAGCCAGATTTATCAGTGGCAAATTGGCCGGCCAAAGTCTATAAAAATGATATCTTGAATCGGCTGTGGGAGTTATTCCCGGGGTTTGTGGTATGGACAACATGGAAGGAACGTAATAAAAGAATCTTCGAAGGAAAGCAAAATACGCCAATGGAAGTCTGGAAAATTTTGGAAAGTTATCTCCAAGAATCCCTCACCATGACACATTGGAACTAGGAAGTCATGTGTAACGATGTGTAGGAAAGAATTATTTTGAATGCGTGGGGAATTGTAAGTATACCTGTGTGTATAAACAATCCATGTCTTTCATTCTCACAGCCTGTCAGTCCTGATCGGTGGATTCAGCCTCCAGCCGGAGTGTTCAAACTCAACTTTGACGGGGCGGCTAAGGGAAACCCGGGAGATGCAGGTTTCGGGGGGTAGTTCGTGACAGTGATGGTAACATTCTCGGTGTCTTCTGGGGAGACATGGGGGAAAATACCAACAATGTAGTGGATTTAGAAGGTTTAATCAGTGGTTTCAGATGGGAGATCTAGAAGGGGTGGCTGCCACTGGAAGTAGAGGGAGATTCTCTTATCATTATAGCTATGGCGAAGAGGGTGCAATGTGGATCAGCTATGGACAAAGTGGTGCAGAATTGGAGGTGGGAGAGCTTCCTAAGTATTTTGCGATAGATGGTGCACAGGAGATTAGCTCTACAATTTTTGCACGTGAGAAGAAACGGCAACAAGGGGGCGGATGCCTTAGCTAACAAAGGGGTGAAGGCAGGAAGTTCTTTTTGCGGGTGTTCTTTACCGAAGTTAGAATATTGGGTGTTTAGGGAGAAGTGCCTTAGGCTTGCCGTTGAAGATAAAAGACACATGGTGGAGAGACGTTGTGGTAGTACTAGCCATGTGGAGGGCAGCATGGACGAGGGACATGGTTATAGTATAGGCCATGTGGTCCGCCGATCTCTTCAGGCTCCGAATATCACCTTGCTTAGTGATCCTGCCATAATGAGCATCATCACTCCCGATGGCTCACGTCATAGACGATCAGGAGTATGCCAGGAGGGAAGCAATCCCAAGAATGGGATAAGCGCGGTGGAACAATCTGAGCAGGACACGTCTCTTCCTGCTCGCCGGTGATAACCGAAATTTGTTTGGCGGGGACGGTGTTGATCTCAAGGGGGAATTTGCCGGCGGTTTGGGCAGGCCATCGCATCGTGGTAGCTGTCTGCAGCATGATTGACAGGTGTAGGGATGAGTGCACATCAGGTGTAATCTCCTCCCGTACTCTGGACAGAAGGTGGAGCAGCCCCTCGAATAAATGGAGGGAGGATATGTTGAGATTGAGGTTACAGGGTAGTACTTCCAGCGATGATTTCGTGGTATGTTGGAGGTATAAGAGAATGAAGAGATATGTAATGGCCTTCAATGATGGAATGGCAATGAATCATTTGGCTGGATGGGCCGTTAATGAGCTACCCAAGAGGATGGGTATAAGAGTGGTTCGGCAGACCAGTCTTATTGGAATCCCCTGCTGGTACTGTTGGCTTTGGGTTATTTTTAGTAACTTTCCTGTGTTGCCTTCTCTGTGGGTCTTGAGTGCAGATTGGGTGTGTCTAATTTCTGAAAGAGAGTTCATGGCTATGCGCAAGAGAGCGTGTAGTCGTAGAGGGTCGAACCGGGGTGGGGTGTCTGGTTTCCCGGGTGGTGGGGATCTGGAAGCTGGGTTGTCATCGGCCCAGCGACACTCTAAAAACTGGGACCCTGTGAACCCCTAGCCATTTAACTAGAGTGCAATGTATCTGGATGAAGCTTCGTCAAGTGCGAGTTCCAAAATTGCGTATAAAGAAATTGAGTTGGTGAATGAAGTGGAGGCGAGGCTTGGTCGCAAGGTGGCAGAAAGCTCGTACTAGATGGCCAGAATTCTATTGGTAAGGGAAATTCAAGCTCATACCCAGCTAATGTAGAATATTCGTGAAGCCCTGAATGTAATGAAAGGTGGCCAGCAGGCCAATTCTTCAGGGCTCCTTTGATGAAGAAAGTTCTGAAGGAAGTAGTGGACTCTCCTTGGGATAATTTCTTAGAAGAGTCAGACTTGCCTTTCGGGGGAGTTTTAGGTCCCTAGAAGTAATGGCAGAAGCGGTGGGTCTTCTGATGACCCTGGTTTTTGTTGGTTTTTGGTTAGTCGGCCTCCTAGCATCATCGAGAGCTCATGACTGTGCAGAGTTCGGCCGGCGCTGGTGTAGATGGTGTAGCTGGAATTGCAGACGTTCAGCGGGTTATAAGTAAGTCTAGCGGCTCACTTCAATTGTGCCAGTCTGCTCGCAGGCGAAGCTGTCTTTTTGTATTTTGGGTTCTGGCTGTCTCTATGGAACAGACTCTGGATGGTTGTTGTTCTGTCTGTTGAATTGGTCTTCCCTTTATGTTAAGCTGGAAGTAGGGGGAATTATATTTCATCGTTGTATCTGGGTTCAGACTCTTAATGTATGTAATTGAAAGTTTGTAGGTTTTTGAAGCAAGTTTTGTTGGCCATGCCTAGTCTCGTAGGGTGGCTCGAGCTAGAGTAGCTCATTGTAACTTTTTGTATCATATTTGGTTACCCCATTAATAGAAGGTCTCAAGCTTATACACAAAAAAAACATAACAAATAAAACAATACTTTCAACACATTATTCAATTAAATATGAACAGTACAGACAAAGTTAGTCTCATTTCATCTCAACAGAACAACCATACCTTCAACACATTATCCAATTGAATATGAACATTACACACCAGAAAGTAAATGAGTAATCCATCTCTTCTTAACATAACAAAGAAAACAATACTTTTAACACATGATACAATTGAATATGAATATTACAGACCATAAAGCAAATGAGTAGTCCATCTCATCTCAACATAACAAATAAAACAATAATTTCAACACATTATCCAATTGAATGCGAACATTACAAACCAGTAAGCAAATAAACAGTCAAACTCATCTCAACATAACATATAAAACAATACTTTCAACACATTATCTATTTGACTATGAACATTACAAACCAAAAGCAAATAAACAGTCTATCTCATCTCAACAAAAAAAATAAAACATTACATACTAGAAAGCAAAGGAAGAGTCCATCTCATCTCAATTGAACAAATAAAACAATAATTTCAACACATTGACCTTAGGTCAAAAGAGATTAGACAACCTTGATAGAAAGAGTTGTACCATAATAGTTTCAATTAGATTTAGAACCTAAATGTGTAAAAATAAATACCTAACACAATAGTCTTGAAATTTATCCAATAAATTCAAGAAAAAAAAAAAAAAAGAGTGCAATGTCCTTAGATTTGTATATGTACTAAACATCTAACCTACAAGATGCAATATTGACCATTGCTCCTTCCTTAACAATAGGTGTAAAATGCAAAGTTGATGAAAAATGGATGGATGAGTTGGAGACAAAAGTCCAGGTAGGAAGACAATAAGAATACCTGCCATTAAAAAATAGAAGATATTAAAAACTGGAAAAAAATTCTATACAACTCTCCCAATTCACATGCATTAGAAAATATCTCCTTAACTCGTTAAATCTCTCGCAATATATTTAAAATTTAGAATTTTATGGTCAAACCTTACCAAAATCGATGAGGAGATAGCTGCATTATTAGTAATATACTAGGACTGAGAACAAGATGTAAATTGCCGCTAGAATTCAAGATCTCCAATCCGAACGACGTCTTTAATTGCACTATGAATTATTATAAGTATTAATTTATAAGTATATTAATTTATATAGACCAAAATGAGTTTAAAAAAATAAAAATACCCAAACATTCATTGATATAAGAAAGTACCAACCTGTTTAGCTGCTGCCATATTACTGTTCAAGGTTCAGGGTATATATCTTAATATATCTACTTATCCGTTGTCTCGTTCCAAATACTCCTTATCAATCAAGGCTTCAATTCGCTTCTTAATTTCTTCAATTTCTGGGTTGAATGTCCTTCCAACTTGCTGGGCGCATTCAGTCACCAAATCTTTATAACTTAAAACTTTATGTTCTTTCATAATGCGCACAATTGATGCATCAATAACATAATGTCTATCAAAACATCTATCCCTACAAATATACTCAGTACCATTTGTCTTCTCATCCAACAATGGCATTGGCTTCGGAATTTTTACCTTCCCTGTTCTATTTGCAAAATTTAAATTGATTTCGAAATAATCACTTGTACCTATAGTGGTTGTATCTGGATTCTTAAGAAGAATTTTGTACTTGTCACAGGCCAGGGAATATAATAGTCCAGCAGTTTCTTTGTCAGACAAATTCAAGTGAGTCCTGACGTTAGAATAGCTCAACTTTTCAGAAGCATTGAACAACAATAATATTGCTGCTTGGTTAGTTGTTGCTATAATTTCTATAGGCCCTGCATCAAACTTACCAGTTATATTACAGGTTCCCAAGGAATATATCCATGTAAGTTTTCTAGGTTTGGCTTCTGTGGAATAAAAATCTTTGAACACTTCCACACATCTAACCATCTCTGCAGGTACATTAATCTCAGAACTCTTGTATGTTGGCCAAATTCTGGTTCTCAAAACAGTTACATTAAACTCTATTCCAAGATGGATATTTTTAGTATCATGAAGATATACTTGGAATCCACTCTGGCTTTGTAGTGATCTTCTCAAATCTTCAAGCATGTCCCCCATCTTCAATGTCAATTGGCCATCAGTACATTTCTGCATCAACTATGACAATGTGCTCTGCTCAATTGACAATGTGCTCTGCTCAAGATCAACATTTTCACTTTTGTCGATCAAAACTCTACGAGTGAGTTTTTCTCTGTAGAAATCAGCAAACATATATTTATCACTGAGATACTCTACAAATTCCACCACATTTTTAATTATATTATCACGGATTATGTTAGAGACATCATTTTCAAGTGCACTATCATATAGTGTAGCAAGCCATTCTGCACTAGTAGTTCCTCCAATTACTTTATTACAAGACAGCTCAAATGCTTCTCTTAATGCGCTGGAAAAAATAGTTTTGCGCTGAAAAAGATCTGCAGCATATTTCACATGCTTATCACGTAACTCTATAACCTTCCCCACAAATGAAGCCACTTCTTGCAGAAATATAATTTTATCCAATTTTTGTGAGTCATGCAGCATCCACGGGGGGGTCATCTGGAAAGCAATATCCTATCACGTCCATTCATATTGGGGAATAAACTATGACATGGAAATGAGAAAATATATTGCCTTGTATTAAGGGGCCAAGGGGGCTTAATTATGTTATATGGAAATACAAATATTTAGGGTGTATTTTATTACATTTCATGCAGAAGCGGTGGAGTGGAGGCAGAGGGAAAATCAAGTGACAAGGGCACAAGGTATTGAGTTTGATGGACAAGGGATACTCAATCGGGATGTAGAATGGTTGATGCTAATGCTCTATTAAAGGGTTTTCATGTTGCTCATGTGCTTGGTTGGTGAATGGATCTTCACATTGTTAATGGAATTGAGGTAATGAAGGATTAAACTTCTTATCTTTTATGTGATTGTTATCAATTGGAAGTGTAATTTAGGTGCATATTTCATGTCTATAAATCATGGGTATTTCAATGTACCTTTCCTCCATGAGTCTATTTGAATTTTTTTTTCTCTGGAAATTTCCTTTTGTGCGGTCTCTAAAATTATCCCATCCACTAGAGAGAATCTAGTTTTGTGCATTGTGACCTTTTCCCTTTTTAATATTCCTAAAGAAATCCTCATGCAATCCTTGGTTGACCCCATTTGCCCATTATATAAAACACTAGTCTCCAATTCCTTATGACTCTTATATTACAAAAACCAAAACACTTTGTTTTTCTAAAGTTACTCTTCATTTTCACCATGTACTCCATTGTTAAACTCTAGTAATCCTACCATGATCCTACCCTAGGGTATTTTCCTTTGATCTAGAGAAGAGATAACCTAAATAGACAAAAAATGTTATGTGTGGTGACAATGGCCTTCGTTTTAGTTGTCCATAAATTATCATAGATTTTAGGATGCAACATTCCTATTTAGTCTTATTTTATACTTTTTATTTTTATTTTTAAACGTCGTCCAACCATCACCTTCTAGTATTACAAAAAAATTGGACAAGATAATAATAATAAGGAAACTAAAATCTGGTTTTGATAACTGAGTTATCAAAACATGATCTTCACAATAGAACTCCATTTTAACATAACATTGGCAAGCATTCACATGATGTACAAAGAAAAACATGGGAAATACCTTAGTGGATTAAAGATATGACAACCTAATGGCATGAAGTCCATTGGTTGTAGCTTGGGTGGTTGGGAGGAAAGATTGTTGCCCTCCCCACCCAGGTTCAATTCTTGTAAGTGACATGATGCTCTTGTTGAGATAGCAGGAAGGTGATTTTTCTGCTAGAAAAAAAAACCTAATGACATGAAGACCAAGTAACTCGTTGAATAGCCAAATTCTGGTTCTCATAATAAAATGATAACCATAAACCCTAATTTACCTTGGCCCTTGTGGAAACCAAGGACATGATGCAACCCAAGTTTAGGCCACTCTTAGGTTTTTCATGCAACTAAGGAGCTGATGCATAAATTAAGCTATACAACCGTATGCAAGCCTAAGTTAGACTATGCATAACTTCAACACTTACATGCTTTGGATTTTTATGGATGCATCAGCTTCGTGTGTTAAGGTAAGCTGACTAATCTAAATATGCCACCCAATGATGGAACATGGGTATAGACTGTCCAACGATCAGCCGAGAGCCATTTAATAAAACAACTGCAGAATAGTACGGTGCAACCAGCCTAGTTCCATCTCACACCGTTGATCATGAGTTGGTAGCTGGAGGAGACCTGCGATCTGCGGTGGGTAATTATAGCGTGATCAATGCTGCCTAAACCCTAGCTCAGAAGTCCGTCCACCGGTACTCTCGGTAAAAGAAACATCGTGAAAAGTGTTGGTAACAATTCTTTGGTTGTTTTGCCGGGTTAATGCGCGGGCTACTGCTCTTCCTGGGGCAAGAGCAGGGCCGAGTAAGCTTTGCATGGAAGAACCAGGTAAAGGAAAGAATGCCCCCAGCTAATGAACCTGCGGGAAGCATGGTTTCTCAGTCATGTGCCAAGGAGGAAAAAAAATTGCGTTGAAAGATACCACAAAGCCTGCGAGGGTTTTGGGCAACGCTCGAGCTCACCGGTGTTGACAAGGTAAGACCTCTGTTTGAAATCTTGTCTTTTATTTTCACTAGCAGACAGGTTTAAGTCAAGACATTCATCCCAGCTCAGGGATACTAAAACTGGTCGTACCTTGGTGCAGGAGCAATGTTAGGATGTGGTCTTAAGGAAAGATGGGTATCAGGCTCCTTTTCGTCAATAGCTCAGAGACTACTGATACCATGCAAGGACCACGTAGCCCACTCAATAGGTATGCCCTCAGAACGGAATTGCTCTACGGTTGTGCTGTAAAGATTGTTAAATGTTTTTATATGTTGTTTTAAAGCCTAATTAAGCCTCGTATTACAGAGATAACAGTGGTTTTTAAGGTGAGGTTGGGCGAATGCCGTTTTAAATGTTTAACATTAATTATATAACTTCAGAGATTTGGAACATCCAACGATGGTGAATAGAATTCCCAAAGCCGCTCTGATTATAAGAAAAAGATAGAAGTTTACTCATTTTAAAAGCATGTTCTTGACAATATAGTTTTCTTTTACAGTTTAAAACCCTTCTCTGATAAATGTTTATTTTGTTTTGCACAACCAAAGTAAAAGATTCATGCATCTTCCCTAACGCGGCCCTATTTTTAGTTTTATGCATGATGTTTTCCCCAAGCCATGATGACCGTAAAAGCCCAGATGGGGTCTAAGCATAGGATACCGAGATCAGAGATGGATAAATTCTTCTTTATAAGTATTTAAATGCATAGGATTTCAGCTTTTCCAATACTGGGTATAATAAGCCTATGTAATGTCTGTCCTGTTTTGTTCAAGCCGTAAAGGAAATATATGTCTTTATCTCTTTATTTGATATATTTTATGCATGCTATGCTATCACGGTTCGACAGATAGAAGATTAAATATATGCATGTTTTCTTTCTGAAAGCTTTTTAAAAAGCGGGAATATATAATCTGTAATGACCATCATGAATAAAAGGATAGAGTGTAGAGAAGTACCACTAACAACATTTAAGGTACCTGAGTTCTACGAACAGTCTATATAAACCTCTTATCTAATATAAACCATTCCACCGCACGAGTATTATTTTCGATTTCACAACTAATCTACATGCATGTAAAAAGATAATGCGATCTAGTTCAAGAATCTATCTTCATGCCTCCTAGCTAAGAAGCTAGATTCTTGCTAAATGCATACTTGAATTTATAATCTAGGATTGTAACCAGTAAAGTAGTATATAAAACCATTGGTACAAATAGATCATTTAGGTTAGAAATCAAATAGCACTTAACCAGCAAATAAACCTTTCTATAATATGAACAGATCATTTAGTTTGGAATTCAAGGATACTTCACCAGTAAAACATGGCTTTGGCCTCCAAAATTCGCGGTCAAACTTCGGATTCGCCACTATTTGCTGGGTTCTAGAGTTTCTGGGAGGTGTTTCACCCAGATTTCCTAGAACTAAGGTTTTTTTAATTATTTCATCGAGATTTCCTAAAAGAGTAATTTTGAGAGGCATTTCACCCAAATTTCCTAAAACTAGGATTTACTTTAATTATTTCGCTCAGATTTCCTAAAAAAAGGGTATTTTTGGAATTACTTTCCCCTCAATACCTTGAATCAAGGATTTTCACCCATAAATTTCTGATCTCTAATAGTATATTTCACAATGGGGATTTAAGTGATCAACATTTGGGAGACACACCATATATGCTTGTTGTTAAAGATATCATTTGATTTCTTTGTCATAGGGTAGAATATTTCTCGTGTGACATGCTCATATATGAGTTAGTTGCGTTAGCAGTTGAGTTCCTCTCATATGTCATGAAGAACTATTGGGAGTCATGGGATTGATGTTTTCAAAATGATTTGACATGGGTTGTTTACATTTTTGTCTATGGACTCTGCTCTCAATGATTCAGGTGGGCTGCAACACTATTCTTCTTATGATGGCAATATTAGCATATTTTGGTGGGCATGCATAATAGGGATTTTGTTTGTTACATTTTGATAATATGATATAAAGGCGGTACTAAAATTGAGTTGATAAAAATGGATACCTACAATATCTGGTGAAATTAGGGGGTTTCTTAATTGGAAAGGTATATTGGGAGGGGGTTCAACAATACAATTTTAGGAAGCATTTTCCAATATTTAGTGAAATTAGGGATATTCTTTAATATCTTGCGAACGGTCGTGCTATGTAACAAGTTCATTGAGTGAACCCCCCGTGGCAGCATCATAGCATCTTCAGCCTGTTTAACAAGTGGAGTTACTTCACCAATAACATACTGCTTAAAAATATTTGCAATTGATTCCCATCCATTAGGTATCCTATCAAAGAGCCCGTGCATCATCAAAATATCGTCATTTCTGTGGTCCCTAAGCAAAGCAAGGCAGCCTGAATGTTGATTCTCCAGAAAATGTGTCATATAGCAGGAAAGGAGTCCATTTTCTACTTTGTCTAATACCTTCTGCTCGCTAGTCACATGCAAATATCTAGCAACTCTGTCCCTTTCGTGTATCACACATTCTTCAACCTTTGACATGTAGTCCGCATAGGAATGTTCTAAAATCCATGAAGCAGCCTCCCAAGAATAGTAAGCTCCGATATGTTCCATGATGGCCACTTCAAAATTATTTATATAGAAATCCATTTCAACCTCGACAAAAAGGGCCACAACATCTTTCAGCAGAGTGCCATTAGTTTGCACTCCTTCACGCTCTCGATCAATAAGAGAAATCACTGCATCCTTCACATTGACTCTGTTGGCTTAAACTGACCCAGAGGTTTCCAAATAGACCCAGGTTCTTTGTGGTTCTCCCTTTTGACCAACAAAACCCCTTTACACCGGCCCTTTCGGCGACAACTTGCGAGCAGGTTGAGGTCTCACCCAAGGTGTATCTTATGGGGTACTACGGAATCAGGTTTCCACAGTACATGATGAGTTGTTTATATGAACAAGCTGCGTAGTGCAGGATAGGAGGAGGGCGTTGCGGGTCAAAGTGATGTGGTAAGCAGCAGGATCTATGCTGCCAGCGGCTACAGTGCAGTGATGGCAACACTGCGGACCTCCCTAAGGGCTTCTTACTGCTGCGAATATTCTACTGGAACTGCGAATCAACCACACTTATCCTCTACTTGGAAGATGTTGATGTATATGTAACTTTGGAATGTATTTCACATATATGTATATTGTATTCCTATAGAGATGTTATTATTCCTCTATACAGAAGTGCCTTCATTTATATTGTAAGTGTCGTAACTTATACTTGATGGGTTATTAGACCACCTTGTTGGGGTCGGCCCTGTATAAGTCATGTGGGTCAAAGGGTTATTAGACCACCCTATTGGGGGTCGGCCATGTGGGTCAAAGGGTTATTAGACCACCCTAGTGGGGGTCGGCCCAGTCAGCATTATGTTAAGTGATTAAGTTGAGGCCGACCTAGTTGAGTAAAGGTCAAGTCAAGTTAGTGTATAAATAGAGAGTGTGTCTCTCTCATTTTACACATTCTATTCTCTCACTCACACTTGGGAGAGTGGCGCACTTGTGGAGGAGGAGGCTCTGCTACTAGGAGAAGACTATCTCTTGTCTTTTGGTTGTACCTTTGCTCTATCTATCTCTGAGGAAGTTAATGGGGTTTTTCACCTTTATGGTTTTCCCCAAGTAAACTTTGTGTCTCTTGTGTGCATGCATTATTGTGTCCATGATTGATATGCTGTAGATTTGCTGTACATGTTGTTCTCTCAGTTACGATCCTAGATCATATTGAAGTAAATTCTGAAAATTTAACAGAAGATCTTGGAAAGGTTAAGGCACTGAGATGAATATCACTCATCCATCCATTTAGGCACTTACGGGTTATCTCTCTAGCATTCATTCAAGGACTTGGATTATTACAACATGAGCTGAAATGATAGACGCGACTAACCATGCTGCGTTCTTCATTGTGGTTAAGAAAGTATTAAACTTAAATGACTGATTCGCGATCCTAACATATAATCGAAATGTTTGTCATTCATCTGTTCCCGTGGAACCTAGCATATCATTCCCAAACTTCTCCTATTGGTAAATGCATATCAAAGTTCTCCTATTACAGCATGCAATGAAACATTCAAACATTCATTCTACAGGCAATACAGACAGTCATTCATTCATAAAACATAATCGCATAACACAGGATTCAACGTGGTTCACTTCCCTGGATGGAAAGCTACGCCCATAAGAACGGTTGGTAATATATTTCTTTAAAAAGGGATGGGCAACTGTTCTTAGTCTATGCACTCAGCTGCAGACTCCCCTTTCTCTCGGCTAGTTCCCTGCGCACACAGCTGCAGAGCCTTTACAATATTCTTAGCCCGGAGATATTTCTCAATACACAAGGTTATATTATGAGTATTCTAGCAACTAGCATCTAACCCCCAAACATAGAGCAACCCATTCCATACAAAATTGTCTTCTTAAATAGATCATGCCCGAAGCTCATGTCTGTACAATGTCGAAGACCTAAAACCCAAAACCCTAAGGGTTTCCAAAACTGCGTCGGTTTTCCAAACCGGCTTGCTGACTCCTGGTAGCATCTGTTTGATCATGGCGGATGTCCACGTCCTCATCCTATCTCTATTAGCCTTCCTGTCGCACGCATGCCTACAAGCTGCTTCTGTCAAACCGTTTCTCTCTAACGGTTTCACCTTCCAAGCGTGCCAAACGTCGCTTTCCTTAACAACCCGCACATGGCCGCCTTCCTGATTTGCTTATGTCCACCGCTCGGCAATCCTAGAATATGTTTCCAAAAATGGTTTCTACTGGTCCCACCGGTACTTTCACCCGATACTTGTCCAGCACACTGCTTTGTTGGATCCACGCGGTCTCCTGACTTTGCAGCACTGTTTCTGTGTAGTACTGGTCTTCGCATCATGGCCAACACTTCGATGCTACATGCAACTCCGCAGTCTAGTCAAAAGTTGGATGTTTCGCGCAACTTCGCAGCATCCTCAATACTTAGCCAAAATTGTATTTCTGAGTTGTGCTCAACTCAGCTTTCCCTACTTATCTCAAAAAGTTGTTTCCAAAACTTTTGTCTCAACCTAGGCCCAACATGCCCCTAACACTTACATGTGGCTCATCCCCGAGCCACTTGCTGCTTCAGTTGTGTTTGCTCTGCTCCACGACCGGTGGAACTAGTTTGGCCACGAACTCATTATATACGCCAAGCAACTGTTTCATTGCTTCTTTGGTATCCTTCTTAACCTGCTGAACTGTCTTGAGAAGCGCTGGAGTTATCTATTCTCCAATCTAGTCCTGTACCTGCTCCTGGTTTTCGCGCAGTTCCTTTAGCTTATCTTCTATTTGCTGCGACATTGCCATGGCGTCGTCCATGAGCTGCTGCGACTGATTATCCATTTCAGTCTCCTTTTGTCATAGTGCCTGGACTTCCTTCTTTAAGTTGGATATCTCCTTGTATCTCGGTATCCTCTCCCTAGGTGGCAGAGCTTTGACCTCTACATCTAATTTGTCTAATGCGGTATGTTTTTCCTTTACCGCGGTCTTCACTTGCTGCAGCCCCTGCTCCTCCTCGAGGGCGGTGAATTCCTTGGAAACTTGTTCCAACAGATCTTGGCACTGAGCCATGCTACTCGTTATGCTCTGCGCAGCGGTATTGATGGCCTGGTCTCTCAGCTGCAGCTCAGTTAATCACACCTATATGTTCATTTGTGCCTTCAACGAGGTAATATTAGCCTGATAGAAAATTTCCTTATCTTGCATCTTCGACTTCAAGGATCTTACCTTGTCCTTGGTCCTCAGAACTGTATCTGCAAGATCATCCTAGAGTTCTATACCTTCAATATCCCGCGCAACATTGGATATGGTCGTCTCCAAATTTTGTCGGCGGTCCCGTTCATTTTGTAGCTCCATTTCCGCGTGTAGCTGAATTTGCCTGCTTGCTGTGGTGAGATCTGCTTGTAACTTCATCGACTCCACCATCCGGTCATGCATCTCCTCAATGATCTGCATGTGGATGAAGTGCAATAATGGTAATGGGATTTTGGCTAAGTCGAGCTCTACCCTCTCGACTCCCTTTGTGTCCAACATGACTTGTTCTGCTATTGGAAATGCAATTGCCAATGGGTCCACATGGACAATTCTAGTCTTCGATGGCAGCGTTATGGCTAGCTGCGGCGGCATTTGTTGCGAGGTTCCTGCCGACCTCCCTTCAGCTCCTGCTTCTCGCGGCAAGGTTATGCTCTTCTGGACATCATCCATTTTCTTCATTAGGCCTTGCATTGCGAGCCGCATCTTATGTAGGTCATCTTGGATGACCTTATCCTTTTTATCTTTTTCTTCCATGAGCTCCTTCATCTGGTCTGAGACTGTTTCGGCTATCATCTCATAGTCATCATCATTGAGGACTGCCTCCGATTGGATCTTTGTGGCCTTCACCTTCTTCCTCGACTTTGGCTTCTACGAAGTCTCAGGTTCTTTTCTCTTCCCTGTTTCTTCAGTGATTGGGCATGAGAGCAGGATTGGCTCATCTTGTGCTAAATCTGTCTCCATGTCCATAACTTCTACGCAGAACTCTGGTGGCCAATCTTTCATGAGGTCTTCAATGTCCTGCTCATACATGATGTAGTTCCCTGGGAACCACTCTGGTTTCTTCGTTTGTGCTTTCGGCGATATGAAGATACATTTCATATCCGCCTCAAAGTTGATGATGCAGATATACTTTGCCATGACCTGCTTTGTAATGCGGGCTGTCTTCGTGATTGCATTGCGTAGCTAAATGAAGTACTGGTAGAAGACTTCTATCGTCGCATGGTGGTGCTCTACATTTATGTTTTCCCAGAGGTTGACGAACTTAAACCCTCTAGGATCATTGGTGTCCATAATGAGACCCAGTTCCTTCCATCCACAAAAAGCAATCAGGATGATGAGCCAGGTGAAATGGAACTGGCCGCCATTCACCTACGTGTCGTTGAGTTCTTCAAGGAACTCATTCAACAGAAACTGACACCAATTAAATTTGGTGCCTTCAGCCACTGCGGCACCAAGGAGTATTGCGGCCGCAGGCACCTCCAAAGGCCTAGCTGTTCTGAGTATCTTTCCTGTGAGCAGTTGTGTTACAAATCTTGTTTCTCTGTCCTCTATATCTTCCATTGGGAACCCTCTTTTTCCCTTCACCACCGGGTGAGTTTTCTTCAACTTCTCAACAGCCTCTTTATCTTTGCTCTTCTTCTGGAATAATTGCTTAGGATCCTTACCGCGCTTGCTTAGCCTAGTAAAGCGGTGGATCAAATCGATATTGATATCGATGTTTTTGTTGAGCCATAGATATCCTTGGTGGATTCGCTCCATGAGTGTCCAAACCACGATATTATGTTCTGGAGACCGGCCAAAATGTGGCAATCTGAGCAAGTTTAGTAGCCCCGAATGAATGACAGGTGTTAGCCAGCTCTCGGCAACCACGTTAAGAACTCCCTTAGCATCCTTTTTCCAGCACATATATTGGTCTGGTTGAAAATCTAGGTACTTGGGGACATCTGGCTCGTCCTTCTTCATTCCCAAGAGGTCATAATCCTCCCATTTGCATTCTGCTATCTTTCCCAATAGATTCTTAGAAGTGTGTACATGTTTTGAGATAGGTGATAGCAGGATGTCATATCTCACATTCTTGGACAATTTAAACACAGGGGCATTCAGTGCCCGCTGGGAGATATATTTGGGTGTCATCTTCAAGGGTTCTTTCTGAAAGACTGGCGATTTTTGTGCCGAGGAGCCCATCTTTATGATGTTGGTTCGAGGTGCAGTTACGTCTTTTCCTTTATCTTTCGCTTTTTCCTGCATTGTCGGATTAATTCTTGGTGATCTGTGGGATCCCTCACCTTGTTCTACGGAAACCTTCTTAACTAGAGTTTTCATTAATTGTTGAATTCCTTCGTGCTGAAAGATCCTCAGTGCTGAAAGATCCTCAGTGCTTCTTCAATGGTGAGTTCTTCTTCTCTATAGGAAGGTTTGGACATTCATTAATGAGATAGCGGCTAAGGCAGACGGAATACAAATGGCTACTAGCTCAGAGAGGTTAATCACAGGAAAATTCTAAGTGGATGGTAACACCCACGAGTCTCCCAATGGTGTTATTTATAGGTGCGGCAGATCCTCTCCTGCACCCTTCAATGGCTAGATAGGCATTTAATGTGGTGTCTGTTGGTGAATTTGAGCGGATCCTTTAGTCTTTTCCATCATCAGCATGCTCAAAACGGCTATCTTTTCTTTAAATGCTGAAGCGGTTGCTGCAACGGTCATCTAACAGCTATTTTTCAGAAGAGCCATGCAACGGCTATTTTTATCTGAGTGTTGCACCGAACTGCATGGCAAGCCATTTGCAACCATGTGCGGCTACTTCGTAGTGCCAAAAATTTCCAACTACGCAGCTTCCACCCTTTTTCTTTTTTTTTTTCCCTCTGCACAGCTTCAACAATGCTGCACGGTACATAGATCATTCTTCTTATTATACCTTCTTCCTTTTATAATACATGTATAGACTCCTTTATATTTCTAGTGTCCAATTTCAACTGTACTTGACACTTAGAACTTCCTTCCTTTGCTCATTACTTAGGGTTTTACGAAGCAGTGCTATCATGGTATAACTTTAGTCTGCTTCCGTTTATCAAGGTTGGCAAGGTATCACCAGCTAAATTGGCTAACTGGACTGCACCAGTGTTAGTAACATGTATCACAATATATGGGCCAAGCCAATGCATCTTAAATTTACCAGGGAATTTCATGAATTTGCTATCATACAGAAGGACTAGATCACCTACCTGAAAACACTTGCTCTTTATATGGCGATCATGCCATGCTTTCTCGCGGTCCTTCTGAGCTTGCTGGTGGAAGCCTGCGATGAAGCGATCTTCCTCCAAGCCCAGTAAGTGTAGCAATCTTTCTTCTAGAGCTTCGCAGTCTTTCATCCCTATGAATGCAGCGATTCTTAAACTAGGGACAATATATTCCATAGGCATTACAGCCTCCTGCCCATAAACCAACCGAAAGAGTGTCTGTCCTGTCAATTTCTTGCATGTGGTCCTGTATGCCCATAACACAGATGAGACGCATAGGTCCCAATCATCTCTATTTACATTGCATATCTTAGTGAGTGTGTTCTCTAGTATTTTATTGAAAGCCTCTACAGTACCATTTTCCTATGGATGATATGGAGTACTGTGTTGATCTCAAATGTGGAATTCCTCTGTAAGTGCCTCAATAGTCTTGTTCAAGAAGTGAGTACCTTGGTCACTCATCAGAATCTTCGGACAACCAAATCTGGTGAGTATTTCTTCAAAAATAAACTATGTAGCGGTACTGGTGCTGTAGCCCTTGACTGGTTTTGCTTCTGCCCATATGGTGAGGTAATCAATAGTAGTAATAATATACCTTGCACCCATTCTTTTTCCTGGTGGGTTTATAGGACCCACAAAATCAATTGCCCATTTTTCAAATGGCTGCAGTGTCAATTGTGGATTCAATGGCATCTCATCTCAGCGTGATGGTTTCCCTGTCTTCTGACAGACATCACATTTCTTGCAATGTTCTTTGGCATCTTTATGGAGCGTAGGCCACCATAGTCCTGCATGCAATATCTTCTGTGCGGTAGCCTTTCTTGCATAGTGACCTCCCGCGATTCCTGAGTGTGCGTCCGCTAGAATAAATGGCTTCTCATGATCGAGTACACACCTGCGCAGGACTTCGTCCAGTCCAAGTTTGTATAACTGACCTACAATTATAGTGAAGTCCGCAGTGCACACCACTAACTGTTTTTTCTGCTGGACAGAGAATTCCTGCGGTGCCAGCCCTGTGGTTAGGAAATGAATGATATCCTTGTAATAATCATTGGCAAGCTATATAGAAAATAGCTGTGCATTAGGTAGACTATCTTCAATGTTCATCGGCTCCTCTCCTAACTCAATCCTTGACAAATGATTGGGTCCCAAGTTCAGTCTACCAGGATTAACAACAATCTCAAAATCATACTCTTGGAACAACAATAGCCATCTGCATATACGTCCCCCTAACACTGGCTTATTGACTAGGTATTTTAATGCAGAATGGTTAGTAAACATAAGGAAGTGTGATCCCAGTAAGTAGTGTCTAAATTTCTGTAGGGCATATACCATCGCAAGGCCTTCCCTCTCAGTAGTAGTATAGTTCTTCTCTGTTGTTGAAAGCTTTTTGCTAGAAAATGTAATAGGGTGGTCAATACCTCCCTCTCCTGGCTGAGCTAACATGATCCCCAGGGCAATACATGATGCATCATCATGGACATGGAATGGCTTTATCCAGTCCAGAAAGACTAGAATCGGTGCAGTCACCATCGTTTTTTTCAATGTATCAAAACCATGTTCGCATTCTACATTCCAAATGAACGGTGCGTCTTTCTTCAGCAGCTTCTCCATTGGTGCGGTTATCTGTGCATAACGCTTTATAAATTTCCTGTAGTATCCAGTATGGCCTAAGGTAGAACGCAACATCTTGACTGAATTTGGTGTTGGCAAGTTTGTGATTACTGCAATCTTCGCAGGGTATACCATCAATCCTTGCTTACATACAATGTTGATACGAACCGTTACACCAAAACCTCGAGATGTTAGTGAAGGCCGCCCACTAGGATCTTAACATCCCACCACGCTCTGCAGTCCAGACTTTGGGCTGGATGTGCGCCCGTACGGTGGTGTCCCCTTTGCACCGTACGAGCCCCAGGCGAACACTGCAATGCCAATGTTTCCACCCACTCTGTGACTTGAACCTTAGTGGAGGCTCTGATACCAAATGATACGAACCGTTACACAAAAACCTTGAGATGTTAGTGAAGGCCGCCCACTAGGATCTTAACAAATGTGGCCAAGTAAAATTCCATAGGGCACACAGAAAATACACTTCTTCAAATTCAAGGATATTTGATGCTGTTGACACTTTTCTAGCATCATTCTGAGCTTCGCACAATGGTTTTTTAATAGACTAAACACAGTCCAATCATCAAAGTATGCTTCTAGAAACTTGTGCATAAAATATTTAAATGCTGCAACGACAACTTTGGAGAATATGGCAGGTGTGTTCTTCAGACCAAAAGGCATGACGGTGTACTGGAATGACCCCCATTCTGTAGCAAATGTCATCTTATGCCTATCCGCGGGATCAATCCTGATCTGATGATACCCGGAAAAACCATCAGTGAAAGAATAGGCCTCATTCCCTCCAACATTATCAAGCACTTTATCTGTGAAAGGGGTAGGGAATTGGTCATGCATGGAAGCATCATTTAGTTTTCTGAGATTAACTTAAATCCTGATCTCGCCTTTTTCTTTCTTATCTTGAAAAACCATGGGGCCAATCCACTTGGATTCTTCGACTGGTTCAATGATTCCTTCCTCTAGCATCTTATCTAGCTCTATGCGGACTTTTTCCTTGTAGCGCAGATTTAATCTGTATGGCCTCTGCTTGACAGGCTTAGTACCTGGCTTTAAAGGTATTTTCATGACCCCTAGGTCTCCCAAAATTCCTTTCATTTCTATAAATTTTGTCCGAAACAGTTCCTAATACTCATGTAATGTGTCCATGATCTTTGCAATAGTTTGATCATCCCAATAATCTCCAATGGCTACGAACTTCGGCTCTTTGTCTGTGCCAATGTTCACTTT
Organism: Larix kaempferi; assembly: GCA_027924585.1. NCBI lineage: Eukaryota > Viridiplantae > Streptophyta > Pinopsida > Pinales > Pinaceae > Larix > Larix kaempferi. The sequence continues at coordinate 9,274,458 of BSBM01000259.1, read as the reverse complement.
TTGTGTTTTCACTGGTCCAGTCATATCTGGAATTTCCAACGGAGGTCCCTCTACCTCGCGCACGCCTTCCGACTCTGGTATATCTATGTTGCGCGGGTCCTTCTCATCATCTTCATTTGTATCATTGGTATCTTCAGCTAAGTTGTAACACTCGATAAAGTGCTCTTCATGTTCCTTCCATTCTGATTGTAGGTGCACAGGAACGCAATCTGTCCCAAAAAACTCCTGCAATGTTATGTTTTTATGAGGACAATCATCCTGGAATATGCACTTCTTGATTAGCTGTAATGCTTCATGGATTAAAGGACTCTCATCTTCAAAACTGAAGTGCTTCTAGAAGTTCGCAGTGAGGAGCTCCCAATCAGTGAGTTCATTGCGCAGCTCTAGGTCGAGGTACCATTTCTCTGGGATACCCGCATCCAATGTATGTACAAATAAATGTAGCCATTCTGTAAGTGGTCTTCCCACCCATGCCTTTGAACAAAATTCAATATGCTGACTAGGGTCTGTCTGTCCATTATACTTTTCAAAGGGTAAATTAACCTTTTCGGCAAACCGGATCTGCATCTTAGTTCTGCATTGATCCCAAGTGATCAATGTCTTCTTATGTGCATTCCACCATCTAGCAGGTGTATCGTGCAATGCTATATCTAAAGCTGGTAGTCTATTCTCATCTGGGATAGCTGCAGTATATTCCCTTATGAAACTGTAAACATTAGTAGAACCATCATATGTGGGAATAGGACTCACCTCTTTTCCAATCCAGCGCAGTGATTTTGTAACCTATGTACATCTTCTTGCTGATACTTCATGCATGCGGCTTTGCCAATTCTCTAGTCCTGTATCTGAATCAGAGATACAAGAAGTGTCACATCGCCAGCTGAGTGTACCGTCCGCAGTGGGATTAATGTAGTCTTTCTTGTTCGCAGTCAGTTGGTATATTCGGTCTAAATCTTGAGCTTGGGATTCCTCCTGAATTGGCTCACTGTATCTGTCACCATCTTTAGGATCCAATGGTGTGATGACCCGAAGATGCTTCCCTTAAAAGATCATCTTCTTTGTCTTCAAGTTTATGATAGCCAAGTTATCCATAGCCCAATCAATTCCCAATATTGCTGGAAAGGGTTGACTATCATCCACCATTTCAATAACTTCAAAGTCTGCATGACTCTGTACTCCGTCGATGTCAGCTATTACATTAGCTAAGCGGCCAAAAGGTATGACCTTCTCTTGATTAGCCATTCTTAACTGGATAGGTGACTAGAGCAACTTTGGTTGACCCATCTGCTGCCATGTCTGCTTAGTCAAGACATTCACTTCTGATCCCAGATCAAGGATGACTTCATCCATTTCAAAATATCCTATCTGCATAGTGAGCCTCATCTCTCGACCTATTCTTTTTTGCTTCCTTATATGATGTACAGTGCTATCTGGAGTCTTTGTTGCAATCTAAGGTTCATACTGGCTAATGAGATTTTGGAGCTCTACTATGGCTTTCTCACTTTTTAGTAACTTCATGCAGCTTCGCAAGAACTCTGCAATAGAAGTGCGGACATCTGTCGCAATGTTTGTTTTATCATAAGGAGTCGGCATGTCTTCAAGATGCGGTGTTTCATTGCGCAGCGGGATCCTTGATGACTTATCTGCTGGTTCTCTAAAGGTATCCTGTGCGTCAATGAATATATCCTTGTTCTTCTGTAAATTAAGAGGGGGTGCTTTTCCTGGAGCTTTCCTTATCCATGTTGTTTCAAGGGGATCCTTCTTCATATGTTCCTCCCTTGATGTTGAAGCTTTCGCTCCTCTGTCGTAGCCTATCTCAGCGCCACTATGCGTGACCACATTGATGCTTGGATCCACTAGTCTATTTTCTACTGCGATCCACTGGACATTTGGATTCGGAGCCTCTGTTCGTCTTCTCTTGTGCATTTCCACCTCTAATACTGGGAAATCTTCAATGACATGCTCAAATGATTTACAATAATTGCATGTAGTGCATGGGTTAACACAATCTCTAGATACGTGACCAGGTTGGCCACAGTTATAACAAATGACTTGGCAGCGGCCTCTTCCCTGCGCCAGACCAGCATTTCTTCCTCTGCCGCGATATCCACCACCACGACCTCTGTATCCTCCTTAGTAATATTGTGTGTTATCCTGCTTAGGCTGATTTTCTTCCTGTACGCGGTATATGCCAATGCCTCTCATTGCGTCCTATCTCGTTTTCTTTCATTCATTAATTCATATGCGCGACAGTTGGATTCATCATGTCCAACCGACTTACAGAAATTGCAGTATAAATTCTTAGGTGTTTTAACATATTTCTGGATGAGGTAACAGTCTTTAGGTCTATGTCCCGAGGTTTTGCAAATTTCACACCATGGGGCCTGATTCTGGTTTAATGGGTTAGGTGCACCACTGTTAAGGTAGTCACGGAATAGAGGGCAATGTTCGCAGTCATGACCTTCTCCTTTACAACTTGTACACCAGATGTCTTGTCTAGGTTCATATCTTTGTTCTTTACCATTTTTCATACTTTGTAGTTCAAGTGTTAGGGTGGTCAGCTGGTTCTAGATCTGAGACATCCCCGAACTAGTATCACCAATCGGCGAAGCTTCCAACTTCATTGGAATTTCCAAGGCCTCTGCCTGGGATAGAACCTTCTATTGCATCAATGGTAATCTAATATGGGGTAATAGCGCAGCAATAAACCATTCTTTATGCTGTTATGGCAGTATAACAAAACTTACTTGGTCTAACAAGGTCTTAAACTTTTGATCAAATTCCCAGACCATTTCAGTTGGTCTCTGCTTTATTTCCTTTAACTCAGTTACACACTGAGATTCAGACTTTGGTTTCTTGAACTCAGCCACCAGCACGGCTTTAATTTCTGCGAGGGTTCTAGGCTGTATCTTAGAGTATTTAATAAACCAGTGTAAAGCTCTGTCTCTAAAGGTGGTGATGAGCTGTGCTTATTTCACGGCATCATCTTGGATTTGTCTTGCACTCCATATGGCTTCGCAAAGGAACCAATGCTGATCAGGGTCTTCTAGGCCAGTTCCTTTGAATGTTGACAGTTTCATCTCCGTGTTTGGAATTGTGCTACTAGGTGGTGGAGCATCGGGATTAGTGCACGGCTACTGTAAGGGAATTTGTGTAGTAAAGACAAATGGGACTATCGGGAGAGATGGACTAGGTTGAGTCTTCTATAGGGTGGGTTGCGTAGCGGGTAGGTTTTGAGATAAAGGTGGTGCGGTCTCTGCATCCGGTGCATTCTCAAGAGTAAATGGTGGTACGGCTTTGTTGTCAATGTTACACAGGATCTCAATATTAATATGGAGTCCAAGGCCTCCCACATTCTTATTAATTTTATATCTCTTACCACTTCTAAAAGTATGTGTCTCTTTGTCATAATCAATATATGTATTATTTATCATGACAAACTTCCAGAATATTACTGCATTCTTAAAACACCTTCCTCAGCTAACAACATCTTAATGTATAGACTGAGATTGTTCAGAAACTTACCTTGGAATCCTCCGAAAAAGTTTGCTTTTGCTCGACTGTAGGATTTGAGTGTGTCTACAGTGAATTTTGTTACAAAGCCTTCTAGCATATGATCGACCCAATAATCAACTGAGTGTGACAATGGGCTGTCTAACGCTTTGAGCTGCGCTGTGAGCTCGAGATTCCACTCTGTAGGAATCCCTCCCTGAAAACAAGTCTTATTTTCTGCGAGCCGCGAGATCCAAGCGTGCAGCTCGTTTGGAAACGATGCCCAAAAAATCTCATGAATATCGTCAAATAGATACCTCTCTGACCACTATGTGTCACTTAGACGCGGATGTCTATTCTCTTGTCTGTTAAAATCTCTTATGGTCTTATCCCACCAAGCTTGGATTTCTGTCTTTTCAGGATGCCAAATGTTAGATCCTTCAGGGAACTAATATTCTTCTTCACACATTGCAACGACAACTCATCATGGATTCTAGTCCTGGAAACGGAACCATTTGTTGGCTTAAACTGACCCAGAGGTTTCCAATTAGACCTAGGTTCTTTGTGGTTCTCCCTTTTGACCAACAAAACCCCTTCGCATCGGCCCTTTCAACAACAACCTGTGAGCAAGTTGAGGTCTCACCCAAGGTGTATCTTATGGGGTACTGCGGAATCAGGTTTCCACAGTAAATGATGAGTTGTTTATATGAACAAGTTGCGCAGCGCAGGATAGGAGGAGGGCGCTGTGGGTCAAAGTGATGCGGTACGCAGCAGGATCTATGTTGCGAGCGGCTACGGTGTGGTGATGGCAACACTGCGGACCTCCCTAAGGCTTCTTACTGCTACCAATCTTCTACTGGAACTGCGAATCAACCGCACTTATCCTCTACTTGGAAGATCTTGGAAAGGTTAAGGCACTGAGATGAATATCACTCATCCATCCATTCATGCACTTACGGGTTATCTTTCTAGCATTCATTCAAGGACTTGGATTATTACAACATGAACTGAAATGATAGACGTGACTAACCGTGCTGCATTCTTCTCTGTGTTTAAGAAAGTATCAAACTTAAATGACTGATTCGCAATCCTAACATATAATCGAAATGTTCGCCATTCATCTGTTCCCGTGGAACCTAGCATATCATTCCCAAACTTCTCCTATTGGTAAATGCATATCAAAGTTCTCCTATTACAGCATGCAAGGAAACATTCAAACATTCATTCTATAGGCAATACAGACACTCATTCATTCATAAAACATAATCGCATAACATAGGATTTAACGTGGTTCACTTCCCCGGATGGAAAGCTACGTCCACAAGAACGGTTGGTAATATATTTCTTTAAAAAGGGATGGAAAACCATTCTTAGTCTGCGCACTCAGCTACAAACTCTCCTTTCTCTCGGCTAGTTCCCTGCGCACACAGCTACAAAGACTTTACAATATTTTTAGCCCATAGATATTTCTCAATACACAAGGTTATATTATGAGTATTCTAGCAACTAACATCTAACCCACAAACATAGAGCAACCCATCCCATACAAAATTGTCTTCTTAAATAGATCATTCCCGAAGGTCATGTCTGTACAATGTTGAAGACCTAAAACCAAAAACCCTAAGGGTTTCCAAAACTGCGTCGGTTTTCCAAACTGGCATGCTGGCTCCTGGTAGCGTCTGTTTGATCATGGCAGATCTCCACGTCCTCATCCTGTCGCTATAGGCCTTCCTATCGCATGCATGCCTACAGGCTGCTTCTTCTAAACTGTTTCTCTATAACGGTTTCACCTTCCAAGCGTGCCAAAAGTCGCTTTCCTTAACAACCCGTGCGTGGCCTCCTTCCTAATTTGCTTATGTCCGCCGCTCGACAATACTGGAATATCTTTCCAAAAATGGTTGCTACCGATCCCACCAGTACCTGCACCCGATATTTGTCCAGCACTCTGCTTTGCTGGCTCCACGTGGTCTCCTGACTTCGCAGCACTGTTTCTGTGTAGTACTGGTCTTCACATCACGGCCAACACTTCGATGCTGTGCGCAACTCCGCAGTCTGGTCAACAATTGGATGTTGTGCGCAACTTCGCAGCATCCTCAATAATTAGCCAAAATTGTATTTCTGAGTTGCGCTCAGCTTAGCTTTCCCTGCTTATCTCAAAAAGCTGTTTCCAAAACTTTTGTCTCAACCTAGGCCCAACAGACTCGCATTACACAAAAGACCACGTCTCAGAATTACATGATTCCCACTTCTCTGAGTAAAGGAAGGGAGCATCTGGCAGTAAAATAGCAATCCAAATATTGAAAGAAGAAATTCATCCAATGCAGCATCACTTTGTGAATGTTCTAGCGTTTGACGAGCTCTCTCAACATCGATTGATCATCAATCTGTTCATCTCTTAAAGCCGGTAAAACCATTGAATTGATGTACTCTCTGATGCAATCCATAGATCTGTCATAGATAATTTGCTCTTTATCCGTAGTACTGCACATTTTGTAGATAATAGTATAAAAAACAATGCATTATTCCTCAATCATGAGAAACTTGAGATCTCCCATTTCCAACAGGTGTCTTAACTGTAGAATAGTTGTATGAATAAAAGCCCAACCTTCTTCCACCTCAATGTTGGCCTTTTTTGCGATAGCCCATCCTTCTTCCAGGTTTAAAATATTGCCATCGTTCGTTGTCATTTTTTCAAGTAAACCCAGAACAGTCCGCAATACTTTTGAGAAAAATAAAAAGTAAAACTTCAAACACTCTAGGGAGCAGTCTGTAACACAGAACAACACACAGAACATTCTGCAACACAGAACAGTCCACAACACAGAACGATTTGTGATAAATTGTTGAACCAATTTATGTATTTATACTGATTACTACTTAACGAATTTCAAGGGTTTTGGGGGTGTTTTTGAAATTTAGTTGGAATTATGGAGAATTTTAGGGACAGGAGTTAATATTTTATATGGTAGTGAGTTTAAAAAAAAAACTAATGGCTAGTTATTTTGTAAATATAACCTGAGTTTTGACCCAAGTTTTGAGAGAATTCAAATCGTATTTTACATTAATTAAAAATATATAATTTTTTTTAATTAATTGATTATTAAATTAAAATTAAGCCGGAGTAATGGGAAATTATTAATTTTAATTAGGTAAAAAAATCAATTATATCTATTTAGATTTTGAAAAAATATTAATTTTCATATATTTAATTTTTTTTAATAAATTATAATTTTGATAATATAGTTATATTTTTTACTAAATAATTATATTATTTGAAATGAGAATTGAAGCCAAAAAAATACCATACAAAATATATTTTTATTATTATTTTTTTGCACAAATCTTCCTATCTTGTATGAGTGACTTGTGGTCTAATAAATCGTGACCCACAAGCATCTAAGCCATCAAAATCACTCGGGAATTGCCCCCACCCTAGACCACACCAACCTTTAGCATTTGACAATATAGTTATACTTTTGATTAAATAATTATATGATTTGAAATGAGAATTGAAGCCAAAAAAGTACCATATAAAATATATTTTCATTCAAAATTTCTTTTTTTTTGTTTGCACGAATCTCCATACCTTGCATGAGTGGCCTTTGGTCTAATAAACCGTGGCCCACAGGTATCTAAGCCGTCAAAATCAACTGGGGATTGCACCCAACCTAGACCACACCAACCCTTAGCATGACTAGAATTTTTTGGTGTCTCCTCCCACCACAACCGAGTTTTGAACCTTGCAACACCTAACAAACAAAACCCCTCGAATACCAACGTGGTAGTGCAACTTCACTTATTCTGTCCAAAAATTCAAAATCATATTCCACATTAATTAAAAACATATAATTTCTTTATAGTTAAAAAATAAAATATGAATAAACAAATTTAAATGTTTATAATTGTAATACATTAAAATTTATATTTTATATTTAATGAAAGACGTTAAACTGTTTTATAGTTAGTGAAATATTCACTCATTTATTATGCATATAAATTTAGTGGGTTTCTTATAATTTTCCATCTAGAATTGTTGAAATGCAAATATACATTGTTGAAATTGCATAATTGGGTGCCTAGGGCTTTTGGAGGACGTTGAATTCATTTGTGCAATAAAAAAATTGCAATTTGAGCAATGAAAATTTTATGATTTTAACAAAGATTTATGGCCAAATTACTTCAAAAATGACATAGATAGTCCAAAACAGAGAACAATTAACCAATTCCCTTATCAAATAACTATCGATTATGATGCCTTGGTGTTTTAAATAACCATGGTCCCCCAAAAGAATTTATATCTAATCTATAGAAAATATGAGTTTATTTTAATTTTAAACTAACTCTAAATGATGTATAATGAACTTATTTTCCCTTGTCAAGACCCATAATTTAATTTCAATTTAAATAAACTAAAATTCTTGAAATTTCGAGGGAATTCAAAAGAGACCCCTACTAAGGCCTCACAAAATAAACATAAATATGTCCATCACAAAACAATCCTATCACACAATAAACATAAATATGTCCATTCCAAAAAAAAATTCAACAACATTTTCGGACTCTACAATTCAAAAATTTATCCAATGGCAATATTGAAGTGTCCTCATACACTCTTGATTTTAAAGTAAAAAACCATAAATATTAAATCAAATATTAAATAAGAACCATAATTTTTTTAAAGATAAGGGATGCATGTGAGATCCAAGTGAGCACCATCCAAATTCACCTAGATATGGCATGGCATTCACCCTATAGTAGATTAAGTCCCTCTTTAGGCACACCATCAACCATGATATTCCTTTATGGATAAATATGTCCATATGATATGGAATGTAAGACTACCTAAACTCTTTCCACCTCATCAAAAGGTGTTTACAAGGAAAGGTTCCTTATAGTATTCTCCCTCCTCATCCACTTTGTAACTAAAACTTAATCACCAAAAACTTATAGATGTGAAATGCCATATTTTAGAGGCAACATGAGAAGTAACTCAAATCCATGAGTTCAGAGAAAGTTTTGGAACCATAACCATGATCATATTTAAACTTAATTAAATGTATCTCTATGAGATAGATTACTACTCATGCCCCTCTAAATGGTAGATCCACTTGGGGAACCCCATCAAAATAGGCCCATGTCTTATTCTTATCAATTATCTATTCTAGAATATTACTTGGAGCCTTTACAACTCCATCATGTTTGTAAGAGCTATGATAGTGATAGTCATAAAATTTTGAGGTTACCGCTTAAAAATTGATTAAGTAAAGGTCATCTAAGCCTTACAGTAGAAAAACAATTGATATGGGTGTTAGCACCTAACTATCTGCAGCATAAATGTTGAAAATGAAGGGTGGAAGGTTAGAAAATTTACCTGGTGGAGGCTTGAGGTTCCCTTTTTTCTCCATGGTCAGATGCTAAGGTATGAAAAGATTGGTGTAGAAGGGGTGAATATGGTGCATCATAAGGAAAATTGCAAAGAAATGTGTTGAAAGACCTTTTAAAAGCACCAAAATAACCCTAAGTCCTATAGTCCGCATATAAATAATGTGAAGGGTTAAGTGCTACGTAGGTTAGCACTGTCGATCGAGCGTGGTTGTGATGGGCATTACCACCGGACAGCTGTCAACTCTCGAGGATGTCACAAGGAGGAAAAGCATCAAGGAAAAGCATTTCAGGTGCATGTGACACCTCGATGGTGGGGACAGGGCGCTAGAAATCTATGGTGGAGGTCCATCATCTCAGATCGGAGGGTTCGAGATAGATGTCCTTCACCACCCTGTAATTCTCCCGAGATCAATGGTGCGGGTTGCAGAGAAGGTCAGATCAACGATTCTCGATTATGGTTGCATCGGGGAGTAGCCTGCTAGATAGAGGAAGGAGTGGTTGCGACAAATGGGACCCATTTGAAAGATGTAAACACCAGGGCCTGTCGCATGACAGAAGGGTGGTATTGAAAAACACTTAAGTGTATGAGACATTGCTTTCGTAGACACGTGGTGCCCAATGAAAGGTGCAGATTAGCGCGGGAAGAATGTTCCGACGATAGAAAAGAGTTGGCTGTCAAATCTGCAGTTTAAAAAGAGAGCAAATCCGACGGTTGGAATCAACACACGGGCGATCGACGGACAAAGTAAATGGACAGGTGGCGAAGAAGATCGAAATATAAAGAAAAAGGGCTTATATATATAAGAGTCGGCGTGGGAAGTTGACATTTTCTCTCAAACCTATCGAAGTCAGAAGCCTCTCAGCGTGTGGGAGACGATGAAGGAGACAGGACCTTCGACAGGGCATGCTTAGGGTTTGCAGTGAAAGGTAAGACCTTGTAATAGCCATTCTCTGCAAAACTAGGTCTATTTATAATCATAAAATGGAAGAGGGACAGGTTTATACCAATTCTATGGTTAAAATTGCTTTAGAGGATAGGGATTTCGATGTATATGACACTAGTGTTCGGCTCCCCATGCATGAGGTTAAGAAGAGGCTGAGGACCTTGCCCGATCAGGGTTTTGATATACATAGGGTTTTCCAGTCTTCCTTCTTTTTCTTCTATCCAGACCAGATTATGCCTTTTCCTGAGTTTGTGTCTTGGTGTTCGTCGAACTATTCAGAGACCAGCGGTTATCATGGACACCCAATAGTCGAAAATTGTCTATACAGTAGACGCGTCAGTCATTAGGAGGTCTTTAGGAGTCCCCAAGTCCCAAACCATTAAGTCTAAAGATCTGTCTAAAGAGTCTTTCATTGTTTTATTTCGTCAAGTTTCCCCCGAAGGTGGACAAGCATTTTTGGCCACTTGCTTTAAACCTGATGTAGAAGTTGCAGAAGCCCCTTACCCGTTGGATGTCAACCTTTTTAATGACAATACCAAATTGGTCCTTTCATTGTTTTCCCAGTTTTTAGGTTTAGATACAGACTTGTGGGTCACAGAATTACAGTTAAGTTTGTTGTTTAGGATCAACGTCAGTTCGCAAGGAACTAAAAATGCACCAGTATTGTCCCTCAGGTTTGACGGTTTTCTAGGAGAAAGGATCCATTCACAATTGAGAAGTTTTCCCAATACTAGAATTTTCTGGGATCAAGCTCAATTGATGAAAATGGTTATGTCCAGCAGTGCAGAGAGTTTGCAGTTTTCACCGCTGCTCGACACAGAGGATTTGGAAGACAATGTCTTTAACTACTTGAACTATATTTTAGCCCCTGTTTATGAAGTTATTATTGGTGAGAGACTTCTCCCAGTTTCCTACTCAGATCATATCGAGATAAGGGTTATGGTAAAGGAGATGGTGAGCTATGACCTTCCGTCTGCCGAGCTATGGGCCATCATGGAAAGATACAGAAAGATGAGATACACACTCCATCCTGCACATTAGCCGTTAGCCTTTTTATTTTTCAAAAGAATTGTTGTTATCTTTAAAGACTTCTGAGATATTTTTATTTCTAAAGTAATTTGTAATATTATTTGAGGCGTATATTGGGAATAGCCAGCTGGTTCCATTGCTTTACTATCTTTTTGTTTTTGTTTTGAAGTTAGAAGTCATCTAGTAAAAGGGATGGTGAATATGAAAAACAGTTAGGCATGCTTCGCCCATTTTTTATAGTAGCGAATATGTCTTGATGAGGTGGAATTTTGTTATAACTGTTTTCAAGTATGAGTAGGTCGAGCAGGAAGCTCTAAGAAACTATATATGCTATGTAATTGAAAGAAGAATCGTTGAAAACTTTTTGGAGAATTGTATATTGCTCTGTGTAAGACATTTTGAGTTATCTTGAATAAAGTTGACAGAGCTGAGTAGGTGCTTTTATCAGGGATTCCTATGTTATTGGTCTTGCAGTCTGTTCCTTCTTTTTCCCATGTGAATTGTGTCTCTCTCTTTGTTAATCCATTTTGTAATTGCTTATTCATGTTTGGTTCAGTGTAGTATTTGAATGGAATTCATAGAAATTATGCTTTGTTCAGATCATACCAAGCATTTCACAACTATTTTCTGCTAAAGTTGATATAGAATTCATGTTTACCATGCTTTATATTGATGGAGTGTTCATTTATCTTCTAAATCACCAACTAAAATATTATTGACTGTGAGCTGGTGGCTACCTTGCCCCTGTATGAATGTATCTGCAAAGTATTTGTCAATGATGTTCATGTTTTGTTTAAATTGACTCCATTGACCCAATAGAAATCCATGTTGTTTCCAACCAACGATCTATAAAAAATCTGTCCTAACAGAAGTCTGACCTTCTGATAATGTGTTTTGATTGAATATCTTGAGTGATGAATGCTAGTGTATGTTTTCATTGTTGACACCTTTGATTATTTCCACTGTTTCATTGGTTTTTAGAGAGAGCCCTCTCCGACTATGCTGGGTCAGTAACATTAGTCCAAAGTTGGTTAGTGGTTACCCTAACTTGACCTCTCCCACAACCTAGGGGGTACGATTTGGGTGTTAACAAATTGGCGCCGTTACTGGGGAACGATTGTCTTATAATCCCTAGGAGAATGACAAACAAGTCCTAGTTTCAAAGAAAAGAGAATTTTTTGTGGGCAAACAGAGGTTTCCAGAGTTTGATAAGGTTGTGTTTTTTTTCCCTAGCGACTCCACTCATTGAGGATTATATTCAAAGGAGACTCCACTTGAGAAGACCAGCACGCCAAAGTCCTTTTCTAAAGAATTCTCAAAGGGCATCCTGGCCTCCAAGAAGATCCATACCCGAGGTAATCCTTTCTCAGAAATTTTGCTAGGTGTGGATAATCCAAAAAGTCTACTTAGACATAAGATTGGAAAAGATAAGGCCAGTATTTCTAGCATTGAAAGAATTGTGTCTAAAGAAGAATCATCTGTTTTTCAAGAGTTAGATGTAGAGGTAGACCTTGGAATATTGTTGCCAATATCAAGATCCAAATCATATCTAAACCTAGGCAAAGTGGGTTTGAACGATACTGGGTTATATTTGCTAGATCCTGTGTGGTGCTTGAAAGGTACTGTCAAAGCTGAAAGTGCCAAACTCCACGCTCAAATTCCCCAGACTCATACCATACACCTTGCCCATAATCCCACCCAGAATATCCTTCAAAATATTACAACCCAAGCCCAAAATACACTTGCACTCATGGCTGCTAGATTTGCACGTTTAGTCCTACCATATGTTCTGCATGACCTCCCTAAGAACTATTCCCAAAGGATTGTCTCTTATGATGGAGAAGGAGAATATTCCTCCAGGCAGCATGTAGATAGATTTGAAGATTTCGTTGATCTGGAGGAAGTGGATTATGATGATGCTAAGATGAGGTTGTTTGCCATAGTTTGTTTGGAGAACCTATGAAATGGTTCAGACAGTTGCCAAATGCTTCTATCCATGATTTTGCATCCTTTGAGGCATTGTTCTTAGAAAGGTGGGAGACGATAAGAAGTCATGCCATAGTCCTGTCTCAGTATAATCATTTGAAGAAAGGAGGTTTTGAATCTGTGCATGAGTTTTCTGCTAGGTTTATAAAGGCATACAATTCCATTCCTGATGATCTAAGGTCTTCAGAAGGCGCTGCAAAAATTCATTATGCAGATGCCTTTGATGGATATTTTTCATGTACATTAAGAGAAAGGAAATTGACCTCCCTGTTTGCTATGCTGAAAGATGCTATAGAGGTGGAGACAAACATGATGGCTTCGGGAAAGATGAAGGGTAAAGCTGAAGCAGACAAAAAGAAACAAGAGACCCAAACCTCTACCTCCTCCTCTTCTAGTGATGCCAAGTTCGATACAATGATGAAGGCCATGGAGAAACTGATGGATAGGTTAGCCCTAGATAGCAAGCATCCTGGTAGAGATCATCCAGAAAAACAAATAAGAAATCCTAGTTTTAGAAGGCCACTCCCTTCAAGAAATCAGGGGAACCCTGATGACCAACAGATAAGGCCTCCTTTCCCTGAAAATTTTGTCGATCTATAAGGGTTTGAATATCCCATGGGTGACCATATTCATCTCTTTGACACTCTGGACCATGAAATGCATATGACCGAAAGAGAGCATGATTTCTTCACCAGGGAGAACACTAGCCAAAGCCCTGAGTCAGATTCTGAGCAGTACCAGATGGGTTATCAAAATTTTTTGGATGATATTCAGAGGAAGATGAAGCTAAGAAACTGAGGTGTAACAATAAACAGAGGAAAGCCTAGCCAAAATCAGCTCCCAAATACCCAGCAAGGTGTTGAGAGGTCAAAGGAGAAGCAACAAGATGTTGTTGTACAAAGGACGTCAGAAGACAAGGGGCAACCTTCCAAAGAAGTTAGACATCCAGAAGTCACTGAAGTGGTGAAACCAGTTTCAACCTTCAGTCTAAAGGAAGAACTGTCCAAGGTGAAGATCTCTATCCCTCTTAATGAGATATTATGGAATAATGAATATAGGGAAGAGATATCTAGCATGGTAAAAGGATAGGGGGATTGTCCACATGATATGTTAGAAGTGAAGGAAGATGCTCCCACCATAATTTTTGGGTCTAGGATCAAAGAACCAGATAATGAAGAGGTTCCCCCGTTTTATTTAAGCTTGAATGTCCATAGCAAGACCTTACACAACGCATTAATAGACTCTGGGGCATCACACAATCTGATGCCAAAATCCGTGATGGATCAATTGGGACTAGAAGTTACCAGGCCGTATAAGGACCTCTACTCTTTTGACTCCAGAAAGGTACAGTATATGTAATACCCCTCTAAGATGTATAAATGTATAATGTAATTTATTTATGAGGCCCTGGTGAGGAGCTCAAGGCCAAGGCCCCACCAGTGGACCTTGAAAACTTCGTTAATTATTTTCCTAAGTTATAAGTTGTAAACGGAGAAGAGAAGATGCAATGGTGCAACTAAGCGTCGAGAACTAAATCATTGCGGAAAGGTAAAGTCGAGGGAATCCTTGATAATCTAAAACGTTAAGGCCTAGGACCCTGTAGGACATAATGGTTGGATCTATGGGTTTTAACCAAGACCTTCGTATAATGTCCTAAGTCGAGGACTATAGCCTTTTTGTTACAAGCAAGTAGGCAACCTTGACGACTTACGTCTTAGAATAACGCCCTATGTGTGGATTATAATTTGACGTAATTTACTTTGGTTAGCCTTAAGAGCTCGAGGATCAGGCATGGCAGTTTTGTTTTGACACTTGTTTGGACGGGAATATTTTTTTGATAACAAGTGAAGAAACGCATGATTTTGGGAGATAACAATTTTGAGACTTTTTAGGGTGTTGTCCCCTTAATGGAGCACCCAAACCCTTCATCATCACCTACTTTAAATAAAACTCCGATCGGTGATGCTGCCACTTGTGACAATTGGTACGAAATCTAGTAGCACCAAATGGATTATTTAATGGAGAATCAAAGCTAGACTACGATGGAGGAATTTGATTCCCTTAGTGTACCCCCGAAACTCCACCTCTAGACCATTTTGGTTTTTGTGAAGAAGCCACCTGTCGAAGATGAGTGATTTTATGGATACTGTCGCTTAGTGGAGGGGATGATTGCCATTTGTTAAGCTTCTGTTCATTCGGGGAACAGGGGGGATTTCTTTCCATCACCATCTGTCTCAAGCGGAGAGGAGACCTTTCGGTTTAAAACGATAGATCTGTGAGGCAGAAAGGAAAAAAGAAGGTTTTTTTTTCGACGATTGCGCATCTGAGGAAGGGATAGATGAGGATCTTGATCCCAGATTTATTTTGGTTAAATTTATATTGTGGTACCTATGCGTGATGAGGGGAGAAGGGATCGATCTGTGATCGGAGTTTGTTTTGTTTTGGAGTTTTAGTTTTAGAAGTACTATACGGGAAATCTCTGTACCTGGTTATCGATTGGACGGATCCTTGTATTTTTGAATGCTTCCTTTCGTAGATGAATCGCTGTAGGTTGTAGTGAGTTCGGATTTAAATCCATCCGCGAAGCTTCAGTCTTTGAATAGGGGTTTGAAACATGTTTTTATTATGTTATATTTTCTTAACTCATGCTCCGGGGTTTTGATTTATCTGTAGAATGAGAAATTTAATTTCTGAAGTCACGTAAGGGGGTTTTGATATTTATGTAGAATGTCAAATTTATATTTCAAATTTAGGCGTCGGGGTTTTAATATTTCTGTAGTGTGTGAATTGATTCTGGCATAAATTGCAAATTCTGCTAGATTTGTTTTTATGATTTTTACAATATTTGGGAATGACGTGTTGCATGGTATTCGTTTTCTTGATATTTCGGAGATTGTTTTTGATGATGTGTAGTTTAGCAATTGAGGTGTCCAATAAGCCAGCTGCGATGATGTGCCTGGGTTTGGTATTTTGAATACCGGTGAAGTTTTTGTTTTATTGATGTTATTTGCCCATGGCTTGCACATGAACTCATCCGTTGAAATATGCTGTGTAGTTGTTTGCAGATTATGTCTAATGTTTTTAGAAAATCAAGTTGTTTTGGATAATGTTTTGGATTATGCCCGGTAACCTTGACACTCTCATCGTTGCAGTAAAATCATATTCCTTACTCTGTCTAATTATGGTTTGTATACGTTTTGGTATAGGGAGACGTGAAATCCTGTAATGGATCTCAGCATTCTGTAATTTATCTCGGAAGGACTGTATTTTGTACTCTGTACCAAAATGTCTGATATTTTTTGTTGTTAACATATTTCCTGTTTCATATATCTATATGATGCTCTCTCTCTATACTGATCGCTATAGAAGATAGCAGACCAGTCCCCGTCCTGTGTTTAGGCCTTTTTGAAATACCTGGAACACAGACACCCTGTTCCATTCAGGCTTTCTGCATGAGAGATATATCTCTGGGACCTCAATAGGCATGCGGTTCAGGGATAGGTTAAACCAGAGAACTCCTATGCAAAATCGTGTTATTTCTGAATCAGAGTAGCGTTCAACCCTGGTTACTCCGTACGAGTTTCAGCCTTGCATTATGAGATCCGATCTCTATTTGTTAAGGGAATGTTATTATGAATCTCTGTCCATAGAATATTAGAGACACGATCTTACGATATGAGTTTTGGGGTAAGAATGGTAAGGACACCCCTCTCTGCTTGATAGGGACGCGTGTTCCTTTACTGTGATTTTTATCTTTGTGTGAATATTTAGGTAGAACTGATGCCTAGCAGCTAAAATGTGGTCAATAGATACACGGAGCTGGCTTTGGACTCGGGTCTTTGTTAGATCTGATCTATAGGAAGAAAAATTATGAAAATTAAGTTTATGTCGTAAAGACGATCCATCTTTTTGTCCTAGTATTGCTGCATACTTGAAAACGCAGATCGAGATCTTAAGAGATCGGAGTTTCGGTCGAAGCCTTAAAGTGATCTCTGAGTTTGATGGATAGTAAGTATGTTAATGAATATATGATGCCACAAACTAGGAAACAATGTATTTTTCTGTTATTAAAAGAACAGATCTTTTGATCTGGGCTTAATCGATAATTTAACTTTATATGCTGGAAAGTATTGATAACACTTTAGAAGTTCTGTACATTATGTCTGCATCTAAATGAAGTTTTAGATACCTGATCTTCACGATAACCGAAAGTTGTGGTTATGGGACGAATCATAATCTGTCTATTCCGGATCTCTATTCTTATTCAGAATATTGATGGTGTGTTGAAATTGTGTTTTAAGTGTCACTGCTTATCCTTAAAGGAGGATGACTAGCCCGGTCCCGAATTGTACCAGAGATAAACCTCTGTTTTGTTTAACATCCTCTATGGCAGGGGTTTGATAAAGTGGAGGGCAGAATTCGCAACAGTGCGTTGCACAATGTAACCCTGACTTTTGGAAGAATATTACATGAGCGACAAGTTCTTGTGGACGTAGCCCGTGGTTTTCGGGTGAACCACCTATATTTGGTCTCGATGGTATGTGTACCTTATGTGTATTATGTGTATCTTATGTGTATTATGTGTATCTTATATGTTGTTTCCTTTATAATGATGACCGGAAAAGGGAAGTGTTTTTATCGGTCCAAGTAAGTTATTAATATTCATTATCAGCAATGTAGATATGTTAGAAGAAGCATATGACTTGAATTGAGTATGTAGGAGAAAATTTACTATGGTGAAAACATGGAATACAATGTAATGTTTCATTTTGATGTAAATGTAGGGGAAATAAGAGATTGTTTAATACGGTTATCATGGTAGAGTATTTGTGATTTAAATAGATGAATTGTCATGTCTTTTGATATCTAACTGTTACAATTGTAAATGCAAGAAAGGACAATAATACCTATTGGAATGTAAAGGGTACTTATAGCTTATTGGGGTAGAATCTTGGTAATGTTATTTCCTTTTAAATATTTACTCGATAGTGCATGCACATCCACGAAGTGAATATTTATTTTGGTTGCTTATGCAAAATGCTAAGGCATAACTAAAGGAAGGTACGCAAACTTTAAATCAATTAAGTGAAAGCCTAATGAGTTTATCACATGAAAAATAAATTTCTCTAATTTCTGACTTGTTGTTTTTTGGACATGTCACATATGGTATCAGAGCACAAGTTGCTACACTAGGGCCTATAGTGGGCTCAGCACGAGGAAATAGACTGGACGAGCCAGGAAAGGGACTCCACTTGGAAATAAGTATCGAGACAGACTTAGTTCAACACTTGACAAGAGGTAACCAACAGGTCGTCTGGATTGACAAGTAAGTATGTCCCACTTTCTGAAGCATTATAATAACATAGAATTATTTATATGTGAACATTGTTTCACTATGTATTTGAATGAGGGTTGGAAAATATTATAGAAGAATATTTCCTCTTACTCTATAATTAGTTTTATGGAATGGCGAGAAATAACTCTTAGAAAGATTAAAATAGCTAGACTATTGTAATTATGAAAAATTTCTTGTAAGGGATCCTAGTTCTGAATGAAAGGCTCATATGTGAGGGAACCCTCCTAACTCTGTCAACTAGATAGTTCGATTCAAATGTTTATTACTTCCTTTACATCTCATGCCATTCCTAAAACGCTGACACCTTTCAGACTCAACAACTGCTTTATAATAGGAAGTACAGTTTATACATTATGTTGTTTTATATAAATCGGATTTGATTGACCTCATCAAGATACCCAAATAGGAGTTTTAGATGGACTACCTAAGCAAATTTAGATCTGCGAGAAAAGATTCATTAAAGTGGGAGGAAAAGTAAGTTAAAGGTCCATTAAGATTTGAGAAAATGTGATGGTCTTGATTGTCAATGATTAAGTTCTTTTCTTCGTATAAGTGCATGCTACAAGTGGAGCCAATTGGAATAAAACATGTAACTGAGGTATTTAATGTTTCCTAGCTATGAAGAAAGTAGCATAGTCTAATTAGACTAAGGTGCCTAAAATTACAAATTAGTGTGTCTTTTTCTATGACTAGGAAAGGGGCACATCAAAGAGGAGAACAATTGTTAGTAGTCCCCTTATTTTCATTATAGTATGCAATTGTCATAAGGATGTGGTGTGGCATTGAAGCACGCTTGTAACCTTGCCTTTAGGTTCAACAAAGGAACTGGTTATGATTACTTTAAAGGTATGTAATTATCCCTATAAAGGGGGCAAATATATATATGTAAACAATGCATTGTTACTTACACAATGTTAAATGCATACAAAGAAAAGTTGTATAACTAAATGGGAATCGAATGATAGATGGGAAAATATAGCGTCCTTCCAAACAAATTACTAGACTAAATGAATTAGAGTTTGACCCTAGTCTTTGGATTCATAAGGAAGGAAATTACCAAAGAAACAACTCCCACCGGTTCTTACTATCTGTCATGAAGCATTTTGTTATATGTTATACTATATTCGGATGCTGTGTGTATTTTGGTCTTGGTGGGAAATTTTGGGTTTAGGTTATTACCAAGATTAGGGTAATGACGAATGTGTTACTTTAAAGTAAAACATGAAAATTCCCCTAGTGAGATAATTATTCTTGTGTATATTGACGGTTTATTGCTCAGCAAAGTTTGTGATTTAATGATTTTCTGATGTCTTTATAAATGACTATTTTATATCCACTTTAGGAGTTAAGGAAAAACCTTCATTATCATGGAAATTCCATGATAGATCAGAAGTAATATCTAACAGTAATTGATGTGTAAGCTTTTATGAAACAAATCAAGGGGATGATTGACATATGTTTCATGCATGATTGCTCTTATGATTTAATGTTGTGGTCGAGCGGAAGGTTATATTCCCACACATAACTACAATAGTCAAGAGGTAAAAATGGGATATATAAATTCATGTGATATTAGTGTAATACTAACAATGTGATGATACCGATAAACTGGTACCTCGACATATGAGGATCTTATAATGAGAAGATATACGGTCACCCTTACAAAGGTATATGGTGATAAGGTATGCAAGTATGTTTTAGAAAATTAGTTAATTCTATGTGATGTTGGTATATACAAAAGAAGTTGTATAACTAAAATAGGAAGGGTGTTTGAAATGGTGAAGGATAACCTTCGAGGTTAAGAAATCATAATGTCCACAGGTCATTACAGGAAGAATATTATTTCGTGTTCAATGAATTATGTAATCCTATTAAGTAAGTTAGTTATGCTTGGAAGGAGAAAAACGTTTACTTCAGATGATCAAGTATGGATATTGTAGTATGAAGAATGAATGATTTTCTTATTTACAAATATTTGATTTTGTTATATAAAGCGTTACTAACAATTGAAATTGGCAGATGGTCAAAGCTCGGTGGAACTTGTTGAAAAACAAAGGCTTAAAATATTATGCATGGTACAATAGAGGGGTGAGGATGAAAGATCCACATTGCAACTTTTTAATTATTGTTAATTATTGTTGAATAAAGAACTAGACCAAAATGGGTCAGAGAAATTGCAGGGTTATAAAATGTAATATGCCGAAATAATTGATAAATTTGAATGAGATTTTCCTGGACTCAAGCGAGGAGGCTTGAGGGGAATAGATTCCGGGACTCAAGCGAGAAGGCTTGAGCGGAATTATGTAAAAGTGCGTTAAGGGCACTGAACCACTCCCTAGAGATTAGGGAGTTGACAGTCGCCAGGATTCTCGAAGGAATTGGCGAGCTGTAAAGACCTAGGCAAACTATAACATAATGCATATGCGGGAGGCAGGACGCTGCTTAGTATGCATGAGAGACAGTATTGCTGTGTGAGCACTATGGTGTTAGGCAAGAGTCTCCGAAAGAATCGCTGTGTGAGCACTGAGGTGTTAGGCGAGAAATTTCCGAAGGGATTGCTGGGTGAGCACTGGAGTGCTAGGCAATAATTCCCTGGATCAAATGATTGATGTGTTGATTAAATTAAACAGTCTACAATTCTTAGAGAACTGAATGTAAGTGTGTTTATGATCATAAAAGCACAAACAAAGACTAAAGACATTCCATGAATTGCAAATGATATGTTGCAATAAAATAATTATGAGTTTGATTATGGAATTGATGATAAGTTTTTTTTTTTACGGTTCTTGAATTCTGGTTGTGTAGACGTGATCGAGAGGGACTTGGAAAAGAGTCATGAAAGTGCGAAGGAGGACAAACAGAAATGAACACAAGCAAAGGTTAACTACAGAAGAGAGAACAAACTCCTGAAAAGAATGAACACCGAGGACGGTGTTATTTTTAAGGGGAGGAGGATGTAATACCCCTCTAAGATGTATAAATGTATAATGTAATTTATTTATGAGGCCCTGGTGAGGAGCTCAAGGCCAAGGCCCCACCAGTGGACCTTGAAAACTTCGTTAATTATTTTCCTAAGTTATAAGTTGTAAACGGAGAAGAGAAGATGCAATGGTGCAACTAAGCGTCGAGAACTAAATCATTGCGGAAAGGTAAAGTCGAGGGAATCCTTGATAATCTAAAACGTTAAGGCCTAGGACCCTGTAGGACATAATGGTTGGATCTATGGGTTTTAACCAAGACCTTCGTATAATGTCCTAAGTCGAGGACTATAGCCTTTTTGTTACAAGCAAGTAGGCAACCTTGACGACTTACGTCTTAGAATAACGCCCTATGTGTGGATTATAATTTGACGTAATTTACTTTGGTTAGCCTTAAGAGCTCGAGGATCAGGCATGGCAGTTTTGTTTTGACACTTGTTTGGACGGGAATATTTTTTTGATAACAAGTGAAGAAACGCATGATTTTGGGAGATAACAATTTTGAGACTTTTTAGGGTGTTGTCCCCTTAATGGAGCACCCAAACCCTTCATCATCACCTACTTTAAATAAAACTCCGATCGGTGATGCTGCCACTTGTGACAATTGGTACGAACTCTAGTAGCACCAAATGGATTATTTAATGGAGAATCAAAGCTAGACTACGATGGAGGAATTTGATTCCCTTAGTGTACCCCCGAAACTCCACCTCTAGACCATTTTGGTATTTGTGAAGAAGCCACCTGTCGAAGATGAGTGATTTTATGGATACTGTCGCTTAGTGGAGGGGATGATTGCCATTTGTTAAGCTTCTGTTCATTCGGGGAACAGGGGGGATTTCTTTCCATCACCATCTGTCTCAAGCGGAGAGGAGACCTTTCGGTTTAAAACGATAGATCTGTGAGGGAGAAAGGAAAAAAGAAGGTTTTTTTTTCGACGATTGCGCATCTGAGGAAGGGATAGATGAGGATCTTGATCCCAGATTTATTTTGGTTAAATTTATATTGTGGTACCTATGCGTGATGAGGGGAGAAGGGATCGATCTGTGATCGGAGTTTGTTTTGTTTTGGAGTTTTAGTTTTAGAAGTACTATACGGGAAATCTCTGTACCTGGTTATCGATTGGACGGATCCTTGTATTTTTGAATGCTGCCTTTCGTAGATGAATCGCTGTAGGTTGTAGTGAGTTCGGATTTAAATCCATCCGCGAAGCTTCAGTCTTTGAATAGGGGTTTGAAACATGTTTTTATTATGTTATATTTTCTTAACTCATGCTCCGGGGTTTTGATTTATCTGTAGAATGAGAAATTTAATTTCTGAAGTCACGTAAGGGGGTTTTGATATTTATGTAGAATGTCAAATTTATATTTCAAATTTAGGCGTCGGGGTTTTAATATTTCTGTAGTGTGTGAATTGATTCTGGCGTAAATTGCAAATTCAGCTAGATTTGTTTTTATGATTTTTACAATATTTGGGAATGACGTGTTGCATGGTATTCGTTTTCTTGATATTTCGGAGATTGTTTTTGATGATGTGTAGTTTAGAAATTGAGGTGTCCAATAAGCCAGCTGCGATGATGTGCCTGGGTTTGGTATTTTGAATACCAGTGAAGTTTTTGTTTTATTGATGTTATTTGCCCATGGCTTGCACATGAACTCATCCGTTGAAATATGCTGTGTAGTTGTTTGCAGATTATGTCTAATGTTTTTAGAAAATCAAGTTGTTTTGGATAATGTTTTGGATTATGCCCGGTAACCTTGACACTCTCATCGTTGCAGTAAAATCATATTCCTTACTCTGTCTAATTATTGTTTGTATACGTTTTGGTATAGGGAGACGTGAAATCCTGTAATGGATCTCAGCATTCTGTAATTTATCTCGGAAGGACTGTATTTTGTACTCTGTACCAAAATGTCTGATATTTTTTGTTGTTAACATATTTCCTGTTTCATATATCTATATGATGCTCTCTCTCTATACTGATCGCTATAGAAGATAGCAGACCAGTCCCCGTCCTGTGTTTAGGCCTTTTTGAAATACCTGGAACACAGACACCCTGTTCCATTCAGGCTTTCTGCATGAGAGATATATCTATGGGACCTCAATAGGCATGCGGTTCAGGGATAGGTTAAACCAGAGAACTCCTATGCAAAATCATGTTATTTCTGAATCAGAGTAGCGTTCAACCCTGGTTACTCCGTACGAGTTTCAGCCTTGCATTATGAGATCCGATCTCTATTTGTTAAGGGAATGTTATTATGAATCTCTGTCCATAGAATATTAGAGACACGATCTTACGATATGAGTTTTGGGGTAAGAATGGTAAGGACACCCCTCTCTGCTTGATAGGGACGCGTGTTCCTTTACTGTGATTTTTATCTTTGTGTGAATATTTAGGTAGAACTGATGCCTAGCAGCTAAAATGTGGTCAATAGATACGTGGAGCTGGCTTTGGACTCGGGTCTTTGTTAGATCTGATCTATAGGAAGAAAAATTATGAAAATTAAGTTTATGTCGTAAAGACGATCCATCTTTTTGTCCTAGTATTGCTGCATACTTGAAAACGCAGATCGAGATCTTAAGAGATCGGAGTTTCGGTCGAAGCCTTAAAGTGATCTCTGAGTTTGATGGATAGTAAGTATGTTAATGAATATATGATGCCACAAACTAGGAAACAGTGTATTTTTCTGTTATTAAAAGAACAGATCTTTTGATCTGGGCTTAATCGATAATTTAACTTTATATGCTGGAAAGTATCGATAACACTTTAGAAGTTCTGTACATTATGTCTGCATCTAAATGAAGTTTTAGATACCTGATCTTCACGATAACCGAAAGTTGTGGTTATGGGACGAGTCATAATCTGTCTATTCCGGATCTCTATTCTTATTCAGAATATTGATGGTGTGTTGAAATTGTGTTTTAAGTGTCACTGCTTATCCTTAAAGGAGGATGACTAGCCCGGTCCCGAATTGTACCAGAGATAAACCTCTGTTTTGTTTAACATCCTCTATGGCAGGGGTTTGATAAAGTGGAGGGCAGAATTCGCAACAGTGCGTTGCACAATGTAACCCTGACTTTTGGAAGAATATTACATGAGCGACAAGTTCTTGTGGACGTAGCCCGTGGTTTTCGGGTGAACCACCTATATTTGGTCTCGATGGTATGTGTACCTTATCTGTATTATGTGTATCTTATGTGTATTATGTGTATCTTATATGTTGTTTCCTTTACAATGATGATCGGAAAAGGGAAGTGTTTTTATCGGTGCAAGTAAGTTATTAATATTCATTATCAGCAATGTAGATATGTTAGAAGAAGCATATGACTTGAATTGAGTATGTAGGAGAAAATTTACTATGGTGAAAACATGGAATACAATGTAATGTTTCATTTTGATGTAAATGTAGGGGAAAGAAGAGATTGTTTAATACGGTTATCATGGTAGAGTATTTGTGATTTAAATAGATGAATTGTCATGTCTTTTGATATCTAACTGTTACAATTGTAAATGCAAGAAAGGACAATAATACCTATTGGAATGTAAAGGGTACTTATAGCTTATTGGGGTAGAATCTTGGTAATGTTATTTCCTTTTAAATATTTACTCGATAGTGCATGCACATCCACGAAGTGAATATTTATTTTGGTTGCTTATGCAAAATGCTAAGGCATAACTAAAGGAAGGTACGCAAACTTTAAATCAATTAAGTGAAAGCCTAATGAGTTTATCACATGAAAAATAAATTTCTCTAATTTCTGACTTGTTGTTTTTTGGACATGTCACAGTATATGGGGTTAATAAAGAATCTGGTGGTGACCTTCGCCTGAATCCCGACTAAAAAAATTATGATGGATGTGGTAGTGGCTGATGTGCCTACTAAATTCAGGATGCTATTGTCAAGGTCCTGGATTTCAAAATTGAAAGGGACTATGCAAATCGACTTGTATTATGCCACTATACCTCTTTTCAGGAGAAATAGGAGATTGTATAGAGAGAAGAGGATAGCTTATGCTGTCAGCATCATAGACAAACCTGAAAATCACCTTGTATATGCTGTAGACACAGACATAGGATACTCTATCTTCTTCAATGATGACCCCCATATTGACCTTAAACCCCCTACATATATTGAAGTTAATGAAGATAAAAAGTTTGCAACAAGATATGAATCCTCAGAGAAAAACGAAGAATTCCTATGGTCTATGTACTTTGACGGATCCTTGAGCAAAAATGGTGTTGGAGCAGGGGTCTGGATCATACCTCCTGATTGGGAGTCCAGAGCTTTGTCATACAAGATAACTTTTGAATGCACTGACAATGTGGCTGAATATGAAGCTATGCTCCTAGGATTATGAGCCCTGAAGGATTTGGGATCCCCCTGTGCCTCAACGATAGGTTTATGCTCAGCAAAACCAACAACAAAACCAACCCACCCTCAACAACCAACAAGGAGAACAAGACAAAAGACGTTGATCGAATCATCGAAATAATAAAAACTAGGGGAGGGGCGGATCTCCTC
Source organism: Larix kaempferi (assembly GCA_027924585.1). Classification (NCBI taxonomy): domain Eukaryota; kingdom Viridiplantae; phylum Streptophyta; class Pinopsida; order Pinales; family Pinaceae; genus Larix; species Larix kaempferi. Next base: position 9,248,768 of record BSBM01000259.1, on the reverse strand, counting down.
CTAACCCCTAAGTTAATAATGGCCCCATTATCGCGAATCAAGACCCCAATCAACCTCCCCTACAAGGTAAGAACCCACAGTTGCGTACCAATCATCCCTGTTCCTTTTTTAATGTTTATGGCCACTACACTCACTATTATCCCCACTTACATGTAGCCTGCCAGCTTTGGGACGAGGCTAACCACCACCCCTCAGGAACAACCCCAACCACACCATGGTAAAGTATTAGTTGACTATGGTTGACATTAGTACACCATTGGTTGAATATTGGTTCATCATGATTAACTATTGCTTGACCAATGGTTTGCAATTGGTTGGCCATTGGTTATGGTTTACCATTGATTGACTATTGCTTAACTATTTGTTGACTATTGGTTAACCATGGTTGATTTTTGGTTGGGAATGGTTGACTTTGGAAGACCATGGTTGACTATGGTTGGCCATCGCTGACTTTGGAAGACCATGGTTGGCCATCATTGACATTGGAAGACCATGGTTGACTATCATTGACTTTGGCTAACCATGGTTGGCTTTGGTAGAATTTTGGTTGACCGTGGTTGAATTTTGTTGTGGTCAACCATGAAGAACCATAGTGAATAATGGTCAACCATAGTAAACGATAGTCAATAATAGTCAACCATGGTCAACAAAGGTCATCCATGGTGAGCCAAAGTCAACCATAATCAACCAAAGTCAACCATGGTCAACTAATGTCAACCAAGTCAACCCTCATCAACCAAAGTGAACCATCATCAACTTAAGTCAACCATGGTCAACCATGGTCAACCATAGTCAACTAAAGTCTACTAAAGTCAACCATGGTTAAAGTCAAATATAGTTATGGTTGATCATGGTTGAATATTGTTGAATTTGGTCGAATACAATTGATAATGGCTGACTTTGTTTGAGTATTGTTAACTTTGATTGACCATGGTTGACATTGGTTGACCATCATTTACATTGGTTGACCATGGTTGACTATGGTAGATTATGGTTGGACATGGTTGACCATGGTTTACTTTGGTCGATCGTGGTTGACTTTGGTTGATGATGGTTAACTGTGGTTGACTATGATTGACTTTGTTTGACTATTGTCAACCATTGTTAACCATGGCTGAATTTTCAACCATGGTCAACCAAAGGCAACCATGATCATCCAAGTTAAACCATGATCAGCTAAAGTCGACCATGATCAACCAAAGTTAGCAAAAGTTAACCATGGTAAACCAAAGTTAACCATAGTCAACAATGGTCAACCAAAGTCAACCATGCCTAACCAAAGTCAACCATGGTCAACTTAATTCAACCATAGTAAACTAAAGTCAACCATGGTCAACTATAGTTATGGTTGACCAGGGTTGAATATTGTTGAATTTAGTCAAATATGGTTGATTATAGTTGGCTTTGTTTCACTATGGTTAACTTTCACTGACCATGGTTGACATTGGTTGATGTAACATCCCTCAAATTTGACCCTTATTGTTATTATAATTGTAAATATAATGACGATTGTATAGCGGCCCTGGTGAGGAGCTCAAGGCCAAGGCCCCACCAGTGGAATTTGGGAGTATTGTTACTTTATTTTCCTAGTCATAAGTGTTATGTTAGATGAGGAGATTTAAGTTTGACATATTTTAGACGATGGACACCTCGAAAATATTTAGAGTAAGTTTTACGGGTAAAAACCTACAAGTCATAAGTGTCGTCGTCAAAGCATGGCGAAGACAATTACTTGTTGTAATCTTTCAATAAGTTATAGAGCTTATGTATAGAGTTAGCATACAGATAACTTGGACTAAATAATCCCGAGTAAATCTAAGACAAGCCATAAAATTGAGCCACCCAACCTCGGTAAAAAGAAATGGGTTAGAAATCTTTAAAATACTATTTTTTATCTTATTAAAAGTATCGTTTCTAGGACACCATATATATATATGTGTGTGTGTGTGTGAAATCCTACAAAATAGTGGTGATAATGAATAACTAGAAATAATGCATACACAGGTATGTCAAGAATACATTTAATTATTGAAGTTACATGATAAAGAGCTTATATAGATTATAGTATAAATTACTATAATAATTATAAATACTTTTTAGGAAGGATAAAGGTGATTTTGCATATATTTATGTATTATATAGGATCCAACATACATATATGAAAGATGATACATATAATACATTATATAAATGCTATATGGAACGTAAATAATAGTTTATACAAGAGGAGTATTTATGTATATTTATATATATATAAGAGAAACCAAAATGAACTTGAGATAAAACATTTGATGAGCATGTATTGGATAATAAGAATTATTATAAATTATCCTTAAAAAAAGGTAATAATAGACATGATTTTACCCTAAAAATATGTGTGGATAACATCCAACACATACATGAAAACAATTAAGCGAAATTATAAGTTGGTAAACAAATCTAGGAATAAAATTATCTCCAAAAGAACTTCATGTTTTAAAAGGATTTATATTATGGTCATAAATATAAAGTTATTTCTAAAGTAAGGGTTTTGTAACTATAATGGAGTATCGGAGCATATCCTACCATCGTAATTCAACTCGAGAGACCGATAGTGGAGCTCGACACCAACCGAATCACACCACGATCTTTTCCACGTTTATCCCTTAAAGTGTCCATTAGTTATAAAGTTAACAGTTAAGGGGCATCTTCACTCGATTCTTGGGAACTTGTCCCTTTTGTTGAGCTGTCCTTACCTTTTTCCTTGCCACGTGTACCCACTCTGCCATTTTAGGTGACAAAGGAGTATATTGTAAATATGATATTAATAATTAGGTCATGAACTTATATTTTGGTACGAAGTGACTTATGGAGTGTATAGAATATTTATAATCGGATATAAAAGTTATAAAATAGAAGGGAGTTATTCTTTTAGAATGTTGTAGGAAGGTATTCATTCACATCAATGCTTGGGATTGTTATATAAAGAAGCTCATCTCCTCAACGAAGGATAGGATATTTTGGAAAATATCGTGTAAGGGAGGCTTGAAGAAATAAGCCTTGTGACAATTGTGTCGTATAGAATGTAACATTTCGCCATGTTTATTTTTTTTAATAAATATTACACACCCAACCTTTTGTGGACTAGCCCGCGTACGAGTGAACCACGTTATCTCTTGTCTACTGTGTTTGCCTATGGTGTTCCTCAATGTGTCTTTATGTATGATTAATTTTTTCTTTTCTTAAAAATGTTTAGGATTACTTTGATGTATACGATTCATTTATAAGGTTGGTTGTTTATATGATGTATAATGCTAATATGTTCGCCTTATGATTATGTTAATATTGTTATCATTTAGGTCGTTCTCTTGGTATGATTAACTCATAAAAGATGTACATGTTTCTTAAAGAGCATTTGATTAATATAACGAATAATTGAATGAATTGTTTAAATGAAGTTTGGGGCTTCAATACAGTTGTCTTGTTTCTTGGTCTATATCCTGAGGAAGGAAAAATGTTTAGTAAAAATTAAACTATTGTTATTTAATATATTTTTTTTAAGGTTGTATATTGTGCACACATATGAAGAGTTAGTTGGTTCAAAAAGAGGAATCCATGTCTTGAATTTAGAAGAGTTATGTATGTTAAAACATAGTGAAGTTTTTGTGTTTTTCTGCGAGATTTAAGAAATGGTTGACATTTCAAGTTAAGAATTGGATTATAGTTGAAAGTAAAATGTCTCTCTTATTTGTGCAAATATGATGGAAGATAGTACTTATCACACATAAATTACATTTAAAGGATCTTTTTCATTGATTATCAAGAAGACATTTATAACATAAATAAAAGTCACAAAGTTGTCATTATTTGTAAGTAGTAATTAAAGTAAGTAATCCCACACTTTATATCTTCGCATAGAAATTATTGGTATTTAGACCACTTAGGAAAATTTTAAATTTTGATGAAATATGGGGTTGTGATAGATGACCATGGTTGACTATGATAGACAATGGTTAGATTTGGTTGACTTTTGGTTGAACGTGGTTGACTTTGGTTAATGATGGTTGACTTTCGTTGACCATGGTTCACAATGGTTGGTGTTCATTGATTGCGGTTTAGTTTGGTTGACTTTGGTTGACCATGGTTCACAAAGGTTGACGTTTGTTGACAATGGTTTAATATGGTTGACTTTGGTTGACCATGGTTGACTTTGGATGACCATGGTTGACAATGATTGCCTATGCTTGACCATGGTTGTTTATGGTTGACTTTTGGTTGACAAATGGATGAATTTGGTTGAGTATGGTTGACCATGGTTAACAATGGTGGACCATCGTTGACCATTGTTGACTTTGGTTGACCTCGGTTGAGTTTAGTTTACCATTGTTAACTTTGGTGGACCATGCTTAACTTTGGTTGAATTTTGGTTGGCCATAGATAACTTTGGAAGACTATGGTTGACTATCATTTACTTTGGTTGACTTTGGCTAGCTATGGTTGACTTCGGATAACCATGGTTAAGTTTGGTAGCCTTTTGGTTGACCATGGTTGACTTTGGTTGTGGTCAACCATGAAGAACCATAGTGAACAATGGTCAACCATAGTTAGCAATGTTCAACAAAAGTCATCCATGGTCAACCAAAGTCAACCATAATCAACCATAGTCAACCATAGTTAGCCAAAGTCAACCACGGCCATCGAAAGTCAACCATGGTCAACCAAAGCTAACCAAAGTCAAATGGCCAACCAAAGTCAACTAAAGTCTACCAAATTTAACCATGGTTAAAGTCAACTATAGTTATGGTTGACCATGGTTGGATTTGGTTGATTATGGTTGACTTTGGTTAGCCATGGTTGACTATGGTTTACTTTGGTTTACCATGGTTGAGTTTGGTTGAACTTTGGTTGACCATGGTTGATTTTGATTTACTATGGTTAAGTTTGGTTGACGATGGTTGACTTTCGCTTACCATGGTTAACTTTGGTAGGCCATGGCTAACTATGGATGATTTTGGTTGACTTTGGTTAAGCATCGTTGACTTTGTTTGACCAAGATTGACTATGGTTAACTTTGGTTTACCCTGGTTGACTTTCTTTGATCATGGTTTACTTTGGTTAATTATGGTTGAATTTGGATGATCATGGTTGACTTTGGTTGACCATGATTGGATTTGGTTGATCATGGTTGACTTTGGATGACCATGGTTGACTTTCGGTTCACCATGGTTGAATTTAGTTACCATGGTTAGCTACGGTTGACTTTAGTTACCATGCTTAGCTATGATTGACATTAGTTGTCCATGGTTGACTTTGGTTGACTTTTGGTTGGAAATGGTTGAGATTGGTTGACTTTTGGTTGGCCATGGTTGAGAGTTATGTTTAGGTTTCTTTAGATTATTTAGTATTAAAATGAAAATCACTTTTAGCATTCTAAATGAGGAAATCTTTCGTTCTACCAACAATGGTGATATCAATGATCGATATTCCCTTCTTTGCATAGTACTTCCATTCTGCCAAGGTGTTGTAATCCTTATGCCTTCCATAATTTTTCATAGTGTTTCCAATTGCATCTACACTCCTCTCCTGTATAAATCTATGTTGGCACCTCAACAACCCACCTAAAATTCTTAGGATTCTTACGATATGTTAGGGGCTCCCTTTCCAAAATTTTGTAAATAATATTCCGTTCTTCTAATTTGTTTGCATTGCTCTATTTTTTGTTCTATGTTTGACTCGGATTATCTTTTATGACGTGATTTGGTGGTTTCCTTGATTTGAAGATATGATTCAACGTTTAATCTTTTGATTCTATAACTCCACTCTCATAAGATTATGATTTGGTTGTTTGGGTGTCATTTGCATTTTTGGGGGCTTCTTGGTTGTTTAACCACATTTGCATGTTCTTCATTGAGCTTATGCAAGTTCATTCCATGTTTTGGATTGCTGTAATTGGATTGATTTAATGTTTCAACAGTGTCATCAAGATTTTAAGTTTTCAAACATAAATGAATTTATGAGTACTTTGGCGATCAACATTATTTTATTTTCCTATTATGATCATAAATTTATACTTTTGCTAAAATACCAAATGATTTAATTAATTTAAATTCTTAATTAGTTCAATTTATGTCTTGGAAGTACGTATTCAAAGTATATATTTTGAATATTACAAAAGAGTTGATATTTTTTATTGAGTAAAAATATTTTTTTTTAATGAAGTTTTAGTTCTTTTTATTTTTTTTCTTTTTGAAAACAAATTTGATTATTCTTAGAAAACAAATTATTTTAAATTTTATTTTAAGATTTATTAAATTTAACTAAATTTACTTTTGGTTTTACCATTTGATTCATATTTCCAATACATTTTCATAGTATGTGATGCTAAAACTCATTATTATATTTTAATAGAAAATAACTTTAACATACTCCATCTTAAAATAATTTTACAAAATTCTTTTATATTAAAAAGAAATCATCATTAATTTTTATAATTAACACTTAATTGAAATTCAATTGTGTCCTTACAATTCTTCCTAATATATTAAATACATTAAATTTACATCTCATCATATCTAGAAAGAGATTTAAAATTTTAAAATAATTTTTAGATGGAATTTTATAACATTATGTGAGAACTAATATACATCTAAAGATTTTATCTTTCAAGAATCGTGGTTAATAACCATAAAAGCACAAAGATTTGATTGTATAAGATTTTGTCTTTATATTATGGAGAAATATGCCACCTAGCAAATAAAGTCATGACTTTGGAATTATTTTTATTGACTAAAAAATCAATGGATAATATGCCAACCTGCATACCAATGAAGTTTTCTTTTTCATGGATAGTGGTTAATGTTTTCTTCCTTTAATTGACTTGTCGTTTCTCTTGATATGCCCTAAAATTAATCTGTGTTCCGTATCGTGAAGTTCGTTGCCACATCATGCATATTTTACCAAGAAGTGAGAGTATCATTCAACGGAGACTTTCGATCAACATTACCTCTGCTACGTGTTTGGATGACCTGCTTCTCAAGAACATTACATCACTGGACTTCAAGGAGTAGAGATACACGCAAAAGAAAAGAAAATATGGAGATTGTTACACAAAATGATGAAATAATTTTCCAACCTTGAGCACGACAAGGAATGAATAGCGGTGCACCTGAAGAAGTCAGAACGAATTTCCGTGATGGATTTGATACATAAATTCACTCAATTATTCATATGAATCCACCGATGTGTTGAGTAGATACCTCCTCGCACTGTCATGTTATCACATCGCATAGAAAAAAGATGGAATGCTGAGAACCATTGTCTCATATAAATGGTGGAAGGTAAGAATCTAACGTTACAAAGTAATAAGTGGCAACATGTGGGAGCCAGAAAAGGAGATAATTGAGCAGTTGATATTTGCTTGTAACAAGATCATATTTCCATCCAAAGATCGAGTCGTGAAAATATTGAAACTCGCCTGGTAATGAAGAAGATCAAAACTTAGATACTAAATTACTCAAAATTACTCAAGATTTCACCAGATAGAAAAAGAGAACCCACATCATCAATAGATGAAGCATAGATCACTGAGTTCGTTGGACCATGAAACAAACCTCAAGGAAATATGTGACAGAGAATCCATGTGACAGGAATCTCGAATTTCCATACGCCTGATATTGCAAAGGATTCCATCATTTATTTTGTTTTGATTTCAGTTTAAATTTGGTTTCTTTATGTTGAAGTTTTATTTACATATTATTTAGATTTGTAATATATTTGTTTTGTCAAGATTGCCATATTTAAGCCAATAGGGGTATTCTTTCAACTTTTGGGGTGGGTCGGGGTGGGTGATTTATTGTATTTTTAATATTCAATGGTTAGATTTTAATGATAGAAGAATATGCTTCGTCTGGTGCATTGATGAAGCACTCAGATTTGCTGTGTTAACTCTTGCTGTGTTAACTCAGGCTTAGCTTTAAATTCAAATTTATTAAAATATTTACAAATGCCAAGTGCCGCTGGAAATAGACCGTCCCTCACCTCCACTCCGCCACACTCCTGTAGGCGCTGTATGCCCGCCACTTCCCACTGCTGGAATTAAACCATCCCTCACCTAGGACGTAGTAACGTAAGCGGTAAGCGCTGCTTGTAATGGCCACGAAACGATTAGTGTACTATATCTCTCCATGCTCGAGAGATCAGCGTGGTTTAGGGTACTGTATCGATGCCAGGGTGCATGTGAAGTCCAAATATGGCTTATGGTGCTCATCAATACAGTACTTCTGATGATCACAAAGGAGAGATTGCACACTTATCAATAGAGAATGGATACAGCAACAGCTCATGGAACACAGCGCTCTTCTTTTCAGAGGATTCCCTCTCATATCGGCCGCATATTTCAGCTCATTTGTGGAAGCGTTTGGATGGGGGAAGAAGAAATATGAGTAGATCGTACATTGAAAAATATAAAAGACAGGTTGCTTGATCCGAGATCGAAGATGATGAATACTGGCCTTGTCTTCTGTTATTCAATCATGAATTAATGAATATTGATCAGAGTAGCGCCACCGATTTGAAGAGCTGCGAGCATCTAGCTGCAAGAATTGATCCAGAAACCCTATAGCCATGGTCTATTGCAAATAGTTTTAGGTAATTTAGGTAAAACCTCCACTCCCACGATTTCTGTAATTTTTTTGTTTCCTTTCTCTCACAATTAGATATTAGGTGAAATATTTACCGCATGTGTTTTTTTGGGAAATCGCATGGTTTAGTACATAAGTCACATGGTAGCAACCAAAGATTGAAAAATCTCATGATTTAGATATTGTTCTATATGTGATTTCTCAATTAGAGAAATCACATTTTGGGGAAATGGCATGGTTTAGTTACCTAAATTGCACGGTTTAGAGAAAGCAACCAAAAATTAATGGCTCAAGCTCTATATGTTTGGGGAAATAGCATTCAGATATCAATTATTGGAATTGTCTTGCTACAGAAAATCATTATCTACATTCGGAAATAATTTTAACCTATTCAAACCTTCACAGAAATGTTGCAGCCAATGGTATGCTAAAGATTAAATGATTCTACAGCTCCTGTCACTAAAGCTCTGCCAGTAAATCTCCTGTCACTACAACTCCGCCACTAAAGCTCATGACTCATGATTTTGTTTTCTCCATCGATCTGTATCGCAACCATAATCACCAAGTAAAGCTACAGGGTACCAAAGCTCACGATATGATATTCTGAATTAATTTATTTTATTAGATTTATAGAATAGAAGATTTAGATTTCAATATATAAAGAATTAAAATTTTGTTTTCATATAGTTAACAATCTTTAGAGATTAATGACTTTAATAATAATCTTATATTAAACAAGGAATGAATGCTATACAAGTTTATTAATTTAATTATAAATATATTTTTAGCTTTATTTTGAATCTCATTTCTGTACTAGATTTCGCTGTATACATCTCCGTATCTTTTAAATTCTCAAGGTATAAAGATTGATATTGGCATAGATTGATATTGACTGAATGTTTACATTTAAAATTCAATTGCCATAGTTTTTAAATAAGTATAGTAGTTTGTTTAAATTTTAAATTCAATAGCAATTAGCTAATTATTTTATGTTTTGAATTGTTTTTTCGTATTTTAGATGGAATGAAATCTAACAATATATAATAGTGTTTTCTCCTGTCAGATTTTATTTTCTCCATGGATCTATATCGCAGCAAGAATCACCAAGTAAAGCCACCCGGTACCAAAGTTCAAAGTTCACAATGTGATACTCTGAATTAATTTATTTTATTGGATTTAGAGAAGAGAAGATTTAGATTTCACTATATGATATTTTATTAGATATGAAGAATTAAAATTTTGTTTTCATATGGTTAGCCGTTTTTAGAGATTAATGACTTTAATAATAATTTTATATTATGCAATGAATTAATGCTATACAAGTTTATTAATTTAATTATAAATATATTTTTTCAAGTTGAATTATAATTTTTTTTTATATTGTTTAACTAATTATATTATATATATTTTTATTTTATTTATATTTGATTAGTTATATATGAATTTAGGTTTTCTTTTATTGTTTTAAAATTTAATTATTTATGAATTATTATTAAATTACATATATTTCGATTTTGAATTTATGTTTATGTTTTAATTTTAATATTACTATTTGTCCAATTAAGTAACCCATTGTGTTTGAGTTTGTTAGCATTGCATTATTAAAGCCTTCAATTTCTTGCAACAGCTATGGAGATATTAAGTAGTATGGAAATAGTTGATAGATTAATCAGTATATGCATAAATGGCATGATGAAGTTTCAACATTTCTCACATGTCACAACTAGCCTTTCATTTCAATTAAAATATTAGTTTTCATGCTAAATATACTGATCCTTAATCCTCGGTGGAATGGATGGAAAACAACCAACCATTACATACTCTATGTTATGTTGCTACATGATTGGAAAGCAATGAATGAAAAATGCAAACTAAAGAGAAATACAAGCACAGAAAATTGTTGGGAAACAAAGCCTTAAAAAGTTACTAGATCTTTTGTTAAAAATGTTTACAATTTAGATTATATAGATAATGTTAATACGTAATTTTTTTAATTTTTATTAATAGTTAAGATTTTGCAAAATTCCATATACATTTTTTTTTTAAATTATAAATTCAAATTAAAAAGATTTAAGTATTTGGATCTATTTAAATTCTATCAATCAAAATAATGCAATATCTATAGAATTTAAAGAAGTGAAACCCTCACTCTACAACCCAGTCAATAATTTTAAAGAATCTTGAAGCGAGTCAACTCTACAAAATACAATTATTTTACGAGAATAAGTGAAACAAACTGATACAGTAGTGATTGAGTGTACACATTTACCAGCCCATAGTGTACGGTTTTTTATCAAGTAATGTATAGGGGAACGAAGTTTTAATAATTTAAGACAAATAAGTGTATTCTTTCCCATAAATATATATAATGATCATATAATACTTCCATCCAATTCGCTAAACCCTTTTATATTAACTATACTAGGAAGGAGAATATAAATTCAAAGCTTAAAGAAGTAACATGCTTTCAAATATTCGATAAACCCTTTTATATTAAATATGCTTCTAGATAATCCAATTCGATAAACCCTTTTATATTAATAAATATGCTTTTAGATAATCCAATTCGATAAACCCTTTTATATTAAATATACTAGGAAGGATCGGAAAGGATTTTAATACCCTGTATGAAATTACAATACTAATTCTAAGTTGGGAGACTTGTATAAGTTTTAAATATAACTTCTTAAAGGATTTAAGATACTAATTCTAAGTTGGGAGACTTGTATAAGTTTTAAATATAATTTTTAAAAGGATTTTCACTTCTTATTTTTTTTATCATATCATTTTTATTTTTTTTATCAATTTTAGCTCTATACTAAGTTAATTTAAAACTCAAGATCATTGATTATAAAAATATATGTAAACATAATAAAAATTCTATAAATGTGTATATTTTTTAAATCCTATCAATTTAAATTATATTAAGAGTAATTCATATTTACATTAAAACATGCAATATGACATTTAAAATTATAGTAAAGTATATTGTCACATTTCAATAGGCTTATATGTGTTTGAACTAGGAATAATTTAATTTGATTGTACTAAAAGAGATTTCAATTTTCAATTCAAAGCTAATATCCTAACATGGTTTAGAAAAAATATAGTATATATATTTGTATAAAAAATTATCTAAAAATCATAATAAATGTGTCTGTTATTTTAAACCATATAAGTAAGTAACATAAGTAAATATAAAACATTCAATATATTTTGATCTAACGTCATTTTAATACTAAACAATCTAACAAAACCTAAACATAATTCTAGATGACCATGCAAATGTGATATACCATTGATATAAAAATTCAACCATACTCAAACATAGTAAACCCTTAACAACAAAAGTCTTCCATGTTCAACCAAAGTCACCCACAGTAAACCAAACTCAATCATGATCAACCAAAAGTCAACCATGGTTAGCCAAAGTTAATCACAGACAACCAAAGTCAACCATGGTCAACCAAAATGAACAATGCTGAGCCAAAGTCAACGATGAACAACCAAAGTCAATGCATATCAACCAAAGTTAGCCAATGTAAACCAAAGTCACCCATAGTGAGTCATGGTCAACCAAAATTAACCATTGTAAATGAAAGTCAACCATGGTCAACCAAAAGTCAACCAAATTAAACCATGGTAAACCAAAGTCAACCATGGTAAAAAACAAATCAAGCAATGTTAACCATTATAAAACAAAGTCGACCATGGTTGGCCATGGTTGACTTTGGTCAATCATGGTCAACCAAAGTTAACCATGGTAAACCAAAGTGAACCAATGTTAACTAAAGCCACCCATGGTCATCTGTAACTATAGTTGACTTTGGTTGACTTTTGTAGACTTTAGTTGACCATGGTTGTCTTTGGTTGACCATTGTTGAATTTGGTCAACCATGGTTGACTTTAGTTGACCATTTGGTGTTGGTTTACCATGGTTGACTTTGGTTGACATTGTTTAACTATGGTTGACCATCGTCCTGTTTTGTTGACCATGGTTGAGTTCGGCCAACCATGGAAAACCAAAGTAAAGCAAAACTAGCCATGGCTATCCAAATTCAACCCTGATCAACCAAAGTCAACCATGAACAACCACCATAAACCATAAACAACCACAGTCAACCATGAATAATAATAATAAACCATAATTGACCATCAACCATAGGTTGACCATGGTCAACCACAGACAACCAAATTTCAAGCATGGTCAACCATGATCAACTAAAGTCAACCATAGTTTACCATGGTCAACAATGGCCAACCAAAGTCAAGTAACGTTAACCATGGTATTTACTAAAGGATAAACAAAGTCAACTAACGCTAACCATGGTAAGTCAAACTCAACCAAATTCATCCATGGTCAAACAAATTCAACCATGATCAACTAATGTCAACCACGGTAAAACACAGTCAACCATAGTCAACCATGCTCAACCATATTCTTCAAAGTAAACCGTAGTTAACCAGAGTCAACAAATGTCTACCATTGTCATCAAAAGTCAACCATGGTCACCTAAATTCAACCATGATCAATGAAAGTCATCCATGGTCAATGAAAATCAACCAAAGTCAACTAAGATTAATGAAATTCAACCATGGGCAAACATAGTCAACCATGGACATTCACAATCATAGTCAACCAATGGTTGGCCATGATCAACCAAAGTCAACCATTATCAAACATAGTCAACCATGGTCAACCATAGTAACCCATGATCGACTAAAATCAATCATCGTAAGTAAAAGTCAACCATGGTCAACCAAAGTCACCCATGCTCGACCATGGTCAATCATCATCAACCATGGTAAACCATTGACAAGTCAACCAAATCCAATCATAGCCAATCAAAGTCATCCATGGTCAACAAAATACAACAATGGTCAACCATAGTTAACCAAAAGTCAACCATGGTAAACCAAAGTAAAACATGGTAAACAAAAATTCAACTATTTTCAACCAAAGTCAACCATGGTCAACCATAAACAACCATAGTCAACCATCAACCATAAACAATCATAGTCGACCATCAACCATAAACCATAATCGACCATCAACCATAATTAACCATGGTCAACCATAGACAACCAAAAGTCAACCATGGTCAACCATGATCAACTAAAGTCAACCACAGTTTACCGTGTTTAACCATGGCCAACCAAAATCAACTAAACATCAACTAAATTCAACCATGGTAAGCCAAACTCAGCCAAAGTCATCCATGGTTAGACAAATTCAACCATGATCAACTTATGTCAACCATGGTAAAACAAAGTCAACCATAGCCAACCACGCTCAACCATATTCTACCAAAGTAAACCATAGTTAAACACTGTCAACCATTGTCAACTAAATTCAACCATTGTCAACCAAAGTCAACCATGGTCGATGAAAGTCAACTATGTTCAACCAAAGTCAACCACGATTAACAAAAGTCAACCATGGTCAAACATAGTCAACCATGGACAACCATAATCAACCATTCTCAACCATAGTCAACCAATTGTTGGTCATGATCAACTATTGTCAAACATATTCAACCATGAGCTACCATTATCAACAATAGCCAACCATAGTAACCCATGGTCAACTAAAGTCAACCATGGTAAATAAAAGTCAACCATGGTCGACCAAATTCAACAATGCTCAACCATGGTCAACCATCGTCAACCATGTTCAACAAGACAGAACAATGCTCAACCATGGTAAACCAAAAGTCAACCATTATCAACCAAAGTCAACCATGGTTAACCAATGTCAACCATGGTTAACCAATCTCAACCATGGTCAACCATAGTGAGATACAAAGAGAGATTAGTCAACCATAGTCAACCATGGTTGACCATGGTGAGCCATGGTTGCATGGTTGACCATCGTCAACCATATAAATAATCTTAATTCCTTTCTAATTTGTTCATGGTTGACCATGGTCAACCATGGTCCAACCATGGTGGACCATAGTAAGCCATGCTCAACCATAGTTAGCCAAAAGTCAACAAAACTTGACATGTCGCATTGTCACAAGACCTACCATGTCACATTCTACTAAGGAATGCTCAACCATGGTCTCTTCTTTGAATATTCAACAATGGTCAACCAAGATCAACAATAGTCAACCATGGTTAACCGTTATATTTAATTAATATTATTAATTGTGGTCATAATATTATTTTTAATTATAATAATAATAATAATAATTAACCAAACCTGAGCAGCAGGTCGGTCGTAAACTAGCAAGCCATATTAATAATTAATATGGCTTATATACGCCGATCAGCGTATATCAACCACATTTAAATGTGTGGTCATGATTGATATATGCCAATCGGCGTATATAAGCCATATTAATTATTAATATGGCTTGCTAGTATAAATTCCACACATATATGTTTTGTTTTCTCCAGATTGCCATATTATAAATTCCACATATATATATGAAAAATATTTAATATATCCATCATATATAAATGCCTTACCAGAAATATATTATGATATTTAGATCAAATATATCTATGAAGTATTCCCAATATTGTTCAACACCGTAGATGCAATCTAGAAAAAGTATATCATCGTAAACTACATCTGCTAAGAAGGGTAGGACATCGTAGGATAAACATGCAGAACACTAGGTAAAGGTTGTAGCAACACTAGGTAAAGATTGCAGCCAGGGCCATGGTGATTTTTGTATGGTACACAAAATTTCAATAAGAGCCCTTATAATAAAATCATTATTCCTTAATTTGGTTATGGAGATAATTACATTCTCACTGACTTAACAGTATGATGGCTGAGTACAATTATTATATTATGAATTTGTAACAAACTATGCCGATGCCTAACCCTCAGACCCCTTGCATAGCCTTTTTTTGAGTTGTCTTTCAATTTTTTCAGACCCAGTTCTGGAGTGGCAGTTGTCAATGAGTTAAGTGCGCCCTAGGGTGCCCTTTTTTCCTAGTTAAGAGCACTCCTTCCCCCACAAAAGGTGCGCTTCAGACCCGTACCTCTCTATTTTTGTTGCACTCATGTTTTTTCATAGTGTGCACCCCATAACGCCTCTATCCTTCAGGAAAAAGGACCTTGAGACTGACATTTAACCCTCTAATCCCTCCCGCAGGGGTGTAGCTCAGCCAATGTTTCGCTTCATATGAAGGAAATGTTGTAAATGAAGGTCACGAGTTCAAATCACCCCGGCTTATCCGTGCTCCATGCTTGCGGGCTGTGTGGGTGCACCTAGGGGTATAATGGTAGTGGACGGGATTGGATCCCTAGACCCCGTGTCACGCGAGTACCAGCCCCTTCCCAGTTGCCGATTCCCCTAGTTTAAAAAACAAAAACCTCTAATCCCTTTATTTGTCCCATTTCAAGATTTGGATTGACTATTTGGTTGCATATTTGACTTATTGGAGCATGATTTTTACTATCTCTGCTTGTTCATTTCAGCATGATCAGTCTCTCTTATTGATTCCTAGTAGTATATTTCAGTTTGAAATAAAATAATTTCAATTCAATTTCTTTCAAGTTATTAGTACTCTTCATTTCTTGCTCATATAACATACTTATACACACCACTTGTGCACCCAATCACACCCTAAAGATCAAAGTGAGAATTTTTTTTTTAACTTAACAAAAATATAACCCCACTTTGGGACCAAAAATAATCTTATAGCTAGGTAGGGCACTAGGAGTAGGCATCCAAATAACCCCCCTTTTCCACTTTACACCTGAAACTTAGCAGTTCTCTATTTGGGAGCCAAAATCCCCTAGTACGTTTTGGCATGGTTAAAGGATGATTTGTCGGAAAGGCCTCTTCCTTAGGAGGAAAATTCATGAGATTGGTTCCAAAAGGCTAAGTGGAATGTCGCTCTCCACGTAGTTTTAAAGGACACCTGCTCGTAATCCTCACTACATTACCAGGACTTCATATGAGGGGTATAGCAACCAAAGGGATGAAACGACGAATTCTCTTTCTGGACGTGTCATGAACGGGGTAGCCTAGTTGTAGTTCTTCTAGGGATCTTTTGCCCGGGATCCCTCTCGGTATAGGGATATCCCTCATCCAGTCCATTCTCCATTCTGTATTCTCTAACTGCGGATTTCATCACCCTACAGGGGATACAATTTGCGTGAGATTCCATATCTTTTAGTTAGGTATTTGCATGCTCTGATACCCCTCAGGTTAGTGAGTATTTTTCATTTTTAGGTAGTTCTTATTGTTGGAATTTTGGCTACACCTTTCTACTCTTCTGTTGTGACACGCGATCGCAATAGAGTTTTAGAGTTTGTGGTTGTCCTAAGCACCACATTGTTGAGAGATCTCCTTCTACACACATGGAGGAAGTTGGAATTTTGAGCATTTTTATTTAATTTCCTCTACACTCATGACACCAGTCATCATTGATGCCATGAGATACTCTCATAGACTGTGGGGGAAGTCCGCACAACACGGTCTATTAGACCCCAGTCGTCATGCTACCTTGAGGCACACATTTTCATCATCGGATATTCATCCCAACGCACCTTATTTCAAATATGATTCTAAATTAGAGTAACACATACCTGCAACACTATCTAGCCCCATGGTCGGCATGGAACCCAACCTGTTCTATGGAGGAATTGTTAGTGGTGGACACGCGGACCTATCGCCACTACATCATCTATCACGGCCGTGGGATCCACGGGACCCTATATCCCTGCTTCCACAGGAACTACCCATGGCACCACTGTGTATCCAACCACTCCATCCATACCCATAGGTAGCAGTCCCGTCCCGACAACCACAACCCCCCCGGTTACTGGCACGACCCTTGGGAGCACCACCAATTCGTTTCAGATCCCTCCCCCCATATAAGTAGTTTGATTCGGATTTATGCGGGAATGAAATGAAAGATCGGATACAGAATCAAATACAAAGATATATTTCAAATAACACAGTGATACAGTAAACACATATTCTATTAAATAGCGGAAATAGAACAGACTGTAAATAGAATAGCTAGAATGGTGGTAGCTATCTCTGAGAAGAGATGTGGCCTCTATGCTCATTCGTGCCAAGATGATTACAAAGAGAGGCCTAAAGGGCCTATTTATCATAAGCATGAGGGAAAGAATCCCAAAGATCCAAGAACCTAACCCTAGAAGATGAACCGTCATAAAGTTTGTGGCCCCAAGGGGGTTAGTTGAACACTCAACTTCTCGGGGTCATAACTTTTGCATATGATCTCCGTTTGGGGCGCTTGGTAGCCCGTTGGAAAGGTCTATCCGAGTTTTACAACTTTCAAATGGAATTAAATGCATTGTTTTGGCAACCATTTTTCCCCCCAAATTTCCAAAAAAGGTCGTTTGGGGCCTCAAAACGGACCCGAAAGTTTAGGACCCGAAAAACCATAGAAAAATTACTAGAAAATTGAAAAAATGGGAAACTGTTTTGAGCCAGTGGAATAGGTGGGTGGCCACCAATATCCATCTAGATCAATCCTCCCCCCTTAGGAAGCAATGGACTCCATTACATCAAATCCCTTATCATATGTTGAGCTGTGTGTCGAGTTGAGATCCTGGTGCGACATTTGCTAAAGTGGAAAGGTTACCTTACTTTAACATCGTCAGAGGGCTATAATTGTTGTTGAATAGTTTTGGTTGTTTTCGTATCCTAGGTCTGCACCAGTGTGGATGTTTTCTTTTTGGAAGAGCACCTTGAATGCGTGGCCTTGCACTGTAGAGGTACCCGAATAGGCGATACTGCACTAACTTTGTGTTCTTGTTTCTGTTGAGTAGAAGGATAATGTGTAGAGGTTGTGCATGTCTCTGTGATTTGATGTTCTTCTTCATCAAAAATTTTAAATAGGGAAAATTTCCGAGTGTGGAATATTATCTTCCTTCTCTTCTTGGTTGGGGTAGGTGCAACTATCTCTGGTATCCGATAGAGTTGTCCTCCCAAAGTGACAATGACACTGCGAGGTTGTGATTCATATAGAGCATGACGCTTCCACACATATGGCTGTCCTAAAAGAACATCACATACTTCAAGTGGGGCCACATCACACAATACCTCATCTTTGAAGGGCTTGATGCAATATGGTAGGTGACATTGGTGACTGACGCGGATCCCTCGTCCTTGGCTTAGCCATCCAATGGTTTATGGTTGTGGGTGTGGTGTTATTGGTAGCTCCAATTTCTTGATCTCTTGTGCTAATAACAGATTCCTTTGGCTACCTCCGTCCACAACAAAGTGTAGGGGAATACCCTTCACCCACATCTGTGAGTGGAAAAGGTGGTCCTCTGCCTCCGACTCTTCAGGTTCCTCTGGTTGAATCTGCGTGGTGGCAACAACGGCACTAGGTTCTGCATCAATGATCTGCTTCCCTTTTCGTGCGGCTGTGAAATTGGGTTCTGAATCAAAACGGGTAAAGATAAGTATTTTTCAAACATCGCTTTTCCATTACAAAATTAGAAGTAAGGTATGATCTTTGTCGTAAGTTCTCCCTGCCAGATAAAAGGTATAGATACTCACATGATTGAATGACATCACATAATGTAATATTTAGTTGAAATTATTTCAGTAAATGTGAAACGTAATGATCCTTGTATTATGATTGACTAGCCTTGTTAATGAAAATAGAAGTAACATCATATTTCTGGTTGATTCATAGTATGATGGTAAAGTACTAATCTAAAAGAAATAAATAGGCTAAGAAAAATGTTGTGAAATATGTCGAGTAATAAGTGATTTCAAAATTTGCACAGAAGTATCCTGTAAATTCTGCATTTTAGTTGTTGATATTCTATTTTTCTATCAAAGATTAATAAGTGCATTACCTATGAGCATCACTAAGTTAAAAGTATAATTTTATTAGTATGCTCCTAAGAAGTAAATTGGTTTGAGTTAGCGAATTCATTTGAACATTTTCAATTTTGATAGATACTTAGTAATGAGAATACTTCGTTGTTACGACAGTTTCATGGAATGCTACATCAGAAAAATATAGCCTCATTTAAATGTTATAGAATGTAAATGAAGTTGTAGTTACACTTAGCGAAATAAAAGTTGATTCTCAAATATCAATGTTAGAATATATATCATTTTACTTAGGTTTGTTTAGTACAAAGTACTTGTTGACTTTCTTTCATACAACCAATAGTGTGGAGTTGCCTAAGCAATTATTACCCTCGAGTATTGATAGCCAGAATAAATTTAACATACTAGGTTACCAATTATAGTTAAAGATATGAACGTATTCACGTTGATGATGCGTTTGGATAATAATTTTGGAAAAATCGTCATTTTATTACTTAAACCTAAACGGTATTTCATTTAGAACTTCTTATCATTATTGAGTTTTAAGGATAAAACTAGGTATTAATATTTGCAAGCAATGTTCCTAGGGGTTAAATTAAACCTTATTTTAGGAATATGTTATGATAGACCCCTCTAGAGTAAGTTATATTTTCTAACAAGGATTAATGAGTATCTTGTTGATAGTTTGAAGAAAAGAATTCTAATCTTGTTGATGGAGCATGGAAGCTTTAAAAAAAAAAAAAACTTTGGATGATAAGTCTCAATTCAAAGTGAATCTATATGTAACTAAATACTAACATGTTTTCAATAGGTTTGATCTCAGACTCACATTGAGGAAGTTGAAGAGTTTACATCGAAATAAAGTGAAGATGAGGCACAAGTAAATTGAGTGAACATGCATATAATGTTATGGAACTAATGTGTCGAGTAGTTGAACAATTGAATCAAATAAATTTTTCTTTATATTAACATTTCAGGAAGTGATCTTAATATCGATTGATAATGTGATCAAGAAGGAATGTTGATTATAAAATCACTTATACAAATGAGTTGATCTGAATAGCTCAAAAGTAAGTAATGAATTACTTTCAGTGGTAAGACTTATGACTAATGATGTGGAAATATTTTAATATACTGTTGTCATTATTATATCGCATATGGCTTACAAGAAATAATAAATGTTTGTTACGAAGAAATATTTCCTTGACTCAAACGAGAAGGTTTGAGGGGGAAAAGGATGACTTTCTAGACTCATCTAGAGGGGACAACATCATGAACTCAGTAACTAGCTTGTTCTTATGGGACAACTTACCTATGACATCTCCATAATTTTTTTTTTTTTCTATTTCCTTTCTCTTTACTGTAAATGAACAGTAATTGGATCTATGTTACTCAAATTTAAAATAATGATACATTCGTACGTTGATCTTGCTTATGTTCTTACCCTTGTGTTTTTCCTACTGGTTAGAAGGTATTATGGTTGACATGCCACTTACTTAGCTATGGCTAACTCTACTTCGTATGTTGATATGCAGGTTCACTTATACTTTCTGAGTTTCTCATGACGCAGGTAACAAGAGTTATTAAATTTAGACGTCCTTAATGTTTACTTATAGCTTGGTGCTGAATTCAGTCATGCATTAGACATAGTGTACACTACCATAACTAAATTGATATGGGCTATTTGCGAACCCTTTTGTATTAGCACAATCCTCAAATTACAATGCCATTTTAACAATGAAATAAGACATAAGTTACAACGCTTTCTTTGATTATCATTGACATTTTAAATCAGGATAATTTAATTCACTAAAGGTTGTCAAAAGCCTAAAATATAACAGGGCTCCATCACCATGTGGTTACCATGTTAGTTACCCAAATCCATAAGACATTGGATTGGTTTTGAACTACACAATGTAAGTTTTCCAACTACTTTATTCCTTGGAGCAACAACGTGTTTTCGATCGACCCATCTCCTACCTTACAAAAGTATTGCTACCACCATATGCTAGACTTGTTTACAATTTATTATGTTTGAAAACCTAGTCGATAACCCTTCATCTTTACTTGCGTTATGTAGGGTTTATGTTTAACATTTAAAAAGCAGCTTACGAGGTGTACTCCCATACCTACCAGCGAAGTTCTACAGGCTGGACATGTGACTCCATAAATTGTGAATTGCAAGCGAAGGTGCCACCTGCACTTCGACAAGTTTCACCGTATTGGGTGTGTATTTCAATACTTTCTAGTAGTATTATGTAAGACTTGCCATGTGACTTCATTTATAGTGGTTAAATGCAAAGGTGCCACCTACACCTTGGAATGACCGGGTAGGTTGTCCTAGTTCTTGGAATGTAATAATCTCCTCAAACTGTGTTCATTCTTCTCCGGGTTGATTACTTTCTTGCATTCGAGTTAAGGTTCGATGACTTTGCCCCAAAAAGAAACTGGCGATACGATTACACTTCGGGTCTGTTGTTATCACTGTATCTCTTCTGCGGGAGGAGATGACTACTTGCCATAACGGGTACTCCAGGAAGAGTTTCCTTAAATCTTCAGAGAAACAGCTACTTCACATTGATACTTCTGAGGTAACCTCGAAATGTCAGGGTTCAGAATTCCTTTCTTTTCTTTTTGTTTTGAAGCAGGCCATCACCATTTGGTAACAACGTATTGTCTGCTCGTGATGGTAGGTACTTCCAGCTTGAAAAGGCGTAGGGTTTAGAGGGAGCCTTTCCTGTCCGGTAAGTGGCATTGCTCTTTCCACCTTCATACAATGACAAGAAACAACTTGGGCAAGACCCTTCCTCAACGACAAAAGGGAGTTTTTAGTTTCATATCATGGTTAGTTCTTTGAAGCTTCAACGGTTCGATGTGGCCTAGGGTTTTACTGTCATGAACCCAATGTAATAACTAAATTCATACTACTTCCTTCATGAGAATCTAGACTTTAAAGAAGGCGTATTGAACTGTCTAAATTTTAGATTCAGGGGCTCTCATTTTTCTGTACCTTAAATGGACTTTATTATCCTTATTTAGAATACTGTAATTAACTGGGGATTTAGTTCCATGGGTTCCATGACCTCTGAATTTAATTATGAATGTGGTTCTTGTATGATTCAGTTTTTTCGTTTTCTTCCAGTTTAAGTGGTAGAGATGATTCTTAGCATTCGTATCTCATATATGAAATGAATTTTTGGTCTAAAGAGAATGGAATCTGGGTCTAAATGCTTTTATCGTTGAAACGTTTCCAGTGATATCTTCTTTTGGGGTTTGCCTCGTTAGATACCATCCCCTAAACATTTTTCTTGAAAATGAAATGCGGCCAAACCCTAGGTTTTAAAATAGAAACCTGGAAGACCTGACTTAGTAGTTTTACTCAGTAATGTCAGTTATCTTGTGGGGTACATGATGGGTTTGCTTTAAAGAGGGACTTCTCCGATCTAAAGGTTGAGATATAAGTATTAAAATTCAAAGATGAACGTTTAACTCGGCACTTTCCAGGCATCGAGTTACCTACATAAGCTACCATAACCAAAAGAATCGAGACACTATCTACATCATACAATATACATGTCTATCTCATGTAATCTTCATTCGTTACTCTATTTAATGTAGTTCTTTTAAATAAAAATAATGTAATGAAACCATTGCTAAGCACGCCATAAAAAGGATTGGAAGTTTTACAACAGTCAAACAACCAGTTAAAACTTATACCTATCCACCGTTTTGGTATCGAGGAGTATAATTAATACTTTAATATAACTTAAGCACTGGGAGTATCGTGGCGGTGATCAAAATGAGATCCAGGAGCTCGCAAGTAGGCTATTCACTAAGTTAACGTGACCTAGCACGCCAAGCGTGATTCGATCTACCATGTAATTATACAATGATGATATATAAAAATAAATCTTGGAAGGGTTCTTACACAGAGGGTTTTATACAGAATTCGATGATTCCGTTCTTAACAGGATTTATACCGTCAAAGTATAGGTTGAAGATGGGTTTACCACTGGATCCGACTTATAAATAAACAAAAATCAATACTTCTGTAATTCAAACTTGAGGGGTAAGTTATGAATATAATCCATCCCATTTTATCGCTATTTTCTGAGTACAAACGTAGATTGAAATTACCAGACTTAAATTAACTTACATTATGACAATGAATAACTCAGGATAGATTTACAAGAATGAATTCCCCACGGAAGTACTCAATGTCTATCCTTTAGCAGATCTAACATTATTGAAAGCAATGTAACAACAATTTCCCTTATGCACAAAAATCTATTTTTCAAATAATCTGGACAAAATAAAATAACAGAAAATGCTTAGAGTCTGTAATTAGAAAAACCTGGGACTTGTGACCCGAATGAAGTCGAAAAAGCCACGTTCCACCCAACCGTAGATTAGGTACAAACACCAGGTCTGTTCGTAATCACCCCTGAGCCAGATGCATGCATGAAAAGTGTGGACAGTTAACCTCGAAACTCAGTCACGTTTCCGGAATCCCTTGCCTAACACAGAGTGCTCACACAACAAGTATAATCCTCTCCGGCATACTCAGCAGCGTCCTGCCTCTCACATATGCCATCCCTTTATAGTTTTTTCCTAGGTCTTACCATTAGCAGCTAATTCCTCATGGAATTTTCGCAGCTAAGTAAATCCCTGATTTTCAGGGTGTGTCTAGTGTCTTAATTACACTTCTGACATCTGTTCTGGTTTCCCAGAGGCTAACTCTAACTTGTCCCACACTTTTCCATGCATGATCTCCTCATTTAACTTGGATATTCCTACTCATTCTTATATTAAAATAATAAATAAAAGTTGTTTCTTACAACATTCCACCTAGGACTCATCAGCCGATTTTCCCATCTGGCCGCTTATTGAAATAAATCTTCACAATGATAAAATAATATATATATATATATATAACAAACATAATGTCCTTTCATTAATGGGGAGGGACGTCACATCCTTGCCCCCTTATTATGAACACTGTCCTCAGTGTTCTAGTCTTCCTCCATCGGTTCTGGGAATAGATTCGGGTACTTTTCTAGTATCTCACTTTCCAATTCCCACGTCGCCTCCTCAGGACTAAAGTGCTTCCATTGCACCTTTACCTGAGCGATGGCTCGGTTCTGAAGTACTGTTTCTTTCCTGTCCAGAATGCGTAAAGGTTCCACTTGAAATTCACCTTCTGGAGCCTCCTGTATCAAATTCCAATCAATAATATGAGTGGGGTCATGAATATACTTTTTCAGTAATGAAATGTGAAAAATATTATGAATTTTTAAATGTGCTGGTAATGCCAGCTTATAAGCTATGGGTCCAATCCTTTCAATTATTTGGAAGGGCCCGCAGAATCGTGGTGCCAGTTTAGTGCAACTCCTTAGTCGGAGTGAGCTTTTCTTTGGTTTAACCCGCAAGTATACATGATATCCAACTGAGAACTCCTTATCCTGTCTTTTTAGGTCAGCATAGCTTTTTTGGTGGTCCTGGGCCACCTTTAAATTCTTCTGTACCTTTTGGACTGTTTGTTCCATGACCCTCAGCAAATCTGGTCCTACCAATAAATGGTCGACGGGACTATCCCAGCTAAATGGGGTAGTGCACTTCCTCCCATAAACAATTTCGAAGGGACTCATTCTTGATGATGCTTGGTACCCGTTGTTGTAAGTGAACTCTAACAGATGTAAATAGTCTTCCCATTTAGTGGGTTTTTCCATGACGTACATTCTCAACATATCTTCAATGATCTGATTTGTACGTTCCGTCTGTCCATCCGTCTCAGGGTGATAACTAGTGCTGAAATTAATTCTTGTTTCTAGACCCGTAAATAAAGACTTCCAGAATTTGGATGTAAATTTTGCATCCCTGTCTGAAATTACCATCTTTGGTACTCCGTGTAATCTGAATATTTCTTTTAGAAATATTCCTGCAATATCAGCTGCCTTGAAGGTGGTTTTTACAGGAATGAAATGTGCAGATTTGCTAAATTTGTCAACCACCGCCATTATAGAGTCATGTTGTCGCTGTGTTCTCGGAAAACCTGTGATAAAATCTAATGAAATCACTTCCCATTTCCACTCAGGAATTGGTAATGGTTGTAACAAACCAGCAGGATGTTTATGGTATGCCTTCACCTATTGACATTCCAAGCATTTAGATAAATAATCAGCTAGATCAGTCTTTAATTTAGGCCAAAAGAACTGTTTCCTAAGAGCTGTTATCATTTTTGATACCCGGGATGACCTACAAAAGGGGGTTTGTGCATCTCATTTAGAATAAATAATTTAATTTCTGCAACATTAGGTATGTACAGCCTATCTTTGAACCAAATTAGACCCTTCTGATCAATTCTTAAATCTGTCCCATTCATGTTTATCTCATTTTGATGAATTTTCCTTTGCAGATTTATGCACTCTGCATCCTGTTCGCTTGCCACTTTTAGTTTATCCATGAGGTAACTCTCTGGTTGACTCATTATTATTTCATACACCTCGTGGGTCCTTCGACTAAGCGCGTCTGGCACCGTATTTTCCTTACCCTTTATGTGTTTTACATCAAAGTCAAATTCATTTAGAAAGGCCAAACACCTTGCTTGTCTAGCATTGAGTC
The DNA here is from genome assembly GCA_027924585.1 of Larix kaempferi. Taxonomy (NCBI): domain Eukaryota; kingdom Viridiplantae; phylum Streptophyta; class Pinopsida; order Pinales; family Pinaceae; genus Larix; species Larix kaempferi. The sequence continues at coordinate 9,222,739 of BSBM01000259.1, read as the reverse complement.
CTAGCTGGTTGAATAAGTTCTTGACGCAAGTGTTATCTGTTAACAAAAGGAGTTTCTTTCCCAACAAGTAGTGATGCCACATTTTCAGAGCGTGTACTACTGCTGTTAATTCCAAGTCGTGGACTATGTAGTTGCGTTCATGCTCTTTTAGTTTCCCTGATTCATAACACACTACATGTCCGTCCTGGGACAGTACTCCTCCCACTCCCTCCTTACTGGCATCCGTACAAACCGTGTATCCCTTACACGGGTCTGCTACTTTTAGAACAGGTGCCTTGGTCGGTAAATCTTTGAGTCGTTCAAAACTTTATTGACACTTGCAGGACCAAACAAACTTAATCCCCTTTTTCTGTAGTGAAGTAATGGGAAAGGCGATCTTTGAGAATCCCTCAATGAACCTCCGATAGTAACCGGTGAGTCCCATGAAAGATCTAATATCAGCTACATCTCTCGGTACTGGCCAATCCGCTATGGCTTTTATTTTCTGTGGGTCGACCGAAATTCCTTCTTCAAAAATAATATGGCCTAAGTACTGAATTTCCTTTTTAAAGAACTCACATTTCTCCAACTTAGCATACAACTGATGCTCCCTCAAGGTTTGCAATACAATTCTTATATGTTGTTCATGTTCTTCCTTCGACTTGGAGTATATTAGGATATCATCAATAAAAATCAACACAAACTGGTCTAGGTATTTGTTGAAGATACCGTTCATTAGGCACATGAATGTGGCAAGGGAATTGGTTAGACCGAAAGGGATCACTACAAATTCGTAGTGTCCGTATCGAGTTTGGAATGCGGTTTTACTAATGTCTTCATTTTTAATTCAAATCTGATGGTACCTAGATCGAAGGTCCAATTTGGAAAAGACTTTGACTCCCCCTACTTGGTCGAACAAATCATTAATTCGTGGTAAGGGGTATTTATTCTTAATAGTTACCTTATTCAGTTGCCAATAGTCAATACATAGTCTTAGAGTCCCATCTTTTTTCTTGACAAAAAGGACGGGTGCACCCCAAGGCGCGACACTAGGTCTTATATACCCTTTGTCTAGTAATTCTTGAATCTGAATTTTTAATTCCGTCAATTCCGGAATACTCATCCTATAAGGTACCTTTGACACTGGTGCGGATCCCGGTAAAATTTCAATGGAAAAATCTATTTCTCGTTGAGGGGGTAACCCCGGTATTTCTTCTGGAGATACGTCTAGGAACTCGCCTAAGATAGGATGCTCTGCTATGGAAGCTTGGCTTCCATTGAGGAGTAAATCAAATAATCGTATAGCGTAAATCTTGCATCCTTTTCTCATGCACTTCTTTAACTGCATAGCAGAAATCTGCCTAACAGAGACAGGTTTCTATTTTCCATTCACTGTTCTTAGAGTTTGGTCTTCAGCAATGTAGGTGAAGTTTTTGGTAAAGCAGTTCAGTACTACTTTATATCTTTCAAGTCAGTCCATACCTATTATCATGTCGTACGATCCTAAAGGTAACACATTTAAATTAATCTTTGTTTTGTGGTCTTGTATTTGAAGCTCACAATCAGATATATATTCAGTTACCTTCCTCTTTGCTCCTGTAGCTAACTGAACTAACCATGGTTTTGGGTGCTTTACCTTGGTGAGTTGACAGTGCTCCATCATCTTGGGAGTGATGTAGCTTAAAGTTGCCGTAGGGTCAATTAAAACAATACAAGTATGGTCCGAAATTTTACCTTCAATCTCCACAATTGCAGATTGATGATCTGCCTGTCGGTCTTCTAAGGCTGCATTAATTCGGTGATAACTTTTCCCAATGTCTCCCACCGTGGATGCCTCTTGCATATTATGCAGTACCCTATTTGCTTCATTGTATCGGGGACAATTCCTGCGTAAATGGGCTTCACCACATTCCCAACACTTCAGGGGTTCTTTAGGGGTACCGACACTTCCTTTTATTCCCATGTTAGGGGGTTTAAAATTTTTATGCTGCAACTGTTCATTCTTAGGAAATGAATTTCCTTGGAAATTTTTGGGCATGTTCTTGAAGGGCGGGGGTTTGAAACCTTTCTTCCGCTGGTTAAACTTTTCCTATTTCTTATCCTTCCATGCCTTAGTAGTATCATTCCTTTGTTTGTATTGCTCAAAACATAGTCTGGCCTTTCTCAATGCTTCGTCTAAAGTTATTGGATTGTCGAACTCAATTCGATCTTTATAGGACTGCGACAAACAGCTTAAGAACCGCTGTACCTTCAATTTTTCTTCCTTGATATATGGAACGAACCGTAACAGGTCTAGAAATTTATTGATAAGATCTTCCATTGTCATTTGACCCAACTTCAATTCGTATAATTCCTTGGTTTTTCTTTCATAATAACTTTCTGATAAGTACTGTTTCTTGAATAGTTTTTGAATTCTGACCATTCAAGGTTCTTCTCTTTCAGTCCCTGGGAAATCTTAAGGTCTTGCCACCATATGCTGGCCTTCCCCTTCAGATTATAAACAACCATTCTGACTTTCATATTGCTGGAGTAATTGTAAATTTGAAAGTATTTTTTTATGTCCAGCAACCAGGCTTCTGCGTCTTCCCCAGTCTTTGATTCTCCATCAAAGCTGGTAGGTTTTATCTTTTTGAATTCACCTTCCAGGTGGTCAACCTTCCTCTTTCCCATGGTCTTGTCTTGATGCTCAGATTTCTAGTTCTCATTGGAGGAGTTTCCCTTTTTCTCAGCACTTTCCTCAGTCTCTTCTTTCCTCTTGGTATCCTCCTTCTGTGTTTCGCCATTGTTCTTTTCGTGAAGACTCTACAGCAAAATTTCATTGATTTCTTGTTGTTTTTCCTGAGCTTTCTTTAGTTTCTCATTGTCTGCTTTGAAGCTCTGTATCTCCACGATCAAGCTTCTCATGGTTTCTAGTACCTGACTTGCTTCAGAATGTTCTTATGTTCGTGCCTGTTCATCTCCTTTAGGCTATTCTTCGTATTCCTCGTGCGAAGTCATCTGAAAAATCAAACTGGGACATATGCATACAACATCCGAATACATTATTAGAAATTTTTATTTCATGTGCAACAGAAGTTAGGTGTTTCCAAGGCGACAGGGTTGAATCTAGCTCTGATACCATATGTGACATCTCCATAATTTTTTTTTTTTTCTATTTCCTTTCTCTTTACTGTAAATGAACAATAATTGGATCTATGTTACTCAAATTTAAAATAATGATACATTCGTATGCTGATCTTGCTTATGTTCTTACCCTTGTGTTTTTCCTACTGGTTAGAAGGTATTATGGTTGACATGCCACTTACTTAGCTACGGCTAACTCTACCTCGTATGTTGATATGCAGGTTCACTTATACTTTCTGAGTTTCTCATGACGCAGGTAACAAGAATTATTAAATTTAGACATCCTTAATGTTTACTTATAGCTTGGTGCTGAATTCAGTCATGCATTAGACATAGTGTACACCACCATAACTAAATTGATATGCGCTATTTGCGAACCCTTTTGTATTAGCGCAATCCTCAAAGTACAATGCCATTTTAACAATGAAATAAGACATAAGTTACAATGCTTTCTTTGATTATCATTGACATTTTAAATCAGGATAATTTAATGCACTAAAGGTATTCAAAAGCCTAAAATATAACAGGGCTCAATCACCATGTGGTTACCATGTTAGTTACCCAAATCCATAAGACATTGGATTGGTTTTGAACTACACAATGTAAGTTTTCCAACTACTTTATTCCTTGGACCAACAACGTGTTTTCGATCGACCCATCTCCTACCTTACAAAAGTATTGCTACCACCATATGATAGACTTGTTTACAATTTATTATGTTTGAAAACCTAGTCTATAACCCTTCATCTTTACTTGCGTTATGTAGGGGTTATGTTTAACATTTAAAAAGCAGCTTACGAGGTGTACTCCCATACCTACAAGCGAAGTTCTACAGGCTGGACATGTGACTCCATAAATTGTGAATTGCAAGCGAAGGTGCCACCTGCACTTCGACAAGTTTCACCGTACTGGGTGTGTATTTCAATACTTTCTAGCAGTATTATGTAAGACTGGCCATGCGACTTCATTTATAGTGGTTAAATGCGAAGGTGCCACCTGCACCTTGGAATGACAGGGTAGGTTGTCCTCATTCTTGGAATGTAATAATCTCCTCAAACTGTGTTCATTCTTCTCCGGGTTGATTACTTTCTGGAATTCGAGTTAAGGTTCGATGACTTTGCCCCAAAAAGAAACTGGCGATACGGTTACACTTCGGGTCTGTTGTTATCACTGTATCTCTTTTGCGGGAGGAGATGACTACTTGCCATCACGGGTACTCCAGGAAGAGTTTCCTTAAATCTTCAGAGAAACAGCTACTTCACTTCGAAACTTCTGAGGTAACCTCTAAATGTCAGGGTTCAGAATTCCTTTCTTTTCTTTTTGTTTTGAAGCAGTCCATCACCATTTGGTAATAACGTATTGTCTGCTCGTGATGGTAGGTACCTCAAGCTTGAAAAGGCGCAGGGTTTAGAGGGAGCCTTCCCTGTCCGGTAAGTGGCATTGCTATTTCCACCTTCATACAATGACAGGAAACAACTTGGGCAAGACCCTTCCTCAACGACAAAAGGGAGTTTTTAGTTTCATATCATGGTTAGTTCTTTGAAGCTTCAACGGTTCGATGTGGCCTAGGGTTTTACTATCATGAACCCAATGTAATAACTAAATTCATACTACTTCCTTCATGAGAATCTAGACTTTAAAGAAGGCGTATTGAACCGTCTAAATTTTAGATTCAGGGGCTCTCGTTTTTCTGTACCTTAAATGGACTTTATTATCCTTATTTAGAATACTGTAATTAAATGGGGATTAAGTTCCATGGGTTCCATGACCTCTGAATTTAATTATGAATGTGGTTCTTGTATGATTCAGTTTTTTCGTTTTCTTCCAGTTTAAGTGGTAGAGATGATTCTTAGCATTCGTATCTCATATATGAAATGAATTTTTGGTCTGAAGAGAATGGAATATGGGTCTAAATGCTTTTATCGTTGAAACGTTTCCAGTGATATCTTCCTTTGGGGTTTGCCTCGTTAGATACCATCCCCTATACATTTTTATTGAAAATGAAACGCGGCCAAACCCTAGGTTTTAAAATAGAAACCTGGAAGACCTGACTTAGTAGTTTTACTCAGTAATGTCAGTTATCTTGTGGGGTACATGATGGGTTTTCTTTAAAGAGGGACTTCGTCGATCTAAAGGTTGAGATATAAGTATTAAAATTCAAAGATGAATGTTTAACTCGGCACTTTCCAGGCATCGAGTTACCTGCGTAAGCTACCATAACCCAAAGAATCGAGAGACTATCTGCATCATACAATATACATGTCTATCTCATGTAATCTTCATTCGTTACTCTGTTTAATGTAGTTCTTTTAAATAAAAATAATGTAATGAAACCATTGCTAAGCACGCCATAAAAAGGGTTGGAAGTTTTACAACAGTCAAACAACTAGTTAAAACTTATACCTATCCACCATTTTGGTATCGAGGAGTATAATTAATACATTAATATAACTTAAGCACTGGGAGTATCGTGGCGGTGATCAAAATGAGATCCAGGAGCTCGCAGGTAGGCTATTCACTAAGTTAACGCGACCTAGCACGCCAAGCGTGATTCGATCTACCATGTAATTATACAATGATGATATATAAAAATAAATCTTGGAAGGGTTCTTACACAGAGGGTTTTATACAGAATTCGATGATTTGTTCTTAACAGGATTTATACCGTCAAAGTATAGGTTGAAGATGGGTTTACCACTGGATCCAACTTATAAATAAACAAAAATCAATACTTCTGTAATTCAAACTTGAGGGGTAAGTTATGAATATAATCCATCCCATTTTATCGCTATTTTCTGAGTACAAACGCAGATTGAAATTACCAGACTTAAATTAACTTACATTATGCCAACGAATAACTCAGGATAGATTAACAAGAATGAATTCCCCACGGAAGTACTCAATGTCTATCCTTTAGCAGATCTAACATTATTGACAGCAATGTAACAACAGTTTCCCTTATGCACAAAATCTATTTTTCAAATAATCTCGACAAAATAAAATAACAGAAAATGCTTAGTGTCTGTAATTACAAAAACCTGGGACTTGTGACCCGAATGAAGTCGGAACAACCACGTTCCACCCAACCGTAGATTAGGTATAAACACCAGGTCTGTCCGTAATCACCCCCGATCCAAATGCATGCATGAAAAGTGTGGACAGTTAACCTCGAAACTCAGTCACGTTTCCGGAATCCCTTGCCTAACACAGAGTGCTCACACAGCAAGTATAATCCTCTCCGGCATACTCAGCAGCGTCCTGCCTCTCACATATGCCATCCCTTTCTAGTTTTTTCCTAGGTCTTACCATTAGCAGCCAATTCCTCATGGAATTTTCGTAGCTAAGTAAATCCCTGATTTTCAGGGTGTGTCTAGTGTCTTAATTACACTTCTGACACCTGTTCTGGTTTCCCAGAGGCTAACTCTAACTTGTCCCACACTTTTCCATGCATGATCTCCTCATTTAACTTGGCTGTTCCTGCTCATTCTTATATTAAAATAATAAATAAAAGTTGTTTCTTACAACAGTTCACCTAGGACTCATCAACCGATTTTCCCATCTGGCCCCTTATTGAAATAAATCTTCACAATGATAAAATAATATATATATATATATAACAAACATAATGTCCTTTCATTATTGGGGAGGGATGTCGCATTACCCTTATTTGTGGTCATGTTCCCCAAATAAGTGGAACAGAATAGGCGCGGTACTCGTTGAATGTTATACTGACCCAGAAGTCCTAGGAAAACTTTATATCCATCGAATTGAGCAGAGGAAGGGCTCACAATTTTTCCTTGTGTTGTTAGAACTGAGCACACAAGAGGTTCTCTGAGGAGTAACGTTTCCTTGTCGTTTGTCGTATGCACACAAGAAATTCGATGAGGAGGGGAGCTACGTTATGAGTTGTATTGTAAGACTGTCATGCTTCGTAGAAGTATTCCTGATGATTTTGTAGAGGACTCATGTTATGTACACAAGTCTTCATGATTGCTAGGATACATAAGAGTTTTGTATGCAAGTCTCCATGATTGCTGAAGTACTAAGAGATTTGATGATCACAAAGTTTTGTTGAGAGAATTGTTTTATGGTATAAACAAATGATAATGATTTGTCTTATAGCTAGATTATGAGATATATTTATGCATGAATAATATGAATTCTAAATAAACAAATATTTCCTCAAGGAAGAGAAAGAATGATGAACATTTACTCCTTTGAAAATTATACTCATGATATACGAAATAACGTTGGAAGATCTTATATGATCTGTGTAATGTGCATGATATAAGTGATAAGAGTTTGTGGAAAATCGGAAAAATGTGAAGATGACCAGAGCATAAGAATTTAAGTATGCGAAAGATGGGAATGGATGCAAAAGACAAACCGTTGAACACCAAGGATGGTGTTATATTTAAGGGGTGGAGTGTGTAACATCCGTCAAATTCAACCCTTATTGTTATTATAATTGTAAATATAATGATGATTGTATACCGGCCCTGGTGAGGAGCTCAAGTCCAAGGCCCCACCAGTGGACTTTGGGAGTATTGTTACTTTATTTTCCTATTCATAAGTGTTATGTTAGACCAGGAGATTTAATTTTGACATATTTTAGACGATGGACACCTCGAAAATATTTAGAGTAAGTTTTACGGGTAAAAACCTACAAGTCATAAGTATCCTCGTCAAAGGATGGGGAAGACAATTACTTGTTGTAATCTTTCAATAAGTTATAGAGCTTATGTATAGAGTTAGCATATAGATAACTTGGACTAAATAATCCCGAGTAAACCTAATACAATTCATAAAATTGAGACACCCAACCTCGGTAAAACGAAATAGGTTAGAAATCTTTAAAATACTACTTTTTATCTTACTAAAAATATCACTTCTAGGACACCACACACACACACACACACACACATATAGATAGATAGATATGTGTGAAATCCTACAAAATAGTGGTGATAATGAATAACTAGAAATAATGCATACACAGGTATGTCAAGAATACATTTAATTATTGAAGTTACATGATAAAGAGCTTATATAGATTATAGTATAAATTACTATAATAATTATAAATACTTTTTAGGAAGGATAAAGGTGATTTTGCATATATTTATTTATTATATAGGATCCAACATACATATATGAAAGATGATACATATAATACATTATATAAATGCTATATGGAAGATAAATAAGAGTTGATACATGAGGAGTATATATATATATATATATATATATATATATATATATATATATATATATATAAAAGAGAAACCAAAATGAACTTGAGATAAAACATTTGATGAGCATATATTGGATAATAAGAATTATTATAAATTATCCTCTGAAAAAGGTAATAATATACATGATTTTATCCTAAAAATATGTGTGGCTAAGATCCAACACATACATGAAAACAACTAAGCATAATTATAAGTTGGTAAACAAATCTAGGAATAAAATTATCTCCAAAAGAACTTTATGTTTTAAAAGGATTTATATTATGTTCATAAATATAAAGTTGTTTCTAACGTAAGGGTTTTGTAACTATAATGGAGTATCAGAGCATATCCTACCATCATAACTCAATTGGAGAGACTGATAGTGGAGCTCAACACCAACCGAATCACACCACAATCTTTGCCACGTTTATCCCTTAAAGTGTTCATTAGTTATAAAGTTAACAGTTAAGGGGCATCCTCACTCGATTATTGGTAACTTGTCCCTTTTGTTTAGCCGCCCTTACCTTTTGCCTTGCCACCTGTACCCACTCCGCCATTTTAAAATAGTGTTGTAGTTTTTAGTGGAGGTCTGTCTCGGTAGAGGGGTATCTAAACTTATTTTAGACTACCACCTGACAGGAATGGAGAACGGAGACTACCATGCATCACTCTGGGTCGAAGGGAGACTCCTTTGTTAAAAGGGAGCTCGTTTCCCAAAGGGTCGGCCCACTCCCTTCTGGTGCAGAGTTTTTGGGATACGCTGCCATCATTATAAGGTTTCTATCGATGGGGGGAAAAGAAAAGAGTCAAGGACTGGCGAATCCTCTGACGATGAGGTATGCACCGCAGGAAGAGCGAGAAGTTCTGAGGTTAGAGTTGTCTTTTGTATCTAAGGTATGTAAACTCTGTGTCTACAGTTAGTGACTCAGTTTAAAACGTTATGTTGTTGCAGTGCAAAATTTTTCAAATTGCTAGCTGTCATATTTGAGTGCATGCTGATAACGACACTTAAAATCCTTTTTTATTTTGGAACACCTGTTTTCCGCCTTTGAAAAATGTAAAACCCTGTCAGTCCTTATTCATATCTTGATCCTAATGGGAGACATTACTACGATGGGCTATATCAGCTGGAAAAAGCTTAAACCTTCCGTTACCTTAGGGTTGATGTTTTTTAGTAATTCGAACTCTATTTATATATCTTTTGTTCTGTCAGAAATCATTTTCAATTCATTTTGGTTGCGATTTGATATATTTTTCTCTACTTTTGTGTTGGCGACTGTTCCATGAGAGCAGCTCCGAGTCTAGGTGCTATCCTTGCCTCACCGCCCTTAGTGCGCTAATTACGAAGTAGACGTTTTGTTTGTTGATTTAAGAGTCTGCTTATAATATAGAAATTTTAGAGAAGGAAGACCAAAGCTTGAAACCTCAGTGATTACCCTTAGGGTAAGATATGAACGAGAATGTCCTGTAGTTGCATGTTTTAATTTTTGCTACATTTTCATTCATAGCTTAAAATCTAGTACCAGGGTTGGAATGATGAAGATTATAAATTAATTAATTCATCTCGGCGTTATTTTTTTTATTTTGTCATTAAAAGCGAGGAAAACGTTACAACCATCAGGTTAATTTATGTTATGCTGCCATAAGAGCTGGGCGACCTCCCTGGGGAAGGATCGACCCATGCTCAGTTAAATTTAGAGATCCCTTCCTTAAATATTAAAACGATTGGATCGGAAAACTCTGTGTAAAAGCTGCCAAGAAATCGTCAACGAGTCAATCTGAGCATAACCAAGGATGAGAATGTGATCATTAATTTTCACTCTTTTGGTTATTATCCTTTTTGCATATTTTGATCTTGAAACTTATTAGTGAAGTTCCACGGGTTAAGTATATAATTATATATATAGAATATAGAGATAAAATATCTAGAATCGAAATTATAAAAATTGTGAAAATCTAACTTTTAAAATATATTATCCAATAGGGCATAGAAAGGGAAACCTCGGTTTTCGGTTTTCACTATGGGTAAAAATGAAATCATGAATTTCATTTTATTACAGCTTGATTCTTAAAATAGTATATAGATCTTTTATAGTGTTAGGCCCTTGACAAAGCTAATTTAAAGCTATTATATTTTAGCACTTATCAATCTTAGTTTAGACAACTTGTGATGGAAAAGTCTGGGTCAATTATTGATATAAATAAACTTAAATATATGTTTTGGAATTGAGTGAATTCAAGTTCAAATTTAATAAAAAGGGTTGATACTTTATTTAAATCATTAGATGAAAGTATAGGCATATGACAAGTTATCACTTGATATCATAACAAAAGGAGGTTGTCTTTATATAAGATAATATAACATTATATTGTTGAAAGGGTTTTTAAGTAATAATTATAAATAGATTCTGGAAAAGAAATAGGTGACAAAGGAGTATATTGTAAATATGATATTAATAATTAGGTTATGAACTTATATGTTGGTACCAAGTGAATTATGGAATGTATACAGTATTTATAACTGGACATAAAAGTTATAAAATAGAAGGGAGTTATTCTTTTAGAATGTTCTAGGAAGGTATTCATTCACATCAATGCTTGGGATTGTTATATAAAGAAGCTCATCTCCTCAACGAAGGACAGTATATTTTGGAAAATGTTTCGTGTAAGGGAGGCTTGAAGAAAATAAGCCTTGCGACCACTGTGTCGCATAGAATGTAACCTTTCGCCATGTTTATTTTTTTTAATAAATATTACACACCTAACCTTTTGTGGACTAGCCCGTGTATAGGTGAACCACGTTATCTCTTGTCTACTGTGTTTGCTTATGGTGTTCCTCAATGTGTCTTTATGTATGAGCAATTATTTCTTTTCTTAAAAATGTTTAGGATTACTTTGATGTATACGATTCATTTAGAAGGTTGTTTTTTTATATGATGTATAATGCTAATATGTTCGCCTTATGATTATGTTAATATTGTTATCATTTAGGTCGTTCTCTTGGTATGATTAACTGATAAAAGAAGTACATGTTTCTTAAAAATGAATTAATATCTTGAAGAGCATTTTATTAATATAACGAATAATTGAATGAATTGTTTAAATGAAGTTTGGGGCTTAAATATAGTGGTCTTGTTTCTTGGTCTATATCCTCAGGAAGGACAAAGGTTTAGTAAAAATGAAACTATTGTTATTTAATTTTTTTTTTTAAGGTTGTATCTTGAGCACACATATGAAGAGCTAGTTGGTTCAAAAAGAAGAATCCATGTCTTGAATTTAGAAGAGTTATGTATGTTAAAACAAAGTGAAGTTTTTGTGTTTTTCTGTGAGATTGAAGAAATGGTTGACATTTCAAGTTAAGAATTGGATTATAGTTGAAAGTAAAATGTCTCTCTTATTTGTGAAAATATGACGAAAGATAGTACCTATCGCACATAAATTACATTTGAAGGATCTTTTTCATTAATTATGATGAAGACATTTATAACAGAAATAAAAGTCGCAAAGTTGTTATTATTTGTAAGTTGTAATTAAAGTAAGTAAACACACACTTTATATTTCTGCATAGAAATTATTGGTATTTAGACAACTTAGGAAAATTTTAAATTTTGATGAAATATGGGGTCGTGACAGTTAACCATGGTTGACTATGGTAGACAATGGTTAGATTTGGTTGACTTTGGTTGACCATGGCTTACTTTGGTTGAGCGTGGTTGACTTTGGTTGATGATGGTTGACTCTCGTTGACTATGGTGGACTTTGTTTGATTATTATTAACCATGGTTGAATTTCGTTGACCATGGTTCACAATCGTTGACGTTCGTTGACCATGGTTTAGTTTGGTTGACCATGGTTCACAATGGTTGATGTTTGTTGACCATGGTTTAATTTGGTTGACTTTGGTTGACCATGATTGCCTATGCTTGACCATGGTTGTTTATGGTTGACTTTGGTTGACAAATCGATGAATTTGGTTGAGTATGGTTGACCATGGTTAACTATGGTGGATCATCGTTGACCATTGTTGACTTTGGTTGACCTTGGTTGAGTTTAGTTTCCAATTGTTAACTTTGGTGGACCATGCTTGACATTGGTTGAATTTTGGTTGGCCATAGATAACTTTGGAAGACTATGGTTGACTATCGTTTACTTTGGTTGACTTTGGCTAGCTATGGCTGACTTCGGATAACCATGGTTAACCATGGTTGATTCTGGTTGGCTATGTTTGACTTTGGATGATAATGGTTGACTTTAGGTTGACCATGGTTGACTTTAGTTACCATGGTTAGCTATGGTTGACTTTAGTTACCATAGTTAGCTATGATTGACTTTTGCTTGAATTTGGTTGACTATTATTGACATTGGTTGTCCATGGTTGACTTTTGGTTGAAAATGGTTGAGATTCGTTGACTTTTGGTTCGCCATGGTTGAGAGTTATCTTTAGGTTTCTTTAGATTGTTTAGTATTAAAATGAAAATCACTTTTAGCATTCTAAATTAGGAAATCTTTCGTTCTACCAACAATGGTGATATCAATGATCTATATTCCCTTCCACCTCAATGTTGGCCTTTTTTGCGATAGCTGGTCCTTCTTCCAGGTTTAAGATATTGCCATTGTTCGTTGTCATTTTTTCAACTAAACCCAACTGTTTCTGTAAAAAGTAAAACTTCGAACACTCCAGGGAGCAGCCCGCAACACAGAACAACACATAGAACAGCCCGCAGCCCGCGACACCGAACAACCCGCAGCCAGCAACACGGAACAACACACATAACGCTTTGTGATAAATTGTTGAACCAATTTATGTATTTATACTGATTACTACTTAACCAATTTCAAGGGTTTTGGGGGTGTTTCTGAAATTTAGTTGGAATTATGGAGAATTTTAGGGACAGGAGTTAATATTTTATGTGGTAGTGAGTTTAAAAAAAAAACTAACGGTTAGTTATTTTTTCAATATAACCTGAGTTTTGACCCATGTTTTGAGAGAATTCAAATCATATTTTACATTAATTAAAAATATATAATTTTTTTTAATTAATTGATTATTAAATTAAAATTAAGTCGTAGTAATGGGAAATTATTAATTTTAATTAGGTAGAAATATTAATTATATCTATTTAGATTTTCAAAAAATATTAATTTTCATATATATATATATATATTTTAATAAATTATATTTTTGATAATATAGTTATATTTTTTACTAAATAATTATATTATTTGAAATGAGAATTAAAACCAAAAAAATACCATACAAAATATATTTTCATTATTATTTTTTTTGTACGAATCTTCTTATCTTGCAACAGTGACTTGTGGTCTAATAAATCGTGACCCACGAGCATCTAAGCCATCAAAATCACCTGGGGATTGCACCCACGCTAGACCACACCAACCCTTAGCATTTGACAATATAGTTATACTTTTGACTAAAATATTATATGATTTGAAATGAGAATTGAAGCCAAAAAAGTACAATATAATATATATTTTCATTCAATTTTTTTTTTGTTTTGTTTGCACGATTCTCCCTACCTTGCATGAGTGGCCTTTGGTGTAATAAACCGTGGCCCACGGGTATATATTTTCATTAAAAATAGACAGGGGATTGCAACCAACCTAGACCACACCAACCCTTAGCATGACTAGAATTTTTTGGTGTCTCCTCCCACCACAACCAAGTTTCGAACCTTGCAACACCTAACAAACAAAACCCCTTGAATACCAGGGTAGTGGAACTTGACTTATTTCTGTCAAAAAATTCAAAATCATATTCCACATTAATTAAAAACATATAATTTCTTTATAGTTAAAAACTAAAATATGAATAAACAAATTTAATTGTTTATAATTGTAATACATTAAAATTTATATTTAATATTTAATGAAAGACGTTAAACTGTTTTATAGTTAGTGAAATATTCACTCATTTATTATGCATATAAATTTAGTGGGTTTCTTATGATTTTCCACTTCTGCAAAATAAAAAAGTTGCAATTTGAACAAAGAAAAATTTACGATTTTAACAAAGATTTATGGCCAAATTACTTCAAAAATGACTGAGATAGTACAAAACGTAGAACAATTAACCGATTCCTTAATCAAATAACTATCGATTATGATGCCTTGGTGTTTTAAATAATAATGGTCCCCCAAAACAAGTTATAACTAATAACTAATCTATAGAAAATATGAGTTTATTTTAATTTTAAACTAATTCTAAATGATGTATATTGAACTTATTTTCCCTCGTCTAGAAGAAAAAAGATCTGTAAGGGTCCACAACATGTCACTTGGTGTGGGGTCAATCTCTCTGCTCATTACAACTTGAAGTGAATAAAATTGTTAACACAATAAAATTGACCACACACCAAATGACATGTTGTGGACCCTTATTTCCAAGGAATAATCCCATTTGTGCATAAAAACCCAAAAAACCCATTTCTCCTAAGTTCTAAACCCCCTTTGGACAACCTCCACCAAACCTTGAGACTGTCATTTAATCCTCTAATCCCTCCCGCAGGGGTGTAGCTCAACCGATGTTTTGCTTGATATGAAGGAAATGTTGTAAATGGAGGTCACGAGTTCAAAACACCCCGGCTTATCCGTGCTCCATGCTTGTGGGATGTGTGGGTGCATCTAGGGGTATAGTGGTAGTGGACGGGATTGGATCCCTGGACCCCGTGTCACGCGAGTACCAGCCCCTTCCCAGTTGCTGATTCCCCTAGTTTAAAAAACAAAAACCTCCAAGCCCTTTATTTGTCCCATTTCAAGATTTGAATTGACTGTTTGGTTGCATATTTGACTTATTGCAACATGATTTTTGCTATCTCTGCTTGTTCATTTCAGCATGATCAGTCTCTCTTATTGATTCCTAGCAGTATATTTCAGTTTGAAATAAAATAATTTCAATTCAATTTCTTTCAAGTTATTATTACTCTTCATTTATTGCTCATCTAAAATAGTTATACACACCACTTGTGCACCCAATCACACCCTGAAGATCAAAGTGAGACCAAATTTTTTAACTTAACAAAAATATAACCCCACTTGGGGACCAAAAATAATCTTATAGCTAGGTAGGGCACTAGGAGTAGGCATCCAAATAACCCCCCTTTTCAACTTTACACCTGAAACGTAGCAGTTCTCTATTTGGGAGCCAAAATCCCCTAGTACTTTTTGGCATGGTTAAAGGATGATTTGTCGGGAAGGCCTCTCCCCGAGGAGGAAAAGTCATGAGATTGGTTCCGGAAGGTAAGTGGAATTCCGCTCTCCACTTAGTTCTAAAGGACACCTGCTCGTAATCCTCACTACATTACCAAGAATCCATACGAGGGGTATGGCAACCAAAGGGATGAAACAATGAATTCTCTTTCTGGATGTGTCATGAATGGGGTAGCCTAGTTGTCGTTCTTCTAGGGATCTTTTTCCCGGGATCCCTCTCGGTATAGGGATATCCCTCATCCATTCAATTCTCCATTCCGTATTCTCTAACTGTCGATTTCATCACCCTGCAGGGGATACGATTTGCGTGAGATTCCATATCTTTTAGTTAGGCCTTTGCATGCTCTGATACCCCTCAGGTTATTGAGTATTTTTCATTTTTAGGTAGTTCTTATTGTTGGAATTTTGGCTACTCGTTGCTACTCTTCTGCTGTGACACGCGGTCGCAATAGAGTTTTGGAGTTTGTGGTTGTCCTAAGCACCACATTGTTGAGAGATCTCCTTCTACACACATGGAGGAAGTTGGAATTTTGAGCATTTTTATTTAATGTCCTCTACACTCACGACACCAGTCATCATTGATGCCCTGAGATACTCTCATAGACTTTGGGGGAAGTCCCCACAACACAGTGCATTAGACTCCAGTCATCACGCTACCTTGAGGCACACATTTTAATCATCGGATATTCATCCCAACGCACCTTATTTTAAATATGATTCTAAATTAGAGTAACACATACCTACAACACTATCTAGCCCCATGGTTGACATGAAACCCAACCTGTTCTATGGAGGAATTGTTGGTGGTGGACACCCTAGCGGACCTATCGCCACTACATCATCTATCATGACCGTGGGATCCACGGGACCCTATATCCCTGCTTCTACAGGACCTACCCCTGGCACCACTGTGTATCCAACCACTTCATCCATACCCATAGGTAGCGGTCCCGTCTCTACAACCACAACCCCGCCCCCCCCCGATTACTGGCACGACCCTTGGGGGCACCACCAATTCCTTTGAGATCCCTCCCCCCATATAGGTAGTTTGATTCGGATTTATGTGCGAACGAAATGAAAGAGAAGATACAGAATTAAATACAAAGATATATTTCAAATAACACGGTGATACAGTAAACACATATTCTATTAAATAGCAAAAATAGAACATACTGTAAATAGAATAGCTAGAATGGTGGTAGCTATCTCTGAGAAGAGATGTGGCCGCTATGCTCATTCGTGCCAAGATGATTACAAAGAGAGGACGAAAGGGTCTATTTATCATAAGCATGAGGGAAAGAATCCCAAACATCCAAAAACCTAACCCTAGAAGATGAACCATCATAAAGTTTGCGGCCCGAAGGGGGTTAGTTGAACACTCAACTTCCCGGGGTCATAACTTTTGCATACGGTCTCCGTTTGGGGCGCTCGGCAGCCCATTGGAAAGGTCTATCCAACTTTTAAAACTTTTAAATGGGGATGAAAGCGTTCTGTTAGCAACCATTTGGCCCCCCAAATCACCAAAAAAGGTCATTTGGGGCCTCAAAACAGACCCGAAAGTTTAGGACCCGAAAAACCATAGAAAAATTATTAGAAAATTGGTAAAATGGGAAACTGTTTTGAGCCAATGGAATAGGTGGGGGGCAACCAATATCCATCTGGATCAATCCTCCCCCCTTAGGAAGCAATGGTCTCCATTACGTCAAATCCCTTATCATATGTCAAGCTGTGTGTCGAGTTGAGCTCCTGGTGCGACATTTTCTAAAGTGGAAAGGTTGCCTTACTTTAACATCTTCAGAGGGCTATAACTATTGAATAGTTTTGGTTGTTTTCATATCCTTGGTCTGCACCAGTGTGGATGGTTTCTTTTTGGAGGAGCACCTTGAATGCTTGGCCTTGCATGCTGCACTAACTTTGTGTTCTTGTTTCTGTTGAGTAGAAGGATAATGTGCAGAGGTTGTGGATGTCTCTGCGATCTGATGTTCTTCTTGAACAACAATTTTCAATAGGGAAAATTTCCCAGTGTGGGAGATTATCTTCCTTCCCTTCTTGGTTGGGGTAGGTGCAACTATCTATGGTATCCGATAGAGTTGTCCTCCCAAAGTGACAATGACACTGCGAGGTCGTGATTCATATAGAGCATGACGCTTCTACATATATGGCTGTCCTAAAAGAACATCACATACTTCAGGTGGGGCCACATCACACAATACCTCATCTTTGAAGGGCTTGATGCCATATGGTAGGCGACATTGGTCAATGACGTGTATCCCTCGTCCTTGGCTTAGCCATCCAATGGTGTATGGTTGTGGGTGTGGTGTTATTGGTTGCTCCAATTTCTTGATCACTTGTGCTGATATCAGGTTCTTCTGGATGCCTCTCTCCCGAACAAATTGTAGGGGAATACCCTTCACCCACATCTGTGAGTGGAAAAGGTGCTCCTCTGCCTCCAACTCTTCAGGTTCCTCTGGTTGAATCTACATGGCGGCAACAACGGCACTGGGTTCTACATCAATGATTTGCTTCCCTTTCCGCGCGGCTGTGAAATTGGGTTCTGAGTCAGAAAGGGTAAATATAAGTATTTTTAAAAAATCGCTTTTCCTTTACAAAATTAGAAGCAAGGTATGATCTTTGTCGTAAGTTCTCCCTGCCAGATAAAAGGTATAGATACTCACATGATTGAATGACATCACGGAATGTAATATTTAGTTGAAATTATTTCTATAAATGTGAAACGTAATGATCCTTGTATTATGATTGACTAACCTTGTTAAGGAAAATAGAAGTAACATCATATTTCTGGTTGATTCATAGTCCGTTGGTAAAGTACTAATCTAAAAGAAATAAATAGTCTAAGAAAAGTGTTGTGAATGATGTCGAGTAATAAGTGATTTCAAAATTTGCACAGAAGTATCCTGTAAATTCTGCATTTTAGTTGTTGATATTCTATTTTTCCATCAAAGATTAATAAGTGCATTACCTATGAGCATCACTAAGTTAAAAGTATAATTTTATTAGTATGCTCCTAAGAAGTAAGTTGGTCTGAGTTAGCAAATTAATTTGAACATTTTCAATTTTGATAGATACTTAGTAATGAGAATACTTTGTTGTTACGACAGTTTCATGGAATGCTACATCAGAAAAATATAGCCTCATTTAAATGTTATAGAATGTAAATGAAGTTGTAGTTACACTTAGCGAAATAAAAGTTGATTCTCAAATATCAATGTTAGAATATATATCATTTTACTTAGGTTTGTTTAGTACAAAGTACTTGTTGACTTTCTTTCATACAACCAATAGTGTGTAGTTGCCTAAGTAATTATTACCCTCGAGTATTGATAGGCAGAAAAAATTTAACATGCTAGGTTACCAATTATAGTTAAATATATGAACGAATTCGCGTGGCTGATGCGTTTGGATAATAATTTTCGAAAAATCGTCATTTTATTACTTAAACCTAAACAGTATTTCATTTAGAACTTCTTATCATTATTGAGTTTTAAGGACAAAAGTGGGTATTAATATTTGCAAGCAATGTTCCTAGGGGTTAAATTAAACCTTATTTTAGGAATACGTTATGATAGACCCCTCTAGAGTAAGTTATATTTTCTAACAAGGATTAATGAGTATCTTGTTGATAGTTTGAAGAAAAGAATTCTAATCTTGTTGATGGAGCATGGAAGCTTTAAAAAAAAAAAAAAAAACTTTGGATGATAAGTCTCAATTCGAAGTGAATCTATATGTAACTAAATACTAACATGTTTTCAACAGGTTTGATCTCAGACTCACATTGAGGAAGTTGAAGAGTTGACATCGAAATAAAGTGAAGATGAGGCACAAGTAAATTGAGTGAGCATGCGTATAATGTTATGGAACTAATGTGTCCAGTAGTTGAACAATTGAATCAAATAAATTTTTCTTTATACTAACATTTCAGGAAGTGATCTTAATATCGATTGATAATGTGATCAAGAAGGAACGTTGATTATTAAATCACTTATACAAATGAGTTGATCTGAATCGCTCAAAAGTAAGTAATGAATTACTTTCAGTGGTAAGACTTATGACTGATGATGTGGAAATATTTTAATATACTATTGTCATTATTATATCGCATATGGCTTACAAGAAATAATAAATGTTTGTCACCAAGAAATATTTTCTGGACTAAAACGAGAAGATTTGAGGGGAAAAAGGATGATTTCCTCGACTCAGGCAGAGGGGACAACATCATGAACTCAGTAACTAGCTTGTTGTTATGGGACAACTTACCCTTATTTATGGTCATGTTCCCCACAGAAGTGGAACAGAGTAGGCGGGGTACTCGTTGAATGTTATACTGACCCAGAAGTCCTAGGAAAACTTTATATCCATCAAATTGAGCAGAGGAAGGGCTCACAATTTTTCCTTGTGTTGTTAGAATTGAGAAGGAAAGGTTTGGAAGGGCTCACAAGCTTTAGCCCAAAGCTTGTGAGCCGTTCTATAAATTTTAGAGAAGGAAGACCAGAGCTTGAAACCTCGGTGATTACCGTTTGGTGGACCATCGTTGACCATTGTTGACTTTGGTTGACCTCGGTTGAGTTTAGTTTACAATTGTTAACTTTGGTGGACGATGCTTGAATTTGGTTGAATTTTGGTTGGCCATAGATAACTTTGGAAGACTATAGTTGACTATCGTTTACTTTGGTTGACTTTGGCTAGCTATGGTTGACTTAGAATAACCATGGTTGACTTTGGTAGACTTTTGGTTGACCATGGTTAAGGTCAACCATGAAGAACCATAGTGAACAATGGTCAACCATAGTTAGCCATGTTCAACAAAATTCAGCCATGGTCAACCGAAGTCAACCATAATCAACTATAGTCAACCACGGTCAGCCAAAGTCAACCATGGTCAACCAAAGCCAAATGGTCAGCCAAATTCTAATGGTCAACCAGAGTGGATTCCAAGTATATCTTCATGATAGTAAAAATATCCATCTTGGAATAGAGTTTAATGTAACTGTTTTGAGAACCGGAATTTGGCCAACATACAAGAGTTCTGAGATTAATCTACTTGCAGAGATAGTTAGACCAAAGCTTGTGAGCCCTTCTATAAATTTTAGAGAAGGAAGACCAAATCTTGAAACCTCGGTGATTACCCTTTAGTGGACCATCGTTGACCATTGTTGATTTTGGTTGACCTCGGTTGAGTTTAGTTTACAATTGTTAGCTTTGGTGGACCATGCTTGACTTTGGTTGAATTTTGGTTGGTCATAGATAACTTTGGAAGACTATGGTTGACTATCATTTACTTTGGTTGACTTTGGCTAGCTATGGTTGACTTTGGATAACCATGGTTGACTTTGGTAGACTTTTGGCTGACCATGGTTGAGGTCAACCATGAAGAACCATAGTGAACAATGGTCAACCATAGTTAGCCATGTTCAACAAAAGTCAGCCATGGTCAACCAAAGTCAACCATAATCAACCATAGTCAACCATGGTCAACCAAAGTCAACCATAATCAACCAAAGTCAACCAAAGCCAAATGGTCAACCAAAGTCAACTAAAGCCTACCAAATTTAACCATGGTTAAAGTAAACTATAGTTATGGTTGAGCATAGTTGGATTTGGTTCATTATGGTTGACTTTGGTTAGCCATGGTTGACTTTGGTTGACCATGGTTGAGTTTGATTGAATTTTGGTGGACCATGGTTGAGTTTGGTTGAACTTTGGTTGACCATGGTTGACTTTGGTTTACCATGGTTAAGTTTGGTTGACGATGGTTGACTTTCGTTTACCATGGTTAACTTTGGTTGACGATGGTTGACTTTCGTTTACCATGGTTAACTTTGGTAGACCATGGCTAACTATGCATGACTTTGGTTAAGCATTGTTGACTTTGATTTACTATGGTTAACTTTGGTTTACCATGGTTAACTTTCTTTGATCATGGTTTAATTTGGTTGATTATGGTTGAATTTGGATGATCATGGTTGACTTGGTTGACCATGGTTGACCATGATTGGCTTTGGTTGATCATGGTTGACTTTGGATGACCATGGTTGATTCTGGTTAGCTATGTTAGACTTTGGATGACCATGGTTGACTTTAGTTACCATGGTTATCTATGGTTGACTTTAGTTACCATAGTTAGCTCTGATTGACTTTTGGTTGAATCTGGTTGACTATTAGTGACATTGGTTGTCCATGGTTGACTTTTGGTTGGAAATGGTTGAGATTGGTTGACTTTTGGTTGGCCATGGTTGAGAGTTATCTTTAGGTTTCTTTAGATTGCTTAGTATTAAAATGAAAATCACTTTTAGCATTCTAAATGAGGAAATGTTTCGTTCTACCAACAATGGTGATATCAATGATCGATATTCCCTTCTTTGCATAGTACTTCCATTCTGCCGAGGTGTTGTAATCCTTATGCCTTCCATAATTTTTCACAATGTTCCAATTGCATCTACACTCCTCTCCTGTATAAATCTCTGTTGGTACCTCAACAACCCACCTAAAATTCTTAGGATTCTTATGATATGTTAGGGGCTCCCATTCCAAAATTTTGTAAATAATATTGCGTTCTTCTAAATTGTTTGCATTGCTCTATTTTTGGTTCTATGTTTGACTCCTTGGATTATCTTTTATGACGTGATTTGGTGGTTTCCTTGATTTGAAGAGATGATTGAACGTTTAATCTTTTGATTCTATAACTCCACTCTCATAAGATTATGATTTGGTTGTTTGAGTGTCATTTGCATTTTTGGGGGCTTCTTGGTTGCTTAACGACATTTGCATGTTCTTCATTGAGCTTATTCAAGTTCATTTCATGTTTTCGATTGCTTAAATTGGATTGATTTAATGTTTCAACAGTGTCATCAAGATTTTAAGTTTTCAAAACATAAATGAATTTATGAGTACTCTAGTGGATCAACATTATTTTATTTTCGTATTATGATCATAAATTTATACTTTTGCTAAAATACCAAATGATTTAAAATTCATTTAACTTCTTAATTAGTTCAATTTATGTCTTGGAAGTAAGTCTTCAATATTACAAAAGAGTTGATATTTTTTATTTGAGTGAAAATAAATTTTTTTAATGAAGTTTTATTTCTTTTTATTTTTTGTCTTTTTGAAAACAAATTTGATTATTCATAGAAAACAATTTATTTTAAATTTTATTTTAAGATTTATTAAATTTAACTAAGTTTACTTTTGGTTTTACCATTTAATTCATATTTCCAATACATTTTCATACTATGTAATGCTAAAACTCATTATTATATTTTAAAAAAATCATCATTAATTTTTATAATTAACACTTATTTGAAATTCAATTGTGTCCTCACAATTCTTCCTAATATATTGAATACATGAAATTTACTCTCATCATATCTAGATTGATTTTGAGATTTAAAATTTCAAAAAGATTTTTAGATGGAATTTTATAACATTATGTGAGACCTAGTATACATCTAGATTTCATCTTTCAGGAATCGTGGTTAATAACTATAAAAGCACAAAGATTTGATTGTATAATATTTTGTCTTTATATTATTTTAAAAGGGAGAAATATGCCACCTAGCAAATAAAGTCATGACTTTGGAATTATTTTTATTAACTAAAAAATCAATGGATAATATGTCAACCTGCATACCAGCGAAATTTTCTTTTTCATGGATAGTGGTTAATGTTTTCTTCTTTTAATTGACTTGTCAACCATAATCAACCATAATCAACCAAAGTCAACCATAATCAACCAAAGTCAACCACGGTCAACTAAAGTCAACCACGATCAACCAATGTCAAACATGGTCAACCAAAGCCAAATGGTCAGCCAAAGTCTAATGGTCAACCAGAGTGGATTCCAAGTATATCTTCATGATAATAAAAATATCTATCTTGGAATAGAGTTTAATGTAACTGTTTTCAGAACCGGAATTTGGCCACCATGCAAGAGTTCTAAGATTAATCTACCTGCAGAGATGGTTAGACCAAATCTTGTGAGCCCTTCTATAAATTTTAGAGAAGGAAGACCAAAGCTTGAAACCTCGGTGATTACCCTTTGGTGGACCATAGTTGATCATTGTTGACTTTGGTTGACCTCGGTTGAGTTTAGTTTACAATGGTTGACTCTCGTTTACTTTGGTTGACTTTGGCTAGCTATGGCTGACTTCGAATAACCATGGTTGACTTTGGTAGACTTTTGGTTGACCATGGTTGAGGTCAACCATGAAGAACCATAGTGAACAATGGTCAACCATAGTTAGCCATGTTCAACAAAAGTCAGCCATGGTCAACCAAAGTCAACCATAATCAACCAAAGTCAACCACAGTCAACCAAAGTCAACCATGGTCAACCAAAGCCAAATGGTCAGCCAAAGTCTAATGGTCAACCAGAGTGGATTCCAAGTATATCTTCATGATAATAAAAATATCCATCTTGGAATAGAGTTTAATGTAACTGTTTTGAGAACCGGAATTTGGCCAACATACAAGAGTTCTGATATTAATCTACCTGCAGAGATGGTTAGACCAAAGCTTGTGAGCCCTTCTATAAATTTTAGAGAAGGAAGTCCAAAGCTTCAAACCTTGGTGATTACCCTTTGGTGGACCATCGCTGACCATTGTTGACTTTGGTTGACCTCGGTTGAGTTTAGTTTACAATTGTTAGCTTTGGTGGACCATGCTTGACTTTGGTTGTATTTTGGTTGGTCATAGATAACTTTGGAAGACTATGGTTGACTATCGTTTACTTTGCTTGACTTTGGCTAGCTATGGTTGGCACTCCGAACCATAAAATCGCCGAATCATAAAATCATGGATTTTATACATAAATTCACACAGTTATTAATATGACTCCACCGATGCGTTGAGTAGATACCTCGTCGCTCTGTCATGTTATCACATCGCATAGAAAAAAAATGGAATGCTAAGGAGAACCATTGTCTCATATAAATGGTAGAATCTAACGTTACAAAGTAATAAGTGGCAACATGTGGGAGCCAGAAAAGGAGATAATTGAGCAGTTGATATTTGCTTGTAACAAGATCACATTTCCATCCAAAGATCGCGTCGTGAAAATATTGAAACTCGCCTGATAATGAAGAAGATCAAAACTTAGACACTAAATTACTCAAGATTTCACGAGATAGAAAAAGAGAACCCACATCATCAGATCAATAGGTGAAGCATAGATCACTGAGTTCCTTGGACCATGAAACAAACCTCCAGGAAATATGTGACAGAGAATCCATGTGACAGGAATCTCGAATTTCCATACGGCTGAGATTGCAAAGGATTCCATCATTTATTTTGTTTTGATTTTAGTTTAAATTTGGTTTCATTATGTTGAAGTTTTATTTACATATTATTTAGATTTGTAATATATTTGTTTTTGTCAAGATTGCCATATTATAAATTCCACACATATTTGTTTTCTTTTGTCCAGATTGCCATATTATAAATTCCACATATATATATGAAAAATATTTAATATATCCATCATATATAAATGCCTTACCAGAAATATAACAGAATATGATATTTAGATGAAATATATCTATGAAGTATTCCCAATAGTGTTCAACACTGTAGATGCAGAACACCAGGTAAAGGTTGCAGCAACACGAGGTAAAGATTGCAGCCAGGGCTATGGTGATTTCTGTATGGTATACAAAATTTCAATAATAGCCCTTAATGAAATCACTATTCCATAATTTGGTTATGGAGATAATTACATTCTCACTGACTTAACACTGTGTGAAAGACAATAAGGGGCCATAACAGTATGATGGCTCAGTACAATTATTATATTATGAATTTGTAACAAACTATGCCGATGCCACTGTATTTATAGCTGCCTCTGATCTGATTGGAGGAAGGGGTGCTGATTAATTAATGGAGGTTATAGGCGGCAACATGATCTTGCTCATATCTGCATGTCCTTCTTCTTTCCCCAGAGCAGTGTATAAAGACCTGCCACAACCAAAACTCCTCCTATGGAATTGCAGGGGCCATAAAACTATTCATGTCACAACACATAAACTAATCCTGAACCTGGCCATATGTGAGATTCCCATCTTCCTGTGCGCTTGTAGAATGTAACAGCACGATACTGTGAACTGCTAGAGCGTGGGCCGCGTCTGCTCTTTTTAGGCTGTGTACCCTCCTTTAACGTTGGTGTCCGGAATGATTCCGCTTGATGAAATGTAAGCCCCTCCCAGTGAGCCCGTGGGAGCTGACGTCGCCCGGGGATCATCACCTGAGACTCGAACTCTTGACCAACAGGGAAAAACTGTCGAGGTATTCTGTTCGGACATCCTGATCCTCCATTGCTAACCTCATTACTTGTCTCGGTGAAATTGATTTTCATAATATTACCGAAATAAAACCCAAAGAGCTTACCCGGGCCACTGACGTTCTCCTGTTCAGATCTTGCATCCATCTCTACGTGTTCAGAGAGACAAGCCTGGCTCATGGAGTACTCCTCACAATCAACACACATCGCAGTATTGGCAATCGCCATCCTTCCATCCCAGGCAACGTCGTCCGAGCCGTGTTCTGCAATAATATGGACAGGGCCATAGAGATATAAATCACAATATGTAATAAGAGTAATACATATTGTCTAATAACAGTTATACCGATTGTTGGGACTACATAAAATTCATAAAAACGAATTCCCATTCATAAAAACATTCAAAAGCATTGATAAAATAACCATTTCTGCACCTTAAAGCTGATATTCCTGGTTCTACCAGCACTGTGGTATGTACGCAGCTGCTGCCCCGTTGGGTCGAGGTCACTTGCTCTGTTGTGCCATTCAATCACTGTGAATTCTTTCCCAGCGCCTTGAAATGTAATGTAGGGGTTTGTTGCACGCACTATCACTTTCTCCCTGCACAACAAAAATGAGCATACACTTGTTTTACGAATGTTTAACCTAATAACTAATTTAATTTCTCAATAGAAATATTCAAGATTTGATCATGGTTGAACGATTAACCTCCACGATTGAACCGAAACGATCTACCTTTCTTGCCCCACTTGGAAAGAATTCCATTCAAAAAAAAAAAAAAAGAAACAACAACAACATTGGGTTAGTAGTCCACACACAACAAATCTCAGCCGTTTAATATGTGTGTTAGACGATTTTTTTTGGAGATATATGCCCGATGAGTAAATCTCCACCACCCATCCATCCTTAATTAGGGATTAAAAGGCTCCAGTGGCCTTCTACTACAATTCTCATTGTAGCCGCGAAAAATTAACTTTCTACCACTTTCTTTGCCGGTTTTATATTCTTCACAACAACAATTCTTCATATTGGACGGTTTCATCATGAACTACGGAAAACTCTTTTTCAACTTCTTCTTTTTACTCGACTACTGATTGAACTCTTCACAAATTTTCTTTAGGGTTCACAACTCATTTACAGCTTTGCTTCAACCATTTCTTCAACAACAATTTTAGTGTGCGATTTGATGGGCAATAGCTCTTAAAACTCTTAGTGAACCAACATTTCACTTCCCCTGGGCTAACAACTCTGTCTTCAACTGACAAGATTAAGACATGGGCCGGCAATTCTGTTTTCAACGGACAAGATTAAGACAGAGTTCTTCAAGTCATAGGTTTTTTTAATTATTGAAACTGACTTTGACTTAGCTTCTAGATGGTTGGCTTTAGCCAACCAGCTTACTCATCACAAGCTGATCTCAAAGCACAACTCTTTTTTTCTTCCTTTTTCTTTAGAGTGGAGAATCTACTCTCTCCTCTCCTATTTTTAAAGGTTTAGAACGGAGAATCTACTCTCCCCTCATATTTCTAAAGAGTCTTGATGCCTGCATTCTTGCTGAAGATTAATACCTGCAATCTTGTTCCCATATCTAGGAGGAGGCTTTGATTCACTTCGTACTTGCACGGTTAACCTGTTATGATACCATGGCAAAATTTATAGAGCAAGAAGTAAATAATATAAGCATCATAGTACATGGAGAATTCTATCCTCTTCTACATTCAAAATAGATTAAAATTTAGTTGCATCATTTACACTATACTATTCAGTTACATTAACCTAATTAATCCCTAACTAACACTTCACTTCACATAGTATTAACTAAAATGAGGAGATTACATTAATTAAGAATTGATCTCCCAAGGGGTCATAGTATAAGAGGGTGTGGTTAAAAATCCCCACCTAGTAGAAGGCCCTTACCTTTTGATAGGATTTGTAGACCTAATGCAAGGGCAAACACCTATGATCCCAAGCACAAAGACAAGTGATAGAAGATAAGCCGTTAGGTTAGGTTAAGCAAGAGAGATAATTCCCTAGTGCCGCAGCCTTGAGCAATATATAAATCCCCAAAATGCCTTCCTTAAATGATTCAACGTGACCTTTTATATTTTGTGTCTCCCGAAAGGTTTGTTGGGATGGATTAATGGGTTCGCATGACTGTAGCATAGTTACAATATAAAGAACCCATGTGAGGAAGGCAACTTATTGTTCAAAGGCAACAAGTTGAACGTAGATAGAAGGAATGCATCTCTATCGGTATAGATTGAATGGCATTACCTTAGTGAGGGATTTTGGGTAGTTATAACAATAAATCTAAGGATAGTCCAAAAATGAGTGTTGCAAACCTTGTCAAATGTGAAGGTCTCATCTATTTGCATGCTCGCTAAACAGATAAACAATAACTTATTGTCTCCGCTCATTACAAAATATCACTTGGGAAATTTACCTCATTGAACTACTTGGAATAAAAGTATCATAATTAATGGGCATATAAAAGATACATGTCTAATTTAAAACCTTAATCCAGAATTTTCTCATGGGTATTCTTATTAACATATGACTTAAAAGAGTTCAAGTGCATATAAGTAGTGATCCATTTCATTGAACTACCTGAGATATGGGCAAATAATAGTATTAGACTTTTGGGTTAATATGTATTTCATCATCCAACTCTCATCATCCATCTCAAGAGAAGAAATAAAGCAATTCCCTCACAACATTATCCAATTAAATATGAATTATACAGACCATAAATCAAATGCATCTCAACATAACAAATAAAACAATACTTTCAACACATTGTCCAATTAAATATGAACAATACAGAAGCAAGCAAATGAACAATCCATCTCATCTTAATAGAACAAATAAAACAATACTTTCAGCACATTGTCCAATTGAATATGAACAACACATACCATAAAGCAAATGAATAGTCCATCTCATCTCAACATAACAAATAAAACAATACTTTAGCACATTGTCCAATTAAATATGAACAATATTGACCATAAAGCAAATGAATAGTCTTTCTTATTTCAACAAAAGAAATAAAACAGTACTTTCATCACATTATCCAATAAAATATGAACAATATAGACTAGATGAATAGTCCATATCATTTCAAAGCGAGATGAACAATCCATCTGATATCAACATAACAAATAAAACATAAATTCAACACATTATCCAACTGAATATGAACATTACAAACAAAAAAGCAAATGAACAATCCATCTCATCTCAACAGAACAAATAAAAC
Source organism: Larix kaempferi (assembly GCA_027924585.1). Classification (NCBI taxonomy): domain Eukaryota; kingdom Viridiplantae; phylum Streptophyta; class Pinopsida; order Pinales; family Pinaceae; genus Larix; species Larix kaempferi. The sequence goes on along the minus strand of BSBM01000259.1, from coordinate 9,193,626 downwards.
AATACTTTCCGTATATTATCCAATTGAAAATAAACATTATAGACTAGAAATCAAATTAATAGTCCATCTCATCTCAACAAAACAAATAAAAAATACTTTCAACATATTATTCAATTGAATATGAATATGAACATTACAAACCATAAAGCAAATGAATAGTGCATCTCATCTCAATAGAACAAATAAAAGAATACATTCAACACATTATCTAATTGAATATCAACATTATAGAATAAAAAGCAAATGAATAGACTATCTCATCTCAACTAAACAAACAAAACGATACTTTTAACAAATTCACATTTGGTCAAAAGATATCAGATAGCCTACCATACAAAGAGTTCTAGCATAATAGTTTCAATTAGATTTCAAGCTTAAAAGAGTTTCAATTAAATTTCAAACCTAAACGTGTAAAAATAAATATGAACAATATAGACAATAATCAAATGAGAAGTCCATCTAATCTCAACATAACAAATAAAACAATACTTTCGACACATTGTCCAATTGAATATGAATACTACCGACTAAAACAAATGGATAGTTCATCTCAACATAACAAATAAAACAATACTTTCAACACATTATTCAATTAAATATGAACACTACAGACAAAGTCAGTCTCATCTAAAACAAATGGATAGTTCATCTCAACATAACAAATAAAACAATACTTTCAGCACATTATTCAATTAAATATGAACACTACAGACAAAGTCAGTCTCATCTAAAACAAATGGATAGTTCATCTCAACATAACAAATAAAACAATACTTTCAGCACATTATTCAATTAAATATGAACACTACAGACAAAGTCAGTCTCATCTCATCTCAACAGAACAACCATACCTTCAACACATTATCCAATTGAATATGAACATTACAGACCAGAAAGTAAATGAACAATCCGTCTCATCTTAACATAACAAAGAAAACAATACTTTTAACACATGATACAATTGAATATGAATATTACAGACCATAAAGCAAATGAGTAGTCCATCTCATCTCAACATAACAAATAAAACAATAATTTCAACACATTATCCAATTAAATGTGAACATTACAAACCAGTAAGCAAATAAACAGTCAAACTCATCTCAACATAGCATATAAAACAATACTTTCAACACATTATCTGATTGACTATGAACATTACAAACCAGAAAGCAAATAAACAGTCTATCTCATCTCAACAGAAAAAATAAAACATTACATACCAGAAAGCAAAGGAAGAGTCCATCTCATCTCAATTGAACAAATAAAACAATACTTTTAACACATATACATTACGTCAAAAGAGATTAAATAACCTTGATAGAAAGAGTTGTACCATAATAGTTTCAATTAGATTTAGAACCTAAATATGTAAAAATAAATACCTAACACAATAGTCTTGAAATTTGTCCAATAAATTTAAAAAACAAAAAGAACAGAAAGACTGCCCTTAGATTTGTATATGAACTAAACATCTAACCTACAAGATGCAATATTGACCATTGCTCCTTCCTTATCAATAGGTGTAAAATGCAAAGTTGATGAAAAAAATAATACCTGCCATTAAAAAATAAAAGATACTAAAAACTGGAAAAAAATTCTATACAACTCTTCCAATTCACATGCATCAGAAAATATCTCCTTAACTCGTTAAAACTCTCCCAATATATTTAAAATTTAGGATTTTATGGTGAAACCTTACCAAAATCGATGAGGAGATAGCTGCATTATTAGTAATATACTAAGACTGAGAGCAAGCTGTAAATTGCCGCTAGAATTCAAGATCTCCAATCCGAACGGCGTCTTTAATTGCACTATGAATTGTCATAAGTATTAATTTATATAGACCTAAATGAGTTTAAAAAAAATAAAAATACCCAAACATTCAATGATATAAGAAAGTACCAACCTGTTTAGCTGCTGCCATATTACTGTTCAAGGTTCAGGGTATATATCTTAATATATCTACTTGTCCGCTGTCTCGTTCCAAATACTCTTTATCGATCAAGGCTTCAAATCGCTTCTTAATTTCTTCAATTTCTGGGTTGAATGTCCTTCCAACTCACTGGGCGCATTCAGTCACCAGATCTTATAACTTAAAACTTTATGTTCTTTCATAATGCGCACAATTGATGCATCAATAACATAATGTCTATCAAAACATCTATCCCTACAAATATACTCAGTACCATTTGTCTTCTCATCCAGCAATGGCATTGGCTTCGGAATTTTTACCTTCCCTGTTCTATTTGTAAAATTAAAATTGATTTCGAAATAATCAGTTGTACCTATAGTGGTTGTATCTGGATTCTTAAGAAGAATTTTGTACTTGTCACAGGCCAGAGAATATAACAGTCCGGCAGCTTCTTCGTCAGACAAATTCAAGTGAGTCCTGACGTCCGAATAGCTCAACTTTTCACAAGCATTGAACAACAATAATGTTCCAGCTTGGTTAGTTGTTGCTATAATTTCTATAGGCCCTGCATCAAACTTACCAGTTATATTACAGGTTCCCAAGGAATATATCCATGTAAGTTTTCTAGGTTTGGCTTCTGTGGAATAAAAATCTTTGAACACTTCCACACATCTAACCATCTCTGCAGGTAAATTAATCTCAGAACTCTTGTATGTTGGCCAAATTCCGGTTCTCAAAATAGTTACATTAAACTCTATTCCAAGATGGATATTTTTATTATCATGAAGATATACTTGGAATCCACTCTGGCTTTGCAGTGATGTTCTCAAATCTTCAAGCATGTCCCCCATCTTCAATGTCAATTGGCCATCAGTACATTTATGCATCAACTTTGACAATGTGCTCTGCTCAATTGAGAATGTGCTCTGCTCAAGATCAACATTTTCACTTCTGTCGATCAGAACTCTACGACTGAGTTTTTCTCTGTACAAATCAGCAAACATATATTTATCACTCAGATACTCTACAAATTCCACCACATTTTTAATTATATTATCGCGGATTATGTTAGAGCCATCATTTTCAAGTACACTATCACATAATGTAGCAAGCCATTCTGCACTAGTAGTTCCTCCAATTACTTTATTGCAGGACAGCTCAAATGCTTCTCTTAATGCGCTGTAAAAAATAGTTTTGCGCTGAAAAAGATCTGCAGCATATTTCATATGCTTATCACGTAACTCTATAACCTTTCCCACAAATGAAGCCACTTCCTGCAGCAATATAATGTTATCCAATCTTTGTGAGTCATGCAGCATCACAGCATCTTCAGCCTGTTTAACAAGTGGAGTTACTTCACCAATAACATACTGCTTAAAAATATTTGCAATTGATTCCCATCCATTAGGTATCCTATCAAAGAGCCCGTGCATCATCAAAATATCGTCATTCCTGTGGTCCCTGAGCAAAGCAAGGCAGCCTGAATGCCGATTCTCCAGAAAATGTGTCATATAACAGGAAAGGAGTCCATTTTCTCCTTTGTCTAATACCTTCTGCTCGCTCGTCCCATGCAAATACCTGGCAACTCTGTCCCTTTCGCTTATCAGACATTCTTCAACCTTTGACATGTAGTCCGCATAGGAATGTTCTAAAGTCCATGAAGCAGCCTCCCGAGAATAGTAAGCTCCGGTATGTTCCAACATGGCCACTTCAAAATCATTCGTATAGAAATCCATGTCAACCTCCACAAAAATGGCCACAACATCTTTCAAAAGAGTGCCATTAGTTTGCACTCCTTCACGCTCTCGATCAATAAGAGCAATCACTGCATCCTTCACATTGACTCGCATTACACGAAAGACCATGTCTCGGAAGTACATGATTCCCACTTCTCTAAGTGAAGGAAGGGAGCGTCTGGCTGTAAAATAGCGATCCAAATATTGAAAGAAGAGGTTCATCCAACGCAGCATCGCTTTGTGAATGTTCCAGCGTTTGACGAGCTCTCTCAACATCGACTGATCATCAATCTGTTCATCCCTTAAAGCCGGTAAATCCATTGAATTGATGTACTCTCTGATGCAATCCGTAGATCTGTCATAGATAATTTGCTCTTTATCCTGATGCAATCGGTAGATCTGGCACATTTTGTAGACAATAGTACAAACAACCCCGCACTCGTCCGCAGTCATCGGACAGTTGAGATCTCCCACTTCCAACATGCGTCTTTACTATAGAATAGCTTTATGAATAAAAGCCCAACCTTCTTCCACCTCAATGTTGGCCTTTTTTGCGATAGCCAGTCCTTCTTCCAGGTTTAAGATATTGCCATCGTTCGTTGTCATGTTTTCAACTAAACCCAACTGTTTCTGTAAAAAGTAAAACTTCGAACACTCCAGGGAGCAGCCCGCAACACAGAACAACCCGCAGCCAGCAACGCAGGACAACACACAGAACGCTTTGTGATAAATTGTTGAACCAATTTATGTATTTATACTGATTACTACTTAACCAATTTCAAGGGTTTTGGGGGTGTTTTTGAAATTTAGTTGGAATTATGGAGAATTTTAGGGACAGGAGTTAATATTTTATGTGGTAGTGAGTTTAAAAAAAACACTAACGTCTAGTTATTTTTTCAATATACCCTGAGTTTTGACCCAAGTTTTGAGAGAATTCAAATCATATTTTACATTAATTAAAATTATATAATTTTTTTTAATTAATTGATTATTAAATTAAAATTAAGCCGTAGTAATGTGAAATTATTAATTTTAATTAGGTAGAGATATTAATTATATCTCTTTAGATTTTGAAAAAATATTAATTTTCATATAAATATTTTAATAAATTATATTTTTTATAATATAGTTATATTTTTTACTAAATAATTATATTATTTGAAATGAGAATTAAAACCAAAAAAATACCATACAAAATATATTTTCATTATTATTTTTTTTGTACGAATCTTCCTATCTTGCACCAGTGACTTGTGGTCTAATAAATCGTGACCCACGAGCATCTAAGCCATCAAAATCACTTGGGGATTGCACCCACGCTAGACCACACCAACCCTTAGCATTCGACAATATAGTTATACTTTTGACTAAATAATTATATGATTTGAAATGAGAATTGAAGCCAAAAAAATACCATATAAAATATATTTTCATTCAAATTTTGTTTTGTTTTGTTTGCACGATTCTCCCTACCTTGCATGAGTGGCCTTTGGTGTAATAAACCGTGGCCCACGGGTATTGTTTTCATTCGAAATAGACTGGGGATTGCAACAAACCTAGACCACACCAACCCTTAGCATGACTAGAATTTTTTGGTGTTTCCTCCCACCACAACCAAGTTTCGAACCTTGCAACACCTAATTAAAAACATATAATTTCTTTATTCAACTTGACTTATTTCTCTCGAAAAATTCAAAATCATATTCCACATTAATTAAAAACATATAATTTCTTTATAGTTAAAAACTAAAATATGAATAAACAAATTTAATTGTTTATAATTGTAATACATTAAAATTTATATTTAATATCTAATGAAAGACGTTAAACTGTTTTATAGTTAGTGAAATATTCACTCATTTATTATGCATATAAATTTAGTGGGTTTCTTATGATTTTTCACCCAGAATTGTTGAAATGCAGATATACATTGTTGAAATTACAAAATTGGGTGCCTAAGGCTTTTGGAGGACGTTGAATCCATTTCTGCAAAATAAAAAAGTTGCAATTTGAACAACGAAAAATTTACGATTTTAACAAAGATTTATGAACAAATTACTTCAAAAATGACCGAGATAGTCCAAAACGTAGAACAATTAACCAATTCCTTAATCAAATAACTATCGATTATGATGCCTTGGTGTTTTAAATAGCAATGGTCTCCCAAAAGAAGTTATAACTAATCTATAGAAAATATGAGTTTATTTTAATTTTAAACTAATTCTAAATGATGTATATTGAACTTATTTTCCCTCGTCTAGAAGAAAAAAGACCCGTAAGGGTCCACAACATGTCACTTGGTGTGGGGTCAATCTCTCTGCTCATTACACCTTGAAGTGAATAAAATTGTTAACACAATAAAATTGACCACACACCAAATGACATGTTGTGGACCCTTATTTCCAAAGAATAATCCCATTTGTGCATAAAAACCCAAAAAACCCATTTCTCCTAAGTTCTAAACCCCCTTTGGACAACCTCCACCAAAATAGGGAATCTCCGTTAAAAACGAGGTGTCCACCAAAATAAGGGGGTTGTCCCGACAAATACACACTCCCACCTCAATTCAAAATTTACCACCAGTCAAATTCAAAAAGGGAAAACCGCAAGTGGTTATAGGGTTACAAAACCGTAAACCGCAAGTGGTTATAGGGTTGCAAAACCCTAAACCACAATATATATGTAATATCCCCCCCCCCATTTGATAGAAATGATTTGATAACCTACCATTTCGAAGCTCTCCCATCTTTGGTACCATTTTTACCATCCTCCATTATTCCATTCACACACACCTCCACCATCAATATCCCACTTTGCAATTCCCCTTGGCAGGTTGAGCACCCTTGGCTCCCTCCTACCATTCGGGTTGATATACTATATCTCCTTGAGATCGATGGTCATTCAAAGGACGGAAACATCAACGAAGGATTTCTAGCTTCTCGGCCACAAGGGCCCATATGCCCAGAGAGGTAACTCTATCCATGTAAATCCATTTATTATAAATAATAAATAATTATTCTTTTTTAGACATGGTTTATTGATGTGAATGGAAGGAATTTATTGTGTGTGCTTTGGTTTTCACTGCAGTACATGTTTTACCATTCATATTTACAATTGAGTTTTTGCATGCTAGTATTTGTATTCACGGATCATAATCCATCCTACCTTAGGTAATATTCCCATTTGTATAGTTTAGTTCTCAGGTTATTGCTCTTTACCCAAATTTACTGCACATCCTTCACACATAGAGCCGCGAGAGATATCATCTTGCACGCTCTCTACCTCGGCTTCCTCAAGCTGGTATATCGCCCATTTTCACCTGTTGGAGTGAAAAAGCACATACGCCAGAACTAGCGACCATACTAGGTCGATCCCTACAGATTTGTGGTTAATTTTTTTTATCTTTGTTTGAATGTGTTTTATTGTATATTTTTTTCTTGTTAGATCTCTTAGTTAAAGTGTTTATGAGTACAGTTAGTCCCCTAGTTGAATTCTTGCCTGCAAAACTAGCGTAATCCAACCCTCAGACCCCTTGCATAGCCTTTTTTTGAGTTGTCTTTCAATTTTTTCAAACCCAGTTCTGGAGTGGCAGTTGTCTATGAGTTAAGTGCACCCTAGGGTGCCCTTTTTTCCTAGTTAAGAGCGCTCCTTCCCCCACAAAAGGTGCACTCGAGACCCGTACCTCTCTGTTTTTTTTGCACTCATGTTTTTTCATAGTGTGCACCCCATAACGCCTTTTCCCTTTAGGAAAAAGCACCTTGAGACTGTCATTTAATCCTCTAATCCCTCCCGCAGGGGTGTAGCTCAACCGATGTTTTGCTTGATATGAAGGAAATGTTGTAAATGGAGGTCACGAGTTCAAAACACCCCGGCTTATCCGTGCTCCATGCTTGTGGGCTGTGTGGGTGCATCTAGGGGTATAGTGGTAGTGGACGGGATTGGATCCCTGGACCCCGTGTCACGCGAGTACTAGCCCCTTCCCAGTTGCTGATTCCCCTAGTTTAAAAAACAAAAACCTCCAAGCCCTTTATTTGTCCCATTTCAAGATTTGAATTGACTGTTTGGTTGCATATTTGACTTATTGCAACATGATTTTTGCTATCTCTGCTTGTTCATTTCAGCATGATCAGTCTCTCTTATTGATTCCTAGCAGTATATTTCAGTTTGAAATAAAATAATTTCAATTCAATTTCTTTCAAGTTATTATTACTCTTCATTTATTGCTCATCTAAAATAGTTATACACACCACTTGTGCACCCAATCACACCCTGAAGATCAAAGTGAGACCAAATTTTTTAACTTAACAAAAATATAACCCCACTTGGGGACCAAAAATAATCTTATAGCTAGGTAGGGCACTAGGAGTAGGCATCCAAATAACCCCCCTTTTCAACTTTACACCTGAAACGTAGCAGTTCTCTATTTGGGAGCCAAAATCCCCTAGTACTTTTTGGCATGGTTAAAGGATGATTTGTCGGGAAGGCCTCTCCCCGAGGAGGAAAAGTCATGAGATTGGTTCCGGAAGGTAAGTGGAATTCCGCTCTCCACTTAGTTCTAAAGGACACCTGCTCGTAATCCTCACTACATTACCAAGAATCCATACGAGGGGTATGGCAACCAAAGGGATGAAACGATGAATTCTATTTCTGGATGTGTCATGAATGGGGTAGCCTAGTTGTCGTTCTTCTAGGGATCTTTTTCCCGGGATCCCTCTCGGTATAGGGATATCCCTCATCCATTCAATTCTCCATTCCGTATTCTCTAACTGTCGATTTCATCACCCTGCAGGGGATACGATTTGCGTGAGATTCCATATCTTTTAGTTAGGCCTTTGCATGCTCTGATACCCCTCAGGTTATTGAGTATTTTTCATTTTTAGGTAGTTCTTATTGTTGGAATTTTGGCTACTCGTTGCTACTCTTCTGCTGTGACACGCGGTCGCAATAGAGTTTTGGAGTTTGTGGTTGTCCTAAGCACCACATTGTTGAGAGATCTCCTTCTACACACATGGAGGAAGTTGGAATTTTGAGCATTTTTATTTAATGTCCTCTACACTCACGACACCAGTCATCATTGATGCCCTAAGATACTCTCATAGACTGTGGGGGAAGTCCCCACAACACAGTCCATTAGACTCAAGTCGTCACGCTACCTTCAGGCACACATTTTCATCATCGAATATTCATCCCAACACACCTTATTTCAAATATGATTCTAAGTTAGAGTAACACATACCTACAACACTATCTAGCCCCATGGTCGGCATGAAACCCAACTTGTTCTATGGAGGAACTGTTGGCGGTGGACACCCTAGCCGACCTATCGCCACTACATCATCTATCACGACCGTGGGATCCACGGGACCCTATATCCCTGCTTCCACAGGACCTACCCCTCGCACCACTGTGTATCCAAACACTTCATCCATACCCATAGGTAGCGGTCCCGTCCCGACAAACACACCCCCCCCCCCCCCGGTTACTGGCACGACCCTTGGGGGCACCACCAATTCCTTTCGGATCCCTCCCCCCATTTAGGTAGTTTGATTCGGATTTATGTGGGAACGAAATGAAAGAGCAGATACATAATCAAATACAAAGATATATTGCAAATAACACAGTCATACAGTAAACACATATTCTATTAAATGGCGGAAATAGAACATATTGTAAATAGAATAGCTAGAATGGTGGTAGCTATCTCTGAGAAGAGATGTGGCCGCTATGCTCATTCGTGCCAAGATGATTACAAAGAGAGGCCGAAAGGGCCTATTTATCATAAGCATGAGGGAAAGAATCCCAAACATCCAAAAACCTAACCCTAGAAGATGAACCGTCATAAAGTTTGCGGCACCAAGGGGGTTAGTTGAACACTCAATATCCCGGGGTCATGACTTTTGCATACGATCTCCGTTTGGGGCGCTCGGTAGACCGTTGGAAAGGTCTATCCGAGTTTTAAAACTTTTAAATGGGGTTGAAAGCATTCTATTGGCAACCATTTGGCCCCCCAAATCGCCAGAAAAGGTCGTTTGGGGCCTCAAAACGGACCCGGAAGTTTAGGACCCGAAAAACCATAGAAAAATTACTAGAAAATTGGTAAAATGGGAATCTGTTTTGAGCCAATGGAATAGGTGGGTGGCCACTGATATCCATCTGGATCAATCCTCCCCCCTTAGGAAGCAATGGTCTCCATTACGTCAAATCCCTTATCATATGTCGAGTTGTGTGTCGAGTTGAGCTCCTGGTGCTACATTTGCTAAAGTGGAAAGGTTGCCTTACTTTAACATCTTAAGAGGGCTATAACTATTGAATAGTTTTGGTTGTTGTCGTATCCTTGGTCTGCACCAGCATGGATGGTTTCTTTTTGGAGGAGCACCTTGAATGCGTGGCCTTGCACATATATGGCTGTCCTAAAAGAACATCACATACTTCAGGTGGGGCCACATCACACAATACCTCATCTTTGAAGGGCTTGATGCCATATGGTAGGCGACATTGGTCATTGACGTGGATCTCTCATCCTTGGCTTAGCCATCCAATGGTGTATGGTTGTGGGTGTGGTGTTATTGGTAGCTCCAATTTCTTGATCACTTGTGCTGATAACAGGTTCTTTTGGCTGCCTCTGTCCACAACAAAGTGTAGGAGAATACCCTTCACCCACATCTGTGAGTGGAAAAGGTGCTCCTCTGCCTCCGACTCTTCAGGTTCCTGTGGTTGAATCTGCGTGGTGGCAACAATGGCACTGGGTTCTACATCAATGATTTGCTTCCCTTTCCGCGCGGCTGTGAAATTGGGTTCTGAGTCAGAAAGGGTACATATATGTATTTTTCAAACATCGCTTTTCCTTTACAAAATTAGAAGCAAGGTATGATCTTTGTCGTAAGTTCTCCCTGCTAGATAAAAGGTATAGATACTCACATGATTGAAGATGGCCAATATCCATCATGTAGATTCTTTCATACTCACATGATTGAAGATGGACTTCTCCAAATGGTAGATTCTTAACTTCTACCATTTATATGAGACAATGGTTCTCCTTAGCATTCTATGATCTTGTTACAAGCAAATATCAACTGCTCAATTATCTCCTTTTCTGGCTCCCACATGTTGCCACTTATTACTTTGTAACGTTAGATTCCACCATTTATATGAGACAATGGTTCTCCCTAGCATTCCACTTTTTTTCTATGCGATGTGATAACATGACAGAGCGACGAGGTATCTACTCATCGCATCGGTGGAGTCATATTAATAACTGTGTGAATTTATGTATCAAATCCATGATTTTATGATTCGGCGATTTTATGGTTCGGAGTGCTGGGAGAATAACAACGCATCACGGAAATTCGTTCTGACTTCTTCAGGTGCACTGCTATTCATTCCTTGGCGTGCTCAAGGTTGGCAAATTATTTCATCATTTTGTGTAACAATCTCCATATTTTCTTTTGCGTGTATCTCTGCTCCTTGAAGTCCAGTGATGTAATGTTTTTGAGAAGCAGGTCATCCAAACACGTAGTAGAGGTAATGTTGATCGAAAGTCTTCGTTGAATGAATTCATGTCATTAACCACAAGATGAATATTGAATGTGGCAACGAACTTCACGATACTGAACACGGATTAATTTTCCTGCATATCAAGAGAAACGACAAGTCAATTAAAAGAAGAAAACATTAACCACTATCCATGAAAAAGAAAATTTCGTTGGTATGCAGGTTGGCATATTATCCATTGAATTTTTAGTTAATAAAAATAATTCCAAAGTCATGACTTTATTTGCTAGGTGGCATATTTCTCCCTTTTAAAATAATATAAAGACAAAATCTTATATGCTTTTATAGTTATTAACCACGATTCTTGAAAGATAAAATCTAGATGTATACCAGGTCTCACATAATGTTATAAAATTCCATCTAAAAATCTTTTTAAAATTTTAAATCTCAAAATCAATCTAGATAGGATGAGAGTAAATTTCATGTATTCAATATATTAGGAAGAATTGTGAGGACACAATTGAATTTCAAATAAGTGTTAATTATAAAAATTAATGATCATTTCCTTTTTAATATAAATTTTTTTTATGGAGTATGTTAAAGTTATTTTCTATTAAAATATAATAATGAGTTTTAGCATCACATAGTATGAAAATGTATTGGAAATATGAATTAAATGGTAAAACAAAAAGTAAACTTAGTTAAATTTAATAAATCTTAAAATAAAATTTAAAACAATTTGTTTTCTAAGAATAATCAAATTTGTTTTCAAAAAGAGAAAAAATAAAAAGAAATAAAACTTCATTAAAAAAATTTATTTTCACTCAAATAAAAAATATCGACTCTTTTCTAATATTCAAAATATATACTTTGAAGACTTACTTCCAAGACATAAATTGAACTAATTAAGAAGTTAAATGAATTTTAAATCATTTGGTATTTTAGCAAAAGTATAAATTTATGATCATAATATGAAAATAAAATAATGTTGATCCGCTAGAGTACTCATAAATTCATTTATGTTTTGAAAACTTAAAATCTTGATGACATTGTTGAAACATTAAATCAATCAAATTTAAGCAATCCAAAACATGAAATGAACTTGAATAAGCTCAATGAAGAACATGCAAATGTCGTTGAGCAACCAAGAAGCCCCCAAAAATGCAAATGACACTCAAACAACCAAATCATAATCTTATGAGAGTGGAGTTATAGAATCAAAAGATTAAACGTTGAATCATCTCTTCAAATCAAGGAAACCAGCAAATCACGTCATAAAAGATAATCCAAGAAGTCAAACATAGAACCAAAAATAGAGCAATGCAAACAATTTAGAAGAACACAATATTATTTACAAAATTTTGGAATGGGAGCCCCTAACATATCATAAGAATCCTAAGAATTTTAGGTGGGTTGTTGAGGCACCAACAGAGATTTATGCAGGAGAGGAGTGTAGATGCAATTGGAAACACTGTGAAAAATTATGGAAAGCATAAGGACTACAACACCTCGGCAGAATGGAAGTACTATGCAAAGAAGGGAATATCGATCATTGATATCACCAAATGGTAGATTCAAATCATATTTTACATTAATTAAAATTATATAATTTTTTTTAATTAATTGATTATTAAATTAAAATTAAGCCGTAGTAATGGGAAATTATTAATTTTAATTAGGTAGAAATATTAATTATATCTATTTAGATTTTGAAAAAATATTAATTTTCATATATATATATATATATATTTTAATAAATTATATTTTTGATAATATAGTTATATTTTTTACTAAATAATTATATTATTTGAAATGAGAATTAAAACCAAAAAAATACCATACAAAATATATTTTCATTATTATTTTTTTTTTACGAATCTTCCTATCCTGCACCAGTGACTTGTGGTCTAATAAATCGTGACCCACGAGCATCTAAGCCATCAAAATCACTTGGGGATTGCACCCACGCTAGACCACACCAACCCTTAGCATTTGACAATATAGTTATACTTTTGACTAAATAATTATATGATTTGAAATGAGAATTGAAGCCAAAAAAATACCATATAAAATATATTTTCATTCAATTTTTTGTTTTGTTTTGTTTGCACGATTCTCCCTACCTTGCATGAGTGGCCTTTGGTGTAATAAACCGTGGCCCACGGGTATATATTTTCATTCAAAATAGACTGGGGATTGCAACCAACCTAGACCACACCAACCCTTAGCATGACTAGAATTTTTTGGTGTTTCCTCCCACCACAGCCAAGTTTCGAACCTTGCAACACCTAACAAACAAAACCCCTCGAATACCAGGGTAGTGGAACTTTACTTATTTCTGTCAAAAAACTCAAAATCATATTCCACATTAATTAAAAACATATGATTTCTTTATAGTTAAAAACTAAAATATGAATAAACAAATTTAATTGTTTATAATTGTAATACATTAAAATTTATATTAATATTTAATGAAAGACGTTAAACTGTTTTATAGTTAGTGAAATATTCACTCATTTATGATGCATATAAATTTAGTGGGTTTCTTATGATTTTCCACCGAGAATTGTTGAAATGCAGATATACATTGTTGAAATTGCAAAATTGGGTGCCGAAGGCTTTTGGAGGACGTTGAATCCATTTCTGCAAAATAAAAAGGTTGCAATTTGAACAAAGAAAAATTTACGATTTTAACAAAGACTTATGGCCAAATTACTTCAAAAATGATCGAGATAGTCCAAAACGTAGAACAATTAACCAATTCCTTAATCAAATAACTATCGATTATGATGCCTTGGTATTTTAAATAGCAATGGTCTCCCAAAAGAAGTTATAACTAATCTATAGAAAATATGAGTTTATTTTAATTTTAAACTAATTCTAAATGATGTATATTGAACTTATTTTCCCTCGTCTAGAAGAAAAAAGACCCGTAAGGGTCCACAACATGTCACTTGATGTGGGGTCAATCTCTCTGCTCATTACACCTTGAAGTGAATAAAATTGTTAACACAATAAAATTGACCACACACCAAATGACATGTTGTGGACCCTTATTTCCAAAGAATAATCCCATTTGTGCATAAAAACCCAAAAAACCCATTTCTCCTAAGTTCTAAACCCCCTTTGGACAACCTCCACCAAAATAGGGAATCTCTGTTAAAAACGAGGTGTCCACCAAAATAAGGGGGTTGTCCCGACAAATACACACTCCCACCTCAATTCAAAATTTACCACCAGTCAAATTCAAAAGGGGAAAACCGCAAGTGGTTATAGGGTTACAAAACCGTAAACCGCAAGTGGTTATAGGGTTGCAAAACCCTAAACCACAATATATATGTAATATCCCCCCCCCCCATTTGATAGAAATGATTTGATAACCTACCATTTCGAAGCTCTCCCATCTTTGGTACCATTTTTACCATCCTCCATTATTCCATTCACACACACCTCCACCATCAATATCCCACTTTGCAATTCCCCTTGGCAGGTTGAGCACCCTTGGCTCCCTCCTACCATTCGGGTTGATATACTATATCTCCTTGAGATCGATGGTCATTCAAAGGACGGAAACATCAACGAAGGATTTCTAGCTTCTCGGCCACAAGGGCCCATATGCCCAGAGAGGTAACTCTATCCATGTAAATCAATTTATTATAAATAATAAATAATTATTCTATTTTAGACATGGTTTATTGATGTGAATGGAAGGAATTTATTGTGTGTGCTTCGGTTTTCACTGCAGTAGATGTTTTACCATTCATATTTACGATTGAGTTTTTGCATGTTAGTATTTGTATTCACGGATCATAATCCATCCTACCTTAGGTTATATTCCCATTTGTATAGTTTAGTTCTCAGTTTTTTGCTCTTTACCCAAATTTACTGCACATCCTTCACACATAGAGCCGCGAGAGATGTCATCCTGCATGCTCTCTACCTCGGCTTCCTCAAGCTGGTATATCGCCCATTTTCACCTGTTGGAGTGAAAAAGCACATACGACAGAACTAGCGACCATACTAGGTCGATCCGTACAGATTTGTGGTTAATTTGTTTTATCTTTGTTTGAATGTGTTTTATTGTATATTTTTTTCTTGTTAGATCTCTTAGTTAAAGTGTTTATGAGTACTGTTAGTCCCCTAGTTGAATTCTGGCCTGCAAAACTAGCGTAATCCAACCCTCAGACCCCTTGCATAGCTTTTTTTTGAGTTGTCTTTCAATTTTTTCAAACCTAGTTCTGGAGTTGCAGTTGTCTATGAGTTAAGTGCGCCCTAGGGTGCCCTTTTTTCCTAGTTAAGAGCGCTCCTTCCCCCACAAAAGGTGCACTCCAGACCCGTACCTCTTTGTTTTTTTTGCACTCATGTTTTTTCATATTGTGCACCCCATAACGCCTTTGTCCTTCAGGAAAAAGCACCTTGAGACTGACATTTAATCCTCTAATCCCTCCCGCAGGGGTGTAGCTCAACCGATGTTTTGCTTGATATGAAGGAAATGTTGTAAATGGAGGTCACGAGTTCAAATCACCCCGGCTTATCCGTGCTCCATGCTTGTGGGCTGTGTGGGTGCACCTAGGGGTATAGTGGTAGTGGACGGGATTGGATCCCTGGACCCCGTGTCACGCGAGTACCAGCCCCTTCCGAGTTGCTGATTCCCCTAGTTTAAAAAACAAAAACCTCCAAGCCCTTTATTTGTCCCATTTCAAGATTTGGATTGACTGTTTGGTTGCATATTTGACTTACTGCAACATGATTTTTGCTATCTCTGCTTGTTCATTTCAGCATGATCAGTCTCTTATTGATTCCTAGCAGTATATTTCAGTTTGAAATAAAATAATTTCAATTCAATTTCTTTCAAGTTATTATTACTCTTCATTTCTTGCTCATCTAACATAGTTATACACACCACTTGTGCACCCAATCACACCCTGAAGATCAAAGTGAGACCAAATTTTTTAACTTAACAAAAACATAACCCCACTTGGGGACCAAAAATAATCTTATAGCTAGGTAGGGCACTAGGCGTAGGCATCCAAATAACCCCCCTTTTCCACTTTACACCTGAAACTTAGCAGTTCTCTATTTGGGAGCCAAAATCCCCTAGTACTTTTTGGCATGGTTAAAGGATGATTTGTCGGGAAGGCCTCTCCCCGAGGAGGAAAAGTCATGAGATTGGTTCCGGAAGGCTAAGCGGAATTCCGCTCTCCACTTAGTTCTAAAGGACACCTGCTCGTAATCCTCACTACATTACCAAGAATCCATACGAGGGGTATAGCAACCAAAGGGATGAAACGATGAATTCTCTTTCTCGATGTGTCATGAACGGGGTAGCCTAGTTGTCGTTCTTCTAGGGATCTTTTACCCGGGATCCCTCTCGGTATAGGGATATCCCTCATCCATTCAATTCTCCATTCTGTATTCTCTAACTGTGGATTTCATCACCCTGCAGGGGATACGATTTGCGTGAGATTCCATATCTTTTAGTTAGGCCTTTGCATGCTCTAATACCCCTCAGGTTATTGAGTATTTTTCATTTTTAGGTAGTTCTTATTGTTGGAATTTTGGCTACTCCTTGCTACTCTTCTGCTGTGACACGCGGTCGCAATAGAGTTTTGGAGTTTGTGGTTGTCCTAAGCACCACATTGTTGAGAGATCTCCTTTTACACACATGGAGGAAGTTGGAATTTTGAGCATTTTTATTTAATGTCCTCTACACTCACGACACCAGTCATCATTGATGCCCTGAGATACTCTCATAGACTGTGGGGGAAGTCCCCACAACACGGTCCATTAGACTCAAGTCGTCACGCTACCTTGAGGCACACATTTTCATCATCGGATATTCATCCCAACGCACCTTATTTCAAATATGATTCTAAGTTAGAGTAACACATACCTACAACACTATCTAGCCCCATGGTCGGCATGAAACCCAACCTGTTCTATGGAGGAATTGTTGGCGGTGGACACCCTAGCCGACCTATCGCCACTACATCATCTATCACGACCGTGGGATCCACGGGACCCTATATCCCTGCTTCCACAGGACCTACCCCTGGCACCACTGTGTATCCAAACACTTCATCCATACCCAGAGGTAGCGGTCCCGTCACGACAACCACACCCCCCCCCTCCCCCGGTTACTGGCACAACCCTTGGGGGCACCACCAATTCCTTTCGGATCCCTCCCCCCATTTAGGTAGTTTGATTCGGATTTATGTGGGAACGAAATGAAAGAGCAGATACATAATCAAATACAAAGATATATTGCAAATAACACAGTCATACAGTAAACACATATTCTATTAAATGGCGGAAATAGAACATACTGTAAATAGAATAGCTAGAATGGTGGTAGCTATCTCTGAGAAGAGATGTGGCCGCTATGCTCATTCGTGCCAAGATGATTACAAAGACAGGCCGAAAGGGCCTATTTATCATAAGCATGAGGGAAAGAATCCCAAACATCCAAAAACCTAACCCTAGAAGATGAACCGTCATAAAGTTTGCGGCCCCAAGGGGGTTAGTTGAACACTCAACTTCCCGGGGTCATGACTTTTGCATACGATCTCCGTTTGGGGCGCTCGGTAGCCCGTTGGAAAGGTCTATCCGAGTTTTACAACTTTTAGATGGGGTTGAAAGCATTCTATTGGCAACCATTTGGCCCCCCAAATCGCCAGAAAAGGTCGTTTGGGGCCTCAAAACGGACCCAGAAGTTTAGGACCCGAAAAACCATAGAAAAATTACTAGAAAATTGGTAAAATGGGAATCTGTTTTGAGCCAATGGAATAGGTGGGTGGCCACCGATATCCATCTGGATCAATCCTCCCCCCTTAGGAAGCAATGGTCTCCATTACGTCAAAATCCCTTATCATATGTCGAGCTGTGTGTCGAGTTGAGCTCCTGGTGCTACATTTGCTAAAGTGGAAAGGTTGCCTTACTTTAACATCTTCAGAGGGCTATAAATATTGAATAGTTTTGGTTGTTGTCGTATCCTTGGTCTGCACCAGCATGGATGGTTTCTTTTTGGAGGAGCACCTAGAATGCGTGGCCTTGCACATATATGGCTGTCCTAAAAGAACATCACATACTTCAGGTGGCGCCACATCACACAATACCTCATCTTTGAAGGGCTTGATGCCATATGGTAGGCGACATTGGTCATTGACGCGGATCCCTCGTCCTTGGCTTAGCCATCCAATGGTGTATGGTTGTGGGTGTGGTGTTATTGGTAGCTCCAATTTCTTGATCACTTGTGCTGATAACAGGTTCTTTTGGCTGCCTCTGTCCACAACAAAGTGTAGGAGAATACCCTTCACCCACATTTGTGAGTGGAAAAGGTGCTCCTCTACCTCCGACTCTTCAGGTTCCTGTGGTTGAATCTGCGTGGTGGCAACAATGGCACTGGGTTCTACATCAATTATTTGCTTCCCTTTCCGCGCGGCTGTGAAATTGGGTTCTGAGTCAGAAAGGGTAAATATAAGTATTTTTCAAACATCGCTTTTCCTTTACAAAATTAGAAGCAAGGTATGATCTTTGTCGTAAGTTCTCCCTGCCAGATAAAAGGTATAGATACTCACATGATTGAATGACATCACAGAATGTAATATTTGTTGAAATTATTTCTGTAAATGTGAAACGTAATGATCCTTGTACTATGATTGACTAACCTTGTTAAGGAAAATAGAAGTAACATCTTATTTCTGGTTGATTCATAGTCCGTTGGTAAAGCACTAATCTAAAAGAAATAAATAGGCTAAGAAACGTGTTGTGAATGATGTCGAGTAATAAGTGATTTCAAAATTTGCACAGAAGTATCCTGTAAATTCTGCATTTTAGTTGTTGATATTCTATTTTTCCATCAAAGATTAATAAGTGCATTACCTATGAGCATCACTAAGTTAAAAGTATAATTTTATTAGTATGCTCCTAAGAAGTAAGTTGGTTTGAGTTAGCGAATTCATTTGAACATTTTCAATTTTGATAGATACTTAGTAATGAGAATACTTCGTTGCTACGACAGTTTCATGGAATGCTACATCAGAAAAATATAGCCTCATTTAAATGTTATAGAATGTAAATGAAGTTGTAGTTACACTCAACGAAATAAAAGTTGATTCTCAAATATCAATGTTAGAATATATATCATTTTACTTAGGTTTGTTTAGTACAAAGTACTTGTTGACTTTCTTTCATACAACCAATAGTGTGGAGTTGCCTAAGCAATTATTACCCTCGAGTATTGATAGCCAGAATAAATTTAACATACTAGGTTACCAATTATAGTTAAAGATATGAACGAATTCACGTGGCTGATGCG
Organism: Larix kaempferi; assembly: GCA_027924585.1. NCBI lineage: Eukaryota > Viridiplantae > Streptophyta > Pinopsida > Pinales > Pinaceae > Larix > Larix kaempferi. Next base: position 9,174,167 of record BSBM01000259.1, on the reverse strand, counting down.
TTTGGATAATAATTTTCGAAAAATCGTCATTTTATTACTTAAAGCTAAACAGTATTTCATTTAGAACTTCTTATCATTATTGAGTTTTAAGGACAAAAGTGGGTATTAATATTTGCAAGCAATGTTCCTAGGGGTTAAATTAAACCTTATTTTAGGAATACGTTATGATAGACCCCTCTAGAGTATGTTATATTTTCTAACAAGGATTAATGAGTATCTTGTTGATAGTTTGAAGAAAAGAATTCTAATCTTGTTGACGGAGCATGGAAGCCTTAAACAAAAAAATACAAAAAAACTTTGGATGATAAGTCTCAATTCGAAGTGAATCTATATGTAACTAAATACTAACATGTTTTCAACAGGTTTGATCTCAGACTCACATTGAGGAAGTTGAAGAGTTTACATCGAAATAAAGTGAAGATGAGGCACAAGTAAATTGAGTGAGCATGCGTATAATGTTATGGAACTAATGTGTCCAGTAGTTGAACAATTGAATCAAATAAATTTTTCTTTATACTAACATTTCAGGAAGTGATCTTAATATCGATTGACAATGTGATCAAGAAGGAACGTTGATTATAAAATCACTTATACAAATGAGTTGATCTGAATCGCCCAAAAGTAAGTAATGAATTACTTTCAGTGGTAAGACTTATGACTGATGATGTGGAAATATTTTAATATATTGTTGTCATTATTATATCGCATATGGCTTACAAGAAATAATAAATGTTTGTTACCAAGAAATATTTCCTGGACTCAAACGAGAAGGTTTGAGGGGAAAAATGATGATTTTCTGGACTCAGGCAGAGGGGACAACATCATGAACTCAGTAACTAGCTTGTTGTTATTGGACAACTTACCCTTATTTGTGGTCATGTTCCCCACAGAAGTGAAACAGAGTAGGCGGGGTACTCGTTGAATGTTATACTGACCCAGAAGTCCTAGGAAAACTTTATATCTATCGAATTGAGCAGAGGAAGGGCTCACAATTTTTCCTTGTGTTGTTAGAACTGAGAATGAAAGGTTTGGAAGGGCTCACAAGCTTTAGCCCAAATCTTGTGAGCCCTTCTATAAATTTTAGAGAAGGAAGACCAAAGCTTGAAACCTCGGTGATTACCCTTTGGTGGACCATCGTTGACCATTGTTGACTTTGGTTGACCTCGGTTGAGTTTAGTTTACAATTGTTAACTTTGGTGGACCATGCTTGACTTTGGTTGAATTTTGGTTGGCCATAGATAACTTTGGAAGACAATGGTTGACTATCGTTTACTTTGGTTGACTTTGGCTAGCTATGGTTGACTTCGAATAACCATGGTTGACTTTGGTAGACTTTTGGTTGACCATGGTTGAGGTCAACCATGAAGAACCATAGTGAACAATGGTCAACCATAGTTAGCCATCTTCAACAAAAGTCAGCCATGGTCAACCAAAGTCAACCATAATCAACCATAGTCAACCACAGTCAACCAAAGTCAACCATGGTCAACCAAAGCCAACCGTGGTCAACCAAAGTCTAATGGTCAACCAGAGTGGATTCCAAGTATATCTTCATGATAATAAAAATATCCATCTTGGAATAGAGTTTAATGTAACTGTTTTGAGAACCGAAATTTGGCCAACATACAAGAGTTCTGATATTAATCTACCTGCAAAGATGGTTAGACCAAAGCTTGTGAGCCCTTCTATAAATTTTAGAGAAGGAAGTCCAAAGCTTGAAACCTCGGTGATTACCCTTTGGTGGACCATCGTTGACCATTGTTGACTTTGGTTGACCTCGGTTGAGTTTAGTTTACAATTGTTAGCTTTGGTGGACCATGCTTGACTTTGGTTGTATTTTGGTTGGTCATAGATAACTTTGGAAGACTATGGTTGACTATCGTTTACTTTGGTTGACTTTGGCTAGCTGTGGTTGACTTCGGATAACCATGGTTGACTTTGGTAGACTTTTGGTTGACCATGGTTGAGGTCAACCATGAAGAAGCATAGTGAACAATGGTCAACCATAGTTAGCCATGTTCAACAAAAGTCAGCCATGGTCAACCAAAGTCAACCATAATTAACCATGGTCAACCAAAGTCAACCACGATCAACCAAAGTCAACCAAAGCCAAATGGTCAACCAAAGTCAACTAAATTCTACCAAAGTTAACCATGGTTAAAGTCAACTATAGGTATGGTTGACCGTAGTTGGATTTGGTTCATTATGGTTGACTTTGGTTAGCCATGGTTGACTTTGGTTTACCATGGTTGAGTTTGGTTGAACTTTAGTTGACCATGGTTGAGTTTGGTTTACCATGGTTAAGTTTGGTTGACGATGGTTGACTTACGTTTACCATGGTTAACTTTAGTAGACCAGGGCTAACTATGGATGACTTTGGTTGACTTTGGTTAAGCATCGTTGACTTTGATTGACTATGGTTAACTTTGGTTTACCATGGTTGACTTTCTTTGATCATGGTTTACCATGGTTGAATTTGGATGATCATGGTTGACTTGGTTGACCATGATTAGCTTTGGTTGATCATGGTTGACTTTGGATGACCATGGTTGATTCTAGTTGGCTATGTTTGACTTTGGATGACCATGGTTGACTTTAGTTACCATGGTTAGCTATGCTTGACTTTAGTTACCATAGTTAGCTATGATTGACTTTTGGTTGAATTTGGTTGACTATTATTGACATTGGTTGTCCATGGTTGACTTTTGGTTGGCCATGGTTGAGAGTTATCTTTAGGTTTCTTTAGATTGTTTAGTATTAAAATGAAAATCACTTTTAGCATTCTAAATCAGGAAATGTTTCGTTCTACCAACAATGGTGATATCAATGATCGATATTCCCTTCTTTGCATAGTACTTCCATTCTGCCGAGGTGTTGTAGTCCTTATGCCTTCCATAATTTTTCACAGTGTTTCCAATTGCATCTACACTCCTCTCCTGTATAAATCTCTGTTGGCGCCTCAACAACCCACCTAAAATTCTTAGGATTCTTATGATATGTTAGGGGCTCCCATTCCAAAATTTTGTAAATAATATTGTGTTCTTCTAAATTGTTTGCATTGCTCTATTTTTGGTTCTATGTTTGACTTCTTGGATTATCTTTTATGACGTGATTTGGTGGTTTCCTTGATTTGAAGAGATGATTCAACGTTTAATCTTTTGATTCTATAACTCCACTCTCATAAGATTATGATTTGGTTGTTTGAGTGTCATTTGCATTTTTGGGGGCTTCTTGGTTGCTCAACGACATTTGCATGTTCTTCATTGAGCTTATTCAAGTTCATTTCATGTTTTGGATTGCTTAAATTGGATTGATTTAATGTTTCAACAATGTCATCAAGATTTTAAGTTTTCAAAACATAAATGAATTTATGAGTACTCTAGCGGATCAACATTATTTTATTTTCGTATTATGATCATAAATTTATACTTTTGCTAAAATACCAAATGATTTAAAATCCATTTAACTTCTTAATTAGTTCAATTTATGTCTTGGAAGTAAGTCTTCAAAGTATATATTTTGAATATTACAAAAGAGTCGATATTTTTTATTTTAGTGAAAATAAATTTTTTTAATGAAGTTTTATTTCTTTTTATTTTTTCTCTTTTTGAAAACAAATTTGATTATTCTTAGAAAACAAATTGTTTTAAATTTTATTTTAAGATTTATTAAATTTAACTAAGTTTACTTTTTGTTTTACCATTTAATTCATATTTCCAATACATTTTCATACTATGTGATGCTAAAACTCATTATTATATTTTAATAGAAAATAACTTTAACATACTCCATAAAAAAAATTTATATTAAAAAGGAAATGATCATTAATTTTTATAATTAACACTTATTTGAAATTCAATTGTGTCCTCACAATTCTTCCTAATATATTGAATACATGAAATTTACTCTCATCCTATCTAGATTGATTTTGAGATTTATAATTTTAAAAAGATTTTTAGATGGAATTTTATAACATTATGTGAGACCTGGTATACATCTAGATTTTATCTTTCAAGAATCGTGGTTAATAACTATAAAAGCATATAAGATTTTGTCTTTATATTATTTTAAAAGGGAGAAATATGCCACCTAGCAAATAAAGTCATGACTTTGGAATTATTTTTATTAACTAAAAATTCAATGGATAATATGCCAACCTGCATACCAACGAAATTTTCTTTTTCATGGATAGTGGTTAATGTTTTCTTCTTTTAATTGACTTGTCGTTTCTCTTGATATGCAGGAAAATTAATCCGTGTTCAGTATCGTGAAGTTCGTTGCCACATTCAATATTCATCTTGTGGTTAATGACATGAATTCATTCAACGAAGACTTTCGATCAACATTACCTCTACTACGTGTTTGGATGACCTGCTTCTCAAAAACATTACATCACTGGACTTCAAGGAGCAGAGATACACGCAAAAGAAAATATGGAGATTGTTACACAAAATGATGAAATAATTTGCCAACCTTGAGCACGCCAAGGAATGAATAGCAGTGCACCTGAAGAAGTCAGAACGAATTTCCGTGATGCGTTGTTATTCTCCCAGCACTCCGAACCATAAAATCGCCGAATCATAAAATCATGGATTTGATACATAAATTCACACAGTTATTAATATGACTCCACCGATGCGATGAGTAGATACCTCGTCGCTCTGTCATGTTATCACATCGCATAGAAAAAAAGTGGAATGCTAAGGAGAACCATTGTCTCATATAAATGGTGGAATCTAACGTTACAAAGTAATAAGTGGCAACATGTGGGAGCCAGAAAAGGAGATAATTGAGCAGTTGATATTTGCTTGTAACAAGATCATAGAATGCTAAGGAGAACCATTGTCTCATATAAATGGTAGAAGTTAAGAATCTAACGTTACAAAGTAATAAGTGGCAACATGTGGGAGCCAGAAAAGGAGATAATTGAGCAGTTGATATTTGCTTGTAACAAGATCACATTTCCATCCGAAGATCGCGTCGTGAAAATATTGAAACTCGCCTAGATCAAAACTTAGATACTAAATTACTCAAGATTTCACGAGATAGAAAAAGAGAACCCACATCATCAGATCAATAGATGAAGCATAGATCACTGAGTTCCTTGGACCATGAAACAAACCTCCAGGAAATATGTGACGGAGAATCCATGTGAAAGGAATCTCGAGTTTCCATACGGCTGAGATTGCAAAGGATTCCATCATTTATTTTGTTTTGATTTTAGTTGAAATTTGGTTTCATTATGTTGAAGTTTTATTTACATATTATTTAGATTTGTAATATATTTGTTTTTGTCAAGATTGCCATATCATAAATTCAACACATATTTGTTTTCTTTCGTCCAGATTGCCATATTATAAATTCCACATATATATATGAAAAATATTTAATATATCCATCATATATAAATGCCTTACCAGAAATATAACAGAGTATGATATTTAGATGAAATATATCTATGAAGTATTCCCAATAGTGTTCAACACTGTAGATGCAGAACACCAGGTAAAGGTTGCAGCAACACCAGGTAAAGATTGCAGCCAGGGCTATGGTGATTTCTGTATGGTATACAAAATTTCAATAAGAGCCCTTAATGAAATCACTATTCCATAATTTGGTTATGGAGATAATTACATTCTCACTGACTTAACACTGTGTGAAAGACAATAAGGGGCCATAACAGTATGATGGCTCAGTACAATTATTATATTATGAATTTGTAACAAACTATGCCGATGCCGCTGTATTTATAGCTGCCTCTGATCTGATTGGAGGAAGGGGTGCTGATTAATTAATGGAGGTTATAGGCGGCAACATGATCTTGCTCATATCTGCATGTCCTTCTTCTTTCCCCAGAGCAGTGTATAAAGACTTGCCACAACCAAAACTCCTCCTATGGCATTGCAGGGGCCATAAAACTATTCATGTCACAACACATAACCTAATCCTGATCCTGGCCATATGTGAGATTCCCATCTTCCTGTGCGCCTGTAGAATGTAACAGCACGATACTGTGAACTCCTAGAGCGTGGGCCGCGTCTGCTCTTTCTAGGCTGTGTACCCTCCTTTACCGTTGGTGTCCTGAATGATTCCGCTTGACGAAATGTAAGCCCCTCCCAGTGAGCCCGTGGGAGCTGAGGTCGCCCGGGGATCATCACCTGAGACTCGAACTCTTGACCAACAGGGAAAAACTGTCGAGGTATTCTGTTCGGACATCCTGATCCTCCATTGCTAACCTCATTACTTGTCTCGGTGAAATTGATTTTCATAATATTACTGAAATAAAACCCAAAGAGCTTACCCGGGCCACTGACGTTCTCCTGTTCAGATCTTGCATCCATCTCTCCGTGTTCACAGAGACAAGCCTGGCTCATGGAGTACTCCTCACAATCAACACACATCGCAGTATTGGCAATCGCCATCCTTCCATCCCAGGCAACGGCGTCCGAGCCGTGTTCTGCAATAATATGGACAGGGCCATAGAGATATAAATCACAATATGTAATAAGAGTAATACATATTGTCTGATAACAGTAATACCGATTGTTGGGACTACATAAAATTCGTAAAAACGAATTCCCATTCATAAAAACATTCAAAAGCATTGATAAAATAACCATTTCTGCACCTTAAAGCTGATATTCCTCGTTCTACCAGCACTGTGACAGAAGCACTGTGGTATGTACGCAGCTGCTGCCCCGTTGGGTCGAGGTCACTCGCTCTGTTGTGCCATTCAATCACTGTGAATTCTTTCCCAGCGCCTTGAAATGTAATGTAGGGGTTTGTTGCACGCACTATCACTTTCTCCCTGCACAACAAACATACACTTGTTTTACGAATGTTTAACCTAATAACTAATTTAATTTCTCAATAGAAATATTCAAGATTTGGTCATGGTTGAACGATTAACCTCCACGATTGAACCGAAACGATATACCTTTCTTGCCCCACTTGGAAAGAATTCCATTCAGAAAAAAAACAAAACAAAACATTGGGTTAGTAGTCCACGCACAACAAATCTCAGCCGTTTAATATGTGTGTTAGACGAATTTTTTTGGAGATATATGCCCGATGAGTAAATCTCCACCACCCATCCATCCTTAATTAGGGATTAAAAGGCTCCAGTGGCCTTCTACTACAATTCTCATTGTAGCCGCGAAAAATTAACTTTCTACCACTTTCTTTGCCGGTTTTATATTCTTCACAACAACAATTCTTCATATTGGACGGTTTCATCATGAACTATGGAAAACTCTTTTTCAACTTCTTCTTTTTACTCGACTACTGATTGAACTCTTCACAACTCATTTACAGCTTTGCTTCAACCATTTCTTCAACAACAATTTTAGTGTGCGATTTGATGGGCAATAGCTCTTAAAACTCTTAGTGAACCAACATTTCACTTCCCCTGGGCTAGCAACTCTGTCTTCAACTGACAAGATTAAGACATGGGTCGGCAATTCTGTTTTCAACTAACAAGATTAAGACAGAGTTCTTCAAGTCATAGGTTTTTTTTTATTGAAACTGACTTTGACTTAGCTTCTAGCAGTGGCTTTAGCCAACCAGCTTACTCATCACAAGCTAATCTCAAAGCACAACTCCTTTTTTCTTCCTTTTTCTTTAGAGTGGAGAATCTACTCTCTCCTCTCCTATTTTTAAAGCTTTAGAGTGGAGAATCTACTCTCCCCTCGTATTTCTAAAGAGTCTTGATGCCTACTTTCTTGCTGAAGATTAATACCTGCAATCTTGTTCCCATATCTAGGAGGAGGCTTCGATTCACTTCCTACTTGCACGGTTAACCTATTATGATACCATGGCAAAATTTACAGAGAAAGAAGTAAATAATATAAGCATCATAGTAAATGGAGAATTCTATCCTCTTCTACATTCAAAATAGATTAAAATTTAGTTGCATGAATTACACTATACTATTCAGTTACATTAACCTAATTAATCCCTAACTAACACTTCACTTCACATAGTATTAACTAAAATGAGGAGATTACATTAAGTAAGAATTGATCTCCCAAGGGGTCATAGTATAAGAGGGTGTGGTTAAAAATCCCCACCTAGTAGAAGGCCCCTACCTTTTGATAGGATTTGTAGACCTAATGCAAGGGCAAACACCTACGATCCCAAGCACAAAGACAAGTGATAGAAGATAAGCCGTTAGGTTAGGTTAAGCAAGAGAGATAATTCCCTACTGCCGCAGCCTTGAGCAATATATAAATCCCCAAAATGCCTTCCTTAAATGATTCAACGTGACCTTTTATATTCTGTGTCTCCCGAAAGGTTTGTTGGGATGGATTAATGGGTTGCATGACTGTAGCATAGTTACAATATAAAGAACCCATGTGAGGAAGGCAACTTATTGTTCAAAGGCAACAAGTTGAACGTAGATAGAAGCAATGCAGCTCTATCGGTATAGATTGAATGGCATTCCCTTCTGTCGTTGAGAACCTTAGTGAGGGATTTTGGGTAGTTATAACAATAAATCTAAGGATAGTCCAAAAATGAGTGTGGCAAACCTTGTCAAATGTGAAGGTCTTATCTATTTGCATGCTCACTAAACAGATAAACAATAACTTATTGTCTATATCACTTGGGAAATTTACCTCATTGAACTACTTGGAATAAAAGTATCATAATTAATGGGCATATAAAAGATACATGTCTAATTTAAAACCTTAATCCAGAATTTTCTCATGGGTATTCTTTTTAACATATGACTTAAAAGAGTTCAAGTGCATATAAGTAGTGATCCATTTCATTGAACTACCTGAAATATGGGCAAATAATAGTATTAGACTTTTGGGTTAATATGTATTTCATCATCCAACTCTCATCATCCATCTCAAGAGAAGAAATAAAGCAATTCTCTCACAACATTATCCAATTAAATATGAATTATACAGACCATAAATCAAATGCATCTCAACATAACAAATAAAACAATACTTTCAGCACATTGTCCAATTAAATATGAACAACACATACCATAAAGCAAATGAATAGTCCATCTCATCTCAACATAACAAATAAAACAATACTTTAGCACATTGTCCAATTAAATATGAACAATATTGACCATAAAGCAAATGAATAGTCTTTCTTATTTCAACAAAAGAAATAAAACAGTACTTTCATCACATTATCCAATAAAATATGAACAATATAGACTAGATGAACAGTCCATATCATTTCAAAGCGAGATGAACAATCCATCTGATATGAACATAACAAATAAAACATAAATTCAACACATTATCCAACTGAATATGAACATTACAAACCAAAAATCAAATGAACAATCCATCTCATCTCAACAGAACAAATAAAACAATACTTTCCGTATATTATCCAATTGAAAATAAACATTATAGACTAGAAATCAAATTAATAGTCCATCTCATCTCAACAAAACAAATAAAAAATACTTTCAACATATTATCCAATTGAATATGAATATGAACATTACAAACCATAAAGCAAATGAATATTGCATCTCATCTCAATAGAACAAATAAAAGAATACATTCAACACATTATCTAATTGAATATCAACATTATAGAATAAAAAACAAATGAATAGACTATCTCATCTCAACTAAACAAACAAAACGATACTTTTAACAAATTCACATTTGGTCAAAAGATATCAGATAGCCTACCATACAAAGAGTTCTAGCATAATAGTTTCAATTAGATTTCAAGCTTAAAAGAGTTTCAATTAAATTTCAAACCTAAACGTGTAAAAATAAATATGAACAATATAGACAATAATCAAATGAGAAGTCCATCTAATCTCAACATAACAAATAAAACACTACTTTCGACACTTTGTCCAATTGAATATGAATACTATAGACTATAAAACAAATGGATAGTTCATCTCAACATAACAAATAAAACAATACTTTCAGCACATTATTCAATTAAATATGAACACTACAGACAAAGTCAGTCTCATCTCATCTCAACAGAACAACCATACCTTCAACACATTATCCAATTGAATATGAACATTACAGACCAGAAAGTAAATGAACAATCCATCTCATCTTAACATAACAAAGAAAACAATACTTTTAACACATGATACAATTGAATATGAATATTACAAACCATAAAGCAAATGAGTAGTCCATTTCATCTCAACATAACAAATAAAACAATAATTTCAACACATTATCCAATTAAATGTGAACATTACAAACCAGTAAGCAAATAAACAGTCAAACTCATCTCAACATAGCATATAAAACAATACTTTCAACACATTATCTGATTGACTATGAACATTACAAACCAGAAAGCAAATAAACAGTCTATCTCATCTCAACAGAAAAAATAAAACATTACATACCAGAAAGCAAAGGAAGAGTCCATCTCATCTCAATTGAACAAATAAAACAATACTTTCAACACATATACATTACGTCAAAAGAGATTAAATAACCCTGATAGAAAGAGTTGTACCATAATAGTTTCAATTAGATTTAGAACCTAAATATGTAAAAATAAATACCTAACACAATAGTCTTGAAATTTGTCCAATAAATTTAAAAAACAAAAAGAACAGAATGCCCTTAGATTTGTATATGAACTAAACATCTAACCTACAAGATGCAATATTGACCATTGCTCCTTCCTTATCAATAGGTGTAAAATGCAAAGTTGATGAAAAAAAGAATACCTGCCATTAAAAAATAAAAGATATTAAAAACTGGAAAAAAATTCTATACAACTCTCCCAATTCACATGCATCAGAAAATATCTCCTTAACTCGTTAAAACTCTCGCAATATATTTAACATTTAGGATTTTATGGTCAAACCTTACCAAAATCGATGAGGAGATAGCTGCATTATTAGTAATATACTAAGACTGAGAGCAAGCTGTAAATTGCCGCTAGAATTCAAGATCTCCAATCCGAACGGCGTCTTTAATTGCACTATGAATTATCATAAGTATTAATTTATATAGACCTAAATGAGTTTAAAAAAAATAAAAATACCCAAACATTCAATGATATAAGAAAGTACCAACCTTTTGAAAAGGTATTCAGATGATCCACGGTGGTCATTTTCGTAGTCGACGTTTCGAATCCCAAATCCAGCTTGGGATTCGAAACGTCGACTACGAAAATGACCACCGTGGATCATCCGAATACCTTTTCAAACACTGCAAACCACGGAAACCTAAAAAGTACCAACCTCGGAAACCTAAAAAGTACCAACCTGTTTAGCTGCTGCCATATTACTGGTCAAGGTTCAGGGTATATATCTTATGCATGTGAAAATGAGGGGCTGAAGATTTAGGATCCTCATCAAAACTGTTATTTATTTCTTTTAATTTTGATAATTATTGTTGAATAAAGAACTAGACCCAAATGGGTCAGAGAAATCGTATGGTTATAAAAGGGTAATATGACTAAATCATTGATAAATCCGTAAGAGATTTTCCCAGACTCAAGCGAGGAGGCTTGTGGGGGAATAAATTCCGGGACTCAAGCGAGAAGGCTTGAGGGGAATTGTGTAAAGAGTGTCATAATGGCATTGAAATACTCCCTAAAATCAGGGATTGAACAGCCACTAGGATTCTCGGAGAATCGGCTGGCTGTAAGACCTAGGCAAGGTATAAGAAAATGTATATGTGGGAGGCAGGACGATGCTTAGTATACATGAAAGAAATGTTTGCTGTGTGAGCACTAAGGTGTTAGGCAAGACATGAATGAAATGGTTGCTGTGTGAGCACTAAGGTGTTAGGCAAGACATGAATGAAATGTTTGCTGTGTGAGCACTAAGGTGTTAGGCAAGGCATGAGAAAAAGGATTGCTGCGTGAGCACTAAGGTGTTAGGCAAGAATCTCCTGGATCAAATGAATGTTGTTTGTTGTTGATGTTGTCAACAGTATACAATCAGGGAACACTAAATTATGAATTTGATGATAAAGTTTTATTATTAATTTTCATTTTCCTTGAAACCGTTGTTGTAGTCGAAAACTCAGGTGTGACCCATAACGACTTGCGAGAAATTCTTGAAAGGCCAGAAAGGGAAAAATAGAGATGACAAAGCAAGTGAACTACTAAAAGTATGAAAACCGAGGACGGTGTTATTTTTAAAGGGGAGGAGGATGTAATATCCCTCCTTGTATCCCTATTAGAATTGGAAATGTATATTGTGAACTATGTATGAGGCCCTGGTGAGGAGCTCAAGGCCAAAGCCCCACCAGTGGATCTTGAAAGTATCGTATTTATGTTCTTAGGTTGTTATAAGTCGTAACTTATAAGGGAACAACTAAATAACGATGAGCAAGTGAATCACTAAGGAGAGGAGCGAAAGATGGGAAATGATGCAAAAGACTTTTGGCAAGGAATATTGCAAACTAGCACACCTCTTGTTAAAGGATCAAGATCTCCATAGATAAGTATATTCTCTTCTTTTTATACTCTAGATCATTTGATTGAAAGGAAATTTATTATTTTGGAGGTTAAGGTTTTCTAAAGTATAAAGTGAAGATAGGAAGATATTTTACAAAATATCCAATAGAAATGGATTATCGAATAGAAATGAATTATCAAAGCGATTTGATTGTTAAGGTGTTAAAAAAAACATATTAGCATCGAATTTTACGATAAACATAAGAACAAAGGGTGCACCTTGAAATGCCAAGGTAATGTGGAGTATTATTTGTTTGAGCTAAAAGTTTGTTAGTTAATAAGAAAAGAAAAGATTTAAAGGATACTTAGTGGTTGTGGGTTTAAACGAACGACTATAAGGACTCCAATTTTTTTTCGTAGGGTATTGTCTCCATGGGGAAGCACTCCAAGTTTTATGACTGCCATTTGTTTCCTGCATAGAATATTTGGAGAACTTACCTTTGCCACTTGTTTTAAATCAACAACCAAGTGTCGCCACAAGACAACTTCTTTTAGTTGTTTAAACGTTTTAGTCTTTGGGGGAGTGGGGAAGTATTAACTATCTAACGAAGTGGAGCTCATGGGGAGTGACACGGCATTTATAAAGGTAAAACAAAATGCCACCTGGAGAAAGCATCGGGCTTATCGATGTGTGATATAAGGAGGAAAAAACAATCATCGAAGGGGGGGAGGAGGTGATTTCGCCTTAGTTTGAGTTTGGCTCTTTGCCGCTCTGAAGTGAAATATTTGCATCTCCGAGGCGATTTCGAATTATTCGACCCCCTGCATAAGGAAGTGTGATCCCAACAGTGTTTTGGGGGGGCTCTCTGCTAGTCGCATCAATGTGAGAACGAGGTGGGTGCAATGGAAGAAAGTAGTGCGATCTCCATCACATTTTTGCAAGGAATATTATCCTAACGCATCTCGGTACAGAGTTAAGTATTCACTGCATTTTTTTTATAGGAAAAATCAGAATTGAGATCCTACATCTAGGCTTTTCATATTCTCTGCACAAATACTGAAATCGCTGCATGCACAGTAGTAGATCTTACATATTACTTTTTGATATTCGAGCTGTTGATGAGTTCGATGAAATTTAGAAATCGCTGCATGCACAGTAGTAGATCTTATATATTACATTTTTATATTCGATCGGTTGATGAGTTCAATGAAAATTTATAAATCGCTGCATGCACAGTAGTAGATCTTATATATTACAATTTTATATTCGATCGGTTGATGAGTTCAATGAAAATTAGAAATCGCTGCATGCATAGTAGTAGATCTCATATATTACATTTTTATATTCGATCGGTTGATGAGTTCAATGAAAATTAGAAATCGCTGCATGCATAGTAGTAGATCTTACATATTCGATCTGTTGATGAGTTCAATGAACTTTAGAAATCGCGGCATGCACAGGCTTTAGTATTAGATCTTACATATTATACTTTTGATATTCGATCTGTTGATGGATTTCGATGAATTGAACCATGTGATGGATTTGTGGCGATCTCAGTGTTCTACTGATTTTGTTTATAGTTTTAAATAGGGGCCATCTTAGTGATCATTGCCTTATTATATCCATTATGGCAAGCGATCCAAAAGGGAACCCTCCATTTATTCATGGAGGCAATGCTATCATCTTACAGACCTCTGCATACCCGATCTGTGATTTTATGTGACTGGCGTTTTTCTTATGAGGTACCCCTACCCATGTAATGGCACAGCAAATGGATTTCAGTCTAATTAAGTATTGTGATCTAAGTAAAGGTTTTCGTTGTGTCGATTGGCATTGAAGGTTGTAGTTAAAGGATGTGATGGAAAAATAAAAATACCTATACGAAGATTGGTATAAGACAGGTTCATAGCTTAAATCTCTGCCTTTTATGTATACCATATGGGGTTACTGCAGTGTAGTTATGGGTTGGGCGAGTCCTCCAGTGAGAGGATCGATCCCTGCCATCCTCTAAACAAATTTCTGTACAATAAGGGTAAAACTGCAATTGACTTGCACGCTGGATGAACTCACCAGCACGAGGATCAATCCACACATTATCATTTTGTTAAATCGGGTTTTAGATCCGTCTAGCGATGGTAGATGTTTTAGTTAAAGTGATAGTTGACCTTTGAAATGATCTTAGTTCGCTCCAGCCTAACTTTATTGATGAACACAGATCGAAGTTACCGATCAGCAGTAACTCTGTGTATGCTTTTTAATTAAACCGGTATCGGATTGTGTTGAAACATCTACCCATTGGATGTTATATGATGGTAGATTTTTTAGTTAAACTGATAGTTGACCTTTGAAATGATCTTAGTTCGCTCCAGCCTAACTTTATTGATGAACACAGATCGAAGTTACCGATCAGTAGTAACTCTGTGTATGCTTTTTAATTAAACCGGTATCGGATTGTGTTGAAACATCTACCCATTGGATGTTATATTGAAGAAGTAGATCTCTACAATTTTATTATGACTTTCTATTGTATGGTCTATTTAGCTAACCACGTAGATCAGGTTGGAAAGTATTTAATTAAAGTTTAAGTTGTGGATAATTTTTACTTTGGGCAATATCTTGGTGTTTCTCTACTTGTACCTTTTAGAAAAACGAATACATAAGTTGTGTGTTATTATAAGAAAGAGAATTTGGAGTGCAAAGATGAATGAAGTAGGTACCATTGAGTACCTTTAATTTAAAATAGATATCAATAGGTTGTAAACATAAAATGGGTTTCGAATGTAGAGGATAGGACGGCCGAAAGGGCCCGATCCATAATGTCCTAGCTTGTAATTTAGTTGTTGTTGAATATATTATATATATATGAAGATATGCACAGGCTGGATATCAAATGACAGGACGACCACGAAGGCCCGATCCATACTATTCTACGGTAAGAAACTCTACTTTTGTATGATTTCGTAGAAATGTTGTTGAATTATAATTGAAAGTCTAAAAGCACTCTTATTAAATTTTGCGGACCCCTGTCATATTTTGAGTGTGGACTTGGAATGTATCGAAAGTACCCTCAGGGAGAGATGTTGTAAAAAGTGTAAAGTAAGTTTTGATCGTTGAATGTAATTTCTCTACCTTAAGGGTTCTCTAGGAGAAGGCCATTAGGTAAAGAAAGTGTCAACAATGATGCAACAAAGGATGTTGCAAAATGTAAATTGTTGTCTCGACAAATGAATGAAATAACCTGCCCTTTGTGGACGTATCCCAATAGGGGTGAACCACCTGAAATTGTTCTCTTCTTATGGGTATGTGTGTTATTGTTGTTGATATGTTTTGTTATGGGAATTTCTTGATGTTATGACTTTAAATGTATGGTTGAAGGGAGACCCAAGGAACTGCAATGATAATACTTAACAACATAATCAAATTGATTTTTATAAGAATGTTAAGGGTATGTACAAGGATTAATACATGTTGGCTATTTTTTTTTTCTTATAATGATTTATTGAGGGAGAAGATCTTTAAGGGAAAAAATTTTATTTTCACCAACAAAAAAAAAAACTAACATGCAAATCTTGGAGATGTCACATATGGTATCAGAGCTGAGGTTTCAGCACTTGGGCCAATAGTGGGCTCAACATAAGGTAAAGAGGTATGTAGGTTTTTGAAACTAACAAACAAATTGTTCTTTTGAATGCCGGGAACAAATGGACGAGAGTACATTATCCGATTACAAAATATGGGATTACATTACTCGTCGGGTTAAACTGTAAGTATAGAGATTATACTTCATTTTGTCTTGTATTTTACATTAGGTTGCATGCTGAAGAATAGAAGGTTTATTGGATTGTATGACATTGTATTAGTCTTGTATGGTGGAATAAATGCATAGAAAAAGTTGGAATATTAAGGTATAGTTATGAATTAAAGGAATTCACTTTAATTGGTTTGATTGAACAATCTAATGGTACTTGTGTAGGGTGACTGCATGTATTCAGTCATGAAGGATAGACATGAACTTGTTTTTCAAAGCCTTGTTTAAGGGTCACTAGTACTTCTAATTTTCCATACTAATCTTCTAATTGTTTAATGCTAACCTCGAGTAAATGATTAAAATGTGTCCTGATGGTGTTGATGGTCGTCTTATCCTACCTGCAAAAACAAAAGTCTATGTCTCAACCCATAAACTTGATCAGTTGAAGATGCAAACATACTTCAAAGAGAAAGTTGCCTTCCTTAAACTACTTTCTTTTGTCACCATTGTGTTACACATGATATAAAAATCATAAAGAGAATTTAAGTAATTCTCCTAATACTTTAACGAGGAGGCGTAATATAAAACTCATTTGGATGATTCTAGTGTTGTCATCCTAAGTAGATAAGGCTTGATGTAATAGATCAAGTAGCATCATGACTAAACTGAATTCTACCTTCTACTAAAATACCTAGGGAAGGGATTAGATAGAAATCTACATGAACTAATTATGCTTAGATAATTATAACATATCGACATGATTTCAAGGAATTTTGGGATGATGTAAATTATGCTTTAAAAAGAAATGAGCCTTGTTTTGAATTATTATCATAAAGGTCAAACTTAGGATATCGTCCATGATTTATGAATGATTGTCTAGCGAATAAAGGTAAATGACAATCATAAGACATCGATCATACGATACTAGAAGAACAAAGACTTATTAAATATACTTGTTGAGCTTTGTTACCATCATTTGACCAAAGATGGACATTTGTGAGGTTCACGTATTTTGATTTGAACATAGTTACATGAATATTATATTAGGGTACTTTTGTTAACCCATATAAATTTTGTTAATTTAAGGTGATTAGGGATATGCTTATTTCATATAGAATAAGCAGTGTAAAGAACTTTGAGTAAGAGAAGGTTTTGTACAGTCAAATAACAAAAGAGGCATGCTGATTTGGGATTTTCATTAGGTCTAAGGTAAGCACGAGTCGCAATTAAGTTTGGCTTATATATTAGTGAGGTTTAGATGAAGTTCGAATGGAAGATTAACCTATCTGTTATTGGATAAACGACAAGGAAATTCCTTTTTGTTATAGCCTATTTTGTTTTTGTATAATGCATATGGTATAATTTTATATTCCAGTGATCTCTACTATGGATGTTGGGATACAATGAATGGTGGTTATAAAGGATATATGATGGATACTTATAAGATAGAAGCATACCTTATATGCATAGATACCTTGACAACTTACTTCTTTTCTTTTTCCTATTGTATATGAATTTCATGAGATATTGAGTGTAATACTAATATGTGTTGATACAATTAAATTTGCACCTTCGCATATGAGAATCATACTATAAAGATATATGTGGCCACGCTCATGAATGTATGTGATTATCTTTATGAAAGTATGTTTGAAGATAATGGGTGGTATGATATAACTAAAATAGGAATGGTGTTTTAAAAGGCGAAAGCTAACATCCGAGGTATAGTAAGCATAATATCCATGGATCATTATAGAAAGAATGTTATGTTGTGTTCAAGGAATTATGTATTAATCTAGTTATGCTTAGAAGAAAAGAATGCTTATTACAGATGATCAAGTACGGATATTGTAGTATGAAGGATGAATTTCTTACTTACAATATTGAATTTTGTTACTCACAGGTGAACTTGGAAGATGGTCAAAATTCTGTGGAGCTTGTGGAAAGACAAGAGCATAAATATTATGCATGTGAAAATGAGGGGCTGAGGATTTAGGATCCTCATCAAAACTGTTATTTATTTCTTTTAATTTTGATAATTATTGTTGAATAAAGAACTAGACCCAAATGGGTCAGAGAAATCGTATGGTTATAAAAGGGTAATATGACTAAATCATTGATAAATCCGTAAGAGATTTTCCCAGACTCAAGCGAGGAGGCTTGTGGGGGAATAAATTCCGGGACTCAAGCGAGAAGGCTTGAGGGGAATTGTGTAAAGAGTGTCATAATGGCATTGAAATACTCCCTAAAATCAGGGATTGAACAGCCACTAGGATTCTCGGAGAATCAGCTGGCTGTAAGACCTAGGCAAGCTATAAGAAAATGTATATGTGGGAGGCAGGACGCTGCTTAGTATACATGAAAGAAATGTTTGCTGTGTGAGCACTAAGGTGTTAGGCAAGACATGAATGAAATGGTTGCTGTGTGAGCACTAAGGTGTTAGGCAAGACATGAATGAAATGTTTGCTGTGTGAGCACTAAAGTGTTAGGCAAGGCATGAGAAAAAGGATTGCTGCGTGAGCACTAAGGTGTTAGGAAAGAATCTCCTGGATCAAATGAATGTTGTTTGTTGTTGATGTTGTCAACAGTATACAATCAGGGAACACTAAATTATGAATTTGATGATAAAGTTTTATTATTAATTTTCATTTTCCTTGAAACCGTTGTTGTAGTCGAAAACTCAGGTGTGACCCATAACGACTTGCGAGAAATTCTTGAAAGGCCAGAAAGGGAAAAATAGAGATGACGAAGCAAGTGAACTACTAAAAGTATGAAAACCGAGGACGGTGTTATTTTTAAAGGGGAGGAGGATGTAATATCCCTCCTTGTATCCCTATTAGAATTGGAAATGTATATTGTGAACTATGTATGAGGCCCTGGTGAGGAACTCAAGGCCAAAGCCCCACCAGTGGATCTTTAAAGTATCGTATTTATGTTCTTAGGTTGTTATAAGTCGTAACTTATAAGGGAACAACTAAATAACGATGAGCAAGTGAATCACTAAGGAGAGGAGCGAAAGATGGGAAATGATGCAAAAGACTTTTGGCAAGGAATATTGCAAACTAGCACACCTCTTGTTAAAGGATCAAGATCTCCATAGATAAGTATATTCTCTTCTTTTTATACTCTAGATCATTTGATTGAAAGGAAATTTATTATTTTGGAGGTTAAGGTTTTCTAAAGTATAAAGTGAAGATAGGAAGATATTTTACAAAATATCCAATAGAAATGGATTATCGAATAGAAATGAATTATCAAAGCGATTTGATTGTTAAGGTGTTAAAAAAAACATATTAGCATCGAATATTACGATAAACATAAGAACAAAGGGTGCACCTTGAAATGCCAAGGTAATGTGGAGTATTATTTGTTTGAGCTAAAAGTTTGTTAGTTAATAAGAAAAGAAAAGATTTAAAGGATACTTAGTGGTTGTGGGTTTAAACGAACGACTATAAGGACTCCAATTTTTTTTCGTAGGGTATTGTCTCCATGGGGAAGCACTCCAAGTTTTATGACTGCCATTTGTTTCCTGCATAGAATATTTGAAGAACTTACCTTTGCCACTTGTTTTAAATCAACAACCAAGTGTCGCCACAAGACAACTTCTTTTAGTTGTTTAAACGTTTTAGTCTTTGGGGAGTGGGGAAGTATTAACTATCTAACGAAGTGGAGCTCATGGGGAGTGACACGGCATTTATAAAGGTAAAACAAAATGCCACCTGGAAAAAGCATCGGGCTTATCGATGTGTGATATAAGGAGGAAAAAACGATCATCGAAGGGGGGGAGGAGGTGATTTCGCCGTAGTTTGAGTTTGGCTCTTCGCCGCCCCGAAGTGAAATATTTGCATCTCCGAGGCGATTTCGAATTATTCGACCCCCTGCATAAGGAAGTGTGATCCCAACAGTGTTTTGGGGGGGCTCTCTGCTAGTCGCATCAATGTGAGAACGAGGTGGGTGCAATGGAAGAAAGTAGTGCGATCTCCATCACATTTTTGCAAGGAATATTATCCTAACGCATCTCGGTAAAGAGTTAAGTATTCACTGCATTTTTTTTATAGGAAAAATCAGAATTGAGATCCTACATCTAGGCTTTTCATATTCTCTGCACAAATACTGAAATCGCTGCATGCACAGTAGTAGATCTTACATATTACTTTTTGATATTCGAGCTGTTGATGAGTTCGATGAAATTTAGAAATCGCTGCATGCACAGTAGAAGATCTTATATATTACATTTTTATATTCGATCGGTTGATGAGTTCAATGAAAATTTAGAAATCACTGCATGCACAGTAGTAGATCTTATATATTACATTTTTATATTCGATCGGTTGATGAGTTCAATGAAAATTAGAAATCGCTGCATGCGTAGTAGTAGATCTCATATATTACATTTTTATATTCGATCGGTTGATGAGTTCAATGAAAATTAGAAATCGCTGCATGCATAGTAGTAGATATTACATATTCGATCTGTTGATGAGTTCAATGAACTTTAGAAATCGCGGCATGCACAGGCTTTAGTATTAGATCTTACATATTATACTTTTGATATTCGATCTGTTGATGGATTTCGATGAACTGAACCATGTGATGGATTTGTGGCGATCTCAGTGTTCTACTGATTTTGTTTATAGTTTTAAATAGGGGCCATCTTAGTGATCATTGCCTTATTATATCCATTATGGCAAGCGATCCAAAAGGGAACCCTCCATTTATTCATGGAGGCAATGCTATCATCTTACAGACCTCTGCATACCCGATCTGTGCTTTTATGTGACTGGCGTTTTTCTTATGAGGTACCCCTACCCATGTAATGGCACAGCAAATGGATTTCAGTCTAATTAAGTATTGCGATCTAAGTAAAGGTTTTTGTTTTGTCGATTGGCATTGAAGGTTGTAGTTAAAGGATGTGATGGAAAAATAAAAATACCTATACGAAGATTGGTATAAGACAGGTTCATAGCTTAAATCTCTGCCTTTTATGTATACCATACGGGGTTACTGCAGTGTAGTTATGGGTTGGGCGAGTCCTCCAGTGAGAGGATCGACCCCTGCCATCCTCTAAACAAATTTCTGTACAATAAGGGTAAAACTGCAATTGACTTGCACGCTGGATGAACTCACCAGTACAAGGATCAATCCACACATTATCATTTTGTTAAATCGGGTTTTAGATCCGTCTAGCGATGGTAGATGTTTTAGTTAAACTGATAGTTGACCTTTGAAATGATCTTAGTTCACTCCAGCCTAACTTTATTGATGAACACAGATCGAAGTTACCGATCAGCAATAACTCTGTGTATGATTTTTAATTAAACCGGTATCGGATTGTGTTGAAACATCTACCCATTGGATGTTATATGATGGTAGATGTTTTAGTTAAACTGATAGTTGACCTTTGAAATGATCTTAGTTCGCTCCAGCCTAACTTTATTGATGAACACAGATCGAAGTTACCGATCAGTAGTAACTATGTGTATGCTTTTTAATTAAACCGGTATCGGATTGTGTTGAAACATCTACCCATTGGATGTTATATTGAATAAGTAGATGTCTACAATTTTATTATGACTTTCTATTGTATGGTCTATTTAGCTAACCACGTAGATCAGGTTGGAAAGTATTTAATTAAAGTTTAAGTTGTGGATAATTTTTACTTTGGGCAATATCTTGGTGTTTCTCTACTTGTACCTTTTAGAAAAACGAATACATAAGTTGTGTGTTATTATAAGAAAGAGAATTTGGAGTGCAAAGATGAATGAAGTAGGTACCATTGAGTACCTTTAATTTAAAATAGATATCAATAGGTTGTAAACATAAAATGGGTTTCGAATGTAGAGGATAGGACGGCCGCAAGGGCCCGATCCATAATGTCCTAGCTTGTAATTTAGTTGTTGTTGAATATATTATATATATATGAAGATATGCACAGGCTGGATATCAAATGACAGGACGACCACGAAGGCCCGATCCATACTATTCTACGGTAAGAAACTCTACTTTTGTATGATTTCGTAGAAATGTTGTTGAATTATAATTGAAAGTCTAAAAGCACTCTTATTAAGTTTTGCGGACCCCTGTCATATTTTGAGTATGGACTTGGAATGTATCGAAAGTACCCTCAGGGAGAGATGTTGTAAAAAGTGTAAAGTAAGTTTTGATCGTTGAATGTAATTTCTCTACCTTAAGGGTTCTCTAGGAGAAGGCCATTAGGTAAAGAAAGTGTCAACAATGATGCAACAAAGGATGTTGCAAAATGTAAATTGTTGTCTCGACAAATGAATGAAATAACCTGCCCTTTGTGGACGTATCCCAATAGGGGTGAACCACCTGAAATTGTTCTCTTCTTATAGGTATGTGTCTTATTGTTGTTGATATGTTTTGTTATGGGAATTTCTTGATGTTATGACTTTAAATGTATGGTTGAAGAGAGACCCAAGGAACTGCAATGATAATACTTAACAACATAAGCAAATTGATTTTTATAAGAATGTTAAGGGTATGTACAAGGATTAATACATGTTGGCTGTTTTTTTTTTCTTATAATGATTTATTGAGGGAGAAGATCTTTAAGGGAAAAAATTTTATTTTCACCAACAAAAAAAAAAACTAACATGCAAATCTTGGAGATGTCACATATGGTATCAGAGCTGAGGTTTCAGCACTCGGGCCAATAGTGGGCTCAACATAAGGTAAAGAGGTATGTAGGTTTTTGAAACTAACAAACAAATTGTTGTTTTGAATGCCGGGAACAAATGGACGAGAGTACATTATCGGATTACAAAATATGGGATTACATTACTCGTCGGGTTAAACTGTAAGTATAGAGATTATACTTCATTTTGTCTTGTATTTTACATTAGGTTGCATGCTGAAGAATAGAAGGTTTATTGGATTGTAGGACATTGTATTAGTCTTGTATGGTGGAATAAATGCATAGAAAAAGTTGGAATATTAAGGTATAGTTATGAATTAAAGGAATTCACTTTAATTGGTTTGATTGAACAATATAATGGTACTTGTGTAGGGTGACTGCATGTATTCAGTCATGAAGGATAGACATGAACTTGTTTTTCAAAGCCTTGTTTAAGGGTCACTAGTACTTCTAATTTTCCATACTAATCTTCTAATTGTTTAATGCTAACCTCGAGTAAATGATTAAAATGTGTCCTGATGGTGTTGATAGTCGTCTTATCCTACCTGCAAAAACAAAAGTCTATGTCTCAACCCATAAACTTGATCAGTTGAAGATGCAAACATACTTCAAAGAGAAAGTTGCCTTCCTTAAACTAATTTCTTTTGTCACCATTGTGTTACACATGATATAAAAATCATAAAGAGAATTTAAGTAATTCTCCTAATACTTTAACGAGGAGGCGTAATATAAAACTCATTTGGATGATTCTAGTGTTGTCATCCTAAGTAGATAAGGCTTGATGTAATAGATCAAGTAGCATCATGACTAAACTGAATTCTACCTTCTACTAAAATACCTAGGGAAGGGATTAGATAGAAATCTACATGAACTAATTATGCTTAGATAATTATAACATATCGACATGATTTCAAGGAATTTTGGGATGATGTAAATTATGCTTTAAAAAGAAATGAGCCTTGTTTTGAATTATTATCATAAAGGTCAAACTTAGGATATCGTCCATGATTTATGAATGATTGTCTAGCGAATAAAGGTAAATGACAATCATAAGACATCGATCATACGATACTAGAAGAACAAAGACTTATTAAATATACTTGTTGAGCTTTGTTACCATCATTTGACCAAAGATGGACATTTGTGAGGTTCACGTATTTTGATTTGAACATAGTTACATGAATATTATATTAGGGTACTTTTGTTAACCCATATAAATTTTGTTAATTTAAGGTGATTAGGGATATGCTTATTTGATATAGAATAAGCAGTGTAAAGAACTTTGAGTAAGAGAAGGTTTTGTACAGTCAAATAACAAAAGAAGCATGCTGATTTGGGATTTTCATTAGGTCTAAGGTAAGCACGAGTCGCAATTAAGTTTGGCTTATATATTAGTGAGGTTTAGATGAAGTTCGAATGGAAGATTAACCTATCTGTTATTGGATAAACGACAAGGAAATTCCTTTTTGTTATAGCCTATTTTGTTTTTGTATAATGCATATGGTATAATTTTATATTCCAGTGATCTCTACTATGGATGTTGGGATACAATGAATGGTGGTTATAAAGGCTATATGATGGATACTTATAAGATAGAAGCATACCTTATATGCATAGATACCTTGACAACTTACTTCTTTTCTTTTTCCTATTGTATATGAATTTCATGAGATATTGAGTGTAATACTAATATGTGTTGATACAATTAAATTTGCACCTTCGCATATGAGAATCATACTATAAAGATATATGTGGCCACGCTCATGAATGTATGTGATTATCTTTATGAAAGTATGTTTGAAGATAATGGGTGGTATGATATAACTAAAATAGGAATGGTGTTTTAAAATGCGAAAGCTAACATCCGAGGTATAGTAAGCATAATATCCATGGATCATTATAGAAAGAATGTTATGTTGTGTTCAAGGAATTATGTATTAATCTAGTTATGCTTAGAAGAAAAGAATGCTTATTACAGATGATCAAGTACGGATATTGTAGTATGAAGGATGAATTTCTTACTTACAATATTGAATTTTGTTACTCACAGGTGAACTTGGAAGATGGTCAAAATTCTGTGGAGCTTGTGGAAAGACAAGAGCATAATATTATGCATGTGAAAATGAGGGGCTGAGGATTTAGGATCCTCATCAAAACTGTTATTTATTTCTTTTAATTTTGATAATTATTGTTGAATAAAGAACTAGACCCAAATGGGTCAGAGAAATCGTATGGTTATAAAAGGGTAATATGACTAAATCATTGATAAATCCGTAAGAGATTTTCCCAGACTCAAGCGAGGAGGCTTGTGGGGAAATCAATTCTGGGACTCAAGCGAGAAGGCTTGAGGGGAATTGTGTAAAGAGTGTCATAATGGCATTGAAATACTCCCTAAAATCAGGGATTGAACAGCCACTAGGATTCTCGGAGAATCGGCTGGCTGTAAGACCTAGGCAAGCTATAAGAAAATGTATATGTGGGAGGCAGGACACTGCTTACTATACATGAAAGAAATGTTTGCTGTGTGAGCACTAAGGTGTTAGGCAAGACATGAATGAAATGGTTGCTGTGTGAGCACTAAGGTGTTAGGCAAGACATGAATGAAATGTTTGCTGTGTGAGCACTAAGGTGTTAGGCAAGGCATGAGAAAAAGGATTGCTGCGTGAGCACTAAGGTGTTAGGCAAGAATCTCCTGGATCAAATGAATGTTGTTTGTTGTTGATGTTGTCAACAGTATACAATCAGGGAACACTAAATTATGAATTTGATGATAAAGTTTTATTATTAATTTTCATTTTCCTTGAAACCGTTGTTGTAGTCGAAAACTCAGGTGTGACCCATAACGACTTGCGAGAAATTCTTGAAAGGCCAGAAAGGGAAAAATAGAGATGACGAAGCAAGTGAACTACTAAAAGTATGAACACCGAGGACGGTGTTATTTTTAAAGGGGAGGAGGATGTAATATCCCTCCTTGTATCCCTATTAGAATTGGAAATGTATATTGTGAACTATGTATGAGGCCTTGGTGAGGAGCTCAAGGCCAAAGCCCCACCAGTGGATCTTGAAAGTATCGTATTTATGTTCTTAGGTTGTTATAAGTCGTAACTTATAAGGGAACAACTAAATAACGATGAGCAAGTGAATCACTAAGGAGAGGAGCGAAAGATGGGAAATGATGCAAAAGACTTTTGGCAAGGAATATTGCAAACTAGCACACCTCTTGTTAAAGGATCAAGATCTCCATAGATAAGTATATTCTCTTCTTTTTATACTCTAGATCATTTGATTGAAAGGAAATTTATTATTTTGGAGGTTAAGGTTTTCTAAAGTATAAAGTGAAGATAGGAAGATATTTTACAAAATATCCAATAGAAATGGATTATCGAATAGAAATGAATTATCAAAGCGATTTGATTGTTAAGGTGTTAAAAAAAACATATTAGCATCGAATATTACGATAAACATAAGAACAAAGGGTGCACCTTGAAATGCCAAGGTAATGTGGAGTATTATTTGTTTGAGCTAAAAGTTTGTTAGTTAATAAGAAAAGAAAAGATTTAAAGGATACTTAGTGGTTGTGGGTTTAAACGAACGACTATAAGGACTCCAATTTTTTTTCGTAGGGTATTGTCTCCATGGGGAAGCACTCCAAGTTTTATGACTGCCATTTGTTTCCTGCATAGAATATTTGGAGAAATTACCTTTGCCACTTGTTTTAAATCAACAACCAAGTGTCGCCACAAGACAACTTCTTTTAGTTGTTTAAACGTTTTAGCCTTTGGGGGAGTGGGGAAGTATTAACTATCTAACGAAGTGGAGCTCATGGGGAGTGACACGGCATTTATAAAGGTAAAACAAAATGCCACCTGGAGAAAGCATCGGGCTTATCGATGTGTGATATAAGGAGGAAAAAACGATCATCGAAGGGGGGGAGGAGGTGATTTCACTGTAGTTTGAGTTTGGCTCTTTGTCGCCCTGAAGTGAAATATTTGCATCTCCGAGGCGATTTCGAATTATTCGACCCCCTGCATAAGGAAGTGTGATCCCAACAGTGTTTTGGGGGGGCTCTCTGCTAGTCGCATCAATGTGAGAACGAGGTGGGTGCAATGGAAGAAAGTAGTGCGATCTCCATCACATTTTTGCAAGGAATATTATCCTAACGCATCTCGGTACAGAGTTAAGTATTCACTGCATTTTTTTTATAGGGAAAATCAGAATTGAGATCCTACATCTAGGATTTTCATATTCTCTGCACAAATACTGAAATCGCTGCATGCACAGTAGTAGATCTTACATATTACTTTTTGATATTCGAGCTGTTGATGACTTCGATGAAATTTAGAAATCGCTGCATGCACAGTAGTAGATCTTATATATTACATTTTTATATTCGATCGGTTGATGAGTTCAATGAAAATTTAGAAATCGCTGCATGCACAGTAGTAGATCTTATATATTACATTTTTATATTCGATCGGTTGATGAGTTCAATGAAAATTAGAAATCGCTGCATGCATAGTAGTAGATCTCATATATTACATTTTTATATTCGATCGGTTGATGAGTTCAATGAAAATTAGAAATCGCTGCATGCATAGTAGTAGATCTTACATATTCGATCTGTTGATGAGTTCAATGAACTTTAGAAATCGCGGCATGCACAGGCTTTAGTATTAGATCTTACATATTATACTTTTGATATTCGATCTGTTGATGGATTTCGATGAACTGAACCATGTGATGGATTTGTGGTGATCTCAGTGTTCTACTGATTTTGTTTATAGTTTTAAATAAGGGCCATCTTAGTGATCATTGCCTTATTATATCCATTATGGCAAGCGATCCAAAAGGGAACCCTCCATTTATTCATGGAGGCAATGCTATCATCTTACAGACCTCTGCATACCCGATCTGTGCTTTTATGTGACTGGCGTTTTTCTTATGAGGTACCCCTACCCATGTAATGGCACAGCAAATGGATTTCAGTCTAATTAAGTATTGCGATCTAAGTAAAGGTTTTCGTTGTGTCGATTGGCATTGAAGGTTGTAGTTAAAGGATGTGATGGAAAAATAAAAATACCTATACGAGGATTGATATAAGACAGGTTCATAGCTTAAATCTCTGCCTTTTATGTATACCATATGGGGTTACTGCAGTGTAGTTATGGGTTGGGCGAGTCCTCCAGTGAGAGGATCGACCCCTGCCATCCTCTAAACAAATTTCTGTACAATAAGGGTAAAACTGCAATTGACTTGCACGCTAGATGAACTCACCAGTACGAGGATCAATCCACACATTATCATTTTGTTAAATCGGGTTTTAGATCCGTCTAGCGATGGTAGATGTTTTAGTTAAACTGATAGTTGACCTTTGAAATGATCTTAGTTCGCTCCAGCCTAACTTTATTGATGAACACAGATCGAAGTTACCGATCAGCAGTAACTCTGTGTATGCTTTTTAATTAAACCGGTATCGGATTGTGTTGAAACATCTACCCATTGGATGTTATATGATGGTAGATGTTCTAGTTAAACTGATAGTTGACCTTTGAAATGATCTTAGTTCGCTCCAGCCTAACTTTATTGATGAACACAGATCGAAGTTACCGATCAGTAGTAACTCTGTGTATGCTTTTTAATTAAACCGGTATCGGATTGTGTTGAAACATATACCCATTGGATGTTATATTGAAGAAGTAGATCTCTACAATTTTATTATGACTTTCTATTGTATGGTCTATTTAGCTAACCACGTAGATCAGGTTGGAAAGTATTTAATTAAAGTTTAAGTTGTGGATAATTTTTACTTTGGGCAATATCTTGGTGTTTCTCTACTTGTACCTTTTAGAAAAACGAATACATAAGTTGTGTGTTATTATAAGAAAGAGAATTTCGAGTGCAAAGATGAATGAAGTAGGTACCATTGAGTACCTTTAATTTAAAATAGATATCAATAGGTTGTAAACATAAACTGGGTTTCGAATGTAGAGGATAGGACGGCCGCAAGGGCCCGATCCATAATGTCCTAGCTTGTAATTTAGTTGTTGTTGAATATATTATATATATATGAAGATATGCACAGGCTGGATATCAAATGACAGGATGACCACGAAGGCCCGATCCATACTATTCTACGGTAAGAAACTCTACTTTTGTATGATTTTGTAGAAATGTTGTTGAATTATAATTGAAAGTCTAAAAGCACTCTTATTAAGTTTTGCGGACCCCTGTCATATTTTGAGTATGGACTTGGAATGTATCGAAAGTACTCTCAGGGAGAGATGTTGTAAAAAGTGTAAAGTAAGTTTTGATCGTGGAATGTAATTTCTCTACCTTAAGGGTTCTCTAGGAGAAGGCCATTAGGTAAAGAAAGTGTCAACAATGATGCAACAAAGGATGTTGCAAAATGTAAATTGTTGTCTCGACAAATGAATGAAATAACCTGCCCTTTGTGGACGTAGCCCAATAGGGGCGAACCACCTGAAATTGTTCTCTTCTTATGGGTATGTGTGTTATTGTTGTTGATATGTTTTGTTATGGGAATTTCTTGATGTTATGACTTTAAATGTATGGTTGAAGGGAGACCCAAGGAACTGCAATGATAATACTTAACAACATAAGCCAATTGATTTTTATAAGAATGTTAAGGGTATGTACAAGGATTAATACATGTTGGCTGTTTTTTTTTTCTTATAATGATTTATTGAGGGAGAAGATCTTTAAGGGAAGAAATTTTATTTTCACCAACAAAAAAAAAAACTAACATGCAAATCTTGGAGATGTCACATGCTATCCATGTACAACTATATGTTTTCTCAAATTGATTATTTTGTTAAGGGATAGATTATTGGAAACCTAGAACCAACATGAAATAAATACAGGTTACTAGGATGCTGTAATCTTCTGACGTCCTTATGTTGCCACGAAGAATGAGTGTTTTTATTTATTATGTGTTAAGGAAAACATTGATGACATGGAATTTGCAGGGTAGATCGGAAGTGATCTTTGGGACAGTACTCGAGGTATAAGCTTTTATGAAACAAGTAAAAATGATGTTTGAACATATGTTATATATACGATTGTTCTTATAATTTATACGACTAACACTTTGAATATTGTGGTCGAGCAAATGTTATTTTCCCACACATCACTGCCTGACACCCATCAATGGGTAAATGTGGGATATATACATATATATATATCGATTCATGTATAATACTAATACGTGATGATACAAGTAAACTGGAACCTCGGCAGATGAAGTTGAGCTATGCGGTCGCCGTTACAAAGGTACATGGTTATCTGTATAAGGTATGTAAGTTTGTTTTAGACAATTGGTTATCTCTATATGATGTTACATATGGTATACAAAAAGGGTATACAAAAAGGGTTGTATAACTAAAAATAGGAATTGTGTTGAAATGGTGAAAGCTAACATTCGAGGTTAAATGATCATAATGTCCATGGATCATCATAGAAAGAATGTTATATTGTATTCAAAGCATTATGTAATCATATAAGCTAGTGATGTGTAGTAGGAAATGACATCTTAGATGATTACATATGGATATTTTATTAAGAAAGATGATTTTCTGTTTAAAGAAGGGATCTTCTTACAATCTTTGACTTTGTATATAAAGTGATACTAACAAGTGGAATTGGGCAGATGGTGCAAATTCTGTGAAGCTTGTGAAAATGCAAGAGCATAAATATTATGCAAGGTAAAATAAGGGGGTGAGGATTTAAGATCCACATCACAACTGTTACAGATTCTTTTAAAATTTTGATATATTGTTAATCAGGAAACTCGACCCAGATTGGTCAGAGTAATCATATGGGTACAGAATGTAATGTGACGTAATAAATTGATTAAATTGAAAGAGATTTTTCTAGACTCAAGCAAGGTGGCTTGGGGAAAATAAATTCTGGGACTCAAGCGAGAAGGCTTGAGGGGAATTGTGTAAAGAGTGTTGTAATGGCATTGAAATACTCCCTAAAATTTGGGATTGAACAGCCACTAGGATTCTCGGAGAATCGGCTGGCTGTAAGACCTGGGCAAGCTATAATAGAACGCATACGTGGGAGGCAGGACGCTGCTTAGTATGCATGAGAGAAAGTATTGTTGCGTGAGCACTATGGTGTTAGACAAGAAATCTCCGAAAGAAATGTCGTGTGAGCACTGAGGTGTTAGGCAAGAATTCCGAAAGGATTGCTGTGTGAGCACTCGGGTGTTAGGCAAGAATTCCGTGGATCAATGAATGATTTGTTTTGATTTAATTAACAATCTACATTCTTGGTTCCCCTAATTAAGTATGCTTGTAATAAATAATGACTTAAAGATATTCCATAGATTGCAAATGTTATGTTACAATAAATGACTCGGTATTTATTGATGATAAGTTTTACGGTTTCTTTGAACCCCGGTTTTGTAGTAAAAATACAGTGTGGTCGAAAGTGACTTGCGAAGAAGGTCAAAATAGTAATGACGAAGCAAGCAAATGATGACACCAGAAGAGAAGACGAACAAATGGAAAGTATGAACACCGAGGACGGTGTTATTTTAAGGGGAGGAGGATGTAATATCCCCCTTTCTATTAGAATTACAAATGTATATTGTAAATTGTGTATAAGGCCCTGGTGAGGAGCTCAAGGCCAAGGCCCCACCAGTGGACCTTGGAAAAATGTATAGTCATTTCTTCTTCTAAGTTGTATGTTATAAATCATAAATTTATAATAACACCACTAAAATGATGGACAAACAAATCCGCTAAGGGGAGTAGCGGGATGGTTGGAAGGCCATGAATAGATACGTAGTCGTACGTATCCCCTTAAGCTCGACGACAAAAGTTCAGCACTATAAGGATTTCCATTCATGGTAAGTATCTGACTAAGATACTATGACCTAGTTGTTTTAAAGCCTAGTATGATTAAGCCAATTTAGTAGATAATTATAACCACATTAACGATGGCATAGAATGCCAAAGAAGTATCTACAAGGCCTTAAGATAGAAGCAAGCCTAAAAGTCGAAATTGGTTAAAGCACTATATGCGATAGTCATTATTAAAAGGAAATATATATATAGTGATAAATATACATAAAATACCATAGCAGTTATGCCAACAAATTATGATAGAACATAGAGTGCTTATAGTCATTTTTTATTTTGAAGGGAAGGCATTATAACAATCATGCTATGATAAAGTATTTATTGCACGATATATATATATAGGTGTGTGTGCGCACGCGCGTGCGTATAGGTTGTAGCGGTTATATGTTGGGATATTAACATATGAAGAGTTATGATTATTAAAACATATTATATATGTATCATAACCTATAGCTTGCACACATCTAATGCTTCGAGTGGATACCCATATATATTTCGATATAAGTAAACTCTTACACAATTGGTACCGTTAAAAGAAGTATACCTTCTCATCAAAGAGAATGATATTAAAACCAAGTTTTAGTTTGAAAACCGCCTCAACCCTGATCATGGGATACGAGGACGCCTACCTAAATATTTGGATATTCCGCCTAACATTTATATATATTTTATTATACCTCATCTAGGGTACACGGTGAAGGTAGTTAATGGAATATTATATTTTTGTGATACAAACGGGTAGAGAGATTTCTGCGAGTTGTCGGTTCGCTGTTGGAGCGCCAACTCAAGAAGAACGCCACTTGTTCCCTTTGGAGTCCGCTGTTGAATCCACCTCGTAACCTCAAGGGGGGGAAGGGTAGGTATGGCGCATCATCACGATGATCTTGAGCACTGTCGAAAAACCTATTTGAGGGATTTGGGGAGAGGGGGGATCGTGGCCCTTGCAATGGAGGAGAGGGGGTTTTTGTGATCTCTACAATTTGAAAAAAGCTGCTTATTGTTGAGAGAGCGGAGAGGGGGAAGGAAAAGTAGCAGTAGGATTTATTTATCTGCCATCAGAGGGGGTTGGAAAGGAAAAAATATGGAGACCTCCGTTTCGGGAAGGAGAATGAGGAAAGGACCTGTCACTTCATTTTTCTGGAGGATAACTTCTATCTCTGTCAATGCCTATTAGCGGTGGGATCTACATCTCTTTTAAACACGCTCGATCTCCACCTGAGAGAATGATTTAGGCTCAGCGATACTTGATAACGATAATACATTTGGATGAACCACGGCGAAAGAACCGAGATCTGGTATTTCTTTAGTTTTACTTTCTGAATATTTGCATATAAATATTATGCCTTAATGTGAAGTTACTCCTGTCTGATATCCAGCCCGTATATTTGGTTTCTTGCGTTTAGGATAACTAGGTATAGTTGCATACAGAAGTAGCTCTGTTTCTTATTAATTTGATCTACCCTTAATCCTCAGAATAACACAATAGCTCAGCGTTACTGGTGGTCTGAAATAAAACTCTGTTGTATTTTTTTTTGGAACTGCTCATGCATGCAGCGATGGAATATCACATATTCGCATTTCTTATTACAGAACTACTCTGCCGAGAGCCAGAACCCGTCTTGAATATTTACCTTACCATCGATTTTAAAGAAGAGATCTGTATAGATAGTAGAAGTTGTATTTAGTATCTCAGTCTTAGTATAGGGTAGATCATATATCTGATTCTATGTATAACTCAGTCGGTTTACAAAGTTAAATGCTATGCACATTGTGATCTTCTCAGATCAACCGTTGAAAATCCTGAGATAGGTACTCTTCTAACCTCTATGCTGTCACTGTAAAAACGTGTGGTCTGTTTGAACCTGAAATCCTTTTGAGTTCGACTATGAAGTTGTTTATGGCTATAGAATGTTGCCATAGTAATATGATTGATTCCTATTTTAGATCTGAAGTTTGTACTCAGCCAAAGACACTAAATCTACATTAGAGAGCTAAATTCTAAACCAAGGCGTGATTGCTTGCTGTATTACTTTGACTAAGATCATAACTCTATTATTTTCTGCTATTAATTTCCTTTCTTCGTACATTTTGTTTTATATATGTAACCATCTCGGAAAGATGTAGAGATTGCATGATCCTTAACACACTCTTTTTCTGATATGGTCGGACCGTTTGCTGGAAGTTATTTCCTGTATTTCTTTTGGTATGATCATTGTTAAGATGTGGCACCTTTGATGGTTGCTTTAGCATACACACTAATAGAAAAGAGAAGAGATTTTATTTATCCTCTATTTATTATGGCAAAAAGGGCTATTGACCTTTGTACATAATCCCTCACTCAGATAGACTCGGTGTTTAAAGTAATTACATTTCATCAATAGAGTTTTATTAAAAATAAGAAATCCCTGGTTGAAGGAAGAGTCAAAAGGGAGAGAACGGTTTCTTGAAGTTTCATCCCAGATATATATATATATATATATATATATATATATATATATGAGATCTTAGTCATCTACGGACTTTGCCATAGCTTAGGTAGGATGCTACCTTAAATGTTATTTTTGTGGAATTTTTAAACACTAAAGATATATACCCATATGTTGAATGGATCGTTTATGGATGAAGTGGCTATAATATAAGGCATTATTCTAGTTAAATGTTTAAAAAGGAGGTTACCCCTTTTACAAATTATTTTGGTAAGACTATAATTCATATACTTTTGAAAAGTAAATTTTATAAAGTAAGGAGATTAATAAATAGCCTCTTGCCTTATAAAAGGGAATTTCGTATAGAGGATGAAAATGATGATAGTAAAAAGGCCTTAGAAGGATACTTAGTATGCCTTCGATAGATTTGGATGTTCTTAATAATTATACATATATTTGTATATTGAAAGTTCTTAATGAAAGTTTTCTTTTTAGTATAAAGTGTGTTAGAAGAAGAAGGAATCTTGTTACAACAACTAGGTTGCTTGTTGTAATCTTATTACCCCTTTTGGCCTAATAATAAAAGATACACACACCTTTTGTGGACTAGCCCGTGTACGGGTGAACCACGTTATATTTGTCTCTTGTGTTTCCTTTGGGTTTCTCAATGTGTCTTATGTATGAGTACTTGTTTCTGCCCTTAAAAATGTTATGATTACTTGATGTATACGATTCATATACAAGGTTGGTTGTTGATAAAATGTTTCGCTTATGATTATGATGGTGTTATTACCATTGTTTTATTGAAAGAAGTATTTGTTTCTAAAGACGCATATTAAGACATAATGAAGTTTTTGTGTTTTCCGCAAGATTTAAGAATTGGTTGACTTATCAAGTTTAGAATTTATTTAGTTGAAATTAAAATGTATATCTTTCCTTGATTAGTATAAAGACATTTGTAAACAGTAATAAGTGTCACAAAGTTTTAATTTATTTTGTAAAGCAGTATTTAAAGAAAGCAAACCCACACTTTATGGTTCCGCATATATTTAAGTGGCATTTTTTGGCACTTAGAAAAATTTTAAATTTTATGAATTACGAAGAAATTTTTTTTTCAGTTCAGTTTTAAATTTCACTAAATCCTAACATCATGAATATGGAGATGTTACATATGGTATCAGAGCATTAGGTTACAACACTAGGGCCTAATGAGCTCAACATGCGATAAGAAAGTATGAAGGTTGTTAAGTTGACTAATCAATTATATTGTGTTTCATTTTGGATGCATGGATTGTACTGGAGGAGGGGAAAATGAATCTCCAAGCTCGACTTCAAGTTTCTTCCGCCAGAGCACAGGTTGCAAACACTTGGGCTTATTGAGCTCAATTGGAGAAGAACAAATACAAGTTGGTCGGACTAGAAAAGGAGCTGCATTCTATAAGCCAAGAATAAAATGTTCACTTCCAAATAAACGTTAAGAGGTAAGCGACAAAACTTCTTGGAATTGCAAGTAAGAACGTATGAGTTTACTGAAAAGTTATAATTAGAGTATCTATTTGTGAACATTACATAAGTTCATTTGAATGATTTCCTATGGATAACACTAGACGATGAATATCTCCTCACCCTTTACAATTAGTTTCATTAAATGACAAGAAAGTACTCTTTTAATTAGTTAGATTATTGGAGTTAAGTCCTTATGAAATGGGTACTTGTAAGTAAAGTAAAAACATGTATTGGGAGTTTTCCTAGCTATTTCACAGTGAATTTTATAGGCTAAGGAAGTCTCCTAATTTGGTTGACCTTAGATAACTAAGTAAAACTTGATTGACCAATAGTCTAGATTTCCAAATATGGAATTTAGATGAGGAATGTAAGCAACTTAGATCTGTTAAAAGATCCATTAAGTTCAGATCAAAAGTAAGTCTTTATGTTAAAAGGTCCAGTAAAGATTTGATAGTTTGGGTCAGTCTTGGGTTTTGAACTATGTAAGAAACGATCAGGTTCCGTTTACATATGAGTTACCTTAAATAAGAAAGTTTATAAATTTATAATGAGGTTGACCTTAGTAGCAAAATCTGTAAAGGTGTATGCTGCAGGAGGAGTCATTGCGAATTTAATCATTCTAGTTATGAGGGAAGCATAATTATGTGATGTTAACTTGTTGTTTATTCCATAAAAAGTATAGTTTGGCTAGACTAGGATGTCTGGTTTCTTTTAAACAAAGAAATTAACTTTAATTGGTGAGAAGTTTTCTATGACTAGGAAATTGTGAGATTACAAAGGAGAAAAAATGGTTAATAGTCTCCTTGTCAATCAATTTCATTCTAGTATGTAATTGTATAGGATAAGTAATTATAATACGATTTTGTGACATTGAAGCACAATCGTACTCTTACATATAAGAACAACAAAAGGAAAATGGTCATAATTACATATACACGTGAATATTAAGCAGTTAATATGAGAATGCATGAGTACCTTATATATATACCTCTTATTTCAGGAATTTCTACTGAGATAGACGTGGGAAACAATGAGTAATAGTGATACTTTTATTTGCTCAATATTTATGATGACTTGCTATGTAATATCCCTCCTTGTATCCCTATTAGAATTGGAAATGTATATTGTGAACTATGTATGAGGCCCTGGTGAGGAGCTCAAGGCCAAAGCCCCACCAGTGGATCTTGAAAGTATCGTATTTATGTTCTTAGGTTGTTATAAGTCGTAACTTATAAGGGAACAACTAAATAACGATGAGCAAGTGAATCACTAAGGAGAGGAGCGAAAGATGGGAAATGATGCAAAAGACTTTTGGCAAGGAATATTGCAAACTAGCACACCTCTTGTTAAAGGATCAAGATCTCCATAGATAAGTATATTCTCTTCTTTTTATACTCTAGATCATTTGATTGAAAGGAAATTTATTATTTTGGAAATTTATATGAGATCTTAGTCATCTACGGACTTTGCCATAGCTTAGGTAGGATGCTACCTTAAATGTTATTTTTGTGGAATTTTTAAACACTAAAGATATATACCCATATGTTGAATGGATCGTTTATGGATGAAGTGGCTATAATATAAGGCATTATTCTAGTTAAATGTTTAAAAAGGAGGTTACCCCTTTTACAAATTATTTTGGTAAGACTATAATTCATATACTTTTGAAAAGTAAATTTTATAAAGTAAGGAGATTAATAAATAGCCTCTTGCCTTATAAAAGGGAATTTCGTATAGAGGATGAAAATGATGATAGTAAAAAGGCCTTAGAAGGATACTTAGTATGCCTTCGATAGATTTGGATGTTCTTAATACTTATACATATATTTGTATATTGAAAGTTCTTAATGAAAGTTTTCTTTTTAGTATAAAGTGTGTTAGAAGAAGAAAGAATCTTGTTACAGCAACTAGGTTGCTTGTTGTAATCTTATTACCCCTTTTGGCCTAATAATAAAAGATGCACACACCTTTTGTGGACTAGCCCATGTACGGGTGAACCACGTTATATTTGTCTCTTGTGTTTCCTTTGGGTTTCTCAATGTGTCTTATGTATGAGTACTTGTTTCTGCCCTTAAAAATGTTATGATTACTTGATGTATACGATTCATATACAAGGTTG
This sequence comes from Larix kaempferi, assembly GCA_027924585.1. Lineage (NCBI taxonomy): Eukaryota > Viridiplantae > Streptophyta > Pinopsida > Pinales > Pinaceae > Larix > Larix kaempferi. The sequence goes on along the minus strand of BSBM01000259.1, from coordinate 9,136,440 downwards.
GTTGTTGATAAAATGTTTCGCTTATGATTATGATGGTATTATTACCATTGTTTTATTGAAAGAAGTATTTGTTTCTAAAGACGCATATTGAGACATAATGAAGTTTTTGTGTTTTCCGCAAGATTTAAGAATTGGTTGACTTATCAAGTTTAGAATTTATTTAGTTGAAATTAAAATGTATATATTTCCTTGATTAGTATAAAGACATTTGTAAACAGTAATAAGTGTCGCAAAGTTTTAATTTATTTTGTAAAGCAGTATTTAAAGAAAGCAAACCCACACTTTATGGTTCCGCATATATTTAAGTGGCATTTTTTGGCACTTAGAAAATTTTTAAATTTTATGGATTACGAAGAAATTTTTTTTTCAGTTCAGTTTTAAATTTCACTAAATCCTAACATCATGAATATGGAGATGTTACAATCCCCTAGTACTTTTTGGCATGGTTAAAGGATGATTTGTCGGGAAGGCCTCTCCCCGAGGAGGAAAAGTCATGAGATTGGTTCCGGAAGGCTAAGCGGAATTCCGCTCTCCACTTAGTTCTAAAGGACACCTGCTCGTAATCCTCACTACATTACCAAGAATCCATTCGAGGGGTATAGCAACGAAAGGGATGAAACGATGAATTCTCTTTCTGGATGTGTCATGAACGGGGTAGCCTAGTTGTCGTTCTTCTAGGGATCTTTTACCCGGGATCCCTCCCGGTATAGGGATATCCCTCATCCATTCAATTCTCCATTCTATATTCTCTAACTGTGGATTTCATCACCCTGCAGGGGATACGATTTGCGTGAGATTCCATATCTTTTAGTTAGGCCTTTGCATTCTCTGATACCCCTCAGGTTATTGAGTATTTTTCATTTTTAGGTAGTTCTTATTGTTGGAATTTTGGCTACTCCTTGCTACTCTTCTGCTGTGACACACGGTCGCAATAGAGTTTTGGAGTTTGTGGTTGTCCTAAGCACCACATTGTTAAGAGATCTCCTTCTACACACATGGAGGAAGTTGGAATTTTGAGCATTTTTATTTAATGTCCTCTACACTCACGACACCAGTCATCATTGATTCCCTGAGATACTCTCATAGACTATGGGGGAAGTCCCCACAACACAGTCCATTAGACTCAAGTCGTCACGCTACCTTGAGGCACACATTTTCATCATCGGATATTCATCCCAACGCACCTTATTTCAAATATGATTCTAAGTTAGAGTAACACATACCTACAACACTATCTAGCCCCATGGTCGGCATGAAACCCAACCTGTTCTATGGAGGAATTGTTGGCGGTGGACACCCTAGCCGACCTATCGCCACTACATCATCTATCACGACCGTGGGATCCACGGGACCCTATATCCCTGCTTCCACAGGACCTACCCCTGGCACCACTGTGTATCCAAACACTTCATCCATACCCATAGGTAGCGGTCCCGTCCCGACAACCACACCCCCCCCCCCCCCCCGCCCCCCGGTTATTGGCACGACCCTTGGGGGCACCACCAATTCCTTTCAGATCCCTCCGCCCATTTAGGTAGTTTGATTCGGATTTATGTGGGAACGAAATGAAAGAGCAGATACATAATCAAATACAAAGATATATTGCAAATAACACAGTCATACAGTAAACACATATTCTATTAAATGGCGGAAATAGAACATACTGTAAATAGAATAGCTAGAATGGTGGTAGATATCTCTGAGAAGAGATGTGGCCGCTATGCTCATTCGTGCCAAGATCATTACAAAGAGAGGCCGAAAGGGCCTATTTATCATAAGCATGAGGGAAAGAATCCCAAACATCCAAAAACCTAACCCTAGAAGATGAACCGTCATAAAGTTTGCGGCCCCAAGGGGGTTAGTTGAACACTCAACTTCCCGGGGTCATGACTTTTGCATACGATCTCCGTTTGGGGCCCTCGGTAGCCCGTTGGAAAGGTCTATCCGAGTTTTACAACTTTTAGATGGGGTTGAAAGCATTCTATTGGCAACCATTTGGCCCCCCAAATCGCCAGAAAAGGTCGTTTGGGGCCTCAAAACGGACCCGGAAGTTCAGGACCCGAAAAACCATAGAAAAATTACTAGAAAATTGGTAAAATGGGAATCTGTTTTGAGCCAATGGAATAGGTGGGTGGCCACCGATATCCATCTGGATCAATCCTCCCCCCTTAGGAAGCAATGGTCTCCATTACGTCAAATCACTTATCATATGTCGAGCTGTGTGTCGAGTTGAGCTCCTGGTGCTACATTTGCTAAAGTGGAAAGGTTGCCTTACTTTAACATCTTCAGAGGGCTATAACTATTGAATAGTTTTGGTTGTTGTCGTATCCTTTGTCTGCACCAGCACGGATGGTTTCTTTTTGGAGGAGCACCTTGAATGCGTGGCCTTGCACATATATGGCTGTCCTAAAAGAACATCACATACTTCAGGTGGGGCCACATCACACAATACCTCATCTTTGAAGGGCTTGATGCCATATGGTAGGCGACATTGGTCATTGACGCGGATCCCTCGTCCTTGGCTTAGCCATCCAATGGTGTATGGTTGTGGGTGTGGTGTTATTGGTAGCTCCAATTTCTTGATCACTTGTGCTGATAACAGGTTCTTTTGGCTTCCTCTGTCCACAACAAAGTGTAGGAGAATACCCTTCACCCACATCTGTGAGTGGAAAAGGTGCTCCTCTGCCTCCGACTCTTCAGGTTCCCGTGGTTGAATCTGCGTGGTGGCAACAATGGCACTGGGTTCTACATCAATGATTTGCTTCCCTTTCCGCGCGGCTGTGAAATTGGGTTCTGAGTCAGAAAGGGTAAATATAAGTATTTTTCAAACATCGCTTTTCCTTTACAAAATTAGAAGCAAGGTATGATCTTTGTCGTAAGTTCTCCCTGCCAGATAAAAGGTATAAATACTCACTTGATTGAATGACATCATAGAATGTAATATTTGGTTGAAATTATTTCTTTAAATGTGAAACGTAATGATCCTTGTATTATGATTGACTAACCTTGTTAAGGAAAATAGAAGTAACATCATATTTCTGGTTGATTTATAGTCCGTTGGTAAAGCACTAATCTAAAAGAAATAAATAGGATAAGAAAAGTGTTGTGAATGATGTCGAGTAATAAGTGATTTCAAAATTTGCACAGAAGTATCCTGTAAATTCTGCATTTTAGTTGTTGATATTCTATTTTTCCATCAAAGATTAATAAGTGCATTACCTATGAGCACCACTAAGTTAAAAGTATAATTTTATTAGTATGCTCCTAAGAAGTAAGTTGGTTTGAGTTAGTGAATTCATTTGAACATTTTCAATTTTGATAGATACTTAGTAATGAGAATACTTCATTGCTACGACAGTTTCATGGAATGCTACATCAGAAAAATATAGCCTCATTTAAATGTTATAGAATGTAAATGAAGTTGTAGTTACACTCAGCGAAATAAAAGTTGATTCTCAAATATCAATGTTAGAATATATATCATTTTACTTAGGTTTGTTTAGTACAAAGTACTTGTTGACTTTCTTTCATACAACCAATAGTGTGGAGTTGCCTAAGCAATTATTACCCTCGAGTATTGATAGCCAGAATAAATTTAACATACTAGGTTACCAATTATAGTTAAAGATATGAACGAATTCACGTGGCTGATGCGTTTGGATAATAATTTTTGAAAAATCGTCATTTTATTACTTAAAGCTAAACAGTATTTCATTTAGAACTTCTTATCATTATTGAGTTTTAAGGACAAAAGTGGGTATTAATATTTGCAAGCAATGTTCCTAGGGGTTAAATTAAACCTTATTTTAGGAATACGTTATGATAGACCCCTCTAGAGTAAGTTATATTTTCTAAAAAGGATTAATGAGTATCTTGTTGATAGTTTGAAGAAAAGAATTCTAATCTTGTTGACGGAGCATGGAAGCCTTAAACAAAAAAAAACAAAAAAAATTTGGATGATAAGTCTCAATTCGAAGTGAATCTATATGTAACTAAATACTAACATGTTTTCAACAGGTTTGATCTCAGACTCACATTGAGGAAGTTGAAGAGTTTACATCGAAGTAAAGTGAAGATGAGGCACAAGTAAATTGAGTGAGCATGCGTATAATGTTATGGAACTAATGTGTCCAGTAGTTGAACAATTGAATCAAATAAATTTTTCTTTATACTAACATTTCAGGAAGTGATCTTAATATCGATTGACAATGTGATCAAGAAGGAACGTTGATTATAAAATCACTTATACAAATGAGTTGATCTGAATCACCCAAAAGTAAGTAATGAATTACTTTCAGTGGTAAGACTTATGACTGATGATGTGGAAATATTTTAATATATTGTTGTCATTATTATATCGCATATGGCTTACAAGAAATAATAAATGTTTGTTACCAAGAAATATTTCCTGGACTTAAACGAGAAGGTTTGAGGGGAAAAAGGATGATTTTCTAGACAAGCTTTAGCCCAAATCTTGTGAGCCCTTCTATAAATTTTAGAGAAGGAAGACCAAAGCTTGAAACCTCGGTGATTACCCTTTGGTGGACCATCGTTGACCATTGTTGACTTTGGTTGACCTCGGTTGAGTTTAGTTTACAATTGTTAACTTTGGTGGACCATGCTTGACTTTGGTTGAATTTTGGTTGGCCATAGATAACTTTGGAAGACTATGGTTGACTATCGTTTACTTTGGTTGACTTTGGCTAGCTATGGTTGACTTCGAATAACCATGGTTGACTTTGGTAGACTTTTGGTTGACCATGGTTGAGGTCAACCATGAAGAACCATAGTGAACAATGGTCAACCATAGTTAGCCATGTTCAACAAAAGTCAGCCATGTTCAACCAAAGTCAACCATAATCAACCAAAGTCAACCACAGTCAACCAAAGTCAACCATGGTCAACCAAAGCCAAATGGTCAGCCAAAGTCTAATGGTCAACCAGAGTGGATTCCAAGTATATCTTTATGATAATAAAAATATCCATCTTGGAATAGAGTTTAATGTAACTGTTTTGAGAACCGGAATTTGGCCAACATACAAGAGTTCTGATATTAATCTACCTGGGGAGATGGTTAGACCAAAGCTTGTGAGCCCTTCTATAAATTTTAGAGAAGGAAGTCCAAAGCTTGAAACCTCGGTGATTACCCTTTGGTGGACCATCGTTGACCATTGTTGACTTTAGTTGACCTCGGTTGACTTTAGTTTACAATTGTTAGCTTTGGTGGACCATGCTTGACTTTGGTTGTATTTTGGTTGGTCATAGATAACTTTGGAAGACTATGGTTGACTATCGTTTACTTTGGTTGACTTTGGCTACTATGGTTGACTTCGGATAACCATGGTTGACTTTGGTAGACTTTTGTTTGACCATGGTTGAGGTCAACCATGAAGAACCATAGTGAACAATGGTAAACCATAGTTAGCCATGTTCAACAAAAATCAGCCATGGTCAACCAAAGTCAACCATAATTAACCATGGTCAACCAAAGTCAACCACGATCAACCAAAGTCAACCAAAGCCAAATGGTCAACCAAAGTCAACTAAATTCTACCAAAGTTAACCATGGTTAAAGTCAACTATAGGTATGGTTGACCATAGTTGGATTTGGTTCATTATGGTTGACTTTGGTTAGCCATGGTTGACTTTGGTTTACCATGGTTGAGTTTGGTTGAACTTTAGTTGACCATGGTTGAGTTTGGTTTACCATGGTTAAGCTTGGTTGACGATGGTTGACTTACGTTTACCATGGTTAACTTTAGTAGACCATGGCTAACTATGGATGACTTTGGTTGACTTTGGTTAAGCATCGTTGACTTTGATTGACTATGGTTAACTTTGGTTTACCATGGTTGACTTTCTTTGATCATGGTTGAATTTGGATGATCATGGTTGACTTGGTTGACCATGATTGGCTTTGGTTGATCATGGTTGACTTTGGATGACCATGGTTGATTCTGGTTGGCTATGTTTGACTTTGGATGACCGTGGTTGACTTTAGTTAACATGGTTAGCTATGCTTGACTTTAGTTACCATAGTTAGCTATGATTGACTTTTGGTTGAATTTGGTTGACTATTATTAACATTGGTTGTCCATGGTTGACTTTTGGTTGGCCATGGTTGAGAGTTATCTTTAGGTTTCTTTAGATTGTTTAGTATTAAAATGAAAATCACTTTTAGCATTCTAAATCAGGAAATGTTTCGTTCTACCAACAATGGTGATATCAATGATCGATATTCCCTTCTTTGCATAGTACTTCCATTCTGCCGAGGTGTTGTAGTCCTTATGCCTTCCATAATTTTTCACAGTGTTTCCAATTGCATCTACACTCCTCTCCAATATAAATCTCTTTTGGCACCTCAACAACCCACCTAAAATTCTTAGGATTCTTATGATATGTTAGGGGCTCCCATTCCAAAATTTTGTAAATAATATTGTGTTCTTCTAAATTGTTTGCATTGCTCTATTTTTGGTTCTATGTTTGACTTCTTGGATTATCTTTTATGACGTGATTTGGTGGTTTCCTTGATTTGAAGAGACGATTCAACGTTTAATCTTTTGATTCTATAACTCCACTCTCATAAGATTATGATTTGGTTGTTTGAGTGTCATTTGCATTTTTGGGGTCTTCTTGGTTGCTCAACGACATTTGCATGTTCTTCATTGAGCTTATTCAAGTTCATTTCATGTTTTGGATTGCTTAAATTGGATTGATTTAATGTTTCAACAGTGTCATCAAGATTTTAAGTTTTCAAAACATAAATGAATTTATGAGTACTCTAGCGGATCAACATTATTTTATTTTCGTATTATGATCATAAATTTATACTTTTGCTAAAATACCAAATGATTTAAAATTCATTTAACTTCTTAATTAGTTCAATTTATGTCTTGGAAGTAAGTCTTCAAAGTATATATTTTGAATATTACAAAAGAGTCCATATTTTTTATTTGAGTGAAAATAAATTTTTTTAATGAAGTTTTATTTCTTTATATTTTTTCTCTTTTTGAAAACAAATTTGATTATTCTTAGAAAACAAATTGTTTTCAATTTTATTTTAAGATTTATTAAATTTAAGTAAGTTTACTTTTTGTTTTACCATTTAATTCATATTTCCAATACATTTTCATACTATGTGATGCTAAAACTCATTATTATATTTTAATAGAAAATAACTTTAACATACTCCATAAAAAAAATTATATTAAAAAAGAAATGATCATTAATTTTTATAATTAACACTTATTTGAAATTCAATTGTGTCCTCACAATTCTTCCTAATATATTGAATACATGAAATTTACTCTCATCATATCTAGATTGATTTTGAGATTTAAAATTTTAAAAAGATTTTTAGATGGAATTTTATAACATTATGTGAGACCTGGTATACATCTAGATTTTATCTTTCAAGAATAGTGGTTAATAACTATAAAAGCACAAAGATTTGATTGTATAAGATTTTGTCTTTATATTATTTTAAAAGGGAGAAATATGCCACCTAGCAAATAAATGTTGGAATTAATTTCCAACCGCCACCTCTCCTCATCGTGATCATTCACCTCGAACTATGAGTCCACCTGGAGCGTGTGATCATTTGATGTATTCGATGTATGTACCTGGCAGTAGTTCGCATTGTAAATGTGCAGTTAATGCTCATGGAGCTTCTCCGAGAAGGCGATTGATAGATGTTCTCTTGAGCTCTCGATCCTTCTAGAGGATTCACGATGTATAAATCTTTTGGTTATCGGTTAATACAAATCAGAGAGGTTTCTGGGCATTTTGGCCCTGTCATCGGCTGCTGTGTATTGTTGAATATATGAATACGAACTATGTGTTTGCATGAATCAAGTGTATCCGCTGTGCCCCATTTCCCACAATTGGTATCAGAGCAATACCAAGGCGTCGAGCTTATTCTCCGCCACTTATTCTCAGTCTGTCAGAAGCCGCCTAGCCTCAGTTCTCAACCGTCAAGCAGAGTGTAGAGGTTGTTCCAGTCTTCTCATGACTGCGTTGAAGTTTGAATCGCTACCTGTGTTGTCAAGGGATCAGAGTAGTTGATTGTTTGCTGCCTGTGGGCTCCCGCTGTGTGAAGAGATAAGATTTCCTTTTTTCAGACTGCTGTAGCAGTGGTTATTTGTCAAGTGCGGTTGAGCTGTGTGTCTCCCGCTGGTGAGAGAAAGAGGACTGGAATTCCCTCAGTCTGAGCGAGTTGTTCTCTCTCACGAATTTGTTTTTCGGTTTATAGAAAACCGAGGCTGCAGTAGATGTTTTGATGTTGGTTGAATTGTCAATCCTCGTGGGTGCTGAAGATCTCTCAGGTGCGGTTAGGACCTCGACTAGTGAGAAAGCTGGAGAGTTCTGAGAATCTGTGGAGGTCACAATTTTCTAATGGGAGCTTCTCGTCTTGTAATAGAGAGTCCAACAACCGTTTACAGCTTGTGCTCCCGTGGTTTGAGAAGCTGGGATTCCCCCACGTCCTTTGAGGACTTGCCATGACCTGTATAAAGAGGACTCAAATTTTGAGACTGCAGTTGATGTAGAATGGAGGCCGGACAAGAGGCCAAACCTAGTTGATGGCCATTTCTCGTTCCTTCATATGTGCAGCTGTGTGTGGCTACAGGATGAAGAAGTTGAGTTCTTTTTGTCGAAGCCGAGCTCTGCCCTCCGCCCACTAGTCTCTTAGTTGTATGCTCACACCCTTGCGTTAGCCGCTCGCATTAAAGGAGCGTGGTGGTAACAAAATTTTTGTTTGTTGCTGTGTGCCGCCGTAAGAAAATTTGAAGGGTCATAGCCCTGGTAGAAGTAGGAGCCGTGAAGGCTGGAAGAGAAGGAATTGTTAGAGGTCCTCTCGGATGTGGTAGCATTGTGCATATTAAACAGAGTGGGGGCATAGAGGCGCTGGGGTGTTGTTGGGTGGTGTGGTGGAGGTTAAACGCGCCGATGTCAGCAAGGTGAATTTAATGAGCCGTAGCTATTGGTGGAAGAGCAGTCATCTAGGAGAGTTGTGATAGTTGTGCATTGAGCCAAGTCTGGACAACGCTGTCGTCAATCAAATCTGTTTGAGCAGGGCTGCTGTAGCAGTAGTTTTTTGTCTGTGGAGCTGAGTGCAACCGACAGGTTGATTTTGATGGGCTGTAGCCCGTGGTAGAAGAGGAGCCCATAAATTTTAAGAAGCGACCCACGAACATGGGAAATGAACCTCTGAGTGAAGGACTTTCCAAGAAGTTCGAGGACACTGATACGGTAAGGGACGTTGTCATTTAAGACGGTCGTGTGGAAGATATAGCTTCCAAGAGGAATATAAGCCCCTCGCTTGTAAGTTGGAAGGAGCCGAAACTTGAGGGGTTACATTGTTGTTTGTTGGAGCCACGAGAGATGAGCTCTTGTGGAAGAAAACAAGAAATTCCAGCCGATGTGAAGTTGAGAAAGAAGTCCCCAGTCCTCAATTCAGAGGTGTTATGTGGTATACTTCTCTCATGGTTTAGTTTAGTGGTCGAGTAGATTGGAGGTCGTGTGCTCCCATGGTTTAGTGGTCGAGCTGACTGGTGTTTATCCCGCGTGTTGTTACCAGAACTCCTCGTATTCGAGTTGAAGTTGAGTGGCCGCGGATGAAGTTTGAGAAGGCCGTAGCTTGAATATGAGTAGAAGCTCAGTGTATTTGACAGCAATTACTGTGAATGAGGAAGAGGAGCAACTGAGTAGAATTACTCCAGCTGCTTAGTTGAGAAGTACGTTGTAGAAAGTCTGTTGAAAAAGTGAAAAAGTAGTGAAAAGAGAACAGCGCTGAAGTGGTCGAGACAAAACCTTAAGAGATTGTCCTGGAGGACAGTGAAAGTTTAAAAAAGGGAAGATAATGATACATGAAGACTTTGTTTGAAGTTTGCTGTAGCAAACTCCTAGCTGTTGCTTGCAATCTGACCTTTGTTTGTAAAGGGCGAACTCCATATACAAGAGTACCGGGGAGCTATCTTTTTCAGCTGTAGCTGGTGTCGGGGCATAGCTAAGCCCAGTTGGAAAGCTACAGCCATGGCCATAACCAAACCAAAGTACGATGAAGAGAACCTCACGCCAGAAGAGGTAATTTTACTCGAGTTGGAAATAAGGTTGATAAATAGTTTGCTTAGTGGCAATGCTAATTTGTTGGGACATGAAGACTGGGTGGATGAAATTCCAATTGCTGTTGCAATTGATGAAGAAGCTGAGTTGAGATTTGTTGAGGAATTTGATAAGATAATTGCAAACTGCACATATGTTGCAGCAGAAGAAAAACTGATACCCGTTGTAGGCATCCATCATGATTATGCTGAAAAATGTAATGCCTATGAGGCAGATTTAAAGATGATTGCAGACTGGCTTGAAAAGCCAAGGCATGTTGAAGTTGTGGAGTGTCTTGCTGATTATGACTGTGCCTTTGTTGCAGCAGTTGAAGAGAAAGCAACTATGGAGGTTGCAAGTGCAGCAGTCCAAGCTGCTAGAGAGCAGAAGAATGATGAAAATGCTGGTTTATTTAACGTTTTAGTTCTCTATGTTTGTACAGGTTCTGATTGCAGTAATAAAGCTGCAAGAGCTAAGGTGTTGAAGCTGCCATGCAGCGTAAACAAGAAGAAGAAAGTCAAGATGAAATTCATGAAGACTCTTGCACATCATTGGTTCAAAGTTGTGCACCGCTGGAAAATGAAAAAGACAATGGCATGGCGTTTCGATAAAGAAAATGTTCAAAATTTTTTTAGCAGTTTTTGTTGTTTTACATATTTTGTAGCAATGTTTTTCTTTGAAATGATGATGCTGGCTGAAGCCACTGTGAGATGATAAATCAGTTGATAGATGAAATTTCATGTTGCTTGCTGTTGAAGAATGTATGTGTTTGTTGAAAGGCTGTTGCCTTGTACTCGTTGTGTGATCCTCCGCCAATGATAAGTGGTTTGCTGAAGTCTACCACCTGCGGAGAAGGAAGAGCGTAGAGTGTGCCTCCGCCTTCAGTATTCAGTACGCAATTGAGAAAGCATCTGCAGCAGCAGATTTGCAAATCCGCTTTAAGACTCTCTAAGACATGAGAGCATTCTGATGATGAAGTTTCCAGCAGCAACATTGAAGAAATTTTTGAAGTGGTTCGTGTCTACTTGTAAGAAGCCTAGCTGAGACTTTAGACCAGCAGGCCATGACTTTTGTAAACTGTGTGTTGTAATGTGGCTGTTGAAATTAAGGGGGAGATTGTTGGAATTAATTGCCAACCGCCACCTCTCCTCATCGTGATCATTCACCTCGAACTATGAGTCCACCTGGAGCGTGTGATCATTTGATGTATTCGATGTATGTACCTGGCAGTAGTTCGCATTGTAAATGTGCAGTTAATGCTCATGGAGCTTCTCCGAGAAGGCGATTGATAGATGTTCTCTTGAGCTCTCGATCCTTCTAGAGGATTCACGATGTATAAATCTTTTGGTTATCGGTTAATACAAGTCATAGAGGTTTCTGGGCATTTTGGCCCTGTCATCGGATGCTGTGTACTGTTGAATATATAAATACGAACTGTGTGTTTGCATGAATCAAGTGTATCCGCTGTGCCCCATTTCCCACAATAAAGTCATGACTTTGGAATTATTTTTATTAACTAAAAAATCAATGGATAATATGCCAACCTGCATACCAACGAAATTTTCTTTTTCATGGATAGTGGTTAATGTTTTCTTCTTTTAATTGACTTGTCGTTTCTCTTGATATGCAGGAAAATTAATCCGTGTTCAGTATCGTGAAGTTCGTTGCCACATTCAATATTCATCTTGTGGTTAATGACATGAATTCATTCAACGAAGACTTTCGATCAACATTACCTCTACTACGTGTTTGGATGACCTGCTTCTCAAAAACATTACATCACTGGACTTCAAGGAGCAGAGATACACGCAAAAGAAAATATGGAGATTGTTACACAAAATGATGAAATAATTTGCCAACCTTGAGCACGCCAAGGAATGAATAGCGGTGCACCTGAAGAAGTCAGAACGAATTTCCGTGATGCGTTGTTATTCTCCCAGCACTCCGAACCATAAAATCGCCCAATCATAAAATCATGGATTTGATACATAAATTCACACAGTTATTAATATGACTCCACCGATCCGTTGAGTAGATACCTCGTCGCTCTGTCATGTTATCACATCGCATAGAAAAAAAATGGAATGCTAAGGAGAACCATTGTCTCATATAAATGGTGGAATCTAACGTTACAAAGTATTAAGTGGCAACATGTGGGGGCCAGAAAAGGAGATAATTGAGCAGTTGATATTTGCTTGTAACAAGATCATAGAATGCAAAGGAGAACCATTGTCTCATATAAATGGTAGAAGTTAAGAATCTAACGTTACAAAGTAATAAGTGGCAACATGTGGGAGCCAGAAAAGGAGATAATTGAGCAGTTGATATTTTCTTGTAACAAGATCACATTTCCATCCAAAGATCGCGTCGTGAAAATATTGAAACTCGCCTGATAATGAAGAAGATCAAAACTTAGATACTAAATTACTCAAGATTTCACGAGATAGAAAACGAGAACCCACATCATCAGATCAATAGATGAAGCATAGATCACTGAGTTCCTTGGACCATGAAACAAACCTCCAGGAAATATGTGACGGAGAATCCATGTGACAGGAATCCCGAATTTCCATACGGCTGAGATTGCAAAGGATTCCATCATTTATTTTGTTTTGATTTTAGTTTAAATTTGGTTTCATTATGTTGAAGTTTTATTTACATATTATTTAGATTTGTAATATATTTGTTTTTGTCAAGATTGCCATATTATAAATTCCACATATATATATGAAAAATATTTAATATATCCATCATATATAAATGCCTTACCAGAAATATAACAGAGTATGATATTTAGATGAAATATATCTATGAAGTATTCCTAATAGTGTTCAACACTGTAGATGCAGAACACCAGGTAAAGGTTGCAGCAACACCAGGTAAAGATTGCAGCCAGGGCTATGGTGATTTCTGTATGGTATACAAAATTTCAATAAGAGCACTTAATGAAATCACTATTCCATAATTTGGTTATGGAGATAATTACATTCTCACTGACTTAACACTGTGTGAAAGACAATAAGGGGCCATAACAGTATGATGGCTCAGTACAATTATTATATTATGAATTTGTAACAAACTATGCCGATGCCGCTGTATTTATAGCTGCCTCTGATCTGATTGGAGGAAGGGGTGCTGATTAATTAATGGAGGTTATAGGCGGCAACATGATCTTGCTCATATCTGCATGTCCTTCTTCTTTCCCCAGAGCAGTGTATAAAGACCTGCCACAACCAAAACTCCTCCTAATTAAAACTATTCATGTCACAACACATAACCTAATCATGTCACAACACATAACCTAATCCTGATCCTGGCCATATGTGAGATTCCCATCTTCCTGTGCGCCTGTAGAATGTAACAGCACGATACTGTGAACTCCTAGAGCGTGTGCTGCGTCTGCTCTTTTTAGGCTGTGTACCCTCCTTTACCGTTGGTGTCCTGAATGATTCCGCGAACTCTTGACCAACAGGGAAAAACTGTCGAGGTATTCTGTTCGGACATCCTGATCCTCCATTTCTAACCTCATTACTTGTCTCGGTGAAATTGATTTTCATAATATTACTGAAATAAAACCCAAAGAGCTTACCCGGGCCACTGACGTTCTCCTGTTCAGATCTTGCATCCATCTCTGCGTGTTCAGAGAGACAAGCCTCGCTCATGGAGTACTCCTCACAATCAACACACATCGCAGTATTGGCAATCGCCATCCTTCCATCCCAGGCAACGGCGTCCGAGCCGTGTTCTGCAATAATATGGACAGGGCCATAGAGATATAAATCACAATATGTAATAAGAGTAATACATATTGTCTGATAACAGTAATACCGATTGTTGGGACTACATAAAATTCGTAAAAACGAATTCCCATTCATAAAAACATTCAAAAGCATTGATAAAATAACCATTTCTGCACCTTAAAGCTGATATTCCTGGTTCTACCAGCACTGTGACAGAAGCACTGTGGTATGTACGCAGCTGCTGCCCCGTTGGGTCGAGGTCACTCGCTCTGTTGTGCCATTCAATCACTGTGAATTCTTTCCCAGTGCCTTGAAATGTAATGTAGGGGTTTGTTGCACGCACTATCACTTTCTCCCTGCACAACAAACATACACTTGTTTTACGAATGTTTAACCTAATAACTAATTTAATTTCTCAATAGAAATATTCAAGATTTGGTCATGGTTGAACGATTAACCTCCACGATTGAACCGAAATGATCTACCTTTCTTGCCCCACTTGGAAAGAATTCCATTCACAAAAAAAACAAAACAAAACATTGGGTTAGTAGTCCACGCACAACAAATCTCAGCCGTTTAATATGTGTGTTAGACGAATTTTTTTGGAGATATATGCCCGATGAGTAAATCTCCACCACCCATCCATCCTTAATTAGGGATTAAAAGGCTCCAGTGGCCTTCTACTACAATTCTCATTGTAGCCGCGAAAAATTAACTTTCTACCACTTTCTTTGCCGGTTTTATATTCTTCACAACAACAATTCTTCATATTGGACTGTTTCATCGTGAACTATGGAAAACTCTTTTTCAACTTCTTCTTTTTACTCGACTACTGATTGAACTCTTCACAACTCATTTACAGCTTTGCTTCAACCATTTCTTCAACAACAATTTTAGTGTGCAATTTGATGGGCAATAGCTCTTAAAACTCTTAGTGAACCAACATTCACTTCCCCTGGGCTAGCAACTCTGTCTTCAACTCACAAGATTAAGACATGGGTCGACAATTCTGTTTTCAACTAACAAGATTAAGACAGAGTTCTTCAAGTCATAGGTTTTTTTTTTATTGAAACTGACTTTGACTTAGCTTCTAGCAGTGGCTTTAGCCAACCAGCTTACTCATCACAAGCTGATCTCAAAGCACAACTCCTTTTTTCTTCCTTTTTCTTTAGAGTGGAGAATCTACTCTCTCCTCTCCTATTTTTAAAGCTTTAGAGTGGAGAATCTACTCTCCCCTCGTATTTCTAAAGAGTCTTGATGCCTACTTTCTTGCTGAAGATTAATACCTGTAATCTTGTTCCCATATCTAGGAGGCTTCGATTCACTTCCTACTTGCACGGTTAACCTGTTATGATACCATGGCAAAATTTACAGAGCAAGAAGTAAATAATATAAGCATCATAGTACATGGAGAATTCTATCCTCTTCTACATTCAAAATAGATTAAAATTTAGTTGCATCAGTTACACTATACTATTCAGTTACATTAACCTAATTAATCCCTAACTAACACTTCACTTCACATAGTATTAACTAAAATGAGGAGATTACATTAAGTAAGAATTGATCTCCCAAGGGGTCATAGTATAAGAGAGTGTGGTTAAAAATCCCCACCTAGTAGAAGGCCCCTACCTTTTGATAGGATTTGTAGACCTAATGCAAGGGCAAACACCTACGATCCCAAGCACAAAGACAAGTGATAGAAGATAAGCCGTTAGGTTAGGTTAAGCAAGAGAGATAATTCCCTACTGCCGCAGCCTTGAGCAATATATAAATCCCCAAAATGCCTTCCTTAAATGATTCAACGTGACCTTTTATATTCTGTGTCTCCTGAAAGGTTTGTTGGGATGGATTAATGGGTTCGCATGACTGTAGCATAGTTACAATATAAAGAACCCATGTGAGGAAGGCAACTTATTGTTCAAAGGCAACAAGTTGAACGTAGATAGAAGCAATGCAGCTCTATCGGTATAGATTGAATGGCATTCCCTTCTGTCGTTGAGAACCTTAGTGAGGGATTTTGGGTAGTTATAACAATAAATCTAAGGATAGTCCAAAAATGAGTGTTGCAAACCTTGTCAAATGTGAAGGTTTCATCTATTTGCATGCTCGCTAAACAGATAAACAATAACTTATTGTCTCCGCTCATTACAAAATATCACTTGGGAAATTTACCTCATTGAACTACTTGGAATAAAAGTATCATAATTAATGGGCATATAAAAGATACATGTCTAATTTAAAACCTTAATCCAGAATTTTCTCATGGGTATTCTTATTAACATATGACTTAAAAGAGTTCAAGTGCATATAAGTAGTGATCCATTTCATTGAACTACCTGAAATATGGGCAAATAATAGTATTAGACTTTTGGGTTAATATGTATTTCATCATCCAACTCTCATCATCCATCTCAAGAGAAGAAATAAAGCAATTCTCTCACAACATTATCCAAATAAATATGAATTATACAGACCATAAATCAAATGCATCTCAACATAACAAATAAAACAATACTTTCAACACATTGTCCAATTAAATATGAACAATACAGAAGCAAGCAAATGAACAATCCATCGCATCTTAGTAGAACAAATAAAAAAATACTTTCAGCACATTGTCCAATTAAATATGAACAATACATACCATAAAGCAAATGAATAGTCCATCTCATCTCAACATAACAAATAAAACAATACTTTAGCACATTGTCCAATTAAATATGAACAATATTGACCATAAAGCAAATGAATAGTCTTTCTTATTTCAACAAAAGAAATAAAACAGTACTTTCATCACATTATCCAATAAAATATGAACAATATAGACTAGATGAACAGTCCATATCATTTCAAAGCAAGATGAACAATCCATCTGATATCAACATAACAAATAAAACATAAATTCAACACATTATCCAACTGAATATGAACATTACAAACCAAAAAGCAAATGAACAATCCATCTCATCTCAACAGAACAAATAAAACAATACTTTCCGTATATTATCCAATTGAAAATAAACATTATAGACTAGAAATCAAATTAATAGCCCATCTCATCTCAACAAAACAAATAAAAAATACTTTCAACATATTATCCAATTGAATATGAATATGAAGATTACAAACCATAAAGCAAATGAATAGTGCAGCTCATCTCAATAGAACAAATAAAAGAATACATTCAACACATTATCTAATTGAATATCAACATTATAGAATAAAAAACAAATGAATAGACTATCTCATCTCAACTAGACAAACAAAACGATACTTTTAACAAATTCACATTTGGTCAAAAGATATCAGATAGCCTACCATACAAAGAGTTCTAGCATAATACTTTCAATTAGATTTCAAGCTTAAAAGAGTTTCAATTAAATTTCAAACCTAAACGTGTAAAAATAAATATGAACAATATAGACAATAATCAAATGAGAAGTCCATCTAATCTCAACATAACAAATAAAACAATACTTTCGACACTTTGTCCAATTGAATATGAATACTATAGACTATAACACAAATGGATAGTTCATCTCAACATAACAAATAAAACAATACTTTCAGCACATTATTCAATTAAATATGAACACTACAGACAAAGTCAGTCTCATCTAAAACAAATGGATAGTTCATCTCAACATAACAAATAAAACAATACTTTCGGCACATTATTCAATTAAATATGAAAACTACAGACAAAGTCATTCTCATCTCATCTCAACAGAACAACCATACCTTCAACACATTATCCAATTGAATATGAACATTACAGACCAGAAAGTAAATGAACAATCCATCTCATCTTAACATAACAAAGAAAACAATACTTTTAACACATGATACAATTGAATATGAATATTACAGACCATAAAGCAAATGAGTAGTCCATCTCATCTCAACATAACAAATAAAACAATAATTTCAACACATTATCCAATTAAATGTGAACATTACAAACCAGTAAGCAAATAAACAGTCAAACTCATCTCAACATAGCATATAAAACAATACTTTCAACACATTATCTGATTGACTATGAACATTACAAACCAGAAAGCAAATAAACAGCCTATCTCATCTCAACAGAAAAAATAAAACATTACATACGAGAAAGCAAAGGAAGAGTCCATCTCATCTCAATTGAACAAATAAAACAATACTTTCAACACATATACATTAAGTCAAAAGAGATTAAATAACCCTGATAGAAAGAGTTGTACCATAATAGTTTCAATTAGATTTAGAACCTAAATATGTAAAAATAAATACCTAACACAATAGTCTTGAAATTTGTCCAATAAATTTAAAAAACAAAAAAGAACAGAAAGACTGCCCTTATATTTGTATATGAACTAAACATCTAACCTACAAGATGCAATATTGACCATTGCTCCTTCCTTATCAATAGGTGTAAAATGCAAAGTTGATGAAAAAAAGAATACCTGCCATTAAAAAATAAAAGATATTAAAAACTGGAAAAAAATTCTATACAACTCTCCCAATTGACATGCATCAGAAAATATCTCCTTAACTCGTTAAAACTCTCGCAATATATTTAACATTTAGGATTTTATGGTCAAACCTTACCAAAATCGATGAGGAGATAGCTGCATTATTAGTAATATACTAAGACTGAGAGCAAGCTGTAAATTGCCGCTAGAATTCAAGATCTCCAATCCGAACGGCGTCTTTAATTGCACTATGAATTATCATAAGTATTAATTTATATAGACCTAAATGAGTTTAAAAAAAATAAAAATACCCAAACATTCAATGATATAAGAAAGTACCAACCTGTTTAGCTGCTGCCATATTACTGGTCAAGGTTCAGGGTATATATCTTAATATATCTACTTGTCCGCTGTCTCGTTCCAAATACTCCTTATCGATCAAGGCTTCAAATCGCTTCTTAATTTCTTCAATTTCTGGGTTGAATGTCCTTCCAACTCGCTGGGCGCATTCAGTCACCAGATCTTTATAACTTAAAACTTTATGTTCTTTCATAATGCGCACAATTGATGCATCAATAACATAACGTCTATCAAAACATCTATCCCTACAAATATACTCACTACCATTTGTCTTCTCATCCAGCAATGGCATTGGCTTCGGAATTTTTACCTTCCCTGTTCTATCTGTAAAATTAAAATTGATTTCGAAATAATCAGTTGTACCTATAGTGGTTGTATCTGGATTCTTAAGAAGAATTTTGTACTTGTCACAGGCCAGGGAATATAACAGTCCGGCGGCTTCTTCGTCAGACAAATTCAAGTGAGTCCTGACTTCCGAATAGCTCAACTTTTCACAAGCATTGAACAACAATAATATTGCTGCTTGGTTAGTTGTTGCTATAATTTCTATAGGCCCTGCATCAAACTTACCAATTATATTACAGGTTCCCAAGGAATATATCCATGTAAGTTTTCTAGGTTTGGCTTCTGTGGAATAAAAATCTTTGAACACTTCCACACATCTAACCATCTCTGCAGGTAAATTAATCTCAGAACTCTTGTATGTTGGCCAAATTCCGGTTCTCAAAATAGTTACATTAAACTCTATTCCAAGATGGATATTTTTATTATCATGAAGATATACTTGGAATCCACTCTGGCTTTGCAGTGATCTTCTCAAATCTTCAAGCATGTCCCCCATCTTCAATGCCAATTGGCCATCAGTACATTTCTGCATCAACTTTGACAATGTGCTCTGCTCAATTGACAATGTGCTCTGCTCCAGATCAACATTTTCACTTCTGTCGATCAGAACTCTACGAGTGAGTTTTTCTCTGTACAAATCAGCAAACATATATTTATCACTGAGATACTCTACAAATTCCACCACATTTTTAATTATATTATCACGGATTATGTTAGAGCCATCATTTTCAAGTACACTATCACATAATGTAGCAAGCCATTCTGCACTAGTAGTTCCTCCAATTACTTTATTGCAGGACAGCTCAAATGCTTCTCTTAATGCGCTGTAAAAAATAGTTTTGCGCTGAAAAAGATCTGCAGCATATTTCATATGCTTATCACGTAACTCTATAACCTTCCCCACAAATGAAGCCACTTCCTGCAGCAATATAATGTTATCCAATCTTTGTGAGTCATGCAGCATCACAGCATCTTCAGCCTGTTTAACAAGTGGAGTTACTTCACCAATAACATACTGCTTAAAAATATTTGCAATTGATTCCCATCCATTAGGTATCCTATCAAAGAGCCCGTGCATCATCAAAATATCGTCATTCATGTGGTCCCTGAGCAAAGCAAGGCAGCCTGAATGCCGATTCTCCAGAAAATGTGTCATATAACAGGAAAGGAGTCCATTTTCTTTTTTGTCTAATACCTTCTGCTCGCTCGTCCCATGCAAATACCTGGCAACTCTGTCCCTTTCGCTTATCAGACATTCTTCAACCTTTGACATGTAGTCCGCATAGGAATGTTCTAAAATCCATGAAGCAGCCTCCCGAGAATAGTAAGCTCCGGTATGTTCCAACATGGCCACTTCAAAATCATTCGTATAAAAATCCATGTCAACCTCCACAAAAATGGCCACAACATCTTTCAAAAGAGTGCCATTAGTTTGCACTCCTTCACGCTCTCGATCAATAAGCGCAATCACCGCATCCTTCACATTGACTCGCATTACACGAAAGACCATGTCTCGGAAGTACATGATTCCCACTTCTCTAAGTGAAGGAAGGGAGCGTCTGGCTGTAAAATAGCGATCCAAATATTGAAAGAAGAGATTCATCCAACGCAGCATCGCTTTGTGAATGTTCCAGCGTTTGACGAGCTCTCTCAACATCGACTGATCATCAATCTGTTCATCCCTTAAAGCCGGTAAAACCATTGAATTGATGTACTCTCTGATGCAATCCGTAGATCTGTCATAGATAATTTGCTCTTTATCCTGATGCAATCGGTAGATCTGGCACATTTTGTAGACAATAGTACAAACAACCCCGCACTCGTCCGCAGTCATCGGACAGTTGAGATCTCCCACTTCCAGCATGCGTCTTAACTGTAGAATAGCTTTATGAATAAAAGCCCAACCTTCTTCCACCTCAATGTTGGCCTTTTTTGCGATAGCCAGTCCTTCTTCCAGGTTTAAGATATTGCCATCATTCGTTGTCATTTTTTCATCTAAACCCAACTGTTTCTGTAAAAAGTAAAACTTCGAACACTCCAGGGAGCAGCCCGCAACACAGAACAACCCGCAGCCAGCAACACAGAACAACACACAGAACGCTTTGTGATAAATTGTTGAACCAATTTATGTATTTATACTGATTACTACTTAACCAATTTCAAGGGTTTTGGGGGTGTTTTTGAAATTTAGTTGGAATCATGGAGAATTTTAGGGACAGGAGTTTATATTTTATGTGGTAGTGAGTTTAAAAAAAAACTAACGTCTAGTTATTTTTTCAATATACCCTGAGTTTTGACCCAAGTAAGTTTTGAGAGAATTCAAATCATATTTTACATTAATTAAAATTATATAATTTTTTTTAATTAATTGATTATTAAATTAAAATTAAGCCGTAGTAATGGGAAATTATTAATTTTAATTAGGTAGAAATATTAATTATATCTATTTAGATTTTGAAAAAATATTAATTATCGCGTATAGATATATATATATTTTAATAAATTATATTTTTGATAATATAGTTATATTTTTTACTAAATAATTATATTATTTGAAATGAGAATTAAAACCAAAAAAATACCATACAAAATATATTTTCATTATTATTTTTTTTGTACGAATCTTCCTATCCTGCACCAGTGACTTGTGGTCTAATAAATCGTGACCCACGAGCATCTAAGCCATCAAAATCACTTGGGGATTGCACCCACGCTAGAGCACACCAACCCTTAGCATTTGACAATATAGTTATACTTTTGACTAAATAATTATATGATTTGAAATGAGAATTGAAGCCAAAAAAATACCATATAAAATATATTTTCATTCAATTTTTTTTTTGTTTTGTTTGCACTATTCTCCCTACCTTGCATGAGTGGCCTTTGGTGTAATAAACCGTGGCCCACGGGTATATATTTTCATTCAAAATAGACTGGGGATTGCAACCAACCTAGACCACACCAAGCCTTAGCATGACTAGAATTTTTTGGTGTTTCCTCCCACCACAACCAAGTTTCGAACCTTGCAACACCTAACAAACAAAACCCCTCGAATACCAGGGTAGTGGAACTTGACTTATTTCTGTCAAAAAATTCAAAATCATATTCCACATTAATTAAAAACATATGATTTCTTTATAGTTAAAAACTAAAATATGAATAAACAAATTTAATTGTTTATAATTGTAATACATTAAAATTTATATTTAATATTTAATGAAAGACGTTAAACTGTTTTATAGTTAGTGAAATATTCACTCATTTATTATGCATATAAATTTAGTGGGTTTCTTATGATTTTCCACCCAGAATTGTTGAAATGCAGATATACATTGTTGAAATTGCAAAATTGGGTGCCGAAGGCTTTTGGAGGACGTTGAATCCATTTCTGCAAAATAAAAAGGTTGCAATTTGAACAACGAAAAATTTACGATTTTAACAAAGATTTATGGCCAAATTACTTCAAAAATGACTGAGATAGTCCAAAACGTAGAACAATTAAACAATTCCTTAATCAAATAACTATCGATTATGATGCCTTGGTGTTTTAAATAGCAATGGTCTCCCAAAAGAAGTTATAACTAATCTATAGAAAATATGAGTTTATTTTAATTTTAAACTAATTCTAAATGATGTATATTGAACTTATTTTCCCTCGTCTAGAAGAAAAAAGACCCGTAAGGGTCCACAACATATCACTTGGTGTGGGGTCAATCTCTCTGCTCATTACACCTTGAAGTGAATAAAATTGTTAACACAATAAAATTGACCACACACCAAATGACATGTTGTGCACCCTTATTTCCAAAGAATAATCCCATTTGTGCATAAAAACCCAAAAAACCCATTTCTCCTAAGTTCTAAACCCCCTTTGGACAACCTCCACCAAAATAGGGAATCTTCGTTAAAAACGAGGTGTCCACCAAAATAAGGGGGTTGTCCCGACAAATACACACTCCCACCTCAATTCAAAATTTACCAGCAGTCAAATTCAAAAAGGGAAAACCGCAAGTGGTTATAGGGTTACAAAACCGTAAACCGCAAGTGGTTATAGGGTTGCAAAACCCTAAACCACAATATATATGTAATATCCCCCCCCCCATTTGATAGAAATGATTTGATAACCTACCATTTCGAAGCTCTCCCATCTTTGGTACCATTTTTACCATCCTCCATTATTCCATTCACACACACCTCCACCATCAATATCCCACTTTGCAATTCCCCTTGGCGGGTTGAGCACCCTTGGCTCCCTCCTACCATTCGGGTTGATATACTATATCTCCTTGAGATCGATGGTCATTCAAAGGACGGAAACATCAACGAAGGATTTCTAGCTTCTCGGCCACAAGGGCCCATATGCCCAGAGAGGTAACTCTATCCATGTAAATCCATTTATTATAAATAATAAATAACTATTCTTTTTTAGACATGGTTTATTGATGTGAATGGAAGGAATTTATTGTGTGTGCTTTGGTTTTCACTGCAGTAGATGTTTTACCATTCATATTTACGATTGAGTTTTTGCATGTTAGTATTTGTATTCACGGATCATAATCCATCCTACCTTAGGTTATATTCCCATTTGTATAGTTTAGTTCTCAGTTTATTGCTCTTTACCCAAATTTAATGCACATCCTTCACACATAGAGCCGCGAGAGATATCATCCTGCATGCTCTCTACCTCGGCTTCCTCAAGCTGGTATATCGCCCATTTTCACCTGTTGGAGTGAAAAAGCACATACGACAGAACTAGCGACCATACTAGGTCGATCCCTACAGATTTGTGGTTAATTTTTTTTATCTTTGTTTGAATGTGTTTTATTGTATATTTTTTTCTTGTTAGATCTCTTAGTTAAAGTGTTTATGAGTACTGTTAGTCCCATAGTTGAATTCTGGCCTGCAAAACTAGCGTAATCCAACCCTCAGACCCCTTGCATAGCCTTTTTTTGAGTTGTCTTTCAATTTTTTCAAACCCAGTTCTGGAGTGGCAGTTGTCTATGAGTTAAGTGCGCCCTAGGGTGCCCTTTTTTCCTAGTTAAGAGCGCTCCTTCCCCCACAAAAGGTGCATTCCAGACCCGTACCTCTCTGTTTTTTTTGCACTCATGTTTTTTCATAGTGTGCACCCCATAACGCCTTTGTCCTTCAGGAAAAAGCACCTTGAGACTAACATTTAATCCTCTAATCCCTCCCGCAAGGGTGTAGCTCAACCGATGTTTTGCTTGATATGAAGGAAATGTTGTAAATGGAGGTCACGAGTTCAAATCACCCCGGCTTATCCGTGCTCCATGCTTGTGGGCTGTGTGGGTGCACATAGGGGTATAGTGGTAGTGGACGGGATTGGATCCCTGGACCCCGTGTCACGCGAGTACCAGCCCCTTCCCAGTTGCTGATTCCCCTAGTTTAAAAAACAAAAACCTCCAAGCCCTTTATTTGTCCCATTTCAAGATTTGGATTGACTGTTTGGTTGCATATTTGACTTATTGCAACATGATTTTTGCTATCTCTGCTTGTTCATTTCAGCATGATCAGTCTCTCTTATTGATTCCTAGCAGTATATTTCAGTTTGAAATAAAATAATTTCAATTCAATTTCTTTCAAGTTATTATTACTCTTCATTTCTTGCTCATCTAACATAGTTATACACACCACTTGTGCACCCAATCACACCCTGAAGATCAAAGTGAGACCAAATTTTTTAACTTAACAAAAATATAACCCCACTTGGGGACCAAAAATAATCTTAAAGCTAGGTAGGGCACTAGGAGTAGGCATCCAAATAACCCCCCTTTTCCACTTTACACCTGAAACTTAGCAGTTCTCTATTTGGGAGCCAAAATCCCCTAGTACTTTTTGGCATGGTTAAAGGATGATTTGTCGAGAAGGCCTCTCCCCAAGGAGGAAAAGTCATGAGATTGGTTCCGGAAGGCTAAGCACAATTCCGCTCTTCCCTTAGTTCTAATGGACACCTGCTCGTAATCCTCACTACATTACCAAGAATCCATACGAGGGGTATAGAAACCAAAGGGATGAAACGATGAATTCTCTTTCTGGATGTGTCATGAACGGGGTAGCCTAGTTGTCGTTCTTCTAGAGATATTTTACCCGGGATCCCTCTCGGTATAGGGATATCCCTCATCCATTCAATTCTCCATTCTGTATTCTCTAACTGTGGATTTCATCACCCTGCACGGGATACGATTTGCGTGAGATTCCATATCTTTTAGTTAGGCCTTTGCATGCTCTGATACCCCTCAGGTTATTGAGTATTTTTCATTTTTAGGTAGTTCTTATTGTTGGAATTTTGGCTACTCCTTGCTACTCTTCTGCTGTGACACGCGGTCGCAATAGAGTTTTGGAGTTTGTGGTTGTCCTAAGCACCACATTGTTGCGAGATCTCCTTCTACACACATGGAGGAAGTTGGAATTTTGAGCATTTTTATTTAATTTCCTCTACACTCACGACACCAGTCATCATTGATGCCATGAGATACTCTCATAGACTGTGGGGGAAGTCCCCACAACACAGTCCATTAGACTCAAGTCGTCACGCTACCTTGAGGCACACATTTTCATCATCGGATATTCATCCCAACGCACCTTATTTCAAATATGATTCTAAGTTACAGTAACACATACCTACAACACTATCTATCCCCATGGTCGGCATGAAACCCAACCTGTTCTATGGAGGAATTGTTGGCGGTGGACACCCTAGCCGACCTATCGCCACTACATCATCTATCACGACCGTGGGATCCACGGGACCCTATATCCCTGCTTCCACTGGACCTACCCCTGGCACCACTGTGTATCCAAACACTTCATCCATACCCATAGGTAGCGGTCCCGTCCCGAAAACCACACCCCCCCCCCCGGTTACTGGCACGACCCTTGGGGCCACCACCAATTCCTTTCGGATCCCTCCCCCCATTTAGGTAGTTTGATTCGGATTTATGTGGGAACGAAATGAAAGAGCAGATACATAATCAAATACAAAGATATATTGCAAATAACACAGTCATACAGTAAACACATATTCTATTAAATGGCGGAAATAGAACATACTGTAAATAGAATAGCTAGAATGGTGATAGCTATCTCTGAGAAGAGATGTGGCCGCTATGCTCATTCGTGCCAAGATGATTACAAAGAGAGGTCGAAAGGGCCTATTTATCATAAGCATGAGGGAAAGAATCCCAAACATCCAAAAACCTAACCCTAGAAGATGAACCGTCATAAAGTTTGCGGCCCCAAGGGGGTTAGTTGAACACTCAACTTCCCGGGGTCATGACTTTTGCATACGATCTCCGTTTGGGGCGCTCGGTAGCCCGTTGGAAAGGTCTATCCGAGTTTTACAACTTTTAGATGGGGTTGAAAGCATTCTATTGGAAACCATTTGGCCCCCCAAATCGCCAGAAAAGGTCGTTTGGGGCCTCAAAAGGGACCCGGAAGTTTAGGACCCGAAAAACCGTAGAAAAATTACTAGAAAATTGGTAAAATGGGAATCTGTTTTGAGCCAATGGAATAGGTGGGTGGCCGCCGATATCCATCTGGATTAATCCTCCCCCCTTAGGAAGCAATCGTCTCCATTACGTCAAATCCCTTATCATATGTCGAGCTGTGTGTCGAGTTGAGCTCCTGGTGCTACATTTGCTAAAGTGGAAAGGTTGCCTTACTTTAACATCTTCAGAGGGCTATAACTATTGAATAGTTTTGGTTGTTGTCGTATCCTTGGTCTGCACCAGCATGGATGGATTCTTTTTGGAGGAGCACCTTGAATGCGTGGCCTTGCACATATATGGTTGTCCTAAAAGAACATCACATACTTCAGGTGGGGCCACATCACACAATACCTCATCTTTGAAGGGCTTGATGCCATATGGTAGGCGACATTGGTCATTGACGCGGATCCCTCGTCCTTGGCTTAGCCATCCAATGGTGTATGGTTGTGGGTGTGGTGTTATTGGTAGCTCCAATTTCTTGATCACTTGTGCTGATAACAGGTTCTTTTGGCTGCCTCTGTCCACAACAAAGCGTAGGAGAATACCCTTCACCCACATCTGTGAGTGGAAAAGGTGCTCCTCTGCCTCCGTCTCTTCAGGTTCCTGTGGTTGAATCTGCGTGGTGGCAACAATGGCACTGGGTTCTACATCAATGATTTGCTTCCCTTTCCGCGCGGCTGTGAAATTGGGTTCTGAGTCAGAAAGGGTAAATATAAGTATTTTTCAAACATCGCTTTTCCTTTACAAAATTAGAAGCAAGGTATGATCATTGAATGACATCACAGAATGTAATATTTAGTTGAAATTATTTCTGTAAATGTGAATCGTAATGATCCTTGTATTATGATTGACTAACCTTGTTAAGGAAAATAGAAGTAACATCATATTTTTGGTTGATTCATAGTCCGTTGGTAAAGCACTAATCTAAAAGAAATAAATAGGCTAGGAAAAGTGTTGTGAATGATGTCGAGTAATAAGTGATTTCAAAATTTGCACAGAAGTATCCTGTAAATTCTGCATTTTAGTTGTTGATATTCTATTTTTCCATCAAAGATTAATAAGTGCATTACCTATGAGCATCACTAAGTTAAAAGTATAATTTTATTAGTATGCTCCTAAGAAGTAAGTTGGTTTGAGTTAGCGAATTCATTTGAACATTTTCAATTTTGATAGATACTTAGTAATGAGAATACTTCGTTGCTACGACAGTTTCATGGAATGCTACATCAGAAAAATATAGCCTCATTTAAATGTTATAGAATGTAAATGAAGTTGTAGTTACACTCAGCGAAATAAAAGTTGATTCTCAAATATCAATGTTAGAATATATATCATTTTACTTAGGTTTGTTTAGTACACAGTACTTGTTGACTTTCTTTCATACAACCAATAGTGTGGAGTTGCCTAAGTAATTATTACCCTCGGGTATTGATAGCCAGAATAAATTTAACATACTAGGTTACCAATTATAGTTAAAGATATGAACGAATTCACGTGGTTGATGCGTTTGGATAATAATTTTTGAAAAATCGTCATTTTATTACTTAAAGCTAAACAGTATTTCATTTAGAACTTCTTATCATTATTGAGTTTTAAGGACAAAAGTGGGTATTAATATTTGCAAGCAATGTTCCTAGGGGTTAAATTAAACCTTATTTTAGGAATACGTTATGATAGACCCCTCTAGAGTAAGTTATATTTTCTAACAAGGATTAATGAGTATCTTGTTGATAGTTTGAAGAAAAGAATTCTAATCTTGTTGACGGAGCATGGAAGCCTTAAACAAAAAAACTTTGGATGATAAGTCTCAATTCGAAGTGAATCTATATGTAACTAAATACTAACATGTTTTCAACAGGTTTGATCTCAGACTCACATTGAGGAAGTTGAAGAGTTTACATCGAAATAAAGTGAAGATGAGGCACAAGTAAATTGAGTGAGCATGCGTATAATGTTATGGAACTAATGTGTCTAGTAGTTGAACAATTGAATCAAATAAATTTTTCTTTATACTAACATTTCAGGAAGTGATCTTAATATCGATTGACAATGTGATCAAGAAGGAACGTTGATTATAAAATCACTTATACAAATGAGTTGATCCGAATCGCCCAAAAGTAGGTAATGAATTACTTTCAGTGGTAAGACTTATGATTGATGATGTGGAAATATTTTAATATATTGTTGTCATTATTATATCGCATATGGCTTACAAGAAATAATAAATGTTTGTTACCAAGAAATATTTCCTGGACTCAAACGAGAAGGTTTGAGGGGAAAAAGGATGATTTTCTAGACTCAAGCAGAGGAGACAACATCATGAACTCAGTAACTAGCTTGTTGTTATTGGATAAATTACCCTTATTTGTGGTCATGTTCCCCACAGAAGTGGAACAGAGTAGGCGAGGTACTCGTTGAATGTTATACTGACCCAGAAGTCCTAGGAAAACTTTATATCTATCGAATTGAGCAGAGGAAGGGCTCACAATTTTTCCTTGTGTTGTTAGAACTGAGAAGGAAAGGTTTGGAAGGGCTCACAAGATTTAGCCCAAATCCTGTGAGCCCTTCTATAAATTTTAGAGAAGGAAGACCAAAGCTTGAAACCTCGGTGATTACCCTTTGGTGGACCATCGTTGACCATTGTTGACTTTGGTTGACCTCGGTTGAGTTTAGTTTACAATTGTTAACTTTGGTGGACCATGCTTGACTTTGGTTGAATTTTGGTTGGCCATAGATAACTTTGGAAGACTATGGTTGACTCTCGTTTACTTTGGTTGACTTTGGCTAGCTATGGCTGACTTCGAATAACCATGGTTGACTTTGGTAGACTTTTGGTTGACCATGGTTGAGGTCAACCATGAAGAACCATAGTGAACAATGGTCAACCATAGTTAGCCATGTTCAACAAAAGTCAGCCATGGTCAACCAAAGTCAACCATAATCAACCAAAGTCAACCACAGTCAACCAAAGTCAACCATGGTCAACCAAAGCCAAATGGTCAGCCAAAGTCTAATGGTCAACCAGAGTGGATTCCAAGTATATCTTCATGATAATAAAAATATCCATCTTGGAATAGAGTTTAATGTAACTGTTTTGAGAACCGGAATTTGGCCAACATACAAGAGTTCTGATATTAATCTACCTGCAGAGATGGTTAGACCAAAGCTTGTGAGCCCTTCTATAAATTTTAGAGAAGGAAGTCCAAAGCTTCAAACCTTGGTGATTACCCTTTGGTGGACCATCGCTGACCATTGTTGACTTTGGTTGACCTCGGTTGAGTTTAGTTTACAATTGTTAGCTTTGGTGGACCATGCTTGACTTTGGTTGTATTTTGGTTGGTCATAGATAACTTTGGAAGACTATGGTTGACTATCGTTTACTTTGGTTGACTTTGGCTAGCTATGGTTGACTTCGGATAACCATGGTTGACTTTGGTAGACTTTTGGTTGACCATGGTTGAGGTCAACCATGAAGAACCATAGTGAACAATGGTCAACCATAGTTAGCCATGTTCAACAAAAGTCATCCATGGTCAACCAAAGTCAACCATAATTAACCATGGTCAACCAAAGTCAACCACGATCAACCAAATTCAACGAAAGCCAAATGGTCAACCAAAGTCAACTAAATTCTACCAAAGTTAACCATGGTTAAAGTCATCTATAGGTATGGTTGACCGTAGTTGGATTTGGTTCATTATGGTTGACTTTGGTTAGCCATGGTTGACTTTGGTTTACCATGGTTGAGTTTGGTTGAACTTTAGTTGACCATGGTTGAGGTTGGTTTACCATGGTTAAGTTTGGTTGACGATGGTTGACTTACGTTTACCATGGTTAACTTTAGTAGACCATGGCTAACTATGGATGACTTTGGTTGACTTTGGTTAAGCATCGTTGACTTTGATTGACTATGGTTAACTTTGGTTTACCATGGTTGACTTTCTTTGATCATGGTTTACCATGGTTGAATTTGGATGATCATGGTTGACTTGGTTGACCATGATTGGCTTTGGTTGATCATGGTTGACTTTGGATGACCATGGTTGATTCTGGTTGGCTATGTTTGACTTTGGATGACCATGGTTGACTTTAGTTACCATGGTTAGCTATGCTTGACTTTAGTTACCATAGTTAGCTATGATTGACTTTTGGTTGAATTTCGTTGACTATTATTGACATTGGTTGTCCATGGTTGACTTTTGGTTGGCCATGGTTGAGAGTTATCTTTAGGTTTCTTTAGATTGTTTAGTATTAAAATGAAAATCACTTTTAGCATTCTAAATCAGGAAATGTTTCGTTCTACCAACAATGGTGATATCAATGATCGATATTCCCTTCTTTGCATAGTACTTCCATTTTGCCGAGGTGTTGTAGTCCTTATGCCTTCCATAATTTTTCAAAGTGTTTCCAATTGCATCTACACTCCTCTCCTGTATAAATCTCTGTTGGCACCTCAACAACCCACCTAAAATTCTTAGGATTCTTATGATATGTTAGGGGCTCCCATTCAAAAATTTTGTAAATAATATTGTGTTCTTCTAAATTGTTTGCATTGCTCTATTTTTGGTTCTATGTTTGACTTCTTGGATTATCTTTTATGACGTGATTTGGTGGTTTCCTTGATTTGAAGAGATGATTCAACGTTTAATCTTTTGATTCTATAACTCCACTCTCATAAGATTATGATTTGGTTGTTTGAGTGTCATTTGCATTTTTGGGGGCTTCTTGGTTGTTCAACGACATTTGCATGTTCTTCATTGAGCTTATTCAAGTTCATTTCATGTTTTGGATTGCTTAAATTGGATTGATTTAATGTTTCAACAGTGTCATCAAGATTTTAAGTTTTCAAAACATAAATGAATTTATGAGTACTCTAGCGGATCAACATTATTTTATTTTCGTATTATGATCATAAATTTATACTTTTGCTAAAATAACAAATGATTTAAAATTCATTTAACTTCTTAATTAGTTCAATTTATGTCAATGGATAATATGCCAACCTGCATACCAACGAAATTTTCTTTTTCATGGATAGTGGTTAATGTTTTCTTCTTTTAATTGACTTGTCGTTTCTCTTGATATGCAGGAAAATTAATCCGTGTTCAGTATCGTGAAGTTCGTTGCCACATTCAATATTCATCTTGTGGTTAATGACATGAATTCATTCAACGAAGACTTTCGATCAACATTACCTCTACTACGTGTTTGGATGACCTGCTTCTCAAAAACATTACATCACTGGACTTCAAGGAGCAGAGATACACGCAAAAGAAAATATGGAGATTGTTACACAAAATGATGAAATAATTTGCCAACCTTGAGCACGCCAAGGAATGAATAGCGGTGCACCTGACGAAGTCAGAACGAATTTCCGTGATGCGTTGTTATTCTCCCAGCACTCCGAACCATAAAATCGCCCAATCATAAAATCATGGATTTGATACATAAATTCACACAGTTATTAATATGACTCCACCGATGCGTTGAGTAGATACCTCGTCGCTCTGTCATGTTATCACATCGCATAGAAAAAAAATGGAATGCTAAGGAGAACCATTGTCTCATATAAATGGTGGAATCTAACGTTACAAAGTAATAAGTGGCAACATGTGGGAGCCAGAAAAGGAGATAATTGAGCAGTTGATATTTGCTTGTAACAAGATCATAGAATGCTAAGGAGAACCATTGTCTCATATAAATGGTAGAAGTTAAGAATCTAACGTTACAAAGTAATAAGTGGCGACATGTGGGAGCCAGAAAAGGAGATAATTGAGCAGTTGATATTTGCTTGTAACAAGATCACATTTCCATCCGAAGATCGCGTCGTGAAAATATTGAAACTCGCCTGATAATGAAGAAGATCAAAACTTAGATACTAAATTACTCAAGATTTCACGAGATAGAAAAAGAGAACCCACATCATCAGATCAATAGATGAAGCATAGATCACTGAGTTCCTTGGACCATGAAACAAACCTCCAGGAAATATGTGACGGAGAATCCATGTGACAGGAATCCCGAATTTCCATACGGCTGAGATTGCAAAGGATTCCATCATTTATTTTGTTTTGATTTTAGTTGAAATTTGGTTTCATTATGTTGAAGTTTTATTTACATATTATTTAGATTTGTAATATATTTGTTTTTGTCAAGATTGCCATATTATAAATTCCACACATATTTGTTTTCTTTCGTCCAGATTGCCATATTATAAATTCCACATATATATATGAAAAATATTTAATATATCCATCATATATAAATGCCTTACCAGAAATATAACAGAGTATGATATTTAGATGAAATATATCTATGAAGTATTTCCAATAGTGTTCAACACTGTAGATGCAGAACACCAGGTAAAGGTTGCAGCAACACCAGGTAAAGATTGCAGCCAGGGCTATGGTGATTTCTGTATGGTATACAAAATTTCAATAAGAGCCCTTAATGAAATCACTATTCCATAATTTGGTTATGGAGATAATTACATTCTCACTGACTTAACACTGTGTGAAAGACAATAAGGGGCCATAACAGAATGATGGCTCAGTACAATTATTATATTATGAATTTGTAACAAACTATGCCGATGCCGCTGTATTTATAGCTGCCTCTGATCTGATTGGAGGAAGGGGTGCTGATTAATTAATGGAGGTTATAGGAGGCAACATGATCTTGCTCATATCTGCATGTCCTTCTTCTTTCCCCACAGCAGTGTATAAAGACCTGCCACAACCAAAACTCCTCCTATGGCATTGCAGGGGCCATAAAACTATTCAATGTCACAACACATAACCTAATCCTGATCCTGGCCATATGTGAGATTCCCATCTTCCTGTGCGCCTGTAGAATGTAACAGCACGATACTGTGAACTCCTAGAGCGTGGGCCGCGTCTGCTCTTTTTAGGCTGTGTACCCTCCTTTACCGTTGGTGTCCTGAATGATTCCGCTTGACGAAATGTAAGCCCCTCCCAGTGAGCCCGTGGGAGCTGAGGTCGCCCGGGGATCATCACCTGAGACTCGAACTCTTGACCAACAGGGAAAAACTGTCGAGGTATTCTGTTCGGACATCCTGATCCTCCATTGCTAACCTCATTACTTGTCTCGGTGAAATTGATTTTCATAATATTACTGAAATAAAACCCAAAGAGCTTACCCGGGCCACTGACGTTCTCCTGTTCAGATCTTGCATCCATCTCTGCGTGTTCAGAGAGACAAGCCTGGCTCATGGAGTACTCCTCACAATCAATACACATCGCAGTATTGTCAATCGCCATCCTTCCATCCGAGGCAACGGCGTCCGAGCCGTGTTCTGCAATAATATGGACAGGGCCATAGAGATATAAATCACAATATGTAATAAGAGTAATACATATTGTCTGATAACAGTAAGACCCATTGTTGGGACTACATAAATTCGTAAAAACGAATTCCCATTCATAAAAACATTCAAAAGCATTGATAAAATAACCATTTCTGCACCTTAAAGCTGATATTCCTGGTTCTACCAGCACTGTGACAGAAGCACTGTGGTATGTACGCAGCTGCTGCCCCTTTGGGTCGAGTCACTCGCTCTGTTGTGCCATTCAATCACTGTGAATTCTTTCCCAGCGCCTTGAAATGTAATGTAGGGGTTTGTTGCACGCACTATCACTTTCTCCCTGCACAACAAACATATACTTGTTTTACCAATGTTTAACCTAATAACTAATTTAATTTCTCAATAGAAATATTCAAGATTTGGTCATGGTTGAACGATTAACCTCCACGATTGAACCGAAACGATCTACCTTTCTTGCCCCACTTGGAAAGAATTCCATTCAGAAAAAAAAAAAAACAAAACATTGGGTTAGTAGTCCACGCACAACAAATCTCAGCCGTTTAATATGTGTGTTAGACGAATTTTTTTGGAGATATATGCCCGATGAGTAAATCTCCACCACCCATCCATCCTTAATTAGGGATTAAAAGGCTCCAGTGGCCTTCTACTACAATTCTCATTGTAGCCGCGAAAAATTAACTTTCTACCACTTTCTTTGCCGGTTTTATATTCTTCACAACAACAATTCTTCATATTGGATGGTTTCATCATGAACTATGGAAAACTCTTTTCCAACTTCTTCTTTTTACTCGACTAGTGATTGAACTCTTCACAACTCATTTACAGCTTTGCTTCAACCATTTCTTCAACAACAATTTTAGTGTGCGATTTGATGGGCAATAGCTCTTAAAACTCTTAGTGAACCAACATTTCACTTCCCCTCGGCTAGCAACTCTGTCTTCAACTCACAAGATTAAGACATGGGTCGGCAATTCTGTTTTCAACTAACAAGATTAAGACAGAGTTCTTCAAGTCATAGGTTTTTTTTTATTGAAACTGACTTTGACTTAGCTTCTAGCAGTGGCTTTAGCCAACCAGCTTACTCATCACAAGCTGATCTCAAAGCACAACTCCTTTTTTCTTCCTTTTTCTTTAGAGTGGAGAATCTACTCTCTCCTCTCCTATTTTTAAAGCTTTAGAGTGGAGAATCTACTCTCCCCTCGTATTTCTAAAGAGTCTTGATGCCTACTTTCTTGCTGAAGATTAATACCTGCAATCTTGTTCCCATATCTAGGAGGAGGCTTCGATTCACTTCCTACTTGCATGGTTAACCTGTTATGATACCATGGCAAAATTTACAGAGCAAGAAGTAAATAATATAAGCATCATAGTACATGGAGAATTCTATCCTCTTCTACATTCAAAATAGATTAAAATTTAGTTGCATTAGTTACACTATACTATTCAGTTACATTAACCTAATTAATCCCTAACTAACACTTCACTTCACATAGTATTAACTAAAATGAGGAGATTACATTAAGTACGAATTGATCTCCCAAGGGGTCATAGTATAAGAGGGTGTGGTTAAAAATCCCCACCTAGTAGAAGGCCCCTACCTTTTGATAGGATTTGTAGACCTAATGCAAGGGAAAACACCTACGATCCCAAGCACAAAGACAAGTGATAGAAGATAAGCCGTTAGGTTAGGTTAAGCAAGAGAGATAATTCCCTACTGCCGCAGCCTTGAGCAATATATAAATCCCCAAAATGCCTTCCTTAAATGATTCAACGTGATTGTTGGGATGGATTAATGGGTTCGCATGACTGTAGCATAGTTACAATATAAAGAACCCATGTGAGGAAGGCAACTTATTGTTCAAAGGCAACAAGTTGAAGGTAGATAGAAGCAATGCAGCTCTATCGGTATAGATTGAATGGCATTCCCTTCTGTAGTTGAGAACCTTAGTGAGGGATTTTGGGTAGTTATAACAATAAATCTAAGGATAGTCCAAAAATGAGTGTTGCAAACCTTGTCAAATGTGAAGGTCTCATCTATTTGCATGCTCGCTAAACAGATAAACAATAACTTATTGTCTCCGCTCATTACAAAATATCACTTGGGAAATTTACCTCATTGAACTACTTGGAATAAAAGTATCATAATTAATGGGCATATAAAAGATACATGTCTAATTTAAAACCTTAATCCAGAATTTTCTCATGGGTATTCTTATTAACATATGACTTAAAAGAGTTCAAGTGCATAAGTAGTGATGCATTTCATTGAACTACCTGAAATATGGGCAAATAATAGTATTAGACTTTTGGGTTAATATGTATTTCATCATCCATCTCAAGAGAAGAAATAAAGCAATTCTCTCACAACATTATCCAATTAAATATGAATTATACAGACCATAAATCAAATGCATCTCAACATAACAAATAAAACAATACTTTCAACAAATTGTCCAATTAAAAATGAACAATACAGAAGCAAGCAAATGAACAATCCATCTCATCTTAATAGAACAAATAAAACAAGACTTTCAGCACATTGTCCAATTAAATATGAACAACACATACCATAAAGCAAATGAATAGTCCATCTCATCTCAACATAACAAATAAAACAATACTTTAGCACATTGTCCAATTAAATATGAACAATATTGACCATAAAGCAAATGAATAGTCTTTCTTATTTCAACAAAAGAAATAAAACAGTACTTTCATCACATTATCCAATAAAATATGAACAATATAGACTAGATGAAGAGTCCATATCATTTCAAAGCGAGATGAACAATCCATCTGATATCAACATAACAAATAAAACATAAATTCAACACATTATCCAACTGAATATGAACATTACAAACCAAAAAGCAAATGAACAATCCATCTCATCTCAACAGAACAAATAAAACAATACTTTCCGTATATTATCCAATTGAAAATAAACATTATAGACTAGAAATCAAATTAATAGTCCATCTCATCTCAAGAAAACAAATAAAAAATACTTTCAACATATTATCCAATTGAATATGAATATGAACATTACAAACCATAAAGCAAATGAATAGTGCATCTCATCTCAATAGAACAAATAAAAGAATACATTCAACACATTATCTAATTGAATATCAACATTATAGAATAAAAAACAAATGAATAGACTATCTCATCTCAACTAAACAAACAAAACGATACTTTTAACAAATTCACATTTGGTCAAAAGATATCAGATAGCCTACCATACAAAGAGTTCTAGCATAATAGTTTCAATTAGATTTCAAGCTTAAAAGAGTTGCAATTAAATTTCAAACCTAAACGTGTAAAAATAAATATGAACAATATAGACAATAATCAAATGAGAAGTCCATCTAATCTCAACATAACAAATAAAACAATACTTTCGACACTTTGTCCAATTGAATATGAATACTATAGACTATAAAACAAATGGATAGTTCATCTCAACATAACAAATAAAACAATACTTTCAGCACATTATTCAATTAAATATGAACACTACAGACAAAGTCAGTCTCATCTAAAACAAATGGATAGTTCATCTCAACATAACAAATAAAACAATACTTTCAGCACATTATTCAATTAAATATGAACACTACAGACAAAGTCAGTCTCATCTCATCTCAACAGAACAACCATACCTTCAACACATTATCCAATTGAATATGAACATTACAGACCAGAAAGTAAATGAACAATCCATCTCATCTTAACATAACAAAGAAAACAATACTTTTAACACATGATACAATTGAATATGAATATTACAGACCATAAAGCAAATGAGTAGTCCATCTCATCTCAACATAACAAATAAAACAATAATTTCAACACATTATCCAATTAAATGTGAACATTACAAACCAGTAAGCAAATAAACAGTCAAACTCATCTCAACATAGCATATAAAACAATACTTTCAACACATTATCTGATTGACTATGAACATTACAAACCAGAAAGCAAATAAACAGTCTATCTCATCTCAACAGAAAAAATAAAACATTACATACCAGAAAGCAAAGGAAGAGTCCATCTCATCTCAATTGAACAAATAAAACAATACTTTCAACACATATACATTACGTCAAAAGAGATTAAATAACCCTGATAGAAAGAGTTGTACCATAATAGTTTCAATTAGATTTAAAACCTAAATATGTAAAAATAAATACCTAACACAATAATCTTGAAATTTGTCCAATAAATTTAAAAAACAAAAAGAACAGAAAGACTGCCCTTAGATTTGTATATGAACTAAACATCTAACCTACAAGATGCAATATTGACCATTGCTACTTCCTTATCAATAGGTGTAAAATGCAAAGTTGATGAAAAAAAGAATACCTGCCATTAAAAAATAAAAGATATTAAAAACTGGAAAAAAATTCTATACAACTCTCCCAATTCACATGCATCAGAAAATATCTCCTTAACTCGTTAAAACTCTCGCAATATATTTAACATTTAGGATTTTATGGTCAAACCTTACCAAAATCGATGAGGAGATAGCTGCATTATTAGTAATATACTAAGACTGAGAGCAAGCTGTAAATTGCCGCTAGAATTCAAGATCTCCAATCCGAACGGCGTCTTTAATTGCACTATGAATTATCATAAGTATTAATTTATATAGACCTAAATGAGTTTAAAAAAAATAAAAATACCCAAACATTCAATGATATAAGAAAGTACCAACCTGTTTAGCTGCTGCCATATTACTGGTCAAGGTTCAGGGTATATATCTTAATATATCTACTTGTCCGCTGTCTCGTTCCAAATACTCCTTATCGATCAAGGCTTCAAATCGCTTCTTAATTTCTTCAATTTCTGGGTTGAATGTCCTTCCAACTCGCTGGGCGCATTCAGTCACCAGATCTTTATAACTTAAAACTTTATGTTCTTTCATAATGCGCACAATTGATGCATCAATAACATAACGTCTATCAAAACATCTATCCCTACAAATATACTCACTACCATTTGTCTTCTCATCCAGCAATGGCATTGGCTTCGGAATTTTTACCTTCCCTGTTCTATCTGTAAAATTAAAATTGATTTCGAAATAATCAGTTGTACCTATAGTGGTTGTATCTGGATTCTTAAGAAGAATTTTGTACTTGTCACAGGCCAGGGAATATAACAGTCCGGCGGCTTCTTCGTCAGACAAATTCAAGTGAGTCCTGACTTCCGAATAGCTCAACTTTTCACAAGCATTGAACAACAATAATATTGCTGCTTGGTTAGTTGTTGCTATAATTTCTATAGGCCCTGCATCAAACTTACCAGTTATATTACAGGTTCCCAAGGAATATATCCATGTAAGTTTTCTAGGTTTGGCTTCTGTGGAATAAAAATCTTTGAACACTTCCACACATCTAACCATCTCTGCAGGTAAATTAATCTCAGAACTCTTGTATGTTGGCCAAATTCCGGTTCTCAAAATAGTTACATTAAACTCTATTCCAAGATGGATATTTTTATTATCATGAAGATATACTTGGAATCCACTCTGGCTTTGCAGTGATCTTCTCAAATCTTCAAGCATGTCCCCCATCTTCAATGCCAATTGGCCATCAGTACATTTCTGCATCAACTTTGACAATGTGCTCTGCTCAATTGACAATGTGCTCTGCTCCAGATCAACATTTTCACTTCTGTCGATCAGAACTCTACGAGTGAGTTTTTCTCTGTACAAATCAGCAAACATATATTTATCACTGAGATACTCTACAAATTCCACCACATTTTTAATTATATTATCACGGATTATGTTAGAGCCATCATTTTCAAGTACACTATCACATAATGTAGCAAGCCATTCTGCACTAGTAGTTCCTCCAATTACTTTATTGCAGGACAGCTCAAATGCTTCTCTTAATGCGCTGTAAAAAATAGTTTTGCGCTGAAAAAGATATGCAGCATATTTCATATGCTTATCACGTAACTCTATAACCTTCCCCACAAATGAAGCCACTTCCTGCAGCAATATAATGTTATCCAATCTTTGTGAGTCATGCAGCATCACAGCATCTTCAGCCTGTTTAACAAGTGGAGTTACTTCACCAATAACATACTGCTTAAAAATATTTGCAATTGATTCCCATCCATTAGGTATCCTATCAAAGAGCCCGTGCATCATCAAAATATCGTCATTCCTGTGGTCCCTGAGCAAAGCAAGGCAGCCTGAATGCCGATTCTCCAGAAAATGTGTCATATAACAGGAAAGGAGTCCATTTTCTACTTTGTCTAATACCTTCTGCTCGCTCGTCCCATGCAAATACCTGGCAACTCTGTCCCTTTCGCTTATCAGACATTCTTCAACCTTTGACATGTAGTCCGCATAGGAATGTTCTAAAATCCATGAAGCAGCCTCCCGAGAATAGTAAGCTCCGGTATGTTCCAACATGGCCACTTCAAAATCATTCGTATAGAAATCCATGTCAACCTCCACAAAAATGGCCACAACATCTTTCAAAAGAGTGCCATTAGTTTGCACTCCTTCACGCTCTCGATCAATAAGCGCAATCACCGCATCCTTCACATTGACTCGCATTACACGAAAGACCATGTCTCGGAAGTACATGATTCCCACTTCTCTAAGTGAAGGAAGGGAGCGTCTGGCTGTAAAATAGCGATCCAAATATTGAAAGAAGAGATTCATCCAACGCAGCATCGCTTTGTGAATGTTCCAGCGTTTGACGAGCTCTCTCAACATCGACTGATCATCAATCTGTTCATCCCTTAAAGCCGGTAAAACCATTGAATTGATGTACTCTCTGATGCAATCCGTAGATCTGTCATAGATAATTTGCTCTTTATCCTGATGCAATCGGTAGATCTGGCACATTTTGTAGACAATAGTACAAACAACCCCGCACTCGTCCGCAGTCATCGGACAGTTGAGATCTCCCACTTCCAGCATGCGTCTTAACTGTAGAATAGCTTTATGAATAAAAGCCCAACCTTCTTCCACCTCAATGTTGGCCTTTTTTGCGATAGCCAGTCCTTCTTCCAGGTTTAAGATATTGCCATCATTCGTTGTCATTTTTTCATCTAAACCCAACTGTTTCTGTAAAAAGTAAAACTTCGAACACTCCAGGGAGCAGCCCGCAACACAGAACAACCCGCAGCCAGCAACACAGAACAACACACAGAACGCTTTGTGATAAATTGTTGAACCAATTTATGTATTTATACTGATTACTACTTAACCAATTTCAAGGGTTTTGGGGGTGTTTTTGAAATTTAGTTGGAATCATGGAGAATTTTAGGGACAGGAGTTAATATTTTATGTGGTAGTGAGTTTAAAAAAAAACTAACGTCTAGTTATTTTTTCAATATACCCTGAGTTTTGACCCAAGTTTTGAGAGAATTCAAATCATATTTTACATTAATTAAAACTATATAATTTTTTTTAATTAATTGATTATTAAATTAAAATTAAGCCGTAGTAATGGGAAATTATTAATTTTAATTAGGTAGAAATATTAATTATATCTATTTAGATTTTGAAAAAATATTAATTTTCATATATATATATATATTTTAATAAATTATATTTTTGATAATATAGTTATATTTTTTACTAAATAATTATATTATTTGAAATGAGAATTAAAACCAAAAAAATACCATACAAAATATATTTTCATTATTATTTTTTTTGTACGAATCTTCCTATCCTGCACCAGTGACTTGTGGTCTAATAAATCGTGACCCACGAGCATCTAAGCCATCAAAGTCACTTGGGGATTGCACCCACGCTAGACCACACCAACCCTTAGCATTTGACAATATAGTTATACTTTTGACTAAATAATTATATGATTTGAAATGAGAATTGAAGCCAAAAAAATACCATATAAAATATATTTTCATTCAAATATTTTTTTGTTTTGTTTGCACGATTCTCCCTACCTTGCATGAGTGGCCTTTGGTGTAATAAACCGTGTCCCACGGGTATATATTTTCATTCAAAATAGACTGGGGATTGCAACCAACCTAGACCACACCAACCCTTAGCATGACTAGAATTTTTTGGTGTTTCCTCCCACCACAACCAAGTTTCGAACCTTGCAACACCTAACAAACAAAACCCCTCGAATACCAGGGTAGTGGAACTTGACTTATTTCTGTCAAAAAATTCAAAATCATATTCCACATTAATTAAAAACATATGATTTCTTTATAGTTAAAAACTAAAATATGAATAAACAAATTTAATTGTTTATAATTGTAATACATTAAAATTTATATTTAATATTTAATGAAAGACGTTAAACTGTTTTATAGTTAGTGTTATATTCACTCATTTATTATGCATATAAATTTAGTGGGTTTCTTATGATTTTCCACCCAGAATTGTTGAAATGCAGATATACATTGTTGAAATTGCAAAATTGGGTGCCGAAGGCTTTTGGAGGACGTTGAATCCATTTCTGCAAAATAAAAAGGTTGCAATTTGAACAACGAAAAATATACGATTTTAACAAAGATTTATGGCCAAATTACTTCAAAAATGACCGAGATAGTCCAAAACGTAGAACAATTAACCAATTCCTTAATCAAATAACTATCGATTATGATGCCTTGGTGTTTTAAATAGCAATGGTCTCCGAAAAGAAGTTATAACTAATCTATAGAAAATATGAGTTTATTTTAATTTTAAACTAATTCTAAATGATGTATATTGAACTTATTTTCCCTCGTCTAGAAGAAAAAAGACCCGTAAGGGTCCACAACATGTCACTTGGTGTGGGGTCAATCTCTCTGCTCATTACACCTTGAAGTGAATAAAATTGTTAACACAATAAAATTGACCACACACCAAATGACATGTTGTGGACCCTTATTTCCAAAGAATAATCCCATTTGTGCATAAAAACCCAAAAAACCCATTTCTCCTAAGTTCTAAACCCCCTTTGGACAACCTCCACCAAAATAGGGAATCTTCGTTAAAAATGAGGTGTCCACCAAAATAAGGGGGTTGTCCCGACAAATACACACTCCCACCTCAATTCAAAATTTACGAGCAGTCAAATTCAAAAAGGGAAAACCGCAAGTGGTTATAGGGTTACAAAACTGTAAACCGCAAGTGGTTATAGGGTTGTAAAACCCTAAACCACAATATATATGTAATATCCCCCCCCCCCCCCCATTTGATAGAAATGATTTGATAACCTACCATTTCGAAGCTCTCCCATCTTTGGTACCATTTTTACCATCCTCCATTATTCCATTCACACACACCTCCACCATCAATATCCCACTTTGCAATTCCCCTTGGCGGGTTGAGCACCCTTGGCTCCCTCCTACCATTCGGGTTGATATACTATATCTCCTTGAGATCGATGGTCATTCAAAGGACGGAAACATCAATGAAGGATTTCTAGCTTCTCGGCCACAAGGGCCCATATGCCCAGAGAGGTAACTCTATCCATGTAAATCCATTTATTATAAATAATAAATAATTATTCTTTTTTAGACATGGTTTATTGATGTGAATGGAAGGAATTTATTGTGTGTGCTTTGGTTTTCACTGCAGTAGATGTTTTACCATTCATATTTACGATTGAGTTTTTGCATGTTAGTATTTGTATTCACGGATCATAATCCATCCTACCTTAGGTTATATTCCCATTTGTATAGTTTAGTTCTCAGTTTATTGCTCTTTACCCAAATTTACTGCACATCCTTCACACATAGAGCCGCGAGAGATATCATCCTGCATGCTCTCTACCTCGGCTTCCTCAAGCTGGTATATCGCCCATTTTCACCTGTTGGAGTGAAATAGCACATACGACAGAACTAGCGACCATACTAGGTCGATCCCTACAGAT
Source organism: Larix kaempferi (assembly GCA_027924585.1). NCBI lineage: Eukaryota > Viridiplantae > Streptophyta > Pinopsida > Pinales > Pinaceae > Larix > Larix kaempferi. The sequence continues at coordinate 9,092,718 of BSBM01000259.1, read as the reverse complement.
TTGTGGTTAATTTTTTTTATCTTTGTTTGAATGTGTTTTATTGTATATTTTTTTCTTGTTAGATCTCTTAGTTAAAGTGTTTATGAGTATTGTTAGTCCCCTAGTTGAATTCTGGCCTGCAAAACTAGCGTAATCCAACCCTCAGACCCCTTGCATAGCCTTTTTTTGAGTTGTCTTTCAATTTTTTCAAACCCAGTTCTGGAGTGGCAGTTGTCTATGAGTTAAGTGCGCCCTAGGGTGCCCTTTTTTCCTAGTTAAGAGCGCTCCTTCCCCCACAAAAGGTGCACTCCAGACCCATACCTCTCTGTTTTTTTTGCACTCATGTTTTTTCATAGTGTGCACCCCATAATGCCTTTGTCCTTCAGGAAAAAGCACCTTGAGACTGACATTTAATCCTCTAATCCCTCCCGCAGGGGTGTAGCTCAACCGATGTTTTGCTTGATATGAAGGAAATGTTGTAAATGGAGGTCACGAGTTCAAATCACCCCGGCTTATCCGTGCTCCATGCTTGTGGGATGTGTGGGTGCACCTAGGGGTATAGTGGTAGTGGATGGGATTGGATCCCTGGACCCCGTGTCACGCGAGTACCAGCCCCTTCCCAGTTGCTGATTCCCCTAGTTTAAAAAACAAAAACCTCCAAGCCCTTTATTTGTCCCATTTCAAGATTTGGATTGACTGTTTGGTTGCATATTTGACTTATTGCAACATGATTTTTGCTATCTCTGCTTGTTCATTTCAGCATGATCAGTCTCTCTTATTGATTCCTAGCAGTATATTTCAGTTTGAAATAAAATAATTTCAATTCAATTTCTTTCAAGTTATTATTACTCTTCATTTCTTGCTCATCTAACATAGTTATACACACCACTTGTGCACCCAATCACACCCTGAAGATCAAAGTGAGACCAAATTTTTTAACTTAACAAAAATATAACCCCACTTGGGGACCAAAAATAATCTTATAGCTAGGTAGGGCACTAGGAGTAGGCATCCAAATAACCCCCCTTTTCCACTTTACACCTGAAACTTAGCAGTTCTCTATTTGGGATCCAAAATCCCCTAGTACTTTTTGGCATGGTTAAAGGATGATTTGTCGGGAAGGCCTCTCCCCGAGGAGGAAAAGTCATGAGATTGGTTCCGGAAGGCTAAGCGGAATTCCGCTCTCCACTTAGTTCTAAAGGACACCTGCTCGTAATCCTCACTACATTACCAAGAATCCATACGAGGGGTATAGCAACCAAAGGGATGAAACGATGAATTCTCTTTCTGGATGTGTCATGAACGGGGTAGCCTAGTTGTCGTTATTCTAGGGATCTTTTACCCAGGATCCCTCTCGGTATAGGGATATCCCTCATCCATTCAATTCTCCATTTTGTATTCTCTAACTGTGGATTTCATCACCCTGCAGGGGATACGATTTGCGTGAGATTCCATATCTTTTAGTTAGGTCTTTGCATGCTCTGATACCCCTCAGGTTATTGAGTATTTTTCATTTTTAGGTAGTTCTTATTGTTGGAATTTTGGCTACTCCTTGCTACTCTTCTGCTGTGACACGCGGTCGCAATAGAGTTTTGGAGTTTGTGGTTGTCCTAAGCACCACATTGTTGAGAGATCTCCTTCTACACACATGGAGGAAGTTGGAATTTTGAGCATTTTTATTTAATGTCCTCTACACTCACGACACTAGTCATCATTGATGCCCTGAGATACTCTCATAGACTGTGGGGGAAGTCCCCACAACACAGTCCATTAGACTCAAGTCGTCACGCTACCTTGAGGCACACATTTTCATCATCGGATATTCATCCCAACGCACCTTATTTCAAATATGATTCTAAGTTAGAGTAACACGTACCTACAACACTATCTAGCCCCATGGTCGGCATGAAACCCAACCTGTTCTATGGAGGAATTGTTGGCGGTGGACACCCTAGCCAACCTGTCGCCACTACATCATCTATCACGACCGTGGGATCCATGGGACCCTATATCCCTGCTTCCACGGGACCTACCCCTGGCACCACTGTGTATCCAAACACTTCATCCATACCCATAGGTAGCGGTCCCGTCCCGACAACCACACCCCCCCCCCCCCTCGGTTAGTGGCACGACCCTTGGGGGCACCACCAATTCCTTTCGGATCCCTCCCCCCATTTAGGTAGTTTGATTCGGATTTATGTGGGAACGAAATGAAAGAGCAGATACATAATCAAATACAAAGATATATTGCAAATAACACAGTCATACAGTAAACACATATTCTATTAAATGGCGGAAATAGAACATACTGTAAATAGAATAGCTAGAATGGTGGTAGCTATCTCTGAGAAGAGATGTGGCCGCTATGCTCATTCGTGCCAAGATGATTACAAAGAGAGGCCGAAAGGGCCTATTTATCATAAGCATGAGAGAAAGAATCCCAAACATCCAAAAACCTAACCCTAGAAGATGAACCGTCATAAAGTTTGCGGCCCCAAGGGGGTTAGTTGAACACTCAACTTCCCGGGGTCATGACTTTTGCATACGATCTCCGTTTGGGGCGCTCGATAGCCCGTTGGAAAGGTCTATCCGAGTTTTAAAACTTTTAAATGGGGTTGAAAGCATTCTAATGGCAACCATTTGGCCCCCCAAATCGTCAGAAAAGGTCGTTTGGGGCCTCAAAACGGACCCGGAAGTTTAGGACCCGAAAAACCATAGAAATATTACTAAAAAATTGGTAAAATGGGAATCTGTTTTGAGCCAATGGAATAGGTGGGTGGCCACCGATATCCATCTGGATCAATCCTCCCCCCTTAGGAAGCAATGGTCTCCATTACGTCAAATCCCTTATCATATGTCGAGCTGTGTGTCGAGTTGAGCTCCTTGTGCTACATTTGCTAAAGTGGAAAGGTTGCCTTACTTTAACATCTTCAGAGGGCTATAACTATTGAATAGTTTTGGTTGTTGTCGTATCCTTGGTCTGCACCAGCATGGATGGTTTCTTTTTGGAGGAGCACCTTGAATGCGTGGCCTTGCACATATATGGCTGTCCTAAAAGAACATCACATACTTCAGGTGGGGCCACATCACACAATACCTTATCTTTGAAGGGATTGATGCCATATGGTAGGCGACATTGGTCATTGACGCGGATCCCTCGTCCTTGGCTTAGCCATCCAATGGTGTATGGTTGTGGGTGTGGTGTTATTGGTAGCTCCAATTTCTTGATCACTTATGCTGATAACAGGTTCTTTTGGCTGCCTCTGTCCACAACAAAGTGTAGGAGAATACCCTTCACCCACATCTGTGAGTGGAAAAGGTGCTCCTCTGCCTCCGACTCTTTAGGTTCCTGTGGTTGAATCTACATGGTGGCAACAATGGCACTGGGTTCTACATCAATGATTTGCTTCCCTTTCTGCGCGGCTGTGAAATTGGGTTCTGAGTCAGGTGTGATCTCTTGGTTTTGTAAAAAGCAATCCTATGTAGCACCGAGTATAGCCAAAGCAGAGTATGTCGCAGCTTGTTTGTCTAGTTGTGAGGCAGTATGGCTTACGAATCTACTATCTCATTTATTTGATCTCTAGTTGGATGCTACTTATATCTATTGTGACAACCAGAGTTGTGTAAAGCTGCCAGAGAACCCGATGTTCCATGACAGGTCGAAGAATATTGAGATCAAATATCACTATATCAGGGATATGGTGCAGAGAGAAGTAGTGAAGCTCCTGTATGTTGTGACAGATGAGCAAATTGCAGATGTGTTGACCAAACCACTAGCCAGAGTGAAGTTCGAGTACTTCAGAGAGAGGCTTGGTTTTCATCAGATAGATGATACTTCGAGGAGGAAGTGATGGAACACATTTGTAGGAGCCATTCCAAACATGGTGGTAGGAGGATCCTTCCCATGGCTATGGATGTAAGTGTTGTGTGATATGCATCAGGACAATGCTATGACGATGATCTTGATGATCATACGATGATGATATGCATTAGGACGATGTTGTGACGATGATCAGGATGATCATGCGATGATGATGCACTGGATGATGATGATCAGTATGATCATGAGCATCAGGATGATGCTTCATGCGAGGATGATCAGGAGGATCATGAGTATTAGGATGATACTCTGTGGCCGTGGATAGGTTGTGCGATAAGCATATAATAGTACCCTGGGATATTTGCATATACTCTTGGTAGGTTTTTCCTATGGCATATAATAGATCCCTAGGAGGTCTGGCAGATGCTCTTTCAAGGTAGGTTTTACTTAGAGGGACATATAATAGCGCCGTGGGAGATTTGTAGATACTCTTGCTAGGTTTTTCCTATGGCATATAATAGATCCCTGGGAGATCTGGAAAATGTTCTTTCGAGGTTTTGTTCGTGGCATGTAATTTCACCCCCGGAGATCTTGCAGGTTGTGTTGGGCATGTAATCAGTCTTGGGATGCTCTTTCTAGGTTTTTCTTGGCAGCATATAGTAGCTCCCTGAGAGATCTTGCAGGTTGTGCTGGGCACGTAACCAGTCTTGGGATACTATTGCTAGGTTTTTCTTGGATGGTCGCATATAATAGCTCCCTGGGAGATCATACAGGTTGTGTTGGGCACATTATCAGTCCTCGGATGCTCTTGCTAGGTTTCACAAGGTCACATGTAATAGCTCCTTGGGAGATCCTATAGGTTGAGTTGTGAGCTCGTAATTAGTCCTTGGATTCTCTTGCTAGGTTTTGTTGATGCACGTAATCAGTCCTGAGATTCCACCGGATGACTGCTCACAGAGATGATGAAGACCTACAGGAGGCTAGGCCTACATCCATCATGAAAAAGGGTTGGCTCTGTAGAATTTCCTATGACGAGAAGAATTGAGAGATAGCCCCAGTGATCAAGATGACAAGTACAGTAGCAGCGATGATGATGCTCCATGATCCAGTGATGATGATCTAGCTCCAGTATTGAAGACTTGTGCCTATATGTATTGATGACCTGTGTCAATACAATACCTTCCTAGTTAAGAGGGAGTGTTGATGTATTTGTAACTTCGGAAGATATTCACTTGTATATTGTATGTATTACATTTGTACTTCATTGTATCCCCAACGGAGATGTATTATTCATTCGATTGGAAGTGTAATTAGTTGTACTTGCAAGTGCCACAAGTTATATTGTAAGTGTCGTAACTTATATTTGATGGTTTATTAGACCACCTTGATGGGGTTGGCCCTGTATGAGTTATGTGGGTCAAAGGGTTATTAGAACACCTTAGGGAGGTCGGCCCTGTATGAGTTATGCGGGTTAAAGGGTTATTAGAGCAACCTAGTGGGTTCAGCCCTGTCAGCATTATGTTAAGTGGCTAAGGTGGGGCCGACCTAGTTGAGTAAAGGTCAAGTGAAAGTAAAAGTATAAATAGAGAGTGTGACTCTCTCATTTGACATATTCACACACTCACTCACTTCGCATTAGTGAGAGAGAGGAGGAATGCGCACAAGCGGAGGAGTATGCTACTGGATACATCTATCTTTTGGGTTTGATCTTTGTGATCCTTGTATTGGTGCTTATTCTATCTTTGAGGAAGTTGCAAGGTTTTTCACCTGCTTGGTTTTCCCCGGTAAAATGCTTTGTGTCTCTTGTATCTTGTCTCTTGTGTTTGATATGTTGTACATGTTGTTCTCCCAGTTAAGATCCTAGATCATATTGAATTAAATGATGAAAAACTAACATTGTCTCATCATCATAGGAAGATGACCCCCCTTGAGCGCAAAAAAATCCCATACGTTTATGGAATTTTCTTCTGGTCTTTTGACATCTAGTTGATAAAAATATTGTAGACCTACTAGATATCTCACTTTTCTCTAGCCTTCCTAAACTCCTCTCGCTCAAGGAAGATAGATCTGACAAATACCTGTTTGGGTCTACCTGCACCATGGGAAAAAAGTTTATATAGGACCACAAGGCATAACGCCTCTTAAAAGGTGACGTGTAGCACCTTTTATAAGGTGACTTGTACCGCATTCCCTTTCTCAAAATGTAGGAATCCAAGTGATGAGGAAGAGGATCACTTTATCTTTCTTAGGAGTAGAAATTCATGCAATTATGAGCTGTCTTTTATTGCTCCTTTGGGTCTTGAGTCCCATATCACACCATCTAACTATCTTTGTCTTCATAGCCCTATAGTCTCTCTCATCCCATCAGTTTGGGTTCATCGCCTCGGTAATTGAATTACACTCACATTTAGTAAGATATTTATATTTAGCAATAATAATATAAAATAAAAATAACTAACCATTATGGAAAAATTCTAAAAGTTTTTATGACTTTCAAAACTAAGATCTTTGAGGTGGTTAATAACTGTTCACAAATCTTCAAAAACAATATTTTATATAATGTTGTGAAATTTGTATAATCTTATTCAAAATCTAAACTGAAATACAGACAGAGCATCACCTCATATAGATACAAACTCAAGATTTATACTTAAGGAAGTATTAGGTTTCTGGAGTGATCTGATACCATGAGGGCCATCCACAGAGCATACTCTTGTTATTCCTTTTCCTAAAAGAAGCTAGACTTAAGGAGAGACAAGGTTTTTGTTTCAATCTAATACGACAAAGGCTAGTTGCAGAGCATACACCTTTTATCAGACTCAGACATAGAGCAGAGAGAGACCAAACTCGAATGCCTCAAATGGTTCTCTACCTAAAACTTAGAGAGGATAGGCCCACTCTCTTATCTGAATGGAATCTTATTATGATAATCTGAATGGATAGGCCCCACTCATAGCCAAATACTTTTGAGATATTTACAAAACATCGAAGTATGGGGGACCATATAATTCTCGAAAGACATTGGATTGAGTATCATGTGCCTTTGAATAAACAAACCTCAGGACCACATGTCTATTCTGATGCATGTGGACTTCTATGCATATTTTAACAAGCCATTGTTCTTTCTTTTGAATGTAGTACTCAAGGATTTGATCCTCAGTCATCTTTGTCTACAAAATATCTTTGACTTGTTCGAGAGATTCTCCAACGTCCTAATTTAGATTATAAATAACAGTTGGTTCTAATGTTGTCAAGTTGATGCTGAATGACTTCCACCAGTCTCTCATCCAATCAGGGCCATAGAATGGAGGATCCTCATGGATATGTGTACTTTGATGTCCAAAATTTAGCATGGTATAATATGTTCTATTTTTATTTTCTTTTCTCAAGAAATTCCACCATAATTTTTTATATTTTCCATAAGTGTGGGTAGTACTTGGAAACCGAAGACTAACATCTTGATGTGGCCATGCTTTCAAAGAACGTATCCGGTTAATACAATAGTATTGATGGTCTACTTGTGGCCTGGGGTGATGTGTAGAGACCTATGTTGTGATTAAGTTAAGATCATGGTAGAGGTGTGTTAACCAATTGCTTACATCAGCTGCTTTTCTCAGGGAGTTGTTGTAAATCATCTCTAGTACAATACTGGATCCCATTGAATTCTTCTGAGTTTTGGCACTAGTCTAATAAAAGCATCATATCCATGTAAGTTAGAATCTAATACTTCAGTATGTCTCAATTCCCACCTAGGTTTAAACCAAATAAAACCAAACCCTAGAATCAACCTCAGTATATTCCGTGTATTAGCAAACCCTGAATGAAAAAATGCAGGTTTTTGGGAAAAAAGGTTACCATTGTTCCTCGTAAGAACAACTCAAAATCTGTTAGGCTGTCCGCGAACACTTTGCTCATGGTCCAAATCTAACTCGAATGCGGTGTTCAAATGGGTGGAACATACACCACGGCCAGAGCTCAAGTGGGGAGGGAACACCTTCCCAAATTAAATGCCAAAGGACTATGCCAGCTCGAGTGGGGAGAATTCAACCATAGTTAACTAAAGCCTTGAGCATGAACCCAAGTATCCTATCCATGTATAATATACATGCTATCAAAAACCCAATGCAAAAGAATACCAAATGTGGCAAAAACCAATGCCCCAAGTCCTCTACGGTGCTTCCTGTTCTCCACAGCTTATGCCTATCTTTGGAATGAATATCACCCAACTTCGGCACTGTAAATGAATCCGAGGTCTTATATGAGAGCAAAGATGTTAAAGGAGGGAATCCATGAAGCCAGTGGCGGGATGGTTAAAACATTTATTTTAACAAAAATAATAATAATCAAATTTATTATTTAAATACAAATAAAATGTAGTTAATTCATTAGATATTTAGTCATTATTGATTTCATCACACTATACATTAAAATTTATCCAAATTAATTCTTTTTGTAGCAATCCCAAATAATCCCACATATCATGTTACCTAGTAACAATGAAAGGCAGATGTCTATATCGAATTAAGAAACACTGGGTATACTTCATCGAATGGCTAAATGGCATGAGTTCCTCCTAGATAACAAGTTCTTCCTTAAAACTTATCACATTAAGATAAAGCACATATTGACATAGGTTACTTTATGTGATGCCCGCCTCAATACCTTAACTGTTTAGAATAATGAGGTACTAGTTTTGAAATGAACCGGCTAAGTAAAACATGAACCATTTGAATTTACTTTTAAAATGCTTGAACGACAGTTATAGAAACTATTACTTTAATTAATAAATGAATGCTCGACTGATTGAGATAGAATGACTAAACGTTAGATATGTTCAATTGATTGAGATAGAATGACTGAATGTTGGATATGCTCGACTGATTGAGATAGAATGACTAAATGTTAGATATGCTTGATTGATTGAGATAGAATGACTCAATGCTAGATATACTCGACTGATTGAGATAGAATGATTGAATGTTAGATATGCTCTACCGATTGAGATAGGATGACTGAATGTTACATATGCTCGACTGATTGAGATAGAACGACTGAATGTTAGATATCCTCGACTGATTGAGATAGAACGACTGAATGTTAGATATGCTCGACTGATTGAGATAAGATGACTGAATGTTACATATGCTCGGCTGATTGAGATAGAATGATGAATGATAGATATGATTTACTGATTGAGATAAAAGGATGAATGAAATATATGCTCGACTAATTGAGATATTATGATGGATGATGAAATATTTCATAGTGCAGTGCTACTAATGTGCGCTTGAGTGTGTGTGTGTGTGTAGTGGCAGGTAAGATGATTTACCAACTGATGCACAATGGAATTATAGGGGTCGTAAGAATGGAAAGAACACATAGGGGTATGACGACTGACTGTCGACCCTGGATTAGCAATCCACGCATGGGTGAATCCGTTTCATCTCACCCGGGGAAGCGTATGCCATACGGGCAAGGCCATAATGATTTGGTCATGTACGATGAGTTGAGAGGCGCGCAATAAGGAGAGCCTTATCCCTCGACATCCCTTAGTCTCCAAGGAGCGTAGTTGAGAGATCGCGGTAACCATTCTCAGTCGCTGCACAGTACTCCCCATAAGAAGGAAGAAATGAAACTGTCAGAAGGGCCCGCCGAAGAGGTACCTAGACAAGAACGAGAGGAAGAAAATTAATCAATGGTATAAATGAAAATTTCACATAAAATATAAGAAATACATTACTTCATTTTGTTATATTTTATTAATCTGAATAATTTATTTTAATTGATTTTATTAACTTGAAAAAGAATTGAAGAGATTGATTTTATTCAATATTAAATTTGATTAATTATGTTGATTGAAAAAGATTAATAATAAGAGAATTATTTTTATTCAAAGATTTTAATTTTGTGGATTTTATTAATTTAAATCATTTTATTAAAGATTCTATTTAATTGACTTCATTATTTTGAGAAAGAATTGAAATAGGTTATTAATAAAAGAATTGTTTTTCTTTTATTATTATTCAAGATTTTACTTTAATTAATTTTATTATTCATTTAAATTATTTTTTAAAGAGGAAATTTAGAATAGATTATACTTTTATAAAAAGAATCATCTTTTAATTCAATATTAATATTAGGAAAAGAAAGAAAAGTAGAAAGCAATAAGTCTAACTAAAAGATTGTTAAGTAAACTAAATGAGAACTAAAAGAGAAGTAGAACTCTTCTACACCTAACTCCCACTTATCTAGAGATTTAGGTGCACATTAAAGACATTAAGAAGACACATATATTTAAGAATATTGGAAATTAAAATATTAAATTAAATTAAATATGGGCATGGACATACACATGGCACACAGGATTTTGCTATATAATGAGGGAGGAGAAGGAGAGAAAGACATCTCTTGCTCCCTAATGCTGGATGGTCATCATAATCTCGGATTATGTTATGATCCTCAGAGTTAGGATTAGCCGGAACGGGGATTGGTAGATCCTTTCGAGAGACTATCTTGTGTGTTCTTACGACCCCACTTGCTTGGGGGTTCGAGGTGAAGAATAATAACCCCGATATAGTAGGGAGGTCAACCGAGGGGTCACTCAGTACAACATCAGGAAATTTGATTGGATCGTGCGGGAACCACTTCGAGGACTCCATCAATTCGCTGGACCAACCGTCGAAAACATGTTTGATTTTATTTTTATTTTAATTATTTTGCTAAATCTTTTTGATAATGAATAAATCTGAGTATATAGTTTTATATATTGACATTCATGTACTACAATAGATAGAACTAGATTTGTGGCTTCTATATCTTCTTCTGAAAAATCAAGTTTTTTTTGGGGGAACCTTGAAAAGGGGGTCTGTACATTTGGTATCAAAGCAGGTCGAGCCTTGAGGGCACCAGACTCATATTATTTATGGGTTTGTCGGTGAATTGTGGAGGTCGACAATGGAGTCAAACTACAATTTCTTCTTCTTCTCAACGAGGACTTCTTCAAGCATCTCGGATAAATTAGAGAGAAATATATTTTCCCTCCCTTATTTTCGTTCGATATGAAGATCGCACTAGTTCGAGTACTTGTTCTGTAATTACTTGGTTATGAAGTATAATATAGTTATTTCTGATTTATATGACTGGGTAGTCGCTGCACACCCAATGGGACTATGCTTTGTAATCTGAATCTCTAACATACGTAATGATGTAGATCGGAAATATCATTGTGTGTTGCATCTGAATCTCTAGCATTGGTAATGATGTAGATCGGAAATATTACTGTGTGTTACATTTGAATCTCTAGCATTGGTAATGACGTAGATCAGATATATTACTGTAGATTGTCAATTTCTGTGTATTATATTTCGAATCTATTATATACGAATAAAAAAAAATCTAAATGCGAAATTTCTGGGTATTGCATTTGATTTAGGACATGCAATTATTTTATTATCTAAACATTTCTTTGAATCCTTGGCATGGGAAAAAATCGAAAATGTAGTTCTCGTAGGAGATCTACCAATACGCGCTGAATCCGATCAGAACATTTCGGCCTGGACCTAATCTCCATCTAGTTCTCATGGAACATACCAACCCTGGAACTTATAGTTCCACTTATCAAAGCGCAGAAGTTAGAAACCTGTTACGTTATGATCTTCAAATATCCTTGTAGTTTCACCTGAATCGCACAGGCTACTCAGCGCCACTTAATCCATTTCTACCTGTAGGTTAACTTTTCAACCGCCATTTGTGTAGACCTCTCATCTCTCATATGGTGCTTCTTCAACCTGGATCCAATCGATCTATCTAAGTAGTTCGACATAAACACCACTTTAAGTATGGTTCCTCTTGATCCTAACAAAAAATAAAAATAATAAAAAAAAGGTTCAATCCCGTGTAAACTCTGATGCATTGACGATTCCCCTTCTGAGGCGAGTTCTGTAGTCGAAACTGATTTAATGATGTTTTAAGATAACTCGAAATCAACTCGAATCCTGTCGACAATCGTGTTCTACCCTGCTGCTTTCTCTATGATCAATTCGTTGAATCATGCACTGCTGTCTTACTTGATTTTGCTTTGATTTTGGTGGTCGATCTGGTAGATACAAGTTTTGTGCACATTTATGGAGTGTAAGAGCTGTGTCCCGTAACCAGTTGTGTATATCCTAGATTGTCGTACTCTGCATCTAGTTGTATGTGCTGCAACTAAAAGTAGCCGTTGTATTTAAACCTTTATTTTTCATTATTTGATGATGTGGACTAACAGTTGATATGATACAGATTAGAGGTAACCGATGTATACAATATTCCATTTTCATCCTTTAGTAATTTGAACTGACAGTGGTATATGCTGTAACATTAAAGTAATCGACGTATGTTGACTCAATTTTATAATTGTTGTAACTAACAACTGTGAGCATTGCAGCGTTGAAGATGGAGTACATAACTATTTTTCAGTATATGTGACAAATGAATACACAACTCCGATAACAATTGGGTTGGGGTAGTTAAAAGATATTAAGAATGAATTCTAGTTTTTGTTAACTAGTGTATATTTTTGTTGGGTCCAAAATTAAATACTAATTAAGAATCACTTGCATTTAGAATTGAATATCTCTTTTATTCATTACAAAATTCTGGAATGGAATAGATTTCAAAGTAGATAGAAGTGGAATCAAATTTAAGGTGTAGACTTTTTCAATCGTTTCATTATAGATTAAGATATCTTTCGATTATTCCTTGAAATCTCGAGTTAGCAAAGTTTAGGTGCTGTCGGTGCTAGAAGTCGAATTCATTTTTGAACCAGGTAATATCTTTGATCAATTCCCTTTAGGCTATGATTTAAGCATAAATTAAAATATGAGAATTTGGTCTATTGTCTTATATATAAAATATATAAAAGAAATCACAAATGCATTTTACATTAGTTTATAACTCCCGTGAATTGGAACATGAAGTAGTTCTGGTGTATAATTTATTATTTAGTACTAATAAAGTTTGGCATAAAACTTCATTTAACAAATAGTGATAAAGGATTTAAATTTGTTGATCTTACACCGAGCCAGCCACTGGAGGTTGCCGGCATAAAAACGTGTCCTTCAAACCGTGTGATCTAGTAGCACCCTCATCCGCATAACAATTCGACCTCTGGTGTAGTAAATGGAAGAACGACACGGCCTCTGTCAATCATGTGGAGCAATTTTGCTAACTCGCGTATGGGCGTAAATGCCTTGGGAGTGGCCTTGCCGTCACTCGTTGGTCTGAGTTAATGCTCGGCAGCCTGTTCCATTAAGTCTGGGTAGCTTGTAAGAGGAATGACTTCACGCATGAGATCCATCCGGTGGAACTTTATGTCAAGAGACAAAAGTATATTTTTATGCCTTTGTATTTAATAGTTAAGGAGCGTAGGTTTAAGTCTAAGTCATCATTTCGTTGTTTGGTGGGTTATGAAAGAAGTATGTGCCTTGCCTTTGACTTGGTTCAAGATATGAGAATGCAATTAAGGTATTATAAATTTTAAGATAGAGATGGGCTATGTGTATAATTACGGTTATGTTTGTAAAGAAGTAATTTGTTTATTTTATTACTTCATTTTGTCGAGGTAAAGAAGTATGTGCCTTGCCTTTGACTTGGTTCAAGATATGAGAATGCAATTAAGGTATTATAAATTTTAAGATAGAGATAGGCTATGTGTATAATTACGGTTATGTTTGTAAAGAAGTAATTTGTTTATTTTATTACTTACCTCATTTTGTCGAGGTAAGACAATGTATGATATGTATTAGCAATGGATTAGATGTATAGTTACAATTATTATATATAACTAAGTACATGCATACAATTTAGAAAATGGCATGAATATATGGTTGCATTATAAAAATAACCAAGCTAATCGTACTAAAGGAGTCGATAATTCTTAGGTATAATTACAATTATGAACTCATTGCATTTAGCCACTTAATTAAGATAGATCGTAGAATGGAAATCGGGTTATTACCTATTTGATTAAAATATTGACATCCTTCTAAGGCATCAACGAACGTGATATATATATATATATAAAGGATAATTATGGAGCTTTCAAAAGAAAACTTATTTATATACCTTATCTCTTATTTTCCAAAGTATTTCTCTTGTTTTACATTGACTAAAAATTTCTATTAATAAATTTCTATTAATAAGGAAAGGAGTTAATCTCTAGATTATTCCACCTGCATTAGACCGGAGTTATGTTTACTACCATGTAATCATACTTAAATTGTCATGCGTGGTGATTGAATCTTAAAGTTCACTTACCATACTATGTGGGAAGAGTGGTTAATTGATTGATGAAGGAATAAAAGTAAGATGGAGTTAAAATATTAGGGGTGGAATTTTTGGAAAATAAGTACATTATAATAATAAGCGAGTAGTATAAGGTAGGCATTGCTTTATGGTCAAATATACATTCTTCAATGGTAAATTTGTATTTATTTAATATTATCTAGAATAAATTTGTATTTATTTAATATTATCTAGAATGTCTATAGAGTAGAATTATGTTACTCATGTTATGTGGGGATGCCTATAAAGTAGAATTATGTTAGTCATGTTATGTGGGGATTTATGTGTATTTGTTTAAGTATGTAGAAGAAAATTTAAATAGAATATTACTTATTTATATATTAACTAAAATGCCTATAAGGTAGAATGTTGTTAGTCATGTTAGGTAAGTATTTGATTTATGTGTATTGGGTTAAGCATGTAGAAGAAAATTTAAATGGAATCTCACTTATGATATACTAATGTGGTTGGAAGGTTTATGTTGGTCTTAGATTAAAGTTGTATTTGTCTTGAAGAATGATAGAATATTGTACTCATGTTTGTTAATTTAAATAAAGTGAACAATAATGTATAGTTATTATCATGAATATTTATACAAAAAAAAAAAATAGGGGACAAAGCATAGTACTGTTGCATGTTAACTAACAATATGAATATTTAGGTCAAGGATGGGTGAGTACTTGGTAAAAGGATACTATTGTTAATTATGAGGGATATTAAGGTGAGAGTATCATAGAAATATTTTTTTACATGGAGTAAATATGAGTGATCTTGGACATTTTGAATAGAGTTGGTATAATTAACATAAAGTTGAATCTCAAGAAAAAAAAAACTTTTACTAGGAAGAAGGAACCGAGACAAGGATATTCTAAAATTTTACTACATATCCATGATGAGAATACTAGTGGGCGGATGAATTGGGAAAATTTACTAAACGATGGGGAATTGATGAATTTTTAACTCTCAAGACACGAAAAGGACTCTTTTTGTCGAGAGTTTGACAAACTATCAAGAGGTTCAAATAGAATTCAAATATGGAAAACAAGATATCGATGTTACCACCATGAAGAGGTGAATACAAGAACAATGATTTTGCAACACAACGACACAATTAATGAAATTACAAAACTACAAACTTGACTTGACCTTAATATGGAATGGGACTTGGCATACCCGCCGAAAGGGCCAAATGAAGATGATTTTTTTTTTTTTTTAAAGCAAAGTATGGAAATGATCAACACGACGAGTTGAACGCAATGATGATGACCAATCGGCATGGTGAATCTTAAATGGAAATATGACTAAATTCCATGATACGAATCGAGGAGACTATGACGACTCGCACATATGTGACGGGACAAGCCTACCGAAGAGGTCATATGATAACGAGAATGATGAAATGAGGTAAGGACATGATAAGATCATTGACGTGGACATGACTATACTGATGAAAATACTAATAGCTAAATTTTAATATGTTCAACTAAGTCATTAAGTACCAATGCTTGGAATTTTGTCAAACTGAGAACCAACACTAATAAAAACAATTAGGGCTTTGGATGTAGTCTTTTTGGAATTGGCTTTTGGAATATTTTTAAATCGCTCTTGATTTGTTAACCTATGATTATAACTTACCGTCAGTATTTTACTAAATATGGTATGACATTTATCTTCTCGTCTTGGAGGAAAAGACAACCAATGGATTTGAATTCTTGATCGGATTTGCTACGCAAAAAGATTGGATATACATGGTGTGGATTTTGATGCAATATAGCTTGTAGCTAAATTGGATATCGTAGATCTTCGCAGGACACTAGGAAGTGTAGGAAATCTAAGTTGGTACTCACAATTATGGAATGTATTATCCGATTGATATAAGAAGGAAGTTACAATTAAGTTCCTGAGGGTGTATTGTAACCATACTAGATGATAGGAAAACTAATGTTTTATAACCACTAGTGACTATGAGCTATGATTGTTATGCTAATTATGGTTCTATAAAAAGATTGGATACTAATGGTGATAATTGTCTTCCAAGCTAAGTTCATGACCTACACTTGATACGAAGGATGTTAGTACAAAAATATTTTTTCTCTTGGTCATGAGAAGAGACCCTACATTTGGGTTCGTTGGTGATGCATAAAGATTGTCATCGAAAATCCAGAGCTGCGGTTTTTACTTCTTCATCCCCGGCAAGAATATTTCCAGCTTCTCAAACAGGTTAGAATTATTCTTCACTAAATTTGCTGGTATAACAATTTGAATGATATTCAGGGTTCATATACTTTGATGATGGGTCGTGCATCAAGAATTTTATTGATTGGTTGTAAATGCTTATTTTCTGAAATCAAGGCGATGGCTTCGCAGGTATGCACTACGAGTTTGTAATCATGCTTTGAATTGTGAAAAGAGAGAAGTTAAAATTAGTTGAATTATAGAATCTTAATTGTGCTTACGTTAGGAAGAGAAGAAAACCTTACATGACTTTGTTTATAAAAATCTGAGATTATACTTTTAGCTATAATAAGTAAATGGCACTCTAGTATTTAATTATACTTTGGAGTATGAGAAGAGAGAGGTTGCATGTAAGATTGGTTTAGGAATGGTTAAGTTATGTATTACATAATATAATTTGGAAGGGTTAACTCTTATTTTGAAATTCAGATACTGTTTAAAATATATGATAGTTATACATCACTATAGAAAATGAAGAAATTGGGATTGAATATTTTATCCCTTATGTTGAAATGTTTCAGTGCTTTAAGGATTTTCGTAAATGATGTACTTAATAGTTTTGTTCAATGGAAAGAATTTGTCGTAGACGATTTCAATCCCAATTACAATTAGCGATGTCAAGGGAGAACTATTGTGGGGATTGCTACACTACGAAAGGTACGATTTAGTTATATTACCAATTATGCGGTTTATACGTATATGAGGATAGAAAAGAAGAAATGAAATTTTATTATCAATTCTGGATATATTGAAGAAATGAATGTGAAAAGGAAGTGAAAACTCACCATGGACGCACATGAGACTTAACTTCGGGACGAAGTTTTAATAAGAAGGGGTGTATGTGATTCCCGCCTCGGTACCTTAACTATTTAGAAGAATGAGGTACTAGTTTTGAAATGAATCGGCTAAGTAAAACACGAACCATTTGAATTTACTTTGAAAATGCTTGAATGACAGTTATAGAAACTATTACTTTACTTAATAAATGAATGCTCGAATGATTGAGATAGAATGACTGAATGTTGGATATGCTCGACTGATTGAGATAGAATGACTAAATGTTAGATATGCTAGACTGATTGAGATAGAATGACTAAATGCTAGATATACTTGACTGATAGAGATAGAATGACTGAATGTTAGATATGCTTGACTAATTGAGATAGGATGACTGAATGTTACATATGCTCGACTGATTGAGATAGAACGACTGAATGTTAGATATGCTTCGACTGATTGAGATAGAATGACTGAATGTTAGATAGGCTCGACTGATTGAGATAGGATGACTGAATGTTACATATGCTCGACTGATTGAGATAGAATGATGAATGATAGATATGATTTACTGATTGATAGAAAATGATGAATGAAACATATGCTCGACTGATTAAGATATAATGATGGATGATGAAATATTTCATAGTGCAGTGCTACTAATGTGCGCTTGAGTGCGTGTGTGTCTGGTGGTAGGTAAGATGATTTATCGACTGACCCACAATGGAATTATAGGGGTCGTAAGAATGGAAAGAACATGTAGGGGTATGATGACTGACTGTCGACCCTAGATTAGAAATCCACGCATGGGTGAAGCCGTTTCAGCTCACCCGGGGAAGCGTATGCCGTACGGGCAAGGCCATAATGATTTGGTCGCGTACGATGAGTTGAGGGGCATGCAATAAGGAGAGCCTTATCCTTCAACATCCCTTAGTCTCCAAGGAGCGTAGTTCATAGATTGCAGTAACGATTCCTGGTCACTACGCAGTACTCCCCATAAGAAGGAAGAAATGAAACTGTCAGAAGGGCTCGCCGAAGAGGTACCTAGACAAGAATGAGAGGAAGAAAATTAATCAATGGTATAAATGAAAATTTCACATAAGATTTAAGAAATACATTACTTCATTTTGTTCTATTTTATTAATCTGAATAATTCATTTTAATTGATTTTATTAACTTGAAAAAGAATTGAAGAGATTGATTTTATTCAATATTAAATTTGATTAATTATGCTCATTGAAAAAAATTAATAATAAGAGAATTATTTTTATTCAAAGATTTTAATTTTGTGGATTTTATTATTTTAAATCATTCTATTAAAGATTCTATTTAATTGACTTCATTACTTTGAGAAAGAATTGAAATAGGTCATTAATAAAATAATTGTTTTTCTTTTATTATTATTCAAGATTTTACTTTAATTAATTTTATTATTCATTTAAATTATTTTTTAAAGAGGAAATTTAGAATAGATTATACTTTTAGTAAAAGGAATCATCTTTTAATTCAATCTTAATATTAGGAAAAGAAAGAAAAGTAGAAAGCAATAAGTCTAACTAAAAGATTGTTAAGTAAACTAAATGAGAACTAAAAGAGAACTAGAACTCTTCTACACCTAACTCCCAGTTATCTAGGGATTTAGGTGCACATTAAAGACATTAATAAAACACATATATTTGAGAATATTGGAAATTAAAATATTAAATTAAATTAAATATGTGCATGGATAGACACATGGTACACAGGATTTTGCTATATAATGAGGGAGGAGAAGGAGAGAAAGACATCACTTGCTCCCTACTGTTGGATGGTCATCATAATCTCGGATTATGTTATGATTCTTAGAGTTGGGATTAGCCGGAACTAGGATTGGGAGATCCTTTCGAGAGGCTATCTTGTGTGTTCTTACGACCCCACTTGCTCGGGGGTTCGAGGTGAAGAATAATAACTCTGATACGGTAGGGAGGTCAACCGAGGGGTCACTCGGTACTTCGTCAGGAAATTTGATTGGATCGTGCGGGAACCACTTCGAGGACTCCATCAATTCGCTGGACCAACCATCAAAAACAGGTTTGATTTTATTTTTATTTTAATTATTTTGCTAAATCTTTTTGAGAATGAATAAATCTGGGTATATAGTTTTATATATTGACATTCATGTACTACAATAGATAGAACTAGATCTGTGGCTTCTATATCTTCTTCTAAAAAATCATACTAGAAGTTTTTTTTTTGGGACCTCGAAAATGGGGTCTCTACACTTTAACAAAAAAAGTAATAGAGGGAAATTGCATACCTCCTATCCTATGACTTAAAGATCATTTATACAAAATTTAAGAATAATGGTGGTGTCAATGCATTATCTAAATTATATTAACCCCCTGCATTCAACTCCACCTCAATTATCCATACTACTTGGGTACAAGAGCTCCTAAAAAAACTACACATTGGATATCCTATAATTTCTCTTCAATTAGACATTATTGATGACAAGAAGGGCCAACCATGGACTATAAGGAATGGTGTCGTCCTCTTTAAAAACTGCATATTTTTTCACCCTATGCCTTCTCTTACTACACACTCTCTTCAATGTGCGCATACATTGAAAATATTATTTTTTCACCCTATCGACCCTTCTCTTACTACCACGACATTGAAAATGTGTCAGTTGGGCAGAGAAGGGACCAAGGTTATCCTTTATCATGTTTAATGGGGTATCATGATGATGATAATAACGATGATGATGATGAGGAGGAGGATGAAGATGATGATGAAGACGACGATGATGATGACGATGATGATGATGATGATTGTAACAACCCTAATTTTCGGAGTCAGAGAATTTGGTTAAGATTTCATTCTTTTACACAATGAACTTTTAATAACAGATAAAGACATACTAAATCCCTTCTTAAACATAAATCCGATTAATCATCCATTAAAATTAGTCAAAAATCTATTGAGCCTGTAGGATAACTATTCTAAATAACAATTACTTTTCATTTCATAACTTTCTTATGAGTCCACTAATTCATTTAACATACTCGTATTAATTCGTAATTGTAAATCACCAACAATCACTTCATAAAGTTCTATAAAAAAATAATAAACATAGATACACTTAAACCAAGGAACTCATGGTCAACATATTACAATCCATCAATTATCCTTTCTTTTATTAAATCGCCATTCTTTATTTTACTATAATTGTTAAGATCCCATTTTATTTACCACCTTTCACGAAACATTTAAATAATAATGAAAGGATCATAAATCGAATCTATCTAGCATTTTTCCAGCTTTAAAACATCTAACTTAACTCTTAATCAACATTTAAACAATCTTAGCAACTTTTATCTTGCACCTCTTTAACCATTAATGATGGACTTAATTGTGCTTTGACAAAACTTAAATATATATGTAGGAATCATCATATGACTAAATATGACTAACTTTTACCTTCATCACTTGACAAATCATACATTTACACAGGAACAATGGAACCATCATAAACATACACGATACAGAGACTTATATAGGTGGTTCACCCCCTCTGGGCTACGTCCACAAGAAAAGTCACCTCTTTTCCATTATTCAAAAATTTATTCTTACATCATGCAGCAGCGTTGCTACAATACTCATCTTTTACTTTCTCAAATCCTCTCCCTTGAGTATTTCAAGGAAATCAACTCCACATAGTTCTTTTCATAGCTTAGTTTCTCGTTATTATAACACAATCATAATAAAATTTACTAAAACTATATACAGTAATAAACACCAATAACTTACTTAACTTACTAGGAGAGCTACGGGGATCAGGCATCTATAATGTCGTCCCTTCCCAATGGCTATACATATAGAGGAGTTTGAAATTCCCAATCTCTAAACAATAGCCACAAATAGGAAAACAGCTTATCAACATAATAAATAGGTGCAGGAATTAAACAAAGGACTCAACTCTTCACTGTCTTCTAATACCTCTACGTGTCCGTTAAAGTATATGTATAATTTATATTATAAAAATATGCATCTCTAGTTTTGCCAGGGATCCAACTTAACCAGAGTAAAGTATAATAGAGGAACCACCTCTCATAACCTACCGAGATCTTTTTGGACACCATTTGTTTTCTGACAGGGTCAATCATCAAATGATTATAGTTACCGTCTGTCTCCACAAAAGCTTATACATTCAGGGTGCTAATTTATCTGGGACATAGATTTGAACTTCAGCATTGTAAGGATACATAAGGAACATCTATACGATCCTGAGGGCGCTATTCAAATAAGTGACAGAGATCAATCTACAGTAAAAATGCTCGCTATCTCTTTTATATCCTATCATTTACATCCAAACTCACGCCGCGAAATGTAAATGTAAAGATCTAGAAAAGGGTCCATAATTTAACCCTTCACACCAACAAAGCTATCTAAAAGGAAAAAGTAACACGCTTCCAGTATAACAAAAATATGAAACAGAAATAGAAATTACCTGGGGTTCTGCTCTGGCATCTACCAAAAATCAGAGATCAATCCCCTGGTTAGAAAACCCATTATACTCAGAAGGTAATAATACTACTAACGGATTTATACAAAGGAGTCTGACATATCAATGCTATCCTGTAACATCTCCCTGATATAATTTTAGTATTATTTTGAGTAAATCATATTTTCTTGGAACATACCCAATTCTATAGTATATATTTTGAGTGAAATTTTGGAAAGAGACCATGCATAAATTTTTAATGCAGCCCATGCTTATCTTATAAGATTGTCTTACCTTAACATTTGATATATCTTAATTACCTTATGTCCATGCCCCATCATTAAAAATAATAATGTAATCATATACTCGAATGTCACCATCAATACTTTTAAAATAAATCTTCATACAAATCATAATTATTTGTCATATGTCACATTCCCAGATGTTCAAGTTAGAATATTGTTAAAAGAAATTAAATCTTCTTTTAATAAGGATCTATTCAATAAAAACATTGAGATAAGAAATAAAATCCAACACCCTTGATCTGAACAAGCATGTGAACCCTAGCTATTTCCCCATTAGATTT
Organism: Larix kaempferi; assembly: GCA_027924585.1. Taxonomy (NCBI): domain Eukaryota; kingdom Viridiplantae; phylum Streptophyta; class Pinopsida; order Pinales; family Pinaceae; genus Larix; species Larix kaempferi. The sequence goes on along the minus strand of BSBM01000259.1, from coordinate 9,070,515 downwards.
GGTACTAGACTAAATCTTCATTTGCTTATTCCTCATCCTTAACATACACATAATATAAATCAAACCATTTATCCAACCATGTTGTATTACGTACTTTACCATGAACCTCCCCATGACTATCTTAATCATTAAGAATAACATAACCATACTTAAACACCAAATATGTCTATAAGACCATGACATTGTCAACAAACGCACTTTCCCTACCAAGATCTACATTGGTACACTGGTATATACATTCACCCTTTATAAATTATCAAGGAGAATTAAGGCACATAAGAAACATATAATGAACATATCAGAAAACAAATAATAAGCACATCATAAAGAGAGGCAGATATAAGTGGTTCACCCAAACCTTTGGGCTACGTCCACGAAGCGTGTTATCTTATTATTCCTCAACCTCGAGGGTTGCATCATGCAACAGTGATTTACAATATGAAACTCCACTTCTCATTGCTTAACTCATAGAGAGTTTAATTCTCCTATTTATGATAACATCAATCAGATTTACAGGGGATCCTGTCCCTGTATTATCATTTCAAAAAAATGATTCTGATCTTCATAACCTGCTCGTATTTCAATACCATTTTTCCGAGATCAACAGAAATACACCAACTTAAGTACTACCATCCTGCGACCAGGGGTCGGCACTAGTTTCCTGCAACGTATATAATTCTTAACATACCTCTTGCAAAAGTAACTTTGAGTTGATAATTATAAATGAATTTCAGTTGCAATAAAGTATTTGGTTCAGTATACAGGACCCTTACAGTCAACACCAAAGATCACAAATGGTCTCCTCAAATTCGCAGCAGCACAGAGATCCGCGATTCCAACGAAACGAGATCCATAATTTCAACAACGAATCTATAACTACAATTTCAGTATACACAATATAGATAATTTCATTTCTCATGGATCAGTCAAGTCGCAAAAGTCTTACCCTGTTATATATATATATATATATATAACAATTTTAATTACTTAACTATATAGAATTTTATTTCCTCACGCTAATATCTATCACGGAGATGTCTCATGTAAAATATATCAAAACTTAATTATGTCGAGCTTCACGATCTTACTCCAATTCTCTTACTTAAGGAATATAATACAAATATAATATAGATGAACTCTTGATTACATGGCACTTCACTGCCTTCCATAAATCTTTATTACAGAGACCGATATATATAACAATTTCTTCATTACACTAATTTTTACTATGAAGTAATGCACAGATATTTTATCATAAGGTTCCTCGGGGATTAAGCGACTAACGCTGTCCCCTTCCTATGACTTTACAACCAATACAGAGAATAACAAAAATATTTCTAGGGATCAGCCAAAGGCTGTCCTCTCCTACTGTTGATTATGAAAACAAAACAGAGATTTGTCCCTCACGGACAGGGATCATCTTCCTAAAGCAACCAGCCAGCATTAACCTGAAACCCCATAGTTTAAGCCGTGCGATGATAGGAAATCGTTCTTCTAAGTTAACCAACAATCATTAATATCTAAGAACGAGGATTAATTCCTTCGATGACAGGGATCACGATTTCAAACCAGCATAAGGCAGAGATAATGACGTTTTCATCCAACAATAGTAAAAGAACAGATCTCATAACTACGGTCTCAATCTAACACAAGATCAATAGTTAGTAGGCATTCAACCTACTTCAGAAATGGTGGTAGCAGTCTAAGACATGCAAAGAATCCACATAAGCAGTGTCGGCTTCCTGAATGTCAGTTTTCTATCATTTGTATATTGCCAATACAATTGGCTATTTGAAAGGGCGAACTCTATAGGAACCGACCCCGTCTTTCATTGATGTTCACGCTGGAAGAAGGTTAGTTTTGTCGGGGTAGAGGCTGAGATCTATGCCTTTACAATTTATTTTATCTACGATATGGCTTCATCAATAATGATCTACGTTTCTGCAGTATATATATAATTCACAAAACAGAGATCTACACTTTGCAATCTATTCATCTACGATCTGGCTTCATCAATGATGATCTACGTTTTACAGTATATACGTAATTCACAAACTGAGATCTACACTATGTAATCTATACATCTACGATCTGGCTTCATCAATAATGATATACGTTTTGCAGTATATATATATATTTCACAAAACTGAGATCTACACTTTGCAATCTATTCATCTAGCTGCATGTTTTCCAGAATAGATATATATATATAGTTAGGCAGAGATCAGTCTAAAAAGGCAAGGTATTAAATACTTACCAGGAACTCTGTTCTTTCGCGGAATTAAAGGAGCTGGGTGCGTACTCCTTGGTCTCATCCAACTCGTCTCGCAGCGGTCAACTTCCTCTTGCAGAGATTACATCCTTCCCAGAAATCCTCAACGCCCAGTCCGCACTCGGCTGAGATCTCCATTTCATAACTTCAGATGCCCCCCGTAAACTCGAACTCGATTTCCCCCTTTCTATCCCCATCTCAGTGTGTACCCCCCCCAATATGGAGAGCTCCGTCGAGCATAAGAAATATCGCTTAACCACAGCCTCTCATCAAGAACGCATGAGTCATGCCTCATAAGTCGACAAGTGGAAACAAAAATATGCATTGCAGTTGTCGTCCGTGCCCTCTAACTAAATGTTTCGATGCTTCTTAGGAAAGAAGACGAGTCCCTCCTAAGTTAATCAGACTCCACGTGTCTTCTATTTCCTATAACCATAATTAGGTGGAAAAATGCTAGTACGCACAGGCTATGGTTATTTTGATGATAATTAAATTATCACTCTTCTATCCTAGAAGGGGAGAGTTTGGCTTCATTCATAAAAAGGGAAGGGTATTTCTATCAAGAAGGAAAATGGTGCGCGGTCCTTCCAAATACTACCCAAGGTCAACTAATTAGTATAACCCATTAAGGTTGGCGTATAATGTATAAGAAATTTTACTTCTCCACTGTATAACAAGTATACCATTAGAGTTCCTCATAAGCGAGGTTAACAATTTTTTAGAATTAAGGGAAAGGTGTAAAGAGATATATATATATATATATATATATATATATATTTATCTATCCCTTCTTTCTTCTAAAGGTGTTAAGTGAAATACCTGGACTCTCTTACAGAAATAAGATAAAATCCTCGCTTATTTCATCTTAGGATGATAGTTAACTTTGCTCTTAAGGAAAGTTACCCGGAGGAACACAAATGGTTAGCGGCTAATAGCCCTTGTCGTGAACCTAAGAAAATGACACATGTTACTTAAAGTGACAATTTAATCGCCTCCCCAATTATCTGAGGTAATAAGGTGATTCCCCGCCCTCTAATACTAGTTTTCTTAGGAATGGCTTGTAGTTCTTATGCTTCCCACTATCGTCAGCCTCTGACAACGACATAAGTTATTTAGTCTCTAAGTTTCATAATTTCCAACTTAGTAATTGAGCCTTATATATTCCAGGGTTTTGCTGGTGAGTCCTTGACCTTGAGCTTCACCAGTAAATCGGATACAATATTTAATTACATCTTAAAATAAAAAGGGAATAAAAGGAGGGATATTACATCCTCCTCTCGTTAAAAATAACACCGTCCTCGGTGTTCAATAAATTTTTCTCTTGTTCTTGCTTCCACTTTCATGACTCTTCTTCAAGTCCCTCTCGATCACATCTGCACTTTTCACTATACAACTAGAATTCAAAGAACCGTAAAAACTTATCATTAATTCCACAATCGAACTCATAACTATAAACAATGAGCCATTTTATTGCAGCATATCATTTGTAATTCATGGAATATCATTAGTCTTTGCTTGTGCTTTTATCATCACAAACACACTTACATCCAGTTCTCTAAGAATTGTAGACTGTTTAATTTATTCAACACATCAATCATTTGATCCAGGAAATTCTTGTCTAACACCCGAGTGCTCACACAACAATTCTTTCGAAATTCTTGCCTAACACTTCAGTGCTCACATAGCAATTATTTCACAGATTTCTTGCCTAACACCACAGTGCTCACGCAGCAATACTTTCTCTCATGCATACTAAGCAGCGTCCTGCCTCCCGCATATGCATTCTCTTATAGTTTGCCTAGGTCTTTACCGCTTGTTGATTCCTTCAAGAATCCTAGCGGGTGTCAACTCCTTGATTTCTCAGGAGTGTTTCAGTGCCTTTAACGCACTCTCGCATAATTCCCCTCAAGCCTTCTCGCTTGAGTCCAGGAATCTATTCCCCTCAAGCCTCCTCGCTTGAGTCTAGGAAAATCTCATTCAAATTCATCAATTATTTCGTCATATTACATTTTATAACCATACAATTTCTCTGACCAATTTGGTCTAGTGCTTTATTCAACAATAATTAACAATAATAAAAGCTGCAATGTGAATCTTTCATCCTCACCCCTTATTGTACCATGCATAATATATTACGCTTTTGTCTTTCGACAAGTTCCTCCGAGTTTTGGCCATCTTCCAAATTCAATTGTTAGTAACACTTTATATAACAAAATCAAATATTTGTAAATAAGAAAATCATTTGTTCTTCATACTACAATATCCATACTTGATCATCTGAAGTAAACGTTTTTCTCCTTCCAAGTCTTAATAGGATTACATAATTCCTTGAACACGAAATAATATTCTTCTTATGATGACTCATGGACATGATGATTTCTTAACCTCGAATGTTATCCTTCACTATTTCAAACACACTTCCTATTTTAGTTATACAACCAACATCACATAGAAATCACCAATTTTCTAAGACATACTTGCATACCTTATAATGACAACCATATACATTTGTAAGGGTGGCCGCATATCTTCTTATTATAAGATCCTCATATGTCGAGGTACCAGTTTACCTGTATCATCACACATTAGTATTACACTAAATATCACCTGCATCTATATATCCCATTTTACCTCTTGACTATTGTAGTGATGTGTGGGAATATAGCATTCTGCTCGACCACAACATTAAATGTGTTAGTCGTAAAAGAAAAACTGTAATTAAATCATAAGAGCAATCATGCATAAAACATATGTCAATCATCACCTTGACTTATTTCATCAATTACTGTTAAATATTACTTCTGATCTATCATGGAACTTCCATGATCTTAACGGTTTTTCCTTAACTCCTAATGCGGATTTAAAACAGTCATTATAAAAACATCAGAGAATTTAAAGTGTCATGTATTACCATTCCGTGGCGGTTCTCGTTTTGCAAAACTTTTATTCATACAATAACACATACTCACCATTAATTACATCTATGCATTCATTATGTGAGCAACATGATTAACTATAGTTTTATTTCTTAACCCAAATAATCATTTTGACACCACATATAACATATGTATAAAGCCATTTTGAATGATAAATTTAAAATGTTGACATAACTAGGAAGTTCTGGTAACATACATATAGCCGAACTAACCTTCCACAAGAAATGTTCATCTTTATATATGAAAGGAACTTGATAGTTCCTAGCACAATCAAAACATTAGACCATCTTCTTTAGTCAGGTATTAGCATATATACTTACTTTATAAACGACTTAACAGATATAAGTTGCTTATTTTATCTATCTGAATCTCATATTCGGAAATCCTGACAAATTGATCAATAGAATTCGATTAGTCAGAAACAATTAACAAAATGTATCAACCCTATTCTCCCATATGACGCGTTTACTGAAACTGAGAGATATCCACTCCTAAGAGTAACAATAAAGGTAGAGAAGGTAATAAGTATTTAAGACGAATTATCCAATCAACAGATTTAGGAGAGCTCCTCCGTTTAGCACATTCACAACTAGGATGACTTTCAATATACGAAGACTCCTTCCACAAAACCATAACCGTTATCATGCTAACGATTATTTTTCTCGTCGTCCAATGAATTCTAATTTGTAAAATAGGAGGATATATTCATCAGCTAATATTTACCAATAATAGATTGTTCATCTCCATAATGAAACATATACTATCCTTACCTACAAACAATGTTGCGCCATTATAATGCTTTCACCAAATGAAACATACTTACTTGCAATTCAATGACGACTTGTAAGCTACCTGTTGTCGATCCGTTGAAATGAAATTTTCTATTGCGTCTTGTGTCGCCAGTTCGACTAGCTCATATATGTTTCCCCCACTGAGCCCAAATAAGCCCGAGTGTTTGCAACCTGCGCTCTGGCGGAAGAAACTTGAAGTCGAGTTCTGAGATTCATTTTCCCTCCTCCGGTACAATCCATGCATCCAAAATGAAACGAAAACAATTGATTAGTAAACTTAACAACCTTCATACTCACTTATCGCATGTTGAGCTCATTAGGCCCTAGTGTTGTAACCTAATGCTCTAATACCATCTGTAACATCTCCCTGATATAATTTTAGTATTATTTTGAGTAAATCATATTTTCTTGGAACATACCCAATTCTATAGTATATATTTTGAGTGAAATTTTGGAAAGAGACCATGCATAAATTTTTAATGCAGCCCATGCTTATCTTATAAGATTGTCTTACCTTAGCATTTGATATATCTTAATTACCTTATGTCCATGCCCCATCATTAAAAATAATAATGTAATCATATACTCGAATGTCACCATCAATACTTTTAAAATAAATCTTCATACAAATCATAATTATTTGTCATATGTCACATTCCCAGATGTTCAAGTTAGAATATTGTTAAAAGAAATTAAATCTTCTTTTAATAAGGATCTATTCAATAAAAACATTGAGATAAGAAATAAAATCCAACACCCTTGATCTGAACAAGCATGTGAACCCTAGCTATTTCCCCATTAGATTTGGTACTAGACTAAATCTTCATTTGCTTATTCCTCATCCTTAACATACACATAATATAAATCAAACCATTTATCTAACCATGTTGTATTACGTACTTTACCATGAACCTCCCCATGACTGTCTTACTCATTAAGGATAACATAACCATACTTAAACACCAAATATGTCTATAAGACCATGACATTGTCAACAAACGCACTTTCCCTACCAAGATCTACATTGGTACACTGGTATAGACATTCACCCTTTATAAATTATCAAGGAGAATTAAGGCACATAAGAAACATATAATGAACATATCAGAAAACAAATAATAAGCACATCATAAAGAGAGGCAGATATAAGTGGTTCACCCAAACCTTTGGGCTATGTCCACGAAGCGTGTTATCTTATTATTCCTCAACCTCGAGGGTTGCATCATGCAACAGTGATTTACAATATGAAACTCCACTTCTCATTGCTTAACTCATAGAGAGTTTAATTCTCCTATTTATGATAACATCAATCAGATTTACAGGGGATCCTGTCCCTGTATTATCATTTCAAAAAAATGATTCTGATCTTCATAACATGCTCGTATTTCAATACCATTTTTCCGAGATCAACAGAAATATACCAACTTAAGTACTAGCAGCCTGCGACCAGGGGTCGGCACTAGTTTCCTGCAAGGTATATAATTCTTAACATACCTCTTCCAAAAGTAACTTTGAGTTGATAATTATAAACGAATTTCAGCTGCAATAAAGTATTTGGTTCAGTATACAGGACCCTTACATTCAACACCAAAGATCACAAATGGTCTCCTCAAATTCGCAGCAGCACAGAGATCCGCGATTCCAACGAAACGAGATCCATAATTTCAACAACGAATCTATAACTACAATTTCAGTATACACAATATAGATAATTTCATTTCTCATGGATCAGTCAAGTCGCAAAAGTCTTACCCTGTTATATATATATATATATATATAACAATTTTAATTACTTAACTATATAGAATTTTATTTCCTCATGCTAATATCTATCACGGAGATGTCTCATGTAAAATATATCAAAACTTAATTATGTCGAGCTTCACGATCTTACTCCAATTCTCTTACTTAAGGAATATAATACAAATATAATATAGATGAAATCTTGATTACATGGCACTTCACTACCTTCCATAAATCTTTATTACAGAGACCGATATATATAACAATTTCTTCATTACACTAATTTTACTATGAAGTAATGCACAGATATTTTATCATAAGGTTCCTTGGGGATTAAGCGACTAACGCTGTCCCCTTCCTATGACTTTACAACCAATACAGAGAATAACAAAAATATTTCTAGGGATCCGCCAAAGGCTGTCCTCTCCTACTGTTGATTATGAAAAAAAAACAGATATTTGTCCCTCACGGACAGGGATCATCTTCCTAAAGCAACCAACCAGCATTAACCTGAAACCCCATAGTTTAAGCCGTGCGATGATAGGAAATCGTTCTTCTAAGTTAACCAACAATCATTAATATCTAAGAACGAGGATTAATTCCTTCGATGACAGGGATCACGATTTCAAACCAGCATAAGGAAAAGATAATGACGTTTTCATCCAACAATAGTAAAAGAACAGATCTCATAACTACGGTCTCAATCTAACACAAGATCAATAGTTAGTAGGCATTCAACCTACTTCAGAAATGGTGGTAGCAGTCTAAGACATGCAAAGAATCCACATAAGCAGTGTCGGCTTCCTGAATGTCAGTTTTCTATCATTTGTATATTGCCAATACAATTGGCTATTTGAAAGGGCGAACTCTGTAGGAACCGACCCCGTCTTTCATTGATGTTCACGCTGGAAGAAGGTTAGTTTTGTCGGGGTAGAGGCTGAGATCTATGCCTTTACAATTTATTTTATCTACGATCTGGCTTCATCAATAATGATCTACGTTTCTGTAGTATATATATAATTCACAAAACAGAGATCTGCACTTTGCAATCTATTCCTCTACGATCTGGCTTCATCAATGATGATCTACGTTTTACAGTATATACGTAATTCACAAACTGAGATCTACACTGTGTAATCTATACATCTACGATCTGGCTTCATCAATAATGATATACGTTTTGCAGTATATATATATATATATTTCACAAAACTGAGATCTACACTTTGCAATCTATTCATCTAGCTGCATGTTTTCCAGAATAGATATATATATATAGTTAGGCAGAGATCAGTCTAAAAAGGCAAGGTATTAAATACTTACCAGGAACTCTGTTCTTTCGCGGAATTAAAGGAGCTGGGTGCGTACTCCTTGGTCTCATCCAACTCGTCTCGCAGCGGTCAACTTCCTCTTGCAGAGATTACATCCTTCCCAGAAATCCTCAACGCCCAGTCCGCACTCGGCTGAGCTCCTTCCCCTTCTATCCCCATCTCAGTGTGTACCCCCCCATATGGAGAGCTCCGTTGAGCATAAGAAATATCGCTTAACCACAGCCTCCCATCAAGAACGCATGAGTCATGCCTCATAAGTCGACAAGTGGAAACAAAAATATGCATTGCAGTTGTCGTCCGTGCCCTCTAACTAAATGTTTCGATGCTTCTTAGGAAAGAAGACGAGTCCCTCCTAAGTTAATCAGACTCCACGTGTCTTCTATTTCCTATAACCATAATTAGGTGGAAAAATGCTAGTATGCACAGGCTATGGTTATTTTGATGATAATTAAATTATCACTCTTCTATCCTAGAAGGGGAGAGTTTGGCTTCATTCATAAAAAGGGAAGGGTATTTCTATCAAGAAGGAAAATGGTGCGCGGTCCTTCCAAATACTACCCAAGGTCAACTAATTAGTATAACCCATTAAGGTTGGCGTATAATGTATAAGAAATTTTACTTCTCCACTGTATAACAAGTATACCATTAGAGTTCCTCATAAGCGAGGTTAACAATTTTTTAGAATTAAGGGCAAGGTGTAAAGAGATATATATATATATATATATTTATCTATCCCTTCTTTCTTCTAAAGGTGTTAAGTGAAATACCTGGACTCTCTTACAGAAATAAGATAAAATCCTCGCTTATTTCATCTTAGGATGATAGTTAACTTTGCTCTTAAGGAAAGTTACCCGGAGGAACACAAATGGTTAGCGGCTAATAGCCCTTGTCGTGAACCTAAGAAAATGACACATGTTACTTAAAGTGACAATTTAATCGCCTCCCGAATTATCTGAGGTAATAAGGTGATTCCCTGCCCTCTAATACTAGTTTTCTTAGGAATGGCTTGTAGTTCTTATGCTTCCCACTATCGTCAGCCTCTGACAACGACATAAGTTATTTAGTCTCTAAGTTTCATAATTTCCAACTTAGTAATTGAGCCTTATATATTCCAGGGTTTTGCTGGTGAGTCCTTGACCTTGAGCTTCACCAGTAAATCGGATACAATATTTAATTACATCTTAAAATAAAAAGGGAATAAAAGGAGGGATATTACATATCCCATGAGAGAAACCGCTCTTCTAAGGAAGATCATATCTTGAACCTACGCCTTAATCAAATAAGGTAGTAAGGTAGAGGTCACAGGGTAAATAATAAATATCTACCTGGTCTAAAATCTGCATGACGCAAACCAAACAGAGGCAAACGTATCTCTAGACAAACCAATTCTAGCATATCGGAGTGAATAAGCCAAATCAGGTTGTATAGGATACAGACAACCCAGATCAAAATGTATCTCTAGCTACGATAAAGGAAGATTGAAAAGAGATCCAAACCCAGGTTTTCAGGAAGCAGAACATAGATGAGAACGTAACTCTAGAAAGCGAATTTCTAGAAGATTAGATTGATTAAGAACCTGATCAAGATTTAACCTCTAGATTTTTCTAAAATCCTAACCGAGTTCTATTCCTAGCAGTTCAGCCAACTACACAGTTTTAAAACTAAAGGTTTGGCAGATCATGATACTATGGCTTCTCAAGTATCTTCGACAACCTAGTACAACAATATATTTACATGGATCTCATGTGATAACCATCCAGGATAGAATATATATAAATATATAAGTGTGGTTCTCTGAAATTTAGATCTAGTATAAAAGTAAAACAAGTTTCTGCAATTTTTCTCAATACAACACACAAAATACAAGCATAGTTTCATTGCTACCCTATTCTATCATAACCTGTGTATCAAGATCTCATAATTTCATGCTAACGTTAATATTCACGCCTCCGCCTGAACAATCAACACGCTAATACCTTCAACAAAACAGATCCGTGTTTATTCATCTCCCTTCATTAAAATCCCATTAGTATCTATGTATAAAAGAAAACTGAGATAGCTCAGCCGTGAACCGAGAACTATCTCAGCCGAGGGCGCCGTTCCCATTCAGCAGGTAATACAGTTATTCATCCTCGTGGAGACTTCCTATCAAAGTTTAATTCAAGAAAAACTTGGCATGGTTAAGTCGTTTTACCTCAAAGCGAACCATGGCGGATATATCCTAAATCATACCTCGTCATTTGCCTTCTATTCTCTATTTCCATGAGGATTGATTTAGAGGATAGGGAACGCCGTCGCCTCCAACAATACAAGGATCGTGAATCACTCTTTTCTTTTTCTCTCCCCCCCTTGAGCCGTCCCTCTTGATCTCTTAAAAAGGAATCATCTGAAAATATCTTTCCCCAAGCGTATCTGAAAATATCTTCCCCAACCGTATCTGGAAATATCTTCCCCAAACGTATCTGCAAATATCTTCCCCAAACGTATCTCAAAATATCTTCCCCAAGCGTATCTGGAAATATCTTCCCCAAACGTATCTCAAAATATCTTCCCCAAGCGTATCTTCTCCTTGTAGTGTCCGCCTCGGTTAGACGAGTCACCGGACAGATGGAGTTCTTGGAGACAATGCCATGTATGCTGGAGGTTGGGAGTTCAAAATAGCGAGAAAAGGCCACTCATCCTCCTGTGAGTTTATGGTTTATCGAACCACTTACAATGCTAACATTAACAACGTCCATAGCATTTGGATTAAGTAACGGATGCAGATTGCTCTCCAATCTTAGAGCCGAAAGGATTATGGGAAATAACACGATAAGAGGTTGGATCCACTATGGAGAGGGAACCGTAGCTCAGAATCAAAGCTGGCAACTAATATCCACTCAAGAATTGCTACCTTAATGCTTGAGGAGCACCGAATTGAATAGCAGGTTGTGGCACAAGTATGTTAGTGCCAAGTGCCTTGCAAAAACCAAGCTTCATCTTATGAAATCCCAAGCATATCACACTAGAAAAGAGTTCAATGAAGTGTAGAGTGCTCCGATCACCATGAACTGATCCAAATATCAATTACAATTACAAGTGTATAGGTTATAAAGGAGGGATATCACATCCTCCTCCCCTAAAAATAACACCGTCCTCGGTGTTCAGGCTTTTCAGAAATTCGTCCTTTCCTCTTGAGTCTTATTTTTTCTTGCATCATGAATTTGGGTTTTGACCTTATTTGAACTTTCAAGCTTTCTGCATGTCGTTATGGCTAATAACGTGTATTTTTATGCAATAAAATCGGATTCAAATAAACTTTGTTCAGTAAAACTATCATCAATTCAATAATCAAAAATTATAAACAATGAGTCCCTTTATTTCAACCTAACATTTGCAATTCACGGAATATTTTATTTTTCCTTTATTATCATAAGCACACATAAATCCAGCATTCAGGAGGTGTAGATTGTTATTTTACACAAAACACATCATTTACTTGATCCAGGAAATTCTTTCCTAACACCCGAGTGCTCACACAGCAAATCATTCAGAGATTTCTTGCCTAACACCATAGTGCTCACGCAGCAATACTTTCTCTCATGCATACTAAGCAGCGTCCTGCCTCCCGCATATGCATTCTCTTATAGTTTGCCTAGGTCTTTACAACTCGCCGATTCCTTCGCGAATCCTGGCGGCTGTCAACTCCCTGATTTCTAGGGAGTGTTTCAGTGCCATTACTGCACTCTTACATAATTCCCCTCAAGCCATCTTGCTTGAGTCCCGGAATTTTGTTTCCCCTCAAGCCTCCTCACTTGAGTCTTAGGAGAATCTCTTTCAATTTATCAATTATTTCGTCATATACATTTTGTAACCATACGATTACTCTGACCCATTTGGGCCCAGATCTTTATTCAATCAATAATTATCAAACTTAAAGAATAAATAACAGTTATGACGTGGATCTTAAATCCTCACCCCCTTATTTTACGATGCATAATATTTATGCTCTTGTCTTTCCACCAATCTCCACAGAATTTTGACCATATGCCAAATTCACCTCCCAAGGCGAATTTCCATGATCATAAGTTCTTCTTCAAAATAATGGATTCATCTTTATATTACTCTCGGTAATACGCAAACCTGAAATGTGCCACCAATACATGTTACACCATTTCATCATAAGTAAACATAATCAAATGGCAAAATAATTCATGACACATAATGAGAACCGGTGAGAGTTATTTCGGCGGTAACTTCCTTCCTTCTTAGAAATTTCAGAGACTAGAATTTAAACCCTAATTTGTCAAGTCTCATAATTTATTTGGAAGTACGTTATGTCTTTCCATTTCTCATATGATCCCTATTTAGATATTCAACGTTTGTATGCCGCTAACATCATGTAAGTAATAATACATTATTTTACATATATTATACTTGCACACCTTTATAACGATGACTACATACCTTCTTGTTATGTGGCCCACTTATGCTAAGGTACAAGTTTACTTGTCTTAACACATCCTATGCTCAAAATTTTATGGAATCCATATATCAAATAAAATAGAAATCAAGGTGCCCATGCATACATTGTATACTTCTCAAACACAACCTTTAAAATAAACACTCAAGTGTCCCAATATTCCACAATAAAGAACACTAAAGTAAGGAATATAAAATGAACTCATTCATTTTTGTCATATGCATCATATTAACTACTCAGAATACACATGTAGATCTTTTATGTAATTATAACCCTTTTCTTTTGTTTGAATCTACCGGAAAGGTTACAAGCATGCTTCCATGTCACACATCAATACTATGAAAATCATATCTTAGCATGAAGGTAATTAGTAAGGAGATTATTTAACAATTGTTCTCCTGTATGATCTAACCATCTCCTAGTTATAGAACTTCACACTAATTAAAGTTGTTTTCTTTGCAAAAAATATTTTAGCTACCTTTCGTCTAGTGAGGCTATACTTCCTATGGAATACTATTTTAGCAATTATAACAATTTCATCATTCTTAGTTGATACCTAGGTAACGTAGTGGAATTTTTATCATCAACATAGTTTACACTTTCTTCATAACTAGAAGATATTAATCACCTTAGTTACCTGCTTTAATCCCATTGACTCCTCTTGCAGCAAGTACCTTTACAATATTCATCATTAAGGATCAATAGCATTTTACAATTTACAAACTTGCGCTCGAAAGTAACTTGTTCAATACCAACCCAATTTTCTCAAATCTTAAAGGACCTTTAAACTTGTCTTAAATCCTACTTAATGGATCTTTTACAGATCTAGGATGCTTAGATTGTTCATCTAAATTATAAGAGTTATTCCTTGCAGCAACATAAAGATGTCAGAAATTACTGCATTCTACTAACTTGTATGAGTATTTTATGTTGGTTCTAGGTTTCCAATACTCTTATTCGTACTACAAATCATACTCTTGATTTCCGTCTACCCATTTAATACGTGAACCACTATAATTTTATCCCTTAACAAAATAATCATTTTGACAGATATATAATTGTACACGGATAGCAAGTCATCATAAATCTTGGAAAAAAAAAATGTATTCATGCATTTTTATCATATGCATCATAACACCTAATCAGAATGCACATGAATATATATATATATATATTTATATATCATCTTAGTAATAAATGATAGCCTACCCTTTCCTAGTTGATGCTTTAAGAACACAATCTTAATGTCAACATAATGATGCTTCCTTTATTACCAAAAGTATTAACTATCTCAGTTACGGTTTCCTACATTATCACTATGTTAATGTTCATACATCATAATGCTTTAACAAAACCTTTTTCACATCTGAATATATTTCTCCTATTTTCGCATATTGGCTTCATGCGCAATGTATCAATATACATGCAATAATAAAACATCCTCATTTGTGTAGTATTAATTTACTTAAAATCATTGCTCAATAATATCTTTGTAATTTGTATAATTTAGTTAATTACTCAAGCGGACTTTAGATCACATCCATATCCTGTTCTTCGTCAATATAACTACACATATATGTAGTCACCTACTAACAAGAGGTCTATTCTTCTATAGTAGTATACCCAATTTAGTTTGGAGAACCAAGGATTAAGGTTATTTACCCACCCTTTCACTAACAACATTTAGTTAATTATGCAACATAATAAATATTCTTTGGGGCATCCCTATCAGGGAAATATTCATAAGTAGCACATGAATAGTAAGTATACGCACAACCCTAGTCTATCAAGGTACATAAGTAGTGAAACAATATACTTTGTACCTAGATCTCTTTGGTGAGTTTTAAAAAAAAAACATAATGCTTCGGCAAGAGAGACTTACTTTCAATCAACCCACGGACGCCTTATCAGTTACCTGAAGGTGGATTCGTTTAGTTGCGTCTCATCGGTAGAATACCTTCCTTGGTTCAACCAACTTTATATTCCTCTTCCTCGCGCTGAGCCCAACTAAGCTCGAGTGTTTGCAACCTGTGCTCTGATACCATATGTAACAACCCTAATTTTCGGAGTCAGAGAATTTGGTTAAGATTTCATTCTTTTACACAATGAACTTTTAATAACAGATAAAGACATACTAAATCCCTTCTTAAACATAAATCCGATTAATCATCCATTAAAATTAGTCAAAAATCTATTGAGCGTGTAGGATAACTATTCTAAATAACAATTACTTTTCATTTCATAACTTTCTTATGAGTCCACTAATTCATTTAACATACTCGTATTAATTCGTAATTGTAAATCACCAACAATCACTTCATAAAGTTCTATAAAAAAATAATAAACATAGATACACTTAAACCAAGGAACTCATGGTCAACATATTACAATCCATCAATTATCCTTTCTTTTATTAAATCGCCATTCTTTATTTTATTATAATTGTTAAGATCCCATTTTATTTACCACCTTTCACGAAACATTTAAATAATAATGAAAGGATCATAAATCGAATCTATCTAGCATTTTTCCAGCTTTAAAACATCTAACTTAACTCTTAATCAACATTTAAACAATCTTAGCAACTTTTATCTTGCACCTCTTTAACCATTAATGATGGACTTAATTGTGCTTTGACAAAACTTAAATATATATGTAGGAATCATCATATGGCTAAATATGACTAACTTTTACCATCATCACTTGACAAATCATACATTTACACAGGAACAATGGAACCATCATAAACATACACGAGACAGAGACTTATATAGGTGGTTCACCCCCTATGGGCTACGTCCACAAGAAAAGTCACCTCTTTTCCATTATTCAAAAATTTATTCTTACATCATGCAGCAGCGTTGCTACAATACTCATCTTTTACTTTCTCAAATCCTCTCCCTTGAGTAGTTCAAGGAAATCAACTCCACAGAGTTCTTTTCATAGCTTAGTTTCTCGTTATTCTAACACAATCATAATAAAATTTACTAAAACTATATACAGTAATAAACACCAATAACTTACTTAACTTACTAGGAGAGCTACGGGGATCAGGCATCTATAATGTCGTCCCTTCCCAATGGCTATACATATAGAGGAGTTTGAAATTCCCAATCTCTAAACAATAGCCACAAATAGGAAATCAGCTTATCAACATAATAAATAGGTGCAGGAATTAAAGAAAGGACTCAACTCTTCACTGTCTTCTAATACCTCTACGTGTCCGTTAAAGTATATGTATAATTTATATTCTAAAAATATGCATCTCTAGTTTTGCCAGGGATCCAACTTAACCAGAGTAAAGTATAATAGAGGAACCACCTCTCATAACCTACCGAGATCTTTCTGGACACCATTTGTTTTCTGACAGGGTCAATCATCAAATGATTATAGTTACCGTCTGTCTCCACAAAAGCATATACAATCAGGGTGCTAATTTATTTGGGACATAGATTTGAACTTCAGCATTGTAAGGATACATAAGGAACATCTATACGATCCTGAGGGCGCTATTCAAATAAGTGACAAAGATCAATCTACAGTAAAAATGCTCGCTATCTCTTTTATATCCTATCATTTACATCCAAACTCACGCCGCGAAATGTAAATGTAAAGATCTAGAAAAGGGTCCATAATTTAACCCTTCACACCAACAAAGCTATCTAAAAGGAAAAAGTAACACGCTTCCAGTATAACAAAAATATGAAACAGAAATAGAAATTACCTGGGGTTCTGCTCTGGCATCTACCAAAAATCAGAGATCAATCCCCTCGTCAGAAAACCCATTATACTCAGAAGGTAATAATACTACTAACAGATCGATACAAAGGATTCTGACATATCAATGCTATCCCATGAGAGAAACCGCTCTTCTAAGGAAGATCATATCTTGAACCTACGCCTTAATCAAATAAGGTAGTAAGGTAGAGGTCACAGGGTAAATAATAAATATCTACCTGGTCTAAAATCTGCATGACGCAAACCAAACAGAGGCAAACGTATCTCTAGACAAACAAATTCTAGCATATCGGAGTGAATAAGCCAAATCAGGTTGTATAGGATACAGACAACCCAGATCAAAATGTATCTCTAGCTACGATAAAGGAAGATTGAAAAGAGATCCAAACCCAGGTTTTCAGGAAGCAGAACATAGATGAGAACGTAACTCTAGAAAGCGAATTTCTAGCGGATTAGATTGATTAAGAACCTGATCAAGATTTAACCTCTAGATTTTTCTAAAATCCTAACCGAGTTCTATTCCTAGCAGTTCAGCCAACTACACAGTTTTAAAACTAAAGATTTGGCAGATCTTGATACTATGGCTTCTCAAGTATCTTCGACAACCTAGTACAACAATATATTTACATGGATCTCATGTGATAACCATCCAGTATAGAATATATATAAATATATAAGTGTGGTTCTCTGAAATTTAGATCTAGTATAAAAGTAAAACAAGTTTCTGCAATTTTTCTCAATACAACACACAAAATACAAGCATAGTTTCACTGCTACCCTATTCTATCATAACCTGTGTATCAAGATCTCATAATTTCATGCTAACGTTAATATTCACGCCTCCGCCTAAACAATCAACACGCTAATACCTTCAACAAAACAGATCCGTGTTTATTCATCTCCCTTCATTAAAATCCCATTAGTATCTATGTATAAAAGAAAACTGAGATAGCTCAGCCGTGAACCGAGAACTATCTCAGCCGAGGCCACCGTTCCCATTCAGCAGGTAATACAGTTATTCATCCTCGTGGAGACTTCCTATCAAAGTTTAATTCAAGAAAAACTTGGCATGGTTAAGTCGTTTTACCTCAAAGCGAACCATGGCGGATATATCCTAAATCATACCTCGTCATTTGCCTTCTATTCTCTATTTCCATGAGGATTGATTTAGAGGATAGGGAACGCCGTCGCCTCCAGCAATACAAGGATTGTGAATCACTCTTTTCTTTTTCTCTCCCCCCCTTGAGCTGTCCCTCTTGATCTCTTAAAAAGGAATCATCTGAAAATATCTTTCCCCAAGCGTATCTGAAAATATCTTCCCCAACCGTATCTGGAAATATCTTCCCCAAACGTATCTGCAAATATCTTCCCCAAACGTATCTCAAAATATCTTCCCCAAGCGTATCTGGAAATATCTTCCCCAAACGTATCTCAAAATATCTTCCCCAAGCGTATCTTCTCCTTGTAGTGTCCGCCTCGGTTAGACGAGTCACCGGACAGATGGAGTTCTTGGAGACAATGCCATGTATGCTGGAGGTTGGGAGTTCAAAATAGCGAGAAAAGGCCACTCTTCCTCCCGTGAGTTTATGGTTTATCGAACCACTTACAATGCTAACTTTAACAACGTCCATAGAATTTGGATTAAGTAACGGATGCAGATTGCTCTCCAATCTTAGAGCCGAAAGGATTATGGGAAATAACACGACAGGAGGTTGGATCCACTATGGAGAGGGAACCGTAGCTCAGAATCAAAGCCGGCAACCAATATCCACTCAAGAATTGCTACCTTAATGCTTGAGGAGCACTGAATTGAATAGCAGGTTGTGGCACAAGTATGTTAGTGCCAAGTGCCTTGCAAAAACCAAGCTTCATCTTATGAAATCCCAAGCATATCACACTAGAAAAGAGTTCAATGAAGTGTAGAGTGCTCCGATCACCATGAACTGATCCAAATATCAATTACAATTACAAGTGTATAGGTTATAAAGGAGGGATATCACAATGATGATGATGTTTGAGCCTAGAAACCCTCCCACACCATCAATGCATGCATCTAGTTTAACCATGCCAAATTTCAGTCCAAGCCAACACATATTTAACAAATTTCAACGTTAATGGCCCCATGTCGCACATTAATTAATCTATAGGTATGGTTTGTGTTGCTCCAATGGTTAGTGTCAGTCATGTTTGAGTCTCGAAACCATCCCACACTGTCAATGGATGTGTCTAGTCTAACCATGAAAAATTTCAATCCAAGCCATCATATATTTAAAACATTTCAACGTTGGCCCCGTGTTGACGTTTCATATTGTTGATGTTTCAATATTTATGATAATCTACCTACCAAAACTACATGGTATACTTAGCTATGATAGACATTGCTAGGAAATTTTGGATGATAAATTGTATTGTTGTGTGAGTCGAATCGGACTAAACATTAAATATTTGCATTACAATTATGTAATTTGGTTCAAGTGTAACCTTTTCTAACACAAAATCTACTAATTATTGTGAAAACAATCATAGGACATTAAAACAATAACACACTTTGAACTAAAATTTATTTAAAATCTATGAGTTTCCAATTCTTTACAAAAAGTTTAGTTTTCCATATTTTCCATACCATTTTTTAATTATTATTTTTAAAAAATATTTCCTCTAAAAATATTTTACAAACAACATATACATGAAAATATTGGAAAATAAAAATATAGTAAAATATTGACAAAAACTAAATTACAATATGTAGGTCAATATGCTTAACATTAATAACTTAGATTTAATTAAGAATGTATATGATGATGATGATGTTGATGGATCTGACGACCTCACCATACCACCGACGACAAGAGGTGTCGGATATCAGACTTATGACTTCAAAAGAATCCGACGACAACAACGTCCACGATGATGATGATGATGATGATGATGAGGATGAGGATGATGACGATGATGATGATGAGGATGATGATCATGACGATGATGATGATGATGATGATGATGATGAAAATGACGATGATGTTGATGATGGTGGTGATGATGGCAACGACAACGTCAAATATCCAGACTTATGAATTAAAAAGAATCCGACGACGACAATGTCCATGATGATGATGATGACGAGGAGGAGGAGGAGGAGGAGGAGGAGGAGGAGGAGGAGGAGGATGATGATGATGATGATGGTGGTGGTGGTGTTGGTGGTGGTGGTGGTGGTGGTGGTGACGATGACAATGTCAATGATGATGATGACGACGACGATGATGATGATGATGATGATGATGATGAAGAATCCGACAGCCTCGCCATACCATCGACGGAAAGAAGCGTCGAATATCAGACTTATGACTTCAAAAGAATCTGACGAGCTCGCTAAACCACCGACGCCAAACGTCGTTGGTCTTTCTAGGTGATGATGATGATGATGATGATGATGATGATGATGATGAAGATGAAGATGATGATGATGATTATGGTGGGTGTGATGACGATGACAACGTCCATGATGATGATGATGATGATGATGACGACGATGATGATGATTATGGTGGTGATGATGACGATGACAACGTCCACAATGATGATGAGGATGAGGATGAGGATGAGGATGAGGATGAGGATGAGGATGATGATGATGATGATGATGATGAGGATGATCAAGATGATGATGATGATGATTATGGTGGTGGTGGTGATGATGATGATGATGATGTTGATTATGGTGGTGGTGATGACGATGACAATGTCAATGATGATGATGATGAGGAGGACGACAATGATGATGATGAATCCGATGAGCTCACCATACCATCAATGGAAAGAGGCGTGAGATATCAGACGGATGACTTCAAAAGAATTTGACGAGCTCAGTAAACCATCGACGCCAAATGTCGTTGGTCTTTTTAGGTGGTGATGATGATGATGACGACGATGATGATGATGACGATGAAGATGACGATGATGAGAATTATAGTGGTGGTGATGATGATGAAAACATACATGATGATGATGATTCAGTCATGTTTGAGTCTGTAAACCCTCCCACACCATTAATGCATGCGTCTAGTAGAACCCTGCCAAATTTCAGTACAAGACAACACATATTTAAAAAATCTCAATGTTGGCCCCATGTAGCACATTAATTAATCTATAGTTATGGTTTTTTATGCTCCAATGGTTGGTTTCAGTCATCTTTGAGTCTGGAAACTGTCCTCCACCATCAATGCATGCGCATCTAGTCTAACCATGCCAAATTTCAGTCCAAGCCAGCACAAATTTTAACAAGTTCAACATTGGACCCGTGCAGTACATGATGAAGCACACCATTTGGGTTAGAATGATAATTGTGCATTTCCTTACTAAACTTCTCTTTGTTTCGAGAATAATTTAATATTCTCTACTAAACAGGGCCAACCACGTGAAGGTGGAAGCTCTTATGGCCTCTCCCCCCCCCCTCACATCACTCTCAATTCCCCATAACCCGACAAAAATATCTATGTACAAAAAAATTAAATGTGTTTTTTGTCATACTCTATAACAAGCGATGTTTCTAATTATAACATACAAGAAAATGGAAACTCACTAAGAAACAGTTAATTTATTATACGTACCAGCAAAAAAATTCAATATTTCTATCACAATATTAAATCAAAATATATAGAGTAAATATATTACTATATAACTCGTACACTTCAATGGACTTCATCATCTTCTTCATCTGAGGCATCATATGTATCATCTGATGATCCAGATTCAACATTGTAAGGATTGGCCATATCATCATCATCGTCGATGTTAGTTACGATCATCATGTCATCGTCGATATCATCTTCGTGGACATTGTTTGATACATCATCTGATTCAACTAATTCTTCGACATCTTCTTCTGGAACATGATCATCTAACTCATGTTGATCATGATCATATTCAATGACGTCTTCTTCTTTGAGAACGCCTTCATTACCTTCATCTATGTTATACTTTACCGGTCTTCCCCTTGGATCGTGTCTCATAGCAAATGAACAACCCACTCTACCTGGAACCTCAGAGTAAAATAATTGTTCACATTGGGTTGGAAGAACATAGGGCTCCGTCCCTAGCTCAAACAACCTTGTATTTACCATGGTAAATCCATTATCACGTTCAATAATTGTTTTATCGGGATGACATTGATTTAATCGACACCTATACCATTTGACAACGAACAGAAATACCTTGAAGGAGTTAAAGTCACATTGAATAATGTATTCCAGATATGCATAGTATCGATTTTCAGAGAGTTCTGGATGTCTATCACTTCTAGGGGAAACATTGGTCACCTCAAATACTGTAGATATCCCACAATCCGATGTTTTCTTCGTTTCATCCAACTTTTTGATGCGATATCTACAGACATTGCACCACATAGTCTTATGGTGTCTTACCTACAACAAGCCATACAATAAAATATTACATAATGATCCAATATTTATGATTAACTAGTGCATTTTTATAATGCCATACAGGGAAAAAAATCAACATGTACAATGACAATATTTTTTCCAAAAAAATAAATAGTGTAGTTGATTAATATGCTTACCTTCTTATCTTTTAAACCATATGCTAAACCGATTTCCCTTTGTGTTAGAATGATATCTCCATTGCGATGTGTAGCTTTAACCAACGAAGCCACACCTTCCCATGATATTCCATGTTCAGATTGGTTCACATCGTTCAATCCATACGTTCATCCAGACAAGATTGTTTGCAATGTATACATGAATTGCATCCCACTCTCGACCAATTGTTTGATGACAATAAAATTAAAATTCAATACAAATGTATAGACACTTAACAAAGTATATTACACTCTAAATTGATTCAAAATATTGAATATAAAATTTGAATATGTATGATATATATACATAAAATTCAACAATCAAATGTGTTATATTACCTTTCACCTTCCTCGATCTACCTTTCCCCTTCGGGTACTCCCCTTTGAAATCTTTATTGGAGTTTGGATCACAAATGCAACATAAGTTGAGCTTTGATGCTAATATAGGAATATATTCATTAATATACAACATGTTTTGGTATACCATATATCCCTCCATCATAGAACCCTCAGCATATGCTCGTTGTTTGACAAAAACCTTTATAAATTTCAAGTGCCTCTCAACCATCCACATGGACCTTGAGTGCGTAGGTCCACACAATTCAATCTCCTCAAACTTGGTGTATGAGGTAGTGTTCCTGTGCATTGAAAAACACTGAAGGTAGATGCTTCTACAGTTCACACATGAGACGAGGAATTTTTCTCCTCCAAGACTTTATATCGTCTTTATGGAATTATTTAGATGACAACCATCTACAAGTGACATTCCAACCCAATCAAGAGATTAAAGAAAAAAAAACATTATATTACATAACATGAATTAGAGAACAAACATCAAATATAAGTTCTATGATGAATTAAACAAACACGAAGTGCATGGAAAAAATCACCACTTACCTCATGTATTTCCCGAGATTATATATTACTTGTTTGACATTGTTGTCGAAGTTGTCCAGGAGAGAGAGAGGTAGAACAAACTGTAACAATATACAAATCGTTTCATTTTTTAAATAAGGAGTAGACAAACAAAAGAACCAACCATATTCACTGGAATAGAAAAAATAAATTAAATGCATACCATAATAATTACCTTCATGAAGACATACCAATCGTGTGTTTTCACCCCCACAAAATCACCTTTCTTTGTTATGATATTCTTCATGTTCACACAAAATCCGGTGGGAAATTTAATTTTTTCGCATGACTTCTTTTACAACATTACTTTGTTGGTCCGTTAACATCCATGGAAGTGAGTTTGTATTAATTTTCTCTCCATTGCTATGAAATTGAATGACGTCTTTCATTGCATGGTTTCCTTCTTGAATGTCTTTGCAAATTTTGACAATTTATTCTTTCTCACTCCTTCCATCCAATATTCGTCATAATGTTTCAGTCACATTCTTTCCGATATGCATTGTATCAAACATATGAGCAACTTGTAGGTGCTCATAGTAGGGCAACCTACTAAATTGTCTAGGATAACTTTTCATTCCTCGTGGAAGCCCATTAATTCCTTCATGATCACATGAACGACAATCATGAATAGTAGTTTATAAAGAAATTACATAAATCAATGTCAATTATAGTAAACAACTGTAGGACCCCTCCTTTAGGGTCCCCTTGAGCTGAACCTGAAACTTTAAAAACTTCATACAAACAAATTAGCCATTATAGTTATTAAAAAAAAATAAAATAAAAGAGTGAATAACTTAACAAAAATAAGCAAACCTTAACCTGTCAACCCGATCTAGCTGGTCCATTGTTGTCTGCGTCTTCTGTAGGACCCCTCCAGCAAAGCTCGTTTAACCATAGGCGAAGCAACCGTTAGCTTCGCCACCCAACCATAGGCTCATGCTTTCAGTTGCATGGCCTCCCCCGAGCTTCGCGTCGTAGAGCTCACACAAGTATTTCAGAAATTCAGCTTGGGCTTCCCTTCCCACCAGGATTTCTAAGCCAAACCCATAGATAGCAACAAGTCTTTGAGGCATTCGAAAATTACGACAATCGTCCAAATTATGGGCCCTTTACCCATTCCCTAAGCCTTCCTTATAAAGGAAAATCTCATGCGACACACGTCGCTTCATGCATAACTAATTATTTTTAATTAATTATTTAATTAAAACACTCACCCATCCAAGTGTCAGTTTCTTTGGGAAGTGCACCTACACCCCTAAGTTTGCTCTAGTTTGTCCCCCAGATATTTTAATCAACTCCTAGCTTTTAGTTGACTAGGTGTCTAATCTTAGGATTCTATTTTGCTCCTAAATAATGATTTCTATTATTTTAAATGCTCAACAAAATAACTATTCATGTGCAAATGTATAAACTATTTTTTTTTATGCATTTGCTAAGTAATAATCTAGAGTTATTCTCCTAAGTTTTTATGCAGTTTAATTTAACAATCAAACTCACTAGGATCACGGTGCCGCGCCGTTGGGCTCCTGGTTCCTTAACTTTAATTCTCTGACATGGCACCACTCCGTCGGGTCCAGTCATCCATGGTTTCCATTCCTTGGCATGGTACCGCATCATTGGGTCCTTGCGTCCATTATTTCCATTCTCGACAGGGTACCGCATCGTCGGGCCCTTCTGCCACCATCTTTCCGTTTTGACTTGCGGGAACTCTTGTAGGGATTTTAGGAATCGTTACCATCCATCCTCCGTCTACATGCTATCTAGGGACTAATGGCGCTGAGGAGTGAGTCCGTTCTCACTGCGCGCCCCCCAACTCGTACGTGACCAGCTCCGTCGTGGCCCACCTCGTACGCCCTCACGCCTTCCTCTTGAGCAAGCGGATCAGTGCTTATCTGCTCAAGCGTGGTATTCCGTCGGAAGTCGACATCGTCGTCGCTCTCCCTGTGTGTGATTTACTCATACTCTACGACCCTTCATATTCCTTTGTGTGTCTGTTGGTGAACCGTTTCACCTGTCGCTACACACATTTCTCGCAAACGTAAATTAGTAGCACTGTCCTCAATAATCACAATTTGTTTTATAAATCTGTTGCTTCATTAAGCATCTATAATTTACTTAATCATTACTCATTCATCTAATCACATAATCAATTGCACAGCTAGTCGTTAAGCATCATTCATATGTACAGTTTTCATATCAAAGTTAATCGTTAAACAACATGAAATTGTCCATTCACAATAACTATCCAAATGCACATATATCAATCAATCGTAATCATAAATATACTCAAAATAAAATCATAGGGTTATTTTATTAATGTTTCAAACAGTCAGGTGACTCAGCAGGTGCCCTCAATGTCTATAGTAGTCTAGGGGCACTACATACACCCCTACTTAATTAGAACTTCGTCCCGAAGTTCAGAATAAAAATGGAAAGCTATGACGCATCTCAGTTACGTCCTCCCAAGTTGCAGAGCTAGGACTATAGCTGTCCTACTGCAGTTTGACTTGATCAATCCAGGCTAATCATTAAGCAAGAATTAACCAATCAATTATACCACTCCACACATATAATTTAATTCTTTAATTCATTTATCAATTATTGTCGTCATTCCCATCTTCAGGTTTTCCTCAATCAGTTAAGACATAACAAGGCTCAAGAGACCATTATATCGAAGTTTTTCAGTCGGGTCACTCGACAGGTGCCCTTAAGGTCCACAGTCATTCTAGGGGCATTACATACACCCCCTCCTAAATAGAACTTCGTCTCGAAGTTAAATTTTTTTTTTTTTTTTTCTCATCCCCATGTCATTGTATTCTAGTTTTCTCCAATAATCATGGCTATAAGCACAAGTGGTTAAAGTCATTAGCTCCAATATCATCTAGAATGGTTACAATACACCCTCAGGAACTTAATCGTAACTTCGTATCATATCAATCCGATAATACATTCCATAATTGTCAGTTCCAACTAGATTTTCTATATCTCTTATTCATTCACGAAGGTCCATGATGTCCAAATTTTCAACAAGCTCCATTGCATCAAAAGCCACCCAATAATTTATAAACATAACAAATCCAAACAAGGATTCAAATCTATTTGGTTATCCTCCTAAGAAGGTAAACATCATAAAATATTCGATAAGATATAATCACGGTTTTAACAAATCAGGAGAGACCCTCAAATTGTCCCAATCCAAATTCCATAAGACCACTTCCGAATCCCAAAATGTCGGTTCTCAATTCGATAGGATTCCTAGGGCCGGAACTTAACGATTTAGTCGAACATATTAAAATCTATCTGTTAGTCCTTTCATCAGTATCATCATTCGAGGTTAATGAGATTGTCACACCCTTACCTCATTTCATCATTCATGTCATCGTAAGACCACTTCGTTAGTTTCATCAATTCGTACAATGTGTGTTTTCTTAACCCCATCGAGTTTCATCTCGATGGCTAGTTGTCGTTGAGGTCAGCTCGTCATACCGATCACATTGATATCTCATTTTCAAATTTTTAAGTTTGTTTCGCTCCCTCAACAATCTCTTAAAGTATCGTCAATCTGAGTATCTTGGTATCTTGTTGGTCAAAATTTATCGATTTTTTTTTCATCATATAGTAAATTCACCACATATATATCCATCTACTTGTCTACTCATCATGGATATGTAGGAAAGTTTTAAATATCTCCGGTCTTTGTTCCTTTCTCTAGTTATCGATACAATCTCTAATCGACCATTTCCTTTCTTAGTTGGCATATTTTAGGCTCTTTATAATTGTTACTATTTCACTTGTTGTATATGTATTCAACAACAATGGCCAAGATCACCCATATTTCTTTCATGTAACCCAACCAACATTAGTTGATCTTAGTTAGCATCATGATTACATTTTAGCTAAGAGATCAATCTTTCCTAGTCACTTTCTTCCTGTAGCTAGGGTTTTACCCCTAGCTTGTGCCAATGAGCACCTACTAAGGAGAATGGACTCCTTAGTAGCAGTTCAATAATGATTAAATGATTAAGCTAAAAACAACAATTAACAAACTACTTTAAGCATTGCATGAGACATAAACAAAAGATGTAAAAAATGGTTTTATATTAATGTTACCTTGAGTGTCAAGGTTGATGAAGCCCTTTGCAGTGTCCAAGAGGATGCTCCAAGCTTCAGAATGCTCCTTTCTCCTTCTCCAATGTTGGGGATGGGCCAAAGTGGCTCTCAAGGTGAAAATAGTTCAAATGATGAACCAGGGTTTCGAGAGAGATTTTGGCAGAGTAAGGGTGCTTGTGATTGTGGATATGGAATAAGGGATCTCCATCACCTATTTATAGTTTTTTGGTGGTGGAGTGTTGACCCATGGTTTTAGGAAACACATGGTTTTGGGCAGCTGTATAGGGTTTTTTCCTCCTTTTCCTCATTATTTTATATTTTTATTCCCTTTTTAGGGGATTTTTGCTATTTTTGGAGGAAAAGGGGGGTTTTTTAGCCTTTTTTAGGCTATTTTGATGGTTTTGTGGCCTTTTGGAGGCATTTTAATGGGATTTTTTAGGATTTTAATGGAAATATGATAGGAAAATGGACAAATGAGCCATATAATGTGGTAAATGAGCTAGTGAGCACTTTTTGGGTGTTAACAGATTGCCCCCTGATGTGCGAGGTCAGGAGCTCATCGTATGGCCGATGGATATCATAAGTCATGAATGGTTTTCCTGGGATGTGGAGAGAAGAGAAGAAACAAACTGAAGCCCGGAACAACGATCCCGAACAACTGCAAGAACTAAAAGTACATAACCTCAAAATGGATGAGGAATCATCTGATCATATGGACGAGGCGGGCATTCCCATGCTCGTATCAGGATATAACATAACAATAACAATGGGGTCCAAAAAATGGGGACCTGAAATATACATGACCTCAAATACTGAATGAGGAATAATCTCACTAGATGGACGAGGCGGGCATACCCATGCTCGTATCGAGATACATAAACATAACTGTGAGGCCCGAAAAGGGGGACCTGTAAGATACATGACCACTGTGTACATCATAAGAGTCCAGAGGGGACACAGATCTGGGACATACTGCTGAGCTGATCATGTGTGAACTGAATAAATGGTGCACTGGAACAATCAACAGTGCTACTGAGTGTGGTACCAAAGGAACTGATGAGCTGCTGGATCATAGTGACTGGGGTCAAACTCTCCATGGTACACTGAACTGGAACTGAAACTGGGTACTCAAGGAAGCATGGAACTGGATGGCTTCCGAATACAAACGCCAACGCAGCCCGGACATCCACGGGAACATACAACTGGGCGTTCCGAAGTGACTCACCAATGTGCTAGAGTCGGGGGAAATCCGGGGTCTTCGACTAAAAACTGATGGGATATAATCCTACGCGATCCTCAACGATGCGATCAAGGTGCTGAAGTCGAGCATGTGAGGAACAACCACTCGGAGAGGCAATGATGACTCCTCTCAGAATGATCCGTAGGCACTTACCACGGATGGTGATAAGTCCAAGGCGTAGGGACCTCTGGGCCTATCCTCTGGAATAGAGGAGCTGTCGTCGACAGAGGGAGACCTGCAACTATCAAGGCAATGATGTTTCCTTGACAGTAGCGCGAGGTACAAGACCGAAATGTGATAGTGCTGATGGCAGAACTGATAAACTGTGGGGGGACAACTGGGCAAGTAGAGCGGGTGGACTCAAACTTCCTTTGTTCAGAGTATGATAATGGGAATGATCTGGAAGCATATGAAACTGACTGAGGGGAGAGGGATCATAGCTGTATGGGATCTGGGAGGATAACTGGCTGAGGGAGACTCAAGCTGGTGTAAAATGGCATAAGACTGCTGAATACTCTGAACAAAGGCGACCTGATTGGGGGTGCTGCCGAGATGATCGATCATAGTGCCAGGAGGCACAGGAGGGTACTTCTTCATGGGTTAAGGAACTAGAAGAAGTGTGTGTAAAATGGTACTGTCGTGTGGATTTTACGAGCCCAGGACAGTTCATGCTCGTGGTTGCTATCAATTTGAAGGAGTCTGAAAGCAAATAAGAAGACTCTGAAGTGCTGGAATGGTACTGTCGTGTGGATTTTACGAGCCCAGGACAGTTCACGCTCGTGGTTGCTTTCAATTTTAGAGAGTCTGAAAGCAAGTAAGAAGACTCCAGGGGGTTTCGTTTTCGTAGATTTAGTCTCCAAGGCCCAAAGAAGCATAAAAGGATGCAATGAAGAACTCTTCTAGCCGGTGTGACTAGAGTATTCCTTTTTCGTAATTAGTCTACCAGGTCCGGAAAAGGGTTAAACTTGTACCAGATAGACGCCCTTTCAGGTACTTTAACGAGCATGAAAGGAAGCAAGATTGCTCGGCGATCTTTTCATTCTTTTAGGAGTCAGAAAAGAGCTTAACGGAAACTCCCTAAGTGCCTTTTTCGTAAAGGACTTGTCCGGCCCGAAAAAGGGATAAAATTATACCGAACAAAAGGAATGGCCAGGCAAGGAGGAAGTGTTCAATCAAGGTTTAGTAATGATGACCAAGAACGAGGGTAGGTGGGAACACTGATGGACCTCCTTGCGGGGTAGATGAAATGGTGGCAAAATAACGAAACGTTTGCAGTATGACAGGAGTGAATGGCTCATGTAAAAATGTGGAACAATCCGATGGCGGCCGATGTGGCACGCAAACCGAGGCAGCAAGGTGTCGGGACACAATGTTGAAATTGTACCAAGTGAGAGCGAGAAATGATCTCAATCATCATCACGAGCTCGGAAAAATGAATCCGGCGATATAAAGGATGTCAAAAACGGGTGACGGCCGATGTGGCACGCAAACCGAGGTGACGGGGGCATTTTGAAAAAATACCCAAAAAATCTGGAGGTGAGAGCGAGAAATGATCTCTAGCATCATCACCAGCTCAGAAAAATGAATCCGATGATATAAAACATGTGAAAAATGGAGAACGGCCGAGGTGGCACGCAAACCGAGGCGACTAGTGACGTCTGAAAAAATGGGCAAAAACTGACGGAACGAAAATAATGCAACGAGGTGACCATAATGGCGGTCACGTCGCGCTGATTCCAATGGTGGAAACGGTTCGGAAAAACAAAAACAAAACAGAAAGCACTGTACAACGCAGACCAATGAGGCCGCGGGTTTCTATGGATAGAGATTCCGTAGGATGCAACCCGTCATGGGGGTTGTGTAAAGGGAGGTCTTCAAAGTTGGTTTCAGTATGAACATGGAGTTCCTCTGGCCGTGTGTCTATGTGATGTTCGATAATGGCAGGGTCAAGACCAGGCATTTCGGTATAGGAACAGGCAAAGACATCACGGAATTCTTTGAAAAGGTGTGTGTAGTCCTCAATCTCTTGTTTACTGCAGAATGCTCCTAAAGTAATGAGTTCAGGGGCACGACCTGGAGCAGCAATATCAACTTGTATGACAGGTGAGATGTTGGCCATGTTGCCCTCCTCGAAGGCATCAGGAGCAGGAATAGGGTCCTTGAACCAGTCAACCTTGGTGGGGAGGAAGTCTTTGGATTCGACCGCGTATTGGGTAGCGGTGTTAGAGGAAGACGCTTCTGGGATGAAATAGGAACGGTGGTGCATATCATCCCAAGGATAATCCGGGGCAGTTAGGGCCTCAAGAATCTCCTCATCAGTACGGAAAGTCTGCGTCGTCAAATCGGTTGACGAGGGGGTAGTGGAAGTGTTGGTTGAAGAGATCATGTAGATGATATTAACCTCTTCAGAAGGGGGAGAGACCGGGGGGTAGATCTCCTCAATGGTAGGTGGTGCCGTCTCAAGGTCCAGATTGTTCATCTCATAAAGAGCTGCTCTGTAATCCGGGAGATCGGGACAATGATGTGAATAATGCTCGTAAATACCGCATATGGCGCAGGAGTGGTTGGTACGTAGGGACTTATCTTTAGGCTTAGGAGTAGGGTTGAGTTCGACAGTTGGGATATTAGGATCGTCATCGAGCATTTGCATGTGCTTCTGCAATGCGGGTAACTGTGGGCATTGGTGGGTCGCATGGCCCAACTCGTCACACAGCGAGCATTTGGGAGGAGCACGAAACACTGGAGGGTTCTTGACTGTCTTTGGAGGTGGTACAGCAGTGTAAGGTTGAGGACCTCTGCCCCCAGTGGGTTTGGGAGTAGGAGGAGGTGTCGTGGAGGACGAAGGGGTAGAGACACCGGGAGGTGGCTGAGTGGTAGTAGCCATGGGTTGCACCGGCTGGAGGACGACATCAGGTGTCGGCGGGCGAACGGGAGGCGAAAGATACCATACAGGTAATCCCACGGTTAACCCAGGGAGGCTAAGGGTAGCCATGACCGGGGCGCTTACTACTCCCGATGGAGGGACTAGGAAGGGGATGGTATGGATCGGTGTAACACCAATGTGGCTAGGTACCAATGGTGGTTTAGGCAACAAGGGTGGTTGAGTGTTAGGTGGTAGGTTGTCGTGGGACAAGGTACATAAGTCAGACATTTCGGGCGTAGATGACGGCGGAGGAATGGATTGAAAGGTGGAGGTCATCGGCGCGTCTGAGTAGACTCCAGGCCCCGTAGAGGAAACAAATGAAGTGGTGGCAGGAGAAACAGGTTGTTCAACCATGGGGAGAACGTTTTTCGGTGCCGCCGGAGCACTGGGATCATAGTAGGTGAGCTGGTCAATCTTAACCACGCGTCCTTCATGGGGGAACATCATGGTGCGAAAGACAGAAGAGGCAACTGCCCGCATGGCATACATGTAGCTGCGGCCAAGTAGAAGGTTGTAATCCAATTGGGCATTGATTACCTCTATGTCAATAAGAACTGTTTTACCACCTAACTGGACTGGAACATTGGGTAGAAGGCCTTGGGGCTGGGCCGAACGACCGTCGTAGGCACGTAATGCAGTGGTGGACTGCTGGAGAGGAGGGGATCCTAGCTTCTACCATACAAATGTAGACATAACGCATGTGGAAGCACCCTCATCGATGATACACCGATGGATAACAAGATTCCTAACGGAGACAGTAACTTGGAAGGCTAAGCTGGAAGGTAGGCGTGGTTCAGACTGGTCTAAATCAAATGCCATCATCTTCGAATCATTTGGGTCAATGCCCCCAATGGCGGAGAGTAAGGTCTTGCGCTGGGAAGGGCAGTTCTTCAAGACCTCTAGTGCAGACATGGCTGCGGGAGATTGAGCTAGGTCGTCTACGATGTTGTAGTTTGACGCAGCGCGCGCGTTAGGGTTATTGTTGATTCGGCGAAGTGGAAAACGAGGTGCTTTCGCAGCGCCGTCTATGGGAGGTGGAGGTATACGTAACGCCTGATCGGTGGGATGGGCGTTAGCAGGTTTATCCATGGGAGTGGCTTCAGAGGTGGAGCCATATTGGTTCCGACGGGTCTGGAGGTTTACGTCAGCGGATGACATCATCAGTAAGTGGTGGGTACCTGAGTCAAACATGGGTTGATCAGGAGCAGCGTAGGTGATCTGTTGTTGTTGGGCCGCATTGGCTTGATGGGGAGCCAACGGCTGAGTGTTCACTATGCCTTGGGTCGGTAAGGGGTTTTGCAGCACCAAAGGGGGTTGCTGAGGTTGGGGGGGGTTGGGCGGTGCTTGGGGAGCCGCATGCCCTTGGCGATGGGCCTCGTCAACCCAAAGCTGCCGAGCTCGCTCCAAGTGTGGGCAAGCATGGGTGTAATGTCCATAGACCCCGCAAATAGAACAAGGGTGGTTCATCCGCAAATTGGGGTTTTTGGCCTGCTTGGGCGGGCGATCAGGGTTTTGATTAGCGGGGGCCGCATTGTTGTTGTCAGGGGGATTAGCCGGTTGACCAGCTTGGTCTGTAGGTTGGTTGTTTCCCCGATTACGGCCCTTGCCGCAGTTCTGTTGGCCCTGGTTACGTTGGTTATTCTGGTTTTGCTGCGGGTTTTGTTGGGCGTAAACTTGCCCTTGGGCAGCGGGTGGATTTTGAGGTTGCGCAGGTGCAGGAGCAGGCTGCGGAGGATGATATGTAGGTTGAGGCTGAGCAGGTGCAGCAACTTGAGGGGGTTGCTGATAGGACTGCGGAGCAGGTTGTGGATGTGCCGCAGGGGCTGCCTGTGGCGGATAATAAGCTGGAGGGGCTTGTGAAGGCGCAGGAGCCGGGGCAGTCTGCTGATGGTAGTAAGGCTGAGGGGCGACTGGAGGAGCATAAGCAGGAGTCGCATACCCAAAGCACTGAGGTGGACATGAGGGTCCATGGGCATGGTGATGTGTCATGGGAGCATATGATTTGGTTGCTCCAGACTGGGAGGTAGCCCTCGACAGGTCGGGGCCAGGGGTAGGTCGTGCTATAGAAAATGGTTGGGGATGCGAAGAAACACGGCCAATGATACCATCTGCAGCGTGGGATGCCCCCGGCGCATCATGCTGGGAGGACTCGCCGCGAGGGGCGTCGGGTATAATGGTATAAAGGTAACCTGATTGGGCGTAGATGAGGTCGAACTGCTGTGCCTTAAGGATGGCCTCTTCTTCAGACTGGGGTCTTTCTGAAGCTACATCCTTAGCAATAACAGGGAGAAGGGATTTGAGGAACCAATCTAGGAAGATACGGTCGTCAAGTTTGATCTTTCATAAGCTACGGCGTCTACGCCACTCATGGATATGGTCGGTGATATGGGTAGCCGTGTTTTGTCTACAAGATAGAAGGATCTCAACGCCTGCGTCATAGCGGACAGGCAACTGGAAGAACTGCAGGAAGGTAGAGGCAAGGGAGGCAAAGGTGGCGTGGGTCCCATGTGGTTGCTCAATATACCATTTGGCTGCAGAGCCAGTAAAGGTGCGCTGTAAGAGACGGAGGCGAACAGAGTCATCCACGATGGAGTTAGAGGAACACCATAGGTGGAAAGACATGATGTGGTTCTGTGGGTCCTCACCGGCCTTGCCCTCGAACTTAGGGATGTCCGAGGGGAGCTTGGTAGGCATATGAGGCCATGAAGGGTCGTGTCGAATAGGATCGTTGGTTAATCTGGCCAGGTCAGGTAGGTTGAGGCTAGCCATGAACGGAAAACTGGAAGAAGGCTGTGACACAGTAGTGCTGTGGACCAAATTGGGGCCAGTGCCCCCAAGTGGAGGGGCAAGATGTGAGGTGGTGCCCCCAAGTGGGGGAACTGAGGTAGTGAAGGATGGTCCAGCACCACCATTGGTAGTGTGAGCCACTGATGTAGTGGGGATAGGTATTCCCGCTGTGGGAACAGGTACCGTGAGGGGAACGGTAGATGGTTGCCCCATGGAGGGCATACCAAAAACAGGTGTAGTAACTGGTGTAGTGGTGGATGTGCCACCAATGGTCCCTATGACAAATGGAGTGGAAGTCGTGCCAGCCATGGGGCTAGTAGGGGCAGTATAAATAGGGTTCTCAGACTCTTCGTCAGAATCAGAGGTAAAGTAAGGTGCGTCACTATCTGGTGACGGAGACCTACGTCGCTGACGAGTGGAGTCAAGTGACAAGGCTCTAGATCTGTGATGAGTGGTATCAACGGACAATGATCGGAATCTATGACGAGTGGTGTCAAGAGAACCGTGCTGTGGGGGCTCGCCCCTGAGGCGCCGAGAATGTCTCGGGGACTCAATGGTGACAGATGGTGTCTAAATCTCTGTGGGTTGAGGTGAGTATAAAAACAGCTCAAAAATCCTAATGCAACCGAGTGTGCAGAAGGAGAGCTAAAAAGCAAGGCACTCAGGCCAACAACCAACTCAAAACACCCACTGCAATAGCTGTGCTACAATAGGTGGAGTAACAACAAAGATGGTCAGAATACCAACAAGCAGCAGGTTTCCTAGAAAAGAAAAATGGTGGACTCACTAGACCAAAGGGAGGTAAAGGAGCATGCAAACACCTAGCTAAAAGTATTCTGACTCAACTAAACATATCCTCTGCAAGGTGATGAAATCCAAGTCAGACAATATGAGTAGGAAAGCCAAGTGGCTATGATATCCCCCTACCGGGAGGGATACCGGGTAGTCAATCCTAGAAGAATGGCAACTAAGATACCCCGTTCATGACACGTCCAGAAAGGTGAATCTGCCGTTTAGTTCGTTGACTGCAATACCCCTATACAGGGATATCCCGCGAACCGTGAAAGGTAGCCCTTCGGTTACTGAATGGAGTGCGGTATTCCACTCAGGCCTCCGGAACCAGTCTCCCGACTTCAACCCTCCTAAGGGAGAGGCCCTCTGATAAACTGGTCGT
This sequence comes from Larix kaempferi, assembly GCA_027924585.1. Taxonomy (NCBI): domain Eukaryota; kingdom Viridiplantae; phylum Streptophyta; class Pinopsida; order Pinales; family Pinaceae; genus Larix; species Larix kaempferi. The sequence goes on along the minus strand of BSBM01000259.1, from coordinate 9,034,500 downwards.
GACCGTGCCAAAAAGTACTAGGGGATTTTGGTTCCCTATTTGGACAACAACTATGTCTCAAGTGAAATAACCAAGGGGTGTTATTGGAAGCCTATCCCCCTGATCCTACCTAACTACAATGATTCTTTTGTGTTCCCCAAGTGGGGTTAGAATGTTGGTTTAATTAGGTACGTTTTAAGGCTCACTTGATTTTATGTGACAGAGTGTGTGCTCGTGAGGTAATGATCCCAAAAATAGAAGTGCCACAAGGGAGGGCAACTTCCAATCTATCAATAATGCTGAAATTGATTCTTTTAACTTGCAAAATTTTCTGAAAATAAAAATACTGAAATTTTTAAAATGAAATCTGTAAAAGGAACAGAAATTATGTTGCAGAAAGGCTGAAAGGTAGTGAACTGCAGGTAAGACAGGGGGCTGTTCAGATGCAGAAAATATTGCAGCAAAAGGGGCTGGGCTCAAAACAGGAAAAGAGCAGAAATCAGACCGCGGGTCTGTGGCGGATCAGAACAGGCCGACCGCGGGTTTGAGGGAAACAGCGGCGGTCAGGTCGCGGCTATCGGGCCAACAGATGCAGTCGGGACGCGGGAAACAGGGGAAAAGACACAGTCGGGTCGCGGCTATCGGGCCAACAGTGGCAGTCGGGACGCAGGAAAAATGGAAAAAGACACAGTCGGGTCGCGGCAAAAAGGCTAACAAGCGCAGTCGGGACGTCCGAAAGAGGCAGAAAGCCACAGTCGGGACGTGTGAAAAAGGCCGACAGGCGCAGTCAGATCGCGGCAAACAGGCTGATTAGCCACGGTCGGATCGCAGGTAACAGACTTGAATCCGCCGGCAGAGCGTCGGAAGCAGTCTGAGAGCCACGGTCGGATCGCGGGTAAAGGCCTGAAAGGCGCGGTCGGGACGCGACTGTAGAGGGAAAAAGACGCGGTATGCGGCGGCCGAAAGGGACAGCCGAAAGGAAAAAATTTAAAAACGGAAACCAGAAATTCGAAAACTAGGGGAGTCGCCAAAACTGTAGCTAGGGTTTTACCCCTAGCTTGTGCCAATGAGCACCTACTAAGGAGAATGGACTCCTTAGTAGCAGTTCAATAATGATTAAATGATTAAGCTAAAAACAACAATTAACAAACTACTTTAAGCATTGCATGAGACATAAACAAAAGATGTAAAAAATGGTTTTATATTAATGTTACCTTGAGTGTCAAGGTTGATGAAGCCCTTTGCAGTGTCCAAGAGGATGCTCCAAGCTTCAGAATGCTCCTTTCTCCTTCTCCAATGTTGGGGATGGGCCAAAGTGGCTCTCAAGGTGAAAATAGTTCAAATGATGAACCAGGGTTTCGAGAGAGATTTTGGCAGAGTAAGGGTGCTTGTGATTGTGGATATGGAATAAGGGATCTCCATCACCTATTTATAGTTTTTTGGTGGTGGAGTGTTGACCCATGGTTTTAGGAAACACATGGTTTTGGGCAGCTGTATAGGGTTTTTTCCTCCTTTTCCTCATTATTTTATATTTTTATTCCCTTTTTAGGGGATTTTTGCTATTTTTGGAGGAAAAGGGGGGTTTTTTAGCCTTTTTTAGGCTATTTTGATGGTTTTGTGGCCTTTTGGAGGCATTTTAATGGGATTTTTTAGGATTTTAATGGAAATATGATAGGAAAATGGACAAATGAGCCATATAATGTGGTAAATGAGCTAGTGAGCACTTTTTGGGTGTTAACACTTCCTTCTCTATAGTTACGTATAACTATCATGTTTAAAACAATGTCTGAATTTCAAAATAAGAATTTACCCTTCCCAATTCAGTTCTTCACTACATACCTTAACCATTACTAAACTTATCTTACATGCCACCTCTCTCTTCTCATAATCCAAAGTATAATTAAATATTGGAGTGCCATTTACTTAGTATAATCTCAGATTTTTATAAACAACGTTATGCAAGGTTTTCTTCTCTTCCTAACTTAAGCACAGTTAAGATTCTATAATTCAAGTAAGTTTAACTTCTCTCCAAAATTACAAACTAGTAGTGCATACCTGCGAAGCCATCGCCTTGATTTCATAAAATAAGCATTTACAACCAATCGATAAAATTCTTAATGAAAAACCCCTCATCAAAGTATATGAACCCTGAATACCATTCAAACTTACATACTAGCAAATTTAGAGGAGAATAATTCTAACCTGTTCGAAGAGCTGGAAGTATTCTTGTCGAGGATGAAGAAGTAAAACCGCAGTTCTGACTTTTTTATGTCAATCCTTATGCATCACCAACGAACCCAAATGTAGGGTCTCTTCTCATGAGCAAGTGAAAAATATTTTTGTACTAACATCCTTCATATCAAGTGTAGGTCATGAGCTTAGCTTGGAAGACAATTATCACCATTAGTATCCAATCTTTTTATAGAACCATAATTAGCATAACAATCATAGCTCATGATTTAGTTACTTTAATCCATAACTTCAAAAAAAAAAAAAAAAAAAAAAAATCATTTAATACACATATCATCTTCTCTTCCTTAGCTTACTGAAATCCATCTAAAGAATCATTCAGGTTTCCCATCTATAAGATCCATAATCACCTTACGATACGACATGGTTTTGAATTTAAAGATTGGTGTTTTCCTCAGATGTGAATCCTAGAACAAAATCAAGTAATACTTTGAAATTCCTATCTAATCCATTCCCCTGCCACAACGCCCAATGATTCTAACTTTTCATAGGTAATATACTACTTAAAGCATATGTAACTTAACCATAAGACACATCGATGCAAATGTAATTCTAATATAAGTATCATGGAGATTTTAACCATAGAAACCCTTAAAGGCAAGATAATTCTCAACCTTGTGCATATTAAATATCATATAATAATACTTACATTCCAACCTTTAATGTATAAAGTATTAATAATATATAATAATACCTACATTCCCTTGATCACTTTTTAACTAATGGAGAAGTACATAATTATAAATGATAACCATTTTCCTTATTTGGAATAAGTGCATAGAATACATTATAATAATCTGTCTATTTTATTTCTAATTAGCTTTCTATAAAACATCCATTAACCACTTTTTCTTATATTACTAATTTATCATGACCTCATTAACCACTTTTTCTTATATCACTCATTTATCATGACCTCATTAACCACTTTCTCTTATATGACTCATTTATTGTAAACTGTGGTCTAAACCAAGCTTCTCCCCCATACATTTTAATTGACTAGACATAAAAATAATACATTTCAACAATATCGACTCAATATAAACATTTTCTTATTTACATCCCAATTTGCATATAAATATGAAGCTAGGTTGTGACCATATCTCCACTTACTTTACTTAATGCATACTAGTTAAATGTAATACAAAAGTAAGCATTATACCTAGTTTACATGTTCCTTACTTTTGTTTACATATCCATTTACATATAAATATTAATCTAGGTGTTGAACATAACTTTTACATATTTTTCTAGAGTATGTTAATTTAACATAGTATACAAGCAATGCATTACCACCCATTCTACATAGTCATTTAACTTTACTTACATATCATTGGCATAAGGTATATGTATACCACGTGGTAAGATTATAGTACTTCATATATATATATATATATAATCATAATCTTTTTAAAATGTTTCAATTGACTACGGATTAAAGTTAAGGCCTCTAACTAATACTAACCATTAAAATTTATGTTCAATATATTTTATATATACTACAATCATCAAAGCTTAATATTGAAATTTTTACACTTGAAATTCCAATACACTGAAAACATGCCTTCTAAATGTATTCGATGGGGATTATCTATAACATGAGTATTATGCTATAAATAATTTTACAAGATACTTGATATTATTCCATTATTAGCATTTTGATTGTTTATGAATTTATTAAATGGGACGGTACCTTTTTGGAAAAATATCTACTACATAGCTGGGAGTAAACTAACATGTGATTCCCTATCGACCTGTCGCCTACTTGGCATTATGAGTAAGAAACAGTAAAACCGAGATTCAATATATGTGTTTTACGATCAATACCACTATAAGTTAACTTTATGGTTATAATTAATAGAAGTGAATTAAAGTAATATTACTGCATTTAAATCTCCATCTAACTATTTCCTTCGATCACGCTCGGCTTCAAGAGAACCATAATCGGCCGATGGTATCAGTTAATCAAAACAGAGATCTTAATAATTGTAGGACTCCTGAGTGGTCGACAGAGCACCGGTATCACACTTTATTACTACCACAACAACTTAAGTTTAACGGAGTCAAGACTGGAGCTTCACGCAATACCTCATAAGATCCGGGATTTATAACAGAAAGTTTAGAGAGGAATTTTATAGAAGGTTAAACGTTGGTATAAAGGTCAAACCATCAACAGTAGGAAATCAGTCTCCTCGCTGGCATACTTATAATCCAGTAAATCTAAGAAAAAATGGATCCGTACTTGCCATCACTCGAAGGATAATCAAAATAAAAGATCCAGTTTTGACTTTTCGATAGTTTAAAAAAAAAAAAACTTGAGGGAGGATTGATAATTTAAACATAGTGAATCCTATATAAGATAAAATATCTAAATCACACATCAATATAAACTCTAACATAGTGAATCGAATAAACAATATTGAAACAAGGGCTTGGTTTCGGTCAGCGATGTTGAATGAATGGATTGTTTAAACAATTTGAAGAAAGAGAATTCCAAGTGGGTATTGCACTCAGCGATCCTACGTCAGGTTCACCATTAAAAATTAAACTATACAGAGTATTGATTAAGACATTAAAGAGTTGAATTGTTATCGTGAACAGTCGATGAGGTACTGGAATAGATCTAAAGTTTTTCAGCAGTTCAGTCGCGGATCTCTGGATCTCTGCTACTAATGGATCCTGAATCTCTACTACGAAGGGATCCGTGTTTTCTTTTATGCCCAAATAAAACTTTAGATAAATAGAATTTGAGATGGAGGTTACACCATCTCCGGTCATTGCATGGATATGAACCTATACAACATGATTTTAGATCTATGATCTCTGCCTAAGCTGGAACGGTTTACTTCCTCTTCATGCGGTGTATGAATTAAATTTTGACTAAGTTTAAGATGGAAGATGTGCAATCATTGGAGCATGGTGTGGATCAAAGTTCACACTACCGAATGTATAAATATGAGCCTCTGAATACTGGAATGGTTCACTTCCTTAATACGCAGAGAACTAATTAGAAAAATGAAGATAAAATAAAATAAAATAAAAATAAAAAGTGAAATCGCCAGAATAATGTAGGGATCCAAATTTAATATTTCATATTCAATAATAAATGAAAAGCACGCTGGAATCTAACACAGAGAATGGGTTTGATTCGAATTCTTTATATTCAATAGTAAATGAAAATCACACTGGAGTTTTACACAGAAATCCGTTCATAAATCGCATACAGAGATTGCTTTCGACAGGATTGTAAAACTCGAAAATCGACCAAAATTAAGTTTGCAAAGGTCGCTTGACAGAGTTTCTTTAAAATAAATCAAGATTCGACTCTGGATGGGAGATGCGTCAATATTGGACAGGAGGGATGATCTTCCAGATTTATGTGCAAACTCAAACTACACAGATCTATAAGGATTTACCTACACAATCCAGATTTGAGGAATACGATCCCGATCCATTTGGATCTGATCAAACTTGACAGAGATTAAGGCAACCGATACCTTTTGTCAATTGAATATAAATAATTCAACATAGGTTAGCGCACAACCCCATTACTCTACCTTATCAATAACACCACACATTTAGCAAATCCTTTTAACAAATTCTTTTAAGAAAATAAAACTACGATTTTATTTAAATAAATAAATCAACTCCTCTTTATGTAACTTTGACATGTGGCATAAGAGTTTAGACTACGACCAAGGTGGTTGCCTGATCTCAGCTCCGGAACCTCGGTTAAAGAGAAGATGCAGATTACCACCGAACCACCCGTTTAACCAAGTCTTTTAGGAATACAAATTTACGACTCCAATTAAATAAAAAAAAAAATATTCAACCTGAATTCGTGTAACTAAGACATGTGGCATAAAAGTTAAGACTACGGTCAAGGTTGCTCCTTGGTAGCTGCGTAATCTCAGCTACTGACCCACCGTTGAGAAATAGATGTAGACTGTCGTCGAACCATCTAAATGCCAGCATTAAACACTTAGGGCATGAAATCTGGTTAGTAGAGTATCCAAGGAGGGCTCGGCGAGTAAGGGCCTGATCCAGGTTATTTAAACGACAGGGAAATAAATAACAAATCGAGTCTGAGGTTTCAGGAGCACAAAGGTCGGAGTGAGAGGCTCGGTGAACAGCGTGTCGCAGTCAATCAAAATAAAGTCCCAAACTGGATGCAAACCTTACGCAGAATTGCACTTCTCTCGTACTGGGCGCAAAATCAGGTTACATACAAGTCGGTAATGCTTATTCGAGTTCATAGAGATGAAAAGACAGAGACTTAATCGATGGAAGAAGAAGAAAAAAAATAACAAGAACATCGTCCATCCTGAGATCAAGACGATCCTCAGAAGAAACCATTGCGCGTAGACCAGTTAAAGACAGAAATCAATGGAATAACTTAACTGTAAAATTCTGGAATTTAAGACAGAGCAGAGATTCAAAAGAATTCAGGCTGATCAAGCATCTTAGGGACTCGACGAAAGGTCAGAGATCAGAAATAATCATTGCAACATAAATTTCGAGAGTGTGAACAAGGTTTCGACTGAATTTGCTGAGATGGTCGTACTATAAATAAATAAAAAAAGAGGTGTAGAGATCCCATGATTTAACTTTGTAATACTACTTCTGCGTAAACAAAAACAGAGTTTCTAATAAAATCTTGAAATGACTTCATCGCCTGAAGAACAGGGTTTAAAATACTTTCAATAAGGAACGACCATGCCAATCGAAAGGTGCAAAGAACAACAGAACTGTAAATTTCAGTGCTCAGACAGAGATCTGTTGAGAAGATACAGAGGTTTATCGAACTATAAATTGAAATATCTTTTAGTAAAACTACATAAATTGTCCTTTGCCTATAAAATAAAATATTGCATTACTTAATCTCGCTGCAAAAATAAAAGAAATTCACAGATCTCATAGCAAATGGTTACTCAATACAGAAAATAAAATAAGAAGTATTTTAGTAGATAAGAACCTGTAGAGATGACTGCTACGGTCGGATGTGTATCCCCACGAAGACTGCAGCTCCAATCCCGTTGTCTATCACACGGTTACCAACAAACCGCTAAAAACATATGAGTCCGATGCCCTCAAGGCTCGACCGGCTCTGATACCAAATGTAGGACCCCTCCTTTAGGGTCCCCTTGAGCTGAACCTGAAACTTTAAAAACTTCATACAAACAAATTAGCCATTATAGTTATTAAAAAAACATAAAATAAAAGAGTGAATAACTTAACAAAAATAAGCAAACCTTAACCTGTCAACCCGATCTAGCTGGTCCATTGTTGTCTGCGTCTTCTGTAGGACCCCTCCAGCAAAGCTCGTTTAACCATAGGCGAAGCAACCGTTAGCTTCGCCACCCAACCATAGGCTCATGCTTTCAGTTGCATGGCCTCCCCCGAGCTTCGGGTCGTAGAGCTCACACAAGTATTTCAGAAATTCAGCTTGGGCTTCCCTTCCCACCAGGATTTCTAAGCCAAACCCATAGATAGCAACAAGTCTTTGAGGCATTCGAAAATTACGACAATCGTCCAAATTATGGGCCCTTTACCCATTCCCTAATCCTTCCTTATAAAGGAAAATCTCATGCGACACATGTCGCTTCATGCATAATTAATTATTTTTAATTAATTATTTAATTAAAACACTCACCCATCCAAGTGTCAGTTTCTTTGGGAAGTGCACCTACACCCCTAAGTTTGCTCTAGTTTGTCCCCCAGATATTTTAATCAACTCCTAGCTTTTAGTTGACTAGGTGTCTAATCTTAGGATTCTATTTTGCTCCTAAATAATGATTTCTATTATTTTAAATGCTCAACAAAATAACTATTCATGTGCAAATGTCTAAACTATTTTTTTTTATGCATTTGCTAAGTAATAATCTAGAGTTATTCTCCTAAGTTTTTATGCAGTTTAATTTAACAATCAAACTCACTAGGATCACGGTGCCGCGCCGTTGGGCTCCTGGTTCCTTAACTTTAATTCTCTGACATGGCACCACTCCGTCGGGTCCAGTCATCCATGGTTTCCATTCCTTGGCATGGTACCGCATCATTGGGTCCTTGCGTCCATTCTTTCCATTCTCGACAGGGTACCGCATCGTCGGGCCCTTCTGCCACCATCTTTCCGTTTTGACTTGCGGGAACTCTTGTAGGGATTTTAGGAATCGTTACCATCCATCCTCCGTCTACATGCTATCTAGGGACTAATGGCGCTGAGGAGTGAGTCTGTTCTCACTGCGCGCCCCCCAACTCGTACGTGACCAGCTCCGTCGTGGCCCACCTCGTACGCCCTCACGCCTTCCTCTTGAGCAAGCGGATCAGTTCTTATCTGCTCAAGCGTGGTATTCCGTCGGAAGTCGACATCGTCGTCGCTCTCCCTGTGTGTGATTTACTCATACTCTACGACCCTTCATATTCCTTTGTGTGTCTGTTGGTGAACCGTTTCACCTGTCGCTACACACATTTCTCGCAAACGTAAATTAGTAGCACTGTCCTCAATAATCACAATTTGTTTTATAAATCTGTTGCTTCATTAAGCATCTATAATTTACTTAATCATTACTCATTCATCTAATCACATAATCAATTGCACAGCTAGTCGTTAAGCATCATTCATATGTACAGTTTTCATATCAAAGTTAATCGTTTAACAACATGAAATTGTCCATTCACAATAACTATCCAAATGCACATATATCAATCAATCGTAATCATAAATATACTCAAAATAAAATCATAGGGTTATTTTATTAATGTTTCAAACAGTCAGGTGACTCAGCAGGTGCCCTCAATGTCTATAGTAGTCTAGGGGCACTACAACAACACACAATAAAAAAATACAATATAACATTTCATATACAATGATTCATACATACCTTGACGATTCCTATTATATTGCAACTTACATAGGTGAGGTTTCATTCTCTGTGGTTTTAATGCAATCTCTTTCCTGCCATTGAACAAATGTTTTTCAGTAGTTCCATACCTGTGATTCTTAGAGAGGAAGTGCCTATACTCATCAAACACCATCTAGCCTAAGCTTTTTGAACGATGAGATTTGATCTTAGGACCACAAATTGGATATGCAAATTTCCCCTTTGTATGAAGACCTACATAAAGAGATGGAATATCTATGTCAATTATAATTATATACAAAATGCATGGATTATTTTGAAAAACATGCGTGCGTAGTATATTAACTAGTTCATAAAATTAAATGCAAATAAAGTGGAACTTATAACTACATACTACAAAAATGGGTTAACCCTGGGGCATTATGTATTGTCCATACAAGCATTGCATGGAATTGAAATTTCCTTTGTCGTACTGGTCTAGATACGTCATACATAATGATGCCATTCCATAACTTTAGTAGCTCGTCAATAAGAGGTTCAATATATACATTCATATCTTTGACTTGGTACTTACCTATTTGATTTGAACATATACAAAATACAATTATGAGATGTACCATTTATATATATAAAACATATTGCACAAGAGAAAAAAAAAAAAAATATATATATATATATATATATATATATATATATATGACATTATGCGACAAAATACGACAAATGAGATACCACTAAATTTAAAAAAAAAACTATAGACACAATATACCTAGAACAATCATCGACAACATTATGTGCTCCCTCTTTATTGACAACCATGGAGGATTGTTATTGCTGATAACAAAAATAGGTCACACCGAGTGAACAAATCTCATATCTGAAAATGGATTAACACCATCTGTTGCCAAAGAAATCCTAAGATTATGAGGTTCTTCTTTAAAGTGAGGCCATTTTTCCTCCATATCTCTAAAAGCAGACCCATCTGCAGGCATCAGAATAATGTCGTCTTGACTTATGTTCCGTGCATGGTAATATGTAAACTGTGTTATGTTTTTGCACCTGAACAGTCATTGCAAATGTGAAATAATGGGAATATAATGAAGAACCTTGCAAGGCACCTTTTTTGTTACTTGATCTGTTCGATATCTACTGATATGACATCCAGGACATTTTGTTGCAAATTCATGATGATTATAATATAGAACATGATCATCGGGGCATGCATGAATTGCTTCATACTGCATTCCAATTTCTTTCATGATGGAATATAAATATCAATATGTGCGAGGTAAAATATTTGACGGTGGTAAGAAATATTCACCTATCATGCTACAACAAATAAAAATAAAAATCTAGTTAATATAATATAGAAATAATATTAATGAAACACATTTCATCCGTATTAATTTGACTTATGAATTGACAATAAAATTATTAGATGATCATATATATATTATGTGATGGAATATATTACATACCTTAACATCTGTGTGACTGATATGTTTGAAAGACCATTCATAACCTTCAAATTCATTATCAACAATATAGAAGAGAGAAGATTTGTGTTGGAGCCCTCATAAAGGGGTTCTTATGCCTTCTCAAGAAGAGGTATATCATGAATATCATCAAAATGATCATCATTTTCATGATCATCATCATCATCATTATCCATTCTAACATTAAATGAATCATGGATCAAAGTATTTGTAACATCATCTTCAACTATGTTATCAGTATGATCATCTTCTTCAATATGATCATTAACTTGTTCTCCATTATTCATAGCTCCATGTTCCTCCGGTACTTGTTCTGGAAGCACTTCCTCCAGATGATATGCCGTAGGATGTATTTCCTGTATGATTACATGAAACCATCAATAGATAAAAGTTAATATAAGAAATTCAAACGCAAAATGTAAACATTTTTGTGATGCATTTAAAATGTAATAAATTTTGTATGGTTAATAAAGAATATTATATAATCAACAATGCAATCACTGTAATGTTGATGTTTTCTTTTTTCATTTAGAGAAGCGAGGTGCTCTAATTTTTCTTGGTTAAAAAAACATGCAATCAATCAAATAAATCAATCAACTACTCTTTATTATTACCTTTGAGTGTAATACAAACAAGAATAGAAAAATACTAGAAAAACTAAAAATAACATGTTAAAAATGACTCTTTTCATGAGTGGTCTCTACAGCTAGATAAAAAGGGGAAACAAGAAGGGTCTAGTTGCTACTTTAGGGATGAAAAGAACAACAACCAATTGTACTGTTGGTCAAATAGGTGCATCCAAACTATCCAAAAGACATAAAAATTGACCCAATTACTGAGCAAAGCTACTCAAACATAACTCAAAATTTCCCATACTGTCCACTAAGGTATGATAAACGATGCTATGGTTTCTATAGAGAAAATAGAAGAGAAACAACATGCCAATATAGTCGTTATTTCTATTATCATGGAAAGTGTCACAAATCTAGAGAGCTAAGTGCTTTCCCCAGTGAGTGGGTTAGTCTCACTAACGGACAAATAAATGATTTATTCTACTATATGCTAGATTCAACATGCACACAAGAAAAAATTATTATAATAAATATTAAATATTAAAATAATATTTATTGTCCATGTTAGTCCCCATCTATTGAAACCATGATCAATAGATAAAAGTTAATATAAGAAATATTAAAATAATACATACATTTACAAAAGCAATCAAAATAAAAACATATATAATGCAAAACTTACAAATGGATGATATTCATGTCCCCCATCAGCCTGTCCATGTTCCCTACAATGTTTTTTGGTTGTTGTGATCAAAATTATTCTCCTCTTAAATCCCCTGCATTGACTACATGGACAATAGCATTTCCCATCACCCCTTCTTTCCACTCCTTCCCACAATCTAGCAAGCAATTGTCGATTTTGTTCGTTTGGATCAGGAATATTTCCAGTTGACATTTTCTCGTAAAGAGATTGAATGAAGATTATCGATCTTAAAAAATCAACCTCCACACTTCGCTTGATTTAATCACAAAAACAATGGAAATAATGAAAAAAAGTCCGCCGAATAAAAAAACTTTCGTAAACTGTTCCTTGTATAGCAAACATGTCGAAATGTTTCGAAATTTATTGGTTTTAAATTATAACCTTTTGTCGGATATCCGACGACTTGAACTTAGTTACCGTTGGAGAGTAGATGTCGGATATCCAACATGTTAGGGCATGATCTGGGGTTGGAAATCCGACATTATCGGACATCACACGACGTCGAAAATTCGGCAGACAGGACCATACTATATTGTCGGATATCCGACATCCACGGGCTTAATATTAGGTCAGATATCTGATAACAATGGTCACTATTCCAGGGACCTCGTCGGATATCCGACGGACGGTTCTATCAATTTAAAAAAAATCATCAAATTTCATAATTTTGAAGGTGAAATCCGATGACACAGTCCTTTTTCATCGGAGGTCATCAGATTTTCTCGTCGGATTTTGGGTTCAAATCTTGTAGTGTTAAGATCCAACAACTTGATCTGGTATACGCTCAACCTAGGATCCTATATGATATTATTCTCGATGCACCGAGATATAACATAGATCTAGGTAAACCCAATCCTGGACCAAATGCTGATGGCATCGTGGGTTCAGTAGATTCTGTAGCGTTTGAAGCTTTAACTAAGCAGGTTCACACCTTATCTATCGAACAGTCTGCTACAGAAGCAACTTCAGTTGCAACCTCCCCTTCGCAAACAGAATCTATACAACAAGTGTAGACAAATCACAAGGGCCCTCGACAGCCCAACAAAAATAAAAATAAGGGAAAGAAAGGGGAGGGGAACCACCAAAATCCCAAAAACACAGAAAATGCCAAGGAGGGAAAAAAAGAGAAAAAGAAACTGAAGTTCCTTTGCAAGTTATGCAAGGAGGTCCACCTCACCCATCAATGCCCTCTAATGGAAGAAGCCCGAAAGCTACTTCGTGATAAGAAACTAGTTGTCCTAAAGGACCCATTCCCTCACAGACAAAGTTCAGCTTCTGGAAACTTCAGTGTTGGGGGAACCCCTCGTGCCTCATCAGCTGATCAATCATTTATCAATATGGTTAATTCAAACATTCTTTTACAAACTCAACCTAGGAACTATACTCCAGACTCGCAGAAAAGAGATAAGGATGTTCTTGAATCATCTACCCCTCTCCACATTGAGAGACTAGTGGATCTGCTGCCGAAGATCCCGAAAGGTGTCGTCAAACAGGCTGTGCACATCCCTAATGCGTGGGTTGCTCATAACTACAATGTTGTGGAGTATTTAGCCCAAACTCCCTGTGCTATGTCCACTTTAGAAGTATTGCAGAGTTGTCCATTACAACGCAGTGCACTTCTTGTAGCGATCGGTAGCATTGAGTCATCCAATATGCTTGTTTGTTTTGATATGACCAATATCAAACCCCAGTTGCCATACCACGTTTCTCTCCAAATAGAAGTAGTCCATGGTCACAAGTCCATTGGATGAGCTATTGTAGATGAGGGCGCATCTACATGTGTAATGTCCATTTCTTGCTGGAAGGATTTCCGCTCACCTGAATTGGCCCCCTCAAACACACTACTTATCGCCTTTGATGGAAGATCATTCTGTCCACATGGAGTCTTACAATTGTTCGACGTTGAACTTGCGGGTAATCTAGTATCTGCAGAGGTTGAAGTACTGGATGTTCCACTTGACTACAATTTGTTGTTAGGTAGGAGATGGACATATGCAATGCAAGTAGTTCCATCGTTCATTTTATGAGTTATAATGTTCCCTCATGAAGGCAAGATCATCATAGTCGATCAACTTTCGTTTTCTCAGAAAAATAACCAAGCTTCATTAGATTCAACAATTTCATTGATTTATCAGTCTCACCTAGCTAGTGAGAGTTTAGGAGTAGGGCTCTATGGGTCATTAATGGGCACTTTTGTCCTACCTGTTCCTATTCATTTTATTGGTTCTGAGGTGTGTTCATCGTCCGAGATTTTCACGATCTGTTAAAAAACACATCCATGGATTCTCCGTACCAAATCAAAACCATTAGTGCCCCTATCTATTGTGGAAGTAGCCTACTTAATTCACAACATGCTGCAACAGAACATATCGTGACTCCATTAGTCTCTGTCGAGTCAGATATGGATTACGCACCGGCATGGTTAGTTGACTCCATCCACTCTTTTGAATATCTAGATACTGTTTTGTTCTCTGATGAGGCTATTTTGGAAGAAATGATAGGCCTGGATCATCCTTGGGAACACATGCACCATAGGTCTTATTTTCTTCCCGATATGGACAGGATGGAGAGAGGAGAGTTTTCTTTGAGACTCGGTGGTAATGTTGATTTTCCCACTATCCCTTCTACTTCAAAAGAAGTTTATGCCGAAGGGAATATGGAAAACATATCGAGAACTATTCCGATCAAAATTTCCATCAAACCTGGAGTTCTGGAAAAAATTTTCATTGGAGTAGACTATTCTCCTGAGGAGATCATTTTGTCTAACAATATGTTTAAGGAATTCCATGACATTTTTTCCTGGTCTTACGAGGAGATTCCAGGAATCGATCCTACCATAGTAGAGCATGTCATCACGACTTACCCAAATGCTAATCTTGTGAGACAGAAGCTCCGTCCACTCAATCCTAGAAAAGCAGTGGCCATTAAGGCGAAAGTTTAGAAGTTGCTCAAAGACGGATTCATCTATCCAATTGATATGATGGAATGGGTCTCAAACCCTGTTTCGGTAGATAAAAAGAAAGGAACCATTTGAGTCTGCACAGACTTCCGGGATTTGAATAAAGCTTGTCCTAAAGACAATTACCCCACATCGTTTATAGACCAGATTATCGATGCGTGTACATGCCATGAAATGTTTTCTTTCATGGATAGTTTTTCAAGATATAACCAGATTCAGATAAAACCTAAGGACCAGCATAAGACAACTTTTATTTGTCCTTGGGGGACCTTTGCTTATCGGAAGATTCCATTTGGCCTAAAGAACGCTGGAGCTACCTTTCAGCTCACAATGAACTTCGCTTTTCATGATATCAAGCATGTAGTTGAACCTTATCATGCTGATCTCCCAGCGTGATATCGCAAGAGATGGGATCATCCAGATCACTTAAGACTTGTGTTTGAACGATGCAAATATTACAAGATTTGATTGAATCCTAATAAATGTTTGTCCTGCGTCGAGTCCATACATTTACTGGGTTTTATTGTATCCAATCGTGGTATCATGGTCGATCCACTTACAGTTGAGGCTATTGTAAATCTGCCTCCTCCTTGAACCCTAACACAAATTCAGAGTCTACAGGGTATGTCAAAATTCTTACGGTGTTTTATCATTAACTATGCCAAAATCACAAAAGGTTTCATGAGACTTCTCAAACAAGATACCTATTTTCTTTGGGATGAGGCTTCTCAAACTTCATTTGAGGCCTTGAACAAGGCATTATGATCAGCCCCCTTGTTGAGCCCGCCAGACTATACGAAGGATTTCTTGCTATATCTGGTTGCATAAGTAAACACAATCAGCATAGTACTTGTTCAGGAGGATGACAAGCTCCAAGAGCATGTCATTTACTATTTGTCACCCACCTTGATAGCTCCTGAGATTAAGTAATCTTATGTGGAGAAGTTGGCAATAGCTGTCGTCCATGATGTTCATAGGCTACGTCACTATATCTTATTTCTAACTAGCACAGTGATTGATGAGGTCAACCTGTTTCAATATTTTCTCACTCAACGTATTATCGGTGGGAAATTCAATAAATGGATTGTAATCTTGCAGGAATTTGACCTAGTTTTTCAATCAGCTAAGTCAAAGAAGTCAATGGTTTTTACTGAACTGATCTCTGAATTTCCTAGTGACATAGTACACAATGAAGAAGAGTCATCATTCCCGGATGAACACATCTTTCTTATTGCGTCCTCTGACCCATGGTATGGGGATATTTTAGTGTATATCCAGACTTTGAGGTGTCCTTCTACTTTCTCTAGGGATGAATGACAGAAACTGAAGAATCATGCAAAGAACTATCTCATTAAATTTCTGATACTCTTTACATACATGGGATAGATTCCATTTTAAGTCGTTGTTTGAACTTAGAGGAATCTGAAATAGTATTGAATGATGCTTATAGTGGATCCTGTGGGGGTCATCTTTCTCGGTTGGCAACAGCCTAGAAGATACTGCATGTGGTTTTCTTTGGCCCACGATCTTTAAATATTTTGTGGAAGCTATGAAACGCTATTAGCCATGCCCGTTGTTCACCAAAAATATGAGAGCACACCCAGCTCCTCTCCATCCTGTGATTACAGCAGGCCACTTCACCAAGTGGGGGATTGATTTCATGAATTGTAATCTAGTTTCTGCTGGAAGTCATCATCACATCATTTTTTTCATTGACTACTTCACTAAGTGGGCCGAGGCAATGCCTACTGTCAAAGAAGATGGGGAAACAGCTTCTTACTTCGTATTTAACTAGGTCATTGCTAGGTTCAGTGTACCTAAAGAGATAGCTATAGACCATGGTTGACACTTTCAGAACAACATGATGACCGAGTTATACACCATGTTAGGTTTTTGGCAAGAACATTCGTCTTTGTTTTATCAACAGGTGAATGGTCAGGTCGAAGCGGTCAACAAAACTTTGAAAACCATTTTGCAAAGGACCATTAATGCCAGTCAATCCAACTGGAACATTATGTTGTATCCATCTCTTTGGGAATACCGAGCCAATGTTAAGACTACCACCAGGTTCTCTCCCTTTCAACTTGTTCATGGAATAGAAGTAGTTGTTCCAGTCGAATGCAAAATTCCTTCATTGAAGTTGGCTATCCAACTAATCCCCGACACTTCAGTTTTAGAAGAACATTTGTTGCACCTAGAACACCTTCATGAGCAATGCCATGATGCACTCACAGCAAATGAAGCACATAAGAATTGAGTTAAAGGTCAATATGATAAGTATGTCAAACCTAGGTTTTTTCTCGAAGGAGACCTTGTTTTGCCTTATGACCAAGACAAGGAACCCTTAGGAGTTGGCAAGTTCAAATCAATGTGGTTTGGTCCTTACATAGTCTCTAAGTTTATGAAGAAGGGTGCATACTAGTTGACGGATTATGAAGGTAATAAGTTGTCGGAGCCTAGAAATGAGATCTAATTGAAAAAGTATTACGCTTAGGCCTCTATGCTTTTTCATGTATTATAGCTGTACATTTTGTAAAGTTAGATTTGCTTGTGGTTGTCATTCCATCTTATGTGTCTATTTCTTTCTGTTTCATATGTCGACCGAATACTTTATAGGATTTTATGATGGCGCTAGTCGCCACACCCGTCAATTGGCTACAGTTGCCTAGGTTATTTACTCACCGATTGGCCAACTTGTCTCTTCGGGAGGGGCTTGTTTGGGTCCCACAACAAACAATGTGGCTGAATACAACATGGTTATAGAGTTACTCCGAGATGCTCTTTCCCCTGGCATTTCACATCTAGAGGTAAGACTCGACTCGCAGCTTGTTGTGTTTCAGTTAATGGGTGAATATCAAGTTAGAGATCATGTTTTGTTACGTCAGTTCTTGCGAGTTAGGTTACTTGAAAGACAATTTGATTACATTACATATAAACACATTCCAAGAAATTTAAATGCTCTAGTTGATTCATATGCAAATTATGTTTTAGATTGGCATCTACATCATACACATCCATAATAAACAATTCACACATAAAGATAAGAACACACATGTAAATAAAGCCGATACTGTATATAAGTCGTATCAAAACATATATGAGTTTGGATCATAATTCGGTCAGAGTGTCATATCAATATACAAAAAGGGCTCAACGGCCTCAAAAAATATACATATATATGTCCTCCTCCATGGATAAGGAGGGGCCTCTGCCATCTCTTCCATCTCTGCCACAACCTCTCTATAGTAGATGACTAGCCTCGCTACTTTCGTAAGTAGCTGAATCCATGCTACGGGCACACCCACAACATCCTCCTGCATTGTGATCGACATCCGCTCGATATTGTAAGTAGGGATGTCATGATTTAATCGACTCATATTCCCCTCTATGCTCACAAACATGGCATTAGTTGCCCCTGTAATGACTGGTCGCACAAATGTACGAGGGTGTCCATCAAGATGCACAGGCCCAACATCTGCAAAAGACAATTTATTTAGTATCTCAAACTCATAAAAAAAAAATTAAATAATTTTTTTAAAAATAACTTACCCATCTCTTACCAGGTTGATCCTGGAGGAAGAGACAGCTCAGGATCATGGCGGAAATCTATACCTGCATATGGGAACTGCTCTAAAGCTGACACTTGTCGATCCCACCATGCCCAATAATCCTCATCACTGTAAGAGAGATTGCTCTCGCCACCACCTTGGCGCTTGAAGATATCTCCCCAATGTGTCATAAGGGGATCACGAGGATTGAGCAGGGGCAAGGCCATCCCCATACTCAATGCAAGTACCCTCTAAAATAAGAAGGTACAAAGAATACTTCTGTAACCAAAGTTCTTCATCCTACCGGTTTTGCACCCGGTAAGCTGAAGTTTCATGTTCGCCAGCAAGATAGAACACAAGTCATAAACAATCCCATGCAAGCATTCCATGCCCACATGCATATAGTTCCATGAAGCAAGGTGTTGTGTTGTGCTTCCTCCCATCCGGTTCAGAGTACTCAAGATAACTTTTAGTGGAAATCTCGCAACAGTTGCAATGGAAACTTGACTACCGGTCTTTTCAGTACTCGACAGGTAGTAGGTATTGACATAATCTTGCATGGAGAGGGAACCCACACTTCGAGAGGTAAATTTGAGATTCACCACCTCCCCTCTTCGAGAGAGACCAGTGATAAAGTAGATGTCATCAATAGTGAGTTCGAGAATCTCCCCTTGGAGATTGAACACACTTGCGTTGGCATCCCAATAGTGTACCATTCTTTCGAGCAATTGGGTTTGTGCTTGCATATTGACCATTTGATAGAATTCTAATATCCCACATATTCTTAATTCATGAAGAATGAAGGGATCTCCCATAGCTTGCTGATCCATTTCCTCATGATCTCTTTCATGCCACATAAGAATCATCCTACAAGTAATCAAGCATTGTGTTGGTCAAAGTTTATTTTTTTCCATACTTCTTGCGGTGTGCGCTACTGTCATAGATAGACAATAGCATTTTGAACGCATCTCCTTTGCAAATAGACCAGCACACTTTTATCGAGTGTGCTAATATTTTTCAAAGCAACCCGTGCACCCGCATAAACAAATTTAAAACTTCAACAAAAAATTAATTTGACCACTAAAAATCTAGAAATTTGCATGGAAATGAAAGAGAAGGATGATATTACTTACTTGGAAGAAGTGGAAGATGGTTTGATAGCCCGGTTTGATCGCAATAAGCAAAGTAAGTTGAGGTTTTCTCTCCACAATTTGACCTAAAAACATGAAATGGTGAATTTTGATTTTAAATTGAAACTATTTATAGAAATTTTGTTTTAAATTTTTACCCACTTTGTTAAATGTGGTATAGTTTCAATTTGTTTTTAATGTTTTATTTAATTCACTAATGCTTTAGAATTTTTGTTGATTAGGTAAAGTATACATTTCAAATTTTCACTATATTTTAAAATCGATCTGTTGAGGTTTGTTTTCTTCATTGACATGTCAAATTAGTTACCATACTGTTCAGTATTTTATTTCATCGAGAAAATTTGTCTTGATTATGTGATATATCACTAACTTGGTTGTCTAGAATTCTATCATCTGGAAGGTCATGATAACTTATGTCCTTGAAGCTGATTAAGTCTTTTTAACCCCTTGTTAGACTTTTCCAAAAATAAACAACATCGTCGAGTATAGTTGTCTTTTGAGACTCGTTAAAGGATTTGAAGCGACATCCACCTTGGTATAAGTCTACCCCTTTTTCGGACCTTGGTGGATCACCTACGGAAAAGGAATACTCTGGTCATACGTGGCTAGAAGAGTTCTTCTCTCATTATTTTACACTTTTTCGGGAGAGGAGACTAACTGAATGAAAAAGGAATTTTTGGAGTCTTCTTTAGGGTTTTCAGACTCTCGAAACATGAAAACACACACGAACGTTTACCTAATTGGGATCAACGTGAAATCCACAAGAAGGTATATAGAGGATTTTTTAAGTTTTTCAGACTCTTTAAACAAGAAAACACCGACAAGCACATACCAACTCGGGCTCGATACTAAAATCCACGAGTAGGTGTATGGAGTTATTGTTTAAGTTTTTCAGACTCCTGAAAAAAAAAAACACCGGGGAGCATGAACCGATCCAGGCTCGATATTAAAATCTATGGATTAATGTTATAGAGTATTCGTCTAAAAATAAAATAATACTTTCAGGACATTATCCAATTGAATATGAACATTACAGACCATAAAGCAAATAAACAAACATCTCCTGTCAAGAGAAAAAAAAAACCAATACTTTCAGCATATTATCCTATTAAATATGAACAGTACTCACAAGAAATAAAATGAACAGTCCATGTCATCTCAACATGACAAATAAAACAATACTTTCAACACATTATCCAATTGAATATGAACATTACAAACCATAAAGAAAATAAATAGTACATCTTATCTCAGGAGAACAAATAAGACAATACTTTCAGCATATTTTATAATTAAATATGAATAATACGGACCAGAAAACAAATGAAGAGTCCATGTCATCTCAACAGGTCAAATAAAACAATACTTTCAGCACATTAATCAATTGAATATGAACATTATAGACCATAAAGAAAAGAAACAATACATCTAATCTCAAGAGAACAAATAAAACAATATTTTCAACATACTATCCAATTAAATATGAACAATACTAACCATAAAGCAAATGAATAGTCCATATCATCTCAACAGACTAGAAAGCAATGAACAGTCCATATCATCTCAACAGAACAAATAAAACAATACTTTCAGCACATTATCCAATTGAATATGAACATTACAAACCAGAAAAAATGACCAATCTATCTCATCTCAAGTTTCAACAGAAAGCAACCTTGACATTTGAAATATAAATCAAACAAAAACCAAAAAGATTGCAATATCTGTAGATTTGTACCTGAACTGAACATCAAACCTACAAGATGTGACCATTAAATAATGGGTGTAGAATTCAAAGCTAATGAAGATGTGATGAAAATGTTGAGAATGAGTTGGAGACAAAATTTCCTTGTATGAAGACAAGAAGAATACCTGCCATTAAAAAATAGAAGAGATTAAGAATTGGAAAAGAACTCTATACACTATCCCAATTCACATGCACAAGCAAAATATATCTCCTTAACTCGTTAAATCTCTAGCAATCTATTTAAATTTTGGTATTTTATGCCCAAACCTTACCAAAATCTATGAGGAGATCATAGCTGCAGTATTAGTAATTATTTTACTAAGACTCAGAGCAAGTTGTAAATTGTTGCTAGAATTCAAGATCTCCAATCCAACTGACATCATTAATTACACTATGAATCATTATAAATATAATAAATTTAAATAAATGTAAATGAGTTCCATAAAAATAAAAATACGCAATGATATAAAAAAGTACCAACCTGTTTAGCTGCTGCCATATTATGGTTCAAGGTTCAAGGTATATATCTTAATATACCTAGTTGTCTATTGTCTCATTCCAAATACTCCTCATTGATCAAGGCTTCAATTTGCTTTTTCATTTCTTCAATTTTTGGGTTGAATGTTCTTCGAACTTGTTGGGCACATTCACTCACAAAATATTTATAATGTAAAACTTTATGTTCTTTCATAATGCGCACAATCGATGCATCAATAAGAAAACATGTATCAAAACATTTATCCCTACAAATATACTCAGTACCATTTGTCTTCAAATCCAACAATGGAAATGGCATCGGAATTTTTACCTTCCCTGTTCTATCTGTAAAATTAGAATTAATTTTGAAAACATCAGCTGTACCTATCGTGGTTGTATCCAGATTCTTAAGAAGAATTTTGTACTTGTCACAGGCAAGGGAATATAACAGTCGAGTGGTTTCTTCCTCAGACAAATTAAAATGAGTCCTAATGTCTGAATAACTCAATTTTTCATAAGCATTGAACAACAATAATATTTCTACTTGGTTAGTTGTTGCTATAATTTCTATTAGCCCTGCATCAAACTCACCAACTAGCAACAACCACATTTTTAAATGTGGTTGATAATCATCAATCGACGCATATCAACCATGACCACACATTTAAAAGTGGTTGATATTCGTCGATCGGCAAATATCAGCCGCATTTAAAAATGTGGTTGTTGCTAGTAGACAATCGGCCTAGCGAAGAAATAGATAAATTAAAAAATTAATAAAAATGTTATTGGGAAATAAAAATGAAAAGAAATACATATTAAGTTAAAAAAAATTAAAGAAAAATATTACAACATATTAAAAAATAAATTAAATAAAAATATCAAAACATATTAAAAATTAAATTTCAATTAAATTAAATTAAGTTAAATTAAATTAATTAATTAACCTAAATTAATTAAGTACATTAAATTAAAAATATTAAAATATATTAAAAATTAAATGAATTTATATTAAATTAAAATATTAAAACATATTAAAAATTAAATTATATAAATTAAATTAATTAATTAAGTTTAAATAATTTAATTAATTAATTTAGTTGGCTAACCATGGTTGTTCGTGGTTTACTACAGTTGTTCATGGTTGCCCATCATTCTTCATGGTTGGCTATGGTTCACCATGGTTATTGAGGGTTGAACATGGTTTATTATGGCTGACCATTGTTGACTATGGCTATTCATGGTTGACTGTGGTGAATGATGGATGACCATGCTTGACTATGGTTGACCCTATGGCTGACAATGGTAGACCCTTTGGTTGACTATTATTAGCCAAATATGATTGACCTTAGTTGAATATGGTTGACTATGGTCAACCATAGTTGGTTAACCATGGTTGTTAATGCCCAGCTATGGTTTTTCATGGCTCACCATGGTTTTTCATGGTTGACCACAGTTGATTATAGTCGACCATGGTTATTCATAGTTGACCATGGTTGAAAATAGTAGCTCATGGTTTAGTATAGTCAATAATGGTTGACCATGGTTGACTATGGTTAACCAATGTTGTTAATGGGTTACTATGGTTGATCGTGGTTGCCACTGGTTGACTATGGATGGGTAACTTCAATCCATGGGTAACTTCGATACAAGGCTGACTTCAAGTTTGACTTCAATCCACGTTTGTCTAAAAGGTTCACTTCAATCCAAGATTGACTTCAATCCTAGAGTGGCTTCAAGCCAAGGTAGACTTTAATCCATGGTTGACTTAAATACAAGGTTGACTTCAATCCAAAGTTGATTTTGTACTATGGTTGAATTCATCCCGGTATTAATATTAACATCAATGACTTCAATACATTGTTGACTTTAAACCGTGGTTGACATCAATCCATGGTTATTTAGGGTTGAACATGGTTTATTATGGCTGACCATTGTTGACTATGGTTATTCATGGTTGACTATGGTGAATGATGGATGACCATGCTTGACTATGGTTGACCCTATGACTGACTATGGTAGACCCTTTGGTTGAATATTTTTTACTATTATTAGCCAACTATGAATGACCTTGGTTGAATATGGTTGACTATGGTTAATAATGGTAATTCAGGGTTGAACATGGTTTATTATGGCTGACCATTGTTGACTATGGTTATTCATGGTTGACTATGGTGAATGATGGATGACCATGCTTGACTATGGTCAACCAATATAATAATAATAACCAATGGTCAATCAATAGTCAAACATGGTAAACTATTAGTTCACCATTGGTCAACTAATGTCAACCATTGGTCATCTAATTTGGTCAACCATGGTCCACCAATGGTTGACCATGGTTGTCCAATGGTCAACAAATTTCAACTAATGGTCAACCATGGTAAAGCATTAGTTGACTATGGTTAACATTAGTATACCATTGGTTGACTATTGGTTCACCATGATTAACTATCGCTTGACCAATGGTTTGCAATTGGTTGGCCATTGGTTATGGTTTACCATTGATTGACTATTGCCTAACTATTTGTTGACTATTGGTTAACCATGGTTGAATATTGGTTGACCATGTTTATTTTTGGTTGGCCATGGTTGACTTTGGAAGACCATGGTTGACTATGGTTGGCCATCGTTAACTTTGGAAGACCATGATTGGCCATCGTTGACTTTGAAAGACCATGGTTGACTATCATTGACTTTGGCTAACCATTGTTGACTTTGGTAGACTTTTGGTTGACCGTGGTTGAATTTTGTTGTGGTCAACCATGAAGAACCATAGTAAACGATAGTTAATAATAGTCAACCATGGTCAACAAAAGTCACCCATGGTGAGCCAAAGTCAACCACAATCAACCAAAGTCAACCATGGTCAACTAATGTCAACCAAGTCAACCCACATCAACCAAAGTGAACTATCATCAACTTAAGTCAACCATGGTCAACCATAGTGAACTAAAGTCAACCAAAGTCAACCATGGTCAACTAAATCCTACTAAAGTCAACCATGGTTAAAGTCAAATATAGTTATGGTTGATCATGGTTGAATATTGTTGAATTTGGTCTAATATGGTTGATAATGGTTGACTTTGTTTGACTATTGTTAACTTTGATTGACCATGGTTGACATTGGTTGACCATGATTTACATTGGTTAACTATGGTAGATTATGGTTGGACATGGTTGACCATGGTTTACTTTGGTTGATCGTGGTTAACTTTGGTTAATGATGGTTAACTGTGGTTGACTATTGTCAACCTTTGTTAACCATGGTTGACTTTTCAACCATGTTCAACCAAAGGAAACCACGATCATCCAAGTTAAACCATGATCAGCAAAAGTCAACCATGATCTACCAAAGTCAGCAAAAGTTAACCATGGTAAACCAAAGTTAACCATAGTCAACAATGGTCAACCAAACTCAACCATGCCTAACCAAAGTCAACCATTCCTAACCAAAGTCAACCATGGTCAACTTAAGTCAACCATGGTCAACTAAAGTCTACCAAAGTAAACTATAGTTATGGTTGACCATGGTTGAATATTGTTGAATTTAGTCAAATATGGTTGATTATAGTTGGCTTTGTTTCACTATGGTTAACTTTGATTGACCATGGTTGATGTAACATCCCTCAAATTCGACCCTGATTGTTATTATAATTGTAAATATAATGATGATTCTATAGCAGCCCTGGTGAGGAGCTCAAGGCCAAGGCCCCACCAGTGGACTTTGGGAGTATTGTTACTTTATTTTCCTAGTCATAAGTGTTATGTTAGACCAGGAGATTTAAGTTTGACATATTTTAGATGATGGACACCTCGAAAATATTTAGAGTAAGTTTTACAGGTAAAAACCTAGAAGTCATAAGTGTCGTCGTGAAAGGATGGGGAAGACAATTACTTGTCATAATATTTCAATAAGTTATAGAGCTTATGTATAGAGTTAGCATACAAATAAATTGGACTAAATAATCTCGAGTAAACCTAAGACAAGTCATAAAATTGAGCCACCCAACCTCGGTAAAAAGAAATGGATTAGAAATCTTTAAAATACTACTTTTTATCTTACTAAAGGTATCACTTCTAGGACACCACATATATATATATATATATATATATATATATATATATATATATATATATATATATATATGAAATCCTACAAAATAGTGGTGATAATGAATAACTAGAAATAATTCATACACAAGTATGTCAAGAATACATTTAATTATTGAAGTTACATGATAAAGAGCTTATATAGATTATAGTATAAATTACTATAATAATTATAAATACTTTTTAAAAAGGATCCAACATACATATATGAAAGATGATACATATAATACATTATATAAATGCTATATGGAAGATAAATCAGAGTTGATACATGAGGAGTATATATATATATATATATATATATATAAAAGAGAAACCAAAATGAACTCAATATAAAACATTTGATGAGCATATATTGGATAATAAGAATTATTATAAATTATCCTCCGAAAAAGGTAATAATATACATGATTTTACCCTAAAAATATGTGTGGATAAGATCCAACACATACATGAAAACAACTAAGCGTAATTATAAGTTGGTAAACAAATCTAGGAATAAAATTATCTCCAAAAGAACTTTATGTTTTAAAAGGCTTTATATTATGGTCATAAATATAAATTTGTTTCCAAAGTAAGGGTTTCGTAACTATAATGGAGTATCGGAGCATATCCTACCATCATAATTCAATTGGAGAGACCGATAGTGGAGCTCGACACCAACTGAATCACACCACGATCGTTTCCACATTTATCCTTTAAAGTGTTCATTAGTTATAAAGTTAACAGCTAAGGGGCATCCTCACTCGATTCTTGGGAACTTGTCCTTTTTGTTGAGCTGCCCTTACCTTTTTCCTTGCCACCTGTACCCACTCCGCCACTTTAAAACAGTGGTGTAGTTTTAGTGGAGGTCTATCTCGATAGAGGGGTATCTAAACTTGTTTTAGACTGCCACCTGACCGGAATGGAGAAGGGAGACTACCACGCATCACTCCAGGTCAAAGGGAGACTCCTTTGTTAAAAGGGAGCTCATTTCCCGTAGGCTCGGCCCACTCCCTTCTGATGCAGAGTTTTTGGGATATGCTGCTATCATTATAAGGTTGCTATGGATGGAGGAAAAAGAAGAGAGTCAAGGACGGGTGGATCCTCTAACAATGAGGTATGGACCGTAGGAAGAGCGAGAAGTTTTGAGGTTAGAGTTGTCTTCTATATCTAAGGTATGTAAACACTATGTCTACAGTTAGTGACTCAGTTTAAGACGTTATGTTGTTGCAGTACAGAATTTTATAAATTGCTAGCTGTCATATTTGAGTGCATGCTGATAACGACGCTTAAAATCCCTTTTTCTTTTGAAACACCTGTTTTCCTCCTTTGAAAAACGTAAAACCCTATCTGTCCTTATTCATATCATGATCCTAATGGGAGACATTACTACAATGGGCTGGATCAGCTTGAAAGAGCTTAAACCCTCTGTTACCTTAGGGTTGATGTTTTTTAGTAATTCGAACTCTATTTATATATCTTTTGTTCTGTCAGAAATCGTTTTCAATTCATTTTGGTTGCGATTTGATATCTTTTTCTCTAATTTTGTGCTGGCGACTGTTCCATGAGAGCATCTCCGAGTCTAGGTGCTATCCTTGCCTCACCGCCCTTAGTGCGCTAATTGCGAAGTAGATGTTTTGTTTGTTTATTTAAGAGTCAACTTATAATATATAAATTTTAGAGAAGGAAGACCAAAGCTTGAAACCTCGGTGATTACCCTTAGGGTAAGATAGGAACGAGAATGTTATGTAGTTGTATGTTTTAATTTTTGCTACATTTTCATTCATAGGTTGAAATCTAGTACCAGGGCTGGAATGTTGAAGATTATAAATTAATTAATTCATCTCGACGTTATTTTTTTATTGTCATTAAAAACGAGGAAAACGGTACAACTATCGGGTTAATTTATGTTATGCTGCCATAAGAGCTGAGCGACCTCCCTGGGGAAGAATCGACCCGTGCTCAGTTAATTTTAGAGATCCCTTCCTTAAATTTTAAAACGGTTGGATCGAAAAAATCTGTGTAAAAGCTGTCAAGAAATCGTCAATGAGTCAATCTAAGCATAACCTAGGACGAGAATGTGATCATTAATTTTCACTCTTTTGGTTATTATCCTTTTTGCATATTTTGATCTTGAAACTTAGTAGTAAAGTTCCACGGGTGAAGTATATAATTATATATAGAGAGTATAGAGATAAAATATCTAGAATCGAAATTATAAATAATGTGAAAATCTAACTTTTAAAATATATTATCCAATAGGGCATAGAAAGGGAAACCTCGGTTTTCGGTTTTCACTATGGGTAAAATTGAAATCATGAATTTCATTTTATTACAACCTGATTCTTAGAATAGTATATAGATCTTTTATAGTGTTAGGACCTTGACAAAGATAATTTAAAGCTATTATATTTTGGCACTTATCAATCTTAGTTTAGAGAACTTGTGATGGAAACGTTTGGGTCAATTATTGATATAAATAAACTTAATTATATGTTTTGGAATTGAGTGAATTCAAGTTCAAATTTAATAAAATGGGTTGATACTTTATTTAAATCATTGGATGAAAGTATAGGCATATGACAAGTTATCACTTGATAGCGTAACAAAAGGAGGTTGTCCTTATATAAGATAATATAGCATTATAATGTTGAAAGGGTTTTTAAGTAATAATTATAAATAGATTATGGATAAGAGATAGGTGACAAAGGAGTATATTGTAAATATGATGTTAATAATTAGGTTATGAACTTATATTTTGGTACCAAGTGACTTATGGAATTTATAGAATATTTATAACTGGATATAAAAGTTATAAAATAGAAGGGAGTTATTCTTTTAGAATGTTGTAGGAAGGTATTCATTCACATCAATGCTTGGGATTGTTATATAAAGAAGCTCATCTCCTCAACGAAGGATAGGATATTTTGGAAAATGTTTCGTGTAATGGAGGCTTGAAGAAAATAAGCCTTGCGACAATTTTGTCGCATAGAATGTAACCTTTCGCCATGTTTATTTTTTTTAATAAATATTACACACCCAACCCTTTGTGGACTAGCCCGTGTACGGGTGAACCACATTATCTCTTGTCTACTGTGTTTTCCTATGGTGTTCCTCAATGTGTCTTTATGTATGAGTAATTGTTTCTTTTCTTAAAAATGTTTAGGATTACTTTGATGCATACGATTCATTTAGAAGGTTGGTTGTTTATATGATGTATAATGCTAATATGTTCACCTTATGATTATGTTAATATTGTTATCATTTAGGTCGTTCTCTTGGTATGATTAACTGATAAAATATGTACATGTTTCTTAAAAATGAATTAATATCTTGAAGAGCATTTTATTAATATAACGAATAATTGAATGAATTGTTTAAATGAAGTTTGGGGCTTAAATACAGTTGTCTTGTTTCTTGGTCTATATCCTCAAGAAGGAAAAAGGTTTAGTAAAAATGAAACTATTGTTATTTAATATTTTTTTTAAGGTTGTATCTTGTGCACACATATGAAGAGCTAGTTGGTTCGAAAAGAAGAATCCATGTCTTGTATTTATAAGAGTTATGTATGCTAAAACATAGTGATTTTTTTGTGTTTTTCCGCAAGATTTAAGAAATGGTTGACATTTCAAGTTAAGAATTGGATTATAGTTGAAAGTAAAATGTCTCTCTTATTTGTGCAAATATGATAGAAGATAGTACTTATCGCACATAAATTACATTTAAAGAATCTTTTTCATTGATTATCATGAAGGCATTTATAACAGAAATAAAAGTCTCAAAGTTGTTATTATTTGTAAGCAGTAATTAAAGTAAGTGAACCCACACTTTATATTTCCGCATAGAAATTATTGGTATTTAGACCACTTAGGAAAATTTTAAATTTTGATGAAATATGGGGTCATGACATATGGTATCAGAGCACTAGGTTAAAACACTCGGGCCTGATGAGCTCAACATGAGATCAATAAGTATGGAGTTAATTAACCAAGTTGTTTTTGTTTCATTTTGAATTCATGGACTGGAATGGACGAGGGGTAATATTATTCATGGTGCAACTTCAAGCTTCTCTGAAAGGGTAAAGATAAGTATTTTTCAAACATCACTTTTCCTTTACAAAATTAGAAGAAAGGTATGATATTTGTCGTAAGTTCTCCCTTCCAGATAAAAGGTATAGATACTCACATGATTGAATGACATCATAGAATGTAATATTTAGTTGAAATTATTTCAGTAAATGTGAAACGTAATGATCCTTGTATTATGATTGACTAACCTTGTTAAGGAAAACAGAAGTAACATCATATTTCTGGTTGATTCATAGTCCGTTGGTAAAGTACTAATCTAAAATAAAGAAATAGGTTAAGAAAAGTGTTGTGAAAGATGTCGATTAATAAGTGATTTCAAAATTTGCACAGAACTATCATGTAAATTCTGCATTTTAGTTGTTGATATTCTATTTTTCTATCAAAGATTAATAAGTGCATTACCTATGAGCATCACTAAGTTAAAAGTATAATTTTATTAGTATGCTCCTAAGAAGTAAGTTGGTTTGAGTTAGTGAATTCATTTGAACATTTTCAATTTTTATAGATACTTAGTAATGAGAATACTTCGTTGTTACGACTGTTTCATGGAATGCTACATCAGAAAAATATAGCCTCATAAATATTATAGAATGTAAATGAAGTTGTAGTTACACTTATTGAAATATTGATTCTAAAATATCAATGTTAGAATATATAATGAACTTATTTTCCCTTGTCTAGAAGAAAAAAGACCCATAATTTAATTTCCATTTAAATAAACTAAAATTCTTCAAATGTCGAAGGAATTCAAAAGAGACCCCTACTAAGGCCTCACAAAATAAACATAAATATGTCCATCACAAAACAATCCTATCACACAATAAACATAAATATGCCCATTCCAAAAAAAATTCAACAACATTTTCGGACTCTATAGTTCAAAATTTTATCCAATGGCAATATTGAAGTGCCCTCACACACTCTTGATTTTCTAGTAAAACAACCATAAATATTAAATCAAATATTAAGTAAGAACCATAATTTTTTTAAAGATAAGGGATGTGTGTGAGATCCAAGTGAGCACCATCCAAATTCACCTAGATATGGCATGGCATTCACCTTATAGTAGATTAAGTCCCTCTTTAGGCACACCATCAATAGTGATATTCCTTTCTAGATAAATATGGCCATATGATATGGAATTGAAGACCACCTAAACTCTTTCCACATCATCAAAAGGTGTTTACAAGGAAAGGTCCCTTAGAGTATTGTCCCTCCTCATCCACTTTGTAACTAAAACTTAATCACCAAAAACTTATAGATGTGAAATGCCATATTTTAGAGGCAACATGAGAAGTAACTCAAATCCATGAGTTCAGAGAAATTTTTGGAACCATAACCATGATCATATTTAAACCTAATTAAATATTTCTCTATTAGATAGATTACTACTCATGCTCGTCTAAATGGCAGATCCACTTGGGGAACCCCATCAAAATAGGCCATGTCTTATTCTTATCAATTATCTATTCTCGAATATTACTTGGAGCCTTTACAACTCCATCTTGTTTGTAAGAGCTATGATAGTGATAGTCATAAAATTTTGAGGTTACCCCTTAAAAATTTCTTAAGGAAAGGTCACCTAAGCCTTACAGTAGAAAAATTGAGATGGGAATAAAATATTTGAGAAGGGTTAGGAACCCCTTCTCTCTTATCCCACTTCGTAAGAATTCCATGATAGAGGAAGGGATAGATAATGAGTCCAAAGTGTAGGGAAAACAAACATCGCGATATATCAATCTCTCTGCTCGTTACACCTTGAAGTGAATAAAATTGTTAGCACAATAAAATTGACCACACACCAAATGACATGTTGTGGACCCTTATTTCCAAAGAATAATCCCATTTGTGCATAAAAACCCAAAAAAGCCATTTCTCCTAAGTTCTAAACCCCCTCTCGACAACCTCCACCAAAATAGGGAATCTTCGTTAAAAACGAGGTGTCCACCAAAATAGGGGGGTTATATCGACAAATACAAACTCCCGCTTTAATTCAAAATTTATTGGTAGTAAAATTCAAACAGGCAAAACCGCAAGTTGTTATAGGGTTACGAAACCCTAAACCGCAAGTGGTTATAGGGTTACAAAACCCTAAACCGCAAGTGGTTGTAGGGTTACAAAACCCTAAACCACAATATATATGTAATATCCACCCTCCCCATTTGATAGAAATGATTCGATAACCTACCATTTCGAAGCTCTCCCATCTTTGGTACCATTTTACCATCCTCCATTATTCAATTCACACACACCTCCACCATCAATATCCCACTTTGAAATTCCCCTTAGCGGGTTGAGCACCCTTGGCTCCCTCCTACCATTTGGGTTGATATACTACATCTCCTTGAAATCGATGGCCATTTAAAGGACGGAACCATCAACGAAGGATTTCTAGCTTCATGGCCACAAGGGCCCATATGCCCAGAGAGGTAACTATGTCCATGTAAATCCATTTATTATAAATAATAAATAATTATTCTTTTGTAGACATGGTTTATTGATGTGAATGGAAGGAATTTATTGTGTGTGCTTTGGTTTTCACTACAGTA
Organism: Larix kaempferi; assembly: GCA_027924585.1. NCBI lineage: Eukaryota > Viridiplantae > Streptophyta > Pinopsida > Pinales > Pinaceae > Larix > Larix kaempferi. The sequence goes on along the minus strand of BSBM01000259.1, from coordinate 9,002,032 downwards.
GATGTTTTACCATTCATATTTACAATTGAGTTTTTGCATGTTAGTATTTGTATTCACGGATCATAATCCATCCTACCTTAGGCTATATTCCCATTTGTACAGTTCAATTCTCAGTTTAATGCTATTTACCCAGTTTTACTACACATCCTTCACACACAGAGCCGCGAGAGATATCATCTTTCATGCTCTCTACCTCGGCTTCCTCAAGCTGGTATATCACCCATTTTCACTTGTTGGAGTGAAAAAACACATACAACAGAACTGGCGACCATACTGGGTCGATCCCTATAGATTTGGTTAATTTTTTTATATCTTTGTTTGAATGTGTTTTACTGTATATTTTTTTCTTGTTAGATCTCTTAGTTAAAGTGTTTATGAGTACTTTTAGTCCCCTAGTTGAATTATGGCCTTCAAAACTAGCCTAATCCAACCCTCAGAGCACTCCTTCCCCCACAAAAGGTGCGCTCCAAACCCGTACCTCTCTATTTTGGTTGCACTCATGTTTTTTCACAGTGTGCACCCCAGAACGCCTCTGTCCTTCGGGAAAAAGCACCTTGAGACTGGCATTTAACCCTCTAATCCCTCCCGTAGGGGTGTAGCTCAACTGATGTTTCGCTTGATATGAAAGAAATGTTGTAAGTGGAGGTCACGAGTTCAAATCACCCTGGCTTACCCGTGCCCCATGCTTGCGGGCTATGTGGGTGCACCTACGGGTATAGTGGTAGTGGATGGGATTGGATCCCCGGACCCCATGTCATGCTAGTACCAGCCCCTTCCCAGTTGCCGATTCCCCTAGTTTAAAAAAAAAACCTCTAAGCCCTCTATTTGTCCCATTTCATGATTTGGATTGATTGTTTGGTTGCATATTTGACTCATTGCAGCATGGTTTTTACTATCTTTGCTTGTTCATTTCAACATGATCAGTCTCTCTTATTGATTCCTAGTAGTATATTTCCGTTTGAAATAAAATAATTTCATTTCAATTTCTTTCAAGTTATTAGTACTCATCATTTCTTGCTCATCTAACATAGTTATACACACCACTTTTGCACCCAATCACGCCCTAAAGATCAAAGTGGGACCAAATTTTTTAACTGAACAAAAATATAACCCCACTTGGTGACCAAAAATAATCTTATAGCTAGGTAGGGAACTGGGAGTAGGAATCCAAATAACCCACCTTTTCCACTTTACACCTGAAACTTAGCAGTTCTCTATTAGGGAGCCAAAATCCCCTAGTACTTTTTGGCATGGTTAAAGGATGATCTGTCAGAAAGGCCTCTCCCTTAGGAGGAAAAGTCATGAGATTGGTTCTGGAAGGCTAAGTGGAATGTCTCTCTCCACTTAGCTATGAAGGACACCTGCTCGTAATCCTCATTGCATTACCAAGACTCCATACAAGGGGTATAGCAACCAAACAGATGAAACGACGAATTCTCTTTCTGGACGTGTCATGAATGGGGTAGCCTAGTTGTCGTTCTTCTTGGGATATTTTACATAGGATCCCTCTCGGTATAGGGATATCCCTCGTTCATTCAATTCTTTGTTATGTATTCTCTAACTGCGGATTTTGTCACCCTGCAGTGGATACGATTTGTGTGAGATTCCATATCTTTTAGTTAGGTCTTTGCATGCTTTGATACCCCTCAGGTTAGTGAGTATTTTTCACTTTTAGGTAGTTCTTATTGTTGGCATTTTGGCCGCTCCTTTCTACTCTCCTGCTGTGACACGCGATCGTAGTAGAGTTTTAGAGTTTGTGGTTGTACTAAGTGCCACATTGTTGAGAGATATCCTTCTACACACATGGAGGCAGTTGGATTTTTGAGCATTTTTAATTAATGTCCTCTACACTCATGACACCAATCATCATTGATCCCCTGAGATACTCTCATAGACTGCAGGGGAAGTCCCCACAACACGGTCCATTCGACCCCTGTCGTCACGCTCCCTTGAGACACACATTTTCATCGTCATATATTCATCCCCACGCACCTTATTTCAAATATGATTCTAAATTAGAGTAACACATACCTACAACACTATCTAGCCCCATGGCTGGCATGAAACCCAACTTGTTCTATGGAGGAATTGTTGGTGGTGGAAATGCTAGCGGCCCTGTTGCCACTACAGCATCTATCACGACCGTGGGATCCACGGGACCCTCTATCCCTGCTTCCACAGGACCTACCCCTGGCACCACTATGCAGCCAACCACTTCATCCATACCCATAGGTAGCGGTCCCGTCCCGACAACCACAACCCCCTCGGTTATTGGCATGATCCTTGGGGGCACCATCAATTCCTTTCAGATCCCTCCCCCCCATATAGGTAGTTCCTTTATTCCCACTACAACTAATGCACATGTACCCACATTCAACGAAGGTGGCCCCATGATAGCCTCCATGGCTAGCATGGAGGTCGTCCCATCCATCTCACGTCCTCCTACAGGTTTTCCATTCATGGCTGTTAATGTATATGTAACTTCGGAATGTATTTCATTGATGTATTTCATTTATATATTATTGTACTCCTATAGAGATGTGTCATTCCTATATAAGGAAGTGTCATCATCTGTATTGACAAATGTCGCAAGTATGTTAACTTTCCTATGGGTTATTAGACCACCATGTGTGGGGTCGGCCCTGATTTATGTAATATATGGTTGATGTACCTAGCTAGACAAGTCGGCCCCATAAGGTCACTGGGCAAATAGAACAAGTATAAATAGAGATTAGGAGATCTCTATTTGGATCACTCAGAAACTCATTCTTCCTTCACTCGGAAAGTGGCACACATGTGAGGAGGAGGATCATCTGCTACTAGGAGACTATCTCTGTGTATTTTGGTTGTACTTTGGTTGAGCCATTGCTCTCTCTATCTCTGAGGAAGTTGTGGGGTTTTTCACCTTAGTGTTTTCCCCATGGAAACTCTGTGTCTCTTGTCTCTCATGCTTTTGCTTCTTGTGATGATTGACATGCTTGTTATGATTGATATGCATTTATATACTGTACATGTTATTATATCAATAAAGATCCTAGAGTATTTTGAATTAATGCCAAAATTTAACATGGTATTAGAGCTAACCTGAGAAGAAGACATTGTGTAGTGACAAAAGCCAAGGGTTTCTTGTTTATTGGGTTTCTCTCCACAGATTTTGGAAAATCAGTATAGTAGATTGATGCTACTCATCACGGAGAATCTATCTGTCCAATCAAAATTCAATTATGATAATTTTCAGATTTGGCCCTAAAAATTAGGGTTTCCACAAAAATAGGAATTTCTGGAATCTGAAGACATAGCTAGAAGCGCCTTACAAAAATCAAAGTTGAGAGCTTTGGATCGAGATTTTTGGCTTGGTAGATCTCCAGGAAACGCAAACCCTAATTCAGGGTCCTCCTGAGTGATCCCGGGAAAACAAAAAGGAGTTTCTGAAGGGTGAAGCTTTGTAGATCTAAAATTCTGAATACAACAGGCTGATCAGCTCTTCAAGGTACATGTTTCTACCCTTTCAGAAAGTTGAAATTCATATTTGGAATTTTTAGGGTTTTTTCGACAAACCCTAATCCGGGACTAGATCCAGTTTTCAGCTAGTCAAGTGGTAAGACCTAAATATTTTCTATTTCCATTTGAACTACTCTTTAAGATGTATCACCACACCAAGCTTGAGGATAAGCTTGAAGTGGATGATAACTTCTGAGCCTAGAAGTATAGGATTGGGTTAATCCTGGAAGAGAATGAGTTGGACTCATATGTAAAAGAAGACATCCCTATCCCAGAGGATGAATAGGCTAAGACATTGCATAAGAAGAACTTGATCAAGGCAAAGAGAAGCATTGTTGATTCTATCAAGGACCATCTCATCCCCCATGTGTCATCTCTGAAGACACCCAAAGAGATGTTTGACTCCCTAACCAAGTTATTTGAAGGGAGAACATAAATCGGAAGATGACTCTGTGGAATCAATTGAAAGGGGTCAAGATGTTGAATGGAGAGACCATTCAATCTTACTTCTCCAAAGTCTCTCAGATCAAGGAACAACTTGAAGCTGTGGATGAAGTAGTGGACAATGGTGAAGTAGTTATGACCACGCTGAATGGCCTACCTAGGTCATGGGAATCCTTTATTCAAGGAATTTGTGGAAAAAATAAATTGATCGCTTTCAGTAAACTGTGGGAGGAATGCTTTCAAGAAGAAGCTGGGCTTGTAGCTTGAGAAGAAAAGATGGGAGGTGAAGATCAAACTCTTGCAACTCACACCAAAAGAAGCAAGCCCAAGAGGGAGCACTCTCACTACAAGAGATCCTATCACAACCAACAAAAGAATAATAAGGATCTAAGATGTTTCACATGCAATGAGAAGGGTCACTTTGCTTCATAATGTCCCAAGAACAAAAGGGATAACAACAACTCCAGCAAGAAGAAGAAGGGCAACAAAAGAAAGTTCCATGCTCATGCGGCCGAAGATGATGAACCTCCAAAGAAGAAGGCTAGGGCAGAAAGTGATGATGACTCATCAAGTGAAGAAGAGTATGTTCTAATCTCTGCTCTCACAGGTACTATCTCTCATGGTTGTAATGATTGGTTAATTGATAGTGGGGCTTCCAAACACATTACTGGGTTTAAAGAATCTTTTGTAAATCTACCTGAACGTGAATCACCCCATAAAGTGAAACTTGGGGATGACTATCAATACCCCATCAAAGGAAGTGGTGAAGCCTCCTACAACCTCGATTCTGGAAAGTATTTGAAGATGAAAGAAGTTCTTTATGTACCTGGGCTCAAGAAGAATCTTCTCTCCATCTCTGCATTGGATGCAAAAGGCATGAGGGTTGCATTTGTAGATGGCCAAGTTCTGATGTGGCAAAAGGGTAAAACTATTGATGATGCAGTGGTGATTGGAGAGCAAGAGGGAGGATTGTATAAATTGAACAGACAACCTAAACATGCCATGGTACATGATTCCATGGAGCCAAGTGAACTTTGGCATAGAAGACTTGCACATATGCACTACAGAGCATTACCAATTGCAAGTAACGCTATAGAAGGTCTTCCTAAAATTAATACCAAGCATGAAGGTGTTTGCAAAGGATGTGCAAAAGGTTGAGAACATTAAGAAGGATTTCCCAAGTAGTGAAAGAAAGGCAAAAGATATCTTGGAAATTATCCACTCCTATGTATGCGGTCCGATGTCATCTAGTTCTCTGAGTGGGTATGTTTACTATGTCTCTTTCATTGATGACTTCTCCAGGAAGACTTGGGTTTACTTCTTGAAGAATAAAGATGAAGTATTTGATAAGTTCAAGGAATTCAAAACCTTGATGGAGAACCAAACTAATAAGAATATCAAAAAATTCAGATCCGACAATGGTGGAGAATTCACCTCAGGTGACTTCAAGAAGCTATGCAGTGATTCAGGGATTAAGAGGGAGTTGACTGCTCCTTACAATCCACAACTGAATGGAGTTGCAGAAAGAAAGAATAGAACAATCATGGAAGTAGTAAGGGCAATGCTGCATGAACAGGATCTACCTATGCATCTATGGGAAGAAGCAACTAGAACAGCTGTATATGTGCATAACAAAACACCCCACAAGATATTGGACAACAAGACACCAGAAGAGGTCTTCTTTGGTAAGAAACCTGAAGTCAGCCATCTCAGAATATTTGGTTGTCCAGTATACACTCATGTCCCAAAGGAAAAGAGGACCAAGCTATATCCTTTAGGAAAGAAGGGTATCTTTGTGGGTTACAGTGAAAGCTCAAAGGCTTACAGAATATACTTTCCAGGGTTCAAGAAGATTGACGTCAGCAGGGATGTAACATTTGATGAAAACTCAACATTCATCAAATCAAGGAAGACACCTGTTGAAGATTATGAAGAACCCAAGGAAACTAGATTTCAACACACTATCATGACTGAAGCAATTCCAGATGTTGATCGTGAAATTGAAGATCCACAACAACCTATAGATCTACTGCGTGAGGACAACTCTCATAAAAGGAAACCTGCATGGGCTAGAGAGCTCATTCAAGATGCAAAAATATTTGGCATTCCAGAAGAAGAACACAGAGCAAAGAAGAGAACCAAATCACATACCAACTATGTTGCTTTACTCTGTGACATGAACAAAGAACCTTCCAGTTATGAAGAAGCAGCGGAAAAGAAAGAATGGAAGGATACCATGATCGAAGAATACCAATCAATAATGAAGAATGATGTTTGGGATGTTGTCCCAATACCTGAAGGGAAGTCTGTTTTGACTTCCAAATGGATCTACAAGATCAAGCATGCTACAGATGGTAACATAGAGAAATACAAGGCAATATTCGTAGCTCGTGGCTTCTCTCAGAAAGAGGGAATAGACTATGAAGAAATTTTTGCTCCTGTAGCCAAATACACTTCCATTAGAACAATACTTGCCCTGGCTGCAGCGATGAAATGGAAGATACACCAGATGGATGTCAAGACTGCCTTCTTGAATGGTGTAGTTGAAGAGGAAGTGTATGTGGAGCAGCCACTCGATTTTGAAACACATGACAGGGAGTCATATGTTTGCATATTGAGGAAAGCCTTGTATGGCTTGAAGTAAGCTCCTTAAACTTGGTATGGTAGAATGGATAGTTTCCTATCTAGTTTGGGCTTTACCAAGAGTAAAGCGGATTCCAACCTTTACTATAAAGTTGAGGAAGGGAATCCTGTGATTCTACTCCTGTATGTGGATGACCTTTTTGTAACAGGAGATGATAGATTGATTTCCGATACAAAGAGGAATCTTGCTGCCGAGTTCAATATGAAGGACTTGGGGATGATGCACTATTTTCTAGGTATGGAGGTGTGGCAAAGTACAGATGGGATCTTCCTTGGACAAGGGAAGCATACTGTATATATCCTGAAGAGGTTCGGGATGATGGATGCAATGCCATGGCCACACCTATGGCATCAAATCTTAAGCTTCTATGTGATGCTTCATCTAAGCCGGTTGATGTCTCTATGTATCGTCAGATGATTGGGTCCTTAATGTACCTGACGAACACAGGACCATATATTTGCTTTGCGGTGAACACATTGAGCTAGTTCCTGATGGATCTGAGGAGTGTTCACCTAGTTGTTGTAAAGCATATTCTGAGGTACCTAAAGGGTACAGTTGATTATGGGTACAAGTATGAATCGAATCAAAAGTTTAACCTGCAGGTTTATGTTGATTCAGATTGGGCAGGAAGTGCTGCAGATAGGAAGAGCACATTTGGGTGCTGCTTTAGTATGGGATCAGGTGTGATCTCTTGGTTTAGCAGGAAGCAGTCCTGCGTAGCACTGAGTACAGCCGAGGCAGAGTATATTGTAGCTTGTTCAGCTAGTTGTGAGGTAGTATGGCTTTGAAAGCTAATGTCTGAGTTATTTGATCTCTCGTTGGATGCTACTGGTATCTTCTGTGATAACCAGAGTTGTGTGAAGCTGTCTGAGAACCCAGTGTTTCACGATAGGTCGAAACACATAGAGATCAAATATCACTATATCAGGGATATGGTGCAGAGAGGAGCAGTGAAGCTCCTATATGTTGTGATGGACGAGCAGATTGTAGATGTGCTGACGAAACCATTATCTAGAGTGAAGTTCGAGTAATTCAGAGATAGGCTTGGTGTTCTTCAGATTGATGACACTTCGAGGAAGAAGTGATGGACACATTTGCAGAAGCCATTCCAAGCATGTTGGAAGGAGGATCCTTCAGATGGTTGTGGATATAAGCGCTGGATGATGAGCATCGAGACGATGCTCCAGTTACTGCTATGTATATGTATGTATGCATCATGTTGGATGTTGGATATGATCAGTTGGATCATTTATATATATGTACGCATCATGTTGGATGCTGGATATGATCAGTTGGATCATTTATATGTATATGTATGTACGCATCATGTTGGATACTAGATATGATTAGTTGGATCATTTATATGTATTTGTATATGCATCATGTTGGATGCTTGGACCATGTATCTGTATATGTATCAGGTGGATACTGTGTATGATCAGGTAGATCATGTATGTTGATATATATCAGGTGGATCATATATGATGATATATATCAGGTAGATACTTGGTATGCATCAGGTAGATGCATTGTATGATCAAGATGATCATGGATGACGAGCTTCAGGATGTTGCTCCAGATGACATGCAACAGGATGTTGCAGTGATGATGATCAGGATGATGTATGGTGAGTATCAAGTTGATACTTTATGGCCATGGAACAGGTTGTGCAGATGAGCATATAATTTGGCCCTGGGAGATTTGCAGATATTCTTTCGAGGTTTTGCCTATGGCATGTAATCTAGACCTAGGATATCTGGCAAATGCTCTTTTGAGGTTTTGCTCTCGGAGGACATATAATTTGTCCCTGGGAGATCTGCAGATAGTCTTTCGAGGTTTTTCCTATGGCATATAATCTGGCCCTGGGATATCTGGTAGATGCTCTTTCGAGGTTTTGTCCTATGGCATATAATATGTCCCTGGGAGATCCGATAGGTTGGGCGGTGTGCTCGTAATCAACCTACCGTACAAGATAAGAATCCACAGTTGCGTACCAATCATCCCTGTTCCTTTTTTAATGTTTATGGCCACTACACTCACTATTATCCCCACTTAGATGTAGCCTGCGAGCTTTGGGACGAGGCTAACCACCACCCCTCAGGAACAACCCCAACCACACCATGGTAAAGCATTAGTTGACTACGGTTGACATTAGTACACCATCGGTTGACTATTGGTTCACCATGACTAACTATTGCTTGACCAATGGTTTGCAATTGGTTGGCCATTGGTTATGGTTTACCATTGATTGACTATTGCCTAACTATTTGTTGACTATTTGTTAACCATGGTCTATTTTTGGTTGGCCATGGTTGATTTTTGGTTGGCCATGGTTGAGTTTGGAAGACCATGGTCGACTATGGTTGGCCATCGTTGACTTTGGAAGACCATGGTTGGCCATCGTTGACTTTGGCTAAAAATGGTTGGCTTTGGTAGACTTTTGGTTAACCGTGGTTGAATTTTGTTGTGGTCAACCATGAAGAACCATAGTGAATAATGGTCAACCATAGCAAATGATAGTCGATAATAGTCAACCATGGTCAACAAAAGGCACCCATGGTGAGCCAAAGTCAACCATAATCAACCATGGTCAACTAATGTCAACCAAGTCAACCCTCATCAACCAAAGTGAACCATCATCAACTTAAGTCAACCATGGTCAACCAAAGTCAACCATGGTCAACTAAAGTCTACTTAAGTCAACCATGGTTAAAGTCAAATATAGTTATGGTTGATCATGGTTGAATATTATTGAATTTGGTCAAATATAGTTGATAATGGCTGACTTTGTTTGACTATTGTTAAATTTGATTGACCATGGTTGACATTGGTTGACCATGATTTACATTGGTTGACCATGGTTGACTATAGTAGATTATGGTTGGACATGGTTGACCATGGTTTACTTTGGTTGATCGTGTTTGACTTTGTCTAACTATTGTCAACCTTTGTTAACCATGGTTTTATTTTCAACCATGATCAACCAAAGGCAACCATGATCATCCAAGTTAAACCATGATCAGCTAAAGTCAACCATGATCAACCAAAGTCAGCAAAAGTTAACCATGGTAAACCAAAGTTAACCATAGTCAACAATGGTCAACCAAATTCAACCATGGTCAACTTAAGTCAACCATAGTAAACTAAAGTCAACCATGGTCAACTTACGTCAACCATAGTAAACTCAAGTCAACCACGATCAACTAAAGTCTACCAAAGTCAACTATAGTTATGGTTGACCAGGATTGAATATTGTTGCATTTAGTCAAATATGGTTGATTATAGTTGGCTTTGTTTCACTATGGTTAACTTTGATTGACCATGGTTGATATTGGTTGATGTAACATCCCTCAAATTTGACCCTTATTGTTATTATAATTGTAAATATAATGACGATTGTATAGCGGCCCTGGTGAGGAGCTCAAGGCCAAGGCCCTACCAGTGGACTTTGGGAGTATTGTTACATTATTTTCCTAGTCATAAGTGTTATGTTAGACCAGGAGATTTAAGTTTTTGACATATTTTAGACGACGGACAACTCGAAAATATTTAGAGTAGGTTTTACAGGTCAAAACCTAGAAGTCATAAGTGTCGTCGCCAAAGGATGGGGAAGAAAATTACTTGTCGTAATCTTTCAATAAGTTATCAAGCTTATGTATAGAGTTAGCATACAGATAACTTGGACTAAATAATCCCGAGTAAATCCAAGACAAGTCATAAAATTGAGCCACCCAACCTCGGTAAAAAGAAATGGGTTATAAATCTTTAAAATACTACTTTTTATCTTATTACAAGTATCGCTTCTAGGACACCACACATATATATATATATGTGTGCGTGTGTGTGTGTGTGTGAAATCCTACAAAATAGTGGTGATATTGAATAACTAGAAATAATGCATACACAAGTATGTCAAGAATACATTTAATTATTGAAGTTATATGATAAAGAGATTATATAGATTATAGTATAAATTACTATAATAATTATAAATACTTTTTAGGAAAGATAAAGGTGATTTTGCATATATTTATTTATTATATAGGATCCAACATACATATATGAAAGATGATACATATAATACATTATATAAATGCTATATCGAAGATAAATAAGAGTTGATACATGAGGAGTATTTATGTATATTTATATATATATAAGAGAAACCAAAATGAACTCAAGATAAAACATTTGATGAGCATATATTGGATAATAAGAATTATTGTAAATTATCATCCGAAAAAGGTAATAATATACGAGATTTTACCCTAAAAATATGTGTGGATAAGATCCAACACATACATGAAAAGAACTTGATGTTTTAAAAGGCTTTACATTATGGTCATAAATATAAAGTTGTTTCTAAAGTAAGCGTTTTGTAACTATAATGGAGTATCGGAGCATATCCTACCATCATAATTCAACTGGAGAGACCGATAGTGGAGCTTGACACCAACCGAATCACACCACAATCTTTTCCACGTTTATCCCTTAAAGTGTTCATTAGTTATAAAGTTAACAGTTAAGGGGCATCCTCACTCGATTCTTGGGAACTTGTCCCTTTTGTTGAGACATCCTTACCTTTTGCCTTGCCACCTGTACCCACTCCGCCATTTTAGGTGACAAAGGAGTATATTGTAAATATGATATTAATAATTAGGTTATCAACTTATATTTTGGTACCAAGTGACTTATGGAATGTATAGAATATTTATAACTGGATATAAAAGTTATAAAATAGAAGGGAGTTGTTCTTTTAGAATGTTGTAGGAAGGTATTCATTCACATCAATGCTTGGGATTGTTATATAAAGAAGCTCATCTCCTCGAAGGAAAGGATATTTTGGAAAATGTCTCGTGTAAGGGAGGCTTGAAGAAATAAGCCTTGCGACAATTGTGTCGCATAGAATGTAACCTTTTGCCATGTTTATTTTTTTTATTAAATATTCCACACCCAACCTTTTGTGGACTAGCCCGTGTACGGGTGAACCACGTTACCTCTTGTCTATTGTGTTTGCTTATGGTGTTCCTTAATGTGTCTTTATGTATGAGTAATTTTTTCTTTTCTTAAAAATGTTTAGGACTACTTTGATGCATACGATTCATTTAGAAGGTTGGTTTTTTATATGATGTATAACGCTAATATGTTCACCTTATGATTATGTTAATATTGTTATCATTTAGGTCGTTCTCTTGCTATGATTAACTGATCAAAGATGTACATGTTTCTTAAAAATGAATTAATATCTTGAAGAGCATTTTATTAATATAACGAATAATTGAATGAATTGTTTAAATGAAGTTTGGGGCTTAAATACAATTGTCTTGTTTCTTGGTCTATATCCTCAGGAAGGAAAAAGGTTTAGTAAAAATGAAACTATTGTTATTTAGTATTTTTTTTTTAAGGTTGTATCTTGTGCACACATATGAAGAGTTAGTTGGTTCAAAAAGAAGAATCCATGTCTTGAATTTAGAAGAGTTATGTATGTTAAAACATAGTGAAGTTTTTGTGTTTTTCTGCGAGATTTAAGAAATGGTTGACATTTCAAGTTAAGAATTGGATTATAGTTGAAAGTAAAATGTCTCTCTTATTTGTGAAAATATGACGAAAGATAGTACTTATCACACATAAATTACATTTAAAGGATATTTTTCATTGATTATCATGAAGACATTTATAATAGAAATAAAAGTCGCAAAGTTGTTATTATTTGTAAACAGTAATTAAAGTAAGTAAACCCACACTTTATATTTCCACATAGAAATTATTGGTATTTAGACCACTTAGGAAAATTTTAAATTTTGATGAAATATGGGGTCGTGACAGTTGACCATAGCTGACTACAGTAGACAAGGGTTAGATTTGGTTGACTTTTGGGTGAGCGCGGTTGACTTTGGTTGATGATGGTTGACTCTGGTTGACTATGGTGGACTTTGTTTGATTATTGTTAACCTTTGTTAACCATGGTTGACATTCGTTGACCATTGTTCACAATGGTTGACGTTCGTTGACGATGGTTTAGTTTGGTTGACTTTGGTTGACCATGGTTCACAGAGGTTAACGTTTGTTGACAATGGTTTAATTTGGTTGACTTTGGTTAACAATGGTTGACTTTGGTTGACAATGATTGCCTATGCTTGACCATGGTTGTTTATGGTTGACTTTGGTTAACAAATGGATGAATTTGGTTGAGTATGGTTGACCATGGTTAACTATGGTGGACCATCGTTGACCATTGTTGAATTTGGTTGACCTCGGTTGAGTTTAGTTTACTATTGTTAACTTTGGTGGACCATGCTTGACTTTGGTTGAATTTTGGTTGGCCATAGATAACTTTGGAAGACTATGGTTGACTATCATTTACTGTAGTTGACTTTGGCTAGCTATGGTTGACTTTGGATAACCATGGTTGACTTTGGTTGTGGTCAACCATGAAGAACCATAGTGAACAATGGTGAACCATAGTTATCCATGTTCAACAAAAGTCAGCCATGGTCAACCAAAGTAAACCATAATCAACCATAGTCAATCATAGTCAGCCAAAGTCAACCATGGACAACCAAAGTCAACCATGGTCAACCAAAGACAATCAAAGTCAACTAAAGTCTACCAAATTTAACCATGGTTAAAGTCAACTATAGTTATGGTTGACCATGGTTGGATTTGGTTGATTATGGTTGACTTTGGTTAGCCATGGTTGACTATGGTTGACTTTGGTTTACCATGGTTGAGTTTGGTTGAACTTTGGTTGACCATGGTTGACTTTGGTTTACTATGGTTAAGTTTGGTTGATGATGGTTGACTTTTCATTTACCATGGTTAACTTTGGTAGGCCATGGCTAACTATGGATGACTTTGGTTAAGCATCGTTGAATTTGTTTGACCAAGATTGACTATGGTTAACTTTGGTTTACCATGGTTGACTTTTGTTGACTTTCTTTGATCATGGTTTACTTTGGTTGATTATGGTTGAATTTGGATGATCATGGTTGACTTTGTTTGACCATGATTGGCTTTGGTTGATCATGGTTGACTTTGGATGACCATGGTTGATTCTGGTTGGCTGTTTGACTTTGGATGACCATGGTTGACTTTCAGTTGACCATGGTTGAATTTAGTTACCATGGTTAGCTATGGTTGACTTTAGTTACCATGGTTAGCTATGATTGACTTTTGGTTGAATTTGGTTGACTATTAATGACATTGGTTGTCCATGGTTGACTTTTGGTTGAAAATGGTTAAGATTGGTTGACTTTTGGTTGGCCATGGTTGAGAGTTATGTTTAGGTTTCTTTAGATTGTTTAGTATTAAAATGAAAATCACTTTTAGCATTCTAAATGAGGAAATCTTTCATTCTGCCAACAATGGTGATATCAATGATCGATATTCCCTTCTTTGCATAGTAGTTACATTCTGCCAAGGTGTTGTAATCCTTATGCCTTCCATAATTTTTCACAGTGTTTCCAATTGCATCTACACTCCTCTCCTGTATAAATCTCTGTTGGCACCTCAACAACCCACATAAAATTCTTAGGATTCTTACGATACGTTAGGGGCTCCCATTCCAAAATTTTGTAAATAATATTGTGTTCTTCTAAATTGTTTGCATTGCTCTATTTTTGGTTCTATGTTTGACTCCTTGGATTATATTTTACGACGTGATTTGGTGGTTTCCTTGATTTGAAGAGATGATTCAACGTTTAATCTTTTGATTCTATAACTCCACTCCCATAAGATTATGATTTGGTTGTTTGAGTGTCATTTGCATTTTTGGGGGCTTCTTCGTTGCTTAACAACATTTGCATGTTCTTCATTGAGCTTATTCAAGTTCATTTCATGTTTTGAATTGCTTAAATTGGATTGATTTAATGTTTCAACAGTGTCATCAAGATTTTAAGTTTTCAAAACATAACTGAATTTATGAGTACTTTGGCACATCAACATTATTTTATCTTCCTATTATGATCATAAATTTATACTTTTGCTAAAATACCAAAAGATTTAATTCATTTAAATTCTTAATTAGTTCAATTTATGTCTTGGAAGTACCTCTTCAAAGTATATATTTTGAATATTACAAAAGAGTTGATATTTTTTATTTGAGTAAAAATAATTTTTTTTTAATGAAGTTTTAGTTCTTTTTATTTTTTCTCTTTTTGAAAACAAATTTGATTATTCTTAAAAAACAAATTATTTTAAATTTTATTTTAAGATTTATTAAATTTAACTAAGTTTACTTTTGGTTTTACCATTTGATTATATTTCCAATACATTTTCATACTATGTGATGCTAAAACCCATTATTATATTTTAATAGAAAATAACTTTAACATACTCCATCTTAAAATAATTTTACAAAATTCTTTTTTATTAAAAAGAAATCATCATTAATTTTTATAATTAACACTTATTTGAAACTCAATTGTGTCTTTACAATTCTTCCTAATATATTGAATACATTAAATTTACATCTCATCATATCTAGATTAAGATTTAAAATTTTAAAATGATTTTTAGATGGAATTTTATAACATTATGTGAGACCTAATATACATCTAAAGATTTTATCTTTCAAGAATCGTGGTTAATAACCATAAAAGCACAAAGATTTGATTGTATAAGATTTTGTCTTTATATTAGGGACAAATATGCCACCTAGCAAATAAAGTCATGACTTTGGGATTATTTTTATTAACTAAAAAATCAATGGATAATATGCCAACCTGCATACCAACGAAATTTTCTTTTTCATGGATAGTGGTTAATGTTTTCTTCTTTTAATTGACTTGTCGTTTATCTTGATATGCAGTAAAATTAATTTGTGTTCAGTATCGTGAAGTTCGTTGCCACATCAAGCAAATTTTACCAAGAAGTGAGAGTATCATTCAATATTCATATTGTGGTTTATGACACAAATTCATTCAACGAAGACTTTCGATCAACATTACCTCTGCTAAGTGTTTGGATGACCTGATTCTCAAAAACATTACATCACTGGACTTCAAGGAGTAGAGATACACACAAAAGAAAAGAAAATATGGATATTGTTACACAAAATGATGAAGTCGGAACGAATTTCCGTGATGTGTTGTTATTCTCCGAGCAAGTCGAACCATAAAATCATGGATTTGATACATAAATTCACATAATTATTAATATGACTCCATCGATGTGTTGAGTAGATACCTCGTCGCTCTGTCATGTTATCGCATCGCATAGAAAAAAAATGGAATGCTAAGGAGAACCATTGTCTCATATAAATGGTGGAAGGTAAGAATCTAACGTTACAAAGTAAGAAGTGGCAACATGTGGGAGCTGGAAAAGGAGATAATTTAGCAGTTCATCTAATCTCAACATAACAAATAAAACAATAATTTCAACACATTGTCCAATTGAATATGAATACTACAGACTATAAAACAAATGGATAGTTCATCTCAACATAACAAATAAAATGGGTGTTGACGATCGAAGAGGAAGGTGGAAGGTGCAACGGTGATGAGAGAGCAGTCTAATTGAACCAGAGGTTTCAACAATCTAAACCTGGATCCGGCACCCATGGAGGGGTGGTTGGATTACCATGGAAGTGCAAGGGAAGGGGGTGCCTCGGCCCCCGGATCCTGAAGTATTGGATAGCATAGGAAAAAGAATTTTAGAAGAACCCAAGAACCTGGAAGGTCAAGACAATGCGAGCCACAGTGGAGTAAGAGAAGATAACAAACAAGCCCATGAGCCACGAAAACCAGGGCAATGTATGCCAAAAGAAAGAAAGATTCCAAAACTACAAATAAAGTCTGAACGGATCAAAGAGGATATCGAGTACATGAAAGAGCATGCCCTGGTGGGAAAATTTGTGGGAATTTGGCCATGTGAGAAAGCATTATTATGGTGGATAAACATAACATGGAAACCCCAGGGCCATTTCGATCTCCAGCTTGGAGCTAAGGGATTATTCATGGTAGTATTCTTTAATGAAGCCGACCAAACAAGAATTTTCGATAATGCCCCATATTTCTTTCATTCAGCAGGCTTATACCTATGACCATTGAAGGAATGCTTTAATCCGGACAAGGAGAATCTAACTATTGCACCAATATGGATACGTCTGTATTCCCTCCCAACGGAATACTAGAAAGAGGAAATCCTCACACGAATCAGAAATATGTTGGGGGTATTCATAAAGGTATCAGAACAAACCAAACAGATGAGATATACATCATATGCGAGGATATGTCTGTATATGGACATTTCCCAAGATCTTCCCGTAGGCATCGACATCTCATGGGATTATGAGGAATGGTTCCAGCCAATTGATTAAGAGCAAATACCTTTCAAATGCAGAAGGTGTCATGAACATGGTCACCTATTCCGGGATTTGCCTATTAATAAGAACCCAAGTAAGGCGAGTAACCAGGAGAAGAAACAATAAGATGGATTCACCAAGGTAATAACCAAGAAAAGATCATCCAAGAAGACAGGCGGACAAGAGGTGAACAAAAAAGCACTAACCCATAACAGATTTGCGGTACTACAAAATGAAAAGGAAAATGTAGACCCACAAGGCGATCAGAAATCAGAAAACTCGGGAACCAACGTAGATATACCGCAAGAAATAGCTCCATAGGAAGAAATGGAGGAAGGAGAGCAAAAAGAGGAAGAAGGAGAGGAAATGATTTTTGAAGTACTAGATCTGGAATCTCTAGAGGCAGTAGTCTCAGCCAAGACTCCAAATCCACTCACGCAAAATCAAATCTCCTTGTTAGAAAAGGCGATACTCAAAACCAAGAAACACAAAGGATTGGGAGTCATGATGGATCCTATGAAAGAATCGGAAGGAGGTAGAACGAAAGGAAAGAAGGATAAAAGAGGAAGACATAGCAATGCGCAGAGGATTCAGCTTCTTAGATTGCAGCTGGTGAACTCAGGTCAGTATCCCACCATAGTCGCAGCTTTAGCGACGACTCCTAAAATTGTTTAATAATGCGGATCACAACCTGGAATATAAGAGGATGCAAGAGTCCTCTCAAAATGCAGCTTATGAAAAGGAATATAGAGATGGAGAAACCCATAATAGTATTTCTCCAAGAAACCAAGTGTTCGATAGAGGAACTAAAGGAAATAGGCAGGAAGGTCTTGCACAATTGTGAAGTTATGGCGTCAGGAGCAAGAGGATCAGCAGGAGGCATCAGGATTCTTTGGAACCTTGGAAAGGTGGCGCTATCTGGGTTCTTTGCCTCTTTGTTCTATTTCACGACTGAGTTTCAGGTCTTGGGCACAAATACTAGGGGCTTCCTCTCTAATGTGTATGGACCCTCAACTTGTAATTTGAAGCAAGATTTCTTGATTTCTTTGCAGTCCTTTAAAGATCAGGTGGGTCATTCACCCTGGATCTTGGGAGGTGACTTCAACCTGATACGTCATTTTGATGAGAAAAAAGGTGGGTTACGTCAGCTGAGTCCCATCAATGAACATTTCAATAATACTATTGAGGCCCTGGGGATGGTGGATATCAGGACCTTGAATGGTACTTCCACTTGGAATAATAGGAGAACAGGGGACAAGAGCATAGCTTGTCGGTTAGACCGGTTAATGGTCACTGAATCGATCATGTTAGCTGGGGGGGATATATCAGCAACGATTCTTCCGTCGGTGGGCTCTGATCATTGGCCAGTCAGTCTGGAATGGTTGTGCAGCGGGGAAAATCTTCGTAGACCGTTCAGATTCGAGCAGTTCTAGTTGCTCAATAAGAAATTCCCGGACAAGCTCAAACAGTGGTGGCTAGACAGTCCAGACTTTGAGGGTACATTGATGTACAAATTCCAGCAAAAGCTGAAAGCTCTGAAAAGTAATATAAAACACTGGAACCGGGAATCCTTTGGAAACATTTTCGAAGAAAAAATGCGTATTGATATAAAAATGAAAGAAGTTCAGATGAAAGGTATTTCCCGGGGTTTTTTCGGAGGAAGTTAAATAGGAAGAACGGTTGCTTCTCCAGGAATTCAATGATAGGGAGAGACAGGAGGAATTCCTGTGGAAGCATAAATCAAGGAACCGTTGCTTGAATGAAGGGGATCAGAACACCAAATTCTTTCACAGAGCGGCCATTCAACATCGTCATTCGAATAGGGTAATGCGTCTCAAAAGAAGGAATGGAATGATTGCGGAAACTCAGGAAGAGATAGAAGAAACTCTGAACGAGTTCTACGGAGACCTTCTGGATGAACCAGATATCGCTCGAGGAGAGGTCCAAGCCCAAATCCTACAGGTCATCCCCAGGGTGAATAATGAAGATCACAATGCACTTCTTATGAAACCTATTGGGATGGAAGAGCTAGAGGAATCAGTGAAACAGATGGCAGAGGATAAAACCCCTGGCCCGGATGGGTTCACCATAAATATCTTTCATGTCTGTTGGCCTTGGATTAAGGAGGAAGTTTTAGCACTGGTGGAGAATTCCAGAAAGTCGAAGACTATCCTTAAAGCCCTCAATGCTACCCACCTGTCTCTCATTCCAAAGGAGTATGGATCGGAAGACCCAGGGAAATTCAGACCGATAGCTCTCGGCAATGTTATCCACAAGATTATATCGAAAGTTATAGTGATTAGATTACAACCGCTTCTTCAGCTAGTCATTTCTTCTGAGCAAGCAGGCTTTGTGGAAGGACTCCAAATAATGGATGGGATAATACTAATACATGAGATTATACACTCCCTCAAAACAGAGAAAATCCCTGGTATGTTACTCAAACTTGACCTCTCCAAAGCTTATGATAGAGTGAATTGGTTATTTCTTGAAAATATTCTGAGGAAATTTGGGTTCAGTAAGGATTGGACTAGCTGGGTTATGAGCTTGGTATCCTCAACCTTTTTTTCTATTCTTGTTAATGGAACTCCTTCCAAGTCCTTCAAGGCCTCAAGAGGAATCAGGCAGGGGGACCCCCTCTCTCCTTTCTTATTTATCATTGTGGCTGAAGGATTAGGACGATGCCTGAAGCATTTGAAAGAGAGAAACAGAATCAGGGGGCTGATACTTTGTGAAGGTCTTGATCCTCAATCCCACCAGCAGTTTGTGGACGACACGATGCTTATGGTACCCCCTAGTGTTCAGGAATCTAGAGGGATTAAAGACAGGCTGGATTTATTTCTGCTAGTGAGCGGTTTGGAAATTAACAAGGATAAGTCGCAAGTTTACTTTTTTAACACCCCTAGAAAAACCAGAAGGAATGTTATTCAGATTCTGGAATTTTCGGAAGGGTCCTTACCTTCCAAGTACCTAGGAGCTCCTCTGGCGGAATCCACCATCAGGAAGATCTCATGGAAAGATATTTTGGACAAAATGAAAGCTAAATTGGAACAATGGACCTTCCATTCCTTGAACCTTCCAAGCCGCACTACCTTAGTGAAGTCTGTTCTCCAGGCCATGCCTGTTTACCTATTCTCGGTGTTGGCAGCTCCAAAGTTGGTTCTTAAGCAAATTCATAACTGTCAAAGAAATTTTCTCTGGGGAGGATCTGAGAATCAGAGGAAGTGGGCCCTGATAGATTGGGAAACCCTATGTAAAACGAAATTGAATGGAGGACTAGGCCTTAGGGACCTTGTTAATTCAAATAAGATCATGGGAAGCAAAATCTGGTGGAAATGGGTAAACCACACAGAGAAACCTTGGGGAAGATTATGGCATATGAAATACGCTTCACAATGGGATAAGACCCAACTTATCCGTTTCAACACTGAAGGTCCGGGATCAAGTATATGGAAAGCAATGCTGGAAAACAGAGACATTGTCCAGAAACATAGTTTTTGGGAGATTAAAGATGGGGCTATAGCTTGGTTTAAGGATGATGCATGGCAGCAGATGCCGAGTCTCGAAAGTACGATAATGGACCTGACCCTCAAGCTTATTTTGGAGGCTAACCAGCCGAAGATGGTGCGAGAATTCTGGGAAACGCAGAATGAAGATGACCATTTCCAGGTATGGAAGAACAAGGATTGGTGGCAAGCTCTAGTGCCGGAAATGAACATGGAGGAATTTTATATGTAGCTAACAAAACGTAAAATTCCTATCCAGGAGGGTAATGACAAGATTAGATGGGGGTATTTGTCGTCTAGGAATTTTAATGTAAAAGAAGCCTTGAAAATCTTATTGGGTATCCACCTAATGAATGAAGAAGAAAGATGGAAGAAAATATGGAAAGGGAAACTATGGCCAAAAGTGGAAACTTTCTGCTGGCTCCTATTGCACCGAAGGATTCTAACGTGGGATAATTTGATAAGAAGGGGTTTCATCGGATCGTCTATATGCCCATTATGCAAGCAAAATCCTGAACCTATCAATCACCTGCTAGATTCTTTTCAGTTTGCTTCATTTTTATTGGACAAAGGAAAGGAACGGTTCTGGAAGACAGCCAGGGTAATTGCCCGGCCAGATTTATTAGTGGCAAATTGGCTGGCCAAAGTCTATAAAAATGATATCTTGAATTAGCTGTGGGAGTTATTCCCAGGGTTTGTGGTATGGACAACATGGAAGGAACGTAATAAGAGAATATTCAAAGGCAAGCAAAATACGCCAATGGAAGTCTGGAAAATTTTGGAAAGTTATCTCCAAGAATCCCTCACAATGACACATTGGAACTAGGAAGTCATGTGTAACGATGTGCAGGAAAGAATTATTTTGAATGCGTGGGGAATTGTAAGTATACCTGTGTGTATAAAGAATACACGTCTTTCGTCCTCGTAGCCTGTCAGTCCTGATCGGTGAATTCAGCCTCCAGCCGAAGTGTTCAAACTCAACTTTGACGGGGTGGCTAAGGGAAACCCGGGAGATGCAGGTTTCGGGGGGGTAGTTCGTGACAGTGATGGTAACATTCTCGGTGTCTTCTGGGGAGACATGGGGGAAAATACCAACAATGTAGTGGATTTAAAAGGTTTAATTAGTGGTTGCAGATGGGCGATCCAGAAGGGGTGGCTTCCACTGGAAGTAGAGGGAGATTCTCTTATCATTATAGCTATGGTGAAGAGGGTACAATGTGGATCAGCTATGGAGAAAGTGGTGCAGAATTGGAGGTGGGAGAGTCGCCTAAGTATTTTGCGATAGATGGTGCACAGGAGATAAGCTCTACAATTTTTGCACGTGAGAAGAAACGACAACAAGGTGGCGGATGCCTTAGCTAACAAAGGGGTGAAGGCAGGAAGTTCTTTTTGCGGGTGCTCTTTACCGGAGTTAGAAGATTGGGTGTTTAGGGAGAAGTGCCTTAGGCTTGCCGTTGAAGATAAAAGACACGTGGCGGAGAGACGTTGTGGTAGTACTAGCCATGTGGAGGGCAGCATGGACGAGGGACATAGTGATAGTATAGGCCATGTGGTCTGCTGATCTCTTCAAGCTCCGAATATCACCTTGCTTAGTGATCCTGCCATAATGAGGATCGTCACTCCCGATGGCTCACGTCATAGAAAATCAGGAGTATGTCAGGAGGGAAGCGATCCCGGGAATGGGAGAAGCGCGGTGGAACGATCTGAGTGGGACACGTCTCTTCCTGCTCGCCGGTGATAACCGAAATTTGTTTGGCGGGGACGGTGTTGATCTGAAGGGGGAATTTGCCGACGGTTTGGGCAGGCCATCGCATCGTGGTAGCTGTCTGCAGCATGATTGACAGGTGTAGGGATGAGTGCACATCAGGTGTAATCTCCTCCCGTACCCTGGACAGAAGGTGGAGCAGCCCCTCGAATAAATGGAGGGAGGATATGTTGAGATTGAGGTTACAGGGAAGTACTTCCAGTGGTGATTTCGTGGTATGTTGGAGGTACAAGAGAATGAAGAGATATGTAATGGCCTTCAATGATGGAATGGAAATGAATCATTTGGCTGGATGGGTCATTAATGAGCTACCCAAGAGGATGGGTATAAGAGTGGTTCGGCGGACCAGTCTTATTCGAATTTCCTACTGGTACTGTTGGCTTTGGGTTATTTTTAGTAACTTTCCCGTGTTGCCTTCTCTGTGGGTCTTGAGTGCAGATTGGGTGTGTCTAATTTCTGCAAGAGAGTTCATGGCTATGCGCAAGAGAGCGTGTAGTCATAGAGGGTCAAACCGGGGTGGGGTGTCTGGTTTCTCGGGTGGTGGGGATCTGGAAGCTGGGTCATCATCGGCCCAGCGACACTCTAAAAAATGGGACCCTGTGAACCCCCAGCCATTTAACTGGAGTGCAATGTATCTGGATGAAGCTTCGTCAAGTGTGAGTTCCAAAATTGCGTATAAATAAATTGAGTTGGTGAATGAAGTGGAGGCGAGGCTTGGTCGCAAGGTGGCAGAAAGCCCGTACTGGATGGCCAGAATTCTATTGGTAAGGGAAATTCAAGCTCGTACCCAGCTAATGCAGAATATTCATGAAGCCCTGAATGTAATGAAAGGTGGCCAGCAGGCCAATTCTTCAAGGCTCCGTTTGATGAAGAAAGTTCTGAAGGAAGTAGTGGACTCTCCTTGGGATAATTTCTTAGAAGAGTCGGACTTGCCTGTCGGGGGAGTTTTAGGCCCTTAGAAGCAGTGGCAGAAGCGGTGGGTCTTCTGATGACCCTGGTTTTTGCTGGTTTTTGGTTAGTCGGCCTCCTAGCATCATCGGGAGGTCACGACTGTGCAGAGTTCGGTCGGCGCTGGTGTAGATGGTGTAGCTGGAATCGTAGATGTTCAGCGGGTTATAAGTAAGTCTAGTGGCTCACTTCAATTGTGCCAGTCTGCTCGTAGGCAAAGCTGTCTTTTTGCATTTTGGGTTCTGGTTGTCTCTGTGGAAAAGACTCTAGATGGTTGTTGTTCTGTCTGTTGAATTGGTCTTCCCTTTATGTTAAGCTGGAAGTAGGGGGAATTATGTTTCATCGTTGTATCTGGGTTCAGACTCTTAATGTATGTAATTGAAAGTTTGTAGGTTTTTGAATCAAGTTTTGTTGGCCATGCCTAGTCTCGTAGGGTGGCTTGAGCCGGAGTAGCTCATTGTAACTTTTTGTATCATATTTGGTTACCCCATTAATAGAAGGTCTAAAGCTTATACACAAAAAAAAAACATAACAAATAAAACAATACTTTCAACACATTATTCAATTAAATATGAACAGTACAGACAAAGTTAGTCTCATCTCATCTCAACAGAACAACCATACCTTCAACACATTATCCAATTGAATATGAACATTACATACCAGAAAGTAAATGAGCAATGCATCTCTTCTTAACATAACAGAGAAAACAATACTTTTAACACATGATACAATTGAATATGAATATTACAGACCATAAAGCAAATGAGTAGTCCATCTCATCTCAACATAACAAATAAAACAATAATTTCAACACATTATCCAATTGAATGCGAACATTACAAACCAGTAAGCAAATAAACAATCAAACTCATCTCAACATAGCATATAAAACAATAATTTCAACACATTATCTATTTGACTATGAACATTACAAACCAAAAAGCAAATAAACAGTCTCTCTCATCTCAACAGCAAAAAAAAAAAAAAAAACATTACATACTAGAAAGCAAAGGAAGAGTCCATCTCATCTCAATTGAACAAATAAAACAATACTTTCAACACATTGACCTTAGGTCAAAAGAGATTAGATAACCTTGATAGAAAGAGTTGTACCATAATAGTTTCAATTAGATTTAGAACCTAAATGTGTAAAAATAGATACCTAACACAATAGTCTTGAAATTTATCGAATAAATTAAAAAAAAAAAAAACAGAAAGACTGCAATGTCCTTAGATTTGTATATGTACTAAACATCTAACCTACAAGATGCAATATTGACCATTGATCCTTCCTTAACAATAGGTGTAAAATGCAAAGTTGATGAAAAATGGCTGGATGAGTTGGAGACAAAAGTCCAGATAGGAAGAGAATAAGAATACCTGCCATTAAAAAATAGAAGATATTAAAAACTGGAAAAAAATTCTATACAACTCTCCCAATTCACATGCATTAGAAAATATCTCCTTAACTCGTTAAATCTCTCGCAATATATTTAAAATTTAGAATTTTATGGTCAAACCTTACCAAAATCGATGAGGAGATAGCTGCATTATTAGTAATATACTAGGATTGAGAACAAGATGTAAATTGCCGCTAGAATTCAAGATCTCCAATCCGAACGAGGTCTTTAATTGCACTATGAATTATTATAAGTATTAATTTATATAGACCAAAATGAGTTTAAAAAATTAAAAATACCCAAACATTCAATGATATAAGAAAGTACCAACCTGTTTAGCTGCTGCCATATTACTATTCAAGGTTCAGGGTATATATCTTAATATATCTACTTATCTGCTGTCTCATTCCAAATACTCCTTATCAATCAAGGCTTCAATTCGCTTCTTAATTTCTTCAATTTCTGGGTTGAATGTCCTTCCAACTTGTTGGGCGCATTCAGTCACCAAATCTTTATAACTTAAAACTTTATGTTCTTTCATAATGTGCACAATTGATGCATCAATAACATAATGTCTATCAAAACATCTGTCCCTACAAATTTACTCAGTACCATTTGTCTTCTCATCCAGCAATGGCATCGGCTTCGGAATTTTTACCTTCCCTGTTCTATTTGTAAAATTAAAATTGATTTCGAAATAATCAGTTGTACCTATAGTGGTTGT
Organism: Larix kaempferi; assembly: GCA_027924585.1. Classification (NCBI taxonomy): domain Eukaryota; kingdom Viridiplantae; phylum Streptophyta; class Pinopsida; order Pinales; family Pinaceae; genus Larix; species Larix kaempferi. Next base: position 8,976,794 of record BSBM01000259.1, on the reverse strand, counting down.
ATCTGGATTCTTAAGAAGAATTTTGTACTTGTCACAGGCCAGGGAATATAATAGTCCGGCAGTTTCTTTGTCAGACAAATTCAAGTGAATCCTGATGTCGGAATAGCTCAACTTTTCAGAAGCATTGAACAACAATAATATTGCTGCTTGGTTAGTTGTTGCTACAATTTATATAGGCCCTGCATCAAACTTACCAGTTATATTACAGGTTCCCAAGGAATATATCCATGTAAGTTTTCTAGGTTTGGATTTTGTGGAATAAAAATCTTTGAACACTTCCACACATCTAACCATCTCTGCAGGTACATTAATCTCAGAACTCTTGTATGTTGGCCAAATTTTGGTTCTCAAAATAGTTACATTAAACTCTATTCCAAGATGGATATTTTTATTATCATGAAGATATACTTGGAATCCACTCTGGCTTTGCAGTGATCTTCTCAAATCTTCAAGCATGTCCCCCATCTTCAATGTCAATTAGCCATCAGTACATTTCTGCATCAACTTTGACAATGTGCTCTGCTCAATTGATAATGTGGTCTACTCAAGATCAACATTTTCACTTTTGTCGATGAGAACTCTACGAGTGATTTTTTCTCTGTACAAATCAACAAACATATATTTATCACTGAGATACTCTACAAATTCCACCACATTTTTAATTATATTATCACGAATTATGTTAGATCCATCATTTTCAAGTGCACTATCATATAGTGTAGCAAGCCATTCTGCACTAGTAGTTCCTCCAATTACTTTATTGCAGGACAGCTCAAATGCTTCTCTTAATGCGTTGGAAAAAATAGTTTTGCGCTGAAAAAGATCTGCAGCATATTTCACATGCTTATCACGTAACTCTATAACCTTCCGCACAAATGAATCCATTTCTTGCAGAAATATAATTTTATCCAATCTTTGTGAGTCATGCAGCATCACAGCATCTTCATCCTGTTTAACAAGTGGAGTTACTTCACCAATAACATACTGCTTAAAAATATTTGCAATTGATTCCCATCAATTAGGTATCTTATCAAAGAGCCCGTGCATCATAAAAATATCGTCATTCCTGTGGTCCCTGAGCAAAGCAAGGTAGCGTGAATGTTGATTCTCCAGAAAATGTGTCATATAGCAGGAAAGGAGTCCATTTTCTACTTTGTCTAATACCTTCTGCTCGCTAGTCCCATGCAAATATCTAGCAACTCTATCCCTTTCGCGTATCATACATTATTCAACCTTTGACATGTAGTCCGCATAGGAATGTTCTAAAATCCATGAAGCAGCCTCCCAAGAATAGTAAGCTCCGGTATGTTCCATGATGGCCACTTCAAAATCATTTATATAGAAATCCATGTAAATCTCTACAAAAAGGGCCACAACATCTTTTAGCAGAGTGCCTATAGTTTGCACTCCTTCAGGCTCTCGATCAATAAGAGCAATCACTGCATCCTTCACATTGAATCTGTTGGCTTAAACTGACCCAGAGGTTTCCAATTAGACCCAGTTTTTTTGCGGTTCTCCCTTTTGACCAACAAAACCCCTTTGCATCAGCCCTTTCAGCGACAACTTGCGAGCAGGTTGAGGTCTCACCCGAGCTGTATCTTATGGGGTACTACGGAATCAGGTTTCCACAGTACATGATGAGTTGTTTATATGAACAAGCTGTGTAGTGCAGGATAGGAGGAGGGCGCTGCGGGTCAAAGTGATGTGGTATGCAGCAGGATCTATGCTGCGAGCGGCTACAGTACGGTGATGGCAACACTGCGGACCTCCCTAAAGGCTTGTTATTGTTGCGAATCTTCTACTGGAACTGCGAATCAACCGCACTTATCCTCTACTTGGAAGATGTTGATGTATATGTAACTTCGGAATGTATTTCACATATATGTATATTGTATTCCTATAGAGATGTTATTATTCCTCTATACAGAAGTGTCTTCATTTATATTGTAAGTGTCGTAACTTATACTTGATGGGTTATTAGACCACCTTGTTGGGGTCGACCCTATATAATTCATGTGGGTCAAAGGGTTATTAGACCACCCTATTGGGGGTCGGCCATGTGGGTAGAAGGGTTATTAGACCACCCTAGTGGGGGTCGGCCCAGTCAGCATTATGTTAAGTGGTTAAGTTGAGGCCGACCTAGTTGAGTAAAGGTCAAGTCAAGTTAGTGTATAAATAGAGAGTGTGTCTCTCTCATTTTACACATTCTATTCTCTCACTCACACTTGGGAGAGTGGTGCACTTGTGGAGGAGGAGGCTCTGCTGCTAGGAGAAGACTATCTCTTGTATTCTGGTTGTATCATTGCTCTATCTATCTGTGAGGAAGTTATTGGGGTTTTTCACCTTTATGGTTTTCCCCAAGTAAACTTTGTGTCTCTTGTGTGCTTGCATTATTGTGTCCATGATTGATATGTTGTAGATTTGTTGTACATGTTGTTCTCTCAGTTAAGATCCTAGATCATATTGAAGTAAATTCTGAAAATTTAACAGCAGATCTTGGAAAGGTTAAGGCACTGAGATGAATATCACTCATCCATCCATTCAGGCACTTACGGGTTATCTTTCTAGCATTCATTCAAGGACTTGGATTATTACAACATGAGCTGAAATGATAGACGCGACTAACCATGCTGCGTTCTTCATTGTGTTTAAGAAAGTATTAAACTTAAATGACTGATTCGCGATCCTAACATATAATCGGAATGTTCGTCATTCATCTGTTCCCGTGGAACCTAGCATATCATTCCCAAACTTATCCTATTGGTAAATGCATATCAAATTTCTCCTATTACAGCATGCAAGGAAAGATTCAAACATTCATTCTACAGGCAATACAGACAGTCATTCATTCATAAAACATAATCTCATAACACAGGATTCAACGTGGTTCACTTCCCCGGATGGAAAGCTACGCCCATAAGAATGGTTGGTAATATATTTCTTTAAAAAGGGATGGGAAACTGTTCTTAGTCTACGCACTCAGCTGCGGACTCTCCTTTCTCTTGTCTAGTTCCCTGCGCACACAGCTGCAGAGCCTTTACAATATTCTTAGCCCGGAGATATTTCTCAATACACAAGGTTATATTATGAGTATTCTAGCAACTAGCATCTAACCCCCAAACATAGAGAAACCCATTCCATACAAAATTGTCTTCTTAAATAGATCATGCCCGAAGGTCATGTCTGTATAATGTCAAAGACCTAAAACCCAAAACCCTAATGGTTTCCAAAACTGCGTCAGTTTTCCAAACCGGCTTGCTGACTCCTGGTAGCGTCTATTTGATCATGGCGGATGTCCACGTCCTCATCCTGTCTCTATCAACCTTCCTGTCGCACGTGTGCCTACAAGCTGCTTCTGTCGAACCGTTTCTCTCTAACGGTTTCACCTTCCAAGCGTGCCAAACATCGCTTTCCTTAACAACCCGCACGTGGTCGCCTTTTTAATTTGCTTATTTCCACCGCTCGGCAATCCCAGAATATGTTTCCAAAAATGGTTGCTACTGGTCCCACCGGTACTTGCACTCGATACTTGTCCAGCACTCCGCTTTGTTGGCTCCACGCGGTCTCCTAAATTCACAGCATTGATTCTGTGTAGTACTGGTCTTCGCATCATGGCCAACACTTCGATGCTACACGCAACTCCGCAGTCTGGTCAAAAGTTGGATGTCGCGTGCAACTTCGCAGCATCCTCAATACTTAGCCAAAATTGTATTTCTGAGTTGCGCTCAACTCAGCTTTCCCTACTTATCTCAAAAAGTTGTTTCCAAAACTTTTGTCTCAACCTAGGCCCAACATGCCCCTAACACTTACATGTGGCTCATCCCCGAGCCACTTGCTGCTTCAGTTGTTTTGCTCTGCTCCGCGATCGGTGGAACTAGTTTGGACACGAACTCATTATATACGCCAAGCAACTGTTTCATTGCTTCTTTGGTATCCTTCTTAACCTGTTGAACTATCTCGAGCAGTGCTGGAGTTATCTCTTCTCCAATCTGGTCCTGTACCTCCTCCTGGTTTTCGCGCAGTTACTTTATCTTATCTTCTATTTGCTGCGACACTGCCATGGCATCCTCCGTGAGCTGCTGCGACTGATTATCCATTTTCGTCTCCTTTTGTCGTAGTGCCTGGACTTCCTTCTTTAAGTTGGATATGTCCTTGTATCTCGGTAGCCTCTCCCTGGGTGGCAGAGCTTTGACCTCTACATCCAATTTGTCTAACGTAGTATGTTTTTCCTTTACCGTGGTCTTCACTTACTGCAGCCCCTACTCCTCCTCAAGGGCGGTGAATGCCTTGGAAAATTGTTCCAACAGATCTTGGCACTGAGCCATGCTACTCGTTATAATCTGCGCAGCGGTATTAACGGCCTAGTCTCTCAGCTGCTGCTCAGTTAATCACGCCTATATGTTCATTTGTGCCTTCAACGAGGTAATATCAGCCTGATAGAAAATTTCCTTATCTTGCATCTTCGACTTCAAGGATCTTACCTTGTCCTCGGTCCTCAGAACTGTATCTGCAAGATCATCCTAGAGTTCTATACCTTCAATATCCTGCGCAACATTGGATATGGTCGTCTCCAAATTTTGTCGGCGGTCCCGTTCATTTTGTATCTCCATTTCTGCGTGTAGCTGAATTTGCCTGCTTGCTGCATTGAGCTCTGCTTGTAACTTCATCGACTCCACCATCCGGTCATGCATCTCCTCAATGATATGCATGTGGATGAAGTGCAATAATGATAATGGGATTTTGGCTAAGTCGAGCTCTACCCTCGCGACTCCCTTTGTGTCCAACATGACTTGTTCTGCTATTGGAAATGCAATTGCCAACGGGTCCACATGGACAATTCTAGTCTTCGATGGCAGCGTTATGGCTAGCTACGGCGGTGTTTGCTGCGAGGTTCCTGCCGACCTCCCTTCAGCTCCTGATTCTCACGGCAAGGTTATGCTCTTCTAGACATCGTCCATTTTCTTCATTAGGCCTTGCATTGCGAGCCGCATCTTATGCAGGTCATCTTGGATGACCTTATCCTTTTTATCTTTTTCTGCCATGAGCTCCTTCATCTGGTCTGAGACTGTTTCAGCTATCATCTCATAGTCATCATCATTGAGGACTGCCTCTGATTAGATCTTTGTGGCCTTCACCTTCTTCCTCGACTTTGGCTTCTACGAAGTCTGAGGTTCTTTCCTCTTCCCTGTTTCTTCAGTGATTGGGAACGAGAGCAGGTTTGGCTCATCTTCTGCTAAATCTGTCTCCACGTCCATAACTTCTACGCAGAACTCTAGTGGCCAATCTTTCATGAGGTCTTCAATGTCCTGCTCATACATGATGTAGTTCCTTGGGAACCACTATGGTTTCTTCGTTTGTGCTTTCGGCGATATGAAGATACATTTCATATCCGCCTCAAAGTTGATGATGTGGATACACTTCGCCGTGACCTGCTTTGTAATGCGGGCTGTCTTCGTGATTGCATTGCGTAGCTAAATGCAGTACCGGTAGAAGACTTCTGCTGTCGCATGGTGGTGCTCTACATTTATGTTTTCCCAGAGGTTGACGAACTTAAACCCTCTAGGATCATTGGTGTCCATAATGACACCCACATAATCTCACGGTTCCTTCAATCCACAAAAACCAATTGGGACGATGAGCCAGGTGAAATGGAACTGGCCGCCATTCACCTACGTGTCGTTGAGTTCTTCAAGGAACTCATTCAACAGAAACTAACACCAATTAAATTTGGTGCCTTCAGCCACTGCGGCACCAAGGAGTATTGCAGCCGCAGGCACCTCCGAAGGCCTAGTTGTTCTGAGTATCTTTCCTGTGAGCAGCTGTGTTACAAATCTTGTTGCTCTGTCCTCTATATCTTCCATTGGGAACCCTCTTTTTCCCTTCACCACCGGGTGGGTTTTCTTCAACTTCTCAACAGCCTCTTTATCTTTGCTCTTCCCCTGGAATAATTTCTTAGGATCCTTACCGCACTTGCTTAGCCCAGTAAAGCGGTGGATCAAATTGATATTGATATCGATGTTTTTGTCGAGCCATAGATATCCTTGGTGGATTCGCTCCATGAGTGTGCGAACCACGATATTATGTTCTGGAGACTGGTCAAAATGTGGCAATCTAAGCAAGTTTAGTAGCCCTGAACGAATGACAGGTGTTAGCCAGCTCTCGGCAACCAGGTTAAGAACTCCCTTAGCATCCTTTTTCCAGCAAATATACTGGTCTGGTTGAAAATCTAGGTACTTGGGGACATCTAGCTCGTCCTTCTTCATTCCCAAGAGGTCATAATCCTCCCATTTACATTCTGCTATCTTTCCCAATAGATTCTTAGAAGTGTGTACATGTTTTCAGATAGGTGATAGAGGGATGTCATATCTCACATTCTTGGACAATTTAAACACATGGGCATTCAGTGCCCGCGGGGAGATATATTTGGGTGTCATCTTCAAGGGTTCTTTCTTAAAGACTGGCGATTTTTGTGCTGAGGAGCCCATATTTATAATGTTGGTTCGAGGTGTAGTTACGTCTTTTCCTTTATCTTTCGCTTTTTCCTGCATTGTCGGATTAATTCTTGGTGATCTGCGGGATCCCTCACCTTGTTCTACGGAAACCGTCTTAATTGGAGTTTTCATTAACTGTTGAATTCCTTCATGCTGAAAGATCCTCAGTGCTTCTTCAATGGTGAGTTCTTCTTCTCTATAGGAAGGTTCAGACATTCATTAATGAGATAGCGGCTAAGGCAGACAGAATACAAATGGCTACTAGCTCGGAGAGGTTAATCACAAGAAAATTCTAAGTGCATGGTAACACCCGCGAGTCTCCCAATGGTGTTATTTATAGGTGCAGCAGATCCTCTCCCGTGCCCTTCAATGGCTAGATAGGCATTTAACGTGGTGTTTGTTGGCGAATTTGAGCAGATCCTTTAGTCTTTTCCATCGTCAGCATGCTCAAAACAACTATCTTGTCTTTAAATACTGAAGCGGTTACTGCAACGGTCATCTAACAACTATTTTTCAGAAGAGCCATGCAACGGCTATTTTTCTCTGAGTGCTGCGCCGAACTGCGCGGAAAGCCACATGCAACCCTGAGCAGCTACTTTGCAGTGCCAAAAATTTCCAACTACGCGGCTTCCACCCTTTTTCTTTTCTTTTTTCCCTCCGCACAGCTTCAAAAGTGCTGCGCGATACATAGATCTCTATGGTTTCCACCCTTTTTCTTTTTTTTCCCTCCTTTTATAATACATGTATAGACTCCTTTATATTTCTAGTGTCCAATTTCAACTGTACTTGACACTTAGAACTTCCTTCCTTTGCTCATTACTTAGGGTTTTGTGAAGCAGTGCTATCATGGTATAGCTTTAGTCTACTTCCGTTTATCAAGGTTGGCAAGGTATCACCAGCTAAATTGGCTAACTGGACTGCACCAATGTTCGTAACATGTGTCACAATATATGGGCCAAGCCAATGCATCTTAAATTTACCCGGGAATTTCATGAATTTGCTATCATACAGAAGGACTAGATCACCTACCTGAAAACACTTGTTCTTTATATGGTGATCATGCCATGCTTTCTCGCGGTCCTTCTGAGCTTGCTGGTGGAAGCCTGCGATGAAGTGATCTTCCTCCAAGCCCAGTAAGTGTAGCAATCTTTCTTCTAGAGCTTCGCAGTCTTCCATCCCTGTGAATGCAGTGATTCTTAAACTAGGGACAATATATTCCATAGGAATTATAGCCTCCTGCCCATAAACCAACCGAAAGAGTGTCTGTCCTGTCAATTTCTTGCATGTGGTCCTGTATGCCCATAACACAGATGAGACGCACAGGTCCCAATCGTCTCTATTTACATTGCATATCTTAGTGAGTGCGTTCTCCAGTATTTTATTGAAAGCCTCTACAGTACCATTTTCCTATGGATGATATGGAGTACTGTGCTGATATCGAATGTGGAATTCCTCTGTAAGTGCCTCAATAGTCTTGTTCAAGAAGTGAGTACCTTGGTCACTCATCAGAATCTTCGGACAACCAAATCTGGTGAGTATTTCTTCAAAAATAGACTACGCAGCAGTACTGGCACTGTAGTCCTTGACTGGTTTTGCTTCTACCCATCTGGTGAGGTAATCAATAGTAGTAATAATATACCTTGCACCCGTTCTTTTTCCTGGTGGGTTTATAGGACCCGCAAAATCAATTGCCCATTTTTCAAATGGCTGCAGTGTCAATTGTGGATTCAATGGCATCTCATCTCAGCATGATGGTTTCCCTATCCTTTGATAGACATCACATTTCTTGCAATGTTCTTTGGCATCTTTATGGAGCAAAGGCCACCATAGTCCTGCACGCAATATCTTCTGCGCGGTAGCCTTTCTTGCATAGTGACCTCCCACGATTCCTGAGTGTGCGTCCGCTAGAATAAATGGCTTCTCATGATCGAGTACACACCTGTGCAGGACTTCATCCAGTCCAAGTTTGTATAATTGACCTGCAATTATAGTGAAGTCCGCAGTGCACACCACTAACTATTTTTTCTACTGGACAGAGAATTCCTGCGGTGCCAGCCCTGTGGTTAGGAAATCAATGATATCCTTGTAATAATCATCGGCAACCTATATAGAAAATAGTTGTGCATCAGGTAGACTATCTTCAAAGTTCGTTGTCTCCTCTCCTGACTCAATCCTTGACAAATGATCAGGTCCCAAGTTCATTCTACCAGGCTTAACAACAATCTCAAAATCATACTCTTGGAACAACAATAGCCATCTGCATATACGTCCCCTAACACTGGCTTATTGACTAGGTATTTTAATGCAGAATGGTCAGTAAACATAAGGAAGTGTGATCCTAGTAAGTAGTGTCTAAATTTCTGTAGGGCATATACCATCGCAAGGCCTTCCCTCTCAGTAGTAGTATAGTTCTTCTCTACTGTTGAAAGCTTTCTGCTAGAAAATGCAATAGGGTGGTCAATACCTCCCTCTCCTGGCTGAGCTAACATGATCCCCAGGGAAATACATGATGCGTCATCATGGACATGGAATGGCTTTGTCCAGTCCAGAAAGACTAGAATCGGTGCAGTCACCATATTTTCTTTCAATGTATCAAAACCATGTTCGCATTCTGCATTCCAAATGAACGGTGCATCTTTCTTCAGCAGCTTCTCCATTGGTGCGGTTATCTGTGCATAAACCTTTATAAATTTCCTGTAGTATCCAGTATGGCCTAAGGTAGAACGCAACATCTTGACTGAATTTGGTGTTGGCAAGTTTGTGATGATTGCAATCTTCGCAGGGTATACCATCAATCCTTGCTTACAGACAATGTTGATACGAGCCGTTACACCAAAACCTTGAGATGTTAGTGAAGGCCACCCACTAGGATCTTAACATCCCACCATGCTCTATAGTCCAGAATTTGGGCTGGATGTGCGCCCATACGGTGGTGTCCCTTTTGCGTCGTACGAGCCCTGAGCGAACACTGCAATGCCGACGTTTCCACCCGCTCTGTGACTTGAACCTTGGTGGAGGCTCTGATACCAAATGATACGAAATGTTACACCAAAACCTCAAGATGTTAGTGAAGGCCGCCCACTAGAATCTTAACAAATGTGGCCAAGTAAAATTCCATAGGGCACACAGAAAATACACTTCTTCAAATTCAAGGATATTTGATGCCGTCGACACTTTTCTAGCATCATTCTAAGCTTCGCACAACGGTTTTTTAATAGAATAAACACAGTCCAATCATCAAAGTATGCTTCTAGAAACTTGTGCATAAAATCTTTAAATGCTGCGACGATGACTCTGGAGAATATGGCAGGTGCGTTCTTTAGACAAAAAGGCATGACGGTGTACTCGAATGAACCCCATTCTGTAGCAAATGTCATCTTATGCCTATCTGCGGGATCAATCCTGATCTGATGATACCCGGAAAAACCATTAGTGAAAGAATAGGCCTCATTCCCTCCAACATTATCAAGCACTTCATCTGTAAAAGGGGTAGGGAATTGGTCGTGCATGGAAGCATCATTTAGTTTTCTGAGATTAACACAAATCCTGATCTCGCCTTTTGCTTTCTTGTCTTGAAAAACCATGGGGATAATCCACTTGGATTCTTCGACTGGTTCAATGATTCCTGCCTCTAGCATCTTATCTAGCTCTATGCAGACTTTTTCCTTGTAGCAAAGATTTAATCTGTATGGCCTCTGCTTGACAGGATTAGTACCTGGCTTTAAAGGTATTTTCATGACCCCTAGGTCTCCCAAAATTCCTTTCATTTCTGTAAATTTTGTCGGAAACAGTTCCTAATACTCATGTAATGTGTCCGCGATCTCTGCAATAGTTTGATCGTCCCAATAATATCCAATGGCTACGAACTTTGGCTCTTTGTGTGTGCCAATGTTCACTTTTTGTGTTTTCACTGGTCCAGTCATATCTGGAATTTCCAACGGAGGTCCCTCTACCTCGCGCGCGCCTTCCGACTCTGGTATATCTATGTTGCGCGGGTCCTTCTCATCATCTTCATTTGTATCATTGGTATCTTCAGCTAAGTTGTAACACTCGATAAAGTGCTCTTCATGTTCCTTCCATTCTGATTGTAGGTGCACAAGAATGCAATCTGTACCAAAAAACTCCTGCAATGTTATGTTTTTATGAGGACAGTCGTCCTGGAATATGCACTTCTTGATTAGCTGTAATGCTTCATGGATTAAAGGATTCTCATCTTCAAAACTGAATTCCTTCTAGAAGTTCGCAGTGAGGAGCTCCCAATCAGTGAGTTCACTTCGCAGCTCCAGGTCGAGGTACCATTTCTCTGGGATACCTGCATCCAATGTATGTACAAATAAATGTACCCATTCTGTAAGTGGTCTTCCCACCCATGCCTTTGAACAAACTTCAATATGCTGACTAGGGTTTGTCTCTCCATTATACTTTTCAAAGGGTAAAGTAACCTTTTCGGCAAACCGGATCTGCATCTTAGTTCTGCATTGATCCCAAGTGGTTAATGTCTTCTTATGTGCATTCCACCATCTAGCAGGTGTATCGTGCAATGCTATATCTAAAGCTGGTAGTCTATTCTCATCTGGGATAGCTGCAGTATATTCCCTTATGAAACTGTAAACATTAGCAGAACCATCATATGTGGGAATAGGACTCACCTCTTTTCCAATCCAGCACAGTGATTTTGTAACCTGCGCACATCTTCCTGCTGATACTTCATGCATGCGGCTTTGCCAATTCTCCAATCCTGTATCTGAATCAGAGATACAAGAAGTGTCACATCGCCAACTGAGCATACCGTCCGCAGTGGGATTAATGTAGTCTTCCTTGTTCATAGTTAGTTGGTATATTCGGTCTAAATCTTGAGCTTGGGATTCCTCCTGAATTGGCTCACTGTATTTGTCACCATCTTTAGGATCCAATGGTGTGATGACCCGAAGATGATTCCCTTAAAAGATCATCTTCTTTGTCTTCAAGTTTATGATATCCAAGTTATCCATAGCCCAATCAATTCCCAATATTGCTGGAAAGGGTTGACTATCATCCACAATTTCAATAACTTCAAAGTCTACATGACTCTGTACTCCGTCGATGTCAACTATTACATTAGCTAAGCAGCCAAAACGTATGACCTTCTCTTGATTATCCATTCTTAACTGGATAGGTGACTAGAGCAACTTTGGTCGACCCATTTGCTGCCATGTCTGCTTAGTCAAGACATTCACTTCTGATCCCAGATCAAGGATGACTTCATCCATTTCAAAATATCCTATCTGCACAGTGAGCCTCATCTCTCAACCTGTTCTTTTTTGCTTCCTTATATGATGTACAGTGCTATCTGGAGTCTTTGTTGCAATCTGAGGTTCATACTGGCTAATGATATTTTGGAGCTCTACTATGGCTTTCTCACTTTCTAGTAACTTCATGCAGCTTCGCAAGAACTCTGCAATAGAAGTGCGAACATCTGTCGCAGTGTTTGTTTTATCATAACGAGTCAGCATGTCTTCAACATGCGGTGTTTCACTGCGCAGCGGGATCCTTGATGACTTATCTGCTGGTTCTCTAAAGGTATCCCGTGCGTCAATGAAGATCTCCTTGTTCTTCTGTAAATTAAGAGGGGGTGATTTTCCTGGAGCTTTCCTTATCCATGCTGTTTCAAGGGGATCCTTCTTCATATGTTCCTCCCCTGATGTTGAAGCTTTCGCTCCTCTGTCGTATCCTATCTCAGCGCCACTGCGCGTGACCACATTGATGCTTGGATCCACTAGTCTATTTTCTACTGCGATCCACTGGACATTTGGATTCAGAGCCTTTGTTCGTCTTCTCTTTTGCATTTCCACCTCTAATACTGGGAAATCTTCAATGACATGCTCAAATGATTTACAATAATTGCATGTAGTGCATGGGTTAACACAATCTCTAGATACGTGACTGGGTTGGCCACAGTTATAACAAATGACTTGGCCGCGGCCTCTTCCCTGCGCCAGACCAGCATTTCTTCCTCTGCCGCGGTATCCACCACCACGATCTCTGTATCCTCCTTAGTAATATTGTGTGTTATCCTGCTTAGGATGATTTTCTTCCTGTACGCAGTATATGCCAGTGCCTCTCATAGTATCCATATCTCGTTTTCTTTCATTCATTAATTCATATGCGCGACAGTTGGATTCATCATGTCCAATCGACTTACAGAAATTGCAGTATAAATTCTTAGGTGTTTTAACATATTTCTGGATGAGGTAACAGTCTTTAGGTCTATGTCCTGAGGTTCTGCAAATTTCACACCATGGGGCTTGATTCTGGTTTAATGGGTTAGGCGCACCACTGTTAAGGTAGTCGCAGAATAGAGGGCAATGTTCGTGGTCATGACCTTCTCCTTTACAACTTGTACACCAGATGTCCTGTCTAGGTTCATATCTTTGTTCTTTACCATTTTTCATACTTTGTAGTTCAAGTGTTAGGGTGGTCAGCTGGTTCTGGATCTGAGACATCCCAGAACTAGTATCACCAATCGGCGAAGCTTCCAGTTTCATTGCAATTTCCAAGGCCTCTGCCTGGGATAGAACCTTCTATTGCATCAATCATAATCTAATATGGGGTAACAGCGCAACAATAAACCATTCTTTATGCTGTTATGGCAGTATAACAAAACTTACTTGGTCTATCAAGGTCTTAAAATTTTGATCAAATTCCCAGACCGTTTCAGTTGGTCTCTGCTTTATTTCCTTTAACTCAGTTACACACTGAGATTCAGACTTTGGTTTCTTGAACTCAGCCACCAGCATGGCTTTAATTTCTGCGAGGGTTCTAGGATGTATCTGAGAGTATTTCATAAACCAGTGTAAAGCTCTGTCTCTAAAGGTGGTGATGAGCTGTGCTTATTTCAGGGCATCATCTTGGATTTGTCTTGCACTCCATACGTCTTCGCAAAGGAACCAATGCTGATCAGGGTCTTCTAGGCCAGTTCCTTTGAATATTGATAGTTTCATCTCCATGTTTGGAATTGTGATACTAGGTGGTGGAGCATCGGGATTAGTGCACGGCTACTGTAAGGGGATCTGTGCAGTAAAGACAAATGGGACTATCGGGAGAGATGGACTAGGCTGAGTCTTCTATAGGGTGGGCTGTGTAGCGGGTAGGTTTTGAGATAAAGGTGGTGCGGTCTCTGCAGCCGGTGCATTCTCAAGAGTAAATGGTGGTACAGCTTCGTTGTCAATGTTACACGGGATCTCAATATTAATATGGAGTCCAAGGCCTCCTAGATTCTTATTAATTTTATATCTCTTACCACTTCTAAGAGTATGTGTCTCTTTGTCATAATCAATATATGCATTATTTATCATGACAAACTTCCAGAATATTACTGCATTCTTAAAACACCTTCCTCAGCTAACAACATCTTAATGTATAGATTGAGATTGTTCAGAAACTTACCTTGGAATCCTCCGAAAAAGTTTGCTTTTGCTCAGCTGTAGGATTTGAGTGTGTCTACAATGAATTATGTTACAAATCCTTCTAGCATATGATCGACCCAATAATCAACTGCGCGTGACAACGGGCTGTCTAACGCTTTCAGCTGTGCTGTGAGCTCGAGAGTCCACTCTGTAGGAACCCCTCCCTGAAAACAAGTCTTCTTTTCTGCGAGCCGCGACATCCAAGTGTGTAGCTCGTTTGGAAACGATGCCCAAAAAATCTCATGAATATCGTCAAATAGATACCTCTTGACCACTATGTGTCACTTAGATGCGGATGTCTATTCTATTGTCTATTAAAATCTCTTATGGTCTTATCCCACCAAGCTTGGATTTCTGTCTTTTCAGGATTCCAAATGTCAGATCCTTCGGGGAACTAATATTCTTCTTCACACATTGCAACGACAACTCATCATGGATTCTAGTCCTGGAAACAGAACCATTTGTTGGCGTAAACTGACCCAGAGGTTTCCAATTAGACCCAGGTTCTTTGTGGTTCTCCCTTTTTACCAACAAAACCCCTTCGCACCGGCCCTTTCGGCAACAACCTGCGAGCAGGTTGAGGTCTCACCCAAGGTGTATCTTATTGGGTACCGCGGAATCAGGTTTCCACAGTAAATGATGAGTTGTTTATATGAACAAGCTGCGCAGCACAAGATAGGAGGAGGGCGCTGCGGGTCAAAGTGATGTGGTACGCAGCAGGATCTATGTTGCAAGCGGCTACGATGCGGTGATGGAAACACTGCAGACCTCCCTAAGGATTCTTACTGCTACCAATATTCTACTGGAACTGTGAATCAACCGCACTTATCCTCTACTTGGAAGATCTTTGAAAGGTTAAGGCACTGAGATGAATATCACTCATCCATCCATTCATGCACTTACGGGTTATATTTCTAGCATTCATTCAAGGACTTGGATTATTACAACATGAACTGAAATGATAGACCTGACTAACCGTGCTGCATTCTTCTCTGTGTTTAAGAAAGTATTAAACTTAAATGATTGATTCGCGATCCTAACATATAATCGAAATGTTCTCCATTCATCTGTTCCCGTGGAACCTAGCATATCATTCCCAAACTTCTCCTATTGGTAAATGCATATCAACGTTCTCCTATTATAGCATGCAAGGAAACATTCAAACATTCATTCTGCAGGCAATACAGATAGTCATTCATTCATAAAACATAATTGCATAACATAGGATTTAACGTGGTTCACTTCCCCGGATGGAAAGCTATGTCCACAAGAACGGTTGGTAATATATTTATTTAAAAAAGGATGGGCAACCATTCTTAGTCTGCGCACTCAGCTACAAACTCTCCTTTCTCTCGGCTAGTTCCCTGCGCACACAGCTACATAGACTTTACAATATTCTTAGCCCATAGATATTTCTCAATACACAAGGTTATATTATGAGTATTATAGCAACTAACATCTAACCCACAAACATAGAGCAACCCATCCCATACAAAATTGTCTTCTTAAATAGATCATGCCCGAAGGTCATGTCTGTGCAATGTCGAAGACCTAAAACCCAAAACCCTAAGGGTTTCCAAAACTGCGCCGGTTTTCCAAACTGGCTTGCTGGCTCCTGGTAGCGTCTGTTTGACAATGGCGGATCTCCACGTCCTCATCCTATCGCTATAGGCCTTCCTATCGCATGCATGCCTACAGGCTGCTTCTGCTGAACCGTTTCTCTCTAACGGTTTCACCTTCCAAGCGTGCCAAATGTCGCTTTCCTTAACAACCCGCGCGTGGCCTCCTTCCTAATTTGCTTATGTATGCCGCTCGGTAATCCTGGAATATCTTTCCAAAAATGGTTGCTACCGGTCCCACTAGTACCTGCACCCGATACTTGTCCAACACTCCGCTTTGCTGGCTCCACGTGGTCTCCTGACTTCGCAGCACTGTTTCTGTGCAGTACTAGTCTTCACATCACGGCCAACACTTCAATGCTGTGCGCAACTCCGCAGTCTAGTCAACAATTGGATGTTGCGCGCAACTTCCCAGCATCCTCAATAATTAGCCAAAATTGTATTTCTGAGCTGCGCTCAGCTCAGCTTTCCCTGCTTATCTCAAAAAGGTGTTTCTAAAATTTTTGTCTCAACCTAGGCCCAATAGACTCGCATTACACGAAATACCACGTATCAGAAGTACATGATTCCCACTTCTCTGAGAAAAGGAAGGGAGCGTCTGGCAGTAAAATATCAATCCAAATATTGAAAGAAGAAATTCATCCAACGCAGCATCGCTTTGTGAATGTTCTAGCGTTTGACGAGCTCTCTCAACATCGATTGATCATCAATCTGTTCATCCCTTAAAGCTGGTAAAACCATTGAATTGATGTACTCTCTGATGCAATCCGTAGATCTGTCATAGATAATTTTCTCTTTATCCGTAGTACTGCACATTTTGTAGATAATAGTATAAAAAACAATGCACTATTCCTCAATCATGAGAGACTTGAGATCTCCCACTTCCAACAACCGTCTTAACTGTAGAATAGCTGTATGAATAAAAGCCCAACCTTCTTCCACCTCAATGTTGGCCTTTTTTGCGATAGCCCATCCTTCTTCCAGGTTTAAGATATTGCCATCGTTCGTTGTCATTTTTTCAAGTAAACCCAAAATAGTCTGCAACACTTTTGAGAAAAGTAAAAAGTAAAACTTCGAATACTCTAGGGAGCAGTCCGTGACACAGAACAACACACAGAGCATTCTGCAACACAGAACAGTCCACAACACAGAACGCTTTGTGATAAATTGTTGAACCAATTTATGTATTTATACTGATTACTACTTAACGAATTTCAAGGGTTTTGGGGGTGTTTTTGAAATTTAGTTGGAATTATGGAGAATTTTAGGGACAGGAGTTAATATTTTATATGGTAGTGAGTTATAAAAAAAAACTAATGGCTATTTATTTCGTAAATATAACCTGAGTTTTGACCCAAGTTTTGAGAGAATTCAAATCGTATTTTACATTAATTAAAAATATATATATTTTTTTAATTAATTGATTATTAAATTAAAATTAAGCCGGAGTAATGGGAAATTATTAATTTTAATTAGGTAAAAAAATCAATTATATCTATTTAGATTTTGAAAAAATATTAATTTTCATATATTTAATTTTTTTTAATAAATTATAATTTTGATAATATAGTTATATTTTTTACTAAATAATTATATTATTTGAAATGAGAATTGAAGCCAAAAAAATACCATACAAAATATATTTTTATTATTATTTTTTTGCACAAATCTTCCTATCTTGTATGAGTGACTTGTGGTCTAATAAATCATGACCCACAAGCATCTAAGCCATCAAAATCACTCGGGGATTGCACCCACCCTAGACCACACCAACCCTTAGTATTTGACAATATAGTTATACTTTTGATTAAATAATTATATGATTTGAAATGAGAATTGAAGCCAAAAAAAGTACCATATAAAATATATTTTCATTCAAAATTTCTTTTTTTTGTTTGCATGAATCTCCATACCTTGTATGAGTGGCCTTTGGTCTAATAAACCATGGCCCACAGGTATCTAAGCCGTCAAAATCAACTGGGGATTGCACCCAACCTAGACCACACCAACCCTTAGGATGACTAGAATTTTTTGGTGTCTCCTCCCACCAAAACCCATTTTTGAACCTTGCAACACCTAACAAACAAAACCCCTCGAATACCAACATGGTAGTGCAACTTCACTTATTCTGTCCAAAAATTCAAAATCATATTCCACATTAATTAAAAACATTTAATTTCTTTATAGTTAAAAAATAAAATATGAATAAACAAATTTAAATTTTTATAATTGTAATACATTAAAATTTAAATTTTATATTTAATGAAATACGTTAAACTGTTTTATAGTTAGTGAAATATTCACTCATTTATTATGCATATAAATTTAGTGGGTTTCTTATAATTTTCCATCTAGAATTGTTGAAATGCAAATATACATTGTTGAAATTGCATAATTGGGTGCCTAGGGCTTTTGGAGGACGTTGAATCCATTTGTGCAATAAAAAAATTGCAATTTGAACAATGAAAAATTTACGATTTTAACAAAGATTTATGGCCAAATTACTTCAAAAATGACAGAGATAGTCCAAAACAGAGAACAATTAACCAATTCCTTTATCAAATAACTATCGATTATGATGCCTTGGTGTTTTAAATAACCATGGTCCCCCAAAAGAAGTTATAGCTAATCTATAGAAAATATGAGTTTATTTTAATTTTAAACTAACTCTAAATGATGTATAATGAACTTTTTTTCCCTTGTCAAGACCCATAATTTAATTTCCATTTAAATAAACAAAAATTCTTGAGATTTCGAGGGAATTCAAAAGAGACCCCTACTAAGGCCTCACAAAATAAACATAAATATGTCCATCACAAAACAATCATATCACACAATAAACATAAATATGTCCATTCCAAAAAAAAATTCAACAACATTTTCGGACTCTACAATTCAAAAATTTATCCAATGGCAATATTGAAGTGTCCTCATACACTCTTGATTTTAAAGTAAAAAAACCATAAATATTAAATCAAATATTAAATAAGAACCATAATTTTTTCAAAGATAAAGGATGCATGTGAGATCCAAGTGAGCACCATCCAAATTCACCTAGATATGGCATGGCATTCACCCTATAGTAGATTAAGTCCCTCTTTAGGCACACCATCAACCATGATATTCCTTTATGGATAAATATGTCCATATGATATGGAATGTAAGACTACCTGAACTCTTTCCACCTCATCAAAAGGTGTTTACAAGGAAAGGTTCCTTATAGTATTCTCCATCCTCATCCACTTTGTAACTAAAACTTAATCACCAAAAACTTATAGATGTGAAATGCCATATTTTAGAGGCAACATGAGAAGTAACTCAAATCCATGAGTTCAGAGAAAGTTTTGGAACCATAACCATGATCATATTTAAACTTAATTAAATGTATCTCTATGAGACAGATTACTACTCATGCCCCTCTGAATGGTAGATCCACTTGGGGAACCCCATCAAAATAGGCCCATGTCTTATTCTTATCAATTATCTATTCTAGAATATTACTTGGAGCCTTTACAACTCCATCTTGTTTGTAAGAGCTATGATAGTGATAGTCATAAAATTTTGAGGTTACCCCTTAAAAATTGCTTAAGTAAAGGTCATCTAAGCCTTACAGTAGAAAAACAATTGAGATGGGTGTTAGCACCTAACTATCTGCAGCATAAATGTTGAAAATGAAGGGTGGAAGGTTAGAAAATTTACCTGGTGGAGGCCCGAGGTTCCCTTTTTTCTCCATGGTCAGATGCTAAGGTATGAAAAGATTGGTGTAGAAGTGGTGAATATGGTGCATCATAAGGAAAATTGCAAAGAAATGTGTTGAAAGACCTTTTAAAAGCACCAAAATAACCCTAAGTCCTATAGTCCACATATAAATAATGTGAAGGGTTAAGTGCTACGTAGGTTAGCACCATCGATCGAGCGCGATTGCGATGGGCATTACCACCGGAAAGGTGTCAACTCTCGAGGATGTCGCAAGGAGGAAAAGCATCAAGGAAAAGCATTTCAGGTGCATGTGACACCTCGATGGTGGGGACAGGGCGCTAGAAATCTACAGCGGAGGTCCATCGTCTCAGATCGGAGGGTTCGAGATAGATGTCCTTTGCCACCTTGTAAGTCTCCCGAGATCAATGGTGCGGGTTGCAGAGAAGGTCAGATCAACGATTCTCGATTATGGTTGCATCGGGGAGTAGCCTGCTAGATAGAGGAAGGAGTGGTTGCGACAAATGGGACCCATTTGAAAGATGTAAACACCAGGGCCTGTCACATGACAGAAGGGTGGTATTGAAAAACACTTAAGTGTATGCAACACTGCTTTCGTAGACATGTGGTGCCCAATGAAAGGTGCAGATTAGCGCGGGAAGAATGATCCGACGGTAGAAAAGAGTTGGCTGTCAAATCTGCAGTTTAAAAAGAGAGCAAATCCGATGGTTCGGATCAACACACGGGCGATCGACGGACAAAGTAAATGGACAGGTGGCGAAGAAGCTCGAAATATAAAGAAAAAGGGCTTATATATATAAGATTCGGCGTGGGAAGTTGACATTTGCTCTCAAACCTGTCGAAGTCAGAAGCCTCTCAGCGTGTGGGAGACAATGAAGGAGACAGGACCTTCGACAGGGCATGCTTAGGGTTTGCAGTGAAAGGTAAGACCTTGTAATAGCCATTCTCTACAAAACTAGGTCTATTTATAATCATAAAATGGAAGAGGAACAGGTTTCTACCAATTCTATGGTTAAAATTGCTTTAGAGGATAGGGATTTCGATGTATATGACACTAGTGTTTGGCTCCCCATGCATGAGGTTAAGAAGAGGCTGAGGACCTTGCTCGAGCAGGGTTTTGATATACATAGGGTTTTCCAGTCTTCCTTCTTTTTCTTCTACCTAGACCAGATTATGCCTTTTCCTGAGTGTGTGTCTTGGTGTTCGTCGAACTATTCAGAGACCCAGCGGTTATCATGGAAACCCAATAGTCGAAAATTGTTTATACAGTAGAAGCGTCAGTCATTAGGAGGTCTTTAGGAGTCCCCAAGTCCAAAACCATTGAGTCCAAAGATCTGTCTAAAGAGTCTTTCATTGTTTTATTTCGTCAAGTTTCCCCCGAAGGTCGACAAGCATTTTTGGCCACTTGCTTTAAACTTGATGTAGAAGTTGCAGAAGCCCCTTACCCGTTGGATGTCAACCTTTTTAATGACAATACCAAATTGGTCCTTTCATTGTTTGCCCAGTTTTTAGGTTTAGATACAGACTTGTGGGTCACAGAATTACAGTTAAGTTTGTTGTTTAGGATCAACGTCAGTTCGCAAGGAACTAAAAATGCACCAGTACCATCCCTCAGGTTTGAGGGTTTTCTAGGAGAAAGGATCCATTCACAATTGAGAAGTTTTCCCAATACTAGGATTTTCTGGTATCAAGCTCAATTGATGAAAATGGTTATGTCTAGCAGTGCAGAGAGTTTGCAGTTTTCACCCCTGCTCGACACAGAGGATTTGGAAGACAATGTCTTTAACTACTTGAACTATATTTTAGCCCCTGTTTATGAAGTTATTATTGGCGAGAGACTTCTTTTAGTTTCCTACTTAGATCATATCGAGATAAGGGTTATGGTAAAGGAGATGGTGAGCTATGACCTTTCGTCTGCCGAGCTATGGGCCATCATGGAAAGATACAGAAAGATGAGATACACACTCCATCCTGCACATTAGCCGTTAGCCTTTTTATTTTTCAAAAGAATTGTTGTTATCTTTAAAGACTTCTGAGATATTTTTATTTCTAAAGTAATTTGTAATATTATTTGAGGCGTCTATTGGGAATATCCAGCTGGTTCCATTGCTTTACTATCCTTTTGTTTTTGTTTTGAAGTTAGAAGTCATCTAGTAAAAGGAATGGTGAATATGAAAAACAGTTAGGCATGCTTCACCCATTTTTTATAGCAGCGAATATGTCTTGATGAGGTGGAATTTTGTTATAACTGTTTTCCAATATGAGCAGGTCGAGCAGGAAGCTCTAAGTAACTATATATGCTATGTAATTGAAAGAAGAATCGTTGAAAACTTTTTGGAGAATTGTATATTGCTCTGTGTAAGACATTTTGAGTTATCTTGAATAAAGTTGACAGAGCCGAGTAGGTGCTTTTATCAAGGATTCTTGTGTTATTGGTCTTGCAGTCTGTTCCTTCTTTTTCCCATGTGAATTGTGTCTCTCTCTTTGTTAATCCATTTTGTAATTGCTTATTCATGTTTGGTTCAATGTAGTATTTGAATGGAATTCATAGAAATTATGCTCTATTCAGATCATACCAAGCATTTCACAACTATTTTCTGCTAAAGTTGATATAGAATTCATGTTTACCATGCTTTATATTGATGGAGTGTTCATTTATCTTCTAAATCACCAACTAAAATCTTATTGACTGTGAGCTGGTGGCTACCTTGCCCTTGTATGAATGTATCTGCAAAGTATTTGTCAATGATGTTCATGTTTTGTTTAAATTGACTCCATCGACCCAATAGAAATCCATGTTGTTTCCAACCAACGATCTATAAAAAATCTGTCCTAATAGAAGTCTGGCCTTCTGATAATGTGTTTTGATTGAATATCTTGAGTGATGAATGCTAGTGTATGTTTTCATTGTTGACACCTTTGATTATTTCCACTCTTTCATTGGTTTTTAGAGAGAGCCCTCTCCGACTATGCTGGGTCAGTAACATTAGTCCAAAGTTGGTTAGTGGTTACCCTAACTTGACCTCTCCCGCAACCTTGGGGGTACGATTTGGGTGTTAACAAATTGATGCCGTTGCCGGGGAACGATTGTCTTATAATCCCTGGGAGAATGACAAATAAGTCCTAATTTCAAAGAAAAGAGAAATTTCTATGGGCAAACAGAGGTTTCCAGAGTTTGATAAGGTTGTGTGTTTTTTCCCTAGCGACTCCACTCATTGAGGATTATATTCAAAGGAGACTCCACTTGAGAAGACCAGCACGCCAAAGTCCTTTTCTAAAGAAGTCTCAAAGGCCATCCTGGCCTTCAAGAAGATCCATACCCGAGGTAATCCTTTCTCAGAAATTTTGCTAGGTGTGGATAATCCAAAAAGTCTACTTAGACATAAGATTGGAAAAGATAAGGCCAGTATTTCTAGCATTGAAAGAATTGTGTCTAAAGAAGAATCATTTGTTTTTCAAGAGTTAGATGTAGAGGTAGACCTTGGAAGATTGTTTCCAAGATCAATATCCGAATCATATCTAAACCTAGGCGAAGTGGGTTTGAACGATACTGAGTTATATTTGCTAGATCCTGTGTGATGCTTGAAAGGTACTATCAAAGCTGAAAGTGCCAAACTCCACGCTCAAATTCCCCAGACTCATACCATACACCTTGCCCATAATCCCTCCCAGAATATCCTTCAAAATATTACAACCCAATCCCAAAATACACCTGCACTCATGGCTGTTAGATTTGCACGTTTAGTCCTACCATCTGTTCTACATGACCTCCCTAATAACTATTGCCAAAGGATTGTCTCTTATGATGGAGAAGGAGAATATTCCGCCAGGCAGCATGTAGACAGATTTAAAGATTTCGTTGATCTGGAGGAAGTGGATTATGATGATGCTAAGATGAGGTTGTTTGCCATAGTTTTTTTGGAGAACCTATGAAATGGTTCAGACAGTTGCCAAATGCTTCTATCCATGATTTTGCATCCTTTAAGGCATTGTTCTTAGAAAGGTGGGAGACGATAAGGAGTCATGCCATAGTCCTATCTCAGTATAATCATTTCAAGAAAGGAGGTTTTGAATCTGTGCATGAATTTTTTGCTAGGTTTATGAAGGCATACAATTCCATTCTTGATGATCTAAGGCCTTCAGAAGGCGCTGCAAAAATTCATTATGCAGATGCCTTTGATGGATATTTTTCATGTACATTAAGAGAAAGGAAATTGACCTCCCTATTTGCTATGCTGAAAGATGCTACAGAGGTGGAGACAAACATGATGGCTTCGGGAAAGACGAAGGGTAAAGCTGAAGCAGACAAAAAGAAACAAGAGACCCAAACCTCTACTTCCTCCTCCTCTAGTGATGCCAAGTTCGATACAATGATGAAGGCCATGGAGAAACTGATAGATAGGTTAGCCCTGGATAGCAAGCCTCCTGGTAGAGATCATCCTGAAAACCAAATAAGAAATCCTAGTTTTAGAAGGCCACTCCCTTCAAGAAATCAGAGGAACCCTGATGACCAACAGATAAGGCCTCCTTTCCCTGAAAATTTAGTCGATCTATAAGGGTTTGAAGATCCCATGGGTGACCATATTCATCTCTTTGACACTCTGGACCATGAAATGCATATGACCGAAAGAGAGCATGATTTCTTCACCAGGGAGAACACCAGCCAAAGCCCTGAGTCAGATTCTGAGCAGTACCAGATGGGTTATCAAAATGTTTTGGATGATATTCAGAGGAAGATGAAGCTAAGAAACTGAGATGTAACAATAAACAGAGGAAATCCTAGCCAAACTCAGCTTCCAAACACCCAGCAAGGTGCTGAGAGGTCAAAGGAGAAGCAATAGGATGTTGTTGTACAAAGGGCGTCAGAAGACAAGGGGAAACCTTCCAAAGAAGTTAGACATCCAGAAGTCACTGAATTGGTGAAACCTGTTTCAACCTTCAGTCTAAAGGCAGAACTGTCCAAGGTGAAGATCTCTATCCCTCTTAATGAGATATTAAGGAATAATGAATATAGGGCAGAGATATCTAGCATGGTAAAAGGATAGGGGGATTGTCCACATGATATGTTGGAAGTGAAGGAAGATGCTCCCACCATAATTTTTGGGTCTAGGCTCAAAGAACCAGATAATGAAGAGGTTCCCCCATTTTATTTAAGCTTGAATGTCCATAGCAAGACCTTACACAATGCATTAATAGACTCTGGGGCATCACACAATCTGATGCCAAAATCCGTGATGGATCAATTGGGACTAGAAGTTACCAGGCCGTATAAGGACCTCTACTCTTTCGACTCCAGAAAGGTATAGTATATGGGGTTAATAAAGAATCTGGTGGTGACCTTCGCCCGAATCCCGGCTAAAAACATTATGATGGATGTGGTAGTGGCTGATGTGCCTGCTAAATTCAGGATGCTATTGTCAAGTTCCTAGATTTAAAAATTGAAAGGGACTATGCAGATGGACTTGTCTTATGCCACTATACCTCTTTTCGGGAGAAATAGGAGATTGTATAGAGAGAAGAGGATAGCTTATGCTGTCAGCAGCACAGACAAACCTGAAAATCACCTTGTATATGCTGTAGACACAGACATAAGATACTC
Organism: Larix kaempferi; assembly: GCA_027924585.1. Taxonomy (NCBI): domain Eukaryota; kingdom Viridiplantae; phylum Streptophyta; class Pinopsida; order Pinales; family Pinaceae; genus Larix; species Larix kaempferi. The sequence goes on along the minus strand of BSBM01000259.1, from coordinate 8,951,923 downwards.
TATCTTCTTCAATGATGACCCCCATATTGACCTTAAACCCCCTACATATATTGAAGTTAATGAAGATAAAGAGTTTGCAACAAGATATGAATCCTCAGAGAAAAACGAAGAATTCCTATGGTCTATGTACTTTGACGGATCCTTGAGCAAAAATGGTGCTAGAGCAGGGGTCTGGATCATACCTCCTGATTGGGAGTCCAGAGCTTTGTCATACAAGATAACTTTTGAATGCACTGACAATGTGGCTGAATATGAAGCTCTGCTCCTCGGATTACGAGCCCTGAAGGATTTGGGATCCCCCTGTGCCTCAACAATAGTTTTATGCTCAGCAGAACCAACAACCAAACCAACCCACCCTCAACAACCAACAAGGAGAACAAGACAAAAGACGTTGATCGAATCATCGAAATAATAAAAACTAGGGGAGGGGCGGATCTCCTCCTAACCCCCAAGTTAATAATGGCCCCATTATCGCAAATCAAGACCCCAATCAACCTCCCCTACAAGGTAAGAACCCACAGTTGCATACCAATCATCCCTGTTCCTTTTTTAATGTTTATGGCCACTACACTCACTATTATCCCCACTTACATGTAGCCTGCCAGCTTTGGGACGAGGCTAACCACCACCCCTCAGGAACAACCCCAACCACACCATGGTAAAGCATTAGTTGACTATGGTTGACATTAGTACACCATTGGTTGAATATTGGTTCATCATGATTAACTATTGCTTGACCAATGGTTTGCAATTGGTTTGCCATTGGTTATGGTTTACCATTGATTGACTATTTCCTAACTATTTGTTGACTATTGGTTAACCATGGTTGATTTTTGGTTGGCCATGGTTGACTTTGGAAGACCATGGTTGACTATGGTTGGCCATCGCTGACTTTGGAAGACCATGGTTGGCCATCGTTGACATTGGAAGACCATGGTTGACTATCATTGACTTTGGCTAACCATGGTTGGCTTTGGTAGAATTTTGGTTGACCGTGGTTGAATTTTGTTGTGGTCAACCATGAAGAACCATAGTGAATAATGGTCAACCATAGTAAACGATAGTCAGTAATAATCAACCATGGTCAACAAAGGTCATCCATGGTGAGCCAAAGTCAACCATAATCAACCAAAGTCAACCATGGTCAACTAATGTCAACCAAGTCAACCCTCATCAACCAAAGTGAACCATCATCAACTTAAGTCAACCATAGTCAACTAAAGTCTACTAAAGTCAACCATGGTTAAAGTCAAATATAGTTATGGTTGATCATGGTTGAATATTGTTGAATTTGGTCGATTACAATTGATAATGGCTGACTTTGTTTGACTATTATTAACTTTGATTGACCATGGTTGACATTGGTTGACCATGATTTACATTGGTTGACCATGGTTGACTATGGTAGATTATGGTTGGACATGATTGACCATGGTTTACTTTGGTCGATCGTGGTTGACTTTGGTTGACGATGGTTAACTGTGGTTGACTATGGTTGACATTGTTTAACTATTGTCAACCGTTGTTAACCATGGCTGAATTTTCAACCATGGTCAACCAAAAGCAACCATGATCATCCAAGTTAAACCATGATCAGCTAAAGTCAACCATGATCAACCAAAGTCAGCAAAAGTTAACCATGGTAAACCAAAGTTAACCATAGTCAACAATGGTCAACCAAAGTCAACCATGCCTAACCAAAGTCAACCATGGTCAACTTAAGTCAACCATAGTAAACTAAAGTCAACCATGGTCAACTAAAGTCTACCAAAGTCAACTATAGTTATGGTTGACCAGGGTTGAATATTGTTGAATTTAGTCAAATAGGGTTGATTATAGTTGGCTTTGTTTCACTATGGTTAACTTTCACTAACCATGGTTGACATTGGTTGATGTAACATCCCTCAAATTTGACCCTTATTGTTATTATAATTGTAAATGTAATGACAATTGTATAGCGACCCTGGTGAGGAGCTCAAGGCCAAGGCCCCACCAGTGGAATTTGGGAGTATTGTTACTTTATTTTCCTATTCATAAGTGTTGTGTTAGACCAGGAGATTTAAGTTTGACATATTTTAGACGACGGACACCTCGAAAATATTTAGAGTAAGTTTTACGGGTAAAAACCTACAAGTCATAAGTGTCGTCGTCAAAGGATGGGGAAGACAATTACTTGTCGTAATCTTTCAATAAGTTATAGAGCTTATATATAGAGTTAGCATACAGATAACTTGGACTAAATAATCCCCGAGTAAACCTAAGACAATTCATAAAATTGAGACACCCAACCTCGGTGAAACGAAATAGGTTAGACATCTTTCAAATACTATTTTTTATCTTATTAAAAGTATCGTTTCTAGGACACCATATATATATGTGTGTGTGTGTGTGTGTGTGTGTGTGTGTGTCTGTGTGTGTGTGAAATCCTACAAAATAGTGGTGATAATGAATAACTAGAAATAATGCATACACAGGTATGTCAAGAATACATTTAATTATTGAAGTTACATGATAAAGAGATTATATAGATTATAGTATAAATTACTATAATAATTATAAATACTTTTTAGGAAGGATAAAGGTGATTTTGCATATATTTATGTATTATATACGATCCAACATACATATATGAAAGATGATACATATAATACATTATATAAATGCTATATGGAACATAAATAAGAGTTGATACATGAGGAGTATTTATGTATATTTATATATATATAAGAGAAACCAAAATGAACTTGAGATAAAACATTTGATGAGCATATATTGGATAATAAGAATTATTATAAATTATCCTCCAAAAAAGCTAATAATATACATGATTTTACCCTAAAAATATGTGTGGATAAGATCCAACACATACATGAAAACAATTAAGCATAATTATAAGTTGGTAAACAAATCTAGGAATAAAATTATCTCCAAAAGAACTTTATGTTTTAAAAGGATTTATATTATGGTCATAAATATAAAGTTGTTTCTAAAGTAAGGGTTTTGTAACTATAATGGAGTATCGGAGCATATCCTACCATTGTAATTCAACTGGAGAGACCCATAGTAGAGCTCGACACCAACCGAATCACACCACGATCTTTTCCACATTTATCCCTTAAAGTGTCCATTAGTTATAAAGTTAACAGTTAAGGGGCATCGTCACTCGATTCTTGGGAACTTGTCCCTTTTGTTGAGCTGCCCTTACCTTTTGCCTTGCCACCTGTACCCACTTTTCCATTTTAGGTGACAAAGGAGTATATTGTAAATATGATATTAATAATTAGGTTATGAACTTATATTTTGGTACGAAGTGACTTATGGAATGTATAGAATATTTATAATTGGATATAAAAGTTATAAAATAGAAGGGAGTTATTCTTTTAGATTGTTGTAGGAAGGTATTCATTCACATCAATGCTTGGGATTGTTATATAAAGAAGCTTATCTCCTCAATGAACGATAGGATATTTTGGAAAATATCGTGTAAGGGAGGCTTGAAGAAATAAGCCTTGTGACAATTGTGTCGTATAGAATGTAACATTTCGCCATGTTTATTTTTTTTAATAAATATTACACACCCAACCTTTTGTGGACTAGCCCGTGTACGGGTGAACCACATTATCTCTTGTCTACTGTGTTTGCCTATGGTGTTCCTCAATGTGTCTTTATGTATGAGTAATTTTTTCTTTTCTTAAAAATGTTTAGGATTACTTTGATGTATACGATTAATTTAGAAGGTTGGTTGTTTATATGATGTATAATGCTAATATGTTCGCCTTATGATTATCTTAATATTGTTATCATTTAGGTCGTTCTCTTGGTATGATTAACTGATAAAAGATGTACATGTCCCTTAAAAATGAATTAATATCTTGAAGAGCATTTGATTAATATAACGAATAATTGAATGAATTGTTTAAATGAAGTTTGGGGCTTCAATACAGTTGTCTTGTTTCTTGGTCTATATCCTCAGGAAGGAAAAATGTTTAGTAAAAATTAAACTATTGTTATTTAATATTTTTTTTTAAGGTTTTATCTTGTGCACACATATGAAGAGTTAGTTGGTTCAAAAAGATGAATCCATGTCTTGAATTTAGAAGAGTTATGTATGTTAAAACATAGTGAAGTTTTTGTGTTTTTCGAAGTTTTTGTGTTTTTCTTCGAGATTTAAGAAATGGTTGACATTTTAAGTTAAGAATTGGATTATAGTTGAAAATAAAAGTCACAAAGCTGTGATTATTTGTAAGTAGTAATTAAAGTAAGTAAACCCACACTTTATATCTCCGCATAGAAATTATTGGTATTTAGACCACTTAGGAAAATTTTAAATTTTGATGAAATATGGGGTCGTGATAGTTGACCATGGTTGACTACGGTAGACAATGGTTAGATTTGGTTGACTTTTGGTTGAGCGTGGTTGACTTTGGTTGATGATGGTTGACTCTGGTTGACTATGGTGGACTTTGTTTAATTATTGTTAACCTTTGTTAACCATGGTTGACTTTCGTTGACCATGGTTCACAATGGTTGGCGTTCATTGACCGTGGTTTAGTTTGGTTGAATTTGGTTGACCATGGTTCACAAAGGTTGACGTTTGTTGACAATGGTTTAATTTGGTTGACCATGGTTGACTTTGGATGACCATGGTTGACAATGATTGCCTATGCTTGACTATGGTTGTTTATGGTTGAATTTGGTTGACAAATGGATGAATTTGGTTGAGTATGGTTGACCATGGTTAATAATGGTGGACCATCGTTGACCATTGTTGACTTTGGTTGACCTCGGTTGAGTTTAGTTTACCATTGTTAACTTTGGTGGACCATGCTTGACTTTGGTTAAATTTTGGTTGGCCATAGATAACTTTGGAAGACTATGGTTGACTATCATTTACTTTGGTTGACTTTGGCTAGCTATGGTTGACTTCGGATAACCATGGTTAACTTTGGTAGACTTTTGGTTGACCATGGTTGACTTTGGTTGTGGTCAACCATGAAGAACAATAGTGAACAATGGTCAACCATAGTTAGCCATGTTCACAAAAGTCATCCATGGTCAACCAAAGTCAACCATAGTTAGCCAATGTCAACCACAACCATCGAAAGTCAACCATGGTCAACCAAAGACAACCAAAGTCAAATGGCCAACCAAAGTCAACTAAAGTCTACCAAATTTAACCATGGTTAAAGTCAACTATAGTAATGGTTGACCATGGTTGGATTTGGTTGATTATGGTTGACTTTGGTTAGCCATGGTTGACTATGGTTTACTTTGGTTTACCATGGTTGAGTTTGGTTGAACTTTGGTTGACCATGGTTGACTTTGATTTACTATGGTTAAGTTTGGTTGACGATGGTTGACTTTCGCTTACCATGGTTAACTTTCATAGGCCATGGCTAACTATGGATGATTTTGGTTGACTTTGGTTAAGCATCGTTGACTTTGTTTGACCAAGATTGACTATGGTTAACTTTGGTTTACCATGGTTGACTTTCTTTGATCATGGTTTACTTTGGTTGATTATGGTTGAATTTGGATGATCATGGTTGACTTTGGTTGACCCTGATTGGATTTGGTTGATCATGGTTGACTTTGGATGACCATGGTTGATTCTAGTTGGTTGTTTGACTTTGGATGACCATGGTTGACTTTCTGGTTGAATTTAGTTACCATGGTTAGCTACAGTTGACTTTAGTTACCATGGTTAGCTATGATTGACTTTTGGTTGACTATTATTGACATTAGTTGTCCATCGTTGACTTTGGTTGACTTTTGGTTGGAAATGGTTGAGATTGGTTGACTTTTAGTTGGCCATGGTTGAGAGTTATGTTTAGGTTTCTTTAGATGGTTTAGTATTAAAATGAAAATCACTTTTAGCATTCTAAATGAGGAAATATTTCGTTCTACCAACAATGGTGATATCAATGATTGATATTCCCTTCTTTGCATAGTACTTCCATTCTGCCAAGGTGTTGTAATCCTTATGCCTTCCATAATTTTTCATAGTGTTTCCAATTGCATCTACACTCCTCTCGTGTATAAATCTATGTTGGCACCTCAACAACCCACCTAAAATTCTTAGGATTCTTACGATATGTTAGGGGCTCCCTTTCCAAAATTTTGTAAATAATATTGTGTTCTTCTAATTTGTTTGCATTGCTCTATTTTTTGTTCTATGTTTGACTCGGATTATCTTTTATGACGTGATTTGGTGGTTTCCTTGATTTGAAGATATGATTCAACGTTTAATCTTTTGATTCTATAACTCCACTCTCATAAGATTATGATTTGGTTGTTTGAGTGTCATTTGCATTTTTTGGGGCTTCTTCGTTGTTTAACCACATTTGCATGTTCTTCATTGAGCTTATGCAAGTTCATTCCATGTTTTGGATTGCTTAAATTGGATTGATTTAATGTTTCAGCAGTGTCATCAAGATTTTAAGTTTTCAAAACATAAATGAATTTATGAGTACTTTGGCGATCAACATTATTTTATTTTCCTATTATGATCATAAATTTATACTTTTGCTAAAATACCAAATGATTTAATTTATTTAAATTCTTAATTAGTTCAATTTATGTCTTGGAAGTACGTCTTCAAAGTATATATTTTGAATATTACAAAAGAGTTGATATTTTTTATTGAGTAAAAATAATTTTTTTTAATGAAGTTTTAGTTCTTTTTATTTTTTCTCTTTTTGAAAACAGATTTGATTATTCTTAGAAAACAAATTATTTTAAATTTTATTTTAAGATTTATTAAATTTAACTAAATTTAATTTTGGTTTTACCATTTGATTCATATTTCCAATACATTTTCATACTATGTGATGCTAAAACCCATTATTATATTTTAATAGAAAATAACTTTAACATACTTCATCTTAAAATAATTTTACAAAATTCTTTTATATTAAAAAGAAATCATCATTCATTTTTATAATTAACACTTAATTGAAATTCAATTGTGTCCTCACAATTCTTCCTAATATATTAAATACATTAAATTTACATCTCATCATATCTAGATTCTAATTTAAAATTTTAAAATAATTTTTAGAAGGAATTTTATAACATTATGTGAGACCTAATATACATCTAAAGATTTTATCTTTCAAGAATCATGGTTAATAACCTTAAAAGCACAAAGATTTGATTGTATAAGATTTTGTCTTTATATTATGGAGAAATATGCCACCTAGCAAATAAAGTCATGACTTTGGAATTATTTTTATTAACTAAAAAAATCAATGGATAATATGCCAACCTGCATACCAACGAAATTTTCTTTTTCATGGATAGTGGTTAATGTTTTCTTCCTTTAATTGACTTGTCGTTTCTCTTTATATGCCCTAAAATTAATCTGTGTTCCGTATCGTGAAGTTCGTTGCCACATCAAGCATATTTTACCAAGAAGTGAGAGTATCATTCAACGGAGACTTTCGATCAACATTATCTCTGCTACGTGTTTGGATGACCTACTTCTCAAGAACATTACATCACTGGACTTCAAGGAGTAGAGATACACACAAAAGAAAAGAAAATATGGATATTGTTACACAAAATGACGAAATAATTTTCCAACCTTGAGCACGCCAAGGAATGAATAGCAGTGCACCTGAAGAAGTCAGAATGAATTTCCGTGATGGATTTGTTACATAAATTCAAACAATTATTGATATGAATCCACCGATGTGTTGAGTAGATACCTCCTCGCTCTGTCATGTTATCACATCGCATAGAAAAAATATGTAATGGTCAAACAAATTCAACCATGATCAACTAATGTCAACCACGGTAAAACACAGTAAACCACGGTAAAACACAGTCAACCATAGTCAACCATGCTCAACCATATTCTTCAAAGTAAACCGTAGTTAACCAGAGTCAACAAATGTCTACCATTGTCATCAAAAGTCAACCATGGTCACCTAAATTCAACCATGATCAATGAAAGTCATCCATGGTCAATGAAAGTCAACCAAAGTCAACTAAGATTAATGAAATTCAACCATGGTCAAACATAGTCAACCATGGACATTCACAATCATAGTCAACCAATGGTTAGCCATGATCAACCAAAGTCAACCATTGTCAAACATAGTCAACCATGGTCAACCATAGTAACCCATGGTCGACTAAAATCAACCATCGTAAATAAAAGTCAACCATGGTCAACCAAAGTCACCCATGCTCGACCATGATCAATCATCATCAACCATGGTAAACCATAGACAAGTCAACCAAATCCAATCATAGCCAATCAAAGTCATCCATGGTTAACAAAATACAACAATGGTCAACCATAGTTAACCAAAAGTCAACCAAAGTCAACCATGGTAAACCAAAGTAAAACATGGTAAACAAAAATTCAACCAAAGTCAACCATGGTCAACCATAAACAACCATAGTCGACCATCAACCATAAACAATCAACCATAAACCATAATCGAACATCAACTATAATTAACCATGGTCAACAATAGACAACCAAAAGTCAACCATGGTCAACCATGATCAACTAAAGTCAACCACAGTTTACCGTGTTTAACCATGGCCAACCAAAATCAACTAAAGGTCAACTAAAGTCAACCATAGCCAACCATGCTCAACCATATTCTACCAAAGTAAACCATAGTTAAACACTGTCAACCATTGTCAACTAAATTCAACCATTGTCAACGAAAGTCAACCATGGTTGATGAAAGTCAACTTTGTTCAACCAAAGTCAACCACGATTAACGAAAGTCAACCATGGTCAAAGATAGTCAACCATGGAAAACCATAATCAACTATTGTCAACCATAGTCAACCAATTGTTGGTCATGATCAACTATTGTCAAACATAGTCAACCATGAGCTACCATTATCAACAATAACCAACCATAGTAACCCATGGTCAACTAAAGTCAACCATGGTAAATAAAAGTCAACCATGGTCGACCAAATTGAACAATGCTCAACCATGGTCAACCATCATCAACCATGTTCAACAAAACAAATCAATGCTCAACCATGGTAAACCAAAAGTCAACCATTATCAACCAAAGTCAACCATGGTTAACCAATGTCAACCATGGTTAACCAATCTCAATCATGGTCAACCATAGTGAGATACAAAGAGAGATTAGTCAACCATAGTCAACCATGGTTGACCATGGTGAGCCATGGTTACATGGTTGACCATCGTCAACCATATAAATAATCTTAATTCCTTTCTAATTTGTTCATGGTTGACCATGGTCAACCATGGTGGACCATAGTAAACCATGCTCAACCATAGTTAACCAAAAGTCAACAAAACTTGCCACGTCGCATTGTCACAAGACCTACCATGTCACATTCTACTAAGGAATGCTCAACCATGGTCTCTTCTTTGAATAGTCAACAATGGTCAACCATGGTCAACCAAGATCAACAACAGTCAACCATGGTTAACCCTTCTATTTAATTAATATTATTAATTGTGGTCATAATATTATTTTTAACTATAATAATAATAATAATAATTAACCAAACCTGAGTAGCAGGTCAGTCGTAAACTAGCAAGCCATATTAATAATTAATATGGCTTATATACGCCAATCGGCGTATATCACCACATTTAAATGTGTGGTCATGGTTGATATACAGATCGGCGTATATAAGCCATATTAATTATTAATATGGCTTGCTAGTATAAATTCCACACATATATGTTTTGTTTTATCCAGATTGCCATATTATAAATTCCACATATATATATGAAAAATATTTAATATATCCATCATATATAAATGCCTTACCAGAAATATATTATGATATTTAGATCACATATATCTATGAAGTATTCCCAATAGTGTTCAACACCGTAGATGCAATCTAGAAAAAGTATATCATCGTAAACTACATCTGCTAAGAAGGGTAGGACATCGTAGGATAAACATGCAGAACACTAGGTAAAGGTTGCAGCAACACCAGGTAAAGATTGCAGCCAGGGCTATGGTGATTTCTGTATGGTACACAAAATTTCAATAAGAGCCCTTATAATGAAATCACTATTCCTTAATTTGGTTATGGAGATAATTACATTCTCACTGACTTATCAGTATGATGGCTGAGTACAATTATTATATTATGAATTTGTAACAAACTATGTCGATGCCGCTATATTAATAGCTGCCTTTGATCTGATTGGAGGAAGGGGTGTTGATTCATTAATGGAGGTTATAGGCGGGTAACATGATCTTGCTCATATCTGCATGTCCTTCTTCTTTCCCCAGAGCAGTGTATAAAGACCCACCACAACCAAAATTCCTCCTATGGCATTGCAGGGGCCATAAAACTATTCATGTCACAACACATAACATAATCCTGATCCTGGCCATATGTGAGATTCCCATCTTACTGTGAACTCCTAGAGCATGGGTCGCGTCTGCTCTTTTTAAGATGTGTACCCTCCTTTGCCGTTAGTGTCCTGAATGATCCCGCTTGACGAAATGTAAGCCCCTCCCAGTGATCCCATGGGAGTTGAGGTCGCCCGGGGATCATCACCTGAGACTCGAACTCTTGACCAACAGTTCGGACATCCTGATCCTCCATTGCTAACCCCATTACTTGTCTCGGTGAAATTGATTTTCATAATATTACTGAAAGAAAACCCGAAGATCCCGAGCCACTGACGTTCTCCTGTTCATATCTTGCATCCATCTCTGCGTGTTCAGAGAGACAAGCCTGGCTCATGGAGTACTCCTCACAATCAACAGACATCGCAGTATGGTAATGGCCATCCTTCCATCCCAGGCAAGGGCGTCCGAGCCGTGTTCTGCAATAATATGGACAGGGCCATAGAGATATAAATCACAATATGTAATAAGAGTAATACATATTGTATAATAACAGTAATTTCGATTGTGGGGACTACATAAAATTCATAAAAACGAATTCCCATTCATAAAAACATTCAAAAGCATTCACAAAATAACCATTTCTTCACCTAAACGCTGGTATTCCTAGTTCTACCAGCACTGCGGTATGTACGCAGCTGCTGCCCCGTTGGGTCGAGGTCACTCGCTCTGTTGTGCCATTCAATCACTGTGAATTCTTTTCTAGCGCCTTGAAATGTAATGTAGGGCTTTGTTGAAGGCACTATCACTTTCTCCCTGCACAAAAAAAATGAGCATACACTTGTTTTATGAATGGTTAACCTAATAACTAATTTATTTTCTCAATAGAAATATTCAATATTTGGTCATGGTTGAACGATTAACCTCCACGATTGAACCGAAACGATCTACCTTTCTTGCCCCACTTGGAAAGACTTCCATTCATAAATAAAAACATTGGATTAGTAATCCACGCACAACAAATCTCAGTCGTTTAACATGTGTGTTCATATATGTGTTAGAGGAATCTTTTTGGAGATATATGCCCGATCAGTAAATCTCCACCACCCATCCATCCTTAATTAGCGATTAAAAGGCTCCAGTGGCCTTCTACTGCAATTCTCATTGTAGCCGCGAAAAATTAACTTTCTACCAGTTTCTTTGCCGGTTTTATATTCTTCACAACAACAGTTCTTCATATTGGACGATTTCATCATGAACTCTGGAAAACTCTCTTTCAACTTCTTATTTTTACTCAACTACTAATTGAACTCTTCACAAATTCTCCTTAGGGTTCACAACTCATTTACAGCTTTCCTTCAACGATTTCTTCAACAACAATTTTAGTGTGCGATTTGATGGGCAATAGCTCTTAAAACTCTTATTGAACCAACATTTCACTTCCCCTAGGCTAGAAACTCTAGAAACTCTGTCTTCAACTGACAAGATTAAGACATGGGCTACCAACTCTGTTTTCAACTGACAAGATTAAGACATACTTTTTAAGTCATAGTTTTTTTTTTATTGAAACTGACTTTGACTTAGCTTCTAGCAGTGGCTTTAGCCAACCAGCTTACTCATCACAAGCTGATCTCAAAGCGTAACTCCTTTTTCCTTCCTTTTTCTTTAGAGGGGAGAATCTACTCTCTCCTTTCCTATTTTTAAAGCTTTAGAGTGGAGAATCTACTCTCTCCTCTCCTATTTCTAAAGAGTCTTGATGCCTGCTTTCATGCTGAAGATAATATACCTGGAATCTTGTTCCCATATCTAGGAGGAGGCTTAGATTCACTTCCTACTTGCATGGTTAACCTGTTATGATAGAATGGAAAAATTTATAGAGCAAGAAGTAAAGAATATAAACATCATAGTACATGGAGAATTCTATCTTTTTCTACATTCAAAATAGATTAAAATTTAGTTACATCAGTTACACTACACTATTCAGTTGCATTAACCTAATTAATCCCTAACTAACACTTCACATAGGATTAACTAAAATGAGGAGATTATATTAAGTAAGAATTGATCCCTCAAGGGGTCATAGTCAAAGGGTCATAGTATAGGAGGGTATAGTTCAAAATCCCCAACCATTAGATCGCACCTACCTTTTGATAGGATTTGTAGACCTAGTGCAAGGGCAAACACCTACAATCCCAAGCACAAAGACAAGTGATAGAAGATAAGTCGTTAGGTCAGGTTAAGCAAGAGACATAATTCCCTGTTGCCGCATCCTTGAGCAATATATAAATCCCTAAAAATGCCTTCCTTAAATGATTCAAGGTGACCTTTTATATTTTGTGTCGCCCCCAAAGGTTTGTTGGGATGGATTAATGGGTTTGCATGAGTGTAGCATAGTTACAATATAAATAACCCATGTGAGTAGGCAACTTAGAGTTCAAAGGCAACAAGTTGAACGTAGATAGAAGCAATGCAGCTCTATCGGTATAGATTGAATGGCATTCCTTTCTGTCCTTGAGAACCTTCTTGAGGGATTTTGGGTAGTTATAACAATAAAGCTAAGGATAGTTAAAAAAATGAGTGTTGCAAACCTTGTCAAATGTGAAGGTCTGATCTATTTGCATTATCCCTAAACAGATAAACAATAACTTATTGTCTCGGCTCATTACAAAATATCACTTGGGAAATTTACCTCATTGAACTACTTGGAATAAAAGTATCATAATTAATGGGCATGTAAAAGATACATGTCTAATTTAGAACCTTAATCCAGAATTTTCTCATGGGTATTCTTATTAACAGATAACTTAAAAGAGTTCAAGTGCATACAAGTAGTGATCCATTTCATTGAACTACCTGAAATATGGGCAAATAATAGTATTAGACTTTTGGGTTAATATGCATTTCATCCTCCAACTCTCATCATCCATCTCAAGAGAAGAAATAAAGCAATTCTCTCACAACATTATCCAATTAAATATGAATTATATAGACCATAAATCAAATGCATCTCAACATAACAAATAACACAATACTTTCAGCACATTGTCCAATTAAATATGAACAATACAGAAGCATGCAAATGAACAATCCATCCCATCTTAATAGAACAAATAAAACAACACTTTCAGCACATTGTCAAATTAAATATGAACAACACATACCATAAAGCAAATGAATAGTCCATCTCATCTCAACATAACAAATAAAACAATACTTTAGCACATTGTCCAATTAAATATGAACAATACTGACCATAAAGCAAATGATTAGTCTTTCTTATTTCAAGAGAAGAAATAAAACAATACTTTCATCACATTATCCAATAAAATATGAACAATATAGGCTAGATGAACAGTCCATATCATCTCAAAGCAAGATGAACAATCCATCTCATCTCAACATAACAAATAAAACATAAATTCAACACATTATCGAGCCGAATATGAACATTACAAACCAAAAAGCAAATGAACAATCCATCTCATTTCAACATAACAAATAGAACAATACTTTCGGCATATTATCCAATTGAAAATAAACATTATAGACTAGAAATCAAATTAATAGTCCATCTCATCTCAACAAAACAAATAAAAAATACTTTCAACATATTATCCAATTGAATATGAATATGAACATTACAAACCATAAACCAAATGAACAATGCATCTCATCTCAATAGAACAAATAAAAGAATACTTTCAACACATTATCTAATTGAATATGGACATTATAGAATAGAAAACAAATGAATAGACTATGTCATCTCAACTAAACAAACAAAAGAATACTTTTAGCAAATTCACATTTGGTCAAAAGATATTAGATAGCCTACCATACAAAGAGTTGTACCATAATAGTTTCAATTAGATTTCAAACTTAAAAGATTTTCAATTAGATTTCAAACCTAAACGTGTAAAAATAAATATGAACAATATAGACAATAAATCAAATGAGGAGTCCATCTAATCTCAACATAACAAATAAAACGATACTTTCAACCCATTGTCCAATTGAATATGAATACTACAGACTATAAAACAAATGGATAGTTCATCTCAACATAACAAATAAAACAATACTTTCAACACATTATTCAATTAAATATGAACAGTACAGACAAAGTTAGTCTCATCTCATCTCAACAGAACAACCATACGTTCAACACATTATCCAATTGAATATGAACATTACATACCAGAAAGTAAATGAAGAATCCATCTCATCTTAACATAACAAAGCAAACAATACTTTTAACCATAGTAGCATAATTCGAGTATGAATACGGATACGAATACGATTCGATACGGAAAAAATACGTAATGAAAATATCCAATACGGATAAAATACAGAAGTAGCTTGCTTATATATAATATTTTTAATCAAATATTTACAAATATACCGTAAATATACATAGACATTTATATAATAAAATTTAATCTATATTTAAAAAACAAAAATAAAAATCTCAACAACTTCTGATATGGAAGTGTGAGAGTTAGCAACTACTTATTAATAGTTATTTTAATAAGAAAGTAAGAAATTGAATGGTATTTCTATTTTATAGTGTTTAAATAATTTTAAAAAAATTGTTTTGTTTTTAAATTGGTTTTCAAAATTTAATTGTCCACTAATAATCTGTATCTGTATTACACCTACACCGAATATTCGACGAATTCGAATTTGTTCCGAATTTCCGTACATGAAATACCAATACGGCCGAATTATGCTACTATGCTTTTAACACATGATACAATTGAATATGAATATTACAGACCATAAAGCAAATGAGTAGGCCATCTCATCTCAACATAACAAATAAAACAATAATTTCAACACATTATCCAATTGAATGCAAACATTACAAACGAGTAAGCAAATAAACAATCAAACTCATCTCAACATAGCATATAAAACAATACTTTCAACACATTATCTATTTGACTATGAACATTACAAACCAAAAAGCAAATAAACAGTCTCTCTCATCTCAACAGAAAAAATAAAACATTACATACTAGAAAGCAAAGGAAGAGTCCATCTCATCTCAATTGAACAAATAAAACAATACTTTCAACACATTGACCTTAGCTTAAAAGAGATTAGATAACCTTGATAGAAAGAGTTGTACCATAATAGTTTCAGTTAGATTTAGAACCTAAATGTGTAAAAATAAAACACAATAGTCTTGAAATTTATCCAATAAATTAAAAAAAAAAAACAAAAAGACTGCAATGTCCTTAGATTTGTATATGTACTAAACATCTAACTTACAAGATGCGATATTGACCAATGCTCCTTCCTTAACAATAGGTGTAAAATGCAAAGTTGACGAAAAATTGCTCCTTCCTTAATAGGTGTAAAATGCAAAGTTGATGAAAAATGTCTAGATGAGTTGGAGACAAAAGTCCAGGTAGGAAGACAATAAGAATACCTGCCATTAAAAAATAGAAGATATTAAAAACTGGAAAAAAATTCTATACAACTCTCCCAATTCACAACTCACATGCATCAGAAAATATCTCCTTAACTCGTTAAATCTCTCGCAATATATTTAAAATTTAGGATTTTATGGTCAAACCTTACCAAAATCGATCAGGAGATAGCTGCATTATTAGTAATATACTAGGACTGAGAGCAAGCTGTAAATTGCCGCTAGAACTCAAGATCTCCAATCCGAACCACATCTTTAATTGCACTATGAATTATTATAAGTATATTAATTTATATAGACCTAAATTAGTTTAAAAAAAAAAAATACCCAAACATTTAATGATATAAGAAAGTACCAACCTGTTTAGCTGTTGCCATATTACTGTTCAAGGTTCAGGGTATATATCTTAATATATCTACTTGTCCGCTGTCTCGTTCCAAATACTCCTTATCGATCAAGGCTTCAATTCGCTTCTTAATTTGTTCAATTTCTGGGTTGAATGTCGTTCCAACTCGCTGGGCACATTCAATCACCACATCTTTATAACTTAAAACTTTATGTTCTTTCATAATGCGCACAATTGATGCATCAATAACATAATGTCTATCAAAACATCTATCCCTACAAATATACTCAGTACGATTTGTCTTCTCATTCAGCAATGGCATTGGCTTCGGAATTTTTACCTTCCCTGTTCTATCTGTAAAATTAAAATTGATTTCGAAATAATCAGTTGTACCTATAGTGGTTGTATCTGGATTCTTAAGAAGAATTTTGTACTTGTCACAGGCAAGGGAATATAACAGTCCGGCGCCTTCTTCGTCAGACAAATTCAAGTGAGTCCTGACGTCCGAATAGCTCAACTTTTCAGAAGCATTAAACAACAATAATATTGCTGCTTGGTTAGTTGTTGCTATAATTTCTATAGGCCCTGCATCAAACTTACCAGTTATATTACAGGTTCCCAAGGAATATATCCATGTAAGTTTTCTAGGTTTGGCTTCTGTGGAATAAAAAGCTTTGAACACTTCCACACATCTAACCATCTCTGCAGGTAGATTAATCTCAGAACTCTTGTATGTTGGCCAAATTCCGGTTCTCAAAACAATTACATTAAACTCTATTCCAAGATGGATATTTTTATTATCATGAAGATATACTTGGAATCCATTCTGGCTTTGCAGTGATCTTCTCAAATATTCAAGAATGTCTCCCATCTTCAATGTTAATTGGCCATCAGTACATTTCTGCATCAACTTTGAAAATGTGCTCTGCTCAAGATCAACATTTTCACTTTTGTCGATCAGAACTCTACGAGTGAGTTTTTCTCTGTATAAATCAGCAAACATATATTTATCACTGAGATACTCTACAAATTCCACCACATTTTTAATTATATTATCACGAATTATGTTAGAGCCATCATTTTCAAGTACACTATCACATAATGTAGCAAGCCATTCTGCACTAGTAGTTCCTCCAATTACTTTATTGCAAGACAGCTCAAATGCTTCTCTTAATGCGCTGGAAAAAATAGTTTTGCGCTGAAAAAGATCTACAGTATATTTCATATGCTTATCACGTAACTCTATAACCTTCCCCACAAATGAAGCCACTTCTTGCAGCAATATAATTTTATCCAATCTTTGTGAGTCATGCAGCATCATAGCATCTTCAGCCTGTTTAACAAGTGGAGTTACTTCACCAATAACATATTGCTTAAAAATATTTGCAATTGATTCCCATCCTCTAGGTATCCTATCAAAGAGACCGTGCATCATCAAAATATCGTCATTCATGTGGTCCCTGAGCAAAGCAAGGCAGCGTGAATGCTGTTCTCCAGAAAATGTGTCATATAACAGGAAAGGAGTCCATTTTCTACTTTGTCTAATACCTTCTGCTCGCTCGTCCCATGCAAATACCTGGCAACTCTGTCCCTTTCGCTTATCAGACATTCTTCAACCTTTGACACCTTTGACATGTAGTCCGCATAGGAATGCTCTAAAATCCATGAAGCAGCCTCCCGAGAATAGTAAGCTCCGGTATGTTCCAAAATGGCCACTTCAAAATCATTCGTATAGAAATCCATGTCAACCTCCACAAAAATGGCCACAACATCTTTCAACAGAGTGCCATTAGTTTGCACTCCTTCATGCTCTCGATCAATAAGAGCAATCACTGCATCCTTCACATTGACTCGCATTACACGAAAGTACATGATTCCCACTTCTCTAAGTGAAGGAAGGGAGCATCTGGCAGTTAAATAACAATCCAAATATTGAAAGAAGAGATTCATCCAACACAACATCGCTTTGTGAATGTTCCAGCGTTTGACGAGCTCTCTCAATATCGACTGATCATCAATCTGTTCATCCCTTAAAGCTGGTAATACCATTGAATTGATGTACTCTCTGATGCAATCCGTAGATCTGTCATAGATAATTTGTTGTTTATCCTGATGCAATCCGTAGATCTGGCACATTTTGTAGACAATAGTATAAACAACCCCGCACAGGTCCGCAGTCATCGGACAGTTGAGATCTCCCACTTCCAACATGCGTCTTAACTGTAGAATAGCTTTATGAATAAAAGCCCAACCTTCTTCAACCTCAATGTTGGCCTTTTTTGCGATAGCCCGTCCTTCTTCCAGGTTTAAGATATTGCCATCGTTCATTGTCATTTTTTCAACTAAACGCAACTGTTTCTGTAAAAAGTAAAACTTCGAACACTCCAGGGAGCAGCCCGCAACACAGAACAACACACAGAACAGCTCGCAGCACGCAACACAGAACAACACACAGAACAGCCCGCAACACGCAACACAGAATAACACAGAACAGCCCGCAGCCCGCAACACAAAACAGCCCGCAACCAGCAACACAGAACAACACACAGAACGCTTTGTGATAAATTGTTGAACCAATTTATGTATTTATACTCGTTACTACTTAACGAATTTCAAGGGTTTTGGGGGTGTTTTTGAAATTTAGTTGGAATTATGGAGAATTTTAGGGACACGAGTTAATATTTTATGTGGTAGTGAGTTTAAAAAAAAAACTAACGGCTAGTTATTTTTTAAATATAACCTGAGTTTTGAGAGAATTCAAATCATATTTTACATTAATTAAAAATATATAATTTTTTTTAATTAATTGATTATTAAATTAAAATTAAGCAGTAGTAATGGGAAATTATTAATTTTAATTAGGTAGAAATATTAATTATATCTATTTAGATTTTGAAAAATTTATTAATTTTCATATATATATATATATTTTAATAAATTATATTTTTGATAATATAGTTATATTTTTTACTAAATAAATATATTATTTGAAATGAGAATTAAAACCAAAAAAATACCATACAAAATATATTTTCATTATTATTTGTTTTGCATGAATCTTCCTATCTTGCACCAATAACTTGTGGTCTAATAAATCGTGACCTATACGCATCTAAGCCATCAAAATCACCCGGGGATTGCACCCACGCTAGACCGCACCAACCCTTAGCATTTGACAATATAGTTATACTTTTGACTAAATAATTATATGATTTGAAATGAGAATTGAAGCCGAAAAAGAACAATATAAAATATATTTTCATTCAATTTTGATTTTTTTTTGCACGATTCTCCCTACCGTGCATGAGTGGCCTTTGGTGTAATAAACTATGGCCCATGGGTATCTAAGCCGTCAAAATAAACTGGGGATTGCAACCAACCTAGACCACACCAACCCTTAGCATGACTAGAATTTTTTGGTGTCTCCTCCCACCACAACTGAGTTTCGAACCTGTCAACACCTAACAAACAAAACCCCTCGAATACCGTGGTAGTGGAACTTGACTTATTTCTGTCAAAAAATTCAAAATCATATTCCACATTAATTAAAAACATATAATTTCTTTATAGTTAAAAAATAAAATATGAATAAACAAATTTAATTGTTTATAATTTTAATATATTAAAATTTATATTTAATATTTAATGAAAGACATTAAACTGTTTTATAGTTAGTGAAATATTCACTCATTTATTATGCATATAAATTTAGTGGGTTTCTTATAATTTTCCACCTAGAATTGTTGAAATGCAGATATACATTGTTGAAATTGCAAAATTGGGTGCCTAAGGCTTTTGGAGGACATTGAATCCATTTCTGCAATAAAAAAGTTGCAATTTGAACAACGAAAAATTTACGATTTTAACAAAGATTTATGGCCAAATTACTTCAAAAATGACCGAGATAGTCCAAAACGTAGAACAATTAACCAATTCCTTAATCAAATAACTATCGATTATGATGCCTTGGTGTTTTAAATAACAATGGTCCCCAAAAGAAGTTATAACTAATCTATAGAAAATATGAGTTTATTTTAATTTTAAACTAATTCTAAATGATGTATATTGAACTTATTTTCCCTTGTCTAGAAGAAAAAAGAATCGTAAGGGTCCACAACATGTCACTTGGTGTGGGGTCAATCTCTCTGCTCATTACACCTTGAAGTGAATAAAATTGTTAACACAATAAAATTGACCACACACCAAATGACATGTTGTGGACTCTTATTTCCAAAGAATAATCCCATTTGTGCATGAAAACCCAAAAAACCCATTTCTCCTAAGTTCTAAACCCCCTTTGGACAACCTCCACCAAAATAGGGAATCTCCACTAAAAACGAGGTGTCCACCAAAATAAAGGGGTTGTCCCTACAAATACACACTCCCGCCTCAATTCAAAATTTACCAGCAGTCAAATTCAAAAAGGGAAAACCGCAAGTGGTTATAGGGTTACAAAACCCTAAACCACAATATATATGTAATATCCCCCCCCATTTGATAGAAATGATTTGATAACCTACCATTTCGAAGCTCTCCCATCTTTGGTACCATTTTTACCATCCTCCATTATTCCATTCACGCACACCTCCACCATCAATATCCCACTTTGCAATTCCCCTTGGCGGGTTGAGCACCCTTGGCTCCCTCCTACCATTCGGGTTGATATACTATATCTCCTTGAGATCGATGGCCATTCAAAGGACGGAATCAACAATGAAGGATTTCTAGCTTCTCGGCCACAAGGGCCCATATGCCCAGAGAGGTAACTCTATCCATTTAAATCCATTTATTATAAATAATAAATAATTATTCTTTTGTAGACATGGTTTATTGATGTGAATGGAAGGAATTTATTGTGTGTGCTTTGGTTTTCACTGCAGTAGATGTTTTACCATTCATGTGTACGATTGAGTTTTTGCATGCTAGTATTTGTATTCATGGATCATAATCCATCCTATCTTAGGTTATATTCCCATTTGTATAGTTTAGTTCTCAGTTTATTGCTCTTTACCCAAATTTACTGCACATCCTTCACACATAGAGCTGCGAGAGATATCATCTTGCATGCTCTCTACCTCGGCTTCCTCAAGCTGGTATATCACCCATTTTCACCTATTGGAGTGAAAAAGCACATACAACAAAACTAGCGACCATACTGGGTCGATCCCTAAAGATTTGTGGTTAATTTTTTTTTATCTTTGTTTGAATGTGTTTTATTGTATATTTTTTTCTTGTTAGATCTCTTAGTTAAAGTGTTTATGAGTACTGTTAGTCCCCTAGTTGAACTCTGGCCTACAAAACTAGCATAATCCAACCCCCAGACCCCTTACATAGCCTTTTTTTGAGTTGTCTTTCAATTTTTTCAGACCTAGTTCTGGAGTGGCAGTTGTCTATGAGTTAAGTGCGCCCTAGGGTGACCTTTTTTCCTAGTTAAGAGCGCTCCTTCCCCCACAAAAGGTGCGCTCCAGACCCGTACCTCTCTATTTTTGTTGCACTCATGTTTTTTCATAGTGTGCACCCCATAACGCCTCTATCCTTCAAGAAAAAGCACCTTGAGACTGACATTTAATCCTCTAATCCCTCCCGCAGGGGTGTAGCTCAACCGATGTTTCGCTTGATATGAAGGAAATGTTGTAAATGGAGGTCACGAGTTCAAATCACCCCGGCTTATCTGTGCTCCATGCTTGCGGGCTGTGTGGGTGCACCTAGGGGTATAATGGTAGTGGACGAAATTGGATCCCTGGACCCCGTGTCACGCGAATACCAGCCCCTTCCCATTTGCCGATTCCCCTAGTTTAAAAAACAAAAACCTCTAAGCCCTTTATTTGTCCCATTTCAAGATTTGGATTGACTATTTGGTTGCATATTTGACTTATTGCAGCATGATTTTTACTATCTCTGCTTGTTCATTTCAGCATGATCAGTCTCTCTTATTGATTCCTAGTAGTATATTTCAGTTTGAAATAAAATAATTTCAATTCAATTTCTTTCAAGTTATTAGTACTCTTCATTTCTTGCTCATATAACATACTTATACACACCACTTGTGCACCCAATCACACCCTAAAGATCAAAGTGAGAATTTTTTTTTTAACTTAACAAAAATATAACCCCACTTCAGGACCAAAAATAATCTTATAGCTAGGTAGGGCACTAGGAGTAGGCATCCAAATAACCCCCCTTTTCCACTTTACACCTGAAACTTAGCACTTCTCTATTTGGGAGACAAAATCCCCTAGTACTTTTTGGCATGGTTAAAGGATGATTTGTCGGAAAGGCCTCTCCCTTAGGAGGAAAAGTCATGAGATTGGTTCCGGAAGGCTAAGTGGAATGCCACTCTCCACTTAGTTCTAAAGGACACCTGCTCGTAATCCTCACTACATTACCAGGACTCCATACGAGGGGTATAGCAACCAAACGGATGAAACGACGAATTCTCCTTCTGGACGTGTCATGAACGGGGTAGCCTAGTTGTCGTTCGTCTAGGGATCTTTTACCCGGGATCCCTCTCGGTATAGGGATATCCCTCATCCATTCAATTCCCCATTATGTATTCTCTAACTACGGATTTCATCACCCTACAGGGGATACGATTTGCATGATATTCCATATCTTTTAGTTAGGTCTTTGCATGCTCTGATACCCCTCAGGTTAGTGAGTATTTTTCATTTTTAGGTAGTTCTTATTGTTGAAATTTTGGCTACTCCTTTCTACTCTTCTGCTGTGACACGCGATCGCAATAGAGTTTTAGTGTTTGTGGTTGTCCTAAGCACCACATTGTTGAGAGATCTCCTTCTACACACATGGAAGAAGTTGGAATTTTGAGCATTTTTATTTAATTTCCTCTACACTCACGACACCAGTCATCATTGATGCCCTGAGATACTCTCATAGACTATGGGGGAAGTCCGCACAACACGGTCCATTAGACCCCAGTCGTCATGCTACCTTGAGGCACACATTTTCATCATCGGATATTCATCCCAACGCACCTTATTTCAAATATGATTCTAAATTAGAGTAACACATACCTACAACACTATCTAGCCCCATGGTCGGCATGAAACCCAACCTGTTCTATGGAGGAATTGTTGGTGGTGGACACCCTAGCAGACCTATCGCCACTACATCATCTATCACGACCGTGGGATCCACGGGACCCTATATCCCTGCTTCCACAGGAACTACCCCTGGCACCACTGTGTATCCAACCACTTCATCCATACCCATAGGTAGCGGTCTCGTCCCGACAACCACAATCCCCCTTGTTACTGGCACGACCCTTGGGAGCACAACCAATTCCTTTCAGATCCCTCCCCCCATATAGGTAGTTTGATTCGGATTTATGTGGGAATGAAATGAAAGATTGGATACAGAATCAAATACAAAGATATATTGCAAATAACACAGTGATACAGTAAACACATATTCTATTAAATAGCGGAAATAGAACAGACTGTAAATAGAATAGCCAGAATGGTGGTAGCTATCTCTGAGAAGAGATGTGGCCGCTATGCTCATTCGTGCCAAGATGATTACAAAGAGAGGCCGAAAGGGCCTATTTATCATAATCATGAGGGAAATAATCCCAAACATCCAAAAACCTAACCCTAGAAGATGAACCGTCATAAAGTTTGCGGCCCCAAGGGGGTTAGTTGAACACTCAACTTCCTGGGGTCATAACTTTTGCGTACGATCTCCGTTTGGGGCGCTCGATAGCCCATTGGAAAGGTCTATTCGAGTTTTACAACTTTGAAATGTATTTATATGCATTTCGTTGGCAACTATTTGGCCCCTCAAATCGCCAAAAAAGGTGGTTTGGGGCCTCAAAATGGACCCGAAAGTTTAGGACCCGAAAAACCATAGAAAAATTACTAGAAAATTGGAAAAATGGGAAACTATTTTGAGCCAGTGGAATAGGTGGGTGGCCACCGATATCCATCTGGGTCAATCCTCCCCCCTTAAGAAGTAATGGTCTCCATTACGTCAAATCCCTTATCATATGTCGAGCTGTGTGTCGATTTGAGCTCCTGGTGCAACATTTGCTAAAGTGGAAAGGTTGCCTTACTTTAACATCTTCAGAGGGCTATAATTGTTGTAGAATAGTTTTGGTTGTTGTCGTATCCTTGGTCTGCACTAGTGTGGATGGTTTCTTTTTGGAGGAGCACCTGGAATGCGTGGCCTTGCACTGTAGAGGTACCCGAATAGGCGATGATGCACTAACATTGTGTTCTTGTTTCTGCTAAGTAGAAGGATAATGTGCATAGGTTGTGGATGTCTCTGCGATCTGATGTTATTCTTCAGCAACAATTTTCAATAGGGAAAATTTCCCAGTGTGGGAGATTATCCTCCTTCCCTTCTTGGTTGGGGTAGGTGCAACTATCTCTGGTATCTGTAACATCTCCTACATGATGATGGTAGGATTTAGTGAATTGTTAAAAGAAAACTGAACTGCAAAAATTCTTCGTCCTAATTCTATATTTATTACAAACCATCATCCTTTCAATAATTTGGCCTTTACCATGAACATTGCATAAAGAAAAAGAAAAACCTTTTAAGTAACCTATTTGCATTAGCTCTCACATCAGCCAATTGACGATTAGATAATCATAAAATATATTCAAACGTGCATAAGGGAGGCTAGAAATAGATACATCAATAATAACGACATCATGATCACACATATAGGAACACATCTTTCACGTGGTTCACCCCTATTGGGCTACGTCCACCAAACATTCTATATATATATTATTTATCGACAATGAGAGATTACATTCGGCAACACCGATGTTGCCTTTCACATTTAAAAGCCCTCTCTAGAGGCACTTTCCATCAAAATGATCATACCTTGTTTAAGGATATCTCCTACTTTCACAATAAAATAAACTAAAAACTGTTGAGTCCGAGGTCCAACCTCTTAGTTTCCAAAATGAGCATCAAGGCCCATAAGTCATATGCCAACAACTGATCATTACAAGAAATCTCAGCGCATCAAGTGCTTGTTCAAGGGAGGAGCCCACGAGGATCAACACACAGTATGCTACACATCAGCCAACAAACTATACAATACACAATATGTGCAATATACATCTTTAAAATAAACATAATAAAAGGATATTGAAATATACCCTTTCCTATCCTTTCACACTATACAACAAACCTTCGAAGTAACAAAATGGAACCAACTAGGCGTGGGTTGATTCTCCCACACGGAGATCGTCCAGTTTTAAATTTCAACCTATATTTCCATTGAGACGACAGGGGTACTTATCTATCGACCTTCGCATCCTTTTTGACTATAATTCCGACTTTAGAAAAACTCATTGCATTAATACAACATGGATTATTACCGGCTACTAAATCAACAGAGAAATAAAACATCATAAACATTCAAAGGTAGCTATTTCCAGTCGCTTCTCTAATAAGGTTCTATATATACAATATATAGATATATAACAAGAGAGACGGAGTTTAAACAGTCGCATTCAATCGGGTAGCAGTCATGCACTCCAAGGATAGATGTCTATCAGAATAATACTCAGAAAAAATATAGTTAACAATCGAGATAGGATCTATGGTCTTGCGAAGATCGATCTATAACAATCGAACCAACCAACAGGCCTGGGCGCTAAGACTTTCTAACTTGACCAACGCAGAATGTAAAACCACGGAAGTCAGCAGGGATCGGTAAATGCATCCATAGAACGCAGGGTTACTGTTGGATCGACGCGCCCATATGAGTCTAATGTAGAGGTTAAAACCAAACAACAACAGGTATAACTTTAGGCATCTCATCCGAGTCTGGCAAACAAAGAAATAAGTTTCCAATACTAAAAAATATAGAAATCGCATCGATGTGATCGACAGTAGGGTAAGTCACCAGACAAAAGAACTTACATATTTCACACATTCTAGGATTCATTGACTGGAGTATAATTTTAAGGGATACATAAAATGGATATGGCATCCCTATGATGCGAAGAGCATAATGCAGCTTTATTTGAACAATTTTGTTGAGGTATCAGTCTAATAATAAATTGTACTGCTTTCACATACCTGCAACGAACACTGACACCATACCTACCAATGCTGGGGGCGACCGCGACTCCATTGAAGGGTGCATACCTCGATCCGGTCCGGGTGTGAGTTATACGAACATGGTATGGGAGTCTCCATCAGGGTATGAGCAATAAGCAATGACCCGAAATAAATCGAGCTCCTGTACTGCATGAAATATTGATGGGATACGATTTCCCACCACCAAATGAGATCCCGCGACTGCATATATCACTAATGGACTGCGATTTTCGAAAAATAAATGAGATCGGTTTCTTTAACAAATCTTTGGTGAATACGCCTCTTCCAGTCTCTTCATCGAGGGCATATCTCCTTTGCAGGAATTACGAATTCCCTCTCCATGGCCAGGTTCGCTATCCTTATAACACAGAGATTGATC
This sequence comes from Larix kaempferi, assembly GCA_027924585.1. Classification (NCBI taxonomy): domain Eukaryota; kingdom Viridiplantae; phylum Streptophyta; class Pinopsida; order Pinales; family Pinaceae; genus Larix; species Larix kaempferi. Next base: position 8,925,359 of record BSBM01000259.1, on the reverse strand, counting down.
CCAATCCCCTTCATCCAAACCCTAGCAGAGTGGTTTTGACTTAAATGGGAAGCACTTATCGAAAAGGATTTTGCTCTGTATTCCTAAACAGAGATCCCCCATGCGCCATTGATGAGCAGGGTTTTATCCATCTGTCGTTTTTCCATCACCATCAAACAAGAAACCGGAACCTCCTCGCCGAGCTCCGCCCAACCCGAGATCTCCTTCTCCACTCCGCTATCTTCCCCCCCACTAGACATTAATGTGCAATTACTAATATCATTAAGCAACAACCTGCTGGAAACAACTTTCGGCCAAATGGCGACGACAGAGAGTCGTGGTTCTGTGAGGAAGTAGATGGCGCATTTTTCAGTTATGGATCATAATTTCATAGTGCTCCACTACTTACATGAAAGGGACAAATGACGCCATTATTTATGAGTAGTATCTAAGAGTGGTTGTGCCCCCACATCAGTTCAGAGGACAAATCTCCTTTTAAGAAGGGAGAAACAGTTTTATTGCAATCCCGTTTGACCAGATGGAGTCTTAACCTACCTAAGAATGCCCCAACGAAATCACCGCGTGGATTCAAGGGTCTATGAGTATCAAGCTCCTTCCGTTTCTTCTTTTAGATATTCAATATGTAACTAATATTATAGGATCCATCTTATTCATAAAAAGAAAACTTGACTATCCATTAAAATACAATCATAGGGATGTCTCTCCATAATCCTATAGATAATTTTACTTTACGATCAAATCTCACTTAGGATTGTAATAGTAGTTAGCTTTAGGCTTAATAGGTATTCATATTAATCTTCCAAATATATGTTTGTCACATATATATCTATTTTATCATTTAGTACACTATTACCTCAATTCTTACATTTACATGTAAATGTGAATAACCTCTTCCTAATAGTTCTCTCAACTTATTAGTTAATCATATATATATATATATAAGGGTAATCTTTTCTTTTAAACAAAAAGGTAGAGCTTGTCTTTCCCTCTTTAGTCATATTTTTGTATATGATTCTTGTGCTAATATATATATATATATATACCTTAAGTAACCACGGGTCATTATAATTAGTAGATAGCGAATAATAAACTAGTTAAATGCTTACGGTAAATCCTTCAAAGACGAACCTTTTGCACTATCATATTTTAAGACGGTATGTGAGGTTATGGTCATGGAGCCCATGGATTCCTGTCCAATTTCTTTTTCTCTCCCTTAATGTATTATTTGTCGCATCGCATTAGTCTTGCCTGGACCTTCAAACGTTAGTTTAAAATCAACCAATTATCTATTTGTGCATAAGTAACAAAACCAACAAGGCCTACTGGTGGGGCCTTGGCCTTGAGCTCCTCACCAGGGCCTCATACATAGTTCACAATATACATTTACAATTCTAATAGGGATACAAGGAGGGATATTACAGTATCCGATAGAGTTGTTCTCCCAAAGTGACAATGACACTGCGAGGTTGTGATTCATATAGAGCATGACCCTTCCACATATACGGATGTCCTAAAAGAACATCAGACACTTCAAGTGGGGCCACATCACACAATACCTCATCTTTGAAGGGCTTGATGCCATATGGTAGGCGACATTGGTGACTGACGCGGATCCCTCATCCTTAGCTTAGCCATCCAATGGTGTATGGTTGTGGGTGTGGTGTTATTGGTAGCTCCAATTTCTTGATCACTTGTGCTGATATCAAGTTCTTTTGGATGCCTATGTGCACAACAAAGTGTAGGGGAATACCCTTCACCCACATATGTGAGTGGAAAAGGTGCTCCTCTACCTCCGACTCTTCAGTTTCCTCTGGTTGAATCTGCATGGTGGCAACAACCGCACTGGATTCTGCATCAATGATCTGCTTCCCTTTCCGCATGACTGTGAAATTGGAGTCTGAGTCAGAAAGGGTAAAGATAAGTATTTTTCAAACATCGCTTTTCCTTTACAAAATTAGAAGCAAGGTATGATATTTGTCGTAAGTTGTCCCTGTCACATAAAAGGTATAGATACTCACATCATTGAATGACATCATAGAATGTAATATTTAGTTGAAATTATTTCAGTAAATGTGAAACGTAATGATCCTTGTATTATGATTGACTAACCTTGTTAAGGAAAATAGAAGTAACATCATATTTCTGGTTGATTCATAGTCCGTTGGTAAAGTACTAATCTAAAAGAAATAAATAGGCTAAGAAAAATGTTGTGAAAGATGTCGAGTAATAAGTGATTTCAAAATTTCCACAGAAGTATCGTGTAAATTCTGCATTTTAGTTGTTGATATTCTATTTTTCTATCAAAGATTTATAAGTGCAATATCTATGAGCATCACTAAGTTAAAAGTATAATTTTATTAGTATGCTCCTAAGAAGTAAGTTGGTTTGAGTTAGTGAATTCATTTGAACATTTTCAATTTTGATAGATACTTAGTAATGAGAATACTTCGTTGTTACGACAGTTTCATGGAATGCTACATCAGAAAAATATAGTCTCATTTAAATGTTATAGAATGTAAATGAAGTTGTAGTTACACTTAGCGAAATAAAAGTTGATTCTCAAATATCAATGTTAGAATATATATCATTTTACTTAGGTTTGTTTAGTACAAAGTACTTGTTGACTTTCTTTCATACAACCAATAGTGTGGAGTTGCCTAAGTAATTATTACCCTCGAGTATTGATAGCCAGAATAAATTTAACATACTGGGTTAATGTTTTCTTCTTTTAATTGACTTGTCGTTTCTCTTGATATGTAGGAAAATTAATCCGTGTTCAGTATCGTGAAGTTCGTTGCCACATTCAATATTCATGTTGTGGTTAATGACATGAATTCATTCAACGAAGACTTTCGATCAACATTACCTCTACTACGTGTTTGGATGACCTGCTTCTCAAAAACATTACATCACTGGACTTGAAACTTGCCTGATAATGAAGAAGATCAAAATTTAGATACTAAATTACTCAAGATTTCACCAGATAGAAAAAGAGAAGCCACATCATCAGATCAATAGATGAAGCATAGATCACTGAGTTCCTTGGACCATGAAACAAACCTCCAGGAAATATGTGACGGAGAATCCATGTGACAGTAATCTCGAATTTCCATACGGCTGAGATTGCAAAGGATTCCATCATTTATTTTGTTCTGATTTTAGTTTAAATTTGGTTTCATTATGTTGAAGTTTTATTTACATATTATTTATATTTGTAATATATTTGTTTTTGTCAAGATTGCCATATTATAAATTCCACACATATTTTTTTTCTTTTGTCCAGATTGCCATATTATAAATTCCACATATATATATGAAAAATATTTAATATATCCATCATATATAAATGCCTTACCAGAAATAGAACAGAGTATGATATTTAGATGAAATATATCTATGAAGTATTCCCAATAGTGTTCAACACTGTAGATGCAGAACACCAGGTAAAGGTTGCAGCAACACCAGGTGAAGATTGCAGCCAGGGCTATGGTGATTTCTGTATGGTATACAAAATTTCAATAAGAGCCCTTAATGAAATCACTATTCCATAATTTGGTTATGGAGATAATTACATTCTCACTGACTTAACATTGTGTGAAACACAATAAGGGGCCATAGCAGTATGATGGCTCAGTACAATTATTATATTATGAATTTGTAACAAACTATGCCGATGCCGCTGTATTTATAGCTGCCTCTGATCTGATTGGAGGAAGGGGTGCTGATTCATTAATGGAGGTTATAGGCGGCAACATGATCTTGCTCATATCTGCATGTCCTTCTTCTTTCCCCAGAGCAGTGTATAAAGACCCGCCACAACCAAAACTCCTCCTATGGCATTGCAGGGGCCATAAAACTATTCATGTCACAACACATAACCTAATCCTGATCCTGGCAATATGTGAGATTCCCATCTTCCTGTCCGCCTGTAGAATGTAACAGCACGACACTGTGAACTCCTAGAGCGTGGGCCGCGTCTACTCGTTTTAGGCTGTGTACCCTCCTTTACCGTTGGTGTCCTGAATGATTCCACTTGACGAAATGTAAGCCCCTCCCAGTGAGCCCGTGGGAGCTGAGGTCGCCCGGGGATCATCACCTGAGACTCGAACTCTTGACCAACAGGGAAAAACTGTCGAGTTATTCTGTTCGGACATCCTGATCCTCCATTGCTAACCTCATTACTTGTCTCGGTGAAATTGATTTTCATAATATTACTGAAATAAAACCCAAAGAGCTTACCAGGTTGAACTTGGACTTCAGATCCCGGGCCACTGACGTTCTCCTGTTCAGATCTTGCATCCATCTCTGCGTGTTCAGAGAGACAAGCCTGGCCCATGGAGTACTCCTCACAATCAACAGACATCGCAGTATTGGCAATCGCCATCCTTCCATCCCAGGCAACGGCGTCCAAGCCGTGTTCTGCAATAATATGGACAGGGCCATAGAGATATAAATCGCAATATGTAATAAGAGTAATACATATTGTCTAATAACAATAATACCGATTGTCGGGACTACATAAAATTCATAAAAACGAATTCCCATTCATAAAAACATTCAAAAGCATTCATAAAATAACCATTTCTGCACCTTAAAGCTGATATTCCTGGTTCTACCAGCACTGTGACAGAAGCACTGTGGTATTTACGCAGCTGCTGCCCCGTTGGGTCGAGGTCACTCGCTCTGTTGTGCCATTCAATCACTGTGAATTCTTTCCCAACGCCTTGAAATGTAATGTAGGGCTTTGTTGCACGCATTATCACTTTCCCCCTGCACAACAAAAATGAGCACACACTTGTTTTACGAATGTTTAACCTAATAACTAATTTAATTTCTCAATAGAAATATTCAAGATTTGGTCATGGTTGAATGATTAACCTCCATGATTGAACCGAAAAGATATACCTTTCTTGCCCCACTTGGAAAGAATTCCATTCAGAAAAAAGAACAAAAAACATTGGGTTAGTAATCCACGCACAACAAATCCCAGCCGTTTAATATGTGTGTTAGACGAATTTTTTTGGAGATATATGCCCGATGAGTAAATCTCCACCACCCATCCATCCTTAATTAGGGATTAAAAAGTTCCAGTGGCCTTCTACTACAATTCTCATTATAGCCACGAAAAATTAACTTTCTACCAGTTTCTTTGACGGTTTTATATTATTCACAACAACAATTCTTCATATTGGACGGTTTCATCATGAACTATGGAAAACTCTTTTTCAACTTCTTCTCTTTCCTCAACTACTGATTGAACTCTTCACAAATTCTCCTTAGGGTTCACAACTCATTTACAGCTTTCCTTCAACCATTTCTTCAACAACAATTTTATTGTGCGATTTGATGGGCAATAGCTCTTAAAATTCTTAGTGAACCAACATTTCACTTCCCCTGGGCTAGAAACTTAGCAACTTTGTCTTCAACTGACAAGATTAAGACATGGGCTAGCAATTCTGTTTTCAACTAACAAGATTAAGACAGACTTCTTCAAGTCATAGGTTTTTTTATTATTGAAAATGACTTTGACTTAGCTTCTAGCATTGGCTTTAGCCAACCAGCTTACTCACCACAAGCTGATCTCAAAGCACAACTCCCTTTTTCTTCCTTTTTCTTTAGAGTGGAGAATCTACTCTCTCCTCTCCTATTTTTAAAGCTTTAGAGTGGAGAATCTACTCTCCTCTCCTATTTCTAAAGAGTCTTGATGCCTACTTTCTTGCTGAAGATTAATACCTGGAATCTTGTTCCCATATCTAGGATAAGGCTTCGATTCACTTCCTACTTGCACAGTTAACCTGTTATGATACCATGGCAAAATTTATAGAGCAAGAAGTAAAGAATATCAACATCATAGTACATGGAGAATTCCATGCTCTTCTACATTCAAATTAGATTAAAATTTAGTTGCATCAATTACATTAACCTAATTAATCCCTAACTAACACTTCACTTCACATAGGATTAACTAAAATGAGGAGATTACATTAAGTAAGAATTGATCCCCCAAGGGGTCATAGTATAAGAGGGTATGGTTAAAAATCCCCAGCCAGTAGAATGTCCCTACCTTTTGATAGGATTTGTAGACCTAATGCAAGGGAAAACACCTACGATCCCAAGCACAAAGACAAGTCATAGAAGATAAGTGGCTAGGCTAGGTTAAGCAAGAGAGATAATTCCCTACTTCCGCAGCCTTGAGCAATATATAAATCCCCAAAATGCCTTCCTTAAATGATTCAACGTGACCTTTTATATTTTGTGTCTCCCCAAAGGTTTGTTGGGATGGATTAATGGGTTCGCATGAGTGTAGCATAGTTACAATATAAATAACCCATGTGAGGAAGGCAACTTATTGTTCAAAGGCAACAAGTTGAATGTAGATAGAAGCAATGCAGCTCTATCGGTATAGATTGAATGGCATTCCCTTCTGTCCTTGAGAACCTTAGTGAGGGATTTTTGGTAGTTATAACAATAAATCTAAGGATAGTTCAAAAATGAGTGTTGCAAACCTTGTCAAATGTGAAGGTTTGATCTATTTGCATGCTCGCTAAACAGATAAACTATAACTTATTGTCTCCGCTCATTACAAAATATCACTTGGGAAATTTACCTCATTGAACTACTTGGAATAAACATATCATAATTAATGGGCATATAAAAGATACACGTCTAATTTAAAACCTTAATCCAGAATTTTCTCATGGGTATTCTTATTAACAAATAACTTAAAAGAGTTCAAGTGCATATAAGTAGTGATCCATTTCATTGAACTACCTGAAATATGGGCAAATAATAGTATTAGACTTTTGGGTTAATATGTATTTCATCATCCAACTCTCATCATCCATCTCAAGAGAAGAAATAAAGCAATTCTCTCACAACATTATCCAATTAAATATGAATTATACAGAACATAAATCAAATACATCTCAACATAACAAATAAAACAATACTTTCAACACATTGTCCAATTAAATATGAACAATACAGAAGCAAATGAACAATCCATCTCACCTTAATAGAACAAATAAAACAATACTTTCAGCACATTGTCCAATTAAATATGAACAATACATACCATAAAGAAAATGAATAGTCCATCTCATCTCAACATAACAAATAAAACAATACTTTAGCACATTGTCCAATTAAATATGAACAATATTGACCATAAAGCAAATGAATAGTCTTTCTTATTTCAACAGAAGAAATAAAACAATACTTTCATCACATTATCCAGTAAAATATGAACAATATAGACGAGATGAAGAGTCCATATCATTTCAAAGCGAGATGAACAATCCATCTCATCTCAACATAACAAATAAAACAATCTCAACAGAACAAATAAAACAATACTTTCCGTATATTATCCAATTGAAAATAAACATTATAAACTATAAATCAAATTAATAGTCCATCTCATCTCAACAAAACAAATAAAAAATACTTTCAACATATTATCCAATTGAATATGAATATGAACATTACAAACCATGAAGCAAATGAACACTGCATCGCATCTCAATAGAACAAATAAAAGAATACTTCCAACACATTATCTAATTGAATATCAACATTATAGAATAAAAAACAAATGAATAGACTGTCTCATCTCAGCTAAACAAACAAAACGATACTTTTAACAAATTCACATTTGGTCAAAATATATTGGATAGCTTACCATACAAAGAGTTGTAGCATAATAGTTTCAATTAGATTTCAAACTTAAAAGAGTTTCAATTAAATTTCAAACCTAAACGTGTAAAAATAAATATGAACAATATAGACAATAATCAAATGAGAAGTCCATCTAATCTCAACATAACAAATAAAACAATACTTTAGACACATTGTCCAATTGAATATGAATACTACAGACTATAAAACATATGGATAGTTCATCTCAACATAACAAATAAAACAATACTTTCAGCACATTATTCAATTAAATATGAACACTACAGACAAAGTCAGTCTCATCTCAACTCAAATCTCAACTCAACAGAACAACCATACCTTCAACACATTATCCAATTGAATATGAACATTACAGACGAGAAAGTAAATGAACAATCCCTCTCATCTTAACATAACAAAGAAAACAATAGTTTTAACACATGATACAATTGAATATGAATATTACAGACCATAAAGCAAATGAGAAGTCCATCTCATCTCAACATATCAAATAAAACAATAATTTCAACACATTATCCAATTGAATGTGAACATTACAAACCAGTAAGCAAATAAACAATCAAACTCATCTCAACATAGCATATAAAACAATACTTTCAACACATTATCTAATTGACTATGAGCATTACAAACCAGAAAGGAAATAAACAGTCTATCTCATCTCAACAGAAAAAATAAAACATTACATACCAGAAAGCAAAGGAAGAGTCCATCTCATCTCAATTGAACAAATAAAACAATACTTTCAACACATATACATTAGGTCAAAAGAGATTAGATAACCTTGATAGAAAGAGTTGTACCATAATAGTTTCAATTATATTTAGAACCTAAATATGTAAAAATAAATACCTAACACAATAGTCTTGAAATTTGTCCAATAAATTATAAAAAAAAAAACAAAAAGACTGCAATATCCTTAGATTTATATATGAACTAAACATCTAACCTACGAGATGCATTATTTACCATTGCTCCTTCCTTAACAATAGGTTTAAAATGCAAAGTAGGAAGACAATAAGATTACCTGCCATTAAAAAATAGAACATATTAAAAACTGGAAAAAAAATCTATACAACTCTCCCAATTCACATGCATATCAGAAAATATCTCCTTAAGTCGTTAAAACTCTCGCAATATGGTCAAACCTTACCAAAATCGATGAGGAGATAGCTGCATTATTAGTAATATACTAAGACTGAGAGCAAGCTGTAAACTGCCGCTAGAATTCAAGATCTCCAATCCGAACGGCGTCTTTAATTGCACTATGACTGATTAGAAGTATTAATTTATAAGTATATTAATTTATATAGACCTAAATGAGTTTTAAAAAAATAAAAATACCCAAACATTCAATGATATAAGAAAGTACCAACCTGTTTAGCTGCTGCCATATTACTGTTCAAGGTTCAGGGTATATATCTTAATATATCTACTTGTCAGCTGTCTCGTTCCAAATACTCCTTATCGATCAAGGCTTCAATTCGCTTCTTAATTTCTGGGTTGAATGTCCTTCCAACTCGCTGGGCGCATTCAGTCACCAGATCTTTATAACTTAAAACTTTATGTTCTTTCATAATGCGCACAATTGATGCATCAATAACATAATGTCTATCAAAACATCTATCCTTACAAATATACTCAGTAACATTTGTCTTTTCATCCAGCAATGGCATTGGTTTCGGAATTTTTACCTTCCCTGTTCTATCTGTAAAATTAAAATTGATTTCGAAATAATCAGTTGTACCTATAATGGTTGTATCTGGATTCTTAAGAAGAATTTTGTACTTGTCACAGGCCAGGGAATATAACAGTCCGGCGGTTTCTTCGTCAGACAAATTCAATTGAGTCCTTACGTCCGAATAGCTCAACTTTTCGGAAGCATTGAACAACAATAATATTGCTGCTTGGTTAGTTGTTGCTATAATTTCTATAGGCCCTGCATCAAACTTACCAGTTATATTACAGGTTCCCAAGGAATATATCCATGTAAGTTTTCTAGGTTTGGCTTCTGTGGAATAAAAATCTTTCAACACTGCCACACATCTAACCATCTCTGCAGGTAGATTAATCTCAGAACTCTTGTATGTTGGACAAATTCCGGTTCTGAAAAGAGTTACATTAAACTCTATTCCAAGATGGATATTTTTATTATCATGAAGATATACTTGGAATCCACTCTGGCTTTGCAGTGATCTTCTCAAATCTTCAAGCATGTCCCCCATCTTCAATGTCAATTGGCCATCAGTACATTTCTGCATCAACTTTGACAATGTGCTCTGCTCAATTGACAATGTGCTCTGCTCAAGATCAACATTTTCACTTCTGTCGATCAGAACTCTACGAGTGAGTTTTTCTCTGTACAAATCAGCAAACATATATTTATCACTGAGATACTCTACAAATTCCACCACATTTTTAATTATATTATCACAAATTATGTTAGAGCCATCATTTTCAAGTACACTATCACATAATGTAGCGAGCCATTCTGCACTAGTAGTTCCTCCAATTACTTTATTGTAGGACAGCTCAAATGCTTCTCTTAATGCGCTGGAAAAAATAGTTTTACGCTGAAAAAGATCTGCAGCATATTTCATATGCTTATCACGTAACTCTATAACCTTCCCCACAAATGAAGCCACTTCTTGCAGCAATATAATTTTATCCAATCTTTGTGAGTCATGCAGCATCACAACATCTTCAGCCTGTTTAATAAGTGGAGTTACTTCACCAATAACATACTGCTTAAAAATATTTGCAATTGATTCCCATCCATTAGGTGTCCTATCAAAGAGCCCGTGCATCATCAAAATATCGTCCTTCCTGTGGTCCCTGAGCAAAGCAAGGCAGCCTGAATGCTGATTCTCCAGAAAATGTATCATATAACAGGAAAGGAGTACATTTTCTACTTTGTCTAATACCTTCTGCTCGCTCGTCCCATGCAAATACCTGGCAACTCTGTCCCTTTCGCTTATCAGACATTCTTCAACCTTTGACATGTAGTCCGCGTATGAATGTTCTAAAATCCATGAAGCAGCCTCCCGAGAATAGTAAGCTCCGGTATGTTCCAACATGGCCACTTCAAAATCATTCGTATAGAAATCCATGTCAACCTCCACAAAAATGGCCACAACATCTTTCAACAGAGTGCCATTAGTTTGCACTCCTTCACGCTCTCGATCAATAAGAGCAATCATTGCATCCTTCACATTGACTCGCATTACGGGAAAGACCATGTCTCGGAAGTACATGATTCCCACTTCTTTAAGTGAAGGAAGGGAGCGTCTGACAGTAAAATAGCAATCCAAATATTGAAAGAAGAGATTCATCCGACGCAGCATCGCTTTGTGAATGTTCCAGCGTTTGACCAGCTCTCTCAACATCGACTGATCATCAATCTGTTTGTGATATCCTTTTTTATGTCCCTATTAGTTTTATAAATGTATATTTTTATAAATGTATATTGTAATTATGAGATTGGCTTTAGTGAGGAACTCAAGGCCAAGGCCCCACCACTCGACCTTGGAAGTCTGATTGATTTTATTTTTCCTAGGTTGAAACTGTTTAGAATAACACAACAAAATGACGGGTTATTGAGTACACTAAGGTGAGGGTTTGATGGTTAGGAGGTCATGTGAATCTAAATATTGATGACAAGAGTCATCTTGGTGCCATAGACACTTAACGAAAAATAAATTTTTCCTAACCGCCTAAATACTTTAGGTATCATCCTAAAACTAGGGTCAGACATAAGCGGAGAAACTATTCATTATAAACAAATAATGAACTTCTATGAGCTACATATTAGCGTAAACCTAAATACTATTAAAACATCCTATGAAGAGTAATTATTTATTCATATGAATAAATAGTCATTGGCTAAATGAGTAGAGTGTGACGTGGTTTTACGAGAAGACTTAATAATGGTTATAGTTTATACTTCCAAATCCTTATAAAAATGAGAGGCCATTAGTATGAATGAATATTCACCTGATTTAATGAATAAAGGCGCTATAACCATCTATATATATATATAGACTAAGTATTATTATAACTTCCATAGTGTTGGAGTTAAGTAATCATGATAAAGTTAAATTTTAATAAGTATCATCATGATGCTTTCGGGTACACGAACAAAGCAAGTTGAAAATATATGTGAGTAAGTATGACTTTGAGCTTAGCTTCTATCTCTTGCTAACTCATAATCCATTACATTATCCACGTGAAGAAGGGAATAGTTTTCCATTTCTTACCTATGTGAAGGGATAAACTATAGCCTAAATAAGTATTTAATAATTCTTTTAAGTGGGCACATCGTATTGTGCCTAAGAAGAAACCCCTAGAACGATTGTGGAGTAGAGTCTATGTGTAGTGGATCTTTAATGCGCTTGCCACTTGTTAAGACTTAGCGAGGTCCTTTGGAAGTATCGCCCACTCGTACGAATGGGAGTGCCTCTACCTCATAAAAAGGAATATTGTTGGTATCTCCTCGACGTGTGGCAGCTTTCGTTTATTATTAAAGTAGTGGGGGCGATGTTATATGGGGGGGGCAGCGGACGAGTAGTTCTCCATGAGGGATTCTATTATGAAATTGGAAATTTTGTGTAGTTTGCATGTGATCTTTGCCATATGATAAAGGACAGAGTCGACGCGCAACCTGATAGGGAGTTGAGAGTTTTTGAGCTGGGAAAGGAAGGTGGTTCTGCGATAAGAATATTGGTCTTTGCAATGGGAGTTAACAAGCAAACTCTGCGTTAAGAGTTGATCTCCATGTTAGAGAAAGAAATCTCTATGCGAAGAGTTGGCCTCTGCGGAAATAGTACGATATGAGTTGGTAAGCAATCGTTGCACATATTGATTAACATATGTTGACCTCTGTGCATATGTTTACTTGACAAGGTTTTTCGTATTAGCAACCTCAGATTATGTTTTGCTTGATCTTTTTTCTTGTATGGCAATCCATCCATACCTAAATGACATAGTTAGTAACATATGTATATATATCTCTGTTATGTGAGAAATCCTTATAAAACGATCTCTGCTGCAAGAATGACCTTGCCTACTTATTGACGGAGTTACCAATCCACATGTATGGATCTTCGTTCTGAGAGTGATCTGTCCAAAACGATCGCTGCTGCAAGAATGACGGAGTTACCAATCCATATGTATCGATCTCTTATCTGAGAGTGATCTCAATCATTTCCATTTCCTTTAATTCTATTTCAAAGTGATAGTATCTCAGTAAAATATTGAATTGGTTATTTTTTTATGTGAGGATTTGATTATTGGGTGAGAACATGTGATATCCCTCGAGTGCAGCTGGGCTCTTCCTAAGATTTACGCAATCTATGTGTTATGTTGAGGATGGGCTCGATCCCAAGCTATGTATCTTTATTATAACTATTATCGCTTTCTAAATTCCGGAGTCTCATACTCTGCTAAAGGCGACTTGCATTTACAGTGTTTGTCTGTTATCATAAACCTCAGGGTAGTTCGGTTATGATACCCTTATAGTCGGCGATCTCAGGGGTTGTTTTCCTATCGATGTTATAGCTCTGCTATTATCGCTTTGTAGATTAAATCCGATGCAGATTACTTTTATCATAATATCCCCACAACTTGTGTTGGGTGCATCGAAGGGCTAGGTCTTAAGCTGGAAATCCCTTTTGAGTTCCGATTATAATTATCTCGGCAAAGTGTATAATCTCGGTGTTTGTTTTATTGTAATAAGAACCTAAAATTCCCGTTAATATGCAATCTCAGAATGAGCTGGATTCTCGCATGGTGTCGAGCTCGTGTATTTAATATCAGCATGAACTGGATCCCTGCATGATGTCGAGTTCGTGTAGTTACACTTAGTTGGAGTTGTTATGTTGAGTTGGAGATTTACCGGGATAGTGTTAAATAGATTTGATGTTTATGAGAATAGATCGCTATTGGTTCGTTTGGTAAAGCTGAAATGACTTGCTAAGATATTTACTGGAGATAGATCTTATCTTGAAATATTAGAATAGAGCCTTGTCTTTGTTTATGTAAAGTTGAAAGGTCTTGTTAAATAGGAATACTCTGGCTGTATTCCTTTCGTTAAGGATCTGTATTATATGCTTTTGGGATTTCTGTTGTATTTATTACAGCATTAAATCATATGAATTATTGTTTGGATGCAATATGACATTGAATTGTGTGAACCTTTGTTAGTCGTATTACATGAGAAAGAACGTTATGATCCAGGTTAGGGAGTATGGATTGCTGTGCATTCATTATAGTGTTGACCGTTTTGATTTATGGAGTCTCAATCATGAATAGTGGTGCATGCATGCTGGTTTACTAAATGGAAAGGTATTAATCCCCGTTGGGAAAGGGTTTTTATTTTATTTTGATAGATTGTTCTCTGCTGGAAAGATATATGAGCAGTTAAGAATTTCGAATTTTGAGGAAATGGATGCCTCGCTGAAAGATGTAACCTTTTATCTGAATAATAAGAACAAGATGTGACTGTTCTGGTGGACGTAGCCCACAGTGTGGGTGAACCACATGTATATGTGGTCTCTAACTTATGTGTGATGGTGATTTATGTGTGATTGAGATGATCTTATGTATGATTGTGGTAGTCGTGTATAAATGATTCTTTGTCAATAAATCTTTGGTTATACATGTTGCTTATACGATTTATGTGTGATTGTGATAGTTGTAGTATAAAGGTATGGCTGTCAAATTTAATCCTTGGTTATGCATGACGTGCATAGGATGATTATTTAAACGCATTCAAAAGTTTTGTCAAGTACGAAAGTTCATCATAAATGGATAAGAAGTTCACGAAGAGGTCCAACGAAAAGATAGTAAGAATTAAATTATCAGCAGTTGTTTAAATGGTTATTGTTTTAAATTTTGTAAAAGAAATTGTTATCATAGTACAAGGTGTGGATAAAGACCCTTGCATAGATAATCAAGGTTTATAGGAATGTCAATTGTAGGAATGAAGATTTAATGCACAATGGCTATTCCTATAATAAATCGTCTTCTAACAATGCTGTGATGGCGGACTTTTGTCCTCATTACAAAAGGGTTTTATTTTTAAAGTGTTAATGGATGAAAGTTTTAAGTTTCACCAAATATATAAGTATATCTTATTTCTCTTCAAATTTATAGAAGGGTAAGACGCGTAATGCATAATTATGCAGTTTAATTATTGGTCCTCATCAATATTATGTAGTATGAACTTCTTTTATATAACGAAGAAATTTTTTCGAGGCAATTTATTCATTAAATACTAATCTATTCATTGGAGATGTTACATATGGTATCAGAGCACAGGTTGCAAACACTCGGGCTTATTGGGCTCAATAGGGAAACAAAAAAAACAAGTTTGTCGAGCTAGGAAGGGACTCCATTCTATAAGACGCAAAAAAAAAAAAAAAAAAAAAACCATTTCCAAGGATCGGCAAGAGGTAAGCAACGTGACGTTTTGGAAATTGCAAGTAAGTATGTTCCATTCCGCTAGAGCATTATGATGGCTTAGTAGGGTCTATTTGCGAACATACATCGCATACGTCTCTTTATGTAATTGAATGATCTTCTATTGATAAATACTAAACGATGAATATCTCGTCATACTCTACAATATATTCCATACACTATAAGGTCAAAAATTTACTTTAAGAAGTTAGACTATGGGAGTTAAGTCCTTATGAAATGGATACTTGTAAGTATATTAAAAGCACGTATTGGAAGTTATCCTAGTTTTTCAAAGTGAAGTTTATAGGCTAAGGAAGTCTCCTAAATTTGGTTGACCTTAAATAACTAAGTGAACTTGATTGACCAATAGTCTAGATTTCCAAATAGGAAATTTAGAGGGAAATGTAAGCAACTTAGATCTGTGAAAAGGTCCATTAAGTTCAGATCAAAAGTAACTATAAGTGAGTTACATATGCTAAATTAATATTCCATAAAAAGTATAGTTTGGCTAGACTAAGATGTCTGGTTTCTTTTAACAAGGAAATTAACTTTAATTGGTGCAAAGATTTCCAAGACTAGGAAATTGTGAGATTATAGGGAGAAAAAAAAATTGTTAATAGTCTCCTTGCTAATCAATTTCATTCTAGTATGTAATTGTATAGGATAAGTAATTTTTTTATATACGATTTTTGGTGACATTGAAGCATGCTTGTACCCTTACATATAAGTACAAAAAAAGGAAAATGGTTATAATTACAAGGTATACATGTGAATATTAATCAGTTAATACATATGATGGAAAAGACATGAGTACCTTTTATATATACCTCTTATTTTCAGTAAGATAGACGTAGGAAACAATGAGTAGTAGTTATACTTGTAATTGTTCAATATTTATGATGACTTGCTATCCATGTACAACTATATGTTATTTTGTTAAGGGATAGATTATTGGAACCTAGAACCCACATGAAATAAATACAGGTTAGAAGGATGCTGTAGTCTTCTCACGTCCTTATGTTGCCACAAGGAATGACTGTTTTTATTTATGATGTGTTAAGGAAAACAATAATGACATGGAAGTTGCAGGATAGATCAGAGGTGATCTTTGAGACAATAATCGAGGTATAAGCTTTTACGAAACAAGTAAAATGATGTTTGAACGTAGTTTATATGTACGATTGTTCTTATGATTTAATTACCTTTATACGACTAACACTTTGAATGTTGTGGTCGAGCAAATGTTATTTTTTCCCACACATCACTGCCTAACACCCATCAATGGGTAAATGTGGGATATATATATATATATATCGATTCATTTATAATAGTAATGTGTGATGATACAAGTAAACTGGAACCTCGGCAGATGAAGGTGAGCTATGGGGTCGCCTTTGCAAAGGTACATGGTTATCTATATAAGGTATGTAAAATTTGTTCTAGACAATTGGTTATCCTTATATGATGTTAGGGTATACAAAAGGGTTGTATAACTAAAATACGAATTGTGTTGAAATGGTGAAATCTAACATTCGAGGTTAAATGAGCATAATGTCCATGGAACATCATAGGAAGAATGTTATATCGTGTTCAAAGCATTATGAAGTCTTATAAGCTGGTTATGTGTAGTAGGAAATGACACCTTAGATGATCACATATGGGTATTTTATTAAGAAAGATGATTTTCTGTTTAAAGGAAGGGATCTTCTTACAATATTTGATTTTGTATATAAAGTGATACTAACAAGTGAAATTTGGCAGATGGTGAAATTCCTGTGAAGCTTGTGAAAATGCAAGAGCATAAATATTATGCATGGTAAAATAAGGGGTTGAGGACTTAAGATCCACATCATAACTGTTAATTATTCTTTAATTTTGATAATTATTGATCGAATAAAGATCTAGACTCAAATGGGTCAGAGTAATCGTATGGTTACAAGATATAATATGACGAAATAAATTGATTAAATGGAAAGAGATTTTTCTAGACTCAAGCAAGACGGCTTGGGAAAAATAAATTCCGGGACTCAAGCGAGAAGGCTTGAGGGGAATGGTGTAAAGAGTATTGTAATGACATTGAAATATTCCCTAAAATGAGGGATGGAACAACCACTAGGATTCTTGGAGAATCGGCTGGCTGTAAGACCTAGGCAAGCTATAAGCAAATGTATATGTGGGAAGCAGGACGCTGCTTAGTATACATGAAAGAATGTTTGCTGCGTGAGCACTTAGGTGTTAGGAAAGACATGAATGAGATGTTTGCTATGTGAGCACTAAGGTGTTAGGCAAGACACGAATGAAATGTTTGCTGCGTGAGCACTAAGGTGTTAGGAAAAACATGAAAGAAATGTTTTGCTGCGTGAGCACTAAGGTGTTAGGCAAGACATGAGAGGAAGGATCGTTGCGTGAGCACTAAGGTGTTAGGCAAGAATTTCCTAGATCAAGTGAATGCTGCTTGTTGATTTAGTCAACAGTATAGAATCATGGAGCGCTAGATTTATTCCATATATTACAAGTGATATGTGCAATAAAGAACTCATGATTTATGTTTTTAAGTTTGATTATGGAGTTGTTGCTAAACAACTTTTCTTTGAATCTCGGTTTTGTAGTCAGAAATGTAGATATGACGAATGGCGACTTATGGAAAATGCATGAAAGTCTGAAGAAGGTCAAAATTGAAATGACGAAAGCAAGAAAAAGATAACTCAAGAGAAGAAGAAAAACCATTCAAGAATGCATGAACACCGAGGACGGTGTTATTTCTAAGGGGAGGAGGATGTGATATCCCTCTTTTATGCCCCTATTAGTTTTATAAATGTATATTGTAACTATGAGATTGGCCCTAGTGAGGAACTCAAGGCCAAGGCCCCACCACTCGACCTTGGAAGTTTGATTGATTTTATTTTTCCTAGGTTGAAACTGTTTACAATAACACAACAAAATGACGGGCTATTGAGTCCACTAAGGTAAGGGTTTGATGGTTAGGAGGTCATGTGAATCTAAATATTGATGACAAGAGTCATCTTGGTGCCATAGGAACTTAACGAAAAGTAAATTTTTCCTAACGGCCTAAATACTTTAGGTATCATCCTAAAACTAGGGTCAGACATAAGCGGAGAAACTATTCGTTATAAACAAATAATGAACTTCTATGAGCTACATATTAGCGTAAACCTAAATACTATTAAAACATCCTATGAAGAGTAATTGTTTATTCATATGAATAAATAGTCATTGGCTAAATGAGTAGAGTGTGACGTGGTTTTACGAGAAGACTTAATAATGGTTATAGTTTATACTTCCAAATCCTTATAAAAATGAGAGGCCATTAGTATGAATGAATATTCACCTGATTTAATGAAAAAAGGCGCTATAACCATCTATATATATATAGACTAAGTATTATTATAACTTCCACAGTGTTGGAGTTAAGTAATCATGATAAAGTTAAATTTTAATAAGTATCATCATGATGCTTTCGGGTACACGAACAAAGCAAGTTGAAAATATATGTGAGTAAGTATGACTTTGAGCTTAGCTTATATCCCTTGCTAACTCATAATCCATTACATTATCCACGTGAAGAAGGGAATAGTTTTCCATTTCTTACCTATGTGAAGGGATAAACTATAGCCTAAATAAGTATTTAATAATTCTTTTAAGTGGGCACATCGTATTGTGCCTAAGAAGAAACCCCTAGAACGATTGTGGAGTAGAGTCTATGTGTAGTGGATCTTTAATGCGCTCGCCACTTGTTAAGACTTAGCGAGGTCCTTTGGAAGTATCGCCCACTCGTACGAATGGGAGTGCCTCTACCTCATAAAAAGGAATATTGTTGGTATCTCCTCGACGTGTGGCAGCTTTCGTTTATTATTAAAGTAGTGGGGGCGATGTTATATGGGGGGCCAGCGGACGAGTAGTTCTCCACGAGGGATTCTATTTTGAAATTGGAAATTTTGTGCAGTTTGCGTGTGATCTCTGCCATATGATATAGGACAGAGTCGATGCGCAACCTGATAGGGAGTTGAGAGTTTTTGAGCTGGGAAAGGAAGGTGGTTCTGCGATAAGAATATTGGTCTTTGCAATGGGAGTTAACGAGCAAACTCTGCGTTAAGAGTTGATCTCCATGTTAGAGAAAGAAATCTCTGCGCGAAGAGTTGGCCTCTGCGGAAATAGTACGATATGAGTTGGTAAGCAATCGTTGCACATATCGATTAACATATGCTGACCTCTGTGCATATGTTTACTTGACAAGGTTTTTCGTATTAGCAACCTCAGATTATGTTTTGCTTGATCTTTTTTCTTGTATGGCAATCCATCCATACCTAAATGACATAATTAGTAACATATGTATATATATCTCTGTTATGTGAGAAATCCTTATAAAACGATCTCTGCTGCAAGAATGACCTTGCCTACTTATTGACGGAGTTACCAATCCACATGTATGGATCTTCGTTCTGAGAGTGATCTGTCCAAAACGATCGCTGCTGCAAGAATGACGGAGTTACCAATCCATATGTATCGATCTCTTATCTGAGAGTGATCTCAATCATTTCCATTTCCTTTAATTCTATTTCAAAGTGATAGTATCTCAGTAAAATATTGAATTGGTTATTTTTTTATGTGAGGATTTGATTATTGGGTGAGAACATGTGATATCCCTCGAGTGCAGCTGGGCTCTTCCTAAGATTTACGCAATCTATGTGTTATGTTGAGGATGGGCTCGATCCCAAGCTATACGCAGTCTGTATCTTTATTATAACTGTTATCCCTTTCTAAATTCTGGAGTCTCATACTCTGCTAAAGGCGACTTGCAATTACAGAGTTTGTCTGTTATCATAAACCTCAGGGTAGTTCGGTTATGATACCCTTATAGTGGGCGATCTCAGGGGTTGTTTGCCTATCGATGTTATAGCTCTGCTATTATCGCTTTGTAGATTAAATCCGATGCAGATTACTTTTATCATAATATCCCACAACTTGTGTTGGGTGCATCAAAGGGCTAGGTCTTAAGCTGGAAATCCCTTTTGAGTTCCAATTATAATTATCCCGGCAAAGTGTACAATCTCGGTGTTTGTTTTATTGTAATCAGAACCTAAAATTCCCGTTAATATGCAATCTCAGAATGAGCTGGATTCTCGCATGGTGTCGAGCTCGTGTATTTAATATCAGCATGAACTGGATCCCTGCATGATGTCGAGTTCGTGTAGTTACACTTAGTTGGAGTTGTTATGTTGAGTTGGAGATTTACCGGGATAGTGTTAAATATATTTGATGTTTATGAGAATAGATCGCTATTGGTTCGTTTGGTGAAGCTAAAATGACTTGCTAAGATATTTACTGGAGATAGATCTTATCCTGAAATATTAGAATAGAGCCTTGTCTTTGTTTATGTAAAGTCGAAAGGTCTTGTTAAATAGGAATACTCTCGCTGTATTCCTTTCGTTAAGGCTCTGTATTATATGCTTTTGGGATTTCTGTTGTATTTATTACAGCATTAAATCATATGAATTATTGTTTGGATGCAATATGACATTGAATTGTGTGAACCTTTGTTAGTCGTATTACATGAGAAAGAACGTTATGATCCAGGTTAGGGAGTATGGATTGCTGTGCATTCATTATAGTGTTGACCGTTTTGATTTATGGAGTCTCAATCATGAATAGTGGTCCATGCATGCTAGTTTACTGAATGGATAGGTATTAATCCCCGTTGGGAAAGGGTTTTTATTTTATTTTGATAGATTTTTCTCTGCTGGAAAGATATATGAGCAGTTAAGAATTTCGAATTTTGCGGAAATGGATGCCTCGCTGAAAGATGTAACCTTTTATCTGAATAATAAGAACAAGATGTGACTGTTCTGGTGGATGTAGCCCACAGTGTGGGTGAACCACATGTATATGTGGTCTCTAACTTATGTGTTATGGTGATTTATGTGTGGTTGAGATGATCTTATGTATGATTGTGGTAGTCGTGTATAAATGATGCTTTGTCAATAAATCTTTGGTTATACATGTTGCTTAAACGATTTATGTGTGATTGTGATAGTTGTAGTATAAAGGTATGGCTGTCAAAGTTAATCCTTGGTTATGCATGACGTGCATAGGATGATTATTTAAACGCATTCAAAAGTTTTGTCAAGTACGAAAGTTCATCATAAATGGATAAGAAGTTCACGAAGAGGTCCAACGAAAAGATAGTAAGAATTAAATTATCAGCAGTTGTTTAAATGGTTATTGTTTTAAATTTTGTAAAAGAAATTGTTATCATAGTACAAGGTGTGGATAAAGACCCTTGCATAGATAATCAAGGTTTATAGGAATGTCAATTGTAGGAATGAAGATTTAATGCACAATGGCTATTCCTATAATAAATCGTCTTCTAACAATGCTGTGATGGCGGACTTTTGTCCTCATTACAAAAGGGTTTTATTTTTAAAGTGTTAATGGATGAAAGTTTTAAGTTTCACCAAATATATAAGTATGTCTTATTTCTCTTCAAATTTATAGAAGGGTAAGACGCGTAATGCATGATTATGCAGTTTAATTATTGGTCCTCATCAATATTATGTAGTATGAACTTCTTTTATATAACGAAGAAATTTTTTCGAGGCAATTTATTCATTAAATACTAATCTATTCATTGGAGATGTTACACTGTTTATCCCTTAAAGCCGGTAAAACCATTGAATTGATGTACTCTCTGATGCAATCCATAGATCTGTCATAGATAATTTTCTCTTTATCCTGATGCAATCCGAATTGATGTACTCTCTGATGCAATCCGTAGATCTGTCATAGATAATTTCCTCTTTATCCTGATGCAATCCGAATTGATGTACTCTCTGATGCAATCCATAGATCTGTCATAGATAATTTGCTCTTTATCCTGATGCAATCCGTACATCTGGCACATTTTGTAGACAATAGTATAAACAACCGAGCACAGGTCCGCAGTCATCGGACAGTTGAGATCTCCCACTTCCAACATGCGTCTTAACTGTAGAATAGCTTTATGAATAAAATCCCAACCTTCTTCCACCTCAATATTGCCCTTTTTTGCGATAGCCAGTCCTTCTTCCAGGTTAAAGATATTGCCATCGTTCATTGTCCTTTTTTCAACTAAACCCAGCTGTTTCTGTAAAAAGTAAAACTTCGAACAGTAAAACTTCGAACACTCCAGGGAGCAGCCCCCAACACAGAACAACACACGGAACAGCCCGCAGCCCCCAACACAGAACAACCCATAGCCAACAACACATAACAACACACAGAACGCTTTTTGATAAATTGTTGAACCAATTTATGTATTTATACTGATTACTACTTAACGAATTTCAAGGATTTTGGGGGTGTTTTTGAAATTTAGTTGGAATTATGGAGAATTTTAGGGACAGGAGTTAATATTTTATGTGGTAGTGAGTTTAAAAAAAAAACTAACGGTTAGTTATTTTTTAAATATAACCTGAGCTTTGACCCAAGTTTTGAGAGAATTCACATCATATTTTACATTAATTAAAAATATATAATTTTTTTTAATTAATTGATTATTAAATTAAAATTAAGCCGTAGTAATGCGAAATTATTAATTTTAATTAGGTAAAAATATTAATTATATCTATTTAGATTTTGAAAAAATATTAATTTTCTTATATATATATATATATATATATATATAATTTTAATAAATTATATTTTTGATAATATAGTTATATTTTTAACTAAATAATTATATTATTTGAAATGAGTATTAAAACCAAAAAAATACCATACAAAATATATTTTCATTATTATTGTTTTTGCACGAATCTTCCTATCTTGCACCAGTGACTTGTGGTCTAATAAATCGTGACCCACGAGCATCTAAGCCATCAAAATCACCCGGGGATTGCACCCACGCTAGACCACACCAACCCTTAGCATTTGACAATATAGTTATACTTTTGACTAAATAATTATATGATTTGAAATGAGAATTGAAGCCAAAAAAATATATTTTCATTCAAATTTTTATTTTTTTTCGCACGATTCTCCCTACCTTGCATCAGTGGCCGTTGGTGTAATAAATTGTGGCCCACGGGTATCTAATCCGTCAAAATAAACTGGGGATTGCAACCAACCTAGACCACACCAACCCTTAGCATGACTATAATTTTTTGGTGTCTCCTCCCACCACAACCGAGTTTCGAACCTTGCAACACCTAACAAACAAAACCCCTTGAATATCGTGGTAGTGGAACTTGACTTATTTCTGTCAAAAAATTCAAAACCATATTCCACATTAATTAAAAACATATAATTTCTTTATAGTTAAAAAATAAAATATGAATAAACAAATTTAATTGTTTATAATTGTAATACATTAAAATTTATATTTAATATTTAATGAAAGACGTTAAACTGTTTTATAGTTAGTGAAATATTCACTCATTTATTATGCATATAAATTTAGTGGGTTTCTTATAATTTTCCACCTAGAATGGTTGAAATGCAGATATACATTGTTGAAATTGCAAAATTGGGTGCCTAAGGCTTTTGGAGGACGTTGAATCCATTTCTGCAATAAAAAAGTTGCAATTTGAACAACGAAAAATTTACGATTTTAACAAATATTTATGGCCAAATTACTTCAAAAATGACTGAGATAGTCCAAAACGTAGAACAGTTAACCAATTCCTTAATCAAATAACTATCGATTATTGTGCCTTGGTGTTTTAAATAACAATGGTCCCCCAAAAGAAGTTATAACTAATCTATAGAAAATATGAGTTTATTTTAATTTTAAACTAATTCCAAATGATGTATATTGAACTTATTTTCCCTCATCTAGAAGAAAAAAGACCCGTAAGGGTCCACAACATGTCACTTGGTGTGGGGTCAATCTCTCTGCTCATTACACCTTGAAGTGAATAAAATTGTTAACACAATACAATTGACCACACACAAAATGACATGTTGTGGACCCTTATTTCCAAAGAATAATCCCATTTGTGCATAAAAACCCAAACAACCCATTTCTCCGAAGTTCTAAACCCCCTTTGGACAACCTCCACCAAAATAGGGAATCTCCGCTAAAAACGAGGTGTCCACCAAAATAAGGGGGTTGTCTCGACAAATACACACTCCCGCCTCAATTCAAAATTTACCAGCAGTCAAATTCAAAAAGGGAAAACCGCAAGTGGTTATAGGGTTACAAAACCCTAATCCACAACATATATGTAATATCCCAACCCCCCCCCCCCCCCCGTTTGATAGAAATGATTTGATAACCTACCATTTCGAAGCTCTCCCATCTTTGGTACCATTGTTACCATCCTCCATTATTCCAATCACACACACCCCCCACCATCAATATCCCACTTTGCAATTCCCCTTGGCGGGTTGAGCACCCTTGGCTCCCTCCTACCATTCGAGTTGATATACTATATCTCCTTGAGATCGATGGCCATTCAAAGGACGGAACTATCAACGAAGGATTTCTAGCTTCTCGGCCACAAGGACCTATATGCCTAGAGAGGTAACTCTATCCATGTAAATCCATTTATTATAAATAATAAATAATTATTCTTTTGTAGACATGGTTTATTGATGTGAATGGAAGGAATTTATTGTGTGTGCTTTGGTTTTCACTGCAGTAGATGTTTTACCAATCATATTTACGATTGAGTTTTTGCATGTTAGTATTTGTATTCACAGATCATAATCCATCCTACCTTAGGTTATATTCCCATTTGTATAGTTTAGTTCTCAGTTTATCGCTCTTTACCCAAATTTACTGCACATCCTTCACACATAGAGCCGCGAGAGATATCATCTTGCATGCTCTCTACCTCGGCTTCCTCAAGTTCGTATATCGCCCATTTTCACCTGCCGGAGTGAAAAAGCACATACAACAGAACTAGCGACCATACTGGGTCGATCCCTATAGATTTGTTGTTAATTTTTTTTATCTTTGTTTGAATGTGTTTTATTGTATATTTTTTTCTTGTTAGATCTCTTAGTTAAAGTGTTTATGAGTACTATTAGTCCCCTAGTTGAACTCTCACCTGCAAAACTAGCATAATCCAATCCTCAGACCCCTTGCAAAGCCTTTTTTTTGAGTTGTCTTTCAATTTTTGCAAACCAGTTCTGGAGTGGCAGTTGTCTATGAGTTAAGTGCGCCCTAGGGTGCCCTTTTTTCCTAGTTAAGAGCGCTCCTTCCCCCACAAAAAGTGCGCTCCAGACCCGTACCTCTCTGTTTTTGTTGCACTCATGTTTTTTCATAGTGTGCACCCCATAACGCCTCTGTCCTTCAGGAAAAAGCACCTTGAGACTGACATTTAATCCTCTAATCCCTCCCGCAGGGGTGTAGCTCAACCAATGTTTCGCTTGATATGAAGGAAATGTTGTAAATGGAGGTCACGAGTTCAAATCACCCCGGCTTATCCGTGCTCCATGCTTGTGGGATGTGTGGGTGCACCTAGGGGTATAGTGGTAGTGGACGGGATTGGATCCCTAGACCCCATGTCACGCGAGTACCAGCCCCTTCCTAGTTGTCGATTCCCCTAGTTTAAAAAACAAAAAACCTCTAAGTCCTTTATTTGTCCCATTTCAAGATTTGGATTGACTGTTTGGTTGCATATTTGACTTATTGCAGCATGATTTTTACTATCTCTGCTTGTTCATTTCAGCATAATCAGTCTCTCTTATTGATTCCTAGCAGTATATTTCAGTTTGAAACAAAATAATTTCAATTCAATTTCTTTCAAGTTATTAGTACTCTTCATTTCTTGCTCATCTAACATAGTTATACACACCACTTGTACACCCAATCACACCCTAAAGATCAAAGTGAGACCAAATTTTTTAACTTAACAAAAATATAACCCCACTTGGGGACCAAAAATAATCTTATAGCTAGGTAGGGCACTTGTAACGTCCCCGAATCCGATATGCTATTTACACAAATCTAATTTGGCAATTTCACTACCTAACAATTAGATCACATGGGCAATGCAACTGAGAGTGCAAAAAGTGCACGGTAACCACTAGGGGGATGTTTAATGGCTAGGAAGCCATGATTTTGATGACATGAGTCATCTTACGGTCACAGACACTTGAGGAAAGGTGGACTGTGAGGTGGACTAGTTAACTACTTATGTTTATAAGTTTTCGGTTAGTTTTGAGAACGTTGCGGAAGTTGCTACTCTTTGTCGTAATGCATTTATACACCCTAATGGCCTATCTGTTTCTACTTTGCTGCTACGTATTAAATGTTGTTGCTTAAGATTAAGAAATTCTTTTGGATACAATGGATATCCGAGCCTCGGCATAGCACGCCAAGAATGAGGCTATTATGCTTCTAAACCAAAAATAAGTTAAGTATTATTTTTGTCCAATATTCTTTAAAATTTTCAAGAAGGCATGATAAGCCACTAGTAGTTACAAATAAGTAAAACTAGCAACACTGTGTGAAAAGTATAATTACTAGAAAAAGGTCTACGTATCTCTCTCTCTCTCTCTCTCTCTCTCTCTCTCTCTCTCTCTCTCTCTCTCTCTCTCTCTCTCTCTCTCTCTCTCTCTATATATATATATATATATATATATATAGATGAAAGATAAATAAATAATTATCTATTTAATAAAGTTTCCAAGAAGGGTTTATTTATTCTTTAAACACGAAAATATATTGGTTCATATGTATACATACATATATGCCAAAGATAATTAATTTGTAGCATTCTGAGATAATTCCTTTTATCAGCGAGTTTAAAATGGACTTGATGCCGATTGTATATTTCAAAGGTATCCATATGGATATTATAAATGTTATGAAGGAATATGGACGTAGCATAAAAATATTATTATTATTATTTTTATTGTTATTATTGTTGTTATTATTATTACTTTGGATGGTTAAATCCAAGTTAGTTATATAAGTTATAATGCTGTGATATAATTAATAATGCAATTAAGCTGAAGACGTTATATATATATAGTATTACAGGAGGCACTATGTCGGGATATTGGAAGAGTAACGCTCCGCCACTTGGCCATTCCTTCTTTCGTGTGCGTTAAGGGAAGAAAGGATGGGCGAAGATGTATTTATGTTGGTGACAGTGCAGAAGAGGGGGGGGCTATGGGAAGCGGACGGCTCCCACCCTATGCACATTTCGTTTGGGCAGTGAACCCTTTTTCTTGATGGATGCGAGACCCCAATGGTTTATGGCTTCATGGTCTGAAGAGGGGAGGAACCCATCTCATTACTGCTGCGTGGATGTGCAAGGGCGTGATCCCTGTATCTCTCTCACTTCGTTTTTATAATGGTATGATGACTATCACATAGGCCTACTTCGATTTGTTGTTGCACTAAAGGGGAATCACTTGTTCTCCTACTGTGTGAGGATGTTGCTGATTATTTAAATGATCATTATGGTTCATTATCTATGCTGGTGTTTATTATATGATTAAAAAGAAACCCTTACTTGTTGCCCCTAGAAGCTTGGCGATTTCCCATTGAGGAGATCGACCCCAGGGTGGAATGCCCATGATCTTTGCACTTGTAGAATGGCTGCAAGGGATTTGGGGCGTGAAAGGAGAAGGGACGGACCCCCTGGGAGGAGTCTGATCCCTGTAATACTTCTATCAGATATACAATATAATTATATATTGCTGCTATGTGCATGAGTTCTGGAATATCTTTGTATTGTTTATGTTTTACTGCCATCGTGTTTTCTTAGAGTATGATTCCTTGCTACAACCAGTGATCAAGTTTTGGATCTCTGTAATTTTGCATGCTACACTGAGTTAAGGGAAGGGGCGGCCAATATGATCCTGAACCCCATATGTTTTTCAGTTTAAAATATTTTATATTGCTGATTCACATTTATATAACCATTTGATCGAAATTCATATGTTGCAAAGAGTTTGGGAAGGGACGGCTAGTATAAGCCCAATCCCCATATGTGTGCCATCTTAAAAACATTTTATATTGCTGGTTTTGCACTGTTAAAAGTTGATCCATGTGTGCTAGTGGTTGATTTATATAACGCTGTAGATGTTGTATTTTGTGGAGGAATTGATTCGGATTAGGGGGCGAAAGATCCCTTTACAAGCCGGTATTGTTCCGCCTGTTGGCATTTGTGTTGATGCATATGATTGGAATGGGAAATATCCCTTTACAATCTAGTTCTGTTTTCATATATTTTGTATGGGCTTTCTTATAGTTGATGGGCATTGGTTGCATTACGCAGGGGTTTGGGGAAAGAACTCCCTGTCGACCATAGTATATAAATTTATATAATTTAATATGCTCTTTTTATGCATTAAGTAGAGACTTGAAAGCCGATCCCTATCTTGGGGAGGAAGGATCCCTATATATTCCTTCTAAAGGTTATGTATGTTATATACTGAGTGATATTAATTATTGCATCCATAGATTCTTAATAATATGTATGGTATATACTGAATGTTATCAGTTTGAATGCACATAAGTTTGGGCAACCTGATATTTCGATCAGGTTGGGGAATTGTTAGCAGGGACATGCTAACATACTACTAGTTATAGGGATTATATTTTCTTATATAATCGCTGAATGATAATCTATACTGTTTCATGTGTACAAATTAATGAGCACATGAAGCTCATGATGGAAAATGCCTTCTCAATTGAAAAGAGTAAAATGAAACCCCATCTACTTTTGATACTAGTATAATGGGCAAGAGAAAGCCTACCGAGGTAGCTCAATCATATAGCAAATGAATAATTAATTATGAAACTATGCTGAAATAACAAAGTTATCATCAACCTAGTGGTTCACCGTGCTCAGCTCGGGGGTGGTCTTCGGATGGACTAAGTAGAAGCCATTGAAGTACCTATGGTTGGGTGGAAAGTTGCAGCTACCCAAGAATTTGCCCTTAATATATTTTTAGCTAATGCATGTTATTTAACGATGCTTTTATATATCCTGAATGAAGTGCATTTGTATATTGTTGTTTATTCTACACATGAGCATAATGTTACAGACGCACCTTGTCAAGCAAGTATTATCCTAGGTATCAGGTCATGGCGGAGTGAGCATCCAAGCAAGTTTGAAAGAGAGACCATGTTGGTGCGTCCCTAAAGAGCCAAGTGATCAGATAAGTAGACTTGATATATTTACTGTACAAAGTCATGTTATTGAAAAGATTAAGGTGAACCATATGTTCCTCTTCCTATCTGGGTAACACCAAACTTGTAATTTGTAATGTAATGTGGAATTATATCTTAAAACATTCCTTGAATGATTTAACTGTTATTAGAGGTTGTCTTTACTCATTTATTAATGTTGAATACACCTTCTCGATGTGTCGCAAGATGTTCGAAATAAAAGAAATAAAAATGAAAACAAAAACAAAAAAAAATTTACCCCATACTCCATGGTCGATATTAGGTATGTTACAAAGTGGTATCAGAGCCGATGTTTCAGCACTCGGGACTGATTGGGCTCAGCATGAGGTATGGAGATATAAAGTGAGGTAACACTACCATGTTCCATTCTTTTATCATACTAGTATTCTGCACTTAGATATAGTACTCCAGGATTAGCATTCTCCTAATAAGATTGTATGGTCTCTTGGATAAAAGATAGAGACACAATCACACAATAATTAAAGGGGACTTTATGGAATGCATGATAAATTTGTGCTATCCTAAAGCAATGAATTGTTTGGTTATTAAGTATTTAGACAATATAGTAGACGGTGAATCCCTTTTTGCATATTTATCCTATGTAAGGAAAAGTTTGTTAAGAGTATGCTTATCTTGGATGACTAATAAATTGGCGTTTTGTATCAAGATCAAGAGAAATGTTTCGATCCATCTTTCTTGTATAAATGAAAATATGGAATTATATGGTGAGGTACGTTATCACCTACTCGACCAACATAATTGTGGAACTGTAAGGATAGGGTCATGCTTGGGTTTTGTGTTGGTGTTATGTACTACATGTGGACGTATAGGAGAAATGGAATTTGGATTATGATTTAACCCTTGATACATTCAGAAAGGAATGAAAATGTTCTTCAGAATCTCTTTGATAAATATATAGAGATATGAATAAATGGTTTTACAATAGTCTTGTAAATCTGAAGATGCAAGTTAAAAACACTGGAATAGTGATAGAATTGTCATTTGAATTATTGAAAAGGTTGTAAACTTATCATAGGGAATAAGCTATTACACCTCATAAATGAAAAGGGAACAATCAATGCTACGTGCTAACATTGCAGCTTATGACCGCAAGATCCGCCAAATAGGTTGCAAGACAAAGGGCATGATGCATTTTATGCATAAAGTATGGTAAGCATACTGTAAGAGTCTGAATAAAAATCAGGGACTCATGAAGAGATATACTCAGTACATGAGTAAGATAAGTAAATAGGTGAACCTATTGGTTATCAAATTATGTCGCATGTTGTGGTGACTAATGGAACTTTCAGGTTATTGCATCTTGTTTAAATAGAAAAGATCTTTAAATCTATGATAAAGTTGCAAAGAACTATGATTATGTAAAGTGTCATGTGATACGAAAATATTATTTTTCTTTTGTGATTGACACTTGAACTCCAAGATGATATAGCTAATATAACTATTTGGTTTATGTATGCGAGGAATTGATCAGACGAAGTAAGGTCTTGGCATCCCAGTACGAAGCTAATCCATGGCGAGAGGATCGCTAAAACCAAAAGGATTTTTCCCAAAAGCACCGCGGGCCATGATAGTGGCATTAGAGCCACAGTGTGAACCAAGAATTCCATAATACAATGCTATGGGACATTGTTGCATGCACATGAGACAATGTGACTAGAGAAGCAAAAATATTGAGAGCATCAAAAGAAATTAAAATATAACTCTACACCTAATTAAAAAATAAATAAATTAAAAAAAAAAAAAATCACCCTAATAAGATAAGCAGAGGCGCCCTGCAAATTAAAATGAAGCTAACATGAAATAAAGCTAACTTAAATAAAAGTCTAAACAAAGAATAGGAACAAAGAAGGAAAGTAAGTTTGTTTCACATATTTGAGTCAGCTGGACATGGATTGAACACGAGAAGTGTTTTGGTAGGAGTACTACCAATTTATTGAAGGAGGAATTGAACACGAGAAGTGTTTTGGTAGGAGTACTACCAATTTATTGAAGGGGTTATTGGACACGAGAAGTGTTTTGGTAGGAGCACTACCATTTGCATGCAATGCCCTGTGAGGTAGTGAAACACGAGATGTGTTTAGGTAGGAGTACTACCAAATTGCAAAAGCACTGCAATACCCTATGAGGGTGTGTAAAGGCTGATTTCGGGGTTCAGAGACTTAAAAGTCCCCTGGCCACTCCAGGAAACTCAGGGAGCACTGAGGGAGTGTTTGGGTTGTCTGCTATAATCATAAGTTTTCTGGGACTCAAGCGAGAAGGCTTGAGGGGAAAACAATTTCCTGGTCTCAAGTGAGAGGCTTGAGGGGAAGAAGAGAATTCCTGGGCTCAAGCAAGAAGGCTTGAGGGGAAAACAATTTCCTGGACTCAAGTGAGAGGCTTGAGGGGAAGAAGAGAATTCCTGGACTCAAGAAAGAAGGCTTGAGGGGAAAAAGAAATTTCCTGGACTCAAGCGAGAAGGCTTGAGGGGGAAAACGATTTCCTGGACTCAAGCGAGAGGGCTTGAGGGGAAAAATAATTTTCCAGGACTCAAGTGAGAAGGCTTGAGCGGAAAAAGGACGCACATGGACTACTTTATTGCTGACCTTGAGATAGAGCCTCTCGAGTTTAATATCTCCAACCAATTTTTTTTTTTCGATTTCCTTTTACTTCCTTTTCCATGCTTTTGTTTGGTTTTTCTGACCTTGAACAATAATGGAATTTAACAAATATTTAAATAGAAGAAAAATCAATGCTGATCATTCTGAACTGCTTACCCTCAAGTTCTTCCTAAGGTTTAGAAGGATATTAGTGTTGCAATGCCACTTACTTAGCTACGGCTAACACCAATCTATGTTGATTGCAGGTACGCTCCTATTATCAGAAATTCCTTATGGCTCAGGTATAATCTGTTAACTTGGACACTTTCGTTGCTTAGTCACCGCATGGTCAATGGCCTTCAAAATGTAATCAAGAGAATGCAATGCCATCATCATTATGTTAAAAGGATGACATTCTACTTGCATAACCAATTGTCAAAACTTAGAGGGGTAACAAAACTCGATCACAAGGTTTTACCTCATTAGCACTCTAAACCAAATGGTGGGTTTGTCTACAAAGTTGCTTATCCTGCAAAGATGATTGAAGTTCTCCTATCTTATACAAGTTATACAAGAGGAGATGATTAGGAAAATTCGAATAAAAAATATCCGTTGAATTGTTCAAAGGGGTAATCACAAACATCCTCTTGGTTTTTCGATTAGACCATCGATACTACAAAGTTCATGGAAAACTTTGAATTATGAATCGTGTTACACCTTTGGAAAATGTAATAAAGCAACTTAAAAGTATAGTGTCGAACGTACTATGCAGAGGTTTTATTATCAATCAAACAGATTTTTAAACAAATGTGGTTGTACGATGCCGATGGTGTTTTCCAGGCCTGCCAGCGAAGTTCAATGAGTACAGGGCCATGTGACTCCATTAAAGGTGATTCAATGTAAGAGTGCCACCTACACACCTGAAGTGACTGGAAGGGTTTCCTCGTTTTCCAGAAAAAGTTGAACTCCACTAGCCTGATTAAATTATTCTCTGGTTTCGAGTTAGGGTTCTGCTATGGCGATAAGACTACAGCATCATGCTTCAGAAACAATTCAGGGGTTTTCTGCTGTGGAAAAAATTTAGAAGCTAAACTTTGTTTGTTACGGGCGACCATGAGGAGATTTCTCCAAACCCCAATGGAGTGATCACTCGCCCTTGGCTTACTCGGAGGTACGCTCAACCCAAGCTCATAAATTAGGTTCAGTTGGACTGTTTAGGAGTAGCAGAATACTAATAATAAATCTACTGGTGCTGGCAGGTAATCGAGATTGGAGTAATACAGTTCGAACGTGAGTCTTCTTGCTGGGTAAGTGGCATTACTTCCATTCCAGAAGTATCCGAAAAACTTGGGGAAGGGCCTTCTTCCAACATCATAGAGAAAAGTTGGTTTTTCATCCATGGCTGAGTTTGAAGTTTTGCTAGTTCGACCTGGATTTAGGGTTCTCTACTAATGTCGCAACAGGCATAAGAGAAATTGTAATAAGAAACCCTATGAATTCTAAATCGATTAGCATACTGGACTGTCAAGTTTTTGAATGTTTTATTATGTAATGAACTTTCAATCTTTTCTTTGTTTATCTGCATAAGGAACCGTCAAGTCTTTCTTGGTTCCCTGTATTTGAAAAACTTCCGGATGTCCTTAGATCAGAATCATTATTTCCAGAATTTTTCTTTATATAAAGTCTCTCGCCCTTGAATTCTTGCATGCGTGTAGAGCTCAACTGAGGATTCCACGATAAGTGCATTTTGACTGTTTCCAGTTTCGTTTTCCATACTGCTAGATGGTAAAAGTTATAAAATCCACAGGAATCATTTTTACTGTAAGTTATGCGTTTTCATTTGAAAGGGAATCTATATCTCCAGTATATACGATAAAAACAAAGGCATACTAACTTCAATCTCTTTTGATGAAATCATGGTAGTGAATTAAACCCCATCCCTGCACGTTGTTGGTCTAGGACAACCCAGACCCTATTTCCTTTATAATCTGGTTTATAATACTCTGTTTATACATTATCTAATACCTGTAAGTCTTGGGGATCCATGGCACCCTGGCTGGGAGTACTTATGGTTTTCCAATAATCGCACAAACCCTATATGTAGTTTGGATGGAAAAACAAATCAAAATACTGAATCGTTGTCTGAGGAATAAAATAATGTTCTGTTTGTTTCATGGGTGAGTTATTTACTCCAGGCCGTTGGTGATCTCTAGTTATCTGAACGGCGTTTTGAATGAAAACCCTAGTTATCTATGCTCGGTAAAACTCACAATTGAAAATCCTCTGTATATATATATATATATTTCATATATAAGATTTGCGATTTGATGAGAATGTATGTCGATCTCTGGCTCTGTTTCCTTAGGATCTGCATTGTGGATGGCAATCACGTTTTATTTTCTGTCTATGTATGGCTAAAAGGCGTTAAGCTAATATGTACGCCGCCTGTAAAAATGTTCTGTTGCTATCAAAGAAGATTTCGACCCATATAACCCTGAATCCTCTAGTTAGATATGTTTATATTACGAGGTCGGTAGATCCTGTTTTATGATGACTGCCGAGTAAGAAACACATGGATCTGCGTATTGATTATGCTGGGAGGGAGACAGTAGTACAAGTTACATTTTGATGCAGAGTAATTATGTGCATCCAATCCAGGAGATCATTGGCTTCTATGGAAGCGCTGCTAGGGTTACTATTGAACTAGCCATACTATCTTGCCTCCGGTTTCGATCTAGGTCTGTTTAGACATATGTATTTTTCAGAGTTTTAAAAACGAGTTTGGGGGGGGTTCTTACTTATGAAACCCTCCAATTTCGTAAACGTATAATGAAATGATGAGACTTAAGATAATTAGCAAATAATACAAATCAATAATCCATATTAAATTAACACAAATCAAATTTCCATTGAAATACTAAATACAGGCCCGACATCCTTTAACAGAATTAGAACACATTGCCTTTCTTATGATCAAACTACTTTTAACATATTTGGCCAAATAAAGCAATAAGAAATATTGAAGCATCTGAGCTTGGCAAAACCTGAAACTTGTAAACTGAATGTAGCAGGAACAACCACATTCCTCCCAACCATAGATTAGATACAAACGCCAAGTCTGTCCGTAATCACCCCCGAGCCAGATGCATGCACGAAAAGTGTGGAAAGTTAACCCTGTAAACTCAGTCACAATTCCAGAATCCCTTGCCTAACACAGAGTGCTCACACAGCAAGTCTAATCCTCTCCGGCATACTAAGCAGCATCCTGCCTCCCACATATGCCCCTGCTTTATAGTTTTTCCTAGGTCTTACCATTAGCAGCCAATTCCTCATGGAATTTTCGCAGCTAAGTAAATCCCTGATTTTCAGGGTGTGTCTAGTGTCTTAGATACACTTCTGACACCTGTTCTGGTTTCCCCAAGGTTAACTCTCACTTGTCCCCCACTTTTCCATGCATGATCTCCTCATTTAACTTGGCTGTTCCTGTTCATCCTTTTATTATTAAAACAATAATTAAAATTCAAAGTTGTTTCTTACAACAGTCCTCCTAGGACTTATTCGACAGATTTTTCATCTAGCCCCTTATTGAAATGAATTTCACAATGATAACAAAAACAAAAACATAATGTCTTATTGTTATTTGGGGAATGTCACATCCTTTCCCCCTTATTATGAACACTGTACTCAGTGTTCTAGTTTTCCTCCATCGGTTCTGGGAACAAATTCGGATACTTTTCTAGTATCTCACTTTCCAATTCCCAGGTCGCCTCCTAAGGACTAAAGTGCTTCCATTGCACCTTTACCTGAGCGATGGCTCGGTTCCGAAGTACTGTTTCTTTCTTGTCCAGAATGCGTAAAGGTTCCACTTGAAATTCGCATTCTGGAGCCTCCTGAATCAAATTCCAATCAATAATATGAGTGGGGTCATGAATATACTTTTTCAGTACTGAAATGTGAAAAATATTATGAATTTTTAAATGTGCTGGTAAAGCCAACTTATAAGCTACAGGTCCAATCCTCTCAAGTATTTGGAAGGGCCCACAGAATCGTGGTGTCAGTTTAGTGCAACTCCCTAGTCGGAGTGAGCTTTTCTTTGGTTTAACCCGCGAGTACACATGTTCTCCAACTGAGAATTCCTTATCCTGTCTTTTTAGGTCAGCATAACTTTTTTGGCGGTCCTGAGCCACCTTTAAATTTTTCTGCACCTTCTGGACTATTTGTTCCATATCCCGCAGCAAATCTGGTCCTACCAACAAACGCTCGACCGGGCTATCCCAGCTAACTGGGGTAGTGCACTTCCTTCCATAAAGAATTTCGAATGGACTCATTCTTGATGATGCTTGATACCCGTTGTTGTAAGCGAACTCTACCAGATGTAAATAGTCCTCACATTTGGTGGGTTTTTCCATGACGTACATTCTTAGCATATCTTCAATGATCTGATTGGTACGCTCAGTCTGTCCATCCGTTTCAGGGTGATAACTCGTGCTGAAATTAATTCTTGTTTCTAGACCTGCAAATAAAGATTTCCAGAATTTGGAGGTAAATTTTACATCCCTATCTGAAATTACCATCTTTGGTACTCCGTGTAATCTGAATATTTCTTTTAGAAATATTCCTGCAATATCTTCTTCCTTGTAGGTGGTTTTTACAGGAATGAAATGTGCAGATTTGCTAAATTTGTCAACCACCACCATTATAGAGTCATGTTGTCGCTGTGTTCTCGGCAAACCTGTGATAAAATCCAGTGAAATCACTTCCCATTTCCATTCAGGAATTGGTAATGGTTGTAATAAACCAGCAGGATGTCTATGGTCTGCCTTCACCTGTTGACATTCCAAGCATTTAGATAAATAATCAGCTAGATCAGTTTTTAATTTAGGCCAAAAGAACTGTTTTCTAAGGGCTGTTATCATTTTTTGATACCCGGGATGACCTGCAAAGGGGGGTTTGTGCATCTCATTTAGAATAAATAATTTAATTTCTGCAACATTAGGCATGTACATCCTATCTTTGAACCAAATCAGACCTTTCTGATCAATTCTGAAATCTGTCCCGTTCATGTTTACCTCATTTTTCTGAATCTTACTTTGCAGATTTATATATTCTGCATCCTGTTTGCTTGCCACCCTTATTTTATCCATGAGGTTACTCTCTGGTTGACTCATTATTATTTCGTACACCTCGTGGGTCCTTCGACTAAGTGCATCTGCCACCGTATTTTCCTTACCCTTTATGTGTTTTACCTCAAAGTGGAATTCACTTAAAAAGGCCATGCACCTTGCTTGTCTGGCATTGAGTCCTGGTTGATTAAATAAGTTCTTGACGCAAGTGTTATCTGTTAATAACAGAAATTTCTTTCCCAGCAGGTAGTGACGCCACATTTTCAGTGCGTGTACTACTGTCGTTAATTCCAAGTCGTGAACCACGTAATTGCGTTCATGCTCTTTTAGTTTTCGTGATTCATAACACACCACATGTCCGTCCTGGGACAGTACTCTTCCCACTCCCTCTTTACTGGCATCCATACAAACCGTGTATTCCCTACACGGGTCTGCTACCTTTAGAACAGGTGCCCTGGTCAGTAAATCTTTGAGTCACTCAAAAATTTCTTAACACTTGCAGGACCAAACAAACTTTATTCCCTTTTTCTGTAGTGAAGTAATGGGATAGGCGATCTTTGAGAATCCCTCAATGAACCTCCGATAGTAACCGGTGAGTCCCATGAAAGATCTAATATCAGCTACATCTTTCGATACTGGCCAATCCACTATGGCTTTTATTTTCTGTGGGTCGACCGAAATTCCTTCTTCAGAAATAATATGGCCTAAGTACTGAATTTCCTTTTTGAAAAATTCACATTTCTCCAACTTAGCATACAACGGATGATCCCTCAAGGTTTGTAACACTATTCTTATATGCTGTTCGTGTTCTTCCTTCGACTTGGAGTATATCAGGATATCATCAATAAAAATCAACACAAACTGGTCTAGATATTTGTTGAAGATACCATTCATTAAACACATGAATGTGGCAGGGGCGTTGGTTAGACCGAAAGGGATCACTACAAATTCGTAGTGTCCGTATCGAGTTCGGAATGCGGTTTTACTTATGTCTTCATTTTTAATTCGAATCTGATGGTACCTAGATCAAAGATCCAGTTTGGAAAATACTTTGGCTCCCCCTACTTAGTCGAACAAATCATTAATTCATGGTAAGGGGTATTTATTCTTAACAGTTACCTTATTCAGTTGCCTATAGTCAATACATAGTCTTAGAGTCCCATCTTTTTTCTTGACAAAAAGGACTGGTGCACCCCAAGGCAAGACACTAGGTCTTATATACCCCTTGTCTAGTAATTCTTGAATCTGAATTTTTAATTCTGTCAATTCTGGAATACTCATCCTATAAGGTACCTTTGACACTGGTGCGGATCCTGGTAAAAGTTCAATGGAAAAATCTATTTCTCGTTGAGGGGGTAACCCCGGTATTTCTTCTGGGAATACGTCTAGGAACACACCTAAGACAGGATGCTCTGCTATGGAAGCTTGGCTTCCATTGAGGAGTAAATCAGATACTCGTACAGCATAAATCTTGCATCCTTTTCTCATGCACTTCTTTAACTGCATAGCAGAAATCTGCCTAACAGAGACAGGTTTCTGTTTTCCATTCACTGTTCTTAGAGTTTGGTCTTCAACAATGTAGGTGAAGTTTTTGGTAAAGCAGTTCAATACTACTTTGTATCTTTCAAGC
The DNA here is from genome assembly GCA_027924585.1 of Larix kaempferi. Classification (NCBI taxonomy): domain Eukaryota; kingdom Viridiplantae; phylum Streptophyta; class Pinopsida; order Pinales; family Pinaceae; genus Larix; species Larix kaempferi. The sequence continues at coordinate 8,886,701 of BSBM01000259.1, read as the reverse complement.
CAATCCATACCTATTATCATGTCGTATGATCCTTAAGGTAACACATTTAAATTGATCTTTGTTTTGTGGTCTTGTATTTGAAGTTCACAATCATATATATATTCAGTTACCTTCCTCTTTGATCCTGTAGCTAACTGAACTAACCAGGGTTTTGGGTGCTTTACCTTGGTGAGTTGACAGTGCTCCATCATCTTGGGAGTGATGTAGCTTAAAGTTGCCCTAGGGTCAATTAAAATAGTACAAGTATGGTCAGAAATTTTACCTTCAATTTCCACAATTGCAGATTGATGATCTGCCTGTCGTTCTTCCAAGGCTGCATTAATTCGGTGGTAACTTTTCCCAATGTCTCCCACCGTGGATGCTTCTTGCATGTTATGCAGTACCTTGTTTGTTTCATTGTATCGGGGACAATTCCTGCGTAAATGAGCTTCACCACATTCCCAGCACTTCAGGGGTTCTTTAGGGATACCGACACTTCCTTTTATTCCCGAGTTAGGGGGTTTAAAAGTTTTCTGCTGAAACTGCTCATTCTTTGGAAATGAATTTCCTTGGAAGTTTTTGGGCATGTTCGTGAAGGGCGGGGGTTTGAAACCTTTCTTCCGCTGGTTAAACTTTTCCTGTTTCTTATCCTTCCATTCCTTAGTAGTATCATTTCTTTGTTTGTATTGCTCAAAACATAGTCTTGCTTTCCTCAGTGCTTCGTCTAAAGTTCTTGGATTGTCGAACTCAATTCGATCTTTATAGGACTGTGGCAGACAGCTTAAGAACCGCTGTACCTTGAATTTCTCTTCCTTTATATATGGAACGAACCGTAACAAGTCTAGGAATTTATTGATAAGATCTTCCATTGTCATTTGTCCCAGCTTCAATTCGTAGAATTCCTTAGTTTTTCTTTCATAATAACTTTCTGATAAGTACTGTTTCTTGAAATATTTCTTGAATTCTGACCATTCAAGGTTCTTTTCTTTCAGTCCCTGGGAAATCTTCAGGTCTTGCCACCATATGCTGGCCTTTCCCTTCAGATTATACACAGCCATTCTGACTTTCATATTGCTGGAGTAGTTGTAAATCTGAAAGTACTTCTTTATGTCCAGCAGCCAGGCTTCCGCTTCTTCGCCAGTTTTTGATTCTCCGTCGAAGTTGGTAGGTTTTATCTTTTTGAATTCACCCTCCAGGTGGTCAACCTTCCTCTTTCCCATGGTCTTATCTTGATGCTTAGATTTCTGGGTCTCATTGGAGGAATTTCCCTTTTTCTCAGCGCTTTCGTCAGTCTCTTCTTTCCTCTTCATATCCTCCTTCTGTTTTTTGCCATTATTCCTTTCGTGAAGACTCTGCAGCAAAATTTCGTTGATTTCTTGCTGTTTTTACTGAGCTTTCTTTAGCTGCTCATTGTCCGCTTTGAAGCTTTGTATATCTACGATCAAGCTCCTCATGGTTTCTAGTACCTGACTTGCTTCAGAATGTTCTTCTGTTCTTGCCTGTTCATTTCCTTCAGGCTCTTCTCCGTATTCCTCGTGCGAAGTCATCTGAAAAAACAACTGAAACAAATGCGTACAACATCCGAATACATTATTAGAAATTTTTATTTAAAGTGCAACAAAAGCTAGGTGTTTCCAAGGTGACAGGGTTGAATCTAGCTCTGATACCATTTGTAATATCTCCAACCAAATTTTTTTTTTTTGATTTCCTTTTACTTCCTTTTCCATGCTTTTGTTTGGTTTTTCTGACCTTGAACAATAATGGAATTTAACACATATTTAAATAGAAGAAAAATCAATGTTGATCATTCTGAACTGCTTACCCTCAAGTTCTTCCTAAGGGTTAGAAGGATATTAGTGTTGTCATGCCACTTACTTAGCTACGGCTAACACCAATATACGTTGATTGCAGGTACGCTCCTATTATCAGAAATTCCTTATGGCTCAGGTATAATATGTTAACTTGGACACTTTCGTTGCTTAGTCACCGCATGGTCAATGGCCTTCAAAATGTAATAAAGAGAATGCAATGCCATCATCATTATGTTAAAAGGATGACATTGTGATATCCCTCCTTTATGACCTATTTTGATCATTATATATATAGATATTGTTGCAAAAAGATTAATAACTAGTGGCGAGAACCATTAAAAAACTATTATATAAAGTTATAAATATAGTTGATTAAGTTCATAACTACAAGTTATGAATTATATCTATATTCTTGATACCTTTTGTTAAAAGAAGAATTTAGTATTTTGCGACAACCATCTCGGCGTACACATTGTTTAATTTCGATTTGAGATTTTTATGGAGAATCTTGAGGAAGTCTGTCTCTTTAAGTAAGAGCACCAAATCACCACGATCTACCACCACCGTCAAGCTGGAAGGGAGATTTAATTTTGGTTAATGGGAAGCCAAGTCCAAATCGAGAATATATTGGAGGTTAAATGCTACTAAAACTGGTTGTTAGAGCTTAACCACTCCACCTTCCCACGTCCTTTTATTTAACTCCAAGCTGGATGGGAGATGCCACCTGTCAGAGATTAAAACGCCATTTGTCAAGAAATTTCGGGACTACCGTCGAGTTAGAAATCTTTTTGAAGAGTAATGGTTAGAATCGAATGCTCAGTGGTTCAAGGGCGGCATTTCCAAGGAGGATGGAGGTATGACGAGCAGGCGGGAGATTGGAAAAAGGAATGCGATCCCTGGTAGTTATGATTAAGGGATCCCGGCGAGGGTTAGGGGCAGCGATTTGGCAAGTACAAGAAAGATCTATGGGCTTTTTGTGCGGGGCGGCCCAGAAATAGATGGATATATTTTAGTTAACACTGACTTGAAGGGGGGACCGGGGTTTTTTTGGTTAGCATTCTCTGTGCAGAAAAGGTTTCCCATCGAAGCTTCACCGAGGGAGGTAAGTTCCAGATATATCCATGCTTACGATTAGGTTGATCTTCCTTCTGGATTTTATTTGTTGATTACTAAATTTGAAAACATAGGTTATTGTTGCGTTTCAGTATGTTGTTGAAGTCAACTGCGTTATGACGTTTGATTATAGGCTCTGTAATAGGATTATGAGGGAAAAATTTGTTGTGAGAGGAAAGTCTGCGATTGATTAGTTCCAAGTTTCTTGATGCGAATGCTGTCTGTGATTGATTGGTTCCAAGAGCAAAGCTTTTCAAATTATTTTGCTTCTCCATTGAGCGGTTGCAGTCCGAGAAGCTCCTTTTATTGCTTTTGGCGTTGAGAATACGCTGAATCTGATTCCCTTTTCTGCGAATGCATTTGGTTGTATGTTATCGAGTTAAGTTCGATTCCCCGCAATGAATGTTGGTCGCATTCTAGTATGTATTTCGAGATTGGCTCGGTCCCCAGTTTTATATTATTGTTGCATTTGTATGCTATCATGTTAAAAGATCGATCCCCAGTTCTGAATGTCGTTTGTAGTTGTATGGAACGAGTTAAATCCCCAGATTGAATGTTGTTTCTACTAAGTTCATATCACCTCCGGTGGGGTCTGAGTAAGATATGACAAGTGCACCATTGATCTTGTCGTTCATTGGCTTGATTAAGGCGACCTCTCTGATTATAGAATGATCCGTTCCATTTCTGCTTTCTATCGATTCTAAGAACAAGCGTAATCTTTGTTGAAGCGATCTATGCATACACCTTTTGCATAGGGTGATCATTGTATTGCTGTATAGATACAGGTTGAAACAATCTACACACACACCTCTGCATAGTGTAGGATAAGGACACGTCCTTACTACCTATACATTAAAGGGAATTTCGTTGTTCTACATATGTTCTTATTAGTTACGCTGCCTGATGGTTTTGGTACTGATGTTGTGTGAATTATATCGTAGAGACTTTGTTTATACATCCATACTTACGATTGGATTGATTTTCTTTCTGGCTTTTATTTGTTGATGTAACATCTCCCTAAATCCGATGATGTTAGGATTTAGTGAATTGTTAAAGAAATTCCTTTCATCTCACATAATATAGATAAATAATCCACTAAGTAACATATTCTACTGATTCCCTATTCTTTCACTACATACATCAAACTCAACAAGATTTTCCTGCCGAAGAATTTATGGCATTTATAATTTATCCCATACAACATTTATAATTTATCAGATTCGTTTAAATGCAACATTTATAATTTATCAGATTCGTTTAAATGCAACATTTATAATTTATCCCATACATCTAAATACAACATTCCAATTGACAATACAATAAGCCAAAATTGAAACACACATGATCGAGACAAAGATATAGGTGGTTCACCCCGCCTGGGCTACGTCCACAAAGTCAGGTCATTTCTTGTAATATTCAAGTCAAGGGTTACATTCGGCAACACAATGTTGCTATTCTTCCAGCTTCTCCTCCAGAGAGAGATCAACAATAGACAACAACATTTCTTTGGCGCAAGGATTTCCTTATCCAAGGAAAATAACCAGTACCCAATTGCTATGCATATTTCCTTAAGAATGCAAAGGACAGAAAATGCTATAGTGATACATAAAAGGAAAGTATACAAACAAGCATTCCCTTTCACGCAGTGATTTCTTATTCACACAACATAAAAGTAGAGTTTTTTAACAATACAAAACTGAGTTTCAAGCATTCGCAAGTCTTTCGGGGCTCCCACAGATCTATGATGGCAGATCAAATAAAACATATAGCAAAAGTAAAACCACAACAACTTCAAGGATCAATACTGGTATAATTTTAACAACTGGAACAATGATCGATGCATCTTCTACGATAGGATCGACGCTGATTGACCCATAGATCTTTGCTGTAAATAACTATCATCACTTAAAATAACTGAAGAATATTCACGATGGAACATTTTTCACGTTGTTCCTTTCAATTCATTTATGATGCAAGGATTAAATAGAACATAGATCAAACAACCGACTAGCACAGGAAGAAAACACGCAGATGGCATCTACACCCTGTACTATCATTGCTTAAAGAACTGAAGCGGATTCACAATGGAACTATGTACAATAAGGACATATGCATGCATTAGCAATACTTATATAAAGTGATTACCGAAATCGGTATTGCCCATTGGTAGCACCTTTGATCAATTAATAAATAACCGTCATATGCAGGCAACATATCAGGAAATGAAATTACAATACCAGATAGTAATATTTTAAATGGAAATAATGCAACGGATATCCGATTCCTAACAATAATACGTGGAGATTTAACATGAATGTGATTCAAGGTAAATATCATACCGAATGGAAAATTCGTTTTCCATATAACCAAACAAAATATAAATAAGGAAACCCTTGATCTGGATCTCAGCAAATCCAGGACAGCAAAATATATAAACTTAAGAAGACCCCAGCTGGTTCAACTAAAATCATGACAACGTAAAGATACAGAGGTCACACCGTTCGGCTATCCTCGTGCAGTATGAATGGACGGAGTTCTAGCATATGTTAAAATATAAGTGACTTAACCCTTGCCGAGGACAATGCCCTCGCAAAACAGGATACAAAGTATCAACTGGTTCGTATTAATAATGTAGGGATCTCACCGCATGCAAACATTTCAAACTTGGAGACCAACATTTAAGCTTCCCTGTCCCCAGACTCGAAAAAGGCAGAGAGAATGCAACATGTAAAAGACATAACACTTAATACATCATATAACAAATTAAATGCAACCTGAACCTAATTCACTGCACGATTCCAATAGACAGAGCGTTTATTTCGAGGATAATACACAAAATGTCATATATCTAATGAAAAGAAAACTAAACCGAGTTCCAGATCAACTCCATAGACAGGGCGTCTTAATTTGAAAAAGACACAGTAAATCAAAATATAATAAAATGATTGAACTGAAACTAAATGCATTGTGCAGAGAACCACTGAATATGACCCTCTGTCAAACATCATACTGGAAAAGCGTCACGCAGAGTTAAATGACTTCGTCAGTGACACACAAAAAAAAATAAGATTTAACACCGGACTTCCATTCCAATGTAGATCTACACTATAAAATATTTAAATGACGGGATCAGGCTTTCTCCACCGAGCTCAGCCCTCCCTTCCTGTGCAACCAAAAGAAGAACTACCAACACCTAAATAAATAAACCAAATCAAATAATGAAGCAATGGAAAAGGGGGGGGGGGGTCGATCTTCATTACAGAGGTATCTCCCAAGCTCACTGTCTGCGCAGCCCATGACTAAATAGATAAAACAAATAATGCGCAAAATGAAGGGATCGATAAAAAAAAAATCACAGCCATCACACATGAAAATATACGGAGCTCGCTTCATCCAAATGAAAGCTACAGAGAAGAATAAAATACATTCATTACTGTACCCATAACGTAGCCACAAGAAACCTTTGACCCTGACAGAAGGGTCAGGATCCACCGAGCCATCTTGTCCCTTCAACGCAGCAATCCCCAACTTATTGACCTTCTTCTTTTTCCTTTTCCCCTCAAGAGTTCTCCCTTCTCCCTAAAATAGGTGCGTTTGCCCTTCGGGTGTCCACCCAAAAGACCGCCATTCCAGACGGTATCCCCCTTTTTGAGGGCTCCATCACTTAAAACAACAACCGAACAAGCATCAACCCGCTCCGAGGAAGATACGTGGAAATTTAAGATGGTAGTGTTCTGATTTGAGAAAATATCTCTCTTAAATGTAGATCTCCAACTAAACGTAATGGGGGAAATGAAAAGGTGTCAAGAAAAAATATTCCATCATGGAGAAAAAATCGTTACTCTATTTTTAGACATCTCTCTTGTGACAGGTGGCAAAATTGGTAATGGAAGTGCTCCAGGGAACAAACTCCCACTAAAAGTTCAATGCTCCACTAATGTAGCGATTTTATGTTCCAGTAATGGAAGTGGTGGAGACAACACACTCCCCAAATATCCAAGGATGATGCCCTCGAGGGAGGCATTGTAACGAACACCATTACTATACCAACTCCACTCCAGTTCTATTAAATGAAAGAAGATTTATTTGATCGAATTGTCTCCCCTGCTCATAACACATAGATGTTGATGTATTTTTAAGGCTTGTGCCCTCTATTCATATTTAAATAATATTTGTTTCTTCTTGACTTTATAAATTATTCTATGATAATTGTTTAAAGCACTTTTCCCTCATCTACCATGTAGAGATAAAATATCTATACTTTCTTCTAAATATATCATTATAAATATATCATTATGGTTTAATCTTGTTTAGAATAACTTAGGCCATAATATCTTAGCTAAATTACTTAAGGTGAATAGTAATCCTACCAGGACGACTTATATCCTCACCTATCATAATCTGATAAGTCAACACCTGCTTCATACTAGATTATAAAATTTATTTGATAACTCTTACCGTATATGCATCTATATACTTAATAATAAACCTTATATCAATCACAATTACTCCTAATGTTCCCTTATAATACATGTAAGGGCCACTTCCAAATTACGACATTTTTACAAAACAATAGGATACAAAAAGAGAGGGATATCACATCCTCCTCCCCTTAAAAATAACACCGTCCTCGGTGTTGATATATTCGAATAGTTCATCCTCTCTTCTTGAGTCACCTTTCTGCTTGCTTCATCATTTCTATTTTTACCTTCTTTGGTCTTTCATGAATTTCTCGCAAGTCACTATCAATCACCCTGCATTTTTTTTTTTTTTTTTTAAACCGAAATTCAAAGAAACCGTAAAATTATCATCAACTTCACAATCAAACTCATATTCATAAATACTCAGTCATTTATTGTAACATAACATTTGCAGTTTATGGAATGTATTTAGTCATTGTTTGTGCTTTTATTATCACAAGCACACATAATTCCGGTGATCCAGGAATGTAGATTATGAACTTAATCACAACCAACCATTCACTTGATCCATAAAATTCTTGTCTAACACCCGAGTGCTCATACAACAATCATTTCTCTCATGTCTTGCCTAACATCTTAGTGCTCACGCAGCAAACATTTCTTTCATGTCTTGCCTAACACCTTAGTGCTCACGCAGCAAACATTTCTTTCATGCATACTAAGCAGCGTCCTGCCTCCCACATATACATTTTCTTATAGCTTGCCTAGGTCTTACAGCCAGCCGATTCTCCGAGAATCCTAGTGGCTGTTCAATCCCTGATTTTAGGGAGTATTTCAAATGCCATTACGACACTCTTTACACAATTCCCCTCAAGCCTTCTCGCTTGAGTCCCGGAATTTATTTCGATAACCAATCATTTATTAATTCTTACAATTTTTTTTTTTTGTAAATTACAATATGTCTTGTAATAACGGTAAGTAGTTTCACTTATTTGCTTATCATTCATGATATGTAGCACACATCAATCACCAAATCAGGTTTCGTGCCATACTGTAATCCATGCTATAATAAAAGGTAATCACTTTCTCTTGAGCGATTTTGTTCTGCTCACCTTCGCCAATGGACTTATAATCCACGTTTCTTTTTGTCGATCACATTGGTCGTAATTATGATAACATCCTGAAAATGTTAGTGACTAAACAACATAATCCATTGTTAATCCCTGGTTATAAGTGTCTCGAAATATGACCAGTAAATAAGATGCATTTAAGTGAATCATTACTTACTCTTGAGTGGTTAACTCAGCTATTAATCCGCGGGAATAGTCACTTCCATTTTGATTTGTTATACTCATAGCGAAAACCTGCAATGTTAGTTCATAACCGCTATACCACATTTATTTATAGGAATATTAATAGCACTGACACGTCTTTCACTTGTATATTCCTTATCGACTCCTACTAAAAATAAAATAAAATCATTCGAGTTTTACACAAATGCTCATGAGTGATAAGCTAGATATGTATGGACTCAAGTTGTGATTCTACCTATAGTGTCATCAGTGAGATAATATAATTTAACCACCCAAGATTTATAACTTGCGTCGAGGTCTTGTTGACAAGGCGACATATACCCGCATAATATATTACGCTCTTCCACAAGTTCAACCGAGTTTTTGACCATCTGTCATAATAACATAACCAAATATTGTAAGGAGGTTTTTCTTCTATGTATAAAAATAAGAAAGTCATCCTTCATACTACAATCTCCGCATGTGGTTATCTAACATAAACATTATTTCCACACTAAGCATAACCAACTCAATTAATCGGACTACATAATGTCTTAAAATACATTCTTCCTTATTATGGGCATTACGATCACTTCACCTCAATCCTTTTCCTTTACTGTATTAAGCACCCATTCTTCTTGCATATGCCAACATCATGTTAGTAACAATAAATCGTCTACATATGTACTTGCATATATTTTTCTAAGGATAATCACATACCTTTATGGGGGAGACCGCATATCGCTTTATCGTATGGCCCTCCTTTGCCAAGGTGCACGTTTAACTTACATTAATACACATTAGTAATCCTCTCCATATCATATAATCTATATATCAAAACGAAACAGATTATCAAGGTATCCATGCATATAACATAAGTCTTAATCACACAAAAGTATAATCCTTCTGTCAACCACTCCGAGTATCCCAACATTCTTAGTAAGGATTGCCGAGATAGAATATATATATAAAAATAGAATCCTACAGTTTCATCACTTACAATAACTTTGAATATCTAGTGCGTATTCAATATTAACCATCTTATCTACCATATCATCTGTTTCGTACGTAAAATAAAGCATAGACGTAAGGACACATACTAACATTTTAAGTTGGAACCATCGCCTATAACATTCAATATAATGCACCAACATCTTCCATATCTTCTACTTATCAAGGGCTAAGATCAATATAGCTCCCTCAATAACATTTTGTCCATTCTTATATTCGTCTTTCAATCAATCCTCCACTGTAAGACGTCTATTATTCTAATTCCGAGATCGTTAATAAAATGAAAATTTTCTTTCTATATAACAGATAGCCTACATATAGAATTTCAGGGCTTACTCCCTTAGTACAATTTATGTATCTTCTAACATGATAAGGATTATCTCAATCCTACAATATCATGTACATAATTAATACAATCAATTCAAAATAAGTGCGAGAAAATCAATAACCAAGTAATTCATGACCAATTTATAGTCATTCATATAATGACCTAATTGCACCTTACTCATTTCATAATTCATATACTATATCAACTTTTCTAAGTGCTTCAACCCTTTAACCTATACCTACATATTTTATATGTCCTAACCATTGTCCATTCAACTCTTATAATTCGATATACTTGCTATCATGCCTTCATTTGTACACTCACATTTCCAAGCCTTAAAACATTTCTAAACATCATAATACACAATTAAAGCAATCAAGTACTTATGATGAATGTCTATGACTTGACCCATATAAGTACTAAAACCTTACTCGTGGCATCAATCGACCGGGTAGGAGTGTACATCTTTCATAGGGTGAATGATCCTAATTATGCTTATACAGCCCTCATGAACATTCAAGGCTCCTATGTTACTATCCTTTTGATCAATATACATGAAATATTAACAAGATCACTAAGATAAAGATAGGAACATAGTCTAATTAGTATAATCATTTTCAAAGAATACTTTCTTGTCATTCAATGGAATTGCATGAGAAGATATTCGTCCTCTAATATTTATTAATACAGGATCATTTTAGATACGAAATAAAACATACAAACTGCTCACTCATCGACAATGCCTTTCCTTTAGAATGCTTCAACAAGTGGAGTATACTTACTTGCGATTTAGAAGACATCTTGTTGATTACCTTCTGCTGATTCTTTAGAACATAAATCCTTTGTTTGCGTCTTATCGATGGAGTTCCCTTGACGAGCTTATATTATTTCTTCAACTGAGCCCAACTAAGCCCAAGTGTTTGCAACCTGTGCTTTGATACCATATGTAACATCTCCCTAAATCCGATGATGTTAGGATTTAGTGAATTGTTAAAGAAATTCCTTTCATCTCACATAATAAAGATAAATAATCCACTAAGTAACATATTCTACTGATTCCCTATTCTTTCACTACATACATCAAACTCAACAAGATTTTCCTGCCGAAGAATTTATGGCATTTATAATTTATCCCATACAACATTTATAATTTATCAGATTCGTTTAAATGCAACATTTATAATTTATCAGATTCGTTTAAATGCAACATTTATAATTTATCCCATACATCTAAATACAACATTCCAATTGACAATACAATAAGCCAAAATTGAAACACACATGATCGAGACAAAGATATAGGTGGTTCACCCCGCCTGGGCTACGTCCACAAATTCAGGTCATTTCTTGTAATATTCAAGTCAAGGGTTACATTCGGCAACACAATGTTTCTATTCTTCCAGCTTCTCCTCCAGAGAGAGATCAACAATAGACAGCAACATTTCTTTGGCGCAAGGATTTCCTTATCCAAGGAAAATAACCAGTACCCAATTGCTATGCATATTTCCTTAAGAATGCAAAGGACAGAAAATGCTATAGTGATACATAAAAGGAAAGTATACAAACAAGCATTCCCTTTCACGCAGTGATTTCTTATTCACACGACATAAAAGTAGAGTTTTTTAACAATACAAAACTGATTTTCAAGCATTCGCAAGTCTTTCGGGGCTCCCACAGATCTATGATGGCAGATCAAATAAAACATATAGCAAAAGTAAAACCACAACAACTTCAAGGATCAATACTGGTATAATTTTAACAACTGGAACAATGATCCATGCATCTTCTACGATAGGATCGACGCTGATTGACCCATAGATCTTTGCTGTAAATAACTATCATCACTTAAAATAACTGAAGAATATTCACGATGGAACATTTTTCACGTTGTTCCTTTCAATTCATTTATGATGCAAGGATTAAATAGAACATAGATCAAACAACCGACTAGCACAGGAAGAAAACACGCAGATGGCATCTACACCCTGTACTATCATTGCTTAAAGAACTGAAGCGGATTCACAATGGAACTATGTACAATAAGGACATATGCATGCATTAGCAATACTTATATAAAGTGATTACCGAAATCGGTATTGCCCATTGGTAGCACCTTTGATCAATTAATAAATAACCGTCATATGCAGGCAAAATATCAGGAAATGAAATTACAATACCAGATAGTAATATTTTAAATGGAAATAATGCAACGGATATCCGATTCCTAACAATAATACGTGGAGATTTAACATGAATGTGATTCAAGGTAAATATCATACCGAATGGAAAATTCGTTTTCCATATAACCAAACAAAATATAAATAAGGAAACCCTTGATCTGGATCTCAGAAAATCCAGGACAGCAAAATATATAAACTTAAGAAGACCCCAGCTGGTTCAACTAAAATCATGACAACGTAAAGATACAGAGGTCACACCGTTCGGCTATCCTCGTGCAGTATGAATGGACGGAGTTCTAGCATATGTTAAAATATAAGTGACTTAACCCTTGCCGAGGACAATGCCCTCGCAAAACAGGATACAAAGTATCAACTGGTTCGTATTAATAATGTAGGGATCTCACCGCATGCAAACATTTCAAACTTGGAGACCAACATTTAAGCTTCCCTGTCCCCAGACTCGAAAAAGGCAGAGAGAATGCAACATGTAAAAGACATAACACTTAATACATCATATAACAAATTAAATGCAACCTGAACCTAATTCACTGCACGATTCCAATAGACAGAGCGTTTATTTCGAGGATAATACACAAAATGTCATATATCTAATGAAAAGAAAACTAAACCGAGTTCCAGATCAACTCCATAGACAGGGCGTCTTAATTTGAAAAAGACACAGTAAATCAAAATATAATAAAATGATTGAACTGAAACTAAATGCATTGTGCAGAGAACCACTGAATATGACCCTCTGTCAACATCATACTGGAAAAGCGTCACGCAGAGTTAAATGACTTCGTCAGTGACACACAAAAAAAAATAAGATTTAACACCGGACTTCCATTCCAATGTAGATCTACACTATAAAATATTTAAATGACGGGATCAGGCTTTCTCCACCGAGCTCAGCCCTCCCTTCCTGTGCAACCAAAAGAAGAACTACCAACACCTAAATAAATAAACCAAATCAAATAATGAAGCAATGGAAAAGGGGGGGGGTCGATCTTCATTACAGAGGTATCTCCCAAGCTCACTGTCTGCGCAGCCCATGACTAAATAGATAAAACAAATAATGCGCAAAATGAAGGGATCGATAAAAAAAAAATCACAGACATCACACATGAAAATATACGGAGGTCGCTTCATCCAAATGAAAGCTACAGAGAAGAATAAAATACATTCATTACTGTACCCATAACGTAGCCACAAGAAACCTTTGACCCTGACAGAAGGGTCAGGATCCACCGAGCCATCTTGTCCCTTCAACGCAGCAATCCCCAACTTATTGACCTTCTTCTTTTTCCTTTTCCCCTCAAGAGTTCTCCCTTATCCATAAAATAGGTGCGTTTGCCCTTCGGGTGTCCACCCAAAAGACCGCCATTCCAGACGGTATCCCCCTTTTTGAGGGCTCCATCACTTAAAACAACTACCGAACAAGCATCAACCCGCTCCGAGGAAGATACGTGGAAATTTAAGATGGTAGTGTTCTGATTTAAGAAAATATCTCTCTTAAATGTAGATCTCCAACTAAACGTAATGGGGGAAATGAAAAGGTGTCAAGAAAAAATATTCCATCATGGAGAAAAAATCGTTACTCTATTTTTAGACATCTCTCTTGTGACAGGTGGCAAAATTGGTAATGGAAGTGCTCCAGGGAACAAACTCCCACTAAAAGTTTAATGCTCCACTAATGTAGCGATTTTATGTTCCAGTAATGGAAGTGGTGGAGACAACACACTCCCCAAATATCCAAGGATGATGCCCTCGAGGGAGGCATTGTAACGAACACCATTACTATACCAACTCCACTCCAGTTCTATTAAATGAAAGAAGATTTATTTGATCGAATTGTCTCCCCTGCTCATAACACATAGATGTTGATGTATTTTTAAGGCTTGTGCCCTCTATTCATATTTAAATAATATTTGTTTCTTCTTGACTTTATAAATTATTCTATGATAATTGTTTAAAGCACTTTTCCCTCATCTACCATGTAGAGATAAAATATCTATACTTTCTTCTAAATATATCATTATAAATATATCATTATGGTTTAATCCTGTTTAGAATAACTTAGGCCATAATATCTTAGCTAAATTACTTAAGGTGAATAGTAATCCTACCAGGACGACTTATATCCTCACCTATCATAATCTGATAAGTCAACACCTGCTTCATACTAGATTATAAAATTTATTTGATAACTCTTACCGTATATGCATCTATATACATAATAATAAACCTTATATCAATCACAATTACTCCTAATGTTCCCTTATAATACATGTAAGGGCCACTTCCAAATTACGACATTTTTACAAAACAATAGGATACAAAAAGAGAGGGATATCACAGTTGATAACTGCGATTTGAAGTTCCAGATCTATCCATACTTACGATTGGGTTGATCTTCTTTCTGGCTTTTATTTGTTGGTAACTGCGATTTGTAAGTGTTATAGAGTTAGGTTCTCAGTGAGCGCATGCCTTATAGAGTTAAAATATTCGATTGAAGTTTAGTTCGAATATGTGGTTGATTCCTTTCCTTAAAAGGAGAACTTTAATTACATATAATGGACGCCCAAATTTTTGTGTGCATATTATATATTGAATGCAAAATTTGTAGTGTAGCATGTTTATATTAAAATTACGATCTCTATATTGGATTTCAGATTTGGAGGAAACTGAAAGCGAAGATATCTGTACTTTTGAATTTACTGGGTTTGTTTCCTGTATAGATAGTTATATTAGTATGCAGAATATCTAACTTATGAATGGACTAGAAATTGCTGATCCTCTATCTCAGGATTCTCGATTGTTATTATGAAATCATGAAATTTCATTCGATTACTTATGCTAGATAGCTAGGTAGTATTGCTGTACCGAAATTGACTTAAAATTTATTTATTGGTGTATATCATTATATGCTAGTCTCGATAGCGCGGGTGAATCCCCTGTAACGCTTCTGAGATAGGTTTGGATATGGGAAGATACTCTCCATTTCAAGAGAGACGATGAGGAAATTAGTATGGCAACAACCAAAGTTGCAGCTTGTAAACACTATGTTCTCAGAATGAATAAAGATGCACACACTTTTGTGGACTAGCCCGTGTACGGGTGAACCACGTTACTTTTGTTCTCCTGTGTATGACTTAATTTTGCATATGGGTGTACTTGTATTGAAATCAAATGTTTTTAGGTGTACCTTGCAAGTTATGTGTTTATGCATTGATATGTTGATTATTTATTTGGTAATAATGCATTTCTTGGATTTGTCTCATATGAGTCATTTGAAACCCATTTGATAAGAAAAATCAAGTTAGAAATCTTTGTACGTATACACAATGATGAATGGGTTAGTTGCTATCAATTTCAGGACTATGGGAAATAATTGATCAAATATAAATTGTCCACTTACTCATATAACCGTCCAACGGGTGATAAAGAGATTTCATAAAATAGGTTGTATTACATATTTAGAGTTGTGAATACGGCTGAATTTCCTAAAGTGTTGTGATAATTGTCGTTGGGACAGTTAAGTAATTATTGAACGAATGTGATTTACTTGGATGTTGTATTTTGTTTTAAAAATAGTAATTTTAAGATATTAAACTTTATACTTCCGCATAGCAATTATGGACAATTAAACCACTTAGAAAAATCTTAAATTTTTACGAAATTTTGGGTACGTGACATATGGTATCAGAGCATTAGGTTACAACACTAGGGCCTAATGAGCTCAATATGCGATAAGTGAGTATGAAGGTTTTAAGTTTACTAATCAATGGTTTTCGTTTCATTTTGGATCCATGGATTGTATCGAAGGAGGGGAAGATGAATCTCCGAGCTCGACTTCAAGTTTCTCCCGCCAAAGCACAGGTTGCAAACACTCGGGCTTAGTTGGGCCCAGCTGAAGAAATAATATAAGCTGGTCAAGGGAACTCCATCGATAAGACGCAAACAAAGGATTTATGTTCTAAAGAATCAGCAGGAGGTAATCGACAAGATGTCTTTAAAATCGCAAGTAAGTATACTCCACTTGTTGAAGCATTCTAAAAGAAAAGCATTGTCGATGAGTGAGCAGTTTGTATGTTTAATTTCGTATCTAAATGATCCTGTATTGATAAATACTAGAGGATGAATATCTCCTAATGCAATTCCATTGAATGACGAGAAAGTATTCTTTGAAAATGATTATATTAATTGGACTATGTTCCTATTTTTATCTTAGTGATCTTGTTAATATTTTCATGTATATTGATCATAACGATAGTAACAAAGGAGCCTTGAATGTTCATAAGTTTATGAGGGCTGTATAAGCAAAATTAGGATCATTCACCCTATGAAAGATGTACACTCCTACCCGGTCGATTGATGCCACGAGTAAGGTTTTAGTACTTATATGAGTCAAGTAATAGACATTCATCATAAGTACTTGATTGCTCTAATTGTGTATTATGATGATTAGAAAAGTTGATATAGTATGTGAATTATGAAGTGAGTAAGGTGCAATTAGGTCATTATATGAAGGACTATAAATTTGCCATGAATTACTTGGTTATTGATTTCTCGCACTTATGCTGAAACGATTGTATTAATTATGTACATAAGATTGTAGGATTGAGATAATCCTTATTATATTAGAAAAATGCATAAATGGTACTAAGGAGTAACTCCTGAAATTCTCCTTATTGGCTAAATGTTATTGAGAAAAGGTGTAGAAGATGTTGTACATTATATTGAATGTTACATGCGATGGTTTCGATATAGAATATTAGTTTTGTGTTCTTACTTATTTGTTAAATGGGACATGTGACATGGTAGAGAAGAATGATTAGTTGAACTAATAAATATATAATAGATCTTCAAGGTTAATGTAAGTAATGTTACATAAAATATATACATATATATATATACTATCCAAACCATAGAGGGTTAGAAGAGTTGTAAAACTTTTATGCATGATTAACAAAGGGTCATCCTCAAGGTAAAAGATTGAAAGAATAGGAATTAACTTCATTGGTTTAAATGGACATTCTACTGTGTGAAATTTTCTATGACTAGGAAATTGCCATCCTTGTGAATGATTTTCATAACCTTCGACTTAACTCTACTTCCACAAACGAGTATCCTTCGTCATTATAACCTTATCTGAAGATTTCAAGGGATAAAAGAGAATAATTGTTAAGAATCCCCTTGTCTCTTTGCGGTATAGGATTGTATAGAATATTGAAGTATAAATGTGTGACATGGGAACACGCTGGTAGCCTTGCTTGTAAGTACAAAAGGATGATGGTTATAATTACTCAAGAAGTATAAATGTGTATTCTAAGTAGTTAAAAGGATGCATATGATGAAATGTTATGATTTCATCTTTGTATATTCTATTTTTAGGGATCCTTACTAGGAATGTTAGGATACTGGGAGTGGTTGACAGAAGGATTATACCTTTATGTGATCAAAGCTTTATGTTATATGCATGAATACCTTGATAATCTGTTTCGTTTTGATATATAGATTGTATGATATGGAGGGGATTACTAATTTGTATTAATGCAAGTTAAAGGTACACCTTGGCATATGAGGGCCATACAATAAAGCGATATGCAGTCTCCCCCATAAAGGTATGTGATTATCCTTAGAAAAATATATGCAAGTATATATGTAGACGATTTATTGTTACTCACATGATGTTGGCATATGCAAGAAAAATGGGTACTTAATACAGTGAAGGAAAAGGATTGAGGTGAAGTGATCGTAATGCCCATAATAAAGAAGAATGTAGTCCTATTAATTGAGTTGGTTATGCTTAGTATGGAAATAATGTTTATTTTATAACCACATGTGGAGATTGTAGTATGAAGGATGACTTTCTTATTTTTATACATAGAAGAAAAACCTCCTTACAATATTTGGTTATGTTATTATGACAGACGGTCAAAAACTCGGTTGAACTTGTGGAAGAGCGTAATATATTATGCAGGTATATGTCGCCTTGTCAACAAGACCTCGACGCAAGTTATAAATGTTCGGTGGTTAAATTATATTATTTCACTGATGACACTATAAGTAGAAATCACAACTTGAGTCCATACATATCTAGCTTATCACTCATGAGCTTTTGAGTAAAACTCGAATGATTTTATTTTATTCTTAGTAGGAGTCGATAAGGAATAAACAAGTGAAAGACGTGACAGTGCTATTAAAATTCCTATAAATAAATGTTGTATAGTGGTTATGAACTAACAATGCAGGATTTCGCTATGAATATAACAAATCAAAATGGAAGTGAGTATTCATGCGGATAAATAGCTGAGTTAATCACTCAAGAGTAAGTGAGGATTCACTTAATGCATCTTATTTACTGGTCATATTTCGAAACACTTATAACCATGGATTAACATTGGATTATGTTGTTTAGTTACTAACATTCTCAGGATGTTATCATAATTACGACCAATGTGATAAACAAAAAGGAACGTGGCTTATAAGTCCATTGGTGAAGCTGAGCAGAACAAAATCGCTCAAGAGTAAGTGATTACCTTTTATTATAGCATGGATTACAGTATGGTACAAAACCTGATTTGGTGATGGATGTGTGCTACATATCATGAATGATAAGCAATTAAGTGAAACTACTTACCGTTATTACAAGACATATTGTAATTTACAAAAAAATGTAAGAATTAATAAATGATTGGTTATCGAAATAAATTCCGGGACTCAAGCGAGAAGGCTTGAGGGGAATTGTGTAAAGAGTGTCGTAATGGCATTTGAAATACTCCCTAAAATCAGGGATTGAACAGCCACTAGGATTCTCGGAGAATCGGCTGACTGTAAGACCTAGGCAAGCTATAAGAAAATGTATATGTGGGAGGCAGGACGCTGCTTAGTATGCATGAAAGAAATGTTTGCTGTGTGAGCACTAAGGTGTTAGGCAAAACATGAGAGAAATGGTTGCTGTGTGAGCACTAAGGTGTTAGGCAAGACATGAAAGAAATGGTTGCTGTGTGAACACTAAGGTGTTAGGCAAGACATGAAAGAAATGTTTGCCGTGTGAGCACTAAGGTGTTAGGCAAAAACATGAGAAAAAGGTTTACTGCGTGAGCACTAAGGTGTTAGGCAAGAATTTTCTGGATCAAGTGAATGTTGTTTGTTGATTTCGTCAACAATATACAATCAGGGAGCATTAGATTTATTCCATATATTGCAAGTGATATGTGCAATAAAGAACTCATGATCTATGTTTCTGAGTTTGATTATGAAGTTGATGACGAGTTGTTACTAAACATTGTTTCTTTTGAATTCCAATTTTGTGATACAAATGATTACTCCAAGAGAAGAGTAAACACCCAGGACGGTGTTATTTTAAAGGGGATGAGGATGTGATATCCCTCCTTTATGACCTATTTTGATCATTATATATATAGATATTGTTGCAAAAAGATTAATAACTAGTGGCGAGAACCATTAAAAAACTATTATATAAAGTTATAAATATAGTTGATTAAGTTCATAACTACAAGTTATGAATTATATCTATATTCTTGATACCTTTTGTTAAAAGAAGAATTTAGTATTTCGCGACAACCATCTCGGCGTACACATTGTTTAATTTCGATTTGAGATTTTTATGGAGAATATTGAGGAAGTCTGTCTCTTTAAGTAAGAGCACCAAATCACCACGATCTACCACCACCGTCAAGCTGGAAGGGAGATTTAATTTTGGTTAATGGGAAGCCAAGTCCAAATCGAGAATATATTGGAGGTTAAATGCTACTAAAACTGGTTGTTAGAGCTTAACCACTCCACCTTCTCACGTCCTTTTATTTAACTCCAAGCTGGATGGGAGATGCCGCCTGTCAGAGATTAAAACGCCATTTGTCAAGAAATTTCGGGACTACCGTCGAGTTAGAAATCTTTTTGAAGACTAATGGTTAGAATCGAATGCTCGGTGGTTCAAGGGCGGCATTTCCAAGGAGGATGGAGGTATGACGAGCAGGCGGGAGATTGGAAAAAGGAATGCGATCCCTGGTAGTTATGATTAAGGGATCCCGGCGAGGGTTAGGGGCAGCGATTTGGCAAGTACAAGAAAGATATATGGGCTTTTTGTGCGGGGCGGCCCAGAAATAGATGGATATATTTTAGTTAACACTGACTTGAAGGGGGGACCGGGGTTTTTTCGGTTAGCATTCTCTGTGCAGAAAAGGTTTCCCATCGAAGCTTCACCGAGGGAGGTAAGTTCCAGATATATCCATGCTTACGATTAGGTTGATCTTCCTTTTGGATTTTATTTGTTGATTACTAAATTTGAAAACATAGGTTATTGTTGCGTTTCAGTATGTTGTTGAAGTCAACTGCGTTATGACGTTTGATTATAGGCTCTGTAATAGGATTATGAGGAAAAAATTTGTTGTGAGAGGAAAGTCTGCGATTGATTAGTTCCAAGTTTCTTGATGCGAATGCTGTCTGTGATTGATTGGTTCCAAGAGCAAAGCTTTTCAAATTATTTTGCTTCTCCATTGAGCGGTTGCAGTCCGAGAAGCTCCTTTTATTGCTTTTGGCGTTGAGAATACGCTGAATCTGATTCCCTTTTCTGCGAATGCATTTGGTTGTATGTTATCGAGTTAAGTTCGATTCCCCGAAATGAATGTTGGTCGCATTCTAGTATGTATTTCGAGATTGGCTCGGTCCCCAGTTTTATATTATTGTTGCATTTGTATGCTATCATGTTAAAAGATCGATCCCCAGTTCTGAATGTCGTTTGTAGTTGTATGGAACGAGTTAAATCCCCAGATTGAATGTTGTTTCTACTAAGTTCATATCACCTCCGGTGGGGTCTGAGTAAGATATGACAAGTGCACCATTGATCTTGTCGTTCATTGGCTTGATTAAGGCGACCTCTCTGATTATAGAATGATCCATTCCATTTCTGCTTTCTATCGATTCTAAGAACAAGCGTAATCTTTGTTGAAGCGATCTATGCAAACACCTTTTGCATAGGGTGATCATTGTATTGCTGTATAGATACAGGTTGAAACAATCTACACACACACCTCTGCATAGTGTAGGATAAGGACACGTCCTTACTACCTATACATTAAAGGGAATTTCATTATTCTACATCTGTTCTTATTAGTTACGCTGCTTGATGGTTTTGGTACTGATGTTGTGTGAATTATATCGTAGAGACTTTGTTTATACATCCATACTTACGATTGGGTTGATTTTCTTTCTGGCTTTTATTTGTTGATAACTGCGATTTGAAAATCCAGATCTATCCATACTTACGATTGGGTTGATCTTCTTTCTGGCTTTTATTTGTTGGTAACTGCGATTTGTAAGTGTTATAGAGTTAGGTTCTCAGTGAGCGCATGCCTTATAGAGTTAAAATATTCGATTGAAGTTTAGTTCGAATATGTGGTTGATTCCTTTCCTTAAAAGGAGAACTTTAATTACATATAATGGACGCCCAAATTTTTGTGTGCATATTATATATTGAATGCAAAATTTGTAGTGTAGCATGTTTATATTAAAATTACGATCTCTATATTGGATTTCAGATTTGGAGGAAAATGAAAGCGAAGATATCTGTACTTTTGAATTTACTGGGTTTGTTTCCTGTATAGATAGTTATATTAGTATGCAGAATATCTAACTTATGAATGGACTAGAAATTGCTGATCCTCTATCTCAGGATTCTCGATTGTTATTATGAAATCATGAAATTTCATTCGATTACTTATGCTAGATAGCTAGGTAGTATTGTTGTACCGAAATTGACTTAAAATTTATTTATTGGTGTATATCATTATATGCTAGTCTCGATAGCGCGGGTGAATCCCCTGTAACGCTTCTGAGATAGGTTTGGATATGGGAAGATACTCTCCATTTCAAGAGAGATGATGAGGAAATTAGTATGGCAACAACCAAAGTTGCATCTTGTAAACACTATGTTCTCAGAATGAATAAAGATGCACACACTTTTGTGGACTAGCCCGTGTACGGGTGAACCACGTTACTTTTGTTCTCCTGTGTATGACTTAATTTTGCATATGGGTGTACTTGTATTGAAATCAAATGTTTTTAGGTGTACCTTGCAAGTTATGTGTTTATGCATTGATATGTTGATTATTTATTTGGTAATAATGCATTTCTTGGATTTGTCTCATATGAGTCATTTGAAACCCATTTAATAAGAAAAATCAAGTTAGAAATCTTTGTACGTATACACAATGATGAATGGGTTAGTTGCTATCAATTTCAGGACTATGGGAAATAATTGATCAAATATAAATTGTCCACTTACTCATATAACCGTCCAACGGGTGATAAATAGATTTCATAAAATAGGTTGTATTACATATTTAGAGTTGTGAATACGGCTGAATTTCCTAAAGTGTTGTGATAATTGTCGTTGGGACAGTTAAGTAATTACTGAACGAATGTGATTTACTTGGATGTTGTATTTTGTTTTAAAAACGGTAATTTTAAGATATTAAACTTTATACTTCCGCATAGCAATTATGGACAATTAAACCACTTAGAAAAATCTTAAATTTTTACGAAATTTTGGGTACGTGACAGACATTCTACTTGCATAACCAATTGTCGAAACTTAGAGGGGTAACAAAACTCGATCACAAGGTTTTACCTCATTAGCACTCTAAACCAAACGGTGGGTTTGTCTACAAAGTTGCTTATCCTGCAAAGATGATTGAAGTTCTCCTATCTTATACAAGTTATACAAGAGGAGATGATTGGGAAAATTCGAATAAAAAATATCCGTTGAATTGTTCAAAGGGGTAATCACAAACATCCTCTTGGTTTTTCGATTAGACCATCGATACTACAAAGTTCATGGCAAACTTTGAATTATGAATCGTGTTACACCTTTGGAAAATGTAATAAAGCAACTTAAAAGTATAGTGCCGAACATACTATGCAGAGGTTTTATTATCAATCAAACAGATTTTTAAACAAATGTGGTTGTACGATGTCGGTGGTGTTTTCCAGGCCTGCCAGCGAAGTTCAGTGAGTACAGGGCCATGTGACTCCATTAAAGGTGATTCAATGTAAGAGTGCCACCTACACACCTGAAGTGACTGGAAGGGTTTCCTCGTTTTCCAGAAAAAGTTGAACTCCACCAGCCTGATTAAATTATCCTCTGGTTTCGAGTTAGGGTTTTGCTATGGCGATAAGACTACAACATCATGCTTCAGAAACAATTCAGGGGTTTTCTGCCGTGGAAAAAATTTAGAAGCTAAACTTTGTTTGTTACGGGCGACCATGAGGAGTTTTCTCCAAACCCCAATGGAGTGATCACTCGCCCTTGGCTTACTCGGAGGTACGCTCAACCCAAGCTCAGAAATTAGTTTGAGTTGGACTGTTTAGGAGTAGCAGAATACTAATAATAAATCTACTGGTGCTGGTAGGTAATCGAGATTTGAGTAATACAGTTTGAACGTGAGTCTTCTTGCTGGGTAAGTGGCATTACTTCCATTCCAGATGTATCTGGAAAACTTGGGGAAGGGCCTTCTTCCAACATCACAGAGAAAAGTTGGTTTTTCATCCATGGCTGAGTTTGAAGTTTTGCTGGTTCGACCTGGATTTAGGGTTCTCTACTAATGTCGCAACAGGTGTAAGAGAAATTGTAATAAGAAACCCTATGGATTCTAAATCGATTAGCATACTAGACTGTCAAGTTTTTGAATGTTTTATTATGTAATGAACTGTCAATCTTTTCTTTGTTTATCTGCGTAAGGAACCATCAAGTCTTTCTTGGTTCCCTATAATTTGAAAAACTTCCGGATGTCCTTAGATCAGAATCATTATTTCCAGAATTTTGCTTTATATAAAGTCTCTCGCCCTTGAATTCTTGCATGCGTGTAGAGCTCAACTGAGGATTCCACGATAAGTGCATTTTGACTGTTTCCAGTTTCGTTTTCCATACTGCTAGATGGTAAAAGTTATAAAATCCACAGGAATCATTTTTACTGTAATTTATGATTTTTCATTTGAAAGGGAATCTATATCTCCAGTATATACGATAAAAACAAAGGCATACTAACTTCAATCTCTTTTGATGAAATCATGGTAGTGAATTAAACCCCATCCCTGCACGTTGCCGGTCTAGGACAACCGAGACCCTATTTCCTTTATAATCTGGTTTATAATACTCTGTTTATACATTATCTAATACCTGTAAGTCTTGGGGATCCGTGGCGCCCTGGATGGGAGTACTTATGGTTTTCCAATAATCGCACAAACCCTATATGTAGTTTGGATGGAAAAACAAATCAAAATACTCAATCGTTGTCTGAGGAATAAAATAATGTTCTGTTTGTTTCATGGGTGAGTTATTTACTCCAGGCCGTTGGTGATCTCTGGTTATCCAAACAGCATTTTGAATGAAAACCCTAGCTATCTATGCTCGGTAAAACTCACAATTGAAAAATCCTTTGTATATATATATATTTCATATATAAGATTTGCGATTTGATGAGAATGTCTGTCGATCTCTGGCTCTGTTTCCTTAGGATCTGCATTGTGGATGGCAATCACGTTTTATTTTCTGTCTATGTATGGCTAAAAGGCGTTAAGCTGATATGTACGCCGCTTGTAAAAATGTTCTGTTGCTATCAAAGAAGATTTCGACCCATATAACCCTGAATCCTTTGGTTAGATATGTTTATATTACGAGGTCGGTAGATCCTGTTTTATGATGACTGCCGAGTAAGAAACACATGGATCTGCGTATTGATTATGCTGGGAGGGAGACGGTAGTACAAGTTACATTTTGATGCAGAGTAATTATGTGCATCCAATCCAGGAGATCATTGGCTTCTATGGAAGCGCTGCTAGGGTTACTATTGAACTAGCCATACTATCTTGCCTCCGGTTTCGATCTAGGTCTGTTTAGACATATGTATTTTTCAGAGTTTTAAAAACGAGTTTGGGGGGGGTTCTTACTTATGAAACCCTCCAATTTCGTAAACGTATAATGAAATGATCAGACTTAAGATAATTAGCAAATCATACAAATCAGTAATCCATATTAAATTAACACAAATCAAATTTCCATTGAAATACTAAATACAAGCCCGACATCCTTTAACAGAATTAGAACACATTGCCTTTCTTATGATCAAACTACTTTTAAAATATTTGGCCAAATAAAGCAATAAGAAATACTGAAGCGTCTGAGCTTGGAAAAACCTGAAACTTGTAAACCGAATGTAGCAAGAACAACCACGTTCCTCCCAACCATAGATTAGATATAAACGCCAAGTCTGTCTGTAATCACCCCCGAGCCAGATGCATGCACGAAAAGTGTGGACAGTTAACCCTGTAAACTCAGTCACAATTCCAGAATCCCTTGCCTAACACAGAGTCCTCACACAGCAAGTCTAATCCTCTCCGGCATACTAAGCAGTGTCCTGCCTCCCACATATGCCCCTCCTTTATAGTTTTGCCTAGGTCTTACCATTAGCAGCCAATTCCTCATGGAATTTTCGCAGCTAAGTAAATCCCTGATTTTCAGGGTGTGTCTAGTGTCTTAGATACACTTCTGACACCTGTTCTGGTTTCCCCAATGTTAACTCTCACTTGTCCCCCACTTTTCCATGCATGATCTCCTCATTTAACTTGGTTGTTCCTGTTCATCCTTTTATTATTAAAACAATAATTAAAATTCAAAGTTGTTTCTTACAATAGTCCTCCTAGGACTTATTCGGCAGATTTTTCATCTAACCCCTTATTGAAATGAATTTCACAATGATAACAAAAACAAAAACATAATGTCTTATTGTTATTTGGGGAACGTCACATCGAGAAGAATAAAAAAGTTTTATGCAGTACGAGATGGCGCGCCGGGAAGTGTTTCCTACTATGCATATGATATACACGAGGTATGTGCAAATATTTAAAATTTTGCCTATTTATGTGAAATTATGCATGTGTTATATTATGTTATGGGTATTAACAATATTTTCCTCTAGGAAATTACGAAGAAGATCTTAGAAAGAAGATCGAACTCAAAATTAATTGCCATGAAAAAGCCACAACATAATGTTGCAAAGGAAAATGATTACTTATGTTTGGAAAAGTCATATGTATGCAAGTATAGTTTGTTTTCTTACACATCGGATGTGAGGCAGTCACTTGGTGTGGCAGTTGTTGATTGGTACATCATAATATGAAAGCACTGGAGGTGCTAGCTATCTTTGTATTTTGGTGAGTAATCACCGTTGCAAGTTAGAGAAAACTGCAAGCGATATGAATTATATTGTTGAACTACTAAAAGAAGTGACATATACTCTCGAGGATATTCTGGAATGATACCATCGTGTATCAGATTGGTGGATCTTTCCGGGTGAGGTTCATAATGGTGTATAGCCAAGATGTTGCAACATGCATGAAAAGGCCACAGGTAAGAAAATGAGTTGTTCCATTGTAATGCATATAATTGGCTATACGTGGTTGTTTTATTGCTGCAAGAAAACTATTATAAGCACCCAAAATAACAAGAAATAAATTGGTTATGGTAGCTACCTGAGTAGTAGATATAATTACTTCAATTGTATATGATGCTTTATGTAGTAAATGATATGCCACTGATAAAAGATTATGAATGCATATTGTACTATGAGCTAACTTGTTGAAAGCAGGAGGATAAGAAAATCTTATTACAGATTTGAAAAGTAAGGCTACCAAATAAAGCCAAAAGGCAAGTAGCGACATGGTTACAAGAGAACAGGATGAGGATCCTGCAAGATACGTAATTTTCTTTTTGGACAATTGCTTATTTAATGTTATTTCTTTTGTAATCAATATCATGTTACATGTATATTGCGTCCTTAAGAAACTAATTTTGTATTACAGAAGAGTGCACTTGATAACATAACGTAGGAGGTGGAATATTTATGCATGATGAAAATTTCATCACTATAATGACATGATGTGAACCTTGATAGGTTGTCCATTATAGAGGGTGTGTGTTTGATACTAACAAAACATTGTAGGTACAATGTGAAAGATTAATGATATGGTAAATAGATGGTGGCTATTATTGGGAGCAGATTGCTTTGAATTCCTATATATATAATACTACCTAATGCAGATTTAGGTTTGAAAGCGAGACATTGATGTAAACCAGGTATCAACAAGGCCAAAGGTTGCAAAGGCATTAAGGTAGTGAGGAGAGAAATATGAGATCAATATTGCATAAATAAATAAAGAAGTTGTCCTTATAGAACTTTTGTTGTAATATTTTGAAATTATTGCATAACCATGTATCCTCCATGGCTCGAGAAGACTTGTGGTTTGTGCCAGAAATGCAGGACAAGGAGATAAAGAGGTGGGGTAGTGTGAGTAACATCAAGGACAGTGTTCTTTCAAGGGGGAGAGTATGTAACGTCCCCGAATCCGGTACGCTATTTACACAAATCTAATTTGGCAATTTCACTACCTAACAGTTAGATCACATGGGCAATGCAACTGAGAGTTGAAAAAGGGCACGGTAACCACTAGGGGGATGTTTAATGGCTAGGAAGCCATGAGTTTGATGACATGAGTCATCTTACGGTCACAGACACTTGAGGAAAGGCGGACTGTGAGGTCGACTAGTTAACTACTTAAGTTTATAAGTTTTCGGTTAGTTTTGAGAATGTTGCCGAAGTTGCTACTCTTTGTCGTAATGCATTTATACACCCTTATGGTCTATCTGTTTGTACTTTGCTGCTACGTATTAAATGCTGTTGCTTAAGATTAAGAAATTCTTTTGGATACAATGGATATCCGAGCCTCGGCATAGCACGCCAAGAATGAGGCTATTATGCTTCTAAACCAAAAATAAGTTAAGTATTATTTTTGTCCAATATTGTTTAATATTTTCAAGAAGGCATGATAAGCCACTAGTAGTTACAAATAAGTAAAACTAGCAACACTGTGTGAAAAGTATAATTACTAGAAAAACGTCTACGTATATATATATATATATATATATATATATATATATTATATAGATGAAAGATAAATAAATAATTATCTATTTAATAAAGTTTCCAAGAAGGGTTTATTTATTCTTTAAACACGAAAATATATTGGTTCATATGTATACATACATATATGCCAAAGATAATTAATTTGTAGCATTCCGAGATAATTCCTTTTATCAGCGAGTTTAAAATGGACTTGATGCCGATTGTATATTTCAAAGGTATCCATATGGATATTATAAATGTTATGAAGGAATATGGACGTAGCATAATAATATTATTATTATTATTTTTATTGTTATTATTGTTATTATTATTATTACTTTGGATGGTTAAATCCAAGTTAGTTATATAAGTTATAATGCTGTGATATAATTAATAATGCAATTAAGCTGAAGACGTTATATATATATAGTATTACAGGAGGCACTATGTCGGGATATTGGAAGAGTAACACTCCGCCACTTGGCCATTCCTTCTTTCGTGTGCGTTAAGGGAAGAAAGGATGGGCGAAGATGTATTTATGTTGGTGACAGCGCAGAAGAGGGGGGGCTATGGGAAGCGGACGGCTCCCACCCTATGCACATTTCGTTTGGGCAGTGAACCCTTTTTCTTGATGGATGCGATACCCCAATGATTTATGGCTTCATGGTCTGAAGAGGGGAGGAACCCATCTCGTTACTGCTGCGTGGATGTGGAAGGGCGTGATCCCTGTATCTCTCTCACTTCGTTTTTATAATGGTATGATGACTATCACATACGCCTGCTTCTATTTGTTGTTGCACTAAAGGGGAATCGCTTGTTCTCCCACTATGTGAGGATGTTGCTGATTATTTAAATGATCATTATGGTTCATTATCTATGCTGGTGTTTATTATATAATTAAAAAAAAACCCTTACTTGTTGCCCCTAGAAGCCTGGCGATTTCCCATTGAGGAGATTGACCCCAGGGTGGAATGCCCACGATCGTTGCACTTGTAGAATGGTTGCAAGGGATTTGGGGCGTGAAAGGGGAAGGGACGGACCCCTTGGTAGGAGTCTGATCCCTATAATACTTCTATCGGATATACAATATAATTATATCTTGCTTCTATGTGCATGAGTTCTGGAATATCTTTGTATTGTTTATGTTTTACTGCCATCATGTTTTCTTAGAGTATGATTCCTTGCTACAACCAGTGATCAAGTTTTGGATCCCTGTAATTTCGCATGCTACACTGAGTTAAGGGAAGGGGCGGCCAGTATGATCCTGAACCCCATATCTTTTTCAGTTTAAAATATTTTATATTGCTGATTCACATTTATATAACCATTTGATTGAAATTCATATGTTGCAAAGAGTTTGGGAAGGGACGGCTAGTATAAGCCCAATCCCCATATGTGTGCCATCTTAAAAACATTTTATATTGCTGGTTTTGCACTGTTAAAAGTTGATCCATGTGTGCTAGTGGTTGATTTATATAATGCTGTAGATGTTGTATTTTGTGGAGGAATTGCTTCGGATTAGGGGGGGAAAGATCCCTTTACAAGCCGGTATTGTTCTGCCTGTTGGCATTTGTGTTGATGCGTATGATTGGAATGGGAAATATCCCTTTACAATCTAGTTCTGATTTCATATATTTTGTATGGGCTTTCTTATAGTTGATGGGCATTGGTTGCATTACGCAGGGGTTTGGGGAAAGAACTCCCTGTCGACCGTAGTATATAAATTTATATAATTTAATATGCTCTTTTTATGCATTAAGTAGAGACTTGAAAGCCGATCCCTATCTTGGGGAGGAAGGATCCCTATATCTTCCTTCTAAAGGTTATGTATGTTATATACTGAGTGATATTAATTATTGTATCCATAGATGCTTAATAATATGTATGGTATATACTGAATGTTATCAGTTTGAATGCACATAAGTTTGGGCAACCTGATATTTCGATCAGGTTGGGGAATTGTTAGCAGGGACATGCTAACATACTACTAGTTATAGGGATTATATTTTCTTATATAATCGCTGAATGATAATCTATACTGTTTCATGTGTACAAATTAATGAGCACATGAATTTCATGATGGAAAATGCCTTCTCAATTGAAAAGAGTAAAATGAAACCCCATCTACTTTTGATACTAGTATAATGGGCAAGAGAAAGCCTACCGAGGTAGCTCAATCATATAGCAAATGAATAATTAATTATGAAACTATGCCGAAATAACAAAGTTATCATCAACCTAGTGGTTCACCGTGCTTAGCTCGGGGGTGGTCTTTGGATGGACTAAGTAGAAGCCATCGAAGTACCTACGGTTGGGTGGAAAGTTGCAGCTACCCAAGAATTTGCCCTTAATATATTTTTAGCTAATGCATGTTATTTAACGATGCTTTTATATATCCTGAATGAAGTGAATTTGTATATTGTTTTTTATTTTACACATGAGCATAATGTTACTGACGCACCTTGTCAAGTCAGTATTAGCCCAGGTATCAGGTCATGGCGGAGTGAGCATGCAAGCAAGTTGAAAGAGAGCCCATGTTGGTGCGTCCCTAAAGAGACAAGTGGTCAGATAAGTAGACTTGATATATTTACTGTACAAAGTCATGTTATTGAAAAGATTAAGGTGAACCATATGTTCCTCTTCCTATCTGGGTAACACCAAACTTGTAATTTGTAATGTAATGTGGAATTATATCTTAAAACATTACTTGAACGATTTAACTGTTATTAGAGGTTGTCTTTACTCATTTATTAATGTTGAATACACCTTCTCGATGTGTCACAAGATGTTCGAAATAAAAGAAATAAATATGAAAACAAAAAAAAAAAAAAATTTTACACCATACTCCATGGTCGATATTAGGTATGTTACAGCACTAGGAGTAGGCATCCAAAAACCCTTCCTTTTCCACTTTACACCTGAAACTTAGCAGTTCTCTATTTGGGAGCCAAAAACCCCTAGTACTTTTTGGCATGGTTAAAGGATGATTTGTCGGAAAGGCCTCTCCCTTAGGAGGAAAAGTCATGAGATTGGTTCCAGAAGGCTAAGTGGAATGCCGCTCTCCACTTAGTTCTAAAGGACACCTGCTCGTAATCCTCACTACATTACCAGGACTCCATACGAGGGGTATAACAACCAAAGGGATGAAACGACGAATTCTCTTTCTGGACGTGTCATGAATGGGGTAGCCTAGTTGTCGTTCTTCTAGGGATCTTTTACCTGGGATCCCTCTCAGTATAGGGATATCCCTCATCCATTCAATTCTCCATTCTGTATTTTCTAACTGCGGATTTCATCACCCTGCAGGGGATACGATTTGTGTGAGATTCCATATCTTTTAGTTAGGTCTTTGCATGCTCTGATACCCCTCAGGTTAGTGAGTATTTTTCATTTTTAGGTAGTTCTTATTGTTGGAATCTCGGCTACTCCTTGCCACTCTTCTGCTGTGACACGCGATCGCAATAGAGTTTTAGAGTTTGTGGTTGTCCTAAGCACCACATTGTTGAGAGATCTCCTTCTACACACATGGAGGAAGTTGGAATTTTGAGCATTTTTATTTAATGTCCTCTACACTCACGACACCAGTCATCATTGATGCCCTGAGATACTCTCATAGACTGTGGGGAAAGTCCCCACAACACGGTCCATTAGACCCCAGTCGTCACGCTACCTTGAGGTACACATTTTCATCATCGGATATTCATCCCAACGCACCTTATTCCAAATATGATTCTAAATTAGACTAACACATACCTACAACACTATCTAGCCCCATGGTCAGCATGAAACCCAACCTGTTCTATGGAGGAATTGTTGGTGGCGGACACCCTAGCGGACCTATCGCCACTACATCATCTATCATGACCGTGGGATCCATGGGACCCTATATCCCTGCTTCCACAGGACCTACCCCTGGCACCACTGTGTATCCAACCACTCCATCCATGCCCATAGGCAACGGTCTCGTCTCGACAACCACAACGCCCCTGGTTACTGGCACGACCCTTGGGACCACCACCAATTCCTTTCAGATCCCTCCCCCCATATAGGTAGTTTGATTCGGATTTATGTGGGAATGAAATGAAAGAGCGGATACAAAATAAAATACAAAGATATATTGCAAATAACACAGTGATACAGTAAACGCACATTCTATTAAATAGCGAAAATAGAACAGACTGTAAATAGAATAGCTAGAATGGTGGTAGCTATCTCTGAGAAGAGATGTGGCCGCTATGCTCATTTGTGCCAAGATGATTACAAAGAGAGGCCGAAAGGGCCTATTTATCATAAGCATGAGGGAAAGAATCCCAAACATCCAAAAACCTTACCCTAGAAGATGATCCGTCATAAAGTCTGCGGCCCCAAGGGGGTTAGTTGAAAACTCAAGTTCCTGGGGTCAGAACTTTTGCATACGATCTCCGTTTGAGGTGCTCGATAGCCCATTGGAAAGGTCTATCCGAGTTTTACAACTTTCAAATGGGGTTAAATGCAATCTATTGGCAACCATTGGCCCCCCAAATCACCAAAAAAGGTCGTTTGTGGCCTCAAAACGCACCTGAAAGTTTAGGACCCGAAAAACCATAGAAAAATTACTAAAAAATTGGAAAAATGGGAAACTGTTTTGAGCCAGTGGAATAGGTGGGTGGCCACCGATATCCATCTGGATCAATCCTCCCCCCTTAGGAAGCAATGCTCTCCATTACGTCAAATCCCTTGTCATATGTCGAGCTGTGTGTCGATTTGAGCTCCTGGTGCGACATTTGCTAAAGTGGAAAGGTTGCCTTACTTTAACATCTTCAGAGGGATATAATTGTTGTTGAATAGTTTTGGTTGTTGTCGTATCCTTGGTCTGCACCAGTGTGGATGGTTTCTTTTTGTAGGAGCACCTTGAATGCGTGGCCTTGCACTGTAGAGGTACCCGAATAGGCGATGCTGCACTAACTTTGTGTTCTTGTTTCTGCTGAGTAGAAGGATAATGTGCAGAGGTTGTGGATGTCTCTATGATCTGATGTTCTTCTTCAGCAACAATTTTCAATAGGGAAAATTTCCCAGTGTGGGAGATTATCTTCCTCCCAAAGTGACAGTGACACTGCAAGGTGGTGATTCATATAGAGCATGACGCTTCCACATATATGGCTGTCCTAAAAGAACATCACATACTTCAGGTGGGGCCACATCACACAATACCTCATCTTTGAAGGGCTTGATGCCATATGTATGCGACATTGGTGACTGACGCGGATCCCTCATCCTTGGCTTAGCCATCCAATGGTGTATGGTTTTGGGTGTGGTGTTATTGGTAGCTCCAATTTCTTGATCACTTGTGCCGATATCAGGTTCTTTTGGCTGCCTCTGTCCACAACAAAGTGTAGGGGAATACCCTTCACCCACATCTATGAGTGGAAAAGGTGCTCCTCTGCCTCCGACTCTTCAGGTTCCTCTAGTTGAATCTGTGTGGTGGCAACAACGGCACTGGGTTCTGCACCAATGATCTGCTTCCCTTTCTTCGCGACTGTGAAATTGGGTTCTGAATCCGAAAGCGTAAAGATAAGTATTTTTCAAACATCGCTTTTCCTTTACAAAATTACAAGCAAGGTATGATCTTTGTCGTAAATTCTCCCTGCCAGATAAAAGGTATAGATACTCACATGATTGAATGACATCACAGAATGTAATATTTAGTTGAAATTATTTCAGTAAATGCGAAACGTAATGATCCTTGTGTTATGATTGACTAACCTTGTTAAGGAAAATAGAAGTAACATCATATTTCTGGTTGATTCATAGTCCAATGGTAAAGTACTAATCTAAAAGAAATAAATAGGATAAGAAAAATGTTGTGAAAGATGTCGAGTAATAAGTGATTTCAAAATTTGCACAGAAGTATCCTGTAAATTCTGCATTTTAGTTGTTGATATTTTATTTTTCTATCAAAGATTATTAAGTGCATTACCTATGAGCATCACTAAGTTAAAAGTATAATTTCATTAGTATGCTCCTAAGAAGTAAGTTGGTTTGAGTTAGCGAATTCATTTGAACATTTTCAATTTTGATAGATACTTAGTAATGAGAATACTCTGTTGTTACGACAGTTTCATGGAATGCTACATCAAAAAAATATAGCCTCATTTAAATGTTATAGAATGCAAATGAAGTTGTAGTTACACTTAGCGAAATAAAAGTTGATTCTCAAATATCAATGTTAGAATATATATCATTTTCCTTAGGTTTGTTTAGTACAAAGTACTTGTTGACTTTCTTTCATACAACCAATAGTGTGGAGTTGCCTAAGTAATTATTACCCTCGAGTATTGATAGCCAGAATAAATTTAACATACTAGGTTACCAATTATAGTTAAAGATATGAACGAATTCATGTGGCTGATGCATTTGGATAATAATTTTCGAAAAATCGTCATTTTATTACTTAAACCTAAACGGTATTTCATTTATAACTTCTTATCATTATTGAGTTTTAAGGATAGAACTAGGCATTAATATTTGCAAGCAATGTTCCTAGGGGTTAAATTAAACCTTATTTTAGGAATACGTTATGATAGACCCCTCTAGAGTAAGTTATATTTTCTAACAAGGATTAATGAGTATCTTGTTGATAGTTTGAAGAAAAGAATACTAATCTTGTTGACGGAGCATGGAAGCTTTAAAAAAAAAAAAAAAAAACATTGGATGATAAGTCTCAATTCGAAGTGAATCTATATGTAACTAAATACTAACATGTTTTCAACAGGTTTGATCTCAGACTCACATTGAGGAAGTTGAAGAGTTTACATCGAAATAAAGTGAATATGAGGCACAAGTAAATTGAGTGAGCATGCGTATAATGATATGGAACTAATGTGTCTAGTAGTTGAACAATTGAATCAAATAAATTTTTGTTTATACTAACATTTAAGGAAGTGATCTTAATATCGATTGATAATGTGATCAAGAAGGAACGTTGAATATAAAATCACTTATACAAATGAGTTGATCTGAATCGCTCAAAAAAAAGTAATGAATTACTTTCAGTGGTAAGACTTATGATTGATGATGTGGAAATATTTTAATATACTGTTGTCATTATTATATCGCATATGGCTTACAAGAAATAATAAATGTTTGTTACCAAGAAATATTTCCTGGACTCAAAGGAGAAGGTTTGAGGGGGAAAAGGATGATTTTCTGGACTCAGGCAGAGGGGACAACATCATGAACTCAGTAACTAGCTTGTTGTTATGGGACAACTTACCCTTATTTGTGGTCATGTTCCCCACGGAAGTGGAACAGAGAAGGCGGGGTACTCGTTGAATGTTATACTTACCTAGAAGTCCTAGGAAAACTTTATATCCGTCGAATTGAGCAGAGGAAGGGCTCACAATTTTTCCTTGTGTTCTTAGAACTGAGCACACAAGAGGTTCTCTGAGGAGTAACGTTTCCTTGTCGTTTTCTGTATGCACACAAGAAATTCGATGGGGAGGGGAGCTATGTTATGAGTTGTATTGTAAGACTGTCATACTTCACAGAAGTATTCCTGATGATTTTGCAGAGGACTCATGTTATGTACACAAGTCTTCATGATTGCTAGGATACATAAGAGTTTTGTATGCAAGTCTCCTTGATTGCTGAAGTACAAAGAGATTTGATGATCACAAAGTTTTGTTGAGAGAATTGTTTTATGGTATAAACAAATGATAATGATTTGTCTTATAGCTAGATTATGAGATATATTTATGCATGAATAATATGAATGCTAAATAAACAAATATTTTCTCAAGGAAGAGAAAGAATGATGAACATTTACTCTTTTTAAAATTATACTCATGATATATGAAAGAACGTTGGAACATCTTCTATGATCTGTGTAATGTGCATGATATAAGTGATAAGAGTTTGCGGAAAATCGAAAAAATGTGAAGACGACCAAAGCATAAGAATTTAAGTAAGCGAAAGATGGAAACGGATGCAAAAGACAAACTGTTGAACACTGAGGATGGTGTTATATTTAAGGGATGGAGTGTGTAACATCCCTCAGATTCGACCCTTATTGTTATTATAATTGTAAATATAATGATGATTGTATACCGGCCCTGGTGAGGAGCTCAAGTCCAAGGCCCCACCAGTGGACTTTGGGAGTATTGTTACTTTATTTTCCTATTCATAAGTGTTGTGTTAGACCAGGAGATTTAATTTTGACATATTTTAGATGACGGACACCTCGAAAATATTTAGAGTAAGTTTTACGGGTAAAAACCTACAAGTCATAAGTGTCGTCGTCAAAGGATGGGGAAGAAAATTACTTGTCGTAATCTTTCAATAAGTTATAGAGCTTATGTATAGAGTTAACATACAGATAACTTGGACTAAATAATCCCGAGTAAACCTAAGACAATTCATAAAATTGAGACACCCAACCTCGGTGAAACGAAATAGGTTAGAAATCTTTCACATACTACTTTTTATCTTTTTAAAAATATCACTTCTAGGACACCACACACACACACACACAAAGATATATAGATATATATGTGTGTGTGTGTGTGAAATCCTACATAATAGTGGTGATAATGAATAACTAGAAATAATGCATACACAGGTATGTCAAGAATACATTTAATTATTGAAGTTACATGATAAAGAGCTTATATAGATTATAGTATAAATTACTATAATAATTATAAATACTTTTTAGGAAGGATAAAGGTGATTTTGCATATATTTATTTATTATATAGGATCCAACATACATATATGAAAGATGATACATATAATACATTATATAAATGCTATATATATAAGAGAAACCAAAATGAACTTGAGATAAAATATTTGATGAGCATATATTGGGTAATAAGAATTATTATAAATTATCCTCCGAAAAAGGTAATAATATACATGATTTTATCCTAAACATATGTGTGGATAAGATCCAACACATACATGAAAACAACTAAGAATAATTATAAGTTGGTAAACAAATCTAGGAATAAAATGATCTCCAAAAGAAATTTATGTTTTAAAAGGATTTATACTATGGTCATAAATATAAAGTTGTTTCTAACGTAAGGGTTTTGTAACTATAATGGAGTATCGGAGCATATCCTATCATCATAACTCAACTGGATAGACCGATAGTGGAGCTCGACACCGACCGAATCACACCATAATCTTTGCCACATTTATCCCTTAAAGTGTTCATTAGTTATAAAGTAAATAGTTAAGGGGCATCCTTACTCGAATCTTGGGAACTTGTCCCTTTTGTTGAGCCTCCCTTACCTTTTTCCTTGCCACGTGTACCCACTCCGCCATTTTAAAATAGTGGTGTAGTTTTTAGTGGAGGTCTGTCTCGGTAGAGGGGTATCTAAACTTATTTTAGACTGCCACCTGACAGGAATGGAGAAGGGAGACTACCACGCATCACTCTGGGTCGAAGGGAGACTCCTTTGTTAAAACGGAGATCGTTTCCCAAAGGGTCGGCCCACTCCCTTCTGATGCAGAGTTTTTGGGATACACTGCCATCATTATAAGGTTTCTATCGATGGGGAGAAAAGAAGAGAGTCAAGGACTGGAGGATCTTCTGACGATGAGGTATGGACCGTAGGAAGAGCGAGAAGTTCTGAGGTTAGAGTTGCCTTTTGTATCTAAGGTATGTAAACTCTATGTTTACAGTTAGTGACTCAGTTTAAAATGTTATGTTGTTGCACTGCAAAATTTTCAAATTGCTAGCTGTCATATTTGAGTGCATGCTAATAACGACACTTAAAATCCTTTTTTCTTTTGAAACACCTATTTTCCGCCTTTGAAAAATGTAAAACCCTGCCAATCCTTATTCATATCTTGATCCTAATGGGAGACATTACTACGATGGGCTAGATCAGCTCGAAAGAGCTTCAACCCTCTGTTACCTTAGGGTTGATGTTTTTTAGTAATTCGAACTCTATTTATATATCTTTTGTTCTGTCAGAAATCGTTTTCAATTCATTTTGGTTTCGATTTGATATCTTTTTCTCTACTTTTGTGTTGGCGACTG
This sequence comes from Larix kaempferi, assembly GCA_027924585.1. Classification (NCBI taxonomy): domain Eukaryota; kingdom Viridiplantae; phylum Streptophyta; class Pinopsida; order Pinales; family Pinaceae; genus Larix; species Larix kaempferi. Next base: position 8,848,554 of record BSBM01000259.1, on the reverse strand, counting down.
TTCCATGAGAGCAGGTCCGAGTCTAGGTGCTATCCTTGCGTCATCGCCCTTAGTGCGCTAATTACGAAGTAAACGTTTTGTTTGTTGATTTAAGAGTCTTCTTATAATATAGAAATTTTAGAGAAGGAAGACCAAAGCTTGAAACCTCGGTGATTACCCTTAGGGTAAGATAGGAACGAGAACGTCGTGTAGTTGTATGTTTAATTTTTGCTACATTTTCGTTCATAGGTTAAAATCTAGTACCAGGGTTGGAATGTTGAAGATTATAAATTAATTAATTCATCTCGGCGTTATTTTTTTATTTTGTCATTAAAAACGAGGAAAAAGTTACAACCATTAGGTTAATTTAAGTTATGCTTCCATAAGAGCTGGGCGACCTCCCTGGGGAAGGATCGACCCGTGCTTAGTTAAATTTAGAGATCCCTTCCTTAAATTTTAAAACAGTTGGATCGGAAAACTCTGTGTAAAAGCTGCCAAGAAATCGTCAACGAGTCAATCTGAGCATAACCAAGGACGAGAATGTGATCATTAATTTTCACTCTTTTGTTTATTATCCTTTTTGCATATTTTGATCTTGGAACTTATTAGTGAAGATCCACGGGTTAAGTATATAATTATATATATATAATATAGAGATAAAATATCTAGAATCAAAATTATAAACAATGTGAAAATCTAACTTTTAAAATATATTATCCAATAGGGCATAGAAAGGGAAACCTCCGTTTTCGGTTTTCACTATTGGTAAAATTGAAATCATGAATTTCATTTTATTAGAACTTGATTCTTAGAATAGTATATAGATCTTTTATAGTGTTAGGCCCTTGACAAAGCTAATTTAAAGCTATTATATTTTGGCACTTATCAATCTTAGTTTAGACAACTTGTGATGGAAAAGTTTGGGTCAATTATTGATATAAATAAACTTAAATATATGTTTTGGAATTGAGTGAATTCAAGTTCAAATTTAATAAAAAGGGTTGATACTTTATTTAAATCATTAGATGAATGTATAGGCATATGACAAGTTATCACTTGATATCATAACAAAAGGAGGTTGTCTTTATATAAGATAATATAACATTATATTGTTGAAAGGGTTTTTAAGTAATAAATATAAATAGATTATGGATAAGAAATAGGTGACAAAGGAGTATATTGTAAATATGAGATTAATAATTAGGTTATGAACTTATATTTTGGTACCAATTGACTTATGGAATGTATGCAATATTTATAACTGGACATAAAAGTTATAAAATAGAAGGGAGTTATTCTTTTAGAATGTTGTAGGAAGGTATTCATTCACATCAGTGCTTGGGATTGTTATATAAAGAAGCTCATCTCCTCAATGAAGGACATGATATTTAGGAAAATGTTTCACGTAAGGGAGGCTTGAAGAAAATAAGCCTTGCGACAACTGTGTCGCATAGAATGTAACCTTTCGCCAAGTTTATTTTTTTTATAAATTTTACACACCCAACCTTTTGTGGACTAGTCCGTGTATAGGTGAACCATGTTATCTCTTGTCTACTTTGTTTGCCTATGGTGTTCCTCAATGTGTCTTTATCTATGAGTAATTATTTCTTTTCTTAAAAATGTTTAGGATTACTTTGATGTATACGATTCATTTAGAAGGTTGTTTTTTTTATATGATGTATAATGCTAATATGTTCGCCTAATGATTATGTTAATATTGTTATCATTTAGGTCGTTCTCTTGGTATGATTAACTGATAAAAGAAGTACATGTTTCTTAAAAATGAATTAATATCTTGAAGAGCATTTTATTAATATAACGAATAATTGAATGAATTGTTTAAATGAAGTTTGGGGCTTAAATACAGTGGTCTTGTTTCTTGGTCTATATCCTCAGGAAGGAAAAAGGTTTAGTAAAAATGAAACTATTGTTATTTAAATTTTTTTTTTAAGGTTGCATCTTGTGCACACATATGAAGAGCTAGTTGGTTCAAAAAGAAGAATCCATGTCTTGAATATAGAGGAGTTATGTATGTTAAAACATAGTGAAGTTTTTGTGTTTTTCTGCGAGATTGAAGAAATGGTTGACATTTCAAGTTAAGAATTGGATTATAGTTGAAAGTAAAATGTCTCTCTTATTTGTGCAAATATGACGGAAGATAGTACCTATCGCACATAAATTAAATTTAAAGGATCTTTTTCATTGATTATCATGAAGACATTTATAACAGAAATAAAAGTCGCAAAGTTGTTATTATTTGTAAGCTATAATTAAAGTAAGTAAACCCACACTTTATATTTCCGCATAGAAATTATTGGTATTTAGACCACTCAGAAAAATTTTAAATTTTGATGAAATATGGGGTCGTGACAGTTAACCAAGGTTGACTATGGTAGACAATGGTTAGATTTGGTTGACTTTGGTTGACCATGGCTTACTTTGGTTGAATTTTGGTTAGGCGTGGTTGACTTTGGTTTATGATGGTTGACACTCGTTGACTATGGTGGACTTTGTTTGATTATTGTTAACCATGTTTGACTTTCGTTGACCATGGTTCACAATCGTTGACCTTCGTTAACCATGGTTTAGTTTGGTTGACCATGGTTCACAATGGTTGATGTTTGTTGACCATGGTTTAATTTGGTTGACTTTGGTTGACCATGGTTGACAATGGTTGCCTATGCTTGACCATGGTTGTTTATGGTTGACTTTGGTTGACAAATGGATGAATTTGGTTGAGTATGGTTGACCATGGTTAACTATGGTGGACCATCGTTGACCATTGTTGACTTTGGTTGACCTCGGTTGAGTTTAGTTTACAATTGTTAACTTTGGTGGACCATGCTTGACTTTGGTTGAATTTTGGTTGGCCATAGATAACTTTGGAAGACTATGGTTGACTATCGTTTACTTTGGTTGACTTTGGCTAGCTATGGTTGACTTCGGATAACCATGGTTAACTTTGGTAGACCATGGCTAACTATGGATGACTTTGGTTGACTTTGGTTAAGCATTGTTCACTTTGTTTGACCATGATTGACTATGGCTAACTTTGGTTTACAATGGTTGACTTTCATTGACTTTCTTTGATCATGATTTACTTTCGTTGATTATGGTTGAATTTGGATGATCATGGTTGACTTGGTTGACCATTGTTGGCTTTTGTTGATCATGGTTGACTTTGGATGACCATGGTTGATTCTGGTTGGCTATTTTTGACTTTGGATGACCATGGTTGACTTTTGATTGACCGTGGTTGACTTTAGTTACCATGGTTAGCTATGGTTGACTTTAGTTACCATAGTTAGCTATTATTGACTTTTGGTTGAATTTGGTTGACTATTATTGACATTGGTTATCCATAGTTGACTTTTGGTTGGAAATGGTTGAGATTGGTTGACTTTTGGTTGGCCATGGTTGAGAGTTATCTTTAGGTTTCTTTAGATTGTTTAGTATTAAAATGAAAATCACTTTTAGCATTCTAAATGAGAAAATCTTTCGTTCTACCAACAATGGTGATATCAATGATCGATATTCCCTTCTTTGCATAGTACTTCCATTCTGCCGAGGTGTTGTAATCCTTATGCCTTCCATAATTTTTCACAGTGTTTCCAATTGCATCTACACTCCTCTCCTGTATAAATCTCTGTTGGCACCTCAACAACCCAACTAAACTTCTAAGGATTCTTATGATATGTTAGGGGCTCCCATTCCAAAATTTTGTAAATAATTCTAAATTGTTTGCATTGCTCTATTTTTTGTTCTATGTTTGACTCCTTGGATTATCTTTTATGACGTGATTTGGTGGTTTCCTTGATTTGAAGAGATGATTCAACGTTTAATCTCTTGATTCTATAACTCCACTCTCATAAGATTATGATTTGGTTGTTTGAGTGTCATTTGCATTTTTGGGGGCTTCTTGGTTGCTTAACGACATTTGCATGTTCTTCATTGAGCTTATTCAAGTTCATTTCATTTTTTGGATTGCTTAAATTGGATTGATTTAATGTTTCAACAGTGTCATCAAGATTTTAAGTTTTCAAAACATAAATGAATTTATGGATCAACATTATTTTATTTTCCTATTATGATCATAAATTTATACTTTTGCTAAAATACCAAATGGTTTAATTCATTTAACTTCTTAATTAGTTCAATTTATGTCTTGGAAGTAAGTCTTCAAAATATATATTTTGAATATTACAAAAGAGTTGATATTTTTTATTTGAGTAAAAATATTTTTTTTTAATGAAGTTTTATTTCTTTTTATTTTTTTCTCTTTTTGAAAACAAATTTGATTATTCTGAGAAAAAAAATTATTTTAAATTTTATTTTAAGATTTATTAAATTTAACTAAATTTACTTTTAGTTTTACGATTTAATTTATATTTCCAATACATTTTCATACTATATGATGCTAAAACTCATTATTATATTTTAATAGAAAATAACTTTAACATACTCTATAAAAAAAATTATATTAAAAAAGAAATCATCATTAATTTTTATAATTAACACTTATTTGAAATTTAATTGTGTCCTCACAATTCTTCCTAATATATTGAATACATTAAATTTGCTCTCATCCTATCTTCATTGATTTTGAGATTTAAAATTTTAAAAAGATTTTAGATTGAATTTTATAACATTATGTGAGACCTAATATACATCTAGATTTTATCTTTCAAGAATCGTGGTTAATAACTATAAAAGCACAAAGATTTGATTGTATAAGATTATGTCTTTATATTATTTTAAAACGGAGAAATATGCCACCTAGCAAATAAAGTCATGACTTTGGAATTATTTCCATTAACTAAAAAATCAATGGATAAAATGCCAACCTGCATACCAACGAATTTTTCTTTTTCATGGATAGTGGTTAATGTTTTCTTCTTTTAATTGACTTGTCGTTTCTCAATTGACATGTCGTTTCTCAATTGACTTGTCGTTTCTCAATTGACATGTCGTTTCTCTTGATATGCAGGAAAATTAATCCGTGTTCAGTATCGTGAAGTTCGTTGCCACATTCAATAATCATCTTGTGGTTAATGACATGAATTCATTCATTCAACGAAGACTTTCGATCAACATTACCTCTATAGATACACCTGCTTCTCAAAAACATCACTGGACTTCAAGGAGCAGAGATACACGCAAAAGAAAATATGTAGATTGTTACACAAAATGATGAAATTATTCGCCAACCTTGAGCACGCCAAGGAATAAAAAGCGGTGCACCTGAAGAAGTCAGAACGAATTTCCGTGATGTGTTGTTATTCTCCCAGCACTCCGAACCATAAAATCGCCGAATCATAAAATCATGGATTTGATACATAAATTCACAGAGTTATTAATATGACTCCACCGATGTGTAGAGTAGATACCTCGTCGCTCTGTCATGTTATCACATCGCATAGAAAAAAAATGGAATGCTAAGGAGAACCATTGTCTCATATAAATGGTAGAAGTTAAGAATCTAACGTTACAAAGTAATAAGTGGCAACATGTGGGAGCCAAAAAAGGAGATAACAAGATCATATTTCCATCCAAAGATCGCGTCGTGAAAATATTGAAACTCGCCTGATAATGAAGAAGATCAAAACTTAGATACTAAATTACTCAAGATTTCACCAGATAGAAAAAGAGAAGCCACATCATCAGATCAATAGATGAAGCATAGATCACTGAGTTCCTTGGACCATGAAACAAACCTCCAGGAAATATGTGACGGAGAATCCATGTGACAGGAATCTCGAATTTCCATACGGCTGAGATTGCAAAGTATTCCATCATTTATTTTTATTTTTATTTTAGTTTAAATTTGGTTTCATTATGTTGAAGTTTTATTTACATATTATTTAGATTTGTAATATATTTGTTTTTGTCAAGATTGCCATATTATAAATTCCACACATATTTGTTTTCTTTTGTCCAGATTGCCATATTATAAATTCCACATATATATATGAAAAATATTTAATATATCCATCATATATAAATGCTTTACCAGAAATATAACAGAGTATGATATTTAGATGAAATATATCTATGAAGTATTCCTAATAGTGTTCAACACTGCAGATGCAGAACACCAGGTAAAGGTTGCAGCAACACCAGGTGAAGATTGCAGCCAGGGCTATGGTGATTTCTGTATGGTATACAAAATTTCAATAAGAGCCCTTAATGAAATCACTATTCCATAATTTGGTTATGGAGATAATTACATTCTCACTGACTTAACACTGTGTGAAAGACAATAAGGGGCCATAACAGTATGATGGCTCAGTACAATTATTATATTATGAATTTGTAACAAACTATGCCGATGCCGCTGTATTTATAGTTGCCTCCGATCTGATTGGAGGAAGGGGTGCTCATTCATTAATGGAGGTTATAGGTGGCAACATGATCTTGCTCATATCTGCATGTCCTTCTTCTTTCCCCAGAGCAGTGTATAAAGACCCGCCACAACCAAAACTCCTCCTCTGGCATTGCAGGGGCCATAAAACTATTCATGTCACAACACATAACCTAATCCTGATCCTGGCCATATGTGAGATTCCCATCTTCCTGTGCGCCGGTAGAATGTAACAGCACGACACTGTGAACTCCTAGAGCGTGGGCCGCGTCCGCTCTTTTTAGGCTGTGTACCCTCCTTTACCGTTGGTGTCCTGAATGATTCCGCTTGACGAAATGTAAGCCCCTCCAAGTGAGACCGTGGGAGCTGAGGTCGCCCCGGGATCATCACCTGAGACTCGAACTCTTGACCAACAGGGAAAAACTGTCGAGTTATTCTGTTCGGACATCCTGATCCTCCATTGCTAACCTCATTACTTGTCTCGGTGAAATTGATTTTCATAATATTACTGAAATAAAACCCAAAGAGCTTAGCAGGTTGAACTTGGACTTCAGATCCCGGGCCACTGACGTTCTCCTCTTCACATCTTGCATCCATCTCTGCGTGTTCAGAGAGACAAGCCTGGCCCATGGAGTACTCCTCACAATCAACAGACAGCCCAGTATTGGCAATCGCCATCCTTACATCCCAGGCAACGGCGTCCGAGCCGTGTTCTGCAATAATATGGATAGGGCCATAGAGATATAAATCACAATATGTAATAAGAGTAATACATATTGTCTAATAACAGTAATACCGATTGTTGGGACTACATAAAACTCATAAAAACGAATTCCCATTCATAAAAACATTCAAAAGCATTCCTGGTTCTACCAGCACTGTGGTATGTACGCAGCTGCTATCCCGTTGGGTCGAGGTCACTCGCTCTGTTGTGCCATTCAATAGCTGTGAATTCTTTCCCAGCGCCTTGAAATGTAATGTAGGGCTTTGTTGCGCGCACTATCACTTTCCCCCTGCACAACAAAAATGAGCATACACTTGTTTTACGAATGTTTAACCTAATAACTAATTTAATTTCTCAATAGAAATATTCAAGATTTGGTCATGGTTGAACGATTAACCTCCACGATTGAACCGAAACGATCTACCTTTCTTGCCCCACTTGGAAAGAATTCCATTCAGAAAAAGAAAAAAAACATTGGGTTAGTAATCCACGCACAACAAATCCCAGCCGTTTAATATGTGTGTTAGACGAATTTCTTTGGAGATAAATGCCCAATGAATAAATCTCCACCACCCATCCATCCTTAATTAGGGATTAAAAGGCTCCAGTGGCCTTCTACTACAATTCAAAAATTAACTTTCTACCAGTTTCTTTGCCGGTTTTATATTCTTCACAACAACAATTCTTCATATTGGACCGTTTCATCATGAACTATGGAAAACTTTTTTTCAACTTCTTCTCTTTCCTCAACTACTGATTGAACTCTTCACAAATTCTCCTTAGGGTTCACAACTCATTTATAGCTTTCCTTCAACCATTTCTTCAACAACAAATTTAGTGTGCGATTTGATGGGCAATAGCTCTTAAAACTCTTAGTGAACCAACATTTCACTTCCCCTGGGCTAGCAACTCTGTCTTCAACTGACAAGATTAAGACATGGGCTATCAATTCTGTTTTCAACTGACAAGATTAAGACAGACTTCTTCAAGTCATAGGTTTTTTTATTATTGAAACTGACTTTGACTTAGCTTCTAGCAGTGGCTTTAGCCAACCAGCTTACTCATCACAAGCTGATCTCAAAGCACAACTCCTTTTTTCTTCCTTTTTCTTTAGAGTGGAGAATCTACTCTCTCCTCTCCTATTTTTAAAGCTTTAGAGTGGAGAATCTACTCTCCACTCCTATTTCTAAAGAGTCTTGATGCCTGCTTCCTTGCTGAAGATTAATACCTGGAATCTTGTTCCCATATCTAGGAGGCGGCTTCGATTCACTTCGTACTTGCATAGTTAACCTGTTATGATACCATGGCAAAATTTATTGAGCAAGAAGTAAAGAATATAAACATCATAGTACATGGAGAATTCCATGCTCTTCTACATTCAAAATAGATTAAAATTTAGTTGCATCACTTACATTAACCTAATTAATCCCTAACTAACACTTCACTTCACATAGGATTAACTAAAATGAGGAGATTACATTAAGTAAGAATTGATCCCCCAAGGGGTCATAGTATAAGAGGGTATGGTTAAAAATCCCCACCCAGTAGAAAACCCCTACCTTTTGATAGGATTTGTAGACCTAATGCAAGGGCAAACACCTACGATCCCAAGCACAAAGACAAGTCATAGAAGATAAGCCGCTAGGCTAGGTTAAGCAAGAGAGAAAATTCCCTACTGCCGCAGCCTTGAGCAATATATAAGTCCCCAAAATGCCTTCCTTAAATGATTCAACGTGACCTTTTATATTTTGTGTCTCCCCAAAGGTTTGTTGGGATGGATTAATGGGTTCGCATGAGTGTAGCATAGTTACAATATAGATAACCCATGTGAGGAAGGCAACTTATTGTTCAAAGGCAACAAGTTGATCTTAGATAGAAGCAATGCAGCTCTATCGGTATAGATTGAATGGCATTCCCTTCTGTCCTTGAGAACCTTAGTGAGGGAGTTTGGGTAGTTATAACAATAAATCTAAGGATGGTTCAAAAATGAGTGTTGCAAACCTTGTCAAATGTGAAGGTCTGATCTATTTACATGCTCGCTAAACAGATAAACAATAACTTATTGTCTCCGTTCATTACAAAATATCACTTGGGAAATTTACCTCATTGAACTACTTGGAATAAAAGATACATGTCTAATTTAAAACCTTAATCCAGAATTTTCTCATGGGCATTCTTATTAACAAATAACTTAAAATAATTCAAGTGCATATAAGTAGTGATCCATTTCATTGAACTACCTGAAATATGGGCAAATAATAGTATTAGACTTTTGGGTTAATATGTATTTCATCATCCAACTCTCATCATCCATCTCAAAAGAAGAAATAAAGCAATTCTCTCACAACATTATCCAATTAAATATGAATTATACATACCATAAATCAAATACATCTCAACATAACAAATAAAACAATACTTTCAACACATTGTCCAATTAAATATGAACAATACAGAAGCAAGCAAATGAACAATCCATCTCACCTTAATAGAACAAATAAAACAATACTTTCAGCACATTGTCCAATTAAATATGAACAAGACATACCATAAAGCAAATGAATAGTCCATCTCATCTCAACATAACAAATAAAACAATACTTTAGCACATTGTCCAATTAAATATGAACAATATTGACCATAAAGCAAATGAATAGTCTTTCTTATTTCAAGAGAAGAAATAAAACAATACTTTCATCACATTATCCAATAAAATATGAACAATATAGACTAGATGAAGAGTCCATATCATTTCAAAGCAAGATGAACAATCCATCTCATCTCAACATAACAAATAAAACATGAATTCAACACATTATCCAACTGCATATGAACATTACAAACCAAAAAGCAAATGAACAATCCATCTCATCTCAACAAAACAAATAAAACAATACTTTCCGTATATTATCCAATTGAAAATAAACATTGTAGACTAGAAATCAAATTAATGGTCCATCTCATCTCAACAAAACAAATAAAAAATACTTTCAACATATTATACAATTGAATATGAATATGAACCTTACAAACCATAAAGCAAATGAACAGTGCATCGCATCTCAATAGAACAAATAAAAGAATACTTCCAACACATTATCTAATTGAATATCAACATTATAGAATATAAAAAAAATGAATAGACTATCTCATCTCAGCTAAACAAACAAAACGATACTTTTAACAAATTCACATTTGGTCAAAAGATATTGGATAGCCTACCATACAAAGAGTTGTAGCATAATAGTTTCAATTAGATTTCAAACTTAAAAGAGTTTCTATTAAATTTTAAACCTAAACGTGTAAAAATAAATATGAACAATATAGACAATAATCAAAATAGCAGTCCATCTAATCTCAACATAACAAAAAAAACAATACTTTTGACACATTGTCCAATTGAATATGAATACTACAGACTATAAAACAAATGGATAGTTCATCTCAACATAACAAATAAAACAATACTTTCAGCACATTATTCAATTAAATATGAACACTACAGACAAAGTCAGTCTCATCTCATCTCAACTCAACAAAACAACCATACCTTCAGCACATTATCCAATTGAATATGAACATTACAGACCATAAAGTAAATGAACAATCCATCTCATCTTAAAATAACAAAGAAAACAATACTTTTAACACATGATTCAATTGAATATGAATATTACAGACCATAAAGCAAATGAGTAGTCCATCTCATCTCAACATATCAAATAAAACAATAATTTCAACACATTATCCAATTCAATGTGAACATTACAAACCAGTAAGCAAATAAACAGTCAAACTCATCTCAACATAGCATATAAAACAATACGTTCAACACATTATCTAATTGACTATGAACATTACGAACAAGAAAGCAAATAAACAGTCTATCTCATCTCAACAGAAAAAATAAAACACTACATACCAGAAAGCAAAGGAAGAGTCCATTTCATCTCAATTGAACAAATAAAACAATACTTTCAACACATATACATTAGGTCAAAAGAGACTAGATAACCTTGATAGAAAGAGTTGTACCATAATAGTTTCAATTATATTTAGAACCTAAATATGTAAAAATAAATACCTAACACAATAGTCTTGATATTTGTCCAATAAATTAAAAAAAAAACGAAAACAGAAGGACTGCAATGTCCTTAGATTTGTATATGAACTAAACATCTAACCTACAAGATGCAATATTGACCATTGCTCCTTAGATTTGTATATGAACTAAACATCTAACCTACAAGATGCAATATTGACCATTGCTCCTTCCTTAACAATAGGTGTAAAATGCAAAGTTGATGAAAAATGTTTGGATGAGTTGGAGACAATAAGAATACCTGCCATTAAAAAATAGAAGATATTAAAAACTGGAACAAAAATTCTATACAACTCTCCCAATTCACATGCATCAGAAAATATCTCCTTAACTCGTTAAAACTCTCGCAATATATTTAAAATTTAGGATTTTATGGTCAAACCTTACCAAAATCGATGAGGAGATAGCTGCATTAATAGTAATAAACTAAGACTGAGAGCAAGCTATAAACTGCCGCTAGAATTCAAGGTCTCCAATCCGAACGGCGTCTTTAATTGCACTTTGAATTATTACAAGTATTAATTTATAAGTATATTAATTTATATAGAACTAAATGAGTTAAAAAAAAAAAAAATACCCAAACATTCAATGATATAAGAAAGTACCAACCTGTTTAGCTGCTGCCATATTACTGTTCAAGGTTCAGGATATATATCTTAATATATCTACTTGTCGGCTGTCTCGTTCCAAATACTCCTTATCGATCAAGATCTTTATAAGATATTACTGTCCTTCCAACTCGCTGGGCGCATTCAGTCACCAGATCTTTATAACTTAAAACTTTATGTTCTTTCATAATGCGCACAATTGATGCATCAATAGCATAATGTCTATCAAAACATCTATCCCTACAAATATACTCAGTACCATTTGTCTTCTCATCCAGCAATGGCATTGGTTTCGGAATTTTTACCTTCCCTGTTCTATCTGTAAAATTAAAATTGATTTCGAAATAATCAGTTGTACCAATAATATTGTATCTGGATTCTTAAGAAGAATTTTGTACTTGTCACAGGCCAAGGAATATAACAGTCCGACGGCTTCTTCGTCAGACAAATTCAAGTGAGTCCTGACGTCCGAATAGCTCAACTTTTCTGAAGCATTGAACAACAATAATATTGCTGCTTGGTTAGTTGTTGCTATAATTTCTATAGGCCCTGCATCAAACTTACCAGTTATATTACAGGTTCCCAAGGAATATATCCATGTAAGTTTTCTAGGTTTGGCTTCTGTGGGATAAAAATCTTTGAACACTTCCACACATCTAACCATCTCTGCAGGTAGATTAATCTCAGAACTCTTGTATGTTGGCCAAATTCCGGTTCTCAGAACAGTTACATTAAACTCTATTCCGAGATGGATATTTTTATTATCATGAAGATATACTTGGAATCCACTCTGGCTTTGCAGTGATCTTCTCAAATCTTCAAGCATGTCCCCCACCTTCAATGTCAATTGGCCATCAGTACATTTCTGCATCAACTTTGACAATGTGCTCTGCTTAATTGACAATGTGCTCTGCTCAAGATCAACATTTTCACTTCTGTCGATCAGAACTCTACGAGTGAGTTTTTCTCTGTACAAATCAGCAAACATATATTTATCACTGAGATACTCTACAAATTCCACCACATTTTTAATTATATTATCACGAATTATGTTAGAGCCATCATTTTCAAGTACACTATCACATAATGTAGCAAGCCATTCTGCACTAGTAGTTCCTCCAATTACTTTATTGCAGGACAGCTCAAATGCTTCTCTTAATGCACTGCAAAAAATAGTTTTGCGCTGAAAACGATCTGCAGCATATTTCATATGCTTATCACGTAACTCTATAACCTTCCCCACAAATGAAGCCACTTCTTGCAGCAATATAATTTTATCCAATCTTTGTGAGTCATGCAGCATCACAGCATCTTCAGCCTGTTTAACAAGTGGAGTTACTTCACCAATAACATACTGCTTAAAAATATTTGCAATTGATTCCCATCCATTAGGTATCCTATCAAAGAGCCCGTGCATCATCAAAATATCGTCCTTCCTGTGGTCCCTGAGCAAAGCAAGGCAGCCTGAATGCTGATTCTCCAGAAAATGTGTCATATAACAGGAAAGGAGTCCATTTTCTACTTTGTCTAATACCTTCTGCTCGCTCCTCCCATGCAAATACCTGGCAACTCTGTCCCTTTCGCTTATCAGACATTCTTCAACCTTTGACATGTAGTCCGCATAGGAATGTTCTAAAATCCATGAAGTAGCCTCCCGAGAATAGTAAGCTCCGGTATGTTCCAACATGGCCACCTCAAAATCATTCGTATAGAAATCCATGTCAACCTCCACAAAAATGGCCACAACATCTTTCAACAGAGTGCCATTAGTTTGCACTCCTTCACGCTCTCGATCAATAAGAGCAATCACTGCATCCTTCACATTGACTCGCATTACGCGAAAGACCATGTCTCGGAAGTACATGATTGCCACTTCTCTAAGTGAAGGAAGGGAGCGTCTGACAGTAAAATAGCAATCCAAATATTGAAAGAAGAGATTCATCCGACGCAGCATGGCTTTGTGAATCTTCCAGCGTTTGACCAGGTCTCTCAACATCGACTGATCATCAATCTGTTCATCCCTTAAAGCCGGTAAAACCATTGAATTGATGTACTCTCTGATGCAATCCGTAGATCTGGCATAGATAATTTGCTCTTTATCCTCATGCAATCCGTAGATCTGGCACATGTTGTAGACAATAGTATAAACAACCTAGCACAGGTCCGCAGGTCCGCAGTCATCGGACAGTTGAGATCTCCCACTTCCAACATGCGTCTTAACTGTAGAATAGCTTTATTAATAAAAGCCCAACCTTCTTCCACCTCAATGTTGGCCTTTTTTGCGATAGCCAGTCCTTCTTCCAGGTTTAAGATATTGGCATCGTTCATTGTCCTTTTTTCAACTAAACCCAACTGTTTCTGTAAAAAGTAAAACTTCGAACACTCCAGGGAGCAGCCCGCAACACAGAACAGCCCGCAGCCCGCAACACAGAACAACCCGCAGCCAGCAACACAGAACAACACACAGAACGCTTTTTGATAAATTCTTGAACCAATTTATGTATTTATACTGATTACTACTTAACTAATTTCAAGGGTTTTGGGGGTGTTTTTGAAATTTCGTTGGAATTATGGAGAATTTTAGGGACAGGAGTTAATATTTTATGTGGTAGTGAGTTTAAAAAAAAAACTAACGGCTAGTTATTTTTTAAATATAACCTTTGCTTTGACCCAAGTTTTGAGAGAATTCACATCATATTTTACATTAATTAAAAATATATAATTTTTTTTAATTAATTGATTATTAAATTAAAATTAAGCAGGAAATTATTAATTTTAATTAGGTAAAAATATTAATTATATCTATTTAGATTTTGAAAAAATATTAATTTTCATATCTATATATATATATATATATATATTTTAATAAATTATATTTTTGATAATATAGTTATATTTTTAACTAAATAATTATATTATTTGAAATGAGAATTAAAACAAAAAAAATACCATATAAAATGTATTTTCATTATTATTTTTTTTGCACGAATCTTCCTATCTTGCACCAGTGACTTGTGGTCTAATAAATCGTGACCACACCAACCCTTAGCATTTGACAATACAGTTATACTTTTGACTAAATAATTATATGATTTGAAATGAGAATTGAAGCCAAAAAAGAACAATATAAAATATATTTTCATTCAAATTTTTATTTTTTTTCGCACGATTCTCCCTACCTTGCATGAGTGGCCTTTGGTGTAATAAATTGTGCCCCACGGGTATCTAAGCCGTCAAAATAAACTGGGGATTGCAACCAACCTAGACAACACCAACCCTTAGCATGACTAGAATTTTTTGGTGTCTCCTCCCACCACAACAGAGTTTCGAACCTTGCAACACCTAACAAACAAAACCCCTCGAATACCGTGGTAGTGGAACTTGACTTATTTCTGTCAAAAAATTCAAAATCATATTCCACATTAATTAAAAACATATAATTTCTTTATAGTTAAAAAATAAAATATGAATAAACAAATTTAATTGTTTATAATTGTAATACATTAAAATTTATATTTAATATTTAATGAAAGACGTTAAACTGTTTTATAGTTAGTGAAATATTCACTCATTTATTATGCATATAAATTTAGTGGGTTTCTTATAATTTTCCACCTAGAATGGTTGAAATGCAGATATACATTGTTGAAATTGCAAAATTGGGTGCCTAAGGCTTTTGGAGGACGTTGTATCCATTTCTGCAATAAAAAAGTTGCAATTTGAAGAACGAAAAATTTACGATTTTAACAAAGATTTATGGCCAAATTACTTCAAAAATGACCGAGATAGTCCAAAACGTAGAACAGTTAACCAATTCCTTAATCAAATAACTATCGATTATGATGCCTTGGTGTTTTAAATAACAATATTCCCCCAAAAGAAGTTATAACTAATCTATAGAAAATATGAGTTTATTTTAATTTTAAACTAATTCCAAATGATGTATATTGAACTTATTTTCCCTCGTCTAGAAGAAAAAAGACCTGTAAGGGTCCACAACATGTCACTTGGTGTGGGGTCAATCTCTCTGCTCATTATACTTTGAAGTGAATAAAATTGTTAACACAAAAAATTGACCACACACCAAATGACATGTTGTGAACCCTTATTTCCAAAGAATAATCCCATTTGTGCATAAAAACCCAAAAAACCCATTTCTCCTAAGTTCTAAACCCCCTTTGGACAACCTCCAACAAAATAGGGAATCTCCGCTAAAAATGAGGTGTCCACCAAAATAAGGGGGTTGTCTCGACAAATACACACTCCCGCCTCAATTCAAAATTTACCAGCAGTCAAATTCAAAAAGGGAAAACCGCAAGTGGTTATAGGGTTACAAAACCCTAAACCACAACATATATGTAATATCCCCCCCCGTTTGATAGAAATGATTTGATAACCTACCATTTCAATAAGAGCCCTTAATGAAATCACTATTCCATAATTTGGTTATGGAGATAATTACATTCTCACTGACTTAACACTGTGTGAAAGACAATAAGGGGCCATAACAGTATGATGGCTCAGTACAATTATTATATTATGAATTTGTAACAAACTATGCCGATGCCGCTGTATTTATAGCTGCCTCTGATCTTGCTCATATCTGCATGTCCTTCTTCTTTCCCCAGAGCAGTGTATAAAGACCCGCCACAACCAAAACTCCTCCTATGGCATTGCAGTGGCCATAAAACTATTCATGTCACAACACATAACCTAATCCTGATCCTGGCCATATGTGAGATTCCCATCTTCCTGTGCGCCTGTAGAATGTAACAGCAGGACACTGTGAACTCCTAGAGCGTGGGCCGCGTCCGCTCTTTTTAGGCTGTGTACCCTCCTTTACCGTTGGTGTCCTGAATGATTCCGCTTGACGAAATGCAAGCCCCTCCCAGTGAGCCCGTGGGAGCTGAGGTCGCCCGGGGATCATCACCTGAGACTCGAACTCTTGACCAACAGGGAAAAACTGTCGAGTTATTCTGTTCGGACATCCTGATCCTCCATTGCTAACCTCATTACTTGTCTCGGTGAAATTGATTTTCATAATATTATTGAAATAAAACCCAAAGAGCTTAGCAGGTTGAACTTGGACTTCAGATCACGAGCCACTGACGTTCTCCTCTTCACATCTTGCATCCATCTCTGCGTGTTCAGAGAGACAAGCCTGGCCCATGGAGTACTCCTCACAATCAACAGACAGCCCAGTATTGGCAATCGCCATCCTTCCATCCCAGGCAACGGCGTCCTTCTGCAATAATATGGACAGGGCCATAGAGATATAAATCACAATATGTAATAAGAGTAATACATATTGAATGATAACAGTAATACCGATTGTTGGGACTACATAAAACTCATAAAAACGAATTCCCATTCATAAAAACATTCAAAAGCATTCATAAAATAACCATTTCTGCACCTTAAAGCTGATATTCCTGGTTCTACCAGCACTGTGACAGAAGCACTGTGGTATGTACGCAGCTGCTATCCGGTTGGGTCGAGGTCACTCGCTCTGTTGTGCCATTCAATCACTGTGAATTCTTTCCCAGCGCCTTGAAATGTAATGTAGGGCTTTGTTGCACGCACTATCACTTTCCCCCTGCACAACAAAAATGAGCATACACTTGTTTTACGAATGTTTAACCTAATAACTAATTTAATTTCTCAATAGAAATATTCAAGATTTGGTCATGGTTGAACGATTAACCTCCACGATTGAACCGAAACGATCTACCTTTCTTGCCCCACTTGGAAAGAATTCCATTCAGAAAAAAGAAAAAAAAAACATTGGGTTAGTAATCCACGCACAACAAATCCCAGCCGTTTAATATGTGTGTTAGACGAATTTCTTTGGAGATATATGCCCGATGAGTAAATATCCACCACCCATCCATCCTTAATTAGGGATTAAAAGGCTCCAGTGGCCTTCTACTACAATTCAAAAATTAACTTTCTACCAGTTTCTTTGCCGGTTTTATATTCTTCACAACAACAATTCTTCATGTTGGACGGTTTCATCATGAACTATGGAAAACTCTTTTTCAACTTCTTCACAAATTCTCCTTAGGGTTCACAACTCATTTACGGCTTTCCTTCAACCATTTCTTCAACAACAATTTTAGTGTGCGATTTGATGGGCAATAGCTCTTAAAACTCTTAGTGAACCAACATTTCACTTCCCCTGGCTATCAATTATGTTTTCAACTGACAAGATTAAGACATACTTCTTCAAGTCATAGGTTTTTTTATTATTGAAACTGACTTTGACTTAGCTTCTAGCAGTGGCTTTAGCCAACCAGCTTACTCATCACAAGCTGATCTCAAAGCACAACTCCCTTTTTCTTCCTTTTTTCTTTAGAGTGGAGAATCTACTCTCTCCTCTCCTATTTTTAAAGCTTTAGAGTGGAGAATCTACTCTCCTCTCCTATTTCTAAAGAGTCTTGATGCCTGCTTTCTTGCTGAAGATTAATACCTGGAATCTTGTTCCCATATCTAGGAGGAGGCTTCGATTCACTTCCTACTTGCAGAGTTAACCTGTTATGATACCATGGCAAAATTTATAGAGCAAGAAGTAAAGAATATAAACATCATAGTACATGGAGAATTCCATGCTCTTCTACATTCAAAATAGATTAAAATTTAGTTGCATCACTTACATTAACCTAATTAATCCCTAACTAACACTTCACTTCACATAGGATTAACTAAAATGAGGAGATTACATTAAGTAAGAATTGATCCCCCAAGGGGTCATAGTATAAGAGGGTATGGTTAAAAATCCCGACCCAGTAGAAGGCCCCTACCTTTTGATAGGATTTGTAGACCTAATGCAAGGGCAAACACCTACGATCCCAAGCACAAAGACAAGTCACAGAAGATAAGCCGCTAGGCTAGGTTAAGCAAGAGAGATAATTTCCTACTGCCGCAACCTTGAGCAATATATAAGTCCCCAAAATGCCTTCCTTAAATGATTCAAGGTGACCTTTTATATTTTGTGTCTCCGGAAAGGTTTGTTGGGATGGATTAATTGGTTCCCATGAGGGTAGCATAGTTACAATATAAATAACCCATGTGAGGAAGGCAACTTATTGTTCAAAGGCAACAAGTTGATCTTAGATAGAAGCAATGCAGCTCTATCGGTATAGATTGAATGGCATTCCCTTCTGTCCTTGAGAACCTTAGTGAGGGCGTTTGGGTAGTTATAACAATAAATCTAAGGATAGTTCAAAAATGAGTGTTGCAAACCTTGTCAAATGTGAAGGTCTGATCTATTTGCATGCTCGCTAAACAGATAAACAATAACTTATTGTCTCCGTTCATTACAAAATATCACTTGGGAGATTTACCTCATTGAACTACTTGGAATAAAATATACATGTCTAATTTAAAACCTTAATCTAGAATTTTCTCATGGGCATTCTTATTAACAAATAACTTAAAACAGTTCAAGTGCATATAAGTAGTGATCCATTTCATTGAACTACCTGAAATATGGGCAAATAATAGTATTAGACTTTTGGGTTAATATGTATTTCATCATCGAACTCTCATCATCCATCTCAAGAGAAGAAATAAAGCAATTCTCTCACAACATTATCCAATTAAATATGAATTATACAGACCATAAATCAAATACATCTCAACATAACAAATAAAACAATACTTTCAACACATTGTCCAATTAAATATGAACAATACAGAAGCAAGCAATTGAACAATCCATCTCACCTTAATAGAACAAATAAAACATTACTTTCAGCACATTGTCCAATCAAATATGAACAACACATACCATAAAGCAAATGAATAGTCCATCTCATCTCAACATAACAAATAAAACAATACTTTAGCACATTGTCCAATTAAATATGAACGATATTGACCATAAAGCAAATGAATAGTCTTTCTTATTTCAAGAGAAGAAATAAAACAATACTTTCATCACATTATCCAATAAAATATGAACAATATAGACTAGATGAAGAGTCCATATCATTTCAAAGCAAGATAAACAATCCATCTCATTTCAACATAACAAATAAAACATAAATTCAACACATTATCCAACTGCATATGAACATTACAAACCAAAAAGCAAATGAACAATCCATCTCATCTCAACAGAACAAATAAAACAATACTTTCCGTATATTATCCAATTGAAAATAAACATTGTAGACTAGAAATCAAATTAATGGTCCATCTCATCTCAACAAAACAAATAAAAAATACTTTCAACATATCATACAATTGAATATGAATATGAACCTTACAAACCATAAAGCAAATGAACAGTGCATCGCATCTCAATAGAACAAATAAAAGAATACTTCCAACACATTATCTAATGGAATATCAACATTATAGAATATAAAAAAAATGAATAGACTATCTCATCTCAGCTAAACAAACAAAACGATACTTTTAACAAATTCACATTTGGTCAAAAGATATTGGATAGCCTACCATACAAAGAGTTGTAGCATAATAGTTTCAATTAGATTTCAAACTTAAAAGAGTTTCTATTAAATTTCAAACCTAAAAGTGTAAAAATAAATATGAACAATATAGACAATAATCAAATGAGCAGTCCATTTAATCTCAACATAACAAATAAAACAATACTTTCTACACATTGTCCAATTGAATATGAATACCACAGACTATAAAACAAATGGATAGATCATCTCAACATAACAAATAAAACAATACTTTCAGCACATTATTCAATTAAATATGAACACTACAGACAAAGTCAGTCTCATCCCATCTCAACTCAACAGAACAACCATACCTTCAACACATTATCCAATTGGATATGAACATTACAGACCAGAAAGTAAATGAACAATCCATCTCATCTTAACATAACAAAGAAAACAATAATTTTAACACATGATACAATTGAATACGAATATTACAGACCATAAAGCAAATGAGTAGTCCATCTCATCTCAACATATCAAATAAAACAATAATTTCAACACATTATCCAATTCAATGTGAACATTACAAACCAGTAAGCAAATAAACAGTCAAACTCATCTCAACATAGCATATAAAACAATACTTTCAACACATTATCTAATTGACTATGAACATTACAAACATGAAAGCAAATAAACAGTCTATCTCATCTCAACAGAAAAAATAAAACATTACATACCAGAAAGCAAAGGAAGAGTCCATCTCATCTCAATTGAACAAATAAAACAATACTTTCAACACATATACATTAGGTCAAAAGAGACTAGATAACCTTGATAGAAAGAGTTGTACCATAATAGTTTCAATTATATTTAGAACCTAAATATGTAAAAATAAATACCTAACACAATAGTCTTGAAATTTATCCAATAAATTAAAAAAAAACAAAAACAGAAAGACTGCAATGTC
Organism: Larix kaempferi; assembly: GCA_027924585.1. Taxonomy (NCBI): domain Eukaryota; kingdom Viridiplantae; phylum Streptophyta; class Pinopsida; order Pinales; family Pinaceae; genus Larix; species Larix kaempferi. The sequence continues at coordinate 8,827,387 of BSBM01000259.1, read as the reverse complement.
CTTAGATTTGTATATGAACTAAACATCTAACCTACAAGATGCAATATTGAACATTGCTCCTTCCTTAACAATAGGTGTAAAATGCAAAGTTGATGAAAAATGTCTGGATGAGTTGGAGACAAAAGTCCAGGTAGGAAGACAATAAGAATACCTGCCATTAAAAAATAGAAGATATTAAAAACTGGAAAAAAAATTCTATACAACTCTCCCAATTCACATGCATCAGAAAATATCTCCTTAACTCGTTAAAACTCTCGCAATATATTTAAAATTTAGGATTTTATGGTCAAACCTTACCAAAATCGATGAGGAGATAGCTGCATTATTAGTAATATACTAAGACTGAGAGCAAGCTATAAACTGCCGCTAGAATTCAAGGTCTCCAATCCGAACGGCGTCTTTAATTGCACTATGAATTATTACAAGTATTAATTTATAAGTATATTAATTTATATAGACCTAAATGAGTTAAAAAAAATAAAAATACCCAAACATTCAATGATATAAGAAAGTACCAACCTGTTTAGCTGCTGCCATATTACTGTTCAAGGTTCAGGGTATATATCTTAATATATCTACTTGTCCGCTGTCTCGTTCCAAATACTCCTTATCGATCAAGGCTTCAATTCGCTTCTTAATTTCTTCAATTTCTGGGTTGAATGTCCTTCCAACTCGCTGGGCGCATTCAGTCACCAGATCTTTATAACTTAAAACTTTATGTTCTTTCATAATGCGCACAATTGATGCATCAATAGCATAATGTCTATCAAAACATCTATCCCTACAAATATACTCAGTACCATTTGTCTTCTCATCCAGCAATGGCATTGGTTTCGGAATTTTTACCTTCCCTGTTCTATCTGTAAAATTAAAATTGATTTCGAAATAATCAGTTGTACCTATAGCGGTTGTATCTGGATTCTTAAGAAGAATTTTGTACTTGTCACGGGCCAGGGAATATAACAGTCCGACGCCTTCTTCGTCAGACAAATTCAAGTGAGTCCTGACGTCCGAATAGCTCAACTTTTCTGAAGCATTGAACAACAATAATATTGCTGCTTGGTTAGTTGTTGCTATAATTTCTATAGGCCCTGCACCAAACTTACCAGTTATATTACAGGTTCCCAAGGAATATATCCATGTAAGTTTTCTAGGTTTGGCTTATGTGGAATAAAAATCTTTGAACACTTCCACACATCTAACCATCTCTGCAGGTAGATTAATCTCAGAACTCTTGTATGTTGGCCAAATTCCGGTTCTCAAAACAGTTACATTAAACTCTATTCCAAGATGGATATTTTTATTATCATGAAGATATACTTGGAATCCACTCTGGCTTTGCAGTGATCTTCTCAAATCTTCAAGCATGTCCCCCATCTTCAATGTCAATTGGCCATCAGTACATTTCTGCATCAACTTTGGCAATGTGCTCTGCTTAATTGACAATGTGCTCTGCTCAAGATCAACATTTTCACTTCTGTCGATCAGAACTCTACGAGTGAGTTTTTCTCTGTACAAATCAGCAAACATATATTTATCACTGAGATACTCTACAAATTCCACCACATTTTTAATTATATTATCACGAATTATGTTAGAGCCATCATTTTCAAGTACACTATCACATAATGTAGCAAGCCATTCTGCACTAGTAGTTCCTCCAATTACTTTATTGCAGGACAACTCAAATGCTTCTCTTAATGCGCTGGAAAAAATAGTTTTGCGCTGAAAAAGATCTGCAGCATATTTCACATGCTTATCACGTAACTCTATAACCTTCCCCACAAATGAAGCCACTTCTTGCAGCAATATAATTTTATCCAATCTTTGTGAGTCATGCAGCATCACAGCATCTTCAGCCTGTTTAACAAGTGGAGTTACTTCACCAATAACATACTGCTTAAAAATATCTGCAATTGACTCCCATCCATTAGGTATCCTATCAAAGATCCCGTGCATCATCAAAATATCGTCCTTCCTGTGGTCCCTGAGCAAAGCAAGGCAGCCTGAATGCTGATTCTCCAGAAAATGTGTCATATAACAGGAAAGGAGTCCATTTTCTACTTTGTCTAATACCTTCTGCTCGCTCCTCCCATGCAAATACCTGGCAACTCTGTCCCTTTCGCTTATCAGACATTCTTCAACCTTTGACATGTAGTCCGCATAGGAATGTTCTAAAATCCATGAAGCAGCCTCCCGAGAATAGTAAGCTCCGGTATGTTCCAACATGGCCAGTTCAAAATCATTCGTATAGAAATCCATGTCAACCTCCACAAAAATGGCCACAACAACTTTCAACAGAGTGCCATTAGTTTGCACTCCTTCACGCTCTCGATCAATAAGAGCAATCACTGCATCCTTCACATTGACTCGCATTACGCGAAAGACCATGTCTCGGAAGTACATGATTCCCACTTCTCTAAGTGAAGGAAGGGAGCGTCTGACAGTAAAATAGCAATCCAAATATTGAAAGAAGAGATTCATCCGACGCAGCATGGCTTTGTGAATCCTCCAGCGTTTGACCAGCTCTCTCAACATCGACTGATCATCAATCTGTTCATCCCTTAAAGCCGGTAAAACCATTGAATTGATGTACTCTCTGATGCAATCCGTAGATAATTTGCTCTTTATCCTCATGCAATCCGTAGATCTGGCACATGTTGTGGACAATAGTATAAACAACCGAGCACAGGTCCGCGGTCATCGGACAGTTGAGATCTCCCACTTCCAACATGCGTCTTAACTGCAGAATAGCTTTATGAATAAAAGCCCAACCTTCTTCCACCTCAATGTTGGCATTTTTTTGCGATAGCCAGTCCTTCTTCCAGGTTTAAGATATTGCCATCGTTCATTGTCCTTTTTTCAACTAAACCCAACTGTTTCTGTAAAAAGTAAAACTTCGAACACTCCAGGGAGCAGCCCGCAACACAGAACAACACACAGAACAGCCCGCAGCCCGCAACACAGAACAACCCGCAGCCAGCAACACAGAACAACACACAGAACGCTTTTTGATAAATTCTTGAACCAATTTATGTATTTATACTGATTACTACTTAACGAATTTCAAGGGTTTTGGGGGTGTTTTTGAAATTTAGTTGGAATTATGGAGAATTTTAGGGACAGGAGTTAATATTTTATGTGGTAGTGAGTTTAAAAAAAAACTAACGGCTAGTTATATTTTAAATATAACCTGTGCTTTGACCCAAGTTTTGAGAGAATTCACATCATATTTTACATTAATTAAAAATATATATATATATATTTTTAATTAATTGATTATTAAATTAAAATTAAGCCGTAGTAATGGGAAATTATTAATTTTAATTCGGTAAAAGTATTAATTATATCTATTTAGATTTTGAAAAAATATTAATTTTCATATATATATATATATATATATATTTTAATAAATTATATTTTTGATAATATAGTTATATTTGTAACTAAATAATTATATTATTTGAAATGAGAATTAAAACCAAAAAAATACCATACAAAATGTATTTTCATTATTATTTTTTTTGCACGAATCTTCCTATCTTGCACGAGTGACTTGTGGTCTAATAAATCGTGACCCACGAGCATCTAAGCCATCAAAATCACCCGGGGATTGCACCCACGCTAGACCACACCCACCCTTAGCATTTGACAATACAGTTATACTTTTGACTAAATAATTATATGATTTGAAATGAGAATTGAAGCCAAAAAAGAACAATATAAAATATATTTTCATTCAAATTTTTATTTTTTTTCGCACGATTCTCCCTACCTTGCATGAGTGGCCTTTGGTGTAATAAATTGTGGCCCACGGGTATCTAAGCCGTCAAAATAAACTGGGGATTGCAACCAACCTAGACAACACCAACCCTTAGCATGACTAGAATTTTTTGGTGTCTCCTCCCACCACAACAGAGTTTCGAACCTTGCAACACCTAACAAACAAAACCCCTCGAATACCATGGTAGTGGAACTTGACTTATTTCTGTCAAAAAATTCAAAATCATATTCCACATTAATTAAAAACATATAATTTCTTTATAGTTAAAAAATAAAATATGAATAAACAAATTTAAATGTTTATAATTGTAATACATTAAAATTTATATTTAATATTTAATGAAAGACGTTAAATTGTTTTATAGTTAGTGAAATATTCACTCATTTATTATGCATATAAATTTAGTGGGTTTCTTATAATTTTCCACCTAGAATGGTTGAAATGCAGATATACATTGTTGAAATTGCAAAATTGGGTGCCTAAGGCTTTTGGAGGACGTTGTATCCATTTCTGCAATAAAAAAGTTGCAATTTGAAGAACGAAAAATTTACGATTTTAACAAAGATTTATGGCCAAATTACTTCAAAAATGACCGAGATAGTCCAAAACGTAGAACAGTTAACCAATTCCTTAATCAAATAACTATCGATTATGATGCCTTGGTGTTTTAAATAACAATATTCCCCCAAAAGAAGTTATAACTAATCTATAGAAAATATGAGTTTATTTTAATTTTAAACTAATTCCAAATGATGTATATTGAACTTATTTTCCCTCGTCTAGAAGAAAAAAGACCCGTAAGGGTCCACAACATGTCACTTGGTGTAGGGTCAATCTCTCTGCTCATTATACGTTGAAGTGAATAAAATTGTTAACACAAAAAAATTGACCACACACCAAATGACATGTTGTGGACCCTTATTTCCAAAGAATAATCCCATTTGTGCATAAAAACCCAAAAAACCCATTTCTCCTAAGTTCTAAACCCCCTTTGGACAACCTCCACCAAAATAGGGAATCTCCGCTAAAAATGAGGTGTCCACCAAAATAAGGGGGTTGTCTCGACAAATACACAGTCCCACCTCAATTCAAAATTTACCAGCAGTCAAATTCAAAAAGGGAAAACCGCAAGTGGTTATAGGGTTACAAAACCCTAAACCACAACATATATGTAATAACCCCCCCCCCCACCCCCCCGTTTGATAGAAATGATTTGATAACCTACCATTTCGAAGCTCTCCCATCTTTGGTACCATTTTTACCATCCTCCATTATTCCAATCACACACACCTCCACCATCAATATCCCACTTTGCAATTCCCCTTGGCGGGTTGAGCACCCTTGGCTCCCTCCTACCATTCGGGTTGATATACTATATCTCCTTGAGATCGATGGCCATTCAAAGGACGGAACCATCAACGAAGGATTCCTAGATTCTCGGCCACAAGGGCCCATATGCCTAGAGAGGTAACTCTATCCATGTAAATCCATTTATTATAAATAATAAATAATTATTCTTTTGTAGACATGGTTTATTGATGTGAATGGAAGGAATTTATTGTGTGTGCTTTGGTTTTCATTGCAGTAGATGTTTTACCAATCATATTTACTATTGAGTTTTTGCATGTTAGTATTTGTATTCACGGATCATAATCCATTCTACCTTAGGTTATATTCCCATTTGTATAGTTTAGTTCTCAGTTTATCGCTCTTTACCCAAATTTACTGCACATCCTTCACACATAGAGCCGCGAGAGATATCATCTTGCATGCTCTCTACCTCGGCTTCCTCAAGCTCGTATATCGCCCATTTTCACCTGTCGGAGTGAAAAAGCACATACAACAGAACTAGCGACCATACTGGGTCGATCCCTATAGATTTGTGGTTAATTTTTTTTATCTTTGTTTGAATGTGTTTTATTGTATATTTTTTTCTTGTTAGATCTCTTAGTTAAAGTGTTTATGAGTATTGTTAGTCCCCTAGTTGAACTCTGGCCTGCAAAACTAGCATACTCCAATCCTCAGACCCCTTGTAAAGCCTTTTTTTTTAGTTGTCTTTCAATTTTTTCAAACCCAGTTCTCGAGTGGCAGTTGTCTATGAGTTAAGTGTGCCCTAGGGTGCCCTTTTTTCCTAGTTAAGAGCGCTCCTTCCCCCACAAAAGGTGCGCTCCAGACCCGTACCTCTCTGTTTTTGTTGTACTCATGTTTTTTCATAGTGTGCACCCCACAACGCCTCTGTCCTTCAGGAAAAAGCACTTTGAGACTGACATTTAATCCTCTAATCCCTCCCGCAGGGGTGTAGCTCAACCGATGTTTCGCTTGATATGAAGGAAATGTTGTAAATGGAGGTCACGAGTTCAAATCACCCCAGCTTATCCGTGCTCCATGCTTGCGGGCTATGTGGGTGCACCTAGGGGTATAGTGGTAGTGGACGGGTTTGGATCCCTGGACCCCGTGTCACACGAGTACCAGCCCCTTCCCAGTTGCTGATTCCCCTAGTTTAAAAACAAAAAACTCTAAGCCCTTTATTTGTCCCATTTCAAGATTTGGATTGACTGTTTGGTTGCATATTTGACTTATTGCAGCATGGTTTTTACTATCTCTGCTTGTTCATTTCAGCATGATCAGTCTCTCTTATTGATTCCTAGCAGTATATTTCAGTTTGAAATAAAATAATTTCAATTCAATTTGTTTCAAGTTATTAGTACTCTTCATTTCTTGCTCATCTAACATAGTTATACACACCACTTGTGCACCCAATCACACCCTAAAGATCAAAGTGAGACCAAATTTTTTAACTTAACAAAAATATAACCCCACTTGGGGACCAAAAATAATCTTATAGCTAGGTACGGCACTAGGAGTAGGCATCCAAATAACCCTCATTTTCAACTTTACACATGAAACTTAGCAGTTCTCTATTTGGGAGCCAAAATCCCCTAGTACTTTTTGGCATGGTTAAAGGATGATTTGTCGGAAAGGCCTCTCCCTTAGGAGGAAAAGTCATGAGATTGGTTCCAGAAGGCTAAGTGGAATGCCGCTCTCCACTTAGTTCTAAAGGACACCTGATCGTAATCCTCACTACATTACCAGGACTCCATACGAGGGGTATAACAACCAAAGGGATGAAACGACGAATTCTCTTTCTGGACGTATCATGAACGGGGTAGCCTACTTGTCGTTCTTCTAGGGATTTTTTACCCGGGATCCCTCTCAGTATAGGGATATCCCTCATCCATTCAATTCTCCATTCTGTATTCTCTAACTGTAGATTTCATCACCTTGCAGGGGATATGATTTGCGTGAGATTCCATATCTTTTAGTTAGGTCTTTGCATGCTCTGATACCCCTCAGGTTAGTGAGTATTTTAGATTTTTAGGTAGTTCTTATTGTTGGAATTGTGGCTACTCCTTGCCACTCTTCTGCTGTGACACGCGATCGCAATAGATTTTTAAAGTTTGTGGTTGTCCTAAGCACCACATTGTTGAAAGATCTCCTTCTACACACATGGAGGAAGTTGCAATTTTGAGCACTTTTATTTAATGTCCTCTACACTCACGACACCAGTCATCATTGATGCCCTGAGATACTCTCATAGACTATGGGGGAAGTCCCCACAACACGGTCCATTAGACCCCAGTCGTCACGCTACCTTGAGGCACACATTTTCATCATCGGATATTCATCCCAACGCACCTTATTTCAAATATGATTCTAAATTAGACTAACACATACCTACAACACTATCTAGCCCCATGGTCAGCATGAAACCCAACTTGTTCTATGGAGGAATTGTTGGTGGCGGACACCGTAGCAGACCTATCGCCACTACATCATCTATCACGACCGTGGGATCCACGGGACCCTATATCCCTGCTTCCACAGGACCTACCCCTGGAACCACTGTGTATCCAACCACTCCATCCATACGCATAGGTAGCGGTCTCGTCCCGACAACCACAATGCCCCCGGTTACTGGCACGACCCTTGGGAGCACCACCAATTCCTTTCAGATCCCTCCCCCCATATAGGTAGTTTGATTCGGATTTATGTGGGAACGAAATGAAAGAGCGGATACAGAATCAAATACAAAGATATATTGCAAATAACATAGTGATACAGTAAACACACATTCTATTAAATAGGGAAAATAGAACAGACTGTAAATAGAATAGCTAGAATAGTGGTAGCTATCTCTGAGAAGAGATGTGGCCGCTATGCTCATTTGTGCCAAGATGATTACAAAGAGAGGCCGAAAGGGCCTATTTATCATAATAATGAGGGAAAGAATCCCAAACATCCAAAAACCTAACCCTAGAACATGAGCCGTCATAAAGTTTGTGGCCCCAAGGGGGTTAGTTGAACACTGAACTTCCTGGGGTCAGAAGTTTTGCATACGATCTCCATTTGGGGTGCTCGATAGCCCGTTGGAAAGGTATATCCGAGTTTTACAACTTTCAAATGGAGTTAAATGTAATATATTGGCAACCAGTTGGCCCCCCAAATCACCAAAAAAGGTCGTTTGGTTCCTCAAAACGGACCCGAAAGTTTAGGACCCGAAAAACCATAGAAACATTACTAGAAAATAGGAAAAATGGGAAACTGTTTTGAGCCAATGAAATAGGTGGGTGGCCACCGATATCCATCTGGATCAATCCTCCCCCCTTAGGAAGCAATGCTCTCCATTACGTCAAATCCCTTATCATATGTCGAGCTGTGTGTCGAGTTGAGCTCCTGGTACGACATTTCCTAAAGTGGAAAGGTTGCCTTAGTTTAACATCTTCAGAGGGCTATAATTGTTGTTGAATAGTTTTGGTTGTTGTCGTATCCTTGGTCTGCACCAGTGTGGATGGTTTCTTTTTGTGGGAGCACCTTGAATGCGTGGCTTTGCACTGTAGAGGTACCCGAATAGGCGATGCTGCACTAACCTTGTGTTCTTGTTTCTGCTGAGTAGAAGGATAATGTGCACAGGTTGTGGATGTCTCTGCGATCTGATGTTCTTCTTCAGCAACAATTTTCAATAGGGAAAATTTCCCAGTGTGGGAGATTATCTTCCTTCCCTTCTTGGTTGGGGTAGGTGCAACTATCTCTGGTATCCGATAGAGTTGTCCTCCCAAAGTGACAGTGACACTGCGAGGTCGTGATTCATATAGAGCATGACGCTTCCACATATATGGCTGTCCTAAAAGAACATCACATACTTCAGGTGGGGCCACATCACACAATACCTCATCTTTGAAGGGCTTGATGCCATATGGTAGGCGACATTGGTGACTGACGCGGATCCCTCATCCTTGGCTTAGCCATCCAATGGTGTATGGTTGTGGGTGTGGTGTTATTGGTAGCTCCAATTTCTTGATCACTTGTGCTGATATCAGGTTCTTTTGGATGCCTCTGTCCACAACAAAGTGTAGGGGAATACCCTTCACCCACATCTGTTAGTGGAAAAGGTGCTCCTCTGCATCCGACTCTTCAGGTTCCTCTGGTTGAATCTGTGTGGTGGCAACAACGCCACTGGGTTCTGCACCAATGATCTGCTCCCCTTTCCGCGCGACTGTGAAATTGGGTTCTGAGTCAGAAAGGGTAAAGATAAGTATTTTTCAAACATCGCTTTTCCTTTACAAAATTAGAAGCAAGGTATGATCTTTGTCGTAAGTTCTCCCTGCCAGATAAAAGGTATAGATACTCACATGATTGAATGACATCACAGAATGTAATATTTAGTTGAAATTATTTCAGTAAATGCGAAACGTAATGATCCTTGTATTATGATTGACTAACCTTGTTAAGGAAAATAGAAGTAACATCATATTTCTGGTTGATTCATAGTCCATTGCTAAAGTACTAATCTAAAAGAAATAAATAGGCTAAGAAAAATGTTGTGAAAGATGTCAAGTAATAAGTGATTTCAAAATTTGCACAGAAGTATCCTGTAAATTCTACATTTTCGTTGTTGATATTCTATTTTTCTATCAAAGATTAATAAGTGCATTACCTATGAGCATCACTAAGTTAAAAGTATAATTTCATTAGTATGCTCCTAAGAAGTAAGTTGGTTTGAGTTAGCGAACTCATTTGAACATTTTCAATTTTGATAGATACTTAGTAATGAGAATACTTCGTTGTTACGACAGTTTCATGGAATGCTACATCAAAAAAATATAGCCTCATTTAAATGTTATAGAATGTAAATGAAGTTGTAGTTACACTTAGCGAAATAAAAGTTGATTCTCAAATATCAATGTTAGAATATATATCATTTTACTTAGGTTTGTTTAGTACAAAGTACTTGTTGACTTTCTTTCATACAACCAATAGTGTGGAGTTGCCTAAGTAATTATTACCCTCGAGTATTGATAGCCAGAATAAATTTAACATACTAGGTTACCAATTATAGTTAAAGATATGAACGAATTCATGTGGCTGATGCGTTTCGATAATAATTTTCGAAAAATCGTCATTTTATTACTTAAACCTAAACGGTATCTCATTTATAACTTCTTATCATTATTGAGTTTTAAGGATAAAATTGGGTATTAATATTTCCAAGCAATGTTCCTAATGGTTAAATTAAACCTTATTTTAGGAATGCGTTATGATAGACTCCTCTAGAGTAAGTTATATTTTCTAACAAGGATTAATGAGTATCTTGTTGATAGTTTGAAGAAAAGAATACTAATCTTGTTGACGGAGCATGGAAGCTTTAAAAAAAAAAAAAAAAAACTTTGGATGATAAGTCTCAATTCGAAGTGAATCTATATGTAACTAAATACTAACATGTTTTCAACAGGTTTGATCTCAGACTCACATTGAGGAAGTTGAAGAGTTTACATCGAAATAAAGTGAAGATGAGGCACAAGTAAATTGAGTGAGCATGCGTATAATGATATGGAACTAATGTGTCCAGTAGTTGAACAATTGAATCAAATAAATTTTTCTTTATACTAACATTTCAGGAAGGGATCTTAATATCGATTGATAATGTGATCAAGAAGGAACGTTGATTATAAAATCACTTATACAAATGAGTTGATCTGAATCGCTCAAAAAAAAGTAATGGATTACTTTCAGTGGTAAGACTTATGACTGATGATGTGGAAATATTTTCATATACTATTGTCATTATTATATCGCATATGGCTTACAAGAAATAATAAATGTTTGTTGCCAAGAAATATTTCCTGGACTCAAATGAGAAGGTTTGAGGGGAAAAAGGATGATTTTCTGGACTCAGGCAGAGGGGACAACATCATGAACTCAATAACTAGCTTGTTCTTATGGGACAACTTACCCTTATTTGTGGTCATGTTCCCCACGGAAGTGGATCAGAGAAGGCGGGGTACTCGTTGAATGTTATACTGACCTAGAAGTTCTAGGAAAACTTTATATCCATCGAATTGAGCAGAGGAAGGGCTCACAATTTTTGCTTGTGTTCTTAGAACTGAGCACACAAGAGGTTCTCTGAGGAGTAACGTTTACTTGTCGTTTTTTGTATGCACACAATAAATTCGATGAGGAGGGGAGCTATGTTATGAGGTATATTGTAAGATTGTCATGCTTCGCAGAAGTATTCCTGATGATTTTGCAGAGGACCATGTTATGTACACAAGTCTTCATGATTGCTAGGATACATAAGAGTTTTGTATGCAAGTCTCCATGATTGCTGAAGTACAAAGAGATTTGAAGATCACAAAGTTTTGTTGAGAGAATTGTTTTATGGTATAAACAAATGATAATGATTTGTGTTATAGCTAGATTATGAGATATATTTATGCATGAATAATATGAATGCTAAATACACAAATATTTCCTCAAGGAAGAGAAAGAATGATGAACATTTACTCATTTGAAAATTATACTCATGATATATGAAAGAACGTTGGAAGATCTTCTATGATCTGTGTAATGTGCATGATATAAGTGATAAGAGTTTGTGGAAAATCGGAAAAATGTGAAGACGACCAAAGCATAAGAATTTAAGTAAGCAAAAGATGGGAACGGATGCAAAAGGAAAACTGTTGAACACCGAGGATGGTGTTATATTTAAGGGGTGGAGTGTGTAACATCCCTCAGATTCGACCCTTATTGTTATTATAATTGTAAATATAATGATGATTGTATACAGGCCCTGGTGAGGAGCTCAAGTCCAAGGCCCCACCAGTGGACTTTGGGAGTATTGTTACTTTATTTTCCTCTTCATAAGTGTTGTGTTAGACCAGGAGATTTAAGTTTGACATATTTTAGACGACGGACACCTCAAAAATATTTAGAGTAAGTTTTACGGGTAAAAACCTACAAGTCATAAGTGTCGTCGTCAAAGGATGGGGAAGACAATTACTTGTCTTAATATTTCAATAAGTTATAGAGCTTATGTATAGAGTTAGCATACAGATAACTTGGACTAAATAATCCCGAGTAAACCTAATACAATTCATAAAATTGAGACACCCAACCTCGATGAAACGAAATAGGTTAGACATCTTTCAAATACTACTTTTTATCTTATTAAAAATATCACTTCTAGGACACCACACACACACACACACACACACACACACACACATATAGATATATATATATATGTATATATATATATATATATATATGTGTGTGTGTGTGTGTGAAATCCTACAAAATAGTGGTGATAATGAATAACTAGAAGCATACACAGGTATGTCAAGAATACATTTAATTATTGAAGTTACATGATAAAGAGCTTATATAGATTATAGTATAAATTACTATAATAATTATAAATACTTTTTAGGAAGGATAAAGGTGATTTTGCATATATTTATTTATTATATAGGATCCACCATACATATATGAAAGATGATACATATAATACATTATATAAATGCTATATATATAAGAGAAACCAAAATGAACTTGAGCTAAAACATTTGATGAGCATATATTCGATAATAAGAATTATTATAAATTATCCTCCGAAAAATGTAATAATATACATGATTTTATCCTAAAAATATGTGTGGATAAGATCCAACACATACATGAAAACAACTAAGAATAATTATAAGTTGGTAAACAAATCTAGGAATAAAATTATCTCCAAAAGAAATTTATGTTGTAAAAGGATTTATATTATGGTCATAAATATAAAGTTGTTTCTAACGTAAGGGTTTTGTAACTATAATGGAGTATAGGAGCATATCCTACAATCATAACTCAACTGGAGAGACCGATAATGGAGCTCAACACCGACCGAATCACACCACAATCTTTGCCACGTTTATCCCTTAAAGTGTTCATTAGTTATAAAGTTAACAGTTAAGGGGCATCCTCACTCCATTCTTGGGAACTTGTCCCTTTTTTTGAGCGGCCCTTACCTTTTTCCTTTCCACCTGTACCCACTCCGCCATTTTAAAATAGTGGTGTAGTTTTTAGTGGAGGTCTATCTCAGTAGAGGGGTATCTAAACTTATTTTAGACTGCCACCTGATAGGAATGGAGAAGGGAGACTACCACGCATCACTCTGGGTCGAAGGGAGACTCCTTTGTTAAAAGGGAGATCGTTTCCCAAAGGTTCAGCCCACTCCCTTCTGATGCAGAGTTTTTTGGATACGCTGCCATCATTATAAGGTTGCTATCGATGGGGGGGAAAGAAGAGAGTCAAGGACTGGCGGATCCTCTGACGATGAGGTATGGACCGCAGGAAGAGCGAGAAGTTCTGAGGTTAGAGTTTCCTTTTGTATCTAAGGTATGTAAACTCTGTGTCTGCAGTTAGTGACTCAGTTTAAAACGTTATGTTGTTGCAGTGCAAAATTTTTCAAATTGCTAGCTGTCATATTTGAGTGCATGCTGATAACGACACTTAAAATAGTTTTTTCTTTTGAAACACCTATTTTCCGCCTTTGAAAAATGTAAATCCCTATCATTCCTTATTCATATCTTGATCCTAATGGGAGACGTTACTACGATGGGCTAGATCAGCTCGAAAGAGCTTAAACCCTCCGTTACCTTAGGGTTGATGTTTTTTAGTAATTCGAACTCTATTTATATATTTTTTGTTATGTCAGAAATCGTTTTCAATTCATTTTGGTTGAGATTTGATATCTTTTTCTCTACTTTTGTTTTGGCGACTGTTCCATGAGAGCAGGTCCGAGTCTAGGTGCTATCCTTGCCTCATCGCCCTTAGTGCGCTAATTACGAAGTAAACGTTTTGTTTGTTGGTTTAAGAGTCTGCTTATAATATAGAAATTTTAGAAAAGGAAGGCCAAAGCTTGAAACCTCGGTGATTACCCTTAGGGTAAGATAGGAACGAGAACGTCCTGTAGTAGTATGTTTCAATTTTTGCTACATTTTCGTTCATAGGTTAAAATCTAGTACCAGTGTTGGAATGTTGAAGATTATAAATTAATTAATTCATCTCGACGTTATTTTTTTATTTTGTCATTAAAAACGAGGAAAACGTTACAACCATCAGGTTAATTTATGTTATGCTGCCATAAGAGCTGGGCGACCTCCCTGTGGAAGGATCGACCCGTGCTTAGTTAAATTTAGAGATCCCTTCCTTAAATTTTAAAATGGTTGGATCGGAAAACTCTGTGTAAAAGCTGCCAGGAAATCGTCAACGAGTCAATCTGATCATAACCAAGGACGAGAATGTGATCATTAATTTTCACTCTTTTGGTTATTATCCTTTTTGCATATTTTGATCTTGAAAGTTATTAGTGAAGTTCCACGGGTTAAGTATATAATTATATATATAGAATATAGAGATAAAATATCTAGAATCGAAATTATAAACAATGTGAAAATCTAACTTTTAAAATCTATTATCCAATAGGGCATAGAAAGGGAAACCTCCTTTTTCGGTTTTCACTATGGGTAAAATTGAAATCATGAATTTCATTTTATTACAACTTGATTCTTAGAATAGTATATAGATCTTTTATAGTGTGAGGCCCTTGACAAAGCTAATTTAAAGCTATTATATTTTGGCACTTATCAATCTTAGTTTAGACAACTTGTAATGGAAAAGTTTGGGTCAATTATTGATATAAATAAACTTAAATATATGTTTTGGAATTGAGTGAATTCATGTTCAAAATTAATAAAAAGGGTTGATACTTTATTTAAATCATTAGATGAAAGTATAGGCATACGACAAGTTATCACTTGATATCATAACAAAAGGAGGTTGTCTTTATATAAGATAATATAACATTATATTGTTGAAAGAGTTTTTAAGTAGTAATTATAAATAGATTATGGATACGAAATAGGTGACAAAGGAGTATATTGTAAATATGATATTAATAATTAGGTTACGAACTTATATTTTGGTACCAAGTGACTTATGGAATGTATACAATATTTATAACTGGACATAAGAGTTATAAAATAGAAGGGAGTTATTCTTTTAGAATGTTGTAGGAAGGTATTCATTCACATCCATGCTTGGGATTATTATATAAAGAAGCTCATCTCCTCAACGAAGGACAGGATATTTTGGAAAATGTTTCGCGTAAGGGAGTCTTGAAGAAAATAAGCCTTGCGACAACTGTGTCGCATAGAATGTAACCTTTCGCCATGTTTATTTTTTTTAATAAATATTACACACCCAACCTTTTGTGGACTAGCCCGTGTACACGTGAACCACGTTATCTCTTGTCTGCTGTGTTTTCCTATGGTGTTCCTCAATGTGTCTTTGTGTATGAGTAATTATTTCTTTTCTTAAAAATGTTTAGGATTACTTTGATGTATACGATTCATTTAGAAGGTTGTTTTTTTATATGATGTATAATGCTAATATGTTCACCTTATGATTATGTTAATATTGTTGTCATTTAGGTCGTTCTCTTGGTATGATTAACTGATAAAAGAAGTACATGTTTCTTAAAAATGAATTAATATCTTGAAGAGCATTTTATTAATATAACGAATAATTGAATGAATTGTTTAAATGAAGTTTGGGGCTTAAATACAGTGGTCTTGTTTCTTGGTCTATATCCTCAGGAAGGAAAAAGGTTTTGGTAAAAATGAAACTATTGTTATTTAAATTTTTTTTTTAAGGTTGTATCTTGTGCACACATATGAAGAGCTAGTTGGTTCAAAAAGAAGAATCCATGTCTTGAATTTAGAAGAGTTATGTATGTTAAAACATAGTGAAGTTTTTGTGTTTTTCTGCGAGATTAAAGAAATGGTTGACATTTCAAGTTAAGAATTGGATTATAGTTGAAAGTAAAATGTCTCTCTTATTTGTGCAAATATGACGGAAGATAGTACCTATCGCACATAAATTACATTTAAAGGATCTTTTTCATTGATTATCATGAAGACATTTATAACAGAAATAAAAGTCGCAAAGTTGTTATTATTTGTAAGCTGTAATTAAAGTAAGTAAACCCACACTTTATATTTCTCCATAGAAATTATTGGTATTTAGACCACTTAGGAAAATTTTAAATTTTGATGAAATATGGGGTCGTGACAGTTAACCATGGTTGACTATGGTAGACAATGGTTAGATTTGGTTGACTTTGGTTGACCATGGCTTACTTTGGTTGACTTTTGGTTGAGCGTGGTTGACTTTGGTTGATGATGGTTGACTCTCGTTGACTATGGTGGACTTTGTTTGATTATTGTTAACCATGGTTGACTTTCATTGACCATGGTTCACAATCGTTGACGTTCGTTGACCATGGTTTAGTTTGGTTGACCATGGTTCACAATGGTTGATGTTTGTTGACCATGGTTTAATTTCGTTGACTTTGGTTGACCATGGTTGACAATGATTGCCTATGCTTGACCATGGTTGTTTATGGTTGACTTTGGTTGACAAATGGATGAATTTGGTTGAGTATGGTTGACCATGGTTAACTATGGTGGACCATCGTTGACCATTGTTGACTTTGGTTGACCTCGGTTGAGTTTAGTTTACAATTGTTAACTTTGGTGGACCATGCTTGACTTTGGTTGAATTTTGGTTGGCCATAGATAACTTTGGAAGACTATGGTTGACTATCGTTTACTTTGGTTGACTTTGGCTAGCTATGGTTGACTTCGAATAACCATGGTTAACTTTGGTAGACCATGGCTAACTATGGATGACTTTGGTTGACTTTTGTTAAGCATCGTTCACTTTGTTTGACCATGATTGACTATGGTTAACTTTGGTTTACAATGGTTGAATTTCGTTGACTTTCTTTGATCATGGTTTACTTTCGTTGATTATGGTTGAATTTGGATGATCATGGTTGACTTGGTTGACCATGGTTGGCTTTTTTTTATCATGGTTGACTTTCAATGACCATGGTTGATTCTGGTTGGCTATGTTTGACTTTGGATGACCATGGTTGACTTTCGATTGACCATGGTTGACTTTAGTTACCATGGTTAGCTATGGTTGACTTTAGTTACCATAGTTAGCTATGATTGACTTTTGGTTGAATTTGGTTGACTATTATTGACATTGGTTGTCCATGGTTGACTTTTGGTTGGAAACGGTTGAGATTGGTTGACTTTTGGTTGGCCATGGTTGAGAGTTATCTTTAGGTTTCTTTAGATTGTTTAGTATTAAAATGAAAATCACTTTTAGCATTCTAAATGAGGAAATCTTTCGTTCTACCAACAATGGTGATATCAATGATCGATATTCCCTTCTTTGCATAGTACTTCCATTCTGCCGAGGTGTTGTAATCCTTATGCCTTCCATAATTTTTCACAGTGTTTCCAATTGCATCTACGCTCCTCTCCTGTATAAATCTCTGTTGGCACCTCAACAACCCACCTAAACTTCTAAGGATTCTTATGATATGTTAGGGGCTCCCATTCCTAAATTTGGTAAATAATATTGTGTTCTTCTAAATTTTTTGCATTGCTCTATTTTTTGTTCTATGTTTGACTCCTTGGATTATCGTTTATGACGTGATTTGGTGGTTTCCTTGATTTGAAGAGATGATTCAACGTTTAATCTCTTGATTCTATAACTCCACTCTCATAAGATTATGATTTGGTTGTTTGAGTGTCATTTGCATTTTTGGGGGCTTCTTGGTTGCTTAACAACATTTGCATGTTCTTCATTGAGCTTATTCAAGTTCATTTCATGTTTTGGATTGCTTAAATTGGATTGATTTAATGTTTCAGCAGTGTCATCAAGATTTTAAGTTTTCAAAACATAAATGAAATTATGAGTACTCTAGTGGATCAACATTATTTTATTTTCCTATTATGATCATAAATTTATACTTCTGCTAAAATACCAAATGGTTTAATTCATTTAACTTCTTAATTAGTTCAATTTATGTCTTGGAAGTAAGTCTTCAAAATATATATTTTGAATATTACAAAAGAGTTGATATTTTTTATTTGAGTAAAAATATTTTTTTTTAATGAAGTTTTATTTCTTTTTATTTTTTTCTCTTTTTGAAAACAAATTTGATTATTATGGGAAAACAAATTATTTTAAATTTTATTTTAAGATTTATTAAATTTAACTAAGTTTACTTTTGGTTTTACCATTTAATTTATATTTCCAATACATTTTCATACTATGTGATGCTAAAACTCATTATTATATTTTAATAGAAAATAACTTTAACATACTCTATAAAAAAAATTATATTAAAAAGGAAATCATCATTAATTTTTATAATTAACACTTATTTGAAATTCAATTGTCTCCTCACATTTCTTTCTAATATATTGAATACATTAAATTTGCTCTCATCCTATCTACATTGATTTTGAGATTTAAAATTTTAAAAAGATTTTTAGATGGAATTTTATAACATTATGTGAGACCTAATATACATCTAGATCTTATCTTTCAAGAATTCGTGGTTAATAACTATAAAAGCACAAAGATTTGATTGTATAAGATTATGTCTTTATATTATTTTAAAAGGGAGAAATATGCCACCTAGCAAATAAAGTCATAACTTTGGAATTATTTCCATTAACTAAAAAATCAATGGATAAAATGCCAACCTGCATACCAACGAAATTTTCTTTTTCATGGATAGTGGTTAATGTTTTCTTCTTCTAATTGACTTGTCGTTTCTCTTGATATGCAGGAAAATTAATCCGTGTTCAGTATCGTGAAGTTCGTTGCCACATTCAATATTCATGTTGTGGTTAATGACATGAATTCATTCATTCAACTAAGACTTTCGATCAACATTACCTCTACTACGTGTTTGGATGATCTGCTTCTCAAAAACATCACTGGACTTCAAGGAGCAGCGATACACGCAAAAGAAAATATGTAGATTGTTACACAAAATGATGAAATTATTTGCCAACCTTGAGCACGCCAAGGAATGGATAGCGGTGCACCTGAAGAAGTCAGAACGAATTTCCGTGATGTGTTGTTATTCTCCCAGCACTCCGAACCATAAAATCGCCGAATCATAAAATCATGGATTTGATACATAAATTCACAGAGTTATTAATATGACTCCACCGATGTGTTGAGTAGATACCTCGTCGCTCTGTCATGTTATCACATCGCATAGAAAAAAAATGGAATGCTAAGGAAAACCATTGTCTCATATAAATGGTAGAAGTTAAGAATCTAACGTTACAAAGTAATAAGTGGCAACATGTGGGAGCCAGAAAAGGAGATAATTGAGCAGTTGATATTTGCTGGTAACAAGATCATATTTCCATCCAAAGATCGCGTCGTGAAAATATTGAAACTCGCGTGATAATGAAGAAGATCAAAACTTAGATACTAAATTCCTCAAGATTTCACCAGATAGAAAAAGAGAAGCCACATCATCAGATCAATAGATGAAGCATAGATCACTGAGTTCCTTGGACCATGAAACAAACCTCCAGGAAATATGTGACGGAGAATCCATGTGACAGGAATCTCGAATTTCCATACGGCTGAGATTGCAAAGTATTCCATCATTTATTTTGTTTTGATTTTAGTTTAAATTTGGTTTCATTATGTTGAAGTTTTATTTACATATTATTTGGATTTGTAATATATTTGTTTTTGTCAAGATTGCCATATTATAAATTCCACACATATTTGTTTTCTTTTGTCCAGATTCCCATATTATAAATTCCACATATATATATGAAAAATATTTAATATATCCATCATATATAAATGCTTTACCAGAAATATAACAGAGTATGATATTTAGATGAAATATATCTATGAAGTATTCCCAATAGTGTTCAACACTGCAGATGCAGAACACCAGGTAAAGGTTGCAGCAACACCAGGTGAAGATTGCAGCGAGGGCTATGGTGATTTCTGTATGGTATACAAAATTTCAATAAGAGCCCTTAATGAAATCACTGACTTAACACTGTGTGAAAGACAATAAGGGGCCATAACAGTATGATGGCTCAGTACAATTATTATATTATGAATTTGTAACAAACTATGCCGATGCCGCTGTATTTATAGCTGCCTCTGATCTTGCTCATATCTGCATGTCCTTCTTCTTTCCCCAGAGCAGTGTATAAAGACCCGCCACAACCAAAACTCCTCCTATGGCATTGCAGGGGCCATAAAACTATTCATGTCACAACACATAACCTAATCCTGATCCTGGCCATATGTGAGATTCCCATCTTCCTGTGCGCCTGTAGAATGTAACAGCAGGACACTGTGAACTCCTAGAGCGTGGGCCGCGTCCGCTCTTTTTAGGCTGTGTACCCTCCTTTACCGTTGGTGTCCTGAATGATTCCGCTTGACGAAATGCAAGCCCCTCCCAGTGAGCCCGTGGGAGCTGAGGTCGCCCGGGGATCATCACCTGAGACTCGAACTCTTGACCAACAGGGAAAAACTGTCGAGTTATTCTGTTCGGACATCCTGATCCTCCATTGCTAACCTCATTACTTGTCTCGGTGAAATTGATTTTCATAATATTACTGAAATAAAACCCAAAGAGCTTAGCAGGTTGAACTTGGACTTCAGATCACGGGCCACTGACGTTCTCCTCTTCACATCTTGCATCCATCTCTGCGTGTTCAGAGAGACAAGCCTGGCCCATGGAGTACTCCTCACAATCAACAGACAGCCCAGTATTGGCAATCGCCATCCTTCCATCCCAGGCAACGGCGTCCTTCTGCAATAATATGGACAGGGCCATAGAGATATAAATCACAATATGTAATAAGAGTAATACATATTGTATAATAACAGTAATACCGATTGTTGGGACTACATAAAACTCATAAAAACGAATTCCCATTCATAAAAACATTCAAAAGCATTCATAAAATAACCATTTCTGCACCTTAAAGCTGATATTCCTGGTTCTACCAGCACTATGACAGAAGCACTGTGGTATGTACGCAGCTGCTGTCCCGTTGGGTCGAGGTCACTCGCTCTGTTGTGCCATTCAATCACTGTGAATTCTTTCCCAGCGCCTTGAAATGTAATGTAGGGCTTTGTTGCACGCACTATCACTTTCCCCCTGCACAACAAAAATGAGCATACACTTGTTTTACGAATGTTTAACCTAATAACTAATTTAATTTCTCAATAGAAATATTCAAGATTTGGTCATGGTTGAACGATTAACCTCCACGATTGAACCGAAACGATCTACCTTTCTTGCCCCACTTGGAAAGAATTCCATTCAGAAAAAAGAAAAAAAAACATTGGGTTAGTAATCCACGCACAACAAATCCCAGCCGTTTAATATGTGTGTTAGACGAATTTCTTTGGAGATATATGCCCGATGAGTAAATATCCACCACCCATCCATCTTTAATTAGGGATTAAAAGGCTCCAGTGGCCTTCTACTACAATTCAAAAATTAGCTTTCTACCAGTTTCTTTGCCGGTTTTATATGCTTCACAACAACAATTCTTCATATTGGACGGTTTCATCATGAACTATGGAAAACTCTTTTTCAACTTCTTCTCTTTCCTCAACTACTGATTGAACTCTTCACAAATTCTCCTTAGGGTTCACAACTCATTTACGGCTTTCCTTCAACCATTTCTTCAACAACAATTTTAGTGTGCGATTTGATGGGCAATAGCTCTTAAAACTCTTAGTGAACCAACATTTCACTTCCCCTGGGCTAGCAACTCTGTCTTCAATTGACAAGATTAAGACATGGGCTATCAATTCTGTTTTCAACTGACAAGATTAAGACAGACTTCTTCAAGTCATAGGTTTTTTTATTATTGAAACTGACTTTGACTTAGCTTCTAGCAGTGGCTTTAGCCAACCAGCTTACTCATCACAAGCTGATCTCAAAGCACAACTCCCTTTTTCTTCCTTTTTTCTTTAGAGTGGAGAATCTACTCTCTCCTCTCCTATTTTTAAAGCTTTAGAGTGGAGAATCTACTCTCCTCTCCTATTTCTAAAGAGTCTTGATGCCTGCTTTCTTGCTAAAGATTAATACCTGGAATCTTGTTCCCATATCTAGGAGGAGGCTTCGATTCACTTCCTACTTGCAGAGTTAACCTGTTATGATACCATGGCAAAATTTATAGAGCAAGAAGTAAAGAATATAAACATCATAGTACATGGAGAATTCCATGCTCTTCTACATTCAAAATAGATTAAAATTTAGTTGCATCACTTACATTAACCTAATTAATCCCTAACTAACACTTCACTTCACATAGGATTAACTAAAATGAGGAGATTACATTAAGTAAGAATTGATCCCCCAAGGGGTCATAGTATAAGAGGGTATGGTTAAAAATCCTGACCCAGTAGAAGGCCCCTACCTTTTGATAGGATTTGTAGACCTAATGCAAGGGCAAACACCTACGATCCCAAGCACAAAGACAAGTCATAGCCGCTAGGCTAGGTTAAGCAAGAGAGATAATTTCCTACTGCCGCAGCCTTGAGCAATATATAAGTCCCCAAAATGCCTTCCTTAAATGATTCAAGGTGACCTTTTATATTTTGTGTCTCCCCAAAGGTTTGTTGGGATGGATTAATGGGTTCGCACTTAGTGTAGCATAGTTACAATATAAATAACCCATGTGAGGAAGGCAACTTATTGTTCAAAGGCAACAAGTTGATCTTAGATAGAAGCAATGCAGCTCTATCGGTATAGATTGAATGGCATTCCCTTCTGTCCTTGAGAACCTTAGTGAGGGAGTTTGGGTAGTTATAACAATAAATCTAAGGATAGTTCAAAAATGAGTGTTGCAAACCTTGTCAAATGTGAAGGTCTGATCTATTTGCATGCTCGCTAAAGATAAACAATAACTTATTGTCTCCGTTCATTACAAAATATCACTTGGGAAATTTACCTCATTGAACTACTTGGAATAAAAGATACATGTCTAATTTAAAACCTTAATCCAGAATTTTCTCATCGGCAGTCTTATTAACAAATAACTTAAAACAGTTCAAGTGCATATAAGTAGTGATCCATTTCATTGAACTACCTGAAATATGGGCAAATAATAGTATTAGACTTTTGGGTTAATATGTATTTCATCATCCAACTCTCATCATCCATCTCAAAAGAAGAAATAAAGCAATTCTCTCACAACATTATCCAATTAAATATGAATTATACAGACCATAAATCAAATACATCTCAACATAACAAATAAAACAATATTTTCAACACATTGTCCAATTAAATATGAACAATACAGAAGCAAGCAAATGAACAATCCATCTCACCTTAATAGAACAAATAAAACAATACGTTCAACACATTGTCCAATCAAATATGAACAACACATACCATAAAGCAAATGAATAGTCCATCTCATCTCAACATAACAAATAAAACAATACTTTAGCACATTGTCCAATTAAATATGAACAATATTGACCATAAAGCAAATGAATAGTCTTTCTTATTTCAAGAGAAGAAATAAAACAATACTTTCATCACATTATCCAATAAAATATGAACAATATAGACTAGATGAAGAGTCCATATCATTTCAAAGCAAGATAAACAATCCATCTCATCTCAACATAACAAATAAAACATAAATTCAACACATTATCCAACTGCATATGAACATTACAAACCAAAAAGCAAATGAACAATCCATCTCATCTCAACAGAACAAATAAAACAATACTTTCCGTATATTATCCAATTGAAAATAAACATTGTAGACTAGAAATCAAATTAATGGTCCATCTCATCTCAACAAAACAAATAAAAAATAGTTTCAACATATTATACAATTGAATATGAATATGAACCTTACAAACCATAAAGCAAATGAACAGTGCATCGCATCTCAATAGAACAAATAAAAGAATACTTCCAACACATTATCTAATGGAATATCAACATTATAGAATATAAAAAAAATGAATAGACTATCTCATCTCAGCTAAACAAACAAAACGATACTTTTAACAAATTCACATTTGGTCAAAAGATATTGGATAGCCTAGCATACAAAGAGTTGTAGCATAATAGTTTCAATTAGATTTCAAACTTAAAAGAGTTTCTATTAAATTTCAAACCTAAACGTGTAAAAATAAATATGAACAATATAGACAATAATCAAATGAGCAGTCCATCTAATCTCAACATAACAAATAAAACAATACTTTCGACACATTGTCCAATTGAATATGAATACCACAGACTATAAAACAAATGGATAGATCATCTCAACATAACAAATAAAACAATACTTTCAGCACATTATTCAATTAAATATGAACACTACAGACAAAGTCAATCTCATCTCATCTCATCTCATCTCAACTCAACAGAACAACCATACCTTCAACACATTATCGAATTGAATATGAACATTACAGACCAGAAAGTAAATGAACAATCCATCTCATCTTAACATAACAAAGAAAACAATAATTTTAACACATGATACAATTGAATATGAATATTACAGACCATAAAGCAAATGAGTAGTCCATCTCATCTCAATTGAACAAATAAAACAATACTCTCAACACATATACATTAGGTCAAAAGAGACTAGATAACCTTGATAGAAAGAGTTGTACCATAATAGTTTCAATTATATTTAGAACCTAAATATGTAAAAATAAATACCTAACACAATAGTCTTGAAATTTATCCAATAAATTAAAAAAAAACAAAAACAGAAAGACTGCAATGTCCTTAGATTTGTATATGAACTAAACATCTAACCTACAAGATGCAATATTGACCATTGCTCCTTCCTTAGATTTGTATATGAACTAAACATCTAACCTACAAGATGCAATATTGACCATTGCTCCTTCCTTAACAATAGGTGTAAAATGCAAAGCTGATGAAAAATGTCTGGATGAGTTGGAGACAAAAGTCCAGGTAGGAAGACAATAAGAATACCTGCCATTAAAAAATAGAAGATATTAAAAACTGGAAAAAAATTCTATACAACTCTCCCAATTCACATGCATCAGAAAATATCTCCTTAACTCGTTAAAACTCTCGCAATATATTTAAAATTTAGGATTTTATGGTCAAACCTTACCAAAATCGATGAGGAGATAGCTGCATTATTAGTAATATACTAAGACTGAGAGCAAGCTATAAACTGCCGCTAGAATTCAAGGTCTCCAATCCGAACGGCGTCTTTAATTGCACTATGAATTATTACAAGTATTAATTTATAAGTATATTAATTTATATAGACCTAAATGAGTTAAAAAAAAATAAAAATACCCAAACATTCAATGATATAAGAAAGTACCAACCTGTTTAGCTGCTGCCATATTACTGTTCAAGGTTCAGGGTATATATCTTAATATATCTACTTGTCCGCTGTCTCGTTCCAAATACTCCTTATCGATCAAGGCTTCAATTCGCTTCTTAATTTCTTCAATTTCTGGGTTGAATGTCCTTCCAACTCGCTGGGCGCATTCAGTCACCAGATCTTTATAACTTAAAACTTTATGTTCTTTCATAATGCGCACAATTGATGCATCAATAGCATAATGTCTATCAAACATCTATCCCTACAAATATACTCAGTACCATTTGTCTTCTCATCCAGCAATGGCATTGGTTTCGGAATTTTTACCTTCCCTGTTCTATCTGTAAAATTAAAATTGATTTCGAAATATTCAGTTGTACCTATAGTGGTTGTATCTGGATTCTTAAGAAGAATTTTGTACTTGTCACAGGCCAGGGAATATAACAGTCCGACGGCTTCTTCGTCAGACAAATTCAAGTGAGTCCTGACGTCCGAATAGCTCAACTTCTCTGAAGCATTGAACAACAATAATATTGCTGCTTGGTTAGTTGTTGCTATAATTTCTATAGGCCCTGCACCAAACTTACCAGTTATATTACAGGTTCCCAAGGAATATATCCATGTAAGTTTTCTAGGTTTGGCTTCTGTGGAATAAAAATCTTTGAACACTTCCACACATCTAACCATCTCTGCAGGTAGATTAATCTCAGAACTCTTGTATGTTGGCCAAATTCCGGTTCTCAAAACAGTTACATTAAACTCTATTCCAAGATGGATATTTTTATTATCATGAAGATATACTTGGAATCCACTCTGGCTTTGCAGTAACTCTATAACCTTCCCCACAAATGAAGCCACTTCTTGCAGCAATATAATTTTATCCAATCTTTGTGAGTCATGCAGCATCACAGCATCTTCAGCCTGTTTAACAAGTGGAGTTACTTCACCAATAACATACTGCTTAAAAATATCTGCAATTGACTCCCATCCATTAGGTATCCTATCAAAGAGCCCGTGCATCATCAAAATATCGTCCTTCCTGTGGTCCCTGAGCAAAGCAAGGCAGCCTGAATGCTGATTCTCCAGAAAATGTGTCATATAACAGGAAAGGAGTCCATTTTCTACTTTGTCTAATACCTTCTGCTCGCTCCTCCCATGCAAATACCTCTCAACTCTGTCCCTTTCGCTTATCAGACATTCTTCAACCTTTGACATGTAGTCCGCATAGGAATGTTCTAAAATCCATGAAGCAGCCTCCCGAGAATAGTAAGCTCCGGTATGTTCCAACATGGCCACTTCAAAATCATTCGTATAGAAATCCATGTCAACCTCCACAAAAATGGCCACAACATCTTTCAACAGAGTGCCATTAGTTTGCACTCCTTCACGCTCTCGATCAATAAGAGCAATCACTGCATCCTTCACATTGACTCGCATTACGCGAAAGACCATGTCTCGGAAGTACATGATTCCCACTTCTCTAAGTGAAGGAAGGGAGCGTCTGACAGTAAAATAGCAATCCAAATATTGAAAGAAGAGATTCATCCGACGCAGCATGGCTTTGTGAATCTTCCAGCGTTTGACCAGCTCTCTCAACATCGACTGATCATCAATCTGTTCATCCCTTAAA
Organism: Larix kaempferi; assembly: GCA_027924585.1. Taxonomy (NCBI): domain Eukaryota; kingdom Viridiplantae; phylum Streptophyta; class Pinopsida; order Pinales; family Pinaceae; genus Larix; species Larix kaempferi. The sequence continues at coordinate 8,800,359 of BSBM01000259.1, read as the reverse complement.
GCCGGTAAAACCATTGAATTGATGTACTCTCTGATGCAATCCGTAGATCTGGCATAGATAATTTGCTCTTTATCCTCATGCAATCCGTAGATCTGGCACATGTTGTGGACAATAGTATAAACAACCGAGCACAGGTCCGCAGTCATCGGACAGTTGAGATCTCCCACTTCCAACATGCGTCTTAACTGCAGAATAGCTTTATGAATAAAAGCCCAACCTTCTTCCACCTCAATGTTGGCCTTTTTTGCGATAGCCAGTCCTTCTTCCAGGTTTAAGATATTGCCATCGTTCATTGTCCTTTTTTCAACTAAACCCAACTGTTTCTGTAAAAAGTAAAACTTCGAACACTCCAGGGAGCAGCCCGCAACACAGAACAACACACAGAACAGCCCGCAGCCCGCAACACAGAACAACCCGCAGCCAGCAACACAGAACAACACACAGAACGCTTTTTGATAAATTCTTGAACCAATTTATGTATTTATACTGATTACTACTTAACGAATTTCAAGGGTTTTGGGGGTGTTTTTGAAATTTAGTTGGAATTATGGAGAATTTTAGGGACAGGAGTTAATATTTTATGTGGTAGTGAGTTTAAAAAAAAACTAACGGCTAGTTATATTTTAAATATAACCTGTGCTTTGACCCAAGTTTTGAGAGAATTCACATCATATTTTACATTAATTAAAAATATATATATATATTTTTTTAATTAATTGATTATTAAATTAAAATTAAGCCGCAGTAATGGGAAATTATTAATTTTAATTAGGTAAAAGTATTAATTATATCTATTTAGATTTTGAAAAAATATTAATTTTCATATATATATATATATATATTTTAATAAATTATATTTTTGATAATATAGTTATATTTTTAACTAAATAATTATATTATTTGAAATGAGAATTAAAACCAAAAAAATACCATACAAAATGTATTTTCATTATTATTTTTTTTGCACGAATCTTCCTATCTTGCACGAGTGACTTGTGGTCTAATAAATCGTGACCCACGAGCATCTAAGCCATCAAAATCACCCGGGGATTGCACCCACGCTAGACCACACCCACCCTTAGCATTTGACAATACAGTTATACTTTTGACTAAATAATTATATGATTTGAAATGAGAATTGAAGCCAAAAAAGAACAATATAAAATATATTTTCATTCAAATTTTTATTTTTTTTCGCACGATTCTCCCTACCTTGCATGAGTGGCCTTTGGTGTAATAAATTGTGGCCCACGGGTATCTAAGCCGTCAAAATAAACTAGGGATTGCAACCAACCTAGACAACACCAACCCTTAGCATGACTAGAATTTTTTGGTGTCTCCTCCCACCACAACAGAGTTTCGAACCTTGCAACACCTAACAAACAAAACCCCTCGAATACCATGGTAGTGGAACTTGACTTATTTCTGTCAAAAAATTCAAAATCATATTCCACATTAATTAAAAACATATAATTTCTTTATAGTTAAAAAATTAAATATGAATAAACAAATTTAAATGTTTATAATTGTAATACATTAAAATTTATATTTAATATTTAATGAAAGACGTTAAATTGTTTTATAGTTAGTGAAATATTCACTCATTTATTATGCATATAAATTTAGTGGGTTTCTTATAATTTTCCACCTAGAATGGTTGAAATGCAGATATACATTGTTGAAATTGCAAAATTGGGTGCCTAAGGCTTTTCGAGGACGTTGTATCCATTTCTGCAATAAAAAAGTTGCAATTTGAACAACGAAAAATTTACGATTTTAACAAAGATTTATGGCCAAATTACTTCAAAAATGACCGAGATAGTCCAAAACGTAGAACAGTTAACCAATTCCTTAATCAAATAACTATCGATTATGATGCCTTGGTGTTTTAAATAACAATATTCCCCCAAAAGAAGTTATAACTAATCTATAGAAAATATGAGTTTATTTTAATTTTAAACTAATTCCAAATGATGTATATTGAACTTATTTTCCCTCGTCTAGAAGAAAAAAGACCCGTAAGGGTCCACAACATGTCACTTGGTGTGGGGTCAATCTCTCTGCTCATTATACGTTGAAGTGAATAAAATTGTTAACACAAAAAAATTGACCACACACCAAATGACATGTTGTGGACCCTTATTTCCAAAGAATAATCCCATTTGTGCATAAAAACCCAAAAAACCCATTTCTCCTAAGTTCTAAACCCCCTTTGGACAACCTCCACCAAAATAGGGAATCTCCGCTAAAAATGAGGTGTCCACCAAAATAAGGGGGTTGTCTCGACAAATACACAGTCCCCACCTCAATTCAAAATTTACCAGCAGTCAAATTCAGAAAGGGAAAACCGCAAGTGGTTATAGGGTTACAAAACCCTAAACCACAACATATATGTAATAACCCCGCCCCCCCCCCCCCCGTTTGATAGAAATGATTTGATAACCTACCATTTCGAAGCTCTCCCATCTTTGGTACCATTTTTACCATCCTCCATTATTCCAATCACACACACCTCCACCATCAATATCCCACTTTGCAATTCCCCTTGGCGGGTTGAGCACCCTTGGCTCCCTCCTACCATTCGGGTTGATATACTATATCTCCTTGAGATCGATGGCCATTCAAAGGACGGAACCATCAACTAAGGATTCCTAGATTCTCGGCCACAAGGGCCCATATGCCTAGAGAGGTAACTCTATCCATGTAAATCCATTTATTATAAATAATAAATAATTATTCTTTTGTAGACATGGTTTATTGATGTGAATGGAAGGAATTTATTGTGTGTGCTTTGGTTTTCATTGCAGTAGATGTTTTACCAATCATATTTACGATTGAGTTTTTGCATGTTAGTATTTGTATTCACGGATCATAATCCATTCTACCTTAGGTTATATTCCCATTTGTATAGTTTAGTTCTCAGTTTATCGCTCTTTACCCAAATTTACTGCACATCCTTCACACATAGAGCCGCGAGAGATATCATCTTGCATGCTTTCTACCTCGGCTTCCTCAAGCTCGTATATCCCCCATTTTCACTTGTCGGAGTGAAAAAGCACATACAACAGAACTAGCGACCATACTGGGTCGATCCCTATAGATTTGTGGTTAATTTTTTTTATCTTTGTTTGAATGTGTTTTATTGTATATTTTTTTCTTGTTAGATCTCTTAGTTAAAGTGTTTATGAGTATTGTTAGTCCCCTAGTTGAACTCTGGCCTGCAAAACTAGCATACTCCAATCCTCAGACCCCTTGCAAAGCCTCTTTTTTTAGTTGTCTTTCAATTTTTTCAAACCCAGTTCTCGAGTGGCAGTTGTCTATGAGTTAAGTGCGCCCTAGGGTGCCCTTTTTTCCTAGTTAAGAGCGCTCCTTCCCCCACAAAAGGTGCGCTCCAGACCCGTACCTCTCTGTTTTTGTTGTACTCATGTTTTTTCATAGTGTGCACCCCACAACGCCTCTGTCCTTCAGGAAAAAGCACTTTGAGACTGACATTTAATCCTCTAATCCCTCCCGCAGGGGTGTAGCTCAACCGATGTTTCGCTTGATATGAAGGAAATGTTGTAAATGGAGGTCACGAGTTCAAATCACCCCAGCTTATCCGTGCTCCATGCTTGCGGGCTGTGTGGGTGCACCTAGGGGTATAGTTGTAGTGGACGGGATTGGATCCCTGGACCCCGTGTCACACGAGTACCAGCCCCTTCCCAGTTGCTGATTCCCCTAGTTTAAAAAACAAAAACCTCTAAGCCCTTTATTTGTCCCATTTCAAGATTTGGATTGACTGTTTGGTTGCATATTTGACTTATTGCAGCATGGTTTTTACTATCTCTGCTTGTTCATTTCAGCATGATCAGTCTCTCTTATTGATTCCTAGCAGTATATTTCAGTTTGAAATAAAATAATTTCAATTCAATTTGTTTCAAGTTATTAGTACTCTTCATTTCTTGCTCATCTAACATAGTTATACACACCACTTGTGCACCCAATCACACCCTAAAGATCAAAGTGAGACCAAATTTTTTAACTTAACAAAAATATAACCCCACTTGGGGACCAAAAATAATCTTATAGCTAGGTACGGCACTAGGAGTAGGCATCCAAATAACCCTCATTTTCCACTTTACACATGAAACTTAGCAGTTCTCTATTTGGGAGCCAAAATCCCCTATTACTTTTTGGCATCGTTAAAGGATGATTTGTCGGAAAGGCCTCTCCCTTAGGAGGAAAAGTCATGAGATTGGTTCCAGAAGGCTAAGTGGAATGCCGCTCTCCACTTAGCTCTAAAGGACACCTGATCGTAATCCTCACTACATTACCAGGACTCCATACGAGGGGTATAACAACCAAAGGGATGAAACGACGAATTCTCTTTCTGGACGTGTCATGAACGGGGTAGCCTACTTGTCGTTCTTCTAGGGATTTTTTACCCGGGATCCCTCTGAGTATAGGGATATCCCTCATCCATTCAATTCTCCATTCTATATTCTCTAACTGCAGATTTCATCACCCTGCAGGGGATACGATTTGCGTGAGATTCCATATCTTTTAGTTAGGTCTTTGCATGCTCTGATACCCCTCAGGTTAGTGAGTATTTTTCATTTTTAGGTAGTTCTTATTGTTGGAATTTTGGCTACCCCTTGCCACTCTTCTGCTGTGACACGCGATCGCAATAGAGTTTTAAAGTTTGTGGTTGTCCTAAGCACCACATTGTTGAAAGATCTCCTTCTACACACATGGAGGAAGTTGCAATTTTGAGCACTTTTATTTAATGTCCTCTACACTCACGACACCAGTCATCATTGATGCCCTGAGATACTCTCATAGACTATGGGGGAAGTCCCCACAACACGGTCCATTAGACCCCAGTCGTCACGCTACCTTGAGGCACACATTTTCATCATCGGATATTCATCCCAAACGCACCTTATTTCAAATATGATTCTAAATTAGACTAACACATACCTACAACACTAACTAGCCCCATGGTCAGCATGAAACCCAACCTGTTCTATGGAGGAATTGTTGGTGGCGGACACCGTAGCAGACCTATCGCCACTACATCATCTATCACAACCGTGGGATCCACGGGACCCTATATCCCTGCTTCCACAGGACCTACCCCTGGAACCACTGTGTATCCAACCACTCCATCCATACCCATAGGTAGCGGTCTCGTCCCGACAACCACAACGCCCCCGGTTACTGGCACGACCCTTGGGAGCACCACCAATTCCTTTCAGATCCCTCCCCCCATATAGGTAGTTTGATTCGGATTTATGTGGGAACGAAATGAAAGAGCGGATACAGAATCAAATACAAAGATATATTGCAAATAACATAGTGATACAGTAAACACACATTCTATTAAATAGGGAAAATAGAACAGACTGTAAATAGAATAGCTAGAATAGTGGTAGCTATCTCTGAGAAGAGATGTGGCCGCTATGCTCATTTGTGCCAAGATGATTACAAAGAGAGGCCGAAAGGGCCTATTTATCATAATAATGAGGGAAAGAATCCCAAACATCCAAAAACCTAACCCTAGAACATGAGCCGTCATAAAGTTTGTGGCCCCAAGGGGGTTAGTTGAACACTGAACTTCCTGGGGTCAGAAGTTTTGCATACGATCTCCATTTGGGGTGCTCGATAGCCCGTTGGAAAGGTATATCCGAGTTTTACAACTTTCAAATGGAGTTAAATGTAATATATTGGCAACCAGTTGGCCCCCCAAATCACCAAAAAAGGTCGTTTGGTTCCTCAAAACGGACCCGAAAGTTTAGGACCCCGAAAAACCATAGAAACATTACTAGAAAATTGGAAAAATGGGAAACTGTTTTGAGCCAATGAAATAGGTGGGTGGCCACCGATATCCATCTGGATCAATCCTCCCCCCTTAGGAAGCAATGCTCTCCATTACGTCAAATCCCTTATCATATGTCGAGCTGTGTGTCGAGTTGAGCTCCTGGTACGACATTTCCTAAAGTGGAAAGGTTGCCTTAGTTTAACATCTTCAGAGGGCTATAATTGTTGTTGAATAGTTTTGGTTGTTGTCGTATCCTTGGTCTGCACCAGTGTGGATGGTTTCTTTTTGTAGGAGCACCTTGAATGCGTGGCTTTGCACTGTAGAGGTACCCGAATAGGCGATGCTGCACTAACCTTGTGTTCTTGTTTCTGCTGAGTAGAAGGATAATGTGCACAGGTTGTGGATGTCTCTGCGATCTGATGTTCTTCTTCAGCAACAATTTTCAATAGGGAAAATTTCCTAGTGTGGGAGATTATCTTCCTTCCCTTCTTGGTTGGGGTAGGTGCAACTATCTCTGGTATCCGATAGAGTTGTCCTCCCAAAGTGACAGTGACACTGTGAGGTCGTGATTCATATAGAGCATGACGCTTCCACATATATGGCTGTCCTAAAAGAACATCACATACTTCAAGTGGGGCCACATCACACAATACCTCATCTTTGAAGGGCTTGATGCCATATGGTAGGCGACATTGGTGACTGACGCAGATCCGTCATCCTTGGCTTAGCCATCCAATGGTGTATGGTTGTGGGTGTGGTGTTATTGGTAGCTCCAATTTCTTGATCACTTGTGCTGATATCAGGTTCTTTTGGATGCCTCTGTCCACAACAAAGTGTAGGGGAATACCCTTCACCCACATCTGTTAGTGGAAAAGGTGCTCCTCTGCATCCGACTCTTCAGGTTCCTCTGGTTGAATCTGTGTGGTGGCAACAACGCCACTGGGTTCTGCACCAATGATCTGCTCCCCTTTCCGCGCGACTGTGAAATTGGGTTCTGAGTCAGAAAGGGTAAAGATAAGTATTTTTCAAACATCTCTTTTCCTTTACAAAATTAGAAGCAAGGTATGATCTTTGTCGTAAGTTCTCCCTGCCAGATAAAAGGTATAGATACTCACATGATTGAATGACATCACAGAATGTAATATTTAGTTGAAATTATTTCAGTAAATGCGAAACGTAATGATCCTTGTATTATGATTGACTAACCTTGTTAAGGAAAATAGAAGTAACATCATATTTCTGGTTGATTCATAGTCCATTGCTAAAGTACTAATCTAAAAGAAATAAATAGGCTAAGAAAAATGTTGTGAAAGATGTCAAGTAATAAGTGATTTTAAAATTTGCACAGAAGTATCCTGTAAATTCTACATTTTCGTTGTTGATATTCTATTTTTCTATCAAAGATTAATAAGTGCATTACCTATGAGAATCACTAAGTTAAAAGTATAATTTCATTAGTATGCTCCTAAGAAGTAAGTTGGTTTGAGTTAGTGAATTCATTTGAACATTTTCAATTTTGATAGATACTTAGTAATGAGAATACTTCGTTGTTACGACAGTTTCATGGAATGCTACATCAAAAAAATATAGCCTCATTTAAATGTTATAGAATGTAAATGAAGTTGTAGTTACACTTAGCGAAATAAAAGTTGATTCTCAAATATCAATGTTAGAATATATATCATTTTACTTAGGTTTGTTTAGTACAAAGTACTTGTTGAATTTCTTTCATACAACCAATAGTGTGGAGTTGCCTAAGTAATTATTACCCTCGAGTATTGATAGCCAGAATAAATTTAACATACTAGGTTACCAATTATAGTTAAAGATATGAACGAATTCATGTGGGTGATGCGTTTCGATAATAATTTTCGAAAAATCGTCATTTTATTACTTAAACCTAAACGGTATTTCATTTATAACTTCTTATCATTATTGAGTTTTAAGGATAAAATTGGGTATTAATATTTCCAAGCAATGTTCCTAATGGTTAAATTAAACCTTATTTTAGGAATGCGTTATGATAGACTCCTCTAGAGTAAGTTATATTTTCTAACAAGGATTAATGAGTATCTTGTTGATAGTTTGAAGAAAAGAATACTAATCTTGTTGACGGAGCATGGAAGCTTTAAAAAAAAAAAAAAAAACTTTGGATGATAAGTCTCAATTCGAAGTGAATCTATATGTAACTAAATACTAACATGTTTTCAACAGGTTTGATCTCAGACTCACATTGAGGAAGTTGAAGAGTTTACATCGAAATAAAGTGAAGATGAGGCACAAGTAAATTGAGTGAGCATGCGTATAATGATATGGAACTAATGTGTCCAGTAGTTGAACAATTGAATCAAATAAATTTTTCTTTATACTAACATTTCAGGAAGGGATCTTAATATCGATTGATAATGTGATCAAGAAGGAACGTTGATTATAAAATCACTTATACAAATGAGTTGATCTGAATCGCTCAAAAAAAAGTAATGGATTACTTTCAGTGGTAAGACTTATGACTGATGATGTGGAAATATTTTCATATACTATTATCATTATTATATCGCATATGGCTTACAAGAAATAATAAATGTTTGTTACCAAGAAATATTTCCTGGACTCAAATGAGAAGGTTTGAGGGGAAAAGGATGATTTTCTTGACTCAGGCAGAGGGGACAACATCATGAACTCAATAACTAGCTTGTTCTTATGGGACAACTTACCCTTATTTGTGGTCATGTTCCCCACGGAAGTGGATCAGAGAAGGCGGGGTACTCGTTGAATGTTATACTGACCTAGAAGTTCTAGGAAAACTTTATATCCATCGAATTGAGCAGAGGAAGGGCTCACAATTTTTCCTTGTGTTCTTAGAACTGAGCACACAAGAGGTTCTCTGAGGAGTAACGTTTACTTGTCGTTTTTTGTATGCACACAATAAATTCGATGAGGAGGGGAGTTATGTTATGAGGTATATTGTAAGATTGTCATGCTTCGCAGAAGTATTCCTGATGATTTTGCAGAGGACTCATGTTATGTACACAAGTCTTCATGATTGCTAGGATACATAAGAGTTTTGTATGCAAGTCTCCATGATTGCTGAAGTACAAAGAGATTTGAAGATCACAAAGTTTTGTTGAGAGAATTGTTTTATGGTATAAACAAATGATAATGATTTGTCTTATAGCTAGATTATGAGATATATTTATGCATGAATAATATGAATGCTAAATACACAAATATTTCCTCAAGGAAGAGAAAGAATGATGAACATTTACTCATTTGAAAATTATACTCATGATATATGAAAGAACGTTGGAAGATCTTCTATGATCTATGTAATGTGCATGATATAAGTGATAAGAGTTTGCGGAAAATCGGAAAAATGTGAAGACGACCAAAGCATAAGAATTTAAGTAAGCAAAAGATGGGAACGGATGCAAAAGGAAAATCGTTGAACACCGAGGATGGTGTTATATTTAAGGGGTGGAGTGTGTAACATCCCTCAGATTCGACCCTTATTGTTATTATAATTGTAAATATAATGATGATTGTATACAGGCCCTGGTGAGGAGCTCAAGTCCAAGGCCCCACCAGTGGACTTTGGGAGTATTGTTACTTTATTTTCCTCTTCATAAGTGTTGTGTTAGACCAGGAGATTTAAGTTTGACATATTTTAGACGACGGACACCTCGAAAATATTTAGAGTAAGTTTTACGGGTAAAAACCTACAAGTCATAAGTGTCGTCGTCAAAGGATGGGGAAGACAATTATTTGTCTTAATCTTTCAATAAGTTATAGAGCTTATGTATAGAGTTAGCATACAGATAACTTGGACTAAATAATCCCGAGTAAACCTAAGACAATTCATAAAATTGAGACACCCAACATCGATGAAACGAAATAGGTTAGACATCTTTCAAATACTACTTTTTATCTTATTAAAAAATATCACTTCTAGGACACCACACACACACACACACACATATATAGATATATATATATATGTATATATATATATATATATATGTGTGTGTGTGTGTGTGTGAAATCCTACAAAATAGTGGTGATAATGAATAACTAGAAATAATGCATACACAGGTATGTCAAGAATACATTTAATTATTGAAGTTACATGATAAAGAGCTTATATAGATTATAGTATAAATTACTATAATAATTATAAATACTTTTTAGGAAGGATAAAGGTGATTTTGCATATATTTATTTATTATATAGGATCCACCATACATATATGAAATATGATACATATAATACATTATATAAATGCTATATATATAAGAGAAACCAAAATGAACTTGAGCTAAAACATTTGATGAGCATATATTGGATAATAAGAATTATTATAAATTATCCTCCGAAAAATGTAATAATATACATGATTTTATCCTAAAAATATGTGTGGATAAGATCCAACACATACATGAAAACAACTAAGAATAATTATAAGTTGGTAAACAAATCTAGGAATAAAATTATCTCCAAAAGAAATTTATGTTGTAAAAGGATTTATATTATGGTCATAAATATAAAGTTGTTTCTAACGTAAGGGTTTTGTAACTATAATGGAGTATAGGAGCATATCCTACCATCATAACTCAACTGGAGAGACCGATAGTGGAGCTCGACACCGACCGAATCACACCACAATCTTTGCCACGTTTATCCCTTAAAGTGTTCATTAGTTATAAAGTTAACAGTTAAGGGGCATCCTCACTCCATTCTTGGGAACTTGTCCCTTTTTTTGAGCGGCCCTTACCTTTTTCCTTTCCACCTGTACCCACTCCGCCATTTTAAAATAGTGGTGTAGTTTTTAGTGGAGGTCTATCTCAGTAGAGGGGTATCTAAACTTATTTTAGACTGCCACCTGACAGGAATGGAGAAGGGAGACTACCACGCATCACTCTGGGTCGAAGGGAGACTCCTTTGTTAAAAGGGAGATCGTTTCCCAAAGGGTCGGCCCACTCCCTTCTGATGCAGAGTTTTTTGGATACGCTGCCATCATTATAAGGTTGCTATCGATGGGGGGGAAAGAAGAGAGTCAAGGACTGGCGGATCCTCTGACGATGAGGTATGGACCGCAGGAAGAGCGAGAAGTTCTGAGGTTAGAGTTTCCTTTTGTATCTAAGGTATGTAAACTATGTGTCTGCAGTTAGTGACTCAGTTTAAAACGTTATGTTGTTGCAGTGCAAAATTTTTCAAATTGCTAGCTGTCATATTTGAGTGCATGCTGATAACGACACTTAAAATCCTTTTTTCTTTTGAAACACCTATTTTCCGCCTTTGAAAAATGTAAATCCCTATCATTCCTTATTCATATATTGATCCTAATGGGAGACGTTACTACGATGGGCTAGATCAGCTCGAAAGAGCTTAAACCCTCCGTTACCTTAGGGTTGATGTTTTTTAGTAATTCGAACTCTATTTATATATTTTTTGTTATGTCAGAAATCGTTTTCAATTCATTTTGGTTGCGATTTGATATCTTTTTCTCTACTTTTGTTTTGGCGACTGTTCCATGAGAGCAGGTCCGAGTCTAGGTGCTATCCTTGCCTCATCGCCCTTAGTGCGCTAATTACGAAGTAAACGTTTTGTTTGTTGGTTTAAGAGTCTGCTTATAATATAGAAATTTTAGAAAAGGAAGGCCAAAGCTTGAAACCTCGGTGATTACCCTTAGGGTAAGATAGGAACGAGAACGTCCTGCAGTAGTATGTTTCAATTTTTGCTACATTTTCGTTCATAGGTTAAAATCTAGTACCAAGTGTTGGAATGTTGAAGATTATAAATTAATTAATTCATCTCGACGTTATTTTTTTATTTTGTCATTAAAAACGAGGAAAACGTTACAACCATCAGGTTAATTTATGTTATGCTGCCATAAGAGCTGGGCGACCTCCCTGTGGAAGGATCGACCCGTGCTTAGTTAAATTTAGAGATCCCTTCCTTAAATTTTAAAATGGTTGGATCAGAAAACTCTGTGTAAAAGCTGCCAAGAAATCGTCAACGAGTCAATCTGATCATAACCAAGGACGAGAATGTGATCATTAATTTTCACTCTTTTGGTTATTATCCTTTTAGCATATTTTGATCTTGAAAGTTATTAGTGAAGTTCCACGGGTTAAGTATATAATTATATATATAGAATATAGAGATAAAATATCTAGAATCGAAATTATAAACAATGTGAAAATCTAACTTTTAAAATCTATTATCCAATAGGGCATAGAAAGGGAAACCTCCTTTTTCGGTTTTCACTATGGGTAAAATTGAAATCATGAATTTCATTTTATTACAACTTGATTCTTAGAATAGTATATAGATCTTTTATAGTGTGAGGCCCTTGACAAAGCTAATTTAAAGCTATTATATTTTGGCACTTATCAATCTTAGTTTAGACAACTTGTAATGGAAAAGTTTGGGTCAATTATTGATATAAATAAACTTAAATATATGTTTTGGAATTGAGTGAATTCATGTTCAAAATTAATAAAAAGGGTTGATACTTTATTTAAATCATTAGATGAAAGTATAGGCATACGACAAGTTATCACTTGATATCATAACAAAAGGAGGTTGTCTTTATATAAGATAATATAACATTATATTGTTGAAAGGGTTTTTAAGTAGTAATTATAAATAGATTATGGATACGAAATAGGTGACAAAGGAGTATATTGTAAATATGATATTAATAATTAGGTTATGAACTTATATTTTGGTACCAAGTGACTTATCTCTTGTATACAATATTTATAACTGGACATAAAAGTTATAAAATAGAAGGGAGTTATTCTTTTAGAATGTTGTAGGAAGGTATTCATTCACATCCATGCTTGGGATTGTTATATAAAGAAGCTCATCTCCTCAACGAAGGACAGGATATTTTGGAAAATGTTTCGCGTAAGGGAGTCTTGAAGAAAATAAGCCTTGCGACAACTGTGTCGCATAGAATGTAACCTTTCGCCATGTTTATTTTTTTTAATAAATATTACACACCCAACCTTTTGTGGACTAGCCCGTGTACACGTGAACCACGTTATCTCTTGTCTGCTGTGTTTTCCTATGGTGTTCCTCAATGTGTCTTTGTGTATGAGTAATTATTTCTTTTCTTAAAAATGTTTAGGATTACTTTGATGTATACGATTCATTTAGAAGGTTGTTTTTTTATATGATGTATAATGCTAATATGTTCACCTTATGATTATGTTAATATTGTTGTCATTTAGGCCGTTCTCTTGGTATGATTAACTGATAAAAGAAGTACATGTTTCTTAAAAATGAATTAATATCTTGAAGAGCATTTTATTAATATAACGAATAATTGAATGAATTGTTTAAATGAAGTTTGGGGCTTAAATACAGTGGTCTTCTTTCTTGGTCTATATCCTCAGGAAGGAAAAAGGTTTTGGTAAAAATGAAACTATTGTTATTTAAATTTTTTTTTTAAGGTTGTATCTTGTGCACACATATGAAGAGCTAGTTGGTTCAAAAAGAAGAATCCATGTCTTGAATTTAGAAGAGTTATGTATGTTAAAACATAGTGAAGTTTTTGTGTTTTTCTGCGAGATTAAAGAAATGGTTGACATTTCAAGTTAAGAATTGGATTATAGTTGAAAGTAAAATGTCTCTCTTATTTGTGCAAATATGACGGAAGATAGTACCTATCGCACATAAATTACATTTAAAGGATCTTTTTCATTGATTATCATGAAGACATTTATAACAGAAATAAAAGTCGCAAAGTTGTTATTATTTGTAAGCTGTAATTAAAGTAAGTAAACCCACACTTTATATTTCTGCATAGAAATTATTGGTATTTAGACCACTTAGGAAAATTTTAAATTTTGATGAAATATGGGGTCGTGACAGTTAACCATGGTTGACTATAGTAGACAATGGTTAGATTTGGTTGACTTTGGTTGACCATGGCTTACTTTGGTTGACTTTTGGTTGAGCGTGGTTGACTTTGGTTGATGATGGTTGACTCTCGTTGACTATGGTGGACTTTGTTTGATTATTGTTAACCATGGTTGACTTTCATTGACCATGGTTCACAATCGTTGACGTTCGTTGACCATGGTTTAGTTTGGTTGACCATGGTTCACAATGGTTGATGTTTGTTGACCATGGTTTAATTTCGTTGACTTTGGTTGACCATGGTTGACAATGATTGCCTATGCTTGACCATGGTTGTTTATGGTTGACTTTGGTTGACAAATGGATGAATTTGGTTGAGTATGGTTGACCATGGTTAACTATGGTGGACCATCGTTGACCATTGTTGACTTTGGTTGACCTCGGTTGAGTTTAGTTTACAATTGTTAACTTTGGTGGACCATGCTTGACTTTGGTTGAATTTTGGTTGGCCATAGATAACTTTGGAAGACTATGGTTGACTATCGTTTACTTTGGTTGACTTTGGCTAGCTATGGTTGACTTCGAATAAGCATGGTTAACTTTGGTAGACCATGGCTAACTATGGATGACTTTGGTTGACTTTTGTTAAGCATCGTTCACTTTGTTTGACCATGATTGACTATGGTTAACTTTGGTTTACAATGGTTGACTTTCGTTGACTTTCTTTGATCATGGTTTACTTTCGTTTATTATGGTTGAATTTGGATGATCATGGTTGACTTGGTTGACCATGGTTGGCTTTTGTTGATCATGGTTGACTTTGGATGACCATGGTTGATTCTGGTTGGCTATGTTTGACTTTGGATGACCATGGTTGACTTTCGATTGACCATGGTTGACTTTAGTTACCATGGTTAGCTATGGTTGACTTTAGTTACCATAGTTAGCTATGATTGACTTTTGGTTGAATTTGGTTGACTATTATTGACATTGGTTGTCCATGGTTGACTTTTGGTTGGCCATGGTTGAGAGTTATCTTTAGGTTTCTTTAGATTGTTTAGTATTAAAATGAAAATCACTTTTAGCATTCTAAATGAGGAAATCTTTCGTTCTACCAACAATGGTGATATCAATGATCGATATTCCCTTCTTTGCATAGTACTTCCATTCTGCCGAGGTGTTGTAATCCTTATGCCTTCCATAATTTTTCACAGTGTTTCCAATTGCATCTACGCTCCTCTCCTGTATAAATCTCTGTTGGCACCTCAACAACCCACCTAAACTTCTAAGGATTCTTATGATATGTTAGGGGCTCCCATTCCAAAATTTTGTAAATAATATTGTGTTCTTCTAAATTGTTTGCCTTGCTCTATTTTTTGTTCTATGTTTGACTCCTTGGATTATCGTTTATGACGTGATTTGGTGGTTTCCTTGATTTGAAGAGATGATTCAACGTTTAATCTCTTGATTCTATAACTCCACTCTCATAAGATTATGATTTGGTTGTTTGAGTGTCATTTGCATTTTTGGGGGCTTCTTGGTTGCTTAACGACATTTGCATGTTCTTCATTGAGCTTATTCAAGTTCATTTCATGTTTTGGATTGCTTAAATTGGATTGATTTAATGTTTCAGCAGTGCCATCAAGATTTTAAGTTTTCAAAACATAAATGAAATTATGAGTACTCTGGTGGATCAACATTATTTTATTTTCCTATTATGATCATAAATTTATACTTTTGCTAAAATACCAAATGGTTTAATTCATTTAACTTCTTAATTAGTTCAATTTATGTCTTGGAAGTAAGTCTTCAAAATATATATTTTGAATATTACAAAAGAGTTGATATTTTTTATTTGAGTAAAAATATTTTTTTTTAATGAAGTTTTATTTCTTTTTATTTTTTTCTCTTTTTGAAAACAAATTTGATTATTATGAGAAAACAAATTATTTTAAATTTTATTTTAAGATTTATTAAATTTAACTAAGTTTACTTTTGGTTTTACCATTTAATTTATATTTCCAATACATTTTCATACTATGTGATGCTAAAACTCATTATTATATTTTAATAGAAAATAACTTTAACATACTCTATAAAAAAAAGATTATATTAAAAAGGAAATCATCATTAATTTTTATAATTAACACTTATTTGAAATTCAATTGTCTCCTCACAATTCTTCCTAATATATTGAATACATTAAATTTGCTCTCATCCTATCTACATTGATTTTGAGATTTAAAATTTTAAAAAGATTTTTAGATGGAATTTTATAACATTATGTGAGACCTAATATACATCTAGATCTTATCTTTCAAGAATCGTGGTTAATAACTATAAAAGCACAAAGATTTGATTGTATAAGATTATGTCTTTATATTATTTTAAAAGGGAGAAATATGCCACCTAGCAAATAAAGTCATAACTTTGGAATTATTTCCATTAACTAAAAAATCAATGGATAAAATGCCAACCTGCATACCAACGAAATTTTCTTTTTCATGGATAGTGGTTAATGTTTTCTTCTTTTAATTGACTTGTCGTTTCTCTTGATATGCAGGAAAATTAATCCGTGTTCAGTATCGTGAAGTTCGTTGCCCCATTCAATATTCATGTTGTGGTTAATGACATGAATTCATTCATTCAACGAAGACTTTCGATCAACATTACCTCTACTACGTGTTTGGATGACCTGCTTCTCAAAAACATCACTGGACTTCAAGGAGCAGAGATACACGCAAAAGAAAATATGTAGATTGTTACACAAAATGATGAAATTATTTGCCAACCTTGAGCACGCCAAGGAATGAATAGCGGTGCACCTGAAGAAGTCAGAACGAATTTCCGTGATGTGTTGTTATTCTCCCAGCACTCCGAACCATAAAATCGCCGAATCATAAAATCATGGATTTGATACATAAATTCACAGAGTTATTAATATGACTCCACCGATGTGTTGAGTAGATACCTCGTCGCTCTGTCATGTTATCACATCGCATAGAAAAAAAATGGAATGCTAAGGAGAACCATTGTCTCATATAAATGGTAGAAGTTAAGAATCTAACGTTACAAAGTAATAAGTGGCACATGTGGGAGCCAGAAAAGGAGATAATTGAGCAGTTGATATTTGCTGGTAACAAGATCATATTTCCATCCAAAGATCGCGTCGTGAAAATATTGAAACTCGCCTGATAATGAAGAAGATCAAAACTTTGATACTAAATTCCTCAAGATTTCACCAGATAGAAAAAGAGAAGCCACATCATCAGATCAATAGATGAAGCATAGATCACTGAGTTCCTTTGGACCATGAAACAAACCTCCAGGAAATATGTGACGGAGAATCCATGTGACAGGAATCTCGAATTTCCATACGGCTGAGATTGCAAAGTATTCCATCATTTATTTTGTTTTGATTTTAGTTTAAATTTGGTTTCATTATGTTGAAGTTTTATTTACATATTATTTGGATTTGTAATATATTTGTTTTTGTCAAGATTGCCATATTATAAATTCCACACATATTTGTTTTCTTTTGTCCAGATTGCCATATTATAAATTCTACATATATATATATGAAAAATATTTAATATATCCATCATATATAAATGCTTTACCAGAAATATAACAGAGTATGATATTTAGATGAAATATATCTATGAAGTATTCCCAATAGTGTTCAACACTGCAGATGCAGAACACCAGGTAAAGGTTGCAGCAACACCAGGTGAAGATTGCAGCCAGGGCTATGGTGATTTCTGTATGGTATACAAAATTTCAATAAGAGCCCTTAATGAAATCACTATTCCATAATTTGTGTATGGAGATAATTACATTCTCACTGACTTAACACTGTGTGAAAGACAATAAGGGGCCATAACAGTATGATGGCTCAGTACAATTATTATATTATGAATTTGTAACAAACTATGCCGATGCCGCTGTATTTATAGCTGCCTCTGATCTTGCTCATATCTGCATGTCCTTCTTCTTTCCCCACAGCAGTGTATAGAGACCCGCCACAACCAAAACTCCTCCTATGGCATTGCAGGGGCCATAAAACAATTCATGTCACAACACATAACCTAATCCTGATCCTGGCCATATGTGAGATTCCCATCTTCCTGTGCGCCTGTAGAATGTAACAGCAGGACACTGTGAACTCCTAGAGCGTGGGCCGCGTCCGCTCTTTTTAGGCTGTGTACCCTCCTTTACCGTTGGTGTCCTGAATGATTCCGCTTGACGAAATGCAAGCCCCTCCCAGTGAGCCCGTGGGAGCTGAGGTCGCCCGGGGATCATCACCTGAGACTCGAACTCTTGACCAACAGGGAAAAACTGTCGAGTTATTCTGTTCGGACATCCTGATCCTCCATTGCTAACCTCATTACTTGTCTCGGTGAAATTGATTTTCATAATATTACTGAAATAAAACCCAAAGAGCTTAGCAGGTTGAACTTGGACTTCAGATCACGGGCCACTGACGTTCTCCTCTTCACATCTTGCATCCATCTCTGCGTGTTCAGAGAGACAAGCCTGGCCCATGGAGTACTCCTCACAATCAACAGACAGCCCAGTATTGGCAATCGCCATCCTTCCATCCCAGGCAACGGCGTCCTTCTGCAATAATATGGACAGGGCCATAGAGATATAAATCACAATATGTAATAAGAGTAATACATATTGTATAATAACAGTAATACCGATTGTTGGGACTACATAAAACTCATAAAAACGAATTCCCATTCATAAAAACATTCAAAAGCATTCATAAAATAACCATTTCTGCACCTTAAAGCTGATATTCCTGGTTCTACCAGCACTGTGACAGAAGCACTGTGGTATGTACGCAGCTGCTGTCCCGTTGGGTCGAGGTCACTCGCTCTGTTGTGCCATTCAATCACTGTGAATTCTTTCCCAGCGCCTTGAAATGTAATGTAGGGCTTTGTTGCACGCACTATCACTTTCCCCCTGCACAACAAAAATGAGCATACACTTGTTTTACGAATGTTTAACCTAATAACTAATTTAATTTCTCAATAGAAATATTCAAGATTTGGTCATGGTTGAACAATTAACCTCCACGATTGAACCGAAACGATCTACCTTTCTTGCCCCACTTGGAAAGAATTCCATTCAGAAAAAAGAAAAAAAAACATTGGGTTAGTAATCCACGCACAACAAATCCCAGCCGTTTAATATGTGTGTTAGACGAATTTCTTTGGATATATATGCCCGATGAGTAAATATCCACCACCCATCCAACCTTAATTAGGGATTAAAAGGCTCCAGTGGCCTTCTACTACAATTCAAAAATTAACTTTCTACCAGTTTCTTTGCCGGTTTTATATTCTTCACAACAACAATTCTTCATATTGGACGGTTTCATCATGAACTATGGAAAACTCTTTTTCAACTTCTTCTCTTTCCTCAACTACTGATTGAACTCTTCACAAATTCTCCTTAGGGTTCACAACTCATTTACGGCTTTCCTTCAACCATTTCTTCAACAACAATTTTAGTGTGCGATTTGATGGGCAATAGCTCTTAAAACTCTTAGTGAACCAACATTTCACTTCCCCTGGGCTAGCAACTCTGTCTTCAACTGACAAGATTAAGACATGGGCTATCAATTCTGTTTTCAACTGACAAGATTAAGACAGACTTCTTCAAGTCATAGGTTTTTTTATTATTGAAACTGACTTTGACTTAGCTTCTAGGAGTGGCTTTAGCCAACCAGCTTACTCATCACAAGCTGATCTCAAAGCACAACTCCCTTTTTCTTCCTTTTTTCTTTAGAGTGGAGAATCTACTCTCTCCTCTCCTATTTTTAAAGCTTTAGAGTGGAGAATCTACTCTCCTCTCCTATTTCTAAAGAGTCTTGATGCCTGCTTTCTTGCTGAAGATTAATACCTGGAATCTTGTTCCCATATCTAGGAGGAGGCTTCGATTCACTTCCTACTTGCAGAGTTAACCTGTTATGATACCATGGCAAAATTTATAGAGCAAGAAGTAAAGAATATAAACATCATAGTACATGGAGAATTCCATGCTCTTCTACATTCAAAATAGATTAAAATTTAGTTGCATCACTTACATTAACCTAATTAATCCCTAACTAACACTTCACTTCACATAGGATTAACTAAAATGAGGAGATTACATTAAGTAAGAATTGATCCCCCAAGGGGTCATAGTATAAGAGGGTATGGTTAAAAATCCCGACCCAGTAGAAGGCCCCTACCTTTTGATAGGATTTGTAGACCTAATGCAAGGGCAAACACCTACGATCCCAAGCACAAAGACAAGTCACAGCCGCTAGGCTAGGTTAAGCAAGAGAGATAATTTCCTACTGCCGCAGCCTTGAGCAATATATAAGTCCCCAAAATGCCTTCCTTAAATGATTCAAGGTGACCTTTTATATTTTGTGTCTCCCCAAAGGTTTGTTGGGATGGATTAATGGGTTCGCATGAGTGTAGCATAGTTACAATATAAATAACCCATGTGAGGAAGGCAACTTATTGTTCAAAGGCAACAAGTTGATCTTAGATAGAAGCAATGCAGCTCTATCGGTATAGATTGAATGGCATTCCCTTCTATCCTTGAGAACCTTAGTGAGGGAGTTTGGGTAGTTATAACAATAAATCTAAGGATAGTTCAAAAATGAGTGTTGCAAACCTTGTCAAATGTGAAGGTCTGATCTATTTGCATGCTCGCTAAACAGATAAACAATAACTTATTGTCTCCGTTCATTACAAAATATCACTTGGGAAATTTACCTCATTGAACTACTTGGAATAAAAGATACATGTCTAATTTAAAACCTTAATCCAGAATTTTCTCATGGGCATTCTTATTAACAAATAACTTAAAACAGTTCAAGTGCATATAAGTAGTGATCCATTTCATTGAACTACCTGAAATATGGGCAAATAATAGTATTAGACTTTTGGGTTAATATGTATTTCATCATCCAACTCTCATCATCCATCTCAAGAGAAGAAATAAAGCAATTCTCTCACAACATTATCCAATTAAATATGAATTATACAGACCATAAATCAAATACATCTCAACATAACAAATAAAACAATATTTTCAACACATTGTCCAATTAAATATGAACAATACAGAAGCAAGCAAATGAACAATCCACCTCACCTTAATAGAACAAATAAAACAATACTTTCAGCACATTGTCCAATCAAATATGAACAACACATACCATAAAGCAAATGAATAGTCCATCTCATCTCAACATAACAAATAAAACAATACTTTAGCACATTGTCCAATTAAATATGAACGATATTGACCATAAAGCAAATGAATAGTCTTTCTTATTTCAAGAGAAGAAATAAAACAATACTTTCATCACATTATCCAATAAAATATGAACAATATAGACTAGATGAAGAGTCCATATCATTTCAAAGCAAGATAAACAATCCATCTCATCTCAACATAACAAATAAAACATAAATTCAACACATTATCCAACTGCATATGAACATTACAAACCAAAAAGCAAATGAACAATCCATCTCATCTCAACAGAACAAATAAAACAATACTTTCCGTATATTATCCAATTGAAAATAAACGTTGTAGACTAGAAATCAAATTAATGGTCCATCTCATCTCAACAAAACAAATAAAAAATACTTTCAACATATTATACAATTGAATATGAATATGAACCTTACAAACCATAAAGCAAATGAACAGTGCATCGCATCTCAATAGAACAAATAAAAGAATACTTCCAACACATTATCTAATGGAATATCAACATTATAGAATATAAAAAAAATGAATAGACTATCTCATCTCAGCTAAACAAACAAAACGATACTTTTAACAAATTCACATTTGGTCAAAAGATATTGGATAGCCTACCATACAAAGAGTTGTAGCATAATAGTTTCAATTAGATTTCAAACTTAAAAGAGTTTCTGTTAAATTTCAAACCTAAACGTGTAAAAATAAATATGAACAGTATAGACAATAATCAAATGAGCAGTCCATCTAATCTCAACATAACAAATAAAACAATACTTTCGACACATTGTCCAATTGAATATGAGTACCACAGACTATAAAACAAATGGATAGATCATCTCAACATAACAAATAAAACAATACTTTCAGCACATTATTCAATTAAATATGAACACACAGACAAAGTCAGTCTCATCTCATCTCATCTCATCTCAACTCAACAGAACAACCATACCTTCAACACATTATCGAATTGAATATGAACATTACAGACCAGAAAGTAAATGAACAATCCATCTCATCTTAACATAACAAAGAAAACAATAATTTTAACACATGATACAATTGAATATGAATATTACAGACCATAAAGCAAATGAGTAGTCCATCTCATCTCAACATATCAAATAAAACAATAATTTCAACACATTATCCAATTCAATGTGAACATTACAAACCAGTAAGCAAATAAACAGTCAAACTCATCTCAACATAGCATATAAAACAATACTTTCAACACATTATCTAATTGACTATGAACATTACAAACAAGAAAGCAAATAAACAGTCTATCTCATCTCAACAGAAAAAATAAAACATTACATACCAGAAAGCAAAGGAAGAGTCCATCTCATCTCAATTGAACAAATAAAACAATACTTTCAACACATATACATTAGGTCAAAAGAGACTAGATAACCTTGATAGAAAAAGTTGTACCATAATAGTTTCAATTATATTTAGATCCTAAATATGTAAAAATAAATACCTAACACAATAGTCTTGAAATTTATCCAATAAATTAAAAAAAAACAAAAACAGAAGGACTGCAATGTCCTTAGATTTGTATATGAACTAAACATCTAACCTACAAGATGCAATATTGACCATTGCTCCTTCCTTAGATTTGTATATGAACTAAACATCTAACCTACAAGATGCAATATTGACCATTGCTCCTTCCTTAACGATAGGTGTAAAATGCAAAGTTGATGATGAGTTGGAGACAAAAGTCCAAGTAGGAAGACAATAAGAATACCTGCCATTAAAAAATAGAAGATATTAAAAACTGGAAAAAAATTCTATACAACTCTCCCAATTCACATGCATCAGAAAATATCTCCTTAACTCGTTAAAACTCTCGCAATATATTTAAAATTTAGGATTTTATGGTCAAACCTTACCAAAATCGATGAGGAGATAGCTGCATTATTAGTAATATACTAAGACTGAGAGCAAGCTATAAACTGCCGCTAGAATTCAAGGTCTCCAATCCGAACGGCGTCTTTAATTGCACTATGAATTATTACAAGTATTAATTTATAAGTATATTAATTTATATAGACCTAAATGAGTTAAAAAAAATAAAAATACCCAAACATTCAATGATATAAGAAAGTACCAACCTGTTTAGCTGCTGCCATATTACTGTTCAAGGTTCAGGGTATATATCTTAATATATCTACTTGTCCGCTGTCTCGTTCCAAATACTCCTTATCGATCAAGGATTCAATTCGCTTCTTAATTTCTTCAATTTCTGGGTTGAATGTCCTTCCAACTCGCTGGGCGCTTTCAGTCACCAGATCTTTATAACTTAAAACTTTATGTTCTTTCATAATGCGCACAATTGATGCATCAATAGCATAATGTCTATCAAAACATCTATCCCTACAAATATACTCAGTACCATTTGTCTTCTCATCCAGCAATGGCATTGGTTTCGGAATTTTTACCTTCCCTGTTCTATCTGTAAAATTAAAATTGATTTCGAAATAATCAGTTGTACCTATAGTGGTTGTATCTGGATTCTTAAGAAGAATTTTGTACTTGTCACAGGCCAGGGAATATAACAGTCCGACGGCTTCTTCGTCAGACAAATTCAAGTGAGTCCTGACGTCCGAATAGCTCAACTTTTCTGAAGCATTGAACAACAATAATATTGCTGCTTGGTTAGTTGTTGCTATAATTTCTATAGGCCCTGCACCAAACTTACCAGTTATATTACAGGTTCCCAAGGAATATATCCATGTAAGTTTTCTAGGTTTGGCTTCTGTGGAATAAAAATCTTTGAACACTTCCACACATCTAACCATCTCTGCAGGTAGATTAATCTCAGAACTCTTGTATGTTGGCCAAATTCCGGTTCTCAAAACAGTTACATTAAACTCTATTCCAAGATGGATATTTTTATTATCATGAAGATATACTTGGAATCCACTCTGGCTTTGCAGTGATCTTCTCAAATATTCAAGCATGTCCCCCATCTTCAATGTCAATTGGCCATCAGTACATTTCTGCATCAACTTTGACAATGTGCTCTGCTCAAGATCAACATTTTCATTTCTGTCGATCAGAACTCTACGAGTGAGTTTTTCTCTGTACAAATCAACAAACATATATTTATCACTGAGATACTCTACAAATTCCACCACATTTTTAATTATATTATCACGAATTATGTTAGAGCCATCATTTTCAAGTACACTATCACATAATGTAGCAAGTCATTCTGCACTAGTAGTTCCTCCAATTACTTTATTGCAGGACAACTCAAATGCTTCTCTTAATGCGCTGGAAAAAATAGTTTTGCGCTGAAAAAGATCTGCAGCATATTTCACATGCTTATCACGTAACTCTATAACCTTCCCCACAAATGAAGCCACTTCTTGCAGCAATATAATTTTATCCAATCTTTGTGAGTCATGCAGCATCACAGCATCTTCAGCCTGTTTAACAAGTGGAGTTACTTCACCAATAACATACTGCTTAAAAATATCTGCAATTGACTCCCATCCATTAGGTATCCTATCAAAGAGCCCGTGCATCATCAAAATATCGTCCTTCCTGTGGTCCCTGAGCAAAGCAAGGCAGCCTGAATGCTGATTCTCCAGAAAATGTGTCATATAACAGGAAAGGAGTCCATTTTCTACTTTGTCTAATACCTTCTGCTCGCTCCTCCCATGCAAATACCTGGCAACTCTGTCCCTTTCGCTTATCAGAAATTCTTCAACCTTTGACATGTAGTCCGCATAGGAATGTTCTAAAATCCATGAAGCAGCCTCCCGAGAATAGTAGGCTCCGGTATGTTCCAACATGGCCACTTCAAAATCATTCGTATAGAAATCCATGTCAACCTCCACAAAAATGGCCACAACATCTTTCAACAGAGTGCCATTACTTTGCACTCCTTCACGCTCTCGATCAATAAGAGCAATCACTGCATCCTTCACATTGACTCGCATTACGCGAAAGACCATGTCTCGGAAGTACATGATTCCCACTTCTCTAAGTGAAGGAAGGGAGCGTCTGACAGTAAAATAGCAATCCAAATATTGAAAGAAGAGATTCATCCGACGCAGCATGGCTTTGTGAATCTTCCAGCGTTTGACCAGCTCTCTCAACATCGACTGATCATCAATCTGTTCATCCCTTAAAGCCGGTAAAACCATTGAATTGATGTACTCTCTGATGCAATCCGTAGATCTGGCATAGATAATTTGCTCTTTATCCTCATGCAATCCGTAGATCTGGCACATGTTGTGGACAATAGTATAAACAACCGAGCACAGGTCCGCAGTCATCGGACAGTTGAGATCTCCCACTTCCAACATGCGTCTTAACTGCAGAATAGCTTTATGAATAAAAGCCCAACCTTCTTCCACCTCAATGTTGGCCTTTTTTGCGATAGCCAGTCCTTCTTCCAGGTTTAAGATATTGCCATCGTTCATTGTCCTTTTTTCAACTAAACCCAACTGTTTCTGTAAAAAGTAAAACTTCGAACACTCCAGGGAGCAGCCCGCAACACAGAACAACACACAGAACAGCCCGCAGCCCGCAACACAGAACAACCCGCAGCCAGCAACACAGAACAACACACAGAACGCTTTTTGATAAATTCTTGAACCAATTTATGTATTTATACTGATTACTACTTAACGAATTTCAAGGGTTTTGGGGGTGTTTTTGAAATTTAGTTGGAATTATGGAGAATTTTAGGGACAGGAGTTAATATTTTATGTGGTAGTGAGTTTAAAAAAAAACTAACGGCTAGTTATATTTTAAATATAACCTGTGCTTTGACCCAAGTTTTGAGAGAATTCACATCATATTTTACATTAATTAAAAATATATATATATATTTTTTTAATTAATTGATTATTAAATTAAAATTAAGCCGTAGTAATGGAAAATTATTAATTTTAATTAGGTAAAAGTATTAATTATATCTATTTAGATTTTGAAAAAATATTAATTTTCATATATATATATATATATATATTTTAATAAATTATATTTTTGATAATATAGTTATATTTTTAACTAAATAATTATATTATTTGAAATAAGAATTAAAACCAAAAAAATACCATACAAAATGTATTTTCATTATTATTTTTTTTGCACGAATCTTCCTATCTTGCACGAGTGACTTGTGGTCTAATAAATCGTGACCCACGAGCATCTAAGCCATCAAAATCACCCGGGGATTGCACCCACACTAGACCACACCAACCCTTAGCATTTGACAATACAGTTATACTTTTGACTAAATAATTATATGATTTGAAATGAGAATTGAAGCCAAAAAAGAACAATATAAAATATATTTTCATTCAAATTTTTATTTTTTTTCGCACGATTCTCCTTACCTTGCATGAGTGGCCTTTGGTGTAATAAATTGTGGCCCACGGGTATCTAAGCCGTCAAAATAAACTGGGGATTGCAACCAACCTAGACAACACCAACCCTTAGCATGACTAGAATTTTTTGGTGTCTCCTACCACCACAACAGAGTTTCGAACCTTGTAACACCTAACAAACAAAACCTCTCGAATACCATGGTAGTGGAACTTGACTTATTTCTGTCAAAAAATTCAAAATCATATTCCACATTAATTAAAAACATATAATTTCTTTATAGTTAAAAAATAAAATATGAATAAACAAATTTAAATGTTTATAATTGTAATACATTAAAATTTATATTTAATATTTAATGAAAGACGTTAAATTGTTTTATAGTTAGTGAAATATTCACTCATTTATTATGCATATAAATTTAGTGGGTTTCTTATAATTTTCCACCTAGAATGGTTGAAATGCAGATATACATTGTTGAAATTGCAAAATTGGGTGCCTAAGGCTTTTGGAGGACGTTGTATCCATTTCTGCAATAAAAAAGTTGCAATTTGAACAACGAAAAATTTACGATTTTAACAAAGATTTATGGCCAAATTACTTCAAAAATGACCGAGATAGTCCAAAACGTAGAACAGTTAACCAATTCCTTAATCAAATAACTATCGATTATGATGCCTTGGTGTTTTAAATAACAATATTCCCCCAAAAGAAGTTATAACTAATCTATAGAAAATATGAGTTTATTTTAATTTTAAACTAATTCCAAATGATGTATATTGAACTTATTTTCCCTCGTCTAGAAGAAAACAGACCCGTAAGGGTCCACAACATGTCACTTGGTGTGGGGTCAATCTCTCTGCTCATTATACGTTGAAGTGAATAAAATTGTTAACACAAAAAAATTGACCACACACCAAATGACATGTTGTGGACCCTTATTTCCAAAGAATAATCCCATTTGTGCATAAAAACCCAAAAAACCCATTTCTCCTAAGTTCTAAACCCCCTTTGGACAACCTCCACCAAAATAGGGAATCTCCGCTAAAAATGAGGTGTCCACCAAAATAAGGGGGTTGTCTCGACAAATACACAGTCCCACCTCAATTCAAAATTTACCAGCAGTCAAATTCAAAAAGGGAAAACCGCAAGTGGTTATAGGGTTACAAAACCCTAAACCACAACATATATGTAATAACCCCCCCCCCCCCCCCCCCCCCCCGTTTGATAGAAATGATTTGATAACCTACCATTTCGAAGCTCTCCCATCTTTGGTACCATTTTTACCATCCTCCATTATTCCAATCACACACACCTCCACCATCAATATCCCACTTTGCAATTCCCCTTGGTGGGTTGAGCACCCTTGGCTCCCTCCTACCATTCGGGTTGATATACTATATCTCCTTGAGATCGATGGCCATTCAAAGGACGGAACCATCAACGAAGGATTCCTAGATTCTCGGCCACAAGGGCCCATATGCCTAGAGAGGTAACTCTATCCATGTAAATCCATTTATTATAAATAATAAATAATTATTCTTTTGTAGACATGGTTTATTGATGTGAATGGAAGGAATTTATTGTGTGTGCTTTGGTTTTCATTGTAGTAGATGTTTTACCAATCATATTTACGATTGAGTTTTTGCATGTTAGTATTTGTATTCACGGATCATAATCCATTCTACCTTAGGTTATATTCCCATTTGTATAGTTTAGTTCTCAGTTTATCGCTCTTTACCCAAATTTACTGCACATCCTTCACACATAGAGCCGCGAGAGATATCATCTTGCATGCTCTCTACCTCGGCTTCCTCAAGCTCGTATATCCCCCATTTACACCTGTCGGAGTGAAAAAGCACATACAACAGAACTAGCGACCATACTGGGTCGATCCCTATAGATTTGTGGTTAATTTTTTTTATCTTTGTTTGAATGTGTTTTATTGTATATTTTTTTCTTGTTAGATCTCTTAGTTAAAGTGTTTATGAGTATTGTTAGTCCCCTAGTTGAACTCTGGCCTGCAAAACTAGCATACTCCAATCCTCAGACCCCTTGCAAAGCCTCTTTTTTTAGTTGTCTTTCAATTTTTTCAAACCCAGTTCTCGAGTGGCAGTTGTCTATGAGTTAAGTGCGCCCTAGGGTGCCCTTTTTTCCTAGTTAAGAGCGCTCCTTCCCCCACAAAAGGTGCGCTCCAGACCCGTACCTCTCTGTTTTTGTTGTACTCATGTTTTCTCATAGTGTGCACCCCACAACGCCTCTGTCCTTCAGGAAAAAGCACTTTGAGACTGACATTGAATCCTCTAATCCCTCCCGGAGGGGTGTAGCTCAACCGATGTTTCGCTTGATATGAAGGAAATGTTGTAAATGGAGGTCACGAGTTCAAATCACCCCAGCTTATCCGTGCTCCATGCTTGCGGGCTGTGTGGGTGCACCTAGGGGTATAGTGGTAGTGGACGGGATTGGATCCCTGGACCCCGTGTCACACGAGTACCAGCCCCTTCCCAGTTGCTGATTCCCCTAGTTTAAAAAACAAAAACCTCTAAGCCCTTTATTTGTCCCATTTCAAGATTTGGATTGACTGTTTGGTTGCATATTTGACTTATTGCAGCATGGTTTTTACTATCTCTGCTTGTTCATTTCAGCATGATCAGTCTCTCTTATTGATTCCTAGCAGTATATTTCAGTTTGAAATAAAATAATTTCAATTCAATTTGTTTCAAGTTATTAGTACTCTTCATTTCTTGCTCATCTAACATAGTTATACACACCACTTGTGCACCCAATCACACCCTAAAGATCAAAGTGAGACCAATTTTTTTAACTTAACAAAAATATAACCCCACTTGGGGACCAAAAATAATCTTATAGCTAGGTACGGCACTAGGAGTAGGCATCCAAATAACCCTCATTTTCCACTTTACACATGAAACTTAGCAGTTCTCTATTTGGGAGCCAAAATCCCCTAGTACTTTTTGGCATGGTTAAAGGATGATTTGTCGGAAAGGCCTCTCCCTTAGGAGGAAAAGTCATGAGATTGGTTCCAGAAGGCTAAGTGGAATGCCGCTCTCCACTTAGTTCTAAAGGACACCTGATCGTAATCCTCACTACATTACCAGGACTCCATACGAGGGGTATAACAACCAAAGGGATGAAACGACGAATTCTCTTTCTGGACGTGTCATGAACGGGGTAGCCTACTTGTCGTTCTTCTAGGGATTTTTTACCCGGGATCCCTCTCAGTATAGGGATATCCCTCATCCATTCAATTCTCCATTCTGTATTCTCTAACTGCAGATTTCATCACCCTGCAGGGGATACGATTTGCGTGAGATTCCATATCTTTTAGTTAGGTCTTTGCATGCTCTGATACCCCTCAGGTTAGTGAGTATTTTTCATTTTTAGGTAGTTCTTATTGTTGGAATTTTGGCTACTCCTTGCCACTCTTCTGCTGTGACACGCGATCGCAATAGAGTTTTAAAGTTTGTGGTTGTCCTAAGCACCACATTGTTGAAAGATCTCCTTCTACACACATGGAGGAAGTTGCAATTTTGAGCACTTTTATTTAATGTCGTCTACACTCACGACACCAGTCATCATTGATGCCCTGAGATACTCTCATAGACTATGGGGGAAGTCCCCACAACACGGTCCATTAGACCCCAGTCATCATGCTACCTTGAGGCACACATTTTCATCATCGGATATTCATCCCAACGCACCTTATTTCAAATATGATTCTAAATTAGACTAACACATACCTACAACACTATCTAGCCCCATGGTCAGCATGAAACCCAACCTGTTCTATGGAGGAATTGTTGGTGGCGGACACCGTAGCAGACCTATCGCCACTACATCATCTATCACGACCGTGGGATCCACGGGACCCTATATCCCTGCTTCCACAGGACCTACCCCTGGAACCACTGTGTATCCAACCACTCCATACATACCCATAGGTAGCGGTCTCGTCCCGACAACCACAACGCCCCCGGTTACTGGCACGACCCTTGGGAGCACCACCAATTCCTTTCAGATCCCTCCCCCCATATAGGTAGTTTGATTCGGATTTATGTGGGAATGAAATGAAAGAGCGGATACATAATCAAATACAAAGATATATTGCAAATAACATAGTGATACAGTAAACACACATTCTATTAAATAGGGAAAATAGAACAGACTGTAAATAGAATAGCTAGAATAGTGGTAGCTATCTCTGAGAAGAGATGTGGCCGCTATGCTCATTTGTGCCAAGATGATTACAAAGAGAGGCCGAAAGGGCCTATTTATCATAATAATGAGGGAAAGAATCCCAAACATCCAAAAACCTAACCCTAGAACATGAGCCGTCATAAAGTTTGTGGCCCCAAGGGGGTTAGTTGAACACTGAACTTCCTGGGGTCAGAAGTTTTGCATACGATCTCCATTTGGGGTGCTCGATAGCCCGTTGGAAAGGTATATCCAAGTTTTACAACTTTCAAATGGAGTTAAATGTAATATATTGGCAACCATTTGGCCCCCCAAATCACCAAAAAAGGTCGTTTGGTTCCTCAAAACGGACCCGAAAGTTTAGGACCCGAAAAACCATAGAAACATTACTAGAAAATTGGAAAAATGGGAAACTGTTTTGAGCCAGTGGAATAGGTGGGTGGCCACCGATATCCATCTGGATCAATCCTCCCCCCTTAGGAAGCAATTCTCTCCATTACGTCAAATCCCTTATCATATGTCGAGCTGTGTGTCGAGTTGAGCTCATGGTGCGACATTTCCTAAAGTGGAAAGGTTGCCTTAGTTTAACATCTTCAGAGGGCTATAATTGTTGTTGAATAGTTTTGGTTGTTGTCGTATCCTTGGTCTGCACCAGTGTGGATGGTTTCTTTTTGTAGGAGCACCTTGAATGCGTGGCTTTGCACTGTAGAGGTACCCGAATAGGCGATGCTGCACTAACCTTGTGTTCTTGTTTCTGCTGAGTAGAAGGATAATGTGCACAGGTTGAGGATGTCTCTGCGATCTGATGTTCTTCTTCAACAACAATTTTCAATAGGGAAAATTTCCCAGTGTGGGAGATTATCTTCCTTCCCTTCTTGGTTGGGGTAGGTGCAACTATCTCTGGTATCCGATAGAGTTGTCCTCCCAAAGTGACAGTGACACTGCGAGGTCGTGATTCATATAGAGCATGACACTTCCACATATATGGCTGTCCTAAAAGAACATCACATACTTCAGGTGGGGCCACATCACACAATACCTCATCTTTGAAGGGCTTGATGCCATATGGTAGGCGACATTGGTGACTGACGCGGATCCCTCATCCTTGGCTTAGCCATCCAATGGTGTATGGTTTTGGGTGTGGTGTTATTGGTAGCTCCAATTTCTTGATCACTTGTGCTGATATCAGGTTCTTTTGGATGCCTCTGTCCACAACAAAGTGTAGGGGAATACCCTTCACCCACATCTATTAGTGGAAAAGGTGCTCCTCTGCATCCGACTCTTCAGGTTCCTCTGGTTGAATCTGTGTGGTGGCAACAACGCCACTGGGTTCTGCACCAATGATCTGCTCCCCTTTCCGCGCGACTGTGAAATTGGGTTCTAAGTCAGAAAGGGTAAAGATAAGTATTTTTCAAACATCGCTTTTCCTTTACAAAATTAGAAGCAAGGTATGATCTTTGTCGTAAGTTCTCCCTGCCAGATAAAAGGTATAGATACTCACATGATTGAATGACATCACAGAATGTAATATTTAGTTGAAATTATTTCAGTAAATGCGAAACGTAATGATCCTTGTATTATGATTGACTAACCTTGTTAAGGAAAATAGAAGTAACATCATATTTCTGGTTGATTCATAGTCCATTGCTAAAGTACTAATCTAAAATAAATAAATAGGCTAAGAAAAATGTTGTGAAAGATGTCAAGTAATAAGTGATTTCAAAATTTGCACAGAAGTATCCTGTAAATTCTACATTTTCGTTGTTGATATTCTATTTTTCTATCAAAGATTAATAAGTGCATTACCTATGAGCATCACTAAGTTAAAAGTATAATTTCATTAGTATGCTCCTAAGAAGTAAGTTGGTTTGAGTTAGCGAATTCATTTGAAAATTTTCAATTTTGATAGATACTTAGTAATGAGAATACTTTGTTGTTACGACAGTTTCATGGAATGCTACATCAAAAAAATATAGCCTCATTTAAATGTTATAGTATGTAAATGAAGTTGTAGTTACACTTAGCGAAATAAAAGTTGATTCTCAAATATCAATGTTAGAATATATATCATTTTACTTAGGTTTGTTTAGTACAAAGTACTTGTTGACTTTCTTTTATACAACCAATAGTGTGGAGTTGCCTAAGTAATTATTACCCTCGAGTATTGATAGCCAGAATAAATTTAACATACTAGGTTACCAATTATAGTTAAAGATATGAACGAATTCATGTGGCTGATGCGTTTCGATAATAATTTTCGAAAAATCGTCATTTTATTACTTAAACCTAAACGGTATTTCATTTATAACTTCTTATCATTATTGAGTTTTAAGGATAAAATTGGGTATTAATATTTCCAAGCAATGTTCCTAATGGTTAAATTAAACCTTATTTTAGGAATGCGTTATGATAGACTCCTCTAGAGTAAGTTATATTTTCTAACAAGGATTAATGAGTATCTTGTTGATAGTTTGAAGAAAAGAATACTAATCTTGTTGACGGAGCATGGAAGCTTTAAAAAAAAAAAAAAAAACTTTGGATGATAAGTCTCAATTCGAAGTGAATCTATATGTAACTAAATACTAACATGTTTTCAACAGGTTTGATCTCAGACTCACATTGAGGAAGTTGAAGAGTTTACATCGAAATAAAGTGAAGATGAGGCACAAGTAAATTGAGTGAGCATGCGTATAATGATATGGAACTAATGTGTCCAGTAGTTGAACAATTGAATCAAATAAATTTTTCTTTATACTAACATTTCAGGAAGGGATCTTAATATCGATTGATAATGTGATCAAGAAGGAACGTTGATTATAAAATCACTTATATAAATGAGTTGATCTGAATCGCTCAAAAAAAAGTAATGGATTACTTTCAGTGGTAAGACTTATGACTGATGATGTGGAAATATTTTCATATACTATTGTCATTATTATATCGCATATGGCTTACAAGAAATAATAAATGTTTGTTACCAAGAAATATTTCCTGGACTCAAATGAGAAGGTTTGAGGGGAAAAAGGATGATTTTCTGGACTCAGGCAGAGGGGACAACATCATGAACTCAATAACTAGCTTGTTCTTATGGGACAACTTACCCTTATTTGTGGTCATGTTCCCCACGGAAGTGGATAAGAGAAGGTGGGGTACTCGTTGAATGTTATACTAACCTAGAAGTTCTAGGAAAACTTTATATCCATCGAATTTAGCAGAGGAAGGGCTCACAATTTTTCCTTGTGTTATTAGAACTGAGCACACAAGAGGTTCTCTGAGGAGTAACGTTTACTTGTCGTTTTTTGTATGCACACAATAAATTCGATGAGGAGGGGAGCTATGTTATGAGGTATATTGTAAGATTTTCATGCTTCGCAGAAGTATTCCTGATGATTTTGCAGAGGACTCATGTTATGTACACAAGTCTTCATGATTGCTAGGATACATAAGAGTTTTGTATGCAAGTCTCCATGATTGCTGAAGTACAAAGAGATTTGAAGATCACAAAGTTTTGTTGAGAGAATTGTTTTATGGTATAAACAAATGATAATGATTTGTCTTATAACTATATTATGAGATATATTTATGCATGAATAATATGAATGCTAAATACACAAATATTTCCTCAAGGAAGAGAAAGAATGATGAACATTTAGTCATTTGAAAATTATACTCATGATATATGAAAGAACGTTGGAAGATCTTCTATGATCTGTGTAATGTGCATGATATAAGTGATAAGAGTTTGCGGAAAATCGGAAAAATGTGAAGACGACCAAAGCATAAGAATTTAAGGAAGCAAAAGATGGGAACGGATGCAAACGGAAAACTGTTGAACACCGAGGATGGTGTTATATTTAAGGGGTGGAGTGTGTAACATCCCTCAGATTCGACCCTTATTGTTATTATAATTGTAAATATAATGATGATTGTATACAGGCCCTGGTGAGGAGCTCAAGTCCAAGGCCCCACCAGTGGACTTTGGGAGTATTGTTACTTTATTTTCCTCTTCATAAGTGTTGTGTTAGACCAGGAGATTTAAGTTTGACATATTTTAGACGACGGACACCTCGAAAATATTTAGAGTAAGTTTTACGGGTAAAAACCTACAAGTCATAAGTGTCGTCGTCAAAGGATGGGGAAGACAATTACTTGTCTTAATCTTTCAATAAGTTATAGAGATTATGTATAGAGTTAGCATACAGATAACTTGGACTAAATAATCCCGAGTAAACCTAAGACAATTCATAAAATTGAGACACCCAACCTCGATGAAACGAAATAGGTTAGACATCTTTCAAATACTACTTTTTATCTTATTAAAAATATCACTTCTAGGACACCACACACACACACACACACACACACACATATATAGATATATATATATATATGTATATATATATATATATATATGTGTGTGTGTGTGTGAAATCCTACAAAATAGTGGTGATAATGAATAACTAGAAATAATGCATACACAGGTATGTCAAGAATACATTTAAGTATTGAAGTTACATGATAAAGAGCTTATATAGATTATAGTATAAATTACTATAATAATTATAAATACTTTTTAGGAAGGATAAAGGTGATTTTGCATATATTTATTTATTATATAGGATCCACCATACATATATGAAAGATGATACATATAATACATTATATAAATGCTATATATATAAGAGAAACCAAAATGAACTTGAGCTAAAACATTTGATGAGCATATATTGGATAATAAGAATTATTATAAATTATCCTCCGAAAAATGTAATAATATACATGATTTTATCCTAAAAATATGTGTGGATAAGATCCAACACATACATGAAAACAACTAAGAATAATTATAAGTTGGTAAACAAATCTAGGAATAAAATTATCTCCAAAAGAAATTTATGTTGTAAAAGGATTTATATTATGGTCATAAATATAAAGTTGTTTCTAACGTAAGGGTTTTGTAACTATAATGGAGTATAGGAGCATATCCTACCATCATAACTCAACTGGAGAGACCGATAGTGGAGCTCGACACCGACCGAATCACACCACAATCTTTGCCACGTTTATCCCTTAAAGTGTTCATTAGTTATAAAGTTAACAGTTAAGGGGCATCCTCACTCCCTTCTTGGGAACTTGTCCCTTTTTTTGAGCGGCCCTTACCTTTTTCCTTTCCACCTGTACCCACTCCGCCATTTTAAAATAGTGGTGTAGTTTTTAGTGGAGGTCTATCTCAGTAGAGGGGTATCTAAACTTATTTTAGACTGCCACCTGACAGGAATGGAGAAGGGAGACTACCACGCATCACTCTGGGTCGAAGGGAGACTCCTTTGTTAAAAGGGAGATCGTTTCCCAAAGGGTCGGCCCACTCCCTTCTGATGCAGAGTTTTTTGGATACGCTGCCATCATTATAAGGTTGCTATCGATGGGGGGGAAAGAAGAGAGTCAAGGACTGGCGGATCCTCTGACGATGAGGTATGGACCGCAGGAAGAGCGAGAAGTTCTGAGGTTAGAGTTTCCTTTTGTATCTAAGGTATGTAAACTCTGTGTCTGCAGTTAGTGACTCAGTTTAAAACGTTATGTTGTTGCAGTGCAAAATTTTTCAAATTGCTAGCTGTCATATTTGAGTGCATGCTGATAACGACACTTAAAATCCTTTTTTCTTTTGAAACACCTATTTTCCGCCTTTGAAAAATGTAAATCCCTATCATTCCTTATTCATATCTTGATCCTAATGGGAGACGTTACTACGATGGGCTAGATCAGCTCGAAAGAGCTTAAACCCTCCGTTACCTTAGGGTTGATGTTTTTTAGTAATTCGAACTCTATTTATGTATTTTTTGTTATGTCAGAAATCGTTTTCAATTCATTTTGGTTGCGATTTGATATCTTTTTCTCTACTTTTGTTTTGGCGACTGTTCCATGAGAGCAGGTCCGAGTCTAGGTGCTATCCTTGCCTCATCGCCCTTAGTGCGCTAATTACGAAGTAAACGTTTTGTTTGTTGGTTTAAGAGTCTGCTTATAATATAGAAATTTTAGAAAAGGAAGGCCAAAGCTTGAAACCTCGGTGATTACCCTTAGGGTAAGATAGGAACGAGAACGTCCTGTAGTAGTATGTTTCAATTTTTGCTACATTTTCGTTCATAGGTTAAAATCTAGTACCAGTGTTGGAATGTTGAAGATTATAAATTAATTAATTCATCTCGACATTATTTTTTTATTTTGTCATTAAAAACGAGGAAAACGTTACAACCATCAGGTTAATTTATGTTATGCTGCCATAAGAGCTGGGCGACCTCCCTGTGGAAGGATCGACCCGTGCTTACTTAAATTTAGAGATCCCTTCCTTAAATTTTAAAATAGTTGGATCAGAAAACTCTGTGTAAAAGCTGCCAAGAAATCGTCAACGAGTCAATCTGATCATAACCAAGGACGAGAATGTGATCATTAATTTTCACTCTTTTGGTTATTATCCTTTTTGCATATTTTGATCTTGAAAGTTATTAGTGAAGTTCCACGGGTTAAGTATATAATTATATATATAGAATATAGAGATAAAATATCTAGAATCGAAATTATAAACAATGTGAAAATCTAACTTTTAAAATCTATTATCCAATAGGGCATAGAAAGGGAAACCTCCTTTTTCGGTTTTCACTATGGGTAAAATTGAAATCATGAATTTCATTTTATTACAACTTGATTCTTAGAATAGTATATAGATCTTTTATAGTGTGAGGCCCTTGACAAAGCTAATTTAAAGCTATTATATTTTGGCACTTATCAATCTTAGTTTAGACAACTTGTAATGGAAAAGTTTGGGTAAATTATTGATATAAATAAACTTAAATATATGTTTTGGAATTGAGTGAATTCATGTTCAAAATTAATAAAAAGGGTTGATACTTTATTTAAATCATTAGATGAAAGTATAGGCATACGACAAGTTATCACTTGATATCATAACAAAAGGAGGTTGTCTTTATATAAGATAATATAACATTATATTGTTGAAAGGGTTTTTAAGTAGTAATTATAAATAGATTATGGATACGAAATAGGTGACAAAGGAGTATATTGTAAATATGATATTAATAATTAGGTTATGAACTTATATTTTGGTACCAAGTGACTTATGGAATGTATACAATATTTATAACTGGACATAAAAGTTATAAAATAGAAGGGAGTTATTCTTTTAGAATGTTGTAGGAAGGTATTCATTCACATCCATGCTTGGGATTGTTATATAAAGAAGCTCATCTCCTCAACGAAGGACAGGATATTTTGGAAAATGTTTCGCGTAAGGGAGTCTTGAAGAAAATAAGCCTTGCGACAACTGTGTCGCATAGAATGTAACCTTTCGCCATGTTTATTTTTTTTAATAAATATTACACACCCAACCTTTTTTGGACTAGCCCGTGTACACGTGAACCACGTTATCTCTTGTCTGCTGTGTTTTCCTATGGTGTTCCTCAATGTGTCTTTGTGTATGAGTAATTATTTCTTTTCTTAAAAATGTTTAGGATTACTTTGATGTATACGATTCATTTAGAAGGTTGTTTTTTTATATGATGTATAATGCTAATATGTTCACCTTATGATTATGTTAATATTGTTGTCATTTAGGTCGTTCTCTTGGTATGATTAACTGATAAAAGAAGTACATGTTTCTTAAAAATGAATTAATATCTTGAAGAGCATTTTATTAATATAATGAATAATTGAATGAATTGTTTAAATGAAGTTTGGGGCTTAAATACAGTTGTCTTGTTTCTTGGTCTATATCCTCAGGAAGGAAAAAGGTTTTGGTAAAAATGAAACTATTGTTATTTAAATTTTTTTTTTAAGGTTGTATCTTGTGCACACATATGAAGAGCTAGTTGGTTCAAAAAGAAGAATCCATGTCTTGAATTTAGAAGAGTTATGTATGTTAAAACATAGTGAAGTTTTTGTGTTTTTCTGCGAGATTAAAGAAATGGTTGACATTTCAAGTTAAGAATTGGATTATAGTTGAAAGTAAAATGTCTCTCTTATTTGTGCAAATATGACGGAAGATAGTACCTATCGCACATAAATTACATTTAAAGGATCTTTTTCATTGATTATCATGAAGACATTTATAACAGAAATAAAAGTCGCAAAGTTGTTATTATTTGTAAGCTGTAACTAAAGTAAGTAAACCCACACTTTATATTTCTGCATAGAAATTATTGGTATTTAGACCACTTAGGAAAATTTTAAATTTTGATGAAATATGGGGTCGTGACCGTTAACCATGGTTGACTATGGTAGACAATGGTTAGATTTTGTTGACTTTGGTTGACCATGGCTTACTTTGGTTGACTTTTGGTTGAGCGTGGTTGACTTTGGTTGATGATGGTTGACTCTCGTTGACTATGGTGGACTTTGTTTGATTATTGTTAACCATGGTTGACTTTCATTGACCATGGTTCACAATCGTTGACGTTCGTTGACCATGGTTTAGTTTGGTTGACCATGGTTCACAATGGTTGATGTTTGTTGACCATGGTTCACAATGGTTGATGTTTGTTGACCATGGTTTAATTTCGTTGACTTTGGTTGACCATGGTTGACAATGATTGCCTATGCTTGACCATGGTTGTTTATGGTTGACTTTGGTTGACAAATGGATGAATTTGGTTGAGTATGGTTGACCATGGTTAACTATGGTGGACCATCGTTGACCATTGTTGACTTTGGTTGACCTCGGTTGAGTTTAGTTTACAATTGTTAACTTTGGTGGACCATGCTTGACTTTGGTTGAATTTTGGTTGGCCATAGATAACTTTGGAAGACTATGGTTGACTATCGTTTACTTTGGTTGACTTTGGCTAGCTATGGTTGACTTCGAATAACCATGGTTAACTTTGGTAGACCATGGCTAACTATGGATGACTTTGGTTGACTTTTGTTAAGCATCGTTCACTTTGTTTGACCATGATTGACTATGGTTAACTTTGGTTTACAATGGTTGACTTTCGTTGACTTTCTTTGATCATGGTTTACTTTCGTTGATTATGGTTGAATTTGGATGATCATGGTTGACTTGGTTGACCATGGTTGGCTTTTGTTGATCATGGTTGACTTTGGATGACCATGGTTGATTCTGGTTGGCTATGTTTGACTTTGGATGACCATGGTTGACTTTCGATTGACCATGGTTGACTTTAGTTACCATGGTTAGCTATGGTTGACTTTAGTTACCATAGTTAGCTATGATTGAC
This sequence comes from Larix kaempferi, assembly GCA_027924585.1. Classification (NCBI taxonomy): domain Eukaryota; kingdom Viridiplantae; phylum Streptophyta; class Pinopsida; order Pinales; family Pinaceae; genus Larix; species Larix kaempferi. Next base: position 8,760,594 of record BSBM01000259.1, on the reverse strand, counting down.
TTTTGGTTGAATTTGGTTGACTATTATTGACATTGGTTGTCCATGGTTGACTTTTGGTTGGCCATGGTTGAGAGTTATCTTTAGGTTTCTTTAGATTGTTTAGTATTAAAATGAAAATCACTTTTAGCATTCTAAATGAGGAAATCTTTCGTTCTACCAACAATGGTGATATCAATGATCGATATTCCCTTCTTTGCATAGTACTTCCATTCTGCCGAGGTGTTGTAATCCTTATGCCTTCCATAATTTTTCACAGTGTTTCCAATTGCATCTACGCTCCTCTCCTGTATAAATCTCTGTTGGCACCTCAACAACCCACCTAAACTTCTAAGGATTCTTATGATATGTTAGGGGCTCCCATTCCAAAATTTTGTAAATAATATTGTGTTCTTCTAAATTGTTTGCATTGCTCTATTTTTTGTTCTATGTTTGACTCCTTGGATTATCGTTTATGACGTGATTTGGTGGTTTCCTTGATTTGAAGAGATGATTCAACGTTTAATCTCTTGATTCTATAACTCCACTCTCATAAGATTATGATTTGGTTGTTTGAGTGTCATTTGCATTTTTGGGGGCTTCTTGGTTGCTTAACGACATTTGCATGTTCTTCATTGAGCTTATTCAAGTTCATTTCATGTTTTGGATTGCTTAAATTGGTTTGATTTAATGTTACACCAGTGTCATCAAGATTTTAAGTTTTCAAAACATAAATGAAATTATGAGTACTCTAGTGGATCAACATTATTTTATTTTCCTATTATGATCATAAATTTATACTTTTGCTAAAATACCAAATGGTTTAATTCATTTAACTTCTTAATTAGTTCAATTTATGTCTTGGAAGTAAGTCTTCAAAATATATATTTTGAATATTACAAAAGAGTTTATATTTTTTATTTGAGTAAAAATATTTTTTTTTAATGAAGTTTTATTTCTTTTTATTTTTTTCTCTTTTTGAAAACAAATTTGATTATTATGAGAAAACAAATTATTTTAAATTTTATTTTAAGATTTATTAAATTTAACTAAGTTTACTTTTGGTTTTACCATTTAATTTATATTTCCAATACATTTTCATACTATGTGATGCTAAAACTCATTATTATATTTTAATAGAAAATAACTTTAACATACTCTATAAAAAAAAATTATATTAAAAAGGAAATCATCATTAATTTTTATAATTAACACTTATTTGAAATTCAATTGTCTCCTCACAATTCTTCCTAATATATTGAATACATTAAATTTGCTCTCATCCTATCTACATTGATTTTGAGATTTAAAATTTTAAAAAGATTTTTAGATGGAATTTTATAACATTATGTGAGACCTAATATACATCTAGATCTTATCTTTCAAGAATCGTGGTTAATAACTATAAAAGCACAAAGATTTGATTGTATAAGATTATGTCTTTATATTATTTTAAAAGGGAGAAATATGCCACCTAGCAAATAAAGTCATAACTTTGGAATTATTTCCATTAACTAAAAAATCAATGGATAAAATGCCAACCTGCATACCAACGAAATTTTCTTTTTCATGGATAGTGGTTAATGTTTTCTTCTTTTAATTGACTTGTCGTTTCTCTTGATATGCAGGAAAATTAATCCGTGTTCAGTATCGTGAAGTTCGTTGCCACATTCAATATTCATGTTGTGGTTAATGACATGAATTCATTCATTCAACGAAGACTTTCGATCAACATTACCTCTACTACGTGTTTGGATGACCTGCTTCTCAAAAACATCACTGGACTTCAAGGAGCAGCGATACACGCAAAAGAAAATATGTAGATTGTTACACAAAATGATGAAATTATTTGCCAACCTTGAGCACGCCAAGGAATGAATAGCGGTGCACCTGAAGAAGTCAGAACGAATTTCCGTGATGTGTTGTTATTCTCCCAACACTGCGAACCATAAAATCGCCGAATCATAAAATCATGGATTTGATACATAAATTCACAGAGTTATTAATATGACTCCACCGATGTGTTGAGTAGATACCTCGTCGCTCTGTCATGTTATCACATCGCATAGAAAAAAAATGGAATGCTAAGGAGAACCATTGTCTCATATAAATGGTAGAAGTTAAGAATCTAACGTTACAAAGTAATAAGTGGCAACATGTGGGAGCCAGAAAAGGAGATAATTGAGCAGTTGATATTTGCTGGTAACAAGATCATATTTCCATCCAAAGATCGCGTCGTGAAAATATTGAAACTCGCCTGATAATGAAGAAGATCAAAACTTAGATACTAAATTCCTCAAGATTTCACCAGATAGAAAAAGAGAAGCCAGATCATCAGATCAATAGATGAAGCATAGATCACTGAGTTCCTTGGACCATGAAACAAACCTCCAGGAAATATGTGACGGAGAATCCATGTGATAGGAATCTCGAATTTCCATACGGCTGAGATTGCAAAGTATTCCATCATTTATTTTGTTTTGATTTTAGTTTAAATTTGGTTTCATTATGTTGAAGTTTTATTTACATATTATTTGGATTTGTAATATATTTGTTTTTGTCAAGATTGCCATATTATAAATTCCACACATATTTGTTTTCTTTTGTCCAGATTGCCATATTATAAATTCCACATATATATATGAAAAATATTTAATATATCCATCATATATAAATGCTTTACCAGAAATATAACAGAGTATGATATTTAGATGAAATATATCTATGAAGTATTCCCAATAGTGTTCAACACTGCAGATGCAGAACACCAGGTAAAGGTTGCAGCAACACCAGGTGAAGATTGCAGCCAGGGCTATGGTGATTTCTGTATGGTATACAAAATTTCAATAAGAGCCCTTAATGAAATCACTATTCCATAATTTGGTTATGGAGATAATTACATTCTCACTGACTTAACACTGTGTGAAAGACAATAAGGGGCCATAACAGTATGATGGCTCAGTACAATTATTATATTATGAATTTGTAACAAACTATGCCGATGCCGCTGTATTTATAGCTGCCTCTGATCTTGCTCATATCTGCATGTCCTTCTTCTTCCTGTGCGCCTGTAGAATGTAACAGCAGGACACTGTGAACTCCTAGAGCGTGGGCCGCGTCCGCTCTTTTTAGGCTGTGTACCCTCCTTTACCGTTGGTGTCCTGAATGATTCCGCTTGACGAAATGCAAGCCCCTCCCAGTGAGCCCGTGGGAGCTGAGGTCGCCCGGGGATCATCACCTGAGACTCGAACTCTTGACCAACAGGGAAAAACTGTCGAGTTATTCTGTTCGGACATCCTGATCCTCCATTGCTAACCTCATTACTTGTCTCGGTGAAATTGATTTTCATAATATTACTGAAATAAAACCCAAAGAGCTTAGCAGGTTGAACTTGGACTTCAGATCACGGGCCACTGACGTTCTCCTCTTCACATCTTGCATCCATCTCTGCGTGTTCAGAGAGACAAGCCTGGCCCATGGAGTACTCCTCACAATCAACAGACAGCCCAGTATTGGCAATCGCCATCCTTCCATCCCAGGCAACGGCGTCCTTCTGCAATAATATGGACAGGGCCATAGAGATATAAATCACAATATGTAATAAGAGTAATACATATTGTATAATAACAGTAATACCGATTGTTGGGACTACATAAAACTCATAAAAACGAATTCCCATTCATAAAAACATTCAAAAGCATTCATAAAATAACCATTTCTGCACCTTAAAGCTGATATTCCTGGTTCTACCAGCACTGTGACAGAAGCACTGTGGTATGTACGCAGCTGCTGTCCCGTTGGGTCGAGGTCACTCGCTCTGTTGTGCCATTCAATCACTGTGAATTCTTTCCCAGCGCCTTGAAATGTAATGTAGGGCTTTGTTGCACGCACTATCACTTTCCCCCTGCACAACAAAAATGAGCATACACTTGTTTTACGAATGTTTAACCTAATAACTAATTTAATTTCTCAATAGAAATATTCAAGATTTGGTCATGGTTGAACGATTAACCTCCACGATTGAACCGAAACGATCTACCTTTCTTGCCCCACTTGGAAAGAATTCCATTCAGAAAAAAGAAAAAAAAACATTGGGTTAGTAATCCACGCACAACAAATCCCAGCCGTTTAATATGTGTGTTAGACGAATTTCTTTGGAGATATATGCCCGATGAGTAAATATCCACCACCCATCCATCCTTAATTAGGGATTAAAAGGCTCCAGTGGCCTTCTACTACAATTCAAAAATTAACTTTCTACCAGTTTCTTTGTCGGTTTTATATTCTTCACAACAACAATTCTTCATATTGGACGGTTTCATCATGAACTATGGAAAACTCTTTTTCAACTTCTTCTCTTTCCTCAACTACTGATTGAACTCTTCACAAATTCTCCTTAGGGTTCACAACTCATTTACGGCTTTCCTTCAACCATGTCTTCAACAACAATTTTAGTGTGCGATTTGATGGGCAATAGCTCTTAAAACTCTTAGTGAACCAACATTTCACTTCCCCTGGGCTAGCAACTCTGTCTTCAACTGACAAGATTAAGACATGGGCTATCAATTCTGTTTTCAACTGACAAGATTAAGACAGACTTCTTCAAGTCATAGGTTTTTTTATTATTGAAACTGACTTTGACTTAGCTTCTAGCAGTGGCTTTAGCCAACCAGCTTACTCATCACAAGCTGATCTCAAAGCACAACTCCCTTTTTCTTCCTTTTTTCTTTAGAGTGGAGAATCTACTCTCTCCTCTCCTATTTTTAAAGCTTTAGAGTGGAGAATCTACTCTCCTCTCCTATTTCTAAAGAGTCTTGATGCTTGCTTTCTTGCTGAAGATTAATACCTGGAATCTTGTTCCCATATCTAGGAGGAGGCTTCGATTCACTTCCTACTTGCAGAGTTAACCTGTTATGATACCATGGCAAAATTTATAGAGCAAGAAGTAAAGAATATAAACATCATAGTACATGGAGAATTCCATGCTCTTCTACATTCAAAATAGATTAAAATTTAGTTGCATCACTTACATTAACCTAATTAATCCCTAACTAACACTTCACTTCACATAGGATTAACTAAAATGAGGAGATTACATTAAGTAAGAATTGATCCCCCAAGGGGTCATAGTATAAGAGGGTATGGTTAAAAATCCCGACCCAGTAGAAGGCCCCTACCTTTTGATAGGATTTGTAGACCTAATGCAAGGGCAAACACCTACGATCCCAAGCACAAAGACAAGTCACAGCCGCTAGGCTAGGTTAAGCAAGAGAGATAATTTCCTACTGCCGCAGCCTTGAGCAATATATAAGTCCCCAAAATGCCTTCCTTAAATGATTCAAGGTGACCTTTTATATTTTGTGTCTCCCCAAAGGTTTGTTGGGATGGATTAATGGGTTCGCATGAGTGTAGCATAGTTACAATATAAATAACCCATGTGAGGAAGGCAACTTATTGTTCAAAGGCAACAAGTTGATCTTAGATAGAAGCAATGCAGCTCTATCGTTATAGATTGAATGGCATTCCCTTCTGTCCTTGAGAACCTTAGTGAGGGAGTTTGGGTAGTTATAACAATAAATCTAAGGATAGTTCAAAAATGAGTGTTGCAAACCTTGTCAAATGTGAAGGTCTGATCTATTTGCATGCTCGCTAAACAGATAAACAATAACTTATTATCTCCGTTCATTACAAAATATCACTTGGGAAATTTACCTCATTGAACTACTTGGAATAAAAGATACATGTCTAATTTAAAACCTTAATCCAGAATTTTCTCATGGGCATTCTTATTAACAAATAACTTAAAACAGTTCAAGTGCATATAAGTAGTGATCCATTTCATTGAACTACCTGAAATATGGGCAAATAATAGTATTAGACTTTTGGGTTAATATGTATTTCATCATCCAACTCTCATCATCCATCTCAAGAGAAGAAATAAAGCAATTCTCTCACAACATTATCCAATTAAATATGAATTATACAGACCATAAATCAAATACATCTCAACATAACAAATAAAACAATATTTTCAACACATTGTCCAATTAAATATGAACAATACAGAAGCAAGCAAATGAACAATCCAGCTCACCTTAATAGAACAAATAAAACAATACTTTCAACACATTGTCCAATCAAATATGAACAACACATACCATAAAGCAAATGAATAGTCCATCTCATCTCAACATAACAAATAAAACAATACTTTAGCACATTGTCCAATTAAATATGAACGATATTGACCATAAAGCAAATGAATAGTCTTTCTTATTTCAAGAGAAGAAATAAAACAATACTTTCATCACATTATCCAATAAAATATGAACAATATAGACTAGATGAAGAGTCCATATCATTTCAAAGCAAGATAAACAATCCATCTCATCTCAACATAACAAATAAAACATAAATTCAACACATTATCCAACTGCATATGAACATTACAAACCAAAAAGCAAATGAACAATCCATCTCATCTCAACAGAACAAATAAAACAATACTTTCCGTATATTATCCAATTGAAAATAAACATTGTAGACTAGAAATCAAATTAATGGTCCATCTCATCTCAACAAAACAAATAAAAAATACTTTCAACATATTATACAATTGAATATGAATATGAACCTTACAAACCATAAAGCAAATGAACAGTGCATCGCATCTCAATAGAACAAATAAAAGAATACTTCCAACACATTATCTAATGGAATATCAACATTATAGAATATAAAAAAAATGAATAGACTATCTCATCTCAGCTAAACAAACAAAACGATACTTTTAACAAATTCACATTTGGTCAAAAGATATTGGATAGCCTAGCATACAAAGAGTTGTAGCATAATAGTTTCAATTAGATTTCAAACTTAAAAGAGTTTCTATTAAATTTCAAACCTAAACGTGTAAAAATAAATATGAACAATATAGACAATAATCAAATGAGCAGTCCATCTAATCTCAACATAACAAATAAAACAATACTTTCGACACATTGTCCAATTGAATATGAATACCACAGACTATAAAACAAATGGATAGATCATCTCAACATAACAAATAAAACAATACTTTCAGCACATTATTCAATTAAATATGAACACTACAGACAAAGTGAGTCTCATCTCATCTCATCTCATCTCAACTCAACAGAACAACCATACCTTCAACACATTATCGAATTGAATATGAACATTACAGACCAGAAAGTAAATGAACAATCCATCTCATCTTAACATAACAAAGAAAACAATAATTTTAACACATGATACAATTGAATATGAATATTACAGACCATAAAGCAAATGAGTAGTCCATCTCATCTCAACATATCAAATAAAACAATAATTTCAACACATTATCCAATTCAATGTGAACATTACAAACCAGTAAGCAAATAAACAGTCAAACTCATCTCAACATAGCATATAAAACAATACTTTCAACACATTATCTAATTGACTATGAACATTACAAACAAGAAAGCAAATAAACAGTCTATCTCATCTCAACAGAAAAAATAAAACATTACATACCAGAAAGCAAAGGAAGAGTCCATCTCATCTCAATTGAACAAATAAAACAATACTTTCAACACATATACATTAGGTCAAAAGAGACTAGATAACCTTGATAGAAAGAGTTGTACCATAATAGTTTCAATTATATTTAGAACCTAAATATGTAAAAATAAATACCTAACACAATAGTCTTAAAATTTATCCAATAAATTAAAAAAAAACAAAAACAGAAAGACTGCAATGTCCTTTGATTTGTATATGAACTAAACATCTAACCTACAAGATGCAATATTGACCATTGCTCCTTCCTTATGAACTAAACATCTAACCTACAAGATGCAATATTGACCATTGCTCTTGCTCCTTCCTTAACAATAGGTGTAAAATGCAAAGTTGATGAAAAATGTCTGGATGAGTTGGAGACAAAAGTCCAGGTAGGAAGACAATAAGAATACCTGCCATTAAAAAATAGAAGATATTAAAAACTGGAAAAAAATTCTATACAACTCTCCCAATTCACATGCATCAGAAAATATCTCCTTAACTCGTTAAAACTCTCGCAATATATTTAAAATTTAGGATTTTATGGTCAAACCTTACCAAAATCGATGAGGAGATAGCTGCATTATTAGTAATATACTAAGACTGAGAGCAAGCTATAAACTGCCGCTAGAATTCAAGGTCTCCAATCCGAACGGCGTCTTTAATTGCACGATGAATTATTACAAGTATTAATTTATAAGTATATTAATTTATATAGACCTAAATGAGTTTAAAAAAAATAAAAATACCCAAACATTCAATGATATAAGAAAGTACCAACCTGTTTAGCTGCTGCCATATTACTGTTCAAGGTTCAGGGTATATATCTTAATATATCTACTTGTCCGCTGTCTCGTTCCAAATACTCCTTATCGATCAAGGCTTCAATTCGCTTCTTAATTTCTTCAATTTCTGGGTTGAATGTCCTTCCAACTCGCTGGGCACATTCAGTCACCAGATCTTTATAACTTAAAACTTTATGTTCTTTCATAATGCGCACAATTGATGCATCAATAGCATAATGTCTATCAAAACATCTATCCCTACAAATATACTCAGTACCATTTGTCTTCTCATCCAGCAATGGCATTGGTTTCGGAATTTTTACCTTCCCTGTTCTATCTGTAAAATTAAAATTGATTTCGAAATAATCAGTTGTACCTATAGTGGTTGTATCTGGATTCTTAAGAAGAATTTTGTACTTGTCACAGGCCAGGGAATATAACAGTCCGACGGCTTCTTCGTCAGACAAATTCAAGTGAGTCCTGACGTCCGAATAGCTCAACTTTTCTGAAGCATTGAACAACAATAATATTGCTGCTTGGTTAGTTGTTGCTATAATTTCTATAGGCCCTGCACCAAACTTACCAGTTATATTACAGGTTCCCAAGGAATATATCCATGTAAGTTTTCTAGGTTTGGCTTCTGTGGAATAAAAATCTTTGAACACTTCCACACATCTAACCATCTCTGCAGGTAGATTAATCTCAGAACTCTTGTATGTTGGCCAAATTCCGGTTCTCAAAACAGTTACATTAAACTCTATTCCAAGATGGATATTTTTATTATCATGAAGATATACTTGGAATCCACTCTGGCTTTGCAGTGATCTTCTCAAATCTTCAAGCATGTCCCCCATCTTCAATGTCAATTGGCCATCAGTACATTTCTGCATCAACTTTGACAATGTGCTCTGCTCAATTGACAATGTGCTCTGCTCAAGATCAACATTTTCACTTCTGTCGATCAGAACTCTACGAGTGAGTTTTTCTCTGTACAAATCAGCAAACATATATTTATCACTGAGATACTCTACAAATTCCACCACATTTTTAATTATATTATCACGAATTATGTTAGAGCCATCATTTTCAAGTACACTATCACATAATGTAGCAAGCCATTCTGCACTAGTAGTTCCTCCAATTACTTTATTGCAGGACAACTCAAATGCTTCTCTTAATGCGCTGGAAAAAATAGTTTTGCGCTGAAAAAGATCTGGAGCATATTTCACATGCTTATCACGTAACTCTATAACCTTCCCCACAAATGAAGCCACTTCTTGCAGCAATATAATTTTATCCAATCTTTGTGAGTCATGCAGCATCACAGCATCTTCAGCCTGTTTAACAAGTGGAGTTACTTCACCAATAACATACTGCTTAAAAATATCTGCAATTGACTCCCATCCATTAGGTATCCTATCAAAGAGCCCGTGCATCATCAAAATATCGTCCTTCCTGTGGTCCCTGAGCAAAGCAAGGCAGCCTGAATGCTGATTCTCCAGAAAATGTGTCATATAACAGGAAAGGAGTCCATTTTCTACTTTGTCTAATACCTTCTGCTCGCTCCTCCCATGCAAATACCTGGCAACTCTGTCCCTTTCGCTTATCAGACATTCTTCAACCTTTGACATGTAGTCCGCATAGGAATGTTCTAAAACCCATGAAGCAGCCTCCCGAGAATAGTAAGCTCCGGTATGTTCCAACATGGCCACTTCAAAATCATTCGTATAGAAATCCATGTCAACCTCCACAAAAATGGCCACAACATCTTTCAACAGAGTGCCATTAGTTTGCACTCCTTCACGCTCTCGATCAATAAGAGCAATCACTGCATCCTTCACATTGACTCGCATTACGCGAAAGACCATGTCTCGGAAGTACATGATTCCCACTTCTCTAAGTGAAGGAAGGGAGCGTCTGACAGTAAAATAGCAATCCAAATATTGAAAGAAGAGATTCATCCGACGCAGCATGGCTTTGTGAATCTTCCAGCGTTTGACCAGCTCTCTCAACATCGACTGATCATCAATCTGTTCATCCCTTAAAGCCGGTAAAACCATTGACTTGATGTACTCTCTGATGCAATCCGTAGATCTGGCATAGATAATTTGCTCTTTATCCTCATGCAATCCGTAGATCTGGCACATCTTGTGGACAATAGTATAAACAACCGAGCACAGGTCCGCAGTCATCGGACAGTTGAGATCTCCCACTTCCAACATGCGTCTTAACTGCAGAATAGCTTTATGAATAAAAGCCCAACCTTCTTCCACCTCAATGTTGGCCTTTTTTGCGATAGCCAGTCCTTCTTCCAGGTTTAAGATATTGCCATCGTTCATTGTCCTTTTTTCAACTAAACCCAACTGTTTCTGTAAAAAGTAAAACTTCGAACACTCCAGGGAGCAGCCCGCAACACAGAACAACACACAGAACAGCCCGCAGCCCGCAACACAGAACAACCCGCAGCCAGCAACACAGAACAACACACAGAACGCTTTTTGATAAATTCTTGAACCAATTTATGTATTTATACTGATTACTACTTAACGAATTTCAAGGGTTTTGGGGGTGTTTTTGAAATTTAGTTGGAATTATGGAGAATTTTAGGGACAGGAGTTAATATTTTATGTGGTAGTGAGTTTAAAAAAAAACTAACGGCTAGTTATATTTTAAATATAACCTGTGCTTTGACCCAAGTTTTGAGAGAATTCACATCATATTTTACATTAATTAAAAATATATATATATTTTTTTTTAATTAATTGATTATTAAAATAAAATTAAGCCGTAGTAATGGGAAATTATTAATTGTACACAAACATATATAGATATATATATATATATGTATATATATATATATATATATGTGTGTGTGTGTGTGAAATCCTACAAAATAGTGGTGATAATGAATAACTAGAAATAATGCATACACAGGTATGTCAAGAATACATTTAATTATTGAAGTTACATGATAAAGAGCTTATATAGATTATAGTATAAATTACTATAATAATTATAAATACTTTTTAGGAAGGATAAAGGTGATTTTGCATATATTTATTTATTATATAGGATCCACCATACATATATGAAAGATGATACATATAATACATTATATAAATGCTATATATATAAGAGAAGCCAAAATGAACTTGAGCTAAAACATTTGATGAGCATATATTGGATAATAAGAATTATTATAAATTATCCTCCGAAAAATGTAATAATATACATGATTTTATCCTAAAAATATGTGTGGATAAGATCCAACACATACATGAAAACAACTAAGAATAATTATAAGTTGGTAAACAAATCTAGGAATAAAATTATCTCCAAAAGAAATTTATGTTGTAAAAGGATTTATATTATGGTCATAAATATAAAGTTGTTTCTAACGTAAGGGTTTTGTAACTATAATGGAGTATAGGAGCATATCCTACCATCATAACTCAACTGGAGAGACCGATAGTGGAGCTCGACACCGACCGAATCACACCACAATCTTTGCCACGTTTATCCCTTAAAGTGTTCATTAGTTATAAAGTTAACAGTTAAGGGGCATCCTCACTCCATTCTTGGGAAATTGTCCCTTTTTTTGAGCGGCCCTTACCTTTTTCCTTTCCACCTGTACCCACTCCGCCATTTTAAAATAGTGGTGTATTTTTTAGTGGAGGTCTATCTCAGTAGAGGGGTATCTAAACTTATTTTAGACTGCCACCTGACAGGAATGGAGAAGGGAGACTACCACGCATCACTCTGGGTCGAAGGGAGACTCCTTTGTTAAAAGGGAGATCGTTTCCCAAAGGGTCGGCCCACTCCCTTCTGATGCAAAGTTTTTTGGATACGCTGCCATCATTATAAGGTTGCTATCGATGGGGGGGAAAGAAGAGAGTCAAGGACTGGCGGATCCTCTGACGATGAGGTATGGACCGCAGGAAGAGCGAGAAGTTCTGAGGTTAGAGTTTCCTTTTGTATCTAAGGTATGTAAACTCTGTGTCTGCAGTTAGTGACTCAGTTTAAAACGTTATGTTGTTGCAGTGCAAAATTTTTCAAATTGCTAGCTGTCATATTTGAGTGCATGCTGATAACGACACTTAAAATCCTTTTTTCTTTTGAAACACCTATTTTCCGCCTTTGAAAAATGTAAATCCCTATCATTCCTTATTCATATCTTGATCCTAATGGGAGACGTTACTACGATGGGCTAGATCAGCTCGAAAGAGCTTAAACCCTCCATTACCTTAGGGTTGATGTTTTTTAGTAATTCGAACTCTATTTATATATTTTTTGTTATGTCAGAAATCGTTTTCAATTCATTTTGGTTGCGATTTGATATCTTTTTCTCTACTTTTGTTTTGGCGACTGTTCCATGAGAGCAGGTCCGAGTCTAGGTGCTATCCTTGCCTCATCGCCCTTAGTGCGCTAATTACGAAGTAAACGTTTTGTTTGTTGGTTTAAGAGTCTGCTTATAATATAGAAATTTTAGAAAAGGAAGGCCAAAGCTTGAAACCTCGGTGATTACCCTTAGGGTAAGATAGGAATGAGAACGTCCTGTAGTAGTATGTTTCAATTTTTGCTACATTTTCGTTCATAGGTTAAAATCTAGTACCAGTGTTGGAATGTTGAAGATTATAAATTAATTAATTCATCTCGACGTTATTTTTTTATTTTGTCATTAAAAACGAGGAAAACGTTACAACCATCAGGTTAATTTATGTTATGCTGCCATAAGAGCTGGGCGACCTCCCTGTGGAAGGATCGACCCGTGCTTAGTTAAATTTAGAGATCCCTTCCTTAAATTTTAAAATGGTTGGATCAGAAAACTCTGTGTAAAAGCTGCCAGGAAATCGTCAACGAGTCAATCTGATCATAACCAAGGACGAGAATGTGATCATTAATTTTCACTCTTTTGGTTATTATCCTTTTTGCATATTTTGATCTTGAAAGTTATTAGTGAAGTTCCACGGGTTAAGTATATAATTATATATATAGAATATAGAGATAAAATATCTAGAATCGAAATTATAAACAATGTGAAAATCTAACTTTTAAAATCTATTATCCAATAGGGCATAGAAAGGGAAACCTCCTTTTTCGGTTTTCACTATGGGTAAAATTGAAATCATGAATTTCATTTTATTACAACTTGATTCTTAGAATAGTATATAGATCTTTTATAGTGTGAGGCCCTTGACAAAGCTAATTTAAAGCTATTATATTTTGGCACTTATCAATCTTAGTTTAGACAACTTGTAATGGAAAAGTTTGGGTCAATTATTGATATAAATAAACTTAAATATATGTTTTGGAATTGAGTGAATTCATGTTCAAAATAAATAAAAAGGGTTGATACTTTATTTAAATCATTAGATGAAAGTATAGGCATACGACAAGTTATCACTTGATATCATAACAAAAGGAGGTTGTCTTTATATAAGATAATATAACATTATATTGTTGAAAGGGTTTTCAAGTATACAATATTTATAACTTATGAACATTATATTGTTGAAAGGGGTTATGAACTTATATTTTGGTACCAAGTGACTTATGGAATGTATACAATATTTATAACTGGACATAAAAGTTATAAAATAGAAGGGAGTTATTCTTTTAGAATGTTGTAGGAAGGTATTCATTCACATCCATGCTTGGGATTGTTATATAAAGAAGCTCATCTCCTCAACGAAGGACAGGATATTTTGGAAAATGTTTCGCGTAAGGGAGTCTTGAAGAAAATAAGCCTTGCGACAACTGTGTCGCATAGAATGTAACCTTTCGCCATGTTTATTTTTTTTAATAAATATTACACACCCAACCTTTTGTGGACTAGCCCGTGTACACGTGAACCACGTTATCTCTTGTCTGCTGTGTTTTCCTATGGTGTTCCTCAATGTGTCTTTGTGTATGAGTAATTATTTCTTTTCTTAAAAGTGTTTAGGATTACTTTGATGTATACGATTCATTTAGAAGGTTGTTTTTTTATATGATGTATAATGCTAATATGTTCACCTTATGATTATGTTAATATTGTTGTCATTTAGGTCGTTCTCTTGGTATGATTAACAGATAAAAGAAGTACATGTTTCTTAAAAATGAATTAATATCTTGAAGAGCATTTTATTAATATAACGAATAATTGAATGAATTGTTTAAATGAAGATTGGGGCTTAAATACAGTGGTCTTGTTTCTTGGTCTATATCCTCAGGAAGGAAAAAGGTTTTGGTAAAAATGAAACTATTGTTATTTAAATTTTTTTTTTAAGGTTGTATCTTGTGCACACATATGAAGAGCTAGTTGGTTCAAAAAGAAGAATCCATGTCTTGAATTTAGAAGAGTTATGTATGTTAAAACATAGTGAAGTTTTTATGTTTTTCTGCGAGATTAAAGAAATGGTTGACATTTCAAGTTAAGAATTGGATTATAGTTGAAAGTAAAATGTCTCTCTTATTTGTGCAAATATGACGGAAGATAGTACCTATCGCACATAAATTACATTTAAAGGATCTTTTTCATTGATTATCATGAAGACATTTATAACAGAAATAAAAGTCGCAAAGTTGTTATTATTTGTAAGCTGTAATTAAAGTAAGTAAACCCACACTTTATATTTCTGCATAGAAATTATTGGTATTTAGACCACTTAGGAAAATTTTAATTTTGATGAAATATGGGGTCGTGACAGTTAACCATGGTTGACTATGGTAGACAATGGTTAGATTTGGTTGACTTTGGTTGACCATGGCTTACTTTGGTTGACTTTTGGTTGAGCGTGGTTGACTTTGGTTGATGATGGTTGACTCTCGTTGACTATGGTGGACTTTGTTTGATTATTGTTAACCATGGTTGACTTTCATTGACCATGGTTCACAATCGTTGACGTTCGTTGACCATGGTTTAGTTTGGTTGACCATGGTTCACAATGGTTGATGTTTGTTGACCATGGTTTAATTTCGTTGACTTTGGTTGACCATGGTTGACAATGATTGCCTATGCTTGACCATGGTTGTTTATGGTTGACTTTGGTTGACAAATGGATGAATTTGGTTGAGTATGGTTGACCATGGTTAACTATGGTGGACCATCGTTGACCATTGTTGACTTTGGTTGACCTCGGTTGAGTTTAGTTTACAATTGTTAACTTTGGTGGACCATGCTTGACTTTGGTTGAATTTTGGTTGGCCATAGATAACTTTGGAAGACTATGGTTGACTATCGTTTACTTTGGTTGACTTTGGCTAGCTATGGTTGACTTCGAATAACCATGGTTAACTTTGATAGACCATGGCTAACTATGGATGACTTTGGTTGACTTTTGTTAAGCATCGTTCACTTTGTTTGACCATGATTGACTATGGTTAACTTTGGTTTACAATGGTTGACTTTCTTTGATCATGGTTTACTTTCGTTGCTTATGGTTGAATTTGGATGATCATGGTTGACTTGGTTGACCATGGTTGGCTTTTGTTGATCATGGTTGACTTTGGATGACCATGGTTGATTCTGGTTGGCTATGTTTGACTTTGGATGACCATGGTTGACTTTCGATTGACCATGGTTGACTTTAGTTACCATGGTTAGCTATGGTTGACTTAAGTTACCATAGTTAGCTATGATTGACTTTTGGTTGAATTTGGTTGACTATTATTGACATTGGTTGTCCATGGTTGACTTTTGGTTGGCCATGGTTGAGAGTTATCTTTAGGTTTCTTTAGATTGTTTAGTATTAAAATGAAAATCACTTTTAGCATTCTAAATGAGGAAATCTTTCGTTCTACCAACAATGGTGATATCAATGATCGATATTCCCTTCTTTGCATAGTACTTCCATTCTGCCGAGGTGTTGTAATCCTTATGCCTTCCATAATTTTTCACAGTGTTTCCAATTGCATCTACGCTCCTCTCCTGTATAAATCTCTGTTGGCACCTCAACAACCCACCTAAACTTCTAAGGATTCTTATGATATGTTAGGGGCTCCCATTCCAAAAAATTTTAAATAATATTGTGTTCTTCTAAATTGTTTGCATTGCTCTATTTTTTGTTCTATGTTTGACTCCTTGGATTATCGTTTATGACGTGATTTGGTGGTTTCCTTGATTTGAAGAGATGATTCAACGTTTAATCTCTTGATTCTATAACTCCACTCTCATAAGATTATGATTTGGTTGTTTGAGTGTCATTTGCATTTTTGGGGGCTTCTTGGTTGCTTAACGACATTTGCATGTTCTTCATTGAGCTTATTCAAGTTCATTTCATGTTTTGGATTGCTTAAATTGGATTGATTTAATGTTTCAGCAGTGTCATCAAGATTTTAAGTTTTCAAAACATAAATGAAATTATGAGTACTCTGGTGGATCAACATTATTTTATTTTCCTATTATGATCATAAATTTATACTTTTGCTAAAATACCAAATGGTTTAATTCATTTAACTTCTTAATTAGTTCAATTTATGTCTTGGAAGTAAGTCTTCAAAATATATATTTTGAATATTACAAAAGAGTTGATATTTTTTATTTGAGTAAAAATATTTTTTTTTAATGAAGTTTTATTTCTTTTTATTTTTTTCTCTTTTTGAAAACAAATTTGATTATTATGAGAAAACAAATTATTTTAAATTTTATTTTAAGATTTATTAAATTTAACTAAGTTTACTTTTGGTTTTACCATTTAATTTATATTTCCAATACATTTTCATACTATGTGATGCTAAAACTCATTATTATATTTTAAAAGAAAATAACTTTAACATTCCCTTTAAAAAAAGATTATATTAAAAAGGAAATCATCATTAATTTTTATAATTAACACTTATTTGAAATTCAATTGTCTCCTCACAATTCTTCCTAATATATTGAATACATTAAATTTGCTCTCATCCTATCTACATTGATTTTGAGATTTAAAATTTTAAAAAGATTTTTAGATGGAATTTTATAACATTATGTGAGACCTAATATACATCTAGATCTTATCTTTCAAGAATCGTGGTTAATAACTATAAAAGCACAAAGATTTGATTGTATAAGATTATGTCTTTATATTATTTTAAAAGGGAGAAATATGCCACCTAGCAAATAAAGTCATAACTTTGGAATTATTTCCATTAACTAAAAAATCAATGGATAAAATGCCAACCTGCATACCAACGAAATTTTCTTTTTCATGGATAGTGGTTAATGTTTTCTTCTTTTAATTGACTTGTCGTTTCTCTTGATATGCAGGAAAATTAATCCGTGTTCAGTATCGTGAAGTTCGTTGCCACATTCAATATTCATGTTGTGGTTAATGACATGAATTCATTCATTCAACGAAGACTTTCGATCAACATTACCTCTACTACGTGTTTGGATGACCTGCTTCTCAAAAACATCACTGGACTTGAAGGAGCAGAGATACACGCAAAAGAAAATATGTAGATTGTTACACAAAATGATGAAATTATTTGCCAACCTTGAGCACGCCAAGGAATGAATAGCGGTGCACCTGAAGAAGTCAGAACGAATTTCCGTGATGTGTTGTTATTCTCCCAGCACTCCGAACCATAAAATCGCCGAATCATAAAATCATGGATTTGATACATAAATTCACAGAGTTATTAATATGACTCCACCGATGTGTTGAGTAGATACCTCGTCGCTCTGTCATGTTATCACATCGCATAGAAAAAAAATGGAATGCTAAGGAGAACCATTGTCTCATATAAATGGTAGAAGTTAAGAATCTAACGTTACAAAGTAATAAGTGGCAACATGTGGGAGCCAGAAAAGGAGATAATTGAGCAGTTGATATTTGCTGGTAACAAGATCATATTTCCATCCAAACATCGCGTCGTGAAAATATTGAAACTCGCCTGATAATGAAGAAGATCAAAACTTAGATACTAAATTCCTCAAGATTTCACCAGATAGAAAAAGAGAAGCCACATCATCAGATCAATAGATGAAGCATAGATCACTGAGTTCCTTGGACCATGAAACAAACCTCCACGAAATATGTGACGGAGAATCCATGTGACAGGAATCTCGAATTTCCATACGGCTGAGATTGCAAAGTATTCCATCATTTATATTTTTTTTATTTTAGTTTAAATTTGGTTTCATTATGTTGAAGTTTTATTTACATATTATTTAGATTTGTAATATATTTGTTTTTGTCAAGATTGCCATATTATAAATTCCACACATATTTGTTTTCTTTTGTCCAGATTGCCATATTATAAATTCCACATGGGTGAAAACGTGAAGGTGGGTAACACTTTCGTGAGAAACGAGTGGGAAATCATCTTAGCGGAAGTTATTCGGCCGAATAATGTAAATTATTCGGCCGAATAATTTACATTATTCGGCCGAATAATTTACATTATTCGGCCGAATAATGCAAAGGTTATTCGGCCGAATAACCATGAACAGTTCTCCGTCCACCCTAACGGAGATCCTTGAAATGTGTGCAAACAGTTGCCGGACGGAAAAAAAATTTTGGCAATAGTTTATTCGGCCGAATAATTACTCGGCCGAACAATTAATCGGCCGAACAATTAATCGGCCAAACAATTATTCGGCCGATTAATTGTTCGGCCGAGTAATTGTTCGGCCGAGTAATTATTCGGCCGATTAATTGTTCGGCCGAACTATTTTTCTGCATAAAAGCACAGCATCGGCTGCCATTTGGCATTCTTTGCTGTAATTTTGCTGGACCCCGCAGCGGGCCCGCATCGCTTCTGTTGCCACCTTTCCGCTATCCGACGACCCGCCTGCTGACCCTCCGCGAACTGCTGCTACAGTTCGCCACCATCCTGTTTCCCCATGACTAGCTGTTGCTGCCTGTCTTGTTGATGCCCGTCGGTTATACGGTTGATAGCTCGTCGCCTACGTTCGCCACCCTGCTGTGTGCCGACGACTCGCTGATTCCCTGCGATCTTTTGCTGCTCGTCGGCTTTACGGTAGATAGTTTTTCGGTTTGTTGGCTGGTTCATGCTCTTTCTTGTTGGGTGTAGCTCGTCGTCAGTTACGCTTTGGGTGGCAGGTTGCCCGTTTGTTTTGCTGCGTGGAGGTGGTTGCGGTTTTGTTTGCAGGCTTCAATTTTGTCATTTAGGTGCGTTTTTTTCACAGTTGTGTTGTTTTGATTCTGGCTGTGTATGTGATGTGTTAAGTTGATGACATTTTTTTCTGCTTGGTGAAGGAATAAGTTTCGTGGAGCGTTGGTGGAACGAATAATAGCGGTGTCATTTGGATACAGGTATGTCGCATTTTCTGCCCATTAGTTTGTGGCATTAGAAAAAAATTAAAAAAAATCTGTTATGGCTGTTAAAATTGTAAGTTTTAACTTTTTTATAATCAATGTTGATTTTAGAGATGATTTTATGTGCATGAGCAGTGTCCATGGACTCTGCACATGAACTCTGTTCATGAGCAGAGTCCATGGACTCTGCACATGAACTCTGGTCATGAGCAGAGTCCATGGACTCTGCACATGAACTCTGTTCAAGAGCAGAGTCCATGGACTCTGCACATGAACTCTGGTCATGAGCAGAGTCCATGGACTCTGCACATGAACTCTGGTCATGAGCAGAGTCCATGGACTCTGCACATGAACTCTGTTCATGAGCAGAGTCCATGGACTCTGCTCATGACTCTGTTCATGAGCAGAGTCCATGGACTCTGCTCATGACTCTGTTCATGAGCAGAGTTTATGGACTCTAAGAGGTTAATGAACTGTTCATGAAGTGTACCACAAGAGTATTAAACCTTTGTAGTAATTTAAGCCTGCTTGTATTCGAAGTTAAACAAGTGTATTCAGGTTATGCTCGTAAATAATATCCATAAGTTTATGTTAGGCATAGTCGTGCATGTCGTGCTAGGTATTAAACCTTAATAAGGTAGTATTAATAGTTTATTACACGATAAGCTGTATTACGACCATGTTATATTTAATTAGCCTGATTCTAATCCTTGTTATTATGCCTCGTTATTATGCTTGTAATTTAATTATTAATACCGAAGCACATCTATATTACCTGGAAAGCTAATCTGGTTAAAAGTAATGCTCTTTACTGTGCCTGGTTTAATCCGAGTAAGCTTATTTCTGGTTAATAAGAGCCTATAATATTTTAATTAATGTGGCAGGAAATTGTAATTGACTAATCACTTCACCATTAACACTGTATAATGAACACAGTCCATGGACTCTGCTCATGAACTCTGTTCATGAGCAGAGTCCATGGACTCTATAATAGATATATTTACCCTAAGCATAGTTAGGTCCACTATTTTACAAATTAATAGAGTTGTTTTGCTTAAATGTTTTATGTATTTAACGTTCAATTTGGTGTATAAATAGAAACATGTTTTATTTGCTGAGAGATAATATAATGGGGTAGAGCAGAGTTCATGAACTCTGCTCATGAACTCTGTTCATGAGCAGAGTTCATGAATTCTGCTCATGAACAGAATTCTGCTCATGAATAGAACTTTGCTCATGAACAGAACTCTGCTCATGTTATGGTCTTTTTTATATATAAAAATGGTAAGATATTTTTTATAGCAAACAACATAACGTGTATTTGTCTTATTTTTATGGAATGCAACGCCATGGCTTCTTTATATAAATGGATATTTAAACCCTAAACTTGAATGAGTATCATATTAAGTTTCCCTTAAAAGTTCTATGGTCTTAGGCCTTAAGCGAAAAATGTTGAAAGTGCAATATTTCAAGCATCCTCAAATTGCACATTTAATATATGATCGATTTCTTGCAGCTTATGGTCGATTGCCTTGGAACGATGAGGTTCCTAATTATTTTGCTAGATTTTTTTATGCAGAGTTTTTTTTAGGTATGAAGCCTAACTATACTGATGTTCCCTCTGACTTTTATGGAGCTGGAAAGGGTAGAATATATAATCGAAAAGGTGCTCTCAGAGACCCTACCACTATACAACCTCCACCTGAGATACCTCGTCCACCAAGGGTTGTGGCTTTAAGATCAGAGATGGAGACAACATCTCAACTAGGGACAGTTGGAAGGGAATCGGTAGGTGATGGTTTAGCTTCCGCTCTTGCTGGAGTAGAAGTTGGTTTGGTGCGAGAGAGGGCTCGTGTTATTCTTCGTCAGAGTTTTGTCTACAAGACGAATGACGACGTAGATGCATTGAGCATTGATGATCTCAGGGCTTATGCTAAGTCTTGTCGAGATATAGCTTCAGATGTGTTATCCAATGACACATCGAGCATGGGAGAGGTTTGTTGATTATGCTATGACAATCTATTTGATTTTTTTTAATCATTTTGAATTGAATTTTTTGCTACATGGGAATAAATATATTAAGCAAATGTATTTTGTCTGCAGTTTACGTCAATGTTAAATGCAAATAATTTTCGAGTCTCCAGTAGTCAAAATCGAGAGCATCCTAGTCAAAATGAAGAGCGCTTAGGAGAGGTATTTTAATTATAATATTTATGATTGAACATGATATTTTTTTTGTTTGCTTGAATTTTAATAAATATTAATGTATCTTATTGTTAATTTGACTTATTTATGCAGGTTTCATTAGATTCCAACTTTTTAGATGATTTACCATCTCTTGTGAGCTAATGATTTTAATTTTTTTGTTTTGGTTTTAAGTTAATTGCTTAATTTATTATTTGTATCTACTATGTTTTATTTATTAACAAAATTTAAATTTTAGGGAAGAGACCATTTAGAAATTGGGGGCGAAGATGTGGGGTCTCTAATGAATGCAGATATTGCCACTGAGGTAATTTTGTTGAATTAGAAATGATCTTTGATATATAAGTTTAATGTTTTATATTTTTTTGATTTATTTGAAAATTGTTTTTGTACATGTTGCAGCTTGGCTCTTTGAGGTCCTTTGGAGCTAAAGGAAAGTCTCTAGGGGAAAAAAGTGGTGGACATGCATCCAAAGAATTTGATGTATGATTTTTTTAATAATTGAATTGTTTTGTAGATGAGTTTAATATCTTAATATTTTGAATTTAGTTTAAAATTGTTTAAATAATTTATGATCTAAATTTATAATTTGTTTTTTTGTGTATTGTAGGTGGAGTTGAGTCCCAGGGAAGGTCCTAGTGGAAAATAGTGGAAAGATATTGGTCTAGATGGATAGTGGTTCAGACTTTATTGTTTTTGTTGATATATATATTTTGTAGTTGTTTTGAACATGGAGGGTATTTATTTTTTGATTATATATACATGTACATTGAATTCACATGTTCATCAACTTTTTTTTGGATTATATACATGAGTACATGTCTATTATTTCTCATTTGGTAAATGTTTAGAATATGTTTTGCATGAATGTTTAAAGTGTTTTGATAATATTTATAATATGTTTCGCATGAATGTTTAAAATGTTTTTATAGGTGTAATCCAAGGTTAGGAAAGGTTGAATGATGAGAATGAATGTTATGAAGTTAGAAAATGTTGAATGATGAAAATGAATGTTGAATGTTAGGAATGTTTAAAATGTTATTCCAAGTTGGGAAATGTTCAATGTTGAGAATGAATATTATGTTAAGAATCAATGTTGAGAAAAAATGAATGGGAGGTGTTAGAGAAAAAAGAATGTAGGGAAAGAATGAATGGGAGGTGTTATGGAAGAAGGAATGTTTTTATAGGTGTAATCCAAGGTTAGGAAATGTTGAATGATGAGAATGAATGTTATGACTTGCTAGAAAATGTTGAATGATGAGAATGAATGTTGAATGTTAGGAATGTTATGACTTGTTAGAAAATGTTGAATGATGAGAATGAGTGTTATGACTTGTTAGAAAATGTTGAATGATGAGAATGAATGTTGAATGTTAGGAATGTTTAAAATGTTATTCTAAGTTGGGAAATGTTCAATGTTGAGAATGAATGTTATGGTAAGAATCAATGTTGAGAATATATGTTAAAATTTTTGATAGAAACATGGATGAATTAGGAAGTTTAAAAGCAAATATATGTTAAGATCAAATTTTGATATAATGGATTTTTAATTAATTTAATTTTTATTTTCAATTTTCAGGTATATTTGATGCGGCTGAAATCATGGCAAATGGGGGTAACGGTTTTTTTGTTTTTTAATCATAAGCGAAGGTTCCAGGATTGTGAAGTTTGTGCTAGATTAGAGCAATGATTTTAAACAACAATTTGACGGATTTTCGTTCATTTGTTGTAAATAATCATTTCTCTAATTTAGCATAAGCTTCACAATCCTGGAATCCTTGCTTGTGATTAAAAATCAAATGATCGTTATCTCCATTTGCCATGATTTCAGTTATGTGAATTTGCACAAGCGATATTTTAAATTAAAGATATGGGACGGAGAACTTGGTGACAATTTTAAGACATCTATTTAAGATCATATTTATGGTGAAGTATGTATTAAAAAAACATGTTCGATGGAATTAAAATAATACAAAATTTAATATGTCTTTTTGTGATTTTTCGTTAGTATCAATCAACCAAAAGTAAAAATTCGGGGCGGAGTGGGGATAGCCACATCCGTTATCTCATCCCTTAGTGGTCTAATAGACATATGGGGACCCGAATAAAGTACTTTTGAATTTTCAAATTATATTTGAATTCATTTTTAAGCATGTGAAAGTACAACCATTTAAGCTTTTATGTTAGTTGTCATTCAAGAAAATATTCATAAAATCTCAATGAAAAAATATACTGTGCACAACAATTTTGATAATTGGACAAAAAATATATTGCACACAATAATTGACATGGACAAAAATATAGATCAATTTATTTTTGATATGTAGTTAAAAACATCGCAATGGAATACCATCTTCAACTATCCGTTCATGGTCACATATGGATAGTTTCCATTTTTTGGTTTTTAATTGTTTTTTTTATGGAACTTGTATCAATTTTATTCGAGATGCACATACTAAATGACTATATTGACAACATATAACATCGGGCTCATAATCTTGAAAGTAGACATAATTTTTAGTCATGTGTGTCTGTTGAAAAAAGTAGCCTTTTAAAATGATGGATCCTCTTTCGTATGTAAATCCGTTGTCGTTGTAGTCCTCCAATAACTTCATTTTTCCTTCAGTGCATCGCATCAAATAATATTTGACATTTTTGTTGTTGTCTACAGGTGCAATCACAGCGAAAACATCTCCTGTGCAAGTTATGATTGGTGTTAGTGTATTTAAATGAATTAAATTGACTACTTATGGCGATGGATTAGAATGAACAATTGATTAAAAAGTCAAAAACAAGTTTATTACCTTCTCTTACGAGATCTGAAATTCTATCGCCATCAGACGATATTGCTATTTCTTCTGATTCTAATTCTTCAACACTTGCTAGAGGCATTTTTCCTTTTGGATTAATCTCTGTGTGTCTCCAAGCTTTTACGTAGTTGTTTGTTATGTTTTCACAAACTTCTGTAGACTCGACATTTTCAATGCAAATATGACAAAAGCATGATTGCTTTCTACTATCAAATGCAAACACGTTGTGAAATGATTTTGTTTGAATAGAGTGAAGATCTCTAGTTCCATGTATGGTGCTAGCGTCATATGGTATTGATCTATTTATATCTTGGATCCCAACAAGCCAAAAAAACCTACACAATAAATAGTGTACATGTGTACTTAAATGTTAGTATATACATTTTTTTAAATTTTAAGAAATAATATAAATTAAAAAAATAGTGGACATACCTGCGCACGTCTTTTGATTGTTGATTATAATCATGGCTTAGATTTAATTGACACCATTGGACAACCTCTGCAGCTGAATGAAATCGTGCTGAAGAATAGTTCATTTGCCATCTTCGAAGTGCTCTTTTCACGCATGCTCCTGCACCATAATGCTCACCTTTTCCATGCCCAGTTTCAAAGAAATTCCAGCGATGTTTAATGTTCAGCACTTTATGAAGTCGACATAACCAAAAAAATGATCGGGAAGATTTAAATTGACCCGCACATCCATCAGACCATATCCAATGCTCTTTGAATTTGACTTCGCGTTTTTTCAGTGATTCATAGAAAATATTTTCTATACAATGTTGGACAAAATGTGTGTCGTGTGTACGATCATCGCTGATATAGAAGTGATATTCTTTAATCACATCTCGATTGTCACATGTGCTTTCAATGCCATCGACATCCTGTTGAGAATGTCTATATACGACATGGACAAATATCGAAACTTGGTCAGAGTGATAGTATTCACTCTGTATTTCTTTTTGTGCAGCAAATGTATAGTTTTCAGCAAAATCAACCACCGACAAAATTGTTCCGGGTGGAAAAATTTCACGAGACTGTTTGAATTGAAGATCTTGCCATCGTGCTCTATGTGAATGCTGGGTGTATTTATAAATTTCGCTTTCAATTTTTTTGAGAAAATCTGTGACGCATATCTTGTCTTCTAGCAAATCAATTCTTTTGGAATGTGAATCACTAGAACTTGTACTATAGTTGATGTATTCGTATCTCTTCCAATCAACATTTACATTTGACAACGATTGATCATTGTCGATAGGGTATTTATTGTGGAATAACACCAAATTTCCACAATGATGACAATGTTTTCCATTGACACATTTCTTTGAATAAAATACTTCATCGTGATTTCTCTCACATAAAATTTGAGATATGAATTCACGTATCGTTGGCTGAGGTGGTGAATTTGTCCAAAACATTTTACCAAATTCAAGAAACGTATCATAATATAAATGAAATTGCACATGATAACGGCAACAACATGTATCACGTATAGTTATAGGTCGAACATACCATGGTTTTTGTTGCACAAATGTAGTGATTGATATATTAATTCCACGATGATCTTCCTTGAATTTATTGAACAATTGTACTTGTGTCATGTCCATTATATGTTTTGGTTGGCTTTCATATACATTTCGTGATATTCTTTTACGTATCACATCTCTTGCATTTGGTGAAACTCGAGCATGTTCCAACAAATATTCTCGTACAATATCTTTAACCCCTGCTCCTAATCTATCTTTGTAAGGTTGTCTACAAATAATTGCCCAACAAGCAAGTTCATTATTTTCATCTATTTGCATTCTGAATTTGCTATGTTTGTATAATGTTTTTCTTGATGTTCCAACTGCTTTTGCTAGTTCTGTTGTCAAACGCTTTTGTTTAGTACTAGCTGAAAGAATTGCTGTATGAATTGCTTTACGTGCAGCACTGATATCTTTCTTCCTGGATTTTCCAAATTTTTTTATTGCATCGCCTATATTTTCCATCACATTTTGTTTCAATTTCGACTCTTTTGTTACTTTGTGAATACCCAATAACGATGTAGCACCTTCTAATTTCTTGGACGCTAATAAACATCTCAAAATTTGTGCTTGTCCTGCTATTGAGTAATCTTTGAGAACTTCATCATAAAATTTTGTAGCACGATATCGTGCAACATGTATTGGTAGTTTTTCTCCATATTTGTCGCAATCAATGTCTTCTAACATTTCATCATCAATAGTAAAAGTACCTATACATCAAATTAAATTTAATTTAACATATATCAAAAAATAAAATTCATTATAAAAAAATGAATTTGGAAAATATATGATATATACATACCAGGTTCAATTTCTGGATTTTGAACTTGATCTTCAATATTTATTTCATCGACATTAGCATGTAAATCACTATTTACATCTTCTACAATGTTCTTTTCAACTTCAATTTGTTCTTCTTGTACTCTATTTTCAATTTCCATTTCTTCAACATTGTCATGTAAATCTGTATTTATATCTTCAATAGTTCTCTCTTTCGTTTCAGCAACCCTTTGTTTTTTGGCAATATATCTGAGTTTTTGTTTCTCTCTATTATCATCATCATCACGTTTACGATCAGCTTTTCTTTTACGATTTCTCTTATTGCCCATGGTTGTTTAATCTATAGACGATAAATTAAAGAATCATGTTACTTTATAGTAAAAACAAATAAATTAAGATTTAAAAACATTTACGGAATTTATAAAAACATGAACTGAAATTTACTTTACCTTTTAAAAATTTTGTAAGAGTCTTTTGAAGAAGATTTCTTTGGAATTAACTTTCATTTGAAAAAATTCTCTGAACAAAAATCTTCTTTGGAAAATAATAAACACACCTTGTGCCAAGGAAGAAAATAAAACACCTTGTAAATAAATCTTTGTTGTAAAATTCATTCCAAGAATACTTTTTTGAAAAAATATCTACGAAAAAAACCACTAGAAAAAAATACTTTCAATAAAAACTTATTTATAAATATATCTGGGAAAAAATCATTGTAAAAAAACAACTCTTTGAAAAAAACCCAATTTCAAAGAAATAAGAAGTACAAAATTACCTTGTAAAAATTCCTTTGCAAAATAAGATAACTATTTGAAAAAACTCCTTTCAAATAAATAAGAAGTGCAAAACTACTTTGGAAAAAAATCATTTGCAAAATACCTTAGCAAAACAACTATTTGAAAAAACCTCTTTCAATTAAATAAAAAGTGCAAAGCTACTTTGAAAAAAAAACATCCTTGCAAAGAACCTCCTTGCAAACATGTCTAAGAAAATAAATATTTTGAAAAAACTCCTTGCAAATATCCCTTAAAAAAAACACTTTCAATGTGTTTTGGAAAAAAGAAGAAGAAACATACTTTGTAAAAATCTCTTTTTCAAAAAAATGTTTTCTTTGCAAATATACAACAAGAAAATAAATATTTGGAAAAAATTTCTTGCAAATATGCCTTAGAAAAAAATTTTCTTCAATGTGCCTTTGGAAAAAAGAAGAAACATACCTTGTAAAAACCTCCTTTTGCAAAAAATGTCTTCTTTGTAAAAATGCAATAAAAAAGAGATATGTTGGAAAAACTCCTTCAATGTGCCTTTTGTAAAAAAGAAGAAGACATAGTTTGTAAAAACCTCCTTTTGCAAAAAATGTCTTCTTTGTAAAAATGCAATAAGAAAAGAGATAGGTTGGAAAAACTCCTTGCAAATATGCCTTGGAAAAAAAAACTCCTTCAATGTGCCTTTTGTAAAGAAGAAGAAGAAACATAGCTTGTAAAAACCTCATTTTGCAAAAAATGTCTTCTTTGTAAAAATGCAACAAGAAAAGAGATAGTTTGGAAAAACTCCTTGCAAATATGCCTTAGAAAAAAAAACTCCTTCAATGTGCCTTTCGTAAAGAAGAAGAAGAAACATACCTTGTAAAAACCTCCTTTTGCAAAAATTATATCCTCCTTCCGAAATTAGTTTGACAAAAAAATGCGAAGTTCAAACATGCGAAAATAATGAATTAACTTTACGTTTATTTATATGAGTATAAATTTTTATTTTTATTTTTTTTTCCGGCCGACGAAATTTTTTTTCCGTTTAGTTATTCGGCCGAATAACCTTCGCTATAAGTTACGGCGCCGTTACGGAAAAAAGTTATTCAGCCGAATAATTATTCGGCCGAACAATTATTCGGCCGAATAATTTGTTCGGCCGAATAATCTCTGAAACATGACCGATTCAGATCTCTGCAAAATTTTCAGGTTTCTCCATTTTCGGAAGGAGAAAACCACCTCTTACACAACAAAACGAATGTCGGACTCCATACCAGTAGATTCATCATTGAATCTACTTTACGAGGGTATAAATTTTGTTGTATATAGATAAGAACTGATATTTTTTAAGTTTTATATTTGTAACATGTGTCGAGTTATGATTCAGCTCTTTAAAAAAACAGCGAAAAGAAAAATCCATAACTTTGTAAATACAACACCAAAAAAATCGAAGAAAATGTGGGTCGATTCATTGACGTGTCTACTTCAAAAGGGTGGTCGTAGATTTTTTGATTTTATAGCGGGTTGAGAGAAAAGTGGTGCAACAAAAAGGTTGTTGAAAATCGACTGAGTTTCCCCATGGATCGACTTTAAAAAAATATAATAATTAGTATAGAGGTCCATTGGATGCAAACTTATAGTCACGCGTTAGTACATTGTGTGTAGATTGTCGTAGCATTTTTAGTTTTTGCAAAAGACAAGTCTAACAACGATTTTAGTGGTGCAACAAATCATAACTCTTTTGTAGTCTTTTCGTTTTATAAGAACACACTGTCAAACATTTGCGAAATCGACATATCAAATCTTAATAAAAAAAATTGAAAAAATTATGAGTAGAAAGCTAACATAATTCTACAAAAGTTTTCTTTTTACGGCAAAGTGAAATTTTAAATAAAAATATCACTTTTGTTCGCCCGAAGTTGGAAGACATGAAAAAAAAAGAATTATTTTCTCACGAGACCCCCCAAAATAGACACCCATCTTCATTTTTTCACCCACATATATATATGAAAAATATTTAATATATCCATCATATATAAATGCTTTACCAGAAATATAACAGAGTATGATATTTAGATGAAATATATCTATGAAGTATTCCTAATAGTGTTCAACACTGCAGATGCAGAACACCAGGTAAAGGTTGCAGCAACACCAAGTGAAGATTGCAGCCAGGGCTATGGTGATTTCTGTATGGTATACAAAATTTCAATAAGAGCCCTTAATGAAATCACTATTCCATAATTTGGTTATGGAGATAATTACATTCTCACTGACTTAACATTGTGTGAAAGACAATAAGGGGCCATAACAGTATGATGGCTCAGTACAATTATTATATTATGAATTTGTAACAAACTATGCCGATGCCGCTGTATTTATAGTTGCCTCTGATCTGATTGGAGGAAGGGGTGCTCATTCATTAATGGAGGTTATAGGCGGCAACATGATCTTGCTCATATCTGCATGTCCTTCTTCTTTCCCCAGAGCAGTGTATAAAGACCCGCCACAACCAAAACTCCTCCTCTGGCATTGCAGGGGCCATAAAACTATTCATGTCCGAACACATAACCTAATCCTGATCCTGGCCATATGTGAGATTCCCATCTTCCTGTGCGCCGGTAGAATGTAACAGCACGACACTGTGAACTCCTAGAGCGTGGGCCGCGTCCGCTCTTTTTAGGCTGTGTACCCTCCTTTACCGTTGGTGTCCTGAATGATTCCGCTTGACGAAATGTAAGCCCCTCCAAGTGAGACCGTGGGAGCTGAGGTCGCCCCGGGATCATCACCTGAGACTCGAACTCTTGACCAACAGGGAAAAACTGTCGAGTTATTCTGTTCGGACATCCTGATCATCCATTGCTAACCTCATTACTTGTCTCGGTGAAATTGATTTTCATAATATTACTGAAATAAAACCCAAAGAGCTTAGCAGGTTGAACTTGGACTTCAGATCCCGGGCCACTGACGTTCTCCTCTTCACATCTTGCATCCATCTCTGCGTGTTCAGAGAGACAAGCCTGGCCCATGGAGTACTCCTCACAATCAACAGACAGCCCAGTATTGGCAATCGCCATCCTTCCATCCCAGGCAACGGCGTCCTTCTGCAATAATATGGACAGGGCCATAGAGATATAAATCACAATATGTAATAAGAGTAATACATATTGTCTAATAACAGTAATACCGATTGTTGGGACTACATAAAACTCATAAAAACGAATTCCCATTCATAAAAACATTCAAAAGCATTCCTGGTTCTACCAGCACTGTGGTATGTACGCAGCTGCTATCTCGTTGGGTCGAGGTCACTCGCTCTGTTGTGCCATTCAATAGCTGTGAATTCTTTCCCAGCGCCTTGAAATGTAATGTAGGGCTTTGTTGCGCGCACTATCACTTTCCCCCTGCACAACAAAAATGAGCATACACTTGTTTTACGAATGTTTAACCTAATAACTAATTTAATTTCTCAATAGAAATATTCAAGATTTGGTCATGGTTGAACGATTAACCTCCACGATTGAACCGAAACGATCTACCTTTCTTGCCCCACTTGGAAAGAATTCCATTCAGAAAAAAGAAAAAAAAACATTGGGTTAGTAATCCACGCACAACAAATCCCAGCAGTTTAATATGTGTGTTAGACGAATTTCTTTGGAGATAAATGCCCGATGAATAAATCTCCACCACCCATCCATCCTTAATTAGGGATTAAAAGGCTCCAGTGGCCTTCTACTACAATTCAAAAATTAACTTTCTACCAGTTTCTTTGCCGGTTTTATATTCTTCACAACAACAATTCTTCATATTGGACCTTTTCATCATGAACTATGGAAAACTCTTTTTCAACTTCTTCTCTTTCCTCAACTACTGATTGAACTCTTCACAAATTCTCCTTAGGGTTCACAACTCATTTATAGCTTTCCTTCAACCATTTCTTCAACAACAATTTTAGTGTGCGATTTGATGGGCAATAGCTCTTAAAACTCTTAGTGAACCAACATTTCACTTCCCCTGGGCTAGCAACTCTGTCTTCAACTGACAAGATTAAGACATGGGCTATCAATTCTGTTTTCAACTGACAAGATTAAGACAGACTTCTTCAAGTCATAGGTTTTTTTATTATTGAAACTGACTTTGACTTAGCTTCTAGCAGTGGCTTTAGCCAACCAGCTTACTCATCACAAGCTGATCTCAAAGCACAACTCCTTTTTTCTTCCTTTTTCTTTAGAGTGGAGAATCTACTCTCTCCTCTCCTATTTTTAAAGCTTTAGAGTGGAGAATCTACTCTCCACTCCTATTTCTAAAGAGTCTTGATGCCTGCTTCCTTGCTGAAGATTAATACCTGGAATCTTGTTCCCATATCTAGGAGGCGGCTTCGATTCACTTCGTACTTGCATAGTTAACCTGTTATGATACCATGGCAAAATTTATTGAGCAAGAAGTAAAGAATATAAACATCATAGTACATGGAGAATTCCATGCTCTTCTACATTCAAAATAGATTAAAATTTAGTTGCATCACTTACATTAACCTAATTAATCCCTAACTAACACTTCACTTCACATAGGATTAACTAAAATGAGGAGATTACATTAAGTAAGAATTGATCCCCCAAGGGGTCATAGTATAAGAGGGTATGGTTAAAAATCCCCACCCAGTAGAAAACCCCTACCTTTTGATAGGATTTGTAGACCTAATGCAAGGGCAAACACCTACGATCCCAAGCACAAAGACAAGTCATAGAAGATAAGCCGCTAGGCTAGGTTAAGCAAGAGAGAAAATTCCCTACTGCCGCAGCCTTGAGCAATATATAAGTCCCCAAAATGCCTTCCTTAAATGATTCAACGTGACCTTTTATATTTTGTGTCTCCCCAAAGGTTTGTTGGGATGGATTAATGGGTTCGCATGAGTGTAGCATAGTTACAATATAAATAACCCATGTGAGGAAGGCAACTTATTGTTCAAACGCAACAAGTTGATCTTAGATAGAAGCAATGCAGCTCTATCGGTATAGATTGAATGGCATTCCCTTCTGTCCTTGAGAACCTTAGTGAGGGAGTTTGGGTAGTTATAACAATAAATCTAAGGATGGTTCAAAAATGAGTGTTGCAAACCTTGTCAAATGTGAAGGTCTGATCTATTTACATGCTCGCTAAACAGATAAACAATAACTTATTGTCTCCGTTCATTACAAAATATCACTTGGGAAATTTACCTCATTGAACTACTTGGAATAAAAGATACATGTCTAATTTAAAACCTTAATCCAGAATTTTCTCATGGGCATTCTTATTAACAAATAACTTAAAACAATTCAAGTGCATATAAGTAGTGATCCATTTCATTGAACTACCTGAAATATGGGCAAATAATAGTATTAGACTTTTGGGTTAATATGTATTTCATCATCCAACTCTCATCATCCATCTCAAAAGAAGAAATAAAGCAATTCTCTCACAACATTATCCAATTAAATATGAATTATACAGACCATAAATCAAATACATCTCAACATAACAAATAAAACAATACTTTCAACACATTGTCCAATTAAATATGAACAATACAGAAGCAAGCAAATGAACAATCCATCTCACCTTAATAGAACAAATAAAACAATACTTTCAGCACATTGTCCAATTAAATATGAACAACACATACCATAAAGCAAATGAATAGTCCATCTCATCTGAACATAACAAATAAAACAATACTTTAGCACATTGTCCAATTAAATATGAACAATATTGACCATAAAGCAAATGAATAGTCTTTCTTATTTCCTGAGAAGAAATAAAACAATACTTTCATCACATTATCCAATAAAATATGAACAATATAGACTAGATGAAGAGTCCATATCATTTCAAAGCAAGATGAACAATCCATCTCATCTCAACATAACAAATAAAACATGAATTCAACACATTATCCAACTACATATGAACATTACAAACCAAAAAGCAAATGAACAATCCATCTCATCTCAACAAAACAAATAAAACAATACTTTCCGTATATTATCCAATTGAAAATAAACATTGTAGACTAGAAATCAAATTAATGGTCCATCTCATCTCAACAAAACAAATAAAAAATACTTTCAACATATTATACAATTGAATATGAATATGAACCTTACAAACCATAAAGCAAATGAACAGTGCATCGCATCTCAATAGAACAAATAAAAGAATACTTCCAACACATTATCTAATTGAATATCAACATTATAGAATATAAAAAAAATGAATAGACTATCTCATCTCAGCTAAACAAACAAAACGATACTTTTAACAAATTCACATTTGGTCAAAAGATATTGGATAGCCTACCATACAAAGAGTTGTAGCATAATAGTTTCAATTAGATTTCAAACTTAAAAGAGTTTCTATTAAATTTTAAACCTAAACGTGTAAAAATAAATATGAACAATATAGACAATAATCAAAATAGCAGTCCATCTAATCTCAACATAACAAAAAAAACAATACTTTCGACACATTGTCCAATTGAATATGAATACTACAGACTATAAAACAAATGGATAGTTCATCTCAACATAACAAATAAAACAATACTTTCAGCACATTATTCAATTAAATATGAACACTACAGACAAAGTCAGTCTCATCTCATCTCAACTCAACAAAACAACCATACCTTCAGCACATTATCCAATTGAATATGAACATTACAGACCAGAAAGTAAATGAACAATCCATCTCATCTTAACATAACAAAGAAAACAATACTTTTAACACATGATTCAATTGAATATGAATATTACAGACCATAAAGCAAATGAGTAGTCCATCTCATCTCAACATATCAAATAAAACAATAATTTCAACACATTATCCAATTCAATGTGAACATTACAAACCAGTAAGCAAATAAACAGTCAAACTCATCTCAACATAGCATATAAAACAATACGTTCAACACATTATCTAATTGACTATGAACATTACAAACAAGAAAGCAAATAAACAGTCTATCTCATCTCAACAGAAAAAATAAAACACTACATACCAGAAAGCAAAGGAAGAGTCCATTTCATCTCAATTGAACAAATAAAACAATACTTTCAACACATATACATTAGGTCAAAAGAGACTAGATAACCTTGATAGAAAGAGTTGTACCATAATAGTTTCAATTATATTTAGAACCTAAATATGTAAAAATAAATACCTAACACAATAGTCTTGATATTTGTCCAATAAATTAAAAAAAAACGAAAACAGAAGGACAGCAATGTCCTTAGATTTGTATATGAACTAAACATCTAACCTACAAGATGCAATATTGACCATTGCTCCTTAGATTTGTATATGAACTAAACATCTAACCTACAAGATGCAATATTGACCATTGCTCCTTCCTTAACAATAGGTGTAAAATGCAAAGTTGATGAAAAATGTCTGGATGAGTTGGAGACAAAAGTCCAGGTAGGAAGACAATAAGAATACCTGCCATTAAAAAATAGAAGATATTAAAAACTGGAACAAAAATTCTATACAACTCTCCCAATTCACATGCATCAGAAAATATCTCCTTAACTCGTTAAAACTCTCGCAATATATTTAAAATTTAGGATTTTATGGTCAAACCTTACCAAAATCGATGAGGAGATAGCTGCATTAATAGTAATAAACTAAGACTGAGAGCAAGCTATAAACTGCCGCTAGAATTCAAGGTCTCCAATCCGAACGGCGTCTTTAATTGCACTATGAATTATTACAAGTATTAATTTATAAGTATATTAATTTATATAGAACTAAATGAGTTAAAAATAAATAAAAATACCCAAACATTCAATGATATAAGAAAGTACCAACCTGTTTAGCTGCTGCCATATTACTGTTCAAGGTTCAGGATATATATCTTAATATATCTACTTGTCGGCTGTCTCGTTCCAAATACTCCTTATCGATCAAGATCTTTATAAGATATTACTGTCCTTCCAACTCGCTGGGCGCATTCAGTCACCAGATCTTTATAACTTAAAACTTTATGTTCTTTCATAATGCGCACAATTGATGCATCAATAGCATAATGTCTATCAAAACATCTATCCCTACAAATATACTCAGTACCATTTGTCTTCTCATCCAGCAATGGCATTGGTTTCGGAATTTTTACCTTCCCTGTTCTATCTGTAAAATTAAAATTGATTTCGAAATAATCAGTTGTACCTATAATATTGTATCTGGATTCTTAAGAAGAATTTTGTACTTGTCACAGGCCAAGGAATATAACAGTCCGACGGCTTCTTCGTCAGACAAATTCAAGTGAGTCCTGACGTCCGAATAGCTCAACTTTTCTGAAGCATTGAACAACAATAATATTGCTGCTTGGTTAGTTGTTGCTATAATTTCTATAGGCCCTGCATCAAACTTACCAGTTATATTACAGGTTCCCAAGGAATATATCCATGTAAGTTTTCTAGGTTTGGCTTCTGTGGGATAAAAATCTTTGAACACTTCCACACATCTAACCATCTCTGCAGGTAGATTAATCTCAGAACTCTTGTATGTTGGCCAAATTCCGGTTCTCAGAACAGTTACATTAAACTCTATTCCGAGATGGATATTTTTATTATCATGAAGATATACTTGGAATCCACTCTGGCTTTGCAGTGATCTTCTCAAATCTTCAAGCATGTCCCCCACCTTCAATGTCAATTGGCCATCAGTACATTTCTGCATCAACTTTGACAATGTGCTCTGCTTAATTGACAATGTGCTCTGCTCAAGATCAACATTTTCACTTCTGTCGATCAGAACTCTACGAGTGAGTTTTTCTCTGTACAAATCAGCAAACATATATTTATCACTGAGATACTCTACAAATTCCACCACATTTTTAATTATATTATCACGAATTATGTTAGAGCCATCATTTTCAAGTACACTATCACATAATGTAGCAAGCCATTCTGCACTAGTAGTTCCTCCAATTACTTTATTGCAGGACAGCTCAAATGCTTCTCTTAATGCACTGCAAAAAATAGTTTTGCGCTGAAAACGATCTGCAGCATATTTCATATGCTTATCACGTAACTCTATAACCTTCCCCACAAATGAAGCCACTTCTTGCAGCAATATAATTTTATCCAATCTTTGTGAGTCATGCAGCATCACAGCATCTTCAGCCTGTTTAACAAGTGGAGTTACTTCACCAATAACATACTGCTTAAAAATATTTGCAATTGATTCCCATCCATTAGGTATCCTATCAAAGAGCCCGTGCATCATCAAAATATCGTCCTTCCTGTGGTCCCTGAGCAAAGCAAGGCAGCCTGAATGCTGATTCTCCAGAAAATGTGTCATATAACAGGAAAGGAGTCCATTTTCTACTTTGTCTAATACCTTCTGCTCGCTCCTCCCATGCAAATACCTGGCAACTCTGTCCCTTTCGCTTATCAGACATTCTTCAACCTTTGACATGTAGTCCGCATAGGAATGTTCTAAAATCCATGAAGTAGCCTCCCGAGAATAGTAAGCTCCGGTATGTTCCAACATGGCCACCTCAAAATCATTCGTATAGAAATCCATGTCAACCTCCACAAAAATGGCCACAACATCTTTCAACAGAGTGCCATTAGTTTGCACTCCTTCACGCTCTCGATCAATAAGAGCAATCACTGCATCCTTCACATTGACTCGCATTACGCGAAAGACCATGTCTCGGAAGTACATGATTGCCACTTCTCTAAGTGAAGGAAGGGAGCGTCTGACAGTAAAATAGCAATCCAAATATTGAAAGAAGAGATTCATCCGACGCAGCATGGCTTTGTGAATCTTACAGCGTTTGACCAGCTCTCTCAACATCGACTGATCATCAATCTGTTCATCCCTTAAAGACGGTAAAACCATTGAATTGATGTACTCTCTGATGCAATCCGTAGATCTGGCATAGATAATTTGCTCTTTATCCTCATGCAATCCGTAGATCTGGCACATGTTGTAGACAATAGTATAAACAACCGAGCACAGGTCCGCAGGTCCGCAGTCATCGGACAGTTGAGATCTCCCACT
The DNA here is from genome assembly GCA_027924585.1 of Larix kaempferi. Lineage (NCBI taxonomy): Eukaryota > Viridiplantae > Streptophyta > Pinopsida > Pinales > Pinaceae > Larix > Larix kaempferi. Next base: position 8,722,904 of record BSBM01000259.1, on the reverse strand, counting down.
TCCAACATGCGTCTTAACTGTAGAATAGCTTTATGAATAAAAGCCCAACCTTCTTCCACCTCAATGTTGGCCTTTTTTGCGATAGCCAGTCCTTCTTCCAGGTTTAAGATATTGGCATCGTTCATTGTCCTTTTTTCAACTAAACCCAACTGTTTCTGTAAAATGTAAAACTTCGAACACTCCAGGGAGCAGCCCCCAACACAGAACAGCCCGCAGCCCGCAACACAGAACAACCCGCAGCCAGCAACACAGAACAACACACAGAACGCTTTTTGATAAATTCTTGAACCAATTTATGTATTTATACTGATTACTACTTAACGAATTTCAAGGGTTTTGGGGGTGTTTTTGAAATTTAGTTGGAATTATGGAGAATTTTAGGGACAGGAGTTAATATTTTATGTGGTAGTGAGTTTAAAAAAAAACTAACGGCTAGTTATTTTTTAAATATAACCTTTGATTTGACCCAAGTTTTGAGAGAATTCACATCATATTTTACATTAATTAAAAATATATAATTTTTTTTAATTAATTGATTATTAAATTAAAATTAAGCAGGAAATTATTAATTTTAATTAGGTAAAAATATTAATTATATCTATTTAGATTTTGAAAAAATATTAATTTTCATATCTATATATATATATATATATATATATATATATATATATATATTTTAATAAATTATATTTTTGATAATATAGTTATATTTTTAACTAAATAATTATATTATTTGAAATGAGAATTAAAACCAAAAAAATACCATATAAAATGTATTTTCATTATTATTTTTTTTGCACGAATCTTCCTATCTTGCACCAGTGACTTGTGGTCTAATAAATCGTGACCCACGAGCATCTAAGCCATCAAAATCACCCGGGGATTGCACCCACGCTAGACCACACCAACCCTTAGCATTTGACAATACAGTTATACTTTTGACTAAATAATTATATGATTTGAAATGAGAATTGAAGCCAAAAAAGAACAATATAAAATATATTTTAATTCAAATTTTTATTTTTTTTCGCACGATTCTCCCTACCTTGCATGAGTGGCCTTTGGTGTAATAAATTGTGCCCCACGGGTATCTAAGCCGTCAAAATAAACTGGGGATTGCAACCAACCTAGACAACACCAACCCTTAGCATGACTAGAATTTTTTGGTGTCTCCTCCCACCACAACAGAGTTTCGAACCTTGCAACACCTAACAAACAAAACCCCTCGAATACCGTGGTAGTGGAACTTGACTTATTTCTGTCAAAAAATTCAAAATCATATTCCACATTAATTAAAAACATATAATTTCTTTATAGTTAAAAAATAAAATATGAATAAACAAATTTAATTGTTTATAATTGTAATACATTAAAATTTATATTTAATATTTAATGAAAGACGTTAAACTGTTTTATAGTTAGTGAAATATTCACTCATTTATTATGCATATAAATTTAGTGGGTTTCTTATAATTTTCCACCTAGAATGGTTGAAATGCAGATATACATTGTTGAAATTGCAAAATTGGGTGCCTAAGGCTTTTGGAGGACGTTGTATCCATTTCTGCAATAAAAAAGTTGCAATTTGAACAACGAAAAATTTACGATTTTAACAAAGATTTATGGCCAAATTACTTCAAAAATGACCAAGATAGTCCAAAACGTAGAACAGTTAACCAATTCCTTAATCAAATAACTATCGATTATGATGCCTTGGTGTTTTAAATAACAATATTCCCCCAAAAGAAGTTATAACTAATCTATAGAAAATATGAGTTTATTTTAATTTTAAACTAATTCCAAATGATGTATATTGAACTTATTTTCCCTCGTCTAGAAGAAAAAAGACCCGTAAGGGTCCACAACATGTCACTTGGTGTGGGGTCAATCTCTCTGCTCATTATACTTTGAAGTGAATAAAATTGTTAACACAAAAAATTGACCACACACCAAATGACATGTTGTGAACCCTTATTTCCAAAGAATAATCCCATTTGTGCATAAAAACCCAAAAAACCCATTTCTCCTAAGTTCTAAACCCCCTTTGGACAACCTCCACCAAAATAGGGAATCTCCGCTAAAAATGAGGTGTCCACCAAAATAAGGGGGTTGTCTCGACAAATACACACTCCCGCCTCAATTCAAAATTTACCAGCAGTCAAATTCAAAAAGGGAAAACCGCAAGTGGTTATAGGGTTACAAAACCCTAAACCACAACATATATGTAATATCCCCCCCCCGTTTGATAGAAATGATTTGATAACCTACCATTTCAATAAGAGCCCTTAATGAAATCACTATTCCATAATTTGGTTATGGAGATAATTACATTCTCACTGACTTAACACTGTGTGAAAGACAATAAGGGGCCATAACAGTATGATGGCTCAGTACAATTATTATATTATGAATTTGTAACAAACTATGCCGATGCCGCTGTATTTATAGCTGCCTCTGATCTTGCTCATATCTGCATGTCCTTCTTCTTTCCCCAGAGCAGTGTATAAAGACCCGCCACAACCAAAACTCCTCCTATGGCATTGCAGGGGCCATAAAACTATTCATGTCACAACACATAACCTAATCCTGATCCTGGCCATATGTGAGATTCCCATCTTCCTGTGCGCCTGTAGAATGTAACAGCAGGACACTGTGAACTCCTAGAGCGTGGGCCGCGTCCGCTCTTTTTAGGCTGTGTACCCTCCTTTACCGTTGGTGTCCTGAATGATTCCGCTTGACGAAATGCAAGCCCCTCCCAGTGAGCCCGTGGGAGCTGAGGTCGCCCGGGGATCATCACCTGAGACTCGAACTCTTGACCAACAGGGAAAAACTGTCGAGTTATTCTGTTCGGACATCCTGATCCTCCATTGCTAACCTCATTACTTGTCTCGGTGAAATTGATTTTCATAATATTATTGAAATAAAACCCAAAGAGCTTAGCAGGTTGAACTTGGACTTCAGATCACGAGCCACTGACGTTCTCCTCTTCACATCTTGCATCCATCTCTGCGTGTTCAGAGAGACAAGCCTGGCCCATGGAGTACTCCTCACAATCAACAGACAGCCCAGTATTGGCAATCGCCATCCTTCCATCCCAGGCAACGGCATCCTTCTGCAATAATATGGACAGGGCCATAGAGATATAAATCACAATATGTAATAAGAGTAATACATATTGTATAATAACAGTAATACCGATTGTTGGGACTACATAAAACTCATAAAAACGAATTCCCATTCATAAAAACATTCAAAAGCATTCATAAAATAACCATTTCTGCACCTTAAAGCTGATATTCCTGGTTCTACCAGCACTGTGACAGAAGCACTGTGGTATGTACGCAGCTGCTATCCCGTTGGGTCGAGGTCACTCGCTCTGTTGTGCCATTCAATCACTGTGAATTCTTTCCCAGCGCCTTGAAATGTAATGTAGGGCTTTGTTGCACGCACTATCACTTTCCCCCTGCACAACAAAAATGAGCATACACTTGTTTTACGAATGTTTAACCTAATAACTAATTTAATTTCTCAATAGAAATATTCAAGATTTGGTCATGGTTGAACGATTAACCTCCACGATTGAACCGAAACGATCTACCTTTCTTGCCCCACTTGGAAAGAATTCCATTCAGAAAAAAGAAAAAAAAACATTGGGTTAGTAATCCACGCACAACAAATCCCAGCCGTTTAATATGTGTGTTAGACGAATTTCTTTGGAGATATATGCCCGATGAGTAAATATCCACCACCCATCCATCCTTAATTAGGGATTAAAAGGCTCCAGTGGCCTTCTACTACAATTCAAAAATTAACTTTCTACCAGTTTCTTTGCCGGTTTTATATTCTTCACAACAACAATTCTTCATGTTGGACGGTTTCATCATGAACTATGGAAAACTCTTTTTCAACTTCTTCTCTTTCCTCAACTACTGATTGAACTCTTCACAAATTCTCCTTAGGGTTCACAACTCATTTACGGCTTTCCTTCAACCATTTCTTCAACAACAATTTTAGTGTGCGATTTGATGGGCAATAGCTCTTAAAACTCTTAGTGAACCAACATTTCACTTCCCCTGGCTATCAATTCTGTTTTCAACTGACAAGATTAAGACATACTTCTTCAAGTCATAGGTTTGTTTATTATTGAAACTGACTTTGACTTAGCTTCTAGCAGTGGCTTTAGCCAACCAGCTTACTCATCACAAGCTGATCTCAAAGCACAACTCCCTTTTTCTTCCTTTTTTCTTTAGAGTGGAGAATCTACTCTCTCCTCTCCTATTTTTAAAGCTTTAGAGTGGAGAATCTACTCTCCTCTCCTATTTCTAAAGAGTCTTGATGCCTGCTTTCTTGCTGAAGATTAATACCTGGAATCTTGTTCCCATATCTAGGAGGAGGCTTCGATTCACTTCCTACTTGCAGAGTTAACCTGTTATGATACCATGGCAAAATTTATAGAGCAAGAAGTAAAGAATATAAACATCATAGTACATGGAGAATTCCATGCTCTTCTACATTCAAAATAGATTAAAATTTAGTTGCATCACTTACATTAACCTAATTAATCCCTAACTAACACTTCACTTCACATAGGATTAACTAAAATGAGGAGATTACATTAAGTAAGAATTGATCCCCCAAGGGGTCATAGTATAAGAGGGTATGGTTAAAAATCCCGACCCAGTAGAAGGCCCCTACCTTTTGATAGGATTTGTAGACCTAATGCAAGGGCAAACACCTACGATCCCAAGCACAAAGACAAGTCACAGAAGATAAGCCGCTAGGCTAGGTTAAGCAAGAGAGATAATTTCCTACTGCCGCAGCCTTGAGCAATATATAAGTCCCCAAAATGCCTTCCTTAAATGATTCAAGGTGACCTTTTATATTTTGTGTCTCCGGAAAGGTTTGTTGGGATGGATTAATGGGTTCGCATGAGTGTAGCATAGTTACAATATAAATAACCCATGTGAGGAAGGCAACTTATTGTTCAAAGGCAACAAGTTGATCTTAGATAGAAGCAATGCAGCTCTATCGGTATAGATTGAATGGCATTCCCTTCTATCCTTGAGAACCTTAGTGAGGGAGTTTGGGTAGTTATAACAATAAAACTAAGGATAGTTCAAAAATGAGTGTTGCAAACCTTGTCAAATGTGAAGGTCTGATCTATTTGCATGCTCGCTAAATAGATAAACAATAACTTATTGTCTCCGTTCATTACAAAATATCACTTGGGAAATTTACCTCATTGAACTACTTGGAATAAAAGATACATGTCTAATTTAAAACCTTAATCCAGAATTTTCTCATGGGCATTCTTATTAACAAATAACTTAAAACAGTTCAAGTGCATATAAGTAGTGATCCATTTCATTGAACTACCTGAAATATGGGCAAATAATAGTATTAGACTTTTGGGTTAATATGTATTTCATCATCCAACTCTCATCATCCATCTCAAGAGAAGAAATAAAGCAATTCTCTCACAACATTATCCAATTAAATATGAATTATACAGACCATAAATCAAATACATCTCAACATAACAAATAAAACAATACTTTCAACACATTGTCCAATTAAATATGAACAATACAGAAGCAAGCAAATGAACAATCCATCTCACCTTAATAGAACAAATAAAACAATACTTTCAGCACATTGTCCAATCAAATATGAACAAGACATACCATAAAGCAAATGAATAGTCCATCTCATCTCAACATAACAAATAAAACAATACTTTAGCACATTGTCCAATTAAATATGAACGATATTGACCATAAAGCAAATGAATAGTCTTTCTTATTTCAAGAGAAGAAATAAAACAATACTTTCATCACATTATCCAATAAAATATGAACAATATAGACTAGATGAAGAGTCCATATCATTTCAAAGCAAGATAAACAATCCATCTCATCTCAACATAACAAATAAAACATAAATTCAACACATTATCCAACTGCATATGAACATTACAAACCAAAAAGCAAATGAACAATCCATCTCATCTCAACAGAACAAATAAAACAATACTTTCCGTATATTATCCAATTGAAAATAAACATTGTAGACTAGAAATCAAATTAATGGTCCATCTCATCTCAACAAAACAAATAAAAAATACTTTCAACATATTATACAATTGAATATGAATATGAACCTTACAAACCATAAAGCAAATGAACAGTGCATCGCATCTCAATAGAACAAATAAAAGAATACTTCCAACACATTATCTAATGGAATATCAGCATTATAGAATATAAAAATAATGAATAGACTATCTCATCTCAGCTAAACAAACAAAACGATACTTTTAACAAATTCACATTTGGTCAAAAGATATTGGATAGCCTAGCATACAAAGAGTTGTAGCATAATAGTTTCAATTAGATTTCAAACTTAAAAGAGTTTCTATTAAATTTCAAACCTAAACGTGTAAAAATAAATATGAACAATATAGACAATAATCAAATGAGCAGTCCATCTAATCTCAACATAACAAATAAAACAATACTTTCGACACATTGTCCAATTGAATATGAATACCACAGACTATAAAACAAATGGATAGATCATCTCAACATAACAAATAAAACAATACTTTCAGCACATTATTCAATTAAATATGAACACTACAGACAAAGTCAGTCTCATCTCATCTCAACTCAACAGAACAACCATACCTTGAACACATTATCGAATTGAATATGAACATTACAGACCAGAAAGTAAATGAACAATCCATCTCATCTTAACATAACAAAGAAAACAATACTTTTAACACATTATACAATTGAATATGAATATTACAGACCATAAAGCAAATGAGTAGTCCATCTCATCTCAACATATCAAATAAAACAATAATTTCAACACATTATCCAATTCAATGTGAACATTACAAACCAGTAAGCAAATAAACAGTCAAACTCATCTCAACATAGCGTATAAAACAATACTTTCAACACATTATCTAATTGACTATGAACATTACAAACAAGAAAGCAAATAAACAGTCTATCTCATCTCAACAGAAAAAATAAAACATTACATACCAGAAAGCAAAGGAAGAGTCCATCTCATCTCAATTGAACAAATAAAACAATACTTTCAACACATATACATTAGGTCAAAAGAGACTAGATAACCTTGATAGAAAGAGTTGTACCATAATAGTTTCAATTATATTTAGAACCTAAATATGTAAAAATAAATACCTAACACAATAGTCTTGAAATTTATCCAATAAATTAAAAAAAAAACAAAAACAGAAAGACTGCAATGTCCTTAGATTTGTATATGAACTAAACATCTAACCTACAAGATGCAATATTGACCATTGCTCCTTCCTTAGATTTGTATATGAACTAAACATCTAACCTACAAGATGCAATATTGACCATTGCTCCTTCCTTAACAATAGGTGTAAAATGCAAAGTTGATGAAAAATGTCTGGATGAGTTGGAGACAAAAGTCCAGGTAAGAAGACAATAAGAATACCTGCCATTAAAAAATAGAAGATATTAAAAACTGGAAAAAAATTCTATACAACTCTCCCAATTCACATGCATCAGAAAATATCTCCTTAACTCGTTAAAACTCTCGCAATATATTTAAAATTTAGGATTTTATGGTCAAACCTTACCAAAATCGATGAGGAGATAGCTGCATTATTAGTAATATACTAAGACTGAGAGCAAGCTATAAACTGGCGCTAGAATTCAAGGTCTCCAATCCGAACGGCGTCTTTAATTGCACTATGAATTATTACAAGTATTAATTTATAAGTATATTAATTTATATAGACCTAAATGAGTTAAAAAAAAATAAAAATACCCAAACATTCAATGATATAAGAAAGTACCAACCTGTTTAGCTGCTGCCATATTACTGTTCAAGGTTCAGGGTATATATCTTAATATATCTACTTGTCCGCTGTCTCGTTCCAAATACTCCTTATCGATCAAGGCTTCAATTCGCTTCTTAATTTCTTCAATTTCTGGGTTGAATGTCCTTCCAACTGGTTGGGCGCATTCAGTCACCAGATCTTTATAACTTAAAACTTTATGTTCTTTCATAATGCGCACAATTGATGCATCAATGGCATTGGTTTCGGAATTTTTACCTTCCCTGTTCTATCTGTAAAATTAAAATTGATTTCGAAATAATCAGTTGTACCTATAGTGGTTGTATCTGGATTCTTAAGAAGAATTTTGCACTTGTCACAGGCCAGGGAATATAACAGTCCGACGGCTTCTTCGTCAGACAAATTCAAGTGAGTCCTGACGTCCGAATAGCTCAACTTTTCTGAAGCATTGAACAACAATAATATTGCTGCTTGGTTAGTTGTTGCTATAATTTCTATAGGCCCTGCACCAAACTTACCAGTTATATTACAGGTTCCCAAGGAATATATCCATGTAAGTTTTCTAGGTTTGGCTTCTGTGGAATAAAAATCTTTGAACACTTCCACACATCTAACCATCTCTGCAGGTAGATTAATCTCAGAACTCTTGTATGTTGTCCAAATTCCGGTTCTCAAAACAGTTACATTAAACTCTATTCCAAGATGGATATTTTTATTATCATGAAGATATACTTGGAATCCACTCTGGCTTTGCAGTGATCTTCTCAAATCTTCAAGCATGTCCCCCATCTTCAATGTCAATTGGCCATCAGTACATTTCTGCATCAACTTTGACAATGTGCTCTGCTCAATTGACAATGTGCTCTGCTCAAGATCAACATTTTCACTTCTGTCGATCAGAACTCTACGAGTGAGTTTTTCTCTGTACAAATCAGCAAACATATATTTATCACTGAGATACTCTACAAATTCCACCACATTTTTATTTATATTATCACGAATTATGTTAGAGCCATCATTTTCAAGTACACTATCACATAATCTAGCAAGCCATTCTGCACTAGTAGTTCCTCCAATTACTTTATTGCAGGACAACTCAAATGCTTCTCTTAATGCGCTGGAAAAAATAGTTTTGCGCTGAAAAAGATCTGCAGCATATTTCACATGCTTATCACGTAACTCTATAACCTTCCCCACAAATGAAGCCACTTCTTGCAGCAATATAATTTTATCCAATCTTTGTGAGTCATGCAGCATCACAGCATCTTCAGCCTGTTTAACAAGTGGAGTTACTTCACCAATAACATACTGCTTAAAAATATCTGCAATTGACTCCCATCCATTAGGTATCCTATCAAAGAGCCCGTGCATCATCAAAATATCGTCCTTCCTGTGGTCCCTGAGCAAAGCAAGGCAGCCTGAATGCTGATTCTCCAGAAAATGTGTCATATAACAGGAAAGGAGTCCATTTTCTACTTTGTCTAATACCTTCTGCTCGCTCCTCCCATGCAAATACCTGGCAACTCTGTCCCTTTCGCTTATCAGACATTCTTCAACCTTTGACATGTAGTCCGCATAGGAATGTTCTAAAATCCATGAAGCAGCCTCCCGAGAATAGTAAGCTCCGGTATGTTCCAACATGGCCACTTCAAAATCATTCGTATAGAAATCCATGTCAACCTCCACAAAAATGGCCACAACATCTTTCAACAGAGTGCCATTAGTTTGCACTCCTTCACGCTCTCGATCAATAAGAGCAATCACTGCATCCTTCACATTGACTCGCATTACGCGAAAGACCATGTCTCGGAAGTACATGATTCCCACTTCTCTAAGTGAAGGAAGGGAGCGTCTGACAGTAAAATAGCAATCCAAATATTGAAAGAAGAGATTCATCCGACGCAGCATGGCTTTGTGAATCTTCCAGCGTTTGACCAGCTCTCTCAACATCGACTGATCATCAATCTGTTCATCCCTTAAAGCCGATAAAACCATTGAATTGATGTACTCTCTGATGCAATCCGTAGATCTGGCATAGATAATTTGCTCTTTATCCTCATGCAATCCGTAGATCTGGCACATGTTGTGGACAATAGTATAAACAACCGAGCACAGGTCCGCAGTCATCGGACAGTTGAGATCTCCCACTTCCAACATGCGTCTTAACTGCAGAATAGCTTTATGAATAAAAGCCCAACCTTCTTCCACCTCAATGTTGGCCTTTTTTGCGATAGCCAGTCCTTCTTCCAGGTTTAAGATATTGCCATCGTTCATTGTCCTTTTTTCAACTAAACCCAACTGTTTCTGTAAAAAGTAAAACTTCGAACACTCCAGGGAGCAGCCCGCAACACAGAACAACACACAGAACAGCCCGCAGCCCGCAACACAGAACAACCCGCAGCTAGCAACACAGAACAACACACAGAACGCTTTTTGATAAATTCTTGGACCAATTTATGTATTTATACTGATTACTACTTAACGAATTTCAAGGGTTTTGGGGGTGTTTTTGAAATTTAGTTGGAATTATGGAGAATTTTAGGGACAGGAGTTAATATTTTATGTGGTAGTGAGTTTAAAAAAAAAACTAACGGCTAGTTATTTTTTAAATATAACCTGTGCTTTGACCCAAGTTTTGAGAGAATTCACATCAAATTTTACATTAATTAAAAATATATATATATTTTTTAATTAATTGATTATTAAATTAAAATTAAGCCGTAGTAATGGGAAATTATTAATTTTAATTAGGTAAAAGTATTAATTATATATATTTAGATTTTGAAAAAATATTAATTTTCATATATATATATATATATTTTAATAAATTATATTTTTGATAATATAGTTATATTTTTAACTAAATAATTATATTATTTGAAATGAGAATTAAAACCAAAAAAATACCATACAGAATGTATTTTCATTATTATTTTTTTTGCACGAATCTTCCTATCTTGCACGAGTGACTTGTGGTCTAATAAATCGTGACCCACGAGCATCTAAGCCATCAAAATCACTCGGGGATTGCACCCACGCTAGACCACACCAACCCTTAGCATTTGACAATACAGTTATACTTTTGACTAAATAACTATATGATTTGAAATGAGAATTGAAGCCAAAAAGGAACAATATAAAATATATTTTCATTCAAATTTTTATTTTTTTTCGCACGATTCTTCCTACCTTGCATGAGTGGCCTTTGGTGTAATAAATTGTGGCCCACGGGTATCTAAGCCGTCAAAATAAACTGGGGATTGCAACCAACCTAGACAACACCAACCCTTAGCATGAATAGAATTTTTTGGTGTCTCCTCCCACCACAACAGAGTTTCGAACCTTGCAACACCTAACAAACAAAACCCCTCGAATACCATGGTAGTGGAACTTGACTTATTTCTGTCAAAAAATTCAAAATCATATTCCACATTAATTAAAAACATATAATTTCTTTATAGTTAAAAAATAAAATATGAATAAACAAATTTAAATGTTTATAATTGTAATACATTAAAATTTATATTTAATATTTAATGAAAGACGTTAAATTGTTTTATAGTTAGTGAAATATTCACTCATTTATTATGCATATAAATTTAGTGGGTTTCTTATAATTTTCCACCTAGAATGGTTGAAATGCAGATATACATTGTTGAAATTGCAAAATTGGGTGCCTAAGGCTTTTGGAGGACGTTGTATCCATTTCTGCAATAAAAAAGGTTGCAATTTGAACAACGAAAAATTTACGATTTTAACAAAGATTTATGGCCAAATTACTTCAAAAATGACCGAGATAGTCCAAAACGTAGAACAGCTAACCAATTCCTTAATCAAATAACTATCGATTATGATGCCTTGGTGTTTTAAATAACAATATTCCCCCAAAAGAAGTTATAACTAATCTATAGAAAATATGAGTTTATTTTAATTTTAAACTAATTCCAAATGATGTATATTGAACTTATTTTCCCTCGTCTAGAAGAAAAAAGACCCGTAAGGGTCCACAACATGTCACTTGGTGTGGGGTCAATCTCTCTGCTCATTATACGTTGAAGTGAATAAAATTGTTAACACAAAAAAATTGACCACACACCAAATGACATGTTGTGGACCCTTATTTCCAAAGAATAATCCCATTTGTGCATAAAAACCCAAAAAACCCATTTCTCCTCAGTTCTAAACCTCCTTTAGACAACCTCCACCAAAATAGGGAATCTCCGCTAAAAATGAGGTGTCCACCAAAATAAGGGGGTTGTCTCGACAAATACACAGTCCCACCTCAATTCAAAATTTACCAGCAGTCAAATTCAAAAAGGGAAAACCGCAAGTGGTTATAGGGTTGCAAAACCCTAAACCACAACATATATGTAATAACCGCCCCCCCCCCCCCCCGTTTGATAGAAATGATTTGATAACCTACCATTTCGAAGCTCTCCCATCTTTGGTACCATTTTTACCATCCTCCATTATTCCAATCACACACACCTCCACCATCAATATCCCACTTTGCAATTCCCCTTGGCGGGTTGAGCACCCTTGGCTCCCTCCTACCATTCGGGTTGATATACTATATCTCCTTGAGATCGATGGCCATTCAAAGGACGGAACCATCAACGAAGGATTCCTAGATTCTCGGCCACAAGGGCCCATATGCCTAGAGAGGTAACTCTATCCATGTAAATCCATTTATTATAAATAATAAATAATTATTCTTTTGTAGACATGGTTTATTGATGTGAATGGAAGGAATTTATTGTGTGTGCTTTGGTTTTCATTGCAGTAGATGTTTTACCAATCATATTTACGATTGAGTTTTTGCATGTTAGTATTTGTATTCACGGATCATAATCCATTCTACCTTAGGTTATATTCCCATTTGTATAGTTTAGTTCTCAGTTTATCGCTCTTTACCCAAATTTACTGCACATCCTTCACACATAGAGCCGCGAGAGATATCATCTTGCATGCTCTCTACCTCGGCTTCCTCAAGCTCATATATCGCCCATTTTCACTTGTCGGAGTGAAAAAGCACATACAACAGAACTAGCGACCATACTGGGTCGATCCCTATAGATTTGTGGTTAATTTTTTTTATCTTTGTTTGAATGTGTTTTATTGTATATTTTTTTCTTGTTAGATCTCTTAGTTAAAGTGTTTATGAGTATTGTTAGTCCCCTAGTTGAACTCTGGCCTGCAAAACTAGCATACTCCAATCCTCAGACCCCTTGCAAAGCCTTTTTTTTTGTTGTCTTTCAATTTTTTCAAACCCAGTTCTCGAGTGGCAGTTGTCTATGAGTTAAGTGCGCCCTAGGGTGCCCTTTTTTCCTAGTTAAGAGCGCTCCTTCCCCCACAAAAGGTGCGCTCCAGACCCGTACCTCTCTGTTTTTGTTGTACTCATGTTTTTTCATAGTGTGCACCCCACAACGCCTCTGTCCTTCAGGAAAAAGCACTTTGAGACTGACATTTAATCCTCTAATCCCTCCCGCAGGGGTGTAGCTCAACCAATGTTTCGCTTGATATGAAGGAAATGTTGTAAATGGAGGTCACGAGTTCAAATCACCCCAGCTTATCCGTGCTCCATGCTTGCGGGCTGTGTGGGTGCACCTAGGGGTATAGTGGTAGTGGACGGGATTGGATCCCTGGACCCCGTGTCACGCGAGTACCAGCTCCTTCCCAGTTGCTGATTCCCCTAGTTTAAAAAACAAAAACCTCTAAGCCCTTTATTTGTCCCATTTCAAGATTTGGATTGACTGTTTGGTTACATATTTGACTTATTGCAGCATTGTTTTTACTATCTCTGCTTGTTCATTTCAGCATGATCAGTCTCTCTTATTGATTCCTAGCAGTATATTTCAGTTTGAAATAAAATAATTTCAATTCAATTTGTTTCAAGTTATTAGTACTCTTCATTTCTTGCTCATCTAACATAGTTATACACACCACTTGTGCACCCAATCACACCCTAAAGATCAAAGTGAGACCAAATTTTTTAACTTAACAAAAATATAACCCCACTTGGGGACCAAAAATAATCTTATAGCTAGGTACGGCACTAGGAGTAGGCATCCAAATAACCCTCATTTTCCACTTTACACATGAAACTTAGCAGTTCTCTATTTGGGAGCCAAAATCCCCTAGTACTTTTTGGCATGGTTAAAGGATGATTTGTCGGAAAGGCCTCTCCCTTAGGAGGAAAAGTCATGAGATTGGTTCCAGAAGGCTAAGTGGAATGCCGCTCTCCACTTAGTTCTAAAGGACACCTGATCGTAATCCTCACTACATTACCAGGACTCCATACGAGGGGTATAACAACCAAAGGGATGAAACGACGAATTCTCCTTCTGGACGTGTCATGAACGGGGTAGCCTACTTGTCGTTCTTATAGGGATTTTTTACCCGGGATCCCTCTCAGTATAGTGATATCCCTCATCCATTCAATTCTCCATTCTGTATTCTCTAACTGCAGATTTCATCACCCTGCAGGGGATACGATTTGCGTGAGATTCCATATCTTTTAGTTAGGTCTTTGCATGCTCTGATACCCCTCAGGTTAGTGAGTATTTTTCATTTTTAGGTAGTTCTTATTGTTGGAATTTTGGCTACTCCTTGCCACTCTTCTGTTGTGACACGCGATCGCAATAGAGTTTTAAAGTTTGTGGTTGTCCTAAGCACCACATTGTTGAAAGATCGCCTTCTACACACATGGAGGAAGTTGCAATTTTGAGCACTTTTATTTAATGTCATTATTATATCGCATATGGCTTACAAGAAATAATAAATGTTTGTTACCAAGAAATATTTCCTGGACTCAAATGAGAAGGTTTGAGGGGAAAAAGGATGATTTTCTGGACTTAGGCAGAGGGGACAACATCATGAACTCAATAACTAGCTTGTTCTTATGGGACAACTTACCCTTATTTGTGGTCATGTTTCCCACGGAAGTGGATCAGAGAAGGCGGGGTACTCGTTGAATGTTATACTGACCTAGAAGTTCTAGGAAAACTTTATATCCATCGAATTGAGCAGAGGAAGGGCTCACAATTTTTCGTTGTGTTCTTAGAACTGAGCACACAAGAGGTTCTCTGAGGAGTAACGTTTCCTTGTCGTATTTGTATGCACACAATAAATTCGATGAGGAGGGGAGCTATGTTATGAGTTGTATTGTAAGACTGTCATGCTTCGCAGAAGTATTCCTGATGATTTTGCAGAGGACTCATGTTATGTACACAAGTCTTCATGATTGCTAGGATACATAAGAGTTTTGTATGCAAGTCTCCATGATTGCTGAAGTACAAAGAGATTTGATGATCACAAAGTTTTGTTGAGAGAATTGTTTTATGGTATAAACAAATGATAATGATTTGTCTTATAGCTAGATTATGAGATATATTTATGCATGAATAATATGAATGCTAAATACAAAAATATTTCCTCAAGGAAGAGAAAGAATGATGAACATTTACTCATTTGAAAATTATACTCATGATATACGAAATAACGTTGGAAGATCTTCTATGATATGTGTAATGTGCATGATATAAGTGATAAGAGTTTGCGGAAAATCGAAAAAATGTGAAGATGACCAAAGCATAAGAATTTAAGTAAGCGAAAGATGGGAACGGATGCAAAAGGCAAACCGTTGAACACGGAGGATGGTGTTATATTTAAGGGGTGGAGTGTTTAACATCCCTGAGATTCGACCCTTATTGTTATTATAATTGTAAATATAATGATGATTGTATACAGGCCCTGGTGAGGAGCTCAAGTCCAAGGCCCCACCAGTGGACTTTGGGAGTATTGTTACTTTATTTTCCTCTTCATAAGTGTTGTGTTAGACCAGGAGATTTAAGTTTGACATATTTTAGACGACGGACACCTCGAAAATATTTAGAGTAAGTTTTACGGGTAAAAACCTACAAGTCATAAGTGTCGTCGTCAAAGGATGGGGAAGACAATTACTTGTCGTAATCTTTCAATAAGTTATAGAGCTTATGTATAGAGTTAGCATACAGATAACTTGGACTAAATAATCCCGAGTAAACCTAAGACAATTCATAAAATTGAGACACCCAACCTCGATGAAACGAAATAGGTTAGACATCTTTCAAATACTACTTTTTATCTTATTAAAAATATCACTTCTAGGACACCACACACACACACACACACACACATATATAGATATATATATATGTATATATATATATGTGTGTGAAATCCTACAAAATAGTGGTGATAATGAATAACTAGAAATAATGCATACACAGGTATGTCAAGAATACATTTAATTATTGAAGTTACATGATAAAGAGCTTATATAGATTATAGTATAAATTACTATAATAATTATAAATACTTTTTAGGAAGGATAAAGGTGATTTTGCATATATTTATTTATTATATAGGATCCACCATACATATATGAAAGATGATACATATAATACATTATATAAATGCTATATATATAAGAGAAACCAAAATGAACTTGAGCTAAAACATTTGATGAGCATATATTGGATAATAAGAATTATTATAAATTATCCTCCGAAAAATGTAATAATATACATGATTTTATCCTAAAAATATGTGTGGATAAGATCCAACACATACATGAAAACAACTAAGAATAATTATAAGTTGGTAAACAAATCTAGGAATAAAATTATCTCCAAAAGAAATTTATGTTGTAAAAGAATTTATATTATGGTCATAAATATAAAGTTGTTTCTAACGTAAGGGTTTTGTAACTATAATGGAGTATAGGAGCATATCCTACCATCATAACTCAACTGGAGAGACCGATAGTGGAGCTCGACACCGACCGAATCACACCACAATCTTTGCCACGTTTATCCCTTAAAGTGTTCATTAGTTATAAAGTTAACAGTTAAGGGGCATCCTCACTCAATTCTGGGAACTTGTCCCTTTTGTTGAGCGGCCCTTACCTTTTTCCTTTCCACCTGTACCCACTCCGCCATTTTAAAATAGTGGTGTAGTTTTTAGTGGAGGTCTGTCTCAGTAGAGGGGTATCTAAACTTATTTTAGACTGCCACCTGACAGGAATGGAGAAGGGAGACTACCACGCATCACTCTGGGTCGAAGGGAGACTCCTTTGTTAAAAGGGAGATCGTTTCCCAAAGGGTCGGCCCATTCCCTTCTGATGCAGATTTTTTTGGATACGCTGCCATCATTATAAGGTTGCTATCGATGGGGGGGGAAAGAAGAGAGTCAAGGACTGGCGGATCCTCTGACGATGAGGTATGGACCGCAGGAAGAGCGAGAAGTTCTGAGGTTAGAGTTGCCTTTTGTATCTAAGGTATGTAAACTCTGTGTCTGCAGTTAGTGACTCAGTTTAAAACGTTATGTTGTTGCAGTGCAAAATTTTTCAAATTGCTAGCTGTCATATTTGAGTGCATGCTGATAACGACACTTAAAATCTTTTTTTCTTTTGAAACACCTATTTTCTGCCTTTGAAAAATGTAAATCCCTATCATTCCTTATTCATATCTTGATCCTAATGGGAGACGTTACTATGATGGGCTAGATCAGCTCGAAAGAGCTTAAACCCTCCGTTACCTTAGGGTTGATGTTTTTTAGTAATTCGAACTCTATTTATATATCTTTTGTTATGATAGAAATCATTTTCAATTCATTTTGGTTGCGATTTGATATCTTTTTCTCTACTTTTGTTTTGGCAACTCTTCCATGAGAGCAGGTCCGAGTCTAGGTGCTATCCTTGCCTCATCGCCCTTAGTGCGCTAATTACGAAGTAAACGTTTTGTTTGTTGGTTTAAGAGTCTGCTTATAATATAGAAATTTTAGAAAAGGAAGACCAAAGCTTGAAACCTCGGTGATTACCCTTAGGGTAAGATAGGAACGAGAACGTCCTGTAGCAGTATGTTTCAATTTTTGCTACATTTTCGTTCATAGGTTAAAATCTAGTACCAGTGTTGGAATGTTGAAGATTATAAATTAATTAATTCATCTCAGCGTTATTTTTTTATTTTGTCATTAAAAACGAGGAAAACGTTACAACCATCAGGTTAATTTAAGTTATGCTGCCATAAGAGCTGGGCGACCTCCCTGTGGAAGGATCGACCCGTGCTCAGTTAAATTTAGAGATCCCTTCGTTAAATTTTAAAACGGTTGGATCGGAAAACTCTGTGTAAAAGCTGCGAGGAAATCGTCAACGAGTCAATCTGAGCATAACCAAGGACGAGAATGTGATCATTAATTTTCACTCTTTTGGTTATTATCCTTTTTGCATATTTTGATCTTGAAACTTATTAGTGAAGTTCCACGGGTTAAGTATATAATTATATATATAGAATATAGAGATAAAATATCTAGAATCGAAATTATAAACAATGTGAAAATCTAACTTTTAAAATCTATTATCCAATAGGGCATAGAAAGGGAAACCTCCGTTTTCGGTTTTCACTATGGGTAAAATTGAAATCATGAATTTCATTTTATTACAACTTGATTCTTAGAATAGTATATAGATCTTTTATAGTGTGAGGCCCTTGACAAAGCTAATTTAAAGCTATTATATTTTGGCACTTATCAATCTTAGTTTAGACAACTTGTAATGGAAAAGTTTGGGTCAATTATTGATATAAATAAACTTAAATATATGTTTTGGAATTGAGTGAATTCAAGTTCAAATGTAATAAAAAGGGTTGATACTTTATTTAAATCATTAGATTAAAGTATAGGCATACGACAAGTTATCACTTGATATCATAACAAAAGGAGGTTGTCTTTATATAAGATAATATAACATTATATTGTTGAAAGGGTTTTTAAGTAGTAATTATAAATAGATTATGGATAAGAAATAGGTGACAAAGGAGTATATTGTAAATATGATATTAATAATTAGGTTATGAACTTATATTTTGGTACCAAGTGACTTAAGGAATGTATACAATATTTATAACTGGACATAAAAGTTATAAAATAGAAGGGAGTTATTCTTTTAGAATGTTGTAGGAAGGTATTCATTCACATCCATGCTTGGGATTGTTATATAAAGAAGCTCATCTCCTCAATGAAGGACAGGATATTTTGGAAAATGTTTCGCGTAAGCGGCTCTTGAAGAAAATAAGCCTTGCGACAACTGTGTCGCATAGAATGTAACCTTTCGCCATGTTTATTTTTTTTAATAAATATTACAAACCCAACCTTTTGTGGACTAGCCCGTGTACAGGTGAACCACGTTATCTCTTGTCTACTGTGTTTGCCTATGGTGTTCCTCAATGTGTCTTTGTGTATGAGTAATTATTTCTTTTCTTAAAAATGTTTAGGATTACTTTGATGTATACGATTCATTTAGAAGGTTGTTTTTTTATATGATGTATAATGCTAATATGTTCACCTTATGATTATGTTAATATTGTTGTCATTTAGGTCGTTTTCTTGGTATGATTAACTGATAAAAGAAGTACATGTTTCTTAAAAATGAATTAATAT
The DNA here is from genome assembly GCA_027924585.1 of Larix kaempferi. NCBI lineage: Eukaryota > Viridiplantae > Streptophyta > Pinopsida > Pinales > Pinaceae > Larix > Larix kaempferi. The sequence continues at coordinate 8,703,556 of BSBM01000259.1, read as the reverse complement.
CTTGAAGAGCATTTTATTAATATAACGAATAATTGAATGAATTGTTTAAATGAAGTTTGGGGCTTAAATACAGTGGTCTTGTTTCTTGGTCTATATCCTCAGGAAGGAAAGAGGTTTTGGTAAAAATGAAACTATTGTTATTTAAATTTTTTTTTTAAGGTTGTATCTTGTGCACACATATGAAGAGCTAGTTGGTTCAAAAAGAAGAATCCATGTCTTGAATTTAGAAGAGTTATGTATGTTAAAACATAGTGAAGTTTTTGTGTTTTTCTGCGAGATTAAAGAAATGGTTGACATTTCAAGTTAAGAATTGGATTATAGTTGAAAGTAAAATGTCTCTCTTATTTGCGCAAATATGACGGAAGATAGTACCTATTGCACATAAATTACATTTAAAGGATCTTTTTCATTGATTATCATGAAGACATTTATAACAGAAATAAAAGTCGCAAAGTTGTTATTATTTGTAAGCTGTAATTAAAGTAAGTAAACCCACACTTTATATTTCCGCATAGAAATTATTGGTATTTAGACCACTTAGGAAAATTTTAAATTTTGATGAAATATGGGGTCGTGACAGTTAACCATGGTTGACTATGGTAGACAATGGTTAGATTTGGTTGACTTTGGTTGACCATGGCTTACTTTGGTTGACTTTTGGTTGAGCGTGGTTGACTTTGGTTGATGATGGTTGAGTCTCGTTGACTATGGTGGACTTTGTTTGATTATTGTTAACCATGGTTGACTTTCATTGACCATGGTTCACAATCGTTGACGTTCGTTGACCATGGTTTAGTTTGGTTGACCATGGTTCACAATGGTTGATGTTTGTTGACCATGGTTTAATTTCGTTGACTTTGGTTGACCATGGTTGACAATGATTGCCTATGCTTGACCATGGTTGTTTATGGTTGACTTTGGTTGACAAATGGATGAATTTGGTTGAGTATGGTTGACCATGGTTAACTATGGTGGACCATCGTTGACCATTGTTGACTTTGGTTGACCTCGGTTGAGTTTAGTTTACAATTGTTAACTTTGGTGGACCATGCTTGACTTTGGTTGAATTTTGGTTGGCCATAGATAACTTTGGAAGACTATGGTTGACTATCGTTTACTTTGGTTGACTTTGGCTAGCTATGGTTGACTTCGAATAACCATGGTTAACTTTGGTAGACCATGGCTAACTATGGATGACTTTGGTTGACTTTTGTTAAGCATTGTTCACTTTGTTTGACCATGATTGACTATGGTTAACTTTGGTTTACAATGGTTGACTTTCGTTGACTTTCTTTGATCATGGTTTACTTTCGTTGATTATGGTTGAATTTGGATGCTCATGGTTGACTTGGTTGACCATGGTTGGCTTTTGTTGATCATGGTTGACTTTGGATGACCATGGTTGATTCTGGTTGGCTATGTTTGACTTTGGATGACCATGGTTGACTTTCGATTGACCATGGTTGACTTTAGTTACCATGGTTAGCTATGGTTGACTTTAGTTACCATAGTTAGCTATGATTGACTTTTGGTTGAATTTGGTTGACTATTATTGACATTGGTTGTCCATGGTTGACTTTTGGTTGGAAACGGTTGAGATTGGTTGACTTTTGGTTGGCCATGGTTGAGAGTTATCTTTAGGTTTCTTTAGATTGTTTAGTATTAAAATGAAAATCACTTTTAGCATTCTAAATGAGGAAATCTTTCGTTCTACCAACAATGGTGATATCAATGATCGATATTCCCTTCTTTGCATAGTACTTCCATTCTGCCGAGGTGTTGTAATCCTTATGCCTTCCATAATTTTTCACAGTGTTTCCAATTGCATCTACGCTCCTCTCCTGTATAAATCTCTGTTGGCACCTCAACAACCCACCTAAACTTCTAAGGATTCTTATGATATGTTAGGGGCTCCCATTCCAAAATTTTGTAAATAATATTGGGTTCTTCTAAATTGTTTGCATTGCTCTATTTTTTGTTCTATGTTTGACTCCTTGGATTATCTTTTATGACGTGATTTGGTGGTTTCCTTGATTTGAAGAGATGATTCAACGTTTAATCTCTTGATTCTATAACTCCACTCTCATAAGATTATGATTTGGTTGTTTGAGTGTCATTTGCATTTTTGGGGGCTTCTTGGTTGCTTAACGACATTTGCATGTTCTTCATTGAGCTTATTCAAGTTCATTTCATGTTTTGGATTGCTTAAATTGGATTGATTTAATGTTTCAGCAGTGTCATCAAGATTTTAAGTTTTCAAAACATAAATGAAATTATGAGTACTCTGGTGGATCAACATTATTTTATTTTCCTATTATGATCATAAATTTATACTTTTGCTAAAATACCAAATGGTTTAATTCATTTAACTTCTTAATTAGTTCAATTTATGTCTTGGAAGTAAGTCTTCAAAATATATATTTTGAATATTACAAAAGAGTTGATATTTTTTATTTGAGTAAAAATATTTTTTTTAATGAAGTTTTATTTCTATTTATTTTTTTCTCTTTTTGAAAACAAATTTGATTATTCTGAGAAAACAAATTATTTTAAATTTTATTATAAGATTTATTAAATTTAACTAAGTTTACTTTTGGTTTTACCATTTAATTTATATTTCCAATACATTTTCATACTATGTGATGCTAAAACTCATTATTATATTTTAATAGAAAATAACTTTAACATACTCTATAAAAAAAAATTATATTAAAAAGGAAATCATCATTAATTTTTATAATTAACACTTATTTGAAATTCAATTGTCTCCTCACAATTCTTCCTAATATATTGAATACATTAAATTTGCTCTCATCCTATCTACATTGATTTTAAGATTTAAAATTTTAAAAAGATTTTTAGATGGAATTTTATAACATTATGTGAGACCTAATATACATCTAGATTTTATCTTTCAAGAATCGTGGTTAATAACTATAAAAGCACAAAGATTTGGTTGTATAAGATTATGTCTTTATATTATTTTAAAAGGGAGAAATATGCCACCTAGCAAATAAAGTCATAACTTTGGAATTATTTCCATTAACTAAAAAATCAATGGATAAAATGCCAACCTGCATACCAACGAAATTTTCTTTTTCATGGATAGTGGTTAATGTTTTCTTCTTTTAATTGACTTGTCGTTTCTCTTGATATGCAGGAAAATTAATCCGTGTTCAGTATCGTGAAGTTCGTTGCCACATTCAATATTCATGTTGTGGTTAATGACATGAATTCATTCATTCAACGAAGACTTTCGATCAACATTACCTCTACTACGTGTTTGGATGACCTGCTTCTCAAAAACATCACTGGACTTCAAGGAGCAGCGATACACGCAAAAGAAAATATGTAGATTGTTACACAAAATGATGAAATTATTTGCCAACCTTGAGCACGCCAAGGAATGGATAGCGGTGCACCTGAAGAAGTCAGAACGAATTTCCGTGATGTGTTGTTATTCTCCCAGCACTCCGAACCATAAAATCGCCGAATCATAAAATCATGGATTTGATACATAAATTCACAGAGTTATTAATATGACTCCACCGATGTGTTGAGTAGATACCTCGTCGCTCTGTCATGTTATCACATCGCATAGAAAAAAAATGGAATGCTAAGGAGAACCATTGTCTCATATAAATGGTAGAAGTTAAGAATCTAACGTTACAAAGTAATAAGTGGCAACATGTGGGAGCCAGAAAAGGAGATAATTGAGCAGTTAATATTTGCTGGTAACAAGATCATATTTCCATCCAAAGATCGCGTCGTGAAAATATTGAAACTCGCGTGATAATGAAGAAGATCAAAACTTAGATACTAAATTCCTCAAGATTTCACCAGATAGAAAAAGAGAAGCCACATCATCAGATCAATAGATGAAGCATAGATCACTGAGTTCCTTGGACCATGAAACAAACCTCCAGGAAATATGTGACGGAGAATCCATGTGACAGGAATCTCGAATTTCCATACGGCTGAGATTGCAAAGTATTCCATCATTTATTTTGTTTTGATTTTAGTTTAAATTTGGTTTCATTATGTTGAAGTTTTATTTACATATTATTTGGATTTGTAATATATTTGTTTTTGTCAAGATTGCCATATTATAAATTCCACACATATTTGTTTTCTTTTGTCCAGATTGCCATATTATAAATTCCACATATATATATGAAAAATATTTAATATATCCATCATATATAAATGCTTTACCAGAAATATAACAGAGTATGATATTTAGATGAAATATATCTATGAAGTATTCCCAATAGTGTTCAACACTGCAGATGCAGAACACCAGGTAAAGGTTGCAGCAACACCAGGTGAAGATTGCGGCGAGGGCTATGGTGATTTCTGTATGGTATACAAAATTTCAATAAGAGCCCTTAATGAAATCACTATTCCATAATTTGGTTATGGAGATAATTACATTCTCACTGACTTAACACTGTGTGAAAGACAATAAGGGGCCATAACAGTATGATGGCTCAGTACAATTATTATATTATGAATTTGTAACAAACTATGCCGATGCCGCTGTATTTATAGCTGCCTCTGATCTTGCTCATATCTGCATGTCCTTCTTCTTTCCCCAGAGCAGTGTATAAAGACCCGCCACAACCAAAACTCCTCCTATGGCATTGCTGTGTACCCTCCTTTATGTCCGCTCTTTTTAGGCTGTGTACCCTCCTTTACCGTTGGTGTCCTGAATGATTCCGCTTGACGAAATGCAAGCCCCTCCCAGTGAGCCCGTGGGAGCTGAGGTCGCCCGGGGATCATCACCTGAGACTCGAACTCTTGACCAACAGGGAAAAACTGTCGAGTTATTCTGTTCGGACATCCTGATCCTCCATTGCTAACCTCATTACTTGTCTCGGTGAAATTGATTTTCATAATATTACTGAAATAAAACCCAAAGAGCTTAGCATTTATAACTTGGACTTCAGATCACGGGCCACTGACGTTCTCCTCTTCACATCTTGCATCCATCTCTGCGTGTTCAGAGAGACAAGCCTGGCCCATGGAGTACTCCTCACAATCAACAAACAGCCCAGTATTGGCAATCGCCATCCTTCCATCCCAGGCAACGGCGTCCTTCTGCAATAATATGGACAGGGCCATAGAGATATAAATCACAATATGTAATAAGAGTAATACATATTGTATAATAACAGTAATACCGATTGTTGGGACTACATAAAACTCATAAAAACGAATTCCCATTCATAAAAACATTCAAAAGCATTCATAAAATAACCATTTCTGCACCTTAAAGCTGATATTCCTGGTTCTACCAGCACTGTGACAGAAGCACTGTGGTATGTACGCAGCTGCTGTCCCGTTGGGTCGAGGTCACTCGCTCTGTTGTGCCATTCAATCACTGTGAATTCTTTCCCAGCGCCTTGAAATGTAATGTAGGGCTTTGTTGCACGTACTATCACTTTCCCCCTGCACAACAAAAATGAGCATACACTTGTTTTACGAATGTTTAACCTAATAACTAATTTAATTTCTCAATAGAAATATTCAAGATTTGGTCATGGTTGAACGATTAACCTCCACGATTGAACCGAAACGATCTACCTTTCTTGCCCCACTTGGAAAGAATTCCATTCAGAAAAAAGAAAAAAAAACATTGGGTTAGTAATCCACGCACAACAAATCCCAGCCGTTTAATATGTGTGTTAGACGAATTTCTTTGAAGATATATGCCCGATGAGTAAATATCCACCACCCATCCATCCTTAATTAGGGATTAAAAGGCTCCAGTGGCCTTCTACTACAATTCAAAAATTAGCTTTCTACCAGTTTCTTTGCCGGTTTTATATGCTTCACAACAACAATTCTTCATATTGGACGGTTTCATCATGAACTATGGAAAACTCTTTTTCAACTTCTTCTCTTTCCTCAACTACTGATTGAACTCTTCACAAATTCTCCTTAGGGTTCACAACTCATTTACGGCTTTCCTTCAACCATTTCTTCAACAACAATTTTAGTGTGCGATTTGATGGGCAATAGCTCTTAAAACTCTTAGTGAACCAACATTTCACTTCCCCTGGGCTAGCAACTCTGTCTTCAACTGACAAGATTAAGACATGGGCTATCAATTCTGTTTTCAACTGACAAGATTAAGACAGACTTCTTCAAGTCATAGGTTTTTTTATTATTGAAACTGACTTTGACTTAGCTTCTAGCAGTGGCTTTAGCCAACCAGCTTACTCATCACAAGCTGATCTCAAAGCACAACTCCCTTTTTCTTCCTTTTTTCTTTAGAGTGGAGAATCTACTCTCTCCTCTCCTATTTTTAAAGCTTTAGAGTGGAGAATCTACTCTCCTCTCCTATTTCTAAAGAGTCTTGATGCCTGCTTTCTTGCTGAAGATTAATACCTGGAATCTTGTTCCCATATCTAGGAGGAGGCTTCGATTCACTTCCTACTTGCAGAGTTAACCTGTTATGATACCATGGCAAAATTTATAGAGCAAGAAGTAAAGAATATAAACATCATAGTACATGGAGAATTCCATGCTCTTCTACATTCAAAATAGATTAAAATTTAGTTGCATCACTTACATTAACCTAATTAATCCCTAACTAACACTTCACTTCACATAGGATTAACTAAAATGAGGAGATTACATTAAGTAAGAATTGATCCCCCAAGGGGTCATAGTATAAGAGGGTATGGTTAAAAATCCTGACCCAGTAGAAGGCCCCTACCTTTTGATAGGATTTGTAGACCTAATGCAAGGGCAAACACCTACGATCCCAAGCACAAAGACAAGTCACAGCCGCTAGGCTAGGTTAAGCAAGAGAGATAATTTCCTACTGCCGCAACCTTGAGCAATATATAAGTCCCCAAAATGCCTTCCTTAAATGATTCAAGGTGACCTTTTATATTTTGTGTCTCCCCAAAGGTTTGTTGGGATGGATTAATGGGTTCGCATGAGTGTAGCATAGTTACAATATAAATAACCCATGTGAGGAAGGCAACTTATTGTTCAAAGGCAACAAGTTGATCTTAGATAGAAGCAATGCAGCTCTATCGGTATAGATTGAATGGCATTCCCTTCTGTCCTTGAGAACCTTAGTGAGGGAGTTTGGGTAGTTATAACAATAAATCTAAGGATAGTTCAAAAATGAGTGTTGCAAACCTTGTCAAATGTGAAGGTCTGATCTATTTGCATGCTCGCTAAACAGATAAACAATAACTTATTGTCTCCGTTCATTACAAAATATCACTTGGGAAATTTACCTCATTGAACTACTTGGAATAAAAGATACATGTCTAATTTAAAACCTTAATCCAGAATTTTCTCATGGGCATTCTTATTAACAAATAACTTAAAACAGTTCAAGTGCATATAAGTAGTGATCCATTTCATTGAACTACCTGAAATATGGGCAAATAATAGTATTAGACTTTTGGTTTAATATGTATTTCATCATCCAACTCTCATCATCCATCTCAAGAGAAGAAATAAAGCAATTCTCTCACAACATTATCCAATTAAATATGAATTATACAGACCATAAATCAAATACATCTCAACATAACAAATAAAACAATATTTTCAACACATTGTCCAATTAAATATGAACAATACAGAAGCAAGCAAATGAACAATCCATCTCACCTTAATAGAACAAATAAAACAATACGTTCAACACATTGTCCAATCAAATATGAACAACACATACCATAAAGCAAATGAATAGTCCATCTCATCTCAACATAACAAATAAAACAATACTTTAGCACATTGTCCAATTAAATATGAACGATATTGACCATAAAGCAAATGAATAGTCTTTCTTATTTCAAGAGAAGAAATAAAACAATACTTTCATCACATTATCCAATAAAATATGAACAATATAGACTAGATGAAGAGTCCATATCATTTCAAAGCAAGATAAACAATCCATCTCATCTCAACATAACAAATAAAACATAAATTCAACACATTATCCAACTGCATATGAACATTACAAACCAAAAAGCAAATGAACAATCCATCTCATCTCAACAGAACAAATAAAACAATACTTTCCGTATATTATCCAATTGAAAATAAACATTGTAGACTAGAAATCAAATTAATGGTCCATCTCATCTCAACAAAACAAATAAAAAATACTTTCAACATATTATACAATTGAATATGAATATGAACCTTACAAACCATAAAGCAAATGAACAGTGCATCGCATCTCAATAGAACAAATAAAAGAATACTTCCAACACATTATCTAATGGAATATCAACATTAGAGAATATAAAAAAAATGAATAGACTATCTCATCTCAGCTAAACAAACAAAACGATACTTTTAACAAATTCACATTTGGTCAAAAGATATTGGATAGCCTAGCATACAAAGAGTTGTAGCATAATAGTTTCAATTAGATTTCAAACTTAAAAGAGTTTCTATTAAATTTCAAACCTAAACGTGTAAAAATAAATATGAACAATATAGACAATAATCAAATGAGCAGTCCATCTAATCTCGACATAACAAATAAAACAATACTTTCGACACATTGTCCAATTGAATATGAATACCACAGACTATAAAACAAATGGATAGATCATCTCAACATAACAAATAAAACAATACTTTCAGCACATTATTCAATTAAATATGAACACTACAGACAAAGTCAGTCTCATCTCATCTCATCCCATCTCAACTCAACAGAACAACCATACCTTCAACACATTATCGAATTGAATATGAACATTACAGACCAGAAAGTAAATGAACAATCCATCTCATCTTAACATAACAAAGAAAACAATAATTTTAACACATGATACAATTGAATATGAATATTACAGACCATAAAGCAAATGAGTAGTCCATCTCATCTCAACATATCAAATAAAACAATAATTTCAACACATTATCCAATTCAATGTGAACATTACAAACCAGTAAGCAAATAAACAGTCAAACTCATCTCAACATAGCATATAAAACAATACTTTCAACACATTATCTAATTGACTATGAACATTACAAACAAGAAAGTAAATAAACAGTCTATCTCATCTCAACAGAAAAAATAAAACATTACATACCAAAAAGCAAAGGAAGAGTCCATCTCATCTCAATTGAACAAATAAAACAATACTCTCAACACATATACATTAGGTCAAAAGAGACTAGATAACCTTGATAGAAAGAGTTGTACCATAATAGTTTCAATTATATTTAGAACCTAAATATGTAAAAATAAATACCTAACACAATAGTCTTGAAATTTATCCAATAAATTAAAAAAAAACAAAAACAGAAAGACTGCAATGTCCTTAGATTTGTATATGAACTAAACATCTAACCTACAAGATGCAATATTGACCATTGCTCCTTCCTTAGATTTGTATATGAACTAAACATATAACCTACAAGATGCAATATTGACCATTGCTCCTTCCTTAACAATAGGTGTAAAATGCAAAGTTGATGAAAAATGTCTGGATGAGTTGGAGACAAAAGTCCAGGTAGGAAGACAATAAGAATACCTGCCATTAAAAAATAGAAGATATTAAAAACTGGAAAAAAATTCTATACAACTCTCCCAATTCACATGCATCAGAAAATATCTCCTTAACTCGTTAAAACTCTCGCAATATATTTAAAATTTAGGATTTTATGGCCAAACCTTACCAAAATCGATGAGGAGATAGCTGCATTATTAGTAATATACTAAGACTGAGAGCAAGCTATAAACTGGCGCTAGAATTCAAGGTCTCCAATCCGAACGGCGTCTTTAATTGCACTATGAATTATTACAAGTATTAATTTATAAGTATATTAATTTATATAGACCTAAATGAGTTAAAAAAAAATAAAAATACCCAAACATTCAATGATATAAGAAAGTACCAACCTGTTTAGCTGCTGCCATATTACTGTTCAAGGTTCAGGGTATATATCTTAATATATCTACTTGTCCGCTGTCTCGTTCCAAATACTCCTTATCGATCAAGGCTTCAATTCGCTTCTTAATTTCTTCAATTTCTGGGTTGAATGTCCTTCCAACTCGCTGGGCGCATTCAGTCACCAGATCTTTATAACTTAAAACTTTATGTTCTTTCATAATGCGCACAATTGATGCATCAATAGCATAATTTCTATCAAACATCTATCCCTACAAATATACTCAGTACCATTTGTCTTCTCATCCAGCAATGGCATTGGTTTCGGAATTTTTACCTTCCCTGTTCTATCTGTAAAATTAAAATTGATTTCGAAATAATCAGTTGTACCTATAGTGGTTGTATCTGGATTCTTAAGAAGAATTTTGTACTTGTCACAGGCCAGGGAATATAACAGTCCGACGGCTTCTTCGTCAGACAAATTCAAGTGAGTCCTGACGTCCGAATAGCTCAACTTCTCTGAAGCATTGAACAACAATAATATTGCTGCTTGGTTAGTTGTTGCTATAATTTCTATAGGCCCTGCACCAAACTTACCAGTTATATTACAGGTTCCCAAGGAATATATCCATGTAAGTTTTCTAGGTTTGGCTTCTGTGGAATAAAAATCTTTGAACACTTCCACACATCTAACCATCTCTGCAGGTAGATTAATCTCAGAACTCTTGTATGTTGGCCAAATTCCGGTTCTCAAAACAGTTACATTAAACTCTATTCCAAGATGGATATTTTTATTATCATGAAGATATACTTGGAATCCACTCTGGCTTTGCAGTGATCTTCTCAAATCTTCAAGCATGTCCCCCATCTTCAATGTCAATTGGCCATCAGTACATTTCTGCATCAACTTTGACAATGTGCTCTGCTCAATTGACAATGTGCTCTGCTCAAGATCAACATTTTCACTTCTGTCGATCAGAACTCTACGAGTGAGTTTTTCTCTGTACAAATCAGCAAACATATATTTATCACTGAGATACTCTACAAATTCCACCACATTTTTAATTAGATTATCACGAATTATGTTAGAGCCATCATTTTCAAGTACACTATCACATAATGTAGCAAGCCATTCTGCACTAGTAGTTTCTCCAATTACTTTATTGCAGGACAACTCAAATGCTTCTCTTAATGCGCTGGAAAAAATAGTTTTGCGCTGAAAAAGATCTGCAGCATATTTCACATGCTTATCACGTAACTCTATAACCTTCCCCACAAATGAAGCCACTTCTTGCAGCAATATAATTTTATCCAATCTTTGTGAGTCATGCAGCATCACAGCATCTTCAGCCTGTTTAACAAGTGGAGTTACTTCACCAATAACATACTGCTTAAAAATATCTGCAATTGACTCCCATCCATTAGGTATCCTATCAAAGAGCCCGTGCATCATCAAAATATCGTCCTTCCTGTGGTCCCTGAGCAAAGCAAGGCAGCCTGAATGCTGATTCTGCAGAAAATGTGTCATATAACAGGAAAGGAGTCCATTTTCTACTTTGTCTAATACCTTCTGCTCGCTCCTCCCATGCGAATACCTGGCAACTCTGTCCCTTTCGCTTATCAGACATTCTTCAACCTTTGACATGTAGTCCGCATAGGAATGTTCTAAAATCCATGAAGCAGCCTCCCGAGAATAGTAAGCTCCGGTATGTTCCAACATGGCCACTTCAAAATCATTCGTATAGAAATCCATGTCAACCTCCACAAAAATGGCCACAACATCTTTCAACAGAGTGCCATTAGTTTGCACTCCTTCACGCTCTCGATCAATAAGAGCAATCACTGCATCCTTCACATTGACTCGCATTACGCGAAAGACCATGTCTCGGAAGTACATGATTCCCACTTCTCTAAGTGAAGGAAGGGAGCGTCTGACAGTAAAATAGCAATCCAAATATTGAAAGAAGAGATTCATCCGACGCAGCATGGCTTTGTGAATCTTCCAGCGTTTGACCAGCTCTCTCAACATCGACTGATCATCAATCTGTTCATCCCTTAAAGCCGGTAAAACCATTGAATTGATGTACTCTCTGATGCAATCCGTAGATCTGGCATAGATAATTTGCTCTTTATCCTCATGCAATCCGTAGATCTGGCACATGTTGTGGACAATAGTATAAACAACCGAGCACAGGTCCGCAGTCATCGGACAGTTGAGATCTCCCACTTCCAACATGCGTCTTAACTGCAGAATAGCTTTATGAATAAAAGCCCAACCTTCTTCCACCTCAATGTTGGCCTTTTTTGCGATAGCCAATCCTTCTTCCAGGTTTAAGATATTGCCATCGTTCATTGTCCTTTTTTCAACTAAACCCAACTGTTTCTGTAAAAAGTAAAACTTCGAACACTCCAGGGAGCAGCCCGCAACACAGAACAACACACAGAACAGCCCGCAGCCCGCAACACAGAACAACCCGCAGCCAGCAACACAGAACAACACACAGAACGCTTTTTGATAAATTCTTGAACCAATTTATGTATTTATACTGATTACTACTTAACGAATTTCAAGGGTTTTGGGGGTGTTTTTGAAATTTAGTTGGAATTATGGAGAATTTTAGGGACAGGAGTTAATATTTTATGTGGTAGTGAGTTTAAAAAAAAACTAACGGCTAGTTATATTTTAAATATAACCTGTGCTTTGACCCAAGTTTTGAGAGAATTCACATCATATTTTACATTAATTAAAAATATATATATATATTTTTTTAATTAATTGATTATTAAATTAAAATTAAGCCGTAGTAATGGGAAATTATTAATTTTAATTAGGTAAAAGTATTAATTATATCTATTTAGATTTTGAAAAAATATTAATTTTCATATATATATATATATATATTTTAATAAATTATATTTTTGATAATATAGTTATATTTTTAACTAAATAATTATATTATTTGAAATGAGAATTAAAACAAAAAAAAATACCATACAAAATGTATTTTCATTATTATTTTTTTTGCACGAATCTTCCTATCTTGCACGAGTGACTTGTGGTCTAATAAATCGTGACCCGACTTGTGGTCTAATAAATCGTGACCCACGAGCATCTAAGCCATCAAAATCACCCGGGGATTGCACCCACGCTAGACCACACCCACCCTTAGCATTTGACAATACAGTTATACTTTTGACTAAATAATTATATGATTTGAAATGAGAATTGAAGCCAAAAAAGAACAATATAAAATATATTTTCATTCAAATTTTTATTTTTTTTCCCACGATTCTCCCTACCTTGCATGAGTGGCCTTTGGTGTAATAAATTGTGGCCCACGGGTATCTAAGCCGTCAAAATAAACTGGGGATTGCAACCAACCTAGACAACACCAACCCTTAGCATGACTAGAATTTTTTGGTGTCTCCTCCCACCACAACAGAGTTTCGAACCTTGCAACACCTAACAAACAAAACCCCTCGAATACCATGGTAGTGGAACTTGACTTATTTCTGTCAAAAAATTCAAAATCATATTCCACATTAATTAAAAACATATAATTTCTTTATAGTTAAAAAATAAAATATGAATAAACAAATTTAAATGTTTATAATTGTAATACATTAAAATTTATATTTAATATTTAATGAAAGACGTTAAATTGTTTTATAGTTAGTGAAATATTCACTCATTTATTATGCATATAAATTTAGTGGGTTTCTTATAATTTTCCACCTAGAATGGTTGAGATGCAGATATACATTGTTGAAATTGCAAAATTGGGTGCCTAAGGCTTTTGGAGGACGTTGTATCCATTTCTGCAATAAAAAAGTTGCAATTTGAACAACGAAAAATTTACGATTTTAACAAAGATTTATGGCCAAATTACTTCAAAAATGACCGAGATAGTCCAAAACGTAGAACAGTTAACCAATTCCTTAATCAAATAACTATCGATTATGATGCCTTGGTGTTTTAAATAACAATATTCCCCCAAAAGAAGTTATAACTAATCTATAGAAAATATGAGTTTATTTTAATTTTAAACTAATTCCAAATGATGTATATTGAACTTATTTTCCCTCGTCTACAAGAAAAAAGACCCGTAAGGGTCCACAACATGTCACTTGGTGTAGGGTCAATCTCTCTGCTCATTATACGTTGAAGTGAATAAAATTGTTAACACAAAAAAATTGACCACACACCAAATGACATGTTGTGGACCCTTATTTCCAAAGAATAATCCCATTTGTGCATAAAAACCCAAAAAACCCATTTCTCCTAAGTTCTAAACCCCCTTTGGACAACCTCCACCAAAATAGGGAATCTCCGCTAAAAATGAGGTGTCCACCAAAATAAGGGGGTTGTCTCGACAAATACACAGTCCCACCTCAATTCAAAATTTACCAGCAGTCAAATTCAAAAAGGGAAAACCGCAAGTGGTTATAGGGTTACAAAACCCTAAACCACAACATATATGTAATAACCCCCCCCCCCCCCCCCCCCCCCGTTTGATAGAAATGATTTGATAACCTACCATTTCGAAGCTCTCCCATCTTTGGTACCATTTTTACCATCCTCCATTATTCCAATCACACACACCTCCACCATCAATATCCCACTTTGCAATTCCCCTTGGCTGGTTGAGCACCCTTGGCTCCCTCCTACCATTCGGGTTGATATACTATATCTCCTTGAGATCGATGGCCATTCAAAGGACGGAACCATCAATGAAGGATTCCTAGATTCTCGGCCACAAGGGCCCATATGCCTAGAGAGGTAACTCTATCCATGTAAATCCATTTATTATAAATAATAAATAATTATTCTTTTGTAGACATGGTTTATTGATGTGAATGGAAGGAATTTATTGTGTGTGCTTTGGTTTTCATTGCAGTAGATGTTTTACCAATCATATTTACTATTGAGTTTTTGCATGTTAGTATTTGTATTCACGGATCATAATCCATTCTACCTTAGGTTATATTCCCATTTGTATAGTTTAGTTCTCAGTTTATCGCTCTTTACCCAAATTTACTGCACATCCTTCACACATAGAGCCGCGAGAGATATCATCTTGCATGCTCTCTACCTCGGCTTCCTCAAGCTCGTATATCGCCCATTTTCACCTGTCGGAGTGAAAAAGCACATACAACAGAACTAGCGACCATACTGGGTCGATCCCTATAGATTTGTGGTTAATTTTTTTTATCTTTGTTTGAATGTGTTTTATTGTATATTTTTTTCTTGTTAGATCTCTTAGTTAAAGTGTTTATGAGTATTGTTAGTCCCCTAGTTGAACTCTGGCCTGCAAAACTAGCATACTCCAATCCTCAGACCCCTTGCAAAGCCTTTTTTTTTAGTTGTCTTTCAATTTTTTCAAACCCAGTTCTCGAGTGGCAGTTGTCTATGAGTTAAGTGCGCCCTAGGGTGCCCTTTTTTCCTAGTTAAGAGCGCTCCTTCCCCCACAAAAGGTGCGCTCCAGACCCGTACCTCTCTGTTTTTGTTGTACTCATGTTTTTTCATAGTGTGCACCCCACAACGCCTCTGTCCTTCAGGAAAAAGCACTTTGAGACTGACATTTAATCCTCTAATCCCTCCCGCAGGGGTGTAGCTCAACCGATGTTTCGCTTGATATGAAGGAAATGTTGTAAATGGAGGTCACGAGTTCAAATCACCCCAGCTTATCCGTGCTCCATGCTTGCGGGCTGTGTGGGTGCACCTAGGGGTATAGTGGTAGTGGACAGGATTGGATCCCTGGACCCCGTGTCACACGAGTACCAGCCCCTTCCTAGTTGCTGATTCCCCTAGTTTAAAAAACAAAAACCTCTAAGCCCTTTATTTGTCCCATTTCAAGATTTGGTTGACTGTTTGGTTGCATATTTGACTTATTGCAGCATGGTTTTTACTATCTCTGCTTGTTCATTTCAGCATGATCAGTCTCTCTTATTGATTCCTAACAGTATATTTCAGTTTGAAATAAAATAATTTCAATTCAATTTGTTTCAAGTTATTAGTACTCTTCATTTCTTGCTCATCTAACATAGTTATACACACCACTTGTGCACCCAATCACACCCTAAAGATCAAAGTGAGACCAAATTTTTTAACTTAACAAAAATATAACCCCACTTGGGGACCAAAAATAATCTTATAGCTAGGTACGGCACTAGGAGTAGGCATCCAAATAACCCTCATTTTCCACTTTACACATGAAACTTAGCAGTTCTCTATTTGGGAGCCAAAATCCCCTAGTACTTTTTGGCATGGTTAAAGGATGATTTGTCGGAAAGGCCTCTCCCTTAGGAGGAAAAGTCATGAGATTGGTTCCAGAAGGCTAAGTGGAATGCCGCTCTCCACTTAGTTCTAAAGGACACCTGATCGTAATCCTCACTACATTACCAGGACTCCATACGAGGGGTATAACAACCAAAGGGATGAAACGACGAATTCTCTTTCTGGACGTGTCATGAACGGGGTAGCCTACTGGTCGTTCTTCTAGGGATTTTTTACCCGGGATCCCTCTCAGTATAGGGATATCCCTCATCCATTCAACTCTCCATTCTGTATTCTCTAACTGCAGATTTCATCACCCTGCAGGGGATACGATTTGCGTGAGATTCCATATCTTTTAGTTAGGTCTTTGCATGCTCTGATACCCCTCAGGTTAGTGAGTATTTTTCATTTTTAGGTAGTTCTTATTGTTGGAATTTTGGCAACTCCTTGCCACTCTTCTGCTGTGACACGCGATCGCAATAGAGTTTTAAAGTTTGTGGTTGTCCTAAGCACCACATTGTTGAAAGATCTCCTTCTACACACATGGAGGAAGTTGCAATTTTGAGCACTTTTATTTAATGTCCTCTACACTCACGACACCAGTCATCATTGATGCCCTGAGATACTCTCATAGACTATGGGGGAAGTCCCCACAACACGGTCCATTAGACCCCAGTCTCCACGCTACCTTGAGGCACACATTTTCATCATCGGATATTCATCCCAACGCACCTTATTTCAAATATGATTCTAAATTAGACTAACACATACCTACAACACTATCTAGCCCCATGGTCAGCATGAAACCCAACCTGTTCTATGGAGGAATTGTTGGTGGCGGACACCGTAGCAGACCTATCGCCACTACATCATCTATCACGACCGTGGGATCCACGGGACCCTATATCCCTGC
The DNA here is from genome assembly GCA_027924585.1 of Larix kaempferi. Classification (NCBI taxonomy): domain Eukaryota; kingdom Viridiplantae; phylum Streptophyta; class Pinopsida; order Pinales; family Pinaceae; genus Larix; species Larix kaempferi. The sequence continues at coordinate 8,686,476 of BSBM01000259.1, read as the reverse complement.
TTCCACAGGACCTACCCCTGGAACCACTGTGTATCCAACCACTCCATCCATACCCATAGGTAGCGGTCTCGTCCCAACAACCACAACGCCCCCGGTTACTGGCACGACCCTTGGGAGCACCACCAATTCCTTTCAGATCCCTCCCCCCATATAGGTAGTTTGATTCGGATTTATGTGGGAACGAAATGAAAGAGCGGATACAGAATCAAATACAAAGATATATTGCAAATAACATAGTGATACAGTAAACACACATTCTATTAAATAGGGAAAATAGAACAGAGTGTAAATAGAATAGCTAGAATAGTGGTAGCTATCTCTGAGAAGTGATGTGGCCGCTATGCTCATTTGTGCCAAGATGATTACAAAGAGAGGCCGAAAGGGCCTATTTATCATAATAATGAGGGAAAGAATCCCAAACATCCAAAAACCTAACCCTAGAACATGAGCCGTCATTAAGTTTGTGGCCCCAAGGGGGTTAGTTGAACACTGAACTTCCTGGGGTCAGAAGTTTTGCATACGATCTCCATTTGGGGTGCTCGATAGCCCGTTGGAAAGGTATATCCGAGTTTTACAATTTTCAAATGGAGTTAAATGTAATATATTGGCAACCATTTGGCCCCCCAAATCACCAAAAAAGGTCGTTTGGTTCCTCAAAACGGACCCGAAAGTTTAGGACCCGAAAAACCATAGAAACATTACTAGAAAATTGGAAAAATGGGAAACTGTTTTGAGCCAGTGGAATAGGTGGGTGGCCACCGATATCCATCTGGATCAATCCTCCCCCCTTAGGAAGCAATGCTCTCCATTACGTCAAATCCCTTATCATATGTCGAGCTGTGTGTCGAGTTGAGCTCCTGGTGCGACATTTCCTAAAGTGGAAAGGTTGCCTTAGTTTAACATCTTCAGAGGGCTATAATTGTTGTTGAATAGTTTTGGTTGTTGTCGTATCCTTGGTCTGCAACAGTGTGGATGGTTTCTTTTTGTAGGATCACCTTGAATGCGTGGCTTTGCACTGTAGAGGTACCCGAATAGGCGATGCTACACTAACCTTGTGTTCTTGTTTCTGCTGAGTAGAAGGATAATGTGCACAGGTTGTGGATGTCTCTGCGATCTGATGTTCTTCTTTAGCAACAATTTTCAATAGGGAAAATTTTTCAGTGTGGGAGATTATCTTCCTTCCCTTCTTGGTTGGGGTAGGTGCAACTATCTCTGGTATCCAATAGAGTTGTCCTCCCAAAGTGACAGTGACACTGCGAGGTCGTGATTCATATAGAGCATGACGCTTCCACATATATGGTTGTCCTAAAAGAACATCACATACTTCAGGTGGGGCCACATCACACAATACCTCATCTTTGAAGGGCTTGATGCCATATGGTAGGCGACATTGGTGACTGACACGGATCCCTCATCCTTGGCTTAGCCATCCAATGGTGTATGGTTGTGGGTGTGGTGTTATTGGTAGCTCCAATTTCTTGATCACTTGTGCTGATATCAGGTTCTTTTGGATGCCTCTGTCCACAACAAAGTGTAGGGGAATACCCTTCACCCACATCTGTTAGTGGAAAAGGTGCTCCTCTGCATCCGACTCTTCAGGTTCCTCTGGTTGAATCTATGTGGTGGCAACAATGCCACTGGGTTCTGCACCAATGATCTGCTCCCCTTTCCGCGCGACTGTGAAATTGGGTTCTAAGTCAGAAAGGGTAAAGATAAGTATTTTTCAAACATCGCTTTTCCTTTACAAAATTAGAAGCAAGGTATGATCTTTGTCGTAAGTTCTCCCTGCCAGATAAAAGGTATAGATACTCACATGATTGAATGACATCACAGAATGTAATATTTAGTTGAAATTATTTCAATAAATGCGAAACGTAATGATCCTTGTATTATGATTGACTAACCTTGTTAAGGAAAATAGAAGTAACATCATATTTCTGGTTGATTCATAGTCCATTGCTAAAGTACTAATCTAAAAGAAATAAATAGGCTAAGAAAAATGTTGTGAAAGATGTCAAGTAATAAGTGATTTCAAAATTTGCACAGAAGTATCCTGTAAATTCTACATTTTCGTTGTTGATATTCTATTTTTCTATCAAAGATTAATAAGTGCATTACCTATGAGCATCACTAAGTTAAAAGTATAATTTCATTAGTATGCTCCTAAGAAGTAAGTTGGTTTGAGTTAGCGAATTCATTTGAACATTTTCAATTTTGATAGATACTTAGTAATGAGAATACTTCGTTGTTACGACAGTTTCATGGAATGCTACATCAAAAAAATATAGCCTCATTTAAATGTTATAGAATGTAAATGAAGTTGTAGTTACACTTAGCGAAATAAAAGTTGATTCTCAAATATCAATGTTAGAATATATATCATTTTACTTAGGTTTGTTTAGTACAAAGTACTTGTTGAATTTCTTTCATACAACCAATAGTGTGGAGTTGCCTAAGTAATTATTACCCTCGAGTATTGATAGCCAGAATAAATTTAACATACTAGGTTACCAATTATAGTTAAAGATATGAACGAATTCATGTGGCTGATGCGTTTCGATAATAATTTTCGAAAAATCGTCATTTTATTACTTAAACCTAAACGGTATTTCATTTATAACTTCTTATCATTATTGAGTTTTAAGGATAAAATTGGGTATTAATATTTCCAAGCAATGTTCCTAATGGTTAAATTAAACCTTATTTTAGGAATGCGTTATGATAGACTCCTCTAGAGTAAGTTATATTTTCTAACAAGGATTAATGAGTATCTTGTTGATAGTTTGAAGAAAAGAATACTAATCTTGTTGACGGAGCATGGAAGCTTTTAAAAAAAAAAAAAAAAAACTTTGGATGATAAGTCTCAATTCGAAGTGAATCTATATGTAACTAAATACTAACATGTTTTCAACAGGTTTGATCTCAGACTCACATTGAGGAAGTTGAAGAGTTTACATCGAAATAAAGTGAAGATGAGGCACAAGTAAATTGAGTGAGCATGCGTATAATGATATGGAACTAATGTGTCCAGTAGTTGAACAATTGAATCAAATAAATTTTTCTTTATACTAACATTTCAGGAAGGGATCTTAATATCGATTGATAATGTGATCAAGAAGGAACGTTGATTATAAAATCACTTATACAAATGAGTTGATCTGAATCGCTCAAAAAAAAGTAATGGATTACTTTCAGTGGTAAGACTTATGACTGATGATGTGGAAATATTTTCATATACTATTGTCATTATTATATCGCATATGGCTTACAAGAAATAATAAATGTTTGTTACCAAGAAATATTTCCTGGACTCAAATGAGAAGGTTTGAGGGGAAAAGGATGATTTTCTGGACTCAGGCAGAGGGGACAACATCATGAACTCAATAACTAGCTTGTTCTTATGGGACAACTTACCCTTATTTGTGGTCATGTTCCCCACGGAAGTGGATCAGAGAAGGCGGGGTACTCGTTGAATGTTATACTGACCTAGAAGTTCTAGGAAAACTTTATATCCATCGAATTGAGCAGAGGAAGGGCTCACAATTTTTCCTTGTGTTCTTAGAACTGAGCACACAAGAGGTTCTCTGAGGAGTAACATTTACTTGTCATTTTTTGTATGCACACAATAAATTCGATGAGGAGGGGAGCTATGTTATGAGGTATATTGTAAGATTGTCATGCTTCGCAGAAGTATTCCTGATGATTTTGCAGAGGACTCATGTTATGTACACAAGTCTTCATGATTGCTAGGATACATAAGAGTTTTGTATGCAAGTCTCCATGATTGCTGAAGTACAAAGAGATTTGAAGATCACAAAGTTTTGTTGAGAGAATTGTTTTATGGTATAAACAAATGATAATGATTTGTCTTATAGCTAGATTATGAGATATATTTATGCATGAATAATATGAATGCTAAATACACAAATATTTCCTCAAGGAAGAGAAAGAATGATGAACATTTACTCATTTGAAAATTATACTCATGATATATGAAAGAACGTTGGAAGATCTTCTATGATCTATGTAATGTGCATGATATAAGTGATAAGAGTTTGCGGAAAATCGGAAAAATGTGAAGACGACCAAAGCATAAGAATTTAAGTAAGCAAAAGATGGGAATGGATGCAAAAGGAAAACCATTGAACACCGAGGATGGTGTTATATTTAAGGGGTGGAGTGTGTAACATCCCTCAGATTCGACCCTTATTGTTATTATAATTGTAAATATAATGATGATTGTATACAGGCCCTGGTGAGGAGCTCAAGTCCAAGGCCCCACCAGTGGACTTTGGGAGTATTGTTACTTTATTTTCCTCTTCATAAGTGTTGTGTTAGACCAGGAGATTTAAGTTTGACATATTTTAGACGACGGACACCTCGAAAATATTTAGAGTAAGTTTTACGGGTAAAAACCTACAAGTCATAAGTGTCGTCGTCAAAGGATGGGGAAGACAATTACTTGTCTTAATCTTTCAATAAGTTATAGAGCTTATGTATAGAGTTAGCATACAGATAACTTGGACTAAATAATCCCGAGTAAACCTAAGACAATTCATAAAATTGAGACACCCAACATCGATGAAACGAAATAGGTTAGACATCTTTCAAATACTACTTTTTATCTTATTAAAAATATCACTTCTAGGACACCACACACACACACACACACACACACACACACACACACATATAGATATATATATATATGTATATATATATATATATATATATATATATGTGTGTGTGTGTGTGTGAAATCCTACAAAATAGTGGTGATAATGAATAACTAGAAATAATGCATACACAGGTATGTCAAGAATACATTTAATTATTGAAGTTACATGATAAAGAGCTTATATAGATTATAGTATAAATTACTATAATAATTATAAATACTTTTTAGGAAGGATAATGGTGATTTTGCATATATTTATTTATTATATAGGATCCACCATACATATATGAAAGATGATACATATAATACATTATATAAATGCTATATATATAAGAGAAACCAAAATGAACTTGAGCTAAAACATTTGATGAGCATATATTGGATAATAAGAATTATTATAAATTATCCTCCGAAAAATGTAATAATATACATGATTTTATCCTAAAAATATGTGTGGATAAGATCCAACACATACATGAAAACAACTAAGAATAATTATAAGTTGGTAAACAAATCTAGGAATAAAATTATCTCCAAAAGAAATTTATGTTGTAAAAGGATTTATATTATGGTCATAAATATAAAGTTGTTTCTAACGTAAGGGTTTTGTAACTATAATGAAGTATAGGAGCATATCCTACCATCATAACTCAACTGGAGAGATCGATAGTGGAGCTCGACACCGACCGAATCACACCACAATCTTTGCCACGTTTATCCCTTAAAGTGTTCATTAGTTATAAAGTTAACAGTTAAGGGGCATCCTCACTCCATTCTTGGGAACTTGTCCCTTTTTTTGAGCGGCCCTTACCTTTTTCCTTTCCACCTGTACCCACTCCGCCATTTTAAAATAGTGGTGTAGTTTTTAGTGGAGGTTTATCTCAGTAGAGGGGTATCTAAACTTATTTTAGACTGCCACCTGACAAGAATGGAGAAGGGAGACTACCACGCATCACTCTGGGTCGAAGGGAGACTCCTTTGTTAAAAGGGAGATCGTTTCCCAAAGGGTCGGCCCACTCCCTTCTGATGCAGAGTTTTTTGGATAAGCTGCCATCATTATAAGGTTGCTATCGATGGGGGGGAAAGAAGAGAGTCAAGGACTGGCGGATCCTCTGACGATGAGGTATGGACCGCAGGAAGAGCGAGAAGTTCTGAGGTTAGAGTTTCCTTTTGTATCTAAGGTATGTAAACTCTGTGTCTGCAGTTAGTGACGCAGTTTAAAACGTTATGTTGTTGCAGTGCAAAATTTTTCAAATTGCTAGCTGTCATATTTGAGTGCATGCTGATAACGACACTTAAAATCCTTTTTTCTTTTGAAACACCTATTTTCCGCCTTTGAAAAATGTAAATCCCTATCATTCCTTAATCATATCTTGATCCTAATGGGAGACGTTACTACGATGGGCTAGATCAGCTCGAAAGAGCTTAAACCCTCCGTTACCTTAGGGTTGATGTTTTTTAGTAATTCGAACTCTATTTATATATTTTTTGTTATGTCAGAAATCGTTTTCAATTCATTTTGGTTGCGATTTGATATCTTTTTCTCTACTTTTGTTTTGGTGACTGTTCCATGAGAGCAGGTCCGAGTCTAGGTGCTATCCTTGCCTCATCGCCCTTAGTGCGCTAATTACGAAGTAAACGTTTTGTTTGTTGGTTTAAGAGTCTGCTTATAATATAGAAATTTTAGAAAAGGAAGGCCAAAGCTTGAAACCTCGGTGATTACCCTTAGGGTAAGATAGGAACGAGAACGTCCTGTAGTAGTATGTTTCAATTTTTGCTACATTTTCGTTCATAGGTTAAAATCTAGTACCAGTGTTGGAATGTTGAAGATTATAAATTAATTAATCATCTCGACGTTATTTTTTTATTTTGTCATTAAAAACGAGGAAAACGTTACAACCATCAGGTTAATTTATGTTATGCTGCCATAAGAGCTGGGCGACCTCCCTGTGGAAGGATCGACCCGTGCTTAGTTAAATTTAGAGATCCCTTCCTTAAATTTTAAAATGGTTGGATCAGAAAACTCTGTGTAAAAGCTGCCAGGAAATCGTCAACGAGTCAATCTGATCATAACCAAGGACGAGAATGTGATCATTAATTTTCACTCTTTTGGTTATTATCCTTTTTGCATATTTTGATCTTGAAAGTTATTAGTGAAGTTCCACGGGTTAAGTATATAATTATATATATAGAATATAGAGATAAAATATCTAGAATCGAAATTATAAACAATGTGAAAATCTAACTTTTAAAATCTATTATCCAATAGGGCATAGAAAGGGAAACCTCCTTTTTCGGTTTTCACTATGGGTAAAATTGAAATCATGAATTTCATTTTATTACAACTTGATTCTTAGAATAGTATATAGATCTTTTATAGTGTGAGGCCCTTGACAAAGCTAATTTAAAGCTATTATATTTTGGCACTTATCAATCTTAGTTTAGACAACTTGTAATGGAAAAGTTTGGGTCAATTATTGATATAAATAAACTTAAATATATGTTTTGGAATTGAGTGAATTCATGTTCAAAATTAATAAAAAGGGTTGATACTTTATTTAAATCATTAGATGAAAGTATAGGCATACGACAAGTTATCACTTGATATCATAACAAAAGGAGGTTGTCTTTATATAAGATAATATAACATTATATTGTTGAAAGAGTTTTTAAGTAGTAATTATAAATAGATTATGGATACGAAATAGGTGACAAAGGAGTATATTGTAAATATGATATTAATAATTAGGTTATGAACTTATATTTTGGTACCAAGTGACTTATGGAATGTATACAATATTTATAACTGGACATAAGAGTTATAAAATAGAAGGGAGTTATTCTTTTAGAATGTTGTAGGAAGGTATTCATTCACATCCATGCTTGGGATTGTTATATAAAGAAGCTCATCTCCTCAACGAAGGACAGGATATTTTGGAAAATGTTTCACGTAAGGGAGTCTTGAAGAAAATAAGCCTTGCGACAACTGTGTCGCATAGAATGTAACCTTTCGCCATGTTTATTTTTTTTAATAAATATTACACACCCAACCTTTTGTGGACTAGCCCGTGTACACGTGAACCACGTTATCTCTTGTCTGCTGTGTTTTCCTATGGTGTTCCTCAATGTGTCTTTGTGTATGAGTAATTATTTCTTTTCTTAAAAATGTTTAGGATTACTTTGATGTATACGATTCATTTAGAAGGTTGTTTTTTTATATGATGTATAATGCTAATATGTTCACCTTATGATTATGTTAATATTGTTGTCATTTAGGTCGTTCTCTTGGTATGATTAACTGATAAAAGAAGTACATGTTTCTTAAAAATGAATTAATATCTTGAAGAGCATTTTATTAATATAACGAATAATTGAATGAATTGTTTAAATGAAGTTTGGGGCTTAAATACAGTGGTCTTGTTTCTTGGTCTATATCCTCAGGAAGGAAAAAGGTTTTGGTAAAAATGAAACTATTGTTATTTAAATTTTTTTTTTAAGGTTGTATCTTGTGCACACATATGAAGAGCTAGTGGGTTCAAAAAGAAGAATCCATGTCTTGAATTTAGAAGAGTTATGTATGTTAAAACATAGTGAAGTTTTTGTGTTTTTCTGCGAGATTAAAGAAATGGTTGACATTTCAAGTTAAGAATTGGATTATAGTTGAAAGTAAAATGTCTCTCTTATTTGTGCAAATATGACGGAAGATAGTACCTATCGCACATAAATTACATTTCAAGGATCTTTTTCATTGATTATCATGAAGACATTTATAACAGAAATAAAAGTCGCAAAGTTGTTATTATTTGTAAGCTGTAATTAAAGTAAGTAAACCCACACTTTATATTTCTGCATAGAAATTATTGGTATTTAGACCACTTAGGAAAATTTTAAATTTTGATGAAATATGGGGTCGTGACAGTTAACCATGGTTGACTATGGTAGACAATGGTTAGATTTGGTTGACTTTGGTTGACCATGGCTTACTTTGGTTGACTTTTGGTTGAGCGTGGTTGAATTTGGTTGATGATGGTTGACTCTCGTTGACTATGGTGGACTTTGTTTGATTATTGTTAACCATGGTTGACTTTCATTGACCATGGTTCACAATCGTTGACGTTCGTTGACCATGGTTTAGTTTGGTTGACCATGGTTCACAATGGTTGATGTTTGTTGACCATGGTTTAATTTCGTTGACTTTGGTTGACCATGGTTGACAATGATTGCCTATGCTTGACCATGGTTTTTTATGGTTGACTTTGGTTGACAAATGGATGAATTTGGTTGAGTATGGTTGACCATGGTTAACTATGGTGGACCATCGTTGACCATTGTTGACTTTGGTTGACCTCGGTTGAGTTTAGTTTACAATTGTTAACTTTGGTGGACCATGCTTGACTTTGGTTGAATTTTGGTTGGCGATAGATAACTTTGGAAGACTATGGTTGACTATCGTTTACTTTGGTTGACTTTGGCTAGCTATGGTTGACTTCGAATAACCATGGTTAACTTTGGTAGACCATGGCTAACTATGGATGACTTTGGTTGACTTTTGTTAAGCATCGTTCACTTTGTTTGACCATGATTGACTATGGTTAACTTTGGTTTACAATGGTTGACTTTCGTTGACTTTCTTTGATCATGGTTTACTTTCGTTGATTATGGTTGAATTTGGATGATCATGGTTGACTTGGTTGACCATGGTTGGCTTTTGTTGATCATGGTTGACTTTGGATGACCATGGTTGATTCTGGTTGGCTATGTTTGACTTTGGATGACCATGGTTGACTTTCGATTGACCATGGTTGACTTTAGTTACCATGGTTAGCTATGGTTGACTTTAGTTACCATAGTTAGCTATGATTGACTTTTGGTTGAATTTGGTTGACTATTATTGACATTGGTTGTCCATGGTTGACTTTTGGTTGGCCATGGTTGAGAGTTATCTATAGGTTTCTTTAGATTGTTTAGTATTAAAATGAAAATCACTTTTAGCATTCTAAATGAGGAAATCTTTCGTTCTACCAACAATGGTGATATCAATGATCGATATTCCCTTCTTTGCATAGTACTTCCATTCTACCGAGGTGTTGTAATCCTTATGCCTTCCATAATTTTTCACAGTGTTTACAATTGCATCTACGCTCCTCTCCTGTATAAATCTCTGTTGGCACCTCAACAACCCACCTAAACTTCTAAGGATTCTTATGATATGTTAGGGGCTCCCATTCCAAAATTTTGTAAATAATATTGTGTTCTTCTAAATTGTTTGCATTGCTCTATTTTTTGTTCAATTTTTGACTCCTTGGATTATCGTTTATGATGTGATTTGGTGGTTTCCTTGATTTGAAGAGATGATTCAACGTTTAATCTCTTGATTCTATAACTCCACTCTCATAAGATTATGATTTGGTTGTTTGAGTGTCATTTGCATTTTTGGGGGCTTCTTGGTTGCTTAACGACATTTGCATGTTCTTCATTGAGCTTATTCAAGTTCATTTCATGTTTTGGATTGCTTAAATTGGATTGATTTAATGTTTCAGCAGTGCCATCAAGATTTTAAGTTTTCAAAACATAAATGAAATTATGAGTACTCTGGTGGATCAACATTATTTTATTTTCCTATTATGATCATAAATTTATACTTTTGCTAAAATACCAAATGGTTTAATTCATTTAACTTCTTAATTAGTTCAATTTATGTCTTGGAAGTAAGTCTTCAAAATATATATTTTGAATATTACAAAAGAGTTGATATTTTTTATTTGAGTAAAAATATTTTTTTTTAATGAAATTTTATTTCTTTTTATTTTTTTCTCTTTTTGAAAATAAATTTGATTATTATGAGAAAACAAATTATTTTAAATTTTATTTTAAGATTTATTAAATTTAACTAAGTTTACTTTTGGTTTTACCATTTAATTTATATTTCCAATACATTTTCATACTATGTGATGCTAAAACTCATTATTATATTTTAATAGAAAATAACTTTAACATACTCTATAAAAAAAAGATTATATTAAAAAGGAAATTATCATTAATTTTTATAATTAACACTTATTTGAAATTCAATTGTCTCCTCACAATTCTTCCTAATATATTGAATACATTAAATTTGCTCTCATCCTATCTACATTGATTTTGAGATTTAAAATTTTAAAAAGATTTTTAGATGGAATTTTATAACATTATGTGAGACCTAATATACATCTAGATCTTATCTTTCAAGAATCGTGGTTAATAACTATAAAAGCACAAAGATTTGATTGTATAAGATTATGTCTTTATATTATTTTAAAAGGGAGAAATATGCCACCTAGCAAATAAAGTCATAACTTTGGAATTATTTCCATTAACTAAAAAATCAATGGATAAAATGCCAACCTGCATACCAACGAAATTTTCTTTTTCATGGATAGTGGTTAATGTTTTCTTCTTTTAATTGACTTGTCGTTTCTCTTGATATGCAGGAAAATTAATCCGTGTTCAGTATCGTGAAGTTCGTTGCCACATTCAATATTCATGTTGTGGTTAATGACATGAATTCATTCATTCAACGAAGACTTTCGATCAACATTACCTCTACTACGTGTTTGGATGACCTGCTTATCAAAAACATCACTGGACTTCAAGGAGCAGAGATACACGCAAAAGAAAATATGTAGATTGTTACACAAAATGATGAAATTATTTGCCAACCTTGAGCACGCCAAGGAATGAATAGCGGTGCACCTGAAGAAGTCAGAACGAATTTCCGTGATGTGTTGTTATTCTCCCAGCACTCCGAACCATAAAATCGCCGAATCATAAAATCATGGATTTGATACATAAATTCACAGAGTTATTAATATGACTCCACCGATGTGTTGAGTAGATACCTCGTCGCTCTGTCATGTTATCACATCGCATAGAAAAAAAATGGAATGCTAAGGAGAACCATTGTCTCATATAAATGGTAGAAGTTAAGAATCTAACGTTACAAAGTAATAAGTGGCAACATGTGGGAGCCAGAAAAGGAGATAATTGAGCAGTTGATATTTGCTGGTAACAAGATCATATTTCCATCCAAAGATCGCGTCGTGAAAATATTGAAACTCGCCTGATAATGAAGAAGATCAAAACTTTGATACTAAATTCCTCAAGATTTCACCAGATAGAAAAAGAGAAGCCACATCATCAGATCAATAGATGAAGCATAGATCACTGAGTTCCTTGGACCATGAAACAAACCTCCAGGAAATATGTGACGGAGAATCCATGTGACAGGAATCTCGAATTTCCATACGGCTGAGATTGCAAAGTATTCCATCATTTATTTTGTTTTGATTTTAGTTTAAATTTGGTTTCATTATGTTGAAGTTTTATTTACATATTATTTGGATTTGTAATATATTTGTTTTTGTCAAGATTGCCATATTATAAATTCCACACATATTTGTTTTCTTTTGTCCAGATTGCCATATTATAAATTCCACATATATATATATGAAAAATATTTAATATATCCATCATATATAAATGCTTTACCAGAAATATAACAGAGTATGATATTTAGATGAAATATATCTATGAAGTATTCCCAATAGTGTTCAACAATGCAGATGCAGAACACCAGGTAAAGGTTGCAGCAACACCAGGTGAAGATTGCAGCCAGGGCTATGGTGATTTTTGTATGGTATACAAAATTTCAATAAGAGCCCTTAATGAAATCACTATTCCATAATTTGTGTATGGAGATAATTACATTCTCACTGACTTAACACTGTGTGAAAGACAATAAGGGGCCATAACAGTATGATGGCTCAGTACAATTATTATATTATGAATTTGTAACAAACTATGCCGATGCCGCTGTATTTATAGCTGCCTCTGATCTTGCTCATATCTGCATGTCCTTCTTCTTTCCCCAGAGCAGTGTATAGAGACCCGCCACAACCAAAACTCCTCCTATGGCATTGCACGGGCCATAAAACTATTCATGTCACAACACATAACCTAATCCTGATCCTGGCCATATGTGAGATTCCCATCTTCCTGTGCGCCTGTAGAATGTAACAGCAGGACACTGTGAACTCCTAGAGCGTGGGCCGCGTCCGCTCTTTTTAGGCTATGTACCCTCCTTTACCGTTGGTGTCCTGAATGATTCCGCTTGACGAAATGCAAGCCCCTCCCAGTGAGCCCGTGGGAGCTGAGGTCGCCCGGGGATCATCACCTGAGACTCGAACTCTTGACAAACAGGGAAAAACTGTCGAGTTATTCTATTCGGACATCCTGATCCTCCATTGCTAACCTCATTACTTGTCTCGGTGAAATTGATTTTCATAATATTACTGAAATAAAACCCAAAGAGCTTAGCAGGTTGAACTTGGACTTCAGATCACGGGCCACTGACGTTCTCCTCTTCACATCTTGCATCCATCTCTGCGTGTTCAGAGAGACAAGCCTGGCCCATGGAGTACTCCTCACAATCAACAGACAGCCCAGTATTGGCAATCGCCATCCTTCCATCCCAGGCAACGGCGTCCTTCTGCAATAATATGGACAGGGCCATAGAGATATAAATCACAATATGTAATAAGAGTAATACATATTGTATAATAACAGTAATACCGATTGTTGGGACTACATAAAACTCATAAAAACGAATTCCCATTCATAAAAACATTCAAAAGCATTCATAAAATAACCATTTCTGCACCTTAAAGCTGATATTCCTGGTTCTACCAGCACTGTGACAGAAGCACTGTGGTATGTACGCAGCTGCTGTCCCATTGGGTCGAGGTCACTCGCTCTGTTGTGCCATTCAATCACTGTGAATTCTTTCCCAGCGCCTTGAAATGTAATGTAGGGCTTTGTTGCACGCACTATCACTTTCCCCCTGCACAACAAAAATGAGCATACACTTGTTTTACGAATGTTTAACCTAATAACTAATTTAATTTCTCAATAGAAATATTCAAGATTTGGTCATGGTTGAACGATTAACCTCCATGATTGAACCGAAACGATCTACCTTTCTTGCCCCACTTGGAAAGAATTCCATTCGGAAAAAAGAAAAAAAAACATTGGGTTAGTAATCCACGCACAACAAATCCCAGCAGTTTAATATGTGTGTTAGACGAATTTCTTTGGAGATATATGCCCGATGAGTAAATATCCACCACCCATCCATCCTTAATTAGGGATTAAAAAGCTCAATTAGGGATTAAAAAGCTCCAGTGGCCTTCTACTACAATTCAAAAATTAACTTTCTACCAGTTTCTTTGCCGGTTTTCTATTCTTCACAACAACAATTCTTCATATTGGACGGTTTCATCATGAACTATGGAAAACTCTTTTTCAACTTCTTCTCTTTCCTCAACTACTGATTGAACTCTTCACAAATTCTCCTTAGGGTTCACAACTCATTTACGGCTTTCCTTCAACCATTTCTTCAACAACAATTTTAGTGTGCGATTTGATGGGCAATAGCTCTTAAAACTCTTAGTGAACCAACATTTCACTTCCCCTGGGCTAGCAACTCTGTCTTCAACTGACAAGATTAAGACATGGGCTATCAATTCTGTTTTCAACTGACAAGATTAAGACAGACTTCTTCAAGTCATAGGTTTTTTTATTATTGAAACTGACTTTGACTTAGCTTTAGCCAACCAGCTTACTCATCACAAGCTGATCTCAAAGCACAACTCCCTTTTTCTTCCTTTTTTCTTTAGAGTGGAGAATCTACTCTCTCCTCTCCTATTTTTAAAGCTTTAGAGTGGAGAATCTACTCTCCTCTCCTATTTCTAAAGAGTCTTGATGCATGCTTTCTTGCTGAAGATTAATACCTGGAATCTTGTTCCCATATCTAGGAGGAGGCTTCGATTCACTTCCTACTTGCAGAGTTAACCTGTTATGATACCATGGCAAAATTTATAGAGCAAGAAGTAAAGAATATAAACATCATAGTACATGGAGAATTCCATGCTCTTCTACATTCAAAATAGATTAAAATTTAGTTGCATCACTTACATTAACCTAATTAATCCCTAACTAACACTTCACTTCACATAGGATTAACTAAAATGAGGAGATTACATTAAGTAAGAATTGATCCCCCAAGGGGTCATAGTATAAGAGGGTATGGTTAAAAATCCCGACCCAGTAGAAGGCCCCTACCTTTTGATAGGATTTGTAGACCTAATGCAAGGGCAAACACCTACGATCCCAAGCACAAAGACAAGTCACAGCCGCTAGGCTAGGTTAAGCAAGAGAGATAATTTCCTACTGCCGCAGCCTTGAGCAATATATAAGTCCCCAAAATGCCTTCCTTAAATGATTCAAGGTGACCTTTTATATTTTGTTTCTCCCCAAAGGTTTGTTGGGATGGATTAATGGGTTCGCATGAGTGTAGCATAGTTACAATATAAATAACCCATGTGAGGAAGGCAACTTATTGTTCAAAGGAAACAAGTTGATCTTAGATAGAAGCAATGCAGCTCTATCGTTATAGATTGAATGGCATTCCCTTCTGTCCTTGAGAACCTTAGTGAGGGAGTTTGGGTAGTTATAACAATAAATCTAAGGATAGTTCAAAAATGAGTGTTGCAAACCTTGTCAAATGTGAAGGTCTGATCTATTTGCATGCTCGCTAAACAGATAAACAATAACTTATTGTCTCCGTTCATTACAAAATATCACTTGGGAAATTTACCTCATTGAACTACTTGGAATAAAAGATACATGTCTAATTTAAAACCTTAATCCAGAATTTTCTCATGGGCATTCTTATTAACAAATAACTTAAAACAATTCAAGTGCATATAAGTAGTGATCCATTTCATTGAACTACCTGAAATATGGGCAAATAATAGTATTAGACTTTTGGGTTAATATGTATTTCATCATCCAACTCTCATCATCCATCTCAAGAGAAGAAATAAAGCAATTCTCTCACAACATTATCCAATTAAATATGAATTATACAGACCATAAATCAAATACATCTCAACATAACAAATAAAACAATATTTTCAACACATTGTCCAATCAAATATGAACAACACATACCATAAAGCAAATGAATAGTCCATCTCATCTCAACATAACAAATAAAACAATACTTTAGCACATTGTCCAATTAAATATGAACGATATTGACCATAAAGCAAATGAATAGTCTTTCTTATTTCAAGAGAAGAAATAAAACAATACTTTCATCACATTATCCAATAAAATATGAACAATATAGACTAGATGAAGAGTCCATATCATTTCAAAGCAAGATAAACAATCCATCTCATCTCAACATAACAAATAAAACATAAATTCAACACATTATCCAACTGCATATGAACATTACAAACCAAAAAGCAAATGAACAAACCATCTCATCTCAACAGAACAAATAAAACAATACTTTCCGTATATTATCCAATTGAAAATAAACATTGTAGACTAGAAATCAAATTAATGGTCCATCTCATCTCAACAAAACAAATAAAAAATAGTTTCAACATATTATACAATTGAATATGAATATGAACCTTACAAACCATAAAGCAAATGAACAGTGCATCGCATCTCAATAGAACAAATAAAAGAATACTTCCAACACATTATCTAATGGAATATCAACATTATAGAATATAAAAAAAATGAATAGACTATCTCATCTCAGCTAAACAAACAAAACGATACTTTTAACAAATTCACATTTGGTCAAAAGATATTGGATAGCCTAGCATACAAAGAGTTGTAGCATAATAGTTTCAATTAGATTTCAAACTTAAAAGAGTTTCTATTAAATTTCAAACCTAAACGTGTAAAAATAAATATGAACAATATAGATAATAATCAAATGAGCAGTCCATCTAATCTCAACATAACAAATAAAACAATACTTTCGACACATTGTCCAATTGAATATGAATACCACAGACTATAAAACAAATGGATAGATCATCTCAACATAACAAATAAAACAATACTTTCAGCACATTATTCAATTAAATATGAACACTACAGACAAAGTCAGTCTCATCTCATCTCAACTCAACAGAACAACCATACCTTCAACACATTATCGAATTGAATATGAACATTACAGACCAGAACGTAAATGAACAATCCATCTCATCTTAACATAACAAAGAAAACAATAATTTTAACACATGATACAATTGAATATGAATATTACAGACCATAAAGCAAATGAGTAGTCCATCTCATCTCAACATATCAAATAAAACAATAATTTCAACACATTATCCAATTCAATGTGAACATTACAAACCAGTAAGCAAATAAACAGTCAAACTCATCTCAACATAGCATATAAAACAATACTTTCAACACATTATCTAATTGAATATGAACATTACAAACAAGAAAGCAAATAAACAGTCTATCTCATCTCAACAGAAAAAATAAAACATTACATACCAGAAAGCAAAGGAAGAGTCCATCTCATCTCAATTGAACAAATAAAACAATACTTTCAACACATATACATTAGGTCAAAAGAGACTAGATAACCTTGATAGAAAGAGTTGTACCATAATAGTTTCAATTATATTTAGATCCTAAATATGTAAAAATAAATACCTAACACAATAGTCTTGAAATTTATCCAATAAATTAAAAAAAAACAAAAACAGAAGGACTGCAATGTCCTTAGATTTGTATATGAACTAAACATCTAACCTACAAGATGCAATATTGACCATTGCTCCTTCCTTAGATTTGTATATGAACTAAACATCTAACCTACAAGATGCAATATTGACCATTGCTCCTTCCTTAACAATAGGTGTAAAATGCAAAGTTGATGAAAAATGTCTGGATGAGTTGGAGACAAAAGTCCAGGTAGGAAGACAATAAGAATACCTGCCATTAAAAAATAGAAGATATTAAAAACTGGAAAAAAATTCTATACAACTCTCCCAATTCACATGCATCAGAAAATATCTCCTTAACTCGTTAAAACTCTCGCAATATATTTAAAATTTAGGATTTTATGGTCAAACCTTACCAAAATCGATGAGGAGATAGCTGCATTATTAGTAATATACTAAGACTGAGAGCAAGCTATAAACTGCCGCTAGAATTCAAGGTCTCCAATCCGAACGGCGTCTTTAATTGCACTATGAATTATTACAAGTATTAATTTATAAGTATATTAATTTATATAGACCTAAATGAGTTAAAAAAAAATAAAAATACCCAAACATTCAATGATATAAGAAATTACCAACCTGTTTAGCTGCTGCCATATTACTGTTCAAGGTTCAGGGTATATATCTTAATATATCTACTTGTCCGCTGTCTCGTTCCAAATACTCCTTATCGATCAAGGCTTCAATTCGCTTCTTAATTTCTTCAATTTCTGGGTTGAATGTCCTTCCAACTCGCTGGGCGCATTCAGTCACCAGATCTTTATAACTTAAAACTTTATGTTCTTTCATAATGCGCACAATTGATGCATCAATAGCATAATGTCTATCAAAACATCTATCCCTACAAATATACTCAGTACCATTTGTCTTCTCATCCAGCAATGGCATTGGTTTCGGAATTTTTACCTTCCCTGTTCTATCTGTAAAATTAAAATTGATTTCGAAATAATCAGTTGTACCTATAGTGGTTGTATCTGGATTCTTAAGAAGAATTTTGTACTTGTCACAGGCCAGGGAATATAACAGTCCGACGGCTTCTTCGTCAGACAAATTCAAGTGAGTCCTGACGTCCGAATAGCTCAACTTTTCTGAAGCATTGAACAACAATAATATTGCTGCTTGGTTAGTTGTTGCTATAATTTCTATAGGCCCTGCACCAAACTTACCAGTTATATTACAGGTACCCAAGGAATATATCCATGTAAGTTTTCTAGGTTTGGCTTCTGTGGAATAAAAATCTTTGAACACTTCCACACATCTAACCATCTCTGCAGGTAGATTAATCTCAGAACTCTTGTATGTTGGCCAAATTCCGGTTCTCAAAACAGTTACATTAAACTCTATTCCAAGATGGATATTTTTATTATCATGAAGATATACTTGGAATCCACTCTGGCTTTGCAGTGATCTTCTCAAATCTTCAAGCATGTCCCCCATCTTCAATGTCAATTGGCCATCAGTACATTTCTGCATCAACTTTGACAATGTGCTCTGCTCAATTGACAATGTGCTCTGCTCAAGATCAACATTTTCACTTCTGTCGATCAGAACTCTACGAGTGAGTTTTTCTCTGTACAAATCAGCAAACATATATTTATCACTGAGATACTCTACAAATTCCACCACATTTTTAATTATATTATCACGAATTATGTTAGAGCCATCATTTTCAAGTACACTATCACATAATGTAGCAAGCCATTCTGCACTAGTAGTTCCTCCAATTACTTTATTGCAGGACAACTCAAATGCTTCTCTTAATGCGCTGGAAAAAATAGTTTTGCGCTGAAAAAGATCTGCAGCATATTTCACATGCTTATCACGTAACTCTATAACCTTCCCCACAAATGAAGCCACTTCTTGCAGCAATATAATTTTATCCAATCTTTGTGAGTCATGCAGCATCACAGCATCTTCAGCCTGTTTAACAAGTGGAGTTACTTCACCAATAACATACTGCTTAAAAATATCTGCAATTGACTCCCATCCATTAGGTATCCTATCAAAGAGCCCGTGCATCATCAAAATATCGTCCTTCCTGTGGTCCCTGAGCAAAGCAAGGCAGCCTGAATGCTGATTCTCCAGAAAATGTGTCATATAACAGGAAAGGAGTCCATTTTCTACTTTGTCTAATACCTTCTGCTCGCTCCTCCCATGCAAATACCTGGCAACTCTGTCCCTTTCGCTTATCAGACATTCTTCAACCTTTGACATGTAGTCCGCATAGGAATGTTCTAAAATCCATGAAGCAGCCTCCCGAGAATAGTAAGCTCCGGTATGTTCCAACATGGCCACTTCAAAATCATTCGTATAGAAATCCATGTCAACCTCCACAAAAATGGCCACAACATCTTTCAACAGAGTGCCATTAGTTTGCACTCCTTCACGCTCTCGATCAATAAGAGCAATCACTGCATCCTTCACATTGACTCGCATTACGCGAAAGACCATGTCTCGGAAGTACATGATTCCCACTTCTCTAAGTGAAGGAAGGGAGCGTCTGACAGTAAAATAGCAATCCAAATATTGAAAGAAGAGATTCATCCGACGCAGCATGGCTTTGTGAATCTTCCAGCGTTTGACCAGCTCTCTCAACATCGACTGATCATCAATCTGTTCATCCCTTAAAGCCGGTAAAACCATTGATTTGATGTACTCTCTGATGCAATCCGTAGATCTGGCATAGATAATTTGCTCTTTATCCTCATGCAATCCGTAGATCTGGCACATGTTGTGGACAATAGTATAAACAACCGAGCACAGGTCCGCAGTCATCGGACAGTTGAGATCTCCCACTTCCAACATGCGTTTTAACTGCAGAATAGCTTTATGAATAAAAGCCCAACCTTCTTCCACCTCAATGTTGGCCTTTTTTGCGATAGCCAGTCCTTCTTCCAGGTTTAAGATATTGCCATCGTTCATTGTCCTTTTTTCAACTAAACCCAACTGTTTCTGTAAAAAGTAAAACTTCGAACACTCCAGGGAGCAGCCCGCAACACAGAACAACACACAGAACAGCCCGCAGCCCGCAACACAGAACAACCCGCAGCCAGCAACACAGAACAACACACAGAACGCTTTTTGATAAATTCTTGAACCAATTTATGTATTTATACTGATTACTACTTAACGAATTTCAAGGGTTTTGGGGGTGTTTTTGAAATTTAGTTGGAATTATGGAGAATTTTAGGGACAGGAGTTAATATTTTATGTGGTAGTGAGTTTAAAAAAAAACTAACGGCTAGTTATATTTTAAATATAACCTGTGCTTTGACCCAAGTTCTGAGAGAATTCACATCATATTTTACATTAATTAAAAATATATATATATATATATTTTTAATTAATTGATTATTAAATTAAAATTAAGCCGTAGTAATGGGAAATTATTAATTTTAATTAGGTAAAAGTATTAATTATATCTATTTAGATTTTGAAAAAATATTAATTTTCATATATATATATATATATATATATATATATATATTAATAAATTATATTTTTGATAATATAGTTATATTTTTAACTAAATAATTATATTATTTGAAATGAGAATTAAAACCAAAAAAATACCATACAAAATGTATTTTCATTATTATTTTTTTTGCACGAATCTTCCTATCTTGCACGAGTGACTTGTGGTCTAATAAATCGTGACCCACGAGCATCTAAGCCATCAAAATCACCCGGGGATTGCACCCACGCTAGACCACACCAACCCTTAGCATTTGACAATACAGTTATACTTTTGACTAAATAATTATATGATTTGAAATGAGAATTAAAGCCAAAAAAGAACAATATAAAATATATTTTCATTCAAATTTTTATTTTTTTTCGCACGATTCTCCCTACCTTGCATGAGTGGCCTTTGGTGTAATAAATTGTGGCCCACGGGTATCTAAGCCGTCAAAATAAACTAGGGATTGCAACCAACCTAGACAACACCAACCCTTAGCATGACTAGAATTTTTTGGTGTCTCCTCCCACCACAACAGAGTTTCGAACCTTGCAACACCTAACAAACAAAACCCCTCGAATACCATGGTAGTGGAACTTGACTTATTTCTGTCAAAAAATTCAAAATCATATTCCACATTAATTAAAAACATATAATTTCTTTATAGTTAAAAAATAAAATATGAATAAACAAATTTAAATGTTTATAATTGTAATACATTAAAATTTATATTTAATATTTAATGAAAGACGTTAAATTGTTTTATAGTTAGTGAAATATTCACTCATTTATTATGCATATAAATTTAGTGGGTTTCTTATAATTTTCCACCTAGAATGGTTGAAATGCAGATATACATTGTTGAAATTGCAAAATTGGGTGCCTAAGGCTTTTGGAGGACGTTGTATCCATTTCTGCAATAAAAAAGTTGCAATTTGAACAACGAAAAATTTACGATTTTAACAAAGATTTATGGCCAAATTACTTAAAAAATGACCGAGATAGTCCAAAACGTAGAACAGTTAACCAATTCCTTAATCAAATAACTATCGATTATGATGCCTTGGTGTTTTAAATAACAATATTCCCCCAAAAGAAGTTATAACTAATCTATAGAAAATATGAGTTTATTTTAATTTTAAACTAATTCCAAATGATGTATATTGAACTTATTTTCCCTCGTCTAGAAGAAAAAAGACCCGTAAGGGTCCACAACATGTCACTTGGTGTGGGGTCAATCTCTCTGCTCATTATACGTTGAAGTGAATAAAATTGTTAACACAAAAAAATTGACCACACACCAAATGACATGTTGTGGACCCTTATTTCCAAAGAATAATCCCATTTGTGCATAAAAACCCAAAAAACCCATTTCTCCTAAGTTCTAAACCCCCTTTGGACAACCTCCACCAAAATAGGGAATCTCCGCTAAAAATGAGGTGTCCACCAAAATAAGGGGGTTGTCTCGACAAATACACAGTCCCACCTCAATTCAAAATTTACCAGCAGTCAAATTCAAAAAGGGAAAACCGCAAGTGGTTATAGGGTTACAAAACCCTAAACCACAACATATATGTAATAACACCCCCCCGTTTGATAGAAATGATTTGATAACCTACCATTTCGAAGCTCTCCCATCTTTGGTACCATTTTTACCATCCTCCATTATTCCAATCACACACACCTCCACCATCAATATCCCACTTTGCAATTCCCCTTGGCGGGTTGAGCACCCTTGGCTCCCTCCTACCATTCGGGTTGATATACTATATCTCCTTGAGATCGATGGCCATTCAAAGGACGGAACCATCAACGAAGGATTCCTAGATTCTCGGCCACAAGGGCCCATATGCCTAGAGAGGTAAATCTATCCATGTAAATCCATTTATTATAAATAATAAATAATTATTCTTTTGTAGACATGGTTTATTGATGTGAATGGAAGGAATTTATTGTGTGTGCTTTGGTTTTCATTGCAGTAGATGTTTTACCAATCATATTTACGATTGAGTTTTTGCATGTTAGTATTTGTATTCACGGATCATAATCCATTCTACCTTAGGTTATATTCCCATTTGTATAGTTTAGTTCTCAGTTTATCGCTCTTTACCCAAATTTACTGCACATCCTTCACACATAGAGCCGCGAGAGATATCATCTTGCATGCTCTCTACCTCGGCTTCCTCAAGCTCGTATATCCCCCATTTTCACCTGTCGGAGTGAAAAAGCACATACAATAGAACTAGCGACCATACTGGGTCGATCCCTATAGATTTGTGGTTAATTTTTTTTATCTTTGTTTGAATGTGTTTTATTGTATATTTTTTTCTTGTTAGATCTCTTAGTTAAAGTGTTTATGAGTATTGTTAGTCCCCTAGTTGAACTCTGGCCTGCAAAACTAGCATACTCCAATCCTCAGACCCCTTGCAAAGCCTCTTTTTTTAGTTGTCTTTCAATTTTTTCAAACCCAGTTCTCGAGTGGCAGTTGTCTATGAGTTAAGTGCGCCCTAGGGTGCCCTTTTTTCCTAGTTAAGAGCGCTCCTTCCCCCACAAAAGGTGCGCTCCAGACCCGTACCTCTTTGTTTTTGTTGTACTCATGTTTTTTCATAGTGTGCACCCCACAACGCCTCTGTCCTTCAGGAAAAAGCACTTTGAGACTGACATTTAATCCTCTAATCCCTCCCGCAGGGGTGTAGCTCAACCGATGTTTCGCTTGATATGAAGGAAATGTTGTAAATGGAGGTCACGAGTTCAAATCACCCCAGCTTATCCGTGCTCCATGCTTGCGGGCTGTGTGGGTGCACCTAGGGGTATAGTGGTAGTGGACGGGATTGGATCCCTGGACCCCGTGTCACACGAGTACCAGCCCCTTCCCAGTTGCTGGTTCCCCTAGTTTAAAAAACAAAAACCTCTAAGCCCTTTATTTGTCCCATTTCAAGATTTGGATTGACTGTTTGGTTGCATATTTGACTTATTGCAGCATGGTTTTTACTATCTCTGCTTGTTCATTTCAGCATGATCAGTCTCTCTTATTGATTCCTAGTAGTATATTTCAGTTTGAAATAAAATAATTTCAATTCAATTTGTTTCAAGTTATTAATACTCTTCATTTCTTGCTCATCTAACATAGTTATACACACCACTTGTGCACCCAATCACACCCTAAAGATCAAAGTGAGACCAAATTTTTTAACTTAACAAAAATATAACCCCACTTGGGGACCAAAAATAATCTTATAGCTAGGTACGGCACTAGGAGTAGGCATCCAAATAACCCTCATTTTCCACTTTACACATGAAACTTAGCAGTTCTCTATTTGGGAGCCAAAATC
Source organism: Larix kaempferi (assembly GCA_027924585.1). Taxonomy (NCBI): domain Eukaryota; kingdom Viridiplantae; phylum Streptophyta; class Pinopsida; order Pinales; family Pinaceae; genus Larix; species Larix kaempferi. Next base: position 8,662,350 of record BSBM01000259.1, on the reverse strand, counting down.
CCCTAGTACTTTTTGGCATGGTTAAAGGATGATTTGTCGGAAAGGCCTCTCCCTTAGGAGGAAAAGTCATGAGATTGGTTCCAGAAGGCTAAGTGGAATGCCGCTCTCCACTTAGTTCTAAAGGACACCTGATCGTAATCCTCACTACATTACCAGGACTCCATACGAGGGGTATAACAACCAAAGGGATGAAACGACGAATTCTCTTTCTGGACGTGTCATGAACGGGGTAGCCTACTTGTCGTTCTTCTAGGGATTTTTTACCCGGGATCCCTCTCAGTATAGGGATATCCCTCATCCATTCAATTCTCCATTCTGTATTCTCTAACTGTAGATTTCATCACCCTGCAGGGGATACGATTTGCGTGAGATTCCATATCTTTTAGTTAGGTCTTTGCATGCTCTGATACCCCTCAGGTTAGTGAGTATTTTTCATTTTTAGGTAGTTCTTATTGTTGGAATTTTGGCTACTCCTTGCCACTCTTCTGCTGTGACACGCGATCGCAATAGAGTTTTAAAGTTTGTGGTTGTCCTAAGCACCACATTGTTGAAAGATCTCCTTCTACACACATGGAGGAAGTTGCAATTTTGAGCACTTTTATTTAATGTCCTCTACACTCACGACACCAGTCATCATTGATGCCCTGAGATACTCTCATAGACTATGGGGGAAGTCCCCACAACACGGTCCATTAGACCCCAGTCGTCACGCTACCTTGAGGCACACATTTTCATCATCGGATATTCATCCCAACGCACCTTATTTCAAATATGATTCTAAATTAGACTAACACATACCTACAACACTATCTAGCCCCATGGTCAGCATGAAACCCAACCTGTTCTATGGAGGAATTGTTGGTGGCGGACACCGTAGCAGACCTATCGCCACTACATCATCTATCACGACCGTGGGATCCACGGGACCCTATATCCCTGCTTCCACAGGACCTACCCCTGGAACCACTGTGTATCCAACCACTCCATCCATACGCATAGGTAGCGGTCTCGTCCCGACAACCACAACGCCCCCGGTAACTGGCACGACCCTTGGGAGCACCACCAATTCCTTTCAGATCCCTCCCCCCATATAGGTAGTTTGATTCGGATTTATGTGGGAACGAAATGAAAGAGCGGATACAGAATCAAATACAAAGAAATATTGCAAATAACATAGTGATACAGTAAACACACATTCTATAAATAGGGAAAATAGAACAGACTGTAAATAGAATAGCTAGAATAGTGGTAGCTATCTCTGAGAAGAGATGTGGCCGCTATGCTCATTTGTGCCAAGATGATTACAAAGAGAGGCTGAAAGGGCCTATTTATCATAATAATGAGGGAAAGAATCCCAAACATCCAAAAACCTAACCCTAGAACATGAGACGTCATAAAGTTTGTGGCCCCAAGGGGGTTAGTTGAACACTGAACTTCCTGGGGTCAGAAGTTTTGCATACGATCTCCATTTGGGGTGCTCGATAGCCCGTTGGAAAGGTATATCCGAGTTTTACAACTTTCAAATGGAGTTAAATGTAATATATTGGCAACCATTTGGCCCCCCAAATCACCAAAAAAGGTCGTTTGGTTCCTCAAAACGGACCCGAAAGTTTAGGACCCGAAAAACCATAGAAACATTACTAGAAAATTGGAAAAATGGGAAACTGTTTTGAGCCAGTGGAATAGGTGGGTGGCCACCGATATCCATCTGGATCAATCCTCCCCCCTTAGGAAGCAATGCTCTCCATTACATCAAATCCCTTATCATATGTCGAGCTGTGTGTCGAGTTGAGCTCCTGGTGCGACATTTCCTAAAGTGGAAAGGTTGCCTTAGTTTAACATCTTCAGAGGGCTATAATTGTTGTTGAATAGTTTTGGTTGTTGTTGTATCCTTGGTCTGCACCAGTGTGGATGGTTTCTTTTTGTAGGAGCACCTTGAATGCGTGGCTTTGCACTGTAGAGGTACCCGAATAGGCGATGCTGCACTAACCTTGTGTTCTTGTTTCTGCTGAGTAGAAGGATAATGTGCACAGGTTGTGGATGTCTCTGCGATCTGATGTTCTTCTTCAGCAACAATTTTCAATAGGGAAAATTTCCCAGTGTGGGAGATTATCTTCCTTCCCTTCTTGGTTGGGGTAGGTGCAACTATCTCTGGTATCCGATAGAGTTGTCCTCCCAAAGTGACAGTGACACTGCGAGGTCGTGATTCATATAGAGCATGACGCTTCCACATATATGGCTGTCCTAAAAGAACATCACATACTTCAGGTGGGGCCACATCACACAATACCTCATCTTTGAAGGGCTTGATGCCATATGGTAGGCGACATTGGTGACTGACGCGGATCCCTCATCCTTGGCTTAGCCATCCAATGGTGTATGGTTTTGGGTGTGGTGTTATTGGTAGCTCCAATTTCTTGATCACTTGTGCTGATATCAGGTTCTTTTGGATGCCTCTGTCCACAACAAAGTGTAGGGGAATACCCTTCACCCACATCTGTTAGTGGAAAAGGTGCTCCTCTGCATCCGACTCTTCAGGTTCCTCTGGTTGAATCTGTGTGGTGGCAACAACGCCACTGGGTTCTGCACCAATGATCTGCTCCCCTTTCCGCGCGACTGTGAAATTGGGTTCTAAGTCAGAAAGGGTAAAGATAAGTATTTTTCAAACATCGCTTTTCCTTTACAAAATTAGAAGCAAGGTATGATCTTTGTCGTAAGTTCTCCCTGCCAGATAAAAGGTATAGATACTCACATGATTGAATGACATCACAGAATGTAATATTTAGTTGAAATTATTTCAGTAAATGCGAAACGTAATGATCCTTGTATTATGATTGACTAACCTTGTTAAGGAAAATAGAAGTAACATCATATTTCTGGTTGATTCATAGTCCATTGCTAAAGTTCTAATCTAAAAGAAATAAATAGGCTAAGAAAAATGTTGTGAAAGATGTCAAGTAATAAGTGATTTCAAAATTTGCACAGAAGTATCCTGTAAATTCTACATTTTCGTTGTTGATATTCTATTTTTCTATCAAAGATTAATAAGTGCATTACCTATGAGCATCACTAAGTTAAAAGTATAATTTCATTAGTATGCTCCTAAGAAGTAAGTTGGTTTGAGTTAGCGAATTCATTTGAACATTTTCAATTTTGATAGATACTTAGTAATGACAATACTTTGTTGTTACGACAGTTTCATGGAATGCTACATCAAAAAAATATAGCCTCATTTAAATGTTATAGAATGTAAATGAAGTTGTAGTTACACTTAGCGAAATAAAAGTTGATTCTCAAATATCAATGTTAGAATATATATCATTTTCCTTAGGTTTGTTTAGTACAAAGTACTTGTTGACTTTCTTTTATACAACCAATAGTGTGGAGTTGCCTAAGTAATTATTACCCTCGAGTATTGATAGCCAGAATAAATTTAACATACTAGGTTACCAATTATAGTTAAAGATATGAACGAATTCATGTGGCTGATGCGTTTCGATAATAATTTTCGAAAAATCGTCATTTTATTACTTAAACCTAAACGGTATTTCATTTATAACTTCTTATCATTATTGAGTTTTAAGGATAAAATTGGGTATTAATATTTCCAAGCAATGTTCCTAATGGTTAAATTAAACCTTATTTTAGGAATGCGTTATGATAGACTCCTCTAGAGTAAGTTATATTTTCTAACAAGGATTAATGAGTATCTTGTTGATAGTTTGAAGAAAAGAATACTAATCTTGTTGACGGAGCATGGAAGCTTTAAAAAAAAAAAAAAAAAACTTTGGATGATAAGTCTCAATTCGAAGCGAATCTATATGTAACTAAATACTAACATGTTTTCAACAGGTTTGATCTCAGACTCACATTGAGGAAGTTGAAGAGTTTACATCGAAATAAAGTGAAGATGAGGAACAAGTAAATTGAGTGAGCATGCGTATAATGATATGGAACTAATGTGTCCAGTAGTTGAACAATTGAATCAAATAAATTTTTCTTTATACTAACATTTCAGGAAGGGATCTTAATATCGATCGATAATGTGATCAAGAAGGAACGTTGATTATAAAATCACTTATACAAATGAGTTGATCTGAATCGCTCAAAAAAAAGTAATGGATTACTTTCAGTGGTAAGACTTATGACTGATGATGTGGAAATATTTTCATATACTATTGTCATTATTATATCGCATATGGCTTACAAGAAATAATAAATGTTTGTTACCAAGAAATATTTCCTGGACTCAAATGAGAAGGTTTGAGGGGAAAAAGGATGATTTTCTGGACTCAGGCAGAGGGGACAACATCATGAACTCAATAACTAGCTTGTTCTTATGGGACAACTTACCCTTATTTGTGGTCATGTTCCCCACGGAAGTGGATCAGAGAAGGCGGGGTACTCGTTGAATGTTATACTGACCTAGAAGTTCTAGGAAAACTTTATATCCATCGAATTGAGCAGAGGAAGGGCTCACAATTTTTCCTTGTGTTATTAGAACTGAGCACACAAGAGGTTCTCTGAGGAGTAACGTTTACTTGTCGTTTTTTGTATGCACACAATAAATTCGATGAGGAGGGGAGCTATGTTATGAGGTATATTGTAAGATTGTCATGCTTCGCAGAAGTATTCCTGATGATTTTGTAGAGGACTCATGTTATGTACACAAGTCTTCATGATTGCTAGGATACATAAGAGTTTTGTATGCAAGTCTCCATGATTGCTGAAGTACAAAGAGATTTGAAGATCACAAAGTTTTGTTGAGAGAATTGTTTTATGGTATAAACAAATGATAATGATTTGTCTTATAGCTAGATTATGAGATATATTTATGCATGAATAATATGAATGCTAAATACACAAATATTTCCTCAAGGAAGAGAAAGAATGATGAACATTTACTCATTTGAAAATTATACTCATGATATATGAAAGAACGTTGGAATATCTTCTATGATCTGTGTAATGTGCATGATATAAGTGATAAGAGTTTGCGGAAAATCGGAAAAATGTGAAGACGACCAAAGCATAAGAATTTAAGTAAGCAAAAGATCGGAACGGATGCAAAAGGAAAACTGTTGAACACCGAGGATGGTGTTATATTTAAGGGGTGGAGTGTGTAACATCCCTCAGATTCGACCCTTATTGTTATTATAATTGTAAATATAATGATGATTGTATACAGGCCCTGGTGAGGAGCTCAAGTCCAAGGCCCCACCAGTGGACTTTGGGAGTATTGTTACTTTATTTTCCTCTTCATAAGTGTTGTGTTAGACCAGGAGATTTAAGTTTGACATATTTTAGACGACGGACACCTCGAAAATATTTAGAGTAAGTTTTACGGGTAAAAACCTACAAGTCATAAGTGTCGTCGTCAAAGGATGGGGAAGCCAATTACTTGTCTTAATCTTTCAATAACTTATAGAGCTTATGTATAGAGTTAGCATACAGATAACTTGGACTAAATAATCCCGAGTAAACCTAAGACAATTCATAAAATTGAGACACCCAACCTCGATGAAACGAAATAGGTTAGACATCTTTCAAATACTACTTTTTATCTTATTAAAAATATCACTTCTAGGACACCACACACACACACACACACACACATATATAGATATATATATATATGTATATATATATATATATATATGTGTGTGTGTGTGTGTGAAATCCTACAAAATAGTGGTGATAATGAATAACTAGAAATAATGCATACACAGGTATGTCAAGAATACATTTAATTATTGAAGTTACATGATAAAGAGCTTATATAGATTATAGTATAAATTACTATAATAATTATAAATACTTTTTAGGAAGGATAAAGGTGATTTTGCATATATTTATTTATTATATAGGATCCACCATACACATATGAAAGATGATACATATAATACATTATATAAATGCTATATATATAAGAGAAACCAAAATGAACTTGAGCTAAAACATTTGATGAGCATATATTGGATAATAAGAATTATTATAAATTATCCTCTGAAAAATGTAATAATATACATGATTTTATCCTAAAAATATGTGTGGATAAGATCCAACACATACATGAAAACAACTAAGAATAATTATAAGTTGGTAAACAAATCTAGGAATAAAATTATCTCCAAAAGAAATTTATGTTGTAAAAGGATTTATATTATGGTCATAAATATAAAGTTGTTTCTAACGTAAGGGTTTTGTAATTATAATGGAGTATAGGAGCATATCCTACCATCATAACTCAACTGGAGAGACCGATAGTGGAGCTCGACACCGACCGAATCACACCACAATCTTTGCCACGTTTATCCCTTAAAGTGTTCATTATTTATAAAGTTAACAGTTAAGGGGCATCCTCACTCCATTCTTGGGAAATTGTCCCTTTTTTTGAGCGGCCCTTACCTTTTTCCTTTCCACCTGTACCCACTCCGCCATTTTAAAATAGTGGTGTAGTTTTTAGTGGAGGTCTATCTCAGTAGAGGGGTATCTAAACTTATTTTAGACTGCCACCTGACAGGAATGGAGAAGGGAGACTACCACGCATCACTCTGGGTCGAAGGGAGACTCCTTTGTTAAAAGGGAGATCGTTTCCCAAAGGGTCGGCCCACTCCCTTCTGATGCAGAGTTTTTTGGATACGCTGCCATCATTATAAGGTTGCTATCGATGGGGGGGAAAGAAGAGAGTCAAGGACTGGCGGATCCTCTGACGATGAGGTATGGACCGCAGGAAGAGCGAGAAGTTCTGAGGTTAGAGTTTCCTTTTGTATCTAAGGTATGTAAACTCTGTGTCTGCAGTTAGTGACTCAGTTTAAAACGTTATGTTGTTGCAGTGCAAAATTTTTCAAATTGCTAGCTGTCATATTTGAGTGCATGCTGATAACGACACTTAAAATCCTTTTTTCTTTTGAAACACCTATTTTCCGCCTTTGAAAAATGTAAATCCCTATCATTCCTTATTCATGTCTTGATCCTAATGGGAGACGTTACTACGATGGGCTAGATCAGCTCGAAAGAGCTTAAACCCTCCGTTACCTTAGGGTTGATGTTTTTTAGTAATTCGAACTCTATTTATATATTTTTTGTTATGTCAGAAATCGTTTTCAATTCATTTTGGTTGCGATTTGATATCTTTTTCTCTACTTTTGTTTTGGCGACTGTTCCATGAGAGCAGGTCCGAGTCTAGGTGCTATCCTTGCCTCATCGCCCTTAGTGCGCTAATTACGAAGTAAACGTTTTGTTTGTTGGTTTAAGAGTCTGCTTATAATATAGAAATTTTAGAAAAGGAAGGCCAAAGCTTGAAACCTCGGTGATTACCCTTAGGGTAAGATAGGAACGAGAACGTCCTGTAGTAGTATGTTTCAATTTTTGCTACATTTTCGTTCATAGGTTAAAATCTAGTACCAGTGTTGGAATGTTGAAGATTATAAATTAATTAATTCATCTCGACGTTATTTTTTTATTTTTTCATTAAAAACGAGGAAAACGTTACAACCATCAGGTTAATTTATGTTATGCTGCCATAAGAGCTGGGCGACCTCCCTGTGGAAGGATCGACCCGTGCTTAGTTAAATTTAGAGATCCCTTCCTTAAATTTTAAAATGGTTGGATCAGAAAACTCTGTGTAAAAGCTGCCAGGAAATCGTCAACGAGTCAATCTGATCATAACCAAGGACGAGAATGTGATCATTAATTTTCACTCTTTTGGTTATTATCCTTTTTGCATATTTTGATCTTGAAAGTTATTAGTGAAGTTCCACGGGTTAAGTATATAATTATATATATAGAATATAGAGATAAAATATCTAGAATCGAAATTATAAACAATGTGAAAATCTAACTTTTAAAATCTATTATCCAATAGGGCATAGAAAGGGAAACCTCCTTTTTCGGTTTTCACTATGGGTAAAATTGAAATCATGAATTTCATTTTATTACAACTTGATTCTTAGAATAGTATATAGATCTTTTATAGTGTGAGGCCCTTGACAAAGCTAATTTAAAGCTATTATATTTTGGCACTTATCAATCTTAGTTTAGACAACTTGTAATGGAAAAGTTTGGGTCAATTATTGATATAAATAAACTTAAATATATGTTTTGGAATTGAGTGAATTCATGTTCAAAATTAATAAAAAGGGTTGATACTTTATTTAAATCATTAGATGAAAGTATAGGCATACGACAAGTTATCACTTGATATCATAACAAAAGGAGGTTGTCTTTATATAATATAATATAACATTATATTGTTGAAAGGGTTTTTAAGTAGTAATTATAAATAGATTATGGATACGAAATAGGTGACAAAGGAGTATATTGTAAATATGATATTAATAATTAGGTTATGAACTTATATTTTGGTACCAAGTGACTTATGGAATGTATACAATATTTATAACTCGACATAAAAGTTATAAAATAGAAGGGAGTTATTCTTTTAGAATGTTGTAGGAAGGTATTCATTCACATCCATGCTTGGGATTGTTATATAAAGAAGCTCATCTCCTTAACGAAGGACAAGATATTTTGGAAAATGTTTCGCGTAAGGGAGTCTTGAAGAAAATAAGCCTTGCGACAACTGTGTCGCATAGAATGTAACCTTTCGCCATGTTTATTTTTTTTAATAAACATTACACACCCAACCTTTTGTGGACTAGCCCGTGTACACGTGAACCACGTTATGTCTTGTCTGCTGTGTTTTCCTATGGTGTTCCTCAATGTGTCTTTGTGTATGAGTAATTATTTCTTTTCTTAAAAATGTTTAGGATTACTTTGATGTATACGATTCATTTAGAAGGTTGTTTTTTTATATGATGTATAATGCTAATATGTTCACCTTATGATTATGTTAATATTGTTGTCATTTAGGTCGTTCTCTTGGTATGATTAACTGATAAAAGAAGTACATGTTTATTAAAAATGAACTAATATCTTGAAGAGCATTTTATTAATATAACGAATAATTGAATGAATTGTTTAAATGAAGTTTGGGGCTTAAATACAGTGGTCTTGTTTCTTGGTCTATATCCTCAGGAAGGAAAAAGGTTTTGGTAAAAATGAAACTATTGTTATTTAAATTTTTTTTTTAAGGTTGTATCTTGTGCACACATATGAAGAGCTAGTTGGTTCAAAAAGAAGAATCCATGTCTTGAATTTAGAAGAGTTATGTATGTTAAAACATAGTGAAGTTTTTGTGTTTTTCTGCAAGATTAAAGAAATGGTTGACATTTCAAGTTAAGAATTGGATTATAGTTGAAAGTAAAATGTCTCTCTTATTTGTGCAAATATGACGGAAGATAGTACCTATCGCACATAAATTACATTTAAAGGATCTTTTTCATTGATTATCATGAAGACATTCATAACAGAAATAAAAGTCGCAAAGTTGTTATTATTTGTAAGCTGTAATTAAAGTAAGTAAACCCACACTTTATATTTCTGCATAGAAATTATTGGTATTTAGACCACTTAGGAAAATTTTAAATTTTGATGAAATATGGGGTCGTGACAGTTAACCATGGTTGACTATGGTAGACAATGGTTAGATTTGGTTGACTTTGGTTGACCATGGCTTACTTTGGTTGACTTTTGGTTGAGCGTGGTTGACTTTGGTTGATGATGGTTGACTCTCGTTGACTATGGTGGACTTTGTTTGATTATTGTTAACCATGGTTGACTTTCATTGACCATGGTTCACAATCGTTGACGTTCGTTGACCATGGTTTAGTTTGGTTGACCATGGTTCACAATGGTTGATGTTTGTTGAGCATGGTTTAATTTCGTTGACTTTGGTTGACCATGGTTGACAATGATTGCCTATGCTTGACCATGGTTGTTTATGGTTGACTTTGGTTGACAAATGGATGAATTTGGTTGAGTATGGTTGACCATGGTTAACTATGGTGGACCATCGTTGACCATTGTTGACTTTGGTTGACCTCGGTTGAGTTTAGTTTACAATTGTTAACTTTGGTGGACCATGCTTGACTTTGGTTGAATTTTGGTTGGCCATAGATAACTTTGGAAGACTATGGTTGACTATCGTTTACTTTGGTTGACTTTGGCTAGCTATGGTTGACTTCGAATAACCATGGTTAACTTTGGTAGACCATGGCTAACTATGGATGACTTTGGTTGACTTTTGTTAAGCATCGTTCACTTTGTTTGACCATGATTGACTATTGTTAACTTTGGTTTACAATGGTTGACTTTCGTTGACTTTCTTTGATCATGGTTTACTTTCGTTGATTATGGTTGAATTTGGATGATCATGGTTGACCATGGTTGGCTTTTGATGATCATGGTTGACTTTGGATGACCATGGTTGATTCTGGTTGGCTATGTTTGACTTTGGATGACCATGGTTGACTTTCGATTGACCATGGTTGACTTTAGTTACCATGGTTAGCTATGGTTGACTTTAGTTACCATAGTTAGCTATGATTGACTTTTGGTTGAATTTGGTTGACTATTACTGACATTGGTTGTCCATGGTTGACTTTTGGTTGGCCATGGTTGAGAGTTATCTTTAGGTTTCTTTAGATTATTTAGTATTAAAATGAAAATCACTTTTAGCATTCTAAATGAGGAAATCTTTCGTTCTACCAACAATGGTGATATCAATGATCGATATTCCCTTCTTTGCATAGTACTTCCATTCTGCCGAGGTATTGTAATCCTTATGCCTTCCATAATTTTTCACAGTGTTTCCAATTGCATCTACGCTCCTCTCCTGTATAAATCTCTGTTGGCACCTCAACAACCCACCTAAACTTCTAAGGATTCTTATGATATGTTAGGGGCTCCCATTCCAAAATTTTGTAAATAATATTGTGTTCTTCTAAATTGTTTGCATTGCTCTATTTTTTGTTCTATGCTTGACTCCTTGGATTATCGTTTATGACGTGATTTGGTGGTTTCCTTGATTTGAAGAGATGATTCAACGTTTAATCTCTTGATTCTATAACTCCACTCTCATAAGATTATGATTTGGTTGTTTGAGTGTCATTTGCATTTTTGGGGGCTTCTTGGTTGCTTAACAACATTTGCATGTTCTTCATTGAGCTTATTCAAGTTCATTTCATGTTTTGGATTGCTTAAATTGGATTGATTTAATGTTTCAGCAGTGTCATCAAGATTTTAAGTTTTCAAAACATAAATGAAATTATGAGTACTCTGGTGGATCAACATTATTTTATTTTCCTATTATGATCATAAATTTATACTTTTGCTAAAATACCAAATGGTTTAATTCATTTAACTTCTTAATTAGTTCAATTTATGTCTTGGAAGTAAGTCTTCAAAATATATATTTTGAATATTACAAAAGAGTTGATATTTTTTATTTGAGTAAAAATATTTTTTTTTAATGAAGTTTTATTTCTTTTTATTTTTTTCTCTTTTTGAAAACAAATTTAATTATTATGAGAAAACAAATTATTTTAAATTTTATTTTAAGATTTATTAAATTTAACTAAGTTTACTTTTGGTTTTACCATTTAATTTATATTTTCAATACATTTTCATACTATGTGATGCTAAAACTCATTATTATATTTTAATAGAAAATAACTTTAACATACTCTATAAAAAAAATTATATTAAAAAGGAAATCATCATTAATTTTTATAATTAACACTTATTTGAAATTCAATTGTCTCCTCACAATTCTTCCTAATATATTGAATACATTAAATTTGCTCTCATCCTATCTACATTGATTTTGAGATTTAAAATTTTAAAAAGATTTTTAGATGGAATTTTATAACATTATGTGAGACCTAATATACATCTAGATCTTATCTTTCAAGAATCGTGGTTAATAACTATAAAAGCACAAAGATTTGATTGTATAAGATTATGTCTTTATATTATTTTAAAAGGGAGAAATATGCCACCTAGCAAATAAAGTCATAACTTTGGAATTATTTCCATTAACTAAAAAATCAATGGATAAAATGCCAACCTGCATACCAACGAAATTTTCTTTTTCATGGATAGTGGTTAATGTTTTCTTCTTTTAATTGACTTGTCGTTTCTCTTGATATGCAGAAAAATTAATCCGTGTTCAGTATCGTGAAGTTCGTTGCCACATTCAATATTCATGTTGTGGTTAATGACATGAATTCATTCATTCAACGAAGACTTTCGATCAACATTATCTCTACTACGTGTTTGGATGACCTGCTTCTCAAAAACATCACTGGACTTCAAGGAGCAGCGATACACGCAAAAGAAAATATGTAGATTGTTACACAAAATGATGAAATTATTTGCCAACCTTGAGCACGCCAAGGAATGAATAGCGGTGCACCTGAAGAAGTCAGAACGAATTTCCGTGATGTGTTGTTATTCTCCCAACACTCCGAACCATAAAATCGCCGAATCATAAAATCATGGATTTGATACATAAATTCAGAGAGTTATTAATATGACTCCACCGATGTGTTGAGTAGATACCTCGTCGCTCTGTCATGTTATCACATCGCATAGAAAAAAAATGGAATGCTAAGGAGAACCATTGTCTCATATAAATGGTAGAAGTTAAGAATCTAACGTTACAAAGTAATAAGTGGCAACATGTGGGAGCCAGAAAAGGAGATAATTGAGCAGTTGATATTTGCTGGTAACAAGATCATATTTCCATCCAAAGATCGCGTCGTGAAAATATTGAAACTCGCCTGATAATGAAGAAGATCAAAACTTAGATACTAAATTCCTCAAGATTTCACCAGATAGAAAAAGAGAAGCCACATCATCAGATCAATAGATGAAGCATAGATCACTGAGTTCCTTGGACCATGAAACAAACCTCCAGGAAATATGTGACGGAGAATCCATGTGACAGGAATCTCGAATTTCCATACGGCTGAGATTGCAAAGTATTCCATCATTTATTTTGTTTTGATTTTAGTTTAAATTTGGTTTCATTATGTTGAAGTTTTATTTACATATTATTTGGATTTGTAATATATTTGTTTTTGTCAAGATTGCCATATTATAAATTCCACACATATTTGTTTTCTTTTGTCCAGATTGCCATATTATAAATTCCACATATATATATGAAAAATATTTAATATATCCATCATATATAAATGCTTTACCAGAAATATAACAGAGTATGATATTTAGATGAAATATATCTATGAAGTATTCCCAATAGTGTTCAACACTGCAGATGCAGAACACCAGGTAAAGGTTGCAGCAACACCAGGTGAAGATTGCAGCCAGGGCTATGGTGATTTCTGTATGGTATACAAAATTTCAATAAGAGCCCTTAATGAAATCACTATTCCATAATTTGGTTATGGAGATAATTACATTCTCACTGACTTAACACTGTGTGAAAGACAATAAGGGGCCATAACAGTATGATGGCTCAGTACAATTATTATATTATGAATTTGTAACAAACTATGCCGATGCCGCTGTATTTATAGCTGCCTCTGATCTTGCTCATATCTGCATGTCCTTCTTCTTTCCCCAGAGCAGTGTATAAAGACCCGCCACAACCAAAACTCCTCCTATGGCATTGCAGGGGCCATAAAACTATTCATGTCACAACACATAACCTAATCCTGATCCTGGCCATATGTGAGATTCCCATCTTCCTGTGCGCCTGTAGAATGTAACAGCAGGACACTGTGAACTCCTAGAGCGTGGGCCGCGTCCGCTCTTTTTAGGCTGTGTACCCTCCTTTACCGTTGGTGTCCTCAATGATTCCGCTTGACGAAATGCAAGCCCCTCCCAGTGAGCCCGTGGGAGCCGAGGTCGCCCGGGGATCATCACCTGAGACTCGAACTCTTGACCAACAGGGAAAAACTGTCGAGTTATTCTGTTCAGACATCCTGATCCTCCATTGCTAACCTCATTACTTGTCTCGGTGAAATTGATTTTCATAATATTACTGAAATAAAACCCAAAGAGCTTAGCAGGTTGAACTTGGACTTCAGATCACGGGCCACTGACGTTCTCCTCTTCACATCTTGCATCCATCTCTGCGTGTTCAGAGAGACAAGCCTGGCCCATGGAGTACTCCTGACAATCAACAGACAGCCCAGTATTGGCAATCGCCATCCTTCCATCCCAGGCAACGGCGTCCTTCTGCAATAATATGGACAGGGCCATAGAGATATAAATCACAATATGTAATAAGAGTAATACATATTGTATAATAACAGTAATACCGATTGTTGGGACTACATAAAACTCATAAAAACGAATTCCCATTCATAAAAACATTCAAAAGCATTCATAAAATAACCATTTCTGCACCTTAAAGCTGATATTCCTGGTTCTACCAGCACTGTGACAGAAGCACTGTGGTATGTACGCAGCTGCTGTCCCGTTGGGTCGAGGTCACTCGCTCTGTTGTGCCATTCAATCACTGTGAATTCTTTCCCAGCGCCTTGAAATGTAATGTAGGGCTTTGTTGCACGCACTATCACTTTCCCTTTCCCTTTCCCCCTGCACAACAAAAATGAGCATACACTTGTTTTACGAATGTTTAAGCTAATAACTAATTTAATTTCTCAATAGAAATATTCAAGATTTGGTCATGGTTGAACGATTAACCTCCACGATTGAACCGAAACGATCTACCTTTCTTGCCCCACTTGGAAAGAATTCCATTCAGAAAAAAGAAAAAAAAAACATTGGGTTAGTAATCCACGCACAACAAATCCCAGCCGTTTAATATGTGTGTTAGACGAATTTCTTTGGAGATATATGCCCGATGAGTAAATATCCACCACCCATCCATCCTTAATTAGGGATTAAAACGCTCCAGTGGCCTACTACAATTCAAAAATTAACTTTCTACCAGTTTCTTTGCCGGTTTTATATTCTTCACAACAACAATTCTTCATATTGGACGGTTTCATCATGAACTATGGAAAACTCTTTTTCAACTTCTTCTCTTTCCTCAACTACTGATTGAACTCTTCACAAATTCTCCTTAGGGTTCACAACTCATTTACGGCTTTCCTTCAACCATTTCTTCAACAACAATTTTAGTGTGCGATTTGATGGGCAATAGCTCTTAAAACTCTTAGTGAACCAACATTTCACTTCCCCTGGGCTAGCAACTGTGTCTTCAACTGACAAGATTAAGACATGGGCTATCAATTCTGTTTTCAACTGACAAGATTAAGACAGACTTCTTCAAGTCATAGGTTTTTTTATTATGGAAACTGACTTTGACTTAGCTTCTAGCAGTGGCTTTAGCCAACCAGCTTACTCATCACAAGCTGATCTCAAAGCACAACTCCCTTTTTCTTCCTTTTTTCTTTAGAGTGGAGAATCTACTCTCTCCTCTCCTATTTTTAAAGCTTTAGAGTGGAGAATCTACTCTCCTCTCCTATTTCTAAAGAGTCTTGATGCCTGCTTTCTTGCTGAAGATTAATACCTGGAATCTTGTTCCCATATCTAGGAGGAGGCTTCAATTCACTTCCTACTTGCAGAGTTAACCTGTTATGATACCATGGCAAAATTTATAGAGCAAGAAGTAAAGAATATAAACATCATAGTACATGGAGAATTCCATGCTCTTCTACATTCAAAATAGATTAAAATTTAGTTGCATCACTTACATTAACCTAATTAATCCCTAACTAACACTTCACTTCACATAGGATTAACTAAAATGAGGAGATTACATTAAGTAAGAATTGATCCCCCAAGGGGTCATAGTATAAGAGGGTATGGTTAAAAATCCCGACCCAGTAGACGGCCCCTACCTTTTGATAGGATTTGTAGACCTAATGCAAGGGCAAACACCTACGATCCCAAGCACAAAGACAAGTCACAGCCGCTAGGCTAGGTTAAGCAAGAGAGATAATTTCCTACTGCCGCAGCCTTGAGCAATATATAAGTCCCCAAAATGCCTTCCTTAAATGATTCAAGGTGACCTTTTATATTTTGTGTCTCCCCAAAGGTTTGTTGGGATGGATTAATGGGTTCGCATGAGTGTAGCATAGTTACAATATAAATAACCCATGTGAGGAAGGCAACTTATTGTTCAAAGGCAACAAGTTGATCTTAGATAGAAGCAATGCAGCTCTATCGTTATAGATTGAATGGCATTATAGATTGAATGGCATTCCCTTCTGTCCTTGAGAACCTTAGTGAGGGAGTTTGGGTAGTTATAACAATAAATCTAAGGATAGTTCAAAAATGAGTGTTGCAAACCTTGTCAAATGTGAAGGTCTGATCTATTTGCATGCTCGCTAAACAGATAAACAATAACTTATTGTCTCCGTTCATTACAAAATATCACTTGGGAAATTTACCTCATTGAACTACTTGGAATAAAAGATACATGTCTAATTTAAAACCTTAATCCAGAATTTTCTCATGGGCATTCTTATTAACAAATAACTTAAAACAGTTCAAGTGCATATAAGTAGTGATCCATTTCATTGAACTACCTGAAATATGGGCAAATAATAGTATTAAACTTTTGGGTTAATATGTATTTCATCATCCAACTCTCATCATCCATCTCAAGAGAAGAAATAAAGCAATTCTCTCACAACATTATCCAATTAAATATGAATTATACAGACCATAAATCAAATACATCTCAACATAACAAATAAAACAATATTTTCAACACATTGTCCAATTAAATATGAACAATACAGAAGCAAGCAAATGAACAATCCATCTCACCTTAATAGAACAAATAAAACAATACTTTCAACACATTGTCCAATCAAATATGAACAACACATACCATAAAGCAAATGAATAGTCCATCTCATCTCAACATAACAAATAAAACAATACTTTAGCACATTGTCCAATTAAATATGAACGATATTGACCATAAAGCAAATGAATAGTCTTTCTTATTTCAAGAGAAGAAATAAAACAATACTTTCATCACATTATCCAATAAAATATGAACAATATAGACTAGATGAAGAGTCCATATCATTTCAAAGCAAGATAAACAATCCATCTCATCTCAACATAACAAATAAAACATAAATTCAACACATTATCCAACTGCATATGAACATTACAAACCAAAAAGCAAATGAACAATCCATCTCAATAGAACAAATAAAAGAATACTTCCAACACATTATCTAATGGAATATCAACATTATAGAATATAAAAAAAATGAATAGACTATCTCATCTCAGCTAAACAAACAAAATGATACTTTTAACAAATTCACATTTGGTCAAAAGATATTGGATAGCCTAGCATACAAAGAGTTGTAGCATAATAGTTTCAATTAGATTTCAAACTTAAAAGAGTTTCTATTAAATTTCAAACCTAAACGTGTAAAAATAAATATGAACAATATAGACAATAATCAAATGAGCAGTCCATCTAATCTCAACATAACAAATAAAACAATACTTTGGACACACTGTCCAATTGAATATGAATACCACAGACTATAAAACAAATGGATAGATCATCTCAACATAACAAATAAAACAATACTTTCAGCACATTATTCAATTAAATATGAAAACTACAGACAAAGTCAGTCTCATCTCATCTCAACTCAACAGAACAACCATACCTTCAACACATTATCGAATTGAATATGAACATTACAGACCAGAAAGTAAATGAACAATCCATCTCATCTTAACATAACAAAGAAAACAATAATTTTAACACATGATACAATTGAATATGAATATTACAGACCATAAAGCAAATGAGTAGTCCATCTCATCTCAACATATCAAATAAAACAATAATTTCAACACATTATCCAATTCAATGTGAACATTACAAACCAGTAAGCAAATAAACAGTCAAACTCATCTCAACATAGCATATAAAACAATACTTTCAACACATTATCTAATTGACTATGAACATTACAAACAAGAAAGCAAATAAACAGTCTATCTCATCTCAACAGAAAAAATAAAACATTACATACCAGAAAGCAAAGGAAGAGTCCATCTCATCTCAATTGAACAAATAAAACAATACTTTCAACACATATACATTAGGTCAAAAGAGACTAGATAACCTTGATAGAAAGAGTTGTACCATAATAGTTTCAATTATATTTAGAACCTAAATATGTAAAAATAAATACCTAACACAATAGTCTTGAAATTTATCCAATAAATTAAAAAAAAACAAAAACAGAAAGACTGCAATGTCCTTAGATTTGTATATGAACTAAACATCTAACCTACAAGATGCAATATTGACCATTGCTCCTTCCTTATGAACTAAACATCTAACCTACAAGATGCAATATTGACCATTGCTCCTTCCTTAACAATAGGTGTAAAATGCAAAGTTGATGAAAAATGTCTGAATGAGTTGGAGACAAAAGTCCAGGTAGGAAGACAATAAGAATACCTGCCATTAAAAAATAGAAGATATTAAAAACTGGAAAAAAATTCTATACAACTCTCCCAATTCACATGCATCAGAAAATATCTCCTTAACTCGTTAAAACTCTCGCAATATATTTAAAATTTAGGATTTTATGGTCAAACCTTACCAAAATCGATGAGGAGATAGCTGCATTATTAGTAATATACTAAGACTGAGAGCAAGCTATAAACTGCCGCTAGAATTCAAGGTCTCCAATCCGAACGGCGTCTTTAATTGCACTATGAATTATTACAAGTATTAATTTATAAGTATATTAATTTATATAGACCTAAATGAGTTAAAAAAAAAAAAAAAAACCCAAACATTCAATGATATAAGAAAGTACCAACCTGTTTAGCTGCTGCCATATTACTGTTCAAGGTTCAGGGTATATATCTTAATATATCTACTTGTCCGCTGTCTCGTTCCAAATACTCCTTATCGATCAAGGCTTCAATTCGCTTCTTAATTTCTTCAATTTCTGGGTTGAATGTCCTTCCAACTCGCTGGGCGCATTCAGTCACCAGATCTTTATAACTTAAAACTTTATGTTCTTTCATAATGCGCACAATTGATGCATCAATAGCATAATGTCTATCAAAACATCTATCCCTACAAATATACTCAGTACCATTTGTCTTCTCATCCAGCAATGGCATTGGTTTCGGAATTTTTACCTTCCCTGTTCTATCTGTAAAATTAAAATTGATTTCGAAATAATCAGTTGTACCTATAGTGGTTGTATCTGGATTCTTAAGAAGAATTTTGTACTTGTCACAGGCCAGGGAATATAACAGTCCGACGGCTTCTTCGTCAGACAAATTCAAGTGAGTCCTGACGTCCGAATAGCTCAACTTTTCTGAAGCATTGAACAACAATAATATTGCTGCTTGGTTAGTTGTTGCTATAATTTCTATAGGCCCTGCACCAAACTTACCAGTTATATTACAGGTTCCCAAGGAATATATCCATGTAAGTTTTCTAGGTTTGGCTTATGTGGAATAAAAATCTTTGAACACTTCCACACATCTAACCATCTCTGCAGGTAGATTAATCTCAGAACTCTTGTATGTTGGCCAAATTCCGGTTCTCAAAACAGTTACATTAAACTCTATTCCAAGATGGATATTTTTATTATCATGAAGATATACTTGGAATCCACTCTGGCTTTGCAGTGATCTTCTCAAATCTTCAAGCATGTCCCCCATCTTCAATGTCAATTGGCCATCAGTACATTTCTGCATCAACTTTGACAATGTGCTCTGCTCAATTGACAATGTGCTCTGCTCAAGATCAACATTTTCACTTCTGTCGATCAGAACTCTACGAGTGAGTTTTTCTCTGTACAAATCAGCAAACATATATTTATCACTGAGATACTCTACAAATTCCACCACATTTTTAATTATATTATCACGAATTATGTTAGAGCCATCATTTTCAAGTACACTATCACATAATGTAGCAAGCCATTCTGCACTAGTAGTTCCTCCAATTACTTTATTGCAGGACAACTCAAATGCTTCTCTTAATGCGCTGGAAAAAATAGTTTTGCGCTGAAAAAGATCTGCAGCATATTTCACATGCTTATCACGTAACTCTATAACCTTCCCCACAAATGAAGCCACTTCTTGCAGCAATATAATTTTATCCAATCTTTGTGAGTCATGCAGCATCACAGCATCTTCAGCCTGTTTAACAAGTGGAGTTACTTCACCAATAACATACTGCTTAAAAATATCTGCAATTGACTCCCATCCATTAGGTATCCTATCAAAGAGCCCGTGCATCATCAAAATATCGTCCTTCCTGTGGTCCCTGAGCAAAGCAAGGCAGCCTGAATGCTGATTCTCCAGAAAATGTGTCATATAACAGGAAAGGAGTCCATTTTCTACTTTGTCTAATACCTTCTGCTCGCTCCTCCCATGCAAATACCTGGCAACTCTGTCCCTTTCGCTTATCAGACATTCTTCAACCTTTGACATGTAGTCCGCATAGGAATGTTCTAAAATCCATGAAGCAGCCTCCCGAGAATAGTAAGCTCCGGTATGTTCCAACATGGCCACTTCAAAATCATTCGTATAGAAATCCATGTCAACCTCCACAAAAATGGCCACAACATCTTTCAACAGAGTGCCATTAGTTTGCACTCCTTCACGCTCTCGAT
Organism: Larix kaempferi; assembly: GCA_027924585.1. Taxonomy (NCBI): domain Eukaryota; kingdom Viridiplantae; phylum Streptophyta; class Pinopsida; order Pinales; family Pinaceae; genus Larix; species Larix kaempferi. The sequence continues at coordinate 8,641,807 of BSBM01000259.1, read as the reverse complement.
CAATAAGAGCAATCACTGCATCCTTCACATTGACTCGCATTACGCGAAAGACCATGTCTCGGAAGTACATGATTCCCACTTCTCTAAGTGAAGGAAGGGAGCGTCTGACAGTAAAATAGCAATCCAAATATTGAAAGAAGAGATTCATCCGACGCAGCATGGCTTTGTCAATCTTCCAGCGTTTGACCAGCTCTCTCAACATCGACTGATCATCAATCTGTTCATCCCTTAAAGCCGGTAAAACCATTGACTTGATGTACTCTCTGATGCAATCCGTAGATCTGGCATAGATAATTTGCTCTTTATCCTCATGCAATCCGTAGATCTGGCACATGTTGTGGACAATAGTATAAACAACCGAGCACAGGTCCGCAGTCATCGGACAGTTGAGATCTCCCACTTCCAACATGCGTCTTAACTGCAGAATAGCTTTATGAATAAAAGCCCAACCTTCTTCCACCTCAATGTTGGCCTTTTTTGCGATAGCCAGTCCTTCTTCCAGGTTTAAGATATTGCCATCGTTCATTGTCCTTTTTTCAACTAAACCCAACTGTTTCTCTAAAAAGTAAAACTTCGAACACTCCAGGGAGCAGCCCGCAACACAGAACAACACACAGAACAGCCCGCAGCCCGCAACACAGAACAACCCGCAGCCAGCAACACAGAACAACACACAGAACGCTTTTTGATAAATTCTTGAACCAATTTATGTATTTATACTGATTACTACTTAACGAATTTCAAGGGTATTGGGGGTGTTTTTGAAATTTAGTTGGAATTATGGAGAATTTTAGGGACAGGAGTTAATATTTTATGTGGTAGTGAGTTTAAAGAAAAACTAACGGCTAGTTATATTTTAAATATAACCTGTGCTTTGACCCAAGTTTTGAGAGAATTCACACCATATTTTACATTAATTAAAAATATATATATATTTTTTTTTAATTAATTGATTATTAAATTAAAATTAAGCCCTAATAATGGGAAATTATTAATTTTAATTAGGTAAAAGTATTAATTATATCTATTTAGATTTTGAAAAAATATTAATTTTCATATATATATATATATATATATTTTAATAAATTATATTTTTGATAATATAGTTATATTTTTAACTAAATAATTATATTATTTGAAATGAGAATTAAAACCAAAAAAATACCATACAAAATGTATTTTCATTATTATTTTTTTTGCACGAATCTTCCTATCTTGCACGAGTGACTTGTGGTCTAATAAATCGTGACCCACGAGCATCTAACCCATCAAAATCACCCGGGGATTGCACCCACGCTAGACCACACCAACCCTTAGCATTTGACAATACAGTTATACTTTTGACTAAATAATTATATGATTTGAAATGAGAATTGAAGCCAAAAAAGAACAATATAAAATATATTTTCATTCAATTTTTTTTTTTTTTCGCACGATTCTCCCTACCTTGCATGAGTGGCCTTTGGTGTAATAAATTGTGGCCAACGGGTATCTAAGCTGTCAAAATAAACTGGGGATTGCAACCAACCTAGACAACACCAACCCTTAGCATGACTAGAATTTTTTGGTGTCTCCTCCCACCACAACAGAGTTTCGAACCTTGCAACACCTAACAAACAAAACCCCTCGAATACCATGGTAGTGGAACTTGACTTATTTCTGTCAAAAAATTCAAAATCATATTCCACATTAATTAAAAACATATAATTTCTTTATAGTTAAAAAATAAAATATGAATAAACAAATTTAAATGTTTATAATTGTAATACATTAAAATTTATATTTAATATTTAATGAAAGACGTTAAATTGTTTTATAGTTAGTGAAATATTCACTCATTTATTATGCATATAAATTTAGTGGGTTTCTTATAATTTTCCACCTAGAATGGTTGAAATGCACATATACATTGTTGAAATTGCAAAATTGGGTGCCTAAGGCTTTTGGAGGACGTTGTATCCATTTCTGCAATAAAAAAGTTGCAATTTGAACAACGAAAAATTTACGATTTTAACAAAGATTTATGGCCAAATTACTTAAAAAATGACCGAGATAGTCCAAAACGTAGAACAGTTAACCAATTCCTTAATCAAATAACTATCGATTATGATGCCTTGGTGTTTTAAATAACAATATTCCCCCAAAAGAAGTTATAACTAATCTATAGAAAATATGAGTTTATTTTAATTTTAAACTAATTCCAAATGATGTATATTGAACTTATTTTCCCTCGTCTAGAAGAAAAAAGACCCGTAAGGGTCCACAACATGTCACTTGGTGTGGGGTCAATCTCTCTGCTCATTATACGTTGAAGTGAATAAAATTGTTAACACAAAAAAATTGACCACACACCAAATGACATGTTGTGGACCCTTATTTCCAAAGAATAATCCCATTTGTGCATAAAAACCCAAAAAACCCATTTCTCCTAAGTTCTAAACCCCCTTTGGACAACCTCCACCAAAATAGGGAATCTCCGGTAAAAATGAGGTGTCCACCAAAATAAGGGGGTTGTCTCGACAAATACACAGTCCCACCTCAATTCAAAATTTACCAGCAGTCAAATTCAAAAAGGGAAAACCGCAAGTGGTTATAGGGTTACAAAACCCTAAACCACAACATATATGTAATAACCCCCCCCCCCTCCGTTTGATAGAAATGATTTGATAACCTACCATTTCGAAGCTCTCCCATCTTTGGTACCATTTTTACCATCCTCCATTATTCCAATCACACACACCTCCACCATCAATATCCCACTTTGCAATTCCCCTTGATGGGTTGAGCACCCTTGGCTCCCTCCTACCATTCGGGTTGATATACTATATCTCCTTGAGATCGATGGCCATTCAAAGGACAGAACCATCAACGAAGGATTCCTAGATTCTCGGCCACAAGGGCCCATATGCCTAGAGAGGTAACTCTATCCATGTAAATCCATTTATTATAAATAATAAATAATTATTCTTTTGTAGACATGGTTTATTGATGTGAATGGAAGGAATTTATTGTGTGTGCTTTGGTTTTCATTGCAGTAGATGTTTTACCAATCATATTTACGATTGAGTTTTTGCATGTTAGTATTTGTATTCACGGATCATAATCCATTCTACCTTAGGTTATATTCCCATTTGTATAGTTTAGTTCTCAGTTTATCGCTCTTTACCCAAATTTACTGCACATCCTTCACACATAGAGCCGCGAGAGATATCATCTTGCATGCTCTCTACCTCGGCTTCCTCAAGCTCGTATATCCCCCATTTTCACCTGTCGGAGTGAAAAAGCACATACAACAGAACTAGCGACCATACTCGGTCGATCCCTATAGATTTGTGGTTAATTTTTTTTATCTTTGTTTGAATGTGTTTTATTGTATATTTTTTTCTTGTTAGATCTCTTAGTTAAAGTGTTTATGAGTATTGTTAGTCCCCTAGTTGAACTCTGGCCTGCAAAACTAGCATACTCCAATCCTCAGACCCCTTGCAAAGCCTCTTTTTTTAGTTGTATTTCAATGTTTTCAAACCCAGTTCTCGAGTGGCAGTTGTCTATGAGTTAAGTGCGCCCTAGGGTGCCCTTTTTTCCTAGTTAAGAGCGCTCCTTCCCCCACAAAAGGTGCGCTCCAGACCCGTACCTCTCTGTTTTTGTTGTACTCATGTTTTTTCATAGTGTGCACCCCACAACGCCTCTGTCCTTCAGGAAAAAGCACTTTGAGACTGACATTTAATCCTCTAATCCCTCCCGCAGGGGTGTAGCTCAACCGATGTTTCGCTTGATATGAAGGAAATGTTGTAAATGGAGGTCAAGAGTTCAAATCACCCCAGCTTATCCGTGCTCCATGCTTGCGGGCTGTGTGGGTGCACCTAGGGGTATAGTGGTAGTGGACGGGATTGGATCCCTGGACCCCGTGTCACACGAGTACCAGCCCCTTCCCAGTTGCTGATTCCCCTAGTTTAAAAAACAAAAACCTCTAAGCCCTTTATTTGTCCCATTTCAAGATTTGGATTGACTGTTTGGTTGCATATTTGACTTATTGCAGCATGGTTTTTACTATCTCTGCTTGTTCATTTCAGCATGATCAGTCTCTCTTATTGATTCCTAGCAGTATATTTCAGTTTGAAATAAAATAATTTCAATTCAATTTGTTTCAAGTTATTAGTACTCTTCATTTCTTGCTCATCTAACATAGTTATACACACCACTTGTGCACCCAATCACACCCTAAAGATCAAAGTGAGACCAAATTTTTTAACTTAACAAAAATATAACCCCACTTGGGGACCAAAAATAATCTTATAGCTAGGTACGGCACTAGGAGTAGGCATCCAAATAACCCTCATTTTCCACTTTACACATGAAACTTAGCAGTTCTCTATTTCGGAGCCAAAATCCCCTAGTACTTTTTGGCATGGTTAAAGGATGATTTGTCGGAAAGGCCTCTCCCTTAGGAGGAAAAGTCATGAGATTGGTTCCAGAAGGCTAAGTGGAATGCCGCTCTCCACTTAGTTCTAAAGGACACCTGATCGTAATCCTCACTACATTACCAGGACTCCATACGAGGGGTATAACAACCAAAGGGATGAAACGACGAATTCTCTTTCTGGACGTGTCATGAACGGGGTAGCCTACTTGTCGTTCTTCTAGGGATTTTTTACCCGGGATCCCTCTCAGTATAGGGATATCCCTCATCCATTCAATTCTCCATTCTGTATTCTCTAACTGCAGATTTCATCACCCTGCAGGGGCTACGATTTGCGTGAGATTCCATATCTTTTAGTTAGGTCTTTGCATGCTCTGATAACCCTCAGGTTAGTGAGTATTTTTCATTTTTAGGTAGTTCTTATTGTTGGAATTTTTGCTACTCCTTGCCACTCTTCTGCTGTGACACGCGATCGCAATAGAGTTTTAAAGTTTGTGGTTGTCCTAAGCACCACATTGTTGAAAGATCTCCTTCTACACACATGGAGGAAGTTGCAATTTTGAGCACTTTTATTTAATGTCCTCTACACTCACGACACCAGTCATCATTGACGCCCTGAGATACTCTCATAGACTATGGGGGAAGTCCCCACAACACGGTCCATTAGACCCCAGTCGTCACGCTACCTTGAGGCACACATTTTCATCATCGGATATTCATCCCAACGCACCTTATTTCAAATATGATTCTAAATTATACTAACACATACCTACAACACTATCTAGCCCCATGGTCAGCATGAAACCCAACCTGTTCTATGGAGGAATTGTTGGTGGCGGACACCGTAGCAGACCTATCGCCACTACATCATCTATCACGACCGTGGGATCCACGGGACCCTATATCCCTGCTTCCACAGGACCTACCCCTGGAACCACTGTGTATCCAACCACTCCATCCATACCCATAGGTAGCGGTCTCGTCCCGACAACCACAACACCCCTGGTTACTGGCACGACCCTTGGGAGCACCACCAATTCCTTTCAGATCCCTCCCCCCATATAGGTAGTTTGATTCGGATTTATGTGGGAACGAAATGAAAGAGCGGATACAGAATCAAATACAAAGATATATTGCAAATAACATAGTTATACAGTAAACACACATTCTATTAAATAGGGAAAATAGAACAGACTGTAAATAGAATAGCTAGAATAGTGGTAGCTATCTCTGAGAAGAGATGTGGCCGCTATGCTCATTTGTGCCAAGATGATTACAAAGAGAGGCCGAAAGGGCCTATTTATCATAATAATGAGGGAAAGAATCCCAAACATCCAAAAACCTAACCCTAGAACATGAGCCGTCATAAAGTTTGTGGCCCCAAGGGGGTTAGTTGAACACTGAAATTCCTGGGGTCAGAAGTTTTGCATACGATCTCCATTTGGGGTGCTCGATAGCCCGTTGGAAAGGTATATCCGAGTTTTACAACTTTCAAATGGAGTTAAATATAATATATTGGCAACCATTTGGCCCCCCAAATCACCAAAAAAGGTCGTTTGGTTCCTCAAAACGGACCCGAAAGTTTAGGACCCGAAAAACCATAGAAACATTACTAGAAAATTGGAAAAATGGGAAACTGTTTTGAGCCAGTGGAATAGGTGGGTGGCCACCGATATCCATCTGGATCAATCCTCCCCCCTTAGGAAGCAATGCTCTCCATTACGTCAAATCCCTTATCATATGTCGAGCTGTGTGTCGAGTTGAGCTCCTGGTGCGACATTTCCTAAAGTGGAAAGGTTGCCTTAGTTTAACATCTTCAGAGGGCTATAATTGTTGTTGAATAGTTTTGGTTGTTGTCGTATCCTTGGTCTGCACCAGTGTGGATGGTTTCTTTTTGTAGGAGCACCTTGAATGCGTGGCTTTGCACTGTAGAGGTACCCGAATAGGCGATGCTGCACTAACCTTGTGTTCTTGTTTCTGCTGAGTAGAAGGATAATGTGCACAGGTTGTGGATGTCTCTGCGATCTGATGTTCTTCTTCAGCAACAATTTTCAATAGGGAAAATTTCCCAGTGTGGGAGATTATCTTCCTTCCCTTCTTGGTTGGGGTAGGTGCAACTATCTCTGGTATCCGATAGAGTTGTCCTCCCAAAGTGACAGTGACACTGCGAGGTCGTGATTCATATAGAGCATGACGCTTCCACATATATGGCTGTCCTAAAAGAACATCACATACTTCAGGTGGGGCCACATCACACAATACCTCATCTTTGAAGGGCTTGATGCGATATGGTAGGCGACATTGGTGACTGACGCGGATCCCTCATCCTTGGCTTAGCCATCCAATGGTGTATGGTTTTGGGTGTGGTGTTATTGGTAGCTCCAATTTCTTGATCACTTGTGCTGATATCAGGTTCTTTTGGATGCCTCTGTCCACAACAAAGTGTAGGGGAATACCCTTCACCCACATCTGTTAGTGGAAAAGGTGCTCCTCTGCATCCGACTCTTCAGGTTCCTCTGGTTGAATCTGTGTGGTGGCAACAACGCCACTGGGTTCTGCACCAATGATCTGCTCCCCTTTCCGCGCGACTGTGAAATTGGGTTCTAAGTCAGAAAGGGTAAAGATAAGTATTTTTCAAAAATAGCTTTTCCTTTACAAAATTAGAAGCAAGGTATGATCTTTGCCGTAAGTTCTCCCTGCCAGATAAAAGGTATAGATACTCACATGATTGAATGACATCACAGAATGTAATATTTAGTTGAAATTATTTCAGTAAATGCGAAACGTAATGATCCTTGTATTATGATTGACTAACCTTGTTAAGGAAAATAGAAGTAACATCATATTTCTGGTTGATTCATAGTCCATTGCTAAAGTACTAATCTAAAAGAAATAAATAGGCTAAGAAAAATGTTGTGAAAGATGTCAAGTAATAAGTGATTTCAAAATTTGCACAGAAGTATCCTGTAAATTCTACATTTTCGTTGTTGATATTCTATTTTTCTACCAAAGATTAATAAGTGCATTACCTATGAGCATCACTAAGTTAAAAGTATAATTTCATTAGTATGCTCCTAAGAAGTAAGTTGGTTTGAGTTAGCGAATTCATTTGAACATTTTCAATTTTGATAGATACTTAGTAATGAGAATACTTTGTTGTTACGACAGTTTCATGGAATGCTACATCAAAAAAATATAGCCTCATTTAAATGTTATAGAATGTAAATGAAGTTGTAGTTACACTTAGCGAAATAAAAGTTGATTCTCAAATATCAATGTTAGAATATATATCATTTTACTTAGGTTTGTTTAGTACAAAGTACTTGTTGACTTTCTTTTATACAACCAATAGTGTGGAGTTGCCTAAGTAATTATTACCCTCGAGTATTGATAGCCAGAATAAATTTAACATACTAGGTTACCAATTATAGTTAAAGATATGAACGAATTCATGTGGCTGATGCGTTTCGATAATAATTTTCGAAAAATCGTCATTTTATTACTTAAACCTAAACGGTATTTCATTTATAACTTCTTATCATTATTGAGTTTTAAGGATAAAATTGGGTATTAATATTTCCAAGCAATGTTCCTAATGGTTAAATTAAACCTTATTTTAGGAATGCGTTATGATAGACTCCTCTAGAGTAAGTTATATTTTCTAACAAGGATTAATGAGTATCTTGTTGATAGTTTGAAGAAAAGAATACTAATCTTGTTGACGGAGCATGGAAGCTTTAAAAAAAAAAAAAAAAAACTTTGGATGATAAGTCTCAATTCGAAGTGAATCTATATGTAACTAAATACTAACATGTTTTCAACAGGTTTGATCTCAGACTCACATTGAGGAAGTTGAAGAGTTTACATCGAAATAAAGTGAAGATGAGGCACAAGTAAATTGAGTGAGCATGCGTATAATGATATGGAACTAATGTGTCCAGTAGTTGAACAATTGAATTAAATAAATTTTTCTTTATACTAACATTTCAGGAAGGGATCTTAATATCGATTGATAATGTGATCAAGAAGGAACGTTGATTATAAAATCACTTATACAAATGAGTTGATCTGAATCGCTCAAAAAAAAGTAATGGATTACTTTCAGTGGTAAGACTTATGACTGATGATGTGGAAATATTTTCATATACTATTGTCATTATTATATCGCATATGGCTTACAAGAAATAATAAATGTTTGTTACCAAGAAATATTTCCTGGACTCAAATGAGAAGGTTTGAGGGGAAAAAGGATGATTTTCTGGACTCACGCAGAGGGGACAACATCATGAACTCAATAACTAGCTTGTTCTTATGGGACAACTTACCCTTATTTGTGGTCATGTTCCCCACGGAAGTGGATCAGAGAAGGCGGGGTACTCGTTGAATGTTATACTGACCTAGAAGTTCTAGGAAAACTTTATATCCATCGAATTGAGCAGAGGAAGGGCTCACAATTTTTCCTTGTGTTATTAGAACTGAGCACACAAGAGGTTCTCTGAGGAGTAACGTTTACTTGTCGTTTTTTGTATGCACACAATAAATTCGATGAGGAGGGGAGCTATGTTATGAGGTATATTGTAAGATTGTCATGCTTCGCAGAAGTATTCCTGATGATTTTGCAGAGGACTCATGTTATGTACACAAGTCTTCATGATTGCTAGGATACATAAGAGTTTTGTATGCAAGTCTCCATGATTGCTGAAGTACAAAGAGATTTGAAGATCACAAAGTTTTGTTGAGAGAATTGTTTTATGGTATAAACAAATGATAATGATTTGTCTTATAGCTAGATTATGAGATATATTTATGCATGAATAATATGAATGCTAAATACACAAATATTTCCTCAAGGAAGAGAAAGAATGATGAACATTTACTCATTTGAAAATTATACTCATGATATATGAAAGAACGTTGGAAGATCTTCTATGATCTGTGTAATGTGCATGATATAAGTGATAAGAGTTTGCGGAAAATCGGAAAAATGTGAAGACGGCCAAAGCATAAGAATTTAAGTAAGCAAAAGATGGGAACGGATGCAAAAGGAAAACTGTTGAACACCGAGAATGGTGTTATATTTAAGGGGTGGAGTGTGTAACATCCCTCAGATTCGACCCTTATTGTTATTATAATTGTAAATATAATGATGATTGTATACAGGCCCTGGTGAGGAGCTCAAGTCCAAGGCCCCACCAGTGGACTTTGGGAGTATTGTTACTTTATTTTCCTCTTCATAAGTGTTGTGTTAGACCAGGAGATTTAAGTTTGACATATTTTAGACGACGGACACCTCGAAAATATTTAGAGTAAGTTTTACGGGTAAAAACCTACAAGTCATAAGTGTCGTTGTCAAAGGATGGGGAAGCCAATTACTTGTCTTAATCTTTCAATAAGTTATAGAGCTTATGTATAGAGTTAGCATACAGATAACTTGGACTAAATAATCCCGAGTAAACCTAAGACAATTCATAAAATTGAGACACCCAACCTCGATGAAACGAAATAGGTTAGACATCTTTCAAATACTACTTTTTATCTTATTAAAAATATCACTTCTAGGACACCACACACACACACACACACACACACACACACACATATATAGATATATATATATATGTATATATATATATATATATATATATATATGTATATATATATATATATATATATATATATGTGTGTGTGTGTGTGTGAAATCCTACAAAATAGTGGTGATAATGAATAACTAGAAATAATGCATACACAGGTATGTCAAGAATACATTTAATTATTGAAGTTACATGATAAAGAGCTTATATAGATTATAGTATAAATTACTATAATAATTATAAATACTTTTTAGGAAGGATAAAGGTGATTTTGCATATATTTATTTATTATATAGGATCCACAATACATATATGAAAGATGATACATATAATACATTATATAAATGCTATATATATAAGAGAAACCAAAATGAACTTGAGCTAAAACATTTGATGAGCATATATTGGATAATAAGAATTATTATAAATTATCCTCCGAAAAATGTAATAATATACATGATTTTATCCTAAAAATATGTGTGGATAAGATCCAACACATACATGAAAACAACTAAGAATAATTATAAGTTGGTAAACAAATCTAGGAATAAAATTATCTCCAAAAGAAATTTATGTTGTAAAAGGATTTATATTATGGTTATAAATATAAAGTTGTTTCTAACGTAAGGGTTTTGTAACTATAATGGAGTATAGGAGCATATCCTACCATCATAACTCAACTGGAGAGACCGATAGTGGAGCTCGACACCGACCGAATCACACCACAATCTTTGCCACGTTTATCCCTTAAAGTGTTCATTAGTTATAAAGTTAACAGTTAAGGGGCATCCTCACTCCATTCTTGGGAAATTGTCCCTTTTTTTGAGCGTCCCTTACCTTTTTCCTTTCCACCTGTACCCACTCCGCCATTTTAAAATAGTGGTGTAGTTTTTAGTGGAGGTCTATCTCAGTAGAGGGGTATCTAAACTTATTTTAGACTGCAACCTGACAGGAATGGAGAAGGGAGACTACCACGCATCACTCTGGGTCGAAGGGAGACTCCTTTGTTAAAAGGGAGATCGTTTCCCAAAGGGTCGGACCACTCCCTTCTGATGCAGATTTTTTTGGATACGCTGCCATCATTATAAGGTTGCTATCGATGGGGGGGAAAGAAGAGAGTCAAGGACTGGCGGATCCTCTGACGATGAGGTATGGACCGCAGGAAGAGCGAGAAGTTCTGAGGTTAGAGTTTCCTTTTGTATCTAAGGTATGTAAACTCTGTGTCTGCAGTTAGTGACTCAGTTTAAAACGTTATGTTGTTGCAGTGCAAAATTTTTCAAATTGCTAGCTGTCATATTTGAGTGCATGCTGATAACGACACTTAAAATCATTTTTTCTTTTGAAACACCTATTTTCCGCCTTTGAAAAATGTAAATCCCTATCATTCCTTATTCATATCTTGATCCTAATGGGAGACGTTACTACGATGGGCTAGATCAGCTCGAAAGAGCTTAAACCCTCCGTTACCTTAGGGTTGATGTTTTTTAGTAATTCGAACTCTATTTATATATTTTTTGTTATGTCAGAAATCGTTTTCAATTCATTTTGGTTGCGATTTGATATCTTTTTCTCTACTTTTGTTTTGGCGACTGTTCCATGAGAGCAGGTCCGAGTCTAGGTGCTATCCTTGCCTCATCGCCCTTAGTGCGCTAATTACGAAGTAAACGTTTTGTTTGTTGGTTTAAGAGTCTGCTTATAATATAGAAATTTTAGAAAAGGAAGGCCAAAGCTTGAAACCTCGGTGATTACCCTTAGGGTAAGATAGGAACGAGAACGTCCTGTAGTAGTATGTTTCAATTTTTGCTACATTTTCGTTCATAGGTTAAAATCTAGTACCAGTGTTGGAATGTTGAAGATTATAAATTAATTAATTCATCTCGACGTTATTTTTTTTATTTTGTCATTAAAAACGAGGAAAACGTTACAACCATCAGGTTAATTTATGTTATGTTGCCATAAGAGCTGGGCGACCTCCCTGTGGAAGGATCGACCCGTGCTTAGTTAAATTTAGAGATCCCTTCCTTAAATTTTAAAATGGTTGGATCAGAAAACTCTGTGTAAAAGCTGCCAGGAAATCGTCAACGAGTCAATCTGATCATAACCAAGGACGAGAATGTGATCATTAATTTTCACTCTTTTGGTTATTATCCTTTTTGCATATTTTGATCTTGAAAGTTATTAGTGAAGTTCCACGGGTTAAGTATATAATTATATATATAGAATATAGAGATAAAATATCTAGAATCGAAATTATAAACAATGTGAAAATCTAACTTTTAAAATCTATTATCCAATAGGGCATAGAAAGGGAAACCTCCTTTTTCGGTTTTCACTATGGGTAAAATTGAAATCATGAATTTCATTTTATTACAACTTGATTCTTAGAATAGTATATAGATCTTTTATAGTGTGAGGCCCTTGACAAAGCTAATTTAAAGCTATTATATTTTGGCACTTATCAATCTTAGTTTAGACAACTTGTAATGGAAAAGTTTGGGTCAATTATTGATATAAATAAACTTAAATATATGTTTTGGAATTGAGTGAATTCATGTTCAAAATTAATAAAAAGGGTTGATACTTTATTTAAATCATTAGATGAAAGTATAGGCATACGACAAGTTATCACTTGATATCATAACAAAAGGAGGTTGTCTTTATATAAGATAATATAACATTATATTGTTGAAAGGGTTTTTAAGTAGTAATTATAAATAGATTATGGATACGAAATAGGTGACAAAGGAGTATATTGTAAATATGATATTAATAATTAGGTTACGAACTTATATTTTGGTACCAAGTGACTTATGGAATGTATACAATATTTATAACTGGACATAAAAGTTATAAAATAGAAGGGAGTTATTCTTTTAGAATGTTGTAGGAAGGTATTCATTCACATCCATGCTTGGGATTGTTATATAAAGAAGCTCATCTCCTCAACGAAGGACAGGATATTTTGGAAAATGTTTCGCGTAAGGGAGTCTTGAAGAAAATAAGCCTTGCGACAACTGTGTCGCATAGAATGTAACCTTTCGCCATGTTTATTTTTTTTAATAAATATTACACACCCAACCTTTTGTGGACTAGCCCGTGTACACGTGAACCACGTTATCTCTTGTCTGCTGTGTTTTCCTATGGTGTTCCTCAATGTGTCTTTGTGTATGAGTAATTATTTCTTTTCTTAAAAATGTTTAGGATTACTTTGATGTATACGATTCATTTAGAAGGTTGTTTTTTTATATGATGTATAATGCTAATATGTTCACCTTATGATTATGTTAATATTGTTGTCATTTAGGTCGTTCTCTTGGTATGATTAACTGATAAAAGAAGTACATGTTTCTTAAAAATGAATTAATATCTTGAAGAGCATTTTATTAATATAACGAATAATTGAATGAATTGTTTAAATGAAGTTTGGGGCTTAAATACAGTGGTCTTGTTTCTTGGTCTATATCCTCAGGAAGGAAAAAGGTTTTGGTAAAAATGAAACTATTGTTATTTAAATTTTTTTTTTAAGGTTGTATCTTGTGCACACATATGAAGAGCTAGTTGGTTCAAAAAGAAGAATCCATGTCTTGAATTTAGAAGAGTTATGTATGTTAAAACATAGTGAAATTTTTGTGTTTTTCTGCGAGATTAAAGAGATGGTTGACATTTCAAGTTAAGAATTGGATTATAGTTGAAAGTAAAATGTCTCTCTTATTTGTGCAAATATGACGGAAGATAGTACCTATCGCACATAAATTACATTTAAAGGATCTTTTTCATTGATTATCATGAAGACATTTATAACAGAAATAAAAGTCGCAAAGTTGTTATTATTTGTAAGCTGTAATTAAAGTAAGTAAACCCACACTTTATATTTCTGCATAGAAATTATTGGTATTTAGACCACTTAGGAAAATTTTAAATTTTGATGAAATATGGGGTCGTGACCGTTAACCATGGTTGACTATGGTAGACAATGGTTAGCATTGGTTGACTTTGGTTGACCATGGCTTACTTTGGTTGACTTTTGGTTGAGCGTGGTTGACTTTGGTTGATGATGGTTGACTCTCGTTGACTATGGTGGACTTTGTTTGATTATTGTTAACCATGGTTGACTTTCATTGACCATGGTTCACAATCGTTGACGTTCGTTGACCATGGTTTAGTTTGGTTGACCATGGTTCACAATGGTTGATGTTTGTTGACCATGGTTTAATTTCGTTGACTTTGGTTGACCATGGTTGACAATGATTGCCTATGCTTGACCATGGTTGTTTATGGTTGACTTTGGTTGACAAATGGATGAATTTGGTTGAGTATGGTTGACCATGGTTAACTATGGTGGACCATCGTTGACCATTGTTGACTTTGGTTGACCTCGGTTGAGTTTAGTTTACAATTGTTAACTTTGGTGGACCATGCTTGACTTTGGTTGAATTTTGGTTGGCCATAGATAACTTTGGAAGACTATGGTTGACTATCGTTTACTTTGGTTGACTTTGGCTAACTATGGTTGAATTCGAATAACCATGGTTAACTTTGGTAGACCATGGCTAACTATGGATGACTTTGGTTGACTTTTGTTAAGCATCGTTCACTTTGTTTGACCATGATTGACTATGGTTAACTTTGGTTTACAATGGTTGACTTTCGTTGACTTTCTTTGATCATGGTTTACTTTCGTTGATTATGGTTGAATTTGGATGATCATGGTTGACTTGGTTGACCATGGTTGGATTTTGTTGATCATGGTTGACTTTGGATGACCATGGTTGATTCTGGTTGGCTATGTTTGACTTTGGATGACCATGGTTGACTTTCGATTGACCATGGTTGACTTTAGTTACCATGGTTAGCTATGGTTGACTTTAGTTACCATAGTTAGCTATGATTGACTTTTGGTTGAATTTGGTTGACTATTATTGACATTGGTTGTCCATGGTTGACTTTTGGTTGGCCATGGTTGAGAGTTATCTTTAGGTTTCTTTAGATTGTTTAGTATTAAAATGAAAATCACTTTTAGCATTCTAAATGAGGAAATCTTTCGTTCTACCAACAATGGTGATATCAATGATCGATATTCCCTTCTTTGCATAGTACTTCCATTCTGCCGAGGTGTTGTAATCCTTATGCCTTCCATAATTTTTCACAGTGTTTCCAATTGCATCTACGCTCCTCTCCTGTATAAATCTCTGTTGGCACCTCAACAACCCACCTAAACTTCTAAGGATTCTTATGATATGTTAGGGGCTCCCATTCCAAAATTTTGTAAATAATATTGTGTTCTTCTAAATTGTTTGCATTGCTCTATTTTTTGTTCTATGTTTGACTCCTTGGATTATCGTTTATGACGTGATTTGGTGGTTTCCTTGATTTGAAGAGATGATTCAACGTTTAATCTCTTGATTCTATAACTCCACTCTCATAAGATTATGATTTGGTTGTTTGAGTGTCATTTGCATTTTTGGGGGCTTCTTGGTTGCTTAACAACATTTGCATGTTCTTCATTGAGCTTATTCAAGTTCATTTCATGTTTTGGATTGCTTAAATTGGATTGATTTAATGTTTCAGCACTGTCATCAAGATTTTAAGTTTTCAAAACATAAATGAAATTATGAGTACTCTGGTGGATCAACATTATTTTATTTTCCTATTATGATCATAAATTTATACTTTTGCTAAAATACCAAATGGTTTAATTCATTTAACTTCTTAATTAGTTCAATTTATGTCTTGGAAGTAAGTCTTCAAAATATATATTTTGAATATTACAAAAGAGTTGATATTTTTTATTTGAGTAAAAATATTTTTTTTTAATGAAGTTTTATTTCTTTTTATTTTTTTCTCTTTTTAAAAACAAATTTGATTATTATGAGAAAACAAATTATTTTAAATTTTATTTTAAGATTTATTAAATTTAACTAAGTTTACTTTTGGTTTTACCATTTAATTTATATTTCCAATACATTTTCATACTATGTGATGCTAAAACTCATTATTATATTTTAATAGAAAATAACTTTAACATACTCTATAAAAAAAAAGATTATATTAAAAAGGAAATCATCATTAATTTTTATAATTAACACTTATTTGAAATTCAATTGTCTCCTCACAATTCTTCCTAATATATTGAATACATTAAATTTGCTCTCATCCTATCTACATTGATTTTGAGATTTAAAATTTTAAAAAGATTTTTAGATGGAATTTTATAACATTATGTGAGACCTAATATACATCTAGATCTTATCTTTCAAGAATCGTGGTTGATAACTATAAAAGCACAAAGATTTGATTGTATAAGATTATGTCTTTATATTATTTTAAAAGGGAGAAATATGCCACCTAGCAAATAAAGTCATAACTTTGGAATTATTTCCATTAACTAAAAAATCAATGGATAAAATGCCAACCTGCATACCAACGAAATTTTCTTTTTCATGGATAGTGGTTAATGTTTTCTTCTTTTAATTGACTTGTCGTTTCTCTTGATATGCAGGAAAATTAATCCGTGTTCAGTATCGTGAAGTTCGTTGCCACATTCAATATTCATGTTGTGGTTAATGACATGAATTCATTCATTCAACGAAGACTTTCGATCAACATTACCTCTACTACGTGTTTGGATGACCTGCTTCTCAAAAACATCACTGGACTTCAAGGAGCAGAGATACACGCAAAAGAAAATATGTAGATTGTTACACAAAATGATGAAATTATTTGCCAACCTTGAGCACGCCAAGGAATGAATAGCGGTGCACCTGAAGAAGTCAGAACGAATTTCCGTGATGTGTTGTTATTCTCCCAGCACTCCGAACCATAAAATCGCCGAATCATAAAATCATGGATTTGATACATAAATTCACAGAGTTATTAATATGACTCCACCGATGTGTTGAGTAGATACCTCGTCGCTCTGTCATGTTATCACATCGCATAGAAAAAAAATGGAATGCTAAGGAGAACCATTGTCTCATATAAATGGTAGAAGTTAAGAATCTAACGTTACAAAGTAATAAGTGGCAACATGTGGGAGCCAGAAAAGGAGATAATTGAGCAGTTGATATTTGCTGGTAACAAGATCATATTTCCATCCAAAGATCGCGTCGTGAAAATATTGAAACTCGCTTGATAATGAAGAAGATCAAAACTTAGACACTAAATTCCTCAAGATTTCACCAGATAGAAAAAGAGAAGCCACATCATCAGATCAATAGATGAAGCATAGATCACTGAGTTCCTTGGACCATGAAACAAACCTCCAGGAAATATGTGACGGAGAATCCATGTGACAGGAATCTCGAATTTCCATACGGCTGAGATTGCAAAGTATTCCATCATTTATTTTGTTTTGATTTTAGTTTAAATTTGGTTTCATTATGTTGAAGTTTTATTTACATATTATTTGGATTTGTAATATATTTGTTTTTGTCAAGATTGCCATATTATAAATTCCACACATATTTGTTTTCTTTTGTCCAGATTGCCATATTATAAATTCCACATATATATATGAAAAATATTTAATATATCCATCATATATAAATGCTTTACCAGAAATATAACAGAGTATGATATTTAGATGAAATATATCTATGAAGTATTCCCAATAGTGTTCAACACTGCAGATGCAGAACACCAGGTAAAGGTTGCAGCAACACCAGGTGAAGATTGCAGCCAGGGCTATGGTGATTTCTGTATGGTATACAAAATTTCAATAAGAGCCCTTAATGAAATCACTATTCCATAATTTGGTTATGGAGATAATTACATTCTCACTGACTTAACACTGTGTGAAAGACAATAAGGGGCCATAACAGTATGATGGCTCAGTACAATTATTATATTATGAATTTGTAACAAACTATGCCGATGCCGCGGTATTTATAGCTGCCTCTGATCTTGCTCATATCTGCATGTCCTTCTTCTTTCCCCAGAGCAGTGTATAGAGACCCGCCACAACCAAAACTCCTCCTATGGCATTGCAGGGGCCATAAAACTATTCATGTCACAACACATAACCTAATCCTGATCCTGGCCATATGTGAGATTCCCATCTTCCTGTGCGCCTGTAGAATGTAACAGCAGGACACTGTGAACTCCTAGAGCGTGGGCCGCGTCCGCTCTTTTTAGGCTGTGTACCCTCCTTTACCGTTGGTGTCCTGAATGATTCCGTTTGACGAAATGCAAGCCCCTCCCAGTGAGCCCGTGGGAGCTGAGGTCGCCCGGGGATCATCACCTGAGACTCGAACTCTTGACCAACAGGGAAAAACTGTCGAGTTATTCTGTTCGGACATCCTGATCCTCCATTGCTAACCTCATTACTTGTCTCGGTGAAATTGATTTTCATAATATTACTGAAATAAAACCCAAAGAGCTTAGCAGGTTGAACTTGGACTTCAGATCACGGGCCACTGACGTTCTCCTCTTCACATCTTGCATCCATCTCTGCGTGTTCAGAGAGACAAGCCTGGCCCATGGAGTACTCCTCACAATCAACAGACAGCCCAGTATTGGCAATCGCCATCCTTCCATCGCAGGCAACGGCGTCCTTCTGCAATAATATGGACAGGGCCATAGAGATATAAATCACAATATGTAATAAGAGTAATACATATTGTATAATAACAGTAATACCGATTGTTGGGACTACATAAAACTCATAAAAACGAATTCCCATTCATAAAAACATTCAAAAGCATTTATAAAATAACCATTTCTGCACCTTAAAGCTGATATTCCTCGTTCTACCAGCACTGTGACAGAAGCACTGTGGTATGTACGCAGCTGCTGTCCCGTTGGGTCGAGGTCACTCGCTCTGTTGTGCCATTCAATCACTGTGAATTCTTTCCCAGCGCCTTGAAATGTAATGTAGGGCTTTGTTGCACGCACTCTCACTTCCCCCTGCACAACAAAAATGAGCATACACTTGTTTTACTAATGTTTAACCTAATAACTAATTTAATTTCTCAATAGAAATATTCAAGATTTGGTCATGGTTGAACGATTAACCTCCACGATTGAACCGAAACGATCTACCTTTCTTGCCCCACTTGGAAAGAATTCCATTCAGAAAAAAGAAAAAAAAACATTGGGTTAGTAATCCACGCACAACAAATCCCAGCCGTTTAATATGTGTGTTAGACGAATTTCTTTGGAGATATATGCCCGATGAGTAAATATCCACCACCCATCCATCCTTAATTAGGGATTAAAAGGCTCCAGTGGCCTTCTACTACAATTCAAAATTTAACTTTCTACCAGTTTCTTTGCCGGTTTTATATTCTTCACAACAACAATTCTTCATATTGGACGGTTTCATCATGAACTATGGAAAACTCTTTTTCAACTTCTTCTCTTTCCTCAACTACTGATTGAACTCTTCACAAATTCTCCTTAGGGTTCACAACTCATTTACGGCTTTCCTTCAACCATTTCTTCAACAACAATTTTAGTGTGCGATTTGATGGGCAATAGTTCTTAAAACTCTTAGTGAACCAACATTTCACTTCCCCTGGGCTAGCAACTCTGTCTTCAACTGACAAGATTAAGACATGGGCTATCAATTCTCTTTTCAACTGACAAGATTAAGACAGACTTCTTCAAGTCATAGGTTTTTTTATTATTGAAACTGACTTTGACTTAGCTTCTAGCAGTGGCTTTAGCCAACCAGCTTACTCATCACAAGCTGATCTCAAAGCACAACTCCCTTTTTCTTCCTTTTTTCTTTAGAGTGGAGAATCTACTCTCTCCTCTCCTATTTTTAAAGCTTTAGAGTGGAGAATCTACTCTCCTCTCCTATTTCTAAAGAGTCTTGATGCATGCTTTCTTGCTGAAGATTAATACCTGGAATCTTGTTCCCATATCTAGGAGGAGGCTTCGATTCACTTCCTACTTGCAGAGTTAACCTGTTATGATACCATGGCAAAATTTATAGAGCAAGAAGTAAAGAATATAAACATCATAGTACATGGAGAATTCCATGCTCTTCTACATTCAAAATAGATTAAAATTTAGTTGCATCACTTACATTAACCTAATTAATCCCTAACTAACACTTCACTTCACATAGGATTAACTAAAATGAGGAGATTACATTAAGTAAGAATTGATCCCCCAAGGGGTCATAGTATAAGAGGGTATGGTTAAAAATCCCGACCCAGTAGAAGGCCCCTACCTTTTGATAGGATTTGTAGACCTAATGCAAGGGAAAACACCTACGATCCCAAGCACAAAGACAAGTCACAGCCGCTAGGCTAGGTTAAGCAAGAGAGATAATTTCCTACTGCCGCAGCCTTGAGCAATATATAAGTCCCCAAAATGCCTTCCTTAAATGATTCAAGGTGACCTTTTATATTTTGTGTCTCCCCAAAGGTTTGTTGGGATGGATTAATGGGTTCGCATGAGTGTAGCATAGTTACAATATAAATAACCCATGTGAGGAAGGCAACTTATTGTTCAAAGGCAACAAGTTGATCTTAGATAGAAGCAATGCAGCTCTATCGGTATAGATTGAATGGCATTCCCTTCTATCCTTGAGAACCTTAGTGAGGGAGTTTGGGTAGTTATAACAATAAATCTAAGGATAGTTCAAAAATGAGTGTTGCAAACCTTGTCAAATGTGAAGGTCTGATCTATTTGCATGCTCGCTAAACAGATAAACAATAACTTATAGTCTCCGTTCATTACAAAATATCACTTGGGAAATTTACCTCATTGAACTACTTGGAATAAAAGATACATGTCTAATTTAAAACCTTAATCCATAATTTTCTCATGGGCATTCTTATTAACAAATAACTTAAAACAGTTCAAGTGCAAATAAGTAGTGATCCATTTCATTGAACTACCTGAAATATGGGCAAATAATAGTATTAGACTTTTGGGTTAATATGTATTTCATCATCCAACTCTCATCATCCATCTCAAGAGAAGAAATAAAGCAATTCTCTCACAACATTATCCAATTAAATATGAATTATACAGACCATAAATCAAATACATCTCAACATAACAAATAAAACAATATTTTCAACACATTGTCCAATTAAATATGAACAATACAGAAGCAAGCAAATGAACAATCCACCTCACCTTAGTAGAACAAATAAAACAATACTTTCAGCACATTGTCCAATCAAATATGAACAACACATACCATAAAGCAAATGAATAGTCCATCTCATCTCAACATAACAAATAAAACAATACTTTAGCACATTGTCCAATTAAATATGAACGATATTGACCATAAAGCAAATGAATAGTCTTTCTTATTTCAAGAGAAGAAATAAAACAATACTTTCATCACATTATCCAATAAAATATGAACAATATAGACTAGATGAAGAGTCCATATCATTTCAAAGCAAGATAAACAATCCATCTCATCTCAACATAACAAATAAAACATAAATTCAACACATTATCCAACTGCATATGAACATTACAAACCAAAAAGCAAATGAACAATCCATCTCATCTCAACAGAACAAATAAAACAATACTTTCCATATATTATCCAATTGAAAATAAACATTGTAGACTAGAAATCAAATTAATGGTCCATCTCATCTCAACAAAACAAATAAAAAATACTTTCAACATATTATACAATTGAATATGAATATGAACCTTACAAACCATAAAGCAAATGAACAGTGCATCGCATCTCAATAGAACAAATAAAAGAATACTTCCAACACATTATCTAATGGAATATCAACATTATAGAATATAAAAAAAATGAATAGACTATCTCATCTCAGCTAAACAAACAAAACGATACTTTTAAGAAATTCACATTTGGTCAAAAGATATTGGATAGCCTACCATACAAAGAGTTGTAGCATAATAGTTTCAATTAGATTTCAAACTTAAAAGAGTTTCTATTAAATTTCAAACCTAAACGTGTAAAAATAAATATGAACAATATAGACAATAATCAAATGAGCAGTCCATCTAATCTCAACATAACAAATAAAACAATACTTTCACACATTGTCCAATTGAATATGAATACCACAGACTATAAAACAAATGGATAGATCATCTCAACATAACAAATAAAACAATACTTTCAGCACATTATTCAATTAAATATGAACACTACAGACAAAGTCAGTCTCATCTCATCTCATCTCATCTCAACTCAATAGAACAACCATACCTTCAACACATTATCGAATTGAATATGAACATTACAGACCAGAAAGTAAATGAACAATCCATCTCATCTTAACATAACAAAGAAAACAATAATTTTAACACATGATACAATTGAATATGAATATTACAGACCATAAAGCAAATGAGTAGTCCATCTCATCTCAACATATCAAATAAAACAATAATTTCAACACATTATCCAATTCAATGTGAACATTACAAACTAGTAAGCAAATAAATAGTCAAACTCATCTCAACATAGCATATAAAACAATACTTTCAACACATTATCTAATTGACTATGAACATTACAAACAAGAAAGCAAATAAACAGTCTATCTCATCTCAACAGAAAAAATAAAACATTACATACCAGAAAGCAAAGGAAGAGTCCATCTCATTTCAATTGAACAAATAAAACAATACTTTCAACACATATACATTAGGTCAAAAGAGACTAGATAACCTTGATAGAAAAAGTTGTACCATAATAGTTTCAATTATATTTAGATCCTAAATATGTAAAAATAAATACCTAACACAATAGTCTTGAAATTTATCCAATAAATTAAAAAAAAACAAAAACAGAAGGACTGCAATGTCCTTAGATTTGTATATGAACTAAACATCTAACCTAAAAGATGCAATATTGACCATTGCTCCTTCCTTAGATTTGTATATGAACTAAACATCTAACCTACAAGATGCAATATTGACCATTGCTCCTTCCTTAACAATAGGTGTAAAATGCAAAGTTGATGAAAAATGTCTGGATGAGTTGGAGACAAAAGTGTAGGAAGACAATAAGAATACCTGCCATTAAAAAATAGAAGACATTAAAAACTGGAAAAAAATTCTATACAACTCTCCCAATTCACATGCATCAGAAAATATCTCCTTAACTCGTTAAAACTCTCGCAATATATTTAAAATTTAGGATTTTATGGTCAAACCTTACCAAAATCGACGAGGAGATAGCTGCATTATTAGTAATATACTAAGACTGAGAGCAAGCTATAAACTGCCGCTAGAATTCAAGGTCTCCAATCCGAACGGCGTCTTTAATTGCACTATGAATTATTACAAGTATTAATTTATAAGTATATTAATTTATATAGACCTAAATGAGTTAAAAAAAAATAAAAATACCCAAACATTCAATGATATAAGAAAGTACCAACCTGTTTAGCTGCTGCCATATTACTGTTCAAGGTTCAGGGTATATATCTTAATATATCTACTTGTCCGCTGTCTCGTTCCAAATACTCCTTATCGATCAAGGCTTCAATTCGCTTCTTAATTTCTTCAATTTCTGGGTTGAATGTCCTTCCAACTCGCTGGGCGCATTCAGTCACCAGATCTTTATAACTTAAAACTTTATGTTCTTTCATAATGCGCACAATTGATGCATCAATAGCATAATGTCTATCAAAACATCTATCCCTACAAATATACTCAGTACCATTTGTCTTCTCATCCAGCAATGGCATTGGTTTCGGAATTTTTACCTTCCCTGTTCTATCTGTAAAATTAAAATTGATTTCGAAATAATCAGTTGTACCTATAGTGGTTGTATCTGGATTCTTAAGAAGAATTTTGTACTTGTCACAGGCCAGGGAATATAACAGTCCGACGGCTTCTTCGTCAGACAAATTCAAGTGAGTCCTGACGTCCGAATAGCTCAACTTTTCTGAAGCATTGAACAACAATAATATTGCTGCTTGGTTAGTTGTTGCTATAATTTCTATAGGCCCTGCACCAAACTTACCAGTTATATTACAGGTTCCCAAGGAATATATCCATGTAAGTTTTCTAGGTTTGGCTTCTGTGGAATAAAAATCTTTGAACACTTCCACACATCTAACCATCTCTGCAGGTAGATTAATCTCAGAACTCTTGTATGTTGGCCAAATTCCGGTTCTCAAAACGGTTACATTAAACTCTATTCCAAGATGGATATTTTTATTATCATGAAGATATACTTGGAATCCACTCTGGCTTTGCAGTGATCTTCTCAAATCTTCAAGCATGTCCCCCATCTTCAATGTCAATTGGCCATCAGTACATTTCTGCATCAACTTTGACAATGTGCTCTGCTCAATTGACAATGTGCTCTGCTCAAGATCAACATTTTCACTTCTGTCGATCAGAACTCTACGAGTGAGTTTTTCTCTGTACAAATCAGCAAACATATATTTATCACTGAGATACTCTACAAATTCCACCACATTTTTAATTATATTATCACAAATTATGTTAGAGCCATCATTTTCAAGTACACTATCACATAATGTAGCAAGCCATTCTGCACTAGTAGTTCCTCCAATTACTTTATTGCAGGACAACTCAAATGCTTCTCTTAATGCGCTGGAAAAAATAGTTTTGCGCTGAAAAAGATCTGCAGCATATTTCACATGCTTATCACGTAACTCTATAACCTTCCCCACAAATGAAGCCACTTCTTGCAGCAATATAATTTTATCCAATCTTTGTGAGTCATGCAGCATCACAGCATCTTCAGACTGTTTAACAAGTGGAGTTACTTCACCAATAACATACTGCTTAAAAATATCTGCAATTGACTCCCATCCATTAGGTATCCTATCAAAAAGCCCGTGCATCATCAAAATATCGTCCTTCCTGTGGTCCCTGAGCAAAGCAAGGCAGCCTGAATGCTGATTCTCCAGAAAATGTGTCATATAACAGGAAAGGAGTCCATTTTCTACTTTGTCTAATACCTTCTGCTCGCTCCTCCCATGCAAATACCTGGCAACTCTGTCCCTTTCGCTTATCAGACATTCTTCAACCTTTGACATGTAGTCCGCATAGGAATGTTCTAAAATCCATGAAGCAGCCTCCCGAGAATAGTAAGCTCCGGTATGTTCCAACATGGCCACTTCAAAATCATTCGTATAGAGATCCATGTCAACCTCCACAAAAATGGCCACAACATCTTTCAACAGAGTGCCATTAGTTTGCACTCCTTCACGCTCTCGATCAATAAGAGCAATCACTGCATCCTTCACATTGACTCGCATTACGCGAAAGACCATGTCTCGGAAGTACATGATTCCCACTTCTCTAAGTGAAGGAAGGGAGCGTCTGACAGTAAAATAGCAATCCAAATATTGAAAGAAGAGATTCATCCGACGCAGCATGGCTTTGTGAATCTTCCAGCGTTTGACCAGCTCTCTCAACATCGACTAATCATCAATCTGTTCATCCCTTAAAGACGGTAAAACCATTGAATTGATGTACTCTCTGATGCAATCCGTAGATCTGGCATAGATAATTTGCTCTTTATCCTCATGCAATCCGTAGATCTGGCACATGTTGTGGACAATAGTATAAACAACCGAGCACAGGTCCGCAGTCATCGGACAGTTGAGATCTCCCACTTCCAACATGCGTCTTAACTGCAGAATAGCTTTATGTATAAAAGCCCAACCTTCTTCCACCTCAATGTTGGCCTTTTTTGCGATAGCCAGTCCTTCTTCCAGGTTTAAGATATTGCCATCGTTCATTGTCCTTTTTTCAACTAAACCCAACTGTTTCTGTAAAAAGTAAAACTTCGAACACTCCAGGGAACAGCCCGCAACACAGAACAACACACAGAACAGCCCGCAGCCCGCAACACAGAACAACCCGCAGCCAGCAACACAGAACAACACACAGAACGCTTTTTGATAAATTCTTGAACCAATTTATGTATTTATACTGATTACTACTTAACGAATTTCAAGGGTTTTGGGGGTGTTTTTGAAATTTAGTTGGAATTATGGAGAATTTTAGGGACAGGAGTTAATATTTTATGTGGTAGTGAGTTTAAAAAAAAAACTAACGGCTAGTTATTTTTTAAATATAACGTGTGCTTTGACCCAAGTTTTGAGAGAATTCACATCATATTTTACATTAATTAAAAATATATATATATATTTTTAATTAATTGATTATTAAATTAAAATTAAGCCGTAGTAATGGGAAATTATTAATTTTAATTAGGTAAAAGTATTAATTATATCTATTTAGATTTTGAAAAAATATTAATTTTCATATATATATATATATATATATTTTAATAAATTATATTTTTGATAATATAGTTATATTTTTAACTAAATAATTATATTATTTGAAATGAGAATTAAAACCAAAAAAATACCATACAAAATGTATTTTCATTATTATTTTTTTTGCACGAATCTTCCTATCTTGCACGAGTGACTTGTGGTCTAATAAATCGTGACCCACGAGCATCTAAGCCATCAAAATCACCCGGGGATTGCACCCACGCTAGACCACACCAACCCTTAGCATTTGACAATACAGTTATACTTTTGACTAAATAATTATATGATTTGAAATGAGAATTGAAGCCAAAAAAGAACAATATAAAATATATTTTCATTCAAATTTTTATTTTTTTTCGCACGATTCTCCCTACCTTGCATGAGTGGCCTTTGGTGTAATAAATTGTGGCCCACGGGTATCTAAGCCGTCAAAATAAACTGGGGATTGCAACCAACCTAGACAACACCAACCCTTAGCATGACTAGAATTTTTTGGTGTCTCCTCCCACCACAACAGAGTTTCGAACCTTGCAACACCTAACAAACAAAACCCCTCGAATACCATGGTAGTGGAACTTGACTTATTTCTGTCAAAAAATTCAAAATCATATTCCACATTAATTAAAAACATATAATTTCTTTATAGTTAAAAAATAAAATATGAATAAACAAATTTAAATGTTTATAATTGTAATACATTAAAATTTATATTTAATATTTAATGAAAGACGTTAAATTGTTTTATAGTTAGTGAAATATTCACTCATTTATTATGCATATAAATTTAGTGGGTTTCTTATAATTTTCCACCTAGAATGGTTGAGATGCAGATATACATTGTTGAAATTGCAAAATTGGGTGCCTAAGGCTTTTGGAGGACGTTGTATCCATTTCTGCAATAAAAAAGTTGCAATTTGAACAACGAAAAATTTACGATTTTAACAAAGATTTATGGCCAAATTACTTCAAAAATGACCGAGATAGTCCAAAACGTAGAACAGTTAACCAATTCCTTAATCAAATAACTATCGATTATGATGCCTTGGTGTTTTAAATAACAATATTCCCCCAAAAGAAGTTATAACTAATCTATAGAAAATATGAGTTTATTTTAATTTTAAACTAATTCCAAATGATGTATATTGAACTTATTTTCCCTCGTCTAGAAGAAAAAAGACCCGTAAGGGTCCACAACATGTCACTTGGTGTGGGGTCAATCTCTCTGCTCATTATACGTTGAAGTGAATAAAATTGTTAACACAAAAAAATTGACCACACACCAAATGACATGTTGTGGACCCTTATTTCCAAAGAATAATCCCATTTGTGCATAAAAACCCAAAAAACCCATTTCTCCTAAGTTCTAAACCTCCTTTGGACAACCTCCACCAAAATAGGGAATCTCCGCTAAAAATGAGGTGTCCACCAAAATAAGGGGGTTGTCTCGACAAATACACAGTCCCACCTCAATTCAAAATTTACCAGCAGTCAAATTCAAAAAGGGAAAACCGCAAGTGGTTATAGGGTTACAAAACGCTAAACCACAACATATATGTAATAACCCCCCCCCCCCCCCCCCCCCCCCGTTTGATAGAAATGATTTGATAACCTACCATTTCGAAGCTCTCCCATCTTTGGTACCATTTTTACCATCCTCCATTATTCCAATCACACACACCTCCACCATCAATATCCCACTTTGCAATTCCCCTTGGCGGGTTGAGCACCCTTGGCTCCCTCCTACCATTCGGGTTGATATACTATATCTCCTTGAGATCGATGGCCATTCAAAGGACGGAACCATCAACGAAGGATTCCTAGATTCTCGGCCACAAGGGCCCATATGCCTAGAGAGGTAACTCTATCCATGTAAATCCATTTATTATAAAGAATAAATAATTATTCTTTTGTAGACATGGTTTATTGATGTGAATGGAAGGAATTTATTGTGTGTGCTTTGGTTTTCATTGCAGTAGATGTTTTACCAATCATATTTACGATTGAGTTTTTGCATGTTAGTATTTGTATTCACGGATCATAATCCATTCTACCTTAGTTTATATTCCCATTTGTATAGTTTAGTTCTCAGTTTATCGCTCTTTACCCAAATTTACTGCACATCCTTCACACATAGAGCCGCGAGAGATATCATCTTGCATGCTCTCTACCTCGGCTTCCTCAAGCTCGTATATCGCCCATTTTCACCTGTCGGAGTGAAAAAGCACATACAACAGAACTAGCGACCATACTGGGTCGATCCCTATAGATTTGTGGTTAATTTTTTTTATCTTTGTTTGAATGTGTTTTATTGTATATTTTTTTCTTGTTAGATCTCTTAGTTAAAGTGTTTATGAGTATTGTTAGTCCCCTAGTTGAACTCTGGCCTGCAAAACTAGCATACTCCAATCCTCAGACCCCTTGCAAAGCCTCTTTTTTTAGTTGTCTTTCAATTTTTTCAAACCCAGTTCTCGAGTGGCAGTTGTCTATGAGTTAAGTGCGCCCTAGGGTGCCCTTTTTTCCTAGTTAAGAGCGCTCCTTCCCCCACAAAAGGTGCGCTCCAGACCCGTACCTCTCTGTTTTTGTTGTACTCATGTTTTTTCATAGTGTGCACCCCACAACGCCTCTGTCCTTCAGGAAAAAGCACTTTGAGACTGACATTTAATCCTCTAATCCCTCCCGCAGGGGTGTAGCTCAACCGATGTTTCGCTTGATATGAAGGAAATGTTGTAAATGGAGGTCACGAGTTCAAATCACCCCAGCTTATCCGTGCTCCATTCTTGCGGGCTGTGTGGGTGCACCTAGGGTTATAGTGGTAGTGGACGGGATTGGATCCCTGGACCCCGTGTCACGCGAGTACCAGCCCCTTCCCAGTTGCTGATTCCCCTAGTTTAAAAAACAAAAACCTCTAAGCCCTTTATTTGTCCCATTTCAAGATTTGGATTGACTGTTTGGTTGCATATTTGACTTATTGCAGCATGGTTTTTACTATCTCTGCTTGTTCATTTCAGCATGATCAGTCTCTCTTATTGATTCCTAGCAGTATATTTCAGTTTGAAATAAAATAATTTCAATTCAATTTGTTTCAAGCTATTAGTACTCTTCATTTCTTGCTCATCTAACATAGTTATACACACCACTTGTGCACCCAATCACACCCTAAAGATCAAAGTGAGACCAAATTTTTTAACTTAACAAAAATATAACCCCACTTGGGGACCAAAAATAATCTTATAGCTAGGTACGACACTAGGAGTAGGCATCCAAATAACCCTCATTTTCCACTTTACACATGAAACTTAGCAGTTCTCTATTTGGGAGCCAAAATCCCCTAGTACTTTTTGGCATGGTTAAAGGATGATTTGTCGGAAAGGCCTCTCCCTTAGGAGGAAAAGTCATGAGATTGGTTCCAGAAGGCTAAGTGGAATGCCGCTCTCCACTTAGTTCTAAAGGACACCTGATCGTAATCCTCACTACATTACCATGACTCCATACGAGGGGTATAACAACCAAAGGGATGAAACGACGAATTCTCTTTCTGGACGTGTCATGAACGGGGTAGCCTACTTATCGTTCTTCTAGGGATTTTTTACCCAGGATCCCTCTCAGTATAGGGATATCCCTCATCCATTGAATTCTCCATTCTGTATTCTCTAACTGCAGATTTCATCACCCTGCAGGGGATACGATTTGCGTGAGATTCCATATCTTTTAGTTAGGTCTTTGCATGCTCTGATACCCCTCAGGTTAGTGAGTATTTTTCATTTTTAGGTAGTTCTTATTGTTGGAATTTTGGCTACTCCTTGCCACTCTTCTGCTGTGACACGCGATCGAAATAGAGTTTTAAAGTTTGTGGTTGTCCTAAGCACCACATTGTTGAAAGATCTCCTTCTACAAACATGGAGGAAGTTTCAATTTTGAGCACTTTTATTTAATGTCCTCTACACTCACGACACCAGTCATCATTGATGCCCTGAGATACTCTCATAGACTATGGGGGAAGTCCCCACAACACGGTCCATTAGACACCAGTCGTCACGCTACCTTGAGGCACACATTTTCATCATCGGATATTCATCCCAACGCACCTTATTTCAAATATGATTCTAAATTATACTAACACATACCTACAACACTATCTAGCCCCATGGTCAGCATGAAACCCAACCTGTTCTATGGAGGAATTGTTGGTGGCGGACACCGTAGCAGACCTATCGCCACTACATCATCTATCACGACCGTGGGATCCACGGGACCCTATATCCCTGCTTCCACAGGACCTACCCCTGGAACCACTGTGTATCCAACCACTCCATCCATACCCATAGGTAGCGGTCTCGTCCCGACAACCACAACGCCCCCGGTTACTGGCACGACCCTTGGGAGCACCACCAATTCCTTTCAGATCCCTCCCCCCATATAGGTAGTTTGATTCGGATTTATGTGGGAACGAAATGAAAGAGCGGATACAGAATCAAATACAAAGATATATTGCAAATAACATAGTGATACAGTAAACACACATTCTATTAAATAGGGAAAATAGAACAGACTGTAAATAGAATAGCTAGAATAGTGGTAGCTATCTCTGAGAAGAGATGTGGCCGCTATGCTCATTTGTGCCAAGATGATTACAAAGAGAGGCCGAAAGGGCCTATTTATCATAATAATGAGGGAAAGAATCCCAAACATCCAAAAACCTAACCCTAGAACATGAGCCGTCATAAAGTTTGTGGCCCCAAGGGGGTTAGTTGAACACTGAACTTCCTGGGGTCAGAAGTTTTGCATACGATCTCCATTTGGGGTGCTCGATAGCCCGTTGGAAAGGTATATCCGAGTTTTACAACTTTCAAATGGAGTTAAATATAATATATTGGCAACCATTTGGCCCCCCAAATCACCAAAAAGGTCGTTTGGTTCCTCAAAACGGACCCGAAAGTTTAGGACCCGAAAAACCATAGAAACATTACTAGAAAATTGGAAAAATGGGAAACTGTTTTGAGCCAGTGGAATAGGTGGGTGGCCACCGATATCCATCTGGATCAATCCTCCCCCCTTAGGAAGCAATGCTCTCCATTACGTCAAATCCCTTATCATATGTCGAGCTGTGTGTCGAGTTGAGCTCCTGGTGCGACATTTCCTAAAGTGGAAAGGTTGCCTTAGTTTAACATCTTCAGAGGGCTATAATTGTTGTTGAATAGTTTTGGTTGTTGTCGTATCCTTGGTCTGCACCAGTGTGGATGGTTTCTTTTTGTAGGAGCACCTTGAATGCGTGGCTTTGCACTGTAGAGGTACCCGAATAGGCGATGCTGCACTAACCTTGTGTTCTTGTTTCTGCTGCGTAGAAGGATAATGTGCACAGGTTGTGGATGTCTCTGCGATCTGATGTTCTTCTTCAGCAACAATTTTCAATAGGGAAAATTTCCCAGTGTGGGAGATTATCTTCCTTCCCTTCTTGGTTGGGGTAGGTGCAACTATCTCTGGTATCCGATAGAGTTGTCCTCCCAAAGTGACAGTGACACTGCGAGGTCGTGATTCATATAGAGCATGACGCTTCCACATATATGGCTGTCCTAAAAGAACATCACATACTTCAGGTGGGGCCACATCACACAATACCTCATCTTTGAAGGGCTTGATGCCATATGGTAGGCGACATTGGTGACTGACGCGGATCCCTCATCCTTGGCTTAGCCATCCAATGGTGTATGGTTGTGGGTGTGGTGTTATTGGTAGCTCCAATTTCTTGATCAGTTGTGCTGATATCAGGTTCTTTTGGATGCCTCTGTCCACAACAAAGTGTAGGGGAATACCCTTCACCCACATCTGTTAGTGGAAAAGGTGCTCCTCGGCATCCGACTCTTCAGGTTCCTCTGGTTGAATCTGTGTGGTGGCAACAACGCCACTGGGTTCTGCACCAATGATCTGCTCCCCTTTCCGCGTGACTGTGAAATTGGGTTCTAAGTGAGAAAGGGTAAAGATAAGTATTTTTCAAACATCGCTTTTCCTTTACAAAATTAGAAGCAAGGTATGATCTTTGTCGTAAGTTCTCCGTGCCAGATAAAAGGTATAGATACTCACATGATTGAATGACATCACAGAATGTAATATTTAGTTGAAATTATTTCAGTAAATGCGAAACGTAATGATACTTGTATTATGATTGACTAACCTTGTTAAGGAAAATAGAAGTAACATCATATTTCTGGTTGATTCATAGTCCATTGCTAAAGTACTAATCTAAAAGAAATAAATAGGCTAAGAAAAATGTTGTGAAAGATGTCAAGTAATAAGTGATTTCAAAATTTGCACAGAAGTATCCTGTAAATTCTACATTTTCGTTGTTGATATTCTATTTTTCTATCAAAGATTAATAAGTGCATTACCTATGAGCATCACTAAGTTAAAAGTATAATTTCATTAGTATGCTCCTAAGAAGTAAGTTGGTTTGAGTTAGCGAATTCATTTGAACATTTTCAATTTTGATAGATACTTAGTAATGAGAATACTTCGTTGTTATGACAGTTTCATGGAATGCTACATCAAAAAAATATAGCCTCATTTAAATGTTATAGAATGTAAATGAAGTTGTAGTTACACTTAGCGAAATAAAAGTTGATTCTCAAATATCAATGTTAGAATATATATCATTTTACTTAGGTTTGTTTAGTACAAAGTACTTGTTGACTTTCTTTTATACAACCAATAGTGTGGAGTTGCCTAAGTAATTATTACCCTCGAGTATTGATAGCCAGAATAAATTTAACATACTAGGTTACCAATTATAGTTAAAGATATGAACGAATTCATGTGGCTGATGCGTTTCGATAATAATTTTCGAAAAATCGTCATTTTATTACTTAAACCTAAACGGTATTTCATTTATAACTTCTTATCATTATTGAGTTTTAAGGATAAAATTGGGTATTAATATTTCCAAGCAATGTTCCTAATGGTTAAATTAAACCTTATTTTAGGAATGCGTTATGATAGACTCCTCTAGAGTAAGTTATATTTTCTAACAAGGATTAATGAGTATCTTGTTGATAGTTTGAAGAAAAGAATACTAATCTTGTTGACGGAGCATGGAAGCTTTAAAAAAAAAAAAAAAAAACTTTGGATGATAAGTCTCAATTCGAAGTGAATCTATATGTAACTAAATACTAACATGTTTTCAACAGGTTTGATCTCAGACTCACATTGAGGAAGTTGAAGAGTTTACATCGAAATAAAGTGAAGATGAGGCACAAGTAAATTGAGTGAGCATGCGTATAATGATATGGAACTAATGTGTCCAGTAGTTGAACAATTGAATCAAATAAATTTTTCTTTATACTAACATTTCAGGAAGGGATCTTAATATCGATTGATAATGTGATCAAGAAGGAACGTTGATTATAAAATCACTTATACAAATGAGTTGATCTGAATCGCTCAAAAAAAAGTAATGGATTACTTTCAGTGGTAAGACTTATGACTTATGACTCATGATGTGGAAATATTTTCATATACTATTGTCATTATTATATCGCATATGGCTTACAAGAAATAATAAATGTTTGTTACCAAGAAATATTTCCTGGACTCAAATGAGAAGGTTTGAGGGGAAAAAGGATGATTTTCTGGACTCAGGCAGAGGGGACAACATCATGAACTCAATAACTAGCTTGTTCTTATGGGACAACTTACCCTTATTTGTGGTCATGTTCCCCACGGAAGTGGATCAGAGAAGGCGGGGTACTCGTTGAATGTTATACTGACCTAGAAGTTCTAGGAAAACTTTATATCCATCGAATTCAGCAGAGGAAGGGCTCACAATTTTTCCTTGTGTTCTTAGAACTGAGCACACAAGAGGTTCTCTGAGGAGTAATGTTTACTTGTCGTTTTTTGTATGCACACAATAAATTCGATGAGGAGGGGAGCTATGTTATGAGGTATATTGTAATATTGTCATGCTTCGCAGAAGTATTCCTGATGATTTTGCAGAGGACTCATGTTATGTACACAAGTCTTCATGATTGCTAGGATACATAAGAGTTTTGTATGCAAGTCTCCATGATTGCTGAAGTACAAAGAGATTTGAAGATCACAAAGTTTTGTTGAGAGAATTGTTTTATGGTATAAACAAATGATAATGATTTGTCTTATAGTTAGATTATGAGATATATTTATGCATGAATAATATGAATGCTAAATACACAAATATTTCCTCAAGGAAGAGAAAGAATGATGAACATTTACTCATTTGAAAATTATACTCATGATATATGAAAGAACGTTGGAAGATCTTCTATGATCTGTGTAATGTGCATGATATAAGTGATAAGAGTTTGCGGAAAATCGGAAAAATGTGAAGACGACCAAAGCATAAGAATTTAAGTAAGCAAAAGATGGGAACGGATGCAAAAGGAAAACTGTTGAACACCGAGTATGGTGTTATATTTAAGGGGTGGAGTGTGTAACATCCCTCAGATTCGACCCTTATTGTTATTATAATTGTAAATATAATGATGATTGTATACAGGCCCTGGTGAGGAGCTCAAGTCCAAGGCCCCACCAGTGGACTTTGGGAGTATTGTTACTTTATTTTCCTCTTCATAAGTGTTGTGTTAGACCAGGAGATTTAAGTTTGACATATTTTAGACGACGGACACCTCGAAAATATTTAGAGTAAGTTTTACGGGTAAAAACCTACAAGTCATAAGTGTCGTCGTCAAAGGATGGGGAAGACAATTACTTGTCTTAATCTTTCAATAAGTTATAGAGCTTATGTATAGAGTTAGCATACAGATAACTTGGACTAAATAATCCCGAGTAAACCTAAGACAATTCACAAAATTGAGACACCCAACCTCGATGAAACGAAATAGGTTAGACATCTTTCAAATACTACTTTTTATCTTATTAAAAATATCACTTCTAGGACACCACACACACACACACACACACACACACACACACATATATAGATATATATATATATATGTATATATATATATATATGTGTGTGTGTGTGAAATCCTACAAAATATTGGTGATAATGAATAACTGGAAATAATGCATACACAGGTATGTCAAGAATACATTTAATTATTGAAGTTACATGATAAAGAGCTTATATAGATTATAGTATAAATTACTATAATAATTATAAATACTTTTTAGGAAGGATAAAGGTGATTTTGCATATATTTATTTATTATATAGGATCCACCATACATATATGAAAGATGATACATATAATACATTATATAAATGCTATATATATAAGAGAAACCAAAATGAACTTGAGCTAAAACATTTGATGAGCATATATTGGATAATAAGAATTATTATAAATTATCCTCCGAAAAATGTAATAATATACATGATTTTATCCTAAAAATATGTGTGGATAAGATCCAACACATACATGAAAACAACTAAGAATAATTATAAGTTGGTAAACAAATCTAGGAATAAAATTATCTCCAAAAGAAATTTATGTTGTAAAAGGATTTATATTATGGTCATAAATATAAAGTTGTTTCTAACGTAAGGGTTTTGTAACTATAATGGAGTATAGGAGCATATCCTACCATCATAACTCAACTGGAGAGACCGATAGTGGAGCTCGACACCGACCGAATCACACCACAATCTTTGCCACGTTTATCCCTTAAAGTGTTCATTAGTTATAAAGTTAACAGTTAAGGGGCATCCTCACTCCATTCTTGGGAACTTGTCCCTTTTTTTGAGCGGCCCTTACCTTTTTCATTTCCACCTGTACCCACTCCGCCATTTTAAAATAGTGGTGTAGTTTTTAGTGGAGGTCTATCTCAGTAGAGGGGTATCTAAACTTATTTTAGACTGCCACCTAACAGTAATGGAGAAGGGAGACTACCACGCATCACTCTGGGTCGAAGGGAGACTCCTTTGTTAAAAGGGAGATCGTTTCCCAAAGGGTCGGCCCACTCCCTTCTGATGCAGAGTTTTTTGGATACGCTGCCATCATTATAAGGTTGCTATCGATGGGGGGGAAAGAAGAGAGTCAAGGACTGGCGGATCCTCTGACGATGAGGTATGGACCGCAGGAAGAGCGAGAAGTTCTGAGGTTAGAGTTTCCTTTTGTATCTAAGGTATGTAAACTCTGTGTCTGCAGTTAGTGACTCAGTTTAAAACGTTATGTTGTTGCAGTGCAAAATTTTTCAAATTGCTAGCTGTCATATTTGAGTGCATGCTGATAACGACACTTAAAGTCCTTTTTTCTTTTGAAACACCTATTTTCCGCCTTTGAAAAATGTAAATCCCTATCATTCCTTATTCATATCTTGATCCTAATGGGAGACGTTACTACGATGGGCTAGATCAGCTCGAAAGAGCTTAAACCCTCCGTTACCTTAGGGTTGATGTTTTTTAGTAATTCGAACTCTATTTATATATTTTTTGTTATGTCAGAAATCGTTTTCAATTCATTTTGGTTGCGATTTGATATCTTTTTCTCTACTTTTGTTTTGGCGACTGTTCCATGAGAGCAGGTCCGAGTCTAGGTGCTATCCTTGCCTCATCGCCCTTAGTGCGCTAATTACGAAGTAAACGTTTTGTTTGTTGGTTTAAGAGTCTGCTTATAATATAGAAATTTTAGAAAAGGAAGGCCAAAGCTTGAAACCTCGGTGATTACCCTTAGGGTAAGATAGGAACGAGAACGTCCTGTAGTAGTATGTTTCAATTTTTGCTACATTTTCGTTCATAGGTTAAAATCTAGTACCAGTGTTGGAATGTTGAAGATTATAAATTAATTAATTCATCTCGACGTTATTTTTTTATTTTGTCATTAAAAACGAGGAAAACGTTACAACCATCAGGTTAATTTATGTTATGCTGCCATAAGAGCTGGGCGACCTCCCTGTGGAAGGATCGACCCGTGCTTAGTTAAATTTAGAGATCCCTTCCTTAAATTTTAAAATGGTTGGATAAGAAAAGTCTGTGTAAAAGCTGCCAGGAAATCGTCAACGAGTCAATCTGATCATAACCAAGGACGAGAATGTGATCATTAATTTTCACTCTTTTGGTTATTATCCTTTTTGCATATTTTGATCTTGAAAGTTATTAGTGAAGTTCCACGGGTTAAGTATATAATTATATATATAGAATATAGAGATAAAATATCTAGAATCGAAATTATAAACAATGTGAAAATCTAACTTTTAAAATCTATTATCCAATAGGGCATAGAAAGGGAAACCTCCTTTTTCGGTTTTCACTATGGGTAAAATTGAAATCATGAATTTCATTTTATTACAACTTGATTCTTAGAATAGTATATAGATCTTTTATAGTGTGAGGCCCTTGACAAAGCTAATTTAAAGCTATTATATTTTGGCACTTATCAATCTTAGTTTAGACAACTTGTAATGGAAAAGTTTGGGTCAATTATTGATATAAATAAACTTAAATATATGTTTTGGAATTGAGTGAATTCATGTTCAAAATTAATAAAAAGGGTTGATACTTTATTTAAATCATTAGATGAAAGTATAGGCATACGACAAGTTATCACTTGATATCATAACAAAAGGAGGTTGTCTTTATATAAGATAATATAACATTATATTGTTGAAAGGGTTTTTAAGTAGTAATTATAAATAGATTATGGATACGAAATAGGTGACAAAGGAGTATATTGTAAATATGATATTAATAATTAGGTTATGAACTTATATTTTGGTACCAAGTGACTTATGGAATGTATACAATATTTATAACTGGACATAAAAGTTATAAAATAGAAGGGAGTTATTCTTTTAGAATGTTGTAGGAAGGTATTCATTCACATCCATGCTTGGGATTGTTATATAAAGAAGCTCATCTCCTCAACGAAGGACAGGATATTTTGGAAAATGTTTCGCGTAAGGGAGTCTTGAAGAAAATAAGCCTTGCGACAACTGTGTCGCATAGAATGTAACCTTTCGCCATGTTTATTTTTTTTAATAAATATTACACACCCAACCTTTTGTGGACTAGCCCGTGTACACGTGAACCACGTTATCTCTTGTCTGTTGTGTTTTCCTATGGTGTTCCTCAATGTGTCTTTGTGTATGAGTAATTATTTCTTTACTTAAAAATGTTTAGGATTACTTTGATGTATACGATTCATTTAGAAGGTTGTTTTTTTATATGATGTATAATGCTAATATGTTCACCTTATGATTATGTTAATATTGTTGTCATTTAGGTCGTTCTCTTGGTATGATTAACTGATAAAAGAAGTACATGTTTCTTAAAAATGAATTAATATCTTGAAGAGCATTTTATTAATATAACGAATAATTGAATGAATTGTTTAAATGAAGTTTGGGGCTTAAATACAGTGGTCTTGTTTCTTGGTCTATATCCTCAGGAAGGAAAAAGGTTTTGGTAAAAATGAAACTATTGTTATTTAAATTTTTTTTTTAAGGTTGTATCTTGTGCACACATATGAAGAGCTAGTTGGTTCAAAAAGAAGAATCCATGTCTTGAATTTAGAAGAGTTATGTATGTTAAAACATAGTGAAGTTTTTGTGTTTTTCTGCGAGATTAAAGAAATGGTTGACATTTCAAGTTAGGAATTGGATTATAGTTGAAAGTAAAATGTCTCTCTTATTTGTGCAAATATGACGGAAGATAGTACCTATCGCACATAAATTACATTTAAAGGATCTTTTTCATTGATTATCATGAAGACATTCATAACAGAAATAAAAGTCGCAAAGTTGTTATTATTTGTAAGCTGTAATTAAAGTAAGTAAACCCACACTTTATATTTCTGCATAGAAATTATTGGTATTTAGACCACTTAGGAAAATTTTAAATTTTGATGAAATATGGGGTCGTGACAGTTAACCATGGTTGACTATGGTAGACAATGGTTAGATTTGGTTGACTTTGGTTGACCATGGCTTACTTTGGTTGACTTTTGGTTGAGCGTGGTTGACTTTGGTTGATTATGGTTGACTCTCGTTGACTATGGTGGACTTTGTTTGATTATTGTTAACCATGGTTGACTTTCATTGACCATGGTTCACAATCGTTGACGTTCGTTGACCATGGTTTAGTTTGGTTGACCATGGTTCACAATGGTTGATGTTTGTTGACCATGGTTTAATTTTGTTGACTTTGGTTGACCATGGTTGACAATGATTGCCTATGCTTGACCATGGTTGTTTATGGTTGACTTTGGTTGACAAATGGATGAATTTGGTTGAGTATGGTTGACCATGGTTAACTATGGTGGACCATCGTTGACCATTGTTGACTTTGGTTGACCTCGGTTGAGTTTAGTTTACAATTGTTAACTTTGGTGGACCATGCTTGACTTTGGTTGAATTTTGGTTGGCCATAGATAACTTTGGAAGACTATGGTTGACTATCGTTTACTTTGGTTGACTTTGGCTAGCTATGGTTGACTTCGAATAACCATGGTTAACTTTGGTAGACCATGGCTAACTATGGATGACTTTGGTTGACTTTTGTTAAGCATCGTTCACTTTGTTTGACCATGATTGACTATGGTTAACTTTGGTTTACAATGGTTGACTTTCGTTGACTTTCTTTGATCATGGTTTACTTTCGTTGATTATGGTTGAATTTGGATGATCATGGTTGACTTGGTTGACCATGGTTGGCTTTTGTTGATCATGGTTGACTTTGGATGACCATGGTTGATTCTGGTTGGCTATGTTTGACTTTGGATGACCATGGTTGACTTTCGATTGACCATGGTTGACTTTAGTTACCATGGTTAGCTATGGTTGACTTTAGTTACCATAGTTAGCTATGATTGACTTTTGGTTGAATTTGGTTGACTATTATTGACATTGGTTGTCCATGGTTGACTTTTGGTTGGCCATGGTTGAGAGTTATCTTTAGGTTTCTTTAGATTGTTTAGTATTAAAATGAAAATCACTTTTAGCATTCTAAATGAGGAAATCTTTCGTTCTACCAACAATGGTGATATCAATGATCGATATTCCCTTCTTTGCATAGTACTTCCATTCTGCCGAGGTGTTGTAATCCTTATGCCTTCCATAAATTTTCACAGTGTTTCCAATTGCATCTACGCTCCTCTCCTGTATAAATCTCTGTTGGCACCTCAACAACCCACCTAAACTTCCAAGGATTCTTATGATATGTTAGGGGCTCCCATTCCAAAATTTTGTAAATAATATTGTGTTCTTCTAAATTGTTTGCATTGCTCTATTTTTTGTTCTATGTTTGACTCCTTGGATTATCGTTTATGACGTGATTTGGTGGTTTCCTTGATTTGAAGAGATGATTCAACGTTTAATCTCTTGATTCTATAACTCCACTCTCATAAGATTATGATTTGGTTGTTTGAGTGTCATTTGCATTTTTGGGGGCTTCTTGGTTGCTTAACGACATTTGCATGTTCTTCATTGAGCTTATTCAAGTTCATTTCATGTTTTGGATTGCTTAAATTGGATTGAATTAATGTTTCAGCAGTGCCATCAAGATTTTAAGTTTTCAAAACATAAATGAAATTATGAGTACTCTCGTGGATCAACATTATTTTATTTTCCTATTATGATCATAAATTTATATTTTTGCTAAAATACCAAATGGTTTAATTCATTTAACTTCTTAATTAGTTCAATTTATGTCTTGGAAGTAAGTCTTCAAAATATATATTTTGAATATTACAAAAGAGTTGATATTTTTTATTTGAGTAAAAATATTTTTTTTTAATGAAGTTTTATTTCTTTTTATTTTTTTCTCTTTTTGAAAACAAATTTGATTATTATGAGAAAACAAATTATTTTAAATTTTATTTTAAGATTTATTAAATTTAACTAAGTTTACTTTTGGTTTTACCATTTAATTTATATTTCCAATACATTTTCATACTATGTGATGCTAAAACTCATTATTATATTTTAATAGAAAATAACTTTAACATACTCTATAAAAAAAAAGATTATATTAAAAAGGAAATCATCATTAATTTTTATAATTAACACTTATTTGAAATTCAATTGTCTCCTCACAATTCTTCCTAATATATTGAATACATTAAATTTGCTCTCATCCTATCTACATTGATTTTGAGATTTAAAATTTTAACAAGATTTTTACATGGAATTTTATAACATTATGTGAGACCTAATATACATCTAGATCTTATCTTTCAAGAATCGTGGTTAATAACTATAAAAGCACAAAGATTTGATTGTATAAGATTATGTCTTTATATTATTTTAAAAGGGAGAAATATGCCACCTAGCAAATAAAGTCATAACTTTGGAATTATTTCCATTAACTAAAAAATCAATGGATAAAATGCCAACCTGCATACCAACGAAATTTTCTTTTTCATGGATAGTGGTTAATGTTTTCTTCTTTTAATTGACTTGTCGTTTCTCTTGATATGCAGGAAAATTAATCCGTGTTCAGTATCGTGAAGTTCGTTGCCACATTCAATATTCATGTTGTGGTTAATGACATGAATTCATTCATTCAACGAAGACTTTCGATCAACATTACCTCTACTACGTGTTTGGATGACCTGCTTCTCAAAAACATCACTGGACTTCAAGGAGCAGAGATACACGCAAAAGAAAATATGTAGATTGTTACACAAAATGATGAAATTATTTGCCAACCTTGAGCACGCCAAGGAATGAATAGCGGTGCACCTGAAGAAGTCAGAACGAATTTCCGTGATGTGTTGTTATTCTCCCAGCACTCCGACCCATAAAATCGCCGAATCATAAAATCATGGATTTGATACATAAATTCACAGAGTTATTAATATGACTCCACCGATGTGTTGAGTAGATACCTCGTCGCTCTGTCATGTTATCACATCGCATAGAAAAAAAATGGAATGCTAAGGAGAACCATTGTCTCATATAAATGGTAGAAGTTAAGAATCTAACGTTACAAAGTAATAAGTGGCAACATGTGGGAGCCAGAAAAGGAGATAATTGAGCAGTTGATATTTGCTGGTAACAAGATCATATTTCCATCCAAAGATCGCGTCGTGAAAATATTGAAACTCGCCTGATAATGAAGAAGATCAAAACTTAGATACTAAATTCCTCAAGATTTCACCAGATAGAAAAAGAGAAGCCACATCATCAGATCAATAGATGAAGCATAGATCACTGAGTTCCTTGGACCATGAAACAAACCTCCAGGAAATATGTGACGGAGAATCCATGTGACAGGAATCTCGAATTTCCATACGGCTGAGATTGCAAAGTATTCCATCATTTATTTTGTTTTGATTTTAGTTTAAATTTGGTTTCATTATGTTGAAGTTTTATTTACATATTATTTGGATTTGTAATATATTTGTTTTTGTCAAGATTGCCATATTATAAATTCCACACATATTTGTTTTCTTTTGTCCAGATTGCCATATTATAAATTCCACATATATATATGAAAAATATTTAATATATCCATCATATATAAATGCTTTACCAGAAATATAACAGAGTATGATATTTAGATGAAATATATCTATGAAGTATTCCCAATAGTGTTCAACACTGCAGATGCAGAACACCAGGTAAAGGTTGCAGCAACACCAGGTGAAGATTGCAGCCAGGGCTATGGTGATTTCTGTATGGTATACAAAATTTCAATAAGAGCCCTTAATGAAATCACTATTCCATAATTTGGTTATGGAGATAATTACATTCTCACTGACTTAACACTGTGTGAAAGACAATAAGGGGCCATAACAGTATGATGGCTCAGTACAATTATTATATTATGAATTTGTAACAAACTATGCTGATGCCGCTGTATTTATAGCTGCCTCTGATCTTGCTCATATCTGCATGTCCTTCTTCTTTCCCCAGAGCAGTGTATAGAGACCCGCCACAACCAAAACTCCTCCTATGGCATTGCAGGGGCCATAAAACTATTCATGTCACAACACATAACCTAATCCTGATCCTGGCCATATGTGAGATTCCCATCTTCCTGTGCGCCTGTAGAATGTAACAGCAGGACACTGTGAACTCCTAGAGCGTGGGCCGCGTCCGCTCTTTTTAGGCTGTGTACCCTCCTTTACCGTTGGTGTCCTGAATGATTCCGCTTGACGAAATGCAAGCCCCTCCCAGTGAGCCTGTGGGAGCTGAGGTCGCCCGGGGATCATCACCTGAGACTCGAACTCTTGACCAACAGGGAAAAACTGTCGAGTTATTCTGTTGGGACATCCTGATCCTCCATTGCTAACCTCATTACTTGTCTCGGTGAAATTGATTTTCATAATATTACTGAAATAAAACCCAAAGAGCTTAGCAGGTTGAACTTGGACTTCAGATCACGGGCCACTGACGTTCTCCTCTTCACATCTTGCATCCATCTCTGCGTGTTCAGAGAGACAAGCCTGGCCCATGGAGTACTCCTCACAATCAACAGACA
Source organism: Larix kaempferi (assembly GCA_027924585.1). Classification (NCBI taxonomy): domain Eukaryota; kingdom Viridiplantae; phylum Streptophyta; class Pinopsida; order Pinales; family Pinaceae; genus Larix; species Larix kaempferi. The sequence goes on along the minus strand of BSBM01000259.1, from coordinate 8,598,149 downwards.
GCCCAGTATTGGCAATCGCCATCCTTCCATCGCAGGCAACGGCGTCCTTCTGCAATAATATGGACAGGGCCATAGATATATAAATCACAATATGTAATAAGAGTAATACATATTGTATAATAACAGTAATACCGATTGTTGGGACTACATAAAACTCATAAAAACGAATTCCCATTCATAAAAACATTCAAAAGCATTCATAAAATAACCATTTCTGCACCTTAAAGCTGATATTCCTGGTTCTACCAGCACTGTGACAGAAGCACTGTGGTATGTACGCAGCTGCTGTCCCGTTGGGTCGAGGTCACTCGCTCTGTTGTGCCATTCAATCATTGTGAATTCTTTCCCAGCGCCTTGAAATGTAATGTAGGGCTTTGTTGCACGCACTATCACTTTCCCCCTGCACAACAAAAATGAGCATACACTTGTTTTACGAATGTTTAACCTAATAACTAATTTAATTTCTCAATAGAAATATTCAAGATTTGGTCATGGTTGAACGATTAACCTCCACGATTGAACCGAAACGATCTACCTTTCTTGCCCCACTTGGAAAGAATTCCATTCAGAAAAAAGAAAAAAAAACATTGGGTTAGTAATCCACGCACAACAAATCCCAGCCGTTTAATATGTGTGTTAGACGAATTTCTTTGGAGATATATGCCCGATGAGTAAATATCCACCACCCATCCATCCTTAATTAGGGATTAAAAGGCTCCAGTGGCCTTCTACTACAATTCAAAAATTAACTTTCTACCAGTTTCTTTGCCGGTTTTATATTCTTCACAACAACAATTCTTCATATTGGACGGTTTCATCATGAACTATGGAAAACTCTTTTTCAACTTCTTCTCTTTCCTCAACTACTGATTGAACTCTTCACAAATTCTCCTTAGGGTTCACAACTCATTTACGGCTTTCCTTCAACCATTTCTTCAACAACAATTTTAGTGTGCGATTTGATGGGCAATAGCTCTTAAAACTCTTAGTGAACCAACATTTCACTTCCCCTGGGCTAGCAACTCTGTCTTCAACTGACAAGATTAAGACATGGGCTATCAATTCTGTTTTCAACTGACAAGATTAAGACAGACTTCTTCAAGTCATAGGTTTTTTTATTATTGAAACTGACTTTGACTTAGCTTCTAGCAGTGGCTTTAGCCAACCAACTTACTCATCACAAGCTGATCTCAAAGCACAACTCCCTTTTTCTTCCTTTTTTCTTTAGAGTGGAGAATCTACTCTCTCCTCTCCTATTTTTAAAGCTTTAGAGTGGAGAATCTACTCTCCTCTCCTATTTCTAAAGAGTCTTGATGCCTGCTTTCTTGCTGAAGATTAATACCTGGAATCTTGTTCCCATATCTAGGAGGAGGCTTCGATTCACTTCCTACTTGCAGAGTTAACCTGTTATGATACCATGGCAAAATTTATAGAGCAAGAAGTAAAGAATATAAACATCATAGTACATGGAGAATTCCATGCTCTTCTACATTCAAAATAGATTAAAATTTAGTTGCATCACTTACATTAACCTAATTAATCCCTAACTAACACTTCACTTCACATAGGATTAACTAAAATGAGGAGATTACATTAAGTAAGAATTGATCCCCCAAGGGGTCATAGTATAAGAGGGTATGGTTAAAAATCCCGACCCAGTAGAAGGCCCCTACCTTTTGATAGGATTTGTAGACCTAATGCAAGGGCAAACACCTACGATCCCAAGCACAAAGACAAGTCACATCCGCTAGGCTAGGTTAAGCAAGAGAGATAATTTCCTACTGCCGCAGCCTTGAGCAATATATAAGTCCCCAAAATGCCTTCCTTAAATGATTCAAGGTGACCTTTTATATTTTGTGTCTCCCCAAAGGTTTGTTGGGATGGATTAATGGGTTCGCATGAGTGTAGCATAGTTACAATATAAATAACCCATGTGAGGAAGGCAACTTATTGTTCAAAGGAAACAAGTTGATCTTAGATAGAAGCAATGCAGCTCTATCGGTATAGATTGAATGGCATTCCCTTCTATCCTTGAGAACCTTAGTGAGGGAGTTTGGGTAGTTATAACAATAAATCTAAGGATAGTTCAAAAATGAGTGTTGCAAACCTTGTCAAATGTGAAGGTCTGATCTATTTGCATGCTTGCTAAACAGATAAACAATAACTTATTGTCTCCGTTCATTACAAAATATCACTTGGGAAATTTACCTCATTGAACTACTTGGAATAAAAGATACATGTCTAATTTAAAACCTTAATCCAGAATTTTCTCATGGGCATTCTTATTAACAAATAACTTAAAACAGTTCAAGTGCATATAAGTAGTGATCCATTTCATTGAACTACCTGAAATATGGGCAAATAATAGTATTAGACTTTTGGGTTAATATGTATTTCATCATCCAACTCTCATCATCCATCTCAAGAGAAGAAATAAAGCAATTCTCTCACAACATTATCCAATTAAATATGAATTATACAGACCATAAATCAAATACATCTCAACATAACAAATAAAACAATATTTTCAACACATTGTCCAATTAAATATGAACAATACAGAAGCAAGCAAATGAACAATCCACCTCACCTTAATAGAACAAATAAAACAATACTTTCAGCACATTGTCCAATCAAATATGAACAACACATACCATAAAGCAAATGAATAGTCCATCTCATCTCAACATAACAAATAAAACAATACTTTAGCACATTGTCCAATTAAATATGAACGATATTGACCATAAAGCAAATGAATAGTCTTTCTTATTTCAAGAGAAGAAATAAAACAATACTTTCATCACATTATCCAATAAAATATGAACAATATAGACTAGATGAAGAGTCCATATCATTTCAAAGCAAGATAAACAATCCATCTCATCTCAACATAACAAATAAAACATAAATTCAACACATTATCCAAGCATATGAACATTACAAACCAAAAAGCAAATGAACAATCCATCTCATCTCAACAGAACAAATAAAACAATACTTTCCGTATATTATCCAATTGAAAATAAACATTGTAGACTAGAAATCAAATTAATGGTCCATCTCATCTCAACAAAACAAATAAAAAATACTTTCAACATATTATACAATTGAATATGAATATGAACCTTACAAACCATAAAGCAAATGAACAGTGCATCGCATCTCAATAGAACAAATAAAAGAATACTTCCAACACATTATCTAATGGAATATCAACATTATAGAATATAAAAAAAATGAATAGACTATCTCATCTCAGCTAAACAAACAAAACGATACTTTTAACAAATTCACATTTGGTCAAAAGATATTGGATAGCCTACCATACAAAGAGTTGTAGCATAATAGTTTCAATTAGATTTCAAACTTTAAAGAGTTTCTATTAAATTTCAAACCTAAACGTGTAAAAATAAATATGAACAATATAGACAATAATCAAATGAGCAGTCCATCTAATCTCAACATAACAAATAAAACAATACTTTCCACACATTGTCCAATTGAATATGAATACCACAGACTATAAAACAAATGGATAGATCATCTCAACATAACAAATAAAACAATACTTTCAGCACATTATTCAATTAAATATGAACACTACAGACAAAGTCAGTCTCATCTCATCTCATCTCATCTCAACTCAACAGAACAACCATACCTTCAACACATTATCGAATTGAATATGAACATTACAGACCAGAAAGTAAATGAACAATCCATCTCATCTTAACATAACAAAGAAAACAATAATTTTAACACATGATACAATTGAATATGAATATTACAGACCATAAAGCAAATGAGTAGTCCATCTCATCTCAACATATCAAATAAAACAATAATTTCAACACATTATCCAATTCAATGTGAACATTACAAACCAGTAAGCAAATAAATAGTCAAACTCATCTCAACATAGCATATAAAACAATACTTTCAACACATTATCTAATTGACTATGAACATTACAAACAAGAAAGCAAATAAACAGTCTATCTCATCTCAACAGAAAAAATAAAACATTACATACCAGAAAGCAAAGGAAGAGTCCATCTCATCTCAATTGAACAAATAAAACAATACTTTCAACACATATACATTAGGTCAAAAGAGACTAGATAACCTTGATAGAAAGAGTTGTACCATAATAGTTTCAATTATATTTAGATCCTAAATATGTAAAAATAAATACCTAACACAATAGTCTTGAAATTTATCCAATAAATTAAAAAAAAACAAAAACAGAAGGACTGCAATGTCCTTAGATTTGTATATGAACTAAACATCTAACCTACAAGATGCAATATTGACCATTGCTCCTTCCTTAGATTTGTAAATGAACTAAACATCTAACCTACAAGATGCAATATTGACCATTGCTCCTTCCTTAACAATAGGTGTAAAATGCAAAGTTGATGAAAAATGTCTGGATGAGTTGGAGACAAAAGTCCAGGTAGGAAGACAATAAGAATACCTGCCATTAAAAAATAGAAGATATTAAAAACTGGAAAAAAATTCTATACAACTCTCCCAATTCACATGCATCAGAAAATATCTCCTTAACTCGTTAAAACTCTCGCAATATATTTAAAATTTAGGATTTTATGGTCAAACCTTACCAAAATCGATGAGGAGATAGCTGCATTATTAGTAATATACTAAGACTGAGAGCAAGCTATAAACTGCCGCTAGAATTCAAGGTCTCCAATCCGAACGGGTCTTTAATTGCACTATGAATTATTACAAGTATTAATTTATAAGTATATTAATTTATATAGACCTAAATGAGTTAAAGAAAAATAAAAATACCCAAACATTCAATGATATAAGAAAGTACCAACCTGTTTAGCTGCTGCCATATTACTGTTCAAGGTTCAGGGTATATATCTTAATATATCTACTTGTCCGCTGTCTCGTTCCAAATACTCCTTATCGATCAAGGCTTCAATTCGCTTCTTAATTTCTTCAATTTCTGGGTTGAATGTCCTTCCAACTCGCTGGGCGCATTCAGTCACCAGATCTTTATAACTTAAAACTTTATGTTCTTTCATAATGCGCACAATTGATGCATCAATAGCATAATGTCTATCAAAACATCTATCCCTACAAATATACTCAGTACCATTTGTCTTCTCATCCAGCAATGGCATTGGTTTCGGAATTTTTACCTTCCCTGTTCTATCTGTAAAATTAAAATTGATTTCGAAATAATCAGTTGTACCTATAGTGGTTGTATCTGGATTCTTAAGAAGAATTTTGTACTTGTCACAGGCCAGGGAATATAACAGTCCGACGGCTTCTTCGTCAGACAAATTCAAGTGAGTCCTGACGTCCGAATAGCTCAACTTTTCTGAAGCATTGAACAACAATAATATTGCTGCTTGGTTAGTTGTTGCTATAATTTCTATAGGCCCTGCACCAAACTTACCAGTTATATTACAGGTTCCCAAGGAATATATCCATGTAAGTTTTCTAGGTTTGGCTTCTGTGGAATAAAAATCTTTGAACACTTCCACACATCTAACCATCTCTGCAGGTAGATTAATCTCAGAACTCTTGTATGTTGGCCAAATTCCGGTTCTCAAAACAGTTACATTAAACTCTATTCCAAGATGGATATTTTTATTATCATGAAGATATACTTGGAATCCACTCTGGCTTTGCAGTGATCTTCTCAAATCTTCAAGCATGTCCCCCATCTTCAATGTCAATTGGCCATTAGTACATTTCTGCATCAACTTTGACAATGTGCTCTGCTCAATTGACAATGTGCTCTGCTCAAGATCAACATTTTCACTTCTGTCGATCAGAACTCTACGAGTGAGTTTTTCTCTGTACAAATCAGCAAACATATATTTATCACTGAGATACTCTACAAATTCCACCACATTTTTAATTATATTATCACGAATTATGTTAGAGCCATCATTTTCAAGTACACTATCACATAATGTAGCAAGCCATTCTGCACTAGTAGTTCCTCCAATTACTTTATTGCAGGACAACTCAAATGCTTCTCTTAATGCGCTGGAAAAAATAGTTTTGCGCTGAAAAAGATCTGCAGCATATTTCACATGCTTATCACGTAACTCTATAACCTTCCCCACAAATGAAGCCACTTCTTGCAGCAATATAATTTTATCCAATCTTTGTGAGTCATGCAGCATCACAGCATCTTCAGCCTGTTTAACAAGTGGAGTTACTTCACCAATAACATACTGCTTAAAAATATCTGCAATTGACTCCCATCCATTAGGTATCCTATCAAAGAGCCCGTGCATCATCAAAATATCGTCCTTCCTGTGGTCCCTGAGCAAAGCAAGGCAGCCTGAATGCTGATTCTCCAGAAAATGTGTCATATAACAGGAAAGGAGTCCATTTTCTACTTTGTCTAATACCTTCTGCTCGCTCCTCCCATGCAAATACCTGGCAACTCTGTCCCTTTCGCTTATCAGACATTCTTCAACCTTTGACATGTAGTCCGCATAGGAATGTTCTAAAATCCATGAAGCAGCCTCCCGAGAATAGTAAGCTCCGGTATGTTCCAACATGGCCACTTCAAAATCATTCGTATAGAAATCCATGTCAACCTCCACAAAAATGGCCACAACATCTTTCAACAGAGTGCCATTAGTTTGCACTCCTTCACGCTCTCGATCAATAAGAGCAATCACTGCATCCTTCACATTGACTCGCATTACGCGAAAGACCATGTCTCGGAAGTACATGATTCCCACTTCTCTAAGTGAAGGAAGGGAGCGTCTGACAGTAAAATAGCAATCCAAATATTGAAAGAAGAGATTCATCCGACGCAGCATGGCTTTGTGAATCTTCCAGCGTTTGACCAGCTCTCTCAACATCGACTGATCATCAATCTGTTCATCCCTTAAAGCCGGTAAAACCATTGAATTGATGTACTCTCTGATGCAATCCGTAGATCTGGCATAGATAATTTGCTCTTTATCCTCATGCAATCCGTAGATCTGGCACATGTTGTGGACAATAGTATAAACAACCGAGCACAGGTCCGCAGTCATCGGACAGTTGAGATCTCCCACTTCCAACATGCGTCTTAACTGCAGAATAGCTTTATGAATAAAAGCCCAACCTTCTTCCACCTCAATGTTGGCCTTTTTTGCGATAGCCAGTCCTTCTTCCAGGTTTAAGATATTGCCATCGTTCATTGTCCTTTTTTCAACTAAACCCAACTGTTTCTGTAAAAAGTAAAACTTCGAACACTCCAGGGAGCAGCCCGCAACACAGAACAACACACAGAACAGCCCGCAGCCCGCAACACAGAACAACCCGCAGCCAGCAACACAGAACAACACAGAGAACGCTTTTTGATAAATTCTTGAACCAATTTATGTATTTATACTGATTACTACTTAACGAATTTCAAGGGTTTTGGGGGTGTTTTTGAAATTTAGTTGGAATTATGGAGAATTTTAGGGACAGGAGTTAATATTTTATGTGGTAGTGAGTTTAAAAAAACAAACTAACGGCTAGTTATTTTTTAAATATAACGTGTGCTTTGACCCAAGTTTTGAGAGAATTCACATCATATTTTACATTAATTAAAAATATATATATATATTTTTAATTAATTGATTATTAAATTAAAATTAAGCCGTAGTAATGGGAAATTATTAATTTTAATTAGGTAAAAGTATTAATTATATCTATTTAGATTTTGAAAAAATATTAATTTTCATATATATATATATATATTTTAATAAATTATATTTTTGATAATATAGTTATATTTTTAACTAAATAATTATATTATTTGAAATGAGAATTAAAACTAAAAAAATACCATACAAAATGTATTTTCATTATTATTTTTTTTTGCACGAATCTTCCTATCTTGCACGAGTGACTTGTGGTCTAATAAATCGTGACCCACGAGCATCTAAGCCATCAAAATCACCCGGGGATTGCACCCACGCTAGACCACACCAACCCTTAGCATTTGACAATACAGTTATACTTTTGACTAAATAATTATATGATTTGAAATGAGAATTGAAGCCAAAAAAGAACAATATAAAATATATTTTCATTCAAATTTTTATTTTTTTTCGCACGATTCTCCCTACCTTGCATGAGTGGCCTTTGGTGTAATAAATTGTGGCCCACGGGTATCTAAGCCGTCAAAATAAACTGGGGATTGCAACCAACCTAGACAACACCAACCCTTAGCATGACTAAAATTTTTTGGTGTCTCCTCCCACCACAACAGAGTTTCGAACCTTGCAACACCTAACAAACAAAACCCCTCGAATACCATGGTAGTGGAACTTGACTTATTTCTGTCAAAAAATTCAAAATCATATTCCACATTAATTAAAAACATATAATTTCTTTATAGTTAAAAAATAAAATATGAATAAACAAATTTAAATGTTTATAATTGTAATACATTAAAATTTATATTTAATATTTAATGAAAGACGTTAAATTGTTTTATAGTTAGTGAAATATTCACTCATTTATTATGCATATAAATTTAGTGGGTTTCTTATAATTTTCCACCTAGAATGGTTGAAATGCAGATATACATTGTTGAAATTGCAAAATTGGGTGCCTAAGGCTTTTGGAGGACGTTGTATCCATTTCTGCAATAAAAAAGTTGCAATTTGAACAACGAAAAAATTACGATTTTAACAAAGATTTATGGCCAAATTACTTCAAAAATGACCGAGATAGTCCAAAACGTAGAACAGTTAACCAATTCCTTAATCAAATAACTATCGATTATGATGCCTTGGTGTTTTAAATAACAATATTCCCCCAAAAGAAGTTATAACTAATCTATAGAAAATATGAGTTTATTTTAATTTTAAACTAATTCCAAATGATGTATATTGAACTTATTTTCCCTCGTCTAGAAGAAAAAAGACCCGTAAGGGTCCACAACATGTCACTTGGTGTGGGGTCAATCTCTCTGCTCATTATACGTTGAAGTGAATAAAATTGTTAACACAAAAAAATTGACCACACACCAAATGACATGTTGTGGACCCTTATTTCCAAAGAATAATCCCATTTGTGCATAAAAACCCAAAAAACCCATTTCTCCTAAGTTCTAAACCCCCTTTGGACAACCTCCACCAAAATAGGGAATCTCCGCTAAAAATGAGGTGTCCACCAAAATAAGGGGGTTGTCTCGACAAATACACAGTCCCACCTCAATTCAAAATTTACCAGCAGTCAAATTCAAAAAGGGAAAACCGCAAGTGGTTATAGGGTTACAAAACCCTAAACCACAACATATATGTAATAACCCCCCCCCCCCCCCCCCCCCCCCGTTTGATAGAAATGATTTGATAACCTACCATTTCGAAGCTCTCCCATCTTTGGTACCATTTTTACCATCCTCCATTATTCCAATCACACACACCTCCACCATCAATATCCCACTTTGCAATTCCCCTTGGTGGGTTGAGCACCCTTGGCTCCCTCCTACCATTCAGGTTGATATACTATATCTCCTTGAGATCGATGGCCATTCAAAGGACGGAACCATCAACGAAGGATTCCTAGATTCTCGGCCACAAGGGCCCATATGCCTAGAGAGGTAACTCTATCCATGTAAATCCATTTATTATAAATAATAAATAATTATTCTTTTGTAGACATGGTTTATTGATGTGAATGGAAGGAATTTATTGTGTGTGCTTTGGTTTTCATTGCAGTAGATGTTTTACCAATCATATTTACGATTGAGTTTTTGCATGTTAGTATTTGTATTCACGGATCATAATCCATTCTACCTTAGGTTATATTCCCATTTGTAAAGTTTAGTTCTCAGTTTATCGCTCTTTACCCAAATTTACTGCACATCCTTCACACATAGAGCCGCGAGAGATATCATCTTGCATGCTCTCTACCTCGGCTTCCTCAAGCTCGTATATCCCCCATTTTCACCTGTCGGAGTGAAAAAGCACATACAATAGAACTAGCGACCATACTCGGTCGATCCCTATAGATTTGTGGTTAATTTTTTTTATCTTTGTTTGAATGTGTTTTATTGTATATTTTTTTCTTGTTAGATCTCTTAGTTAAAGTGTTTATGAGTATTGTTAGTCCCCTAGTTGAACTCTGGCCTGCAAAACTAGCATACTCCAATCCTCAGACCCCTTGCAAAGCCTCTTTTTTTAGTTGTCTTTCAATTTTTTCAAACCCAGTTCTCGAGTGGCAGTTGTCTATGAGTTAAGTGCGCCCTAGGGTACCCTTTTTTCCTAGTTAAGAGCACTCCTTCCCCCACAAAAGGTGCGCTCCAGACCCGTACCTCTCTGTTTTTGTTGTACTCATGTTTTTTCATAGTGTGCACCCCACAACGCCTCTGTCCTTCAGGAAAAAGCACTTTGAGACTGACATTTAATCCTCTAATCCCTCCCGCAGGGGTGTAGCTCAACCGATGTTTCGCTTGATATGAAGGAAATGTTGTAAATGGAGGTCACGAGTTCAAATCACCCCAGCTTATCTGTGCTCCATGCTTGCGGGCTGTGTGGGTGCACCTAGGGGTATAGTGGTAGTGGACGGGATTGGATCCCTGGACCCCGTGTCACACGAGTACCAGCCCCTTCCCAGTTGCTGATTCCCCTAGTTTAAAAAAACAAAAACCTCTAAGCCCTTTATTTCTCCCATTTCAAGATTTGGATTGACTGTTTGGTTGCATATTTGACTTATTGCAGCATGGTTTTTACTATCTCTGCTTGTTCATTTCAGCATGATCAGTCTCTCTTATTGATTCCTAGCAGTATATTTCAGTTTGAAATAAAATAATTTCAATTCAATTTGTTTCAAGTTATTAGTACTCTTCATTTCTTGCTCATCTAACATAGTTATACACACCACTTGTGCACCCAATCACACCCTAAAGATCAAAGTGAGACCAAATTTTTTAACTTAACAAAAATATAACCCCACTTGGGGACCAAAAATAATCTTATAGCTAGGTACGGCACTAGGAGTAGGCATCCAAATAACCCTCATTTTCCACTTTACACATGAAACTTAGCAGTTCTCTATTTGGGAGCCAAAATCCCCTAGTACTTTTTGGCATGGTTAAAGGATGATTTGTCGGAAAGGCCTCTCCCTTAGGAGGAAAAGTCATGAGATTGGTTCCAGAAGGCTAAGTGGAATGCCGCTCTCCACTTAGTTCTAAAGGACACCTGATTGTAATCCTCACTACATTACCAGGACTCCATACGAGGGGTATAACAACCAAAGGGATGAAACGACGAATTCTCTTTCTGGACGTGTCATGAACGGGGTAGCCTACTTGTCGTTCTTCTAGGGATTTTTTACCCGGGATCCCTCTCAGTATAGGGATATCCCTCATCCATTCAATTCTCCATTCTGTATTCTCTAACTGCAGATTTCATCACCCTGCAGGGGATACGATTTGCGTGAGATTCCATATCTTTTAGTTAGGTCTTTGCATGCTCTGATACCCCTCAGGTTAGTGAGTATTTTTCATTTTTAGGTAGTTCTTATTGTTGGAATTTTGGCTACTCCTTGCCACTCTTCTGCTGTGACACGCGATCGCAATAGAGTTTTAAAGTTTGTGGTTGTCCTAAGCACCACATTGTTGAAAGATCTCCTTCTACACACATGGAGGAAGTTGCAATTTTGAGCACTTTTATTTAATGTCCTCTACACTCACGACACCAGTCATCATTGATGCCCTGAGATACTCTCATAGACTATGGGGGAAGTCCCCACAACACGGTCCATTAGACCCCAGTCGTCACGCTACCTTGAGGCACACATTTTCATCATCGGATATTCATCCCAACGCACCTTATTTCAAATATGATTCTAAATTAGACTAACACATACCTACAACACTATCTAGCCCCATGGTCAGCATGAAACCCAACCTGTTCTATGGAGGAATTGTTGGTGGTGGACACCGTAGCAGACCTATCGCCACTACATCATCTATCACGACCGTGGGATCCACGGGACCCCTATATCTATGCTTCCACAGGACCTACCCCTGGAACCACTATGTATCCAACCACTCCATCCATACCCATAGGTAGCGGTCTCGTCCCGACAACCACAACGCCCCCGGTTACTGGCACGACCCTTGGGAGCACCACCAATTCCTTTCAGATCCCTCCCCCCATATAGGTAGTTTGATTCGGATTTATGTGGGAACGAAATGAAAGAGCGGATACAGAATCAAATACAAAGATATATTGCAAATAACATAGTGATACAGTAAACACACATTCTATTAAATAGGGAAAATAGAACAGACTGTAAATAGAATAGCTAGAATAGTGGTAGCTATCTCTGAGAAGAGATGTGGCCGCTATGCTCATTTGTGCCAAGATGATTACAAAGAGAGGCCGAAAGGGCCTATTTATCATAATAATGAGGGAAAGAATCCCAAACATCCAAAAACCTAACCCTAGAACATGAGCCGTCATAAAGTTTGTGGCCCCAAGGGGGTTAGTTGAACACTGAACTTCCTGGGGTCAGAAGTTTTGCATACGATCTCCATTTGGGGTGCTCGATAGCCCGTTGGAAAGGTATATCCGAGTTTTACAACTTTCAAATGGAGTTAAATATAATATATTGGCAACCATTTGGCCCCCCAAATCACCAAAAAAGGTCGTTTGGTTCCTCAAAACGGACCCGAAAGTTTAGGACCCCGAAAAACCATAGAAACATTACTAGAAAATTGGAAAAATGGGAAACTGTTTTGAGCCAGTGGAATAGGTGGGTGGCCACCGATATCCATCTGGATCAATCCTCCCCCCTTAGGAAGCAATGCTCTCCATTACGTCAAATCCCTTATCATATGTCGAGCTGTGTGTCGAGTTGAGCTCCTGGTGCGACATTTCCTAAAGTCGAAAGGTTGCCTTAGTTTAACATCTTCAGAGGGCTATAATTGTTGTTGAATAGTTTTGGTTGTTGTCGTAGCCTTGGTCTTCACCAGTGTGGATGGTTTCTTTTTGTAGGAGCACCTTGAATGCGTGGCTTTGCACTGTAGAGGTACCCGAATAGGCGATGCTCCACTAACCTTGTGTTCTTGTTTCTGCTGAGTAGAAGGATAATGTGCACAGGTTGTGGATGTCTCTGCGATCTGATGTTCTTCTTCAGCAACAATTTTCAATAGGGAAAATTTCCCAGTGTGGGAGATTATCTTCCTTCCCTTCTTGGTTGGGGTAGGTGCAACTATCTCTGGTATCCGATAGAGTTGTCCTCCCAAAGTGACAGTGACACTGCGAGGTCATGATTCATATAGAGCATGACGCTTCCACATATATGGCTGTCCTAAAAGAACATCACATACTTCAGGTGGGGCCACATCACACAATACCTCATCTTTGAAGGGCTTGATGCCATATGGTAGGCGACATTGGTGACTGACGCGGATCCCTCATCCTTGGCTTAGCCATCCAATGGTGTATGGTTTTGGGTGTGGTGTTATTGGTAGCTCCAATTTCTTGATCACTTGTGCTGATATCAGGTTCTTTTGGATGCCTCTGTCCACAACAAAGTGTAGGGGAATACCCTTCACCCACATCTGTTAGTGGAAAAGGTGCTCCTCTGCATCCGACTCTTCAGGTTCCTCTGGTTGAATCTGTGTGGTGGCAACAATGCCACTGGGTTCTGCACCAATGATCTGCTCCCCTTTCCGCGCGACTGTGAAATTGGGTTCTAAGTCAGAAAGGGTAAAGATAAGTATTTTTCAAACATCGCTTTTCCTTTACAAAATTAGAAGCAAGGTATGATCTTTGTCGTAAGTTCTCCCTGCCAGATAAAAGGTATAGATACTCACATGATTGAATGACATCACAGAATGTAATATTTAGTTGAAATTATTTCAGTAAATGCGAAACGTAATGATCCTTGTATTATGATTGACTAACCTTGTTAAGGAAAATAGAAGTAACATCATATTTCTGGTTGATTCATAGTCCATTGCTAAAGTACTAATCTAAAAGAAATAAATAGGCTAAGAAAAATGTTGTGAAAGATGTCAAGTAATAAGTGATTTCAAAATTTGCACAGAAGTATCCTGTAAATTCTACATTTTCGTTGTTGATATTCTATTTTTCTATCAAAGATTAATAAGTGCATTACCTATGAGAATCACTAAGTTAAAATTATAATTTCATTAGTATGCTCCTAAGAAGTAAGTTGGTTTGAGTTAGCGAATTCATTTGAACATTTTCAATTTTGATAGATACTTAGTAATGAGAATACTTTGTTGTTACAACAGTTTCATGGAATGCTACATCAAAAAAATATAGCCTCATTTAAATGTTATAGAATGTAAATGAAGTTGTAGTTACACTTAGCGAAATAAAAGTTGATTCTCAAATACTTGTTGACTTTCTTTTATACAACCAATAGTGTGGAGTTGCCTAAGTAATTATTACCCTCAAGTATTGATAGCCAGAATAAATTTAACATACTAGGTTACCAATTATAGTTAAAGATATGAACGAATTCATGTGGCTGATGCGTTTCGATAATAATTTTTGAAAAATCGTCATTTTATTACTTAAACCTAAACGGTATTTCATTTATAACTTCTTATCATTATTGAGTTTTAAGGATAAAATTGGGTATTAATATTTCCAAGCAATGTTCCTAATGGTTAAATTAAACCTTATTTTAGGAATGCGTTATGATAGACTCCTCTAGAGTAAGTTATATTTTCTAACAAGGATTAATGAGTATCTTGTTGATAGTTTGAAGAAAAGAATACTAATCTTGTTGACGGAGCATGGAAGCTTTAAAAAAAAAAAAAAAAAACTTTGGATGATAAGTCTCAATTCGAAGTGAATCTATATGTAACTAAATACTAACATGTTTTCAACAGGTTTGATCTCAGACTCACATTGAGGAAGTTGAAGAGTTTACATCGAAATAAAGTGAAGATGAGGCACAAGTAAATTGAGTGAGCATGCGTATAATGATATGGAACTAATGTGTCCAGTAGTTGAACAATTGAATCAAATAAATTTTTCTTTATACTAACATTTCAGGAAGGGATCTTAATATCGATTGATAATGTGATCAAGAAGGAACGTTGATTATAAAATCACTTATACAAATGAGTTGATCTGAATCGCTCAAAAAAAAGTAATGGATTACTTTCAGTGGTAAGACTTATGACTGATGATGTGGAAATATTTTCATATACTATTGTCATTATTATATCGCATATGGCTTACAAGAAATAATAAATGTTTGTTACCAAGAAATATTTCCTGGACTCAAATGAGAAGGTTTGAGGGGAAAAAGGATGATTTTCTGGACTCAGGCAGAGGGGACAACATCATGAACTCAATAACTAGCTTGTTCTTATGGGACAACTTACCCTTATTTGTGGTCATGTTCCCCACGGAAGTGGATCAGAGAAGGCGGGGTACTCGTTGAATGTTATACTGACCTAGAAGTTCTAGGAAAACTTTATATCCATCGAATTGAGCAGAGGAAGGGCTCACAATTTTTCCTTGTGTTATTAGAACTGAGCACACAAGAGGTTCTCTGAGGAGTAACGTTTACTTGTCGTTTTTTGTATGCACACAATAAATTCGATGAGGAGGGGAGCTATGTTATGAGGTATATTGTAAGATTGTCATGCTTCGCAGAAGTATTCCTGATGATTTTGCAGAGGACTCATGTTATGTACACAAGTCTTCATGATTGCTAGGATACATAAGAGTTTTGTATGCAAGTCTCCATGATTGCTGAAGTACAAAGAGATTTGAAGATCACAAAGTTTTGTTGAGAGAATTGTTTTATGGTATAAACAAATGATAATGATTTGTCTTATAGCTAGATTATGAGATATATTTATGCATGAATAATATGAATGCTAAATACACAAATATTTCCTCAAGGAAGAGAAAGAATGATGAACATTTACTCATTTGAAAATTATACTCATGATATATGAAAGAACGTTGGAAGATCTTCTATGATCTGTGTAATGTGCATGATATAAGTGATAAGAGTTTGCGGAAAATCGGAAAAATGTGAAGACGACCAAAGCATAATAATTTAAGTAAGCAAAAGATGGGAACGGATGCAAAAGGAAAACTGTTGAACACTGAGGATGGTGTTATATTTAAGGGGTGGAGTGTGTAACATCCCTCAGATTCGACCCTTATTGTTATTATAATTGTAAATATAATGATGATTGTATACAGGCCCTGGTGAGGAGCTCAAGTCCAAGGCCCCACCAGTGGACTTTGGGAGTATTGTTACTTTATTTTCCTCTTCATAAGTGTTGTGTTAGACCAGGAGATTTAAGTTTGACATATTTTAGACGACGGACACCTCGAAAATATTTAGAGTAAGTTTTACGGGTAAAAACCTACAAGTCATAAGTGTCGTCGTCAAAGGATGGGGAAGACAATTACTTGTCTTAATCTTTCAATAAGTTATAGAGCTTATGTATAGAGTTAGCATACAGATAACTTGGACTAAATAATCCCGAGTAAACCTAAGACAATTCATAAAATTGAGACACCCAACCTCGATGAAACGAAATAGGTTAGACATCTTTCAAATACTACTTTTTATCTTATTAAAAATATCACTTCTAGGACACCACACACACACACACACACACACACACACACATATATAGATAGATATATATATGTATATATATATATATATATGTGTGTGTGTGTGAAATCCTACAAAATAGTGGTGATAATGAATAACTGGAAATAATGCATACACAGGTATGTCAAGAATACATTTAATTATTGAAGTTACATGATAAAGAGCTTATATAGATTATAGTATAAATTACTATAATAATTATAAATACTTTTTAGGAAGGATAAAGGTGATTTTGCATATATTTATTTATTATATAGGATCCACCATACATATATGAAAGATGATACATATAATACATTATATAAATGCTATATATATAAGAGAAACCAAAATGAACTTGAGCTAAAACATTTGATGAGCATATATTGGATAATAAGAATTATTATAAATTATCCTCCGAAAAATGTAATAATATACATGATTTTATCCTAAAAATATGTGTGGATAAGATCCAACACATACATGAAAACAACTAAGAATAATTATAAGTTGGTAAACAAATCTAGGAATAAAATTATCTCCAAAAGAAATTTATGTTGTAAAAGGATTTATATTATGGTCATAAATATAAAGTTGTTTCTAACGTAAGGGTTTTGTAACTATAATGGAGTATAGGAGCATATCCTACCATCATAACTCAACTGGAGAGACCGATAGTGGAGCTCGACACCGACCGAATCACACCACAATCTTTGCCACGTTTATCCCTTAAAGTGTTCATTAGTTATAAAGTTAACAGTTAAGGGGCATCCTCACTCCATTCTTGGGAACTTGTCCCTTTTTTTGAGCGGCCCTTACCTTTTTCCTTTCCACCTGTACCCACTCCGCCATTTTAAAATAGTGGTGTAGTTTTTAGTGGAGGTCTATCTCAGTAGAGGGGTATCTAAACTTATTTTAGACTGCCACCTGACACGAATGGAGAAGGGAGACTACCACGCATCACTCTGGGTCGAAGGGAGACTCCTTTGTTAAAAGGGAGATCGTTTCCCAAAGGGTCGGCCCACTCCCTTCTGATGCAGAGTTTTTTGGATACGCTGCCATCATTATAAGGTTGCTATCGATGGGGGGGAAAGAAGAGAGTCAAGGACTGGCGGATCCTCTGACGATGAGGTATGGACCGCAGGAAGAGCGAGAAGTTCTGAGGTTAGAGTTTCCTTTTGTATCTAAGGTATGTAAACTCTGTGTCTGCAGTTAGTGACTCAGTTTAAAACGTTATGTTGTTGCAGTGCAAAATTTTTCAAATTGCTAGCTGTCATATTTGAGTGCATGCTGATAACGACACTTAAAATCCTTTTTTCTTTTGAAACACCTATTTTCCGCCTTTGAAAAATGTAAATCCCTATCATTCCTTATTCATATCTTGATCCTAATGGGAGACGTTACTACGATGGGCTAGATCAGCTCGAAAGAGCTTAAACCCTCCGTTACCTTAGGGTTGATGTTTTTTAGTAATTCGAACTCTATTTATATATTTTTTGTTATGTCAGAAATCGTTTTCAATTCATTTTGGTTGCGATTTGATATCTTTTTCTCTACTTTTGTTTTGGTGACTGTTCCATGAGAGCAGGTCCGAGTCTAGGTGCTATCCTTGCCTCATCGCCCTTAGTGCGCTAATTACGAAGTAAACGTTTTGTTTGTTGGTTTAAGAGTCTGCTTATAATATAGAAATTTTAGAAAAGGAAGGCCAAAGCTTGAAACCTCGGTGATTACCCTTAGGGTAAGATAGGAACGAGAACGTCCTGTAGTAGTATGTTTCAATTTTTGCTACATTTTCGTTCATAGGTTAAAATCTAGTACCAGTGTTGGAATGTTGAAGATTATAAATTAATTAATTCATCTCGACGTTATTTTTTTATTTTGTCATTAAAAACGAGGAAAACGTTACAACCATCAGGTTAATTTATGTTATGCTGCCATAAGAGCTGGGCGACCTCCCTGTGGAAGGATCGACCCGTGCTTAGTTAAATTTAGAGATCCCTTCCTTAAATTTTAAAATGGTTGGATCAGAAAACTCTGTGTAAAAGCTGCCAGGAAATCGTCAACGAGTCAATCTGATCATAACCAAGGACGAGAATGTGATCATTAATTTTCACTCTTTTGGTTATTATCCTTTTTGCATATTTTGATCTTGAAAGTTATTAGTGAAGTTCCACGGGTTAAGTATATAATTATATATATAGAATATAGAGATAAAATATCTAGAATCGAAATTATAAACAATGTGAAAATCTAACTTTTAAAATCTATTATCCAATAGGGCATAGAAAGGGAAACCTCCTTTTTCGGTTTTCACTATGGGTAAAATTGAAATCATGAATTTCATTTTATTACAACTTGATTCTTAGAATAGTATATAGATCTTTTATAGTGTGAGGCCCTTGACAAAGCTAATTTAAAGCTATTATATTTTGGCACTTATCAATCTTAGTTTAGACAACTTGTAATGGAAAAGTTTGGGTCAATTATTGATATAAATAAACTTAAATATATGTTTTGGAATTGAGTGAATTCATGTTCAAAATTAATAAAAAGGGTTGATACTTTATTTAAATCATTAGATGAAAGTATAGGCATACGACAAGTTATCACTTGATATCATAACAAAAGGAGGTTGTCTTTATATAAGATAATATAACATTATATTGTTGAAAGGGTTTTTAAGTAGTAATTATAAATAGATTATGGATACGAAATAGGTGACAAAGGAGTATATTGTAAATATGATATTAATAATTAGGTTATGAACTTATATTTTGGTACCAAGTGACTTATGGAATGTATACAATATTTATAACTGGACATAAAAGTTATAAAATAGAAGGGAGTTATTCTTTTAGAATGTTGTAGGAAGGTATTCATTCACATCCATGCTTGGGATTGTTATATAAAGAAGCTCATCTCCTCAACGAAGGACAGGATATTTTGGAAAATGTTTCGCGTAAGGGAGTCTTGAAGAAAATAAGCCTTGCGACAACTGTGTCGCATAGAATGTAACCTTTCGCCATGTTTATTTTTTTTAATAAATATTACACACCCAACCTTTTGTGGACTAGCCCGTGTACACGTGAACCACGTTATCTCTTGTCTGTTGTGTTTTCCTATGGTGTTCCTCAATGTGTCTTTGTGTATGAGTAATTATTTCTTTACTTAAAAATGTTTAGGATTACTTTGATGTATACGATTCATTTAGAAGGTTGTTTTTTTATATGATGTATAATGCTAATATGTTCACCTTATGATTATGTTAATATTGTTGTCATTTAGGTCGTTCTCTTGGTATGATTAACTGATAAAAGAAGTACATGTTTCTTAAAAATGAATTAATATCTTGAAGAGCATTTTATTAATATAACGAATAATTGAATGAATTGTTTAAATGAAGTTTGGGGCTTAAATACAGTGGTCTTGTTTCTTGGTCTATATCCTCAGGAAGGAAAAAGGTTTTGGTAAAAATGAAACTATTGTTATTTAAATTTTTTTTTTAAGGTTGTATCTTGTGCACACATATGAAGAGCTAGTTGGTTCAAAAAGAAGAATCCATGTCTTGAATTTAGAAGAGTTATGTATGTTAAAACATAGTGAAGTTTTTGTGTTTTTCTGCGAGATTAAAGAAATGGTTGACATTTCAAGTTAAGAATTGGATTATAGTTGAAAGTAAAATGTCTCTCTTATTTGTGCAAATATGACGGAAGATAGTACCTATCGCACATAAATTACATTTAAAGGATCTTTTTCATTGATTATCATGAAGACATTTATAACAGAAATAAAAGTCGCAAAGTTGTTATTATTTGTAAGCTGTAATTAAAGTAAGTAAACCCACACTTTATATTTCTGCATAGAAATTATTGGTATTTAGACCACTTAGGAAAATTTTAAATTTTGATGAAATATAGGGTCGTGACAGTTAACCATGGTTGACTATGGTAGACAATGGTTAGATTTGGTTGACTTTGGTTGACCATGGCTTACTTTGGTTGACTTTTGGTTGAGCGTGGTTGACTTTGGTTGATTATGGTTGACTCTCGTTGACTATGGTGGACTTTGTTTGATTATTGTTAACCATGGTTGACTTTCATTGACCATGGTTCACAATCGTTGACGTTCGTTGACCATGGTTTAGTTTGGTTGACCATGGTTCACAATGGTTGATGTTTGTTGACCATGGTTTAATTTTGTTGACTTTGGTTGACCATGGTTGACAATGATTGCCTATGCTTGACCATGGTTGTTTATGGTTGACTTTGGTTGACAAATGGATGAATTTGGTTGAGTATGGTTGACCATGGTTAACTATGGTGGACCATCGTTGACCATTGTTGACTTTGGTTGACCTCGGTTGAGTTTAGTTTACAATTGTTAACTTTGGTGGACCATGCTTGACTTTGGTTGAATTTTGGTTGGCCATAGATAACTTTGGAAGACTATGGTTGACTATCATTTACTTTGGTTGACTTTGGCTAGCTATGGTTGACTTCGAATAACCATGGTTAACTTTGGTAGACCATGGCTAACTATGGATGACTTTGGTTGACTTTTGTTAAGCATCGTTCACTTTGTTTGACCATGATTGACTATGGTTAACTTTGGTTTACAATGGTTGACTTTCGTTGACTTTCTTTGATCATGGTTTACTTTCGTTGATTATGGTTGAATTTGGATGATCATGGTTGACTTGGTTGACCATGGTTGGCTTTTGTTGATCATGGTTGACTTTGGATGACCATGGTTGATTCTGGTTGGCTATGTTTGACTTTGGATGACCATGGTTGACTTTCGATTGACCATGGTTGACTTTAGTTACCATGGTTAGCTATGGTTGACTTTAGTTACCATAGTTAGCTATGATTGACTTTTGGTTGAATTTGGTTGACTATTATTGACATTGGTTGTCCATGGTTGACTTTTGGTTGGCCATGGTTGAGAGTTATTTTTAGGTTTCTTTAGATTGTTTAGTATTAAAATGAAAATCACTTTTAGCATTCTAAATGAGGAAATCTTTCGTTCTACCAACAATGGTGATATCAATGATCGATATTCCCTTCTTTGCATAGTACTTCCATTCTGCCGAGGTGTTGTAATCCTTATGCCTTCCATAAATTTTCACAGTGTTTCCAATTGCATCTACGCTCCTCTCCTGTATAAATCTCTGTTGGCACCTCAACAACCCACCTAAACTTCCAAGGATTCTTATGATATGTTAGGGGCTCCCATTCCAAAATTTTGTAAATAATATTGTTTTCTTCTAAATTGTTTGCATTGCTCTATTTTTTGTTCTATGTTTGACTCCTTGGATTATCGTTTATGACGTGATTTGGTGGTTTCCTTGATTTGAAGAGATGATTCAACGTTTAATCTCTTGATTCTATAACTCCACTCTCATAAGATTATGATTTGGTTGTTTGAGTGTCATTTGCATTTTTGGGGGCTTCTTGGTTGCTTAACGACATTTGCATGTTCTTCATTGAGCTTATTCAAGTTCATTTCATGTTTTGGATTGCTTAAATTGGATTGATTTAATGTTTCAGCAGTGTCATCAAGATTTTAAGTTTTCAAAACATAAATGAAATTATGAGTACTCTGGTGGATCAACATTATTTTATTTTCCTATTATGATCATAAATTTATACTTTTGCTAAAATACCAAATGGTTTAATTCATTTAACTTCTTAATTAGTTCAATTTATGTCTTGGAAGTAAGTCTTCAAAATATATATTTTGAATATTACAAAAGAGTTGATATTTTTTATTTGAGTAAAAATATTTTTTTTTAATGAAGTTTTATTTCTTTTTATTTTTTTCTCTTTTTGAAAACAAATTTGATTATTATGAGAAAACAAATTATTTTAAATTTTATTTTAAGATTTATTAAATTTAACTAAGTTTACTTTTGGTTTTACCATTTAATTTATATTTCCAATACATTTTCATACTATGTGATGCTAAAACTCATTATTATATTTTAATAGAAAATAACTTTAACATACTCTATAAAAAAAAGATTATATTAAAAAGGAAATCATCATTAATTTTTATAATTAACACTTATTTGAAATTCAATTGTCTCACAATTCTTCCTAATATATTGAATACATTAAATTTGCTCTCATCCTATCTACATTGATTTTGAGATTTAAAATTTTAAAAAGATTTTTAGATGGAATTTTATAACATTATGTGAGACCTAATATACATCTAGATCTTATCTTTCAAGAATCGTGGTTAATAACTATAAAAGCACAAAGATTTGATTGTATAAGATTATGTCTTTATATTATTTTAAAAGGGAGAAATATGCCACCTAGCAAATAAAGTCATAACTTTGGAATTATTTCCATTAACTAAAAAATCAATGGATAAAATGCCAACCTGCATACCAACGAAATTGTCTTTTTCATGGATAGTGGTTAATGTTTTCTTCTTTTAATTGACTTGTCGTTTCTCTTGATATGCAGGAAAATTAATCCGTGTTCAGTATCGTGAAGTTCGTTGCCACATTCAATATTCATGTTGTGGTTAATGACATGAATTCATTCATTCAACGAAGACTTTCGATCAACATTACCTCTACTACGTGTTTGGATGACCTGCTGCTCAAAAACATCACTGGACTTCAAGGAGCAGAGATACACGCAAAAGAAAATATGTAAATTGTTACACAAAATGATGAAATTATTTGCCAACCTTGAGCACGCCAAGGAATGAATAGCGGTGCACCTGAAGAAGTCAGAACGAATTTCCGTGATGTGTTGTTATTCTCCTAGCACTCCGAACCATAAAATCGCCGAATCATAAAATCATGGATTTGATACATAAATTCACAGAGTTATTAATATGACTCCACCGATGTGTTGAGTAGATACCTCGTCGCTCTGTCATGTTATCACATCGCATAGAAAAAAAATGGAATGCTAAGGAGAACCATTGTCTCATATAAATGGTAGAAGTTAAGAATCTAACGTTACAAAGTAATAAGTGGCAACATGTGGGAGCCAGAAAAGGAGATAATTGAGCAGTTGATATTTGCTGGTAACAAGATCATATTTCCATCCAAAGATCGCGTCGTGAAAATATTGAAACTCGCCTGATAATGAAGAAGATCAAAACTTAGATACTAAATTCCTCAAGATTTCACCAGATAGAAAAAGAGAAGCCACATCATCAGATCAATAGATGAAGCATAGATCACTGAGTTCCTTGGACCATGAAACAAACCTCCAGGAAATATGTGACGGAGAATCCATGTGACAGGAATCTCGAATTTCCATACGGCTGAGATTGCAAAGTATTCCATCATTTATTTTGTTTTGATTTTAGTTTAAATTTGGTTTCATTATGTTGAAGTTTTATTTACATATTATTTGGATTTGTAATATATTTGTTTTTGTCAAGATTGCCATATTATAAATTCCACACATATTTGTTTTCTTTTGTCCAGATTGCCATATTATAAATTCCACATATATATATGAAAAATATTTAATATATCCATCATATATAAATGCTTTACCAGAAATATAACAGAGTATGATATTTAGATGAAATATATCTATGAAGTATTCCCAATAGTGTTCAACACTGCAGATGCAGAACACCAGGTAAAGGTTGCAGCAACACCAGGTGAAGATTGCAGCCAGGGCTATGGTGATTTCTGTATGGTATACAAAATTTCAATAAGAGCCCTTAATGAAATCACTATTCCATAATTTGGTTATGGAGATAATTACATTCTCACTGACTTAACACTGTGTGAAAGACAATAAGGGGCCATAACAGTATGATGGCTCAGTACAATTATTATATTATGAATTTGTAACAAACTATGCCGATGCCGCTGTATTTATAGCTGCCTCTGATCTTGCTCATATCTGCATGTCCTTCTTCTTTCCCCAGAGCAGTGTATAGAGACCCGCCACAACCAAAACTCCTCCTATGGCATTGCAGGGGCCATAAAACTATTCATGTCACAACACATAACCTAATCCTGATCCTGGCCATATGTGAGATTCCCATCTTCCTGTGCGCCTGTAGAATGTAACAGCAGGAAACTGTGAACTCCTAGAGCGTGGGCCGCGTCCGCTCTTTTTAGCCTGTGTACCCTCCTTTACCGTTGGTGTCCTGAATGATTCCGCTTGACGAAATGCAAGCCCCTCCCAGTGAGCCCGTGGGAGCTGAGGTCGCCCGGGGATCATCACCTGAGACTCGAACTCTTGACCAACAGGGAAAAACTGTCGAGTTATTCTGTTGGGACATCCTGATCCTCCATTGCTAACCTCATTACTTGTCTCGGTGAAATTGATTTTCATAATATTACTGAAATAAAACCCAAAGAGCTTAGCAGGTTGAACTTGGACTTCAGATCACGGGCCACTGACGTTCTCCTCTTCACATCTTGCATCCATCTCTGCGTGTTCAGAGAGACAAGCCTGGCCCATGGAGTACTCCTCACAATCAACAGACAGCCCAGTATTGGCAATCGCCATCCTTCCATCGCAGGCAACGGCGTCCTTCTGCAATAATATGGACAGGGCCATAGAGATATAAATCACAATATGTAATAAGAGTAATACATATTGTATAATAACAGTAATACCGATTGTTGGGACTACATAAAACTCATAAAAAGGAATTCCCATTCATAAAAACATTCAAAAGCATTCATAAAATAACCATTTCTGCACCTTAAAGCTGATATTCCTGGTTCTACCAGCACTGTGACAGAAGCACTGTGGTATGTACGCAGCTGCTGTCCCGTTGGGTCGAGGTCACTCGCTCTGTTGTGCCATTCAATCACTGTGAATTCTTTCCCAGCGCCTTGAAATGTAATATAGGGCTTTGTTGCACGCACTATCACTTTCCCCCTGCACAACAAAAATGAGTATACACTTGTTTTACGAATGTTTAACCTAATAACTAATTTAATTTCTCAATAGAAATATTCAAGATTTGGTCATGGTTGAACGATTAACCTCCACGATTGAACCGAAACGATCTACCTTTCTTGCCCCACTTGGAAAGAATTCCATTCAGAAAAAAGAAAAAAAAACATTGGGTTAGTAATCCACGCACAACAAATCCCAGCCGTTTAATATGTGTGTTAGACGAATTTCTTTGGAGATATATGCCCGATGAGTAAATATCCACCACCCATCCATCCTTAATTAGGGATTAAAAGGCTCCAGTGGCCTTCTACTACAATTCAAAAATTAACTTTCTACCAGTTTCTTTGCCGGTTTTATATTCTTCACAACAACAATTCTTCATATTGGACGGTTTCATCATGAACTATGGAAAACTCTTTTTCAACTTCTTCTCTTTCCTCAACTACTGATTGAACTCTTCACAAATTCTCCTTAGGGTTCACAACTCATTTACGGCTTTCCTTCAACCATTTCTTCAACAACAATTTTAGTGTGCGATTTGATGGGCAATAGCTCTTAAAACTCTTAGTGAACCAACATTTCACTTCCCCTGGGCTAGCAACTCTGTCTTCAACTGACAAGATTAAGACATGGGCTATCAATTCTGTTTTCAACTGACAAGATTAAGACAGACTTCTTCAAGTCATAGGTTTTTTTATTATTGAAACTGACTTTGACTTAGCTTCTAGCAGTGGCTTTAGCCAACCAGCTTACTCATCACAAGCTGATCTCAAAGCACAACTCCCTTTTTCTTCCTTTTTTCTTTAGAGTGGAGAATCTACTCTCTCCTCTCCTATTTTTAAAGCTTTGGAGTGGAGAATCTACTCTCCTCTCCTATTTCTAAAGAGTCTTGATGCCTGCTTTCTTGCTGAAGATTAATACCTGGAATCTTGTTCCCATATCTAGGAGGAGGCTTCGATTCACTTCCTACTTGCAGAGTTAACCTGTTATGATACCATGGCAAAATTTATAGAGCAAGAAGTAAAGAATATAAACATCATAGTACATGGAGAATTCCATGCTCTTCTACATTCAAAATAGATTAAAATTTAGTTGCATCACTTACATTAACCTAATTAATCCCTAACTAACACTTCACTTCACATAGGATTAACTAAAATGAGGAGATTACATTAAGTAAGAATTGATCCCCCAAGGGGTCATAGTATAAGAGGGTATGGTTAAAAATCCCGACCCAGTAGAAGGCCCCTACCTTTTGATAGGATTTGTAGACCTAATGCAAGGGCAAACACCTACGATCCCAAGCACAAAGACAAGTCACAGCCGCTAGGCTAGGTTAAGCAAGAGAGATAATTTCCTACTGCCCCAGCCTTGAGCAATATATAAGTCCCCAAAATGCCTTCCTTAAATGATTCAAGGTGACCTTTTATATTTTGTGTCTCCCCAAAGGTTTGTTGGGATGGATTAATGGGTTCGCATGAGTGTAGCATAGTTACAATATAAATAACCCATGTGAGGAAGGCAACTTATTGTTCAAAGGCAACAAGTTGATCTTAGATAGAAGCAATGCAGCTCTATCGGTATAGATTGAATGGCATTCCCTTCTATCCTTGAGAACCTTAGTGAGGGAGTTTGGGTAGTTATAACAATAAATCTAAGGATAGTTCAAAAATGAGTGTTGCAAACCTTGTCAAATGTGAAGGTCTGATCTATTTGCATGCTCGCTAAACAGATAAACAATAACTTATTGTCTCCGTTCGTTACAAAATATCACTTGGGAAATTTACCTCATTGAACTACTTGGAATAAAAGATACATGTCTAATTTAAAACCTTAATCCGGAATTTTCTCATGGGCATTCTTATTAACAAATAACTTAAAACAGTTCAAGTGCATATAAGTAGTGATCCATTTCATTGAACTACCTGAAATATGGGCAAATAATAGTATTAGACTTTTGGGTTAATATGTATTTCATCATCCAACTCTCATCATCCATCTCAAGAGAAGAAATAAAGCAATTCTCTCACAACATTATCCAATTAAATATGAATTATACAGACCCTAAATCAAATACATCTCAACATAACAAATAAAACAATATTTTCAACACATTGTCCAATTAAATATGAACAATACAGAAGCAAGCAAATGAACAATCCACCTCACCTTAATAGAACAAATAAAACAATACTTTCAGCACATTGTCCAATCAAATATGAACAACACATACCATAAAGCAAATGAATAGTCCATCCCATCTCAACATAACAAATAAAACAATACTTTAGCACATTGTCCAATTAAATATGAACGATATTGACCATAAAGCAAATGAATAGTCTTTCTTATTTCAAGAGAAGAAATAAAACAATACTTTCATCACATTATCCAATAAAATATGAACAATATAGACTAGATGAAGAGTCCATATCATTTCAAAGCAAGATAAACAATCCATCTCATCTCAACATAACAAATAAAACATAAATTCAACACATTATCCAACTGCATATGAACATTACAAACCAAAAAGCAAATGAACAATCCATCTCATCTCAACAGAACAAATAAAACAATACTTTCCGTATATTATCCAATTGAAAATAAACATTGTAGACTAGAAATCAAATTAATGGTCCATCTCATCTCAACAAAACAAATAAAAAATACTTTCAACATATTATACAATTGAATATGAATATGAACCTTACAAACCATAAAGCAAATGAACAGTGCATCGCATCTCAATAGAACAAATAAAAGAATACTTCCAACACATTATCTAATGGAATATCAACATTATAGAATATAAAAAAAATGAATAGACTATCTCATCTCAGCTAAACAAACAAAACGATACTTTTAACAAATTCACATTTGGTCAAAAGATATTGGATAGCCTACCATACAAAGAGTTGTAGCATAATAGTTTCAATTAGATTTCAAACTTAAAAGAGTTTCTATTAAATTTCAAACCTAAACGTGTAAAAATAAATATGAACAATATAGACAATAATCAAATGAGCAGTCCATCTAATCTCAACATAACAAATAAAACAATACTTTCCACACATTGTCCAATTGAATATGAATACCACAGACTATAAAACAAATGGATAGATCATCTCAACATAACAAATAAAACAATACTTTCAGCACATTATTCAATTAAATATGAACACTACAGACAAATTCAGTCTCATCTCATCTCATCTCATCTCAACTCAACAGAACAACCATACCTTCAACACATTATCGAATTGAATATGAACATTACAGACCAGAAAGTAAATGAACAATCCATCTCATCTTAACATAACAAAGAAAACAATAATTTTAACACATGATACAATTGAATATGAATATTACAGACCATAAAGCAAATGAGTAGTCCATCTCATCTCAACATATCAAATAAAACAATAATTTCAACACATTATCCAATTCAATGTGAACATTACAAACCAGTAAGCAAATAAACAGTCAAACTCATCTCAACATAGCATATAAAACAATACTTTCAACACATTATCTAATTGACTATGAACATTACAAACAAGAAAGCAAATAAACAGTCTATCTCATCTCAACAGAAAAAATAAAACATTACATACCAGAAAGCAAAGGAAGAGTCCATCTCATCTCAATTGAACAAATAAAACAATACTTTCAACACATATACATTAGGTCAAAAGAGACTAGATAACCTTGATAGAAAGAGTTGTACCATAATAGTTTCAATTATATTTAGATCCTAAATATGTAAAAATAAATACCTAACACAATAGTCTTGAAATTTATCCAATAAATTAAAAAAAAACAAAAACAGAAGGACTGCAATGTCCTTAGATTTGTATATGAACTAAACATCTAACCTACAAGATGCAATATTGACCATTGCTCCTTCCTTAGATTTGTATATGAACTAAACATCTAACCTACAAGATGCAATATTGACCATTGCTCTTTCCTTAACAATAGGTGTAAAATGCAAAGTTGATGAAAAATGTCTGGATGAGTTGGAGACAAAAGTCCAGGTAGGAAGACAATAAGAATACCTGCCATTAAAAAATAGAAGATATTAAAAACTGGAAAAAAATTCTATACAACTCTCCCAATTCACATGCATCAGAAAATATCTCCTTAACTCGTTAAAACTCTCGCAATATATTTAAAATTTAGGATTTTATGGTCAAACCTTACCAAAATCGATGAGGAGATAGCTGCATTATTAGTAATATACTAAGACTGAGAGCAAGCTATAAACTGCCGCTAGAATTCAAGGTCTCCAATCCGAACGGCGTCTTTAATTGCACTATGAATTATTACAAGTATTAATTTATAAGTATATTAATTTATATAGACCTAAATGAGTTAAAAAAAAATAAAAATACCCAAACATTCAATGATATAAGAAAGTACCAACCTTTTTAGCTGCTGCCATATTACTGTTAGAGGTTCAGGGTATATATCTTAATATATCTACTTGTCCGCTGTCTCGTTCCAAATACTCCTTATCGATCAAGGCTTCAATTCGCTTCTTAATTTCTTCAATTTCTGGGTTGAATGTCCTTCCAACTCGCTGGGCGCATTCAGTCACCAGATCTTTATAACTTAAAACTTTATGTTCTTTCATAATGCGCACAATTGATGCATCAATAGCATAATGTCTATCAAAACATCTATCCCTACAAATATACTCAGTACCATTTGTCTTCTCATCCAGCAATGGCATTGGTTTCGGAATTTTTACCTTCCCTGTTCTATCTGTAAAATTAAAATTGATTTCGAAATAATCAGTTGTACCTATAGTGGTTGTATCTGGATTCTTAAGAAGAATTTTGTACTTGTCACAGGCCAGGGAATATAACAGTCCGACGGCTTCTTCGTCAGACAAATTCAAGTGAGTCCTGACGTCCGAATAGCTCAACTTTTCTGAAGCATTGAACAACAATAATATTGCTGCTTGGTTAGTTGTTGCTATAATTTCTATAGGCCCTGCACCAAACTTACCAGTTATATTACAGGTTCCCAAGGAATATATCCATGTAAGTTTTCTAGGTTTGGCTTCTGTGGAATAAAAATCTTTGAACACTTCCACACATCTAACCATCTCTGCAGGTAGATTAATCTCAGAACTCTTGTATGTTGGCCAAATTCCGGTTCTCAAAACAGTTACATTAAACTCTATTCCAAGATGGATATTTTTATTATCATGAAGATATACTTGGAATCCACTCTGGCTTTGCAGTGATCTTCTCAAATCTTCAAGCATGTCCCCCATCTTCAATGTCAATTGGCCATCAGTACATTTCTGCATCAACTTTGACAATGTGCTCTGCTCAATTGACAATGTGCTCTGCTCAAGATCAACATTTTCACTTCTGTCGATCAGAACTCTACGAGTGAGTTTTTCTCTGTACAAATCAGCAAACATATATTTATCACTGAGATACTCTACAAATTCCACCACATTTTTAATTATATTATCACGAATTATGTTAGAGCCATCATTTTCAAGTACACTATCACATAATGTAGCAAGCCATTCTGCACTAGTAGTTCCTCCAATTACTTTATTGCAGGACAACTCAAATGCTTCTCTTAATGCGCTGGAAAAAATAGTTTTGCGCTGAAAAAGATCTGCAGCATATTTCACATGCTTATCACGTAACTCTATAACCTTCCCCACAAATGAAGCCACTTCTTGCAGCAATATAATTTTATCCAATCTTTGTGAGTCATGCAGCATCACAGCATCTTCAGCCTGTTTAACAAGTGGAGTTACTTCACCAATAACATACTGCTTAAAAATATCTGCAATTGACTCCCATCCATTAGGTATCCTATCAAAGAGCCCGTGCATCATCAAAATATCGTCCTTCCTGTGGTCCCTGAGCAAAGCAAGGCAGCCTGAATGCTGATTCTCCAGAAAATGTGTCATATAACAGGAAAGGAGTCCATTTTCTACTTTGTCTAATACCTTCTGCTCGCTCCTCCCATGCAAATACCTGGCAACTCTGTCCCTTTCGCTTATCAGACATTCTTCAACCTTTGACATGTAGTCCGCATAGGAATGTTCTAAAATCCATGAAGCAGCCTCCCGAGAATAGTAAGCTCCGGTATGTTCCAACATGGCCACTTCAAAATCATTCGTATAGAAATCCATGTCAACCTCCACAAAAATGGCCACAACATCTTTCAACAGAGTGCCATTAGTTTGCACTCCTTCACGCTCTCGATCAATAAGAGCAATCACTGCATCCTTCACATTGACTCGCATTACGCGAAAGACCATGTCTCGGAAGTACATGATTCCCACTTCTCTAAGTGAAGGAAGGGAGCGTCTGACAGTAAAATAGCAATCCAAATATTGAAAGAAGAGATTCATCCGACGCAGCATGGCTTTGTGAATCTTCCAGCGTTTGACCAGCTCTCTCAACATCGACTGATCATCAATCTGTTCATCCCTTAAAGCCGGTAAAACCATTGAATTGATGTACTCTCTGATGCAATCCGTAGATCTGGCATAGATAATTTGCTCTTTATCCTCATGCAATCCGTAGATCTGGCACATGTTGTGGACAATAGTATAAACAACCGAGCACAGGTCCGCAGTCATCGGACAGTTGAGATCTCCCACTTCCAACATGCGTCTTAACTGCAGAATAGCTTTATGAATAAAAGCCCAACCTTCTTCCACCTCAATGTTGGCCTTTTTTGCGATAGCCAGTCCTTCTTCCAGGTTTAAGATATTGCCATCGTTCATTGTCCTTTTTTCAACTAAACCCAACTGTTTCTGTAAAAAGTAAAACTTCGAACACTCCAGGGAGCAGCCCGCAACACAGAACAACACACAGAACAGCCCGCAGCCCGCAACACAGAACAACCCGCAGCCAGCAACACAGAACAACACACAGAACGCTTTTTGATAAATTCTTGAACCAATTTATGTATTTATACTGATTACTACTTAACGAATTTCAAGGGTTTTGGGGGTGTTTTTGAAATTTAGTTGGAATTATGGAGAATTTTAGGGACAGGAGTTAATATTTTATGTGGTAGTGAGTTTTAAAAAAAAAACTAACGGCTAGTTATTTTTTAAATATAACGTGTGCTTTGACCCAAGTTTTGAGAGAATTCACATCATATTTTACATTAATTAAAAATATATATATATATATATTTAATTAATTGATTATTAAATTAAAATTAAGCCGTAGTAATGGGAAATTATTAATTTTAATTAGGTAAAAGTATTAATTATATCTATTTAGATTTTGAAAAAATATTAATTTTCATAGATATATATATATATTTTAATAAATTATATTTTTGATAATATAGTTATATTTTTAACTAAATAATTATATTATTTGAAATGAGAATTAAAACCAAAAAAATACCATACAAAATGTATTTTCATTATTATTTTTTTTGCACGAATCTTCCTATCTTGCACGAGTGACTTGTGGTCTAATAAATCGTGACCCACGAGCATTTAAGCCATCAAAATCACCCGGGGATTGCACCCACGCTAGACCACACCAACCCTTAGCATTTGACAATACAGTTATACTTTTGACTAAATAATTATATGATTTGAAATGAGAATTGAAGCCAAAAAAGAACAATATAAAATATATTTTCATTCAAATTTTTATTTTTTTTCGCACGATTCTCCCTACCTTGCATGAGTGGCCTTTGGTGTAATAAATTGTGGCCCACGGGTATCTAAGCCGTCAAAATAAACTGGGGATTGCAACCAACCTAGACAACACCAACCCTTAGCATGACTAGAATTTTTTGGTGTCTCCTCCCACCACAACAGAGTTTCGAACCTTGCAACACCTAACAAACAAAACCCCTCGAATACCATGGTAGTGGAACTTGACTTATTTATGTCAAAAAATTCAAAATCATATTCCACATTAATTAAAAACATATAATTTCTTTATAGTTAAAAAATAAAATATGAATAAACAAATTTAAATGTTTATAATTGTAATACATTAAAATTTATATTTAATATTTAATGAAAGACGTTAAATTGTTTTATAGTTAGTGAAATATTCACTCATTTATTATGCATATAAATTTAGTGGGTTTCTTATAATTTTCCACCTAGAATGGTTGAAATGCAGATATACATTGTTGAAATTGCAAAATTGGATGCCTAAGGCTTTTGGAGGACGTTGTATCCATTTCTGCAATAAAAAAGTTGCAATTTGAACAACGAAAAATTTACGATTTTAACAAAGATTTATGGCCAAATTACTTCAAAAATGACCGAGATAGTCCAAAACGTAGAACAGTTAACCAATTCCTTAATCAAATAACTATCGATTATGATGCCTTGGTGTTTTAAATAACAATATTCCCCCAAAAGAAGTTATAACTAATCTATAGAAAATATGAGTTTATTTTAATTTTAAACTAATTCCAAATGATGTATATTGAACTTATTTTCCCTCGTCTAGAAGAAAAAAGACCCGTAAGGGTCCACAACATGTCACTTGGTGTGGGGTCAATCTCTCTGCTCATTATACGTTGAAGTGAATAAAATTGTTAACACAAAAAAATTGACCACCTCCTTTCTCCTAAGTTCTAAACCCCCTTTGGACAACCTCCACCAAAATAGGGAATCTCCGCTAAAAATGAGGTGTCCACCAAAATAAGGGGGTTGTCTCGACAAATACACAGTCCCACCTCAATTCAAAATTTACCAGCAGTCAAATTCAAAAAGGGAAAACCGCAAGTGGTTATAGGGTTACAAAACCCTAAACCACAACATATATGTAATAACCCCCCCCCCCCCCGTTTGATAGAAATGATTTGATACCTACCATTTCGAAGCTCTCCCATCTTTGGTACCATTTTTACCATCCTCCATTATTCCAATCACACACACCTCCACCATCAATATCCCACTTTGCAATTCCCCTTGGCGGGTTGAGCACCCTTGGCTCCCTCCTACCATTCGGGTTGATATACTATATCTCCTTGAGATCGATGGCCATTCAAAGGACGGAACCATCAACGAAGGATTCCTAGATTCTCGGCCACAAGGGCCCATATGCCTAGAGAGGTAACTCTATCCATGTAAATCCATTTATTATAAATAATAAATAATTATTCTTTTGTACACATGGTTTATTGATGTGAATGGAAGGAATTTATTGTGTGTGCTTTGGTTTTCATTGCAGTAGATGTTTTACCAATCATATTTACGATTGAGTTTTTGCATGTTAGTATTTGTATTCACGGATCATAATCCATTCTACCTTAGGTTATATTCCCATTTGTATAGTTTAGTTCTCAGTTTATCGCTCTTTACCCAAATTTACTGCACATCCTTCACACATAGAGCCGCGAGAGATATCATCTTGCATGCTCTCTACCTCGGCTTCCTCAAGCTCGTATATCGCCCATTTTCACCTGTCGGAGTGAAAAAGCACATACAACAGAACTAGCGACCATACTAGGTCGATCCCTATAGATTTGTGGTTAATTTTTTTTATCTTTGTTTGAATGTGTTTTATTGTATATTTTTTTCTTGTTAGATCTCTTAGTTAAAGTGTTTATGAGTATTGTTAGTCCCCTAGTTGAACTCTGGCCTGCAAAACTAGCATACTCCAATCCTCAGACCCCTTGCAAAGCCTTTTTTTTTAGTTGTCTTTCAATTTTTTCAAACCCATTTCTCGAGTGGCAGTTGTCTATGAGTTAAGTGCGCCCTAGGGTGCCCTTTTTTCCTAGTTAAGAGCGCTCCTTCCCCCACAAAAGGTGCGCTCCAGACCCGTACCTCTCTGTTTTTGTTGTACTCATGTTTTTTCATAGTGTGCTCCCCACAACGCCTCTGTCCTTCAGGAAAAAGCACTTTGAGACTGACATTTAATCCTCTAATCCCTCCCGCAGGGGTGTAGCTCAACTGATGTTTCGCTTGATATGAAGGAAATGTTGTAAATGGAGGTCACGAGTTCAAATCACCCCAGCTTATCCGTGCTCCATGCTTGCGGGCTGTGTGGGTGCACCTAGGGGTATAGTGGTAGTGGACGGGATTGGATCCCTGGACCCCGTGTCACACGAGTACCAACCCCTTCCCAGTTGCTGATTCCCCTAGTTTAAAAAACAAAAACCTCTAAGCCCTTTATTTCTCCCATTTCAAGATTTGGATTGACTGTTTGGTTGCATATTTGACTTATTGCAGCATGGTTTTTACTATCTCTGCTTGTTCATTTCAGCATGATCAGTCTCTCTTATTGATTCCTAGCAGTATATTTCAGTTTGAAATAAAATAATTTCAATTCAATTTGTTTCAAGTTATTAGTACTCTTCATTTCTTGCTCATCTAACATAGTTATACACACCACTTGTGCACCCAATCACACCCTAAAGATCAAAGTGAGACCAAATTTTTTAACTTAACAAAAATATAACCCCACTTGGGGACCAAAAATAATCTTATAGCTAGGTACGGCACTAGGAGTAGGCATCCAAATAACCCTCATTTTCCACTTTACACATGAAACTTAGCAGTTCTCTATTTGGGAGCCAAAATCCCCTAGTACTTTTTGGCATGGTTAAAGGATGATTTGTCGGAAAGGCCTCTCCCTTAGGAGGAAAAGTCATGAGATTGGTTCCAGAAGGCTAAGTGGAATGCCGCTCTCCACTTAGTTCTAAAGGACACCTGATCGTAATCCTCACTACATTACCAGGACTCCATACGAGGGGTATAACAACCAAAGGGATGAAACGACGAATTCTCTTTCTGGATGTGTCATGAACGGGGTAGCCTACTTGTCGTTCTTCTAGGGATTTTTTACCTGGGATCCCTCTCAGTATAGGGATATCCCTCATCCATTCAATTCTCCATTCTGTATTCTCTAACTGCAGATTTCATCACCCTGCAGGGGATACGATTTGCGTGAGATTCCATATCTTTTAGTTAGGTCTTTGCATGCTCTGATACCCCTCAGGTTAGTGAGTATTTTTCATTTTTAGGTAGTTCTTATTGTTGGAATTTTGGCTACTCCTTGCCACTCTTCTGCTGTGACACGCGATCGCAATAGAGTTTTAAAGTTTGTGGTTGTCCTAAGCACCACATTGTTGAAAGATCTCCTTCTACACACATGGAGGAAGTTGCAATTTTGAGCACTTTTATTTAATGTCCTCTACACTCACGACACCAGTCATCATTGATGCCCTGAGATACTCTCATAGACTATGGGGGAAGTCCCCACAACACGGTCCATTAGACCCCAGTCGTCACGCTACCTTGAGGCACACATTTTCATCATCGGATATTCATCCCAACGCACCTTATTTCAAATATGATTCTAAATTAGACTAACACATACCTACAACACTATCTAGCCCCATGGTCAGCATGAAACCCAACCTGTTCTATGGAGGAATTGTTGGTGGCGGACACCGTAGCAGACCTATCGCCACTACATCATCTATCAAGACCGTGGGATCCACGGGACCCTATATCCCTGCTTCCACAGGACCTACCCCTGGAACCACTGTGTATCCAACCACTCCATCCATACCCATAGGTAGCGGTCTCGTCCCGACAACCACAACGCCCCCGGTTACTGGCACGACCCTTGGGAGCACCACCAATTCCTTTCAGATCCCTCCCCCCATATAGGTAGTTTGATTCGGATTTATGTGGGAACGAAATGAAAGAGCGGATACAGAATCAAATACAAAGATATATTGCAAATAACATAGTGATACAGTAAACACACATTCTATTAAATAGGGAAAATAGAACAGACTGTAAATAGAATAGCTAGAATAGTGGTAGCTATCTCTGAGAAGAGATGTGGCCGCTATGCTCATTTGTGCCAAGATGATTACAAAGAGAGGCCGAAAGGGCCTATTTATGATAATAATGAGGGAAAGAATCCCAAACATCCAAAAACCTAACCCTAGAACATGAGCCGTCATAAAGTTTGTGGCCCCAAGGGGGTTAGTTGAACACTGAACTTCCTGGGGTCAGAAGTTTTGCATACGATCTCCATTTGGGGTGCTCGATAGCCCGTTGGAAAGGTATATCCGAGTTTTACAACTTTCAAATGGAGTTAAATGTAATATATTGGCAACCATTTGGCCCCCCAAATCACCAAAAAAGGTCGTTTGGTTCCTCAAAACGGACCCGAAAGTTTAGGACCCCGAAAAACCATAGAAACATTACTAGAAAATTGGAAAAATGGGAAACTGTTTTGAGCCAGTGGAATAGGTGGGTGGCCACCGATATCCATCTGGATCAATCCTCCCCCCTTAGGAATCAATGCTCTCCATTACGTCAAATCCCTTATCATATGTCGAGCTGTGTGTCGAGTTGAGCTCCTGGTGCGACATTTCCTAAAGTCGAAAGGTTGCCTTAGTTTAACATCTTCAGAGGGCTATAATTGTTGTTGAATAGTTTTGGTTGTTGTCGTATCCTTGGTCTGCACCAGTGTGGATGGTTTCTTTTTGTAGGAGCACCTTGAATGCGTGGCTTTGCACTGTAGAGGTACCCGAATAGGCGATGCTCCACTAACCTTGTGTTCTTGTTTCTGCTGAGTAGAAGGATAATGTGCACAGGTTGTGGATGTCTCTGCGATCTGATGTTCTTCTTCAGCAACAATTTTCAATAGGGAAAATTTCCCAGTGTGGGAGATTATCTTCCTTCCCTTCTTGGTTGGGGTAGGTGCAACTATCTCTGGTATCCGATAGAGTTGTCCTCCCAAAGTGACAGTGACACTGCGAGGTCGTGATTCATATAGAGCATGACGCTTCCACATATATGGCTGTCCTAAAAGCACATCACATACTTCAGGTGGGGCCACATCACACAATACCTCATCTTTGAAGGGCTTGATGCCATATGGTAGGCGACATTGGTGACTGACGCGGATCCCTCATCCTTGGCTTAGCCATCCAATGGTGTATGGTTGTGGGTGTGGTGTTATTGGTAGCTCCAATTTCTTGATCACTTGTGCTGATATCAGGTTCTTTTGGATGCCTCTGTCCACAACAAAGTGTAGGGAATACCCTTCACCCACATCTGTTAGTGGAAAAGGTGCTCCTCGGCATACGACTCTTCAGGTTCCTCTGGTTGAATCTGTGTGGTGGCAACAACGCCACTGGGTTCTGCACCAATGATCTGCTCCCCTTTCCGCGCGACTGTGAAATTGGGTTCTAAGTCAGAAAGGGTAAAGATAAGTATTTTTCAAACATCGCTTTTCCTTTACAAAATTAGAAGCAAGGTATGATCTTTGTCGTAAGTTCTCCCTGCGAGATAAAAGGTATAGATACTCACATGATTGAATGACATCACAGAATGTAATATTTAGTTGAAATTATTTCAGTAAATGCGAAACGTAATGATCCTTGTATTATGATTGACTAACCTTGTTAAGGAAAATAGAAGTAACATCATATTTCTGGTTGATTCATAGTCCATTGCTAAAGTACTAATCTAAAAGAAATAAATAGGCTAAGAAAAATGTTGTGAAAGATGTCAAGTAATAAGTGATTTCAAAATTTGCACAGAAGTATCCTGTAAATTCTACATTTTCGTTGTTGATATTCTATTTTTCTATCAAAGATTAATAAGTGCATTACCTATGAGCATCACTAAGTTAAAAGTATAATTTCATTAGTATGCTCCTAAGAAGTAAGTTGGTTTGAGTTAGCGAATTCATTTGAACATTTTCAATTTTGATAGATACTTAGTAATGAGAATACTTCGTTGTTATGACAGTTTCATGGAATGCTACATCAAAAAAATATAGCCTCATTTAAATGTTATAGAATGTAAATGAAGTTGTAGTTACACTTAGCGAAATAAAAGTTGATTCTCAAATATCAATGTTAGAATATATATCATTTTACTTAGGTTTGTTTAGTACAAAGTACTTGTTGACTTTCTTTTATACAACCAATAGTGTGGAGTTGCCTAAGTAATTATTACCCTCGAGTATTGATAGCCAAAATAAATTTAACATACTAGGTTACCAATTATAGTTAAAGATATGAACGAATTCATGTGGCTGATGCGTTTCGATAATAATTTTCGAAAAATCGTCATTTTATTACTTAAACCTAAACGGTATTTCATTTATAACTTCTTATCATTATTGAGTTTTAAGGATAAAATTGGGTATTAATATTTCCAAGCAATGTTCCTAATGGTTAAATTAAACCTTATTTTAGGAATGCGTTATGATAGACTCCTCTAGAGTAAGTTATATTTTCTAACAAGGATTAATGAGTATCTTGTTGATAGTTTGAAGAAAAGAATACTAATCTTGTTGACGGAGCATGGAA
The DNA here is from genome assembly GCA_027924585.1 of Larix kaempferi. NCBI lineage: Eukaryota > Viridiplantae > Streptophyta > Pinopsida > Pinales > Pinaceae > Larix > Larix kaempferi. Next base: position 8,558,316 of record BSBM01000259.1, on the reverse strand, counting down.
GCTTTAAAAAAAAAAAAAAAAAACTTTGGATGATAAGTCTCAATTCGAAGTGAATCTATATGTAACTAAATACTAACAGGTTTTCAACAGGTTTGATCTCAGACTCACATTGAGGAAGTTGAAGAGTTTACATCGAAATAAAGTGAAGATGAGGCACAAGTAAATTGAGTGAGCATGCGTATAATGATATGGAACTAATGTGTCCAGTAGTTGAACAATTGAATCAAATAAATTTTTCTTTATACTAACATTTCAGGAAGGGATCTTAATATCGATTGATAATGTGATCAAGAAGGAACGTTGATTATAAAATCACTTATACAAATGAGTTGATCTGAATCGCTCAAAAAAAAGTAATGGATTACTTTCAGTGGTAAGACTTATGACTGATGATGTGGAAATATTTTCATATACTATTGTCATTATTATATCGCATATGGCTTACAAGAAATAATAAATGTTTGTTACCAAGAAATATTTCCTGGACTCAAATGAGAAGGTTTGAGGGGAAAAAGGATGATTTTCTGGACTCAGGCAGAGGGGACAACATCATGAACTCAATAACTAGCTTGTTCTTATGGGACAACTTACCCTTATTTGTGGTCATGTTCCCCACGGAAGTGGATCAAAGAAGGCGGGGTACTCGTTGAATGTTATACTGACCTAGAAGTTCTAGGAAAACTTTATATCCATCGAATTGAGCAGAGGAAGGGCTCACAATTTTTCCTTGTGTTCTTAGAACTGAGCACACAAGAGGTTCTCTGAGGAGTAACGTTTACTTGTCGTTTTTTGTATGCACACAATAAATTCGATGAGGAGGGGAGCTATGTTATGAGGTATATTGTAAGATTGTCATGCTTCGCAGAAGTATTCCTGATGATTTTGCAGAGGACTCATGTTATGTACACAAGTATTCATGATTGCTAGGATACATAAGAGTTTTGTATGCAAGTCTCCATGATTGCTGAAGTACAAAGAGATTTGAAGATCACAAAGTTTTGTTGAGAGAATTGTTTTATGGTATAAACAAATGATAATGATTTGTCTTATAGTTAGATTATGAGATATATTTATGCATGAATAATATGAATGCTAAATACACAAATATTTCCTCAAGGAAGAGAAAGAATGATGAACATTTACTCATTTGAAAATTATACACATGATATATGAAAGAACGTTGGAAGATCTTCTATGATCTGTGTAATGTGCATGATATAAGTGATAAGAGTTTGCGGAAAATCGGAAAAATGTGAAGACGACCAAAGCATAAGAATTTAAGTAAGCAAAAGATGGGAACGGATGCAAAAGGAAAACTGTTGAACACCGAGTATGGTGTTATATTTAAGGGGTGGAGTGTGTAACATCCCTCAGATTCGACCCTTATTGTTATTATAATTGTAAATATAATGATGATTGTATACAGGCCCTGGTGAGGAGCTCAAGTCCAAGGCCCCACCAGTGGACTTTGGGAGTATTGTTACTTTATTTTCCTCTTCATAAGTGTTGTGTTAGACCAGGAGATTTAAGTTTGACATATTTTAGACGACGGACACCTCGAAAATATTTAGAGTAAGTTTTACGGGTAAAAACCTACAAGTCATAAGTGTCGTCGTCAAAGGATGGGGAAGACAATTACTTGTCTTAATCTTTCAATAAGTTATAGAGCTTATGTATAGAGTTAGCATACAGATAACTTGGACTAAATAATCCCGAGTAAACCTAAGACAATTCATAAAATTGAGACACCCAACCTCGATGAAACGAAATAGGTTAGACATCTTTCAAATACTACTTTTTATCTTATTAAAAATATCACTTCTAGGACACCACACACACACACACACACACACACATATATAGATATATATATATATATATATGTATATATATATATATATATATGTGTGTGTGTGAAATCCTACAAAATAGTGGTGATAATGAATAACTGGAAATAATGCATACACAGGTATGTCAAGAATACATTTAATTATTGAAGTTACATGATAAAGAGCTTATATAGATTATAGTATAAATTACTATAATAATTATAAATACTTTTTAGGAAGGATAAAGGTGATTTTGCATATATTTATTTATTATATAGGATCCACCATACATATATGAAAGATGATACATATAATACATTATATAAATGCTATATATATAAGAGAAACCAAAATGAACTTGAGCTAAAACATTTGATGAGCATATATTGGATAATAAGAATTATTATAAATTATCCTCCGAAAAATGTAATAATATACATGATTTTATCCTAAAAATATGTGTGGATAAGATCCAACACATACATGAAAACAACTAAGAATAATTATAAGTTGGTAAACAAATCTAGGAATAAAATTATCTCCAAAAGAAATTTATGTTGTAAAAGGATTTATATTATGGTCATAAATATAAAGTTGTTTCTAACGTAAGGGTTTTGTAACTATAATGGAGTATAGGAGCATATCCTACCATCATAACTCAACTGGAGAGACCGATAGTGGAGCTCGACACCGACCGAATCACACCACAATCTTTGCCACGTTTATCCCTTAAAGTGTTCATTAGTTATAAAGTTAACAGTTAAGGGGCATCCTCACTCCATTCTTGGGAACTTGTCCCTTTTTTTGAGCGGCCCTTACCTTTTTCCTTTCCACCTGTACCCACTCCGCCATTTTAAAATAGTGGTGTAGTTTTTAGTGGAGGTCTATCTCAGTAGAGGGGTATCTAAACTTATTTTAGACTGCCACCTGACAGGAATGGAGAAGGGAGACTACCACGCATCACTCTGGGTCGAAGGGAGACTCCTTTGTTAAAAGGGAGATCGTTTCCCAAAGGGTCGGCCCACTCCCTTCTGATGCAGAGTTTTTTGGATACGCTGCCATCATTATAAGGTTGCTATCGATGGGGGGGAAAGAAGAGAGTCAAGGACTGGCGGATCCTCTGACGATGAGGTATGGACCGCAGGAAGAGCGAGAAGTTCTGAGGTTAGAGTTTCCTTTTGTATCTAAGGTATGTAAACTCTGTGTCTACAGTTAGTGACTCAGTTTAAAACGTTATGTTGTTGCAGTGCAAAATTTTTCAAATTGCTAGCTGTCATATTTGAGTGCATGCTGATAACGACACTTAAAATCCTTTTTTCTTTTGAAACACCTATTTTCCGCCTTTGAAAAATGTAAATCCCTATCATTCCTTATTCATATCTTGATCCTAATGGGAGACGTTACTACGATGGGCTAGATCAGCTCGAAAGAGCTTAAATCCTCCGTTACCTTAGGGTTGATGTTTTTTAGTAATTCGAACTCTATTTATATATTTTTTGTTATGTCAGAAATCGTTTTCAATTCATTTTGGTTGCGATTTGATATCTTTTTCTCTACTTTTGTTTTGGCGACTGTTCCATGAGAGCAGGTCCGAGTCTAGGTGCTATCCTTGCCTCATCGCCCTTAGTGCGCTAATTACGAAGTAAACGTTTTGTTTGTTGGTTTAAGAGTCTGCTTATAATATAGAAATTTTAGAAAAGGAAGGCCAAAGCTTGAAACCTCGGTGATTACCCTTAGGGTAAGATAGGAACGAGAACGTCCTGTAGTAGTATGTTTCAATTTTTGCTACATTTTCGTTCATAGGTTAAAATCTAGTACCAGTGTTGGAATGTTGAAGATTATAAACTAATTAATTCATCTCGACGTTATTTTTTTATTTTGTCATTAAAAACGAGGAAAACGTTACAACCATCAGGTTAATTTATGTTATGCTGCCATAAGAGCTGGGCGACCTCCCTGTGGAAGGATCGACCCGTGCTTAGTTAAATTTAGAGATCCCTTCCTTAAATTTTAAAATGGTTGGATCAGAAAACTCTGTGTAAAAGCTGCCAGGAAATCGTCAACGAGTCAATCTGATCATAACCAAGGACGAGAATGTGATCATTAATTTTCACTCTTTTGGTTATTATCCTTTTTGCATATTTTGATCTTGAAAGTTATTAGTGAAGTTCCACGGGTTAAGTATATAATTATATATATAGAATATAGAGATAAAATATCTAGAATCGAAATTATAAACAATGTGAAAATCTAACTTTTAAAATCTATTATCCAATAGGGCATAGAAAGGGAAACCTCCTTTTTCGGTTTTCACTATGGGTAAAATTGAAATCATGAATTTCATTTTATTACAACTTGATTCTTAGAATAGTATATAGATCTTTTATAGTGTGAGGCCCTTGACAAAGCTAATTTAAAGCTATTATATTTTGGCACTTATCAATCTTAGTTTAGACAACTTGTAATGGAAAAGTTTGGGTCAATTATTGATATAAATAAACTTAAATATATGTTTTGGAATTGAGTGAATTCATGTTCAAAATTAATAAAAAGGGTTGATACTTTATTTAAATCATTAGATGAAAGTATAGGCATACGACAAGTTATCACTTGATATCATAACAAAAGGAGGTTGTCTTTATATAAGATAATATAACATTATATTGTTGAAAGGGTTTTTAAGTAGTAATTATAAATAGATTATGGATACGAAATAGGTGACAAAGGAGTATATTGTAAATATGATATTAATAATTAGGTTATGAACATATATTTTGGTACCAAGTGACTTATGGAATGTATACAATATTTATAACTGGACATAAAAGTTATAAAATAGAAGGGAGTTATTCTTTTAGAATGTTGTAGGAAGGTATTCATTCACATCCATGCTTGGGATTGTTATATAAAGAAGCTCATCTCCTCAACGAAGGACAGGATATTTTGGAAAATGTTTCGCGTAAGGGAGTCTTGAAGAAAATAAGCCTTGCGACAACTGTGTCGCATAGAATGTAACCTTTCGCCATGTTTATTTTTTTTAATAAATATTACACACCCAACCTTTTGTGGACTAGCCCGTGTACACGTGAACCACGTTATCTCTTGTCTGTTGTGTTTTCCTATGGTGTTCCTCAATGTGTCTTTGTGTATGAGTAATTATTTCTTTACTTAAAAATGTTTAGGATTACTTTGATGTATACGATTCATTTAGAAGGTTGTTTTTTATATGATGTATAATGCTAATATGTTCACCTTATGATTATGTTAATATTGTTGTCATTTAGGTCGTTCTCTTGGTATGATTAACTCATAAAAGAAGTACATGTTTCTTAAAAATGAATTGATATCTTGAAGAGCATTTTATTAATATAACGAATAATTGAATGAATTGTTTAAATGGAGTTTGGGGCTTAAATACAGTGGTCTTGTTTCTTGGTCTATATCCTCAGGAAGGAAAAAGGTTTTGGTAAAAATGAAACTATTGTTATTTAAATTTTTTTTTTAAGGTTGTATCTTGTGCACACATATGAAGAGCTAGTTGGTTCAAAAAGAAGAATCCATGTCTTGAATTTAGAAGAGTTATGTATGTTAAAACATAGTGAAGTTTTTGTGTTTTTCTGCGAGATTAAAGAAATGGTTGACATTTCAAGTTAAGAATTGGATTATAGTTGAAAGTAAAATGTCTCTCTTATTTGTGCAAATATGACGGAAGATAGTACCTATCGCACATAAATTACATTTAAAGGATCTTTTTCATTGATTATCATGAAGACATTTATAACAGAAATAAAAGTCGCAAAGTTGTTATTATTTGTAAGCTGTAATTAAAGTAAGTAAACCCACACTTTATATTTCTGCATAGAAATTATTGGTATTTAGACCACTTAGGAAAATTTTAAATTTTGATGAAATATGGGGTCGTGACAGTTAACCATGGTTGACTATGGTAGACAATGGTTAGATTTGGTTGACTTTGGTTGACCATGGCTTACTTTGGTTGACTTTTGGTTGAGCGTGGTTGACTTTGGTTGATTATGGTTGACTCTCGTTGACTATGGTGGACTTTGTTTGATTATTGTTAACCATGGTTGACTTTCATTGACCATGGTTCACAATCGTTGACGTTCGTTGACCATGGTTTAGTTTGGTTGACCATGGTTCACAATGGTTGATGTTTGTTGACCATGGTTTAATTTCGTTGACTTTGGTTGACCATGGTTGACAATGATTGCCTATGCTTGACCATGGTTGTTTATGGTTGACTTTGGTTGACAAATGGATGAATTTGGTTGAGTATGGTTGACCATGGTTAACTATGGTGGACCATCGTTGACCATTGTTGACTTTGGTTGACCTCGGTTGAGTTTAGTTTACAATTGTTAACTTTGGTGGACCATGCTTGACTTTGGTTGAATTTTGGTTGGCCATAGATAACTTTGGAAGACTATGGTTGACTATCGTTTACTTTGGTTGACTTTGGCTAGCTATGGTTGACTTCGAATAACCATGGTTAACTTTGGTAGACCATGGCTAACTATGGATGACTTTTGTTAAGCATCGTTCACTTTGTTTGACCATGATTGACTATGGTTAACTTTGGTTTACAATGGTTGACTTTCGTTGACTTTCTTTGATCATGGTTTACTTTCGTTGATTATGGTTGAATTTGGATGATCATGGTTGACTTGGTTGACCATGGTTGGCTTTTTTTGATCATGGTTGACTTTGGATGACCATGGTTGATTCTGGTTGGCTATGTTTGACTTTGGATGACCATGGTTGACTTTCGATTGACCATGGTTGACTTTAGTTACCATGGTTAGCTATGGTTGACTTTAGTTACCATAGTTAGCTATGATTGACTTTTGGTTGAATTTGGTTGACTATTATTGACATTGGTTGTCCATGGTTGACTTTTGGTTGGCCATGGTTGAGAGTTATCTTTAGGTTTCTTTAGATTGTTTAGTATTAAAATGAAAATCACTTTTAGCATTCTAAATGAGGAAATCTTTCGTTCTACCAACAATGGTGATATCAATGATCGATATTCCCTTCTTTGCATAGTACTTCCATTCTGCCGAGGTGTTGTAATCCTTATGCCTTCCATAAATTTTCACAGTGTTTCCAATTGCATCTACGCTCCTCTCCTGTATAAATCTCTGTTGGCACCTCAACAACCCACCTAAACTTCCAAGGATTCTTATGATATGTTAGGGGCTCCCATTCCAAAATTTTGTAAATAATATTGTGTTCTTCTAAATTGTTTGCATTGCTCTATTTTTTGTTCTATGTTTGACTCCTTGGATTATCGTTTATGACGTGATTTGGTGGTTTCCTTGATTTGAAGAGATGATTCAACGTTTAATCTCTTGATTCTATAACTCCACTCTCATAAGATTATGATTTGGTTGTTTGAGTGTCATTTGCATTTTTGGGGGCTTCTTGGTTGCTTAACGACATTTGCATGTTCTTCATTGAGCTTATTCAAGTTCATTTCATGTTTTGGATTGCTTAAATTGGATTGATTTAATGTTTCAGCAGTGTCATCAAGATTTTAAGTTTTCAAAACATAAATGAAATTATGAGTACTGTGGTGGATCAACATTATTTTATTTTCCTATTATGATCATAAATTTATACTTTTGCTAAAATACCAAATGGTTTAATTCATTTAACTTCTTAATTAGTTCAATTTATGTCTTGGAAGTAAGTCTTCAAAATATATATTTTGAATATTACAAAAGAGTTGATATTTTTTATTTGAGTAAAAATATTTTTTTTTAATGAAGTTTTATTTCTTTTTATTTTTTTCTCTTTTTGAAAACAAATTTGATTATTATGAGAAAACAAATTATTTTAAATTTTATTTTAAGATTTATTAAATTTAACTAAGTTTACTTTTGGTTTTACCATTTAATTTATATTTCCAATACATTTTCATACTATGTGATGCTAAAACTCATTATTATATTTTAATAGAAAATAACTTTAACATACTCTATAAAAAAAAAGATTATATTAAAAAGGAAATCATCATTAATTTTTATAATTAACACTTATTTGAAATTCAATTGTCTCCTCACAATTCTTCCTAATATATTGAATACATTAAATTTGCTCTCATCCTATCTACATTGATTTTGAGATTTAAAATTTTAAAAAGATTTTTAGATGGAATTTTATAACATTATGTGAGACCTAATATACATCTAGATCTTATCTTTCAAGAATCGTGGTTAATAACTATAAAAGCACAAAGATTTGATTGTATAAGATTATGTCTTTATATTATTTTAAAAGGGAGAAATATGCCACCTAGCCAATAAAGTCATAACTTTGGAATTATTTCCATTAACTAAAAAATCAATGGATAAAATGCCAACCTGCATACCAACGAAATTTTCTTTTTCATGGATAGTGGTTAATGTTTTCTTCTTTTAATTGACTTGTCGTTTCTCTTGATATGCAGGAAAATTAATCCGTGTTCAGTATCGTGAAGTTCGTTGCCACATTCAATATTCATGTTGTGGTTAATGACATGAATTCATTCATTCAACGAAGACTTTCGATCAACATTACCTCTACTACGTGTTTGGATGACCTGCTGCTCAAAAACATCACTGGACTTCAAGGAGCAGAGATACACGCAAAAGAAAATATGTAGATTGTTACACAAAATGATGAAATTATTTGCCAACCTTGAGCACGCCAAGGAATGAATAGCGGTGCACCTGAAGAAGTCAGAACGAATTTCCGTGATGTGTTGTTATTCTCCTAGCACTCCGAACCATAAAATCGCCGAATCATAAAATCATGGATTTGATACATAAATTCACAGAGTTATTAACATGACTCCACCGATGTGTTGAGTAGATACCTCGTCGCTCTGTCATGTTATCACATCGCATAGAAAAAAAATGGAATGCTAAGGAGAACCATTGTCTCATATAAATGGTAGAAGTTAAGAATCTAACGTTACAAAGTAATAAGTGGCAACATGTGGGAGCCAGAAAAGGAGATAATTGAGCAGTTGATATTTGCTGGTAACAAGATCATATTTCCATCCAAAGATCGCGTCGTGAAAATATTGAAACTCGCCTGATAATGAAGAAGATCAAAACTTAGATACTAAATTCCTCAAGATTTCACCAGATAGAAAAAGAGAAGCCACATCATCAGATCAATAGATGAAGCATAGATCACTGAGTTCCTTGGACCATGAAACAAACCTCCAGGAAATATGTGACGGAGAATCCATGTGACAGGAATCTCGAATTTCCATACGGCTGAGATTGCAAAGTATTCCATCATTTATTTTGTTTTGATTTTAGTTTAAATTTGGTTTCATTATGTTGAAGTTTTATTTACATATTATTTGGATTTGTAATATATTTGTTTTTGTCAAGATTGCCATATTATAAATTCCACATATATATATGAAAAATATTTAATATATCCATCATATATAAATGCTTTACCAGAAATATAACAGAGTATGATATTTAGATGAAATATATCTATGAAGTATTCCCAATAGTGTTCAACACTGCAGATGCAGAACACCAGGTAAAGGTTGCAGCAACACCAGGTGAAGATTGCAGCCAGGGCTATGGTGATTTCTGTATGGTATACAAAATTTCAATAAGAGCCCTTAATGAAATCACTATTCCATAATTTGGTTATGGAGATAATTACATTCTCACTGACTGATAATTACATTCCATAAGGGGCCATAACAGTATGATGGCTCAGTACAATTATTATATTATGAATTTGTAACAAACTATGCCGATGCCGCTGTATTTATAGCTGCCTCTGATCTTGCTCATATCTGCATGTCCTTCTTCTTTCCCCAGAGCAGTGTATAGAGACCCGCCACAACCAAAACTCCTCCTATGGCATTGCAGGGGCCATAAAACTATTCATGTCACAACACATAACCTAATCCTGATCCTGGCCATATGTGAGATTCCCATCTTCCTGTGGCCTGTAGAATGTAACAGCAGGAAACTGTGAACTCCTAGAGCGTGGGCCGCGTCCGCTCTTTTTAGGCTGTGTACCCTCCTTTACCGTTGGTGTCCTGAATGATTCCGCTTGACGAAATGCAAGCCCCTCCCAGTGAGCCCGTGGGAGCTGAGGTCGCCCGGGGATCATCACCTGAGACTCGAACTCTTGACCAACAGGGAAAAACTGTCGAGTTATTCTGTTGGGACATCCTGATCCTCCATTGCTAACCTCATTACTTGTCTCGGTGAAATTGATTTTCATAATATTACTGAAATAAAACCCAAAGAGCTTAGCAGGTTGAACTTGGACTTCAGATCACGGGCCACTGACGTTCTCCTCTTCACATCTTGCATCCATCTCTGCGTGTTCAGAGAGACAAGCCTGGCCCATGGAGTACTCCTCACAATCAACAGACAGCCCAGTATTGGCAATCGCCATCCTTCCATCGCAGGCAACGGCGTCCTTCTGCAATAATATGGACAGGGCCATAGAGATATAAATCACAATATGTAATAAGAGTAATACATATTGTATAATAACAGTAATACCGATTGTTGGGACTACATAAAACTCATAAAAACGAATTCCCATTCATAAAAACATTCAAAAGCATTCATAAAATAACCATTTCTGCACCTTAAAGCTGATATTCCTGGTTCTACCAGCACTGTGACAGAAGCACTGTGGTATGTACGCAGCTGCTGTCCCGTTGGGTCGAGGTCACTCGCTCTGTTGTGCCATTCAATCACTGTGAATTCTTTCCCAGCGCCTTGAAATGTAATGTAGGGCTTTGTTGCACGCACTATCACTTTCCCCCTGCACAACAAAAATGAGCATACACTTGTTTTACGAATGTTTAACCTAATAACTAATTTAATTTCTCAATAGAAATATTCAAGATTTGGTCATGGTTGAACGATTAACCTCCACGATTGAACCGAAACGATCTACCTTTCTTGCCCCACTTGGAAAGAATTCCATTCAGAAAAAAGAAAAAAAAACATTGGGTTAGTAATCCACGCACAACAAATCCTAGCCGTTTAATATGTGTGTTAGACGAATTTCTTTGGAGATATATGCCCGATGAGTAAATATCCACCACCCATCCATCCTTAATTAGGGATTAAAAGGCTCCAGTGGCCTTCTACTACAATTCAAAAATTAACTTTCTACCAGTTTCTTTGCCGGTTTTATATTCTTCACAACAACAATTCTTCATATTGGACGGTTTCATCATGAACTATGGAAAACTCTTTTTCAACTTCTTCTCTTTCCTCAACTACTGATTGAACTCTTCACAAATTCTCCTTAGGGTTCACAACTCATTTACGGCTTTCCTTCAACCATTTCTTCAACAACAATTTTAGTGTGCGATTTGATGGGCAATAGCTCTTAAAACTCTTAGTGAACCAACATTTCACTTCCCCTGGGCTAGCAACTCTGTCTTCAACTGACAAGATTAAGACATGGGCTATCAATTCTGTTTTCAACTGACAAGATTAAGACAGACTTCTTCAAGTCATAGGTTTTTTTATTATTGAAACTGACTTTGACTTAGCTTCTATCAGTGGCTTTAGCCAACCAGCTTACTCATCACAAGCTGATCTCAAAGCACAACTCCCTTTTTCTTCCTTTTTTCTTTAGAGTGGAGAATCTACTCTCTCCTCTCCTATTTTTAAAGCTTTGGAGTGGAGAATCTACTCTCCTCTCCTATTTCTAAAGAGTCTTGATGCCTACTTTCTTGCTGAAGATTAATACCTGGAATCTTGTTCCCATATCTAGGAGGAGGCTTCGATTCACTTCCTACTTGCAGAGTTAACCTGTTATGATACCATGGCAAAATTTATAGAGCAAGAAGTAAAGAATATAAACATCATAGTACATGGAGAATTCCATGCTCTTCTACATTCAAAATAGATTAAAATTTAGTTGCATCACTTACATTAACCTAATTAATCCCTAACTAACACTTCACTTCACATAGGATTAACTAAAATGAGGAGATTACATTAAGTAAGAATTGATCCCCCAAGGGGTCATAGTATAAGAGGGTATGGTTAAAAATCCCGACCCAGTAGAAGGCCCCTACCTTTTGATAGGATTTGTAGACCTAATGCAAGGGCAAACACCTACGATCCCAAGCACAAAGACAAGTCACAGCCGCTAGGCTAGGTTAAGCAAGAGAGATAATTTCCTACTGCCCCAGCCTTGAGCAATATATAAGTCCCCAAAATGCCTTCCTTAAATGATTCAAGGTGACCTTTTATATTTTGTGTCTCCCCAAAGGTTTGTTGGGATGGATTAATGGGTTCGCATGAGTGTAGCATAGTTACAATATAAATAACCCATGTGAGGAAGGCAACTTATTGTTCAAAGGCAACAAGTTGATCTTAGATAGAAGCAATGCAGCTCTATCGGTATAGATTGAATGGCATTCCCTTCTATCCTTGAGAACCTTAGTGAGGGAGTTTGGGTAGTTATAACAATAAATCTAAGGATAGTTCAAAAATGAGTGTTGCAAACCTTGTCAAATGTGAAGGTCTGATCTATTTGCATGCTCGCTAAACAGATAAACAATAACTTATTGTCTCCGTTCGTTACAAAATATCACTTGGGAAATTTACCTCATTGAACTACTTGGAATAAAAGATACATGTCTAATTTAAAACCTTAATCCAGAATTTTCTCATGGGCATTCTTATTAACAAATAACTTAAAACAGTTCAAGTGCATATAAGTAGTGATCCATTTCATTGAACTACCTGAAATATGGGCAAATAATAGTATTAGACTTTTGGGTTAATATGTATTTCATCATCCAACTCTCATCATCCATCTCAAGAGAAGAAATAAAGCAATTCTCTCACAACATTATCCAATTAAATATGAATTATACAGACCCTAAATCAAATACATCTCAACATAACAAATAAAACAATATTTTCAACACATTGTCCAATTAAATATGAACAATACAGAAGCAAGCAAATGAACAATCCACCTCACCTTAATAGAACAAATAAAACAATACTTTCAGCACATTGTCCAATCAAATATGAACAACACATACCATAAAGCAAATGAATAGTCCATCCCATCTCAACATAACAAATAAAACAATACTTTAGCACATTGTCCAATTAAATATGAACGATATTGACCATAAAGCAAATGAATAGTCTTTCTTATTTCAAGAGAAGAAATAAAACAATACTTTCATCACATTATCCAATAAAATATGAACAATATAGACTAGATGAAGAGTCCATATCATTTCAAAGCAAGATAAACAATCCATCTCATCTCAACATAACAAATAAAACATAAATTCAACACATTATCCAACTGCATATGAACATTACAAACCAAAAAGCAAATGAACAATCCATCTCATCTCAACAGAACAAATAAAACAATACTTTCCGTATATTATCCAATTGAAAAATAAACATTGTAGACTAGAAATCAAATTAATGGTCCATCTCATCTCAACAAAACAAATAAAAAATACTTTCAACATATTATACAATTGAATATGAATATGAACCTTACAAACCATAAAGCAAATGAACAGTGCATCGCATCTCAATAGAACAAATAAAAGAATACTTCCAACACATTATCTAATGGAATATCAACATTATAGAATATAAAAAAAATGAATAGACTATCTCATCTCAGCTAAACAAACAAAACGATACTTTTAACAAATTCACATTTGGTCAAAAGATATTGGATAGCCTACCATACAAAGAGTTGTAGCATAATAGTTTCAATTAGATTTCAAACTTAAAAGAGTTTCTATTAAATTTCAAACCTAAACGTGTAAAAATAAATATGAACAATATAGACAATAATCAAATGAGCAGTCCATCTAATCTCAACATAACAAATAAAACAATACTTTCCACACATTGTCCAATTGAATATGAATACCACAGACTATAAAACAAATGGATAGATCATCTCAACATAACAAATAAAACAATACTTTCAGCACATTATTCAATTAAATATGAACACTACACACAAATTCAGTCTCATCTCATCTCATCTCATCTCAACTCAACAGAACAACCATACCTTCAACACATTATCGAATTGAATATGAACATTACAGACCAGAAAGTAAATGAACAATCCATCTCATCTTAACATAACAAAGAAAACAATAATTTTAACACATGATACAATTGAATATGAATATTACAGACCATAAAGCAAATGAGTAGTCCATCTCATCTCAACATATCAAATAAAACAATAATTTCAACACATTATCCAATTCAATGTGAACATTACAAACCAGTAAGCAAATAAACAGTCAAACTCATCTCAACATAGCATATAAAACAATACTTTCAACACATTATCTAATTGACTATGAACATTACAAACAAGAAAGCAAATAAACAGTCTATCTCATCTCAACAGAAAAAATAAAACATTACATACCAGAAAGCAAAGGAAGAGTCCATCTCATCTCAATTGAACAAATAAAACAATACTTTCAACACATATACGTTAGGTCAAAAGAGACTAGATAACCTTGATAGAAAGAGTTGTACCATAATAGTTTCAATTATATTTAGATCCTAAATATGTAAAAATAAATACCTAACACAATAGTCTTGAAATTTATCCAATAAATTAAAAAAAAAACAAAAACAGAAGGACTGCAATGTCCTTAGATTTGTATATGAACTAAACATCTAACCTACAAGATGCAATATTGACCATTGCTCCTTCCTTAGATTTGTATATGAACTAAACATCTAACCTACAAGATGCAATATTGACCATTGCTCCTTCCTTAACAATAGGTGTAAAATGCAAAGTTGATGAAAAATGTCTGGATGAGTTGGAGACAAAAGTCCACGTAGGAAGACAATAAGAATACCTGCCATTAAAAAATAGAAGATATTAAAAACTGGAAAAAAATTCTATACAACTCTCCCAATTCACATGCATCAGAAAATATCTCCTTAACTCGTTAAAACTCTCGCAATATATTTAAAATTTAGGATTTTATGGTCAAACCTTACCAAAATCGATGAGGAGATAGCTGCATTATTAGTAATATACTAAGACTGAGAGCAAGCTATAAACTGCCGCTAGAATTCAAGGTCTCCAATCCGAACGGCGTCTTTAATTGCACTATGAATTATTACAAGTATTAATTTATAAGTATATTAATTTATATAGACCTAAATGAGTTAAAAAAAAATAAAAATACCCAAACATTCAATGATATAAGAAAGTACCAACCTGTTTAGCTGCTGCCATATTACTGTTCAAGGTTCAGGGTATATATCTTAATATATCTACTTGTCCGCTGTCTCGTTCCAAATACTCCTTATCGATCAAGGCTTCAATTCGCTTCTTAATTTCTTCAATTTCTCGGTTGAATGTCCTTCCAACTCGCTGGGCGCATTCAGTCACCAGATCTTTATAACTTAAAACTTTATGTTCTTTCATAATGCGCACAATTGATGCATCAATAGCATAATGTCTATCAAAACATCTATCCCTACAAATATACTCAGTACCATTTGTCTTCTCATCCAGCAATGGCATTGGTTTCGGAATTTTTACCTTCCCTGTTCTATCTGTAAAATTAAAATTGATTTCGAAATAATCAGTTGTACCTATAGTGGTTGTATCTGGATTCTTAAGAAGAATTTTGTACTTGTCACAGGCCAGGGAATATAACAGTCCGACGGCTTCTTCGTCAGACAAATTCAAGTGAGTCCTGACGTCCGAATAGCTCAACTTTTCTGAAGCATTGAACAACAATAATATTGCTGCTTGGTTAGTTGTTGCTATAATTTCTATAGGCCCTGCACCAAACTTACCAGTTATATTACAGGTTCCCAAGGAATATATCCATGTAAGTTTTCTAGGTTTGGCTTCTGTGGAATAAAAATCTTTGAACACTTCCACACATCTAACCATCTCTGCAGGTAGATTAATCTCAGAACTCTTGTATGTTGGCCAAATTCCGGTTCTCAAAACAGTTACATTAAACTCTATTCCAAGATGGATATTTTTATTATCATGAAGATATACTTGGAATCCACTCTGGCTTTGCAGTGATCTTCTCAAATCTTCAAGCATGTCCCCCATCTTCAATGTCAATTGGCCATCAGTACATTTCTGCATCAACTTTGACAATGTGCTCTGCTCAATTGACAATGTGCTCTGCTCAAGATCAACATTTTCACTTCTGTCGATCAGAACTCTACGAGTGAGTTTTTCTCTGTACAAATCAGCAAACATATATTTATCACTGAGATACTCTACAAATTCCACCACATTTTTAATTATATTATCACGAATTATGTTAGAGCCATCATTTTCAAGTACACTATCACATAATGTAGCAAGCCATTCTGCACTAGTAGTTCCTCCAATTACTTTATTGCAGGACAACTCAAATGCTTCTCTTAATGCGCTGGAAAAAATAGTTTTGCGCTGAAATAGATCTGCAGCATATTTCACATGCTTATCACGTAACTCTATAACCTTCCCCACAAATGAAGCCACTTCTTGCAGCAATATAATTTTATCCAATCTTTGTGAGTCATGCAGCATCACAGCATCTTCAGCCTGTTTAACAAGTGGAGTTACTTCACCAATAACATACTGCTTAAAAATATCTGCAATTGACTCCCATCCATTAGGTATCCTATCAAAGAGCCCGTGCATCATCAAAATATCGTCCTTCCTGTGGTCCCTGAGCAAAGCAAGGCAGCCTGAATGCTGATTCTCCAGAAAATGTGTCATATAACAGGAAAGGAGTCCATTTTCTACTTTGTCCTAATACCTTCTGCTCGCTCCTCCCATGCAAATACCTGGCAACTCTGTCCCTTTCGCTTATCAGACATTCTTCAACCTTTGACATGTAGTCCGCATAGGAATGTTCTAAAATCCATGAAGCAGCCTCCCGAGAATAGTAAGCTCCGGTATGTTCCAACATGGCCACTTCAAAATCATTCGTATAGAAATCCATGTCAACCTCCACAAAAATGGCCACAACATCTTTCAACAGAGTGCCATTAGTTTGCACTCCTTCACGCTCTCGATCAATAAGAGCAATCACTGCATCCTTCACATTGACTCGCATTACGCGAAAGACCATGTCTCGGAAGTACATGATTCCCACTTCTCTAAGTGAAGGAAGGGAGCGTCTGACAGTAAAATAGCAATCCAAATATTGAAAGAAGAGATTCATCCGACGCAGCATGGCTTTGTGAATCTTCCAGCGTTTGACCAGCTCTCTCAACATCGACTGATCATCAATCTGTTCATCCCTTAAAGCCGGTAAAACCATTGAATTGATGTACTCTCTGATGCAATCCGTAGATCTGGCATAGATAATTTGCTCTTTATCCTCATGCAATCCGTAGATCTGGCACATGTTGTGGACAATAGTATAAACAACCGAGCACAGGTCCGCAGTCATCGGACAGTTGAGATCTCCCACTTCCAACACGTCTTAACTGCAGAATAGCTTTATGAATAAAAGCCCAACCTTCTTCCACCTCAATGTTGGCCTTTTTTGCGATAGCCAGTCCTTCTTCCAGGTTTAAGATATTGCCATCGTTCATTGTCCTTTTTTCAACTAAACCCAACTGTTTCTGTAAAAAGTAAAACTTCGAACACTCCAGGGAGCAGCCCGCAACACAGAACAACACACAGAACAGCCCGCAGCCCGCAACACAGAACAACCCGCAGCCAGCAACACAGAACAACACACAGAACGCTTTTTGATAAATTCTTGAACCAATTTATGTATTTATACTGATTACTACTTAACGAATTTCAAGGGTTTTGGCGGTGTTTTTGAAATTTAGTTGGAATTATGGAGAATTTTAGGGACAGGAGTTAATATTTTATGTGGTAGTGAGTTTAAAAAAAAAACTAACGGCTAGTTATTTTTTAAATATAACGTGTGCTTTGACCCAAGTTTTGAGAGAATTCACATCATATTTTACATTAATTAAAAATATATATATATATTTTTAATTAATTGATTATTAAATTAAAATTAAGCCGTAGTAATGGGAAATTATTAATTTTAATTAAGTAAAAGTATTAATTATATCTATTTAGATTTTGAAAAAATATTAATTTTCATATATATATATATATATATTTTAATAAATTATATTTTTGATAATATAGTTATATTTTTACCTAAATAATTATATTATTTGAAATGAGAATTAAAACCAAAAAAATACCATACAAAATGTATTTTCATTATTATTTTTTTTGCACGAATCTTCCTATCTTGCACGAGTGACTTGTGGTTTAATAAATCGTGACCCACGAGCATCTAAGCCATCAAAATCACCCGGGGATTGCACCCACGCTAGACCACACCAACCCTTAGCATTTGACAATACAGTTATACTTTTGACTAAATAATTATATGATTTGAAATGAGAATTGAAGCCAAAAAAGAACAATATAAAATATATTTTCATTCAAATTTTTATTTTTTTTCGCACGATTCTCCCTACCTTGCATGAGTGGCCTTTGGTGTAATAAATTGTGGCCCACGGGTATCTAAGCCGTCAAAATAAACTGGGGATTGCAACCAACCTAGACAACACCAACCCTTAGCATGACTAGAATTTTTTGGTGTCTCCTCCCACCACAACAGAGTTTCGAACCTTGCAACACCTAACAAACAAAACCCCTCGAATACCATGGTAGTGGAACTTGACTTATTTCTGTCAAAAAATTCAAAATCATATTCCACATTAATTAAAAACATATAATTTCTTTATAGTTAAAAAATAAAATATGAATAAACAAATTTAAATGTTTATAATTGTAATACATTAAAATTTATATTTAATATTTGATGAAAGACGTTAAATTGTTTTATAGTTAGTGAAATATTCACTCATTTATTATGCATATAAATTTAGTGGGTTTCTTATAATTTTCCACCTAGAATGGTTGAAATGCAGATATACATTGTTGAAATTGCAAAATTGGGTGCCTAAGGCTTTTGGAGGACGTTGTATCCATTTCTGCAATAAAAAAGTTGCAATTTGAACAACGAAAAATTTACGATTTTAACAAAGATTTATGGCCAAATTACTTCAAAAATGATCGAGATAGTCCAAAACGTAGAACAGTTAACCAATTCCTTAATCAAATAACTATCGATTATGATGCCTTGGTGTTTTAAATAACAATATTCCCCCAAAAGAAGTTATAACTAATCTATAGAAAATATGAGTTTATTTTAATTTTAAACTAATTCCAAATGATGTATATTGAACTTATTTTCCCTCGTCTAGAAGAAAAAAGACCCGTAAGGGTCCACAACATGTCACTTGGTGTGGGGTCAATCTCTCTGCTCATTATACGTTGAAGTGAATAAAATTGTTAACACAAAAAAATTGACCACACACCAAATGACATGTTGTGGACCCTTATTTCCAAAGAATAATCCCATTTGTGCATAAAAACCCAAAAAACCCATTTCTCCTAAGTTCTAAACCCCCTTTGGACAACCTCCACCAAAATAGGGAATCTCCGCTAAAAATGAGGTGTCCACCAAAATAAGGGGGTTGTCTCGACAAATACACAGTCCCACCTCAATTCAAAATTTACCAGCAGTCAAATTCAAAAAGGGAAAACCGCAAGTGGTTATAGGGTTACAAAACCCTAAACCACAACATATATGTAATAACCCCCCCCCCCCGCCCCGTTTGATAGAAATGATTTGATAACCTACCATTTCGAAGCTCTCCCATCTTTGGTACCATTTTTACCATCCTCCATTATTCCAATCACACACACCTCCACCATCAATATCCCACTTTGCAATTCCCCTTGGCGGGTTGAGCACCCTTGGCTCCCTCCTACCATTCGGGTTGATATACTATATCTCCTTGAGATCGATGGCCATTCAAAGGACGGAACCATCAACGAAGGATTCCTAGATTCTCGGCCACAAGGGCCCATATGCCTAGAGAGGTAACTCTATCCATGTAAATCCATTTATTATAAATAATAAATAGTTATTCTTTTGTAGACATGGTTTATTGATGTGAATGGAAGGAATTTATTGTGTGTGCTTTGGTTTTCATTGCAGTAGATGTTTTACCAATCATATTTACGATTGAGTTTTTGCATGTTAGTATTTGTATTCACGGATCATAATCCATTCTACCTTAGGTTATATTCCCATTTGTATAGTTTAGTTCTCAGTTTATCGCTCTTTACCCAAATTTACTGCACATCCTTCACACATAGAGCCGCGAGAGATATCATCTTGCATGCTCTCTACCTCAGCTACCTCAAGCTCGTATATCGCCCATTTTCACCTGTCGGAGTGAAAAAGCACATACAACAGAACTAGCGACCATACTGGGTCGATCCCTATAGATTTGTGGTTAATTTTTTTTATCTTTGTTTGAATGTGTTTTATTGTATATTTTTTTCTTGTTAGATCTCTTAGTTAAAGTGTTTATGAGTATTGTTAGTCCCCTAGTTGAACTCTGGCCTGCAAAACTAGCATACTCCAATCCTCAGACCCCTTGCAAAGCCTTTTTTTTTAGTTGTCTTTCAATTTTTTCAAACCCAGTTCTCGAGTGGCAGTTGTCTATGAGTTAAGTGCGCCCTAGGGTGCCCTTTTTTCCTAGTTAAGAGCGCTCCTTCCCCCACAAAAGGTGCGCTCCAGACCCATACCTCTCTGTTTTTGTTGTACTCATGTTTTTTCATAGTGTGCACCCCACAACGCCTCTGTCCTTCAGGAAAAAGCACTTTGAGACTGACATTTAATCCTCTCATCCCTCCCGCAGGGGTGTAGCTCAACCGATGTTTCGCTTGATATGAAGGAAATGTTGTAAATGGAGGTCACGAGTTCAAATCACCCCAGCTTATCCGTGCTCCATGCTTGCGGGCTGTGTGGGTGCACCTAGGGGTATAGTGGTAGTGGACGGGATTGGATCCCTGGACCTCGTGTCACGCGAGTACCAGCCCCTTCCCAGTTGCTGATTCCCCTAGTTTAAAAAACAAAAACCTCTAAGACCTTTATTTGTCCCATTTCAAGATTTGGATTGACTGTTTGGTTGCATATTTGACTTATTGCAGCATGGTTTTTACTATCTCTGCTTGTTCATTTCAGCATGATCAATCTCTCTTATTGATTCCTAGCAGTATATTTCAGTTTGAAATAAAATAATTTCAATTCAATTTGTTTCAAGTTATTAGTACTCTTCATTTCTTGCTCATCTAACATAGTTATACACACCACTTGTGCACCCAATCACACCCTAAAGATCAAAGTGAGACCAAATTTTTTAACTTAACAAAAATATAACCCCACTTGGGGACCAAAAATAATCTTATAGCTAGGTACGGCACTAGGAGTAGGCATCCAAATAACCCTCATTTTCCACTTTACACATGAAACTTAGCAGTTCTCTATTTGGGAGCCAAAATCCCTTAGTACTTTTTGGCATGGTTAAAGGATGATTTGTCGGAAAGGCCTCTCCCTTAGGAGGAAAAGTCATGAGATTGGTTCCAGAAGGCTAAGTGGAATGCCGCTCTCCACTTAGTTCTAAAGGACACCTGATCGTAATCCTCACTACATTACCAGGACTCCATACGAGGGGTATAACAACCAAAGGGATGAAACGACGAATTCTCTTTCTGGACGTGTCATGAACGGGGTAGCCTACTTGTCGTTCTTCTAGGGATTTTTTACCCGGGATCCCTCTCAGTATAGGTATATCCCTCATCCATTCAATTCTCCATTCTGTATTCTCTAACTGCAGATTTCATCACCCTGCAGGGGATACGATTTGCGTGAGATTCCATATCTTTTAGTTAGGTCTTTGCATGCTCTGATACCCCTCAGGTTAGTGAGTATTTTTCATTTTTAGGTAGTTCTTATTATTGGAATTTTGGCTACTCCTTGCCACTCTTCTGCTGTGACACGCGATCGCAATAGAGTTTTAAAGTTTGTGGTTGTCCTAAGCACCACATTGTTGAAAGATCTCCTTCTACACACATGGAGGAAGTTGCAATTTTGAGCACTTTTATTTAATGTCCTCTACACTCACGACACCAGTCATCATTGATGCCCTGAGATACTCTAATAGACTATGGGGGATGTCCCCACAACACGATCCATTAGACCCCAGTCGTCACGCTACCTTGAGGCACACATTTTCATCATCGGATATTCATCCCAACGCACCTTATTTCAAATATGATTCTAAATTAGACTAACACATACCTACAACACTATCTAGCCCCATGGTCAGCATGAAACCCAACCTGTTCTATGGAGGAATTGTTGGTGGCGGACACCGTAGCAGACCTATCGCCACTACATCATCTATCACGACCGTGGGATCCACGGGACCCTATATCCCTGCTTCCACAGGACCTACCCCTGGAACCACTGTGTATCCAACCACTCCATCCATACCCATAGGTAGCGGTCTCAACCCGACAACCACAACGCCCCCGGTTACTGGCACGACCCTTGGGAGCACCACCAATTCCTTTCAGATCCCTCCCCCCATATAGGTAGTTTGATTCGGATTTATGTGGGAACGAAATGAAAGAGCGGATACAGAATCAAATACAAAGATATATTGCAAATAACATAGTGATACAGTAAACACACATTCTATTAAATAGGGAAAATAGAACAGACTGTAAATAGAATAGCTAGAATAGTGGTAGCTATCTCTGAGAAGAGATGTGGCCGCTATGCTCATTTGTGCCAAGATGATTACAAAGAGAGGCCGAAAGGGCCTATTATCATCATAATGAGGGAAAGAATCCCAAACATCCAAAAACCTAACCCTAGAACATGAGCCGTCATAAAGTTTGTGGCCCCAAGGGGGTTAGTTGAACACTGAACTTCCTGGGGTCAGAAGTTTTGCATACGATCTCCATTTGGGGTGCTCGATAGCCCGTTGGAAAGGTATATCCGAGTTTTACAACTTTCAAATGGAGTTAAATGTAATATATTGGCAACCATTTGGCCCCCCAAATCACCAAAAAAGGTCGTTTGGTTCCTCAAAACGGACCCGAAAGTTTAGGACCCGAAAAACCATAGAAACATTACTAGAAAATTGGAAAAATGGGAAACTGTTTTGAGCCAGTGGAATAGGTGGGTGGCCACCGATATCCATCTGGATCAATCCTCCCCCCTTAGGAAGCAATGCTCTCCATTACGTCAAATCCCTTATCATATGTCGAGCTGTGTGTCGAGTTGAGCTCCTGGTGCGACATTTCCTAAAGTGGAAAGGTTGCCTTAGTTTAACATCTTCAGAGGGCTATAATTGTCGTTGAATAGTTTTGGTTGTTGTCGTATCCTTGGTCTGCACCAGTGTGGATGGTTTCTTTTTGTAGGAGCACCTTGAATGCGTGGCTTTGCACTGTAGAGGTACCCGAATAGGCGATGCTGCACTAACCTTGTGTTCTTGTTTCTGCTGCGTAGAAGGATAATGTGCACAGGTTGTGGATGTCTCTGCGATCTGATGTTCTTCTTCAACAACAATTTTCAATAGGGAAAATTTCCCAGTGTGGGAGATTATCTTCCTTCCCTTCTTGGTTGGGGTAGGTGCAACTATCTCTGGTATCCGATAGAGTTGTCCTCCCAAAGTGACAGTGACACTGCGAGGTCGTGATTCATATAGAGCATGACGCTTCCACATATATGGCTGTCCTAAAAGAACATCACATACTTCAGGTGGGGCCACATCACACAATACCTCATCTTTGAAGGGCTTGATGCCATATGGTAGGCGACATTGGTGACTGACGCGGATCCCTCATCCTTGGCTTAGCCATCCAATGGTGTATGGTTGTGGGTGTGGTGTTATTGGTAGCTCCAATTTCTTGATCAGTTGTGCTGATATCAGGTTCTTTTGGATGCCTCTGTCCACAACAAAGTGTAGGGGAATACCCTTCACCCACATCTGTTAGTGGAAAAGGTGCTCCTCGGCATCCGACTCTTCAGGTTCCTCTGGTTGAATCTGTGTGGTGGCAACAACGCCACTGGGTTCTGCACCAATGATCTGCTCCCCTTTCCGCGTGACTGTGAAATTGGGTTCTAAGTGAGAAAGGGTAAAGATAAGTATTTTTCAAACATCGCTTTTCATTTACAAAATTAGAAGAAAGGTATGATCTTTGTCGTAAGTTCTCCCTGCCAGATAAAAGGTATAGATACTCACATGATTGAATGACATCACAGAATGTAATATTTAGTTGAAATTATTTCAGTAAATGCGAAACGTAATGATCCTTGTATTATGATTGACTAACCTTGTTAAGGAAAATAGAAGTAACATCATATTTCTGGTTGATTCATAGTCCATTGCTAAAGTACTAATCTAAAAGAAATAAATAGGCTAAGAAAAATGTTGTGAAAGATGTCAAGTAATAAGTGATTTCAAAATTTGCACAGAAGTATCCTGTAAATTCTACATTTTCGTTGTTGATATTCTATTTTTCTATCAAAGATTAATAAGTGCATTACCTATGAGCATCACTAAGTTAAAAGTATAATTTCATTAGTATGCTCCTAAGAAGTAAGTTGGTTTGAGTTAGCGAATTCATTTGAACATTTTCAATTTTGATAGATACTTAGTAATGAGAATACTTCGTTGTTATGACAGTTTCATGGAATGCTACATCAAAAAAATATAGCCTCATTTAAATGTTATAGAATGTAAATGAAGTTGTAGTTACACTTAGCGAAATAAAAGTTGATTCTCAAATATCAATGTTAGAATATATATCATTTTACTTAGGTTTGTTTAGTACAAAGTACTTGTTGACTTTCTTTTATACAACCAATAGTGTGGAGTTTCCTAAGTAATTATTACCCTCGAGTATTGATAGCCAGAATAAATTTAACATACTAGGTTACCAATTATAGTTAAAGATATGAACGAATTCATGTGGCTGATGCGTTTCGATAATAATTTTTGAAAAATCGTCATTTTATTACTTAAACCTAAACGGTATTTCATTTATAACTTCTTATCATTATTGAGTTTTAAGGATAAAATTGGGTATTAATATTTCCAAGCAATGTTCCTAATGGTTAAATTAAACCTTATTTTAGGAATGCGTTATGATAGACTCCTCTAGAGTAAGTTATATTTTCTAACAAGGATTAATGAGTATCTTGTTGATAGTTTGAAGAAAAGAATACTAATCTTGTTGACGGAGCATGGAAGCTTTAAAAAAAAAAAAAAAAAACTTTGGATGATAAGTCTCAATTCGAAGTGAATCTATATGTAACTAAATACTAACATGTTTTCAACAGGTTTGATCTCAGACTCACATTGAGGAAGTTGAAGAGTTTACATCGAAATAAAGTGAAGATGAGGCACAAGTAAATTGAGTGAGCATGCGTATAATGATATGGAACTAATGTGTCCAGTAGTTGAACAATTGAATCAAATAAATTTTTCTTTATACTAACATTTCAGGAAGGGATCTTAATATCGATTGATAATGTGATCAAGAAGGAACGTTGATTATAAAATCACTTATACAAATGAGTTGATCTGAATCGCTCAAAAAAAAGTAATGGATTACTTTCAGTGGTAAGACTTATGACTCATGATGTGGAAATATTTTCATATACTATTGTCATTATTATATCGCATATGGCTTACAAGAAATAATAAATGTTTGTTACCAAGAAATATTTCCTGGACTCAAATGAGAAGGTTTGAGGGGAAAAAGGATGATTTTCTGGACTCAGGCAGAGGGGACAACATCATGAACTCAATAACTAGCTTGTTCTTATGGGACAACTTACCCTTATTTGTGGTCATGTTCCCCACGGAAGTGGATCAGAGAAGGCGGGGTACTCGTTGAATGTTATACTGACCTAGAAGTTCTAGGAAAACTTTATATCCATCGAATTGAGCAGAGGAAGGGCTCACAATTTTTCCTTGTGTTCTTAGAACTGAGCACACAAGAGGTTCTCTGAGGAGTAACGTTTACTTGTCGTTTTTTGTATGCACACAATAAATTCGATGAGGAGGGGAGCTATGTTATGAGGTATATTGTAAGATTGTCATGCTTCGCAGAAGTATTCCTGATGATTTTGCAGAGGACTCATGTTATGTACACAAGTCTTCATGATTGCTAGGATACATAAGAGTTTTGTATGCAAGTCTCCATGATTGCTGAAGTACAAAGAGATTTGAAGATCACAAAGTTTTGTTGAGAGAATTGTTTTATGGTATAAACAAATGATAATGATTTGTCTTATAGTTAGATTATGAGATATATTTATGCATGAATAATATGAATGCTAAATACACAAATATTTCCTCAAGGAAGAGAAAGAATGATGAACATTTACTCATTTGAAAATTATACTCATGATATATGAAAGAACGTTGGAAGATCTTCTATGATCTGTGTAATGTGCATGATATAAGTGATAAGAGTTTGCGGAAAATCGGAAAAATGTGAAGACGACCAAAGCATAAGAATTTAAGTAAGCAAAAGAGGGGAACGGATGCAAAAGGAAAACTGTTGAACACCGAGTATGGTGTTATATTTAAGGGGTGGAGTGTGTAACATCCCTCAAATTCGACCCTTATTGTTATTATAATTGTAAATATAATGATGATTGTATACAGGCCCTGGTAAGGAGCTCAAGTCCAAGGCCCCACCAGTGGACTTTGGGAGTATTGTTACTTTATTTTCCTCTTCATAAGTGTTGTGTTAGACCAGGAGATTTAAGTTTGACATATTTTAGACGACGGACACCTCGAAAATATTTAGAGTAAGTTTTACGGGTAAAAACCTACAAGTCATAAGTGTCGTCGTCAAAGGATGGGGAAGACAATTACTTGTCTTAATCTTTCAATAAGTTATAGAGCTTATGTATAGAGTTAGCATACAGATAACTTGGACTAAATAATCCCGAGTAAACCTAAGACAATTCATAAAATTGAGACACCCAACCTCGATGAAACGAAATAGGTTAGACATCTTTCAATTACTACTTTTTATCTTATTAAAAATATCACTTCTAGGACACCACACACACACACACACACACACACACACACATATATAGTATTATATATATATATATATGTGTGTGTGTGTGAAATCCTACAAAATAGTGGTGATAATGAATAACTGGAAATAATGCATACACAGGTATGTCAAGAATACATTTAATTATTGAAGTTACATGATAAAGAGCTTATATAGATTATAGTATAAATTACTATAATAATTATAAATACTTTTTAGGAAGGATAAAGGTGATTTTGCATATATTTATTTATTATATAGGATCCACCATACATATATGAAAGATGATACATATAATACATTATATAAATGCTATATATATAAGAGAAACCAAAATGAACTTGAGCTAAAACATTTGATGAGCATATATTGGATAATAAGAATTATTATAAATTATCCTCTGAAAAATGTAATAATATACATGATTTTATCCTAAAAATATGTGTGGATAAGATCCAACACATACATGAAAACAACTAAGAATAATTATAAGTTGGTAAACAAATCTAGGAATAAAATTATCTCCAAAAGAAATTTATGTTGTAAAAGGATTTATATTATGGTCATAAATATAAAGTTGTTTCTAACGTAAGGGTTTTGTAACTATAATGGAGTATAGGAGCATATCCTACCATCATAACTCAACTGGAGAGACCGATAGTGGAGCTCGACACCGACCGAATCACACCACAATCTTTGCCACGTTTATCCCTTAAAGTGTTCATTAGTTATAAAGTTAACAGTTAAGGGGCATCCTCACTCCATTCTTGGGAACTTGTCCCTTTTTTTGAGCGGCCCTTACCTTTTTCCTTTCCACCTGTACCCACTCCGCCTTTTTAAAATAGTGGTGTAGTTTTTAGTGGAGGTCTATCTCAGTAGAGGGGTATCTAAACTTATTTTAGACTGCCTCCTGACAGGAATGGAGAAGGGAGACTACCACGCATCACTCTGGGTCGAAGGGAGACTCCTTTGTTAAAAGGGAGATCGTTTCCCAAAGGGTCGGCCCACTCCCTTCTGATGCAGAGTTTTTTGGATACGCTGCCATCATTATAAGGTTGCTATCGATGGGGGGGAAAGAAGAGAGTCAAGGACTGGCGGATCCTCTGACGATGAGGTATGGACCGCAGGAAGAGCGAGAAGTTCTGAGGTTAGAGTTTCCTTTTGTATCTAAGGTATGTAAACTCTGTGTCTGCAGTTAGTGACTCAGTTTAAAACGTTATGTTGTTGCAGTGCAAAATTTTTCAAATTGCTAGCTGTCATATTTGAGTGCATGCTGATAACGACACTTAAAGTCCTTTTTTCTTTTCAAACACCTATTTTCCGCCTTTGAAAAATGTAAATCCCTATCATTCCTTATTCATATCTTGATCCTAATGGGAGACGTTACTACGATGGGCTAGATCAGCTCGAAAGAGCTTAAACCCTCCGTTACCTTAGGGTTGATGTTTTTTAGTAATTCGAACTCTATTTATATATTTTTTGTTATGTCAGAAATCGTTTTCAATTCATTTTGGTTGCGATTTGATATCTTTTTCTCTACTTTTGTTTTGGCGACTGTTCCATGAGAGCAGGTCCGAGTCTAGGTGCTATCCTTGCCTCATCGCCCTTAGTGCGCTAATTACGAAGTAAACGTTTTGTTTGTTGGTTTAAGAGTCTGCTTATAATATAGAAATTTTAGAAAAGGAAGGCCAAAGCTTGAAACCTCGGTGATTACCCTTAGGGTAAGATAGGAACGAGAACGTCCTGTAGTAGTATGTTTCAATTTTTGCTACATTTTCGTTCATAGGTTAAAATCTAGTACCAGTGTTGGAATGTTGAAGATTATAAATTAATTAATTCATCTCGACGTTATTTTTTTATTTTGTCATTAAAAACGAGGAAAACGTTACAACCATCAGGTTAATTTATGTTATGCTGCCATAAGAGCTGGGCGACCTCCCTGTGGAAGGATCGACCCGTGCTTAGTTAAATTTAGAGATCCCTTCCTTAAATTTTAAAATGGTTGGATCAGAAAACTCTGTGTAAAAGCTGCCAGGAAATCGTCAACGAGTCAATCTGATCATAACCAAGGACGAGAATGTGATCATTAATTTTCATTCTTTTGGTTATTATCCTTTTTGCATATTTTGATCTTGAAAGTTATTAGTGAAGTTCCACGGGTTAAGTATATAATTATATATATAGAATATAGAGATAAAATATCTAGAATCGAAATTATAAACAATGTGAAAATCTAACTTTTAAAATCTATTATCCAATAGGGCATAGAAAGGGAAACCTCCTTTTTCGGTTTTCACTATGGGTAAAATTGAAATCATGAATTTCATTTTATTACAACTTGATTCTTAGAATAGTATATAGATCTTTTATAGTGTGAGGCCCTTGACAAAGCTAATTTAAAGCTATTATATTTTGGCACTTATCAATCTTAGTTTAGACAACTTGTAATGGAAAAGTTTGGGTCAATTATTGATATAAATAAACTTAAATATATGTTTTGGAATTGAGTGAATTCATGTTCAAAATTAATAAAAAGGGTTGATACTTTATTTAAATCATTAGATGAAAGTATAGGCATACGACAAGTTATCACTTGATATCATAACAAAAGGAGGTTGTCTTTATATAAGATAATATAACATTATATTGTTGAAAGGGTTTTTAAGTAGTAATTATAAATAGATTATGGATACGAAATAGGTGACAAAGGAGTATATTGTAAATATGATATTAATAATTAGGTTATGAACTTATATTTTGGTACCAAGTGACTTATGGAATGTATACAATATTTATAACTGGACATAAAAGTTATAAAATAGAAGGGAGTTATTCTTTTAGAATGTTGTAGGAAGGTATTCATTCACATCCATGCTTGGGATTGTTATATAAAGAAGCTCATCTCCTCAACGAAGGACAGGATATTTTGGAAAATGTTTCGCGTAAGGGAGTCTTGAAGAAAATAAGCCTTGCGACAACTGTGTCGCATAGAATGTAACCTTTCGCCATGTTTATTTTTTTTAATAAATATTACACACCCAACCTTTTGTGGACTAGCCCGTGTACACGTGAACCACGTTATCTCTTGTCTGTTGTGTTTTCCTATGGTGTTCCTCAATGTGTCTTTGTGTATGAGTAATTATTTCTTTACTTAAAAATGTTTAGGATTACTTTGATGTATACGATTCATTTAGAAGGTTGTTTTTTTATATGATGTATAATGCTAATATGTTCACCTTATGATTATGTTAATATTGTTGTCATTTAGGTCGTTCTCTTGGTATGATTAACTGATAAAAGAAGTACATGTTTCTTAAAAATGAATTAATATCTTGAAGAGCATTTTATTAATATAACGAATAATTGAATGAATTGTTTAAATGAAGTTTGGGGCTTAAATACAGTGGTCTTGTTTCTTGGTCTATATCCTCAGGAAGGAAAAAGGTTTTGGTAAAAATGAAACTATTGTTATTTAAATTTTTTTTTTAAGGTTGTATCTTGTGCACACATATGAAGAGCTAGTTGGTTCAAAAAGAAGAATCCATGTCTTGAATTTAGAAGAGTTATGTATGTTAAAACATAGTGAAGTTTTTGTGTTTTTCTGCGAGATTAAAGAAATGGTTGACATTTCAAGTTAAGAATTGGATTATAGTTGAAAGTAAAATGTCTCTCTTATTTGTGCAAATATGACGGAAGATAGTACCTATCGCACATAAATTACATTTAAAGGATCTTTTTCATTGATTATCATGAAGACATTTATAACAGAAATAAAAGTCGCAAAGTTGTTATTATTTGTAAGCTGTAATTAAAGTAAGTAAACCCACACTTTATATTTCTGCATAGAAATTATTGGTATTTAGACCACTTAGGAAAATTTTAAATTTTGATGAAATATGGGGTCGTGACAGTTAACCATGGTTGACTATGGTAGACAATGGTTAGATTTGGTTGACTTTGGTTGACCATGGCTTACTTTGGTTGACTTTTGGTTGAGCGTGGTTGACTTTGGTTGATTATGGTTGACTCTCGTTGACTATGGTGGACTTTGTTTGATTATTGTTAACCATGGTTGACTTTCATTGACCATGGTTCACAATCGTTGACGTTCGTTGACCATGGTTTAGTTTGGTTGACCATGGTTCACAATGGTTGATGTTTGTTGACCATGGTTTAATTTCGTTGACTTTGGTTGACCATGGTTGACAATGATTGCCTATGCTTGACCATGGTTGTTTATGGTTGACTTTGGTTGACAAATGGATGAATTTGGTTGAGTATGGTTGACCATGGTTAACTATGGTGGACCATCGTTCACCATTGTTGACTTTGGTTGACCTCGGTTGAGTTTAGTTTACAATTGTTAACTTTGGTGGACCATGCTTGACTTTGGTTGAATTTTGGTTGGCCATAGATAACTTTGGAAGACTATGGTTGACTATCGTTTACTTTGGTTGACTTTGGCTAGCTATGGTTGACTTCGAATAACCATGGTTAACTTTGGTAGACCATGGCTAACTATGGATGACTTTGGTTGACTTTTGTTAAGCATCGTTCACTTTGTTTGACCATGATTGACTATGGTTAACTTTGGTTTACAATGGTTGACTTTCGTTGACTTTCTTTGATCATGGTTTACTTTCGTTGATTATGGTTGAATTTGGATGATCATGGTTGACTTGGTTGACCATGGTTGGCTTTTGTTGATCATGGTTGACTTTGGATGACCATGGTTGATTCTGGTTGGCTATGTTTGACTTTGGATGACCATGGTTGACTTTCGATTGACCATGGTTGACTTTAGTTACCATGGTTAGCTATGGTTGACTTTAGTTACCATAGTTAGCTATGATTGACTTTTGGTTGAATTTGGTTGACTATTATTGACATTGGTTGTCCATGGTTGACTTTTGGTTGGCCATGGTTGAGAGTTATCTTTAGGTTTCTTTAGATTGTTTAGTATTAAAATGAAAATCACTTTTAGCATTCTAAATGAGGAAATCTTTCGTTCTACCAACAATGGTGATATCAATGATCGATATTCCCTTCTTTGCATAGTACTTCCATTCTGCCGAGGTGTTGTAATCCTTATGCCTTCCATAAATTTTCACAGTGTTTCCAATTGCATCTACGCTCCTCTCCTGTATAAATCTCTGTTGGCACCTCAACAACCCACCTAAACTTCCAAGGATTCTTATGATATGTTAGGGGCTCCCATTCCAAAATTTTGTAAATAATATTGTGTTCTTCTAAATTGTTTGCATTGCTCTATTTTTTGTTCTATGTTTGACTCCTTGGATTATCGTTTATGACGTGATTTGGTGGTTTCCTTGATTTGAAGAGATGATTCAACGTTTAATCTCTTGATTCTATAACTCCACTCTCATAAGATTATGATTTGGTTGTTTGAGTGTCATTTGCATTTTTGGGGGCTTCTTGGTTGCTTAACGACATTTGCATGTTCTTCATTGAGCTTATTCAAGTTCATTTCATGTTTTGGATTGCTTAAATTGGATTGAATTAATGTTTCAGCAGTGCCATCAAGATTTTAAGTTTTCAAAACATAAATGAAATTATGAGTACTCTCGTGGATCAACATTATTTTATTTTCCTATTATGATCATAAATTTATACTTTTGCTAAAATACCAAATGGTTTAATTCATTTAACTTCTTAATTAGTTCAATTTATGTCTTGGAAGTAAGTCTTCAAAATATATATTTTGAATATTACAAAAGAGTTGATATTTTTTATTTGAGTAAAAATATTTTTTTTTAATGAAGTTTTATTTCTTTTTATTTTTTTCTCTTTTTGAAAACAAATTTGATTATTATGAGAAAACAAATTATTTTAAATTTTATTTTAAGATTTATTAAATTTAACTAAGTTTACTTTTGGTTTTACCATTTAATTTATATTTCCAATACATTTTCATACTATGTGATGCTAAAACTCATTATTATATTTTAATAGAAAATAACTTTAACATACTCTATAAAAAAAAAGATTATATTAAAAAGGAAATCATCATTAATTTTTATAATTAACACTTATTTGAAATTCAATTGTCTCCTCACAATTCTTCCTAATATATTGAATACATTAAATTTGCTCTCATCCTATCTACATTGATTTTGAGATTTAAAATTTTAAAAAGATTTTTACATGGAATTTTATAACATTATGTGAGACCTAATATACATCTAGATCTTATCTTTCAAGAATCGTGGTTAATAACTATAAAAGCACAAAGATTTGATTGTATAAGATTATGTCTTTATATTATTTTAAAAGGGAGAAATATGCCACCTAGCAAATAAAGTCATAACTTTGGAATTATTTCCATTAACTAAAAAATCAATGGATAAAATGCCAACCTGCATACCAACGAAATTTTCTTTTTCATGGATAGTGGTTAATGTTTTCTTTCTTTTAATTGACTTGTCGTTTCTCTTGATATGCAGGAAAATTAATCCGTGTTCAGTATCGTGAAGTTCGTTGCCACATTCAATATTCATGTTGTGGTTAATGACATGAATTCATTCATTCAACGAAGACTTTCGATCAACATTACCTCTACTACGTGTTTGGATGACCTGCTTCTCAAAAACATCACTGGACTTCAAGGAGCAGAGATACACGCAAAAGAAAATATGTAGATTGTTACACAAAATGATGAAATTATTTGCCAACCTTGAGCACGCCAAGGAATGAATAGCGGTGCACCTGAAGAAGTCAGAACGAATTTCCGTGATGTGTTGTTATTCTCCCAGCACTCCGACCCATAAAATCGCCGAATCATAAAATCATGGATTTGATACATAAATTCACAGAGTTATTAATATGACTCCACCGATGTGTTGAGTAGATACCTCGTCGCTCTGTCATGTTATCACATCGCATAGAAAAAAAATGGAATGCTAAGGAGAACCATTGTCTCATATAAATGGTAGAAGTTAAGAATCTAACGTTACAAAGTAATAAGTGGCAACATGTGGGAGCCAGAAAAGGAGATAATTGAGCAGTTGATATTTGCTGGTAACAAGATCATATTTCCATCCAAAGATCGCGTCGTGAAAATATTGAAACTCGCCTGATAATGAAGAAGATCAAAACTTAGATACTAAATTCCTCAAGATTTCACCAGATAGAAAAAGAGAAGCCACATCATCAGATCAATAGATGAAGCATAGATCACTGAGTTCCTTGGACCATGAAACAAACCTCCAGGAAATATGTGACGGAGAATCCATGTGACAGGAATCTCGAATTTCCATACGGCTGAGATTGCAAAGTATTCCATCATTTATTTTGTTTTGATTTTAGTTTAAATTTGGTTTCATTATGTTGAAGTTTTATTTACATATTATTTGGATTTGTAATATATTTGTTTTTGTCAAGATTGCCATATTATAAATTCCACACATATTTGTTTTCTTTTGTCCAGATTGCCATATTATAAATTCCACATATATATATGAAAAATATTTAATATATCCATCATATATAAATGCTTTACCAGAAATATAACAGAGTATGATATTTAGATGAAATATATCTATGAAGTATTCCCAATAGTGTTCAACACTGCAGATGCAGAACACCAGGTAAAGGTTGCAGCAACACCAGGTGAAGATTGCAGCCAGGGCTATGGTGATTTCTGTATGGTATACAAAATTTCAATAAGAGCCCTTAATGAAATCACTATTCCATAATTTGGTTATGGAGATAATTACATTCTCACTGACTTAACACTGTGTGAAAGACAATAAGGGGCCATAACAGTATGATGGCTCAGTACAATTATTATATTATGAATTTGTAACAAACTATGCCGATGCCGCTGTATTTATAGCTGCCTCTGATCTTGCTCATATCTGCATGTCCTTCTTCTTTCCCCAGAGCAGTGTATAGAGACCCGCCACAACCAAAACTCCTCCTATGGCATTGCAGGGGCCATAAAACTATTCATGTCACAACACATAACCTAATCCTGATCCTGGCCATATGTGAGATTCCCATCTTCCTGTGCGCCTGTAGAATGTAACAGCAGGACACTGTGAACTCCTAGAGCGTGGGCCGCGTCCGCTCTTTTTAGGCTGTGTACCCTCCTTTACCGTTGGTGTCCTGAATGATTCCGCTTGACGAAATGCAAGCCCCTCCCAGTGAGCCCGTGGGAGCTGAGGTCGCCCGGGGATCATCACCTGAGACTCGAACTCTTGACCAACAGGGAAAAACTGTCAAGTTATTCTGTTCGGACATCCTGATCCTCCATTGCTAACCTCATTACTTGTCTCGGTGAAATTGATTTTCATAATATTACTGAAATAAAACCCAAAGAGCTTAGCAGGTTGAACTTGGACTTCAGATCACGGGCCACTGACGTTCTCCTCTTCACATCTTGCATCCATCTCTGCGTGTTCAGAGAGACAAGCCTGGCCCATGGAGTACTCCTCACAATCAACAGACAGCCCAGTATTGGCAATCACCATCTTTCCATCGCAGGCAACGGCGTCCTTCTGCAATAATATGGACAGGGCCATAGAGATATAAATCACAATATGTAATAAGAGTAATACATATTGTATAATAACAGTAATACCGATTGTTGGGACTACATAAAACTCATAAAAACGAATTCCCATTCATAAAAACATTCAAAAGCATTCATAAAATAACCATTTCTGCACCTTAAAGCTGATATTCCTGGTTCTACCAGCACTGTGACAGAAGCACTGTGGTATGTACGCAGCTGCTGTCCCGTTGGGTCGAGGTCACTCGCTCTGTTGTGCCATTCAATCACTGTGAATTCTTTCCCAGCGCCTTGAAATGTAATGTAGGGCTTTGTTGCACGCACTATCACTTTCCCCCTGCACAACAAAAATGAGCATACACTTGTTTTACGAATGTTTAACCTAATAACTAATTTAATTTCTCAATAGAAATATTCAAGATTTGGTCATGGTTGAACGATTAACCTCCACGATTGAACCGAAACGATCTACCTTTCTTGCCCCACTTGGAAAGAATTCCATTCAGAAAAAAGAAAAAAAAACATTGGGTTAGTAATCCACGCACAACAAATCCCAGCCGTTTAATATGTGTGTTAGACGAATTTCTTTGGAGATATATGCCCGATGAGTAAATATCCACCACCCATCCATCCTTAATTAGGGATTAAAAGGCTCCAGTGGCCTTCTACTACAATTCAAAAATTAACTTTCTACCAGTTTCTTTGCCGGTTTTATATTCTTCACAACAACAATTCTTCATATTGGACGGTTTCATCATGAACTATGGAAAACTCTTTTTCAACTTCTTCTCTTTCCTCAACTACTGATTGAACTCTTCACAAATTCTCCTTAGGGTTCACAACTCATTTACGGCTTTCCTTCAACCATTTCTTCAACAACAATTTTAGTGTGCGATTTGATGGGCAATAGCTCTTAAAACTCTTAGTGAACCAACATTTCACTTCCCCTGGGCTAGCAACTCTGTCTTCAACTGACAAGATTAAGACATGGGCTATCAATTCTGTTTTCAACTGACAAGATTAAGACAGACTTCTTCAAGTCATAGGTTTTTTTATTATTGAAACTGACTTTGACTTAGCTTCTAGCAGTGGCTTTAGCCAACCAACTTACTCATCACAAGCTGATCTCAAAGCACAACTCCCTTTTTCTTCCTTTTTTCTTTAGAGTGGAGAATCTACTCTCTCCTCTCCTATTTTTAAAGCTTTAGAGTGGAGAATCTACTCTCCTCTCCTATTTCTAAAGAGTCTTGATGCCTGCTTTCTTGCTGAAGATTAATACCTGGAATCTTGTTCCCATATCTAGGAGGAGGCTTCGATTCACTTCCTACTTGCAGAGTTAACCTGTTATGATACCATGGCAAAATTTATAGAGCAAGAAGTAAAGAATATAAACATCATAGTACATGGAGAATTCCATGCTCTTCTACATTCAAAATAGATTAAAATTTAGTTGCATCACTTACATTAACCTAATTAATCCCTAACTAACACTTCACTTCACATAGGATTAACTAAAATGAGGAGATTACATTAAGTAAGAATTGATCCCCCAAGGGGTCATAGTATAAGAGGGTATGGTTAAAAATCCCGACCCAGTAGAAGGCCCCTACCTTTTGATAGGATTTGTAGACCTAATGCAAGGGCAAACACCTACGATCCCAAGCACAAAGACAAGTCACAGCCGCTAGGCTAGGTTAAGCAAGAGAGATAATTTCCTACTGCCGCAGCCTTGAGCAATATATAAGTCCCCAAAATGCCTTCCTTAAATGATTCAAGGTGACCTTTTATATTTTGTGTCTCCCCAAAGGTTTGTTGGGATGGATTAATGGGTTCGCATGAGTGTAGCATAGTTACAATATAAATAACCCATGTGAGGAAGGCAACTTATTGTTCAAAGGCAACAAGTTGATCTTAGATAGAAGCAATGCAGCTCTATCGGTATAGATTGAATGGCATTCCCTTCTATCCTTGAGAACCTTAGTGAGGGAGTTTGGGTAGTTATAACAATAAATCTAAGGATAGTTCAAAAATGAGTGTTGCAAACCTTGTCAAATGTGAAGGTCTGATCTATTTGCATGCTTGCTAAACAGATAAACAATAACTTATTGTCTCCGTTCATTACAAAATATCACTTGGGAAATTTACCTCATTGAACTACTTGGAATAAAAGATACATGTCTAATTTAAAACCTTAATCCAGAATTTTCTCATGGGCATTCTTATTAACAAATAACTTAAAACAGTTCAAGTGCATATAAGTAGTGATCCATTTCATTGAACTACCTGAAATATGGGCAAATAATAGTATTAGACTTTTGGGTTAATATGTATTTCATCATCCAACTCTCATCATCCATCTCAAGAGAAGAAATAAAGCAATTCTCTCACAACATTATCCAATTAAATATGAATTATACAGACCATAAATCAAATACATCTCAACATAACAAATAAAACAATATTTTCAACACATTGGCCAATTAAATATGAACAATACAGAAGCAAGCAAATGAACAATCCACTTCACCTTAATAGAACAAATAAAACAATACTTTCAGCACATTGTCCAATCAAATATGAACAACACATACCATAAAGCAAATGAATAGTCCATCTCATCTCAACATAACAAATAAAACAATACTTTAGCACATTGTCCAATTAAATATGAACGATATTGACCATAAAGCAAATGAATAGTCTTTCTTATTTCAAGAGAAGAAATAAAACAATACTTTCATCACATTATCCAATAAAATATGAACAATATAGACTAGATGAAGAGTCCATATCATTTCAAAGCAAGATAAACAATCCATCTCATCTCAACATAACAAATAAAACATAAATTCAACACATTATCCAACTGCATATGAACATTACAAACCAAAAAGCAAATGAACAATCCATCTCATCTCAACAGAACAAATAAAACAATACTTTCCGTATATTATCCAATTGAAAATAAACATTGTAGACTAGAAATCAAATTAATGGTCCATCTCATCTCAACAAAACAAATAAAAAATACTTTCAACATATTATACAATTGAATATGAATATGAACCTTACAAACCATAAAGCAAATGAACAGTGCATCGCATCTCAATAGAACAAATAAAAGAATACTTCCAACACATTATCTAATGGAATATCAACATTATAGAATATAAAAAAAATGAATAGACTATCTCATCTCAGCTAAACAAACAAAACGATACTTTTAACAAATTCACATTTGGTCAAAAGATATTGGATAGCCTACCATACAAAGAGTTGTAGCATAATAGTTTCAATTAGATTTCAAACTTAAAAGAGTTTCTATTAAATTTCAAACCTAAACGTGTAAAAATAAATATGAACAATATAGACAATAATCAAATGAGCAGTCCATCTAATCTCAACATAACAAATAAAACAATACTTTCCACACATTGTCCAATTGAATATGAATACCACAGACTATAAAACAAATGGATAGATCATCTCAACATAACAAATAAAACAATACTTTCAGCACATTATTCAATTAAATATGAACACTACAGACAAAGTCAGTCTCATCTCATCTCATCTCATCTCAACTCAACAGAACAACCATACCTTCAACACATTATCGAATTGAATATGAACATTACAGACCAGAAAGTAAATGAACAATCCATCTCATCTTAACATAACAAAGAAAACAATAATTTTAACACATGATACAATTGAATATGAATATTACAGACCATAAAGCAAATGAGTAGTCCATCTCATCTCAACATATCAAATAAAACAATAATTTCAACACATTATCCAATTCAATGTGAACATTACAAACCAGTAAGCAAATAAACAGTCAAACTCATCTCAACATAGCATATAAAACAATACTTTCAACACATTATCTAATTGACTATGAACATTACAAACAAGAAAGCAAATAAACAGTCTATCTCATCTCAACAGAAAAAATAAAACATTACATACCAGAAAGCAAAGGAAGAGTCCATCTCATCTCAATTGAACAAATAAAACAATACTTTCAACACATATACATTAGGTCAAAAGAGACTAGATAACCTTGATGGAAAGAGTTGTACCATAATAGTTTCAATTATATTTAGATCCTAAATATGTAAAAATAAATACCTAACACAATAGTCTTGAAAAATATCCAATAAATTAAAAAAAAACAAAAACAGAAGGACTGCAATGTCCTTAGATTTGTATATGAACTAAACATCTAACCTACAAGATGCAATATTGACCATTGCTCCTTCCTTAGATTTGTAAATGAACTAAACATCTAACCTACAAGATGCAATATTGACCATTGCTCCTTCCTTAACAATAGGTGTAAAATGCAAAGTTGATGAAAAATGTCTGGATGAGTTGGAGACAAAAGTCCAGGTAGGAAGACAATAAGAATACCTGCCATTAAAAAATAGAAGATATTAAAAACTGGAAAAAAATTCTATACAACTCTCCCAATTCACATGCATCAGAAAATATCTCCTTAACTCGTTAAAACTCTCGCAATATATTTAAAATTTAGGATTTTATGGTCAAACCTTACCAAAATCGATGAGGAGATAGCTGCATTATTAGTAATATACTAAGACTGAGAGCAAGCTATAAACTGCCGCTAGAATTCAAGGTCTCCAATCCGAACGGCGTCTTTAATTGCACTATGAATTATTACAAGTATTAATTTATAAGTATATTAATTTATATAGACCTAAATGAGTTAAAGAAAAATAAAAATACCCAAACATTCAATGATATAAGAAAGTACCAACCTGTTTAGCTGCTGCCATATTACTGTTCAAGGTTCAGGGTATATATCTTAATATATCTACTTGTCCGCTGTCTCGTTCCAAATACTCCTTATCGATCAAGGATTCAATTCGCTTCTTAATTTCTTCAATTTCTGGGTTGAATGTCCTTCCAACTCGCTGGGCGCATTCAGTCACCAGATCTTTATAACTTAAAACTTTATGTTCTTTCATAATGCGCACAATTGATGCATCAATAGCATAATGTCTATCAAAACATCTATCCCTACAAATATACTCAGTACCATTTGTCTTCTCATCCAGCAATGGCATTGGTTTCGGAATTTTTACCTTCCCTGTTCTATCTGTAAAATTAAAATTGATTTCGAAATAATCAGTTGTACCTATAGTGGTTGTATCTGGATTCTTAAGAAGAATTTTGTACTTGTCACAGGCCAGGGAATATAACAGTCCGACGGCTTCTTCGTCAGACAAATTCAAGTGAGTCCTGACGTCCGAATAGCTCAACTTTTCTGAAGCATTGAACAACAATAATATTGCTGCTTGGTTAGTTGTTGCTATAATTTCTATAGGCCCTGCACCAAACTTACCAGTTATATTACAGGTTCCCAAGGAATATATCCATGTAAGTTTTCTAGGTTTGGCTTCTGTGGAATAAAAATCTTTGAACACTTCCACACATCTAACCATCTCTGCAGGTAGATTAATCTCAGAACTCTTGTATGTTGGCCAAATTCCGGTTCTCAAAACAGTTACATTAAACTCTATTCCAAGATGGATATTTTTATTATCATGAAGATATACTTGGAATCCACTCTGGCTTTGCAGTGATCTTCTCAAATCTTCAAGCATGTCCCCCATCTTCAATGTCAATTGGCCATCAGTACATTTCTGCATCAACTTTGACAATGTGCTCTGCTCAATTGACAATGTGCTCTGCTCAAGATCAACATTTTCACTTCTGTCGATCAGAACTCTACGAGTGAGTTTTTCTCTGTACAAATCAGCAAACATATATTTATCACTGAGATACTCTACAAATTCCACCACATTTTTAATTATATTATCACGAATTATGTTAGAGCCATCATTTTCAAGTACACTATCACATAATGTAGCAAGCCATTCTGCACTAGTAGTTCCTCCAATTACTTTATTGCAGGACAACTCAAATGCTTCTCTTAATGCGCTGGAAAAAATAGTTTTGCGCTGAAAAAGATCTGCAGCATATTTCACATGCTTATCACGTAACTCTATAACCTTCCCCACAAATGAAGCCACTTCTTGCAGCAATATAATTTTATCCAATCTTTGTGAGTCATGCAGCATCACAGCATCTTCAGCCTGTTTAACAAGTGGAGTTACTTCACCAATAACATACTGCTTAAAAATATCTGCAATTGACTCCCATCCATTAGGTATCCTATCAAAGAGCCCGTGCATCATCAAAATATCGTCCTTCCTGTGGTCCCTGAGCAAAGCAAGGCAGCCTGAATGCTGATTCTCCAGAAAATGTGTCATATAACAGGAAAGGAGTCCATTTTCTACTTTGTCTAATACCTTCTGCTCGCTCCTCCCATGCAAATACCTGGCAACTCTGTCCCTTTCGCTTATCAGACATTCTTCAACCTTTGACATGTAGTCCGCATAGGAATGTTCTAAAATCCATGAAGCAGCCTCCCGAGAATAGTAAGCTCCGGTATGTTCCAACATGGCCACTTCAAAATCATTCGTATAGAAATCCATGTCAACCTCCACAAAAATGGCCACAACATCTTTCAACAGAGTGCCATTAGTTTGCACTCCTTCACGCTCTCGATCAATAAGAGCAATCACTGCATCCTTCACATTGACTCGCATTACGCGAAAGACCATGTCTCGGAAGTACATGATTCCCACTTCTCTAAGTGAAGGAAGGGAGCGTCTGACAGTAAAATAGCAATCCAAATATTGAAAGAAGAGATTCATCCGACGCAGCATGGCTTTGTGAATCTTCCAGCGTTTGACCAGCTCTCTCAACATCGACTGATCATCAATCTGTTCATCCCTTAAAGCCGGTAAAACCATTGAATTGATGTACTCTCTGATGCAATCCGTAGATCTGGCATAGATAATTTGCTCTTTATCCTCATGCAATCCGTAGATCTGGCACATGTTGTGGACAATAGTATAAACAACCGAGCACAGGTCCGCAGTCATCGGACAGTTGAGATCTCCCACTTCCAACATGCGTCTTAACTGCAGAATAGCTTTATGAATAAAAGCCCAACCTTCTTCCACCTCAATGTTGGCCTTTTTTGCGATAGCCAGTCCTTCTTCCAGGTTTAAGATATTGCCATCGTTCATTGTCCTTTTTTCAACTAAACCCAACTGTTTCTGTAAAAAGTAAAACTTCGAACACTCCAGGGAGCAGCCCGCAACACAGAACAACACACAGAACAGCCCGCAGCCCGCAACACAGAACAACCCGCAGCCAGCAACACAGAACAACACACAGAACGCTTTTTGATAAATTCTTGAACCAATTTATGTATTTATACTGATTACTACTTAACGAATTTCAAGGGTTTTGGGGGTGTTTTTGAAATTTAGTTGGAATTATGGAGAATTTTAGGGACAGGAGTTAATATTTTATGTGGTAGTG
Source organism: Larix kaempferi (assembly GCA_027924585.1). Taxonomy (NCBI): domain Eukaryota; kingdom Viridiplantae; phylum Streptophyta; class Pinopsida; order Pinales; family Pinaceae; genus Larix; species Larix kaempferi. The sequence continues at coordinate 8,515,452 of BSBM01000259.1, read as the reverse complement.
AGTTTAAAAAAAAAAAACTAACGGCTAGTTATTTTTTAAATATAACGTGTGCTTTGACCCAAGTTTTGAGAGAATTCACATCATATTTTACATTAATTAAAAATATATATATATATTTTTAATTAATTGATTATTAAATTAAAATTAAGCGGTAGTAATGGGAAATTATTAATTTTAATTAGGTAAAAGTATTAATTATATCTATTTAGATTTTGAAAAAATATTAATTTTCATATATATATATATATATTTTAATAAATTATATTTTTGATAATATAGTTATATTTTTAACTAAATAATTATATTATTTGAAATGAGAATTAAAACCAAAAAAATACCATACAAAATGTATTTTCATTATTATTTTTTTTGCACGAATCTTCCTATCTTGCACGAGTGACTTGTGGTCTAATAAATCGTGACCCACGAGCATCTAAGCCATCAAAATCACCCGGGGATTGCACCCACGCTAGACCACACCAACCCTTAGCATTTGACAATACAGTTATACTTTTGACTAAATAATTATATGATTTGAAATGAGAATTGAAGCCAAAAAAGAACAATATAAAATATATTTTCATTCAAATTTTTATTTTTTTTCGCACGATTCTCCCTACCTTGCATGAGTGGCCTTTGGTGTAATAAATTGTGGCCCACGGGTATCTAAGCCGTCAAAATAAACTAGGGATTGCAACCAACCTAGACAACACCAACCCTTAGCATGACTAAAATTTTTTGGTGTCTCCTCCCAAAACAACAGAGTTTCGAACCTTGCAACACCTAACAAACAAAACCCCTCGAATACCATGGTAGTGGAACTTGACTTATTTCTGTCAAAAAATTCAAAATCATATTCCACATTAATTAAAAACATATAATTTCTTTATAGTTAAAAAATAAAATATGAATAAACAAATTTAAATGTTTATAATTGTAATACATTAAAATTTATATTTAATATTTAATGAAAGACGTTAAATTGTTTTATAGTTAGTGAAATATTCACTCATTTATTATGCATATAAATTTAGTGGGTTTCTTATAATTTTCCACCTAGAATGGTTGAAATGCAGATATACATTGTTGAAATTGCAAAATTGGGTGCCTAAGGCTTTTGGAGGACGTTGTATCCATTTCTGCAATAAAAAAGTTGCAATTTGAACAACGAAAAATTTACGATTTTAACAAAGATTTATGGCCAAATTACTTCAAAAATGACCGAGATAGTCCAAAACGTAGAACAGTTAACCAATTCCTTAATCAAATAACTATCGATTATGATGCCTTGGTGTTTTAAATAACAATATTCCCCCAAAAGAAGTTATAACTAATCTATAGAAAATATGAGTTTATTTTAATTTTAAACTAATTCCAAATGATGTATATTGAACTTATTTTCCCTCGTCTAGAAGAAAAAAGACCCGTAAGGGTCCACAACATGTCACTTGGTGTGGGGTCAATCTCTCTGCTCATTATACGTTGAAGTGAATAAAATTGTTAACACAAAAAAATTGACCACACACCAAATGACATGTTGTGGACCCTTATTTCCAAAGAATAATCCCATTTGTGCATAAAAACCCAAAAAACCCATTTCTCCTAAGTTCTAAACCCCCTTTGGACAACCTCCACCAAAATAGGGAATCTCCGCTAAAAATGAGGTGTCCACCAAAATAAGGGGGTTGTCTCGACAAATACACAGTCCCACCTCAATTCAAAATTTACCAGCAGTCAAATTCAAAAAGGGAAAACCGCAAGTGTTTATAGGGTTACAAAACCCTAAACCACAACATATATGTAAATACCCCCCCCCCCCCCCCCCGTTTGATAGAAATGATTTGATAACCTACCATTTCGAAGCTCTCCCATCTTTGGTACCATTTTTACCATCCTCCATTATTCCAATCACACACACCTCCACCATCAATATCCCACTTTGCAATTCCCCTTGGTGGGTTGAGCACCCTTGGCTCCCTCCTACCATTCGGGTTGATATACTATATCTCCTTGAGATCGATGGCCATTCAAAGGACGGAACCATCAACGAAGGATTCCTAGATTCTCGGCCACAAGGGCCCATATGCCTAGAGAGGTAACTCTATCCATGTAAATCCATTTATTATAAATAATAAATAATTATTCTTTTGTAGACATGGTTTATTGATGTGAATGGAAGGAATTTATTGTGTGTGCTTTGGTTTTCATTGCAGTAGATGTTTTACCAATCATATTTACGATTGAGTTTTTGCATGTTAGTATTTGTATTCACGGATCATAATCCATTCTACCTTAGGTTATATTCCCATTTGTATAGTTTAGTTCTCAGTTTATCGCTCTTTACCCAAATTTACTGCACATCCTTCACACATAGAGCCGCGAGAGATATCATCTTGCATGCTCTCTACCTCGGCTTCCTCAAGCTCGTATATCCCCCATTTTCACCTGTCGGAGTGAAAAAGCACATACAATAGAACTAGCGACCATACTCGGTCGATCCCTATAGATTTGTGGTTAATTTTTTTTATCTTTGTTTGAATGTGTTTTATTGTATATTTTTTTCTTGTTAGATCTCTTAGTTAAAGTGTTTATGAGTATTGTTAGTCCCCTAGTTGAACTCTGGCCTGCAAAACTAGCATACTCCAATCCTCAGACCCCTTGCAAAGCCTCTTTTTTTAGTTGTCTTTCAATTTTTTCAAACCCAGTTCTCGAGTGGCAGTTGTCTATGAGTTAAGTGCGCCCTAGGGTGCCCTTTTTTCCTAGTTAAGAGCGCTCCTTCCCCCACAAAAGGTGCGCTCCAGACCCGTACCTCTCTGTTTTTGTTGTACTCATGTTTTTTCATAGTGTGCACCCCACAACGCCTCTGTCCTTCAGGAAAAAGCACTTTGAGACTGACATTTAATCCTCTAATCCCTCCCGCAGGGGTGTAGCTCAACCGATGTTTCGCTTGATATGAAGGAAATGTTGTAAATGGAGGTCACGAGTTCAAATCACCCCAGCTTATCCGTGCTCCATGCTTGCGGGCTGTGTGGGTGCACCTAGGGGTATAGTGGTAGTGGACGGGATTGGATCCCTGGACCCCGTGTCACACGAGTACCAGCCCCTTCCCAGTTGCTGATTCCCCTAGTTTAAAAAACAAAAACCTCTAAGCCCTTTATTTCTCCCATTTCAAGATTTGGATTGACTGTTTGGTTGCATATTTGACTTATTGCAGCATGGTTTTTACTATCTCTGCTTGTTCATTTCAGCATGATCAGTCTCTCTTATTGATTCCTAGCAGTATATTTCAGTTTGAAATAAAATAATTTCAATTCAATTTGTTTCAAGTTATTAGTACTCTTCATTTCTTGCTCATCTAACATAGTTATACACACCACTTGTGCACCCAATCACACCCTAAAGATCAAAGTGAGACGAAATTTTTTAACTTAACAAAAATATAACCCCACTTGGGGACCAAAAATAATCTTATAGCTAGGTACGGCACTAGGAGTAGGCATCCAAATAACCCTCATTTTCCACTTTACACATGAAACTTAGCAGTTCTCTATTTGGGAGCCAAAATCCCCTAGTACTTTTTGGCATGGTTAAAGGATGATTTGTCGGAAAGGCCTCTCCCTTAGGAGGAAAAGTCATGAGATTGGTTCCAGAAGGCTAAGTGGAATGCCGCTCTCCACTTAGTTCTAAAGGACACCTGATCGTAATCCTCACTACATTACCAGGACTCCATACGAGGGGTATAACAACCAAAGGGATGAAACGACGAATTCTCTTTCTGGACGTGTCATGAACGGGGTAGCCTACTTGTCGTTCTTCTACGGATTTTTTACCCGGGATCCCTCTCAGTATAGGGATATCCCTCATCCATTCAATTCTCCATTCTGTATTCTCTAACTGCAGATTTCATCACCCTGCAGGGGATACGATTTGCGTGAGATTCCATATCTTTTAGTTAGGTCTTTGCATGCTCTGATACCCCTCAGGTTAGTGAGTATTTTTCATTTTTAGGTAGTTCTTATTGTTTGAATTTTGGCTACTCCTTGCCACTCTTCTGCTGTGACACGCGATCGCAATAGAGTTTTAAAGTTTGTGGTTGTCCTAAGCACCACATTGTTGAAAGATCTCCTTCTACACACATGGAGGAAGTTGCAATTTTGAGCACTTTTATTTAATGTCCTCTACACTCACGACACCAGTCATCATTGATGCCCTGAGATACTCTCATAGACTATGGGGGAAGTCCCCACAACACGGTCCATTAGACCCCAGTCGTCACGCTACCTTGAGGCACACATTTTCATCATCGGATATTCATCCCAACGCACCTTATTTCAAATATGATTCTAAATTAGACTAACACATACCTACAACACTATCTAGCCCCATGGTCAGCATGAAACCCAACCTGTTCTATGGAGGAATTGTTGGTGGCGGACACCGTAGCAGACCTATCGCCACTACATCATCTATCACGACCGTGGGATCCACGGGACCCTATATCTCTGCTTCCACAGGACCTACCCCTGGAACCACTGTGTATCCAACCACTCCATCCATACCCATAGGTAGCGGTCTCGTCCCGACAACCACAACGCCCCCGGTAATGGCATGACCCTTGGGAGCACCACCAATTCCTTTCAGATACCTCCCCCCATATAGGTAGTTTGATTCGGATTTATGTGGGAACGAAATGAAAGAGCGGATACAGAATCAAATACAAAGATATATTGCAAATAACATAGTGATACAGTAAACACACATTCTATTAAATAGGGAAAATAGAACAGACTGTAAATAGAATAGCTAGAATAGTGGTAGCTATCTCTGAGAAGAGATGTGGCCGCTATGCTCATTTGTGCCAAGATGATTACAAAGAGAGGCCGAAAGGGCCTATTTATCATAATAATGAGGGAAAGAATCCCAAACATCCAAAAACCTAACCCTAGAACATGAGCCGTCATAAAGTTTGTGGCCCCAAGGGGGTTAGTTGAACACTGAACTTCCTGGGGTCAGAAGTTTTGCATACGATCTCCATTTGGGGTGCTCGATAGCCCGTTGGAAAGGTATATCCGAGTTTTACAACTTTCAAATGGAGTTAAATATAATATATTGGCAACCATTTGGCCCCCCAAATCACCAAAAAAGGTCGTTTGGTTCCTCAAAACGGACCCGAAAGTTTAGGACCCGAAAAACCATAGAAACATTACTAGAAAATTGGAAAAATGGGAAACTGTTTTGAGTCAGTGGAATAGGTGGGTGGCCACCGATATCCATCTGGATCAATCCTCCCCCCTTAGGAAGCAATGCTCTCCATTACGTCAAATCCCTTATCATATGTCGAGCTGTGTGTCGAGTTGAGCTCCTGGTGCGACATTTCCTAAAGTCGAAAGGTTGCCTTAGTTTAACATCTTCAGAGGGCTATAATTGTTGTTGAATAGTTTTGGTTGTTGTCGTATCCTTGGTCTGCACCAGTGTGGATGGTTTCTTTTTGTAGGAGCACCTTGAATGCGTGGCTTTGCACTGTAGAGGTACCCGAATAGGCGATGCTCCACTAACCTTGTGTTCTTGTTTCTGCTGAGTAGAAGGATAATGTGCACAGGTTGTGGATGTCTCTGTGATCTGATGTTCTTCTTCAGCAACAATTTTCAATAGGGAAAATTTCCCAGTGTGGGAGATTATCTTCCTTCCCTTCTTGGTTGGGGTAGGTGCAACTATCTCTGGTATCCGATAGAGTTGTCCTCCCAAAGTGACAGTGACACTGCGAGGTCATGATTCATATAGAGCATGACGCTTCCACATATATGGCTGTCCTAAAAGAACATCACATACTTCAGGTGGGGCCACATCACACAATACCTCATCTTTGAAGGGCTTGATGCCATATGGTAGGCGACATTGGTGACTGACGCGGATCCCTCATCCTTGGCTTAGCCATCCAATGGTGTATGGTTTTGGGTGTGGTGTTATTGGTAGCTCCAATTTCTTGATCAATTGTGCTGATATCAGGTTCTTTTGGATGCCTCTGTCCACAACAAAGTGTAGGGGAATACCCTTCACCCACATCTGTTAGTGGAAAAGGTGCTCCTCTGCATCCGACTCTTCAGGTTCCTCTGGTTGAATCTGTGTGGTGGCAACAATGCCACTGGGTTCTGCACCAATGATCTGCTCCCCTTTCCGCGCGACTGTGAAATTGGGTTCTAAGTCAGAAAGGGTAAAGATAAGTATTTTTCAAACATCGCTTTTCCTTTACAAAATTAGAAGCAAGGTATGATCTTTGTCGTAAGTTCTCCCTGCCAGATAAAAGGTATAGATACTCACATGATTGAATGACATCACAGAATGTAATATTTAGTTGAAATTATTTCAGTAAATGCGAAACGTAATGATCCTTGTATTATGATTGACTAACCTTGTTAAGGAAAATAGAAGTAACATCATATTTCTGGTTGATTCATAGTCCATTGCTAAAGTACTAATCTAAAAGAAATAAATAGGCTAAGAAAAATGTTATGAAAGATGTCAAGTAATAAGTGATTTCAAAATTTGCACAGAAGTATCCTGTAAATTCTACATTTTCGTTGTTGATATTCTATTTTTCTATCAAAGATTAATAAGTGCATTACCTATGAGCATCACTAAGTTAAAAGTATAATTTCATTAGTATGCTCCTAAGAAGTAAGTTGGTTTGAGTTAGCGAATTCATTTGAACATTTTCAATTTTGATAGATACTTAGTAATGAGAATACTTTGTTGTTACGACAGTTTCATGGAATGCTACATCAAAAAAATATAGCCTCATTTAAATGTTATAGAATGTAAATGAAGTTGTAGTTACACTTAGCGAAATAAAAATTGATTCTCAAATATCAATGTTAGAATATATATCATTTTACTTAGGTTTGTTTAGTACAAAGTACTTGTTGACTTTCTTTTATACAACCAATAGTGTGGAGTTGCCTAAGTAATTATTACCCTCAAGTATTGATAGCCAGAATAAATTTAACATACTAGGTTACCAATTATAGTTAAAGATATGAACGAATTCATGTGGCTGATGCGTTTCGATAATAATTTTCGAAAAATCATCATTTTATTACTTAAACCTAAACGGTATTTCATTTATAACTTCTTATCATTATTGAGTTTTAAGGATAAAATTGGGTATTAATATTTCCAAGCAATGTTCCTAATGGTTAAATTAAACCTTATTTTAGGAATGCGTTATGATAGACTCCTCTAGAGTAAGTTATATTTTCTAACAAGGATTAATGAGTATCTTGTTGATAGTTTGAAGAAAAGAATACTAATCTTGTTGACGGAGCATGGAAGCTTTAAAAAAAAAAAAAAAAAACTTTGGATGATAAGTCTCAATTCGAAGTGAATCTATATGTAACTAAATACTAACATGTTTTCAACAGGTTTGATCTCAGACTCACATTGAGGAAGTTGAAGAGTTTACATCGAAATAAAGTGAAGATGAGGCACAAGTAAATTGAGTGAGCATGCGTATAATGATATGGAACTAATGTGTCTAGTAGTTGAACAATTGAATCAAATAAATTTTTCTTTATACTAACATTTCAGGAAGGGATCTTAATATCGATTGATAATGTGATCAAGAAGGAACGTTGATTATAAAATCACTTATACAAATGAGTTGATCTGAATCGCTCAAAAAAAAGTAATGGATTACTTTCAGTGGTAAGACTTATGACTGATGATGTGGAAATATTTTCATATACTATTGTCATTATTATATCGCATATGGCTTACAAGAAATAATAAATGTTTGTTACCAAGAAATATTTCCTGGACTCAAATGAGAAGGTTTGAGGGGAAAAAGGATGATTTTCTGGACTCAGGCAGAGGGGACAACATCATGAACTCAATAACTAGCTTGTTCTTATGGGACAACTTACCCTTATTTGTGGTCATGTTCCCCACGGAAGTGGATCAGAGAAGGCGGGGTACTCGTTGAATGTTATACTGACCTAGAAGTTCTAGGAAAACTTTATATCCATCGAATTGAGCAGAGGAAGGGCTCACAATTTTTCCTTGTGTTCTTAGAACTGAGCACACAAGAAGTTCTCTGAGGAGTAACGTTTACTTGTCGTTTTTTGTATGCACACAATAAATTCGATGAGGAGGGGAGCTATGTTATGAGGTATATTGTAAGATTGTCATGCTTCGCAGAAGTATTCCTGATGATTTTGCAGAGGACTCATGTTATGTACACAAGTCTTCATGATTGCTAGGATACATAAGAGTTTTGTATGCAAGTCTCCATGATTGCTGAAGTACAAAGAGATTTGAAGATCACAAAGTTTTGTTGAGAGAATTGTTTTATGGTATAAACAAATGATAATGATTTGTCTTATAGCTAGATTATGAGATATATTTATGCATGAATAATATGAATGCTAAATACACAAATATTTCCTCAAGGAAGAGAAAGAATGATGAACATTTACTCATTTGAAAATTATACTCATGATATATGAAAGAACGTTGGAAGATCTTCTATGATCTGTGTAATGTGCATGATATAAGTGATAAGAGTTTGCGGAAAATCGGAAAAATGTGAAGACGACCAAAGCATAAGAATTTAAGTAAGCAAAAGATGGGAACGGATGCAAAAGGAAAACTGTTGAACACTGAGGATGGTGTTATATTTAAGGGGTGGAGTGTGTAACATCCCTCAGATTCGACCCTTATTGTTATTATAATTGTAAATATAATGATGATTGTATACAGGCCCTGGTGAGGAGCTCAAGTCCAAGGCCCCACCAGTGGACTTTGGGAGTATTGTTACTTTATTTTCCTCTTCATAAGTGTTGTGTTAGACCAGGAGATTTAAGTTTGACATATTTTAGACGACGGACACCTCGAAAATATTTAGAGTAAGTTTTACGGGTAAAAACCTACAAGTCATAAGTGTCGTCGTCAAAGGATGGGGAAGACAATTACTTGTCTTAATCTTTCAATAAGTTATAGAGCTTATGTATAGAGTTAGCATACAGATAACTTGGACTAAATAATCCCGAGTAAACCTAAGACAATTCATAACATTGAGACACCCAACCTCGATGAAACGAAATAGGTTAGACATCTTTCAAATACTACTTTTTATCTTATTAAAAATATCACTTCTAGGACACCACACACACACACACACACACACACACACACATATATAGATATATATATATATGTATATATATATATATATATGTGTGTGTGTGTGTGTGAAATCCTACAAAATAGTGGTGATAATGAATAACTGGAAATAATGCATACACAGGTATGTCAAGAATACATTTAATTATTGAAGTTACATGATAAAGAGCTTATATAGATTATAGTATAAATTACTATAATAATTATAAATACTTTTTAGGAAGGATAAAGGTGATTTTGCATATATTTATTTATTATATAGGATCCACCATACATATATGAAAGATGATACATATAATACATTATATAAATGCTATATATATAAGAGAAACCAAAATGAACTTGAGCTAAAACATTTGATGAGCATATATTGGATAATAAGAATTATTATAAATTATCCTCCGAAAAATGTAATAATATACATGATTTTATCCTAAAAATATGTGTGGATAAGATCCAACACATACATGAAAACAACTAAGAATAATTATAAGTTGGTAAACAAATCTAGGAATAAAATTATCTCCAAAAGAAATTTATGTTGTAAAAGGATTTATATTATGGTCATAAATATAAAGTTGTTTCTAACGTAAGGGTTTTGTAACTATAATGGAGTATAGGAGCATATCCTACCATCAAAACTCAACTGGAGAGACCGATAGTGGAGCTCGACACCGACCGAATCACACCACAATCTTTGCCACGTTTATCCCTTAAAGTGTTCATTAGTTATAAAGTTAACAGTTAAGGGGCATCCTCACTCCATTCTTGGCAACTTGTCCCTTTTTTTGAGCGGCCCTTACCTTTTTCCTTTCCACCTGTACCCACTCCGCCATTTTAAAATAGTGGTGTAGTTTTTAGTGGAGGTCTATCTCAGTAGAGGGGTATCTAAACTTATTTTAGACTGCCACCTGACAGGAATGGAGAAGGGAGACTACCACGCATCACTCTGGGTCGAAGGGAGACTCCTTTGTTAAAAGGGAGATCGTTTCCCAAAGGGTCGGCCCACTCCCTTCTGATGCAGAGTTTTTTGGATACGCTGCCATCATTATAAGGTTGCTATCGATGGGGGGGAAAGAAGAGAGTCAAGGACTGGCGGATCCTCTGACGATGAGGTATGGACCGCAGGAAGAGCGAGAAGTTCTGAGGTTAGAGTTTCCTTTTGTATCTAAGGTATGTAAACTCTGTGTCTGCAGTTAGTGACTCAGTTTAAAACGTTATGTTGTTGCAGTGCAAAATTTTTCAAATTGCTAGCTGTCATATTTGAGTGCATGCTGATAACGACACTTAAAATCCTTTTTTCTTTTGAAACACCTATTTTTCGCCTTTGAAAAATGTAAATCCCTATCATTCCTTATTCATATCTTGATCCTAATGGGAGACGTTACTACAATGGGCTAGATCAGCTCGAAAGAGCTTAAACCCTCCGTTACCTTAGGGTTGATGTTTTTTAGTAATTCGAACTCTATTTATATATTTTTTGTTATGTCAGAAATCGTTTTCAATTCATTTTGGTTGCGATTTGATATCTTTTTCTCTACTTTTGTTTTGGCGACTGTTCCATGAGAGCAGGTCCGAGTCTAGGTGCTATCCTTGCCTCATCGCCCTTAGTGCGCTAATTACGAAGTAAACGTTTTGTTTGTTGGTTTAAGAGTCTGCTTATAATATAGAAATTTTAGAAAAGGAAGGCCAAAGCTTGAAACCTCGGTGATTACCCTTAGGGTAAGATAGGAACGAGAACGTCCTGTAGTAGTATGTTTCAATTTTTGCTACATTTTCGTTCATAGGTTAAAATCTAGTACCAGTGTTGGAATGTTGAAGATTATAAATTAATTAATTCATCTCGACGTTATTTTTTTATTTTGTCATTAAAAACGAGGAAAACGTTACAACCATCAGGTTAATTTATGTTATGCTGCCATAAGAGCTCGGCGACCTCCCTGTGGAAGGATCGACCCGTGCTTAGTTAAATTTAGAGATCCCTTCCTTAAATTTTAAAATGGTTGGATCATAAAACTCTGTGTAAATCTGCCAGGAAATCGTCAACGAGTCAATCTGATCATAACCAAGGACGAGAATGTGATCATTAATTTTCACTCTTTTGGTTATTATCCTTTTTGCATATTTTGATCTTGAAAGTTATTAGTGAAGTTCCACGGGTTAAGTATATAATTATATATATAGAATATAGAGATAAAATATCTAGAATCGAAATTATAAACAATGTGAAAATCTAACTTTTAAAATCTATTATCCAATAGGGCATAGAAAGGGAAACCTCCTTTTTCGGTTTTCACTATGGGTAAAATTGAAATCATGAATTTCATTTTATTACAACTTGATTCTTAGAATAGTATATAGATCTTTTATAGTGTGAGGCCCTTGACAAAGCTAATTTAAAGCTATTATATTTTGGCACTTATCAATCTTAGTTTAGACAACTTGTAATGGAAAAGTTTGGGTCAATTATTGATATAAATAAACTTAAATATATGTTTTGGAATTGAGTGAATTCATGTTCAAAATTAATAAAAAGGGTTGATACTTTATTTAAATCATTAGATGAAAGTATAGGCATACGACAAGTTATCACTTGATATCATAACAAAAGGAGGTTGTCTTTATATAAGATAATATAACATTATATTGTTGAAAGGGTTTTTAAGTAGTAATTATAAATAGATTATGGATACGAAATAGGTGACAAAGGAGTATATTGTAAATATGATATTAATAATTAGGTTATGAACTTATATTTTGGTACCAAGTGACTTATGGAATGTATACAATATTTATAACTGGACATAAAAGTTATAAAATAGAAGGGAGTTATTCTTTTAGAATGTTGTAGGAAGGTATTCATTCACATCCATGCTTGGGATTGTTATATAAAGAAGCTCATCTCCTCAACGAAGGACAGGATATTTTGGAAAATGTTTCGCGTAAGGGAGTCTTGAAGAAAATAAGCCTTGCGACAACTGTGTCGCATAGAATGTAACCTTTCGCCATGTTTATTTTTTTTAATAAATATTACACACCCAACCTTTTGTGGACTAGCCCGTGTACACGTGAACCACGTTATCTCTTGTCTGTTGTGTTTTCCTATGGTGTTCCTCAATGTGTCTTTGTGTATGAGTAATTATTTCTTTACTTAAAAATGTTTAGGATTACTTTGATGTATACGATTCATTTAGAAGGTTGTTTTTTTATATGATGTATAATGCTAATATGTTCACCTTATGATTATGTTAATATTGTTGTCATTTAGGTCGTTCTCTTGGTATGATTAACTGATAAAAGAAGTACATGTTTCTTAAAAATGAATTAATATCTTGAAGAGCATTTTATTAATATAACGAATAATTGAATGAATTGTTTAAATGAAGTTTGGGGCTTAAATACAGTGGTCTTGTTTCTTGGTCTATATCCTCAGGAAGGAAAAGGGTTTTGGTAAAAATGAAACTATTGTTATTTAAATTTTTTTTTTAAGGTTGTATCTTGTGCACACATATGAAGAGCTAGTTGGTTCAAAAAGAAGAATCCATGTCTTGAATTTAGAAGAGTTATGTATGTTAAAACATAGTGAAGTTTTTGTGTTTTTCTGCGAGATTAAAGAAATGGTTGACATTTCAAGTTAAGAATTGGATTATAGTTGAAAGTAAAATGTCTCTCTTATTTGTGCAAATATGACGGAAGATAGTACCTATCGCACATAAATTACATTTAAAGGATCTTTTTCATTGATTATCATGAAGACATTTATAACAGAAATAAAAGTCGCAAAGTTGTTATTATTTGTAAGCTGTAATTAAAGTAAGTAAACCCACACTTTATATTTCTGCATAGAAATTATTGGTATTTAGACCACTTAGGAAAATTTTAAATTTTGATGAAATATGGGGTCGTGACAGTTAACCATGGTTGACTATGGTAGACAATGGTTAGATTTGGTTGACTTTGGTTGACCATGGCTTACTTTGGTTGACTTTTGGTTGAGCGTGGTTGACTTTGGTTGATTATGGTTGACTCTCGTTGACTATGGTGGACTTTGTTTGATTATTGTTAACCATGGTTGACTTTCATTGACCATGGTTCACAATCGTTGACGTTCGTTGACCATGGTTTAGTTTGGTTGACCATGGTTCACAATGGTTGATGTTTGTTGACCATGGTTTAATTTCGTTGACTTTGGTTGACCATGGTTGACAATGATTGCCTATGCTTGACCATGGTTGTTTATGGTTGACTTTGGTTGACAAATGGATGAATTTGGTTGAGTATGGTTGACCATGGTTAACTATGGTGGACCATCGTTCACCATTGTTGACTTTGGTTTACCTCGGCTGAGTTTAGTTTACAATTGTTAACTTTGGTGGACCATGCTTGACTTTGGTTGAATTTTGGTTGGCCATAGATAACTTTGGAAGACTATGGTTGACTATCGTTTACTTTGGTTGACTTTGGCTAGCTATGGTTGACTTCAAATAACCATGGTTAACTTTGGTAGACCATGGCTAACTATGGATGACTTTGGTTGACTTTTGTTAAGCATCGTTCACTTTGTTTGACCATGATTGACTATGGTTAACTTTGGTTTACAATGGTTGACTTTCGTTGACTTTCTTTGATCATGGTTTACTTTCGTTGATTATGGTTGAATTTGGATGATCATGGTTGACTTGGTTGACCATGGTTGGCTTTTGTTGATCATGGTTGACTTTGGATGACCATGGTTGATTCTGGTTGGCTATGTTTGACTTTGGATGACCATGGTTGACTTTCGATTGACCATGGTTGACTTTAGTTACCATGGTTAGCTATGGTTGACTTTAGTTACCATAGTTAGCTATGATTGACTTTTGGTTGAATTTGGTTGACTATTATTGACATTGGTTGTCCATGGTTGACTTTTGGTTGGCCATGGTTGAGAGTTATCTTTAGGTTTCTTTAGATTGTTTAGTATTAAAATGAAAATCACTTTTAGCATTCTAAATGAGGAAATCTTTCGTTCTACCAACAATGGTGATATCAATGATCGATATTCCCTTCTTTGCATAGTACTTCCATTCTGCCGAGGTGTTGTAATCCTTATGCCTTCCATAAATTTTCACAGTGTTTCCAATTGCATCTACGCTCCTTTCCTGTATAAATCTCTGTTGGCACCTCAACAACCCACCTAAACTTCCAAGGATTCTTATGATATGTTAGGGGCTCCCATTCCAAAATTTTGTAAATAATATTGTGTTCTTCTAAATTGTTTGCATTGCTCTATTTTTTGTTCTATGTTTGACTCCTTGGATTATCGTTTATGACGTGATTTGGTGGTTTCCTTGATTTGAAGAGATGATTCAACGTTTAATCTCTTGATTCTATAACTCCACTCTCATAAGATTATGATTTGGTTGTTTGAGTGTCATTTGCATTTTTGGGGGCTTCTTGGTTGCTTAACGACATTTGCATGTTCTTCATTGAGCTTATTCAAGTTCATTTCATGTTTTGGATTGCTTAAATTGGATTGAATTAATGTTTCAGCAGTGCCATCAAGATTTTAAGTTTTCAAAACATAAATGAAATTATGAGTACTCTCGTGGATCAACATTATTTTATTTTCCTATTATGATCATAAATTTATACTTTTGCTAAAATACCAAATGGTTTAATTCATTTAACTTCTTAATTAGTTCAATTTATGTCTTGGAAGTAAGTCTTCAAAATATATATTTTGAATATTACAAAAGAGTTGATATTTTTTATTTGAGTAAAAATATTTTTTTTTAATGAAGTTTTATTTCTTTTTATTTTTTTCTCTTTTTGAAAACAAATTTGATTATTATGAGAAAACAAATTATTTTAAATTTTATTTTAAGATTTATTAAATTTAACTAAGTTTACTTTTGGTTTTACCATTTAATTTATATTTCCAATACATTTTCATACTATGTGATGCTAAAACTCATTATTATATTTTAATAGAAAATAACTTTAACATACTCTATAAAAAAAAAGATTATATTAAAAAGGAAATCATCATTAATTTTTATAATTAACACTTATTTGAAATTCAATTGTCTCCTCACAATTCTTCCTAATATATTGAATACATTAAATTTGCTCTCATCCTATCTACATTGATTTTGAGATTTAAAATTTTAAAAAGATTTTTACATGGAATTTTATAACATTATGTGAGACCTAATATACATCTAGATCTTATCTTTCAAGAATCGTGGTTAATAACTATAAAAGCACAAAGATTTGATTGTATAAGATTATGTCTTTATATTATTTTAAAAGGGAGAAATATGCCACCTAGCAAATAAAGTCATAACTTTGGAATTATTTCCATTAACTAAAAAATCAATGGATAAAATGCCAACCTGCATACCAACGAAATTTTCTTTTTCATGGATAGTGGTTAATGTTTTCTTCTTTTAATTGACTTGTCGTTTCTCTTGATATGCAGGAAAATTAATCCGTGTTCAGTATCGTGAAGTTCGTTGCCACATTCAATATTCATGTTGTGGTTAATGACATGAATTCATTCATTCAACGAAGACTTTCGATCAACATTACCTCTACTACGTGTTTGGATGACCTGCTTCTCAAAAACATCACTGGACTTCAAGGAGCAGAGATACACGCAAAAGAAAATATGTAGATTGTTACACAAAATGATGAAATTATTTGCCAACCTTGAGCACGCCAAGGAATGAATAGCGGTGCACCTGAAGAAGTCAGAACGAATTTCCGTGATGTGTTGTTATTCTCCTAGCACTCCGAACCATAAAATCGCCGAATCATAAAATCCATCGCTGAATCATAAAATCATGGATTTGATACATAAATTCACAGAGTTATTAATATGACTCCACCGATGTGTTGAGTAGATACCTCGTCGCTCTGTCATGTTATCACATCGCATAGAAAAAAAATGGAATGCTAAGGAGAACCATTGTCTCATATAAATGGTAGAAGTTAAGAATCTAACGTTACAAAGTAATAAGTGGCAACATGTGGGAGCCAGAAAAGGAGATAATTGAGCAGTTGATATTTGCTGGTAACAAGATCATATTTCCATCCAAAGATCGCGTCGTGAAAATATTGAAACTCGCCTGATAATGAAGAAGATCAAAACTTAGATACTAAATTCCTCAAGATTTCACCAGATAGAAAAAGAGAAGCCACATCATCAGATCAATAGATGAAGCATAGATCACTGAGTTCCTTGGACCATGAAACAAACCTCCAGGAAATATGTGACGGAGAATCCATGTGACAGGAATCTCGAATTTCCATACGGCTGAGATTGCAAAGTATTCCATCATTTATTTTGTTTTGATTTTAGTTTAAATTTGGTTTCATTATGTTGAAGTTTTATTTACATATTATTTGGATTTGTAATATATTTGTTTTTGTCAAGATTGCCATATTATAAATTCCACACATATTTGTTTTCTTTTGTCCAGATTGCCATATTATAAATTCCACATATATATAAGAAAAATATTTAATATATCCATCATATATAAATGCTTTACCAGAAATATAACAGAGTATGATATTTAGATGAAATATATCTATGAAGTATTCCCAATAGTGTTCAACACTGCAGATGCAGAACACCAGGTAAAGGTTGCAGCAACACCAGGTGAAGATTGCAGCCAGGGCTATGGTGATTTCTGTATGGTATACAAAATTTCAATAAGAGCCCTTAATGAAATCACTATTCCATAATTTGGTTATGGAGATAATTACATTCTCACTGACTTAACACTGTGTGAAAGACAATAAGGGGCCATAACAGTATGATGGCTCAGTACAATTATTATATTATGAATTTGTAACAAACTATGCCGATGCCGCTGTATTTATAGCTGCCTCTGATCTTGCTCATATCTGCATGTCCTTCTTCTTTCCCCAGAGCAGTGTATAGAGACCCGCCACAACCAAAACTCCTCCTATGGCATTGCAGGGGCCATAAAACTATTCATGTCACAACACATAACCTAATCCTGATCCTGGCCATATGTGAGATTCCCATCTTCCTGTGCGCCTGTAGAATGTAACAGCAGGAAACTGTGAACTCCTAGAGCGTGGGCCGCGTCCGCTCTTTTTAGGCTGTGTACCCTCCTTTACCGTTGGTGTCCTGAATGATTCCGCTTGACGAAATGCAAGCCCCTCCCAGTGAGCCCGTGGGAGCTGAGGTCGCCCGGGGATCATCACCTGAGACTCGAACTCTTGACCAACAGGGAAAAACTGTCGAGTTATTCTGTTCGGACATCCTGATCCTCCATTGCTAACCTCATTACTTGTCTCGGTGAAATTGATTTTCATAATATTACTGAAATAAAACCCAAAGAGCTTAGCAGGTTGAACTTGGACTTCAGATCACGGGCCACTGACGTTCTCCTCTTCACATCTTGCATCCATCTCTGCGTGTTCAGAGAGACAAGCCTGGCCCATGGAGTACTCCTCACAATCAACAGACAGCCCAGTATTGGCAATCGCCATCCTTCCATCGCAGGCAACGGCGTCCTTCTGCAATAATATGGACAGGGCCATAGAGATATAAATCACAATATGTAATAAGAGTAATACATATTGTATAATAACAGTAATACCGATTGTTGGGACTACATAAAACTCATAAAAACGAATTCCCATTCATAAAAACATTCAAAAGCATTCATAAAATAACCATTTCTGCACCTTAAAGCTGATATTCCTGGTTCTACCAGCACTGTGACAGAAGCACTGTGGTATGTACGCAGCTGCTGTCCCTTTGGGTCGAGGTCACTCGCTCTGTTGTGCCATTCAATCACTGTGAATTCTTTCCCAGCACCTTGAAATGTAATATAGGGCTTTGTTGCACGCACTATCACTTTCCCCCTGCACAACAAAAATGAGCATACACTTGTTTTACGAATGTTTAACCTAATAACTAATTTAATTTCTCAATAGAAATATTCAAGATTTGGTCATGGTTGAACGATTAACCTCCACGATTGAACCTAAACGATCTACCTTTCTTGCCCCACTTGGAAAGAATTCCATTCAGAAAAAAGAAAAAAAAACATTGGGTTAGTAATCCACGCACAACAAATCCCAGCCGTTTAATATGTGTGTTAGACGAATTTCTTTGGAGATATATGCCCGATGAGTAAATATCCACCACCCATCCATCCTTAATTAGGGATTAAAAGGCTCCAGTGGCCTTCTACTACAATTCAAAAATTAACTTTCTACCAGTTTCTTTGCCGGTTTTATATTCTTCACAACAACAATTCTTCATATTGGACGGTTTCATCATGAACTATGGAAAACTCTTTTTCAACTTCTTCTCTTTCCTCAACTACTGATTGAACTCTTCACAAATTCTCCTTAGGGTTCACAACTCATTTACGGCTTTCCTTCAACCATTTCTTCAACAACAATTTTAGTGTGCGATTTGATGGACAATAGCTCTTAAAACTCTTAGTGAACCAACATTTCACTTCCCCTGGGCTAGCAACTCTGTCTTCAACTGACAAGATTAAGACATGGGCTATCAATTCTGTTTTCAACTGACAAGATTAAGACAGACTTCTTCAAGTCATAGGTTTTTTTATTATTGAAACTGACTTTGACTTAGCTTCTAGCAGTGGCTTTAGCCAACCAGCTTACTCATCACAAGCTGATCTCAAAGCACAACTCCCTTTTTCTTCCTTTTTTCTTTAGAGTGGAGAATCTACTCTCTCCTCTCCTATTTTTAAAGCTTTGGAGTGGAGAATCTACTCTCCTCTCCTATTTCTAAAGAGTCTTGATGCCTGCTTTCTTGCTGAAGATTAATACCTGGAATCTTGTTCCCATATCTAGGAGGAGGCTTCAATTCACTTCCTACTTGCAGAGTTAACCTGTTATGATACCATGGCAAAATTTATAGAGCAAGAAGTAAAGAATATAAACATCATAGTACATGGAGAATTCCATGCTCTTCTACATTCAAAATAGATTAAAATTTAGTTGCATCACTTACATTAACCTAATTAATCCCTAACTAACACTTCACTTCACATAGGATTAACTAAAATGAGGAGATTACATTAAGTAAGAATTGATCCCCCAAGGGGTCATAGTATAAGAGGGTATGGTTAAAAATCCCGACCCAGTAGAAGGCCCCTACCTTTTGATAGGATTTGTAGACCTAATGCAAGGGCAAACACCTACGATCCCAAGCACAAAGACAAGTCACAGCCGCTAGGCTAGGTTAAGCAAGAGAGATAATTTCCTACTGCCCCAGCCTTGAGCAATATATAAGTCCCCAAAATGCCTTCCTTAAATGATTCAAGGTGACCTTTTATATTTTGTGTCTCCCCAAAGGTTTGTTGGGATGGATTAATGGGTTCGCATGAGTGTAGCATAGTTACAATATAAATAACCCATGTGAGGAAGGCAACTTATTGTTCAAAGGCAACAAGTTGATCTTAGATAGAAGCAATGCAGCTCTATCGGTATAGATTGAATGGCATTCCCTTCTATCCTTGAGAACCTTAGTGAGGGAGTTTGGGTAGTTATAACAATAAATCTAAGGATAGTTCAAAAATGAGTGTTGCAAACCTTGTCAAATGTGAAGGTCTGATCTATTTGCATGCTCGCTAAACAGATAAACAATAACTTATTGTCTCCGTTCGTTACAAAATATCACTTGGGAAATTTACCTCATTGAACTACTTCGAATAAAAGATACATGTCTAATTTAAAACCTTAATCCAGAATTTTCTCATGGGCATTCTTATTAACAAATAACTTAAAACAGTTCAATTGCATATAAGTAGTGATCCATTTCATTGAACTACCTGAAATATGGGCAAATAATAGTATTAGACTTTTGGGTTAATATGTATTTCATCATCCAACTCTCATCATCCATCTCAAGAGAAGAAATAAAGCAATTCTCTCACAACATTATCCAATTAAATATGAATTATACAGACCATAAATCAAATACATCTCAACATAACAAATAAAACAATATTTTCAACACATTGTCCAATTAAATATGAACAATACAGAAGCAAGCAAATGAACAATCCACCTCACCTTAATAGAACAAATAAAACAATACTTTCAGCACATTGTCCAATCAAATATGAACAACACATACCATAAAGCAAATGAATAGTCCATCCCATCTCAACATAACAAATAAAACAATACTTTAGCACATTGTCCAATTAAATATGAACGATATTGACCATAAAGCAAATGAATAGTCTTTCTTATTTCAAGAGAAGAAATAAAACAATACTTTCATCACATTATCCAATAAAATATGAACAATATAGACTAGATGAAGAGTCCATATCATTTCAAAGCAAGATAAACAATCCATCTCATCTCAACATAACAAATAAAACATAAATTCAACACATTATCCAACTGCATATGAACATTACAAACCAAAAAGCAAATGAACAATCCATCTCATCTCAACACAACAAATAAAACAATACTTTCCGTATATTATCCAATTGAAAATAAACATTGTAGACTAGAAATCAAATTAATGGTCCATCTCATCTCAACAAAACAAATAAAAAATACTTTCAACATATTATACAATTGAATATGAATATGAACCTTACAAACCATAAAGCAAATGAACAGTGCATCACATCTCAATAGAACAAATAAAAGAATACTTCCAACACATTATCTAATGGAATATCAACATTATAGAATATAAAAAAAATGAATAGACTATCTCATCTCAGCTAAACAAACAAAACGATACTTTTAACAAATTCACATTTGGTCAAAAGATATTGGATAGCCTACCATACAAAGAGTTGTAGCATAATAGTTTCAATTAGATTTCAAACTTAAAAGAGTTTCTATTAAATTTCAAACCTAAACGTGTAAAAATAAATATGAACAATATAGACAATAATCAAATGAGCAGTCCATCTAATCTCAACATAACAAATAAAACAATACTTTCCACACATTGTCCAATTGAATATGAATACCACAGACTATAAAACAAATGGATAGATCATCTCAACATAACAAATAAAACAATACTTTCAGCACATTATTCAATTAAATATGAACACTACAGACAAAGTCAGTCTCATCTCATCTCATCTCATCTCAACTCAACAGAACAACCATACCTTCAACACATTATCGAATTGAATATGAACATTACAGACCAGAAAGTAAATGAACAATCCATCTCATCTTAACATAACAAAGAAAACAATAATTTTAACACATGATACAATTGAATATGAATATTACAGACCATAAAGCAAATGAGTAGTCCATCTCATCTCAACATATCAAATAAAACAATAATTTCAACACATTATCCAATTCAATGTGAACATTACAAACCAGTAAGCAAATAAACATTCAAACTCATCTCAACATAGCATATAAAACAATACTTTCAACACATTATCTAATTGACTATGAACATTACAAACAAGAAAGCAAATAAACAGTCTATCTCATCTCAACAGAAAAAATAAAACATTACATACCAGAAAGCAAAGGAAGAGTCCATCTCATCTCAATTGAACAAATAAAACAATACTTTCAACACATATACATTAGGTCAAAAGAGACTAGATAACCTTGATAGAAAGAGTTGTACCATAATAGTTTCAATTATATTTAGATCCTAAATATGTAAAAATAAATACCTAACACAATAGTCTTGAAATTTATCCAATAAATTAAAAAAAAACAAAAACAGAAGGACTGCAATGTCCTTAGATTTGTATATGAACTAAACATCTAACCTACAAGATGCAATATTGACCATTGCTCCTTCCTTAGATTTGTATATGAACTAAACATCTAACCTACAAGATGCAATATTGACCATTGCTCCTTCCTTAACAATAGGTGTAAAATGCAAAGTTGATGAAAAATGTCTGGATGAGTTGGAGACAAAAGTCCAGGTAGGAAGACAATAAGAATACCTGCCATTAAAAAATAGAAGATATTAAAAACTGGAAAAAAATTCTATACAACTCTCCCAATTCACATGCATCAGAAAATATCTCCTTAACTCGTTAAAACTCTCGCAATATATTTAAAATTTAGGATTTTATGGTCAAACCTTACCAAAATCGATGAGGAGATAGCTGCATTATTAGTAATATACTAAGACTGAGAGCAAGCTATAAACTGCCGCTAGAATTCAAGGTCTCCAATCCGAACGGCGTCTTTAATTGCACTATGAATTATTACAAGTATTAATTTATAAGTATATTAATTTATATAGACCTAAATGAGTTAAAAAAAAATAAAAATACCCAAACATTCAATGATATAAGAAAGTACCAACCTGTTTAGCTGCTGCCATATTACTGTTCAAGGTTCAGGGTATATATCTTAATATATCTACTTGTCCGCTGTCTCGTTCCAAATACTCCTTATCGATCAAGGCTTCAATTCGCTTCTTAATTTCTTCAATTTCTGGGTTGAATGTCCTTCCAACTCGCTGGGCGCATTCAGTCACCAGATCTTTATAACTTAAAACTTTATGTTCTTTCATAATGCGCACAATTGATGCATCAATAGCATAATGTCTATCAAAACATCTATCCCTACAAATATACTCAGTACCATTTGTCTTCTCATCCAGCAATGGCATTGGTTTCGGAATTTTTACCTTCCCTGTTCTATCTGTAAAATTAAAATTGATTTCGAAATAATCAGTTGTACCTATAGTGGTTGTATCTGGATTCTTAAGAAGAATTTTGTACTTGTCACAGGCCAGGGAATATAACAGTCCGACGGCTTCTTCGTCAGACAAATTCAAGTGAGTCCTGACGTCCGAATAGCTCAACTTTTCTGAAGCATTGAACAACAATAATATTGCTGCTTGGTTAGTTGTTGCTATAATTTCTATAGGCCCTGCACCAAACTTACCAGTTATATTACAGGTTCCCAAGGAATATATCCATGTAAGTTTTCTAGGTTTGGCTTCTGTGGAATAAAAATCTTTGAACACTTCCACACATCTAACCATCTCTGCAGGTAGATTAATCTCAGAACTCTTGTATGTTGGCCAAATTCCGGTTCTCAAAACAGTTACATTAAACTCTATTCCAAGATGGATATTTTTATTATCATGAAGATATACTTGGAATCCACTCTGGCTTTGCAGTGATCTTCTCAAATCTTCAAGCATGTCCCCCATCTTCAATGTCAATTGGCCATCAGTACATTTCTGCATCAACTTTGACAATGTGCTCTGCTCAATTGACAATGTGCTCTGCTCAAGATCAACATTTTCACTTCTGTCGATCAGAACTCTACGAGTGAGTTTTTCTCTGTACAAATCAGCAAACATATATTTATCACTGAGATACTCTACAAATTCCACCACATTTTTAATTATATTATCACGAATTATGTTAGAGCCATCATTTTCAAGTACACTATCACATAATGTAGCAAGCCATTCTGCACTAGTAGTTCCTCCAATTACTTTATTGCAGGACAACTCAAATGCTTCTCTTAATGCGCTGGAAAAAATAGTTTTGCGCTGAAAAAGATCTGCAGCATATTTCACATGCTTATCACGTAACTCTATAACCTTCCCCACAAATGAAGCCACTTCTTGCAGCAATATAATTTTATCCAATCTTTGTGAGTCATGCAGCATCACAGCATCTTCAGCCTGTTTAACAAGTGGAGTTACTTCACCAATAACATACTGCTTAAAAATATCTCCAATTGACTCCCATCCATTAGGTATCCTATCAAAGAGCCCGTGCATCATCAAAATATCGTCCTTCCTGTGGTCCCTGAGCAAAGCAAGGCAGCCTGAATGCTGATTCTCCAGAAAATGTGTCATATAACAGGAAAGGAGTCCATTTTCTACTTTGTCTAATACCTTCTGCTCGCTCCTCCCATGCAAATACCTGGCAACTCTGTCTCTTTCGCTTATCAGACATTCTTCAACCTTTGACATGTAGTCAGCATAGGAATGTTCTAAAATCCATGAAGCAGCCTCCCGAGAATAGTAAGCTCCGGTATGTTCCAACATGGCCACTTCAAAATCATTCGTATAGAAATCCATGTCAACCTCCACAAAAATGGCCACAACATCTTTCAACAGAGTGCCATTAGTTTGCACTCCTTCACGCTCTCGATCAATAAGAGCAATCACTGCATCCTTCACATTGACTCGCATTACGCGAAAGACCATGTCTCGGAAGTACATGATTCCCACTTCTCTAAGTGAAGGAAGGGAGCGTCTGACAGTAAAATAGCAATCCAAATATTGAAAGAAGAGATTCATCCGACGCAGCATGGCTTTGTGAATCTTCCAGCGTTTGACCAGCTCTCTCAACATCGACTGATCATCAATCTGTTCATCCCTTAAAGCCGGTAAAACCATTGAATTGATGTACTCTCTGATGCAATCCGTAGATCTGGCATAGATAATTTGCTCTTTATCCTCATGCAATCCGTAGATCTGGCACATGTTGTGGACAATAGTATAAACAACCGAGCACAGGTCCGCAGTCATCGGACAGTTGAGATCTCCCACTTCCAACATGCGTCTTAACTGCAGAATAGCTTTATGAATTAAAGCCCAACCTTCTTCCACCTCAATGTTGGCCTTTTTTGCGATAGCCAGTCCTTCTTCCAGGTTTAAGATATTGCCATCGTTCATTGTCCTTTTTTCAACTAAACCCAACTGTTTCTGTAAAAAGTAAAACTTCGAACACTCCAGGGAGCAGCCCGCAACACAGAACAACACACAGAACAGCCCGCAGCCCGCAACACAGAACAACCCGCAGCCAGCAACACAGACCAACACACAGAACGCTTTTTGATAAATTCTTGAACCAATTTATGTATTTATACTGATTACTACTTAACGAATTTCAAGGGTTTTGGGGGTGTTTTTGAAATTTAGTTGGAATTATGGAGAATTTTAGGGACAGGAGTTAATATTTTATGTGGTAGTGAGTTTAAAAAAAAAAACTAACGGCTAGTTATTTTTTAAATATAACGTGTGCTTTGACCCAAGTTTTGAGAGAATTCACATCATATTTTACATTAATTAAAAATATATATATATATTTTTAATTAATTGATTATTAAATTAAAATTAAGCCGTAGTAATGGGAAATTATTAATTTTAATTAGGTAAAAGTATTAATTATATCTATTTAGATTTTGAAAAAATATTAATTTTCATATATATATATATATATTTTAATAAATTATATTTTTGATAATATAATTATATTTTTAACTAAATAATTATATTATTTGAAATGAGAATTAAAACCAAAAAAATACCATACAAAATGTATTTTCATTATTATTTTTTTTGCACGAATCTTCCTATCTTGCACGAGTGACTTGTGGTCTAATAAATCGTGACCCACGAGCATCTAAGCCATCAAAATCACCCGGGGATTGCACCCACGCTAGACCACACCAACCCTTAGCATTTGACAATAGAGTTATACTTTTGACTAAATAATTATATGATTTGAAATGAGAATTGAAGCCAAAAAAGAACAATATAAAATATATTTTCATTCAAATTTTTATTTTTTTTCCCACGATTCTCCCTACCTTGCATGAGTGGCCTTTGGTGTAATAAATTGTGGCCCACGGGTATCTAAGCCGTCAAAATAAACTGGGGATTGCAACCAACCTAGACAACACCAACCCTTAGCATGACTAGAATTTTTTGGTGTCTCCTCCCACCACAACAGAGTTTCGAACCTTGCAACACCTAACAAACAAAACCCCTCGAATACCATGGTAGTGGAACTTGACTTATTTCTGTCAAAAAATTCAAAATCATATTCCACATTAATTAAAAACATATAATTTCTTTATAGTTAAAAAATAAAATATGAATAAACAAATTTAAATGTTTATAATTGTAATACATTAAAATTTATATTTAATATTTAATGAAAGACGTTAAATTGTTTTATAGTTAGTGAAATATTCACTCATTTATTATGCATATAAATTTAGTGGGTTTCTTATAATTTTCCACCTAGAATGGTTGAAATGCAGATATACATTGTTGAAATTGCAAAATTGGGTGCCTAAGGCTTTTGGAGGACGTTGTATCCATTTCTGCAATAAAAAAGTTGCAATTTGAACAACGAAAAATTTACGATTTTAACAAAGATTTATGGCCAAATTACTTCAAAAATGACCGAGATAGTCCAAAACGTAGAACAGTTAACCAATTCCTTAATCAAATAACTATCGATTATGATGCCTTGGTGTTTTAAATAACAATATTCCCCCAAAAGAAGTTATAACTAATCTATAGAAAATATGAGTTTATTTTAATTTTAAACTAATTCCAAATGATGTATATTGAACTTATTTTCCCTCGTCTAGAAGAAAAAAGACCCGTAAGGGTCCACAACATGTCACTTGGTGTGGGGTCAATCTCTCTGCTCATTATACGTTGAAGTGAATAAAATTGTTAACACAAAAAAATTGACCACACACCAAATGACATGTTGTGGACCCTTATTTCCAAACAATAATCCCATTTGTGCATAAAAACCCAAAAAACCCATTTCTCCTAAGTTCTAAACCCCCTTTGGACAACCTCCACCAAAATAGGGAATCTCCGCTAAAAATGAGGTGTCCACCAAAATAAGGGGGTTGTCTCGACAAATACACAGTCCCACCTCAATTCAAAATTTACCAGCAGTCAAATTCAAAAAGGGAAAACCGCAAGTGGTTATAGGGTTACAAAACCCTAAACCACAACATATATGTAATAACCCCCCCCCCCCCCGTTTGATAGAAATGATTTGATACCTACCATTTCGAAGCTCTCCCATCTTTGATACCATTTTTACCATCCTCCATTATTCCAATCACACACACCTCCACCATCAATATCCCACTTTGCAATTCCCCTTGGCGGGTTGAGCACCCTTGGCTCCCTCCTACCATTCGGGTTGATATACTATATCTCCTTGAGATCGATGGCCATTCAAAGGACGGAACCATCAACGAAGGATTCCTAGATTCTCGGCCACAAGGGCCCATATGCCTAGAGAGGTAACTCTATCCATGTAAATCCATTTATTATAAATAATAAATAATTATTCTTTTGTACACATGGTTTATTGATGTGAATGGAAGGAATTTATTGTGTGTGCTTTGGTTTTCATTGCAGTAGATGTTTTACCAATCATATTTACGATTGAGTTTTTGCATGTTAGTATTTGTATTCACGGATCATAATCCATTCTACCTTAGGTTATATTCCCATTTGTATAGTTTAGTTCTCAGTTTATCGCTCTTTACCCAAATTTACTGCACATCCTTCACACATAGAGCCGCGAGAGATATCATCTTGCATGCTCTCTACCTCGGCTTCCTCAAGCTCGTATATCGCCCATTTTCACCTGTCGGAGTGAAAAAGCACATACAACAGAACTAGCGACCATACTAGGTCGATCCCTATAGATTTGTGGTTAATTTTTTTTATCTTTGTTTGAATGTGTTTTATTGTATATTTTTTTCTTGTTAGATCTCTTAGTTAAAGTGTTTATGAGTATTGTTAGTCCCCTAGTTGAACTCTGGCCTGCAAAACTAGCATACTCCAATCCTCAGACCCCTTGCAAAGCCTTTTTTTTAGTTGTCTTTCAATTTTTTCAAACCCAGTTCTCGAGTGGCAGTTGTCTATGAGTTAAGTGCGCCCTAGGGTGCCCTTTTTTCCTAGTTAAGAGCGCTCCTTCCCCCACAAAAGGTGCGCTCCAGACCCGTACCTCTCTGTTTTTGTTGTACTCATGTTTTTTCATAGTGTGCACCCCACAATGCCTCTGTCCTTCAGGAAAAAGCACTTTGAGACTGACATTTAATCCTCTAATCCCTCCCGCAGGGGTGTAGCTCAACTGATGTTTCGCTTGATATGAAGGAAATGTTGTAAATGGAGGTCACGAGTTCAAATCACCCCAGCTTATCCGTGCTCCATGCTTGCGGGCTGTGTGGGTGCACCTAGGGGTATAGTGGTAGTGGACGGGATTGGATCCCTGGACCCCGTGTCACACGAGTACCAACCCCTTCCCAGTTGCTGATTCCCCTAGTTTAAAAAACAAAAACCTCTAAGCCCTTTATTTCTCCCATTTCAAGATTTGGATTGACTGTTTGGTTGCATATTTGACTTATTGCAGCATGGTTTTTACTATCTCTGCTTGTTCATTTCAGCATGATCAGTCTCTCTTATTGATTCCTAGCAGTATATTTCAGTTTGAAATAAAATAATTTCAATTCAATTTGTTTCAAGTTATTAGTACTCTTCATTTCTTGCTCATCTAACATAGTTATACACACCACTTGTGCACCCAATCACACCCTAAAGATCAAAGTGAGACCAAATTTTTTAACTTAACAAAAATATAACCCCACTTGGGGACCAAAAATAATCTTATAGCTAGGTACGGCACTAGGAGTAGGCGTCCAAATAACCCTCATTTTCCACTTTACACATGAAACTTAGCAGTTCTCTATTTGGGAGCCAAAATCCCCTAGTACGTTTTGGCATGGTTAAAGGATGATTTGTCGGAAAGGCCTCTCCCTTAGGAGGAAAAGTCATGAGATTGGTTCCAGAAGGCTAAGTGGAATGCCGCTCTCCACTTAGTTCTAAAGGACACCTGATCGTAATCCTCACTACATTACCAGGACTCCATACGAGGGGTATAACAACCAAAGGGATGAAACGACGAATTCTCTTTCTGGATGTGTCATGAACGGGGTAGCCTACTTGTCGTTCTTCTAGGGATTTTTTACCTGGGATCCCTCTCAGTATAGGGATATCCCTCATCCATTCAATTCTCCATTCTGTATTCTCTAACTGCAGATTTCATCACCCTGCAGGGGATACGATTTGCGTGAGATTCCATATCTTTTAGTTAGGTCTTTGCATGCTCTGATACCCCTCAGGTTAGTGAGTATTTTTCATTTTTAGGTAGTTCTTATTGTTGGAATTTTGGCTACTCCTTGCCACTCTTCTGCTGTGACACGCGATCGCAATAGAGTTTTAAAGTTTGTGGTTGTCCTAAGCACCACATTGTTGAAAGATCTCCTTCTACACACATGGAGGAAGTTGCAATTTTGAGCACTTTTATTTAATGTCCTCTACACTCACGACACCAGTCATCATTGATGCCCTGAGATACTCTCATAGACTATGGGGGAAGTCCCCACAACACGGTCCATTAGACCCCAGTCGTCACGCTACCTTGAGGCACACATTTTCATCATCGGATATTCATCCCAACACACCTTATTTCAAATATGATTCTAAATTAGACTAACACATACCTACAACACTATCTAGCCCCATGGTCAGCATGAAACCCAACCTGTTCTATGGAGGAATTGTTGGTGGCGGACACCGTAGCAGACCTATCGCCACTACATCATCTATCACGACCGTGGGATCCACGGGACCCTATATCCCTGCTTCCACAGGACCTACCCCTGGAACCACTGTGTATCCAACCACTCCATCCATACCCATAGGTAGAGGTCTCGTCCCGACAACCACAACGCCCCCTGTTACTGGCACGACCCTTGGGAGCACCACCAATTCCTTTCAGATCCCTCCCCCCATATAGGTAGTTTGATTCGGATTTATGTGGGAACGAAATGAAAGAGCGGATACAGAATCAAATACAAAGATATATTGCAAATAACATAGTGATACAGTAAACACACATTCTATTAAATAGGGAAAATAGAACAGACTGTAAATAGAATAGCTAGAATAGTGGTAGCTATCTCTGAGAAGAGATGTGGCCGCTATGCTCATTTGTGCCAAGATGATTACAAAGAGAGGCCGAAAGGGCCTATTTATGATAATAATGAGGGAAAGAATCCCAAACATCCAAAAACCTAACCCTAGAACATGAGCCGTCATAAAGTTTGTGGCCCCAAGGGGGTTAGTTGAACACTGAACTTCCTGGGGTCAGAAGTTTTGCATACGATCTCCATTTGGGGTGCTCGATAGCCCGTTGGAAAGGTATATCCGAGTTTTACAACTTTCAAATGGAGTTAAATGTAATATATTGGCAACCATTTGGCCCCCCAAATCACCAAAAAAGGTCGTTTGGTTCCTCAAAATGGACCCGAAAGTTTAGGACCCGAAAAACCATAGAAACATTACTAGAAAATTGGAAAAATGGGAAACTGTTTTGAGCCAGTGGAATAGGTGGGTGGCCACCGATATCCATCTGGATCAATCCTCCCCCCTTAGGAAGCAATGCTCTCCATTACGTCAAATCCCTTATCATATGTCGAGCTGTGTGTCGAGTTGAGCTCCTGGTGCGACATTTCCTAAAGTGGAAAGGTTGCCTTAGTTTAACATCTTCAGAGGGCTATAATTGTTGTTGAATAGTTTTGGTTGTTGTCGTATCCTTGGTCTGCACCAGTGTGGATGGTTTCTTTTTGTAGGAGCACCTTGAATGCGTGGCTTTGCACTGTAGAGGTACCCGAATAGGCGATGCTGCACTAACCTTGTGTTCTTGTTTCTGCTGAGTAGAAGGATAATGTGCACAGGTTGTGGATGTCTCTGCGATTTGATGTTCTTCTTCAGCAACAATTTTCAATAGGGAAAATTTCCCAGTGTGGGAGATTATCTTCCTTCCCTTCTTGGTTGGGGTAGGTGCAACTATCTCTGGTATCCGATAGAGTTGTCCTCCCAAAGTGACAGTGACACTGCGAGGTCGTGATTCATATAGAGCATGACGCTTCCACATATATGGCTGTCCTAAAAGAACATCACATACTTCAGGTGGGGCCACATCACACAATACCTCATCTTTGAAGGGCTTGATGCCATATGGTAGGCGACATTGGTGATTGACGCGGATCCCTCATCCTTGGCTTAGCCATCCAATGGTGTATGGTTGTGGGTGTGGTGTTATTGGTAGCTCCAATTTCTTGATCACTTGTGCTGATATCAGGTTCTTTTGGATGCCTCTGTCCACAACAAAGTGTAGGGAATACCCTTCACCCACATCTGTTAGTGGAAAAGGTGCTCCTCGGCATACGACTCTTCAGGTTCCTCTGGTTGAATCTGTGTGGTGGCAACAACGCCACTGGGTTCTGCACCAATGATCTGCTCCCCTTTCCGCGCGACTGTGAAATTGGGTTCTAAGTCAGAAAGGGTAAAGATAAGTATTTTTCAAACATCGCTTTTCCTTTACAAAATTAGAAGCAAGGTATGATCTTTGTCGTAAGTTCTCCCTGCCAGATAAAAGGTATAGATACTCACATGATTGAATGACATCACAGAATGTAATATTTAGTTGAAATTATTTCAGTAAATGCGAAACGTAATGATCCTTGTATTATGATTGACTAACCTTGTTAAGGAAAATAGAAGTAACATCATATTTCTGGTTGATTCATAGTCCATTGCTAAAGTACTAATCTAAAAGAAATAAATAGGCTAAGAAAAATGTTGTGAAAGATGTCAAGTAATAAGTGATTTCAAAATTTGCACAGAAGTATCCTGTAAATTCTACATTTTCGTTGTTGATATTCTATTTTTCTATCAAAGATTAATAAGTGCATTACCTATGAGCATCACTAAGTTAAAAGTATAATTTCATTAGTATGCTCCTAAGAAGTAAGTTGGTTTGAGTTAGCGAATTCATTTGAACATTTTCAATTTTGATAGATACTTAGTAATGAGAATACTTCGTTGTTATGACAGTTTCATGGAATGCTACATCAAAAAAATATAGCCTCATTTAAATGTTATAGAATGTAAATGAAGTTGTAGTTACACTTAGCGAAATAAAAGTTGATTCTCAAATATCAATGTTAGAATATATATCATTTTACTTAGGTTTGTTTAGTACAAAGTACTTGTTGACTTTCTTTTATACAACCAATAGTGTGGAGTTGCCTAAGTAATTATTACCCTCGAGTATTGATAGCCAGAATAAATTTAACATACTAGGTTACCAATTATAGTTAAAGATATGAACGAATTCATGTGGCTGATGCGTTTCGATAATAATTTTCGAAAAATCGTCATTTTATTACTTAAACCTAAACGGTATTTCATTTATAACTTCTTATCATTATTGAGTTTTAAGGATAAAATTGGGTATTAATATTTCCAAGCAATGTTCCTAATGGTTAAATTAAACCTTATTTTAGGAATGCGTTATGATAGACTCCTCTAGAGTAAGTTATAACAAGGATTAATGAGTATCTTGTTGATAGTTTGAAGAAAAGAATACTAATCTTGTTGACGGAGCATGGAAGCTTTAAAAAAAAAAAAAAAAACTTTGGATGATAAGTCTCAATTCGAAGTGAATCTATATGTAACTAAATACTAACATGTTTTCAACAGGTTTGATCTCAGACTCACATTGAGGAAGTTGAAGAGTTTACATCGAAATAAAGTGAAGATGAGGCACAAGTAAATTGAGTGAGCATGCGTATAATGATATGGAACTAATGTGTCCAGTAGTTGAACAATTGAATCAAATAAATTTTTCTTTATACTAACATTTCAGGAAGGGATCTTAATATCGATTGATAATGTGATCAAGAAGGAACGTTGATTATAAAATCACTTATACAAATGAGTTGATCTGAATCGCTCAAAAAAAAGTAATGGATTACTTTCAGTGGTAAGACTTATGACTGATGATGTGGAAATATTTTCATATACTATTGTCATTATTATATCGCATATGGCTTACAAGAAATAATAAATGTTTGTTACCAAGAAATATTTCCTGGACTCAAATGAGAAGGTTTGAGGGGAAAAAGGATGATTTTCTGGACTCAGGCAGAGGGGACAACATCATGAACTCAATAACTAGCTTGTTCTTATGGGACAACTTACCCTTATTTGTGGTCATGTTCCCCACGGAAGTGGATCAGAGAAGGCGGGGTACTCGTTGAATGTTATACTGACCTAGAAGTTCTAGGAAAACTTTATATCCATCGAATTGAGCAGAGGAAGGGCTCACAATTTTTCCTTGTGTTCTTAGAACTGAGCACACAAGAGGTTCTCTGAGGAGTAACGTTTACTTGTCGTTTTTTGTATGCACACAATAAATTCGATGAGGAGGGGAGCTATGTTATGAGGTATATTGTAAGATTGTCATGCTTCGAAGAAGTATTCCTGATGATTTTGCAGAGGACTCATGTTATGTACACAAGTCTTCATGATTGCTAGGATACATAAGAGTTTTGTATGCAAGTCTCCATGATTGCTGAAGTACAAAGAGATTTGAAGATCACAAAGTTTTGTTGAGAGAATTGTTTTATGGTATAAACAAATGATAATGATTTGTCTTATAGTTAGATTATGAGATATATTTATGCATGAATAATATGAATGCTAAATACACAAATATTTCCTCAAGGAAGAGAAAGAATGATGAACATTTACTCATTTGAAAATTATACACATGATATATGAAAGAACGTTGGAAGATCTTCTATGATCTGTGTAATGTGCATGATATAAGTGATAAGAGTTTGCGGAAAATCGGAAAAATGTGAAGACGACCAAAGCATAAGAATTTAAGTAAGCAAAAGATGGGAACGGATGCAAAAGGAAAACTGTTGAACACCGAGTATGGTGTTATATTTAAGGGGTGGAGTGTGTAACATCCCTGAGATTCGACCCTTATTGTTATTATAATTGTAAATATAATGATGATTGTATACAGGCCCTGGTGAGGAGCTCAAGTCCAAGGCCCCACCAGTGGACTTTGGGAGTATTGTTACTTTATTTTCCTCTTCATAAGTGTTGTGTTAGACCAGGAGATTTAAGTTTGACATATTTTAGACGACGGACACCTCGAAAATATTTAGAGTAAGTTTTACGGGTAAAAACCTACAAGTCATAAGTGTCGTCGTCAAAGGATGGGGAAGACAATTACTTGTCTTAATCTTTCAATAAGTTATAGAGCTTATGTATAGAGTTAGCATACAGATAACTTGGACTAAATAATCCCGAGTAAACCTAAGACAATTCATAAAATTGAGACACCCAACCTCGATGAAACGAAATAGGTTAGACATCTTTCAAATACTACTTTTTATCTTATTAAAAATATCACTTCTAGGACACCACACACACACACACACACACACACACATATATAGATATATATATATATATATATATATATATATGTATATATATATATATGTGTGTGTGTGTGTGTGAAATCCTACAAAATAGTGGTGATAATGAATAACTGGAAATAATGCATACACAGGTATGTCAAGAATACATTTAATTATTGAAGTTACATGATAAAGAGCTTATATAGATTATAGTATAAATTACTATAATAATTATAAATACTTTTTAGGAAGGATAAAGGTGATTTTGCATATATTTATTTATTATATAGGATCCACCATACATATATGAAAGATGATACATATAATACATTATATAAATGCTATATATATAAGAGAAACCAAAATGAACTTGAGCTAAAACATTTGATGAGCATATATTGGATAATAAGAATTATTATAAATTATCCTCCGAAAAATGTAATAATATACATGATTTTATCCTAAAAATATGTGTGGATAAGATCCAACACATACATGAAAACAACTAAGAATAATTATAAGTTGGTAAACAAATCTAGGAATAAAATTATCTCCAAAAGAAATTTATGTTGTAAAAGGATTTATATTATGGTGATAAATATAAAGTTGTTTCTAACGTAAGGGTTTTGTAACTATAATGGAGTATAGGAGCATATCCTACCATCATAACTCAACTGGAGAGACCGATAGTGGAGCTCGACACCGACCGAATCACACCACAATCTTTGCCACGTTTATCCCTTAAAGTGTTCATTAGTTATAAAGTTAACAGTTAAGGAGCATCCTCACTCCATTCTTGGGAACTTGTCCCTTTTTTTGAGCGGCCCTTACCTTTTTCCTTTCCACCTGTACCCACTCCGCCATTTTAAAATAGTGGTGTAGTTTTTAGTGGAGGTCTATCTCAGTAGAGGGGTATCTAAACTTATTTTAGACTGCCACCTGACAGGAATGGAGAAGGGAGACTACCACGCATCACTCTGGGTCGAAGGGAGACTCCTTTGTTAAAAGGGAGATCGTTTCCCAAAGGGTCGGCCCACTCCCTTCTGATGCAGAGTTTTTTGGATACGCTGCCATCATTATAAGGTTGCTATCGATGGGGGGGAAAGAAGAGAGTCAAGGACTGGCGGATCCTCTGACGATGAGGTATGGACCGCAGGAAGAGCGAGAAGTTCTGAGGTTAGAGTTTCCTTTTGTATCTAAGGTATGTAAACTCTGTGTCTGCAGTTAGTGACTCAGTTTAAAACGTTATGTTGTTGCAGTGCAAAATTTTTCAAATTGCTAGCTGTCATATTTGAGTGCATGCTGATAACGACACTTAAAATCCTTTTTTCTTTTGAAACACCTATTTTCTGCCTTTGAAAAATGTAAATCCCTATCATTCCTTATTAATATCTTGATCCTAATGGGAGACGTTACTACGATGGGCTAGATCAGCTCGAAAGAGCTTAAACCCTCCGTTACCTTAGGGTTGATGTTTTTTAGTAATTCGAACTCTATTTATATATTTTTTGTTATGTCAGAAATCGTTTTCAATTCATTTTGGTTGCGATTTGATATCTTTTTCTCTACTTTTGTTTTGGCGACTGTTCCATGAGAGCAGGTCCGAGTCTAGGTGCTATCCTTGCCTCATCGCCCTTAGTGCGCTAATTACGAAGTAAACGTTTTGTTTGTTGGTTTAAGAGTCTGCTTATAATATAGAAATTTTAGAAAAGGAAGGCCAAAGCTTGAAACCTCGGTGATTACCCTTAGGGTAAGATAGGAACGAGAACGTCCTGTAGTAGTATGTTTCAATTTTTGCTACATTTTCGTTCATAGGTTAAAATCTAGTACCAGTGTTGGAATGTTGAAGATTATAAATTAATTAATTCATCTCGACGTTATTTTTTTATTTTGTCATTAAAAACGAGGAAAACGTTACAACCATCAGGTTAATTTATGTTATGCTGCCATAAGAGCTGGGCGACCTCCCTGTGGAAGGATCGACCCGTGCTTAGTTAAATTTAGAGATCCCTTCCTTAAATTTTAAAATGGTTGGATCAGAAAACTCTGTGTAAAAGCTGCCAGGAAATCGTCAACGAGTCAATCTGATCATAACCAAGGACGAGAATGTGATCATTAATTTTCACTCTTTTGGTTATTATCCTTTTTGCATATTTTGATCTTGAAAGTTATTAGTGAAGTTCCACGGGTTAAGTATATAATTATATATATAGAATATAGAGATAAAATATCTAGAATCGAAATTATAAACAATGTGAAAATCTAACTTTTAAAATCTATTATCCAATAGGGCATAGAAAGGGAAACCTCCTTTTTCGGTTTTCACTATGGGTAAAATTGAAATCATGAATTTCATTTTATTACAACTTGATTCTTAGAATAGTATATAGATCTTTTATAGTGTGAGGCCCTTGACAAAGCTAATTTAAAGCTATTATATTTTGGCACTTATCAATCTTAGTTTAGACAACTTGTAATGGAAAAGTTTGGGTCAATTATTGATATAAATAAACTTAAATATATGTTTTGGAATTGAGTGAATTCATGTTCAAAATTAATAAAAAGGGTTGATACTTTATTTAAATCATTAGATGAAAGTATAGGCATACGACAAGTTATCACTTGATATCATAACAAAAGGAGGTTGTCTTTATATAAGATAATATAACATTATATTGTTGAAAGGGTTTTTAAGTAGTAATTATAAATAGATTATGGATACGAAATAGGTGACAAAGGAGTATATTGTAAATATGATATTAATAATTAGGTTATGAACTTATATTTTGGTACCAAGTGACTTATGGAATGTATACAATATTTATAACTGGACATAAAAGTTATAAAATAGAAGGGAGTTATTCTTTTAGAATGTTGTAGGAAGGTATTCATTCACATCCATGCTTGGGATTGTTATATAAAGAAGCTCATCTCCTCAACGAAGGACAGGATATTTTGGAAAATGTTTCGCGTAAGGGAGTCTTGAAGAAAATAAGCCTTGCGACAACTGTGTCGCATAGAATGTAACCTTTCGCCATGTTTATTTTTTTTAATAAATATTACACACCCAACCTTTTGTGGACTAGCCCGTGTGCACGTGAACCACGTTATCTCTTGTCTGTTGTGTTTTCCTATGGTGTTCCTCAATGTGTCTTTGTGTATGAGTAATTATTTCTTTACTTAAAAATGTTTAGGATTACTTTGATGTATACGATTCATTTAGAAGGTTGTTTTTTTATATGATGTATAATGCTAATATGTTCACCTTATGATTATGTTAATATTGTTGTCATTTAGGTCGTTCTCTTGGTATGATTAACTGATAAAAGAAGTACATGTTTCTTAAAAATGAATTAATATCTTGAAGAGCATTTTATTAATATAACGAATAATTGAATGAATTGTTTAAATGAAGTTTGGGGCTTAAATACAGTGGTCTTGTTTCTTGGTCTATATCCTCAGGAAGGAAAAAGGTTTTGGTAAAAATGAAACTATTGTTATTTAAATTTTTTTTTTAAGGTTGTATCTTATGCACACATATGAAGAGCTAGTTGGTTCAAAAAGAAGAATCCATGTCTTGAATTTAGAAGAGTTATGTATGTTAAAACATAGTGAAGTTTTTGTGTTTTTCTGCGAGATTAAAGAAATGGTTGACATTTCAAGTTAAGAATTGGATTATAGTTGAAAGTAAAATGTCTCTCTTATTTGTGCAAATATGACGGAAGATAGTACCTATCGCACATAAATTACATTTAAAGGATCTTTTTCATTGATTATCATGAAGACATTTATAACAGAAATAAAAGTCGCAAAGTTGTTATTATTTGTAAGCTGTAATTAAAGTAAGTAAACCCACACTTTAT
Source organism: Larix kaempferi (assembly GCA_027924585.1). Lineage (NCBI taxonomy): Eukaryota > Viridiplantae > Streptophyta > Pinopsida > Pinales > Pinaceae > Larix > Larix kaempferi. Next base: position 8,477,290 of record BSBM01000259.1, on the reverse strand, counting down.
ATTTCTGCATAGAAATTATTGGTATTTAGACCACTTAGGAAAATTTTAAATTTTGATGAAATATGGGGTCGTGACAGTTAACCATGGTTGACTATGGTAGACAATGGTTAGATTTGGTTGACTTTGGTTGACCATGGCTTACTTTGGTTGACTTTTGGTTGAGCGTGGTTGACTTTGGTTGATTATGGTTGACTCTCGTTGACTATGGTGGACTTTGTTTGATTATTGTTAACCGTGGTTGACTTTCATTGACCATGGTTCACAATCGTTGACGTTCGTTGACCATGGTTTAGTTTGGTTGACCATGGTTCACAATGGTTGATGTTTGTTGACCATGGTTTAATTTCGTTGACTTTGGTTGACCATGGTTGACAATGATTGCCTATGCTTGACCATGGTTGTTTATGGTTGACTTTGGTTGACAAATGGATGAATTTGGTTGAGTATGGTTGACCATGGTTAACTATGGTGGACCATCGTTGACCATTGTTGACTTTGGTTGACCTCGGTTGAGTTTAGTTTACAATTGTTAACTTTGGTGGACCATGCTTGACTTTGGTTGAATTTTGGTTGGCCATAGATAACTTTGGAAGACTATGGTTGACTATCGTTTACTTTGGTTGACTTTGGCTAGCTATGGTTGACTTCGAATAACCATGGTTAACTTTGGTAGACCATGGATAACTATGGATGACTTTGGTTGACTTTTGTTAAGCATCGTTCACTTTGTTTGACCATGATTGACTATGGTTAACTTTGGTTTACAATGGTTGACTTTCGTTGACTTTCGTTGATCATGGTTTACTTTCGTTGATTATGGTTGAATTTGGATGATCATGGTTGACTTGGTTGACCATGGTTGGCTTTTGTTGATCATGGTTGACTTTGGATGACCATGGTTGATTCTGGTTGGCTATGTTTGACTTTGGATGACCATGGTTGACTTTCGATTGACCATGGTTGACTTTAGTTACCATGGTTAGCTATGGTTGACTTTAGTTACCATAGTTAGCTATGATTGACTTTTGGTTGAATTTGGTTGACTATTATTGACATTGGTTGTTCATGGTTGACTTTTGGTTGGCCATGGTTGAGAGTTATCTTTAGGTTTCTTTAGATTGTTTAGTATTAAAATGAAAATCACTTTTAGCATTCTAAATGAGGAAATCTTTCGTTCTACCAACAATGGTGATATCAATGATCGATATTCCCTTCTTTGCATAGTACTTCCATTCTGCCGAGGTGTTGTAATCCTTATGCCTTCCATAATTTTTCACAGTGTTTCCAATTGTATCTACGCTCCTCTCCTGTATAAATCTCTGTTGGCACCTCAACAACCCACCTAAACTTCTAAGGATTCTTATGATATGTTAGGGGCTCCCATTCCAAAATTTTGTAAATAATATTGTGTTCTTCTAAATTGTTTGCATTGCTCTATTTTTTGTTCTATGTTTGACTCCTTGGATTATTGTTTATGACGTGATTTGGTGGTTTCCTTGATTTGAAGAGATGATTCAACGTTTAATCTCTTGATTCTATAACTCCACTCTCATAAGATTATGATTTGGTTGTTTGAGTGTCATTTGCATTTTTGGGGGCTTCTTGGTTGCTTAACGACATTTGCATGTTCTTCATTGAGCTTATTCAAGTTCATTTCATGTTTTGGATTGCTTAAATTGGATTGATTTAATGTTTCAGCAGTGTCATCAAGATTTTAAGTTTTCAAAACATAAATGAAATTATGAGTACTCTGGTGGATCAACATTATTTTATTTTCCTATTATGATCATAAATTTATACTTTTGCTAAAATACCAAATGGTTTAATTCATTTAACTTCTTAATTAGTTCAATTTATGTCTTGGAAGTAAGTCTTCAAAATATATATTTTGAATATTACAAAAGAGTTGATATTTTTTATTTGAGTAAAAATATTTTTTTTTAATGAAGTTTTATTTCTTTTTATATTTTTCTCTTTTTGAAAACAAATTTGATTATTATGAGAAAACAAATTATTTTAAATTTTATTTTAAGATTTATTAAATTTAACTAAGTTTACTTTTGGTTTTACCATTTAATTTATATTTCCAATACATTTTCATACTATGTGATGCTAAAACTCATTATTATATTTTAATAGAAAATAACTTTAACATACTATATAAAAAAAAGATTATATTAAAAAGGAAATCATCATTAATTTTTATAATTAACACTTATTTGAAATTCAATTGTCTCCTCACAATTCTTCCTAATATATTGAATACATTAAATTTGCTCTCATCCTATCTACATTGATTTTGAGATTTAAAATTTTAAAAAGATTTTTAGATAGAATTTTATAACATTATGTGAGACCTAATATACATCTAGATCTTATCTTTCAAGAATCTGGTTAATAACTATAAAAGCACAAAGATTTGATTGTATAAGATTATGTCTTTATATTATTTTAAAAGGGAGAAATATGCCACCTAGCAAATAAAGTCATAACTTTGGAATTATTTCCATTAACTAAAAAATCAATGGATAAAATGCCAACCTGCATACCAACGAAATTTTCTTTTTCATGGATAGTGGTTAATGTTTTCTTCTTTTAATTGACTTGTCGTTTCTCTTGATATGCAGGAAAATTAATCCGTGTTCAGTATCGTGAATTTCGTTGCCACATTCAATATTCATGTTGTGGTTAATGACATGAATTCGTTCATTCAACGAAGACTTTCGATCAACATTACCTCTACTACGTGTTTGGATGACCTGCTTCTCAAAAACATCACTGGACTTCAAGGAGCAGAGATACACGCAAAAGAAAATATGTAGATTGTTACACAAAATGATGAAATTATTTGCCAACCTTGAGCACGCCAAGGAATGAATAGCGGTGCACCTGAAGAAGTCAGAACGAATTTCCGTGATGTGTTGTTATTCTCCCAGCACTCCGAACCATAAAATCGCCGAATCATAAAATCATGGATTTGATACATAAATTCACAGAGTTATTAATATGACTCCACCGATGTGTTGAGTAGATACCTCGTCGCTCTGTCATGTTATCACATCGCATAGAAAAAAATGGAATGCTAAGGAGAACCATTGTCTCATATAAATGGTAGAAGTTAAGAATCTAACGTTACAAAGTAATAAGTGGCAACATGTGGGAGCCAGAAAAGGAGATAATTGAGCAGTTGATATTTGCTGGTAACAAGATCATATTTCCATCCAAAGATCGCGTCGTGAAAATATTGAAACTCGCCTGATAATGAAGAAGATCAAAACTGAGATACTAAATTCCTCAAGATTTCACCAGATAGAAAAAGAGAAGCCACATCATCAGATCAATAGATGAAGCATAGATCACTGAGTTCCTTGGACCATGAAACAAACCTCCAGGAAATATGTGACGGAGAATCCATGTGACAGGAATCTCGAATTTCCATACGGCTGAGATTGCAAAGTATTCCATCATTTATTTTGTTTTGATTTTAGTTTAAATTTGGTTTCATTATGTTGAAGTTTTATTTACATATTATTTGGATTTGTAATATATTTGTTTTTGTCAAGATTGCCATATTATAAATTCCACACATATTTGTTTTCTTTTGTCCAGATTGCCATATTATAAATTCCACATATATATATGAAAAATATTTAATATATCCATCATATATAAATGCTTTACCAGAAATATAACAGAGTATGATATTTAGATGAAATATATCTATGAAGTATTCCCAATAGTGTTCAACACTGCAGATGCAGAACACCAGGTAAAGGTTGCAGCAACACCAGGTGAAGATTGCAGCCAGGGCTATGGTGATTTCTGTATGGTATACAAAATTTCAATAAGAGCCCTTAATGAAATCACTATTCCATAATTTGGTTATGGAGATAATTACATTCTCACTGACTTAACACTGTGTGAAAGACAATAAGGGGCCATAACAGTATGATGGCTCAGTACAATTATTATATTATGAATTTGTAACAAACTATGCCGATGCCGCTGTATTTATAGCTGCCTCTGATCTTGCTCATATCTGCATGTCCTTCTTCTTTCCCCAGAGCAGTGTATAGAGACCCGCCACAACCAAAACTCCTCCTATGGCATTGCAGGGGCCATAAAACTATTCATGTCACAACACATAACCTAATCCTGATCCTGGCCATATGTGAGATTCCCATCTTCCTGTGCGCCTGTAGAATGTAACAGCAGGACACTGTGAACTCCTAGAGCGTGGGCCGCGTCCGCTCTTTTTAGGCTGTGTACCCTCCTTTACCGTTGGTGTCCTGAATGATTCCGCTTGACGAAATGCAAGCCCCTCCCAGTGAGCCCGTGGGAGCTGAGGTCGCCCGAGGATCATCACCTGAGACTCGAACTCTTGACCAACAGGGAAAAACTGTCGAGTTATTCTGTTCGGACATCCTGATCCTCCATTGCTAACCTCATTACTTGTCTCGGTGAAATTGATTTTCATAATATTACTGAAATAAAACCCAAAGAGCTTAGCAGGTTGAACTTGGACTTCAGATCACGGGCCACTGACGTTCTCCTCTTCACATCTTGCATCCATCTCTGCGTGTTCAGAGAGAAGCCTGGCCCATGGAGTACTCCTCACAATCAACAGACAGCCCAGTATTGGCAATCGCCATCCTTCCATCCGAGGCAACGGCGTCCTTCTGCAATAATATGGACAGGGCCATAGAGATATAAATCACAATATGTAATAAGAGTAATACATATTGTATAATAACAGTAATACCGATTGTTGGGACTACATAAAACTCATAAAAACGAATTCCCATTCCTAAAAACATTCAAAAGCATTCATAAAATAACCATTTCTGCACCTTAAAGCTGATATTCCTGGTTCTACGAGCACTGTGACAGAAGCACTGTGGTATGTACGCAGCTGCTGTCCCGTTGGGTCGAGGTCACTCGCTCTGTTGTGCCATTCAATCACTGTGAATTCTTTCCCAGCGCCTTGAAATGTAATGTAGGGCTTTGTTGCACGCACTATCACTTTCCCCCTGCACAACAAAAATGAGCATACACTTGTTTTACGAATGTTTAACCTAATAACTAATTTAATTTCTCAATAGAAATATTCAAGATTTGGTCATGGTTGAACGATTAACCTCCACCATTGAACCGAAACGATCTACCTTTCTTGCCCCACTTGGAAAGAATTCCATTCAGAAAAAAGAAAAAAAAACATTGGGTTAGTAATCCACGCACAACAAATCCCAGCCGTTTAATATGTGTGTTAGACGAATTTCTTTGGAGATATATGCCCGATGAGTAAATATCCACCACCCATCCATCCTTAATTAGGGATTAAAAGGCTCCAGTGGCCTTCTACTACAATTCAAAAATTAACTTTCTACCAGTTTCTTTGCCGGTTTTATATTCTTCACAACAACAATTCTTCATATTGGACGGTTTCATCATGAACTATGGAAAACTCTTTTTCAACTTCTTCTCTTTCCTCAACTACTGATTGAACTCTTCACAAATTCTCCTTAGGGTTCACAACTCATTTACGGCTTTCCTTCAACCATTTCTTCAACAACAATTTTAGTGTGCGATTTGATGGGCAATAGCTCTTAAAACTCTTAGTGAACCAACATTTCACTTCCCCTGGGCTAGCAACTCTGTCTTCAACTGACAAGATTAAGACATGGGCTATCAATTCTGTTTTCAACTGACAAGATTAAGACAGACTTCTTCAAGTCATAGGTTTTTTTATTATTGAAACTGACTTTGACTTAGCTTCTAGCAGTGGCTTTAGCCAACCAGCTTACTCATCACAAGCTGATCTCAAAGCACAACTCCCTTTTTCTTCCTTTTTTCTTTAGAGTGGAGAATCTACTCTCTCCTCTCCTATTTTTAAAGCTTTAGAGTGGAGAATCTACTCTCCTCTCCTATTTCTAAAGAGTCTTGATGCCTGCTTTCTTGCTGAAGATTAATACCTGGAATCTTGTTCCCATATCTAGGAGGAGGCTTCGATTCACTTCCTACTTGCAGAGTTAACCTGTTATGATACCATGGCAAAATTTATAGAGCAAGAAGTAAAGAATATAAACATCATAGTACATGGAGAATTCCATGCTCTTCTACATTCAAAATAGATTAAAATTTAGTTGCATCACTTACATTAACCTAATTAATCCCTAACTAACACTTCACTTCACATAGGATTAACTAAAATGAGGAGATTACATTAAGTAAGAATTGATCCCCCAAGGGGTCATAGTATAAGAGGGTATGGTTAAAAATCCCGACCCAGTAGAAGGCCCCTACCTTTTGATAGGATTTGTAGACCTAATGCAAGGGCAAACACCTACGATCCCAAGCACAAAGACAAGTCACAGCCGCTAGGCTAGGTTAAGCAAGAGAGATAATTTCCTACTGCCGCAGCCTTGAGCAATATATAAGTCCCCAAAATGCCTTCCTTAAATGATTCAAGGTGACCTTTTATATTTTGTGTCTCCCCAAAGGTTTGTTGGGATGGATTAATGGGTTCGCATGAGTGTAGCATAGTTACAATATAAATAACCCATGTGAGGAAGGCAACTTATTGTTCAAAGGCAACAAGTTGATCTTAGATAGAAGCAATGCAGCTCTATCGGTATAGATTGAATGGCATTCCCTTCTATCCTTGAGAACCTTAGTGAGGGAGTTTGGGTAGTTATAACAATAAATCTAAGGATAGTTCAAAAATGAGTGTTGCAAACCTTGTCAAATGTGAAGGTCTGATCTATTTGCATGCTCGCTAAACAGATAAACAATAACTTATTGTCTCCGTTCATTACAAAATATCACTTGGGAAATTTACCTCATTGAACTACTTGGAATAAAAGATACATGTCTAATTTAAAACCTTAATCCATAATTTTCTCATGGGCATTCTTATTAACAAATAACTTAAAACAGTTCAAGTGCATATAAGTAGTGATCCATTTCATTGAACTACCTGAAATATGGGCAAATAATAGTATTAGACTTTTGGGTTAATATGTATTTCATCATCCAACTCTCATCATCCATTTCAAGAGAAGAAATAAAGCAATTCTCTCACAACATTATCCAATTAAATATGAATTATACAGACCATAAATCAAATACATCTCAACATAACAAATAAAACAATATTTTCAACACATTGTCCAATTAAATATGAACAATACAGAAGCAAGCAAATGAACAATCCACCTCACCTTAATAGAACAAATAAAACAATACTTTCAGCACATTGTCCAATCAAATATGAACAACACATACCATAAAGCAAATGAATAGTCCATCTCATCTCAACATAACAAATAAAACAATACTTTAGCACATTGTCCAATTAAATATGAACGATATTGACCATAAAGCAAATGAATAGTCTTTCTTATTTCAAGAGAAGAAATAAAACAATACTTTCATCACATTATCCAATAAAATATGAACAATATAGACTAGATGAAGAGTCCATATCATTTTAAAGCAAGATAAACAATCCATCTCATCTCAACATAACAAATAAAACATAAATTCAACACATTATCCAACTGCATATGAACATTACAAACCAAAAAGCAAATGAACAATCCATCTCATCTCAACAGAACAAATAAAACAATACTTTCCGTATATTATCCAATTGAAAATAAACATTGTAGACTAGAAATCAAATTAATGGTCCATCTCATCTCAACAAAACAAATAAAAAATACTTTCAACATATTATACAATTGAATATGAATATGAACCTTACAAACCATAAAGCAAATGAACAGTGCATCGCATCTCAATAGAACAAATAAAAGAATACTTCCAACACATTATCTAATGGAATAATAAAAAAAATGAATAGACTATCTCATCTCAGCTAAACAAACAAAACGATACTTTTAACAAATTCACATTTGGTCAAAAGATATTGGATAGCCTACCATACAAAGAGTTGTAGCATAATAGTTTCAATTAGATTTCAAACTTAAAAGAGTTTCTATTAAATTTCAAACCTAAACGTGTAAAAATAAATATGAACAATATAGACAATAATCAAATGAGCAGTCCATCTAATCTCAACATAACAAATAAAACAATACTTTCGACACATTGTCCAATTGAATATGAATACCACAGACTATAAAACAAATGGATAGATCATCTCAACATAACAAATAAAACAATACTTTCAGCACATTATTCAATTAAATATGAACACTACAGACAAAGTCAGTCTCATCTCATCTCATCTCATCTCAACTCAACAGAACAACCATACCTTCAACACATTATCGAATTGAATATGAACATTACAGACCAGAAAGTAAATGAACAATCCATCTCATCTTAACATAACAAAGAAAACAATAATTTTAACACATGATACAATTGAATATGAATATTACAGACCATAAAGCAAATGAGTAGTCCATCTCATCTCAACATATCAAATAAAACAATAATTTCAACACATTATCCAATTCAATGTGAACATTACAAACCAGTAAGCAAATAAACATTCAAACTCATCTCAACATAGCATATAAAACAATACTTTCAACACATTATCTAATTGACTATGAACATTACAAACAAGAAAGCAAATAAACAGTCTATCTCATCTCAACAGAAAAAATAAAACATTACATACCAGAAAGCAAAGGAAGAGTCCATCTCATCTCAATTGAACAAATAAAACAATACTTTCAACACATATACATTAGGTCAAAAGAGACTAGATAACCTTGATAGAAAGAGTTGTACCATAATAGTTTCAATTATATTTAGATCCTAAATATGTAAAAATAAATACCAAACACAATAGTCTTGAAATTTATCCAATAAATTAAAAAAAAAACAAAAACAGAAAGACTGCAATGTCCTTAGATTTGTATATGAACTAAACATCTAACCTACAAGATGCAATATTGACCATTGCTCCTTCCTTAGATTTGTATATGAACTAAACATCTAACCTACAAGATGCAATATTGACCATTGCTCCTTCCTTAACAATAGGTGTAAAATGCAAAGTTGATGAAAAATGTCTGGATGAGTTGGAGACAAAAGTCCAGGTAGGAAGACAATAAGAATACCTGCCATTAAAAAATAGAAGATATTAAAAACTGGAAAAAAATTCTATACAACTCTCCCAATTCACATGCATCAGAAAATATCTCCTTAACTCGTTAAAACTCTCGCAATATATTTAAAATTTAGGATTTTATGGTCAAACCTTACCAAAATCGATGAGGAGATAGCTGCATTATTAGTAATATACTAAGACTGAGAGCAAGCTATAAACTGCCGCTAGAATTCAAGGTCTCCAATCCGAACGGCGTCTTTAATTGCACTATGAATTATTACAAGTATTAATTTATAAGTATATTAATTTATATAGACCTAAATGAGTTAAAAAAAAATAAAAATACCCAAACATTCAATGATATAAGAAAGTACCAACCTGTTTAGCTGCTGCCATATTACTGTTCAAGGTTCAGGGTATATATCTTAATATATCTACTTGTCCGCTGTCTCGTTCCAAATACTCCTTATCGATCAAGGCTTCAATTCGCTTCTTAATTTCTTCAATTTCTGGGTTGAATGTCCTTCCAACTCGCTGGGCGCATTCAGTCACCAGATCTTTATAACTTAAAACTTTATGTTCTTTCATAATGCGCACAATTGATGCATCAATAGCATAATGTCTATCAAAACATCTATCCCTACAAATATACTCAGTACCATTTGTCTTCTCATCCAGCAATGGCATTGGTTTCGGAATTTTTACCTTCCCTGTTCTATCTGTAAAATTAAAATTGATTTCGAAATAATCAGTTGTACCTATAGTGGTTGTATCTGGATTCTTAAGAAGAATTTTGTACTTGTCACAGGCCAGGGAATATAAGAGTCCGACGGCTTCTTCGTCAGACAAATTCAAGTGAGTCCTGACGTCCGAATAGCTCAACTTTTCTGAAGCATTGAACAACAATAATATTGCTGCTTGGTTAGTTGTTGCTATAATTTCTATAGGCCCTGCACCAAACTTACCAGTTATATTACAGGTTCCCAAGGAATATATCCATGTAAGTTTTCTAGGTTTGGCTTCTGTGGAATAAAAATCTTTGAACACTTCCACACATCTAACCATCTCTGCAGGTAGATTAATCTCAGAACTCTTGTATGTTGGCCAAATTCCGGTTCTCAAAACAGTTACATTAAACTCTATTCCAAGATGGATATTTTTATTATCATGAAGATATACTTGGAATCCACTCTGGCTTTGCAGTGATCTTCTCAAATCTTCAAGCATGTCCCCCATCTTCAATGTCAATTGGCCATCAGTACATTTCTGCATCAACTTTGACAATGTGCTCTGCTCAATTGACAATGTGCTCTGCTCAAGATCAACATTTTCACTTCTGTCGATCAGAACTCTACGAGTGAGTTTTTCTCTGTACAAATCAGCAAACATATATTTATCACTGAGATACTCTACAAATTCCACCACATTTTTAATTATATTATCACGAATTATGTTAGAGCCATCATTTTCAAGTACACTATCACATAATGTAGCAAGCCATTCTGCACTAGTAGTTCCTCCAATTACTTTATTGCAGGACAACTCAAATGCTTCTCTTAATGCGCTGGAAAAAATAGTTTTGCGCTGAAAAAGATCTGCAGCATATTTCACATGCTTATCACGTAACTCTATAACCTTCCCCACAAATGAAGCCACTTCTTGCAGCAATATAATTTTATCCAATCTTTGTGAGTCATGCAGCATCACAGCATCTTCAGACTGTTTAACAAGTGGAGTTACTTCACCAATAACACACTGCTTAAAAATATCTGCAATTGACTCCCATCCATTAGGTATCCTATCAAAGAGCCCGTGCATCATCAAAATATCGTCCTTCCTGTGGTCCCTGAGCAAAGCAAGGCAGCCTGAATGCTGATTCTCCAGAAAATGTGTCATATAACAGGAAAGGAGTCCATTTTCTACTTTGTCTAATACCTTCTGCTTGCTCCTCCCATGCAAATACCTGGCAACTCTGTCCCTTTCGCTTATCAGACATTCTTCAACCTTTGACATGTAGTCCGCATAGGAATGTTCTAAAATCCATGAAGCAGCCTCCCGAGAATAGTAAGCTCCGGTATGTTCCAACATGGCCACTTCAAAATCATTCGTATAGAAATCCATGTCAACCTCCACAAAAATGGCCACAACATCTTTCAACAGAGTGCCATTAGTTTGCACTCCTTCACGCTCTCGATCAATAAGAGCAATCACTGCATCCTTCACATTGACTCGCATTACGCGAAAGACCATGTCTCGGAAGTACATGATTCCCACTTCTCTAAGTGAAGGAAGGGAGCGTCTGACAGTAAAATAGCAATCCAAATATTGAAAGAAGAGATTCATCCGACGCAGCATGGCTTTGTGAATCTTCCAGCGTTTGACCAGCTCTCTCAACATCGACTGATCATCAATCTGTTCATCCCTTAAAGCCGGTAAAACCATTGAATTGATGTACTCTCAGATGCAATCCGTAGATCTGGCATAGATAATTTGCTCTTTATCCTCATGCAATCCGTAGATCTGGCACATGTTGTGGACAATAGTATAAACAACCGAGCACAGGTCCGCAGTCATCGGACAGTTGAGATCTCCCACTTCCAACATGCGTCTTAACTGCAGAATAGCTTTATGAATAAAAGCCCAACCTTCTTCCACCTCAATGTTGTCCTTTTTTGCGATAGCCAGTCCTTATTCCAGGTTTAAGATATTGCCATCGTTCGTTGTCCTTTTTTCAACTAAACCCAACTGTTTCTGTAAAAAGTAAAACTTCGAACACTCCAGGGAGCAGCCCGCAACACAGAACAACACACAGAACAGCCCGCAGCCCGCAACACAGAACAACCCGCAGCCAGCAACACAGAACAACACACAGAACGCTTTTTGATAAATTCTTGAACCAATTTATGTATTTATACTGATTACTACTTAACGAATTTCAAGGGTTTTGGGGGTGTTTTTGAAATTTAGTTGGAATTATGGAGAATTTTAGGGACAGGAGTTAATATTTTATGTGGTAGTGAGTTTAAAAAAAAACTAACGGCTAGTTATATTTTAAATATAACCTGTGCTTTGACCCAAGTTTTGAGAGAATTCACATCATATTTTACATTAATTAAAAATATATATATATTTTTTTTTAATTAATTGATTATTAAATTAAAATTAAGCCGTAGTAATGGGAAATTATTAATTTTAATTAGGTAAAAGTATTAATTATATCTATTTAGATTTTGAAAAAATATTAATTTTCATATATATATATATATATATATATTTTAATAAATTATATTTTTGATAATATAGTTATATTTTTAACTAAATAATTATATTATTTGAAATGAGAATTAAAACCAAAAAAATACCATACAAAATGTATTTTCATTATTATTTTTTTTGCACGAATCTTCCTATCTTGCACGAGTGACTTGTGGTCTAATAAATCGTGACCCACGAGCATCTAAGCCATCAAAATCACCCGGGGATTGCACCCACGCTAGACCACACCAACCCTTAGCATTTGACAATACAGTTATACTTTTGACTAAATAATTATATGATTTGAAATGAGAATTGAAGCCAAAAAAGAACAATATAAAATATATTTTCATTCAAATTTTTATTTTTTTTCGCACGATTCTCCCTACCTTGCATGAGTGGCCTTTGGTGTAATAAATTGTGGCCCACGGGTATCTAAGCCGTCAAAATAAACTCGGGATTGCAACCAACCTAGACAACAGCAACCCTTAACATGACTAGAATTTTTTGGTGTCTCCTCCCACCACAACAGAGTTTCGAACCTTGCAACACCTAACAAACAAAACCCCTCGAATACCATGGTAGTGGAACTTGACTTATTTCTGTCAAAAAATTCAAAATCATATTCGACATTAATTAAAAACATATAATTTCTTTATAGTTAAAAAATAAAATATGAATAAACAAATTTAAATGTTTATAATTGTAATACATTAAAATTTATATTTAATATTTAATGAAAGACATTAAATTGTTTTATAGTTAGTGAAATATTCACTCATTTATTATGCATATAAATTTAGTGGGTTTCTTATAATTTTCCACCTAGAATGGTTGAAATGCAGATATACATTGTTGAAATTGCAAAATTGGGTGCCTAAGGCTTTTGGAGGACGTTGTATCCATTTCTGCAATAAAAAAGTTGCAATTTGAACAACGAAAAATTTACGATTTTAACAAAGATTTATGGCCAAATTACTTCAAAAATGACCGAGATAGTCCAAAACGTAGAACAGTTAACCAATTCCTTAATCAAATAACTATCGATTATGATGCCTTGGTGTTTTAAATAACAATATTCCCCCAAAAGAAGTTATAACTAATCTATAGAAAATATGAGTTTATTTTAATTTTAAACTAATTCCAAATGATGTATATTGAACTTATTTTCCCTCGTCTAGAAGAAAAAAGACCCGTAAGGGTCCACAACATGTCACTTGGTGTGGGGTCAATCTCTCTGCTCATTATACGTTGAAGTGAATAAAATTGTTAACACAAAAAAATTGACCACACACCAAATGACATGTTGTGGACCCTTATTTCCAAAGAATAATCCCATTTGTGCATAAAAACCCAAAAAACCCATTTCTCCTAAGTTCTAAACCCCCTTTGGACAACCTCCACCAAAATAGGGAATCTCCGCTAAAAATGAGGTGTCCACCAAAATAAGGGGGTTGTCTCGACAAATACACAGTCCCACCTCAATTCAAAATTTACCAGCAGTCAAATTCAAAAAGGGAAAACCGCAAGTGGTTATAGGGTTACAAAACCCTAAACCACAACATATATGTAATAACCCCCCCCCCCCCCCCCGTTTGATAGAAATGATTTGATAACCTACCATTTCGAAGCTCTCCCATCTTTGGTACCATTTTTACCATCCTCCATTATTCCAATCACACACACCTCCACCATCAATATCCCACTTTGCAATTCCCCTTGGCGGGTTGAGCACCCTTGGCTCCCTCCTACCATTCGGGTTGATATACTATATCTCCTTGAGATCGATGGCCATTCAAAGGACGGAACCATCAACGAAGGATTCCTAGATTCTCGGCCACAAGGGCCCATATGCCTAGAGAGGTAACTCTATCCATGTAAATCCATTTATTATAAATAATAAATAATTATTCTTTTGTAGACATGGTTTATTGATGTGAATGGAAGGAATTTATTGTGTGTGCTTTGGTTTTCATTGCAGTAGATGTTTTACCAATCATATTTACGATTGAGTTTTTGCATGTTAGTATTTGTATTCACGGATCATAATCCATTCTACCTTAGGTTATATTCCCATTTGTATAGTTTAGTTCTCAGTTTATCGCTCTTTACCCAAATTTACTACACATCCTTCACACATAGAGCCGCGAGAGATATCATCTTGCATTCTCTCTACCTCGGCTTCCTCAAGCTCGTATATCGCCCATTTTCACCTGTCGGAGTGAAAAAGCACATACAACAGAACTAGCGACCATACTGGGTCGATCCCTATAGATTTGTGGTTAATTTTTTTTATCTTTGTTTGAATGTGTTTTATTGTATATTTTTTTCTTGTTAGATCTCTTAGTTAAAGTGTTTATGAGTATTGTTAGTCCCCTAGTTGAACTCTGGCCTGCAAAACTAGCATACTCCAATCCTCAGACCCCTTGCAAAGCCTTTTTTTTTAGTTGTCTTTCAATTTTTTCAAACCCAGTTCTCGAGTGGCAGTTGTCTATGAGTTAAGTGCGCCCTAGGGTGCCCTTTTTTCCTAGTTAAGAGCGCTCCTTCCCCCACAAAAGGTGCGCTCTAGACCCGTACCTCTCTGTTTTTGTTGTACTCATGTTTTTTCATAGTGTGCACCCCACAACGCCTCTGTCCTTCAGGAAAAAGCACTTTGAGACTGACATTTAATCCTCTAATCCCTCCCGCAGGGGTGTAGCTCAACCGATGTTTCGCTTGATATGAAGGAAATGTTGTAAATGGAGGTCACAAGTTCAAATCACCCCAGCTTATCTGTGCTCCATGCTTGCGGGCTGTGTGGGTGCACCTAGGGGTATAGTGGTAGTGGACGGGATTGGATCCCTGGACCCCGTGTCACACGAGTACCAGCCCCTTCCCAGTTGCTGATTCCCCTAGTTTAAAAAACAAAAACCTCTAAGCCCTTTATTTCTCCCATTTCAAGATTTGGATTGACTGTTTGGTTGCATATTTGACTTATTGCAGCATGGTTTTTACTATCTCTGCTTGTTCATTTCAGCATGATCAGTCTCTCTTATTGATTCCTAGCAGTATATTTCAGTTTGAAATAAAATAATTTCAATTCAATTTGTTTCAAGTTATTAGTACTCTTCATTTCTTGCTCATCTAACATAGTTATACACACCACTTGTGCACCCAATCACACCCTAAAGATCAAAGTGAGACCAAATTTTTTAACTTAACAAAAATATAACCCCACTTGGGGACCAAAAATAATCTTATAGCTAGGTACGGCACTAGGAGTAGGCATCCAAATAACCCTCATTTTCCACTTTACACATGAAACTTAGCAGTTCTCTATTTGGGAGCCAAAATCCCCTAGTACATTTTGGCATGGTTAAAGGATGATTTGTCGGAAAGGCCTCTCCCTTAGGAGGAAAAGTCATGAGATTGGTTCCAGAAGGCTAAGTGGAATGCCGCTCTCCACTTAGTTCTAAAGGACACCTGATCGTAATCCTCACTACATTACCAGGACTCCATACGAGGGGTATAACAACCAAAGGGATGAAACGACGAATTCTCTTTCTGGATGTGTCATGAACGGGGTAGCCTACTTGTCGTTCTTCTAGGGATTTTTTACCTGGGATCCCTCTCAGTATAGGGATATCCCTCATCCATTCAATTCTCCATTCTGTATTCTCTAACTACAGATTTCATCATCCTGCAGGGGATACGATTTGCGTGAGATTCCATATCTTTTAGTTAGGTCTTTGCATGCTCTGATACCCCTCAGGTTAGTGAGTATTTTTCATTTTTAGGTAGTTCTTATTGTTGGAATTTTGGCTACTCCTTGCCACTCTTCTGCTGTGACACGCGATCGCAATAGAGTTTTAAAGTTTGTGGTTGTCCTAAGCACCACATTGTTGAAAGATCTCCTTCTACACACATGGAGGAAGTTGCAATTTTGAGCACTTTTATTTAATGTCCTCTACACTCACGACACTAGTCATCATTGATGCCCTGAGATACTCTCATAGACTATGGGGGAAGTCCCCACAACACGGTCCATTAGACCCCAGTCGTCACGCTACCTTGAGGCACACATTTTCATCATCGGATATTCATCCCAACGCACCTTATTTCAAATATGATTCTAAATTGGACTAACACATACCTACAACACTATCTAGCCCCATGGTCAGCATGAAAACCAACCTGTTCTATGGAGGAATTGTTGGTGGCGGACACCGTAGCAGACCTATCGCCACTACATCATCTATCACGACCGTGGGATCCACGGGACCCTATATCCCTGCTTCCACAGGACCTACCCCTGGAACCACTCTGTATCCAACCACTCCATCCATACCCATAGGTAGCGGTCTCGTCCCGACAACCACAACGCCCCCGATTACTGGCACGACCCTTGGGAGCACCACCAATTCCTTTCAGATCCCTCCCCCCATATAGGTAGTTTGATTCGGATTTATGTGGGAACGAAATGAAAGAGCGGATACAGAATCAAATACAAAGATATATTGCAAATAACATAGTGATACAGTAAACACACATTCTATTAAATAGGGAAAATAGAACAGACTGTAAATAGAATAGCTAGAATAGTGGTAGCTATCTCTGAGAAGAGATGTGGCCGCTATGCTCATTTGTGCCAAGATGATTACAAAGAGAGGCCGAAAGGGCCTATTTATGATAATAATGAGGGAAAGAATCCCAAACATCCAAAAACCTAACCCTAGAACATGAGCCGTCATAAAGTTTGTGGCCCCAAGGGGGTTAGTTGAACACTGAACTTCCTGGGGTCAGAAGTTTTGCATACGATCTCCATTTGGGGTGCTCGATAGCCCGTTGGAAAGGTATATCCGAGTTTTACAACTTTCAAATGGAGTTAAATGTAATATATTGGCAAACATTTGGCCCCCCAAATCACCAAAAAAGGTCGTTTGGTTCCTCAAAACGGACCCGAAAGTTTAGGACCCGAAAAACCATAGAAACATTACTAGAAAATTGGAAAAATGGGAAACTGTTTTGAGCCAGTGGAATAGGTGGGTGGCCACCGATATCCATCTGGATCAATCCTCCCCCCTTAGGAAGCAATGCTCTCCATTACGTCAAATCCCTTATCATATGTCGAGCTGTGTGTCGAGTTGAGCTCCTGGTGCGACATTTCCGAAAGTGGAAAGGTTGCCTTAGTTTAACATCTTCAGAGGGCTATAGTTGTTGTTGAATAGTTTTGGTTGTTGTCGTATCCTTGGTCTGCACCAGTGTGGATGGTTTCTTTTTGTAGGAGCACCTTGAATGCGTGACTTTGCACTGTAGAGGTACCCGAATAGGCGATGCTGCACTAACCTTGTGTTCTTGTTTCTGCTGAGTAGAAGGATAATGTGCACAGGTTGTGGATGTCTCTGCGATCTGATGTTCTTCTTCAGCAACAATTTTCAATAGGGAAAATTTCCCAGTGTGGGAGATTATCTTCCTTCCCTTCTTGGTTGGGGTAGGTGCAACTATCTCTGGTATCCGATAGAGTTGTCCTCCCAAAGTGACAGTGACACTGCGAGGTCGTGATTCATATAGAGCATGACGCTTCCACATATATGGCTGTCCTAAAAGAACATCACATACTTCAGGTGGGGCCACATCACACAATACCTCATCTTTGAAGGGCTTGATGCCATATGGTAGGCGACATTGGTGACTGACGCGGATCCCTCATCCTTGGCTTAGCCATCCAATGGTGTATGGTTGTGGGTGTGGTGTTATTGGTAGCTCCAATTTCTTGATCACTTGTGCTGATATCAGGTTCTTTTGGATGCCTCTGTCCACAACAAAGTGTAGGGGAATACCCTTCACCCACATCTGTTAGTGGAAAAGGTGCTCCTCGGCATCCGACTCTTCAGGTTCCTCTGGTTGAATCTGTGTGGTGGCAACAACGCCACTGGGTTCTGCACCAATGATCTGCTCCCCTTTCCGCGCGACTGTGAAATTGGATTCTAAGTCAGAAAGGGTAAAGATAATTATTTTTCAAACATCGCTTTTCCTTTACAAAATTAGAAGCAAGGTATGATCTTTGTCGTAAGTTCTCCCTGCCAGATAAAAGGTATAGATACTCACATGATTGAATGACATCACAGAATCTAATATTTAGTTGAAATTATTTCAGTAAATGCGAAACGTAATGATCCTTGTATTATGATTGACTAACCTTGTTAAGGAAAATAGAAGTAACATCATATTTCTGGTTCATTCATAGTCCATTGCTAAAGTACTAATCTAAAAGAAATAAATAGGCTAAGAAAAATGTTGTGAAAGATGTCAAGTAATAAGTGATTTAAAAATTTGCACAGAAGTATCCTGTAAATTCTACATTTTCGTTGTTGATATTCTATTTTTCTATCAAAGATTAATAAGTGCATTACCTATGAGCATCAGTAAGTTAAAAGTATAATTTCATTAGTATGCTCCTAAGAAGTAAGTTGGTTTGAGTTAGCGAATTCATTTGAACATTTTCAATTTTGATAGATACTTAGTAATGAGAATACTTCGTTGTTATGACAGTTTCATGGAATGCTACATCAAAAAAATATAGCCTCATTTAAATGTTATAGAATGTAAATGAAGTTGTAGTTACACTTAGCGAAATAAAAGTTGATTCTCAAATATCAATGTTAGAATATATATCATTTTACTTAGGTTTGTTTAGTACAAAGTACTTGTTGACTTTCTTTTATACAACCAATAGTGTGGAGTTGCCTAAGTAATTATTACCCTCGAGTATTGATAGCCAGAATAAATTTAACATACTAGGTTACCAATTATAGTTAAAGATATGAACGAATTCATGTGGCTGATGCGTTTCGATAATAATTTTCAAAAAATCGTCATTTTATTACTTAAACCTAAACGGTATTTCATTTATAACTTCTTATCATTATTGAGTTTTAAGGATAAAATTGGGTATTAATATTTCCAAGCAATGTTCCTAATGGTTAAATTAAACCTTATTTTAGGAATGCGTTATGATAGACTCCTCTAGAGTAAGTTATATTTTCTAACAAGGATTAATGAGTATCTTGTTGATAGTTTGAAGAAAAGAATACTAATCTTGTTGACGGAGCATGGAAGCTTTAAAAAAAAAAAAAAAAAACTTTGGATGATAAGTCTCAATTCGAAGTGAATCTATATGTAACTAAATACTAACATGTTTTCAACAGGTTTGATCTCAGACTCACATTGAGGAAGTTGAAGAGTTTACATCGAAATAAAGTGAAGATGAGGCACAAGTAAATTGAGTGAGCATGCGTATAATGATATGGAACTAATGTGTCCAGTAGTTGAACAATTGAATCAAATAAATTTTTCTTTATACTAACATTTCAGGAAGGGATCTTAATATCGATTGATAATGTGATCAAGAAGGAACGTTGATTATAAAATCACTTATACAAATGAGTTGATCTGAATCGCTCAAAAAAAAGTAATGGATTACTTTCAGTGGTAAGACTTATGACTGATGATGTGGAAATATTTTCATATACTATTGTCATTATTATATCGCATATGGCTTACAAGAAATAATAAATGTTTGTTACCAAGAAATATTTCCTGGACTCAAATGATAAGGTTTGAGGGGAAAAAGGATGATTTTCTGGACTCAGGCAGAGGGGACAACATCATGAACTCAATAACTAGCTTGTTCTTATGGGACAACTTACCCTTATTTGTGGTCATGTTCCCCACGGAAGTGGATCAGAGAAGGCGGGGTACTCGTTGAATGTTATACTGACCTAGAAGTTCTAGGAAAACTTTATATCCATCGAATTGAGCAGAGGAAGGGCTCACAATTTTTCCTTGTGTTCTTAGAACTGAGCACACAAGAGGTTCTCTGAGGAGTAACGTTTACTTGTCGTTTTTTGTATGCACACAATAAATTCGATGAGGAGGGGAGCTATGTTATGAGGTATATTGTAAGATTGTCATGCATCGCAGAAGTATTCCTGATGATTTTGCAGAGGACTCATGTTATGTACACAAGTCTTCATGATTGCTAGGATACATAAGAGTTTTGTATGCAAGTCTCCATGATTGCTGAAGTACAAAGAGATTTCAAGATCACAAATTTTTGTTGAGAGAATTGTTTTATGGTATAAACAAATGATAATGATTTGTCTTATAGTTAGATTATGAGATATATTTATGCATGAATAATATGAATGCTAAATACACAAATATTTCCTCAAGGAAGAGAAAGAATGATGAACATTTACTCATTTGAAAATTATACTCATGATATATGAAAGAACGGTGGAAGATCTTCTATGATCTGTGTAATGTGCATGATATAAGTGATAAGAGTTTGCGGAAAATCGGAAAAATGTGAAGACGACCAAAGCATAAGAATTTAAGTAAGCAAAAGATGGGAACGGATGCAAAAGGAAAACTGTTGAACACCGAGGATGGTGTTATATTTAAGGCGTGGAGTGTGTAACATCCCTCAGATTCGACCCTTATTGTTATTATAATTGTAAATATAATGATGATTGTATACAGGCCCTGGTGAGGAGCTCAAGTCCAAGGCCCCACCAGTGGACTTTGGGAGTATTGTTACTTTATTTTCCTCTTCATAAGTGTTGTGTTAGACCAGGAGATTTAAGTTTGACATATTTTAGACGACGGACACCTCGAAAATATTTAGAGTAAGTTTTACGGGTAAAAACCTACAAGTCATAAGTGTCGTCGTCAAAGGATGGGGAAGACAATTACTTGTCTTAATCTTTCAATAAGTTATAGAGCTTATGTATAGAGTTAGCATACAGATAACTTGGACTAAATAATCCCGAGTAAACCTAAGACAATTCATAAAATTGAGACACCCAACCTCGATGAAACGAAATAGGTTAGACATCTTTCAAATACTACTTTTTATCTTATTAAAAATATCACTTCTAGGACACCACACACACACACACACACATATAGATATATATATATATGTATATATATATATATATATATATGTGTGTGTGTGTGAAATCCTACAAAATAGTGGTGATAATGAATAACTGGAAATAATGCATACACAGGTATGTCAAGAATACATTTAATTATTGAAGTTACATGATAAAGAGCTTATATAGATTATAGTATAAATTACTATAATAATTATAAATACTTTTTAGGAAGGATAAAGGTGATTTTGCATATATTTATTTATTATATAGGATCCACCATACATATATGAAAGATGATACATATAATACATTATATAAATGCTATATATATAAGAGAAACCAAAATGAACTTGAGCTAAAACATTTGATGAGCATATATTGGATAATAAGAATTATTATAAATTATCCTCCGAAAAATGTAATAATATACATGATTTTATCCTAAAAATATGTGTGGATAAGATCCAACACATACATGAAAACAACTAAGAATAATTATAAGTTGGTAAACAAATCTAGGAATAAAATTATCTCCAAAAGAAATTTATGTTGTAAAAGGATTTATATTATGGTCATAAATATAAAGTTGTTTCTAACGTAAGGGTTTTGTAACTATAATGGAGTATAGGAGCATATCCTGCCATCATAACTCAACTGGAGAGACCGATAGTGGAGCTCGACACCGACCGAATCACACCACAATCTTTGCCACGTTTATCCCTTAAAGTGTTCATTAGTTATAAAGTTAACAGTTAAGGGGCATCCTCACTCCATTCTTGGGAACTTGTCCCTTTTTTTGAGCGGCCCTTACCTTTTTCCTTTCCACCTGTACCCACTCCGCCATTTTAAAATAGTGGTGTAGTTTTTAGTGGAGGTCTATCTCAGTAGAGGGGTATCTAAACTTATTTTAGACTGCCACCTAACAGGAATGGAGAAGGGAGACTACCACGCATCACTCTGGGTCGAAGGGAGACTCCTTTGTTAAAAGGGAGATCGTTTCCCAAAGGGTCGGCCCACTCCCTTCTGATGCAGAGTTTTTTGGATACGCTGCCATCATTATAAGGTTGCTATCGATGGGGGGGAAAGAAGAGAGTCAAGGACTGGCGGATCCTCTGACGATGAGGTATGGACCGCAGGAAGAGCGAGAAGTTCTGAGGTTAGAGTTTCCTTTTGTATCTAAGGTATGTAAACTCTGTGTCTGCAGTTAGTGACTCAGTTTAAAACGTTATGTTGTTGCAGTGCAAAATTTTTCAAATTGCTAGCTGTCATATTTGAGTGCATGCTGATAACGACACCTAAAATCCTTTTTTCTTTTGAAACACCTATTTTCCGCCTTTGAAAAATGTAAATCCCTATCATTCCTTATTCATATCTTGATCCTAATGGGAGACGTTACTACGATGGGCTAGATCAGCTCGAAAGAGCTTAAACCCTCCGTTACCTTAGGGTTGATGTTTTTTAGTAATTCGAACTCTATTTATATATTTTTTGTTATGTCAGAAATCGTTTTCAATTCATTTTGGTTGCGATTTGATATCTTTTTCTCTACTTTTGTTTTGGCGACTGTTCCATGAGAGCAGGTCCGAGTCTAGGTGCTATCCTTGCCTCATCGCCCTTAGTGCGCTAATTACGAAGTAAACGTTTTGTTTGTTGGTTTAAGAGTCTGCTTATAATATAGAAATTTTAGAAAAGGAAGGCCAATGCTTGAAACCTCGGTGATTACCCTTAGGGTAAGATAGGAACGAGAACGTCCTGTAGTAGTATGTTTCAATTTTTGCTACATTTTCGTTCATAGGTTAAAATCTAGTACCAGTGTTGGAATGTTGAAGATTATAAATTAATTAATTCATCTCGACGTTATTTTTTTATTTTGTCATTAAAAACGAGGAAAACGTTACAACCATCAGGTTAATTTATGTTATGCTGCCATAAGAGCTGGGCGACCTCCCTGTGGAAGGATCGACCCGTGCTTAGTTAAATTTAGAGATCCCTTCCTTAAATTTTAAAATGGTTGGATCAGAAAACTCTGTGTAAAAGCTGCCAGGAAATCGTCAACGAGTCAATCTGATCATAACCAAGGACGAGAATGTGATCATTAATTTTCACTCTTTTGGTTATTATCCTTTTTGCATATTTTGATCTTGAAAGTTATTAGTGAAGTTCCACGGGTTAAGTATATAATTATATATATAGAATATAGAGATAAAATATCTAGAATCGAAATTATAAAAAATGTGAAAATCTAACTTTTAAAATCTATTATCCAATAGGGCATAGAAAGGGAAACCTCCTTTTTCGGTTTTCACTATGGGTAAAATTGAAATCATGAATTTCATTTTATTACAACTTGATTCTTAGAATAGTATATAGATCTTTTATAGTGTGAGGCCCTTGACAAAGCTAATTTAAAGCTATTATATTTTGGCACTTATCAATCTTAGTTTAGACAACTTGTAATGGAAAAGTTTGGGTCAATTATTGATATAAATAAACTTAAATATATGTTTTGGAATTGAGTGAATTCATGTTCAAAATTAATAAAAAGGGTTGATACTTTATTTAAATCATTAGATGAAAGTATAGGCATACGACAAGTTATCACTTGATATCATAACAAAAGGAGGTTGTCTTTATATAAGATAATATAACATTATATTGTTGAAAGGGTTTTTAAGTAGTAATTATAAATAGATTATGGATACGAAATAGGTGACAAAGGAGTATATTGTAAATATGATATTAATAATTAGGTTATGAACTTATATTTTGGTACCAAGTGACTTATGGAATGTATACAATATTTATAACTGGACATAAAAGTTATAAAATAGAAGGGAGTTATTCTTTTAGAATGTTGTAGGAAGGTATTCATTCACATCCATGCTTGGGATTGTTATATAAAGAAGCTCATCTCCTCAACGAAGGACAGGATATTTTGGAAAATGTTTCGCGTAAGGGAGTCTTGAAGAAAATAAGCCTTGCGACAACTGTGTCGCATAGAATGTAACCTTTCGCCATGTTTATTTTTTTTAATAAATATTACACACCCAACCTTTTGTGGACTAGCCCGTGTACACGTGAACCACGTTATCTCTTGTCTGTTGTGTTTTCCTATGGTGTTCCTCAATGTGTCTTTGTGTATGAGTAATTATTTCTTTACTTAAAAATGTTTAGGATTACTTTGATGTATACGATTCATTTAGAAGGTTGTTTTTTTATATGATGTATAATGCTAATATGTTCACCTTATGATTATGTTAATATTGTTGTCATTTAGGTCGTTCTCTTGGTATGATTAACTGATAAAAGAAGTACATGTTTCTTAAAAATGAATTAATATCTTGAAGAGCATTTTATTAATATAACGAATAATTGAATGAATTGTTTAAATGAAGTTTGGGGCTTAAATACAGTGGTCTTGTTTCTTGGTCTATATCCTCAGGAAGGAAAAAGGTTTTGGTAAAAATGAAACTATTGTTATTTAAATTTTTTTTTTAAGGTTGTATCTTGTGCACACATATGAAGAGCTAGTTGGCTCAAAAAGAAGAATCCATGTCTTGAATTTAGAAGAGTTATGTATGTTAAAACATAGTGAAGTTTTTGTGTTTTTCTGCGAGATTAAAGAAATGGTTGACATTTCAAGTTAAGAATTGGATTATAGTTGAAAGTAAAATGTCTCTCTTATTTGTGCAAATATGACGGAAGATAGTACCTATCGCACATAAATTACATTTAAAGGATCTTTTTCATTGATTATCATGAAGACATTTATAACAGAAATAAAAGTCGCAAAGTTGTTATTATTTGTAAGCTGTAATTAAAGTAAGTAAACCCACACTTTATATTTCTGCATAGAAATTATTGGTATTTAGACCACTTAGGAAAATTTTAAATTTTGATGAAATATGGGGTCGTGACAGTTAACCATGGTTGACTATGGTAGACAATGGTTAGATTTGGTTGACTTTGGTTGACCATGGCTTACTTTGGTTGACTTTTGGTTGAGCGTGGTTGACTTTGGTTGATTATGGTTGACTCTCGTTGACTATGGTGGACTTTGTTTGATTATTGTTAACCATGGTTGACTTTCATTGACCATGGTTCACAATCGTTGACGTTCGTTGACCATGGTTTAGTTTGGTTGACCATGGTTCACAATGGTTGATGTTTGTTGACCATGGTTTAATTTCGTTGACTTTGGTTGACCATGGTTGACAATGATTGCCTATGCTTGACCATGGTTGTTTATGGTTGACTTTGGTTGACAAATGGATGAATTTGGTTGAGTATGGTTGACCATGGTTAACTATGGTGGACCATCGTTGACCATTGTTGACTTTGGTTGACCTCGGTTGAGTTTAGTTTACAATTGTTAACTTTGGTGGACCATGCTTGACTTTGGTTGAATTTTGGTTGGCCATAGATAACTTTGGAAGACTATGGTTGACTATCGTTTACTTTGGTTGACTTTGGCTAGCTATGGTTGACTTCGAATAACCATGGTTAACTTTGGTAGACCATGGCTAACTATGGATGACTTTGGTTGACTTTTGTTAAGCATCGTTCACTTTGTTTGACCATGATTGACTATGGTTAACTTTGGTTTACAATGGTTGACTTTCTTTGATCATGGTTTACTTTCGTTGATTATGGTTGAATTTGGATGATCATGGTTGACTTGGTTGACCATGGTTGGCTTTTGTTGATCATGGTTGACTTTGGATGACCATGGTTGATTCTGGTTGGCTATGTTTGACTTTGGATGACCATGGTTGACTTTCGATTGACCATGGTTGACTTTAGTTACCATGGTTAGCTATGGTTGACTTTAGTTACCATAGTTAGCTATGATTGACTTTTGGTTGAATTTGGTTGACTATTATTGACATTGGTTGTCCATGGTTGACTTTTGGTTGGCCATGGTTGAGAGTTATCTTTAGGTTTCTTTAGATTGTTTAGTATTAAAATGAAAATCACTTTTAGCATTCTAAATGAGGAAATCTTTCGTTCTACCAACAATGGTGATATCAATGATCGATATTCCCTTCTTTGCATAGTACTTCCATTCTGCCGAGGTGTTGTAATCCTTATGCCTTCCATAATTTTTCACAGTGTTTCCAATTGCATCTACGCTCCTCTCCTGTATAAATCTCTGTTGGCACCTCAACAACCCACCTAAACTTCTAAGGATTCTTATGATATGTTAGGGGCTCCCATTCCAAAATTTTGTAAATAATATTGTGTTCTTCTAAATTGTTTGCATTGCTCTATTTTTTGTTCTATGTTTGACTCCTTGGATTATCGTTTATGACGTGATTTGGTGGTTTCCTTGATTTGAAGAGATGATTCAATGTTTAATGTCTTGATTCTATAACTCCACTCTCATAAGATTATGATTTGGTTGTTTGAGTGTCATTTGCATTTTTGGGGTCTTCTTGGTTGCTTAACGACATTTGCATGTTCTTCATTGAGCTTATTCAAGTTCATTTCATGTTTTGGATTGCTTAAATTGGATTGATTTAATGTTTCAGCAGTGTCATCAAGATTTTAAGTTTTCAAAACATAAATGAAATTATGAGTACTCTGGTGGATCAACATTATTTTATTTTCCTATTATGATCATAAATTTATACTTTTGCTAAAATACCAAATGGTTTAATTCATTTAACTTCTTAATTAGTTCAATTTATGTCTTGGAAGTAAGTCTTCAAAATATATTCAATTGTCTCCTCACAATTCTTCCTAATATATTGAATACATTAAATTTGCTCTCATCCTATCTACATTGATTTTGAGATTTAAAATTTTAAAAAGATTTTTAGATGGAATTTTATAACATTATGTCAGACCTAATATACATCTAGATCTTATCTTTCAAGAATCGTGGTTAATAACTATAAAAGCACAAAGATTTGATTGTATAAGATTATGTCTTTATATTATTTTAAAAGGGAGAAATATGCCACCTAGCAAATAAAGTCAGAACTTTGGAATTATTTCCATTAACTAAAAAATCAATGGATAAAATGCCAACCTGATACCAACGAAATTTTCTTTTTCATGGATAGTGGTTAATGTTTTCTTCTTTTAATTGACTTGTCGTTTCTCTTGATATGCAGGAAAATTAATCCGTGTTCAGTATCGTGAAGTTCGTTGCCACATTCAATATTCATGTTGTGGTTAATGACATGAATTCATTCATTCAACGAAGACTTTCGATCAACATTACCTCTACTACGTGTTTGGATGACCTGCTTCTCAAAAACATCACTGGACTTCAAGGAGCAGAGATACACGCAAAAGAAAATATGTAGATTGTTACACAAAATGATGAAATTATTTGCCAACCTTGAGCACGCCAAGGAATGAATAGCGGTGCACCTGAAGAAGTCAGAACGAATTTCCGTGATGTGTTGTTATTCTCCCAGCACTCCGAACCATAAAATCGCCGAATCATAAAATCATGGATTTGATACATAAATTCACAGAGTTATTAATATGACTCCACCGATGTGTTGAGTAGATACCTCGTCGCTCTGTCATGTTATCACATCGCATAGAAAAAAAATGGAATGCTAAGGAGAACCATTGTCTCATATAAATGGTAGAAGTTAAGAATCTAACGTTACAAAGTAATAAGTGGCAACATGTGGGAGCCAGAAAAGGAGATAATTGAGCAGTTGATATTTGCTGGTAACAAGATCATATTTCCATCCAAAGATCGCGTCGTGAAAATATTGAAACTCGCCTGATAATGAAGAAGATCAAAACTTAGATACTAAATTCCTCAAGATTTCACCAGATAGAAAAAGAGAAGCCACATCATCAGATCAATAGATGAAGCATAGATCACTGAGTTCCTTGGACCATGAAACAAACCTCCAGGAAATATGTGACGGAGAATCCATGTGACAGGAATCTCGAATTTCCATACGGCTGAGATTGCAAAGTATTCCATCATTTATTTTGTTTTGATTTTAGTTTAAATTTGGTTTCATTATGTTGAAGTTTTATTTACATATTATTTGGATTTGTAATATATTTGTTTTTGTCAAGATTGCCATATTATAAATTCCACACATATTTGTTTTCTTTTGTCCAGATTGCCATATTATAAATTCCACATATATATATGAAAAATATTTAATATATCCATCATATATAAATGCTTTACCAGAAATATAACAGAGTATGATATTTAGATGAAATATATCTATGAAGTATTCCCAATAGTGTTCAACACTGCAGATGCAGAACACCAGGTAAAGGTTGCAGCAACACCAGGTGAAGATTGCAGCCAGGGCTATGGTGATTTCTGTATGGTATACAAAATTTCAATAAGAGCCCTTAATGAAATCACTATTCCATAATTTGGTTATGGAGATAATTACATTCTCACTGACTTAACACTGTGTGAAAGACAATAAGGGGCCATAACAGTATGATGGCTCAGTACAATTATTATATTATGAATTTGTAACAAACTATGCCGATGCCGCTGTATTTATAGCTGCCTCTGATCTTGCTCATATCTGCATGTCCTTCTTCTTTCCCCAGAGCAGTGTATAGAGACCCGCCACAACCAAAACTCCTCCTATGGCATTGCAGGGGCCATAAAACTATTCATGTCACAACACATAACCTAATCCTGATCCTGGCCATATGTGAGATTCCCATCTTCCTGTGCGCCTGTAGAATGTAACAGCAGGACACTGTGAACTCCTAGAGCGTGGGCCGCGTCCGCTCTTTTTAGGCTGTGTACCCTCCTTTACCGTTGGTGTCCTGAATGATTCCGCTTGACGAAATGCAAGCCCCTCCCAGTGAGCCCGTGGGAGCTGAGGTCGCCCAGGGATCATCACCTGAGACTCGAACTCTTGACCAACAGGGAAAAACTGTCGAGTTATTCTGTTCGGACATCCTGATCCTCCATTGCTAACCTCATTACTTGTCTCGGTGAAATTGATTTTCATAATATTACTGAAATAAAACCCAAAGAGCTTAGCAGGTTGAACTTGGACTTCAGATCACGGGCCACTGACGTTCTCCTCTTCACATCTTGCATCCATCTCTGCGTGTTCAGAGAGAAGCCTGGCCCATGGAGTACTCCTCACAATCAACAGACAGCCCAGTATTGGCAATCGCCATCCTTCCATCCCAGGCAACGGCGTCCTTCTGCAATAATATGGACAGGGCCATAGAGATATAAATCACAATATGTAATAAGAGTAATACATATTGTATAATAACAGTAATACCGATTGTTGGGACTACATAAAACTCATAAAAACGAATTCCCATTCCTAAAAACATTCAAAAGCATTCATAAAATAACCATTTCTGCACCTTAAAGCTGATATTCCTGGTTCTACCAGCACTGTGACAGAAGCACTGTGGTATGTACGCAGCTGCTGTCCCGTTGGGTCGAGGTCACTCGCTCTGTTGTGCCATTCAATCACTGTGAATTCTTTCCCAGCGCCTTGAAATGTAATGTAGGGCTTTGTTGCACGCACTATCACTTTCCCCCTGCACAACAAAAATGAGCATACACTTGTTTTACGAATGTTTAACCTAATAACTAATTTAATTTCTCAATAGAAATATTCAAGATTTGGTCATGGTTGAACGATTAACCTCCACGATTGAACCGAAACGATCTACCTTTCTTGCCCCACTTGGAAAGAATTCCATTCAGAAAAAAGAAAAAAAAACATTGGGTTAGTAATCCACGCACAACAAATCCCAGCCGTTTAATATGTGTGTTAGACGAATTTCTTTGGAGATATATGCCCGATGAGTAAATATCCACCACCCATCCATCCTTAATTAGGGATTAAAAGGCTCCAGTGGCCTTCTACTACAATTCAAAAATTAACTTTCTACCAGTTTCTTTGCCGGTTTTATATTCTTCACAACAACAATTCTTCATATTGGACGGTTTCATCATGAACTATGGAAAACTCTTTTTCAACTTCTTCTCTTTCCTCAACTACTGATTGAACTCTTCACAAATTCTCCTTAGGGTTCACAACTCATTTACGGCTTTCCTTCAACCATTTCTTCAACAACAATTTTAGTGTGCGATTTGATGGGCAATAGCTCTTAAAACTCTTAGTGAACCAACATTTCACTTCCCTTGGGCTAGCAACTCTGTCTTCAACTGACAAGATTAAGACATGGGCTATCAATTTTGTTTTCAACTGACAAGATTAAGACAGACTTCTTCAAGTCATAGGTTTTTTTATTATTGAAACTAACTTTGACTTAGCTTCTAGCAGTGGCTTTAGCCAACCAGCTTACTCATCACAAGCTGATCTCAAAGCACAACTCCCTTTTTCTTCCTTTTTTCTTTAGAGTGGAGAATCTACTCTCTCCTCTCCTATTTTTAAAGCTTTAGAGTGGAGAATCTACTCTCCTCTCCTATTTCTAAAGAGTCTTGATGCCTACTTTCTTGCTGAAGATTAATACCTGGAATCTTGTTCCCATATCTAGGAGGAGGCTTCGATTCACTTCCTACATGCAGAGTTAACCTGTTATGATACCATGGCAAAATTTATAGAGCAAGAAGTAAAGAATATAAACATCATAGTACATGGAGAATTCCATGCTCTTCTACATTCAAAATAGATTAAAATTTAGTTGCATCACTTACATTAACCTAATTAATCCCTAACTAACACTTCACTTCACATAGGATTAACTAAAATGAGGAGATTACATTAAGTAAGAATTGATCCCCCAAGGGGTCATAGTATAAGAGGGTATGGTTAAAAATCCCGACCCAATAGAAGGCCCCTACCTTTTGATAGGATTTGTAGACCTAATGCAAGGGCAAACACCTACGATCCCAAGCACAAAGACAAGTCACAGCCGCTAGGCTAGGTTAAGCAAGAGAGATAATTTCCTACTGCCCCAGCCTTGAGCAATATATAAGTCCCCAAAATGCCTTCCTTAAATGATTCAAGGTGACCTTTTATATTTTGTGTCTCCCCAAAGGTTTGTTGGGATGGATTAATGGGTTCGCATGAGTGTAGCATAGTTACAATATAAATAACCCATGTGAGGAAGGCAACTTATTGTTCAAAGGAAACAAGTTGATGTTAGATAGAATCAATGCAGCTCTATCGGTATAGATTGAATGGCATTCCCTTCTATCACTGAGAACCTTAGTGAGGGAGTTTGGGTAGTTATAACAATAAATCTAAGGATAGTTCAAAAATGAGTGTTGCAAACCTTGTCAAATGTGAAGGTCTGATCTATTTGCATGCTCGCTAAACAGATAAACAATAACTTATTGTCTCCGTTCATTACAAAATATCACTTGGGAAATTTACCTCATTGAACTACTTGGAATAAAAGATACATGTCTAATTTAAAACCTTAATCCAGAATTTTCTCATGGGCATTCTTATTAACAAATAACTTAAAACAGTTCAAGTGCATATAAGTAGTGATCCATTTCATTGAACTACCTGAAATATGGGCAAATAATAGTATTAGACTTTTGGGTTAATATGTATTTCATCATCCAACTCTCATCATCCATCTCAAGAGAAGAAATAAAGCAATTCTCTCACAACATTATCCAATTAAATATGAATTATACAGACCATAAATCAAATACATCTCAACATAACAAATAAAACAATATTTTCAACACATTGTCCAATTAAATATGAACAATACAGAAGCAAGCAAATGAACAATCCACCCCACCTTAATAGAACAAATAAAACAATACTTTCAGCACATTGTCCAATCAAATATGAACAACACATACCATAAAGCAAATGAATAGTCCATCTCATCTCAACATAACAAATAAAACAATACTTTAGCACATTGTCCAATTAAATATGAACGATATTGACCATAAAGCAAATGAATAGTCTTTCTTATTTCAAGAGAAGAAATAAAACAATACTTTCATCACATTATCCAATAAAATATGAACAATATAGACTAGATGAAGAGTCCATATCATTTCAAAGCAAGATAAACAATCCATCTCATCTCAACATAACAAATAAAACATAAATTCAACACATTATCCAACTCCATATGAACATTACAAACCAAAAAGCAAATGAACAATCCATCTCATCTCAACAGAACAAATAAAACAATACTTTCCGTATATTATCCAATTGAAAATAAACATTGTAGACTAGAAATCAAATTAATGGTCCATCTCATCTCAACAAAACAAATAAAAAATACTTTCAACATATTATACAATTGAATATGAATATGAACCTTACAAACCATAAAGCAAATGAACAGTGCATCGCATCTCAATAGAACAAATAAAAGAATACTTCCAACACATTATCTAATGGAATATCAACATTATAGAATATAAAAAAAATGAATAGACTATCTCATCTCAGCTAAACAAACAAAACGATACTTTTAACAAATTCACATTTGGTCAAAAGATATTGGATAGCCTACCATACAAAGATTTGTAGCATAATAGTTTCAATTAGATTTCAAACTTAAAAGAGTTTCTATTAAATTTCAAACCTAAACGTGTAAAAATAAATATGAACAATATAGACAATAATCAAATGAGCAGTCCATCTAATCTCAACATAACAAATAAAACAATACTTTCGACACATTGTCCAATTGAATATGAATACCACAGACTATAAAACAAATGGATAGATCATCTCAACATAACAAATAAAACAATACTTTCAGCACATTATTCAATTAAATATGAACACTACAGACAAAGTCAGTCTCATCTCATCTCATCTCATCTCAACTCAACAGAACAACCATACCTTCAACACATTATCGAATTGAATATGAACATTACAGACCAGAAAGTAAATGAACAATCCATCTCATCTTAACATAACAAAGAAAACAATAATTTTAACACATGATACAATTGAATATGAATATTACAGACCATAAAGCAAATGAGTAGTCCATCTCATCTCAACATATCAAATAAAACAATAATTTCAACACATTATCCAATTCAATGTGAACATTACAAACCAGTAAGCAAATAAACAGTCAAACTCATCTCAACATAGCATATAAAACAATACTTTCAACACATTATCTAATTGACTATGAACATTACAAACAAGAAAGCAAATAAACAGTCTATCTCATCTCAACAGAAAAAATAAAACATTACATACCAGAAAGCAAAGGAAGAGTCCATCTCATCTCAATTGAACAAATAAAACAATACTTTCAACACATATACATTAGGTCAAAAGAGACTAGATAACCTTGATAGAATGAGTTGTACCATAATAGTTTCAATTATATTTAGATCCTAAATATGTAAAAATAAATACCAAACACAATAGTCTTGAAATTTATCCAATAAATTAAAAAAAAAACAAAAACAGAAAGACTGCAATGTCCTTAGATTTGTATATGAACTAAACATCTAACCTACAAGATGCAATATTGACCATTGCTCCTTCCTTAGATTTGTATATGAACTAAACATCTAACCTACAAGATGCAATATTGACCATTGCTCCTTCCTTAACAATAGGTGTAAAATGCAAAGTTGATGAAAAATGTCTGGATGAGTTGGAGACAAAAGTCCAGGTAGGAAGACAATAAGAATACCTGCCATTAAAAAATAGAAGATATTAAAAACTGGAAAAAAATTCTATACAACTCTCCCAATTCACATGCATCAGAAAATATCTCCTTAACTCGTTAAAACTCTCGCAATATATTTAAAATTTAAGATTTTATGGTCAAACCTTACCAAAATCGATGAGGAGATAGCTGCATTATTAGTAATATACTAAGACTGAGAGCAAGCTATAAACTGCCGCTAGAATTCAAGGTCTCCAATCCGAACGGCGTCTTTAATTGCACTATGAATTATTACAAGTATTAATTTATAAGTATATTAATTTATATAGACCTAAATGAGTTAAAAAAAAATAAAAATACCCAAACATTCAATGATATAAGAAAGTACCAACCTGTTTAGCTGCTGCCATATTACTGTTCAAGGTTCAGGGTATATATCTTAATATATCTACTTGTCCGCTGTCTCGTTCCAAATACTCCTTATCGATCAAGGCTTCAATTCGCTTCTTAATTTCTTCAATTTCTGGGTTGAATGTCCTTCCAACTCGCTGGGCGCATTCAGTCACCAGATCTTTATAACTTAAAACTTTATGTTCTTTCATAATGCGCACAATTGATGCATCAATAGCATAATGTCTACCAAAACATCTATCCCTACAAATATACTCAGTACCATTTGTCTTCTCATCCAGCAATGGCATTGGTTTCGGAATTTTTACCTTCCCTGTTCTATCTGTAAAATTAAAATTGATTTCGAAATAATCAGTTGTACCTATAGTGGTTGTATCTGGATTCTTAAGAAGAATTTTGTACTTGTCACAGGCCAGGGAATATAACAGTCCGACGGCTTCTTCGTCAGACAAATTCAAGTGAGTCCTGACGTCCGAATAGCTCAACTTTTCTGAAGCATTGAACAACAATAATATTGCTGCTTGGTTAGTTGTTGCTATAATTTCTATAGGCCCTGCACCAAACTTACCAGTTATATTACAGGTTCCCAAGGAATATATCCATGTAAGTTTTCTAGGTTTGGCTTCTGTGGAATAAAAATCTTTGAACACTTCCACACATCTAACCATCTCTGCAGGTAGATTAATCTCAGAACTCTTGTATGTTGGCCAAATTCCGGTTCTCAAAACAGTTACATTAAACTCTATTCCAAGATGGATATTTTTATTATCATGAAGATATACTTGGAATCCACTCTGGCTTTGCAGTGACCTTCTCAAATCTTCAAGCATGTCCCCCATCTTCAATGTCAATTGGCCATCAGTACATTTCTGCATCAACTTTGACAATGTGCTCTGCTCAATTGACAATGTGCTCTGCTCAAGATCAACATTTTCACTTCTGTCGATCAGAACTCTACGAGTGAGTTTTTCTCTGTACAAATCAGCAAACATATATTTATCACTGAGATACTCTACAAATTCCACCACATTTTTAATTATATTATCACGAATTATGTTAGAGCCATCATTTTCAAGTACACTATCACATAATGTAGCAAGCCATTCTGCACTAGTAGTTCCTCCAATTACTTTATTGCAGGACAACTCAAATGCTTCTCTTAATGCGCTGGAAAAAATAGTTTTGCGCTGAAAAAGATCTGCAGCATATTTCACATGCTTATCACGTATCTCTATAACCTTCCCCACAAATGAAGCCACTTCTTGCAGCAATATAATTTTATCCAATCTTTGTGAGTCATGCAGCATCACAGCATCTTCAGACTGTTTAACAAGTGGAGTTACTTCACCAATAACATACTGCTTAAAAATATCTGCAATTGACTCCCATCCATTAGGTATCCTATCAAAAAGCCCGTGCATCATCAAAATATCGTCCTTCCTGTGGTCCCTGAGCAAAGCAAGGCAGCCTGAATGCTGATTCTCCAGAAAATGTGTCATATAACAGGAAAGGAGTCCATTTTCTACTTTGTCTAATACCTTCTGCTCGCTCCTCCCATGCAAATACCTGGCAACTCTGTCCCTTTCGCTTATCAGACATTCTTCAACCTTTGACATGTAGTCCGCATAGGAATGTTCTAAAATCCATGAAGCAGCCTCCCGAGAATAGTAAGCTCCGGTATGTTCCAACATGGCCACTTCAAAATCATTCGTATAGAAATCCATGTCAACCTCCACAAAAATGGCCACAACATCTTTCAACAGAGTGCCATTAGTTTGCACTCCTTCACGCTCTCGATCAATAAGAGCAATCACTGCATCCTTCACATTGACTCGCATTACGCGAAAGACCATGTCTCGGAAGTACATGATTCCCACTTCTCTAAGTGAAGGAAGGGAGCGTCTGACAGTAAAATAGCAATCCAAATATTGAAAGAAGAGATTCATCCGACGCAGCATGGCTTTGTGAATCTTCCAGCGTTTGACCAGCTCTCTCAACATCGACTGATCATCAATCTGTTCATCCCTTAAAGCCGGTAAAACCATTGAATTGATGTACTCTCTGATGCAATCCGTAGATCTGGCATAGATAATTTGCTCTTTATCCTCATGCAATCCGTAGATCTGGCACATGTTGTGGACAATAGTATAAACAACCGAGCACAGGTCCGCAGTCATCGGACAGTTGAGATCTCCCACTTCCAACATGCGTCTTAACTGCAGAATAGCTTTATGAATAAAAGCCCAACCTTCTTCCACCTCAATGTTGGCCTCTTTTGCGATAGCCAGTCCTTCTTCCAGGTTTAAGATATTGCCATCGTTCATTGTCCTTTTTTCAACTAAACCCAACTGTTTCTGTAAAAAGTAAAACTTCGAACACTCCAGGGAGCAGCCCGCAACACAGAACAACACACAGAACAGCCCGCAGCCCGCAACACAGAACAACCCGCAGCCAGCAACACAGAACAACACACACAACGCTTTTTGATAAATTCTTGAACCAATTTATGTATTTATACTGATTACTAATTAACGAATTTCAAGGGTTTTGGGGGTGTTTTTGAAATTTAGTTGGAATTATGGAGAATTTTAGGGACAGGAGTTAATATTTTATGTGGTAGTGAGTTTAAAAAAAAAACTAACGGCTAGTTATTTTTTAAATATAACGTGTGCTTTGACCCAAGTTTTGAGAGAATTCACATCATATTTTACATTAATTAAAAATATATATATATATTTTTAATTAATTGATTATTAAATTAAAATTAAGCCGTAGTAATGGGAAATTATTAATTTTAATTAAGTAAAAGTATTAATTATATCTATTTAGATTTTGAAAAAATATTAATTTTCATATATATATATATATATATTTTAATAAATTATATTTTTGATAATATAGTTATATTTTTAACTAAATAATTATATTATTTGAAATGAGAATTAAAACCAAAAAAATACCATACAAAATGTATTTTCATTATTATTTTTTTTGCACGAATCTTCCTATCTTGCACGAGTGACTTGTGGTCTAATAAATCGTGACCCACGAGCATCTAAGCCATCAAAATCACCCGGGGATTGCACCCACGCTAGACCACACCAACCCTTAGCGTTTGACAATACAGTTATACTTTTGACTAAATAATTATATGATTTGAAATGAGAATTGAAGCAAAAAAAGAACAATATAAAATATATTTTCATTCAAATTTTTATTTTTTTTCGCACGATTCTCCCTACCTTGCATGAGTGGCCTTTGGTGTAATAAATTGTGGCCCACGGGTATCTAAGCCGTCAAAATAAACTGGGGATTGCAACCAACCTAGACAACACCAACCCTTAGCATGACTAGAATTTTTTGGTGTCTCCTCCCACCACAACAGAGTTTCGAACCTTGCAACACCTAACAAACAAAACCCCTCGAATACCATGGTAGTGGAACTTGACTTATTTCTGTCAAAAAATTCAAAATCATATTCCACATTAATTAAAAACATATAATTTCTTTATAGCTAAAAAATAAAATATGAATAAACAAATTTAAATGTTTATAATTGTAATACATTAAAATTTATATTTAATATTTGATGAAAGACGTTAAATTGTTTTATAGTTAGTGAAATATTCACTCATTTATTATGCATATAAATTTAGTGGGTTTCTTATAATTTTCCACCTAGAATGGTTGAAATGCAGATATACATTGTTGAAATTGCAAAATTGGGTGCCTAAGGCTTTTGGAGGACGTTGTATCCATTTCTGCAATAAAAAAGTTGCAATTTGAACAACGAAAAATTTACGATTTTAACAAAGATTTATGGCCAAATTACTTCAAAAATGATCGAGATAGTCCAAAACGTAGAACAGTTAACCAATTCCTTAATCAAATAACTATCGATTATGATGCCTTGGTGTTTTAAATAACAATATTCCCCCAAAAGAAGTTATAACTAATCTATAGAAAATATGAGTTTATTTTAATTTTAAACTAATTCCAAATGATGTATATTGAACTTATTTTCCCTCGTCTAGAAGAAAAAAGACCCGTAAGGGTCCACAACATGTCACTTGGTGTGGGGTCAATCTCTCTGCTCATTATACGTTGAAGTGAATAAAATTGTTAACACAAAAAAATTGACCACACACCAAATGACATGTTGTGGACCCTTATTTCCAAAGAATAATCCCATTTGTGCATAAAAACCCAAAAAACCCATTTCTCCTAAGTTCTAAACCCCCTTTGGACAACCTCCACCAAAATAGGGAATCTCCGCTAAAAATGAGGTGTCCACCAAAATAAGGGGGTTGTCTCGACAAATACACAGTCCCACCTCAATTCAAAATTTACCAGCAGTCAAATTCAAAAAGGGAAAACCGCAAGTGGTTATAGGGTTACAAAACCCTAAACCACAACATATATGTAATAACCCCCCCCCCCCCCCCCGTTTGATAGAAATGATTTGATAACCTACCATTTCGAAGCTCTCCCATCTTTGGTACCATTTTTACCATCCTCCATTATTCCAATCACACACACCTCCACCATCAATATCCCACTTTGCAATTCCCCTTGGCGGGTTGAGCACCCTTGGCTCCCTCCTACCATTCGGGTTGATATACTATATCTCCTTGAGATCGATGGCCATTCAAAGGACGGAACCATCAACGAAGGATTCCTAGATTCTCGGCCACAAGGGCCCATATGCCTAGAGAGGTAACTCTATCCATGTAAATCCATTTATTATAAATAATAAATAGTTATTCTTTTGTAGACATGGTTTATTGATGTGAATGGAAGGAATTTATTGTGTGTGCTTTGGTTTTCATTGCAGTAGATGTTTTACCAATCATATTTACGATTGAGTTTTTGCATGTTAGTATTTGTATTCACGGATCATAATCCATTCTACCTTAGGTTATATTCCCATTTGTATAGTTTAGTTCTCAGTTTATCGCTCTTTACCCAAATTTACTGCACATCCTTCACACATAGAGCCGCGAGAGATATCATCTTGCATGCTCTCTACCTCGGCTACCTCAAGCTCGTATATCGCCCATTTTCACCTGTCGGAGTGAAAAAGCACATACAACAGAACTAGCGACCATACTGGGTCGATCCCTATAGATTTGTGGTTAATTTTTTTTATCTTTGTTTGAATGTGTTTTATTGTATATTTTTTTCTTGTTAGATCTCTTAGTTAAAGTGTTTATGAGTATTGTTAGTCCCCTAGTTGAACTCTGGCCTGCAAAACTAGCATACTCCAATCCTCAGACCCCTTGCAAAGCCTTTTTTTTTAGTTGTCTTTCAATTTTTTCAAACCCAGTTCTCGAGTGGCAGTTGTCTATGAGTTAAGTGCGCCCTAGGGTGCCCTTTTTTCCTAGTTAAGAGCGCTCCTTCCCCCACAAAAGGTGCGCTCCAGACCCGTACCTCTCTGTTTTTGTTGTACTCATGTTTTTTCATAGTGTGCACCCCACAACGCCTCTGTCCTTCAGGAAAAAGCACTTTGAGACTGACATTTAATCCTCTAATCCCTCCCGCAGGGGTGTAGCTCAACCGATGTTTCGCTTGATATGAAGGAAATGTTGTAAATGGAGGTCACGAGTTCAAATCACCCCAGCTTATCCGTGCTCCATGCTTGCGGGCTGTGTGGATGCACCTAGGGGTATAGTGGTAGTGGACGGGATTGGATCCCTGGACCCCGTGTCACGCGAGTACCAGCCCCTTCCCAGTTGCTGATTCCCCTAGTTTAAAAAACAAAAACCTCTAAGACCTTTATTTGTCCCATTTCAAGATTTGGATTGACTGTTTGGTTGCATATTTGACTTATTGCAGCATGGTTTTTACTATCTCTGCTTGTTCATTTCAGCATGATCAGTCTCTCTTATTGATTCCTAGCAGTATATTTCAGTTTGAAATAAAATAATTTCAATTCAATTTGTTTCAAGTTATTAGTACTCTTCATTTCTTGCTCATCTAACATAGTTATACACACCACTTGTGCACCCAATCACACCCTAAAGATCAAAGTGAGACCAAATTTTTTAACTTAACAAAAATATAACCCCACTTGGGGACCAAAAATAATCTTATAGCTAGGTACGGCACTAGGAGTAGGCATCCAAATAACCCTCATTTTCCACTTTACACATGAAACTTAGCAGTTCTCTATTTGGGAGCCAAAATCCCCTAGTACTTTTTGGCATGGTTAAAGGATGATTTGTCGGAAAGGCCTCTCCCTTAGGAGGAAAAGTCATGAGATTGGTTCCAGAAGGCTAAGTGGAATGCCGCTCTCCACTTAGTTCTAAAGGACACCTGATCGTAATCCTCACTACATTACCAGGACTCCATACGAGGGGTATAACAACCAAAGGGATGAAACGACGAATTCTCTTTCTGGACGTGTCATGAACGGGGTAGCCTACTTGTCGTTCTTCTAGGGATTTTTTACACGGGATCCCTCTCAGTATAGGTATATCCCTCATCCATTCAATTCTCCATTCTGTATTCTCTAACTGCAGATTTCATCACCCTGCAGGGGATACGATTTGCGTGAGATTCCATATCTTTTAGTTAG
Organism: Larix kaempferi; assembly: GCA_027924585.1. NCBI lineage: Eukaryota > Viridiplantae > Streptophyta > Pinopsida > Pinales > Pinaceae > Larix > Larix kaempferi. The sequence continues at coordinate 8,436,453 of BSBM01000259.1, read as the reverse complement.
GTCTTTGCATGCTCTGATACCCCTCAGGTTAGTGAGTATTTTTCATTTTTAGGTAGTTCTTATTGTTGGAATTTTGGCTACTCCTTGCCACTCTTCTGCTGTGACACGCGATCGCAATAGAGTTTTAAAGTTTGTGGTTGTCCTAAGCACCACATTGTTGAAAGATCTCCTTCTACACACATGGAGGAAGTTGCAATTTTGAGCACTTTTATTTAATGTCCTCTACACTCACGACACCAGTCATCATTGATGCCCTGAGATACTCTAATAGACTATGGGGGAAGTCCCCACAACACGGTCCATTAGACCCCAGTTGTCACGCTACCTTGAGGCACACATTTTCATCATCGGATATTCATCCCAACGCACCTTATTTCAAATATGATTCTAAATTAGACTAACACATACCTACAACACTATCTAGCCCCATGGTCAGCATGAAACCCAACCTGTTCTATGGAGGAATTGTTGGTGGCGGACACCGTAGCAGACCTATCGCCACTACATCATCTATCACGACCGTGGGATCCACGGGACCCTATATCCCTGCTTCCACAGGACCTACCCCTGGAACCACTGTGTATCCAACCACTCCATCCATACCCATAGGTAGCGGTCTCGTCCCGACAACCACAACGCCCCCGGTTACTGGCACGACCCTTGGGAGCACCACCAATTCCTTTCAGATCCCTCCCCCCATATAGGTAGTTTGATTCGGATTTATGTGGGAACGAAATGAAAGAGCGGATACAGAATCAAATACAAAGATATATTGCAAATAACATAGTGATACAGTAAACACACATTCTATTAAATAGGGAAAATAGAACAGACTGTAAATAGAATAGCTAGAATAGTGGTAGCTATCTCTGAGAAGAGATGTGGCCGCTATGCTCATTTGTGCCAAGATGATTACAAAGAGAGGACGAAAGGGCCTATTTATGATAATAATGAGGGAAAGAATCCCAAACATCCAAAAACCTAACCCTAGAACATGAGCCGTCATAAAGTTTGTGGCCCCAAGGGGGTTAGTTGAACACTGAACTTCCTGGGGTCAGAAGTTTTGCATACGATCTCCATTTGGGGTGCTCGATAGCCCGTTGGAAAGGTATATCCGAGTTTTACAACTTTCAAATGGAGTTAAATGTAATATATTGGCAACCATTTGGCCCCCCAAATCACCAAAAAAGGTCGTTTGGTTCCTCAAAACGGACCCGAAAGTTTAGGACCCGAAAAACCATAGAAACATTACTAGAAAATTGGAAAAATGGGAAACTGTTTTGAGCCAGTGGAATAGGTGGGTGGCCACCGATATCCATCTGGATCAATCCTCCCCTCTTAGGAAGCAATTCTCTCCATTACGTCAAATCCCTTATCATATGTCGAGCTGTGTGTCGAGTTGAGCTCCTGGTGCGACATTTCCTAAAGTGGAAAGGTTGCCTTAGTTTAACATCTTCAGAGGGCTATAATTGTCGTTGAATAGTTTTGGTTGTTGTCGTATCCTTGGTCTGCACCAGTGTGGATGGTTTCTTTTTGTAGGAGCACCTTGAATGCGTGGCTTTGCACTGTAGAGGTACCCGAATAGGCGATGCTGCACTAACCTTGTGTTCTTGTTTCTGCTGAGTAGAAGGATAATGTGCACAGGTTGTGGATGTCTCTGCGATCTGATGTTCTTCTTCAGCAACAATTTTCAATAGGGAAAATTTCCCAGTGTGGGAGATTATCTTCCTTCCCTTCTTGGTTGGGGTAGGTGCAACTATCTCTGGTATCCGATAGAGTTGTCCTCCCAAAGTGACAGTGACACTGCGAGGTCGTGATTCATATAGAGCATGACGCTTCCACATATATGGCTGTCCTAAAAGAACATCACATACTTCAGGTGGGGCCACATCACACAATACCTCATCTTTGAAGGGCTTGATGCCATATGGTAGGCGACATTGGTGACTGACGCGGATCCCTCATCCTTGGCTTAGCCATCCAATGGTGTATGGTTGTGGGTGTGGTGTTATTGGTAGCTCCAATTTCTTGATCACTTGTGCTGATATCAGGTTCTTTTGGATGCCTCTGTCCACAACAAAGTGTAGGGGAATACCCTTCACCCACATCTGTTAGTGGAAAAGGTGCTCCTCGGCATCCGACTCTTCAGGTTCCTCTGGTTGAATCTGTGTGGTGGCAACAACGCCACTGGGTTCTGCACCAATGATCTGCTCCCCTTTCCGCGCGACTGTGAAATTGGGTTCTAAGTCAGAAAGGGTAAAGATAAGTATTTTTCAAACATCGCTTTTCCTTTACAAAATTAGAAGCAAGGTATGATCTTTGTCGTAAGTTCTCCCTGCCAGATAAAAGGTATAGATACTCACATGATTGAATGACATCACAGAATGTAATATTTAGTTGAAATTATTTCAGTAAATGCGAAACGTAATGATCCTTGTATTATGATTGACTAACCTTGTTAAGGAAAATAGAAGTAACATCATATTTCTGGTTGATTCATAGTCCATTGCTAAAGTACTAATCTAAAAGAAATAAATAGGCTAAGAAAAATGTTGTGAAAGATGTCAAGTAATAAGTGATTTCAAAATTTGCACAGAAGTATCCTGTAAATTCTACATTTTCGTTGTTGATATTCTATTTTTCTATCAAAGATTAATAAGTGCATTACCTATGAGCATCACTAAGTTAAAAGTATAATTTCATTAGTATGCTCCTAAGAAGTAAGTTGGTTTGAGTTAGCGAATTCATTTGAACATTTTCAATTTTGATAGATACTTAGTAATGAGAATACTTCGTTGTTATGACAGTTTCATGGAATGCTACATCAAAAAAATATAGCCTCATTTAAATGTTATAGAATGTAAATGAAGTTGTAGTTACACTTAGCGAAATAAAAGTTGATTCTCAAATATCAATGTTAGAATATATATCATTTTACTTAGGTTTGTTTAGTACAAAGTACTTGTTGACTTTCTTTTATACAACCAATAGTGTGGAGTTGCCTAAGTAATTATTACCCTCGAGTATTGATAGCCAGAATAAATTTAACATACTAGGTTACCAATTATAGTTAAAGATATGAACGAATTCATGTGGCTGATGCGTTTCGATAATAATTTTTGAAAAATCGTCATTTTATTACTTAAACCTAAACGGTATTTCATTTATAACTTCTTATCATTATTGAGTTTTAAGGATAAAATTGGGTATTAATATTTCCAAGCAATGTTGCTAATGGTTAAATTAAACCTTATTTTAGGAATGCGTTATGATAGACTCCTCTAGAGTAAGTTATATTTTCTAACAAGGATTAATGAGTATCTTGTTGATAGTTTGAAGAAAAGAATACTAATCTTGTTGACGGAGCATGGAAGCTTTAAAAAGAAAAAGAAAAAAACTTTGGATGATAAGTCTCAATTCGAAGTGAATCTATATGTAACTAAATACTAACATGTTTTCAACAGGTTTGATCTCAGACTCACATTGAGGAAGTTGAAGAGTTTACATCGAAATAAAGTGAAGATGAGGCACAAGTAAATTGAGTGAGCATGCGTATAATGATATGGAACTAATGTGTCCAGTAGTTGAACAATTGAATCAAATAAATTTTTCTTTATACTAACATTTCAGGAAGGGATCTTAATATCGATTGATAATGTGATCAAGAAGGAACGTTGATTATAAAATCACTTATACAAATGAGTTGATCTGAATCGCTCAAAAAAAAGTAATGGATTACTTTCAGTGGTAAGACTTATGACTCATGATGTGGAAATATTTTCATATACTATTGTCATTATTATATCGCATATGGCTTACAAGAAATAATAAATGTTTGTTACCAAGAAATATTTCCTGGACTCAAATGAGAAGGTTTGAGGGGAAAAAGGATGATTTTCTGGACTCAGGCAGAGGGGACAACATCATGAACTCAATAACTAGCTTGTTCTTATGGGACAACTTACCCTTATTTGTGGTCATGTTCCCCACGGAAGTGGATCAGAGAAGGCGGGGTACTCGTTGAATGTTATACTGACCTAGAAGTTCTAGGAAAACTTTATATCCATCGAATTGAGCAGAGGAAGGGCTCACAATTTTTCCTTGTGTTCTTAGAACTGAGCACACAAGAGGTTCTCTGAGCAGTAACGTTTACTTGTCGTTTTTTGTATGCACACAATAAATTCGATGAGGAGGGGAGCTATGTTATGAGGTATATTGTAAGATTGTCATGCTTCGCAGAAGTATTCCTGATGATTTTGCAGAGGACTCATGTTATGTACACAAGTCTTCATGATTGCTAGGATACATAAGAGTTTTGTATGCAAGTCTCCATGATTGCTGAAGTACAAAGAGATTTGAAGATCACAAAGTTTTGTTGAGAGAATTGTTTTATGGTATAAACAAATGATAATGATTTGTCTTATAGTTAGATTATGAGATATATTTATGCATGAATAATATGAATGCTAAATACACAAATATTTCCTCAAGGAAGAGAAAGAATGATGAACATTTACTCATTTGAAAATTATACTCATGATATATGAAAGAACGTTGGAAGATCTTCTATGATCTGTGTAATGTGCATGATATAAGTGATAAGAGTTTGCGGAAAATCGGAAAAATGTGAAGACGACCAAAGCATAAGAATTTAAGTAAGCAAAAGATGGGAACGGATGCAAAAGGAAAACTGTTGAACACCGAGTATGGTGTTATATTTAAGGGGTGGAGTGTGTAACATCCCTCAGATTCGACCCTTATTGTTATTATAATTGTAAATATAATGATGATTGTATACAGGCCCTGGTGAGGAACTCAAGTCCAAGGCCCCACCAGTGGAATTTGGGAGTATTGTTACTTTATTTTCCTCTTCATAAGTGTTGTGTTAGACCAGGAGATTTAAGTTTGACATATTTTAGACGACGGACACCTCGAAAATATTTAGAGTAAGTTTTACGGGTAAAAACCTACAAGTCATAAGTGTCGTCGTCAAAGGATGGGGAAGACAATTACTTGTCTTAATATTTCAATAAGTTATAGAGCTTATGTATAGAGTTAGCATACAGATAACTTGGACTAAATAATCCCGAGTAAACCTAAGACAATTCATAAAATTGAGACACCCAACCTCGATGAAACGAAATAGGTTAGACATCTTTCAAATACTACTTTTTATCTTATTAAAAATATCACTTCTAGGACACCACACACACACACACACACATACACACACACACACATATAGATATATATATATATATATATGTATATATATATATATATGTGTGTGTGTGTGTGAAATCCTACAAAATAGTGGTGATAATGAATAACTGGAAATAATGCATACACAGGTATGTCAAGAATACATTTAATTATTGAAGTTACATGATAAAGAGCTTATATAGATTATAGTATAAATTACTATAATAATTATAAATACTTTTTAGGAAGGATAAAGGTGATTTTGCATATATTTATTTATTATATAGGATCCACCATACATATATGAAAGATGATACATATAATACATTATATAAATGCTATATATATAAGAGAAACCAAAATGAACTTGAGCTAAAACATTTGATGAGCATATATTGGATAATAAGAATTATTATAAATTATCCTCCGAAAAATGTAATAATATACATGATTTTATCCTAAAAATATGTGTGGATAAGATCCAACACATACATGAAAACAACTAAGAATAATTATAAGTTGGTAAACAAATCTAGGAATAAAATTATCTCCAAAAGAAATTTATGTTGTAAAAGGATTTATATTATGGTCATAAATATAAAGTTGTTTCTAACGTAAGGGTTTTGTAACTATAATGGAGTATAGGAGCATATCCTACCATCATAACTCAACTGGAGAGACCGATAGTGGAGCTCGACACCGACCGAATCACACCACAATCTTTGCCACGTTTATCCCTTAAAGTGTTCATTAGTTATAAAGTTAACAGTTAAGGGGCATCCTCACTCCATTCTTGGGAACTTGTCCCTTTTTTTGAGCGGCCCTTACCTTTTTCCTTTCCACCTGTACCCACTCCGCCATTTTAAAATAGTGGTGTACTTTTTAGTGGAGGTCTATCTCAGTAGAGGGGTATCTAAACTTATTTTAGACTGCCACCTGACAGGAATGGAGAAGGGAGACTACCACGCATCACTCTGGGTCGAAGGGAGACTCCTTTGTTAAAAGGGAGATCGTTTCCCAAAGGGTCGGCCCACTCCCTTCTGATGCAGAGTTTTTTGGATACGCTGCCATCATTATAAGGTTGCTATCGATGGGGGGGAAAGAAGAGAGTCAAGGACTGGCGGATCCTCTGACGATGAGGTATGGACCGCAGGAAGAGCGAGAAGTTCTGAGGTTAGAGTTTCCTTTTGTATCTAAGGTATGTAAACTCTGTGTCTGCAGTTAGTGACTCAGTTTAAAACGTTATGTTGTTGCAGTGCAAAATTTTTCAAATTGCTAGCTGTCATATTTGAGTGCATGCTGATAACGACACTTAAAATCCTTTTTTCTTTTGAAACACCTATTTTCCGCCTTTGAAAAATGTAAATCCCTATCATTCCTTATTCATATCTTGATCCTAATGGGAGACGTTACTACGATGGGCTAGATCATCTCGAAAGAGCTTAAACCCTCCGTTACCTTAGGGTTGATGTTTTTTAGTAATTCGAACTCTATTTATATATTTTTTGTTATGTCAGAAATCGTTTTCAATTCATTTTGGTTGCGATTTGATATCTTTTTCTCTACTTTTGTTTTGGCGACTGTTCCATGAGAGCAGGTCCGAGTCTAGGTGCTATCCTTGCCTCATCGCCCTTAGTGCGCTAATTACGAAGTAAACGTTTTGTTTGTTGGTTTAAGAGTCTGCTTATAATATAGAAATTTTAGAAAAGGAAGGACAAAGCTTGAAACCTCGGTGATTACCCTTAGGGTAAGATAGGAACGAGAACGTCCTGTAGTAGTATGTTTCAATTTTTGCTACATTTTCGTTCATAGGTTAAAATCTAGTACCAGTGTTGGAATGTTGAAGATTATAAATTAATTAATTCATCTCGACGTTATTTTTTTATTTTGTCATTAAAAACGAGGAAAACGTTACAACCATCAGGTTAATTTATGTTATGCTGCCATAAGAGCTGGGCGACCTCCCTGTGGAAGGATCGACCCGTGCTTAGTTAAATTTAGAGATCCCTTCCTTAAATTTTAAAATGGTTGGATCAGAAAACTCTGTGTAAAAGCTGCCAGGAAATCGTCAACGAGTCAATCTGATCATAACCAAGGACGAGAATGTGATCATTAATTTTCACTCTTTTGGTTATTATCCTTTTTGCATATTTTGATCTTGAAAGTTATTAGTGAAGTTCCACGGGTTAAGTATATAATTATATATATAGAATATAGAGATAAAATATCTAGAATCGAAATTATAAACAATGTGAAAATCTAACTTTTAAAATCTATTATCCAATAGGGCATAGAAAGGGAAACCTCCTTTTTCGGTTTTCACTATGGGTAAAATTGAAATCATGAATTTCATTTTATTACAACTTGATTCTTAGAATAGTATATAGATCTTTTATAGTGTGAGGCCCTCGACAAAGCTAATTTAAAGCTATTATATTTTGGCACTTATCAATCTTAGTTTAGACAACTTGTAATGGAAAAGTTTGGGTCAATTATTGATATAAATAAACTTAAATATATGTTTTGGAATTGAGTGAATTCATGTTCAAAATTAATAAAAAGGGTTGATACTTTATTTAAATCATTAGATGAAAGTATAGGCATACGACAAGTTATCACTTGATATCATAACAAAAGGAGGTTGTCTTTATATAAGATAATATAACATTATATTGTTGAAAGGGTTTTTAAGTAGTAATTATAAATAGATTATGGATACGAAATAGGTGACAAAGGAGTATATTGTAAATATGATATTAATAATTAGGTTATGAATTTATATTTTGGTACCAAGTGACTTATGGAATGTATACAATATTTATAACTGGACATAAAAGTTATAAAATAGAAGGGAGTTATTCTTTTAGAATGTTGTAGGAAGGTATTCATTCACATCCATGCTTGGGATTGTTATATAAAGAAGCTCATCTCCTCAACGAAGGACAGGATATTTTGGAAAATGTTTCGCGTAAGGGAGTCTTGAAGAAAATAAGCCTTGCGACAACTGTGTCGCATAGAATGTAACCTTTCGCCATGTTTATTTTTTTTAATAAATATTACACACCCAACCTTTTGTGGACTAGCCCGTGTACACGTGAACCACGTTATCTCTTGTCTGTTGTGTTTTCCTATGGTGTTCCTCAATGTGTCTTTGTGTATGAGTAATTATTTCTTTACTTAAAAATGTTTAGGATTACTTTGATGTATATGATTCATTTAGAAGGTTGTTTTTTTATATGATGTATAATGCTAATATGTTCACCTTATGATTATGTTAATATTGTTGTCATTTAGGTCGTTCTCTTGGTATGATTAACTGATAAAAGAAGTACATGTTTCTTAAAAATGAATTAATATCTTGAAGAGCATTTTATTAATATAACGAATAATTGAATGAATTGTTTAAATGAAGTTTGGGGCTTAAATACAGTGGTCTTGTTTCTTGGTCTATATCCTCAGGAAGGAAAAAGGTTTTGGTAAAAATGAAACTATTGTTATTTAAATTTTTTTTTTAAGGTTGTATCTTGTGCACACATATGAAGAGCTAGTTGGTTCAAAAAGAAGAATCCATGTCTTGAATTTAGAAGAGTTATGTATGTTAAAACATAGTGAAGTTTTTGTGTTTTTCTGCGAGATTAAAGAAATGGTTGACATTTCAAGTTAAGAATTGGATTATAGTTGAAAGTAAAATGTCTCTCTTATTTGTGCAAATATGATGGAAGATAGTACCTACCGCACATAAATTACATTTAAAGGATCTTTTTCATTGATTATCATGAAGACATTTATAACAGAAATAAAAGTCGCAAAGTTGTTATTATTTGTAAGCTGTAATTAAAGTAAGTAAACCCACACTTTATATTTCTGCATAGAAATTATTGGTATTTAGACCACTTAGGAAAATTTTAAATTTTGATGAAATATGGGGTCGTGACAGTTAACCATGGTTGACTATGGTAGACAATGGTTAGATTTGGTTGACTTTGGTTGAACATGACTTACTTTGGTTGACTTTTGGTTGAGCGTGGTTGACTTTGGTTGATTATGGTTGACTCTCGTTGACTATGGTGGACTTTGTTTGATTATTGTTAACCATGGTTGACTTTCATTGACCATGGTTCACAATCGTTGACGTTCGTTGACCATGGTTTAGTTTGGTTGACCATGGTTCACAATGGTTGATGTTTGTTGACCATGGTTTAATTTCGTTGACTTTGGTTGACCATGGTTGACAATGATTGCCTATGCTTGACCATGGTTGTTTATGGTTGACTTTGGTTGACAAATGGATGAATTTGGTTGAGTATGGTTGACCATGGTTAACTATGGTGGACCATCGTTGACCATTGTTGACTTTGGTTGACCTCGGTTGAGTTTAGTTTACAATTGTTAACTTTGGTGGACCATGCTTGACTTTGGTTGAATTTTGGTTGGCCATAGATAACTTTGGAAGACTATGGTTGACTATCGTTTACTTTGGTTGACTTTGGCTAGCTATGGTAGACTTCGAATAACCATGGTTAACTTTGGTAGACCATGGCTAACTATGGATGACTTTGGTTGACTTTTGTTAAGCATCGTTCACTTTGTTTGACCATGATTGACTATGGTTAACTTTGGTTTACAATGGTTGACTTTCGTTGACTTTCTTTGATCATGGTTTACTTTCGTTGATTATGGTTGAATTTGGATGATCATGGTTGACTTGGTTGACCATGGTTGGCTTTTGTTGATCATGGTTGACTTTGGATGACCATGGTTGATTCTGGTTGGCTATGTTTGACTTTGGATGACCATGGTTGACTTTCGATTGACCATGGTTGACTTTAGTTACCATGGTTAGCTATGGTTGACTTTAGTTACCATAGTTAGCTATGATTGACTTTTGGTTGAATTTGGTTGACTATTATTGACATTGGTTGTCCATGGTTGACTTTTGGTTGGCCATGGTTGAGAGTTATCTTTAGGTTTCTTTAGATTGTTTAGTATTAAAATGAAAATCACTTTTAGCATTCTAAATGAGGAAATCTTTCGTTCTACCAACAATGGTGATATCAATGATCGATATTCCCTTCTTTGCATAGTACTTCCATTCTGTCGAGGTGTTGTAATCCTTATGCCTTCCATAATTTTTCACAGTGTTTCCAATTGCATCTACGCTCCTCTCCTGTATAAATCTCTGTTGGCACCTCAACAACCCACCTAAACTTCTAAGGATTCTTATGATATGTTAGGGGCTCCCATTCCAAAATTTTGTAAATAATATTGTGTTCTTCTAAATTGTTTGCATTGCTCTATTTTTTGTTCTATGTTTGACTCCTTGGATTATCGTTTATGACGTGATTTGGTGGTTTCCTTGATTTGAAGAGATGATTCAACGTTTAATCTCTTGATTCTATAACTCCACTCTCATAAGATTATGATTTGGTTGTTTGAGTGTCATTTGCATTTTTGGGGGCTTCTTGTTTGCTTAACGACATTTGCATGTTCTTCATTGAGCTTATTCAAGTTCATTTCATGTTTTGGATTGCTTAAATTGGATTGATTTAATGTTTCAGCAGTGTCATCAAGATTTTAAGTTTTCAAAACATAAATGAAATTATGAGTACTCTGGTGGATCAACATTATTTTATTTTCCTATTATGATCATAAATTTATACTTTTGCTAAAATACCAAATGGTTTAATTCATTTAACTTCTTAATTAGTTCAATTTATGTCTTGGAAGTAAGTCTTCAAAATATATATTTTGAATATTACAAAAGAGTTGATATTTTTTATTTGAGTAAAAATATTTTTTTTTAATGAAGTTTTATTTCTTTTTATTTTTTTCTCTTTTTGAAAACAAATTTGATTATTATGAGAAAACAAATTATTTTAAATTTTATTTTAAGATTTATTAAATTTAACTAAGTTTACTTTTGGTTTTACCATTTAATTTATATTTCCAATACATTTTCATACTATGTGATGCTAAAACTCATTATTATATTTTAATAGAAAATAACTTTAACATACTCTATAAAAAAAAGATTATATTAAAAAGGAAATCATCATTAATTTTTATAATTAACACTTATTTGAAATTCAATTGTCTCCTCACAATTCTTCCTAATATATTGAATACATTAAATTTGCTCTCATCCTATCTACATTGATTTTGAGATTTAAAATTTTAAAAAGATTTTTAGATGGAATTTTATAACATTATGTGAGACCTAATATACATCTAGATCTTATCTTTCAAGAATCGTGGTTAATAACTATAAAAGCACAAAGATTTGATTGTATAAGATTATGTCTTTATATTATTTTAAAAGGGAGAAATATGCCACATAGCAAATAAAGTCATAACTTTGGAATTATTTCCATTAACTAAAAAATCAATGGATAAAATGCCAACCTGCATACCAACGAAATTTTCTTTTTCATGGATAGTGGTTAATGTTTTCTTCTTTTAATTGACTTGTCGTTTCTCTTGATATGCAGGAAAATTAATCCGTGTTCAGTATCGTGAAGTTCGTTGCCACATTCAATATTCATGTTGTGGTTAATGACATGAATTCATTCATTCAACGAAGACTTTCGATCAACATTACCTCTACTACGTGTTTGGATGACCTGCTTCTCAAAAACATCACTGGACTTCAAGGAGCAGAGATACACGCAAAAGAAAATATGTAGATGGTTACACAAAATGATGAAATTATTTGCCAACCTTGAGCACGCCAAGGAATGAATAGCGGTGCACCTGAAGAAGTCAGAACGAATTTCCGTGATGTGTTGTTATTCTCCCAGCACTCCGAACCATAAAATCGCCGAATCATAAAATCATGGATTTGATACATAAATTCACAGAGTTATTAATATGACTCCACCGATGTGTTGAGTAGATACCTCGTCGCTCTGTCATGTTATCACATCGCATAGAAAAAAAATGGAATGCTAAGGAGAACCATTGTCTCATATAAATGGTAGAAGTTAAGAATCTAACGTTACAAAGTAATAAGTGGCAACATGTGGGAGCCAGAAAAGGAGATAATTGAGCAGTTGATATTTGCTGGTAACAAGATCATATTTCCATCCAAAGATCGCGTCGTGAAAATATTGAAACTCGCCTGATAATGAAGAAGATCAAAACTTAGATACTAAATTCCTCAAGATTTCACCAGATAGAAAAAGAGAAGCCACATCATCAGATCAATAGATGAAGCATAGATCACTGAGTTCCTTGGACCATGAAACAAACCTCCAGGAAATATGTGACGGAGAATCCATGTGACAGGAATCTCGAATTTCCATACGGCTGAGATTGCAAAGTATTCCATCATTTATTTTGTTTTGATTTTAGTTTAAATTTGGTTTCATTATGTTGAAGTTTTATTTACATATTATTTGGATTTGTAATATATTTGTTTTTGTCAAGATTGCCATATTATAAATTCCACATATATATATGAAAAATATTTAATATATCCATCATATATAAATGCTTTACCAGAAATATAACAGAGTATGATATTTAGATGAAATATATCTATGAAGTATTCCCAATAGTGTTCAACACTGCAGATGCAGAACACCAGGTAAAGGTTGCAGCAACACCAGGTGAAGATTGCAGCCAGGGCTATGGTGATTTCTGTATGGTATACAAAATTTCAATAAGAGCCCTTAATGAAATCACTATTCCATAATTTGGTTATGGAGATAATTACATTCTCATTGACTTAACACTGTGCGAAAGACAATAAGGGGCCATAACAGTATGATGGCTCAGTACAATTATTATATTATGAATTTGTAACAAACTATGCCGATGCCGCTGTATTTATAGCTGCCTCTGATCTTGCTCATATCTGCATGTCCTTCTTCTTTCCCCAGAGCAGTGTATAGAGACCCGCCACAACCAAAACTCCTCCTATGGCATTGCAGGGGCCATAAAACTATTCATGTCACAACACATAACCTAATCCTGATCCTGGCCATATGTGAGATTCCCATCTTCCCGTGCGCCTGTAGAATGTAACAGCAGGACACTGTGAACTCCTAGAGCGTGGGCCGCGTCCGCTCTTTTTAGGCTGTGTACCCTCCTTTACCGTTGGTGTCCTGAATGATTCCGCTTGACGAAATGCAAGCCCCTCCCAGTGAGCCCGTGGGAGCTGAGGTCGCCCGGGGATCATCACTTGAGACTCGAACTCTTGACCAACAGGGAAAAACTGTCGAGTTATTCTGTTCGGACATCCTGATCCTCCATTGCTAACCTCATTACTTGTCTCGGTGAAATTGATTTTCATAATATTACTGAAATAAAACCCAAAGAGCTTAGCAGGTTGAACTTGGACTTCAGATCACGGGCCACTGACGTTCTCCTCTTCACATCTTGCATCCATCTCTGCGTGTTCAGAGAGACAAGCCTGGCCCATGGAGTACTCCTCACAATCAACAGACAACCCAGTATTGGCAATCGCCATCCTTCCATCGCAGGCAACGGCGTCCTTCTGCAATAATATGGACAGGGCCATAGAGATATAAATCACAATATGTAATAAGAGTAATACATATTGTATAATAACAGTAATACCGATTGTTGGGACTACATAAAACTCATAAAAACGAATTCCCATTCATAAAAACATTCAAAAGCATTCATAAAATAACCATTTCTGCACCTTAAAGCTGATATTCCTGGTTCTACCAGCACTGTGACAGAAGCACTGTGGTATGTACGCAGCTGCTGTCCCGTTGGGTCGAGGTCACTCGCTCTGTTGTGCCATTCAATCACTGTGAATTCTTTCCCAGCGCCTTGAAATGTAATGTAGGGCTTTGTTGCACGCACTATTACTTTCCCCCTGCACAACAAAAATGAGCATACACTTGTTTTACGAATGTTTAACCTAATAACTAATTTAATTTCTCAATAGAAATATTCAAGATTTGGTCATGGTTGAACGATTAACCTCCACGATTGAACCGAAACGATCTACCTTTCTTGCCCCACTTGGAAAGAATTCCATTCAGAAAAAAGAAAAAAAAACATTGGGTTAGTAATCCACGCACAACAAATCCCAGCCGTTTAATATGTGTGTTAGACGAATTTCTTTGGAGATATATGCCCGATGAGTAAATATCCACCACCCATCCATCCTTAATTAGGGATTAAAAGGCTCCAGTGGCCTTCTACTACAATTCAAAAATTAACTTTCTACCAGTTTCTTTGCCGGTTTTATATTCTTCACAACAACAATTCTTCATATTGGACGGTTTCATCATGAACTATGGAAAACTCTTTTTCAACTTCTTCTCTTTCCTCAACTACTGATTGAACTCTTCACAAATTCTCCTTAGGGTTCACAACTCATTTACGGCTTTCCTTCAACCATTTCTTCAACAACAATTTTAGTGTGCGATTTGATGGGCAATAGCTCTTAAAACTCTTAGTGAACCAACATTTCACTTCCCCTGGGCTAGCAACTCTGTCTTCAACTGACAAGATTAAGACATGGGCTATCAATTCTGTTTTCAACTGACAAGATTAAGACAGACTTCTTCAAGTCATAGGTTTTTTATTATTGAAACTGACTTTGACTTAGCTTCTAGCAGTGGCTTTAGCCAACCAGCTTACTCATCACAAGCTGATCTCAAAGCACAACTCCCTTTTTCTTCCTTTTTTCTTTAGAGTGGAGAATCTACTCTCTCCTCTCCTATTTTTAAAGCTTTAGAGTGGAGAATCTACTCTCCTCTCCTATTTCTAAAGAGTCTTGATGCCTGCTTTCTTGCTGAAGATTAATACCTGGAATCTTGTTCCCATATCTAGGAGGAGGCTTCTATTCACTTCCTACTTGCAGAGTTAACCTGTTATGATACCATGGCAAAATTTATAGAGCAAGAAGTAAAGAATATAAACATCATAGTACATGGAGAATTCCATGCTCTTCTACATTCAAAATAGATTAAAATTTAGTTGCATCACTTACATTAACCTAATTAATCCCTAACTAACACTTCACTTCACATAGGATTAACTAAAATGAGGAGATTACATTAAGTAAGAATTGATCCCCCAAGGGGTCATAGTATAAGAGGGTATGGTTAAAAATCCCGACCCAGTAGAAGGCCCCTACCTTTTGATAGGATTTGTAGACCTAATGCAAGGGCAAACACCTACGATCCCAAGCACAAAGACAAGTCACAGCCGCTAGGCTAGGTTAAGCAAGAGAGATAATTTCCTACTGCCCCAGCCTTGAGCAATATATAAGTCCCCAAAATGCCTTCCTTAAATGATTCAAGGTGACCTTTTATATTTTGTGTCTCCCCAAAGGTTTGTTGGGATGGATTAATGGGTTCGCATGAGTGTAGCATAGTTACAATATAAATAACCCATGTGAGGAAGGCAACTTATTGTTCAAAGGCAACAAGTTGATCTTAGATAGAAGCAATGCAGCTCTATCGGTATAGATTGAATGGCATTCCCTTCTATCCTTGAGAACCTTAGTGAGGGAGTTTGGGTAGTTATAACAATAAATCTAAGGATAGTTCAAAAATGAGTGTTGCAAACCTTGTCAAATGTGAAGGTCTGATCTATTTGCATGCTCGCTAAACAGATAAACAATAACTTATTGTCTCCGTTCATTACAAAATATCACTTGGGAAATTTACCTCATTGAACTACTTGGAATAAAAGATACATGTCTAATTTAAAACCTTAATCCAGAATTTTCTCATGGGCATTCTTATTAACAAATAACTTAAAACAGTTCAAGTGCATATAAGTAGTGATCCATTTCATTGAACTACCTGAAATATGGGCAAATAATAGTATTAGAATTTTGGGTTAATATGTATTTCATCATCCAACTCTCATCATCCATCTCAAGAGAAGAAATAAAGCAATTCTCTCACAACATTATCCAATTAAATATGAATTATACAGACCATAAATCAAATACATCTCAACATAACAAATAAAACAATATTTTCAACACATTGTCCAATTAAATATGAACAATACAGAAGCAAGCAAATGAACAATCCACCTCACCTTAATAGAACAAATAAAACAATACTTTCAGCACATTGTCCAATCAAATATGAACAACACATACCATAAAGCAAATGAATAGTCCATCTCATCTCAACATAACAAATAAAACAATACTTTAGCACATTGTCCAATTAAATATGAACGATATTGACCATAAAGCAAATGAATAGTCTTTCTTATTTCAAGAGAAGAAATAAAACAATACTTTCATCACATTATCCAATAAAATATGAACAATATAGACTAGATGAAGAGTCCATATCATTTCAAAGCAAGATAAACAATCCATCTCATCTCAACATAACAAATAAAACATAAATTCAACACATTATCCAACTGCATATGAACATTACAAACCAAAAAGCAAATGAACAATCCATCTCATCTCAACAGAACAAATAAAACAATACTTTCCGTATATTATCCAATTGAAAATAAACATTGTAGACTAGAAATCAAATTAATGGTCCATCTCATCTCAACAAAACAAATAAAAAATACTTTCAACATATTATACAATTGAATATGAATATGAACCTTACAAACCATAAAGCAAATGAACAGTGCATCGCATCTCAATAGAACAAATAAAAGAATACTTCCAACACATTATCTAATGGAATATCAACATTATAGAATATAAAAAAAATGAATAGACTATCTCATCTCAGCTAAACAAACAAAACGATACTTTTAACAAATTCACATTTGGTCAAAAGATATTGGATAGCCTACCATACAAAGAGTTGTAGCATAATAGTTTCAATTAGATTTCAAACTTAAAAGAGTTTCTATTAAATTTCAAACCTAAACGTGTAAAAATAAATATGAACAATATAGACAATAATCAAATGAGCAGTCCATCTAATCTCAACATAACAAATAAAACAATACTTTCGACACATTGTCCAATTGAATATGAATACCACAGACTATAAAACAAATGGATAGATCATCTCAACATAACAAATAAAACAATACTTTCAGCACATTATTCAATTAAATATGAACACTACAGACAAAGTTAGTCCCATCTCATCTCATCTCATCTCAACTCAACAGAACAACCATACCTTCAACACATTATCGAATTGAATATGAACATTACAGACCAGAAAGTAAATGAATAATCCATCTCATCTTAACATAACAAAGAAAACAATAATTTTAACACATGATACAATTGAATATGAATATTACAGACCATAAAGCAAATGAGTAGTCCATCTCATCTCAACATATCAAATAAAACAATAATTTCAACACATTATCCAATTCAATGTGAACATTACAAACCAGTAAGCAAATAAACAGTCAAACTCATCTCAACATAGCATATAAAACAATACTTTCAACACATTATCTAATTGACTATGAACATTACAAACAAGAAAGCAAATAAACAGTCTATCTCATCTCAACAGAAAAAATAAAACATTACATACCAGAAAGCAAAGGAAGAGTCCATCTCATCTCAATTGAACAAATAAAACAATACTTTCAACACATATACATTAGGTCAAAAGAGACTAGATAACCTTGATAGAAAGAGTTGTACCATAATAGTTTCAATTATATTTAGATCCTAAATATGTAAAAATAAATACCGAACACAATAGTCTTGAAATTTATCCAATAAATTAAAAAAAAAACAAAAACAGAAGGACTGCAATGTCCTTAGATTTGTATATGAACTAAACATCTAACCTACAAGATGCAATATTGACCATTGCTCCTTCCTTAGATTTGTATATGAACTAAACATCTAACCTACAAGATGCAATATTGACCATTGCTCCTTCCTTAACAATAGGTGTAAAATGCAAAGTTGATGAAAAATGTCTGGATGAGTTGGAGACAAAAGTCCAGGTAGGAAGACAATAAGAATACCTGTCATTAAAAAATAGAAGATATTAAAAACTGGAAAAAAATTCTATACAACTCTCCCAACTCACATGCATCAGAAAGTATCTCCTTAACTCGTTAAAACTCTCGCAATATATTTAAAATTTAGGATTTTATGGTCAAACCTTACCAAAATCGATGAGGAGATAGCTGCATTATTAGTAATATACTAAGACTGAGAGCAAGCTATAAACTGCCGCTAGAATTCAAGGTCTCCAATCCGAGCGGCGTCTTTAATTGCACTATGAATTATTACAAGTATTAATTTATAAGTATATTAATTTATATAGACCTAAATGAGTTAAAAAAAAATAAAAATACCCAAACATTCAATGATATAAGAAAGTAACAACCTGTTTAGCTGCTGCCATATTACTGTTCAAGGTTCAGGGTATATATCTTAATATATCTACTTGTCCGCTGTCTCGTTCCAAATACTCCTTATCGATCAAGGCTTCAATTCGCTTCTTAATTTCTTCAATTTCTGGGTTGAATGTCCTTCCAACTCGCTGGGCGCATTCAGTCACCAGATCTTTATAACTTAAAACTTTATGTTCTTTCATAATGCGCACAATTGATGCATCAATAGCATAATGTCTATCAAAACATCTATCCCTACAAATATACTCAGTACCATTTGTCTTCTCATCCAGCAATGGCATTGGTTTCGGAATTTTTACCTTCCCTGTTCTATCTGTAAAATTAAAATTGATTTCGAAATAATCAGTTGTACCTATAGTGGTTGTATCTGGATTCTTAAGAAGAATTTTGTACTTGTCACAGGCCAGGGAATATAACAGTCCGACGGCTTCTTCGTCAGACAAATTCAAGTGAGTCCTGACGTCCGAATAGCTCAACTTTTCTGAAGCATTGAACAACAATAATATTGCTGCTTGGTTAGTTGTTGCTATAATTTCTATAGGCCCTGCACCAAACTTACCAGTTATATTACAGGTTCCCAAGGAATATATCCATGTAAGTTTTCTAGGTTTGGCTTCTGTGGAATAAAAATCTTTGAACACTTCCACACATCTAACCATCTCTGCAGGTAGATTAATCTCAGAACTCTTGTATGTTGGCCAAATTCCGGTTCTCAAAACAGTTACATTAAACTCTATTCCAAGATGGATATTTTTATTATCATGAAGATATACTTGGAATCCACTCTGGCTTTGCAGTGATCTTCTCAAATCTTCAAGCATGTCCCCCATCTTCAATGTCAATTGGCCATCAGTACATTTCTGCATCAACTTTGACAATGTGCTCTGCTCAATTGACAATGTGCTCTGCTCAAGATCAACATTTTCACTTCTGTCGATCAGAACTCTACGATGAGTTTTTCTCTGTACAAATCAGCAAACATATATTTATCACTGAGATACTCTACAAATTCCACCACATTTTTAATTATATTATCACGAATTATGTTAGAGCCATCATTTTCAAGTACACTATCACATAATGTAGCAAGCCATTCTGCACTAGTAGTTCCTCCAATTACTTTATTGCAGGACAACTCAAATGCTTCTCTTAATGCGCTGGAAAAAATAGTTTTGCGCTGAAAAAGATCTGCAGCATATTTCACATGCTTATCACGTAACTCTATAACCTTCCCCACAAATGAAGCCACTTCTTGCAGCAATATAATTTTATCCAATCTTTGTGAGTCATGCAGCATCACAGCATCTTCAGCCTGTTTAACAAGTGGAGTTACTTCACCAATAACATACTGCTTAAAAATATCTGCAATTGACTCCCATCCATTAGGTATCCTATCAAAGAGCCCGTGCATCATCAAAATATCGTCCTTCCTGTGGTCCCTGAGCAAAGCAAGGCAGCCTGAATGCTGATTCTCCAGAAAATGTGTCATATAACAGGAAAGGAGTCCATTTTCTACTTTGTCTAATACCTTCTGCTCGCTCCTCCCATGCAAATACCTGGCAACTCTGTCCCTTTCGCTTATCAGACATTCTTCAACCTTTGACATGTAGTCCGCATAGGAATGTTGTAAAATCCATGAAGCAGCCTCCCGAGAATAGTAAGCTCCGGTATGTTCCAACATGGCCACTTCAAAATCATTCGTATAGAAATCCATGTCAACCTCCACAAAAATGGCCACAACATCTTTCAACAGAGTGCCATTAGTTTGCACTCCTTCACGCTCTCGATCAATAAGAGCAATCACTGCATCCTTCACATTGACTCGCATTACGCGAAAGACCATGTCTCGGAAGTACATGATTCCCACTTCTCTAAGTGAAGGAAGGGAGCGTCTGACAGTAAAATAGCAATCCAAATATTGAAAGAAGAGATTCATCCGACGCAGCATGGCTTTGTGAATCTTCCAGCGTTTGACCAGCTCTCTCAACATCGACTGATCATCAATCTGTTCATCCCTTAAAGCCGGTAAAACCATTGAATTGATGTACTCTCTGATGCAATCCGTAGATCTGGCATAGATAATTTGCTCTTTATCCTCATGCAATCCGTAGATCTGGCACATGTTGTGGACAATAGTATAAACAACCGAGCACAGGTCCGCAGTCATCGGACAGTTGAGATCTCCCACTTCCAACATGCGTCTTAACTGCAGAATAGCTTTATGAATAAAAGCCCAACCTTCTTCCACCTCAATGTTGGCCTTTTTTGCGATAGCCAGTCCTTCTTCCAGGTTTAAGATATTGCCATCGTTCATTGTCCTTTTTTCAACTAAACCCAACTGTTTCTGTAAAAAGTAAAACTTCGAACACTCCAGGGAGCAGCCCGCAACACAGAACAACACACAGAACAGCCCGCAGCCCGCAACACAGAACAACCCGCAGCCAGCAACACAGAACAACACACAGAACGCTTTTTGATAAATTCTTGAACCAATTTATGTATTTATACTGATTACTACTTAACGAATTTCAAGGGTTTTGGGGGTGTTTTTGAAATTTAGTTGGAATTATGGAGAATTTTAGGGACAGGAGTTAATATTTTATGTGGTAGTGAGTTAAAAAAAAAAAACTAACGGCTAGTTATATTTTAAATATAACGTGTGCTTTGACCCAAGTTTTGAGAGAATTCACATCATATTTTACATTAATTAAAAATATATATATATTTTTTTAATTAATTGATTATTAAATTAAAATTAAGCCGTAGTAATGGGAAATTATTAATTTTAATTAGGTAAAAGTATTAATTATATCTATTTAGATTTTGAAAAAATATTAATTTTCATATATATATATATATTTTTTAATAAATTATATTTTTGATAATATAGTTATATTTTTAACTAAATAATTATATTATTTGAAATGAGAATTAAAACCAAAAAAATACCATACAAAATGTATTTTCATTATTATTTTTTTTGCACGAATCTTCCTATCTTGCACGAGTGACTTGTGGTCTAATAAATCGTGACCCACGAGCATCTAAGCCATCAAAATCACCCGGGGATTGCACCCACGCTAGACCACACCAACCCTTAGCATTTGACAATACAGTTATACTTTTGACTAAATAATTATATGATTTGAAATGAGAATTGAAGCCAAAAAAGAACAATATAAAATATATTTTCATTCAAATTTTTATTTTTTTTCGCACGATTCTCCCTACCTTGCATGAGTGGCCTTTGGTGTAATAAATTGTGGCCCACGGGTATCTAAGCCGTCAAAATAAACTGGGGATTGCAACCAACCTAGACAACACCAACCCTTAGCATGACTAGAATTTTTTGGTGTCTCCTCCCACCACAACAGAGTTTCGAACCTTGCAACACCTAACAAACAAAACCCCTCGAATACCATGGTAGTGGAACTTGACTTATTTCTGTCAAAAAATTCAAAATCATATTCCACATTAATTAAAAACATATAATTTCTTTATAGTTAAAAAATAAAATATGAATAAACAAATTTAAATGTTTATAATTGTAATACATTAAAATTTATATTTAATATTTAATGAAAGACGTTAAATTGTTTTATAGTTAGTGAAATATTCACTCATTTATTATGCATATAAATTTAGTGGGTTTCTTATAATTTTCCACCTAGAATGGTTGAAATGCAGATATACATTGTTGAAATTGCAAAATTGGGTGCCTAAGGCTTTTGGAGGACGTTGTATCCATTTCTGCAATAAAAAAGTTGCAATTTGAACAACGAAAAATTTACGATTTTAACAAAGATTTATGGCCAAATTACTTCAAAAATGACCGAGATAGTCCAAAACGTAGAACAGTTAACCAATTCCTTAATCAAATAACTATCGATTATGATGCCTTGGTGTTTTAAATAACAATATTCCCCCAAAAGAAGTTATAACTAATCTATAGAAAATATGAGTTTATTTTAATTTTAAACTAATTCCAAATGATGTATATTGAACTTATTTTCCCTCGTCTAGAAGAAAAAAGACCCGTAAGGGTCCACAACATGTCACTTGGTGTGGGGTCAATCTCTCTGCTCATTATACGTTGAAGTGAATAAAATTGTTAACACAAAAAAATTGACCACACACCAAATGACATGTTGTGGACCCTTATTTCCAAAGAATAATCCCATTTGTGCATAAAAACCCAAAAAACCCATTTCTCCTAAGTTCTAAACCCCCTTTGGACAACCTCCACCAAAATAGGGAATCTCCGCTAAAAATGAGGTGTCCACCAAAATAAGGGGGTTGTCTCGACAAATACACAGTCCCACCTCAATTCAAAATTTACCAGCAGTCAAATTCAAAAAGGGAAAACCGCAAGTGGTTATAGGGTTACAAAACCCTAAACCACAACATATATGTAATAACCCCCCCCCCCCCCCCCGTTTGATAGAAATGATTTGATAACCTACCTCGGCTTCCTCAAGCTCGTATATCGCCCATTTTCACCTGTCGGAGTGAAAAAGCATATACAACAGAACTAGCGACCATACTGGGTCGATCCCTATAGATTTGTGGTTAATTTTTTTTATCTTTGTTTGAATGTGTTTTATTGTATATTTTTTTCTTGTTAGATCTCTTAGTTAAAGTGTTTATGAGTATTGTTAGTCCCCTAGTTGAACTCTGGCCTGCAAAACTAGCATACTCCAATCCTCAGACCCCTTGCAAAGCCTTTTTTTTTAGTTGTCTTTCAATTTTTTCAAACCCAGTTCTCGAGTGGCAGTTGTCTATGAGTTAAGTGCGCCCTAGGGTGCCCTTTTTTCCTAGTTAAGAGCGCTCCTTCCCCCACAAAAGGTGCGCTCCAGACCCGTACCTCTCTGTTTTTGTTGTACTCATGTTTTTTCATAGTGTGCACCCCACAACGCCTCTGTCCTTCAGGAAAAAGCACTTTGAGACTGACATTTAATCCTCTAATCCCTCCCGCAGGGGTGTAGCTCAACCGATGTTTCGCTTGATATGAAGGAAATGTTGTAAATGGAGGTCACGAGTTCAAATCACCCCAGCTTATCCGTGCTCCATGCTTGCGGGCTGTGTGCGTGCACCTAGGGGTATAGTGGTAGTGGACGGGATTGGATCCCTGGACCCCGTGTCACGCGAGTACCAGCCCCTTCCCAGTTGCTGATTCCCCTAGTTTAAAAAACAAAAACCTCTAAGCCCTTTATTTGTCCCATTTCAAGATTTGGATTGACTGTTTGGTTGCATATTTGACTTATTGCAGCATGGTTTTTACTATCTCTGCTTGTTCATTTCAGCATGATCAGTCTCTCTTATTGATTCCTAGCAGTATATTTCAGTTTGAAATAAAATAATTTCAATTCAATTTGTTTCAAGCTATTAGTACTCTTCATTTCTTGCTCATCTAACATAGTTATACACACCACTTGTGCACCCAATCACACCCTAAAGATCAAAGTGAGACCAAATTTTTTAACTTAACAAAAATATAACCCCACTTGGGGACCAAAAATAATCTTATAGCTAGGTACGGCACTAGGAGTAGGCATCCAAATAACCCTCATTTTCCACTTTACACATGAAACTTAGCAGTTCTCTATTTGGGAGCCAAAATCCCCTAGTACTTTTTGGCATGGTTAAAGGATGATTTGTCGGAAAGGCCTCTCCCTTAGGAGGAAAAGTCATGAGATTGGTTCCAGAAGGCTAAGTGGAATGCCGCTCTCCACTTAGTTCTAAAGGACACGTGATCGTAATCCTCACCACATTACCAGGACTCCATACGAGGGGTATAACAACCAAAGGGATGAAACGACGAATTCTCTTTCTGGACGTGTCATGAACGGGGTAGCCTACTTGTCGTTCTTCTAGGGATTTTTTACCCGGGATCCCTCTCAGTATAGGGATATCCCTCATCCATTCAATTCTCCATTCTGTATTCTCTAACTGCAGATTTCATCACCCCGCAGGGGATACGATTTGCGTGAGATTCCATATCTTTTAGTTAGGTCTTTGCATGCTCTGATACCCCTCAGGTTAGTGAGTATTTTTCATTTTTGGGTAGTTCTTATTGTTGGAATTTTGGCTACTCCTTGCCACTCTTCTGCTGTGACCCGCGATCGCAATAGAGTTTTAAAGTTTGTGGTTGTCCTAAGCACCACATTGTTGAAAGATCTCCTTCTACACACATGGAGGAAGTTGCAATTTTGAGCACTTTTATTTAATGTCCTCTACACTCACGACACCAGTCATCATTGATGCCCTGAGATACTCTCATAGACTATGGGGGAAGTCCCCACAACACGGTCCATTAGACCCCAGTCGTCACGCTACCTTGAGGCACACATTTTCATCATCGGATATTCATCCCAACGCACCTTATTTCAAATATGATTCTAAACTAGACTAACACATACCTACAACACTATCTAGCCCCATGGTCAGCATGAAACCCAACCTGTTCTATGGAGGAATTGTTGGTGGCGGACACCGTAGCAGACCTATCGCCACTACATCATCTATCACGACCGTGGGATCCACGGGACCCTATATCCCTGCTTCCACAGGACCTACCCCTGGAACCACTGTGTATCCAACCACTCCATCCATACCCATAGGTAGCGGTCTCGTCCCGACAACCACAACGCCCCGGTTACTGGCACGACCCTTGGGAGCACCACCAATTCCTTTCAGATCCCTCCCCCCATATAGGTAGTTTGATTCGGATTTATGTGGGAACGAAATGAAAGAGCGGATACAGAATCAAATACAAAGATATATTGCAAATAACATAGTGATACAGTAAACACACATTCTATTAAATAGGGAAAATAGAATAGACTGTAAATAGAATAGCTAGAATAGTGCTAGCTATCTCTGAGAAGAGATGTGGCCGCTATGCTCATTTGTGCCAAGATGATTACAAAGAGAGGCCAAAAGGGCCTATTTATCATAATAATGAGGGAAAGAATCCCAAACATCCAAAAACCTAACCCTAGAACATGAGCCGTCATAAAGTTTGTGGCCCCAAGGGGGTTAGTTGAACACTGAACTTCCTGGGGTCAGAAGTTTTGCATACGATCTCCATTTGGGGTGCTCGATAGCCCGTTGGAAAGGTATATCCGAGTTTTACAACTTTCAAATGGTGTTAAATGTAATATATTGGCAACCATTTGGCCCCCCAAATCACCAAAAAAGGTCGTTTGGTTCCTCAAAACGGACCCGAAAGTTTAGGACCCGAAAAACCATAGAAACATTACTAGAAAATTGGAAAAATGGGAAACTGTTTTGAGCCAGTGGAATAGGTGGGTGGCCACCGATATCCATCAGGATCAATCCTCCCCCCTTAGGAAGCAATGCTCTCCATTACGTCAAATCCCTTATCATATGTCGAGCTGTGTGTCGAGTTGAGCTCCTGGTGCGACATTTCCTAAAGTGGAAAGGTTGCCTTAGTTTAACATCTTCAGAGGGCTATAATTGTTGTTGAATAGTTTTGGTTGTTGTCGTATCCTTGGTCTGCACCAGTGTGGATGGTTTCTTTTTGTAGGAGCACCTTGAATGCGTGGCTTTGCACTGTAGAGGTACCCGAATAGGCGATGCTGCACTAACCTTGTGTTCTTGTTTCTGCTGAGTAGAAGGATAATGTGCACAGGTTGTGGATGTCTCTGCGATCTGATGTTCTTCTTCAGCAACAATTTTCAATAGGGAAAATTTCCCAGTGTGGGAGATTATCTTCCTTCCCTTCTTGGTTGGGGTAGGTGCAACTATCTCTGGTATCCGGTAGAGTTGTCCTCCCAAAGTGACAGTGACACTGCGAGGTCGTGATTCATATAGAGCATGACGCTTCCACATATATGGCTGTCCTAAAAGAACATCACATACTTCAGGTGGGGCTACATCACACAATACCTCATCTTTGAAGGGCTTGATGCCATATGGTAGGCGACATTGGTGACTGACGCGGATCCCTCATCCTTGGCTTAGCCATCCAATGGTGTATGGTTGTGGGTGTGGTGTTATTGGTAGCTCCAATTTCTTGATCACTTGTGCTGATATCAGGTTCTTTTGGATGCCTCTGTCCACAACAAAGTGTAGGGGAATACCCTTCACCCACATATGTTAGTGGAAAAGGTGCTCCTCTGCATCCGACTCTTCAGGTTCCTCTGGTTGAATCTGTGTGGTGGCAACAACGCCACTGGGTTCTGCACCAATGATCTGCTCCCCTTTCCGCGCGACTGTGAAATTGGGTTCTAAGTCAGAAAGGGTAAAGATAAGTATTTTTCAAACATCGATTTTCCTTTAAAAAATTAGAAGCAAGGTATGATCTTTGTCGTAAGTTCTCCCTGCCAGATAAAAGGTATAGATACTCACATGATTGAATGACATCACAGAATGTAATATTTAGTTGAAATTATTTCGGTAAATGCGAAACGTAATGATCCTTGTATTATGATTGACTAACCTTGTTAAGGAAAATAGAAGTAACATCATATTTCTGGTTGATTCATAGTCCATTGCTAAAGTACTAATCTAAAAGAAATAAATAGGCTAAGAAAAATGTTGTGAAAGATGTCAAGTAATAAGTGATTTCAAAATTTGCACAGAAGTATCCTGTAAATTCTACATTTTCGTTGTTGATATTCTATTTTTCTATCAAAGATTAATAAGTGCATTACCTATGAGCATCACTAAGTTAAAAGTATAATTTCATTAGTATGCTCCTAAGAAGTAAGTTGGTTTGAGTTAGCAAATTCATTTGAACATTTTCAATTTTGATAGATACTTAGTAATGAGAATACTTCGTTGTTACGACAGTTTCATGGAATGCTACATCAAAAAAATATAGCCTCATTTAAATGTTATAGAATGTAAATGAAGTTGTAGTTACACTTAGCGAAATAAAAGTTGATTCTCAAATATCAATGTTAGAATATATATCATTTTACTTAGGTTTGTTTAGTACAAAGTACTTGTTGACTTTCTTTCATACAACCAATAGTGTGGAGTTGCCTAAGTAATTATTACCCTCGAGTATTGATAGCCAGAATAAATTTAACATACTAGGTTACCAATTATAGTTAAAGATATGAACGAATTCATGTGGCTGATGCGTTTCGATAATAATTTTCGAAAAATCGTCATTTTATTACTTAAACCTAAACGGTATTTCATTTATAACTTCTTATCATTATTGAGTTTTAAGGATAAAATTGGGTATTAATATTTCCAAGCAATGTTCCTAATGGTTAAATTAAACCTTATTTTAGGAATGCGTTATGATAGACTCCTCTAGAGTAAGTTATATTTTCTAACAAGGATTAATGAGTATCTTGTTGATAGTTTGAAGAAATGAATACTAATCTTGTTGACGGAGCATGGAAGCTTTGAAAAAAAAAAAAAAAAACTTTGGATGATAAGTCTCAATTCGAAGTGAATCTATATGTAACTAAATACTAACATGTTTTCAACAGGTTTGATCTCAGACTCACATTGAGGAAGTTGAAGAGTTTACATCGAAATAAAGTGAAGATGAGGCACAAGTAAATTGAGTGAGCATGCGTATAATGATATGGAACTAATGTGTCCAGTAGTTGAACAATTGAATCAAATAAATTTTTCTTTATACTAACATTTCAGGAAGGGATCTTAATATCGATTGATAATGTGATCAAGAAGGAACGTTGATTATAAAATCACTTATACAAATGAGTTGATCTGAATCGCTCAAAAAAAAGTAATGGATTACTTTCAGTGGTAAGACTTATGACTGATGATGTGGAAATATTTTCATATACTATTGTCATTATTATATCGCATATGGCTTACAAGAAATAATAAATGTTTGTTACCAATAAATATTTCCTGGACTCAAATGAGAAGGTTTGAGGGGAAAAAGGATGATTTTCTGGACTCAGGCAGAGGGGACAACATCATGAACTCAATAACTAGCTTGTTCTTATGGGACAACTTACCCTTATTTGTGGTCATGTTCCCCACGGAAGTGGATCAGAGAAGGCGGGGTACTCGTTGAATGTTATACTGACCTAGAAGTTCTAGGAAAACTTTATATCCATCGAATTGAGCAGAGGAAGGGCTCACAATTTTTCCTTGTGTTATTAGAACTGAGCACACAAGAGGTTCTCTGAGGAGTAACGTTTACTTGTCGTTTTTTGTATGCACACAATAAATTCGATGAGGAGGGGAGCTATGTTATGAGGTATATTGTAAGATTGTCATGCTTTGCAGAAGTATTCCTGATGATTTTGCAGAGGACTCATGTTATGTACACAAGTCTTCATGATTGCTAGGATACATAAGAGTTTTGTATGCAAGTCTCCATGATTGCTGAAGTACAAAGAGATTTGAAGATCACAAAGTTTTGTTGAGAGAATTGTTTTATGGTATAAACAAATGATAATGATTTGTCTTATAGCTAGATTATGAGATATATTTATGCATGAATAATATGAATGCTAAATACACAAATATTTCCTCAAGGAAGAGAAAGAATGATGAACATTTACTCATTTGAAAATTATACTCATGATATATGAAAGAACGTTGGAAGATCTTCTATGATCTGTGTAATGTGCATGATATAAGTGATAAGAGTTTGCGGAAAATCGGAAAAATGTGAAGACGACCAAAGCATAAGAATTTAAGTAAGCAAAAGATGGGAACGGATGCAAAAGGAAAACTGTTGAACACCGAGGATGGTGTTATATTTAAGGGGTGGAGTGTGTAACATCCCTCAGATTCGACCCTTATTGTTATTATAATTGTAAATATAATGATGATTGTATACAGGCCCTGGTGAGGAGCTCAAGTCCAAGGCCCCACCAGTGGACTTTGGGAGTATTGTTACTTTATTTTGGTCTTCATAAGTGTTGTGTTAGACCAGGAGATTTAAGTTTGACATATTTTAGATGACGGACACCTCGAAAATATTTAGAGTAAGTTTTACGGGTAAAAACCTACAAGTCATAAGTGTCGTCGTCGAAGGATGGGGAAGACAATTACTTGTCTTAATCTTTCAATAAGTTATAGAGCTTATGTATAGAGTTAGCATACAGATAACTTGGACTAAATAATCCCGAGTAAACCTAAGACAATTCATAAAATTGAGACACCCAACCTCGATGAAACGAAATAGGTTAGACATCTTTCAAATACTACTTTTTATCTTATTAAAAATATCACTTCTAGGACACCACACACACACACACACACACACACACACATATATAGATATATATATATATGTATATATATATATATGTGTGTGTGTGTGTGAAATCCTACAAAATAGTGGTGATAATGAATAACTGGAAATAATGCATACATAGGTATGTCAAGAATACATTTAATTATTGAAGTTACATGATAAAGAGCTTATATAGATTATAGTATAAATTACTATAATAATTATAAATACTTTTTAGCAAGGATAAAGGTGATTTTGCATATATTTATTTATTATATAGGATCCACCATACATATATGAAAGATGATACATATAATACATTATATAAATGCTATATATATAAGAGAAACCAAAATGAACTTGAGCTAAAACATTTGATGAGCATATATTGGATAATAAGAATTAGTATAAATTATCCTCCGAAAAATGTAATAATATACATGATTTTATCCTAAAAATATGTGTGGATAAGATCCAACACATACATGAAAACAACTAAGAATAATTATAAGTTGGTAAACAAATCTAGGAATAAAATTATCTCCAAAAGAAATTTATGTTGTAAAAGGATTTATATTATGGTCATAAATATAAAGTTGTTTCTAACGTAAGGGTTTTGTAACTATAATGGAGTATAGGAGCATATCCTACCATCATAACTCAACTGGAGAGACCGATAGTGGAGCTCGACACCGACCGAATCACACCACAATCTTTGCCACGTTTATCCCTTAAAGTGTTCATTAGTTATAAAGTTAACAGTTAAGGGGCATCCTCACTCCATTCTTGGGAACTTGTCCCTTTTTTTGAGCGGCCCTTACCTTTTTCCTTTCCACCTGTACCCACTCCGCCATTTTAAAATAGTGGTGTAGTTTTTAGTGGAGGTCTATCTCAGTAGAGGGGTATCTAAACTTATTTTAGACTGCCACCTGACAGGAATGGAGAAGGGAGACTACCACGCATCACTCTGGGTCGAAGGGAGACTCCTTTGTTAAAAGGGAGATCGTTTCCCAAAGGGTCGGCCCACTCCCTTCTGATGCAGAGTTTTTTGGATACGCTGCCATCATTATAAGGTTGCTATCGATGGGGGGGAAAGAAGAGAGTCAAGGTCTGGCGGATCCTCTGACGATGAGGTATGGACCGCAGGAAGAGCGAGAAGTTCTGAGGTTAGAGTTTCCTTTTGTATCTAAGGTATGTAAACTCTGTGTCTGCAGTTAATGACTCAGTTTAAAACGTTATGTTGTTGCAGTGCAAAAATTTTCAAATTGCTAGCTGTCATATTTGAGTGCATGCTGATAACGACACTTAAAATCCTTTTTTCTTTTGAAACACCTATTTTCCGCCTTTGAAAAATGTAAATCCCTATCATTCCTTATTCATATCTTGATCCTAATGGGAGACGTTACTACGATGGGCTAGATCAGCTCGAAAGAGCTTAAACCCTCCGTTACCTTAGGGTTGATGTTTTTTAGTAATTCGAACTCTATTTATATATTTTTTGTTATGTCAGAAATCGTTTTCAATTCATTTTGGTTGCGATTTGATATCTTTTTCTCTACTTTTGTTTTGGCGACTGTTCCATGAGAGCAGGTCCGAGTCTAGGTGCTATCCTTGCCTCATCGCCCTTAGTGCGCTAATTACGAAGTAAACGTTTTGTTTGTTGGTTTAAGAGTCTGCTTATAATATAGAAATTTTAGAAAAGGAAGGACAAAGCTTGAAACCTCGGTGATTACCCTTAGGGTAAGATAGGAACGAGAACGTCCTGTAGTAGTATGTTTCAATTTTTGCTACATTTTCGTTCATAGGTTAAAATCTAGTACCAGTGTTGGAATGTTGAAGATTATAAATTAATTAATTCATCTCGACGTTATTTTTTTATTTTGTCATTAAAAACGAGGAAAACGTTACAACCATCAGGTTAATTTATGTTATGCTGCCATAAGAGCTGGGCGACCTCCCTGTGGAAGGATCGACCCGTGCTTAGTTAAATTTAGAGATCCCTTCCTTAAATTTTAAAATGGTTGGATCAGAAAACTCTGTGTAAAAGCTGCCAGGAAATCGTCAACGAGTCAATCTGATCATAACCAAGGACGAGAATGTGATCATTAATTTTCACTCTTTTGGTTATTATCCTTTTTGCATATTTTGATCTTGAAAGTTATTAGTGAAGTTCCACGGGTTAAGTATATAATTATATATATAGAATATAGAGATAAAATATCTAGAATCGAAATTATAAACAATGTGAAAATCGAACTTTTAAAATCTATTATCCAATAGGGCATAGAAAGGGAAACCTCCTTTTTCGGTTTTCACTATGGGTAAAATTGAAATCATGAATTTCATTTTATTACAACTTGATTCTTAGAATAGTATATAGATCTTTTATAGTGTGAGGCCCTCGACAAAGCTAATTTAAAGCTATTATATTTTGGCACTTATCAATCTTAGTTTAGACAACTTGTAATGGAAAAGTTTGGGTCAATTATTGATATAAATAAACTTAAATATATGTTTTGGAATTGAGTGAATTCATGTTCAAAATTAATAAAAAGGGTTGATACTTTATTTAAATCATTAGATGAAAGTATAGGCATACGACAAGTTATCACTTGATATCATAACAAAAGGAGGTTGTCTTTATATAAGATAATATAACATTATATTGTTGAAAGGGTTTTTAAGTAGTAATTATAAATAGATTATGGATACGAAATAGGTGACAAAGGAGTATATTGTAAATATGATATTAATAATTAGGTTATGAACTTATATTTTGGTACCAAGTGACTTATGGAATGTATACAATATTTATAACTGGACATAAAAGTTATAAAATAGAAGGGAGTTATTCTTTTAGAATGTTGTAGGAAGGTATTCATTCACATCCATGGTTGGGATTGTTATATAAAGAAGCTCATCTCCTCAACGAAGGACAGGATATTTTGGAAAATGTTTCGCGTAAGGGAGTCTTGAAGAAAATAAGCCTTGCGACAACTGTGTCGCATAGAATGTAACCTTTCGCCATGTTTATTTTTTTTAATAAATATTACACACCCAACCTTTTGTGGACTAGCCCGTGTACACGTGAACCACGTTATCTCTTGTCTGCTGTGTTTTCCTATGGTGTTCCTCAATGTGTCTTTGTGTATGAGTAATTATTTCTTTTCTTAAAAATGTTTAGGATTACTTTGATGTATACGATTCATTTAGAAGGTTGTTTTTTTATATGATGTATAATGCTAATATGTTCACCTTATGATTATGTTAATATTGTTGTCATTTAGGTCGTTCTCTTGGTATGATTAACTCATAAAAGAAGTACATGTTTCTTAAAAATGAATTAATATCTTGAAGAGCATTTTATTAATATAACGAATAATTGAATGAATTGTTTAAATGAAGTTTGGGGCTTAAATACAGTGGTCTTGTTTCTTGGTCTATATCCTCAGGAAGGAAAAAGGTTTTGGTAAAAATGAAACTATTGTTATTTAAATTTTTTTTTTAAGGTTGTATCTTGTGCACACATATGAAGAGCTAGTTGGTTCAAAAAGAAGAATCCATGTCTTGAATTTAGAAGAGTTATGTATGTTAAAACATAGTGAAGTTTTTGTGTTTTTCTGCGAGATTAAAGAAATGGTTGACATTTCAAGTTAAGAATTGGATTATAGTTGAAAGTAAAATGTCTCTCTTATTTGTGCAAATATGACGGAAGATAGTACCTATCGCACATAAATTACATTTAAAGGATCTTTTTCATTGATTATCATGAAGACATTTATAACAGAAATAAAAGTCGCAAAGTTGTTATTATTTGTAAGCTGTAATTAAAGTAAGTAAACCCACACTTTATATTTCTGCATAGAAATTATTGGTATTTAGACCACTTAGGAAAATTTTAAATTTTGATGAAATATGGGGTCGTGACAGTTAACCATGGTTGACTATGGTAGACAATGGTTAGATTTGGTTGACTTTGGTTGACCATGGCTTACTTTGGTTGACTTTTGGTTGAGCGTGGTTGACTTTGGTTGATGATGGTTGACTCTCGTTGACTATGGTGGACTTTGTTTGATTATTGTTAACCATGGTTGACTTTCATTGACCATGGTTCACAATCGTTGACATTCGTTGACCATGGTTTAGTTTGGTTGACCATGGTTCACAATGGTTGATGTTTGTTGACCATGGTTTAATTTCGTTGACTTTGGTTGACCATGGTTGACAATGATTGCCTATGCTTGACCATGGTTGTTTATGGTTGACTTTGGTTGACAAATGGATGAATTTGGTTGAGTATGGTTGACCATGGTTAACTATGGTGGACCATCGTTGACCATTGTTGACTTTGGTTGTCCTCGGTTGAGTTTAGTTTACAATTGTTAACTTTGGTGGACCATGCTTGACTTTGGTTGAATTTTGGTTGGCCATAGATAACTTTGGAAGACTATGGTTGACTATCGTTTACTTTGGTTGACTTTGGCTAGCTATGGTTGACTTCGAATAACCATGGTTAACTTTGGTAGACCATGGCTAACTATGGATGACTTTGGTTGACTTTTTTTAAGCATCGTTCACTTTGTTTGACCATGATTGACTATGGTTAACTTTGGTTTACAATGGTTGACTTTCGTTGACTTTCTTTGATCATAGTTTACTTTCGTTGATTATGGTTGAATTTGGATGATCATGGTTGACTTGGTTGACCATGGTTGGCTTTTGTTGATCATGGTTGACTTTGGATGACCATGGTTGATTCTGGTTGGCTATGTTTGACTTTGGATGATCATGGTTGACTTTCGATTGACCATGGTTGACTTTAGTTACCATGGTTAGCTATGGTTGACTTTAGTTACCATAGTTAGCTATGATTGACTTTTGGTTGAATTTGGTTGACTATTATTGACATTGGTTGTCCATGGTTGACTTTTGGTTGGAAACGGTTGAGATTGGTTGACTTTTGGTTGGCCATGGTTGAGAGTTATCTTTAGGTTTCTTTAGATTGTTTAGTATTAAAATGAAAATCACTTTTAGCATTCTAAATGAGGAAATCTTTCGTTCTACCAACAATGGTGATATCAATGATCGATATTCCCTTCTTTGCATAGTACTTCCATTCTGCCGAGGTGTTGTAATCCTTATGCCTTCCATAATTTTTCACAGTGTTTCCAATTGCATCTACGCTCCTCTCCTGTATAAATCTCTGTTGGCACCTCAACAACCCACCTAAACTTCTAAGGATTCTTATGATATGTTAGGGGCTCCCATTCCAAAATTTTGTAAATAATATTGTGTTCTTCTAAATTGTTTGCATTGCTCTATTTTTTGTTCTATGTTTGACTCCTTGGATTATCGTTTATGACGTGATTTGGTGGTTTCCTTGATTTGAAGAGATGATTCAACGTTTAATCTCTTGATTCTATAACTCCACTCTCATAAGATTATGATTTGGTTGTTTGAGTGTCATTTGCATTTTTGGGGGCTTCTTGGTTGCTTAACGACATTTGCATGTTCTTCATTGAGCTTATTCAAGTTCATTTCATGTTTTGGATTGCTTAAATTGGATTGATTTAATGTTTCAGCAGTGTCATCAAGATTTTAAGTTTTCAAAACATAAATGAAATTATGAGTACTCTGGTGGATCAACATTATTTTATTTTCCTATTATGATCATAAATTTATACTTTTGCTAAAATACCAAATGGTTTAATTCATTTAACTTCTTAATTAGTTCAATTTATGTCTTGGAAGTAAGTCTTCAAAATATATATTTTGAATATTACAAAAGAGTTGATATTTTTTATTTGAGTAAAAATATTTTTTTTTAATGAAGTTTTATTTCTTTTTATTTTTTTCTCTTTTTGAAAACAAATTTGATTATTATGAGAAAACAAATTATTTTAAATTTTATTTTAAGATTTATTAAATTTAACTAAGTTTACTTTTGGTTTTACCATTTAATTTATATTTCCAATACATTTTCATACTATGTGATGCTAAAACTCATTATTATATTTTAATAGAAAATAACTTTAACATACTCTATAAAAAAAGATTATATTAAAAAGGAAATCGTCATTAATTTTTATAATTAACACTTATTTGAAATTCAATTGTCTCCTCACAATTCTTCCTAATATATTGAATACATTAAATTTGCTCTCATCCTATCTACATTGATTTTGAGATTTAAAATTTTAAAAAGATTTTTAGATGGAATTTTATAACATTATGTGAGACCTAATATACATCTAGATCTTATCTTTCAAGAATCGTGGTTAATAACTATAAAAGCACAAAGATTTGATTGTATAAGATTATGTCTTTATATTATTTTAAAGGGGAGAAATATGCCACCTAGCAAATAAAGTCATAACTTTGGAATTATTTCCATTAACTAAAAAATCAATGGATAAAATGCCAACCTGCATACCAACGAAATTTTCTTTTTCATGGAAAGTGGTTAATGTTTTCTTCTTTTAATGTTTCTCTTGATATGCAGGAAAATTAATCCGTGTTCAGTATCGTGAAGTTCGTTGCCACATTCAATATTCATGTTGTGGTTAATGACATGAATTCATTCATTCAACGAAGACTTTCGATCAACATTACCTCTACTACGTGTTTGGATGACCTGCTTCTCAAAAACATCACTGGACTTCAAGGAGCAGAGATACACGCAAAAGAAAATATGTAGATTGTTACACAAAATGATGAAATTATTTGCCAACCTTGAGCACGCCAAGGAATGAATAGCGGTGCACCTGAAGAAGTCAGAACGAATTTCCGTGATGTGTTGTTATTCTCCCAGCACTCCGAACCATAAAATCGCCGAATCATAAAATCATGGATTTGATACATAAATTCACAGAGTTATTAATATGACTCCACCGATGTGTTGAGTAGATACCTCGTCGCTCTGTCATGTTATCACATCGCATAGAAAAAAAATGGAATGCTAAGGAGAACCATTGTCTCATATAAATGGTAGAAGTTAAGAATCTAACGTTACAAAGTAATAAGTGGCAACATGTGGGAGCCAGAAAAGGAGATAATTGAGCAGTTGATATTTGCTGGTAACAAGATCATATTTCCATCCAAAGATCGCGTCGTGAAAATATTGAAACTCGCCTGATAATGAAGAAGATCAAAACTTAGATACTAAATTCCTCAAGATTTCACCAGATAGAAAAAGAGAAGCCACATCATCAGATCAATAGATGAAGCATAGATCACTGAGTTCCTTGGACCATGAAACAAACCTCCAGGAAATATGTGACGGAGAATCCATGTGACAGGAATCTCGAATTTCCATACGGCTGAGATTGCAAAGTATTCCATCATTTATTTTGTTTTGATTTTAGTTTAAATTTGGTTTCATTATGTTGAAGTTTTATTTACATATTATTTGGATTTGTAATATATTTGTTTTTGTCAAGATTGCCATATTATAAATTCCACACATATTTGTTTTCTTTTGTCCAGATTGCCATATTATAAATTCCACATATATATATGAAAAATATTTAATATATCCATCATATATAAATGCTTTACCAGAAATATAACAGAGTATGATATTTAGATGAAATATATCTATGAAGTATTCCCAATAGTGTTCAACACTGCAGATGCAGAACACCATGTAAAGGTTGCAGCAACACCAGGTGAAGATTGCAGCCAGGGCTATGGTGATTTCTGTATGGTATACAAAATTTCAATAAGAGCCCTTAATGAAATCACTATTCCATAATTTGGTTATGGAGATAATTACATTCTCACTGACTTAACACTGTGTGAAAGACAATAAGGGGCCATAACAGTATGATGGCTCAGTACAATTATTATATTATGAATTTGTAACAAACTATGCCGATGCCGCTGTATTTATAGCTGCCTCTGATCTTGCTCATATCTGCATGTCCTTCTTCTTTCCCCAGAGCAGTGTATAGAGACCCGCCACAACCAAAACTCCTCCTATGGCATTGCAGGGGCCATAAAACTATTCATGTCACAACACATAACCTAATCCTGATCCTGGCCATATGTGAGATTCCCATCTTCCTGTGCGCCTGTAGAATGTAACAGCAGGACACTGTGAACTCCTAGAGCGTGGGCCGCGTCCGCTCTTTTTAGGCTGTGTACCCTCCTTTACCGTTGGTGTCCTGAATGATTCCGCTTGACGAAATGCAAGCCCCTCCCAGTGAGCCCGTGGGAGCTGAGGTCGCCCGGGGATCATCACCTGAGACTCGAACTCTTGACCAACAGGGAAAAACTGTCGAGTTATTCTGTTCGGACATCCTGATCCTCCATTGCTAACCTCATTACTTGTCTCGGTGAAATTGATTTTCATAATATTACTGAAATAAAACCCAAAGAGCTTAGCAGGTTGAACTTGGACTTCAGATCACGGGCCACTGACGTTCTCCTCT
Organism: Larix kaempferi; assembly: GCA_027924585.1. NCBI lineage: Eukaryota > Viridiplantae > Streptophyta > Pinopsida > Pinales > Pinaceae > Larix > Larix kaempferi. The sequence goes on along the minus strand of BSBM01000259.1, from coordinate 8,398,287 downwards.
TCACATCTTGCATCCATCTCTGCGTGTTCAGAGAGACAAGCCTGGCCCATGGAGTACTCCTCACAATCAACAGACAGCCCAGTATTGGCAATCGCCATCCTTCCATCCCAGGCAACGGCGTCCTTCTGCAATAATATGGACAGGGCCATAGAGATATAAATCACAATATGTAATAAGAGTAATACATATTGTATAATAACAGTAATACCGATTGTTGGGACTACATAAAACTCATAAAAACGAATTCCCATTCATAAAAACATTCAAAAGCATTCATAAAATAACCATTTCTGCACCTTAAAGCTGATATTCCTGGTTCTACCAGCACTGTGACAGAAGCACTGTGGTATGTACGCAGCTGCTGTCCCGTTGGGTCGAGGTCACTCGCTCTGTTGTGCCATTCAATCACTGTGAATTCTTTCCCAGCGCCTTGAAATGTAATGTAGGGCTTTGTTGCACGCACTATCACTTTCCCCCTGCACAACAAAAATGAGCATACACTTGTTTTACGAATGTTTAACCTAATAACTAATTTAATTTCTCAATAGAAATATTCAAGATTTGGTCATGGTTGAACGATTAACCTCCACGATTGAACCGAAACGATCTACCTTTCTTGCCCCACTTGGAAAGAATTCCATTCAGAAAAAAGAAAAAAAAACATTGGGTTAGTAATCCACGCACAACAAATCCCAGCCGTTTAATATGTGTGTTAGACGAATTTCTTTGGAGATATATGCCCGATGAGTAAATATCCACCACCCATCCATCCTTAATTAGGGATTAAAAGGCTCCAGTGGCCTTCTACTACAATTCAAAAATTAACTTTCTACCAGTTTCTTTGCGGGTTTTATATTCTTCACAACAACAATTCTTCATATTGGACGGTTTCATCATGAACTATGGAAAACTCTTTTTCAACTTCTTCTCTTTCCTCAACTACTGATTGAACTCTTCACAAATTCTCCTTAGGGTTCACAACTCATTTACGGCTTTCCTTCAACCATTTCTTCAACAACAATTTTAGTGTGCGATTTGATGGGCAATAGCTCTTAAAACTCTTAGTGAACCAACATTTCACTTCCCCTGGGCTAGCAACTCTGTCTTCAACTGACAAGATTAAGACATGGGCTATCAATTCTGTTTTCAACTGACAAGATTAAGACAGACTTCTTCAAGTCATAGGTTTTTTTATTATTGAAACTGACTTTGACTTAGCTTCTAGCAGTGGCTTTAGCCAACCAGCTTACTCATCACAAGCTGATCTCAAAGCACAACTCCCTTTTTCTTCCTTTTTTCTTTAGAGTGGAGAATCTACTCTCTCCTCTCCTATTTTTAAAGCTTTAGAGTGGAGAATCTACTCTCCTCTCCTATTTCTAAAGAGTCTTGATGCCTGCTTTCCTGCTGAAGATTAATACCTGGAATCTTGTTCCCATATCTAGGAGGAGGCTTCGATTCACTTCCTACTTGCAGAGTTAACCTGTTATGATACCATGGCAAAATTTATAGAGCAAGAAGTAAAGAATATAAACATCATAGTACATGGAGAATTCCATGCTCTTCTACATTCAAAATAGATTAAAATTTAGTTGCATCACTTACATTAACCTAATTAATCCCTAACTAACACTTCACTTCACATAGGATTAACTAAAATGAGGAGATTACATTAAGTAAGAATTGATCCCCCAAGGGATCATAGTATAAGAGGGTATGGTTAAAAATCCTGACCCAATAGAAGGCCCCTACCTTTTGATAGGATTTGTAGACCTAATGCAAGGGAAAACACCTACGATCCCAAGCACAAAGACAAGTCACAGAAGATAAGCCGCTAGGCTAGGTTAAGCAAGAGAGATAATTTCCTACTGCCGCAGCCTTGAGCAATATATAAGTCCCCAAAATGCCTTCCTTAAATGATTCAAGGTGACCTTTTATATTTTGTGTCTCCCCAAAGGTTTGTTGGGATGGATTAATGGGTTCGCATGAGTGTAGCATAGTTACAATATAAATAACCCATGTGAGGAAGGAAACTTATTGTTCAAAGGCAACAAGTTGATCTTAGATAGAAGCAATGCAGCTCTATCGGTATAGATTGAATGGCATTCCCTTCTATCCTTGAGAACCTTAGTGAGGGAGTTTGGGTAGTTATAACAATAAATCTAAGGATAGTTCAAAAATGAGTGTTGCAAACCTTGTCAAATGTGAAGGTCTGATCTATTTGCATGCTCGCTAAATAGATAAACAATAACTTATTGTCTCCGTTCATTACAAAATATCACTTGGGAAATTTACCTCATTGAACTACTTGGAATAAAAGATACATGTCTAATTTAAAACCTTAATCCAGAATTTTCTCATGGGCATTCTTATTAACAAATAACTTAAAACAGTTCAAGTGCATATAAGTAGTGATCCATTTCATTGAACTACCTGAAATATGGGCAAATAATAGTATTAGACTTTTGGGTTAATATGTATTTCATCATCCAACTCTCATCATCCATCTCAAGAGAAGAAATAAAGCAATTCTCTCACAACATTATCCAATTAAATATGAATTATACAGACCATAAATCAAATACATCTCAACATAACAAATAAAACAATATTTTCAACACATTGTCCAATTAAATATGAACAATACAGAAGCAAGCAAATGAACAATCCACCTCACCTTAATAGAACAAATAAAACAATACTTTCAGCACATTGTCCAATCAAATATGAACAACACATACCATAAAGCAAATGAATAGTCCATCTCATCTCAACATAACAAATAAAACAATACTTTAGCACATTGTCCAATTAAATATGAACGATATTGACCATAAAGCAAATGAATAGTCTTTCTTATTTCAAGAGAAGAAATAAAACAATACTTTCATCACATTATCCAATAAAATATGAACAATATAGACTAGATGAAGAGTCCATATCATTTCAAAGCAAGATAAACAATCCATCTCATCTCAACATAACAAATAAAACATAAATTCAACACATTATCCAACTGCATATGAACATTACAAACCAAAAAGCAAATGAACAATCCATCTCATCTCAACAGAACAAATAAAACAATACTTTCCGTATATTATCCAATTGAAAATAAACATTGTAGACTAGAAATCAAATTAATGGTCCATCTCATCTCAACAAAACAAATAAAAAATACTTTCAACATATTATACAATTGAATATGAATATGAACCTTACAAACCATAAAGCAAATGAACAGTGCATCGCATCTCAATAGAACAAATAAAAGAATACTTCCAACACATTATCTAATGGAATATCAACATTATAGAATATAAAAAAAATGAATAGACTATCTCATCTCAGCTAAACAAACAAAACGATACTTTTAACAAATTCACATTTGGTCAAAAGATATTGGATAGCCTACCATACCTTCAACACATTATCGAATTGAATATGAACATTACAGACCAGAAAGTAAATGAACAATCCATCTCATCTTAACATAACAAAGAAAACAATAATTTTAACACATGATACAATTGAATATGAATATTACAGACCATAAAGCAAATGAGTAGTCCATCTCATCTCAACATATCAAATAAAACAATAATTTCAACACATTATCCAATTCAATGTGAACATTACAAACCAGTAAGCAAATAAACAGTCAAACTCATCTCAACATAGCATATAAAACAATACTTTCAACACATTATCTAATTGACTATGAACATTACAAACAAGAAAGCAAATAAACAGTCTATCTCATCTCAACAGAAAAAATAAAACATTACATACCAGAAAGCAAAGGAAGAGTCCATCTCATCTCAATTGAACAAATAAAACAATACTTTCAACACATATACATTAGGTCAAAAGAGACTAGATAACCTTGATAGAAAGAGTTGTACCATAATAGTTTCAATTATATTTAGATCCTAAATATGTAAAAATAAATACCTAACACAATAGTCTTGAAATTTATCCAATAAATTAAAAAAAAAACAAAAACAGAAAGACTGCAATGTCCTTAGATTTGTATATGAACTAAACATCTAACCTACAAGATGCAATATTGACCATTGCTCCTTCCTTAGATTTGTATATGAACTAAACATCTAACCTACAAGATGCAATATTGACCATTGCTCCTTCCTTAACAATAGGTGTAAAATGCAAAGTTGATGAAAAATGTCTGGATGAGTTGGAGACAAAAGTCCAGGTAGGAAGACAATAAGAATACCTGCCATTAAAAAATAGAAGATATTAAAAACTGGAAAAAAATTCTATACAACTCTCCCAATTCACATGCATCAGAAAATATCTCCTTAACTCGTTAAAACTCTCGCAATATATTTAAAATTTAGGATTTTATGGTCAAACCTTACCAAAATCGATGAGGAGATAGCTGCATTATTAGTAATATACTAAGACTGAGAGCAAGCTATAAACTGCCGCTAGAATTCAAGGTCTCCAATCCGAACGGCGTCTTTAATTGCACTATGAATTATTACAAGTATTAATTTATAAGTATATTAATTTATATAGACCTAAATGAGTTAAAAAAAAATAAAAATACCCAAACATTCAATGATATAAGAAAGTACCAACCTGTTTAGCTGCTGCCATATTACTGTTCAAGGTTCAGGGTATATATCTTAATATATCTACTTGTCCGCTGTCTCGTTCCAAATACTCCTTATCGATCAAGGCTTCAATTCGCTTCTTAATTTCTTCAATTTCTGGGTTGAATGTCCTTCCAACTCGCTGGGCGCATTCAGTCACCAGATCTTTATAACTTAAAACTTTATGTTCTTTCATAATGCGCACAATTGATGCATCAATAGCATAATGTCTATCAAAACATCTATCCCTACAAATATACTCAGTACCATTTGTCTTCTCATCCAGCAATGGCATTGGTTTCGGAATTTTTACCTTCCCTGTTCTATCTGTAAAATTAAAATTGATTTCGAAATAATCAGTTGTACCTATAGTGGTTGTATCTGGATTCTTAAGAAGAATTTTATACTTGTCACAGGCCAGGGAATATAACAGTCCGACGGCTTCTTCGTCAGACAAATTCAAGTGAGTCCTGACGTCCGAATAGCTCAACTTTTCTGAAGCATTGAACAACAATAATAATGCTGCTTGGTTAGTTATTGCTATAATTTCTATAGGCCCTACACCAAACTTACCAGTTATATTACAGGTTCCCAAGGAATATATCCATGTAAGTTTTCTAGGTTTGGCTTCTGTGGAATAAAAATCTTTGAACACTTCCACACATCTAACCATCTCTGCAGGTAGATTAATCTCAGAACTCTTGTATGTTGGCCAAATTCCGGTTCTCAAAACAGTTACATTAAACTCTATTCCAAGATGGATATTTTTATTATCATGAAGATATACTTGGAATCCACTCTGGCTTTGCAGTGATCTTCTCAAATCTTCAAGCATGTCCCCCATCTTCAATGTCAATTGGCCATCAGTACATTTCTGCATCAACTTTGACAATGTGCTCTGCTCAATTGACAATGTGCTCTGCTCAAGATCAACATTTTCACTTCTGTCGATCAGAACTCTACGAGTGAGTTTTTCTCTGTACAAATCAGCAAACATATATTTATCACTGAGATACTCTACAAATTCCACCACATTTTTAATTATATTATCACGAATTATGTTAGAGCCATCATTTTCAAGTACACTATCACATAATGTAGCAAGCCATTCTGCACTAGTAGTTCCTCCAATTACTTTATTGCAGGACAACTCAAATGCTTCTCTTAATGCGCTGGAAAAAATAGTTTTGCGCTGAAAAAGATCTGCAGCATATTTCACATGCTTATCACGTAACTCTATAACCTTCCCCACAAATGAAGCCACTTCTTGCAGCAATATAATTTTATCCAATCTTTGTGAGTCATGCAGCATCACAGCATCTTCAGACTGTTTAACAAGTGGAGTTACTTCACCAATAACACACTGCTTAAAAATATCTGCAATTGACTCCCATCCATTAGGTATCCTATCAAAGAGCCCGTGCATCATCAAAATATCGTCCTTCCTGTGGTCCCTGAGCAAAGCAAGGCAGCCTGAATGCTGATTCTCCAGTAAATGTGTCATATAACAGGAAAGGAGTCCATTTTCTACTTTGTCTAATACTTTCTGCTCGCTCCTCCCATGCAAATACCTGGCAACTCTGTCCCTTTCGCTTATCAGACATTCTTCAACCTTTGACATGTAGTCCGCATAGGAATGTTCTAAAATCCATGAAGCAGCCTCCCGAGAATAGTAAGCTCCCGTATGTTCCAACATGGCCACTTCAAAATCATTCGTATAGAAATCCATGTCAACCTCCACAAAAATGGCCACAACATCTTTCAACAGAGTGCCATTAGTTTGCACTCCTTCACGCTCTCGATCAATAAGAGCAATCACTGCATCCTTCACATTGACTCGCATTACGCGAAAGACCATGTCTCGGAAGTACATAATTCCCACTTCTATAAGTGAAGGAAGGGAGCGTCTGACAGTAAAATAGCAATCCAAATATTGAAAGAAGAGATTCATCCGACGCAGCATGGCTTTGTGAATCTTCCAGCGTTTGACCAGCTCTCTCAACATCGACTGATCATCAATCTGTTCATCCCTTAAAGCCGGTAAAACCATTGAATTGATGTACTCTCTGATGCAATCCGTAGATCTGGCATAGATAATTTGCTCTTTATCCTCATGCAATCCGTAGATCTGGCACATGTTGTGGACAATAGTATAAACAACCGAGCACAGGTCCGCAGTCATCGGACAGTTGAGATCTCCCACTTCCAACATGCGTCTTAACTGCAGAATAGCTTTATGAATAAAAGCCCAACCTTCTTCCACCTCAATGTTGGCCTTTTTTGCGATAGCCAGTCCTTCTTCCAGGTTTAAGATATTGCCATCGTTCATTGTCCTTTTTTCAACTAAACCCAACTGTTTCTGTAAAAAGTAAAACTTCGAACACTCCAGGGAGCAGCCCGCAACACAGAACAACACACAGAACAGCCCGCAGCCCGCAACACAGAACAACCCGCAGCCAGCAACACAGAACAACACACAGAACGCTTTTTGATAAATTCTTGAACCAATTTATGTATTTATACTGATTACTACTTAACGAATTTCAAGGGTTTTGGGGGTGTTTTTGAAATTTAGTTGGAATTATGGAGAATTTTAGGGACAGAAGTTAATATTTTATGTGGTAGTGAGTTTAAAAAAAAAACTAACGGCTAGTTATTTTTTAAATATAACGTGTGCTTTGAACCAAGTTTTGAGAGAATTCACATCATATTTTACATTAATTAAAAATATATATATATATTTTTAATTAATTGATTATTAAATTAAAATTAAGCCGTAGTAATGGGAAATTATTAATTTTAATTAGGTAAAAGTATTAATTATATCTATTTAGATTTTGAAAAAATATTAATTTTCATATATATATATATATATTTTTTAATAAATTAGATTTTTGATAATATAGTTATATTTTTAACTAAATAATTATATTATTTGAAATGAGAATTAAAACCAAAAAAATACCATACAAAATGTATTTTCATTATTATTCTTTTTGCACGAATCTTCCTATCTTGCACGAGTGACTTGTGGTCTAATAAATCGTGACCCACGAGCATCTAAGCCATCAAACTCATCCGGGGATTGCACCCATGCTAGACCACACCAACCCTTAGCATTTGACAATACAGTTATACTTTTGACTAAATAATTATATGATTTGAAATGAGAATTGAAGCCAAAAAAGAACAATATAAAATATATTTTCATTCAAATTTTTATTTTTTTTCGCACGATTCTCCCTACCTTGCATGAGTGGCCTTTGGTGTAATAAATTGTGGCCCACGGGTATCTAAGCCGTCAAAATAAACTGGGGATTGCAACCAACCTAGACAACACCAACCCTTAGCATGACTAGAATTTTTTGGTGTCTCCTCCCACCACAACAGAGTTTCGAACCTTGCAACACCTAACAAACAAAACCCCTCGAATACCATGGTAGTGGAACTTGACTTATTTCTGTCAAAAAATTCAAAATCATATTCCACATTAATTAAAAACATATAATTTCTTTATAGTTAAAAAATAAAATATGAATAAACAAATTTAAATGTTTATAATTGTAATACATTAAAATTTATATTTAATATTTAATTAAAGACGTTAAATTGTTTTATAGTTAGTGAAATATTCACTCATTTATTATGCATATAAATTTAGTGGGTTTCTTATAATTTTCCACCTAGAATGGTTGAAATGCAGATATACATTGTTGAAATTGCAAAATTGGGTGCCTAAGGCTTTTGGAGGACGTTGTATCCATTTCTCCAATAAAAAAGTTGCAATTTGAACAACGAAAAATTTACGATTTTAACAAAGATTTATGGCCAAATTACTTCAAAAATGACCGAGATAGTCCAAAACGTAGAACAGTTAACCAATTCCTTAATCAAATAACTATCGATTATGATGCCTTGGTGTTTTAAATAACAATATTCCCCCAAAAGAAGTTATAACTAATCTATAGAAAATATGAGTTTATTTTAATTTTAAACTAATTCCAAATGATGTATATTGAACTTATTTTCCCTCGTCTAGAAGAAAAAAGACCCGTAAGGGTCCACAACATGTCACTTGGTGTGGGGTCAATCTCTCTGCTCATTATACGTTGAAGTGAATAAAATTGTTAACACAAAATAATTGACCACACACCAAATGACATGTTGTGGACCCTTATTTCCAAAGAATAATCCCATTTGTGCATAAAAACCCAAAAAACCCATTTCTCCTAAGTTCTAAACCCCCTTTGGACAACCTCCACCAAAATAGGGAATCTCCGCTAAAAATGAGGTGTCCACCAAAATAAGGGGGTTGTCTCGACAAATACACAGTCCCACCTCAATTCAAAATTTACCAGCAGTCAAATTCAAAAAGGGAAAACCGCAAGTGGTTATAGGGTTACAAAACCCTAAACCACAACATATATGTAATAACCCCCCCCGTTTGATAGAAATGATTTGATAACCTACCATTTCGAAGCTCTCCCATCTTTGGTACCATTTTTACCATCCTCCATTATTCCAATCACACACACCTCCACCATCAATATCCCACTTTGCAATTCCCCTTGGCGGGTTGAGCACCCTTGGCTCCCTCCTACCATTCGGGTTGATATACTATATCTCCTTGAGATCGATGGCCATTCAAAGGACGGAACCATCAACGAAGGATTCCTAGATTCTTGGCCACAAGGGCCCATATGCCTAGAGAGGTAACTCTATCCATGTAAATCCATTTATTATAAATAATAAATAATTATTCTTTTGTAGACATGGTTTATTGATGTGAATGGAAGGAATGTGTGCTTTGGTTTTCATTGCAGTAGATGTTTTACCAATCATATTTACGATTGAGTTTTTGCATGTTAGTATTTGTATTCACGGATCATAATCCATTCTACCTTAGGTTATATTCCCATTTGTATAGTTTAGTTCTCAGTTTATCGCTCTTTACCCAAATTTACTGCACATCCTTCACACATAGAGCCGCGAGAGATATCATCTTGCATGCTCTCTACCTCGGCTTCCTCAAGCTCGTATATCGCCCATTTTCACCTGTCGGAGTGAAAAAGCACATACAACAGAACTAGCGACCATACTGGGTCGATCCCTATAGATTTGTGGTTAATTTTTTTTATCTTTGTTTGAATGTGTTTTATTGTATATTTTTTTCTTGTTAGATCTCTTAGTTAAAGTGTTTATGAGTATTGTTAGTCCCCTAGTTGAACTCTGTCCTGCAAAACTAGCATACTCCAATCCTCAAACCCCTTGCAAAGCCTTTTTTTTTAGTTGTCTTTCAATTTTTTCAAACCCAGTTCTCGAGTGGCAGTTGTCTATGAGTTAAGTGCGCCCTAGGGTGCCCTTTTTTCCTAGTTAAGAGCGCTCCTTCCCCCACAAAAGGTGCGCTCCAGACCCGTACCTCTCTGTTTTTGTTGTACTCATGTTTTTTCATAGTGTGCACCCCACAACGCCTCTGTCCTTCAGGAAAAAGCACTTTGAGACTGACATTTAATCCTCTAATCCCTCCCGCAGGGGTGTAGCTCAACCGATGTTTCGCTTGATATGAAGGAAATGTTGTAAATGGAGGTCACGAGTTCAAATCACCCCAGCTTATCCGTGCTCCATGCTTGCGGGCTGTGTGGGTGCACCTAGGGGTATAGTGGTAGTGGACGGGATTGGATCCCTGGACCCCGTGTCACGCAAGTACCAGCCCCTTCCCAGTTGCTGATTCCCCTAGTTTAAAAAACAAAAACCTCTAAGCCCTTTATTTGTCCCATTTCAAGATTTGGATTGACTGTTTGGTTGCATATTTGACTTATTGCAGCATGGTTTTATTTGACTTATTGCAGCATGGTTTTTACTATCTCTGCTTGTTCATTTCAGCATGATCAGTCTCTCTTATTGATTCCTAGCAGTATATTTCAGTTTGAAATAAAATAATTTCAATTCAATTTGTTTCAAGTTATTAGTACTCTTCATTTATTGCTCATCTAACATAGTTATACACACCACTTGTGCACCCAATCACACCCTAAAGATCAAAGTGAGACCAAATTTTTTAACTTAACAAAAATATAACCCCACTTGGGGACCAAAAATAATCTTATAGCTAGGTACGGCACTAGGAGTAGGCATCCAAATAACCCTCATTTTCCACTTTACACATGAAACTTAGCAGTTCTCTATTTGGGAGCCAAAATCCCCTAGTACTTTTTGGCATGGTTAAAGGATGATTTGTCGGAAAGGCCTCTCCCTTAGGAGGAAAAGTCATGAGATTGGTTCCAGAAGGCTAAGTGGAATGCCGCTCTCCACTTAGTTCTAAAGGACACCTGATCGTAATCCTCACTACATTACCAGGACTCCATACGAGGGGTATAACAACCAAAGGGATGAAACGACGAATTCTCTTTCTGGACGTGTCATGAACGGGGTAGCCTACTTGTCGTTCTTATAGGGATTTTTTACCCGGGATCCCTCTCAGTATAGGGATATCCCTCATCCATTCAATTCTCCATTATGTATTCTCTAACTGCAGATTTCATCACCCTGCAGGGGATACGATTTGCGTGAGATTCCATATCTTTTAGTTAGGTCTTTGCATGCTCTGATACCCCTCACGTTAGTGAGTATTTTTCATTTTTAGGTAGTTCTTATTGTTGGAATTTTGGCTACTCCTTGCCACTCTTCTGTTGTGACACGCGATCGCAATAGAGTTTTAAATTTGTGGTTGTCCTAAGCACCACATTGTTGAAAGATCTCCTTCTACACACATGGAGGAAGTTGCAATTTTGAGCACTTTTATTTAATGTCATTATTATATCGCATATGGCTTACAAGAAATAATAAATGTTTGTTACCAAGAAATATTTCCTGGACTCAAATGAGAAGGTTTGAGGGGAAAAAGGATGATTTTCTGGACTCAGGCAGAGGGGACAACATCATGAACTCAGTAACTAGCTTGTTCTTATGGGACAACTTACCCTTATTTGTGGTCATGTTCCCCACGGAAGTGGATCAGAGAAGGCGGGGTACTCGTTGAATGTTATACTGACCTAGAAGTTCTAGGAAAACTTTATATCCATCGAATTGAGCAGAGGAAGGGCTCACAATTTTTCCTTGTGTTCTTAGAACTGAGCACACAAGAGGTTCTCTGAGGAGTAACGTTTCCTTGTCGTATTTGTATGCACACAATAAATTCGATGAGGAGGGGAGCTATGTTATGAGTTGTATTGTAAGACTGTCATGCTTCGCAGAAGTATTCCTGATGATTTTGCATAGGACTCATGTTATGTACACAAGTCTTCATGATTGCTAGGATACATAAGAGTTTTGTATGCAAGTCTCCATGATTGTTGAAGTACAAAGAGATTTGATGATCACAAAGTTTTGTTGAGAGAATTGTTTTATGGTATAAACAAATGATAATGATTTGTCTTATAGCTATATTATGAGATATATTTATGCATGAATAATATGAATGCTAAATACAAAAATATTTCCTCAAGGAAGAGAAAGAATGATGAACATTTACTCATTTGAAAATTATACTCATGATATACGAAAGAACGTTGGAAGATCTTCTATGATCTGTGTAATGTGCATGATATAAGTGATAAGAGTTTGTGGAAAATCGAAAAAATGTGAAGATGACCAAAGCATAAGAATTTAAGTAAGCGAAAGATGGGAACGGATGCAAAAGGAAAACCGTTGAACACGGAGGATGGTGTTATATTTAAGGGGTGGAGTGTTTAACATCCCTGAGATTCGACCCTTATTGTTATTATAATTGTAAATATAATGATGATTGTATACAGGCCCTGGTGAGGAGCTCAAGTCCAAGGCCCCACCAGTGGACTTTGGGAGTATTGTTACTTTATTTTCCTCTTCATAAGTTTTGTGTTAGACCAGGAGATTTAAGTTTGACATATTTTAGACGACGGACACCTCGAAAATATTTAGAGTAAGTTTTACGGGTAAAAACCTACAAGTCATAAGTGTCGTCGTCAAAGGATGGGGAAGACAATTACTTGTCGTAATCTTTCAATAAGTTATAGAGCTTATGTATAGAGTTAGCATACAGATAACTTGGACTAAATAATCCCGAGTAAACCTAAGACAATTCATAAAATTGAGACACCCAACCTCGATGAAACGAAATAGGTTAGACATCTTTCAAATACTACTTTTTATCTTATTAAAAATATCACTTCTAGGACACCACACACACACACACATATATAGATATATATATATGTGTGAAATCCTACAAAATAGTGGTGATAATGAATAACTAGAAATAATGCATACACAGGTATGTCAAGAATACATTTAATTATTGAAGTTACATGATAAAGAGCTTATATAGATTATAGTATAAATTACTATAATAATTATAAATACGTTTTAGGAAGGATAAAGGTGATTTTGCATATATTTATTTATTATATAGGATCCACCATACATATATGAAAGATGATACATATAATACATTATATAAGTGCTATATATATAAGAGAAACCAAAATGAACTTGAGCTAAAACATTTGATTAGCATATATTGGATAATAAGAATTATTATAAATTATCCTCCGAAAAATGTAATAATATACATGATTTTATCCTAAAAATATGTGTGGATAGGATCCAACACATACATGAAAACAACTAAGAATAATTATAAGTTGGTAAACAAATCTAGGAATAAAATTATCTCCAAAAGAAATTTATGTTGTAAAAGGATTTATATTATGGTCATAAATATAAAGTTGTTTCTAACGTAAGGGTTTTGTAACTATAATGGAGTATAGGAGCATATCCTACCATCATAACTCAACTGGAGAGACCGATAGTGGAGCTCGACACCGACCGAATCACACCACAATCTTTGCCACGTTTATCCCTTAAAGTGTTCATTAGTTATAAAGTTAACAGTTAAGGGGCATCCTCACTCAATTCTTGGGAACTTGTCCCTTTTGTTTAGCGGCCCTTACCTTTTTCCTTTCCACCTGTACCCACTCCACCATTTTAAAATAGTGGTGTAGTTTTTAGTGGAGGTCTGTCTCAGTAGAGGGGTATCTAAACTTATTTTAGACTGCCACCTGACAGGAATGGAGAAGGGAGACTACCACGCATCACTCTGGGTCGAAGGGAGACTCCTTTGTTAAAAGGAAGATCGTTTCCCAAAGGGTCGGCCCACTCCCTTCTGATGCAGAGTTTTTTGGATACGCTGCCATCATTATAAGGTTGCTATCGATGGGGGGGAAAGAAGAGAGTCAAGGACTGGCGGATCCTCTGACGATGAGGTATGGGCCGCAGGAAGAGCGAGAATTTCTGAGGTTAGAGTTGCCTTTTGTATCTAAGGTATGTAAACTCTGTGTCTGCAGTTAGTGACTCAGTTTAAAATGTTATGTTGTTGCAGTGCAAAATTTTTCAAATTGCTAGCTGTCATATTTGAGTGCATGCTGATAACGACACTTAAAATCCTTTTTTGTTTTGAAACACCTATTTTCTGCCTTTGAAAAATGTAAATCCCTATCATTCCTTATTCATATCTTGATCCTAATGGGAGACGTTACTACGATGGGCTAGATCAGCTCGAAAGAGCTTAAACCCTCCGTTACCTTAGGGTTGATGTTTTTTAGTAATTCGAACTCTATTTATATATCTTTTGTTATGTCAGAAATCGTTTTCAATTCATTTTGGTTGCGATTTGATATCTTTTTCTCTACTTTTGTTTTGGCGACTGTTCCATGATAGCTTGAAACCTCGGTGATTACCCTTAGGGTAAGATAGGAACGAGAACGTCCTGTAGTAGTATGTTTCAATTTTTGCTACATTTTCGTTCATAGGTTAAAATCTAGTACCAGTGTTGGAATGTTGAAGATTATAAATTAATTAATTCATCTCGACGTTATTTTTTTATTTTGTCATTAAAAACGAGGAAAACGTTACAACCATCAGGTTAATTTATGTTATGCTGCCATAAGAGCTGGGCGACCTCCCTGTGGAAGGATCGACCCGTGCTCAGTTAAATTTAGAGATCCCTTCCTTAAATTTTAAAATGGTTGGATCGGAAAACTCTGTGTAAAAGCTGCCAGGAAATCGTCAACGAGTCAATCTGATCATAACCAAGGACGAGAATGTGATCATTAATTTTCACTCTTTTGGTTATTATCCTTTTTGCATATTTTGATCTTGAAACTTATTAGTGAAGTTCCATGGGTTAAGTATATAATTATATATATAGAATATAGAGATAAAATATCTAGAATCGAAATTATAAACAACGTGAAAATCTAACTTTTAAAATCTATTATCCAATAGGGCATAGAAAGGGAAACCTCCTTTTTCGGTTTTCACTATGGGTAAAATTGAAATCATGAATTTCATTTTATTACAACTTGATTCTTAGAATAGTATATAGATCTTTTATAGTGTGAGGCCCTTGACAAAGCTAATTTAAAGCTATTATATTTTGGCACTTATCAATCTTAGTTTAGACAACTTGTAATGGAAAAGTTTGGGTCAATTATTGATATAAATAAACTTAAATATATGTTTTGGAATTGAGTGAATTCAAGTTCAAATTTAATAAAAAGGGTTGATACTTTATTTAAATCATTAGATGAAAGTATAGGCATACGACAAGTTATCACTTGATATCATAACAAAAGGAGGTTGTCTTTATATAAGATAATATAACATTATATTGTTGAAAGAGTTTTTAAGTAGTAATTATAAATAGATTATGGATAAGAAATAGGTGACAAAGGAGTATATTGTAAATATGATATTAATAATTAGGTTATGAACTTATATTTTGGTACCAAGTGACTTATGGAATGTATACAATATTTATAACTGGACATAAAAGTTATAAAATAGAAGGGAGTTATTCTTTTAGAATGTTGTAGGAAGGTATTCATTCACATTCATGCTTGGGATTGTTATATAAAGAAGCTCATCTCCTCAACGAAGGACAGGATATTTTGGAAAATGTTTCGCGTAAGGGAGTCTTGAAGAAAATAAGCCTTGCGACAACTGTGTCGCATAGAATGTAACCTTTCGCCATGTTTATTTTTTTTAATAAATATTACACACCCAACCTTTTGTGGACTAGCCCATGTACACGTGAACCACGTTATCTCTTGTCTGCTGTGTTTTCCTATGGTATTCCTCAATGTGTCTTTGTGTATGAGTAATTATTTCTTTTCTTAAAAATGTTTAGGATTACTTTGATGTATACGATTCATTTAGAAGGTTGTTTTTTTATATGATGTATAATGCTAATATGTTCACCTTATGATTATGTTAATATTGTTGTCATTTAGGTCGTTCTCTTGGTATGATTAACTGATAAAAGAAGTACATGTTTCTTAAAAATGAATTAATATCTTGAAGAGCATTTTATTAATATAACGAATAATTGAATGAATTGTTTAAATGAAGTTTGGGGCTTAAATACAGTGGTCTTGTTTCTTGGTCTATATCCTCAGGAAGGAAAAAGGTTTTGGAAAAAATGAAACTATTGTTATTTAATTTTTTTTTTTAAGGTTGTATCTTGTGCACACATATGAAGAGCTAGTTGGTTCAAAAAGAAGAATCCATGTCTTGAATTTAGAAGAGTTATGTATGTTAAAACATAGTGAAGTTTTTGTGTTTTTCGGCGAGATTAAAGAAATGGTTGACATTTCAAGTTAAGAATTGGATTATAGTTGAAAGTAAAATGTCTCTCTTATTTGTGCAAATATGACGGAAGATAGTACCTATCGCACATAAATTACATTTAAAGGATCTTTTTCATTGATTATCATGAAGACATTTATAACAGAAATAAAAGTCGCAAAGTTGTTATTATTTGTAAGCTGTAATTAAAGTAAGTAAACCCACACTTTATATTTCCGCATAGAAATTATTGGTATTTAGACCACTTAGGAAAATTTTAAATTTTGATGAAATATGGGGTCGTGACAGTTAACCATGGTTGACTATGGTAGGCAATGGTTAGATTTCGTTGACTTTGGTTGACCATGGCTTACTTTGGTTGACTTTTGGTTGAGCGTGGTTGACTTTGGTTGATGATGGTTGACTCTCGTTGACTATGGTGGACTTTGTTTGATTATTGTTAACCATGGTTGACTTTCATTGACCATGGTTCACAATCGTTGACGTTCGTTGACCATGGTTTAGTTTGGTTGACCATGGTTCACAATGGTTGATGTTTGTTGACCATGGTTTAATTTCGTTGACTTTGGTTGACCATGGTTGACAATGATTGCCTATGCTTGACCATGGTTGTTTATGGTTGACTTTGGTTGACAAATGGATGAATTTGGTTGAGTATGGTTGACCATGGTTAACTATGGTGGACCATCGTTGACCATTGTTGACTTTGGTTGACCTCGGTTGAGTTTAGTTTACAATTGTTAACTTTGGTGGACCATGCTTGACTTTGGTTGAATTTTGGTTGGCCATAGATAACTTTGGAAGACTATGGTTGACTATCATTTACTTTGGTTGACTTTGGCTAGCTATGGTTGACTTCGAATAACCATGGTTAACTTTGGTAGACCATGGCTAACTATGGATGACTTTGGTTGACTTTCGTTAAGCATCGTTCACTTTGTTTGACCATGATTGACTATGGTTAACTTTGGTTTACAATGGTTGACTTTCGTTGACTTTCTTTGATCATGGTTTACTTTCGTTGATTATGGTTGAATTTGGATGATCATGGTTGACTTGGTTGACCATGGTTGGCTTTTGTTGATCATGGTTGACTTTGGATGACCATGGTTGATTCTGGTTGGCTATGTTTGACTTTGGATGACCATGTTTGACTTTCGATTGACCATGGTTGACTTTAGTTACCATGGTTAGCTATGGTTGACTTTAGTTACCATAGTTAGCTATGATTGACTTTTGGTTGAATTTGGTTGACTATTATTGACATTGGTTGTCCATGGTTGACTTTTGGTTGGAAACGGTTGAGATTGGTTGACTTTTGGTTGGCCATGGTTGAGAGTTATCTTTAGGTTTCTTTAGATTGTTTAGTATTAAAATGAAAATCACTTTTAGCATTCTAAATGAGGAAATCTTTCGTTCTACCAACAATGGTGATATCAATGATCGATATTCCCTTCTTTGCATAGTACTTCCATTCTGCCGAGGTGTTGTAATCCTTATGCCTTCCATAATTTTTCACAGTGTTTCCAATTGCATCTACGCTCCTCTCCTGTATAAATCTCTGTTGGCACCTCAACAACCCACCTAAACTTCTAAGGATTCTTATGATATGTTAGGGGCTCCCATTCCAAAATTTTGTAAATAATATTGCGTTCTTCTAAATTGTTTCCATTGCTCTATTTTTTGTTCTATGTTTGACTCCTTGGATTATCTTTTATGACGTGATTTGGTGGTTTCCTTGATTTGAAGAGATGATTCAACGTTTAATCTCTTGATTCTATAACTCCACTCTCATAAGATTATGATTTGGTTGTTTGAGTGTCATTTGCATTTTTGGGGGCTTCTTGGTTGCTTAACGACATTTGCATGTTCTTCATTGAGCTTATTCAAGTTCATTTCATGTTTTGGATTGCTTAAATTGGATTGATTTAATATTTCAGCAGTGTCATCAAGATTTTAAGTTTTCAAAACATAAATGAAATTATGAGTACACTGGTGGATCAACATTATTTTATTTTCCTATTATGATCATAAATTTATACTTTTGCTAAAATACCAAATGGTTTAATTCATTTAACTTCTTAATTAGTTCAATTTATGTCTTGGAAGTAAGTCTTCAAAATATATATTTTAAATATTACAAAAGAGTTGATATTTTTTATTTGAGTAAAAATATTTTTTTTTAATGAAGTTTTATTTCTTTTTATTTTTTTCTCTTTTTGAAAACAAATTTGATTATTCTAAGAAAACAAATTATTTTAAATTTTATTTTAAGATTTATTAAATTTATCTAAGTTTACTTTTGGTTTTACCATTTAATTTATATTTCCAATACATTTTCATACTATGTGATGCCAACCTTGAGCACGCCAAGGAATGAATAGCGGTGCACCTGAAGAAGTCAGAACGAATTTCCGTGATGTGTTGTTATTCTCCCAGCACTCCGAACCATAAAATCGCCGAATCATAAAATCATGGATTTGATACATAAATTCACACAGTTATTAATATGAATCCACCGATGTGTTGAGTAGATACCTCGTCGCTCTGTCATGTTATCACATCGCATAGAAAAAAAATGGAATGCTAAGGAGAACCATTGTCTCATATAAATGGTAGAAGTTAAGAATCTAACGTTACAAAGTAATAAGTGGCAACATGTGGGAGCCAGAAAAGGAGATAATTTAGCAGTTGATATTTGCTGGTAACAAGATCATATTTCCATCCAAAGATCGCGTCGTGAAAATATTGAAACTTGCCTGATAATGAAGAAGATCAAAACTTAGATACTAAATTACTCAAGATTTCACCAGATAGAAAAAGAGAAGCCACATCATCAGATCAATAGATGAAGCATAGATCACTGAGTTCCTTGGACCATGAAACAAACCTCCAGAAAATATGTGACGGAGAATCCATGTGACAGGAATCTCGAATTTCCATACGGCTGAGATTGCAAAGGATTCCATCATTTATTTTGTTTTGATTTTAGTTTAAATTTGGTTTCATTATGTTGAAGTTTTATTTACATATTATTTAGATTTGTAATATATTTGTTTTTGTCAATATTGCCATATTATAAATTCCACACATATTTGTTTCCTTTTGTCCAGATTGCCATATTATAAATTCCACATATATATATGAAAAATATTTAATATATCCATCATATATAAATGCTTTACCAGAAATATAACAGAGTATGATATTTAGATGAAATATATCTATGAAGTATTCCCAATAGTGTTCAACACTGTAGATGTAGAACACCAGGTAAAGGTTGCAGCAACACCAGGTGAAGATTGCAGCCAGGGCTATGGTGATTTCTGTTACTGGCACGACCCTTGGGAGCACCACCAATTCCTTTCAGATCCCTCCCCCCATATAGGTAGTTAGATTCGGATTTATGTGGGAACGAAATGAAAGAGCGGATACAGAATCAAATACAAAGATATATTGCAAATAACACAATGATACAGTAAACACACATTCTATTAAATAGCGAAAATAGAACAGACTGTAAATAGAATAGCTAGAATTGTGGTAGCTATCTCTGAGAAGAGATGTGGCCGCTATGCTCATTTGTGCCAAGATGATTACAAAGAGAGGCAGAAAAGGCCTATTTATCATAAGCATGAGGGAAAGAATCCCAAACATCCAAAAACCTAACCCTAGAAGATGAGCCGTCATAAAGTTTGCGGCCCTAAGGGGGTTAGTTGAACACTCAAGTTCCTGGGGTCAGAACTTTTGCATACGATCTCCGTTTGGGGTGCTCGATAGCCCATTGGAAAGGTCTATCTGAGTTTTACAACTTTCAAATGGGGTTAAATGCAATCTATTTGCAACCATTTGGCCCCCCAAATCACCAAAAAAGGTCGTTTGGGGCCTCAAAACGGACCCGAAAGTTTAGGACTCGAAAAACCATAGAAAAATTACTAGAAAATTGGAAAAATGGGAAACTGTTTTGAGCCAATGGAATCGGTGGGTGGCCACCAATATCCATCTGGATCAATCCTCCCCCCTTAGGAATCAATGCTCTCCATTATGTCAAATCCCTTATCATATGTGGAGCTGTGTGTCGAGTTGAGCTCCTGGTGCGACATTTGCTAAAGTGGAAAGTTTGCCTTAATTTAACATCTTCAGAGGGCTATAATTGTTGTTGAATAGTTTTGGTTGTTGTCGTATCCTTGGTCTACACCAATGTGGATGGTTTCTTTTTGTAGGAGCACCTTGAATGCGTGGCCTTGCACTATAGAGGTACCCGAATAGGCGATGCTGCACTAACTTTGTGTTCTTGTTTCTGCTGAGTAGAAGGATAATGTGCAGAGGTTGTGGATGTCTCTGCGATCTGATGTTCTTCTTCAGCAACAATTTTCAATAGGGAAAATTTCCCAGTGTGGGAGATTATCTTCCTTCCCTTCTTGGTTGGGGTAGGTGCAACTATCTCTGGTATCCGATAGAGTTGTCCTCCCAAAGTGACAGTGACACTTCGAGGTGGTGATTCATATAGAGCATGACGCTTCCACATATATGGCTGTCCTAAAAGAACATCACATACTTCAGGTGGGGCCACATCACACAATACCTCATCTTTGAAGGGCTTGATGCCATATGGTAGGCGACATTGGTGACTGACGCGGATCCCTCATCCTTGGCTTAGCCATCCAATGGTGTATGGTTGTGGGTGTGGTGTTATTGGTAGCTCCAATTTCTTGATCACTTGTGCTGATATCAGGTTCTTTTGGCTGCCTTTGTCCACAACAAAGTGTAGGGGAATACCCTTCACCCACATCTGTGAGTGGAAAAGGTGCTCCTCTGCCTCCGACTCTTCAGGTTCCTCTGGTTGAATCTGTGTGGTGGCAACAACGGCACTGGGTTCTGCACCAATGATCTGCTTCCCTTTCCGCGCGACTGTGAAATTGGGTTCTGAGTCAGAAAGAGTAAAGATAAGTATTTTTCAAACATCGCTTTTCCTTTACAAAATTAGAAGCAAGGTATGATCTTTGTCGTAAGTTCTCCCTGCCAAATAAGAGGTATAGATACTCACATGATTGAATGACATCACAGAATGTAATATTTGGTTGAAATTATTTCAGTAAATGCGAAACGTAATGATCATTGTATTATGATTGACTAACCCTGTTAAGGAAAATAGAAGTAACATCATATTTCTGGTTGATTCATAGTCCATTGGTAAAGTACTAATCTAAAAGAAATAAATAGGCTAAGAAAAATGTTGTGAAATATGTCGAGTAATAAGTGATTTCAAAATTTGCACAGAAGTATCCTGTAAATTCTGCATTTTAGTTGTTGATATTCTATTTTTCTATCAAAGATTAATAAGTGCATTACCTATGAGCATCACTAAGTTAAAAGTATAATTTCATTATTATGCTCGTAAGAAGTAAGTTAGTTTGAGTTAGCGAATTCATTTGAACATTTTCAATTTTGATAGATACTTAGTAATGAGAATACTTCGTTGTTACAACAGTTTCATGGAATGCTACATCAAAAAAATATAGCCTCATTTAAATGTTATAGAATGTAAATGAAGTTGTAGTTACACTTAGCGAAATAAAATTTGATTCTCAAATATCAATGTTAGAATATATATCATTTTACTTAGGTTTGTTTAGTACAAAGTACTTGTTGACTTTCTTTCATACAACCAATAGTGCGGAGTTGCCTAAGTAATTATTACCCTCGAGTATTGATAGCCAGAATGAATTTAACATACTAGGTTACCAATTATAGTTAAAGATATGAACGAATTCATGTGGCTGATGCGTTTGGATAATAATTTTCGAAAAATCGTCATTTTATTACTTAAACCTAAACGGTATTTCATTTATAACTTCTTATCATTATTGAGTTTTAAGGATAAAACTGGGTATTAATATTTGCAAGCAATGTTCCTAGGGGTTAAATTAAACCTTATTTTAGGAATACGTTATGATAGACCCCTCTAGAGTAAGTTATATTTTCTAACAAGGATTAATGAGTATCTTGTTAATAGTTTGAAGAAAAGAATACTAATCCTGTTGACGGAGCATGGAAGCTTTAAAAAAAAAAAAAAAACTTTGGATGATAAGTCTCAATTCGAAGTGAATCTATATGTAACTAAATACTAACATGTTTTCAACAGGTTTGATCTCAGACTCACATTGAGTAAGTTGAAGATTTTACATCGATATAAAGTGAAGATGAGGCACAAGTAAATTGAGTGAGCATGCGTATAATGATATGGAACTAATGTGTCCAGTAGTTGAACAATTGAATCAAATAAATTTTTCTTTATACTAACATTTCAGGAAGTGATCTTAATATCGATTGATAATGTGATCAAGAAGGAACGTTGATTATAAAATCACTTATTCAAATGAGTTGATCTGAATCACTCAAAAAAAAGTAATGAATTACTTTCAGTGGTAAGACTTATGACTGATGATGTGGAAATATTTTAATATACTGTTGTCATTATTATATCGCATATGGCTTACAAGAAATAATAAATGTTTGTTACCAAGAAATATTTCCTGGACTCAAAGGAGAAGGTTTTGTTGAGATATTGTAACTTCAAAGAATATTATATTTGTACTTTATTATTCCGGAGATGTTTCATTCCTCCGTGAAGATCTTATTGTATATCCGGAGATGTTTATTCCTCCGTCGGAATGTGGTAACTTGGGTTATTAGACTTCCCTAGTGGGGGTCGGCCCTGTATTTGTTATGTGGGTCAAAGGGTTATTAGACCACCCTAGAGGGGTCATCCCAGTCAGTTGTATTGGGGTATTTAACCCATTGGTTAAATACGAGCCTACATGTTTTGTGTCAAAGATAAGTCAGAGTAGTGTATAAATAGAGGAGGTGTATTCCTCATTTTACACACTCACTCACTTGAGAGTGGTGCACTTGTGGAGGAGAGGTCTGCTATGGAGAAGAAGGAGCTTATGCTCAGGGTTTGCATCTTTGTATATTGTTGGTCATCTATATTGAGGAAGCTTTACTGGGTTTTCTACCCCATGAGGGTTTCCCAGGATAAATCTGTGTCTCTTGTGTTTATGCTATGCTTGTTGTTTCTTCAGTGATCCTATATATGCTATTATTGTGAAATGGAATTTAATGCTGCTATTTTCTGTCTTAGCATATTAAATTTTAACATGGTATCAGAGCTAACCTGAAGGAAGGCAAGGTATGGCACTTACGACACTTGCTTTACTTACGACAATTTGAAGATTAGGGTTTTACATAGAAAAAACCAGTCATCGTGGAACGTTCGCTATAAATCCATTTATGCGAAGGTTCAGGATCTAAAAAGTTTACAGGTCAAAGATAACATCCCCAGGTACCTTGTGTCCAAAGGGAACCCTCATATTCGTTGTACTTTGTGAGTTATGATTTGTACAAGTTAGGGTTTCTGCCTCTTCCAGATCTCAGTCAAAATCAGGTGACCTAGGAAAAAAGGTCATAACTTGGGCTAGGAAGCTCCAAATGAAATTTCGTAAAAAGTGATAGGTAGTACACAGACTGTAATATCTCAGGAAACGTTTTCAGAGGCCGAAGGTGAACCAGTGACACGTGGAACGCCGTACAAGTTCGCTCTCTTGTTTTATCCCATAAATAGGTCACATTGCGACACTTGGCATAACTCTCTCTCAGAGAGTCCATTTGAGGTCAGACCTATCAGGATGGAAAGATAACAGGGCGAGCTATCTCAGGAAAATTTTTCAGAGTCTGTAGTTCAAACAGTGACATGTGGCACTCCGTACAAGTTCGCTCTCCTGTATTATCCCATAAACAGGTCACGTTGCGACACTTGGCATAACCATAACCGAACATCTCCATTCATTCACCAACCCTGCGAATGAACCTCACAGAAACTGTCAATACACCATGTTGTGGATACAAAACAAACCCAAAAGATCGGATCAATCATCCAAAACTCCGATGCCCTTAGGCTTACAATCCTACTCTATTTATATGCTTCTATTTGATTACAAAATGGTCCACACGACCGACTTAACTAATCTAACAATTATTGTGCTTCAACGAACGCCTCGAATGGTCCTTCTTTCATGGAATGACCCTTTCGTACCTGTTAGCTTCCGCACTTCCTACGGATCTATCCCATGCCAAGAGGCCCCCAACACAAACTTGTGGCTCATCCCGAGCCACCTCAGCTGGACATTGTTGGTTTGTTGTACTGATGTTGGAAGTCAGCATAGGTGGTTCGAATCTATTTGACTATCTCTTTGACTGATGCGTGGAGATGCACACTCTCTAGTACCTGCAACTCCATTGGGTGGTCACATACTTTCTGTCATACCTCCTGCAATTGCTTCTATGCCTGTTTCATTATTGGTACTACTCGTGCTATGAGGGCTTCAGCCTTTGTTGGAAGCTCATCCAAATGTGCAGCTCGTCGGTTCTTACTTTCGTGGGCCTTTTCAGCCCAATGGTTCATACTTTGTAGTTCCGTGGCCTTTACCATTCGCATAATTGTGGGCATCATTTTGAGCGATCCCTTAAAGGTTTCCAACTGCTCTTCTACTTCATGGATAATTTTCTTCAGCGTGGCCAACTGGTCATCCTCAACCAACCTGTCCCAAAACTCTGTAAGGCCTGCCACAACTTGTTGTGATTCCTGTTCCGTCACCTGAATCTCTACCACTGCTTCTTCTATCGCCGTCTGTCGACTCTAAATTTTTGTTGGTGGTGTGCTGGTTGTTACTCAAGTCTGGAGCTCCACATTTTCCTTTCTGAGCTTGATAATGGCTACTCCTAGCATAACAGCTTGAGCTTCTAGGGAAACATCTGGATCTAGCACCACCTTTTCACATGCCTATGCAAGTGCTCTTTCTTGTTGATGTATATGTAACTTCGGAATGTATTTCATATATGTATATTGTATTCCTATAGAGATGTTATTATTCCTCTATATGGAAGTGTTTGTATTCCTATAGAGATGTTATTATTCGTCTATACAGAAGTGTCGTCATTTATATTGTAAGTGTCCTAACTTATACTTGATGGGTTATTATACCACCTTGATGGGGTCGGCCCTGTATAAGTCATGTGGGTAAAAGGGTTATTAGACCACTTTAGTGGGGGTCGGCCCTGTCAGCATTATGTTATGTGGTTAAGTTAAGGCCGACCTAGTAAAGGTTATTAGGCAAGTCAAGTCATGTATAAATAGAGTGCATGAGGCACTCTATTTGATCATTCACTTTCTCACTCATACTCTCATTGGAGAGTGGCGCACTTGTGGAGGAGGAGAAGCTGCTGCTAGGAGAAGATGATCTCTTATGCTTGGGTTGTGTCATTTCTCTATCTATCTCTGAGGAAGTTGTGGGGTTTCTCACCTTTTTGGTTTTCCCCGGTGAAACTCTGTGTGTCTATTGTCTCTTATGTGCTTGCATTATTATGTCCATGATTGATATGCTGTAGATATGCTGTACATGTTGTTCTCTCAGTTAAGATCCTATATCATATTGAAGTAAATTCTGAAAAACTAACATGGTATCAGAGCTAGCCTGAAAGAAGGCATGGTATGGCATTTATGACACTTGTTGCACTTGCGAAGTTAGGGCTTGATATAGCATAAACCCGTCATCGTAGAACTTTTGCTATAAATCCATTTTGGAGAGGTTTCAGGAACTGAAACTCTTACAGTTCGAATATAAGATCCTCATGTACCTTGTGTCCGAAGCACAGCTTCTAATTCATTGTACTTTGTGTTTTATGATCTATACAATCTAGGGTTTCTTCCTCTTCCTGATCTCAGTCATAAACAGGTGACCTAGGAAAAAAGGTCACAACTTGGGCTAGGAAGCTCCAAATGAAATTTCATCAAATGTGATAGGTAGGGAACGG
Organism: Larix kaempferi; assembly: GCA_027924585.1. Taxonomy (NCBI): domain Eukaryota; kingdom Viridiplantae; phylum Streptophyta; class Pinopsida; order Pinales; family Pinaceae; genus Larix; species Larix kaempferi. Next base: position 8,372,113 of record BSBM01000259.1, on the reverse strand, counting down.
ACTGTAGTTTCTCAGGTAAGGTTTTTAGAGGCCGAAGTTGAACTAGGGACATGTGGCATGCCGTACAAGTTTTATCTCCTGTTTTATCCCATAAACAAGTCACGTTGCAACACTTGGAATAAATCTCTCTCAGAGAATCCAATTGATGTCAAACCTATGGGGTTGGAAATATGACAGGCCAGGATACCACAGATCAAAGTTTCAGACCCTATGGATTCGTAATTTTGGAGTTACACCAGAAACAATCAGGTGCATATTTCTGTCAAAACAGAATTGGATTTTGAGCACCTTCATTCATGGCTCCGGGAATTAGGGTTTCGAAGAAAGTTGGTATTTTTGTAATCGGAGACCACGGCTGAATGATACTCATCAAAATCAAAATTTAGAGACCAAGATCAAATTTTTGGGTTGGGTAAAAGGCCGGGCTTTGATCAAACCCTAGTTCAGGACTTTGATCGAAAAAGTGAAAACTTAGGGCTTCTACAAAAATGGTAATTTTTTAAATCTATGACCATAGCTGGAAGCTCCTTGGAAAAATTGAAGTTTAGAGCTTTGGATCAAACTATTTGGTTGGGTGAAGCTCTGGGAAACTCAAACCCTAATTCAGGGTCCTCCCGAGTGAATCCAGAAATCTAAAAGGCAATTTTGAGGGGTGAAACTTTGCAGTTTTCAAATTCTGAGTAGACCAGCTTGACCAGCTCAGAAAGGCGCATCTTTCTATCCTTTCAGAAGTTTGAATTTTTAGGGTTTCCCTGACAAACCCTAATCCAACTCCAGATCATGTTTCTGCAAATCAAGTGGATTGGGTTAATCCTAGAAGAGAATGGATTGATCACCTGCATAAGTGAAGAAGTTCTAGTTTCAGAGGGAGATGAGGCTAAGGCCTTACATAAGAAGATTACAAGCAATCTCGATAGGTATGACTTATCCAGGTATGTTTCAAGATCTGTTCATGATTAATTTTATGGTATGTTTGTCTTCATTAAGGTTAGTACAATCTTGATTAACTTTAGACTTGTTGTATCACCTTAATAAAATTATGAATGCAGATATTCATTGATTAGGGTTTTGACACTTATGATTGTACTAATGCATTGTGGTGTTGTATGAGGTTGATGTTGTCCGCTAACATGAAAGGTACATCAAGAAAGACAAACCATGTTCTAGTTCAAGAACATATGACCATGGTGACATGAAGACAAAGATTCATCCATTGTCGTGGATCACATTGAAGCTCTACTTACGAGGTATGTATAATTTGGTTCTACAATGCTTAACCTATGAGATATGCAGGTTGTAGCTAGGGTTTTACCCCTAGCTTGTGCAAATGAGCACCTACTAAAGAGAATGGACTCCTTAGTAGCAGTTCAGTAAATGTAAATACTTAAGCTAAAACAGAAATTAAATTACTTCTAAAACAAGCATGAAACATAAACAACAAATTTAAAGAATGACTTTTTGTATTGATGTTACCTTCAATGTAAAGGTTTGATGAAGCCCTTTGTAGTGTCCAAGAGGATGCTCCAAGCTTCAATATGCTCCTTCTCCTTCTCCAATGGTGTGGATGGGCCAAAAGTGGCTCTCAAGGTGAAAGTAGTTCAATGGTGAACTAGGGTTTCGAGAGAGATTTTGGCAGAGTAAGGGTGCTTGTGATTGTGGATATGAAATAAGGGATCTCCATCACCTATTTATAGTTTTTTGGTGGTGGAGTGCTGACCCATGGTTTTAGGAAACACATGGTTTTGGGCAGCTGTATAGGGTTTTTTCCTCCTTTTCCTCATTATTTTATATTTTTTATTCCCTTTTTAGGGGATTTTTGCTATTTTTGGAGGAAAAGGGGGTTTTTTAGCCTTTTTTAGGCTATTTTGAGGGTTTTGTGGCCTTTTGAAGGCATTTTAGGCCTTTTGGAGGCTTTTTAATGGGATTTTTTAGGATTTTAAGGGAAATATGGTAGGAAAATGGACAAATGAGCCATATAATGTGGTAGATGAGGTAGTGAGCACTTTTTGGGTGTTAACAGATTGCCCCCTGATGTGCGAGGGCAGGAGCTCATCGTATGGCCGATGGACATCATAAGTCATGAATGGTTTTCCTGGGTGTGGAGAAAAGAGAAGAAACAAACCGAAGCCCGGAACAACGATCCCGAACAACTGCAAGAACTAAAAGTACATAACCTCAATAATGGATGAGGAATCATCTGATCATATGGACGAGGCGGGCATTCCCATGCTCGTATCAGGATATAACATAACAATAACAATGGGGTCCAAAAAATGGGGACCTGAAATATACATGACCTCAAATACTGACTGAGGAACAATCTCAATATATGGACGAGGCGGGCATACCCATGCTCATATCAAGATACATAAACAGAACTGTGAGGCCCGACAAGGGGGACCTGTAAGATACATAGATAACCACTGTGTACATCATAGGTGTCTAGAGGAGACACCAAATCTGGGACATACTGCTGGGCTGATCATGTGGGAACTGAAGAACTGGTCCTTTGGAATATCAACAGTGCTGCTGACTGGTGTACCAGGGGAACTGATGAGCTGCTGAATCACAATGACTGGGAGCAACAACCTCGATGGTACACTGAACTGGAAATGAAATGGGTACTCAAGGAAGCATATAGCGGGATGGCTTCCGAATACAATCGCCAACGCAGCCCGGACATCCACGGGAACATATAACTGGGTGTTCCGAAGTGACTCACCAATGTGCTAGAGTCGGGGGAAATCCGGGGTCTTCGACTAAAAACTGATGGGATATAATCCTACACGATCCTCAACGATGCGATCAAGGTGCTGAAGTCGAGCATGTGAGGAACAACCACTCGGAGAGGCAATGATGACTCCTCTCAGAATGATCCGTAGGCACTTACCACAGATGGTGATAAGTCCAAGGCGTAGGGACCTCTGGGCCTATCCTCTGGAATAGAGGAGCTGTCGTCGACAGAGGGAGACCTGCAACTATCAAGGCAATGATGTTTCCTTGACAGGAGCACGAGGTACAAGACCGAAATGTGATAGTACTGATGACAGGACTGACCAAACTGTGGGGGGACAACTGGGCAAGTAGAGTGGGTGGACTCAAACTTCCTTTGTTCAGAGTACGATAATGGGAATGATCTGGTAGCATATGAAACTGACTGAGGGGAAAGGGATCATAGCTGTAGTGGATCTGGGAGGATAACTGGTCTGAGGGAGACTCAAGCTGGTATAAAATGGCAGGAGACTGCAGAATACTCTGAACAAAGGAGACCTGATTGGGGGTGCTGCCAAGATGATCGATCATAGTGCCAGGAGGCACGGGAGGGTACTTCTTCATGGGTTAAGGAACTAGAAGAAGTGTATGTAAAATGATACTGTCGTGTGGATTTTACGAGCCCACGACAGTTCATGCTCGTGGTGGCTTTCAATTTTAAGGAGTCTTGTAATGCCCATATTTTGATTCGGCATATTTATTAGTTAGACACACCAAACTTTATTTCTTATATATTTTGTCGAACTCAGCTCGACTGAGTAAACTATATTGGACCTCATTATATGATGTTACTCTGTCTTATGATTTCACCATGATTATGATGTTACTATGTTATGCAGTTATGATGTCATGATTATCATATGATTTCCTTATTTTACGATTGCAGTATATGTTTATATGTTTTCCTTAATGAAATGTGAAATATATGATTCGGTACGTGGATACCATCTTCTTATATGAATTATCTAAATGTTATATGTATCTATGATGAGCTAAAAGGTTACATGAAATGAAATGATAAAATGGATCAATTGGCGATCAATGGAAAATGCTTTCTATAAATTGTATTTTGCAAAACACTAACCTACAGGACACAAGGGCTATGGGATAGCCAGTTACTTGATCTGATATACATTGGAAAGGAAAAACATGTTCATACAGCAAACCTTAGCAGCCAAAATGAGGATACGATAACACAAACTGATAATCCCGATAGCAGCAAGTATGAGTTGATAAGGGCGTAGGCCCAGTATGTTGAGAGGGATGGATGTGTTTCCCACCCTATGTTTCCATGACACCCGAGGTCGTGGGAGGGCCGTGCTGAGACACGCTCCCCATGTTGTTGTGATGACGATTGTCGGATGCCTGCTAGGGGCGGATAGGTCCGCTGTTCAGCCGACGCTATCGCTCTCAAGTTCTATGTGGTCAGATCGGTGAGTCCGACATCCACTGTTGTACTAGCAGAGGAAGGATAGGGAGGATGCTGGACGTAGGTTATGAAGGGAGGACGTGTTAGTTAGCACTGTTGGGGGTTTAGTATTCCTTGATTCCGAGTTAGTGGAAGTAGGCACCCTTCCTGTACTTGATTGATTAAACTAATGTAAACATAAAGACAATGATGTTAAATCGTAAAGGGTTAACTGTTAAATAACCGAGGATGTTAAAGTAATTATACTATAGATTATGCTTGCTCTTCTGCATGGGGGTAGATACTATTGTTAGTTAGCAAGTATGCATAGGCGGAATGGGGTTTGTTTATAGTACATGTCCGACATGTGCATACACTGGCCATGCATGCACACCTTGTACGTGTACAATATTACTGGTGTATAACATACTTGTCATGCTTGAATAGTAGTATAAATGTCATAGATAACTCAGTTAAGGATACATCAATCAACTTAGGTAATGAATGGTTAGGTTGTCAATGTGTAAATAAGTGAATTAGTAATTATATGAAAACATTGTAATAATAAACTAAGACAAGTATCGTCAGTTAACATTGTCATAGAAGAACTGTTGTGAATAGGGTAATGATAGTGTCTAAGTAATTAATAAAATTGTTTAAGCCCTCACAAGTGCTTTGTTTATAATAACAAGGATGCTATGTTGATGATAGGGTACCCATGTGATAAACAAATAATTAAGAATACTATGATTGATTCACCTTTATGTATTGTCAAAGGGTGATTTAATTATTATTATTAATTAATAAATGATATTCCAGCAACATTTATATTCCTATCGTAACAAATGCAATATAAGGAAGATTTAAAATATTGATTTATAAATTAAAATTGTGTGATTAATTCCATTTCAAAAGTTAACCATAATAAGATAATCATTTTTGGAATAAACGTGATGTGATGGAAATGGATATTTAATTATTCAATGTTAATCTTGGAATTTAAACCTCAAGCTAAGTAGTCTCGACGGATAAGGTGGATCATTAAGACACATCATGTCCAAGTTGACAAGGGGGCAACTAATTATATAATATTTTATTAATTACATTAATAACATTTAAAATATCAAGGACGGCGGATAGACTTGTATTTAATGAAACTTGTCCCGAATGGATAACCTTGGGGTGATAATTCCCACCGTAATAAATAATTACGACCGTCAATCCAAAACCAAATGAATTTTCCATAAGAGTAATTAATTATACATTTTTATAATGAGACGTGGATGAATGAACTAGGGAAAGGAGTAAAGGTTTGAGGGGCTCGAGAGGGGGAGTTTGGGGCGGTGGAGTAAGCCCAAGGTCTCCTCGAGGATGGACATGTATATAGAGGGGGAGAAGGTTGAAGGTGGAGGAGGTTTTTTGGATTGGGGGAGAAAAGAAGTTTGGAGAACAAAAGTTGGGAGAACAGAAATTTTGGCGAACAGAAAGATTTTGAGAACAGAAGGAAATACTGCTCTCGGGATTATCAGATTGTGGGCTCGGGGGCTTGGAAATCCTTTGATTTCCAAGGGCCAGCAAGATTATAGCTGGTCGGTAGGGTGGACACTTCAGTTTGGCTGTCTAAGGGGTTATAAAACCTGCTACAACTTACGGTTAGCATCAGCATCAGGTAATTTCCGTTATTTACTATTATGCTTAAACTTACTATAAACATGCATCACTTGCTATTTACTGATTTACTGCTATTTACTGATTCACTGCCATTTACTGATTTACTGAGTTGTGAAACATATTCTTATGCTAGATTGTTGGAAAGAAAATACTGGTATGTTAGTCTATTTTAAATTACGAATGTAAGGTGATAAAAGAAAACACGACAGTACACTAAATATTATTTAGGCACATAGTAATTCTTAGAAATTTACTTCCATAAACTGGTAAAGTTAAAGAGAAGAAAATTAAACCTGAAATTTTACACAGTGCTCGGCTGTAAAAACCAGAGCATTACAGATGGTATCAGAGCCTGTGTTCAGACTCTTGAACCTACGGGCCTATTCATGCTTCACCTAGAAAATTTACTTGATAATTTACCTACTTGACCTCCAGCCATAGTCATCTTTCAAGGTACCTGCACAACGATAACAACAATTACATTAAAAATATATATATATATATTTATATTTTCATTCTTTATATAGTTAATCTACCACTAAACAAATACAAATTATTTAGGGCTTCCACCAATTTATTCCCTTCCGTTCTATTTCCTACTACTGTTGCCAAAATCTTGGCGAGTGATGGGAATCCATGAACAAAATAAGAGCATATGGGAATCCAATATGCTCATTATCACATTTCGTGAGACCTAGTCAAATTTTCTAAACAAGTTACTTTTTATTGATACATCGAACCCTAGAATCCTCCCATACCTGTTGTAACTATGCATATATACTTAAATGTTGTTAAAAAGCAATAAATTTTCATTCCGGAGAAATGGTAAAAAAAAATAATAATAATAATAATAAATTATCTTGGGTCTTATTAAGATTTTAAGATAAACAGGGTGACAACTCTCCCACAGAGACGTCGATTAACACACCACTAAACTGAGTGGCAATTCGATTAGAGAAAGAAAATTGTTTAGACTCAGAAAGCGCAGAGATTTACTCTACAAAACTATCAACTATTGAAGGATCATTACTTCAAAATAAAATTTAATTTTTATTTTGGTAGCACAGATATTTAAGAAAAACCAAAACTTCAACCCTATCACTAACTCCTATTACAGAGATCTCGAATGGATTTAGGACACAAAGATCCTACCTAAATCAACGGGTATTGAGAAGAAGAAAAGATCATGTATTTAAGAGAGCATGGTTCGGTTCCATAAGGAAACTCTTATCAAGAAATAAAACATAGATTAAAAAGATTATTAGTATTGGTTCTCTCCATCGAGAGGCCACCCGAATTCTCTACACAAGTATACAGTCTGGCAGAGGGAGAAACAACAACAGTAAGGGTGGATCTATCGATCTAAAACAGAAAGGAAAAATAATCATGCTGAGATCATAGTGTTGCGATATTCACAAACTCTACTCCTTCGTATATCTTTGGAGAGACAGGTCTCTGCGAATCTGAACGGGGTTTTAAGTGACTACAATGAATACTCTTACAAATGTAGTTTTAACAGTAAAGATTTGTTATCTCAAATGCAGAGTTGCCAGGCAGAAATTACCTGTATTATTAGAAAAGCCGATACTGTCTTTCTGTTCTCCGCGTCTGAAGTGTTCAGTTACGCCCGGGCTTCCATCACTCTGTGTTTTAATAGCCTGACCGTGCATTCATCCCTAATGCTGGGAACCTGAATGTATCCCCCACTGTTCAGTGAATTCTTTCCACCCGCAAGGACAAAGAAAATTCCAATAAGGATTGTCGTACCTCAACAACACAATGAACATTGCATTCATCTGCTGTGTAAAGTATTACACCCCCAATCTTTGGAAAAATGTATTTTGGGACCAGCCCGAGCCTATCCAATTCAGAATGCAAGCAGCCAGCTACCAAGTCGTAACAGGTACCACGCATGACTTCCATGCATTCAACCGCCGAACTCACACAAGATTGTTACCTTCTTTTTCCCTTCTAGAAAGTGGAACAGACCACCTTTAAAGTCCTCACCGTGGTTGTTTAAATAGCATACAACCTGCATGGACTTATCAGACCGGTAAATTCTACAGAGAGCTCGTACTGGCAACCGAAGAAATCCTCTATGATCTCCTTTAGCCTTTCTAATCATTTCACACGGTTAGATTTGCAAACTTCAATTGGCAGCCATTTTTTTTCTTTCTTCCAAACTATTAGAACCACGCATATTCATGTTGCACGATGTTTGGAAATTATATAAACCTTTAATTCGATTCAAACCTGGGTTACCCACCTCTGATAGGAATAAAAGGCATGATAAGATAAGCAGAGTTGGTGGCAATCAAATGTGCGAGAGTAGTTGAGAAAACACGGGGTCTGTAGCCAACGGTGCTACAACTTTTGTGTATAAATTCCAGCTCCTTGCAGACATCATGAGAAAGGAACCCCGGAAGTATCAGGCGTTTGTATTCCGCCATATCTATCCTGAATAATGCTAACGACGATGAAAATCAAGGGTGGGTGGCAAATCTCCGAATTGGTGGCAAATCTCCGAATGGGTGGCAAATCCTCTAGCTATCCACCACGCCTACCGTCGAAATCCAAGCGCTAAGCTCACACAAGAGCCCAGCTGCACTAAACTACAGCCCCAGGTGCTAAGCTCACATAAGAGCCTAGCCCAGATGCTCTTTTATTTCCTGTATAATAAAGATATATCAGGACTGCATCATCCGCCAAGCCGAGGGGAAACACGCATCATCCACTGCACTATTCACAGCAGGACGGCAAATAATCTTGCGCACTACAGATAAACATAGTCACTCTCATATGCGCCTGTCAGGATGAGTGTGAAGAGTGCTTTCCACAGTGGGACGTTGATGCGCAGGTCGAATGCCGCCCCTCCCGATAGCAGGGCCTCCAGTGTTATGATCCGTGGTATGTTGCGGCCCATGCCTTGGAGCACATAAGAGATGCAGACCAGACCATTTTGGTACTGAACTAAACGAACCCATAGCTCCACCACGCCTAGCAGCCGAGTTCGGCAAGAGTTGCAGAGCTAAAACTGCAAGAGAGAGGGCGGAAATGGCCGCGTCTTGGGGATTGACCCTATTTAGGGTTTCCCCACTTTCCGAGGGCGGTGGGTTGCATGGAGAGACCGCGTGTCCTTCATGCATACTCGCCCTTTGCATGGCGGTGAAAGGCCGCGTGGTAAAATAAAATCTACGGTTGTAAATATACGTTCTGTTTGGTATATAGTTCGTAAAATATATATGTCGAAGGCTATAATATAGGTTATATTAAAATTTAAATTTATTGTTATATATTATGATAGAAAATATGTTGTACGAAAATTTAATTTATTCATGTTTTGTTAGAATATACGTAAAATAAAAATTAATTTTACTTTCCTGTCATAAATTACGTTATATTAAAATTTAAATTATTTTAGATATTCTCCTAGAATATATGTGTTATAAAAATTTAAATTTATTCATATTTTAATTAGGATATATGTATTATAAAGATAAATTTTACTTTTCTGTTATAATAGATGTTGCATTAAAGTTTAAATTTATTGTTACATACTCTCATAGAATATATGTGTTATAAAAATTTAAATTATTCATACTTTGTTAGAAAATATGTTTTATAAGAATTAATTTTTCTTTTCTGTTATAACATATGTTGTTAAAAATATGTTTTATAGGAATTTTAATTTTTAGTATTAAACTTAACTATGATTGGTTGAGGTTAAACAAATAATGTTAATTAAGCTGTTTAGATTAAATGGTAACTTTTAAAGTTAACTAAAATAGAGATATTAAAAATTTTGCCGAGATTTCAACTCCTAGTCGAAGGGATGAAAGAGACCCGAAATCTCAAAAACAAGACACCATTAAGACCAGCACGACGAGCTGAACACCATGACAGGATTGTTTAAATAAAAACGACTATAGATTTTACTGCGCTAATCTTGACAATTTGTTATCTCATGATGCAAGTTATTGAATACCTACATTTTAGTTCCGCGGATATTTGATTGAACAACTAAGGATATGATTTTATTTTAATAACTCAGGAACTATCATGGTGACAACACGCAGAGGTCGAGGTCGGGGTCAAGGTCGACCACCGTCACCACCACCTCCGCCACCGCCAACACCGCCACCACCAACCTCAACACCAGAAATGCAGATCATAATGAGGTCATTGGAGGCTATTATGACTACGATGAACAGGCAGTCGGAAAGGGCCGCCGAGGTGGAAACCACTCAAGTGAGTCGAGAGAACTCTGAAAGGGCACATGGCCCAAGAGTGGAACCGCTTCAGGACATATCGAGGGAGTTACAAAAGATAAAGGTTCCAGAGTTTTCAGGAGGACGACCCGGTAAGCATGCAGAGGCATGGCTGGAAGGCATGAAGAGATGCTTCGCATTGAATGAGTACACCTCTAGTTCCAAGGCTAGGATGGCCGTCTTTCAGCTTAAAGGTGACGCTTTGAATTGGTGGTCAGACCTCGAGAAGCAGTTGCACCTTACTCCTCTTACAACTTCTTGGGAACTGTTCGAGGAGAGGTTCCACATGAAGTATTTGCCAAATTATTACAAGGAAGAACAGGCAGGTGCACTCCATGCCTTAGTACAGGGAGACAAGACGGTGGAGGAGTATGAATCTCGGTTTATGGAACTGGTGAAATATGTTCCTTACCTTGATGTAGATGATTGTCAGGTAGAGCGTTTTGTGTATGGACTTAACTACAAGATTAGAGCTGCTGTGCGGATGTGGAAGCCAACTTCAGTTGCCATGGCAGTTGAGTATGCTCGATATGCAGCTGATATGTCAGATGGAAAAGGGGGTAGTAAGTTGACAGGAACCAATCAGTATGTTACAGGGAAGGCATCACGTCCTTACTTCAGGGGAGGACAATCTAGACCTCCTCCTTATGGTAACCGGTTCACACCGAGGGGTAATACTTCATTTAACTCAATCTCGCAGGCATCGTCCGCAACCCACCAAAGCCAGGGACGTACACAGGGAAGCTCCTATAGAGGAGCAAGGGGTTTTAGAGGAACCAGGGGAAGGAACTCATCTCAGAGGATTCCTTCGAGCAACAGGCAAGCCCCTCCCAATCTCTCTTGTTGGGGATGCGGAGGTCCTCATTTCCAGCGAGACTGTCCCAAGGGTCAGTCAAGCAGCAGGCACAGGGAAGGAAAAGCACCCATGGATAGTTCGGGTAACAGTCATCGAATTCATGCAGCGGTGCATAACCACCAGGCAGAACATCAGTCTACCGTAGTAGAATCCACTGGTAATGTAAACAATGTCAAACTTAAAATTTTGTTTGATCCAGGAGCAACTGATAGTTTTATTTCACCATTTGCATTAGATAAATGTGGGTTGGCAGCCTACGAGCACGATGATTTCAAACTGGTCGAAATGGCTTCAGGAACTAAGCAACCAGTAGGTCTTAAAGTGAGAGGTTGTGGGGTTGACTTAGGAGTTTGCACCACTAAGTTGGATGCTTATGTTACCAATTTGGGGACTTATGACCTCATTATTGGCATGGATTGGTTAGAAGACCATAGAGCTTTCATATACTGCTATGCAAAGAAGGTGTTGTGCCTCGATGACGAGGGAAGGACAATTCAAATCCAAGGCTTGAAGAGGAAGGTATCCCTCCGTTTCATCTCTATGGTGAAAGCTAAGCGGTGCCTAAGACAAGGATGCCAGTTGTTCGTAGTGGAGGCCGTGAGCGATAGTAAAGGACCTTCCTTGAATTCATACCCAGTACTTTCTGAGTTCAAGGATGTCTTTCCGAAGGAATTACCAGGACTACCTCCAGAAAGAGAGCTCGATTTCACAATCGAACTAAAACCTGGTGCAGAACCTATCTCAAAAACTCCTTATAGAATGACAACTCCAGAGCTCCGTGAGTTACAGATCTAGTTAAAAGAATTGCTAGATTTGGGACTGATTAGACCCAGTATCTCACCGTGGGGAGCACCAGTGATCTTCGTTAAGAAGAAGGATGGATCTCTGCGACTGTGCATAGATTACAGAGATTTGAACAAGGCCACCGTGAAGAACAGGTATCCCATACCAATAATTGATGACCTCTTTGATCAAATGAAAGGTGCGTCAGTCTTCTCAAAGATTGATTTACGATCAGGGTATCACCAGTTGAGGATCAAGGAAGGCGACATTCCTAAGACTGCCTTTCGAACTCGATTTGGGCATTACGAGTTTGTAGTGGTACCATTTGGTTTGACCAATGCTCTAGCTGTATTCATGAGCCTCATGAATGGGGTCTTCCGAAAATACTTGGACCGCTTTGTTCAGGTCTTCTTAGATGATATTCTTATCTATTCTAAGGATGAGAAGGAGCACGAGGAACACTTGCGGTTAGTCTTGACATGCTTAAGGGAACATAAACTTTATGGTAAATTGTCAAAGTGTTCCTTCTTCCAAAAAGAGATTCACTACTTGGGGCACATCATCTCAGGTGAAGGGATTTCCGTAGACCCAGAAAAGGTAAAGGCCATTGAAGATTGGCCAATTCCAAGGAATGCTCATGAGGTGCGCAGCTTCATGGGGTTAGCAGGCTATTACCGGAGGTTTGTGGAAGGATTTTCTAAAATTGCAAAACCTATTACCACCTTGCAACGCAAAGGAATCCGGTATGAATGGACCGATGAATGCGATGCCGCTTTTACAGAGTTAAAAAGATTGTTGACAAGTGCACCGATCTTGCGGGTACCAGACATGGATAAAGATTTCATGGTATGCACCGATGCCTCGAAGCAAGGATTAGGAGCGGTGTTGATGCAGGAAGGTGGGGTAATAGCCTATGCATCTCGAAAGTTGAAACCTCATGAGGAGCAGTATGCCACGCATGATCTAGAATTGGCAGCAGTAATGTTGGCACTAAAATTATGGAGGCACTACCTAGTTGGTAGAAGCTTCACCCTTAAAACAGACCATCAGAGCTTGCAGTACATATTTACCCAAAGGGATTTGAATGCTAGGCAAAGGCGATGGAGTGAGTTCATGAGTGAGTATGACTTTGGTATCTCTTACATCAAAGGAAAGGAGAATGTGGTGGCAGACGCTCTAAGCCGAAGGCCGAGACTTTTCTCCTTAATTCCCTTGAAGGTTGACTTGAGGGAAAGGGTACTAGGACAACTATTGGGCGATAGTTGGTATCTAAAAGTAACCTCAGCTATTCAAAATGGAAAGAAACAGGAATTGAAGTATGATGGGTACCATCTTGAGGAAGATGGGTTGTTGCGGTATCAGGGAAGGATGTATGTTCCTAAGGAAGGTGATATCAGGGAAACCATCCTTAGAGAGGCCCATAGATCGCATTACTGTGCGCACCCAGGAGTGAAGAAGATGTATGCTGACATGAAGCAACTCTTCTTTTGGCCAGGTATGAAGATGGATGTAGTGGATTTTGTTTCGAAATGCCTTGAGTGTCAACAAGTGAAGGCAGATCACCATCACCCGGCCGGTCTCCTACAACTGCATGATATTCCTATGACTAAATGGGAAGTCATTTCCATGGACTTCGTTGTAGGATTACCACTCACATCTCTGAGACATAATGCTATTTTGGTGGTAGTTGACAAACTGACCAAAAGTGCTCACTTCATTCCAGTCAGAGACACCTATGATGTGACAGATGTGGCAAGGGTATTCATAAATGAGATTGTATGTCTTCATGGAGTTCCTAAAAAGATAATCTCTGACAGAGACCCTAAGTTCACCTCCAGATTTTGGACAAGCATGCAGTCAGCATTAGGGACACAGTTGAACTTAAGCTCAGCTTATCACCCCGAGACAGATGGACAGACTGAGAGGGTGAATCAAGTGATGGAGGACATGCTTAGGATGTATGTTATGGATCAGCAGACACAGTGGGAGAAATATCTTCCTTTAGTGGAGTTTGCATACAACAATAGTCATCACAGCTCCATTGGTATGCCGCCATATCAGGCATTGTATGGGAGGCCGTGCAGGACACCACTCAGTTGGGACAGGTTAGAGGATCGAGTTTTAATTGGGCCTGAATTGATTCAGGAAATGGAGGAGCAAGTGATCCAGATTAGGCAGCGGCTGAAGGAAGCACAGGATAGGCAAAAGAGTTACGCTGATGCACACAGATCAGATAGAACTTATGGAGTAGGGGATCGTGTATTTATTCGCATCAGACCAAATAAAAGTACCATTCGGTTTGGGAAGGGTACCAAGTTGTCACCTCACTTTATAGGTCCATTTGAGATTCTTGAGAAAATCGGACCAGTTGCTTATCGTCTCGCGCTGCCACCCCACTTGCATAAAACTCATAATGTATTTCATGTTTCCGTATTACGACATTACATAGCTGATGAGACTCACAAAATTCATTGGAAGGAATTGCAGGTCTCGGACGAGGGAACCTTCAGGGTCGAACCATTACGTATACTTGATCGTAGGGTTCGACAGCTCCGTAGTCACCATGTGGACCAAGTTAAGGTCCAATGGGACAAGTATAGCCCAGGGTCTGCTACCTGGGAGGATGCAGAGATCATGCGTCGAGATTTTCCCTCACTATTTTGACCATAACTTCGGGACGAAGTTTCCCGAAGGGTGGGTGTATGTAATGCCCATATTTTGATTCGGCATATTTATTAGTTAGACACACCAAACTTTATTTCTTATATATTTTGTCGAACTCAGCTCGACTGAGTAAACTATATTGGACCTCATTATATGATGTTACTCTGTCTTATGATTTCACCATGATTATGATGTTACTATGTTATGCAGTTATGATGTCATGATTATCATATGATTTCCTTATTTTACGATTGCAGTATATGTTTATATGTTTTCCTTAATGAAATGTGAAATATATGATTCGGTACGTGGATACCATCTTCTTATATGAATTATCTAAATGTTATATGTATCTATGATGAGCTAAAAGGTTACATGAAATGAAATGATAAAATGGATCAATTGGCGATCAATGGAAAATGCTTTCTATAAATTGTATTTTGCAAAACACTAACCTACAGGACACAAGGGCTATGGGATAGCCAGTTACTTGATCTGATATACATTGGAAAGGAAAAACATGTTCATACAGCAAACCTTAGCAGCCAAAATGAGGATACGATAACACAAACTGATAATCCCGATAGCAGCAAGTATGAGTTGATAAGGGCGTAGGCCCAGTATGTTGAGAGGGATGGATGTGTTTCCCACCCTATGTTTCCATGACACCCGAGGTCGTGGGAGGGCCGTGATGAGACACGCTCCCCATGTTGTTGTGATGACGATTGTCGGATGCCTGCTAGGGGAGGATAGGTCCGCTGTTCAGCCGACGCTATCGCTCTCAAGTTCTATGTGGTCAGATCGGTGAGTCCGACATCCACTGTTGTACTAGCAGAGGAAGGATAGGGAGGATGCTGGACGTAGGTTATGAAGGGAGGACGTGTTAGTTAGCACTGTTGGGGGTTTAGTATTCCTTGATTCCGAGTTAGTGGAAGTAGGCACCCTTCCTGTACTTGATTGATTAAACTAATGTAAACATAAAGACAATGATGTTAAATCGTAAAGGGTTAACTGTTAAATAACCGAGGATGTTAAAGTAATTATACTATAGATTATGCTTGCTCTTCTGCATGGGGGTAGATACTATTGTTAGTTAGCAAGTATGCATAGGCGGAATGGGGTTTGTTTATAGTACATGTCCGACATGTGCATACACTGGCCATGCATGCACACCTTGTACGTGTACAATATTACTGGTGTATAACATACTTGTCATGCTTGAATAGTAGTATAAATGTCATAGATAACTCAGTTAAGGATACATCAATCAACTTAGGTAATGAATGGTTAGGTTGTCAATGTGTAAATAAGTGAATTAGTAATTATATGAAAACATTGTAATAATAAACTAAGACAAGTATCGTCAGTTAACATTGTCATAGAAGAACTGTTGTGAATAGGGTAATGATAGTGTCTAAGTAATTAATAAAATTGTTTAAGCCCTCACAAGTGCTTTGTTTATAATAACAAGGATGCTATGTTGATGATAGGGTACCCATGTGATAAACAAATAATTAAGAATACTATGATTGATTCACCTTTATGTATTGTCAAAGGGTGATTTAATTATTATTATTAATTAATAAATGATATTCCAGCAACATTTATATCCCTATCGTAACAAATGCAATATAAGGAAGATTTAAAATATTGATTTATAAATTAAAATTGTGTGATTAATTCCATTTCAAAAGTTAACCATAATAAGATAATCATTTTTGGAATAAACGTGATGTGATGGAAATGGATATTTAATTATTCAATGTTAATCTTGGAATTTAAACCTCAAGCTAAGTAGTCTCGACGGATAAGGTGGATCATTAAGACACATCATGTCCAAGTTGACAAGGGGGCAACTAATTATATAATATTTTATTAATTACATTAATAACATTTAAAATATCAAGGACGGCGGATAGACTTGTATTTAATGAAACTTGTCCCGAATGGATAACCTTGGGGTGATAATTCCCACCGTAATAAATAATTACGACCGTCAATCCAAAACCAAATGAATTTTCCATAAGAGTAATTAATTATACATTTTTATAATGAGACGTGGATGAATGAACTAGGGAAAGGAGTAAAGGTTTGAGGGGCTCGAGAGGGGGAGTTTGGGGCGGTGGAGTAAGCCCAAGGTCTCCTCGAGGATGGACATGTATATAGAGGGGGAGAAGGTTGAAGGTGGAGGAGGTTTTTTGGATTGGGGGAGAAAAGAAGTTTGGAGAACAAAAGTTGGGAGAACAGAAAGTTTGGCGAACAGAAAGATTTTGAGAACAGAAGGAAAGACTGCTCTCGGGATTATCAGATTGTGGGCTCGGGGGCTTGGAAATCCTTTGATTTCCAAGGGCCAGCAAGATTATAGCTGGTCGGTAGGGTGGACACTTCAGTTTGGCTGTCTAAGGGGTTATAAAACCTGCTACAACTTACGGTTAGCATCAGCATCAGGTAATTTCTGTTATTTACTATTATGCTTAAACTTACTATAAACATGCATCACTTGCTATTTACTGATTTACTGCTATTTACTGATTCACTGCCATTTACTGATTTACTGAGTTGTGAAACATATTCTTATGCTAGATTGTTGGAAAGAAAATACTGGTATGTTAGTCTATTTTAAATTACGAATGTAAGGTGATAAAAGAAAACACGACAGTACACTAAATATTATTTAGGCACATAGTAATTCTTAGAAATTTACTTCCATAAACTGGTAAAGTTAAAGAGAAGAAAATTAAACCTGAAATTTTACACAGTGCTCGGCTGTAAAAACCATAGCATTACAAGTCTGAAAGCGATAAGAAGACTCTGAAGTGATGGAATGGTACTGTCGTGTGGATTTTACGAGCCCAGGACAGTTCATGCTCGTGGTTGCTTTCAATTTTAGAGAGTCTGAAAGCAAATAAGAAGACTCCAGGGGGTTGCTTTTTCGTAGATTTAGTCTCCAAGGCCCAAAGAAGCATAAAAGGATGCAATGAAGAACTCTTCTAGCCGGTGTGACTAGAGTATTCCTTTTTCGTAATTAGTCTACCAGGTCCGGAAAAGGGTTAAACTTATACCAGATAGATGCCCTTTCAGGCACTTTAACGAGCATGAAAGGAAGCAAGATTGCTCGGCGATCTTTTCATTCTTGTAGGAGTCAGAAAAGAGCTTTACGGAAACTCCCTAAGTGCCTTTTTCGTAAAGGACTTGTCCGGCCCGAAAAAGGGATAAAATTATACCGAACAAAAGAAATGGCCAGGCAAGGAGGAAGTGTTCAATCAAGGAACAGTAATGATGACCAAGAACGAGGATAGTGGGGAACACTGGTGGGCCTCCTTGCGGGGTAGATGAGATGGTGGCAAAATAACGAGACATTTGCAGTATGACAGGAGTGAATGGCTCATGTTAAAATGTGGAACAATCCGACAGTGGCCAATGTGGCGCGAAAACCGAGGCAGCAAGGTGTTGGGACACAATGTTGAAATTGTACCAAGTGAGAGCGAGAAATGATCTCAAGCATCATCACGAGCTCGGAAAAATGAATCCGACGATATAAAGGATGTCAAAAACGGGTAACGGTCGATGTGGCACGCAAACCGAGGTGACGGGGGCATTTTGAAAAATGCCCGGAAAATCTGGAGTTGAGAGCGAGAAATGATCTCAAGCATCATCACCAGCTTGGAAAAATGAATCCGATGATATAAAACATGCGAAAAACGGAGAACGACCGATGTGGCACGTAAACCGAGGCGACTAGTGGCGTCTGAAAAATGGGCAAAAAATGACGGAACAAAAATAATGCAATGAGGTGACCATCATGACGGTCTCGTCGTGCTGATTCCAGTGGTGGAAACGGTTTGTAAAACGGACTCCGTATGGGGCCAGAATGACCAAAACAAGAAAAAGTCAACGGACTATAAATAGTGGTGGGTCCAACATGACATGTGTCATTTGTACTTGTTGACTTTGACTTGTGAGGAGAGTGGACCAGATCTTAGGTGGCATTTCTGGACGATCCGTCTGGCTGATTGCAGATCCGTGAGATACAGGTATTTCATTAAACTCATACCTGCATATTTTTTAGGGTTGGGGGTTGGGTAGTGGGTCCCAGGGTTTATTTGTACGGTCCACGTGGGGTGGACCGCGGGTTAGGGGGGTGAAACCGCGGTTGAAGACCGCGAGTTTCGGGACGAACCAAGCGGTTGGAGACCACGTGTTTCGGGTTGAACCACACGGTTGGAGACCGCGTGATTCCTGGATGGAACCGCGGTCGAGTACCGCGAGTTCCAAGGAGGAACACGCGGTTCCCAACCACGGGTTTAGGGCTGACAGGCGCGGTTGGGAACCGCGACCATATGCCTGACAGCCGCGGTCGGAAACCACGGCAGGAAGCTCGAAAGCCGCGGTTTTGGGCCGAGCTATTAGGGTCTTCTGGGAGAGGGAAAAGTACTTTACTTTAGTTGACATGAGTCTGATGAGTTCACTTTGTGTGATTGGCAGGATGCCACAGGTTCTCTGGAGAGAGCAAGAGATCTTTGATGAGACCATGGGTTTCATTCGAGGGAATCGCCATGTGCGATCTGTGCTGGGACTGTGCGGACTACTGAAGTTCGCACAGATACCCATGATACGGACAACAACATTGTTGCTGAATCGTCTGATCAGCTTCTGGGAGCCGGACATACAGGCTTTCCGGGTACAGGGTGAGAGGGTGGACCTCACCCTGACCGATGTATACTTTCTGACGGGGTTTCCCTGCCTGGGCAGGGTGGAGGACACACAGCCGCGGGTTGCCGCGGACGTCGACATGGAGGACATGTTGGAGAGGTACTGTGGTCCGGACGCGAGGGTGCATAGGAATGCACTCCTGGTGAGGGACCTACAGGAGCCGGCAGTGCAGGCCATGGCGGCGTGTGTGGTGCGGGTATTGGGTTCCCAGTCACCTGAGAAGGTGTCTGGGGGTCAGATGCAGATGGTAGAGCGCGTACTGGATGGGGTGTACTACGCGTGGGGCCAGATGTTCCTAACATGCGTTCAGCGACAGCTGACGGCAGCAAAGGAAGATGGCAAGGGCTTTTGCTTTGGGTCCTTCTTATGTGCCTTCTTTATGGAGAGGGTACCCACACTGCGGCCACGGGTGCCGATCAGGCCAGGAGGGATGAGGGAGCCGCGGATGACGCGGTGGGGCGAGATGATGCGCCGCCGTGGTGGCGGCGACGTGGGCAGGTACTTTACGCAAGATTTGTACCTGCAGTGGCTCCAGATACCACTGACACTGGACGACTTCCCGTATCGGGACATGGACTTCACGGGAGATCCGGAGGCGCCACGAGCACCAGGACAGGCATGGGGTCCCGACGGTACGTATGTGTTTGTATTGCATGTTATGTATGTCAAATTTCATGTATATGATAGTAGATAGATATACTGTGACTGACATATGGGTGATCTTGCAGATGTGGGCCCGAGGCCACCTCCAGGACATGTGGCACGGAGAGGGATTGTGGCCGTTCCAGCTCTGCCTGGACGAGGAGAGGTGCGGCGCCGGGATCCAGAGGTGACCCTAGAGTCTGTACGGGAGCTACTAGATCGGTTGTTGATAGGAGTGACCGACGAGGGATGGCGGGATGTCGATCCTGATGTGGTGCGGGATTGCATGGGGGCACCGCGAGAGTTCAGATCCATCGCGATCCGTGGTGGCGATATTGGTGGACCGGGTCCGGGCACAGGAGGCCGGAGGAGAGGAGGACTTGCCGGAGGATGAGCGAGGGGAGGACTCAGAGGTAGCCGATGCAGGGAGTGATGCAGGAAGTGATGCAGGATACGACTCTCATTAGGGAGTGTAGGGGACTCCCCCCGAGTTTTGTAGCTACGGCATGTATGTTGATGAGGCTGTTAGGGATGTATAGCCATTTTTTGTATAGCTGAGTACAGGGGTACTCAGGACATGTATAGCATTGAACATGTATATTTTTTGATATATATATATATGCACGTGGATGCACCTTTTTGTATGATGTTGTTTTATTTGTACGCACGTGGATGCGCTTTATGAGTTGTTTTACATTGCACGTGGATGCAAGTAGGTTAGGATGTTAGGCACGTGGATGCCCCTTGTGTATCTTATGTGATGCGACATGATATATGTATGATTAGGCACGTGGATGCCCCTATGGATATGCATGTGGTTTATGTACATGGATGCAAATGTGGATGCGATGCAATCTTTTTGGGTTTTTATATATTTTTTATGAGATGCTATGGGATGATGATGCATGATGTTACATGGTGTGATTGATATGCCCAGTGAAAAACAAAAAGAGAGCAAACTGTACAATGCGGACCAAAATGGGGCCGCGAGTTATTCTATGGATAGAGATTCCGTAGGATGCAACCCATCATGGGGGTTGCGTAAAGGAAGGCCTTCAGAGTTGGTTTCAGTAGGAACATGGAGTTCCTCTGGCCATGTGTCTATGTGATGTTTGAGAATGGCGGGGTCGAACCCAGGCATTCCATTCAAGGGCCAAGCAAAGACATCACGGAACTCGTGGAAGAGTTGTGTATAATCCTCAATCTCCCGCTTGCTGCAGGAGGCTCCTAAAGTGATGAGTTCAGGGGCATATCCTGGGAACTTTGAGGGAGGAAGAGGATGTTGTTTCTGACGAACGGGGGGTACATCAGGCCATGTGTCAATGTGGTTCTCTATAATGGTGGGGTCAAGACCAGGCATTTCGGTATAGGACCAGGCAAAGACATCACGGAATTCTTTGAAAAGGTTTATGTAGTCCTCAATCTCTTGTTTACTGCAGAATGCTCCTAAAGTAATGAGTTCAGGGGCACGTCCTGGAGCAGCGATATCAACTTGGATGACAGGTGAGATGTTGGCCATGTTACCTTCCTCGAAGGCGTCAGGAGCAGGAATAGGGTCCTTGAACCAGTCGACCTTGGTGGGGAGGAAGTCTTTGGATTCGACCGCATATTGGGTAGCGGTGCTAGAGGAAGACACTTCTGGGAGGAAGTAGGAACGATGATGCATATCATCCCAGGGATAATCCGGGGCAGTAAGGGCCTCAAGAATCTCCTCATCGGTACGGAAAGTTTGCGTCGTCAAATCGGTTGACGAGGGGGTAGTGGTTGAAGAGATCATATAGATGGTATTAACCTCTCCGGAAGGTGAAGAGTCTGGGGGGTAGATCTCCTCAATGGTAGGTGGTGCCGTCTCAAGATCCAGATTGTTCATCTCATAGAGAGCCGCTCTGTAATCCGGGAGATCGGGACAATGATGTGAATAATGCCCGTAAATACCGCATATGGCGCAGGAGTGGTTGGTACGGAGGGACTTATCTTTAGGCTTGGGAGTGGGGTTGAGTTCGACAGTTGGGATGTTGGGGTCATCGTCGAGCGTCTGCATGTGCTTCTGTAATGCTGGTAACTGTGGGCATTGGTGGGTTGCATGGCCCAACTCGTCGCACAGCGAGCATTTGGGAGGAGCACGAAATACTGGAGGATTTTTTACTGTCTTTGGAGGTGGTACAGCAGTGTAAGGTTGTGGACCTCTGCCCCCAGTGGGTTTGGGAGTAGGAGGAGGTGTCGTGGAGGACGAAGGGGTAGAGACCCCGGGAGGTGGCTGAGTGGTAATAGCCATGGGTTGCACCGGTTGGAGGACGACATCTGGTGTTGACGGGCGAACGGGAGGCGAAAGATACCATACAGGTAATCCCAAGGTTAACCCAGGGAGGCTAAGGGTAGCCATGACCGGGGCGCTTACTACTCCCGATGGAGGGACTAGGAAGGGGATCGTATGGATCGGTGTAACACCAATGTGGCTAGGTACCAATGGTGGTTTGGGAAACAAGGGTGGTTGATTATTAGGTGGTAGGTTGTCGTGGGACAAGGTACATAAGTCGGAGACTTCGGGCGTAGATGACGGGGGAGGAATGGATTGAAAGGTGGAAGTCATCGGCGCGTCTGAGTAGACTCCAGGCCCCAAAGAGGAAACAAACGAGGTGATGGCAGGAGAAACAGGTTGTTCAACCATGGGGAGAACATTTTCAGGTGCCGCGGGAGCACTGGGATCATAGTAGGTGAGCTGGTCAATTTTAACCACGCGTCCCTCATGGGGGAACATCATGGTGCGAAAGACGGAAGAGGCAACCGCCCGCATGGCATACATGTAGCTGCGGCCAAGTAAAAGGTTGTAATCCAATTGGGCATTGATTACCTCTATGTCAATAAGGACTGTTTTACCACCTAACTGGACTGGAACGTTGGGTAGGAGGCCTTGGGGCTGGGCCGAACGACCGTCGTAGGCGTGTAACACAGTGGTGGACTACTGGAGAGGAGGGGATCCTAGCTTCTGCCATACGAATGTAGACATAACGCATGTGGAGGCACCCTCATCGATGATGCACTGATGGATGACAAGATTCCTAACGGAGACAGTAACTTGGAATGCTAAGCTGGAAGGTAGGCGTGGTTCAGACTGGTCTAAATCAAATGCCATCAAATGCGAATCAGTTGGGTCAATCCCCCCAATGGCGGAGAGTAAAGTCTTGCGCTGGGAAGGGCAGTTCTTCAAGACTTCTAACGCAGACATGGCTGCGGGAGATTGGGCTAGGTCGTCTACGATATTGTAGTTGGACGCAGCGCGCGCGTTAGGGTTATTGTTGATTCGGCGAAGTGGGAAACGAGGTGCTTTCGCAACACCGTCTATGGGAGGCAGAGGTATACGTAACGCCTGATCGGTGGGATGGGCGTTAGTAGTTTTATCCGTGGGAGGGGCTTCAGAGGTGGAGCCGTATTGGTTCCGACGGGTCTGGAGGTTGACGTCAGCAGATGACATCATCAGTAAGTGGTGGGTACCTGAGTCAAACATGGGTTGATCAGGAGCAGCGTAAGTGATCTGTTGTTGTTGGGGCGCATTGGCTTGATGGGGAGCCAACGGCTGAGTGTTCACTACGCCTTGGGTCGGTAAGGGGTTTTGCAGTACCAAAGGGGGTTGTTGAGGTTGGGGGGGGTTGGGTGGTGCTTGGGGAGCCGCATGCCCTTGGCGATGGGCCTCGTCAACCCAGAGTTGGCGAGCTCGCTCCAAGTGTGGGAAAGCATGGGTGTAGTGTCCATAGACCCCGCAAATAGAACAAGGGTGGTTCGTTCGCAAATTGGGGTTTTTAGCCTGCTTGGGCGGGCGATCAGGGTTTTGATTAGCGGGGGTCGCATTGTTGTTGTCAGGGGGATTAGCCGGTTGACCAGCTTGGTCTGCAGGTTGGTTGTTCCCCCGATTACGGCCCTTGCCGCGGTTCTGTTGGCCCTGGTTTCGTTGGTTATTCTGGTTTTGCTGCGGGTTCTGTTGGGCGTAAACTTGCCCTTGGGCAGCAGGTGGATTTTGAGGTTGCGCAGGTGCTGGAGCAGGCTGCGGAGGATGATATGTAGGTTGAGGCTGAGCAGGTGCAGCAACTTGAGGGGGTTGCTGATAGGACTGCGGAGCAGGTTGTGGATGTGCCGCAGGGGCTGCCTGGGGCGGATAATAAGCGGGTGAGGCTTGTGAAGGCGCAGGAGCTGAGGCAGCCTGCTGATGGTAGTAAGGCTGAGGGGCGACTGGAGGAGCATAAGCAGGAGTCGCATACCCGAAGCACTGAGGTGGACATGAGGGTCCATGGGAATGGTGATGTGTCATGGGAGCATATGAGTTGGTTGCTCCAGACTGTGAAGTAGCCCGCGACAGGTCGGGGCCAGGGGTAGGACGGGCTATAGAAAATGGTTGGGGATGCGAAGAAACATGGCCAATGATACCATCTGCAGCGTGAGATGCCCCCGGCGCATCATGCTGGGAGGACTCGCCGCGAGGGGCGTCAGGTATAATGGTATAAAGGTAACCCGATCGGGCGTAAATGAGGTCGAACTGTTGGGCCTTAAGGATGGCTTCTTCTTCAGACTGGGGTCTTCCTGAGGCTACATCCTTAGCAATAACAGGGAGAAGGGATTTGAGGAACCAATCTAGGAAGATACGGTCGTCTAGTTTGATCTTGCATAAGCTACGGCGTCGACGCCACTCATGGATGTGGTCCGTGATATGGGTAGCCGTGTTTTGTCTACAAGATAGAAGGATCTCAACGCCTGCGTCATAGCGGACAGGCAACTGGAAGAACTGCAGGAAGGTCGAGGCCAGGGAAGCAAAGGTGGCGTGGGTCCCATGAGGCTGTTCAATATACCACTTGGCTGCAGAGCCAGTGAAGGTGCGCTGTAAGAGACGGAGGCGAACAGAGTCATCTACTATGGAGTTAGAGGAACACCATAGGTGGAAAGACATGATATGGTTTTGTGGGTCCTCACCGGCCTTGCCCTCGAACTTAGGGATGTCAGAGGGTAGTTTGGTAGGCATATGAGGCCATGTAGGGTCGTGTCGAATAGGATCGTTGGTCAATCTGGCCAGGTCAGGTAGGTTGAGGCTAGCCATGAATGGCAAACTGGAAGAAGGATGTGACACAGTAGTGCTTTGGACCAAGTTGGGGCCAGTGCCCCCAAGTGGAGGGACAAGATTGAAGGTGGTGCCCCCAAGTGGGGGAACTGAGGTAGTGGAGGATGGTCCAGCACCACCATGGGTAGTGTGAGCCACTGATGTAGTGGGAATAGGTATTCCCACTGCGGGAATAGGTACTGTGAGGGGTACAGTAGATGGGTTCCCCATGGAGGGCATACCAAAAAGAGGTGTAGTAACTGGTGTAGTGGTGGATGTGCCACTAATGGTCCCTATGACAAATGGAGTGGAAGTCGTGCCAGCCATGGGGCTAGTAGGGGCAGTGTAAATAGGGTGCTCAGACTCTTCGTCAGAATCGGAGGTAAAGTAAGGGGCGTCACTATCTGGTGACGGAGTCTTACGTCGCTGACGAGTGGAGTCAAGTGACAAGGCTCTAGACCTGTGATGAATGGTATCAACAGATGATGATCGGAATCTATGACGGGTGGTGTCAAGAGAACCGTGCTGTGGGGGCTCGCCCCTGAGGCGCTGAGAATGTCTCGGGGACTCAATGGTGACAGATGGTGTCAAATCTCTGTGGGTTGAGGTGAGTATAAAAACAGCTCAAAAATCCTAATGCAACCGAGTGTGCAGAAGGAGAGCTAAAAAGCAAGGCACTCAGGCCAACAACCAACTCGAAACACCTACTGCAGCAGCTGTGCTACAATAGGTGGAGTAACAACAAAGATGGTCAGAATACCAACAAGCAGCAAGTTTCCTAAAAAGAAAAAATGGTGGACTCACTAGACCAAAGGGAGGTAAAGGAGCATGCAAACACCTAGCTAAAAGTATTCTGACTCAACTAAACATATCCTCTGCAAGGTGATGAAATCCAAGTCAGACAATATGAGTAGGGAAGCCAAGTGGCTATGATATCCCCCTACCGGGAGGGACACCGGGTAGTCAATCCTAGAAGAATGGCAACTAAGATACCCCGTTCATGACACGTCCAGAAAGGTGAATCTGTCGTTTAGTTCGTTGACCGCAATACCCCTATACAGGGATATCCCGCGAACCGCGAAAGGTAGCCCTTCGGTTACTGAATGGAGTGTGGTATTCCACTCAGGCCTCCGGAACCAGTCTCCCGACTTCAACCCTCCTAAGGGAGAGGCCCTCTGATAAACTGGTCGTGACCGTGCCAAAAAGTACTAGGGGATTTTGGTTCCCTATTTGGACAACAACTATGTCTCAAGTGAAATAACCAAGGGGTGTTATTGGAAGCCTATCCCCCTGATCCTACCTAACTACAATGATTCTTTTGTGTTCCCCAAGTGGGGTTAGAATGTTGGTTTAATTAGGTACTTTTTAAGGCTCACTTGATTTATGTGACAGAGTGTGTGCTCGTGAGGTGATGAACCCAAAAATAGAAGTGCCACAAGGGAGGCAGCTTCCAACTATCAATAATGCTGAAATTGAAATTTTTAACTTGCAAAATTTTCTGAATTAAAAATACTGAAATTTATAAAATGAAATCTGTAAAAGGAACAGAAATTATGTTGCAGAAAGGCTGTAAGGTAGTGAGGCTACAGGTGGGACAGAGGGCTGTTCAGATGCAGAAAATATTGCAGCAAAAGGGGTTGGGCTCAAGAGAGGAAAAGAGCAGAAATCAAACCGCGGGTCTGTGGCGAATTGGAACAAGCCGACCGCGGGTTTGAGGGAAACAGCGGCGGTCAGGTCGCGGCTATCGGGCCAACAGAGGCAGTCGGGACGCAGGAAACAGGGAAAAAGACACAGTCAGGTCGCGACAAAAAGGCTAACAGGCGCAGTCGGGACGCACGAAAGAGGCAGAAAGCCGCAGTCGGGACGCGGGAAAAAGGCCGACAGGCGCAGTCAGATCGCGGCAAACAGGCTGATTAGCCACGGTCGGATCGCAGGTAACAGACTTGAATCCACCGGCAGGGCGTCGGAAGCAGTCTGAGAGCCGCGGTCGGATCGCAGGTAAAGGCCTGAAAGGCGCGGTCGGGACGCGACTGCAGAGGAAAAAGACGCGGTATGCGGCGGCCGAAAGGGACAGCCGAAAGGAAAAAATTTAAAAAACGGAAACCAGAAATTCGAAATCTAGGGGAGTCGCCAAAACTGTAGCTAGGGTTTTACCCCTATCTTGTGCAAATGAGCACCTACTAAGGAGAATGGACTCCTTAGTAGCAGTTCAGTAAATGTAAATACTTAAGCTAAAACAGAAATTAAATTACTTCTAAAACAAGCATGAAACATAAACAACAAATTTAAAGAATGGATTTTTGTATTGATGTTACCTTCAATGTAAAGGTTTGATGAAGCCCTTTGTAGTGTCCAAGAGGATGCTCCAAGCTTCAATATGCTCCTTCTCCTTCTCCAATGGTGTGGATGGGCCAAAAGTGGCTCTCAAGGTGAAAGTAGTTCAATGGTGAACTAGGGTTTCGAGAGAGATTTTGGCAGAGTAAGGGTGCGTGCTGACCCATGGTTTTAGGAAACACATGGTTTTGGGCAGCTGTATAGGGTTTTTTCCTCCTTTTCCTCATTATTTTATATTTTTTATTCCCTTTTTAGGGGATTTTTGCTATTTTTGTAGGAAAAGGGGGTTTTTTAGCCTTTTTTAGGCTATTTTGAGGGTTTTGTGGCCTTTTGGAGGCATTTTAGGCCTTTTGGAGGCTTTTTAATGGGATTTTTTAGGATTTTAAGGGAAATATGGTAGGAAAATGGACAAATGAGCCATATAATGTGGTAGATGAGGTAGTGAGCACTTTTTGGGTGTTAACACAGGTTACTAGCACAAGTCATTGAAGAGAACAAGAAGACATTGCTAGACATAACTAGCAAATATGATAACCAGGTATGTTTTTCCTATATCAAGTTAGAATCCTACCTTGTGTTAGGATCTTATACTGTTGTATGGTTGATAATGATTATTCATGAAGTTAGAAATGTAAGTAATCAAGGGTTTATGCATATTATGTCTCTTACCTTGATTGATGATATGACTGACCATAAGAGTTCTATGGTCAAATATGAATATGCATGAGTAAGAGAAGTCTTCCCTGAAACTTTGAATGCTAATGCGTATTATCTGTGTTTGAAATGATCATGACTATACATGTTTAAGATTATTGTGTTTTGATAGTATTGAGATTATACTAATGAATGTATGATTATGTATGAGATCTCGAGGGTAACACAATGATGATACTAGTAAGTATGCATAAGTGATCGAGGATGGATATAAGTTCAAGGACAGGTAATCCAGGAAGCAAAGATCAAGAGGGAGCACACTCCAGTAGTTCCTGCAAGGAAGCAAATATTGAGAGGGAGTCCACCCTACAAACAAAACAAAGATAAGTATTTGAATTGTCATTTCTTGCATATTTGCTTGTTTAAATAATATTGCTCAATGATGTATATGCTTATGTTCCTAAACTTAGGATGTGTATTATGCATATTAGCATAATTACATTAATGAACAGTATACTACTAATATGCATGTGATGGGTAAGTGTCTTATGGCACTGTACAACATTCCATTGCTACTTATCTAGAATGAAACCTCTTTGTTGACATGTTGGGAGTTGTTCACACTCTTAACAATGTTCTGGTAGAGATTGGAAGGCATCTAGAAAGTTATGGTATATGGATAAATGTTGTATTGAAGCATTGGCTAAAATAATGGCATGAATGTATGACATTTCTTTATGTGTAAGAATTTGTTCTGAAAACTATGAGATGTTTTATAATCATGCAATTTAACTTGTTTTGTAGGAAAGATCATATACCATCACCTACAAAAGAAGAACTACAAAATTTGTTCCATCAATGAAGTTCAAACTATCTATTGAAGATATTGAAGAATCTGAAGTTCCCAGGATACGGGATACAGTAAAAGGATGCCATGGTCGAGAAGTACCAATCAATCATGTTTGGGATGTGGTCTCAAGACCTGAAGGGAAGTTTGTTGTAACTTCCAAGTGGATCTATAAGATCAAGCATGTTGCAGATGGTAGCATGGAGAAATGAAAAGCGAGGTTGTAGCTCGTGGCTCCTCCCAGATAGAGGAATTGACTATGAAGAGACTTTTGCACCTGTATCCAGATTCACTTAGATCAGTACTTGCTCTGGCTACAATGATGAAATGGAAGGTACACCAGATGGTTGTCAAGACAATTTTCTTGAATGGTGTAGTTGAAGAGGAAGTGTATGTGGAGCAGCCACTCGGGTTTGAGACACATGACGAAGAGTCACATGTGTGCAAACTGAAGAAAGCCCTGTATGGTTTGAAACAGGCACCCAAGACCTGGTATGGCAGGATAGATGGCTTCCTATCTAGTTTGGGATTTACCAAGAGTAAAGCGGATTCCAACCTTTACTACAAGGTTGAGGAAGGAAATCCAGTGATACTACTATTGTATTTGGATGACTTGTTTGTAACAGGTGAGGATAGATTGATTGCCGATACAAAGAGGAATCTTGCTACCAAGTTCGAGATGAAGGAATTTGGGATGATGCACTATTTTCTAGGCATGGAGGTGTGGCAAAGTACAAATGGAATCTTCCTTGGACAAGGTAAGTATGCAATAGAGATCCTGAAGAGGTTCGCGATGATGGACTGCAAGGACATGGCCACACCTATGGCATCAATCATGAAGATTTTGTGTGATGGTTCATCTGATCTGGTTGATGTCACTGTGTATCGTCAGATGATTGGGTCCTTGATGTACCTGATGAACACGAGACCCGATATTTGCTTTGCGATGAACACATTGAGCCAGTTCCTGATGGATCCCATAGGTGTTCACCTGGTTGCTGTAAAAGCATATTCTGAGGTACCTGAAGGGTACAATTGATTATGGGCTCAAGTATGATGTGAATCAAAAGTTTAACCTGTAGGGTTATGTTGATTCGGACTAGGCAGGAAGTGCTGCAAATAGGAAGAGCACTTCTGGGTGTTGCTTCAGTATGGGATCGGGTGTGATCTCTTGGTTTAGCAGGAAGCAGTCCTGAGTAGCACTGAGTACAACCAAAGTAGAGTATGTTGCAGCTTGTTTGGCTAGTTGTGAGGTAGTATCACTCCGGAAGCTACTATCTGATCTATTTGATTTCCCATTGGAGGCTACTGGTATCTTTTGTGACAACCAGAGTTGTGTGAAGCTGTCTAAGAACCCAGTGTTCCACGACACATCGAAGCACATTGAGATCAAATATTACTATATCAGGGATATGGTGCAGAGCGGAGCAGTGAAGCTCCTATATGTTGTGATGGATGAGCAGGTTGCGGATGTGTTGACGAAACCACTAGCTAGAGTGAAGTTCGAGTACTTCAGAGAGAGGCTTGGTGTTCTTTAGATTGATGACACTTTGAAGAAGAAGTGATGGACACATTGGCAGGAGCCATTCCAAGCATGGTGAGAGGAGGATCCTTCCCATGGCTGTGGATGTAAGCTTTAGATGATGAGCATCATGACGATGCTCCAGTTACTGCTCTGTATATGCATCATGTTGGATGCTTGTTATGATCAGTTGGATCATGTATATGTATATGCATCATGTTGCATGCTTGTTATGATTAGTTGGATCATGTATATGTATATGTATCATGTTGGATGCTTGGACCATGTATCTATATATTTATCAAGTGGATACAATTGTATGATTAGGTAGATCATGTATGTTGATATATATCAGGTGGATCATGTATCTGTGTATGTATCAGGTGGATAAATTGTATGATCAGGTGGATCATGTATGATGATATGTATCAGGTAGATACTTGGTATGCATCACGTGGATGCATTGTATGATCAGGATGATCATAGATGACGAGCTTCAGGATGTTGCTCCAGATGACATGCATCAGGATGATGCAGTGATGATGATCAGGATGATCATGTACATCAGGACAATGTATGGTGAGTATCAGGTTGATACTCTGTGGCTGTGGACAGGTTATGCAAGGTTAGAATGTAATAAGTCCTGGAGATCTGGATAGGATGAAAAAGGCCTCAGATGCTCTTTAGAGATCTTGCTTGGCAAGATACTCTTTTAAGGTTTTGCTAGACCACATGTAATAAGTCCTGGAGATCTAGACAGGATGAAAAAAGCCTCAGATGCTCTTTAGAGATATTGCTTGGCAAGACACTCTTTTAAGGTTTTGTGGGGACCACATGTAATAAGTCTTGGAGATCTGGATAGGATGAAAAAGGCCTCAGATTCTCTTTAGATATCTTGCTTGGAAAGACACTCTTTTAAGGTTTTGTGGTAGGGGTCACATGTAATAAGTCCTAGAGATCTAGACAAGATGAAAAAGGCCTTAGATGCTCTTTAGAGATCTTGCTTGGCAAAACAATCTTTTAAGGTTTTGTGACAGTCACATGTAAAAGATCCTGGGAGATCCGATAGGTTGAGTTATGTGCTCGTAAAGTGCCTTGGATGCTATTTCGAGGTTTTGTTGATGCACGTAATCAGTCCTGAGGATTCCACAATATGGCCAGTGATGATGAAGACCTGCAGGTGGTGGGCCTACATCCAGTATGAAAAAGGATTGGCTCTGTAGAACTTCCTATGACGAGTAGATCGGAGATTGATTGAGATAGCAGCAGCAGTGACGAAGATGATGATCCATAGAAGAAGACTTGTGCTAGCATATCTGTGTCGAGAAATACCTTCCTAGTTAAGAGGGAGTGTTGATGTATATGTAACTTCGGAATGTATTTCATATATGTATATTGTATTCCTATAGAGATATTATTATTCCTCTATACGGAAGTGTTTGTATTCCTATAGAGATGTTATTATTCATCTATACGGAAGTGTCGTCATTTATATTGTAAGTGTCCTAACTTATACTTGATGGGTTATTAGACCACCTTGATGGGGTTGGCCCTGTATAAGTCATGTGGGTAAAAGGGTTATTAGACCACCCTAGTGGGGGTCGTCCCTGTCAGCATTATGTTATGTGGTTAAGTTAAGGCTGACGTAGTAAAGGTTATTAGGCAAGTCAAGTCATGTATAAATAGAGTGCGGGAGGCACTCTATTTGACCATTCACTTTCTCACTCATACTCTCATTGGAGAGTGGCGCACTTGTGGAGGAGGAGAAGCTGCTGCTAGGAGAAGACTATCTCTTATGCTTGGGTTGTATCATTGCTCTATCTATCTCTAAGGAAGTCGTGGGGTTTTTCACCTTTATGGTTTTCCTCAGTGAAACTCTATGTGTCTATTGTCTCTTATGTGCTTGCATTATTATGTCCATGATTGATATGTTGTAGATATGTTGTACATGTTGTTCTCTCAGTTAAGATCCTAGATCAGATTGAAGTAAATTCTGAAAAACTAACATTTCTAACCTCATCCATTCCTCTGCATCCTTTTCCTTTGCAGTGAGTGCTATAGTCTGCTCCTCTATGAACTTCTCTTTCCCATCCAGTGCTTCTTCTAATCGAGCCTTCTCCTCGATAGCTTGTACTTTCGCAGCTAGTACTACGGCGTGTTTATCTCGAAGGTGTTATGCCTCCATCTTGTTGTGTTGTAGTTGCTTCTTGTATTCGACCATCTTGTTGTGCATCGCAGCCTCGCGGTTGCATATTTCTGCGCTTGTTGCTGTTTAAACTCGATGTAGTGTCAACATTGGGAGTAAGTTGAAATCGACCGTTTCCAGGCCGGCATTCCAAACCTCTAGGTCCAAGGTATTATCTCCTGTCAAAATGGCATGGGTTTCGAATTGGACTATGTGTTGTTGGGTGCCCACTTCTACCTCCACCTTGGGAGTCGGCAGGTTTTGCTGGATGTCCCCATGTGGTACCCTTCTGTTGATTATTATATTCGCAACGGTGTTTAACAGCTCCCCTATGTACTGGAAATTCTTCGTTGAATGTTGTGTAACCTTTCGACGGTTACTCTCCACAATTTGCGTAAGGCTATACAGAAATCTGTCAGCCTGCTGCGCAATGAGCCCTTCCAATGTGTTGCTGCGGGCACGATCCATTATTTTCTTTGTCCTCCGTTCTTCCTGTTGGAGTTCAAGTTCTGAATATGTTAGCATGTTGGTTTTGGATGCCTCGTCACAGCCAGACTCTACCGTCTGGTGCTGCACGTTTGCCTCTTGTTCTGTGCTCTCCTTCTGGTTGACAGAAGCTATGTCTTCCCTGGCCTGGTCTTGTTGCCTTGCTGCCTTCCCCCTTTTGATATCCTTCAGATCTGCAGGAACCTTCCATATCTCTATCCATTTGGCGATGATGTTGTCGAGCTCGCCCTCAGTGATCTTGTATTATTTCCATAGCCATTGCTTGGTCGGATCTACTAGGGCTTGGAGGTAAATCGTGTGTTCTTCGATGGATATCTGGGCGATGGAGTGATACTTTGTCACAACTTGTATTGTGATTTGCGGTATCATCTATACTTATGTATGCATCCTCTCGATCCATATATAAAATTATATGACGTTTTCTTTTCGTCATTATTTGTCAGTGATCGCCCATAGGTTCTGGTACCGTGTGCCATCGCACACTCGTGGTTCCATGCGATCCACCCCCTGATAGTCATCTGGTTCACTCCATGCTTTTAAGGCAATGAGGAGGAGTATCCATGAATATGTGAATGGCCACCCATACTCCTGTGCATCATACACATTCCCAGTCAATTCATGGAGCAGGAACTGATCCCAGTTCATCGTTGCTCCTGCAACGCACCATTCCATAGCTGCAATGACACCTGAATTACATTGCAGCGGTTGGTTTTTTCATGTTACTTTGACCGCAAGTATCTATGCCCCTACTCTTACTGCTTGGTTGTTAACTGTATTGATTATGTAGCCTCTGGAATCCTTCTCTACGCCATACTTTGCGGACAATTATTCTGCTAATTTCTTGTCATTATCTTACCCTGGAAAAACTGGGAAGGGTCAGCTCCGTCTTGATGTAGGCCGGTAATTCTGGCAATTAGGTCGATGGTGACTGGGATTCTCTCATGCACCCAGAGGGATCCGTCATGGAAGCATGCGAGGAGTTGCTTGACGCATGCGTTGACCTGTTCCAGGTGCCAAAAATGCGGTAGGAGGATGATACCGAGCAACCCTAAGCATGCCAGTCCCAATTCCCACTTCTTAGGTTCCCTCATATTTGGGCCTCCCGCGTGATGGACATCCTCATAAGCTTTTGCGTATTCTTTGAATTTGTCTAGGTCATGGTCAATGTACTGTAACCTCTGCAATTTGGCTGTAATATTCCCAACTTCAGTAACCCCTGGTGGTACCGGTGCGATCACAATGGAGTATTTTTTGTTCTTGTTGATCCGCGGTGTGGGTGCCACCACCCGACGTGGTGGAACATACTGTGAGAACATGGGGCCATCATATCCATCTTGCACAGCTTCAGTAGCTGAGGGGCCTGCAACATCATTCGTAAACCTTGCGGATGCCCGGGTTCTTTTTCTCTCGACCAATGTCAGGGGGTTGAGTCGCGCTCCTCTTTTTCTTGTGTGGGACTGTAGACATAACTTCTGGCTACTCCTGCACAACTAGTGTGGGATGCAGTCTTTCGGTGCTGGTGCTAGAAACATACACTTCCATTCGGATCTTGGGATACTGAAGTAGCTAAATTTGTTCCCCCTTCACCTCCTATATACTGGTCGGTAGCATCCATCCGATCATGGGTCATAATTGCCAAATCTCACCAGGATCTACCAAATCCATCTCGTGCATTGGTTATTAACTGCCAAATCCTTTATTGCTAGATTGGACCGTCGTGCATCGTGGAAGCTTCCGACTTGCCTACAATGTGTCGACAGCTTTTTTTTTATATCGACACAACGAGCGTCATTGTGTCGATACCTCGTTGTATCATTGGCTTCTCTACTGTGGCCACTTTTTGCCAATTTCGTCGGGTCACGGTTGTGTACTTCTCAATGTTATCTGTCAGTGGTTCTAATTCTATCATTCTGCCTATTGTAGTTGGCATGTGTTGCTAGTGTCTTAGCTTCGATTGATGTCGCCGCTTGTTGACTGACTTCGCATCAAGTTTTAGGGGGATCTTCATTTCCTCTAAGTCTCCAGAAATTCCCTTCATCTCTGAGAATTTTGTTGGAAACAAATCCTAAAACTCATGCAGTAGGTCAGTCGTCTTCACAATGGTCGACTCGTCCCAATAGTCACCAATGCTGGAAAACTTTGGGTTTTCCTCTGACCCAATGTTCACCTTCTTGATCTTCAATGGTTGCTGAAATTTGTCTAACGGTATATCTGGTGCCACAACACTGCGAATACCCTCTGATTCTGGTACGTATGTATCCCTAGGGTCATCATCATCTTCAGGCTCTCCGGTGATGTTGTAACACTCCATCAACATTTTTGGTGTCACAGTCCATTGGAGTGCCATCGGTTTTCCATGAGGCATCAACATAGTGGCCAAGTTGAGATGTTTGGTTTATGCGTTTCCCACCATCGCACAGGAGTAGCCTTTAAGGCTTCCTCCAGGGCCAGTAGACGCTGCGGTTCTTCCACTTTCTCCTCAAATTCTGTGAGAAACTTGCCCAAGTTGGGCAATCCCTCATATGTAGGTAATACGTATTCCTCCATGGCTACCCTTCGTAGGGACTACATTATCCATGCGCATATTTGAAAGGACACTTCATGCAACCGGTTCTACCAATTCTCAAGGGCCTTGTCTGAATCAGAGGATGTTGAATTGGTGCTGTGACATCCTAATTCTCCGTCCATGGTAGGATTAACATAATGCTCATAAATGTTATACAAATTGTCCCAGCCTTCCGCAAACGCGTCTCTGGCTGGCTTGGTATAGCACAGCCCTTCCGCAAGATCCAGTGGTGCGGTGACTCTCATTTCCTGATTCTCGAATGACATTATCCTTTTCTTAAAGTTGATAATTGCTTGATTCTCCATGGCCCAGTCTATCCCCAGCAATACTGGATCTGGACTGGCTTTATCCACAATTTCGATGACATCGAAATCAGCATATGTTCTGAGCCCTTCAATCTCAACTGGAAGTTGACATACTCGACCGAGTGGGGTGACCTTGCTCTAGTTTCGCAAGTCGCAGTTGTACTGGTGACCAAGTCATCTGGGGCTTCCCCATTGTCTCCCACATATGTTTAGTAAAAATATTCACATCCAAACCCAAATCTAGGATGATGGAGTCGACATCAAATTTTCCAATCTGTGCTAACATCCACATCTCCCTTCCTATCTTCCTTTTATGTATGCGATTAACTCTCTGTTCCAGTCGTGCACCTCCCCATTCTTGCAGTAGACTAGCTATTTCTTCCAGTGCATTTGGGTCCTTTGCCAAGTCTAGGCAACTTTCAAAGAAGGTTTTTAGAGTGTTTTCCTTTCTTCGCGACTTCGTCGAGTCGAACGTCGATGGCATGTCATAGATTTCTTCCTCAAGAGGTAGCTTCCTCCTATTCCTCATTGCATCTTGTGCCTTCAAAAAGATATCCCTTTCTGCTTCTACGTCAAAGACGACCTGCTTCCATTTTGTTTGTGTTGGTCTAACGTTGGTGTGTGACCTATCGCCACCTGTCACCGTCCCTCCTCTTGTCACTATTCCAACCATCACATGGCTACTTCTGAATTCTGTCGATATCATATGCATAGCTGACTACACATTCTGATTATTTTGGTTCTAGTTCTGGGGTGGATGCTAAATTTTCCATTTCACAATGAGCTAAGGGAAATCCTCTACACTATGATCTACAACACTGCAGTATGTACACTGCGGCATTGGGTTTGGACAATCTCTCTGGTAGTGCCTCTGATGTCCACAATTGTAACAGATGATTGGGCCTCTTCCCTATCCAGCAGCTCCTCCACGTCCCATACCGGCACGTCGGCCTTCGCGGAATCCTCCCCTAAAACCTCCACATGGTGGTCCATATTGTTGATACTCCGGTTTCCCATACTGCGGTTGCTGATACTATTGCTTCCCATACTGCGACTGGCCATACGACGGTGGTGGATTCTGCGGGTGCCCATACTGCGGCTGCCCATATTTCCCCTAGTCGTATTGCTGCGGTTTGTTAAACTGTGGATGACTATACTGCGATTGCTACTGTACTACCGGCAACTCTTCTCCCTTCATAAAATACATGTCAATTGTTCGATCTTGCAGCAGGTCAGAGGCCTTGCAGTCCTTCTCATCATGGCCAACCGATCGACAAAACTTGCAGTATAAGTTTGTTGGCTTTGATACCATCTCTTGCAGATATACACATTCCTCAGGTCAATGCCCTCTGGTCTGACAAACACGACACCATGGAATGCCTCCTTGGAGAAGGGGGTTTGGTGCCCCTGACTGCAAATACTCACGGAATTCTGGGCAATTGTCCTTATGGTGCACCTTACCTCTGCATTTGGTGCACCATATGTCTCTATGGGTTTCCTTTCCCTTCTTGATATCCTCCAATTGAAGTGTTAAGTTCGCCAACTACACCTGGACTCTATCCATTCCTATCCCTACTTCGATGATTGGTGAAGCCGCAAGCTTCATCACAATTTCTAATGCTTCCACCTGTGTCACAACTTTTTGCTGCATCAGTGGTCCTCGGATATGCGGTACCAGTCCTGTGATGAACCATTCTTTTTGTTGTAGCTCATTTATCGGGAAACTCACTTTTGCTATCAGTGTCTTGTACCGCTGATTGAATTCCCACACCGACTCATTCAGGATTTGCTTAATCTCCTTAAGCTCAGTGACATATTGTGACTCATATTTTGGTTTTTAAATTTGTCAATCATCATTGTTCTGACCTACGCCAATGTTTTAGCTGTTCTTCCCACTAGAACCTTCCAAAAATTCATGTACTAGTCTAACGCATGACCCCTAAGGGTTGTCGCTAGCTGTTCCATCTTGATAGCGTTGTCATGGACCTGCTTCACAGTCCAGACTGCTTCACATATGAACCAATACTGTTCGGGATCCTCAGTCTCATTCCCCTAGAAGGTAGGCATCTTCTCCTCGTCTGCCATCCTAACGTTGCTACTATTGTTGTTTACTGAAGCGCTACTCTTACCGCTGCATGTAGGGAAACTTCATGAGTAGTTTCGATTTCTTCCTATAAAATTCGAAGTAGTGCGCGGCGTTGAAGGTACGTTGTAACTTATAATCTGTCCTCTTTCTACTTTTCGGGTAGCCTGGTCGATGTCTCCTTCGCAATAAGTTCATTTCCTTCCTTGTGGTCATGTCTCATAGTTGTTTGTTCCTATCCTCTCAGGACACTCTCTCTCAGTTGTCCTCTTCTTCTCAGGACACCAGAATATCGCTCCACTTCTCAAGGTACCACACTCTTTGTCAAATTCCCTTAGAAATTCGTCGTCACTCATGTCCATATACCCCACATCTTTCTATCAGATCTGCATTTACGCAATACCTTCAACCTCCACACACCATTTTTTCTACTCATCGGAAGACATCCTCAATTTTCCTTTTTCGCAGACAAGCATCTTAATCCACAATTTTAATGATGATAAGAACCTTCCTCTTGGCCCCCTGAAGAATTTCCTTTCGGTGTCACTGTACGACTTGATAGTATCTACTGCGAACTCAGTCACGTACCCTTCAAGGATACTGTCTACCCAAAAATCAACTGCTTGTGATACCTTATTATTAACTTGCTTCAGCTGTCGAACCAACTCTGGGGTCCAACAGTCGGGTTCAATCTTCTGGTAGTGCTTCTTTCGGAACGTCGGCTATGCTAGCGACTCATGCAATAACACCGGGAATTCACAGAAAAATATTTCGTGGATATCTAAGTAGATTATCTTTGTAACCAACTAGTTGTTGTATGTTTAGGATCTTGCTTCTCGCTTTCTACAAATTCCTCTGCCTTCTTGTCGAACCACTCTTGGATCTCTGGTTTTGTCGGATGCCACAGCATATCCTCTTCTTTTCTTCCTTAAAATCCTGAAAACGAAACCATTTGTTGAGGCAGAATCTATCGACAGGGGTTCACTTCTCAATGTCTCCAACAAACTATCAACCCAAAACTCCCTTATACACTGTCCCGGAAAGGTCTAACCCTTTCCAGCAACACTTGGAGCAAGTGTAGTCTCACTTGAGATGGATAAGGGGGCTGCTGGAACCAAGTTTTCGTAGTGAAGGTGAGGATAGGATTTCAACACACATTACCATTGCAATAACCAGAGATTATAATATTCACAGCATGCTATTAACTTATCATTCACATTTCAAGTCATTCATAGAGTTCAACAAACATTCAGAAGAACATATTCGACATACTTATTTAAATTAGCAGCACTTCTTAAACCTATAGCATATTTGCATCAGTTAATATAAAAACATTCACA
Organism: Larix kaempferi; assembly: GCA_027924585.1. Classification (NCBI taxonomy): domain Eukaryota; kingdom Viridiplantae; phylum Streptophyta; class Pinopsida; order Pinales; family Pinaceae; genus Larix; species Larix kaempferi. Next base: position 8,332,910 of record BSBM01000259.1, on the reverse strand, counting down.
TAACATATTTCACATTCATCATCGCATCATTGCATAAGAATAAGGATAGAGATTACACCATAACTGAACATCTCCATTCATTCACCAACCCTGTGGAATGAACCTCATAGAAACTTTTAATACACCATGTTGCGGATACAAAACAAACCTGAAAGATCGGATCAATCATCCAAAACTCTGATGCCCTTAGGCTTACAATCCTACTTTATTTATATTCTTCTATTTGATTACAAAACGGTCCACATGACTGACTTAACTAATCTAACAATTCTTGTGCTTCCATGAATGCCATGAATGGTCCTTCTTTCGCAGAATGACCCTTTCACACCTGTCAGCTTCCACACTTCCTGCGGATCTATCCCATGCCAACAATAGGATTGGATATTTTAGGGAAAATGATAGTTGGAAGAAGTTGTGACGTCAAGGCATGGTTGTAATCTCTCCCTTTGTACTTGCTTTATTATAGTAATATATACTCTTTCCATAAATATTGTTTGCATAAGATCTTTAGAATTAGTTTCATTGACCACTAGTTTAGATTAATCAATATTCCATATTACTATTATTTGTGTGTTTCCACTTGTTTGTTGTATATTGTTTTGCAGTTGAAGATCAGAGGCTACATCAAGCAAGGAGACATTACTACGGTTGCAAGGTAAGTTATTTCCTTGCATTGTCTATAATTTGATTAATCTAGGAAAGTTTATATGTTATGTTCTAGATCTACACTATTTAGACTAGATAACTTTGTCCTTGTCCACATCGATAAAGTGTCTTGAAACAAAATTGGCGAATCCAATGGGGAGATTCCATTATCTTTGAAGTGTTTGATTTTTTATTCTCATTTCCTTGTAGATCGTCATAGATCTACTTGATTTTCCTTGTTTATTTTGGATTTTCTTTGTTTATGAGTTACTAGGTAATCTAGTCTCATTCTGGGATCTTTATCTCATCCAATTAGTTGTTTTAATTTCTGGATCTTTACCTTTTTCATTTGTTGATTTCGCTTGCCACACCTGGGTTGTGTCTTCCTTGCGTCACTGCTTTACTGGCGCACTCTATCTGTGGTGAAACTGTTTCTCTAACGCACTCTATCAGTGTACAAGATGTGTCACCAACACACATTCTCTATGGGAAACATGTGTTGCTGAGGAGTGGATGCTCTGGTGTGCATTAGAAAACTGTGTTGCCCTCCAGAATTTTGTTTTAGGGTAAAAAATCCCTATTTGAAAGTTGGATCTGGTGTTTCAACTTATATTTTTCCTCTTCTTGTGTCAGTCTTAGTCTAGATCTGTCATTTTCCTCTTTTCTTAGGTCTTCTTGAAATTTGGATCCATGTTTGGCCCTTTGAGTCAAAACTAGCGTTTTGCTTGCATTTTTAAGCGAAATGGATTGCATTTTTGAAAAGAAAAAAATCCCCCTCGTGGCCAGAAGCATGTATCCTACAATCTCTTTGACCCATATTAAGTTTTTAAAATAATTTTTGTTTGGTGTGGATTGGATTTTTTTAAAGACTTGAAAAGTGTGGGATATCCATGTCTTTTTTAGCCTCATTTTATTGGGTTGTGCATCTTGTTTCCTTCAAATGCTGAGCTATCTAGTGATTGTTGGAAAAAATTGATTTTTTATCTCCACTTTAGTTCAAAGAGAAGCTTAATTTTGTCCGTCTTTTTCTAGATTCATGAAATTGAAAAACATAAATTTTTTTCTTGTATTTGTTTGCTCATTTGACATTCTTGGTCTTACACTCATAAAAAGAAGAAAGGATCATTTTATATTTGTAGCTAGGGTTTTCACCCTAGCTTGTGCAAATGAGCACCTACTAAGGAGAAGGGACTCCTTAGTAGCAGTTCAGAAAAATGGTGAAATATGACAGTACAGTAAAATAAAATTAGACTAACAATATGAAATTTAATCTAGCATGAGCATTAACATAAATAACAAAACATGAAAAATATGGTGAAGATCTATCTTTTTGTATTAAGAATTACCTCGGATGTAGAGGTTGGTGGAGCCTTTGCAGTAGTCCAAGAGAGTTGCTTCCAAGCTCTAGTGTTGTTCCTTCTCCTTCTTCCAAAAATGTTTTGGAAATGGGGCCAAAAGGGTTCTCAAGAATTAGCTCCAAATGGAGAGCTAGCGTTTCAAGGGAATTTTTAGCAGCGTAAGGATAGGGATGATTGTGGATGAAAAATAGGGAGCCTCCATCACCTATTTATAGGTTTTTTAATGGTGGAGTGCTGACCCGTGGATTTGGGCACCATATGGTTTAGGTCAGCTGTATAGGGTTTTTGCTTCCTTTTTTCCCTCTTTTTCCTCTTTTTTGTATTTTTTATTCCCTTTTTAGAGGGTTTTTGCTATTTTTGGAGGAATTTACATTATTTTGGGGGGGGGGAATGGGGGTTTTGGCCTTTTGGAGGCTTTTTAATGGGTTTTTAAGGTTTTTGAGGCAAATATGGTAGGAAATATGGACAAATGAGTCATGTAATGAGGGAGATGAGGTAGTGAGTATTTTTTGGGTGTTAACAGATTGCCCCCTGATGTGTGAGGGAAGGAGCTCATCGTATGGCCAATAGACATAATAAGTCTTTTATGGTTTTCCTAGGATGTGGAGAGGAGAAGAAACGAACTAGAGCCCGGAAAAACGGTCTCTAACAAACTGCAAAAATTGAAAGTACATAACCTCAATAATGAATGAGGAATAATCTGATCATATGGACAAGGTAGGCATTCCCATGCTCGTATCAAGATATAGAACAATAACAAGAGGGTCCAAAAAATGGGGACCTGAAATATACATGGCCTCAAATAATGAATGAGGAAGAATCTCAATATATGGACGAGGCGAGCATACCCATGCTCGTATCAATATATATATAAAAAATAACAATGAGGCCCAAAAATGGGGGCCTGAAGGATACATGCTGAACCACTGTGTACATCATAAGGGTCCAGAGGGGACACAAATCTGTGACATACTGCTGGGCTGACCATGTCTGAGCTGAAGAACTGATATACTGGAATAACAATAAGGCTGTTGAATGTGGTACCAGAGGAACTGATGAGCTGCTGGATCATAGTGACAGGGAGTCATACCCTCAATGATACACTGAACTGGAACTAAACTGGGTACTCAAGGAAGCATATAACTGGATGGCTTCCGAATACAATCACCAACGCAACCCGGACATCCACGGGAAAATATAACTGGGGGTTCCGAAGTGACTCACAAATGTGCTAGAGTCGGGGGAAATCAGGGGTCTTCGACCAATAATTGAAGGGATATATACCCTGCGCAAGTCTCAACAATGGGATCAAGGTGTTGAAGTCGAGCATGTGAGAAACAACCACTCGGAGAGGCACTGATGAATCCTCTCAAAATGGTCCGTAGGCACTCACCACAGATGGTGATGAGTCCAAGGCGCAGGGACCTCAAGGTCTATCCTCTGGAATAGATGGGCTGTCGTCGACAGAGGGAGACCTACAACTAGCAAGGCAATGATGTTTCCTTGATAAGAGCACGAGGTGGAGAACCGAAGTGTGAGAGTACTGGTGGTAGGACTGACATACTGTGGGGGTGGGGGATAACTAGGCAATTAGAGTGGGTGGAATCAAACTTCCTTTGTTCAAAGTATGATGGAGGGGATGATCGGGCAGCATATGAAACTAACTGGTGGGAGAGGGATCATAGCTGTAATGGACCAAGGATGGTGACTGGGATGAGTGATGCTCAAGTTGGTGTAAGATGGCAGGAGACTGCAGAATACTCTGAACAAAGGCAACCTTATTGGGAGTGCTGCCGAGATGATCAATCATAGTGCCAAGAGGCACGGGGGGAACTTCTTCATGGGTTAAGGAACTAGAAGAAGTTTGTTCAAAATGGTACTGTCGTGTGGATTTATACAAGCCCAGGACAGTTCATGCTCATGATTTCTTTCAATTTTAAGGAGTCTGAAAGCGATAAGAAGACTCTAAAATAATGGAATGGTATTGTTGTGTGGATTTGTATGAGCCCAAGACAATTCATGCTTGTGGTTTCTTTCAATTTTAGAGAGTCTGAAAGAGATAAGAAGACTCCAGGGGGTTTCTTTTTCGTGTGTTAGTCTCCAAGGCCCGAAGAAGCATAAAAGGATGCAATGAAGAACTTTTCTAGCTGGTGTGACTAGAGTATTCCTTTTTCGTAATTAGTTTACCAGGTTCGGAAAAGGGTTAAACTTATACCAGATAAACGCCCTTTCAGGTACTTTAACGAGCATGAAAGGAAGCAAGATTACTCAGCGATCTTTTCATTTTTTTAGGAGTAAGAAAAGAGCTTAACAGAAACTCCCTAAGTGCCTTTTTCATAAAGGACTTGTCCGGCCCGAAAAAGGGATAAAATCATATCGAACAAAAGGAATGGTCATGCAAGGAGGAAGTGCTCAATCAAGGAACATTGATGATGACCAAGAACGAGGGAATGGGAGAACACTGGTGGGCCTCCTTGTGGGATACTCACTGGTGGAAAAATAATGAAATAATTGCAGTATGAATGGAGTGAATGGCTCATGTAAAAATGTGGAACAATCCGACGGCAGCCGATGTGGCACGCAAATCGATGCAGCAAGGTGTCGAGACACAATGTTGAAATTGTACCTGGTGAGAGTGAGAAATGATCTCAAGTGTCATCACGAGCTCGAAAAACTAAATCTGGCGATATAAAAAGTGTCAAAGACGGAGAACGGTCGAGGTGGCACGCAAACCGAAGCGACGGGGGGCGTTTTGGAAAAAATACCCAAAAAATTTGGGGGTGAGAGCGAGAAATGATCTCAAGCATCATCACGGGCTCGGAAAACTAAATCCGATGTTATAAATTATATCAAAAAAGGAGAGCAGATGAAGTGGCACGTAAACCAAGATGACTAGTGGTGTCTAGAAAAATGCTCAAAAAATGATGCAGAAAAAATAAGAAAATGAGTCGACCATCATGACGGTCTCGTCGTGCTGATTCCAGTGGTGGAAACGGTTCGAAAAATGGACTCCGTATGGGTTCAGAATGGCCAAAACAAGAAAAAGTCAACAGACTATAAATAGTAAGTGGGTCAAACATGACAAGTGTCATTTGGACTTGTTGACTTTGACTAGAGATTAGAGTGGACCAAAGCGTAGTTGGTGTTTCTGGATGATCCGACCGACCGTTTTTAGATCTGGGAGTTGCAGGTATTCCGATAAACTCATACTTGCATTTTTTATTAGGTTCGGGGGGGGAGTGGGTCCCAGGGGGGTCCTGTACGGTCCACGTGGGTGTGGACCGCGGGTTTCTGAGGTGGAACCACGGTCTAGGACCATGGGTTCTGGGTCTGAACATGCAGTCGGGGACCATGAGTTAATGTGTCTAAACACGTGGTCTTGGACCGCGAGTTCTGAGGCTGAACTCGTTGTTCAGGACCGCGAGTTCGCTCCAATAGTCGCTGTCCCGGACCTCGACTGTAGCCCTGATAGCCGCAGTCTGAGACCACGGCAAGGATCCCTAAAGCTGCGATCTGGATCGAGCTTTAGGGTTATCCCCGGGGGGGGGAAAAGGGTTATTTCTTTGACATGGGTCTAATGACTGTGCATTATGTGATTGACAGGATGTCGGTAGTGCTGTGGCGAGAGGGGCAGGTCCCGGACGACATAGTGGATGTCATCCGGAGGAATCGGCATGTGCAGTCTACTTTGGGGTTGTGCGGGCTATTGAAGTTCGAAGAGGTGCCCATGATGCGTTCAACAAGGCTACTGCTGAATAGGTTAGTGAGATTTTGGGATCTTGACATACATGCATTTAGGGTGCAGGTAGAGAGGGTGTATCTCACCCTCGCAGATGTATATTTCTTGACGGGGTTGCCCTATCTGGGTACGATGGCTGATACGTAGCCACGAGTGTCCGCAGACGTGGACATGGAGGATATGTTGGAGCGGTACTGCGATCCTGAGGCTATAGTGCATAGGAATGCACTCCGGATTGTGGATCTGTGGGAGCCATCAGTACAATCGATTGCGGCATGCGTGGTTCAGGTTTTAGGGTCCCAGTCGCCTGAGTGGGTGTGAGGGGGCCAGATGCAACTAGTGGAGCGGGTGTTGGGTGGCATATACTATGCCTGGGGCCAGATGTTCCTCACCAGTGTTCAGCGGCAGCTGACCTCGGTGAAGGAATCTAGAAAAGGATTTTGCTATGGATCTTTTCTGTGTGCCTTCTTCATGGAGCGGGTACCTACATTGCGGCCGCGGGTGCCGGTCAGGGTAGGAGGACTGAGGGAGCCGCGCATGGTGCGGTGGGGAGAGATTATGCACCGATGGGGTGGTGGTGAGGTTGGGAGATACTTTACCCAAGAGCTCTACCTATAGTGGTTGTAGATGCCACTGACGCTAAATGATTATCGATATAGAGAGATGGACTATACGGGAGATCCAGAGGTTCCACGGCCTCCAGGGAAGGTGTGGGGACCAGATGGTATGTATTGATTTACGTGATTGTTGTTGATGTCAGGTTTTGTGTATGATAGGTTTGATATATTTCTATGCTAGTACTAACTGATGTATGATTTGCAGATGTGGGACCGAGACCACCACCGGGACACATAGACCACCGGGGTCATGTAGCGATACCAGCCCTGCCAGGCCGAGGGGAGGTGCGTCGATGGGACGCTGAGAGGACTCTGGAGTCCGTACGGGTGTTTCTCAATCATTTTATAGTTGGAGTGACTGATGATGGGTGGGGGGACTTGGATCAGTAGGTGATTCAGGACTATCTTGGGGCGCCACGGGATTTTCGATCGATCGCGATCCGGGTGGCCATTTTAGCAGAGAGGGGTCGGGCACATGATCTGGAAGGGGATGAGGAGATGCCAGAGGAGGAGCGGGGTGAGGACTCAGAAGCTGTCGATGCAGGAAGGGATGGAGGGTATGACTCTCAGTAGGGAGCACAGGGGACTCCCCTCTGATGTGTATGGACACTCGGGGTTTTTTATAGCTTACAGCTTGTATTCTATGAGGCTTGTCGATGTATATACATTTTTTGTATAGCTGAGTGATGAGGTACTCAGGACATGTGTAGAACATTGATGTTTATTTTTTGATATATATATGCACATGGATGCATCTTTTGCAATTATGATGTAGTGTACGCACATGGATGCGCTTGGGGTTTGTGATATGTTTGTACTGCATGTGGATGCAAGTAGTGTAGGATGATGGGCACGTGGATGCCCCTTGTGTATTTTATTGTATGTATTGCACATGGATGCAACATTATGTATGTAGGATAGGCACGTGGATGCCCCTGTATGGTAATGTGTTTATGTTATTGCACATGGATGCAAATATTTATGTGATGATAGGCACGTAGATGCCCCTTGGTGTAAATGCAATCTTTTTGGGTTTTTATATATTTTTTGATGAGATGATATGGGATGATGGTGCATGATGGATGATTTACATGGTGTGATTGATATGCCAATCTAGGATGTTGTTAGCCATTTGATCTGCGACACTATTCTGATCTCTTGGGACATGGGTGAATGTTATGGATTCAAATTATCGGCTGAGGTGTTTTGTGCGCAGGAATTTTCTAAAGAGGCAGGGATCACGCACCTGGTCGAAGTTGTTGAGCTGGGAGACAAGTAGCTGGGAGTCGAGGAACACATGAAAGTGACATATGCCCATCTAAAGGGAAGCAGTCAGGAGACCGATCACAACATCATACTCCGCTTAGTTATTGGTAGCAGCGCCTATACACATTCCGTCAAGGTGAATCAACTCATGTGAAGGGGAATATAAGACCCATGCTGGAGAAGCCAGGTTTGGAGACCAGCGGCTTGCTCCATTAGCGAAGCCAATGTAATGAGGTGGAAGATGGTCCATCTATGATCATGCAAAAAGGATGAATGTAAGGTTGCGTTAAAAAAGGTGAAAAACAAAGAGAAAGCAAACTATACAATATGGACCAATGGGGCCGCGGGTTTGTTTAAGGATAAAAGCGTTTAAGATACAACCCATTATGGGGGTTGCGCAAAGGGTGACCTTCTGAGTTATTTAAAATGTATGCCTCATTGTCAAGGAAGGTCTGCATGATGTAAGGGCCATGCCACATGGATTCAAACTTTCCTTTACTGATTTTGTCATTGGCTTGGTCATAGACGAGAACAAGGTCTCCTTCACGGAAAGTGCATGGGTGAACATGCTTGTCGTAACCAACTTTGGAGTGGTTCTTGGTGGCTTCAATGGTTTGGAGGGTGGCACGACGGTCTTCGTCAGCTTGCTCTAGTGATAGCAGACATTGCTCGAGTGGGGAGGTGTCTGGGAGAAGCTTGACGACGATGTGTAAGGCAGGTATCTAACACTCGATGGAGAGGATAGACTTTACACCGTGAACTAAATGAAACGGGGTAAAACCGATGGCAATCTTGGTTGATGTACGGTAAGCCGATAACACGGGAAAAAGAATGTGATGCCAGTTGGACTTATGCCGGTCAACCGTGTGTTGGAGGATGGTTTTTAAAAAAAAATTAATGGCCCCTACTTGGTCCTTCCCTTGGGGGTAGTAAGCAGAGGAATACTGATGTTCGAACTTCAGTAGGATGGATCACTCGCGCCAAATGGAATCTTCAAAATGTGAACCATGGTCTGAGACCAACTATTTGGGGACCCAGAATCGTGTGATAACATGATTAAAAAAGAAACGGGCAGCAATGTCAACTTTACAATTGAAGGTGGGCATGGCTTCAGCCCATTTGGTGAAGTAGTCGACGGCGACAATGATGTACTTATGGCCATTAGCGGATGAGGGTTTACATTCGATGAAGTTGATGGGCCATTTACAAAAGGGACCAACGGTGACGACTGGGTGTAACGGAGCGGGTGGTGTCCGAGTCTTAGGGGAAAAAAGTTGGCAATTATGGCAATGTTTAACTACTGTGATGCAGTCGATAAAGAGTGTGGGCCAGAAGTATCCAGTGTGGATGACCTTTTGGGCAGTGGCCATTCCAGAGAAATGTTTGTTGCAGGAACTGCTATGATAGTCATTGAGGACTTGTTCGGCTTCCTTGTGTGTAAGACAACGGCGGAGAATTGTTTCAACCCCTCGCCGGTAAAGCAAATTGCCCAAGAGGAGATATCGAGAGTCCTAGTAACGGATACGATGGAATCCATCATGATTTATGTTGGGTCGAAACTTCTGCGTGCAAAGGTATAGCAAAATATCACCGTACCATGGGTCATCAGATGAGATGATGAACAAGTAATTGTCGGGTAACTCATCAGATATTTTTGGGGACGGCAAAAGGGATGGGAGATCAGTGATGAGCTGGGAAAGCGCGAGGGCTTTAGTGCTCTTAGGGGTTGTTAAAGTGAGGTCATATTCTTGGAGGATAATTACCCATTTAGCAACGCGACCTTGCAGGAGGCACGAGTTCAAGAGATAGACCATGGGGTTGGAGTCGGCGACAACTGTGGTATGACTGAGTAAAATGTAATGTCGCAATTTTTGGACGGAAAATACCACATCAAGGGCTAGTCTTTCCTCATACGGGTAACGTAGGGGTGTTCCAGACAAGCTCTGGCTGATGTAATAAATGACATGCTCCTGGCGAGCAGCATCTTCTTGAACAAGGACTCTAAACACGGCATGATCGGATGCCGAGACGTAAAGGATAAAGTCTTGAGAGAAATCCAGAGGGGAGATCAGAGGGGCTTGCGTGAGAGCTTTCTTAAGGGCTTCGAATGCAGCTTGCGCTTGGTCATCCCAAACAAAGGGTATGTGGGTATGAAACGGGTGTAAGAAACCATGAACGGTGGTGGCGTAATCAGGAACGAAGCATCGAATAAAATTAGATTTTCCCTGCAGACTCTGGAGTTGCCAGAGCGTGCGAGGAGCGGGAAGGTCTATGATGGCTTGGAATTTCAGGGGATTAAGAGCAATTCCTTTATGGAAAACAATGAAACCCAACAACCAGCCTACCGAAATGCAAAAGATACACTTGAGTGGGTTCAAGCGGATTTGATATTTGCGACAACGCAGAAAGACTTGCCGGAGGTCGTTAAGGTGGTTTGATCATTTCCGGGAACATGCTGTAAGATCGTCGAGATAAACTAACAGGATATGAACCAAGTTGTGAAAACAGTAGGTCATCGCCCGCTGGAAGGTGGCACCAGCATTTTTGAGGCTGAAAGGCATGACGCGATAGGAAAAGGTGCCCCATGGGGTAGTAAAGGCAGTCTTGTATTGATCTTCCTTGCGGATCTAATTCTGGTTGTATCCAGAAAAATCGTCCATGAAAGATAGGACTTCATGCCCCACACACGCATCGATGAGTTGGTCAATAAATGGCGTGGGGAAGTTGTCTTTGGGACAGGCTCGGTTTAAATCGCGAAATTCAGTACATACTCTGATGGTGCCCTGTTTCTTGTTAACAGGGACGAGGTTAGAAACCCAAGTGGTATATGCAATAGGATAAATGAATCCTGCTTTGCGAAGTTTCTCAATCTCTTCTTTAACATCGGGGATCTTTGAGGGATGAATGGGGCACTATTTCTGACGAACGGGGGGTACATCTGGCCATGTGTCAATGTGGTGTTCTATAATAGCGGGGTCGAGACTAGGCATTTTGGTATAGGACCAGGCAAAGACATCACGGAACTCTTGGAAAAGTTTTTTGTACTCTTTGATCTCATACTCACTGCAGGAGGCTCCTAATGTAATGATTTCAAGAGCACCAGGTGGGTCAGAGATATTGATGTGGATGATGAGTGAGATGTTGGCCATGTTACCTTCCTCAAAGGCATCAGGAGCGGGAATGGGATCCTTAAACCAGTCGACTTTGGTGGGGAGGAAATCTTTGGACTCAACCGCAAATTGGGTGGCTGTGGTGGAGGAGGACTCTTCTGGGAGGAAGTAGGAACGATGGTGCATGTCTTCCCAGGGGTAATCCGGGGCAGTGAGAGCCTCTAGAATCTCCTCATCATTGCGGAAAATTTGAGTTGTCAAATTGGTTGATGAGGGAGTGGTAGTAGAAGAGATCATATAGATGGTATTAATCTCGCTGGATGAGAAGGATACTGGGGGGTGGATCTCCTCAATTGTGGGGGGCGCCATCTCAAGGTCCAAATTATTCATCTCATAGAGAGCTGCTCTGTAATCTGGGAAATCAGGACAGTGATGTGAGTAATGGCTATAAGTACCGCATATTGCACAAGGGTGGTTGGTACATAGTGATTTATCACGAGGCTTGGACAACCGGGATGTTGGGGTCGTTGTCAAGCATTTGCATGTGCTCTTGTAATGCAGGTAATTATGGACATTGATGGGTAGGATGGACTAACTCATCACACAACAAGCATTTAGGAGGAGCACGAAACACGAGGGGGTTTTTAATTGTTTTGGTCGGGGGTACAACAGTGTATGGTTGTGGGCCTCTTCCCCTAGTGTTCTTGACAATGGGGGGTGGATTGGTGGATGAGGAAGGAGTAGTGACACCGGGGGGTGGTTGAATAGTAGTGGCGATGGGTTGCACCAGTTGTAGGAAAACATTTGGTGTTGGTGGGGGAACGGGAGGCGAAATATACCATAGGGGTAGTCCTAAGGTTAACCCGGGGAGGCTGAGAGTATCCATAACCGAGGCTCTTACTACTCCCGAGGGATGGAATAGGAATTGGATTGTGTGGATGGTTGTAACACCAATATGACTAGGTACCAATGGTGGTTTGGGTAACAAGGGTGGTTGATTGTTGGGTGTTTGTGCATTGTGGGAAAGGGTACATAGGTCAGATATTTCGGTCACTGGTGACGGGGGTGGAATGGATTGGAATGTTGAGGTCATCGACATATCTGAGTAAACTCCGGGTCCCACGGAGGAAACCAACGAGGTAGATGCACCACAAACAGGTTGTTCAACCATGGGGAGAACATTTTTAGGTGCAGCGGGGGCATTGGGATCGTAATAGGTGAGTTGATCGACCTTGACCACACCTCCATCATGGGGGGACCTCATGGTACGAAAAATGGATGAGGCAACTGCCCGCATGGCATACATGTAATTGCGGCTAAGTAAGAGGTTATAATCAAGTTAGGCGTTGATGACCTCTATGTCAATGAGCACTGGTTTACCAGCCAACTGGACGGGGACATTAGCTAAGAGACCTTGGGGTTGAGATGAACGGCCACCATAGGCTCGCAACGCAGTGGTGGACTGCTGGAGAGTAGGGGATCCCAACTTATTCCAAACGAATGTGGACATAATGCATGTAGAGGCACCTTCATCGATAATGCACCGATGGATGACAAGATTCCAAACGGATACAGAAACTTGGAACGCTAAAGTGGAAGGCAGGCGTGGTTCGGATTGGTCCAAATCGAAGGCCATCAGTTTTGAATCATTTGGTTCAATAGCACCAATGGCGGAGAGCAAAGTCTTGCGCTGTGAAGGACAGTTTTTTAAGACCTCTAACGCAGACATGGCTGCGAGGAACTGGGCTAAGTCGTCTACAATGTTGTAATTAGACACAGCGCGAGAATTAGGATTATTGTTGATGCGACGAAGTGGGAAGCGAGGTGCTTTGGAGGTGCCATCTAGTGGAACCAGAGGGATATGTAACGACTCATCAATGGGATGAGCATTAGTGGTTTTGTCGGTGGGAGGGGCTTCAGGGGTGGAGCCATATTGGTTCCGACGGGTTTGAAGGTTGACATCGGTGGATGACATCATTAATAAGTGATGAGTACCTGAGTCTAACATGGATTGATCAGGAGCGGCATAAGTGATTTGCTGTTTTGGTGGCGTGTTTCCTTGAGGGGGAGCCAACGACTGAGTGTTCACTATGCCTTGGGTCGATAAAGGGTTTTGCAGTACCAAGGGTTGATTCTGAGGTGGTGGGGGGTTGGGCGGCTCCTAAGGAGCTGCGTTCCCTTGGCGATGGGCATCATCAGTCTAGAGTTGCCGAGCTCGCTCCAAATGTGAGAAATAATGTGTGTAGTGGCCATAGACCCCGCAAATAGAACAAGGATGGTTTGTTCACAAATTAGGATTTTTGGCCTGCTTGGGCGGCCGATCAATGTTCTGGTTGGTAGGTGTCGCGTTATTGTTGTTTGGGGGATTGGGAGGTTAACCGCCTTGGTCTGTAGGGGAGTTGTTCCCATGGTTATGGCCTTTGCTGCGGTTTTACTGGCCCTATTGGCGCTGGTTATTTTGGTTTTGCTGTGGATTCTGTTGGGCATACATTTGCCCTTGGGCAGCAGGTGGGTTCTGGGGTTGTGTAGGTGCAGGAGTAAGCTGCGGTGGATAATAAGTAGGTGGAGGCGGCGCAGGTGCTGAACCTTGTGGGGGTTGTTGATATGCTTATGCAACAAGTTGTGGGTTTGACGTAGGTGTTTCCTGTGGCAATAATAAGCAGGGGGGCTTGAGAGGGTATAGGAGCTTGCGCGGCCTGCGAGTGGTAATATGGCTGAGGTGCGACTGGTGGGTCATAAGTAGGGGCGGCATGGACAAAGAACTGAGGTGGACACGAGGGTCCGTGGGAATGAGGGTGATGTGCCATTGGAGCATACGAATTGGTTGCTCTGGACTGAGATGTATCCCGCAAAAGGTCGGGGCCATGGCTAGGACATGCTATGGAAAAGGGTTGGTTATGTGAGGCTATACGGCCAATGATGCTATCTGCGGCATGGGATGCCCCCGGTGCATCGTGTCGGGAGGAATCGCCGTGGGGGGTTCTAGGGATGATGGAATATAGGTAACCGGACTGGGCATAAATAAGGTCAAATTGCTGGGCTTTGAGGATGGCCTCTTCTTAGGACTGGGGTCGTTCGGATGACACATCCTTGGCAATGACAGGAAGGAGAGATTTTAGAAACCAATCTAAGAAGATACGGTCGTCTAACTTGATTTTGCAGAGGCTGCGGTGTCGATGCCACTCATGAATGTGGTCAGTGATGTGGGTAGCCGTGTTTTGTCTGCAAGACAGTAGGATCTCAACTCCTGCGTCATAGCGAACAGGTAACTAAAATAACTACAGGAAAGTCAAGGCAAGGGAAGTAAAAGTGGCATGGGTCCCATGGGGCTGCTCGATGTACCACTTAGCTGCAGAGCCAATGAGGGTGTGCTGTAATAGACGGAGGCAGATAGAGTCATCTGCTATGGAGTTGGAGGAACACCATAGATGGAAGGACATAATATGGTTCTGGGGGTCTTCACCTGCCTTGCCCTCAAACTTAGGGATGTCAGAGGGGAGTTTGGTGGGCATGTGAGGCCACTCAGGGTCGTGTCTGATGGGATCCTTAGTCAGTCTGGCAAGGTCAGGAAGGTTGAGACTAGCCATGAATGGAAAACTAGTAGAAGGATGTGACATACTAGTTATTGTGAACATGTTAGGGCCAATGCCCCCGAGTGGAGGGGTTGGGTTTGGGATGTTGCCCTCAGGTGGAGGAACGAAAGTGGTATGGGACGGTCTTGCACCGCCAAGGGTAGTGTGAGTCACTGATGGAGTTGGGATAGGTATTCTAGCTACTGGAATGGGTACAGTGATCAGAATGGTAGATGTGGGCCCCATCGAGGGCATACCCAAAGCAGGTGTGGTAGCTGGTGTGGTGGTGGATGTTCCACCAATGGTCCCTACAAAGAAAGGGTTGGAATTCATGCCAGCCATGGGGCTGGTTGGTGCAGTGTAAGTAGGGTTCTCGGACTCTGCCTCAGAATTAGAGGTAAAATAAGGGGCGTCTAGATCGGGTGACGGAGTTCTATGCCGTTGACGAGTGGAGTCAAGTGACAAAGCTCAAGATCTATGATGAGTGGTATCAAGTGATGAAGATATACGTTTATGACAAGTGATGTCAAATGAACCGTGCTGCAGGGGATCGACCCGGAGGCACCGAGAATGTCTCAGCGACTCAATGGTGATAGATGGTGTCAAGTGTCTGGGGTTGTGTTGAGTGAAAAACAGCTCAAAAACCCTCATGCAACCAAGTGTGCAGAAGGAGAGCGCAAAAAATATGGCACTCAGTCCAACAACCAACTCAAAACACTTACTGTAATAGCTGTGCTACAATAAGCGAAGTATCAACAGAAATGGTCAAAATACCAACAATCAGCAGGTTTCCTAAAAAATAAAAAACGGTGGACTCACTAGACCAAAGGGAGGTAAGGGAGCATGCAAACACCTAGCCAAATAGTATTCTGACTCAACTAGACATATCCTTTGCAAGGTGATGAAATCCAAGTCAGACAATATGGATAGTAGAGCCAAGTGGCTAAAGATATCCCCCTACCGGGAGGGACACCGGGTATTCAATCCTAGAAGAAAGGCAACTAAGATACCCCGTTCATGACACGTCCAGAAAAAGTGAATCTGTAGTTTGGTTCTATCGCTGCTATATCCCCATATGGGTGATACACCGAGAACTACGAAAGGTATCCTTCGGTGACTGAATGGATTGCGGTATTCCACTCAGGCCTTCGGAACCAGTCTGGCTACTTCAACCCTCCTAGGGGAGAGGCCCTCTGATAAACTGGTTGTGACCGTGCTAAAAAATACTAGGGGATTTTGGTTACCTAATGGACAACAACTATGTCTCAAGTGTAAGCAACCGAGGGGTGTTATTTGGATGCCTATCCCCCCAATCCTACCTAACTACAAGATTCTTATGTATTCCCCAAGTGGGGTTAGAATGTTGGTTTTGTTAAGTAGTATTTTAGGGCTCACTTGAATTAGGTGACAGAGTGTGTGAGTGTGAGATGATGAACCCAAGTAAAAGTGCCACGGGGTGGGCAACTTTCTAACTAAAAATAACAATGCAGAAATTAAACTTTGAAATGCAAAATTTCCTCTTTTCAATTAAAATGCTGAAATTTAAAAAATTCTGTAAATGGAACAGAAATAATACTGCAGAAAAAGGTTGTAGGGAAGTATGGATGCAGATAGAACATGTGGCTATGCAGGTGCAGAAAATATTGCAGCAAAGTACTGGGTTCAAACAGGGAAAAAGTGCAGAAAACAGATCGTGGGTCTGTGGCGAGACTGTGCGGTCGGCCTGCGGGAAACAGGTCGACAGACACGGGCAGATCGCGGGAAAATGGATGAAAGTCGTAGGCAGACCGTGGGAAAAAGGCCGAAAGTCGCAGGTGGATAGCAGGAAAATGGCTGAAAGCCGCAGGCAGACCACGGGAAAAAGGCCGAAAGTCGCAAGCGGATAGGAGGAAAATGGCTGACAGCCGCAGGTGGACTTCGGGAAAAAGGCCAAAAGTCACAGGCGGATAGCAGGAAAATGGTTGAACAACCGCAGTCGGATCACAGGAAACAGGCTGAGAGCCGTGGTCATATCGCAGGAAACAGACTGAAAACCGCCGGGAAATCGCGGGAAATATTCTGAGTGCCGCGGTCGGATCACAGGTAACAGTCTGAAATTCGCGGTCGGGTCGCAACTACGGGGATAAAAGACACAGTTTACGGCAGCAAACTCGACTGCCGAAACGGACATCCAAAAGGAAAAAAAATAGAAAAATATTGCAGAAAATTAAAAACGTTTAAAACTATAACCAGAAATACAAAGGAACACTAGGGGAGTCGCCAAAACTGTAGCTAGGTTTTTCTGTGATGAACCTGAAATAATTAATTAATGCAAATACACGAGATATCAGAAATAATAGAACTCAGAATCACTTTTATATTGATCACGGGCCACTTCGAGGGGGCAACCTCCTTTGAGCAAGCTCAATACAATTAACTTCCCAGTTCCTTCATAGGCCTCAACACACACTTATATACTAAGTCTAGGCGTCAATACCATGGGTCAATACTATGTGTCAATACAAACCATGGGCTAATTCTAGGCACCAATACTATGAGTCAAAACCATGGGACATATAATACTATGGGACAACTTACAAAGCATATGCGTCCAATACTATGGGTCAATACTATGGGCTAATATAAACTATGGATCAACAAATACTACGGGACTACTTACAAATCATATGCATCCAACAACAATATACTAACAAAGTAAAGACATGGGTTCCTCACATCCCCTCTCCCTTAGAAAAAGTTTTGTCCTCAAAGCTTTAGATGTGAAAATTGATGCAGAATTTGAAGGAGTGGGTCCCATGTAGCATCCTCTGGTTGCATTCCAAGCCACTGGCGCCTTTGGAGTTTCAGGAAGGATTGCATGGAAGGCTGTAGACGAAGAAGAACCATATCAACGATGTGAAAAGTGCGCTCAGAATGGTGTTGATCGGCTTGTTGTTTCAGTAGAATTCTTGCCATGTGAAAATTGTCCTGCAGAATGAGAAGAAGCTGATCATAGTTTTGAAGAATTGAGTCAATTTCCTGAACTGGGGAGCTGCTGAAGGTGTATGGAAGAAGAATTGGTGATGCCTGTCCAGAGACTGCTTCATATGGTGTCCTTTGAGATGTGGTACTACACCACTAGAGTGCTTCTAGGAAATCCATAGAAATAGTTGTCCAAATTTGTGGAGGGATGGGCAAGGGTTCGAGCAGTCCCGAAAGGAGCATCGTTTCACCCTTGTTGACCTAGAAAGTATCACAATCAACCACCATCCGTTTAATTGTCCTTTTGAGTCCCTGCTAAAAGAAGTTACATTGTTCCTGGTCATACATTTTGAGGAACCCAGAGTGCCCTATTGATGAAGAAGCATGGAGTTCATAGAAGAGATAGCGCCATTGAACAGATTGCAACCAATTTGGAACAAGCGGAGAAATAGCTGTAAGAGAAACTGGGTCATCAAATGTACGAGGAGGAGCATCTTCCACCATATTGTCCTTACCCTTCTGGTAAGTGGTTGCATAGTCATAACCCATGAGTTGGATAACCCATTTCAGGTGTGGTAGGGAGGAGACCCGTTGTTCCAGGAAAGTTTCCAGACTCTGAAGATCAGTCTTGATGCAGAAATAATTCCCCAATAGGGGTGGCTACCACTTCTGTACTGTATGCAAAATAGTCATCATTTCCTACTGAGAGGTAGATGCGGCTAAATTCTTACTGGAAAGGTCTCTTGAAGGCAACAAGCTCATTGGTTCGGCAAAGACACCTGCATAGCTATCCAGGGAAGTAGTGGAGACTGTTGATGGGTGCATCTAAATGGAATGGAGCTGAGCGATGACACCATGTGAATTCTTCTTAAGTATTTTGTCCAGGCGATGTGAACTGATGATACAGAGAGACCCTGGTTGTAAGCCCATAAATTTGTGTTGTGCCCCATTGACTGAAAACTGCATCCAAAGTTCAACGAAATCCCATAAGATGGGGCCAAGTGTGCATAACCATTGAATGCCCAAAACCACATCACATCTTCCTAAGGACAAGGAAAACATGTGAGAGCACAGGTTATAATCTTCCATAGAGATACACACATTGTGACACTTCCCCTTGCAAGGCAAGGTGCCCCCATTGGCAACCATGACTTCAAAGTTGGAGCAAGGATGGACAAAACAATCAGCTTGTTTGGCAATCCGAGGATCAATGAAGTTATGAGTGCTACCAGAATCAATGAGTATGGTAAGAGGGAGCTTCTTGAAGTATCCCCTGACTAGCATTGTTTGTGGGGTGGTGACGTTGGTTACAATATGGAGAGAGATATCGGGTGGGTCATCCTGAGATGGGGTGTCAACAAGCGGGTGTTGAATGTCGACCTAATCATCTACTGTATCTGGAGCTTCTTCATTAGGTTCTAAGGCAGGCGGAGAATCCAAATCCAAGAGATAGAGATTTTGTTGAACACATCTATGTCCCCGGGTGAATTTCTCATCACAATTATAACAAAGCCCTTTTTCTCGACATGCCTGCATCTCTGTTTCAGACAAATGCTTGATAGGAGTTAGTTGAGGAGCAAGCGTGATGGGAGGTCGTTGGGAACCCATACTTCTGAAAGGAACAAAGGTGGGTTTGGAGCGTTTTTGAGCTGCGATCTTGTCCTCTGCCAACTTAGCCAACCCTAAGACTTCCATCATTGTGTTGGGAAAAAACATTTTGACCTCTGAGCGGATTTCATCCTTGAAACCACTGATAAAACAACTCCTGTAGAATTCATCAAACAATCCTTCTGTGTGATTGGCTAGTTTCTCAAATTTTGTCTGATACTCTCTCACTGTACCCATTTGGTGAAGTTTAGTGAGTGCTCCTGTGAAGTCATCAAAAGCACTAGGACCAAATCATGACAAAAGTAGTTGGCAAAAATTTGTCTAGTTTGGCTCGGGATGAGCTTTGATGTACCAACGGTACCATTGAAGGGCTTCCTGTTCCAAATGAAAAGATGCAAGTGGAACTTTCTGGACATCAAAAGTATTATGCAGACTGAAATATTGTTCTACTTGGTATATCCATCCAGTCGGATCAGTACCATTGAAGCGAGGAAAATCAAGCTTCGGCCCACGAAAATTGCTGGAAGAAGAGAACCCAGTGGTTGCAAAAGATTTTGGCTGTCAGTTATTGTTCATGGCTAAATGCTGAAGATGGAGGCTGAGAAATTTTTCATCCAGATCTTGGAGTTTGGTTTGGATGGCTGCAAGTGTTTCTTCCATGGTGTTGGCTCCTGTGCGAGTGACAACCATAACCAGTAATTTTTATTTTTATTTTTTTGGGTGGCGGGTGGGGGGAATGGATAGAAAAACACAAACACAAGCTTATTTAGTAAGGGGAAATTTGGATTTGGGAAAAACTCGGAGGGGTAATTGGGGTTTGACTAGTTTTTCAACACTTTCTAAGGGACAGGGAAGCAAAACAAATGGGGATTTCAGAAGTGGGAACTCTATGGTAAAATTTGAACGCAATTGGGTGAAAATTGAAGAAGTTATGGCAAACCCTAAAAATAGACAAATGTGAGATTTTTGGTCTTGGGAAGTGGAATTTGGGATAGGGTCTTCAGGAATGAAATATGCATAATGGGATTTCAGGGATGTCAGTGAAGTTTCAGGGAAAACAGAGTTGAAACAAGGGAGATATGGCCGAAAAACAGTTTTTTTTTTTTTTCCAAAAATGGATCAGCAACAGCGGCGCGGAAGGGATAAAAAACGGTTGGATCTGAGACGACGAATGGATCTGGAACGACTTTCAGAATAGATCTGAAACGGATGGATCTGGAGCGGAAGTGATCGGCAACAGTTTAACTGAAAATAGATATGGACCCCAGGTATGTACGGCTTCCTAACAGTTCAGGTGTTTCACTCGGCCACCAATGTTGTCTGACGTCTTGCGTATTGGGGCAGTGCCCCTCACTCCATGGCTCAGGTAAAACTGATAACCGCTTTGCCACAAATGACAGTTCTTGGTTTACCTCACGGGTGGGAACTAGTCAATCAGGTAGGGGTCGTTGACCTTTTCGCTGGCAGGTCCTCTCAATGGGCCAGCTACTTTGGGGTTCCTGTGGTACTCCTCACAATGAGTTTTAGGGATTATTCCCAAGTACTTCCCACAGTTAAGTGGATAGGGATTATTCCCAAATCCGAAGCTGCAATAGATGCGAAAAAAAAAATTGGCAGAAATTCCACCCAACGAGCCCAAGAAAGTGCTCTGATACCAGATGTGATGAACCTGCAATAATTAATTAATGCAAATACACGAGATATCAGAAATAATAGAACTCAGAATCACTTTTATATTGATCACGGGCCACTTCGAGGGGGCAACCTCATTTGAGCAAGCTCAATACAATTAACTTCCCAGTGCCTTCATAGGCCTCAACACACACTTATATACTAAGTCTAGGTGTCAATACCATGGGTCAATACTATGTGTCAATACAAACCATGGGCTAAGTCTAGGCGCCAATACTATGAGTCAAAACCATGGGACATATAATACTATGGGACGACTTACAAAGCACATGCGTCCAATACTATGGGTCAATACTATGGGCTAATATAAACTATGGATCAACAAATACTACGGGACGACTTACAAAGCATATGCGTCCAACAACAATATAATAACAAAGTAAAGACATGGGTTCCTAAAATTTTCACCCTAGCTTGTGCAAATGAGTACCTACTAAGGAGAAGGGACTCCCTAGTAGTAGTTCAGAAAAATGGTGAAATATGACAGTATAGTAAAATAAAATTAGACTAACAATATGAAATTTAATCTAGCATGAGCATTAACATAAATAACAAAACATGAAAAATATGGTGAAGATCTCTCTTTTTGTATTAAGAATTAACTCATATGTAGAGGTTGGTGGAGCCTTTGCAGCAGTCCAAGAGGGTTGCTTCCAAGCTCCAGTGTTGTTCCTTCTCCTTCTTCCAAAAATGTTTTGGAAATGGGGCCAAAAAGGTTCTCAAGAATTAGCTCCAAATGGAGAGCTAGGGTTTCAATGGAATTTTTAGCAGCGTAAGGATAGGGATGATTGTGGATGAAAAATGGGGAGCCTCCATCACCTATTTATAGGTTTTTAGTGGTGGAGTGCTGACCCATGGTTTTGGGCACCATATGGTTTAGGTCAGCTGTATAGGGTTTTTGCTTTCTTTTTTCCCTCTTTTTCCTCTTTTTTGTATTTTTTATTCCCTTTTTAGAGGGTTTTTGCTATTTTTGGAGGAATTTACATTATTTTGGGGGGAAAAAGGGGGGGTTGGCCTTTTGGAGGCTTTTTAATGGGTTTTTAAGGTTTTGGAGGCAAATATGGTAGGAAATATGGACAAATGAGTCATGTAATGAGGGAGATGAGGTAGTGAGCACTTTTTGGGTGTTAACAATATTTGTTGTGCATTTTTAATGTCATGTTAAACAATGACCTTTGATAATGGAGCATGGTTATATTTTTTGATAAAAATGAAAAATATTTTGTGTTGACAAAATTCTGCAGTTTAGTTAGCTAGCTTGAAAATAGAAAATATAGATACTTATATAAATCCAAAATTAGATCTATGATAAAAATGCCATCCTTCAAAGAACATGTTTTGAAGGTTTTGAAAGTATATATTCTAAAAAACACTTATAGAAATAGACCTAATTTGCATAACATAGACAAATGAATAATTAGCAGAAAACACACTTACTATTAGCTTCTAACTATAAGGGGTTGTTTGGTTTGTTTGTGTTCCTTGATGGTCCATATCAATTCCATCCTTTCTTCTTCTCTACACCGATTTAAATCCCATAGATTTCAGTGTTGGATTAGAAGCTATAGGATGTGTTAAAAAAATAGGATCGCAAAAATATAACATCAAATAAGATGCAGAAATAAAACACATAAAAAAATAGAATACAGACACCAATATATGTGGTTCGCCCAATATGGGATACATCCATGGATAAACTTATAGTCCTTTTATTAATACAACAAATGAAGGGATACAACCTGGAGCACATCCGCTGCAACTTCCTCTTCACTCTCTCACAATCTCTCTCACAATCACAAAGATATTTTCAATACTACAACACATAGCCATATTACAATGCCTTACTTTTAAAGAGGGATTACCATGATAAAATACCATAGGATCCCCAATACCATGGGCTTATAAATCACCCATTATTGACCAAGTCATGACTATGAAATTACAACATTTTACAAGGCATTGTTTCAGAAATTTTCGCTACGAGGGAATTTCCCCCGAACCCATGCCTAGAGGGGTCTCCCAAAATGTAGTCACCACCCCCCCTTGACCCCCCATTGTGAATATAGTGGGGGGAAAATCCCCTCCACACCCACCCATCATGGGATGGAATGCAAACACGACTAAAACACAACCTTTGAATTTGGAAGATCAGGATCCATAACCAACAATCTCCCACTTGGAGACTGATCAAAACAAATCCACTTCTACTGCATATGTGGACTATGCTCCAAGCTTGGAAATTGCAAATTTCTCATCTTCACCTTAATTCTTAAAGGCAAACTGAAACTGAGAAGGTACTCAGTTTCTCTCTAGTTACCACCCTTGTCAACATGTCTGTAGAATTCTGGCTAGTAGGTACCTTTTCCAACTTCAATGGTTCATATTCTAGAACATATCATATGAAATGGTAATTGACTTGTATATGTTTAGTATTAGAATGGAAGGATAATTTTTTTCCAATATGAATTGCACTATGGATGTCACTGTACAACCTGTTATTCTCTTGTTTCTTACCCAATTCCTCCATGAACCTCTATATCCAAATCATCTCTTTACTAGCCTCTATAATAGCAACATAGAGCCTGCTTCTATTGTTGAAGGTGCAAAAAAAATTTGCAATTTTGAAATCCAACTTACTGCTATTAAACCTATAGTAAAGACATACCTTGTGCTGCTCATCCTGCTATCTTTATCACCTTCCATATCTGCATGAACATATCCCTATAGAATAGTGTTTGAACCTCCAAAACATAATTCATGAGTAGTAGTACCTCTCAAATACCTGAGAATCCACTTTACTGCCTTCCAATGTTCTTTAATTGGATTGTTCATATACCTGCTCACAACTCCCACTGCATGTGCAATATCTAGTCTTATGCACACCATGGCACACATCAATCCACCAACTATTGATGAATAGGTAACCTTGAACATGTATTCTATTTCCTCTTGTGTATTCGAACACATATCCTTACTTAGTTTGAATTGACTGGCAAAAGGAGTACTAACTGGTTTTGCATCCTGCATTCTAAACCTCTCCAACACTTTTTCTATGTACTCACCCAGAGACAATGTCAAATTGTGAATTTTCTTCTCTCTTGTTATTCTCATACCAAGGATTTGCTTTGCAGCACCCAAATCCTTCATCACAAATGAATTAGCTATTTTTTTTTAGCACATGTATATCCTACATGTTAGACCCTATAACAAGTGGGTCATCCACACAATAAAAAGATAATATATGTTTCATTATGTAGCTTCTTGAAATAAACACAGTGGTCAGAATGACATCTACTATAACCTTGTTATGTCATAAACCTATCAAATTTTAAATATAACTGACTTGGAGCTTGTTTCAGGCCATGCAAGTTCTTCTTCATCCTACATACTAAATTATCCTTCCCTTTGACCTCATACCCCTATGGCTACTGCATATAAATCTCTTCCTCCAAATCCCCACGGAGAAAGGTTTTTTCACATCTAATTGTTCAAGATGCAAATATTATACCACCACTAGACTTAAAATAGTCCTAATTGAAGTCATTTTAACAACAGGAGAAATTATTTCATCAAATATATACATTTATTTAGTGTAAACCCATTTACAACAAGTTTAGTCTTGTACCGCTTCTTGCCTCCATATTCTTCCTTCAACCAGTAAAACCATTTATTTTGAAATTATCTCTTACCTGCAGGAAACTGAACCAAATCCCAAGTCTGGTTTCTTACCAATGAGTTCGTCTCCTCATTCATGCCTTGCTTCCACTTATTTCTAGGTTCCACTTGCATTGCTTCTTCATAACATTTCGGTTCACCATAATCAGTCATCAATAAATAATATAGTGAAGAAGATTATCATTTAGGGCATCTACTTAAAATGGTAGATCTTCTAACACTTGCAAAAGGTTTGAAGCACCCATTATTGTTCTTGATTTTTTGGCACCTTTGGAACTTCATTTTCTTTGTTTTCACCAAGCACTGTGTACTATGTGTTTTCCTTTTCCTGTTTCTTTCCCTGCAACTTGTCTTTATACATGGACTTTTCATTGAATACCACATCTCTACTAATAATGATTTTGTTATTTTCATAATACGATAAGCGATAACCAAAATAATCAACCCCCTATCCAATAAAGGTACATTTTCTTGGATTTAACCTCAAGCTTTGCTCTATTTTCTTTATCACTATGGACAAATGCTTCACAACCAAAATTTCTTAGAAATTAGTAGTTTACCTTTTTACCTATCCATGCCTCCTATGGAATCCTACCATCCAAAGTGTTTGATGGCCCTCTATTTTTTAAGTAAACAACAATATCTATACCATCATCCCAAAACTGTAAGGAAAACCTTGCAGCAATCGCATACACCTTGCACGCTCCATGATTGTTATGTTCATCCTTTCTGACACACTATTTTCTTGTGGTGTTCTTTGAATAGTCCTCTCTCTGCGAATCCCATGGTATGAACAGTAACTATCAAACTTCTTGCCGCAATATGCACCTCCATTATCATATCTGAGACACTATAACCTTTTTCATGTCTCATTATCAACCAAAGCTTTACATATCTTAAAAGTAGCAAAAACATCATATTTTTGCCAAATGCAATAAACCCAAGTTTTTCTAGTTGCATCATCAATAAAATTAACATAATAAAGAGAGCCACCAAAATATTGTACCTGAGTCGGTCCCCATGCATCTATATGCACAAGCTCTAACTTTTCACCCTCCTTTTAGTTCTCAACTCTAAGAAATTTGATTCTCTTTTGTTTTCCATAAACACGGTTCTCACATAATTCCAAACTTACTTGCTTTAGATCTGGAAGAAGCTTCCTAAATCCTTGAGTGGAGAATTTGCATCCCCTTCTCACTCATGTGGCCAAGCCTATGATGCCACAATGTTCTATCTATTTTTGTGGAAGCTACAAAGATAAGAGAATTAGTATTACGAGGACATAAATGCAACACACCTATCTTATGTCTTTTTTCCATCACCATCGATCCTTTAATGATCTTTCACCATGTTTCTCAAAACGTAGATAAAAAATCACCATCTCCCAATTGTCAAATGGATATCAGATTTCTTTCCAGAACAAGAATATGCCTTACATCTTTCAGTGTTAGAAAAACAGGATCGCAGAGCAATAACAATAAACAAGATGGAAATATAAATCACATAAACACAATACAAGAGCAACACCAATATACATGGTTCACCCAATTTGGGATATGTCCACGAATAAATTGCCAGTCCTTTTATTATTATATCATCCAACAAATGAAGGGATACAACCTGCAACACATCCACTGCAACTTCTTCTTCACTCTCTCACAATATCTCTTACAATCACGGATATCTTTACAATACTACAAGAAATTACACAACTCTATTACAATGTATTCCTTTTAAAGGGGAATTACCATGGAAAAATACCACAGGCTACCCAATACCATGGGCCTGTAAACTATTGGCCAACAAAAGAACCCAAAAATTTATTGCAGGGTCTTTTCCCCTGAACCCCCTTTATCAAGGGCACTTCCACCGTTTCCCTCATCTAGGGGGGATGGTCCCCCCCTAACCCTTGTGTGGGGTCAATTCCCCCCACACCTCTCTGCTGGAGTGAGTGTACATTCCACCTACACATCATATAAAAATGGGGTACAAACACGGCTGAAACAACAACATCCCTAAATCAAGAAGATCAGGCTCCACGACTAACAATCTCCCACTTGGATATTGATCATAGCAAATCCATTGCTACTGCACTTGCTGGATTATGCTTTGAACCTTGGACCTGGAAAATTTCTCATCTTCACCTTCATGCTTGAAGGCCAACTAAAACCAAGCAGGGAATCAGTTTCTCTCTGGTTACTACCTTTGTCAACATGTCTGCATAATTCTGTCTAGTGTGTATATTTTCCAGCTTCAACAGTTAATCTTCTAGAACAGACCATATGAAATGGTACTTGAGTTGTATATGTTTAGTTTCAGAATGGAAGGATGATTTCTTTGCAATATTAATGACACTATGGTTGTCACTGTTCAACCTTCTATTATCTCGCTTCTTACCCAATTCCTCCATGAAACTCTGTAACAAAATCATATATTTACTAGCCTCTGTAGCAGTAACATACTCTGCTTCATAGGTTCTCCATGGAGTAGTGAATGCAGTCTTATACTGATTCTCTTTATGAATTTGAATCTGATTGTAGCTAGAGAAACCATCCATGAAGGATAGGATCTCATGGCCCACACATGCATCGACGAGTTGATCGATGAAAGGTGTAGGAAAGTTGTCTTTGGGACAGGCTAAATTTAGATCACAAAAATTAGTATAGACACGAATGGTGCCCTATTTTTTGTTAACTAGAACTGTATTGGACACTCATGTGGTGTAAGAAATGGGGTAAATGAACCCATCTTGACGTAATTTTTCAATTTTGGCCTTCACTACTGGTATTTTAGAGGAGTGAATGGGCCGCTTTTTTTGGCAGACAGGTGAGATGTCAGGCCAAGTATCAATATGGTGCTTAACAATGGCAGGGTCGAGACTAGGAATTCAGTATATGAGTAAGAAAAAATATCACACAACTCTTGGAAGAGTTTCTTATAGGAAAGTACTTCGTCGGGAATACACAAGGCACCTAACATAATGTTTTCAACTATAATGGGTTTGACTGAAATATCGACTTGGATGGTGGGAGATATATTAGCCATGTTACCTTCTTCGAAGGCATCTAGAGCTGGAATGGGGTTCTTGAACCAGTCCACTTGGTCTTGGATGAAGTATTTTGACTTGACCGAAAGTTGGTCGGTCATGACAGGAGTGGACTCCTAGGAAATGAAATAGGCTCTATGATGCATGTCATCCAAAGGGAAGTCCGGTTTGGTTAGTGCTTCGAGGATTTATTCGTCACTTCGAAAATATTGTGTGGAAATATTGAAGGAGTTAGAGATAGGACTCGAGGGAATGGATGGTTCACCACTTGTGGAAATCAGATAAATAGTGTTAACCTCCGCCGAGGAGGAGGATTTAGGTGGCTGAATCTCCTCAATGATAGTAATGGATGGGTCTAAAGAAGGTTGGATTATTTCATGAAGCACCAACCTATACTATGGTAAGTTGGGATAGTGGTGGGATCAATGGCCGTAAACGGTGCATATGGCGTAGGAATGATTGGTGCGCTATGGTTTGTTACGTGGTGGAGGGGTGGTTGGTAATTCAAAAACTGGTATATTAGGGTCATCCTCCACTTTCTTCATATGATTTTGAAGTTTTCGAAAGTGTGGATAATTGTGGGTTACATGACCCAAAACATCGCATAAGGAACACTTGGGAGGTGCGCATGCTGGAAGAGGGGGGTGCACAACTTTAGTCGCATTTGAAACAGTATGATTTTGTGTGGATTTTCCCCCCATCATTCTTGGAATTTTGAGGGATGGTGTTTGAGGAAGATGTTTCTGACACACCAGGTGGATGATTGGCGGTGGTGATCGGTTGGACCGGTTGAAGAAGGACTTGTGGTGTCAAAGTGGGATTAGGGGCAAGTAAATACCATACGGGAAGTCCTAATGTCAATCCTGGGATATTTAGTGTTTCCATGAAGGGAATACTTACTACCCCCAATGGTGGAAACAAGAAAGGAATCGTGTGGATCGGTGTTTCCCCCACATGGCTAGGTACCAATGGCAGTTGATACTGAGGTGGCGGTTAAGGTGACCATGAAGTGGTGGGATGATAGGTAGTGGCTGATTTACTTGATGAAATGGTGCACAATTATGAGATATCAATGGCCAGAGGAGAAGGATATATGGAATGAAATGTGGAGACCATTAAAGCCTTTGAATAAATTCCAGGTCCCATAGGGGAGATCAAATGGGTAGACGCACCAAATACAAGTTTTTCAACCATGGGGAGTACATTCTATGGTGCAGCGGGTGCATTAGGGTCATAGTGAGTGACCTATTCGATTTTGAAAACCCATCCCTCATGAGGGGAAATCATAAGCTAGAATACATATGAGACAACAACCTTGATGGCATACATGTAGCTTCGTCCTAGGATCAGGTTGTAGTCAAGTTGTGCATTGATGACTTCAATGTCAATAAGGATATTTTTGCGAGCTAATTGAAATGGAACATTGGCAAGAAGGCCTTGTAGCTGAGCTAACCGGCCATCGTAAGCTCTTAGGGAGGTCGTGGATGGATGTAGGGGATGGGATCCGAGTTTCTGCCACATGAATGTAGACATGACGCATGTATAGGCACCCTCATCAATAATGCATCGATGGATAACGAAGTTGTGGATCGAAACGGAGATATGAAACGCTAGGGTTGAAGGCATTACAGGGTTCATATTGGTCTAAGTTGAATTCCATCATTCATGAGTCAAAAGGGTCTATCGCACCTATGGAAGACAAGAGTATTTTATGTTTTGATGGGTAGTTCTTTAAAAATTCTAAGGTTGACATAGCAGCGGGGTATTGAGATAAGTCATCCATGATATTGTAGTTGGGGGAAGCATGAGCATTGGGGTTGTTATTGATGCAACGCATAGAAAATATAGGAGCTTTGGGGGGGGCCTCTAGTGGTGGTGGGGGTAGACATAATGACTGATCTATGGGAATAGTGTTAGTATCCTTGTTCACAGGAATGGTATCAGTGGTTGAACCATACTGGTTACGATGCATCTGAAGGTTGATATCAGACGAGGACATCATTAAAAGATGGTGAGTTCTTGATTCAGTGGGTTGATTAATAGGAGCATTGTAAGTAAAATTCTATTGTGGTGCAGCATCCCCTTGAGGGGGAGCCAAAGGTTGGGTGGCCACTACCTCTTACGTGGGTAGGGGGTTCTACAACACCAGAGGTAGAGTGTTGGGTTGTAGTGGGTTTGGTGGTGCTAGAGGTCCAGCATGTCCTTGACGTTGGGCGTCCTCACTCCAAATTTGCAAGCTCTCTCTAGATGGGAAAAATTGTGTGTGTAATGTCCATAGACCCCGCAAATAGAACATGTATGGTTCGTATGTAAGTTAGAATTTTTACCTTGGTGAGGTGGTCGATCAGGATTTTGGTTAGTCGTCGTGGCACCATTATTATCAGGGGGGTTCAATGGTGGACCGCCTCCAATGGGACGTTGTTTATTACCTTGATTACGTCTCCGTCCCCTATTATGTTTTCCTTATTGGTTCTATTGGGTAGGTTTGTTCGGCAGTTGGTTATGTTGGGAATAAACTTTCCCTTGGGGAATGGGAGGATTTTACAGTTGGGTGGGTGTCAGCGCTGCTGACAATGGATAATAAGTAGGAGGAGCTTGAGGTTGTGCAGGCGCGGGTGTATCCAGTGGAGGATAGTAAGCGGTTGGTGCGGCAGGGGGGTGTATGTTGGCGGGGTATGAACATAGCTGGAATAACTGCAAGAAATTCAAAGAAAGGGGAGAAAAATTTGAGTTTATCCCATGGGGATGGTCAATATACCACTTGGTTGCAATTCCACTGAGTGTCTATTGTAAAAGGCGTAAGCGGATCAAGTCATCCACTATGGAGTTGGAAGAACACCATAAGTGGAAGGACATGATATGGTTTTGGAGGTCCTCACCACCCTTCCCTTCAAACTTTGGGATGTCCAAAGGGAGTTTGGTAGGAATGGGAGGCCATGTAGGTTCATGTCGGATCAGATCGGATAGGTTGAGACTGTCCATGAATGAAAAACTAGCAGGAGGATGTGACATTCAAAGGGGCATGCGTTCTAGCCATGGAAGTGATCATGGGGCCACCTCCTCCAAGTGGTAGTGCAATGGCATGAGTCATGATTGGGATCTAGGGACTGCCCATAAGGGGCGGAGGGATCTGAAAAGAAGGGTCGGTGCCCCCAAGGGTACCACTAGTAACCAAAGGGGCAGTATTCGGAATAGATCCACTACTGATGGGTATAGAGGTAGTATCTGTAATGCTAGGCATAGGTCCGGTATATGGAATAGTATGAATGGATGCCAAAGAGGTAGTGGGGCCAGTGGTAGATCCACTGCCGACAATGTCGTCGTAAAACGGGTTGAGTTTCATGCCAATGATGGGGCTAGACGGATTTGTTTATATGGGTGAATCTAACTCAGAATCGGAAGTGAAATAAGGGGCATCGGGATGAATATACAGCGATGAAAATGTGTGTCTCAAGGGAGTGTCACTAGTGGGGTCTAATGGACTGTACTGTGGGGATTTCCCCCATAGGTGATGAGAGTGTCTCAATGAATCAATGGTGACAAGTGTAAAAGTGATAAATGGTTGTGGTAGATAAAAACGCTCAAAACTCCTAGTGCAACCGTGAGTACAAAAGGAGAGCTCACCAAAATACCACACTCGGGCCTAAAACAAGCTCAAAAACACCTACTACAACTGCGTGCTACAGCAGGTGGAGCAGCGATAAAATGGTCAAAATACCAACAAGAAGCACTCCTATAAATATAAAGACTCACTAACCTATGGGGTATATGGAAGTTCACTCAAATCGTATCCTCTACAGGGTGATGAAATACGCAGTCAAGAAATACGAAGTGGAGAACCAAATTGCTAAAGGATATCCCTCTAACGAGATGGATTCTGGGTAAAATATTCCTAAAAGAATGGAAACTGAGCTACCCCGTTCATGGCACATCTGGAAATGTGTCCCGCAGCTTCAGTTCTTTGACTGTCATGCACCTGGTATGGGGGGCAGCATGCACGAAGAGAACAATGAGTTGGTTTCCTTCAGTACGAAGTGGAGAGTAGTATTCCACTTAGACTTTTGGAACCAATCTTGTCACTTGCCCTCCTAAGGGAGAGGTCCTCTGACAAATTGACGTCAAACGTAGCAATAAATAATAGGGGATTTTAGCTCCCTAAAGGAAAACAACTATGTTTCAAATGTGTATGACAAAGGGGGTGTTATTTTGATGCCTAACCTTAATGTCCTACCTAGCTACAAAGTTGTTTTTGGGTCCCCAAGTGGGGTTAGTGTGTGTTCAATTAAGCCAATTTTAATCTCACTTGAATTATGGGGGTTGTTTCACGGACAATCTACCGAGAGTGGACTCAAGGCCTCATCTCCCTGGCTTAACGTAAGTCTAGAACAAATAAGATAGAACATAAAATACTTTCCTAGATTGTAAAGAAATACAATTGTAAGAGTAGATCCTTTACCTTAGATTTGTAGATCCCTTTCTCCTTTGTTGATCCAATGCTCCAGCGCTACCAGATTGCAAGTAGCTAAACCCTATTGAACATGTAACAGACCACGAGAAGTGAAAGCATATATCTCATATGATAGATCTAAGCTAACAGTTAAGGAGGAAAACTCTAAACATCATCAAGAGACAACATTTATGGAAAGAAATTATATTAACTGTATTGAAGAGTGGAGAAGTACAATAGAAAAGAGGATTACAACCATTGCCTTAACGCTGCAAGCTCCTTCCGACAAGCCATGCCAAATCTCCTAGAGAGAAGTGGATGTTCCCCAAGCTAGAGTATTAGATCTATTGAGCTTGATTTCACCAGCATTAGAATACCATAGACTTGCTCCCTTAGAATGGGAGTGAGCTTCACTTAAATAGGACTAAGTGGATAGGATATGGATAGGATAGGTTGAGATATGATAGGAGAGACTTAAGGGATTTTTCCAAGGTGTTAGGAATCGAGTGCCAACTCTCCCAAGAGGTCAAGGATAGGGTCCCAAGTCAGCAAGCTTCGATAAGGAGCTCAAAGAAGCTATTTTTTCCATCTAACTGACCTCGTCGAACCCTGTAATGGAGAAAGGTGCGACGTTGTATGCTGCATGAGTGCAACCTGCGATGACCTCTCAAAACCTAGTACAAATGGGTACAAATCTTTCTATGTCAATCACTCAATCAAGGTAACTCCAGGGGTGTATACACTGAATCTCATGATGGGAAGATTTTAGGTGTAATAGAATGCCCCCCAAAGCATGAAGTTGTTTAAAAGATAGATAAGTGAAGTGATTTGATAGAATAAATGGCAATGGACTTGTTGGATGAAGGACGTTCTTGCAGTACAATTGACTCTGAACTGACAATCTCTTATGATGCACAACATGGTTGCCGACCAATACAATGCAGATCCATGGTAGTAATGATCGACTGAACACAATGATGGCTACTAGACACAAGCGCAGATCCATGATGAGATGGTAACACAGCCACGACCAATACAAATGTGGATCCGTGTAATATAACTCAATACAAACTCCATCACAACCCGGGTAAAACATGACTCCCCAGGGTCATCAAGTTGAACCCGCAATGATACAAATATATCCATGTGATTAAAAATGTCTTGACGTCGAACATGGTAGAAACCACTTGATTACCAGTCATTGATGTATACCATTAACAAGTACGGGGAAAATCACCATTAATGTCAATGATTCCCAAGGTATCACAATACATATCACCAAGCATGAATAATTGAGTTGAAGTCGAATGCAAGATGAAATATTTCAATCAAGAGTCAATAATGTAAACTCATGTTGAAAGCGAGGTAACCTGCCATTGAGGCATGTAGGGCCAAGGTACTTGGTTGGTTTCTAGATTCAATCCTTGGATGATGAGTTGATGTCGACAAGGATGAATCCGTCGAAGGAGGGCCATGATGAATCCCCCATCAATCGACACGAAACAGGACAAAAGATGTGTAGAGTAGATCAGACGGTACAGTAACATGTAAGACTGACTCGGAGTAGACCAACATGATTGAAGGTGTACTGACTGCAAATAAATGAATAGTGAAAGTATTCTTGAACACGGGCATGGAATGACTTGGAAGTATTGACATGACGAGTATGACACAAATTCCTAATGCAACTGATGATGGAAGCTTTCTTTGAATGACTCAAAGGAGTAATAAGATTCAGGAAGTAAGCGAAACTCGAGGACAAACAGATGATCCAAGTGCTGAATGCAAATGCAGCTGAGTGCCATGTTCAAGAATGACTAGGTACTGCCACTAATAAAGGTGTAATACAAAATCTTTCCTTTTTCCCCATCACGAACGATGAGTGCCTCATGTGTTTTTTACGAGCTTGATGAGGGTAACTAGATGCTCGGTATAGTTCAACTCATAGATGAGTCCAATCCCAAATATTTTTCGAACCTGGGATAGGAGGGGTTCGTCCCATGGCAGGCCCTTCAATGTAAGAGTTTAACGAGTCCATAGAAGGTAAACTTGGTCATCATTTCATGTTTAGAGAGTCTGAAAAGAACTAAAGAAGACTCCAATGGTCCTTTTTCATAAAGTTAGCCTCATCGCCCGAAAAAGGGTAAAACAATGTGGGAGAGGACTCTTCCAGTCATGATTGGCTGGAGTATACCTTTTTTGTAAGTAGTGCTCCCTGGTCTGAAAAAGGGGTAAACTATCACTAGGAAGACAACCATTCAAATACTTTAACAAGCGTGAACGTGACAAGTTTGCTTGGAAATCTTTTCATTTTTCAAGAGCCTAAAAAGAGCTTAAAGGTAGACTCCATGAACAACTTTGTCATGGTTGATGACCGAGTACGACAAAAGGAAAAAGTAAACTCACATAGTTCCCTTTTTGTAAATAGTCTAGCAAGGCCGGATAAATTGATAAACCTATACTCGTTAGACACACCTTTTTAACTCAAATTTTTAATGAGCACGAGAATGGTATCAAAAGCACTCAGAATCTTTTTCATATTTGAACCAGAGCATGAAAAAGTAAAAAGTAAGCTCAAACCACTTTTCATGTTTTAACCAGAGCACAAAAAAAGTGAAAAGTAAGCTCAAACCACTTTTCATGTTTTAACCAAAGCACGAAAAAAGGTGAAAAGTAAGCTCAAATACCATCTTACTATTTTTAACGAGCTTGAAGATAAGTTGTAAGAATGCTGATGATGTCTGCTTCATTTTTTAACGAGCTTGTAATAGAAAATGAACTATGCTCGAGATAATTTTCATGGTTTAATGAGCTTGAAACCTAAAAAGGGAAAGTATGCTAAAAAATGTTCCCAATGGTGAACTTTTTCCCAACATGGCATCCAGAGGTTGGTGTGTGCCCCCAGCATGATTGCCAGAAGGAACTGACTTAGCTCAAACATGATGTGGAGAGGCGATCGAGTTGACTTCAACGTAACTTCTAAAGGTTGAATACATGCCCCCCAAGCTTCATTTCATTCGCCTAAGGCATAAGCGGATGAAAAGAAGGTTCAGGTACTAAGTCTACGAAAAGACTCAACTCAAAGGGAGAGGATACGTTTAATTTTTTAATGAGCTTAACACGGGAATAGAACTCTGCTCAAAAACACCTGTTTCATTGTTTAAAGAGCTTGACACAGAAAGGGAACTATACTCAAATTACTAGTTTCATTTTTTAACAAGCTTGAAGCCAAAGGTAAACTTTGCTCAAGGTTAAGGCCCATTGACGGGTTCCTTCCCAACATGATGCCCAGAGGTTGGTAAATTCCCCCAGCATGATTGCTAGCAGCTTAACATGGTGGTGTTCATTCAACATGATTGTTGACAGTACGACATATGGCATGCCCCCCAAGCTTCATTTCATCTGAAAATGTTGCTTGCTAACCCGACTACCAACTTGGCTACTAATATGAAAATGTTCACCAAGGGGAGGAAAACGAGAATCATATGAAATGAAGGTTCAAGTTCTAACTCTAGCGAGATCCTCGAACCGATGGGAGGGAGATCTATTTCATTTTTACATAAGCTTGAAATAGACAATAACTATGCTTGACGGGGGCCATCTTATTTTTTAATGAGCTTGAAATGGAATAAAACTATGCTCGAGTGGATGGTTTCATTTTTATGCAAGCTTGAAACCAAAGGTAAACTATTCTAGAGTGGTCGATTTCATTTTTTAACGAGCTTGAAACATAACATAAACCGTGATCGTATCCCCCATCCTCAGGGGGAAGAAACTACTAAAACATGTGGGACATTTAGGGAAGTCTGATGACTAGGAGTCATATGATGAGTGGGTGTCACGAAGGAAAGCTTATCAATGGTCACAATCTTCCCATCGTAGGGAAAATACATCACTCGAAAGAGTGTGGACACAATAAATTTCATAGCATAGACATAATCACGTCCAAGGAGTAGATTGAAATTTAAAGGACCTTGGAAAACCATGACATCAACATAAACAATCTTACCTCTCAATGTGACAGGTAACTGCAGGAGAATCCCTAAAGGTCCGGTAGGCCTTCTATTAAAATCCAAAATTTGGTCAGTTACTGTCACAAGCTGAGGGGAACCTATAGCTTTCCAAGCAGTTGAGGATAAAATACTAACAGAAGCTCCCTCATCAACTATCGTACGAAATATTTCTTTATCGGAAACTCCTAAAAATATTTGAAAAGGAATACTCGAAGGAAGACGAGATTCTGTTAGACCATTCCAATCAAAGGAAATGACCTCAATACTTGGGGGGGTCTTGTAGGAATGGACAGGGTTTCCCCTTTCCTAGGAAATTATGAACTGACTAGGAAAAAATCAGTGATTTCCAAATCACTCTCACTTGGAAGATAAGAACGAGATGAAGATTGTGTCATGGTAACTGCTTCAATCTATACTTTCTCTAATGAAAGAGCGGGATTGAGTGGAGATGATATCAACTCGATCAGTTCACTTTCAGAAGGAAGAGCCAGATCGATTACATATGAAACTGAATCGATCACTTAGTCAACCAGTGGGGGGTCGAGAGATAACTTACTATCTCTTTTTGGAAGCACCTGTTGAGAACTAGTAATATCTTCCAACCACCGTGAAGCTTCATCCATGCTTGGACAAAGGTAAGTACGATGCATGCCCTTGCATAGCCAGCAAGGGTTTGCAGCTCTACCCTTTCAACCCTTCACCAATGGGTCATTGTTCGAGGGAGTATCATCAACATGATGGTCAAAGGTTGACGATACAAGTGGTTTGGGGTTTTTAGAACACACTTCTAACACACAGGAAAGACCGAGACAATCCTTGAGAAGGTGATCACCCTTGCAAAGTTTGCAAGAGAACTTGGGCTTACGAGGTGTTCTCATAGAATGAGTGCTATCAGAGGCAGATGGTAGATGCTTGGTCTCTTTCTTACCCGCCTTCTTTATCTTCCTTTTCTTCTTCTTCTTCTCACACACCTTCTTACTAACATCAAAGTTTTCAGTAGGAGAGTTGGTTTCAAGAATCCTAAGGGTGTCTCCCGATATACGCAAGGTACGTGGGAGCTCAAATCCGTAGTGGTGTTTTCTAATTCACAACCATTCGACAAGAGACCTTCCTATATACTACCAAGTACGTGATACACCCTTTGATATGTGCCAAGTACTAAAGGTGACTTGGTGGGTACGTGAAGGAGCTCGATATACCGATAAGTACGTGGAAGACTACAATACCCCCGGGATACAGTGCTATCAAATAATGACAGTTGCCACGCTTAAGGACGTCGGAACACATCTCTAACTTACACATAGTTACTAAATGATTTTAACCTAAGCTAGTGTTAATTTTATCTTGTACGGTTAGGTCGATACATGAAGTGAGTACATAAATGTAAACATAATGCAATCCTCAACTACATGATAATGCACATTTTCCTTTCCTTTTCAATGAAAACTACTTAAGGTAAGGAGAGATTTTTCTTTCTTTCAAACCAAAAGTACTTAAGTAGTAGCGAAAAGAAGAATTCCTTCCTAGAGTGCAATAACTCTAACTTTCTGCAATAATCGGCTAAAAAGCGCTAAGAAAACGAAAGATGCAACTAATCTTAACAATGTATAAGACAAAATAATGAAGCACTTTCAATTTTCACATGCATGTATCAAAAATGGAATTTGGTAGCTAAATGCTTTTCATATCTATATACAGAAAGTGAGAGAATATCTACAACACTCTAATCATTCATAAATTCCCAAAGAAAAATGGCAAGCACCCAAACAACTCAAGGCACTCAAGAAAGGCTCAAAATCTACCAAATGCAATAATTATAACTCATTTCCTATCTTTCTACATTTGAAAAAGACACATCTAAGCTACGGTAAGAAAGATTCCATAAACGTTTCCAATCAAATGCAAGACAAATATAAGCACTTAACAATCTTATCTAACTCAAATGCACACAAATCTGAAACAAATATTTCTTCTTCTTATGAATGTGAGACCAAGAATTTCAAATGATCAAATTAAAGCAAGAAGAACACTTATGTTTTCCAATTTCATGAATATAGCAAAAAAGTGACAAAATCAAGCTTCTCTTTGAACTAAAGTGGAGACAAAGAATCAATCTTTTTAAACAATCATTAGATAGGATGTAAAGGAAATAAGATGCACAACCCAAGAAAGAGAGGCTCAAAAATACATGGATATCCCACACTCTTCAAGTCTTTAAAACAATCCAACCACGCCAAACCAAAAATGATCTCAAAACCTTGAGATGGGTCAAAACGACTAAAGGATGCACAATTCATGCCCCCCCCCCCCCCCGCCATGAGGGGGAATTTTTTTTCAATAATAGAACCCATTTCGCTTAAAAATGCAAGCAAAAGAGTAGCTTTTACTCAAAGGGCCAAACATGAATCCAAATCTCAAAAGACCCAAAAACCAATACAAACAAGCCAAACAAAACACTGCTGGGCAAAAGGGTCTCTGCCTAGAAGGTATAGTGCAGAGGATTCTGCACAAAAACCAAACTCACAATAGAACTGGAGAGGGCATGCCTGTATGGAAAAAAATGGCAGATCGACGCACCATGTGCTTATACACAGTGCGACATCGCAGTTCACCTATACGGGAAGTGTGACGATGTCGCAGTAGACCAATGGAAGGTCTACGGCGACAGACTAATAGGAAAAGAACAGAGATCAAAAAACACACAGTGTCACTCTGGGTACACTGACCAGGTGTGACAGGCGAGATCTGAGTTACAAAATGAACCAATTCTCCAACTAATCAGCAATAAATAGGTCTGCAAATGAGATGTGCAAACTCAAAGGAAGCTAACCAGACTCTTCAAAGTGAAAATCTGATGGTGAAATCCACTCAAGAAGTAAATGACAAATAAAAGGCTCGTGTCAAGAAATCAACTGAAAATGACTCTCAGATTGACAACTACAGAACAAGATGTAATCCCCAGTATGGCCAACAAATTTGTTTCGTGGACAATCTACCAAGAGCAGACTCAAGGCCTGATCTTCCTAGCTTAACGTAAGTCTAGAACAAATAAGACAGAACATAAAATACTTTCCTAGATCGTATAGAAATACAAATGTAAGAGTAGATCGTTTACCTTAGATTTGTAGATCCCTTTCTCCTTCATTGATTCAATGCTCCAGCGCTGCCAGATTGGAGGTAGCTAAGCCCTGTTGAACATGTAACAGACCACGAGAATTGAAAGCATATATCTCATATGATAGATCTAAGCTAACACTTAAAGAGGAAAAATCTAAACATCATCAAGGAGACAACATTTATGGAAAGCAATTATATTAATTGTATTAAAGAGTGGAGAAGTACAATAGAAAAGAGGATTACAACCATTGCCTTAATGTTGCAAGCTCCTTTCGACAAGCCATGCCAAATCTCCTAGAGAGAAGTGGATGTTCCCCAAGCTAGAGTATTAGATCTATTGAGCTTGATTTCACCAGCATAAGAGTACCATAGACTTCCTCCCTTAGAATGGGAGTGAGCTTCACTTAAATAGGACTAAGTGGATTGGATATGGATAGGATAGGTTGAGATATGATAGGAGAGACTTAAGGGATTTTTCCAAGGTGTTAGGAATCGAGTGCCAACTCTCCCAAGAGGGGGATAGGGTCCCAAGTCTGCAAGCTTCGAGAAGGAGCTTGAAGAAGCTATTTTTTCCATCTAACTGACCTCGTCGCACCCTATAATGGAGCAAGGTGCGACGTCGCATGTTGCATGAGTGCAACCTACGACGATCTCTCAAAACCTAGTACAAATGGGTACAAATCCTTCCAGGTCAATCACTCAATCAAGGTAACTCCTGGGGTGTATACACTGAATCTCATGATGGGAAGATTTTAGGCGTAACAGGAGTTTGTGGGTGCACAAGTGGTGTAAACAAGCCAAGATACATTGATAGTAAATGATGAAATAAATAACTAAAATGGAAAAGTACTAACTACTATCACATGTATGAATTAAATAAACTCATTGAAATATAATGAAAGATATAGAAATGCAGTAAGGATGCATGCAAACTGGAATGTCTCAAATGCTATAGCAAGCAAATAGTAGAAAAGTACCAATAGAAATGGGTGCAAGTATATAGGATATTGTAAGTGCAGCTAAGGTGAATAAAAGAGTCAAAAATGGGTGTAGGAGGCGTTTATTGAAGGAAACTTTGTGCTATGGGCATTGCAGAATGCAGAATAATCATGCCAGAAAAGAAAGCCAAAACTCAGAAAATAGGGTGCGGGTCAGGGCAGGAAAGATGCGACCAAGGTGTTCGTATCAGGCAAAAAGTCACACTCGGAGCACGAGTTACAAGCTAAGAAGAGTGCTTGGAGCACGGGTTTGAGGTTGGAATCCGCGCTCAGGGAGAGAGTTGCAGGACAAAATTCACGCTCGGGGCGTGTGTTATAGGCCGAAATTCATGCTTGGGACGCAGGTTGCAGGCCGAAAGTCGTACTCGAGAGCACAGAAAAAACACCGGAAGTCGCAGGTCGGATTGTGAAAATGAAAAAAATAATGGATACTGTGATGGAAAGGGCCATATCTGCAAATGTGGGGAACAAGGATAGGACAGAAAAATAAAATGCAAACAAAACAAGAAATACAAGACTAAAAATAACTATTGATCTAAACAAACCAAATATCGATGGTAATTGACCTAGTTGGAGTCGCCAAAAAACTGTAGCTAGTGTTTTCACACCAACTAGTGCAAAAGCGAGCCTACTAAGGGTTATGGAACCCTTAGTAGAAGCTTGCGAATGAATAACGTGTGAGTGAAAATAAAAGTAGAAAAAAAAATAATCTAAATGATTACTGCAGCAATATAACCAATAAATAGGAACCCATGAATCAAATGTTGATTTTGTATTATGTTGTAAAAGTGGATTTACAATAGATAGTTAACTCAAATGGTGAGTAGATGGGGCCCTCATAGTCGTACAAAGAGTGGTGATCTGGGTCTCCAAGGTTCCTTGATCTTCTCCAAATGCTCTAATGGTGGCCGAAACTCAACCAGGAAGTGGAAACGAAAGCTCAAAGGGAAGTTGGGGTTTCAATGGAAATTTTGGCAACATAAGGATAGGGAAGAGTGAATGTGTTCTTGTATATTGGGGGGCCTCCACCACCTTTTTTATAGTAATTTTGGATGGTAGTGTAATTTACCATGGTATTGGGAAACCACTAGTATTGGACAGTGGTATTTGATGGTTTCCCTCGTTTTTCTTTTATTTTGACTATCTCCCCTTTTACTTTTATTTTTATTTTTTATTTTTTTGGGGGATTTTGACCCTTTTTGGGAGATTTTGGCCCTTTTGGGGGGGGATTTTCATTAATTGATGAGGGAACTAATGATTTTTTTTCCCATTTGGTTACCAACTTAGGGATTTTTGGGCTTTGGAGGCCAAAAATGTAGGAAAAAGGGACAAATGGTTATGTGACTAAGCGAATGAGCTAGGTGAACAATTTTATTTTTTTAATAGCAGATTTGAAATCCAATTTATTGTTATTCCACCTATAGTAAGTACATATCCTGTGGTGCTCCTCCTGCTATCTTTATCACCTCCCATATCTACATCAAAAAAATGTATGAACCTCCAAAACATAATGCATTAGTAGTAGTACCTCTCAAATACTTAAGAGTCCACTGTATTG
Source organism: Larix kaempferi (assembly GCA_027924585.1). Classification (NCBI taxonomy): domain Eukaryota; kingdom Viridiplantae; phylum Streptophyta; class Pinopsida; order Pinales; family Pinaceae; genus Larix; species Larix kaempferi. The sequence goes on along the minus strand of BSBM01000259.1, from coordinate 8,291,488 downwards.
CCTTCCAATGTTCTTTATCTGGATTGTTCATATACCTGCTCACAACTCCCACTACATGTACAATATATGGTCTTATACACACCATGGCATACATCAAGCTACTAGTTGCTGATGAATAGGAAACACTAGACATGTAATCTATATCTTCCTGTGTTTTGGGACACATCTCCTTACTTAGTTTGAAATAGATGGACAAAGGTGTACTAACTGGTTTTTCATTCTGCATTCTAAACCTCTCCAACACCTTTTCTATGTGCTCACCCAAAGAAAATGTTAATTTGTGATTTTTCCTATCTCTTGTTATTTTCATACCAAGGATTTTCTCTTCAACATCCAAATCCTTCATCGAAAATGAATCGGGTAACTTCCTTTTGAGCACATTTATATCTTGTATGTTAGACCCTGCAACAAGCATGTCATCCACATACAATAACAAGATAATATATCTTCCATTATCTAGCCTCTTGAAATGAATACAGTGGTCAGAATGACATCTACTATAAACTTGTTCTGTCATAAACCTGTCAAATTTTCAAATACCACTTCCTTGTAGCTTACTTCAAGCCATACAATCTCTTCTTCAACCTGCATACTAAATTCTCCTTCCCTTTGACCTCATACCCATGTGGTTGCTGCATATAAATCTCTTCCTCCAAATCGCCATGGAGAAATGATGTTTTTACATCTAATTGTTCAAGATGAAAATATTCTACCACCACTAGACTTAAAATAGCTCTAATTGAAGTCACTTTAACAACAAGATAAAATATTTCATCAAAATATATACCTTTATTATATGCAAACCCCTTTACAAAAAATTTGGCTTTGTACTGCTTCTTGCCTCCTTCTTCTTCCTTCAACCTATAAACCCATATATTATGCAATGCTCTTTTACCTGCAGGAAACTGAACCAAATCCCAAGTGTGGTTTCTTACTAATGAGTCCATATCCTCATTCATGCATTGCTCCCACTTCTTTCTAGTTTACACTTGCATTGCTTATTCATAACATTCAATCATCAATCAATAATACATTGAAGGAGAGTATCATTCAGGGGGTTTGCTTAACCTGGTAGATATTCTAACACTTGCAGGATTTTGAGGTGCTTGTTCTTGTTCTTGAATTTCCGACACCTTTGGAACTTAATTTTCTTTGATTTCATCAAGCACTATGTACTCTGTGTTTTCCTTTTCTTGTCTCTTTCCCTGCAACTGATCTTTATACATGACCTTTTCATTGAATACCACATCTCTAATCCTAATGATTTTGTTGTTTTCATAATCCCATAAGCGATAACCAAAATCATCAACGTTGTATCCAATAAAGGTACATTTCTTGGATTTAGCCTCAAGCATTGTTCTATTTTCTTTATCAATATGGACAAATGCTTCACAACCAAAAGTTCTAATAAATGAGTAGTTTACCTTTTTACCTGTCGATGCCTCCTCTATAATCCCACCATCCAAAGCGCTTGACGGCCCTCTGTTTGTTAAGTAAACAACAGTATCTACAACATGTTGGAGTATTAAAAAACCCATCTATACCATTTTAGACTTAGGATATAATTAATTAATCATTTATGATTAATTTCCTAAGTTTTGACTAGGTAAATAGGGCCATTTTTGTCTTTTAGTGGGACCACTTGCCATCCTAAGTCACTAGGGCGCACTTGAGGAGATTATGGATAAGATTTCATTGGATTATGTCTGATTTCTTTCAATTTCTGGTTTAGAAGGTGCTTTCCTGATTGAGACATCTTTATCTTGTTTTTTCTACTTTCTAGTGGATAAGGTAAAGTTAGTTGACTTGGAAACTCTCTCCACTTGACCAATTCGACCTCCACAACTTTCTTCTCTCCTAAAGTCATCATTACATTCCATTTACATCACTCATGAGCTTACATACCATATTCATCCAATTCGTGAGCCTTTAGACAGTTTTGGAAACAACTTTTTCCACCTAGGGGTTTTTTTTGCCTTTAGTAAGCCTTTTTTTTTTGTCCTTTTCAACTTGCCTCTAAGGAATTCGATTTTATCCATGGAAGATGTGTTATATATTGTAATCATATTGATGAATAATATACAGATATTTTTCCACAAATTATATTCTTTATTCTTCTTCTCTCATTCTCAAAAATATTCCTCGTGAAGTTGTCTTATTGAATCCAGATCTAATCCATTGAAAATCCCACATCGTATCAGAGCTAGATTGATTCAAAATAATTTCCAGAGTGTTTTTTGTAGGGTATTTCCATCACCAGGAGCGCATCATCATGGATCAAAATCAAGCTAAAGTTGTGACTCTCACTTTCTTCAACTACTTTGACTGGAAGGTGCATATGATCATCCAGCTTCGAAGCAAAGGATTGTATAGAGTCACTATGGGGCTTGAAACTGAGCCAGGAGCTATTGCATTAAAATCCAAATGGTTCAATATGCTTGATGAATCTTATGGGTTACTTTGTCTCTATGCATCTCCATATCTTCTATTCGATGTTGACTCTCTACCCACTCCAAATTAAGTGTGGACAAATCTAGAGTCTCCTTTGGAAAACAAAACGAGCTCAGAGGTCATTTATTGGAGATTGAGCTGATCTCACTTAGTCTAAGTAATTTCGATTCAATGGAAGAGTTCATCTCAAAATTCAAGAACCTGGTGATTCATCTCAAGCAATGTGGCATAGATAAGAAGGATGAGAAATTAATCCTTACCATTCTGTCAAAACTGAGCTCCGAATACTCAATACTTGTGTCTACTTTTCATACTAAAAGACTTGCAGTTCCCAATTGGAAGATGCCAACCTTGGATGCATTCATTGATTCGATCACTAAGGAGAAGGACAAGATGGTCCAAATGAGGGCTCTAACACCCTCCAAATACTTTAAACGTGTTGCTCATGGAGAAAAGAGTTTCAAGAATGACAAATCCAAACAAAAGATGTTGTTAGATGAAGAGGGATCTGATGAACATTCCAAAGCCAAGAAGATGAAGAAGGAGAAGCCCAAGTGTTCTTATTGTTTCAAATTCACTCATCCTGAGAAATATTGTTTCAAAAACAAATTGGACATCATAGCCAAGATGCTTGAATAACATAACATATATGTTCCTGAATTAGCAAGAAAAGAACAAGGAAAGCTTTTTGTAGAGCAAGAACACTGTCTTCAAGCCTCTCACAAAGATAATCATGCTTGTTCTTTGAGTACTAGAGTGAAAATACTTCTTGTGTCTCTGATTTTGATTCATATTCTGATATATCAGAATCGGAAACCTGCACCTCTTCCTTGGTACAATCTTAAGCATATAAAAGAGAAGGAGAATAAGGTTGCAGATGCTCTTAGCATAAAATTTCATGTTGCAGCATTAAGTATGTGCAAATTATATTTGAAGACAAGAGTCCTTGAGGCTCAAACAAGTGATGAAACTTACCTTCAAATTAAAGAAAAGTTGAAGCAGAAAAATATAGATGAAAAGTGTGCGGGATATCAGCTTGGTGAAGACGATATCCTCATCTGCAAAGATAGATTGTACATTCCAAATAGTGCAGATTTGAAGAAACTAGTGATGGATGAAATACATCAAATGCCATACTTTGGACATCCAGGATATCAAAAGACTATAACAACAGCAATAAAGAAATACTTTTGGCATGGTATGAAGAAGGACATAGTTGAGTACATTGCTAGGTGTCAAAAGTGCAAACAAGTCAAGGAAGAGCACCAACATCCAAAAGGATTGTTGCAGCCCTTACCCATTCCGGAGTGGAAGTGGGAAGTGATCTATATGGAATTTATCACAGGTCTGCCCATGACAGTGAAGAAGCATGATTCAATCATGGTTGTGGTGGACAAGCTATCAAAGGTAGCTCACTTTATTCCAGTCAAGTCCACTCACAAGGCTAATGATATTGCAAATATCTTCATGAGAGATATATTCAAATTGCATGGATTGCAATAATTTATGATCGTGATACAAAGTTTACTTCCAATTTCTGGAAAGGATTATTTCAAGAATTGGGAACTAGATTGAATTTCAGTACATCATATCATCCTCAAACAGATGGCCAAAATGAGAGGGTGAATCAGGTTCATGAAGACATGCTGAGAATGTATGTGATGGATAAACAATCCAAGTGGGAAGATTTGCATACAATAATGGACATCATGCATCATTGGGGATGAGTCCATTTGAGGCATTGTATGGAAAGGGATGCAGGACTCTGGTGAATTGGGATAGCCCAGTGAACAGTGTAGTACTTGGACCAGAGATGATTAAAGAAATGGAATAGGAAGTTGTTAAGATCAGGCAGAATTTAAAGGCATCTCAGGACAGGCAAAAAAGTTATGCAGATTTGAAAAGAGTGGATAAGAAATTTCAGACTGGGGATCATGTTTATTTGACAATGAAACCAAGGAAAAGTTCTCTCAAGTTGGGAATTTGTGCCAAGCTGGCACCAAAATATTGTGGGCCAATTGAAGTCCTTGATAGGATAGGGCCAGTTGCATATAGAATTGCATTGCCTGCTAATATAAGAGCTAATAATGTTTTCCATGTATCTTTGCTTAAGAAGTATGTACATGATCCTAATCATATGATTGATTGGAATGTGATACAGGTGGAACCCAAGGGAGAGTTCCAAGTAGAGCCTATGCGCATCCTCGACAAGAAGGTCACTTTGCTCTGGAACAGAGCCATCAGGAAAGTAAAGGTCCAATGGGAGCACCTTAGTATTGATGAGGCTACAAGGGAGTTGGAGGATGCCATGAGAGAGGCATTCCCATTTTTGTTCAGTTGTGAGAACACCGAGGACGGTGCTGTTCTAAGGGGAAGGAGAACGTAATACCCCAATTTTGACCCTTATGGTATATTTGATTTTATGTAAATATTGTGTACATGCAATGTATGTTTTTGTTGATGTATATGTAACTTCGGAATGTATTTCATTTATATATTTATTTATTGTACTCCTATAGAGATGTATTATTCCTCTAAACGGAAGTGTCGTCATTTGTATTGACAAGTGTCGCAAGTGTGTTAACTTGTCGATGGGTTATTAGACCACCTTGTAAGGGGTCGGCCCGTTATATTGTAATATGAAGTTATTGTACCTAGCTAGACAAGTCGGCCCCATAAGGTTATTGGGCAAACAGGACAAGTATAAATAGAGATCGGAAGATCTCTATTTGGATCACTCAAAAACTCATTCTTCCTTCACTTGGAAAGTGGTGCACTTGTGAGGAGGAGTATTAGCTACTAAGAGGAGTCTATCTCTTGTACTTTGGTTGTACTTTGGTTGATCTATTGCTCTATCTATCTCTGAGGAAGTTGTGGGGTTTTTCACCTTAGGGTTTTCCGCACAGAAACTTTGTGTGTCTATTGTCTCTCATGATTTTGCTTCTTGTGATGATTGACATGCTTGTTATGATTGATGTGCATTGATATAATATACATGTTATTCTCTTAGTAAAGATCATAGAGTATTGTGAATTAATGCTCAAAATTTAACATGGTATCAGAGCTAACCTGAGAAGAAGACATTATGCAGTGATGGAAACTAGGGTTTCTTGCTTATTGGGTTTCTCTCCACAGATTTTGGAAAAGAAGTATAGTAGATTGACTCTACTTATCGAGGAGAATCTATCTGTCCAATCAGAATTCAATTCTGAGCATTTTCAGATTTGTCCCTAAAAATTAGGGTTTCCATAAAAATAGGAATTTCTGAAATCTGAAGACATAGCTGGAAGCTCCTTGGAAAAATCGAAGTTTAGAGCTTTGGATCGAGATTTTTGGCTGGGTAAATATTCGGGAATCTCAAACCCTAATTCAGGGTCCTCCTCAATGAACTCGAGAAGACTAAAATGCATTTCTGAAGGGTGAAGCTTTGCAAATCTCAAATTCTGAATACACCAAGTTGATCAGATCATCAAGGCGCATCTTTCTATCCTTTCAGAAAGTTGAAATTCACTTTTTGAATTTTAAGGGTTTTTTCGACAAACCCTAATCCAGGACCAGATCCAGTTTTTCAGCAAAACAAGTGGTAAGACCTAAATCTCTTCTATTTCCATTTGAAGTACTCTTAAGATGTCTCACCACACCAAGCTTGAGGATAAGCTTGAAGGGGCTAATAACTTCCGAGCCTTGAAGTATAGGATTGGGTTAATCCTGGAAGAAAATGAATTGGACTCCTACATCACCTCTGAGGTCCCTATCCCAGAGGATGAAGAGGCTAAGGTATTGCATAAGAAGAAATTGGTCAAAGCAAAGAGAATCATTGCTGATTCTATCAAAGACCATCTCATACCACATGTGTCATCTCTAAAGACACCCAAGGAGATGTTCGACTCCCTAACCAAGTTATTTGAAGGGAAGAACATAAATCAGAAGATGACTCTACGGAATCAATTGAAAGGGGCCAAGATGTTGAATGGAGAGACCATTCAATCTTACTTCTCCAAGGTCTCTCGGATCAAGGAACAACTTGAATCTGTGGATGAAGTAGTGGACAATGGTGAAGATTTTATGACCACACTAAATGGCCTACCCAGGTCATGGGATTCCTTTATCCAAGGAATCTATGCAAGAAAGAAGTTGGTCTCCTTCGGTAGACTATGGGAGGAATGCTCTCAAGAAGAAGCAATGCTTGTGGCCTGAGAAGAAAAGATGGGGAATGAAGATCAAGCTCTCACAGCTCACACCAAGGGAAGCAAGTTTAAGAGGGAGCGATCTCATAACAAGAAACATTCTCACCCTCATCACAAGAAGAAAGATATATCTCATGTTCAATGTTTTGAATGCAATGAGAAAGGACACTTTGCTTTAGACTGTCCCAAGAAGAAGAAATACAACAACAACAACTTCAATAATAAGAAGAAGAACAACAAAAGAAGATATCATGCTCATGCTACTGAGAATGATGAACCTCCCAGGAAGAAAGCTAGAGCAGAAAGTGATGATGATGACTCATCAAGTGAAGAAGAGTATGTTCTAATCTCTACTCTCACAGGTACTATCTCTCATGGTTGTAATGATTGGTTAATTGACAGTGGAGCTTCCAAACACATGACTGAGTTTAAAGAATCTTTTATAAATCTATCTGAACATGAATCACCCCATAAAGTGAAACTTTGGGATGACTATCAATACCCTATCAAAGGAAGTGGTGAAGCCTCTTACAATCTAGATTCTGGAAAATCTTTGAAGATAAAAGAAGTTCTCTATGTACCTGGGCTCAAGAAGAATCTACTCTCCATCTCTACATTGGATGCAAAAGGCATGAGGGTTGCATTTGTAGATGGCCAAGTCCTAATGTGGCCAAAGGGTAAAACTATTGATGATGCAGTGGTGATTGGAGAACAAGAGGGAGGATTGTATAAATTGAAAGGACAACCTGAACATGCCATGGTGCATGATTCCATAGAGCCAAGTGAACTTTGGCATAGAAGACTTGCACATATGCACTACAGAGCATTACCAATTGCAAGTAAAGCTGTAGAAGGTCTTCCTGAAATTAAGACCAAGCATGAAGGTGTTTGCAAAGGATGTACAAAAGGAAAGAACATAAAGAAGGCATTTCCAAGCAGTGAAAGCAAGGCAAAAGATACCTTGGAAATTATCCACTCCGATGTATGTGGTCCGATGTCATCCAATTCTCTGAGTGGATATGTTTACTATGTCTCGTTCATTGATGACTTCTCCAGGAAGACTTGGGTTTACTTCTTGAAGAACAAAGATGAAGTGTTGGATAAGTTCAAGGAATTCAAAACCTTGATGGAGAACCAAACTGATAAGAAAATCAAAATATTCAAATCCGACAATGGTGGAGAATTCACTTCAGGTGACTTCAAGAAGCTATGCAGTGATTCAGGGATTAAGAGGGAGTTGACTGTTCCTTACAATCCACAACAAAATGGAGTTGCAGAAAGAAAGAATAGAACAATCATGGAAGCAGCAAGGGCAATGCTGCATGATTAGAATCTACCTATGCATCTATGGGCAGAAGCAGCTAGGACAGCTGTATATGTGCATAACAGAACACCCCACAAGATATTAGACAACAAGACACCAGAAGAAGTCTTCTCTGGTAAGAAACCTGAAGTCAACCATCTCAAAATATTTGGTTGTCCAGTATACACTCGTGTCTCAAAGGAAAAGAGAACCAAGCTAGATCCTTCAGGAAAGAAGGATATCTTTGTGGGTTACAGTGAAAGCTCGAAGGCTTACAGAATATACTTTCCAGGGTTCAAGAAGATTGATGTCAGCAGGGATGTGACATTTGATGAAAACTCAGCATTCATCAAATCGAGGAAGACACCTGTTGAAGTTTATGAAGAACCTAAGGAAACTAGATTTCAAGACACTTCCATGACTGAAGCAATTCCAGATACAGTTCGTGAAATTGAAGATCCGCAAGAACCTGTAGATCCACCCCGTGAGAATAACTCTCACAAGAGGAAACCTGCGTGGGCTAGAGAGCTCATTCAAGATGCAGAAAGATATGGCATTCCAGAAGAAGAACACAGAGCAAAGAAGAGAACTAGATCTCATACCAGCTATGTTTCTTTACTCTGTGACATCATAAACAAAGAACCTTCCAATTATGAAGAAACAGTGGAAAAGAAAGAATGGAAGGATGCCATGGTCGAAGAATACCAATCAATAATGAAGAATGATGTTTGGGATGTTGTCCCAAGACCTGAAGGGAACTCTGTTGTGACTTCCAAGTGGATATACAAGGTCAAGCATGCTGCAGATGGCAACATAGAGAAATACAAGGAAAGATTTGTAGCTCATGGCTTCTCTCAGAAAGAGGGAATAGATTATGAAGAAACATTTTCTCCTGTAGCCAGGTACACTTCCATCAGATCAGTACTTTCTCTAGCTGCAGCAATGAAATGGAAGATACACCAGATGGATGTCAAGACTGCTTTCTTGAATGGTGTAGTTGAAGAGGAAGTATATGTGGAGCAGCCACTCGGTTTTGAAACACATGACAGGGAGTCATATGTATGCAGATTGAAGAAATACTTGTATGGCTTAAAACAAGCTCCGAGGACTTGGTATGGTAGGATGGACAGTTTCCTATCCAGTTTGGGCTTTACCAAGAGTAAAGCGGATTCCAACCTTTACTACAAGGTTGAGGAAGGGAATCCTGTGATTCTACTCCTGTATGTGGATGACCTATTTGTAACAGGAGATGACAGATTGATTGCCGATACAAAGAGGAAGCTTGCTACCGAGTTCGATATGAAGGACTTGGGGATGATGCACTATTTTGTAGGTATGGAGGTGTGGCAGAGGGCAAATGGGATGTTCCTTGGACAAGGGAAGTACACAGTAGATATCCTGAAGAGGTTCGGGATGATGGATTGCAAGGCCATGGCCACACCTATGGCATCGAATCTAAAGCTTCTGTGCGATGCTTCATCTGAGCCAGTTGATGTCTCTATGTATCGTCAGATGATTGGGTCATTGATGTACCTAACGAACACAAGACCAGATATTTGCTTTGCGATGAACACATTGAACTAGTTCCTGATGGATCCAAGGAGTGTTCACCTGATTGTTGCAAAGCATATTCTGAGGCACCTGAAGGGTACAGTTGATTATGGGCTCAAGTATGAATGAATCAAAAGTTTAATCTGTAGGGTTATGTTGATTCAGATTGGGCAGGCAGTGCTGCAGATAGGAAGAGCACATCTGGGTGCTGCTTCAGTATGGGATCATGTGTGATCTCTTGGTTTAGCAGGAAGTAGTCCTACATAGTACTGAGTACAGCTGAGGCAGAGTATGTTGCAGCCTGTTCGGCTAGTTGTGAGGCAGTATGGCTTCAGAAGCTACTATCTGAGTTATTTGATCTCCCGCTGGAGACTACTGGTATCTTTTGTGACAACCAGAGTTGTGTGAAGCTGTCTGTGAACCCGGTTTTCCACGACAGGTCAAAACACATAGAGATCAAATATCACTATATCAGGGATATGGTGCAGAAAGGAGCAGTGAAGCTCCTGTATGTCGCGACAAATGAGCAGATTGCAGATGTACTGACAAAGCCACTAGCCAGAGTGAAGTTCGAGTACTTCAGAGAGAGGCTTGGTGTTATTCAGATTGATGACACTTTGAGGAAGAAGTGACGGAGACATTTGCTGAAGCCATTACAAGCATGTTGGAAGGAGGATCCTTCACATGGCTGTGGATGTAAGCATTGGATGATGCTCCAGTTACTGCTTTGTATGCATCATGTTGGATGATGGATATGATCAGTTGGATCATTTATATGTATGTATGTACGCATCATGTTGATGCTGGATATGATCAGTTGGATCATTTATATCTATGTATGTATGCATCATTTTGATGCTGGAAATGATCAGGTAGATCATATATTTGTATATGTATCAAGTGGATACTTGTATGATCAGTGTGATCATGTACTTATGTATGTATCAGGTGGATACTTGTATGATCAGTGTGATCACGTACTTATTTATATCAGATGGATGCATTGTATGATCAAGTGGATCATGTATGATATGTATCAAGTAGATATTGTGTATGCATCAGATGGATATATTGCTTGATAAGGGTGATCACAGATGACGAGCTTCAGGATGTTGCTCCAGACGATATGCATCAAGTTGATGATATGATATTCAGGATGATCACAGATGATGAGCTTCAAGATGTCGCTCCAGATGATATGCATTAGGTTGATGCTATGATGATGATCAGGTTGATCATGTGATGATGTACATCAGGATGATGTATGGTGAGTATCGGTTTGATACTATGTGGCTGTGGACAGGTTGTGCAAGTAGCATAGAAAAGATCCTAGGAGATCCTATAGTCTGTGCTAGGATGCTCTTTCGAGGTTTTGCTACAGGTAGTATAGAAAAGATCCTTTAAAAACTGGACAGGTAGAGCAGTGTGCTCATAACATCCTGGGTTGCTCTATCGAGATCCTATAGTCTGCACTAGGATGCTCTAAGTAGGTTTTGCCATAGTTTCGCATAGAAAAGATCCTTTAAAAACCAAACAAGTAGAGCAATGTGCTCGTAACATCCTGGTTTGCTCTATCAAGATCCTATAGTCTACGTTAGGATGCTCTGAGTAGGTTTTGCGAAAGTTCACATAGAAAAGATCCTTTAAAATCCAGAGAGATAGAGCAGTGTGCTCGTAACATCTTGGGATGATCTATCGAGATCCAGACAGGTAGAGTTGTATGCTCGTAACATCCTGGGATCCTCTGAGTAGGTTTTGTGAAGGTCAACATGTAAAAGAACCTATAGTCTGCGCTAGGTTTTGTTGACGCACGTAATTAGTCCTGGGATCACAATATGGCCATTGATGATGAAGACCTGCAAGTGGTGGGCCTACATCTAGTATGAAAAAGGACTGGCTCTGTAGAACTTCCTATGATGAGTAGATTCAGAGATTGGTTGAGATAGCAGCAGCAGTGACGATGATGATGATACATGCATCGATGATGATGATCCATAGAAGAAGACTTGTGCTAGCAGATCTATGTCGAGAAATACCTTCCTAGTTAAGAGAGAGTGTTGATGTATATGTAACTTCGGAATGTATTTCATTTATATATTTATTTATTGTACTCCTATAGAGATGTATTATTCCTCTATATGGAAGTGTTGTCATTTGTATTGACAAGTGTCGCAAGTGTGTTAACTTGCCGATGGGTTATTAGACCACCTTGTAAGGGTTCGGCCCAATATAATGTAATATGAAGTTATTGTACCTAGCTAGACAAGTCAGCCCCATAAGGTTATTGGGAAAACATGACAAGTATAAATAGAGATCGGGAGATCTCTATTTGGATCACTCAGAAACTCATTCTTCCTTCACTTGGAAAGTGGCGCACTTGTGAGGAGGAGTATCAGCTACTAAGAGGAGTCTATCTCTTGTACTTTGGTTGTACTTTGGTTGAGCTATTGCTCTATCTATCTCTGAGGAAGCTGTGGGGTTTTTCACCTTAGGGTTTTCCCCACGGAAACTCTGTGTGTCTATTATCTCTCATGCTTTTTCTTCTTGTGATGATTGACATGCTTGTTATGATTGATATGCATTGATATACTGTACATGTTATTCTCTCAGTAAAGATCCTAGAGTATTGTGAATTAATGCTCAAAATTTAACACTTTTCCTAGCGTGGATCTCAAGGCCAAGGCCCCACTAGTGTATGCTCATATTTTATTTAAAAGGAAATTATTTGATATTTTGTTACCCATGTGCTATTAAGCCATGGGATATTGTAAATTGATGTAAATATTAATATTTCAATAAAATACCAAAACTGCCTATGGAAGCAACTAATCAGAGGGGGGCATGTGTATCCACTACGTAGTGGTGAGGGGGTTGTGGGGTTGAACCATAAGCTTCCAAATGTCAACTTGAGAACCCATTTGACTTCATTTGCTGACATTTAATTCTATGTAAGAAAGTTGTTGAAGAATTCAGTCCATGGATTCAATGGAGCATGGGCAACCCAGAAATTCGTATGCAAGAGTATGGACTCTGTTTCCTTGACCCACAAGCCACTCTACCTCATGGGAATTCATTTTTCCTCATTTCCATTCCATTATGGAAGATCCAGGCTTCAGTTTGCATCCATTACAAATGCCTAGCAGTGAAAAAAACCAGAAATCGCAACTTTGCAAGAACCCATGTTTTGAAGTGCCATAAACACCCAGAATTTGGTATTGACAGTGAAATCCAATGGGGATACATAGATATGAACCTTGTGGTGAAAATGAGAGTATTAGATACCCCGGAATCCATTGGAAAACCCAGTTTTTATAGCCCATAAATCCAGTGACGGGATTGAGTTATTTGATGATAGAATTGTGAGAAATCCAAGTAGGAATGATTGAACAGAGGTTGGATTGCTTGATAAACCCACTAAAGGATGGAATCTCACGGAATTATTATCTGAACCCTTCTATGCCCACCCTGAATAGCACTGGAGGGAAGGGACGCCTGAGGGACTGTGCAGCAGAGAAGGGGACCTTCCTTGTGTTGGGTGAGGTAGGTATTGTGGGTGCCATGACTGTTGAGTTCATTTGAGATTCTTGTAGCTATGTGGTTGAGCTCATTGTCTTAGCATCATCCTCCTTTGCTTATTTCATGCTTGAGAAACCCAACTGTGTTTTGGCTTAGCATGACTGTTTGAGTGAAACCATGGCTGTGAGTGAGTCTATTTAGTTCCTCCTTAGTGGATACACAACCCAGCTTAGGGGTGATCTCTCAGCTGGAAGAATATAGGTTGGACAGAGATCTATGGTTGGGTGGAACGTTGCTCTCACATAGCCAGTTGTTTGGACAGCTTCATCTCAAATATAAGTGTTCTCTGTGTTTAAATTATATGCATTATGTGTTATGCAATGTGTTAATTCTGAGTGATAATTATTCATGTTAATGGATTGAAATGATTATCTTAATATGGTTGATATGAGATCTATGCATAGCATTGGAATGGGATTGTCTCTGCATGTTGAATCATCCTCTGCTTATGATAGATATGTTGATGCATTACCATTTGTGTGTGTGCAAATATGTTTTAATTCCGCTGTGTAATTTCAATATGCATTTTATTTTAATTCTACATTTCTTTGTATGGTTGTGGGGAGAGTTAGACACCCCCATAGCTCGTCCATGTTCCCTCTGTGGGTTTGGATGATGGGAGGGGACATGACAACCTCCCACACCATTTTCCCAACCATTGGATGCACAAAATACCCTACAACCCCCAAGTTCTCTAGGTAAGAAACCACACTTCCTTGGTTTCCTACAGTGTGTCTGTTGATGTATATGTAACTTCGGAATGTATTTCATATATGTATATTGTACTCCTATAGAGATGGTATTATTCCTCTATAGGGAAGTGTTTTTATTCATATAGAGATGTTATTATTCCTCTATACGAAAGTGTCATTTATATTGTAAGTGTCGTAACTTATACTTAATGGGTTATTAGACCACCTTGTTGGGGTCGGCCCTGTATAAGTCATGTGGGTCCAAGGGTTATTAGACCACCCTATTGGGGGTCGGCCATGTGGGTCAAAGGGTTATTAGATTACCCTATTGGGTGTCTCCCCAATCAGCATTATGTTATGTGCTTAAGTTAAGGCGGACCTAGTAAAGTTTATTAGGCAAATCAAGTCAAGTATAAATAGAGTGTGGGAGGCACTCTATTTCATTATTCTATTCTCTCTCACACTCTCGGGAGAGTGGTGCACTTGTAGAGGAGGAGGAGGTGCTTCTAGGAGATGTCTATCTCTTATGCTTGGGTTGTATCATTTCTCTATCTATCTCTGAGGAAGTTATTGGGGTTTTTCACCTTTATGGTTTTCCCCAAGTAAACTCTTTGTCTCTTGTGTGCTTCCATTATTGTGTCCATGATTGATATGCTGTAGATATGATGTACATGTTGTTCTCTCATTTAATATCCTACATCAGATTGAATTAAATTCTGAAAAATTAACATGTTATCAGAGCTAGCCTGAAAGAAGGCATGGTATGGCATGTATGACACTTGTTGCAATTGCGAAGCTAGGGCTTGATATAGAAAAAACCAATCATTGTAGAACTTTCACTATAAATCAATTTTGGAGAGGTTTAAGGGTCTGAAAATCGTACAGGGAGAAGCTAAGATCCACATGTACCTTGTGTCCAAAGTAAAACCTCTAATTCATTATACTTTGTGATTTATGATCTGTACAATATAGGGTTTCTGCCTCTTCCAGATCTTAGTCATAAACAGGTGACCTTGGAAACAAGGTCATAACTTGGGCTAGGAAGCTCCAAATGAAATTTCGTAAAAAGTGACAGGTATTGCATGGACTGTACTTTCTCGATTAACCTTTTTTAGAGGCCGAAACTAAACCAATGACACGTGGAACGCAGTACAAGTTCGCTCTTCGGTTTTATCCCATAAACAGGTCACTTTGTGACACTTGGAATAACTCTCTCTCAGAGAATCCATTTGAGTTTATACCTATGGGGTTGGAAAGATGACAGGTCGGGATATCACAAGAAAAATTTTCAGACCCTGTGGATCAAAAAGTTCATAGTTACACCAAAAACAATTAGGTACATATTTATGTCAAAAGAGAATTATTTTGAGCACCTTCATTCATGGCTTCCGGAATTTAGGATTTCGGAGAAAGTTGGAATTTTTGTAATCGGAGACTACGGCTGAATGCTACTCATCAAAATAAAAATTTAGATACCAAGATCAGAATTTTTCTTTGGGCAGAAAGCCGGGCTTGATCAAACACTAGTTCGGGACTTTGATCAGAAAAGTGGAAAATTAAGGCTTCTGCAAAAATGGAAATTTTTGAAATCTGTGACCACGGCTGGAAGCTCCTCAGAAAAATAAAAGCTTAGAGATTTGGATCGAACCTTTTGATTGGGAAGAAGGGTAGGCTTTATCAATCCCTAGTTCGGGGTCATGTCCAGTGAATCTGGAAGTTTCAAAGGCAAATTTGAGGGGTGCAACTTTGCAGTTTGCAAATTATGAGTATACTAGCTTGATCATCTCATCAAGGCGCATATTTCTATCCTTTTGGAAGTTTGAAATTCAAAGTTTGAATTTTTAGGGTTTCTCTGACAAACCCTAATCCATCCCCAGATCCAGTTCTTGCAAATCAAGTGGATTGGGTTAATCCTAGAAGAGAATGGATTGGTCACCTGCATAAGTGAAGAAGTTCCTGTTTCAGAGAGAGATGAGACTAAGGCCTTACATAAGAAGATTACAAGCAATCTCGATAGGTATGACTCATCCAGGTATGTTTCGAGATTTTTTCATGATTAATTTAATGGTATGTTTGTCTTCATGTTATTACGGTTAGTACAATCTTGATTAAATTTAGACTTGTCGTATCACCTTAATAAAACTATGAATGCATGATAGAAGATATTCATTGATTAGGGTGTTGACACTTATGATTGTACTAATGCATTGTGATGTTATATGAGGTTTATGTTGTTCGGTAACATAAAAGGTACACCAAGAAACACAAATCATGTTCTACTTCAAGAACATATGATCATGGTGATATGAAGACAAAGATTCATCCATTGTCATGGATCACATAGAAGATCTACTTACGAGGTATGTATAACTTGGTTCTACAATGGTTAACTTATGAGACATGCAGATTACTAGCACAAGTCATTGAAGAGAACCAGAAGACATCATGCAAGTATGTTAGACATAACTAGCTAACATAGTAATCCAGGTATGTTTTTCCTATATAAATTTAGAATCCTACCTTGTGTTAGGATCTGTTATATAAGCATACTTGGTATGATTGGTTATGTTTATTCATAAAGTTAGAAATGTAAGTATTCAAGGGTTTATGCATTTTATGTCTCCTATCTTGATTGATGATTTAACTAACCAAAAGAGTCCTATGATCAAATAAGAATATGCATGAGTAAAAGAAGACTTCCCTGAAACCTTGAATACTAATGTTTATTATCTGTGTTTGAAATGATCATGACTATACATGTTTAATATTATTGTGTTTTGATAGTATTAAGATTATACTAATGAATGTGTGATTATGTATCAGACCTCGAGGATAACACAATGATGATACTAATAAGCATGCATAGTGATGGATATAAGTTCAAGGATAGGTAATCAAGGAAGCAAAGATCGGGAGCACACTCCAGTTGTTCCTACAAGGAAACACAGATCAAGAGGGAGCACACTCCAGTTGTTCCTGCAAGGAAGCAAAGATCAAGAGGGAGCACACTCCAGTTGTTCCTGCAAGGAAGCAAAGATCAAGAGGGAACACACTCCAGTTCTTCTTGCAAGGAAGCAAAGATCAAGAAGGAGCACACTTCAATAGTTTCTACAAGGATGCAAATATTCAGAGGGAGTTGACCACTTCTCACAATCCACATCAGAATGGAGTTGCAGAAAAGAAGCAAAGACTGAGAGGGAGTCAACCCAACAAGCAAACAAAGATAATTATTTGAATTATCATTCCTTGCATATTTTATTGTTTAAATAATACTCTTCAATAATGTATATACTCATGTTCCTACAAATAGGTTGTGTATTATGCATATTAGAATAGTTGCATTGATGAACATTATACTACTAATATACATGGGTAAGTGGCCTATGGAACTGTACAACATTTCATTGCTACTTATCTAGAATGAAACCTATTTACTGACATGTTCAGAGTTGTGCACACTCTTAACAATGTTCTGGTAGAGATTGGAAGGCATCTAGAAAGTTATGGGATATGGATAAATGTTGTATTGAAGCATTGGCTAAGATAATTGCATGACTGTATGACATATTTCTTTATGTGTAAGAATTTGTTCTGAAAACTAAGAGATGTTTTCTAATCATGCAATTTAACTTGTTGTGTAGAAAAGATCGTATACCATCACCTACAAAAGAAGGACTACAACATTTGTTCAGCAACAAAGTTATCTATTGAAAATATTGAAGATATTGAAGTTCCCAGGATCTGGGAAGAATGCCATGATCAAGGAGTACCAGTCAATCATGAAGATGTTGGGATGCAGTCCCAAGACCTGAAGGGGAGTCTATAGTGACTTCCAAGAGGATCTACAAGATCAAGCATGCTGCAGGTGGTAGCATAGAATTTTTCTCTTGTAGCCAGATACACTTCCATTAGATCAGTACTTGCTCTGGCTGCAGTGATGAAGTGGAAGATACACCAGATGGATTTCAAGACAGCTTTCTTGAATGGTGTAGTTGAAGAAGAAGTGTATGTGGAGCGCCCACTTGGTTCTGAGACACATGACAGGGAGTCATATATTTGCAGAACTTGGTATGGTAGGATAGACAGCTTTCTATCCAGTTTGGGCTTTACCAAGAGTAAAGCGGATTCCAACCTTTACTACAAGGTTGAGGAAGGCAATCCAGTGATACTAATTTTGTATGTGGATAACCTGTTTATTACAGGTGAAGATAGATCGATTTCTGACACGCAGCGGAAGCTTGCTGCCAAGTTCGAGATGAAGAACTTGGGGATGATGCACTATTTGTTTCTAGGTATGCAGGTGTGGCAGAGTGCAGATGGGATCTTCCTTGGACAAGGGAAGTATGCAGTAGATATCCTAAATAGGTTTGGGATGATGGACTGCAAGGCCATGGCCATACCTATGGCATCGAACCTGAAGCTTCTATGTGATGCTTCACCTGAGCCGGTTGATGTCACTATGTATCGTCAGATGATTGGGTCCTTGATGTACCTGACTAACACGAGACCATATATTTGCTTTGCGATGAACACATTGAGCCAGATCCTGACAGATCTGAGGAGTGTTCACCTAGTTTTTGTAAAGCATATTCTGAAGTACCTGAAGGGTATAGTTGACTATGGGCTCAAGTATGATGTGAATCAAAAGTTTCACCTGCAGGGTTATTTTGATTCGGTCTGGGCAGGCAATGCTGCAAATAGGAAGAGCACATCTGGGTGCTACTTCAGTATGGGATCAGGTGTGATCTCTTGGTTTAGAAGGAAGCAGTCCTGCGTAGAACTAAGTACAGCCGAAGTAGAGTATGTTGTAGCTTGTTCAGCTAGCTGTGAGGTAGTATGGCTTCGGAAGTTACTGTCTGAGTTATTTGATCTCCCATTGGATACTACTGGTATCTTTTGTGACAACCAGAATTGTGTGAAGCTGTCTGATAACCCGGTGTTCCACAACAGGTCGAAGCACATTGAGATAAAATATCACTGTATCAGGGATATGGTGCAGAGAGGAGCAGTGAAGCTCTTGTATGTTGCGATAGATAAGCAAATTGCAGATGTGATGACAAAGCCACTAGCGAGAGTGAAGTTTGAGTACTTCAGAGAGAGGCTTGGTGTTCTTCAGATCGATGACACTTTGAGGAAGAAGTGATGGAGACATTTGCTGAAGCCATTCCAAGCATGTTGGAAGGAGTATCCTTCACATGGCTATGGATGTAAACGTTGGATGATGAGCATGAGGATGATGTCCTAAGTTTTTGTTCTGTATGATCAATTGGATCATTTATGTATGTATGCATCATGTTGGATGCTGGATATGATCAGTTGGATCATTTATGTATGTATGCATCATGTTGGATGTTGGATATGATCAGTTGGATCATTTGTATGTATTTTGTATATGAATCATGTTGGATGCTTGGACCATGTATCTATATATGTATCAGGTGGATACGTTGTATGATCAGGTAGATCATGTATGATGATATGTATCAGATATGATCAGGTGGATCATGTGTTTGTATATGTATCATGTGGATAAATTGTATGATCAGGTAGATCCTGTATGATGATATGTATCAGGCAGATACTGTAGATCATGTATGATGATATGTATCAAGTGGATGCATTGTATGATCAGGATGATCATGGATGACGAGCTTCAAGATGTTGCTCCAGATGACATGCATCAGGACGATGCAGCGATGATGATCAGGATGATCATGTGTACATCAGGATGATGTATGGTGAGTATCAGGTTGATACTCTGTGGCCATGGAACAAGTTGTGTAGATAAGCATATAATTTCTTCCCTGGGAGATTTGCAGATAGTCTTTCGAGGTTTTTCCTATGGCATGTAATTTGTACCCTGGGATATCTGGCAAATGCTCTTTCGCGGTTTTTCTTGGGAGGACATATAATTTGTGCCCTGGGAGATTTGCAGATAGTCTTTTGAGGTTTTTCCTATGTCATGTAATTTGTGCCCTGGGATATCTAGCAAATGCTCTTTCAATGTTTTGTCCTATGGCATGTAATTTGTGCCCTGGGAGATCCGATAGGTTGATCCATGTGCTCGTAATCACTCCTGGGATTCTCTTTCGAGGTTTTTCCATGACCACATGTAATCTATTCCCTGGGAGATCCGATAGGTTGATCCGTGTGCTCGTAATCAGTCTTGGGATGCTCTTTCGAGGTTTTGTGGTGACCACATGTAATTTGTGCCCTGGGAGATCCGATAGGTTGAGCCGTGTGCTCGTAATCATTCCTGGGATTCTCTTTCGAGGTTTTGTGGTGGAGTCACATGTAATAAGTCCTGGAGATCTGGACAGGATGAAAAAGGCCTCAGATGCTCTTTAGGGTTCTTGCTAGTCAAGAGACTCTTTTAAGGATTTGTGACGCATGTAATAAGTCCTGAGGATTTCATAGTATGGCCAGTGATGATGAAGACCTACAGGTGGTGGGCCTACATCCAGTATGAAAAAGGACTGGCTCTGTAGAACTTCCTATGACGAGTAGATTCATATATTGATTGAGATAGCAGTAGCAATGACAATGACGATGACTCGAGGACAATTATCCAGTGACGATGATCCAGAGAAGAATACTTGTGCTAGAAGACCTGTGTCGAGAATTACCTTCCTAGTTAAGAGAGAGTTTTGATGTATATGTAACTTCGGAATGTATTTCATATATGTATATTGTACTCCTATAGAGATGGCATTATTCCTCTATACAGAAGTGTTTGTATTCCTATAGAGATGTTATTATTCCTCTATACGGAAGTGTCATTTATATTGCAAGTGTCATAACTTATACTTGATGGGTTATTAGACCACCTTGTTGGGGTCGGCCCTGTATAATTCATGTGGGTCCAAGGGTTATTAGACTACCCTATTGGGAGTCAGCCATGTGGGTCAAAGGGTTATTAGACCACCCTATTGGGTGTCGGCCCAGTCAGCATTATGTTATGTTGTTAAGTTAAGGCCGACCTAGTAAAGGTTATTAGGCAAGTCAATTCAAGTATAGATAGAATGCGGGAGGCACTCTATTTCATTATTCTATTCTCTCTCACACTCTTGGGAGAGTGGCGCACTTGTCGAGGAGGAGAAGCTGCTACTAGGAGATGTCTATCTCTTATGCTTGGGTTGTATCATTGCTCTATCTATCTCTGAGGAAGTTATTGGGGTTTTTCACCTTTATGGTTTTCCCCAAGTAAACTCTGTGTCTCTTGTGTGCTTGCATTATTGTGTCCATGATTGATATGTTGTATATATGTTGTACATGTTGTTCTCTTAGTTAAGATCCTAGATCAGATTGAAGTAAATTCTGAAAAATTAACAGTGTCACTTGGCTCTGTTGTTCTTATGTCTTCCATATCTTTCATTGGTTGGAAATCCATGTCCTTAGCCATAATTGGACTTATATTTCACACATCTAGACCTGACCCCATCACTCATGGTTTAAAATTCAAGTCCTCAAACTCTCTAGGCTCGCTCAGCTATCAGGGTGACCTAGTTGTCCACTCTTTTCCTACTAAAAATCTATCTGATCATGGATACTCTCCACACTTGTTGTTTGCTGCTCCATATGACAAATTATTATATTTCAAAGCTGCATGATATCCTTTTCAATATAAGAAAGGTTCTACATCATTTTGAGAAGAAGGTAGAAGAATTATCGCACCACATTGCAGCTGCACAAGAAGTTGATCCTGTTGAGTCCATTGATGCTCTCTGGGAAGGAGTTTGCATAGATATTATTTCCATCGTTGATTATGTTTCCAGATCAGATTATATATGTTATAAAAACAATAATAATTCATATGATGCTCCTCCATAATCAGAAGATGAGCTTCATGGAGCCTCTACACATGATTCTTGCTTACACCACATTGATGCACTGATGCATGATCATGATATTCACAATCTCTGCATCAAGTCTGTTACTTGGAAGTAGCCCATTCAGCTCATTCAGATACTCCAAATGATGAACAAGACAGTATGAAGACTTCCAAGCATGCCCATTTTTTAGGGAGGGTTTTGTTCCCATGAGGTTTTCCTAATTTCCTTGCCTTACATGAACTAATTATTTTTGTATTGGGGTGACCATAAGCCTTATTGCTTGGGCCCTATATTTCTGATATATTTTTTAGTTCCACCACATAAATTCAGGATTAAGGGGGGGGTGTTGGAGTATTAAAAAACCCACCTATACCATTTTAGAATTAGGATATAATTAATTAATCATTTATACTTAATTTCCTAAGTTTTGACTAGATAAATAGGGCCAGTTTTGTCTTTTAGTGGACCAGTTTCCATCCCAAGTCACTAGGGAACACTTGAGGAGATTTTGGATAATATTTCATTGGATTCTGTTTGATTTCTTTCCATTTATGGTTTAGAAGGCGCTTTCCTAATTTAGACAGCTTTATCCTGTTTTTTCTACTTTCTAGTGGATAAGGTAAAGCTAGTTGACTTGGAAACTCCTTCCACTTGACCAATTTGAAATCCACCACTTTCTTCTCTCCTAAATTTATCATTACATTATATTTACATCGCTCATGAGCTTCCATACCATATTCATCCAATTCGTGAGCCTTTAGAAAGTTTTGGAAATAGCTTTTGCCACCTAGGGGGTTTTTTCGCCTTTAGTAAGCCTTTTCTTTTTGTCCTTTTCAACTTGCCTCTAAGGAATTCGATTTTATCCATGGAATATGTATTATATATTGTAATCATATTGATGAATAAGATACAAATAGTTTTCCATGAATTATATTCTTTATTCTTCTTCTATGGTTCTCATAAATATTCCATGTGAAGTTGTCTTATTGAATCTAGATCTAATCCATTGAAAATATCACACAACATCATCCAAAAAATGTAAGGGAAACCTTGCATGCAAGCTCATACACCTTGCATGCTCCATTATTGTTCGATTCATCCTTTCTGACACACCATTTTCTTGTGGTGTTCTTGGAACAGCCCTCTCTCTATGAATCCCATGGTATGAACAATAACTATCAATCTTCTTGTTTCAATATTCACCTCCATTATCATATCTAAGACACTTTAACCTTTTCCCTATCTCATTCTCAACCAAATCTTTCCATTTCTTAAAAATATCAAAAACATCACATTTTTTTCCAATGCAATAAACACAAGTTTTTTCTAATTGCATCATCAATAAAATCAACATAATAAAGAGAGCCGCCAAAATATTGTACTTGATTTAGTCCCCATAAATTTGTATGCACAAGCTCTAAATTTTAACCCTTCTTTTTCTTCCCAACTCTTAGAAATATGATTCTCTTATATTTTCCATAAACACAGTTCTCATGTGATTCCAAACTTACCTGCTTCATATCTGGAAGCAACATCCTTGAGTGGAGAATTTGCATCCTCTTCTCACTCATGTGGCCAAGCCTATGATTCCACAATGTTGTATCTATTCCCGAGGAAGATGAAGAGATAGAACAGTCGGTATTATGAGGACATAAATACAAGGTACCTATCATGTCTCATTTTGCTATCACCATTGATCCTTTAGTGATCTTCCACCACATTTATCCAAATGTATATAAACATCCACCATATCCCAACTTCCCTGTTGAGATTACATTTCTTTTCATATCAAGAATATTCCATCTTACGTCTCTCAGCATCCATTCATCTCCATTCTTTAATTTTATCTGTACCTTTCTCATTCCAATAATTTTACATGGTTCATCGTCACCTAATAAAACGTCCCAAATCACCTGGAACATAATCATGAAAGAATTTATTATGGGGTGTATCATGACATGAAGCCCTTGAATCTACTACCCATTAATCACTAGTATTATCAAATGCAATAATCAAAGCATCTTGTAACACATCACCTGCTACATTTGCTTCCTAAGTAGTCTCCTGCTATCCATCTCCTTATTCTTTAGAGATATACAGTTGTTCTCCATATGTCATTTCTTTCCACGCTTCCAACACTCTATCTTTCCCAATATAGACTTGGATATCCCCTTCCTGGACTTGAGTGATTACCTAGTGTTAATTTTTCAGAATTTACTTCAATCTAGGATCTTAACTGAGAGAACAACATGTACAGCATATCAATCATGAACACAATAATGCAAGCACACAAGAGACACAGAGTTTACTTGGGGAAAACCATAATGGTGAAAAACCCCAATAACTTCCTCAGAGATAGATAGAGCAATGATACAACCCAAGCATAATAGATAGCCATCTCCTAGCAGCAGCTTCTCCTCCTCCACAAGTGCGCCACTCTCCCGAGAGTGTGAGAGAGAATATAATGATGAAATAGAGTGCCTCCCGCACTCTATTTATACTTGACTTGTCTTGCCTAATAACCTTTACTAGGTCGGCCTTAACTTAACCACATAACATAATGCTGACTGGGCCGACACCCAATAGGGTGGTCTAATAACCCTTTGACCCACATGGCCGACCCCCAATAGGGTGGTCTAATAACCCTTCGACCCACATGACTTATACAGGGCCGACCCCAACAAGGTGGTCTCATAACCCACCAAGTATAAGCTACGACACTTACAATATAAATGACGACACTTCTGTATAGAGGAATAATAACATCTCTATAGGAATACAACCACTTCCGTATGGAGGAATAATACCATCTCTATAGGAGTACAATACATATATGAAATACATTCCGAAGTTACATATACATCAACACTCCCTCTTAACTAGGAAGGTATTTCTTGACACAGGTCTTCTAGCACAAGTCTTCTTCTCTGGATCATCGTTACTAGATAATCGTCATCGAGTCATCATCATCATCACTACTGCTGATTTCTCAATCAATCTCTGAATCTACTCATCATAGGAAGTTCTACAGAGCCAGTCCTTTTTCATACTGGATGTAGGCCCACCACTTGCAGGTCTTCATCACTGGCCATACTGTGGAATCCTTAGGTCTTATTACATGCATCACAAAACCTCGCAAGAGCATCCCAGGCTATTACGAGCACACGGCTCTACCTGTAGGATCTCCCAGGGCCATATTATATGTGACCTCACCACAAAGCCTCGCAAGAGCATCCCAGGTTGTTACGAGCACACAGCTCTACCTATAGGATCTCCCAAGGACATATTACATGTGGTCACCACAAAACCTCGCAAGAGCATCCCAAGATGTTACGAGCACACAGCTCTACCTATAGGATCTCCCAGGGCCAAATTACATGTGGTCATGGAAAAACCTCACAAGAGCATCCCAGGACTTATTACGGGCACAGAGCCCAACCTATCGAATCTCCCAGGGACATATTATATGCCATAGGACAAAACCTTAAAAGAGCATCTTCCGGATATCCCAGGGCCAAATTATATGCAATAGGCAAAACCTCGAAAGACTATCTGCAGATCTCCCAGGGCCAAATTATATGTCCTCCCAAATCAAAACCTCGAAAGACTATCTGCAGATCTCCCAGGGCCAAATTATATGTCCTCCCAAATCAAAACCTCGAAAGAGCATTTTCCAGATATCCCAGGGCCATATTACATGCCATAAGCAAAACCTTGAAAGACTATTTGCAAATCTCCCAGGGCCAAATTATATGCTTATATGCACAACCTGTTCCACGACCATAGAGTATCAACCTAATACTCACCATACATCATCTTGATGTACACATGATCATCCTGATCATCATCACTGCAACATCCTGCTGCATGTCATCTGGACCAACATCCTCAAGCTCGTCATCCATGATCATCTTGATCATACAATGCATCTACCTAATGCATACCAAGTATCTACCTGATACATATCATCATACATGATCCACCTCATCATACAATGTATCCACCTGATACATACATAGATACATGATCCACACAATGTATCCACCTGATATATATCAACATACATGATCTACCTGATCATACACAGTATCCACTTGATACATATACAGATACATGTTCCAAGCATCCAACATGATGCATATACAAATACATATAAATTATCCAACTGATCATATCCAGCATCCAACATGATACGTACATACATAAACATATAAATGATACAACTGATCATATCCAGCATCCAACATGATGTGTACATACATATACAGATCAGTAACTGGAGTATCGTCTTGATGCTCATCATCCAGTGCTTACATCCACAGCCATGTGAAGGCTCCTCCTTCCAACATGCTTGGAATGGAATCAACAAATGTGTCCATCACTTCTTCCTCGAAGTGTCATCAATCTGAAGAACACCAAGCCTCTCTCTGAAGCACTCGAACTTCACTCTGGCTAGTGGTTTCGTCAGCACATTTGCAATCTGCTCGTCCGTCGCAACATACAAAAGCTTCACTGCTCCTCTCTGCACCATATCCCTGATATAGTGATATTTGATCTCTATGTGTTTCAACATATCGTGAAACACTGGGTTCTCATACAGCTTCACACAACTCTGGTTATCACAGAAGATACCAGTAGCATCCAATCGAGAGATCAAATAACTCAAACAGTAGCTTCCGAAGCCATACTTCCTCACAACTAGCCGAACAGGCTGCAACATACTTTGCCTCGGCTGTACTCAGTGCTATGCAGGACTGCTTCCTGCTAACCAGGAGATCACACCTGATCCCATACTGAAGCAGCACCCATATGTGATCTTCCTATCTGTAGCACTGCCTGCCCAATCTGAATCAACATAACCATGAGGTTAAACTTTTGATTCGAATCATACTTGAGCCCATAATCAACTGTACCCTTCAGATACCTCAGAATATGCTTTACAGCAACCAAGTGAACACTCCTCGGATCCGTCAGGAACTGGCTCAATGTGTTCACCGCAAAGTGAATCTCTGGTCTCATGTTCGTCAGGTACATCAAGGACCCAATCATCTGACGATACATAGTGATATCAACCGGCTCAGATGAAGCATCACACAGAAGCTTTAGGTTTGATTCCATAGGTGTGGCCATGACCTTGCAGTCCATCATCCTGAACCTCTTCAGGATCTCTACTACATATTTCCCTTGTCCAAGGAAGATTCCATCTGCACTCTGCCATACCTAGAAAATAGTGCATCATCCACAAGTTCTTCATCTCGAACTTGGAAGCAAGCTTCTGCTACGTGTCGGAAATCAATCTATCTTCACCTGTAATAAACAGGTCATCCATATACAAAAGTAGTATCACTGGATTGCCTTCCTCAACCTTGTAATAAAGGTTGGAATCCGCTTTACTCTTGGTAAAGCTCAAACTGGATAGAAAGCTGTCTATCCTGCCATACCAAGTTCTACACATATATGACTCCCTGTCATGTGTCTCAGAACCAATTGGCTGCTCCACATACACTTCTTGTTCAACTACACCATTCAAGAAAGCTGTCTTGAAATCCATCTAGTGTATCTAACATTTTATCACTGCAACCAGAGACAGTACAGATCTAATGGAAGTGTATCTGGCTACAAAAGAAAAATTCTCTATGCTACCACCTACAACATGCTTGATCTTGTAGATCCTCTTGGAAGTCACTACAGACTCCCCTTCAGATCTTGGGACTACATCCCAAACATCTTCATGATCAACTAGTACTCCTCGATCATGGCATTCTTCCCAGATCCTGGGAACTTCAATATCTTCAATAATTTCAATAGATAACTTTGTTGTTGAACAAATGTTGTAGTCTTTCCTTTTGTAGGTGATGGTATACGATCTTTCCTACACAACAAGTTAAATTGCATGATTAGAAAACATCTCATAGTTTTAAGAACAAATTCTTACACATAAAGAAATATGTCATACAGTCATGCAATTATCTTAGCCAATGCTTCAATACAACATTTATCCATATCCCGTAACTTTCTAGATGCCTTCCAATCTCTACCAGAACATTGTTAAGAGTGTGCACAAATCCCAACATGTCAGCGAAGAGGTTTCATTCTAGATAAGTAGCAATGGAATGTTGTACAGTGCCATAGGCCACTTACCCATGTATATTAGTAGTATATTGTTCATCAATGAAACTATTTTAATATGCATAATACACAACCTAATTCTAGGAACATGAGTAAATACATTATTGAACAGTATTATTTAAAATATTCAAATACTTATCTTTGTTTGTTTGTTGGGTTGACTCACTCTCAGTCT
The DNA here is from genome assembly GCA_027924585.1 of Larix kaempferi. Taxonomy (NCBI): domain Eukaryota; kingdom Viridiplantae; phylum Streptophyta; class Pinopsida; order Pinales; family Pinaceae; genus Larix; species Larix kaempferi. The sequence continues at coordinate 8,263,592 of BSBM01000259.1, read as the reverse complement.
TTGCTTCTTTTATGCAACTCCATTCTGATGTGGATTTTCAGAAGTGGTCAACTCCCTCTGAATATCTGCATCCTTACAGAAACTACTGAAGTGTCATCCTTCTTGATCTTTGCTTCCTTGCAGGAACAACTGGAGTGTGCTCCCTCTTGATATTTTCTTTCTTACAAGAAAAACTGGAGTGTGCTCCCTCTTGATCTTTACTTCCTTGCAGGAACAACTAGAGTGTGCTCCCTCTTGATCTTTGCTTCCTGGATTACATGTCCTTGAACTTATATCCATCACTATGCATGCTTATTAGTATCATCATTGTGTTATCCTCGAGGTCTCATACATAATCACACATTCATTAGTATAATATTAATACTATCAAAACACAATAATCTTAAACATGTATAGTCATGATCATTTCAAACACAGATAATAAACATTAGTATTCAAGGTTTCAGGAAATTCTTCTTTTACTCATGCATATTCTTATTTGATCATAGGACTCTTCTGGTTAGTTAAATCATCAATCAAGATAAGAGACATAAAATGCATAAACCCTTGATTACTTACATTTCTAACTTTATAAACATAACCAATCATACCAAGTATACTTATATAAGGGATCCTAACACAAGGTAGGATTCTAACTTGATATAGGAAAAACATACATGGATTGGTATGTTAGCTAGTTATGTCTAACATACCCACATGATGTCTTCTTGTTCTCTTCAATGACTTGCGCTAGTAACCTGCATATCTCATAGGTTAACCATTATAGAACCAAGTTATACATACCTCGCAAATAGATCTTCTAAGTGATTCATGACAATGGATGAATCTTTGTCCTCATGTCATCATGACCATATGTTCTTGAACTAGAACATGATTTGTCTTTCTTGGTGTACCTTTCATGTTAGCGGACAACATAAACCTCATACAACATAATGGATTAGTACAATAATAAGTGTCAACGCCCTAATCAATGAATATCATGCATTCATAATTTTATTAAGGTGATACGACAAGTCTAAATTTAATCAAGATTGTACTAACCGTAATAACACAAAAGACAAACATGTCATAAAATTAATCATGAACAAATCTCAAAATATACATGGATGAGTCATACCTATCGAGATTGCTTGTAATCTTCTTATGTAAGGCCTTAGCCTCATCTCCCTCTGAAACAAGAACTTCTTCACTTATGCAGGTGACCAATCCATTCTCTTCTAGGATTAACCCAATCCACTTGATTTGCAGGAACTGGATCTAGAGCTGGATTAGGGTTTGTCAGAGAAACCCTAAAAATTCAAACTTTCGAAAGGATAGAAATATGCGCCTTGATGAGCTGATCAAGCTGGTATACTCATAATTTGAAAAATGCAAAGTTTCACCCCTCAAATTTGCCTTTGAAACTTCCGGATTTACTGGACATGACCCCAAACTAGGATTTGATAAAGCCCACCCTTCCACCCAATCAAAAGGTTCGATCCAAAGCTCTAAGATTCTATTTTTCTGAGGAGCTTCCAGTCGTGGTCACAGATTTCAAAAATTTCCATTTTTGCAGAATCCCTAATTTTCCACTTTTCCAATCAAAGTCCAGAACTAGGGTCTGATCAAGCCCGACCTTCTGCCCAACCAAAAATTCTGATCTTGGTCTCTAAATTTTTATTTTGATGAGTAGAATTCAGCCGTAGTCTCCGATTACAAAAATTCCAACTTTCTCCGAAACCCTAAATTCTGGAAGACATGAATGAAGGTGCTCAAAAATAATTCTGTTTTGACATAAATATGTACCTGATTGTTTCTGGTGTAACTCCAAACTTTTCGATCCCCAGGGTATGAAAACATTTCCTGAGATATCCCATCCTGACATCTTTTCCAACCCCATAGTTCTGACCTCAAATGGATTCTCTGAGAGAGAGTTATGCCAAGTGTCGCAACGTGACCTGTTTATGGGATAAAACAGGAGAGCGGACTTGTACGGTGTTCCACATGTCACTGGTTCAATTTTGTCCTTTGAAAAAGTTGTGAAAATTAGATCACATCCAAGAACTATGCAAGAAATTAACCTCTCTCATATAAAAAATCTCACACAACTGCTCAAAGACACAAAAATAATGCACAAGAATGGAATTTTGTATTACTTCTCATGAATAATAATTACACCAACCAACATATGAATGTTGTAGGATGTTATTAAATAACATTATAGCAATAATTCGAATGGATAAAGATTCCAAAATAATCTTCCATCCATCAGACTTTCTAAAACTTCCCATCCCCCTTAGGTGGCAAGTTGGCTTTCCAAATCTGCTCAAAAGCTCACGAATTGCTAAATTAGTGAGCTGAAGGTGAAATATAGGTAAAAGAAATGCCAAATATGAAATTTGGGTGGAAATGATGTTAAGAAAAGTTTTTGGTGAATAAAACACTTTCCTAGGTTGACTATGTAATGTCCCCAGTTTGGCCCCATGGCATTAACATTATAAATGATGTAATCTTGTTATGAAATCATGGTGAGGATCTCAAGGCCAAGGCCCCGCCATCGATTTCGTGATGCATATGGTTTGCGTGCTAGCAATGCACATTGGAAATTCCAATATCATGTAATATGCATTTTAATAAAAATACCCACAACTAGCTATGCAATGCAACAAAGAGATGGGGGCATGATTTCACAAGGAATTGGGAGGGAAAACATTCAAACCCTTGAGCCACTAGAGTCAAGCCAAGTGTCAATGAGAGAACCCATCAAACCCTCAACTACCCATGTTGACTTTTGTACCCAACCATTGATTTCTCCCAAGAGTGGGTTGAGGTAGTTAATGCCTTGGGAATGGAGAGGTATGGCTGTCCAAATTCGGGTATGGGCAAGCCACCGTTCATGGAAAAACGTGTTTTGTCTCCTTGGGCAAGAAAGAGCCATGAATTTCTTCCCCAAGCCATTATGCATCCATCATTCTTTCTCCCTCACGAGTTTAGAGCCACCTGGGCGTTTTCCAGGCATGTCTGCTGCGTTTTTCTTCATTCTCCCTATAGAGAAGGGCGTTTTCGTGTTGTATACCAGTGGGGAAGAAGGGTAAATCGAATGGGGGATTCAATAGAGACCGTTTTGGGTTGTTGAAGGCTGAGATATTTGGGGGAAGAAATCGTTTTTCCTCCCTGTGGTTGTTTGCCCCATCCCACAATCCGTTTTTGGTTGGGAACATTTTTGAGAAAACCCATGGCCATATTATTTGTAAAATCCCATTGTTTGAATTGTGTATCCCTGCCCCATGTCTGTGCATGCTGTGTGAGAGAAGAGTATGTTGGGTATGGGTTATGGGTACCCATAGCTTTGGCTTGAGCTTGAGAATAAGCATCCATTGTTCAAGTGTAGCCTGATAAACCCAGTTGGACTGGCTTGGCTGAGATGAAATGGTTAATGGGCTGCGTGTAAGCTGGAATGTTCCCTTTCCTTGTGAGAATCATGCCCAGCTCGGGGGTGGCCTTCGGACGGACTCAGTATAAGCTTTCGAAGAGCCTATGGTTGGGTGGAACGTTGCAGCGACATAGCTAGTTGCTTGGGACAGTTGCATAATGAAGATAAGTGTTTTTATGTCTATGTATTTACTTCTGAAACGTTTCATTAATGATTATTTTGATATGCTGGATGAGCATGAAGTGTGTGTGTGGATTAGTTTTAAATTCCGCTGTGCATATTGCCTAATTGTATCTGCACACCAATGTATAAATTCTTATGATTCTAATTAGTGGTCTGAGCTTTATGAAATTCCCAGATTATAGTGCCATGTTTCCTTCCTTGCATTGGGTCAGCAGGTGGGTACATTACAGACTAGCTCTTTCCTTTGGGGGAAAAAGCAGTAAAAGCGGCAACTTTCTTCACAAATGCACCCTTCTTCACAAATCTTATCCAGAATTGTTTAGGAATGCGTCCAAGTGGCCTAGTAGACTTGTAGAACACACCTTTGATGGAATATTATCCTCCCAAGTTGCCTTGTGGGCCTCACAATGGCAATTTCCTCAATTATTACATAGAATTAACCACAAGTGATTAATTAAGGCATCTTATGTAAATAATTAAATGATAGGAAGGCTTAAATATTCTAACAAAAGTTACCTGAGAAATTATAGTCCATGCACTACCTGTCACGTTTTACGAAATTTCATTTGGAGCTTCCTAGCCCAAGTTATGACCTTTTTTCCAAGGTCACTTGTTTATGACTAAGATCTGGAAGAGGCAGAAACCCTATATTGTACAGATCATAAATCACAAAGTACAACGAATTAGAGGTTTTCCTTTTGACACAAGGTCCATGGGGATCTTATCTTCGCCTTGTATGATTTTCAGACCCTGAAACCTTGCCGAAATTTATTTATAGTGAACATTCTACGATGACTGGTTTTTGCTATATTAAGCCCTAGCTTCACAATTGCAACAAGTGTCATACATGCCATACCATGTCTTCTTTCAGGCTAGCTCTGATACCGTGTTAATTTTTCAAAATTTACTTTAATATAGGATCTTAACTGAGAGAACAACATGTACAGCATATCTACAACATATAAATCATGAACACAATAATGCAAGCACACAAGAGACACAGAGTTTACTTGGGGAAAACCATAAAGGTGAAAAACCCCAATAACTTCCTCAGAGATAGATAGAGAAATGATACAACCCAACCATAAGAGATAGCCATCTCCTAGCAGCAGCTTCTCCTCCTCCACAAGTGCACCACTCTCCCGAGAGTGTGAGAGAAAATAGAATGATGAAATAGAGTGTCTCCCGCACTCTATTTATACTTGACTTGTCTTGCCTAATAACCTTTACTAGGTCGGCCTTAACTTAACCACATAACATAATGCTGACTGGGCCGACACCCAATAGGGTGGTCTATAACCCTTTGACCCACATGGCTGACCCCCAATAGGGTGGTCTAATAACCCATCAAGTATAAGTTACGACACTTACAATATAAATGATGACACTTCCGTATAGAGGAATAATAACATCTCTATAGGAATACAACCACTTCCATATAGAGGAATAATACCATCTCTATAGGAGTACAATATACATATATGAAATACATTCTGAAGTTACATATACATCAACACCTGGGCTCTTTCTTCTCTCCCTTTTTCTTCCCCTACTTTCCATGGTCAATGCATTACCTGATGTCTCACATGTTCTTTTCCTTCGCATTTCCTCACTAAGAATAAAACCAACAAAATCATCAAATTTCAAAGTGTTTGAACCCAAGACAGAGTTACTTATAGCCATGACCAAGCCGTTCCAGATTTATGGCAATGAGCAAAAGATTAGAAGAGCCCTAACCTCATCATCAAAGTTCACTTTTACAAAACTTAGCGATTTGTAATCGTATTAAATTCATTTAAATTATCAGCAACAAATCCACCTTCTGACATCTTCATATTAAATAAATGCTTCAATAGAAATACCTTGTCGGAGGCCGAGGGTTTTTCATACAGTTTACCCAGTGCACTCATATGACCCTCCGTTGTCGTTTCATTTGAGATAATGAAAGTCGTCGAATGAAAGTCGTCGATGAATCCAGGAACAACCGTATTGTTCCTAATTCCTTTCTGTAAAGAACCTCCCATTCTTTGTCCTTCACAACTGCCGTATTTTTTGTTTTTCCTCCCAATGGTAGGAATAGATCCTTCTGATACAGATAGTCCTCCATTTGCATCTTCCATAACTGATAGTTTTGGTAAATTTCTCGACCTTAAGCTTTCCTTCTTCCGCTATTTCTCCCACTTGAACCAGGAACCCATCTTTCCTACAAGTTTATATTGCAAATAGACTTTTGGCTGTGATACCAATTTTTAGAAAAAGAGGATCGCAGAGCAATAATAATAAACAAGATGCAAATATAAATCACGTAAACCAATACAAGAGAGACACCAATATACTTGGTTCACCCAATCTGGGCTACGTCCATGGATAAATTTCCATCCCTTTTATTATTATACCATCCAACAAATGAAGGGATACAAGCTGTAGCAAATACGTTGCAACTTCCTCTTCACTCTCTCATAGTCTCTCTTACAATCACATAGATCTTTACAATACTACAATACATTACACAACCATTTTACAATGTCTTCCTTTTAAAGGTGAATTACCATGGGGAAATACCAAGGGATACCCAATGCCATTGGTCCATAAACTGTTGGCCAACAAAACAACAACAAAATTTCTTTCGGGTGATTTTTCCCCGAACCCCCTTTCTCAGGGGTGTTGCCCCCAAACCCCTCCCGGAGGGGATGGTCCCCCCGGAGCCCCATGGGGGGAGATTCCCCCCCGTTGGGGTGAGTGTACAGTCCACCTACACATCAACTAAAACTAGGGTACAAACATGGATAAAAAAAATAACATATCTAAATCAAGAAGATCAGGCTCCAAAACCAACATCAGCAGCTATTCACCTCCATTATTTAACTTTATATGTACCTTACCCATTCCAACAATCTTACACAGTTCATCATCACATAAGAGAACATGTCCAAAATCACCTATAACATAATCATGAAATAATTTCCTATGGTTTGTAGCATAACATGAAGCCCCTAAATCTACTACTCAATAATCACTAGTATTATCTAATGCAAGAATTAAAGTATCTTGTAACGCATCACCTGCTATATTTTCTTCTTGAGTAGTCTCATATTGTCCATATCCTTTCTTCTTTAAAGATATGAAATATTTATTCGTATGTCCTTTCTTTCCACAGTTATAGCACTCCATCTTCCCCAATCTTGACTTGGATCTGCTCTTCCTAGACTTCCCATGATTACCTAGGCTCTTTCCTCTCTCCCTTTGTATTCCCCTGCTCTCCATGGTCAACGCATTACCTGATGTATCACATGTAATTTTCCTTCGCATTTTCTCCCTAAGAATAACACCAACAACATCATCAAATTTCAGAGTGTTTGAACGAGAGACAGAGTTACTTATACCCATGACCAAGTCGTTCTAGCTTTCTGGAAATGAACACAAGATTAAAAGATCCCTGCAACAATTAATTAATAAGAATATGCGAAATAGAAGAAATGACAGAACTCAGAATCACTTTTATATTGATCACAGGCCACTTCGAGGGGGAAACCTTCTTTGAGAAAGCTCAATACAAATAACTTCACGGTGCCTTCATAGATCTCAACACACACTTATATACTAAGTCTACAAGCCAATACTATGGGTCAAAACCATGGGCCACTACAAACTATGGATCAACAATACTATGGGCGACTTACAAAGCATATGCGCCAACAACAATAACACAAACTATTGATCAACAAATACTACGAGACGACTTACAAAGCATATGCGTCCAACAACAATATACTAACAAAGTAAAGACATGGGTTCCTAACATCCCCTCCCCCTTAAAAAAAGCTTTGTCCTCAAAGCTTTAGATGTGGAAATTGTTGTTGAATCTAAAGGAGTGGTTTCCATGTAGCATCCTCTGGTTGCATGCCGTGCCACTGAATTGAGACCTCTATGATAGAGCGAGAGCGAAGCTGACGAGTGTACCGATTGAGGATGGCCTCCGACTCCAAAAGGATGGATCCTTCATTATCTAGTTTGGGTAAAATCATTTGTCCACTGATGTTGGTTCCAAGAACTTTCTTCAGACAAGAGACATGAAATACTAGATGAATGCGGGAAGAAGGAGGAAGTTCCAATTTATAAGCAACGGACCCAATCTTCTGAAGAATCCGATATGGCCCATAGAACTTTGGAGTGAGCTTATGACGCCCTTTGAGTTTCAGGGAGCATTTCTTGTACGGCTGGAGACGAAGAAAAACCATATCGCCTAAATGAACAGTGCGATCAGAACGATGCTGATCAGCTTGTTGCTTCATGCGATTTCTTGCCATGTGAAGATTGTCCCGCAAAATGCGAAGAATCTGATCACCATTTTAAAGGACCGTGACAACTTCCTAAACTGGTGAACTATTGGGGGTGTATGGAAGAAGAACTGGAGGTGCCTGACCATAGACTAATTCATATGGGGTCATTTTAGAGGCAGTGTGGTAAGAGGTATTGTACCACCATTCAGTGAGAGGGAGCCACTTTTCCCACTGATGTTGTTGTTCAGAGGTGAAGCAACAAAGATAATTTTCCAAGCATTTATTGATAATTTCAATCTGACCATCTGTTTGTGGGTGATACCCTGAACTCATCTTCAGTTTGGTACCAGTGTGGTGAAATAGTTCTGTCCAAAAATGACTGGTGAAAGTCGCATCACGATCCGAGACAATGGAAGAAGGGATGCCATGAAGACGAAAGATCTGGTCCAGGAAACTTTGAGCGACTGAGGAGGCTATATAGGGATGGCTGAGAGCACAAAAATGAATATATTTGGAGAGGCGATCCACCACAATGAGAATCACTGTCTTCCCGCCAGATTTAGGGAGCCCTTCAATGAAATCCATAGAAATATCTGTCCAAATCCATGTAGGTATGGGAAAGGGTTTGAGCAATCCTGGAAGGAGTGTTATTTCACCCTTATTGCACTGGCAGGTATCACATTCAGCCACCATCTGTTGAATTGTCCATTTCATGCCCTGCCAAAAGAAGTTGCGTCGTGCCCGTTCATACGTTTTGAGGAACCCAGAGTGCACTGCCGATGGAGAAGCATGGAGTTCATAGAATACATCCTGTTGAATATCTGTGCTCTGGCGAAGCACCAGACAACCCTTGTATCTCAGAGAAGCACCATCCCAAGAGTAATGTGGTACAGCATAAGGGTTTTTGGTCAAGCATTCGATGATTTGAGATAAGGAAGAGTCACTGACATAACCTTGTTCAATAGATTGCAACCAATTTGGAACAGGCATAGAAATAGCTGAAAGAGAACCTAGGGCATCAAATGTGCGAGAAAGAGCATCTGCCACAATATTGTCTTTACCCTTCTTGTAAGTGATCTCATAGTCATAACCCATGAGTTTTCTCACCCATTTCTGTTGTGTTGGGCAGGAGACATGCTGTTCCAAGAAATATTTCAAACTCTGGTGATTAGTCTTGATGCAGAAATGATTCCCTAATAGGTATGGTCACCACTTCTGTATTGCATGCAAAATAGCCATCATTTCCTTCTCATATGTAGAGGCAGTGAAATTCTTACCTGAAAGGGCTTTGTTGGTGAACGCAATGGGGTGTTCATCTTGAAAGAGAACAGCACCAAGTCCATTGCCGCAAGCATCACTCTCAATAGTGAAGGGCTTGGAAAAATCGGCATAGCTAGAACAGGTGTAGTACACATAGCTTGTTTTAGTTTGTCAAATGCACACTGAGAAGCATGTGTCCATGTAAAAGCATCCTTTTTCAATAGAGCAGTTAATGGAGCTACAATCTTCCCATAATCCTTGACAAACTTGCGGTAGTAGCCAGTCAACCCCAAAAAACCACGAAGGCTCTTGAGTGCCTAAGGATGCGGCCAATTGTTCATGGCATCGATTTTGGCAGGATCCATGCGAACCCCTTATGCTGAGATAATGTGCCCGAGATACTCAACTTCCTTCTGTCCAAAAACACATTTAGACTGCTTGGCGTGGAGATGATGGTCAGAGAAATGTTGCATGACAAGATCCAGATGCTGGAGATGTCCATCCCATGTTTTACTGTAGATGAGGATATCATCAAAGAATACTAGAATGAATTTCTGCAAGTAAGGTCGAAATATTTTATTCATTAAGGCCTAGAATGTGGAAGGAGCATTAGTGAGGCCAAAGGGCATGACCAAAAACTCATAATGGCCATCATGTGTGCAGAAAGCTGTTTTAAGGATATCATCCTCATGAACCCGAATTTGATGATACCCAGAACGAAGATCCAACTTGGAGAAAAATTGAGGCCCATGAAGCTCATCAAGAAGCTCATCAACAACAGGAATTGGAAACTTATCCTTGATGGTGAGGTGATTAAGTGCTCAGAAGTCAATGCAAAGGCGCCATGACCCATCTTTTTTGCAGACAAGAAGAACTGGAAAAGAAAAGGAACTAGTGCTTGGGTGAATAATACCTTGCTTCAATAAGTCCCGAACGAGCATTTCAATCTCCATTTTTTAGTGAAATGGGTAGCGATAGGGCCTGATGTTGGGAGGAATGATACCAGGAAGGAGATGAATATGATGGTCTTCTAGCCTTGAAGGTGGCAATCCCACTGGTTCAGCAAAGACACCTGTATATCGATCCAAAATTTGTTGTAGATCCAAAGGAGTAGTGGAGACTGCTGATGGTTGCATCTGAATGGAATGGATCTGAGCGATGACACCATGTGAATTCTTCTTGAGGAGTTTTTCCATGCGATGTGAACTGATGATGCTGAGAGACCCTAGTTGTAATCCTGTCAATGTGTGTTTTTGTCCATTGAGGGAAAACTACATCCAAAGTTCAGCAAAATCCCATAAGATAGGGCCAAGTGTACGTAGCCATTGAGCGCCCAAAACCACATCACATCCGCCTAAGGTCAAGGAAAACATGCCAGAGCGCAAGGTATAATCTCCCATAGAGATACGCACATTTCGACACTTCCCTTTGCAAGGTAAGGTGCCCCCATTAGCAACCATGACTTCAAAGTTGGAGCAAGGATGGATAAAACAATCAATTTGTTTGGCGATCCGAGGGTCAATGAAATTATGAGTGCTACCAGAATTCATGAGTATTGTAAGAGGAAGCTTCTTGAAGTAACCCCTAACCCGCATTGTTTGGGGGGTGGTGATTCCAGTTAAAGCATGGAGAGATATCTCTCGCTGGTCATCTTGAGACGGAGGGTCAATAGGTGGTTCCTGAATGTCGACCTGAGCATCCATTGTTTCTGGATCTTCGTCACCAATTTCAGAGGCAGGCGGAGAATCCAAATCCAAGAGATAGAGCTTTTGCTGAACACATCTATGTCCCCGAGTGAATTTCTCATCACAATTATAGCAAAGCCCCTTTTCTCTACGTGCTTGCATCTGTGTTTCAGACAAACGCTTGATAGGAGTTGGTCAAGGAGCCTGTGGTATAGGTGGTCATTGAGAACCCATATTTCGGAAGGGAACAAAAGTGGGCTTGGAGCGTTGTTGGGCTGCAATCTTGTCTTCTTCCAACTTAGCCAACCCTAGGGATTCCATCATTTTGTTGGGACAGAACATTTTGACCTCAGAGCGGATAGCATCCTTTAGACCACTGATAAAACAACTCCAGTAAAAGTCATCAGACAATCCTTCAGTGTGGTTGGCTAGTTTCTCAAATTTGGTTTGATACTCTCTCACAGTGCCAATTTGGTGAAGTTTAGTGAGGGCTCCTATGAAGTCATCAAAAGCACTAGGACCAAATCGTTGCAAAAGGAGCTGGCAAAAGTCTTGCCATTTTGGCTCTTCGTGAGCCTTGATGTACCAACGGTACCATTGAAGAGCTTCATGTTCCAAATGAAAGGATGCAAGCGAAACTTTGTTGACATCAAAAGTATTATGCAGACTGAAATAATGTTATGCATGATAGATCCATCCAGTTGGATCAGTACCATTGAAGCGAGGAAAATCAAGCTTCGGACCACGAAAATTGTTGGAAGAAGAGAACCCATTGTCTGATGAAGACTTGGACTGTCGTTTGTTGTTCATAGCTGAATGTTCAAGATGGAGGCCGAGAAAATTTTCATCCAAATCCTGGAGTTTGGCTTGGATGGCTGCAAGTGCTTCTTCCAAGGTTTTTGCTCCTGCACGGGTGACAACCATAACCAAGATTTTATTTTTTTTGGTTGACTGGGTAGAAAAACAAAAACAAAAACTGCTTTAGTATAGGAAAATCTGGATTTGGGAAAACATTTGAAGGGTAATTGGGGTTTGACTAGGTTTTGGACACTGTCGAATAGACAGGGAAGCAAAAAATGAGGATTTCAGAAGCGGGGTGAAAGAATGGGAAAATTTGGCAGAGGGGGACAAAGAAGCAGAATTCAGAAAGGAACTCTGTGGTAAAATTTGAAGGTGATTGGGTGAAATCTGAGGAAGTTATGGCAAACCCTAAAAATAGACAAATGTGGGATTTCAGGCTTTGGGAAGTTGAATTGGGGATAGGGTCCTCAGGAATGAAATATGCAGAATGGGATGACAGGGGTTCCCCAAAAATTTCAAGGGAAACAGAGTGAAAACAAGGGAGATATGAGAAAAAACAGAATTTTCAGCTTGGAGCGGCTACAGCTCGGAAGGGATCTGAAACAAATAGATCTGCAACGGCCCAAAAGTGAGCGGAAATAGAGGGATCTAAAATGGCATCGAATGGATTGAAAACGGCTGGATCTGGAACGGCTTTCAAAATGGATCTGAACGGCTGGATCTGAAACGGCGCAGCAGTGATCGACAACAGTTCAGCTGAAAATAGGTATGGACCCTAGGTATGTGTGACTTCCTAACAGTTCCGGGGTTTCACTCGGCCACCAATGCTGTCTGACGGCTTGCGTATTGGGGAAGTACCCCTCACTCTATGGCTCAGGTAAAACTGATAATCGCTTTGCCACAAACGACAGCTCTTGGTTTACCTCACGGGTGGGAACTAGTTAATCAGGTAGGGTTCGTTTCCCTTTTCGCTGGCAGGTCCTCTCAATGGGCCAGCTACTTCAGGGTTCCTGTGGTACTCTTCACAATGAGTTTTAGGGATTATTCCCAAGTACTTCCCACAGTTAAGCGGATAGGGATTATTCCCAAATCCGAACCTGCAACAGATACGAAAAACAAATTTGGCAGAATTTCACCCAGCGAGCCCAAGAAAGTGCTCTAATACCAGATGTAAAGCACCTGCAACAATTAATTAATAAGAATATGCGAAATAGCAGAAATGACAGAACTCAGAATCACTTTTATATTGATCACAAGCCACTTCGAGGGGGCAACCTCCTTTGAGCAAGCTCAATACAAATAACTTCACGGTGCCTTCATAGGTCTCAACACACACTTATATACTAAGTCTAGGTGCCAATACTATGGGTTAAAACCATGGGCCACTACAAACTATGGATCAACAATACTATGGGTGACTTAAAAAGCATATGCGCCAACAACAATAACACAAACTATTGATCAACAAATACTATGGGACGACTTACAAAGCATATGCATCCAACAACAATATACTAACAAAGTAAGGACATGGTTTCCTAACAATCATCACATAATAGAACATGTCCAAAATCACCTGGAACATAATCATGAAATAATTTCCTATGGTTTGTAGCATAACATGAAGCCCCTAAATCTACTACTCAATAATCACTAGTATTATCTAATGCAAGAATCAAAGTATCTTGTAACGCATCACCTGCTATATTTTCTTCTTGAGTAGTCTCATATTGTCCATATCCTTTCTTCTTTAAAGATATGAAATATTTATTCAGATATCTTTTCTTTCCACAGTTCTAGCACTCTATCTTCCCCAATCTTGACTTGGATCTGCTCTTCCTAGACTTCCCATGATTACCTAGGCTCTTTCCTCTCTCCCTTTGTATTCCCCTGCTCTCCATGGTCAACACATTACCTGATGTATCACATGTAATTTCCCTTCGCATTTCCTCCCTAAGAATAACACCAACAACATCATCAAATTTCAGAGTGTTTGAACGAGAGACAGAGTTACTTATACCCATGACCAAGTCATTCTAGCTTTCTGGAAATGAACACAAGATTAAAAGATCCCTAACCTCATATTCAAATTTCCCTTTTACAGAACTTAGCTGATTAGTAATCATATTAAATTCATTTAAATGGTTAGCAACAGGCCCACCTTCTGACATATTCATATTAAATAAACGCCTAATTAGAAATACATTGTTGGAGGCCGAGGGTTTTTCATAAAGTTTATCCAATGTTCTCATCAGACCTCCATTGTATTTTATTTTGAAATATTGAAATCCACTAGTGAATCCAGGAAAAACCGTGTTGTTCCTAGTGTCTTTCCATCAAGAACCTCCCATTCTCCGTCCTTTATAGTCACCAACTATTTTGCTTTTCCTCCCAATGGTAGGAATAGATCCTTCTGATACAGATAATCCTCCATTTTTATCTTTCATAAATGGTAGTTTTTTCCATTAAATTTTTCGACCCTAAAATTTCCTTCTTCCGCCATTGCTCCCACTCGAACCAGGAACCCTTCTTTCCTGCGACTTTATGTGCCAAATAGGCCTTTGGATATGATACCAATTGTTAGAAAAACATGATCGCAGAACAATAGCATAAAATAAGATGCAAGAATAAAACACATAAACAAAATACAAGAGAGACACCAATATATGTGGTTCATCCAATATGGGATACTTCCATGGAAAAATTGGCAATCCTTTTATTATATCGTTGAGCAAATGAAGGAATACAACGCGCAACACACCTACTGCAACTTCCTCTTCACTCTCTCACGGTCCTCTTCACTCTCTCACGGTCTCTCTCACACAATCACAGAGATCCTTTACAGTACTACAATACATAGCCATATTATGATTCCTTCCTATTAAAGAGGTATTACCATGGGAAAATACCACATGAATCCCAATACCATGGGATTGTAAATTACCCATTATTGACCAAGTCATGACTATGAAATTACAACATTTTACAAGACATTTTCCAAAAATTTTGCTATAGAGGCGCTGCCCCCAAACCCCTTCTAGGGGACTCCAAAAAATTAGTCGTCTCTCGCCCTTGGAACCCCCATGACAACTATAGTGAAGGATAAATTCCCCCCCACCTCCCACCCCCTGCCACCATCATGGGATAGGATCTAGAAATGGTTGAAAAATGACCTCTGAATTAGGAAGATCAAGCTCCACAACCAACATGAAGAATTCCTTGATTTAAATTATAGACCATAATTCTCATCATTGAGGTTTTAGCTTCCAAGATTTGAATTTATATTTTCTATTGAACGAGGGGTTCTATGATAGAAGTGTTAAGATTCAATATGCTAAGATAGATAACATCAGTGTTCAATTCAATTTCACAACAATAGCATATACAAGATCACTGAAAGAATAACAAGCACAACATAAACACAAGAGACACAAATTTATCTTGGTAAACCCTCTAGGGGAAGAAAACCCAACAAAACTTCCTCAATATAGATGATCAAAAGTACAAAGACAAAACCCCAAACAAGTGCTCCTTATCCTTGCAGATCTCTCTCTCTCTCTCTCTCTCTCTCTCTCTCTCTCTCTCCTATGTGAATTACACAAGTGAGTGTGTGTGTGAATGAATGAATAAATGAGAGAGCCTATCTATCTATTTATACATTCACTTCTACTTTAATTTTACAACTTGACATGTCGGCCTCAACTAAATTTACCACTCAACTAATCTTGACTGGGACAACTCCTCTAGGGGACTTAAAAAACCCCTTTACATTTGACTCTAGGGGATCTATTGCCCCAACTTACATGGGAGGGTTTACGTCAATGACTTTACATAATCAAATACAATAATGACATCCCGATAGAGGAATAAAACATCTCCGAATAAATTACAACAATAAAATACAAATAGAATATTCTTCGAAGTTACAATATTTCAATAAGAAGCACTATGAGAAAAAACAAATTTGTTCATTACCATGGACAATAGTGGTGATAAAAAATATGGATGGCATCAATTCATTGAGAATATCTTCATGCCAAAGGAGAACTTTATAGATTTCATGGATATCTCTATACAAATTGTTAGGACAACCTAGGCACACCATGATCCATCTTGTTGAACCAATATACACTATGGTTTGGTTGAAACTCTAAATCATCCCATGAATCCCTAAATTGGGTAGCAATGAATTTCAATTAATAGAGAAGCTACCTAAGCAAACCAAAACTCAAACTTTCCAACTAGGAGAAATTGAAAGATGGGTGGGTAATTTTTAACTAATATGAAAGTGTTCATGTCACCACACATTTGAAGCCAAAAAAGATAAAACATAAACCTTAAAATAAAATAAAATAGCATCAAAACATAATATACATATATGTTCACCTAATTCCCATCTAGGCTCAAGTACTTGGGAAGGTCCCAAGTAATACTCTAATTGTGATCTAGAATATCCAATAATCAAAAGTCCAACCCAAACAACCAAAGGTTAGTTGCAAGGATAATTTTAGGGGCAAAATTTATCCCATGGGCTATTTTTCCATGTTTTTTTCCAAAAAAAGGTTTGCCAATTTGCATTTTTTGAAGCCCTGTTTCGCCCAATTTTGATGGGGTAAACTTTTTTCATTCTAAAAATCACCAAATTATTATAAAAACTATATAAAATCCATAGAAATTGAAATAATTTTAGAATAATATCGCCAAATATTTTATAGTTAACATTTTAAGAATTAGTAAGATTCGCCAAGGTTTATACACTTTTAAATAAGTATGGGTCCTTAAAATAATCCTTGGTTAGTTGTGAAATTACACCTAGGAAAATAAAAGTGTGACTTTCAAACTATGAAGAGAGATCCATGCCTTGATTAATTTGATCCAATGTAATGGATATCATGGGGAAATTCCTATAATATGAATGTATATTCATACTTGTTGGATTTGGTTTTCTAAAAACTTAGGGAATGTGGAAAATTCTAAGAACCCCAATATTTTAAGATCCCACGGCTCATTCTTGATGCTTTTCGTATAGAATAGTGTGCTTCTATGTTTTTTTTCCTTAAACATGAAACAAATGTATATCCCTAAATTTTTCTTGTTCATGTTGAATTTTAATTAAAAAACAAGAAAGAATGCAATTCAATAGTGCATTTATGGAGTGAATAAGCTTAATCATTAAGCCCAAATCTCCAACTATAGCATTGAGGACACTTTTAAAGAATGTTTTATAATTATTCCCAAAAAAATGCTAGAGCCTCTACCTAGTTATTAGAAACCATACCAAAACCCCATTCATAATTAATTTCATGTATTCCTCCAAGATCAAGGTTGATTCCCCCTCCATAGTTGATGTTGAATTACCTTTTTTAGCTCATTCAAGAAAAGAGATTGTGCCTTTATTGAATCTTCTTCCACTCTTTAAATTTTTTGTTGAATCCTCTTTCACTCTTTAAATTTGTCTTCTTACATTGGAACATATAATCCTTGTTTGGTGAAAGATACTTTGGGATGCCAATTTTCACCTTGATGGATATCATGCCACCACTTTTCCTTTCCTACCAAGAAAGAGCTTGGATATTGTGATATTTCAATCCGATTTGTGGGAAAATTTGCACAAAGGAGTGCAGCACTTCCCACTTTGGAGGTTAATCCTTTGAGGTTGTCAACAAGGCCCAGTATTGTAGTATAGAAAGAAAATGTGAGTGACGCTAAATTTATCCTACAAGCCCTTGTTAGTAAAAACAAAACAACATGAAATCAAAACTTGAAAATAACTTGAAATAAAATAAAGCGGTGAGAATATGAAAACCACAACAAGGAGAAAATGCAAGAACCAATTTAGATTTCTCAATGGTCAAGATTGTCACGTGAAGTGTCACTTAGGAGGTGTGGGCTTCAAAGAATTCAACAATATCCCTTGGGGAGGTCCTTTTTGTCCACACTAAATGATAAAAACTTGAAATAATAATGGAGAAACACTTGCACCTTAGAGGAAGGTGGCAAGGGAGATTGAAGAATGCTAGTAGGTATGGAAAGAGGTGGACGAAGTTCCAAAACAATTCTTGCAGCATAAACTTGATCTAATTTATCCTTCTTAGATGCATGCCCATGTATTCCTTTTATAGGCCAAGAGGTGGATAAGAAAAACTAGATCCAAATGTGGACTCAATAACTCCATGATCTAGCTCCAAAGAACACAAAGGCGAGGCATTCAATAAACCCAAGTACATGAGGAGCCAAATTCAAATTCTTGGAGGTGATGGAGCCTTGATGAGCCTTCAATGCACTGCAGTGGTTGTGGTCCTGCTATTTTTTACAATCGCATGGATGTTGAAGGAAAATCCGTGCTAGTGTAGCGTGGGCACATAACTGATAATATGCATTGTAGCACAGTCTATCATGGGAGTAATTGTGCTACCTTTGTTTTTTACTGTTTTTGGGAATTTTTGGATTCATGTTGTTTTCTAGATCTAATGAGGATGTCCTTAGTGGGATACATGTTATATGGTGGTGATGACTTATTGCAAGATTATCTAAAATGCCGCATGTTTTCAAAATTTAGGTGTTAATAGATGCCCCCTAATGTATGAGGTTCAGAAGGTACATTAGAGACAATAATGCATCATCATTTCTTTTTGAGTTTTCCCATGTTCTTGGAGGTTCTTAAGCGAGTGTGGATGGAATGTTTTCTTGGGGGAATATTGTTGGCGACAACCAATGAATCTATAACAAAGAATAGTGTTTTATACAAATGAGGAGGGCATACCCATTCTCGTGAAATATGTCATGATGACCACAATAAGAGGAGACTGATGGGTCAACTGAAACTACTACTGGAACATGGATGAAGGAGGATTCAATCCATGTAAGATTTACTGAACCTGGAAATGTTGTTAGAGGTGTCGAAGAAGCATAATTGATAATGACCATGATAAACCCAATGGGGTGCGGGACTAGAATACTAGTGAATGTGCTAGGAGGAGAACTTCAATGTATTGCTTCAATCATGATTTGTAAATGTGAACACTTCTCCCTTTGAAAAATACAACTCTACCTGATGTAATAGATGTGTTGATGTTGAGCATAGGAGAGGCCACTAAGTTAGGGAGCACTAATGACTCTTCCTACCTAGTTTGAGGTGATCCATACTATTGATTGAAAGGGACCCCAAGGTACAATTGCAAGTACAGCAAATATTAAAATAGGAGGATTTGGTGTCGATGAGATCTGAAATACAAGATAAGACGAGGTTATTATCATGAGAACCAATATCATTTTGTAACCAACTGTAATACTGGTATACCTAACGCAAGACAACCTTTTAAGGTTTTGTGGTAGGAGTCACATGTAATCAGACCTGGAGATCTGGACAAGATGAAAAGGCCTCAGATGCTCTTTAGGGTTCTTGCTTGGCAAGACACCCTTTTAAGATTTTGTGACTATCACATGTAAAAAATCATGGGAGATCCTATAGGTCGAAGTTGTGTACCCGTGATAGCCTGGGATGCTCTTTCGAGGTTTTGTGATGCACGTAATAAGTCCTGAGGATTACACAGTATGGTCAGTGATGATGAAGACCTACAGGTGGTGGGCCTACACACAGTATGAAAAAGGACTGGCTCTGTAGAACTTCCTATGACGAGTAGATTCAGAGATTGATTGAGATAGCAGCAGCAGTGATGATGACGATGATTCAAGGACGATGCATCGATGATGATGATCCAGAGAAGAAGACTTGTGCTAGTAGATCTGTGTTGAGAAATACCTTCCTAGTTAAGAGGGAGTGTTGATGTATATGTAACTTCAGAATGTATTTCATATATGTATATTGTACTCCTATAGAGATGGTATTATTCCTCTATACGTAAGTGTTTGTATTCCTATAGAGATGTTATTATTCCTCTATACTGAAGTGTCGTCATTTATATTGTAAGTGTCGTAACTTATACTTGATGGGTTATTATAACACCTTGTTGGGGTCGGCCCTGTATAAGTCATGTGGGTCAAAGGGTTATTAGACCACCCTATTGGGGGTCGGCCATGTGGGTCAAAGGGTTATTAGACCACCCTATTGGGGGTCATCCATGTGCATCAAAGGGTTATTAGACCACCCTATTGGGTGTCGGCCCAACCAGCATTGTGTTATGTGGTTAAGTTGAGGCTGACCTAGTAAAGGTTAGTTAGGCAACTCAAGTCAAGTATAAATAGAGTGCGGGAGGCACTCTATTTCATCATTCTATTCTCACACACACTCTTTGGAGAGTGGCGCACTTGTGGAGGAGGAGAAGATGCTGCTAGGAGATGTCTATCTCTTATGCTTGGGTTGTATCATTGCTCTATCTATCTTTGAGGAAGCTATTGGGGTTTTTCACCTTTATGGTTTTCCCCAAGTAAACTCTGTGTCTCTTGTGTGCTTGCATTATTGTGTCCATGATTGATATGTTGTAGATATGTTGTACATGTTGTTCTCTTAGTTAAAATCCTAAATCAGATTGAAGTAAATTCTGAAAATCTAACATGGTATCAGAGCTAGCCTGAAAAAAGGCATGGTATGGCATGTATGACACTTGTTGCGCTTGCGATGCTAGGGCTTGATATAGAAAAAAACAGTCATTGTAGCACTTTCGCTATAAATCCATTTTGGATATTTTTTCAAATCTAAAACTTTTACAGGTATAATATTAGATCCCCATGTACCTTGTGTCCAAAGTACAACTTCTAATTCACTATAATTTGTTTTTTATGATCTGTACAATCTAGGGTTTCTGCCTCTTCCAGATCTGAGTCATAAATAGGTGACTTAGGAAAAAAGGTCATAACGTGGGCTAGGAAGCTCCAAATGAAATTTCATAAAAAATAACAGGTAGTGCACAGACTGTACTTTCTTAGGTAATGTTTTCAGAGGCCGAAATGGAACCAGTGACACGTGGCACACCGTACAAGTTTGCTCTCATGTTTTATCCCATAAACAGGTCACGTTGCGACACGTGGAAAAACTCTCTCTCAGAGAATCCATTTGAGGTCAAATCTATGGGGTTGGAAAGATATCAGGACAGGATACCACAAAAAACAATTTCAGACCCTGTGGATTGGAAAGTTTGGAGTTAAACCATAAACAATCAGGTGCATATTTATGTCAAAACAGAATTGGATTTTGAGCACCTTCATTCATGGCTCTGGTAATTAGGGTTTCGGAGAAAGTTGGTATTTTTGTAATCGAAGACCACGACTAAATTCTACTCATCAAAATCAAAATTTATAGACCAAGATCAAATTTGTTGGTTGGGTGGAAGGCTGGGCTTGATCAAACCTTAGTTCGGGACTTTGATCGAAAAAGTGGAAAATTAGGGCTTCTGCAAAAGTTGGAATTTTTTAAGTCTATGACCACGGCTGGAAGCTCCTCAGAAAAATCAAAGTTTAGAGCTTTGTATCGAACCTTTTGGTTGGGAAGAAGGGTGGGATTTATCAAACCCTAGTCTGGGATCCTGTCCAGAAGATCCGTAAGTTTCAAAGGCAATTTTGAGGGGTGAAACTTTGCAGTTTTCAAATTCTGAGTATACCGGCTTGATCAGCTCATCAAGGCGCATCTTTCTATCCTTTTAGAAGTTTGAATTTTTAGGGTTTCTATGACAAACCCTAATCCAGCTCCAGATCCAGTTCCCGCAAATCAAGTGGATTGGGTTAATCATAGAAGAGAATGGATTGGTCACCTGCATAAGTGAAGAAGTTCCTGTTTCAGAGGGAGATGAGGCTAAGGCCTTACATAAGAAAATTACAAGCAATCTCAATAGGTATGACTTACAGCTATGTTTCGAATTCTATTCATGGTTAAGTTTATGATATGTTTGTCTTCATATCATTACGGTTAGTACAATCTTGATTAAATCACTAGACTTGTCGTATCACCTTAATAAAATTATGAATACATGATAGAAGATATTCATTGATTAAGGTTTGACACTTATGATTGTACTAATGCATTGTGATGTTGTATGAGGTTTATGTTGTTCTCTAACATGAAAGGTACACCAAGAAAGACAAATCATGTTCTACTTCAAGAACATATGATCATGGTGATATGAAGACAAAGATTCATCCATTGTCATGGATCACATAGAAGATCTACTTACGAGGTATGTATAACTTGGTTCTACAATGATTAACTTAAGAGACATGCAGGTTACTAGCACAAGTCATTGAAAAGAAGTAGAAGACATCATGCGGGTATGTTAGACATAACTAGCTAACATAGTAATCCAGGTATGTTTTTCCTATATCAAATTAGAATCTTACCTTGTGTTAGGATCCCTTATATAAGTATACTTGGTATGATTGGTTATGTTTACTCATAAAGTTAGAAATGTAAGTAATCAAGGGTTTATGCATATTATGTCTCTTGCCTTAATTGATGATATGACTAACTAGAAGAGTCATGAAAGTATAGGTTTGAGTAATCACGGGTTTAGGCATATTATGATTTTTACTTTAATTTAAGATATGACTAACCATAAGAGTCCTTGAATACTAATGCTTATTATTTCTATTTGAAATGATCATAACTATACATGCTTAAGATTATTGTGTTTTGATAGTATTGAGAATATACTAATAAATGTATGATTATGTATGAGATCTCGAGGATATCACAATAATGATACTTGTAAGCATGCATAGTGATCGAGGATGGATATAAGTTCAAGGTCAAGTAATCCAGGAAGAAAAGATCAAGAGGGAGCACACTCCAGTAGTTTCTGCAAGGATGCAGATATTCAGAGGGAGTCAACCACTTCTCACAATCTACATCAGAATGGAGTTGCAGAAAGGAAGCAAAGACTAAGAGGGATTCCACCCTACAACCAAACAAAGATAGGTATTTGAATTTTTATTTCTTGCATATTTGTTGGTTTAAATAATATTTTTCAATGATGTATATGCTTATGTTCCTAGACTTAAGGTGTGTATTATGCATATTAGAACAATTGCATTAATGAACAGCATACTACTAATATGCATGTAATGGGTAAGTGGCCTATGGAACTGTACAACATTCCATTGCTACTTATCTAGAATGAAACCTCTTTGCTGACATGTTGGGAGTAGTGCAAACTCTTAACAACGTTCTGGTAGAGATTGGAAGGCATCTAGAAAGTTACAGGATATGGATGAATGTTGTATTGAAGCATTGGCTAAAATAATTGCATGACTGTATGACATATTTCTTTATGTGTAAGAATTTTTTCTGAAAACTATGAGATGTTTTCTAATCATGCAATTTAACTTGTTTTGTAGGAAAGATCGTATACCTTCACCTACAAAAGAAGGACTACAACATTTGTTCCAACAACAAAGATATCTATTGAAAATATTGAAGTTCCCAGGATCTGGGATGAAGTAATGGAAGAATGCCATGATCAGTCGATCATGAAGAATGATGTTTGGAATGAAGTCCCAAGACCTGAAGGGAAGTCTGTTGTGACTTCCAAATGGATCTATAAGATCAAGCATGCTGCAGATGGTATCATGGAGAAATACAAAACAAGGTTTGTTGCCCGTGTCTTCTCCCAGAAAATGGGATTGAGTATGAAGAGACTTCTACACCTATAGCCAGGCACACTTCCATCAGATCAGTACTTGCTCTAGCTATAGTGATGAAATGGAAGATACACCAAATAGATGTCAAGACAGCTTTCTTGAATGGCGTAGTTGAAGAGGAAGTGTATGTGGAGCAGCCACTTAGTTTTGAGACACATGACAGGAAGTCATATGTGTGTAGGTTGAAGAAATACTTGTATGGCTTGAAGCAAGCTCCTAGGACTTGGTATGGTAGGATGGATAGTTTCCTATCCAGTTTGTGTTTTACCAAGAGTAAAGCGGATTCCAACCTTTACTACAAGGTTGAGGAAGGAAATCCAGTGATACTACTATTGTATGTGGATGACCTGTTTGTAACAGGTGAGGATAGATTGATTGCCGATACGAAGAGGAAGCTTGTTTCTGAGTTCAAGACGAAGGACTTGGGGATGATGCACTATTTTCTAGGTATGGAGGTGTGGCAGAGTGCAGATGGTATCTTCCTTGGACAAGGGAAGTATGCAGTAGAGATCCTGAAGAGGTTCGGGATGATGGACTGCAAGGCCATGGACACACCTATGGAATCGAACCTAAAGCTTCTGTGTGATGATTCATCTAAGCTGGTTGATGTCACTGTGTATCGTCAGATGATTGGGTCCTTGATGTACCTGACGAACACGAGACCAGATATCTGCTTTGCGGTGAACACATTGAGCCAATTCCTGACAGATCCCAAAAGTGTTCACTTGGTTGTTGTAAAGCATATTCTGAGGTACCTGAAGGGTACGGTTGACTATAGGCTCAAGTATGATGCGAATCAAAAATTTAACCTGTAGAGTTATGTTGATTCAGATTGGGCAGGCAGTGCTGCAGATAGGAAGAGCACATATGGGTGTTGCTTCAATATGGGATCAGGTGTGATATCTTGGTTTAGCAGGAAGTAGTCCTGCGTAGCACTGAGTACAGCCGAAGCAGAGTATGTTGCAGCTTATTCGGCTAGTTACAAGGAAGTATGGCTCCGGAAGCTACTGTCTGAGTTATTTGATCTCCCACTGGAGGCTACTGGTATCTTTTGTGACAACCAAAGTTGTGTGAAGCTGTCTGAGAACCCGGTGTTCCACGACAAGTCGAAACACATTGAGATCAAATATCACTATATCAGGGAGATGGTGCAGAGAGGAGCAGTGAAGCTCCTGTATGTTACGACAGATGAGTAGGTTGCAGATGTGTTGATGAAACCACTAGCCAGAGTGAAGTTCGAGTACTTCAAAGAGAGGCTTGGTGTTCTTCAGATTGACAACACTTCAAGGAAGAAGTGATGGAGACATTTGATGGAGCCATTCCAAGCATGGTGAGAGGAGGATCCTTCCCATGGCTGTGGATATAAGCGCTGGATGATGAGCATCAGGATGATGCTCCAGTTACTACTCTATATATGCATCATGTTGGATGCTTGGATATGATCAGTTGGATCATTTATATGTATATCCATCATGTTGGATGCTTGGATATGATTAGTTGGATCATTTATATGTATATGTATGTACGCATCATGTTGGATATGATCAATTGGATCATTTATATGTATATGTATGTATGCATCATGTTGGATGTTGGATATGATCAGTTGGATCATTTATATGTATATGTATGTACACATCATGTTGGATGCTAGATATGATCAGTTGGATCATGTGTATGTATCTGTAGATGTATCAGGTGGACACATTGTATGATCACGTAGATCATGTATGTTGATATGTATCAGGTATGATCAGGTGGATCATGTATTTGTATATGTATCAGGTGGATACATTGTATGATCAGGTAGATCATGTATGATGATATGTATCAGGAAGATACGGTGTATGCATTAGGTGGATGCATTGTATGATCAGGATGATCATGGATAATGAGCTTCAGTATGTTGCTCCAGATGACATGCAGCAGTATGATGCAGTGTTGATGATCAGGATGATCATGTGTGCATCAGGATGATGTATGGTGAGTATCAGGTTGATACTCTATGGTCATGGATAGGTTGTGTAGATGAGCATGTTTGGGAGATCCTATAGGTCGGAGTTGTGTACCCGTAACATCCTAGGATGCTCTTTCGAGGAATTGCTCTGGGAGGACATGTAAGTAGACCTGGGAGATCTGGACAGGATGAAAAAGGTCTCAGATGCTCTTTCAAGGCATTGTCCTATGGCATGTAAGTAGACCTGGGGGATCTGGACAGGATGAAAAAGGCCTCAGATGCTCTTTCGAGGCATTGCCATGACCACATGTAATCAGACTTGGAGATCTGGACAAGATGAAAAAGGCCTCATATGATTTTTAGGGTTCTTTCTTGGCAAGACACACTTTTAATATTTTGTGGTAGGAGTCACATGTAATCAAACCTGGAGATATGGATAGGATGAAAAAGGACTCAGATGCTCTTTAGGGTTCTTGCTTGGCAAGACACCCTTTTAACATTTTGTGACTGTCACATGTAAAAGATCCTAGGAGATCCTATAGAAAGGAGTTGTGTACCCATAACAACCTGGGATGCTCTTTCGAGGTTTTGTGATGCACGTAATAAGTCCTGATGATTCCACAGTATGGCCAGTGATAATGAAGACCTACAGGTGGTGGTCCTACACCTAGTATGAAAAAGGACTGACTCTGTAGAACTTCCTATGACGAGTAGAATCAAAGATTGATTGAGATAGCAGCAGCAGTGACAATGACGATGATTCGAGAATGATGCATCGATGATGATGATCCAAAGAAGAAGACTTGTGCTAGCAGATCTGTGTCGAGAAATACCTTCCTAGTTAAGAGGGAGTGTTGATGTATATGTAACTTCCGAATGTATTTCATATATGTATATTGTACTCCTATAGAGATGGTACTATTCCTATATACGTAAGTGTTTGTATTCCTATAGAGATGTTATTATTCCTCTATACAGAAGTGTCGTCATTTATATTGTAAGTGTCATAACTTATACTTGATGGGTTATTAGACCACCTTTTTGGGGTCGGCCCTGTATAAGTCATGTGGGTCAAAGGGTTATTAGACCACCCTATTGGGGGTCATCCATGTGGTTCAAAGGGTTATTAGACCACCCTATTGGGTGTCGGCCCAGTCAGCATTGTGTTATGTGGTTAAGTTGAGGCCGAACTAGTAAAGGTTATTAGTCAAGTCAATTCAAGTATAAATAGAGTGCGGGAGGCACTCTATTTCATCATTCTATTCTCACACACACTCTTTGGAGAGTGGCACACTTGTGGAGGAGGAGAAGCTACTGCTAGGAGATGTCTATCTCTTATGCTTAGGTTGTATCATTGCTCTCTCTATCTCTAAGGAAGTTATTGGGGTTTTTCACCTTTATGGTTTTCCCCAAGTAAACTCTGTGTCTCTTGTGTGCTTGCATTATTGTGTCCATGATTGATATGCTGTAGAGATGTTGTACATGTTGTTCTCTCAGTTAAGATCCTAGATTAGATTGGAGTAAATTCTGAAAATCTAACATTTTATTCCAATAGCCAAGAGCCAAAAATCGCTTTACAATGAGGGGGGTATCTTCCCTAAATAGGAATGAGAGAGACCAAAACCCTAACCACCTTTTGAATGAGTGGTTGAGATTAAAATATATAACAATGACAATCAATGACTAAGATGATCTGGAAATAAAATACATGGATCAACTCAAAAATAGAGGGGGCGCACTCACTAAGATGTCCAAGGGGGACGCACCACATGAAAAGTAACTAGAACTCATGACATAAGCACATGGTGGGGATAGGAGGTGTAACATATCCTTCTCTAGCATGACCCCATGGCACAATAACATATAATAACTCAAGATAATATCATACTATGACCATATGACCAAATCGTTGCCCCTCAATGACAATAAAATGCCCAAATAATAGCCCGGAGTGTATGTGGATCCCACTGAATGTTGCAAGTTGTGCCAAAAGTGTTGGTTTTGGAGCCTGATCTTCTAGATTCAGAGATGTTATTCAGTCGTTTTTGTACCCCGGGTTTACTGTGCACTCGTTCCCCCCACTTTGGGGTTCAGGGGCGAAGCCCCCGAGAAAACAATTTTGGGTTGTTTTTGCCAACAGTTTATGGGCCCATGGTTTTGGGTAACCCGTGGTATTTTTCCATTGTATTTTCCCTATGAAAGAAAGACATTGTAACATGGATAGGGTTGATGTATTAGGTATTATGAATTGTAAAGATCTCTGAGATCGTAAAGAGAGACTGTGAGAAATTGAAGAGGAAGTGAAGTGGCTGTGCTACAGGTTGTATCCCTTCATTTGTTGGATGGTATAATAATAAGGACTGGCAATTTCAGTGTGGATGTAGCCCATATTGGGTGAACCATGATATATTGGTGTCTCTCTTGTAATGTGTTTGTGTAATTTCTATTTGCATCTTGTTTATTGTTATTTCTCTGCGATCCTGTTTTTCTAAAAATTGGTATCAGAGCCAAAGGTCTATTTGGCAAATAAACCCACAGGAAACTAGGGTTTCTGGTTCGAGTGGGAGAAATGGAGGAAGAAGGAAAGTTTAAGGTCGAGAAATCTAATGGCCAAAACTACCAATTATGGAAGATGCAAATGGAAGACTATTTGTGCCAGAAGGATCTATTCCTACCGTGGGGAGGAAGAGCAAAGTAGTCGATGACTATAAAGGATGAAGAATGGTAGGTTCTTGATAGAAAGGCACTGGGAACAATACGATTGTCCCTGGCTTCGTCGGTGGATTTCAATATCTCGAAAGAAAATACAACTGAGGGTTTGATGAGCGCATTGGGTAAGCTGTATGAAAAACCCTTGGCCTCCAAAACGGTATTTCTAATGAAGCATTTGTTTAATATGAAGATGTCTAAAGGTGGATCTATTTTGATCATTTAAATGAATTTAATACGGTTACAAATCAACTAAGTTCTGTAAGTGTGAACTTTGATGATGAGGTTAGGGCTCTTCTAATCTTGTGTTCATTGCCAGAAAGTTGGAATGGCTTGGTCATGGCTGTAAGTAACTCTATCTCTGGTTCAAACACCTTGATATTTGATGATGTTGTTAGTGTTATTCTTAGCGAGGAAATGCGAAGAAAAAGAACAGGTGAGACATCAGGTAATGCATTGACCATAGAGAGCAGGGGAAGACAAAGGGAGAAAAGGAAGAGCCAAGGTAATCATGGCAAGTCTAAAACGGGCAGATCCAAGTCCAGACTGGGAAAAATAGAGTGTTGGAACTGTGGAAAGAAAGGACATCTAAAGAAAGACTACAAATCTCTAAAGAAGAAAGGAGATGGACAGCAGGAAACTACCTAGGAAACAAATGTAGCAGGTGATGTGTTACAAGATGCTTTGATTCTTGCATTAGATAATACTAGTGATTATTGGGTAGTAGATTCAGGGGCTTTATGTCATGCTACACCCCATAGGAAATATTTTCATGATTATGTTCCAGGCAATTTTGGAAATGTTTTATTGGGTGATGATGAGCCATGCAAAATTGTTGGAATGGGTAAGGTATGGATAAAATTTAAGAATGGAACTGATTGGTTGTTGAAAGATGTAAGGCATATTCTTGCTATGAAAAGAAATTTGATCTCAACAAGGCAGTTGGGAGATGGTGGCTGTCTATCTACGTTTGGAGAAATGTGGTGGAAGATCACTAAAGGATCAATGGTGATAGCAAAAGGAGACAGGGTAGGTACGTTGTATTTATGTCCTCATAATACTGACCGTTCTATCTCTTTAGCTTCCACAGGAACAGATACAGCATTGTGGAATTATAGGCTTGGCCACATGAGTGAAAAAGGGATGCAGATTCTCCACTCAAGAAAGTTTCTACCAGATTTGAAGTAGGTAAGTTTGGAATTGTGTGAGAACTGTGTTTATGGAAAACATAAGAGAGTCAGATTTCTCAAGGTTGGGAAACAGAAGAAGAATGAAAAGTTAGAGCTTGTGCATACAGATGTATGGGGACTGTCTTAGGTACAATCTCTTGGTGGATCTCATTATTATGTTACATTTATTGATGATGCAACTAGAAAAACTTGGGTTTATTGCATTAGACATAAATCTGATGTGTTTGCTACTTTTAAGAAGTGGAAAGCTTTGGTTGAGAATGAGATAGGAAAAAGGTTGAAGTGTCTCATATCTGATAATGGAAGTGAGTACTGCAGCAAGGAGTTTGATAGTTACTTCTCATACCATGGGATTTATAGAGAGAAGACAGTCCCAGGAACACCACAAGAAAATGGTGTGTTAGAAATGATGAATAGAACAATCATGGAGCATGCAAGGTGTATGAGATTCATGCAAGGTTTCCTTACAATTTTGGGCAGATGCTATAAATACTGTTGTTTATTTAATAAATAGAGAGCCTTCAAATGCTTTGGATGGTGGTATTCTAGAGGAGGCATGGACAGATAAAAAGGTAAACTACTCATTTTTGAGAACTTTTGGTTGTGAAGCATTTGTTCATATTGATAACGAAAATAGAACAAAGCTTGAAGCTAAATCCAAGAAATGTACCTTTATTGGATATGGGGTTGATTAATTTGGTTATCGTTTATGGGATTATGAAAATAAAAAAATCATCAGGAGTAGAGATGTGATATTAAATGAAAAGGTCATGTATAAATATCAATTTCAAGGAAAGAAACAGGAAAAATAAAACACAAAGTACACAGTGCTTGATGAAATTAAAGAAAATGAAGTTTCGAAGGTGCGAGAAAATCAAGAACAGCAGCAAGTACCTGAAACTCCTGCAAGTGTAAGAAGATCTACCAGGTTAAGTAGACTCCCTGAATGATACTCTCCTTCAATGTATTATTTATTGATGACTGATGTTGGTGAACCAGAATGTTATGAAGAAGCAACGCTGGTGGAAACTATAAAGAAGTGGGAGCAAGGCATGAATGAGGAGATGGACTCATTGGTAGGAAACCAGACTTGGGATTTGGTTCAGTTTCTTTCTGGTAAAAGAGCATCGCAGAACAAATAGATTTATAGGTTGAAGGAAGAAGAAGGAGGTAAGAAGAGGTACAAGGCCATACTTGTTGTACAGGGGTTTGCACAAAAGAAAGGTATATATTTTGATGAAATATTTTCTCATGTTGTTAAGATGACTTCAATTAGGACTATCTTAAGTCTAGTGGCGGTAGAATATTTGCATCTTGAATAGTTAGATGTAAAAACAACCTTTCTCCATGGGGATCTGGAGGAAGAGATATATATGCAGTAGCCACAAGGGTATGAAGTCAACGGGAAGGAGGATCTGGTATGCAGGTTGAAGAAGAGCTTGTATGGTTTGAAGCAAGCTCCAAGGCAGTGGTATTTAAAATTTGACAGGTTTATGACAGAACAAGGTTATAGTAGATGTCATTCTAACCACTGTGTTTATTTCAAGAGGCTAGATAATGGAAGTTATATTATCTTGTTATTGTATGTGGGTGACATGCTTGTTGCAGGGTCTAACATGCAGGAAATAAATGTGCTCAAAAGGAAGTTAGCAAATTCATTTGCGATGAAGGATTTGGGTGCTACAAAGCGAATCCTTGGTATGAGAATAACAAGAGACAGGAAAAATTGCAAATTAACATTGTCTCAGGGTGATTACATACAAAAGGTGTTGGAGAGGTTCAGAATACAGAATGCAAAACCAATTAGTACACCTTTGGCCAGCCATTTCAATATAAGTAATGAAATGTGTCCCAGGACACAGGAAGAGACAGATTACATGTCCAAGATTCCCTATTCATCAACAGTTGGTAGCTTGATGTATGCCATGGTGTGCACAAGACCAGATATTGCACATGCAGTGGGAGTTGTGAGCAGATATATGAACAATCCAGGTAAAGAACATTGGAAGGAAGTACAGTGGATTCTCAGGTATTTGAGAGGTACTACTAGTCAGGAATTATGTTTGGAGGTTCAGACACTGTTCTACAGGGATATGTTGATGCAGATATGGCAGGTGATAAGGATAGTAGGAGGAGCACCACAGGGTATGTGTTTACTGTATGTGGAATAGCAGTAAGTTTGATTTTGAAACTACAAAAGGTTGTTGCACTTTCAACAACGGAAGAAGAGTATGTTGTTGTTATAGAGGCTAGTAAAGAGATGATTTGGTTGCATAGGTTTATGGAGGAATTAGGTAAGAAGCAAAAGGATAGAAAGTTGTATAGTGACAGCCAGAGTGCCATTCATCTTGCAAAGAACTTAGCATTCCATTCCAGGACTAAACATATACAGCTCAAGTACCATTACATACGCTCTATTCTGGAAGATGAACTGTTGAAGCTGGAAAAGATACATACTAGCCAGAATCCTACAGACATGTTCACAAAGGTAGTGACCAGAGAGAAACTAAGTTCTTGCTCGGTTTCAGTTGGCCTTCTAGCATGAAGGTAAAGATGAGAAATTTTCCAGGTCTAATTCCAGCAAGTACAACTACAGTGGAGTTGTTGTGATTAGTCTCCAAGTGGGATATTGTTGGTTGTGGAGCCTGATATTCCAGATTTAGAGATGTTATTCAGTCGTGTTTGTACCCCAGGCTTACTATATACTTGTTCCCCCACTTTGGGGTTCGGGGGAAAATCCCTTGAGAAATTTGTTTTGGGTTGTTTTCACCAACAGGTTACGGGCCCATGGTTTTGGGTAACTTGTGGTATTTTCCCATTGTATTTCCCCTATAAAAGAAAGACATTGTAACACGTCTAGGTTTGATGTATTAGGTATTATGCATTGTAAATATCTCTGAGATCGTAAAGAGAGACTGTGAGAAAGTGAAGAAGAAGTGCAACGAATGTGCTGCAGGTTGTATCCCTTCATTTGTTGGATGGTATAATAATAAGAACTGGAAATTTCAGTGTGGACGTAGCCCATCTTGGGTGAACCACGATATATTGGTGTCTCTCTTGTATTGTGTTTGTGTAATTTGTATTTGCATCTTGTTTATTGTTATTGCTCTGTGATCCTGTTTTTCTAACAGAAAGGTGTGGGATGCATCATAAAATCCTCTAAACAAACCTCATGCCACTTCGTTTCCTCAATTTCCCAAATCTATTTCCTCAGTGGCCATTTCTTCCATTTTTTATCCTCAGAAAATCACTTGTAAAATAATAGAATGCATGTATCTCTCTGCCTAGTGCCCCAGGCACAAATATTAATGCGTGAAAAATGTGTGGGATCATGATAATATGGTAATAAAGAGTGGTTGGACCCCACTTTCCCTCTATAGCACCCTAAAAGAATCAAAAATTTCTCAAATTGAGATGACATACCATTTTATATAGCAAATATGCAATAAAGTGATAATATTACCATAAACTCATCTACAAGTTCTTGAAACTAATATATGAGTGTACCAATGAACTCATAATGCCCAAATGTAGTAGATATGAGTACTCATACATCATGTGACCACCTAGATAAGCATCTGTAAGCTCAACCATGCCCGGACAATAAAAATAATGGTTTGCAAATAATAATAATAATCAAAATCCATCAAACTATCACTTAAAACCTATGTCTGATGCATGGAATCATCAAATGGGCACCATAGTACCACAAATAATCAATCTCAAACATCATCGGTCCAAATCATCCCGGATCCTGCAGTTGACTTGATCAAACTGGGTTGACCCGGTCAAAACTGATCAAAATAATGACCCGGGCTCAAAATGATTGATGTTGCAAGTGCAATTGGATCAGATATGCTCCTTTAATTATTTCAATAGCAAGACTAAAGTATAAAAAAACATTTCATTGGCGATTAAGAAATAATACATCAAATATAAGTCTAGATTAAAGAAGTTAGATACCAAGACAAAGACCCTCAAGTGTATACTCAGTTCATGGACGTGACCATTTTGCTAGAAATGGGTGAAGGTGGAAAATAAAAGGCTAGGACAAGGGAATTACTTTACAATATTCAAAACTACCACACTTTGGATAAAGGGAAATTGGAAAATAACCTAAGCATATGATGGATAGAAAACACACAAGGAATGGTGGTGTCTCACAAATGGAATAAGTTGTTTTTTAGGAGTGCCCATTCAACTCTAACAAATGTCTACAACTCACATCCAAGCTTGAATCAAGATCTGTGAGGATATTTTCTAGAACCAGCGTGACTAGGTGCACAACTAACCGTAACTTGAGGTTCTAGGGGACACTTAGAATTAGTTGTCCCTTACTCCATCTCACATCCCAACTCATAGGATCCATGAGGAATTAATCATTACACTTCAAATCATGGCCAACAGTCTTTATATTTAGCATACATTCAACCACTGTTGTCTAGGCCTTTATGACCCTAAGGATTTTTCATGTGCTTAGAAGTACAACTAATTGCATATTTTATCCAGGGTGCTTTACATTTCATTTCATTTCATATCCCTCTTTCATGCTGCTTAAAAGCACAATTTTAATTTATAACCAGGGCTTGCATAGAAGATATAACAGTGAGTCACATATGCATGTAATGATGGTAGTACAATTTGCTTCAAGTTTACGTGACACAACCCAGGAAACTAGGGGGCTTGTCCACAATCAGGACCAAACATCGGGGGAAACCAACCAGAGAGGTCAAGGTTTCGAATGCAATTCACCTAATCTCGGGAACCAACACCAGCGGGTTCTCCTGGCCCAGAATAATCAACGATTCGGTAATTTTTGTTCACAACTCAGAGTTGAGACAGAAAACAACAGGAATTCTATCAAACATAGAGTCATAAGTGGGGAAGTCCTCAATTATCATAGGCTAAAGTGTAATTCAGGATAAAACCAAATACGGAAGATAACAGATGGATGGGAATAGGTTATAGGTGATGCCATAACTAGCATTCCATAAATGGTGGGAATGACCAAGTCCATAGTACTTAAGAGGGTAAGACCAACGAGTACACACAAGAAATCCTGATTCCAAGTAAATAGACCTCTTTAATTCTAAACAGTCAACCAATAACCATATCCATATTAATACATATCACCAAATCATGACCACTAAATACCTAGTCAAGCTATTAAGATAAGTAAAAGAGCACCATATAGGTATCCAATGCACAACCATATACCTGTTGGGTCATATACATGTATCCATCATCTAAACCATCAAATCTCACTGGAACACTATTGTTTCATAAATATGGGCACAATCATCACTACTCTGTATGAAAGTAAATGGCCACCTTAGTCATCAAATATGAGATCATGAGGCTCAATCATGGAATAAGGTTGTAATGTCTGATCTGGGGCTGTTGAAAATATGAGTAATCATAGAATAATTTCTCATTGTCGATCTCAGGAATCTCATAGTAAAGGATTGGCTCAGAAAAGTACTAGAATCTGGTCTGTAGACATGGTATCCCTAGCTACTATGAATGTGATAACATATGGCTCTAGCTGGGACAATTGCTCTGCTGAATAGAGCGCTTGCGAACCTCAGAATCTATGTTCCTCATCACTCTCCTACTCGTATCCTCAAACATGCACTCTATCTCTGCATCATCTTCAAAAAATGTACTTGTTATATGCAAAATGTAAAGAGCTATACCAAACTCATAGACTAGTTGAACCAAGGTAGAACTCTACCTTCCCCGACAACGACGCCAAAGATGTTATCAAAGAGAATGGGAGTATAGATAAATAATAAATGTCGAACCAAGGTAGGCCTCTACCATCCCCAGCAATGGCGCCAAAAAAATTTATCACACAACTTGTAGTTGCCCCTAATGATGATCATATTCATGATGGTAGAGGATCTAGGAAACTAAAGAGGTGACCTAAGAGGGCCTCGATCCCCAATATGGATTGGTTGTCACGCCAATCAAGTCACTCTTCACTTCTTTCTATCCAAGCCCCAAATAGCAAAGGGAGAGACCCTGATCTAATCCCGACAAGAGAGATCTAACCCAATCACCAGATCAAGCTATTCAATAGGGTATGTAAGGTGAGGGGTGAAGAACCCTATATCTAAGGAATAAGGTCATTGTGGAGGCTTAAGATAGATGAGATTCAATCTTAGATGGATTAGACACAATGACTTGAAGATTAAGAATGGATCCAAGATTTACGTGCTAGGGTAAATGATCAAATCTAACTACCTTGGAAAACGTGAATTAAAAATGGCGAAAATGGTCCCAAGTAGTAGATCTGGAAGACTTAAGGCTTTCTAGCACATCTTGAAGGTAGATATGATAGTATCAAGGCACACAAGCTCGAAAAACAAGGTTTTAACAACCCGGAAGACAAGCAAACCAAGGAGGGCGCAAATGTTAAAGGATCATTGCCTAGGAAAAAGGGAAGATGGAGTCCCTAGAGAGTGACTCCCTTGGGAACCCGCCTAGGGATAGGCCTAGAGGTAAAAACCCAGAAATGGTTCGCCGAAATTCTAAGTAGTTAAACCCAGGGAATTTTTAGAAGCTTTAGCTTAGGGTTTTAAGATGTAAATGACAGATGGGTAAGTTAAAGAAATAAAATACTCACCTTATGAGCGTACCTAGATGACGAGAATGGATGCTAGCATGACGAGGACTACTCCTGCAAATATAAAATGAATATTTGGATTTTTTTTTTTTCTCCCATGATTTTCCCAAGTCCACAAGTGCGCACCTCTCTTCATGCAAAACAAAGGAGATTAACTCAAATAGAAAACAATAATGAGGGTAAATGAAAATAAAGAATAATTGGTACAAAGACAAAACTACTCCCTGAATAAATCGTATTTGAGAGAGAGAGAGAGAGAGAGAAGGTGAGTCTCCCCAGCCATTGCGCCCCTCTTCACTTGCAAGTAAAAATATGGAAAGAAAAATGTGCAAGATGTTCACAGGATCCTCAATGCAATGGAAAATTAATTTCAATCACCATAGTCGTACATCCAAACCAAGATACAATCACCATAGTCATACATCCAAACCAAGATACAAGGCTTTCTCACAAGAATCGCGATTTTATTCCAATAACCAAGAGCCCAAAGTTGCTTTACAATGAGGGGGGTCTCTTCCTTAAATAGGAATGAGAGAGACCAAAAACATAACCACATTTTGAATGAGTGGTTGATATTAAAAGATATAACAATGACAATCAACGGATAATATGAGTCGAAAATACAATACATGGATCAACTCAAAAATAGAGGGGGTGCACTCACTAAGACATCCAAGGGGGACGCATCACATGACAAGTGACTAGAACTAATGACATAAGCACATGGTGGGGCTAAGAGGTGTAACATATCCTTCTCTAGAATGACCCCATGGCACAATAACATATAATAACTTAAGATAATATCACATTGTGACCATATGACCAAATCGTGGCCCCTCAATGACAATAAAATGCCCAAATAATAGCCCGGAGTGTATGTGGATACCACTGAATGCTGCAAGCTGCACCAAAAGGTGTGGGATGCATCATAAAAATCCTATGAACAAACCTCATGCCAATTCGTTGCCTCAATTTCCCAAATCGATTTCCTTAGTGGCCATTTCTTCCATTTTTTATCCTCAAAAAATTATATGTAAAATACTAAAATGCATGTATCTCTCTTCCCGGAGCCCCGAGAACAAATATGACTACACCAAAGTGTCTAGGAACATGTTAATATGGTAATAACTAGTGTATGGACCCCATACTCGCTATGTAGCACCCTAGGAGAACCAAAAAGATCTCAAACTGTGTTGACAAGCCATTTTATATGGAAAATATGCAATAAAGTGATAATCTGACCATAAAATCATCTGAAAGTGCCTGAAACTGATATATGAGTGTACCAATGGACTAAGAAGGCCCAAATGTAGTATATATGAGTACTCATACACCATGTGACCACTTGGATAATCATCTATAAGCTCAACCATGCCTAGACAATAAAAATAATGGTCTAGAAATAATAATAATAATCAAAATCCATAAAACCGTCACATAAAACCCGTGTCTAATGCATGGAATCATCAAATGGTCACCATAGGACCACAAATAATCAATCTCGAACATCATCGGTCCAACTCATCCTGGATCCTACGGTTGACTTGGTCAAACTGGGTTGACCATGTAAAACTGATCAAAATAATGACCCAGGCCCAAACTAACTAATGCTGCAAGTGCAAATGGATAAGATATGCTCCTTTAATTATTTCAATAGCAAGACTAAATTATAAAGCAGCATTTCACTAGTGATTAATCAATAATACATCAAATATAAGTCTAGATTAAAGAAATCAATTACCAAGAGAAAGACCCTCAAGTGTATACTCAGTTCATGGACGTGACCATTTTGCTAAAAATGGGTGAAGGTGGAAAAGACAAGGCTAGGACAAGGGAATGACTTTACAAGCTTCAACATTATGACACTTTGGATAAAGGGAAAAGGGAAAATAACCTAAGCATATGCTGGATAGAAAACACATAAGGAATGGTGGTGTCTCACAAATGGAATAAGTTGTTTTGAGGAGTGCCCTTTCAACTCTAACAAATGTCTACAACTCACATCCAAACTTGAATCAAGCTTCATGAGGATATTTTATAGAACCATCGTGACTAGGTGAAAATCTAACCATAACTGGAGGTTCTAGGGGACACTTAGAATTAGTTCCCTTACTCCATTTCACATCCCAACCCGTAGGCTCCGTGAGGAATTAATCATTACATTTCAAATTGTGGCCATCAGTTTTTAGATTTAGCATACATTTAACCACTACTTTTTAGTCATTTATGACCCTTTGGATTTTGCATGTGCTTAGAAGTACAACCAATTGCATCTTTTATCCATGGTGCTTTACATTTCATTTCATATCCCTCTTTCATTGTGCTTAAAAGAACAGTTTTAATTTATAACCATGGGCTTGCATAGAAGATATAACAATGAGTCAAATATGCATGTAATGATGGTAGTACAATTTGCTTCAAGTTTAGCTGACACAAATCAAGAAACTAGGGGGATCATCCACAATCAGGACCAAACATCGGGACAATAGAACAGAGAGGTCAAGGCTTCAAATCCAACTCACCTAATCTAGGGAACCAACACCAGCGGGTTCTCCTGGCCCAGAAGGATCAAGGCTTCGGTAAGTTCAATTGCACAACTTAGAGCCAAGACACAAAACAACAGGGATTATATCCAACATAGAGGCATAAGTGGGGAAGTCCTCAATTATCACAGGCTAAATTGTAGGTCGAGATAAAACCAAATACATAAGATAATGGATGGATGGGGAAAGGTGATAGGTGATTCCACAACTAGCATGCCATAAATGGTGGGAATGACCAAGTCTATACTACTTAAGAGGGTAAGACCAACGAGTATACATAAGAAATTATGATTCCAAGTAAATAGACCTCTTTAATTCTAAGAAATCAACCAATAACCATATCCATATATATATATATATATATATTTCCAGATCATGATCACTAAATACCTAGTCAAGCTACTAAGATAAGTAAAAGAGCACCATATATGTATCCAATGCACAACCATATACCTCTATCCATCATCTGAACTATCAACTGTCACTAGAACACTGATGTTGCATAACTCTGGGAACTAAGGAAGGAAATGGCCACCTCAGTCATCAAATCTGAGGTCATGAGGCTAAGTCATGGCATAAGGCTATAATGTCTACTTTGGGGCTGCTG
This sequence comes from Larix kaempferi, assembly GCA_027924585.1. Classification (NCBI taxonomy): domain Eukaryota; kingdom Viridiplantae; phylum Streptophyta; class Pinopsida; order Pinales; family Pinaceae; genus Larix; species Larix kaempferi. Next base: position 8,224,748 of record BSBM01000259.1, on the reverse strand, counting down.
AAAACATGAGTGATCATAGAATAATTTTTCATCGACTGTCGATCTCAGGCATCTCATAGTAAAGGACTAGCTTAGAAAAGTACCGAAATCTGGTCTAAAGACATGGTAGCCCTGGCTACTATGAATGTGATAATAGTAACAAAGCAAGACAAACTGTCAATGAATGACTCTATTGGAGACACAACACTGAGGGTGATGGTAACTGACAAAAATTATAATGTTGGAGATAGGGAGACTCAACGACATCGATTAAAGGTGACCATGGGTCGCTTCCAAAAGAGTAGTGATGTTCCCATGGTTGAAAGTTGATTGGGGAACTATTTGTACATAAAGAATAATTGGTGGGGTCCCCATGGTTTCGAGGGTGTCAGGGGACCAATTTGATGATGGGTTGGATTACTGCGGTTTTTGGTGGATCGAGGAATCAATTTGATGATGGGTGGAGTTCCCATAGTTTTGAGTGAGTTAGGAAACCTTTTCCATGATGATGTGAGGATTGATTTTCAAATGCAAATACAGGTGACACATGAATGAATGCTATGCAGTTTGTTCTTGCAAGGAATAAATTGAATCGAATTAGTTTCTTTGGAGGGTGGGGGGGGCATTGGTGTCTTTGTGGTGGTGATTATACAAGTAAGAGTACAGATGGTATATTGATCATGGAGGTATGAGTGGTCAACTATGATTTATTACTTGTAACATATGCCGAGAAATTTGATGGAATTCACTACTGATGGTGGGGGAGTAAATGCACAATTATAAAATTATGAACTATGGGTTGATTGGTTCAAAGTGTATAAATTTCCTTGGAATTGTGGGGGTTCAACATCATGGGTGTCAAATTATGACAGGGATGAAATGGTGTGCACACCCATGAGGGAAACATGTTTTCCTCCATAGTGATATTGATGGAACATTATTACTGGGAATGAGGATGTTATGGTTATCAACAAGAATATTGGTAAATGCAATGTAAATAGAGGGAAAACATTGCTTATATGCTAGTTTCAAAATGATACCTATGATATAAGTCTGACGCCATTGCTGAGGGATGGAGTCGTATTCATATAATGTAAAAACAAGAGGTAGGAGGCTCTTTCTCCTTATCATACACACACGACACAAATACCCAAGTGTAACAAAGAACATCACAAAGGTATTGATGATTCATAAATAATAACCAAAAACATAGTGCACCTGTGGAGTGCATGTAAAATGAATTATGGAGGACAGTTCTCAGATGAAAGTGTAGTTGCATCCATTGTGAATAGCTCGAGATGTTGATTCTAGTGGTGTGAACAATTCATTAAACGAAGCTATGGCTTGGTCATGGAAAAGGTTTGAATATTGGGTCAAAAATATATAAAAGCGGTGGGGCCCATTTTTCGAGGTCATTGTACATTGTTCATATTTTGTGATCTGGAGTTGTTTGCATTGATTCTAGGTGATACAAGCATCCTATTTCCAAGCTATGAGATCCAAGTAATCCTAAACCTTATCCTAGTCATTTTGGGTGTGGGAATTTTTAGGGTTTTGGGTCCCTAGGGCCATACGACCCTTTTTATGGTCTAAAGGGAGACCGCGTGCGATATTGGGTTTTCCCATGTGGTTGTGCAAGAATACTTATTATTTCATTCTACCGTGCACAATTTTTGTGAATCATGCATAGTACACCATGCAGGAAATCTAATATTTTTGTGCACCGCACGGGGAAATAATGCCTCGATCGCGTGTTGGTGCAGCGTGACTGGCTATTGGATATTTTCACTGAAAGCGTGGATGAAATGAACAATTCTAGTGTGACTATGGTTTTGCGGGGGACCAACATACAGGCACATTGTGCACAACTTAGACTTAGATAAGTCGCACTACTAGTGTAGGTTATTTAGGAAAATTTGTGCTAGATGATGTTAAGGCATAGTTGTAATTTTGGATGCCAAGATGAATCTTAGTGTAGTGTTGTTTGTGTTTGTAGGTGTTTGTGAGTGATTGAGATGGTATACATTGAGTGGTGAGAGCGCCACTATGACAAGCTAGTTACCCAGGTGGCTGGGGATTTAGTGGTCACACATGCACTTAGAGATGCAGGGCTCTTGAAGTTATTCAAGTGCCCCTTGCTTCGGTCTGTAGAATTTCTACTGCAAGGGATCATATTTATGTGGTACCTTGATAGGGGGGTCTTTTGGATGGGATATCAAGATATATGCATCACGGACCAAGATATCTACTTCCTAATAATTTTCTCTCCATGGGGGATTGTTGAGCCAACTTGGCCTTAGATGGTGGTTGATCAAAGTGTATGGAGTCTAGTAAACCAATTATGTGGAGGAGATGCATTGGCGGTGAGTTCGAGGTAGATCCTGGTTAGTCATATTTAGATCCTTGATGTCTGAGAAATAGCGTCTTTTTTTATTCGAGTGTTGGTGGTATCATCCTCTCATAGGATTACCAGGGGGCAATTTGAGTTGATGGAGAGGGTGATCGTAGGGCACCAAGTGGAATGGGGGCCCATGTTGCTTAGAGTACTGACAGTGCATTTGACAAATGCTCAGCGTGGTAGAGGTAAGAGGACCTTTCGCGATAGGATTGTGTTGTGCTTGTACTTTTTCAATAATTTTCCTTCCTTGAGACCATAGGTGGTGGTACCTATGAGGGGTCCCCAGGATCCCCAGATGTTGTACTGGGGGTGAGTGTTGATCTAGGATGGTGGAGGGTAGATCAATCATGTTTTCACTGTTCATTACTTGTATGTGTGGGATCAGTGCATCGGTCCCATGGAGAGGTATCCATGGAGTGGCATGGTGTTGTGGGAAATTATGCACAAAGGTGTGCAACCTCTCCCACTTTTGGTGAAATACCTTGAGGTTATTGAATAGGCCCAATATTTAAAAACATAAAGAAAATGTGATAACCCCAAACTAGATCCTACAAGGCTTTGTTAATGAAATAGAAAAAAATGAAAAGAAAAAACTTGAAATGGTAAAAGGGAATAAGAGGGAGCAAACCACAACAAAGAACCAATGCATGAACCACTTAAGATTGTCCAATGGTCAAGCAAATACATGTAGTGTCACATAGGAGGTGAAGGATTCAAAAGGAATCCAAAAATATCCCTTAGGGAGCCTATCCTATTTTGTCCACATTAAATGCTAGATACCTCAAAGGACTAATGGAGAGAAGCACTTGACCCTTGAAGGAAGGAGGCAAGAGAGCTTGGAGAATTACAACAAGTATGAAAGAGATGGGATATGAGGAAGATCCAATACAATTTCTACAGCTTAACCATGGTCTTGGTTTCTCCTATAATATGCATTCCCATAGATTCCTTTTATAGGCCAAGAGTTGGCCAAGAAACAACTATATCCAAGTGTGAACCCCATCACCTCGTGAACTAGCTTCAAGGTACACAATGGGGGGTATTGAATGCCAATCCCTCCTGTTGAGAAGCCAAGTTCAAATTTGTGTTGGTGATGGGATTTTATGATCCTTTAATGCACAACTAGTGGTGGAGATCCCACCATTTTGACAGTTGTGTGGATATCGAAGGGAAATCCATGCATGAACCAAGCAGGCACATAACCGGTAATATGGGAAGTTGTGCACCTAAACAGAGTTTAGGCCACGCAATACTATCTATTGACTGTTCTTTAGCGTTTCTGGACTCATATTGCTTCTTGGATCTAATGAGGATGTCTTCAATGAGTTGCATATTGTATGTTGATGATGCCTTATTGTGTGAATTGAAAAAATGTCACATGTGTGTGAGATTTATGTGTTAACAAATGCCCCCTGATGTATGAGGTTCGAAGGGTACTATATTCTTTTGTGCTCTCTGGTGTTTTTGAAAGTTGTGAAGTATGTGTGGATGAATAGGGTTCTCCCATGGGGTAAAATTGATAGTGAATTTGGAACAAAGAATATGTTTTATACAAACGAGGCGGGTATACCCATGCTCATGAAAATATGCCAAAGTGGCTATAAGATGAGTATACCAAGGGGTCAACAAAATATATTGTTGGCACATGGATGAAGATGGCTTCAATCCATTCAATATTAACTAAACTTGAAAATGATGTTAAAGGTGTTGAAGAAGCAGCACTACTGATAACCATGATAATCCCATGGGGGTGGGGGACCGAAACACTAGTGAGGTTGTTGAATGTAGGACCTCACTGAACTTCTACTACCATGATTTATAAATGTGAACACTTCTACCTTCGAAATGTACGACTCCCCCTAATGTGATGTATGTGTTGATGTCAAGCATGGGAAATACCACTAAGTTAGATCACTAAGGACACTCCCTACTTAGTTCGAGGTGATCCCTTATGGTGATTGAGAGGGACCCCAAGGTAACACTGCAACTACTGCAACTCTTAGAATGGGGTGGTTTGATGTCGATGAGATCTAAAGTACATGATAAGATGAGGGCTTGATACTAAGAACCAAGATCGTTCTATAACCAAATGGTGGACTGATAGACCTGACACAAGACTAGCTAGTAAGCATGAGGCTCATGACTTCCTTTATCGATGTCAACTTTGGGGAGTAATGGACATCAAAATTCTTCAAAATAAAGGTATAGGTTGTATCGGAGGGAGACAAACTACAGATGAAGGATTTTGTTTGGGACACAACAATGAGGGTGATGGTGACTGACAAAATCATAATGTTGGGGGTAGTGTGACTCAACGACATTGATCAAAGGAGACTAGGGGTATCTTCCAAAATAATAGTGATGTTCCCATGGTTTTGAGTGGATTGGGGAATAGTTTGTACATAAATAATAGATGGTGGGGTCCCCATGGTTTTGGGGGTGTCCAGGGACCAATTTGATTATGGATGGTATTCCTGCATTTTTGGGTGAATCGAGGAATCAATTTGATGGTGGGAGAAGTTCCCACAATTTTGAGTGAGTCAAGGAAACGTTTCCATAATGATGTGATGGTTGGTTTGAAAACGTGAAGACAGGTGCCCCATGAACCAATTCCATGCATATCAATCATGTGGGAATAACTGGATAGAATTGGTTTCTTCGAAAGGTGGGGGGGGTTCCACTTATTCCTTGGCGTGGGTGGTGGTAGAAAGAAGATTGCATATGGTAGAGTGCTCATGGAGGTATGAATAGTAATATATGTTTCTTGATTGTAAGATGTGATGAGTAATTTGATGGCATTGATTGCTAAAGGTGGGGGAGTAAATGCGCAACTATAAAATAATGAACTATGGATTGATCATTTCAAGGTGCATCAAATTCCTCGGGCTTATGGGGGTTGACATCATGGGTGTCAAATAATTACTAGGATCCAATGGTGCATACACCCATGGAGGAAATATGGTACCCTCAATAGTGATATTGATGGAATATCATGGTTGGGGATGAGGACCCTATGGTGATTAGTGAGAATATTTGGTAAATGCAATGCAAATAGAGGGAAGGCGTTGCATATATTCCATTTTGGAGATGATACCTATGATAAAATACTGACATCATTGCTGAGGGGTGGATTCGTATTCTTATAACATAAAAAATAGGTAGTTGTGTCTTCATCATTACCCTGCACATACGACACAAATACCCAAGTTGAATAAAGAACATGACAAATGTTTTAACGATGCAGAATTGATAACCAAAACATTATGCACCTTTGGGGGGGAAAAGAAAAATGTGTGTCAAATGGAACTTCTCGATGTAGAGAACAAGAAGTGTTTATTTTTATATCTCGTCATGTTGATTGTGGTGGTATAGAAGGTTCGATGAACAAAGTTATGGTTTGGCTGTGGTGATAGTTTGAAAATTAGGCCAAATATCTATAGAAAGGGGTGTGGCCCATTTTTCAAGGTCGTTTCTACTTTATGCATCCTTTGTGATTTGGAGCTGTGTACGTTGATTCCAGGTGATTTGAGCCTCCTTTCTCTGAGCAACGAGATCCAGGTAACCCTAAACCTTATCCTAGTTATTTCAAGCACGTTAGTATTTAGGGATGGGAGTTTCTAGGGTCGTAAAACCCCATTTAGTGTTCACAGAGGGACCTTGTTTGATTTAATATTTTCCCGCGCTATAATGCTAGAAAATATGAAATCATGCACGATGCACTGCGCACAATTTTGGAAAATCATGCATGGTAAGTAGTGTAGGAAATCAACGATTTCCATGCATCGTGTGGTAGGAAATGGGTTTCGGCCACGCGCTAGAGTAGTGTGAATTTTTGTTGTCCATTCTCACTGTAAGCACGACCAAGAATAACAAGGAATTCGTGACTAGGGTCTCACTGAGGACCTTGTTACTGTCGAGCATAGCACAACTTTGAATTTGGGAGACCGTGATAGTAGTGCAAGTTTTACAAGCATATTCACATTGGTTGAGGGTTGAAGTCTTGTTTTGGAATTTCTGGGATGCCAAGAGTAATCCTGATATGTTGGTGTTTATGTTTGTAGGTGTTTGTGAGTGGAATAGATGGTACACATTGTCAAGTGGAAGAGCGCCACAATAACGATTTGGTGATAGAGGTGGCCAGGGATTTAATGGTCAGCTAAGCACTTCGTGATGTGGTGTTCTTGAAGCTATTCAAGTACCCCCTGCTCTGCTCTGCAAATTTTCTACTGTAGAGGATCATTGCGATGTGGGACCCTGGCCGAGGGTCTTCCAAGTAGGATATAGGGACCTCAACATTGCAGAGCATGATATTTACTTCCCGAAAGGTTTGTCTCCTTGGGGGGCTATTGCAGTTCAAATGCAGATGAGCGGGGACTAGACTATTATTGGACTAGTGGACTGATATTTTGGTGGGGATGTTGCAATGATGAGCATGGGATAGATCCTCATGAGTCACATTCAGATCCATCCTATCTAGGCAGTAGAGACCACCATCCTATGAGTGTTGGGGGTATCTTCCAAGCACCAAATTACCGGGGGACAATTGGAGTTCATTCCCTTGGGGGCACATGTTACTGAGGGTTTTGACGGCACAAATAGCATATTCCTGGAATTGGAGAGGCAAGAGGACCTTTTGGTATGGCATTTTGTTTTGCTCGTATTTTTTCAAGCGGTTTCCCACATTGCGACTATAGGTGGTGAATCCCACAAGGGGGATTCAAGAGTCGTGTATGATGTATTGGGGGTGAGTGATGCCCCATGTCGGTGGTGGGGGAGAGGCCATGTATTCATCCCACATTATTTGGATGTATGGGAGCAGAGAATTGACCATATGGAGAGATACCCTTGGAGTGGCATGGATTACTAGGGTGACATAGAATTATCAACTCTGGATCATGGGTGGGACCACACATGTATGACATTTGTTTACATATTTGTTTAGGTATTTATGTGTTTATGTAGCTATTTTCTGTACATAGTTGTGGATTATGCACATATTTATCATGTATATGAGATACTAGCTGTGGGATCTTATTTGTGATGCAGATGTCGGACTAGTTAGGTCCCCATGAGTCGTAGTACATCATTGTGTGCGGGACAAGGGGGTGGGACCTAAAGGAGGTTTTGGTTCCAGTTCTAGTGGAGTGGGTAGAGACACAGCAAGGAATGCACTCTCTGGGGGAGCAGGCTTAGGTGATCATCTCGAGGAGATCCTATCTGATCTAGCGAGGCAGCTTGGAGTAATGGTGTAGGGCATGGATGATCGAGATTTGTCCAAGCTATATTATGAGGAGTTAGCCCCTACTCTTAAGTTACAAATATTGATTGGGGATTCTTGGTGTCGGTTGATGAGGAGGATGGTCATATCGAGTCACTAGGTGTGAGCTGTAAGAGGTGGTCATTGTCGAGATCCTCCTATTGAGAAGATACCCCATCAGAGATGCAAAGAGGGCATGAGAGGACAAATTGGGAAGGCTAGGGGAGTAGGCGAGGCGGCTCCATAGATAGTGTTTCCTCTAGGTATTTTGGGGCCCGACTAGACATGGCCTTAGAGGTAGAGGCCAGTGCTTCAACAATTTGGAATTTGTATAGGGATTTGAGCCCCCTTTTGTATTTTGGTAGATATAGAGCCTATGGGGGGATTAGTTTTTATGTATCCCCCATAAGGTAGATTATTCTTTTTGTATATGGCCTATGAGGACACATTTTCTACATGACACACATTATTTTTTGACAATACACACACACCATTTTGGCATCACATGTATGGTATCATGTATGTATGTGATGTATTGATGGGAGTGTATGTGATGATGATGTTTACATGTATGTTTTGATATGATTTATTTGTAGTTTTAGGTACTTGCACATGATTTGTATGATGAGCAACAAAAATATATGCATGTTTTGTTTGTGTATATAGGATTATTGTAAAAAGGGTGGAAAGAAGACTTGCAACAAAAGAAAATCCATTATGGACCTGTTGTTGTTCAGAAATTTCAGCAGTTTGTGAATGAAGAACCAAGTAATCATTCTGAAAATAAAAGAAAACCCTAATATCCTTTACAACTGAAAAGAAAACCCCTCCACAAGAGCATGATTAGTTGAGACACCCAATTTACTATCATCCAAAAATTAAAGTTGTTTCCAACCAGTCAACAGTAAGCTAGCATAGGAGGATACAACACTATATAATACTACTTTCATAAGCATCCTACTGCCAAAAATTTCCTCCACAATACTACTCTCATTTCACATTTGATAAAAACAAGGATGATAAATAAAAAGTAGTAACATAAGGATGTAAGGAAGATGGGTTTGTATAGGCTTGCACTCAATCCTCTTAAAGCAAAACCTATGGTGACAACAATGAATGTCAAAAACAAGTTGTGATATTGAAAGTAGGGTAGGAGTAGTTGATGTTGAAATCTATTGAGGTGTGTGACTATTCTATTTTGAGAAATAAAATTAGATGGAAAACAATATTTACCCACAAAAAAGTAATTAGATGTGATATGTAACGTTTGATCTTAAAATATATCAAATTGTATGGTATACATCTTAGTACATACGTTATTAATTGTTTTGTGAGGGAGCATATATTGATAACCTAACTAGAGAGGAGCCTCTAGAAGTGAGTATATGGTGTGCTAATGAGATATTGGAACTTTTGCATATTGATTGATTCATAAATATATTGGCAACACAACATAAACCCTATTCTCATTCTATATGGGTAGTCTAAATATTAGATGATTTGGACCTCTGAAATTGCACAATCAAGAAGAAGAGGGGTTTTCTAAGACATTAAATAAAAAATGGATTGCGAATAATGAAAAGAGTTATGATATGGTCAAATATTGGATAGTAAAATTCCGTTCAAAAAAAATCAAAATCGTCTTATCTTTAAACAATTCCCATTTTATAATAAATCCAAAAAAAATCAAAATCGTCTCATCTTTAAACAATTCCCATTTTATAACTCCAAAAAAAACTATATATAACTAGGATATCCACATCAATACACACATTTCCAACCTATAGCCCTGATCCATTATGTCGTTTTCTCAACAAAATTACGTACAAATCCTAGCAGCCATATCTTGACTAGTATTCTTCTATTAGATTTCCATTGCCATATCATGAAAATATGGGTGACCAATCAATTGTATTTGGCGACGGGATTTAACAAACTGTCACCAAAAGTACTTATGTCGACATTTATTCATATCCCATCACCATAAGTGAAATTGGTGATGACTGTTTAAGGTACCTCACAGGCATTACAGTCACCAAAAGGGAGTTGCTGACGGGATTTAAAGAGTTGTCACAAAAATCACTTACGGCGACGATTTTTCAGATCTCGTCAGTATAAGTGACTCCATCAACAACCTTTAACGGCCCATCACAAACATGATTGTCACAAAAAAGGGATTTGGTGACGAGATTTAAAGAATTGTCACCAAACACACCTATAGCAACATTTTCCCATAGCCCTTCACCATAATGACTTTGGTGATGACTATTTAAGGTCCATCGCAAGCATTACCATCGTCGTAGGCCTTTTTTCCTTGTAGTGCTCTCTCGAGCCTCTAGAGTGAACCACCCTTTACATTGAGAATTCATGAATTTATAAAAAGACATACAATGCGGACTGTTACAAACTTGAGAAACAAATTTGATCAATAAACTAAAAATAAATACAAACTATAATATGCCATAAGAAATTTGGAACAGTTGAGGATGTTTCCTTTAAATCTAGAGTTTACTCCAATCCTCTACCTGAGAAATTAGCCTTGAATATTAATTCTTATTCATAAAATATGGAGCTGATTGAACTATCTTTGAAAGTTTGGACTTGTTTGAGAATATGCCCTGCCACTTGACAAATGCTTCCATATTTGATCCCCGATTATCTACTAAAAATGTGGATCCATATCCATTGACTAACTGGAGATGTTGAATTAATCCTTCCTAATTTTTCAATGTCGATCCCTCGCTTAATATGTTGATCTATAAATATGAACCAGTTGCTAAACTTTGGTAAATGCTCTGAATCCTGTGTTTTAACTCTTATCCTCCAGTTGTCATATTGATATTGAGTTGTCAAATTAGAATATTTGGGAATGTCAAATCTCAATGGACTGTGAATTATCAGATGATTGCCACTTACACTAAAATTTTGAAACAAGAAAGCCCAAAATTTTGCTCTATATCTTAAACATTGAATATCTTCTTGAATTCCAAATTAACCATCAGTTTTAGAATTGCTTGAAGCTTTGCATCTTGCAACTTAAATTGGCATGAAAGACCTTTGAATTGTTGTACTAGTTTTGGCCTGAACTTTCTTCGATCTATATTGTTCATACTTTCCAGCTTATTAATGACTTGTGCTCACATTTGGAAAGGATAGTAACAACAGTGAAATAAAGGGAAACTTTTGTTTCCTTTGTTCAAAAACAGTGACCTTAAATGCCATTATACACCAATTCCCAAGCTCTTGGATGAAATGCTTTTATGAAACTTAAAAATATAGTGACTCCACAATTACTCTACATAAAACATATTACAAATGCAACCAAATTCATCTGCAAGTAACTCTATTTGAAACATCTTATCAAAAGATTAATTCTCTAGTTTTAGAAGCTTTGGATCTCCAAATCAAGTGTAGAAGTAGTTCATAATATGCACAGTTCACTTCTTTACTTTCCATAGAATACATAGCTACAGGCATAAGAGTCTTATGTGTTATCTCATCTTGCAAGATTACAGAGTCCAAGTAATCCTTCGACACCATTCCTTTCCCAAAATTAACTATACTACAATTGCAACGGCCTCATGTATCTGAAGACAATCTGATGTTTACGTGAAGTGGACAACATATGGGTCCTTTCGTGGCTACCATTCATCGATACTTTTGAAACTTTACACGACACTTGGAGGCTTGGGTATTCTAGCTCTTAAACAGCTAGATGATGTTTATCCCACATGTATGAAATAGTAAGGACCTTCCTCACTTTTTAAAGATTGATGTGAAGATGTGAAACTCCATTAGGCATGGGATTTCTTGTGGATTTCAACACTTTATGATATGGAAGTGTGAGGACGATATGTGTTGCTTGGTTTTTCAACCAAGCATGTGCAAGGATGCACCTATTAACTTGTAATAGCGGTTTCAATATAAAACAAAAATTAATATGAATAAACTAATATAATCTGATCTAACATAAGCATGTGCAAATAAAATAAAAAACTAGATTTCAAGACATAAGCAATAAGATCTATGGAAGAACAATAACTTGAAAAATATTTGATTTGTTATTACCTCAAATGGTGAGGATGATAGGTGTTGAGCAACTCCAAGGTTGAGAAGCTCCAATATCCAATGGTCTCTTCTTCTCCAAAGATTCAATGGGGATCTTCAAACTCGAAATGGGAGGAAATGGCTCTCAAAGGGAATTTGGCAGCATAAGGATAGGATGAAATGTGGATGAAAAGTGAGGAGCCCCTATCACCTTTTTATAGTTTTTGGTGATGGGGAATACCATTATGGTTTTGAGGAAACCAATGGTATTAATCAACATGGTTTAGGTCTCTTTTTCCCTCTTTTTCCTTTTTTGAATATTTTTTATATTTTTATTCCCTTTTAATATTTTTGGGGAACTTTGGACCCTTTTTTAGTCTTTTTGTGTTTTTTTTAGAAAAAATGTATATTTTGAGGGGGGAAAAGGTGTATCGTGGTCTTTTTGGTGACCTTTTGATGGTTTTAGAGGCTCAAATGGTGGAAAAGTGGACAAATGGGTCATGTGAATAAGGGAATGAGCTAGTGATCACTTTTTTGGTGTTAACAGATTGCCCCCTGATGTATGAGGGAAGGAGCTCATCGTATGGCCGACAGACATCATAGTTCTTTTGTCTTTTTCCTGGTGCTTGGAGAAGAGAAGAGACTGATTGGAGACTAGAACAACAGCCCCTTGGAAGCTGCAAAAACTGAAAAAATACATGGCCTCAACATGAATGAGGAATAATCTCTGATTATGGACGAGGCGGGCATACCCATGCTTGTATCAAGACATATACATAACAATTAGGACCAATAAGGGGGACCTGAATAATACATAAAACTGTTGGTACATCATAATGGTCCAGAGGGGACACAATGTTGGGATGTACTCATGATCATGCCATGATTGATCTCAATAACTGATACACTGGAAAAAACAATAACCATTCTGAATAAGGTGTCAGAAGGGTTAATGAATTGTTGAAACTGAAGGTGTCCAACATCTGTAGGGACTCAATTAGACTCTCAAATGTGATAGAGTCAGTAAATGAGTCAACTTCTGAGGAGTATTTGTAATTGTATACTCGAGGGAGTATAGAACTGCGGTGCATCTGAAAATTGTCGCCAAGCACAACCCGAATATCCATAGGAAAATGAAACTAACTGTTTCCTCAATTAGGCTCTCCAATGTGGTAGAGTCAGGTTATATCTGGGGTCTTCAACAAATAACTGAAAGGACCGATACCATGTACGAGTCTCAAAGATGAGATCAAGGTGTTGGAGTCGAGCATGTGAGAAACAATCATTTGGAGAGGCACTGAGGACTCCTTTCGAAATGATCTGTAGGCACTCATCACAAATGGTGATGAGTCCAAGGCACAGGGACCTCTGGGTCTATCCTATGGAATATATTTGGTTGGCATCGACAGAGGGAGACCAACAACTATCAAGGCAATGATGTTTCCTTCATAGGAGCGCGAGGTGTACAGCTAAAGTGTGGTATTACTGATGGTAGGACTGACATACTGTGGGGATGGGGAATAACTGTGGTCATAGAGTGGGTGGACTCAAACTTCCTTTGTTCAGAGCATGATGACATGGTGGTTGACCTGGAAGCATGGGAAACTGACTTTTAGGTGTGGGGATCATAGCTTAGGGATATGTATTGTATACTGGAGTGACTCTGGGGGGACAAGCTGATGGATGCTTTTGGGAGACTCTCAGGGTGACATACTACAGAATGCTCTGAACAAAGGCGACCATACTGGGGAAGCTTCCTTATGAGTAGACATGATCTGTTGTGGTGCCAAAAAGAACCGTTGGGTCCTTCTTCGTGGTTTTAATGAGCTCCAAGAAGGAATAAAAGTGTGCTCTAAAATGGTATTGTCATGTGGATTTATGCGAGCCCAGGATTGGTCATGCTCGAGGTTGCTTTCAGTTTTAGAGAGTCTGAAAACAGTAAGTAGACTGCAATGGTGTTCTATTTCATGTGTTAGTCTCCAAGGCCCGAAAAAGCATAAAATGATGCAAATGGAGAACTCTTCTATCCAATGTGACTAGAGTATTCATTTTTTGTAATTAGTCTACAAGGTCCAGAAAAGGGGTAAACTTATACCAGGTAGACGCCCTTTCAGATACTTTTAGCGAGCATGAAAGGAAGCAAGATTGCTCGGCATTCTTTTCATTGTTTTAGAAGTTAGAAAAGAGATTAACGGAAACTCCTTAAGTGCCTTTTTCGTAAAAGAATTGCTCGGCCCGAAAAAGGGATAAAAATATACCGAACAAGAAGGTATTGGAGAGAGCGAGAAATGATCTCGAGCATCGTCATGAGCACGGAAAACTGAATCCGGTGACATAAAGATGGTCAAAAATGGATCACGGTCGATGTGGCACACAAATCAAGGCAACGAGGGGCATTTTGGAGAAATGCCCAAAAAATATGGGGGTGAGGGTGAGAAATGATCTCAAGCATCATCATGAGCGTGGAAAACGGAATCCATTGATATAAAACTCGTCAAAAACGGATCACGGTCGATGTGGCATGCAAATCGAGGCGATGAGGGGCATGGGAAAAATGCTCAAAAAATCTGGTGGTGAGAGCGAGAAATGATCTCAAGCATCATCACAAGCGCAAAAAACTGAATCCGGCGATATAAAACTCATCAAAAATGGATAACGTCCGATGTGGCATGCAAATCAAGGTGACAAGGGGCATGGGAAAAATGCTTGAAAAATCTGGTGGTGAGAGCAAGAAATGATCTCAAGCATTGTCACGAGCGTGAAAAACTGAATCCGACGATATAAAACTCATCAAAAATGGATGACGTCCGATGTGGCACACAAATCGAGGCAACGAGGGGCATGGGAAAAATGACCGAAAAAGGGACCGGGTGGAATTGGGAAAAGGAGTGGACTATCATGAAGTTCTCGCTGTGTTGATTCCAACGGTTTGAAAAACGGACATCGTATGATGCCGAAATGGTTGATTGAAAATTGTCAAATTTCTATAAATAGCAAGTGGGCTCAATGTGACAAATGTCATTTTCACTGTTGAGTTTCACAAAGTAATTGAGATGGTCAGAGCATTCTATCGATTTGTGGGAGATTCGACCGTTGGTTTTTCATTCTGTGAGTTTCAGGTAAGCCTATGTGCCTTAGCATTTCAAATTATTTCCTTTCTGGTTAGCGTCGGGGCCCCAGAGGCTGCGTAATTCCACGTTGGCTTCCCAACGTGGAATATCACGGGTTTTGTCTCATTTTACGAGATGCACATCGCGGGTATGGGATTTATAGCTGCGATGTGCATCGCAGCTGTGGGGTCTGACAGTCGCGATGTTCATCGTGGTTGTGGGGGCTGACAGTCGCGATGTTCATCGCGGCTGTGGAGGATGACAGCCACGAATCCCATCGCATCTGTGGAGCTGATACCTGCGATGTTCATCACGGCTTTGAAGTTGAAAGTTGTGATGTCCATCGTGGCTAAGAGCCCGAAAGTCGCGATGGGGTTTTTGAGAAAAAAAATTGTTTCTAAAAAAATTTCCTTTGTTTTTTGGCAGGATGCTGAGGAGGCCATTAGTGTCGTGGCAGGTGATGAGTCCAATTTTCAGGTATTTGATAAACCTTTTTCCCACAGTCAAGCTCAAGCAATGGCGAAGAAACACACTCATTTGTGGGGAAAATGTTTTACTTTAATTATTTAATGAAATTGTTTTTGATGATTATTCTTGTATGTTAAAATGCATATTCGATAAACTAATTCTATGGAAACCAAGCGTGATTGAGTAGGTTCAGGGGCATTAAAGAATGAACACGTAGAAGACTGATGGGTCACCAAGCTCGACACCCTATTTCCTGATTTATAGAGAGCGCACTCGTGTTTAAGGGAAATCGGCATTTAGACATTTAGTTAAGTTTAGCATTAAGAATTATATAAATATGGACCTCTCGAGTAGCGAGAAGTCCCTGTTAACATTTTGGAAAAACATTGTTTTAAGTTTTCTGCACTATTGAGATACTGCGAAGTACAGACCTTTGTGAAGACATGGATTTTATATTTTAATAAGAGATTGATGTTAAATTCCAACCAACGTTTATAAGTTTCTTTCTCTCCTGAGTACGGGTTGGAGAGGGCCCCTCCAACACGTAAGTCAGGGGATTTCCATTTTCAAGTATTTTCCAATTATGTGTTTTACATTGACGAACAGTTATATTGCATATGGAAGCGCTTGAATGATTTATTATTTCTGTAGTAATTTATAATACGTTTTGTAGTACAACAAAACGGTTTCAGTAGTCTTGTAGCTGCTTTCTTCCAACACACATTTTAACAAACGATTACATCTGTATTAGCTTTGCTTTTGAAAGTCATGGTTTAGATCTGAGATTTATGAATGTTTCCCATCGTGATTAATTACTCTAACTTCTTAGTAAATAGATGTGTAGCATGAAACGATCACACTTCAACCTTAGTTTAGTATTTAAACGATTTAGATCAGAACTCTAGTTTTATGCATAAAGTAATTACAGACCTTGTTTTCTCCAATAATTAGAATAGATCTGTTATGGAATTTCACTTTCTAGGTTTACCATTCTGCACTTAGGTAACTTCATAAGATTATCTCTTCTACTTTCAGCATTTTAATTATTTAAAATAGATTTACTGCTTTTAGTATCTTCATTCTTTAAAAATAGATTTACTGCTTTCAGTAGTTTAATTCTCTAAAATAGATTTATTGCTTTCCAGTATTTGATTCCCTCGTATAACTAGTTTTACATATTGAGTAGGCAACCCTTAGAACATCGATATCGACATCCAACTGCGACAAAGATTATCCTATAAGAGCACAGATATTGCCTGCACCTCTAAATTTTGTACGTCCCCCAGGTTGACATTTAAAGTAGGCTCTTAGTATAGCTTCCCTCATTAGGCATCCATATTGGGAGCTCACCAGCGGGAGAGAGAGATTGATGTGGAGCTAATGGGTAGGATTCGGGATTGTTAACACCCAAAAAGTGCTCACTAGCTCATTTCCTTATTCACATGACCCATTTGTCCACCTTTCCACCATTTGAGCCTCTAAAGCCATCAAAAGGTCACCAAAAGACCATAATACACCCCTTTTTCCCCTCAAAATGAATATTTTTCCTCAAAAAGCATAAAAAACCCTCAAAAAGGGTCCAGAATTCCCAAAAATATTAAAAAGGGAATAAAAATATTCAAAATATTCAAAAAAGAAAAAAGGAGGGAAAAGGTACCTAAACCATGTTGGTCAATACCATTGGTTTCCTCAAAACCATAATGGTATTCACCACCACCAAAAACTATAAAAGGTGGTAGGGGCTCCTCACTTTCCATCCATCCATCATCCTATCCTCATGCTGTCAAAATCTCTCATGAGTTCTTGACCATTGTAGCAATCTTGGAGAAGAGACCATTGGAGCTTGGAGCTACTCACCTTGGAGCTGCTCAACACCACAAAATCCTTACCATTTGAGGTATCATAATACAAAAGTTATTTTTTATTTTATTTCTTGTTCTTGTTCTTAAATCTTTTCAAGTTTATTATTATATGCACATGCTAGTTTAGATTTAGATTCAGATTTATAATTGTTTTTTCTTTCAATATTTGAAACTGCTATCACTTGTTGATAGGTTCCCATTGCACTAAGCTTGGTTGCAAAACCAAGCCAACAGGGATGACCCAAATGTGTGGGTGGCTTTGGCTGTGGGCGGACTTCTAAAGTTTGCTCAGGTTCCTATTATGCATTCAGTCAAAGATCTGCGGAACAAGTTGGTTGACTTCTAGGTCCCGGAGGAGGTGGATTTCATGGTACAAGGTGAGCGACTAGAGATCACCTTGACTAATGTTTATTTTCTTACCGGATTTCCTCGTTTGGGGGAGGTCGGGGAGCTGCAGCCGAGGATTCTGGCTGGTTTGGACATTGAGGATCTACTGGAGAGATTATGCGTCCCAGCCACTACATCACACCCCTCAGCCAGTCTACCATTTCTGGCAAGTTTGAATTTGCCAAACTTGGCGAGACTAACTAATGATCCTATTAGACATGACCCCACTTGGCCCCCCATGCCCACAAAGCTTCCCTCGGACATCCTGAAGTTTGAAGGAAAACCTTGGGAGGATCCCAAAACCACATAATGTCATTTCACCTATGGTGTTCATCTAACTCCATAGTGGATGACTCCATTCGACTGAGACTGTTAGAACGAACGTTCACTGGCTCTGCATCCAAGTGGCACATCGAACAACCACATGGGACCCACCATACGTTTAGATCTCTCGCCTCCACTTTCCTTCAGTTTTTTCAGCTACCTATACGCTATGATGCAGGAGTTGAAATACTGTTGTCTTGCAGACAAACACAGCTACCCACATCACCGACCATATCCATGAGTGGCGTAAGCGTCGTGCCTCTGTAAGATAAAACTGGATGACCATATATTTTTGGACTGGTTTCTTAAATCACTCCTACCCCTCATAGCAAAATATGTAGCTTCAAAACGACCCCAGTCAGAGGAAGAAGCTATCCTAAAAGCTCAGCAGTTCAACCTAATTTATGCCCAATCAGGCTATCTCTACACCATCATACCAGATGCCCCACGAGGTGATTCTTCACGCGGTGACGCTCCAAGGGCATCACATGCCGCTGATGGTATTATCGGCCAAGTCAGACGCAAATTAAACCCTTTAGCATGGTGAGCACCATAAATTCCCCAGACCTCTCTAGGGATACATCTAATTATGGAGTGACAACTTCGTACGCTCCAACGAATCAGACTCATCACATTCATGGACCCTCTTGTCCACAACATTGCTATGGGCAAGCGCCATCGACATATGTACCACCCACATATTATAACCAACCGGCCACCCAGAACCCAATTCATTTCCCGGCACAACCAATGTATTACCCACAGCAAGCTACAACAGCTAACCCAACACTTCCAATAGCTTAGGGTTACCAACAACCCCAGCAGGCAACTGGACCACCTCCAGCCTCACCAGCTTATTATCCACCGCAACCTGCTCCCGCACCTGCGGCACCCCAAAATCCTCCCACTGCTCAAGGGAAAGTGTACACACAACACAATCAACCCCAACATCAGAACAACCAACGCAACCAGGGTGGACAACAAAACCGTGGAAGAGGACGTAACCGTGGCAACAACCAACAACATAATCAAGGTCCACCACCTCCCAATCCTCCAAATAATAACAATGCTGCTCCTCCCAACCAGAATCCTGATCGTCATCCCAAGTAGCCAAAAAACAATAACCTGAGAACAAACCATCCATGTTCTATATGTGGAGTCTATGGCCACTACACTCATAACTGCCCCCATTTAGAGAAAGCATGTAAACTTTGGGCTGACGACGCCCAACGCCAGGGCCACGCTGGACAGCTAGCTCCACTTAATCAACCGCAACCCATGATATTACAAAACCATTGCCAAACCAAGGAGTAATAAATACTCGCCCTATGGATCCCCCACAAGGATCTACTGCACCCCAGCAGCAAATCACCTATGCCGCAACTGATTATCAGCATGTGGATCCAGGCACACACCATTTATTAATGATGTCATCCAATGACATCAACCTCCAAACTCGCAGGAATCACTACGGCCCACCCCCAGAAACTCCTCCCACTTACACAACCACTACCCATACCAAATATACAATTGGACGGAGGACCTAAAATCCCTCGCATCCCTTTGCGAAGGATTAACAACAATCCTAATGCTCACGCAGCATCCAATTATAATGTCATGGAAGAACTAGCACAATCCCCCACTGCTATGTCTGATTTAGAGGTACTGAAAACTTGCCCTGCACAACGAAAACTACTACTATCCGCCATTGGAGGAGTAGACCCTGACGACACACACATGATGGCTTTCGACTTAGACCAAGCCGAACCTCGATTGCCATCAAATTTGGCTTTCCAAGTATCAGTAAACATTCGAAACCTTGTTGTGCATCGATGCATCATCAATGAAGGAGATTCCACCTGCGTTATGTCCACCCTTGTGTGGCAGAATCTTGGCTCCCCCACTTTACAACCATCTACCACGGCATTACGAGCTTACGACGGACACTCAGCTCAACCACAAGGCCTCTTAGCGAACATACCCGTAGAACTAGGCGGAAAATTAGTTCTTATTGACATCGAAGTGATCAATGCCCAGCTCAACTACAACCTCCTTCTTGGACGTAGCTATATGTACAAAATGAAAGCAGTGGCTTCATCTGTTTTTTGCCTCATGATGTTCCCACATGAAGGACGCATTATCAAGATTGATCAACTCACATATTATGATCCTAACGCCCCCGCAGCTCCTCAAAATTTGCTACCAATGATTGAACAAACCATTCAAAATGCACCAACATCATTTGTGTCGTCAATTGGTCCTAGAATCTACACTGAGTCACCTATGACTTCCACATTTCCATCGATCTCACCACCTTCACCGATAACAAAAACATCGGATTTGTGCACCCTGTCGCACACCACACAGTAGCCTTCGTCACTACCACAAACACCCACAGTGCCTACACATATTGGCACAACGCCAATTCATACTATCCCATTCTTGTTTCCCCCTTTAGGAACCATCAGCACACCAGTCATGGCTACACTTAATCTCCCAGGATTAACATTAGGACTACCTGTGTGGTACCTACCTACCCCAACCTCTCCTCCGACACGGAATGTCATTTTACAACCGGTGCAACCCATCAATACTTCTAACCGTCCACCCCCTGGTATAGCAAACATCCAGAATCGACCACCTCCAACAGCGGCCACCGCATCAACATCCAATTATACTCCCCCACCACTTCGAAACACTGGGGGCAGAGGTCCACAAACCTACACCATTGGACCCACAACTCGCACCCCCCCAGTGACCCCCAAGTTGGCGAAGAATCCCCCAACACACCGCATACCCCCCAAGTGCTCTTTGTGCAACGACATAGGCCATGCCACCCATCAATGTCCATAGTTACCAGCACTTCAAGAACACATGAATATGTTGGATGATGACACCAACATTCCAGTAGTCAAACTAGAACTCCCCCCTCAACCTCGTGATAAATCATTGCGCACAAACCATCCTTGTGCAATATGCGAAATCTACGGCCATTATTCACATCACTGCCCCGATCTCCCAGATTACAGAGCAGCACTGTACGAGTTGAATAACGTCGACCTAGAGATATCCCCTCTTCTCATTGAGGAAATTCATCCCCCACCATCTTCCTCCTCGGAAGAAATTAACACCATTTACACGATTTCCACTGGATACCCCTCTGTCCAGTCGGCCCCTTCCATTGATCCCTTTGACACACATGTTCAACCCTTTCAAATCGATGAGGAAACCACATGTCCACAACATGGGGGCAGGCCCAAAACCTTGCCTACTCATCATCATCGTGATTCTCGTTAGAGATACTGGGGGCATCCACCCTACAAGGGTGTTGATGTATATGTAACTTCGGAATGTATTTCATCTGTGTATTTTATATATATTTATTGTACCCTTATAAGAGATGTGTTATTCCTCTATAAGGAAGTGTCGTCATGTGGATTGACAAGTGTTGCAAGTGTGTGTACTTGCCAATGGGTTATTAGACCACCATGTGTGGGGTCGGACCTGAAATATATATATTATAATGTGGATGTACCTAGCTAGACAAGTCGACCTCATAAGGTCACTGTGCAAACAGATTAGTATAAATAGAGATCAGGTGATCTCTATTTTAGATCATTCGGAAAAGTACATCTCTCTCACTCAGAAAGTGGTGCACTAGTGAGAAGGAGGATCATATGCTACTAGGAGACTATGTCAGTGTATTTTGGTTGTACTTTGGTTGAGCCATTGCTCTCTCTATCTCTGAGGAAGTTGTGGGGTTTTTCACCTTAGGGTTTTCCCCACGGAAACTCTGTGTCTCTTGTCTCTTATGCTTTTGATTCTTGTGATGCTTGTCGTACTTATTGTGATTGTCATGCATTGATATACTGTATATGTTATTCTCTCATCTCTCAGTAAAGATCCTAGAGTATTGTGAATTAATGCTCAAAATTTAACATGGTATCACAACTAACCTGAGAAGAAGACATTTTGCAATGA
Source organism: Larix kaempferi (assembly GCA_027924585.1). NCBI lineage: Eukaryota > Viridiplantae > Streptophyta > Pinopsida > Pinales > Pinaceae > Larix > Larix kaempferi. The sequence continues at coordinate 8,202,935 of BSBM01000259.1, read as the reverse complement.
CGGAAACTTGAGTTTCTTGTTTATTGGGTTTCTCTCCACATGTTTTGGAAAAGCAGTATAGTAGATTGACTCTAATCATCAAGATGCATCTATCTGTCCAATCAGAATTCAATTCCGAGCATTTTCAGATTTGGCCCTAAAAATTAGGGTTTCCACAAAAATAAGAATTTCTGGAATCTGAAGACACAGCTGGAAGCTCCTTGAAAAAATCGAAGTTTAGAGCTTTGGATCAAGATTTTTGGCTTGGTAGATCTCCGGGAAACTCAAACCCTAATTCAGGGCTCTCCCTAGTGAACCCGGGAGGACAAAAAGGCAAATCTGAAGGGTAAAACTTTGTTGATCTCAAATTCTGAATGCACCAGGCTGATCAGCTCATCAAGGCGCATCTTTCTATCCTTTCAGAAATTTGAAATTCACATTTTGAATTTTTAGGGTTTTTTCGACAAACCCTAATCCGGGACCAAATCCAGTTTTCAGCATTTCAAGTGGTAAGACCTAAATCTTTTCTATTTCCATTTGAAGTACTCTTTAAGATGTCTCACCACACCAAGCTTGAGGATAAGCTTGAAGGGGCTAATAACTTCCGAGCTTGGAAGTATAGGATTGGGTTAATCCTGGAAGAGAATGAGTTGGACTCATATATAAAAGAAGACATCCCTATCCCAGAGGATGAAGAGGCTAAAGTATTGCATAAGAAGAACTTGGTCAAGGCAAAGAGAATCATTGTTGATTCTATCAAAGACCATCTCATACCCCATGTGTCTTCTCTAAAGATACCCAAAGAGATGTTTGACTCTTTGACCAAGCTATTTGAAGGGAAGAACATAAATCGGAAGATGACCCTACGGAACCAATTGAAAGGAGTAAAGTTTCAGAATGGAGAAACCATTCAATCTTATTTTTCAAGAGTCTCCCAGATCAAGGAACAACTAGAAGTAGTGGATGAAATGGTAGAGAATGGTGAGGTTGTCATGACCACTCTGAATGGCATACCTAGGTCATGGGACTCCTTTATTCAAGGAATCTGTGCAAGAAAGAAATTGATCTCTTTCAGTAAACTGTGGGAGGAATTCTCTCAAGAAGAAGCTAGACTTGTAGCTCGTGAGGAAAAGATGGGAGGTGAAGATCAAGCTCACATAGCTCACACCAAGAAAGGGAAGTCCAAGAGAGAGCCATCTCACTCCAAGAAATCTTCACATCGCTATAAAGAAAGAAGAATATGCTTCACCTGTAATGAAAAAGGACATATTTCCATAAATTGTCCCTAGAACAAGAAGGACAACAACAACTTCAACAAGAAGAAGAAGGGCAGCAAAAGAAGGTTTCATGCTCATGCTGCCGAGGATGATGAACCTCCCAAGAAGAAGGCTAGAGCAGAAAGTGATGATGATAACTCATCAAGTGAAGAAGAGTATGTTCTAATCTCTACTCTCACAGGTACAATCTCCCATGGTTGTAATGATTGGTTAATTGACAGTGGGGCTTCTAAACACTTGAATGGGTTTAAAGAATCTTTCGTAAATCTATCTGAACATGAATCACCCCATAAAGTGAAACTTGGGGATGATTATCAATACCCAATCAAAGGAAGTGGTGAATCCTCCTACAACCTAGATTCTGGAAAATCTTTGAAGATGAAAGAAGTCCTTTATATACCTGGGCTCAACAAGAACTTACTCTCCATCTTTGCATTGGATGCAAAAGGTATGAGGGTTGCAATTGTGGATGGCCAAGTCCTAATGTGGCCAAAGGGAAAGACCATAGATGATGCAGTAGTGATTGGAGATCAAGAGGGAGGATTGTACAATTTGAAGGGACAACCTGAACATGCCATGGTGACATAAAGACAGATTCATCCATATTCATGGATGACATAGAGGTATGTATAATTTGTTTATGCAAAAAGTTAACTAATGAGTTATGCAGGTCATTGAAGAGAACAAGAACACATTGCTAGACATAACTAGCAAATATGGTGACCAGGTATGTGTTTCTTATATCATAGGATCTATTATATAAATATGCATGACATGATTGTTGATGTTTATTCATGAAGTCATAGGTTTGAATAATCATGGGTATATGCATATTACATGTCTTACCTTATTTAATTTTATGACTAACCAGAAGAGTCATAGGTTTGAGTAATCACAGGTTTAGACATGTTATGACTAACCTTAAGAATCCTATATAAACCTTGAATGCTAATGCTTATTATTTCTGTTTGAAATGATCATGTCTATACATGCTTGAGATTATTGAGTTTTGATAGTATTGAGAATATACTAATGAATATATGATTTTGTATGAGATCACAAGGATAACACAATCATGATACTAATAAGCATGCTTAGGGACCAAGGATGAATATAAGTTCAAAGGACAGGTAATCCAAGAAGCAAAGATCAAGAGGGAGCACACTCTAGTTGCCCCTGCAAGGGAGCAAAGATCAAGAAGAAGCACACTCCAGTAGTTCCTACAAGGATGCAGATATTCAAAGGGAGTTGACCATCTTTCTACATTTCACAACAGAAAGGTGTAGAACAAGCTACTTCATATTAGGACTCCAGTCGCTCTTGCAAGGAAGCAAAGACTCAGAGGGAGTCCATCCAACAAACAAACAAAGATAAGTATTTCACTTATCATTTCTTGCATATTTGTTTGTTTAAATAAAATTGTTCAATGATGTATATGCTCATCTTCCTAGACTTAGGATATGTATTGTGCATATTAGAATGATTGCATTAATGAACAGTATACTACTAATATGCATATAATGGGTAAGTGGCCTATGGCACTGTACAACATTCCATTGCTACTTATCTAGAATGAAACCTCTTTGCTAACATGTTGGGAGTAGTGCAAACTCTTAACAATGTTCTGGTAGAGACTGGAAGGCATCTAGAAAGTTATGGAATATGGATAAATGTTGTATTGAAGCACTGGCTTAAAAAATTGCATGACTGTATGACATATTTCTTTATGTGAAACAATTTGTTCTGAAAATTATGAGATGTTTCTAATCATGCAATTTAACTTGTTTTGTAGGAAAGATCGTATACCTTTAACTACAAAAGAAGGACTACAACATTTGTTCCAGCAACAAAGATATCTATTGAAGATATTGAAGTTCCCAGGATCTGGGATGAAGAAATGGAAGAATGCCATGATCCATCCATCATGAAGAATGATGTTTGGGATGTAGTCCCAAGACCTGAAGGGAAGTTTGTTATGACTTCCATATGGATCTATCAGATCAAGCATGCTGTAGATGGTAGCATAGAGAAATATAAAAGTGACGAAATAGAAAATACACCAGATGGATGTCAAGACTGTTTTCTTGAATGGTGTAGTTGAAGAGGAAGTATATGTGGAGCAGCCACTCAGTTTCGAAATACATGACAGGGAGTCATATGTGTGCAGATTAAAGAAATCCTTGTATGGCTTGAAACAAGCTCCCAAAACTTGGTATGGTAGGATGGACAGTTTCCTATCTAGTTTGGGCTTTACCAAGAGTAAAGCGGATTCCAACCTTTACTACAAGGTTGAAGAAGGGAATCCTGTGGTTCTACTCCTGTATGTGGATGACTTATTTGTAACAGGAGATGACAGTTTGATTGCAGATACTAAGAGGAAGCTTGCTGCTGAGTTCGATATGAAAGATTTGGGAATGATGCATTATTTCCTAGGTATGGAGGTGTGGTAGAGTGCAGGTGGGATCTTCCTTGGTCAAGGGAAGTACACAGTAGATATCCTGAGGAGATTCGGGATGATGGATTGCAAGGCCATGGCCACACCTATGGCATCGAATCTGAAGCTTCTATGCGATGCTTCATCTGAGCCGGTTGATGTCTCTTTGTATCGTCAGATGATTGGGTCCTTGATGTACCTGACAAACACGAGACCGGATATTTGCTTTGATGTGAACACATTGAGCCAGTTCCTGACGGATCCGAGGAGTGTTCACCTGGTTGCTGTAAAGCATGTTCTGAGGTACCTGAAGGGTACAGTGGATAATGGGCTCAAGTATGAAGCAAATCAAAAGTTTAACCTGCAAGGTTATGTTGATTCAGATTGGGCTGGCAGTGCTGCAGATAACAAGAGCACATCTGGGTGTTGCTTCAGTATGGGATCAGGTGTGATCTCTTGGTTTAGCAGGAAGCAATCCTGCGTAGCACTGAGTACAGCTGAGGCAGAGTATGTTGCATCCTATTCAGCTAGTTGTGAGGTAGTATGGCTACGGAAGCTACTATCTGAGTTATTTGATCTCACGTTGGATGCTACTGGTATCTTCTGCGATAACCAGAGTTGTGTGAAGCTGTCTGAGAACCCAGTGTTTCATGACAGGTCGAAACACATAGAAATAAAATATCACTATATCATGGATATGGTGCAAAGAGGAGCTGTGAAGCTCCTGTATGTTGCGACGGATGAGCAGATTGCAGATGTGCTGACGAAGCCACTAGCCAGGGTGAAGTTTAAGTACTTCAGGGAGAGGCTTGGTGTTCTTCAGATTGAGGACACTTCGAGGAAGAAGTGATGGACACATTTGTTGAAGCCATTCCAAGCATGTTGGAAGGAGGATCCTTCACATGGTTGTGGATGTAAGCACTGGATGATGAGCATCAGGATGATGTTCTAGTTTCTGCTTTGTATGATCAATTGGATCATTTATATGTATGTACGCATCATGTTGGATGCTGGATATGATCAGTTGGATCATTTGTATGTATTTTGTATATGCATCATGTTGGATGCTTTGACCATGTATCCGTATATGTATCAGGTGGATACATTGTATGATCAGGTAGATCATGTATGTTGATATGTATCAGGTATGATCAGGTAGATCATGTATGTTGATGGATACATTGTGTGGATCATGTATCTATGTATCAGGTGAATACACTGTGTATGATGATATGTATCAGGTAGATACTTGGTATGCATCAGGTAGATGCATTGTATGATCAAGATGATCGTGGATGACGAGCTTCTCCAGATGAAATGTAGCAGGATGTTGCAGTGATGATGATCAGGAGATCATGTGTACATCAGGATGATGTATGGTGAGTATCAGATGATACTTTGTGGTCGTGGATCAGGTTGTGCAGATGAGCATGTTTGGGAGATCCTATAGATTGGAGTTGCGTACCCATAACAGCCTGGGATGCTCTTTCGAGACATTGCTCTGGGAGGACATGTAATTTGTGCCCTAGGAGATCTTCAGGTTGGAGTTGTGTACCCGTAACATCCTGAGATGCTCTTGCGAGGTTTTTTCCTATGGCATGTAATTTGCTCTTGGGAGATCTGGACAGGATGAAAAAGGCCTCAGATGCTTCATCCAGGTTTCTCCATGACCACATGTAATTTGCTCCTGGGAGATCTGGACAGGATGAAAAAGGCCTCAGATGCTTCAGCTAGGTTTTGTGGTGGACCACATGTAATCTGCTCCTAGGATATCCGACAGGTAGAGCCGTGTGCTCGTAACAGCCTGGGATGCTTCAGCCAGGTTTTGTGGTGAGATCACATGTAATGTGCTCCTGGGAGATCTGACAGGTAGAGTTGTGTGCTCGTAACAGCCTGGGATGCTTCAGCCATGTTTTGTGATGGGTCACATGTAATGTGCTCCTGGGAGATCCTACAGGTAGAGCTGTGTGCTCGTAACAACTTGGGATGCTGCAGCCAAGTTTTGTGACGCACGTAATAAGTCCTGAGAATTCCACAGTATGGTCAGTAATGATGAATACCTATAGGTGGTGGGCCTACATCCAGTATGAAAAAGGACTGGCTCTGTAGAACTTCCTATGACGAGTAGAGTCATAGATTGGTTGAGATACCAGCAGTAGTGACGATGACAATGCATCGATGATGATGATCCCGAGAAGAAGACTTGTCTAGCAGATCTGTGTCGAGAAATACCTTCCTAGTTAAGAGGGAGTGTTGATGTATATGTAACTTCGGAATGTATTTCATCTGTGTATTTTATATATATTTATTGTACCCTTATAAGAGTTGTGTTATTCCTCTATAAGGAAGTGTCCTCATGTGGATTGACAAGTGTCGCAAGTGTGTGTACTTGCCAATGGGTTATTAGACCACCATGTATGGGTTCGGCCCTGAAATATATATATTATAATGTGGATGTACCTAGCAAGACAAGTCGGCCTCATAAGGTCACTCGGAAAACAGATTAGTATAAATAGAGATCAAGTGATCTCTATTTTAGATCATTCGGAAAAGTACATCTCTCTCACTCAGAAAGTGGCGCACTAGTGAGAAGGAGGATCATATGCTACTAGGAGACTATCTCAGTGTATTTTGGTTGTACTTTGGTTGAGCCATTACTCTCTCTATCTCTGAGGAAGTTGTGGGGTTTTTCACCTTAGGTTTTTCCCCACGGAAACTCTGTGTCTCTTGTCTCTTATGCTTTTGATTCTTGTGATGCTTGTCATACTTATTGTGATTGTCATGCATTGATATACTGTATATGTTATTCTCTCAGTAAAGATCCTAGAGCATTGTGAATTAATGCTCAAAATTTAACAATGGGGAATCCCCCATCATCATATCATCACTTCAGTATGCCACCACAGCCCACAGCCTCATGGTACACTCCCCCGCCAACAGTTGCTCAATGCCCTATTGATCCCTCTCTGAGACAACATCTGCACCACATTGACACCTCTACGTTAGGGGGCATAATAGATTACCTCGACCTTGGGATAGGGGGCATGATCAATCATTTTGAACCTTCCCTATCACATCTATCTCATTATTTCAATGACCCCATTGTTCAAACCAACACATATGTGATCCACAATCATAAACCCCATGCACATAGCATGGGGGCAGGTCATTAACCCAGCTCACTTTTTCACATGCGTGATCTTAACCATTTTTTAGGTCACATATGACTTGCATATTTGATTTGATTTGGTACACCTAGTATTCTTCCCCCGCGGGTCATCATTTCCCCCACCACTGCATCCTTGGCTTGGTGGGCTCACCTTTATTTGTAGCCATTTTTTAACCTAGTTATTTCCTTTGACCATTTTGGAGTCCTTATGACCTCCGTTTTTCACACCATTTGCACCGTAGGATTCATATTTTCATGCCCGTGATGATGCTTGAGACCATTTCTCACTCTCACACCCATAATTTTCATGCATTTTTTCAAAATGCCACTTATCGCCTCGGTTTGCATGCCAAATCGGCCGTCCTCCATTTTTTACAAGTCTCATACCACCGGATTCAGTTTTCCACGCTCGTGATGACGCTTGAGATCATTTCTCGCTCTCACTTCCATATTTTTCGGGCATTTTTCCCATGCCCCCTCGTCGCCTCGGTTTGCATGCCACATCGGTCGTCGTCCGTTTTTGACAAGTTTGATATCGTCGGATTCAGTTTTCTGCGTTCGTGATAACGCTTGAGATCATTTCTCACTCTCACCCCATAATTTTTTGGGCATTTTTTCAAAATGCCACTCATCACCTCGGTTTGCGTACCACATTGGCCGTTGCCCCTTTTTGACAATCTTTATGTCACTGGATTCAGTATTCCGCACTCGTGACGATGCTTCAGACCTTTTCTCGCTCTCATCAATCCCTTTTTGTTCGGTATAGTTTTACCCCTTTTTCGGGCCGAGCAATCCCTTTTACGAAAAAGACAGTTAGGGAGTTTTTGTTAAAACTCTTTTCCGACTCCTAAAACAATGAAAAGATCGCCGAGCAAACTTGCTTCCTTTCATGCTCGCTAAATGTATCTGAAAGGGCATCTACATGGTATAAGTTTACCCCTTTTCCGGAGCTTGTAGACTAATTACGAAAAAGGAATACTCTAGTCACATCGGCTAGAAGAGTTCTCCATTTGCATCATTTTATGCTTTTTCGGGCCTTGAAGACTAACTTACGAAAAAGAACACCAATGGAGTCCACTTACCGCTTTCAGACTCTCTAAACATGAAAGTGACCATGAGCAATCACCATCCTGGGCTCGTAAAAACCCATAGGATGGTACTCACAACCACTGCAGAGTCTTCTTATCATTTTCAGATTCCTTAAAAATGAAAGCACCCATGAGCACGAACAGTCCTGGGCTCACAAAATCCATAGGACAGTACCATTTCAGAGCACACTTTTATCTCTTCTTGGAGCTCATTAAAACTACGAAGAAGGACCCAATGGTGCTTCTCGGCGCCACAACAGATCACGTCTACTCATATGGAAGCTTCCTCATTTTGGTCGCCTTTGTTCAAAGTATTCTGCAGTATGTCACCCTGAGAATCCCTCGACAACACCCATCAGCTTGACCCCCCAGAGCCAATACATACCTTTCAGTCCCTAAAAGCTATGATCCCCACACCTACAAATTAGTTCCCTACGCTTCCAGGCCAACCATGTCATCATGCTCTGAATAAAGGAATTTTGAGTCTACCCACTCTATGACCCCAGTTAATTCCCATCCCCACAAGTATGTCAGTCCTACTATCAGTACTACCACACTTTAGTTCTACACCTCATGCTCCTATCAAGGAAACATCATTGCCTTGTTAGTTGCTCGTCTCCCTCTATCGATGACAACCAAATTTATTCCAGAGGATAGACCTAGAGGTCCCTGTGTCTTGGACTCATCACCATTTATGATGAGTGCCTACGAATCATTTCGAGAAGAGTCCTCAGTGCCTCTCCAAATGGTTGTTTCTCACATGCTCGACTTCAACACCTTGATCGCATCGTTGAGACTCGCAAAGGGTATTGGTCCTTTCGGTTATTTGTTGAAGACCCCGGATACCACCTGACTCTTCCACATTTGAAAGTCTACTTATGGAAACAACCAATTACATTTTCCTATAGATATCCGGGTTGCGCATGCCGACAGTATTCAGATGTACCCCAGTTTTATACTCCCTTGAGTATACAGTTACATATACTCCTCAGGTTTGACTCAGAGTCATTGAGTCCCTATAGATGTTGGACACTTTTAGATTCAACAGTTCATAAACCCTTCTAAGACCTTGTTCAGAATGATTCTCGCTTTATTCCAGTGTATCAGTTATTGAGATCAGTCATGTTATGATCATGAGTACATCCCAAAATAGTGTCCCCTTTGGACCATTATGATGTACCAGCATATTTTTTATTTATTATTCAGGTCCCCCTTCTTCGGACTAATTGTTATGTATATGTCTTGATATGAGCATGGGTATGCCCGCCTCGTCCATCATCAAAGATTATTCCTCATTCATATTGAGGCCATGTAATATTGTTTGTTTTGCAGCTTCCAAGGGTCGTGGATCCAGTCTCCAACCGGTCTCTTCTCTTCCCCAAACCCCAGGAAAAAGACAAAAGAACTATGATGTCTATCGGCCATACGATGAGCTCCTACCCTCACACATCAGGGGGCAATCTGTTAACACCCAAAAAGTGCTCACTAGCTCATTTCCTTATTCACATGACCCATTTTTCCACCTTTCCACCATTTGAGCCTCTAAAGCCATCAAAAGGTCACCAAAAGACCATAATACACCCCTTTTTCCCCTCAAAATGAATATTTTTCCTCAAAAAGCATAAAAAACCCTCAAAAAGGGTCTAGAATTCCCAAAAATATTAAAAAGGGAATAAAAATATTCAAAATATTCAAAAAAGGAAAAAGGAGGGAAAAGGTACCTAAACCATGTTGATCAATACCATTGGTTTCCTCAAAACCATAATGGTATTCCCCACCACCAAAAACTATAAAAAGGTGGTAGGGGCTCCTCACTTTCCATCCATCCATCATCCTATCCTCATGCTGTCAAAATCTCTCATGAGTTATTGACCATTGTAGCAATCTTGGAGAAGAGACCATTGGAGCTTGGAGCTACTCACCTTGGAGCTGCTTAACACCACAACATCCTTACCATTTGAGGTATCATAATACAAAAGTTATTTTTTATTTTATTTCTTGTTCTTGTTCTTAAATCTTTTCAAGTTTATTATTATATGCACATGCTAGTTTAGATTTAGATTTAGATTTATAATTGTTTTTGCTTTCAATATTTGAAACTGCTATCACTTGTTGATAGGTGCCCATTGCACTAAGCTTGGTTGCAAAACCAAGCCAAGAGGGATGACCCGAATGTGTGGGTGGCTTTGGTTGTGGGCGGACTTCTAAAGTTTGCTCAGGTTCCTATTATGCGTTCAGTCAAAGATCTGCGGAACAAGTTGGTTGACTTCTGGGTCCCGGAGGAGGTGGATTTCATGGTACAAGGTGAGTGACTAGAGATCACCTTGACTGATATTTATTTTCTTACTGGCTTTCCCCGTTTGGGGGAGGTCGGGGAGCTGCAGCTGAGGATTCTGGATGGTTTGGACATTGAGGATCTACTGGAGAGATTATGCGTTTCGGGGGCCCATATATAGAACAGCGCATTGAGTGTCGTTGATCTGCGGGAGCCGAAAATGCAGGTGGTGGCGGCCTATGTTTTGTGAGTTCTTGGTGCATAGGCACCCCATCGTTTGTCTGGGGGGAAAACGATGATGGTAGACAGTGTCCTGAGGGGGAAATATTTTGCTTGGGGGCATATTTTTTTGGCTTGTGTTCGGTGAGAGCTGAACAAAGTTAGTCAGGAGGGGGGAGAGTTCAGCTATGCTTCTTTCCTCTGTTGTTTCTTTTTCGAGGGGGTCCCTACCTTGCGGCCACGTGTGCCAATTCGGGAGTGGCTAAGGAGTGAGTCGCAAATGGTGTGGTGGGGGGAGATGATGCCCCGGGGTAGTGGTGGCATCCGGCGGTTCTTCTCGTCGGAGATGTATGACCAATGGGAGCAGATGCCCGTTGTTATTGATGACTATCCATATGCGGGTATGGACTTCCGAGGAGACCCTGAGATGCCTCAAGCTCAGGGACAGGCTTGGGGCATGGACGGTACGTCTTTGTTTTTGTTTCTCTATTATATCATGTTTAGATGTTTTTGTTATCAGTATAGCTAGAGATGTTTTATATGATACTGACTTGATTCATTGTGGGTTTTTTGTAGATGTTGGTCCGAGGCCACCAGTGGATCACATAGGACATCGGGGACGGATGATGGTGGTGTTGCCTCCGTCGGTAGCAGCACCGCCGCCTCGTGCACGAGGAGTTGTGCGCCAGCGAGATGATTCCCTAGAGGACGTACGCGATACCCTAGAGGGGATTCTAGTGGGTGCACTAGAGGAGGGTTGGAGGGATTTAGATCGGCCTACTATCGAGCGTTGTTTCGATGCTCCACATGAGTGGTGGTCGATCCTGCTGAGAGTGGCTGTGGTGATGGCCGAGAGGAGAGCTTGGGATCAATATGATCCGAAGGAGCTAGAGGAGGAGGATCCAGAGGATCCCGGTGATCATGATGATTAGGTGATATTATACCTGCCCCCAAATGCTGATGAGCATATGGGGATGTATTTTGTTGATACACATTTTGTATGGCTACTGTATTTTTTGTATATTTGGGTGTTGAGAGCACCGCTGACATTATGACTCTTATGATGATATATATATATATATCTGTGTGTGTGTGTGTGTGTGTGTGTGTGTGTGTTTTGGTATATAGTCATGTATGCACGTGGATGCACATCTTGTCTTTTCATTTATGTTTTGTTGCACGTGGATGCAATTGTAATTTGTTTGTTTTCCCGTGGAGGCATGTTTGATGCATGTGGATGCAAAGTTATGATTTTGTATGCCCGTGGAGGCATATCTTATGCACGTGGATGCAATGTTTTGATTTTTTGTACGCCCGTGGAGGCATATCTTATGCACGTGGATGCAATGTTTTTATGATTTTATAATGCCTATGTGATGCATGTCGTGATGTCCTACATGTTTTGGTTGACGTGCCAATCTAGAATGTTGTTGGCCATTTGGTCTGCTACAGTGTTATGATTTCTTAGGACATGAGTGAAAGAGATGGATTCAAAATGTTGAATCATTTGTTTTGTGCTTAGGAATTTTCTAAATAGACAGGGATTGCGTACCTGATAACAGTTGTTGAGCTGGGAAACAAGGAGGTGGGAGTCCAAGAAAACACGAAGGTGACTTATGCCCATTTGGAGAGAAGTGGCGAGGAGACCGGTCACGGCATCGTACTCAGCTTGGTTGTTTGTGGTAGCACCTATGCACACTCCGTCGAGGTGGATGAACTCATGTGAAGGGGAATAAATTACCCAAGTTGCTGACGTTAGATTTGGATACCAACGACTTGTGGCATCAACAAAGCCGATGTGGTAGAGTGGAATAGGATCCATCTGTGTTCATGCAGGAAAGAATTGAAATGTAAGGTTTAAAAAAATTAGAGTAAAAAAATCAAAAAACTGTATAATATGGACTATGGTGTCCAGGATTTTTTATGGGTAGAATCTTTTGAGGTACAACCCATTATGGGGGTTGCGCATGGGATTGCCTTCTGAATCGGTCAAAATGTATGCTCCATGTTCAAGGAAAGTGTGTATGATATATGGGCCTTTCCACATAGATTGGAACTTTCCTTTGCCTGTTTTGTCATGGGCTTGATCGTAAACAAGGACCAGGTCTCCTTCACTAAATGCTCGTGGGTGAACATGTTTATCGTAATGGAGTTTAGATCTATCCATCATGGCTTCGATTGTTTGGAGAGTTGTGCGGCAATCTTCGTCAGCCTGTTCTAAAAGAAGTAATCGTTCTTCAATTAGTGAAGTATCGGGGAGAAGCTCTACGGACATTTGTAATGTTGGTATTTAGCATTCAATGGGGAGGACGGATTCTACGCCATGAACTAAATGGAATGGGGTAAAGCCAGTGGCGGTTTTGGTTGACGTGCGATAAGCCCATAATGCGGGAAAAAGCATATGATGCCAATTAGATTTATGTTTGTCGACAATGCGCTGGAGGATAGTCTTCAAAATTTTGTTAACAGCTTCAACTTGGTCGTTCCCTTGGGGGTAGTAGGTGGAGGAGAAATGATGTTCAAACTTAAGGAGTATTGACAATTCTCTCCAAACAGAGTCCTCAAAGTGAGAGCCGTGGTCTGAGAAGCGTTGCTTTGGTACTCTGAAACGAGCAATAACATGGTTGAGGAAAAAACGAGCTGCAGTGTCGGCTTTGCAACTGTAAATAGGCATGGCTTCCGCCCATTTCGTAAAATAATCAATAGCCACAATAATGTGTTTGTGGCCTCCGGCTGATGCAGGATTGCAATCCATGAAGTCGATGGCCCATTTGCAAAATGGTCCAACAGTGACGATTGGATGTAGGGGGGCGGGGGGGGGTTCTTGCCTTGGGGGCAAAGAGCTGGCAGTTTTGGCAATTTTTGACTGTTGTAATACAATCAGTGAATAATGATGGCCAAAAATAACCTGCATGAATTACCTTTTGGGCAGTGGCCATTCCAGAGAAATGGCTGCCACAGGCACCGCTATGATAGTCGTTAAGGACTTGTTCTGCTTCGTCTCGGGAAAGGAATCATCGTAGGATAGTGTCGACGCCACGTCGATAGAGGACATCACCCAAGAGGAGATAACGGGGGGCATGGTGATGGATGCAACGGTGTCCATAACGGTCGATGTTGGGTCAAAATTTCTGTGTGCGGAGGTATACCAAAATATCACCGTACCAAGGATCGTCAGACGAGATGATGAACAAATGTTCATCAATTATTTCGGTGTGGATAGCTAGTGATGATGACAAGGATGGTAAGTCCGTAATGAGTTGAGCGAGTGCTAATGCTTTTATGCTCTTCGGGGTTTTAAAAGTTAGGTCTTATTCTTGCAAGATAATCACCCATTTGGCAACACGGCCTTGTAGAAGGTGGCGATTCAAGAGATAGACCATTGGCTTGGAATTGGACACAACCGTGGTGTGGCTGAGGAGAATGTAATGCCGCAGCTTTTGTACTGAAAAGATGACAGCGAGGGCCATTTTCTCTTCATGTGGGTAGTGCAATGGTGGTCCTGACAAGGCACATAGTAAATGACATGTTCTTGACGAGCGGAGTCTTCTTCGACGAGTACTCCAGAAACGGCGTAATCTGATGCCGAAATGTACAAGGTAAAGTCTTTCGTGAAATCTGGAGGAGAAATCAAGGGGGCACTCATAAGCACTTTTTTCAGGTCTGTGAAAGCCCCTTCTACTTGGTCATCCCAATAAAAACATGTATGAAGGTGAAGTAAACGGAGGAAACCATGTATTGTGGTGGCGTAATCTGGGACAAAGCGATGAAGGAAGTTGGAATTCCCTTGGAGGCTTTGTAGTTGTTTTAATGTACGAGGTGATGGTAGGTCTACTATGGCTTGGAATTTTAGGGGGTCGACGGTGATCCCTTTTTCTGAAATGACAAATCCCAACAGGCGACCTACTGGAATGCAAAAGACACACTTAAGTGGGTTCAGGTGGGTGTTGAATTTTTGACAATGCAAGAAGTCTTGTCAAAGATCATCTAAGTGGTCAGATCGTTTCTTAGATCGATCCGTGAGGTCGTCTAGATAAACTAATATGATTTTATGCAAATCGTGGAAACAATAAGTCATGGCTCATTGGAAAGTGGCTCCAGCATTCTTGAGACCGAAAGGCATGACGCGATAGGTGAAGGTGCCCCATGGGGTAGTAAAAGCAATCTTGTATTGATCTTCTTTACAGATTTTGATTTGGTTGTATCTGGAGAAACTGTCCATAAAATAAAGTACCTCATGCCCTGCACACTCATCGATTATTTGGTCAATAAATGGTGTGGGGAAGTTGTCTTTGGGAAAATCTAGGTTGAGGTTACAGAAGTCAGTACATATGCAGATGGTGCCAACTTTCTTATTGACTGGTACTAGGTTTGAAACCCATGTGGTGTATGCAATAGGGTATATGAAACCTGCTGCTCGAAGCTTCTCAATTTCTTCTTTGACGGCTGGAAGCTTGGATGGGTGAATGGGACATTGTTTCTAGCGGACTGGTGATATGTTGGGCCAAGTGTCTATGTGATGTTCTACGATGGTAGGATCAATACCAGGCATCTCGGTATAAGACAAGGCGAAGACATCTTGAAATTCTTGGAAGAGTTTCTTATAATCTTGGGTTTCTTTTTCAATGCATGATGCGCCCAAAGAGATAAGCTCAGTTTTACCGGGGGTGGTGGAGATGTCGATTTTTATAATGGGAAAAATGTTATCCATGTTACCCTCTTTGAAGGCTTCTGGAGCTGGTATTGGATCGTTGAACCAATCGATCTTGGTTGGTAAGAAGTCCTTGGATTCAATAGATAGTTGGTTTGTCGCGGTGGACGTAGACACCTCAGGGAGGAAGTATGATCGATGGTGCATATCATCCCAAGGGTAGTCTGGTGCAGAGAGTGTTTCTAGGATTTCTTCATCCGTACGGAAGTAGTGTGCCATTAAATTAATTGGTTCGGGTTTATAGGTAGTTGAAATCATATAAATGGTATTGATTTCTTCTGAATGGGAAGATTCTGGGGGGGATTTTTCCTTGATAAGTGGTGGGGATATCTCTAGGTCAGCATTATTCAACTCGTATATTGCTACTCTGTAATCTGGGAGGTTGGGGCAATGATGTGAATAATGGTCGTAGATGCTGCATATTGCACAAGGGTGGTTTGTACGCAATGATTTATCACCAGGCTGAGGGGGGAGTTCTAGTTTAATGACTGGAACGTTGGTTTCATCATCCAACATATTCATGTGTTCTTGAAGTCCCGGTAGTTGTGGACACATATGGGTAGAGTGGCCTATATCGTCACAAAAGGAGCACTTAGGGAGCACACGGGTTGGGGGATTCTTAGCTAATTTGGGAGTCTGTTAACACCCAAAAAGTGTTCACTACCTCATCTACCTCATTACATGGCTCATTTGTCCATTTTCCTACCATAATTCCCTTAAAAACCCTAAAAATCCCACTAAAAAGCCTCCAAAAGGCCTAAAATGCCTCCAAAAGGCCACAAAACCATCAAAAAGCCTCAAAAAAGGCTAAAAAACCTCTTTTTCCTCCAAAAATAGCAAAATCCCTCTAAAAAGGGAATAAAAAATATAAAATAATGAGGAAAAAGAAGAAAAAACCCTATACAGCTGCCCTAAACCATATGGTTCCTAAAACCATGGGCCAGCACTCCACCACCAAAAAACTATAAATAGGTGATGGAGAACCCTTATTCCATATCCACAATCAAGTATACCCTTACTCTGCCAAAATCTCTCTCGAAACCCTAGTTCACCATTGAACTACTTTCACCTTGAGAGCCCCTTTTGGCCCATTTCCACCATTGGAGAAAGAGAAGGAGCACATTGGAGCTTGGAGAAACCCTCTTGGACATTGCAAGGGCTTCATCAACCTCCACATTGGAGGTAATATTAATACAAAACCATTGTTTACAAATTGTTGTTTATTTTTCATGCACATGTTTAGAGTAGTTTCTATTTCTGTTTTAGCTTAATTATTTCCATTTACTGAACTGCTACTAAGGAGTCCCTTCTCCTTAGTAGGTGCTCATTTGCACAAGCTAGGGGTAAAACCCTAGCTACAGTTTTGGCGACTCCCCTAGATTTGAATTTCTGGTTTTCGTTTAAAAATAAATAAAATTTCCTTTCGGCTGTCCCTTTCGGCCGTCATATACCGCGTCTTTTCCCTCTGCAGTCGCGTCCCGACCGCGTCTTTCAGGTCTTTACCTGCGACCCGACCGCGGCTCTCACACTGTTTCCGACGCCCTGCCGGTGGATTCAAGTCTGTTACCTGCGATCCGACCGTGGCTAATCAGCCTGTTTGCTGCGATCTGACTGCGCTTGTCGGCCATTTTCCCGCGTCCAGACTGTGGCTTTCAGCCCCTTTTCGGTGTCCCGACTGCGTCTGTTCACCTTTTTGCCGCGACCCGACTGCGTCTTTTTCCCTGTTTCCTGCGTCCCGACTGCTTCTGTTGGACGATAAGCCATTAAACCAACTACTCGGGAACCCACCACTTGTTGATGATGTCATCAGCTGACGTCAACCTCCAGACTCGTCGGAACCAATATGGCTCCACCACTGAAGCCCCTCCTACTGAGAAAAACCCTAACGCTCATCCCACCGATCAAGCGTTATGCATACCCCCGCCTGCACTAGAGGGTGCTCCCAAAGCACCTCGTTTCCCGCTTCGCCGTATCAACAATAACCCCAATGCGCGGGCTGCGTCAAACTACAACATCGTCGATGACTTAGCCCAATCTCCCGCAGCCATGTCTACATTAGAAGTCTTGAAGAACTGCCCCTCTCAGCGCAAGACTCTACTATCCTCCATTGGGGCGATTGACCCACATGATTCGAATTTAATGGCATTTGATTTGGACCAATCCGAACCACGCCTGCCTTCCTCCTTAGCATTACAAGTTTCTGTTTTCGTTCGGAATCTTGTCATCCATCGATGCATCATCGATGAAGGTGCCTCCACATGCGTTATGTCTACATTCGTATGGCAAAAGTTGGGATCCCCTACTCTCCAGCAATCCACCACTGCATTACGCGCCTACGACGGCAGGTCGGCCCAGCCCCAAGGCCTCCTACCCAATGTCCCCGTCCAATTAGGTGGTAAAACCGTCCTTATCGACATCGAGGTAATCAATGCCCAATTGGATTATAACCTTTTACTTGGCCGCAGCTACATGTATGCCATGCGGGCAGTTGCCTCTTTCATTTTTCGCACCATGATGTTCCCCCATGAGGGACGCGTGGTTAAGGTTGACCATCTCACCTACTATGATCCCAGTGCTCCCGCAGCACCCGAGAATGTTCTCCCCATGGTTGAACAACCTGTTTCTCGTGCCTCCACCTCATTTGTTTCCTCTACGGGACCTGGAGTTTACTCAGACGCGCCGATGACCTCCACCTTCCAATCTATTTCGCCTCCATCAGCCCCCACGGAAGTGTCTGACTTAGGTACCTTGTCCCACGATAACCAACCACCTAATAATCAACCACCCTTGTTACCTAAACCACCATTGGTACCTAGCCACATTGGTGTTACACCTATCCATATGATCCCCTTCCTAGTCCCTCCATCGGGAGTAGTAAGCGCCCCAGTCATGGCTACCCTTAGCCTCCCTGGGTTAACTTTGGGATTACCCGTATGGTATCTTTCACCTCCCGTTCGCCCACCGACACCAGACGTCGTCCTCCAACCGGTGCAACCCATGGCTACTACCACCCAGCCACCTCCCGGTGTCTCTACCCCTTCGTCCTCCATGACTCCCCCTCCTACTCCCAAACCCACTGGGGGCAGAGGTCCCCAACCTTACACTACTGTACCACCTCCCAAGACAGTCAAAAACCCCCCAGTATTTCGTTCTCCTCCCAAATTCTCATTGTGCGATGAGTTAGGCCATGCGACTCATCAGTGTCCACAATTATCAGCATTACAGAAGCACATGCAGATGCTCGACGACGACCCCAACATCCCGATTGTCGAACTAAACCCCACCCCCAAGCCTAAAGAGAAATCCCTACGCACTAACCATTCCTGTGCCATATGCGGCGTTTACGGGCATTACTCACATTATTGTCCCGATCTCCCGGACTACAAAGCGGCTCTCTATGAGATGAACAATCTGGATCTTGAGACGGCACCAACCACTATTGAGGAGATTCACCCCCCGATCTCACCCCCATCCGGGGAGGTAAACACCATTTACATGATCCCTTCCACTTCCATTCCCACGTCAACCGATTTGACGGCCCAAACCTTCCGTAATGATGAGGAGATTCTTGAGGCACTCACTGCCCCGGAGTATCCCTGGGATGACATGCACCATCGTTCGTATTTCCTCCCAGAAGCCTCTTCCTCTAACACTGCTACCCAATTTGCGGTTGAATCCAAAGATTTCCTTCCCACCAAGGTCGACTGGTTCAAGGACCCTATTCCTGCTCCTGACGCCTTCGAGGAAGGTAACATGGCTAACATCTCACCTGTCATCCAAATTGATATCGCTGCCCCCCAGGAGTGCCCCTGAACTCATCACTTTAGGAGCCTTCTGCAGTAAGCAAGAGATTGAGAAATACACTAACCTCTTCAGAAAGTTCTGTGATGTCTTCGCCTGGTCCTATACCGAAATGCCCGGTCTTGACCCTGCCATTATAGAGCACCACATTGACACATGGCCTGATGTACCCCCCGTCCGTCAGAAACAGCGTCCCATTCATCCCTCAAAGCTCCCAGCTGTCAAAGCAGAGATTGAGAAACTACGCAAGGCAGGATTCATTTATCCTATTACCTACACCACATGGGTTTCAAACCTCGTTCCCGTTAACAAGAAACAAGGCACCATTAGAGTATGCACTAACTTCCGCGATTTAAACTGTGCTTGTCCCAAGGACAACTTCCCCACGCCATTTATTGACCAGCTCATTGATGCATGTGCGGGACATGAAGTCCTTTCTTTCATGGACGGTTTTTTTGGATACAACCAGATTCAGATCCGTAAGGAAGACCAGTACAAAACTGCCTTTACTACCCCATGGGGCACCTTTGCCTATTGCGTCATGCCTTTCGGCCTCAAAAATGCTGGTGCCACCTTCCAGCAGGCCATGACCTATTGCTTTCATGACTTGGTCCATATCCTGCTAGTCTATCATGATGATCTTACAGCTCGTTCCCGGAAACGATCAGACCACCTTAACGACCTTCGGCAAGTTTTTCTGCGTTGTCACAAATACCAAATCCGCTTGAACCCACACAAGTGTGTCTTTTGTGTTCCGGCAAGTTGATTGTTGGGTTTCATTGTTTCCCAGAAAGGAATTACTGTTGATCCCCTGAAAGTCCAAGCCATCTTAAACCTTCCCGCTCCTCGCACGCTCCGGCAGCTCCAAAGTCTGCAGGGGCGATCCAATTTCCTTCAACGCATTGTTGACCGACATAAGTCCAATTGGCCCCACATGCTCTTCCCTGCCTTATGGGATTACTGTACATCCACCAAGACCGCCACTGGTTTTACCCCGTTTCACTTAGTTCACGGCGTAGAGTCTGTCCTCCCCATTGAGTGTCAGATACCTGCCTTGCAAATCGTCGTCGAGCTTCTCCCCGACACCTCCCCACTCGAGCAACGTCTGCTATCCCTTGAACAAGCCGATGAAGACCGTCGTGCCGCTCTCCAGACCATTGAAGCTGCCAAGAACCGCTCCAAATATGGTTACGACAAACATGTACACCCTCGAACTTTCCACGAAGGGGACCTCGTCCTCGCCTATGACCAAGCCCATGACAAAACCGGTAAAGGGAAGTTCGAATCCATGTGGCAAGGCCCTTACATCATGCAGACTTGTCTCGGCAAGGGGGCATACATCTTAGCCGACTCCGAAGGTCACCCGTTGCGCAACCCTCGTAATGGGTTGTATCTTAAACGCTTTTATCCCTAAATAACTCGCGGCCCCACTGGTCCACATTGTACAGTTTGCTCTCTTTTTTGTTTTTCACATTTTTTACCGCAATCTTACATTCCTCATTTTTTGCATGACCACAGATGGACCATCTTCCACCTCACTATACTGGCTTCGCCGATGGAGCAAGCCGCTGGTCTCCCAACCTGGCTTCTGCAGCGTGGGTCCTATATTCCCCTTCCCATGAAATGATTCACCTCGACGGAATCTGTATAGGCGCTACTACCAATAACCAGGCGGAGTATGATGCTGTGACCGGTCTCCTGACTGCTGCCCTCCAAATGGGCATACGTCACCTCCATGTGTTCCTTGACTCCCAGCTGCTTGTCTCCCAGCTCAACAACTACTACCAGGTGCGTGATCCCTGCCTCTTTAGAAAATTCCTGCACACAAAACAACTCAGCCGACAGTTTGAATCCATCACATTCACCCATGTCCCAAGAGCTCAAAACAGTGTCGCAGATCAAATGGCCAACAACATCCTAGATTGGCATATCAATCACACCATGTGACACCTCCATCACGCATAGCATCTCATAAAAATATATAAAAACCCAAAAAGATTGCAAGGGGCATCCACGTGCCTATCATCACCTAAACATTTGCATCCATGTGCAATAAAAACTACAAACACATTCATACACAGGGGCATCCACGTGCCTACTCCTACATACATAGTGTTGCATCTATATTCAATACATCACATACACAAGGGGCATCCACGTGCCCAACATCCTAGACTACTTGCATCCACGTGCAATGTAAAACGTATCACAAATCATAATGCGCATCCACGTGCGTACAACTAAACAACATCATACAAAACGGTGCATCCACGTGCATATATATATATATATCAAAAAATACATGTTCAGTGCTATACATGTCCTGAGTACCCCTGTACTCAGCTATACAAAAAATGGCTATACATCCCTAAAGCCTCATACAATACATGCCGTAGCTACAAAACTTGGGGAAAGTCCCCTGCACTCCCTAATGAGGGTCGTACCCTGCATCACTGCCTGCATCTGCGGCCTCTGAGTCCTCCCCTCGCTCCTCCTCCGGCAAGTCCTCATCCCCTGCGGGCTCCTGTGCCTGTGCCCTGTCTACCAAGATCGCCACCCGGATCGCAATGGATCTGAACTCTCGAGGTGCCCTCATGCAATCCTGAACCACGTCCGGATCAACATCCCGCCATCCCTCATCGGTCACCCCTATCAGCAAACAGTCTAATAGTGCCCGTACCGACTCCAGTGTCCCCTCCGCATCGTGGTGACTGACCTCTCCTCGCCCAGGCAGAGCTGGAAGGGCCACAATCCCCCTCCGTGCCACATGACCTGGCGGCGGCCTCAGGCCCACATCTGCAGATCACCCATATGTCAGTACACAGTATATCAATCTACTATCATAACTATAAAACTTGACATCCATAACATGCAAGCAAACACATACGTACCGTCAGGACCCCATGCCTGTCCTGGCGCTCGTGGCGCCTCTGGATCTCCTGTGTAGTCCATGTACCTATACGGGAAGTCGTCCAGTGTCAATGGTATCTGGAGCCACTGCAGGTACAACTCCTGCATAAAATACCGACCCACGTCGCCGCCACCACAGCGACGCATCATCTCGCCCCACCGCACCATCCGTGGCTCCCTCAAACCTCCTGCTCTGATCGACACCCGCGGCCGCAGTGTGGGTACCCTCTCCATAAAGAAGGCACACAAGAAAGAACCATAGCAAAAGCCTTTTCCAGATTCCTTCGCTGCTGTCAGCTACCGCTGAACGCAGGTCAGGTACATCTGGCCCCATGCGTAGTACACCCCATCCAGTACGCGCTCTATCATCTGCATCTGGCCCCCAAACACCTTCTCAGGTGACTGGGATCCCAATACCCGAACCACACATGCCGCCACGGCCTGCACTGATGGCTCCTGTAGGTCCCTCACCAGGAGTGCATTCCTGTGCACCCTCGCCTCGAGACCACAGTATCTATCCAGCATGTTCTCCATGTCTACGTCCGCGGCGACCCGCGGTTGTGTGTCTGCCACCCTGCCCAGACAGGGCAACCCTGTCAGAAAATATACATCGGTCAGGGTGAGGTCCACCCTCTCACCCTGTACACGGAAAGCCTGTATATCCGGCTCCCAGAAGCTAATCAGTCGGTTCAGCAGCAACGCTGCCGACCGTATCATGGGTACCTGGGCGAACTTTAGAAGTCCGAATAGTCCCAGCATCGATCGCACATTGCGATCCTCTCGGATGACGGTCATGATCTCGTCAGGAATCTCCCGCTCTCTCCATAGAACCTGCGGCATCCTGCAAATCACACAAAGTAACCTCATAAGACTCATGTCAAATAAATAAGTTTTTTCCCCCCCCAGGGAAGCCCTCATAGCTCGGTCCAAAACCGCGGCTTTCGGGCTCCCTGTCGCGGTTTCACACCACGGCTATCAGGCCTACAATGGCGGTTCTTAACCGCGCCTGTCAGGGCTAACCCCGCGGTTTGGCACCGCGTGTTCCTCCTTAGAACACGCGGTACCAGACCGTGTGTCTAGCCAAGAAACATGCGGTACCCAACTGCACGGTTCACCCCGAAACTCATGGTCGCCAACCACGGCTTCGTCACCCTAACCCGCGGTCCACCCCACGTGGACCGTACAAATAGCCCTGGGACCCACTACCCGACCCCCGACCCTAAAAAACATGCAGGTATGAGTTTGACGGAATACCTGTATCTCCCGGATCTGAAGTTGGCCGGTCGGATCGTCCAGAAATGACACCTCAGCTCTGGTCCACTCTGATCACTAGTCAAAGTCAAATAGTACAAATGACACATGTCATGTTAGACCCACTCACTATTTATAGTCAGTTGACTTTTTCTGGTTTTGGCCATTCTGAACCCATACAGAGTCCGTTTCTCGAACCGTTTCCACCATTGGAATCAGCACGACGAGACCGTCATGATGGTCACCTCATTGCATTATTTTTTCCCCGTCAGTTTTTACACATTTTTTAGACGCCACTAGTCGCCTCGGTTTGCGTGCCGCATCGACCGTTCTCCGTTTTTCACATATTTTATATCATCGGATTCATTTTTCCGAGCCGGTGATGATGCTTGAGATCATTTCTCGCTCTCACCCCCAGATTTTTTGGGTCTTGTTCCAAAACACCCCCAGTCACCTCAGTTTGCGTGCCACATTGGTCGTTATCCGTCCTTGACACTCTTTATATTGTCGGATTCATTTTTTCGAGCTCGTGATGATGCTTGAGATCATTTCTCGCTCTCACTTGGTACAGTTTCAACATTATGTCCCGACACCTTGCTGCCTCGGTTTGCGGGCCACATCGGCCGCCATCGGATTATTCCACACTTTTACATGAGCTATTCACTCCTGTCATACTACAAATGTTTCGTTATTTTTCCACCATTTCATTCACCCCGCAAGGAGGCCCACCAGTGTTCCCCCCCACCCTTTTTCTTGGTCATCATACATGTTCCTTGATTGAACACTTCCTCCTTGCCTGGCCATTCCTTTTGTTCTGTATAATTTTATCCCTTTTTCGGGCCGGACAAGTCCTTTACAAAAAAGGCACTTAGGGAGTTTCTGTTAAGCTCTTTTCTGACTCCTAAAAGAATGAAAAGATCGCCGAGCAATCTTGCTTCCTTTCATGCTCGTTAAAGTACCTGAAAGGGCGACTATCTGGTATAAGTTTACCCCTTTTCCGGACCTGGTAGACTAATTACGAAAAAGGAATACTTTAGTCACACCGGCTAGAAGAGTTCTTCATTGTATCCTTTTATGCTTCTTTGGGCCTTGGAGACTAAATATACGAAAAAGCAACCCCCTGGAGTCTTCTTATCACTTTCAGACTCTCTAAAATTGAAAGCAACCACGAGCACGAACTGTCCTGGGCTCGTAAAATCCACACGACAGTACCATTCCACTACTTCAGAGTCTTCTTATCGCTTTCAGACTCCTTAAAATTGAAAGCAACCACGAGCATGAACTGTCCTGGGCTCGTAAAATCCACACGACAGTACCATTTTACACACACTTCTTCTAGTTCCTTAACCCATGAAGAAGTCATCCCGTACCTCCAGGCACTATGATCGATCATCTCGGCAGCACCCCCAATCAGGTCTCCTTTGTTCAGAGTATTCTGCAATCTCCTGCCATTTTACCTCAGCATTGAGTCTCCCTCATCCCAATCACCATCCCAGATCCAATACAGCTATGATCCCTTTCCCATGAGTCAGTTTTATATGCTGCCTGATCATCCCTGTTATCATACTCTGAACAAAGGAATTTTGAGTCCACCCACTCTACTTGCCCAGTTATCCCCCACAATTTATCAGTCCTGCCATCAGTACTATCACATTTCGGTTCTCCACCTCGCGCTCCTGTCAAGGAAACATCATTGCCTTGATAGTTGCAGGTCTCCCTCTGTCGACGACAGCTCCTCTATTCCAGAGGATAGGCCCAGAGGTCCCTGCGCCTTGGACCCATCACCATCTGTGGTGAGTTCCTACGGACCATTTTGAGAGGAGTCATCATTGCCTCTCCGAATGGTTGTTTCTCACATGTTCGACTTCAGCACCTTGATCGCATCGTTGAGAATCGCGCAGGATTTACATCCCTACCATTATTTGTCGAAGACCCCGGATTTCCCCCGACTCTAGCACATTGGTGAGTCACTTCGGAACACCCAGTTATATGTTCCCGTGGATGTCCGGGCTGCGTTGGCGATTGTATTCGGAAGCCATCCAGTTACATGCTTCCTTGAGTACCCAGTTCAGTCCCAGATCAGTGTACCATTGCGAGTGTACCCCTTGTTACTCTGATCCACCAGCTCATCAGTTCCTTTGGTACCACTTTCAGTAGCACTGTTGATTGTTCCAGTGTATCAGTTCTTCAGCTCAGACATGGTCAGCCCAGCAGTATGTCCCAGATTTGTGTCCCCTCTGGACCCTTATGATGTACACAGTGGTTCTCTATGTATCTTACAGGTCCCTCTTTTTCGGGCCTCACAGTTCTTTTTATGTATCTTGATACGAGCATGGGTATGCCCGCCTCGTCCATATATTGAGATTCTGCCTCATTGAGTTTTTGAGGCCATGTATATTTCAGGTCCCCATATTTGGACCCCATTGTTATTATTATGTTATATCCTGACACGAGCATGGGAATGCCCGCCTCGTCCATATGATCAAATGATTCCTCATCCATTATTGAGGTTATGTACGTTTAGTTCTTGCAGTTTGTTCAGGATCGTTGTTCCGGGCTTCAGTTTGTTTCTTCTCTTCTCCATACCCCAGGAAACCCATACATTGACTTATGATGTCCATCGGCCATACGATGAGCTCCTGCCCTCGCACATCAGGGGGCAATCTGTTAACACCCAAAAAGTGTTCACTACCTCATCTACCTCATTACATGGCTCATTTGTCCATTTTCCTACCATATTTCCCTTAAAAACCCTAAAAATCCCACTAAAAAGCCTCCAAAAGGCCACAAAACCATCAAAAAGCCTCAAAAAAGGCTAAAAAACCCCTTTTTCCTCCAAAAATAGCAAAATCCCTCTAAAAAGGGAATAAAAAATATAAAATAATGAGGAAAAAGAAGAAAAAACCCTATACAACTGCCCTAAACCATATGGTTCCTAAAACCATGGGCCAGCACTCCACCACCAAAAAACTATAAATAGGTGATGGAGAACCCTTATTCCATATCCACAATCAAGTATACCCTTACTCTGCCAAAATCTCTCTCGAAACCCTAGTTCACCATTGAACTACTTTCACCTTGAGAGCCCCTTTTGGCCCATTCCCACCATTGGAGAAAGAGAAGGAGCACATTGGAGCTTGGAGCAACCCTCTTGGACATTGCAAGAGCTTCATCAACCTCCACATTGGAGGTAATATCAATACAAAAACCATTATTTATCTTTTGTTCTTTATGTTTCATGCATGTGTTTTAGATTAGTTTACATTTCTGTTTTAGTTTAATAATTTACATTTACTGAACTACTACTAAGGAGTCCATTCTCCTTAGTAGGTGCTCATTTGCACAAGCTAGGGGTAAAACCCTAGCTACAGAGTCACTGGGGGGGTGTGAGTTGTGGGTGCAGTGTTGTAGGTTGTTGGACCTCTACCCCCAGTGTGGTGGGATTGAGGGGGGACATAACTAGATGTCGATGTAGTGCCCCCTGTTGGAGTTGATCGATTTTGGGGGTTCGAACCACCAGGTGGTGGGCGATTTTGGGGGTTTGGTATGCTAGGTGGTGGATGGTTTGAAATATTCATGGGTTGCACTGGTTGTAAAACAACGGTTGGAGTTGGTGGGGGAGTTGGGGCAGGTAAGTACCATACAGGTAATCCTAACATTAAACCTGGAAGGTTAAGTGTAGCCATTACTGGCATGCTAACAACTCCTGAAAATGGAAACAAGAATGGGATAGTGTGAATCGGTGTTGTTCCGATATGACTAGGCACGATGGGTGCTTGTGGCGGTGGTTGAGGTTGTTGAGGATGTTGTTGTTCGTTGTGCGATAGGGTGCACAAATGAGATACTTTAGTTACCTGGAGAGGGGGTGGGATAGAAGGGAAAGTGGTGGTCATGGGACTATCCGAATATATCCCAGGACCGACTGAGGAGACGAACGACGTGGGTGCATTCTGAACAGGTTGTTCGATCATTGGAAGAACATTTTCAGGTGCTGCGTGGGCATTGGGATCATAATATGTAATCTGGTCGATTTTGACTACATGTCCTTCATGGGGGAACATGATGAGGCGGAAAACTGAAGAAGCGACAACTTTCATTTTATACATGTAGCTTCGTCCCAAAAGGAGATTGTAATCAAGTTGGGCATTAATGACTTCTATATCTATGAGAACCAATTTTCCCCCTAGCTATATGGGTACGTTCACTAACAAACCTTGAGGTTGAGCTGCATGTCCATCGTAAGCTCGTAATGCGATAGTTGACGGCTGTAGCGTTGGGGATCCAATTTTTTGCCATACGAAAGTTGACATAATGCAGGTGGAGGCACCTTCATCGATTATGCATCGATGAATGACGAGGTTGCGAATGGACACAAAAACTTGAAAATCTAGAGATGAAGGAAAGCGAGGTTCGGATTGGTCTAAGTCGAAAGCCATCATGTTGGAGTCGTTAGGGTCTATGGCACCGATGGAAGATAACAACAATTTTCTCTGTGCAGAACAATTTTTTAGGATTTCTAGAGCGAACATAGCGGGGGACTGAGCTGAATCCTCTACAATGTTATAGTTGGAAGCTGCACGAGCATTAGGGTTATTGTTAATTCGTCTCAAAGGGAAACAAGGTGCTTTTGGACCCTCATCCATGGGCATATTGGGTATGCGAAGTGGTTGATCAGTTGGGAGAGTACTCGAATATGGGTCGGTAGGTGTGGCCTCAGGGGCAGAGCCGTATTGATTTAGACGGGTTTGAAGATTGACATCATTAGATGACATCGTTAGCAAATGGTGAGTATTGGACTCTGTATGTTGGTAATCGACTGCCACATAGGTGATTTCTTGTTGTGTTGCAGCGGATCCTTGAGGGGGGTCATTTGGACGAGTGTTTACCATGCCTTGGTTTGGTAGGGGATTTTTCAATATCATGGGTTGTGGCTGAGGAGGAGGTGTTGGCTGAGCAGCATGTCCCTTTCGTTGGGCGTCGTCGGTCCAAAGTTGACGCACTCGATCTAAATGGGGACAATTATGTGTGTAATGACCGTAGACTCCACATATTGAACATGGATGGTTTGTTCTCAAGTTATTATTTTTGGCTTGTTTTGGTGGACGGTCATGGTTTTGGTTGGGGGGAGAAGCATTATTATTATTTGGGGGATTAGGTGGTGGTCCAATTTGGTTGTGTTGCTGGTTGTTTCCGCGGTTACGTCCTCTTCCGCGGTTTTGTTGACCTCCTTGGTTACGCTGGTTGTTCTGGTTTTGAGGTTGGTTTTGCTGTGCGTACACATGCCCTTGGGTAGTAGGTGGGTTTTGAGGTCGTGGAGGCTCTGGAGAAGGTTGCGGTGGGTAGTAAGCATGAGGGTTATGAGGTAGACCTGTTGCTTGTTGTGGTTGTGGGTAACCTTGAGCTGCTGGAAGTGTTGGAGCATGTGGTGCTGCTTGTTGAGGATAATAAGCCACTTGGGCTTGTGGTTGAACTGGAGTTTGATGGGCCTGCTGGTTATAATATGGAGATGGTGCATAAGCTGATGGTGCTTTCCCATAACACTTTGGTGGCCATGAGGGTCCATGAGTGTGGTGGGTTTGTATTATTGGAGCATACGAAGTTGTAGCTCAAGAATGAGATGTAGTCCTAGAAGTGTCTGGGGCATTGTTTGTACTCATCATGGTAAAAGGTTTGTTTTGCACCATAAACTGGCCGATAATATGGCAGGATGGATTGCTGCGCGGAGCGTCAGGTAAAATGGTGTATAGATATCCTGACTAGGCATATATAAGGTCGAACTGCTGGGATTTTAAGATGGCTTCTTCTTCCGACTGGGGTCATTCAGAAGCTACATCTTTGGCTATGAGGGGGATCAGTGATTTGAGGAACCAATCCAAAAAGATACGGTCGTCAAGATTTATCTTGCAAAGGCTACGGTGCTTACGCCACTCATGGATATGATCAGTGATGTGTGTAGCGCTGTTCTGTCTACAAGCCAAAAGTATTTCCACTCCTGCATCATAGCATATAGGTAGTTGAAAGAACTGAAGGAACATTGAGGCGAGGGATGTAAAAGTGGGGTGTGTCCCATGCGGCTTCTCAATGTACCACTTGGCTGCAGAGCCAGTGAAAGTTCTTTGTAAAATTCTAAGTCGAATAGAATCATATACTATGGAGTTCGAGGAACACCATAGGTGAAACGACATGATGTGGTTTTGGGGGTCTTCCCCAGCTTTTCCTTCAAATTTTGGGATGTCTGAAGGGAGCTTTGTGGGCATAGGGGGCCAATTAGGGTCATGTCATATGGGATAATTTGTTATCCTAGCCAAGTCTGGTAGGTTAAGGCTAGCCATAAATGGTAAACTGGCGGAGGGGTGTGATGCTGTCATGGGGGAATAAGTGCTAGTGGTGGTGTTATGTATTGGGCCACTGCCTCCTAGGGGAATGTGTGTGAAAGGGATATGTCCTCCAATCAAAGGGTTATGGGTGGGAACTATATTCCCAAGTGTAGCTTGAGTTACATATGGGTTTGGATTTGGTATAGTAGACCCAGGATTTGGTATACTGGAAGTGACTCCAGTCACATGTATACCTATAGCAAGTGTAGATCCTATGTTGGGCATCCCTAGAGTAGATGTAGTTCCTATATTAGGCATGCCTAGAGTGGAAGCAGTTCCCAGGTTGAGCATACCAACATTGGTTGTGGGAGTGGTGGCCAATGTGGTAGCGGGGATGGTGGAAGACATTCCACCAACAGTCCCTGTGTTGAAAGGGTTGGAAGAAAAATCAGCCATAGGGCTAGTCGGTGCGGTGTATGTGGTATTTTCAGATTCTGCCTCAGAATATGATGTGAAATGAGGCACATTAGAATCGGATGACGGGGCTCCATTCCAATGACGTGTGGATTCAAGGGAACCATACTGCGGGCGATCTCCCCGGAAGCACCGAGAATGTCTCGGGGAATCAATGGTGACATTTTTATCAAAATACTACCAGGTGGTGTTGAGTGGAAAGCTCTAAATCCCTAATGCAACCGTGCATGCAAGAGGGGAGCGTAAAAAATAAATGGCACTTAGGCCAAAAATCACCCTCAAAAATCACTTACTATAACAGTTATGCTATAGTAAGTGGAGTAATCAAAAAAATGTGGTCAGGAAACCAACGTGCAAACAGTTCCTACAAATAGAAAAAGGTAGACTCTATGACCAAAAGGAGGTAATGGAGCATGCAAACACCTAACTAGAAGTGGTATTATGACTCAACGAAACATATCCTCTATAAGGTGATGAAATCCAAGTCAGACAATATGAGTAGTGGAATCAAAGGCTAGATATCCCCCTACCGGGAGGGATACCAGGTAGACAATCCTAAAATTTTGGCCACTAAGATACCCCATTCATGACACGTTCGGTTGGGTGAATCTGCAGTTTGGTTCTATCGTCGTTGTACTCCCATAAGGGTGGTAAAAAGAGAACTATGAAAGGTATCATTCAGTTACTGAATGGATAGCGGTATTCCACTCAGGCTTCCGGAACCAGTCTGGCTACTTCAACCCTCCTAAGGGAGAGGCCTTCCTGATAAATTGGTGTTAAACCGTGTCAACAAATAATAAGGGATTTTGGTACCCTAAATGTCCAATCACTATGTCTCAAAATGAAAAATGAGTGAGGGGTGTTATTTTGATACTTATCCCCTCAATCCTACCTAGCTACAAAATTCTTTTTGTGTTCCCCAAGTGGGGTTAGAATATTGGTTGAGTTAGGGTAATTTTTAAGGCTCACTTGAAATTAGTGTGACAGATTGTGTGTTGGTGTATGTGTATACCAAAATAATGTGCCTCGCATGGGCTATTTAATCACAAATGAAAATAATGAATTTAATTTGCGAAAAAATGAAAGACGTTTCAAATATAAATGCTTTAATAGCCTTTTCAAAAAATATGGATTCTTTAAAAAGTAAAGCACATAAAAGATGTAAAAATAAATGGATTTTTAGAGTCTTTCTTGGGTAAAAAATGAAGCAACTTTAGAAATATGGTTCTAACTTTGCAATGTATAGATTTAGAATCTCAAAAATACTTAAAAAAATCTTTCTTTCAATTATCTGAAAATTTTTAAAAAGATAAATGAAGTATTTAACAAATATCACTTTAATAATGCTGCAATAATAACACAGTGGGCTGTAAAAATTACAAAACTTAATGCTGGAAAAATGAGCTACTTTGGGCGAATTTTTTTTGAAAAAATTAGCTGAAACGAAACAGGAATATCGCGGCTTTCGAGTCAAAACGCGTGATGTGCCACGCAGAGATAGGGGTGAAAGTCGCGATGGACCGCGTGGGAAAGTGCAAAACAGTCGTGATGGACCACGCGGGAAAAGCTCGCCCAGCCGTGATGTGCAGCGTGGGAAAAGGTCAAAAACTCGCGATGCGCCACACGGGAAAAAGACGAAAAGTCGCGATGGACCGCTCGGTAAAAAGGCTCAAAGTCGCGATGGACCGCGTGATTGTGGGGCCGAAAGTCGCGATGTACGGATGGAAAAACGGCAGTCGAAAAATGAACCCGAAAATGGAATTTTTGGGTTGTTTCGGGCTGCAGAAAGGGCCAATGGCTAGGGAAGCTATCAAGAAGCTGACTAGTATAGCAAATCTACAGTTTTAAATAGGAAAAACTACTAAAATAAAGATCTAAAGCAAAAATTTAAAGTTTGAAACCCAGCGGAGTCGCAAAAAACTGTTGCTTGGTTTTTCAACCAAGCATGTGCAAGGATGCACATATTAACTTGTAATAGCAGTTTCAATATAAAACAAAAACAACTATGAATAAAATAATATAATCTGTTCTAACATAAGCATGTGCAATTAAAATAAAAAAACTAGATTTCAAAAGATAAGCAATAAGATCTATGGAAGAACAATAACTTGAAAAATATTTGATTTTGTATTACCTCAAATGGTGAGGATGATAGGTGTTGAGCAAATCCAAGGTTGAGAAGCTCCAATATCCAATGGTCTCTTCTTATCCAAAGCTTCAATGGGGATCTTCAAACTCGAAATGGGAGGCAATAGCTCTCAAAGGGAATTTGGCAGCATAAGGATAGGATGAAATGTGGATGAAAAGTGAGGAGCCCCTATCACCTTTTTATAGTTTTTGGTGATGAGGAATACAATTATGGTTATGAGGAAACCAATGGTATTAACCAACGTGGTTTAGGTCTCTTTTTCCCTCTTTTTCCTTTTTTGAATATTTTTTATATTTTTATTCCCTTTTAATATTTTTGGAGAACTTTGGACCCTTTTTTAAGGTTTTTTGTGTTTTTTTGAGAAAAAAGTATATTTTGAGGGGGGGAAAGGTGTATTGTGGTCTTTTTGGTGACCTTTTGATGGTTTTAGAGGCTCAAATGGTGGAAAAGTGGACAAATGGGTCATGTGAATAAGGGAATGAGCTAGTGAGCACTTTTTGGGTGTTAACAATATGTGACTTGGAATTTTAGATATTGGGTATGAAAACATTTTTTTATTTGTCACACTTTTGAACCTTCTTAAACTTATTCACAACTCTTAACCATGACGGAAATTTTACAAAAGCATATGATTTTAGAATTATATTAAAAAGGTAAATAAATATAATATTCACTTAACCTTTTTAATATATAATTCAAAATTTAAAATTTGTAAATTAATAAAAAGTTTACTTCATATCTTTTGACTTGATCATGAGCGTTAATACCCTTAATAAACTGGAGTCTTGGAAAAATAGGAGACTCAGTGATTAGGAGAAATCTTACTTTAATATAAACTTTAAAGTCAAACAATGAAAAGTAAATGGCAAGACTCCAGAGACTGAAGGTTTGTGGTAATGAGAAAAAAACAAAATCACAAAATACTTGGGAAAATTTCGACAGTGAACACTTTTTGAAAATCCACCAATTTTGTTGTTGGAAGTTAAAAGTTTTGATAGGATATATTTCAGTGTTAACATCTCCCATAGCCAGATTCCTTAGTCTTGGATCCTGTACAACAATTTCTCCATTTTTTTTGGTCCCTTTACAATCTCCCATTTGACTAGATGAAATTTGTTTTGATTTGATTTTCCTCCTTACTAGATAAAATTTCAAAGACTTTTACTTAAACTTGCCATTACCCTATTGGTGCAAGTAGATAAGTAAATTGAAATAATGGGAGAGAAGTAAATACTAACCTAATTAACACATTTTTTCCCATTGGATTGAGCCATCTCATTCCCTAGTTTTGAATTTTATCCTTTATTTTTTGTGTTATTTCCCCCCATTCTACAAAACGTATTCATTTGTAAGAGATGGGGATGCCCAGATATTTAAAAGATGTCTAATTCCCATCTCCGATGAAGCCAAAGACATGAGATATGTTTTGAAGAAGAAGAGGAGGGTACATTCCATCCAAATATTCTGCTCTTTTCCTTATTAACTTCACCCCCTGATGCCTCGATGAAATAGTCCAGGGAACTTTTGAATCATCTAGCATTATTCACCGAATCACCTCCCAACAATATTGTATCATCTGCAAAGTGCACATAGTTGACATCTTTGACACCCCTTGCTATGGTTATTCCTTGACGGTTTCCTTCTTCTCGTTCTTCTAGTAATCTTCTACCTATTGTTTCAGCCATTATATTATAAAGGAAAGGTGAGAGTGTGTAAATTTTCTATGTTTAAATCAGCTTGTTGGTTTATGTCAAGTTTTCATAGTTTTAATGCCCAACAACATTTCTCATACTGCTAGAAATAAATTATAAAATTTTCAGACAATTAAACACGTTGAAAAACACTTTAACAAGCAGAAAAATAAATGCACATGCACACCATGAAAATATTTCAGACTCGGAAATTTAGCCAATGGCCCTGGAAAAACCCCCATGGGGAAAACCACTCAGAGAGAGATTTTTATTTCTTCAGTAATATTTCAGTACAATAATTTTACAGTCAAAATGTGCTTATCTCAACCAAGCAAAATCACCCAGAATGCTGCCTTGATTTCTGTGCCAAGCTACCTTGATTTCTGTGCATAAATTCTTCTCGAAATTTATGCCAAAACTCAACCAAACTCAGCCCTCAATTTCTGTGCAAAACTCCTTGGATATCACCCCCATAATTCTGTATAGCACAACAGCATTTAATGCTACTGTACGGGCTTCGATTTTTGTGCCACTACCTCAAAAAATGCACCCAAAAAGTTCCTCGAAACCTATGTAGTATGGTACAGCATTTATTGATGTTGTACGGTCCTCGAAAATCATGCCACCAACCTGTTGTAAAGTTCCTCGAAAATCATGCCAATAAAACCTGTTGTACAGTGATTTGGGAATCGTGCCCACTAAAAAATCCCTTCCTTGAAATACATGTTGGTCAAAAACTTGCTCTCTTGAGATCCTCGATTTATGTGCCCTCTCTCAGCTCTCTCTTCTCTTCACTCTTCTCTCAAAAGTGGAAGTCTCTTTTCATCGCTTTTCCTTTTTGATGAAAACCCTAGGTGAGTGAGGGCCCATCCAAATCAATGGCAAAGATTAGTTGAGATGAATGGGTGAGATTAAATGCTCACATTTAATATTTAAATAATAAAAAAATTCACTCACTTAAATTTTTACCAAAAGTGACTTTAAGTTATAAAGTCACATTAAATGCTTTTCACAAGTCATTTAATGCAAGGGTCACTTTATTTCCCCTTTTAAGTGACTTAGGCAAAAGTCACTAGGGAAAACACCTCCTAGGTACAAAAATCAACACTCCCTCTTACTGAGGAAGGTGTTCTACACCACTCCCAACTTGTCTCTGAAGAAGACAAACTTGCCCCTCCCCAAAGATTTCGTCAGAATATCTGCTACCTGCTCATCAGTGGAAATGTACTGCAACTCCACAGCTCCTCTCTGAACATAGTCACGGATTAAATGGTACCTGATATCTATGTGCTTGGACCTGTCATGGAAAACTGGATTCTTAGAGAGCTGGATGCAACTCTGATTGTCATAGTAAATCACCGTAGGTCTAAGCTTCTGATCAAACAATTATACCAACAACTTACGAATCCACAGTGCCTCACAAGTAGCCTGACTGTATGCCATATACTCAGCCTCAACAGAACTCAATGCAATTGAATTTTGTTTCTGAATAAACCACGACACTGTTGTCGAGCCCAAACTGAAACAACAACTGGAAGTGTTGTTCCGATCCATCACACTGCCTGCCTAGTCTGAATCTGTGAAACCAATCAAACTGACTCCACCCGAACCCCCATAGTCCAATCCATAGTCCACTGTACCTGCAAGGTATCTCAACACATTTTTTGCGGCAGTCCAGTGTACACTCCTAGGATCCACCATGAAATGGCTGAGTGTTCACCGCAAAACACAAGTCTAGCCCGGTGTTGACCAGATACATCAACAACTAAATAAGTTGTCGATAAAGTGTAGGATCCACCAACTTACCCTCATAAGCATGAATTTGCTTCCAGTTGGTGATCATAGGTGTGGACATCGGCCTGCAATCCTCCATCTGAAATCTCCTCAGCATATTAACTGCATAATTCCCTTGTCCCAGGAAAATATGACCAGGATCCTGCCAAACCTCCATCCCCAGATAATAGTGCATCAACCCAATGTCTTTCATCTCGTACTTTGTAGCAAGGTATGTCTTGCAATGTGCAATGAGACGCTCCTCCCCGGTGATAAACAAGTCATCAACATATTAAAAAAGAATGAGAGGATCTCCACCAACCACAATGTAGTAAAGGTTGGGATCAACCTCACTCTTCTAAAAACCCATCGATGTCAAATACGAATCAATCATGACGTACCAAGCTCTAGGATCTTGCTTCAGTCCATACAAGGCTTTCCTCAGCCTGCACACATGAGAATCTCTCCCATGAATATCAAATCCCTGTGGCTGCTCTAAGTAAACCTCATCCTACTGAAGACCATTGAGAAATGTGGTCTTCACATCCATCTGGTGGATCTTCCAACCCATCTCTACTGCTATATACATCACTGCTCTGATGGAAGAATAACGAGCAACCGACGCAAAGGTCCCATCATAATCAAGTCCCTCAACCTGTGAAAACCCCCGTGCCACAAACTGATCCTTTTACTTCTCCACACTGCCATTTGCAGCATGCTTCACCTTGTAGATCCACTTGGAAGTCACAACATACTTCCCCTCTAGTCTCATTACTATCTCCCATGCATCATTCTTCATGATGGAATGGTACTCTTCTATCATAGCATCTCTCCAAACCTGATGCTGAGAGGCCTCCTCCAATGTTGAAGGATCTGAATTACTATGACTCACAACAAGAGCCATACCCAATCTATTCGACATCACCCTCCTGGGGCCTACCAAATGCCTCTGCCTCCTCCAAGGTATCACAAAGCCATTTAGGCTTCCTCTTCCTTGAAGGATCCTCCCATACTAGTCTATCCTCATCTGATGAACTCCCAGAAGCAGATGGCCCAGCAACCTGTGGACCAGTAGTCCATGAAACAGTCACTGAAGAACCTGTAACCTGAGAACTAGAACCTGTCCCTGGAGTACCTGCTGACTAAACCACTAAACCTGAAGAACTTGTGCCTGTCACTTGTGACCCAGTCACTCCAGAAACCTGTGGACCTGTTATCTGTACTGAAGAATCCTGTGTCACCTAAGGTGTGGAAGCCGGTGGATTCCCATGCTCCAACTCTCTAGACTTCCTAAGGGCTCTCTCCTCATCAAACTTCACTTCCCGCCTCACAACAACCTTCTTATGGACAGGACGGTAAATCAGGTAAGCCTTCAATGTCTCATCATATCCCACAAACATGCCTCTCTCTGCAGTGGGATCCAACTTTGTCCTCTTCTTAGAAGGGACATGAGAGTAAGTCAAACAACCAAATATCCAAAAATGGCCAACCTCAGGCTTCTTTCCTATGAACATCTCCTCAGGATTCTTCCTCCCAAAGGCATGATGGGGACTCCTATTCTGCAGATAAACTGCAGTACTACATGCCTCTTCCCAAAGAAAGAACAGTAAAATCTGATCATGAAGCATTGCTTTCGCTGCTCCCACAATTGACCTGTTCTTCCTCTCTGCAACTCCATTCTGCTCAAGAGTGTATGGAACTGTCAAATTTCTCTAAATGCCCTCTTGAATGCAAAATCCATCGAACTCCTTGGAGGTATACTCACCCCCACTGTCTAATCTCAACACCTGAATCCTCCTCCCTTTCTGATTCTCCACAAGGGCTTTGAACCCTTGGAAGACTCTCAATACTAAGGGTGACTTCTTGCTCCTCAAGAAGTAGATCTAGGTCTTCCTAGAGTAGTCATCGATGAAAGAGATATAGTACTCAAATCCATTCAAAGAAACTGATGACATAGGACCACATATGTCAGTATGGATCAAATCAAGTACTCATGCTGCTTTGTTGTCACTGCTTGGAAAAGTAGTCTTGGTGTACTTTCCCAAAGCACACCCCCTACAAACATCACTCTACTCTGTGTTGAACTCTGGTAAACATGTGACCATGCTCCTCAACAATATCAAGGTTGGGTGATGTAAGTGGGCCATCCTCCGATTCCATAGCTCACAAAGCTCACTGCTGATGTTGTGTGCCAAAGTGTGTTGCGGCTGAAACAAGATCTTGTATAGATTTCCACATCTAACCCCAATTTCCATGGAGGTATATAATCCTGTAGTCTTGGGGAATACCTGCACTCTCCCATGCAAGAAACACACCCCAAGACCCCTGTCCTCAATGATGGAAGCTGGTACAAGGTTCTCCTTCAGCCCAGGGACAAATAACACATCCCTCGGAGTCATAGGACTCATAGACTCCCTCTGAAATGTAATGGTCCCCCGACCAACTGCTATGACAATGGTGTCTTTGCCTAGTACAACCTCGA
The DNA here is from genome assembly GCA_027924585.1 of Larix kaempferi. NCBI lineage: Eukaryota > Viridiplantae > Streptophyta > Pinopsida > Pinales > Pinaceae > Larix > Larix kaempferi. The sequence goes on along the minus strand of BSBM01000259.1, from coordinate 8,164,935 downwards.
CATCTGTACCTATCTGTGAAATCTCGGAGAAGATCTCTCGAGCACCTGTCATGTGAATCAAAGATCCGTTGTCAATATAACAAGTTCCAGTGGTGGATGCACTCATCTGATGGCCTGTCAGTAAGGAATACTCCATATCCATATCCACATCAGTGCTAGTAACTATAGAGGCTCTCTCTCTCTCAATCTATCCAGCACACAGAGAAAACTCTCTCTGAAATCTATCTCTGAATTCATCAACCTCCGCTGAAGTTGCAGTCTATTGTCTCTTCTTCTTCTTGCTTCGACACTGTGAAGCATAGTTCCCAAATGTCTGACAACTGTAACACTTGATTTTACTCAATTCCTTCTTCTCCCCCACCCTGCTACTGCTGCTGCTTGGCCCCACCCTGCTTGGGACCCTTCTTTTTCTCCTTTCCCTTTGTTGTCAAAGCCACATTCTCCTCATCTCCCCTACCTTGTGAAGAACTTCCCTATACAAGACCTCTCCTGGTCTCCTCCTGCACAAAATCATTCCACAATCTCTCCCATGAAGGTAAGTTCTCTCTACCCACTATAGCCTGCACAAATGCACCCCAAGGCTTGGAAGCCTCATTCATTGTTGTACTCACAGGCTCAGTAGCAGTGACCACCTCCCCAACTGCTGCTAGCTCATATCTAACTGCAAATATCCTGGTAATGTAAGATGTCACTCCCTCTCCACCATTCATCTTTATACTTTTCAGTTTCTCCTTGAGAACCATCTTCCGGTTCTCATTGGGACTCTCGTATAAATTGGTTAAAGCACTCCACATCAAATGTGCCCTAGCTTTACTTGAAATGTGAGGAATGATATGGTCTTTAACTGCATCAAGAATTATTCTTCTAGCCTTACAGTCCTTCTTGTTTAAGGCTCGTAATGCTACTGCATCTGTAGCAGAGGGAATCTGAACAGGGTTTGTTGTAGTGTTTATTACCACCTCCTCCCATAGTTCATTTTCCTCTAAAATCGACAAAATCCTAGCCTTCCATGGCACAAAGTTTCTTGTCCCATCTAGCTTATCCTTCAACCTAAGTCCTGTATCCATCTCTCAGTCAACCCAACAAGGTGTTGTTCACTAACAGAAGAAAATACTCAAATCTGGAAATTTATGATTGTCTGCAAATTTTAATGTTTTCTTCCCCCAAGCTCTGATACCATGTAAATTTTATGTGTTTAAATCAGCTTGCTAGTTTATGCCAAGTTTTCATAGTTTTAATGCCCAACAACATTTCTCATACAGCTGGAAATAAATTATAAAATTTTCAGACAATTAAACATGTTGAAAAAAACTTTAACAGGAAGAAAAATAAATGCACATGCACACAATGAAAATATTTCAAACTCAGAAATTTAGCCAATGGCCCTGGAAAAACCCCCACGGGGAAAACTAGTCAGAGAGAGAGAGATTTTTATTTCTTCAGCAATATTTCAGTACAATAATTTTACAGTCAAAATGTACTTATCTCAACCAACCAAAATCACCCAGAATGTTGCCTTGATTTTTGTGCCAAGTTGCCTCGATTTCTGTGCATAAATTCTTCTTGAAATTTGTGCCAAAACTCAGCCAAACTCAGCCCTCAATTTATGTGCAAAAATCCTTGGATATCACACCCATAATTCTGTATGGAACAGTAGCATTTAATGTTGTTGTACGGACCTCGATTTCTGTGCCACTACCTTGAAAAATGTGCCCAAAAAAGTTCCTCTAAACCTGTGCAGTATGGTACAGCATTTATTGCTATTGTACGGTCCTCGAAAATCATGCCACCAACCTGCTGTGAAGTGACTTGAAAACTGTGCCAATAAAACTTGTTGTACGGTGCTTTGGGAATCGTACCCACTAAAAAATCCCTTCCTCAAAATGCGTGCTAGTCAGAAACTTTCTCTCTTGAGCTCCTCGATTTATGTGCCCTCTCTCAACTCTCTCTTCTCTTCACTCTTCTCTCAAAAGTGGAAGTCTCTTTGCATCCCTTTTCCTTTTTGATGAAAACCCTAGGTGAGTGAGGGCCCATCCAAATCAATGGCTGAGATTAGCCAAGATGAATGGGTGAGATTAAATGCTCACATTTAATATTTATAAAAAAAAATTCACTCACTTAAACTTTTACCAAAAGTGACTTTAAGTTATAAAGTCACATTAAATGCTTTTCACAAGTCATTTAATGCAAGGGTCACTTTATTTCCCCCTTTAAGTGACTTAGGAAAAAGTCACTAGGGAAAACACCTCCTAGGTACAAAAATCAACAGAGTGGACATCCTTGTTGTAAGCCCTGAGAAGCTTGAAAGAAATATGTTGGCCTTCCATTTACTAAAGGTGCAATACAAGGTTGGCTTATACATGTTTTAATCCATTTAAAAAAATAAGGGGAAAGCCCAAATCACTTCATAACTTCAAAAATGAAGTTGTGTCTAACTTGATTGGATGCATTTTCCATAATTAGTTTAACCGCATCCCTACTTCTCTTTTTGTAATGCTTGAGTATATAGCTTCTTGTACTATTACAATATTATCAGCAATTTGTCTTTCTATCACAATCTTCCTTTCCCTTCAGAGATAATGTTGGGTAGCAATTTTTTGATCCAGTTTGCCAGCATTTTCATGAGTATTTTATAAGAAGAATTGCATAAAGAGATTGTTCTAAATCTTGTGAAGGAATTAGGCTTTTTTTCTTTTGGAATTAGAGCCAGAAAAGAAGAGTTTGTGGCCCCTCCAATCTTGTCTCTTCCTTGCATCCACGTTATCATTCTACATAGATCTCTTTTAATCATATGCCAAAACACGATACAAATGAATTGTGAATCCATTCGTACTAGGTGCTTTGCGTTGTCTAGATGAAGCCCATTTATTGTTGCTAACACTTCTTCCTCTTCAATTAGTTTATCTAATCTTCGATTTTCCTCCGTCGTTATCAACTCTGAGATTCCTTCTAGCATTTCTTCTTTATTTTTCTTGCAACTTCCCTATGATTCTATATAGAGATACTTATAATGTTTATGGGCCTCCTCTCAAATGGCACCGATACCTATGACATTATTTCCTTCTACATCCTGGATTTCTCAATTTACATTTTCATTGATTCGAGCATTGGCTTGTTTATGGAAAAATGTAGTATTCTTATCTCTATATTTTAGTCAAAGGACGTTGGATTTCAATATCTAGGTCTCCTCTTCTTTCCTATTGACCTCGATTAGATTTAAATTTAAACATTGTTACTCTTGGAGAATATCTAGATTTCAATCTCCATGTCTCCTCTTCTTTCCTATTGACCTCGATTAGATTTTAGTTTAAACATTGTCCCATTTCAATTTGAAGATGCTTCAAATCTATTTGTATCTCCACTCTTCTCTTATCAGGAGACTTTATACAAATAGATACAAATATAGTATGGATATACATGTAAAGGTAGAGGATATAATTGTATAAAGTATAGTATGGAAATAAATAGGAATGTTGGCAAGCCAAACTGGATACAAATAGATTTGAAGCATGGAGATACAAGTATCTTCAAAGCATGGTTATTTGTATCCCCACTCTTCTCATACCAACAATGCAAAGGTAAATGAGGTAATTTTACCCAAACTGGGATAGTTGAGGGGATATCACATTCAATATCAAAGGACATATTCCAACTATTTAAGTACATACCTTTTGGTCCCAAAAAATATGGCCCATTTTGAAAAATTAGGGCTCGGTCCTCTTTATTTTCAAAAATAAAAGTGCAGTAGCCCCTTCCATAGAAATGATGCTTCATCCTTCCTGAAAACAACGGGTCTCCAGTTTTTATTTATCCAAATTTCCATAACTCTTAGTGATGGCCAAAATCCTATAAATACTCCTACTAAATCCATCTCTGCCAGTCCCATAGCTTTCATCTTTGCTGAAATCGATGAGATTTTTACTTTTGGAGCTAAAGCTTGTTTCACAAATTGCGTGGAAGTTAGAGGGCCTAAATCTACTAGGGGGATTGCAACTGCTAGTTGATGGAAAAAATCATCCAGAGTGGGCTCTCCTAGGTCTAGTTCCGATGGCTCCATTGCCTCAGTGATTCAATGCACAGGGTGCAATATTGCGCAGGGTATCATATCTTTAGAATTACAGAGCTAGTCTTTCTCTAATCTATGTTAAATTCACTACAAGATGATGAATTGTTGTCCCATAAAATTAACAACGATGATAATGACACTTGAAACCACATAAAATGGAAAGGAAGAAACAAAAAAGATGGGGTTTCTAGCATTGAAGGTAACTATGAAAACCTTTTATTTTCTTGAGAATGCACTGTAAATTTTAATTCTAAAATATAAAGAATTAATGTTTTTTTTAAACAATTAGGGGGGAAATTGAGATGAATAGTAAGAAGTTACATACTTGAAATTTATTCTTTGTAGAATTGTATGTGACCTACAATCCCTTACAAATTTGGCTCTTCAGAAAAATCTAGCCACTCCAAAGTCTTCCTAGTAAATATCTCCTGCATAGGTCTCCCCTCAAACTTTTGGAAAAATAATGAAATAATGATTAGGGTTTCTATTATAAACTCTCTTTAAAAAATGAATTTCCTACAAATATTTTTGTGAGATATTTCAATTTAGTGATGAGAAATGTGTGCACCATTTTTTTTTTTTTGAATGCATTCCCTCCAACACACCAACTATTCAGTTTGGCCAATAGTTGTGATCAATAACAATATCCCCCCATGGTTGTATGTTAAGAATGAACATCTTATGTTGGCTCTTACAGTCCCTAGTAGAAGGTGTAAGACCCCTATTGGGTTTATTGGGTGTCATTAACAATTCTATAACTCTATGTAGCAAGCTTTTATTTCAACATAGATATTTTATTTTATCATAAATCCAAACAATTCATCATAAGTTAACTTATTTCCTAGTGTTTGTTTTCACAACGTAATCTAGATATTTCTACAATTTTCATTATAATTTATTAACCTAAAATAAGTAGGAATCAATAGATTACCTTAGAAATTTGTTTTGTTTGAATTAGAAATTCAATCTAAGCCCTCCACTGCTCTACTCCAACTAAGTCTTCCCAAATTGGAATTACCTATCAACCAACTAGGAACAACCTATCCAACTCCATAGCTCTAGTAAATTGTAGGTTCCCCATCCCTAAAATCTCTTGGCCCTCCATACTCGAAGATCCAAGAACAACAACAACAAAATAAACTAGTATCCATTCTAAAATTATTAGTATCATCCTTTTGTCCTCCTCTCCTCCATCCCCATTTTCTCCTTTCCTTCATCCTATCTATCCAATTTCCTCTCCTTCCTAAATTACCTCAATTTCCTTACTAAAGGGCCAACCACCATATGACACCTTCCTCGATTTTAACCCCTTTTTATTTATGGATTTCTGCAACAAAGGTTAGCAAAATACTAATCCAAGGGCTACAAACTTAGAAAACAAACAATATTAGTGTGATGAAAACAAGTGACTAAATCTAGCAAAGATAAAGATATAAATGCATGTGAATTTACTCATAAATCGTGCATAAAAGAGAGATTTCAACATATAAAGAATGGTTTCACCTTTGTTATTTACCAATGAATGTAGGCTTACAATGTATACACCTTCAGAGTAGTTTGAGGATGACATGATGGTCTCCAAGCTTCTCTGTTAGGAGGGTCCTTTGCTCCTTTGAATGCTCTTGACTCCTTGTCTTGGTACCTGCAATATGGATGGTTGAAATATGAAAGGATGGGCTTCTTAATTTCTCATAAAAGGGTATCATAACTCTATTTAGTGATGGAGGATGGAATGGAAGAGAAAAGATTATAAAAATGAATGAATTAGAGATGAACTAGTGAATAATGTGACCTCTCATGGTTTTTTATGGATTTGTGGAGTTTAAACCTAGAAAGATCCTCTCCTTTTTTAGTTCAAATAGGGAGAAAAGATTGATTTTTGTGTATTTTTTGTTATACTTGGATTTTCATCTATAAAGTTATGTTTTTGTGCTTTCTAGTGCTTTGTGCCGACTATCAAAAGCCATGACTTTTGGAGGAAAATCTTGAGTTTTCTGAAGCAAGTGAAAAAGGGGATAACACACTTAATGGCCCTATATCTTCCTTGGAATGCACTTAACCCTGTAAGATATGCACTGGTTCAACCCTATTGTTGAAATGAAAAAATGAGTTCGCATTAGGAGGTCGAATTTTGGGAAGAGGAGGTCTCTTGATTGCCAATAGCTGGGAGAATTTCCAATTTGATTTGAGGGAGGTCACATAGGAATATGGTGGAAATTATTATGATGGGTTATGCATGTGATATGGTGTATTATTGTGGTGAAGATCTCTTATTTCATAGGGTAGAAAAATTGGATTGATAACAACTACCCCTTGATGTATAAGGTTAGGAGATAATCGCATGAACAAAATACATCATGGTTTCTTTTATATGGAAAAAGAGGGTGTACCAAGTAAAGAGTGGAGCAATATTAGAAGTAAAACTACCCTATAGAGGGCCCAACAGAACCATTTTCACAACCAACAAACCAAAGAGGTGAGTATTAAATGGGATCTCAATAAATACAAGCAGGGTATAGCCATACTCATCAAGATGTATCATTGTGTTACAATGGGGACCAACACTTAATGTTGTGAGGCTGCAAAAGTATCATGTCACACAAGAGACCATCATAATATACAATAGTGGGACAATGGATCAAAGGGTTCATGTCAATGTACATATTAATGACTAAGTGACTTCATTTTCTGAACATAAGGGATTCCAAAGGATTGCATTAGTTTGAACAAAAGATCATTGGTGAACTCTAAAGTAGCTATGAATGTGCAAGTTGACAAGATAGTTGTTGGGAGTCTATTAGGGAGGAACTCTTGTTTCTAAATTGAATTTGCTTGCGATGATATGAATTACTAAAATATTAATTGATAACATATGGGGAGCTACTTGAAGGGAAACTCTCTCTTGAGATTAGTACAACTCACACATGCTTCGAAAAATGGGACCATCTTCCACAACATGCAAGAAACTGCCTCATGAGGGGTGCAAATGACTCATTCATGTGTGGGTATATGATACATTGGGACCATCAAAATGTATGATTCTTAATAGTGAAATGAATTGTTGGAGACGAGCATGTGATAACCTACAATGTCAAAGAGAAATGATGTCTCTCGTTTCCTGTTATGAGGTAAACCATCAATAATGGGAGTGGGAAAAATCTACTACCAATATCTAGAGACATCCCCTAAAATGAAAGTGTTGATGTCAATAAGGGAAGACCCACTAGAATCAAAGAATATGAAAGCCTTTGAAGACCAATGGAAAAGTTGAGATATTGTGTCACAATAGGGACTGACTCAAGGGAGTAATGAATTGGGAAGTCATAAAAGTAGGAGGGTTGTTGTGGAAACAGTTGCACAATGTGCACTCTTCCACTTGGTAAGGGGTTAGGCCTTGTAGGCTGCATTAAGGCCTCAGTACTTGGATCCCCAAGCATAATTAGTTCTGTTCATTTCCTTTGTGTTGGTGTTCACTTCATTTGTCATTGATTCTGCAATTTGATATCCAATTTCTTCACAATTATTATCACTATGTCTGATTTTTTCAACATGTTAATTCTATGGCCAATCTATCAGCAGCAATGCATGCACAACGAGTAGAATTTTTACATCTTAAGAACACCTTGGAAACATGGGTATCGCATGTGAAGGAGGCTAATGTCCGAGAACAGTATGCTCAGATACAAATTAATGAGCGGAATGCAGAGGAAATTTCATCTTTGAAGGATCGTATTAATCATCTGGAAAATCAATAGGAGCATACTTCGATGCTCTTCGAGATGCTTCAAGATGTTTGATGTCAACAACAATGACCTACCAACTTCGTCGAATCTTGAATTACATTTAACTTTGTAGACTCCTATGCTTGGAGACTAGTCATTGCCGGATACTGAATTGTGATTGTCTTCGTGGACTCCTGGAGGCACCAAATTCGTGCAACAACCCTTCATGGATACTGAATTGTGTCTTTCCTTGCAGCTTCTCGAACCAGAGGAACAATTTTTTCCTCATACTGAAGTGCGTCTCTCTTTGTGAACTTCAAGAACTCGACTTTTGACAGCTTCTTCGACTATTTTGTCTTCTGCAGCACTGGAACTCCTTTTTTACTTTTGAAGCGGCTTCTTCATATGCTTGACTGAGCGGAAATTTTGTAAATTGAGAAATCCTGATAGGCTTGATCATTATGATAAATTGATGAATGTACTTCGGTCGATGTTGATAAATGAATTGTATTTAGATATGACTCTTCATATTACTTCTAAAAAACTAAAGATACTGATATATGCATGTTTTTTATGTCCCTTTTCCAATTATACACTAAAATCACAAATGTTTTAGTAGTTGATGTCACTCCACCCATATAAAAAAAAGGAAAGAAATTGAAACTTGACAATTTAAGTATGGCCATGAAAATGGCTTCAACCTACCCAAAAATATTGGTGACTACTCTTTACAAGGCAAGAAATTTTTAAATTAAATTTATTTGAACTTTCAAAGATAGACACAATTTCCACAATAGAATAATTATTTACATAAATTGATGTGGACTTTAAAAAATGGGCACAATCTCCTACTTTATTCATATATGCTCTCATTTTTAGTTCTTTGTTCATCATTTTCACACATCGTGCTACTATATTCTTCATAACGCATATGCATTGTTCATTTTAATCTTACATGCAATGGTTATTTCTGCTTGTTTTGTACTTATCTCGAAAAATATATAGTGTGCATTGTCATTCACAAGTTCATTTTCTAAATCCATCCATGTTTATCATATGAATGGATATGACTTAGCATATGGAAAAAAAAAAAAACAAGAAAGGTGCTTACAGGACAATTCTCTGATATTTAATGATGAAAAATGTACTGAACTTTATTTTAAAGAATTCAGCAGTTTGTAACAAGTTGTAAGTGTCTCATAACATTTGTATGAATTTGGCATCATGATACACACATAAAAAACGGTAAACGAAAACTCCTTACTCAATTTTTCATGTCAAATCAAAAAATCGAACCAGATGTCAAAGAAAATTGAAATCTCTGAAACAATTTCACACTCAACATTATCTGTAATAACAACACATATAGGGCCAAAGTTGTTGCTCAAGATTTATTATCACTTCAAGAGATACATACATACACTTAAAAGATTTGAAAATACACGGAGAAGGACAAATTTATAGAGGAAGAAAACTCTTTGCAATTAATCTATAATCTTAATTTCACAAAAGGCTATCACATGATCAAAAGGTTCACTGACTCAACAATCTCAAAGGAGACTCCAAAAATTCCAGCCTAGAATAATACATCCAATTTACATTATATAAATTAGTAATTGAATTCAGTTGTTTTCAATGGACTTGTAAGTATGTCGCTCACCTGGTGCAGGAAACCTTCTAGGTATTGGATATCCTTCAAACCTCTAATCTGGAAGCACCCTACCTCTTGTGGTAATAGAAAGTTTCTTTGGTGCCCAAAGTTCCTGAAATGCATTTCATCTAGCTTGAATATTTGTCTTGCATATTTCATTGCAAAGACCCTAGTTGTGAGTAGGGTTGGAAGCTGGTAAGGCTCCTCAAATCCATAAACTCTGATGATAGTAAATTCTTCTTACAAAGACCATTCCCTTGTCATGGTGTCAGGGAGTAAACCGAAGGCACTTCTTGTTCTGAGGGAACATCCAACAATGTTCACATGCAATTGAAATCCCGTGTTTTCAATTTTGTAGGCTACTTTGTTAGCAGATCTTCTGACATGCATCGGAATGAACACCAAAGGGGTTGGGGATGAAGGTTGAAGTGGAAAACCCCTATTTGCACAAATTTTTCCCTCATGACTAACCGTTGCTGGAACGAAAAAATTTTGAAAGGAATGGGTGTTCTTTGTTGGCTTGCAATGAGGACCCAAGAATATTGGGCTTAATTTGAAACTAGCCATCCTCATGGCTAGATATGCCAAAATACTTGAGGCCTTACTTCAGAACTCAACTCACTGAAAATCCTCTTATTGACAGGATTTCATTCACAGTTCTGCTAGAAAAGTCTCTATAAATCTTTAAGTAAGGCATTGGCTTACCAATACTGCTTAAGGAATATTTTGAGTGTTTATCTCTCATACAGCGTTTGGCTGGAAAAGTCCTCTGTCTTTACTCTTTAGGGAGGTTCAAGGCCTTCCAATGGCATTCAAGTGTTGAACATGCCAAAGTCCTTGTAGGCTTGAAGAAAAATGCTCTTCCAAATGTGAGGAATGCTTGGAAGCAAGATGTGCCTTTATTTCTTGAAAGAGTGACAATCTTCCCATACTTCCAGCAGATTAGACACAAGTTGAAATTAGGAATGCATTCAATAGTAATGTGTATTTATGTTGAAATCACAATTTAAAAGGGTAAAATTTATGTGCTCTACCAATTAATTATAAATACAGGTATTCTCACATATGAACAGGCAATCCATAATTCTTAAATGATCTGATCTCTCCCCCACGACCAGCAGTGACTATTACTAATCCCCATGCCACAGCTGCAAAACCTCTAGACTAGCCTTGGTTAGTATTACCGAGATGAGTCTTCAGAATGTCATAGTGAGAATAATCTATATTTAATCGGCTTTGTTTTCTTGTTGGAGGGGATTTTCCTTAGGCCATGTTGTTGAGCCCTTAGACAAGATATCAGAGAAACAAATATGGCTTGAATTTAGATTATCTGGGTTTCCAAGAGATACAAAAAAAGGCCATAAAGATAGTTGATGTGAATCTGAGATACATTTTGAACATCGATAAAGATCATCTTGGCCATTCCTATCTACCAAATTCTATGAACTGCATGAATGTAATACTTGAGAAACATAATGCAGAGCAGTCTCTCATTATTTCCCCTCACCAGATTCTCTTGAAAGAATACCATTTTTGCATCCAACATCCTTACCTCCATGCAATGAAGGTGGACTGTGCCTCTGACCAGGCATAATTCAGGTGAATTCCAAACTGCAGGTTGAAGCTTCATACCAGACCAATGAATTGCAACTGAAACACACTATGATAGAAAGTGTTAATGTGACCAACAAGACTTTTCATTCCTTGCACTAGAGCCACGAGGGCTCTCATGATTCCAAATATAAACATGTGAATCTTCACTTGTACAAATAAAATGGTGCCTATTTCGAGCAAATGACGCAGAAATTTGATTGCAGGTAAAAGAAATGAATTCAACCCTAAATGCCTCATTGATGTTGTGTTTGTATATAACTTGAGGTTGCTTAGTTGCATTATTGTCAAAAATCCTTCAGATTTAAGTACTATTAGATTCACATAAACTATAATGAACTCAATATGATCATTGAATTCATGATCAAAGGATAAATAAACATATAAACACTGAAAAGGAAACAAACAAGCTTGTGAGAAATTTAAAATTGATTGGAATCTCAGCATTTTCATCTTAACCACTCAATTTCGAGTTTGAGTATTTATATACTGTAGAAGTAACAAATATTGAGTGAGCTCTTACAGCCTCGTAGCTCTTATAAGCAAAACAACCTCAAATTATGTCGAGCACCTCCATTGAAGAGAGTTTAACATGTAATTTAAAGTGGTGAGAAGAAGGAAATAATAGCAATACCCAGAAAAGAAGCAAACTCGGCAACACTTCAGCAATATGGAGACTCAACATCGACATTCCCTTGAAAACCTCAAAACATGAAAGAATGGCATGAAATTTAGAGGAAAAAAACTCAAGGCAAATTAAATACCCAGATACAGTTGGATTCTTTCATATTTTGAAGCATAATTCCTCTCATAACCTTATCACGAAGACAAAAATAACATCTGAAATGCCTTAAAATTATTCATTTACAATCATCATTGGCATTGATCAATTCAATGTCACTACTCTTCCAGGATATAAAACTATTAAGTGTGTCCGCTAAATACTCACATTGAATCCTAAATACTCACATTGATTGCTTCTTCACTTTAGCTTGATTTCATAGTCAGGATTGAACAAAAGTGATTGTGGACACACATAGTAATATCCCTCTCCTAGTGCTTCCCCATTAGGCATAACAAAATTTGGTTCAACCCTTCTTATGTAACCCTTGGTGACCTTCACCCCACCATTAAAATAAGTAAATATTTTCTTCCTTCCAATCCTGCTTTTGAAGGTGGCAACGACGATTGACTCTATCAATAAACAAATTATTGTGAAATCCTTTAAAATAAGAAAATATTATTGGATGAAAATAAATAGGTTTAGAACTTACTCATGCTTTCAAGTTACCATTTTTTCCATGATCAATTTTCCTCGAAGCCAGTAGAGTTTGTTTCATCAAAGCTTCATTAGGACTTGAGGAAGATTGCTAAAAAAACACCTTTAAGTTATATTAAAATAAGGATTATAACATTGCACCAAATAATACATCGTTTCAAACATACCTTCAATTTCTTAAATGGTGTAGGATCCATTGCACTTTGTTCCAGTGAAGGTTCAATATGCCGATTCTGGAAACTCTCACGAAAAATAAACACTTGTGAGATGTATTCAAAGAAGGAAAAGTAACATTGGAAAAAATAAGAGGTAATTTCAAATATTACATGGACTGGGCTCACAGGACTAAGAGGTGACATTTTCAAAGGTCCTTGATTTGATACAACATATCACAAGGGAGCATTAGTCTGGAAATATAGTATTTTGCATGAGATACAATGTAATAAGAAGAGACAAACATTTAAATTCCCAATCTTCAAAGATGACATACATCAAAAATTAAATAATCTACACATGCAAAATTCTTACATTGTTGGGGTTTGGATCAACACTACCATTTTCTTTCCTCTGCTCCATGGTATCTTTCCACTTCAACAATTCATCAATAGTTGATTTCATTATTCCAATTTATGTATCTTTTTCTTGAAGTTCCTTTTCTTTTTCTCTCATTTTCTCTTGTGCATTAAGCAATCCCTTCTTGTAGGCACGGTATTTTCCAAACAATTCAGTTCGAGTGACTCCAAATCCAACCCCACGTACATGGCCCCTCCTCTCGAGCCCCAACATGATAGCGAGGGAATCCTTCTTTGTTTCATATGCAAGAGACACGGAATTTGATTGTTCTATTTCGATTTGTTTTGGGAAATGTTAAACATTTCAGCCAATTAATATTAGAAAAAAAATTAACATTAAAAACACAAGCCTAAAAAATACTATAGCATCCCCGGATCACCTCGGTGTCCTTTAGAGGAGATGGGAGACCCTGATACATTTTTTTTCCAAAAAATTCTTTCATTCACGCCTTTCCTCAAATGCATCACCGAATCCACAATTCGTAATCCGAAACTCTCTTGGATCCGAAATCCGCAAGTTGCCTCGGATCCACAATATGCAACTCTCTTGGATCCGCAATCTGAAATCCGCAACTCTCTTGGATCTGAAAGTTGCCTCGGATCTAGAATCTGCAACCCGCAATATGTCATTCCACAATCCGTATTGCGGGATGCGGAAAACAGATCGTCGAACTTATCTCTCTAACACCCTTCCGCAATCTGCAATACGCATTGTGGAAGTCAGAATTGCGGAAGTCTAATTATTATGTCAACTTCCTTTCTGAATCCGCAATCCACAATTGCGGAAGTCCAACTTCGATTTACCAGAAAACTACTCTTTCCGCAATTCGCAATCCGCATTACGGAAGTCGTAATTGCGGAATTCCAAACTTTACTTTCCAAAAAACTTCCTTTCCGCAATCCGCAATCCACATTGCGGATGCAAAAATGCGGAACCTCCTTCTCTACATCTGCAAACTTCCCAGACTTGTTTCTCCCTCGTCCTTGAGCCAAATAAGGAAATTCGGGTACCGTTGGAAATCTCTTAGAGAGCTATTTCCATTGGTATAACTCTATCATCCATCTGAGGATTATAACCTTGCCATTATCTCAGTGAAGTATTCCATCATAACTTTACTTTTCCATGCCTTAGAACTTCATAAAAATCTATCTTCCTTCTCCCATGACCTCTCCCCTTTCACCTGATCCACAGAGGGGTTCTGAAAACACATCCGAGTATTCCCCTCCCTTCCCAAATATAGGGTGCAGTCACACAACTCATTTGTAGGGTTAATCAAACATATCACAACATGCAAGGTACATAAAGCTAGGTCCAACAATTATATATATCACATGAAAGACTTATAATGCATTAAACTCATGCAATACAATGTTATAATCTTCATATCAATCAAATGGATACAAACAGGCGTTCCATAACTGCACATAAGCAACCATATTATAACAATGGAACATCATCATTCATCATAACAAGGAAGTACTTATCTTTTAACTTTCTGAAACTACCAAGCAACTGGATAAGTGAGAGAAACGTTCCACCCAAGCTTAGATCTCTTTCCAACCTATACTCTTTTAGCTGAGAGATCACCCCCGAGGTGGGATGTGTATCCACTAAGGAGGGATATCAAGTTCTCTCATTGTCAAGGTTTCATCTCAATGCTAAGCCAATCTACAGTTGGGTTTATCAAGCATTCCAGGGCACCTACCCATGCTAATCCAACCTACAGTGGGTTTATCAAGCATATAGGGATATACTGGTCATGCTAAGACAACTTCATGTTGGGTTTATCAAGCATATCAAAAAACACAGTCCTACCAAGCCAGCATATAGTTGGGTTTATCAAGCATATCAGGCAAGCTAATCACACTAAGCCAGCCTGTAGTGGGTTTATCAGGCATACAGGATAACAAGGAAGGCATTGCTAAGCCAGTGAACTCAGCCGCAAAGCTGCAAGCATCTCAACACTCAGCATACCTGGCACCCACATTACCTACTGCACCCAACACAAGGAAGACCCTCTTCTATGTTGCACGGTCCCTCAAGGCCTCTTCCCTTCCAATGTTATTTAGGATGGGCATAAAAAGGTTCAGTCGCTAGTTCTATGATATTACAGCCTTCAGTGGGTTTATCAAGCAACCCAACCCCTTCCACAGTTCAACAAATTGACTTCTTTCATCCTTGCGGGTAGGGCTCTGTTCCACAATCTAATCTATGTGATCCAATATCGGGTCCTCACAGTTGTTGATGTTAAAATTTCAGAATTTACTTCAATCTGATCTAGGATCTTAACTGAGAGAACAACATGTACAGCAAATCTACAGCATATCAATCATGGACACAATAATGCAAGCACACAAGAGACACAGAGTTTACTTGGGGAAAACCATAAAGGTGAAAAACCCCAATAAATTCCTCAGAGATAGATAGAGCAATGATACAACCAGAATACAAGAGATAGTCTTCTCCTAGCAGCAGAGCCTCCTCCTCACAAGTGCGCCACTTTCCGAATGAGAGAAGTGTGTGAATGAATGACCAAATAGAGATCTCATGATCTCTATTTATACTTTTTCTGTCCTTCCCAATAAACTAATGGGGCCTACATGTCTAGCTTAACCGATGGTTAACTTAATCCAGGCCGACCCCACACTTGGTGGTCTAATAACCCTTTGACCCACATGGATGACCCCCAATAGGGTGGTCTAATAACCCTTCGACCCACATGACTTATACAGGGCCGACCCCAACAAGGTGGTCTAATAACCCATCAAGTATAAGTTACGACACTTACAATATAAATGACGACACTTCCGTATAGAGGAATAATAACATCTATATAGGAATATAAACACTTCCGTATAGAGGAATGATACCATCTCTATAGGAGTACAAAATACATATATGAAATACATGGGTGAAATACATTCCAAAGTTACATATACATTAACAGTTGATGTATTTGTAACTTCATAAGATATTCTTCTATGTATTACACTTGTACTTTATTATATTCATGATGGAGATGTATTATTCCTCCAATAAGAAGTGTCGTCATTTGTATTTGTAAGTGTCGCAAGTATTATTGTAAGTGTCACAACTTATATTTGATGGGTTATTAGACCGCCAGTGTGGGGTAGTCCCTATATGAGTCATGTGGATGGGTTATTAGGCTTCCTTAGGAAGTCGGCCCTGTTAGGGTTAAAGGCAGGTTAAGTTATGTATAAATAGAGAGTGAGTGTCTCTCATTCTATTCATTCACTCACTCATCCAACTCGCATAGTTGAGAGATAGGAGTGCGCACAAGTGGAGGAGGAGTAGTTGCTGGAGTCATCTATCTTTTGGGGATTGATCTTTGTGATCTTTTTGATCTTTGTATCGGGGCTTATTCTATCTCTGAGGAAGTTGCGGGGTTTTTCACCTTCTTGGTTTTCCCCAAGGAAACTCTATGTCTCTTGTGTTTATGATTGTTATGTTGTGCATGTTATTCTCTTAGTAGGATCCTTGATAATGTTTGAATGAAATTATCGAAAAATTAACATGGTATCAGAGCGGTACTAAGAAGAAGACATTGTGTAGCTACGGAAGCTAGGGATTCTTAACCTCTAGGTTTCTCTCCTCAAATCATCAAAGGCAAGAGTCTAGGATGACTCTCCTTGCAAGGGCGCATCTTCCTGTCGAGATAGAATTCAATTCTGAGCACTTTCGGTTTTTGGCCCATCACTTCTGCGGAAAATTAGGGTTTTGGAGAAAATTGGAATTTTTGGAATCTGAGACCACGGCTGGATGCTCCTCAGAAAAATCAAAGTTTAGAGACCAAGATCAAACTTTTTGGTTGGGAAGAACTCCGGGCTCCATCAAACCCTAGTTAGGGATTTTGACCAGAAAACTAGAAATTGCAGATCCGAAAGTTTCAAAGGCAATTTTGAGGGGTCAAACTTTGCATATTTAAAAATTGAAGTATACCAGCAAGATCATCTCATCAAGGCGCATCTTTCCATCCTTTCAGAAGTTTGGAATTCAAAGTTTGAATTTTTAGTGTTTCTCTGACAAACCCTAATCCAGCTCCAGATCCAATTTCATCAAATCAAGTGGTAAGACCTAAATCTTTGCACTGAGAGGCGCTCTACAGCCCGGTATGAGGGAGATCTTGTAACATGTGTGTGTTTGTCGAGTGTTTGTCGAGTTTTTCGAGTGAGTAAACAAAAAAGAATAATACAAAGTAAAAAGTAATAAATATTATGTCGGCCATAAACAAAAAAGAATAATACAAAGTAAAAAGTAAATATGAGACTTAAACTATAGACTTTAGAGCTTAATATTAGGTGGCTCAGGTATTGCACTCAAGGAGCTATTCAAGGATAGGTTTGCACCTCTGGAGATTTGATCCCTCTCGGTGCTTGATAGAGCCTTGGATTTGGATCTATGCTGGTTTATTTCCATTTGAGTTTGTCATTAAGATGTCTCACCACACCAAGCTTGAGGATAAGCTTGAAGGAGCTAACAAATTCCGAGCATTGAAGTATAGGATTGGGTTAATCCTAGAAGAGAATGAGTTGGACACCTACTTAATTCAAGAGGTTCCAGTTCCAGAGTGAGATGAGGCTAAGGCCTTACATAAGAAGAACTTGGTCAAAGCCAAGAGAATCATTGTTGATTCTATAAAAGACCATCTCATACCCCATGTTTCTTCTCTAAAGACACCTAAGGAGATGTTTTACTCCTTGACCAAGTTGTTTGAAGGAAAGAATATAAATCGAAAGATGACTCTGCGGAATCAATTCAAAGGGTTTAAGTTCCAGAATGGAGATACCATCCAATCCTACTTTACTAAGGTCTCTCAAATCAAAGAACAACTTGAAGTTGTGGATGAAGTAGTGGAGAATGGAGAAATTGTCATGACCACATTGAATGGCCTACCTAGGTCATGGGACTCCTTCATCCAAGGTATATGTGCAAGAAAGAAGTTGATCTCCTTCAGTAGACTATGGGAGGAATGTTCACAAGAAGAAGCTAGGCTTGTGGCCCGAGAGGAAAAGATGGGAAATGAATATCAAGCTCTCACAGCACACACCAAGAAAAGTAAGCCCAAGAGGGATCAATATTTTCACAAGAGATCTTCACACCACCATCATCAAAGAGAGAAGAAAGATCTTAGATGATTCACTTGTAATGAGAAGGGACACTTTTCCTCAGAATGTCCCAAGAACAAAAGGAACTCCAACAACAACAACAACAAGAGATATCATGCTCATGCTACTAAGGATGATGAACCTCCCAGGAAGAAGACTAAGGTAGAAATTCAAGACTCTTCAAGTGACGATGAATATGTTCTAATCGTTGCTCTCATAGGTACTATTACACATGGGTGTAATGATTGGATTATTGATAGTGGGGCTTCTAAACATATGACGGGATTCAAAGAATTTCTTATGGACCTATTTGAACATGAGTCACCTCATAAGGTAAAACTTGGGGATGACTATCAATACCCTATAAAAGGAAGTGGTGAAGCCTCCTACAAGTTAGACTCTAGGAAGTCTTTAAAGATGCAAGATGTTCTATATGTACTTGGACTCAAGAAGAATCTTCTCTCCATATCATCTTTGGATGAAAAAGGGATGACAACTGCATTTGTGGATGGCCAAGTACTTATGTGGCCAAAAGGTAAGACCATAGATGATGCAGTAGTGATTGGAGAGCAAGAGGGAGGATTGTACAAATCGAAGGGACAACCTGAACATACCATGGTACATGAATCCATGGAACCAAGTGAACTTTGGCATAGAAGGCTTTCTCATGTGCACTATAGGCCACTACCAATTGCAAGCAAAGCAGTAGAAGGTCTTCCTGAAATCCAGTCAAAGCATGAAGGTTTTTGCAAAGGATGTGCAAAAGGAAAGAACACAGAGAAGGCATTTCCAAGCAGTGAAAGCAAAGCAAAAGGAATTTTGGAAATTATCCACTCTGATGTATGTGGTCCAATGTCATCCAGTTCTCTGAGTGGGTATGTAGATTACGTTTCTTTCATTGATGATTTCTCTAGGAAGAATTGGGTTTATTTCTTGAAGAACAAAGATAAGTTCAAGGAATTCAAAGCCTTGATAGAAAATCAAACTGATAAGAATATCAAGACCTTTAGATCCGACAATGGCAGAGAATTCACTTCATGATACTTCAAGAGGTTATGCAGTGATTCAAGGATTAAGAGGGAGTTCACCACTCCCTACAATCCACAATAGAATTGAGTTACAAAAAAGAAGAATAGAACAATCATGGAAGCAGCACGAGAAATGTTGCATGGCCAAGATCTACCTATGCACCTATGGGCAGAAGCAGCAAGGACAGTTGTATATGTACTAAACAGAACACCACACAAGATACTTGACAACAAGACACCAGAAGAAGTTTTCTCTGGTAAGAGACCAAAAGTTAGCCATCTCAGAATATTTGGTTGTCCAGTATATACACATGTTCCAAAAGAAAAGAGGACAAAGTTAGATCCTTCAGGAAAGAAGGGTATATTTGTAGGGTACAATGAAAGCTCGAAGGCATACAGAATCTAATTTCTAGGGTTCAAGAAGATTGACATCAGCAGGGATGTGACTTTTGATGAAAACTCAGCATACATCAAATCAAGGAAGACACCTCTTGAATATTATGAAGAACCAAGGATACCCAGAACACAAGACACCACCATGAACGAAGCAATACCATAAGTGGATCGTGAAATAGAAGATCCACAAGAACCTATAGATCCACCCCGTGAGAAGAACTCTCACAAGAGGAAACCTGCATGGGCTAGAGAGCTCATCCAATATGGAGAAAGGTATGGTATTCCATAGGAGGAACACGGAGAAAGAAAAAGGACAAGATCACACACCAGCTATGTTGCCTTACTCTGTGACATTATGAACAAAGAACCTTCCATTTATGAAGAAGTAGCGGAAAAGAAAGAATGGAAGGATGCCATGGTTGAGGAATACGAGTTGATCATGAAGAATGATGTTTGGAATGTGGTCCCAAGACCAGAAGGGAAGTCTGTTGTGACTTCCAAGTGGATCTACAAGATCAAGTATGCTGCAGATGGCAGCATAGAGAAATACAAGGCAAGGTTTGTATCTCATGGCTTCTCCCAAAAAGAGGGGATAGATTATGAAGAGACTTCTGCACCTGTATCCAGATACACTTCCATCAGAACAATACTTTCTTTGGCTGTAGTGATGAAGTGGAAGATACACCAGATGGATGTCAAGACAGCTTTCTTGAATGGTGTAGTCAAAGAGGAAGTGTATGTGGAGCAGCCACTCAGTTTTGAGACACATGACAGGGATTCATATGTGTGTAGATTGAAGAAATCTTTGTATCGCTTGAAGCAAGCACCTGGGACATGGTACGGCAGGATAGACAGCTTCCTATTCAATTTGGGATTTACCAAGAGTAAAGCAGATTCCAACCTTTACTACAAGGTTGAGGAAGGAAATCCTGTGATACTCTTATTATATGCGGATGACCTGTTTATGACAGGAGAGGATAGGTTGATTTCCAACACAAAGAGGAATCTTGCTACCGAGTTTGAGATGAAGGACTTGGGTATGATGCATTACTTTCTAGGTATGGAGGTGTTGCAAAGTGTAGATGGAATCTTCCTTGGACAAGGGAAGTATGCAGTAGAGATCCTGAAGTGGTTCGGGATGATGGACTACAAGGCCATGGCCACACCTATGGCATCAAACCTGAATCTATTGAGTGATGCTTCATCAGAGTCAGTTGATGCCATGATGTATCATTAGATGATTGGGTCCTTGATGTACCTGATGAACACGAGACCAGATATTTGCTTTGCGGTGAACACCTTGAGCTAGTTTCTGACAGATCCTAGACATGTTCACCTGATTGCTGTAAAGCATATTTTGAGGTACCTAAAGGGTACAATTAATTATGGAATTAAGTATGATGCGAATCAAAAGTTTAACCTCGAGGGTTATATTGATTCAGATTGGGCAGGAAGTGCTGCAGATAGGAACATCACTTTGGGGTGATGCTTTATTATGGGATCTGATGTGATCTCCTGGTTTAGCAGGAAGAAATCCTGCAGAACTGAGTACAGCCAAAGCAGAGTATGTCGCAGCTTGTTCGGCTAGTTATGTGGCAGTATGGATACGAAAGCTACTGCCTTATTTATTTGATCTCCAATTAGATGCTACCTGTATCTTCTGTGACAACCAGAGCTGTGTGAAATTGTCTGAGAACCCGGTGTTCCATGACAGGTCGAAGCATATTGAGATCAAATATCACTATATCAGGGATATGGTGTAGAGAGGAGCAGTGAAGCTCCAATATGTTGCGACAGATGAGAAGATTGCATTTGTGTTGACCAAACCACTAGCTAGAGTGAAGTTCGAGTACTTCAGAGAGAGACTTTGTGTTCTTCAGATAGAAGATACTTCGAGGAGGAAGTGATGAGACACATTTGCAGGAGCCATTCCAAGAATGATGGTAGGAGGATCCTTCCCATGTCTGTGGATGTAAGTGTTGTTTGATGAGCATCAGGATGATGCTTCGGATGATGTTCGATGATCAAGATGACCATGCCATGACGATATGCATTAGGACGAGGCTATGAAAATGATCAAGATGATCATACGATGATGATATGCATTAGGATGATGCTATGATGATGATCAGGATGATCATGCGATGATGATGAGCATCAAGATGATGTACTATATGATGATGATCAGTATGATCATGAGCATCAGGATGATGCTCCGTGTGAGGATGATCAGGTTGATAATGAGTATCAGGATGATACTCCGTGGTCGTGGATAGGTTGTGCAATAAGGATATAATCTTTCCCTGGGAGATTTGCAGATACTCTTGCGAGGTTTTTCCTATGGCATATAATAGATCCCTAGGAGATCTGGAAAATGCTATTTCTAGGTTTTGCTTGGGAGGACATATAATCTTGCCTTGGGAGATTTGCAGATACTCTTGCGAGTTTTTTCCTATGGCATATAATAGCTCCCTGGGAGATCTGGAAAATGCTCTTTCTAGGTTTTGTCCTTGGCATATAATATTTCCCTGGGAGATCCGATAGGTTGAGCAGTAAGCTTGTAATCAGTCCTGGGATGCTCTTTTGAGGTTTTTCCATACCACATGTAATCAGTCTTGGAGATCCGATAGGTTGTCCTAGGCACGTAAAAGTCCTGGGATGCTCTTTAGAGTTCTTGTCGGTCGTGCTATGCACATAAATGTTCCTAGGACACTCTTTTAAGGTTTTGTGGTGGTCACATGCAATAGCTCCCTGGGAGATCCGATAGGTTGAGCAGTAAGCCCGTAATCAGTCCTGGGATGCTCTTTCGAGGTTTTTTTGATGCACGTAATCAGTCCTCAAGATTCCACAGGATAGCCAGCTCGCAGAGATGATGAATACCTATAGGAGGATAGGCCTGCATCCAACATGAAAAAGGGTTGTCTCTGTAGAACTTCCTATGACGAGAAGAATTGACAGATAGCCCAGTGATCGAGATGATGAGTACAGCAGCAGTGATGATGATGCTCCGTGATCCAGTGACGATGATCCAGCTCCCTAATTGAAGACTTGTGCCGATATGTGTTGATGACCTGTGTCAAGAGAATACCTTCCTAGTTAAGAGGGAGTGTTGATGTATTTGTAACTTCGGAAGATATTCTTCTATTTATTACACTTGTACTTTATTATATTCCTGATGGAGATGTATTATTCCTCCAATCAGAAGTGTCTTCATTTGTATTTGTAAGTGTCGCAAGTATTATTGTAAGTGTCAACTTATATTTGATGGGTTATTAGACCACCAGTGTGGGTCGGCCCAGTAGGAGTCATGTGGATAGGTTATTAGGCTTCTTTAGGAAGTCATCCCTGTTAGGGTTAAAGGCAAGTTAAGTTATGTATAAATAGAGAGTGAATGTCTCTCATTATATTCATTCACTAACTCATCCAACTCGCATAGTTGAGAGAGAGGAGTGTGCACAAGTGGAGGAGGAGTAGCTGTTGGAGTCATCTATCTTTTGGGGATTGATCGTTGTGCTCTTTGTATTGAGGATTATTCTATCTCTGAGGAAGATGCAGGGTTTTTCACCTTCTTGGTTTTCCCCTAGGAAACTCTGTGTCTCTTGTGTTTATGATTGTTATGATGTGCATGTTATTCTCTTAGTAGGATCCTTGATAATGTTTGAATGAAATTATCGAAAAATTAACAATAGTTTTCTCTACACTGTTCAAGCTTTGTGATTCCTCACAGGTTCTTATCACTCTGTCATGAGTAGACTGGGTTCGCTCGCATACTTCCTATGTTATTTTCTATTACACAAGAAAATCACAATTATCTTCATGCTTCCTCATGGCTCGCTCTGCGGGTCTGTGTATGCAGGGATGTCTCTACCAATTCTCTCTCAGGGAATGGGTCAATCGTGAATGGTGAGTCATGAATGTATCAATTTTCAATGTTTCCCTTCCCCAAACAGGTAGTCAAACAGATTCCACGAGTTTTTCCGGCGATTGAGTGTCTTCCAGGATAATAAATCGGATCCATGCCCTGCCATACGAAATCGCAGGCATGCTCCATACTACATCGGATTTAGAAATAGGTTTATCAACCACCCTCTGCAACCGAATTAATGTCAGCAGGGAGGTCGAAAGGGTTCACATTCGGTCATGTGGAAACATGGGTACCAATCCCATAACCCCCTCACCTCTCGCTAGTGGATACACGTGGCCCTTCTCATTAGTTGCCTCCTTAGCCAGCTTCTTGGTTATTTTAATCATTAATAAATAATTACATCATTTACATTTCTTCATGGCTTAACATCCCATGAATAATCAAACTGTCAAATACTTGCATATGCAATAACTTTAAACATCCACTAGTGGGGCCTTGGCCTTGAGCTCCACACTAGGGAGAATACACACACCACATATACGCAGTGTTTACATTGAAGCCAATAAACATCAAGGGGAAAATGGGGTATTACAACTCCCTCTCCCTTAAAATAACACCGTCCTCAAAGTTCTCAAAACTGAACAAAAATGGGAATGCCTCTTTCATGGAATCCTCCAGCTCCCAAGTTGCCTCTTCTGTGCTAAGGTGCATCCATTGAACCTTTACCTTCCCTATGGCTCAGTTCCATAGCAAGGTAACCTTCCTATCGAGGATGCATATAGGCTCCACCTAGAACTCTCCCTATGGTTCCACCTATATCACATGCCAATCAATGATATGATTAGGATCATAGACATATTTCTTAAGCAAAGATACATGGAAAACATTATGAGCGTTCATGTTAGTAGGAAATGCAATCCTATATGCAACAGGCCCTATCCTATCAAGGAATTCAAACGATCCACAATATCTTGGTGCTAACTTGGCACAACTTCCCAACTTCATGGAACTCTTTCTTGGTTTCACTCTCAAGTAGACATGATCCCCAATCTGAAATTCCTTCTGCATTCTTTTCAAATCTGCATAAATTTTCTGCATGTCATGTGTTGCCTTTAAATTCTGCATGATCATTACAATCTCTTGCTCCATTTCCTCATTCATTTCTGGTCCAAGCACTACCTTGTTCACTGGGCTATCCCATCTCACTGGATTTATGCATCCTTTGCCATATAGCACTTCAAAGGGACTCATTTTCAATGATGCTTGATGTCCATTGTTGTAGGAAAATTACACTAAGTGTAAATAGTCTTCCCACTTAGATGGCTTGTCCATCACATACATCCTTAACATATCCTCAAGAATCTGATTTACTCTCACAGTCTGACCATTTGTTTGAGGATGATAGGTTGTGATAAACTTCAACTGAGTTCCTAATTCCTGGAACAATCCTTTCCAAAAATTAGATGTGAACTTTGTGTCACGGTCTGAAATTATTGCCTTGGGAAATCCATGCAATCTGAATATCTCTCTCATGAAGATATATGCAATTTCATTGGCCTTGTGAGTGTTACTTTTTCAGAATTTACTTCAATTTGATCTAGGATCTTAACTGAGAGAACAACATGTACAGCATATCTACAACATATCAATCATGGACACAATAATGCAATCACACAAGAGACACAGAGTTTACTTGGGGAAAACCATAAAGGTGAAAAACCCCAATAACTTCCTCATAGATAGATAGAGAAATGATACAAACCGAGCATAAGAGATAGACATCTCCTAGCAGCAACTTCTCCTCCTCCACAAGTGCGCCACTCTCCAAAGAGTGTTTTTGAGAATAGAATGATCAAATAGAGTGCCTCCCGCACTCTATTTATACATGACATGACTTGCCTAATAAACTTTACTAGGTCGGCCTTAACTTAACCACATAACATAATACTGATTGGGCTGACACCCAATCGGGTGGTCTAATAACCCTTTGACCCACATGGCCGACCCCCAATAGGGTGGTCTAATAACCCTTCGACCCACATGACTTATACAGGGCCGACCCCAACAAGGTGGTCTAATAACCCATCAAGTATAAGTTATGACACTTACAATATAAATGATGACACTTCCGTATAGAGGAATAATAACATCTCTATAGGAATACAAACACTTCCGTATAAAGGAATAATAAAATCTCTACAGGAGTGCAATATACATAGATGAAATACATGGGTGAAATACATTCCGAAATTACATATACATCAACACTCCCTCTTAACTAGGAAGGTATTTTTCGACACAGATCTGCTAGCACAAGTCTTCTTCTCTGGATCATCATCAGTGAATCATCATCCTCGAATCATAGTCATCGTCACTGCTGCTGCTATCTCAATCAATCTCTGAATCTACTCGTCATAGGAATCTCTATAGAGCCAGTCCTTTTTCATACTGGATGTAGGCCCACCATCTGCAGGTCTTCATCATCACTATCCATACTGTGGAATCCTCAGGACTTATTACGTGCATCACAAAACCTAGCTGCAGCATCCCAAGCTATTATGAGCACACAGCTCTACGTGTCGGATCTGCCAGGAGCACATTACATGTGACTGTCACAAAACCTTAAAAGAGTCTCTTGACTAGCAAGAACCCTAAAGAGCATATGAGGCCTTTTTCATCCTATCAAGATCTCCAGGACTTATTACATGTGACCCCCACCACAAAACCTTAAAAGAATGTCTTGTCAAGCAAGAACCCTAAAGAGCATCTGAGGCCTTTTTCATCCTATCCAGATCTCCAGGACTTATTACATGTGGTCATGGCAATGCCTCGAAAGAGCATCTGAGGCCTTTTTCATCCTGTCCAGATCTCCCAGGTCTACTTACATGCCATAGGACAAAACCTCGAAAGAGCATTTGCCAGATCTCCCAAGGAGCTATTATATGCCAGCGGAAAAACCTAGCAAGAGAATCTGCAAACCTCCCAAGGTGCTATTATATGTCCTCCCAAAGCAAAACCTCGAAAGAGCATTTGCCAGATCTCCTAGGGAGCTATTATATGCCAGCGGAAAAACCTAGCAAGAGAATCTACAAACCTCCTAGGGCGCTATTATATGCTTATCTGCACAACCTGTCCACGGCCATAGAGTATCAACCTGATACTCACCATACATCATCCTGATGTACACATGATCATCCTAATCATCATCACTGCATCGTCCTGACGCATGTCATCTGGAGCAACATCCTGAAGCTCATCATCCATGATCATCCTAATCATACAATGCATCCACCTTATGCATACACAGTATCTTCCTGATACATATCAACATACATGATCTACCTGATCATATCTAGCATCGAACATGATGCATATATACATAAATGATCCAACTAATCATATCCAGCATCCAACATGATGCATACATACATAAATGATCCAACTGATCATATCCAGCATCCAACATGATGCATTCATACATAAATGATCCAACTGATCATATCCAGCATCCAACAAGATGCATATACATATACAGAGCAGTAACTGGAGCATCGTCCTGATGCTCATCATCCAGCGCTTACATCCACAGCCACGTGAAGGATCCTCCTTCCAACATGCTTGGAATGGCTTCAACAAATGTCTCCATCACTTCTTCCTCGAAGTGTCATCGATCTGAAGAACACCAAGCCTCTCTCTGAAGTACTCGAACTTCACTTTGGCTAGTGGCTTCATCAGCACATATGCAATCTGCTCATCCATGGCAACATACAGAAGCTTCACTGCTCCTCTCTGCACCATATCCCTGATATAGTGATATTTGATCCCTATGTGTTTCAACCTGTCGTGGAACACCAGGTTCTCAGACAGCTTCACACAACTCTGGTTGTCACAAAAGATACCAGTAGCCTCCAACGGGAGATCAAATAACTCAGACAGTAGATTCCTAATCCATACGTCCTCACAACTAGCCGAACATGCTGCAACATACTCTGCCTCGGCTGTACTCAGTGCTGCGCAGGACTGCTTCCTGCTAAACCAGGAGATCACACCTGATCCCATATTGAAGCAACACCTAGAAGTGCTCTTCCTATCTACAGCACTGCCTACCCAGTCCAAATCAACATAATCCTGCAGGTTAAACTTTTGATTCGCATCATACTTGAGCCCATAATCAACTGTACCCTTCAGGTACCTCAGAATATGCTTTACAGCAACTAGGTGAACATCTCTCGGATCCATCAGGAACTGGCTCAATGTGCTCACCGCAAAGCAAATATATGGTCTCGTGTTCGTCAAGTACATCAAGGACCCAATCATCTGACGATACATAATGACATCAACCGGATCAGATGAAGCATCACATAGAAGCTTCAAGTTTGATGCCATAGGTGTGGCCATGTCTTTGCAGTCCATCATCCCGAACCTCTTCAAGATCTCTACTACAAACTTCCCTTGTCCAAGGAAGATTCCATATGCACTCTACTAAACCAGGAGATCACACCTGATCCCACACTGAAGCAACACCTAGAAGTGCTCTTCCTATCTGTAGCACTGCCTGCCCAGTCCAAATCAACATAACCCTGCAGGTTAAACTTTTGATTCGCATCATACTTGAGCCCATAATCAACTGTACCCTTCAGGTACCTCAGAATATGCTTTACAGCAACCAGGTGAACATCTCTCGGATCCGTCAGGAACTGGCTCAATGTGCTCACTGCAAAGCAAATATCTGGTTTCGTGTTCGTCAAGTACATCAAGGACCCAATCATCTGACGATACACAATGACATCAACCGGATCAGATGAAGCATCACATAGAAGCTTCAAGTTCGATGCCATAGGTGTGGCCATGTCTTTGCAGTCCATCATCCCGAACCTCTTCAGGATCTCTACTACAAACTTCCCTTGTCCAAGGAAGATTCCATCTGCACTCTGCCACACCTCCATACCTAGAAATTAGTGCATCATCCCCAAGTTCTTCATCTCGAACTCGATAGCAAGCTTCTACTGCGTGTCGGTAATCAATCTATCCTTACCTATTATAAACAGGTCATCCACATACAATAGTAGTATCACTGGATTGCCTTCCTCAACCTTGTAGTAAAGGTTGGAATCCTCTTTACTCTTGGTAAATCCCAAACTGGATAAAAATCCATCTATCTTTCCATACCAGGTCCTGGTTGCCTGTGTCAAACCATACAGGGATTTCTTCAGTTTGCACACATGTGACTCTCGGTCATGTGTCTCAAACCTGAGTGGCTGCTCCACATACACTTCCTCTTCGACTACACCATTCAAGAAGGTTGTCTTGACATCCATCTGGTGTATCTTCCATTTCATCACTGCAGCGAGAGCAATTACTGTTCTGATGGAAGTGTATCTAGCTACAGGAGAAAAATTCTCTTCATAGTCAATCCCTCTTTCTAGGAGAATCCACGAGCTACAAACCTCTCTTTGTATTTCTCCATGCTACCATCTGCAGCATTCTTGATCTTATAGATCCACTTGGAAGTCACAGCAGACTTCCCTTCTAGTTTGGGACCACATCCCAACCATCATTCTTCATGATCGACAGATCATGACATTCTTCCATTACTTCATCCCAGATCCTGGGAACTTCAATATCTTCAATAGATATCTTTGTTGCTGGAACAAATGTTGTAGTCTTTCTTTTGTAGGTGAAGGTATACGATATTTCCTACAAAATAAGTTAAATTGCATGATTAGAAACATCTCATAGTTTTCAGAACAAATTCTTACACATAAAGAAATATGTCATACAGTCATGCAATTATTTTAGCCAATGCTTCAATACAACATTCATCCATATCCTGTAACTTTCTAGATGCCTTCCAATCTCTACCAAAACATTGTTAAGAGTTTGCACTACTCCCAACATGTTAGCAAAGAGGTTTCATTCTAGATAAGTAGCAATGGAATGTTGTACAGTGCCATAGGCCACTTACCCATCACATGCATATTAGTAGTATACAGTTCATTAATGCAATTATTATAATATGCATAATACACAACCTAAGTCTAGGAACATAAGCATATACATCATTGAACAACATTATTTAAACAAACAAATATGTAAGAAATGACAATTCAAATACTTATCTTTGTTTGGTTGTTGGGTGGACTCCCTCTTGATCTTTGCTTCCTGGATTTCCTGTCCTTGAACTTATATCCATCCTCGATCACTATGCATGCTTACAAGTATCATTATTTTGATATCCTCGAGATCTCATACATAATCATACATTTATTAGTATATTCTCAATACTATCAAAACACAATAATATTAAGCATGTATAGTTATGATCATTTCAAACAGAAATAATAATGATAAGGACTCTTATGGTTAGTCATATCATAAATTAAAGTAAGAAACATAATATGCCTAAACTCGTGATTACTCAAACCTATACTTTCATGACTCGTTTGGTTAGTCATATCATTAGTTAAGGTAAGAAACATAATATGCATACACCCATGTTTATTCAAACCTATGAATAATCATTATCAATCATGCCATGTATACTTATATAAGAGATCCTATCACAAGGTAGGATTCTAACTTGATATAGGAAAAACATACCTGGATTAGTATGTTAGCTAGTTATGTCTAACATACCCACATGATGTCTTCTTGTTCTCTTCAATGACTTGTGCTAGTAACCTATATATCTCATAGGTTAACCATTATAGAACCAAGTTATACATACCTCGTTAAATAGATCTTCTAAGTGATCCATGACAATGGATGAATCTTTGTCTTCATGTCACCCTGATCATATGTTCTTGAACTAGAACATGATTTATCTTTCTTGGTGTACCTTTCATGTTAGCGGACAACATAAACCTCATACAACAACATAATGCATTAGTACAATCATAAGTGTCAACACCCTAATCAATGAATATCTTCTATCATGCATTCATAATTTTATTAAGGTGATACGACAAGTCTAAATTTAACCAAGATTGTACTAACCGTAATAATATGAAGACAAATATACCATAAACTTAATCATGAACAAAATTCGAAACATACCTATATGAGTCATACCTGTTGAGATTTCTTGTAATATTATTATGTAAGGCCTCGGCATCATCTCCCTCTGAAATAGGAACTTCTTCACTTATGCAGGTGACCAATCCATTCTCTTCTAGGATTAACCCAATCCACTTGATTTGCAGGAACTGGATCTGGAGCTGGATTACGGTTTGTCAGAGAAACCCTAAAAATTCAAACTTTGAATTTCAAACTTCTTAAAGGATAGAAAGATGTGCCTTGATGAGTTGATCAAGCCGGTATATTCAGAATTTGAAAACTGCAAAGTTTCACCCCTCTATGGATTTCATAACAAGGTTTCCAATGACAATGAAGAAACATGTTGTTATAAGGTTTCCAAGGTCTCCAAAGTTTCACCCCTTGACCTATTGACACTTTTGACACCTAGCAATGTACTCAGCTATGTCTTTCTTCATACCATGCCAAAAGTAATGTTACCTTACTATTGTTATAGTCTTCTGATATCCTGGGTGTCCTGAGTATGGTCTTTGGTGTATCTCATCCATCACCAACTTCTTCAAATCCACACTGTTTAGAATGTATAGTCTGGTGTTTTGATAAATGAGAACATTACCCTCACCTATCTAATATTTTTCATACTTTTCTTCCATAAAATCTTGCTGCAATTTCTCCTTTATATGAAGATAGACTTCATCACTATTTTGAGCCTCTAAAATCCTTTCCTTCAAGTCTAATTCATACCTACTTACTGCTGCAATATGAAATTTTCTGTTGAGCGCATCAGCAACCTTATTCTCTTTGCCTTTAACATGTTTGATTTCCAAATCAAACTCACATAGAAACTCCATCCATCTAGTTTGCCTAGCATTCATAATTGGCTGGTCAAACAAATATTTTAAACTCATGTGATCTGTCTTGAGTTCAAATCTTCTTCCCAAGAGGTAATGCCTCCATCTCTTGAGAGCATGAACTATGGTTGCTAGCTCTAAGTCATGGGTGTCGTAGTTCCTTTCATTCTCATTCATCTTCCTTGACTCATAACAAATTATAGACCCTTCCTACATTAGAAATCCACTAATTCCTTCAATGCAAGCATCAGTGCATACTACAAAATCTTTTCTAGGATCTGCAATCTTCAGAACAAGGGCACTAGTGAGCAATTTCTTCAACTGCTGGAAGCTCTTCTCACATTTATCAAACCATACAAATATGATACTCTTCCTCTGCAATGAGGTGATTGGGTGAGCTATCTTGGAGAACCCTCCAATAAATCTTCTGTAGAAACCAGTAAGACCCATAAAATATCTTACATATGCAACATTCCTCGGAGTAGGCCAATCCATTATGGCCTCTATCTTCTCAAGATCCACTGCAATACCTTCTGTTGATATAACATGACCCAAATACTGCACTTCCTCTTGATATAAATAACATTTACTCAGCTTGGAATACAGCTGATGTTCTCTAAGGACTTGCAACACCATCCTTAGATGCTCATTATGCTCTTCTTCATTCTTGGAATACACAAGGATGTCATTCAAGAACACAATCACAAACTTATCCAAGTATTTATTGAAGACACTATTCATGAGGCACATGAATGTGGTAGGTGCATTGGTGAGACCAAATGGCACCACTGTGAATTCGTAATGACCATACATAGTCCTGAAAGTTGTCTTATGAATGTCCTCTTCCTTAATCCTCACTTGGTGGTACCCCGACCTCAAGTCAATCTTGGAGAACACTCTAGCTTCCTTCATCTGTTCAAATAGGTCATCAATCCTTGGCAAAGGATACTTATTCTTAACTGTCACCTTATTGAGTTGTCTTTAATCAGTACACAACCTCAATGTTCCATCCTTCTTCTTCACAAATAACACAGGTGCACCCCAAGGGGTTACACTATGTCTGATATATTCCTTGCCCATTAACTCTTGCAGCTGCATCTTCAACTCAATCAACTCAGGTGTGCTCATTCTATAACGAGCCTTGGAAATTGGTGCTACTCCAACAACAAGGTTAATGGAAAAGGCAATATCTCTCTTGGGTGGCAGTCCCGGCACTTCATCCAGAAACACATCTTTGAATTCTTGCAACAATGGGAATTATTCTATCTTTGGCCCTTTATCTTTTGTTGAATCTAATGTATGCACAGCATACAATTGAAAACCCTTCCTATAGAACTTCCTCAGTTGTATGGCTGAAATTTGCCTCATCAAAACTCGCTTTGGAATTCCTTTTACCATCCTTGGCTTTCCTTCATCATCAAGGAATTCAAGTGCTTTCTCATAATAGTGTAATTTGTCTCTATGCCTTTCCAACCCATCCATGCCAATTAAGGCGTCATATGATCCTAATGGTAAGACATTCAATTCTGCATGAGTGAGAAGTCCATTCAATTCTATGGGACACTTCCCCACTACTTCACTTACCTTCCTCTTGGTGCCTGTGGCTAACTGAACTAACCAAGCCTTACTATGCTTTACTTTACCAAGAGAAAAAGTTTCCACTACCCCAAGAGATAAATAACTATGGGTAAACCATGGGTCAATCAAAACAGAAAATAGATTGCTTAGCAATCTTACCTTCAATATCCACCACTGCTTATTGGTGGTCTGCTTGAC
Organism: Larix kaempferi; assembly: GCA_027924585.1. Lineage (NCBI taxonomy): Eukaryota > Viridiplantae > Streptophyta > Pinopsida > Pinales > Pinaceae > Larix > Larix kaempferi. The sequence continues at coordinate 8,131,956 of BSBM01000259.1, read as the reverse complement.
GGTCATCGAGTGCTACGTAGATCCTAGGCACTTCTCTTTCCATGTCTCCCACTGTATTTGCTCCTTCAATGTTGTGCACGCTCCTCGGGTACTCCCTTTTAGTTGGACAATCTCTCCGCATGTGGTTTCCTCCACATCCCCAACACTGAAGTAGTTCTCTCTGTGCTTTGTCTGCTGCTACTGCCGGCTTAAATCCACTCCTAGCTTGATGTCCCTGTGGAAAGGTTTTGGGTTGATTTCTAAGAGGTGTTTTAAATCCACTTCTTCTTGGTTCGAACCTGCCCTTGGGCTTACCCTTCCATGTTGACTACATTTTTTATTTACCTTTACCCTGCGCATAGCAATGCTCTGCCATTCTAATGGCTTCTTGCAAGCTTGGTGGACTGAAAAAACTCAATCGTATCCCTGTAACTCTGCGGTAGACTACCAAGGAAACATTGGATCTTGACCCTTTCATCCTTGATGTAGTCCACATACCTCAGTAGCTCCAGAAAATTATGTACATGCACATCCATAATGTTCTTCCCAAGTTTGAGTTCATTGAACTCTTTCCTTTTATTATCGTAGTACCTAGCTGACAGGTATTTCTCCTGAAAGTACCTCTGGAATCTGTCCCAACTAATTATTCTTTCACTGATTCCTTTCACCTGCATGAGGTGATCCCACCAAATAGAATCTCTTCCACTAAGGTTATAAATAGAAACCTTAGCCTTTTCATTCTCTCAATATTCATGTATTCTGAAGTACTTATTCATTTTAAGAAGCCATGCCTCTGCTTCTTGACCTTCTTTACCTTCACCATCAAAAGTGGGAGTTCTTTCCTTCCTAAACTCGCCTTGCGGAATAACTCTGTACTTATTTCTGCTTCTACTTCTGCTAGGAGTATGCCTTGGGTTTCCTTTAGAACCCTGGGAATCAGCTAACCTAGTAGAATGATATATGGGAGAGGGTGTTTTGTGTTTTCTTCCCACAGAATTCCTTCTAGGGCTTAGATTCCTTCTCCTAGAATGATCCCTAGACTGACTTTTTGAATTCATTTCTTCTCGGCCCCCGTTGCCCGGATTAGACCCACCATTTACTTTCTGTTGTAGATCTGTGAGACTCTGCAAGATAGCTACATTAAGGTTATGTTGCTCTTCTTACGCCTTCATCAACCGTTCATTGAAGCTTACCATGGTCTCAGCCAAGTTTGGGGATGTTACTCGTGCCCTCCTTCCATCAGACTTTGCGTCTGTATGTGCGTCCTGCACATTCTCTCCTAGAACATCTTCCTCCTACTCATAAGGATGTTCATAAGGTTCTTGGGAATCATAAGAAGTCACCATCTTTTCTTATCTGCATGCGGCCTTTTAGGATAACTCAACTTACCATTGTTGTTGTTGTCACTCTGCATAAGAGAAACATCTATTAGACATTACAAGCATAAAATAAATCTTATACATCCATTCAAATCTGGAATTCATTGAACAATCAATCAATCAATTAATACACATTCATCCAAAACCCGCGTCATGGACGCATTCTTTGCAAACAAATATTTCCATGGCTTGGCCCAATACCTCCAACATTGTAATTGAAGCTCTGATACCACTCTGTAGAGTCCCCAGATCACCTCGGTGTCCTTTAGAGGCGATGGGAGACCCTGATACATTTGTTTTTCCAAAAACATACTTTCATTCACGCCTTTCCTCAAATGCATCACCGAATCCGCAATCTGCAATCTACAACTTTCTTGGATCCACAATCTGCAAGTTGCCTCGGATCCACAATCTGCAATCCTCAACTCTCTTGGATCCGCAATCCGCAAGTTTCCTCGTATCCGAAATCCGCAACTCTCTTGGATCCGCAATCCGCAAGTTTCCTTAGATCCACAATCCGCAACCCGTAATCCGTCCTTCCGCAATCCGCAATTCGCATTGCAAGATGCAGAAGACGGATCGTCGAACTTGTCTCTCTAACACCCTTGTGCAATCCACAATCTGCAATGTGGAAGTCGGAATTCCAAAAGTCTAATTATTCTGTCAACTTCCTTTCCGCAATCCGCAATTACGGAAGTCGGGTTTGCGGAAGTCCAACTTCGATTTACCGGAAAACTACTCTTTCCGCAGTCTACAATCCACATTGCGGAAGTTGGAATTGTGTAATTCAAAACTTGACTTTCGAATAAACTTCCTTTCTGCAATCCGCAATCCGCATTGCGGATGCGGAAATGCGGAACCTCCTTCTCTACATCAGAAAACTTCCCAGACTTGTTTCTCCCTCGTCCTTGAGCCAAATAAGGAAATTCTGGTATCGTTGGAAATCTCTTGGAGAGGTCTTTCCACTGGTATAATTCTCTCATCCATATGAGGATTATAACCTTTCTGTTATCTCAGTGAATTATTCCATCATAAATTCAGTTTTCCATGCCTTAGAACTTCATAAAACTCTATCTTCCTTCTCCCATGACCTCTCCCCTTTCACCTAATCCAAAAAGGGGTTCTGAAAACACATCCGAGTATTCCCCTCCCTTCCCAAATATCGGGTTTAGTCACACAACTCATTCGTATGGTTAATCAAACATATCACAACATGCAAGGTACATAAAGTTAGGTCCAACAGTTATATCTATCACATGCAAGACTTTTAATGCATTAAACTCATGCAATACAATGTTATACATAACAATAACTCAGCCTCCTTCTCGGGTTCACATATGATATTCCTATCAATCAAATGGATACGAACATGCGTTCCATAACTGAACATAAGCAACTATATTATAACAATGGAACATCATCATTCATCATAACAAGGAAGTACTTATCTTTTAACTTTTTGAAGCTACCAATCAACTAGCTAAGTGAGAGCAATGTTCCACCCAACCTTAGATCTATGTCCATCCTATACTCTTTCAGCTGAGAGATCACCCCCGAGCTGGGTTGTGTATCCACTAAAGAGGGATATCAGGTTCTCTCACATTCAAGGTTCCATCCCAATGCTAAGCCAATCTGCAATTGGGTTTATCATGTAGTCCAGGGCACCTACCCATGCTAAGACAACCTACAGTGGGTTTATCAAGCATATAGGGATATACTGGTCATGCTAAGACAACTTCCAGTTGGTTTTATCAAGCATACCAAACAACACAGTCCTACCAATCCAGCATACAGTTGCGTTTATCAAGCATATCAAGCAAGCTGATCACGCTAAGCCAACCTACAATGGGTTTATCATGCATACAGGGATAACAAGAAAGGAATTGATAAGCCAATGAGATCAACCACAGAGCTGCAGGAATCTCAACACTCAGCAGACTTGGAACCCACATTACCTACCGCACCCAACACAAGGAAGACCCTCTTCTCTGCTGCACAGTCCCTCAAGGCCTCTTCCCTTCCAGTTATATTTAGGATGTGCATAGAAAGGTGCAGTCGCTAGTTCTATGAGATTACAGCCTTCACTGGATTTATCAAGCAACCCAACCGCTTCCACATTTCAACAAACTGACTACTTTCAAACTTGCGAGCAGGGCTCTATTCCGCAATCTACTCTCTGTGATCCAATCCTGGGTCCTCACAAATTTCTCTGCACTGTTCAAGCTTTGTGATTCCTCACAGGTTCTTATCACTCAGCCACGAGTAGACTGGATTCACTCGCATACTTCCTATGGTATTTATATTACAAAGGAAAAACACGATTATCTTTAGGCTTCCTCACGGCTCGCTCTACAGGTCTACGTATGCACGGATGTATCTACCAGTTCTCTCTCCGGGAATGGGTCGATCATGAATGGTGAGTCATGAATGCATCAATTGTCAATGTTTCCCTTCCCCAAATGGGTACTCAAACAGGTTCTGTTAGTTTTTCCGGCGATTGAGTGTCTTCTAGGATAAGAAATCAAAGCCATGCCCTGCCATACGAAATCGCAGACATGCTCCATATTCCATCAACTTCAGCAATAGGGTTCTCAACCACCCTCTGCAACTGAATTAATGTCAGCATGGAGGTAGAAATGGTTCACAGTCGGTCATGTGGCAACATGGGTACCAATCCCATAAACCCATCACCTCTCCCTAGTGGATACACGTGGCCCCTTCTCATTAGTTGCATCCATTATCCAGCTTCTTGGTTATTTTATTCATTAATAAATAATTACATCATTTACATTTCTTCATGGCTTAACAGCCCATGAATAATCAAATTGTCAAATACTTGCCTATGCAATAACTTTAAACGTTCGCTAGTGGGGCCTTGGCCTTGAGCTCCACACTAGGGCGAATACACACACCGCATATACACAGTGTTTACATTGAATCCAATAAACATCAAGGGAAAAATGGGGTATTACAAATACATACAAGATTAGGTTGAGAACTTACTATTGTCTGTGCTATAGATGATGACATTGGAGTGCCATCCTTCTTTTTATGGCATTTCACCCACATTTCAACCCTATTTATAGGCCTATCATCTAGATTGTGATATTTTTTTCTAGTCATGAGAAATGCAATAGTGTGGATAAGTACATTTGATATAATGATACCGATGGATACGTTTATAAATGCTAATTGTGAACAAAAAAAAATAGAATCCATTACAACTTACCAGGTCATGTTTAACCCTAAAGTAACCTCTACGACCAAAAGTGTGGGGCTCCCGTTCTATTTCCCTATTTTCCTTATTTATGTTTTCCTTCTACTGCAACTTAATAAAAAATGGGGATTCTTAGAATAAAGCTAACTGTATAACCGAGTATTTTAAATCTCATGTCATTTGATTATAACATGCATATTTCTCTTTCATTTTTACCTTGAATTTAGGGTCAGATCATATTCTAACAAATTCAATCCAATATGTTTCATTCACTCCAATTGGAACATTTACCATCCTCTCCTCGTTTGTTTGGTATTTCAAATAATATTTTGTATACAAACGATATCTATAACTCCATATACATTGAGATATTACTATATTACACCACTTTTTTGCTAAAGAATCTACTTGGAAGTTGCTCTGCAATAGATAAATAGTTCATTGTTGACACAAACTGTTATTCGAAACCAAATCTGTCACACACATGGTCAACATGCATCAACAAAATTAAAAACAAAAATCCAATCATTATTTGGTTGATGCTCACATTGATTGCATTCCATGTGTCTTTCTTCAACTCTTCGGGCACTTGTTTCCAATCCATAAAATTAATGCCTAGAATTTATCTTGCAAAGATACCTAGATAGGAGGTAAATTTCTCTAACCCTGGACCAATAGGTTGGCCCCTCTCATTAACTTGAATTTTTGGTAATGGACTGCCCTCCGGAGTATTTCTAAAATGATATTTTGTTGGTCCTCTACCCTTTATTTTGGAATTTGTTTCAATAATAGCTTGGTTAGATGCACTTTGCCCTTCCAAACCATGCTCTTGTTGTACTGATGGTTCCGGCTAAACATTTTTGGGAAAAATAAACCATACCAATTTAGACAATGACAATATTGATTCCTTAATAGATTTTTTGGAAGTACTTTTGTGGAAATTGTGGTCATCTACCCTTTCTTTTGGAATTTGTTTCAATAATATCTTGGTTAGATGCACCTGCCCATTCCAAACCATGCTCTTGTTGTACTTATGGTTCCTGCTAAACATTTTCTGGAAAAATAAACCATAGCAATTTAGAAAATGACAATATTGATTCCTTAATAGAAATTTGAAGTACTTTTGTGGAAAGTGTTGGTCCTCTACCCTTTCTTTTGGCATTTGTTTCAATAATAGATTGGTTCGATGCACCTGCCCCTTCCAAGCCATGCTCTTATTGTACTGATGGTTCATGTTGAATGTTTTCGGGAAAAATAAACCATACCAATTTAGACAATAACAATATTGGTTCCTTAATAGAAATTTTTGAAGTACTTTTACGGAAAATATAAAGTCGTGAAGTGATCATACCTTGGATTGATTCTTCTACCTTTTTCTCAAGACTATGTTCATGATCATTGTTGTCACTGTTATGGTAACTAGATTGACATTGTTGAGGAAAAATGGAATGTGATGCTATCCTTTGTGGGATTTTTTTCCTCATTTTATCTCCTATGGTAAAGTATGTTAGTAAATCTTTGCTCACAATTGTATACTGATATTTTTTTATTAAACACTATGTTTTTTAAATGTTTACCTGAAATTGTGTCACATCTATTATTGTGAATTTCTTTGGCAATGTGCCTTTCCTCTGTGGTTTTTAGATACCCCATGTATAAAAAGTGTTATGTTTTCCTTTCTACGCCGCCCTTTTTCTAGCTACAAATATGGATTGCAACAAATGAACAAAGTAATCCATACAAGTATTGAAGAACAATGAAAGCACAATAATCTTTAAAATATATTGAAGTCCAAAAAAAAATATTTTATACCTGAACATTCAGATTCACAAATAAACTGCAAAAGCAAACAAAATCCCATGTCTGAGCACATCCTTACCATTTCAAAATTAAGCAAAACTAACAAATTGAATAAAAAACCAGCATGCAAAATAATCAAAGATGGTTGCATGATAAAAAACTAGAATTCAATAAATATATCTCGTGGGATTTCTTCAACGGGGCATGCCAACAGGAACAATCAATGTGCGGGGGAGGCGTTGTCTTACATATCAGATATCAATTTAACAATGGGATACAGACCAATAATATCACAGACTAATTATGTATACAGGAACTGTGGCAGAAGATCCTCCATAAGACATAGTGATCCAATAATTGTTTGCACGATAACAGGTCCATCTTTAAGTGTGACAATGGTGCTTTAGTAGGAATCGAATTCATGACTGTACGAGTGATTGTCAGCAATGAGGACACACAAAAACTCACAGACAAATCATTCTCTGTTTGGCATGATTATAATCAGGGCTGGTCTAGTATGTATTTGTGATTCAGAATTCCATTTAAAGTACCCTTTTGTCTTTTAATTATGTTAGTGGTCTCAATTAAAGTCCCAACGACTGCATTTAAATTAAAATAACCACCAGCAGTTATCCCTTGTAGGATCATGAAATTTATGGTTTTCACAGATGCAACAACGAGGGATGACCATGACTGTATTTTGAACTTTCAAACTCGTCAATCTAACAAGAAGTGATCCATTACTTTTTTGCAGTATAACAGGGCCATCTTCAAGATAGCAAGGCCATATTCATGACATGCCTCTTCAAGATAGTAGGGCCATCTTCAGGACATGCCATCTTCATGATAGCAAGGCCATCAGAATATATGCCTAGAATATTTATACAGATGTAATTTTGTACTCTTTTGAATATACTAGAGAATTCATCCTACTGATAGTTAAACTCTCTCATGGACATAACTAAGCCCTTAGATACTTAATCCATGACAGGAAAAAAAAAAACAAATGGTGATATATTCTCCTAAATCTAAGACAATACATAAGCTATTAAACATGGAAGAAAAATGGAAAAAGTAAGACTTACCTCCAACCTGTAGGTTGTCTTAATCCTTGCTCCAATCTTGATGTTCAAACTTGCAGATCTACAAACAACATATAAAACCAACCTTCCAAGCATGCAAATGTAATATAATGGATCTAACTACAACGTGCCATGCATTAATATAACAAGAAACAAGACATGGGAGAATAGGCCAAGTTATCATTAAACAAAAATCTAAAGAAGATTATTACATTGTTATACCTTGGTCTCCAAGATGATATAATCTCCTTCCAAGCTCTCCAACATCACCCTTGGAAGACTTATGGGATCATAATGGCCTCCTTCTGAGTGTTCCATAATCATGGGATCATAGGTTTGGTGCTTCCAAGATCCCCCAAGACCATAGATGGCCTTCCTTAAGTAGTATTTTGGAGGCCAACCACTAAGAGGAGGTTTAGAATCAAGATGACAGGGATTAGGATATAAGATCTACTTCATACCATGAAGGGAATAGGAGGTTAGATATAGAGGGAATCGAAGGTAATGATCCCAAGAAGATATCTACCAAATTCTAGATCCAAAAACCTAGGGATCATGCCTAAAACAAGATTTTCGCTCCCACAAAGTGTCCCCCACAAGCATGCAAAGAGCGAAAATGTTGTAATTTTATCTCCTAATTCAACTAGTAGGGTGCGAAAAATATTAGTAAGAGGTAAAAAAGTGGGTTTTGGAAAGTGGGTTTGGACCCCTAAGTTGTTGGATTTGCTTCCACATGTACCTAGGGATGGTACCAACATTAGGATAAAGGGTCCTAAAACCCCTAGGAGGAAAGAATATCATGTTTCTCATGGTGATAGGAAATGAAGACCCTCACTTACACATGGTGTGGAAATTTGAGGTATAATAGGTGCCCCCTAAAGTGTGAGGTCAGAAGGAATCTGGTGGCCGAAACACTTTACCAATAGTAAGTCTGCAAGGATATATTATGGATAACTGGAGAAGAGCTGCAAGCAAATATCAACAATATGTCTAACAACCCCGAGGCGGACATACCCATGCTCATAATAGATAACTCAAAGCATGGTTTCCAACCAATACATTGCAGATCCATGATAGTACTGACTCAGGCTACGACCACCAACATACATTGTGGATATGTACCCAACAATAACTAAAGACAAATCATGGCTACTAGAATACAGGCGTAGATCCATGATAAGATAATAACATAGCCACGACCAATACAAAAGTAGATATGTGTGATAGTACACCAATGAGGTCACCAACATGATGTCCATGTGGGAACCTACTCAAAAAATCACCATCGCAACATGGATGTGCTAAACAGACTTCAAAACCATTCAGGGTCTTCTACCTAATCCCAAATTGATACGAATCTAACCATGTGATTACAAGGTGTTGAAGTCGAATATGGTAGAAACCACTTGATTACTATTCAATGATGTAAATCATTAACAAGTGCGATGGAAATCATCAATGATGATAATCATCCCCAAGGTATCACCAGTACATTCTAATGAATGTGAATAGATGTTTTGACTTCGAACACTCATGGAATCATTCGATCAGACGTCAATCATGAAAACCTACTGTCGAATATGAGGAAACCTACCATTGAGGCATGCAGGTACCAATGTATTGACTACTGACGTTGGTTCCTAAGTCTAATTATTGGATGATGTGTTGATGTCGACGAGAATAGACTCATCGAAGGAGGGCCATGATGAATCCCACATCATCGACAAGAAATCGACATAGGAAAGTGATACGAAGTGATGACACAAATGAGTGTGGATTGACACAAGGATGTAAAGGCTAACAATATTGCATAAGTTGACTCAGGTAAATTTCCCTTTGAACATTGAACGGCATGACAACAAGTGACTCAGAAGCATTAACTCAATGAGGTAGAGGCCAAGACATAATGTGACAATGACTGAGGCATTCTTCATATGACTTGAAGGAGTGGGATGACTTGTGGAATTGGCATGACTCAGAGACAAGTAGATTACCCGACTGTATGACGATATGCAAATAGGTGCCATGTTCAAGGGCGACACAAGCTGCCCAAAATCTTGCATAACAAACTTATCTTATTTCTCCCCAAACCCCATCATGATTGATGAGTACCTCGTTGTTTTTTAACGAGCTTAATGAGGATAACAGATGCTAGGTATAGCTCATATTTGATGAGTCCAATATCATATGTTTTATGAACCTGAGAAAGGAGGGGTTTGATCCCATAAGGGTCCTTCAATATTTAATTTTACGAGCTCAGAGAAGGTAAACTCAACAATTTTTCATGTTTAGAGAGTCTGAAATTATCTAAAGAGGACTCTGAAGTGTCTTTTTCATACAATTAGTACCCTAAGCCCGAAAAAAGTGTAAAATAATTCCTAGGAGATCTCTCTTAGTCAATGGTTGACTAAGGCATTCCTTTTTCTTAAATAGTCTAAACAATTCGAAAAAGGCGTAAACTATCATCGGATAGATGACCTTTCAAATAATTTTACGAGCGTGAAAGAGACAAGTTCGCTCTGCAATCTTTTCATGTTTTGGGAGTCTGAAAAGGACTTAAAAGGAGGCTCCAAAGAGTTCCTTTTTTGTATAGCTAGTCTCACGAGGTTGAAAAATGGATAAACTATCACTCGAAAGATGACTTTGTCATGGTTGGTAATCGAGTACAACAAAGGTAAAAAGTAAACTTGGAAAAGTTCATTTTCGTAAATAATCTATCAAGGTTGGATAAAGAGATAAACCTATACTCGATAGACACACATTTTTAGATTAATTTTAACGAGCACAAATATGGTATCAAAAGCACTCGGAATATTTTTCATGTTTGAACTAGAGCACGAAAAAGGAAAAATTAAGCTCAAACCACTTTTCATGTTTTTTATCAGAGAACAAAAAGGTGAAAAGTAAGCTCGACACATCTTTTTCATGTTTTAACCAGAGAATGAAAAAGTGAAAAATTAAGCTCAACACCATATTATTGTTTTAACGAACTCAAAAAATGAACTATTCTCAGGATGATTTTCATGGTTTAGTGAGCTCAAAACCAAACAAAAGTATGATCGAAAATATTCCCATTGGAGAATGTTTTCCCAACATGATACCCAAAGGTTGGTACATTCCCCCAGCGTAATTGATAGAAGTGACTTAGTTCCAACATTATGTGGAGAGGCGTTCAAGTTGATTTCAACATGATGTCCAGAGTTCAAAGACATGCCCCCCAAGCTTCATTACATCTGCCTACTCTTATTCTTCACCCAATTAAATTCATGGCTACTAATAGGGAAAGGTTCACCAGAGAGGTAGGAAGAATGAGTATCAAGTGACATAGGCGGATGAAAAGAAGGTTCGGGTATTAAGTCTTGTGGAAGACACAACTCAATGGGAGGATGAATTTGTTTCATTTTTTAACGAGCTTGGCATGGAAAGGGAACTCTGCTTGTGGTCGTCTGTTTCATTTTTTAACAATCTTGACACAGGAAAAGAACTCTGCTCATGGGGATCTGTTTCATTTTTACACAATCTTGAAACATAAAACAATTATGCTTGAAGGGACCTGTTTCATTTTTACAAAAGCTTGAAACAGAAAACAACTATGCTTGGGATCAGTTCCTACCCAACGTGATATCCACAGGTTGGTAGTGTGCCCCCATCATAAGAAGCTAGGGGGATAACTCCAACATGATGTCCAGAGGTAGTATACATGCCCCCCATCCTTAAGGGGAAGAAACCACTAAAACATGCGGAACATTCAGGGAAGTTTGATGATTGGCAGTCATGTGATGATTAGTTTTAACAAAGGAAAGTTGATCAATGGTCCCTATGTTTCCATGATGAGGAAAATACATAACTCGAAAGAGTATGGACACAACAAATTTCATAGCATAGACATAATCACGTCCAAGGAGCATATTAAAATAAGGGACCTTGGATTACCATAACATCAATGCAGACATTTTTCCCTCCTAAGGTAACAAATAACTGAGGAAGGATCCCTAAAGGTGGAGTAGGTATTCTATTAAAAGTGGGTATCTGTTCAGTGGTTAGCACAAGCTAAGGAGAACCTATATCTTGCTAAGCAGTTGAGGATAAAATACTAACAAAAGATCCTTCATCAACTATAGTGAGAAATATTTCCTTATCGGAAACTCCTACAGATATCTGGAAATGAACATTCGAAGGAAGACAAGATTTTGTTAAACTATTCCAATCAAAGGAAATGACCTCAATACTTGGAGGGGGTCCCATTGAAATGGACAGGATTTCCCCTTTCCTATAACAATTTGAATTGACTAAGAAAAAATCAGTGGTTTTCGGTTCACTCTCAACTGGAAGATTAGAATGAGATGAATATTGTGTCATGGTGACTACTTCAGTCTTAGCATTCTACAATGAAAGAGTGGGATCGAGTGAACATGACATCGAATCGATCAATTCAAGTTTACTATTCAAAGGAAGAGCGAGATGAACTACTTGTTCTTCACTCTCTGAGAAAAGAGTGGGATCAACTGAGGATGGAGCTGGATCGACCACTTCATCAACCAATGGGGGTTCAAGAAACAACTTATGTTATCCTATTGGAAGGTGTTTCTGAGATACAATAATGTCTTCCAACAATTGTGAATCTTCATCCATGCAAGGAAAAAGGTAAGTAAGGTGCATTTCCTTGCATAAGAAACAAGGATCTTGATTTTACCTTTCTGAATCTTAACCATAGAATCACTGGTCGATGGGGGATCATCAGTATGATGTTCAGAGGCTGATGATATAGGCTTTTTGGAGGCCTTAGACCACTCTTCTAATACTTTGTAAAGACCTGGACAATCCTTAAGAAGGTGATCACCCCCGCAAATCTTGCAAGGGAACTTGGGTCTATGAGGTGTTTGAATAGAAAGAGCATCATTAGAGGTGTTCGGTTGATGCTTGGTCTCTTTCTTCTTCTTCTTCTTCTTCTTCTTCTTCTTCTTCTTCTTCTTAATATTCTTCTTTTTATTCTTCTTATCCTCCTAACTACTAGCATCACTGCTTTTATCAGACGAGGGATAATAAGAAGAAGATACATTTGACAAAGAAGGAAAAGGATCAATTTGGGATTGATTCTCTCATAATGGATGGTTGACATTCAAAACATTAGGTGCATTCAGGATCACCATATTAGAGAATATCCATATTGGTAATCCTATAGACAATCCGGGAAGATTCAAAGTGGAAATAAAGGGAGTACCAATATCTCCAAATGGAGGAAACACAAAAGGTACCCCTTGGAAAGGGGTCTCTTGATTGGTAGCCCCATAAGAGGTTTCCATATCTAAAATCTCTAAGGCCTTCTAGATACCACACGGAAAACGCTACTCAAACTAAAATCAACAAGCAAACTGGTGAATAGGTGGGATATAAAAGATGGAATCCTCACTGGTGTGTCAAGTTGTCACAACTCGCGATATACTGTAAGGTCCAATAGTTATACTCGGCCCAATTTTTTAGAGCACTAACCAAGGAGGATTGGGACTGTACCCTTGGCCATATAACCCGACTACCTGACAGTACATGCGTAGTAATCTCCTCGAGTGTTGTTCTTGGTGTATTGTGAAAACAAGACGGCCAGAAGGTTTACTCAGATGGTTCCAGGATTCTATAGGGGCATCGCGATATACACAAGGTATGTGGGATCTCAAATCCATAGTATTGATGTCTAATGCGCAATAGTTCTAAATGGGTCTTCCAATATACTCTAGGTACATGGAAGAACTGCATAGTCCCCAAATTTTAGCGCTGACAAATAACGATAGCTCCTACGCTTAACGACGTCGGAACACTTCTCTATCCTATAACACCAAGTTTCTAAAAGATTTTAACTTAAATAGCGCTTAATTTTATCTTATGTGGTTGAGTGTACAGATGGAATTTGGACCTGGCTCAAAACCATGCAAGTATGATATGCTAGTCTTCCTTTCGATGAAGTCCTACTTAAGAAGGGGAGAGAGAGTTTTTATTTTCCAAATGCACTATGCAAAGGAAATTTTGGCTCTTTTCAAAAATGATAGAAATAAGCCAAAAATTCCAAATCATGCACCCAAAACTATCCTAAAGTGACAAAAGATATCTTTCTATGAACACCAAATGCAAGAACTCTAATTCGTTTCCTGTATTTTTACACTTGAAAAAGACACATCTAAGCTATGGAAATAAGGATTCAACAAATTTTTCCAATCAAATGCAAGACAAATAAAAACACTTAATAATATTGTGTAACCCAAATGCACACAAATCTAAAACAACCTTTTCTTCTTCTTATGAGTGTAAGACCAAGAATGTCAAATGATCAAACTAAGGCAAGAATAATATTTTTGTTTTCCAAGTTTGTGAATATAGAAAAAGAGGGAAAAAATTAAGCTTCTATTTGAACTAAAGTGGAGACAGAAATCAATATTTTCCAACAATCAATATATAGCTCAACATGTAAAGGAAACAAGATGCACAACCCAAGAAAATGACTTCAAAAGACAAGGATTTCCCAAGTCTTTCAAAACCTAAAAACCAAACCAAACCACACCAAACCAAGCAAACCTTTTGAATAGAACAATAAAGAGATCTCTAAAAGATTGAATCCAATCGAAATTCTATGGCAAGAAGAAGTTTGAAAACAAAAGCAAGCTATTGGGACTTGAAAAGAATGACAATTTTACCCAACAAGCAAACAAAGCACTAGTTTGACTCGAGAAACCAAACAAAGGCTTCAAGCTTCCAAACAATGCCAAAAGGTCCCTAATCAGCCAAAGATGATTTGGATGAATCCAAATCAGTCCTATAAAGTTCACAATATTACTGATCAAGAGGTTCTAGCACAGAAAAACTGAAAATGCAAACAAGGGATCAAGTTAGCCCAAGGGGATTTCAATTTTTCAAGCAATGTCCAATTTCCAAATACACCAAGAAGTTCCCAAATATTTTTTTTTTTTTTTTTTAAAAAAAGGTATATAAGGGTGCAAATCAATGTTCTAAATACGATAAGGTCACTGCACAAAATAATCAGACTCAAAACTTGAAAATCAAACAAGCAAGGGATTAAAGTTAACCCTAGGGGGATTCAATCTTCCAAGCTAGGATCTAGCTTTCCAAACAAAGGAAGAAAATCCCAAATCCTCCCAAACATGATTTTTAAGGGTGAAAACTAATGTTATAGATATCCTAAGACTACTGGGAAGGTTCACTTGACTTCCATAAGTGGAAATTGGCTCAGAGACTCAAAATTGATCTAGGCTTTCTTAAGGCTGCCAATGGAGGACCAAGCACAAAATGTGAATGGAAAGGACTCAAAAGAGACTCAAATTTATACAAAAATGTATCAAAAATAATACAATGGATCATATGAAGGCACACCAAAAGTTTTCAAGCAAAAAACCCAAGAGAACCCCTCAAAATAGGCCAAAAAAAAGCCCAAAACATGGGATTTTCGCCCCTATACACACCAACACAAAGAAAAAATGGGATATTTTCACCCCCTAGAACACTGTAGGGGAGAAAAAAATTGAAAATTTTCGCATGCTAGGACAATATTGAGGTGCCAAAAAGTGGAATTTCCGCTTTGTAAGGTGTTTTGAGGAAGCGAAAATTGACCTATAGGTGTAAAAATGAAAATTTGAGCTTAGATCCAAGCAGGGATGAGGTCATGGGTTCAAAATGGTCCTCACTAATGATCAAAGAGGATCTAAGTTGATGAGAAACAAAACTTACAAGAGGATTCAATGATCTTAACAAGAAATCAAAGGGTAAAACTAGGGAAAACTCCCTAGTGGAGTCTCCAATTTCTGTACTAGAGAATTCATTTTACGGATAGTTAAACTCTCTCATGGATATAACTAAGGCCCTAGATACTTAATACATGACAAAAACAAAACAAATGGTGATCTATTCTCCTATATTTATCACAATACATAAGCTATTAAACATGGAATAAGAAGGGAAGAAGTAAGAGTTACCTCCAACCTGTAGGTTTTTTTAATCCTTGCTCCAAGCTTGATGTCCAAAATTGCAGATCTGCAAACAAAATAGAAAACCAACCTTCCAAGAATGAAAATTTAATATAATGGATCTAAATACAACATTTCATGCATTAATATAACAAGAAACAAGACATGGGAGAATAAGCCAAGTTATCATTAAACAAAAAGCTAAACAAGCTTATTACAATGTTATACCTTGATCTCCAAGATGATAGCATCTCCTTCCAAGCTCTCCAACATCACCCTTGTAAGAATTATGGGATCATAATGGCCTCCTTCTGAGTGTTTCCCAATCATGGGATCATAGGTTTGGTGCTTCCAAGATCTCCCAAGCCCATGGATGGCCTTCCTTAAGTAGGATTTGGGAGGATAACCACTAAGAGGAGGTTTAGGATCTAGATGAGAGGGATTAGGATCTAATATCTACTTCATACCATGAAGGGAATTAGTAGGAGTTTAGATCCAAATGGATTCGAAGGTAATGATCCCAAGAACATCTCTACCAAATTCTAGATCCAAAAACCTAGGGATCATGCCTAAAACAATATTTTTTTCTCCCTCAAAGTGGTGTACAGAGCTCAAATTTGGAATTTTTGCTCCCCCACAAGCATGCAGAAAGAGAAAATGTTGTAATTTTCTCTCCTAATTCAACTACCAGGGCGCGAAAATATCGGTAGGAGGTAAAAAAGTGGGTTTTAGCAAGTGGTTTTCGACCCCTATGTTGTTGGATTTGCTTCCACATGTACCTAGGGAGGGGAACAACATTAGGATAAAGGGTCCTAACACCGCTAGGAGGAAATAATATCATGTTTATCATGGTGATATGACATGAATACCCTCACTTACACATGGTGTGGAAATTTGAGGTATAACATTGAGAAATAAAATTACAAAGATGCAGAATAAAATAAAAAACATTTTCTTGATGAATCATAGGAAAAAACTTGGAGCTCAAAAGAATTTCAAGATGAAACAGATGTAGCTACATCTTACCCCTCACCACGTCGATTTTTCATGGATTCCTCCCTCAAACTGAGATGAATTGTGATGGCTACCTTGGCAAGATGCTCCAGCTGGAAACAAATCCTGGTTTTCAAAAGAAATCGGACGGAATAGAGACAAATTATGCTCGTGTATAAACAGTAGGGATTACACTAGGATTTGTGTAAAACATCAAAACTCGCGAGAGATCAAATTCCACGCACTACATTTTTCCACAAATGGGTGGAATACTCACAAGAGATCCCAAGCTATCTAAGTGTCTCCGAGATTTTGTAATTACTAACACGTGTCGATTTATTTCTCTTGACAATTTGGTAAGCCTTTCAAATACTAATTTTATTTATTTCAATTTCATACTAACTTACCTATTTCCAGTGAACGTTGATAGGCGTGCCAATTATCCTCTCCACACAATGAAATATGGACCATCGGTGCTGCTAAATCCTATGATCTTGTATGTTGGCATAGTCCCATTTCCGGTGCATGTCTTTGCATCCTCCAATGGGCATGATCTAAGCTGGGGGAAGATTTGGGTCGTTCGCACGCCATATCTCCTTTATATCCCTGCAAAAAATCATCACGATGCATACTTCACGCTTATTTCCCCACTGATGGCTACAATCGATGTCCAAATCAATCTTGATGACCCAAATCTTCCCTCCCAGTAACGATGCCCATAAAATGCATCAAGGTCGTGCATGTGTTGGCCTCTAGTGGATTTTGATAAGTCCATACTTCCAAGTCCATATCCCTCTAAAATTATAAAACTATCATCGTAATTACTCGTGATGCGATGATGACAATGACTCAATATCATCAACAAGATTTATCATATGATGGAGGTGGACTTGGAAGCACCCCTTTGAGGAACAAGGACATTTATATCCAAAACTTGGGTCAAAATTGACTTCAATAAATCCTTTGTGTGTCAACCTAGTATTCCCTTAAATGTTGTATTCTAGTATTTTGGAAATGCCTCACTGTAATTGATCCCTCGAGTATTTCAAAGGCCAATGTGTTGATATGAGCTTGAACTCTAGAATTTGTTGTATCGAAAGCAATAAATTACACAAGAAAAGAATGGGAAAGGGATGTGCTAAAATATTTTATTTAGATAGGGCCCAATTTTAACACTATAAATCTTTGCCACTGGAAAATATTATATTTTCTATGGAAAGAGGCCGCTACATAATACCTAATAGGATAAGTTGTCAAGGAAACTATTTGATATGGGTTGGAACTTAACCTTAGGAAGAAATGGAATTACCCATAAGACATGTATATGGGAAATGACTAGATAAATTTGATAATGGTTACCTAGATATGATTCCTTATGATGTATGTAAATTAAAAACTGGAATACATAAGATTTGGTTCCATATCAGAATCTAAAATGAAATTATTAACTAAGCCTTTATGCATAGTTGTAAAATAAGGAAGTTAGTCAATGCTATTAATACTCCAAATTTTGGTCATTATAGTCTTTAAATACACTACCTTTGAGAGAGACAGAAAATTGTCAATCAAACTAATGAGTATATATTAGCTAGAGAAGGGAATGGAGTAAAGGGAGTAAGAAATATTTGGAGAAACATTGAAAAGTATATCTAGAAGAAACAATCAAAATTATTATACCTTAGTCTTAGACATGATACTTTAAGTACGACCAAAAGGTGGAGAATTGTTTGATGCTTGATATGCTTAATACACAATGTCATCCAACCATGTATGAAGCATACCATTGGAGGGAGTGTATTTAATTTTTCCCAACACTAAATCAAGGGATCTGGTGTAATACATTGTTCTGTCGAATAATATCCATAATGGGGTTGTCCTGGTGAACAAAGCATGCTTGTCCTCCTCGTTATTGGATTCAAGTTGCTCAACATGAAATGGAGGAGGCATCTTCAAAAGTAATTTCAGCGTCTAGAAAAATATATACCACTTTTTTCCTCGCTCCAAGTCATTCCCACTTGAAACCTACACACAAGTAAGCAAGGAACACCTTTCTCAAACCATTTCTACTAATAATTGTAATCATTAAAAGGGATTCCAAATTTGTTATTACCTAAATAACCAAATTGCAGTCTAAGATTAGTCCTCCACCATATACACTAATGAATGCACGCAATGTCCAATACAAATGTTTTTTTTTGGGGGGGGAGGTGGTTGGGATTAAGAGGGATTCTCTATATATTAAAAGGGATAACAAGAAATATAGAGTCTTTGTTGCAGTACCTCGTTCGCCAAGTCTTTGGTTACTCCAATATAGGACATTTACAAGCAATCAATCTTTTGTTGCTTCTCCGACTTGAAGGGAAAGGATAATTCATCGAATTAAGGTCTTGACTCAATATTGGAAAGACAATAAATAAAAAATAGGAGGTTCCTAATAAAAAATGGGATGTAAAATCCCTAGTCGATTGGTTCACAATTCCTCTAGCATAAGGGTTCGATGCTATTGTTTTGACCCTTCCCAACCTTAATGCCCACACTAATACTTGTATAATATGGACAAGGTGGTTGGTACGGGTCTTAATTGTGTCCAAGCGTACATTCTATATCAAAAATCTATTAATATTGAATGCACAATTAATGAAACCTTTTATATTTTTTGCAAATTTTCCAATGTCCCCATGTGTTGCTTTAAGGAATCATGCGGGGCCTAGCCAATTGCTATAGGGAAACTCATGGGGTGCAAGCAATATTGAGTTTTTTAGAAGGAAATCCAGTGCCTTCGATGGATTAGAGGTATAAATTCATATATCTAGAAGTGGTCAACCTGATTCCCCCTTAGGTCAAAAGAATAACTAAGGGATAACATACATTTAAAGGAACGAAATTTTGGTGAATGGACCAAGGTGAAGAATACTATAACTAGATTGATAAAGGCACTCCCGATGGTTGTCCTTATGGTGTCGATTGCATATTTAAACATGGACCTACAATAAAATAGTTGAGCTTATCATTGTTTAGCATTAACAATGGAAGCTGAAGCATTAATATTCCTTTACTTTCCAAACCACTTGCTTTGTCATGTAAGCGTTGACTGTATGATATGTATATTATATTGTGTGTTTATGTTTTGTATTCTTTTTTAAATTGTCTAAATAGGGAATTTGGATTTTACTAAAACAAATTGTAGAATTTTGAATCGCAACAACATCCTATATATATTGAGGGTACCATGATTCGTGTCCCATGTCCCAATTTAAAGAATCCATTTTGATTTATAATTATGTGGTCAAATTCCCTACAAGGCAACATGCACTAGATCTTCATCTAGTCAATATAAAGATTTTGCAATAGTTTTTTTATCCACACATTTAATGTTTCATGTGCAATTTTATGTTTGTCATGGGAAATAAATATGGATGTACTCCATTCACACTAATGGGCCTAACCACAAGTATCAAAATTTCAAGTGTTTATATGGTAGGAGTTCTTAGGTATTGGATGAAATTATCAACAATCAAAGACCAACTTCAGACCAATTTGGGTTAGGATATGGACAAGAAGATTCAAGTTCAATCATACCTAATTGTTTCACCCCCCCTCTTAGTATCATCAAAAAATCCAACAATTGGTATCAGAGCATGGTCCAACAAAATCTAGTATGAATACAATGCAAGGGCTAGGAATGCAATATTACTATGTGGTTTAGCAGACTCGGAGTTCACCAAGGTTATATTGCAGTGTACATCAACTAAAGAAATGTGGGATAAGCTTAAAAAAATCTATGAAGGATATTAGAAGGTTAAGAAGGAAAAGCTACAAACCTATTTAGGACAGTTTGAAACTCTAAATTTGAGGGAAGAAGAAAACATTGCATCATATTTTCTTCGTATGGATGAGATTGTCAATGCTATCAAAGGTATTGGAGTAGAAATTTATAAAGAAGTAGTCATACAAAAGGTATTGAGATCCTTTCCAACAAAGTTTCACTCTAACTTATTAGTTATAGAAGATAGAAGAGATCACTTGGATAAATTAATAGTGGATGAACTTCATGGGATTTTTACTACATATGAAATGATAATTGAAAAGGAGAATCCTTCTAGAAAGGAAGCAGCCTTTAAAGCTTCTAATAAGACAAAGAACAGCAAGCATGAGCAAAGTATAATAATATGTTTATAATAAGATCATAAGAATTATGGGACCAGGGGGTATGGACATATGATGCTTATAATAAGACATGCTTTAACATGAAGGAAATCTAATGTGGGTAATCCATGACTTTCCTGCTTGTGAAAATATGGTTGGTTGCACGACCAAAGGATATAATGCATGTCCCATATGTGGAAATAACACATAATCACAGTACCTTAGTTGTAGAAAGAAGTTTGTTTACATGGGACATAGGATATGTCTTCCACAAAATCACAAGTTTCGTTCAAAAAAGGGATCACTTGATGGGAAGGAGGAGCATCGTTACGCCCCTCCAACTGTAAAAGTGTCGGATATTTTTAATGAAACAAAGGGAAAGGAAGCAATTTGGGGGGGGGATGAATCAAACAAAAGGAAAAGAAACAAGGAAAAAGATGACAAAGGTAATGTTGCGGTGTGGAAGAAATGGTCAGTTCTATTCAATATTCCATGTTGGGAGGTATGTAGATCCATCAACAACGCCTAATTATTAAACATCACATGCTTATATGATCTAAATTTGTTTATGTCTTGGTTGAATTCATTCTTTATGTTTACATCCGTATTAATATTCTTATGATATTTTGATGTGTTTGGCGGTGGAAACTTATGATACGTCACAATTTAGATGTAATGCATGTGGAGAAGAATGTATGTGAAAGCATATTTGGTACTCTTCTGGACATAAATCAAAAGTGAAAAGATGGAAAAAAATAACGTGATGATTTGCATTAATTGGGTTTGAGTAAATCACTATGGCCAGAATTCAAGGGATCAAAAATATTCCTTCCACCTACGCCACATACTCTTTCAAAGAAAGAGAAAGAGACCCTATGTTGTGTTCTTTTCATGTTAAAAGTGTCAGATGGTTACAGCTCTAATCCAAAAAACCATATATCTATGGAAGATCTTAAGTTTCATGGTATGAAAGCACATGATTGTCATGTTCTATTGCAACAACTCCTCCTAGTATCTCTACGACATGTGCTACCAAGTGTTGTTCGAAAGACACTTTGTAAGCTTTGCTACTTTTATAGGCAATTTTGTGCAAAATTAGTTTCAGCAGAGAGTCTTGACAAGTTAGAAAATGAGATCGTGGAGACATTATGTTTGATTGAAAAGTACTTCCCTCCTTCATTCTTTGATATAATGGTGCATTTGAATGTACACTTGGTACGAGAGCTACGATATTGTGGCCCAATTGCATATAGATGGATGTACCCATTTGAGAGGTAAGTGAAACTTTATTTTGTATCAAGCACAACAACAACAACAAAACTTTATTCAAATCTTTTGGTATTACTAAAAATTTTGTGTTAATTTTGTAGGAACGTGAAAGTATACAAGAGTTATGTAAAGAACAAAATTAGGCCTGAAGGATGCATTGCTGAAATATACACAGTGGAGTAATCAATAAAGTTTTATGGAGGATACATGAAAGGTATGGAAACTATGGGAAGCACACAAGGACGAAATGAAGTATGGGATGATGAAGTCGAAGAAGTTGTGCTTGATGGAAATCCATTATATGCTTTAGTTCCTTCTAAATTGGATGACATTAGTTGGGAACGAGCCCATAGATGGGTTCTATTTCACACAGATGAAGTAAATCCATGGATAGAGTAAGTAACATGATAACTAGATTTATTATTTTATTCGTATTTTATCAAACACATTAAGAACCATTTTCAATGTCCGGAATTGTCGTTAAATTAGGATGCGTAAGATGGAGATTTACATCTCAGTTTCTCAAGCCCAAAAAGATGAATCTTTATTGCAGAAACTCCACACCCATAATTTTACTAGTTGGCTAAAAAAGCAGGTGATGATGTGTTCTTCATATTATAAGTACTTCAAAATTATTAAATGAGAATATTGTCATGTACGAAACTAAATATTTCTTTAAAGGTTCAATGTTTGTTCTAACATCCTTTAAAAATCTATAGGTGGAAGGAAATGAAAATGTATCTAATACACTTAAATGGCTTGCACGTGACCCCAGAAAATTTGTGAACAAGTACAAGGGATACATAATCAATGGTTATAGATTCCATACCAAAATAACGGAGATTGAGAGAACCACCCAAAATAGCGGCATGTGTATAGAAGCTAAATCAATGATGAGATCAAGTTCCAAAGATGCAAACCCTATACTTCAAAAAAAACATTTTATGGAGTGATAACAGAAAATATTGCATTGGATTATTTTTGTATGGAGTACACATTGCTCAAATACGATTGGGGCAATGTTTACAATAAGAGAGGGATTAAAATTGATGACTTGGGTTTACAATGGTGAATCTGAAGAAATTCCTAAGCTAAAATCATTGGCAAGATGATCCATTTATTCTAGCATCGCAAGCCAAACAAGTATTCTATGTATCAGGATCGAATTGAGACCGATTGGTATGTAGTGTTAACATGTCCTCCAAAGGGATTGAGAAATGATACAACATATGAACCTGAGTATGCATATTTGTCAAGGGTTGCAAACTTTCAAGAAACAATATGTGTAGATGAAGAAACTAGAGTTGATGTTGATGTGGATGTGGATTATGTTTGTTCAGATTGTGAAGGAATATGGTTGAATGTTAATAAATAACTGCCTCAGTCATAGGCACCATGGCCACACAATTAAGCTCATGGGTGATGTAGAAAATGACTCCACATTCACAATACTGGAGAATGCCCCAAACCTATTACAAGCATGTGAAACTAAATGATACAGTTTGTCAAAAGACTCAAAACTAGTAGTCCAAGCATGGTGGATGGGCTCTAAACTCTGCATGAATGACCTTTGCTATTAACTTTTCATTGTCCTCTGCTAAGGACTTCAAAAAGTGACTGTGATTGTGATTTATTGAGGCACCTATAAGGCTATCTATTTATATATTATTCATGTTTTAAAGGTTCACAATTATCATTTAAGTGTATTAGCTACTACATAACTTAAGTGGCCTTCTAAGTGTATTAGCTACTACATAAATTGTGCAAAAGTACTTATTTAATGTATGTTATGGTTGAACTGTATTTCATGAGACAGTGAATTTGAAAAAACATTCATTTGTACTCTGCTCAAACTTTGGAGCCTATTTATTGCTAGTATGTAGAATATGAATTCCTAGCATTAGATATCTGATAAAGCCATCAACTAGGTTATTTTTTTATTATTCCTTGTGTGTGGTATGCTGCCATTATCTTTTACTTTTTGTTTTTGGTGTACATCCACAACTCAGCAGACCCAACGTGTATGACTTCGTCGACATGCAAGTGGAAACAACAGATGGGTTGTGATTTTATAGATTGAAGCAGTTACAAATTTAGATCTCAGATCCATGAGGTGAGGATCGAATTTCCTAGCATTGTCCAAATTAGATTACATGTATTTGACAAGATATGACAAGTGGACTCATTATAACCAAAATCCAGAATCTTAGCACATGTTAATTGACCTCATATTTGATCCTCATCTATACTTAAAGTTACATTGGAATAAAATATCATAGGAAGAAACTTAAAACTTTACATTTTACTGGTTGACAAAATCAAATCTAGATTAAAATAGAGTAAGCCTGCCACTTGGAATTTTGTAGCGTTTCATGGATTCGTTGAGGCTGGTGTTCAAAATATCTAGAGCTACCTTTGTAGTGATAGAAAATACATCGAGCTTATTTTGCTTCAAAATGCCATAAAAGTTCTATAAAGTGCGATCTGACCTTCAAAATATGTAGGGAAAAACATAACCTTTTCTATTCCCTTTCCTTCTAAGTCTGGAGAGTGTCCTGTAAAAACTGAGTGCCCATTTCCGTAAGAACATCCAACCTACTGCTACTTGCTTGATTTTTCTATTTTTATTGAATCCATTTAACTTTCCAACTTTTCTTTTGTTTTCCCAGTCCCTTGTTTTTCTTTACTATTTCATGAGCAAAGTCGCACAGCCTCTTGTGCTTGATGATTAGCTTATTTAATTTTTTATCAATCCTGACATTTTGTTGTTATAAGCTTCTAACCTTTTCTTCAGACTTCTTCAACTTCTTGTAAATCAATTGCGTTGTCTTGGACTTCTTGTTCTTTGACAAATGCTCTTCGCATGGCTTATTATGTTCAATAAATCAAGTAAGGGGTTCTTCAACTTCATGTTATTCATATATTCCTAGAAGATCTGGTAGGGCATCCAAAGTTTTCTCAATTCCAGTTAGGGCTTCCACAATTTTCCTTTCCATTCCTTTTGAATGTTCATCTTCTTCATCTGATAATGATTGAGGAGAGACTGATTTTTTAAACTTTACAGATTTGCTACGCTTCTCGTGCTCAATAATTTCTTGTTCTGAGTTTAACCTGGGACTCTTCCTCAGCTGGAATGACCTCTGAACTGACCTGGAGCTACTTGGCATCTTTGATTTTTATTTGATTTCATCTGAGGATTTTTCTAGATCAATAACTTCATTTATTTTTAAATCATGATCAAAGAGGGATTTGGCATTCATTCTAAATTTATTGTTCGGTCGGGTATGAGGCCTCCTCGGGGGATATTTTTGCAATATATCTTGTTCATCCTCTAAGACCTTTCATTGCTTCTTCTTTCTAGAGGGAATTTCAACAGCTTCAGGGTTTTCAATTTCAGGTGATGATTTTTCCTTATTCTCTTCATCATTTTGTGTTGAAGATGCTTGTTGAGCTCTCCTCTTTTGAGTGTAAATCCTGGAATAACCCACCTCCACCTGCCTTTTCCTGGGGGGGAATTGTTGACTTCGATCATGGAGATTATTTTTTCTACTTTGAGTCAACTTAGAGTTCATGTTTCCTTTTGAAGAAGACCCTGCCTTTACCTTCTAGGGCCGGACGAGTTCCATTTCAAACTCAGAAAAAAAAAACAAGAAACTATCCCAAGTTTGGTGGATCTTGTCCAACTCCTCCATAATTAACAATTTTATTAGAGCATGGTGATAAATACCATGGCGTGTTTTCTGTGGACAAGCCCTGACCTTTGTTGACATATTCATGAGGCTTTTAAGCAGGAAAAAAGGTAAATTAAGAGGTGCATCCCCTGTAACGTGTAATAGAAATCTCATTTGGTATAAGTAAACAAAGGAGTACCTTCCCTCTCCAGTAAAATAGTGTTGGATCCAATACAACAATTACTTCCATTCTGGTTTCAAACAGGTTCTAGGAAGTCCTTTCCTCCAGTCGGGGTTTTGAAATTCAGGGGTGAGAAACTGATTACAAGCCGAAACAATAAAATATTGGTGTTTGAACCAACTTTCTCCGCTTATGGACAATTTCCCAGCTACAGCAATTGATGTTTCAATAACTTGAAACTTTGTATCTCCAACATTATCTTGCTTTCCATCAAATCCCTGTGCAAAGGCTTTGGATACGCTCTCGTGATGTCCCTATTGCTTCTCGCAAAATTCCATCCATATGGATGCCCTAAGACTATCCTTGAGCTTCGGATAGGCTTCAATTACCTCTAATCCCAGTGGTTCATACTGCACCAGGAAGCCACTTTTTTTTCGAGGAGGCATGGGTGAGAACTGGAGATGGTGGAGAAGACTGTAGTTGGTCACTGCTAACTTCAGAAAAAAGTGAGAGAACTCTTCGGAAGAGAAATGAAAGTAACTACATTAGACATGAGTTATAACAAGATACAAATCTCGAAATCATCGATTTTAGGAATAATCAACAGACTTATTGCACACTTAAATAAAATTTGAAAGACTACAAATTATGATTACATGGAATCCTAACAGCCAGTCTCATCTGATTAACGGCTTGTCAGATTTTGATTTTCTCTATATGTTTGGCGATGTCGGTAAATTCAAATTTGGTAGCTCCAGAATGGGAAAACAAGTGATTTTTGTTGCAGAATGGAAACATATTTCGTAGCACCTTATGACCCAAAACATCAGGTTCCGCTACAGAATGAGCAACTCCTCACTTCTAGCAAATATAATGTTTGCTTGATCTCACAACCCTGCAAGTGATTAGAGACAACAAGATAGACAACAATATGGTTTAACAACCTCCAAAATATCCATTATTCACAGCTCATTGAAATGGAATATCTTTCACATAGCACATAAATGTAGGGATGGAACTCGGCATTCTAACTTTCTAACATCAAAAAAACTTGCTTGGAGGTTTGTATTCACTTTGGACTTTGGCCATCTTCTTTTGACAAAAGTGTTGATTTCTAAGGACGACTTTCCCTAGTTGGTCCTTGTAATTATTTTCAGCAATGTCTGCATTTTGATTTGCATGCAAAATTATTTTCATAATATAAGCTTTCCTTTTATTAAATGTTTAATTTGGTCTTTCTGAAAGTGATTTTTGTAATTTCAATTGTATGCAAAGTATACTCATGCATTTGTATATGTTGAGATGCAAAGTTTAGTTGCAGTCTTTGAAAACGTGTTGACTATTCCACTCTCTAGTCATTGTGGATGTATTTTTTTGTAAACCATGCATAGAAGGTGATTTTTCTTGGAAGCAAGATGTGCGAGCGCGTAGTTATGTTGGTGGGAATTTGTTAAGAGTCCAAAATATTGTCAAGAGCTACCCTTTTTTCCAGCGAGACATTACATATTTTCTTTTAAAACCTCAGGTACTGTCGTTTCCTGTATATCTGATTTCTTTAAATGGATGATATAAATGTTTTAAATTTTGATTCTGAAAGGAAACGAATGTTGTTGATTATATGAAGCTCTAAACATTGTATATATATGCATGTGGAACATCATTATATTTGGTTTAGGTGAATAGGAAAATTGAGGATGTAATAAGATTGTTGGCACGGGGCTAAGTCACAGAATTTTTGGTACAATCGGCAACAAAAGGGACAACAACAAGGGTAAAGGACCAACTGGGCAGGGTTGATAGGTAAACACGTTGATTATGTTTCATTTATTTATTGGAAAAGAAAGAGATCGAGATTGAAAGAAATACCTCTTTTCAACGGCTGGTCCTAGCTTAAGCTTGGTCTTTCGCTTGATCTCTCGCTTGATCTTCTGCTTGACGAACCTGCAACAGAAAAGATACCTTCCTCAACGTATCTTGACCATATAATATATGATGAAATTATAAAGCAATTTAACATCAACTATAATCAAGAATTAATCCAAATAGACATACAATAAAATAGATATCTGATTTGGGACAGGAAGGGTGTTTCGACCTTTTTATTGTCAAAGAAACATGAAATCAGTACAATATACCTGACGTGTAGAGATGTTTCTACAACCGGATCCTGGGCTCCTGCTCTTCACTCTAACTTGGGACTTTCCTCCAGCGTAACAATGCTTAAATCCTTTCTTCTAGGTCCCTCTCTCATGGATCCTCCTTGTATTTATGGGGCAAGGTACGCAGTTTAGATCGAGAGGTGGTTGAATTGGGAGGTTGGGGAAGTTGCAGAACCAACCTCAACTAATCCCAATTCATCAAATTAATATATTTTTGATTTCATCTTAATATGTGCGCGGGTTTCATACCACAATAGTAGCGTACAGGAAGCAACTTTTGGGTTTTACAACAAGCATTTACAACTTTTTGGGAGATATACGCTGGTTGTCCTTGAGCAAAGTAGGGTATTTTCTCAAGGTGTACGTTGGTCTTCTATGCAGAGAGGGGTGTACATGTGGCAAAATCAGGATAAATTCCAATATTTTCAGGTGAGGTGTGTACTTCTAGCAGCAAAACATCCAAGGCAATCTATCTCTTCAATCCTTTGTGTCCTTTTGTGTGATCTACAAGGCAAGGCGATCATGGGACAGAGAAGTGTAGATTTGACCTATAACAGGTGAATAGGAAAATGGAGGATGTAATAATATTGTTGGCACAGGGCTAAGTCGCAGAATATTTGGTACAATCGACAACAAAAGGGACAGCGACAAGGGTAAAGAACCAGTCGCGAAGCGCAAAAAAGCGGATAAAGCAGAAGTGAAGTGGATAATGCGGAGTAATTAGTTAATGGATCACTTTTTGAAGTGGACCACCTTTGTAACGGCCAAGTGAGCCTATAAATAGGAGTAGTATTGTAAGCCTTCGGGCATCTGATCCGATCTTATCTGGGGCGTATTTAATATTTTTCGTCTTGATTTTGATCTTCTGATCTGACTTGGTATTGGTTTTGCGGATGTGTATCCCTGATTCGACGATGTGTAAGATAGACTGAAGAGTAATAAGAAGGATGGTTTGGTCTATGTCTTTGTCTCTTTTGTAACTTCTCTCAGTGTGATTGAATATGTGTTATTGCAGTATAGTTGAATGTATGTTATCGCAGCATGGTTAAATATGGTTTATGAATGAATCTGTAATGTCGTAGTCGTGTGATGTATCTCATATCGGTTAGGTATGCTTCTATAATATGTTATTGCATAGATCTGATTAGCATGTTCTGATTCGAATGATGATTATGTTGATATTCGGGTTACATTGTGAGTTAATGTGAATAATGCAATGTGACATCCTGAAAATTTACAAAAAAAATTTAAAAAAATAAAGCAGCAATAATTACTGAATTTGCTAATGCGGAACATAAAATAATAGTTAAATCTCTTAACTAAAATAATGAATGATAACGACACATCAAAATTCTTAAAAAAATTTATGATTATAGTTATATTTGCTAATGCGGAATAAAATGGATACTAATCTTTTAACAAAAGACAATTTACGATCATAACACAAAATACATCTTCAGATCTACTTGTGTTTAATTGTGAACTACATGTTGTACATAGGTTTGTATTACGATTTATTTCTTGGTAAAGTGCTGGAAGTTTGCTTTTGAATGATGATAAAGGGGTCCTACGAGGTACCCTGAGGTTTACTTAGCTACGTTTAGCTAAAGCATTTGAACATGTTTCACTGTGCAGAAACGCGGGTAAGAGTAATACGACAATTCAAGTGTTTAAGAGTAAATATGTTTTTCAATTCATCGTCAATGTATTGTGAAAAAATCTAAGTGCTTCCTTGCATGAAAGTTAATGAAGGTATGGATATTTGTCCTACTTCTCTTTTACGCGCTAGTTTACAAGCTTATTAGTGCTATCAGAATCCTATCGTCATTCGTTAATATGCAAGGAATGGTAATAACATGCACACTCACTATGTGAATAATTCTACTTATACGTTGTTTTACATTAAGAAAACTTGGTTTCAGTGCGTGGATTTTAACTCACAACTATCAGAATAACTATGGTAGCTCCTATAATTCTCCATTATAAGTGCATATAGAACTATGCTAAATCAGCAATGTCTATTATAATATTAGCATCATATTATGATAATACAAATGTGAAATTGCTACACTATGGGAATTAGACCTTTCTATTTTATTATTTAAAGATTGTATATATTATAGGACCTTGTAAACTAGAGATAACATTATGAACCAAAGTTACGATGTGTATAATATGGAATCCTAACTATACACTAAGTATTGAATAACTTTTATGAATACAATCTATAATGATATGAATTCATATAGTAAACTATGCAACCAAAATAACTTGGTATTCTACGATTAAACCTTTGGAAAGTATTATAAATACAAATGTCGACTTTAAACATGGAAAATGAAAATAGTTAGTATGTTTCCAACCCTAACTCGTCCTACGACGTGAGAAGGGACAGTCATTGAAAGTTTAGCGTGTTGGCAGGTTTTCGTATCAAGTCAAGCATTAAAGTCGCCTACCTACAACATTGAGTGGATTTCCTAGTTGGTGCCATCGTGGTTGTAGTGCACGATGGTAGTGATCCCAAACACTGTCAAAATGTCGAGCTGTACAATAGAATGAATCTTGGTTGACAGAGTTGGATGTCGTGATGGTTGTGATAATAAATAAGATATTAATGTATTTGATGCCCAAACTTCAACGTGCTAGGTTGGCATAATCTCCATCGTTGATCTCTAATGCCTTGGGCATTGGAATTGCAAAACCCTAGATTTGGTTATGACTTGCATTGAGATGTTTTCAAACTCTCATTTCACTTTGGTAGTGGTAAGGAGGAGAGGTCAACCGCCTACTACAATATAGGGTTCAGTAGTTTGTATTTCGGAGGACTCCTTCCTCGAGTTTGAACCCTGGACCTGTTGGGAGAACATACTAGTTCCAGGTCTTTTTCCTCCTGTAGAGTCGAGCCATATTTGCAGCCGTTGTAGCTAATCAGGGTTTTTGTTGAAATATTTGAACCAAGGTTCGATTCTCATGCAAAAATATACTGATGTTCTCAGAACTAGGACTTTCTCCAAAGTAATTGATAGATGACTTCATCGATTTCGTTTGCTTATGATGTTTCTTACTCCAGAAATTACATTAATAAGGTAATGTCTTCAGTTATGCAAAAGATAATGGTATTTGTAATGTTCCAAGTTTAAACTCTGTGTGTTTCTTCATTTAACCTCGCTCTGGTTTTTGTGGCAGGTGCAATCTTCATCGAGAGTTTATAGGGTTCGAAAGCTTGGTGGATTATTGTTGCTCTACTTACTTGGTAAGCCTCAGTGGTTCCTCCCTCGTAGGTTCTCCTTTGGCATGATTTGGACGGTGTTTACAGTTTGACGAGAGTCGGAAATTCTGTCCCTGACAAGGGTAATGGCCGAGGTTAAAAGGTTTTTAGGACAATATGTTACAAGAGGATAAATCCTCCGTTTATGTTGTTATTCAGCCCAGTAGTGTTTTGCTGTGGCGTTTGAATATCTGTGAACTTGTTTTACGAATTGGTTGCTAAAGGAAAGAACCTCATCTGGTTAGAAATCTTGAAATGTTTTTCAATGTAAACATTGTCAATAATTTCACTATATTGCTAAATATGAAATCCAAGAGCCAAGGGTTCACTCTCTTCTGCAAAACATGGGAAAGTCTTGTATCTAAATGTTTATAATTTTGTTTGAGAGTTAAAGGGGAATAATTTTCTTGAACTGCTTCTATGTTTGTATAAGTTGATAATTTGGTTTATAAAAATGAATGTTGACTCTGGCTGAGAGTTGTAGGTTACATAATTCTCGACAGATAAACCCTGCGCTCATATTGTTTTAAGTTTGAGTTTGGAAGATGATAAAGTGCAACTTGAACCGTTATGTGTTTATAATGGCTATATGCCACAGGGTTCGACCTTGTTCCAACAGTCAAAACCCTACCCTGTAGGTTTCGTTTGGTAGTTTCTGCCTTTTACTGTGTTAACAAAATACTATGCTATCATTTGGTTCGTGGCTGAGAGCCAACTCCATGTTTTGTTTCGTCAAGTTGGTACTAAGATCTATTGTTTATGTATTTCTATGTTTTGTTTTCATTTAAATTTCGTGTAGGTATTCCATGGTAATTGAGCATGCAATCATAATCTATCTGGAAACTGATGGTATTTGTATTTCAAATCTGAGTATAAGGTTTTTACCATCGAACCAGTTATGAAACTGTAATGATTTGTTTTCCCTATTAAGGGTTTCGATTCTATGTTTAAAGTTTTGCAAAATAAAGTTAAAAATAACAGTAGTATAGAGTTAGGATTCTATCTATAATGAATGTGTTTAAATTTAATGATTGTAGTTGATACTAAATCAGAATATGAGAAATGAGTACTGCAATAAAATAGAGATATTTAGTGATGAGAATAATAAGTGTTTAATTATCGTTTGTAAGTAACAACTCTGTATAGAAGAATATTTGCAGCTGTTAAATTTCTAGAATATATAATGCCTGAAACAATTGGATTTATAACACCCTACTGTTGAAATAGAATGCATAGTATTAGCAAGCAACAATGGATAGTGATAATTGAAAACCTAGTTTTGTGCAGAGATGACATGTCTTTATTTTGTAACTAAGTACAGGAAATGCTAAATATTTGTTTTATGATGTGATGTTCTATATTCTTAGTTTAAACATACATAATTGATACTTTAGAATTTAAAATAAATACTACAATTTTATCTAATCATTCAATTAGCATTCTGCCCATCATTCATCTATATTAATTTTACTTCTTTGTACTAGAGCACTATACAGAAACAGTATGTGAAAAATACAGAAAGGGTTTCAATCAATCATCTCATCTACTTAACCATCATTATACAAAATCATCTCTAGGTTAGAAATTGAAACAGTTTCTTCTGTATAACTGTAAATAATAAATCTACAATGCAGAAAATCATTTAATTGTAAACAATAAGACAGAACAGTAGAACCTGATTGACTGTAGGAGAAACAAACAACCCAAGGAGCCTATTCCACCCAACCTAATCCTGAAGACAGCCAAATTACTTGCCTTAGGACCCCCGAGCTTGTTCACTGAACCACTAGGAAGAAGAATCTGTAGAAGCTTTAGGTCAATCCACTTGCAGCAGCAAAGTAGTTCATCTAGTCATATAGACTTAGCAGTCAAAGAGACCTACACCAGCACCTCTGGTTCTCTTCTCAGAATATTTTAGCGGCCTCAAAATGCACTTCCACTTAGCCTCCCTATTCGAATCTCTCAGTGATCACCTGATACACTTGAGGAATTATTTATGCAGAAAATAATGTAGAGCTGCATGCTCAATTCAAATTGCCTTATCTAGGTTGCCTAGGCCTTTTAGTGGTTAACCTAGTCATTAATGAGCCATCAGCTCTCTTCCACCCACCTGGGGGATAATGCCATAAATTTAGGGGTAGTTGTCCCATAACCAACAGCTAATGGTGGAGTGCAAATGCTGACATCTGTCCCATGCCTTCTAACAGCTTCCATTCCTCCTAGTGGGTCAGTGAACACTCATTTAATAGTTCCCTTGGGTGTTTGTCTCCTGTTTTATTTATTAAATAATAATAATCATTCATTACAGTCATCCTTGACCAGATTTGGTCATAATTACAAAAATTTGTAATTAAAATTTAATATAACGTTTTTGCAATAAAATAAATAGTCTCAAATTTTGGGTAGGTGACATGCATGTCTTCTTATACCTGCGGAATCCTGGTTCCTGTATCCCCCTTAGGTATCTCGGGTGAGACCTCACTCACTTTGCGAGTGTTGCTCGAAAGGCTAAACCCTTTCTGGGCCGATATCTATGGGATTTAGTGTCAAGCTTTGTTGACATAGTGCGAAGTGAACCCCTGTCGTCATATCTGTGTAAACAAAGATATATTAAAGGTATACTTGAAGATGGAATTTGGGAGTAATGATGGTGATGAAGAGGATCAAGATCCAAGTGAGCGAATTAAGGTTGATGAATCTTTAGATGAAAAGTGTCTAAAGATGCAATAGGAAGAAGATGTATTGTCCCCATTTTGGTAGCTAAATCTGAAGTAATTAAGCCCATCCAAACTCACAAAACATAATTTAGGGAGCCTCTAGATCCTCCAACGGCAGTCTCTCCTCGGTCCTAGGTATCCTCTAAGCAAAGGCATATCATTCATTGAAAACAAAAAATGCTTTTAAAGCAAAAAATCCCAGTGGAGGCAGTGCCTTGGTCCTGGGTATTCTCTAAGGAAACACCCTCTCTATTTCATATATACAATAGTAACAATAAAGGGGGATTTGTGCATCTCTTCCATGGCCCTATTTCCATTAACATCCACGGTTGACTTCCAGATATCCTGGGAATGAAGAATGAGGCACGAATGAGGAAGGAGAAAAAGGAGAACAAAATCATGTGACATATTTGGGCGACCTTTCCCAGCTCAAAATATCGATGAAATAATGAACCTCTTGTTTTGCATATTTGTGTAGAGTTTTTATGTGCCTGTAGTATGAATCTGTCGATACATGGGGTTTTTCGGCCATCCTGACATTTGTCCCGGACAAATCTTTTGTTTAAGGAACTATAACTAAATTGGCATGCACATTCCTACTCGGGAATCATGGGCTAACTGTTTCTCATCTTCATGTCCTTTCCCAAGTATTTCCCACATCTCCTTTCCAGGGGATTGAGGTGGTCCTACTATATCTACTGTCGAAGAAAGCCGATGTTGGGCCACCTGTTCTTTAGATTGATGTTGTCCTTCCATCACCTTTTCTTTTAACATTTGTATAGTTTTCCATGTATGATCCGTTGGTGATGGGTGATGGGTTATGGTTTAACATTCTGAATTCCTTGTCTAGCTCTGAGACTGGAGTATAATCCACGTATTTTATGATGGTCAATAAGTAGTTCAAGAGTGTATGGACAGCAATTGCAGGGTCTCATTCATGAAGTAGATGTGAGGAACCTACAACAATTAATTGATAAAATGCACAATATATGAGATCACAGAATATTTGTATTGATCGCAGGCCACTTCGAGGGGGAAACCTTCTTTGAGCAAGATCAATACAAATAACTTCACGGTGCCTTCATTGGCCTCAACACACACTTATATACTAATTCTATGCCCAATACTATGGGTCAATACCACAGAACATATAATACTATGGGACGACTTACAAAGCATATGCGTCCAATACTATGGGTCAATACCATGGGCTAATACAAACTATGGATCAACAAATACTACGGGACGACTTACAAATCATATGAGTCCAACAACAATATACTAACAAAGTAAAGAGAAGGGTTGACACGGGTTCCTAACATCCCCTCTCCCTTAGAAAAAGCTTTGTCCTCAAAGATTTAGATGTGGAAATTGATGCGGAATCTGAAGGAGGGGTTCCTCTATAGCATCCTCACGTTGCATTTTGTGCCACTAAATTAATACCACTATGATAGATTGAGAGAGAAGCTAACGCCTTTTGAGTTTTGAGGAGGATTGCTTGGAAGGATGTAGACGAAGAAGAACCATATCACCTGCTTGAAAAGTGCGCTCTGAACGGTGTTGATCGGCTCATTGTTTCATTCGAATTCTTGCCATGTGAAGATTGTCCTGCAAAATTAGAAGAATCTGATCATGGTTTCGAAGAACTGAGTCAATTTCCTAAATTGGGGAACTGTTGAGGGTGTATGGAAGAAGAACTGGCGGTGCCTGTCCATACATTGCTTCATATGGTATTATCTTAGATGTGGTATTGTACCACCGGAGCGCTTCAAGGAAATCCATAGAAATAGCTGTCCAAATCTATGTAGGGATGGGAAAGGGTTCAAGCAATCCCAAAAGGAATGTCGTTTCACCCTTGTTGACCTGGAAAGTATCACAGTCAACCACCATCTGTTGAATTTTCATTTTCAGTCCCTCCCAAAAGAAGTTACATTGTTCCCGGTCATACATTTTGAGGAACCCAAAGTGCCCTGCCGATGGAGAAGCATGGATTTCATAGAATACATAGCCATGTTGAACAGATTGCAACCAATTTGGAACAAGTAGAGAAATAGTTGAAAGAGAGACCGGGTCATCAAATGTGCAAGAAGGAGCATCCACCACCAGATTGTCCTTACCCTTCTTGTAAGTGATCGCATAGGAATAACCCATGAGTTGGATAACCCATTTCTGGTGTGATGGGGAGGAGACTCGTTGTTCCATGAAATTTTCCAGACTCTGGTGATCGTCTTGATGTAGAAATAATTCCCTAATAGGTATGGCTACCACTTATGTAGTGCATGAAAAATAGCCATCATTTCCTTCTCAGATGTAGATGCGGATAAATTATTACCGGAAAGGTCTCTTGAAGGCGAAAAGCCCACTGGTTCAGCAAAGACACCTGCATATCTATCCAAGGAAGTAGTGGAGTCCGTTGATGGGTGCATCTGAATGGAATAGAGCTGAGCGATGACACCATGTAAATTCTTCTTAAGGATATTTCCCAGGCAATGTGAACTGATGATGCGAAGAGACCTTGGTTGTAATGCTGTAAATGTGTGTTGTTTCCCATTGACTGAAAACTGCATCCAAAGTTCAGCAAAATCCCATAAGATGGGGCCAAGTGTGCGTAACCTGTTGACATAGGGTCTTTCGACAGGGGTTCACTCTGTTCTCAACAACCCATTATTCACCAGCCCAGAAAGGAGTTACCCTTTCCAGCAACACCTACAAAGCAGGTGAGGTCTCACCCGAGGCGGATAAGGGTGTTGCAGGAACCAAGCTTCCGCACTTACAAAGAAGATACATGTGCATTCAACCATAAATTACAAAATTCACTATATTCCACTAATCATTTATTCGCATCACAACACATTAACATTAACCAACAACATGTTTTCGCATAAACCAACAGAGAACATTTAAATAACCCATTATCGCATCATAGCATATCACCAGATTTCACAATCGAACATCTTCATTCATTAACATATGAGAAAAACCCGTCGCAAACATATTCAAAACATGATATCACAAGTACAACCAAACTCAAAAGATCGCGTTAATCATCCATCGATCGGTGCCCTTAGGCTTACAAGATTGCTTTATTTATATTCTTACATTATTTTACAAACAATGGTCCATATGACCGACTCAACTCTTAACAATACTTATAATTCCGCAAAAAGTGGTGAAAGGTCCTTCTTTCGCTGAGTGACCCTTTCGCACCTATCGGCTTCTGCACTTCCTGCGGATATATCCCGTGCCAACAGGCCCCCAACACAAACTTGTGGCTCGTCCCGAGCCACTTCAGCTGGACACTGTTGGTTTGTTATACTAATTTTGAAAGTCTTCGTAGGCAGTCCAGATCCGGTCGACTATCTCTTTCACTGGTGCGTGGATCTGTGTACTTTCCATCACCTGTTATTCCATTGGGTGGTCACTCACTTTCTGTCGCACTTCCTGTAGTTGCTCCTGTACCTGTTTCAATTCTGGAACCATGCTTGCTATCAGTGCTTCTGCTTTTTTCTGAAGTTCACCCAAATGTGTTGCTTGTCGTTGCTTCCTTTCATGGGCTTTCTCAGCTCATTGTTTCATATTCTGTAATTCCGCGGTCTTTGTCATCCTGGTCATGGTGGGCATTGCTTTAATTGACCCTTTAAATGTTTCTAGCTGCTCTTTAGCTTCGCGATGCATCTTCTTTAGTTCCGCTAACTGGTCATCTTTGACCAACCTATCCCAGAATTCTATAAGACTTACAACTACCTTCTGCGCAGCCTGTTCCAGCTCCTGAATTTTCATCACTGCCTCATCTATCGCTGTCGTTCGACTCTGGACTTGTGATGGCGGCGTGTTGGGTGTTACCCGAGCTTGGAGATCTGCATTTTCCTTTAGGATCTCATTCATGGCAACTCCTAACATAACAGCCTGGGATTCCAGGTCAACATCCATGTCCAGCATTGCTGCTTCGCATGCCTTTGCTAGTGCTCTTTCAATCTTTGTTCGTTCCATCGCAATTGCCTCCTTTGCATTGAGCGTTCTGGTCTGGTCTGCGATGATTGCTTCCTTGTCAGCCAGGGCTTTCTCTAATTTCACTTTCTCCTCCAGAGCCTGTACCTGCGCAGCTCGTACCGTAGTATAATCATCTCGAAGCTACTTGGCCTCTATCTCACTACATTGTAGCCGTTTCATGTAATCGACCATCTTATTGTGCATTGCAGCCTCACGGTCTCGGATTTATGCGCTTGTTACCACTTAGACCCAATGTAGTGTCAACATTGGTAGTAGATTGAAGTCGACCATTGTCAAGGGATCCTTTCGGAGTTCCAGGTTCAAGTTCTCATTGCCTGTAAAGAAGGCATGTGAGTTGACTTGAACTATACGTTTTTGGTTGCCTACCTCTACCTCAACTCTAGGAGTCGACAGGTTTTGTTGAATATTGCCATGTGGTAACTAAATGTTGATTATTGTATTCACCATTGTATTTAACAAGTCCCCTATATACTGGAAATTGTCTGCGGAGTGCTTTACAACCTTCTGGCAGTTGTCCTCTATGATCTGCATAATACTATCCAACAGACTATCGGCCTACTGTGCAGTGAGTTCAGCTCTCGTACTACCGTTGTCACGGTCCATTCGGTTCTTTGTCTGTCGTTCTACCTGCTGAAGTTCAAGCTTTGGGTCCATTGGGGTGTTGGCTACTGAGGCCCCGTCATGACTAGAGCCGATTGTCTGATCCTTTGCATCGATCTCCTATTCCTCCTTCTGGTTGGCAGAAGCTTCATCATTCTTGGTTGGGTTCTGTCGAACAATTACGTGTGCTGCTGCAATCTCCTTCGGATCTGCAGGGACTTTCCATTCCTCAAGCCAGTGGGCGATGATGTTGTCAAGCTCAGCTTCAGTGAACTTGTATTGTGTTCTCATCCATTGCTTGGTTGGATCTGCGTGTGCTCAGAGGTATCGTGTGCATCTCAACCTATAACTGGGCAATGGACTGATACTTCGTCACGGCCTGCAGTGTGATCCGTGGAATCATCATTGCATCCATCTACATCCTCTCGATCCAAATGTAGAACTGGATAACATTCTCCCATTGGCGCTCCTTATCGGTTGTTTCCCACAGGTTCTGGTACCTTGCACCATCGCATACTCGAGGTTTCGCGAGGTCCACCCCTTGGTAGTCGTCTGGTTCCCTCCATGCTTTGAAGGCAATCAGGAGGAGTAACCATGAATACATGAAAGGCCGTCCATTTTCTTGGGCATCATATGCGTCCTCGGTGAGTTCATGCAGCAGGAATTGAGCCCAGTTCAGCCTTTCTCCTGTGGCACATTGTTCTGCTCCTATGATGACCCCTGAATTGCATTGCGTCGGTCGGTTTTTCCTTGTTACTTTAACCGCCAATATTTTTGCTACGACTCGGACCGCCCGATTGTTAATGGTGTGGATCAGGTAACCCCGGGAATCTTTCTGTATGTCATACTTTATAGCCAACTTCTCGGCTACTTTCTTATCGTTAAACTTTCCCTGAAAATATTTTGACTGGTCGGCTCCATCTTGTGGTAGGCCGGTGATTCTGGCGATGATGTCGATGGTAACTGGGATTCTCTCATGCAGCCATAGGGATCGGTCATGGAATCATTCAAGGAGTTGCTTGACACATGCGTTGACTTGTGCTAGGCGCCCAAAATAAGGTAGAAGGGTGATGCCAAGCAATGCTGATTGTGCCAATCCCTGTGCCCATTCCCTCGGTTCCTTCATGGTTGGGCCGCTCACATGGGGGACGTCCTCGTAGGCTTCTGCATACTCTTTGAACTTAGCAAGGTCATGGTCAGTGTATTGTAGTCTCTGCAACTTGGTGGTAATGTCCCCAATCATCTTAACCCCTGGAGATACAAGTGCGACTACTATGGTGTATCTGTCATTTTTGTTAATCCGCAGTGCAGGCACCCCGTCCCGTCGAGGTGGAACATATTCTGAAAGCATGGGACTGTCATATCCCTCCTACGCCTCTTCCATAGTGGGGGATCCTGCAGCACCGTTGTTGTTCCGAGTAAATGCCCGGGTGACTTTCTTTATCTCCCGACCGCTATCGGTAGGTCACGTCACACTTCTCTTCTTCTTGTGAGGAATTGATGACATGACTTTGGGCTGCTCCTGAACAATTGGTGTGGCATGTGGTCTTTCAGTGCTGGTGCTAGACACATACACTTTCATTCGGCTTCTTGAGTACTACAGTAACTGGATCTGCTTCCCCGTTTCCCTCTATATAGAAATTGGTAATGTCCATCCATTCGAGGCCATCATTGTTGACTCTCATCTGGATGCGCCAAATCCGTTGTTTGCGCTGGATATTAACTCCTGGTGTCTTGGGATTGACGTTGCTCGGTGTGGTATAAATGTTGCTTTTACTGTCTTTAATGCTGGAGTGGACTATTACTCGTCGTGGCAGCTTCCATCTTAGGCATATCGTGCTGCCCACATTTTGTGATTTATTATGATTCGTGTGATATATCCCTTTTTTTTCTTCTTTTTTTTCTTTTTTTCTTTTTTTACCACTGCGGTAGTAGGTGGTGCCGTATTGTCGACACTATATCGCAAGGTTTGGTCTTCGCATTGGAGGATGCTATTTGTAGTTTCAAATTTCTTGCGATCGCATATTCATCTATTTCAAACTCATCTGCCGAGGTGTGAATGTCTTGTCTCTCTAAGGATTTTGTCGGAAGTAAGTCCTGAAATTCATGCGGCAAGTCTGCTATTTTCGTAATAATTGATTCCTCCCGATGCTTTTCAACATCTGCGACATTCAGGCTTTCTGTCGATTTAATATTTACCTTCATAATCTTCAGTGGCTGATTGTACTGGTCGACGGGTAGCTTAGGTGTCGTCCCATCGTTGTTATCATTCGGTTTGTAGCAGTTCCTCCTTATTTCGGGTGTCATGGCCCATCGGAGTTCTGATAGCTGTACTGTCGGTTCTACCTTGAAAATCTTCTTCTTACTTATCTGAAGTGCATTATGGATGAAGGGATTCTTATCTAAAAAGGAGAACGTTTGGCTAAAGCCAAGTGTTAACTGATCCCAAGAAAGTGTACTGAGTCGCAACTCTATCGCGACATACCAACTCCGCGGTACTCCATCCAATATATGCACGAAGGCATGCACCCACTCCTGCTCCAGTCACTCTGCCTATTGGTGCTGGAAAGCCTTCACATGTTCGTTTGGGTTACCTTGTCCATTCCATGTTGTGGTGTCTCCGAAACGTACCTCCAGGAGGCGTCGGCATAGTGGCCAATTTGATATCTTTGATTTATGCGCTGCCCACCAGCGCGCAGGAGTAGCCTTTAAGGATTCCTCCAAGGCCAAGAGTCTTTGTGGCTCCGCTACCTTTCCTTCGAATTCTGTTAAGAAGGTGCTCAAATTTGGTAACCCTTCGTACATTGGTAATGCGCACTCCTCAGTATCCACCCAACGCACGAACTGTGTAATCCTGGCACATATGTGAAACTATACTTCGTGAAGTCGGTTTTGCCAATTCTCCAGTGCCTCGTCTGAGTATGAAGATGCTGAGCTAGAGCTACTCCATTCCAACTCTCCTCCGTCAGTTGGATTGATGTAATCCTCAGAAATATTATATAGGCTATCCCATCCTTCCCTATCTTCGTCTTTGGTAGGCAATACGTATCGTTGTCCTTCCACAGGGTCTAGTGGTGCGACAACTCTTATTTCCCGATCTTCAAATGATATGATCCACTTCTTGAAATTGATGATTGATTGATTTTCCATCACCCAGTCGATTCCCAATAGTGTTGGGTACGGACATGTGTTATCTACTATCTCTATCACGTCGAAATCGTCATATGTTCGAAGTCCTTTGATTCCGACGGGAAGTTGACACACTTGGCCAAGAGGGGTGACCTTGCTCTGGTTTTCTTATCGCAAATGTACTGGTGACCAGGTCATTTGTGGTTTTCCCATTGTTTCCCATGTTTGTTTTGTCAGGATGTTCACGTCTGATCCTAAATCCAAAATGATGGAGTCGACGTCGAACACTCTGATTTGTGCCGACATCCTCATTTCTCTACCCGTCTTCCTTTTCTTATGTATGCGATTAACCCTGGGTTCCTAACCTCCATCCTCCTGTTGACTTAATAGCCTGGATATCTCCTCCAATGCCTCCTCATCTCGTGCCAACGCTAAGAAGCTCTCTAGGAAGTCTCTTAAGGTAGTGGCCTTTCTTTGCGACTTCGTTCGGTCGAACGTCGGCGACATATCATAGATTTCTTCTTGAAGAGGTATGTTCCTCATCCGTTGCAACACCTCCTGTTGGGCCTTTAGGAAGGTGTCTTTTTCTTCCCCTTCATCGAATGTAATGGTTTTCTTTCCTGTTGGTCGAACAATAGGCTGTGGTCTGTCAACTCCTGTTACTACTCCTCCTCACGTTACTATTCCTACTGTCGTGGAGTGCCTCCTATCTTCTGCTGATATTTTCTGTACCGCTGGTTGGTTTTGATTCTGGTTTTGATTTGGTGGGGTCGACAGGTTCTTCGTTTTCCATTTGGCAATGAGTTGTGGGCAGTCTTCTACCGCATGGTCTATTCCACTG
The DNA here is from genome assembly GCA_027924585.1 of Larix kaempferi. Lineage (NCBI taxonomy): Eukaryota > Viridiplantae > Streptophyta > Pinopsida > Pinales > Pinaceae > Larix > Larix kaempferi. The sequence continues at coordinate 8,089,547 of BSBM01000259.1, read as the reverse complement.
CAATACGTGCATTGCGAGGCCTGATTTGGGAAATCCCTTGCAAAATGTCCTTGTTGCCCACAATTATAACATGTAGGGGGTCCTCGGCCCCGTCCAGTGGATCCCCCTCTGCCAACGCCACCACCACATCCTCCCCGAAATCCTCCACCAAATCCTCCACGTGGTGGTCCGTACTGCACCTGCTGGTACTGTGGTTGTAGATACTACAGTTGTGGGTATTGTTGACACAGTGGCTGCTGGTACTATGGTTGCGGATACTGCGGTGCACCATACTATGGTTTCCCATACTGTCCTTGGTCAAATTGCAGTGTCTTCATAAACTGCGGTGGTTGTTGGGCATACTACGGCTTCTGTAGTCCTAGTTGTTGCTCTTCTCCCTTTACCAGGTATGTGTCCATGTTCCACTCTTGCAACAAATTGTGTGCCCTGCAATCCTTTTCATCATGCCCCACTGATCAACATAATTTACAATACAGATTCGTTGGTTTAAACACTATCTTTTGTAAGTATATGCAGTCCTCTGGTCGATGCCCCTTGGCCTAGAAAATGGGACACCATGGTAGGCCTTCCTAGCGAAGGGGGTTCGGCACCCCTGAATTCAAATACTACTAAAAACCTGAATAGTTATCCTTATGATGGCCTTCCATCCTACATCTGGTGCACCATACATATGCGCAGTTATTTTTCCCTTGCTTCATGTCCTCCAATTGGAGCATCAACATAGCCAGTTGCACTTGAATATTATCCATTCCAGCCCCCATCTCTCCGATCGGTGAAGCCTCTAGCTTCATCGCGATTTCTAATGCTTCAGCTTGATCCACAACCTTCTGCTACATCAATGGTCCTCTAATATGCGGTACCATCCCGGCGATAAACCACTCTTTGTGCTGCAGGTCATTTATTGGAAAACTGACTTTCACTATCAGGGTCTTGTATCTCTGATCAAACTCCCATACTTGTTCATTCGGGTATTTCCTAATCTCTTTGAGCTCAATAATGTACTGTGCTTCTGACTTGGGTTTTTTAAATTCCTGAATCTTTGCTGCTTTGATTTCTGCCAATGTTTTCCCTAGAAACTTAGTATATTTTATGAACTAGTCGAGCGCACGGCCCCGAAAGGTCGTCGCCAACTGCCCCTTTTTTATATCCTCATTTTGGACTTGCTTCACGGTCCACACTGCTTCGCATAAAAACCAAAATTGTTCGGGATCCTCCGTCCTGCTTCCTACAAAACTCGGCATCTTTGTATCGTCTGCCATCGCGGTGTTCCTACTCTTGCTACTTACTGATGCGCTACTTTTTCCACTACACATGGGACAGCTTTGTGAATTATTTGTGGTGTTTCATTTAGATTGATAAGTGGTGTGCGAGTTCGAAGGTATGTGATAGCTTACGATCCACCCTTCTTCTGGGGTAGCCTGGTCACTGCCTTCCTCCTCATAATAAGGGAGCTCTGTCCTCTGTGGCCCTATTGCGTAGTCTTCCCTTCCGATCCTCTCAAGGGACTCTTCCTCAGTCCTCCTCCTCTTATCAGGACATCGAAATATTGTTCCACTTCTCAAGGTGCCACAGTCTTTCTCAACTTCCCTTAAAAATTCGTCGTCACTCATGTCCATCTACCCTGCATCTTTCCTAGTGGATCCGTAACCATGCAATACCTACAACCCCTGCACACCGATATGTCTATTCATCAGAGGTCATTTTCATCATACCCTTTTCGCACACCAGCATCTTAATCCACGGGTTCAACGACGGGACGAACCTACCCCTTGGTCCCCTGAAAAATCATCTCTCTGCGTCGCCTTAAGAACTGTTGGTATCTACCCCGAACTCAGTGATGTACCCCTCTCGGATACTATCAATCCAAAATTCAACAGCCCTTGATGCTGTATTGTCAACTTGCTTCAGCTGTTGAATTAGTTCTGGATTCCACTACTCTAATCTGATATTCTGGTTGGTATGTCCTCTGAATATCAATTGCGCGAGCCACTCCTGTAGTATTATTGAAAATTCGGCGAAGAAGATCTCATGGATATCCAAGTATATGTTCTTTTGTAACCAAATTTCTACTGTCTCTACCGGGTTCCTCCTTTCTTCTTTCACAAACTCTTCGACTTTCTAACTGAACCACTCTTGGATATCTGGTTTCGTCGGATGCCACAGCATATCCTCTTTTTTTTTTCTTAAGGTCCTGGCAACGGAACCATTTGTTGACAATGGGTCTTTCGACAGGGGTTCACTCTGTCATCAACAACCCCTTATTCACCGACCCATAAAGGAGTTACCCTTTCTAGAAACACCTGCAAAGGAAGTGAGGTCTCACCCGAGGCGGATAAGGGTGTTGCAGGAACCAAGCTTCCGCAATTACAAAGAAGATACGTGTGCGTTCAACCAGAAATTACAACATTCAGTATATTCCAATAATCAGTTATTCGCATCACAACATATTAACATTAACCAACAACATGTTTTTGCATAAACCAACAAAGAACATTTAAATAACCCATTATCGCATCATAGCATAACACCAGATTTCACAACCGAACATCTTCATTCATTAACATCTGCGAAAAACCCGTCGCAGAGATATTCAAAACATGATATTGCAAGTACAAGCAAACTCAAAATATCGGATTAATCATCCATCGATCGGTGCCCTTAGGCTTACAAGATTGCTTTATTTATATGCTTACATTATTTTACAAACAATGGTCCATATGACCAACTCAACTCTTAACAATACTTATACTTCCACAAAAAGTGGTGAAAGGTCCTTCTTTCGCTGAGTGACTCTTTCGCACCTGTCGGCTTCCGCACTTCCTGTCGATGTATCCCGTGCCAACATAACCATTGAACGCCCAAAACCACATCACATCCTCCTAAGGACAAGGCAAACATGTCAAAGCGCAGGTTATAATCTTCCAGAGAGATACGCACATTATGACACTTCCCCTTGCAAGGTAAGGTGCCCCCATTGGTAGTCATGAATTCAAAGTTCGAGCAAGGATGGACAAAACAATCAGCCTATTTAGCGATCCTATGGTCAATGAAATTATGAGTGCTACTAGAATCAATGAGTATTGTAAGAGGGATCTTCTTGAAGTAACCCCTGACCCGCATTGTTTGTGGGGTGGTGACTCTGGCTAAAGCATGAAGGGATATCTCTAGGTGGTCATGCGGAGACGTAGGGTCAATAGGCGGCTGTTGAATGTCGACTTGATCATCTAGTGTATGTGGAGCTTCTGCACCAAGTTCAGAGGCAGGTGGAGAATCCACATCTAAGAGATAGAGTTGTTGCTCAACACATCTATGTCCCCAAGTGAATTTCTCATCACAATTATAACAAAGCCTTTTTTCTCTACGTGCCCGCATCTCTGCTTCATACAAATGCTTGATATGAGTGGTGCGAGGAGCTGGAGTAATGGGAGGTCGTTGGGAAACCATATTTCTGAATGGAACAAAAGTGGATTTGGAGCATTGTTGGGTTGTGATCTTGTCCGCTGCCACTTATCCAACCCTAGGACTTCCATCATTGTGTTGCGACAGAACATTTTAACCTCTGAGCGGATTTCATCCTTAAGACCACTGATAAAACAACTCTTGTAGAATTCATCAGGCAATCCTTCTGTGTGATTGGCGAGTTTCTCAAATTCTGTCTGATACTCTCTCGCAGTTCCAAATTGGCGAAGTTTAGTGAGTGCTCCTGTGAAGTCATCAAAGGAACTAGGACCAAATCATTACAAAAGGAGTTGGCAAAAATCTGTCCATTTTAACTCGTCATGAGCCTTAATGTACCAATGGTACCATTGAAGGGATTCTTGTTCCAAATGAAAGGATGCAAGTGGAAATTTTTGGACATCAAAAGTATTATGCAGACTAAAATATTGTTCTACCCGCGATATCCATCCAGTCAGATCATTACCATTGAAGAGTGGAAAATCAAGCTTCAGCCCACGAAAATTGCTGGAAGAAGAGAACCTAGTGTTCATGGCTGAATGCTGAAGATGGAGGCTAAGAAAATTTTCATCCAAATCTTGGAGTTTGGTTTTGAGGGCTTCAAGTTCATCCGCCATGATTTGTGCTCCTCCACGGGTGACAAACATAACCAGGAGTTTTTTAGTTTTTTTTTTTTGTGAATGGGTAGAAAAACACAAACAGAAGCTTATTTAGTAAAGGGAATTTTTGATTTGGGGAAAACTCTGATGGGTAATTGGGGTTTAACTAGGTTTTGGACACTTTCGAATGGACAGGGAAGCAGAAAATGAGGATTTCAAAAGCGAGGTGAAAGAATGGGAAAATTTGTCAGAGAGGGACAAAGAAGCAGAAATACGGAATGAACACGGTGGAAAAATTTGAAGGCGATTGGGTGAAAATCGAAGAAGTTATGGCAAACCCAAAAAATAGACAAATGTGGGATTTCTGGTTTTGGGAAGTGGAATTTGGGATATGGTTCTCATGAATGAAATATGCAGAATGGGATTGCAAGGGTGTAAGTAAATATTCAGGGGAAACGGAGTTAAAACAAAGGAGATATGGCAAAAAAACAATTTTTTTTTCCATAATGGATCGGAAATGCCTTTCGAAATGGATCGGAAATGCCTTTTGGAATGGATCTGAAACGGCTCGGAATGGATCTAAAACGGCTGGATCTGAAACAGATTTCAGAATGGATCAGAAATGGATGGATCTAAAATGGATTTTGGAATGGATTGAAAATGGCTGGATCTGCAATGGTGTGGAAGTGATTGGAAACAGGTGGATCTACGATGGCGCGGAAGTGATCAACAACAGTTCAGTTGAAAATAGATCTGGACCCCAGGTATGGAAGGATTCCTAACAGTTCAGGGGTTTCACTCGGCCACTAATGTTATCTGACGGCTTGCGTATTGAGGTAGTACCCCTCACTCCATGGCTCAGGTAAAACTGATAACCGCTTTGCCACAAACAACAGCTCTTTGTTTACCTCACGAGTGGGAACTAATCAATCAGGTAAGGGTCGTTTCCCTTTCGCTGGCAGGTCCTTTCAATGGGCCAGCTACTCCGGGGTTCCTGTGGTCTCACAATGATTTTTAGGGCTTATGCCCAAGTACTTCCCACAGTTAAGAGGATAGGGATTGTTCCCATATCTGAACCTGCAATAGATGCGAAAAAAAATTGACAAAAATTCCACCCAACGAGCCCAAGAAAGTGCTCTGATATCATAGGTGAGGAACCTGCAACAATTAATTGATAAAATGCACAATATATGAGATCACAGAATATTTTTATTGATCGCAGGCCACTTCGAGGGGGAAACCTCCTTTGAGCAAGCTCAATACAAATAACTTCACGGTGCCTTCATTGGCCTCAACACACACTTATATACTAAGTCTATGCCCAATACTATGGGTCAGTACCACAAAACATATAATACTACAAGACGACTTACAAAGCATATGCGTCTAATACTATGGGTCAATACCATGGGCTAATACAAACTATGGATCAAAAAATATTGCGGGATGACTTACAAAGCATATGCGTCCAACAACAATATACTAACAAAGTAAATAGAAGGGTTGACATGGGTTCCTAACAGTACCTCTTGTGGAATTGGGGGAGTGGCTTGTTGAGCTATGGAAGTCAATTCAGACATCTTTTATTTAACCATTTTCTTGTACAAGCCAGTTGAATGGAGCTCATGATCTTGGTTCCAAGGGGTTGGAAGCCCGTCGTGAATTATGGCAGCCATTATCCTTAAAAAAGGATTAACCACTTTCGTATATTCTTTCAATTTCTCTTCTAACACCGTCATAGAGTCCAATCTCTAGATTTTGTTGTTTACACAAATGATAACTCCAGTTCTGTCACTATTCTATGTGGATTTTAATTACTCTAGAGACAAAGTATTGATAACAAATATGGTTATCTTGGATACTCGACACTTTTCCTTTACATCTACTTTATTTTTTCCCATGTAATCAATTGCTTCTGAGGCTATTTTGCGGTAACTCAATATGAACTCAATATAAGCTCGGTCCTTAGGTAGTTCTCGAAAGATAAGTGTCCATAAGGAATTTTTAATTGTCATCATTTCCTCTATCATCAGTGCCTTATTTGTGTGAAAATCCTCACAGCAGATCTAAGAGCTGATGTATACCTCACAAGAAAGATTAAGCAGGAAAATAGAAGGAGTGGAAAATGCAGTGTAAAAGAGCAGCAGAATTATGATACAATAGAACTCAGATAGAAGCAGAATAACATCACACTAATTCATTAATAATAATATGAACAATAAATAATACAATGGAGAGGATTTGACTGCCAAGGTGGCAATTCGAATTAGCCTGCATGAACTCATCATCATATCAGTAAAGTGTCATCAATGCACAAGTAACCATCAACCATGTGTCAAATTGAGTCTAACTGAATGAAGTTGTTGTAACTGATGCATGGAGCACTAAAGCAGTGAAGGAGAATCCAAGGAGGGTGCATGAGGAGCTAACTGCAGTCAGAATAGTCAACCAAGTCTCTCTGGAGGTCCATCGAAGTGTTTCAGTGAGTTAACTAGTCAATCTGTCCTCAAATCAAGGAACAAATCCACAAATCAAGCAACTAACTGAAGTGTCATTGATGGTAGGTGAGAGTGGGCGCCTTTCACATGTGGTAGGTGAAAAGAGGGCGCATCACTGACTAGGAGGGTTGGAACTTAGTGGAAACAAGCTCCCAGGGCTAGTAAACTAAGCACTAGGTGTTGGGAGACACCATATTGATGACTGGGATGCATGCAATTGCATGCATGACTGAATGCAATGCTAGTAGGACTAGGATGGAGTATAGGAATATCCTAACACCCCCCCTTAATCTATCATGGGCCCTGGTAACTAAGACCAAAGGTCACCCCATACAATGAATAATAAAGAATAGTCCATGAAACAAGGAAAAGGGAAAAACCTCATGGGAAAAATACCCCCCCTCAAAAGAGACTGTAAGGCACACCAAAAACTAAATGCTCCAAACTTAAGCATGTGTGATGCTTGGTCATATGTCAGGAGGTATCTTCTTCTTGGGAATAAGTGGTTCATGCTCCAAAACATGTGCTTGTGTTCTCCTTCAGTGGATTCAAGCGAATATGGAGATATGTGCTTGTACTTGCTCTTCATACCGAATGTGATGAGAACAAATCCAAAGGTATGAGGATGATCCTAGAACCTGTGATTCAAATCATCTCAGGTAGGATCAAATCCATGAATGTGTAGATAGTCTTCTGTTATCTCCTTTGAACCATCATAGGTGAGATCATTCCCAAAAGAACCATCACATGATAGCGGTTGCTTGGACTTCAAATCAGCTCCAAGACTTGATAAATGGTTTCTTGAGATCTCCTTTGAACTAGCAGGGGTGAGATCAAAACCTAATGAACCATGAAACAATGGTAATGGCTTGGATTTTGAATCAGCTCCAAGAAATGATGAATGGTTTCTTGAGATCTCCTTTGAACCAGCAAGGGTGAGATCAAAACCAAATAAACCATGATATGCATGAGAAATTATCCCAAGCAAATGGTAATGCCCTACACCTTCAATGAACTTCTAAGAGCATGTAAAAATGATCATATAGTAGTACATAAGAGGTAAGTGATCAAGGAGAGTGAATGCATCACCTCCAATTGTTGATTTAACCTCCGAAACATTCAATAGATCATCATTATGCAAACTAACAGATTGTTGTGCAAGAGAGGATTTAAGAACCTCTTCAGTTTCTAGAGTGTGAGCTGGCTCAGAATTCGAAATAGAAGACATTGAGAACATGAGTGTTAAATCTGCAAGCTCTTCTTCTTTTTGGACAACTTCATTATGAGATATGTTTGATACTGAATCATGATTAGAGAGACCATCAAGGAGGGCGAATGCATCACTAGGATTGCTCTTCAAATAGTTTGCACCAATCCCTTCATTCTGTTTTCCAAATCTTTCATCCAGTTGGGCCCATAGCTCTTTTGGAGATTCAGTAGAATCATGGAAGTGGGGTAACATACAATGAGACATAGCAGTCAACATTGCTCCATAGGCTCTGTCACCTTCATTTAACCAATCATTCTCCTCTTCAGAGGATTCGAACTCTCTTTTAAGACAATAATCAAAAAGACCATGTCTCTTCAAATATGCTATCATCTTTGGTTTCCACTCATCATAGTTGAATGGAGAGGGAGGAGGAATTCCTTACATATTCTTGGAATCTGTTGCAGAAGACCTGCAGAAAACAATGGAGAATATCTGCAACTGCTGCTGCTGCAAAACAGCTGCAACTGCAGAAAACTATTACACTCGAAATCTTGGTAATAACCTGCAAAAAAACTCTCAGGAATGGAGATAGACTATACTCTCAACATGCTCTAATACCATGTGAAAATCCTCACTGCAGATCTAAGATCTAATGTATACCTCACAAGAAAGATTAAGTAGGAAAATAGAAGAAGAGTGGACAATGCAGTGTAAAAGAGCAGCAAAATTATGATACAGTAGAACTCCGATAGAAGCATAATAACATCACACTAATTCATTAATCATAATATAAACGATAAATAATACAATGGAGCGGATTCGAATGCCAAGGTGGCAATTTGAATTAGCTTGCATGAACTCATCATCAGATCAGTAGAGTGTCATCAATGCACAAGTAACCATCAACCATGTGTCAAACTGAGTCTAACTGAATGTAGTAGGTGTAATTGATGCATGGAGAACTAATGTAGTGAAGGAGAATCCAAGGAGGGTGGATGAGGAGCTAAATGCAGTCAGAATAGTCAACCAAGTCTCTCTACAGGTCCATCGGAGTGTTTTAGTGAGTTAACTAGCCAATCTGTCCTCAAATGAAGGAACGGATCCACAAATCAAGATGTGGTAGGTGAAAAGAGGGCGCATCATTGACTAGGAGGGCTGGAACTAAGTCGAAACAGGCTCCCGGGGCTAGTAAACTAAGCACTAGGTGTTGGGAGACACCATACTGATGACTGGGATGCATGCAATTGCATGACTGAATGCAACGCTGGTAGGATTAGGATGGAGTGTAGGAATATCCTAACAATTTGTAGCTTTGTCTAGTTTCCATTATAATTCCGGCACTCGTTGATCCTTAGCAGCTATCTATTTATTCAATTCATGTGCTTTCTACTATGAGGTATCTAGTTTACCCCCTTGTGTCTTCAAGATTTCATCTCTTTATGTACAGTTTTGTTCAATCTCGCAACTTGCATAAGGGCATCTGATGCTTTATTTTCCCATTCCTTTCATTCTTTCTCCTTCTCATCTAAACTTTTCCTCAGCTTATCAATGTCTTCCAAAGGGCTTGTGTCTTGGAGTATAACGGGAGTTAACTCTAACTTCTTTGTATCTTCATCCATCCTTGCTTCATAAGTTGTGATCTGAGTTATTGCATCATCTAGCTTATTTTGAATTTCTTGACATTTTCCTTATGATTTTTGGAGCTCTTTAATTCTCCTTTCATTGACTTATTTTTCTACCAATATAGAAGCATGTTCTTCCCTAAGAAATTCTAGTTCACCTTGTAATTGTTGTTTTTGAGACGTTACCTTAAGAGTAGATGGAAATGCTTGGCTCATCAGGCTATTTTCAAATGCTTTGACTTTTTTATCTTTTAAAGCTAGAAGATTCATTACCTCTGTTGAGTCTAGTGTTCCAGGTGTTCTATTGACTATAGTGTTCTCTAATCTTTGATTCCCCCCCTTTAAATTTTTTACTTTGGATCTTAGAAACTGATTGGTAGTCATCAAGGCTTAATATTTTTCCTTGTACATATACATATCTACAGAAGTTTTGGCATATTTATGGTACACCAGACTATTGGACACTCCATCCAAGGATATATGATCTTCAAGGGGTAGCTCTGATGTGCCTATGGTGACCTGAGACATCTTCCATTATCTAGGTTGCAGGTTTTTGTATTCTTTTCATTCCAGGAATTCCATTCTAATTATTATGAAGCTATATGTAATGGGATCAACCTATTATTGGCTTGAGATTCCAGTGATTCTATAATAGGAAATATTTCTGGAGCCTTGGTTCTTCTCTCTTGCTCTTGATCTAGGAACATAAAAGGATTAGTAATTTTGAATGACTCAACCTCTCCACTCTCATTTATTTGTTGTGGTATTTCCAGGAGTGTGGCATGGGGGAGAGGATCCCATGGATATTTTACATTTTATGCAGAGAATAATTCATTACACTCAATAGTAAGAAGATCAAGGTTAGTAAGGTTCGCGCCTTCTTTTTGTGATCTTTTTTTAATGGGATTCATCTCTTGTGAAGAGAAAAGTATGCTAGCTTCATTGATTTGATTCTTATCAGGACCCATTTCCCCTTCTTCTGAACTATTAGTCTTTTTCTTCAGAGGTTCTTTTGGGTTAAGTTGTTATGCTCTCCTTTTAGGAGATTCTATAGAATCTATTGTGTCCTCACATTCTGCCTCTTTAGTGTCAGCATCTGATATCTGAACTGCCTATTTCATGGGTGAACGTAGAATAGATCTTTGATACTTGGAAGTTCCTGTTGCTTGCTCTTTTCCTGTCTCACTCATGGATTGAACCGTATGTTGAATAATCGTCACAAGAGTTTCTTTTGATTTTGGGGTTTCTCGTGTTGTTGAAACACCTTCAGTCTGTTTTGATTGACCAATCTCTAGCATGAGTGGTGTTTGAGTTTTTATCTCACATGATTCCTTTTTTGCTTGATCATGCTCCCACCTTGATGGGATCTTAGGATCTTCATTTTTTTTTGTACCAAGTATGACTTGTGATTCCCTAGGGATCTATGTGTCAACTGTCACCTGGGGCATTTGAGATCCTTAATGTGTTTCATGTATATCATCCCCTATACCCATTCTTCCAGACCTCTTCTCGAGTTGAATGAATTATGTAGCCCCTGTGCCTTCCTTCCCCAATACATGTCCTAGATTGAAACCCATGGATAACATAATTGGCATGGATTTCTGATATGGCTTCGAATTTTTGGGGCTCAAGGAAAAGGATCGTTAGTCGCTACTATCTCTTTTCCTTTACCACGACATTCAGCTTTCAAAATAGATCCTAATTGTTCTACTTCTTTCTCAACCCATCCAACCATCTAGGGTACTTCTTTACTTTTATCACCTGCATAATATGCCTCATATAATTCATGAAATTGTTGATCTTCTAGGATATGCTAGTAAGGGATGCTTGTTTTCTGTAAATATATTTGCATCCTCCAATGGGATCCCTTCCTATTCAGATCTTATGTACCCTATACTCTAGTGTACTCATCACTCCTTGTTTGTAAAGGAGTAGTGAATTTCAATTCCTCCTTGGGGACTGGTTCCCCTTCAGGTCTATAAAAGGTGTAATAAGGTGGCACTTCAATGCGCTCTTTAGGAACGGGATCAGGAAATGCTTGCACAATCACTTCAACGGGATTTTTTTCTTCTTGAATGATTTTCTGTACTTCTTCAAAAGAGTCTTTATTTGCTAGCTTTTCTACTTCATGTCTATGTTCATGATCTCCTAGCTTAACCATTTTTCTCCCCTTTTCTTGACCAATAATGAAATGTGGGTCATATTTCCATGCTCTTTCCAGAGGCAGATCAATATCTTTAATAATTTTTAGAACTACCTTAAAATCTCTCTTATGATTAATATCATACCCTCCCATTCATACTAGGAATACAGTTCTACCTTCTTCTTAGATTGCAGAAAATGATGATTATCTACCTCTGCCATCTTACTTACATTTTCAAGGATAAAAGTCTTGGGGGTAAGGATTTTGGGTAATTTTTTAGGAGATGATTCAATTCCATGGCAACCTTATCACTATGTACTCTTCTTGCAGGTACCAATCACCTTTTTTCGTAGCTTTTCCTAGCTGCAAATACAACCTAATTTCTTGAGGCATGATTTCTGGTTCTTTCCCTTGAATTAAAGTAAATTCCTAATACATAATTCTGCATACAAATTTTATCTAGGATACATCCTTTCCTCTTTTTTTATCCAAGGAATCCAATCATACACTCTGTTTGGTCCTCCATTCTTAACTTTGCATAGCTAAAGATTCTCAAAATGGTGATATTGATAGAAAATCAACAAGTAAAGTAGGTAGGAATAATATCTGAAAACCCTAGTTTCTTCAAATGCTGCTAACTGGTCTTTGATCCCTTCTTCTAGGTATTTTGCATAATTGAGATTGGAAATATTATCATTATTATCTATCAATCAAAGATACCATTATGTCATCAAGTTTCTCATCAAAATATTTACCTAGTATGATAGTAAAGGCATATAGAGTTTCTTGGTTCCATGGCGACAAGTTGGCTTGCACCCAGAGCTAAAGATGATCACTCTGTTGTTTTGGTACATATACCAAGCGTCTTTTTATCTTCTTTTTTTTAGAGGGACTTGCTTTGCATAATATTCAGCAAGTTTTTTCAGGGAAAATGATTGAGTCCCATCAATTGTAGTTCCCAACATGTCTGCGATGGATCTAGCAGAAATTGCGAAGAGGATTTTTCCATCATTGGCCTTGACAAATCCCTCTACACTATCATAATTACTGGCGCGTAACTAAACGAATTGAGGAAATGGGAAAACATCAGGGGCTAAATGTTGTTCCAACTGGGACTCCCAAAATCTATCCAGTTTGGGTGATATTCCAAGAAACCTTTTGAAGTTTCCCGAGGGTTGCTCCTATTAATTTTTTGACTGATATTTTGGTACAAGGAGGACCAACCTCGACCCACCAGTCTATAAAATATGGTAAACGATTTGAATAGATGTCAGAAAGGTCTGACTGGTTTGAAAGCGTTGCGGAAGAGGTCGATTGAGACGGAGCATCTTTCTTCCTACCCATTTTAAGGTTTTTGTGGCACCGCAAAATGAGTCGCGATTTTAAGCGCTAAAAAGGGGGAAATATATGAGGATAGCAGATATGGAGGATATCAAGAAATTAGGACTTGATATTTTGAGGAACTACGTAGCCATTATAGGTGATTATCGGTCTCAAAAGATTAAAAAAAATTACTTACTTTGATACATTGCAATGTCTGAATTGGAGCCTTGAATGTATTTTCTGATATCTTGCGCCCCCGTACTTAGAAGCATATAAACTGGTAAATGCTTAGTATTAAATTCTCTTCATAGTTTAGAGAGCTAAACTATGAGTTTTGATTTTGCTATTTGTAAAATTTTGAGCTTTCAAGATCCTTAAATTCTTCACTAATGACCATTTAAGTGTCTGGATTAGGGGAACTTATAGTCAGAAATTTGGCCAGATAGTTGGTGCAAATGGTATAGACTTATATGGAACAACCAAAACGCCCCCCCTCCTTCGCCGAAATATGGCAGAGGAACAATTGTTTATATCGCAATTACCACTGCTCAAATTGCAATTTCAATGATTTGGGTAGTTCCAGGCTTATCTGAACTTATACATGATAATCATTGCAGACGGCAGTAAGGATAGATGTCGGACGTGACCTTTCCGACTTAAATTTTTTTATTTAAGTCGGTGCTAAGTTCTACCCGGAAATATTACTTTTCCAGTGAAGGTCTGAGATCCCATGAACAGTGTATATCTTGTTTAAAATATCGATCAAGTCGTTGGCGTACTAGCTCTCTTATATGCTTTAATTTTCTATCTAGCTATCTCCAACGGTTGAGATCTATTTTCTGCTTGTTGCGCGTTTAATATGGATCATTGATGGCACAAAATCATATGGGACTTGTTTTTTGACATTCAACATCGCGGATGGATAGGATTTACCTTGCAGCTATTGTCGGACTCAAGCTAAGCTAGGTGTTACATCACAATCCATGCTTCTCATTTTAATTGTTTTAGAAATATTGGAAAATTACATGTTTGGTCTATACACATGGAAATAAAATATGTCTTTTTAGATTGTTTTACTGTTTGACTGTATAGATAACCTTGCAAGTATAATTTTTTTATGGTGTCTTTGTTTCAAGAGAAAAACATTCGAGTATTTTCAAAATATAACTTTACTTCCCTTTCCACGAGTAGTTTATTGATCTTATCTGTTGGCACGGGGTTTAAGCGCATGAAGTGCAGAAGCCGGCAGCGATAAAACGGTCATCAGCAGAAGAAAGGACCATTCTCGAAGGATAAGAAGCCGAAGAAAGCGCAAGTTTTGGTAAAAGTTAGTTAGAATCGGTCGTTTTGGCCATTTTGTAATAGTCTTAGTTTTCTATAAATAAAAGCACAATTGTAAGCCTAAGGGAAGGAAGGAATCGATCGATTGTAGACGGTGATATCTGGCAATAATGTATTTTTCTGCTTTCGACAAGTTTTGCTCTGTGTATATGGATTCGCATTAAGTCACTTGGAACTTTTCATGCAAAGGTTGTACCGTAGATTTTGAGATGAGTTAATGCATGAGGATGTTCGATTATGTCTCTACTTTGTGTTTCTACTTGTGTCACCATGTTATGAATGATGAATGTTATCTTAATGATGTGATGTGTTTAAGGTTTTCTTGCTCTGTTGATTAATCTGTGATGTAAGTTAATGTGAATGGTATTTACATGATGTTGATGCGGATGTCAAATGCATATGTGAATTGTTAGTATAATGTGAAGGCAGATCTCTGGTTTCTGTAGAAACTAAGTAAGGGTTAACGCATGTCTTCTCCCTAATGCAGAAACTTGGTTCCTGCAGCCCCCTTGAACATATCGGGTGAGACCTCACTCGCTCTGCGGGTGTCGCTGGAAAGGGTAAAACATTTCTGGGTCGATGCTCAAGGGTATCTAGTTGGTGTTTGTTGACGGCAGTGAAAAGTGAACCCCTATCTACAGAACTGTGTTAAGAAATGGTTTTGTTGCTGGGACTGTAGTGCAAAGTGAACTCCTGTCGACAGAATTGTGTCAACAAATGGTTCATTTGTCGGGACCGTAGTGCAAAGAGAAAAAGAGAGGACATGTTGTGGAATCCGACGAAACCGGAGATCGAGGATTGGTTCGACAAGAAGGCACCAGAGTTTTCCAAAGAAGAGAATCACCAACCCGGATGGTCGACAACTAAGTGGTTACAAAAATATATATACTCCAACATCCATGAGATATTTTTCTGCAAATTCCCAATATTGTTGCATGAGTGGTTGGCACAATTGACATTCCAAAAGAAGAATTGCCAAGGTGATGAACTTGAACACTGGACACCTGAATTGATACAGCAAATGAAGCGAGTGGATAACAAGGCATCTAGAGCTATCGACGTCTAGGTGGATATTATTCTAGAAGGATATATTACTAAATTCACCGTCGCCATGATCAAGTCATATAACGACGCAGAAAGGAAGTTTTTCAAGGGACCCTATGGAAGGTTTCTACTATCGTTGAAATTGTGGATTACAATGCTCATCTACGAAAAGGGTATACTGAGGATGAACTCTGACAAGTAAATCCTAGTGTGCGGAGGTTTCGGGTACCGCGTGAATGTGGGTCTGGTAGAATGATGTGGGGTATATGGACATGAGTGACGACGAGTTCTTAAGAGAAGCTGAGGAATATTGTGGTACCCTGCGAAGTGGGGTGAGGTTCTGGCAGCCAGAGAAGAAGAGGAGGATTGAGATTGAGAGAGAGTCTCTTGAGGCGACCGGAATAGAGAACTGCAAAATGGGAACACACAGAACTAAGTGGCCTCACTATGACAAAGAAAGCGACTAGGCTACCCCATAATCCAAAGGACAAACCCAAAGTTACAACATACCCACAACCCCGCACACTACGCCAAACTTTGGAGGAAGAAACATAAGTTCATCGCAGTGTTGTCCGAAGTGTCAAAACAGTGGTAAAAGTAGTGGGTCCATAAATAATAGTAGGAGACCAAGAATGCCAGGTGACGACATGAAAATGCCAATTTTCTAGGGTAATGGGACTGAGGATCCCAAACAATATTGGTTCTTATGCAAAGCAGTATGGACAGTGAAGCAAGTCCAAGATGAAGATATCAATAAGGGGCAGCTAGCGACGACCTTTAGGGGCCGTGTGCTAGACTGGTTCATGAAATTCATACAAGTGCCTACAGGAAGTCTAGAGGAAACACTGTTGCAGATCAGTGCAGGATTAAATTATGAATTCAGGAAGCTGAAATCTAAGTCGCAATACATCACATGAACTAAAGGAGATTAAGCAGTTTCCAAATGAATCAGTGTGGGAGTTTGACCAGAGATATAAAACTTTGATGGAGAAATTTAGCTTTGGGATGAGCAATGTACAGCATAAGGAGTGGTTCATTGCAAGACTCGTACCACGCATTCATGGGCCACTGATGCAGCAAAATATCACATCTCAGTCGGAAGCGCTAGAAATCACAATGAAATTGGAGGCAGGATTAGGCATGAATCACATTCAAGCGCAGCTAGAAAATTTGACAATACAGCTACAAGATATTAAGAAGGGAAAAGAGGTGTGACAGGAAATATGGTGCACCCGCTGCAAATCAGAAGGGAATCACAAGGACTAGTGCCTAGAGTTCCATGAGTATCTACAGTATGGCACATTGAATCCGCTTTTCTAGGGAGGAATGTCGTGGTGTAGAATTTGTCAGACGAGGGGGCATCGGTTGGAAGGCTATGTATATTTATAGAAGATGGTGTCAAAACCAGCAAATCTTTACTGCAATTTATGTCGATCGATTGGGCACGAAGAGAAGGATTGTAGGGCGTACGACTTGCTCCAGGAAAGGACTGCAGACATATATTTTATGAAGGGGGAGGAGAAACCCCCGATACAGCAGCAACCGCAGTACAGTCAGCAGCATCCGTCCTACAATCAGCAGTATAACCAGCCGCAACTCCATTATAGCTAGCCACAACTGGTGTACAGTCAACCCCTGTCATAGTACGTCCAACCGCAGTATCAGGCTGCAGAGTACAACCAACAGCCATATGGCCAACCACGAGGAGGATTCTGCGGAGTTCGTGGTGGAGGTGTTGGTCGGGGAGGAACTTTTGGACGAGGTCGAGGGCCAGTGGCATGTTACAATTGTGGTCACGTCGGACACTATCAAAGAGATTTTCCAAGCCCAGTTCTACAATGTACTTATTGTAGTGCACCGGACCACAGTGTGGAGGACTGTCCCCAGCTGATTGTGAAGTGGAAAAATAAGAATCCACCTCAACCTCAGCTGAATCCAAATCAGGGTCAAAATCCACCTCCAAATGTACAAAATATTTCGGCAGAAATAAGAAGTCAACCAGTGAACGTCACAGTAGTGACCAATGGAGGGGCTGCGATGGGAGAAGACAGGCCACAATTGAGCATCTAACCGACAGCAAGAAAACAGGTTTGATTCGACATGGAAGAGGAAAAGGAGATATTCTTGGAAGCACAGGAGACAATGAGATGGATGAGACAGCCACCGATTGGCCAGAAGATGCGACTTGCATTCAACACAACGAACTCACAGAAGAAGATCAACACTTTGAGGGCCTTCTTAGAAAGTTGCTTGGAATTGGTAAAAGACCAGGATGTGCTAGCAGAGATAGCTATCCTATTACAACGATAGGAGGATGGACGATAGATCCAAACAGTGAATCGGCTGCATAGAAAGAAGGCAGGAAGGGAAATGAGGATGAATGCGCAGATTGGTGCATTCGATGTCAACTCCATTATTTTGGATCTGGGTCTGGATGTGAATATCTTGAAAAAATAGACGTGGGATACAATGGGGAAACCACAAATGGTATGGTCCCCAGTACAGCTTCAACTGGAGAACCAGATAAAATTCACGCCCATAGGTCGATTATGTCACATCCCAGTCGAGATAGAGGGACACAAAACCTATCCAAATTTCGACGTGATAGAAATAGTTGATAACACGAGCCCCTATCTGGTGTTGTTGGTGATAGATTTGGCGATGGAGAACCAAGCTGTGATCAACTTCCAAAAACGAACAATGTCATTTGAGAATCGTGACATGAGGGTACTCACACCCTTGGATCCAGCAAAAGGTCAGCAGAATGTCGAGCCAATGCGGGATGAATTCACGAAAGGGTGGGACAATGTGTATAATATTTCATAGGACTATATTAATCCCACCGCCGATAGATAACTGGGGTGGCAGTGTGTTATCTCGGCATTGTCAGATTCTGATGAAGCACTGGAGAATTGGCAGAATTGACTACATGAAGTATCATTCCAAATATGAGCATGCATCACCCATTCGCTAAGATGGGTGGCAACAGAAGTCTGAAAACTACCAACTTATGAAGGATTTCCCAACCTGACCAAATTCATCGTCGAATTCGAATAAATTGTAGTAGAACCACAGAGGTTGTTGGCGTTAGAAGAATCATTGAAGGCTACACCAGCGTGATGGTGGGAAACACACAAGTTGACAATAATGAGTTGGTCGCTATGTCAACAACTAATGGAGATCAAGTTCGGCGAAACTGAAAGGTATTGCGGAAGGAAATACAACGGAAGGAGTGACCCAAGGGAGCACTTGGAGGAATGTCAAATCGCATGGGGAGCGAGACCACAGAAAGAATGGGTCCATGCATTCATCCACACATTGAATGAGGTATTGCAGAACTGGTACATCACAATAGAACTATGACATGGAATGACTACGTGGGAGGAGCTAACTATCAACTGTATCTGGAATTTCAGCTTCTCGGATGAAAACTCCTTCATCCATAATGCACTACAGGTGATACGGAAGAAGGTGATTGAATCAGTCCCGATGGAGAAACCAATGGGATTACAGTGGACTGTGATGCCTATCACGTCCCCACTGACCCCCTTAGGCCACAGGAGACCCTGATACATTTTTTTTCTGCAAATCCGACTGAACACATACACACACAATCGAATTGTCTCGGGTCCACAATCTGCAATTTGCAATTGCGGTTCCGGAAGTTCAAAACTTCATAACTGGGAAGTTTACCTTTCCGCAATCCGCAACAGCAGATCCGCAAATCCGTAATTCCGGATGCGGAAGTGCGGAATGTCAAACTCCAACCTCCAAAAAAGTTTGCTTCTATGATCTGCAATTACGGATGCAGAAGAGTGGAAGTCCAGACGCAACTTCGACTTCCATGCTTCTGCAATCCGCATTGCGAATGCAGGCATGTGGAACCATAACCTCTGTCATGGTAACTTTCCACCCAATATTCTGAGGGGCATAACTTCCTCATCCTTGGTCCAAATGAGACAAGGTCGGTACCATTGGAAATCTCTTGGAGAGCTCTATCCAATGGTGAAACCCCTGCCCCATATGAGCACTCATACCATGTTAAATTTCCCACTAAATTTTTTCACATAACTCTGCCAAAAAGGACTTAAGTCTTCTTCATGCCATGATCTTCCCTTCCACCTGACCCACAGACGGGTTCTGAAACAATTTCAGGGCATTCCCATCCTTCCCAAGGATCAGATGTGGTCATACAATTCATTCACATGTTCAATCAAACATATCATAACATGTAAAATGCATAAAGATTGATCTAACAAATACATCTATCACGTGCAAGACTTATAATGCATTAAACTCGTGCAATACAATGATATACGTATAACAATGAGCTCAGCCCTTTACTCAGGCTTGCACATGGCTCCTTGTTAATCAAATTCATATAAATATGCATTCCACAATTGAACATAAGCAACCATTTCATAACAACGAAACACCATCATCTAACATAACAAGAAATACTTATCTTTCAATTTCCGAAACAACTGGCTAAGGGAGAGCAATGTTCCACCCAACCTTAGATCTCTGTCCATCCTGTACTCTTTTAGTTGAGAGATCACCCCCGAGCTGGGATGTGTATCCACTAAGGAGGGATATCAAGTTATCTCATAGTCAAGGTTCCATCCCAATGCTAAGCCAATCTGTAGTTGGGTTTATCAAGCATTTCAGGGAACCACCCATGCTAAGCCAACCTATAGTGGGTTTATCAAGCATTCAGGGGCATACTGGTCATGCTAAGCCAACTTCCATTTGGGTTTATCAAGCATACCAACAGCAGGGTCATGCCAAGCTAGCATACATTTTGGTTTATCAAGCATACCAGGCTAGTTGGTCGTGCTAATCCAACCTGCAGTGGGTTTATCAAGCGAACAGGGACAATAAGGGAGGTGTTGCTAATCCAGTGAGCTCAACCACAGAGTTGCAAGAATATCAACACTCAGCCGACCTGGCACCCACATTACCTACCACATCCAACACAAGGAAAACCCTCTTCTCTGTTGCACAGTCCCTCAAGGCCTATTCCCTTCCAGTGTTATTCCAGGATGGGCATAGAAAGGTCCAGTTGCTAGTTCTATGATATTTCAGCCTTCGTTGGGTTTATCAAGCAGCCCAACCTTCTTCCACAGTTCAAAAAGTTGACTCGTTCCATGCTTGCGGGAAGGGCTCTATTCCGCAATCTATCCTCTGTGATCCAAGTCCAGGTTCTCACGGTTTCTCTGCACTGTTCAAGCTTGCAATTTCCTCATGGGTTCTTACCACCCTATCATGGAGCACACTGTCTCTGATAGACTGGGTTTGTGCATACCCATTTTCTATGGCTATTAACTCTCTAGTATTTTCTATTACATAGGAAAACATGATTATCTTCTAGTTATACCACTATGTTGACTCTGCGTATGCAGGAATGTATGAGAAAGCTCTCTCTCTATGGGACGATGGATCCCGAATGGAAAGTGCGTGAATGGATGATGAAGGAATGTTTGAATCCCCCCCGTTCCTCTTCACCATGGGTAGTCAAAACCGGTTCTGTGAGTTTCTCAGTGGTTGAGTGTCTTCTAGGACAAGCAATCAGAGCCATGCCCTGACATACGAAATCGTAGGCATGCTCCATACTCCATCGGCTTCAACAACAGGGTTCTCAACCACCCTCTACAACCGAATTAAATGTCAGCAGGGAGTTCAGACGGGTTTACAGTCGGACATGTGGAAACATGGGAAACCAATCCCACAACCCCCTCACCTCTCCCTAGTGGATACACATGGCCCCTTCTCATTAGTTGCCTTCAGCTTCTTACTTTCTTCATGGCTTAACAGCCCATGAATAATCAAACTGTCGAATACTTGCCTATGAAATAACCTTAAACATCCACTAGTGGAGCCTTGGCCTCGAGCTCCACACTAGGGAGAATACACACACTTCATATACACAGTATTTACATTAAAGCCAATAAACCTCAAGGGAAAAATGGGTTATTACAAGTCCCTCTCCCTTAAAATAACACTGTCCTCGGTGTTCTCAAAACTGAACAAAAGTGGGAATGCCTCTTTCATGGCATCCTCCAACTCCCATGTGGCCTCTTTTGGGATAAGGTGCCTCTATTGCACCTTTACCTACCCTATGGCCCGGTTCCAGAGCAAGGTAACCTTCCTATCGAGGATGCATGTAGGCTCCACCTAGAACTCTCCCTTTGGTTCCACCTGTATCACATGCCAATCAATGATATGATTAGGATCATGTACATATTTCTTAAGCAAAGAAACATGGAAAACATTATGAGCTTTCATATTAGCAGGCAATGCAATCCTATATGCAACTCGCCCTATCCTATCAAGGATTTCAAATGTCCCACAATATCTTGGTTCCAACTTGGCACAACTCCCCAACTTCAGGGAACTCTTTCTCGGTTTTACTCTTAAGTATACATGATCCCCAATCTGAAATTCCTTATGCATTCTTTTCAGATCTATATAACTCTTCTGCCTGTCCTAAGTTGCCTTTAAATTCTGCCTGATCTCTTGCTCCATCTCCTCGATCATTTCAGGTCCAAGCACTACTTTGTTCACCAGGTTGTCCCAGCTCACTGGAGTTCTGCATCCTTTGTCATACAACATTTCAAAAGGAATCATCTTCAATGATGCTTGATGTCCATTGTTGTAAGCAAATTCCACTAAGTGTAAGTAGTCTTCCCACTTAGATGGTTTATCCATCACATACATCCTTAACATTTCTTCAAGGATCTGATTTACTCTCTCAGTCTAACCATCCGCCTGAGGATGATGGGCTGTACTAAACTTCAACTGAGTTCCCAAATCCTGGAACAATCCTTTCCAAAAATTAGATGTGAACTTTGTGTCACAGTTTGAAACTATTGCCTTGGGCAATCCATGCAATCTGAATATCTCTCTCATGAAGATATCTGCAATGTCATCGGCCTTGTGAGTGGACTTGAGTGGAATGAAATGAGATACCTTTGATAGCCTGTCCACCACCACCATGATTGAATCATGTTTCTTCACTGTCATTGGAAATCCTGTTATAAAATCCATAGAAATCACTTCCCACTTCCATTCTGGAATGGGAAATGGATGCAACAATCCTTTTGGATGTTGATGCTCTGCCTTGACCTGTTGGCACTTCTGACATCTAGCAATGTAGTCAACTATGTCTTTCTTCATACCATGCCAAAATTACAGCTTCCTTGCTGCTATTATAGTCTTTTGATATCTCGGATGTCCTAAGTATGGACTTTGGTGTATCTTATCCATCACCAACTTCTTCAAATTTGCACTGTTTGGAATGTACAGTCTAATGTTTTGATAAATGAGAACATTGTCCTCACCCAGTTGATATCTTGCATATTCATCTATAACATTCTGTTGCAATTTCTCTTTGATCTGAAGGTAGACTTCATCACCATCTTAAGCCTTTAAAATTCTTTCCTTCAAGTCTGACTCACACCTACTTATTATTGAAATATGAAATTTCTTGCTGAGTGCATCAGCAACCTTATTCTCTTTACCCTTGACATGCTTAATTTCCAAATCAAACTCACAAAGAAACTCCATCCATCTAGTTTTCCTAGCATTCATATTTGGCTGGTCAAACAAGTACTTTAAACTCATATGATCAGTCCTGAGCTCAAATCTTCTCCCTAAGAGATAATGCCTCCATCTCTTGAGAGCATGAACTATGGCTGCTAGCTCTAAGTCATGGGTGGCATAGTTCCTTTCATGCTACTTCATCTTTCTTGACTCATAACAAAATACAGAACCTTCTTGCATTAGCACTCCACGGAGTCCCTCAATGCAAGCATCGGTGCATACCCCAAAATACTTACTCGGATCTGCAATCTTCAAAATAGGTGCACTAGTAAGAACCTCCTTTAATTGCTGGAAACTTCTTTCACATTTTTCATACCATGTGAATTTGATGTCCTTCCTTTGCAATGAAGTGATTGGATGGGCTATCCTGGAGAATCCTCCAATGAACCTCCTGTAGTAACCAGCAAGGCCCATAAAAGATCTAACATCTGATGCATTCCTTGGAGTATACCAATCCATGATGGCCTCAATCTTCTCTGGATCCACTGCAATGCCCTCTGCTGATATAATATGACCCAAATATTGTACCTTCTCTTGATAGAAGTTACATTTTATCAGCTTAGCATACAGCTGGTGCTCCCTAAGGACTTGTAATACCATCCTCAAATGCTCATCGTGCTCTACTTCATTCTTGGAATACACAAGGATGTCATCCAAGAACACAATCACAAACTTATCCAAATATTTGTTGAAGACACTATTCATGAGACACATGAATGTAGTAGGTGCATTGGTAAGACCAAATGGCACCACTGTAAATTCATAATGGCCATAACTAGTTCTGAATGCTGTCTTATGAATGTCTTCTTCCTTTATCCTCACTTGATGGTGCCCGGACCTCAAGTCAATCTTGGAAAACACTATAGCTTCCTTCATTTGATCAAACAAGTCAACAATCCTTGGCAAGGGATACTTGTTCTTAGTTGTCACCTTATTGAGATGCCTATAATCAATGCACAACCTCAATGTTCCATCCTTCTTCTTAACAAACAACACTAGTGCACCACATGGGGATACACTCGCTCTGATGTATTCCTTGTCCATTAATTCTCACAGCTGCATCTTCAATTCTACCAATTCTGGTGTGCTCATTCTATAAGGAGCTTTGGAGATGGGCGTTGATCCTGGAACAAGATTAATGGAAAAGTCAATGTCTCTCTTGGGTGGCAATCTTGGAACCTCATATGGAAACACATCCTGAAACTCTTGCAATATCTGAAAGTCTTCTATCCTAGGTCCTTTATCTTCTGTTGAATCTAATATATGCACAGCATATAATTGACAACCCTTTTTATAAAACTTCCCAAATGCAAAGCTGAAATCTGCCTTACTGAAACATGCCTTGGAATTCCTTTAACCAACCTTGGATTGCCTTCATCATCAGGGCATTCCAGCGCTTTCCCATAACAGTCCAATTTGGCCCTATGCCTTTCCAACCAATCCATGCCAATTGAGGCATCATAAAATCCCAATGTTAGACATTTAATTCTGCATGCATGAGGAGTCCATTCAATTCCATAGGACACTCCTTCACTACTTCACTTACCTTCCTCTTGGTACTGGTGGTTAATTGAACTAGCCAAGCCTTGTCATGCTTTACTTTACCAAGAGAACAACTTTCAACTATGTTAGGAGATACATAACTATGAGTAGACCCTGGATCAATCAAAACATAAATAGGCTGCTCAGCAATCTTACCTGCAACCTCCACCATTGTTGATTGCTGGTATGCTTGATGATCATCCAGTGCTGCATAAATTCTAGGTGTTTCTCTTGCCATGTCCCCTACTGTAGCTTCTCATTTAACGTTTTGTAATCTCCTGGGGTTCTTCCTTACAGTTGGACAATCTCTAAGCATGTGGTTTTCCCCACAACCCCAACACTGAAGTGGCCCCATTGATGTTCTATCTGCTGCTATAGCTGGCTTGAATTCTCTTCTTGCTTGCTGGCCTTGTGGAAATCTCCTAGTTTTATGTATGAATGGTGGTTTGGATTCACCTTTCTTCTGATCGAACCTTCCCTTGGGTTTACCTTTCCATGTTGGCATGGCTTCATCCAAGCTTGGTGGATTTACAAACTCTATTCTATCTTTGTAGCTCTGTGGTAGACTACCAAGGAAGCATTGGATCTTTACTCTTTCATCCTTGATGTAGTCTACATACCTCAGCAACTCCAGAAACCTATGGATGTGTTCATCCATGGTGTTCTGTCCAAGTTTGAGTTCATTGAACTCTTTTGCTATCATAATACCTGGTCGATAGGTACTTCTTCTGGAAGTATCTCTGGAACCTATCCCAGCTAATTCTTCTTTCACTGATTCCTTTCACTTGCATGAGGTGATCCCACCAAATAGAAGCTCTTCCACTAAGGTTATAAGCGGCAACCTTAGCCTTTTCATTCTCTAAATACTCATGCATTCTAAAGTACTTCTTGATTCCAAGAACCCATGCCTCTGCTTCTTGACCTTCTTTGTTCTCACCATCAAAAGTGGCAGGCCTTTCCTTCCTAAATTCACCCTATGGAATACCTATGTGCTTCTTTCTACCCTTACTCTTGCCGGTAGGGCGCCCTGGGCTTCCTTGAGAACCCTCAGAATCCTATGATCTACTAGAAGAAAATATAGGAGAGGGTGTCATGTGCCTTCTGCTCACAAAACCTCTTCTAGGGCTTGGATTTCTTCTCATAGAACGAACCCTAGACTGACTTTCTACATTTCTCTCCTCTCGGTCTTCGTCGCTTGGGTTAGAACCACTGTTAATCCTTTGTTGTAAGTCTGTAAGACTCTGCAAAATGGTCGCATTGAGCTGATGTTGCTCCTCTTTCGTTTTCATCATCTGCTCATTAAATCTTACCATAGTCTCGGCCAAGTTTGAGGGCGTCACTTGCTCCCTTCTTCCATCAGACTCGGCCTTTGTAGGTGCTTCTTGCACATTCTCACCCAGCAAATCATCTTCTGGTTCAAACAGGTCTTGCGCATCATTTAAAGTGGCCATTCTTACATCGTTCTGTGCACTTCCCTGTGATACGATTCATCTTACGGCTACTGCTATCTCTGTGCATATCAGAGACATTCTATCAGATATCACAAGCATACAAATAAACTCTATCATACCCATTCAACCTGGAACTATTCATTTGAACAATCAATTAATCAAATAAGTTCATCAAAACCATGCCATGGCACATCTCTCGGCCACAATCCATGCATGATCCAGCACAAACAACTCCCAGTGTTGCAACTGAATCTCTGATACCACTTTGTCACTTCCCCATTGACCCCCTTAGGCCATGGGAGACCCTGATACATTTTTTTTTCTCCAAATCCGACTGAACACACACACATAGTCGAATTGGCTCGGGTCCACAATCCGCAACTGCGAATCCGCAATCCGAAATCCACAATTCGCAATTGCAGATGCAGAAGTGCAAAACTTCATAATCGAAAAGTTTACCTTTCTGCAATCTGCAATTGCGGATGCGGAAGTGCGGAACGTCGAACTCCAACCTCCGAAAAAGGTCGCTTCCGCAATCAACAATCGCAGATGCGGGAGTGCAGAATTCCAAACGCAACTTCGACTTCCATGCTTCCACAATCTGCAATTCGTATTGTGGATGCGGGCATGCGGAATCATACCCTCTATCATGGTAACTTTCCACCCAATATTCTGAGGGGCATAACTTCCTCATCCTTGGTCCAAATGAGACAAGGTCGGTACCATTGGAAAGATATTGGAGATCTCTATCCAGTGGTGAAACTCCTACCCCATCTAAGCACTGATACCATGTTAAATTTCCCACTGAAGTTCTATCCATAACTCTTCCAAAAAGGACTTAAGCCTTCTTCCTACCATGATCTTCCCTTCCACCTGACCCACAGAGGGGTTCTGAAACAATTTCAGGGCATTCCCCTCCTTCCCAAGGATCAAATGTGGTCATACAACTCATTCACAGGTTCAATCAAACATATCATAACATGTAAAATGCATAAATATTGATCTAACAAATACATCTATCACATGCAAGACTTATAATGCATTAAACTCATGCAATACAATGATATACATATAACAATGAGCTCAGCCCTTTACTCAGGCTTACACATGGCTCCTTGTTAATCAAATTCATATAAACATGCATTCCACCATTCCACAATTGAACATAAGCAACCATTTCATAACAATGAAACACCATCATCTAACATAACAAGAAATACTTATCTTTCAATTCCGAAACAACTGGCTAAGGGAGAGCAATATTCCACCCAACCTTAGATCTCTGGCCATCCTGTACTCTTTCAGCTGAGAGATCACCCTCGAGCTGGGTTGTGTATCCACTAAGGAGGGATATCAGGTTCTCTCACAGTCAAGGTTCCATCTCAATGCTAAGCCAATCTGTACTTGGGTTTATCAAGCATTCCAGGGCACCACCCATGCTAAGCCAACCTACAATGGGTTTATAAAGCATTCAGGGACATACTGGTCATTCTAAGCCAACTTCCAGTTGGGTTTATCAAGCATACCAACAGCAGGGCCATGCCAAGCCAACATATAGTTGGGTTTATCAAGCATACCAGGCTAACTGGTCGTGCTAAGCCAACCTGCAGTGGGTTTATCAGGCGAACAGGGACAGCAAGGGAGGCATTGATAAGCCAGTGAGCTCAACCACAGAGCTGCAGGCATATAAACACTCATCCGACATGGAACCCACATTACCTGCCACATCCAACACAAGGAAGACCCTCTTCTCTGTTGCACAGTCCCTCAAGGCCTCCTCCCTTCCAGTGTTATTCCAGGATGGGCATAGAAAGGTCCAGTCGCTAGTTCTATGAGATTTCAGCCTTCATTGGGTTTATCAAGAAACCCAACCTTCTTCCACAGTTCAACAAGCTGACTCGTTCCATGCTTGCGGACAGGGCTCTATTCCACAATCTATCCTCTGCAATCCAAGTCCATGTTCTCACGGTTTCTCTGCACTTTTTAGGCTTACAGTTTCCTCACGGGTTCTTACCACCCTGTCATGGAGCACACTGTCTTCGGTAGACTGGGTTCGCACATACCCAGTTTCTATGGCTATTAAATCCCTGGTATTTTCTATTACACAGGAAAACATGATTATCTTCAGGTTATACCACTATGTTGATTCTTCGTATGCAGGAACGTATGAGCAAGCTCTCTCTCTATGGGGCGATGGATCCCGTATGGCAAGTGCGTGAATGGATGATGAATGAATGTCTGAATCCCCCCTGTTCCTCTTCACCTTGGGTAGTCAAAACCGGTTCTGTGAGTTTCCCAGTGGTTGAGTTTCTTCCAAGACAAGCAATCAGAGCCATTCCCTACCATACAAAATCGCAGACATGCTCCATACTCCATCGGCTTCAACAACAGGGTTCTCAACCACCCTCTACGACCGAATTAAATGTGAGTAGGAAGTTCAAACGGGTTCACAGTTGGACATGTGGAAACATGGGAAACCAATCCCATAACCCCCTCACCTCTCCCTAGTTGATACACGTGGCCCCTTCTCATTAGTTGCCTCCTTAGCCAACTTCTTGGTTACTTATTCATTAATAATAATAATAATTACATCATTTACATTTCGTCATGGCTTAACAACCCATGAATAATCAAACTGTCAAATACTTGCCTATGCAATAACCTTAAACGTCCTCTAGTGGGACCTTGGCCTTGAGCTCCACACTAGGGTGAATACACACACTTCATATACACATTATTTACATTGAATCCAATAAAACTCAAGGGAAAAATGGGGTGTTACAATGCCAGAGATGTTGTTGGATGTTACAACGTGATAGGAGGACCGGATGATGAGGATGATCCATGAGCCACGTATATACCAGAGTCTGAAGGAAGCCGAAATGTCGAAGCACCTGAGATACCCTTCGACAAATTTCAACAGCAGTTGTGCCTCAAGAAAGTTAACATTGGGTCAGAGGAAAACCCCAAGTTTGTAAGCATAGGATATTATTGGGACAATGCAACCATCGCAAAAGTCACGGATCTACTACACAAATTTCAAGATCTGTTCCCAACAAAATTTTCGGAAATGAAAGGCATTTTCGAGGAATTAGATGAAATGAAGATCCCATTAAAGCCTGATGTGAAACCAGTGAAGAAACGACCTTATCAGTTGAATCCCAAGTACAAGGAGTGCCCAAAAATTGAAATAGAGCGAAGGTTCGACGAAGCGGATTCGGCGACGGCCCTATCGGGACAGTGCAAAAAAAAAGGCATTGAAGATTTGTCAATCGCAGAGGAAATAAAGTTTGTAGGCGGTTAGCACGTGACAGTCAAATCAGACCATCATTATAGCATTTAAGCATCGACAGAAGGCAGCAGAGGAAGATAATCACACACTCGATGGAAGAATTTGGCAAATTAGGGAAATATTTGACGAATGAATTGGTAATCATTCCACAAAGATGCCATAATGGACAGGAATCGACCGAGTTAAGTTATAAATATCCAAGCAGAAGGATAGATAGCATTATGAATAATTATTAAGCCAGATGTGCAACTATAAGAATGTTCCAGTAAGGATAGAGGGGTAAGAAAGTTGCAAAGGAAAAAAGCGAGATTAGTTGTTCTAGCGCATTTCATTTCTAGTGGAAGCACCCAGGGTGCGCTAAGGGCAAGGACGACAAGTGTTCATAAGCAACCGATGGACGAAGCTACACAAACAACCTGTAAGAAAAGAGATGAAGTCTCCCCAAGATGTCTAAGTGAATTGCTGTAGTTGGAAGAACCGTGGTCCCTTCGACCACAGAAGCACCAAGGACAAAGGCATGTCGACCCCAACGAAGGATGATCAAATGTGCGAAACAGATGTATCGGAGCATTAGGCCTGTTTCACAATTTGGTGATGTCGATGAAATTTTTTCCACACGGAAGCAAGGATGGAGCTTAACAGATGGCGTAGAAGGGATAGTTAACGAAGGTTTCAAGAGACTGCAGGATGAGTTCGAGAAGTACACAACAGTGAACTAGAGCAGTACTAGAGGTGTCCAGCTGAGGTGGCTCGAGGGCAAGCCACAAGTTTTTGCTGGGGGCCTGTTGGCACGGGGTTAGAGCGCATCAAGTGCAGAAGCCGACAGTGACAAAAGGGTCTTCAGCGGAAGAAAGGACCATTCACTAAGGATAAGAATCCGAAGAAAGCGCAAGTTTTGGTAAAATTTAGTTAGAATGGGTCGTTTTGACCATTTTGTAATAGTCTTAGTTGTCTATAAATAAAACTACAATTGTAAGCCTAAGGGCAGGAAGGAATCGATCGATTGTAGATGGTGATATCTGGCATCTATGTATTTTTCTGCTTTCGGCAAGTTTTGCTCTATGTATATGGATTCGCATTAAGTCACTTGGAACTATTCCTGTGATGGTTGTACCGCAGATTTTGAGATGAGTTAATGCATGAGGATGTTCGATTATGTCTCTATTGTGTGTTTCTACTTGTGTCACCATGTTATGAATGATGAATGTTATCTTAATGATGTGATGTGTTTAAGGTTTTCTTGCTCTGTCGATTAATCTGTGATATAAGTTGATGTAAATGGTATTTACATGTTGTTGATGTGGATGTCAAATGTATATGTGAATTATAGTATAATGTGAAGGCAGATCTCTGGTTTCTGTAGCAACTAAGTAAGGGTTAACGCATGTCTTCTCCCTACTGCGGAAACTTGGTTCCTGCATCCCCCCTTGAACATATCGGGTGAGACCTCACTCGCTCTGTGGGTGTTGCTGGAAAGGGTAAAACCTTTCTGGGTCGATGCTCAAGGGTGTCTGGTTGGTATTTGTTGACGGAAGTGCAAAGTGAACCCCTGTCGACAGAACTGTATCAACAAATGGCTATGTTGTTGGGACCATAGTGCGAAGTGAACCCCTGTCGACGGAACTGTGTCAACATTATCTTTCTTATGATGTTGTATGAATTTATACAAACTTGACATCTCATCAAACATGCAAGGACTAATTAAAACTGGGATAATGCATTCATGACCAATCAGGATTGCTATTCCCCCTATCATTCATCGCGGATTTAGTTGTGTCATGCAGCAACAAGACTACAATAAATGACCATCTTATAGGGCCATGCTCAAAAATTTCCAGAATCAAATTGTCGTGGCTTCTACAACTGATCGTCTATTTCCACATTATGACGTGAACTTTGATACCTCTTCTTAGGCCAGAAGTTTGAACAATTTTATTGGTCAAACTGCCCATATTGAATTTCTGGAAACCTATACATATGCAAGATTTTTAATGTGGTATTTGCCTGATTGAAGTTGGATTGTATTTATGTCCACAAACTACCAAATTAGGTCTATGGGACTCAAAAGTACATCAGGTGACTGACAATTGAGAAATTTATTGGTATGTTCTTATCAGAATTCGACCAACCATCTACATAGCTAACCGATAAAAGGTATTAGTGGTATATTCTATAACCAAATCATTTTATTTGTAGTATGTAATCAGGATTGGATAACTTGTATTTTCAGAATCGTTTTATTTGTAGTATGTAATCAGGATTGGATAACTTATATTTTCAGTCTTCATGTAGCTATGAATTAGACGATTCTAAAATTTCTTTCCCAAATTAATTTGGGTTCAAGGAAAGGCAAATGTCAAATTGTATACCTACCTCTTGTGTATAACTACCACCGAGAAATTTCAGGACATAAGAATAGAAGATAGAGCATAGAGAAGAGCAGAGAGGAAGAACAGGAAAGGGAAGACCAAGCAGAGCAGCTGAGAGAAAATATCTGTAATAATTTTTTGACTTCGGATTTGGTTGATAAATTGTAAACCCTGCTTGAGACTGAGATCGGGGGGGAATTTTTAAGTTTTATGTGAATCAAGATT
The DNA here is from genome assembly GCA_027924585.1 of Larix kaempferi. Taxonomy (NCBI): domain Eukaryota; kingdom Viridiplantae; phylum Streptophyta; class Pinopsida; order Pinales; family Pinaceae; genus Larix; species Larix kaempferi. The sequence goes on along the minus strand of BSBM01000259.1, from coordinate 8,057,830 downwards.
TACTCTCAAACTCTGTAATTGCCATGTAATCTACCATTTTATGAGCAAATTTTAATAGCTGAATGAGAAATTTTAATGGTATTTTCTGTGTTTGGAAGGCTGTTTGAAATTGTTTCTTGAAAGAGGTTGTGCGCTCTATGTTGCTGCATTCTTGCAGTGTGTTTTCTTTGTTGTAGAACCCCGCGGGGATGCACCACAAAGTCACTTCTCTGAGATAGACAAAAAATTCAGAGGCCCCAAAATTTCACTTTAAATTTTGAATTAGAGGTGACATTTAATTATCTGCACATCACCATTGCAGATATTAATAGTGATGTTTAATTTTGTGATCGTCACCATTAACAAATTCAATGGTGATATTTAATTATGTGCACATCACAATTGTAGAAATTAAGGTGATGTTTATTTGTGATCGTCACTGTTAATGAAACTTCGGTGACCATCCTTGAAGATTTGTAACAATTTTTTTTTTAATTTGAATGGAAATGGTGATGGTCCTTTACCGTGCATCGCCAAATGAGGTTACGATGACAGTTATTGTTGTAATAATGATATATTGGTGATGGATATAGCGTGTCTCCATATCTCCCCTACTAGCTATGCTACCTTTGGCGACGTTTGGTTTTTGGTGACGAGGGTCATTTTAATCGCCGCGAATTAGGATATGGTGACGGTCATTAAAACTATGTCACTTTTTCCCTTTGGAATTGGTGGCGGTCCCCCACCATCACGATTGATGATTATCGTGGATGCGCATGGCATGTATCCATATCTCCTCACTTTTGTCTACGTTGTATTTGGCGACGTTCGGATTTTTGGTGGCAGGGGCCATTCTAACCATCACCAATAAGGTTATGGTAATGGTCTTTAAAACTATGTCATTATTGTCCTTTGGAATTGGAGACGGTCTCTAACCATCATGATTGATGTTTATTGATGACGGACATAGCACGTCTCCATATCTCCTCACTTTTGGTTACGCTGCCTTTGGTGATGTTCGGTTTTTTGTGACAGGGGCCATTTTTACCATCACCGATGAGGTTATGGTGACGGTCATTAAAATTGTGTCGTTATTGTGCTTTGAAATTGGTGACTGGCATGGCGCGTCTCCATATCTCCTTTCACTTTTGGTTATGTTGCCTTTGGTGACTCTTGGATTTTGGTGACGAAGTCCCTTTTGACCATCACCAATGAGGTTATGGTGACGTTTTTCGCTCGTCACTATAGACCTTTTTTCTTGTAGTGGATCTTTAGAAATCAGAAGCTTGTATGAATTTGCTTGTAAGCCTGAGGGAATTTTAATGTGATATTTTCTTTTATTGAAGATTCATGATATTTGTTTCATCATAATGTTAACTTCTTTATCTTTCATTTATTTAGTCATCTTAATTGAATAAATTGCATACTTGGTGGATCGATGGTTGTCTTTGATTAATAGATTCCTGAGCAGCAGAGGATCTGTTGTAACTTGCCTGTCAATATTTTTGTTTGTTCAAGTACCTTTCTAATTCATTTAACTGACAGGATATCTATTTGATGAATTTTCTACTTTATGTTTCCTTCTCTTTTCTTCCATCTTCCATCATCTGATAAATCAGCTCGATTTCCTTCAATCTATAGAATGTTTATGACTCCATTACCAATGGTGTATCATTGATCTGCAGTTTGCTTGCCACCCTCTCCATCTCTCATTCATTCTTGCTAATCCATCTTCCAAATCCAATCATACATCTAAGATGTGCTAGGCTTGTTTCTATAGAAGTCTAGGAACAAATTCTAGCGCTAACATCTTTTGGCATCGTTGTCGGGGATGTTAGTCCTAAAGTTTACAATTGACTATCAAATTGTAAAGCTTAGGCACCTCAAAATATTGGAAGGTTTTATGGCTAAGATAAAATGTGAGATGAGAAAGTTTTACAGTCAGGAAGTTAAAACAAATGATAACATCAAAACTCGAAGGTCATAAAATATCAGAATGCCTAGCTTTCAATGGATGGATAAAACATAAGGATAAGCAAACCAAAAACTCTTAATATAAATGAAAATACATAGTAACATGGACATTATACTGTTTATATTCAATTTTCAAATCGTAAGATTCAAAATAATATCCTGAGTTAAAATATGTACTGAATATGTTCTTCAAAAATCATAGGCAACAACAATAAAGACTTTATTGCAGAAGGATCTATAATTCAAGAAAAAACATTTGAAACTAAAAAGCTCATATCATATTCAGATAATAATAGAATATGGCTTACAATACATAAGTTCCATAAGCAAATTAGGAATATTTGATCATAAATCCATTGAGTGAAATAACTTCTTGTTACAAAATTAAAAGTCTCATTCTCGATCCTCTCTTATAGAACCCCTTTCACTAAAGTTCAGAGTTCTTTTATAATTACATTACATAAAATTCATATCCAAAAAATACGGATCGAGAATACTAAAGATAAAACAAAATAAACTAGATCCTAATTTAAAGGAAATCTAGCTACAAAATATAGGCTTCAAATCCTCATTACATCAACAACTTAAACTAGGATCCATAATTCACTCAATTGATGATGAGACTAGATGCAAAATGTATGTCAACTAGTAAAAGTGCCTCGTGTATACCATCAAAATTACATCTGGATAAGTATGCAGACAAGAAATGATACCGAAATTGGACAATATTCTGCAGCGAACTGAGAATACTAAAAGCTTGACATAAATTTATTACTCAACACATCACAATTGACAATAATATTCAATTCTTTGGACTCCTTCGCTTATAAAGCCGCCTCTTCAATGTTCTAACCTTCCTATGCAATTTGGAATTACGCTTCAGGAGCTCTTTATTATTCAATCATAACCTTTTCTTCTTATCAGTGAACTCCTCTGCTAGTTCACAGAGTTGGTTATGTTTATTGATCAACTCTTCATAGTCTTGTACAATCATCTCCTTTTCATGCTTGAGAGCAATATTAATCTGTTTCAAATTCTCATTCCAGCGCTCAATAGCCAATATCTTTTCTTGGATTCGAACTATTCCCTCTATTTTGCTTCCAGTGTTTCTACGACTGTAGATTCTTGAGCAAGGATTTCTTTAATGATTTCATCTTCATTGATCACTTGAGACTGTCGTTGCTCGAAATCAAGAGATATTACTGTTTCATTTTGACTCTTAGACTTCAACTTATCTGCAAGAATCTCTTTAGTCTCATTTTCCTTGTCATAATGAATTTGTTCAATATTACTGCTCTCAGGCAAATCTGGAATTGCCTTCAAACCTTGTTCCACCTAAGTTAGGGTATGGGAAACTGTCTCTTCTAGGAATGTGATACTAGGATCATCTTCTTCAGAATCTTCATCTACAAATATAACAATGTATTTCTTAATTGAGGGGTCCATAGCAGCCCTTGCATTAAGTATGAGTTTGTTAGTGGACCGGGTATGAGGTTGTCTGGCAGAAAATATGCTCACCTATGAATATTCGAATGATTTTCTTTCCCTTTTAGGAGTAGGCTGATCACTTGAAGTTTTTTCCACGGACATTTCAAATTATTTATGAGGTATTTCATGATAGACATTGTCTGCAATATCCCCTCCTTTAACACTAGGCTTCCCCTAATTTGAAACAACTTGCCTACCATTTAATACTTCAGACTATGACTAAGATTTCTACCTATGGTTTCAAGTAAACTTAACAAGTATCTCTTCAGCAGATTTCGAATATGAATATGCCCTAGAACAATGCTTAGAAACCCCAAAAGAAAGGTCTTTAAAGGTAGGAGTTTCCAAGACATTAGACTCAAAGACAGGGGTTTCTAAGATGTTAGACTCAGAAACTGGGATTTCAACATTTAATTCAGAATCTAACTCTTGAGAAACAAACTCTTTTTCAGGAGGAAAGTCAGATGAGAGTAGAAAATTAAGCCATGTTTGATCTATTTTTTCTCACTCACTTAATACCAGAAGCTTGATAAGACCGAAATGGAAAATGTTGATCCTAGAATGATAAGGATGACTCTAAACCCTTATAGACATTTTGATGAGACTCTTCAAAAAATAGTAAGGAAGATTCAGCTTCCTACCACCAGAAAAATGCAAAATAAATCTTACATGATAAAGAAAAGTTGCAGAAAACCTACCCTCGTAGGTCACATAAAGTTGAATCATTCTAAGAATCTATGTCCATTCTGCCTTACGATAAAATCTAGGTATACCCTTACGCCAATTGGGATTCTGATACTTTGGCTTGAGAAAATAATCAAAACCAGCTGAGAAACTCTGATTTTTGAACCATTTATCTCCTTATAAAGGAAGCCTCTTTGCATCTACTATTGACTACTTTGTGACTGCATACTTAAAATTTCCAAAGCGAACAATGCATCCATCGAAGGTGTTAGCAAACTCCTCAGCAACCCAATCATTCAACCCCTGTAACTTCTGATAGAAAACATAGGAACTAGCATCGTTAAATTTCTGAGCACAGTCTGGAATGGCATCTAAACAGCTAGTATCAGAAAGCTCATATATGCAAGCCACACCTCCTTTCTTACTCATGACTGAAATATATATTCAACTTGAAAGAGGAAAAATAGCAGAATAAATCTAGCCAAACTGCAATTGATAGATATGAACAAAATTGCTTATGAAGACTAGGATTGTGATCGACATTGGTACCCAGGAACAATCATCTTTTAAAGTTGAGCACGATATGGATAGTACTAAGCTTAGTACAAATCAAATCATGAAAAATCGACACAGATAAGTCATATTAAGTTCATTTAGAAATGCGAGCAATTCCCTGTCCTCCAGGAAAAATCATGATTACGCATTGAGCTGGAAAATTACTGGTGTGTCAGCAAATTGGCCACTTCCCATAATGCTCTTAAAAATATATTTGAAAAGTGCTACTGGAAATGGGAAATTTCCGGTAGTGCTATAATCAGCTCGCAATCAATATAAGTAATACAAAATAATCATACTGAAACCAAATACTATAGTAAGTCGGACTCTATTTATTACCATAGAATAAGATATCATTAAATCAATCTAGAAGAACAACAAATAAAGAAGAAAAAGCAACAACATTTAACTAACAAAAGTATTCAAAGGACCAAAGGAATGTGGAATTAGGAAAAATTTGGATAGGTAAACTCAGGACTAATAGGAGCCAAATTTTTATGGCATATGGTTACAAAGGGGAGGGCCTGGTGGAAAGAAATTCTTCGTACAAAATACCTAACAAAATCCAAGCTCAGATGTCTACATAACTATGATCTGGAAGGAGAGGAATCTGAAATATGGAGGTTATGTAAAGTAACAAGTAAGCTAATCCAGGAGGGATGTATTTGATCCCAGGTAATGGGAAACAAATCAGTCTATGGACCAACAGTATAATGGGACCGGTGCCCCTAGAAAAGAGGGTAGGAATTTCAAGATTGATGACTTGGATATAAGAAAAAGGGAAAATGAATCTATACGGTCTATTAGAATGGGATAAAGAAGGAAAATGGATTAAATGGAGAACAATGTAGGTTCAAGAGCCATTGGGAAACACCTTCGATCTCCTATTAAAATCATTGCAAGGAGTAGCCCGACAAACACCAAACATAAGGATAGCAGGGGATGGGGTAATCGAGGAGTGTACACAGTAAAGGAAGGATATGCTAAGCTACAACTAACACAACCACGCCGCCATTTTTCAAGAATATGGGAAAAGATATGTTATCTAGATGGGCTCCCAAAGGTAAATACATTTTGTTGGTTGTTAGTACATGAGAAAGTCCTCATAGCAGAAATTCTTCAGAAGAGACAAATTCATGGTCCAACTCAATGCATTTTATGCAATGAAAATGAAGAAACATAAAAGCATATATTTCCCAATTACACAGTCACCAACTAGGTTTTGTTTCACATGATAAAGGATTTACAACCAACAATCAACCTTCCGGATAATTAGAGTGATCTCTTTTTGACCTGGAAAGATTGGTACCAATGAACGTTGATAAATAAACCCAAGTTAGCAAGAATTTGGGAAGCAATGCCAAAATATGTATATTGGAAATTATGGACCTCCAGGAATAGGAAAATATTTGAATCAAAGAACACTACCCCCAAAAAAATTGCTATCCAAGCTATGAATTTACTTAGTGAGGCAATTACAACTCAAGGTAATTCATATTTTTATAAAAAAACCTTTGACAGAAAAAGAAAAATGTTGGCTCACAAACGCTTTTTCCAAAAAATGAACAACAGCATAAATATATAGTGAACGTTCCTATAGTAATTCCTTTTTGGAAATTGGATATGAACATTGAAGATTTTTAAAAATGGCTCTCCAGAGTCAATTGTCATGTTCTTTTTTCGATGGATCTTCTAAAGGTAATCCTGGGGCGGCAAGTGCAGGGGGGATCATTCTCGATCCCGGTGGAAATACATCTTTAACCTATGAATGGGGTCTCATACGAGCAATAAACAACCAAGTAGAGCATCGTGCTTTAAACCTCATAATAGATTTTAGTGTCTCACTAGGAATTCAAAAGATCATAATTCTTGGGGACTCCCTCATGGTGATCACTCAAACAAGGAAAAAAGATGAATTAGTTGACAGTTTTTTTGGGTGGATTCACCAGCGTATTCTAGACTCCCTACAACACAGTCTTGAAGCCAAGCTAATGCACATAGCATGTGAGATCAACATGCAAGTTGGTAACTTAGCAAATAATGCTTCTAAACTAAATCAAGGCACATTGAATCAAGTTGATGGATAAAACACAATACATTGGCTACCATAAGTTGATGGCCATTGAACTCCACTAATCTATTGTCAGTTTTCACATTTAATGGAGTGTTTAAATTACCACAACCATTGTTTCAAATCCCAATTCACTCCCATGGGCGATCACGTGAAGGCATGTAGTGAAGGCCCTTCAAGAAGCTTCATCGTGGATAAACAAGGCAGTGAGCTCTTCATTCACTTCATTTTGTTCGCAGAGGAATTAGATGGAGCATAGGGTAGAACTATAATGGTGACTGTATCCTATGATGAAATTGCCATCCCCTTGGATTTTGGGGAGAGGCTATCAATGTTAATGTTGCATGGGAGACTGAAATACATTTGGTATGTAATTGGAATCTAAACTAAGAAGGTAGACAGACAGGACACAAAGCTTGTTTTGGAGAGATTGCAGTTAGTGGGATGCTGGTAGAGATTAGAAGCAACCCTCAGCATGAAGACTGAGTGCGATACAAGGATTGCAGAGCTCAACGTGAACATAGGGGATGTGCAAGCAAATATCAGGGACATTAAGAGAAATATGCCTTAGATGAGTTCTCAAATTACGAAGATTTTGGATACTGTGAGGAAGCTCACTTCTCATACTTCATGTCTAGATACACATTTATGTGATGTTGAAGAACACCTTCGTGTATATGGGCATCAAGTTGATACCATGATGGTCACTTTGGAATGACACAATGATATGATGATGGTACATCAATCAAGGGCTACCCAACAAATTGGAAGTCGAAGAAACAATGAAGACACAGTTCTGCAGCCACCCCACGTCATAGTGGATGTTTCAAGCTCAAGTGGTCAAACCGGTGATGAAGCTATTCCATGGGTCACCAAAAATGGGTGTTTCCCTGGTTAAAATACTTTGCTATGTTATGTTTTTTTGGAAAAAATTCTTGGGCAGTATATTAAAGCTTATAGTTGCTTAGTAGATATAGACTCCTCCATGAGACAAACAGTTTATTTAGTAGTTGTAAATGGGCAGTATAATGCTCCAGGAAAACCCATTATATCTCTGTTCAAATTTTGTAATCTGCTTTGTTGATTTTTGTCAGTTGTTTATAATATCAAAATATCCATTCCAGTTATAAAAAAAATTACAGGACACTTTGGCATATATGGTATTTGCAGCACCAATTCATTGTTTTGTGTCGTCAGCACCAATGTGTTAACAAGGATAGTAAACATCAATGCTATAATACATATTACATGCATCGGGATGTTATATAAATGGAAGGCACTGGTATATAACATTTAAATTGTATGCATCGATGCACTTATTATTACAATCCACCAGTGCATTTTGTTGATTTATATGCAAGGATTAAAAAACTCTTTTATAACATCCCGTCACCTAGTTTTTAGTTACAATCACATCCCTTACAACCTCAACCAAACCCTCTATTACCATGGTGGAGGTTTTTTTATACTTTTTCCCAACCTTGCAAACTAAAAACCTTTGCAAAAATTTTCACTAGAAGGTGTTTTACTTGTAGTGGAGGGAGGTGGTTAAATGTCACCCAAGTCACCGGAAACCTCTTAAAAAATAAAGGAAATAGCTTTGAAGAAAAGGGTAAGACAATTCTCCCCTCAAACACGCTACAACAAATATCTAGAGAAATACAAAACTATTTAAAAATAATGGTAGACCACTAGATTAGTATGGACCTACAAAATAAACTACCTACATAGTGCATCAAAGGGAAACTAATGTGTTTCCCATCAAAGAAACAGTGTGTTAGTGTTGTGACCATAAGGGACAAGCACCTAACCTTTTTTGCAACGAAATAATGTAACTTACCTAGCCCCCAAAAACATGGAACTCATTGGGATTAGAGATGTCCACACTAACATATCTCCACAAATTGGAACCAACCCTAAAGTCCTATTTGGTATGATCCCATCAATGGATAATTGCATCAATAAGCATGTGTTCCCCTTGAGAAAGTTAGATTCCTTATAAAACTTGAGGAGGCTAACATCCCTCAAAAGGGGATGGATGAGAGCCATATAGATCCCTCTCGCTCTCTCCAGCCTCCCATTCACTTATGAAGGTATACGTCACAACTTCTTGTTGTTACTTGATTCACATACAAATTCATTAGACTCATATATGTATAAAATAAGCAATCTATCCTAAGTTATTATTTGTAATATTCATTAAATATTGAACTTTTTTTTGCAAAAACAATGCGTAAAACTCATCAGTGCACCTTTTTTACAGCAATGCACTATTCCTGATGCATTATAATATCTGTGTGCATCAATGCTTTTACTTAAAATTACACACAACATGAAATTTTATGTAAGTGTGCACCTCGTCCAAGCATATGCACATTAATGAGTGCATTGAAAAGTGTGGGAAAATATGCAAACTAGGTGCCAAACTTCTGCCAAGTGGCTATAGAATTTCTAGGAGGTGGGGTCATTTACTTTTGCTCCACACACTCATGTTCCATTTAGCTTCCATTTACCATATTTGAAAGAAAAAGGAGTCAGGCTTCATAATTTAGTCGAATCAATGTTAGAAATAAAATGTGTAGTCTAAATGTTAGACAATTTGGACTTTTTCAGTTATTATCCATGGAATCCAGCTATATAATCTTTGGTCAAATTGCAATTTTCCATTAATGAAATTGCATTTATGAATGCATAAATGGATTCATCGCCCTCAAATACATCTATTTCACCTGAATTGTGCAATCTCAACAAATGATATATGCAATTTTAACAATTCTTCTAAATTTTTAATTAGATTTCAAGTAAATATGATTGAAAAAATGTAGCTAAAAAAAATCAAAATTATTTATTTAACATTTAAACTACTTCATCAAATATATATGTTATTCGGGTTTTGCCACTCCTAACTCATATTTATTATTACAATTATTACAAATTTCTATTTATAAAGTAGTTATCTATTACAACACTAATTATGGTAAAAAAGATTAAGACCTTAATTATGAGTTGATTTGGCCAAATGTTAAAGGCCCTAAGGCTTGAAGAAATTGTTAGAAAAATATTAATCCTTGAAGTCAATAGTCGTAGAGCCTCTCACACCAATTGTGGGAAGCATTGGGGGTCAATGGGTGCAAAGTCTAATGAAAACACTCATCTCAACCAGCCAATGAAGAAACTTATCAATACTCTTATTCGTTGTGAGGGTGGGGGCAGAGTTGAAAGGATTATAGGGTACACACAAATGTTCAGCAAATTTCATGGACTAAATTGCACTAAACGTGTTTTAAAGCATAGGACAAGGGGACAACGTAAATGTTTTGAAGAGCCTAAGTCAAGTCATTATATTAAAGTATAATATCTCTTTCCCTCGAAATCTCAAGGACGATTTAAAAATCAAGTCAAGCAAACTTTTAACGTAAATGTACACTCGTAAATATTGCCATCCATTATTGGTAATGATGGCGAAGATCACCCACTCATATATCTATTAGAGGGGATTTTTTTTAGATCTTCCAAATTATGTTCAAACATTATTAAAATTCAAAGGGATTATATATATTAAAATAATCAAAGGGATTATATATATTAAAATAATTTGTTGGGTACATCCTTAGTTTGAGAATTAGAGGAGATTTTCTTTAGATCTTCCAAATTGTGTTCAAACATTATTAAAATTCAAAGGGATTATATATATTAAAATAATTTGTTGGGTACATCCTTAGTTTGAGAATTTAAGGAAGGTACTTAAAATAAATTGAATTATATGAAATTTTGAGTTTTTATTTACAATTTTATGATGATTATGATATTTAATAAACATTTCACAAAAATTATTATATTACGATGTGGGGTTTGAATTTAAGTTAGAAGGATTATAATTTTTCTCACATCCCTTAAACTAGGTCTACTTAACAAAGAAATTAGAAATATGTCAATGTTATTAATTTAATTGAAATCATTAATATTAATAATGGTTAGTTATTTCAACAAAGGAATTAGAAATATGTCAATGTTATTAATTTAATTGAAATCATCAATATTAATAATGGTTAGTTATTTCAGGCATTATTAATTTTGGATTCATGTATAGTTGAAAGGTGGGATTAAAGTGGTATGAAATATGTATTCTACAATTAATAATGAATGATTTTATTTTAAAATCTTAATTCAACGTCATATATTTATGTGTTAATATTGATGTAATTTTAGATTCAAATTAAATGGAAATGTTGAACACATCTTAAATGCGAAGAAGAAATACTTGAATTTTCTATAATCAAATGAAAATAATATTATACGAGTTTATGATAAAGTCTTACATTGAAGTATTTCCTTCAAAAAATATAAATTATGTATCATATTCGGTTACTCAACATAGTCAGAGACCACAATAGAGCAAACAAGATCAAAGAAAAAAAATTGCAAGATTTCAAAAAAGTTTTGATATTAAGAAAAATAAAAGGAAATTTATCCTCTGAAATTTTAAAATGCCACATTACTCGCATAGGTTAAAAAATTAAAACAAGGGAAAAATAGAAATGAAGATACAAATTGTCAACAAAGATACATTAATCAATGTAATTAAATAGGGAATATTTTCAAAAATCAAAGAACAAAGTATGGATACAAAAGGATCAACAAATTAAATCAAAGATGAAAGTCCACGTGTCGTTATGAATGAAATATCAATTATCTACAAAATGACATAAGTAATGATGAAGTTATAAATTTCAAGTGAATTAGAAGAATACTAAACCCGAAATAAAAATAATAATTAAGATACAATAAGATCAAAACCCCGTGGAGGCCTTACAACCTATGCTTTAATTTCTCCATAAGTTGTATCCCAATTCATTGGGCACCCCATCCTCCTAAGGAAGCTTATCTCAAGATCTTAAGCTTGTGGTAGGCAAGGGTCGTGGGCATCAAGGACGCAAAGGAAAGGGATGAAATCCACATCCCAGGGTTATTTAGAAAGCAACGAAGTCAAAGATAATCTATTGGTAGCAAACACCAACTAATATTCAACATGAAATCTCTCAGGCTAGAGATTGGGTAAAAGCGTAGCAAGGTTTTATACAAAATGGGGAGATTGCAGATTAGATGCTCTGGTAGGTCCTTGATGAGGGCTCCTCTCATTCTAGAGAAACTAAGTACGACAACATGGTGGCCATGTATATGCAAGTGAAGACGCTCTTAGGTAGAGTCCTCGCAGATATCAAGGAGGAGCGCAATGAGTTATTACTGCACCTAGATGAAACACGAGACCATATCCAAAAGTTGGATGCAAAGCTCAACATTCTTGTCAAAGCTACCACCAACCTCACTTTTACTGCAAAAGACCATGAGCATGTCCAGAGACAAGAGGTGTCCATGATCTCCATCTCTGATAATGATACAACCATTTAGCTTAGTCTCTGTTGCAGTATCTTTTTGAATTCCATTTTTTTCTTTTAGTTTTTAGTTTTCATCTAACTATGTTTAAATATCAATAGTTTGATCTTCTGGTAACAACCAATAAGACTATTAATGTTGTGAATATATATGAGATATTATATAAAAAAAGAGGGGTTCTTTACAGGAATTTCTTTTTGCACGTGAGAGAGTAGGCTGCAAGCTTCTTTAGGTTGCGTGCATAATCCAAGCAGCAGTTTCTTCCCTCGAGGTTAAGATGATTCACGACCTGGATGCAGAGCACTGAAGTCTTGGCTTTCTCGACCCTCTTGGTCACTGGCCACAGGCCCTCTTGGCTGCTCTTCTCCCGAGCGCAAGGTCTGAGCAGAGCACTCATGCCTTGAAGGGATCCCTCCTGGATCTCCTTCTCTCTTTGCCTTCCCAATTTTTCGTTGTCCCTCATCCAGGGCGTGCCCCCTCTGCCTCCAATGGCTTCAGGAGCAGTTATCCCTCCCTCCAACCTGACTAACTTCTTGAATCTTTTAGCTACTTAGGGCAAGAAGCCTCTTTCCTCTTCTCAGCAAAAGTTTGTGAAGAAGCTCAACAAGATCCCGACTGTAGCTTTACCGATTGATCTACCTTGCAGGACAGCCCTCAACCTATCGGATCATGGATTGATCAGCCATTTCGCATGCCTATGGCCCTCTCCGAAATCTACCAAACACTAGGTACAAAATAATTGGAGACCCCTAATCACGGAAGACGTTAAATCCTTTTTTTGGGTAAAGGATACTTCGCATTAGTGTTCGAAAGCAAACAGGATCACGAGCTCATCTTCAAAAATGGACCTTACTTTATGGGACCTCAGGGACTCTACATGAACAAATGGACTCCGAACTTCGATCCAACCCTTGACATCCCCTCTGCTGTCCCCGTCTGGGTGAGACTCCCTCATCTACCCCTTCACTGTTGGAATTTTGAATCTCTAGAAGCTATCGGAAATGCCCTGGGTAAATACATCGACAGAGCTAATCAGAAAGATCAATCTGCATGCGCGAGAATCTGCATTGAAGTAGACTTGGAACACGGACTCCCGGAAGCAATAAACCTTACCGTGGCAGATTGGTCCCATATTCAAGAACTTGACTACGAACAAATCCCCTTTAAATGCAGATTTTGCCACGAATACAGTCACTTTGCTCGATCATGCAAAAAGAAGCATGCGGATCCAGAATCAGAAGGGAAGAAAGAACAATGGATGGCCATCCATAAAAATATCAAATCGGGAACGAAACCCCACTCAAAAAGTCTAAATACCAAGAAAGTAGATCATCAACACCAAGATCTAATGGCCTCGAATAATAGGAATAGTGTCAAAGAACTAGAAATATCTGAGGTCCAAGAAATCCTCGAGATCGAAGAAGAAGGATAAATACGCGAACAACAAGACTCTCAAGCCAATCCTCTCGCCCTTGAAGATATGAATACTCCCTTGCCTTAGAACACTCCTAGCCCCACCATATCTATCTTGATCAAAGATGCTCCCTCCTATGCTGAAATTACTAAATTTAGACCTCCCAACTCCCCCTCTTCCTCGGAAGAACCCATTGATAAATCTTCCAAAAATCCAGGTTAGAAATCAACCAAAGATATGAGGGAAGAAGAAGTTGAGCTTGAGAAATTCCAAGGATCCCAAGCCACTATAGATATGGTCTTTAGGAGAAATACTAGAGCCAGAATAGCAGGAAAGAAACCTAGAGACCTAGAAGGAGGAACCCCCTCCTCCATCTACAATCCTAAATGATGAAGCTGGTCTCTTGGAACTGCAGAGGTCTAGGAATCCCTAGCAAGATTGAAGCATTAAAAGATCATCAAAGAATTGATATGCCAGATCTCCTATTACTCCAAGAGACCAAACTCGATGATAGTGTTGTCTTAGCTATCGAAAAAGAAAAATGGAAGAAAAGCATCAGTTATGCAGTTAGCGCTAGAGGAGCTTGTGGCGGCTTGGCAACCTTATGGTCCTTCGAAAAATTCCATCTCCACAAATCCTTCGCTACGCAACATTGGATTTACACGGATCTCACTCGTATTCAAAGCAACAAGCAATTCACTCTCTTCAACATGTACGTACCCAATCTTTACTCTAAGAAAAAAGACTGTTGGAATTTACTTGAAGACTTTTCGTAGGCATATGCTCCTCAGAATATCTTTATTGTCGGTGATATGAACATTACCCTTTCCAATTCTAGAAAAAAGGCTGGTATCATTGGAAAATATTGCTTCAAAACTCAGGTTGAAGCCCTTATCCAAACTTGGGATCTCATCGACATCAAACCCAAAAGAGGGAAATATACATGGTCCAACAAGCGAATTGGCAAAGGAAATATTATGGCCAGATTGGACAGGTTCCTCGTCCATAGCAGCCTTTTGTCGAATAACCAAACCATCTCCTCTAGCATTCTGGCCAATCTAGCCTCCGATCATAAACCCATCCAACTCCACTTTCATGACAATGAGGATCTTGGTCCAATCCCCTTCAGGTTCAGCCCCCAATGGCTTGACCATGGAAGTTTTTGGAGCACTCTGGAAAACACGTGGAGAACCCCCATCTCAGGATCCCCCTGTTATGTTTGGGAACATAAACTAAATAATACCAAAAACGCACTCAAGACTTCGGCCAAATCCATTTTCCTAGCCCCCGCAAATCCCAGAAAAATTATTGTGGGCACTCTTGAAGATATTCAATTCGATATGGAAGATTATCCCATTGAAGCTACCAAACTGCATGAAGAAGTCAAACGCCAAACCAACGCCTATCATGCATTTCGATCTGAAGAGGAGTATTGGAGGCTGAAGTCACAGAGCACCTAACTAAAAGTTGGTGACAAAAATACCGCTTACTTTCATAAGCAATTCAAATTCAGGCAATCCTTCAATTATATCACTGAGATCAAACTTGAGAACAACATGACTGTCAAAGGGAACACGAACATAAAAAATGCAACTCATACTCATTTCTCCAAGCTATTCATGGAAGATGACAATGCTGGTGGAGAGGATGAACTTATTCTCCTGGAGCACATCCCCAAGAGCATTACGCCAGAGGATAATTTCAACATTCACAAACCGTTTACAGAGCAGGAAGTGCTCAACGCAATCCATTCCTTTGAATTTGACAAAGCACTAAGCCCTGACGGTTACTCGATTCATTTTTACAAAGCTTGTTGGAAGTATATCAAAAAATATTTCATGAGAATGATAAGGAACTTTCACTCAAAGGCAAAAATCGGTGGCTGCACAAACTCAACTTTCCTGTCTCTCATCCCAAAAGAAACTAATCCCAGCTCCTTCAACAGATTCAGATCGATTTCTTTATGTAATTCCTCCTACAAAATCATCTCCAAGATGTTAGCAACTCGAATGAAGCCTTTACTCAACAATATTATTTCTGACAACCAAGGTGGCTTCCTGGAAGGAAGGCAAATACTTGACAATGTCATTCTTGTGCAAGAAGCAATCCATTCCAGCAAATCCCGAAAGCAAAAAGGTATGTTAATCAAGCTTGATATGGCCAATGCATTTGATCACGTCAAGCATTCTTTCCTTTTTAAAATTTTGAAATGCTTTGGATTTGAGGACACATTCATCAGCTGGATCTTAGCATGCATATGCAAGCCCTGGATCGCACCCCTAATTACTGGACGCGCAACTGATTTCTTCCAAGCCACACATGGCATTAGACAAGGCTGCCCCTTATCCCCCTTCCTGTACATTATCCTTGCAGACTCACTTAGTCGAAAGATGAATCATGAAATGACTTCAGGATCCCTACCTGGATTACACTTAACCCCTGACTACCACCCCCTCAATCATACCCTCTTCGCTGACGATTCTCTGTTATTGGGTGGTTCCTCCTCCATCATAGCTCAGAAATTCAAGCGCAATCTAAATTGGTACTACAATGCATCCGGAGGCAAGATCAACTTGCATGAAAGTGTTGTCTACTGCTAGAACCTAAACAACAATGTTGTAGCCAAAATCAACAGAATTCTCGGCATCAAAGTCCACAACCATTGGGATGAATTCATTTATCTCGGCCTCCCAATCACATAAGGTCTCTCAAAAACTGGAAATTGGGAAGATACGATAAACAAAATAAAAAATAGAATTAGAAGATTGGGAGGGCATTGGATCAGCCAGGCTGGAAAATTAATCCTTATAAACTTCGTCCTCTTCGCGCTACCTATCTATCAATTCTCCATCCTCCTAGCTCCAAAAGAAGTTTCAGATCTGATAAGTAAGCTTTTGAGAGACTTTCCTTGGTCTGGAGGAAAAAAACAATGAAAACATAATACACTTAGTGAAGTGGGAGACCATAAAGCAACCAAAATCCTCAGAACCCCTTCAAATTCGTGATCCATTCCAAGCAAACTTGGCACTAGGCATAAAGCTTCTCTGGAAACTCCTACACAATAAACGACATCAAGTTAGTTAAGTTCTCAGAAAGAAATATTTACAGGGTAACAGGTTAAGGTGTCTCAACCAAAAGCCAACATCCAAAGGCTCCAGCATATGGACATTATGCAAGGCAGCATGGGAGTTCTTTTCAAAAGGCCTTTACTGGTTACCTGGTAATGGAAGAAAATAGACATCTTCATGGATAGGATCATGAACAACGAAACACTACAAAGCACACATGAATTATGCAATATTTCTGCTTGGCTCAATCAAAATGGGACCACTACTTTGAAAGATTGCAGTGCTTGGGACATGCATGGAAACTGGCAAAGCTGGAAAAATACAGTCAGCCATCCACATCTTGAGTCTGCTAAAAACACTCTCATCTAAAACTTGAAAGGTTGCGCTCCCATACACTTGCTGGCCAAAGACGAACAGGGTTGGGGCCCCACTAGTTCCTACACCTCTATTCTCAGATACAAAGCTCTACAAACTCATGATGATGAAAGAAAAGATATATGGAAATTAGTATGGGATCCTTTTGGACTCCCCAAAATCAATTTCTTTACCTGGACTTTAATTCATTGCAAATTGCTCACCGGAGACAATCTCATCAAGAGAGGATTCCACTGGCCTTTTTGGTGTCCTTTTTGCATAAGCAACTACGAAACACTTAACCATATATTTATAGATTGTCAATATACCAAACTATTATGGAATCATATGATCCTTGATCTCAATATTATCATGCCTTCCTTCACCTCCATCACCTAGCTCTTTAAGGATTGGAAATCCTTGTATCCTTCTTCCCTTTCCAGAAATAAAACCTGGCATCATATTTGGATATCCATTCCCAAGTACATATGCTGGAAAATCTGGATCGTAAGAAACAATGTCATCTTTCAGGAAAAGCAATACACTCCAATGCAAATCGCAAGCAAAGCCAAAGGCCTACTGATTGAATCTCTCAACACCTCCAATTACAAGCCAGATGCAACCCTCAGCATGAATGAAATGAATTGGATTGGAGTCACCCTCCCTAGTCCAAGCAAAATCCTCCAACCGCGACACCCTCCAGCATGGCAAATCAGACTAACTAACTCTGAATTTCAAGTATGGAGAAATAACCAAGCAATGGACAACCTGCAATTCGACGGTGCCTCCAAGAGAAATCTCGGTGCAGCAAGAGCTGGAGGAGTCTTGTGGCTAAGTGGAGGAACAATGAGACTAAAGTACAGATGGAGTTTAGGCATATGCTCAAATAATACAGCGGAAGCATTAGCCTTGTTGAAAGGCTGCCAGATCACCAAAGAGCACAAGATCGACAATTTACAAGTGTTTGGAGACTCTATGATAATTATCAGAGCCATCAATTCAAATAACAACCTCAACAACCTTACTCTAAATCGAATCATTCAACGAATACAATGTATTGCGAGTACATTTGCACAGTTCAGGGCCTTCCACATCTTAAGAAAATTAAACAATGAAGTGGATAAAGAAGCAAAAGATGGCACCAGTCTTAGCCAAGGGATTCTTAGATTTTCCAGCAATGACAGTGAATCTCACCAAATACAATGATTCTGATTCTTAATACATATAACAGGGCACTCAGTTTTCAAAATAGGCAAGCCTGTCTCTGTTCTCATAGCCCCCAGCACATGAAATTCAGAAATTGATTGAATTTTAATCCTCCTTCAACAATTGAATGCCAATGATCAATACAGAGCCACGGTTTCCTGACCTGTGCCTCATATCTGGCAACACTCAGAGAGACAATGATCACATGGTTGGTGAAAGAAGCAAGAATATTTCGATGCAAATGGTAATTGTGAGAACACAGTTAATTGGTTATGCAAGAATCAAACGAAGCAAGAACCAAAAAGCAGAATACATTGTTTATGCATCAAATCGATGGAAGGTCAATTGCAAACAATTTTTTTTATTGATTATGGATTACAAAAAATGCAGCAGAAAATTCAGTGCATATGATGTTGAACAATGAATGAAGGTCCAATCCTTGAAGTGAAGGAATCAAGTTCAAAACAAAGATATTGAATTCCCACGTAGATCATTTGACAACATATAGTAAGGATTTGAGCCACCATACAACCGCTCCATGGAATGTAAAAACGAAGCAAATATCATATAAGTGCAAATGATCAATGAGAAATTGCACTGGTTGTAGAACAACAGCACCGGTTAAAGATCAAATTCAAATGAATACATTGGGTATAGTTCAAATTACAGAAAACAATGGTTATAGCATCAATCAATGGAGATCAACAACCTGGCTTGTAGAAGTCAATTTCTATTTGAGAAAATATCAGTTTATAGAGCAAATGTTGATGACTCCTCTGAACATTGTAATTAGGCGGATTTGACCTTAGCCATGGCTCAACCATTTTTTTTATTTCTTAATATCAATTATCCGTTTCAGTTAAAAAAAAACAGCCAATAAGACTAATGTTTAATAATGAAAATATATTATTTTGTTGTTGGTTTAGTTTCCCTTATAACAACAAAGAACTACTTCTATATACATCTTCCCCATATATATATATATATATAATTATTTCTTAACTTTTATTTTTTCAATATTATATTATTCAATTCTTTTTAATATCTTTATTAATTCTTTTACCTTTATTAAATTTAACTTAATTTTCTTATAGCTAATTTCATGAAAATAAAATTATATATATATCTATATAAACTTTATTTATAATATAAAAGTTACATTCTTCAAAAATTAAAAAACTAATTTCAAAAACCAGATTCATACTCATACTGAGAAACTGTTCATTAAAAACATCAAAAGCATTACAAAAACTTTAACTTTTAAGCTTATAGTTCATGGATAAACTTCTTGTCTATTAGCAAGACGATATAGGATATACAATCAGCTGTATACTTTGATAATATAAAAAACGTGAAGAAGATAAAAAACTGTCTTTGAAAATCTTTCTATAAGATAATCAAATCTTCCTTGAGTACTTTGTATTGCTGCTTGAAAGTTTAGTCAAGTTCTATTATGGATTTTGATTTAATTCTCTTTTATTTTAATATCTTTTAATAACATAATTGTATTTAAATTTCATAATGATGATTAAAATATTCATTTAAAATATTAAAACATGTTTAACTCTTACAAAATACAATTATTTAAACACTATTTTCTTATCCTCTTTTTATCACTAATAACTCTACTCTAAACAACATTTATTAATTCATTTCATTTATCCTTATTCATGACCTAAATCTTATATCTTTTATATTTATACAAGGATGACTATCAAATTTAACTAACTTGACATCATTTTCTCCACGAATCTATTGCATATAAGTTTTTTAAAAGGTAGGGCAACCTTCATTATATTTATACAAGGATGACTATCAAATTTAACTAACTTTACATCATTTTCTCCACAAATCTATTACATATAATTTTTTTAAAGGTAAAGGCACCTTTCTTTGTATTTCTTAAAGCCTTTATGCGAAGGGAAAAGTGAGAAGGAGGTGGAATTTAATATTTATATAATCGTAATTTATTCTTTCCACAAAATCTACTACATTTATAACGATTGCATTTTATCCACAACCTACAATTTTTTATATTTTTGGAATGGCATCATCATAAGAATTAAAAATAATAATATTAAATTCCACCAACTTATTAAATTCCACCTACTTCTCACTTTTCCCCTACCATGAAGGCTTTAAAAAATACAAGGAAGGTTCCTTTTTTTCCTTTAAAAAGCGAAAACAAAATACTCGTCTTTCATTTCCGACTACTTTTCAACAATGACTTTGAAAAAAAAAAACAAGTCTTAGGAGTAATGTGAATGTATGGCTACAAACCCCGGGTTAACATTGAAACCGAGCCAATAAGTAAATTTTGTTTTATATAACAAAGTATGGTTAAGCTTATGTTCAATCATACAAGGATGGTTAATTTAAATGGGGTTTATGTCATAGTGAAATTGTATTAAAATAATGATTTTTATTAATTTTTGTATAATTGAAGTGAATTTAACTTTTTTTTAAATCATAAATTTAAATATATTTTATAAATTAGGTTTATTTATGTAAGTTAAATATTATATTAAATATAAAAGTTATAAATTCAAATCAATAAGATAGGATATATACATTTTTATAAATTTCAATAATTATATTGATGCACATTCTTATTTTATAAACAATGCTATTTGACTTTACTAAGCTTAAAAATAAATTATTATTATTTATAAAAAGAATATTATCTTTAAAAAAAAATCTGATATATCCATAACTTTACATTTATTTATTATTAATATAATACAATATATATTTACTCTTTCAAAAAATTAAAAATATATATTTTATTTTAATATATAATATCTTGCAAATTTCTTATATATATTTTTCTCTTCAAAATATAAGTGGTCCTTATTTACAAAACTACAATCACATATTATTATTCCTTCTCAACTTCGTCATTACAATTTTATTATACACTTTGTAATAAAAAACATGGAATTTTAAACAAAAATGTATATTTTAATACTTACATACATTATATATTTCATAGTTTTTAAATATTATTTACATTTCATGTGACAAGTGATAGATTCTAGGGAAGGGGGGACAATCGCCTATGTCCTCCTCGTCATTCAAACATTTTGGGTTTGAAAGCATTTTCAAGGTTGTTTCATAACTTTCATCTTGAAGGGGTTTCATGATATCAAATCCAATTATGCATTTAGAATGTTGTGCTTTGAAAGGGTGAGGCATTTGTGTTGGTATTTGTACTTTAGAACTAGTGAATGGGAAGGAAGGTAAATAAAAATGGCAAACTTTTGTGGAGATCAAGAGCATTGAATTATTTATAAAAAATTATATTTACATGTGGGTTGTAATGAAGAAGCTCGTGATCAGGGTTGGAATTTGACAAGCAAAATACTTGTCATGGATTATTTTGTCCTTCAAATAGTGTCTATATTTTACACTAACTATCAAAAAAATGAAGAAACTAATAAAAAGTTTGTTTATAATGTCGAAACCATAAAAAACGACAAGTGGAATTTTTCCCAAATTTCCTATCGTGCTCGTGATTGTTCTTTTTTTTTATGTTAGAAAATGGGAAGGAGGGAGGAAAGATGAGGAAAGAGGACTGTGTTGGAAGTCCAAGCAATGCAAAGGCAATTCAATGGCATAAATTTTTAGTTAAAATCAATTAAAAATCCATGGAGCAAATTGAAATAAGCCTAAAAACAACATTAAAAGTGAAGAAATAACAAATAGATTGGAAATGTTGTAGGTAAGGATTAAAAAAATAGAAGTCGAAGAAATATGGCTATTGGGGAAATTTGGTTAGATGCCCCTCATTTCCTCTCTATTGGCTCTTTTTGAATGAACAACTTGATGGAAAAAGAGGAAGATACAATACAACAGATGTCGGCCTAAGCAAAAAAATTGTGTTTAAATGTCTTGCCATTCAAGGTTGGTAACAATATGGAATAACATAATGGATATGATCTCTATTAATCTTTGGTTCTTGTTATGTTCTTTTGGTTTGGTCAATAGATTGGATTAAGATAGCTTAAAATCTAAAACATAGAGCAGACAACGATGTTGGAATTTTGAGGAATCATCTATTTTTTTTTACTGTACTAACTCTTTTATATTTTGTATTATTTGACTAAAGAATCAGATATATCTATATATATATATATATATATATATAGAGAGAGAGAGAGAGAGAGAGAGAGAGAGAGAGAGAGCCTTATATTTAATTATCTAATCAATAATGTAATTAATTATATATATAAAAAAAAGAATCTCTTATCGTCAAATCCTGTTAGCACGGTTGGTTTCGATGGGCCTTGTTATGCATGGTGACTTGGGTTCGAACCCCAAGGTAGTTGGGAGTAGACACTTAAAATCTAACCATGCTAAGGTATGGTGTGGCCCGGGTTGGGTATGATCCTCGGGCAATTTTGACGACTTAGATGCCCCTGGATCATGGTTTATTAAACCACATGCTAGTCTCGCAAGTCACAGACAAACTAGCAAACAAAAAAAATCCCTTGTATATTCAATATTGTTTAGTTATATTATAAACTTTGTAAAGACAATAACAAACATACAAATTTTAGCAAAAACATATATCTTCATAATTGCATGCATTGTGTATCTCACTATTTATTCAATATTTCTCACATTTGATCAGTTAAAAATATTTTTTCAAACATACACACACACATTAAATTGTCAATTCAATATTTTGTTTGCACTTAATTAATTAAGGATCATTTTCATTTCTATTTTAGTGGCAATATAATTATTTATGTTATTATTCCATTTATATTTATGAAACTTACGCAATGAATTGGGTTTTTGTCATAATTGTGCATGTTTAATAATATTTTGGGTGCGACTTGAGTGGGCTTAGCGGTTAAAAGCATATGTTGCAATCCAAAAGTCATATGTCTGAATTTAGAGTGTGGTAGGGTTTATGTACATCTATATAAACTTTAGTGAAATCATTGTGTAGAGGGGGTCCCTTTCCCAAAAACAAGGGATCTCATCCATCAATTTGGTGTTTGGCTAAATTATGACCTTGAAATTAAATTGTTATTGTTATTTTTATTATATTATCATTATATTTATTTGTCCCTTTTCTATTAAATTACATTAACCATCTTTAAGTTGGTGTAATAACACATTTGCAAACGAATGTGGGTTTTTGTAGTTTCTTAGTTGTTTGTTTAAGGTGTTTAATCCCACCTTGTATCATATTAGTGGTCTTAGAGCTTTATAAGAGCAATCCAATTATATTTGAAATAACAAAAATTTAGTACTATTGCATTGGATGTCCATGTGGGCAGGGTCTATGTATAGGAAGCATAGGAATGACCTAACTCCTTCATTGAACTTTAATCCTCACTCCTTATAACCTTCGATTACGAGTAACACCAACCCCAATGACTCTACTAACAAGTAACATATGGACTCTATCACATCAATAATTGAAGATGTAATTTAAAACATCAACACTTTAGTAAGATCCTCCATACAGTATAACCCTATATAAGACCTACTACATCTACATGCATTATAAATAACCTCTTTGGAGGTTGTAATCTTTTTCATGTGCAACTAAACATCATCATACCTTTATGTGAAGGAAAAATCAATGCAAGAGAATGGAATAAATGGTTATAGTGGTTGTAGACATAATTTACAATCGATCATTTTAGTGGTGGAGAAAAAATCACCTTCTTAGAGCTTAAACTTGCACTAGTCACACTCAGTTGGTGTAAAACACACAAGCAACAATGCAAAGACAAGGGGGAGCCTATGGACATCTTATCAATGTTCATGAAGGTGACACATGATGAATTTAACCTATAAATTTATTATGAAGAGTTGCACATTTGATGGAAACAACTACACCAATCTCGAGATCAATCTTGAGATCAACCAAATTAGGACTTTACCAATAAGTTCCATTACCTAATGGTGTTCCTTGATCTATAGGAAATTGAGATCCACAACGTCACGTATTATAATATATTGAAGCTTACATTCAGATGGAATTGGAATTCATGATTATTAACAACCTTGGTGAAACTTGTTGCTTTATCACAAAGATTGAAGAAAGAATTAGTGGAAAGCGCTTACACATGAAACTTATGAATCCATATGATGAAGTATCAATAGGTCCAACCTCTCAAAGACCATAGTTCAACCTTTAGTGACAAAGTCAACAACAACCTAATCAATCTCAAGGATATCAACAAAAATAGATCAAACATTAGAAAATTGTAAAGTGGCACAACATTTAGAAGACCTCTACACACTTGGATGAAGATTTTTATGCTTATATAGCTTTCATGACACAAATGCTAGAATCACCCAGAATGCCATAGTCAAGCTTGCTATTAATTGAATTTGAACCCAAAACACCTATTCTTGCAGTCCTCATTGCATAATGTTCCTCTTCCATTTTTAGTTGTGGGTCAAAGGCAACCATCTTCACTTCATCATTGATAATGGTATCTAAAAGAATCTAATTACAACATAGATGGTTACACAACTTTTCTTGGTCACTGTGACACACCACAACCACACACCATTACTTAGCTAAGCTAAAGAAAGTGATTGTGTGTGACATGCCATAAGTTGTAGACCTAGTGTTCAATTAATTCATTATAGGACGATGTATGTTGCAATGTAGCCACCATTAGACACTTATGACATGCTTATACCTCATCCATTCCTATGGGAGTGACATGGAACCTATTAGAATCCAATGTAGAATGTTGGCTTCACCATCTGACGACAACATACTACTAAATTCCGAAACTTCCTCCCAAACCTAGAATCACTACTTTTTCAAAGCTGGCTACAAGATCATCAACGTCACACACGCAAAATTCATGATGATGACAATTCCAACACGAATGTAGCAATAAACTACAACACATGCATTTTGATCCAAGCAACACACACTTGTATAACTATAGCCAAAGTATCCTTAGTTGTCATTAATACAAAAGAGACCATTGCTCACCTTGTGAGGATGCATGATATGAACACAACTCCTAGAGATTGTGTTAACACAATCATGCATAACAATCAACTATGACAATGTTGAAACAACTTCTGCACTATTACTCATTTAGTTGTGTTAGTTGGACACGACCACCTCTATGTCAACAATGTTAACATTGGGACTTTGTTGACACCACTAATAGCTGACATGCTATGTGACCTCGATAACAATTTAGAGTTCTATGTGAATGCTAAATCACAATTGAGAGGGACAAAATATAAGACATGTTGTGTGATCATAGTAGACAAAGTCATCAATGAACTAACACATAAATTGGTGATCAATCTTGAATGAATTAGCACATACCCTACCCAACCTATCTTTGTACACAAAAATAACAATCATTATATTGCATTATGCCTAAAGTTACCCCTCAAATTTCCTAGATACGTATCAATCATCCCTACTCATGTATAAATATTTGATCATTGGTCATTTACAAAACACATCTTGCCATCTTATGATACATTTTCTTCTCGTCTTCACAATTTATTGGTGCGACTAACTCCTTTCAATGTTTTTTCACAACACTGAAAGTGCAAGAAGTTACATCACAACTTCATAATTGCAATGTTCAATTTTATCAAATACTATTGTTGCAATTACAAGTATATATATTTGAGCAAATATTTATCTCTAATCTTTGTGCGTGTAGTGCACATCAAGGTTCATTAAGCCTTGATTGGGTATTATAATTTAATTTAATTACAACTTCCGATTTAACCATTCTGAAAATGAAAAGATCAAAGTTTTGCACAGTAATCCTAAACCTGTAATATAGCATGAATATTATTTCTTAATTTGATTCTCATAGCAGAATATAGCAAAATTTTCATGAACGACAATAACATATAGTATCATATAACAGTTTAACTTCATGATAAAAAAAATACCTCTTAAGCACAAAAAATGATATCTTATTTTTTTAGATGTCCAAGCTCCCTTCACCCTTGCTCCCTTGTCCATGCCTAGGTGGGATTACACCACCCTTCCAACTAGGAGCCTCACCGGCGTCCTAGCTCTAGGAAACCTTTCAATTTCTTGGCCCTCTGAGCTTGTGATTCCCATAACAATGATGCACCTCCATATGGTTGTGAATAAGAATATCGTATTCCTTCCAAGGGTTCATCCCACCCTTCCAACACTTCTCCCCCCGCAAAAAAAAGCATCCCCTCTCCTATATTATTTTCCCTATTTACCCCCCCCCAACCCCCAAGATCCTTACCACCACCTCTTCGTACTTTTAGATCATAAAATAATAAAATATATATTAAAATAATCATTAATTATGATTCAAGTGAAATCCTTACCTAACATTAATTAATGCAATATTACCATCTTATTTTGGAAATCATATCTAACCCTTATTGCATTAATACCCTCCCTTAATTAACAAATCTCTCTCTCTCTCTCTCTCTCTCTCTCTCTCTCTCTCTCTCTCTCTCTCTCTCTCTCTCGCACACATCAACAATCCATGCAATATATTTAAATCTTAAATACATTCAACAATTAACAACATCGTACGATATATATAACACATATACCCTACCCTGTAACACATCATTAATCCATTTGACATATATATAATACTTCAACAATCATTTAAATTTCAACACATGGTTAATAATTCAACAATTCATCAACCAAGTTATTATACTAGCATACCCATACTATTGTATTTCATCAACCAACCAATCATACTAGTGTACTCAGAAAATGCCATTTACGTGGCAAGCGTACACGTCTTAAGCGTGGGGTACTAATAATCAACATTTATTGCCCCTAATCCATAATTCTTATATGCTTGCAAACAACATAAGGAAGAACAAATTAAATTATGCATCACTCATCATTTGTAAATATTCATACAAAAGCATCAAAATTGAACTAGATAAGCATAATGAAATAGATCAAGCATATAATCATGATGGTTTATAACAATGAACAACACCATCCAATCTCATCATTGGTCCCTTCCATCTCCATAAGTACTCCAAACATCTAGTCATCACTACTTCCATTTCCTGACTCACCATCATGTGCTTGCTGCAATGTGTTGTGGCATCGGCTATATCGACCTAACCACAGATAAAACCCATAAACAAAAGTGTCGACTACCTCGACCAAGCTTCCCTAGTAGACAATCGCTATTCGTCATCACACATTTAGGGGAGCCTGCTCAACACAGTCCTCCCATGACTCAAGGTTTCGAAGGATAAATGGTGGGAAATACCTCCACCCCTTAATAGTACTAGGGTCAACACCCTACATCAACCCTACTATGCCATCATTGTTCTGAGAGTCCCATCATTGAACAACCACCTTGGGTAAGTTGTGGTTTCTGTTAAAATACACACTCACCCATGAGTCAATAAATATTGAAATTCACAATTAAATCATAAGAAAACCGATATCACATCATTATCCTCTTGATGTCCTGGACATCTTGTGCCCCTCGGCACTTTAGGAAACTGGCTATCCCACATCCTATCAACATGTGGGTTAGTTCACTACTAACATAAGGCTCATGTATAAACATATCCAACTCTTTCAAGTGATAATCTATATCTCTAAAATTACATTTTAAATAAGCATGTAAATTCTTTTGCATCAAGTATTGTATTAGTTCTATATCCAGAGTATGAACTAAACTGGCATTCACATATCGATATTCCGCATTTAATTTGCATGCTCAATTGAAATCACATATTCATCACCAATAACAAAATAAATGATAAATGGCATTTACTATCCACACATAGGAAGGTCCACATGTTCACTTAATAATAGTCTTAATCAATCTAGCTAAGTCCAACAGATAATAAGAAATGAAAATGCTAAGTTAATTCACATTAGAATTTTAAATACCAAATGTCAAATATGGGCGTTATAGTGCACGTGTGCACACACACATTATAAAGTATAATATATAAACTTATATATACTTAAACTATACACAATATTACATAGCAAATATAGTAATGAGTTTTTTTTTAACTTCATTATGGGACCCCATAACTTAAGTCCATTGAAGTATTATCTATTTTTTTTTATCACTTCTAAAATTTGTATATAACTTTATTATGCCAAGATTTACATTTTACTCCCCCACAGCAGGTGTAAGGGACATCAGAAGGCAACCTCATCTCCACGAGGCTCATCACAAGGCTTAGCACAAGCCTCAATGGCACCCTCCCTGCCACGAGGCTTTACACACAACTCAATGCAAGAACTGTAAGTTGTACAACCAACGCATAATGCAACGGTTCGGTATGAATGCAAAGGAAATTTATGAAATCGGCCTGGAGGTTTTCACATCGGGGGGAGAAGGAGGTAATGCAAGTAGTACGCAAATGGATCACATCTAGTCCGTGGAAGACCTGCTCATTATTAGCCTTTACGAGAGAAGGCATCATGCCACTATAAGGATACCTTTGTCATGGATGGGGAGGCGAATGAGTTTATTAATCGACAAACTTCGCAATGAACCTAGCCATTTGAATGAGTTTTTGCTTGTTATGCTCAACAGTATTAGCACGATGAACACACAGAGGAGAGGGACTATCATTGTGTACATAAAAATAACCATGGGAAGAGGCTCTAACAACATTCGAAAAGTTCCCATGGCTGACCCGAAACGATCGCATGAGTTGCAACGAGCTATTGAGGCGGCCTTGAGCTACTAGCAATACATCCCTAGCCATTTTAAGGATGAAATTGCAGTCGAGGATGCATAATTCAGTCTCATTTCGAGGATTCATAGTTCATGGTGGATTCAAAAAAGCTTGTTGAATGGGTCGTGGACCCTGGGGACACCAGGTCTAGATTGGCCTTATACCATCGCTCCCTACACCATTATTGGTCCATGAAATCTCTGCTAGGTGCCATGATTGTAGATCGAGATAGGGTTATTACTGACTTCAAGGAGAAGCCTGCACTTATGAAAAAAATGAGGAAGGAGGTTCATGAGCTACTGCATGCGAAATTTGATGTAATGTTTCATCGACAAGGAGTGGCCTTCCAAATCCACAACGTGGCTCCAGGAAGCTCCTTCGGTGACTGCAGAAATGGACGTCAAAACAGCCATGGTTGATAAGGTTCCTCCCGCCTGAATTTTTTTTTTCAGACTTGTTTTTGTTGTTCTAATTTTGTTTGTGGAAGACTGGCTTCAAGATGTGTAGGTTTTGCTTGAAGATGAATGGCCCTGATCAAGCGTCCTTACTTTAGTCTAAATTGTTGTTTTTAGCTAGCACTCTTATGCTCTGTAGATAGTTGTCATGTCACATACCCCAATTTTGTAAAAATTATGTAATTGTTTTATTAAATTCCTGAGACATTATGTTAAATTTAATGCTAAGTAGGAATTGATGACTCAGCAGAGTCACTAGAATTGGAATGTAAATTAGAATATTTTATTATTAATAAATAAATTATGGAGACAACAGCATGGGAGAGCTGTTAAAAGAGGTTACTGGTCAAACTGGTGGATGGAACTAGGTGGAAAGGCAAAAGACAAGTGGCAGCATCCTCAAACACTTCCTAAGTTGCAGGTGGCAACTTCCCTATATTTGGGGTCATGATTCCCCAAGAAAGTGGAATCTGAGCAGGTGGCTCATTAATGACAGTTAACCCAACAAAGACCTAGGCAATCTTTTAAATAGTACTCAATGAACTAAGCTGGGGGTTCGAATTGTTCTGGAGGGAGAATACATTCAGGTGAATGTTATTCAGGAGTCCCATTGAGGAAGAGGGAAAAATATACAGTAAGGAAGTTGTTTGAGAGGGATGCTGCAGTAACTTGGTTCCAGTATAGCTGTTTGGGCTGAGTGAATTATTTTGCTGCACCTAGTTCCAGCCAGGGAGACCAGAGCAAGCTCGGGGGTCCTGAGAAGTGCTGTCTGGGCACTCTCCAGGAGTTGGTAGGGAGGAACAGCCTCCCATTGCTGTTGTTGTCCACAGAAACAGGTTCTGCTATTGATTTACGTATGTTTATTAAATCTGAATGAATGTATGTTGTGTTTATCTTCTATTTGTCTGAAGAGTAATTAGTTTAGAAAAGATAAAAATCTCAGAGTATCAGTAGTAAGATTTGTTAAGAGTTATTGTGTTTTCTGTATCTTTAATATGAAATAATTAATTAGAAAAGTTAATATTTCAGAATAGCAGTAGTTAATTTGATAGAGTTACTGTGTTTTTCAAACATCCCTAGTAAGAAGTAATTATTACTAATCAGATATCTATGCTGCATTCAATATGATTGTAAGATACTGTTTTCAATATAACAGTAGTAACTTATTAATACATTTATAACAAAACAATTGTAGGAAACCATATTAATACTTTTAACAGTAGAAGATACAGTGCTAATATCAAGATAGTTAACATTGCAGAGAAATTGTAGCCACGGTTAGGTTATCTACACCAATGCACAAACTCTAATTAATTTTAAAACAAATCTTTACTTTTCAACCTAAATAATATGCCAAACCCTAACAGAGATTTTCATAAAGAATTTAACTTTGTTAAATAACTTAGTCATTGTTTTAAAAACAAAAGTCTTAGCAGAACCCTATTGGGCTTAGTATCAAGCTTAACAGTATAGTTTTAACTTCCACTAAACTCTCTATTATGACAGAGTCGTAGTCATAACAATAGATTGAGCAATTAAATGAAATTACGACCGTGGAGTTTTGGAACCCTATCATCCCAGTTTATCAATAAGAAATTTCCAGCAGAAAAACGATTTAGTTATTAACTTTATAACTGAAGAAACAAAAACAGAACAGTATCCAGCTCGAGGTCGAGCTTAAAACAAAATGGTAAATTCTTTCCTTAAACTCTCATTTAACCCGCAGAATCGTAATTGTATCAACAAAATCAACATCTAAACAAAATCACCACTGCCATTTCGGCTTGAACCCTATCATTTTAGAATTTACAAGTCAAATCAAAACTAGAACTTAAGACCACGATTTCACCTGTAGCCGCATTACAAATTCACAGTATCGTTGATTTAATAATTTACGTTTAATTATTACTGTACCTAGATTTAAACAAAAAGAAAACGCAGGCAATATACAAGCATGTTGTACAGGCAGAACTTCTATTAAGTTAATTTTAAAACCCTGGGTGTTAACCCATTTATCTCTTTTAAAAAGTATTGTAACGAAACATAAAACCCGAGGCCATAACCTCACCTACAGATTAGGCTCATAGCCTTTGTTCTCTTCAAAATTTACAATACAACTCTTCTGTATAAAAACCTAAGTGCCGAAAGGAGGTTAAATTAGCCACAACACCGACTGAAGCTGTAATATCCAAATACATCATAGAGTTGTTCTTTCCAAAACCAAACCCTAACCACTCTAACAACCAGCAAGGAGGAAAAGCCATGGTGAAACCAGGCTTACCAGGTAAGTGCAAAGCGCCGTGGGTTGTGTCTTTTACACCTTCCTGAGTAGCCAACACCTGCATATACGAAAACGAATCAGTTACAATTTTTATTTTTAAAAACAAACGAATTTATTTTTGTAATCAAAAAACTAATATAGAATTCCTGTAGCTTACCGGTGTTGCGATTGAAGTGCAAATACAGTAGTTAGACTGATAGCCACGAATCGAAGAAGGTTAAACACCAGCATTGGCACCGGAGAATGAGTTAACAGAAGCAAAGGGTTATCATCTGCCATGAAAAACTGTGACGAGACTAAGTAAAAAGATGCAGACGATGGAAGTCGAGACAGGGTTATTATGGATAACAAAAAGATAAACCATAGGTCATAACAACCTCACAGCTGCTAACAGCAAAACAAATGACTCCCAACGATGCAATGGGCAAGTACGAAGGTCGGGAGCAACATAGAGACTGTTAGCACACAGTGTGGCTGGAAGGTTCGGACAGGAGGGTTTGCAGAGCGGCCGAGCCCGAAGGCAGGGGGAGAAATAACAAGTTTAGGGTTTCGTCAACGCTTATATATCACCAACGCTTGGCATTGGAGCGTCCACGTAGCAGTTTAATAATGTCCTCACAGTGGGTCTACGAGCCATAGTTTCACAATGAGATTCCCATCAACTATTATCCAAAATAAAAATCATAACATGGATAATATGTCATAGTTACGACGCCATAGCTTAAACCACCATGTAATTCTTAATAAAACAATGCCTTTGTATTTTGCATAGCGAATATTCATACCTCGCCTACAAAACATTTCAATCATACATTGTCAATAATGATCAATATTTCGATGAGATTCTCATCTTTATTTATTAAATAAAAATCAAATCATGGGAAAAACCAAATTTATTGCATGGTTATCCGTGATAATAGCAACACCATAGTTCACATGTCATTCTTAGTTTTCAAACGAAACATTATGATAATGCCTTTAAATCTTGCATAAAATTTATTGAGACATGGTCTTATATTTAAAACAAACTATGCACTAAAATGGCGCTTAAAGATTTATATTAAAGTATTGATTTGTTTTTATTTACAAAAGATATGGTGAGAGTATGGATAGAAATTGTAATGACCTGTTGTCCTTAAAATTCCTTACTATCATGCCTCAACCCCAGTCTCAGGTGATGAGAATGAGAATTATAATAATTCTTTGAAGACTATACAATAATGGGATGGAGATTGATATAGTACCGGTTGTTACTAACACATTCATAATCCTCTAATAGATCTAAAACCTATGTAAATAAACCTGGACTTTGATACTCTCATGTTCAAAAAGTACCAGGGACGTATAAGTGAATTGTATGCTCGGCAGATTATGTAGATTATTATAACTATTCTGGCTAACAGTATAGCCTGGAAAGATCATAAATGAAATTGATCATAGAAATTGGAATAGTTTTTCAAGTTAAACAAATCCTAAAAATGTTAGGAGGAGACTTGTAATTTTACAGAATATCTGGTAATTGTTTGAGACAAGCAGAGTATATTTATATTGATATCTTCAAGTCTTTACAATTAAATTGTTGCATATCAAATATTCTAACTATAAACATGACTTGATGCAATAACAAGGGAGGAGTAAAAATTTAACTGATTATGAAAATTCTGTCACACTCGAAAGCTCTAGTTAAGAAATTCATGTATATCAGTAATGGACCAATACTCCATAGGACTATCTGATTCTTTTAAATTTCAAGAAAACAGTTATCATATTCTCCAGTAAATTCTAATTCTCTATCAATAAGATCTTGAGAAGGTAATAGGCAGAGTGCTACCTTCAAACACCCGTTAACCTGGTTCGCATGCTTAGACTTTTTACTGGATGATTTGGTACAGCTAAATAATTTATAATGCTTTAAAGATTAAGTGCAACGACCCGAACATTACCTGTATATCTGTAAGAGAAAGACATTTTGATGCATTAGCTCGGAAGCTAAGTAAGCCCAGTCTGCTATGACAACTCCCCCTTGTGGTTGAAGAACAGAAAAACAATCAGTAACTATAATTAAACCCATATTAAAATTTAAGTACAATAACAGATGCTTCAGACACAGTTATGTTCATTTAATCTAATCAAAACAATTAAAATGACTGCATTTAATCATATTACATGCTATTTTAAAAAGTTTTAAATTTTTCGAAATTTTTGGGTTATGACATGTCAACTTCTCAATCTAGCTTTTAGACTTTCTCTTTTAAAACTGTAGTTTTTCTAATTGCCTTGACCGATCATGAACATATTGGAACTCGATAAAACTTTGATTCAGAACTCAAGCACGACATGTTTTCCACACTGTGGAGGGTCCTCTTGAACCCAAACTGTACCAATTTGTACTCTACAATTAATTAAAGGCTTTACTTTCTTACTTACCAATTTTTTTTTCACATTTTACAACTCAATATGAGGAAAATGTGTTAAGTAAATGTAACTAATACACTTTATCAATAATCATTTTAAACCTTTTTAATTCTAAATGTATGAAATGTAAATAATAAACTTTTCCTCAATTTTTTTTTTCATTAAAAAAAATACATAACAAAAATTTGATACTTTTCAACCTTTAATAAATTTAAAATTAAAATCAACTTAAACTATTCACTAAATTCAAAATAATAAAAATAAATTTATGATATTACATTATCCATACACTAGTACATATGTCCACAAAAACCTTGTAATAAAAGATTATACATCACAAAATTGATATATTTGACTCTTATGTATATTTGACTGTTTTTTCACTCACACAACATGCTTTGCCTCAAAGAAAGAAAGTCAAACTAACAAAGCAACATATTTATATTAAGTAATATATATATATATATATATATATATATTATCTCTTCGCTTAAACCTAACACATTGTTTATGAAATGTTTTTTTCCAACTAATATTACTTACACTTTATTATCTCTTCGCTTAAACCTAACCCGCATTGTTTATGAAATGTTTTTTTTCCAACTAATATTATTTACACTTTATTATATCTTCGCTTAAACCTAACACACAATGTTTATGAAATGTTCTTTTCCAACTAATATTACCTAAGTGACACCGCAACATATAACAACTCTTAACATAATTGTAGATGTTTTTAGTTTCATTGTTCTTATGCTAAGATATTTTATTTAAAATTAAAAATTAGTTAATGTTTTATTTTGTTTAAATATTATTAAATCACTTAAATTATATTAAAATTAATTATAAATTTACTTAAATGATTCATTTCTATTTACAAATCAATTCAACACTGTCAAAAACTTCAACCACACTGAAACTATATAATCTCAACTTTGAAAATTTATGATTCCATTAAATAATTAGTTTCGTTATTTATATGGTATTGCCTTTTATGTGAAGTTATAAATTAGTTAATTAATTAGTTTCATTATTTATATGGTAATGCCTTTTATGTGAAGTTATAAATTAGTTAATGATTTGATTTTTTTTTTTTTTAAGTATTGTTGTTATGTATTTCCAGATTTGACATTTTTATTAGAGAATTTTTGCCAATCCTTTTTTAGAGGGTATTCTTACTAAGCCATTTTTTTTAGACATTTTTACTAACATTTTTATGGGACATTTTTATTGAGGTATTTTCACAAGGCATTTTTACTAAGTCACTTTTACAACCCAGGCAAAGCTTTTTTTCCCAATCTTGGTAATAATTTATTTATTTTTTATTTCTTTATTCCAATATGAATAAGTTGTCCATTTGTAGTTTGGGTGGTTGAGAGGAATAATTGTTGCCCTTCCCACCCAGATTCAATTTTTGTAAGTGACATGTTGCTCTTGTTGAGCCCCTGTTGTAATGATTGTATTTCTGGACATACCTTGATTCTCTACCTATAATAGCAGGTGTTGGCATTCTCTCGATGGAGTAGCCCTCTAACAAACTGTAAACCACCATTTGAAAAAAAATATATGAACAAGTCACTTCATTTACCAAAAACATCTCAAAAAGGGAGACCTAGCAAGGTAACCCTATATACTATTTACGAATATATATACTCTTTTAAGTAAATGTAGGGAAGAAAGAGAATCTAAACTTCAACCAGAGTTAGGGGAAATGCTCGATAATAAGTTTGCACCATTTGAAGACAAGATTCATAAACATGTGTATTGAAACTTTTAAATAAATGTAGGGAAGAAAAAGAATCTGGACTTCAAACAAAGTTAGGGGGAATGCTTGATAATAAGTTTGCATCATTTGAAGACAAGATTCAAAAACATAGAGACACAAAAATAATTGGGTTGGAGAATAAATTGGAGAAAATGGAGATGAGATGACAAGAAATAGAAAAAGCATAAAACTAAGAAAATAAACAAACAACTTGAGAAGGAGATGTTGATAATCTAGATAATCATAATATGAAGAACAAGATTAAAGAGTTAGAAGAAAAACTCAATAACAATTTGGTCCTAATTAGTTTGGATGGTAAATTAGATATCGAACCCATCAAAGAGGAAATGAATAAATTAATAGAGTTAGACCATTAGTGTAAAAAAAGATCCTTGAACCTCATAATTTTTGGTTTGAAAGAGGATAACAAAGAGGACATGCTATCACTAGTTAAGGAAAAACTACAAGAAAAATTACAAATTGAAACAACTTGTCTCATAGAAGCATAGAGGCTAGGCAAAATAATTGAGCACAAAGATATATTAATTCATGTCGAGGTAAGTTTTAATGACCACAAATATAGAATACTCAGTAAAACCCCAAGTCTAAAAGGGTTAGGAATATTTATAAAGGAATATCTCATTCCAAAATATCAACTTGAATTAAGAAAGGAAGTTCAAAAGTCAAAAGACGCTAGAAAGGAAGGAAGGAGAATGGGCAATAATCAAGATTAAAAAAACTAGTGTTATGGATAAATACAAAAAAGATAACAATAAATAGGAATTTTGGACACTCTAGATCCCATCCTAGAACCGTCATGGCTTTCCATGGAACAAAGGTCCCATGTTAAATTGGATCCCAACTGAAATTAATATTAAATTGCTTGCTGAAACTTGGGAGCATAAAGAATCTAAGGTCCCTAACATAGAAGGATTTGTATTGTGTTCTGTATGGAATAAGAGATCCTATTGCAGAGCAATTCGAGGCATAGCTTGTTACATAAAGAAAAACATGTTTCCTCATATTAGGCTTCACATGAAAGACCCTTTCAATCAGTACTAGTGGATGGAGATTTTAGACATCAATGCTAAGAAGATTTATATAGAAATTTTTTATTCCACGCATATTATTTATACTTTTATAAGAAGCACGATCTAGATAAAAATTGTCCATACAATGGCTTAGAACAAGATATTTACAACCTAAGAAATGGCAAAAATATATTCTTGTTACGAGACTCTAATATTGAAATAACAACTAACCAAGCTATTATCTTAAGCAATGATTCCAACCTTGATCCTCTACAACTAGATGAGGACCTTGTGTTAGCCAGTAGATACAAAATAAACTCTGAAGACTTGGTTGAGAATTTGTTTGGTACTGAGCTAATCAAGCTTAATAGTTCTCAAGAGATAATAATTTGCAATGGACTTATGAAATGGCTGAAATCCAACATGATGATTTGTATCCATGGGATTGGTAGAAGTTTCATAGATGATGTAATATTTGATATCCCCGTATACAACCAAATAGTAAATTCTGACATCTTAAAAGACCATGAGTTTAACCATAGGCCTTTAACTCTAACACCAAAATTTGACAGGCACATAAGCCCCATAATAGATACTTATAATAACCAAAAGCACTTGATCTTTGATAAAAATAGAACTGATCTATTTCCAAGGGATTTAAATAATGAATTAATATATTATTACATAAGGACAAGTTCAAAGACCTCTATCATAATTTTACCACAACCCTATCTACTTCCATCAACAAGTTCGCTATTGTGGTGTCATGTAGAAAGGAAAATAGAACGACCAACCCTTAGTTTGATAAAGAGTACATGCATGCTAGAAAATCCATCATGGGTGCTTCTAATGAGTCCTTAACATCTAACATATATATAGGTACGAAACCCTAATTAAAAGGAAAATAATATATTATATAAATAGACATCAATAGAAGCTTTTGCATCCCTCTAAGATAGATCCTAAGAAAATATAGAGACAAAATTCTAAGTTGTAAAACTAAAGAAAACAATATGATTCCCTTGAGAGATTGAAATTCATACCTTAAAAGGTTTCATGAATCCTCTGATGCCATGGACAACATTCAAATCCTTTCTACAGAGGAAGAAGTTTTCTCTTTATAAGACACATAGTTTGGGATTAAATGACTTGCAAAAGGGAAATCTAAGCACATCGAAGGACACCAAGCATAAATATTAAAATTGGTGGGCCTATCCTCATCCCTTACATCCACAAGCTCTTCAATTTAGTAGTGAAACAAGTTTTCCTAAACCTTCGACATAAAGCCTCATTTCCTAATTTTAAAAGTGGAGATAAAAGCAATCCATCTAATTATAAGTCCATTATGATTAGCCCTATTTTAGCCAAGTTATAAGAAATTATTTTGGGAAATAAGATTAGCATATGGCTAGAAAGTCATGAAAAAAAGAGTTAAAGGCTATGAAGACTTTAAGAGCTATCATTCAACTATGGGCCACCTTGTTACGCTTAGGAACATTGTCGATGAGTGTCATAATAATAAAATTAATATTTTGTGTTGCTTTGTTGACTTTAGAAAAAACATTTGATAGAGTGCCCAAAACTAACCTCTGGAATAGATTAGAAGAGCTAAAAGTCCCTTTTGAGTGGAGAGCTATTGTGATAAGGTTGTATGAGAAGGTTATTGCCAAGTTTAGGAACTTAAAGGGTTGTTCAAAAGAAATTAATTGTAATATAGTAGTCAAGCAAGGTTGTCCCTTGTCCCCTACCCTTTTTGGTATATACATTAACAAGCTATAGGGTTGCTCGGAAGACATAGGTTGCAGCGACATGACTTTGGTTGGTATAGTCATCATCCTTCTTGTCTACATTAATGATATTGTACTTATGGTGAGGAGTCCCTATGATCTCCATAAGAAACTAAAAATTTTCAATGATTTTTGCGCTGATATGGGTATGCCTGTTAACATTGAAAAAACAAGGTTATGATAATCAAATCCCAAAAGATCACTTATGCTAATTTCATGTATGACAACAACAACTTGGAGGAAGTGACTTCATACAAATATCTTGGAATCAATCTTCATCACAAGCTTAATTCGAACTATAGCATTGAGGAAATGATTAATGGAGGGGGGAACACCTATTATGGACTTGAAAACAACTGTAAATCAACAGACCTTTGGATTTGGGATAGAAAGAAACTCCTCTTTGAGACTCTTGTCACTCCTATTATCTTATATGGATGCAAAATTTGGGGTTGCAACATCTCTAGAGAACCATGGAGAAGGATAGAGCAAATCCAAAAATGCTTTATAACATATAATCCCAAAATTTAGGGCAATACACCTTATCCTATCCTCCTCATAGAGGCGAGTCTCTCCCACATTGAGAGCATGGCCATGACTAGGTACCTAATGTACAACAACAAGATAAATAACACGGGGACAAGAGGCTTTCTAAGATTGCTTCATACTCTAGTCAAAGCCACATGTGGGTTAAATGAGGTTGGCATAAAGATGGCATGTCTTGGCTAAATCATTGGGGAGTCAAGGAAGAAGTCACCCTACACAATAGTGATAATATTTTTAGTATTTTACATCTAAATTTAAGGAGAAGCTGTGGTGCAATACAGAATTAGAAGATAAGAGAAAATTAAGATATTATAAGGAGGTGATTAACCATAATCTAGAAGAGAAGAAGTATCTCCTTGTTTTAACTATCATACAGAAAAAAATCAACATTGCTAAGAACAAACTCTCATGAGCTCCATAGTGAAACAAGGCGTTGGATAGTTCCTAAAATGTCGCAGGATGAATGAATTTGTCATCTTTGTGATACAAAGAGGGTTGACAATGAAAATCACGTTCTCTTGCATACACCCACATTAGAGTGCAATTTCAAAATATATGCTATAATATTCATCACAAAAATGGTGATCTTGGAATGCTTCTCTTAAAGTTTTTTGTACACATAAATAAAATTAAAAAAAACTGTGATTTCTTACTTTTTTGAAAATTCAATAAACCAAAGTTGATATCAATAAACACTAATAACCATCATCATAAATCACTTAAATTTATTAAAACTATTTATAAATTTATTAAAATAATATATTCTAATTTTACATATGAATTGACAATATCAAAATTCTCCATTTAAAAAAAAACAATATCAAAATTCTCAATTATACATAATCTTAATTTTTAAAATTTACAATTATCAATAAAAATAAATTCCAATTTTACCTTCCAAAAACATCTTAAAAAAATAAACTACCAAATCAATTGTACTATCCTTACCTAATCCCACCTTCCACTGCATCAATGATCAATTACATAATTTCTCGTATTCTTCATGTTCCTCCTTTAAATGAATTAAATGAACCCAACCATGGATAGTCCATGTGGTATTATTCCTTTCTTGTCATTTATGGGTCAAAATATTAAAAAACTCTAAAGGAGAGTTAATCACATGGTGCTCATGAGTATATTAATGATACTTGATGATACATACCAAAGAAACATATACAATATACATTAAATCTTTTCTTTTATCACAATTCTCAATATACTTCCAGTATGAAATACATAGTTTTCATTGAGTATATTATTTTAAAAATTTTCCATTTACCTATATCTTAAATCTTTATTTTATTACAATTCTCAATACACTTCGAGTATGAAATACATAGTTTTTATTGAGTATATTATTTTAAAAATTTCCCATTTGCCTATATCTTAATCTTTATTTTATTACAATTCTCAATACACTTCCAGTATGAAATACATAGTTTTCATTGAGTATATTATTTTAAAAATTTCCCATTTGCCTAGGATCTCTTGGTGTGAACAATGTAATTCTTAATTTTTTTGGGATAAGGACACATTGAAATGACTGCTCCCACTAGGGAAGAAGACAAGTGAACATCATTGTCATCATGGGCACCTTCATCTTTTCTACCATGACCAATTCCATTTTCACATTGTTGTACATGGTGAAATAGAGGGAAAGATCTATTTATTTGTTTGCAATGGGATCCAGGTGGGTCCTATCCTTGTCAGGGTAGCAAAAGCATGTTGTGAGGACCTCACTTTCTGGCACAGTGAAAGGCCACATCATGAAACTATGACCTAAAGCCACCTCCCTCACCTAATGACCAACAAATCCAAACACAAAGTCAAATGGATGCCCATACTATACCCATCAAGCCTCCTTAAATTCTCTAATTTTTTTGTACAGGTCTTGGTGAACAAAGAGATCATACAAAATCCGTAAAATTATGGGCAATTGCTTTTAATAATTTGATCTTGAGATCCTTTGCCCAAAATGGTCACCATGGTCCAAGTGGACAAAGAATCTTGGGTTTTTCCAAGTCAAGCAAACTAATTTTGTTAAAAAAGAAAAATCAGAATTTAAATCAGTGAAAGAGCCTAGCACCCTCCTGCTCATTGCAAATTGGTAGTGAAAGTAGGACCAAACTACGCGTCTTGGGTGCGAATCCTCCTTAGGATCTGCTTGCATTGGATTTATTTAACTGAAACCCCACTCGCAATGCAATATTTTATTGCAAGGTTTGCTATAATACCAACTAAAATGCATTTGACCGGCAGAAGCTTCTGCAAAAGATGCCGGATATAAAGGAGAAAACCGGCTGTATGGAGATTCCTAAATTTATTTATCAGCAATGTGTCAAAATATATGAACGTTGATCTGATCTTTAATGACCGTAAAGTACCTGCAAAGTCCACGCGGGGACGAAGATTTTATTAACTGATTCAGATTTACGAAAAACTTAAATGTTTGTGGGATTAACTGCAGTTGGTAGGAATTTGGGATCTGGCATTTGTGAAGGATGACCGACTTAGCAAGGGTAAGGCAGAGGATCTGGCGGTCTTGGAATTGCAGAGGTTTTTACAGGTCAGTTTTTATAACTATGGCTTTGTTTTTATGTGGGTATTTGCCTGGCATTGCTCCTGGATTGGGTTGATTTGCGGGACCTTATGAAAGGGGGTTTTGTGCATGGATACCATGTTTTGAAGGGAATTGATGTAATGGGTGTAGGGTAATTGGCATAAGGGGTGTCATTTTTTGAGGGCATTTGATATAATGGGTGCAGGGCAATTGGAATAGTGGGGGCAATTGATATTGTGGGAGTAAATCATTTAAGGGCAATCTTTAATTGGGTTTTTTCTGTGTGATTTGGTTTTTGGGTAGCTATGTTTTTGGGATGCATTCAAAAAGTGTATGTAGGAGTTTGAAGCATGTTTCAGTCCAATCTTGCGGCAATATTGCTACCTTTTGCGAGCATTTTTCCACTGCGTCTCCTTATTTTGAGATCAGGCATTTAGATATAGAAAATTTTGATCTACCATCAATTATATTTAGAAGGGCATTTTAGAGAGCTCTGATCCTTTTAAAATGTGAATGCATTTCTGTATGTGGTGAATCCTAGCACGGGTGTCTCTGCCTTTTTGTCTTTGTCTATACGAGTTCTAGAAGAGGAATACAATTGTGTTGTTGTTTGTTTTAATCACTTGTCTGGTTGTGTTGTTGCGATTTTGCAGCTGAGCCATTAAGATTGAAAAGAAGCTAGAGTTCAAAGATATCTGTGTCATGAGAGAAAAGGAGAAATCATTATCAACATGCAAGTAATTCATGGATAGAGGGTGTCATTGACGTAACTCCCTTACCTGGAACTTGGAAGTTTCTTTTGTATGTTTGTATCCAGTTTGTAGAAATTGGAAGGTTGTTGTGCTGCAGAGCAAATATTAGTAATCTTTCTGTTACAGGATATTGGTTGGCCTATAGGTCCTTCTATATACTATTTTGCATGAGGATGAAATCAAATGGCAGATTGAAGGTAGCCCAAGTTAGACATTAAGCTTGTACTTAAGCTGGTTCTTACTCACCCCAGCTCAGCGTGGAGACTTTGAAGAGGAGGAAGGCACAGGTGATTTGGCTCTTTCTGGGAGGATTCTATAAAAGATACACTTGATGTTAAGTGACTTCTTGAAAGCCTGCACCCCAACCTTCTATGTAGCAATTTTGAAGAGAAAAAAGTTCGTCAAGGAATTTTGTTAATAGCAAGTAGTGTTCTTTGGAAGACAGAAGTTGATTTGCAGGCAATAAATATTGTTTTCAAGTGAATCTAGTCATAAGGGCGGCTTCTTCTCCTTATGATTAGCAGCAGAGTGATATCTATTGTAGATTGCAGTCGTAGCTTTATTCCAAAATAGCTGAAGGCTACCCGTGCTACGTTTCTGTTCATTGAACATGCAAATCTGAACTCTCGGTCAGGAACAATTGAAATAGCTTCAGTGAGAGCAGTTATTTGTAGGTGCAATCTAGCATTTTTTCCCTTGGGCAAGACAGAGCCTTGCTTTGGTTTTTCACGGCAAGTTTGTTAAGAGATATTTTTGCTGGGCCAGGTTGGGGTTTCATTTGATACTTGGAATACAACTTTGTATTTTAACGTCTAGATTAGATGTCTTTCAAAAGCATTGTCCGTGACATGAGAAATGGGATTGGTAGCATTTCTAGGAGAAGTTTTGAAGTGAAGTTATCAAATATTCATAGGACAAAATCCCAAAGTGCGGTTTATGAAGAGCAGATTCATGCTTCTCCTATCCAGCAAAGTTGCTGGGCCAATCTTCCTCCGGAACTATTGCATGATGTGATTCAAAGGCTAGAGGCTAGTGAAGGAACTTGGCCTGCTCGCAAGCATGTCGTTGCCTGTGCTGCTGTCTGCAGGTCTTGGAGGGATATAAGTAAAGAGATTGTCCAAACACCAGAGAAGTGTGGAAAGCTTACATTTCCGATATCTTTGAAACAGGTGATATGAGCTTCCTTCTAGATCTGACTTTTTTAAAAAGAAGATAAAATCTAATTGACAACAGAGCTGGCCTGTTAATTCCTTTAGAATTCACTTCACTTTACTGGATCTATCTTTTTTTCTCTAGTTTGATGTACTTGTTATGTTTTGATGGAAAATTTATAAAGATGATTTCCTTTTGCATAAGCAATCTTTATACAAGTGGTACTAGGATGCCGGGTCACGCTTCTATTGCTTAAATCTGGGTGCCCGGCTATTGCAAGTATTTGTTCATTTGGCCTGACAAAAGCTGGCTTTACGCTTCTGATTTCATTATTTGCTTTTGTTCTCTCTTTGACAGCCAGGGCCACGAGAAGCACCCATACAGTGCTTTATTAAACGGGATAGAGCAAAATCCACATACCATTTGTATATGGGTTTAAGCTCTGGTAAGTCTTGTTCTTTTTATTTATTTTTGCACTTTCATTAATAATGATCATATAGAAATGCAAAAGCTGTCGTCAATATTTAAGAATGTTCACTAGCACGATCTAAATTTTTAATTAATTGAATGCTCCAATATGGTTGAACCATTTGTTATCTAATCTTTGTTCCCCATATTTTTGAAATTGGTGTTGTTTCTTCTAAACCAGGAGCTTTATCCTTTGATTGGTAATTCCCAGATTATTTATGCATTTGCAGATTCATTTCAATTATCTGCCTTTTCTTTCCGCTGTCTCTGATTTGTTTGTCATATATTCTATTTTAGCTCAATACTAAGTTGTGAATATTTTCTAAGCTAATTAAGGTTTTAATGTCTTATTTTGTTAAATTTCATTTTATAGATTCTTTATATATATCTATTTTTAAGGATTAGTCTTCAGATTTGCCTTGTTCATACATTTCGTAATGTCTCCATTGAGTCTGGTTAGCCATCTTATTGTAAGTTGTACTTTTTTTGTTTTTTTCATTGAGGGTTGTCATATTTTAGAAAAGTCAGATTTCCTGTTTTTGCCCACCCTTGTACTTTTGTCTCAAATATGTATGTTGAGCATTATGAAAAAAAATGTCTTTTAAGTTATGAGCATTATGAGCATTATGTATGATGAGCATTATCAGCATTCTGTCTTTTATTGACAGACAATTGAGTCTTACTTCCAAGTCGAACTCATGAATCATTTTGATGTGCATTTGACTTACAAGTCTGATTTACACTCTCAAGTCAAAAGAACCGATGTGAGAGCCCAAAACAAGGTTCTAATACTGATTGATGAGTTCACACACATGGAAATGCAGAGGGCATGAGGGCAAACAGCGGAAGTAGCTTCAACTGTAAATATGTGTTCACTCTTCATTAGATGCCAATAAAAT
The DNA here is from genome assembly GCA_027924585.1 of Larix kaempferi. Lineage (NCBI taxonomy): Eukaryota > Viridiplantae > Streptophyta > Pinopsida > Pinales > Pinaceae > Larix > Larix kaempferi. Next base: position 8,012,837 of record BSBM01000259.1, on the reverse strand, counting down.
AAATTAGGTGTACAAAATGAGTATGCTGTGCAGGCATTACAAGTCATTTTTAATTTGTTAGAATAAAGCTAAAAGCATAAAACCAAAAGTGAAAAGCATAAAGCTAAAACCTAAAAAGCATAAAGCTAAATAGTTCTCATCACTTTGCCACTTTCTTGGTGCAGTTTTGTATATGCATGGCACAAATGGACACAATAATGAAATAAGTAGTAAAAGATTAGGCTTTTAGTTTTGATATTGAGAACATTCATGTATATTATGATTTGATTCCCTCAACCAAATATATGAAGTGCCAATTCTTAACAATTGACATGCAGTACAGAAATTAGAAAGAAAACAATAATCATCTCCTAAGTGTTATTGGAACAGGATCGGAACCGGCAAAATTGGCCAGTCTGACCAGTTTTGGAGGTTTTCCGGTCCAGTTCAGGGTTTCTGACTGGAAATGGCCAGTTCCATTCTGAACCGGCCAGTCCTGTATCAAACCGGTGGGTTCTGTATGGAACCAGCCTTAAATGCTTGAACCAGTTGGTTTTGTACGAAACTGGCCCCTTTGGTATAAAGTCGTATCCCATGGTTTAGAACATGGAATCTAAAAAGAAAAAAAGGTAAACCCTCGACCCTAGTCATTATCAGTAATATTAAATGGTAATATTAAGTTCTTAAAGTAAAAGTAGAAGTAAAGGTTGTATGCCATGGTTTCATTTTTTGTCCTTTTACTTAAATTTTAGCATTGCAATTAGTTGTTTCAGGATGTTTGAGAGTGGTTCGAAACTTCCAAACTCATCGGACTTCATATGCAAGAAGTAGAATGTTTGATCCCATTCAGAATTCAATAGACTTAACAGTTTTTAGGATTTCAGGATTGCAACATTTCCACTGGATTATATCATGGGATTGGCATTTAATCAAGCACATCAACCTCTCTATGTACCTTGATGTTGGTGGTGCTTATTGTTGAACTCCTTTGTCATGACCTTTATAAAAATATACCCTTCACTCAAGCAAAATCACTTATTAAGCATGGGAAGCTTTTTCTACCCTTTTATAACGCTTGGATTAGGAAGCTTCATCAAAATTGTAGGGTGTTGACTAGTGTCCTTGGAGGATCAATTTTGAGATTTGAGGTAGAGGCAAGGGCTAGAGCCTAGAGAAGGGGGGCACAGGATGCTATTGATGAAAATGATCCCAATGTAGGCAATGATTTTGATGATATGTAGTTATTTGTTGTAGCATGAAGTTTTTTGGACTCTAGACGCCATTTGGAGCTTCTTTGTTTATGTATTTTGGGTCAGATATGGATTGCACTTGATGATATTTTAGTTATATGCACCCTTACATGCTATATACACATAAACTTTGCATATTTGTGCATAATTGTTTGGAGTCATATGGATGGACATGAATATACATGTTTTTTTTCAAAATTTGAATATTTTATGTATTTTTTGGTTGACCGATTTTTTAGTCCGGGTTTTTCCACTTTCGATCCAGTTTAGATATTTGGCCTTTACTGGTTTGATGATCAGTCCGGTTCTGATAACATTACTCCTAAGATGGTCTCTAACTAACAAGGGAAGTGTGTTTAGGACACTCGAAGTGCCCATTCTTAACAAGTGCCTTGCATTACAAAAATTCTAAAGAAAACCATAATCATCTCCTAAGATGGTCTCTGACTGACAAGGGAAGTACATTTAGGACACTCATTTGCTACGTAGTGCCATAGCACTTGGGCATTCAGATAGGACCTAAAAAGATGGATAAAATTTTCCTTCTCATTAGAGAAGTAGAAAAGGGACAGATAGTGGGTACAATGTCATTTTTGGCTAATGAAGACTTGATGGCTAAGCCTTTAAATAAGATACCGAACAAAGAAGGCCTTACTTTTTCTTAGTTTTGGTACGGGCTTTCCAAATCTTCATCAGTCTGATCAACTAGATTGCCAATTTAGAGTTGGAAATTACTTTATTATTTATCTTTTGCGGAAGGTGAGAATTTTGTAAATCGTGTGGACCAATGGGGGTGAACATAAAGCTTAGATTGTCATATACTAAATCTTTGACTATATGTGGAAGCACTTTATTATGGCTTCCTAACCGATGTCTATTTTTTTGCATCGTTAAATGGGGGCGAACTTCAAGCTTAGATTGTCATATACTAAATCTTTGACTATATGCGGAAGTACTTTATTATGGCTCCCTAACCAATATCTATTTTTTTCCTCCGTTTAGTCAGTCCAATTTATTTGGCAGTCTTGATCCCCTTTATGTAGATTGTCATGAGTGAGTGAGCGTAATGCTGATGCCATGTCATAGATTGTCATGAGTGAGTGAGTGTAATGCTGATGTTATGTCAACTTTTTCATATTAAAATTAAAAAAATATTTTAATAATAGTTACCTTGGTACTTAACTTAAGATCTATCAAGTGCCAAGAGGAATCACAATCAAATTCTTCGAGGTGTAAATCTTTCTACAAATTTTTGCATCGTCAAAATGATTTGCACCTCAAGGGATTTGATCCCTTTCAACACAAAATCAAATTCTTTGAGGTGCAAATCTTTCTACAAAATTTTGCATCGTCAAAATGATTTGCACCTCAAGGGATTTGATCCCTTTCGACACTTAAAGATCTGGAAATAAGATAGTTCTAGGCTGATGTAAATAAAGATATGGTTTGATCTTAACTTTCAAGGAGGTGGATTGAAAAGACATAGCTTTATTCTAAGTGTGGGAGCTCAAGTGCCAAGGCACCATTTCATGAAGGATGTGTGCGCACACATATTAAATGTTATAATGCTTTTCATTGTGTGAGCTCAATTTTTAATAATTGAAAAGGTGGGATTGTATTGGACAACCAATGGGAAGGTTGTGAATTGACAGATGGAGTCTGATCTGTGTCTGGTGCATTGCTGAGATTAATGTCGTAAATCCGTATGCCTTTTGCTTTATCCTACCCTGTGCCTATAAATTAGCCACTTTTTATATACAGGTTGGTGAGTCATTGAATCTTGCTAGCATTATGTCATTTGATTGAGAAGCCTCTTCTTGTGTGCTATGAAGAACTTCTTGAAATAGAGCAGGCATTTGCTTGCTGAGGTTCTAGTGACCAAGGTCTACATCATCTACACTAGTAGAGATGTATGTTGGAAGTCTTGCTGTAATAGTCAAATTCTAAGTTTTGGTATATTGTCACCTTGGTACTTGTTGGTGGCATGGTGCTAGCAAGAGGGGGTTCTTAGCGGTTCTTTCCCTTGATCTAGTCAATGCCAGCAAGGAGACCTTGAGTGTAAAAGTTTATTGTCGAGGATACTGTTTTTCACTGTTGGCAGAACTCTTGAAAAACCATTTCTTGGTGCTGTGAATGCTAGTGAGTGTTCTTATGTTTGGTAGGTTGGCAAGGTTGAGCAGAGCTTGTTTTCATGATGTTCCCTTAGCTTGCAGTTTCTAGCAAGGAGCCTTTCAGTGCAAAAGTTTATGCTCGAGGCTAGTATTTTGAGTGGATGTTACCATCTCTCCTTGGGCTAGTGGTTGCCTATAAGTTGTTTGAGATTCTTGTAGCGCTTAGCTTGATTGGGTAGAAAGCCAAGAAGAGTAAGTGCTTGCATATTAAGTGTCCTTTGTCACATCAGCATCATAGCTTGGAGTTAATAAATGTTTTGGATAACTATAATGTTTTCATATTCAACTTGGGATTCTGTCTACGTGGCTTTCTTATATAGAGGAGTGTTCCATGTTCATTTCATGTTGTTAGCCAATGGCTAGACCCTTTTGCTGTATAACCAGGTTGTAAAAGTGCAGGCAATTCATAGATATTACCTATACTTGGGGTATGCCGTATGTTTGATGTCCCTTATTAGTGAGCATTAGTCTTCCATCAAATTTTCCTTGCGAGGCACATTGCGCTGATTCAAGTTTTCACAAGAAGCCAATAAACATCTCGATGAAGAGTGTGACATCGCTATTCCTATTTATCGAAATTCAACCACACTTTTTTTGAATTAAACGAGTAATAGAATGTGTAAGCTTCCAGGTAAGCTCAATAAGTTGGCATTTTAATTTTGTACAGCGGAAGCAACCACGTCTTGAAGATACACGTGACTGTCTGAGTGGATAACTCAGGGTTTTGTTAATGTTTAATCTTCCGTATATTTCAGAGTTTATGGTACAGGAGGGTGGATCTGCCTAATCCAACTCTTAATCAGATTACTAATTGTTTCTATCCTTTGCTATTGTTTTCTTAACTAGGGTTTAGGTTTCCAGGTGGTAGATTTTGCAAGAACAGTTAACATTCATGACACACAGTCATTGCAAGAACAGTTAACAAATTTCACCACGGACTATCAATGGGTTAATGTCTAGTGTGGGCTAACACCTGTCTTTTGATCAAGAAAACTCTCAGTTTCTGGGCTCCTAGGTTTACTGTACAATTTTTCTAAGACTACTGTGGGTTGACCCAGCAGTACTGCAGCTGATACCTGCAGTATGCTGCCTGAAGTGGCAATAGCACAACTGATATCTGTGGTAGACTACCTAGACTGGGGATATCACCTACAGGGGTACTGCAACTGATACACATGTTACTAGGCAGATGAAAAATAATACTAAGGGTTCTGGGCTTTGGAGGAATTCCCCATAGCCGCTTAGTTAATCAGTTGCCTATTGCGAATCTGGAAATGGAATTGCAGATGAATTTTTAAGTTAAACCTCTAAATCAACTAAGAAATTGTACAAAGGTACTTTCAATAGTGTTCAAAGTAGCTCTCAAAATAAATTTTATTTACTAAATTGAGTACTAGATCTCATATACATAGACCAATATAGAATGCAAGATTGAATCTCTATGATTCCACCAGAACCAACAGTTTAGCTCAGATAAGATAATTTTATTAATGTCCACTGAATGACATTAACTTTTAAGAGAATTACAAATCTTTCCTTTCTTGATTTTATTGCCAAAATAAAATTATATAAACCAAGTTACAAACACAATGGTAAGGGCAAGGCGGATATCTCACTCTTCTCCTGCTCTTCTTCTTCTTCTACTTTTAGCTTTATTTTTTGTTATTTTTAGAAATCAGTTATTACAAAATATTACTAGCACTATCTCTAACAGAAATGACAAGCGCAAGGCTAGGAGTGCACTGAATATTCTGCACTCTCCAGCTTGCTGGTTTCTAAAGATTCATAATCTTTTCTGCTCGACCATAGAGTTCAATCTGAACTTACCCCTGTGATGCTGCTCTTTTCCTAAGGTCTGTCAGCAATACCAACACACATTTCAAAATACAACCTTCAAACAAATATCAACTAATAAAGCCTGTAAATAATTCTTCTCACATTCCTGCAATTAAGATTTCTGCGTGAGGCAGCTGGTACCTTGCCAGCATGCTCTAGAATTCCCCCTTCTTCCTGGGGTTCCCGGATAGAGAGCAGTATTAACTGCCAGCCGCAATAGCGGCGGTAACCTCATAGGACTCGGTAAATGGATCCTGTGACTTCCATGGGCATTATGAGTTAGCAGAAAGGGTTGAACCAACCAAGCTATCCCTTGGGTATTATATTTTGTGGCCAATTAAACATAAATAAAGCTCAGGGCTACAACCCTACAACACAATTGTACTCCACCCATTTAATGGCTAAAATCAATAGCAGCCTACAACTCCTTTGAAATTTAATCAATGCGACCAACAGAAATTAAAATGCAGAAGAGGCTACATCCACTTCCAATTGTAGGACTTAACTCAAGAGATTGGATTAGATCCACTAGGTTACTAGTTTATCAGTGGAAAAATAATTTAACAACACAAAATACTCAACCATACCTCAATAAATAATTCTGAACTCAAGGATCAACCTTTCATGCCTCTCTCTCTTGGGTCCACTGACACTGCTCCCCCACATACACCTTTTTTTATATCATTTAAAAATCCAAAAAGTTCTAGCTTCCAAATATCTTTTCAAGGATAGTCCACAATGGCAAAACAAGTCTGCAATTCTGAGAAGAACAAGTGCAACTCACAACGCAATTTTTTTCCAAAAATTCTAGAAAAAAATGGCTAACAACAATGCTGCAATTTTAGAAGAAAGTAAATGGCAAGCTGCAGGAATTCAACCAAAAATTCGTAAATCAATAAAGAGAAAAACTTCCAGCTACCAAAATTCAAACCTCGTTTACATCCAATCCAAGCAATCTGCCCCAAATACCCAAAAGATCAAAATTTATAATAGGAGGGTTAAAATAATGCAAAGTGGTTCAGAATTCAGACAGAATTCACAAATTTCTTTTCTAAAATCCTCCATCCAAGGGAAATCCAAGGGAAATCCAAGGCTACGAAGGAAAATTAAAGTGTATTGTGGGTTCAAAACATCGACGAATTACTCACAGTGAATCTGGAAGCCATCTACAATAATCCAATACACTGAAAGTTTGAAACAACAAATAGACTTAAACTTGTCAATATATGCTTACTGGAAGCATCTTCATTGAGCTAGATTGAAGTATAGGTTCAATTCAAAAAGCATGACAAGATGTTTGACTCATGTGATATATAATCACCACGAAGAGGTTCTGAGACTTGAAGAAGATTCCAGAGGCTTTCATAGGGGAAGAGAAGATATAATTTTGAGAGATCTGCAAGATCAATTGCAAAGTTACAAAGAAGATAATGAGTGAGTGCTCTAGAGTCGAGCATGTCAAAGCTAAATCAATGAAAGACTCTTTTGAAGTCTTTTACGCATTCAAAAGGAAGTGTAGGCTAGGGGTTGCAGGAAACATACGTATTTCAAGAAAGAATAGGGATGGAGTAGCATCTCCAACAATGACTCTTATTCATCATCTTCTTGATTGTCGTTTGATTTGTCTCAAGAGTTGACATTCCTCCATTGGTGAGCATAAGAGGATAGCCTATAGTCAAAGTTGTTAACCCCATTAAGCACCTTGTTTATTAAAAACTATTAAGGACTTAGCCTATAGTCATTGACTCATTAGTTGACTTTTATTTAAATTCCCTTAATTTACTCTCCAAGGCATAACTGTCTCTTTCAAGAAAAGGTCAACATTCATCACTCAAGACTGATGTGGCTTCCATTTGGTGCTACAGTGGTCCCGCTACCCATGGGGCTTCCATTTTGGGATACAATGGTTCTGTTACAATAAGACATACCACATCTACTCCCTAAACGGCCGTATAATGCACCTACTGGTGCAACTTGCTTTGTTACACACACATGCATATAAATAACTTCCAGAGGCCATAACTTTCTTATATGAACCATGTTTTCATACTTGTTTAGCTCGTTGGTCAGCTCTTCATGTGTACTATCCATGGGGCAAGAAGTTATGCTGATTAAGATTCAATTGAACAAATTGAGATAACTCTGGTTTATATTGCTGTCTCGGTTCTTGACCTTTGAACCAGTAAAGTAGGTTCTTTTCTGGTTCATCCACATACTTAGCCAACTCCACCTTCCCATCCCTTTTGGCACCAGAGTTAGCACTATGATACATTTTGTATCAATTTGTATCTTCTTTCGTTCTAACATAATTATCACAGGGATCCTCAAATGTGTAGACTCTACTGGCTACTCACCATTTGAGGCTTGTCATGGTGTCCAACCATTTGCACCTGACGAGTTACCAAAGACTGTTTCATGTCCTTCAATAGTTTGTAAGCAATAAGAACAAGTTAAAGTCACTGTGTTTGCTGATCAGTTGGCACAATTTTTAAAATTAAAGGCATACTTTTGTAGACACGAGGCATATACAAAGTTCTTTAGGATAAACATTGGGTTCCACTGTCCACATCACTCTCAAGTTGGAGACAGAGTTTGGTTGTATTTAGATAGACAAAGATTCCAACAAGATTATGATAAACTTAAAGACTTTAGATTATTGTCCTTATACCATCAAGCAGGCTGTTGGAAAATATGCTTTTGGATTGATTTGCCAACTCAATTAGGCATCCACAATGTTGTGATTGCAAGCTATCTTGAATTGTATTGAACCACAACATCGTGAGGATGAAGTGCTTCTAAATCCATCACACAGATCCTTGTTTTTCATCCATATTTGTGTGTGGATATACTTGTATAAAAGAACATGAATAACTACAAGGAATCAGACAATTACATACCTGGTTAGCAGAAAGAACTTCGGCTTCACTGGCTCAAATTGTGCATTTAGGCAGCATTTGATCAATCTCCTATCTAAAAGAGATTGGAGACTATTTCCTCTTAAGTAGGGAGGAAATGATGAAGCATATTCATGTTATGTGTAATGTTAGCATCTTATGGTACTTGTTTACTATCATGTTATATTAGTTGTTTGTTGTTGTTAGCACATTATGTTAGTTGTAGGAAAGTGTTTAACGTTAGATGCCTTATCAAGCATTAAATATTATGTTGTTAAACATTTTCTTATTAATGTCAGAACTATCCATTAAACTGATTATATAGTTATGTAAGGGGATAGAGCATAAGTGCAGCCTTACATCTTCTCTGTAAACATTCAGAGAAATACAATAGAAGTTCTCTGCTAAATATTCTCTAAGGAAGTATGGTCTTTATTTCTCACCTCACTCAAATCACAGCAGCCCCAAACGTTTGTCCTATTCAAGTGGACCAGACATTAAAGAGTTGTGCAAGGCCAGTAGATAACAAATTTCAAGAATGACCCCAAAAATTGCATGCAGGCAATAGATGTTTGCCTGCCTTAACTTTTTCCTGGTTTGACCACGACCTATGTAGCACCCAGTGTTGAGGATGGGGAACGGGGATAAGGTTTGGAGATGGTTGGGAGGAGGTACCCCACAATTCTTAGGGAATGGGGGAGTGGACAACAAAAACTATATTACTATAAAAAATGCTCAAATTAATATTCCGCAATCCAGTAGGGAACTAAATATATAAAATCCAGAAACAATGAAATCTCTAAATAGTAAAATACACAAATAATAAACATAGTCAGTGGTCATATTGGACAATTTCACATAACAAATTGAAAATGAAATATAAAATGCTTGTCAAAATGCTAGAATAAGACATAATGGTTCCAACTACTATCATTAAGTAATATCATTGAAATTAATTTTACATAAAATTTAGTATGCATTACTATATATAAAAAGTGCATGTTTGACCATTCTTTGGTCTCTTCGTCACCCTTATGAAGCAACAACATGGTAATAAATTATTATGGACAAAAATTATAGCAACAATGATTTCTTTCACTCTCTACTTAATTCAGAAAGGTAAATGTATAAAGGATTATATTTTGCAGATATTGTAAATTTTTTGTTAGTAGATTTCCTTATCCTTAGTATTATTAATTATATGTTGTAGATTTTAGCTAGACCTAGTTATCTTTTATTATTTTGTATCTATATTTCTTGTTGCACCGAGAGTAGTGAGGTGCTTACAACCCAGTATATGGGAGATGTTGTCACCTTTGTCATGTTACGTAACATAACATTCCCATGTCGGTTCTAACTTATCAAAACTAAAAAGTAATTAAATTTTTTATGTTGGCTCATAAAATAAAAGAAATAAAATCAGCATAGGTCCATCTTAAACCTGGGTTTATTAAGTACCAAGAGAATTCAATTTCTTGAGGTGTAAACATTTTGTTAATGTGTAAAAAATTTAAGACAAAAAATTTACGACTCATGAAAATTGATCCCTCTCGGTGCTTATTAGATCTGGGTTTAAGATGGATCTATGCTGGTGTTTAGTACAATGTATATTGTTTTGCATTAAGCAATGCAAAAATATCTAAAGTTAGCCCTTGTTGCACAACTTACTTTTTCCAAAGGAAAATCTCGCAGGGATAACCAAGGGATGCTTACCCACATTTGTGGATAGCAACCCTAGTAAACACATCAGTGTAGACATGTGGGACTTGCTTAAGGGGATTCGATAGCAACCCTAGTAAACATGTCAGTGTAGACATGTGGGACTTGCTTAAGGGGATTCAAACCGGGCACCTGCTGGAATGGAACTAGCCAAATGCTTAACACCATTGGAACCAGTTGGTTGAGCTAATCCCTTGGGCTAGAAAATGTTTGGAAATATATTGTCCTACCATCAAGCACTAAGTCACAATGAGATTACTGGTGCTTTTCCAACCTGATTGTTCCATGAGGGGCAAACATGTCACAAGCGGGATTTGAACCAGGGTGGGGAGGATAACAATCTCTCCTCCTAACCACCCAAGCTAGACTAAATTGACTTATAAATTTTTGGAAACAACGGGTCCCATTCTCAAGCATTTAAGTGAGAGTGAGATTGCTGGTACCTTACCAGCTCTAATCAGCCCATGAGAGGCAAACACGTCATAAGTGGAATTTGACCATGGGTGGTGAGGATAACAACTTGTCCTATTAACCACCCAATCTAGATGCAATTGACAAAATGTTTAGAAGCATCTCGTCCCACCCTTAAGCACTTAAGCAAGAGTGAGATTGCTAATACCTTCAACCTTGCTATCCCCAATCAGCCCATGAGGGGAAAACATATCACAAGCAAGATTTGAACTTGGATGGGGAGGATAACACATTTTCCCCTTAACCACCCAAGCCTAGTCCAAATTGACAACCCTTGTTGCACAACTTGCAATTATAACTCAAATAATATATACAATGTACATAATTAAAATAATGTGAACATTATGGATTAAAGGCCATTCTTCCCATGCTTAGTAATTGCTAAAAATGGGAGAATGGGAGATGTCACATATATTTAGTATCCCTAGTAAACTCGTAAACCCTAGGAGAACCCTAATGTTATAATTGGGACTAGTATTCCTAGCATCCCTAGTAAACTTGTTGGTGTAGACTAGTGGGCCTTGCTTAGGGGGATTCGAATCGAGCACTTGTTCGCATGGAACTACCCAAATGCCCAACAACATTGGAAACAACCGGTTGAGCTAACTCCTTGGGCTAGAAAATGTTTGGAAATATCTCGTCCCACCCTCGAGCACTTAATAAATTGACTTACAAAATTTTGGAAACATCTGGTCCCACCTTTGAGCGCTTAAGCAAGAGTGAGATTGCTGGTACCTTGCTGGCCCTAATTGGTCCATGAGGGGCAAACATTTAACAAGCGGGATTTGATCATGGGTGGGAGGATAACAACTTCTCCTCTTAACCACCCAAGCTAGATGCAATTGACAAAATGTTTAGAAGCATCTCGTCCCACCCTTAAGCACCTGTGCAAGAGTGAGATTGCTGGTACCCTAAGAAACCAGACACGTCCAAAACCCCCTCTGTGTCCCGTGTCATCGTGTCGGACTCGGACAGGTGTTTGCATCGTATCCCACACTATGTAGACTGTGTACCAATTCCAGGATCACGAAAAGCGTGGAAACTAGGGTCTGCAGGGGTTAAAAACGTTTTTTTCACTTGGTCATTTCGGACACATGTTTGCATCGTGTCCCACACTGTGCAGACTGTGTGTACTAATTCCAGGACACGAAAAGCGTGGAAACTAGGGCCTGCAGGGGTTAAAAACATTTTTTTTCACTTTCACTTGGTCATTTGCAAGTGTTTTTTTGCAGGTAAAGAGCATTTGTAGGATTTGCAAGGGTTTCCAAGTGCCTTTGAGGGTGTATTCGTTGGGAGGATTGCAAGCTCATAATCAAGCAACAAGAAAAATGTCTCAATCAGTTAGGGCAGCTGCTAAAGGGCAAAAGAAAGGAACAAATGCCCCATCTGGTGTCTCCCCTTCTCTTCCTCCTCCAAGCCTAGGTGCACTCCAACCTTTGCCTTATTTACACTCCCATCTGGTGCACTCCAACCTTCTTATTTACGGGAAGAGGGAGGAGTGGGTGAAGGGAAAGACAAAGATGTGGGATGTGTTTCCTAATGATATGGGTTTGGATAGCAATGTTGAGTTGGCATTAGCCGACATGGATCTTAATGATCTAGTGCTAGAGCCAGTCACTTTTGATGATGGTGATCCTTTGGAGGGGTCATCCTCCGCACCAGATGCAAATCGTCCAATGGGCAGAGAAGAGGAGGAGGAGGACGGAGAAGAGAGTGGTGATGAGTTTGTTGATTCAAGCATGGAGGAGGACTATTGACAGATGAGATTCTTCCATCTTGATCTCCCCTTTTTGTATTTACCATTTGCCAGTGGCATTCTGACATCTATGCAATACATTTTGATTTTGATGACTTAATGAGAAATATGGTTCCAACATCTTGAGCTATTGCCCAATGCCTATCAAATTTCAATGTTTCTATTTGTCTTATTGCGATTTGTGAATGATAAATGTGTAATCATTAATGTGTATTTATTTTAATTTCTATTGAATATTTGTAAATGTTCTAGTTTCTAAAAAAAATTTGATCTATATGTCTATATTTTTAAATTTTAATATATTTTAAAAAAATATATATATGTATATAAAACGTGTCCTTCATGTCCTGATTCCGGGGGTCACCATGTCCGTGTCAGACACTCGTATTTTTGTGTCCTTCGTGTCCTGTGTCCTCGTGTCAGGTGACTTAGCTGGTACCTTGCCAGCCCCATTCAGCTCATGAGGGGCAAACATGTTAAAAGTGGGATTTGAACCTGGATGGGGAGGATAACAATTTCTCTTCTTAACCACCCAAGCTAGTCCCAATTGACAACCCTTGTTGCACAACTTGCAATTATAATTCAAATAATATATACATAAAATAATGTTAACATTATGGATTAAAGGCCCTTCTTCCCATACCTAGTAGCTGCTAAAAAATGGGAGATGTCACAGATTTAGTATACAAACATTTCTAGCAGGATAAACCATGACTGTAAATGTTGTGTCCTGCTAGCTAGCAAAAAATAATATGTTAGTAAGAAAAAAATAAGTTTAACAGAAAGTTTACTGGGTACAGACATAAAATCCTACACTCTATAAATTGGAAATGAAAACCATGGGCTGGGGACTTATAATGATTTCTGCCTTGCCGTGATTCTATCTCAATGGTTTGAGCAAAAAAGGTAGGTTCTGGTGACGATAAAAACAATACAGTTCTGTACTTTGAGCAATTGGATTGCAAAATCTTGTCATGCTTCATTGGATGCTGTCTGCATCAATGTAACACAGTTCTCATGGTATTGTTCCCATGAATTAAAGTTTCTCCTTCCCAGACTTTTAACAACTTTAAAAACTGTTAAAACTTCCATTGTTGAATTCCTTTTTGCAGATTCCTTGACAAGACAGCAGTGGTCAAAGAAGAGGATGGGATAGCCAGAGGAGATCTAAACAATTGATCTGTACAGCAACTCAAGTCGAAGATGTTAGGTGCATATTATGCATGCAGCCAATCTGTTTATGCCATTGGATACTGGGTTGTGTTCACACAGATGACATATCTGTTTGTCGAGCAGGGTGTGCCACAGTCGACATGAGATTAGTTGGTGGCTTCAACATATGTTTAGGCATCCCTGGGACTGCTTGGTCATGCTGGCCATGGCCCCCAAATGCCCCTTGGACAGGGAGAAATATACCTGGACCAGGAGGGTGTGGGAGGAGAATGGCACCCTGTCGTCCCAGTGATGTCCTCGAAAAAAATGAATGTTTTCCCCTGTCCCTGGGTTGGTAAACTGCTGGGGATGCCTCCCCTGTGAAACTATAAATCCAACTCTTCTACATAAGACTTTGTTATGGTTAGCATGAGTCCCGAATGTTGATTGCAATCCCTATCAGGATGGCCATTTCTCTTACTAACTACTCTCCCCTAATCCACACGTAGGACCAAACTGGACGCAGTGAGCATGAGCCTTATTCCATTCTTTTTAGTAACAACTTAAGTATATAGTGCAGTGATTATTAACAAGCAAGATAACTAGATCTTGAAGTGACTATTAGCCTATTCCATATTCTTAGTCGGCAACAACTTGGGTTCGATTGACGCTACGAACTGCTGGGCTATGCACTGATCCAGGTCCTACAGGAAAGAACATTCATTAAGAATGAATCGGCTTTTTGAGGTTTAATTTCAAACCAGAACCAGTATGTATTTAATAATAAATACCTTGTTCACTTTTTAAGTGGAATCTGGATTCCCCTGAAATGGTATCAATTTGCATTTGGCATAGGCGTATTAAATTAAGTTTTGTTTTCACAATTCAACTTTGCAATCTATTCCCTTGGATTACTATGCTTCCCAACTTGTTATTTGAGTTGCACTGCATGCAGCCCACACCTTGGGTTGCAGTATTTCCTTGCTATTTAGCCCTATGATCATTCAGATCACTTTTTACTTACTCCAGAAACCCAATTTATTGTGGTGCAATATGTACATTGGCTTGTCCATTTGCCTTCTTCCTTTACAAAGAGCAGAAACCTGATAACTTTAATCAAATTACTTCAAGTTTGCAATTTATCTCTGTGCATGGCAATTGCTTGATTTCAATCCTCTTATTTCTCCCACTTGATCATTTCTCAGTGACGTAAGTTTATTTCCTGCACTTGAATCGTCAGTCTCTCCATTATGTGTACCATTTCAGTGCTTGTTTAATAATTAGATGCATACAAGCTGCTAGATTTTGGTGAGTTGAATGAAATTTGAACATGACTAGCTGCTATTCATTACATTTCCTATATGTGAAAATGATTCTTTACATTTCCTATATGTGAAAATGATTCTTTACATTTCCTAGATGTGGAAATGATTAATTACTTTACTTAACAATCCTATTTGTGTATAATCAAGGATCTGTTTTTGACAATTTGCATGGAATTATTTCTTATTAAATACCTTCAATGTGGTGTTTGCAGCCTTGCATGTTGAAAAGGGCAAATTCCTCCTTGCTGCCAAGAAAATCAGACGCACTACAGGCACAGAGTACATAATTTCTCTGGACGCAGAAGAAATTTCTCGAACAAGTAGTACCTATGTAGGGAAATTAAGGTGTGAAATTGCGTTGCTTTATGTGAATATTTAAGATCTTTCTTTGAATAGAAGGTTGTGTTTCTGAAGTACAGATTGTATAGGGTTATAGTCATCTAACTAATCAAGGATATTGATTTTAGTTGTCTATTTTTATGGCTAATACTACTTTGCTCTTATTTGATAGGTCAAACTTCTTGGGTACAAAGTTTGAAATATACGACAGTCAACCCCCATACAGTGGTGCAATGCCAACATCTGGTCGAACCAGTAGAAGGTTTTACTCTAAGAAAGTCTCTCCGAGGGTCCCTTCTGGTAATTATAACATAGCTCACATTGCATATGAACTAAACGTATTTGGTACAAGGGGACCAAGAAGAATGCAATGCACAATTCACTCCATTCCAGCGTCAGCAATTGAGGATGGAGGAAGTGCACCAACCCCTTCAGAATTAGCCCGTTCATTAGAGGGTTCATTTTCCTCATCTTTTTCAAAATCTATGGAACAATTTGTGGAGTTCAGTAGCTCCAGCTTAGCAGAAGTTCCTGTGGGTAGTCGGAATAAAGGTGGCCCCCTTATTTTAAAAAATAAATCCCCAAGATGGCATGAACAATTGCAGTGTTGGTGTCTCAATTTCAGAGGGCGTGTTACAGTGGCATCTGTGAAAAACTTTCAACTTGTTGCGGCTAAAGAACCTTCTCAGCCAGTGGCACAGAGTGATCCTGACAAGGTCATCCTTCAATTTGGAAAGATTGGAAAAGATATTTTCACCATGGATTATTGCTACCCACTCTCTGTATTTCAAGCTTTCACCATATGCCTTAGCAGCTTTGATGCAAAATTGGCCTGTGAATGATGCAGAGAAAAATTTGGGTGCTTGGTAAAAGAAATTGTAACACATCCTTTGCTTAGGATTTTTGAGTGGCAGGTTGCTGGAATGTTTTAAAAATGTAACACATTCCCTGGGTAGGATGTCTGGACAAGGCATTGGGAGTTTTAAGCATGGTAAAACTCTCAGCTCCAAGCTTTGAAATGATCAAAGCCTTAATTGTGTTCTGCTGAGTTTTCTGATGCTTCATATTCTGTTATGCTCTTTGTTATACCGATTAAGAGGATTAGTAGAATCCTAAAACTCCAATAATTTAATTACTCTGCTCAATTGAAAAAGAAATCGGATATGCATTTGCTTTTAATTTGTTGATATCATATAACCTCTAATTCGAATCTGCAAATCTGCCTTTTCATCAGCAAGTAGAAGTTAGGACAATACAAATTTACCCAATTTATGATTTCTATTTTGAGGTGACTCTTTGAAGAGTCTGGAATTTTGTGCTCTGAATAATGAAGGATTGGTTCATTTTGCTCATGTTGGCTGTAAAATATTCCCATATGACATTATTGTGTTTTGTTTCAGTGGGTAACATAACGATTGCACACTGAATAGAATGTGGCCATAAACAAAACTTTTGACGTGTACTTTTCAAGTTGTATTTTAAAACTATTGTGAAATGCAAAATCATAAATATTGCAAGCCTGACATGGATGTATTATAAACAAAATCGAGGTGTCACTCCACAAAATTTTGAAAATCTTTCAATGTAGACATCAAATAATCTTTATAGATTGTGGTGCATGTAGTGTGCATATAGCGAATATAGAACGTATATTACTGATGAATCTCTCTCGGTTCAATAATATCAAGTTTGAAGTAAGCTCATTACCTTTTAAAGGCTGCGAGGAAGCTTTGGCAACCTGTCATTATAGATCTGGTCTGTTGTAAACATATTGCGGGTGCCAAAGACTTCCACAAGCTCAATTTGGCAGCTTGCATTTGTGAATATTCAAACTTTTATGTTGTGGGTCTCCGAAGGAGCACCCTGCATATCTGCAAGGCAAACAACTATAACCCCACGCACTTGTGTAAGAATTCAGAAACAGTGATGTCAACATCATACTCTCTTCTTTCAAAATAAAAAAATGCAGTAGAGTACATTAGGGACTTGTATTTTCATTGGACCAATTGCCAAAGTGATTGTTGAAGGATAAGTTCGACATCCAATAGTAGCAATAGGAGTAATTCAATATCTAGCAATGAAAGCACTTGTTAGCCTTCATGCTAATGCTGGGGAAAACATGGATTATAACAATATGTTGGATACATAATCCTACAAGATTATGGTTTTATGTACATAAGAACTAGATATTTTTAGTTAATAAATTGAAGAGTCACCCAATGTAACCTCTTGGAAGATGAAAACCAAGAGTCACTCTTCTTGTATAGATATTTGATTCACGTTAATACAATGGCATCCAAACATTGGAGTTATACCAGGCCTGTCAATTGGTATCAGAGCTCTGATTTTCAACTCCATGACCAACTACCCCAGTTTGTCCTCTAGTCTTCTCCCTAGTGTTACCTTGCCTATGCAAACCCTAATTTGCGCCATTCTCTCCTCTGTGTGTTCAGACCTGCATTCTGTTGTCTCTCCACTTGCCATTCCTCTGCTTCATTTTCCTCTACATGGAGTTCTGTGGGAGACTCTCCACACCTCTTGTGACTTGCGTTCTAGTGTGTTACCCACACAATCTCCTTTGTAACCCATTTGAGCATACCCACTATTTCAAATTTTGTCATATGCATCTTCTTATCCTTGTATTTGATCACAATTCCACAATCTCTTGCCTTGGATATCTGCAATCTCAAAATAAGAGGGGCTCTTGCACAACAAATGCCCAACTTATTCCTACCAAGGACTCCAATACATTGGACTTGCCACTTTATTGATCTCCCGCCACCTTGTTTCATAATATTGAAATTGCGAAGCTTGTCTACTACATTTAACGAGGGTTGATTAACACTCTGGCTGTAACTCACATTTAAACTTGATGTATCTTGGCCTTGAAGCTAAAAATCCTCGAGTGTTTTAGGCATGGTTGAACTTGCCAGAATGCTCTTCATCTCTGTTACCTGTGACCTAAGTTTCACTGGCACCCACTATGCTTCCTTAGGTAGTTATTTTGGTATTTACTGTGTGTGTATATTTTTGCGTGGGATACGTGTGCGTGTGTTTATTTTTGTTAGTGGTATTCATTGTAAAAGGTACTGTTGCTTCTTGTTGATGTTGCATTGGGTATTAAGTGATTTGCTGTCACGAGAACTCTGCTTGAGGTAGGAATTGAAGAGCAAAAGGAGCATAGCGTTGGACAGGGCATCGAAGAGCCACACACCCATGTTTTTGCACCTTTCCCTGGAGGTGAGGTGTAGTGTGAGAAGAGCAACGTGAAGGCCAAGTGCACCATTTGTCAATTGGCAGGGAAGAGCAAGGTGGATGCCCGTGAGGACCAACACCAATCAATATGCTGTAGAGGTTATACTAGTAAACTGCGACATAGACGAGAGTGGTAGTGAGGATGTTCCATCTCATTCTGTGAACTCTCCACTTTGCTTGTGTGCTACTCCGATTAGATTGAACTTTTGGTCGTGTTGTATTGATGACAATGTTAGGTAGGACGCTTGCTATTTGGATATTTAGAACATTTTCTTGGAGAAGCTTTGCATTATTGAATTTTTGTATGTTATATGAAGGTTTTATTTATATCCTTTAAAGCACAAAGAATATATCTTGTATTGTTGCAAAGGACTGTGTTGCAGAGATTGCTATTGTATAGATATTGTATTGCTTATATCATAAAGATTGCATTGGTTGTAGTGCAAAGTTTGAAGATAGTATTGCAATAAACTGTATCTTGTATTGCAATAGAGTGTATTGCAGTTTTTTTACAGAGATTGCATTGAAAAGCTTGTATTGCCAGCCTTGTTGCAGATGCATTCTCTAGTTTCAATTGCTGGAGTGGTGCTCAGTGGCAAGGACAACTATCCATAATGGTCGAGGAAGATCAAGCATACTTTCATTTCAATAATTTGTGGGCATTTGTAAAGAAGAGCGTGACGCCACACCTGAAGAACCTCAACAAACAAAGAGCTTGCAATATGGAAGAACAGAGAAAAGAAGGCATATGCATTGATGGTTGCTATAATAAGTGAAGAGGTGAGGTGACATATTTGATCTGCTAAGAATTCCTATAATGCTTTAAAGAAGTTGAAAGATTTTTATGAATCACATTCAAAATTGGAGCTAATTCAATTGCTGTTGAAGCTCATGAATAACATTTGAGATTAAAACCATCATGCATGGAATTGTTGCCACTAATGTGAAGGTAGACCTTCCTCTCATTGCCTTCATCAAGGACCTCTATCACACATGTTCTAACTATCTTGAGTCACTTCAAGCTAGTGGCCAACTGAAGGACCTTAAATTTGACACTCTGGTGGAGAAAATTGCAGACCGAGAGAAGCCTTTGGAAAGAAGACAATTTAGCCTACTGGAGAGACTATGTGCCTTGCTCAAAAAGGGAAGAATCAATCACATGATTCTTCTATAAGAGGTGGTAGCAAAATAGGGCGTGGAAAAAAGAATTTTAGAGGCAGGGGGTAGAAATAATCATGGTTAGAGATTTGATTTTTTTAGAGGCAGGGGGTAGAAATAATCATGGTTAGAGATTTGATTTTCAATGTGTCCATTGTGGCAAGAAAGGACATGAGCCAATGTCATGTAGAATTCCTTTGGAGAAGATCACATAAAAGAAAGAGTAGAAAGATGAAAGAGGTAAAGCTCTTGAATATGCTCATTTCATTGTTGCACATTGTAATGTTGGCATAAACAAAGTTTATTCAATACTTCATTTGCGTCTTGGAGAGATACTTGGTGTTTGACATTGGTGCTACTTGCCACATGACATTTAAAAGAGACTTTTTTGAAAATTTGAATGGCAATGTAGATGGTATAGTGTACATTGAAGATAAGTCCAACCTCAAACCTAAAGGAATTGGCACCATCATGTTTAAATTGTTTAGATATTTTATGTTGCAGAATGTTCTCTATCTTCTATAGTTCCTGAGAAACTTGTTGTCTCTTGTGTACATTCGACAACAAGACCATTCCATCCACATATTTGACGACAGAGTTGAGATAAGGAGAACCTCTGACAGCCAAGTCATCATGATTGGATGGGAAGATGAGAATTGTTGAAGTTGAAAGGGACATCTACACAAGTTTAGAGTTTTGCATACCCCTCTTAGCATGAAGAAGAGTTTTGCATACCCCTCTTAGCATGAAGAAGGTATTTTGTCATCTAGTATCTTGTGACGTGCTAGACATGGACATATCAATTATGATAGTCTTATAATGTTGATAAATAATGGTGTCTCTAGTTTGCCTACCATTCCAAAGAAGTTGAAGCAATGTGATTCTTGTATCCTTGGCAAACATAGTAAGCAACCTTTTCATGATTCAAATTCCAAGAGCATGTAGAAAATTAGAGTTGATACACTTTGACTTGTGTGGCTCCATGCTTGTTGCTTTTGCAAATGGTAATAAATGTCTCGACCTTTATTGATGATTACACTATGATGTGTTGGGGTTTATTTATTGAAGCATAAATTTAAGGCATTTGAAACATTTAAAAATTTTCATGTATGGAATGAAAATGAACCACAATCTCATATTGGCACTCTTTGTGGTGATAATGGAAAAGAACATACCTCTAATGAATTTGAAAGCTATCTCCGCCAACACGAGATTATGCATCAAAACACTATTCCATATAATCCTTAGCAGAATGGTGTAATAGAAAAAATGAATAGGACACTCTTTGTTGGCGGGCGGTTTGATAAGGAAGAATCGCAGCATCATCGATGCTGTGACACGACAGATGAGGTTGCGGAAGGCAGAAGAATAGATTATTTTATGTATTTTTGAGTCGATTGTACCGTAGAATGTGGGTTTTTGGGTCATTGGACCATATGAGATGTAAATTTGAGCTAATTGTATTGCAGTAGGCGGGTTTTTGGGTCATTCAGACCGTGTCAGTTAGATTTTGGGTTATTTGTCCAGGAGTAAGTTAGGAAGTTGTTAGTAAGTGGACAAGCATTGTAAAGGCGGAAGCCTATTTATAGTCAAAGAGTCATATGTGTTGGATAACTTTTTGAACTTGGAGACTGAGCCGAACATGATCTTTGGATGTTGTTTATGCGCATCTTTGAGTCTGTATGTGAGATCAACTGATATTTCTGAGATTTGGTTTTGCGGAGATGTTGTATCAGGGTGTTTCTGAAGCAATATGACATGACGGAACCGTTTGGTGAAATTGTTAGGATATTCCTATACTCCATCCTAGTCCCACCAGTATTTTGATCATTTACATTTTCAGTCATGCATGCACCTTTAGGGTTTGCATGCACTCTAGGGTTTGCATGCATTTTGCATACATCCCATTCATCAGTCCAGCACCTAGCCCTCAGTTAGCCAGCCCCCATGAGCTTCTCACTATTCAGTTTTAGCCCTCCAGTTGCTTAATGCGCGTTTCTTCTTTGATTTTAGGGAGCAACTCGCCCTTCTTCACCTACTAGTCAAGTTACACTTAGTTACACTCAGTTACACCTACCAGAGTTAGTTTGACTGATGGTTACAGTTACTTGAGCATTGATGACTCCACTGCTGATGATGAAGACTTCCAGTTGTGCTTTGATGATCATGAGGACACCTAGTTGTGCTCTGATGACACTTTATTGATCTTATGATCACTCTGAGAGGTTAATTCGAATTGCCACCTTGGGCATTCGAATCCTCTCTACCATTGTACTATTTATTTGTCCATATTGTGATTAATTAACTAGTGTGTATGAAGTATTATTGCTTCTCTCTGAGTTCTACTATACCATATTATTCTGTTGCTCATTATACTGTATTGTTCACTCTTCTTCTATTTTCATGCTTAATCATAATTACTCTTGTGAGGTACACATCATCTCTTAGATCTGCTGTGAGGATTTTCACATGGTATCAGAGCATGTTGAGAGTATTGTTTATCTCCATTCTTGAGAGTTTTTTGCAGGTTATTACCAAGATTTCGAATGCAGCAGTTGCAGTAGTTTCTGCATTTTTGCAGCAGTAGTAGTTGCAGTTATTCTATATTGTTTTTGCAGGTCTTCTACAACTTCAATGTATAATTCAGAAGGAATCCTTTTTCTTTCTCCATTCAACTATGATGAATGGAAACCAAGAATGATAGCACACTTGAAGATCCATGATCTTTTTGATTGTCATTTTGAAAGAGAGTTCGAATCCCCTGAAGAAAAGATTGATTGGTTAAATAAAGGTGATTATGCTTTTGGAGCAATGATGCTTTCTTTGTGTGCATACCAGAGATTCCAATTCAAATACCGTGATGGTGTTGAAACTCCAAAGGAGTTATGGACTCCAAACGAGTTATGGGCTCACCTGGATGAAAAATTTGGCAGAAAGAATGAAGGACTTGGTCCTAACCCATTCGAAAGCAAGCAAAGTGTTCCAATCGCTCCCCTTGATGGTCTCTCAGATCTTGCACCAATATCATCTCATATTGAAGTTGTTGACAAAGAATTTGCAGATTCTCTACTCATGCTCAAACTTTCTTCTCTTTCTGTGCCAGCTCACACTCTAGATATCAGAAGGTCCTAAATCCTCTCTTGCACCAGAGTCTGTTGGTTTGCATCATGATCACATGATTATTTTAGAGGTCAAAATAGCTACTGAAGGTAATGCATTCGCTCCTCTCCAGCTATCTCCTCTTTTATATTACTATATGATCATAAATTCATGCTTTCAGAAGGTCATTGAAGAATATGGCCATGGCCATTCGCCTGGGATAATTTCTCATGCATCTATTGGTTTTGATCTCATCTCTCATGGTTCAAAGGAGATCTCAAGAAACCATGATTCAAGTCTTGTATCTAATTTGGGTTCTAAACAATTACTGCTTGGAAAAATTTCTCATGCATATGATAGTTTTGATCTCACCCTTGCTGGTTAAAAGGAGATCTCAAGAAACTGTTTTTTAAGTCTTAAATCTGATTTTGATTTCAAGCAAACATGTAATAGTTCTTTTTGGCATAATCTCACCCATGGTGGTTTGAAGGAGAAGACAAAGGACTATATGCACATTCAAAAATTTGATCCTACCTCAGCTGATTCGAATCACAAGTTCAAGGATCATTCTAATATTGTTGGATTTGTTCTCATCACATTCGATCTGAAGAGCAAGTACAAGCACATGCTTTTTGAGCATGATCCACTTCTTCCCGAGAAGAAGATACCTCCAGACATATGACCAAGCATCACACCTGCTTGAGTTTGGAGCATTTATTTTTATGTGTGTCTTACAATCTATTTCTTGAGGAGGGGGTATGTTTCCCATGAAATTTTCCCACTTCCTTGGTTGATTGATTGTTATTATTCATTGTATTGGGTGACCTTTGGTCTTAGTTACTAGGGCCCAGGATGGATTAAGGGGGGGTGTTAGGATATTCCTATACTCTATCCTAGTCCCACCAGTATTTTGATCATTTACATTTTCAGTCATGCATGCACCTTTAGGGTTTGCATGCACTCTAGGGTTTGCATGCATTTTGCATGCATCCTAGTCATCAGTCCAGCACCTAGCCCTCAGTTAGCCAGCCCCCAGAAGCTTCTCACTATTCAGTTTTAGCCCTCCAGTTGCTTAATGTGCCATTCTTCCTTGATTTTAGAGAGCAACTCACCCTTCTTCACCTACCAGTCAAGTTACACTTAGTTACACTTAGTTACAGTCAGTTACAGTCAGTTACACTTAGTTACACTGAGTTACACTCGATTACACCTACCAGAGTTAGTTTGACTGATGGTTGACTGTTACTTGAGCATTGATGACTCCACTGATGATGATGAAGACTTCCAGTTGTGCTCTGATGATCATGAGGACACCCAGTTGTGCTCTGATGACACTTTATTGATCTTATGATCACTCTAAGAGGCTAATTCGAATTGCCACCTTGGGCATTCGAATCCTCTCTACCATTGTACTATTTATTTGTCCATATTGTGATTAATTAACTAGTGTGTGTGAAGTATTATTGCTTCTATCTGAGTTCTACTGTACCGTATTATTCTGTTGCTCATTATACTGTATTGTTCACTCTTCTTCTATTTTCCTGCTTAATCATAATTACTCTTGTGAGGTACACATCATCTCTTAGATCTGCTGTGAGGATTTTCACAGAAATTCCTTGTGTATCTTCTCTGTTGATGCATGTTGCGATGATTTCTTACTGCAGTTAATACGTTAATGTTATAATTGTTGCGATGAATGTCTCTATTGAATAATGCTATGAATATGAATGATGATTAATCTTGAATGCATAGATTTGTTTTGAATGCTGCGATAAATAAGTTAAGTAAGCCGATGCCGCAACATCCTCCTTCATTCGGTAGAAACATGGTTTTGTCCACTCTCCCTTGATCGCCTTGGGTGAGATCTTATCTGCTCTGCAAGTGTTGCTAGGCAGGGTAAAACCTGCCTGGGCCGGTGCTCAGGGAGGTCGCGGTGGGTCGGTGTCGACAGTGATGGGAACCCCTGTCGTCTGGGTTTGAGTCAACACTCTTGAATATGGTATGCTCTATGCTATTTTTCAAGAATGTGAAATTGATGTTTTGGGGTGATGCAATTCTGTGTGCAGTCTATTTGAGAAACATAAGTCCATCTCATGCTCTTGCCACAAGACTCCAAATGAAATGTCGTATGCCTGCATTCCTTCGGTGAAGCATCTCAGTGTCTTTGGTTTCTCTTGTTATGCCATAATTCCTAAAAAACAAAGAAACACACTTGGTGCAAGGAGTCGAAAATGCATCTTGTGGTGCTCAAATACCACCAAGACATATTGTCTTTATGATGAGGTGAATAAAACATTTATTCTTTCTAGAGATGTGATTTTTTTTGAAATGAATAAAAATGAGAAGTCTGTGGAGAGGCAGATTGATCATCTAGATAAATTCACCCATGTAAAGACATCATGAATTTGACAATGTGATTCCACATCTTGAAGGGGGGAATCCCTATCTTGGATCAATCTTTGGAATATCCTTTTGCAACACCATCTTCCCCTCATGAAAAAGTTTCTGCCACTTCACTAGAATAGGAGGTTCAATTAGATGATGCAATTGAGAGTATTGAAAGATTGAAACTTGAAGAGAATGAAGCACCATCAACTGCGCAACTTGGACCCTCACAAAAACTTTCAAAGTGAGTCATGAAACTTGAAAGTGTTAATCTTGATGAAGACGGGAAGATAGGAACCATAAGTTTGACAAGATAAGAAGATGAAGGTGATGTAGATGATTCAAATTCAGGTGATGTAGATGATATGGATGTTTGATATGATCATGAATTGAATTTATTTGCTAACCATGAACCAACTTCCTTTGAAGAAGCTGCTTCTTATGATATGTGGAAAGAAGCTATGCAGAGGGAATATGATGCTCTCTACAATAATTGGGCTTGGAAGTTGGTGGACCCTCCATTTAGAGTCAACTTAGTTGGATGCAAGTGGGTATACAAGAACCAATACAAATCAGATGGCTCACTTGACAAGCATAATGTGATGCTTGTGGAAAAATGTTTTGCATAGAAAGAAAACATTGACCATGAGGAGACTTTTTCCCCCACAAAAAAAAAGGGCTACCATTGGTACTCTATTGGCTTTGTCTACACAGAATGGGTGGAAAGTTGATCAAATGGATGTGCAGACTTCTTTTTTGAATGGAGACTTGAAAGAGAATGTGTCAACCATAAGGTTTTGTTGTGAAGGGACAAGAAAAAAATGTATGCAAGCTCATGAAGTCATTATACGACCTGAAACACGCACCACTTTCAATATATGAAAGCTAACCGAGCATCTTCTTAAATTGAATTTCAAACGCTTTAATCTTGATGATGAAACTCTATTTGTTAAGGAATTTGGAAGATTTGTAGTATATCTTGTTGTATATGTAGATGATTCATCGATGGCATGGAACAAAGAAAGTTACATTGCATCCATAAAGAAAGAATTGAAGAAAGGCTTTGAGATGATAGATTTGGGAAATCTTCACTACTAGTGTGTTGAAGTGACTTAGAATCCAAAGAATATATTCATCTCCCAGAAGTACAATGGAGAGTTGTTGAACAAGTTTGGTATGATAGATTGTAACCCTCTCTCTAATCCAATAGAACAAAACTTGAAGCTCAGATCAAAAGAAGGAAATGAAATTGAGGATGCAACAAAAATACATATAACTTGTGGGGAGTCTTATCTACCTTACCGACATTGGACTAGATATTTGATTTTCTATTGGGATTGTTTCCAAGTTCATGCAAAAACCTTGTGAAGGACATTGGTCTTCTACAAAGATAGTTCTAATATACTTGAAAGGGGACTCAAGACCTTGGGTTCAAATATTCCAAGGTGGATGACTTCAAACTGATTAGATATTCTAATTCAGACTTGATGGCAATAAAGAGAATGGAGTGTCTACTTTAGGCTACTTCACGAGTCTTGGATCAACAATTGTCTCTTAGAGATCAAACAAATAGTTTTTTCCAGCAAATTCCACAACAGAGGAAAAATATGGGGCTACAATAGAAGCAACAAATAAATTTGTGTAGCTCTGGAAGATATTTGAAGAATTGCAAGAGAACATGTGAATTCTACTCCTCTTTTGATTGACAATATTTCCACAATAAAGTTGGCCAAGAATCCCAGATTCCATGATTGAACTAAGCACATCAACAAAAAGTACTATTTGCTTCAATATCATGTAGATGCCAAGACTATTCATTTGAGACATTGTTCCACGAGTGAGCAAATTGTAGACATCTTCACCAAATCACTTGGAAGAGAAAAGCTTGAAAAGTTTAGAAATATGCTTGGACTCACAAACACCCCTTTAGATTAAGGTGGGGGGGGGGTGTGGATGTTGGATACCTAATTCTACATGATTATGGTTTCATGTACATAATAGTTAGATATTTTCAGTTTCTAAAGAATAATTTGAAGAGTCACCCACCATAACCTCTTGGAAGATATAAACCAAGAGTCACTCTTCTTGTATAAATATTTGATTCACGTTAATACAATGACATCCAAGCATTGGAGTTATCTCATACTCGCCACATTAGAAATCCTAGTTGTCCTCAATGTTTTTTTTGATAGAAAAATGGGGGACGGGAAACAAGGAAACCTACTTGGATATATGCAACAACCTGCTAGCCACATATACCATAAACTCATAGTTCAACCTAGGGTTGAGATGTTTGGATACACACCTAGTGGCTGTCCCACTCAAGAGGGACAACTACCCTTCCAATGTTAATATGACAAGCCAAGTACGTCATTTCAGGGATTTGAACCTAGGTGGAAAGGGTGTTAAATCCATCTTGATAACACTTTTTACACCATGACTTTGAATTTAGCCTCGATGTTAAAGCAACAAGATTGTTTAATGGCACAACAGTGAACTATTGCTATAACCACCAATACCTTGCAAGCTTACTTGCAAGAACAATGTGTCCTTGTCAGTGTTCTTGTTAGCTCAAGGGAAACTTAGATAGAGCTATAATAACAAGATCTATGCATTTATTGATCACTTCCATACCTTCAAGAGTGCAAATATTGGCTAGTAAGTGCAACATAAGATGAAGTGTCATATCCCCAAATTCTGCACTGGATCACAATGGCCTAAGCCACTTGGCCATATTCATGATAGTTTGTCAAATTGGTGTTAAGGATCAAACAATTTCCAAGCATGATGTCCAAGTTAGTAATAATGTAAAATTAGAGCCAAATGGACAAGGTGGGTCACATGAAGAGAAAATTTCCAATTCAAAAGTTTGTAATGTCCCCATTCAAATAAACTATCATGGAGGAAAAATTCCACCAACTTACTAGTTCCTTAGGTTGGGGGTGGAAGCATCAAAATTTGGAATAAGGGATCTACAAGACCCAGCATTACCTTATACTTACAAATTCACATTAATTGGGTCAAATAAATAATAATCAAAGAAAAATAAAGTGGCATTTGGTCATGAGGGCGCATAAGAGGGTGTGGGGCCCACATGTGGCAAGATTCCCCACTACACTTGTCATCATTCTCTCACCAATTCGAGTCCAAGGTGGAGTGTAACGTACTTGGGGGAGATGACGAGGAAATATTCATGTTAATAATCTAGGAAGATCGAATTG
Organism: Larix kaempferi; assembly: GCA_027924585.1. Lineage (NCBI taxonomy): Eukaryota > Viridiplantae > Streptophyta > Pinopsida > Pinales > Pinaceae > Larix > Larix kaempferi. The sequence goes on along the minus strand of BSBM01000259.1, from coordinate 7,984,827 downwards.
GAGTGGAAGAGTAACTCCCAAGGAAGAGGAAGAGGAATTGTGACACTTGTAGCTAGATTCCATGGCATCTATGACAACAATGATGAAGGAATCTATGACAAATATAACAAATTCAGACCTATGACAGATATAATATTTCGGGGCTAAAAATAGCCACCAAGAGGGCGCATAGAGGGACTTATGGTTAGCCAAGATTCCCAATTCGAATTGGGGGAAAGAGGAATGCAAGAAAGAAGTGGACAAGTGTCTCAAGAGAGAATCTATCACTAATTCGAGTTGAGTGAAGTCTCTTGGAGGGAATTCTAGATCATGAGTCCACATGAGGTTAATAGAAGAGGAGGATGACAAATGAGAGCAACTTTTGGATCATTTATGTTTTGCACTCTTGGAGAGCTTAGCTTGTTCTTGCATGGTGGATGTTCATCCTCCCTGCCATTGAACTAATTTCGAAGGTGAAAGATACCTGCCCAAGTTGCTTGGAGGAGAGTCTATTCAGACCTCTTATCAAAGCTTAATGAAGGTGTTTTTATGCATATTCGAGTCCCATTTCAGTTCGAGATCATCTACTATTTCTTTCTTCACTATCTTTTCTCAATCTTCTCTCAAAGTCCATATTCTACTATTGATGGTGCACTCATAGTTGTGCAGTCTTTGTGGAGGATGATTTATTGACTCCATGGTCATGCTATCTGATGTATAAATCTGTAATAAGTTGCACTTTGGAGCCATATCTAGAAATTCCATACCTTTCATGTAATATTTCCAAACAAACTCTAGACTTGATTCGAGCTAGTTTCCCCTCTATCTTCACAAGGAGTTTTGGAGTGATTTTGTATCTGTTTTATATCAAAATTTGTTTTTTCCTGAATTTTTGTTGATGTTTCGAGCTGCATATGATATAATATTTATGACCAAAGTGTGATGTGCAGACCCATTAAGTTTTGATCAAATATTGAGCAACAAATCTCATGTTCATTATTAACAATTTTTGCACAATTTCAATGTCTTACAACATGCTGTTTCATGGGAGTTATAGAAGACCCTAAAATATAATTTAATGCTGCATTTTGGTTTCACTTTAGGTCCTCTATCATAGTCTAGTCTCTATTCATAAAATAGGGAAGTTCGTACAGTTTTTGGAAAGCCCAAAAGTTCATAGACTAGTGGGGTTTTTAACCATTGAATTCACCTACTATTTTCCTCTTCCTTCCTCCTTGAGAAATGCAAGCCCTGAATGTTTCTAATGAATGTATTAGTGTCTAAGATCTGCGTTAGGATGTCTTAATACCTATCAAGCCCCTCCATACAAAATTCGAAAGCATTTGGGACAATTTGGGTTTCACTAGTCCAAGGTTCAAAAATTGGCCAAAATTGAACAAATTTCCATAAAAGAGACATTACAGTGGTATCAGAGCATGGTCCTTGAACCTGTGCATTGGGTCATCCACTGAAGAAGGAAATTACAGCCATGTCTTAATCAGATTCATAGTATGAGGAGGAGTATTCTTTCTATGCCTAAGAGGAAGATGGTTTTGAGTTGTATGATGGCAGCTATGTGGATGAGGAACCCCCTTGCAGTACCTCTACCCAGTTCACATTTAGAGATTATGATGGTTACTATTGTGATCACTTATACAATGAATATGAAGAGTGGGAGATCACACCACCAAGGAAATATCCTTTGAAGGAAGTAGCATGGTGGAGGGAAACTTGCAAAACCCTGCCCCAACAATATCAAGCCTATAATGTTATTATGGAGTCATCCCCATTAGCTCCTTTCGAATTTTTTGTGGATGATTTGTTTGGATATAGGCCCAAGAATGAAGATGTTGATTTAGTGAAGAAAGGTCTATGCCCTTCTTGAAAAAGACCTTGGAGAGAAAATCATATATGTTTGAGTGAAAAGGAGGAGCGGAATTAGGAGACCCATGAGCCACCTAGTTATGTAGGTGATGAAACAGAATACACATTACATGAAGAGGATTGAAAGGCACTCCCAAGTGACTCCGAAAAAGATGAAGAAACATCACATGTGCATGCAGAATATTCCATTGAAACTACTGAAGATAATTCCGAGACACATTCTACTTTGGACATGGATCAAAGAGCATCTACTGATGGATGCTTCAATTGTGAAGGAGAGTACCTACTGATGGGTGCTCACACCTCTATGTTGGTGACACAGAGATCACTTTTGGTGTTGCTACAAGCCAAAGTTCCATTGACCATGGAGATGAAGACCTTGTAGTGGTTGAAGAAGAACCAAGATCAACTTCCCCATCACCATTTGAGCTTCATGAAGTAGGTCCAAGCAAGAAGGAAAAAGAAAATGAGTTTCATTTGCAAGGACCTCATTTTCTTGTAGGGTCCTTGATGATGGATGAAAAGAAGATTCAAGAGGCCTTGAAGACTCTCCATCACACTCAAGCATTGGTATCAAATTCTTGTTGGAGAGCTACTTCATTGGAGGAGCCATCCTTCCTTGAAGACATGGAGAAGATTCAAAGATCAATGTGAAACATCAAAGGTAATTTCATGTCTTTGAGTTTTGATAGAAACAATTTGGTTGAGCTTAAAGAATGGTTATGATGCATACTTGAAGAATAATAAGGATATTCATAAGCTCAAAATTCAAAATGAGCAACTTCGAGAGGTTGCAAGATACTTGTTCTTCCTCCTATGTTTCAAATTGTCATATGGTAGATTGCTTGGAGGATTATCATGACATGATGGATCATGAGAAACATGAAAATTTGCATGTGCTTGATGTGTTTGAAGATGGGCTTAATGGGAGCCAAACACTTGTTGTGGTTGAAGAGGAGCTTGAGTTGCCTCTTGACGATGGTTACACACTTTTTGAAGAAGTGCATGATTCCACTACCTTGGAACCAACCTATGAGGAAAGATTAACACTTTTTAGGGAGGTGAATGATCCTACCCCTATGTAGCCTTCACATGATGAAACTTCTGCACTTTCTGATCATTTGGGTGAGTTGGTCCATTCTCCTACATCCTATACTTCCACATATTGCAACATTCATCCTAATGAAGTATGGGTGAAAGGTTTTTTTTTGATGGTGCTATATGAGGAGTATGAAACCCCTATCTCTCCCTTTGAAGATGACATGACTAGAGCATCTTATTATTTACATTTGTAGCAACATCCATTGCTCTCATTTGATGAATCTCACATACATGGATGCACCTATGATGTTCACTTGAGTCACTTGAAGACTCATGATTTTCCTTGCTCCTTGCTTAGTTTATTCATTAGATGAAATTTGGATGAAAAATGGTCCTCCTAAGGAAATCCTAAGGAAAATAAAAAAATAATAGTAGAGAGAGAGTAAAAAAACTAGTTTTTGGATCGTATTTTCAACTTATCTTCTTGTATGTTTGCTCAAATTTCAAGCGGGAGCGCTTGTTGGATGCGGAATTAAATTCTGCATCCAAATTTTTTTTCTTGGAAAAAGTCCGTAATTTTATTTCAAAAAGATGATTAAAATTACATATTGCACATGTAGTAGAATCAACAAGGATCCCCACATTTTCACATATTTCTATCCCATATAAGCAAAAACAACAGCTTATTAAGAGCTGAACCAAAAAAGAGAAACCCAAAGTAAAACTTCGCCACAATAAGATGTAAATCTTGAACAGCAAAGAGAAACCCAAACGATGCCATAAGAAGAAGATCTTGAAATATATCTTCAGCTTCCAGCAGAACCGAAACCCTCATCAGAAGAAATAGTAGATCCAAGTCTGTGGACGAGCAGCAAACTCTATGGATCTCCCAAACCGGCGAACTCAGCCAGCATCTCCTGATGAAGAAAACGGCCAGACAGAACCAGAGCACCGCCGTAGCATGTGCGCCCTGGGCCAAAATCCCCAGATGCCTCCACCGACACCGACCCAATGGGTGCGCGTCAGCCTCCTTCAGATAGAAGACGAATTGGTGGTCACCAGCACCGATGAAGATGGTTCTTGATCCCTGAGCGTTTGGTGCCCGCAGGCAAACATCGGCGTAGAGCAAGAGTCAAGCACGTGATACACCACAAAATCAAGAAATCTTCGTGTTCGTTCAAGAAAATGGAGGTATCGTCTGGCGAGAGAATGGTGAGGTTCGAGTCCAAAGAGCGTCAACGGGGAAGATCCAATAGCAGTAATTCCCTGCGTTAATGATTCACGAGCTTGCTCAGATATTTTTAACCTGTAGCGACGAGGATCTGCTTCACGCTGCTTCCCCTTCTTCTCGCCCGTCATGGCACAAGAAAGCCATAGGTGAAAGAAAAACCCTCGCCCAAGATTGTGTGGCCTGATAAGCCGCCGCAGCCACAGGAAGTCCGCCATTCAAGAAACACCGCCGCCGTTGCCAGGAGAAGTAGCCATCGCTCGTCTCGCCGCCATCTGCCACCGCTGCCATTAAACCTCGGGAAGCTGCTGCCGCCGCCACAAAAGCAGGGTGTGTCCGTATCCAATGGAACCGCGCGAAAGAGCCACCCCGCCCACACCCAGGCGCATGGAATATGCCATCGATCCTCAGTTAAACACGGTGTGGTGGCCATGGGAGCCATGGCCGCCGGGCACTTCCCTACCGACTCTCAAACCCGACTCTCAAACCCTAGATGCAGAGCTCCCAAGTGTCTGATTCTGCATCCAACTAGTACCCAACTTGCATACTTTTGACAACATCCACATCATGAAAAATTTAAAATACATAAAAAAAACGTGTATTTAGTGAGAGAAAAACATGTTTTCCAGATATTTTCAATTTTTCGTGATGTAGATGATGTTAAAAGTATGCAAGTTGGGTACTCGTTGGATGCAGAATTTAATTCTGCATCCAATGAGTGCTTCTGTTTGAAATTTGTATAAATATACAAAGAGATAAGTTGAAAATATGATCCAAAAAATTAGTTTTTGTTTTTTCCCTCCAATTTTTTTATATGCACCTCTTTTGAATTTTTAAGCATTTTGATTGGCTAATACTTGATGACATGGAATTTGACGTAGAGTTGGGCAGACCATTTTTCATCCAAATTTCCTCTAATGTGACGTTGAAGGAACTTCATCCAATACTTGGGTGAAGAGATATATGATTGGAGCACATTCTTATTGGAAACAACATCCTTTATTATTTCTTGATAATACACATTCATGGATGCATATATAATACTCATTCTTCTTCTTGCTCACTATGTAATTCACTTGATGGGAGAGTTTCTTCATCCAATGTTTGGCTGAAAGCACACATGGATGGTTATTTTGATGCATCTTACATTCTTTTGGAGCATCATTATAGGACAAGGGATCCTCACTTATGTCATTGGAGCAAATTTGATTGGTCACTTGATGCTTGTACGCACTTGGAAAATGGTGGTCTACTTACTTGAAGGTACAAGCACTTTCATGATTCTTTGATGAGGCACCTCTTTGATGTACATTTGTATGATGTTGTTATGTACTTTGATGATCTATAGTTTGTATTTATGATGTTAGTAAGGATGCATACAAGGCAATGGGATCCATGCATTCTCTTTCCTGATGGTATGGGTTGGAGAGCACTCCTAATTTTTGGAGTGCAATACAAACAATGGGAACCTGGGATCATTGTTTTTCATTGGTTTCATTTTTTTGGGGACAACAAGAAGTATGGGAGATTGAGTCACCACTTGAGAAGGTGTTTGTAATAAAAGTAGTGCAACAACAAGCATGGTGGTTCCTCTTTGAAATTTTCTTGGAATCTTGAAGACTCAAAGTTTGGAAACTTCAAAGAATTATACAATGAGCAAAATGGTTGAAAGTTCAGAAAGGGTTTCCAAAATACAATAGAGGTAAAGATTAATTGTGCAAATTTTGTTTTGATGGATTTAATTAATCTTTTGGTGTTTAGTGGTGATGTTATAGGAGATATCAATATGAAAAAGAAAATCCACATCTCTTTACTTTTGGAAACACACAATTGCAGTACACGAGTGCCACTACTCAAAGTTTTGGAAGGAAAACAAGTTCTTCAACATCCATGTTTGAAATTGCTTGAGGACAATCAATATTGGGAGGAGAGGATTTGTCATGTCCCCAAATTTTGCATTGGATCACAATGGCCTAAGCCACTTGGCCATGTTCATGATAGTTTGTCAAATTGGTGCTAAGGATCAAATAATTTCCAAACATGAATTCCAAGTTAGTAATAATGTAAAATTAGATCCAAATGGACAAGGTGGGTCACATGAAGATAAAATTACCAATTCAAAAGTTTGTAATGTCCCCATTCAAATAAACTATCATGGAGGAAAAATTCCACTAACTTACTAGTTCTCTAGGTTGGGGGTGGAAGCATCAAAATTTGGAACAAGGGAGTTACAAGACCCAAAATGAACTTAGACTTACAAATTCACATTAATTGGGTCAAATAAATAATAATCAAATAAAAATAAGGTGGAATTTGGTCATGAGGGCGCATAAGAGGGTGTGGGGTCCACATGTGGAAAGATTTCCCACTACACTTGGCATCATTCTTTCACCAATTCGAGTCCAAGGTGGAGTGTAAAGTACTTGGGGGAGATGAAGATGCAATATTCATGTCAATAATCTAGGAAGGTCGAATTGGAGTGGAAGAGTAACTCCCAAGGAAGAGGAAGAGGCATTGTGACACTTGCAGATAGATTCCATGGCATCTATGACAACAATGATGAAGGAATATATGAAAAATATGATAAATTCAGACCTATGAAATATCATGGCTAAAAATATCCACCAAGAGGGCGCATAGAGGGAGTTATGGTCATCCAAGATTCCCAATTCGAATTGGGAAAAGAGGAATGCAAGGAATAAGTGGACAAGTGTCTCATGAGAGAATCTATCACTAATTCGAGTTGAGTGAAGTATCTTGGAGGGAATTCGACCCCACGAGTCCACATGAGGTTAATAAAAGATGAAGAGCTGCTTTTGGATCATTTTTGTTTTGCACTCTTGGAGAGCTTAACTTGTCTTTGCACGATGGATGTTCATCCTCCCTGCCATTGAACCAATTTCGAAGGTGAAAGATACTTGTCCAAGTTGTTTGGAGGAGAGTCCATTCATAACTTTTATCAGAGCTTAATGAAGGTGTTTTGATGTAGGTTCGAGTCCCATTTCAGTTCGATCTTATCTACTATTTCTTTCTTCACTACCTCTTATCAATCTTCTCTCAATGTCCATATTCTACTATTGATGGTGCACTCATAGTTGTGTAGTCTTTGTGGAGAATGATTTATTGAATCCATGGTCATGTTATCTGATGTATATATCCATAATAAGCTGCACTTTGGATCCATATCTCCAAATTCCATACCTTTCTTGTAATATTTCCAAACAAACTCTTGATTCGAGCTAGTTTCCCCTCTATCTTCACAAGGAGTTTTGGAGTGATTTTTTTTTTTTTGAGTTTTTTTCTAAGTTTTTGTTGATTTTTTTAGTTGCATATGATGTAATATTTATGACCAAATTTTTATGTGCATACCCATTAAGTTTTTATTAAATATTGAGCAACAAATCTCATGTCTATTATTAACAATTTTCGCACAATTTCAATGTCTTACAACATGCTATTTTATGGGAGTAGAAGACCCTAAAATATAAGTTAATGATGCATTTTGGTTTCCCTTGAGGTCCTATATCACAATCAAGTATCTTTTCATAACATAGGGAAGGTGGTACAGTGTTCGGGAAGCCCAAAACTTCATAGACTAGTGGGGCTTCTAACCATTGAATTCACCTAGTATTTTCCCTTCCTCCCTCCTTGAGAAATGCAATCCATGAATGTTTCTAATGAATGTATTAGTGTCTAAGATATGAATTAGTATGTTTTAAGACCTCTCAAGCCCCTCCATACATAATTCAAAATCATTTGGGAGCATTTGAGACAATTTGGTTTTCACTAGTCCAAGGTTAAAAAATTGGCCAAAATTGAACACATTTCAATAGAAGGGACATTACATAAAACTACTAGCAAAAAGTCACGATGAAGAATATGCAATGTGATACAAAGGGATATACTTGGTTTGCATGCTTTATTTGTCACGTCCCCTTCCATCATTCCGATGCAAGGAAGGAAACATGACCAATCTTACCGGGCTTATTTGGAAAACTCAGCCCCATACATTACTAAGAAATTCATAATAAATAAAAACTTGTGTGTGCAAACTCATACTTCAAATAAACACAACGGAATTAAAACTCGTATTAACACACATCAACTGAAATGCATCAGCATATTTATCTCAAGCAATTGATGAATCAACAGGAAGAGAATCCATCCCATTCTCATGCTATGCACAGACTCCATGTCGATTTCATTAAGACATTCATTTCGTTTCATTAACATGGCCAATTAACATGGCCAATTAACATGGCCAATTAACACACTGCAAAACACATAATGCATATAATGTAAATTACAGAAAACACTTATCTTGAAGTCACAGAGAACACTTATCTTGAAGATAAAGCTGTCCAACAACTAGCTATGTGAGAGAAACGTTTCACCCAACCATAGATCTCTGTCTAGCCTATATTCTTTCAGCTGAGAGATCACCCCCGAGCTAGGTTGTGTATCCACTAAGGAGGAACTAATTGGGCTTGCTAACAACCATGGTTTCACTCAATAACTATGCTAAGCCAACACACAGTTGGGTTTATCAAGCATACAAATGACAAATGAGGAGGATGATAAGCCAGTGAGCTCATCCACATAGCTACATGCATCTCAAGTTAATTCAACAGTCAAGGCACCCACATTACCTACCCATCCAACACAAGGAAGGTCCCCTTCTCTGCTGCACAGTCCCTCAGGCGTCCCTTCCCTCTAGTGCTTTTCAGGATGAGCATAGAAAGGTCCAGCTGCTAATTCCTTGAGATTCTAGCCTTCATTGGGTTTATCAAGCAAAGCCAATCTCTGCTCAGTCATTCACATTTGGATTTCTCACAATTCTGTCATCCAATAACTCAATCCCGTCACTTGATTTTCGGGCTGTAAAAACTGGGTTTTCCAATGGATTTCGGGGTATTTAATACTCTCAAATTCACCCCAAGGTTCATATCTATGGATTCCCCATTGGATTTCACTGTCAAATACCAATTTTGGGTGTTTATGGCTTTTCAAAACATGGGTTCTTGCAAAGTTGCGATTTCTAGTTTTTCTCCCTGCTAGAAATTCGTTTTTGGATGGAAAAATGATGCTGGGTTGTTCCACACTGGAATGGGAATGAGAAAGAAGCAACAACCATGAGGTAGGGTGACTTGTGGTACAAGAAAACAGAGCCCATACTCTGCCATACAAATTTCTGGGCTGTCCATGCTCCATTGAAGCCATGGACTGAATTCTTCAACTTCCTTACAACAGAAATAAATGTTATCAATAAAAGTCAAATGGGTTCTCACAATGACATTTGGAAGCATATGGTTCATCCCCACAACCCCCTCACCTCTACCTAGTGGATACACATGGCCCCTTCTCATTAGTTGCTTCCATAGCCAGTTTTGGTATTTTATTGCATGATGTTTATTTACATCAATTTACAACGTTCCATGGCTAAATATCACATGGGTAACATAATATCTAATACTTGTCTTTTAAATAAAATTCAAGCATCCACTAGTGGGGCCTTGGCCTTGAGCTCCACGCTAGGAAAACATACATCACATGCATACAATATTTACATTAAAAGCTAATATATCATAAGGGTCAAAATGGGGTATTACAATCCCCCCCCCTAGAATAACACCGTCCTTGGTGTTTCAATACTTAGGAATGCATATACAATTTACACGTCCAAAATTTTCAAAAATTTTGTAGATATGCCCTGCGTTCTATCCTTTACTTTGAACTTTCAGGACCAAGTCCCTTGGTTTCCACAAATTGCTCATGCTGGTTCTGACCTTCCAGTTCATTCACAAGTCTGAAAACTTTATGGCTGCTACCCTCTTGTTGTTCCTTTGTTGGGCAGTTGCAGCAGCAATGATTTCCTACACATTTCCAACATTTCACTGGCTGCTTCATCTTCACCTGCTCAATCTCCTTTGAGTCTTCATGCCTAGAACGTTTCTTAATGGACCGATTGGATGAATGCCTCTTCATTGACCCAATGTCTCCTCTACTGCTGATTGCTTCCAGAATGCTTTTTACCTCTCTTTGCAGACAACTAGAGTCCTGCAAAACCTTGTGGTTCATCTCATTCTGCTTCTTCTGTATCTTGAGCATTTCTCCAAGGTTTTCTTGGGTCTTGGAAATTGTTTGAAGAAGACTTTCAACCAATTCGAATAGCCTATGGTCTGCTGCCACGATCTTTGTGCGCAGCTGGTTCTCACTTTGCTTAAAAGCAACACTTGCTTTGCAACAACTGCCACAAATCCGTTTCACTTTCCCACCTGTGAAATTCATCATTATAATTTATGTTAGGCCAAGCATAATATAAACATTAAAATCAGTCAATTAATTTCCAATTGACATGTGTAGTCCATGCTTTATCCATGAGACTTTCATACTATTCATGCTTTCCCAACATGTACATGAGCTCATTCATGTCTATTCTTTCACAGAGAATTAACTACTTCAACATTCACAATTTATTTCAAGCAAATAAACACACTCTACTTTTAGCCATACATGCATTCAACAATTTTATGTTTTTATAAATGCATCAATAAAAAGGAAAGAGAGAGCAGCAAGAGTTTTCTCCTCTTCGTCTTGTTCCATTCTGAACCTACACCACCACTCTTGTTTCCATGCTCCTAGCCTCTTTCACTTCCATGTGAATGCTTGACCAACCCTTTTTGGCTATGACACTTAGTGTCTATGGTTTATCTCGGATCTCTCAACCATGGAACCTTTCCACATGGAGATCCACAACACCCTTGGCTGCTAGGACCCCCCACAAGTCCACTAGCACCATCATTCATTTCTGCGCAAGCTGATCTTTTTAGGATAGTCACATGTCCACATGCATCCTTAAGATGCTTTCATAGTCCTTGCTTCCAACAATATCTACACTCAAACATTGAATTAATTTACATGTTAAATTTATTTTCATAGGATTTATCTCTAAACAAGAGTTTAGGAAATCATAACCAAATCATATACACATGTATATTCATAAGCAAGAAGCTGCAAGATAACCAAATACTTATCTGTATTGTGCGTTTCCTCTCTGGTCCACGGGGTCCTGCTTTGCTTTGCAAGCCTTGGGATCGCCTATGGACTTGTATGTTTGGCCAACGCGCAGGCTGCTCCACAACATCAAATAATCTTGGATGTTTGGCCAGCACGCAGGCTGCTCCAAAACATCAAATACTCTTGGATGTTCGGCCAACACGCAGGCTGCTCCAAAACATCAAATAATCTTGGATGTTCAGCTAGCACATGGGATGCTCCAAAACATCAAATAATTAATGCTCAACCAGTCACTCTCTGGATTTACCAAGCAATTTATAGTTCTTTCAGGGTCCTTGCTTTCCTACAATTACCAAGGTTTCCAACAAGAAACAATAGTGTATCAGCTTAGCTGTTAGAAGACTTATACCTGAAATCTTCATTATTCCAAACAAGAATTAAATGAAAATGAATACTTATCTGTATTGGACATTTCCTCTTTGGTCCACAGGGTCCTACTTTTACTTTACAAGCCTTGGGATCTTCCTACGGACTGGGATGTTTGGACAGCGCGCAGGATACTCCACAACATCAAATAATTAATGCCCTACCAGTACACCTTCACGCCGACTGGATTTACCAAGCATTTGGTGGTGCCCAACCAGTCCCATATCTAGTTGGCCCTTTCCATTGCCGAGCCAACACATCCGTCTGGGCCATCGACTAATGGAAGGAAACTGCGCCACTGACCATTATAGGTCAAGGCTCTACTACTCTGCCTAAGGATTGCATCAGCCTTTCACATGTGTCACAACCTTTCATGCGCATAACAATTCTTCACCCACACAAGGATGACACTCCTTCTCTTGTGCAAACCAGCGGTTCCCTTTAGGAACTCTTTAGGTGACTTTCTTAACTGCAGGCTATCATGGCCCCATGATACCCACTCACACTACACAAAGGTTACCACTTCTCATACATTCCTCTTGAGTACCATTTTCTTCACTTTTCCCTTTAATGTGCAGCACCAATTTGCATATGTATAAGCTGACAACAAGATGGATAAGCAAGCTCATCAATATTGCTGCTTTAAAACTGTAAACATATTTCATAATATTCACTATCCAACATTGAAACACTGGGAATGCATCCATTCCCTTAGGGTGTAGTCAATATTAACAGTCCTGTCATAACCCAACATCAGAAAAGTGTGCACCCCTTTCTGATGTGAGCCATGTAGGCCCTACTCATACTCAAGCAATCTGCCATAATGGAAATAAAATCAAAACATGCTCTACATATTTAATCTAACAATTAAACATGCATATTCTTAGCTAGGGTCAGAGAACACTTATCCATTTGCAGATATAGTCTTTCTTGATTAATGAGGAATGGGGGCTCCCTTCTCTAAGTTGACAGTCCCTCGATTTGCCATCCCAACTCCTTTTAATGTTACATAACCCTCATATGTCTTACTAACATAATCTTTACCATCTCACTCATATTGTTTACCAATCATGCAGTGCAGATGGGACATTATCAAAATGTCCAATGGCGTTTCACCCGAAACCCATTTTCAAAGGATGGGTTCCTTCCCATCTAGTTTGGCTTCTGCAGGCCATCACACATGGTCTTCCTGCAATGTGTCAGCCTGGAACACTTATCAAATAGCCAAACAGTCAACAACATTTAACAATAACTTCAAATATAATTGTTTCATAACCAATCAATGGCATTAATAATTAAATTCAAACATGAATTTATAATTCTGTCCTCCTACATAAATGGATTGGTTTAACTATGAGGCCACCTTCATATAGTTTGGCTCTTGTAAGTGGTATCACTCTGTCCATTATAGTTTCTCCCTTACTACCATACATGAACATCCACCTACAACATGTCCTCCTGACACATTTTATATAAGCCAAATAGTCATTAGTCATTTATTAGCAAAATTCCAATTCTGAGATTTACAAATATGAATTGACAATCTGTTCTGCACATAAACTATTTCACAGCCATGAGATCCTTCTCATGAGATTTGGCTCTTTCACATGCTAGATTCCAGCCTTCATCATGGTCTTACCCTCATTGCCATGCCTTGAACAATCTACTTGTAATCAGAAACTTCAACCAGCCAAACACTTGTAAGTCTCCATGCATATAATATTTCATTGCTGCAACAGTCACTGAAGCATTTTCAGAATTATAACATTCCATAATTCAAACACTTCGAGCTGTTAACATATCAATATCACCAAAACTCATTTACTTCACGTGCATCATTATCATACTAAAATCGCAAGGTACAGTCACATCATTCATGCAATTTAAATGGAACTTTTAGATACTCATAATTTCTCAGTCCTATGATTTATACAACTCTGCTCTTCCACAGAGTATTCCGATATCCCATCGATCATGACTGCCCTCTTCATGCACTTACTATTCTACATTCATAGCAGCTCATGAAATGATTTCATAATTTTCGACAATTCAACATTTCATCTATTATCTAATTGCAATGAATCATGCACATCACAACCGTGGATTCGCACAATGCATCACAACATGTGCATCCACACACATGCATGCACATCTACAATGTTTACACAATATTTTCAAGTGCATTCATCCAAGGCATAACCACAAGATTTATAAAATTTCTTAATGCATATTCACTCAATGCTACCTTGCATTGGTTCATGAATATTATGCATTCAAACATATTATGGCCAAAACATGGCCACCTCATATAGCATGCATTACCATAATCAGGACCACCAGTCTTCACTTGCTTTGATTATTAAGCTCATAACCAACATACACATGGCACAATATATTTTATATGAATGCAATCTAAATTTCTAAACAATCACATGGTATGAGGGCTCTTTCCTTCGCCACTCCATGCTCCACCACACTATGGCAGTATGGCATTCACATGAATGCATTTCAACTCTAAATGCATACCATTTTATGATTATTAAACATGGTTTAGGGGATTCTTACCCATTCCTCTTTCAACACTTATGCAATCATCATAAGTAAACCATCACCTGCATGGATTCCATTTACACCTTTGATGTTACCTGATCCGTTGGTCTCTTGCAGAGGATTACATAATTCTTCCACCAACCTCTTGATCATGGATTTGTTTCCCTAACCTTTTCTTCATAAGGTTGTTGGCCTCCTGCAACAATATCATCAACATCTTTAGCCATGCTTCTAATGTCTTTCATCCTACAACCAAAACCAACACCAATAGTGATTATCAACCACAATATTTATCATTAGTGGTTCATTGCATATGTAGAACCTCACTACTTTTACTAATATGTAATATCATATATGTGCACAAACACCTGCTCATGCACTGTGCAATGTTTATTAATATTCCAATCAATGCATATTCATGCCACTCATCTAATCTCTTGCATTTTCAGAAATCCCATGCCATAATTTTATGTACATAAAGCTTATAAAATATAGATACAGTTAGCAAGACAGGGGTTAAAGAATTATCCCTTTCCAATCCCTCATCTTTGCATGATCTTCCTCTTCCACCTCATAGCTGGTTCAATTTCATGGTCTCTGCTACTTCTAGGCATGCAATTCTAGAAATTGCCCATATCGACAACAATTTGTCAAAACAACCACTGGCACTTTTCTGCTCTGCAAATCTATGGTGTATGACACCCTCATTCGAATTCTGGTGATGAAACATTGTTCTCTACTAGATAAAATTTCCAATGCCTATCCACATGCTCCATTCTGACTTCGGGTGTGGAAGTTACATTACTTCAAAAATGACTATTTTTACCAAAAATTCTGCACTTTTACACAGTTGTAAAACATCATGGAAGACCAACTTCAACCACCTGTAGAAGTAAATCTAGAAGAAATCAGGAAAACGTTTCTACCGGGAGAAGTTATTCCATATAACAAGGAACACTCATCAACTCGCGGATATTTGTTCCGATGCGCCATCCATCTTCTATGAATTTTTGGGTTTGACTACTTTTCATTATTTTTTAACCCCTCAGCAACCTGTGCACAACCTGTGTGCCACCTACGCAACCTGTGCAACCCGTGCGCAACCTGTGTGCCACCTACGCACAACCTGTCCGCAACTTGTGCACAACCTGCGCACAACCTGTGCGCCACCTGCGCACAACCTGTGCACAATCTGTACGCAACCTGCGCAAATCCTGTGCGCAACCTGCACACAACCTGTGCACAACCTGCGCAAATCCTGTGCGCAATCTGTGCACAACCTGTGCATTTACGGGGCTCATATCTCCCTCGTCCCTTAACCAAATAAGGCAAGTTTGGTACCGTTGGAAAGCTCTTGGAGAGATCTATGCAATGGTGTGATACTCTGCCACATCTGAGAACTGTGATCCTACCATTTTTCCATATTAAAATGATGCCACAAACTTCACCAATACCACGTTAAAACATTCTGTTACCTGCTTGTAACTCAGAGTTTGGCCCAAGCAGCCACAGTGCTACAACATGGGCTCTGATACCACTCTGTCACGTCCCCTTCCATCATTCCGATGCAAGGAAGGAAACATGACCAATCTTACCGGGCTTATTTGGAAAACTCAACCCCATACATTACTAAGAAATTCATAATAAATAAAAATTTGTGTGTGCAGGCTCATACTTCAAATAAACACAATGGCATTAAAACTCGTATTAACACACACCAATTGAAATGCATAAGCATATTTATCTCAAGCAATTGATGAATCAACAGGCAGAGAATCCATCCCATTCTCATGCTATGCACAGACTTCATGTCGATTTCATTAAGACATTCATTTCGTTTCATTAACATGGCCAATTAACATTCAAAATTAACAAACTGCAAAACACATAATGCATATAATGTAAATCACAGAGAACACTTATCTTGAAGTCACAGAGAACACTTATCTTGAAGATGAAGCTGTCCAACAACTGACTATGTGAGAGCAACGTTCCACCCAACCATAGATCTTTGTCCACCCTATATTCTTTCAGCTGAGAGATCACCCCCAAGCTGGGTTGTGTATCCACTAAGGAGGAACTAATTGGGCTTGCTCACAGCCATGGTTTCATTCAACAACTATGCTAAGCCAACACACAGTTGGGTTTATCAAGCATACAAATGACAAATGAGGAGGATGATAAGCCAATGAGCTCATCCACAGAGCTACAGGCATCTCAAATTAATTCAACAGTCAAGGCACCCACATTACCTACCCATCCAACACAAGGAAGGTCCCCTTCTCTGCTGCATAGTCCCTCAGGCGTCCCTTCCCTCCAGTGCTCTTCAGGATGGGCATAGAAAGGTCCAATTGCTAATTCTTTGAGATTATAGCCTTCACTTGGTTTATCAAACAAACCCAACCTCTGCTCAATCATTCACACTTGGATTTCTCACAATTTTGTCATCCAATAACTCAATCCCGTCACTTGATTTCCGGGCTGTAAAAACTAAGTTTTCAAATGGATTTTGGGGTATCTAATACTCTCAAATTCGCCCCAAGGTTCATATTTATGGATCCCCCATTGGATTTCATTGTCAAATACCAATTTTGGGTGTTTATGGCTCTTCAAAACGTGGGTTCTTGCAAAGTTACGATTTCTGGTTTTTCTCCCTGCTGGCAATTCGTTTTTGGATGGAAAAATGATGCTGGGTTGTTCCACACTGGAATGGGAATGAGAAATAAGCAACAACCATGAGGTAGGGTGACTTGTGGTACAAGAAAACAGAGCCCATACTCTGCCATACGAATTTCTGGGCTGCCCATGCTCCATTGAAGCCATGGACTGAATTCTTCAACAACTTCCTTACAATAGAAATAAATGTCATCAAGGAAAGTCAAATGGATTCTCATAATGACATTTGGAAGCATATGGTTCATCCCCACGACCCCCTCACCTCTCCCTAGTGGATACACATGGTCCCTTCTCATTAGTTGCTTCCATAGCCAGTTTTGATATTTTATTGCATGATGTTTATTTACATCAATTTACAATGTTCCATGGCTAAATAGCACATGGGTAACATAATATATAATACTTGCCTTTTAAATAAAATTCAAGCATGCACTAGCGGGGCCTTGGCCTTGATCTCCATGCTAGGAAAACATACATCACATGCATACAATATTTACATTAAAAACTAATATATCCTCAAGCCAAAGTGAGTGGAAAAATCGACATGCATTTTGATAATTAAACCCATATGAGGGGGAGGGTCTTTGTATTTGGGAGGAGGCCTCCATTCTTCAATTGTAATATTAGGATCAACCATGATGGGCTCTTATCCGTCGTTTCCTTGGTTGGATCCTTTAAGACATTATAATTTAGATATGTCCATAGGAACACTAGAAAACCTCTCAAATCATGGGACCTTTGGGTTCCTCGATAGAGTACAACTTATTCGCTTCTTTTGGCACTCCCTTACAACTAAACCTACTTTGTGTTTGTTCTGATGATCATTGGATGATTGAGATTGAGCATAAACCATAGTATACTTCTCTTAAAGGGGCACCATGCTCATGGTACATGGCACGTTGCTCCAATGATTCATTTTCTCTCATAGGGATACTTTCATCTTCACCTTCTGAGTTTTCACTTGGATGCATAGAAGTTTATGGACACATATTAGATATCTTTCCTTCCACGTAGTTTGCACCGTGAATTGGTGAAAAGACATCCATTCCTTGTTTTCCAAAGACTATACAAATGATAACTCTAATACAATGCCATATTGCATGAAAATCAACAACCCATGGGAATGAGTTCCCCAAAAGGGTGGCCTTCTAGGTAATATTGGTCGATAGTAATGAATCATAGAATTGGAATACAAAATCCCACATTGATTGAACATATTTGTATAACCAAATGAAGTGTTTTGGAGTTTCATTTTTGCAACACAAAAGCATTTGGGTTGCAAA
This sequence comes from Larix kaempferi, assembly GCA_027924585.1. Classification (NCBI taxonomy): domain Eukaryota; kingdom Viridiplantae; phylum Streptophyta; class Pinopsida; order Pinales; family Pinaceae; genus Larix; species Larix kaempferi. The sequence continues at coordinate 7,966,743 of BSBM01000259.1, read as the reverse complement.
ACTCCTAAGTATTTCAGGGGTTTCCCTATGGATAATCCTTTATGCAATATTGACCATATAAAACATACTTTTATCGGTTCAAGGTGCCACTTCCAAATAAAATTCAGTGCATATAGCAAGGTTTTTCCCTTTGATTTGGTTCTCTAGATTTTAGTGAGACTCACTTCAAGCCTAGGTATTTTGATAAACCATTTGTACCATCATTCAACTTATAATTTGAAAACCCCCTTTTATGACCATATGCAATGTTTCAGCCTAGATCAAGGAAAAGGTTATTAGGGATAATCCTCAATTTTTTTCTAGAATTGTCTTCTCTACAAGGAAAAATTGAAATTTTGTCTTTAAAGCCATCCCAATTCTCACATATTCTAGCTTGCTTTTCATAAATGTCTTTGGAATCTCAATTGCCTTTCTTAGACAATATCTTCATTGAGAACTAGGTAACCTTAACCAAGATTTTACCTCCCTAAATGACCACTAGGGACCATCATAGGCAGTGGTCTTTGAAAACAACCCATATGTGAGTGTGCCATTTTTTTCAAACCAATTTATGTTTGATGGTTTCTAACTCTTTCCATATACTTTTTGGAAAAAAAATTCCTTGGAAAGAATAGGCATTGTGGTAGTCAATAGTGTTTGGAAGTTTAGGTTGTTCTAGATATTCTTGTCATATGGGGTTTGGAGGTAATGCAATTTTTGTTGAAATATTGTAACTTCTAAGAATATTATATTTGTACTTTATTATTCTAGAGATGTTTCATTCCTCCTCCGGGACTTTATTGTATATCCGGAGATGTTTATTCCTCCGTCGGAATGTGGTAACTAGGGTTGTTAGACCTCCCTAGTGGGGTCGGCCCTGCGTTAGTTTTTTAGGGGTTATTAGATTCCCCTAGAAGAAGTCGGCCCTGTTAGGGTGAAAAATCAAGTTGGAGTAGTGTATAAATAGAGGAGGTGTGTTCCTCATTTATCACTCACTCACTCACTTGTGATTGGTGCATAGGAGAGAGAGAGATCTGCATAGGAGGAGAAGGAGATCTTGGTTGGGAATACATATTTGTATTTGTTGATCATCTATATTGAGGAAGCTTTGCTGGGTTTCCTACCCCATGAGGGTTTCCTAGGATAAATCTGTGTCTCTTGTGTTTATGCTGTGCTTGTTGTTCTTTCAGTGATCCTGTATATGCTATTGTTGTGAAATGAAATGTAATAATGATATCTATATTAGCATATTAAATATTAACATGGTATCAGAGATAGCCTGAAGGAAGGAAATGTATGGCACTTATGACACTTGTTTCACTTGCGACAATTTGAAAGTTAGGGTTTTGTATAGCAAAACCTAGTCATCGTGGCACTTTTGCTATAAATCCATTTTGGAGAAGGTTCAGGATCTAAAAATTTTATAGGCCGAAGATGAAATTTTCTTGTACCTTGTGTCCGAAGCTCAGCCTTAGATTCCTTGTACTTTCTGAGATATGATCCGTACAAATTAGGGTTTCTGCCTCTTCCAGAATGCAGTCCTAAACATGTGACCTAGGGAAAAAGGTCATATCTCGGGCTAGGAAGCTCCAACTGAAATTTAGTAAAAAGTGACAGTTAGGGCACGGACTGCAGTTTGATAGGTCCGCTTTTCAGAGGCCGAAGTTGAAACAGTGACACGTGGCACTCCGTACAAGTTCGCTATGATGTTTCATCCCATAAACAGGTCATTTTGTGACACTTTGCATATCTCTCTCATAGAGAATCCATTGAAGCTCAAACCTGTGGGGTTGGAAAGATGACAGGTCAGGATACCACAGACCAAAGTTTTAGACCCTATAGATCTGAAATTTCAGAGATACACCAGAAACCATACGACACATCTGAAATGGCTCAACAGAGGAAATCAAGGAAGAGGAGGAAGAAGCTCTCACTTAGGGTTTTCAGTTTTTTTAGGTATGGAAGGACCTGATACAATGTTGGAGTCACCTGATGCAACATTAAAAACTTTGATAATGGATTTGGAATCCATTCATCATAGATATTAATCCTTCATCAAAATGTTGTGGGAGGAAGGAGATTGAAGATTAGGGTTTTCAAGTGAGAACAAACCCTAGCAAAGTTGGGAGACTCATAGGGAAGCGATGAAGAAGGTTTAAATGGCATTGATATTATATCATCTTAGCACCATGTACATAAATAATATGTTTACAAGTGATCTACCTTGGATGGTTAGGGTTTTACCCTTATAGAGAAGACTACTCGACAGGTATGACTTGAGAAGATACATGTATGTTTTGAAATCTGTTTCATGATTAAGTTCATAATATGTTTGTCTTCATATTATTGAGGTTAGTACAATCACGATTAGTTTTAGATTGTCTGATCACCTTAAGTAAAAGTATGAATGCACGTGAATGATAGAAGACATTCATTGATTAGGGTTATGACACTTATGATTGTACTAATGCACCTGTGGTGTTGTATGAGGATGTTGTTGTCTGCTAACAAGATACAAGTACATCAAGAAAGACAAATCAAGTTCTATGACCATGGTGACATGAAGACAAAGATTCATTCATAGTATTTTACCACATAGAAGCTCTACTTACAAGGTATGTATGACTTTGTTCTACTATGCTTAACTTATGAGATATGGAGGTTCTAGCACAAGGTCTCTAAATCATTGAAGAGAACAAAGAAGATATTGTTTGGGTATGTTAAGACATAACCAAGCATGATAATCCAGGTATGTTTTCCTATATCAAGTTAGAATCCTACTTTGCGTTAGGATCTTAGGTAAGTATACCTGTGTATGAAATAATCATGACCATACATACTTAAGATGATTTAGAAGCATAATGTTTTGATAGTATTGAGATTATACTAATGAATGTATGATTATGTATGAGATCATGAGGATGACACTAGTGCAAACTTAAGCATGCATAGTGGTACAAAATGGATAGAAGTTCAAATACATATAATGATGCTATCATAAAATAGAGATCAAGCGGGAGGCAACCACACAAACATAAAAGATAAGTATTTGAGTTGCTATTTGAATCTCTGAATAGTTAATAATATTTCTTGTAATAGTTGTATGCATATTTGTATTCCTAGAATATATCATGCATAGTGTAAGCATTCATATAGCATTGGACAATATACTACTAATATGCATATGATGGGTAAGTTGGACAAACATTCCATTGTTGTTTATCTAGAATGAAGCCTCTTTGCTGACATGCTGAGAGCTATGCACGCTCTTGATAGTATGTTTTGGTAGAGATGGAAGGCATCTAGATAGCCACTTTATGCATACAGGATATGGAAAAGTGTTGTGCCAAAATATTGGTCAAGATAGTTACATAACTATGTGAATCATATCAATATGCATAATAGGTTATCATGTCAACATGATTTGATGATTATGAAGTATTACTAATCATGTAATTAACTTTGATTTGTAGGAAAGGTCATGAAGAATGATGAAAACCAAACAAGTGGTGGATGTTCAACAAGAAGACTTACAAATCAAACATACTATAGAAGGATCGTGGTTAGAAGATTCTCTTAGAAAGAGGAAGAGGATCATGATGAGATGTTTGCTCCAAGTGGCTAGATAAGACCATTCTCTTAATGGTGTAATTGAATAAATACGAATCGAGAAAAATCCTAGGATTCAATTGAAGAAAGCTCTGTACGAGTACCCAGGATCGATAGTCATTTGATGAGCTTAATGATCACCATGGGTGATGCGGATTTCAACCTTTGCTACAAGGTTGAAGATGGTGTCTATATACAGATAACATTCTTCTCTTAGATGGATGCAAGAAGGAACTCACCACAGAGTTCGAATGATCTTGAGGCTCATATCAGTAGACCCATCTGACAAGAGATGGCACAAATAAGATATGCATAAGATCATTCAATGCAGAGTGTGAATGATGTTCAGTCACAGAGGGAGAATTGATAGCTTCTTGACAAGCATGGGATTTACCAAAAGTAAAGCTGATCCTAACCTTTACCTTAAGTTTATGGATGATGAACCTGTCATACTATTACTGTATGTGGATGATCTCTTTCTGACAGGGAATGAGAAACATATCATGGAAAGCAAGAAGAAGCTAGCTACAGAATTTGAGATGAAAGATATCAGATTGATGCATTACTTCCTAGGTCTGGAAGTATGGCAAGGCCCAAAAGGAATCTTTCTCAACCAGGAAAAGTATGCTGTGGAAATCTTGAAAAGATTTGATATGCTGGAATGCAAAGTCATGGCCACTCCCATGGATTCCAACTTGAAGTTGTTAGCTGATGACTCATCAGAGTTAGTGGATGTGACTTTGTACAGACAAATTATTGGGTCATTGATGTATCTGACGAATACTAGGCCAGATATATGCTTTGCTGTGAACACCTTGAGTCAGTATCTAGTGGAACCTAAATGTGTTCACCTAATAGCTGCAAAGCATGTGATGAGGTACCTGAAGGGTACAATAGACTTTGGTCTATATTATATTGGAGATCATGACTTCAGATTGTATGGCTACACAGATGCTGAATGGGCAGGAAGTGTATCAGACAGGAAGAGCACATCGGGCAGATGTTATAGACTGGGATCTGCCATGATCTCGTGGTTTAGCAAGAAGCAGTCTAGTGTGTCTCTCAGCACAGCTGAAGCAGAATATATAGCTGCTTGCTCCTCTAGTTGTGACGCGATATGGCTTTGGAAGTTGTAATCAGGATTGTTTGACTTAGAGATAGACCCCACTGTGATCCTATGTGACAACCAGAGTTGTATCAAGATGACAAAGAATCCAGTGTTCCATGATAAGTCAAAGCACATAGAGATCCGATATTTCTATATACGGGATATGGTACAGAAAGGAGCTATAAAGCTCGAGTATGTGAGCAATGATGAACAAGTTGCTGATGTATTGACCAAACCTCTGTCTTGAGTAAAGTTGAGTATTTTCGAGACAAGCTTGGTGTAGTTCAGAAGGACCCTCCTTCAAAGGGGGAGTGATATGGTTGTTGATGAGATTTCCTGCATCGACGGTAAGGTCGATGATGAGGATACCCATATCAATGATGTGGATACATGTATCGATGATGTGTATACTTGTATCGATGATGAGGATACTTGTATCGATAATGAGGATACCTAATAATTGATGATGAGGTCAATGATATTGACGATGAGGTTGATGATACCGACGATGAGGTCGATGAGGTCAATGATATTGACGATGAGGTCAATGATACCGACGATGAGGTTGATGAGGTCAATGATATTGACGATGAGGTCAATGATACCGACGATGAGGTCGATGATATTGACGATGAGGTCATTATGTGGTCCTTAGGATTTTTTCTAAGTAGACTTGATAGGACTGCATCATCCCTGAACAGTTGGTTCAAAATGTACGTGATAGGACTGCATCATCCCTGAACGGTTGGTTCAAAATGTAGGTGATAGGACTGCATCGTCCTTGAACGGTTGGTTCACAATATACGTGATAGGACTGCATCATCCCTGAACAATTGGTTCAAAATGTACGTGATAGGATTGCATCGTCCTTAGACTTATGTCTTAAATTGATAAGGATTGATCATCCTGTAAGTAGATCTGGATTGCATCGTCCATAGACATGAGAGGTGTCTTAAATTGATAAGGATTGATCATCAAGTAAGTAGATCTGGATTGCATCGTCCATAGACATGAGAGGTGTCTTAAATTGATAAGGATTGATCATCCTGTAAGTAGATCCGGATTGCATCGTCCATAGACATGAGTTGTGTCTTAAATTGATAAGGATTGATCATCCTGTAAGTAGATTTGGATTGCATCATCCATAGACATGAGAGGTGTCTTAAAGTGAGAAGGATTGATCATCCTGTAAGTAGATATGGATTGCATCATCCATAGACATGTGAGGTGTCTTAAATTGAGAGGGATTGATCATCCCGTAAGTGGATCAAAATTGTATCATCCTTGGACCTATGTCCTAAAGTGAGAGGGATTGATCATCTCGTAATTGGATCATGTGTGTTGCAGGGTATGCTGCTATGATGCCGTTGATCTAGAGATCCAGATGATGCTGTTGATAGAGAGATCCAGACGATTAGGTTGTTGATCTAGAGATCCAGATGATGCTGTTGATCGAGAGATCCAGATGATGATGCTGTTGATTGAGAGATCCAGATGATGATGCTGTTGATCGAGAGATCCAGATGATGCTGTTGATTGAGAGATCCAGATGATGATGCTGTTGATCGAGAGATCTAGATGATGATGTTGTTGATCGAGAGATCCAGATGATGCTGTTGATCAAGAGATCCAGATGATGATGCTGTTGATCGAGAGATCCAGATGATGATGTTGATCGGAAGATCAAGATGTTGATGCTGTGGTTGGTCAAGTGCTGCAGAAGATGAAGACTCAATACTGAAGATCTTGATATTCAAGTATTGAAGATCTTGAAGATGTTCCAGTAACTGTTTGAGTTACTGATGAAGAAAGATTCCAATGATTTATAGATGTATCATGTATCATGTAGTTGATGACTCCTTTCTCCTGCAGATGTTGTTATAATATCTTTCTCATTAAGGGGGAGTGTTGAAATATTGTAACTTCTAAGAATATTATATTTGTACTTTATTATTCCGGAGATGTTTCATTCCTCCGCCAGGACTTTATTGTATATACGGAGATGTTTATTCCTCCGTCGGAATGTGGTAACTAGGGTTATCAGACCTCCCTAGTGGGGTCGGCCTTGAGTTAGTTGTTTAGGGGTTATTAGACTCTCCTAGGAGAAGTCGGCCCTGTTAGGGTGAAAAGTCAAGTCGAAGTAGTGTATAAATAGAGGAGGTATGTTCCTCATTTATCACTCACTCACTCACTTGTGATTGGCGCATAGGAGAGAGAGAGATTTGCATAGGAGGAGAAGGAGCTCTTGTTTGGGGACTACATATTTGTATTTGTTGATCATCTATATTGAGGAAGCTTTGTTGGGTTTTCTACCCCATGAGGGTTTCCTAGGATAGATCTCTGTCTCTTGTGTTTATGCTGTGCTTGTTGTTCTTTCAGTGATCCTGTATATGCTATTGTTGTGAAATGAAATGTAATACTAATGTTATCTATCTTAGCATATTAAATATTAACAATTTTTGAGTGACCACTTGCAAGTTTCTTGATCATCTACAACACTAATGATCCAATTGGCACATAGATCTTGGCCATATGTCCCAGTGGCCAAAATACCCATCCCTCCTTTCTCCTTAGGAGTGCAATAAAGGCTCCAACTAATTATATGGAAGCCTTCATCTCTATTGAAGTTGGCCCACATGATTTTTTTTGAGAAGCTTCTCTACCTTAGCATATGCATTGGTAAATGGAACTCAACACAAGGAGTAGTACACATGAGTAGCGGCTAGCACATTGAGCAGATTTGAAACTTCCCCACAAGCAATAAAGGTTTTAAAAACCATTTATCAATTTTATTTTGGAGCTCTTAGTAACACAACTTCCCATAATTCCTTTGGGAAGGATCTGAAGGAAAAGGGAATTCCCAAAAAATTGAAGACATGCCTAATTTTCAATGATACCATCCTCGTCTTACCAATGATTCAAGAATTCATTGTTGACTTATTCAATAGCATTGAGTTTTTTCCATTTTTTACTTCTACCTATAGGCTCCATAGAAAGTTTGCAAGCAATCCATGGTGTTTTCCAGGGTATGCTTGTCTTAATTTTATGATAATTTGGAATGATTCATCCATAAAGTTCCCATGCATAAGTTGCATTATTATATCCATGGAGTGGGATACCTTTGATTATGCCTCAAGCTATTATGTTGTGGAGAAGATAGCCATGGGTTTCAATGTACATTACATACAACAATAGGACTAAAGGGTAATGTTGTTGGATGCATTGGAAGAGCCACACCAATTTAAATATCCATGATTGATAGAAAGATAGGGAGATTCCTCAAAGCACAGTGTTTCAATTTCTCTAATAAAGAATGCACCAAATCCCAACACCTTTGACATGGTGATGATGAAAGGCCATTCCTCTATATCATACCCTTCTTTGAAATCAATCTTGATGAAGAGCCTCCAAGACATGGTTTTTGTCCCATTCCATGCCTTCCTATACAAGTATTTCATTATCCAAGATGTATCTTCCTCTTATGAAACCTCTCTGCTCTATCCCAATGATTTTCAAGAAGATATATATAACTTGAAGGGCAAGTTCTTTGGATATAATTTTGTAAGATACATTCAATGGGGAATTCAAGCTCCCTTTTGTGATAATATTTGGGTCCCCTAGATTGTATTGAACTCAATTAAACCTTTTTTAATTTGTATACCAAGTGTACATGGCTACTCATATTATTTGTGCACTTAGAGAATATCTCGGCCCATGTAATTTTAGGGGGGCTTATAGAATTAATATAGAACTTGACTTGCCTAGGGGAGTTACCTTTTGACATTTCCTTAAGAGATACCATCAATTGCTTCAATATTGCCCCTTTCTCACATGATTGTTGTCACTCTTGGTTCAGTATTAGAGGGATACCATTGATACAAATTTTCATGGTCACCTTCCTTTCCATTTTCATGCCTTGATATTGAAAAACCATTTTATAATGTTTGACAAAATCCCTTGCAATATTTACTTGCTTTGTTATTCTCCTGTCCTTGGTTTTAAGGGATTTGATACTTGTGATAAGATTTGGGTCCCCTAGATTTGGATTAAACTTGATTAAATCTTTGTTAATGTGTCTACCAAGTGTACGAGGCTACACATATTATTTGTACACTTAGAGAATATCTGAGACCATGTCATTTCAGGGGGGCTTATAGAATTACATGGAACTTGTCTTGCCTAGGGGATTTATTATTTGAAATTTCCTTAAGAGCTGCCATCAATTCCTCCAATGTTATCCCTTGCTCACATGCTTGTTGTCGTTCTTGATTTGAATGTTCGAGGAACACAATTGATACAAAGTTGCATGGTAACCTTTCTTTCCATTTTCATGCCTTGAGATTGAAAAAATATTTTATAATGTTTGACAAAATCCCTTGCAATATTTACTTGCTTCATTATTCTACTATCCCTGTTTTTAAGGGATTTGGTGCATTCCACAACTTATCTTGAGGCAAGGGATATGAAGAAAGCCTCAGTTACTTTTTTCCTATGTTGAACCAATACAACTGAGCTCAAATTCAGGCTCCTTTGCTTGGTACAATGCTTCAGACTTTAATAAGTAAAAATATGGACACTCTGTCCTGAAGCTTCTCACTAAAAGGGATATGTTGTAACATCCTTGATCATTGCACTAATTCATGGTTTAATGTTTCCTTCATCTCTTTGTCACATGATATTTTCCATAACCTCTTAGAACGGTGGTGACTCTTCTTATGATATCCTCCCACAATGGAATCCAACCTCTATTTCCTTTGGGTCATATAATAAGGCTCTAGACTCTTTTGATGGCTTTGATAGGAGATTCATGTTTTAGATCATAGTGTTTTAATAATAAACTTTGTGTTTTGTAGATCAAGCTTGTCAAAATCCTAGGATATGGAGAAGATGATTTGTTGGTGCTTTGATAGGGTGACTTCTGGCAACACACGAATCAAACTTCTACTTTCACTCTTATTTTTTTTTCTTAGATAACATTGTTCTATCAAAATTTTCAATGACCTCCTTGTCCCCTTTGTAAAAATTGGACTAGGGGAACCAAAGTTCAAGGGAGTCCTTGTGATGGAGCTTGATAATGTTGTAGAGGCCGAATCTTGATTTAACACCACTCCATGCCATATGTTGTCTTGGGGGCATTGATGTAGGAAAAAATCCTTCTTTATATTCCTAAGTTTCTACAATGTTGAAGTCACCACAAAACAACCAATAATCATTTGGGAGCTCTTCAATGAGCTAGTTCCACAAGGTTTTGCTTTCGTCAACATGATTTCACACATAAATATCGGCTAGGGAAAAAACATAATATTTGAAATAAAACAAAACCCATACAACGTGGTTGGTTGGATTTGACCTATGTTGAATAATGACTCCACCAACTTTGGTGAGATTAAGGTTACTGCTCCACCTGTTGCCATCATCATGGTTATTGGAAAAAACAATACGATATGTCCATATTGTCAAAGTGTTGTTTTAAACACAAATATGATAACTTTAACCTATTGAAAACATATAATATCAAGATAAGAAATTTTAGTTCTCGCTCTCTAATCCATAGATTTGCAACAAGGGTTGGTGAGCCCCTATACATTCCATGATAATATTTTCATTGGGAACCTTAAAGGAGAAAATCTATCTCTTCAACATCCCATTGTGCTAGGGTGTTGAAGGGATTCACAAAGTTCAAAATATGCATTTGGAGAGGGATATAATCATTCATAACACTGTTCTTTTATTTTTCTATGATACTTTCTTTGGAGGTGGAGACCTACTTTCACGACCTTAGGATCAATGCCCCATTTTTTTTGTTTCCAACTCCAAGGAACATGCGACACCGACATGTCTCATCTACAAGAGCTTGGCCAACTTATAACTATTACACCTAGACTACTCCTCTTCACTCAAGGTATTCCCATAACTATGCCTTGAGATACAAACTATTAGGTTGCTGCAAGTCCTACTCAACTTACTCACCCAACAATCACTTGCACCACAATAGTTCTACATTTAACCAATTATACAATTAATCATACACATGAACATCACGATATAAATATACAACAATATGCACAAAGAGAAAACAAACACACAAGTACAGTGGTACCCAAACTAGGCACTTGAACTTATTATGAAAAATGTTACATACAATACAAGATACAACAAAGGAGTGTGCCCAATCGACAAACACTCATATATAGATATACAATAGATATGAAACGATGCCCATACACATATCTATTCAAGATAGTCTAGAAAACCCCTAGCACATTTTCCTGACTCCTTAAGCAAAGCTACCAAGACGTCCCTCATTGTCTTCACATCAAACCTCTACTGCATCTACGGAATTGCCTCAATTCATGTCTCTACTTCTTTACTACGTTAAGCATTGCGTACCTTAGTACTACTGCCCAACATAAAGTGCACCCATATTTACCGACCACGTACATCACTTAATGGAGAAGTGTTCCCAATATGTACTACTCAGTATTGCACCCAATTCGTTCTACCCATGATTGCGCCCAACTTGCGCTACCTAGAATTGCGCCCAACTTGTGCTACTTAGGACCGCGCCCAACTCACATTGCCCAAAATTGCTCCCAAGTCATGGTACCTAAAACTGCGCCCAACTTGTGCTACTCAGGACTATGCCCAACTCATGTTGGCCAAAATTGTGTTGAAGTCATGCTATTCAGAACTACACCTAACTCGGGCTACTCAGGACTACGCCCAAATCACACTACCCAAAACTGCAAATTGGATGATTCCTTCTTCCCCTTTTTGAATTCTTCTTACCCGAATGAATTTACCTCTTTCACTTGCACCCAACTTGTATATATATGGTGATCCATTGCTAAGATGTACTCCAACTCTCAAGTGTGCCAAATTCGATGTGCACCCAACTCTCAAGTGTGCCCAAGCTGATGTGTTCCCAACTCCCTCAAGTGGGAAGCGTGTTCCATAGCTTCACAAGTTGACCCAATGGTTGGCTACCTTGGGTCTAGGCACCCAGCTCAATGTGACCCAAGTATCATGCCCCCATCTATAAGTCTTCACAAGAACAACCAAACTGACATTTTTTCCCTTTCCATGCCATCAAGGTGCCTCGCAAGTCAAGTGTGCCAAAATCCACACTCAATATCCGTCAAGTCCTAATGAGCCTCCAACGCATGTTTGAGGAAGTGTTCCCAAACTTCATGCCAAGGTCACAACATCCTCCCCCACTCAAAGTTGTTTCCTCCCTCAACAACACTTCCAAAAGAAACCAAGTCTACTGTCTCCAAACTTGTCTTCTCCTAGAGTTGCATCTCGTCACCTTGCTATCGCCGAAATCTCTATGCCTCCATACTACTAGAAACCCAAAATATACTATGCCACCAAGTATAATAATGCATCTGTTCATTACTGCCACTATTTCAACCTTCACACTATTTGGAAACTCCAATTTCAAGTGCTCCCACTTAAATTTTCATAGCTCTAAGAATTACTTGTTCTCAAAGCTCACTGCTCAGACTTACACGCCCAATCCTAGTTTAAATTTTCAACCACTTCACAATGCCTCAAAAAACTATCAAGCAAAGCAATTAGCTCAGACTGTCATGCCCAGATACACACCTAGGTCTTCATAACTTAGTAGGGTGGGCATCTAACCCAACTTCACACCAAGCTTGCAAAAATGCACCACTCCATGAACTGTCAATCCAATGTTTCTTCCCAAATGTCACTGCACATCACTTCCTGGACTACAACTTCCTTCCACCAAGTATCCTACTTAGAGGCTCCAACCTATCACAAGTAATTTTTTGTGCAAGATTATACTTACCAACTTTTATTCATTCCTGGTTGCTTCTGCCTCGCAAGGTCAAAAGTTGCCATTGAAATGATTCTTCCAAGTCCACTAAGTCTACCAAATCTACAAGAAAAACACCTTTCCTCAATACCTAGAGAATCAAGTGTGCACCAAATCTGTTGCTGCCTTCAACCCGCCTCCAAATAGCCTTTCCAAACTTTTTCCCAAGCGCACCCAAGGTGTCACTGAACTTTCCCAAGTCCCTATCTTGGTGCCTCGTGTTGCTTCACAAATCTAATCTGCGCAATTCAAATATCAACACGTTCCCTTGGTTGACTCTCTCTCACTGTTTTGGCTTGTCCACTTATCCTAATGCATGCCCTTTTTATTAAGTGTACACTCAAAATTCACACACTACTTCCTATCCAAAGTGATCTAATTTTGATGAGCCCACACAAAGGATTCTGCACCAATAATTCCGTTGCCTCCAACTCACAACTTACGTTCACCCAAGGAGAAAACTTACGTTTGCAATAGATGTGACCAATCATATTCCTTGTCAACATGAGATGCCTCTCACTCTAAGTCATAAAGCTATCTATACGTGTTTTCATGGTCATTTTATTCACGGTCTATAATCAACACTTAGAACTGAACTCCAACTTGCTCTTCCAACAAGGAGTTTCTGCTTTGGATTTTATTGTGCTGTTGTTGAGTCACCTTTTGTGCCTCAAAAGAGTTTTCCTAGGAACCACTGCACTTGCACCTCCATGTCTGTTGCTCTACTTCACAACCAACAAACAATCACTTTTTTGTATACACTTCATTCTTCCAACAAAGCAAGACTTCCTTTCCCAATAAACCCTCCATGGTCTTTGACACCTTTTCCAATTCTTTAGGCTTAGTTTCCTGACTCAAAGTATCAATCTCTCACTCCCTTTTGATCAATCCAAGGGGATTGGAAAATGGATTCCCATGCCATTACCAACAGTGAAGCTGCTTGTCTAACCTGTATCCCACACAATTCTCAGTCTAGACAACTTCTACATGAGTGCTTTCACTGAACCACTGTCCATCGAAAGCTGCCATCCTATGTCATAGCCAAAATTTGAATGCTCACTTTTACAAGTGTGCATCGCACCTTGACATATATGCAAGGTTTCCATATCTGCAATAGCACCCAATTCACTCCAACCACACCGAGTAGTTTTCAGCCATCATAGGAGAACACATCTTCTAAATGAGTCACTAGTGTGGCTCCATCCATCGCAACTTCACTTTGGAAAAACCCATCAATCTTATCACCAATATGCATAGGTGAGTCCAAATTCTTTTCTACTAAGCCATTGTCCACTACGCTAAGTGATCCCAAATCCACTTGTGGATGCACCCAAGTCTTCACTTGGATTTCCACCTCTTCCAACCATTCACTCCAAGCTTTGAATCATCCTCACGTCAACAACACTATTCATATCCTACAATATCCTGCAACTTCTCTTAACATGCATGCACTTACCCACAAGGATGATTCACCCATCACCTTTACAATTTGCATTCCCTTTACCTACTTGTCTATTCCATACTTTCTTCAACATTATCTTATAGAAAACAATATCCATATCCAATAATCAATAGCTCCCATGGCTCTTCCTTGGAATTCAAATTGCACATATTAATCACAATAATACCTTAGATGCATTCTTATCCAAAGCACCAATGTCCATTATTAGTCACTTTTATTCTTTCATGATTAGACATGGTTGTCACTCCCTAATAATGCATATGAAAACTAATTACTCTCAATAAGGGCTTACACAACCTCTCTATGCAGTTCATATTGCACATTTTGAACATAGAGAATGCATTGCATATATTCCGACTAAGGAACCATTAATTCCTCTTAGTTGATCCCTTCTTCCATCATGGGTGTTTATAAAATACAATATGCAAGAGTGTATTCTTATCCATTCAACATGTTTTCCACCTATTGATAGGAAATAACATAATAATATCACTTGAATATCCTTTCTCATCAACAAAAGTATCATGTTATCAAGCATCCGACTTTACTTGTGTAATGCCCCGTTTTGGCTTTATCACGTAAACTATCATTACCTATTTGTATTTGCTTATTATTGTGGAACTTTGTAAGTATGATGGTATTGTGGACATATGGACCTATTATTTTGCGCAAGTTATGTGTGTGAGTAAAATGTTAAGATTAATAATGATGGTCGTACTTAATTTTACTCTAGCATGCAAAGTTAAATGAGACGTTTTGGTACATGGATACCAGTTTGAAGTTATATGTTGAATGGATGGATATGATACTAGGTGCATGGTACATAGAAAAATGATTTGAATTATTGTTCATTAGTAATGAAATATGTATACATGTCGACGATTGCACGATATTTCTCGATCTTGTTTTTGGAGACTAACCTACATGTTAAAAGAGATAAGTGGTAGTTGGGTCCTACACGATGGGAGTATCTCGGGGACATGAATTCCAAAATATAAATGGTATGTAAGTAATGCATTATTGTTTAGCATAAGTATTAGTTTATTATCATGATGTATGGGAATGTGTGGGGCTTCAGGAAACTCAACTGCCCAAATTGGTTATTTGATGACAAAACTTGAGTATAACAGTCACAACGCAATCACTATGTCGATGTAGACATAGTCCCTTATTCCATAGGAGGGGTGGAGGCATTACCCACCGTTTATCCTCCAAAACCCGGAGTCATGGGAGGGCTATGCTATGGCGTGCTCCCCAAGGTGTGCAATGATGACTAGTGGGTTCCTACTAGGGAAGCTTGGTTAATGTAGTCGACACTTCCACTTACGAGTTCTAACTGGAAGTCAGGTCATGTAGTTGGCCCTCCAGGGTAGTCCAATAGAGGAAGGATAGGATGTGGAAGTTATTTGTGAAATAGATAGAAGGTAGTGGGTAGATAAGAATGCCATGGAAGTTTTAGAGGGAATTTAATTAACTGTGTGTGTTGAAACCTTGGTTTGATTTTTGTGTTGTAACTCAGTGTATTATGTTTGTGTCATAGATTATTATGATCCGAGTTAGTGGTAGTAGGTACCCTTCCTCGTAATTGACTGATTAAACTAATGTGAACATAAAGATAATGATACGAAATATTAAATGGTTAACTATTACAATAACTAATGATGCTAAAGTAATTATGTTATATGTATGCTTGTTCTACTTTCCTGGAATATTATTATTATTAGTTAGCAAGTATGAATATGCGAGATGATGATGTTCATAGTACATATCCAACCTGTGCATACGCTGGCCACACACACACTTTGCATATGTTAAATAATTGTATATATTTTTGTGAATAACTAAGTTAATTGTGGATTGATCCAATACAGATAATGAACGTTTAAGTTATTAAGCATATGTGAACATTGTAATAAGTAATTCATTAAGTATCGTCAATTAGAATTGTCGAATAAACATAAATTTTATTCCATATGCGTTAGTAGAATTGTACTATTTAATTGTTTATCATGATTGTTTAAAACCCTTAAGGGTGCTTTGTTTATAAATACAAGAGTACTGTGTTAGTACTATGGTACTTGTCGGTTAAACAAATAAATATTATTATTATTATTATTTAATTAATATTAATAATGATAAAATTGTCCTTTACTATAAACCATAGTGGATCAACTAAATTATTATAAGAATTATTGAGTTAAGTAATTATTAAATAGGATTGACCGAAGCATTCATGAAAAGTTAAAAATAAATATTTAGTTATTTAAGTGTACCAAACAAGATAAGATAGGATGGTGTTGGTGCGCATTAAAATAATATTTGTTATTAATTTATTACCATGTAAGACATCGGATCCAGATTGGATAACACATTTAAGACACCCACCGCTACCAACTTGAAAGGCGGGCAATAATAACTATTAAATTATTATTTTATTCAAACATATTTAATATTTAAAATGGTGAGTGGGACTAGTAATTAACCCATCATCTCGTGAAGATTCCGAATGAACATATCAAGAATTATTAATGAATGTGACCTGTTCGAGTCGAGGGAAATTGGGAAATTGTCAAGAAAGCGGTTGAGGCATTATAAATAGATAGGGGTAGTAAAGGCTAGGGGGGATTAAGTCGGTGGAGGAAAAATGATACATGAGGGGAGATGGACATGTTGTGAGGGGGGAATGAAAAGAAGGATTTTTGGAGAAACAACAGAGGAGGTCTATTTCTCATTGTTTCAGGAAAACATTGAACTATTTGTACTGGTTGTACTCAAGTTTTGGGCTCAGGGGTCCAAGAAAATTTTGGGCTCAGGGGTCCAAGAAACATAGTTTCTTGGAGCTAGGAAGCCTCAAACATAGTTTCTTGGAGCTAGGAAGCCGGTGAGGCTATCCTAGCGGGAAAGATAGAGGGAAAGATGGCAAGAAACATAGTTTCTTGGAGCTAGGAAGCCGGTGAGGCTATCCTAGCGGGAAAGATAGAGGGAAAGATGGCAAAGATGGCAGACTTGTTTGGGTAGTTGAGTATTCTTGTAGCCACCTAAGCAGAACAAAATGCTATTCTACAGGTATTTTGATATTTTGGTGATCTATTTACTATCTTAAATTTTATGTTTCGAACTATATATTTTCGAGTTGATTTTATGTTTCAAACTATATATTTTCGAGTTGATGTTAATATGTTGTTAATAAGATTATGCTGCTAGATTGATTATTACATGTACAAACTTCATATTTGATTCCAGATTTTTTTTTTTTTTTTTTACAAAACCACTAAATGAAACATAAGGACTTGGAACAAAATAACTTAAACAAAATTTCAAAATGATAGATTTCCTTTAAATTAAACTAAGGACATGGGAAGGTCCTTACATATGGTATTAGATCCATGGTTCCCAATATGGAACCAAAGGGATTACTACAAATTAGAAACACTTAGAGGTTGAAGAAACAAAAATTTAACTGAAACAATGTTTTTGTTACAATGGAACATAAATTTAGATATAGCACGACTGAAATCTATTTATCATGTAGGAAAACCAACAGAAAAAAATAAAAAAATAAAAATTAAGATTAAAGTATAAGAAAGGGAACTTGTTCCATGTTTCAGCTACAAATATGAGAAAACCCTTGCTACCTGCAACAAGAAAAGAGAAAACCTGCATTAGGTTAGATCATTCTTTTAGAAACCGAAGATTAGAAAACATGGAAAAGCGTGGACTGTTAATGGTGAGTACTCAAATTGCAACACATTTAAAAATAATATTATGTATTAAATTATGTGTTATCACAACACATTTAAAATAGATGTTATCTGTATTAGATGTGTATACTTAAAATTCTATGTTCTCACCTCAAAGGTTCCTGACTCGTAACAAAGAAAAAATGGATCAAAGCCGAATACTTGATCTCTGAGAACATCCAGAGTTTCCTTTGGAATATTTACAGGCTCACCATTTCCTTTGTAATCTTTACAGGCTTACCTAGTGCCTTCACTTGGTAACACACAATGGTATATCACATTACACAAAACTCATTAGTAGGCAATTTAAAATAGAACAAGAAGTAGTTGAAACATTGCCTTTGTCATAGTCAAGTCTCTTTACCTACTCTGTAGATCGCAACCAAAGCATGGATCTCTATAGATAGCATGCCCACTCACCAAGCTGCAGGCTAAGGGGAACGCTAGTGAGGGGGCCGTTAGGAGGAGGCCTGCTAGCATGTAGGCCACAACCGCAACTAGCAGTAGGAAGAAATGGAGGGAGGCGCAACCAAGACTCTATCATGGTGCACCAGCTAGCCTTGCCTTTAGCTTATATAGCTTACCGCGAAGTCGAAGGATACCAATGTTTCCATACTTGCCATCTCTTCTTCTTATAGACTCTGTGTTGCACGCTAGCCATGGAGGTAAGGAACCATGCATAGGAGGAGCCGCCTGGAGTGAGAAGCACATAGAGCACGAACGCATAGGCTATGCCCATGCCAGGTCGAGGGGAAGATAAGATAAATGGATAGGTGATGCGATCCAGAGGCCGTCATCGTCAAACAAAAAAATTGATAATGTAGAAATAAATGAAATGCATAGAAATTCAGTGGATGATCTATTGCCGAGCCACCCAAAGGAACCCTAGATAAAATAGGAGAAAAGAAAAAAAAACAGACCTTCATTCTGTAGATCCGAGTTCTATTGCACTGAGTTGCAGAGCTCAGTTGGATGTTGCACCGAGTTGCAGAGATCAACTAAGAGTACAAGAAAATGTGTGAGAAAATGGCATAACAAAGGAGCTAAGCCCATCTTATCTCCATGGTGAGACCTGGCACGTGGCCACCATGCAATGTTGCGTGCATGCGAGTGACCATGTGGATGTAGGGTTAGGGTTTAATTAGATAGGCTAAGTTAAACTATAGGACGATGTTTAATTATTAATTAAATAGTAAAGTTTAATTATTTAAAATAATAATTAATTATTATTTAAAGTAATTAATAATTAAAATAGTTTAAAACCTAACTTAAATGATTAGGTCTTATTGCATGCAATTCATTTAAATTATTACGTTTTTAAATTATTTAAATTGTTAATTAAAATGAAAATTTTCCAATTTAGTTAAAATATTTAATTAATTTTTTTTTCTCATATTTTAAATTTAAATTATTTAAATTTACTAATATATATATTTAAATTTAATCAAATTTAAGTATATAAACATGGATGGCATGTTATTTTTTAAAATTAAATTATCGAGGATAATTTTGTTAAAATTATATGTTAAAGTTAAGATTTAAAATCTTATGTTAAGATTAATAAACCTAATTAATTAACTTTATAGTTTAATTCTTGTAATAAACCTTATAGGTTTAAATTGTTATGATAATTTGAATTACGTTACAATGCTACGAGTCACATCAAATTAAATCAAATTTAAGTCAAATTGAGTAAACACAGTAAGTTTCATGTGGGGATCATGACAAGTGTGACCCTGACAATAGGTGTGATCATTAGTGACTGTCTAAGCTTTGAGGATGATGCGACATTATGTATTCTCCTAAGACAAGCTGTCTTACCCAAAATTTGTGACGTTAATACTTAATGTATCATGATGTGTGATGAGGGATTTCATTTAGTTTAGGTCAGAAAACGTGACAGTTGAGTTGATTTACAGATTGAATATGTATCAAATCATTGGGCAAGTGTACAATGTACTTGGTAGTTACAAATGAATAGTGATTGGTGTCAATAATCAAATCTATGGTGTCGCCACCTTATGTATAGATGATCTTAAGGTTATGTTAAAATTTACAAGGATAATTGTTCAATTAGAGGAATGTAGCTATAATATACACCTCAAGAGTTTCCTTATAAGTAAACCAATGATGAGTGATAATCATGAATAGGTTGTTGAATCTAACCGCGAACACGGAGGATGTTCACTATATTGATAATTATATTTTGTAATAATTGGAAGGAACTAAAATATCTAGATAGGTGCAAGCAAGGGCTTGGAGGCCGTAAGTTGTTAGTGTCACATGTGTAAAAAACTATAGCTTGAAAATGAATTACTAAGGACAAGTAATTTTGTGAGTAATAAACACAGGTTAGTAATTCTAGATTGCAGTCATGGAACCATGTAGGAAACCGATTGTTAATGAATTATATTTCACTAACAACTTGGTTAGGTCCTTACTCATGGTATTATATTATGTTTGCATTTTGTAAAATTCTTGTTTGTAGGGGCATGTCGTGCCTTAGATATGATGAAGAGGGCCCTATATTAGAGTTCACCCTATTATGATCTAACCTATATTATACAAGGAATCATTAAGATTTGTAGTAGCAACCATGAGACAATGACGCAATTGTATTCCTTAGACATGGATTAGTGATAGCTATGCCTATGTTCCAAATCCGAGGAAATCATTTTATGCCTATATCTTGAGGGAAATCAAGATATGTGAGAAGGGACAGAGACCATCGTGGTCAATAAGATGTAAGTGTAAGGCATAAAGGAAACTGTACAAAACTTAATTTAAGAAAATACGATATTTAATTGAAATAATAAGAGGTGCTCAAGCATGGATAGGGATTATATTAATAGGCCCATGTGTAGCTGAGTCATAAACTTATGTATGAGGAAGAAGTATGTGTCATAGATATGATGAAGAATATCCTATTCCTTACCTTCACCTTGTTAGAATCTGAGCTATATAACTTTTAAAGAGAGCTCGATTGATAAGGACAAACAAGAAACTCTAAAGTCACTATTTTGTAAATAGAAATTAGAGTAATATCTTAGTAAATGTTCATAAGTTAAGGAATACCGTTGTTTTCCAAACCCTTCAAGGGTGATCTAAGTGTAGTATCAACTACCAACTAAAGGGAGAACCCCATTTCAAATATGGTTTAAGCAATAAAAGTTTGTAACAAAATATTAGAATCTAGCCAATGGATAGGTAATTGGGTTGTAATTAAATGAGAATTGGTAACTAGGATTCAAAGAAAAAGTACGTGTGTTAATTGTAGCAAAATTGGGAATGTTAGAAAATAAAGGTCATGGTAGAATGCCTGTATCTTGGGGATTAATTCATTTTGAATATAATAAAGACCCTAGGTGAAGATCGAGGGCTACGTAAAACTTAAGCAAATACCTAACAAGCATGGTAAATAATTGCCTAGGGAAGGTGTAATCAGATTACGTGTCTTGGTGCAATAACACACTTCCCAAGTAAAAAATAAAAATAAATTTACAAGTGTAAATGTATAATTCTAAGGAGCGTGTATATCCTTTCTAAAGTGTTGTGTAATGGATTAGGATCAATATGTGTGCCTAATATATAGCCATATGGGTCTATGGAGTAAATATGAATGATTTAGTATGATCAATGAAATCATGTTATTTTCCTTGTAGAGATAGAAAAGATACAATTGACAATACAAGAGGCTTGTAGGATCATACAATTGTACACATAATGTAAATAATCGTGATAGGTTGAAACTCATAATGAGGATGAGGGGACTGTATACTAGAAGAAAGCGACCGTGTATCAATTAAAATTGTAAAATGAAATGGTGTATTGCAAAACTCATCGGTTAGAGTTATTAAAAGTGTTGTGAAATAACATATAAGTCATTAATAAGAAAATGTTGAAAAGAGATTAACTAAATATGTGAATTAATGCAAGATCCATAGTGTGCAGGAGTTGATTGCATTGTTGTCAAATTTAGTCAGTCTTAAGAATGGGCTTGATAAATTTCTACAAATTCAAACTGTAATTAAGATTTATAATGTAGATAGCGACAGATTGGGCAAGTGATTAAATATGGATTTGAAATGAAACTATAATACCCAATCAAGGCTTAATGAAACTTGATGGGAATTACACCTGGTATCATTTTAGATATAGTCTCGAATAGGATGTAATCAAGAGAAGAAATGAAAAGTAAGTGATTATGTTAGAAATAGGTTTAGTAAAACTAAGAAGTAGTAATTGGGTCATAACAATAAATTTTGAACTGAAGGAGATGCAATATGAGAGACGAGGTATTCCTATGAATTGAGTTATAGAAAAAAAACCATAAAATTAATAGCATGTTAGCTATTTTTGCAGAAATATGCGTTTAATGAACTTTAAGAAGGATAAACTAGCTATGTGTACAAGATGTAGAGTGTAATATAAGAGCACATTCCTTGTGATAAATAAATTAAAACTCTAGATGGAATTAACATGTTTGATCAAGTGAAGGTCCAGTGGGACCAGTATAGCCGAGGTATTTTGATAGCAAGCCACAAAGATGTTATGTCATAGAAATTCCCTATGATTACGAAGGACCATAAATTTGGGGTGAAGTTTCCTAAAGGGTGGGTGTATGTAATGTCCCGTTTTGATTTTATAACCTGAACTATCATTACCTATTTGTGTTTGCTTATTATTGTGGAACTTCATTAGTATGATGACACTGTGGACATATGGACCTATTATTTTGTGAAAGTTATGTGTATGAGTGTAATGTTAATGTTAATAATGACGGTCGTACTTTAATTTTACTCTAGCATGCAAAGTTAAATGAGATGTTTTGGTACATGGATACTAGTTTAAAGTTATATGTTGAATGGATGGATATGATACCAGGTGCATAGTACATATAAAAATGATTTGCATTATTGTTCATTAGTAATGAAATATGTATACATGTCGATGATTGCACAATATTTTTCGATCTTGTGTTTGCAGACTAGCCTACAGGTTAAAAGAGCTAAGTGGTAGCTGGGTCCTACAAGGTGGGAGTACCTCAGGGACATGAATCCAAAAGATAAAAGGTATGTAAGTAATGCATTGTTGTTTAGCATAAGTATTAGTTTATTATCATGATGTATGGGAAGGTATGGTATTTCAGGAAACTCAACCGCCCAAATTGGTTAAATTCGATGACAAAACTTGAGTACAATAGTCGCAACGCAGTCACTATGTCAATGAATACATAGTCCCTTATTCTATAGGAGGGGTGGAGGCATTACTCACCGTTTATCCTCTGAAGCTCGAAGTCATGGGAGGGCTGTGAAACGACGCACTCCCCAAGGTGTGTGATGGTGACTAGTGGGTTCCTGCTGGGGAAGCTTGGTCGATGTAGTCGACACTTCCACTTACAGGTTCTAAGTGGAAGTCAGGTCATGTAGTTGGCCCTCCAAGGTAGTCCAACAGAGGAAGGATATGTGGAAGTTAGTTGTGAATTAGATAGAAGGTAGTAGGTAGATAGGAATGGCATGGAAGTTTTAGAGGGAACTTAATTAACTATGTACAGTTGAAACCTTGGTTTGATTCTTGTGTTGTAACTCGGTATATTATGTTTGTGTCATAGATTATTATGATCTAAGTTAGTGGTAGTAAGTAGTACCCTTCCTTGTAATTGACTGATTAAACTAGTGTGAACATAAAGATAATGATATGAAGTCTTAAATGGTTAACTGTAACAATAACTAATGATACTAAAGAAATTATGTTATATGTATGCTTGTTCTACCTGCTTTGAATATTATTATTATTACTTAGCAGGTATGCATATGCAAGATGATGTTGCGTATAGTACATATCCGACCTGTGCATACGCTGGCCACACATGCACACTTTGCACATGTACGCTAGTATCGATATATAGATACTTGACATGTTAAATAATTGTATATGTTGTTGTGAATAATTAAGTTAATTGTGCATTGATCCAATACAGATAATGAGTGTTTAAGTTATTAAGCATATGTGAACATTGTAATAAGTAATTGATTAAGTATCGTCAATTATAATTTCCATAAGGAAATTGTCGTGAATAAACATAAGTACTGTTCCATATACGTTGGTAGAATTGTACTGTCTAATTGTTTATCATGATTGTTTAAAACCCTTAAGGGTGCTTTGTTTATAAATACAAGAGCATTGTGTTGGATCTATGGTACTTGTTGGTTAAACAAATAAATATTATTATTATTTATTAATCACTAATTTTATTATTATTATTATTATTATTATTTAATTAATATTAATAATGATAAAATTGTGCTTTACTATAAACCATAGTGGATCAACTAAATTATTATAGGAATTATTGAGTTAAGTAATTATTAAATAGGATTGACCGAAGCATTCATGGAAAGTTAAAAAGGAATATTTAATTATTTAATTGTACCAAACACAATAAGATAGAATGGCATTAAAAAAATATTTGTTATTAATTTATTACCATGTAAGACATCAGATCTAGATTGGATACCACATTTAAGACACCCACCACTACCAAATTGAAAGGTCAACAATAATAACTATTAAATTATTATTTTATTCGAACATATTTAATGTTTAAAATGGTGAGTGGGACTAGTAATTAACCCACCGTCTCGTGAAGATCCCAAATGAACATATCAATAATTATTAATGAATGTGACATGTTCGAGTCCAAGGAAATTGTCAGGAAAGCAGTTGAGGCATTTATAAACAGATAGGGGTTGTTAGCACTTAGATTTTATTCCGGTTGTAAAAGAATAACACCTAAGGTAACCTATTTCAAACCAAGCTTTAGGTAGAAAACTCAGCCATTTTTCCACCAGAGAGGGCTCTCTCACAATACATATACAAGGACTGAAAAATATAAAAGTTCTCTCAAATTTTCTCAAAAGGATTTTCTGGTTGAAAAGGAAAACAAGAAACGTTGGGCATGGAGTCAAAGTTTCAAATATATAATATGCTAGTAAGAGATTTATACCAAACAGATTTCCACAGAGGCAAGATAGCAATCATATTACAGTCAACTTGATTTTTTCAGGTAGTATAGAAAGAAATAATGACATTCCATCAACAACAGGCATCTAACTAGGATGAATCCATTGTCAACTTTGGAGAAAATAGTGAATATTTAAATGCGATAAAACGAGGCATAACCAATATGAATCTCGAATTATTTCAGATGTTCATTTAAATATAGCAGAAAGACATAATGGAAGATATAACAAAGGAAGTGAACATGCACATATAAAGATAAAGGAAAAACAGACTGTAAAGCTGATCAACACATGAATCTCTGGTCTCAAAAGATGGGTATTTTCACTGTACTGCCTTTATTTATCAAAAAATAGATCTCCAAACATACACTGTCTCTCAAAAAATTTCCAACCCCTTCAACAATGACTTTCATTGTTTTTATACAAAATTTGGAAGAAGCTTGATATAACCGCTTCTTCTAACTAATAACTAAAAATACTTTAACTTAAAAGATAACTGTCTTTGAGCAATAGATAACTGTCTTCAAATAATATTACAAATTTAAAATAAAAGTATCCTTTTGCCACTTGGAAAAAATTTTGAATATCATCTTTTTCGCCACTTGGCAAGAGTTTTGAAAGCATCTATGAATGGACAGAATATCTTGTCCTTCCATATTTTTCCACATAATTCCACTGGTCGGCCGTGGGTAAGTCATAGTTGGTCATTTCCTTTACCAAGACTCGCATTTCAACATGATCTGCATAAGAAACAGGAAGAAGATTTCCACAGGTTGAGATTAGCATATTTAAAATTTCAAAATCCTCTGATATTTTTTCCATTAAAATTTTTCCTGTAAGCATATGATCCAACTGTTGGAACTTTCTGTGATCCATCCTTATGTCAAATAGAAATCTCTTATATTCATTAGGAGGAATTAATTCACTCTTTTCATTCCAAAAAGCAGGGAATCCTTTGTTTACTAATTTTTCAAATTGCTTTTTGAACTTTACTACTTCTTCCCGTATTTCTCCAGCTTTTGCTTCAACATTCTCAACATGCGAGTATTTCCCCAAGATCCTTCTGGCCCATGTGATGACTGAAATTCTGTTTGTTATATTCATGGCTGTCAGGTCTGCCTCAGTTAGACTATTTAAAAATGTTATTGCTTTCTGGGCTACTTCTTTTGGCTTTTTATTTAAGTTCTCCTTGACTGCTCTACAACTTTCGAAGGCATCTTTGACCACCTTTTCTTTGACTCTTATGTAATCCAGATATGGTCTTAGTTTCTCAACTTCTTTTATAATTTGGTCCCATACCATGTGTTTGCAACCTTGCATAACAGCTTGCCTTGTCACATGAGCTGCTAATCCTTTATTATTAACACTTAATTCTTGATTCTTTGTCTACAAAGTTTTTATTTCCTTATTTCTGATTTCATTTTCTTCTCTCAGCTTCTGTATTTCTACCTTCAATTCTTTGATTTCACTTTCTTTTAAACTTACTTGGGACATGGCTTGTAAAATATCATCTACCCCAGTTTTGTCTTCCTCTGTGTCTGTTTGTACCTGCTGCTGACCACTTCCTGCTAATCTTTTCCTTGCTTCTTCCAACTGCTCTTCTAAAATGATTTTTTCTTTTTCCCAATGTTCTTTTTCATCAGAGAGCTTTAACATTTTTGCAGTAACATCATTTACTTCATTGGATAATTCTTCCTTTTCTTTTTCCAGTATCGTTAATTCTGCTCCCTGGATAAGTACAGTGTCTGGAATCTTAAGCTTTCGTCTTAACATTAGGATAGTATCATCTTTTTCTTTGAGCAATTTTGTTGTAGCATCTCCTTCTTTATTTATCAAATCTGCTTGTAATTTTTTAATCTGTTGCTGTCGAGACTTATTTTCTGCCTTCTCCTGTCTCAACTGATTATTCAATTTATCCAGTGAATTTTTTAACTTGTCTGCCCTCAATACTGCCCCCAAATAATCCGAATATATAACTTCTCCCATTTGTCTGTGCAATAAGATTCTATCTGGGGCATTTATTTTAGACAAATCTATGTTCATTTCTGAAATCTTATTTTTTGTGACAACTGAAAATTTCAAGGAATTCTCTCTAATATTTCTGCTAGTAAACAAACTTACCTTAGTATTGGATATATTTCTAACTTTTGGAAACAACTGACTGGTTTCTTTAGAGGATTCCTGTTTATTCTTACTATGTTCATCAAATACATCCATTATATTTTGGGGTCTATTTACATCACCCTCCACTGGGGTTTCTTCAATGCTGTATTCTTTAACTGTAACCTCTGGTATCTTTTCTCCAGTTCTTATTGCCTCTTCTGAAACTGTTGTTAACTCTTGTGGTTCATTCATTTTCAACTTTTTCCCTCTTTCTGTTTCTTCATCATCAATGTTTATTAAGTCCTGTATGGGTCTCTTAAATCCCACCAATGCAGTACTCATTATATCTTCTGTTTCTGTTGTTGTATCTGCCAACGCCATTTCTTTGTCGTGTGCATCCAGAATGATTTCTTCTTTAAACTCCAGCCAATTGGCTCTGTCAGACATTCCTTCAATTGTTTGATGGCTGAGTGCTTTGATGCGATGATCTGTTCTTCGTTTTGATATTATATTCAGCGGATCATACTCAATAGCCACATCTGTCTCAAAACTCATATCTTTCAATAACTTCTCTATGTACACAACAACATTTTTATTCTTTATTGTGAAGGGACCAAGTGTGAATGGATATTTAATGTCTCTTGCTTGTTTGTAAACCAAAAAATTGTTATCTTCAACAATCAACTTTTGTCTCAGGAATTCCAAAGCAAAAACCCTTAAGGTAAGAAAAGCTGGTAAGACATAGGGTTTATGTCTGAATCCATATAATCTGATTATTGTACTATCCTTCGACAAGAACCAATCTCCTGTCGCGTACTCTGCGCTCAATTGCATGCATGCCTGCATCTCTGGTAATACTCTAGGCAAATTTTTACCAAAGATCATTCTGTAGATTTCTGAGAGCATGAAGTTGATGTAATTGAACATGTTATTTTCTAATAAAGTCGTGAAAATGATTTCCGGGAACTGTAACTCTTCTTGACTGGCTATCATAATCATTTTCATCAAAAAAGACTGAAACCTGAAATGCCTCATAGTGGGAAAATTGACCATCTGGTCATGAATCTTCTCTGTAAAAAAATATTCAAAATTAAGTTGAGGGATTTGATTTTCATCGATCCCTGACTGAACCGTACTCATTTTGTACAACAGACTCAATTGAAACTCGGTTACATACAAATCCGTATCAAACCCTAAAACTAAAGCCAATAATGTCAAAACTAATTGGGTATTCTCATCAAACAAATTGATATCTATAGGGTACGGGACCTCCGAAATACTGGTTTCTGGCTTGAGACACGATGACAAAAACATTTCCCTATCATTTTGAGAAGTATGATGATAATTTTCAATAATGGAGGTTTCTGAAAAACTCTCAGACTCGGGCGTTTGGGAAAAATCTATTCCTAGGGATTTAATTAACTCAGCTGGCTTTATTTCACACACGGCTCTGGTTTTCTGACTGTTTAGAACAATTCTTTCTTCTCGGGAGTAATTTTCGGCACACCATGATACAAATTCTGGGAAAGAAGGGATTTGGTCTGGGCAAAAGGCTATCAAAGACGACTGGTGGACTCTATGTAGGTCTGTCCCTTCCTTTAATAATTCAGACAACCTAATTTTAATATCAGAGACTGGTGACCTAATTAGGGTATCATAAATGTCTTCGTCTCTATCCTCTAGGGCTTCTTTTGCTTTAAAAACGTCTAAATCATGTACAGTTTCCATTTAAACGTTTCTTTAAACAAAATTCTGTTTAAAAAGTGGGCCAGGTCACCAGACCCTACCTGTATGTACACGCCTTTTGCCTTCTGTCGCAATAACTGCACTCCACCAGTCTTCAGAGCTCTCCACGATAACGACACATATGCACAATGCCGTTATGTGAGGCCCCTTTTGTTTTATATAAGACTTTTTGATTAATTCCCTGGCAACTTTTCGGAATGCAGATCATACCCTACCGTTGATCTCTACCTTTTGATCTGGGCCGTCAGATCTCGCCTCCTTTTATCCCCTATGGTGGTATCTGTGAACTTTAAAGCGGTCTTTTTCTCCGGTTTGTCCCTAGCGCGGATCAATTATCTGACGACACCTGTCTGGGTGGTTTGCTTTCCGCGACCGCTCTTCCTCTTATCAAGTGTGCACCTTCCCAGATGCGGATGAACGATGGCCGTTGATTTGATTTAAGACTTATATTGGCCCTCCGATTGCTATCAACGTATAGCGTACCTTCTTATGTTTTCTCCATCTGCCACGTATCAGGTCCCACCACGCCATGTGCTATGGCCTCGCCGCGCCTTTCTATTTGGTGGTTCCGCACGGTTCCGTGGTGGTTTATGATACCACGATTCACATATGCGGACTAACGAGATTTGGACACGTGCCCGTCGGTATTGAGTCCGCAACCGCCTTCCACTCCATGCAACCGATCACTTTGGCGATGCGGGAAACGATATCAGCCGTCGATCTTGATCTTTATCATCTCCGCCATTGGAACCTGTTCTGGGTTTAGTCCTTTCGAAAATTTATTTTCAAACTTTGCAAATGTGGGTTTTCCTTCTTGTTTTTTGTATTTTAAACCTTTTCTTCAACCCTTTTGTGGTAATTTCACTACTTCTAGATTATTTTGGCAATTTTTTTTAGGATTTAAACATTCTCAAACCTAGTGTCAACAACTGGCTCCAACTGGAGATGCTATCCTCCCTGTGAGGTAGCAAAGAACATCGTAGACCAAGTGCCTGATCCATTGGGCTGCATTCAAACCATTTTTTTTTAAAAATATTTACACTGTACAAAAACTTTCTTTCACTTCTGTCTTTTAGGAAAGATAATGTTTGAGGTGTCTCCCATTGACTGGTCCTCTAGGATAAAATTCTCCATTGCAATTTTTTAGGATAAATGCATTTTCTCCTCGACATCCTGCAACAATATATGGACCTTTCCATAAATGCTCAAACTTTCCATGGTGATCTTCATTTCTGGAGTCCCACTTCAAAACCAAATCATTTATCTGAAAATCCCTTTCCTTAACTTTTCTGTCAAAAGTTTTCTTCATTTTTTCCTGATGCATTTGGGTTTTGTTATATGCTTTTTCTCTGACTTCATGCAATTCTATCATTTGATTTATTCTCCTTTGCATATGATTTGGTTCTTCATCGACTTCTTGTAATAATTTCATAACTGGCAATCCCAACGAAACAGGGAAAATGACCTCTATGCCGTACACCAATTGGAAAGGGGAAGTGGCAATTGCTCTCTTTGTACTGATTCTATCTGCCCACAAAGCATATTTCAGTTTAGTGTGCCATGCCCTCTTGTTATCTTCTAGCAACCTCTTTATGATTCTCACTAAACTTTTATTTGAAGATTCGGCCAATCCATTCCCTTGTGGATAATAAGCAGATGAATGATTCAGATGTATGTGATACTTGTGACAAAAATTTATCATCTTTCTTGACTTGAACGCTGGAACATTATCTGTCACTATCCTTTTAGGACAACCAAACCTGGACAAAATGTTTTCTTCCAAAAAGTTCATAATCACTGTTTCTGTAGCATTTTTGGTTGGGATGGCTTCAATCCATTTTGTGAAGTAATCTGTAGCCGTCAGAATCCACTTATGTCTCCCTGAAGAATTTGGGTTAATCTCACCAATAAAATCTAACCCCCACTGCTGGAAAGGTGCTTCAACTGAAATAGGTTTCAACGGAAATGGCAATAGTTCTCTTTTTCCATCAAAAATTTGACATTCATGACATTTCGTTATTTCTTTATACACATCTGAATACATGCTAGGCCAATAAAAACCAGCTCTAAGAATCTTGTTAACTGTAGCCTTCCATGAATGGTGCCCTCTACACATACCTTTATGAAATTCCACCATAATATGCTGCGCTTCATTCTCTAATAGACAATTCAACAGGATTCCTCCTGGATCTTTCCAGAACAAATTTCCATCTAATATGCAAAACTTTGCTGCTTTCAATTTTACTGATCTTGCCCTAGTTTTTTCCATATTTGCAGGCGCTTGGAGATTCTGCAAAACATATACAATATCTGCGTACCAGGGGGATAAAGAGAAATCTTCAATTATCTGTGAATTTGGAACATTTTCGGTTGAAGTTTCAGAAAGAAAATTCATACCGAGAGAGTCCCAATTTGTTTCTGTCATCATTTTAGCCAAACCTTGGCCCTTTATCAGTTTTGTAGGTTTAATGTCCAGATCATATTCCAATAACACTGCTATCCATTTTGCTCTTTTCCCTTCAGGATCTGGCTGGGTAAGAATGTCTTTCACTGCTGCTGATGGAACATGTGCTATTATACGAGAATGCAAAATATATATCCTGAAATCTTTCAATGCCTTCACTAAAGCATAAGATTGTTTCTCCATGATGTTGTATTTTAATTCTGCATCTCTCAAAACCTTACTAAAAAATGCAATTGGCTGTTCCACTCCTTCTTGATTCTTTTGTAACAATACCCCAGCTACTGTGTGTTCTGATGCATAAGTAAACATAATGAAATCTTTTGTATAATCTGGACTTATTAACACTGGTGTTTCAGTCAATGCCTTTTTAATGTTATCAAAGGACTGTCTTGCTTCTTTAGTCCATTTAATTTCCTTGTCTTTCCTTAGCATTTCAGTTATGTTTCTCAGAATTTCGGCGAAACTAGGAATAAACCTTCTTAACCAATTTATTCTTCTAATAAATGACTGAATCTCCTTTTTGCTCCTAGGGATTCCCACCTTTTGTATCGCAGATACTCTTTTCGGGTCAATTTTAATGCCTTCTTTTGATATGACGTGTCCCAATAATCTTCCTTCTTCCATGCAAAAATGAGATTTCTTTGGATTTAGGGAAATCCCAAATCTTCTACATTTTATAAAAACTCTTTCCAGATGCTTCCAGTGGTCAGCAACATTTTTTGAATAAACAATGATATCATCCATGTATACTACCACAATTTTGTCCCTTTCATCTGCAAATGCAATATCCATGGCTCTCTGAAAAGTTGCGCCTGCATTCATTAAACCAAATGGCATTTTGGCGTACATAAATGTTCCCCATGGAGTAGTAAAAGCAGTTTTTTCTTGATCTTCTGGATGAACTTTGATTTGATTGTAACCTGAGAAACCGTCTAACATGGAAATTCTTTCAGCTCCCACAACTTGCTGTAAAACCTGATCCATTTTAGGGAGTGGATAATTATCTTTCAAAGAAGCTCTGTTCAAATTTCTAAAATCCACACACAACCTTATCTCACCATTCTTTTTCCTTACTGGTACTAGGTTAGCTAACCACTTGGAAAACCTCAAGGACACAATTATCTTGGCATCAAACAGCTTTCTCACCTCTTTTTCTATCACTGGCATCAACTTGGGATTTATTCTTCTTAATTTCTGTTTAAAAGGCTTTTCATTTGGTTTGATTGGAATTGTATGCTGTATAACAGAAACATCATATTCCTTCAGGTCCTCATATCTCCAAGCAAAAACATCAGAAAATCTCTTCATCACTTCCACGCTTTTATCTTCTTCCTTTCTTGGTAATTTCTTGGAAAGCTTTACCAACTTGGGATCTTTTTCAGAACCTAAATTGTAGTCTTTTACATCTTCAGGTTTAGGTTCTATCTTTGGATTTTTCACCACATCATTTTTATCAAATAATTTTTCTAAAGGAATCAAGCCTCTAGGGATAACATTATTCTTCAGTTGAATTATATCCTTACCTCCAATCCTTTTTGCCTGAACTTTTCTGTTTCTTCCGGAGAATCCACTTCATCTGGACCAATTTCATCAACTTCTGCATCAATAGACCTGTAATTGAATTCATCTGTCATTTCCAAAAAGCGTTTAATCTGTTGATCATCTTCAAAAACCTGCCAATGTTTGATATTGTCTGGGATAGATGGTCTGTGTATGTCCTCAATATCATATTTCTTTTTAGAAAAGATGGGAGTTTTGAATGCTGCTCCTGCAGTGGCCAAAGAATTTGCTACAGTGTTGCTAACTCTAGGAATTGAAACAACATCATGTTCATCAAATTTTTTTTCAGTAAATCCCACACTTCATTCCTATAGGACCTCATTTTAGGGTGTTTGGTCTGATAAATAGATTTTACTTGATTTATAACTAATTCGGAATCTCCAAACACTTCAATCCTTTTTGCTTTTAAATCTCTCAACACGTTCAATCCCAGAATCAAAGCTTCATATTCTGCAACGTTGTTGGTACATTCAAAATTCAATTGGTAAGAAAACATTAGGAATTCTCGATCATGTGTAATTATCCAAACTCCTGTACCAGCTCCTTCTCTGCTTCTAGCTCCATCAAAATGCATTGTCCAGGTCCCTTCTTTTCTGATATTTTCTCTTAACAATCTTTCCTTTTCATTTTCTTTCGGTTCAATCAAATCAATATTTTCTTTAGATTCAACATCATCGTACAAAATGCAAGAACCCAAATATGTATCTACTGCATATATAGCATGTTTCTCAGGTTCTTTTAAATCACTTACCAAATAAGCAGCCATCTTTTCAGCATATAATCTTCTGTGTACCCCTAGTACCGGAATAGTAGCAAAAGACATATCCATCTGCAAAGTTCCTTTTAACTTTGAGGCCCATGACCTGGACAGTAACATGCCAAACTTCGCTGGAATGTCAGCAACCACCACATCCATAAGAATACCTTTGGCCGGTATTTTACTGAGATTGACTGTCAAATCTTTTATCAGCCCTAAACATTTAACTTTCCTTGAATCAAAAGAAAATAAATCATCATATGGTCTTGTGATTTCCAATCCCAAAGATTCTACTACAATTTTTGGCATCAGATTATGAGAAGCTCCTGAATCCAACATACAATTATGCACAACTTTATCATGAATATTCAAATTCACATAGAAAGGAGAAACTTCTTTAGCACTATTATCTTCCATTCTTGAACCCAAGTAGATATTAGGAGTATCATCATCGAATTCCAAAGTATCTATTTCCACTCGGTTTTCTACCTGCATCATCTTGAAGATTTGTTCCTTGTATTCTTTGTTCTTTAATATCTCATTAAAAGGTACAGCAATCTTGACTTTCGACATTTCATTCTGTATATTGAAAGGAACCAAATTTTTATCTCCTTCTTTTATTGAATCTTTCTTGTTATCTGAAATAACTTTTGGCACATCTTCAGATTCTTTTCTTCTCGTTTGCTGTTCATGCTGACTAGCAGAAGGTTTATCCACAGTTCCTTTTGATTTGCCCATTGGTTCTTTTCCTTTGTCTATTGTAACCTCTCGATTTCTAAGATTTATTTTTCTTTGAAGATCATTTATAGCATTTTGGTAACCAATCTGGTATTGATCAATCTTTGTTTCCAAATTACAACATTCTCCTTCTGCAAGGAACATATCATGTTCTTGTTTGGTCAAATACACTTCTGAATCGGAACTGCTACAATGGTGAATATCACTCTCAGGTATCTCATCTTCTACTTCTCCGGCAATATAATTTTCAGGGAAAGGAGGTCTGATTTGATCTTCTTCTGCATTCGTTGGGTTTCGCTGTTCTCTGGGCCTTGCAGCTGGAACAAAGGGTCTCCTAAAATTTGGGTTTCTGATTTGAGGTTCTTCTTATTCCTTATTCGGAGCTTTGTTATCCACCACTAACCTTTCTAACAGCTTTTCCATAGTTTTCATCATTGCTTCAAATTTTACATCTGTGGAGGAAGAAGAGGATGCTGCATTTTGATTTTCTTCTCTAATCTTCTTTCTGTCCATATCTCTATGTCTCATCTTTCCAGAAGCCATCATATTAGCTTCAACTTCTACCGCATCTTTCATCATTATTGCCAAAGTAGTAGATCTTCTTTCTCTTAATGTGCATGAAAAATCACCTTCAAAAGCATCTGCATAATGTAACTTGGCTGCTCCTACTGGAGGTTTTATATCTGTAGGGATAGAATTATAGACTTTCATAAATCTGGCAGAGAACTCCTGAACTGACTCAAAACCTCCTTTTTTTCAGATTATTATACTGTGTCAACACCTGTGAAGGATTTTTCTGGTCTTCCCATCTTTCGATAGAAAGAGTTGTAAAGGCATCATAATTAGCAATTGATCCTGCAGCTAAAGCTCTAAACCATTTTTTAACTTCACCTCTCAGGCTTTGAGCAAACAGCCTCATTTTTGCATCATCATAATCCACTTCTTCCAAATCAATGAAATCACTAAAGTTATCAACATGTTGCTGTGCAGTATAACTACCCTCATTATCAAAAGTAAAGATTCTCTATGCATAATTTTGAGGCAAGTCATGTAAAACAACGGGCAAAACCAATGGGGCGAATCTGGAAGCCATGGGTGGTGGATTATAAGGCGGAACAACCACTGCCTGTTGTCTATTACCTTGCATAGGTATTCTCTGGGCTTTGGATATCCTGGACTCTACCCTTTCATATTTTTGTAAATTTTCCCAAACAGATTTTAGAGAATAATCCCACAAACTTTTTGGATCAACTTTTGTTTCTTTCAAATCAGAATCTGACTTCATTCTAAGCAAAATCTTTTCACTTGAACCAATATTTTCTTCTTCAAACAGATTTTCTTGCAAAGAAGGGAATATATTCGAAAACTGAGTAATACCTTCTTTCGTCTTGCCTTTTCCTTTCTCCGTCTTGAGGAGTTTTTCTGGATTATCCATGCCTGAGAAGAACTGCAAACCGGGATTTCTTCATGTAGCCACAATGTATTTCTCAGAATATCTTCAAAAAACCTTCAGAAATTGTCACATGTGAAGTCGCCAGGGAAATATCTACAACCAACCTATTGTTAAGATTTAATATGCTAAGACAGAAAATAGCAGCATTACATTCCATTTCACAATAATAGCATATACAGGATCACTGAAGAAACAACAAGCATAGCATAAACACAAGAGACAGAGATTTATCCTGGGAAACCCTCATGGGGTAGAAAACCCAGCAAAGCTTCCTCAATATAGATGACCAGCAATATACAAAGATGAAACCCTGAGACATGATCTCCTCCTCCACAATAGCAGACCTCTCCTCCACAAGTGCGCTATCCTCAAGTGAGTGAGTGTATCAAATGAGGAACACACCTCCTCTATTTATACACTACTCTGATATGTATTTTACACAAGTACATGTAGGCTCATATTTAACCATTAGGTTAAATACCCCATTATAACTGACTGGGCCGACCCCCACATGGTGGGTCTAATAACCCTAGTTACCACACCCAACCCGGAGGAATAAACATCTCCGGATTTATAGTATAATCACATCGGAGGTATGGAACATCTCCGGAATAAATAATATACAAATATAATATTCTTTGAAGTTACAATATTTCAACACTCCCCCTTAACGAGAAGGATATTATAACAGTATCTGCACGAGCAAGGAGTCATCAACATCATACATGATACATCTATAAATCATTGGAAGCTTTCTCAACATCATCAGTAACTTAGGCAGTTACTGGAACATCTTCAATACTGGAACATCAACATCTTCAGTATTGAGTCTTTATCTTCTGTAGCATTCAAACAGCTACAGCAACATCAATATCTGAATCCTCACGATCGTCAGCATCGTCATCACACGATCATCAGCATCGTCACACACGATCATCAGCATCGTCATCACACGATCATCAACATCGTCATCACACGATCATCAACATCGTCTCACACGATCATCAACATCGTCTCACACGATCATCAGCATCGTCATCACACGATCATCAACATCGTCATCACACGATCATCAGCATCGTCACACACGATCATCAGCATCGTCATCACACGATTATCAACATCATCATCACACGATCATCAACATCGTCATCACACGATCATCAGCATCGTCACACATGATCATCAGCATCGTCATCATCTCGATCTACAGCATCTGGATCATCTCAATCTACATGATCAGCATCATTGTCATCTAGATCAGCACAATCGTTATCTAGATCAACAGTATTAGTATCCACACCAATACAAGTATACACATCATCAATACAAGTATTCACACAGTACAAGTATACACATCATCCATACAAGTATTCACACAATACAAGTATACACATCATCCATACAAGTATTCACACAATACAAGTATATCATCAATAGCATGTATTCTCACTAATACATCTATCATCAAAAGCATGTATTCTCACTAATACATCTATCATCAAAAATCATGTATTCTCACTAATACATCTAAAAGCATGTATTCTCACTAATACATAGCAGCATATCCTGCAACACACATGATCATATTACAGGATGATCAATCCCGCTCTCTTTAGGACATAGGTCCATGGATGATACAATCCAGATCAAGTTCCAGGATGATCAATCCTTATCACTTTAAGACAAGTCTCATGTCTAGGGATGATGCAATCCCATCATGTACATTTTGAACCCAGTTCATGGACGATGCAGTCCTCTCACGTACATTTTGAACCGAGGTCCAGGGACGATGCAGTCCTATCTTCAATTCTCGGAGACATCAGTCTACGGATCAATTCTGGGACCTCAGTCCGAGGACGATGCAATCCCCTGCCTGTTCATTCAGGACTTCATTTTCGGAGACCCAGTCTACGGTTCTATTCTGGGACCTCAGTCCGAGGACGATGCAATCCCCTACCTGTTCATTCAGGACTTCATTATCGGAGACCCAGTCTACGGCTCTATTCTGGGACCTTAGTCCGGGGACGATGCAATCCCCTGCCTGTTCATTCAGGACTTCATTATCGGAGACCCAGTCTACGGCTCTATTCTGGGACCTCAGTCCGAGGACGATGCAATCCCCTGCCTGTTCATTCAGGACTTCATTATCAGAGACCTAGTCTACGGCTCTATTCTGGGACCTTAGTCCGGGGACGATGCAATCCCCTGCCTGTTCATTCAGGACTTCATTATCGGAGACCCAGTCTACGGCTCTATTCTGGGACCTTAGTCCGGGGACGATGCAATCCCATGCCTGTTCATTCAGGACTTCATTATCGGAGACCCAGTCTACGGCTCTCTTTAGGACTGAAAGTCCAGGGATGATCCAATCCCCTCAACTGTCCACTAAGGACTTCATTCTCGGAGACCTCACGTCTACGGCTCTCTTTAGGACTGAAAGTCCAGGGATGATCCAATCCCCTCAACTGTCCACTAAGGACTTCATTCTCGGAGACCTCACGTCTACGGCTCTCTTTAGGACTGAAAGTCCAGGGATGATCCAATCCCCTCAACTGTCCACTAAGGACTTCATTCTCGGAGACCTCACGTCTATGGCTATCTTTAGGACTGAAAGTCCAGGGATGATCCAATCCCCTCAACTGTCCACTAAGGACTTCATTCTCGGAGACCTCACGTCTACGACTCTCTTTAGGACTGAAAGTCCAGGGATGATCCAATCCCCTCAACTGTCCACTAAGGACTTCATTCTCGGAGACCTCACGTCTACGGCTCTCTTTAGGACTGAAAGTCCAGGGATGATCCAATCCCCTCAACTGTCCACTAAGGACTTCATTCTCGGAGACCTCACGTCTACGGCTCTCTTTAGAACTGAAAGTCCAGGGATGATACAATCCCCTCATGTCCACCAAGGACATCATTCTCGAAGACATACGTCTACGGCTCTCTTGAGGATGATGCAATCCTATATGTCCACCAAGGACTTCATTCTCGGAGACATACGTCTACGGCTCTCTTGAGGATGATGCAATCCTATATGTCCACCAAGGACTTCATTCTCGAAGACATACGTCTACGGCTCTTTTGAGAACATGTGTTCAAGGATGATGCAATCCCCTTGTCACCTTAGACCCTGTCTAAGGACCATCCACCAACCTCTCTGTCGGCATCACCAATATAGGTAATCACATTATCGACCTCATTGTCAATGCAAGCAATCTCATCATAAGTGATCACATCACTCCCCCTTTCGAGGAGGGTCCTTCTATATTAAGTTTGTCTCGAAAAACTTTACCTGAGGTAGAGGTTTGGTTAGTACATCGGATCGGTAGAGGTTTGGTTGGTACATTGGTAACTTGTTACAAATTCGAACCTTAAATCCTATCTGCTCCATATCTTGTATATAGAAATGCCAGAACTCTATGTGCTTTTGACTTATCATGGAACACTGGATTCTCTTTGTTTGTCACATAGGATCATAGTTGGGTCCATCTCTAAGTCAAACAATTCTGAAGCCATGCCGTTTCACAATTAGCAGAGCAAGCAGCCATATATTCCGGTTGTGCTGAGAGCCACACTAGACTGATTCCTGCTAAACCACAAGATCATGGCTGATCCCAGACAATAACATCTTCTCGATGTGCTCTTCCTGTCTTGATACACTTTCTGCTCAATCAATATTTGTGTAGCCATTTGAATTCATGATCTCCATAGATCAAAGTCTATTGTATCCTTTAGGTACCTCATCACATGCTTTGCAACTAACAGGTGAACACTTCTAGTTTCCACTGACTCAAGATGTTTACAGCAAAGCATATATCTGACCTAGTATTCGTGTAGACACATCAATGACTCAGTAACTTGTCTGTACTAACTCTAATGAGTCATCTGCTAAGAACTTCAAGTTGGAATTCATGAGAGTGGCCATTACAACACATCAATTCCTTTTAATATTTCTCAGCATACTTTCCCTGGTTGAGAACGATTCCTTCTAAGCCTTGCCATACTTCCAGACTTAGGAAATAATGCATCAATCTGAGATCTTTCATTTTTCATTTCTGCAGCCATCTTCTTCTTTCTTTTCATGATCTGTTTCTCATTCCCTATAAGAAAGATATCACAATAGTATGATCCATAGCCTTAAGGTAACGGTTAGGAACAACTTTACTTTTGGTAAAGCCCAAGCTTATCAAGAAACTGTCAATTCTCCCTTTGTGACTGAACATCATTCACACTCTGCATTGAATGATTTTCTGCATATCTATCTGTGCCATCTCTCGATAGATGGGTCTACTGATATGAGCCTCAATATTATTCGAACTCTGTGGTGAGTTCCTTCTTGCATCCATGTCATCTGTGTATAGAAACCATATTTCAACCTTGTAGCAAAGGTTGAGATCCACATCACCCATGGTGATCATCAAGCTCATTAATTGATTATCAATCCTGGGTACCCATACAGAACCTGAATCACACTTCTTCTTTAATTACACCATTAAGAGAATGGTTTTATCTATCCACTTGGAACAAACATCTCATCATGATTCTCTTTCTCTTTTCTAAGAGAATCTTCTAGCCACAAGCCTTCTATAGTGTGTTTGATTTGTAAATCCTTTTGTTGAGCATCCATCACTTGTTCAGTGTTCATCATTCGTCATGATCTTTCCTACAAATCAAAATTAAGTACATGATTAGTAATACTTCATAATCATCAAATCATATTGTCATGATAATCTATTATGCATACAAATATCATTTACATAGTTATGCAACTCTTTTGACCAATACTTTGGCACAACACTTTTCCATATTCTGTATGCATACAGTGTCTATCTAGATGCCTTCCATCTCTACCAGAACATACTATCGAGAGTGTGCACAGCTCTCAGCATGTCAGCAAAGAGGTTTCATTCTAGACAAGCAACAATGGAATGTTTGTCCAACTTACCAATCATATGCATATTAGTAGTATACTATTCAATGCTCTATGAATGTTTACACTCAGCATGATATATTCTAGGGATACAAATATGCATACGAGCAATATCATTTACTATTTCAAATAACAACTCAAATACTTATCTTTTATGTTTGTGTGGTTGCCTCCTGCTTGATCTTCTGTATGTCTTTTGAACTTCTATTCATTCTGTACCACTGTGCATGCTCAAGAGTCATCCTCATGATCTCATACACAAACATACACTCATTAGTATATTCTAAATGCTATCAAAACATTATAGTTCTAAATAATATTGAAAATGTATAGTCATGATTATAGTTAATAAACATTAGTATTCAAGATTTCAGGGAAGTCTTCTTTTACTCATGCATATCATCAATCAAGATAAAAGACATAATATGCATAATCCCTTGATTACTAACTTTATGAATAAGCATAACCAATCATACCAAGTATACTTATACAAGGGATCCTAACACAAGGTAAGATTCATGGGAAACATACCTGGATTAGTATACCTACTTAGTTATGTACAACATACCTAAACAATCTCTTCAATGATTTAGAG
Source organism: Larix kaempferi (assembly GCA_027924585.1). Taxonomy (NCBI): domain Eukaryota; kingdom Viridiplantae; phylum Streptophyta; class Pinopsida; order Pinales; family Pinaceae; genus Larix; species Larix kaempferi. The sequence continues at coordinate 7,925,631 of BSBM01000259.1, read as the reverse complement.
ATCCTGAGCTAGAACCTGCATGTCTCATAGGTTAAGCATAATATAACAAAGTCATACATACCTCGTAAGTAGAACAAAGATTATGGATGAGTCTTTGTCTTCATGTTTTCATGGTCATGAAACCTGATTTGTCTTTTGTGATGTACCTGTATCTTGTTAGCAGACAACATCAACCTCACACAACATCATAATGCATTAGTACAGTCATATAGCCCTAATCAATGAATGTCTTTGATCATTCACATGCATTCATACTGTTACTAGGGTGATAAGACAATTCTAACATTAATCAAGATTGTACTAATAAATAATATGAAGACAAACACATCATGAACTTAATCAAGAATTAGATTTTAAGACATACCTGAGCCTCCTTAAGTCATACCTGTCGAGACTTCTTGTAGTCTTCTTATGTAAGGCCTTAGCCTCAACTCCCCCTGAAACTTGATCTGGAGCTTGATTAGGGTTTTCTAGAGAAACCCTAAAAATTCAATCTTTGACTTTCACACTTCTGAATGGATGAAAGAATATGTCTTGCTGAGCTGATCAAACTAGCATACTTCAATTTTGGAATTTCCAAAATTTGACCACTCAAAATTGCCTTTGAAACTTCTGGATCTTCTGGACAGGATCCCGAACTAGGGTTTGATGAAGTCCACCCTTCTGCCCAAACAAAAGGTTCGATCTAAGGATCTAAACTCTTATTTTTCTTAGGAGCTTCCAGCCGTGGTTACAGACTTCAAAAATTCCAACTTTTGCTGAAGCCCTAATTTTCCATCTTTCCGATCAAAATCCCGAACTGGGGTTTGATCAAACCCGGTCTTCCACCCAACCAAAAAATTCGATATTGGTCTCTAAATTTCGATTTTCCTGAGTATCATTCAGCCGTGGACTCCGATTCCAAAAATTCTAACTTTCTCCTAAACCCTAAATTCCGGAAGCCATGAATAAAGGTGCTCCAAAAATAATTCTGTTTTGACAGAAATATGCACCTGATTGATTCTGCTATAACTCTGAAATTTTTGCTCCACAGGGTATGAAACCCTTTTTCTGCAGTAGCCTGACTTGTCATCTTTCCATCCTGATAGGTCTGACCTCAATTGGGTTTTCTGAGAGAGAGTTATGCCAAGTGTCGCAACGTGACCTGTTTATTGGATAAAACAGGAGAGCGCACTTGTACGGCATTCCACGTGTCACTGGTTCACCTTCGGCCTCTGAAAACGTTTCCTGAGATAGTACAGTCTGTGTAATACCTGTCACTTTTTACGAAATTTCATTTGGAGTTTCCTAGCCCAAGTTATGACCTTTTTTCCAAGGTCACTTGATTTTGACTGAGATCTGGAAGAGACAGAAACCCTAACTTGTACTGATCATAACTTACAAAGTAAAACGAATCTGAGGATGCCCTTTGGACCCAAGGTACTTGGGGATGTTATCTTCGACTTGTAAACTTTTCAGACCCTGAACCTTCTCCAAAATGGATTTATAGCGAAAGTTCCACGATGACGGGTTTTTGCTATGTAAAACCCTAACCTTCAAATAGTCGTAAGTAAAGCAAGTGTCATAAGTGCCATACCTTGTCTTCCTTCAGGTTAGCTCTGATACCATGTTAAGATTTAATATGCTAAGACAGAAAATAGCAGCATTACATTCCATTTCACAATAATAGCATATACAGGATCACTGAAGAAACAACAAGCATAGCATAAACACAAGAGACAGAGATTTATCCTGGGAAACCCTCATGGGGTAGAAAACCCAGCAAAGCTTCCTCAATATAGATGACCAACAATATACAAAGATGAAACCCTGAGACATGATCTCCTCCTCCACAATAGCAGACCTCTCCTCCACAAGTGCGCTATCCTCAAGTGAGTGAGTGTATCAAATGAGGAACACACCTCCTCTATTTATACACTACTCTGATATGTATTTTACACAAGTACATGTACGCTCATATTTAACCATTAGGTTAAATACCCCATTATAACTGACTGGGCCGACCCCCACATGGTGGGTCTAATAACCCTAGTTACCACACCCAACCCGGAGGAATAAACATCTCCGGATTTATAGTATAATCACATCGGAGGTATGGAACATCTCCGGAATAAATAATATACAAATATAATATTCTTTGAAGTTACAATATTTCAACACCTATTTCAAACTTCTTTGCCCAAGAAATTTGACCTTTCTTTGTCGTTTCTCCCATGGAAAATTTCACTTTCATTCCCCGGCAACGGTGCCAAAATGTTAGCACTTAGATTTTATTCCGGTTGTAAAAGAATAACACCTAAGGTAACCTATTTCAAACCAAGCTTTAGGTAGAAAACTCAGCCATTTTTCCACCAGAGAGGGCTCTCTCACAATACATATACAAGGACTGAAAAATATAAAAGTTCTCTCAAATTTTCTCAAATGGATTTTCTGGTTGAAAAGGAAAACAAGAAACGTTGGGCATGGAGTCAAAGTTTCAAATATATAATATGCCAGTAAGAGATTTATACCAAACAGATTTCCACAGAGGCAAGATAACAATCATATTACAGTCAACTTGATTTTTTCAGGTGGTATAGAAAGAAATAATGACATTCCATCAACAACAGGCATCTAACTAGGATGAATCCATTGTCAACTTTGGAGAAAATAATGAATATTTAAATGCGATAAAATGAGGCATAACCAGTATGAATCTCGAATTATTTCAGATGTTCATTTAAATATAGAAGAAAGACATAATGGAAGATATAACAAAGGAAGTGAACATGCACATATAAAGATAAAGGAAAAACAGACTGTAAAGCTGATCAACACACGAATCTCTGGTATCAAAAGATGGGTATTTTCACTGTACTGCCTTTATTTATCAAAAAATAGATCTCCAAACATACACTGTCTCTCAAAAAATTTCCAACCCCTTCAACAATGACTCTCATTGTTTTTATACAAAATTTGGAAGAAGCTTGATATAACCGCTTCTTCTAACTAATAATTAAAAATACTTTAACTTAAAAGATAACTGTCTTTGAGCAATAGATAACTGTCTTCAAATAATATTACAAATTTAAAATAAAAGTATCCTTTTGCCACTTGGAAAAAATTTTGAATATCATCTTTTTCGCCACTTGGCAAGAGTTTTGAAAGCATCTATGAATGGACAGAATATCTTGTCCTTCCATATTTTTCCACATAATTCCATTGGTCGGCCGTGGGTAAGTCATAGTTGGTCATTTCCTTTACCAAGACTCGCATTTCAACATGATCTGCATAAGAAACAGGAAGAAGATTTCCACAGGTTGAGATTAGCATATTTAAAATTTCAAAATCCTCTGATATTTTTTCCATTAAATTTTTTCCTGTGAGCATATGATCCAACTGTTGGAACTTTCTGTGATCCATCCTTATGTCAAATAGCAATCTCTTATATTCATTAGGAGGAATTAATTCACTCTTTTCATTCCAAAAAGCAGGGAATCCTTTGTTTACTAATTTTTCAAATTGCTTTTTGAACTTTACTACTTCTTCCCGTATTTCTCCAGCTTTAGCTTCAACATTCTCAACATGCGAGTATTTCCCCAAGATCCTTCTGGACCATGTGATGACTAAAATTCTGTTTGTTATATTCATGGCTGTTAGGTCTGCCTCAGTTAGACTATTTAAAAATGTTATTGCTTTCTGGGCTACTTATTTTGGCTTTTTATTTAAGTTCTCCCTGACTGCTCTGCAACTTTCAAAGGCATCTTTGACCACCTTTTCTTTGACTCTTATGTAATCCAGATATGGTATTAGTTTCTCAACTTCTTTTATAATTTGGTCCCATACCATGTGTTTGCAACCTTGCATAGCAGCTTGCCCTGCCACATGAGCTGCTAATCCTTTATTATTAACACTTAATTCTTGATTCTTTGTCTGCAAAGTTTTTATTTCCTTATTTCTGATTTCATTTTCTTCTCTCAGCTTCTGTATTTCTACCTTCAATTCTTTGATTTCACTTTCTTTTAAACTTACTTGGGACATGGCTTGTAAAATATCATCTACCCCAGTTTTGTCTTCCTCTGTGTCTATTTGTACCTGCTGCTGACCACTTCCTGCTAATCTTTTCCTTGCTTCTTCCAACTGCTCTTCTAAAATGATTTTTTCTTTTTCCCAATGTTCTTTTTCATCAGAGAGCTTTAACATTTTTGCAGTAACATCATTTACTTCATTGGATAATTCTTCCTTTTCTTTTTCCAGTATCGTTAATTCTGCTCCCTGGATAAGTACAGTGTCTGGAATCTTAAGCTTTCGTCTTAACATTAGGATAGTATCATCTTTTTCTTTGAGCAATTTTGTTGCAACATCTCCTTCTTTATTTATCAAATCTGCTTGTAATTTTTTAATCTGTTGCTGTCGAGACTTATTTTCTGCCTTCTCCTGTCTCAACTGATTATTCAATTTATCCAGTGAATTTTTTAACTTGTCTGCCCTCAATACTGCCCCCAAATAATCCGAATATATAACTTCTCCCGTTTGTCTGTGCAATAAGATTTTATCTGGGGCATTTATTTTAGACAAATCTATGTTCATTTCTGAAATCTTATTTTTTGTGACAACTGAAAATTTCAAGGAATTCTCTCTAATATTTCTGCTAGTAAACAAACTTACCTCAGTATTGGATATATTTCTAACTTTTGGAAACAGCTTACTGGTTTGTTTAGAGGATTCCTGTTTATTCTTACTATGTTCATCAAATACATCCATTATATTCCGGGGTCTATTTACATCACCCTCCACTGGGGTTTCTTCAATGCTGTATTCTTTAACTGTAACCTCTGGTATCTTTTCTCCAGTTCTTATTGCCTCTTCTAAAACTGTTGTTAACTCTTGTGGTTCATTCATTTTCAACTTTTTTCCTCTTTCTGTTTCTTCATCATCAATGTTTATTAATTCCTGTATGGGTCTCTTAAATCCCACCAATGCAGTACTCATTGTATCTTCTGTTTCTGTTGTTGTATCTGCCAACGCCATTTCTTTGTCGTGTGCATCTGGAATGATTTCTTCTTTAAACTCCATCCAATTGGCTCTGTCAGACATTCCTTCAATTGTTTGATGGCTGAGTGCTTTGATGCGATGATCTGTTCTTCGTTTTGATATTATATTCAGCGGATCATACTCAATAGCCACATCTGTCTCAAAACTCATATCTTTCAATAACTTCTCTATGTACACAGCAACATTTTTATTCTTTATTGTGAAGGGACCAAGTGTGAATGGATATTTAATGTCTGTTGCTTGTTTGTAAACCAAAAAATTGTTATCTTCAACAATCAACTTTTGTCTCAGGAATTCCAAAGCAAAAACCCTTAAGGTAAGAAAAGCTGGTAAGACATAGGGTTTATGTCTGAATCCATATAATCTGATTATTGTACTATCCTTCAACAAGAACCAATCTCCTATCGCGTACTCTGCGCTCAATTGCATGCATGCCTGCATCTCTGGTAATACTCTAGGCAAATTTTTACCAAAGATCATTCTGTAGATCTCTGAGAGCATGAAGTTGATGTAATTGAACATGTTATTTTCTAATAAAGTCGTGAAAATGATTTCTGGGAACTGCAACTCTTCTTGACTGGCTATCATAATCATTTTCATCAAAAAAGACTGAAACCTGAAATGCCTCATAGTGGGAAAATTGACCATCTGGTCATGAATCTTCTCTGTCAAAAAATCTTCAAAATTAAGTCGAGGGATTTGATTTTCATCGATCCCTGACTGAACCGTACTCATTTTGTACAATAGACTCAATTGAAACTCGGTTACATACAAATCCGTATCAAACCCTAAAACTAAAGCCAATAATGTCAAAACTAATTGGGTATTCTCATCAAACAAATTGATATCTATAGGGTAAGGGACCTCCGAAATACTGGTTTCTGGCTTGAGACACTATGACAAAAACATTTCCCTATCATTTTGAGAAGTAGGATGATAATTTTCAATAATGGAGGTTTCGGAAAAACTCTCAGACTTGGGGGTTTGGGAAAAATCTATTCCTAGGGATTTAATTAACTCAACTGGCTTTATTTCACACACGGCTCTGGTTTTCTGACTGTTTAGAACAATTCTTTCTTCTCGGGAGTAATTTTCGGCACACCATGATACAAATTCTGGGAAAGAAGGGATTTGGTCTGGGCAAAAGGCTATCAAAGATGACTGGTGGACTTTATGTAGGTCTGTCCCTTCCTTTAATAATTCAGACAACCTAATTTTAATATCAGAGACTGGTGACCTAATTAGGGTATCATAAACGTCTTCGTCTCTATCCTCTAGGGCTTCTTTTGCTTTAAAAATGTCTAAATCATGTACAGTTTCCATTTAAACGTTTCTTTAAACAAAATTCTGTTTAAAAAGTGGGCCAGGTCACCAGACCCTACCTGTATGTACACGCCTTTCGCCTTCTATTGCAATCGCTGCACTCCACCAGTCTTCAGAGCTCTCCACGATAACGACACATATGCACAATGCCGTTATGTGAGGCCCCTTTTGTTTTATATAAGACTTTTTGATTAATTCCCTAGCAACTTTTCGGAACGCGGATCATACCCTACCGTTGATCTCTACCTTTTGATCTGGGCCGTCAGATCTTGCCTCCTTTTATCCCCTATGGTGGTATCCGCGAACTTTAAAGCAGTCTTTTTCTCCGGTTTGTCCCTGGCGCGGATCAATTATCTGAGGACACCTGTCTGGGTGGTTTGCTTTCCGCGACCGCTCTTCCTCTTATCAAGTGTGCACCTTCCCAGATGCGGATGAACGATGGCCGTTGATTTGATTTAAGACTTATATTGGCCCTCCGATTGCTATCAATGTATAGCGTACCTTATGTTTTCTCCATCTGCCACGTATCAGGTCCCACCACACCACGTGCTATGGCCTCGCCGCGCCTTTCTATTTGGTGGTTCCGTACGGTGCCGTGGTGGTTTATGATACCACCATTCACATATGCGGACTAACGAGATTTGGACACGTGCTCGGCGGTATTGATTCCGCAACCTCCTTCCACTCCATGCGACCGATCACTTTGGCGGTGCGAGAAACGATATCAGCCGTCGATCTTGATCTTTATCATCTCCGCCATCGGAACCTGTTCTGGGTTTAGTCCTTTAGAAAATTTATTTTCGGACTTTGCAAATGTGGGTTTTCCTTCTTGTTTTTTGTATTTTAAACCTTTTCTTCAACCCTTTTGTGGTAGTTTCACTGCTTCTAGATTATTTTGGCAAAAAGTTTTAGGATTTAAACATTCTCAAACCTAGTGTCAATAGGGGTAATAAAGGATAGAGGGGGATTGATTCAGTGGAGGAAAAAGGATATAGGAGGGGAGATTGATTCATGTGCATGTACCTATAGTTAAGGCTAGAGGGGGATTGATTCATGTGCATGTACCTATAGTTAAGGTATGGTTACTTGTTGATGCACGTATGGTGTATATTAAGTGACCAAAACTTGCTCGATCAATCCTAACCATTCGTGGCGGGACCTCTCCTATTAACATACGGTCACTTTCATGTGCATGAATGGTATGGATCACATGATGAAACTTGCATGATCTAATCCTATGAATTCGCTGAATACCATGATCCACTTGGTCCATACACATTCCAACAAGGCATTCGACCCTATCACCTATGCACATATATGATATGGTTGGTCCACGTCACACTCCCTTATCGATGTGGCAAATCCATGCCATTTTTGGTCCATGTGGCACTTTTGGAACCCACTTCAAATTCTCCATTTTTTTGAATTTTCAGAATTATGTGAAATTTTAATTTTTCCATAGGTGCCAAATACAAAATTACACTTATGTATTTTTACTTTATTTTAGAAACTTCTTTGTTACATAATAGAATTGAAAATTTTCACTAATGCTTCTACTAGTTTTGAATTTTTTCGCCAAAATGTTTCAGGCCAATCTACCCTTCTGGAAGATGAACACTAGATCAAACCTGTGGATTTATCATAATACTATTTGATAACTAAATCTAGATATTTCTTGGAGGCTCTCTGTCAAACATTTAGTACGCAAACTATGAACTTTCACCTAGATTATACACAAAACTAATTGAAACTCAAAAAATTCCACTGCAGCTAGTCTCCACATATGGCCCAATCAATCAATCATTCATACTCTGAATTGAGACTTGAATTTAAACAATGGAAGTATTTAAAACTGTTTTCCCCAAATTTTTCTCATGTAGAGTTTTAAAAACACTTCCTATACAACCTGGAACTCTCCTTGCAAAATTAAAATTTGGCCCATACAATCCCAATGCTACAACCTTGGGTTCTGATACCATATTGTAATGTCCCCATCTATTAATGCAACCAACATAAGAGTATTTATGAATTATGGGTTTCTAAATTTCTCCACATGGGTCATAATACAAATTCATAAATAATAAATGCATGAATAAATTCCTGAAGGTAAAACATAATAGAATTTAAAACTCTATCCACACATACATAATGCATAAAATGCATATTCATTACAGGACGAAAATAAAATCATTCTATATTGAAATACAAAGAATACTTATCTTTTAAATGAAGAGATCCAAGCAACTAGCTGTGTAAGGGTCACGTTCCACCCAACCATAGGTATCAACTACTGACACCACCCCCAAGTTGGGCTATGAATACACTAGGGTGAAGGAAACAACTAGAAGTTTCAATCTCTTCTTATCCCAACGCATTTCCCCTCATGCTTAGCCAATATGTTCATCCTAGAACACTACAAGAATCTCACTTAGCCATGGCACTCTCTTCCACTACCCCACACAACACAAGGAAGGAATTTCCCTTCACTTCTCTACAGTTCCATCAGGAAATCCAACCCTTACAATGCTTCCAGTGTATGAAGCAAGATTCCAAGCTACTATATGCCTTAGAGAACTCCATGTAGAATCAAAACCATATATTATAAAGCATATAGTGAGAAAAAAAACAATAGTTGGTAGAATGGATCATATCCTTCCTAGCCTCTAGATTCACTTATAACCATCTTCTCCACTCTAACACCCACAAATTCCTTTTTGAAGTGCTTATTCTAGTTATTTTTCTCAATCTGTCATTGGCAATGGCTTCCACAACATGAAGCTACTTAGAGCTTCCGCTATGCCTTCCCAATTCCTAACCCCCGCTTGGAAAAATGAAGGATAAAATCTAATGAGGATGAGAGAATTGATGATTAGACAATTGACATATATTTTTTGTAATATGATTAAACCAAGAAATTCATAGGAAATATATAAAATAAAAGAAGAATAGATGAAATAGATAACAATGTTCACTTGCCTCTTCAAGGGGGATACCTCCAAGAGCACTAGCTCTAAATACAATGAAAATTCTTGAATTCACATTACATATCTTACTACTCTCTATATAGTACTTCAATAACCCAATTATAACTAATATTGGTCCCTCTATTAATGACGGCCGAACACCTAAGGAAATTTAATTAATAAGGAAGGACAACTACCCACTAACTAACTAATGGGCCTTATGTCCTTGTACATAGATAAGGTAGGGGGGTTAGGGTAGGACCCTAACATGTCCTCTCCCTTCAAAATCAACATTGTCCTCAATGCTGAATATGGGGAAAATGCTGCAAAATTGTTGATGGTTCCCAAGTAGCATCTTCTGGTGAGGTATCCTTCCATTGAATAAAAAATTTGCATATAGTGTGCTGACATAGTTGACATTCCCCAGTGCCCAAAATTGATTCTGGTTGGAGCCAAATGGATCCTTCTTTATCTAGTTTAGGTAAGGTAGTTTGAACTCAACAATTCTGACCCACCACGTTCTTTAAACAAGAGGCATGAAATAGTGGGTGAATCTTGGACTATGCTAGGAGTGCTAATTTGTATGGCCCCTGACCAATGCATTGAAGAATTTGATATGGGCCATAAAAATTTGGTGTGATATTCTTATGGAATTTAAATTTGAGAGAGGTTTGATTATAAGGTTGGAGTAAAAGGAACACTTGGTCACCTTCTACAAATGAACACTTTAAGTGATGCTGGTCTTCTTGTTGCTTCACATTATTTTGGGCCATTACCAAATTTTCCTTGAGTGTGCAAAGAGTGACATCACGGTTACGAAGCAAATCATCAATTGCATGTACTTTGGAAGTGCCTGGTAGATAAGAAACCATTGAGGGTAGTTGTTGGCCATAGACTATTTCATATGGTGTCAATTTTGTAGCCTTATGATAAATGGTATTATACCACCATTTTGCTAATGGTAATCACTGTGCCCATTGGTGTTGCTTTTCAGATGGAAAATATTAGAAATAGGTTTCAAGGTACTTGTTGAATGATTCTATCTAACCATCTATTTGTGGATGATAAGATGTGCTCATTTGCAACTGGGTTCCATGTAGTTTAAATAGTGCTTGCAAAAATTTGCTCGTGAATATAGGATCACGATCCGAGACAATGGAAGTAGGCATGCCATGATGTTTAAAAATATGGTCTAGAAACATTTGGGCTACCGTTGTCGGGGTAAATGGGTGCTGGAGAGCACAAAATTGGTCATATTTGTAAAGTCGATCAGGGTAAAAACCTAAATCTGGGTGTCTATTTTTGTTGTTTTTTGAGAAAATAATGTTTTCTGCAGAGTGAAATCTTTTCATTATTAACTATTCAATTTTGACATAGTGTTTTTACAATGAAAAACTACATAGATTGTACTAGTGCATCTCTTATTTTTCATAAATGTTTCATGAATATTTTCATAAATGTTTCGAGTTTCATCACATATTTTTATCAGAATTTTTATATGAAATTCACCATTCATTTATACTAAATTGATTGAGCCATTTATTTATACGAAATTCACCATTATGTACATGTTGTTACTTGTACAAGTAACATCATTAAAGAAATGGCAACATCGAAATAAGTAACAATAGTTAAAGTAGTAACATCACCTAACATAAGTAACAACATCATTTTGGTTTTGAGATTCAAGCATTCCTTAAAAAAAGATCATGAATTTTAATGTTAAGATTTATTGAAAAAGGAATGGCTTGATGATTTTTTTTTAATTCAATTACCAACCACTAGGAAAATAGTTTTCCACTGGCAATTGTCCAGTTGCGTCCTAGTGGTATTTTCACAAATGAAATTATTATTATTTTTTAAGCTAATGCGAATGAAGATGAGTAGGGGCCTTCCTCATTGCATAGCAGCTATAGACGTGTATTTGAGGAAACCTGCTGGATGAAAGAGTCCTTTGAAGATGGCGTATAGTATACCTATAGACGATGTCTATTTGCAAGCACAGGGGTATGATCTTTGTCTATGGTAACAAGCCGGAAAATCCCATTACTAAAGATTGTATCTACTTCATAAGGACCCATACACCTAGTCTAGAGTTTTCTTTTAAAGTCCTTGAATTTGGAATCATACAATAAGGCCCAATCTCAAGGCTGGAACACCTTATTTTTAATCAATTTATCATGCCACTTAGCATGCTGCTGCTACACCAACATCAGTGTGCTGCAATGCTGCCAACCAGATCTCATCTAACTCATTTAGTTGATCCAACCTGTGATTTTGAGCTGCTATTAAGTCCAATACAACTTTTACAACAATCCTAAGTGTATTGATCTCGAATTCAATTGGGAATATTGGGCACTTATCACACACCAATTCAAATGGAGAAAAGCCTGTAGTGCTTTGTGAGGTCGTCAAGTATTCCCATAGATATTATAGTAATATACCATCCCAATAGATTATAATGACTGGCCACATTCTTAATAAGGATATTCTCCAATACCTTATTTGTGCTCTCCACCTTCCCATTGGCCATTGGGTGATACGGCGAAGTGACTCGATGCTGGATTTTATAATTTGAAAGCATCTCTTCAATTTTATTTCCCGTGAATTGTGATCCTCTATCGATGACTATCTCCCTCGGAATTCTATATCGAACAAAAATATCTTCGAACAAGAAATCCAGGAAGACCTGTTCTCATTCTCTTGAAAGAGCGTTTGCCTCAACCCATTTAGTCATGTAATTTGTATAGACTAAAATATAATATTTATGTTGAGATGGGGGATTAAATGGACTGACAAAATTAAGAGCCCATTTCTCAAAGGGTTCTATAACCATCTGAATTTTTAATGACATATCATCTTATTGAATGGGTTGGCCCATTCTTTGACAACTGTCACACTTTTGCACATACTATTTTTCATCCCAGAAAATGGTGGGCCAATAATAACCCATGTGCAATGCTTTATGGCATGTTCTCTTATCAGCGAAGTTCCCCCCACAAGGATCATCATGATAGGATTTCAGGATCTCAGGTATATCGTCTCATCTGACACATATTTGAATAATATGATTAGGTCCTATGTAGAAAATAAATCCCCCTATCCACGAATACCTTGCACTCTACTAAATAATCTTTCGACGTTCTCTAGGAGAAAAATGGTGTGGTAATTTTCTTGCAACAAGATAATTGGTAGTATATGCATACCACGACATGTAAGCATATATGTAAAATAGATGCTCATTTAGAAATTCATCTTCTACAGGAGAATCATCTCGGTTAGTAACAAATCTAGATAGAAAGTATACTACTACATTGTCTTTACCCGATTGATCAACAATAGTAATATCAAACTCCTGTAAAAGTAACATCCAAATAGTGACTCATGCATTCGTGATAGGTTTATTAGCAAGATACCTGATTGATGAATGATATGTGTGAATTAAAGTAGGGTAACTTGTTATATAGTACTGAAACTTATTAATCGAAAATATCACAACAAGGAACCCCTTCTCTGTGATTGTGTAGTTCAATTCCGTAGGAGTCAAATTTTGCTGGCATAGTATATAGCATATGAATTTTTGTCTTATTCTTATCCCAGTATGGCCCTAATAGTAGTATCCGATGATTTCGAAGTGATATGGAATTGTAATCTCTAGTATGGTCCTCGTAAAATAGGGGCTGTAGACACTAGTTCCTTCAGTTCACCAAAGGATGATTCACACTTGTCATTCCAAAGAAAGTCTGCATCTTTCATCAATAAAGCAAACAAAGGAGATGCATTTTTGAATAATTTTCCATAAAACGTCTATAATAACCAGTCTTACCCAGAAAAATGCGTACCTCTTTTTGTGTCTTTGGAGGAGGCATGTCTAATGTTAATTTGAATTTGGCTAGGTCAACTTGTATTCCTGCAGTAGGAAAAAAATGTCCCAGCACAATCCCCTCTGTCATTAACATATGGCATTTCTTTGTACTTAATGAGAGATTTACCTATTTACAATGCTTCAACACCTTTTCCAAATTAGATAATGCTTCTTCAAACGTGGTTCCATATGGTGTAAAGTCGTCCATAAATATTTCAATGCTATCATTGACCAAATCCAAAAAAAAATTCTATTATTTCCCTTTGAAACATTGTAGGTGCATTGCAAAGTCAAAAGGGAAGGACTAAGTATGAGAATGTGCCACATGGAAAAGTGAAATTTGTTTTATCTTATTCCTTAGGGGCTATCTAAATTTGATTATATCCGCTAAAACCATCAAGGAAGGAAAATAATTTCTTACCTGATAGAGTGTCAAGTACTTGCTCAATGAATGGTAGAGGAAAATGATATTTCTGTGTGTCTTTATTTAACTCTATGTAATCAATGCAGATACACCATTTGGCATTTTTCTTGGGAACTAGAACAAGAGGTGACACCCATTGATTATCATATATAGGATAAATGAAATCCACATCGAACAACTTCTAGATTGCATGTTTAAAAATATCTCGTAGTGCATGATTCATACTCCTTTGAGGTTTTCTAGTTGGAGTACAATATTTATTGATGTAGATATGGTGTGTACAAAGATCAGGGTGTATGCCCTTACTATCTCTATATTCCCATGAAAAAGCCTCTTTTTTCAGATTTTAAAACTTGTAACAACTGGTCCTTTTGTGATGGGGTCAGATTTGGATTAATGTTCAAAGTTTTTCCATGCTCGATTTCAATGGGAATGCTACCATGAACCGCTATAGTTGGGATTCCCTCTTCTTCATCTGGCTTGTGCTCAAGGTTTTCATGTGCATGATATTCCATTGTGGTTTCTATAAGCTGATACACAGGGTGGGAAATCAAGGGTGAGTTACTAATTAAACTAGAGATAACATTGTCCTCTATCTCATCTTTAAAATTTAGAGCTTTATTGATGCTGAGGATAGGCTGAACATTTTCATTTTTGATCTCAAAATCATCCCATATAGAATCTTCACAAGTCATACTAGGTCTTGCTGGAGGATAAAGAGTCAATTTTTTCTTAGAGTCCCCATGGGAGATCGTCATATTTCATGATCTATAGTCGATATAAGGATTGACAGTGGCTAACCATGGCCTTCCAAAAATTAAAGGGTGGCCCTCAAGATGATATTTTGTCTGTAGAACAAGGAAATCAACCAGATACTCCCAAGAATATACTGAAATGATGACATCTTCAATTATCCCCTATGGCCGAATAGTGGATCTATCTTCTAATTCAAGGATAGTAGGTGTTGGTATCATATTTGCAAGGTTTAATGCTTTCCAGATATCCTTTGTCATAACATTAATGGTTGCGCCCATATCCACTAAGGTATTGGAATTTTTTTTGCTTGAATCTGAACAGTCACATTTGGGTTCCTAGGGTCATGATATTTAATGGGTGTAAGCTTTCCTAAAATCAGGTCTAATAACTTTCCCAATACATGAATAGACATTTCAGCTTGCTGAAGCGCCTTACTATTTGGATTTGGGTTTGCTTGTACAAGTAATTGGGTCCGAATTATAGGGGCACTAGTTTGTGTATTAATAGGCATATTCATGGGAAGTTCCAGCTGTGATTGAGCAGGTAATAATGTTGGTAATTTTTGAAGTAACTGAGGTTGTGGCATCGAAAATTGTTGTGTGGGAAAAGGAGTGTTTTGCCAATTTTGAGGCCATATTGAGTTTTGGAATGGCTGAGCTGGCCATGGTGTCCAAGAAGAAGGATATTGCAAATGTAGTGAGATCTACCAAGGCAAGAAAAAAATTGTGGCTGCTGAGATATATAATGTTTTTGTGGGTGCTAGGACGCATACTGATTTTTCCAATTATTAAAAAAAGTAGATGGGTCATGGTTCATAACTAGAGGTTGGTTCTTCCACAGTTTCTTTTGAATCAGAAAATATGCTGGCTCGACCTCTTCATTGGTGTTCTAACACAATGCTTTAATCCCTGGCAATAATGGACAAGACTTTGTAGGGTGATCCTTATTACAAATTGCGCATAATTATACAACATTAAGTGGGCATTCCTTTGCTAGATGTTTTTGTTTACATCGAGGATAAAATAAAACCAATGCTTTATCTTATTCAAACTATCTCTTATTTGTTTGGAATACATCCAGTTGTGATGGTAAATTCCCAAGGATATCTGTTTTGAAGTCTTCCAACAGGGTCCGTATCTTTGTTCGAGTTACTCCACCATTACCTGACTTAGTTACCCTATTAGGAACATCTCAGATACCCATTATGCTCCTAGAATATCCTAATGAACATATCCTGCACCACTCACAAATGGTTTCATACCTCTCTTTAGAGATATCCACCTTTCCCATTACATTTAACATATATATCCATTCATCCCACATTCACTAGATCAAAATTGTTTTCAAGACTTCATTTCCTAATGTGGAATGTGGAGACCTATGTAAATTATATTGAAAATGATCCACATAGTCTTCCAAATTCTCATCTTCTATTTGAGTCATCTTAAAAATTTCCTCTCTAAGGTCTCGGGATTTGCAGTATTTTTGATATTTTTCAAGGAAATCATTCTTCATCTCTTTCTAGGTGGCTATGGAACCACCACCAAGGCCCATGAACCATCTTAAATATTCCCCCTTCAAGGTGGTAGGGAAAATCTTGAGTTTCTGTAGGTCTAAAGTGTAATCATAACTCCTGCATAATACATCAAACTCGAACAAGAAGCCATCATGGCCTTCAATAGTTATTCCATGAAAATTCGAGAAAGCAAACAGGGAAATGGGCTTCATTGGTGCTACCCATGGAGTATCAATAATGGGAAAATAAATAGTGGATGTAGTAGCAACCATTGTTCTATGATTAGTTTCTTCCCAAAATTTCCAATATCCTTCAGGGATTCCAAAATCACTAGGGATCTATTCAAATGGGGCAGATCCCTTCGTTTTTGGTGCAGAATATTTTACAACACTTCCTAAATCTGGGAATACAAGCTTAGAGACTGAATGTTGTTGTTCTGGTGCAACTTCCCCTCTTTACCCGTGTACTTCTACTATTCTATGAGGCTCATGACCTGCTGATATGTGAATCTTAGATCCTGGTTTCCCAAGGGGTGAAATTGGTTCTTTTTGTAGGCTTGGTCCCTCAATCTCACTCCTATCTTTTGAGAGCTTATTCAATTCTCCTTCTACAGTTGCAACATGATTTCCTTGGGAATAATGTCGATGACTAGGACTCGCTTAGGATGCCACCTTAAGGGCGTGGCATGATGCTGCTTCATATTTTTCCCTTGCAATAATATATTGAATATATGTCGTTCGACCCTGGTCCTTACGATCCTCTCTTCATGCAATTTTATTAGTATGTGGTGGCATGCCTCTACCCGTAGGAATTATTTCTCTATTCATACACTCTATATGCTATTTTACTCATGTAAATTAAAAAGAACTTCAATTCAGGTGGGACAAGAGTCTACCATGGAGAACCCCCTCGCAAGGAGTTGGTGATAGATACATAGGTTCTTACCTCCCATCTTTATGTCAGGTCTCGGTAGAACCGAAGGTGATGCATCTAAGAAAAAAAAAACACAAGTTGTAATTTTGCACCGTTGTAACCTCCCTGGAAATGGCACCAAAATGTTGGCGCTAATAATGATCTACTTCTCACCAAACTAGCACACACATTAATTGTCAATCCATGAATGTTAACTTTCAAGGCCACATGCAAAATATATGAAGATACAATTTCTTCCGTTGGTAAAACAATTCTAGATGCAGATGCAACTACTGAGATAAAGTGGCATCGAAATTTACTCAAACCAAGGGGAAAATCATTCACTCAACCTGTTGAAAATAAAACCCAATCTTTTCACCGTTCTTCTTAAAGGAATGAAAGTCCACACTTCTATTTTGGAAACACACCATTCATGAAATTAAGAACCATACTATGGAAATAAATTGCTAGATCTGAAAGCACTCACACTATATTCCTATTGCACTCTTGTAACTACTTTGTTCAGTACAAAAAATAAACAACAAGGAAGCACTCTTAAATCATAAATCCCAAAATTCTGCAAGTAACAACAATTAACACAATCTACTGATCAATAACTCTAAAACATTCCAAATCAAAAGCACTAGCAAAATTCAGCCACACAAACAACTAATTAACACAACAACACCTAATTAGTGAAGGGGCCCTTCCTCCTCTAACCAGGGCTGCAATTGCTTCACAACCAAAAACTCAGAACATAAGATTTTAATTAACTGCTATTATAAAAGGAAATCACAAATAAACTTTATTGTGCTTTTCTCAATTAGTGTTCTCAATGTATTCCTTGACAAACCCTAAACCTCTAAATATTCGAATTCTTATACAAAGTCTAACATAAAAAACTATATCAAAATAATGTACCAGAATACCTGGAGAGTCGAATATTCTCAAGGTATTCGTATCGATATAGAACAACATATTTCCATATATTAATGTTGTTACAACGATCACACAAAAAAATAACACAATGCCAATCAATTCTATCTAAGAATATTGTTGAATAGCACTGCACTGCTTTGCTGACTATGTATATTCTTGCCGACTCTTATCTTTGTCGTATGCTTGAGCATTGGTCGTAGACCAAATACTTAAGCATCCAAAATCATGATAACTTATTGCATTAGAAGTAACAAAATACAATTAACATCTCAAAAGTAACAACTTGTCCAAAAGATCTCTAATGGAAACACCGAACCTTATTCAATATGGATCCAACCTGTCCTGATCACACGTTAAGATACATGATGAGTAATACTAAAATCAAGCATGAAAACCACTTAAATATTTATATTATTAATTAAAACAATGTAATATCCAATAGGGCTTGTACCTTTGGGTAAAAACACAAATTATGTTCTTAGGTAATATCAAAAGGAATTGAACAATGAAAAGGGATCTATAGTGATGTCAAAATGGTATAAAGAGGTGACAAAAAGGAGCAATTCTCAGGCCCAACAAAAGGCTCCACCACCAACCGAGTCTACAACGACATTTTATCCGACTAAATGGGTTGGCCAGTCCATTGGTAACTATCACACCCTTGGACATATTTATTTGCATCCTTGAATATAGTCATCCAATAGTAACCCATGCGTACAACCTTATGCCATTTTCTCTTATCAACAAAATGCCCTCCATGGGGCTCATCGTGATAGGATTTAAGAATGCCATGGATCTCCTCTTTGCTAAAACATCACCAAATTTATTGATCTACTATGGTACATAAAAAGATACCCCCTATCCATGAATACCCGGCACTTTTCTGAATAGTCCAATGTCGATCCCTTAGAGAGAGATGATGTGGAAATTTTCCTGTAGCAAGAAAATTAGCAATATCTGCATACCAAGGTGTGTGAGTTGATATTGCAAAAAAATGTTCATATAGGAAGATATCTTCTACATGTGAAGTGTCACCATCAATTGTAAGCCTAGGGAGGAAATCAACAACAATGTTTTCCTTCCCAAGTTTATCAACAATGGTGATGTCAAATTCTTGTAGTAATAATAACCCCCTAGTAACTCAGGCGATTGTAACGAGTTTATTTTCTAAATATTGAATGGCCGAGTGATCAATATGCACAAAAATGGGGTAACCAGTTATGTAGTTCTGAAACTTATTGATTGCATAAATGACAACAATAAATTATTTCTTTGTTACCATATAATTTGACTCAAAGGGGGTCATATTCTTGCTGATGTAATAAATAGTGTAGCTAGTGTTTTCACACCAGCCTGTGCAAAAGGGAACCTACTAAGTATTATGGAACCCTTAGTAGAAGACTCAAATATAGATAAATAATGATGTGTGAGTTTAAATAACAATAAAAATAAATCTAACTAATTACTGCGGTATAAACAACAAATATATCGGAACCAATGAAGTATTTTTGTATTATTGTGCAAACAAGGGTTTACAATAAGAGTTACCTCAGAAGGTGAGTAGATGTGGGCCCTCACAACTGTACGAAGAGTATCGCTCCAGGTCTACAGAGTTCCCTTCTCTTCTCCAAATGCTTAAGAGGTGGCTAAGACTCAACTGAATGGGGAACAAAAGCTCAATATGGTAGGCTAAAGTTCAATAGGAATTTTGGTAGCATGAGGGTATGAAGAGTTGATCATGGATGTGAAATGCCCCCCCCCCCAATCACCTTTTTATAGTGATTCTGGGTGGTGGAGTATTGACCCATGGTTTTGGGCAACCAATAGTATTGGCTAGTGGTATTTTGAGTTTTCCCTCTTTTTTATTTTATTTTGACTTTTTCCCCCTTTTTTCTTTTTCTTTTTTGGGGATTTTGACCCTTTTTTATGACATTTTATCCTTTTTTGGAGGAGTTGCATTAATTGAAGAGGGAAATAATGATTTTATGCCCATTTGGTTACTAATTTAGGGATTTTTAGGGTTTTGGAGGCCAAAAATATAGGAAAAAGTGGTAAATGGGTTATGTGACAAGGGATATGAGCTAGGTGAATTTTTTTTGGGTGTTAACAGATTTCCCCCTGATGTGTGAGGGTAGGAGCTCATCGTATGGCTGATAGATATAATAGATTCTAAATTTTTCTAGGGGTTTGAGCATTGTGATGGCGGAGAGAAGAAACTTGTTGGAGACTAGAACACATGCTTCATACAAACTGCAAGGGCTATAACTGGAAATACATCACCTCAATAATGTATGAGGAACATAATATCAGATATATGGACGAGGCTGGCATACCCATGCTCGTATCAAGATATAAAAATATTAATGAGGCCCAAAGGGGACCTGAACAATACATAGAGAACTGCTTTGTACATCATAATGGTCCATAGGGGACACAAATCTGGGACATACTCATGGTCCAACCATGATTGATACAAAGAACTAATATATGGAAACAATGGCATCCATACTGAATGCGGTATTATATCAACTGATGCTTTGCTGGATATGAAGGTGGCCAACAATTGTATGGACTCAACGACTAGATTCAGAATCTCAAAGGTACACTGAACTACAACTGAAATGGATACTCTAGGAAGCATATGGATGAAGGGATTCCAAACACGGTCGCCAATGCAACCCGGATATCCATGGGAACATACAAATGAGGGTTCCAATAGAATCACAAATGTGCTAGAGTCAGGGGACATCTAGGGTCTTCGACTAATAACTGAAGGGACTGATACCCTGTACCAATCTCAATGGTGCGATGATGGAGTTGAAGTAGAGAATGTGAGAAACAACCATTCTAAGAGGCACTAAGGACTCCTCTCAGATGGTCCGTAGGAACTCACCACTGATGGAGATGAGTCCAAGGTACAGGGGCCTCTGGGTCTATCCTCTGGAATAGATGTGATGGCGTCGAAAGAGGAAGACCTGCAGCTACCAAGGAAATGGTGTTTCCTTGATAGGAGTGCGAGCTATACAACCGAGAGGCGGTGGTACTCGACGTGTAATTGACATACTGTGGGGGGGGGATACGGGGTTCGGGGAGTGATGGGACTCAAAATTCCTTTGTTTAGAGTATGACAACAAGGCTAACCTGGAAGCATACGGAGCTGAACTCGAGAAAGGGGATAATAGCTTAAGGGACCAAGGACTGTGACTACAATGGGGAAGAATCAAGGGGGGAAACTGATGAGTGATATCAGGAGACTCCAAGGGTGACACATCGCAAAATATTCTGAACCAAGGCGACCATATTGGGGATGCTGTCATAATGGTGGGACTAGATGTGATCTATCGGGGCGCCGAGAGGCACTGTTTGGTCCTTCTTCATGGTTTCATGAGATCGAAGAAAGGATAAAAGTGTGTTGTAAATGATACCGTTGTGTGGATTTGTACGAGCCCAGGACAGTGCATGCTTGTGGGTGCTTTCAATTTTAAGGAGTCTGAAAGCGATAAGAAGACTCTGAAATGATGGAAATGTACCGTCGTGTGGATTTGTACGAACCCAGGACGGTGAATGCTCGTGATCGCTTTCAATTTTTAGAGATTCTGAAAGCAATAAGAAAAATACAAGGGGGTTCTTTTTCATGTGTTAGTCCCTAAGGCCCGAAAAAGCATAAAAGTATGCAATGGAGAACTCTTCTAGCCAATGTGACTAGAGTATTACTTTTTCGTTATTAGTTACCAGGTCCAGAAAGGGGTTAAAATTATACCAGATAGACGCCCTTTTAGATAATTTTAGCAAGTGTGAAAGGATGCAAGATTGCTCGACGATCTTTTCATTCTTTAAGGAGTCAGAAAAGAGCTTAACAAAAAATCCCTAAGTACCTAAGTACCTTTTTTGTAAAGGAGCTTCTCGGTCCGAAAAATGGATAAAAGTATGTGGAACAGATGTAAAAGCCAAGCAAGGAGGAAGTGTTCAATCAAGGGACAAACATGTCAACCAAGAAAGAAGGTGTGTGGGGAACACTGATGGGGCCTCCTTATGGGTAGATGAATGGTGGAAAAATAACACAATAATTGCAGTATGGATGGAGTGGAGAGCTCTTGAATAGTCTGTGATATAAAAAATGGTCAAAGTGGTGCAAAAAATGACTACGTCTTGTGTGGCACGTAAATTGAGGTGGCAAGGGGCGTGGAAAAAATTCCTGAAAAAATATTGAGTGAGAGCGAGAAATGATCTCAAGAATCATCACAAGAAAGAAATTGGGTGCAAATGACATGGAGTGCGTGAATGTGGGACCAATAGGTGCGCTCGAGGAAAACTGTGCTCTAGGGTGCACTGAGGGGAAAAAATGCGCGCTTTGGAGTGTGTGTTTTTTCCCTAAATGGGTGGCCTGGCCCTGGGGGAACAAGCTTGTTGTTTTATACATTAATGATGGGGGTTTTTTCGTGTGTGTGCAGGATGCCAAGAGCGAGTTGGTGAGAGTGAGAGCTCGGTAGGCTATTGGATGCCATCATGTTCGATGAGGATGTCCCGGATACATTGGCTCGGTGTGGTTTATTGAAGTTTTCTAGGGTGCCGACAATGCATTCAACGAAGCTGCTGTTGAACACATTAGTGGAGTTATGGGATGCCGATGTGGGGGAATTCATGATCAGGGTGAGTGGATAGAGGTATCGCTTACCGATGTGTACTTTTTGACAGGGCTCCCGTAGTTGGGTATGATTGCAGACACCCAACCAAGGAATCCCAGTGATGTGTCTATGGAGGACTTACTAGAGCGCCCTTGTTATGCCACAACTTATGTGCATGACAATGCGATTTTGATTTGTGACATAGAGAGTCTGGAGACTCGGGCTATAACAGCACTGGTAGTGCGTATCCTAGGGTCCAAGGCACCCCACAAGATCTTCGATGGGAAGATGATGCTGGTTTTGCAGGATTTAGTGGGTACCTACTTCAGGTGGGGTCAGATGTACTTCAAAGTTGTTCGGGGAGAGCTGAAAAAGGTGAGTCACACAGGAGGGGATTTATGTTTCCCGTCATTCCTATGCTCGTTCTTCTTTGAGCGAGTTCCGATGTTGTGACCGCATAGAGTAGTGCACGACAGTGGGCTCACCGATCCGAGGCTGCGGCGATGGGGCGAGACGATGACTCGTGGGGGTGGGGTACTGGTGGGTTAGTTATTCACTTGAGAATTGTTCACACAGTGGTGACAGTCACCAGTGGTGATCGAGGACTTCCCTTATGTAGGTATGGACTATAGGGGGGATGCCGAGCTACCACGACCTCCTGGCCAGGCATGGGGACTAGATGGTATGTATCTACTCACTTTATAGTATCATGTTGTTTCTACTTTATAGCATATGTGATAGCTAGAGGATTGTTATTATAGTGAGACTGATGACGTGCTTTTGTGTGTATATGTGGGGCCACGGCTGCCGACAGGATACTGGGCGCATAGGGGTCGAGTGGAGGGAGTGTACTCTCCCGAGCGTGGACACCATCAACAGCGGAGTGCTTTGACGACGTTGGAGACGCTCTGTGCAGTGATTGACAACTTACTAGATGGAGTGATTGATGATGGCTGGAAGCATTTAGATAAGGAGCTGATCGATATTTTCTATGACGCTCCACGGGAGTGGAGGCCAGTGATGCATCGGATTGCGATGGAGGCCGAGGCAGTGAGGGCCATGGCATGAGGTGATTCCCCATATGATGATTATGATGAGGAGACTGAGTTAGATGAGGAGGAGTAGGAAGAAGAAAAGGAGGAGGAGGAGGAGGAGGAGGAGGAGGAGGAGAAGGATGACGATGGTGACGATGGTGATGACTCAAATGACTAGGCAATTGATGGAACTTCCCCCCAATGCGATGAGCATGGGGAATTTTTGTACTTGACGATTATTTTTATGATGAGAAGCTATTGGGGCTCCTCGATGTATTGATGTTTATGTTATGTTGTAAACACTATGACACTTTGATTATGATATATATGCATTTGGATGCAGTTTATTATGACTATGATGGTCCTCTTTTTGTTTTTATGATGATGTATGCCTATATGATGTATATGTGCATGTGGATGATATGATGATGCATTTTTATGGTTTAGTTCCTATATGTTGTGATTGATATGGCATTCTAGAATATTATTAGCCATTTGGTATGCAACACTATTTTGAATTCATTGTACATGGATGAATGTAATGAACTCAAACTGTCTAATCAAATGTTTTGTGCACGTGAACTTTCTAAAAAGGAAAGGATCCCGTACCTGGTAAAAGTTATTGAGTTTGGAAACAAGGAGTTGGGATTCAAGAAACGCACTAAGGTGACGAATTCCCAACTGGAGGGAACCGATCAATAGACCGGTCACACCATCGTACTTAGCCTAGTTGTTATTGCCAACACCAATACACACTCCGTCGAAGTGGATCAACTCATGTGAGGGGGAATAGAATACCCAAGCTGCTGAGGTGAGGTTTGGAGACCATCGAATTGTGACGTCAGAAAAACCGACACAGAGTGGAGGAACATGATCCATGTGTGGTCACACATGGAAGAAAAATGTATGGTTCTAGATGCAAAAAGTGAAAAAAAGGGAAAGAAAACTGTTCAACACGGACTAGTGGGTCCGAAAAAAATTTAAGGAAAAAATCGCTTAAGATACAACCCATTGCGAGGGTTGGGAAAAGGGTGTCCTTCGGAATCGGTAAGGATGTATGCCCCCTTGTTGAGGCAGGTTTCGAAAATGTAAGGGCCTTTACACATGGATTCAAACTTTCCTCTACCGTGCTTGTCATGATCTTGGTCATAGACGAGAACTAAATCACCTTCTTGGAAGTTGCAGGGATGGACGTGTTTATCGTAATGGGATTTGGAGTGATGTTTGGCAGCCTCGATGATTTGTAAGGCTACTCATTGATCTTCGTTTGCTTGTTCCAACAAGAGTAAACGTTGCTCAAGTGGTGAGGTGTCCGGGAGAAGGTCACGACAATGTGTAGAGTGAGCATTTGACATTCAATGGGGAGAAAAAACTCTACGTCGTGAACCAAATGGAAAGGGGTAAAACCCATGGCGGTCTTAGTAGAAGTGAGGTAAGCCCAAAGTGCAGGAAACAACATATGGTGCCAATTGGACTTATGTTTGTTGACTGTTCGTTGAAGGATTGTCTTCAGGATCTTGTTGATAGCCTCAACTTGGCCATTCCCCTGCATGCAGTAGGATGAGGTGTACTGGTGGTTAAAATTATGGAAGGTGGAAAACTCTTTCCAAACGGTGTCCTTGAAGTGTTTTCCATGGTCGGATACGAGTTGTTTAGGGACTCTGAGTTGAATAATGACATGGTTAAAAAAGAAACGTGCCACAGTCTCGTCTTGAAAGTTAAATGTGGGCATAACATCAGCCCATTTAGTGCAATAATCGACAACCACAATGATCTACTTATGGCCACTTTTCGAGGGGGGGTTGCACTCCATAAAATCAATGGCCCATTTGTAGAAATGGCCAACAATGATTAGTGGATGGAGAGGGGAAGGAGGGGTCCTAGCTTTGGTGGAAAAGAGTTGGCAATTCTAGAAATGTTTTAATGCGGTAATGCAATCAGTCAAAAGGGCGAGCCAGTAATACCCAGCATAGATGAATTTTTGGGCAGTTGCAATTCCTGAGAAGTGGCCACCACAGGCTCCGCTATGAAAGTCATTTAAAACTTGTTCCGCCTCGTCATGTGTGAGGCATCGACGTAAAATAGTGTCGATGCCGCGTTGATAAAGGACATCACCGAGGAGGAGGTACTGGTAAGCGTGGTGGCAGATGCGACAATGATCATCATGACCGAGGTTGGATCAAATTTTTTTTGTTTGTAGGTAAACAAGGATATCACCATACCATGGGTCATCCGACGAAATATTGAACAAGTGGTCATCGGACAAATTAGTGATGATTGGAGGTGACACTGACGAAGATGGTAAGTTTGTCATGATATGTGCCAATACAAGGGCTTTGGTACTCTTAGTTTTAACAAATTTCAGGTCATATTCTTGTAGGATAATGATCCATTTAGCCACACGGCCTTGAAGGAGGCGGCGACTCAAGATATATACCATAGGGTTGGAGTCTTCCACAACTATAGTTTGGCTCATAAGAATGTAGTGGCAAACCTTCTCAGTATATGACCAAGCGAAAACATCACAAAACCCTTGGAAGATATTCTTGTAGGCATTGAATTCGTCTAGAGTAGAGGAAGTGCCTAAAGTAATGTTCTCAACTATACCGGGTGTGACGGAAATATTGACCTGAATGGTAGGCGAGATGTTAGTCATGTTTCCTTCTTTGAAGGCATCATGAGCTGGGATGGGGTTCTTAAACCAGTCCACTTGGATATGGATGAAGTCTTTGGACTCAAAGGAAAGTTGGTTGGACGTAACAGGATTAGACTCCTCGAGAATGAAGTAGGCTCTGTGATGCATGTCATCCCAAGGGAAGTCAGGTACAGTTAGCACTTCGAGGATTTATGCGTCACTACGAAAACACTGTTTGGATAGATCAGAAGAGGTAAAGCTGGAGGTCGGGGGAATGGTTGGTTCACCACTTGTGGAAATCATGTAAATAGTGTTAACCTATCCCAAAGAGGAGGATTCAAGTGGGTGAATATCCTCAATGGTGGTAATGGATGATTCCAGCTCAGATTGATGCATTTCATGCAACACCAATCGATACTTTGGTAAGTCTAGACAAAGATGAGAGTAATGGCCGTAAATGCCGCATATGGCGCTGGAGTGGTTCGTGCGCAACGATTTTTTATGTGGTGGGGGGGTAGTTGATAATTCGACAATTGGTATTGTAGGGTCATCGTCCAACGTCTTCATGTGTGATTGAAGATCGAGAAACTTTGGACAAGTATGGGTTAAATGGTCCAACTCATCGCACAAGGAACACTTGGGGGGTGTGTGGGCTGGGGGGAGGGTGCAAGGTTTTGGTCACATTTGGTACGGTATGAGTGTGCGTGGCTCTATCCCCAACGTAATTGGGTAGCTGAGGGGCGGTGTTGGAGGGAGATGTTTTCACCACATTGGGAGGTGGATGTGATCGGTTGTACCGATTGGAGAATGAATTGTGGTGTCAGAGTGGGATTAGGGGCAAGTAAATACCACATGGGAAGTCCTAATGTCAACCCTGGGAGATTGAGCGTGGCCATGACGGGCATACTTACTACCCATGATGGCGGAAATAAGAACGATATTGTGTGGATTGGTGTGGTTCCAACGTGGCTAGGTACCAATGGCGGTTGGGACATGAGTGGAGGTTGAGGGTTAAATACCTATTGACTTGATGAAATGGTGCACAAATCAGACATCTCAACGACCGGAGGGGGAGGAGGTACAAAATGAAATGTGGAGACCATTGGGGAATATGAATAAAGTCCAGGTCCGATGGTGGAAATCAATGAGGTAGGCGCACCATAAACGGGTTGTTCAACCATGGGGAGAGCATTTTTGGGTGTAGCGGGCGCATTCGGGTCATAGTAAGTGACTTGATCGATTTTAACAACTCACACCTCATGGAGGAACATCATAAGATGAAACATAGAGGAGGAAACAACCTTCATGGCATACATGTAGCTTCGTCCTAGGAGTAAGTTGTAGTTGAGCTGGGAGTTGATGACTTCAATGTCAATCATGATAGTTTTTCCAGCTAAATGGACTGGAACATTATCCCCAAGGCCTTGCGGATGAGATGAACGACCATCATAAGATAGAAAGGCAGTCGTGGATGGCTATAGGGTAAGGGATCTTAGATTCTGCCACATGAATGTAGACATGACACATTTAGAGGCATCCTCATCGATGATGCATCGATGGATAACAAGATTCTGAATCAATACAGAGACTTGAAGGTGGAAGGCATGCGCGATTTAGATTGGTCTAAGTTGAATTCCATCATTTGTGAGTCAGAAGGGTCGATTGCACCTATGGAGGAAAACCGTGTTTTGTGTTGCGCTAGGAAGTTATTTAAAACTTCCAAGGCTGACATAGCAGTGGTGGATTGGGCTAAGTCATCCACGATGTTATAGTTGTAGGTAGCTTGAGCATGGGGGTTGTTATTGATGCAGCGTAGAGTAAACCTAGGAGCTTTGGGGGCCCCGTCAAATGGTGCTAGGGGTATGCGTAAGGACTGATCTGTGGGAAGAGTGGTAGAAGCCTTGTCTGCATGAATGGTTTCAGTTGTGGAACCATACTGGTTATGGCGTGTTTGAAGGTTGATATCAACTGAAGAAATCATTAAAAGGTGGTGGGTAACTGAGTCAACGTGTTGACTACCAGGAGAAGCGTAAGTAGATGGCTATTGTGGTGCGGCATCCCCTTGAGAGGGAGCCAAAGGTTGGGTGGATAATACCCCTTGCGTGGGAATGGGTTTATGCAACACCATGGGTTGTGCATTAGGTTACGGGGGATTTGGTGGTGCCAGAGGTGCAACATGTCTTTGGCGTTGGGCATCGTCACTCCAGAGTTGGAGAGCTCACTCTAGGTGGGGATAATTGTGCGTGTAATGGCCATAGACCCCGGAAATTTAACATGGGTGGTTCGTATGTAAGTTTGTTTTTTTACATTTCCAAGGTCGACAATCAGGGTTTTGGTTAGCTGGTGCGGCGCCATTATTATCAGGGGGGTTCGGTGGGGGACCGCCTCTACCAGGAGGCTGGTTATTGCCGCGATTATGTCCATGTCCCCTATTTTGTTGTCTTTGTTGGTTTTGTTGGGAAGTTTGGTTCTACGGTTGGTTTTGTTGAGCGTAAAATTTCCCCTGGAGAACGGTGGGGGGGGGGGTTGCGGTTGAGCGGGTGCATGGGAAGCCGGTGGTGGATAGTAAGCAGGAGGTTCTTGCGGTTGTGCGGGTGCAGGTGTAGCCAGTTGATAGTAGTAGGCAGGTGGTGTAGTAGGAGACATGTATGCTGGTGGGGTATGACCATAACAATGCGTCAGACAAGAAGGTCCATGTATATGAGGGGATTGGGCCATGAGAACATATGAAGATGTTTCTCTAGAATGAGCCATGGAACGTGAAAGGTCGGGACCACTACTCATGGCGGGTGGTGTAGAGCTAGGTGTAGGATTAAATGCTGGGGTGGTGGCGGGAGGCATATGGGCATATGGTTGACTACGATATGCAATGTGTCCAATAATTTCGTCAATAGCGTGGGAAGCGCTAGACACTTCCTTCCGGGAGGAATCACTGCAAGGAGCATCGGGTAAAATGGAGTAAAGGTAGCCTGACTGTGCATAGATAAGGTCAAATTGTTGGGATTTAAGTATGGCTTCTTCTTCGGTTTGGGGTCGTTCGGATACCACATCCTTGGCGATAACTAGTATGAGGGACTTCAAGAACCAATCTAAAAATATACGGTCATCTAACTTGATATTACACAAACTACAATGTCTACACCATTCATGTATATGGTTAGTGATATGGGTAGCCGTGTTCTGTCTACAAGATAGTAAAATCTCAACACCAACGTCATAACGGACTAGTAACTGGAAGAACTGCAGGAAAGTCGAAGCGAGGGATGTAAATGTGGAGTGCATCCCATGTGGCTGTTCAATATACCACTTGGATGCAACGCTAGTGAGTTTCCGTTGTAAAAGGCGTAGGCAGATCGAGCAATCCACTATGGAGTTGGAGGAACACCATAAGTGGAAGGACGTGATATGGTTTTGGGTGTCCTTGCCACCCTTCCCTTCGAATTTTGGGATGTTCGAAGGGAGTTTGGTAGTCATGGGAGGACATGTAGGTTCATGTAGAATCGAATCGTTAGTCAATCAGTCCAGATCAGGTAGGTTGAGGCTGGCCATGAATGGAGAACTAATAAGAGGATGTGACGTGGTTGAAGTGGTCTACGTGCTATCCATGGCGGTGATCATGGGGCCACCTCCACAGAGAGGTGGGGTAACGAAATGTGTCATAATGGGGATCGAAGGACCGCCGATAAAGGGCAGAGGGATCGAGGTGGAAGGGGAAGTGCCCCCAAGGGTACTACTTGTGACCAAAGGGACAGTGGTTAGAATAGATCCGCTCCCAATGGGTATAAAAGTAGTGACTTAAATGACAGGTGTAGGTCCTGTATATGGAATAACAGAGATGGATGATGAAATGGTGGCTGGGGCAGAGGTGGATCCACCACCAATAATCCTGCTATAAAAGGGGGTAGGGGTTCATGCTGGCCATGGGTCTAGACAGAGCGGTGTATATGGGTGAATCTCGCTCAGAATCAAATGTAAAATAAGGGGCCTTGGGATGAAAATACGACGATGAAGATGTGCGTCTCAAGGGAACATGATGAGTAGGGTCAAGTGGACCGTACTGTGAGGGCTGTCCTCGTAGGAGACGAGAGTGTCTCAGTGAATCAATGGTGACAAGTGTAAAAGTGATGAGGGGTTGTGGTGGATAAAATGCTCAAAAATCCTAGTGCAACAATGTGTGCAAAATGAGAGCTCATAAAAAGACGGAACTCAGACCAACAACAAGATCAAAAAATGCTTGCTGCAACAACGTGCTACAACAAGCAGAGAGGAAATAAAATGGTAATAATACCAACAAGAAACACTCCTAGAAATAAAAAGGTAGACTCACTAACCAATGGGGGTATATGAGCATGCAAACACCTATCTAAAAGATATGGGAGCTCACAAAAATCGTATCCCCTGCAGGGTGATGAAATTCACATTTAGGAAATACGAAATGTAGAACCAAATGGCTAAAGGATATCCCTCTACCGAGAGGTACTCTGGGTAAAAGAGTCCTAGAAGAATGGAAACTAAGCTACCCCATTCATGGAACATCCAGAAAGGTGTCTCGCGGCTTCAGTTCTTTGGCCATCGCACACCTAGTATGGGTGCCAGCATGCATGACGAGAACAACAAGTTGGTGTCCTTCAGTAAAGAATGGAGAGCGGTATTCCACTTAGACTTCCAGAACCAGTCTTACCAGTTTCCCTCCTAAGGGAGAGGCCCTCCGAAAAATTGGTGTCAACCGTACCAATAAATCATAGGGGATTTTGGATCCCTAAAGGACAACAAACTATGTCTCGAATGTGTATGAAAAAGGGGGTGTTATTTGGATGTCCTACCTAGTTACAAAGTTATTTTTGGGTTCCCCAAGTGGGGTTAATATGTGTTTGAATTAAGTTAATTTTAGTCTCACTTGAATTATGGTGGGTGCACAAGTGGTGTAAACCCAATATCGCCAGTGATAAATGCTGAAAATAAAAAATTGAGACTGAAAATAAAAGAACTAACTGCTATAGCATGTCAATAAATGAACTCATTGAAAATATGATGCAAGAGATAGAAATACAGTAAGGATGTATGCAAAGTGAAATATCCCAAGTGCTACAACACGCAAACAACATAAAAGTACCAATAGAAAAATGGATGCAAGAAAACAAGAAGCTGTTTCAATGAGAAAAGAGGTAAA
Organism: Larix kaempferi; assembly: GCA_027924585.1. NCBI lineage: Eukaryota > Viridiplantae > Streptophyta > Pinopsida > Pinales > Pinaceae > Larix > Larix kaempferi. Next base: position 7,894,435 of record BSBM01000259.1, on the reverse strand, counting down.
AAGGGCTGCAGGGTGCGTCTCTGAGGTGAAAAATCACAATATGGGCACTGCAGGCTGCAGAAAAAGTCACACCGAAACATTAAAAAAAAGACAGGAAATTAGGAGTGGGTTTCAGGCTCAGAGGCACGTTGGGGGCACGGGTTTCAGGGCTGAATGCGTGTAAGGGGCGTAGGTTACATGCTAAAAGGTGCGCGGAGGGCGCGACTTATAGGCCCGAATGTGCACGGAGCAAGCAGATTACAAGTGGAAAAGTGCGCTTTGAGCGTGAGTTTCGGGCCAAAAGTCGCGCTATGGAGCGTGGGTTTCAGGCCAGAAGTCGCGTTCAGGCCACAGGTAAATGGTAGAAAGTCATGGGCCGGGCCTTAAAAATAGAAATAATGGAGGAAACAATGAAGGAAAGAGCCAGATCTGCAAGGAGAGGGCTTGCGGCTAGGCCTGAAAAGTAAAATGCAAGAAAAATAAAAAGTACAAACTTAAAATAACTTAAACCAAAGATCGATGGGAATCGACCCAGTGGAGTCTCCAGATATGTAGCTAGTGTTTTCACACCAGACCTTTCAAAAGGGAACCTACTAAGGATTATGGAACCCTTAGTAGTAGACTCAAATGTAGATAAATAATGATGAGTCAGTGTAAATAACAATAAAAATAAATCTAACTAATTACTGCAATAAAACAATAAGTATATCAAACCCATGAAGTATTTTTGTATTATTGTGCAAACAAGGGTTTACAATAAGAGTTATCTCAGAAGGTGAGTAGATGTGGGCCCTTGTATCTATACGAAGAGTAGTGTGCCGGGTCTACGGAGTTCCTTGCTCTTCTCCAAATGCTCAATAGGTGGCCAAGGCTCAATTTAATGGGGAAGAAAAGCTCAAGATGGTAGGCTAAAGTTCAACAGGAATTTTGGTAGCATGATGGTATGGAGATTTGATCATGGATGTTAAATGGGGGGGCGTCCATCACCTTTTTATAGTGATTTTGGGTGGTGGAGTATTGGCTAGTGGTATTTTGAGTTTTCCCTCCTTTTTGATTTTATTTTGACTTTTTTCCCCTTTTTCTTTTTCTTTTTTGAGGATTTTGACCCTTTTTCATGGGATTTTATCCATTTTTGGAGGATTTTCATTAATTGATGAGGGAAATAATGATTTTATGCCCATTTGGTTACCAATTTAGGGATTTTTGGGGTTTTGGAGGCCAAAAATGTAGGAAACAATGGTAAATGAGTAATGTGACTAGGGAGATGAGTTAGGTGAACAATTTTTGGGTGTTAACAAATAGCATAATGCTTATTTTCTTCCTCTTGTACCAACACAAATCCAATAGCAGTATTAGAGGCATCTAAAGAGATATGGAATGGCAATGTCTAGTTAGGGCCACATAGAACAAGGGTTGTAGGTAATTTTTCTATGAGGGTTGTAAAGGAAAACTGACATATATTAGTCCATAAAAATTTGAAATATTTAGCCGGCATAAAAATAGAGGAGGTACAATTCTAGAAAAATTCTCAATAAAGTGTCGATAATAACCAACATGTCGCAAAAAACTGCATACCTCCTTTTGTGTTTTCAGAATAGGAATATTTAATACTACCTCAATATTAGTCGAGTCAACCTGTATCCATGTAGAAGAAATATAATGTCCCAACACCACCCCTGCAGTCATCATCATATGAAATTTTTTTGTGCTCAAAGAAAGATTAGTCTGTTTGTAGTGCTGAAGCACTTTTTCCAGATTAGATAATTCTTCATCAAATGAAGTACCATATGGTGTAAAATTTTCCATGTAAATTTCGACACTATCATTAACCAGATTATAAAAAATTCCTAACAAAACCCTTTGGAAAGTATCAAGTGCATTACGGATCCCAAAAAGGAGGACACAATATGCAAAGGTACCCCAGGGGCAAGTAAAGGAATTTTTTTCCTGGTCTTCAGTAACAATTTGTATTTGGCTGTAACAGTTGAAGCCTTCAAGGAAATAAATGAACTCTTTTCCTAAAAGAGTATTGACGACTTGATCGATAAACAACAAGGGAAAGTGGTCCTTTTGTGTTTCCTTGTTTAGTTCCTGATAATCTACATAGATTCTCCATTTACCATTTTTGTTAGGAACCATAACAAGTGGTGCTAACCATTCTTTATCAGAGATTGGGTAAATGAAATCATCATCGAACAATTTTTGAAGCTCCTGTTTAACAATGTCCTTTAGGACATGGTTCATTCTTATTTGGGGATAGCAGGTGGGATGGCAGTCTTCATTTATGTATATGTGGTGGATACATAGATATTGGTGGACACCCTTCATATCTGTGTAATCCCACATAAAGGCTTCTTTTTCTGCACGCAATATTTGCATCATTCGTTCAATTTGATATGGAGACAAATTTGGGTTAATATTCAATGTTTTCCCTGGTTCTATTTCGACAAGAATTCTATTATGAAAAATGTAGTTGGTATTCTCTCTTCTCCAAGATATGCCTTAGGATTTTCTTAGGCATCATTATACATTATATATTCTAGTAACTAAAAAACAAGTTGGGGAACATAAGAAGGATTGTTGATAAAATTATTAATGGCATTGTTGGCTACTTCATCCCTAAAGTACATGGATTTTTCAATAAGGAAGGGTTGAACATCCACTTCTTCCAGTTCAAATTCATACCAAAAAGGACTCTCATACCCCATACTTGTTTTAGCCAGTGGATAAAGGACTAGATTCTTCATATAATCCCCATGGGATATTGTCACGTTTCCTGATCTACACCCTATATATGCGTTGACTGTGGCTAACCACATCCTTCCCAGGATCAGGGGATGACCCTCTAGGCAATATTTTGTTTGGAGTATGAGGAAGTCAGCTGGATATTGCTAGGAGTCCATGAAAATAATTACATCTTCTAGAATTCCTTCTAGTTTGATGGTAGATCAATTAATCGGCTTCAAGACTGTAGGATTTGGTTTGAGACTAGTGAGTCCAAGTGATTCCCAAGATTCCTTGGTCATAATATTTATGGTGTCCCCTAAATCTATCAATGTGTTCGAATTTTTTTCCCCTTGAATCTGGACAGTGAATCTTGGATTTCTAAGATTGTCATATTTGAAAAGTGTAATCCTGCCTAGATTTAGATCGGATAATTTTCCTAACACATGGATGGTGGGTGGGTGTTAACGCTTAAATATTGCATACATGTGACATTTAGGATAATATTGTATAAAGGAATCATCAACATACATAATGCATCTCACCGAAGATAGCCTCATCAGATCCAAAAAACAATATGAGCCTCAGAATGCTAAAAATAGTCTAAAGGGATAGTAGAGTGACTATAAGCACTGGAATCATGCACTATGTAGCGCAATTTATCTATATAGTCACTCTTGCGAGTCTGCATAGATTTCCATTTGATACCTGTGCAACTGATAAATGGCGAGACCTCAAATTTTCAAGGGACATTAAAGGCTCAGAATGGCTCTCTTGGATCCAAAATTCAAATTGGAACCTATAACACACTTGAGGGAATTAAATAGCCCCTCTCATGTACTTTGTATCTAGTTCAAAGGAAGAGAGAGTTCACATTTGGATCTTGTTATTTCTTGGCCACCCTTTGGCCTATAAAAGAAATCCATGGGCATGCATTCTAGAGGAAGAAATTCGAGCAAAGTTATCCTGTTGGAATCACATTGAGAGCTCCTCTTTCAATCTCATTCCTACCTCATATTGGAATACACAAAGCTCCCTTCCCCTCCTCCCCTAATAGGAAATACTTTCTCCATTGTTGCCTCCTTCCTCAAGGAGCAATATATTCATTTTGTTAGCTTAGTTTAGGTTTGTTGATTGCTCACCCTTGTCTCATTTTTACCTCAACAATATTTATGGTGACTCCAAGTTCTATTTTTGTTCATTTTATGTTGAATTGGCTATATTTTTATAGATAGCTAATTTTTGGTGTTGTGCAGGTGCAGGAGAAAGAAGTCCAGCCTGTCATTAGTTAGAATTCTGAAGCCCTATGCCCATAATCAAATTTTTATCAGTAGTGTGGATCCCGACGTCCTGAGCGTGCTACCTAGTTTGGATTTCAAAGAAATAGATGCACTACTCATGTGGATTAACTGTCTTGTGACCCACACGGTAAGACTATGTAGATTTTACTGTACTCGCAATTAGTGTGGATTTTCTTCATTGTACTCGCGATTAGCGCGATTGTAACTGAAACTCCTGTGCAACTATCTATTTATTTTCTTCTTATCTTAGTATCTCACAATCATCTGTAGTTTCAATGGCTACCTAATGAACCAAAAAATATAACTCACATGTAGTATAATTTTCTTTAGTAATTAACTAACTTAGCCCAATATAGGTAGTAAAGAAGTGACTTCTTGAAATCTCTAGGCTAAGGTACTTTGAGGCTTTCAATGGGCCTCTTACTACTCACTAGTGAATGAATGATAATGCTTTCCATATCATTGAAATTATTAGTCTAGGCAATTATATTTGACTACCGCTAGTTATAAATATTTTGCTTCTTGCTTATTTCTGTGTTTTATGCAAGATAGTGTAGTTCACTTTCCTCACACAAGCAAAGGACCTAAAGAATCCTTTACTCGAATACTATACTTAAGTTTAATATTAAGATACTTAAAAAATACCCTGCCTCACACTCCTAATGATTTTGGCAAATCAAAAAAGGGTGATAGGTTTGAAATATCTCCTTTGCACACTTTTATTTCTTTTGAGCATATTGAATAATTGTTATTTTTCTTAGAGTTGAATTAAAGTAGATTCCCATGTATCTTTACTTTATGCCCTTTTATATCAGTGGAAAGATTCAATTTCATTTGCTTTCCAAACACATGTGTGGTTTCCACTTGAGAACACATTGAGAGACCTAATGACTCTTTCTCATCTATTATGCTCTCCATCTCTCACTCTTAGAGATTTTGATGGATCATAATGATACGAGAGTTTGATATAGCTCTCCCACACCCCTTAATCAAATTTAGACCTCTTAAAATCAACATTGCACTTGTAAATATCCAACCAACTAAAATCCTCCATAGGCGGGTCACAAAATAATATTTTAGTTGGGTAGGATTGATTGGGATAGGCATCCAAAAAATTCCCACCAATATAGTTTCATTAGTTTGAGACATAACATTGTTTACTTTTAGTGTACTTTTAAATCCTACTATCAACAATTGTAAAAATACAACTTGGATAAGAAGGTGCGATGCCCAAGAACGTGAAATCCTAGGTATAGTTGTATTTGCTTGCCACTGAGAGTAAATCAAATTTTTTTGGAGATGACACTTTACAATCCATGCTGAACCACTTATCCACACTTGACACGAGTATCTTAGTGGCCAAAACCTAGGATATCACTAGGGAGCAATGGTGAATGTAATTGACTCTTGATTTGGATCTTGTTTGTTGTTGGAAGTGTTTCTAGCCCTTAAAAAACATTACCCCAATCTCCAACTTGATAATTGACTCTATCATACCTTCACTATTCAAATGCCAGAGGATAAAATCACCAAAGGTGTTTGGCTACTGGAAGGCCCAATGAATTTGAGAGAAGAAAGAACATGACGTCTTGTATGAAATCTACATTTTGTTTTCTTTTTTATTACAATATCACCTAACTCGTAATTAAAAGGAACCAACTTGTGGAATACTCACACAAATATTCAAGAACCCATCACTCACTTTGCACCATATTGCATCTGTTGTGGTTAACATATTTTTGAATTTGTTCAATTATGTTTATCACCATTTATCATCACTCTCACTTTATCACATAGACCATCACCATAGAAGAACAAAGAAATCTGAGTCAGTCTCTCAAAATGCAAGGAATTTATCCTCTCCATAGAGGCATTTTCCCATTTACTCCTTCTGGTTCACGAGGGATATACTCTATCTGGGGGCATTCCCAGGAAATGTTGTTAGGATCAGCTAGGCGAAGACGTTCCTTGCTTAATTATCCCTTTTGTCCCCTCGGATATAAATATATAGCTCCCCTTGATTCTTTCTTAGGTATAAGAGGAAACAATCCATTACCACCCCTTGTCGGGAATAATCCCCCTTCATCTTGTCCAATAGGAGTAAGGACTCCCCCAACTTCTCCTTATTTAGAAGAGAGGAAACCACCATTATCTCCACCCTCAAACCATAGAGGGAGAGACACACATAACACAATGGTGGAACCAACTCCCAACACAAATATACCTTCCATGGAAATATTGAATCTACCTGAGATGGCTAAATTTATTAATGATTGTAATGTCCCCAATTTGGAATTTTTCCCAATTCGGCCAATTTTCTAACCTTGGACTAGTGAAGCTCCAAACTGTCTCAAATGATCCCAAATGGTTTCGAATTATGTCCAAAGTGTATTGAGGTGTATTAGGAAAAACTAATATAGATATTATATCCTTGGAAACCTTCTAATTACTTCAGCAACTTGAATTTACAATTAAGGAATGAAAGGAAAAATTACTAGGAAAATCGATGTTGAAACCCCCAAGGGTAGATGGCTCCAAAAGAATCCTAAGGATTTTGAAGACTGAGAATATTTGAAGGTTATTAGGACATAATAATGAGGATTATAGTTTCTTGGACACTCTCAAAATACTTCTGCAACATTCATTTTTAATCAGGAGAAAATAGGGAATTTACTAGTAATTTTGAGGTTCAAACCCCCAAGGGTAGAGGTCACTAATGGCTTCCCAAATGTAGTACGACCATTAATTTTTTTAGAAAAGAGACATTAAATAATTATATGACTTAAATGGGAACCCAAATGCATCATTAATCAGTTCCTAAAGGCTGATTTAACTTCCATAAATCAGAGATTGGTAAACATGTCATGGGGGAAAATGAGAGAAAAACGCTATAACTTGCTATGAAATTTTTGAGAAATATTACAAGGACTTGAATAAGGTGTATGAAACTTATTCATTATATTAATGGCTCTCCAAACAACAATAAAACCACATATATTTACTAATACAAGTCGATACCAAGCAACTTCAAGCTCTCTCAACAAGAGATATGGGAAAATGGCTCGAATCTCTTCCTTGAATGTAAATATCACTTGAAATACATGATGTTGCGAGATGTGGATATCATTATATTATTATTACAGAGATATATGGAAGCTAACATGTCCATGAAGTCGAAATAAAATTCCTTCACTAACTATGTGCAACAACAAGTGCGTTATGCAAAAGCTATGGGGGAAAATGACACCATTCATACATAGTTTGGCATTTTTACATGGTTTTACTTCGATATTCGACCTGAGTTTCATATGAGCATCAAATACATATTTATGAAATCATATTACAAATAAATGAGGCCCCTTGGAATTCCACAAAGAGATCAACATCTCACCATTTGCGCCCTTTCTCAAAGAGCAAGAATATAGAGAGAAAAGTGAGAGAGATGTGGGAACAAGTTGAAGAAGAGAAGATCACGAGCATACCTGTAGCTTCAAACTACAACAAATGAATCCATTTTATCTCCAAATGAAAGGTTTGAATGGCCTCTCCAATTTCCAATTAGGATGGGAATATTTCACCCTCGAAATTGGTACTAAGGAAAGTAGAGTAAACACTCCACTAGCATGGACAAGCTATGCTCTCCAATTTGCAAAATGAGAAATGATCAAAATATTCTTTCCTTATTTGTTGTTGTCTTTTATAAAATTCCCAAGTCCTCCATGGTTCGAATTCCTTCCAAAATCCTCATGCCAACTCAATTTGGGAAGAGATTCCACTGTGTGCCACTTGTCCAACAATTCCCAATCTCCATCTTCCCTCAATTCGAACGGGGAATATTCCTGGCTGCCATAACTCCCTCGTGTTCCCTATTAGAGGCTATGTTTAGCCCTAACATGTCATATATGTCATATGTCATCAATAAGGTCTGAAATTTGTCATAAGTGTCATATAATCTTCATCATTGTTGTCATATTGAGTTAGGGAATCTAGCTCCAAGTGTCACAATTCTTCTAAGATGCCTCTTCCTCTTCCATGGGAGTTTATCTTCCACTCCAATTAGACCTTACATGATTCATGCCATTAATAATACCTTGTCAACTCCCCCAAGTATGTTACCCTTCATCTTGAACTCGAATTGGTGAGAGAATAATTCCAATTGTAGTGGGGAATCTTGCCACATGTGGGTCCCACAACCTCTTATGTGCCCTCATGATCCAATGCCACCTTATTTTCTTTTTATTATTATTTTTTTGACCCATTTAATGTGAATTTTTAAGTCTAAGTTCATTTTGGGTATTTTAGCTCCCTTATTCCAACTTTTAATGCTTCCACCCCCAACTTAAGGAACTAGTGATTTTCCTCCATGATAGTTCATTTGGATGGGTATATTACAACTTTGAATTGGTAATTTATTTTAATGTGACCCACCTTGTCTATTTGGATCTAATTTTACATTATTACCAACTTGGACATCATTCTTGGCAATTATTTGACCCTTAGCACCAATTTGCCAAACTATCATGAGTATGGCCAAGTGGCTTAGGCCATTGTGACCCAATGAAAAATTTGGGGACATGACAAATCCTCCCCTTCCAATATTTCTTGTCCTAAAGCAATTTCAAACATGGATGTTGAATAACCTTCTTTTGTTCCAAACTTTGCTTCCAAAACTTTCTTTCCAAAACTTTGAGTAGTCGCACTCACATACTACAATTGTGTGTTTCCAAAATCAAGGAGATGTGGGTTTTATTTTTCATATTGATATCTCCTGTAAAATCACCACTAAACACCAAAATATTATTTAAATCCATCAAAACAAATATTTCACAATTACTCTATACCTCTTTCATATTTTGGAAACCCTTTCTGATACCACTGTATAATTCTTTGAAGTTGCCACTGAGTTTCCCAACTTTGAGTCTTCAAGATCCCATGAAATTTTAAAGAGGAACCACCATGCTTGCTGCTGCACTACTCTGATCAAAATCACCTTATTAAGTGAGAACTCAATCTCCCATACTACTTGTTTCCCCCCCAAAAAATTGAAACCAATCAGACTAAAAATTATTCCAGGGTCCCATTGCTTGTATTGCACTCCAACAATTAGGAGTGCTCTCCAACCCATACCATCAGAAAAGAGAATTCTTGGATCTAATTTCCTTGTATGCATTATTCCAAACATCATAAGTACAAAATATATATCATCAAAGTACATAACAACATAATAAAAATGTACATCAAGGAAGTGCCTCATCAAAGAATCATGAAAGTGCTTGTACCTCCAAGTAAGTAGACCACCATTTGCCAAGTGCATACAAACATCAAGTGACCAATCAAATCTGCTCCAATGACATAGGTGAGGATCCCATGTACTATAATGTTGCTCCAAAAGGATGTAATATGCATCAAAATAATCAGCCATGTATTCTTTCATCCAAGAAGTGAATGAAGAATCTCCACTAAAATTTGAACCAAGTAGGAGCAAAGAAAACAATGAGCCTTTAAGGGGCTCACATAAGTACCATTTATGCATCCATGGATATGTGTATCATAAAGAAATAACAAAGGATGTTTCTTCCAATAAAATTTTTCTCCAATCATATATCTCTTCACCCAAGTAGTTGAAGTTCCTCCAACATCAATTGAACTAAGCAAGGAGTAAGAAAAATCATGATTCTTCAAGTGACTCAAGTGAACATTATAAGTGCATCCATGAAGATATGTATCATCATAAGGCAAAAAAGGATGCTTCTGCAAATGTAAATAATAAGGTTCTCTAGTCATGTCATCATCAAAAGGAGAGATAGGAGTTTCATACTCCTCATGTGGCACCATCAAAAAGAAACTTTTCACCCATACTTCATTAGGATGAATGATGCAAAATATGGAAGTGTAGGATGTAGGAGAATGAAACAACTCACCCAAATGATCAGAATATGAAAAATTGTCATCATGTGTAGGCTCCATAAGGGTAGAATCATGCACCTCCCTCAAAAGGGAAAAACTTTCCTCATAGGTTGATTCGAAGGTAGTGGAATCATACACTTCTTCAAAAATTGTGTAACCATTTCCAAGACACAACCCGATTTCCTCTTCCACCACAAAAAGTGCTTGGTTCTCATCAAGATCATCTTCAAAAATATCAAGCACCTTCTATTTTCCATGTTTCTCATGATCCATCATGTCATGAGAATCCTCCAATAAATCTATCATTTGACAATCTGAAACATAGGAGGAAGAAGAAGTATCTTGCAACCTATCGAGAAGTTGCTCATTTTGCATTTTGAGATTATGAATATCCTCATTATTATTCAAGTATGCTCCATGTAACCATTCATCAAGCTCAACCAAATTGTTTCTATAAAAAATCAAGGACACGAAATCACCTTCGATGTTGCACATTGCTCTTTGAATCTTCTCCATGTCTTCAAGGAAGGATGGATCCTTCAATGAAGAAAATCTCCAACAAGAATTTGACACCAATGCTTGAGTGTCATGGAGTATGCTATTGGTATCTTGGATCTTCTTTTCATTCATATTTAATGATCCTTCAAGAAAATGAGGCTCTTGCAAATGAACTTCCTCATCTTCTTCTTTCTTACTTGGACCAACTTCATGAAACTCAAGTGGTGATGGGAAAGTTGATCTTGTTTCTTCTTCAACTGTTACAAGGTATTAATTTTCATGCTTAATAGAAGTTTGTCTTGTAGCAACACTTTCAAAAGTAATCTCTATGTCACCAACATAGAGGTGTGAGCACCCATTAGTAGGTACTCCTTCATAGTTCAAGCATCATGTTATCACACAACTTGTAGTTGTCCCTAAAGGTATCCCATCCGGGATGGTAGAGGATATGGACAACTAAAGAGGTGACCCAAGAGATGCCATGGTTCCCAAGGCAAGCTGGGAGTTGTGATAACCGAGGCACTCTTTAATTTAGATCAACAAAAGTCAAGACCAAGGGGGAGACCCTATCCAATCAAGGAATATTGACTAACGCAAAGGTTCCTAGGGAAATGTGTCAAAAGGTAAGTTACGAAAACCAGTGAGTTGATTAGGACTAGGTGGGCCCAAGAGTTAAGTGTGGTGGTTGAAGAGGCTTAAGAAGTGACTAATGCTTCAACCAATGAATGAGTAAGGCCACCTAATGGATAGATCTAGTACCATAAAAATACACAAGTGGGGCCCACTTCCTTAAAATATGGAAATGGTCCAAAATGGGACCCACAAGGTGAATTTAGGGGTGATATGGCACTAATGGGTGTTTGATGATGTGGATCTATGGATTCAAGATGGATTAGGAAACTCCCACATATGGGATCTAGCACATGACACAATCCCCAAGGAGTCCGAATTGACCAAGGGAGACTAGTGCCTTGTTATGAGGGGGAAAATGGAGTCCAAATGATGCCAAAATGTAGATCGGGGTAGTCAAGGCAATTATCAAAGTGGGTTTTAAGTGGCATGCCCCAAGGTAAGATAGATCTCCATAGATCTAAGGTTGAAAATGCATCACCCAATGACCCAAGTGGGGCACAACCCTCAGAATGAGGAATGGGGCCCACAAGGAAAAATCAAAGAGGTGAAGCATGTCATGTTCCCAAATTTTTCCTATGGTTCATGGGGATGATTTTAGCCTAAGTCACCTAGGCATTAATTAAATAATTAATGAATGGATGAAGGAATATTCCTAAGGGTGAATTTGAGGAATTAAATGGATAAGGAGGGCCCCCCATGAAGTTATTAACCCCCAATTTAAGTGCTAAGGTGATTTATTAATTAATTGAGAAATTAATTAATTGGGGTAGTTTTGAGGCAATTACACCATAGTAGTTAATTAATTACTGGATAATTAATTAATTGCTTAGCTAAATTATTTATGAGTTGTATTATTGTCATTTAAATGTTTATTACTAATAAATGTGCCAAGTGGTTGATGACTTGGATAGGAAATTCGAATTGGTCAAGTAGGCCAAATTTGCTTAAGTGATAAATCTTAGAAAAGCTAAGGAATCTAGTGGAGACAAGTTGGAAAGATGAAACAAAATGGAAACTGACAAAAGCAAACAGAAAAAATGGCAAAAGAAGAAAAGAGGAAAGTAAAGAAAGTGGAAGATTCAGAAAAGCTTTCAGAAAGAAAATAACAACAACTAGAAAAGCTACCTAAAGCGCACTTGCCCAAATTCACTGAAGGAGGTGAAGGAAAGAAAGTTTTGAAAGCTTAGAAGTTGCTATTCTCCTCAAGAAATGCACCCTCATGGCTTTGGAGTAGAATGGGAAAGTGGGTAACCTACTCTCACAAATCACCAATCCAATAACTTGCTCATCAAGTCATCATGAATTTTATAAAAGAATCCAACCAACTCCATTTGACAACTTTTGATCATTATTGGAATTTGTGAGTGAGAGCTCTGATCCCTCCAAGTTGAGTGTTGTGCCTCAACAAGTTATGCTTGGGTGATGTGCCCCAAGGCCCCATGAGTTTCCTGAGAGTGTTATACAGGTCTAGCAATCAATATTACAGCCAATAACATTCAGTACAGTTCAGCCATGAAGATCTAATGTCAGATTGAAGAGGAGGCCACCTTTGAAGGAGATTTGCAACTAGATTTAGTGGAGGAACACCAGTGGAAGAAGATAATTATGGAGAGATATTCTCAGTACCTCGAGTGAAGTCTATCAGCTGAATATTGTAGGCATTAGATTCTTATATATTCTAGAAATCAAAGTTTAGATCGAATCTCTAATCTTCTCCTACTCCTACTTCTCCCTCAGCCAGTTTTAGAGGTGATTTTCCTAAAGGAGAGAACCAGTTGAAGATGGCATGCATTGAAGACCAGCATGTTCAGAATGCAGAAATTTCAGCCATCTAATTAGTATATGGACTGATAATAACCTCCATTGCAGATCCGAAGTAACTTCTCTCTTCTCTTCTCTATTCTCCCACTATTGTAACAAGAAATTAGCCTGTGAGGCACTGTCATTTGAGAAGCAAGCAATAAAATAAAGGAGGAATGTTCTGAATGCTATATTTTGTGTTTTTATGTATGGAACATGTCATATAAGAGTTATAATAATCATCAGAACAGATTTTGTGGTTTATAAGAGCAGTTTATCAAGTTAAAATACAAGACTAGCTAGATTGATGTCATTTTTAGACTAGTTTCACCGCTTTTACTGCCAAATCCATTCTAAGCAATATTTTTACATTCTGTCAATTGGAGAAGGTCATTAACTCAATCTAGTATACATATAAATCCTTAAATTCATAACTTTGAATCCTTTAGACTTTGTTTGTAAAGATTGGAAAATTACTAGCTCAACAATCTCGAGAGAGCCCAGAAACCCAATTCTTCATAAACTCTCCCAAATTTGCTCGAAAAATTTCCTGAACATAACCAACACTCATTTGACTGATATAATATCTATCATTAATTCCCATAACCCCCACCTATCTAGTATGCATATGCCAATTACCCAGGAAGCCCCGAAGTAGGCAATAGACTAGCTCTATTGTTGAAAAGTAAAAGGTACTGGTACATGGTGCATAGGACATCACTGATATGCAAATTTTGACCCTCTGCTGCACTTAAACTCATACATTTTCCAGAATTAAATATCCATCCCACCATCGTCATTCCTTTCCTCAATACCCCTCACTTACCTCTTGCACGGTTCGAAGGAATTGACATAATTTTTACTAGTAAAGTTCATAATTTTTTTTGAAGTGGAGTTAATATCTTGGTGAAATATTCCCAAGGATATTACAGTGGTATGATTCCACTGAAGAATAGAGCTAGTTGATGATGGCTCCCATTTGAAGATCAACCACTCTGAGTGCAGCAAGATCATCCATCTAATCTGTATATGGACTGATATTCACTTCCATAACAGAGCCACAATAACTGCATCCTTCTCTTCTCTATTCTCTCACTGATTGTAACCGAAGATTAGCCTGTGAGGCATTGTCATTTAAGAAGCAAGCAATTAACGAAAGAAGAAATGTTCTGAAAGTCATATTTTGAGTTTTATGTGTGGAACATGTTATATCAGAGTCTAAATTAATATGAGAATAGAGTTTGTGGTTTCTTAAAGCAGTTTGTGAAGTTAGAATGCAAGACTAGCTAGATTGATGTCAATTCTAGACTAGTTTTACCACTTTCACTACCATTTCCATTATAAGCACTATTTTTACATTCTTTCATTTGGAGCAGGTCCTTAACTCAGTCTAGTATCCATATCAGTCCTAAAATTCATAATTTGGAAGTATTTTGATCCCGTCTGGAAAGTTAAGAAAAATACTAGCTCAGTAATCCCGGGAGAGCCCAAAAACCCCAAATCTTTCCAAACTCTCACAAGCCTGCAAAAATACCTTCCTAAACATAACCAACATTCATTTGAATGATATAAAATCTATTATTAACTTCCAGTATCCCCACCTGTCCAGTATGCATATGCCAGCTACCCAGGAAGCCTCGAAGTAGACATAGACTTGCTCTATGTTGAAAAGTGAATGGTACTGGTACCTTGTGCATAAGAAAAATCTGATCTGATATCCTAACCTGCTGCTGCACCTAGCCTCATACATTTTCCAGAATTAAATATTCATCCCACCATCCTCATTCCTTACCTCAGTACCCCTCACTTATCTCCTGCACTGTCCGAAGATATTGACATAAATTTTACTAGTAAAAAATTATAAATTTTTTGGAGTTGAGTTAATATCTGGGTTGAATATTCCCAAGGATATTACAAAGCACTAGGGATATGTTATCAAGTGAGACAAGTGCAAATCAAATGGGATCTCACCTACCCATGTCTTGGAAGTAGCAAAACTCACCCTCCCAAGGAGTGCGACCTCACCCAAGGAAGGCTAAGTGATTTGGGGGAAGGGTCAAATGAAGGCCAAATGCCACCAAACTATAGATCCGAATTTCCGTTGATGCTATAGAGGTGGGTTCTTTTTATTATACTCAAAGCCAAGCTAGATCCAAGTAGATCTAAGAAAATAGAAAAATGAGGGTTTTGATTTTAAGAGTTTTATGACCAATGAAGAAGAATGGATGGATCTAGGTACATACCTTGAATAACTTAACTCAATTGCTTGTGGCCACTTTGCAAATTGATAGCATTCCACTATGTGTATATTCAAGAGTGATATCTTAGTGCTCCAAGGCAAAACGTCCTCCTCCAAAGATGCCAAATCATCCTCCTCCTACAAGACAAGATCAAGTGAAACAAGCCAAGTAAGGAAATTATGAAAATGATGAAGAGATGTAATAGAAAGCATCAACTATGTCACAAAGATACAATAATGATACTCCCTGTCACCAAGATCAACCCAAGAGAGAATATGCAGATCCCTCCAACAATAACCCTCTTCAAATCGTCCTCCTCTCCACCAATTCGGCCTCCCTGCAAGAAAACAACATGTATCCCCAAGATCCACAATGATACATAGAAGAGATACTATATATTCATAGTGCAAAAGAATCCACAAGACAAGAGAAGTATGCTCCACAAAGAAGTATTCTATTCCAGTATTCAAGAGCTCCAAAAGTGCTTTTACAATATGGGGTCTCCTCCTTATATAGGATAATAAAGACCAAAACCCTAGATCTCAAAACCACTTTACAATACAACAAGATGAGTGGTTGAGATTAAAATATCTCATAATCAAATCAATGGCTAAGATGAGCATATACATCATATCACATGGATCACTCAAAAGAGGGATGACGTCATAGCCTAAAGTGACTCATGGAGGGTGATGTCATCACTAGGATGGGGCTAAGACACATGGGCCCACCTCATATGACTAGGACATGACTCAATAAGATCATGGTGGGGATAGGAGGTATCAATCCTTGCTATCTCATCCCCATGGCACAATAATATAAAATAATATGTCCAAATAATACAAATGATCAAATCCCGTCCTTAAAATCCGTGAGAGACATGTAGTAAAAGGCCTCTTGTGGCCTCTGTGGACCCTAATGACTGATGATATCTGGATGGAAGATGGGGGGTTCACCCTGAAAGACCTTTGTGAATACCAAGTGCCAAAACCTTGCCTAAATTTCTCAAATCAAAATCCTCGGTGACCCTTTTATTCCATTTTTTTATCCACCTCGATAACTGTGAAGCTGCCCAAACTGACACCCAGAGCACCTGCGCTGTCAAATTGAGCCCACCAGGCTCTTTGGGAGGGGGGTATAATGGTAAAATCAAGTGTATTTACCACCCCCTCCTCATACAACACTCTAGGTGAACTGGCCTCTCATGGCCCCTGCTAGACAGGCTGGGAAAACAACCCCATATCTGGTCAACAAGTGGATAACTGCATCAATCACTGTCAGAAGTGCCCGAAACTGAATGATAAGTGTCTCATTGGATCCAAAATACCCAAATCCACTAAGAATGTGTACTCATACACCATGGGTTGACCTAAGGGTTCAATTGTAGGGTCCATCATACATGGACAATGCATAATTTGATGATTTGAAATAATAATAGAACCTGTTGAACTGCATCAATCACCATCTGAATCATATGTCCACCATATGGTATTATCAACAAGATTATGTGGGACCATCAATCATCATCCATAATCATATATGGCCCACATCATCACGGATCCCAAGAATGACCATAGTCAAACTAAGTTTGACTAGGTCAAAGTATAACCAAGGACAAATTATATCAATAGACTAAGACATGTTACTCTAATCATACTCACAGCTTAACTTAAAGTACATCATCATTCCATGGCATTTTAATACATATAGATATTTAATGTTATTTATACTTTACTTGCACAAGAGCTTTAGTGACAGACTCACCCATTGGACATGGTCTGACTGCTAGCTAAGGGTGAAGGCTAAGACAAGGTTGGGAAAAGGGGATGACTTGACCAAACTCAACTAGGTGATACTTTGGACAGGAGAAGGGGAAGCTACACTCTGTGCCGGAAAAATAACATGGGGAAGGGATGTGCCTCACAAATGGATACGTTGTTTAGAGATTGTTTATTCAACTTAGGCATCATGTCTACATCAGTTTGATCCAAGTTCATTAGGATCATTCATTCATTTCATGGCATTTTTGGCCTACATAACCCTTCGAATTTCAGATGTGCTAAGAAGCACAACTAGTTGCAGCTTGCATCTAGGGCATGTTTATACATGTACAAGGTCAGCAATAATAGATATAACTTTTGAGTAACATTTGCTTTTTGGACCTTTTCTATACTCTTCGAGGAGTATTTTAGCATTTCATTGCTCTTTTGATTTACTCACGTGTGTTAAGAAACACATTCTAGAGTTTACAGTTTCCATGGGAGAATTTATAAAGATTTCCAATACAAAGTAGTACATGAGCTTTCAGCTTTAGCCAACAACATCTCAAGTGACTAGGGGGACTTCTGCCAGTGCCAAACATCGGTACAACCGACCAGAATGATTTAGGCCCAAAATCCAACTCACCAAAGGCAAGTTCTGTCACCAACTCAGAGCCGAGACACCAAACAAACATGGATGCGGTCCAACACAGAGGTAGAAATAGGGAAGTCCCTAGTATCAAAAAGTCAAGAAAGGCAAATCAAAGGTGAAAGCCAAATCAGGAAGGTCATGGATGGATGGAGTCAAATGAATGTGGTTCCTAAGCTAGTAGACAATAATGTCAAGAAAGACCATATCTATGCATAGGAGGGTAGTAAAAATGACGGGTTTTGTCAAGAAACCTAAATGTGCAAGTAATACATCCATTAATAGTTATAACATCATCCAATATATTCAATTTTAGTTTTAAATAATATTGCCATTTCCTAAATCATATACCAAGCTAATGCCGTGAACATGACTAAAACAACAAGATAATAATCCATAGTCAATAATCAGAAGTCCATAAGTTATATCACATCACAATCATAATCATCATAAATCATCTGAAAAACCACTACAATAACATCACTGGGCACTGAACTGAAATTGTATGGAATAAAGGGTCACATCGGTCATCAAATCTGAGCTCCCAAGGCTCAACCTTGGCACAAGGTCTAACAAAAGTTTGATATAATATACTGCTCTGATTAATGAGTGATCACAAATAACAAGCTCATCATAGCCAATCTCTGTAGAAGCAAAGCTCTGGAATGTGCATATATCTGCTCAGCAAGCATAGTAGCCCTGCTACTATGGTGTGATAACACATCCATCAGTAGATGCTATTTGATTCATGTCCAAGGTAGAATGTGTCTTGAAATGATATTCAATATTTTCAATAGAGTCTTCTTTATTCTCATGTGACGTCTCTTCATATTTTTCAGAGTCACTTGATAGTGAATTTCGATCCTCTTCATGTATTTCTTTTTCTACTTCACCTATTTCAGAACTAGGTGGCTCATGGGTCTCCTCCTTTTTACTCAAACATATGTGATTTTCTCTCCAAGGTATTTTGCAAGAAGGGCATATACCTTTCTTCACTAACTACACATATTCATTTTTGGGCCTATTTTCAAAAACCCAATCAGCAAAGTCTTCAAAAGGAATTCCCTTTTGTGTATCACCCTTATACACATCAAGATATGCTTGATATTTTTGGGCAAAGGGTTTTACATGTTGCTCTCAATATTTGTAATTCATTCATATAATTATCCTTTGGTAGTGTGACACACTCATATTAATCATATTCAAGGTCATAAGAATAACCATCATTCCTTATGAAATTGTAAGAAGTGCTGCATGATGGAACCTCTTCCTCATACCATTCACATTCTTCTTCATATTGCTCATAAGAATTGTACTCATAGGATTCATCACAATAGTAAGACATGGATGAAAATTATTCTTCAATGTGTTATATTAATTCATAGGTGCAAGGAACATGCTCTGATACCACCGTAATGTCCCCAATTTGGAAATTTTCCCAATGTGGCCAATGTTCGAACCTTGGACTAGTGAAGCTCCAAACTGTCCCAAATGATACCAAATGGTTTCGAATTATGTCAAGAGTGGATTTAGGTGTATTAGGAAAACCTAATACAAATATTATATGCTTGGACACCTTCTAAGTACTTCGGGAACTTGGATTTACAATTAGGTAATGAAAGGAAAAATTACTAGGAAAATCGATGTTGAAACCCCCAAGGGTAGATGGCTCCAAAAGACTCCTAAGGATTTTGAATTGGGAATGAGAGAGTTTGAATGTTATTAGGACATAATAATGAGGCTTATAGGTTCTTGGAAACTCTCAAAATACTTCTGCAACATTCATTTGTAATCAGGAGAAAATAGGGAATTTACCAGTAATTTTGAGGTTCAAACCCCCAAGGGTAGAGGTCACTAATGGCTTCCCAAATGCAATACGAACCTTCCAAATTTCAGAAAAGAGAAATGGAATAATTATATGAATTCAATGGGAACCCAAATTCATAGTTAATCAGTTCCTAAAGGCTGCTTCAACTCCCACAAATCAGATATTGGTAAACATGTCTTAACATAGGGGGAAATGAAAACCACTATAACTTGCTATAAAATTTGTGAGAAATGTTACAAGGAATTTCATAATGTGTATGAAACTTATTTAGTATATTAATGGCTCTCCAAAAAACAATAAAACCAAATATATATATTGATACAAGTCGATACCAAACAACTTCAAGCTCTCTCAACAAGATATATGGGAAAATGGCTCGAATCTCTTCCTTGAATGTAAATATAAATTGAAATACAAGGTGTTTCGATATGTGGCTATAATGATATGATTATTACATATATATATAGCATATAACATGTCCATGAATTCGAAATAGAAGTCCTTCACTAACAATGTGCAACAACAAGTGTGCTACGTAAAAGCTATGGGGGAAAATGGCACCATTCATACATAGTTTGGCATTTTTACATGGTTTTACTTGGATATTAGACCTGAGGTTCATATGAGCATCAAATAAATATTTCAGACATAATATTAAAAAATAAATGAGGCCCCTTGAACTTCCACAAATAGATAAACATCTCACCATGTGCGCCCTTTCTCCAAGAGCAAGAATATAGAGAGAAAAGTGAGAGAGATCTAGGAACACGTTGAAGAAGAGAAGATCATGAGCAGCCTTGTAGATTCAAACTAAAACAAATGACTCCATTTTAGCTCCAAATGAAAGTTCTGAATGGCCTCTCCAATTTCCAATTAGGATGGGAATCTTTCACCCTCGAAATTGGTACTAAGGAAAGTAGACTAAACACTCCACTAGCATGGACAAGCTATGCTCTCCAATTTTCAAAATGAGAAATGATCAAAAGATCTTGTTACACCAAAATGTCGTCACCCTTGTGCAAGTGTCGCAATTGTCGTCATCCTGACTTAGTGTCGTCACCATGACCGTTGCAAGTATCATCCTTATGACCAAGTGTTGTCATCATGACCGTTGTGATAAAGTCATCATCTTGACCTTTGTGTAAAATTTGTGCTCTAACCCCTAAACTCATTCTGGGCTAAAACACATCCAATTGAGAGATTTCTCCTGCCTAGTTGACCTCTTTGAGTAGGCTGTCGCACTTATCCTTCATCTAGGGTGCGATGTTGCGGTTTCTGGTTAGCTAGGGTGAGACACTGTTGCACTTTGTCTTCCTACAGAGTGCGACGAACCCTCTTTGTTGCTCTGTGTCCTCTACTAGGGTGAGACGAGGTTGGTTAAAGGCTATTTTGGGGAGTCTCAAGGTCTTTCTAGAAGTTTTTTGAGGTGGAGGCATATCCCTAGGCTCTAGGTGAGGTGGCATTTCGGTTCCTAACCTTATGGGAAGATCCCTTAACCATCTCCCCCTAATCCTCAACCTACCCTATCTCTTTAGCCCTATATAAACACCCACTCTCTCCATGAGAGGGAGGAAGTCTATGGCACTCTTATGCCGGTGAAACTAATCTTGATAGATCTAATACTCTAGCTTGGGGAACATATACTTCTCTCTAGGAGATTTGGCATGGCATGTCAGAAGGAGCTTACAACGTTAAGTCGACGGTTGCAATCTTCTTTTCTATTGTACTTCTCCACTCTTCAATACATTTAATATAATTGCTTTCCATAAATGTTGTCCCTTTGATGATTTTTAGAGTTTTCCTCCTTAACTGTTAACTTAGTCATATGAGATATATGCTTTCACTTCTCGTGGTCTGTTATATGTTCAACAAGGTTTAGCTACTCGCAATCTGGCAGCGCTGGAGCATTGGATCAACGAAGGAGAAAGGGATCTACAAATCTAAGGTAAATGATCTACTCTTGCATTTGTACTTCTACACGATCTAGGAAAGTATTTTATGTTCTGTCCTATTTGTTCTAGACTTACGTTAAGCTAGGGAGATCAGGCCTTGAGTCCGCTCTCGGTAGATTGTTCGCGAAACAAATCTGGCGACCATAGCTAAAAATCACAGAGAAAATGAAAGATGCAACTAATCTTAATAATGTATAAGACAAAATAATGAAGCACTTTCAATTTTCAAATGCATGTATCAAAAATGGAATTCGATAACTAAATGCTTTTCATATCTATATACAGAAAGTGAGAGAATATCTACAACACTCTTTAATCATTCAGAAATTCCCAAAGAAAAACGACAAGCACCCAACACAACTCAAAGGCATTGAAGAACGGCTCAAAATCCACCAAATGCAATCAAAACTCAATGATTGAGTAGAGGAAGGGTTTGGAGATTAGATCTAATGATCTGAAAAGATATGATAATGTGACCAGGGATTGGAAGATCAACCCAATAGGCGGGGGGGATTGAAATTGCTCCTTACAACCAATTAAAACACTTGACTGATCAAGCACCCAAAATCAACCAAAACACATCCAAAATCAAGTAATGCTGGATCTAGGGGGTATTGTAGTCTTCCATGTACTTATCGGTATATCGAGCTCATTCACATTACCCACCAAGTACCATAATCCGTACTTGGCGTATATCGAAGGGTGTATCACGTACTCGGTAGTATATTAGAAGGTCTCTTTTTGAACGGTTGTGCATTAGACAACACCACTACGGATTTGAGCTCCCATGTACCTTACGTATATTGGGAGACACCACTAGGATTCCTGAAACCAACCAAGTTAACCATTTGGCCATCTTGGTAAATCAATACACCGAGAACAACACTTGGGGAGTTTAGCATGCATGTACTGTCCAGGTAATCGGGTATGCAGGCAAGGGTACAGTCCCAATGCTTCTTGTCGCGTCATATTGTTGGACCCTGCAGTATATAGCGGTTTGTGATGCCTTGATAATCCTGTGAGGATCCTGACTTTTCATCCACTCCTATTCACACAGTTTGCTTGTTGCTTTTAGACTTGAGTAGTGTTTGACTTGTGTGGTACTTTAGAGTCTCTTAGGGAGGCCAAATATGGAATATTCTTTCGAGACTACCAACCAAAGCACCCCTTTCCAGGATGTGCCATTTGTTATTCCCCCTTGTGGAATTGTTGGTCCTCCCTTTATGGCTACGTTGAGTCTTCCTGGATTGATGATAGGATTACCAATATGGTTATTATCCAATCCAATTACACCAAGTGCACCTATTGTGTCAGACCTAGGTCCTTCATCACATGAGCATCAATCTCATGGTGACCATTCTCCTTCTTCGTCGAAAGTTGAATCGGCTTCCGTCTCTTCCTCTTCTCCTACTGAAAAATCTGACGTTAGTAAGAAGGCGGTTGAGAAAAAGAAGAAAGGGAAGACTAATAAGAAGAATACTAAGCAAAAGGTCACAACCCCAACCACTGATCATCATGCTGGGGGCACCGATACACCTGTTCTGAATTCGCGTAAACCGAAATTCCCTCACAAAATTTGTAAAGGGTCCCATTTTCTTAAGAGTTTCCCTGGTATCTCCAAGGTCTTAGAAATATGGTGGCATTCTGAACAACCCTTGTCATCAGTCTCTAGACATCATACTGATGATACCCCATCAACTAGTGACGTTGTAATTAAGGTTCGTAAGGGTAGAGTTGCAGACCCTTGTTGGTTATGCAAGGGCATGCACTGTACTTACCTTTGTCCTCATATGGATGAAGCTTCACAATTGTTGGAAGACATGGACACATCCCATAAACACCTTCCAACAAAGTATTGTAGGTTGTCCCCTGATCCTTCACTGGTTGATAGGGCGGTCAATCCGACCCCACCCTCGGTTGACCCCACTCTTTCATCAGAGAGTGAAAACGAAGTGGTCGATTCAACAACATCGTCGATCGACCCCATTCCTCCCTTGAGGGATGATACCCAAGCGGTTAATCAACTCTCATTCTCGGTTGACCCCACTCCTCTAGTTGAGGGTGAAATAGAAACTGCTAATGTTTTTTTGGTCAGTTCAAATTGTTCTGGGCAAGGGGAAACCATGTCTATTTCCACAGGACCCCCTCCAAGTATTGAGGTTATTTCATTTGATTGGAATAGTCTAACAGAATCTCGTCTTCCTTTGAGTATTCCTTTTCAAATATCTATAGGAGTTTCCGATAAAGAAATATTTCGTAAGATAGTTGATGAAGGAGATTCTGTTAATATTTTATCCTCAACTGCTTGGCAAGCTATAGGTTCCCCTTAGCTTGTGCCAGTAACTGACCAGATTTTGGCTTTTAATAGAAGGCCTACTGGACCTTTAGAGATTTTCCCACAGTTACCTGTCACGTTGAGAGGTAAAACTGTTTATGTTGATGTCATGGTTGTCCAAGGTCCTTTAGATTTCAATCTACTCCTTGGACATGATTATGTCTATGCTATGAAAGCCGTCGTGTCCACACTCTTTCAAGTGATGTATTTTACTTATGATGGGAGGATTGTGACCATTGATCAACTTTCCTTCGTGACACCCAATCATCGCATGAATGCCAGTCATCAGACTTCCTTGAATGTTCCTCATGTTTTAGTGGTTTCTTCCCCCTGAGGATGGGGGGTATGAGCACGATTTATGTTATGTTTCAAGCTCGTTAAAAAATGAAACCGAACACTCTAGCATAGCTTAACTTTGGTTTAAAGCTTGCATAAAAATGAAACCATCCCCTCGAGCATAGTTTTATTCCATTTCAAGCTCGTTAAAAACTAAGATGGGCCCCCTCAAGCATAGTTATTTTCTATTTCAAGCTTGTGTAAAAATGAAATAGATCTCCCTCCCATAAGTTCGAGTCTCTCGCTAGAGTTAGAACTTGAACCTTCATTTCATTTGATTTCTTGTTTTCCCCCCTTGGTGAACATTTTCATATTAGTAGCCAAGTTGGTAGTTGGGTTAACAAGCATCATTTTAAGAAGAAATGAAGCTTGGGGGGCATGCCACATGTCCTACCGTCAACAATCATGTTGAGGGAAAACTACCATGTTAAGCCACCAGCAATCATGCTGGGGGAATTTACCAACCTATGGGAATCATGTTGGGAAGGAACCCGTTAATGGGCCTTAACCCCGAGCATAGTTCCCTTTCTGTGTCAAGCTCTTTAAAAAATGAAACAGATCTTTTGAGTAGAGTTCTATTCCCGTGTCAATTTCGTTAAAATATGAAACATATCCTTTCCCTTTGAGTCGAGTCTCCGCGTAGAATTAGTACCTGAACCTTCCTTTCACCCGCCTATGCTTTAGGCGAATGAAATGAAACTTAGGGGCATGTCTTCAAGCTCTGGAAGTTACGTTGAATTCAACTCAATCGCCTCTCCACACCACGTTGGAGCTAAGTCACTTACTTCTAGAAATCATGTTGGGGGCATGTACCAACGTTTGGATTCCATGTTGGGGAGAAGTTCACCATTGGGAACATTTTCGAGCATACTTTCCTTTTTAGGTTTCGAGCTCATTGAACCATGAAAATTATCCCGAGAATAGTTCATTTTCTGTTACAAGCTCGTTAAAAAATGAAGCAGACATCATGAGCATTCTTCCAACCTATCTTCGATCTCGTTAAAAATAGTAAGATGGCATTCGATCTTACTTTTAACTTTTTTTGTGCTCTAGATGAAACATGAAAAGTGGTTTGAGATTAGTTTTTACTTTTTCGTGCTCTGGTTCAAACATGAAAAATATTTTGAGTGCTTTTGATACCATTCTCGTGCTCGTTAAAAAATTGAGTTAAAAAGGTGTGTCTAACGAGTATAGGTTTATCACTTTATCCGGCCTCGCTAGACTATTTACGGAAAAGGAACTGTGTCGAGTTTACTTTTTCCTTTGTCATGCTCGGTTATCAACCATGACAAAGTTTTTCATGGAGTCCTCTTTAAGCTCTTTTTAGACTCTTAAAATAGGAAAAGATTTCCAAGAGAACTTGATGCTTTCACGCTTGTAAAAGCATTTGAATGATCGTATTTTTGGTGATAGTTTACCCCTTTTTTCGGACCAGGAAGCACTATTTACGAAAAAGGAATACTCCAACCAACCATGGCTGGAAGAGTCCTCTCCCGCGTTGTATTACCCTTTTTCGGGCGATGAGGCTAACTTTATGAAAAAGGACCGTTGGAGTCTTCTTTAGTTCTTTTCAGACTCTCTAAACATGAAATGACACCGAGTTTTCCTTCTTTGGACTCGTTAAATTTTAAACATTGAAGGGCTCATTATGGGACGAACCCCTCCTTTCCTAGGTTTGTAAAATGTTTGGGATTGGACTCATCTATGAGATGAGCTATACCAAGCATCTGGTTACCCTCATCAAGCTCGTCAAAAACACATGAGGCACTCATAAATCATGATGGGGAAAAATGAAATATTTTGTGTTACATCTTAATTACGACATTACATAGTCACTCTTGAACATGGCACTCATTTGCATTTGCATTCAGTACTTGGATAATATTTTTTTCCTTGATTCTTGTCAATTCCATGAGTCACTTCGCTCCTTTGGATCAACCAAAGAATGCTTCCACCATCAGTTTCATTAGGGGTTGGTATCATTCTCGTCATGTCAATACTGCCAAGTCATGCCATGCCCATTTTCAAGAGACATTTGTTACTCATCTTCTGTAGTCATTATACCTTCGATCATGTTGGTATACCTTAAGTCAGTCCTGCACATTACTCTACTGTCCGATCTACAACAAACATCTGTTATCGAGTTTCATGTCGATGATGGGGGGTTCATCATGGCCCTCCTTCGACGGGTTCATCCTTGTCGACTTTAAATCATCATCCGAGGATTTAACTTAGAAACCAACCAAGTACCTTGGGCCTACATGCCTCAATGGCAGGTTACCTTGCTTTCAACATGAATTTACCTCATTGAATCTTGATTGAAAGATTCCATTAGGTGTTCGACTTCATCTCATTGATTCACGCTTGATGGTATGTACTGTGATACCTTGGGGATCATTGAAATTAATGGTGATTCCCCTCACACTTGTTAACGGTATACATTAATGACCGATAATCAAGTCGTTTCTACCATGTTCGACTCCAAAACATTATAATCACATGGATAGATTCGTATCATTGCAGGTTCAGCTTGAAGACCCCGGGGAAGTTCTTTCCTACCCAGGTTACGATGAAGATTGTTTGAGACGCACAAATGCACTTTGTATTGGTCGTGGTTGTGTTTTCAATTCAGAGTCACACAGATCCACTTTTGTATTGGTCATGGCTGTGTTATCATTTCATCATGGATCTACGATTGTGTCTAGTAGCCATGATTGTGTTCAGTCGGTCTTTACTATCATGGATCTACAGTGTATTGGTCGGCAGCCATGTTTTGTGTTGTATGAGACTTGTGGATCTCAGGTCATTTCTACAGCAACTTCTTCCAACCAGCAAGTCCTTGCCATTTTTCTTATTACAAAGCATTTCACCTGTCTCATTCCATTAGCTTCATGCTTTGGGGGGCATTCTGTTACACAAAAATTTCATCACCCTTGTGCAAGTGTCGGAAGTGTCGTCATCCTGACTTAGTGTCGTCACCATGACCGTTGCAAGTATCGTCCTTATGACCAAGTTTCATCATCATGACCGTTGTGATAAAGTCGTCATCTTGACCTTTGTGTAAACTCTGTGCTCTAACCCCTAAACTCATTATGGGATAAAACACATCCAATTGAGAGATTTTTCCTGCCTAGTTGACCTCTTTGAGTAGGCTGTTGCACTTCTCCTTCATCTAGGGTGCGATGTCGCAGTTTCTGGTCAACTAGGGTGAGACACTGTCACACTTTGTCTTCCTACAGAGTGCGACGACCCCTCTTTGTCGCTCTGTGTCCTCTACTAGGGTGCGACGAGGTTGGTTAAAGGCTATTTTGGGGAGTCTCGAGGTATTTCTAGAAGTTTTTTGAGGTGGAGGCCTATCCCTAGGCTCTAGGTGAGGTGGCATTTCGGTTCCTAACCTTATGGGAAGATCCCTTAACCATCTCCCCCTAATCCTCAACCTACCCTATCTCTTTAGCCCTATATAAACACCCACTCTCTCCATGAGAGGGAGGAAGTCTATGGCACTCTTATGCTGGTGAAACTAAGCTTGATAGATCTAATACTTTAGCTTGGGGAACATCTATTTCTCTCTAGGAGCTTTGGCATGGCTTGTCGGAAGGAGCTTGCAGCGTTAAGTCGGTGGTTGTAATCTTCTTTTCTATTGTACTTATCCACTCTTCAATACAGTTAATATAATTGCTTTCCATAAATGTTGTCCCGTTGATAATGTTTAGAGTTTTCCTCCTTAACTGTTAACGTAGATCTATCATATGAGATATACGCTTTCACTTCTCGTGGTCTGTTACATGTTCAACAGGGTTTAGCTACTCACAATCTGGCAGCGCTGGAGCATTGGATCAACGAAGGAGAAAGGGATCTACAAATCTAAGGTAAATGATCTACTCTTGCATTTGTACTTATACACGATCTAGGAAAGTATTTTATGTTATGTCCTATTTGTTCTAGACTTACGTTAAGCTAGGGAGATCAGGCCTTGAGTCCGCTCTTGGTAGATTGTCTGCGAAACAGATCCTTTCCTTATTTGTTCTTGTATTTTATAAACTTCCCAAGTTCTCCATGCTTCGAATTCCTTCCAAAATCCTCATGCCAACTCAAGTTGGGAAGAGATTCCAATGTGTGCCACTTGTCCAACAATTCCTAGTCTCTATCTTCCCTCAATTCGAATGGGGAAGATTATTGGCTGCCATAAATCCCTTTTGCACGCTCTTGGAGGCTATTTTTAGCCTTTACATGTCATATATGTCATATTTCAGCAATCAGGTTTGAAATTTGTCATAAGTGTCATATAATCTTCATCATTGTTGTCATAGGAGTTAGAGAATCTAGCTTGAGTGTCACAATTCTTCTAAGATGCCTCTTCCTCTTCCATGTGAGTTTATCTTCCACTCCAATTCAAACTTACATGATTCATTCCATGAATAATACCTCTTCAACTCCCCCAAGTATGTTACCCTTCATCTTGAACTCGAATTGGTGAGAGAATAATTCCAAGTGTAGTGGGGAATCTTGCCACATGTGGGTCCCACAACCTCTTATGTGCCCTCATGATCCAATGGCACCTTATTTTATTTTTATTATTATTTGTTTGACCCATTTAATGTGAATTTGTAAGTCTAAGGTCATTTTGGGTCTTGTAGCTCCCTTATTCCAACTTTTAATGCTTCCACCCCAACCTAGGGAACTAGTAATTTTCCTCCATGATAGTTCATTTGGATGGGTATATTAAAACTTTGAATTGGGAATTTCTCTTAATGTGACCCACCTTGTCCATTTGGATCTAATTTTACATTATTACTAATACTAACTTGGACATCATTCTTGGAAATTATTTGACCCTTAGCACCAATTTGACAAACTATCATGAGTATGGTCAAGTGGCTTAGGCCATTGTGACCCAATGCAAAATTTGGGGACATGACAATGATCCCATAAATCATGATCCGACTTGGCCAGATATTCCTCCCTAATCTTCCTTTAGAATTCAAAAATTTGAAGGGAACCAAGGAGAACCACATAATGCCATTTCAACACCTTTGGTGCTCATCAAACAACATCATAGAATATCTCATGCATCTCTGTCTCTTTCAGAGAACCCTCACTGGAACATCATCGAAATGGTATGTTAACCTACCATATGTGACGTATACCACATTTGATTCAATCGACACTATTTTCCTCATGTTGAACTTTGGTTGTCATTGATGTCAACTAATGTCAAAGAGGATGTCAATTGATTCAGTTTGAGTCATTGATGACAACTGATGTCAAAGTGGATATAGGATTCCTATGCCAGCTTAAAGAAGTATACGGAAGCCACTTTGAAGAAGTATATGCGCAATATGGTGACAGACATGATTCCAGTGTGAAGAAGTATATCTAGAAGTTGCATCTAGTCTGAAGATGTGTGTCCAAGGATACATCATGTATGATCAGTATGAAGAAGCACATAAGGAAGGCACATCATGCATATTTAAGTCAAAGAAGCACATAAGCAATGCATCCTACTACATGTGGTACTATTGCATATATCAAGTCCACCAAGTCATGCTCTCTCAAGGAAGCAGTCAAAGAGATGGTTGGACAAAGGTACATGTGCACAAGTATCCAAGGAGTTGATTAAGAAAATATACAAGTGTGCAAGCATGTTGAAAGAAGACTTTGAAATGCACAAGGATTGCTTGGTCAAATATTGGGAGTGCACAAACAACAAGAATTTGAATAGTCCTAAAAGCACGCAACACCCACAAGGGATGGTACTACAAAGGTCAAAGTCCCACCAAGTAGAAGTTAGGTTATGCGAAGATTCCGCAAAGCATTGATACATTCGGAGCGCAACACCGAAAAGGGATGGTATAGAAAGGGTCAAAGACTCATCAAGTTGAAGAGCAAGGATGCACACATACCTCAAGGATGCACACATCAACGACGCAGAAGATGACATGTGACAAAAGCACAATCTATGAAGTATGGAAGAAGGGATGCCAAACCCAACTTGTGGACATACAATCCTTGCAGGACATGTATAAATAGAGATGCAAGTTGGAGATTTGATGTAAGATTAATGGCGAGATTGTAGATATTTAGTTGGAAAATACATATTTATATTCGGGGCATCAAGGGATAGAGGACATAACATCATGATCTAGCGAGGAGTTGAGAGTGCACATACAAAGGAATGATATATCTAATGGTATGCAGAATCATGCTGTAGATCTGTGATGGATGCACAAATACTGAAAGGCCGATACACAAAAGTATGTGCAACTAGGTGAAGATTGAATGACAGGATTGCAGACATCACACAGACAGTGATATATGTTGTAAGTAAGGAAGTAGTGCAGAAGCAAAACTGAAGTATATCAGGTAATGCACAGATGATTAACTGATGCACAAAGACAGATCATCAATGGGATACCGTAAGCGAGTCATGATGAGGATGATCTGAGACAAGTGCGTTAAACTGAAAGGATGAATCAACTAATGCACTGCATGTCGTAGGTTGTCTAAAATACTGTGGAACTTAAACATAATAGACACATCAGTTAATGCGTAGGTCCATTTATTACTGGTGCATTATCTCAGAGAAACAAACTATCGACTGAAATCACAATATCCGTTGGTGAATGCAGCTGCGCGGTAGCAAATCGACATAGCATATATTGGTGCAGAATGTAGTATCAACAAGCACACATTACATGAAGTAAGACATCAACATAAGTTTTGAATTGAGAGGAATGAAAAGTCAAGTGATATATGCAACACAATGACAGTGAATCATCTACATACGAGGATAGCACACATCAGAACTAATATCAGAAGATCAGAAGTGTGCGCGAGTTAGAAGTTCAATAAGTCATAAAAGTATATTGGATATTTGGGCGACAGGATGGGGAAAGGAGCAAGGGGTTGTAGCCTCCTTCCGGTTGGTACTGGAGAACACAGGGAGTTGGAGCTTCCTTCATGTCAGTGCATGTAAAATCAGGGGGTTGGTGCCTCCTTCCAGTTGTTGTTGGTAAATACAAGAAGTTGGTGTTTCCTTGAATGTATTATTTTCATTACAAAAGAGCATTCCTTGGTTTTCTCCCAATTGGGTTTCCATGGGAAAAATCCCGTGTTCTGTGTTCTTTGTATTGGTGCATATATGGATGAATGATTTTGTTTATATTGGATGCATAACTAAAAATCAATATTAGTTTAAGACTAATCTATTAAAGAAGGTAAAACATGTTGATAATTGCGCTAATATTGATTCACCCCCCTCTTAGTATTAAATCGATTCCAAGACCTCATATAATTTTAATTACCCATTCGTCATGACCTAGGGTTTGAAATCCTCCTGGAATTTCGACAATCAACATCCACCCATATCGTGGATCACATCCACGAATGGTGTAAGTGTTGAACCTTGTGTAAATATATATATCCAACCCCAATTCCTATTGGATTGGTTCTTGAATTCATTGCAACCCATGATTGCAAAATATGCCGCAACCTCCTTGCATAAAATGGAAGAAGAGGCCATCATGCAGGCCCAACATTTCGACCTTATCTATGCACAAATTGGGTACCTGTATACTATCCTCCTTAATGCCTCTCGACATCATTCTCTGAACTCAACCTCCTCCCGTACATCACATCCAGGTGATGGGATTATTAGGGCTATTTCCCACCAAATAAATGCCCCCCAACTACCAATGTATATACCAATCAACATGGCACAATAGTACCCAACAACACCATCTGTATCAGTGGCACCTCCCATTGCATCAAACCCTCCATTTGGTTAATTAACTTATAGACCATACAGTCCTACATACCCGAATGCTAGCCAAGCACATTAGGTACCTCCACTACAAATGTCACCTCATGATCCTACTTCCACTTCATATGGAACACCTACTGCATATATTCCCGCAAGTGGATACAATCCATATTTTCCATTTCCTGTTCCTCTTGGTCCTACCCCCATGCCTCAAATGGGGATGAATATAGTACGACCTTCTCTCACACAAAAAACTCAGATATTTGAGTAGTTGAACACGACTAATCCCTCAAGTCCTTAGAATCATGGGAAGAAGAAAATAAAGAATAGGAAAAACCAATAGCAGGGACAAGGGGGAAATTCTCCTCCCCGATACCAGAACATGGGTAAGAAAACAAAATGTGGAGGAAAATAACCCACCCAAGAAGGGTAAGAATTCCAACCTTAGGACCAATTATCCTTACTCCATTTGTGGAGAGTATGGGCACTACACACACCATTTTCCATTAATACCAGAGTGCAAACAAATTCTTGAAGCCAAGAAGTTGGCCACAACCAACCCTTGTCAAGCACCAAATGCATCACAACCCCAGGCAGTTGTGTTGCAACAAGCCTTTTCGAATAAATAGGTAGTTACCCAACAACCAGATCCATGTTTTGGGGGAAATGGCACCTTTCAAAATATTTATATGAACATGGCCATAAAGGGTATAGCATGATTGAACCTCCACAAAGAGAGAATGTCCTTACAACCTCCGGTGGGACTTTGCAAATACCCATCCAAACAGTGACCAGAGCCCTAGGATCCACAAAGCACCGCTTAGATGTAATACCTAAAAGTCTCACATGAAATCTTCCCACAACTACAGTATCATGGATGACTTGGCTCAATCACCTAATTCCATGTCAACATTAGTGGTTCTTCATTCTTTCCCTTCCCAAAAGAAGGCATTAATTAGCGCATTAGGTGTCGTCGAACCTTCTGATTTGCATCTCATGACCTTCATTCTTGAAAAAGGTGAGACGCAAATACCCTCGTTAGTCACATCCTATATTCTTGTCACAATCATGAAAATCATCATCCATCGATGCATAATCAATGAAGGAGTGTCAACTTGTGTGACATCCACTCATGTTTGGAAATGTCCAGGCTCAATAGATATGGTCTCCTCATCTATCACCCTTAGCGCTTATGATGGGATACCATCCAAACCTTTAGGCTTATACCAGAATTTCCGGATTGATATAGGGGGAAATATGGTACTTTTATATATTGAGGTAGTCGATGCACAACTCAATTACAACATTCTCCTAGGCCGTAGTTATATGTATTCCATGAGTGCAATATCCTCCTTGGTACTCCGCATCATGATGTTTCCTCATAAGGGGAATATTTTAACCCTTGACCAAATAAAATACTACAAGCTGCATACCAATACAAATGTAATATCCCAGCCAAGAATAGGCTAGAATATCAACTCAAAACTCCCAATTTTAGCAGAATTTTAACTAGTAAATTTTAACAATTTTAATAGTGTGAGAGGTGATAATGTTGAATGCTGATTCACTAGTCAAGGATGATGAAGTGACTTTTGGTTCTGGTTTTTGTATGAGAAATGTGCAGCAGAAATATAAATCAGATCCAATCACTAATTCCTATGCACAAAGCACTGGAGCCTTTTACTTTTCAACAATCAGATGAATCTGATGTATACTTCGATGCTTTTTGGGCCTTCTAGCATATGCATACTAGAATTGGGAGTTTATAATGGATGTGAATAGAGGGTATGTCAGGTATAAAAATCTGTAATATATAATGGATAAGTGTTTTTGGGTATTTGGGAGGCTATAGAGTGATTTGGGAGCAAAATTGGTCAAGGGCGCTAAGCAGGATTGCTCACCTAGTAGATTTACAAACTCTCCAAAACTAACTCAGATGGTTCCAAATTCTCAAGATATGTTTTGTGGTGCTTAATTAATGTATTAGGAACCAAATACATTCAACATAACATAAAATAGACTTGTATATAAATTTTACTGGCCAAAATGGAAAAACTAGTCATTTATTTGTGCTCAAAGAGCTAGTCTTCCAATTAATGGTTCCAAAATGCCTCAGAGGCTTACAAATATCAGTTCTAGAATTAATGGGGGTTTTGATACATCATATGGAACAAAAAAGGTCGAAAATAATTGGTCTTGAACATATAATAAAGAGATTTAATAATTTAGACCATCAATGCATCTTCAATGCTACAAATCTTACATTATTGAGCAAATATGCATGAAATGCGTAGAAGGAGATGGGAGGATGCTTTGTAACTGATAGGTGACTGATATCAAAGGTATTGGATGCTGATGAAGTGTGCAATGAGTGTTCTGGGCTGCACTGGAATCCTCCATTGAAATTAAGTGCCTCTCTCTGGTGAAAACCCCCAATACTCCCTCCAATGATACTCTGACTGATGCACACTCAAAGAAAGCTTATGGATACTCAATGACGGAATGATAGGGATACATAGAGAAGCTATTACTGTACATCTAGGAGCACTGAGTCTTATGATCTGAATTGGATTCCTCCGCTGAAATGGAAGACTTCCTTCTGATGGGGTCTTCCAAGACTATCTCCAATGGACCCTGTATGATGATAAATCATTGAGAGCTTGGATTCTTCTTAGTATAGGAGTATATGGACCTGAAAATAAACTCTCCATGGATGCAAATGTTGAGAGAATATTAGAGAAAGAGAAATATAATATAAGGAATGGGGCTCATCTCCCATTGATTGGCTAGGGCGCATCACCTTGCCTTGAGAAGCATAGAATGCTCACATAAAATCATTTTGACAAAAGATGGGAATAGGATTTTCTTGGCTTCTTTTATAGAAGTTATGGTGACTTGCTGATCAAGTTGGAATGCTTGGTGACCTGTGAGAACCCTTCCAAATGCGCCACCCATGAATGAATAGACTTTCCTTGATTTTTCCTTACAAGCTTTTCTCTGCTTCAGCAACTGCACCCCACTTTGTCTCCATATGTTTCCTGCTTTGTAAAATTTTCCTGATTTGTAAACTAGCCTCCCTTTTGGAAAATGCTCCCTCCTTTTTCTTTTTTGGTTGTTTCCAATTTGTAAACTGAGCTCTCCTTTCACTAGTACAAAATGAGAGATAAGTGACTAGGCGACTAAAAAAGTTAGTCACCATAGTTTTTTCAAGGGATAAACGACTAAAATTGAGCAATTTTAAAGAAGCCAACAAGAAACGACTAAAATAAATGACTAATTTAGTCATGGGATAAAATATATGACTAGATAACAAGTGACTAAAATAAAAATGACTCATTTAGTCACGGGAATATAAATATGACTAGCTAACAATGATTAATGTGAATTAGTAGTTTATGTTGTGAATTTCAACACAATTTAACAAATTGCCTTGGACCCAAGATACACAAAAGTGCCTAGAAACATCACCACTAATTCCAAGCAAGGAAAATTCAAAACACATGCGGGTAAACTGAAAGGAGAGGTTAAGCTTACCACTAACCACAAGACCCTTGTGTGCCTATTGAAGATTCCAATCACCTTTCTGAGAGCAGGAATTGTAAATGTTATAGTTTCCCTTGATCATCGCCATCCCTTGTGTGGGATATATCCCACCTTCATGCTCAAATCTGATTAAATGGGATTTAAATTAACCCTATACCAAATGTATCCATTTGCAGGTTTGAGGATCAAATATGCTATATGACATGAGTGCTCCCTCGCGTAAGTGAAATAGATTTGCCTATCCTTTGTGCTTGCTGGAATGTCGGTTGGATTCTAAATTAATTCTTAAGGGTGGGTCTTTAGACCTAAGTCCCTTTTCACTTTTGATTTTTTCCATGAGAGATGGTTATGGAACCTAATTGACGCCTGGAGGATCTTTGTTGTTGATGAGAATCCCTTTGTCTAGGTAGGTGTCCTATTTTTCCATTTGATCGAATTTCTTGAAGGTCCTTGCCTCTTATATGGAGTCTAATTTCCAAATGATCCTTTGGATTTTTCTGCTCAATCTTGCTCCTCCTTTTGCAATTTTTT
The DNA here is from genome assembly GCA_027924585.1 of Larix kaempferi. Taxonomy (NCBI): domain Eukaryota; kingdom Viridiplantae; phylum Streptophyta; class Pinopsida; order Pinales; family Pinaceae; genus Larix; species Larix kaempferi. The sequence continues at coordinate 7,858,657 of BSBM01000259.1, read as the reverse complement.
CGTAACTAGATTCACTGTTATAAGAGAATCCCTAAAGATCATTTCCTTTTTAACTAGATAAAAATACCTAGTTGTTGATCCTTTTGAGAACTCATGCCATCCATACTTATGTACAACACTCAATTGATAATCATATTAGAAGATACAATGAGGCATCATAAAAAAATGCCATCACAAGATAACTAGATAAATAATGAATCCATACTCCACATCATTAATGTTAAATATGAGGGAGAGATTAGAAGGGAAAACATTCCCTCTGATGATTTCACCCTAAACTTGTCTACTTATAATATCTCCCTATTCCCCTCATAAATTCTAAATACCCATAAGTGTCGTGCATCCAACTTTTATCCTACAAAGTAATCCTTGGCAATGTTATTAGAACTATTAACCCTACAATAGAGACTAAACACAAACTTGTCATAAGTACTGAGTCACTTCATAATGACTATGGAACCAAGAACAATATTAAATGTCTTGTATGCTAATATAATTACTGAAGTATCAAACATTATTATAGGTCAATACATTCAAAAGGAGTAGAAAAAACCATAAATGTTGTAAAGATCTTGTATGGTGTTTGTGGCAAGATTTGACAACTCTGTTATAATTCCTCCATGTCCATTGCTTGTCTATGTCTTGGAATTACACATAAATTCTGATGATGAATGGTGATGTCCCGAGGGACCTAGGGGTGAATGGATTACCATTGCACCTGGTAGTGGGGTGGAGGAGAAAGCAGGTGGCGAGGAATTGAGTCATGGCTTCTCAAACTGATACTTGAGCTATCCTTCAGTGCACCTCTATTGTGGATCTGTGGCCTTAGCTCGAGGGTGGCCTGTCAAAGTGAGATTTGGCTTGGTAGTGCCTATGGATGGGTGGAACGTGGTCTAGTTGATGCTAGTTGCATATTAATAAGATAAGTGGTTTATTGTTTATGTAAATTCATATGTTTAATTGCTTGGAAATTGGTGTATTCTCCTTGATTTTTAGATCTAATCTCAATGGATGCTTGAAATATGTCTATTCATGTGTTATTTGTTGTATATTACTCTGCAAATGCACCCTCAATGGTCGATCATATATGTGGATGAAATTATATATGAAAATGCTTAGTTTTCAGAACATTGGTTGAGGAATCCTGCTTGGAAATTGGTGCTTTATCCTTGATTATGAGATTTGATATTGATGGCTGCTTGAAATATTTTTATTAATGTGTTATTTGATGTATATTACTCTGCAAATGTTCCCTCCATGGTTTTCCATATCTATTATATGATTCTACAAATGAAAACACTGAGTTTTGACTACTAGGAAATGAGTTTTTCTTCCTCAAAACTAGATTGAATGGATGGTTTTTCCGTAGAATTGTTTATTTGAAGTTGTATGGTTGTGTATGAACTTGCTAGTGCGCCCTTGGTGGCTGTAGAGTGCCCCATATAGATGGTTTTATTTCTATTTGGGACTCCCGGTTGGTTTTGTAGGGATTTGGATGCTCGTGGATGATCTCATAGTGATTTTGATAGCAATTGGTGGATTTGATATTTTGCATGAATTAATAGTTGTATATGGAAGCTCCATACTTTTCATTTGTATTATTGAATGGCTATAGGTGTTAGTTTCATATCTGATCCGATGAGCAATGCAAAATTGTTAATGAAGGTATCTTAAATTGGAATTATGGATGTGTAGTAATTGCATAGTTTTATGGAAGAAAGTTCTGGTTGTAAATTGCTTGCAAAGAACTCAGTAAATTTGATCATATAGTATTATTGGGCTGATTATGATCACCCTTAATTTTTTAAGGATTTTAAGGTCCAATTTTAATAAGCTTGTAAATATGGTTGCATTTTCATGCTTGCACAGTCTTGCATCCACATGAGCTTTTGAGGAGTTTTATAATTGCTTTTAAGATCTTCCAATTTATTTTAATGGTTGAATGTTGTTTTAAATTGGTTTGATGGTATGTTATCCTAACCTTTGGTTGACCCTATTCCGCTGTACAATACCTTTATTCAACCTTCCTTTGGGTTTACATGTGCCTGTGACCTTGGTTTCGGGGTCGGGTACATTACATTGTCGAAGAAGTATGGCCTTGATCCACCACCCATTCCCTATCTTCTCAATTGGAGAAAATTGTTGTAAAGAAACCATTCAAACGCAGTTTGATATTGATCTCCCCCTTACGAAAAGTTAGGATGCCATTTATTTGCTATCCAGGACATCAGGGCTCTCTAGTAGGGCCAAAATCCCAAAAACTTACAAATTAGGGCATGATCTTGAATATGCTGCATGTATGCGCTCATATTGCTAGAGGTGACTTACAGACGTGGAATTGAGTTTGCTTTAGGAAAACATCGCCGCGATAGGGGTTTGGTATACTTCTTAGGTTTCTAGTTGGCCTGATATTTTCCACTTCAAAGGGATGATCCGAGCTTAAGGCAAAGGGATCCTTTGGCGACTTCTTTTGTTGTGGTTTGGCGGATTCCAAAGGTTTGGGCAACGACGACTTGGATAAGGAAGAAGGTACGACAATGGCATCACGATAGGAGGGAGCTCTACTCTCTCCTGGCGATGATGCCATAGGAGGGTGCAACACAAAAATGAGGAAACCCTACTGATCAAAGAAACGTTCAAGAGAGCCATAGAGCTAGCCGATAATAGCAATACTTCACCAAAGTGCTATTAAACTCTTGTTGCATATGAGTACCTTAAACAATACACCGAGAATTATAGTGATTGTCGAAGTAGTTCAAACTATTTAATGAAATAAGACTATAAAAGATCATCCTAACCCCTATGCAAACTGTATTCGATATCATAGACAAAAACATATATATATATGTAATTAATTAATTTTATTTATTTTTGAATAAATATGATATAAAAATGAGTAGATTTATTTTTAATTTGAAAAAATTAGTTTAATACTCATTTCTTATAAAATTATATAAAAGCAGAACAATTTGATTTCAAATGGAAAAGTATACTCCAGATTTAAAGTACAATAATAATAAAATAAACCATTTTAAATCGATCATAATAATCCGAATATTAAGTAACTAAAAGTTTAGACTTGTTTATTAGCTAATAACAAAGTTAAGCGTTGCTTTCCTTTTTGGTTGGTAGCTAAAAATTTAAGCCTCTCTTTCCTCTCCGACTACAGCCATCACGTGCTCAAGACGATAGTATATAAAAGGTCTATATATATATGGAAACCCCTAGGTTCTTGTTTCATTCTACCGCGCTCTTGCATTACGAAGTTTCCAGCCAAATTGTTCTATCCAGGTTGAAAATCACTGTTTAAAACTCGAAATTGGACACAATCTCCTCCATTTCCCCTTTTGGCATTTGAGACCAGCTTATTTGGCCTTTTTCTGACAATCATCGATGGCTTACACAGTGATTTTGGTGGTTTTACTGCTAGATTTCGTGTAGAGGAATCTTTTTGCAAGCTTTCTATTTCTTTCAAGAACCCAGGATTTAGTTGAATTTGGACTTTGACGTTTGTTTATATTTATTTTCTCGACCTTTTATTTGGGGGATGAATTTGGTAAAATATGGCTTCGACGATGGCGGTGGATGTGGCAACGGTGGATGTCGATTTCTTGCAGCTTCTTGAGCTCGCCGTGTAGCCGAGAAAATTCAATCCATATAAGGGCCACATTGAGGAGATCTTTTCGCAGTGGCTTTCACTTTGGGAGACCGAGCAATTGGTATTTTCTAATTAACCAGAAATTGTTATTTTGCATTCAATGGATTATTTATGCATATCAATCTCTTTATTATGTCTAGAATGAAATTTGTTTGACGAAGAAGATGTTAGGGAATATAACTTATTGGCCTGAGATTATCTCAGGACATATTTTCCCGTAAATTGCCCTTTCTTGCGAAGTGGGATCTACCTTCAATACCTGCATTAGGATAAACTGCTCAGGTTCATTCAAGAATGAGAGATATCCCAAGATAGAACATAATTGGCTGCATTAACACAGTAACATGTTCTCGATGGGTCGAACCCGAGAGTATCTATGAAGAATAATTTGGTTTACCACTTGACCACAATTCACTTGCCTGGATTATGGCATATTTTTTTATATTTGGTTAGAAACATTTTGAATATCATATTAAGAAACTTGAGATGACACAAATCACAAGACTATAATGTGCCCCAAAAATGTTATGGACTCATTGTGCAGATTGTTATGCAGAATGTATTTATTTTCTTAAATGAAGCCATGATATGGGATATAAGATTTTTTATGGTTCCTTGCAAGGGTACTTTAGGTACAGAAAGGTAGAATTCAATCAACGGAAATTATGCTCAACAGAATTCTTGGCAGCTGGAAAAAAAACATTGTATATTTTCTCTACCTATTCGATGCTTGTACCCAGAAAATTTTGTGTGTTAAGCATCTTTGGGGATCGAATTGATTCAAGAATGGAGAGTAGACAAAGAACAAATATCTGCTTAGAAATTTATAGTTTTGGAAATTTTATTGTGACCACTATATTGGTTTTACTGCTGCTGCCTATCATGTGATGTTGCATTCAGTCTTGGGCAGTTGTCTGTGCTTGAGTGGTAATCTCAAGAAAGTTGGTAGTCTTTTTTTTTTCAAATGACATTTGATTTGCATTTCAATGCATGATTCAAATAATCATTTTTATACAGTTCCAGTGGTATAAGCCTATAAACTTGTACCAGACTTGGGAATAAATACTTCTTTCACGAACCCAAATGAACCAGGTTCTCCCCAACAAGTGATTGGGGGTGGCAGCCTGAATACCATAATCCTTCACTTACCTCACACCCTCATGCACTTAAAACAGTGAATCACCCTCTCGTTTCAACCATGTCATTCCCAACAATGAAGGGAGAAACAAGCCAGGAGTGAAGGGAAAGAACAGTTGTCCAGCAGTGAAGTGATTTTGGTTCTCTATTCTTGCTAAAAATTATGGAATGATAGACAGTGAAATGGTGAATTTGACTGCTGCCTTAGGTAATCAAATCTTCCATTGCAAGGGTATTTTCTCAGCGTTTTTAGCAATTTTTAGTGTTGAAATTACATTTCTAGAATTTTCTTCTTCTCTTCTTGTTTCTCCAAGATGGATTCATCAGATCCTCAATAACCACTTGGTTTAACTTTTTAAGATTCAAGAGTTGAGACTTATTAATGTCAATTTCAATTTGAATTTTCAAATGATAATGATCAAGTTAACAATTCAATGTTGTTCGGTGTTTTTCTAATCATTGATCAAAACTTCAATGAAGCAATGTGCATGTTCTGTAGTTACTGAAAATGATATTATGGCATTATGCAATTTGCATTTTAAATTACTAAATTGTTGATAAAATTTTTCATATATATCAAGAAATATGTATAATATTATATTTACTGTTTAGTTGTACCCCTGATGAACCCAAGTTCTTTGTTTCAAAAAATGCCATCCCAGTCCCCAAACCCAAGTACACTGGCAACTTAGCTGTACACTTAAAATATTTGAGCTGGTTTTGTATGTCTAAATGGCTACTTATTAGATTTTGGTGTTAATATAATCCAATAAAGTTAGTGTTTGGATGAGGTGAGACATTGATTCTCCTCATGTTTTAAAGCCATTGTCTACTTATCTCCATTGTCTCATCTTACTGCATATCTTAAGGAAAGAACTACAACAAAACACATCCACAACAAGATTTTATGTGAATATAGAATTGGCTTATTTTTTTTCATCGGCTACATGCAATGATTAGTTGTAGAAACGTGAAAGAGCATCTCTATTTCATATATTCAGGTTTTCTGTTACTGCTCAATTTCTCTGCAAGTAGGGGACATTCAGTTGCCCCTTGAAGAAAATTCACTCATAAAAATAACTTTTAAAAAGTTGTTTTACTTATATTTCATGTAAAGCTGATGTGGAGGTCACCTTGCCCATAATCACTTGTTCTTGTGCTTCCTAAAAATCCTCCGCATATCCATCTTCTGTTTATATTATGCTGGCTTTTATGCACAATGTTTTCACGTAGAGGATTACTTAGTACATCCAATTGTTTTCTTAGATGCCTCTGCCCTCGACCAAGAAACTTTACCTACAAACAATAAAACAAATATAGGCCAATTTCAAATGGCTTGAAACTTTCTTACAGTTTCTTATTTAATAATTTGATAAGGACCAACAGCTGAAACCTGTCGATGATGATGCCCCTGACTACCAGACTTAGACAACTTATTTTCTAGCTCTAAAATATGAGACAAGAGTTCCTCTAACCTCTCTCTCAGACCTGTCATTTGATTTGAAAGGCGAGAATAGCCCTGAAAAAACAGATATTAGTTTAGTATGATAGAATACTATATTTTTTATTGGCACCATGTTCATCAAATTTAATGGATAAAATTTGAAAATGATTTATGATTAATGTTTGATTTTTTTAAAACTGATTGAATATTTCATGTTGGAATGCTAGAACATTTTGATATGGTAGGGAGTGATTTGGAAGTGGTGGTTACCTTCACTACATAATAATTTGTCTTTACTTAGATTTTAAAGTGTAGTTACATTCTTCCCAGTTTCTTTTTGTGGCTTGGGAGGTCCACAATATAGTCGTAGAGTCTTGCTAGTTCAAAGTCAAAATCAACATCTTCTAGGAGTTGAGTTGATGTGTTAATGCTCTCCTTCTTTATGCTGCTAAGACTCATTAAATTTTTTGCATATCTTTCTTGGTAAGTACGGGATATGTCATGTTATTTCTCTCCATGGTTTGATTGTGTGAGTATTAGATAACAACAATAGGTTGTTATTGCAAGCTCTTATATGAAACTTTCAGTTGCCTAATTTTTTACTTCCTCCAATAACGAAGTGACCGTGTTACTCCATTTCACTTGAATTGTTATGCATTTTATTTTAAATAATGTTTGCCCCACATGGGCAAATCCTTGAATTTTGTCCAGTCTTTATTATTCTTAATTTCATATTTTTGTCCAAGAACTTAAGTGATTACACTTAATATTTTTGTGTTAGTTTTATGTCATTTGCAATAATATATATTCTTAGCTACTGGGTTAGTGGATTAACTCACGTAGAACTTTTAAGGTAAGTCCCCTTTGTGAGCTATATGCTTGGTCTTAAAATATGGATGTCACTTTTATTGGATATGGATACAAGTTGAAGGTAATTCATTCGTAATTATGTACAGTTTGCAATTTTTTTCATATATAAAATGAGAAATAGAGGCATTGAAGGAAAATATGGAGGGTTAGCAATGCATCCCCTCTGTCCCATGCATCCCGGGGACAAAGGGATTAGGTAGGGATGCCCCATGGTGTTCCTGATTTAAGGGAGACATCTAAGGGGTTTCTAAGGGACATCTTAGGGGTCATCCTAAGAATGATCCTCAATTAGGGACACTAGGACATCCACTAATCCCAGTAGGGGACATTCAGTTGCCCCTTGAAGAAAATTCACTCATAAAAATAACTTTTAAAAAGTTTTTTTACTTATATTTCATGTAAAGCTGATGTGGAGGTCACCTTGCCTAGAATCACTTATTCTTGTGCTTCCTAAAAATCCGGTCACCTTGCCCATAATCACTTGTTCTTGTGCTTCCTAAAAATCCTTCCCATGTCCATCTTCTGTTTATATTATGCTGGCTTTTATGCACAATGTTTTCATGTAGAAGATTACTCAGTACATCCAACTGTTTTGTTAGATGCCTCTGCCCTCTACCAAGAACCTTTACCTACAAACAATAAAACAAATATAGGCCAATTTAAAATGGCTTGAAACTTTCTTACAGTTGCTTATTTAATAATTTGATAAGGACCAACAGCTGAACCCTGTCGATGAGGATGCCCCTGACTACCAGACTCAGACAACTTATTTTCTAGCTCTAAAATATGAGACAAGAGTTCCTCTGACCTCTCTCTCAGATCTGTCATTTGATTTGAAAGGAGAGAATAGCCCTGAAAAAACAGATATCAGTTTATTAGTATGCTAGAATACTATATTTTTTATTGGCACCATGTTCATCAAATTTAATGGATAAAATTTGAAAATGATTTATGATTAATTTTTGTTTTTTTAAAACTGATTGAATATTTCATGTTGGAAAGCTAGAACAAGTTGGCACGGCAGGGAGTGATTTGGAAGTGGTGGTTAGCTTCACTACATAATAATTTGTCTTTACTTAGATTTTAGAGTGTAGTTACATTCTGCCCAGTTTCTTTTTGTGGCTTGGGAGGTCCACAATATAGTCTTAGAGTCTTGCTAGTTCAAAGTCAAAATCAACATCTTCTAGGAGTTGAGTTGATGTGTTAATGCTCTCCTTCTTTATGCTGCTAAGACTCGTTAAATGTTTTGCATATCTTTCTTGGTAAGTGCGGGATATGTCATGTTATTTCTCTCCATGGTTTGATTGTGTGAGTATTAGATAACAACATAATAGGTTGTTGTTGCAAGCTCTTGTATGAAACTTTCAGTTGCCGCATTTTTTACTTCCTCCAATAACGAAGTGACTGTGTTACTCCATTACACTTGTTATGCATTTTATTTTAAATAATGTTTGCCTCACATGGGAAAATCCTTGAATTTTGTCCAATATTTATTATTCTTAATTTCATATTTTTGTCCAAGAACTTAAGTGATTACACTTAATATTTTTGTGTTAGTTTTATGTGAGCTATATGCTTGGTCTTAAAATATGGATGTCACTTTTATTGGATATGAATACAAGTTGAAGGTAAGTCATTCGTAATTATGTACAGTTTGCAATTTTTTTTCATATATAAAATGAGAAATAGAGGCATTGAAGGAAAATATGGAGGGTTAGCAATGCATACCCTCTGTCCTGTGCATCCCGGGGACAAAGGGATCAGGTAGGGATGCCCCATGGTGTTCTTGATTTAAGGGATACATGTAAGGGGTGTCTAAGGGAAATCTTAGGGGTCATCCTAAGAATGATCCTCAATTAGGGACACTAGGACAACCACTAATCCCAGTAGGGGATATTCAGTTGCCCCTTGAAGAAAATTCACTTATAAAAATAACTTTTCAAAAGTTGTTTTACTTATATTTAATGTAAAATTGATGTGGAGGTCACCTTGCCCAGAATCACTTGTTCTTGTGCTTCCTAAAATCCCGGTCACCTTGCCCAGAATCACTTGTTCTTCTGCTTCCTAAAAATCCTCCCCATCTCCATCTTCTGTTTATATTATGCTGGCTTTTATGCACAATGTTTTCACGTAGAATATTACTCAGTACATCCAACTATTTTGTTAGATGCCTTCGCCCTCGACCAAGAACCTTTACCTGCAAACAATAAAAAAAATATAGGCCAATTTCAAATGGCTTGAAACTTTCTTACAGTTGCTTATTTAATAATTTGATAAGGACCAACAACTGAACCCTGTTACACTAACTCACAATTTCTGGGTGACATTAGCCCTATTACACTAATTCACAATTTATGGGTGACATTAAGTTGGAAAAATGTCATAAGTCTCCCTAGGTTTTGGAATTCAACCCTTTCATTGGATATAGTATTGCTTGCTACTGTTTTGCACTATGCCCATAATGCATTCCTACTGCTGTCACAGGTGGATATTGTTGATTCATTGATTTTTTTCTCTATGAATTGGTTTTGATGCATTTCAATTCAAGATGATATAGATGAAAAGAGTGAAAAGTAAGAGTTAACATATCGTTTTCATAATTGAATGCAGAAAATTGAAGATGAGTCAACACCCAATTTTGACAACTGCTGAATACCATGCATATGATGAGAGAATAGCCGATGCGAAGAGCTTGCTTAAATATGCATGTCCATGTAATGCTTGTTGTGGTGGGAGGATGAGAAAAAAACAAGTGATTGTACTGGACAAGCTTTGCAAGGTAAGGGGAAATAAGTTTGCAAATTGTTAGTGTAGGATATATGGACAATCAAGCATTAAATAGAGTCATTGGTGTTTTTGTTCTATTCAATTTCCCTCCATGTAAGGTAATCTATTGGAAATCTGTGCAAATTAACAAAATCTGTGTGCTTGCTGTCTATAAATAGAGAAAATCCGAGATTCCTTGATTGTGGAGTAATTCTTAACTTGAATGTCTATATTTTATGGCTAAACCTCATATGCAATATAAATCTTATTTAAGAAAGTTACTTTTGATGTTGCAGTTATGTTCCAGGATCTAATGACATGTTAGTCCTTGACATAGATTATTCAATTTACACAAAATTTGGAGAATACACAAATGCACTTAGAGTGGCCTTATGTATGCATAATTTGCAGGTATATCCGACTATACCCTTCAGCCTTGAGAATGTTCCTTCTATTAGAGTGGCCTTATGTATGCATAATTTGCAGGTATATCCGACTATACCCTTCAGCCTTGAGAATGTTCCTTCTATTATATCTTGTTCTTATTTTAATTTCTGCTCCTTTGGGGGCAGTTGTAGGATGAAGAATTACTTATTGGTCATGTTCATGTATAGAAGTTGTAGCTTTGTTATCTTTTGGTTTGATTTGTAATCTTATTGTTAGTCAACCTCTTATTGTTCTTCCTTTTTTATAGTATGTGAAGGCCTTATTCACTGCTTGTGTAGATCCTCCACAGAAGAAGCAGCTCTGCTACATTTTGGCTCGACAGGTAGGGGAGTATTTGCCTTGCTTGGGAAATAATTGAGTTTTACTTGAGACTTGTAAGAGTTTGAATATGGAAATCTTGTTTTAAATACCACTTGTAATAAGCGATGCCCCATTAATTATATTTAATGCAAAGATTCTTTGGAGAATTGAATGCTTATTTAGATGGTTTAGTTCACCACATAAAAGGCTTTGAAATATCAATATATTGAATGGAGGAAAGAAACAAGTAGGTGCAAGGAATTGGGACTGAAATTCCTTTGTCAAGAACTAGGATTGTACTTGACAAAGTTTGCAAGGTAAGGGGAAAGAAGTTTGCAAATTGTTAGTGTAGGATATATGGACAATCAAGCATTATATATAGTCACTAGTGTTTGTGTTCTATTCAATTGCCCTCCACGTAAGGTAATCTATTGGCAATCTGTGCAAATTAACAAAATCTGTGTGCTTGATGTCTATAAATAGAGAAATCCGAGATTCCTTGATTGTGGAGTAATTCTTAATTTGCATGTCTATATTTTATGGCTAAACCTCATATGCAATATAAATCTTATTTATATTGCAAGTTACTTTTGATGTTGCAGTTATGTTCCAGGACCTGATGACATGTTATTCCTTGACATAGCTTGGCCCACATTGTTGGAAGATGAGTTTGGGACACCATTTTCTCATCCTTTGCTTCTATATAAACTTAAATTCTCCTTTCCATGGCATCATCCACCATTATCTTCAAGTTACTTATGAATTTTCAGTCAAATTCAAATATTTTGGCATGACTCGGTAGACAGTTTAACAATGGATGCATGCTTGTCATTCCTATAAATTTCTGGGTTTTTTGCATTTTGCATCATTCAAGCATACAAAATAATGATTACCAAGTTACTATAGATCCATACTGGCTTACCTTGTACTAATCCTTCAAGTTCTTCAACAGCTTTTATTAAGTGCAAAAATATTCAAGTTCTTCAACTGCTTTTATTAAGTGCAAAAATATTTTTGCACTTAATAAAAGCAGTTGAAGAACTTGAAGGATTAGTACAAGGTAAGCCATTATGGATCTATAGTATCTTGGTAATCATTATTTTGTATGCTTGAATGATGCAAAATTTGTTTGAATATCATCATTGTCAAGCAATAACAACTTCTTAAAGGGTGCTAGCTCAATGGTAGAACACCTACCTAATTATATGCAGGAGATTGGTGGTTTGATTCCTCCGTACCCTATCATAAATTAGTGACTAAGAAAAAAACTAAATTCGCATATATATGACTATTAGTAGCTAATTTCCAATATCTTATAGCGCGACTAACGTTTAGTCGTATTTAGCTTAGTCATTAATATGTTATCATCTAGTAGTTTATTTAGTCGTATATTTGGTCATTAATTGTGGCAATCAATGACTAAATCACTGAGTATCAATGACAAAATCAATGACTTAATCAGTGACTATCAATGACTAAATCAATGTCTAAATCAATGACTAAATCAATGAGTATCAATGACTAAATCAATGACTTAATCAGTGACTATCAATGACTAAATCAATGACTAATAAGTCAACCAATTAATGACTAGTGAAATACGACTAGAGATAAGATAGTGGAAATCAGATATTATTAGTCACCGACTAAAAAATAGTCGTTTATAGTCGAATTTTAGTCATTTTTTTAGTCATTAATTTATCATTTTGTACTAGTGTTTAGAAGTTGCGCCCTCCTTAGCTTTTTCTGGTTGTTTCCATTTTTCTGCTTTTGGCATCTTCTTACACCTTCTATGCTTTTCCTCTTCTTTTTTTTTTTTTCTTGTCTCCAGTTCCATTTTGGAAACCTTATCCTCGTGAGGGTTCCCTCTTGGCACACTTGCTCCATTATTTAGGAATTTAATTAATTAAAATTAATAAAAATAATTCCTTCACTTGACTTGGGAAAAATTTAATCCTATGCATACATGATGAAATAAAATTATTTACCTAGGGGTTATTTTGTCCCCTTTTACCCATGGTCACTGAATTAGACAAAATTGGGGACATGACAACAAACCCAGATAACGTCCTACCCACCATAGTATCGAAATTACCCCCCATTATGTTGATATTGGATTGAGCATTTAGAAAGATTTCAATTTGCTAGGAGCATACTCAAGTCCTCCACCCAAGATATATGTATCTACACATGGTCTCATGTGCACTACCTTCACCTTTGAAGACAAGTCTCAAGGCCCCTCCACTTCAACATTGCTATTCCCCACTAGCCATGGCATTGACTAGACCTTTAGCCCATTAGTCCCACTAGTTTTTTAGATCCATTTCTTGTATCCCCCCACAAGAGTATAAGGAATTCCAATAATGACACAACTTACACTACCCAAAATTACCTTGGGAATACTGGTATGGTACCTAACACCACCGTATCCCAAGATGGCTTCTAATCCATTAGCCCATTATGAGTTTGTACATGTTTCCATCACAGGCCCAACTCTGGGATCTATTTCTGTAGAAAAACATTGATGAATCAATCACCATCGACAATCACTAAGGCTAATGTTGGGCGCATAAAACAACCCAAGTTGAAATCCCCAGTAGTACTAATCACTACTCCCACTCCTAGAGCCACGCCACCATGCGCTCTATGCGGGAAACCAGGACATGCAACTAACCTATACCCTACCTTACCTCATCTAGAAATTTTATTAACACCTCAGTTATCGTAACCCATCCCCCCAAAAATTTAGCAGGGGGCACGTAAACCACTTGAATTGGTCCCAATACTAAGACAAAAACCAAGTCATTGTGCACTAACCATGCGTGCACAATATGTTCTTAGTTTGGGAATTATACCCATCACTGTCCCTCGATTTCAAGACACATTGGAGACCATTTTCCTCACACATTTTGTGGTTGTAAAACCACCTCCTGAAGCAGCCTCTATCAACATTGTCACTACATCAGTACCAACGTAGGTGGAACCACCGCAAGAGGTCACAACACCCACATCCTCTCCACTAGATACACCAATGTTACTAGCATCACTACCAGATGTTCCATCACCTCCAGCATCGCCACCGATAGTCCAACCCCATGGGTGTTCATCATGTTGCAATCATTCCCATATGATCCCATGTATAATTGGCACCGTCATAATTGACCATGCCACTCGACCTCAAAGTCCATAGCATGAGCTAAACTATGCATGGGATACACATCCATGTAGATCACATGGACAACTAACACATTATTCCTTTCAGTGCCGCATCTTGTGCATCGAGCAAGATGTCCATCTCGAATAGATGAGGCTTGAAGACAATCTCCCTCCCATAAGGGCATATCCACCCGAGATACCCATTGTGGAATTCCTCCTCCTGGTACTTGAGACTGGAAATCAAGTTGATGTTATCAACATGTCACCATTAGCCGAATTACTTACAAGTGATTATACATCATCATCAATATCAAAGGAAGATCGATCACCATAGATCATAGAAGATAGCCAGGATCCACAAAACAGCCAGTAGACACCAAAATATCTCTAGTGGGATCCTTGGGATATGTAAAACTCTCCCCCACAAGTCAATAAGACTTAGGATTCCATTCGGTCACATACACTGACTATTAACACTGGAGGTTCCTAGTGTCACTAGGGTGAAGCCACTATTCACCTCCTATGTTTTCCATTTCATTATAATATAGTGTAGTATCTTGTTTTACTCATTAAATTTCATATGGCAGTCATTTTTGTGGCCATTTAGTAGGTGCGCTAATTTCTCATCAAAGTTCTGCATTGTCAATACTCTTGTCATAATCTATATTACACTTGGGTATGTGCACCATGTGTACAGGATCTGCAGTAAGGAAAGTGCATCATTCTTCTCCCACAATGGTGCAAGGTCACCTATCATAGGTATATCATCTCATCTTGGCATATAGGCAACATTTACCCTCTATTTACATTGTATTTATCCAGTCCCGCTGATAATCACAGGGCCCCATATCTTAGTTACGACATGCCATAACATGTTCCCCCATGGGTGTGTGTGCCATTACAACCCTCCTCATATTTTTGCACCGATGATGTTGAACCCCCCACAGGTCCAAGGAATCTGATCACCCAACCCAATTGGTCAAAACGGAACCACAGGTCATCAACTTGCATTCTATACCCAATACCATTAATATTCCTTGGCGCATGTTATGATCATGATTCATAGATAACCTCTCATCCCCTTCATGATCAATTTCCCATATATGTCCCTTTTCATAGCATGAACCCTTGAGAAGACACCAATCCCACTCAATTATTCCTGTAGGAACATTCTGCATGACATTGCTTCATGGGGCACTCTTCTTCTCGTCTGCAAAACACACCACATCACCATCAAATTGATTCCCCGACTCATCCAAAATAGTGGAAATATATCCCATATAAATTGGTTCCCCGACCCACTCAAAACTGCGGGGACCCCAATCAATCATTATTTATTTAGAACGTGTCCCTCGATCCATCTAAAACCATGGGGACCCCTCACATTATTCTTTTGGAATCATTCCTTGGTTTCCCTTGATCGATGTGTTTTGAGTCCACATAATCTCAACATTATTTGTTTTGTCAATTCACTTTACCCCACTAGTATTTTGTTTCCAATAGAACCCTTCATCTGTATTTTGTTTCCCTCCATCAAACCCTACATCACCATTTGAAGAAATTTGCCGCCAATTACTCACCCTTGTTTACATCGATCAAGGGAAGTCATGAGCACCACTGTTATCAAATAGTCTTATTCCATGTATGTCGATGTCTCAATTGGTTACACCATGATCTTGGTTCTCGCAATAAGGTCCCCACTTTATCATATGCTTCATCTCTAATCGACATCAAAACATCATATTCTGAGATTTGTAGTAGTTTTAGTTGTACATTAGGGTCCCTTCCCAACAATATAAGGGACTTCCTCGAACTAAGTAAGTAGAGTCATCACTTCTCCTTAACTTAGTAGTCTCCTGTATGATCAATGCCAACACATCTATCGCATCAGGGGGAGTCGTACTTTCCAATGGTAGCAATGTTCACATTTATGATTCATGGTATCAACACATCCATTCTAGTGAGGTCCTTTCAAAAAAATTCACCGGTATTCAGGAACCTACCCTAGTGGGATATTCATGAGCATTAGCAGTTATGATTCTACAACACCAGTCACATCACTTCCAGTATCTATTTACTCATATAGTGATCGAATCCATGTTCATGATTGTAGTAGCAATATCAAGAGTCAACCCCTTGGTCTCCTCTTATTTGTAATCTACTTTGACATATTTTCATGAGCATAGGTATGCATCTCTCATTTGTATAAAACACCAATATTTTTTACAGCTTCGACGCTCATCACTAACAACATTCCCCTACGGGCAAGTTATTTTACCCACAACTGCTTGACAACTTATGAGAACATGGAGAGCAAAAAGAAACGATGATGAATTATCATCCCTATAGTACCCTTCGAACCTCATACTTCAAGGGGTATTTGTTAACGTTTAAATATCGCATACATGTGACATTTAGGATAATCTTGTAGAAAGGCATCATCAATAGACATAATGCAGCTCACCGACTACATCCTTGTAAAATCCAGAAAACAACCTGAGCCTTATAATGATAAAAATAGTCCAAAGGGACAATAGCACGACTATAAGCACTAAAATCCCGTGCTATGTTGCGCTATTTATCTGTAACAACTCTCTCATGTACTTGGGAACCAGTTCAAAGGAAGAGAGAATTCACATTTGGATCTTGTTATTTATTGGCCACCCTTTGGATTATAAAAGGAAGCCATGGTCATGCATTCTAGAGGAAGAAAATATGAGCAAAGTTAAGCTATTGGAATCACATTGTGAGCTCCTCTTTCAATCTCATTCCTACCTCATATTGGCATACACAAATCTCCCTTGTTGCATTTCCCTAAGAGGCACGTGTTTCTCCATTGTTCTCTCCTAGCTATTTTGCAATTGTGTGGACAAAAAGGACCTCCCTAAGGGAGATTGTCGGCTTACCTTGAAGCTTGCACCTCCTAGGTGTTACTCTTGTATTTAGCTAGACCATTGGATGATAAAATTTGGTTTGACATACTCTTGTTCAATCTTGTTTGGTTTATCTCTCACCCATATTTTTATTTCAGTTTTATTTTTTGTTTTTGTTTTAATTTTGGTTACTAATCAAGATCTTGCTTAACCATTTGGGGTTTGTTTCTTTTGATTATGAATCATAATATTGGGTCCTTGCTACCTAAAGGGTTCTCTCACCATGGGAAGGCTTTCCACCCTTGTGGCAATGTTTCCCACAATAGTGGGTCTTTGGGTTTCTTTCCTAGTCTCTTGAGACATAACTCTCTCATCGTCTTGGCATAGATTAGCACATTTTTGATTGCTTGTAATAATGGAATTTTAACACACAGATTATATAGTTCTCCCATAGAATCAAATTCAGGATGTGAAGGTACTTTGGCTATGGATAATCGTTCTGGTTACGAGGGAGTAGCAACTTATGTCGGGGTTGGACCAGTAACAACTGTTGAAACTCCAGGAGTTGCAGCAGGAAGGGGATTCTCACCCTGTTCAAGAGGATACTATGTTTTAGGGGGGAATATTTCTTCTTCATGTTGCTCTATAATGACATGTGTGGTTTCTAGGTTTATTATTCTCCCAGACCTAAGGTGTACGCCATTACATTTAAGGGGGGTAATACAATAGGATGGAAAATTAGACATTTTGGCTTGCTGCTATTATTTGGGCTTGGGTCAGTTTGTATAGGTAGTTGATATCACATGACAAGAGTGTTCATTGGTACATTTGAAGGAATCTACAACTGTTATTGTATAGGTAATTATGGTTGTTGCATTGGATATTGATGTCCAGGGAAAGGAATCCCCCACCAATTCTATAGCGAAGATGGATTTTGAACTATTTGTGGTGGCCATTATAGCCATGGTGAAGGGTACTGGAACTGTTGAGTATTCTTCCATAGAAGCGTGGGGAATTTCATATGATGAGGATTGTTTTGATTATTCCAAGTATTAAAAAATGAAGAAGGATCTTGATTCATATTTGGTGTTTGAGCTCGCGATGGATTCTTTGGATGTAAACAATACGCTTTCTTATTTTCTTCACTGGTCCCCTAATATACTGCTTTCAATCTCGATAATGATGGGCATGATTTTGTAGGATGATCCTGTTTGTAAATTGCATAGACTTAAACAGTATTGAGTGGGCATTCCTTTGAAGAGTGATTCTATATTCTACAACAAGGACAAAAGATAGCTAGTTCCTTCTTGGATTCAATTTTTCTTTGTTTAGTTTGAAAAACATTCAATTGCCAAGATAACGTGTTAAGGATATCGGTCTTGAAATCATATAGCAAGGTACTAATTTCCACACAGGTTACTCCCCCATTAGATGTCTTTGTAACTTTTCTGGAAATATCTCTTATTCTAGGTTTGTTTCTGGAAGCTCCTCATGAATGCCTTCTACATAACTCACAAATGGTATCATAGATTTATTTTGAAATATCTCCCTTTCCCATCAAATTCAACATATTCAACCACTCATCTCTTATTCCTTGAATCATAATTGTCTTCAAAACAATATCCTTTCCTAGGGTGGCATGTGAATGTCTCTACAAATTATATTGGAAGAATTCAACATAGTCTTCCAGATTTTCTTCTTCCTTATGGGTCATCTTGAGGACTTCTCTCAATTCTCATGATATGTAATAGTCCTAGTATTTCTCAAGGAATTCCTACTTCATCTCATCCCATGAAGTTATGGTCCCACCACTGAGTCCCATAAACCACCTTAATGCTACTTGCTTCAAAGTAGAAGGAAATAACTTCAACTTATGTAAATTTGTGGTGTAATCATACTTGGACATAGCATGTCAACTCAAAGAGAAAGGCATATAGATCTTCCACGATTGTACCATGGAAATTGGGAAGAGATGATATAGAAATAGGCTTCTTTGGTGCTTCCTCATGAGTATCAACAATTGAAAATTCGATCATGGATGTGGAGTGGCCATGTTTTCCCACAATCTCTAATACTCTTTTGGGGTCTCGTAATCAACAAGCACCCTCTGAAATAGATCAAAATCCTTTCGCCCTTATGTAGGTGGTTTAATAGCACTTCCTTGATATGGGACAAGAGTAGGTATCTCAGGAACTGGTCCACATGTGGGATCTGAGCTTTGGCGTTCACGTACTAATTCTCCTATCTCCTTGTCCTTCTGTTAGGATCTAAAACTCAAATTCTGCCTCTACAGAGGATCTTTTTTGTGGAGGGAGTCGTGGGTTGATTTATTCTTGTGGTATAGGTTCCACTATCTCTCCCTATCCTTCTATTAATTCCTTAATCTTGGGTCATGTTGTTGTAGATGACTTGTCTTGGGAGGAAGAATAAAGACTAGTTCCTGCTTGATATGCCACCTTGATGGCGTTACGAGATGTTGCCTATGATTTTTCCCTTGAGATGATTTCTTGTATGTACGTTACTCATCCTTGATCTCCTCTACCTGTATTATTGTTAGTTTTTGGGTGTCTTCCTCTTTGTTTAGGATTTGTAGCTTTATTCATGCATCCCAGTGTTTTGATATTGGTAATATGGGAGTCTACCATGGAGCCTAATGGTAGATGCGTAGGTTTTACCTTCCGATTTTATGGTTTAGGCTCCAGAAGAATAAAAAACACTCTAAATCATGCGCTATATGTTATGATACCAGTGAGATGTGATTCCACCATGGAAATATCACTACATAGATGGATGGAGGATGCATAGGACCTTATGTATTTATCGCTTAGGCCTCAACAGAACCATAGGTAATGCAACTAAAACCAATGTTAGTTTGTACATTTGCACCCTTATAACCTCCTCGACAAATGCACTGAAATGTTGGTACCTATAATTGTCTTTGAAAACAACTAATTGGCCCTATACATTAATTATCAATATAGGGCATGTCTTTTATTTCAACGTTATGTGCAAGGTCTATGCATGAAACAATGTCCTCTTTTAGCTCTGGTTATAATAAATGATAACACAACTTAATGTAAAGGCACACTCATCAAAACACTCTTGCTGGAAATGAAATCACACCTCTAAAGTAAAATCATACAACTGTAACAACACTCTTGCAAAAGTAAAAGAATGATTGTTGAAATAGAACACACACCTTTGGAATTGAATAACACTCGCTATAAGATAAAAGGAAATCATAATAGAGTAATATCGTAACAATAATGGCAATCATCAGTAACAAAAATCACGAATAACAACTAATAGTTAATTTTGCAAGTGATAGTAGTTATAAATAACTTCTAACAGTGATCACAAATGAAAACAATCGTAAGTAACAACAAGGACAAATACATCTGAGAATTACTAATAAACACACCAACCAACCATAAGCCATCTATTTAAAAATAAATAATACAATGGAAACACTTGCTCAAAGAAGGGGGCCCTTCCTCCTCTGACCAGGGCTATTGAAACACTTCAAAGATTAAGCACCAAGAAATACTTGAACCATAATACTCCTTTATTACCAAATATAAGATAAAGTGAAGTTACAATAGTCCTTTGTTCTGAGATATTTTCTTTCCTAACTTTAACACACAAGATAGATCATCTATTTATACATATTCTAAATAACAACTTAAACAAGATATCGAAACAATATTGAGAATCACCAATTCTCAAGCCCATTCCTGACTATTAGGTGCCCCATTAGGCAAATAGGAAATTAAATGCATAAAGACATAAAAAGATTGACGTTAAGCATATTTCTCATTAATTCAAATGTACAATATATACATTGAGATGTCCCTTGAATTCGTCTTTCAAGGTGACTCTCGGTCTCCCTTGCACAAAAATATTCCTCACACCAAGGATTAGGCTCCAAAACTGCCAATAAATATCATGATGATGAATTACATATTGGAGCTGTTACAACTGTTTAAAAATAAAGTATCTCATTGATACACAACTCGTTACACTAGTTGGTTGTATCCCTTATAGCATGGGATGACTCAGAGCTGCCCTGGTTCCTTAAAGATATGGTCACCACTATACTTGAGCATGATCTAAGACCAAAGGCTCGATTATCAACAAGGCTCGACTATAGTGGAAACACCTATGCTCGGGAATAACAAGATCAAGAGTAACAACATCCAAACTTATGTAGGAGTGACAACACCAGAACTTGTAGACGAGTAACAACATCCAATATTTTAAACATGCCAATATCGATTCTGCGCAAACATTCCGTGAGTAGTCTCAATCAAGTACTAAACCCCTCAATAACCTCATTATTCATTAAAATAACACAATATATAGATAAAGTTATACCTTAAGGCAAATCATGACATTAAGAATGATATAGGGTCAAAAGGATAGAAAAATAAATTCAAATATCTTCAAAATGAAACAAAAAGATTAAAAAATAAGTACATTTTCTACAACCAACAAGTACTTTACTTTCAATTAATTATATATTTATATTTTAAATTTTTTTATTTATTTAAATTAAATATTACATTTGAATTACAAGTTAGAATTATGTTGCTTTTGAAAATATAAGCTTTATTTACAAGTTTAACACCTTATCATCTTTAACACGGTATGAAAGTCTCATTTACATTAGTTTTAAAAACTCAACATATTATTTATGGTGTACAGACCACAACCAACAAGTACTTTACTTTCAATTAATTATATATTTATATTTTAAATTTTTTTATTTATTTAAATTAAATATTACATTTGAATTACAAGTTAGAATTATGTTGCTTTTGAAAATATAAGCTTCATTTACAAGTTTAACACCTTATCATCTTTAACTTTGTATGAAAGTCTCATTTACATTAGTTTTAAAAACTCAACATATTATTTATGGTGTACAGATCACAACCCACTAATTGGAGGTGTCACATATCTAAAGCCTTATTAAACATGGCTAGTAGTAACCATGAGACTTTTGTCAATTATTATTATGGTTTGGGTAGTAGTAACATTTAAACATAGTTAATAAGAGTCATCTTCATGTATTATTTATGGTGTAGAGACCACAACCACTAATTGGAGGTGTCACATATCTAGAGCCTTATTAGTCCCTGCCGAAGGCCAGGGTAAACTATTGTATTTGATAAGCGTTGACCACTAATTAGTTTGTGTTTGACTTTATATATATTTTTTATACCTTCTAGTTTTTTCACCTAATTAGTAAATATATTAATTATTAATTCAAGTAATATTATTTTACTCCAATATTATTGGATGATAGTTTGAAGCGTTATTGCCGTGCTGACTGCGAAGCTCGGAATTTAGGCGGTTATTTAATAGTTTCATAAATACATAACTTTAAAACCATATGCTTGCATTAAATAGACAATCTTGAAACCATACTCGGCTTCACCGTGTACGCCTCAATGCCCAAGTGTTCTCACACAACCACACCACGTTCACCGCCACACCCCCACTGAACCTCCACCGCCACACCCCCATCTCATACCACCTTCACCGCCACTGAACATATACTGTATTAATGCTAATTCAAATATTTCACATATAATTGCTATGTCTAATATAGTATCAAATGTTTTAACATAGTCCAACAAAAAAATTGAGTCATTAATGATACCATTGATGATATCATTTATTTCGTTGCACCAGAGAAGCTGTGGCATGTGCTTGGTTCATCCCGCCATTCTATCAAGCGGTAGCATGGGCTTGCTTGGTTCATCGCGCCATTCAGTCATTCTATGAGCCATTCTGTCATTAACGAACAAATTATTTGTGGTCGATTTGTCTTCAGTCATTCTATGAGACAATTTAAATCTAACAATACTATTCCAATTGCTGGCTTACGAATATGCAATACTCAATTTGTAACTGCAGGTTTCTTTGTTGTGTGTATGGTAAAGTTTAAACACTGAGTTACTTGTCTAATTTTTACTTTTTTCTTGGCATTTGCTACGGTGAATCTTTGTTTCATGTACAAGTCTAAACGACTTAACCAAAAATTGCACTCTACAAATACAGACTTAAAATAGATTAAAATATTTGATTATAGTTATAAGTGTTTCTTCTATCTGGTAAGAAAAACAACTTGAAACAAAAGAAACATATATAACTATAGATTCAGTAAATTTCAATCAGTGCTTCAATTTCAATTTCGTTTTTTAATTTGTTTTGCTCCGGATGAGATTCATAGATCTTGTGACATATTTTTTTTATCTATGGTTGTGCTGTAAAGATCATCCCAGGAGTTGACAATCGATCAAAGTGGAGTTCTGTAATTGTATTGTTAATTAGGGTATTGTAATTGTATCGTTAATTAGGGTATTGTAATTGTATTGGTAATAAATATACAGTTTCATCTTGTTGAAAAAGAAACTAATTGGATGAAAGATACAGAGAGATATCGCCTAAAGTGTGTGAGGAAAATTGATTACCTGGAATAAACATTGCAATAATATTTTTGAATTATTACAACTTGCTACGTGCAATAAACATTGCAATAATAATTTTGAATTATTACAACTTACTACGTTTGTATTGAAGAACGTTTCCAAGATGTAATGATATTTTATATCTAAACAAAATTTACAAATCAATGATATTTTATATATAATTAAAAAAAAAATCAATGTGATGAGATATTGTGATCCCAAATCAATTCAATTTAAAGATTTAATAACTTATATTGTTTTTTAGTTTGTCCACCAAAAAAATATACATTTATAATATCGATATTTTAATATAATTATGAAATGGCTTTGGTTGAATGATCCTTTCTGCCAACGTGAGCACCATTTGAATTAGTTGCAATTTTTAGGTATTTTATTTTTTTATAATTAATTGGTGTAAATTTATGAATAATAATTACATTGAAACTGCAAATGATAAAATATTTGTAATCAATTATATTGAAACCATGCGTCATCCTTTCAGAATGAACTTATCTAAACAGTTGTGAATTAATGCTAAATAATCGGCTAAATGCTTTAAAGGTGGTCATATGACATCAGTTGAACATTTGATTATTCTCGGGAGAAAAGGTCATTGTTTTCATTAAAAAGTAAAGCTGTCATTTGTATTAAGAGCATCCAACATAATAAAAAACTGTCATTTGTATTAAGAGCATGCAGCATGCATACTAAAAAACTACTTACTGCAGAAAGGCTACCAATAAAAAAAGCATATGATATCAATCTAAATGCATGAAATGTTTTCAATTGAAATAAAATAATGCATAATATTGACAAATTTAATATCTTCCAATGCACAATATTCATAAATTATATATTTATTTGCTATTTGAAAATAACTAATAAATAAAATAATGCATAATATTGATAAATTTAATATCTTCCATTGCTATTTGAAAATAACTAATAAATAAAATAATGCATAATATTGACAAATTTAATATCTTCAAATGCACAATATTCATAAATTATATATTTATTTGCTATTTAAAAATAACTAATAAATTTAATACTTTTCTTGCATTCAAAGATTATCTTATTTATAAATTATATATTTATTTGCTATTTGAAAATAGCTAATAAATTTAATACCTTTCTTCCATTCAAAGATTGCCTTTCTTGCATTCAAAGTATTGCTTGAGGAGACTGTCCTAACCACCTTTGACTTCCCAAAGTCCGGCTGTTAAGGAACCTTTCACCCTGAGTGTGCTATTATTTTGTATATCTTTATATAACTTTATTGTCTTTTTTTTTCTGGACAAATTGTTTATGAAAAACAATGATATTTACAAATAAATTACTTTTATATAACTTTATTATTTAAATTTACTTTGTTAATTGGGCAGGGACTAAGTTGCCCTTCAACACTTGTTAAACATGGCTAATAATAACCATGAAACTTTTGTCAATTATTATTATGGTTTGGATAGTAGTAACATTTAAACATAGTTAATAAGAGTCATCTTCATGTGTCAACTTTTGAACCTCATTAGTAGGATAATTTTCACACATAAAAATAGTCTTAAAAGGTTAAACAATTCAACTATTACTAATGTGGTTTACTTTATTGTATAATAATAATAATCTTATGTCAACATATTACTAATGTGGTTTACTTTAGTGTATAATAATAATTATCTTATGTCAACATTACATTTTACTTTATTAATATTAACATTCAAATTAAAGCTAACATTGCATTGTTTATTAACATTGACATTAAGGTAAGTCTTATTTTGTGGTGTTTAACTCAATTTGTATTTAAGATTAAGTAACATTTAACTTTTTTTATTTTTTGTAAATTAAATAGAGAAAATATATTATAGTACAAAAAAAGTTACATGTACAGGAGAGTCTGTAGTTCTGAGAGCATTTTGTAGCTTCTCGTAGAGTAGAAAGTTAAAAAAAGGCCCTTGTAGACCTGCCCACCTATGGGTTGAGAGTCATTGACATAATTACAAATAACCATTGAAAACATATGATTGAACCAGTTCAGATAAACAATCCAGAGCATAATAGTAAACCATTAAGCTAAAACAAGAAAACCCGATATGCTAACCACAAAAAGAGGAGTTGGGCTCTCTCGGAGCAGCTCTAGGTGCTGGCATCTGCATTTTGGGGACTAGGATTGTCTTCAATTATGGGGCAGATACCGAAGAAATCCTCATCCCAGCTCTGAACCGGGATTTTGGAGGAAGAAGCTCTGTCTTGCGCGGAGTAATAACATCGTCATCAGATTTTTGAACCCTTTTATAGTGCAGAGAGTCGATAGTTGAGGGTATAGGGAAGGAGGCATCAGGGGGATGGCCCCCCTGTAAGATGATCGAAGCAGGAGATACTGACCCCGAAGTGGAGCCCCGAACAGGAACAAAGACTTTCGCGGCAACTATGCCAAGTGACTCATGCAGAGTGGTACTCGAAGCATGGGCATCAGTTGCAGTGGCGATGCCTTCTACCTGAATGTTCACCTTACCACCAGGGCCCTATGTGCGAGCTTCAAGACCAGAGTCATGAGGAGGAGCGGATTTGCTAAAGAAGCAGTATTTACCTCTAACCAACGTGGATTCCAGAGCAGCAAGCATTTCATCCAGGTGGACCATGTGAGTCCTGGTGTCCATGATAGAGACCTTGGCCATGTTCCAGTTAGCCAACATTTACTCAACCAGGGTATCCACAATGTTCTTCATCAACCAGTAATAATTGATTTCATTACCTTGGTTACCAGAGGCAAGAATATCAGAGACGCAGTTTGCTTCCTATTCATCAACCATCCTGTGAACAGGAGCAGTGACATTATCATCATAGTCCCTGATGGCTTTCTTATCTTTCTCTGTGGAAGTGGCAATCTGTCTAACTCCATGACCAGTGCCACACCTGGAGGTACCACGTGGACGAGTCATGACGCTATCAACGAGTTCGCAGGAGAACAAAGACGGAGCAGAGCTTTCAGTAGTCGGAACATGCAGAGAATAACAGATGCATGTTATAACAGCTAGAGCATGCAGAGGATACCTCATATCTAGAGTCTTGGAGAGGGAGCGTCCAGGCCTCACACGAGAGAGCATGATGGAAAGGTGGATCCAGTAATGGAGATAGGACATAGAAAAACGAGCCGGCATTAATGCCAACCACTAGTGCATCATAGGAGTTAAAACAACTGTGCGCGAGGAAGCCAGCTAGTCCGGGTCAGTACACCCTCTTAAAGATGCTTCTAGGGAAAGGGCGCTGGCTGAGATCTACTGCCAGGTGGGGGAGCCACGCTGCTAGGTGGGAGAGTGGCGCTCCTTTCCATGGCCAGTTCAATATTAACACCTGTAGCTGGGGAAGTGACATTTAACCTTACTTTGTGGTGCTCAACTCAATTTGTATCTAAAATCAAGTGAAATTAACATTTACATTCACATTCAAATTAAAGGAAATTTTACATTATTTATTACCATTGAAATCAAGATAAATCCTACATTATAATACTCAACTCAATTTGTATCTAAGATCAAGTGACATTTAACCTTCCCTCTATAAATTAATTTGTAATTCTGATTACAAATCCAAAACCTATTTTTCATATTGTGCCTTTCATATTCTATATGAATGATTGATATGTGAGTAGCTTTGTTTGTATCTAAGATCAAGTGGCATTTAACTTTCCTGATGTGTTTAATTTGTAAGATAGAGTAACATGACATGATTGCATAATATTCTATATGAACGATTGGTAGGTGAGTAGCTTCGTTTACTTTATTTTATAATAGATTTATTATATATTATAAACTTGAACATGCTAGGTTAAGGAGTTTTGTCTCACTAGAATATGGTGAATTATCTGCACAAAGTAATTTGAAGGAGTTGGGTTTCCAAAAACAAAAAACCTTGAAATTCTCGAAGTTAAAAACAGAGCAAAATTCCAAAGTTTAAGTTACAAATTGATTTAAAATCTAATTGACCTTAGTACACCTTTAAATTTACTAAATTATGATATATTCATGTTTATCCTCTTTGGTTGCTATAGAATCTCTCTAGAACCTTTTTAGGTCTCACATTTTCTAAGTCATCTTTTTTGCTTATAATTTTCGGTGTTTTTTTTCAGAACCAAACCTCAAATCTCTCTAGAACCTTTTTAGGTCTCACATTTTCGAAGTCATCTTTTTTGCTTATAATTTTCGGTGTTTTTTTTCAGAACCAAACCTCAATCACCCTTGATGACTTATAAATTTCGGAATTTTCTTTCATATAGCCTTTTAGAATGTACACACAAAGTGGTGCAGAATATTTTCAGTGATGGCTTATTGCCGTGGTTAATTGTTTTCAGTTTTTTTGGAAGTGATTTCTGTTCACAAATTACTATGCAAATAAATAGAGATATGGTAAACCAGTCTAGATCTATCTTAAAAGGGGATCTATCAAGGGTTAAGAGGGATCAAATCTCTTGAGGTAAAAATCCTTTTTTAATATGCAAATGTTGAGAAAGCTTTTTAATTTATATTTTTAAATCTAATTTGATCTGACATGTTTTTTTATAATTTTATTATCTTTTAAAAAAGAGACGTGTCAACTCTAGGATGAGCACGGAAAGAGTTACACATCCTATACTTAGCTGTAGAATACCCTTCTTTAACACAAAGACATGAACAAAGAAACTGTAAAATTATGGTTGAATAACAACATGCAGTAAAAAAGGTTTGCTGTGTTCTTAGATAATCTATGGGGAGAAATTGCTGAAAGAATTGGGTGTAGTAGGCCCTTCAATCCATCTCTCCATCTCCATAATTATCTCCATAATTATTATGAGTTTAATCATTCATGGCGGTGTCTGAGTTTCCCCTTAGGCACTCTGCATCTGAGATGGAAATATTTAATCTCCATTTTCAACTGAGATAATTCTGACTATTGACCATTCAAACAACTTTGTGGCCTTTAAAGAGGCATATCTACCAACTTTGTGGCCTTTAAAGAGGTGTAGCTACATTGATTCAGGAAGGAATCAAGAAAGGAAGGTAGGCATTTCTTTATTTTTAATAAAAATATGAAAAACAAGGGGATAAAGGTCAGGAGTTCAAACCTATCCAGTGGAATCCTGTGTAGTTCCCTTGGCTTTGCCTTGCTAATTGAATGGCAGACGATGCAATCTTTACCCGAAAAGCCAATGGAAAAGGGACACCACAACCGCTCCATTTATAGGTAGGCATCGGATCGAACCCCAAGACCGAGAAGAACTAGCTTTGCTAATCAAAATCTCAACTTTCTCCAATCTCAGCTAGAAACAATTCAGATTTGTGATGAAAAAAAGTCTGTAGAATCACAGTTCTAAGACGAAGACATGAGGGTGCCACTTAAACTGTCTATGCTTCTGATGATTCAACTCTTAGGGAGCTCCAACGAAATTTCGCCTTCACTAAATTAAATTTATCTTCGTAAAGGATGATGCAAATTTATCTTCTGTAAAGATGACGCATGAAAATCCGCCGCATGATACATTATAAAACGATATGTTCACGGAAAATTTTATAAAACAAACTGCCTCCACGCAGGATCGAACTACGGACCTTCAGTTTACAAGACTGACGCTCTACCACTGAGCTATAGAGGCCATGTTGAACAATCCAAAAATGCATTCTTTTTTGTGTAAACCATGTGTTCAGGTCACATTAAAATACACACAAGTTTTGTTGTATTTCAAATCAAAACGCTCTTAGTAAGAATTGTCCAAATCGCAATTTCTGTTGTTCAAATCGCGATTTCGATGATTTGGATAGTTTTAAAATCAAGCATTTAGTCTAGAACCCATCATTATGATTGCTGAAATCTGAAAAAGAGGTGTTTTAGTTTGTTTTTATCCTACACACCTATGAAGGCTTAAGAATATATTTCCTTCAAAGAAGGATGGAATGTATTTGGACGTGAGGGTTTGAGGCTGGGCCGTACCATAGGAGGACCTAATTACTATAGGATCTATATGTTTTTTAGTCCCTATAGCATCAAAGGAAATTGTGGCTTTTGCTCAGCATGAGTAAGTAGGTCTAAGCAGAGATTATATGTTTCACTTTTTTTATTAGTTGGAGATCATTGCAGTGAAAAACATTATATTTACTAAAGTAAACCATAATAATATGATTTTCTATTTTATTTTATTATTTTTTTAAGTTTTTATTGGACAATAACCATGAATTGAATTTTTTTTTATCATTAAAAGAATTGCTTAAAATCCAAAAAAAATTACATTACTTATAACTCGTAAATATTTAACTGATGTGATTTGTCTAACTTGACTGCAATTTCCATAGCTATCAGTGAACATTTAAGCAAAGTTAACACCTCCATACCTCCTTTAATTGACACGATGCTCACAAGGTTTAGTTTATTCATGCAGATCGCCTACCACACCTCCTTCCTTCAATTGACACGATGCATTCAATAGGTTGGATGTGGAACACACTGAATGCATTCTTTTGAACGCTATTGGTGTATTTGTAATATAATTGTTGGTTTGCTTGCAAATATGTTAGTTGTCTCTACTTCAAGTTCCCTCCTGCACACAGCTATGGAATTGGAAAATGAAACAAAGCTTGATAGTGAAATAAAGTCTTGGGTAGCTTTTGTTACACAAAAAGCTTCTTGAAGTGGATGCCTTAGCCAAGGCATTGGCTGGTAAAAAAGATAAGGTATTTTTTCTATTCTATTCTATGTATTTGGAAT
This sequence comes from Larix kaempferi, assembly GCA_027924585.1. NCBI lineage: Eukaryota > Viridiplantae > Streptophyta > Pinopsida > Pinales > Pinaceae > Larix > Larix kaempferi. The sequence goes on along the minus strand of BSBM01000259.1, from coordinate 7,828,798 downwards.
CTGGATTAGAGGTTCTCTCTTCACTAAATTTGGAAAACAACGCCCTGATGGCTTGGAACATCATAGACATCTGTAATTTTGAGCATTTTACGTATTTTGCATTTGCCTTAATATGTTTTGGTGTAGACTATAGAGAGTGTTTGGATCTTTGTAAAAGTAACTTTTAAATTCACTATTTTATTTGTTAAAAAGATTTTAATTTTTCTTATTAAAAGGCAGGGATAAATCCATAACTTGATGATTTACATTTATATTTTATCAATATATATTTTCATGTAGTTTGTTTCTTTATGATATGTAACTATGCATTGGATTGCCTATTTTGTAACATAACACATATTATCACAATTTCCACAATCGCTAACCTTAAATGGCTAAACACCAACACTTGGGTCCACCTTGTTTACATACATTGTTACAAAATGAAAGGGTATGGAATATTTGAGTTTTGTCTAAGATGTAGTATTTTTTGGTAAATAGAATATCTCATTCAGAGAATAGTTTGACTACTTAGCAATATTTACTGAACTCCCTCCCCTTTTAAGGGACTGCTATGTAATAGAGGAATTTTTCCATGAAGAACGTGGCTAGTTAATATAATGAATTATGATATTTTTTCCATGGAAAAAATGTTAGGTTAATGTTTGTTTTCCTTTTTAAGTCCTTGAACTTAGGGTGAATTGAAACCATAGAAGATTATTGTAAAATCGATGTTTGGGCACTTTTCTTTCTAAGGACTTGTATTGTATCACCTATGTTTGTTGAAATAATACATTTCTTATCACTTGGCCTTTAATGACCCAACCAATTGTAGTAAGTAAAGAAGTAAAATATACCACATATATTCTTTTATGTTTGTTGAAATAATACATTTCTTATCACTTGGCCTTTAATGACCCAACCAATTATAGTAAGTAAAGAAGTAAAATATACCACATATATTCTTTTAGGAAATATGAAATGAGGTATGTATATCTAAGTTCAATACACATAAGAGACACACATAAGAGAGATGTGAGAATTTACAAAAAAATATGAAATGATATAATAGGTAATTTTTTTTTTTTTTTTTATATCCGAGGAACTAAGTGGATCCTCCCTTCTGAGCTACGTCAGCCGAGCAGGCCAGTTTACAAACCTCGAACCGGGGTCAGCCTAAATTTGGAACCGGTTCACCAGCAAGTGGGAAGGTAGGGATGCATTCAAAGATACCAGGGACAAGATCTATGATTGAACTGTGGAGGGAGCAGGAGTAGAACCCTGGTCTCTGGCGTAGGGATCATCAGAACCAGCCATTGGGTCTGGAGCCTCAGCCCCTAATATGTAAATAAGTAAAATAGACCACACATATTCCTTTTAAGAAAAGATGAAATGAGGTACGTATATCTAAAGTTCAATACGAACATGATATAGATGCGAACATCTTAAAACAAATATAAAATGGAAATGTGTAGGATCTTAAAGTTAGTGCCATGTTGCTTTTCTTCATTTTTATGATGAGACAGTCCATCTATTTTTTATCATTTTTTTGATAAGGGTAAACATATAATTTTCTAATCAATGAAGAGCTATAATGAATCTCAACTTCACACTATTGCACTAAAGCCCATTTTAATGTGTGGACTATCGAAACTCAACCAAATACCTAATCAGATTTTATTTTTATATACATTATGATAAATACCTAATGAGATTTGATTTTTTCTCATTATACGGGTCATTAATGGTTTCAATGGAGAAGAAGGCTTTAAACAAATCTATCTTAGCCAAAATATGTTGGAAATATCGATAAAAAACAATGCCAAAATATGATGGAAATATTGATAAAAAATCAATACATAACCCATAAGATACACCAAAATATGCTTGATTTTGCAAGGGTAAGCAACGCAATTTAAAATCTAAAATATGAGATAATATATAATCACCTTTGACTTCTTAAATGAATAATTTAAGAAAAATATGTAATATCTTTTTCATTCAATTAGATAATTTCAAGAACATCAAGAAAGAAAAAAAAAGGCATTTAACTTGTATCAAGGAATTAGATAAAAAATAGGTAAATAGGAGGGGAGTACCTTAAAATTAGTACTTGAAGAAAGAAAAGGAACACTTCTTACAAAATCAACATTTATGGTTTGGAAGAGTCATTTTTGGAAATTCTAACGTGACAAGAGACTTATTCAACACATGTCTCAAAGATGTGGATCATCCAAGGCACATTAGAATGGTTTATTCATCGTATTTTTTCAAACTGATTTTGGAACTAAACTTATCCTTGGGAGGATGCACAAGGAAATTTAGGTGAGATCAAATTCAAATTCAAATTCAAATTTATATTCATTTGTGTATTTTTGTAGTCTAAGGGGGTTATCTAGTACATATATTCTCTTCTCGAAATTCCATACATCCCTTATCAATGTATGGATGGATATCTCTCAAGCACGTGTTGAAGTTCAACCTAGATGTAGAAAATGGAGCACCTAACAATGCATCTTCATAGACCATGAACTATAGTATCACCCTTTTCATTTAGGTAGGGTGATGGAGGGATCATACCATTCAAACCTTTTACTGCTTTTCCTACACAACAATCAATAGGCTTGAAATTAAATTATGTCCATTCATTTTCCACAGGGCCTAGTAGAGTAGATTAAATCTAGTCATAAACATATAGAAATGCTTGGTGAAAATAAAAACAAATTCTCATTTTTCAACCCCCGCTTGATTGATAGATCTTTGGTTCCAATTTTCAAAGGGTTTATCAATGATCTGTCTTTTCAGATTTGAGAGGGATTATCAATAACAAGAAGAAAACCGTACAATGTTTAATTAAATATTACTCTATTTAACAATAAGACATTTAATGAAATATATTACTTTATTATTAGCTATTGCAAGGTTGCACCAAAATGTCCAACTCAATATTTTGTGTTCTTACTTGACGAATGAATCATTTCATTTAGATCAAATCCTTTCTTCCCCATCCTTCATAATCTCTTTAGTTTCATAACTCACTTCCCAATCCTTCATATTTTCTTTAATAACCTATGGATGATACTCAATAGGCTTCTAGAATATGTGAGAATCATTGCTAAGGTGTTGCATAATACATTTGAACAAAATGCTCTCTACGAGATTGACAAATGTGTTTCCTTCATGCAGGATCGATCTATAGACCTGTAGTCCTGTAGTTTACAAGATTGAAACCCTACCATTGAGCTATAGATGCCAAACTAAGAATTCCTAAAATTTGTTTTCTTTTTTGTAGGAAACGCATGTGTTTAGGTCACATGTTTCTCATATTTCGAAAATTATCTTTACATCTACGACATGTTAATAATATTGAGGATGGAATGTAGTTGGATGTGAAGGTTTGAGGTTGGGTCGTACCATAGAAGAAGGGCAGTTGAGCTATAAAACTATGGTAAAATTCATCGTTGATGTGTCATTATGGTTTTGTTTATATTAAGTGTTTTTAATGGATTGCAAATTATAATTTATGAATTTGGGTTTTTAACTTTTTATAATGTTTTTGGGTTTTTAAATTTGTTTTGTTAAAGTATTCAAATGGCAATTCATAAAATTGGGTATAGTATCTTAGCTTATGTATGGAGCTAAATCTTGGTGGATAATTGATAAGACATGATATCTACCTAGTTTCAACAATGATGACCATGGAATATTGGGTATCTTGGGATACTACACAGGGATGAAACAACCCTACTAATTTTAGATTAATACATAAAACTAATTCTTATTAACTAGAAGATAATCTTGAGAGGTAAGGGAAGAGGTTAATGTCCCAAGATCAAGGGCGTGTGATAACTGGCACTCAAATTGCCTCGGTATTCCAACGACAGAAAATTTTTCGGCGAGGCACAGTTCCACCTTTTCTGGTTTTTTTTTGGAATTTTGACGATCTAGGTCGTCTTAACATAGGCCAAAACCTCTAGGGGCACAGTTCCATGGCATAGTTCCGCAGTAAATGGGGTGGAACTACGATTCCGTTGGTTTTTATAACTGGATCTAGGGAACAAATCGCCGAAAAAGCGTGGCGAGACTACATTTGGGAGTGGGATATTCTCTTGATGATTTGCACCCGAGGCCCACCCAGTGCCGTCGAGATATCCCTCACGCCATTTGAAAACTAGCTCCATCTCTGGACGTCATCAGAAAACCCTGATCATTGAATTGGAGGCCCCCCATGCCATCTAGACACTAACAAAATCAAAAATTTGCAACACATCAACCTGCAATTAATGCATGGGGAATTTAAAATTTCATGGCTACCCTGATACTCTCCCCTACCTCACACCCAAACACTGCACCCGGATATCGGTCGATCCCCTGCGTCTTGAAAACTGCAACTTCATCCAACTGTCATCCAACCCTACGTGCTTCAATCTCAAACGTGGACTCCATTGGCTTGCAATAGTGAGTATGCTGAAAATTCAACTTTGAAGATTGCTCTAGCTGTAAAATCGACACACATACAGACCACAACATTTTAGAAAACTAAAGCCTCGCCATGTTTATGGCTATAAACAATCAAGTGTTTGTTGTTGTGGTTAACTGAACATTGAAACCTCCCTCAAATGATTGTCCTCTAACAAATTCAAAGTCCCAAAAGAATTACAAATCTTTCACCGATAGTCTTTTTGATAGATAAAAAAGGTTTGGATTGTGAAGGCCCTGCATATCTCATGGGGGGTTCACTCATTGAACTTGTTACATAGCACAACCGTTCATAGGATATTAAAGAATATCCCTAATTTCACAAAATATTGAAAAATTCCTCCTAATATTGTATTGTTCAACCCCCCTCCCAATATACCTTTCCAATTAAGAAAACCCCTAGTTTCACGAGATATTGTAGATATCCATTTTTATCAACCCATTTTTAATACCCCCTTTATATCATATTATCAAGTTGTAACAAACAGGAGCCCTAATGCATCTTAGTATAAGAAAACATGATACTAAATAAAATAATAGTATAATGCTAATAATGATCCCACCAGGATTACGGGGGCGACTGATTAATTTGTAGCGTTAGATAGTGGAATACCCAAAAAATATTAATGGAGAAGAAAAAAAATGTAAAAGAAAACCCAATCAAGATATCAACGTAACACAGAATGTAAAATATCGATAGTCCAATAGTAAGTGAAATGCTTAGAAAAGATGAGAATTGCATATCTTTCACATCACAGCTTGCCAATCTACCAATTTTATATCAGGTAAATACAAGTATAGCTATATAGAGCTCATGATTTCTATAATCTTAATAAATTAGAGGTATGAATTGAGCCCATGATTTGGAGGTATGAATCCATTCCATGATTTGGAGGTTATTCCTTAGCCCACCCAAATAAAATAACCACAAATATTTATATTACTATGTCAAATTAAAAACCCCCCCTTGACCCCTTAATACAAGGAAATATATTTTTGAGCGCTTTAGGAGTATTCAAACCCCCAATATGAATGAGCGTGATATGATATTGCCTCGCTAGTGAAGCCCCCGTGGCATATCTATATATTTGTTTTCAGTTTGGAAAAGCTAAAAAGGGCCTGCATATATATATATATATATATATATATATATATATATATATATATATATATATATATATATATATATATATATATATATATATATATATATATTCAGTTAGAGAAAGCAAATCAATAATGTCTCCGAGAGCACTTATTAGAGGATTCATAATGTCTTTGATAATACTTATAGGAGGATATAAAAGATAACTTCAAGCAATCGTTTGACCCCATCCCTCGAAGAAGATTGCATAAAATTTTCTACTTCCCATCACAAAATCCATTACAAGAGAAGAACCAAATTCCATATTGTAAATATAGTGTATGCATATTCCAGAGAATCTAAGAGAGACACACTGAATTTGTATAAAATAAATGGAGCAATGGTCGAGAATCCCTCTTAGGAACCTACTAGTGCAAATACACATAGTATCAAATCATGTAAATGAGTCTTCAACTATTTTGACTTGCTACATAACATGGCAACTTGTAGAGTTGCACAAATTCTGGCTAATCTTGCTTGGATCCTTAACTAATCCATTTGTCAATTGGACCTTGTGTACCACCATGCTACCTACAAGGGTTTTTTTCTAGAGATTAATGTGACAATAATCAATATTTTTTTTTCTAGAGATCAAAATAATGATTTTTTTTTCTAGATTATTGGCCCAATGCGTAACTCTATAACCCTAGAAAGTAAATACTAGGATCTTTTGGTTGTGTTTGTGTTGATGTGTGGGTTTTTTTTAGTATCTCCAATTTGATTTGGGGTGTATGTTAAGGTTTGGCCATCATCCAAGACTAAAATCATGGAAGGTTGGTAAGTTTTTTTTTAATGTGTTCAGTTATATAGGGTTTTCAATGTTAAGTATTATTAAGCAGTCGTCTTTATGCATCCATATTGTGTGCACCTAGCGTCGATGATGAACCAAATGATCAAGGATATGTTTCCATAAAATTAGGCAACTAGCTTCATCCTTCCTATATTAAAAGGAGGATAAATGAACAATCCAACAACTACAAAATGATTTAACTCCTATAATGGCAAGGTGCGTCTACAACCTAGGTAGATGTATCACATCTGTAAGGCTTTAAAACTATATTAGGAAAACAAATTATATCCATATAAAAGAAAAAGATAAATAAAATAACATTAATAATAAAACTATATGATAATAAAATAAACTAGCATAGATGAATCTATACTTTTGAGCACCCAAGTGGGGTACCAAAGCATTGGCTCGCTATCAAATTGATCAACCATAATGAAAGGGTCTATGTAATGCTAGATGATGTCCTCCAAGGAGTGACCAATGTTGAGAGCACCAAAATACACAATCATGTGGGGGGAGTAGGAACCTAGAAGCAATTCCCTCTTACAATCTAGGTCAAATGAAAGAAACTCTAGATATAAATATGGCTACTTAACTGAATCTAAGATGCCCTACATTGGATTCATTTAGCATTGGTCAGCTTGTCACTCTAATGGTGCATGCTCTATGGTTTGGAATGGAAACTCTTCATCTGCCTTGAAGATGTCATTTGGCCACCATCCGAGGGGATGAGGCCAAGAATAAGCTTGATACATCAATGATCTACAAGTCACTTGTATGAAAAAGGAGGGGGGGTGCACATGTATCATTAAAAATCCTCCTCAATTCAGATGATGTCAAGAGTACCTAGAAGCAATGGAAAAATTACACAGAAGTGGCATGGAAGTCAACGTTGATAAAACTAGGAAAGTCATATTTTTCACTAGAAATGAAGAAACCCAACCTTGACTCAAGTTAAAAAATGAACCTTAAGAGATCATACACAACTAAAAGTACATGGGGTTATAGTTCCATGAAACACTAAAACTGAGATCAATCCATATGAAAGAGACTACTTTTAGGGTGCAAAAGAACATTCCTCTTACATAATCAATGCAAAAAAACATATATATCGAACTAGAAGAAAATCCACTCCCTATTTCATACACCCATCACAATGGTGTTGTTATGTGGATGTGAGATATGGGGCACAAATTTATCGAATAACAAATGGAGTCAAATGGAGAGGGTAGACAAATACATAGCAAACTTCATTTTGAAGACACAAACTATCTTATTAGCAGAAACATGTATCTATCTAATTATGTGCTAGAAATATTAAGGAGGCATATATTATATCGATAGAAGGTGGCTGAAATAGACAATCATCAAATTCCAATCAAATCAACAAAAGAAACATTACAAAGAAGGAAAAATACATGGGAATTGCAATGCAACAAGTGGCTGGAAAGTTGGGACAAGGAGGAATGACCATGAGAGAATAAAGAAATGAAGAATCATCTACAAGGTCATTATAGGAAAGGAAAATGGAGGAAGAATAATATACAATATCGTTACTGCTTTCAGAGGGAAGCACTCTTTCTCACTTGTTGCGAGTACATATGTTTGGGTAGAAGATCCATGTTTTAATAATATGCATGTTATTTGTGCATTGAGTTTATTCTGCAGTGTTTATTCTACACACTGCAAATTGGGCCAATAATCAACACTATCATTCAACAACACCTAGTAAATGGGTCATTCCCACTATCCACAATGGATAAATCTAGACAAGAAGCCGCCCCACAAATTGCCCCTCCTTTCCAACTACTAACAATCAACGACCGAAATCTAAAACTATAGATCCTAGGTTCTTGAAATGAAAGAACATTTTCTCTATGATGCAAATGGAATTTAGTATGAGAGTGCACCTACCATTTCCCCAAGAACCTCTCACAATCCAGGGCAGAAGATTGAATTTCATGGAGAAAAACGCATAATTGTTGCTTAATGCCACTACACATATCAAAAGTTTTCCACAACCAAAGATTTATAAAATTGGCCTAATTAAATGGGTACTAGAAGGACCCGATTACTCTTTGTCCACTATATAACAAATTCATGGTTCTTTTGTGATTATGTGGTACCCATTCTCTATTCATTTCATTTAATTTCTTGTAGGGCTGCTTTATGCTTCCATCTCCTTCAACCTATTTTGAACTTTAGTGGACATTAACAAAAATTTCAATATCAATTTTTTATTCAGCAATCAACCTAACACTCTTTCCTTTCCCATTAGAACTATAGTTATTTTTCACTATAAGTCCAACATTGTTTACCTGTCAAATTTTCCAGTTTATCCTTCCTTAGTGTCTTGATTTATATTTCTTTTTCCCCACCTTGGTCCAACTATGCTCTTTGTATGGCTTCTTATCCATTTGTTGGTTAGATAAATGTTCATCCCTGCCTTGTTATCCTTTTTTTCCACATTTCCTTCTTTTTTAAGACCATACTTTGATGAAATGGTATGGAGAAAAACATGCAAAACATGTTTTTGGCAATTTAAGAAAAATTTCCTATTGAACATATTGGCCCTTGTAGCTATAGTCAAATTTCTAAGGTGGGAAATACCTTATTAGATCAATCTACAACACACCTACACCTTTGGCCTCATTGAGCACGCTCATGTTGGTCTCCCACAAGTAGCCTACCAAATGGTTTCACTGTCTCATCCGACAAGTAAAAAAATTAGCTTAAAAAACAAATCCCGTACATTAAAAGCAACATACGTCACGACACTATCCATCTTCCTCTCCTATAATGTTTCTTCCTCAAATGGGAAACAACATTATACATTTGGAAGGGAAAATGAGAGAGGTTCATATGGATTTGTACATACCCCTACAAATATGTATGTGTTTTCATAGATTTGTATCATCGTTAATTAAATGTGTATCTGTTTATGCCTTACATAGAAAATAATAGAAAAGTAAGGAAACAACATTTTCCTGGCATAAAATGCAAGAAAATTCCTAGGAAATATTCCCCAAGATCCTCCACTTACTTTTGTATATAGCCAAGGTTCAAATTCATTTTACCTATTGTACAGTTAGATAAAATAACTTCTATATTTAGCCGACTTTGGATCAATATTACTTATTTTTGATAAAAAAATTCAAATGCTAGTACAATAAAGATATTACAACCCATAGTACAAGGAATAACCATGCCATAATTTGAACTTCCTTAACAACTTTATATTACCACAAGATTTATGTTGTATGTAGCTTCCAGTCACATTGATCACTTTCAGACATCTGGGGACGTAATAACCCCTTTTTATTTAAGATGTGTCTATCATTAGTGTGGTATAACATTTTAAATTCCATGGTAAAAAATTTAGAGGTGCCTTATGCAGTACTTTCTTAAATATGATACATATAAGAATTTCAATACTTAATTAAGATAAGATGATGGGAGAAATATTGAGAATCATATTTAACAAATAATAAAATAGAAAGTGTTAAACAATAAACAATCATCATGTCATTACCTGATTATATGTGGTCTGGTCATGTCATGCTAAATCCATATTTCTGAAGCAAAATTTCCAGCATGTAAAATACAACCTGAAAACCTGCAGAAAGATTGTTGTCTATAGGACTTCAATCTTGTATATGTATTATGGCTAAGAGATCAACAAGAAACAATATGCATGTTGGAATTATTACTGAAGGCTTCTGTTGTTCACATTCTTTTTAGGAAAAAATTAAGTCTTACTACTTCCAACATTTGAGCAGCCTGTAGACTTGTAATAGTGGCCTTTGAGGAGATAATAGTTCACTTTGTTTTTAAATTGAATTCCAGCATTGGGAGGTGTGCTACCTTATTTTACAACAAGTTGTTGGAAAATCTTGAAGACTGTTGACCTTAGATTTTGCAGCTTGGAAAAATGAATGGTTCTCAATTTATCATTTTAAAATATTTCAATCTCATTTATTTATGTTCGTAGAACATGCATATCAGTAGTTTTTGCCTTCTTATATTAAGTGTTTGCACATTTTTTGTAGGATTTGATACAAAATGGGCATGCACAACATATGGCAGACTATCATGGGCCTAGAGTTGCAAGATCCTAAAGAAATGACCATTTTTTTTTCTGGTAAATATCTTATTTGGTTTGGAATAAATCGAAGGAATGGCACCATTGAATGGGTTGCCAAAATCCCATCACACAGAGTTACCGATTTTGTAAAAGGGGAGGAAATGAATCCTGGTGCTCAATGTAATTTCAACCATATCCATAGCAAATCCCTAAGAAAGATGGATAGTGCATCCTTGTGTTATGAAGTGTAAGTATTTTAAAATTTAATTATTTGGATGTCAGTAATCATCATACATTAATCAATTGTCATATGCATTAAAATTTCAAAGTATTTTATGTAGATATGCTTGCTCATATGGCCCAAATGATAAAAGGGGAGAGCAACCAGCTAAACGAAGGGTCGATTCGTTTGTGAAGAAAAGGGGATGCCAATGGCATTTTATTATTAAAGTGATGGTTAGTAATATCGAGGTATCAATATTAACTTATAACATGTATGAGCATGAATACGTGCAAGTATGGCCTTGTCATGGAAGGCATGGCACTTATGGTTAGCCTAGATCCATGCATAATCCAAGGATTTCAAGAGACATGGTTTCTTATGTAGAAAGTTATTTTTTTTGGGATGTTCCAGTCGATTCAGCTTGAAAAATGCACATTCAGAAACATGTTGACATGGATGCGACAGATTGCGATAGGGATTTCTTCTTGTGTAGGAAAGATGTCGTAAACATCTAGAATCGGTTCGGCAAGGGAAAGCATTAGCTGCACCAAAAAGACAAGATGAGTGTGAATATTTGGTACCAAAAACATAAAGATGATATTTTTTTCTATCAAAATCTGAATGGTGGAGATGTGCCATTTATAATTGGAATTCAAACAAAGTGAATGCTAGAGATAATGGTTAAGCGATCTCATAATAGCTTAATAGAAATGGATTCAACATTTAGTACAAATAAATACGAGGTAAGTGCGATCTCAATGATTGATTTAGCATGATCATTTCAATTGTAGCCATTTAATGATATTGATGAATTAAATTTGACTGCAATATGTTCTATGAATATGGAAGTATCAATTGTACACACTTGTCACATTTGATGAGAAACAAAGTGGTGTTATAGTGGCATGTGTTGTGGCATATCAGAATACATCATAAGATATTGCATTATGGTTGGATCGACTCATGCATATGTGTTACCAATATCATCCAAAATGGAAAGTCAATGCCTTCATGGTTGACAACGCATTGGCTGAAATATAAGCTTTGAGGTAATTTCAATATTGTTATTTTGCAATGTAACTTGTTTTTATTCTATGAATTCCACATTTAAACAATTACATATGGCAAGAGGATCATACATTGCAAATTTATCTTATGTATTTGGAACATACAAAGGGCATGGTAAAAAAACATGAACCGATTGGCCACTTGTCCAGAAAGAGCGAGTGAAATGTTTAAACACTTGGGTCATATCATGAACTATTGTTCCAATGATGATGCCACTAATGCAATTGATGGATTTTTCAGCAAATATGCAGATGAGGAAAAGTTCTTGGACTATTTCCACAAGAATTGGGTTTCCTTTGATAAAATTTGTAAATGCACATACTCTTTCTTGCATTTTTTGATTTTGTATCTTATAAAGATGTGATATATGCACTAACTTAGTTTTTTCTTGTAGGGATGTGATTAAAAGGTGCCGAGATTTCCCCACGCAAATCAAGAAGAAATAATGCAATCGAGTTGTACAACTACTAATTGAAGAGAAAATTTCTTTATGATAGAAGGAAGAAGTGTTCCCATAGAATGGATTGGTTGTTGTACGTACTCCGACTAATAAATGTTGAACCATTTTATCGATTCAAAGAAATTTTGAAAAAATAAGGATATTTAAACAACTATAGGAAATAGAAGCAACTTGAATCATCAAATGAAAGAGATAAAATGATTCCATATAGTTATTGCTGCCCTCGTGAGAGCATATCTCGTGCTTATTGGGTGAGGAGTCAAACCACTCCTGACAAGCAGTACCTTGTCACTTGGTATCACCCAAATCTTATGGCGTGTAGTTTCCTATGGTCTATTCGTGGCAAAATTGCAAGCACACTATAAAGCTTGATTGGTTTTATATCTCCCCAAGGGATTCATATATGTTATTGAATAATGATGCAACACATTCTTCATTAAATGCTCCTCCTGAAATAAGTATAGATGAACCAAGCCATGATGCACTCCAATTACCTAGAGAGGAGTTGTTTGGTTACCTTGAGTTGATTCAAAACAATCCTCCTGTCACTTTGAGCAAAAACGAAAAAAATGATTGGTCTTGTTAAAAAAATGTTGGATGAGACCAACAATCTTTCTGTTTTGGATTATGACTTCACCCTTGGATTGGGTGCATATGAGTCCTTTTTGAAGAGGAAGAAGAGTTTTCTTATCCCTAAAAAGAAAAAGAAACGAAGAAAACAAAATAGCAGCTTGGATATCGATTTGAATGTTCTTCCATTATAATATGAACCATATTGGTTTTAGTACCTCAATAAGCGGGGGCATCCTCAATCCAACAATGCATCCTCTATTTCCCTAGGTGAGTTTCATACAATAAGACAATGCATGTGCTTAGAATAGTGTATCTAGATGGCCTCTTTTTTAAAAAAAACTTACGGTGTATGAATGTTTACAGAGGTACAACAATCCACTTCTATGGATCATTCAATCCAAGGACTTGGACAGATGGAACATCATTCTGGTTTCCATATCAATTCATGTACTCTTGATAGTACTCTTTGATACAATCCCTATTGATATTTCTCTAGCTTCTCTATCAATTTCATTTTATTTATTTATTGGATGTTGATTGGCCATTGTTGTTGTGTTGACTATCTATATGGAAGTTGATTGCATAACAAGGGGAGAAGCATATACTTCTACTATTCATGGGAAGGGAACATCATAAAAATGTTCCAACAGATGAAAAAGGTAACTTCTCAAAACAAAAGCATGATTAGCAACAACCGTTTATTTCTATGAACTTGAATTTATTCTAGAAATGTAGACTGATCATATCTTCATCTATGTTAGACGATATAATTGTTGGGTAAACAATGTCTTTGATTTGTCATTTCTTCTTTGTATGTTAATTTGAATTCTTCTTATTGCATATGGTGATCTCTCTCATTTGATTACAATACAAAAAATATCAGTGCTCACAAGCATATTAGGCTTGGTCTCGATGCAAAGTACTCGGCCTGGAAATAGTCATGTTTGATAGTCTTATTGTTGTAAAAGAGATGCTATGATAATAAAAGATTCTTGAGACTTGTAATGAGTTAGAGACATCTTTTGTGATGCCTTGTTTTGGCATTTCTAGGTTTTCTATTTACTTTTTTTGCTTGGTTGAATACAAGCTCAAATAGGTAGCTGATTTGGGCATTGAATTTTCAGCATGGGATAAGCTTATGTGTTGTATTGTAATCATCTTTCATGTGAAATTTAAGAGTCATGTTTGTTGTCTCAAATCCAGAGTTTGGATCTCATTTAATGGCTCCCTCTTGTTGATGTGTACTCGCTAATGTATCATGCTTTGTGTATTTTGAGATGTAATGTGTATTGTTGGGTAAGGTGTTGAATGCTAGTGTAATTTCCAAATTTGCTTTCTGAGTTATATATCGCCCCATTATGGTTGTTCAAATGATTCTTCATTTATCTTGAATTTCCATTAATCGAACATTAATAAAATTATCTTATCTACATGCTTATATGAAGCCTGAAAGGTTTTGTGAAATTTAAAATGTGAAGAAATTTGAATGGGTAGGATTTCAGAAAGAGTGTGGTTTCCTATAGAAAACAAGCACACTTGAACTGGGGAAACAATATAACTATTGTTGTAGGGTCCTTTGGGAAGTTTTGAACATGTTTTGAATGTCTTTTCAACATTTAAATCTCAAAGCCACCCAAATATTTTCTTCATTGAAACACAAGCATTGCTATGTATCAATTCCAATGGTTGCACTTTCTCAGCAAGCTATACCTCTTTTAAATCTTTCACAATGCAATTACCCTTCTGAACATGCTTTGCATAAATTCATTGCTTCTTGAACCCTGAGAAATCCATGCACCATTCCAGGTTGAGTTAAGCCACATGTTGATTTTTTTTTTTATTTGAAAAAGATGTTTATCATCTTTGAATTTCACCTCAAAATATTGTTCGGCATGAATTTTTGTTTCTCTAAACTAGGTTTCTGCAATACATTTCTGATTTTTTACACTTCATCTACGCATTATAATGCCAAGCCTTTGTACCTATATTGTTTTCCATATCTAAAGTGCCACATATTTGTTCTTGTCTTCATTGATAGAAATAATAAACTCTTGTCATATGCTCGGAAGCTCTAGTGTCTATAAACCAAATGTCCTTGAAATCTTGACATCACCATGTGAGGCTACAAACAAAAAATCTTCATCCTTTTATCTGTACTGCATGGCATTTAGAAACCCCCAAAATGAAATATGCAGTGCATCTAGAAAACAATTGAATATAAGAAAAAAAGGACAAATATGAACATAAGGACATGCACAATACTCACTTGGACATAGTTATTATAGTCCTCAATATGTAGTCTCTTAGCCAACTTGTCATCTTGCTCTCTAGTTAAAATTTTACTATCTGTGATTAAAAAATTTACCAAGGCTTAATAGTTGAGAATTAGGCGCTCAAAGAAAAAAATTCAAAAGGATTTTGATTCCTAATATAGGAAAAATCATAAACATAAGGTCTGTGCATTTTCGGTGCTAACAAATCTATTAATGGGAATATGCCCATCTAAACCATAGGCTCTTTAGAACTGGAAAAAAAAAAAGAAGGAATCAGCATATGACTGATTACATATTACAACCAACTGATAAGCACTTCATCCTTCTTTTCCTCCATATTCCTCTCCTTCTTGCTACTAGGGGGAGATGCAAAATTGCATCCTCTCCAACTATCATTGCCAGGTTAGGTAGGTGGTAATATCAACAACAAACTATGTGACCTTTCTTGTAGTAACTGAAAATAAACTCATATTTGGATCAACCCATTTTTGGATGCATCAACCCCTATTTGGATGCATTCTCTCCTACAATTGTTTTACTACTAGGGCATCATCATCCAAATCCATTGAATAAAAAAGGAATCAACATATGACTGATTACATATTACAACCAACTGATAAGCACTTCATCCTTCTTTTCATCAATATTCCTCTCCTTCTTGCTACTAGGGGGAGATGCAAAATTGCATCCTCTCCAACTATCATTGCCAGGTTAGGTAGGTGGTAATATCAACAACAAACTATGTGACCTTTGTTGTAGTAATTGAAAATAAACTCATATTTGGATCAACCCATATTTGGATGCATCAACCCCTATTTGGATGCATTCTCTCCTACAGTTGTTTTACTACTAGGGCATCATCATCCAAATCCATTGAATCAACAAACCACAACACCACATATTCACTAAAGTGACATCCCTAAATCACAAGTGGACACCCCTCCAAAATGGGGGGTGGGGGTAACACCCTATATACATTGTGCCAGAGGGCTAGTGGGCATCAAGTCAATGTGGATATGCAATGTGGAAATTGTACATTAATAGGGAGATGCCATATTGCATATCCCTCTATGATTCACCTTTTCATTTTCATTATTACTCCCATTTGACAAGAAGTAAGTCAAGATTACTTTGGAAGGGAATCTGTGATGATTGTGTTGCCAGCTGAACAATTTTGGGGTGACTATACTATTAGTGATCCTCAACAGAACTGCATTCACCCTTTTTCCAAATAATTTTGGTATAGAAAAATTGGATTAGTATAGTCACGACATGATAGCTCGAATGCTGGGTTATGATTTTGTTAACTACCCCACCCAGGTTCAAATCCTTCTAGTGACATGTTGATCACCGATGGTCACACTGGCCCAAAGTGGCTTGGATGAAAGAGTAGGCACTCCCCTATTGGGACATCTCAACTCTAGACTTAGTCACAATATTATGATATATGCGACTTGCAAGATGTTGTATATATCCTAGGGGGTATAGTGGTACCCAGTTAGTGTGGTCCTAGGCCTATTCCAGGTCACTTTTTCCAGTTGATGATTCCCCCTAGTCCAAGGAAAAAATAAAACATTGGATTGGTATAAACATGTGCTGATATGGCATTTAAATTGTCCCCATGTTCTGCCAGGCTGATGGATAGTGGGATGCTGAAGTGGAACCCTAAATCATTGACGTGGAACTATGTGTTTGACATGGGAATTATATTATTTACCAATTGTCCCCTTGTCCTAATTAATATGCTTTGTGTGCTTTGTGTGTTTTGTGTGCAAGATTAGTGTATGTACATGCTATAGGGTATCAAAGCTTATGGAGACTCTATGTGGGCATTAAAAATTTAGATCGAGTTTGAGTGCATATATGCATTAGGTACAGGTTGTATAGTCTATGTTGGATGCTAGCTTACCCCTTTAATCTTATAATAGCAGTCATGGCTATGACAATAATTATCTTTTAAAAATTGTATGCATGTTGTTATAGACCTGTCATTGGATCCTTATTGTGTATTTTCATCTTGTGGGATAGAAAACCTTAGTGGAATTTAGGCACTCTTTCTGTCTTGAGAGTTTCACATCCAAACAATTCCTAAATACACCAAGTTGATCATCATTCATCAAGAAGTTGTAGACTGTGATGCTTTTTCACTAAGAATTCCATGTATGCCAGTTAATGTCATGAGTTTTTGGTGTAGATTCTGGACAAGAATATTAAACAACAGCCATGTTTGTTGTGCTTGTAAACCAAACAAACCCTATCCTCCATGCTCATAACACTCAAAATATCTTGCATACTTTACTAGTTGTTTTAAATTGAATATATACCATGCGGATTTTGAATTGTTGACTCATCTTATCTGATCAATAGTCCATCATAGGGATATTTGTTATCCTGTTAATATGCCATCTTTGCATATTTTTCCAAGGTAGGTCCATTCATCATGTCATTGCATGGCTTCTCAATGAATTTGCTTGTCTTTTAATTCTAAAGTTTTAGGCTTTCTTAAATCCATTTTACTAATCCCCTTTTATCATTTGCACACGTTCACAATCCTTGCAGTTCAGGTCTGCATTTTTTTATGGTTGTGTATCACTATGGAAGTAGTATGAGGTGAGGCTCCTTAGCACTATGGATATATGCTTGACTTTTTTTTTGGTTTATTTTATGCCAAACATTCTTTATGTGTCATGAACATGTCCTTTCATGTTATTTTAGGCCAACATGTATGTGCCCTTAATTGCGTTGATTCACCAAAAGGTTCATCACAAGGATTGTATGAGGTGTTGGATAGGGTCCACCATGCAAATGTTTTGTATGTTGAACAGTCTTTCAACCTCCCTAAACTTAATTTCATCCTTTATAAGAGCACATAAGGCTTAAGAGTAACCCTTGAATTGATCTAAAGGGTAACAACTTAACTTACTTCTAGTCCTCTTCTAGTAAATGTTGATTATTTAAAAGAATTAAGATTGAGGTCACTTCGTCATCTTCTGTAATATAGTGGAAATGGACATGAAGTACATTTGAGTTTAGAAATATATATTATTAACATAGTTTGAAATTAAGTTGATTCCCTTACAGTCGGGCCTTTCTTCTCATCTTCTAAGTGAAGTCCTGAGTGTTTTAACCGCTGCGATCGAAATTTCTAAATGGCCAATGCAGACTTCCCAGCCATAGTGAGAGTATGTAGGTTCCTAATAAGAATGAAATTATGTTGTATCCCTGAGATTTGACAACAACACATGGATCCTCTACTATCCATCCATTCAACCTTTGTCATGTACCACATTGTAGAGTTCCAAGCTATAAAGTAGTTTTAAATTCTCAGTAAAATTAAAGTCATTTCCTGGCACAAGAAAAAAATTCATGTTTTTCATAAATATGCTTAATTCCATGCCAGCACACCATAAGAAATTTCTATGTTTTTATGGGTGAAAACTTCTATTTATTGCTAGCAGAGGCCTACATGTTATTTGTTGCAAACTTTAATTACTTGAACATTCAATTTTCTTATGCTTGAAACTAGAGACAAAGACCTAATACTTGTTTACATCGAGGTGGTGATCACGTGGTTTCAATGCTTGAAACTAGATCTGAGAGCCCTATAAGGGACACACAATCTAGTGACATAAGTCATAACTATTGAAAGTATTTCCTATACATTTAGTTATACTTGTATTGCTTATCTAATTTCAGAGTGCCCTTTTTATGTGTTTGTATTATTTAAAAGTCGGTAGCACTGGTTGGAACACAGTCATGGAAAGAGGATTTTAATGAAAATAGGAAAAGGCTTGTTGACACTAAAGTAGAGTCCAAGCTATCTTCTTTACAATATCCAAGTTGCCATGATCCATGTTCTTTGTACAATAGATATCCATAATAATTCATTTTTCTTGGGTGATGTCTATACTAAGTACAATATACATGACTATTGTCACTGATCCAGGTTTTACTTTTCTATCAAAAATAAATATATGGATTGTTGGGGTCATGCAAAATTATGGGAATACATACTACAAACATAGCCCTTGGCTCCCAAATCTAGTGAAAAATCCTAAGGGCCTTGTGGTGGGTCTTTTCAACAAGATGGAATATGAATATTAGGGTGATCGGATACTAACTAGATCATTGCAAATTGTATATGATAGGGTTAATTGGGCCATCCTGAGGGATAGAAAACTATAATATACAACAATGCTACTAATTCATTTGAATAGTATAACAATATGTTTTACATATAAATAAATGTTATTTTCACTAGGAAAATACCTTTTTAAATGACAATAATGGAGACTTTGTAATTTTTACATATGAATCATGGAATATCGTGACTGAAGAATTATTTATTTATATTTATTTACCATGTGTGTATACAATATTTTGTTCTTGGAATAATGATGAAGACAATCTTCAACTGAAGTGGAAAAATATGGTCCATTTGAAAATACTAGAGATTGAACCTGAACAAGAAGAACAATCCCATTCAATTTTGCAACCATCCTCTCCTTCTCAATCTGATCAAGAGAAAACGGTTCAGAAAAAATCATCCCCATGTAATCTTCCCAAATCCACTGCCATATCTCCTCCACAACCCTTTGGCATTTTTGTTTAGTAAAACCTGAATCATTAGAAAAGGAAGTAGTGCACTACTAAACTTCCAATACCTCTTCAACAACATCAAACAAAAATCCATCTTGAAGTGCAACAAAAGAAAAAAGTAGAAAATTTCTTCCATTTGCATGTAGGCCTTCCCACCTAGACAATGCCATTACCTGCACACAGTGTCTCAGAAACTCCTCCCAAGGACCCTTGTCCAATTGAACACACCCCAAACAATATTGCCCAAGATTTTACTTCGAAATCCGTTCAGAACTAAAGACCAGAAACACAACATCTAGCTGATAAACCACCACCAAGAACTGCAATTGCAAGAATGTTAGTAGTCCCTAATATGGTAAGAAAAATATGCTTTGTTAAATTCCCATTCAAGAAAATGTTTTGCAGTTTTTGTGTGTATGACTAGAATTGTCATACAAGTATTTTTGCTTTGATCAATTTACATGTAGGAAGGGATTGAAGTCCATGGTGCTGTTGATGGAGTTTTTGAATTTGGATATCACACTACTTCCCAAGTTAATGGACAATTGTTTCGAGGTGTTTTATTGAGTCCTGTAAGCATTTGGTCCTCATCTTCTTCTTTATATTACTTTGTATGCCTATCCCTCGTTTTTTTGGATTTATTTACTTGATTGTTTAGTTTCTCTATGGATGTTTTGGGTTCAAAAGTTTACACATCTTACATATCCAAAAATTCACTACTACGCAGCTTTGTATTTCAATTTGGAACGATTGCCTTATTGTATTTTCCTTAATCTAAAGTTGGAGAAGTTTATGAAGTGCACAGAACTTCAATTTTGTTTGTTTTAGTATGCCTTATTATATTTGTATTTAACTAAATTGGAGAATTTTCTAAAGTGTACATACTCTCAAATAAGGACCTGGAATCATTGCAAGAGAGGCAAGTATCCCTCCAAATTATCTATCCAACAACAATGGAAGTACTAGGATGGTTTTGGGGAATCCTCCTTTAGTGAATAATCTACAATCATTGCAGAATAATGCCAGTTATATGCCAATGGGACCTTTTTTGGGCCTCCTATGGTATCCACTATGCACATTGGTATATTAGTTCAACCAACTTCCATCACCAGAACTGTCTATGTTGCTTATGCAGCAAAAATCAGGGAGGAAAACCACATCAGTGCAACAATGACTCCAAATATAGTGATAAATACTACTTGAGGTGCATCCATATATTTACAGAGACCAACACATGATATTCATTTTGGTGCAAGACCATATTATGTTGCTTCTATCTGTAATAATTTAGGGAGTGAAAGGATGAATAGCGATGATAATCAACATGCTCATGAACCTCCTCACTAAAGGATTGGTAGTGTAATGCATAAAGTCGCATAAATCACCTCCCCAAATGGTCATGTTCCATAAATAATTCATTATGATTTCCCTTTTCCACACTAGTATGCAAAAATTAATGACCATTCCAAATCTCTCATAAGAGACCCCACTCCCTTGTCTAGTTGCATTCATGGTGATAATCTTTGATAGCCTATGATAGATTGACAATGATTCCAAACACTCCATGACAATGCTAAAGGAACATAATGATTATTCTTAGTGCTTTGCACCCACCTTACCAATGGCAAGAATAGAATAATATGATTTATGCCAAAACAACACAAGTTCCTACCTCACCTCTAGCTAGATTTTCCTATATTTACCCATACCTCCCACCAATATACATAAAAAACCATAGGCCATGCATTATCCATGGATTATACCATGCCTTGAGAACCAATCCTACTAAATATACCCTACCCTCTATTGGCACGTATATCACTCAACATATTGATTAAGAAAACAAACTACTCAAAAACATATACAAATAAAATTTTAATAGAAATACATGAATGGGATACCATTTACTATAATCAAAAGATCATAATATCGGGTACACAAAGATCGCAAACTATTTATCATTGATTATTCCAACTTATACAACCAAAATGTCACATTTTCAAGTGAATCTATTAAATGTATGGGTTTCAATGAAACCTACATGCCATGAGAAACATAGTAAATGTACGAGTGTCAATGTTGACATGATAAAACATAGTAAATGTATGGGTTTCAATGAAACATCCATGACATTAGAAGCACCACAAGGATCATAAAAAGAACATTTACAGATTGGGGATCTATATTTATTTCCACCAATAAGTTTTGTTGTAGGCGACATTGATAATAAGTCATCTTCGACACCTGCACCTAGTTCTGAAACTGCTCCAAACACAAGATCAGTGGACATCTTCTCAATCTCTGCATGGTAATTTATGTTAAAGGAATGAAATTGAGTAGCGGTGATTCTTGTTTCTTTGTGAAGAGGATTGAGATTGTCTTTTTGATCTTGATAGATGCCTTTCATCTGGTTACATATCAATTTTGAATTGGCGTAAACTCCGATATAATTGGCACCGTATGTTTTCCCTCTTTTAAGCCTTCAACAAGGGAAATATAATATGCCTCATTATTTTTGGTTCTACCGTAAACATCTATCTTTCTTTGGAGAACACGATTCAATGCATTGTTGTAAAGAAGATATCTAATCGTTGTTTGACCAAGGTTCAGACAACAAGACACTTCTATGCATAGTGTCCACTTATGCAACATTTTATATTTCTTGATTGTTTATGCTTCCAAAGACCCGGTAAAATAAAAAAATAAAAAATTTTGATAAGAAAAACTAACATTAAAAAAATCAAATGAGGGCACTAAAGCATTCATTTCATCATCTCATGAAGACATGTTTGGTAATCCATTGTCTTTCAAAAAATTATGGATTTGGTGATGCATTTTTTGAAGATTTTGAGAGCGCTGATATTTAATAAAACTACATGAAAGATGATGAATTTTTAGATGTGCTTATCTCTTCACGAGGGGGAAAAGAGGGTAGCCAAACATATTGGAGGTATGTGCATAAAATATTTGAGACTAATTTGCAACCATCATTTTCATGAGATGGACAACTTCATTGCATCATATTCATGGTGTTTTCTAGCTATTGATTTCTTCATCTCCTACTCAATTCATTTATGAAAAAACAATGAAAGAGTGTTATTAAGGATGAAATACATTATGGATAGCAACATGTTCAATATTTGATATATTGCAGGTATTTTCAACCTCGTAAGAGAGAGAAATAAGTCATTCTTAGGTCATGTGCTGATAAGCTCTTTCATATATGATTTTCCTTCTCGATCTTCATGCATATTTATGGTTGAGGGGAGAAAATAAGGGCAACGATTTTCTTGTAAATTTTAAACATAAGACTACTGAGGGGTGCATATTGTTTACTAAACCCCACACAGGCGGTTCCAACCAGTGATGCACATGCCTACATGTCAAAGTTAAATATCATATGTCGATAAATATAACTATCTAGTTAGTTGATTATTGAGTGCCTTATTACTTCCTATATAGGTTTTTTCAGATTGCTTTTGGCGGTGATTAATTGTAGTAGGGTCATGCGATTTTTTCTTTAAATATAGGAGCTTTAGCTCTCATACTGATAACTACTTCTAGAGGAATTTTGCCATAACTACTGATAACTACTTTAATTTATGTTTCTTTGATTTATATAACTATTATCATTTATTTTTATTTTTACACAAATTTTCACAAGGATTCTTAACTTTGAGAATTTTAATAATAATAATCTAATTTTAACGTCATCAAGTCAAACACCAATTTGGTGTATGAGACCCTTTGTTTGTGGGATAAGGTACCTATTATTATTTATTTTTACACAATTTTTCACAAGAACTCTTAATTTTGAGAATTTTAGTAATAATAATCTAGTGGTGTATGAGACTCCTTGTTTGTGGGGCAAGGAACCCCCTATGCGTAGTGAATCTATGACCTCTTATGAGAAAATGATGTTCTAAATTACAAGTATCACTAGCGTCATTCTTCAAATGAAAGGATATTGTACAAATGATGGCACGGGCATAGGTATCCAGGATAAAAGAAGCAAAAGTATCCTGGTATATTGTGGTGATTTGTTAAATATGTTCAACTTTTATCGTGAGTATTATTATTAGGGACATGTTTAAAATATGTTTACAAAGGACGATATGGGCATGGAGCAAAAGGATATATTGGAGTTTGTTAGAAATGTCGAATTTTTTTTAATATGAGTATTATTATTAATGTCATGTTTAAAATATCTTGTACAAAGGATGATATGGGAATGAGCATACAAATTAAAAGAGGAAGGAACAAAAGAATCATGTGTCTAATTTTTTTTTACTATGGAGAATACAATAAAAACATATTTTTTTGGAAAATATATTTTGTTACCCCCCCAAAAAGGAAAAAGGAACGTCAAGCAAGAAATCATGTGTGTCCATGATTTTTCCACTTTTGACAAGGTTGTAATATCCCCAATCTAAAATATGGAGATATTAGCTCATCCCTAAGTCAAGAAATCGAAATTTCTCAAAACTAGGTGTTTTGCTTCAAATCAGGCACATGAAAACTGGTTGTCTTCAACTGGATCCAAACACCACTACACCTTTTCGATTTTTCCCAAACCAGACGTTGAGTATTTTTACACACTAAGAGCATCCTATACTATCCTTATGATATAACTACGAGACTCGAGGGAAGGTAGACTCAAGATTCTACTTCCACATTATGCACATTTCAAAATTCATCACTCCTGGGAAAACCATTTGGATAGACCCAAATGACCGGAGGAAATTTCCATGGGAATTATGTGGAACTCTTCTACTTTTGGTGCAATACTGGAAGCATCTCAACTATAACAATCCCAACCTACTATGGAAGACACTAGGTTCAAATATTAGGAGTTAAACTGCAAAATTTGGAGACTAGGAGAAAGCTCAAACTTTTGGTCAGGTGAGATATGCAATTTCCATTTATACTGGCATTGGGAGGTCACCATTTTCTGATCTATTTGTTGGATCAGATCCTAATACACCTGCACTAACTCAAATTACCCACAGACTGATTTTTGGAAACATCTAAGACTAATTCATAACATAGAAATAAGATTGTATATTGCATATTTGTACACGGAGATTTAACAATAACAATTGGAGATCAAATTGTTGGAAAATATCACTGAGGTTTTATTATTAAAGGAAGGACATATGTTGAACATTAATGGCTGATCAAGCAGTTGTTAATCACAAGAAAATATGGTATAATAATTTCTACCAGACTCAAAATATTTACATAGAAGAGATGACAGACAAATTGCTCTAAGGGATGATTTCTTCTTCACAATACTTGGACTCCCAAGCTGTAAATCGATCCAAAATTGAGATCAGCCACCCAAAGTGTGCCCTCCACTTGATATTGAGAAAGTATGAACAAGAGGACAACCAACATATTCTACCATGAACCACAAGTACACCCTCCTTATCCCAACACACACCAAACTTTACTAGCACTGCAAACACACCACAAAGATCCTGCTTCTACTAGAATTCGATTTCAACACATTGAAAACATTTGATCAGA
Source organism: Larix kaempferi (assembly GCA_027924585.1). Classification (NCBI taxonomy): domain Eukaryota; kingdom Viridiplantae; phylum Streptophyta; class Pinopsida; order Pinales; family Pinaceae; genus Larix; species Larix kaempferi. Next base: position 7,803,597 of record BSBM01000259.1, on the reverse strand, counting down.
CCTGCAAAAGACTTTGAAGGTTGCATTGAATCTCCATGAAAATAACTGTGTTCTTTTCCTTAATCTCTGGCTGAAGGATCTCGCAATCTCTCAACTAGATCATTGGTTGCAAAGGGGCACATATCCCAATGGTAGCAAGGGGCACATCACCCATGCTATGAAAAGCGCAAAGCTCTTCAAGTCAATCAAAAAATGGAAAAAAGATATGAAATGGAGTGCTCATGCTTCTTATTAAATTCTAATGGCTTTTTCCTTCCTTCTAGAGCTTGCTTTCATGGAATTTGAGTCATTGTTGTTGGGAGGAAACTTTGGTGAGTTGTTGGCACAAGTGGACCCATTCTCTCCCATAAAGTGCGCCCTACTCGGATAATTTTGCATTATGTATATTTTAATGAGATTCCTTAATGATTTCTTACTGTTATTATTCCTTCTTGAGCCTTATTAGCAAAATTCTGGAAACATTATGCCTTCTTGATTTTCTGCTACTTTTCCTGCTTTTGGTTGCTTTTCCTGCTTTTAGTTGTTTTTTCTAGATTGATTGAGGAAGACAACTCATATGGTCTTATCCATATTCATATGCGCTTTCTTGATCCACCTAGACCATTTCCATCTCATTAAACAAATATTTGGTAGTTAAATATTCGAATTTGTGGGCCTACATCATCATTTCATGATTAAATTTCATTTGTACATAGAGACTATAGAAGAAAAAAAAATTATTTCCTTCAATGGTTAATAATATAATTTTGGGGACATTACAAAATCCCCCTTGGTCCTTAAATATAGGCTAGGGAGCAAGGATCATGGCATATTCGGGTTTATATCTCACTCATAATTAGTTTTCTCAACTAATGTGGGTCGGTAGGCTTTTAAATATGAGGGTTTTTATGTTGTAGAAACACTTACAAGATGCATGATGGTTAGGAGTATCTAGTTTTTTTAATGGGTTTGTAGGGAAGCCTATGGAAAGGGTATTCAGGGGTATTGTCAAATAAGGAAAAAATGACACAAAGGAGGAGATAAATTTGACCCACCTTGAATATGTTCCAAACATGACAAATGTTAAGGATAAATCAATCCCTACACACTTCGTATACTCACACCCACACCCAAACTTCACCAACTTTAATACCAATGCAAATTCATTGGCATGCACACAATTGTCTTCTTTAAACACATGCATCTAGCTCATAAGATAAGGATTTGAATCGAGCCACGAAAAAAGTCGATTCACAAGCAAGCACATAAGAAACAGTGTGTGCAAATGAAAGAAGCACATGGGAATATAAGAATTCATTCAAGAAAACAAGTGCAAGAGAACCAACGTATAGCAAATTTAAGTGCATCAGAAAGTGGTTTAAGCACAAAGGAAGATCAATGCACCAAGGAGTTGGGCACATGCAAAATAAAATGTAATACCCCAATTTTGTCCCTTGTGAAATATTGGCTTTTAATGTAAATATGGTATGCATGAGGTGTATGTTTCCTAGCATGGAGCTCAAGGCCAAGGCCTCGCTAGTGTATGCTCGGATTTATTTAGAAAGGAAAGTATTTTATATTTTGCTACCCGTGTTCTATTAAGCCATGGAATATTGTAATTGATGTAAATATTAAAATATTGCAATAAAATACCAAAATTGGCTATGGAAGCAACTAATGAGAAGGGACCTTATGTATCCAATAGGGAGTGGTGAGGGGGTTGTGGGATTGAACCATATGCTGCCAAATGTCATATTGAGAACCCATTTGAATTTCCTTGCTGACATTTATTTCAGTTGTAAGGAAGTTGTTGAGAAATCAGTCCATGGCATCAATGGAGCATGGGCAGCCCATAAATTCATATGGCAGGTATGGGCTCTGTTTTTCTTATACCACAAGTCACCCTACCTCATGCGAGTTGCTTTTTCCTCATTCCCATTGCATTGTTGAACATCCCAGCATCAATTTTCATCCATTACACATGCCTAGTAGTGAGAAGAACCAGAAATCGCAACTTTGCAAGAACCCACATTTTGAAGTGCCATAAACGCCTAGAATTGAGTATTGACAGTGAAATCCAATGAGGGATCCATATATATGAACCTTGGGGCAAAATTGAGAGTATTAGATACCCCGAAATCCATTGGAAAACCAGTTTTTATAGCCCAGAAATCCAGTGACGGGATTGAGTTATTTGGTGACAGAATTGTAAGAAATCCAAGTGTGAATTCTAGAACAGAGGTTGGGAGTGCTTGATAAACCCAGTGAAGGTTGGAATATTAAGGATTTAGCAACTTGGACCTTTCTATGCCCATCCTGAAGAGCACTGGAGGGAAGGGATGCCTGAGGGACTGTGCAGCAGAGAAGGGAACCTTCCTTGTATTGGGTGTGGTAAGTACTGTGGGTGCCTTGAATGTTTGAATTATCTCAAGATGCTTGTAGCTCTATGGTTGAGCTCACTGGATTGGCATTTCCCTCCTTTGTCTTTTGTATGCTTGATAAACCCAACTGTGTGTTGGCTTAGCATAGTTGTTGAGTGAAACAATGGCTATGAGTGAGCCCATTTAATTCCTCCTTAGTGGATACACAACCCAACTCGGGGGTTCTCTCTCAGCTGAAAGAATATAGGCTGGACAGAGATCTATGGTTGGGAGGAACGTTGCTCTCACATAGCCAGTTGTTTGGATAGCTTCATCTCAAAGATAAGTGTTCTCTGTGTTTAAATTATATGCATGATGTGTTTTGCAATGTGTTAATTCTAAATGATAATTATTCATGTTAATGGAATTGATATGAAGTCTGTGCATAACATGAGAAGGGGATTGATTCTCTGCATAATGAATCATCATCTACTTGTGATAGATATGTTGATGCATTACAATTGTGTGTGTGCAAATATGATTTAATTCCGCTGTGTTTATATTGAGTATGAATTTGCACACAGAAGTTTTTATTTATCCATGAATTTCTTAGTAATGCATGGGGCTGAGATTGTCAAATAAGCCTGGTATGTTTGGTCATGTTTCCTCCTTTGCATTGGATTGATGGAAGGGGACGTAATAGAGTGGGACCTTCCTTGTGTTGGGTATGGTAGGTACTGTGGGTTCCTTGACTGTTTGAATTATCTTGAGATTCCTGTAGCTTTGTGGTTGAGCTCACTGGCTTAGCATTGCCCTCCTTTGTCTTTTGTATGCTTGATAAACCCAACTGTGTGTTGGCTTAGCATAGTTGTTGAGTGAAACCATGGTTGTGAGTGAGCCCATTTAATTCCTCCTTAGTGGATACACAACCCAGCTCGAGGGTGATCTTTAAGCTGAAAGAATATAGGCTGGACAGAGATCTATGGTTGGGAGGAACGTTGCTCTCACATAGCCAGTTGTTTGGACAGCTTCATCTCAAAGATAAGTGTTCTCTGTGTTTAAATTATATGCATTTTGTGTTCTGTAATGTGTTAATTCTAAATGATAATTATTCATGTTAATGGAATTGATATGAAGTCTATGCATAGCATGAGAAGGGGATTGATTCTCTGCATAATGAATCATCATCTACTTGTGATAGATATGTTGATGAATTACAATTGTGTGTGCAAATATGATTTAATTCCTCTCTGTTTATATTGAGTATGAATTTGCACACAGAAGTTTTTATTTATCCATGAATTTCTTAGTAATGTATGGGGCTCAGATTGTCAAATAAGCTCGATATGTTTGGTCATGTTTCCTCCCTTGCATTGGATTGATGGAAGGGGAAGTGACTTCAAAGGTGTAAGTAGTATAATTGTGCTAGGGAAGGTTCATGGCAAGAAGGTGCACATGGAAGATGAAATAACAAATTAAAGTAGTTATCAGTCATACTGATAACTACTTCCAGAAGAAAGAATTTGGCATTGAACAAGAGAATAAAAAATGGGCTCTTCCTTGTTATTACAAAGTCTTCCCTCTGTATACATTCAGGAAACATAGATATTTCTAATTGTGAAGGGTCTACTATTAGGATTCATGGAATTCAAAAACATCAATTCAACTACTCCAAATTTAATCATCAAGGAATACAACAAGATAGGAATGCTTATTTTCTATGCACCGACCTTCCTAGTCTATTCTTTCTACTTGTTTTGTAAGTTAGAGTGGCCCCATGTGAGCATTTTTCTTCAGAATTTGGGTCTTAGCACTTTGCAATCACGTGGAAACTATAGAAAGAGGATAGCAGTCAACTTCTGATCTTGACAACGATAATAACCCTTCATTTATTGAAGAGAGTAGTTGAGGTACTCTTCATCTAGTTAATCCTTCTATCTTTCCTTTCCATTATTTCTAACTGACATAAGCATATTTTTCTCGAATCTCTATTATATTCTTCTATGCATGCTTTTATGCAGGTGTTGTTTATTCATTGAATCTCTAGAAGGATAAACATCGACATTGCCATTTTTATCTTATTTGTTTACAGTTTTGACATTGTCATTTTTATTTTATTTGTTTACAGTTTTCAGGCCACCTTTGGCATGCTAATCTATTTTATTCGTTGAATACTGAATTCAGCGAAGCACTTCGGTTGAAGAGTTTGTGGAGGGAATTATTTGGTAACTCACTTTGGTCCAAGGTCATTCATCAGAAATATGTAAAATCAAAGATTTCTGATTGGTTGAGGACGCCGAGAAAGAAGGTGAGAGGGGTCTCCCCTATTTGGAATGGTTTCTTAAAAGTTTATTGTTGGCTTGCAGTTGAATACTATTGTAAAAGATAGTTTTCATAGCTAGTGGATTGATGTTGAAGATCTTCATCTGCCCCATAATGTTTCCTGTGAATGGGAAACCTATCTACAATCTTTAAATGTTGCAGGAGTCCAATTGTGCTCCGAGGATGATGTGGTGGTTTGGGATGGAAATGAGGCAACGAGAAGGGTAACTACTAGTACTACTTACAGCTGTATTATCAAGCGGATATGCATCTTCCCCAATCATTGGTGGTATAAGGTAATCTGGCATTGGCATATCCCACTTAAACTTAAATGTTTTATATGGTTGTGCTTCAGGATAGGCTAAAAACGTGGGATAATATTTCATTAATGGGGTGGATAGGGCCAAGTCAGTGCATACTTTGTAAGAGTGGCTTGGAATCTACATCACATCTTTTCTTGGATTTTTTCTTCACGAAGAGTCCGTGGGAGAAATTTTATCAGATATTGGTCATTACTGTGAAGTGGGGTGGTAGCAATGTGGAAACCTGTCTAAATTTGTGGATTAAAATTTGTAAAACACACTCCACTCTTCCGGTTTTTATATGTTGGTTTATTTGGTGGGCGAGGAATAAGGCTACCTTTGAGGACCTCTATCCAAATCTGGATAATACATTCAATTATGCATTGTGTCACTACTTAACATTTCTGAATGATAAGGCAGAACCTATTCGACGTAATATTGGGAATTTTCACCTTATTATAAATGATCCTGCTTTATTATTTGATGGGGCAGTGAATATGGGGAATTGTGGTGCAGGTGGGGTTATCTTCCTCAATTCGGATCACTATTATACTCTTTGTCTGAGATGCAGAAAAGGAACAAACATGAAGGCAGAGTTATTGGCACTATGGTGTATTACATGTGTGGCTAATCTCTTTGGACTCACGAAGGTAAAAATGTTTGGTGACTCGAGAGTCACTATTAAATGGGCGAAGGGTGAATATGATCTGAAGGTGCTGAATTTGGTCAATTGGTGCAGCAGAATAAAGTTTGAATTTAGATCTTTCAGCTCATTGACCTTGGAACATATATACAGAGAATTTAATTCTCAGGCAGATCAACTGTCTAAGTTGGCATTGGAGGGAGAGGATGGCTACTTATTGTGGGATTAATTTTGCGAAAACCTGCTGATAGACTCTGGCACTATGTACTTTCTGGACTAGTTACTCTAGGATTTCTTTTTTGGCTCATGGATGTTGTAAATGGTCTGTTTTTGTTTTTGGGGGGATTATCTGTAATCTTTGATCATGGAAATTTTGGGAAGACAGCATTTGAATGTTGACATCATGTACTATTTGATTCAGTATTGAACAACAATAGTATGTTTTTTTCCCAGGAAAAAAAAGCAAGTCATCGATTGGAAAAATATTAATGTGTTAGCGATTGAAATCTCATGGAATTGAGGAGGTAGTTCCAATTCAAATGGCGAATAGAGGGAGTGGGCTAAAGTCTAGATGATTTGCACTATTTATTCGGTGAAATTTATGGTCAAAATCCGACGAGAATTGTTGAAATAGAAGTTTCCAGTTGTTAAAATTGCATAATTGGGGTGCCCCAAGGGTAGTCAAGGGCGCTGAATCCATTTCTGCAACAAAAATTGAAATTTCAACAACGGAAATTGCAATTTCAGCAACAAATCGTGTTGTCGGATTCTGCCCAAACTTGCTGGAAAAGGTGCAAATCGTCTAGATTTTAGACCACTCTGATACAGAGGGAGAGGATCATAACACTGATATGAACATTTCAAACAAAGAAGATGTTGAAATCCCAAGCAAGTTCATCGACCACACCTTATCACTCAAATTCTTGCACGACCCCTTGAAGATCTCAAAGACTTCCAAATTCAACTACGATCGAGGTTAACTAGAACAACTCTAGGACACCAGTGATCAATACAACCAGTGCCCATACATAATGGATGGAAAATTCGACATCAAGGAGATTAAACCCAACTGGAATCTGTGCAAAAAGGCAGAGAAATGGGCATCCACGCACAGAAACAACCCCGACATACGTTGTTAGAGAAGACCCATAATGGAAACCGAGATGTGACAGATACTGGAAGAACTGAAAGTCTTGATAACGAGAAACCACCCAATAGACGACATAGATACCGGTTTAGTGGTGAAGAATCTGAGAAGACTTTGACTGGAATGCCAATACCATTGCCCTAATAGAAGGCATCTCATTAACGCAAACAACCATAAACTTCTGCTTGACATCATGCGTTGGAACAATGGAAGTCCTACTCTGATATCCAACTTGTGAGCCAAAGTACTTTGCATGCTCATCGACATCGACAACTATGTTGGCATGCTTCTTTTTCAAAGGGGATAATAAAAAATGGACTTTAGTGATAAGGGGAGGGGAAGATTTTTCTTTGAAAATAACAGACATAGAAGTTTTGCAAAAGGTAACGAGGGGAATTAATTTCAATAGTTTAGACAATGGCATGGTGAGGAGATTCGTAAAAAGATGCATTTTAAAATTTATCGGAGCACACAAACTTGGCGGTTTTCAATGTCAAGACGTAAAGGACGCATGGTTGTCGAAACTTTGGCAGACTTGAAAGGGTCAAACATATTTAATTTTCTCCAAATATAATATGTGCACGATCAATGCAATGAACTAGACACAATGACATAAAAGTATTGGCATGACGATACTCAAAGCAAGAAACAACAAATCTCCAAGACACGACACCGATCGGATGATGATGACAAACATGATGTGACTTGGAAAGTCCGCCGAAGGGATCATACAATGACAAAAATGGTGAAAAAAGATCATATGCACGTCACAAGCACATCAAACTAGACACGACAACACTAACATAATGATCTTGCAAAAATGTTTAATTTGTTCAACTCTAGTGTCATGTTTCAACACTTCAGAACATGTTGATGTTGAGCATCAATAGGAAGAACCCCGCTTTGGGGAACTATTTGCATGAAACAATGAATCATATATATCTTATCCTTTGAATACAATAAAGGTTTTAATAAAACTCTACCTATAAATGGATTTCCTCACCAATATATGTTCTTAATTATATACTTAACATGGAAACACCTATCCCTAACCTTATGACTAGATAGACATACTTTTTGTGACAAAAATTGTGTAAACTCATTGAACTATATAATTGAAATTTGGGTGAGCTATCTCTAGGACCTATTTGTTGCATCCAATAACAACTAATATTAACATGCGCACCATGGTTGTACATTCAACATAGAGATGGTTGTACATCTCTAACCTAATGCACATGACCAATTTTTTTTGGAAGATATACCTATAAACATATATGATTTTTGGAGTTACACATTGCTCATATTAGGGTTTTTTCTACTTTTGAAATTAATCTCAAACACATGATTTAAAGAGAAACAACCATATATGAAGTTACAATGGCCCAAATTGAGTTCCACCTATAAAGTTGGAAAGAGGAAAAAAAACATTGTCTCAAATTCAAAAACTGCACTTATAGATATAAAATTGGATGCATCATGTACCATACAAGTTCACTCTAAACAACAATCCCTCTAATCTCAATATCGATAAAATTTATTTTGAGCTAAAGTTTGGATTACATGTACAATAAAAATAACTAATTTTACAATTTTTTTTTTACATTATTAAAAAATAAAAACAATTTCAATCAATGCATATAATTGTTTTTTGGTTTTGGGGGGTTGTCAACAAATTTCACAAAATTTTCACTAAAATTACTAAGAAAAAACAACACTTTCAATCAATGCATAAAAGAACTGATTTTTGGGTGTTTTGAATTGCCTACCTCTCGGTGCGGAGGCCATGGTAGCAAGAGGTGGTGGTTGGTGGCAAGTTGCAGTCTCTGGTCAAGACTCCACAACCGGTGGTGGTGGAAAGTTACAGTTCTCTTCACCTCTTGTTCAAGCTCCTATGCAACAAACGTAGTGAAATAAGCTGAGCCATGTTGTTTTTTTGTTTTTATACCTATTGCAGGAGCTCGATCAAGAGCTTGAATGATATTTATAGAGCTCTATTGAGCTATGATGCTTGATCAAGCTCTTAAATTCCACAGGTGTGAACTTTGTCCCGACCTTTCATTTTAAAATTTTCATCGGTCATGATCGCTCAATTGAGATTCAATGCTCGATCGAGCTCTGAATATGAAATGAGGGTTTACATAACCCTTGATCGTTCTCCATAGCTCAATCAAGGGTTTAACAAATCTTCGAACAAGATAGTTAAGAAAGCTCGATTGAGCGCTTTATTAAGCCATCGATCTAGCTTTTCAGAGCTCAATCGAGGGCTTAACGATAGCTCGATCGAGGTCATTTTTTACCATGATCACATCCTCCACTTGCCAAAAAGTGTTACCCATCTTCATGGGAACACCCATATCCAAGATAAGGATGAACTCTCATGAGCTCCATAGTGAAACAAGGCGTTGGACAATCACTAAAACTCCGTGGGTTGAAAGGATTTGTCATCTTTATGAGACTACGAGGGTTGAGGATGAAAATCACTCTCCCTTAGAGTGCCCTACGTACATTCACATTAGATCTCAATTTCAAAATATTTGGTACAATGCAAACCTTCTTAACCTTCTAACCTATCAAAACTACAATGAGTTAGGAACACTTCTCTTTATGATTTTTGAGCATAGGAGCAATATTCTAAATCAAACCAATTAATTCCTTAGTAAAATCCGATAGACCAAATTTGATCTAAGTGAATGTTAACCATCATCATCATCATCATCATTATCAATTAAAAATTATAATCAATATTAAAATTTACATGGTTTATTTAATTATTAATGCTAAATTAATTTATTTAACTTTTTAAAATTAAACTACTATGAGTTGTAGGGGTCAAAAGGGTGAGGAAGCACCAATAAAAACTCATATACAATACTGCAATATGGTATATGGTATTTGATTATAACCAGTATAGACCCATCTAACTTTGGTTCTACGAAGCGTCGAGAGGGATCAAATCCCTTAAGGTGCAAACCTTTCCTTCACTTTTTCACTCAAATATTGTTTTCAAACCCCTTTTTTACTAGTATATATTTACTCCCTTCTTCAACTTAATCTATATCGTTATACACCTACTTGTTTCTTTACTAAAAATGCATAGTCTATGAAATGGGAATCTTTTTATAGGGATGGTGCCTGTATGCATATGAACTATTCTACTCAAGTTGCATTATGTAGATGAACTATTCTACTCTATGCATAAGGAAAATAAGTGCGTGTGTATAACATATCTAAGCCATAAATAGAGTCGAACTTTGTGTACATTTTTTCTTCTGCGGATCCGAACAAACCCGAATTTCTGAACTTTTTCTTCAACAGAGTTTTCGCAAACCCTTATTTCCCTTTTTCTACAAAGTAGAATTCGTATTTATGATTTATTTTGTTAGATCTATCCATATTGGTTTTATTTATTTATATAAGATTGATTTAACCAATGTGACGCTTACATTCTTATTTTTATTTTTATCTATTTAAATTTTTTATGGCCAACATAAGAGATTTAATTTTTTTCATTTCTTAAATTAATGTTTTGGACAGACGAACACTTCCCCTCCACCTGGGAAAGGCATTCATAATTTGTTCATGGATTTTTGTGTAATTTTCTCATGGATATAAAGTTGAACAGTGATATAAGGGTGCAGAGGGAGGGAGTATAGGCCATCCTTTCGAGCTTGATGGGGTACAATAAGGGCCATTGTCAAGGTTAGAGGAATTTGGTTAGAGGGGTGCGAGAGAGTGTATTTTATAGGTTTCTTGTTGATCATGTGTCCCTTGTATACTCTAGTGAGAAATTGGATGAGTCTTCTAGACTTGAGGAGGCACATGTAGAACATGCGTGGTGAGATGACATGGAGACATGTTCAAAGCCTATTGTGGAATCAAGGATGAAGCTTGCAATTGATGGAAGTGTCGTAGAATACAAGGATAAGGTTGGAATCTCTCATATAGAGGGAGTTGACCTTGATGATATTCTTGTTTCGAGATGCTCTCAAAAAGAGGGAGTTGACCTTGATGATACTCTTATTTTAGATTCTCACACAGAAGGAAAGTTGACCTAGTTGAGTTTCATGTGTTAGTTGCCAAAGGTTTTGAGGTAAATGGGCAAGATACCCATTATCATAGGTTGTTAATAGTATTGGTCCATGATGATGATTTGAGGGATGATTGAGTTTGGTAGATTGTTGATGATCGAGAGTAATGTTCCTTAAGATTCATAGGTGTTTAGCATTCCTTGGAGGTTCAAGATGATGTGATAGTATCTTGTGTTGATGGATACAATGATACTTCTACAACTTACATGTATACATTCCGACATAGTGGAAGACAATGGTAAGTGGATATGTGAAGTTTGATGATGATGTCAAATCCTTCGGTTCACAAGATTCTCCTTTAGTGATTGAGGAGGGAGAGAGAAAGAGAGAGGAGGTTTCTAATCTAGAGATAAACAGAAAGGCTCAACTCGAGTTAGATTCGAGGGTGGTTGAGGTGTGATTAGGGATGGATATTCCCTCACTTTCTACTCCAAGATGGAGAAAGTCAAGATGGCTTACCTAGACATTATAGGAGGCACAAGAACAAGTAGGAGTGCTTGGATCTTTAGCGAGGGCAAGTTAAAGATCCAAGCAATGATTCCTTCATACCAATGTTGAGATTTGCAATTTTAAAACTTTACATACCTTTTTTATTCTGCAGAGTTGAACAAACTCGAATTTTTGAATTTATTTTTTTCGGTAGAGTTTTCGCATAGACGAATTTTCTACATACTCGAATTTCCCTTCTTTTGCATAATAGAATTCATAATCGTTTTACTTTATTTGAACAAATAGACACTTTACCTCCACCCGAATGTAGATGCACCTCTCAACACAATGAAGTTTTGTGAAATATAAAATTTGAATGAAGTTTTGTGAAATATAAAATTTGAAAAAAAATAATTTGCATGAGAAATATATAAATAGGCATTCAAATCGAAATTTTAAAAATTCCGACCCTACTAACTATTATCGAGCTCCAACAAAATTTTCCCTTCAATAAAAATTTAACGGATAATACATTTAAACAATATGTTCTCAAACTACTCTGCAATATTTGCCAAAACCCACCCCATGATACATTATAAAATGATATGTTCTCTGAGATATTGAAGAAGAAATTACCTCCACGCAGGATCGAACTATGGACCTTCAGTTTACAAGACTGACGCTCTACCAGTGAGCTATAGAGACCATGTTGAACAATTCGAAAATGCAGTTTTTACAAGCCTATATTAAAATTTCATAAGTTTTTTCATATTTCAAAATCGTCCAGATCTACGAAGGCTTAAGAATATTCCCTTCAGGGGAAAATGGAATGTAATTGGACGTGAGGGTTTGAAGCTAGGCCGTACCATAGAAGGAGGGCCGTTAAGCTTTAAAACTATGGGCTAACGGTTATATTCGTGCTTTAGGTGTTGAAATATGGTTTATTTTATGTGAAGTGTTATAAATATAAATATAAATATAAAGTTTAAGTTCAAGTTTTTGTATTGTTAGTTTTAGTAAAAATTAAATAAATTAATAGTTAATGGCTCAAAGAGTGAGAATTTATCTTTATGGACTAGCATTGGATTATTATAAGGATTTGTTTAATCTTTACACTAATGATACTATTACACGAAGAGAGATTCACAACTTAGTTAGGTGTTGAATTGATGTGTGATCATTTTGCTACTATACACAGGTCTATTTTGATCACAAATTAGATAGATTTATGTTAAATAATTTGAAATATATTTTGATACTCAAAGTGCAATACAAGTAGCTAAGATTCCTTTTGCTCATAATAAGATGAAACATGTAGAGTTTCATGCTCATTATTTAAGATTGTATGAGACAATGTTGTGTCTCTTGTTTATTGCAAGACAAATTATTAGATCGTTGATATCCTTACTAAGTCATTAGTAGAGACTAATTTTGTGAAACTTAGGGTTATGATTGGGTTTTAAAAAGTTACAATTATGAGGGTTGTACAAAAGTAATTTCACCTCCTGAATCTTCAAAGCATTGTATTGATTGGGGGATGGGGGTGGGGGGTGTTAGAACAATAGTTTCATTGTGACATCTTGATATCTTCTAGTGATAATCATGTAATGTCCCTAAAAACAGTAAAAATTAAAAAAAAATCATCTTACTAATCATACTGCTTAAATAGAAAATGTAATGCAAATTAACTTCAGCACTGGAAAGTTAAGTCTGTAATTGTTTTGATGCAATGAGAACTATGTTCTGAAGGAGTTGGTTTTATCATTTATGTTTTCTACGGAAGCATTTGAAGTAGGGTAAGGTGATGTGCATAGTTCGGTATTGGAAAACGTAATGCTTTAAGGTTTTCTCTTTAAGTACTTTACCTTTAACGTTTTAGATGTATGTTTGTTTTATTTAAAGGTTTTAAACTAGTTTATATCCCTAATCCAGGCCTGATGGATCTTGTGAGAAGAGGGTGAGTACTTATGAGGTCTTGATGTTGATATTCATACCATCGGCGGAGCTGCCGAGAGGTAAGGGGTGAATAATGGAACTATCCTGACTTACTTAGCAACTTGCTAATGCACTATTTGTACAATTTGTTTTGCAGGCATAAATATGTTGGCTCTTTCCTAAGCTACCTATATCAAAAATCCTAAACAAAATCTATTGTTTATGTGTTGAAAAGGGCTAAGGTCTAACTCTTGGAATAAGACATGGCACAAACAAAAGGGGTGGTTACCTTTACGACCTTAGCTATAGCATATGGGTGAATTATCGAAATGTTTAAGGGATGTTAGTTGAAGTAATAAATACTACAATGAAAATTCATGTGGCTTTGTGGCCAGCTGGAAAGAGGAAGGGTTTCTACCTTGGCTTTCACAACTATGTTTTGTCATTTTCGTGGTTTCCTGGCTGGGAGTAGTCCCTTGCTACGTCTTGGATGGGTGGTGCTCTGACCTGAGCTAGGCTCATGGTTAGTGCACCCTGTCGTCTACTATGAAGGAGATGTAGAAGGTCACAAATCATTGTCAGGTAATCTTCTTCCCACAGCTTGAGATTTTTCCTCTTTCATCCTGTAAGTATTCACCTTGTTTTAGAGTTTTAACTTGTGGTTTCGTTTGCGACTTTACTGGTAGGTTCGTGGATTATGATACCCACTACATTGGATACTACTGGTGGCCGAAAGCTTGGTGTTGGGCATAAGAATGGTAAGTCCGGGTTTTATTTCCAACATTCACTCCTTCCTGTCGCAACTATGGTTGAGAGTGTTGTAGCTTTGAATGTGGAACTTCGTAATGCCCTTTGGGCTCACTGTAATTTATTTGAAGTTTCGAATGGGTCGCCTTTGGCTGGACCGGTAGTTGGAAGGAAGACGATGTGTTTATTTTGTTTAATGTGGGGATAACCCTTGAGGGTTTTCTTCCTTACTGTCTCTAGTTGAAAGTAAGGCTCTGTAATAAGTTTTTAAAGATTTTTAACAGGGATTTAATATCCAAAGTGTGTAACGTTGGGTGTTGTATAGAAATACTGATGCTTGGGTTTCTCTACCTACATTTCCTATTGAGTATTTAATGGCTATGGATTCTCTGTTGAAGTTGTGGCACTTTTGTCAGTTTGTTTGTAAGATTTCTTTAGGCGTAGGGTTTTATCGTGCTACTGGCAGGTAGATAGATCTTGAAATGTCCTGGAAAATTCCTAATGTATAGAAGCTCTGCGTTTTTGTTTTAGCATGAAGAACTCTCCATAGGTTTCTCTTAATTTGAATGAAGACTGTTTTGAATAAAATCGTGGATTTAGGAAATGTGTTGATCTCTGTCTGAAAAGTGGGGTTTCGTCTAGACTTGAGTTTTAAATTTAATAAGATGATACTGTAAACCCTCGGTGGAAGATATGCTGGTTTAGTTGTTTTGCTGAGAATTTATGATTTGGTTTCCATGCTACGTTTCCGGTGATTTCAATAGTTCTAAAGTTTTGATGTGTTGGTAGTGGAATTTGACTCCTTGACCTGCGTTTTTAATTATCCCCTTTTAATTAAAGCCGAAAATGATTGAAGTGGCTCTCGCTTAACTGTGTGGGTCCTATCTTGTGAATCTATGGTTTAGTTCTTCCTTTTCAATTTTCCTTGATGTTGATGACATTCGAAATCATGTGGTGTCTAGTTAGGGAAATCATATTGGTTTCTTTTGGGAAGTTACACGTGCAGTGGATGTTTATTTCTCAGCTGTAGGTTGTTCTATAATAACCAGCGATCTTCGAAAGAAAATGTTGATGGATATCCTGCGTTTAAACTGTTTATTTGTGAATTTCCTGATTTTTTTTTAAAGAAATGAATGTTTAAACCCTGGCCTAAATCAAGATTTTAATAAAAGACAGTACAGTATGATAGTAACATGATTTCATTTTGTGTGGGAGTTAATAGTTTGGAATCGTGGGCCTGTGTTATTTCTATTGCTCAAGATGATGAAAGAGTCAACCTGTTGATGTATATGTAACTTCGGAATGTATTTCATAGATATTTATTGTACCCTTATAAGAGATGTGTTATTCCTCTATAAGGAAGTGTCGTCATGTGGATTGACAAGTGTCGCAAGTGTGTGTACTTGCCGATGGGTTATTAGACCACCATGTGTGGGGTCGGCCTTGAAATATATATTATATTGTGGATGTATCTAGATAGACAAGTCATCCCCATAGTGTAACTGGGAAAACAGGTTAGTATAAATAGAGATCGGGAGATCTCGATTTTCATCATTCAGAAAGTCACACTTCTCTCACTCAGAAAGTGGCGCACTAATGAGGAGGAGGATCATTTTCTACTAGGAGACTATCTCAAGTGTATTTTGGTTGATCCATTGCTCTCTCTATCTCTGAGGAAGTTGTGGGGTTTTTCACCTTAGGGTTTTCCCCACGGAAACTCTGTGTCTCTTGTCTCTCATGCTTTTGATTCTTGTGATGATTGACATGCTTGTTATGATTGATATGCATTGATATACTGTACATGTTATTCTCTTAGTAAAGATCCAAGAGTATTGTGAATTAATTGTCAAAATTTAACATGGTATCAGAGCTAACCTGAGAATAAGACATTCTGCAGTGACGGAAACTTGAGTTTCTTGTTTATTGGGTTTCTCTCCACAGATTTTGGAAAAGCAGTATAGTAGATTGACTCTACTCATCAAGGAGAATCCATCTATCCAATCATAATTCAATTTTGAGCATTTTCAGAATTGACCCTAAAACTTAGGGTTTCCACAAAAATAGGAATTTCTAAAATCTGAAGACATAGCTGGAAGGGCCTTGCAAAAATCAAAGTTTAGAGCTTTAGATTGAGATTTTTGGCTGGGTAGATCTCCGGGAAACTCAAACCCTAATTCAGGGCTCTCCCTAGTGAACCCGGGAGGACAAAAATGAAAATCTGAAGGGTAAAGCTTTGCTAATCTCAAATTCTGAATACACCAGGCTGATCAGCTCATCAAGGCGCATCTTTCTATCCTTTCAAAAAGTTGAAATTCACATTTTGAATTTTTAGGGTTTTTCTGACAAACCCTAATCCGGGACCAGATCCAGTTTTCAGCATTTCAAGTGGTAAGACCTAAATCTTTTCTATTTCCATTTGAAGTACTCTTTAAGATGTCTCACCACACCAAGCTTGAGGATAAGCTTGAAGGGGATGATAACTTCTGAGCTTGGAAGTATAGGATTGGGTTAATCCTGGAAGAGAATGAGTTGGACTCATATATAAAAGAAGACATCCCTATCCCAGAGGATGAAGAGGCTAAAGTATTGCATAAGAAGAACTTGGTCAAGGCAAAGAGAATCATTGCTGATTCTAAAAAAGACCATCTCATACCCCATGTGTCTTCTCTAAAGACACCCAAAGAGATGTTTGACTCTTTGACCAAGCTATTTGAAGGAAAGAACATAAATCAGAAGATGACCCTGCGGAACCAATTGAAAGGAGTAAAGTTTCAGAATGGAGAAACCATTCAATCTTATTTTTCAAGGGTCTCCCAGATCAAGGAACAACTAAAAGTAGTGGATGAAATGGTGGAGAATGGTGAAGTTGTCATGACCACTCTGAATGGCTTACCTAGGTCATGGGACTCCTTCATTCAAGGAATCTGTGCAAGAAAGAAGTTGATTTCCTTTAGTAGACTATGGGAAGAATGCTCACAAGAAGAAGCAAGGCTTGTGGCACGAGAAGAAAAGATGGGGAATGAAGATCAAGCTCTCACAGCTCACACCAAGAAAGGGAAGTCCAAGAGAGAGACATCTTACTCCAAGAAATATTCACATCACTTCAAAGAAAGAAGAATATGCTTCACCTGTAATGAGAAAGGACATATTGCCATAAATTGTCCCAAGAACAAGAAGGACAACAACAACTTCAACAACAAGAAGAAGGGCAGCAAAAGAAGGTTTCATGCTCATGCTGCCGAGGATGATGAACCACCCAAGAAGAAGGCTAGGGCAGAAAGTGATGATAGTAATGATGACTCATCAAGTGAAGAAGAGTATGTTCTAATCTCTGCTCTCACAGGTACTATCTCCCATGTTGTAATGATTGGTTAATTGACAGTGGGACTTCCAAACACATGACTGGGTTTAAGGAATCTTTTGTGAACCTATCTGAACATGAATCACCCCATAAGGTGAAACTTGGGGATGATTATCAATACCCAATCAAAGGAAGTGGTGAATCCTCCTACAACCTATATTTTGGAAAATCTTTGAAGATGAAAGAAGTCCTTTATGTACCTGGGCTCAAGAAGAAATTACTCTCCATCTCTGCATTGGATGCAAAAGGTATGAGGGTTGCATTTGTGGATGGCCAAGTCCTAATGTGGCCAAAGGGAAAGACCATAGATGATGCAGTAGTGATTGGAGAGCAAGAGGGAGGTTTGTATAAATTGAAGGGACAACCTGAACATGCCATGGTGCATAAATCCATGGATCCAAGTGAACTTTGGCATAGAAGACTTGCTCATATGCACTATAGGGCACTTCGAATTGCAAGCAAGGCTGTAGAGGGTCTTCCTGAAATCAAGACCAAACATGAAGGTGTTTGCAAAGGATGTGCAAAAGGTAAGAACATTAAGAAGGCTTTCCCAAGCAGTGAAAGCAAGGCAAAGGATATCCTGGAAATCATCCACTCAGATGTATGTGGTCCTATGTCATCCAGTTCTCTAAGTGGGTATGTTTACTATGCCTCATTTATTGATGACTTCTCTAGGAAGACTTGGGTATACTTCTTGAAGAACAAAGATGAGGTGTTTGATAAGTTCAAGGAATTCAAAACCTTAATGGAGAATCAAACTGACAAGAAGATCAAAACATTCAGATCCGACAATGGTGGAGAATTCACCTCAGGTGACTTCAAGAAGCTTTGCAGTGATTCAGGGATTAAGAGGGAGTTGACTGCTCCTTACAATCCACAATAGAATGGAGTTGCAGAAAGGAAGAACAGAACAATCATGGAAGCAGCAAGAGCAATGCTACATGACGATGATCTACCTATGCATCTATGGGCAGAAGCAGCTAGAACAACTGTATATGTGCAGAACAGAACACCCACAAGATATTGGACAACAAGACACCAGAAGAGGTCTTTTCTGGTAAGAAACCTGAAGTCAACCATCTCAGAATATTTGGTTGTCCAGTATTCACTCATGTCCCAAAGGAAAAGAGGACCAAACTAGATCCTTCAGGAAAGAAGGGTATCTTTGTGGGTTACAGTGAAAGCTTGAAGGCTTACAGAATCTACTTTCCAGGGTTCAAGAAGATTGATGTCAGCAGGGATGTAACATTTGATGAAAACTCAGCATTCATCAAATCAAGGAAGGCACCTAGCGAAGTTTATGAAGAACCTAAAGAAACTAGATTTCAAGACACTACCATGACTGAAGCAATTCCAGTAGTTGTTCATGAGATTGAAGATCCACAAGAACCTGTAGATCCACCCCGTGAGGATAAATCTCACAAGAGGAAACCTGCATGGGCTAGAGAGCTCATTCAATATGCAGAAAGATTTGGCATTCCAGAAGAAGAACACAGAGCAAAGAAGAGAACCAGATCACATACCAGCTATGTTGCTTTACTTTATGATATTATGAACAAAGAACCTTCCAGTTATGAAGAAGCAATGAAAAAAAAAGAATGGAAGGATTCCATGGTTGAGGAATACCAATCAATAATGAAGAATGATGTTTGGGATGTTGTCCCAAGACCTAAAGAGAAGTCTGTTGTGACTTCCAAATGGATCTACAAAATCAAGCATGCTGCAGATGGTAGTGTAGAGAAATACAAGGCAAGATTCGTAGCTCGTGGCTTCTCTTAGAAAGAGGGAATAGATTATGAAGAAACGTTTGCACCTGTAGCCAGGTATACTTCCATCAGAACACTACTTGCCCTGGCTGTAGCAATGAAATGGAAATTACACCAAATGGATGTCAAGACTGCCTTCTTGAATGGTGTAGTTGAAGAAGAAGTATATGTGGAGCAGCCACTCGGTTTTGAAATACATGATAGGGAGTCATATGTGTGCAGATTGAAGAAAGCCTTGTATGGCTTGAAACAAGCTCCCAGAACTTGGTATGGTAGGATGGACAATTTCCTATCTAGTTTGGGCTTTACCAAGAGTAAAGCGGATTCCAACCTTTACTACAATGTTGAAGAAGGGAATCCTGTGATTCTACTCCTATATGTGGATGACTTATTTGTAACAGGAGATGACAGATTGATTGCAGATACTAAGAGGAAGCTTGCTTCCGAGTTCGATATGAAAGATTTGGGAATGATGCATTATTTCCTAGGTATGGAGGTGTGGCAGAGTGCAGGTGGGATCTTCCTTGGTCAAGGGAAGTACATAGTAGATATCCTGAAGAGATTCGGGATGATGGATTGCAAGGCCATGGCTACACCTATGGCATCGAATCTGAAGCTTCTATGTGATGCTTCATCTGAGCCGGTTGATGTCTCTATGTATCGTCAGATGATTGGGTCCTTGATGTACCTGATGAACATGAGACCAGATATTTGCTTTGCTGTGAACACATTGAGCCAGTTCCTAACGGATCCGAGGAGTGTTCACCTAGTTGCTGTAAAGCATGTTCTGAGGTACCTGAAGGGTACAGTGGATTATGGGCTCAAGTATGAAGCGAATCAAAAGTTTAACCTGCAGGGTTATGTTGATTCAGATTGGGCTGGCAGTGCTGCAGATAGGAAGAGCACATCTGGGTGCTACTTCAATATGGGATCAGGTGTGATCTCTTGGTTTAGCAGGAAGCAGTCTTGCGTAGCATTGAGTACAGCTAAGGCAGAGTATGTTGCAGCCTGTTCAGCTAGTTGTGAGGCAGTATGGCTACGAAAGCTACTGTCTGAGTTATTTGATCTCCCATTGGATGCTACTGGTATCTTCTGCAATAACCAGAGTTGTGTGAACCTGTCTGAGAACCCAGTGTTTCATGACAGGTCGAAACACACAGAGATCAAATATCACTATATTAGGGATATGGTGCAGAGAGGAGTTGTGAAGCTCCTGTATGTTGTGACAGACAAGCAGATTGCAGATGTGCTGACGAAGCCACTAGCCAAGGTGAAGTTCGAGTACTTCAGGGAGAGGCTTGGTGTTCTTCATATCGAGGACACTTCGAGGAAGAAGTGATGGACACATTTACTGAAGACATTCCAAGCATGTTGGAAGGAGGATCCTTCACATGGCCGTGGATGTAAGCACTGGATGATGAGCATTAGGATGATGTTCTAGTTTCTGCTTTGTATGATCAGTTGGATCATTTATATGTATGTACGCATCATGTTGGATGCTGGATATGATTAGTTGGATCATTTATATGTATGTACGCATCATGTTGGATGTTGGATATGATCAGTGGGATCATTTATATGTATGTACGCATCATGTTGGATGCTAGATATGATCGGTTCGATCATTTGTATGTATTTTGTATATGCATCATGTTGGATGCTTAGACCATGTATCTGTATATGTATCGGGTGGATACATTGTATTATCAGGTAGATCATGTATGTTGATATGTATCAGGTATGATCAGGTAGATCATGTATGTTGATGGATATATTGTGTGGATCATGTATCTATGTATCAGGTGGATACACTGTGTATGATGATATGTATCAGGTAGATACTTGGTATGCATCAGGTAGATGCATTGTATGATTAGGATAATTGTGGATGACGAGCTTCTCCAGATGACATGTAGCAGGATGTTGCAGCGATGATGATCAGGATGCTCATGTGTACATCAGGATGATGTATGGTGAGTATCAGATGATACTTTGTGGCTGTGGATCAGGTTGTGCAGATGAGCATGTCTGGGAGATCCTATAGGTCGGAGTTGCGTACCCATAACAACCTGGGATGCTCTTTCGAGACATTGCTCTGGGAGGACATGTAATTTGTGCCCTGGGAGATTTCAGGTCAGAGTTGTGTACCTGTAACATCCTGAGATGCTCTTGCAAGGTTTTGTCCTATGGCATGTAATTTGCTCCCGGGAGATCTGGACAGGATGAAAAAGGCCTCAGATTCTTCAGCCAGGTTTTTCCATGACCACATGTAATTTGCTCCTGGAAAATCTAGACAGGATGAAAAAGGCCTCAGATGCTTCAGCCAGGTTTTGTGGTGGACCACATGTAATTTGCTCCTGGGAGATCTGGATAGGATGAAAAAGGCCTCAGATGCTTTAGCCAGGTTTTGTGGTGAGATCACATGTAATGTGCTCCTAGGAGATCCGACAGGTAGATCTGTGTGCTTGTAACAGCCTGGGATGCTTCAGCCATGTTTTGTGATAGTTCACATGTAATGTGCTCCTGGGAGATCCTACAGGTAGAGCCGTGTGATCGTAATAGCCTGGGATGATGCAACCAGGTTTTGTGACACACATAATAAGTCCTGAGGATTCCACGGTATGGCCAGTGATGATGAATACCTACAGGTGGTGGGCCTACATCCAGTATGAAAAATGACTGGCTCTGTAGAACTTCCTATGATGAGTAGAGTCAGAGATTGGTTGAGATAGCAGCAGCAGTGACGATGCATTGATGATGATGATCCCGAGAAGAAGACTTGTCAAGTAGAACTATGTCGAGAAATACCTTTCTAGTTAAGAGGGAGTGTTGATGTATATGTAACTTCGGAATGTATTTCATCTATGTATTTCATATATATTTATTGTACTCTTATAAGAGATGTGTTATTCCTCTATAAGGAAGTTTCGTCATGTGGATTGACAAGTGTCGCAAGTGTGTATACTTGCCGATGGGTTATTAGACCACCATGTGTGGGGTCGTCCCTGAAATATATATTATATTGTGGATGTATCTAGATAGACAAGTCGGCCCCATAGTGTAATTGGGCAAACAGGTTAGTATAAATAGAGATCGGGAGATCTCTATTTTCATCATTCGGAAAGTCACACTTCTCTCACTCAGAAAGTGGCACACTAATGAGGAGGAGGATCATCTGCTACTAGGAGACTATCTCAAGTGTATTTTGGTTGTACTTTGGTTGAGCCATTGCTCTCTCTATATCTGAGGAAGTTGTGGGGTTTTTCACCTTAGCGTTTTCCCCATGGAAACTCTGTGTCTCTTGTCTCTCATGCTTTTGATTCTTGTGATGATTAACATGCTTGTTATGATTGATATGCATTGATATATTGTACATGTTATTCTCTCAGTAAAGATCCTAGAGTATTGTGAATTAATGCTCAAAATTTAAGACAACTTACGTTGAAATTCGTTGGCTCCTTGATCCTAAGTTTTGGATCTTTAATAAATAAAATGTAAAACCCTAGCTTACTGTAATTTAATAATTTGAATGTGCAGCAAGAGGTTTGTTGGAAGAATAATGTGGTTTCGTTTAAATGGAGGTTGCAGGTGTCGACATCTCTAAGTAATAGTTTTGAAATATTAGTTCTACCTATATAGGTATCTAGCATAGGCTAGATAGGCTATCCCTACTAGATCCTGGAGTACTTAGGGCAGAAGCTTGAATTTAAATAAAAAACATTGAATGGAAAAATGATCCTAAAAGTGCATACCCTAAGAGCCCATGCCAATTGGCCCTTTCTCTTTAAAGGAAAAGAAATAACATCTTAGTGTATAGAAACATGAAGGCTATATAATAAATTCTATTTTAAATTTCTAATGCTAATTAAACGGTATGGAAATTTGTAGCTCATACTTTTTTCTTGAAGCTTGATCCTTCCTTGCAAAACCTAGACACTTCAACACTAGTTAACGGAAAAATATATGGACTTAGTTGACCTGTAGCATGATCTTTTAACTGGATATCTTTGGGACTACCATGTTCCTCCCAACCATGACCCTTAGACCATTCCTGGTTCTAACTGAATCCCCTCGAGCTGGTTCCAACATGCAATAAGAGAAGTAGAGGCCCTGGGATAAGTTGTTGGTTCAGATCTGGAAAATATAATAGGCTGCTTGGGTTCTGTAGAGTAATTCTCTTCTGTTCATAAGAGAATGATAAATAATAAGGTGCCCCCTCCCTTGGGATCTGCCCTTCTTTATATAGGTGAGTTTTGCTTGGAATATAGTTGTTTGAATAATATTATTTAGTTTTTAATTTAATTTGAATTATAATGTGTTTAAAAGATATTTTACTAATTACTTACTCCTAGTTTATCTAGGATCTTTATTTTATTATAATCAAATGTAACTTAAGTTAACTCATAATAATAGAATAATAATACTATTAATAGTATTAATAGTAATAATAAATGTGAGAGTTATTCTATACATAACCTTTATGCATTTTATTTATATAAGTAATCTTTTCTTCTAAGGAAATAATAATATTATTAATAATAACAACTTTGAGAGCTATCTTATGCATAACCTTTATGGATATTATTTACATAAGAATAATTAAATTTAATTATTCAATAGTTTAGTTATGGTAACTTCTTGATTTAATTATGTATATACCATAATACTTCTTTTAAATAATAATTACAAAGCCCAATTCTTTGGACAGGTCTTGGTAAGATTGGATAGTTAGCTCGGTTAGGTACCTCTAGGTCTCTCTCTTGTATGTTGG
The DNA here is from genome assembly GCA_027924585.1 of Larix kaempferi. NCBI lineage: Eukaryota > Viridiplantae > Streptophyta > Pinopsida > Pinales > Pinaceae > Larix > Larix kaempferi. Next base: position 7,779,744 of record BSBM01000259.1, on the reverse strand, counting down.
ATTCCCTCGTTTAACATGGTAGTTCCCACAGTACTTGATGATAGATAGAAAATGATTCATTTAACCAATTTAAATTATTGTGATGAATATAAGTGCTATTATGAGTCTTCTCGACTCAACACTTTTAAGATCAAGTAACCCTGAGTGCTCTTCAGAGATTTAACTCAACACTCTCACATGGGCGTTATGTTAGTGCAATTCCAGAGCATCCCACTCAACACTAGTACTAGAATGTGGTTGTGAAGCACATCTAGAATGTACGAATGGCCTCGGATCCGGTATTTCATTATCAAGCTTGGAGTGCTCCAAGGCCTATGCCCAACACTCTACGTACATCGGGGTTTACACCCAGTACGTAAATAGAATCCTCTAGGTACATCGGGGCTTATGCCTAGTATGTAGGTCGTCTGTGTGTTCCTGAGTCCACGCTCAACACACTACATAAATCAATCATGTGAATCATAACTCTGCACAGTATGTAACAAAAGGGTCATCTCAGTATATTAGGGTTTGTACCCAATTCACAAAATACAACATAAATCCATCCATTAGGGATTTCTTGCCCAATATATATCAATAATGCATCAATTAGGGTCCACGCCCAATATGTAAATCTATAAAAGAAATGAATCATGTGCACCAGGGATTATGCCCAATAATCAAAGCAAATCATATGTGTTGGGGCTTTAAGCCCAATATATAACATCAGAAATAGTTAGTCAAAATTCGGGATATTACATCCCTCCCCGCTTAGAACATCACCGTCCCGGTGTTCTAGGGACTAGAAATAAAGTCATGAAATAAGGAGGGGTATGCCTCTTTCATGGTTGCCTCATTTTCTCAAGTAGCCTCCTCTGGTCCAAAGTGCCTCCATTGCACTTTCAACTGGGTGATGGTCCTTCTTCTAAGTTTCACCTCTCTCTTATCCAGAATGTGGAGCGGTTCCGGCATGAACTCCCCTTCAGGCTCCACCTATAATAAGGACCAATCAATAACATGTTTAGTATCGTATACATATTTCTTTAATAAGGATGCATGAAAAACATTATGAACTTTTACATGAGTTGGTAAGGCTAACTCATATGCTACTAGGCCCTTCTTGGCCAGTACCTCAAAAGGTCCACAAAACCTGGGGGCTAGTTTCTTGCATCGTCCTAAGCTCAAGGAGCTTCATTTTGCCTTTAATTTTAGGAAGACATGTTCACCGACCTGATAGTCTTTGTCCTTCCTTTTCTTATATGCATAACTCTTTTGGCGGTCTTGTGCCTCCTTCAAGTTTTGTTGTACCTTGGAGACTAGCTGCTCCAAGTCTTTCAGTAAGTCGGGGCCTAGCATAAGTCTATCTATTGGACTATCCCAAGTCACAGGTGTCCGACACTTCCTTCCGTAGAGTACTTCGAAAGGGCTCATCTTGGCATAGGTTTGGTATCCATTGTTGTAAGCAAACTCTGCGAGGTGCAAATAATCCTCCCACTTGGTGGGGTTGTTCATAACATACATCCTCAGCATATCCTCAAGGATTTGGTTTACTCGTTCCATCTATCCATCGATTTGGGAGTGGTAAGCAGTACTGAATTGTAGTTGTGTCTCCAAACCGGAGAACAATGACCTCCAGAAGTTGCTAGTGAACTTTGTGTCTCGATCAGAAATGATTGCCTTGGGTATCCCATGCAATCGAAAAATATCCTTCAAGAAGATCTCCACGATGTGAATGGATTTGTAGGTAGAATTTATTGGTATAAAATGTGCTGCCTTGGATAACTTGTCTACTACTACAAAGATGGATTCATTATGCCTCTTACTTTTTGGTAAACCCGTTGTGAAATCCATGCTAATGACCTCCCACTTCCATTCTGGAATGGGTAAAGGTTGTAGTAGTCCCGAAGGGTGTTGGTGTTTTTCCTTAACCAGTTGACAACAGGGATAATTTTAAGGACCCATACTTATTTAAAAGTGTATAAACCTTGGTGAATCTTACCAATTCTTAAAATGTCAAATATAAAATATTTGGCGATATTTTTATAAAATTATTTCAACTTCTAAGGATTTTATATAGTCTATATAATATTTTGGCGATTTTTAGAGTGAAAAAAGTTTACCCCATCAAAATTGGGCGAAATGGGGCTTCAAAAAATGCAAATTGGCAAATCGTTTTTTGGAAAAAAAACATGGAAAAATAGCCCATGGGCTAAATTTCGCCCCTAAAATTATCCTTGGTTGACAATCCTGGCACTTAGCAATGAATAAATCTATGCCGGCTTTCAGTTTAGGCCAAAAGAAGTGTTTCTTTACTGCCGATATCATCTTTTGATACCCCGGATGTCTTGAATAGGGTTTCTGGTGGAATTATGTGAGGATGATAGGTCTAATGTCTCCATTTTCTAGAACATAAAGTATTTATTTTGACCACAGCAGTCCCGATTCGTCTATCTTATAATCCTTTTGTTGTTGGAATAACCTATCCTCTTGGATCTTTCTAAGGATATTGACATAGAATCGGTCACTTTGACATGTCGTTATAATCCTGTGGTGTAAGTCTGAGTCGGTTTGACTCACGGTCGCCTCATATAACATATGAGCCCGTCGACTTAACACATTGACGATCTTGTTCTCCTTTCCCTTTATGTGCTTTAGCTCGAAGTGGTACTCACTAAGGAAGGCTAGCCACCTGGCCTGTCTGGCGTTTAGGTCCGGTTGGTCAAATAAGTACTTCAGGCTCATGTTGTCCGTCTTTAGTAGGAACTTCTTTCCCATAAGATAGTGCCTCCACATCTTCAAGGCGTGGATAATGGTGGCTAGTTCTAGATCGTGTGTGGGGTAGTTCTGTTCATGTTCCTTTATCTATATTGACTTTATCTGCGACCATTTTTCAAATTCGACCAGAGTCAACTTTAACATATACTATGCCAAATGTATCGACGAAAACTCTCTTTTGGTCGCATATTCTCAAATAAAATGACTTATCACTTAATGAAATAGCATATAATTTTTTTTATCGACGATATGATGTATAGCCTCAAACTATATGTCTTGACAATGTTACATCGACCATATTTTTAAATAATTATCTGACTATTTTTACAGACTCGACCAATTAATGTGTAAGATGCACATCAGATGCGACTGAATTAGTCATCTTGATTACATGCCCTTCATAGCCATTGATCATATTTTACAATTCGACCATAAATAAGTATTGAGTCATAGTGGTCGACAAAATACAATATAGATAAAGTCACTTTGTAGTGGACTCGGCCAAACTTGCTTCGACCAAACTTGAGGATCGACCAAAGTGGTCGACCACATACATCACTTACACTTGACCAAATTTGACAATTCTCATCAACCATATATTATCGAGACGCCCATGAAAACACTCTATCGACCATTTTTTAAAGTCGACCAGACTCAAATTTAACATATACTATGTGACGAAGTGACAGGAAACCTCGATAAAGAGAAACTTAAATTGACGAACCATCACAAAACACATGGCAGTTTCCATTCGCTCTATGAGCGAGGAATCTAGCCGACATTTGATTTTCTCGAATGAAAAGCATTGATAAAATTATGCATGCTTTTGTTGACCTGAACGTGAAGGCGACCTGGGCACTAACGAGACAAATTGACCATCTAAAGAATATGTTCTGTCGGCCATAACATCTTTCATCAGCATAATCACTCGATATTCGACAAGAGTCTCCTGACCACTCTTCACCAACTTATGCAATCGCCTGTCGGGTATGCCAAAGCAGTCGACCACTCTTCACTGACTTGTGCAGTCGCTTATCGGAAATGCCAAAGCAGTCTTCTGACCATCTCAGTCAAATTAAATCATCCCATAACAGATGCAGGATTAAAATGTTACTGTGCTAATTTATTATTAGTTTTTCAATTTGCACATATTGTTTCTTTTATAGTCTATCTGAAACGTTTCAATATGCTGATAAATTTATTTCCTAGAGAGATTCTACCATTTTCTGTCTAATACCATTTGCAAAATGTTTATGGGCCTCGTTATGGCCTTTTGAGCTCGCTTAGTTATTAGAAGGATATGGACAGAGCGACTTTGGTCAATGCTCAAGTTTGTTCGAAGCAAGTTTGGTCGATTCCACTAGAAAGTGACTTTATCTGTATTCACTTTATCTGGCGACCATTTTTCAAATTCGACCAGACTCAACTTTAACATATACTATGCCACATGTATCGACGAAAACTTTCTTTTGGTCGAATATTCTCAAATAAAATGACTTATCACTTGACCAAAATCATATAATTTTTTGTATCGACCATACGATGTATAGACTCAAACTACATGTCCCGACAATGTTACATCAACCATATTTTTAAATAATTACCCAACTATTTTTACAGACTCGACTAATTAATGCGTAAGATAAACATCATATGCGTCTGGATTAGTCATGTTGATTACATACCCTTCATAGCCATTGATCATATTTTACAATTCAACCAAAAATAAGTATTGACCCGGAGTGGTCGACCAAATACAATATAGATATATTCACTTTCTAATGGACTCGACCAAGGAATCTAGCCAACATTTGTTTTTCTCGAATACCCAAATCGACCATAATGTGAGAGTTCGACCAACAGGTCTTGACCATACTTTAACAAGCGACCGGATTTTTACAGAAGTTGTTGGTTACCTCGGCCATAACATCTTTCATCAACATAATTGCTTGTGCAACTCTTCGCCAACTTGTGCAATTGCTTGTCAGCTATGCCAAAGTAGTCGAGCACTCTTCACCGACTTGTGCAGTCATCTGTCGACCACGCCAAAATAGTCTAAAAGTCGACTAGACTCAACTTTAACATATACTATGCCAAATGTATTAATCAAAACTCTCTTTTGGTCGCATATTGTTTCAACTTGTTTCTAGATTTGACGGATTTCACCTCCTGGATGTTAGCACCCAAAATGTAACTTAAAGTTGCAGAGAGGCCAAATTGGGGTAACCACAAAACCACTTTGCATTGTATTCTGACCTATACAACTAGAAACAGAAAAAATGTATATAAAAAAAAGCTATTTGTCACCATCCACTTTGTAGAGAACTTCAAACTTCATGATCACAGTATATATGGTCGAAAATCAGGTAAAATCAGGTTGACCAAATCTATAACTCGTCGAAGGTCGACCACATGTGTAACTCGTTGGAGATCGACCAAATTTTATATCAACCATATGCGTCGACAATACCAAGGATTTCAAGATGGAAGTTTCCAAGTCGCAACGCGTACAAGTCGGAATCACCATATTCATCACAATAAACAGCTTAGCCATACCCAACAAGATCATAAAAAGATAGTAGGCGACAAATTTCCAACATAAATGCAAAGCATCCACTTAAAGAGGCACGGATAGCCTGCCAATCAAAATTAAATCCATCGTTAAATCACTCTTTATTACACCCATCTACTTTACAGTCAAATGTGCCGAGCTCGTCTTCTTGCAATCGCCTGTCAGCTATGCCAAAGCAGTCGAGCACTCTTCACCGACTTGTGCAGTCGCTTGTCGAGTATGCCAAAACAGTCTAAAAGTCGACCAGACTCAACTTTAACATATACTATGCCAAATGTATTAATCAAAACTCTCTTTTGGTCGCATATTGTTTCGACCCGTTTCTAGATTTGACAAATTTCACCTCCTGGATGTGAGCACCCAAAATGTAACTTAAAGTTGCAGAGAGGCCAAATTGGCGTAACCACAAAACCACTTTACATTGTATTCTGACCTATACATCCAGAAATGGAAAAAATGTATATAAGAAAAAGTTATTTGTCACCATCCACTTTGTAGAGAACTTCAAACTTCATGATCACAGTATATATGGTTGAAAATCAGGTAAAATTAGGTCGACCAAATCTGTAACTCGTCGAAGGTCGACCACATGTGTAACTCATCGGAGATCCACCAAATTTTATATCAACCCTATGCATCGACAATACCAAGGCTTTCAAGATGGAAGTTTCCAAGTCGCCATGCATACAAGTCAAAATTACCATATTCATCACAATCGACAACTTAGCCATACTTGACATGATCAGATAAAAGATAGAAGGCGACAACCTTCCAACATAAATGCAAAGCATCCACTTAATGAGGCACAGATAGCCTGTCAATCAAAATTAACTCCGTTGTCAAATCACTCTTTATTACACCCATCTACTTTATAGTCACACGTGCCGAGCTCGCCTTCTTTAAATCCCGAAGTCGAGGATTCTTGGATACTCTTCTACAAGAACTGGAAAACCAGACTTAAGAAATACTAGAAAACCTCTGTGATATTTATAATTGCATAGAAACCATGGCTCCCAAGAGGGTTCAAACAACCACTCGTTTAGTCGTAGCTAAAGTCCGTGAGTTAGAGACAACCCAATCACCGTTGCAAACCCGCTTGCAGCAGGTTCGCAATGATAAGGTACAAGAGTCACATTGGTGAAGAACATGGAAAGACATTCTAATTTGGGGAAAAGATTCAAAAGGCCATTGGAGAGAAGAAGCTGCAAAATTGCAGGCTACTATAGTTCTGAATTACATGCAAGCACCTCTTCTTGAATCATTTGGCGGACTCAAGGATATTATTGCTCAATTCATAGTTAGCAGATATCATAATGGGAAATTTTATTTTGATACCCCAATTGAGATAAATGTTGCACTTATTTACAAGATTACAGGATTGTCAAATAAAGGAGAAGATGTACCCGTTCGACATAGGCCAGAGTTGATTGAAGAATTTACAGAGCATCCGAATGGAAAAAATTCTCGAGGGTTAGTGATAAGTCACATGAAATATGGAAATTATAAGATAGTTGCTCAAATTGTTTCGACCGCTTTATCAACTTCGGGTCGTGGTTCAGATCTAAAAATTGAAATGCTAGAGGCAGTACTGAACATGGTAGTAAGTGGAAAACAATACAACTGGGAAAACTACTTAGCCGACATTATCCGGACGATATGCTCCAAATGTCAAAATGATAAATCGGCCATTCGGTACCCATATCTAATTATTTGGATTTCCATGACGCATCTGAGACCATCAGGAAATAAAGACTTTGCTCTAGAAAGACCCATGTTAATGCAAAAATTAAAGTCTTTTACATTTGGGGGAAATGGGCTAGGCCCCTTAACAGTAAAAATTTGGCTTGAAGTCTGGTTTCAAAACCTAAAAACTGTATCCACCAGATGGAGAGTACCTCAAAATGTTTGACGAAGTCTGCCTCTCTCGGCACACATCCAACTTGAGCTGGATCACACCAAGGTCTGGCACCTGCAAGGCATAGGTGGCATCGCAAGAGCTCTCGACTTTTACCCTTCCGTTGACGAAATCTTCAGTGAGCTCAGCAAACAAAGCAATACAATACTGACAATTCCTCCTAAGGCTCGAGAGGTCAGCATCCCCATAGTTGAACCTCTAACGGATCAAGAAAAAGAGGAAGAGTATGAAGGCTGCCTATATATGCACACCTTTGTATATGAAGCTGAACCTACAGTTGCACAACAACCTCTAACACTTACTCTTACACCACATGAAGACCCTCCGGATACAGCCGAACATTCAGATGAACAAAGTCACTCCTACAACTCAGAATATGCTTTGACGAGTGACAACATTCAACAGATAGACGGCGACTTAGAAAAAGCTCGACAAGCATGAAATGTACAATTGCATGGAAAGGGAAAAAGAAAAATGATCATACAGGAGTCGACTGAGGAAGACGAGGTAGAACTGTTCGACGGTGCAACACAAATTCTCGAGGATGTAGCTAAAAATAAAGTACCAGTCGATGAGGAGTTTAAGAGATTTTTGGAAGCCGAGGAAGCTCGTAGCCGACCACAACCAAAAAATAAAGTTCAGTTTATGATCAAGGATTCTATCGACTTGACTGTAAGTTCACTTACAATGTCTCCAACTATTGTGACGGAAGACATTGTTTTCGCTACACCTGTAAGTACTACACTTGCACCTTTAGCATTAACTCAGTTTTCAAATGTTGTACAATCTCTTCCTCTCCCTCTTCGTCAAACATTTCAAACTAAACAAGACCTAACGGAGTTCATAACCAATCTTCCCAATATGTTCCCACATGGGAAAGATTTAGTGACCAAAAAACCTGTCTTCATCGACAATAACCCATCGACTGATTCTGCCCCTCTCGGTGTTGACCCAACTAAACTATTGAACCCTCCGAATAATTCAGCACCAGAAGCAATTGGTATGCATCATAGACATCTTCAACGTAATATGGACCCCACCAGTCCCATTTCTTGTGAGGAAAATTCACAGTTTATCCCTTTTCTAGTGAACTCGTCGATGCAAACCCATTCACCTCCCTGACCTGTCGTCAATCCACCAGAACAGCCCCCAGACCTTGAAGTTTTGAATTCAGTCGAACCATTGATACTAGAAGTGTTGTCTCCTGTCGCCAGTCCGGAACCGTCTGGCAGCTCCCTTTCCAACCCTGCTCTCCGAGTCGAAGACACACCAGATATTAATGTGTCGTTCCCTACCCTTGCTCATGGAACCACTACTCCATCTGAAGTAATTCAAGAACAAGAAGCACCAGTTCAAGAAATCTTCGAAGCAGCAGCCAAACCAGAAGCAGAAATCACTGAAGCAGCCATGGAACTAGCAGTCGAACCAGTAGCACAAATCACTGAAGCACCCACGGAATGAGGACAAGAAGACAATCAACTAATGGTTGCAAAATCACTCCCAACAAATACAACAGTCGTACCAAGTAGCTCAATACAAGCAGAAAAAAACATTGAGGAAGCACAAGTGGAAAAACAAGTCTCACACGAAGCAGCCGAGACACACAAAGACTCATAACAGCAACTAGAGCCTCCAAAATCTCAACGGAAGTCCAAGAAAAAGTAGTGTCAAGACAAACTATGCCAAAATAGAGAGCTGCAACAGCAACAGCAGCATCTGCATCATATCTCTCAGCTGGGTCGATTATCTGTACATCTCGACCAATTCGTACCAATCTCGACATACAAGCCACAATAAGCAACACAAGAAGAGCTCGACTTACTGGCTGATGCAATTAGTCGAGAGCAACGACATCGACGACTAGAAACCGAAGACCGCATACACCGATTACAAGAGGACCAAAATGTATTTTTGGCTAAGTGTCAGGACTTAGCGCAAGAATTTGTTTCTCTTCCAGCCAGTTCCGACACGACTAGCACACTTGATAAAGCTCTTCAGTTATTCCAAACAGTCGTGTTGAGATTGCGAGAAGAACTCATCAGGGATCGACAGGAACATGCCACAATAACAACATCCCTAATGTCGGCACAATATGAAGCATTTAATTCAACATATGATAAGCTCAACCAGTATAATGACCAAGCAGCTATTGTCATTGATGTTCTCCGAAATTGGTACAAACGCTATGGCAATGTATTCACAGAAATGCGGAACACAAGTGACTTAATTGATAAACTTCATCAGCAATGCCGAGTAGCTGACGACACCATGAGAAGAACCATCGAAGATCAAATTCCGATAGAAAATAGCAAATTGGAGAAATTAGAAAAAAGTGAAGAGCAATGGTTGAGCCAAGCCCGAAACAACCTCTTTAAAGTGGAACAACTTCAACCACATCTCCAAACACTGCTTACAGCTGCCAATCAGAAAATTGAGCTATTTGGTCTAGACTTAATTCATTTGCAAAGCAGGACAACAGAGGAAAAGATGACTGAGTTATCAAGCCTGACAACACTTACGATTGACATCCAAAACTCACTACGCCATTGGGAAAACTTCCACTACCATCTATCTGTCTCAGTTGAAACAATTGTTCAGGTCTGTGCACAACAAGAAGCAGCGGCCAGTTCCAGTCATAAATAAATAGTACCAGCTACATCTATCAATTTTGCACAGTCATCCATCTTTTGTTCAGTTATTTCACATCTCCTTCTTTCTTCAGCAAAAAGAAAGATTTTGAAGTAGGAGAGGTTGACCTATCGACTAGGCCCTCTGGCCGAAAATTTGCAATGTAAGTCGACAAGCTCTGTGGACCAGTCGAGATATGTCCGTCGGTTCTGGAGACCAATAAACAAAAACTCTGTGGACCAGTCGGGATATGTTGTATGCACTATAAATGCATTTTTGTGGTAATTGGCAACATAGACTCAACCTAGAAATATTTATGTAGTACTATTTACATTTGCAAGATCCTAAGTTATTTCTTTTTGGTTTTAAAGCTTCATTTTTTAAGATTTTATGCCAAATCAAATTTATGGTTTCCACTATTTACTCCAGCTTCTTGAACTGGTTATTGCAGTTTTTTCTCGCTCTCTACTTTTGCTATAAAATCAGTCAACTCGGATTACATACATATCTGAAAGTTATATGTTGATGTTGATAAAATATTGAATAGGGCTACTGTTATTTGATGAATGATATTTGGATATCTACTTGCTATATCTATTTGCAATTTGGTGCTACACTTAGTTTATACTTTATTGGTCAATGAATTATTTGCGCTTGGATTATGTCATGCGGTTTCATTAATCGAATAATTGAATGACAATGACATTTATTCCTTAATGTATATTTGCGTTCAATTAGTTCATTCACCTAAGTACTATCTCTGATTATGTTTTTCTTCTTTCTAACTTTCCTCTTCTCATAGCGACGTTCATTTTTGTCCCTAAAGGGGCGAATGCTAATATGGAATAATATGTTATCTTTTTGTGAAATATAAATTTAGAAAAATACATAAATGGCATGAGAAATATATAAATAGGCATTCAAATCAAAATTTTAAAAATTCTGACTCTACTAACTATTATCGAGCTCCAACAAAATTTAAATTTATCTTATGTAAAGGATGACGCATGGGAATCCCCAACTCATTAAACCGCCGGATAATACATTTAAACAATATGTTCTCAAACTACGTGCTCTGCAATATTTGCCAAAAACCGCCCCATCATGATACGTTATAAAACAATATGTTTTCTGAAATTGCCTCCACGCAGGATCGAACTACGGACCTTCAGTTTACAAGACTGACGCTCTACCACTGAGCTATAGAGGCCAAGTTGTACAATTCGAAAATGCATTTTCTTTAAGACTATACTAAAATTCATAAGTTTACTCATATTTCAAAACTGTTCAGATCTACGAGGGCTTAAGAATATTCCCTTCAAGGAAGAATGGAATGTAATTGGACGTGAGGGTTTGAGGCTAGGCCGTACCATGGAAGAAGGGCCGTTGAGATATTAAACTACGGGTTAACGGTTATAATCGTGCTTTAGGTGTTGAGATATGGTTTATTTTATGTGAAGTGTTTTATATGTATAAAGTTATATATATAGTTTACGTTTAAGTTTTTGTATTGTTACTTTCAGCAAAAAATCAAATCAATTAATAGCTAATGGCTCAAAGAGTGAGAATTTATCTTTATGGACCACCATTCCATTATTATAAGGATTTGTTTAATCTCTACATAACAATACTATTACATTAAGAGAGACCCACAACTTAGTTAGGTGTTGAATTGATGTGTGATCATTTTGCTGGTATACATAGGTATATATATATGTCCTATCCTTTTTTAAATTAGAATATACAATTTTGAATGAGGTATTAATAGACATTTATCTTAATCCCATTTGAGTTTAGTAATATAAATTTATTTTAATCACAAACTATATAGATTTATGTTAAACAATTTGTAATATATTTTGACACTCAAAGTGCAATACGAGTAGTTAAGATTCTTATTGCTCATAATAAGATGAAACATGTAGAGTTTCATGCTCATTATTTAAGATTGTATGAGACAATGTTGTGTCTCTTGTTTATTGCAAGACAAATGATTAAATCGTTGATATATTTACTAAGTCATTAGTAGAAACTAATTTTGTGAAACTTAGAATTATGATTGGGTTTTAAAAAGTTACAATTATGAGGGTTGTACAAAAGTAATTTCACCTCCTGAATCTTCAAAGCATTGTATTGATTGGGGGATGGGGGTGGGGGGTGTTAGAACAATAGTTTCATTGCGACATCTTGATATCTTCTAGAGACAATCAGTTTATAGTCCACAATCGATTAGGAGTGGTTGCATGGAGGTTGACTAGGTAGTCCATTGGTTAGTTGAGTTGAGCAAGAAATTTGATTAATGCACATGTTGAGGTATAAAAGGATTTCGATGCATACCATAGGAAATCAAAATTTAGTTCAAATGAGTTAGTTAGGCTTTGAAGCTATAAATCTTATGAATCTATCTATCATGGAAGTTTTTTGAAATATTTTGTGTTTCTATGTATGTTGAGCTATGCTCACTTCTACTTTGATACTCTAATGGTGTCTTTATACACCACAAATTTTCGGAATGCATAACTCTTTAGATCTACTAATACTATGATTCTCCAACATTACATAAGAAGAGAGTAAATTATCTCCACTATTTCTAAAAACTTCTCACATGATTTATGTGGCTAGGAAGTAAACCACAACCCACTCATTACCAGTGTCACAAATTATGATATTCTAAATCCTAATTATTAAACATTTATATTAACAATCATAATATTTTTAGGCTTTGTGGTATGAGTTAAAATGGAATAATATGATTTTAGATAAACCACATTATTAGTTAAGTCTCAACATTTTAAACCTAGCTAATAATGGTCATTTTCATCTCAACATGAAAGTGAGCTTTAAATTAGTTAAAGTTGAAATCTTGATATTGAGAGAGAAGTAGAATTGAATTGTTTATTAACAATGACATCAAAGTTTAATCATACTATGTAATACTCAACTTAATAATTGGTACATAAGTTATAGTAACTTTTAATTTTTTATATACATATTTTTTATTAAAATATAATTAACATGATATATATTCCTTCAAATAAATATCTATCTAATACTAACATGCACAAGTGAAGTGAGGGGTAACTCATATATCAATTATAATCGAGACTATTTGATATTATGACATGAATCCTATATAATTGAGATTTCTTTTATACTATGAGATGAATTTTGTTTATGGAATAGTTGAACAAACAATTGTTCTCCAAAATCCACTATATTCTACATCTCATAGAATATTGTTCATTGCATACTTTAGCACATTTTCCTAGATAATATTTGTTAGCAATGAATGACCATCACTCTTAAAATGGAATAACTAATTTTGGAGTTAATGATCCTCATAGTTCAAATTCTTGTTGAAATTAGGTTATTCTATAAAGCTACGTTGAGATCTATACTTGTTAGTCAAACTCATAACTAATTATACTAAATGTTTAGTTGATTTAAGCGCTTAGCCAACTATCTTTTATCATTAAAAATGCATACAATCTTGAGCTTAGAATTTCAAGATAAAAACTAAATATAGAATTTCAAGATAAACATTAAATATAGTAACTATAATAAAATTTTATAGTGATCTCCACTATATGTACACTTTATTCCAACTTAATCTATCCTAAGTTTTATGACTACTTCTTCATAAATTGGTTGAAGGTAATATGGGAAAGATATATTATGACTCTTCAAATGGGCTTCTATCTTTAGATTTAACAGTTTTGAATCATTTTTAAGTGCTTCTCAAAAATTCCAATCGTTTTTGGACCTCAAAACTCTTAATCATTTTTTTACCTCAAAACTCCCCTTATGCTTGATCACTTATAAACTTTGGATTTTTCTTGCATATAGCTCACAAGAGTGTACACACCCTAGATCATAAATCTTTACTAGTATTAAGTGATTCAAGGGTTTTTTCTTATAAGATAAGTCCACACAAAAAATTCCAAACTAATGTCTTAGTTTGGTGAGTTACTTATTTTCATTTGACTTGTAGTCGTGGAGGATGCAATTTTTTTATTGGAGCGGAGACACCATTGCTAAAAAAATAAAACTCAAGACTTCTCTAAAATGCCAAACTAGTATTACACATTTCTAATGGAATGGGGTGTTTAATTTCCTCAATTATAACTCATAGTAGCATAATTCGAGTATGAATACAGATACAAATACTATTCTATAGGGAAAAAATGAGTAATGAGAAAATCTAGTGTGAATAAAATACATAAGTAGACTACATATATATAATACTTTTAATCAAATATTCACAAATATACTATAAATGTACATAAACATTTATATAATAAAATCAAACATAGATTTAAAAACAAAAATATAAAATCTCAACAACTTGGGATATAGCAAGTGTGAGAGACAGAACTAGTTATTAATAATTGTTTTAATAACAAAGTATGAAATGATTGGTATTTTTGTTTTATAGTATTTAAATAATTAAAGTTTTTTTTTTAAATTGGTTTTCAAAATTTAATTGTCCACTAATAATAATTCATATCTGTATTACACCTACAAAAAATATTCAACAAATTCAAATTTGTTCATAATTTTCATACATAAAACACTAATATAGTTGATTTATACTCGTATGTTATAAATACATGAATTCTAACCTATTTGATTATGAGCTCATACTATACTTACTTCACTATAACAATATTATATTTGATTATAACACTATTATATTTGATTATAAGCTCACACTATAATTATTTCACTATAACTACATAAGAATATTATAACAATTCATATGTCTTTTTACTTTACTTAGAATTTTTATTCTTTATTCTTCATGATTTATTATTTATTAATCATGATTTAGAAGTTTTTTTATGTTAAATATTGTTAGATTAAGGACTTATAAATTATAACTTGGGTTACATAAAATTCATAAATATAAATATGTTGCAAAATAGTAATATAGTGACTTTCCCATAGCTACACTACCCTCTACCCTCCTTAAGTTAGGGAACACTCCATTTTATGATATTGTAGTACCAACCATATGCATATGCCGAGAGTCCAAATATCTAGGTGCACTTATTCATTTTTTATTATTATTCTTCACTATTTCAAATCGACACTTTTCAATCCATTAAAAATAGATTAAAGATCACTGCCCATATTTTTTTGGGGGAAATGTTTAATTGCTATATTAAGTCAGGTTAGTGTTTGTTTTCCTTCAAGTCCTTGAAACTTAGGGTGAATTGAAAAAATATAAGATTATTGTAAAATCGATGTTTGGGCACTTGTTTTTCTATGGACTTGGTTGTTCAAATGGGTTGATTAGTATGGTATTAAGAGGAAATAATTTTAAATGCTTCAAAGTAATTTTACGTGGGCACATTTTTAGGAATTTGTTTGCATTTAGGGTTTTGTTGTTATTTGAAGGGATTTACTAAAGAACATTGAAATAGATTTATACTAGTGTAAAAGAAATATTGTTGATTTTTTTGTGTTTTAAAAAATAATGATGTTTTGAACTTATCTTTTTTGGGTGTAAATTAATTTAACATAGTGAAAGTTTAATGTAGTTGAAGTGCTAATTGAAAATTTGTTAATCCGGTCATATTGTATTGAGTTCTGAATATGAATACACGTGAATTTCATGAAATTGTTAAGGTTAAGTATCAAAACTATCCAAGAATATACACAAAAATCATTTCCAATGTTCAATATTTGACTATGACCTGAGCTAATAAAAGGATAAGTATGATGAATGCTTATTTTTAAATTATAAGATGTTATGCTCTTTTCCACTTGTGTTCAAAAAATCATTTCCAATGTTCAATATTTGACTATGACATGAGCTAATAAAAGGATAAGTATGATGAATGCTTACTTTATAAATTATAAGATGTTATGCTCTTTTCCACTTGTGTTCAAATGGGTTTAAATATTAACAAATAAAAGAATAAACTTAGTAGTGTCAACAATGGTGTGCATATTTGTTGATAAGGATAAGTATGATGAATGCTTACTTTTTAAATTATAAGATGTTATGCTCTTTTCCACTTGTGTTCAAATGGGTTTAAATATTAACAAATAAAAGAATAAACTTAGTAGTGTCAACAATGGTGTGCATATTTGTTGATAATACTACTAGCAAGTTTCTTTAGTGTTCAAATGTAATTCTTTGAGTAGCTAAATGTAATTATTGTAAAATCGATGTTTGGGCACTTTTTTTCTAAGGACTTGACTTGTATCACCTTTGTGTGTTGATATGCTAGGCAACCCTTTCTTCTTACTTGTAAATAATACATTGCTTGTCACTTTACACATGTGAAGTCTTCAATGACTCAACCAGTTGTAGTAGGTAAAGAAGTAAAATAGAACACACATTCTTTTTAGGAAATATGAAATGAAGTATGAATATCTAAGTTCAAGATTAACCTGAGAGATGTAAACATCCTTTAAAAAAGAAAAAGAAAAATGAAATGGAAATATGTAGGATCATAAAGTTGCACTATGATTATTTTTCTTCCTTTTAATGATGAAATAGTCCATCTATTTTTTGGATAAGGGTAAAATTTTTATAATCCACTCAGAGCTATAATGAATCTCAATTTCACACTATTGCAGGTTATTTTAATATATGGAATATCAAAACTCAATCAAATCATATACATTATGATTAATTTATACATAATGATATTTGATTTTGACTCATTATAATGGTCATTGATTATTTCAATGGAGAAGAAGGCTATAGTAGCCAAATCTATTTTAGCCATAATATGTTGAAAATATTGATAGGAAATCACTACATATACAAATAAAGTATTTTGAAATGGTAAGTAAAGGAATTCAAAATCTTAAATCTTAAATCATATATAAATTGATCTTTGTTTTCTTAA
Source organism: Larix kaempferi (assembly GCA_027924585.1). NCBI lineage: Eukaryota > Viridiplantae > Streptophyta > Pinopsida > Pinales > Pinaceae > Larix > Larix kaempferi. Next base: position 7,763,009 of record BSBM01000259.1, on the reverse strand, counting down.
ATGAATAATTTAAGAGAAATATGTAATTTCCTTTTCATTCAATTTGATAGTTTCAAGAACATCAAGAAAGATAGAAATAGGTATTTATGTTGTATAAATGAGTCTTTAGAGACAAAATAGGTAAATAAGATGGGAGTACCTTAAAATCAAAATTTGAAGAGAGATAAGGATCACTTCTTACAAAATCAACATTTATGGTTTGGAAGAGTCATTCTTGACAATTCTAACATGACAAGATACTTATAAAGCACCCAACTCGAAGATGTTAATAATCGAAGGAACATTATAATGGGACACTCCTATTTGTTTTAACTAGTTTTGGAAAAAAACTTATCCTCCAGAGGATACATGGGGGATTTAGGTGAGATCGAATTAAAATCCAAATTTCTATTCATTTGTGGATCTGTGTAGTCTGGGGGATGGGGGGTGTTATCCACTACGTATTTTCTCTTCCCATGATTTCATACATCCCTTAAATCAATGTATGTATGGCTATCTCTCGAGCATAGGTTCAATTTCAAATTTGATATAGAAAATGAAGCACCTAACAATGCATCTTCATAGACCATGAACTATGGGATCACTCTTTTCATTTAGGTAGGGTGACATAGGGATCGTACCATTCAAACCTTTCAATTTTTTTCCTATAGGCTCGTAGGAAGAAACAACCAATATGATTTCCTCATTATTCCCTAAAGGAATACATGAATCTAAATTTTGTCCATTCATTTTCCATAGGGCGTAATAGAGTAGATTATATCTAGTCATAAGAATATACATATTCTTGGTGAAAATAAAAATAACTCCTCGGTATTCGACGCCCCCTTGATTGTTAGATCTATGGTTCCAAATTAAAAGGGTTTATCAATAAACCCTAGTTTCAAATTTAAGAGGGATTATTAATGACAATAAGAAAACAATACAATGATTTAATGAAATATTACTGTATTTAATAGAATACAACATAATGTTTTATGAACAATGAAAACTAGCAAATCATTTCATTTAGATCAAACCTTTGCTTCGACATCCTTCATAATCTCTTTAAGATCATACCTCGCTTCCCCATCCTTCATGATCTCTTTAATACCATACCTCGCTTCCCCATCGTTTATATTTTCTTTAATAACCTATGGTTGGCACTCAGTAGGATTTTGGAATATGCTAGAATCATTGCTAAAAGTTGTTGCATAATACATTTGAACAAAATTCTCTCTACAAGATTGAAAAATGTTTTTCCTCCATGCAAGATCGAATTATGGACCTTTAGTTTACAAGATTGATGCCCTACCACTGAGCTATAGAGGCCAAAATAATAATTTCTAAAAAAATTTCTTTCAATAGGAAACACATGCGTTTAGGTCACATGTTTTCTCATATTTCAAATATTCTCTTCACATCTATGAAGACTTAAGAATATTCAAGATGGAATGTAGTTGGATGTGAAGGTTTGAGGTTGGGTCGTACCATAGAAGAAGGGTAAAATTCATCGTTTACGTGTTATTATATATATATATATATATATATGAATTTGTTTTGTTAAAGTATTCAAATGGTGATTCATAAATTTGGGTATAGTATCTTAGCTTTATGTATGGAGCTAAATCTTAGTAGAAACTTGATAAGACATGATCTCTAGTTAGTTTCAACGATGATGGAGAACATGGATGTTGGGTATCTTGGGATACATAAAAGGATCAAACAACCCTACTAATTTTAGAGTAAGTCCTAAAACTAAATCTTATTAGCTAAGAGCTATTCTTGATAGGTAAGGAAAGATGTTAATGGCCCAAGATCAAGGGTTAGGTTAAGAAGTCATTTCAAGTGGCATGGTTGTCCTTGAATAATGGTGATAAGTGATTCGACATTTGTGCATAGTAACTAGTTGCAATGACAGTAGCTAGGTGCTCTACAACCCAATGTGGGGGAGATGGTGTGTTTGACAAAAAAAAAGTTATGATTATCAAGTCCAAGAAGGTCACTTATGCTAATTTTTTGTATGACAATAGGTACTTGGAGGAAGTGTCTTCTTACAAATATCTCGGAATGGATATTCATCCAAAGCTCATCTGGAACTATAGCATTGAGAAAAGGATTAATGGAGGGTGGAAAGCTTATTTTGGTCTTGAAAACAATTGTAAATCAACAAAACTTGTGATGCGGGATTAAAAATAGTTTATTTTTGAAACTCTCATCACTCCCGTTATCTTGTACAATTGTGAAGTTTGGGGTTGCAGCATCTCTATAGAATCCCGTAGAAAAATTGAACAAATTCAAAATCATTTTATAATGTGCAACCTCAAAATTAAAAGAAATACACTGTATCTTATTCTCCTAATAGAAGTGGGTCTTCCCCCCATCGAGAGCATCGTTGTGACTACGTACATGATATACAAGTATATTATAAATATCATGGGAGACTAGAGACTTCCTAAAATTGCTTTAAAATCCAGTCAAGACCACCTCCATATCAATATAGGCTGGTATCAAAGCGTCATAGCTTGGTTAAACCATTGGGGGTTGATGACAATGCCTCTTTGCAAAATATCAATAACATTAAAAATATGATCATATCTAAGTTTAAAGAGAAAATGTGGGGTGAGAAATAATTAGAGGCTAAAAGAAAATTAAGATACTATAAGGAGGTCATTAACCCTAATATGGAAGATCAAAAGTATCTCTTTGTTTTGTCTAGTTCGAAGAATAAAATTAATATAGCGAATATAAGAACAAAATTTCATGAGCTTCATAGTGAAACAAGACACTGTACAATTCCTAAAACACCATGGGTGGAAAGGTTTTTCCATCTCTGTGAGACTATGAGCATTGAGGATGAAAGTCACTTTCTCTTAGAGTGCTTTGTGTACGTACACCCACATTAGATCAAAATTTCATAATCTTTGCTACAATACAAACATCCCTAACCTTCTAACATGCCAAAAATATGGTGACCTAGCAATGCTAGCCTTCCTTCTAAGCTTTTTGAGCATAGGAATAAAATTTTACAACAATCATAATAATTCCTTTATTTTCTCTTAAAGTCCGATAGACCAAAGTTGGTATTGATGGATGTTAACCATCACCACCACCACCATCATCATAATGTATGTCAAACAAAAATGATCTATTCGGTAACATTTGTTGGCTTAGTTTTAAATTTTACACAAAAGCTTAAAAAATTAAAACTGGCATAGATTCGTCTTAAGCCAAGACCCAAGATCTATCCTAATATGTCACAAGGTTCATTGAGCTTCAACCTTGAGGTTTGAAATTCAACGAACTTGAAAAAAATTGAGGTTCATTGAGGTTTGTCGAACCTCATGGCCATTATATGAGTTTGCATTTATTTTCTTATCCCTTATAAACCTCGTGTTAGAACACAATCTCATAATCTATCTTTATAGTTTCCATGTCCATCATAATAGTTTTTTAATGTTTAAATTGATGGCAATTTCTTACTATTTTATGGTATATTTCATTTTCTATATATTTTTTGAAACAAACTTAATGGCCAACCTCATCTAGACTTCATTGGAAAATCAAATTTGAACCAAACCTAATCATTGCAGAACCCAAAAATCTTAAATTTTTACACATCAAGAAACCAATTTATACCTAAAGAAATTTGATTTCTCTAGTACTTGATAGGTCCACATTCAAGATGGATCTATATTGGTGATGGTTATCCTATTGCTATTGACAACTTAGTTATGATAATGTTCGCCACCTTCTTTAAAAAGTATGTGTGGAGTTATAATGACCTTCAACTTCATACTAAATCCTACATGAATGTGTGGATTATTAAAAATAAACCAATCACCCAAAATTTTAGGAATATGTGAATGTGTGGATTATTAAAATTAAACCAATTGATGAGGAAAAGTTTTAGGAATTCATAACTTTCTTAAACCATGTTTAAAGTAAAATATTTTTATGCATAAAATTTGGGTATGAATAATTAAAAAAAAAAAAAATTGATTTTTTTTTCGAGTTATTATAATAAACATACATTAATAAAAAAAAAAACTTTCTTAACTAAATCTTAGTTCATTGTTTAACAAGTAAAATATATTAAAAAAATCAATAAAAAACCTCATAAAATAATTTCAAGAAGGATGTTAAAATGAGAAACAATAAGAATCTAAAATCTAACCCATGAACCATTTAAAATAAATTAAACATTAAAATGGAAAACAATGAGAATAGTGTAACCCCTCAATTGTGGAAGATAAATGAAACATTACAATGGAAATTAAAATAAATTAAACATTAAAATGCAATACAATGAGAATAGAGTAACCCCTCAATCATTGAAGATAAATGAAACAATACAATGGAAAATAATGAATCATTTATGGAAAAGATGCTCGAGTTAGGATTGCACTTCAAGGCAATCATTTATGGAAAAGTTTCTCCACTTAGTATTAAGTTTTAAGGCTTTATTAATGAGTTATGGTATGGTGTGTAGTAAATATTCAATAGTATAGTATTTAATGTTGTGGCTATTAGATATTATTTTTTTTCATGGTATTTGGAATAGTAAATTGAAATTTTTTTATTTATATTTATAAAAGCTGTGGTTTAAATATTCTAAATTTTCAATTTTTTGTTTAATTTTATTGATATTTTAATTTAATTTTTTTTAAATATCAAAATTACCTATATTAATTATGGAAATTGTATAATTTGTGTGCCAAAAATATTTAAAAACATATAGAAATTTAAATTTTACCAAAAAAATATTATGAGATTCCCACTATAAATTTGAAAATTTAAAATAAATAAACTACACTTTTATAAAATGATCAACTTGTGTATTTATAAGATATAAAATAAAATTGATTACATGTAAAAGGTGGCCGCCTGGTAGAGCAAGGCGTCGGTTGAAGAAATATTAATGTTTTATCGGTCGACATTTCATGGAATTGAGGAGGTAGTTCCAATTCAAATTGCGATCACAGACACAGAAGAATAGGCTCACAGCGCCGACATGGACATCTCAGACAAAGCAGCCGACATGGACATCTCAGACAAAGAAGATGAAGAAATCCCAAGCAAGTTCATCGACCACGCCTTATCTCTCGAATTCATGCACGACCCCGTGAAGATCAAAAGGACTTCCAAATTAAGCTACGATCGAGCTTACCTAGAACAGCTCTGGGACACCAGCGATCAATACAACCAGTGCCCATACAGAACGGACGGCAGATTCGACATCAGGGAGATTATACCCAACTGGACTCTGCGCAAAAAGGCAGAAAAATGGGCATCGAAACACAGAAACCACCCCGACATACCACCCGAAGGCGTCATAAGCTGTTACAGAAGACCTATAATGGAAACCGAGATGCGACAGAGACTGGAAGAACTGAAAGACTTGATAACGCGAAAACACCCGACAGACGACGTAGTTACCGCTGTAGTGACGAAGAGGCTGAGAAGACTCCGACTAGAATGCCAATACCACTGTCCTAACAGAAGGCGTCTCGTTGACGCAAACGGGCATACAATTTTGCTCGACATCATGCGTTGGAACGGCAAAAGGCCGACTCCAACAGCCGACCTGCGAGCCGAAGTACTTCGCATGCTCATCGACCTCGAAAATTACATCGACATGCCGCGGTTTCTTCGACAGAATCCCCTCGGCATCTTCGATATCGTCATCAATCTCTTCAAACTCAGCGCCGATGAACAACAACCACCGCCCCGAGGCCTTAGATTCGATTCCTTTCATCTACTCTGCCTCGCAATCTGCGACTGGGACTTCGATTCCGAGCCGAACATAAAGAAATTGTTGAAGTGGGCGACCCCCTATATAGTCAAGTACTTCTCAGGCGACGAGTCGCTGAAACATACGCTGCCCATTCTGGTCAATTTGTCGGCCCATGCTTCGACTAGGTCGACATTGTCGGGCTTATACGGGTACGTGTTAATGCAAAAACTGACAAGAAGAATAGAAGAGCGCCCCTCATGGTTCTCTGGAACAATCCACGATTACGAAGCCTACATAAAATCACCGCCGGATCCGACGCCCGGCTACCTTGAAATGTCGCTCCGCATACTCTACAATCTTGTCTTCGATGAAGAAGAAGGCCGCTTGGCATTCCTGGACAGAAATACCGACATAGCCAAGAACATACACAGACTAGTGCAGCTCAAGGTCGAATTCCCCGACAAATTAACCGACGTCCATCTCCAGATTTGTCTACAAATTCTGAGCAGTGTTTACCGGCACTGCGCGCAGCCTCGATTTCTGAGCACTTACGTTCATGCCATGTATGGTCCACTCATCCGTATCTTGAACGAGGGATCTCTGGCAATTGATATCAGAGCCCTGGCTCGTGACATTCTCCGCCATTATCTCGAGCTGCATTCTTTTCTCCAGAATCGAGTCACTCGGGAGCGATCCATTTTCCCCTGGACAGATCCGTTGAATCCCCAGGTCCAACTTTTTCTTCCACCGCCTGATGTTTTCGACGAGATTCACAATAATCTCCTTCAATTCTCCATTCAACATTATGAAACGATGGATGAGAACAGTACATAAGATCCCTCATGGAAAAAAAATTTGACACCTGCTACATAAGTTGGTTGTCCAGAGCAGTACATAAAAAGGGATGTGGATGCATACAAGTGTACCCACCCCATAAATTAATTTAGTTTAGTGTGTGAATATAATATTTATAAAGAATATATTTTAATTGAAACCATAAGATAATAATCTATCGATTTGAGGCCTTTCAAATGTTAATGGCACCCCATTCAATGCTAGAGTTCAAATATGCAAGGTAATGGAGCATGGACACGAGATATTATTCAACATCTAGGTTAAACTTGATCATCGATATTAATGTCCTTGTAAAACGATTTGATGTTAGTAAAGAGTTTGCTCATGGATTTGGGTCTTCAGGTTTCCTCCTAGTCTTGAAAGGGTTAAAGACTCGCTTGGGAGGTGAAGAGAGGCAGGAGGTTTCATGGTGTACTAGGGTTGCAGGTTTGTTCAATTTTTTGCAGGTTCCGTCAGGGCTTGGTTCTTGTACCTTCTCATTGGGGGAAGGGATAGTCAGTATGGGTGAACCAACGGGTGGGGAGGAACTGCCTCCTCCTCCGGGCCTGGAAAAGGCAAAGGGAAAGCTACAGTGCAGGAATTTGATATCCCCGCCGGGAAGGGAGGAGAAGTGTCGAGTGGTTTGAACAAAGTCGCCCCTTCGGAAGTTGAAAACAGGAAACCAGGGCAATGTATGCCGAAATCCAAAATGGTTCCTAAAATTAAGATCCGCTTGGACTAGGTCCGAGAGGACATCTAGTACATGAAATATCATGCCCTTATAGGTAAATTTGTAGGAATATGGCCGACAGAGAGGGCACTGGTGTGGTGGATCAATACTACCTGAAAACCTCAAGGCCACTATGATCTCCAGCTCAAAGTTAAAGGTTTCTTTACTATAATCTTCTTTAATGAGACGGAACGCTCTAGAATATTCAGCAATGGGCCTTACTTATTTAACTCTGTAGGCCTATACCTGCAGCCATGGAAAGAATGCTTTAATCCCGACAAGGAGAACTTGACCATTGCACTGGTTTGGATCTGCTTGTATTCCCTACCCTCGGAATATTGGAAAGAAGAGATCCTCATCGATATCAGCAACATGTTGGGAGTTTTTGTTAAAGTCTCAGAGCAGACAAAGCATATGAGATATACATCGTATGCTATAATATGCCTCTACATAGACATCTCCCAATATCTTCCCGATGGGATTGGGAATCTTTTCCGTGACTGCCCACTTAACAAGATGCCAAGCGAAGATAACAACCTTGATGGGAAAAAATGTAGAAGGGTTCACTAAAGTGGTTTCCAAGAAGAGAGCGGCTAAGAGAACCGCATGACCCAAGGTTTACAATAAAACTCAAACCCACAATATGTTCGAAGTGTTGCAACAAGAGAAAGCAAGAAAAAACCCTAAGGAAAGTCAAAACCAAGAAGATTAGGTTGTAGAGCCCCCCCTTCCTCCTCAGAAAAATAAACCCAAGATACAAAAAAAGAAGTAGCAATGGCGGAGGAACCCCTACCAGGGGAAGAAGGGGAAGAAATGGAGTTAGGAGAGCTGGATCTGGAGGGATTGGAGGCGGCCGTCTTTGCAAAAACCCCATATCCTATTTCGCATAAGCAGGTTTCTTTGCTGGAGAAAGAAATTCTAAAGACAAAGAACTTCAAATACTTGGGCATAACCTCGGAATCCCTCAAGGAACCAGAAGGGAAAAAGAAAGGGAGAAAGGAAAAAAGAGGAAGACACAGTAATGCGCAGAGAATCCAATTGGTAGGGCAAAATTTAGTCACCTCAGGAAAATATCCCACTATTGTCGCAGCCCTCGCCTCATCCCCCAAGCAGTTATAAGATGTGGATCACATCATGGAACATAAGAGGCTGTAACAGCCCTACAAAGATTCATCTTCTAAAAAGGAAAATCGAGATTGAAAAGCCGATCATTATGTTTCTTCAAGAAACTAAAGGCTCGAAACATGAGATAAGAGTAATAGGAAGAAAAGTTTGGCCCATTTGTGAGGTCATGGCAATAGATGCAAGAGGAGAAGCTGGAGGGATAGGAATTCTTTGGAATTCGAAGGAAGTGGCCCTTATTGGCTTTTTTCCCTCTCTTTTTACCCTCTCGGGTGCCTTTCTTTCCAACATTTACGGGCCCTCCTTAGCCATTAATAAACCCACCTTCTTGAACTCCCTGCACACCTTAAAGGCGATGGTGGATACCTTGCCTTGGATTTTAGGGGGGGATTTCAACCTGATCCGCACTCTAGATGAGAAAAAAGGAGGAATCGAGCACCTGAATCCCATTAGCGATCACTTTAATGAAGTCATCGAAGCTCTAGAGCTGGTTGATATTCGAATGACTAAAAAAATATTCACCTAGAATAATAAGCAGACGGGGGACAAGAACATTGCTTGTCGTTTACACTATTTCCTGGTCTCGGAATCAACCATGTTGGCTAGAGGTGAGCTGACAGCAGTAGTACTTCCCTCCCTTTGCTTGGATCATTGGTCGATAAGTCTGTATTGGTTGAGGGTTAGGGAGAACCTCTGTAGACCATTTAGGTTTGAATAGTTTTGGTTGGTACATCCGGATTTCCTAGAGAAACTTCACCACTGGTGGTCAAAGCTAACCCACATCAAGGGTATGCACATGTACCAGTTCCAACAAAAGCTCGAGATCCTAAAAGGAAAAATCAAGTGTTGGAACTTGGACTCCTTCAAGAACATCTTCCAAGAAAAAAATGGTTGGACGAAAAAATTCAAGAGGTTCAGTTGAAAGGTATGCCCCAGGGCTACAATGAGGAGGTGAGAACTTAGGAGCAACACCTTCTTCAAGAAATTAATGCTCACGAGAAACAGGAGGAAATCCTTTGGAAGCATAAATCAAGAAACTGTTGGCTACAAGAAGGGGAACACAACACAAATTTTTTCCATAAATCCGCTATCCAACATCATCAAGGGAATCGCATGGTGCGGCTTAAGCGAGCTGCTGGTATACACACTGAAACTCAAGGAGATCTGGAACTTACCTTGAATGAATTCTTTGCTGACCTCTTGGAGGAACCTAACATCAATAGGAACGAGGCTCAAACTCAGGTGTTGCAATATTTACCGAGAGTCATAACGGACGACCATAAACTCATGTTAATGAAGCCCATAGGCATGGAGGAATTGGAGGCAGCGGTCAATCAAATGTAGCGGATAAAGCCCCAGGACCGGATGGATTCACCACGAATTTATTCCATTCATGTTGGGATTGTCTGAAAGATGAAGTGTTGGCCCTGGTCAAAGATTCCAGGAAGACGAGAAGTATTTTGAAATCCCTTAATGCCACTTTCTTGACGCTCATACCCAAAGAAACTGGTATGGAAGATCCCAGGAAATTTCTACCGATTTCCCTATGCAATGTCATTTACAAGATCATCACCAAAGTAATTGCCAACAGAATCCGCCCTCTTCTCTCGCTTCTCATTTCCCTCGAGCAAGCCGGTTTTGTGGAAGGTCGTCAGATCATGGATGGAATCATCTTGGTGCACGAAACTATCCACTCCCTGAAGAAGGAAAAAATTCCAGGTATGTTATTAAAGCTCGACTTATCCAAAGCTTATGACAAAATTAATTGGCAATTCTTAGCAAGGGTCCTCAGGGCCTTTGACTTCATGAATAACTGGACAAATTGGGTGATGATTCTAGTATCATCTGCCTTTTTCTTGATCCTAGTCAATGGTACCCCGTCACAGCCCTTCTAGGCTTCACGGGGAATTCAACTCCCCTATCACCCTTTCTTTTTATTATCATTGCAGAGGGATTAGGTTGTATGCTCAAAGCTTTGCAAAGAGAGGGACATATTCACGATCTTCAACTCAATGAAGGGCTGGACCCTCAAACACATCAATAATTCGTTGATGATATGATGCTACTGGGACCCTCTATTGTTAAGGAAGCCAGAGGCGTGAAAAAAGGGTTGGATACCTTCCTTGAGGCCAGTGGATTAGAAATCAATAAAGATAAGTCTTAGGTGTACTTCTTTAACACTCCGAGAATTACTAGAAGAAACATCCTCAGGATTTTAGAATTCTCAAAAGGGTTCCTTCCCTCCAAGTATCTGGGCGCTCCTCTTGCGGAGTCAACCATTCATCAAATATCTTGGAAGAATTTGCTAGACAAACTCAAACAAAAGCTCAGCCATTGGACCTCAAGAGCCTTGAATTTTCCAAGTCGCATCATCCTGGTTAAATCAATGCTCTAGGCCATGCCTCTCTACCTTTTTTTTTTTTTTTTTCCGCCCCTAAATCAGTCCTCAAACAAATTTGTAATATTTAGAGGAATTTCTTGTGGGGAGGAGTGGGTAGGCATAGGAAATGGGCCTTGGTTGATTGGCACACTCTATGCAAACCAAAAGAAGTAGGGGGCCTAGGACTTCGGGACCAGGTAAGTATTAACAAAGCCATGGGTGCAAAAATATGGTGGAGATGGATCACCCACACTGAGTAACCATGGGGTAAACTCTGGCACTTCAAGTACGCGACCCAATGGCCCAAACAACAATTGATAAAATTCGAAGAGGATTTACCAGGCTCGAGCATATGGAAAGCGGCTCAAGAAAATAGGGGTCTCATTCAAAGACACAACTTTTGGGAGATTAGAGATGGAGCTTTGGCCTCTTTTATACGGGACGCTTGGCAACAATTACCTTGTCTGGCCAACCACGAGGACATCCCATAATTACTCCTCTACCTCCAAAACAATGCTTCAGAGTGGATTGTTAGGAACCTATGTCAACCCTTCTCTTTACTATGTTAGTATATTGTTGTTGGACGCATATGCTTTGTAAGTCGTCCCGTAGTATTTGTTGATCCGTAGTTTATATTAGCCCATAGTATTGACTCATAGTATTGGACACATATGCTTTGTAAGACATCCTGTAGTATTATATGTCCCATGGTTTTGACTCATAGTATTGGGCATAGACTTAGTATATAAGTGTGTGTTGAGGTCATTGAAGGCACCGTGAAGTTAATTGTATTGAGCTTGCTCAAAGGAGGTTGCCCCCTCGAAGTGGCTCGTGATCAATATAAAAGTGATTCTGTTTTGTTATTTCTGATATCTCATGTATTTGCATTAATTAATTATTGCAGGTTCATCACATCTGGTATCAGAGCACTTTCCTTGACACAAGTGGGAAATTTTTTTTTCTTTTTTTGGGCGGCGACTTTCAGATCAATTTCTGAAACTTTCTGCACAAAATCAGAAGAAACCGATTGCATATCTAAATTCCTCCTTCAAAAATACGTAGTTTCAAAAAAAAAGCATCTCATTTGGAGTTCTAAAAGTGGAGATATCGCGGATTTAAAATCAGCAATTTTTCAGAATTTCGGTGACGGCCGCGGAAATTGCGGCGAGAAAATCTTTTGACCGAGTGCCCAGATTTCTATTCCGCTCTCCTGAGTAGAAGCAGAGTGGTTGTTCCAGTTCCGTAAACATGTTATAATAGTGATTCTGAGCAATATAGATCTGGTTTTTGAACATTGGGTGGAATTTCTACCCAAATTTTTTCTGTTGCAGGTTCGGATTTGAGAATAATCCCTATCCGCTTAACTGTGGGAAGTACTTGGGCATAAGCCGTAAAACTCATTGTGAGGAGTACCATAGGAACCTCGAAGTAGCTGGCCCATTGAGAGGACCTGCCAGCGAAAAGGGCAACGACCCCTACCTGATTGACTAGTTCCCACTCGTGAGGTAAACCAAGAGCTGTCGTTTGTGGCAAAGCGGTTATCAGTTTTACTTGAGCCGTGGAGTGAGGGGTACTGCCCCAATACGCAAGCCGTCAGACAGCATTGGTGGCCGAGTGAAAACCCTGAACTGTTAGGAAGCCGCACATACCTGGGGTCCATATCTACTTTCAACTGAACTATTGTCGCTCACTGCTGCGCCGTTTCAGATCCATTTTGCAAGCTGTTCCAGAGCCAGCCATTTGGCGTTGTTCCAGATTCCTTCTGAGCCGTAGTCGCTCCAGTCTGAAAAAAAAAAAAAAAAAAAAAAAAAAAAAAAAAAAAAAAAAAAAAAAAAAAAAAAAAAAAAAAAAAAAAAAAAAAAAAAAAAAAAAAAAAAAAAAAAAAAAAAAAAAACACCTGTGCAGGAGCACACACCATGGAGGAAGCACTGGCAGCCATCCAAAAAAAACTCCAAGATTTGGATGAAAAATTTCTCAGCCTCCATCTGCAGCATTCAGCCATGAACAATACCAGACAGCCAGAATCTTTTGCAGCCATTGGGTTCTCTGCTTCTAGCAATTTTCGTGGGCCGAAGCTTGATTTTCCTCGCTTCAATGGTAATGATCCGACTGGATGGATATACCGAGCAGAACAATATTTCAGTCTACATAATACTTTTGATGTTCAGAAAGTTCCACTTGCATCCTTTCATTTGGAACAGGAAGCCCTTCAATGGTACCGTTGGTACATCAAAGCTCATCCCGAGCCAAACTGGATAGATTTTTGCCAACTCATTTTGCCATGATTTGGTCCTAGTGCTTTTGACGACTTCACAGGAGCACTCACTAAACTTCACCAAACTGGCACAGTGAGAGAGTATCAGATGGAATTTGAGAAACTAGCCAATCACACAGAAGGATTATCTAATGAATTCTACAGGAGCTATTTTATCAGTGGTCTCAAGGATGAAATCCGCTCAGAGGTCAAAATGTTTTGTCCCAACACAATGATGGAAGTCCTAGGGTTGGCTAAGTTGGCCGAGGACAAGATTACAGCTCAACAACGCTCCAAACCCACCTTTGTTCCCTTCAGAAATATGGGTTCCCAACGACCTCCCATCACGCCTGCTCCTCAACCAACTCCTATTAAGAATTTGTCTGAAATAGAAATGTAGGCACGCCAAGAAAAAGGGCTTTGCTATAATTGTGATGAGAAATTCACTCGGGGACATAGATGTGATCAACAAAAGCTCTATCTCTTGGATGTGGATTCTCCGCCTGCCTTAGAACTTGGTGAAGAAGCTACAGATACAGTAGATGATCCGGTCGACATGCAACACCCGCCTGTTGACACCCCACCTCAGGACGACCCACCCGAGATCTCTCTCCATGCTGTAACCGGCGTCACCACCCCACAAACAATGCGGGTTAGGGGATACTTCAAGAAGCTCCCTCTTACCATACTCATTGATTCTGGTAGCACTCATAACTTCATTGACCCTCGAATTGCCAAACAGGCTGATTGTTTTGTCCATCCTTGCTCCAACTTTGAAGTCATGGTTGCCAATGGGGGCACCTTACCTTGCAAGGGGAAGTGTCACAATGTGCGTATCTCTATGGAATATTATAACCTACGCTCTGACATGTTTGCCTTGCCCTTAGGCGGATGTGATGTGGTTTTTGGCGTTCAATGGTTACGCACACTTGGCCCCATCTTATGGGATTTTGCTGAACTTTGGATGCAGTTTAAAGTCAATGGGGCACAACACAAATTTAGGGGCTTACAACCAGGGTCTCTCTGCATCATCAGTTCACATCGCCTGGAAAAAATCCTTAAGAAGAATTCACATGGTGTCATCGCTCAGCTTAATTCCATTCAGATGCACCCATCAACAGTCTCCACTACTCCCTTGGATAGATATGCAGGTATCTTTGTTGAACCAATGAGATTGCTTCCTTCAAGAGACCTTTTCGGTAAGAATGTAGCCACATCTACCTCTCAGCAGGAAATGATGGCTATTTTGCATGCAGTACAGAAGTGGCAGCCATACCTATTAGGCAATTATTTCTGCATCAAGACTGATCTCCCGAGTCTGAAAATTTTTCTGGAACAATGGGTCTCCTCCCCAACACACCTGCAATGGGTTATCCAACTCATGGGTTATCCCTATGTGATCACTTACAAGAAGGGTAAGGACAATATGGTGGAAGATTCTCCTTCTCGCACAATTGATGACCCAGTTTCTCTTACAGCTCTTTCTCTGCTTGTTCCAAATTGGTTGCAATATGTTCAACAGGGCTATCTCTTCTATGAACTCCATGCTTCTTCATCAACAGGGCACTCTGGGTTCTGCAAAATGTATGACCAGGAACAATGTAACTTCTTTTGGCCGGGACTAAAAATGACAATTCAACAGATGGTGGCTAACAATGATACTTTCCAAGTCAACAAGGGGGAACCGACACTCCTTTCGGGATTGATCAAACCCTTGCCCATCCCTACACAGCTTTGGCCAACTATTTCTATGGATTTCCTAGCAGCACTCTGGTGGTACAATACCACATCTCAAAGGACACCATATGAAGCAATCTATGGACAAACACCGCCAGTTCTTCTTCCATACACCCTTAGCAGCTCCTCGGTTCAGGAAATTGACTCGGTTCTTCGAAACCGCGATTAGATTCTTCTCATTCTGCAGGACAATCTTCACATGGCCAGAATTCGCTGGAAACAACAAGCCGATCAACACCGTTCTGAGCGCATTTTCCACGCAACTGACAGGGTTCTTATTCATATACAGCCTTCCAAGCAATCCTCCTTGACACTCCAAAGGCGTCAGTGGCCCGAAATGCAAACCGAGGATGCTACCGGGGAACCACTCCTTCAGATTCTGCAGCAATTTCTCCAACCAAAGCTTTGAGGACAAAGCTTTTTCTAAGGGAGAGGGGATGTTAGGAACCTATGTCAACCCTTCTCTTTACTATGTTAGTATATTGTTGTTGGACGCATATGCTTTGTAAGTCGTCCCGTAGTATTTGTTGATCCGTAGTTTATATTAGCCCATAGTATTGACTCATAGTATTGGACACATATGCTTTGTAAGACATCCTGTAGTATTATATGTCCCATGGTTTTGACTCATAGTATTGGGCATAGACTTAGTATATAAGTGTGTGTTGAGGTCATTGAAGGCACCGTGAAGTTAATTGTATTGAGCTTGCTCAAAGGAGGTTGCCCCCTCGAAGTGGCCCGTGATCAATATAAAAGTGATTCTGTTCTGTTATTTCTGATATCTCGTGTATTTGCATTAATTAATTATTGCAGGTTCATCACATGGATGAAATATTTCTAGGAACCCATAACAGCAGACGCCAACTTCAGGATATGGAAACCTAAATCTTGGTGGCACTCTTGTGCCCCTGACGAGAATTTGGACATCTTCTATGAGGATCTGTGCAAACACAGGATACCCAAGGTGGACGACCCGGATAAAGTTTGATGGGGGTATTCAAACACGGGCAATTTCAGTATCAAAGAAGCCATGGGATTGTACATGGAAACTCACAGAATGGAGAAGGAGTAAAAATCGCGTAAGATCTGGAAAGGAAACTGGTGGCCCAAAATTACATCCTTTAGCTGGCTACTAGTACAAAGATGCATTATCACTTGGGAGAATATTCATCATTAGGGGATGATAGGTCCGCCCAGATGCAGTATGTGTGAGATAGACTCAGAAACCATTAACCATTTGCTCGACTCATGCCCCATGGATTCCTACCTATGGGAGAAGGGAGAAGAGCGGTTCCAAAAGAATGCTAGGGTCTGATATTGTCCCAATCTTACCATAGCTAACTGGCCTTCCAAAGCTTATAAAAATGAGATTTTGAACCGGATGTGGGAATTATTCCCAGGTTTTGTGGTTTGGGAATTATGGAAGGAAAGGAACAGACGTATTTTTGAAGACAAAACCCAAACCATAGAAGAGGTTTGGAATCTTCTGGAAATTCATTCAAAGGAATCCTTAACATTAAGTCAGTGGACACTAGACGCCATGAAAACGGACAGTGCAGAAAGATAAATTCTGAACGATTGGGGTATCTTTAAATTACCTGTAAGCATTAGCCGATCCCGCCAGGTGGTTGCACCTCCTCTCAACCCAGACTGGTGGTAGCATCCAACGGAAGGAAATTTCAAGCTTAATTTCGACAGCGCCGCGAAAGAAAACCCAGGCCCAGTCGGATTTGGAGGATTCATCAGAACTGTAGAGGGCACGATTGTTAGCACATTCTGGGGTGATTTATGAGACAACACTAACAATGTGGCCGAACTAGAAGGAATGGTGAGCGGCTTGAGATGGGGCTTACAACAGGGATGGACACCTTTGGTTATGGAAGGGGATTCTCTAATTATCATCTCCACTGTAAGACGCATTCAACATGGCTTAGCCATTGCCAAGGTATCGTGCAACTGCAAATGGGAGAGTAGGCTCTTGGCTCTAAGGAGACTGCTGGACACTAACCCAGCCATTCAGTTTTCACACGTCCCCCGGAAGGGGAACAAGGTGGCAGACGCCTTAGTTAACAAAGGGGTGGGAGATTGAATTTCTTTTCACGGAGTAGCACATCAGGACATGGAAGACCATGATCTATGGAGGAGATGCAAAAAATTGGCTAAGGAAGATTGAGGCCACTTGGCTCAATGCATGGAGGGGGACCAGGACAGAATGCCATGCCAAGAGGTCAGTTGGCCTAGCAGTGAAACGAAAAACCCCCCGAACTCCGACACTTCTCTTCCCCATAATATACTCGGGACAGATGGTAGCTCGATAACATCCCACGAGGAAAGAAGAGATGCAGCTACAATTAATGAGCATCAGGATGAGATGGAGGCATTCCCGGTGACAGCCACGTCTCATTCCACTACTACTCATTATTGCAGGAGCATCAAGACAAGTGGTGGAGATGGAGAAGGGACAATAGTGGATAATGACACGGAACAAGGATCGACTCCATTTTAAATAGGGCTCACAAACATCATCCCATCATTAAATAGGGTTCTCAATGTTGGAATATTTTATATTCCCTGGAAGGTAATAATGTCTTTGTATTATGTCAAAAGATATCCACAATCTTATATAAAAGAGTAATACATTTATCCCATATTTATTACGGTAAAATATACTCTTGATATTCATTATTATATAAAGAGATGTTATTATGGAGAATTATATTATACCACATGTAATATGTGAGAGTAATTCCTCCTCATCTCTTGGTATATAATAGAGTCAAGGGAGTCTCTCTCATTCATTCATTCATGAATCATTCATCCATTGTGGATCATATTGTATTGAGGTTATTGGCATTGCTCTCTGTAAGCTTGGAGGAGATATTATGGAGATAATAGAAGACTACCTTCCCGTGGACGTAGCCCAATTGGGTGAACCACGTATATTTGGTGTACTCTTTTCTCTTGTTCTCTTTATGTTCTTATTTACTGTGATATGTTATTATTTACATAGATAGGTAAGCTAGTTTAGTTAGATCCATATCTCTGACATGGTATCAGAGATTGTTGCTATGATCTAGCACCTTCTATTGCTTTCAAACAATATTTTTATCATTTGGGCATTGATTATTTCTTGTATATTTGCTTTCTATCTAGTAGCCATTAGGCTTCTCTTCAGATCTAGGCATATTTCTGCAGTTTTTTTTATTTTCGAACCCTAACTTTGTTGTGTAGATTTTTGTAGAACTTTTTCAAGAGTTTCTTGATGTTGTTTTTGTAGATCTATATGATTTTCTGATTCTCCCCAAGGAGATCTATCTTTTGGTTGTCAAAACGGAAATTTTCGTCCACGTTTGGTAGACTTTGTGCAGGTTTCCATCTTCGGTAGATTCGACACTGTTTTCGGCCTCATAACTCAGTCAATTTTTATCAGAAGTTTTATTATACCTGTTTTTGGAACTAGAAAAGCTGTTCTAGATCCACCTACGCGGACATAATAGAATTCTGGGCCTTCCTATTTCCAAAACAACAACTTTTGTCCAAGTTTGGTAGACTTTGTGCAGGTTTCTGTCTTCGGCAGGTTCGACACTGTTTTTGGCCTCATAACTCGGTCAATTGTTATCGAAATTTTTATTATAACCTATTTTTGGAATTGAAAAAGCTATTTTGGATCCATGTGCATGGACAAAACAGAATTCTGGGCAAGTCTGGGCACTCAATCCAAGGGTTGTAAGTAAAAGTTTCTCTTTCCTTTACTATTTTTCTAACTGTGTTTTTTGCAGATTTAGATCAGTACGGTAAAGTATTTAAGTTTTCTGTTATTCATCTTTTTGCATTTAGGTTTTGCTTCTAATCATGTTTACTAAGAGATTATTTCTTGGTAGATATTTGTCTAACATTTCTCTATGGAAACTTTGGCATTTTTTAAGGGCATGGATCTCTAGTATTTTGTCATGATGATAGCTATAAACCATCTAATGCTTAATATTTTTAACAATACACTTAATAACTAACTTGTTCTTTTTTGTTTAATCATGTTGATTTCTAATCATGTCATTTTTATAAAAACAATTTTATAAGAACAATCTCATATGTGCTATCTTTTGATCATTATTTGCTTTATTTATATGTTATTGCTTACCTTTGTGTAAAAGCAATTTCATTGTTCTATAAGTAATATCTTTATGATCATTATATGCTCTTGCTAATTAATTTGTTGAGTAAAGTCATTTTTTTAATCTATGTGATATCATAATTTTTTGGCTTGTCATAAGTTATTTAATTGGGATATAGTTTCTTTATCATGTATTGCAAAGATTGTATCTAGTTCCTGTGCTATTTGTCTCTAACATTCCTATACGGAAGCGTTGACATGTGTTTTTTGTCTCTAATGTTCCTATATGGAAGCATTGACATGTGTTTTTTGTCTCTAATGTTCCTATATGGAAGCATTGATATTTCCAGGGCATTTTATCTCTTGCATATTTACATAGTGTTAACAAGAAATGGACCCATGATTAAGACCTTTAGTGACTTGTCATTTCATAATTTTTTCTATGTGATATCATGAGTCGATCATAATTTGCTATATGTTGATCATATTAAACATTTTGATTTATTTTTATATATATCATGTCATGTTTATTTCGATCAGCCTTTACTCAATATTTAGATGGCTTTGAGCAATCTTATAATCTTGAAATATTTTTCATGAGCACCTTGTTCTTGTTGCAAGGAGTTTTCTATTCTTATGATTGCAAAGGTTATCTTGTTCTTACTTGTCTCTAACGTTCATATATGGAAGCATTGACATTTGTTTTTTGTCTCTAACATTCCTATATGGAAGCTTTGACATTTTCAGGGCATTCATCTCTTGCATATTAACATCATACTAATATGAAATGCACATATGCTTAAGATTAGTCGCTTGATGACTAAATTTTCATATATTTAAGTGAAATCTTGGGCTCACTATTTATATGTTGTGGCTGACACTTAATGTGTAAAAGTAACTTCATTTTCTTTAATGAGCAAGTTAATCTTTTATTTGATCATATTATGTTCCCATCTTTTTATATGATGTTTGCTTACCTTTGGTGTATAAGCATTTTCATTTATGTATGAGCAATTTGTTTTATGATCTTTATATGCTTTAATCTTGGAAGTTCTTGTGGAGCTAAGTTCTCTGTTTAGGCTTTCATCTTATTCCAGAAATAATGAAGCACCATCTTCTACTGTTAAAGTCATGATGTTTATTTGTATGATATCATTTTCGATGTATAGACCATTGAGGTCTTGTTTCTTCGATGTTTGAGGTCTTCTACAAATATTTATATTGCACCTTGATTGGAAGAATGTTTGTTATCCGCATGCGTATTGGCCATCTGGGTATTTTTTGTACACTATTGTGGTGTTCTTAGCCACATGTTCTATTGTCCCAGCCATCAAAATGTATCTGTAAAATGGTGTGGATGTTATATCAGAGTTCTTCAGCTATTAGTTATGGTTGTGATGATTCTTGTGGTGATCTAGGCATCTTGTGGATCTAGTAGCCATGTTGGCTTCTCTTTAGATCTGGGCACCTTGCTGTTGGATTGCATCACATGTTCTCGACATATTGTGGATCTAGTAGCCATGTTGGATTATCTTTACATCTGGGCATCTTGTTGTTAGTATTTCATTGTACAACCTGGTTCCTGTGCAATTTCATAATTCAGTGAGAAGCAGTTGTTCTTCATCAAATTCCATCAGCCAAAGAGTTCTTCTTTTGTAGCTTTGGTTCTTCTGGAAGTTGTCGTCAAGGGGGAGCAGTAATGACTCCTCCCTTCCTTGTTAGTAGGTTTTTATCCCAACCATTATTAAGGGGGAGTGTTGGAATATTTTATATTCCTTGGAAGGTAATAATGTCTTTGTATTATGTTGAAGGATATCCACAATCTTATGTAAAAGAGTAATACATTTATCCCATATTCATTATGGTAAAATATACTCTTGATATTCATTATTATATAAAGAGATGTTATTATGGAGAATTATATTATCCCACATGTAATATGTGAGAGTAATTCCTCCTCATCTCTTGGTATATAATAGAGTCAAGGGAGTCTCTCTCATTCATTCATTCGTGAATCATTCATCCATTGTGGATCATATTGTATTGGGGTTATTGGCATTGCTCTCTATAAGCTTGGAGGAGATATTCTGGAAATAATAGAAGACTACCTTATCGTGGATGTAGCCCAATTGGGTGAACCACGTATATCTGGTGTACTATTTTCTCTTGTTCTCTTTCTGTTCTTATTTACTGTGATACGTTATTGTTTGCATAAATAGGTAAGCTAGTTTAGTTAGATCCATATCTCTGACACTCAAACATCAATACAGGCCTGTTTGACACCATCAGTTTTAATTATTGTTCAAGGAATGTAGTTGTCCTCACCATGAGTAACCGTTTTCATGCAACATGAAGTAAATATGGTTGTGCATCGCCAAAGCAGGTGTATTACTACCATTAGGATCAAGCCTGCGAGATGGCATATTTCGCATATTTGGAGGCAATTAGTAGGTACACAACCATGAAGGCTAAAATTATTTCCTTTGAGGGGAGGAGGGACTATCATTCAGCTCCAAGGATGCTCTACTTCCTGTTACTTCCCTATAATCCTATAAATACCCATGAAACTATGGGTTTAATCATGCAAAGTGGGAGGCATCCTGAGTACATTTGGAATCAATCTGAGAAATACGGCTGGTTGAGAATTTTGGGTTGGGAAATCATGGCTCCTAGATTGAGGGAAAGCATCTGACTGAGCTCCATGCGGAGTGGTGGTGTTAACACCCAAATTAACCCCCAAGGTTGTGGAGAAGGCAATTCGGGGTAACCACTAACCAATCTTTAGACTTAAGCTACTGACCCAGCTTAGTATGAGAGGGCTCTCTCTACAGATATATGAAAGACTGGA
This sequence comes from Larix kaempferi, assembly GCA_027924585.1. Classification (NCBI taxonomy): domain Eukaryota; kingdom Viridiplantae; phylum Streptophyta; class Pinopsida; order Pinales; family Pinaceae; genus Larix; species Larix kaempferi. The sequence continues at coordinate 7,741,280 of BSBM01000259.1, read as the reverse complement.
ATAATCAAAGGTGTCAACAATGAAAACATACACCAACATTCATCATTAAAAATATTCAATTACAACACTACAGAAGATCAGATTTTTGTTGGAACAAAATGGTTTAAATGTCGTAGGGCTGAAACATATGAATTTCTATTTTGGGAAATGGAGTCACGTTAGACAAAACTTATAAAATTTATTCACAAGGGATTTACAAATGAATTAACATGGGGGAGAGATAGTAAACAACTCGTAGTCAAAGTGAATTTAATTGGTGAAACAAAGGAGAAAGAAACAACCCATTGACGTAAGGAATATAATAATGGATCCTACATCAACTTTAGCAGAGAAAGTAATGGTGAAATACTTGGAAAAGATAAGTAGAGCATACTTCTATGAATTCTACTTAACTATCACACTGCACCAAGTATTGAAGAATGTTACAGAATGGAATTAACAATGAGATATACACAATTAACATAGAAGAAGAAAAAACGGACTACAAGACCAGTTACACAACAATCCCTGGAAAAAATCAGCTCGACTCTGCAATTTTTATTCAAAATATAGCTCAAAATGTCTTACAGAACAATACACAAAATTCCCATAAAGGTTTTCAACTAGATTTTTCAACCCTTCTGTCTTTAATTACAATGAATTTATAGAGTTCCCTGGAGCTCTAGGCTCAGCTCTCTTCTGAACAGAAAACAATTGCAATTACTTGACAGCTAACCAAATCATTTCGCTGTTACAACTTCAAAACAAACACATGCGGTATAGGCCTAACCGCTTTTTACATTCACTGGCCTATTTTACTATATGACTAACTAATTTAACAAAAAACAAAATAGAAAATTGACAGCTCCAGCTGTCCGCTTCCATTCCTTGCCGGTTCCTTAGCCGATACCCTTGAGCTCTTCATACTTTGATTTTTAACCTCGCTTTACCATACTTCTCGATTAACTTCCAATAGTCATCTGAAGGTAAATTTACGATGGCGAGCTCCTTAAGTAATACTCTTAGCTCAGTGTGCTCCGCGTAAGAGTATCCGGTATGTAATGTTCTAGCTCCCTCGAAATTCGAGGCTAACTCGAAGTCTCTTGTCAGCTTCTCAGCTACTAGCTAGCTGGTCAAGGACTGATCCATCCCTTCAAAGTCATTTTGGTTCATTCTACAGTCCCACAGCTTGGTTTTATACTCTTCCTTTGATAACATATTCCCTTTCTCATCCCATAACTCAGGTAGGCCTTTCTTGAATAAAGGATCAAATGCTTCCCTGAACATCTTTAGCTGCTTCGACAAAATGTCAATCCTTGATTGGGTGATATTTACCTGTTCATGCTTGTTAATTACCCTTTTGGCCCATATGATGGTGGCCACCCTGTCCTTGATGCCTGCATCATCGGCCTGCTCTTCTAATAAATCATTTAAGAAATATACTGTGTTGCTAGCATATCCTGAAGGATTTTTATTGAGTATTTCATTTTCCACCATCACAGCTTGTATGGGTAAATTAACTACAGTCTCTTTATCCAATATAAAGTTTAGATAAGGTCGTAGGTCTTCAGCTTGTTTTATAATATCATCCTAGATTATTTTCCTAGTTTCTTGTAACACTTTCTACATGATTACCTACTCCTTCAGACTGTCGAGATCCACCTGCATTTCCTGGTACTTGGTTTCCCAAGCCTCCCTTTTTCTTTCTGCATCATCCTTTAGAGTTTTCAAGTTGGCGACTTGTTTCTTTAATCGGAGCAACTCAACATCTTCTAGGCTGGCATCAACTATCTTCCCTACCAGGGAGAAATCTCCTGCTGCAATCGGATCTGTGACATCTTGCTCCATCTCCTTTACTTTCTTTTCCAACTCTTCAACCTGTGTCTTCCATGATTCTTCCTTGGTTGCTAACAAGGTTATATTAGACTGCATCTTCTTTTCTTTCTCCACAAGCTCCACCAATTGGGATTTATAGTCTAACAATTCCCCCTTTAGTTTCTCTTTCTCTTCCTCTAGCTCTGCTATCTCAGGGGTACGTGCAAATTGAGCAGGAGATATATTTAAACTGTTCTTTAAAGTCAGGATCTCCTGATCCTTTTCATTTAGCAGCTCCTGGATATTCTTCCTTTTATCTTCTTCAGTCTCATTTGCTAACAGTTGTGTTTGGTGTTTCTTTGCCTGTGCTTTTAGAGATTTATTCTCTGCTTTTTCCAACTTCAGCTGGTGCTGAAACCTGGACTTACTTGTCGGCACCTTTAATAGCTCTATGGAAAGCTTCAACAACCTATTATAAATGAAATCACTTGTCTCCTTGTGTAGGTTGATTATATTAGGGATAGGGATGTCTTCTAGGTTGAATTTCATCTTTATAGCCTTGTTTTTGGTGGCTAGAGCAAGGCTCAAGGTGTTCTGAGCTAAATTCCTGCTGGAAACTAGGGCTACTTATTTCTTGGATGTCTTCCTTACCTTAGAATAAAGTTTTTCTTCTTCTTCCAAGTTATCCGGATTTTCTTCATATTCCTCCAATAGCTTGGACCTACTTGTACTGGATGTTGTAGGTCCTTTGGGTGGATTCCAAACACGTGTTGTTTCCCTTCATAGGGGGATATTTGAAACTTGATATGCCTCTTATTAGGCTTTTATTCTTGGATATTTACTACCTGCTTCTCATTTTCCTCCACCTTTTGCCTCTTTGAGGCTCTTTCAGGGTCACTGTTTACATCCATAGGGATGCTAACCATTGAATTGTTGCGTTCCCTTGGAATGGTGACAAGGGGTAAGTTTGCTGACCCTACTGGGGCTTTATTAGATGAGTCAGGTGGTGAAGGTGTGCCTCACTGAAAAAGGAATTTTAGAGTTTGGGAATCCTCCGATGAATCAGCGTGCATGGGATCCTGATCAATGTATTCTAACCAATTTTCTTTCTTTGGTAGTCCAGCCATCTTGAAATGGTCATATCCCTTCCTGCCAGCTTCCCTCCTTCTCTCTGAGATTATATGATGTGGATCATAATTCATTTCCGCTTTAGAAGGGAGCCCCAGGTCCCTCATCATCCCTTCAACCGCCAAGAGGGATGTCTTATGTTTAACCATAAAAGAGCCTACCACCTATGGGAAAGCTATATCAGAGGATTTCTTGTTATCTAAAAAGTGATCACATTCAACCTTCAGCTTCTATCTTATGAACTCTAAATTGAACAAACTGGGTGTTAAAAAGGAGGGGAGTACATATGGGGGGTGTGAAAAACCATACACTCTGATTGCTGTCCCATGTTTCATCAAAAACCAATCCCCTATCCCCTTCCCCATAGCAGGCTACAGTAAATCTTTCATTTCTGGGAGTACCCTCGGAAATTCGTTCTGGAAGAAGATGTGATAAACCTTCGCCATCAAATCATTCATGAAAACCAAGTAATCTGAATACATTTCCTTTGTAATTTTCAGCTCTGGGATTTGCAGGTTTTCTTCAATGGCTGTTAAAAACATTTTTAGCAGATAGGACTGGAACCTAAAAACCTTGGTTTTAGGGAATTCGACCAACTGGGAGTGAATACTTTCGGCAAGGGCATCATCAAATCTTAGGCATATGGTCTGGATAAGTGGGTTTTGATCGTCTGACTCTATTGGGCAAGTGCTCAAGACAAACATTAGACTGATTAATGGCTCTGTGACGTACTGGTCACTATCTAACCCCAAAAACTAGGCTATCATGGAAATAACACATTTAGACTCTTATCTGAAAGAATTGGTCTCATCAGGGAAAGGTGAGCTAGGAAAAGATGCATTTGGTAGCAAGGAGGCCTGGAAGAAACTTTGCTTGAGTTCATTAGGGGCTTGGCGGAAGTGCTGAATTAGGGTTTCCATTTGATATCCGTGAGCTCTATGGCCGAATTCTAGGGGAACAACTAGGGATTTTCTAACAACCAGGGCCTTCACATGGCAAAGGATTTTAGAGCTTGAGGCATCGAGGATTGCCCTATGTCCTGGAGCATAATGGCTGGTGCACCATTCTACGAATTTAGGGCAATTGGGGGTTTGGGTGGTGGTAAAGCAGTGGAAAAAGGACTGGTATACTTTGTGGACGTCTAGTTGTCTGGCCCTTATAACCTATAGCTTCTCCTCGGTCATATCCAGGGAGCTATTGATAAATATGGTGTCGTATATGTCGCTATCCTTGTCTTCCAATAGGGAACTAAGCAATGGAGCTTCGGTAACAGAGAGGTCTACTATCTCAGCCATTTAAATACCTAGTTGTGCAAAGGAAAAGGGGCAAAAACCTACCTGGTTGACTGACAGCTAGACCACCTTCTGGTCTCCCGGTCGGCCGGTATGCTTCTGCCAGATTCGCCTTCTTCTCTCTCCAATGTGAAAATGGATAGATAGGATGTGGAAATTCATGGGGGTGAGCCATTTTATAATATAGATTTCGCCGTATCACCCTTGCAAGTATGATAGCGACAGAATCATGTTAACCGTCCATCTCTCTTGGCCTTCTTCAGCCATATATCTGCTCATTTTACCTTCCCCTTGTCATTGTGGCCTTTCAAGTTAATATTATGCATCCAATCCTACTCGTTGGATGATGCGTATTTATCGACCGCGATGATTTTGGGTGCGTTTAACGCGCTGGCAATAAAAATCACCCCCAAGATTACGGGCTGTTGATCTACCTTCGTTAGATCCAGGCCATTGAAAAGGGCATGATGACTAACCACATCGCGGTGATTTGGAACGTAGTATTTCCCCACGCATGTCAAACCAGTGCCATGGCGTCTTTTACCGTGGATTTTGCTCCGGCCGATCTTTACTGTTGATCTCGTTAGGAATATGGCTACTAGTTAATACTTCACTTTGCACCCATAACATTTTCAATCTGCCTCGACGCTAAGGGTGCGTGGCCATAGATCTCGGGGCTGCTAAATCTGAGCCGTCTAGGCATGCATATGTGTGGTACCGGATCATTAGCCTACTATCAGACCTCTAGCTACCACAGAGAGTTTGGATTTTTTCTTTGAAAAATATTTACGACCATGTAACCCCCTTTTCTTCGCCGAAATCCTCTTCGAAACCTAGCACAATTTGAGTGCTAACAGGTGGTTCTAGTGGGCATTGGGAGGATGGTCGCTTACCTGACGAGGGAACCTCTCAACAATAGCCCCTAGAATTGGAGGCGCCAGCTCCTATGCCCTTTAACTAGAGAGCGCAATATCTTACGGAAACCCTGAATCCCATTGAGGCACAAATTTCCCATCAAGAGGTTTCTCTCCTTCAGGAGTATGAATCCTATCTGGGAAAAAACTTGGTGGCTAATCCCTTTTGGGAAGTGATGATTATTTTGGACCGAGACATGCAGGCGAGGAAACAACTAGCTCATGGAATCCGCGAGGCTATCCAGATAATTAAGGGTGGTCAACAGACCAACGCGGCGGGGATCCATTTGCTCAAATCATCTCTAAAGGAAATCTGGACCGTCCTCGGGATGAGGTGGCATTGCCCAGGAGGGATCCCCTAACACCTTGAGTATATTTGAAGGTATCTAGTCTTCTTGGTGGATTCTGGATCCCCGTTGATTTCCTTGCTTCCTTTTGTTAATTTTGCTTCTTTTGAGCACTTTCCTCTGGCACAACCAGTCTCTACGTAGACATGGGTTAAGTTTTGGGAATCTTTCTGCTTCGGGAGCCGTTAGGCTAGGGTACTATGTTTTTTTTGCCAAAATTTCTTTTTGAAAACCAACCATGCCTGGGCCCACCAGCATGGTACGAGTAGTGGCTCGCTTGTATGTATTTTTACTCTGTATATTTGTTCAAATACAAGTAATAGAAGGTTCTATCGCTTACTTACGAAAAAAAAGTATGCTCATGGATTTCGAATCGATAGGCATCTCGAGAGATAAGCCACAATTGGTGTAACATGGTAGAAGAGGATGCCTTGGATATGTATCCTGGATGCAATAGACTTATGGTGGGCCATCACGTATCTTTTGAAACATAATATTCCATCTGTGTTGGTACTTACTATGCATCTCTTGATTTGGCATCAATAAAAAAGGTGGTCAAATCCCATGCCTCATTCTCTCAATAAGTAAAAGGGAGTATGACATTGAAGTAAAGGATGGTGATCTATTCACCTCGGTTAATGTATTTGGTGGCATGAACCCATAATTACACCGATAGTGTTAGAATAACACCTATCAATGTTTATTCTTTCCAAATTTGTAGAATGGAGGTCGATCTCCAAAAGTCCTTATAGATTCTTAGGGTTCTTCATTGTCATTTTCACTACGGGTTTCTAGTTGCAAGTTTTATTCTGGTTATTTATTCATGGGTTTCTACTAAGAATACAGAGGTGACCTCTTCTGTAGATCATTGCGGTCATGCCAATCACTAATAACATGTTTTTTTTTCTTCCAGAAGTTTAAAGCTTTCACAGGTTTCCCCTCCATTTTTCCTTTTCCTCCATGGTAACTCTCACTATTCATGTAAATAATCGTGATTGCCAATTCTTATTCTCTCAATATATCATTCATTTCGTTCAATTTGCACCATAAAAATTTGCGAATATAATTTCTTCAATTGTAATAAGAAATTGTTAGTTCATGTCAATAGTTTGTCATTTGTGCATGTACAAAAATTGTAATATACCTAAAAGATTCAATATATTTTGAGGTGTATAATTTCTAAAAACATCATCCAAACAAACCAATTAAGTTAGTCTCATTAATAGAGAACATTCCCCGAATAAATAATGTCAACTCCAAATATTATTTGTCATCATAACTTAATCCAATACATTCCTACCAATTTTATTCTTATATACAAGGAAGATGTAAATCAATTCAACTAGTCTTATAACCAAATGGAGATCATACATAATAATTTTATAATTACTTTACCATTTGAATCCTTAAATCTTTACCCATAACTTATCCCTCGTCAAACATAGTTAATGACATAAGGTCATTCCAAATGCTTCCTATTAGAGAATATAATCTAGGCCACTCTAACTCTTGTAAATTCACATCTATCACTTAATTGTGTTAATACAATCATTGTAAATTAGCTACTATATCCAATAGTATAAACTCCTTATAGATTTTAAGAAGGGTTCCAAAATATAATATTTATACTGTTATACTTGTATCTAACCATTCTTTTCCTTCATATCGACACCATTATTCTTCCATGTTTACTTGTATTAAACTATGAACCATTAAATAATAGAATATAGTGAAAAGTACCTATGGTTGTCAAGATTTAATTTCCACATATAAATGTTGGTACCGAGGTGTATCATTTTTCAAGTAAACATGTTCTTAATACATTCTTCTTTTCCAAACACATAATTAAGGTAATAGGAATACTTATATTTACATAAGTATTATAGCTTGATACAACTAGATAATTACATAATCGTTACTCATAATCATTTAGAGATTAATAACATTTTTCTCAATACACTAATATTATGAAGAAATAATATTTATAAACTTGTATTCATTAAATCATCATAATTAAACATATCTTTGTAGAATTCAAGACATCGAACTAACAATAATAATAAAACATCTGGAGAGTGCTTAATTGAATCAAGTAGACTTACGGCTGAAGAATTGACTGCAACATTCCACCCAACCATCTGACCTCTATCCGGTGTATGTTTTCCCACTAAGAGGTCACCCTCAAGGTAGGCAACGAATCTACTAGGTAGAATTTTTCACTACACCAAGAGCCATTATGCTCTCCTACATCATAATAAGCTAATACTACGTGTTGGTTATGTACCAAGAATGTATTTCTTATATAAACATTTATAATCTTCTATAGTTTAAGAAGTTGGTATTGGACTATACCCTTCCTCCACTGATTATTACATTATGTACACATTTTAACCTCTTAACCATAACCTCAAATTTTATAAATTTAATTTAAGCATTACTAGAGCATACAATCCAAAGACTAAATATTTCTTGGCTTAATCCACTCTCATGAGGAAGAAAGGGGTTTGACTCGCATGAGGAAACAAGGTAGAAAGGTTTTTTTTTCACACAGAAAAAATCAGCTCTTATATTAAAGACAAAAGCCAACCACAAGATGTGATCTACAAATAAACAAGTGATTTGACAAAAAATGCCATACATAACATTCAACAGCCCATTCCTCGGGACAACATAAGTATAGACATGCAAGTTAAAGAGTGTTGCAGCAAAAAAATGGTAGTTTTCTACATATCAAAATGATGACAGTAAACTAAAAGCGGAAGCATAATAAAAAAAAACCTATGAACTGGCAGAAAATATTAGAATTAATTCAGAGGAAAAGAATTGACTAGAACACCCCCTATGATTTCCTCACAGAGAATCTCGCCGTTCATTCCTCCTAGATTTCTTTTGGATAAACGGTTGGCATAAACATTGAATTCCATGCAAATGTGGCAGAAGTGTAAAGAGGCAAAACTAGAGATCGAGTCCCTTACTTTGTTCTTCCAATGTTCTAGAGATAAAGAATTAAGGTGAGCTCCTTTATCCGCCCAATCGATAAAACACTTGGAATCGCCGAAGAGCCACATAGAGTGAAGAGAGAGGGATCGAGCAAACCATAAGAGAGTCCACAATGCAATCAACTCTTCCCGCGTATTAGTACCAAAGCTAGCAGAAGATGAAATATGAAAGGACACCGTAGAATTGATTTTTATAACGGCTCCTGCACCACATTTTCCCTCCTGTTCAACACAGTCGAAGAAACTAAGGGGAAAAGGATAATCTTCTTCCTTGAAATAAAAGGTTCTCAACCTTGGCATCATGGTCCTCCCCTTGTAAATATTGTAAGACGACACAATTTTTGCAGCCACCATGTGGATAGAAGGAGATATATTGTTGAAGATAAAACTATTCCTTGCACCCCAGACATGCCAAAGACTGTGCAAGATAATAGAGTACACTTCCTTGTGATTTAAAACCCAGAAATGAAAGTTGTCAACAATGGACCGGGCCATCTAGGTAAACTGGAAATGCAGGATCATAGATAGTTAGTTTAAAACATATGAGAAGAAAGAACAGTCTCCAAAAAGATGGGAAGCTATTTCACAAGAATTCATACAGAGAACACATCTACCGGGGCTAGCATAACCCCTCTTTTGCAAATTAATCCAGGTTAAAATCTTGTCGTTTAATACCAACCAGGTGAAAAGTTTAACCTTCGAAGGGGTTGCCTCTTTCCATAACCAAGGGATCCACCACGACACATGAGAAATAGAAGACTCTTTGACATAGTTGTGGTACTCCAGCACCGAAGTGAACACTCCATTAGAAGCATTATAAGTCTAGGCCAGATCGTCCTCTTGGTCAGACATAGTGATACCCGCATGTTCAAGAGATTCCGCATAACGATCCTGTTCCATAGCCAACATACCATCGAGATGTAAATCCCCTGATTTTATCCAGCGAGGGCTTAAACCAGAAAAGAGCCATAAAGCTCATTGATCACGTAAAGATTTGTACTGTGCAGCTTCCTCAGTAAAGCAGAAGAAAGGGTAAAGTCCATGCTAAGACCAGAAATTGGGTCAATTCCAACATAAACCTATGTTCCTCTACCAATAACCCATGAAATGGAATAATTTATCAAGGGCATGGTTTTTCTGAGGCTACGCCAAATGGTGGAAATTGTGCACGAGCCAGGAGAGCGACCTCAGAACAAATAAACATCAAGCAACAATTTTAGATACTTCATTCTAATAACCCTTCCCCACAAACCCCTGTTGAAAAGGGCACGCCATAAAATTTTTGCACACAAAGCTTTATTGAAAAGACCCATATTTTTAATTCCCCACCCTTTAGAGGATTTGGGAAAATTATATATAACCTCCCAAGTGACCAGGTGGTGTTGGGTTTTGATCTTTTGGCTCTATTGGGACCAAATGAAAAACACATTTCTCTCTAAATATCAGGAATATTGTAGAACCAGGGATAGAAATGAAGAGTTGTTTAAAATGGTTCAGAAGGAAGAAGAGAGCTTGGAAGATTTTGTGGAAAGATTGTTGTACAACTTACAAATGTCTAGACACACTGAGATTGGAAAAGATGTACTTAAGATTATTTTTCTACGAGGAATTAGGGAAGATTTCCTTGATATGTTGAATTTGTTGGGGAAATGAGACATATCAAAAGAACCCTTCAAGAAGATCGTTGAATTATGTCGAAGGTACTCAAGGGGATCCTCTAGAACTAACAGACGAGACAAGGATCGAGATCAGGATTTCTTCACTAGGACACAGAAGTCAGCTAGTGGAGGAGCCACTCGAGCAGAGATAGGAAACTTGCTCGAGAATTTTAAAACTGATATGATGAGATCCATTTCCTCATAGTTAGATGTCTTGAGAGAAAAAAAGAGGCAAGTAGTAGAAATCTTACACTTGGTGTATTCTGTCCCAAATGTAGGAAAAAACACCCAATGAAGGAATGCCCGTTGGATAAAGAAGAAATGTGTAGAATATGTGAGTTGGAGCATGACACCAAGGAATGTCCCTCACTACCTAAGGTCAAGGCAGTTCTGTAGGCATCCACTTCAGATGTGGAACAAACTTACTTCATTGCACAGAAGAAACCATGGAAGCCTCGCAATCAAGGTATGAATCAAGACCCATAATTTTTTCTGAATAATATGAATGGCATGAACAATATGAATAATATGAATACATAATTCCCTTCACATTATTATGGTAACCAGTGGAATCCATCTCAGAATCCAATGCAAAATCCTAATTCTTGGACACCATGGTCACAGTAGTCAAACAATCAACCCCCTTGGAATTCCAACTAGAGAAATCCTTACCAACGAAACAACTTCCCCCATCACCAGACTCAATATCAATAGTATCCTCCTCAACAGTATCCTTACCAATAATACCAATATCCACAGCTACAATTCCAAAACAATGCTGCACCTACGAATGCACCACTTCGACCATAGCTACCTGCGGAACCTAACCCAAACCCGAACAATAAAGCAGTCCATCAGTTTGAGACTGCCAACATGCCTGCGTATTCCATTTCCCAAGTTCCCTGCAATGATATACGATTACGATCAGGGAGGGTAGTGGAACCCATCATCACTGAGGATGTTCCACCCCCCGTGACTGAAACTGGAGTGAGTTAGCACTATGAGAATATTGTTCATTCATCAATCCCCATTATTGAGGATGCTGATATTCCTACCGAAACAGTGGCTGAAACTGAGGAAGTAACACACGATGAAGCACAACCTACACAATTGATGAGAGAACCGCCATACCCTGAACGCCCTGTAGAAAACAATGGAACAACCTCGATTCAATCTCTTAGGATAATTGAAAAATTTGTATGTCAAAATTCCACTATTACAAGCCCTCTATGACGTGCCCATTTATGCTAAGACTGTTAGGGCTTTGTGTATCAAGAAACTAGGAAGAAGGCCTAGGGATCCTCCCACTGTCCATGTATTGGGAAATCTTTCTGAATTGATAATGGGGAAGACTCCTATGGCAAAATATGATGACCCTGGAAATCCTACTATGACAATTCACATAGGAAACACACAAATCCCCAACGTCTTGGTAGACTTAGGTGCGGTTATTAACATTATGACCATGGAAACTATGAAGAAACTTGGACTCACTAACCTTTGGCCGACCCCTACTATTTTGGAACTTGCTGACAGATCAACAATCAAGCCTGAGGGGATCCTAGACGACCTTGTAATCTCAGTTGACTTGTAAGAATACCCTGCGGATTTCTTGGTGTTATAGCTGAAATCCTAGTTGGGGGGACATCCACTGATCCTTTGAAGACCGTGGTTGGCCACAACAGATGCCTGTATCAGCTGTCAGTCAGGATCTATGACCATCTCAGACAGGACTGAGATCAAAATCCTAACCTCTTACCCTCCAGCTCGACCAAGGACAAAATCTAAAACTCCACTTTGGGTAGATTTGGAGGAGGAGGAAGGTGTTCAGCCGTTATTAACAATAGGGAGAGCATTAACGTTTAAAGATGAAACAAAGGATGATGCCATTAACAGTTTCATCAGTGAGCCCACGTTTATCAACAAACATGTTTACCAGATTCTTAACAGTACGTTAGATGAAGTAGAACAAGAAAATATTACAGAAGAAACTCTAGTCAGTGATGCCAGTATAATTCTAGTACTCCAGAATTCAAAAAGTGTACCAGTAGAAATTGAGCTAGGGAAAACATTGAACATCAATTCAAACCTTGCGTCCAGTGAGATAGAACAGCTAGTCACTTTGTTGAAACAACGTAGAGGAGCTATTGCTTAGGAGTATACATACATGAAAGGGATCCTTCTAATCTGTGTACCCATCACATTTACATTAAGAGCGACTCCAGGCCTGTGTGTCAACCACAACGAAGGATGAACTCGAACCTAAGAGACATTGTGAAAGAAGAGATCCAAAAACTTTTGGAAGCATGATTTATATACCCGATTTTAGACAGTGAGTGAGTTTCTCCACTTGTGATTGTGCCAAAGAAGAATGGGAAATGGAGGGTCTACGTGGATTACAGAGAATTGAACAAGGCAACGCAGAAGGACCACTTCCCCTTACCTTTTATCGATAAGGTCCTTTATACCTTGTATGGGAAGAAGTATTTTTCTTTTTTGGATGGTTTTAGTGGCTACAACCAAGTCCAGATTGCTCTAGAAGATCAAGACAAAACCACTTTCACCTGTCCCTGGGGGAATTTTGCATACCGGGTACTTCCTTTTGGGTTGTACAATGCACCAGCCACATTTCAGAGAGCAGTGATTGGAATCTTTTCAGAGATGGTAAATGATTGCATGGAGATTTTTATGGATGACTTTACTCCATATGGTGATAGTTATGAAGAAGCACTAAAACATTTAGAAAAGGTCTTGAAACACTATGAACAAAGCCAGCTCTCTTTAAGCATTGAAAAGTGCCATAAGATGATGAGCAAGGGCATAGTTCTGGGGCACTTCATCTCTTCTAATGGTATCCATGTAGATCCATCCAAAATCAAGGTAATTGAAAACATACCAACTCCTGGAACACAAAAGGATGTACGTAGCTTCTTGGGGCATGGTGGCTATTATAGAAGGTTCATAGAAATTTTTTCCAAACTAGCTTCTCCTTTGTTTACTTTGTTGATGAAGGATGCACAGTTTGTCTTGAATGATGCATGCAAAACAACGTTTACTAAGCTAAAGAAAAGGCTGTCTACAACACCCATATTACGAGGGCCCAATTGGGCTCGGCCTTTTCATATTTCTTCAGATGCTTCAGACACTGCCATTGGAGCAGCTTTGGGATAGCAGGAAGGTAATGCTCCTTATGCAATTTATTACATTAGCAAGAACTTATCTCCTGCTGAACTAAACTATATTGTCACAGAAAAGGAATTCCTTGCCATTGTTTATGCCATCAACAAATTTAGACATTATATTACTGGATATTCCACTTTTGTGCACACTAATCATTCTGCTATCAAATATTTAATGAATAAACCAATCATGAATGCTAGAGATACTAGATGGCTGTTACTGTTACAGGAATTTGATATCACAATTATTGATAGACTAGGGAAGGAAAATGTTTTTGCAGATTTTTTATCTCGACTTACTAACAGTGATGACAATTTACCAGTCGAAGATTCCTTCCATGATGAACATTTGTTTGCAGTATCAGCTCATTCCCCATGGTATGTAGATATTGCTAAATTTTTAGCTGCAGGTAAGCTTCCAACACATCTGTCGAAGAGAGAAAAAAGAAAGATCATATAACAGAGTGCTAGGTACTGCTAGATTGATGGCCATCTTTTCTACACAGGGCTTGATTTAGAAATTAGAAGATGTGTTAGAGAAGATGAGATCTTTAGTATTCTTAAAGCTTGCCATGAAGAGCCCTGTGGGGGACATTTTGCTGACAAAAGGACAGGTCATAAGGTCTTGAGAATGGGTTATTTCTGGCCCACATTATTCAGGGATGCAAAGAAGTATGTTTAGGCATGTGATAGCTGCCAAAGGATGGGCCAACCCAACAGATTAGATGAAATTCCTTTGCAGCCATAGCTCGTTGTTGAACCATTTGAAAGATGGGCTTTAGACTTTGTAGGGCCTATCAACCATCCCTCAAAACAAAAAGTTCACATCTTGGTTTGCACAGACTACATGACCAAATGGGTGGAAGCTGTAGCCTTGGTTAAGGCTAATGATCAGGCTATGATTGATTTCCTGTATGAAGAAAATTTTACTCGATTTGGAGTACCCAAGGAAATCATCACAGATGGTGGACCACAGTTTGTGTCTCACAAACTGGAAGCACTGTTACAGAAATTTCATATTCAACACAGAATAACCTCGCCATATCATCCACAGGCCAATGGCCAAGTGGAGAGTTCAAACAAGGTCATTGAGGCTATTTTGACGAAGACAGTGAAAATCCATCGTAAAGATTGGGCCGAGAGACTTCCAAAGGAACTATGGGCCTATCGCACTACATGGCGTAACACCACTTTTTTTTCCCCATATGCGTTAGTGTATGGTAAGAATGTTGTTTTCCCAATTGAATTTGAAATCAGGACTTTGAAAACAGCTGTAGAAGTGAATCTGGATTTATCAGAAGCACAGAGGAATTGACTGAATCAGCTTAATGAATTGGATGAAAAGCACACAGCAGTGGTAAATCATACAAATTTAATCCAACAGTAATGCTCTAAGTGGCATGACAGATTCATAAAGAAGAAAGTATTCCAGGAAGGGGATTGGGATTTGTTATATGATTCACAGTTTAAGAGGGATTTCAAAGGCAAGCTATGCACTCGTTGGTTGGGACCTTATCAAATAGATCGTGTATTGACAATGGAATAGTTCGGTTGATCACCATTGATGAAAACAAGACACCATTATTTGCAAATGGTCATCGACTGTGACTGTATCACAAACCGATCTCAAGGGATGCTTTCGTTTCACAGGTTGCAGCAGATCCAGATTATTAGTTAACGCCAGGGCAGGAATTTTTCTCAACCCCTGTGAATTTTTAAGAACTGCAATATCCACATAATTTGTACATAAATAATTTATTTTTCATTCTTTATTTTATCTATTTTTCATTTTTCACTTGATCGGGTTTGTTTTGAAGATTTTTGTGTAGGAATTAATTGGAGGAACAACAGTCGTGACTAGGCCAGACGACTGTAGGCACCTTACATTATTTCCTGATTTAATAAATCTCTTTGAAGAAGATTGATGATTCGTTAGTTTTTCAGCAGCCAACTGAAAATCTACTTGTTACTCATTTTGCACAGCTGCGACTCCCTACCTTGCTCATTTTTCCTATTTTCGTAGATGTAACTCCGCCGTTTTTCCATTCACTTCATTTTTTCCAGCAGCTACAACTCTGCTATGTTTTCCTATTCCGCAAAGTCTAGCAGCTGCGACTCCGCTATTTCCATCTCATTTTCACTTTTTTCCAGCAGATGCGACTCCGCTATTTTTTCCTATTCCTCTAAGTCTAGCAGCTGTGACTCCGCTATTTTCACTTCATTTTTTGCTTTTTTCCCGCAGTTGCAACTCCACTATTTTTTCCTATTCTGCTAAGGCTAGTAGCTGTGACTCTTCTATTTCCATTTCATTTTCTCCTTTTTCCAAGCAGCTACGACTCCGCTACTCTTGCCTATTCCGCCAAGTCTAGCAGCTACTATTTAACTATTTTTGCCTTTTCTCCAAATTTTTGCTACTGGAAGTCTTCCATGTTTCGCCGAACTCTGCTTAAATTCTCTTATTTATCATCTGCAACTCTGCTAGATTGTTTTCCTTTTGGAACAGTCTCGCCATCAATGATCTGACCTGGCTCAAATTTAAATGATGTCTCCATAGTTTCAATCACAGTCTGCCAAGAATGAAGGAAATTATTGGGTTGTCTTGTTTTCCTATTAGCATGAATGTACTTATCAGTTTGGTTGGTGGTGTCCAAGTCATCTTGGCACATGCGTATTCTACCAGAGATGCGACTGTGAAACATCATGCCACGACAGAATGGTGGCTTGAGCATTAATTTTGAAGGTACGGGTTCTAACTATAATCATGATTAGGCATCTATTGAAATTGCAAGCAATAATGGTCATACTTGTTATTTATCCCTGTCATCGATCCACAGCAAATCAACTGAACCAAAATGACGATAAAGCTATTACCCGTACTTATGATTTGACCGTCATTCTACCTGAACCATGGGATAATCCTGCCACGGGTTTTATCTCAAAACTAACTGTGCCACCTTTTCAATAATGCTCAATCCAAACTTCGACTATCCATCAACCATGTCTGCATGCAGTCAGTTCGATGTTCGAAACTGTAACTGGTGTATTCATTACGATATTTTGCAAAAAGCTCAGTGGTATGGGTATCCCTGTGAGGTATGAGCCTTTGACAGTAGAATCTCTGTATAAGAACAGAGATGTCTTTGCTATCTTTCAAGAAGTAGGGTGGACAGATTATTTTCAACGTTTGAATGGTTTTCATGAGGAAACAACCCTTGAATTTGCTCTAAATTTGATGAGCATTGATTTAGAGGTTCGAGGCATGAGGGTAGATGTTTTAGAGGTAAGCTTAGTGGAGGTAACGGGTCTTCCCAAAATCAGGTAGCATTGGTTTAGTCAGAAACGCTATCACCCGACTGGAACTGAGGATTTCCTAGTGGAAGGGGAGAGTGTTCGACCACGAGGCAGAGGAACAACGCTGGAGACTCTTCTGAGTCCTTGGGATCAAGTTGCACTCTTCTTAAAGAAATATATCACATGTGAAGGGAGGTATAGTGTTGTTTACATTTATGAATTTTTCCTCTTATCACATTTGCGTTATCGCAAGCTTCTAAATATGCCATACTATCTTCTTAGATCCTTGCAACGCATGGATTATTACGCTCAAAGAGCTCAACACCCCTTATCATCCCTCTCAAATCATGGGCTAATTAAACTATTAATCTTACGGGCCCTGGCACATAACAAATTGACCTGGGGGCAATTTCTGGTTCATCCGGGAGCACCCCATGAATTCTCTGCAAGGTTAGTAGTTGAGGACTGGAGTTACTCAAATTCAGTCGGGGGGGGACTGGAACATTAGAAGTTCGATTGGAGGATGAAGAGGAGATTGAAACCGAGGCAGCTAAAATTGCAATAGTAGAAGAGGAATGTCAGGCGAAAGCAGTAGCAGAAAGCGGTCTAGAAGCTCTAAATGTGGAGACCTTCCCTGAAATAAGAAGAACTTTAATTTGAAAGGAGGGATCTGCCCTTGTTTCTAAGGAAAACATATTTTTTCTTCCTCAAAGGAGAAAATAAGGG
Organism: Larix kaempferi; assembly: GCA_027924585.1. Lineage (NCBI taxonomy): Eukaryota > Viridiplantae > Streptophyta > Pinopsida > Pinales > Pinaceae > Larix > Larix kaempferi. Next base: position 7,723,952 of record BSBM01000259.1, on the reverse strand, counting down.
CTAATAAGCAAAGGCCATAGATCCATCCCAACGAAAAGGAGGAAAATCAAAATGGCTACTAAAGCAGAAGTAGGTCAATTTATTGGGGCAGAAATCGGGATTCCCATCTTGAAACCCCAACCACGTGCTAATACACAAGAACCTGCTGTAGAAGAACCTCAAATAGAGAATATTCTATTTGAAAATGAGTTGTTAAAGGGAGAGGTGCAAGTGCTTTGTGCAGAACTAGAAATGGAAGGAGACTTGCCGAAGACAGGCGAAGAAATATGTGAGTTCAATGGTGGAAGCTACAGACCAATTGGGGAATTTATCATCCATTCAGGGGAATGAAGGACAACCAGAGATAATATGTATGAAGTGTGGAGATATTTTTAATATAATGAGGTATAAAGTTATAGTAGTGGACCTAACATTACAGAAACCCTCAGGAGTAAGACAATCAAAGGAATTATCCCAGGGCACAACCTCATTGTTTCAGGAACATTGAACCGATTCAGCGGGCCAAGAAGAATTAAGAAATAAGACACTGTTACACAAGAACCAACGCTCTCCAAATTTATTTTTGTTTTGTTGGAATTAAAACTCAAGAAAAATACGCTGAGATAAGGACATAAAGAAAAGATCTTGTTTCAAAAGACTCAACACAATTCGAAATCTGGTGAGTTCCAACATGAGATGAAGTTGCTAAGGGTAAGGAGAAGTTGTCACACAAGAAGCAACGTTTCCAATGGTTAAATTGTCAAAATTGTTTCCTTCAACTCACTTGCATAATATGAACAAGCATCATAATCAGGATTGAATTAATCAGTTGTTGCATGGGGACATGCAAATGGATAGTTGGGGGGAGATGTTGGGCCTTGGAAATGCCCCCTTTTGACCATACCTATTACACCATTTTGCCCAGTTACACCCTACTTTCATAAACCATATATATGCCTTTTTCCTGATTAATCAGCAGTCCTGACAAGGTATACATCATTATTGTTTTATTCAATTAAATGCCTAAGATTGTTATGGTTATGAATTCTAGCCTTTGATTTATGCTAACTTGTGTGATTTCATTAAGTTAAGATCAAAGCACAAGTGTATCAGTTGCCATGCCTTGGGAAAGAATCATACGTGGGCCAACTGTTACTCTTCTAACTCAATTCCTCATATTTTCAAGGGACATCGCATCTCTCCACGTGAAGCTGTAATAGGTCACTGAAACAGAGCATAGCTGCAATAGACATGACACCTCCTGATTGGTTGAACCATTGATCCATTGACTGCCAGTGTAACAACATCCTTCATGACTAACGGCCTCATTCATTATGGCTGTAACAGTTTAGCTATAACTCTGCAGTATGAAGATCGTAGATCTTCATTGCTGCACGAAATTAGTGGATCACGAACTGTATTCCTCATGTATAAATTCAAGAAGGTTTTCCAAGTTCGGGGTTGGATAATTATTATTTTGTATGGGCTGTAACAGAGAATAGAGACTGTGAATTACCATCTTTAATGAAGAGTAGAGTTACTTCCATTTCTGTGTCTTAATTCGTGGTAGTTCACGGCGTCTCTGTTAGAAGGCCAGGGCCCACCTTCTCACAGAGATTGACGAGTTAAGTAGGTAGTTAGATTTATTCATTTCCTATTGTGTTTTGTGGAATTGCATTAGGTGTATTTCTGATAGCTGCAACAGAGAGTTTATGATTGCATTCTTTATTGGTATTTTATTTCCTTCATATGAATAGCTGCAACTGCGTGGTGTGACAGTCGACTGTGTAGGTTAGTTTGATTAATGCATGTGATTGTGTGTTCAATAGCTGTTACAGCCAAGCTCAACTCCATTCCTTTCAGTCATTTATGCTTTCTAGGATTTCTAATGGTTATCAATTTATAGTTCAAGTTTATTTCTTAATTCCGGTTGCTGTTGTATCTTTCATTGAATTCATAGATCAGGCAGATCATGGTTGAATTACAATAGTTGCTAGATGGATCATTTTGGTAAAGATTGAATACTGTAGTTTGATAATTATAGGATTTAACTTCTTGCAAAAGTAGTCTAGTTCAATTTCATTATTAGATCAGTAACTACTAGGTTGATTTCTGTAGGAAGATAGTTGCACTTTGAATTCCTAGATGCATGAGTTAGAATTAGTTTTCTTTATGGAATGAGTTTGGCTGAGCAGATGTGTAGGATTATCATCTTTATTTATTCAATCAACTGCTAGAGATGTTTATGCATAGATTGTGCTTATTTCCATTGAAATAAAAGACCTCCATGGGTTTGACAATTTATATTGAGCATCCTGTGTGTTAGTTGTAATTAATTGACATATAAGGTGACCAATGGGTGAAATTTATAATGCCCGAGCTTTCCATCCCATAGGAACTGAAAGAAAAAACTTCTCAAAACTGATAACACTCTCGTGGATATACTGAACAAAGAGAACCAATAAACCAAAATTCCTTGAAGAACAAAAGTAATCAAGGTGAGGCGGTCCCCTAGAGAAAGCCACCGAAATGACCAAGTATTGATCCTCTTTTGAATGTTTGATATGAGCCATTTCCAGTCCTCCTTAATGTAGCCATTTGGTTTCAAAAAGAAACCAAGGTAACGAAACCCTACATTAATATCAACCCACTGATAGGGTAAGAGCTACCTCAAGGGAGATACGATCTCAACATTTGAAACATGGTGGATAATAGTCGATTTGGGAAAACTGACCTCCATTCGAGAGGCTCGACAAAAAATATAAATTAACTCTTGGAAGCATAACCATTCCTTCATAATAACTTCCCCAAAAAGAAGCACATCATCCACAAACATAGAATGAGTGATATAACAGGCATTTGCAACCTTTATCCCTTTTATCAAACCCAATTTTTTTGCATCCTTAATTAAAAGGTTGAGACCCTCAATAGATAAGATAAACAGATAGGGAGAAAGGGGGCACCCCTGGAAGATTTCCTTATTGCCCCAAAACTGAGAAGACGAAGAACTATTAACAAGGCACAACATACCTATCCGAGGTGATACAGGATATAATCCAATTGGTGATTTCTGTTGATAAACCAATTTGTATGAGGATAAACCTCAGGTAATTCCAGTCAATTATGTTGTATGCTTTTTCCAAGTCCAACTTTAGGATGAGAGCTTCAAGTTTCTTCAGCTTGATTGAATGGATACCCTCCTGCGCCACCCCTACCACTTCCAGGATTTGTCTTCCAGGTAGGAAACTAAATTGTTCTGCAGATATGAACTTCTCCAGGTGAGGCTAAGTCGCTCAGCTATGACTTTATCAATAATCTTGTACAAGAGGTTACATAAAGAGATCAGTCGAAAGTCATTGAATTCCATCAGACAATCCTTCTTGAGAATTATTGTAAGGTATGTCGAATTTATAAACAAATGAACCCATTCTTTAGTTTGGGTTTCATCAACGACCGTAGTCAATTCGTTGCCAAAAAGATCAAAGAAATGGAGGTAGAATTCAACTGACCAACTGTTAGTTCTAGGATTCTTGTCCTTGGAAAAGCACTTTAATACCTCCAACACTTCCTACTTCCTAACAGGTTTTCCAATCTCCCCACAACATGCAGGACTAAAATAACATGGAAATTTTAAAACCGTCTTCAACTAACAAGGTAAGCTGGCAGAGTCCGCTTGTGAGAATATACCCTTAAAATGAGCCACAACTACCTGCTTGAGTGAGGGCTAGTCACACACCACCTTGCCATCAATATTTAGATCCAAAATAGAGTTATATAATCTTCTCTGGTGGACGAAATTATGGAAAAAACACGTGTTGTTATCACCAGCCCCGATCCAGATAGCCTAGCTCTTCTGCCACCGTGATTCCTCCCAAAAGTTGAGAATATTAAGCTTTTGAGACTCTAGAGAAGAAAGTTTCACTTTTCGAGCCTCCGAGAAAAAAATTTCATCTAACAAGACAAATAGGGATTAGATCTCCCTCTTGATATCCTCCAAATATTTATGCAACAAATTATTCATAGCAGAGTCCCAAGATCTCACATCCTCCCTCAAACGAGTGAGTTTAGACTAGAAATTTTTTAAAGGAGAGTCGTGAGCGACCAAAGACATCCTTAACCAAGTATTCCTTACAAAACAACAGAATGAGGAATCTTCCATCTAAGCCAAATTGATTTTGAATGGATAGTAGTTGAAGGAACAATCAAAATAGAAATACAAAATTATATCTATGTGGTCGGTAAACCCTACCGAATAGTTCCATGATCTTTATCTATTCACACAATCACATAGTGATTCTGAAGCAAAAAACGATCCAACCTCTTGGTGATTCCCTCCTCCCCAGTGCACCCATTCGACCAGGTCGACGATAATATCACAGGTTTGATATCAACTAAATTTTCCTCCTCAAAAAGGGAAAGGAAGTACTCATCCAAAGAGTCAAGAGGTTTTCGAACACCCCATACTTCCTCCGCAGAAGTAGTGAAATTTAAGTCACCAGCCACAATAGTATGTCCTCCGGATAAAATGCCGGACAAAACAACAAGATACCATAAAAATTTTCTCCTGCTAAAGGACCATAGATGTTTAAAATGCAAACTGGGTGCACAAAACCCCATAGAGAGCCTTGAATAAGAATACCTGCAACAATGTAGGAAGCCCTCATATTATCCATATCGGAGTTCCAAGCGATTAAAGGGCCACCTGGCAAACTAGAAGAGTCCACCCCGGTTTCCAACCAACCGGGCTTTAGCTTAAGGAAAACAATACAGGCAGAAAGCCCCGTAGTCATGGTTTCTTGAAGTCGAACAATGCTAGGGTTAATGAGATTCAACAAACGTTTTAAAGCAGCTCGCTTAAGACCATTGCTCAGTCCACGGACATTTAATGACACTAGGTTCATGAGGTAACCCCTGGGTGGGCTGTGTCTTCTTTAAGAGCCCTAGAGACGGAAGTAATGGTCAGTGAGTTATCCCTTGGTAGACCAAAATAAAAAAAGATAGGTGATCGGCAGATTGTGACACTCTCCCTTTCCACCTCCTTTTTCCTTAGGTCCTTTCCTAGTATTTCGAATGGTAACATTCCCATTGAATATTAAATTAATGGAAATTATCGAAGGGTCAGCCTATTGGGAGGATGAGTAGACATGCATGGGACTAGTAGAAGGGTTGGAAACACCTAAAAGCGACCGAGAGGCATCCACGTCTTCAATAGAGGAGGGAGAGATACAAATATCCAAAGGATTAGAATCAAAATTGCATGTTTTTTGTATTTATAAGATGTCTACTCCCGTATTTTAGTTGTACTTGATTTGTTTATTACATATTTTTCCATATCGTATCCGAATCGTATTCAAATTCGTACTCGAATATGGATACTATGGTTTGTATCACTTTTATGTGTTGAAATGCTAAGTAAAACTTTTCCTTACTTGTAAATAACGCAATGCTTGTCAAGTTATTTATGTGGTTTTAATGAATCAATTAATTGTTGTATTGAGAGGAGCAAGGAATTCTACAACCCAGTATTGGAGGAGATGTTGTTACGTTAGGAGTGTTATGTCAAAAGTAAAAAGTAACTAAAAAATCATGTCAACTCATAAAATAAAGAATTAAAACCAAATGAAAAGTAATTTAAAAATCCTTGCTCATAAAACAAAAAACTTAAAACCAACATAGATCCATCTTAAATCCCGATCTATCAAGCATCAAGAGGAATCAAATTTCTCAAGGTGTAATTTTTTTTGGATGTGTAAAAAATTTAAGATAAAAAAAAGTTGCACCACAAGAAATTGGACCCTCTCAATACTTGGTAGATCTGGGTTTAAAATGGATCTATGCTGGTAGTAGATAAAGAAGTAAAATAGACAACACCTATTTCTTTTAGACAAGCTGAAGTAAAATATGTTATCTAAATTTAAGAGAGATGAGTGAACGTCTTAATATATATAAAATGTATAAAATATTAAAACTGGTAATATGATGGTTGTTCTTCATTTTAATGTGAGATAGTCCATTTAGTTTTTTTATAAGGGTTAAATTTCAGATTATTGTGCTAAAGCCTACTCTAATGTGTAGAGCATCATAAGTCAACCAACTCATAGACATGACAACAACTTTGTACTTATGAGATTTGATTTTGGCTCATTAAGTTTGTTTTTTAGGATGAAGAAAAGAGTGTCAACCAAAATTATGATAGATTTTATTACATGGTTAAAAACAATATAAAAAAAATCAAATATAAATTTCACTTAAATTATATAAATAAAGATGAAATATAAAATATTTATAAATTAAAATGAAATAATAAATTATTTAATTTAAAAAGTAATAAAAACTCATATCGATTATTATGTATAAAGATTATTATCTTATATTTTTTTAATAATTTTTTTTTATAAATTCTCGCTATTTAATAAATTAAAAATTAAAATAAATCTATAATATATAATAATTTAATTAAAATTAGTCTTTAAAAAAGATTTGTAGATCAAAATTACATATATAAAAGATTCAAAATTAAAACTTTTCACTACAGTATAGGAATATGAATGATAAGATTACGAAAAATAAACCAACATAGGCTGAAATTCTCGTTAGGGAGGTCAAGATTCACGTTTAAATTTTAAATTTTAACTAAGAGATTTTTTAAAATTTTAGATATTTAGTATTTAATTTTAATAAAGGTAAAGTTTAAAAATTATTTATTCAAAAAATAAATATTATATATATGATTTTTTTTTTAAATTAGTATTTATGGAGTTTCAAATAGGTGAGTTATCAGAAAGAGTGTTTTAACAATACACTTGTTCACTATTTATTCTACACATCATAAATATCATCTATATAATTATTACTATTCAAATATTGTTAATTCATTTATACAATTAAAATGATAATAATTATTGATACAATTAAAATGATCATTAAAATTTCATATATTTCAATTCATCAACGCATTTTTCATTTTAACGAGCTATAAATGAGCAACAAGCAACACGTTAGTCTAGATCATTGGTAGTACACTATCTTCTTTCTTTAAGTGAGGTAGCACTTTTCTATTTCATGTTATTGCAACATGAGAGCTTAAGGAGACGATGATGGTATATGATGTAGGGCAATCAAATCACATAGTATCTCTTAAGGAAAATTGTTGAAATAAGTATTTAAGATACTTAAATTACAATTTTAAGTATATGGGTGGATTTAGAACATGGAAAATAGTTAGGAATTAAGATATGAGAATGTTGAAATTGTCAAATTGTTATGGAAAAAATGGGTTGGTTATTCATATCAATTGTGATATTGTCAAATATAAAATATACTCAATATTTTTTATTATTCTAAATTTTTAATTTTTTAATTCATTAAAAATAAATTAAAGATCATTATCCATAATTTTTGTGAAGAATGTTTAATTGTTAAGTCAAGTTTTAGATTAACATTGGTTTTCCTCTTATTTCCCTTCTTATAATCCTTGAAACTTGAGACTTGAGGTGAATTCAAACAATGATTATTCCATTCTCATATTTTGATGGCTGTAAAGTAAACTATTATAAAAGATTTGTTTAGGAACTTTTTTATGAGGACTTGATTGATATCACATTTGTGTGTAGTTGAGATGCATTCTTTTCTCATTTCTTTTATAGATAATACATTGTTAGTCACTTTACTCATTTGGCCTTTCAATGAATTAATTAATTATTGTAAATAAAATTAATTAAATTGCAAGTAAAGAAGGAATGTAGATAATGCATATTCTTTTTAATCAAGAAAAATAAAGAATGTGTAAATAAATTTAAGATGGACATTAAAGGAAGTGGACATCTTCTAAAAATACTAAAGCCAAGAATGCATAAGATTTTAAAATTTGTAAGATGATTATTGCTGTTTATTGGTGATGAAATGGTAATCATGTAAGAGTAAATGTTTTTTCTATTATGTGGGAAATTATTAGGAATCTTAACTTGCACTTTTGTTATAGTTCTTAAATGCATGTATAGACCATAAAAAATAAATCAATTAATATAATTTAAATACTTATATAATATTAAACATTAATTGTTAAAATAGATAATAAAAATATTTTAATCAAATCTTATTATATTGTTTTAAAAAAAAATATATATGTTTAAAAAATTGATTAAAAAATCAATATAAACCATCATGATAAAATATGTTATCAAAACATATATGAGGGCCCAAGGGATTGTGATAGTATATGATAGGGTACTCAAATCACCTGGAACCCTTTAGAATACTTTAGAATATGGTAAATGGAAAATTGTTAAAATAATTATTTATGTTGTTTACAAAATACTTTAGAATATGGTAAATGGAAAATTGTTAAAATAATTATTTATGTTGTTTACAATTTTAAGTATATGGATGAATTTAGAACATGGAAATTAGTATGATTAAATATTTAAAATTTCAACATTATTAAAATTACATATTTCAAATTAAAATTGATCTCCAACCAAATTAATGAATTCATTTGATGAATAATGAATTCATTCGATGATTCCTTATCTCATACCACTTGTAACATCTAAAAATATATAAATACACATTTTTCTTATTATTATACCTGCCAAGGCTACCTGGGAAGGCAGGTTATATAGCAATCCATTTGCATTTAATTAGTTTGCAAATTTTTATTTTAAATTTTTATATAGTTTTCTATAGTTTTAGAAATTTTAATTATTAAATTGATTTTAAAACAAATAAAAATTTATATTTTAAATTTCATAAATTATATATTTCTTATTTTTGATTGGCTATTTTTATTTATTAATTTTTTTGGTTGGCTAGCAGGTTTGATTAGACTAATTATCCCTGCCTCGGATGTGACTTTTGTTAAATAAAAAATAAAATTAAAAAATTAAAAAATTAAAAATTTGTTACTGGTTGCAATCTTCCCGAAATTCGTGTATGGTCCTTTAATGGTACTGGTTTTAATAATGAGCTTGGGATGTTCGGTTGGAAGCCTGACTTCTGATTTGGATTGACTGACCAACCAAGGACTGCGCTCAACGATGGCTCTACCAGGCTGTCAGGTGGCTCTACCAGGCTGTCGTTCTTCTAAATTTCTAATAAAGCACCTTGTAAAGGTGATGACGTCGGGCATCTCCATGCACATGTAAATTGATTGTCGTCGAATATAGCTTGCACTAAGCTTTTGCATTTAATATACCATAGACAGCAAACATGCAAGGATACATCATATTTATTATATATTTTTTATTATATTTTTTTTTAGTATTTATTAAAATTAATTTATCTAACATTTTTTCAGTTCCTTTCTTATTTTGAAATTATTATTATTGAAAATGACAATTAAGTTATTACAATGTACATTGAAAATGACAATTTAATTTATTATAAAGCAAATATATTGTAATTTTATAGTCGAGTTTCAATTAATCTGTTTTCAAATTATTTTATTTATAGTTTTATAAAGTTAAAATATATATATATTAATCTAAACTTTGTAAAATTTAAAATATATAATTTTAAAATTTATAAAAATTTAAATTTCTAGACTAAAATATTAATTTTATATAATTTAAATTTTATTTATCATAAATAAATATATAATTAAAAAAAATACTTGACACCTATCAAATATTTTGTCTTGTCGTGTAGTCCGTCCTTTCAGTTTTAATGTGCCATAAAATTTGAATTTAGTTTATGTTACTCGTGCTTTCCACGTGTCCTATTACTGTCCAAGGAATTATCAATCATATCGTCGATTTTTGAGCTAATTATCGAAGGGAGTATCTAAACCTATCATGGTGAGAGATTTGAACCTGCAATGTAATTACAAAGGAGGAATTTACATAAGTTGTGTTATGCATTTTTATTTAATTACCAAGGTGGAAGGATAGTAGGTTTGCTTTCATGAAATTTCTAAATTAAGATTCGTCTTTTATAGATAATAAGTTACATAAAACTTCACCTCACATTCATTAAACAAATTTTAGAGTTATGTACAAACTTTGGTATTGTGTTTTATGAATATTATAATGAAAATTGCTCCAAAATAACCAAACAAATCTATTGATAACTATATAATATTAATACAAACAAACAAACGAACAAATTTAATGCTACTAGTCTTACTTAATTATTTTACCTTTTGATTTTTAATTATGTATTACTATTGCATTAAAATATTTACAAGAGGTAGGTCTAGCAGCTTTGCTGCTAATTTAGCTTGTTTCTCACTATTTCAAATCCATAATTTTTATTTTTTAAAATAAATTAAAAATGATTAACCATAATTTTTATAAAAATGCTTAATTATTAAATCATGTTTTACATTAACTTTAATTTTAGAAAATATTTTTTATATTTTCCTTCCCACTTAAAACTTGAGGCTCATTAACTTTCATTTTCCTCCCTACAATCTTTTGAATTGAAACCATGAATGTTCCATTCACATACTTTTAATGCCCTCAAGCACACTATTATAAAATAGATAGATATTTGGGAACCTTTGTTATGGGACTTGGATCGCATCACTTTTGTGTGTGTTAGTCAATGTAATTCTCTCTTCTTATGTGGCCTTTAGGTGGCTTTTAATGAATCAGTCAATAACAACATTAAAGAAGGAATATAGATAACATATATATTTTTAGGCTATTTTTAGGCAAGATGAAATAAGGGATTTGTATCACATTCAAGATGGACATGAGAGCAACTTGGACATCTTCAAAAAAATATGAAATAAGGGATTTTAATTACTTTTTACTGATAAGTTGTAAATAAGGGATTTTAATTAATTTTTATTGATAAGTTATAAATACTAATAGATCAGGGTTTGAGATTGATTTACCTTGGTTTTAATTTTTTTATTATAAGAAAATATGAAAGTTTTTAATTATTTTTTATATTTGATAAATTATAAACCGACATGGAAACTAACAATATTGATTGGAAAAATATTAATGTTTCATTGATCGAGATTTTATAGATTTGAGGAGGTATTTCAATTCAAATGGTCAGCATAGAACACAACGACCATATGAACAATATGTCAGACAAAGACAAAGATGGAATTCCAAGCAAGTTCATCGACTGGCTTTTATCCCTCGAATTCATGCATGACCCCGTTAAGATCTCCAAGACTTCTAGATTCAGTTACGATCGAGCCTGTCTAGAATGACTCTGGGACACCCAACTGGAAAACAAATGTGCTAAAAATTAATCATTGCACAAAAGATTAATGTCAACAACATGAAATAAAGAGAATGTTTTATTACATTGAGCATAAATTGATGAAGAGAGTTACAATAAATAGGAAAGGAAATTTGAATTAGGGTAGGAGGAAATTTGAATTTCTCAAGTAGTGTATGAAGTTATAGTGAGGTTTAACTAGATCTAAGATCCTCAGTTATCCATGCATGCTCTCCAATCTAAGTTACATTGACCCAAGACTTCCCAATCACTAGTTCTGATTGAGTGATGTACATGCAACTGATTATATGTGCATGAAAATCCCTAAAATCTCTCAACTAGGGCGCTAATGATTGAAGAGTGTTAGTTAGGGTTAGTTAGGACCTATATTAGTGGAGCACATCTAGTTTTCAACTAGTTATTGACTCAATCACCCCTAAACTTAGAGAAAAACTACCAAAATGAGGGGATGCACCCCCAAAACAAGGAACACACCCCCAAAACTAGGAATACATCTCAAGGGTGATGCAGGTGGTCTATTTGTATCGGTTTTGGCCCGCTAGAGTCATCAATTCATGGTCTAGGTAACTAGGTAGAGGTTTTTTTTCTCTAACACTCCCCATAATCCTAATTAGGTGAAAATAAAAATGAAAAATGGGTCTTGGGAATTTGGATCCATATTAGGTACCCATGCACACAAGACTATTTGAAAACTAAGTAAGAGGGAAAATACACAAGGGAAAAATACCCTCCCCCAAAAAAGAGAATGTGAAAAGAAGGCTTCTCAAGAAAGCTGATCAGAAGATGCCTTCATTCCCAAAGAATCTCTCAACTGGGTGAGTTGCTTCTCAATGAAGGGATTTGCGAAGATCCCTACAAAATTTTGTGAACTCATCCTCCCTTTTAAATGCACGTGATCCCATTCACGAGATCCAAAAAATTTGAAGTGCTTGAATTGTGATTCTTGACCACTCCTTGCTTCAAATGGAGGAAACCTCTTGAAAATTTTGAGCAGAACCTGGTGAATTGTAGGATCAAAATTTGTAGATGTAGAGTATGAAGAGACATTCCAAAGGTCGTCTTCAATGGAAACCTGATTTGGGACAAATTCTCCAATGGATAGTATAAAATCGTCGATCACCTCTTCTTCTCGGACTATAAAAGGGTCTTCTTTAGCGAAGTTAGTGGTGGATCATGAATGTGAATATGTCCCCATAGTCCATATGTTGTGAAGCTTCTGGGGCCTCTTCCATCCTTTCAATATATTTGAATTTGTCCTCATAGGGCATATGCTGTGAATCTTTTGGGGCTTCTTTCAACCTTCAATAAGACTGGATCCCTATAAAAAATTGCACACCAACTGTTTATCACCCCTACAACTCTGATACCATGTAGAATTTGAGCATATAGATCTAGATACTAAACAAGATAGCAATACTGTGAAAGAGATCAACAATATACAAATTCATGAAACATATTTGATAAAAATTAATCATCACATGAAAGAGAGAATTCAATAACATGAGAGAAATATAATGTTGTATTACATTAAGAATCAATTGATGAGAGAGTTACAATAAATAGGCAAGGCAATTCGAATTAGGGTGGGAGGTAACTCGAATTGCTCAAGTAGTGCATGAGGTGCTGGTGAGGCTTACTTAGAGCCAAATACCCTCAGTAATCCATGTATACTCTCCAATCTGAGTTACATTGACCTAGGGCTCCCCAATCACTATTTTTGTCTACGTGATGTACATGCAACTAGTTGTATGTGCATGCAAAACCCTAAAATCTCTCAATTGGGGTGATAATGACTGAAGAGGGTTAATTATGGTCAGTTAGGACCTATATTAGTGGAGATAATATAGTCCTAAACTAGTTACTGACTCAATCACTCCTAAGCTCAAGGAAAAGCTCCCCAAATTAGGGAATGTGCCCCCAAATCAAAGAATGCACCCCTAAAAATAGGAATGCATCTTAAGGGTGACTCAAGTGGTCAATTTAGATTGGGTTTTCCCACTAGAGTCATCATGTCATGGTCAAGATAACTAGGTAGAGGGATTTTCTCTCTAACACCCCTCCATAAGCTTAACTAGGTGAAAATAAAAAAGAAAAATGGTTCTTGACAGATTCTTGGAAATTTGGAAGTCTCTGAAGTAGGAAGTTTGTATTAGTGCATGTGGATGAGTGCATTCCTAGTGATCCCATTACCACTTTCGAGGCCACCGTCTTTGTGCACCTGCCCACCTTCTAATCAACACATGGAGAGAGATAAGGAACACCTTTTACAAAATCCCCATTTATGGTTTGGAAGAGTAATTTTTGGTAGATACTTATAAAGTGCTTCACCTGAATATGTGGATTATCTAAGGCAAATTAGCATGGCATATTCATCTTTGTTTGAATTAAGGTTTAAAACTAAACTTATACTTAAGAGGATAGATTGGGTAATTTATGTGAGATTGAATGCAAATCCAAATTTCTATTTATTTATGGATTTGGATGGTCTATGGGCCCTAATGGTTATCCACGATGGATCCTTTCTTCTTGAGAGTCCATAGATCCCATATCAGTGTATGGATGGCTATCTCTTAGACACAGGTTGAAGTTCAAACTAAATGTGGAAAATGGAGCACCAATACATCTTTACACAGAGCTATGAGCTATGGGATCACCCTTTTCATTCTAGGTAGGGTGATAAAGGGATCATCATACCATTTCAGCCTTTTCATGCTTTTCCTAAAGGTCCATAAGAAGCAATAATCAATAAGATTCCCTCATTATACCCTAAAGGAATAACATGAAATTAAATTATATTCATTCATTTTTTATGGGGTCTAGTAGACTAGATTGGATCTAGTCATATGAATAGATGAATGCTTGGTGTATATATAAATAAATCCTTGGTATTTTAACCCCACTTGATTGTTAGATCTTTGGAACTCCAAATTTGAAAGGGTTTATCAATGACACCTAGTTTTAAATTTGAGAGGGTTTATCAATGACAACATTAGAGTACAATATTAATGCTCTTTACAAGATTGATGAATGTTTTGCCTGAGTGCAAGATCAAATTATAGACTTCCAATTTTTAGCATAAGTTAAGTGAGTGTGCTAATTGACTAGATTGATCTTAAACTGTGACAACATCTCTCTCATACTAAGTTGTAGTAAGTACCTATTGTCGGTACAATAAGCATCCCTCAAAAAGTTAGATCCCCTTAATAAATTCGAATTTAAAATGAATCTCTATTAATTTTAATTTTTTTATTATAACTAGACATGAAATTTTCTAATTATTTTTTTATGAAACGTTACCTTAAGTGGTAAGCACCGGTAAGCACCTTGCACCTTGCAACTCTCGGTGCATATTAAATAAAAATAAATTGAGATTTCATAAAATAGTTCCAATTCAAATGCGAACAAAGAACACAGCGCGGATATGAACATCTCAGACAAAAACGAAGATGAAATCCCAAGCAAGTTCATCGACCACGCCTTATCTCTCGAATTCATGCACGACCCCGTGAAGATAAAAAACACTTCCAAATTAAGCTACGATCGAGCTTACCTAGAACAGCTCTGGGACACCAGCGATCAATACAACCAGTGCCCATACAGAACGGACGGCAGATTCGACATCAGGGAGATTAAACCCAACTGGACTCTGCGCAAAAAGGCAGAAAAATGGGCATCCAAGCACAGAAACCACCCCGACATACCACCCGAAGGCGTCATAAGCTGTTACAGAAGACCCATAATGGAATCCGAGATGGGACAAACACTGGAAGAACTGAAAGACTTGATAACGCGAAACCACCCGACAGACGACGGAGCTACCGCTGTAGTGACGAAGAAGCTGAGAAGACTCCGACTAGAATGCCAATATCACTTCCCTAACAGAAGGCGTCTCGTTAACGCAAACGGCCATACAATTTTGCTCGACATCATGCGTTGGAACGGCAAAAGGCCGACTCCGACAGCCGACCTGCGAGCCGAAGTACTTCGCATGCTCATCGACCTCGACAACTACATCGACATGCCGGGGTTTCTTCGACAGAATCCAATTTCCATCGTCGACATCGTCGACAATCTCTTCAAATTCAGCGATGGCGATGAACAATCACTGCCCCGCGGCCTTAGATTCGATTCCTGCCATCTCCTCTACTTCGCGATCTGCGACTGGGACTTCGAATCCAGCCCGAGCTTCAAACAAATGTTGAACTGGGCGACCCCCTATATCGTCAAGAACTTCTCAGGCGACGAGTCGCTGAAACATATGCTGCCCATTCTGGTCCATTTGTCGGCCCAGCCTTCCACGAGGTCGACAATGTCGGCCTCATACGGGGACTCGTTAATGCGAGAGCTAAGAAAGAGAATAGAAGAGCGCCCCTCATGGCTTTCTGCAACAGACCCCGATAACCAAGCCTACGTAAATCGACCGCCGGATCCGACGCCCGCCTACCTTGAAATGACCCTGACTATACTCTACAACCTCGTCTTGCATGAACAAGAAGCCCTCTTGGCGTTCCTGAACAGCAATAAGGCCATAGCCATGACCATACACAGACTAGTGCAGCTCAAAGTCGAATTCCCCGACAAATTAACCGACGCTCATCTCGACATTTGTCTACAAATTTTGAACACTGTGTATCACTACGCTCATCCTCTGTTGCTGAGCAGGTACGTTAATGGCATGCATCGTCCACTTATCAGTATCTTGAGTGATGAATCGCTGTCAGTTGATATCAGATCCCTGGCTAGTGACATGCTTCGCCATTATCTGGACCTGCAGACTTTTATGCGCAATCGAATCACTGGGGAGAGATCCAATATCCCGCCGACAGATCCGTTGAATCCCCAGCTGAGACTTGTTGCTCCAGAGCTTCATGTGTTCAACGAAATAACCTATCATCTCCATCTTTTCCCTGTTCCTCCCTCTCAACATCAGTTATAGATTAAGTTTGTACCTCTCTCTCAACATCACTTATACCCTTTTCAACATATAAAACATCACTTATAGATTAAGAATTCGTTGAATATTAATGTAGGTGTAATACCAATATAAATTCTTATTATTAAACAATTAAATTTTGAAAATCTATTTAAAAATAATTTTTTTTTAATTATATCAATATTAAAAAAGAAAAATATTATTCATTTTCATATTTTTTTATTAAAATAATTATTAATAACTAGTTTCAGTGTCTCAAACTTCCCATATCCCAAGTGTTGAGATTTTATATTTTTGTTTTTTATATATTTTACTTATATGTTTAAATTTTGAAAACCCATTTAAAAATAAAACAAATTTTAATTATTTCAACACTTAAAAAGAAAAATATCATTCATTTTCATATTTTCTTATTAAAATAATTATTAATAACTAGTTTCAGTTTCTCAAACTCCCCATATCCCAAGCCTTGAGATTTTATATTTTTGTTTTTTAATTATATATATTTTCTTTGTTGGCAAGTGGTAGTATCCCATCACCAACCCTTAGCATGGCTGGATTTTAGTATTTTAGGGGTGTCTTAACCATCACGAGCCACCAACTGTTCTACATCTCAAGGATTCTTTAATTTTATTATATAAATTAAGTTTTGAAAACCAATTTAAAAAAAATCAAACTTTAATTGTTTAAACACTATAAAATAGAAATACCATTCAATTTCATACTTTCTTATTAAAATAATTATTAATAGCTAGTTCCTATCTCTCAAACTCCCCATATCCCATTTGAGATTTTATATTTTTGTTTTTTAATTATATGTTTGATTTTATTATATAAATGTCTATATACGGTTATGGTATATTTGTAAATATTTGATTAAAAGTATTATATGTAAGCATCCTACTTCCATTTTTTATTGGCACTAGATTTTTTTAGAATAATTTATGCTGCTATAGTTTAAGATGGATCTATGCTAGGTTTAATTTTTTATTGTATGATTAGGCTTGAATATTTTTAATTACTTTTTATTTTTTTGTTTTTTTTGGTAGTTTAAGAGTTTGCATGAATTGTTTTAATTACTTTTTATGGTTTTTTTGAAATTAATTTAATTATGATAAGTTAAAATGTTAAAATGGTTAATATTTTAACAAATATTTTAAAATTGCATTTTAATGTGGATCTTTTCATATCACAAAAACCACAAATTATTTCATTCCAAAAGAACTTCATTAGCTCCTTAATTTTAATGTGTCTTTTCATATCACAAAAATGACAAATTCTTTCATCCAAAAAGATTATTTAACTATATCACAAAAATGAGAAATTATTTCATCCCAAAAAATTATTTGACTAACAAATTATAATTTTTCTTTAAATTGAAATATAATAATTGAAATATGTCATTATTTAATAAAATTATTTAAATTATTAAAGTGATGAGTCCAATTCATTTCTATTGCAAACCAAAATACTATTAATTTTTTTTAACATATTTTATATTTAAAAAATAATTTATAATGTTGAAAAGGATAAAAATTGGTTTATTACTTGAGGCTGTTTTGTTTTCATTCTTTAAATTATTTTTAGTATGTGCTAAATCAAAATAAAATAATAAATATTTGTATAATTTCTATACTTTTAATACAATATATTTGATTAATTTTTATTATTGAATAAATTTATTTGATGTATTGTTTTTTTTAACTATGTACAAAATCATAAATATTTGTATAATGGGTACATTTTTAATATAATATATTAAATTAATTTTTATTATTACTAAGTGGAAAAATTTATTTGATATGATCTATTTCGTGATTGAAAATTAAGATAAATAATTATTTTTTGTATTTAAAAATAAAAATTACATAAATCTAAAAAGTCATAATTTAAATAAGCATGGCTTTCTTCATTTGAGCTCCATACACGCTTTCTTGACATTTTCCCAACAACCAAGTGGTAAGAGGACTTGGAAGATACTCGCTCTTTGTGGCATGATACATTGAGTTGAGTGATCCCTTAAGGTTTTTGTCATTTCTAACTACATATCTTATTTGAGAGGTAAAATTTCATTATGGACCATACAATGTCATAAGCAAATGAAAGAAGGACATGTCTCATATCTTGGGGTTTCATAGTTTAATGGTATAAGCTAGAATATTTATTTAGGTGGACTACCACTAGGTTTTTTGGACCCAAAATTCAACGGCCACAAAGTCGGATTTTCTACATCTTGTGGTCGACTATCCGACAATCTCAGTATTTTTTTAACGTCGGTCCAAATTCAGATTAAAACTGACGGCTCGGACATCGTTGGTTCTTCGACACCATCGGAGGTCGGATCGACGCCTGTCACAAATGAAAATGACTTGGATCTGACGTCTTTTTGTCGTCAGATCTATGGCATACTCGTCGGTATTTTTCATTATGGCCGTCGGATAATTGACGCCACTCAAAACTGAAAATGGATGAGCATCGACGTCTTTTGGCGTCGGATCTATGGCAAAGTCGTCGTTTTTTTTGCACTATGGAGGTCGAAAAACTGATGCCCATCCCACTTGAAAATCGCTGAGCACCGATGTCTTTTGCCGTCGGATCTATGGCAAAGTAGTCGATTTTGTGCACTGTGGAGGTTGGAAAACCGATGCCCATCCCACTTGAAAATGGCTGAGCACCGACGTCTTTTGCCATCAGATCTATGGCAAAGTTGTCGATTGTCTTTGTTGTGGCCATTGGTTATCCGACACCATTGGGAAATTAAAAAAAAAAAAAACATTATTGTTTGGAAGTGTATGTTGATATAATTCCAAATAAAGGTGTAGAAGAATTAATTGTAGCAAAATACAATAAGGAAAAGATTGGGGGTAAAGGTCAAGCTTGTAAAAGAAACTCAAGAAACAATGGAAAAGTTGTAATGGATATATGTTGTAGTAGTGAGTGGTGTTGTTGTAGAAGATGACACTATAGAAGAGAGTGGTGTTACAATGGTGGAGTTGCAAGGAGATGATATTTAATTATGTGAATGTCTTATTCCCATAATGTGTAGTGTGTTGATATCATTGTAGATGAATTTGAAAGTGCAACAAAAGAAAACAGAGTGGATAAAACCAAAGTAAAAATATAGCAGTTGTATCATAAGAGAGCAGTTGTATCATAAGAGTTTATGGAAAAGAGTGGATATGAAGTAGAGAAACATTGTGTCGAATATGATTGCAATAGAGGAGTTCTTGCATTAAAATAAAAATAAAAATGAGGAGATGATTGAGAAGTCGAAGCATTTGTGGAGTTTGTTGCTTGAAAATGGTAATGTTGTAGAAGATGGAGGATGGAGAGGCAGTAAGCACGATTCAAAAAAAAATGAGAGAGAGCAAGAGATTTGAGGGAGTATGGAATGATGATGCATGCTTACCTTTTATGAATTTACTTGACAGAACCTTGTTGAAGTTTGAAGTAGCATAAGGGGGAGCATTTTAGCATGAAAAAACCAACAACAAAATGTTGATGAAGATGGCAAGGTACAAAGATAATTTACAAGATACAATATCAGGATCAGTCAATAGGCGGAGTAGTCCAAGCAAATGAACTTTTACTTCATTTGCTCTAACTACTCCCCTTATCATATGAACTTGTTCCACTTTATCCAACTAGTCTTACCTTGATTTCAAGAGGCAACTATGAAATCGAACTGTCATACTGCATCATTTCATATATCTCTGGTTTTCTCAAAACTCTAGAATGAACATAAAGAGGATTTCAACAGTAATATATTCCATATTCCAAACCTATCAAGTGCACTTTTAGGTCAGCAATTTTGACGTCTTCGAACTGTGGCAGCTTTATGGCCATGATTTTCATCCTATAAATTGAAGGATTCCTACAAACACAAACCACTATGTTACGCAAACTTCTTTCAGGGCTTTGTTACATTTGCTTCTAAGATCTTTCATCGCTTTGTTACAAGAATATTTTTGACCTAAAAGTACACTTGATAGGTTTGGATGGAATAGATTTCTGTGGAAATCCTCTTTATGTTCATTCTCGAGTGACTCGATATTAACAATTCCGATTATCAAAAGGGGATACATAATGTTAAAAAAGGAAAATAAAGAAAACACATAAAGGGATACGTAAAGTTGACAAAGGAAAATAAGGGTGTGTGCAAGAAGATGAGGGTCACTTTAGATGCAATGCTACTTTTTTCAAATCTCGTTCCTGATACCTAAAACATAACGCGTTTCTGATATTTACCACCTGCCATGGTAAGACCCGAGCCTAACATGTCATTGGACATGTAGGCTAGGTAACCATAACGCGTACGCGTTATGTAGTTAAAAATCGCGTACGCGATATGTAAAACTAAAAATGAATTTAAAAATACAGTCCCGACGATTGCCGACCACCCACGACACTCACGCATCAGAAACACGAATAGAGGCGAAATTGACCCTGGACGAGGACGGTTTGTGGCCCACTCAACTATCCGTGTTGCTCGATTTAGCTGGAGGGGAGACAAATTCACCGGTGCATTCTCATCTAGTCAGGTAATTCATTCACCCATACCATTTTTTTGTGATTTTTTAATCCAAATTACTATTTTTTTATTGTTTAAACTAGTTTTGTAATATTGATAAAATTGGGAATAATCCAATTTCTAATTAAATTCACACCTCAAAATGAAACCCTTTTCAAAAACTCAAAACTTCATAATCAAACCAAAAATTGAAAAAAATAAAACTCCCCCCTTTCTACAATGTATTCATCTAAGTCACCCGACACGAGGACACGGGACACGAGTGTCCCCACCAGGCTTCAAATTTGAAGCCTTCAGGCCACTTCAAATTTTACCCACACGTCATAGAAGGCCACTTCAAATTTTACCATGCAAAAAAAATTTAATTTCATGGTAAGCCCTTCAATAATTAAATTAACCACTACTGTTTAAAATTGCAACAGAAGGGTAGCTTCAAATTTCACCCATCAACAATTTTTAGTGGGAAATTGGGAATGCGGCTACTAGCTAGGTGACTTGGGAGTGGGACTCGGTTACTCTCCAATATCCACGTGTTCGATCATCCATGGATCATGGACCATTGGGCCTCTAATAATATCATTGAGCAACTTACGTGGACCGGCTTACACTGAGTAGCCCATGGCTTGAACGCTTCGAAGTTCTCGTGTTTGTAGCGAGCGCTTACGTGTTCATTTAATGGCATCAACAAAGTTATTAAACCTGGAAGGTGGCTCATACGTGTTGTTGCTAGCGGGCTTACCAAGTTACAAGTTATCACATACCAATTCGTGAATGCTGACTCCGTGAGTTAATTGAATATTCAATGTATAATATATTATGTTAATGTTCCCCCGCGAATTTGGCATTTCAGACAAAATCCACAATCCATAAACTTCTTGTAATGTTGCAGGTTGTTGCTCCTGCCCGTGGCCCCTACCTATAGACCTGTGTTTTCTTTGTTGTATCAAGTTAATCCTACCATCTACGGCTCCGAGCCTCACACCCTGTGTTTTCTTTGTTGTATCAAGTCAATCCTGCAGCTCCCGAGTTCCACCTTTTGTTTTCTTTGTTGTATCAAGTCAATGCTGGAATTCCATGCTTCCATGGCTCCGACCATCAATATATAATATTGCATGAATAGAAACAAGCTTTTTCTTATACCCCTATTCCACTGTGGTTGAGCTACTTCCAAGTTCCACCTACCCTATCTCCTCCAGTCCTCCAGGATAGTTTGCAGAGTGAAGCTGGCAATGCCAGCCTGCCATAAACATATTTAAAGAAATTCGTTTTCTTTGAGGAGCTCAACTTCAAGGCTGACTAGATTTTTGACATCCTATGAATTTACAGGTCTGCTATATCCACTGAAAAATAAAGCCTCTCAACTTTACTACGTTAGTAAACATTGAAATTTTGATGTACTATTACATTTTCAAATGAAAAGAATAACTTATTATTAATAAAAAAATCAAATCATATCAATATATTAATGAATTTGAATTTAGCTTCCCAATATTAAAATAAATTATACATTTTAAATGATCCACAACCAAATATTATCCTGAGAAGGAAATGGAAAAAAAGGAATTTCCTCAACACAACATGCTATTTCCTTATGATGATGCTTTTACGTTTATGATTACCAACCTTGGAATCAGGTTTGGTTATCCGAAGGTGTAATATCTTCTAAGCTAAGTCAATAGGTAGGGATGTTGGTATTGATATAATTATGACAAAGTTTTATAAAGGATTAGGAACAATTCCGTTGGCTTGTAGATGACATATTTATGGATAAAAAGCTTGTTGTTATGAGATAATGACATCATGCCTCAAAAACATGTCCCATACAATCTAATGTTAATGGGCGCTCTACATAGAAATTGGAATGTCAACATTTGTGAGTACAATAAATATGTGGATGATTTTGGCCTACTACAACTTTAATATATTGAGTGGATTGATAACCTTCACAATTATATAAGAGATTGTAGCTATGACTAGGAGGAGAGTTAACAATGCAACAAAATCAAGTAATCGAATTTTGTGCATAAAATGAACATAAGACTCCCACCAAATTTCACTGAATCTATGTCTTAACAAAAGAACTCATCGTTTCACGGGATTCCACCCCATCAATCCTTTTAACAGTAATGGCCATAACAGTTTCTACAACCCTAGCGCGAGAAAAATCAATCGAGCTACGCATGACAATACTTGAAACCAGACTTTTTGAACTCCCTATTACGTCATAGGAATCAATACTACTTTCTCCACAACATGTGGCACCCTCAATATCTTCCATCACCGCAATTTACATTTGATAAAAAACTTGTTCCCAAATAGTAATTACCCCATTCTTTGCTCTAAAAAGGCCTCGGTTAACCTTGAATCCAATCCATGCAACATGAACACATCCATATATACACATAGAATAAATATTAATAAATTTCTCATAGCCCTTCAATAGTGTTCAATATCTCATAGCCCTTCATAGTGAAATGGGACCCCACCCTTCAAATTTGATCCCTGGTCCCCACTAGACACGGTGACCCCCGGAATTAATATATTTTTAAAATATATTAAAATTTAAAAATATAGACATATAGATCATCCAATAAAATTTAACATTTACAATTACAAATATTCAATAGAAATTACATTTACAATTACAAATATGAAATATTCAATAGAAATTAGATCATTCACAAATCACAACACATTTGTCATTCACAATCACAAAACACAATGAGACATTGAGACACATAGATGCAAACTCATCACTGCCCTGATCCTCCTCCTCCATGCCTGAATCAACAAACTCATCACTGCCTTGATCCTCCTCCTCCTCCTCTCTGCCAATCTGACTAACTTACTTTTTAATTGTCAAATGTTTAATTTTAAGTTTTAAATGTATGTAAGTGAATGCCATTAAATTGCTTATGTGAGTTTGATTTAATACATGTTCAATTTTGAAGAGACATCATTATATACCATGTATATGTTTCTAATGATTTTCGTATTAATGTCTTTATTGCAGTTGCGGCTATGGATACCAATGCCGAAATATTGATTGAGCTTGCCCAATTGAGGGGCATAAGTGCAGCTTTTAGTGGTGGCGACAGGATTCTCCGTTCACTTGCATCAACCTTGGATGCAATTGTGGAAACCATTTCACAATCTACGAATGTCCTATATGATATTGCATCTTACAGAGAAAGAAAAAGACAACAATATGCTGATGGACTAGATTACAATGCAGTAAAAAAGTTGAAAATATCCAAAGAGCTTATATTTGCATTGTTTAGGGACCCTCGGACGGGGGAAATCCCAAATGCAAGCAAGCCGCATATCTCCATTGAGTGGTGCACGTTTCAACCATTTGTTGATAACTGGATGGACAGATGGTACATGGTTTTTGATATGCCACCACACAACAACAGGGAAATTCCCTTATATTTCCTTCGAAAGATGTACGCAGAGTTCGTGTTGCATAAACACGTTAACTATTTTGACATCTTACAGTTTCAGGGGATCGGTGGGGGGATGCCCCAAAACCGACCCAATGCCAGGCTTCGAGACCAGGATCGCCCTATCCCTGCACCTTGCAGGCAGTTTCCTGGGCCAGATGTCCCACCAGCACATCGCATTATTCCGCAGACACGGGATGCATTTTTGAGTTTGGCACGGGCGGTTGTTCGCCATGGCACGATGGGTCAACATATGGGTGAGGAAGGGACATCTGTCCCTGGTGTGGTACATACACCAGCTCGTCACCATGCTGGACCATCAGCTAGTGCAGGACCATCAGGACCATCCACTAGTGCAGGACCATTAGGACCATCCACTAGTGCAGGACCATCGACTATTCCCCATCCTAGTACTGATCCTCACGAGTGCACATCATGTGGTCGTCCCTGCTATGGTATTGCCTCAGATGTTGCCTTCAGTGGATTTTTGAGAGAGGTATGTTGATGGTTAATTGTAATAAATTCTTCATTTATTTTCGTCTTTGTACACATATATATAGTTTGAGCTAATATATTATGTTTGTGAACTTGCAGTTGATGCTTTATGCCGGCAGTGACGCCCCAGAGACGGATGTTCCAGACTCTACAGGGGGGCATGATGCTACCCATTCGGTAGGCCCATCTTATATACCACCTATTGCCGTATCTCACACCGAGGTAAACATTTTAAAATTTCAGTTTTTTAATACTTGTTAATTTGTTAATTTCCACATACTTTACATTTTAGTTCATTAATGCTATCTACGGTCTAATATTTACAATTATTAAACTTGCAGATGGCAGATCCTTCATTGGGGAAAGGTAATGTGGAGGTAGTACCCATGGTCATACCATCCCCTGAAACATCTGGGCTCCAGGTAAACAATTAAAAATGACATTTTTTAAATACATGTTTGTTTGTTGAATCATGCATGTCTAACTACATGAACACTTGCTGACTGTAGGCACCATCCGAGACATCTGGCCCATTGCCTGGATTTGTATCTACCTCCAGGCCATTCATGAACAAGGGTCATGTGTATGTGAGGCGTTCTACTCCTAGAAAGACTCCAGCTGCCCACGACCATGGGCTTACTCACACCATGGTAATGTATATCCTTCGATGATATTTGTTGTTTAACTTGAAATCCAGTGCATAAATCGTTTTTGTTAATGTTTGAATTGCATGTTTACTGCATCAGGAACCCGAGTTGTCTACTGAGAACCTCGTATCGATGGTTGATGCAGCATTTAGTGCCACATCTGCAGTGGCGACTGATCACACACAGGTATGTAACTATTTCAACATTATCTTTACATAGTTTATTATTGTTGGACCTATTGTTTATTCATGCATTTCTAACTATTTCAACATTTTTTCATTGTAGCCACCACTAGCAGGAGCAGTGCCTGGCCCCCCTGGTTCGACCATACTGGATGTTCAATCGACGGCTCCATCTGCTACACAAGCAACGCAATCTCCTTTGTCAGTTGAGGTGAGATGTCCTTCAGTGACCAAATGTTTCATGCACTTTCCATGCACCAGTTGATAATTGTTGAGCTAATGTATTAGTGTACATAGTTAGTTGAATTTAACAATTGATATTTAATTTGTAGGATCCAGGGATGCACATTGATCCTAGGGATGTGCCTAGAGGATCAACGTCGGGAAAGAACAAGAGAAAGCTTGAGTTTTGATAGTTTTGATAGTTTTGGATAGTTTTGGACACATGTGCTTTTGGATACTTTTGTATATATATGTACTTTTCGATACATTCAGTTTTGGAGACATGTACATTGACTTTATTGTGCATGTACTTTTGGAGACATGTACATTGACTTTATTGTGCATATACTTTTGGAGACATGTACATTGACTTCATTGGATACATGTACTTTTCGATACTTTTGGATATACATGTACTTTTGGATACATGCACTTTTGGAGACATGCACTTTTGGAGACTTTTGGATATACATGTACTTTTGGAGACATGCACTTTTGGATACTTTTGGATATATATGTACTTTTGAATACATGTACTTGTGTCAATCTAATGTGTTGATTTGTGTGGATTATCTATTACTCATGAATGCACTATGTCAAAAGAACAAACTATTATATTCAAAGGTTTCAACGAATTCACTACATGCATGCACTAATTGGTATCTAATTAAAATTTGTGATTTTGGATGATCATTACAAGTTATGTCAAAGTTCTTGCTCGTGTAATTTAATCAAACTAAATGCAATACAATGTTTTCAAGGTTTCAACAAACTCACTCATGCACACCCATTGCCATCAACTACCAATGAAAGTCTAACATTATGAGGTTCTTCTTTAAAAATGGGTAATATTTCCTTGATGATCGTAAATTGAGAACCATTTGTAGCCACTCATATAATACCATCTTCACTTATCTTTGTACATGATAATCCATATAATGTGCTATGTTTTTTAACCTAAACAATCATCAAAAACCTAGAATTATAGGGATATGACAAAGAACCTTATGGGGCACTTTATATATTAACCTTGTGTATACATTAGGATCTTTGTCATACCATTGTTTGAAATGTCATTCAATACCTTCAATTTTATCAACATCAAATTAGTAGACAAAGTGACTCATCTTTGATCTCTTGTATAGGCCTTTGTGTGCCTTATCAATAAGATGTACATCATGAATATTATCATAGGTCTCATACATAGGTGCATCCTCATCCATGCAAACAAAGGTGTCGTGGATCAACCTATTATTCCTTTATTCTCAATAATATTAGTATCATTATCTTCCATAGGATCAAATTCAACTCCATCACCCCCATTATTGCTACTCTAAATTGCATCCTTAGGAGTTTTGATCATGTGTTTTTGTCTCTTTAGGAGTTTTGAAATATTATACTCTTTCAAAAATAATATGGAAGTTCAAATATTTAAAAGTGGCTTAAATTATAAAATGGGCGGAAATTCACGAAGTGTCCCTGAACGACATTTTCATGCGACTTGCAACTCGACATAACTCGGAAACCGGACGTCGGACCGATGAACCGTCGACTCCGTTGGTCTCCTGGCGTGCGATTACCTCTAGGGGCCCTCTCCCTCGTCTCCCCATGGCCCAGCGGCTTCATTGTGCATTCATTTCGTAAACTAGGGTTTTGCTCAGTTTAATTGCATGCAATCTCGCATTGGTGGGTCAACTCTGCAAAAACCTCCCCCGAGCCAGTGTTGGCAGTGTTCCCACGTCGGCATTTCCCACACACACTTGCGGGAGCCAACGGCATGCAATCTTCCTGCTCCATTTGCTTTTTGGCTCCCGGACGGAAATTCACCAAGTGTCCCTGAACGACATTTTCATGCGACTTGCAACTCGACATAACTCGGAAATCAGACGTCGGACCGACGAACCGTCGACTCTGTTGGTCTCCTAGCGTGCGATTACCTCTAGGGGGCCCTCTCCCTCGTCTCCCCATGGCCCAGTGGCTTCATTGTGCATTCATTTCGTAAACTAGGGTTTTGCTCAGTGTAATTGCATGCAATCTCACATTGGTGGGTCAACTCTGCAAAAACCTCCCCCGAGCCAGTGTTGGCAGTGTTCCCATGTCAGCATTGCCCACACACACTTGCGGGAGCCAACGGCATGCAATCTTCCTGCTCCGTTTGCTTTTTGGCTCCCGGACGGAAATTCACCAAGTGTCCCTGAACGGCATTTTCATGCGACTTGCAACTCGACATAACTCAGAAACCGGACGTCGGACCAACGAACCGTTGAATCTGTTGGTCTCCTCGCATGCGATTACCTCTAGGGGGCCCTCTCCCTCGTCTCCCCATGGCCCAGTGACTTCATTGTGCATTCATTTCGTAAACTAGGGTTTTGCTCAGTGTAATTGCATGCAATCTCGCATTGGTGGGTCAAATCTGCAAAAACCTCCCCCGAGCCAGTGTTGGTAGTGTTCCCACATCGGCATTGCCCACACAGACTTGCAGGAGCCAACGGCACGCAATCTTCCTGCTCCGTTTGCTTTTTGGCTCCCGGACGGAAATTCACCAAGTGTCCCTGAACGACATTTTCATGCGACTTGCAACTCGACATAACTTGAAAACCGAACGTCGGACCGACGAACCATCGACTCCATTGGTCTCCTGACGTGTGATTACCTCTAGGGGCCCTCTCCCTCGTCTCCCCATGGCCCAGCGGCTTCATTGTGCATTCATTTCGTAAACTAGGGTTTTGCTCAGTGTAATTGCATGCAATCTCGCATTGGTGGGTCAACTCTGCAAAAACCTCCCCCGAGCCAGTGTTGGCAGTGTTCCCACATCGGCATTGCCCACACACACTTGCAGGAGCCAACGGCACGCAATCTTCCTGCTCTGTTTGCTTTTTGGCTCTCGGACGGAAATTCACCAAGTGTCCCTGAACGACATTTTCATGCGACTTGCAACTCGACATAACTCGGAAACCGAACGTCGGACCAACGAACCGTCGACTCCGTTGGTCTCCTGGCATGCGATTACCTCTAGGGGGCCCTCTCCCTCGTCTCCCCATGGCCCAGTGGCTTCATTGTGCATTCATTTCGTAAACTAGGGTTTTGCTCAGTGTAATTGCATGCAATCTCGCATTGGTGGGTTAAACTTGCTCACCTTGCAAACATCATCCATCAAACAGAAATGTGATGGAGTTGAAATCAATGGATTGCTTGTCACAATAGGCATTCATAAGTTTGCGTAATTGAATACTCCTCTTAATCCCTAAAAAATACTTCATTCCCATCCTGCAGATCCCAAACAATGTCAAAGGTAAGAAGGATTTCCATATAATCCAAATATATGTTTTTTTTCAAATATATTTTACATGGAAACATAGCAAAATGGAATCTAATATTTAGTTTGCATTGGGAAGAAAAGATTGGCAAGGCCAACATTGGCTTCCTTTTGGATTAATATCTCCATTTATAATTCCATAGATT
Organism: Larix kaempferi; assembly: GCA_027924585.1. NCBI lineage: Eukaryota > Viridiplantae > Streptophyta > Pinopsida > Pinales > Pinaceae > Larix > Larix kaempferi. The sequence goes on along the minus strand of BSBM01000259.1, from coordinate 7,694,859 downwards.
TATACAGTTGTCTTAATCCTAACTGTATACATTGCATGAGAATAAACACCATCAATCTCATTTTTGAGACTTGGTTGTCATGTTAATGCAAATGTAAATGTAAAGGTTGCCTTTACAGGACTTTTGAAACTGAGTGTGGGAAAGGGGATCATGATCGAGATGTTGTGTGCATAAAAATTACTTTCTGCAGGTAAAAATGGAAGTTTACAAGAAATTCTCTCATTAGTTACACAAAATCTATTGTTGAATGGTGTTCTTCAATAATTGTAGATGGAACAAGAAGACGAGAAGAGGACTCAATAAGGAAAGGACATGTGCAAAGATATTTTTGGGAGGTGGTTGATGTAGATCAATCACATAGAATAATGCATGGAATTTGTGGATTTCATTTAGTTTGAAACTCAAACAATGTTATAGTAGAAATATGGACAAGAAAATTCTATCACTCCCCATTATTCTAGGTATAAATATTGAATTATCCTAGTTGGATGAGGACTAATCAACCATTTCACCACATTATGATCATGTCTCAAATCTTGTACAACCAAGTTTAGTGAATATGAGATTAAATCTTATCAACTAGCATGAATACATTACATTTTGTCTATTTAGTGGACTCACACGTTGGAACTAATGTTTTTTAAAATGAACATATATGCAATGGTTTCCCTGAAAGATAATGAATGGGGCACTCACTATTTGTTGGCATGTTCCTTAAAGGCGAACCAAACCCTCATGTCTCACTAATAGATGACAATGGTGATCAACTTGTAATCAGTTTGATGGTTATTAAAGGATAATATATAACACTGGATGACCAAACATGGAAGAAGGTTGGTTATGTATTTCAAGATTAGACTAGGTGAATCTCTATACCACTTTACAAACTTACTTTCGATACAAACCTCAAACTACAAACAATGCCAAGGAAGCACCCATCAAAGGTATGATACTTCAAGCCTCATTGTGAACATGAAAAGTTAATGGAGATCATTAGTAATAGACATGATCCAAATGGTCTACTTAAATGACCATAGGTAAGTAGATAAGTAAGATTGCCTAACATGGTCACTCTTGTGTTATATTCCAAGGTATATGGGTTGTTTGTTATTTTTGTTAATTTTTCAATTCATTTATGTAGATTACTCATATTAAATTGTTCATAATGAATTAGTATAATAATGGTGTCCTTGTATGTGTCCAGATTATCCAAAGAATCATAAGCACATGAAATCCCATCAATAAGAACAATGGTCTTTTTCAACACCACCAAAGAAAAAATCAGAAAAATGAAATGACCTACTTCAAAAATTATTTTATTACTTATTGTGCATGGTCCATCAAACAAAAGGTAAACAAACACAATTATATGGCCTACAATGTAGGTCTTTTGATGCTCTATTTCACAAGGTTTTAACAAACACACTTGTTGTGATCATCATTAAAGTCTACAATTTCTTTCAATGAATGTGCCAAATTGACCTAACAACATAGGAAATTGAAAACCACATTCATTGAAAGGAATAATTTAGTTTTTTTTTGTCATGAATTAATTTACTATCATGGATTTATGGCTCCCGACAGTGTTCCCACGTCGGCATTGCCCACACACATTTGCAGGAGCCAACGACATGCAATCTTCTTGCTTCGTTTGCTTTTTGGCTCCCGGACGGAAATTCACCAAGTGTCCCTGAACGACATTTTCATGCGACTTGCAACTCGACATAACTCGGAAACCGGACGTCGGACCGACGAACCGTCGACTCCGTTGGTCTCCTGGCGTGCGATTACCTCTAGGGGGCCCTCTCCCTCGTATCCCCATGGCCCAGTGGCTTCATTGTGCATTCATTTCGTAAACTAGGGTTTTGCTCAGTGTGGGAGTGTGCAATTTTTGCACACAGGGGTCAACTTTGGAAAATCATCCACCGGGCAAGTATGGCTAGTGTTCCTAGCCCGAACCTATCTAGACACACCTGCAGGACTCCCCAGAACCCGATTTTGTTGCATGGTTGGAGTTCTATGCCCCCGGTAGGTATCCAGCAGGTGTCCCTGAAGGCCTTCTGGTAGTGAGACGGGACGAGCCATAGAATGAAGACCGTGGCTCGGATCGATGAACCGTCGACTCCATTAGATTCAACACACCGGGATAGTGCCAGGGGTGCCCCTCCCCTCCTACCCGGTGGCCCATGTGTCACCTTGCAGGTCCATCTTGGAAACTAGGGTTTTGCTCAGTGTGGGAGTGTGCAATTTTTGCAAACGGGGGTCAACTTTGGAAAATCATCCACCGGGCAAGTATGGCTAGTGTTCCTAGCCCGAACCTGTCTAGACACACCTGCAGGTCTCCCCGGAACCTGGTTTTGTTGCATGGTTGGAGTTCTATGCCCCCGGTAGGTATCCAGCAGGTGTCCCTGAAGGCCTTCTGGTAGTGAGACGGGACGAGCCATAGAATGAAGACCGTGGCTCGGATCGACGAACCGTCGACTCCGTTGGATTCATCACACCGGGATAGTGCCAGGGGTGCCCCTCCCCTCCTACCCGGTGGCCCATGTGTCACCTTGTAGGTCCATCTTGGAAAATAGGGTTTTGCTCAGTGTGGGAGTGTGCAATTTTTGCACACGGGGGTCAACTTTGGAAAATCATCCACCGAGCAAGTATGGCTAGTGTTCCTAGCCCGAACCTGTCTAGACACACCTGCAGGTCTCCCTGGAACCCGGTTTTGTTGCATGGTTGGAGTTCTATGCCCCTGGTAGGTATCCAGCAGGTGTCCCTGAAGGCCTTCTGGTAGTGAGACGGGACGAGCCATAGAATGAAGACCGTGGCTCGGATCGACGAACCGTCGAATCCGTTGGATTCAGCACACCGGGATAGTGCCAGGGGTGCCCCTCCCCTCCTACCCGGTGGCCCATGTGTCACCTTGCAGGTCCATCTTGGAAACTAGGGTTTTGCTCAGTGTGGGAGTGTGCAATTTTTGCACACGGGGGTCAACTTTGGAAAATCATCCACCGGGCGGGTATGGCTAGTGTTCCTAACCCGAACCTGCCTAGACACTTTGGAAACTAGGGTTTTGCAGGTCCATGATGATGATGATGGTGATGATGATGAAGATGTTGATGATGATGGCTTGGTCTAAGGTGGTGCTCTCAACTAGCTAATTCATTATGAAATATTTAACAAGACATGAATTAAATTCAATATAAGTGTATTGTTTAATATAGTGAGCATGAATTGAATTAATTTTGTTGGGTGAAGCCAATAACCAACATGATGAACATAATATAATTTTAGGGTTTACTGATCATATGTAAAAAATTGCATATTCATAAACTTGACATACAAGAGAACTTTTGGCATATTTATAAACAACGTAAACGTAAATTTGGCATATCAAGAACGCAAAATTGACATATTCATATGAAACATACATGTGAAAATTGAGCATATATCAATATTCAATTACAAATAGTATAAATAGTATAGTATTAAAAGTATGTAACGTACCTCATCATGCTAGATCCCACCTATTATCATACAACCAAGCCCTCCGGATCATCTCTTATACTGATGGTCTCCATTAGTCTCTCGTGCTCTGTATCCGGTAAGAAGTAGTGTACCTTCGATGTATTTCGACTAGGCATTGTTCGTACCTGAAGGTTTGTGCCAATGATTAAGTTGGTAAAGTGATACACACTTGCACCTGGTTTGTAATCCCTGTAAACATATCCACCCTTCTTTCTTCCATTGCTGTCCCGTGTCAAGTATTCACCTTTAACAACCATAGACCCAGTTGGAAAGTGGTTGTTTTCATCGTCAGTCATGGACACAATGAGGGTTTGCTTTCCATCTATACAGCGTGCCAACCAGTATTCATCACCCCATTCAGTATCTTTTGAGGCAAGCACTGCGTATATGTGCCCTGCATTATATGATTGTAGGTATATGATCAAAATATTTTTCGTGCGATACAAGGCCATTAATGTGCATTTGAAGACTACGTAAACAAACAAAAAATGTTAAGGAAATGCATCATACCGGGTTGTACAAGGTCTGAGACATGATCAAAATCTGCAGAAATAGATGATTGGTCTTCTTCCAATGGAGTTAACTCAACAATTGCACGCTGATCAAGTGGAAGTGATATGCGATCCCATCCATCAACCCAATCCAATGATTCACACCCATCCCAGTCACCATCACAATAAGGCGGGCAAAAACAAGCGAGTTTTCTGGTCCAAATTTCAAATACTGGGTTATCAGAGCTTCGAACAGAATGAAAGCCACGAGTCCCAGGCACAGTCTTGCATTCCCATGCATGTGAACGATCTATGTCTACCACCTCCCAAAAAAATCTCTCCACATGTCTCTTTCTTGTGGATTCTTCTTGCATAGTTGATTCCTCTCCCATTACTGACGTGCACCACCTGACTATAGATTGAGCATCTAGAATAGTAGATTCTGTAGATACTTTCAATTCCTCTCTTCGTAGGGCTGTTTTGACACATGCTCCGGCTCCATCATGCTCTCCTTTACCATGCCCAGTCTCAAAATAGTTCCACATATGTGGCACTTTGTAGTTTTTATGCAATGAACACAACCACTGAAATATGCGTGCATTTTTGAACTGACCAGCACACCCATCAGACCAAATCCAGTGTCGGTCCATCTGTATGTTCCTTCCCTTCAAGTGATCATAGAACATGATGAAGCAATGACGTACATAGTGGAAGTCGTGGCACCTATCATCACTTATGTAGAAGTGATATTCCTTCATAATTTCTCTTTGCTCTTCAGTGCTATTTGGGCCATGCCTATATGTGATATGGAGCATCAAGGAAACCTGCTCAGAGTGATAATAATGAATTTGGATCTCATTTTGAGGTTGCAGAGTGTAGTTCTCGGCAAAATCAACAACTGAAAGTATAGTACCAAGGGGAAATGTATCTCTGCATATTCTAAACTTCTCATCCTACCATCGTGCCACGTGGACATGCTGAACATATTGATGTGTCTTTTCAATAAATTCCTTGATGAAGTCACTAACTTGTACCTGGTGACACAAAATGATCTCAATGTCAGTTTTTTGTTGTAAGTAAGGATTGAAATGTAACCTTTACAACATAATTTTATAGATATAAATGCATACCTGAGATGTCACCAATTGTATTTTTTTGCTTTCTTTCCTTGGGACTATTTCATAGTTGATATATTTGAAACTTTTCATGTCTGTAACCATTTTCCCAAATTCACTGTCTCCATTCTCGTGCATACATTGGCTCAATAATGCCATTCCAGCACTGTTGGAGCATGTTCCATCCAAACAAGATTTTGCATAGTATGTTTGCCCCTCGGGCCTATTGCACATGATGCTATGAATGAATTCTCTTGATGAAGTCGGTGGTATTGTCATGGAGCAATCCTGCACAATGTTAGTATGCAACACACGACGAATGTACAAAAATGTTTCATAGTAATATTCATATTCTACATGGTATCTACAACAACAAGTGTTATGAAGAGTATTTATTCTAACATACCATGGCTTACATTTCTCAAAAGATCTTTGCCCCAAGTTCAATTGTCTATGCTCAATCTTAAATTTCTCGTAAATCTCTGTCTGTGTTATATCAAGAAGATGCTTAGTATGTGGTTCACGATCCTTTGAACCCCTTCTTAGTTTTAGTACATCCTTTCGGTTTGAAGAAGGCCTTGTGTGATCATGCCAAAAACTGTGCACTAGTCCCTTTACTGCATCAACTAGCTTCATGTCACGACGTGGAAACCGACCAACAAAGGCCCAAAAATTTGTCTGATCAGTTGTGTCAAGATGTTCTCTTCTAATAGAATACCTACGGAGGGTTTTTACATTCAAATTAACTAGTTCAGATGTAGGCCTGAGAATACAAAGGGCCCTGGTGTTCTTATCTGCAATTGATTGTAAAAACACATGACGAGCAACATTGCGGTCCTTTGAACGTGTGTTCTTACCAATTTTACCAAATGCATCTACTAGGCTTTTAACTATATGAGAACTTGGTTCAGAATTCTTTATCATCTTTGTCCCTAACTTTTTCCTAACAACATTCATGCTCCTAGATTTTAACAATGATAAAAATAATCTACATTTATCTCCATCACATTTAGAAACAAAATATTTATCAAGTATCTGTTGAGTTTGATAAGCAATACTACGTTTAGATAGCGTACCTTCAATGGAATTCATAAGTCTTTCATCAACTTGTATACACTTCGGAGTTCTTCGACGTGTGCTTGCTAATGGAGGTAAGGGGGTTAGAATTGTACCATGTAGCGCATCACCAAGATGCTCTGGCATTTCAGTAGTAGCTTGGTGTCCTTCATTCTCTTCCTGGTAGTTGGATGGTGGAAGTCCAACATCCTCATCCATGGTCTGTGGAAGTCCAACATCCCCTTGTGGAAGTCCAACATCCTCATCGATGGTGTGGATAACATTCTCTTCTTCAACAGTAGGAAAAATGTCCAACGCCTCTCTGACTTCATCGCTTGTATAACCACATCCGGATAGCAAATTGGGTGTTTCTTCGTGAGCTTCATCTTGAGATGGTAACTTATCACTTTGACTTGAAGTGGGAATTGAAACATCCCCTAATGAGCACCTACGTTTTGCTTCTTGATTACTTCCATGGGGTGCTTGTTCAACAACTATTGTGGAAATTGAAGGTCCCTCTTGTCGTGGATTAATAGGATGAACCATGGTATCCTCTACAATTGGATTTGGATTAGTTTCCAAAGAAAGCCTCCGATTCATCATGTATATTCTTTTCTTTTCTTTCTCTTCTTCAATGACTTCTTGAGATCTCTTCTTCCTTATTGATTTGTTTACTCGGTTACGTGCATTCCCCATCACCACAATGATCAATTCAATATAGTTTGTTTTTGTTGCACCTCAATTACAAGCTCTTCAATAATAAGCAAATGGAAGTTCTTCCTTGTTGGTCTTGAAGCTTGATATCTTATCTTGTGTGCTCCTCAAATATAAGCAAAATGAATCTTTCAAAGGCCTTATCTTTGGTGTTCTTCAATTGGAGATTCTTCAAGCTTGCTAATTATTTTCTTCAAATATGGCCATATAACCCAACACCACAGTGAGCAACCATGAAAGATGTCCTCAATGCTGCACCTGCATAAAAAAAAATGATGGAGTTGGTGTAGAATGTGAAAATTTTCAGACGCGGGCTCGTGCTGTTCGAAAAATCACAGGATTATTGTTTTCGTTCGGACAGAGTGAAGTTGCTCTCGGACAGCAACAGGCCATTATTTCTGGAGTTGCAAAACGCGTACGCGTTATAGAAATACAAAACGCGTGGATGATATGTAGTGAAAAAACGCGAACGCGATATAGTCAAGCACAATAAATAAGTTAGGTGCACGGCTAGGGCAATGAAAAAAATCAAAGAAAACTAATAATTTATATGGTTGCATACAAAACAAATCTTTTGTATGGTTTAATACCCCCTAGCTCTCTCCCAATAATCCCTAGATACCCCCTATCTCTTTCTAAATATCTGTCCCTCATTCTCCCTACATGTTTCTTTCATGTTTCTTTCTCTCCCTTCAGCCATGTCTCTACCACCCCACTCTCCATCTCTCCACCTTCTCTTTATCTTCGTCATTATCCCTCTCTATAGCACTATCTCCCTTCTTCTCCCTTAATCACTAACCCTCTACGCCTTTATCCCTCCCCCCTGCCCTCTCTGTCTTACCTTGTTCCTAGAGCCCCTCCCCCATAAAGGCATTTAGACCCTCTTCTAAACATTAATCCCTAAGTGCATAAGTGCACAAGATGATGAGGAGGAGGAGGGTGATGACAATGAAGATGATCATGATGTAGATGAAGATGATAAAGATGATGAGGAGGAGGAGGGTGATGACAATGAAGATGATCATGATGCAGATGAAGATGATAAAGATGATAATGTTGATGAAGATGATGGTGATGATGATGAAGATGTTGATGATGATGGTGATGAAGATGTTGATGATGATGGTGATGATGATGATGATGAAGATGATGGTGACATGATGGAGTGTAACACCCCCTTCCATGATTCCCTTGCACGGAAGGAAACGTTAACAACACACGGGCTTATGGCAGACTTAGCCCCAATAATCTTTACCCATAAATTCCTAACATTTTAAAAACTTCCATATGCAGATTCATCTCAATTTAAACACAACGGAAATTAATCATTACGTATGCACACTATTTCTTCATACATTCAGCATACCCATATCATTCATACATGTAATAGTCACTAATTTCATTAAGCATGGACAATTTATCATACTACATAAAACAGGATGCATTTCATTTCATTAACAGGAATAATTAATCCTTTAGATTGAATGCATTGCAAACACAGACTATATATAAATTAATTCACAGAATACTTATCTTGAATTGTAACGGTCCAAACGACTGGCTATGGAAGGGAAACGTTCCTCCCAACCGTAGACCTCTGTCCAGCTTGTGTTCTTTCAGCTGAGAGGTCACCCCCGAGCTAGGCTGTGTATCCACTAAGGAGGAACTAGATGGTAGCACTCACAGCCATGGTTTCGGTCAAGCATCCAAGGAGATAGAGGAGGGTAACGCTAAGCCAGCGAGCTCAACCACAGAGCTACAGGCCTCTCAAGTGAGTTCAACAGTCAGGCACCCACATTACCTACCACATCCAACACAAGGAAGGTCTCCTTCTCTGTTACCCAGTCCCTCAGGAAACTCTTCCCTCCAGTGCTCTTCAGGATGGGCATAGAAAGGTCCAGCTGCTGATCCTTGAGATCCTAGCCTTCACTGGGTTTATCAAGCACCCCCAACCTCTGCATAGTCATTCCCAACTTGATTTCTCACCATTTTGCTCACCAAAATCTCAAATCCGTCACTGGTTTTCTGAGCTGCAAAAACTGGGTTTTCCTATTGATTTTGGGGTAGCTAATGCTCCCAAATTCGCCCCAAGGTTCATGCTAATGGATCCCCCATTGGATTTTCTTGTCCCTTGCTAAATCTGGGCGTTTTTGGTCTTTCAAAATCTGGGTTCTCTCAAGGTCGCGATTTTCTGGTTCTCTCACTGCTGGCACTCGTTTTTGGATGCAGAATGATGCTAGGTAGTTTCACAATCCCATGGGGTGAGAATTAAGAAACCTCCCATGAGGTTGAGTGACTTCTTGCCCAAGCAATCAGAGCCCATGCCCACCCATACGAATCTCAGGGCTTCCCATGCTCCATTGAAGCCATGGGTTGAAATCCCAACCACCTTCTTACAGCAGGCATTAATGTCACCTAGGGAAGTCAAATCCGTTTTTAGAAAAACATCATTGGACATTTAGGGGCAAAAACGACCTCCCTACAGTCCCCAAAACTTGGCCCTCCCTCTCCCAACTGTTATATACTGCAAAAAACGACTCCCAGGCATGGAAAAATGCAGTATTTAGATGAAAAACGCAAATGGAAAGACCCCAGCTAACTCCCCCTGCGTGAGTGAGAGAAGAATGACTGTTCAGAATGGCTTTGGGCACCATTTCGTGGGTGTTTTCTTGCCCAACAAGAAAAAACACGAATTTCCAGGTTGATGGCTTGCCCATGCACGAAATTGGCTGCCATACTTCATCATTTCCAAGGCATTAACTGCCTTAACCAATTTCTTGGGAGAATTAAATGATTGGTCCATAACCCAAAATGGGTAGTTGAGAGTTCATGGGCTTTCTCATTGACACATGGATTAAAACCATTGGCTCAAGGGTTCGGTTATTTTCCCTTCCTCTTCCTTGTAAAGATCATGCCCCCATGTCTTTTGTTGCATTGCGTAGCCGGTTGTGGGTTTTTCATTAAAATTGCATATTTACATGATGTCCGATTTTACATTGTGCTCCGCTAGCACAAGAACCATATGCATCTATTTTAATTGCCGATACATAAAATGACAAATCAGTGGCGGGGCCTTGGCCTTGAGCTCCTCACCATGACTAAATAACAATATTTACATCATTTACAATATTAATGCAATAGGGTTAAGCTGGGGACGTTACATGGAGATGTTGATCTGATGAGGAAGATGATGATGATGATGGTGATGATGGTGATGATGATGAAGATGTTGATGAGGACGATGCTGGAGATGAAGATGATGATGATGAAGAAGATGATGATGATGGAGATGTTGTGTTGATGGGGAACCTAGAGATGACAATGATGATGAAGATGGTGATGGTGATGATGATGAAGATTTTGATGATGATGCTGATGGCGATGATGATGAAGATGTTGACGATGATGGTGATGGTGATGTTTAGATGATGATCATGATGATGTTCAGAAGATCATGATGGTGATGATGATGGAGAAAATGACAATGATGGATATGTTGATGAGGAACCTGCAGATGCCAATGATGATGATGATGGAGATGTTGATGAGGAACCTACAGATGCCAATGATGATGGTGATGACGATGAAGATGTTGCTGATGATGGTGCTGGTAATGATGATGATGATGATGATGATGATGATGATGATGAAGATGATGGTGACATGATGGAGATGTTGATCTGATGAGGAAGATGATGATGATGATGATGGTGATGATGATGAAGATGTTGATGACGATGATGACGGTGATGAAGATGATGATGATGAAGAAGATGATGATGATGGAGATGTGTTGATGGGGAACCTAGAGATGACAATGATGATGAAGATGGTGACGGTGATGACGATGGAGATTTTGATGATGATGCTGATGGCGATGATGATGAAGATGTTGACGATGATGGTGATGGTGATGTTTAGATGATGATCATGATGATGTTCAGAAGATCATGATGGTGATGATGGTGATGATGATGGAGAAAATGACGATGATGGATATGTTGATGAGGAACCTGCAAATGCCAATGATGATGATGATGGAGATGTTGATGAGGAACCTACAGATGCCAATGATGATGGTGATGACGATGAAGATGTTGATGATGATGGTGTTGGTAATGATGATGATGATGATGATGATGATGATGAAGATGAAGATGATGGTGACATGATGGAGATGTTGATCTGATGAGGAAGATGATGATGATGATGATGGTGATGATGATGAAGATGTTGATGACGATGATGATGGTGATGAAGATGATGATGATGAAGAAGATGACGATGATGATGGTGATGAAGATGATGATGATGAAGAAGATGACGATGATGGAGATGTGTTGATGGGGAACCTAGAGATGACAATGATGATGAAGATGGTGATGGTGATGATGATGAAGATTTTGATGATGATGCTGATGCTGATGATGATGATGATGATGATGATGATGATGATGATGATGAAGATGTTGACGATGATGGTGATGGTGATGTTCAGATGGTGATGATGATGATGATGATGATGATGATGGAGATGTTGATGAGGAAGGGGGAGATGACAATGATGATGAAGATGTTTATGGTCATGAAGATGATGATGATGGTGATGGTGATGATGATGGAGATGTTGAAGATGATGGAGATGGCGATGAAGATGATGATGATGATGATGATGGTGAAGATGATGAAGAAGATGATGATGATGGAGATGTTGACCTGATGATGATGAAGATGATGATTATGGTGATGATGATGAAGATGTTGATGCTGATGATGATGGTGATGAAGATGATGATGATGGAGAAGATGATAATGATGGAGATGTTGATGAGGAACCTACAAATGCCAATGATGATGATTATGATGGTGATGACAATGAAGATGTTGATGATGATGGTGATGGTAATGATGATGAAGATTATGATGATGATGGTGATGGTGATGGTGATATTTAGATGATGATGAAGAAGATGATGGTGACATGATGGATATGTTGATCTGATTCAAGGAAGATGATGATGATGATGATGATGGTGATGATGATGAAGATGTTGATGATGATGATGATGGTGATGAAGATGATGATGATGAAGAAGATGATGATGATGGAGATGTTGATGTTGATGGGGAACCTAGAGATGACAATGATGATGAATATGGTGATGGTGATGGTGATGGTGATGACGATGAAGATTTTGATGATGATGGTGATGGTGATGATGATGAAGATGTTGATGATGATGGTGATGGTGATGTTTAGATGATGATCATGATGATGATAATGATGACGGAGATGTTGATTTGATGAGGAATATGATGATGATGATGATGATGATGGTGATGATGATGAAGATGTTGATGATGATGATGATGGTCATGAAGATGATGATGATGAAGAATATGATGCTGATGGAGAATATGATGCTCACAACTCCCTCTAGTCTCTCTCTCCCCAACCATCAATCTCTCTCTCTCTCTCTCTCTCTCTCTCTCAAACACACACACATACACACACATCATGTCACTTTCCATTCTCAAACCCATCCCCCCTCCATCCATATCTATCTCCAACTTTCTCCCTCCATCCCTCACCCTACCTTCTCTCCCTCCCTCTCTCATCGCCTGTCTCTCACCTTCTATCCCTCCCTCATCTTTCCCTCAACCTATCCCAATCTCTCCATCACTCCCTCTCTCTCCATCACCACCACTCTCTGCATGTCTCCCACCAACACTTTCTGTCCCTCCCTTCCTATCTCTTATTTCATTCTATCCCCATCTATCTCTCACTCCCTCCAAATCCATTCCTCCCCATTGTCCCTCTCCCTCCCTCGCTCTATGTCTCTCCCCCCCTTGTATTCTTTATTTCTCTCTCACATCCCCCTTGCCTCCATCCATTCCCCCTTGTCACTCAAGTCTCACTTTAAACTTATAACCCTATACCTCTTCAGAACCTATTCTACTCCTAATAGTGCTCTCAATCTTCACTTCCCTTCACCCCCTGTAGCCCATCATGTTCTCATTCCCTTCATCTCTCCCCACTCAAGCTTCCAACATCCTTCTAAGCCCTTGACCCTTTCCCACCCCTATTAAATATTAACCATAGATTCCCTTGACCCTTCCCCACCCCTTCTCAAATATTAAACAAAAATTCCCTTGACTTCCACACCCCCTCTTTCTCAAGTATTAAACATGTATTTTATGATTTGAATAACGCGAGTGCGTTTTGTAACTATATAACGCGTACGCATTAAGTATTGATATAACGCGCACGCGTTATTTAGTTATATAACACGTACGCGTTATTTAAATCTAAAAGCGCGGCAATATTTTTGAATTTAAACAGGCCGAGTCACATGCTCACATGTCAACAATAATCCTATGTGTATGCTTTGGAGTTTGCTTCGGTAATTCCAAACCTGTGCTATGTTAATGAAAAACCAAAGCTAATTGGGTATTTCTTCTAGTTTCTGGAGAAGCCTGTGCTTAGCCACTCATTACAATATGCTACACAAAGTCATTTTTGACGAAATCTTAGACACAAATAGCATTTTTTCTGCAGATTCCAAATATGTAACTTTTATTTTGAAATATTAATTTTTCCTATTTTCTTTCAATTTCTTTTCTGTCCTACCTCCTTAACTCGTGAAACACATTGTTAGTGTTTCTTCCATAACTTTTTCAATTCTCAATCATTTCAAAAAAAAATTGTGTGGTGCACAAGAGGACACTAACCTCCACGTTCTATGAAAAACCCATTTCAAGATTTTTGCATTAAGACCTTCAAAGGCTCTACCCACAAAAGAGGTACTATTTTTGAGGTTTGATCACTTAGACAATTATAAAAAAATTATAAAATTACTAATTTAATTTTCGAAAAATAATGGCGCACAAGTGCTATGTGTTCTCTACATGCATGCCGATTTTTGTAGCTTGATTCCATCATTTAGGCCCTCAAAGGCTCTACCCACAAAAACATATACCTTATCATTTGCCTGAAAAATAAAAAGTGTCTGTTAGGAAAAATGAAACTTGACATAGCTATGCAAATTTTCAATACATAAAAGTTATATATTCAGAAACGTGATTCAATTTCCTACATTTCATCTTTTTTACTCAATGCAAGATATTTTCCGTAAGTAAATCAAAAAATCCAAGTAAGTTGAGGGATGCCTGCTTTTTCAGTTTTCTATTGCATCTAATGTGCCAAAAGTGACCCTCATTAGCTTGCACTGACCCATAAATAAAATCTATAATTTGCATCGAAAGAATAACCGGGTACGAACTGAACTCAGAAGATTCGAACCTACAACCTATGTCTAGTCCCAAGGCTACCACCTTCAAGCCTGACCTTATCAATCAATTCCCATCGTCGTTTCCTCTCATACGAAGTCCCACAACCATTTCTCTCGACACCCAGTACTCTTCATTCATTCGGCATGCATTTCACTATGCAACGGTCTCAGATTCACTGCGTTTTTCCTGAATTAGTGTCTCAGTTCAATATGACCCACGCTCATCATCCAAGGAGTGTTTCCAATGGTCTTGAGTTTCAGCCTGGAAACGGTGATGATTCATGGTATTATGTTTCCTTTTAGCTGCAATATGGAAAACTCATAGTCCACTGTGAAGGTTTGCCTGACAAATGTGACCGTTTGGGTCATGCTGAATCGAGAAACCGAAACCATCACATTTATCAGACAAGCCTTCGTATAAGAACTTTGAGTTTTTCATATTGCAGCCAAAGGGAAAAATAATACCATGAATCGTCACCGTTGCTAGGATGAAACTCTAGACCGCTGGAAACACTCCTTAGATGGTGGGCGTGGGTCATGCTGAATCGAGAAACTAATTGAGGGAAAGCGCAGAGGGAATTTGAGATTGTTGCATAGTGAAATGCATGCATAATGAATCAAGCAAGGTGGTATCCTATCGTCTCCCACTATGAAATGCATGCAGAATGAATCAAGCTATTTGAAGGTGATCTCCCATTGTCAGTTGCACTTCAAGCTTGAAGGTGTTAGCCTTGGGACTAGACATAGGTCATAGGTTCGAATCTCCTCAGTTAAGTTGCAGCCCTAAAAAATTATGAACATTGACAACAGGCAGCATGTTTCTAATTGTTGTTGGTGTATGCTAGATTAGTTGAAAATATCATGCTACAGAAGCCAAGCTTCAATGGTAAATATATCATTTTGGAAGGGTTTACTGTGGGGTTAAGGATATTGATTCCAAGGAAATTAAAGAGAAGGTTAAGGATATTGATTCCAGTGCATCATTTACTCATCCTTTGAAGTTGTGAAAACTCAAAATTGGTTATGATGAGCAACCAGACATCACAAAAAGCTCCAAGAACTTGTCAAAATTTAGATGACACGCGAGTGGGTTGTAGAAAGCCAACATTGTAGCTATTCATTGAGCTCCTCTCTGTTTCAAGAATAATTTAATATTCTCTACTGAACAGGGCCAACCACGTGAAGGTGGAAGCTCTTATGGTCCCTCCCCCCCCCCTCACATCACTCTCAATTCCCCATACCTAATGCATGTACTTGAAAAAAACAAATACGTGCAAATTCATCCATATTTCATCATGAACTTTCATCTACCATTCATTCAATAAAGGCTAACATTCATTCAACCATTGTTTCATTCAGTCAACACATACATACAATAAAAGATAAAATTCAATAAACCATTCATTCATTCAGTCAACACATTTATTCAATAAAAAATGAAATTAAATAAAGGTAACAGTTTACTACATTGAATCATTAAACCATTAAACCATTCATTCATTCATTAGGACAAAAACCATGGATGATATATTGTTATAAAAATAATTAGACGACATTTTTCTAGTCACTTCTTTTTACTTCTTTTTCTTCTCTTTATAATTGGTAAATAATCTCTAAGAGGAGCATCTACATCTAGACTTTCTCTTCCAGTTCTTGGTTCTTCATCAGGTGCTTGTGGTGATGTCTGCATCCTAGAGTGTTGATCTAGACGTGGATTTTGCGGCAAGGGGTTCGGATTTGATGCAACAATGTGAAAATGTTACATCGTTGTATTTTGATATTGTAATGACAAGTATTTCATTTAAAAAAAACATTACAAAGGTTTTTTTTTACTTGGTGTGGCCACATCATGTAGTTCATGTTCTTGTCCATGCTCAACCTGTACAGTTTCACCCTCTACATGCTCTGTAGTTGAAATATGGTGAACTACAATTAATGTTCACCATCTGCAATGCTATACATAAAATTGTAGCATATGAATAAATTCATTACCAGGATTCGAAGCATGATCTCCAATTCGTTGTTCTCCCTCCTCGACAGTAGGGGGATCATTGCTTTCCTACTCAAAACAGAGTCAATACTTTTTGTCAAGTATTTATAACGAATAGATTGCACAAGCGGTTAATCTTCAATAAAGTATATAGATTCTATTTACCTGTGCACCAGATGGATTGGTACCAGAAGACTGTGTTTGGCCAGACAAGATTTTTCAGCGTTCAACAACAGCTCCAAAGCCTTCCTTGAAGCCAAGCTCCATGTATTCCTCAGTGGACTATTCATTGAATCGTTTGGCCTGCATATTTGCATAACGTCGTTAATTAACATTTTCCGGTGCAATAAAACGAAAGATAATTTGCAATTTATTATTTGTATGCATTATTGGTTTTTCAAAACTTACAAATTGTGCCGTGAAATTAGAAAAACCACCAAGCCCAAGCTTGTGCTGACCTATTTTCTCAAGTCTTTCCTTTGTGGCCTTTGATGTGTCTGGCAGCCTATGCAAGTGTTGAAATACGTTAGATGTTCCAAGTTCGATATAGAAATATTCGATAATAATAAGGTTTTGAATTACATTGCGGAAAGTATTGCATACCTCCCTGTGTTTGGTGTTATCTTTCCTTCTCTTCTCTGAGCCTCTCCCTTCCATCCTCCACTAGAGCTCTCCACTCCATTGGTGGAATCATTGGAGGGCACTCATAACTAGGTTTTTTTTCCAGGTGGGTCCTATATTGGTCTCGGACAACCTTCACATGTAGTCCAACCTTTTTCATGACCTCGACTTTATTGAAGGTCTTGTCGCCGAACATGCCAACCAACCGATTAGTGAGTTCATCTTTTAAACATTTTGGTTGTTTATCCCACATTTCTCGGATGGTGGGCCCGAAGATCTCCAAGCACACGTCATTCATTTGTTTATAGAAAACATCATTTCCTGTGAAACGATCATGCCATGATCATAATTAGTTGAAAGAAAACATTTTATTGGTATATTACAATGAAGTTATAAACACTAACTTGATCAACGTATATTAATTACCTAGGAACTTATCGATCTTTATTGGGACGAGATCTACGTCAACCAAAAATGTTACCTCCATTATTCCTGTGCTAGTGACACGGGAAGATCCTAGAAATGTAGCTAGGTCGATATCAATATTACCAGGATTCTGATCGATGTCGACCCCTTCTTCTGGAGGATCCAATGTACATCGGTCACTAGCGGCCGGTGCGCTCACAGTTGGGGTCCATGGTGTGTCAGAACATGTTGCCGACTGTTTAGTCGACAACAATGGCGAAGGAGTAGTCAATGCATGTGGAGTCGTTTGCTCATGATGCCACGTTTCTCCACGAGCCTCGCTGGGGCCAACATCGCCTCCACCACTATTGTGTGTTTTCCGATAATTCTGTAAATACAAACCACGTCTTACACGTTCAGTACTATCATATAAAAGAGAAAATTATAAATTCATAAATGAATTATTTTATGAATCAAGATTCCTCAACTTACTTCCAAGGATTCAGATTTCCGTTCCAACAATTCAATCCTTGCCAAGTTCTGGCTTGTCTGCAGAATCTTGATTAGCAGAGAAACGAGTTCCGCACTATATTTTTCCAACAATTTGTCTATCATATTAATCGGGTTTGTGGCTTCACCAATTACGTGGGAATCTTTAACTATCTCAGCGACTTTAGGATCTACTGAACATTCTTCTGATGCTGTTTCATACAACGATTCACTGGGCTGCAACAAAAATATAAAACACTACTGAGTTATATCATGATAGATTCCTAAAATTATTATATTAACAAAACATATCTATGATCATGATAGATTCCTAAAATTACAACTAGGTTTACTTGGTGCCTGGACGATGGTGTCATCTAATCCACAGCTGTCGACTTGCACCGATCATTGGGCCCCTGCAAAAAAGAATTAGAAACATTATCACAATGAAACTAGTATACACATGAAAAATACATAACAAAATAAATATTATGCTATGTATTGTATTGGTACAATTCCAATGGATTATACCTGCAATGTAGAGGATCGTGATCCACTCCTCGGATCGATCCTCATAGGTGACTTGCCCTGATCTTCTAATATTTTGGAGCCGCCCCTTACAGATACCTAAATAAAAAACATAGCGAAAGCGATCACCTAAACGAATCCAAAACTAATCATGAGAAAACACATCGATTAAAAACTATTATTAAGTATTATATTTTTACTATTACAAAGAATATGTATACCTATTGCGTCGAGGGTACTGTGACCCTTGCAGAACCGGACTGCATCAAAAACATAGAGAAAATTATTACGTAAACGAAATAATTAGATAACATTATAGGAATGAAACCAATATACTAATAATGAAAAAACAAGGGAAAAAAAACTATTTTTTCTTATTATATTTGCACTATTACAAAGATGTATACCTGATGCCTTGAGGAAGATGTACTCCTCTGACCATCTTCTAGCGGGTTTTTATCCCAATCACTAGCCTACGAAGTAAATATGAAAAATTTAAACGAAATAAACTAACGAAAAAATCCTTAATATGTTAAATTCATTAATAAAAGGTTGGGTAAATTGTTATATGTACCACTCCCATAGTAACCTTTTTTGTATGTACTCGGTTCAAATTGTAATTAATAAGAAACTCTTCCTCTATAAATATTGATTTAATGGAAACTACAAAAACACGGTTTCCTTCACGCCCCTCAAATTCGCAGTTTGGTTGCTTAATTGTAGACCCTGGTTGTGTACTGTTTATAAACCCCACAATATTTCCTGTGGCCTTTGGCCTTCTGTCCATGTACAACGTTGCTCCTTTATTTTGATTTATGTCTTTCAACTGTAAATAGTTTGTTGACAATCCGTAGCTACACATACTTTTTGTAAATTGCATCAGGCGCATCCAATCTGTGTAGCTATAATAGGGTCCAACATACTCCATCAATTCTGTACATGTGTTGTAACGGACCCTTATGCCATCCATACTGAACAACCCGAGACCATGTATTGACGACGATGCAATTCGATATATCTTCTTGTTCACACAAAAAATCTTTGTTCGGTTGAGGAAGATCCTTGGGTACCCATTGTTTCACTAAATGTCTGTACCTCAAGGGCACCTCGAGGTCATCTTTTGTCTCATCACCATAGGAACATGACCCCCCTCGAAAGTGAAAAATTCATTGTGTTTATCGAATTTTCTTCTGGTCTTTTGACATCTAGTTGATACAACTCTTCTAGACCTACTGGATGTCTCACTTTCCTCTGGCCTTCCTAAACTCCCCTCGCTCAAGGAAGACAGATCTGACAAATACCTGTTTGGTTCTACCTGCAACGTGGAAAAAAAGTTTAGATACGACCGCAAGGCATAGCACCTCTTAAAAGGTGACGTACTGTAGCACATTTTATAATGTTACTTGATCCTCATTCCCTTTCTCAACATGTAGGCATTCAAGTGATGAGGAAGACGATCACTTTATCTTTCTTATGAGTACAAATTCACGCAATTATGAGCTTTCTTTTATTGCTCCTTTGTGTCTTGACTCCCATATCAAACCATCCAACTATCAACTTTGTCGTCATAGCCCTAAAGTCTCTCTCATCCCATCAGTTTGGGTTCATCAACTCAGTAGTTGAAGTCCAGTCAAATTTAGTAAGATATTTATATTCAGTAATAATAATATAAAATAAAAATCACTAACAATTATGGAAAATGCCTAAAAGTTTTTATGACTTTCAAAAGTAAGATATTTTAGGTGGTTAATATGTGTTCAAAAATCTTCAAAAACAATATTTTGTATAATGTTGTGGAACTTGTATAATCTTATTCAAGCATGGTCTTCTTAGATGACTGAAAGTAATTGAATTAAGCAAAAACGGAACTATAAACATGTAAGTTGTTTTGAAAAATGGGAGCTTTTAGTCATACTCCAAACTAATGCTTCCTTTCGACAATTACTTGTAACATTGACTTATGGTATTTAATTCATAACATAGATTTTCAATCATATTGACATAGAGAAAAGTAGGGCTTTCTTTATATTATCATGACATAGTTACAAATACTTTCTTTTCAATATTTATGACAATTTGAATGGACAGGCCCCACTCATAGCCAAATACTTTTGAGATATTTACAACTCATCGGAGTATGGGGTACCATATAATTCTCGAAAGACATTGGATTCAACAACCCATGCCTTTGAATAAACATACCTCAGGACCACGTGTCTATTCTGATGCATGTGGACGTCTATGTGGGTTTTGACAAGCCACTATTGTTCGTTTTTAACATAGTACCCAAGGATTTGAGCCTCAGTAAGCTTTGTCTGCAAAATATCTTTGACCTGTTCGAGAGATTCTCCAACTTCCTGTTTTAGATTATAAATAGCACCTAGATCTAATGCTGTTAGGTTGATGCCAAATGACCGCCACCAATCTCTAGTCCAATCAGGGACGAACCATGCAGGATCCTCATGGATATGTGTCATTTGAGGTCCAAAATTTAGCATGGTATAATATGTTCTATCTGTATTTTCTTTTCTCAAGAATTTCCACCATAATTTTTTATATTTTTCATAAATGTGTGTAGTACTAGGAAACCAGAGACTGCATCTTGATGTGGCCATGCTTCCAAAGAATGTATCCAGTTAATACAGTAGTATTGTTGTTCTAGTCGTATCCCGGGGTGAGGTGTAGAGCCCTCCGTCGAGATTAAGTTAATATCATGGCATAGGTGAGTTAACCAATTGCTTGCATCAACTGCTTTTCTCAAGGAGTTGTTGTAAATCATCTCTGGTACAATACTGGATCCCATAGGCATTCTTCTGAGTTCCGACACTAGTCTAATAAAAGCATCAGATCCCTATAAGTTAGCATCTAATACTTCAGCATGTCTCAACTCCCACCTAGGTTTCCAGTCTTGCATATAATCCAACCAACTCATATTATCATTCATAGTATAGATATGATTTTTTCCTCCGATCCAAGCAGAGATTTTCATGTTTACTTGTGGGTTATGGGCCCACTGGATTCCGCTTTGAACTTCTACACTTGCGTGCCTCGTGCTCGCTTGCACCAGGATCACTTGTTTTAGGCTCGCTTGCTTCATGCCCTCTTCTTAAAAATTAACAGCACACTTCTGTGTCAAATATTCTCTTGTTAAAAAGTCAGGAATGATTTTTGCTTTCCCAGAAATGTGCTCATGAACAGTACAGTTATAACATCAAAACAATGCTTGCCATCTTGCAAAATTTCCTTTTGTTGTTTCAAATTTTATTGTGTTGTTTAGCACAAATGGAAGTCTGGAGCAATCTTTTCTAGTTATGATAAGGTCATGGTTCAACAAATAAAGTCATAGTTCTACTCAGTTTTTTGTCAGGACACTTATTCTTGAAGATAATTTTCCTCACAAGTTCAATCGAGGTCGAGTTCCACCACTCTTAAAATTCTTTACCAACAAATATAATTTGATTACCAACAAATTTTTCTAACAGGACAAGCCTTAACTACTTAATTCAAATTATTTACCACGTATTTGATTACCAACAATTTTAATACTTAAGTCTTATAACCAACACATATTTGATTACTGGGGTGTAGACGTTTCCTGTAATATACTCAGAAGAGTTACTTTCAGAAATGACTATGCCTCTTAGAGGCCAGTCAACTCTAGGAACCAAGTGACCCTATTATAGGGTTAGTACAAACCAGAGAGAGAGAGATGTCTGGGATATGGGACAGTCAATCAAAGAAAGTCAATGACAGTCAAAAGGCTTAGTACAATCACAATAAAGATGAGATGACAGCCAACAGACTGAGGCCAGAGAGACTGACGCCCCCCAGTAAGGTACAAGGACCAACCAAAGGGTAAAAAAACCAACTAGTAAGGTACAAGTAAAAAAGAAAAGAGTGGTTATAAATTAGACTCATAACCCTTGGGACCAAAAGTAAATCAACCATTGTGGGGAAGGTACAAATAAGGTCTAATATATATTGCAATAGCTCCTTGTAACAAACTGTTATTTGACATGACAAAGAGATGGAAGGTCAAATAATGTCAAATATATGCATGAATAGCTCCTTGTAACTACCTCTTATATGCAATAGCTCCTTGTAACTACCTCTTATATGCAATATCTCCTTGTAACTACCTCTTGTAACTCAAATAGGACCACCAAAAGGTATGATAGCGAGCAACCTTCCTAACTAAGGTTTGGAGGGTGGTATGAAGTGGGTATAAAGAGTCATAACAACTATGGACAAAGGGGGTGTACCTCAAATGTGGACAATCTACCATAGTACCCACAAGAACAAAAACATAAAAGGTGGTACAAATAAAAAGATATACCAATATGAGTAAAAGACCCAAAATGTAAAGGCAAGGTACAAATCAAAAGATATCTCAAAATCAATAAAACACCCAAAAGGTGAGAGGCAAGGTACCACAGAAAAATGAAAGGACAAGCTACCACAAGACCAATAAACAATAGGGTGTAAGGACCAAAAGTAAATCAACCATTTTGGGGAAGGTACAAATAAGGTCAAATATATATTGCAATAGCTCCTTGTAACTACCTGTAATTTGACATGCCAAAGAGATGGAAGGTCAAATAATGTCAAATATATGCAATAGCTCCTTGTAACTACCTCTTATATGCAATAGCTCCTTGTAACTACCTCTTGTAACTCAAATAGGACCACCAAAAGGTATGATAGCAAGCAACCTTCCTAACTAAGG
Organism: Larix kaempferi; assembly: GCA_027924585.1. Taxonomy (NCBI): domain Eukaryota; kingdom Viridiplantae; phylum Streptophyta; class Pinopsida; order Pinales; family Pinaceae; genus Larix; species Larix kaempferi. The sequence continues at coordinate 7,671,913 of BSBM01000259.1, read as the reverse complement.
TATGGAGGGTGGTATGAAGTGGGTATAAAGACTCATAACAACTTGGACAAAGGGGTTAGTACCTCAAATGTAGAAAAACTACCGTAGTACCCACAAGACCAAAAACATAAAAGGTGGTACAAATCAAAATATATATAAAGATGAGTAAAAGACCCAAAAGGTAAAAGGCAAGGTACCACACAAATATTATCGAAAAAATGGAAATACCATAAGACAATCAACCAAGATGGGGTACAACCAATCATCTCTCTCTCAAATGTACCATTGTTACATATAACCTGAAAGACCATCATCAAAGTAAATGGAAAAGTCCACACGGATGATGTGATCACATGGTCCTCTAGACTACTCCTAAGGTCAAGCGTTAGTGGCTCCATCAAGGGGTGTTCAGTCCCTTGGCAATACCATCTAACTCAACCATCTTGAATACCTAGGAGAAGAGGACATCACACATCATCAAATAATTGGTAACTGACCGTGTAAGAACTCAAAAACCCTAAAGAAACTGAGCGTGTAGAAGGGGAGCTAGGAAAAGACAAGGCTCACAGGCCAAAAAAGCAAGCTAAAAAACCTGTACTGGGACCAGTGTCACAGTAAGCGAGCTAAAACAAAAGTGGCCAGAATTCCAACAAGCAGCACTAAAAAGAAAAAGACCCTCTAAAAAGGTGAAATAGAGCTGGAGACATCAACAAGTTGTATCCTTCGCAAGGTGATGAAATCCAAGTCGAACAATACAAAATGAGAGACCAATAATGGAAGGATACCCTTCTACCAAAAGGGATCCGGGGTAAAGAGCCCTAGAAGAAAAGTTACTAAGCTACCGCGTTCATGGCACATCGAAGAAGGATATTGGAACTTCTGCCTTATCACCCTTGTATCACCGGTATGGTGGCCGAAAAATATAAGGAAGACAATGGATCGATATGCCTTAGGAGCTAAGTGGAGTGCGGTATTCCACAAAGTCCGTCTAGAACCAATCCTCATGGCTTACCCCCGAAACGACGGGAGGCCCTCTCCACAAACTGGTCAATAACCGTGTCAATAAATACTAGAGGACTTTAGTACCCTAGAGGACAAAAACTATGTCTCAGATGAAAATGACAAGGAGGAATTATTTGGATGCCTATCCCTGGTGTCCTACCTAACTACCAAATTCCTTTTATCCTCAAGCGAGGTTAAAGTGTGTTGAGTTAACGAGTTAAATTTTAATGGTTGTATTACTCAGTCGGGTGATGGAAGTGCAACTCATGGTGTGATGACTGACTCAAACCATGCAAATGCATATGAATAAAATAAGCCTTTCCTTTCAATGAATGCTAGCTAAGGTAAGGAGAGAGTTGTTTCAAACTATAACTCCTCTTTCAAATTAAATGAATGCAACACGTGTTCAAGTTCATTCATGGGACCTCAAGGAGAGCTTCAGATATACTCAAGTCATGCAAATGAATTCATCACATAAAACAAAGTGATAATAAATATAAGGAATTGTATATATCCATGTTCATAATTCTTTAGGCACACTTATAACATTCTTCAATCAATCATCACAAAAACACAATGATAGTAGAAACAATCAACTGCATATAAATGTTCATGAGCTTAATAAAAAAATAGTAACCACAACTTGGGAATATCATGATGCTAATAGTGTTATATGATCTATCTCACATGGTTCTACTTCATAATGGGATGGGGCCAATTAATCTTACTTTTAAAACTCATATGGTGGCACCATGAAAGAAAAACATTATGGGGGCTCCAACCTACAAGGTTAGTTGACTTTACATTAAGGATGGATTTGTAGTCCTTTTGATCCCAACCACCGATATTCTCAATTACGAGCTAGTACCTTAGGAGTGAATACATACCTTACTCATGGAATTTCAACTCACCAAGTTCTCAAAGCAACCAAAAGATGCCCACATTAGCCTCCTCCAAAGGCTTCCGTCAAGATTACTTGTTCAACAAGCAAGGTTCTCAAAGGGGGTTTGCACCCATCAAGATTGTCCACTTTGGAAAATGAAGCAACCATCCATGTCCACATAACAACCAATAAAATTCTTCACATGTGGAAACAAATGTTGAAATTTTTCCCAAACTAGAGGGATGTTAAGTATGAAATAGTACCCCACACCTAAGAGCTAAGTAAGACCTGGAGCCCTACAACTCCTCTTCCTCTAGGAAACCATAAAATACATCTAATTACATCATTCATTATGCAGGACATAATTGTGAACTTAAAGAATAGTCATTTACTAGTACTAATTACCATGTGACTCGATCCAAGGAGTGTTGCTAGCGGTCTTTAGTTTAAGCATGGAAACGGTGACGACTAGCGTGGGTCACCATTGCCTAGCTGAAACTCAAGACCGCTGGCAACACAACTGTAGGCCAACTTTATTTGATATCCAAATTAACTATTAGATGGTTTTAGATAATTTTGCACCAATTTCAAATGGAAACCAAAATTTATAGGGAATAACACACATAATGTTTAAAACCACTAATAACACACATAACGTTCAAAATTTATAGGGATAACACACATAATGTTTAAAACCACTAATAACACACATAACGTTCAAAATTTATAGGGAATAACACACATAATGGAATTCACTGCTACTTCACTAATAACACACCCAACGTTCAAAACCACAATCAGGGAATACAATTTAAATGAAGCTACCACTGGAGTTGAAAAATTGAATGTGGGGATTCACTTTTCTTCTAGAATGCAAGCATTTTGAAGCAACCAAACCACAATCATAGATTAAAACTTATAGATTAGAACTAAAGTGTAGACCATTGATTAGTAAGTATATATACTAAGGAAGAATACATTGTGTGAAACCTAAAAGATGTTAATATAGACAATGTTTTGAAGGTTACCGACAGATTGTGATAAGGTTTTAGGAGTGTCGTTTACCAGCATACCAGTCGTTTGATGAATACTGGGAACTTTTCACAATTTAAGGGAGGTTTTTCAAACCATTTTGGAGCATAAAAAAGCAGTATCATTCACCTACAACCACGACCCAATAATACTTCGGACAAATTCCTCTTTTTCAACCACTTGGCTCTATTGGGATTAACTTCAATGACTAGCCATTGTCTTGTATAGAATTATTTGAAATAGGGAAAAGAGAGATGGATGTAAGATATTTCTACAAATCTTCATCTAAATGAATTTCTCCATAGTAGTCTTGATGTACAATATCAAGACTTGCCCATACTTGATCAAGGGATGCATGACTATATGAATCAGATTGACAATTGAGGCTTCCCCAACTGTAGTTTTAAAACCATCAGTGAATGATACATTCTCTTTCATCCATTCCTTGGAGAAATAATTGTCTATTAGTGGTGTATATTCTCACATATTCAAACAATTATTTTTTTCAAAGATTTTTAACCATCAAAAGGTAAATTATAGGAAAGCACGGGGTTAACAGGTTGGGTTAACCTCTCTTAGTTGGAAGTCTATGATAGGTTGGTTTAAGGGACTTGTGAGTGCATGGGCATAGCAGCAATTGAGTGGTATTTCAAAAATGTTAATTCAAGTATAACAAAGGGGCAGAAGGTTCTCACAAAGATGATTGTGGATGTTGCAAGATTTGGTATAAAACTGTTGACAGTGCACAACTTCAAAGATATTTATTCAAGCTCAGGCTTCAAGCTCAGGTTTTAAACATAGTCGTGATTAATTATACAATCTTATGGTTAACAGAAATATTTTTTGTCACAATATGTCCTTTTTTTATTTTGTTTTTAATCTTTCCTTTAACTTGCTAAATTCTTAAATAAATAATCAAAAGTTTTACGTGGAAAAGAGTAATTGTACTAGCCCAAAGCAGAATTTAATTGGGGTTCATTGGCCTATCAGCATTATGCTTGATCTGAATAGAAGTAATTCAGAATGCTCCATTGAGAGGGTCAAAAGATGAGAACTATGATGCTTATCCTAGGCAATAGTGCACAAAAGAAGCATGATGTCACAACTTTGGAAATGATGACGAGACAGGTAATCAAGAAACATGTGAAATTGAACATTTCAACATGTGAAAAGGTGAAATTGGACATTTCAATGAGTTCCATTATTTTTCCAAGGAGGATTTCCTCTTCATGAGCCACTTTTTGACTAAATATTGTTGTAGGGAACTTGGACGAGGCTATGCATATTTTTTTCCACTCTAGAGGGAATTGCTTCATTCATATGGTTCATAAATCTAGGAGATTGAATGAGTGGTTAGACTGAGATTTGCAAATTACTTTTTTGGTCTATATTGGTGTGAAAAAAATCTAGTTTTCCTAAATGATGAAGGAACATGGTAGTACAGCCTGCATTGGAATGTAGCATGCTGAAATCAAACTAATTTTGTTGGGAAAATGAATGGCCTGGAAGATTTGTGGTTAGAGGGTTCAATGGTGTGACAAACCTATCAAGTTGGATATGGGTCATCTTGGTCAGGACTAAGAAATATGGGGATGTACTATAGGATCAATTACATAACAGAGTTTTCTGTTTTAGAAAAAATGTCATTTGCTTTCAAATGACCTCCCATTATAGATAAGAAAAGATAAGGTGATTTATTGATGTCTATGGATGACCAAAAAACACAGGTCAAAGGGATCCAAGTACAATCTATTAGTGACAAATTGTGAGTGCCAAAGCAACTTGGAGAAATTAAACAAAACCACTGAGTAAGCTAAACTACTGAATACGAGAAGCATAACCATAGATACAATAAAGGGCTAATGATCATCATTAGTAGACACAAAATGTGAGAGTAAAAGAGGAAGCCCTAGTGAACACATCATAAACAAAGGTGGAAGAGGAATAGGGAAAATTTTAAGGACCCATAGATATTTAAAAGTGTATAAACCTTGGCGAATCTTATCAAATCTTAAAATGTAAATTATAAAATATTTGGCGATATTTTTCTAAAATTATTTCAATTTATAAGGATTTTATATAGTTTATATAATAATTTGGCGATTTTTAGAATGAAAAAAGTTTACCCCATCAAATTTGGGCGAAATGGGGCTTCAAAAAATGCAAATTGGTGAATTTTTTTTGGAAAAAAAATGGAAAAATAGCCCATGGGCTAAATCTCACCCCTAAAATTATCCTTGAAGAGGAAGCCCTGTGAACACATCATAAATAAAGGTGGAAGAGGAGGCTCTAGTGAAAGTAGAAACAGAGTTTGAATTAAAGTTGGAAGGTTTGAGTCAAGTCATCTCAACCCTGGACATCTTTGTATGGAAGCATACCACTTGTTTCCATCGATATATGAGATAGAGGAGAAATGAAAGTGATATGCTTGGTGAGTTACATCCCAAGGGGTCCCAATAATCTTGGATTTTCAGATGTAACTTAATACCTACCTCATAAAAAGAGCTAGGAATCTTTGCTTTGGATAAAGATAGAAGGGGTTTGTAATGGCAATTTGCTATGGTGGCCCAAAGAACCAAGAAGGGGTACCTCTCTCTCTTCATTATCAAAACCACCTTCATTTGCTAAGGAGAATGACACATTGCTGCTGTTTGGGGTCTATCATTCCAAGGTAATAAATGTTGAAAGCATCCTCGTGAGGGGAAGGAGTAGGATCAGTAGTTCTATTGCATCCCCGTGAGGAGAAAGGGGTACCATCAGTAGTTCCATTGCATCCCCGTGAGGGACATGAGTAGTTAAATGGGTGGATCAGCCTTCTGTCTCCTGCTAGGTGGATAGTGGGTTCACGCGGGGCTTTCCCCATGGTTTCTTGACCTGACATGAGAGCTACGAAGTGTGGAAACATTGGTATCTTTCGACCCAGGTGAAGAGTATGGGAGATTTGAAACCTGACATGGGAGAAAGAGGATCAATCTTGAACGACTCGAAACCTGTGAAAACTCAATGAACCGAACCTTGAACCTATTTCGTAACCCCCAAACCCTGAATGAATATGATTAAAATGATAGATATGTTAGATATTACATAAACTCACCGATTTATGAGGCATTATATTCTTGGCTTGTTAGATTGCAGCAGCTTCAGTTCCAGTCGATGGGAGGTAGAGTCCACAGTTCGCTCGACGACGAGAGGTAGAGTCCACAATCCATAGTTCGCTCGACGAAGAGAGGCAGAGTCGATAGTTAGCTCGGTGACGAGAGGTAGAGTTCAGATTCCACTAGGAATTAATGGGAGGCAGCTAGATTTCACAGTCCACTCCATGGCGATGGGAGGCAGAGTTCATATCAACTCGCGTAATGAGAGAGTGAGGTAAGGTATGTGTGTTTTGTTTTTTGTTCTTTCATTTTTTTAATTAATAGTGTTTCTTTTTTAATTTTTGATATTTAATATTTTAAAAAAAAAATATTTATTTTTGTTAAATGATTTTTATGCTAGGTGATGTGTCAGGGTATAATAATTATAGTGATGCATTGTGGGTGCCAAGATTAAGAACTTATTGCTAAAGAATGAGTAGGCCTAATGGATTCCTTGATTCCAAACGATGAATATATGAATACTTGGGCTTGGAAAACCCTGTCTTGAAGGGAGAATCTCACCAACATCAAAAAATAAGACAAAATATGAAGATAATAATAACAAATATGAATATCCTTAAGTCAAAATAGATTAGTTTATATTTATGATGACCAATTGGCCTTAAGAAGGAATAAATTGTGTCTACTCAAGATGCACACACCTCAAGGGTTGAGAAAGAGATGGTAATGAAAACTTGCAAGTAGTCCAAAGTCTCATAATAGAAAACTAAATTATCAAACAATAAAACACACAATGGGGATGACACCCTGAATACTAACCTCATGCACAACATCAGGGGTTGTTGAGATTAATGGTATAGGATACTTCGAAAGGTCACCTTGTTTATATAGATCATAATAGGATACATGTAATGACATCCAAGAGGATGCATTGTACACATGGGTGACTACACTATTTTTGGACAAGCTCTAGAATTTGACAGCTAGTGCCTACAACTTTGCAGTTCAATAATTCTAGATTTTATTTTCCACTGGTTCAATTAAAACCTCCCATAAATCCATAGCAGATTCTCCAAAAGCAATGGGGATGCCTAAAACCCTTGGAAAATCATTGGCCTCTATATTTCCCAATAGCATTGTATTTTGGCCCATTAAATACTTGAACATTAAGCCATTAAAGGGGGATTTATATGTCCATTGTATTCACTTACAAGGTTTAATATTCAAGAGGTACATGTCATGAGGAAAACCCTCACTATAAGAATAAATGTATATTTTTGAAAACATTATATCAACAATATACATTTATACTTGATTGTCGAAAAATGATGCACGATTATAGAGAAATCTATCAACCCTAGGTGGAGATGGATGTTTGGTCCCTTCAATGTTAGATTTTAGAAATGCAACAACATTATAATTGATTTATCATAAATAATTGGACATATTGAAGACAAGAAATTCACATAATGAGACATTGATATCCATTCAATTCTCATTCAACTACAAAAGTAAATCTTATGAAAACATAAAACAAAACAAAATGACATGCGACAAGATTATATAAAAAGAAACAAAAGGAAAACACCACACGGAAGGAAAACATAGTTATTTTATGTATTTAATTATTGTTATAAGAATTGCTTAGGTTAGTTGTGGAATCATGTAGATTCACCCTTTTCACAATGAGTTTTGACCGTGTTGATAACTTACGTGTATTTGTACCCACTTTTTCCATTGTCAAAGGCATGATGAGAGCTAAGCGTTGATCTAATGTCATTCATTATTTTGGAAGTATGTAAATAGCAACATTTATAACCAATGCATATCTCCTTTATTTTAAAGATATCAATATGTCTTACTCTTTGTAAAGGAAACTTATTCTCTTTTGTTCCATTTCGAGCCCAAAAATATGTTGATTAAGCCTTGAATAAACCCCAAAAGTTCAAGTCCCAAACTTGCAAAATTTGAGATTGGTTGTGAGATGGCCTCGGAAAGGGAAATATTCTTGTTTGATCCATGGGGTTCTATATTGAAATGTGATTTCATGTTATTGTGGTAAATCCCACTTTATGTGATATATTGTTCCATTTTTTACAATCCCATGTTGTTAGTTACTAAATTATTTTCGAACAATGATGTAGCATAAAAATTTATTTTTTCGCAGACATGTGTCATGTTTATGTAAAATTATTAGTTGAACATTTTACATTATTTTTTCCAAACTTGATGGTGATTAGATTACCAAAAATGGAGTAGGATAACCACGAATAAAAGAATAGACACACAATCTAAATGGAGAGGTTAACTAGACACCACCAATCATCATTCATGACCTATGAAGTTTCAGTGAAAGGGTAGAATAATTGATATTTACCTAAATGACAATGAACCCAAATTTAGAGTTTTACACCAACAGAAACATTTTTCATACCCCTTTGATATATTGTAAGGAGTTTTTCAAAATTACTTAATTGCGATCATAAGGTGAATATTTTGGCTCCATAAGTGAATCATTGTTGATATAATTTTTCCAAAAATATACATCTATTATTATCTGAAACCCTTATATACATTTATACTTTATTGTAGAATTTTTATTGTCAGTCATGTTTGAGTCTGGAAACCCTCCCACATCGTCAATGCATGCCTCTAGTCTAACCATGCCAAATTTCAGTCCAAGCAAGCACAAATTTAAAAAATTTCAACGTTGGCCCCATGTAGCACATTAATTCATCTATAGGTATGGTTTTTGATGCTCCAATGGTTAGTGTCAGACATGTTTGAGTCTGGAAACCCTCCCACACCGTCAATGTAGGCGTCTAGTCTAGCCATGCCAAATTTCAATCCAAGGCAGCACATATTTAAAAAATTTCAATGTTGGCCCCATGTAGCACATTAATTAAACTATAGGTATGGTTTTGACGATGACGATGATGATGATATTGACGATGTTGATTATGATGGTGATGACGATGATGATGATGATGACGATGACGATGACGATGACGATGACAATGATGATGATATTGACTATGTCGATGATGATGATGATGATGATGATGATTAAGATGATGATCATGATCAGGGTGATGATGATGATGATGATGGCCCCTCCCCCCCCTCACATCACTCTCAATTCCCCATAACCCGACAAAAATATCTATGTATAGAAACTTTAAATGTGTTTTTTGACATACTCTAAAACAAGTGATGTTTCTAATTATATTATACAGGAAAATGGAAACTCACTACGAAACAATTAATTTATTATTACTGCATACCTCGCAAACTTCAATGGTATTCATCATCTTCTTCATCTGGGTCATCGTTTGTACTATCATCCGATGATCCAGGTTCAACATTGTAAGGATTGGCCATATCATCCTCATCGTCGATGTCAGTTACGATCATCATGTCATCGTTGATATCATCTTCATGGACATTGTTTGATACATCATCTGATTCAATAAGTTCTTCGACATCTTCTTCTAGACCATGATCATCTAACTCATGTTGATTATGATCATCTTCTACGACGTCTTCTTCTTCAAGAATGTCTTCATTACCTTCATCTACGTTATACTTTACCGGCCTTCCCCTTGGATTGTGTCGCACAACAAATGACCACCCCGATCTACCTGGAACCCTAGAGTAAAATACATGTTCACATTGGGTTGGAAGAACATAGGGCTCTATTCCTGGCTCAAACATCCTTGTATTTACCATGGTAAATCCATTATCATGTGAAATTATTGTTTTATCGGGGTCACGTTGATTCAATCGACACCTGTACCATTTGACAACGAACATAAATACCTTGAAGGAGTTAAAGTCACATTAAAGAATGTCTTCCAGATACCCATAGTATCGATTTTCAGAGAGTTCTAGATTTCTGTCACTTCTAGAAGAAACAATGATCACCTGAAAGACTGCAGATGTCCCACAATCAGATGTTTTCTTTGTTTCATCCAACTTTTTGATTCGATATCTACATCCATTGCACCACATAGCCTTATGGTGTTTTACCTACAACAAGCCATACAGGAAAAGATTACATAATGATCCAATATTTATGATTAACTAGTGCATGTTTATAATGCCATACAATGAATAAAACAATGTGACGTACAATGACATTATTTTTTACAAAAAAAAAATTGTGTGGATGATTAATATGCTTACCTTCTTATCTTTTAAACCTCTTGCTAAATCGATTTCCCTTTGTGTTGGATTGGTGTCTCCATTGCGATGTGCAGCTTTAACCAATGAAGCCACACATTCCCATGATATTCCATGACCAGATTGTTCACATCGTTCGATCCATACCTTCATTCAGTCAAGATTGTTTGCAATACATAAATGAATTGCATCCCACTCTCGACCAACTATTTCATGACAATAAAATTAAAATTCAATACAAATGTAATAGTAACTTAACAAAGTATATTACAGTCTAAATTTATGCAAAATACTGAATATAAAAATAGAATATGTATGATATTATATATACATAAAAATCACCAGTCAAATGTGTTATATTACCTTTCACCTTCCTCGATCTACCTTTCCCCTTCGGGTACTCCCCTTCGAAACTCTTATTGGATTTTGGATCCCAAATGCGACATAAATTAAGCTTTTCTACTAATTTAGGAAGATATTCACTAATATACATGTTTTGGTATACCATATATCGCTCTATCATAGAACCCTCAACATATGATCGTTGTCTAACCAAACCCTTCATAAATTTCAAGTGCCTCTCAACCATCCACATGGACCTTGATTGCGCAGGTCCACACAGTTCAATCTCCTCAACTTGGTGTATGAGGTAGTGTTCTTGTGCATTGAAAAATGCTGAAGGTAGATGCTTCTGCATTTCACACATGAGACGAGGAATTTCTCTCCTCCAATATTTTATGTCTTCTTTATGGAATTCTTTAGATGGAAACCATCTACAAGTGACATGACAACCAAATCAAGAGATTAAAGAAAAAAACACAATATATTACGTAACATCATGAATTACAGAACGAAAATCAAATATAAGTTCTATGTTGAATTAAACAAACACTAAGCGCATGGAAAAAATCGCCACTTACCTCATGTATTTCCTGAGACTATATATTATTTGCTTGACATTGTTGTCAAAGTTTCCCAGGATAGAGAGAGGTAGAACATACTGTAACAATAATATACAAATCATTTCATTTTATCAACAAAGAATAGAGAAATAAAAAATATACCAACCATATTCACTGGAATAGGAAAAAAAAAATTAAATCTATACCATAATAATTACCTTCATGAAGACATGCCAATTGCGAGTTTTCACCCCCGCGAAATCACCTTTATTTGTTATGATATTCTTCATGTTCGCACAAAATCTGGTGGGAAATTTAATTTTTCGAATGACTGCTTTTACAACATTAATTTGCTGGTCCGTTAACATCCTTGGAAGTGAGTTTATATTAATTTGCTCTCCATTTCTATGAAATTGAATGACGTCTTTCATTGCATGGTTGCTATCTTGAATGTCTTTACAAATTTTGACAATTTTTTCTTTGTCACTCCTTCCATTCAATATTCGCCATAATGTTTCAGTCACATTCTTTCCAATATGCATTGTATAAAATAGATGAGAAATTTGTAGGTTCTCATAGTAGGGCAACCTACTGAATTGTCTAGGATAACTTTTCGTTCCTCGTGGAATCCCATTAATGCCTTCATGATCACATGGACGACAATCATGAAATTACATAAATTAATGTCAATTACAGTAAAAAACACACAATATAAAAAAATACAATATAACATATCATATACGATGATTCATTATATGTACCTTGATGATTTCTATTATATTGCAACTTCCATAGGCGAGGTGTCATTCTCTGCAGTTTTAATGCAGTCTCTTGCTTTCCATTGAACAGATGTTTTTCGGTAGTTCAATACCTGTGATTCTTATAGAGGAAGTGCCTATACTCATCAAACACCTCCTTTCCTAAGCTTTTTGAACAACGAGATTTGATCTTAGGACCACAAACTGGACATGCAAATTTCCCCTTTTTCTGAAGACGTACATAAAGAGATATAATAACTATGTCAATTATAGTTATATACAAAATGACTGGATTATTTAGAAAAACATGTATGCATAGTATATTAACTAGTAGTTCGTATAACGTTTTGCAAATAAAGTGGAACTTATAATTACATACCACAAAAATGGGTTAAACTTGGGGCATCATGTATTGTCCATACAAGCATTGCATGGAATTGAAATTGCCTTTGTCGTATTGGTCTAGATACGTCATACATAGTGATGCGATTCCATAACTTCAGTCGCTCGTCAATAAGAGGTTTGATATATACATTCATATCTTTCACTTGGTACTTACCTGATTGATTTGAACATATAAAAATATAAATATGAGACGTACCATTTAGATTATATATATTAAACCATATTGCACAATAGAAAAACATTAAATATATATATGACATTATGCGACAAAAATACGACAAATGAGATACCACTACATTGAAAAAAAACTGCAGGGTTTGTACCTAGAACAATCATCGACAACATTATGTGCTCCCTCTTTATTGTCAACCATGGAGGAATGTTGTTGTTGATAACAAAAATAGGCCACACCGAGTAAACGGATCTCATCTCTGCATATGGATTGACACCATCTGCTGCCAAAGAAATCCTAAGATTACGAGGTTCTTCTTTAAAGTGAGGCCATTTTTCCTCCATATCTCTAAATGTAGACCCATCTGCAGGCATCTGAATAATGTCGTCTTGACTTCTATTTTGTACATGGTAATCCATAAACTGCGCTATGTTTTTGCACCTGAACAGTCGTTGCAGTCATGGAATAACAGGAATATAACGTAGAACCTTGCGAGGCACCTTTTTAGTTACTTGATCAGTGCGATATCTACTGATATGACATTCAGGACATTCTGTTGCAAATTCATGCTAATTGTAATATAGAACATGGTCATCGGGGCATGCATGAATTGCTTCATACTACATTCCAATTTCTTTCATGATGGCAGATAAATCTCGATATGTGTGAGGTAAAATATTTGATGGTGGTAACAAATATTCACCTATCATGCTACAACAAATAAAAATAAAAATCTAGTTAGTATAATATATAAATAATATTAATGGAACAAATTTCATCCGTAATAATTTGACTTATATATGAATGAACAACAAAATACACAATCATATATATTTTGTGATGGAATATATTACATACCTTAACATCCATGTGACTGATATGTTTGAAAGACCATTCATAACCTTCAAGTTCATTATCAATAATATAGCAGAGAGAAGATTTGTCTTGGAGCCCTCATAAGGGGGTTCGTATGCCTTATCAAGAAGAGGTATATCATGAATATCATCAAAATGTTCATCATTTTCATGATCATGATCATCATCAACATCCATTCCAACATTAAATGAATCATGGATCAAATTATTTGTAACATCATCTTCAACTATGTTTTCAGTATGATCATCTTGTTCATTAATGCGATCATTAACTTGTTCTCCATTAATATTCATAGCTTCCGGTACTTGTTCTGGAAGCACTTACTCCGAACGAAGTGCCCTAGGATGTCTTTCCTTTATAATTACATGAAACCATCAATAGATAAAAGTTAATATAAGAAATTCAAATGCAAAATGTAAACATTTATGTGATGCATTTAAAATGTAACAAATTTTGTATTGTTGGGATGAAAAGAACAATACCATGGGACATATAATACTACGGGATGACTTACAAATCATATGCGTCCAATACTATGAGATAATACAAACTATGGATCAACAAATACTACAGGACATCTTACAAAGCATATGCATCAAACAACAATATACTAACACAGTAAAGACATGGGTTCCTAACATCCCCTCTATGTTAGAAAAAGCTTTGTCCTCAAAGCTTTAGATGTGGAAATTGATGCTGAATCTGAAGGAGTGGTGTCCATGTAGCAACCTCTCATTGCATGTCGTGCCACTGAATTAATACCTCTATGATAGAGCGAGAGAGAAGCAGACGCCCTTTGAGTGTCAGGGAGGATTGCTTGGAAGGCTGTAGACAAAGAAAAACCATATCAACTGCTTGAAAAGTGCACTCAGAACGGTGCTGATCGGCTTGTTGTTTCATTCGAATTTTGGCCATGTGAAGAGTGTCCTGCAAAATGCGAAGAATCTGATCGCGGTTTCGAAGAACCATGTCAAATTCCTGAACTATTGCACTGTTGAGGGTGTATGGAAGAAAAAATGGCGGTGCCTAAACATAGATTGCTTCATATGGAGTAATTTTAGATGCAGTAGGGTACCACCATTCATCGAGGAGGAGCCATTTCTCCCACTGAGGTTGTTGTTCGAAGGTGAAGCAACGAATATAAGTTTCCAAACATTTATTGGTAATGTTAGTCTGCCCTCGAGATTTAGGGATCCCTTCAATGAATTCCAGAGACATATATGTCTAGATCCGTGTAGGGATGGGTACGGTTTCAAGCAATCCCGAAAGGAGCTTGAAAGTATCATATGCATCCACCATCTATTGAATTGTCCTTTTCATTCCCTTCCAAAAGAAGGTATGTTGTGCCCGCTCATACGTTTGGAGGAACCCAGAGTGCCTAACCAATGGAGATGCATGGAGTTCAGAGAATATAGCCTGTTGAAGATCCGTGCTTTGGTGAAGCACGAGATGGCCCTTATATCTCAGGGAAGTGCCATCCCAAAAGTAATGCGATATAGTAGAAGGGTCATTGGCCAACCATTGGATGAGTTGAGATAGGAGGATTCATTGAAATAGCCCTGTTGAATAGATTGCAACTAATTTGGAACATGCATAGAAATAGATGAAAGAGAAACTTGGTAATCAAATGTGCGAGAAAGAGCATCTTCCATGAAATTTCCCTAACCTATCATGTAAGTGATCTCATAGGCATAACCTAGGAGTTAGAGAACCCATTTTAGTTGTGTGGGTGAGGAGATCCATTGTTCTAGGAAATATTGTAGACTCTGGTGAGCAGTCTTGATGCAGAAAGAATTCCCGAATATGTATGGCTTCCACATCTGTACTATATGCCAAATACGCATCATTTCCTTCTCATATGTAAAGGCAGCTAAATTCTTACCTGAAAGGTCTCTTGAAGGTGACAATCCCATTGGTTCAACAAAGACACCTACATATCTATCCAAGATTTGTTGGAGATCCAAGGGAGTAGTGGAGACCGTTGATGGGTGCATCTGAATGGAATGGAGCTGAGCGATGACACAATGTGAATTCTTCTTAAGGAGATTTTCCATGCGATGTGAACTGATGATGTGGAGAGACCCTCATTGTAAGCCTGTAAATATGTGTTTTTTTCCCATTGAGTGAAAACTGCATCCAAAGTTTAGCAAAATCCCATAAGATGGGTCCAACTGTGCATAACCATTGAACACCTAAAACCACATCACATCCTCCTAAAGCCAAGGAAAACATGTCAGAACGCAAGTTATAATATTTTATAGAGATACGCACATTGTGACACTTCCCCTTGCAAGGTAAGGTGCCCCCATTGGCAACCATGACTTCAAAGTTGGAGCAAGGATGGACAAAACAATCAGCCTGTTTGGCAATCCGAGGGTCATTGAAGTTATGAGTGCTACTAGAATCAATGAGTATGGTAAGAGGGAGCTTCTTGAAGTAACCCCTGACCCGCATTGTTTGGGGGGTGGTGATGCCAGACAAAGTATGGAGAGATATCTCTGGTTGGTCGTCTTGAGATGGGGGATCAAAAGGCGGCTTCTAAATGTCGAGCTGATCATCTATTGTATTTGGAGCATCTTCACCAAGTTTAGAGGCAGGCGGAGAATCCACATCCAAGAGATAGAACTTTTTCTCAACACATCTATTCCCTTGAGTGAATTTCTCATCACAATTAGAACAAATCCCTTTTTCTCAGCATGCCCGCATCTCTGTTTCAGAAAAATGCTTGATAGGAGTTGGTCGAGGAGCTGGCATGATGGGAGGTCGTTGGGAACCCATATTTCTGAAGGGAGCAAAGGTGGGTTTGGAGCGTTGTTAGGGTGCGATCTTGTCCTCTGCCAACTTAGCCAACCCTAGGACTTGCATCATTGTGTTAGGACAAAACATTTTAACCTCTGAGCGGATTTCATATTTGAGATCACTAATAAAACAAATCCTATAGAATTCATCAAACAATTCTTCTGTGTGATTGGCCAGTTTCTCAAATTTTGTCTGATACTCTCTCACAGTGCCAGTTTGGCGAAGTTTATTGAGTGCTCCTGTGAAGTCATCAAAAGCACTAGGACCAAATCGTTGCAAAAGGAGTTGGCAAAGATTTGTTCAGTTTGGCTCGTGATGAGGTCTGATGTACCAAAGGTACCATTGAAGGGATTCCTGTTCCAAATGAAGGATGCAAGTGGAACTTTGTGGAAATCAAAAGTATTATGCAGACTGAAATATTGGTCTGCCCGATAAATCCATCTAGTCGGATTAGTACCATTGAAGTGAGGAAATTCAAGCTTCGGCCCACGGAAATTGCTGGAAGAAGAGAACCCAGTGGCTACAAAAGATTTGAGCCATGATAGTGGTGCAAGGCACGAAAATTCCTTATTTTCACATTTTGCATGCCTATGGGGGCGTGACAATTACAACATTTTTCGTGTTTTGCTCAGTTATGGGGGTGCGAAAATTCCTGAATAGCCATTATCCCTAGATTTTGGATCTTGGATCTTGGATTTCGAGGAGATTTTCATGGGATGAGGTCCCCCTTCGAATCCCATCTCACATTCCCTCCTTGGCATGTTTGAGATCCTTGATCCACATCTTCCTCCCTTAGATCCACAATATCCTCTTAGTGGTTGGCCTCCCAAATCCCATAAGAAGAGATCCATCCATGAGCTAAGGGGGGGGGGGCTGATCTTGGAAGCACCAAACTTATGATCCTATGAGTCTTGCAAGGGTGATTGGAGAGCTTGGAAGGAGTTGTTGTTGCTTTGGACATCAAGGTATAACATTGTAATCAGCTTCTTTTGGCTTTCTTATCATTTATATAACTTAGCCTATTCCTCCCATTTTGATGTCTTTAATGATGAATGCATGGAATTGTCTCTATTTTTAAAGTTATATCTTTTTTATACATATATTGATTTGGATAAGGTGTTGTCTTTCCTTTGTGAATAGGTTCATAAGTCCATGATCAAAGGTTGGAGCCGGATCAACTTTGGAGCAGCGAGGACAACCATCAAATTAAGGTATTCCATCTACTTGCGTTGTCTTTCCATAGATTGT
The DNA here is from genome assembly GCA_027924585.1 of Larix kaempferi. Taxonomy (NCBI): domain Eukaryota; kingdom Viridiplantae; phylum Streptophyta; class Pinopsida; order Pinales; family Pinaceae; genus Larix; species Larix kaempferi. Next base: position 7,654,580 of record BSBM01000259.1, on the reverse strand, counting down.
TAGCTGATGTGTGAGCTAGATCTAGGAGGACCATATTGTCTATTTGTTTCCTCTTTGTCTTGGGTAGGAAACTAGGGGCCTTTTCTAATCCCAAGAGGACTTCTTTCTATCCGTAGGAAGAAAGTTCTACAACAAAGAGAAGCTTTAGGGAGACAAAGAGGCACACATTCCAAGATAGAGTGAGGGAGAGATGAAAGAAGAGAAAGAGAAGGAGAAAAAAGAAGGGTGCATTTACCAAGAGAAGTTGGTGGCACAATTTCCTATGAAACTTTCAACATTTAATGAGATCGTACATGCAACATTTAATGGGATTGTACAACAATTGTTAATGCATAGATTTTGAATAATTATGCACAGAAATTGAGTGGGTTTTTATGCACATAAATCAAGATAATAAATGCTCATTAGTAGGTCATACAATAATACTATTGAGAAGAGAATATGACACTTAAATTGTGGTAAAGTGTTGTTGTATCTATTGCAGCAGGGTCGTACTATTTAGCAAAGGAAAGGGAATGAGTTTCAAGTTTGTGTTTTTAGCATTTAGGACTGCATTTAATGCACATGCTATATGGTCATCAATGCATAAGGATTGATGTGGGTTTGTCAACATCTCTAAGAGATAAGTACAATGATTTTAATGCTTAAAATGTACTACTATAATTTATGAGAATTTTTCTTTATGAGTTCTTAGTCAAATATCTCTTGGTTGGTTTTCTCTTAGGGGTTTTTCCAAGGGCTTTGCCCAAAGATCTTGTGTTAAATGATTGAATGTGTTTTGTCTACTATTTGTTTATTTTCCATTGCAAGTTAGTTGACATGTGTATTTCGGCTCCCTAGTTCCATTAGAATGCATATGGTTTACATGCATTAATGGAAATGGCTGTAGGAGGTTGAAATCAGAGTATTCTAAGTGTTTATGAAATATGTAGCTTTAATTTTAGTGTTTTAGACATATTTTTTAATGTGGCATCAGAGTTAGGGATCTCAGGTTTAGTAGACAATAGTGGTATAGTTGTTGAGCATGTGTTTTGTTGGTTGGTGCATCTTGGTATAGATTTTGGCAGTTGGATTGAAAATTATTTGTGTGGGATTTTTCTTGGATGAAGAAGGGGAAAAGGGATATTTGTCAGTTGGACAAAGATGAATTCTAGTATTAGGTATGGGGATAGGTTGGAGGTGATCTCCAACTACTTGCAGTGGAAGTCAAGGATTGCAGTTGTTCTTAGGGAGAACAAGTTGTGGCAGTTTGTTAGTGCTATAGTGGTAGTTCCTTTGGAATATCCCATTGCTTTACATGTCCATGAGGTGAAGACAGCAAGAAAACAAAGGATACTCATGGATGGAGTGAAGGACCTCCTGATTCCACATTTGGATGAGAAGAAGATATCCAAGGAAACGTGAGATGCACTAAAAATATTATATGAGAATAAGAATGAGAACATGAATATGGCCCTGAAGGACAAGCTCCACAACACCATGATGACCAAGGGTGAAAATGTGGCCTCTTATCTCACTTGACTTAGGTAGGTGAAGGATGAGTTGAGTGCTATTGGTGAGATTGTTCTAAACTTTGATTTGGTGTGCATACCCTTAAAGGGATTCACCAAAGGAGGGATGTGTTCGTGAAGTGTGTGGTGGCCAGAGAGATTTCCATCTTGGGATAGACCGTGGGATGATTTTACACATGAGGAGATCTGGAAGGGGTCTTAGAGAAAAGATTAGGAGAAGGAAGAGGGTGGTGCTGATGAGGAGAATGTGGCTCTTGTTGGGAATATCAAAAGTAGGAAGAAGGGGAGTGGGGTATCCACTTCCAAGAAAGACATGAGAAAATTAAATGCTTTGCATGCCATAAATTTGGCCATTATGTAGGCTAGTGTCTGAACAAGAGGAAAGGAAAGAACAAGGGAAAGGATGAGGCATAGAAAATAGCATAAACTGAGATTAAGGACTATGCCAAGAAGTTTGAGAAGGAATTTTCTATGGTCTCTTGTCTTTCAAGAAGTAGTAGTGTTGCAAAGTGTGAGGACACATGTGCATGGTTTGTGAACAATGGGGCATTGTGTCACATAAAAGTGGCAAGATCAATTTTGTTGAGTATTACAAATATCGACTCAGAAATGCAATGGATCGTGGGGTCAACACCACTCATGTAGCGGAGGGGGTTGGATGGGTTAGAATCTAGTTGGAGTCAAGAGGATATTTAGAGGTGTCCAGAGTGTTCCTAGTACTATCAGAGTTGAGGAAAAACTTACTCTTAGTGTCATCTCTAGAGGATGATGGGTATGTGGTCCTATTTTGTAATGGATGAGTAGTTATTTATCTGAAGGGATAAATCTTGGATGCATCACGAGTTCTTGGAATTCTATATGGAAGGATGTACCAGTTGATAGGACATCCTATAGATGGTGAGTCTGGGTGGAACTTGGATTCAGTGGTAGTGACTGAGATAGTTGGGTGTGATACTTCATCCAGTTCATTCAATAGACGAAATTGGTATGAGATGAAAATGGAGGATAGTGAGGAGGGTGAGTTGAATTCTCACGACAAAAGTGACTGGCATAGGTCTTCAGCATAGAATGCACTGTAGGTGGTCGAGAGGATTTTCAGTTCACAGGGATAAGCTACAATACTAGATGGAGTGATGGCCAGGTTGGAGATAGATTGAAGTGGAGGTTCTAGAAGTACCTCCCTCTCTAATAGGGAGTGTTACATTTTTGTAGCTCGGAGGTACTTCTTCATTTATTGTGCCTAAGATGCAGGAGTTCGAGAAAATGTCTTTCTCTAGTGACTTTATTAAGTGTATTTATAAAGTGGTTTTATAAAGTCAAGTTGGGGTCTTTTATTATTTTATGGGTAAAGTGAAAGTGACTTTATAATGTTTGAGTGACTTAAGTGATTTAAGTCATCTAAATGAGTGAATAAGTCACGTCCATTGATCTTGTGGGATAAGAGTGAATCTCAACCATTGATATCTAGGGTTATGGTAGTTACCTTAAATGAGTCAATAAAAGAAGCTCGAGGGAGACAAATAAGGGTTGCATTCCAAGAGAGAGTGAGAGGAGATATGAAGGAAGAGAAAGAGGAGTGGAAAGGAGGGTGCATTTACCAAGAGAAGTTGGTGGCACAATTCCCTAGGAAAATTGAAACATCTAATGAGACTGTACATGCAACATTTAATGTGACCATACAAAAATTGTTAATGCACATATTTTGCACATATTTTGAGGAGTTATGCATATAAATAAAGAGGGTTTTTATGCATATAAATGGATATAATACATGTTGATTAGTAGGTTGTACAACCATACTGTTGAGCAGAGTATATGGAACATAAAATTGAGGTAAACTATTGTAGTATTTATTGCAACAGGGTTGTATTGTTTAGTAGAGGAAAGGGCATGAGTTTCAATTCTATGTTTTCAACATTTAAGACTGCATTTAATGCTTAGGTTGTACATTCAATAATGCATAGGGATTGACCTGGGTTTGTCATCATCTGTGAGAGATATGTACAATGATTTTAATGCTGAAAATGTACTATTGTAATTTATGAGAATTTTTCTTTATGCAAAGCTCTTAATAAAATCTCTCTTGGATGGTTTTCCAAGCTTTAGGGTTTTTCCAAGGGATTTTCCTTAATATCTCGTGTTAAATGGTTGAATGATTTTTTCCTATTTATCGTGTTTTTTTTTTTTTTTCTTTCTTCTGCAAGTTATTTGGCATGTGTATTTCTTCTCACTAGTTCCATTATAATGCATATGGTTTACATGCATTAATGGTGATAACTGTAAGAGGTTGAAATTAGAGTATTGATAAGTGTTTGAGGAAATTTGTAGTTGAACTTTTAGTGTTTTAGATAGATTTTTAACATGCTCTTATGAAAATGAGACCATTGGAGACCAAGAAGTGCCATTGAAATACATAAATTATGTGAAGAACTAGGAACTAAACCCAATTTCTAAGGTAAACAACAATTTTTGTATTGACAGAAGAACGTATCGAATTGCCCCATCTAGTTTACATGGTCTAGGGCTCTTTTAAATGGATGGTGTAAAACTTCCATACAATTATGAAGTGGAATTGATGGATTATGTTGGCCCAATGTATGATTACCCATATTGATGTTGGCTAGCATGATATCTAACAAGTATGTGCATATACGGAATTTGTGCAAATTATAAAAAATGATTGAAACCAATCAAAATAATATATATATATATATATATATATATATATATATATATATATATAAGGCCCAAAGCTTTAGGAAACATTGTGGGGTTTATAAATAGTTCACATCCTGGAAGAACAAACAAACTACCCAATTGTACTTTGAGGAGTGTGATGGAAACATAGTTGTGATTTCCAAAATAAAATCAATAGCTGTAGAGAAGGAATTGTTGATCACTTATGATTTGAATAACATTAAGGAATTACATTACTATGAGTTAACACTCATATTCATTATTTATTAAAGAACATATATATTGTAGATTGAAAACACTCATTTCTATATCAATCAGAATTTGTCATGAATGATGAAATGTAGTTTATGACATAATTTGAATGAAGGGAATTGAGAAATTGTATCCATGTTTGGATATATAGTTTACACAACATTGTTTATGTTATAGGTTGATTAGAGGAAAGGAATTGACCATGAGTAGGTCAAATAGTATGTTCCCATTTATATGTTAATTATTATCAATACTTTTCAATGATGTCCTAGTTCCAAAATTATTATTATGTTGTTTATATATATTATGTGTTTTTACTCTTTGTAGGATCCTATGCCATCCCCTTGTCCTGATCATGACAAGGTAGACTACTCTAAATCTCCCAACTCTTTGGTTCTATTAGAGAACATGTTGAGAAATGGGCTAAATAACTTCGGGAATCGATGGTCATTGAAGAGACTACAAAAAGTAAAGAAAGAAGTCAATTCTTGATGGAAAACATCAATAAGTAAAATGCATGTATTTCTTAAATTGTAATCCATGAATTGATTTAATTAATATGACATATATTTTTTAAATGAATCCAATTTCTTCACATAGAATTGTATTTTTATAGACATTCTTGAGAGAGGAAGTATATGGTTTGGTTTTAAGAGTAGTAGAAATGAATCTATTATTGGAACCTCTACTCCTCTTGCACTTTCTACTAGTGCCTCCACTCTCGGTATCATCGTGCCTGCTCCCGATTCTGCACCTAGTGTTGGTATCAAACAATTTATGACCCCATATTTACATAGTACCCCTGGGTCTAGTACTCATGTGCCTCACTCATCAGATGTTGATACGAGTCCTAGGATGCTTGCCTTAGTCATCAAGAGTACTAGGAAATTACGAGTTACTTTACAAATGGACCATATGAACTAGTCCTAGTGAAGGGATTAAAACTCCATGGTAATTACGTATAATTTATATTAGCATACTTTGATTTTATACAATGATGAATATTTTTATGTTGATTCTACCTATCTAGTCATAATATATGATTGCAATGGTAGGAAATAACCTATTTTAATGCCAATTGCAAGAAAATGAATTTTCTCTATTTGGACCAATAATTAGAACAAGTTATAAATACCATAAAAATGAATTGAAGAAAAGAGTTGATGAAAGACATGTTTGCATTGTTTGGTTCTATATTCATCCAAAATTTGGTTCAAACCATGGCAGGGAAGTACTTGAAATTAGTGCGGAACAATTATCGCACTAATATTGGTCGATACCCCAATTATGAGCATCTTGTACTAATTCTTACACAAGAGTGGGTCACACTAATAGAACATGTCAAAGAGAAGAATATGAAGAAATAGAGATCCTTGTATCCAAGTGTGGGAAAACCATAAAGGTAGGTAAAATAATATAGCGAACAATGAAATCATATCTTATATGATTTTTTTCCATAATATGTAAATTGCATTAACATCCACTTGACCATTTTTGTAGGCTCAAAGACACTACAAAGGCTACACATGACATAGTGGAGAATATTGGCGAATACAAACTTGACCTATGGGGCTATGTTAAAATGAAAGGAAGATATGTAAGTACTAAGATTTAAAAATTGTTGTTATTGAATTTTCAATTGTACTTTAAAAGCTTTCCTTACTAAAATGCATTATTTTATGGTATGCAGTCTACAGAATTTGGCATCATTCCCACTCATGAAGATCTCAAAGTTTCCTTCACCAGAGGATATAAAGCTCTGGTTGAAATGAAAAGGAAGATAAAGATAACACTTATGGTATCAATGAGGGGGTATATAAATTCAATACCTTTTGAATAGTTAATGATAAAGTACAAGTTGATATTATTTGGTTTTACAATAACTACAAATGTTATTGCAGGCACTACATGGATATTTAAGTACTCCTTAGGAGCCATTTTTAGAGACTGGAGGTACTAGCCAACCAAAATTTAACCCTACTACACCTACAGGTACCATGAATGAGTTTATTGGAAATTTATATTTATCGGGTTTATAATGTATAATATGAATGAGGTGTTGAATTCATTGTAATTGGTGAGGAATTTTATAGAGAGGAAACATACATGGAGATTTTAACCCAATGTTTTGGACTTCAAAGAGATGGACTCATCTCTGAAGTCTAAACATTGGATTAAAAACTACAGGCAAGTTTCCTCTTTGTCAAATGAATGAGGTGATTTATAAATGGTTTGTTTTAATTGTAGATGATGTAGATCCTAGTATTAGGCCACCTACATGGAGGCATATCTTGCATTTTAATATGGATCCAATACTAGAATCAACATGTTAAGAAGAGTGTGTTGAAGAGGATGCCAACATCAAAATTGTGGACTTACTGAAAAATAAAAAAACTAAAAGGAAGCAGGGTAGTAGAGATTAAACATTTTATATGAGAGATAAATTTTGTTGTACAATAATGTATTATATGGATTGTTGCGAGAGGACCTTGATTCATATAGCTTTATATTTATATTAATTAAATGCCGATCTTTAGATTTATGTAACTCTATTTTACATTTATATATTTTTGTGATCATGTTTTCTGACGCAAGTGGCCTCACGAAAATAAGGTTCTTGCTTAACAATACACACAACACAAACCAGAATGCTCACACAAACAAGGTGTAGAACAAGATGCCTGGATTGGCTTATATTACTTCTTTGAAATTGGTTAAAATGTAAAATAATTGTAAGCAAATAACTAACTACAATCGACCTCAGCCGTTACAACTTCGAAGTAACTGTGGTGTGTTCTCCCTGTGTGACGACCTCACCCTCTCCTAGTTCACCACGGAACTTTGAGCTATGGTTCGATCTCAACACTCTGCACTTGGCCAGCATGAATCTTCACAACTTTCTCGGCTCTGCACTCTGCTCTGCTGCTTCCCAACAGTTTAACCATCCCTAGACTAAAGGACTTCTCCTCCTCTTCTACTCCATGGGTGCTATTTCCAAGATTATTACAATCCCGAGACACGCGTTCCCTCCATTCATCGATCCTATCCAAATCCTATGAATATGCACTGTCATCTTCTAATCGTGCTGTACAGCCTCTGTCCATGATGTCCTTTATCATTTCCTTCACCAACTCGCAATAGCTGTAATGACTTCCTCAGCAACCCCAAACGACTACTGGTACAGTCCCTTGACTTTTCTGTCCTTTCGACCCTGCTACAGCAGTCAGTCACATCTCGACTGTCCTGTCGGTTCACTCCTTTCCTAATGTACTTGGATTCTCCAAACTCTGTCGTGTCGTAGTTCGACCACTCGTCAACTACTTGACCTCTTACATCGCTAGTAATTTGTCGACCATTTCCTATTGATCCTCGACCTCTCGCAATATCTTCTGTTCTTTCAGTCAACCACACTCCGACTGCTTTTGCTTGACTTGTTGACTTCGACAAGTCAACCTGCTCCCCGCACCAGTGGTCATCGGCACTCCTGTTGGTCAGCTCCCTTCGGTCCATCATCTTCAACTGATCTGCCTAGGTCCCGATGCTCCTACATCAATCTCCCCAAGTGAAAAAGAATTCGACTGCTCCGTCAGTCTCCTGAACTCCTCTTCGGAAATCCATGTTGCTTCCTGAAACTCATCATTTGTCCATCGCACCAAGTATTCCTTCATGTGCGATCTACGGGTACACCCTACTTCGTGTTTGTCGATTACTTCTGCGATCCCTTCCTTATGCCGGTCTAGAATCTGTTATGTCCATTCGATACTGGTTCCTTCCCCCTTACTGCTGCTTGACCCTTCTTCAAATTTATATAGGTCTGATACTTTGAACGCTGCTGAAATGTTCAAGTCTTCCGGCAATTCCAACACATAGGCATTGTCTGAAATCTTCTTCAGAATCTTGCATGGTCCTATCTTCTTCAGCTTCATCTTGTTGTATGTTCCTGTCAAAAATCGCTCCTTCCGCAAGTATGCATAGACTAAGTCCCCTTCTTGGAATGACAATAGCCTCTTCCTCCGGTCGACTCTCAACTTGTAGGCTGCATTACTCTTCTCGATGTGCTTTCGCACATTTTCATGGACTTCATGCAAATGCTCTGCGGATGATTCTGCATCCGCGCTCTTCCTGGTTTTTGTCGGCAACTCAACCAAATCTGCCACTACATGTGGACTCCTCCCTTGAACAATCTGGAATGGACTCAATCCTGTCGATCGATTCACATAATTGTTATATGCAAACTCTGCCTGTGCCAACGCATTCTCCCACTACTTGGGTTGGTCGGCTGCTAAACATCTCAAAAGGTTTCCCAAACTTCTGTTTACAACCTCGGTTTGTCTATCTGTTTGCAGATGATATGCCAAACTAAACTCTAACTTCGTGTCGAGTTTCTTCCATAGGGTCCTCTAGAAATGCCCCATGAATTTCGTATCCCTATCCGACGTGATACTCTTTGGAAACCCATGCAACCTAACTATTTCCTTAAAGAATAGTACAGCGATTCCTGTGCAATCACTTGTTTTCTTACATGGTATGAAATGTGCCATCTTCAAAAATCTATTGACTACAACAAATATTGAGTCATTCCCCTGCTGAGCCCTTGGTAATCTTAACACAAAATCCATGCTAAGATGCTCCCACGGGTTCTCTGGTACTGGCAATGGTGTATACAACCCCATTTTCTGACTCTTTCCTTTTTCCAACTGGCAAAATTGACATTGTCGAACCCATTTTCTGACATCTATCGACATCCTTGGCCAGAAATACTTTTCGTCGATCAGTGCTTTGGTCTTGTCGATCCCAAAGTGCCCTGCTAACTCGCCACTATGAAATTCTTGGATTAGGTTCTCTCTCACTGATCCTCTGGGAATACACAGCTGACTTCCCATGAACAGATAACCTTCTTGAATGAGATAACTCAAATATGGAGTTTTGTCGGTGCTCCAAGGCTCACAACACGTCTTCCATGCCTTCGCAAAATCTTTGTCGGCTTCATACTCCATCTTTATCGACTCTATTCCTGTTGCCTGAATAGTTATTGTGCTCAATAGCACAACTCTCCTGCTCAACGCATCGGCAACTTTGTTCGACTTGTCCGACCTATGTTGCAACACGAATGTATATCTCTGAAGTAACTCCACCCACTTCATGTGTCTCTAATCCAACTTCGACTGAGTATTCAGATACCTCAGTGCTTGGTAATCTGTGTATAACAAAAATTCCTGTGGCAACAAATAATGCTTCCATTTCTTCAATGCTTAGATGATCGCATAGAACTCTTGGTCATAAACCAAATACTTTTGCTTCACTCCATTCAGTTTTTCACTGAAGAATGCAATTTGTCGGCCTTCCTGGCTCAACACTTCTCCAATCGCTATTCCACTTGCATCACAATCGACCTAGAAAACTTTGTCAAAGTCTGGGAGCACCAACACTGGGCTCTCAGTGACCTTTTCCTTCAATTTTTCGAAAGCTTCCTGGGCTTTATCCATCCACTTGAACTTGCCCTTTCTCATGCATTTTGTCAATGGTGCACAAATCCGACTGAATCCCTGAATGAACTTCCGGTAGAAACTAGCAAGTCCATGGAAACTTCTCACTGCAGTTGTACTTGTCGGTTTCGACCAATCTACTATTTCCTTCACCTTCTCGGGGTCCTTCTCCAACCCTTTACCCGAAATTACAAATCCCAAGTACATCAATTCCTTCTTCATGAAGAAACACTTTTGCAGGTTGACCATCAGCTTCTCTTCCTGCAATTTCTGCAACACTTGTTGAACGTGCTCCAAATGTTCTGACTTGGTTCGACTGAAAATCAGAATGTCGTCTAAATAGACTACGCCAAACTTTCCCAAGAATGGTTTCAGTACTTCATTCATCAATATCATGAATGTACTGGGTGCATTAGTCAACCCTAATTGCATGACTAACCACTCATATAACCCTTCTCTTGTCTTGAATGTCGTCTTCCATTCATCTCCTTCTTTGACCCTAATTTGGTGATATCCACTCTTCAGGTCTAATTTTGTGAAGTATGTTTCTCCACTTTGGTAATTCATCAAGTCATCCATCCTTGGCAATGGAAATCAATACTTGATCGTGATCCTGTTGATGGCTCTGGAATTAGTACACATCCTCCATTCCTCACCTTTCTTTGGTGTCAATACTGCTGGTACTGCACACAGGCTCAAGCTTTCTCAGATCAATCCCCTGTCCAACAAATCTTGGACCTGTCGGTTGAAATCCTATCCCTCTACTGGACTCATCCTATATGGTGCTTTGTTTGGTAGACTCGACCCTCGAATCAAGTCGATTTGATGGGATATGCTCCTTGTCGGCAGCAATCCCGTCGGTTTCTCATCAGCCATTATGTCTTGAAACTCTTTGAGCAACTCCTCAACTTCGACTGGAATGCTCTCCCGATTGGTCATTTCATTGACATATGGTCCCTTTGGAATGATTGCAAAACATCCCGACTTCTTTTCCTCCTCTATGAGGAATTCCTTGGTGGTGCTCATCAACACTCGCTTTTCCCAAAGATTGCTTTCGTCGTCCTTACCGTCGGCTATCTCTCCTCGCTGTAATGTCCCCAGCTTGACCCTATTGCATTAATATTGTAAATGATGTAAATATTGTTATTTAGTCATGGTGAGGAGCTCAAGGCCAAGGCCCCACCATTGATTTATCGTTCTATGTATCGGCAATTAGAATAGATGTATAGAGTCCTTGTGCTAGCTGTGCACAATGAAAATTCGGACATCATGTAAATATTCAATTTTTATGAAAAACCCACAACCAGCTACGCAATGCAACAAAGAGATGGGGGCATGATCTTTACAAGGAATGGGGAGGGGAAATAACCAAACCCTTGAGCCACTAGGGTCAGCCCATGTGTCAATGAGAAAACCCATGAACTCTTAACTACCCATTTTGGGTTATAGACCAATCATTTAATTCTCCCAAGAAATTGGTTGAGGCAGTTAATGCCTTGGAGATGAAGAAGTATGGCAGCCAATTTCGTGCATGGGCAAGCCATCAACTTGGAAATTCGTGTTTTTGCTTGTAGGGAAAGAAAACACCCACGAAATGGTGCCCAAAGCCATTCTGAACAGGAGTCTTCTCTCACTCACGCAGTTGGAGTTAGCTGGGCCTTTCCCTGCACGTTTTTCATCCAAATCCTGCATTTTTCCATGCCTGGGAGTTCGTTTTTGCATATACAGTAGCTTGGGAGAGAAGGGCCACGATTTGGGGACTGTATGGAGGTCGTTTTTGCCCCCGAATGTCCAAGGACGTTTTTCTAGAAACGGATTGACTTCCCTGGGTTGTTCCCCATCTTCCCATTTCGTTTTTGTGTGTTCCCACGTTTTTCTGAGGGAGTTGAAACCTCATCTCATGCACCTCACTATGGGGAGCGTTTTCCTCATGCCCAACACTTATGCTTTTGCTGTTATATGCATTCATCTCCTAGCTACCTCAAAAACCCAATTGCTGGTTGGTATGGCTGATTCTGGTGTATCTATGGCTAAGTGAGACCCTGTTGTTCCCTAGTTCCTTGTGGAGATCATGCCCAGCTCGGGGGTGGCAGTGGTGCTGAGAGATTAAGAGCACACTGGCCTACGGTTGGGTGGAACGTTGTAGAAGCGTAGCTGGTTGTTTGGGACTACTTCATAAGATAAGTATTCTCTTGTGTTTGTAACCTTGCAATTGTTCCTTTGATGAATAGCTGGAATGGATTATGGATGTGCTAATGAATTTACTTCCGCTGTGTATTCAAATGATTATGCATTCCATATGCCCCTTTATAATTCTGCAAAGGTCTTTATTTAACGACTGTCACGAAATCTTGAATGTATGTTAGATATCAGCATGATTCATTTAATCTCTGTTGTGTTCTATAGCATGCACATATACATGTCTTTGTATCAATCAGTTTAATTTAATGGATATGGGGCTAATTGCCCGGATTGAGCACAATGATCCTCTCTATCATGCTGGTATGATAGAGGGGACATTACATTTTGGTATCAAAGCTGCATTGCAGCATTGGGCCTCTATGGGCCAAATCTGATAGCAATTACAAGGAGAAAAGTTTAAAAATTTTGTTTTAAGTCTGTTCTGAAAATTTTTGGATTTTAGTCTGTTTCGAGCAGTCCGCCCGAAACTGCGGAAAGGTTCCGTGAACCTTCCTGCAATTGCGGAAGAGTTCCACGAACCTTCCCGCAATTGCGGAAGGATTCAGTGAACCGCTCCGAAACAGCGGAGCAAAATTTTTTTAAGTGAAAAATTTTCTAAGTATCGGCGTCGGAAGGAAATTTTTTCGGAAGGAATTCTCTTCCGAAATTGCGGAAGGAATTCTCTTCCGAAATTTCGGAAGGATTCCGCGAAACGTTCCGAAACGCAGAAGAGTTCGGCGAGTCGTTCTGAAGTTGCGGAAGACTTCGGCGAAGCATTCCACAACTGTGGAAGACTTCGCCGAATCATTCCGCAACTGCGGAAGACTTCGGCGAATCATTCCGCAACTGCAGAAGACTTCGCCGAATCATTTCGCAATTGCGGAAGACTTCGCCGAATCGTTCCGAAAAAAAAAATCACCCGAAATCGAGGAAGCATTCCGGCGGAAGCATTCCGCGAACGGCTCCGGAACTGCGGAAGCCTTCACCGAATGGCTCCGCAATTGCGGGAGCATTCGCCGAATGGCTCCGCAATTGCGGGAGCCTTCGCCGAGTGGCTCCGCTCGAAAAATCGCCCCGCCATTGCGGAAGCGTTCAGCGAACTGCTCCGCAATTGCGGAAGCATTCGGCGAACTGCTCCGCAGTTGTGGAAGCCGTCGCCGAACCACCCCGCAGTTGCGGAAGCATTCCGCCAGTTGCCCCGCAATTGCGGAGGGATTCAGACAACCGCCCCACAATTGCGGGTGCATTCAATGAAATGCCCATTGCGGTAGGATTCCACGAACGGTCGTTGCGGCGTGTTTCCTAAAAAAAAAAAAAAAAAACAAAAAAAAAACAAAAAAAAACGAGGGCGCTGCCCTCGACCTGCCCTGCAGTGGCGCAGCCACAAGGGGGCAAGCACCCTTGACCCCCTTTCTTTTTCCCCCTCATGTGTCTTTGTTTTTGATTTGATGAATTGTCAGTATGGCATTCTTCCCACGTGCATGAAGTAATTTGTGAATTTCTGAGAATAGAATGCAGCTGTGTAAAATGTGCAGAATGGGAGTGAAAGTTGTCATTTTTGAAAGGATGCAGTTCCTGCACCTGATGACAGAATGGAGCATGAAGACAGGCATTGGAAAGCTTGTCCAGCAGGGAACAATGATGCATGACCAGAGTTTGAAGGATGTCTATATATATCATAGATATTTAGTGCAGAAGAGTGCCAGCAGCTGTTTTGACAAACAAATTTTGTTGTCAATATGGGCAATTTCTACAATTGCAGGATATGGAAGAGGAATTCCATGTCACGATGAGGGATCGAAAAGGGAAGAATTTCTTAAACCTCTGGTTGTAATCATACTTATAATTATGAAATTGTCATATGGCATAAAAATGTTAAAAAATGTAAAGGATTACATAGATGTATATGCACTAGATGGCATCTTAACAAACTGCATAGTGCATATAGAAATGCTTGTGCATAAATGGGACATTGCACATTGGTAGAATAATGAAGTTGGCATATGCAATAAACCACTAATGGAGAATATTGTGGTTGATAATCACTATTGATGTTGGTATTGATTGTAGGACCAAAGATAACAAAGAGCATGGCTAAACGTTCTAAGGATGTTTTTGCATGAAGCCAACAACCTTATGCAGAAAGGATGGCGCAACAAATCTATGATCATAAAGTTGGAAAAAGACTGAGCAGCCTTGGTAAGAGGCCAACTGATCAAGTGACATCAGACGATGTTAATGGTAACCATGCAGGTAATGATTATTGGTGCCAAATTGCATGAATGTTGAAAGGGGATTTGGTAAGATCTCTTCAACTATGTTTGAACTATGTTGAGCTAATTTGCATGTAATATTGAATATCGACTGGGGCTGTTAACCTACCAAGCTTGGTGAGGTGTGGGTAAGTGAAGGGGATGACCCTTACACCCTATGACTGTTTAGCAATATCAATGCATCCATGTGAATTTATATCATGCCATGCGTATGATTGGATATGTGCTTAATAACCCAAGCAAGTGAGGACTGGTGGTCCTAATAATGGTAATGCAAGTTATATGAGATAGTCATGTTTCGGTCATAATATGCTTGAATGCATAGTACTCATGAAACAATGCAAGGTAGCATTGAGTAGATGTGCATTAAGAGATTTTATAAATCTTGCGATGCATTGTATGAATGCATAGGGATGATACACATGCCATTGCAAAATAAATAATGAATGAAATGATGAATTGATGATAATTCTAGGACCATTTCATGGGCTGTTATGAATGCAGAATAGTAAGTGCATGAAAATCCCAATCATGATCGATGGGCTGCTAGAATGCTCTGTGGGAGGACAGAGTTGTATGAATGATATGACTGTGAAATTTGATCTAGAGCTTATGAGAAGGAATCTCATGGATGAGATATCTAAGTTCTGTTAGTAAGGACAGTTGTAAATCTCAGATTTGTAAATGTTTCGGATTTGAAATTGTGCTAATAATTGCTAATGACTGTTTGGCTTATATGAAATGTGTCAGGAGGACATGCTGTAAGTGGATGCTCATGTATGGCAGCGGGCATAAGACCATAACGGGAAGAGTGGTGTCACTTACATGAGCCAAACAATATGAGGATAGCCTCATGGATAAGAAAACCAATTTCTGTAGTAGACAGAATTGTAAATTCATATTGAATTTAATTATTAATGCTATTGATTGGTTATGGAACAATCATATTTGAAGCTTATTGCTAAATGTTGTTGACTGTTTGGCTATTTGATAAAGTGTGCCAAGAGGACACATTGCAGGAAGATCATGTGTGATGGCCTGCAGAAGCCAAACCATATGGGAAAGACCCCATGCTTTGGAAATGGGTTTCGGGTGAAACGCCATTGATAATGTCTCAGCCAAACTGCATGTCGATAAATCATGAAAGTGAGATGGTAAAGCTATGCCCAGAAGGCATGTGAGATACATCTGCAAAATGAATGAGTATTCTGTGACCCTAGACAAGAACATTTCGTGTTTAAACTATTAGGGTTAATATGCAGAGCATGCTCTATCTTAATTATATCATTGCAGATTGCTTGAGTATGATTAGGACCTACATGGCGCACATTGGAAAGGGGGTGCACACCTTTTCTGGTGTTGGGTCATGATAGGGTTTTCAATATTGACTACACCCTAAGGGAATGGACACATTCCTGGTGTTTCAATACTTCGTAGTGAATGATATGGAATGTGGTTAAGAATTGAACAGCAATACTGATGAGCTTGCTTATCCTTCTTGTGTTGTCAGCCTACACAGATGCAGATTGATACTGCACATTAACGGGCAGAGTGAAGAAGGGTGCTCAAGAGGACTGTATGGGCAGTGGTAACCTTTCTATGCTCACACTAAAGGACACTAGAAGGGATGGATAGGCCCGGGGAGCTGTGTGGCAGAAAAAGGGGTATCATCCTTGTGTAGTGTGAGTGGGTATTGTGGGGCCATGCTAGCCTGCAGTCAAGTGAGTCACCTAGGGAGTTCCTGGAGGGAACCACCGGTTGCACAAAGAGAAGGAGGCACGTAATCATATTATGTTGTTCATATCGCCTGATAAACCCAGTCGGAATACTGGCTTGGCATTGGTTATTTGGAAGTTGTGACGAATGGTTGTTGTATGCCTAATAAACCTAGTCAGCGTACTGGCTTGGCATTGGTTATTTGGGAGTTGTGACGAATGGTTGTTGTATTGCCTGATAAACCCAGTCGGCATACTAGCTTGGCATTGGTTATTTGGGAGTTGTGACGAATGGTTATTGTATGCTTGATAAACCCAGTCGGCGTACTGGCTTAGCATACTGAATTTTGAAATGCTTGATAAACCCAGTCGGCGTACTGGCTTAGCATACTGAATTTTGAAATGCTTGATAAACCCAGTCGGCGTACTGGCTTAGCATACTGATTTTGAAATGCTTGATAAACCCAGTCGGCGTACTGGCTTAGCATACTGATTTTGAAATGCTTGATAAACCCAGTCGGTGTACTGGCTTAGCATACTAATTTTAGGGATGCCTGATAAACCCAGTCGGCGTACTGGCTTGGCATTGTCTATTCGTATGATGTTGTGGAGTAGCATGTGTGTTGGCCAAGCATCCACCCCATAGGTGATCCAAGGCTTGTAAAGCAGAGAAGGAAACCTGTGGAGTAGCGAGGAAATGCACAATACAGATAAGTATTCAATATCATTCATTTCTTATTTGAAAAAAAAAAAAAAAACTGAAGGTTTCAAGCATAAATGTTGCAACAGTGAGCTGATGCATTATTGTTTCTTTGTTGGAAACCTTGGTCAATGCAGGAAGCAAGGACCCTGAAAGAACTGAAAGATGCTTGGTAAATCCAGAAAGTGGTTGGTTGAGCATTGATTAATTGATGTTGAGGAGTAGCCTGCGTGCTATCCCAACATTCGTTATTATACCCATAGGAGATCCAAGGCTTGTAAAGCACAGAAGGGTCCTATGGAATAAAGTGAAGACATCCAACACAGGTATTGTAGGAAGCAAGAACCTTGAAGCATCTAAGGATGCATGTGGACATGTAACCACCCTAAAGAGCTCAGCATGAGCAGTAATGAAAGATGGGGCTAGTGGAGCTGTGTGAGTCCTAGCAGCCAAGAGTTAGACCAACCAAGTGGAGAAACTCCATGGTTGAGAGGTCTAGAATAAACCATAGACACTACGTGTCATAACCAAGAAGGGGAGGTCAAGCATTCACGTTGAAGTGAAAGAGGACGGGAGCATGAAAACCACCATGGTGGTGTGGGTTCCAGAATGGAACAAGACTAAGAGGAGAAACTCTTACTGCTCTCTCTCTTTCCATTTTTATTGATGCAATTATAGAATTAGAAAAATGCTGAATGCATGCATGACTGAAAGTAAAAGTGTGTTTATTTGATTAAAGTGAATTGTGAATGCTAAATAATGAATGGATGAACATAAAGGAATTCATGTGTATGTTGGGTAAGCATAAAAAGTGTGAGAGTCTCATGGGTAAAGCATGGACTATCCATGTCAACTGGGGAAAAACCATTGACTGATTTTTAATGTTTGGGTTATGCTGGGCCTAACGAGAATTGTAATGACGAATTTCATAGGTGAAAATTGAACCAATTGGTTGCAGCCGGTGCAGGCAAGTGTGCTAGTGAGCAAAGTGTGGTCAATTGTTTCCATTGACCATGGCGGCAGACCAAGGGCTATTAGGATTGGATGGAAGTCTTCTTCAAACAATTGCCAAGACCCAAGAAAATCTTGAAGAGATGCTCAAGATGCAAAAGCAGCAAAACAAGATGAACCACAAGGTCTTGCAGGACTCTATTCGTCTGCAGAAAGAGGTAAAAAGAATTATGAAAGCAATCAGCAGGGGAAAGAAAAGTGGAGCAGTGAAGAAGCATTCATCCAAACGTCCGATTAAGGAACGCTCCAGGTGGGAAGACTCAAAGGAAATTGAGCAGGTAAAGATGAAGCAACCCGTGAAGTGTTGGAAATGTGGGGGGGAGCATTACCTCCGCAACTGCCCAACAAGAGAACCTCAAGAGGGTAGCAGCCATAAAGTTTTCAGACGTATGGATGAGCTAGAAGATCCGAATCAGCAGGAGCAGCTCGTGAAGATCAAAGGACTTGGTCCTGAAAGTTCAAGGTAAAGAACAGAATGCAGGGTAGATATGCAAAGTTTTTGTGAATTTTGGACATATGTAAAGCGGGTATTTATTTCCGATGTGTTGGAACACCGAGGACGGTGTTATTCCAAGGGGAAGGGAATGTAATGTCCCCCGCTTGACCCTATTGCATTAATATTGTAAATGATGTAAATATTGTTATTTAGTCATGGTGAGGAGCTCAAGGCCAAGGCCCCGCCATTGATTTATCGTTCTATGTATCGGCAATTAGAATAGATGTATAGAGTCCTTGTGCTAGCTGTGCACAATGAAAATTCGGACATCATGTAAATATGCAATTTTTATGAAAAACCCACAACCAGCTACGCAATGCAACAAAGAGATGGGGGCATGATCTTTACAAGGAATGGGGAGGGGAAATAACCAAACCCTTGAGCCACTAGGGTCAGCCCATGTGTCAATGAGAAAACCCATGAACTCTTAACTACCCATTTTGGGTTATGTACCAATCATTTAATTCTCCCAAGAAATTGGTTGAGGCAGTTAATGCCTTGGAGATGAAGAAGTATGGTAGCCAATTTCGTGCATGGGCAAGCCATCAACCTGGAAATTCATGTTTTTGCTTGTAGGGCAAGAAAACACCCACGAAATGGTGCCCAAAGCCATTCTGAACAGGAGTCTTCTCTCACTCACGCAGTTGGAGTTAGCTGGGCCTTTCCCTGCACGTTTTTCATCCAAATCCTGCATTTTTCCATGCCTGGGAGTTCGTTTTTGCATATACAGTAGCTTGGGAGAGAAGGGCCACGATTTGGGGACTGTATGGAGGTCGTTTTTGCCCCCGAATGTCCAAGGACGTTTTTCTAGAAACGGATTGGCTTCCCTGGGTTTTTCCCCATCTTCCCATTTCATTTTTGTGTGTTCCCACGTTTTTCTGAGGGAGTTGAAACCCCATCTCATTCACCCCACTGTGGGGAGCGTTTTCCTCATGCCCAGCACTTATGCTTTTGCTGTTATATGCATTCATCTCCTAGCTACCTCAAAAACCCAATTGCTGGTTGGTATGGCTGATTCTGGTGTATCTATGGCTAAGTGACACCCTATTGTTCCCTAGTTCCTTGTGGAGATCATGCCCAGCTCGGGGGTGGCAGTGGTGCTGAGATATTAAGAGCACACTGGCCTACGGTTGGGTGGAACATTGCAGAAGTGTAGCTGGTTGTTTGGGACTACTTCATTAAGATAAGTATTCTCTTGTGCTTGTAACCTTGCAATTGTTCCTTTGATGAATAGCTGGAATGGATTATGGATGTGCTAATGAATTTACTTCCGCTGTGTATTCAAATGATTATGCATTCCATATGCCCCTTTATAATTCTGCAAAGGTCTTTATTTAATGACTGTCACAGAATCTTGAATGTATGTTAGATATCAGCATGATTCATTTAATCTCTGTTGTGTTCTATAGCATGCAAATATACATGTCTTTGTATCAATCAGTTTAATTTAATGGGTATGGGGCTAATTGCCCAGATTGAGCACAATGATCCTCTCTATCATGCTGGTATGATAGAGGGGACATTACACTCGCCTTGGCTTAAGAGTTCTTTTCACGCCATTCTTCCACACAATGACTATGTTAGCTCGACCATCATAGATCATCATACAATCATATTGCCATGGCCTCCCCAACAACAGATGGCATGCATCCATGGGAACTACATCACATAGTACGCTGTCCTCCAATCCTTCAACTTTGAAGTTGATCAGGCACTATTTGGTCACCTTAACATGGTGTCCTTTCTGTAACCATGAGATCTTATAAGGGTGTGGGTGTTCATGACACTTCAACTCGATCTTGTCGATGACTTCTGTCGACACAAGATTCTCTGTACTCCCACCATCAACTATGGTCTTGCAACACCTTTGTTCAAAAGATAAGGTTCCATTGTGCTGGTTCCATCGGGTTGCGTTGATCTTCCTAGATCAAGGCTCTCTAAACTGTCAGATTCCGGTTCTTCTTTTTCTCACCTCAACTGCTATCTGATGCCGATTCTTCCCTCTCGTCAACTTGGTCATCCTTTCGACGTCTGGGTTTTGATTCTTCTGCAACATGTAGGTTTTCTGGACATTCATATGCCTTGTGTCCCATTCCTCGACATTTGTAACAGATTATAGCTGGTCTGTTAACTCCTTTCTTGTTGGATGGACCACTTCAACAATATGCGCCTCGACCGCGGTTCTCACGACCATTGCATCGGTTCTCTTGCGCTCTTTCCTTCGTCGATGTCCCTTCTGTGCATCGACTATCTTTAACACCTTCTTTCTTGTATCCGCTACCTTGACCTTTCACAGAGATAGTCTTTCCACCCCGACCAGTCATCCTGCCTTTGGTTGCTGCGGATTTTCTCGACAGTTTCTCTTCTGCCTTCAGAGCTAATTGATAGGCTTCACCGACTGCTCTAAATGTCGACATGCTGAGTTCATCCTGAACAACATATTTCAAGCCATTTACATATCTAGCAACAACTTCTTCTCCTTCATCAGTTTGTCTTGACCGAATCGACAATCGATAGAACTCCTCCGTGTACTCTTTCACGGTCATCTCTTTTTGTCGAAAGTTTTGTAACTTCCTGAATAAGGAAATCACATAGTCATTTGGCAAGAACTTCCCCTTCAACTTGGCAACCATCATGTCCCAAGATTTGATATCCTCCTTTCCTTTCTTGATTCTATCAGCCTGTACATTGTCCCACCATAATGAGGCATGACCCTTCAACCTTAGACATGCAGTCTTAACCTGTTTAGGATCCTCGATCTGCTCCACATCAAAATATTTCTCCATCTCTCTGAACCATTCGATCAATTCTTCTGGGTCCAGGTTTCCCAAATATGTACACACATCTATCTTCGCCCGACCTCTCATTTCTGTTAGAATCTTGATGAGTTTCTCCTCTGGTTCTTCTGTTGCGGCTTCCCGAGCTTCCACTTCCTCAACTTCCTCGTCGTTGTGGTCTAGCACTTCAGGAATGCAACCATGCCTTTGGTTTTCTTTGATCGTTGTGACTTCATTTTTCAAAGTCCGCATCGTTCGGATACATTCGTCAAACATCTCACGATCCACTGTGACGGCTGTTGCGCCACGCACTCTTCGTCCTTGGACATTAATGCCTCTATGAGCCATTTTCAACCTCCGCTGAAAATTCTCACGCTTCCAGATCCTGATACCAACTAATGGAAGGCAGGTTGGTATAGTCTTCGCCTTCAATCGGACTCGCCTCCAGGCTCTGATACCAACTTACGCAAGTCGCCTCATGGAAATAACGTTCTTGTTTAACAATACACACGACACAAACCACAATGCTCACACAAACAAGGTGTAGAACAAGATGCCTAGATTGGCTTATATTACTTCTCTGAAATCGGTTACAATGTAAAATAACTATAAGCAAATAACTAACTACAATCGGCCTCAGCCGTTACAACTTCGAAGTAACTATGGTGTGTTCTCCCTATGTGTCGACCTCACCCTCTCCTGGTTCACCACGGAACTCTGAGCTATGGTTCGATCTCAACACTCTGCACTCGGCCAATGTGACTCTTCGCAACTTTCTCGGCTCTATGCTCTGCTTTGCTGCTGTCCAACAGTTTAACCATCCCTAGGCTGAAGGCCTTCTCCTCCTCTTCTACTCTGCGGGTGCTACTTCCAATATTATTACAATCTCGAGACACACGTTCCCTCCATTCGCCGATCCTGTCCAAATACTGCAAATTTACACTGTCATCTTCTAACCATGCTGTACAGCCTCTGTCCATGACATCCTCTGTCATGTCCTTCACCAACTCGCAATAACTATAATAACTTCCTCAGCAACCCCGAACAGCTACTGGTACAGTCCCTTGACTTTTCTGTCCTTCCGACCCTGCTACAGTAGTCATTCATATCTCGACTGTCCCATCGGTTCACTCCTTTCCTAATGTACTTGGCTTCGCCAAACTCTGTCGTGTCATAGTTCGACCACTCGTCGACTACTCAACCTATTACATCGCTAGTCATCTGTCAGCCATTTCCTGTCGATCCTCGACCTCTCGCGACCTCTGCTGTTCTTTCAGTCGACCACACTCCGACTACTTCTGTTTGACTTATTGACTTCAACAAGTCAACCTGCTCCCCGCACGAGTGGCCATTGGCACTCCCACTGGTCGGCTCCCTTCGGTCGATCATCTTTGACTGATCTTCCTAGGTCCCGATGCCCCTGCATCATTTTCTATGCATTGTTTTACTCACTTTATTTTATAAGTTTATCTAAAATTATTAGAAGTAATTTGTTAGCATTCAACCATTCTACATAAAGTGTTAGATTGCAATATTAACATTGATTAGGTATTATTTATAAAATTTTAATGCACATTGATTTGATCATGATGAAGAATGAATTATTGGGTGTAGGAATGTTAGATCAGAGCAAGAATATTCATATGAGTCTGAAGAACAATGTATGTAGTCTTATGATATTGTATGGAATCATGATCATAATGTGAGGAAAATGAAAACTGTTCAACAATGAAGAACATATAGCCACACTTGTTGTTCTTCACAGCTCACAAGAATATAAACTTGCAAGGAATTCCCACATTCTTATGTATGAGAAAATCTATTTGTAATAAAATTTTGTGTTCACTTTCTTTGATTTGATCATTTTTTGAAAAGTTGTTGCGTTTCTTTCAAGTATATTTTAATATATAGATTGGGTATGGGGAATTGAGAGTGATGTGGGGTGGGGGGTAGATGAGATTCCACCTTCATGTGGTTGGCCCTATTCAAAAGAGAATAAATTATTCTCAAAACAAAGAGAAGCTCATACATGTATTTCCCTTTAGTCTTTTTAGAGTCTAATACATGTTGATTTGCCTATTTATTTGTCATTTAGTCATATAAACTTATTATTCATCATGGTTTATGTAGGTATTCATGTGAAATAGAAATGGAACTAATAACTATCAGTAAATCTATTGACTTTGGTCTATCATTAAAAATCTACATTTTATTTTTTCTTAGGAATTTTAGATAGATGTTTTGTTGTTATTTTTTACCAATTTATATTGTATTTAGATATCTATGCAATATATGTTCTAATACTATTTGATTTCTTTGTGTGTAGTTATGATGCCTAGACATGCACTTCCTCCACCTTGCATGTTGATGACTATGGGTTAGGTAAGTTGTACTTGCCTTACTAAGAAATATAAAAGTTATACAAAGTTAGAGACATGGATTGAAGAATAGTTCAATGAATCCATGAAAATGAGATTACTTGTAATCCTTACACACATTACATATGTGAATTTGATGTGATGGGCCAAATCATTCACCTTTTAATTGGGTTGTTGCTTTTAATTTATTTTCTTTGGTGCATCTACTTCAATTCAATGAATACCACATGATTGTACTCTCTTGACTAGTTATATCTATTGGAGGCATTCCAATTCTTTGTTTCAAGTATCCTTCATTACTATTTTAAAGTATCTTGAAATTTTAAATGTCGAAGAGCCTAATACTGCTAATGTATGGGAAAAATGTCTTACCATCTTTCTCCTAGTCTTTCTAAAGACCCTTTTTACAATGCCATGAAGATATATAAGGATTTGTAATGTATACCAAGTGGTTGTGTAGGCTATAAGAGCATGTGAAACAAACCAACCATTAAAGTTTAAATAAATAAGAGATCATTTTACTACACCTTCCTATGACATTGTAGATTCAATAATAACAACATCAACACCATGTTACATCATTGGTCTCTTGAAATTAATGTTGGCTACCTTCCTTTGATAGTACATTTGATGACATGGATGATTGTGGTGTTCCTTATTATTCACATGTTGTTAAAATAGATCAATTGAATATGTACAAGGATTGTAAGGATTTCTTGGGGTTTCAAAAGTTAATGAATATGTGCCCCTTTTGGTTGATCACATATTTGATTAAACATATATGTTTGATCCTAAAAAAATAGATGTTGATCACATAGATGTTTGATCCTAAAACATTGACTTTTCCCAACAAATATTTCGGTTTTGAAGCTAAGTAGTGCCTACAATTCAAGAATACCATGATTTTTACTGCTCAAAGGAAGTGATTTCATGGTTATGGTGCTCTACCTTAGTATATACATAAATTTAGGCATGCAACAAAGGAAACCATAATATTGAATCAACCTTGAAACCGCCTATGTGAATCTCAAAGCACTCAGCCACTCAAGCTAGCCCACTAGGATAGGTAACATTGAATTTTCCCATCCACTAGTAGAATGATCCAACACATTCATGAGTACATCTATTGGTTCCAAAACTTCCAGTCCATGCTACATTCTTTTATACACATTTTAGTTTGAAATTGGGGAATAGATTCAATGCTTCAATTCAAACAAATTTAGAACTCATTTCTATTTCTAACAATTCTTCTATGTATGCATTCTCCAACTAAAACACTTGAGCATGGATGGAATGACAATTGTCTCAAAATAGTACTTCGTGATTTTGATATTAATTATTTTAGATGAGGTTTTATTTTTAGAAAGTGAAAATTTTAGAAATTGGTCATTGATTTCAATACCCATTTTGTTGTTGTAACAGTTGAAGTTTTTTCATATTTTGTACAAATTATTCAACCATAAGAGCCAAATAAGGAAGGGGAGCCTCCACTTATGAGAGGGAATCATAAACCCTAGAACATAGCAATAGAGGCTTTCAAGAAACTATTAATGCATAAATGGTGTGGCTCATAATAAGAACATACTTATTTAAAATCATGAAAAAGTAATCCCTATAAGGACTATTAATACATAAATGGAGTGGCTTATTGAACCGAGAGAAGCGAGGTGCTCTACAACCCAGTATGGGGGAGATGTTGTCATGTAATGCAATGTAACATAACATAATGTTACATTACCAAAAAAAAAAAAACATGTCGGCTCATAAAATTAAAAAAAATGAAAAGTAATTTAAAAGATTCGTGTTGGCCTATAAAATACAAAATTAAAGAGGGATCAATTTTCTTGAGTTTAAGATTGAAAAAAATACACCTCAAGAAATTGGATCCCTCTCAGTGCTTAATATTTTCGGGTTTAAGATGGATCTATGCTGGTCATAATCACATGTGCCTTTATAAAGTTGAATAGTACCATTTTCATATTAAAATTAGAAAAAAAAATTACAAAGGTACTTGATACTTGTGCATGCTACATCCTTCTTGATACTTGTGCACGATTCAACATCTGAAATGAACTTCCAATTGGTGAGTCTTGCGTGCTTTCGAGACTTTGATAATCTGCTAAACCATTTATTGTTCCAAACTACTTGTGCAAACCCAAACCTTGTCCAATCAACTCTTGACTTGCTTGTGCACTCTTCAAGATTTTGTCCAACCACTCTTTGACTTGCTTGCGCACTCCCAAACCTTTTTTTGGCCAACACTTTAGCTTTTACCTGAGGGACTATGACTCGATGTATTCCTTATGTACTTCTTCAAACTGGGTATGCATGATGTACCTCTGAACATACTGGATGCACTTCTGGATATACTTCATCATACTAGCATCCATATCCTTCTCTCATCTTGCTTGCGCATATACCTCTTAAAAGTGGATTTCATATTGATTCCTCTTTGACATTAGGCTACATCAATGACAACCAAAGTTCAAGAATTTTGTCACAAGATTCACAAAATTATAAGGGATTGTTGAGTTGGAGGCTGAAAGTTGTACAAATTGTGGTTTCATAATTAGCAAGTGTATTCTGTTAAATTTTGAGCATTAATTCACAATACTCTAGGATATTCACTGAGAGAATAACATATACAGTATATCAATGCATAACAATCACAATAAGCATGAAAAGCATCACAAGAATCAAAAGCATGAGAGACAAGAGGCACAGAGTTTCCGTGGGGAAAACCCTAAGGTGAAAAACCCCACAACTTCCTTAGAGATAGAGAGAGCAATGGCTCAACCAAAGTACAACCAAAAATACACTTGAGATAGTCTCCTAGTAGCAGATGATCCTCCTCCTCACTAGTGCACCACTTTTTGAGTGAGAGAAGTATGACTTTCTGAATGATCTAAATAGAGATCTCATGATCTCTATTTAAACTAACCTGTTTGCCCAGTGACCTTATGGGGCCGACTTGTCTAGATAAGTACATCCACAATATAATATATATTTCAGGGCCGACCCCACACATGGTGGTCTAATAAGCCATCGGCAAGTACACACACTTGTGACACTTGTCAATCCACATGACGACACTTCCTTATAGAGGAATAACACATCTCTAATAAGGGTACAATAAATATATATGAAATACATAGATGAAATACATTCCGAAGTTACATATACATCAACACTCCCTCTTAACTAGGAAGGTATTTCTCGACACAGATCTACTAGACAAGTCTTCTTCTCGGGATCATCTTCATTGATGCATCATCATCATCATCGTCACTGCTTCTGCTATCTCAACCAATCTATGACTCTACTCGTCATAGGAAGTTCTACAGAGCCAGTCCTTTTTCATACTGGATGTAGGCCCACCACTTGCAGGTCTTCATCATCACTGGCCATATTGCGGAAATATCAGGACTTATTACATGCGTCACAAAACCTTAAAAGAGTCTCTTGACTAGCAAGAACCCTAAAGAGCATCTGAAACCTTTTTCATCCTGTCCAGATCTCCAGGACTTATTACATGTGACTCCACCACAAAACCTCGAAAGAGAATCCCAGGACTAATTACGAGCACAAGGCTCAACCTATCGGATCTCCCAAGGCACAAATTACATGTGGTCACCACAAAACCTTGAAAGAGCATCCCATGAATGATTACGAGCAAAAGGCTCAACCTATCGGATCTCCCAGGGCACACATTACATGTGGTCATGGAAAAACCTTGAAAGAGCATCCCAGGACTGATTATGAGCACACGGCTCAACCTATCGGATCTCCCAGGGCACAAATTACATGCCATAGGACAAAACCTCGAAAGAGCATCTTCCAAATATCCTAGGGCACAAATTACATGCCATAGGCAAAACCTCAAAAGACTATCTGCAGATCTCCCAGGGCACAAATTATATGTCCTCCCAAGCAAAACCTCGAAAGAGCATTTGCCAGATATCCCAAGGTAAAAATTACATGCTGTAGGAAAAACCTCGAAAGACTATCTGCAAATCTCCCAGGGCACAAATTACATGCTTATCTGCACAACCTGTTCCACGGCCACAGAGTATCAACCTGATACTCACCATACATCATCCTGATGTACACATGATCATCCTGATCATCATCACTGCAACATCCTGCTACATGTCATCTGGAGCAACATCCTGAAGCTTGTCATCCATGATCATCCTGATCATACAATGCATCTACCTAATGCATACCAAGTATCTACCTGATACATATCATCATACATGATCCACCTGATCACACAATGTATCCACCTGATACAAATATAAATACATGATACATATCAACATACATGATCTACCTGATCATACAATGTATCCACCTGATACATATACAGTTACATGGTCCAAGCATCCAACATGATGCTTATACAAAATACATACACATGATCCAACCGATCATATCCATCATCCAACATGATGCGTACATACATATAAATGATCCAACTAATCATATCCAGCATCCAACATGATGCGTACATACATATAAATGATCCAACTGATCATATCCAGCATCCAACATGATGCATACATACATACATATAAAAATGATCCAATTGATCATACAAACCAGAAACCAGAACATCATCCTGATGCTCATCATCCAGCGCTTACATCCACAGCCATGTGAAGGATCCTCCTTCCAACATGCTTGGAATGGCTTCAGCAAATGTGTCCATCACTTCTTCCTTGAAGTGTTATCAATCTGAAGAACACCAAGCCTCTCTCTGAAGTACTCGAACTTCACCCTGGCTAGTGGCTTCGTCAGCACATCTGCAATCTGCTCGTTCGTCACAACATTCAGGAGCTTCACAGCTCCTCTCTGCACCATATCCTTGATATAGTGATATTTGATCTCTATGTGTTTCGGCCTGTCATGAAACACTGGGTTCTTGGACAGCTTCACACAACTCTGGTTATCACAGAAGATACCAGTAGCATCCAACGGGAGATCATATAATTCAGACAGTAGCTTCCGTAGCCATACTGCCTCACAACTAGCTGAACAGTCTACAACATATTCTGCCTCAGCTGTACTCAGTGCTACACAGGATTGCTTCCTGCTAAACCAAGAGATCACACCTGATCCCATACTGAAGCAGCACCCAGATGTGCTCTTCCTATCTATAGCACTGCTATCCCAATCTGAATCAACATAACCCTGCAGGTTAAACTTTTGATTTGCCTCATACTTGAGCCCATAATCCACTATACCCTTCAAGTACCTCAGAACATGCTTTATAGCAACCAAATGAACACTTGGATCTGTCAGGAACTGACTCAATGTGTTCACCGCAAAGCAAATATCTGGTCTCGTGTTCGTCAGGTACATCAAGGACCCAATCATCTGACGATACATAGAGACATCAACCGACTCAGATGAAGCATCACATAGAAGCTTCAGATTCGATGTCATAGGTGTGCCCATGACCTTGCAATCCATCATCCCGAATCTCTTCAGGATATCTACTGTGTACTTCCCTTGACCAAGGAAGATCCCACCTGCACTCTGCCACACCTCCATCCCTAGGAAATAATGCATCATTCCCAAATATTTCATATCGAACTCGGCAGCAAGCTTTATCTTAGTATCTGCAATCAATCTGTCATCTCCTGTTACAAATAAGTCATCCACATACAGGAGTAGAATCACAGGATTCCCTTCCTCAACCTTGTAATAAGGGTTGGAATCCGCTTTACTCTTGGTAAAGCCCAAACTAGATAGGAAATTGTCCATCCTACCATACCATGTTTTGGGAGCTTGTTTCAAGCCATACAAGGATTTCTTCAATCTGCACACATATGACTCCCTGTCATGTATTTTGAAACCGAGTGGCTGCTCCACATATACTTCCTCTTCAACTACAGCATTCAAGAAAGCAGTCTTGACATCCATCTGGTGTATTTTCCATTTCATCGCTGCAGCCAGGGAAAGTATTGTTCTGATGGAAGTATACTAGGCTACAGGTGCAAAAGTTTCTTCATAATCTATTCCCTCTTTCTGAGAGAAGCCATGAGCTATGAATCTTGCTTTGTATTTCTCTACATTGCCATCTGCAGCATGCCTGATTTTGTAGATCCATTTAGAAGTCACAACAGACTTCTCTTTAGGTCTTGGTACAACATCCCAAACATCATTCTTCATTATTGATTGGTATTCCTCAACCATGGCATCCTTCCATTCTTTCTTTTTCACTGCTTCTTCATAACTAGAAGGCTCTTTGTTCATAATGTCACAGAGTAAAGCAACATAGCTGGTATGTGATCTGGTTCTCTTCTTTGCTTTGTGTTCTTCTTCAGGAATGCCAAATCTTTCTGCATCTTGAATGAGCTCTCTAGCCCATGCAGGTTTCCTCTTGTGAGAGTTATCCTCACGGGGTGGATCTACATGTTCTTGTGGATCTTCAAACTCACGAACAACTTCTGGAACTGCTTCAGTTATGGTAGTGTCTCGAAATCTACTTTCCTTAGGTTCTTCATAAACTTCGATAGGTGCCTTCCTTGATTTGATGAATGCTGAGTTTTCATCAAATGTTACATCCCTGCTGACATCAATCTTCTTGAACCTTGGAAAGTATATTCTATAAGCCTTCGAGCTTTCACTGTAACCCACAAAGATACCCTTCTTTCCTGAAGGATCTAGTTTAGTCCTCTTTTCCTTTAGGACATGAGTGTATACTAGACAACCAAATATTCTGAGATGGCTGACTTCAGGTTTCTTACCAGAAAAGACCTCTTCTGGTGTCTTGTTGTCCAATATCTTGTGGGGTGTTCTGTTCTAGTTGCTTCTGCCCATAGATGCATAGGTAGATCCTGGTCATGCAACATTGCCCTTGCTGCTTCCATGATTGTTCTGTTCTTCCTTTCTGCAACTCCATTCTATTGAGGATTATAAGGAGCAGTCAACTCCCTCTTAATCCCTGAATCACTACAAAGCTTCTTGAAGTCACCTGAGGTGAATTCTCCACCATTGTTGGATCTGAATGTTTTGATCTTCTTGTCAGTTTGATTCTCCATCAAGGTTTTGAATTCCTTGAATTTATCAAACACTTCATCTTTGTTCTTCAAGAAGTATACCCAAGTCTTCCTGGAGAAATCATCAATAAATGAGACATAGTAAACATACCCACTCAGAGAAATGGATGACATAGGACCACATACATCTAAGTGGATGATTTCCAGGATGTCTTTTTCCTTGCTTTCACTACTTGGGAAAGCCTTCTTAATGTTCTTACCTTTTGCACATCCTTTGCAAACACCTTCATGTTTGGTCTTGATTTCAGGAAGACCCTCTACAGCCTTGCTTGCAATTGGAAGTGCCCTATATTGCATATGAGCAAGTCTTCTATGCCAAAGTTCACTTGGCTCCATGGATTCACGTACCATGGCATGTTTAGGTTGTCCCTTCAATTTATACAAACCTCCCTCTAGCTCTCCAATCACTACTGCATCATCTATGTTCTATCCCTTTGGCCACATTAGGACTTGGCCATCCACAAATGCAACCCTCATACCTTTTGCATCCAATGCAGAGATGGAGAGTAAGTTCTTCTTGAGCCCAGGTACATAAAGGACTTCTTTCATCTTCAAAGATTTTCCAGAATCTAGGTTATAGGAGGCTTCACCACTTCCTTTGATTGGGTATTGATAATCATCCCCAAGTTTCACCTTATGGGGTGATTCATGTTCAGATAGATTCACAAAAGATTCCTTAAACCCAGTCATGTGTTTGGAAGCCCCACTGTCAATCAACCAATCATTACAACCATGGGAGATAGTACCTATGAGAGCAGAAATTAGAACATATTCTTCTTCACTTGATGAGTGATCATCACTATCACTTTCTTCCCTAGCCTTCTTCTTTGGGGGTTCATCATCTTCGGTAGCATGAGCATGATATCTTCTTTTCTTATTCTTCTTCTTCTTATTGAAGTTGTTGTTGTTGTCTTTCTTCTTCTTGGGACAATCTGAAGCAAAGTGTCCCTTCTCATTGCAATTGAAGCATCTGAGATCTTTCTTATCTTTATGATAATGGTGGTGTGAGAATCTCCTGTTATGAGATGATTCCTTCTTGGACTTGCTTTTCCTGGCATGTGCTGTGAGAGCTTGATCTTTATTTCCCATCTTTTCTTCTCGGGCCACAAGCCTAGCTTCTTCTTGAGAGCATTCCTCCCACAATCTGTTGAAGGAGATCAACTTCTTCCTTGCACAAATTCCTCGAATAAAGGAATCCCATGACCTGGGTAGGCCATTTAGAGTGGTCATCACCACTTCACCATTCTCCACCATTTCATCCACTGCTTCTAGTTGTTCCTTGATCTTAGAGACCCTTGAAAAATAAGATTGAATGGTTTATCCATTCTAAAACTTTACTCCTTTCAATTGGTTCCATAGGGTCATCTTCCGATTTATGTTCTTCCCTTCAAATAGCTTGGTCAAAGAGTCAAACATCTCCTTGGGTGTCTTTAGAGAAGACACATGGGGTATGAGATGGTCTTTGATAGAATCAACAATGATTCTCTTTTCCTTGACCAAGTTCTTCTTATGCAATACCTTATCCTCTTCATCCTCTGGGATAGGGATGTCTTCTTTTACATATGAGTCCAACTCATTCTCTTCCAGGATTAACCCAATCCTATACTTCCAAGCTTGGAAGTTATCAGCTCCTTCAAGCTTATCATCAAGCTTGGTGTGGTGAGACATCTTAAAGAGTACTTCAAATGGAAATAGAAAAGATTTAGGTCCTACCACTTGAAATGTTGAAAACTGGATCTGGTCCCGGATTAGGGTTTGTTGGAGAAACCCTAAAAATTCAAAATGTGAATTTCAATTTTCTGAAAGAATAGAAAGATGTGCCTTGATGAGCTGATCATCCTGGTGTATTCAGAATTTGAGATCAGCAAAGCTTTACCCTTCAGATTTTCCTTTTTTGTCCTCCCAGGTTCATTGGGGAGAGCCCTGAATTAGGGTTTGAGTTTCTCGGAGATCTACCCAGCCAAAAATCTCGATCCAAAGCTCTAAACTTCGATTTTTGCAAGGATCTTCCAGCTATGTCTTCAAATTTCAGAAATTACTATTTTTGTGGAAACCCTAATTTTTAGGGCCAAATCTGAAAATTCTCAGAATTGAATTCTGATTGGACAGATAGATTCGCCTTGATGAGTAGAGTCAATATATTATACTTCTTTTCCAAAATCTGTGGAGAGAAACCCAATAAACAAGAAACTCAAGTTTCTGTCACTGCAAAATGTCTTCTTCTCAGGTTAGCTCTGATACCATGTTAAATTTTGAGCATTAATTCACAATACTCTAGGATCTTCACTGAGAGAATAACATATACAGTATATCAATGCATAACAATCACAATAAGCATGACAAGCATCACAAGAATCAAAAGCATGAGAGACAAGAGACACAGAGTTTCCGTGGGGAAAACCCTAAGGTGAAAAACCCCACAACTTCCTCAGAGATAGAGAGAGCAATGGCTCAACCAAAGTACAACCAAAAATACACTTAAGATAGTCTCCTAGTAGCAGATGATCCTCCTCCTCACTAGTGTGCCACTTTCTGAGTGAGAGAAGTGTGACTTTCTGAATGATCTAAATAGAGATCTCCTGATCTCTATTTATACTAACCTGTTTTCCCAGTGACCTTATGGGGCCGACTTGTCTAGCTAGGTACATCCACAATATAATATATATTTTAGGGCCAACCCCACACATGGTGGTCTAATAAGCCATCGGCAAGTACACACACTTGCGACACTTGTCAATCAACATGACGACACTTCCTTATAGAGGAATAACACATCTCTAATAAGGGTACAATAAATATATATGAAATACATAGATGAAATACATTCCGAAGTTACATATACATCAACAT
Organism: Larix kaempferi; assembly: GCA_027924585.1. NCBI lineage: Eukaryota > Viridiplantae > Streptophyta > Pinopsida > Pinales > Pinaceae > Larix > Larix kaempferi. The sequence goes on along the minus strand of BSBM01000259.1, from coordinate 7,621,186 downwards.
ATTCATTGTAAAATATGTTCTCATCAAGAAAAAATATTTCATAATTGATAAAATCAGGATATTGTGATTGTGGGATAGCACAACCCCAGAACTAGAGGCAAGGTTGCAGTGGGTGCAAAATTCCAAGCTATGGTGTAATGCCCCTAGAATGATTGTGGACTTTAAGGGCACCTATCGAGTGACCCGGTTGAACAGACTTCAATAAAGTGGCCCTTCGAGTTAGGATATGTCTTAATAATGGAGAATCACCTGATGATGTGCATGCGAACAATCGATAAATGAATTAATGAACTAAATGACATGTGTGGAGTTGGATAGTTGATTTAAATAATAATTGCATGTTTCTTAATGATTAGCTTTGATTCTAAAAAATGTGTTATGTGTACATGAATATGATGGTTAAACGATTAGCTGTATGATGAATTATGTGATGAGAATGAAATAAGTACATGTTGACGTAATGCCTTACTAATTAATGGAATGTATGATGTTTTGAGTAAACCGTAATTGACTAATGATTAGTGGGTTTAGTAAATGAATTATGATGAATGATGACAAGACTATTAATATGTGCTTTTGAGAATGTGTGTAGCGATAGGTGAAATGGTTCACCGAAGGACACACAAAGAAATTAAAGTGTCATAGAGTACGGAAAAATCACACATGGAAGGATGGCAATGGTGTCGACTTCCAACGGAATTCTACACATGAGTAAAGAAGCACTAATCCACTTACTTAGGTAAAGTGTGAGGTCATGCGAGTGGACCATGATGGAGTTGGTCATGTGCGAGTTGGGGGGTGCATAGTAAGAATGGAATTACTCCTTAGAGGCATTAGTATCCAATAGCATGTAGATGGAGGATTGAAGGTAACAGATCCTAAATCCCTACATAAAGTTCCCGCAAGTCAAACGAAAGGATATCGGTAGAAGGACCTGATGATGTGGTACCTTGCCGAGAAATGGAAATAACAGACTCAATGACCCGACGGTGTGATACCTTGACGAGAAATGGAATTAATGGACGCAAGGACCCGACGATCTGGTACCTTGATAAGAAATGGAAACGATGGACGATTGGACCCGACGAAGTGGTACCATGTCGAAAGATGAGAATAAAGGACGGATGGGCCCAACGGTGTGGTATCTAGGTCCTAGAAGGGATTAATTATTAAACATTATGCATAAAAACGTATAAAATTGCATTTAGAACATTTGCACATGAAAATACATTTTAGTATTTGAAATAATAGAGATTATTATTTTAGACATTTGCACATGAAAATACATTTTAGTATTTGAAATAATAGAGATTATTATTTTAGACATTTGCACATGAAAATACATTTTAGTATTTAAAATAATAGAGATTATTAGGTTAGAAATTTGCACATGAAAATACATTTTAGTATTTAAAATAATAGAAATCGTTATTTTAGGAGCAAAATGGAATCCTAGGCTTGAGCATTTAGTTAACACCACTTGCACCCACAAAAATAGAGATTAGAAGGAACATCATGGAGACAAACTTGAGTAAACTTAGGAAAGTTGGTGAACTCTCTAGAAAACTTGATACATGGATAGGTGAGCTAAATTGCTTTTTAATAAAAATAAATTAAATATTTTTGCATGAAGGGACATGTGTCGCAATGGATTTTCCTATTTAAGGAAGGATTTGGGAATGGGTAAGGGACCCAGTTTTTGGATGGTTATCGTAATTTTTGCAAGAGAGTGACTTGCTACTATTGGATTTTGGCAAGAGATTTTGGTGGGGGGGAAACCCATTTCTAGGTCTCTAGTATTGGTGTGTGTGAGCTCTATGCCCCGAAGCTTGGGGGTGGATATGCGACTGAAAGCATAAGCCTATGGTTGGGTGGTGAAGCTAACGGTTTGTAGGAGGGACACAACATGGAAGCAGATGACAAGGTCAAGCAGGATCGATCGATGGATGACAGGTATAAGGTTCCAGTTGTATTTGCTTAAAATAAATTTATTTATGTGTAATTTAGTTTTATACCATTGATATGTTGGAATCGGTATTATTTTATTTATATCTGTTCCAGTTTAGTTTTAGGGACGACCCCACAAATGAGGGTCCCTACATTTGGTATCAGAGCCAGTCGAGCCTTAAGGGAACTGAACTCATTAGGGGATCTCTTCTCAACTGAGAAGTCCATCGGTGATTCATTGAAGATCTCTGGATAGATCAAGTTGCATAAAATCCAATAATACTCACCTGAACAGGAAATTCACATTGTATTCTTGAGTATTGAAGTTATGAGGAGATTATATATGTGGGGTTAAGAATTACATAACCTTCATATATCCGGTTCATAATATTACTGATACTATAATGGTTATTTTGTATTGATAGAATCAACTTATATATCCACTGCTATTATATTGATAACTAGACATTGACAGAAATGAATTTTTAGATCTGTGATAGTGTATTTGGTCAAACTCATCTTACCGATTTGTAGTTATAGCATAATATTAACAAACCGTTAAACAAGATGAATTCATAGTCCGACTTGACCAATCTAATTTGTAGGTCTATGTAAGTTATAATCGCTTATAACAATGATAGAATGAGTTTTTGGATCTGAAATAGCATATCTAATCGAATCGGTCAATGCACCTATAGTTACAATATTATTTCCCAACAATGTCCAAAAAGATTCATAGCTTTGTTGTATCTTATTTATTAAAACCGGTATGTTACCCTATCGAATTCTTGATTCGGTTGGAAATTGTTGTTTATTTTTTATACAGAGAAGATGTAAGTAATATTAATACCCTGACTCCTGTTCATGCATCCCCGACCGTGGGTTAGAAACATAACTTATTGGTACTCCTCACCATATAGCCCTGATCTGAATTCCACTATTCCAATTCAAGCCAACATCTCGTTGGAATCTGATTCTCATAGTATAGATTCAGTATATCAACCGATCCACCGAATAAGGGTTTTCCTCTTTGTGCATCATCGATTCCAAGTGTTACTTGGTTGTCACTACTCCTTAACCCAGACATTGGCTTCGGATTCGACCGACGTGAGGGTGGTTACAGATCCACCTCAGTAAAAGAATTGGTTGTTCTACTTAACGCTTTCGACCAAACCCATTGAAAATGATCCACTCTTGAAGCGGTCAGTACGATTCTAAAACTTCCTCTCACTTGATATCACTGACTACGATTTTGATTTCCACTTCTAAAAGATCTCTACTGGATCATTTCAACCCCTTTCTCTTATTCGAAGTTAACAAAGTCTCCAACTCTGTTATCTCTTCGTTTGACTGGCCTTAGCTATATCAATAGGATCCAAGACTCTGTATACCTTTGACCCAACTATAGAATGTCGCAGTACCCAAACCTCAATTCCAGGATGGCACTCACTCACTATGTCAAATGAGGATTTCAGTCGGCGTTGAAATTACTTCGGAACCTCCGCCAATTCTGAGGATCTGAGAACAAACATTGTTAAAACATTTAGGGGTTTTGGAAGTAGTCTAATGGAATTTGGTTTTGGGACTATTTGAGAGTCTCTTCTGATTTTTTAAAACCATGATTATATCTTACCTATCTATATTTGACTGAATATTTTATGATGTTTATCTTCTCATCTTGGAGGGAGGATAACCAATTAGATTTGAACCCTTACTTGTATTTGTTATGTCTAATGATGATTTGATAAACTATTGGGTGACTATTGATGCAATGCAACTTGTAGATAATTTGGAGGTATATAAAATCTAAGTTGGTACTGACAATTATTGAATGCATTATCGGATTTACATTATGTGAAATTACGATTGAGTTCCCGAGGATGTATTGGAACCATGTTGGATGAAAAAGAAAACTAATGATTAGAACCACTAGTTCTTATGGCCATGATTGTTTGAGAAAAATAGAAGAGAATGACAAGAAGATGAGAATAGGAAATTAAAGTAAAGCCTAACATCGAAAGTGTGAGAACAAAATTAACTTCGGGCGAAGTTCTAAATAAGAAGGGGTGTATGTAATGGCCCTAGAATGATTGTGGACTTTAAGGGCACCTGTCAAGTGACCCGGCTGAACATACTTCAATAAAGTGGCCCTTTGAGTTAGGATGTGTCTTAATAATTGAGAATCACCTGATGATGTGCATGAGAACAATCGATAAATGAATTCATGAACTAAATGACATGTGTGGATTTGGATAGTTGATTTAAATGAATAATTGCATGTTGCTTAATGATTAACTTTGATTGTGAAAAATGTGTTATGTGTACATGAATATGATGCTTAAACGATTAGTTGTATGATGAATTATGTGATGAGAACGAAAGAAGTACATATTGACATAATGCCTTACTGATTAATGGAATGTATGATGTTTTGAGTAAACTGTAATTGCTTAACGATTACTGGGTTTAGGAAATGAATTATGATGAATGAGGAAAAGACTATTAATATTTACTTTTGAGAATGTGTGTAGCGACAGGTGAAATGATTCACCGAAGGACACACAAAGGAATTAAAGGGTCATAGAGTATGGATAAATCACACATGGAAGGACGACAGTGGTGTTGAATTCCAATGGAATTCCACGCATGCGTAAAGAAGCACTGATCCGCTTACTAAGGGGAAGCATGAGGTCGTGCCAGTGGACCATGACAGAGTTGGTCATGTGCTAGTTGGGGGGCGCGCAATAAGAATGGAATTACTCCTCAGCGCAATTAGTCTCCAATAGCGTGTAGATGGAGGATTGAAGGTAATGGATCCTAAATCCCTACATGAAGTTCCCACAAGTCAAATAGAAGGATATTGTTGGCTTAAACTAACCCAAAGGATTCCAATTAGACCCAGGTTCTTTGCGGTTCTCCCTTTGACCAACAAAACCCCTTCACACTGGCCCTTTCGGCAACAACCTACGAGCAGGTTTAGGTCTCACTTGAGGTGTATATTTATGGGGTACTGCGGAATCAGGTTTCCACAGTAAATGATGAGTTATTTATTTGAACAAGTTGCGCAGCGCAGGACAGAAGGAGTGCGCTATGGGGCAAAGTGATGCAGTGCGCAGCAGGATCTCTGCTGTGAGCAGTACTGCGTGGTGGAGGAAACACTGTGGGTCGCACCAAGGGTTTCTTACTGCTGCGAATCTTCTTCTGGAACTGCAAGTCACCCACACTTATCCTCTACTTGGAAGATCTCGGAAATGTTAAGGCACTGAAATGAATATCACTCATCCATTCATTCAGGCACTTACTGGTTATCTTTCTAGCGTTCATTCTAGAACTTGGATTATTACAATGTGAACCGAAATGATAAGCATGATTAACTGTGCTGCATTCCTTCACTGTGCTTAAGAAAGTATTTAAACTTAAATGACTGATTCATGACCTTAACATAGAATTGAAATGTTTTCCATTCATCTGCTCCCGTGGAACCTAGCATATCATTCCCAAACTTCTCCTATTAGTAAATGCATATCAAAGTTCTCATATCATAGCATGGAAGGAAACATTCAAGCATTCATTCTACAGAAAATACAGAAAGTCATTCATTTATAAACATCATCACATAACATAGGATTTAACATGGTTCACTTCCTCGAATGGAAAGCTACGTCCACAAGAATGGTTGGTAATATATTTCCTTCAAAAGGGATGGGGCAACCATTCTTAGTTTGCGCACTCAACTGCAGACTCTCCTTTCTCTCGGCCAGGTCTCTGCGCACACAGCTGCAGATCCTTTACAATATTCTCAGCTCGGAGAGATTTTACAATACAAAAAGGTTATCTTCTTAAATTCGCAGCAACAACAAAAGAACAACAACCCAAAAAGAGAACCCCAATCCGAGAACCCCCATCCGAGAACCCCCATCCCATACAAAATGTCTTCTTAAATAGATCATGCCTGAAGGTCATGTCTATACAATGCTGAAGACCTACAACCCAAAAACCCTAAGGGTTTCCAAAACTGCGCCGATTTTCCAAACCGACTTGTTGGCTCCTGGTAGCATCTGCTTGATCATGGCGGATCTCCACGTCATCATTGTGTCGCTATCGTCCTTCCTGTCGCACGCGTGCCTGCAAAATGCTTCTACTGAACCGTTTCTCTCTAACGGTTTTACCTTCTAAGCGTGCCAAACATTGCTTTCCTTAACAACCCACGCATGGCCGCCTTCCTGTTTTGCCTATGTCTGCCACTCGACAATCCTGGACTATCTTTCCAAAAATGGCTACTACCGGTTGAGCCGGTAGCTACACTTGATACTTGTCCAGCACACCGCTTTGATGGCTCCACGTGGCCTCCTAACTCCGCAGCACTGCTTCGGCATAGTACTGGTCTTCACATCACGGCCAAAACTTCGATGCTGTGCACAACTCCGCAGTTGGGTCAAAATGTTGGATGCTGCGCACAACTTCGCAGCATCCTTAATACTTAGCCAAAATTGTGTTTTTGAGCTGCGCTCAGCTCAACTTTCCCTGCTTGCCTCAAAAGGTGCTTCCAAAAATTCATCTCAACCTGGGCCCAACATGCCCCTAACACTTACATGTGGCTCATCCCCGAGCCACTTATTGTTTCAGCTGTCTCACTCTGCGCCGCGACCGGTGGAACGAACTTGGCCACGAACTTGTCATATGTACTGCACAGCTGCACCACTACTTCTCTTGTATCCTCCTCAACCTGTTTAATCATCTCAAGCAGTGTTGGAGTCATTTCTTGTCTAATTTGGTCTTGTACCTGCTCCTGGTTATCGCGCAGTTCTACTAACTTATCTTCAATCTGCTGCGATACCACCATGGCATTCTCCAGGAGCTGTTGCGACTGATTATCCATCTCAGTCTCTTTTTGTCATAATTCCTGTAATTCTTTCTTTAAGCTAGATATCTCCTTGTATCTCAGTAGCCTTTCTCTGGGTGGCAGATCTTTAACCTCTGCATTCAACTTGTCTAGCACAGTCTATTTTTCTTGTACTGCGGTCTTGACCTACAGCAACCCTTGATCCTCTTCAAGGGTCGCGATTGCCTATGAAACCTTATCCAGGAGATATTGGCACTTAGCCATCTCACTTGTAATGCTTTTCGAGGCGGTGCTCACTTCTTGCTCTCTGACTTGTTGTTCAGTTAATGGAGCCTGCTTATTCATCTTATCCTTTAATGTGGCAATATTGGCCTCATAATAAATCTCTTTATCCTGCATCTCCATCTACAAGGATCTCACCTTATCTCCAATCCTCAGAACTGTGTCTGCAGGATCATCCTGGATTTCTATGCCTTTGATATCTTTCACCACATTGGATATGGTGGTCTCCAAATTTTGTCGGCGGTCCTGTTCGTTGTCTAGCTGTACTTCTGCCTTCTACTGAATTTGTCTGTTTGCTGCGGTGAGATTTGCTTGTAACTTCATCGATTCAACCATCCATTCATGCATATCCTCCATGATCTGGGTGTGGATGAAGTGCAATCCTGGCAAAGGGATTTTGGATAAGTCGAGCTCTACCCTCTTGACTCCCTTTGTGTCCAAGACAACTTGTTCTGCCATTGGAAACGCAACAGCCAATGGGTCCAGATGGACAGTTCTAGTCTTCGACGGCAGCATTATTACTAGTTGTTGGCTTCCTTGCTGTGAGGTTCCTATCGACCTCCTTTCAGCCCCTGCTTCCTGCAGCAAAACAAGGCTTTTCTGGACATTTTCCATTTTCTTCATTAGGCCTTGCATTGCGAGCCGTGTCTGGTGCAGGTCATCGTGGATGATCATGTCCTTATTTTCTTTAGCCGCCATAAGCTCCTTCATCTGCTCTGAGACTATTTTGGCTATCATCTTGTAGTCATCATCATTGAGGACTACCTCTGATTGAATCTTTGTAGCCTTCAACTTTTTCCTCGACTTTGGATTCTCTGAAGTCTCAGCTTCTAAGCATAAGCATTTAATCTGGTGTCCGTTGGCGAATTTGAGTGGATCCTTTGGTATTTTCTATCGTCAGCGTGCTCAGAACGACTATATTTTCTTTAAATGCTGAAGCGGTTGCTGCAACGGTCATCTAACAGCTATTTTTCTGAAAAGCCATGCAACGACTATTTTTCTCTGGGTGCTGCACCGAACCGCGCGACAAGCCATGTGCAACCCTGCGCAGCTACTTCGCAGTGTCAAAAATTTCCAACTACACGGCTTCTACTATATATATTTTTCTTCTTCTTCTTCTTCTTCTTTTTTTTCCCCCATGCAGCTTCAATAGTGCTACGTGGTGCATAGATCATTATTCTTATCATACCTTCTTTCTTTTATCATACATGTACAGACTCCTTTACATTTCTAGTGTCCACTTTCAACTGTACCTGACACTTAGAACTTCCTTCCTTTGTTCGTTATTCAGGGTTCTGCGAAGCAGTGCTATCATGGTATAGCTTTAGCCTGCTTCCATTTATCAAAGTTGGCAAGGTATCACCAGCTAAATTGGTTAACTGGATTGCACTAGTGTTAGTAACATGTATCACAGTATATGGGCCAAGCCAATGCATCTTAAATTTACCAGGGAATTTCATGAATTTGCTATCATACAGGAGGACTAGATCACCTACCTGAAAACAATTGTTCTTTGTATGGCGATCATGCCATGCTTTCTCGTGGTCCTTTTGAGCTTGCTGGTGGAAGCCTGCAATGAAGCGATTTTCCTCCAAGCCCAGTAAGTGTAGTAATCTTTCTTCTAGAGCTTTGCAATCTGCCATCCCTGTGAATGCAGCGATTCTCAAATTAAGGACAATATATTCCATTGGCATTATGGCCTCCTACCCATAAACCAACCGAAAGGGTGTCTGTCCTGTCAATTTCTTGCATGTGGTCCTGTATGCCCATATCACAGATGAGATGCTAGGTCCCAATCCTCTCTATTTACATTGCACACCTTAGTGAGTGCATTCTCAAATATTTTATTGAAATCCTTTACAGTACCATTCGCCTGTGGATGATATGGAGTACTGTGCTGATGATGAATGTGGAATTCTTCTGTAAGCGCCTCAATCATCTTGTTCAGAAAGTGAGTACCTTGGTCACTCATCAAAATCTTTGGACAGCCAAATCTGGTGAGTATTTCTTCAAAAATAAACTGCATAGAAGTACTGGTGCTGCAGTCCTTAATTGGTTTTGCTTCTTCCCATCTGGTGAGGTAATCTGTAGTAGTAATAATATACCTTGCACCCATTCTTTTTCCTGGCGGGTTTATAGGACCCACAAAGTCTATTGCCCATTTTTCAAATGGTTGTAGTGTCAACTGTGGATTCAATGGCATCTCATCTTGGTGTGATGGTTTTCCTGTCCTCTAATAGACATCACAGTTCTTGCAATGTTCTTTGGCATCTTTATGGAGCATAGGCCACCATAGCCCTACGCGCAATATCTTCTGCGCAGTAACCCTTCCTGCGTAGTGACCTCCCACGATTCCCGAGTGTGTGTCGGCGAGAATAAATGGCTTCTCATGATTGAGTAAGCACCTGTGCAGGACTTCATCCGACCCAAGTTTGTATAATTGTCTTGCAATTATAGTGAAGTCCACGGCATGCACCACTAACTGTTTTTTCTGCTGGACCTAGAATTATTGGGGTGCTAGCCCTGTGGTTAGGAAGTCAATGATATCCTTGTAATAATCATCGGTAACCTGTATACTAAATAATTGCGCATCAGGTAGACTGTCTTCAATATTTTTTGGCTCTTCTCCTGACTCAATCCTTGACAGATGATCAGGTCCCATGTTCAGTCTACCTGGCTTGACAATAATTTCAAAGTCATATTCCTGGAACAACAATAGCCATCGGCATATGCGTCCCCCTAACACTGGCTTGTTGACCAAATATTTCAACACAGAATGGTCAGTAAACATAAGGAAGTGTGATCCCAACAAGTAGTGTCTAAATTCTGTAGGGCATATACCATCGCAAGGCCTTCCCTCTCAGTAGTAGTATAGTTCTTTTCTGCTGTTGAAAGCTTTCTGCTATAAAATGCAATAGGGTGGTCAATACCTCCCTCTCCTGGCTGAGCTAACACGATCCCCAGGGCAATACATAATGCGTCAACATGGACATGGAATGGCTTTGTCTAGTCTGGAAAGACTAGAATAGGCGTAGTGACCATCTTTTCTTTTAATGTGTCAAAACACTGTTTGTATTTTGCATTCCAAATGAAAGGTGCATCTTTCTTCAGCAGCTTCTCCATTGCTGCGGTTCTCTGTGCATAACCCTTTATAAATTTCCTGTAATATCTAGTATGGCCTAATGTAGATCACAACATCTTGACTAAATTTGGTGTTGGTAAGTTTGCACTAACTGCAATCTTCACAGGGTCTACCATCAATCCTTGCTTATAGACAATGTGGCCAAGTAAACTTCCATAAGGCACACAGAAAATACACTTTTTCAAATTCAAGGATATTTGATGCTATCAACACTTCTCGAGCATCATGCGGAGATTCGTGCAATGATTTTTCAATAGACCAAATACAGTCTAATCATCAAAATACGCTTCTAAAAACTTGTGCATAAAATCTTTAAATGCTGCAACGACGACTCTAAAGAATATGGCAGGTGCGTTCTTCAGCCCAAAAGGCATGACGGTGTACTGGAATGACCCCCATTCTATAGCAAATGTCATATTATGCCTATCCACAGGATCAATCCAGATCGGATGATAACTAGAGAAACCATCAGTGAAAGAATATGCCTCATTTCCTCCAACATTATCAAGCACTTTGTCTATGAATGGAGTAGGAAATGGGTCGTGCATGGAAGCATCATTCAGCTTTCTGAGATCCACACAAATCCTAATCTCGCCTTTTGCTTTCTTGTCCTAAACAACCATGGGGCTAATCCATTCGGATTCTTCGACTGGTTCAATGATTCCTACTTCTAGCATCTTATCTAGCTCTATACAGACTTTTTCTTTGTAGCGCGGATTCAATCTGTATGGCCTCTGCTTGATAGGATTAGCACCTAGTTTTAAAGGTATTTTCATGACCCCTAGGTCTCCCAAAATTCCTTTCATTTCTGTAAATTTTGTTGGAAACAGTTCCTGATACTCATGTAAGGTATCTGCGATCTCTACAATAGTCTGATCGTCCCAATAATATCCTATTGATACGAACTTTGGCTCTTTGTCTGTGCCAATGTTCACTTTTTGTGTTTTTACTAGTCCATTCATATCTAGGATTTCCAACGGAGGTCCTTCTACCTCATGCATGCCTTCTGACTATGGTATATCTATGTTGCGTGGGTCCTCCTCATCGTCTTCATTTGTATCATTGGTATCTTCATCTAAGTTGTAACACTTGATAAAGTGCTCTTCATGTTCCTTCTATTCTGACTGTAGGTGCGCGAGAATGCACTCTATCCCAAAAAACTCCTGCAATGTTATGTTTTGATGATGACAGTCGTCCTGGAATATGCGCTTCTTAATTAGCTATAATGCTTCATGGATTAATGGATTCTCATCTTCAAAACTGAAGTCCTTCCGGAAGTTCGCAGCAAGCAGCTCCCAATCAGTGAGTTCATTGCGCAACTCCAAGTCTAGGTACCATTTCTCTGGGATACCCGCATCCAATGTATGTACAAATAAATGTACCCATTCTGTAAGCGGTCTTTCCACCCATGCCTTTGAACATATTTCAATGTGTTGAATAGGGTCTGTCCATCCATTATACTTTTGAAAGGGTAAAATAACCTTTTCGGTGAATCAGATCTGCATCTTAGTTCTGCATTGATCCCAGGTGGTCAATGTTTTCTTATGTGTATTCCACCATCTGGCAGGTGTATCGCGCAATGGTATATCTAAAGCTAGTAGTCTATGAGCATCTAGTATAACTGCAGTATATTTCCTTATAAAACTATAAACATTAGCAGAACCATCATATGTGGGAATAGGACACACCTCTTTTCCGATCCAGCGCAGTGATTTCGTAACCTGTGCACATCTTCTTGCTGATACTTCATGCATGCAGCTTTTCCAATTCTCGAGTCCTATATCCGAGTCAAAGATACAAGAAGTGTCACATCGCCAGCTAAGCATACCATCCGCAGCAGGATTAATGTAGTCTTCCTTGTTTGCAGTTAGCCCAGATCAAGGATGACTTCATCCATTTCAAAATCTCCTATCTGCACAGTAAGCCTCATTTCTCAGCCTGTTCTTTTGTGATTCCTTATATGATGTACAGTGCTATCTGGAGTCTCTGTTGCAATCTGAGGTTCATACTGGCTGATAAGCTTCTGGAGCTCTACTATGGCTTTTTCGCTTTTTAGTAACTTCATGCAGCTTCGCAAGAACTGTGCAACAGAAGTACGGACATCTATCGCGGTACTTGCTTTATCATATGGTGCCGGCATGTTTTCAACATGCGGTGTTTCACTGCGCATCGAGATCCTTGATGACTTATCTGCTGGTTCTCTAAAGGTATCCCGCGCGTCAATGAAGATCTCCTTGTTCTTTTGTAGGTTAAGAGGGGGTGCTTTTCCTGGAGCTTTCCTTATCCATACTGTTTCAAGGGGATCCTTCTTCGTATGTGCTTCCCTTGATGTTGAAGCTTCCGCTCCTCTGTCGCGGCCTGTCTCAGCACCACTGCGTGTGACCACGTTAATGCTCGGATCCACTGGTCTATTCTCTACTGCGATCCACTGGACGTTTGGATTCGAACCCTCTGTTCATCTTCTCTTTTGCATTTCCACCTCTAGTACTGGGCAATGTTCAATGACATGCTCAAATGATTTACAATAGTTGCACGTAGTGCATGGGTTAACACAATCTCTAGACACGTGCCCGAGTTGGCCATAGTTATAACAAATGACTTGGCCGCGGCCTCTTCCTTGTGCCGGACCAGCATTTCTTCCTCTGTCGCGGTATCCACCACCATGACCTCTGTATCCTCCTTGGTCATATTGTGCATTTTCTTGTTTTGGCCGGGTATCTTCTTGTACGCGGTACAAGCCAGCGCCTCGCACTGAGTCCATATCCCTTTTTCTTTCATTCATTAATTCATATGCGCGGTAGTTGGATTCATCATGTCCAGCTAATTTACAGAAATTGCAGTATAAATTCTTAGGAGTCTTCACACATTTCTAGATTAGGTAACAGTCTTCAGGTCTATGTCCTGTGGTTCTGCAAATTTTACACCATGGGGCCTGATTCTGATTTAATGGGTTAGGCGCACCACTGTTAATACAGTCACGGAATAGAGGGCAATGCTCACGGTCATGACCTTCTCCCTTACAACTTGTACACCAGACCTCCTGTCTAGGTTCATATCTTTGATCTTTACCATTTTTCATACTTTACAGTTCAAGTGTGAGGGTGGTCAGCTGGTTCTGGATCTGAGACATCCCAGAACTAGTATCACCAATCGGCGAAGCTTCCAGCTTCATTATAATTTCCAAGGCCTCTGCCTGGGATAGAACCTTCTGCTGCATCAATGGTAATCTGATATGGGGTAACAGTGCAGCAATGAACCATTCTTTATGCTGTTCTAGTGGTACAACAAAACTTACTTGGTCTAGTAAGGTCTTAAATTTCTGATCAAATTCCCAGATCGTTTTAGTTGGTCTCTGTTTTATTTCCTTTAGCTTAGTTATACACTGAGACTCAGACTTAGGTTTCTTAAACTCCACCACCAGTGCGACTTTAATTTCTATGAGGGTTATCGGCTATACGGTAGAGTATTTCATAAACCAATGTAGCGCTCTATCCCTGAATGTGGTGATGAGCTGTGCTTGCTTCACGGCATCGTCCTGGATTTGTCTTACACTCCATACGGCTTCACAAAGGAACCAATGCTGATCAGGGTCTTCTAGTCCAGTTCCTCTGAATATTGGCAGTTTCATATCAGTGTTTTCCATTGTTCTACTAGGTGGTGAGGCATCGGGATTAGTGCACAGTTGCTGTAAAGGGATCTGCGCAGTAAATACAAATGGGACTATCGGGAGAGATGGACTAGGCTGAGTCTTTTGCGGGTTGGGATGTGTAGCAGGTGGGTTCTGCGATAAGGGTGGCACGGTTTGTGCAGCTGGCAGATTCTCAGGGGTAAATGGTTGTGCAACTTCGCTATCAAGATTGCAGGGGATCTCAGTATCTATATGAAGTTTAGGGCCTTCCGGATTCTTATTAATTTTATATCTCTTACCACTTCTAAGAGTATGTGTCTCTTCATCAGAATCAATATATGTACTATTTATCATGACAAACTTCAAGCATATTACTGCATTCTTAGAACACCTTTCTCAGCTAACAGCATCTTAATGTATAGACTGATATTTTTCAGAAACTTACCTTGGAATCCTCCGAAAAAATGTGCTTCTACTTAGCTGCAGGATTTGAGTGTGTCTACAACAAATTTTGTTACAAAGCCTTCTAGCATATGATTGACCCAATAATCAACTGTGCGTGACAACGGGCTATCTAACGCTTTAAGCTGCGCTGTGAGCTCGGGAGTCCACTCCGTAGGAACTCCTCCTTGGAAACAGTTTTTCTTCTCTGCGAGCCACGAGATCCATGCATGCAGCTTGTTTGGAAATGATGCCTAAAAGATCTTGTGAATGTTGTCCAACAGATATCTATCCGACCACTGTGTGTCGCTTAGACGCGGATGTCTATTTTCTTGTCTATTAAAATCGCTTATGGTCTTATCCCAGCAAGCTTGGATTTCTGTCTTTTCAGGATGCCAATAGTTAGATCCTTCGGGGAATTGATATTCTTCTTCACACATCATGATTGCAACTCAACGGAACCATTTCAACTCATCATGGATTCTACCATGGCAACAGAACCATTTCAACTCATCATGGATTCTAGCGCGGCAACAGAATCATTTGTTGGCTTAAACTGACCTAGAGGTTTCCAATTAGACCCAGGGTTTTTGCGGTTCTCCCTTTTACCAACAAAACCCCTTCGCACCGGCCCTTTTGGAAACAACCCGCGAGCAGGTTGAGGTCTCACCCGAGGTGTATCTTTATGGGGTACTACGGAATCAGGTTTCCACAGTAAATGATGAGTTGTTTATCTGAACAAGTTGCACAGCGCAGGACAGAAGGAGTGCACTGTGCGGCAAAGTGATGCAGTGCGCAGCAGGATCTCTGCCGCGAGCAGTACTGCGCGGTGGAGGAAACACTGCAGGTCGCACCAAGGGTTTCTTACTATTGCGAATCTTCTTCTGTAACTACAGGTCACCCACAATTATCCTCTACTTGGAAGATCTCGAAAACGTTAAGGCACTGAAATGAATATCACTCATCCATTCATTCAGGCACTTACTGGTTATCTTTCTAGCGTTCATTCTAGAACTTGGATTATTACAATGTGAACCAAAATGATAAACATGATTAACTGTGCCACGTTCCTTCACTGTTCTTAAGAAAGTATTTAAACTTAAATGACTGATTCACGACCTTAACATAGAATTGAAATGTTTGCCATTCATCTGCTCCCGTGGAACCTAGCACATCATTCCCAAACTTCTCCTATTGGTAAATGCATATCAAAGTTCTCATATTACAGCATGCAAGGAAACATTCAAGCATTCATTCATAAACATCAACACAGGATTTAATGTGGTTCACTTCCCTGGATGGAAAGCTACGTCCATAAGAACGGCTGTTAATATATTGTTGATGTATATGTAACTTCGGAATGTATTTCATCTATGTATTTCATATATATTTATTATACCCTTATAAGAGATGTGTTATTCCTCTATAAGGAAGTGTCGTCATGTGGATTGACAAGTGTCACAAGTGTGTGTACTTGTCGATGGGTTATTAGACCACCATGTGTGGGGTCAGCCCTGAAATATATATTATATTGTGGATGTATCTAGATAGACAAGTCGGCCCCATAGTGTAACTGGGAAAACAGGTTAAGTATAAATAGAGATCGGGAGATCTCTATTTGGATCATTTGGAAAGACACACTTCTCTCACTCAGAAAGTGGCGCACTAGTGAGGAGGAGGATCATCTGCTCTAGGAGACTATCTCAAATGTATTTTGGTTGTACTTTGGTTGAGCCATTGCTCTCTCTATCTGTGAGGAAGTTGTGGAGTTTTTCACCTTAGGGTTTTCCCCACGGAAACTCTGTGTCTCTTGTCTCTCATGCTTTTGATTATTGTGATGCTTGTGATGCTTATTGTGATTGTTATGCATTGATATACTGTATATGCTATTCTCTCAGTAAAGATCCAAGAGTATTGTGAATTATTGCTCAAATTTTAACATGGTATCAGAGCTAACCTGAGAAGAAGACATTTTGCAGTGACAAAAACTTGAGTTTCTTGTTTATTAGGTTTCTCTCCATGGTTTTTGGAAAAGTAGTATAGTAGATTGACTCTACTCATCAAGGAGAATCTATCTGTCCAATCAAAATTCAATTCTGAGCATTTTTTAGATTTGGCCCTAAAAATTAGGGTTTCCACAAAAATAGGAATTCATGAAATCTGAAGCCATAGCTAGAAGCTCCTTGCAAAAATCGAAGTTTAGAGATTTGGATCGAGATTTTTGGCTAGGCAGATCTCCGGGAAACTCAAACGCTAATTCAGAGCTCTCCCTAGTGAACCCGAGAGGACAAAAAGACAAATCTGAAGGGTAAAGCTTTGCTGATCTCAAATTCTGAATACACCAAGCTGATTAGCTCATCAAGGCGCATCTTTCTATCCTTTCAGAATGTTGAAATTCACATTTTGAATTTTTAGTGTTTTTTCGACAAACCCTAATTCGAGACCAGATCCAGTTTTCGGCATTTCAAGTGGTAAGACCTAAATCTTTTCTATTTCTATTTGAAGTACTCTTTAAGATGTCTCACCACACCAAGCTTGAAGATAAGCTTGAAGGGGATGATAACTTCCGAGCTTGGAAGTATAGGATTGGGTTAATCCTGGAAGAGAATGAGTTGGACTCATATATAAAAGAAGACATCCCTATCCGAAAGGATGAAGAGGCTAAGGTATTGCATAAGAAGAACTTGGTCAAAGCAAAGAGAATCATTACTGATTCTATCAAAGACCATCTCATACCCCATGTGTCTTCTCTAAAGACACCCAAGGCTATGTTTGACTCTTTGACCAAGCTATTTGAAGGAAAGAACATAAATTGGAAGATGACCCTGCGGAATGTTAAATTTTCAGAATTTACTTCAATATGATCTAGGATCTTAACTGAGAGAACAACATGTACAGCATATCTATAGTATATCAATCATGGAGACAATAATGCAAGCACACAAGAGACACAAAGATTTACTTGGGGAAAACCATAAAGGTGAAAAACCCCAATAACTTCCTCAGAGATAGATAGAGCAATGATACAACCAACCAATAGAGATAGCCATAACCTAGCAGCAATCCTCCTCCTCCATAAGTTCGCCTCTCCTCCTTGAGAGCATGTGTAAGAAGTGAGTGAGCAAATAGAGTGCCTCCCGCACTCTATTTATACTCGACTTGACTTGCCTTTTTACCTAACTCATGTAGGCTCGAACTTAACCACATAACATAATGCTGAGTGGGCCGACCCCCAATAGGGTGGTCTAATAACCCTTTGACCCACATGACTTATACAGGGCCGACCCCAAATAAGGTGGTCTAATAACCCATCAAGTATAAGTTACGACACTTACAATATAAATGAAGACACTTCCTTATAGAGGAATAATACCATCTCTATAGGAATACAATATACATATATGTGAAATACATTCCAAAGTTACATATACATCAACACTCCCTCTTAACTAGGAAGGTATTTCTCAGCACAGTTCTTCTAGCACAAGTCATCTTCTCTAGATCATCGTCACTGGATAATCGTCATCGAGTCATCATCATCGTCACTGCTGCTGCTATCTCAATCAATCTCTGAATCTACTCGTCATAGGAAGTTCTACAGAGCCAGTCCTTTTTCATACTGGATGTAGGCCCACCACCTGCAGGTCTTCATCATCACTGGCCATACTGTGGAATCCTCAGGACTTTTACGTGCGTCACAAAACCTCGAAAGAGCATCCCAGGATGTTACGAGCACACAGCTCTACCTATAGGATCTCCCAGGGCACCGAATTACATGTGACCTCACCACAAAACCTCGCAAGAGCATCTGCCAGATATCCCAGGGAACCGAATTACATGCCATAGGCAAAACCTCGAAAGACTATCTGCAGATCTCCCAGGGCACCGAATTACATGTGGTCATGGCAAAACCTCGCAAGAGCATCTGCCAGATATCCCAGGGAACCGAATTACATGCCATTGGCAAAACCTCGAAAGACTATCTGCAGATCTCCCAGGGCACCGAATTACATGCCATAGGACAAAACCTCGAAAGAGCATCTGCTAGATATCCCAGGGAACCGAATTACATGCCATAGGCAAAACCTCGAAAGACTATCTGCAGATCTCCCAGGGCACCGAATTACATGTCCTCCCAGAGCAAAACCTCGAAAGAGCATTTTCCAGATGTCCCAGGGCACCGAATTACATGCCATAGGCAAAACCTCGAAAGACCATCTGCAAATCTCCCAGGGCACCGAATTACATGCTCATCTGCACAACCTGATCCACGGCCACAGAGTATCAACCTGATACTCACCATACATCATCCTGATGTATCCATGATCATCCTGATCATCATCACTGCAACGTCCTACTGCATGTCATCTGGAGCAACATCCTGAAGCTCGTCATCTATGATCATCCTGATCATCACTGCAACATCCTGCTGCATGTCATCTGGAGCAACATCCTGAAGCTCGTCATCTATGATCATCCTGATCATCACTGCAACATCCTGCTGCATGTCATCTGGAGCAACATCCTGAAGCTCGTCATCTATGATCATCCTGATCATTAATGCATCTACCTGATGCATACCAAGTATCTACCTGATACATATCATCATACATGATCCTCCTGATCATACAATGTATCCACCTGATACAAATACATGATACATATCACCATACATGATCCACCTGATCATATAATGTATCCACCTGATACATATACAGATACATGGTCCAAGCATCCAACATGATGCATATACAAAATACGTACACATGATCCAACTGATCATATCCAGCATCAACATGATGCGTACATACAAAAAATGATCCAACTGATCATATCCAGCATCCAACATGATGCGTACATACATACAAAATGATCCAACTGATCATATCCAGCATCCAACATGATGCGTACATACATACAAAATGATCCAACTGATCATATCCGGCATCCAACATGATGCGTACATACATACATAAAAATGATCCAACTGATCATATCCAAGCAGAAACCAGAACATCATCCTGATGTTCATCATCCAGCGCTTACATCCACAGCCATGTGAAGGATCCTCCTTCCAACATGCTTGGAATGGCTTCAGCAAATGTGTCCATCACTTCTTCCTCGAAGTGTCCTCGATCTAAAGAATGCCAAGCCTCTCTCTGAAGTACTCGAACTTCACTCTGGCTAGTGGCTTCGTCAGCACATCTGCAATCTGCTCGTCCGTCGCAACATACAGGAGCTTCACAGCTCCTCTCTGCACCATATCCCTGATATAGTGATATTTGATCTCTATGTGTTTCGACCTGTCATGAAACACTGGGTTCTCAGACAGCTTCACACAACTCTGGTTATCACAGAAGATACCAGTAGCCTCCAACGGGAGATCAAATAACTCAGACAGTAGCTTCCGTAGCCATACTGCCTCACAACTAGCTGAACAGGTTGCAACATACTCTGCCTCAGCTGTACTCAGTGCTACGCAGGACTGCTTCCTGCTAAACCAAGAGATCACACCTAATCCCATACTGAAGCAACACCCAGATGTGCTCTTCCTATTTGCAGCACTGCCAGCCCAATCTGAATCAACATAACCCTGCAGGTTAAACTTTTGATTCTCCTCATACCTGAGCCCATAATCCACTGTACCCTTCAGGTACCTCAGAACATGCTTTACAGTAACCAGGTGAACACTCCTCGGATCCGTCAGGAACTGGCTCAATGTGTTCATAGCAAAGCAAATGTCTGGTCTTGTGTTCGTTAGGTACATCAAGGGCCCAATCATCTGAGAATACAAAGAGACATCAACCGGCTCAGATGAAGCATCACATAGAAGCTTCAGATTCGATGCCATAGGTGTGGCCATATCCTTGCAGTCCATCATCCCGAACATCTTCAGGATCTCTACTACATACTTCCCTTGTCCAAGAAAGATTCCATTTGCACTCTGCCACACCTTCATGCCAAAAACAAATAGTGCATCATCCCCAAGTTCTTCATCTCAAACTCGGTAGTAAGCTTCCGCTGCGTGTCGGCAATCAATCTATCTTCACTTGATACAAACAGGTTATTCGCATACAAAAGTAGTATCACTGGATTGCCTTCCTCAACCTTGTAGAAAAGGTTGGAACCCGCTTTACTCTTGGTAAAGAACAAACTGGATAGAAAGCTGTCTATCCTACCATACCAAGTTCTACACATATATATATGACTACACCATGCTGACTTGAAATCTATTTGGTGTATCTTCTATTTCATCACTTCTATATTTTTCTATGCTGCTATCTGCAGCATGCTTGATCTTGAAAGATCCATATGGAATTCATAACAAACTTCCCTTCAGGTCTTGGGACTACATCCCAAACATCATTCTTCATGATCGACGGATCATGGCATTCCATTTCTTCATCCCAGATCCTGGGAACTTCAATATCTTCAATAGATATCTTTCTTGCTGGAACAAATGTTGTAGTCCTTTTGTAGGTGAAGATATACGGTCTTTCCTACAAAACAGGTTAAATTGCATGATTAGAAACATCTCATAATTTTCAGAACAAATTCTTACACATAAAGAAATATGTCATACAGTCATGCAATTATCTTAGCCAATGCTTCAATACAACATTTATCCATATCCTGTAACTTTCTAGATGCCTTCCAATCTCTACCAGAACATTGTTAAGAGTGTGCACAACTCCCAACATGTCAGCAAAGAGGTTTCATTCTAGATAAGTAGCAATGGAATGTTGTACAGTGCCATAGGCCACTTACCCATGCATATTAGTAGTATACTGTTCATCAATGCAATTATTCTAATATGCACAATACATATCCTAAGTCTAGGAACATGAGCATATACATCTTTGAACAATTTTAGTTAAACAAACAAATATGCAAGAAATGATGATTAAAATACTTATCTTTCTTTGTTCGTTGGGTGGATTCCCTCTGAGTCTTTGCTTCCTTGCAGGAGCTGCTGGAGTCCTAATCTGAAGTAGCTTCTTCTACACTTTTCTATTGTGGAATGTAGAGAGATGGTCAACTCCCTCTGAATATCTGCATCCTTGCAGAAACTACTGAAGTATGCTCCTTTGCTTTCTTGCAGGAACAACTGGAGTGTGCTCCCTCTTGATCTTTGCTTCCTGGATTACCTGTCCTTTTACTTACATTCATCCTTGGTTCCTATGCATGCTTATTAGTATCATGATTGTGTTATCCTTGTGATCTCATATAAAATCATACATTCATTAGTATACTATTAAAAACACAATAATCTCAAGCATGTATAGTCATGATCATTTCAAACAGAAAATAATAAGCATTAGCATTCAAGGTTTATGTAGAATTCTTATGGTTAGTCAAATCATAAGAAACATAACATATCTAAACCTGTAATTACTCAAACCTATGACTCTTCGGGTTAGTTGAATCATCAATCAAGATAAGAGATATAAAATGCATAAAACCTGTGATCATTCAAACCTATACCATCATGATTCTTCTGGTTAGTCATATCATCAATTATGGTAAGAAACATAATATGCATACAATCATGATTATTCAAACCTATGATTTCATGAATAATCATTATCAACAACAGTATAAGATTCTATCCCAAGGTAGGATTCTATCTTGATATAGGAAAAACATACCTGGATTAGCATGCTAGCTATTTATGTCTAACATACCCGCATAATTTCTTCTGGTTCTCTTTAGTGACTTGTGCTAGTAACCTGCATGTCTCATAAGTTAACCATTATAAAACCAAGTTATACATACCTCGAGAATGGATCTTCTATGAGATCCATGGCAATGGATGAATCTTTGTCCTCATGTCATCATGCTCATATGTTCTTGGACCAGAACATGATTTGTCTTTCTTGGTGTACCTTTCATGTTAGTAGACAACATAAACCTCATACAACACCATAATGCATTAGTACAATCATAAGTGTCAACACCCTAACCCATGAATATTTTCTATCATGCATTCATAATTTTGTTAAGGTGATACGACAAATCTAAAATCAAAATTGTACTAACCGTAATAACATGAAGACAAACATACCATAAACTTAATCATGGACAAATATCGAAACATACCTCGATGACTCATACCTGTCGAGATCGCTTGTAATCTTCTTATGTAAGGCCTTAGCCTCATCTCCCTCTGCAACAGGAACTTCTTCACTTATGCAAGTGACCAATCCATCTTCTTCTAGGATCAACCCAATCCACTTGATTTGCAAGAACTGGACCTGGAGCTGGATATGGGTTTGTCAGAGAGACCCCAAAAATTCAAAATTTGAATTTCAAACTTCCGAAAAGATAGGAATATGCGCCTTGATGAACTGATCAAACTGGTATATTCAGAATTTGAAGACTGCAAAGTTTCACTCCTCAATTTTGCCTTTGAAACTTCCAGATTCACTGGACGTGACTCTGAACTGGGGTTTGATGAAGCCCACTCTTCTACCCAGTCAAAATGTTTGATCCAAAGCTCTAAGCTTCTATTTTTCTGAGGAGCTTCCAGCCGTGGTCACAGATTTCAAAAATTCCCATTTTTACAGAAGCCCTAATTTTCCATTTTTCTGATCAAAGTCCCGAACTAGGGTCTGATCAAACCCGGCCTTCTACCCAGCCAAAAATTCTGATCTTGGTCTCTAAATTTCTATTTTGATGAGTAGCATCCAGCCGTGGTCTCCGATTACAAAAATTCCAACTTTCTTCAAAGCCCTAAATTCCGGAAGCCATGAATGAAGGTACCAAAAAATAATTCTGTTTTGACAGAAATATGTACCTGATTGTTTCTGGTGTAACTCCAAAATTTTTGATCCACGGGGTCTGAAAAAGTTTTCTGAGATAGCCTGACCTGTTATCTTTCCATCCTGACAGTTCTGACCTCAATTGGATGTTCTGAGAGAGAGTTATGCCAAATGTCGCAATGTGACCTGTTTTGGGAAAATACAGGAGAGCGAACTTGTACGGCGTGCCACGTGTCACTGTTTGACCTTCGGCCTCTGAAAAAGTTTTCTGAGATAGCTCGGCCTGTTATCTTTCCATCCTGACAGGTCTGACCTCAATTGGATTCTCTGAGAGAGAGATATGCCAAGTGTCGCAACGTGACCTGTTTATGGGATAATACAGGAGAGCTAACTTGTACGGCGTGCCACGTGTCACTGTTTGACCTTCGGCCTCTGAAAAAGTTTTCTGAGATAGCTCGGCCTGTGTACTACCTGTCACGTTTCACGAAATTTAATTTGGAGCTTCCTAGCCCAAGTTATGACCTTTGTTTTCAAGGTCACCTGATTTTGACTCATATCTGGAAGAGGCAGAAACCCTATATTGTACAGATCATAAATCACAAAGTACAACGAATTAGAGGTTGTCCTTTGGACACAAGATACCTGGAGATCTTAGCTTCGGCCTGTAACAATTTCAGATCCGAAAACTTCGCCAAAACGGATTTATAGCGAAAGTGCTACGATGACTGGTTTTTGCTATATCAAGCCCTAGCATCGTAAGTGCAACAAGTGTCATACATGCCATATCATGCCTTCTTTCAGGCTAGCTCTGATACCATGTTAAATTTTCAGAATTTACTTCAATATGATCTAGGATCTTAACTGAGAGAACAACATGTACAGCATATCTATAGCATATCAATCATGGAGACAATAATGCAAGCACACAAGAGACACAAAGATTTACTTGGGGAAAACCATAAAGGTGAAAAACCCCAATAACTTCCTCAGAGATAGATAGAGCAATGATACAACCAACCAATAGAGATAGCCATAACCTAGCAGCAATCCTCCTCCTCCATAAGTTCGCCTCTCCTCCTTGAGAGCATGTGTAAGAAGTGAGTGAGCAAATAGAGTGCCTCCCGCACTCTATTTATACTCGACTTGACTTGCCTTTTTACCTAACTCATGTAGGCTCGAACTTAACCACATAACATAATGCTGAGTGGGCCGACCCCCAATAGGGTGGTCTAATAACCCTTTGACCCACATGACTTATACAGGGCCGACCCCAAATAAGGTGGTCTAATAACCCATCAAGTATAAGTTACGACACTTACAATATAAATGACAACACTTCCTTATAGAGGAATAATACCATCTCTATAGGAATACAATATACATATATGTGAAATACATTCCGAAGTTACATATACATCAACACGGAATCAATTGAAAGGGGTCAAGATGTTGAATGGAGAAACCATTCAATCCTATTTCTCCAAGATCTCTCATATCAAGGAACAACTTGAAGTTGTAGATGAAATGGTGGAGAATGGTGAAATTGTTATGACTACTTTGAATGTCCTACCTAGGTCATGGGACTCTTTTATCCAGGGGATTTGTGCCAGAAAGAAGTTAATCTCCTTCAGCAGATTATGGGAGGGATGTTCTCAAGAAGAAGCAAGGCTTGTGGCAAAAGAAGATAAGATGGGAAATGAAGATCAAGCTCTCACAACTCACACTAAGAAGGGCAAGTTCAAGAGGGAGCCATCCCATCACAAGAAGAAATCTTCTCATCATTTTCACAAAGACAAGAAAGATCTAAGGTGTTTCACTTGTAATGAGAAGGGTCACTTTGCTTTAGAATGTCCCAAGAACAAAAGGGACAACCACAACAACAACAACTCCAGCAAGAAGAATAAGGGTAACAAAAGAAGGTACCATGCTCATGCTACCGAAGATGATGAACCTCCAAAGAAGAAGGCTAGGGCAGAAAGTGATGATAGTAATGATGACTCATCAAGTGAAGAAGAGTATGTTCTAATATCTGCTCTCACAGGTACTATCTCCCATGGTTGTAATGATTGGTTAATTGACAGTGGGGCTTCCAAACACATTATTGGGTTTAAAGAATCATTTGTAAATCTGTCTGAACATGAATCACCCCATAAAGTGAAACTTGGGGATGATTATCAATATCCCATCAAAGAAAGTGGTGAAGCCTCCTACAATCTAGATTCTGGAAAAAGCTTTGAAGATGAAAGAAGTCCTTTATGTACCTGGGCTCAAGAAGAACTTACTCTCCATCTCTGCATTGGATACAAAAGGTATGAGGGTTGCATTTGTGGATGGCCAAGTCCTAATGTGGCCAAAGGGAAAGACCATAGATGATGCAGTTGTGATTGGAGAGCAAGAGGGAGGTTTGTATAAATTAAAAGGACAACCTGAACATGCCATGGTGCATGAATCCATGGAGCCAAATGAAGTTTGGCATAGAAGACTTGCTCATATACACTATAGGGCACTTCCAATTGCAAGCAAGGCTGTAGAGGGTCTTCCTGAAATCAAGACCAAACATGAAGGTGTTTGCAAAGGATGTGCAAAAGGTAAAAATATTAAGAAGGCTTTCCCAAGCAGTGAAAGCAAGGCAAAAATATCTTGGAAATCATCCACTCAGATGTATGTGGTCCTATGTCATCCAGTTCTCTAAGTGGGTAGGTTTACTATGTCTCATTTATTGATGACTTCTCCAAGAAGACTTGGGTATACTTCTTGAAGAACAAAGATGAGGTGTTTGATAAGTTCAAGGAATTCAAAACCTTGATGGAGAATCAAACTGACAAGAAGATCAAAACATTCAAATCCGATAATGGTAGAGAATTCACCTCAGGTGACTTCAAGAAACTTTGTAGTGATTCAGGGATTAAGAGGGAGTTGATTGCTCCTTATAATCCTCAACATAATGGAGTTGCAGAAAGGAAGAATAGAACAATCATGGAAGCAGCAAGGGCAATGCTGCATGACCAGGATCTACCTATGCATCTATGGGCAAAAGCAGCTAGAACAACTGTGTATGTGCAGAATAGAACACCCCACAAGATATTGGACAACAAGACACCAGAAGAGGTCTTTTCTGGTAAGAAACCTAAAGTCAGCCATCTCAGAATATTTGGTTGTCCAGTATACACTCATGTCCCAAAGGAAAAGAGGACCAAACTAGATCCTTCAGGAAAGAAGGGTATCTTTGTGGGTTATAGTGCAAGCTCGAAGGCTTACAGAATATACTTTCTAGGGTTCAAGAAGATTGATGTCAGCAGGGATGTAACATTTGATGAAAACTTAGCATTCATCAAATCAAGGAAGGCACCTATTGAAGTTTATGAAGAACCTAAGGAAACTAGATTAAAAGAAACTACCATGATAGTAGCAATTCCAAAAGTTGTGCATGAGTTTGAAGATCCGCAAGAACCTGTAGATCCACCCCATGAGGATAACTCTCACAAGAGGAAACCTGCATGGGCTAGAGAGCTCATTCAAGATGTAGAAAGATTTGGCATTCCAGAAGAAGAACATAGAGCAAAGAAGAGAACCAGATCACATACCAGCTATGTTTCTTTACTCTATGACATTATGAACAAAGAACCTTCCAGTTATGAAGAAGTAGCGGAAAAGAAAGAATGGAAGGATGCCTTGGTTGAGGAATACCAATCAATAATGAAGAATGATGTTTGGGATGTTGTCCCAAGACCTAAAGAGAAGTCTGTTGTGACTTCTAAATGGATCTACAAAATCAAACATGCTATAGATGGTAGTGTAGAGAAATACAAAGCAAGATTCGTAGCTTGTGGCTTCTCTCAAAAGAGGGAATAGATTATGAAGAAACTTTTGCACCTATAGCCAGGTATACTTCCATCAGAACAGTACTTTCCCTGGCTGCAGTAATGAAATGGAAAATACACCAGATGGACGTCAAGACTGCTTTCTTGAATGGTGTATTTGAAGAGGAAGTATATGTGGAGCAGCCACTCGGTTTTTAAATACATGACAGGGAGTCATATGTGTGCAGATTGAAGAAAGCTTTATATGGCTTGAAACAAGCTCCCAGAACCTTGTATGGTAGGATGGATAGTTTTCTATCTAGTTTAGGCTTTACCAAGAGTAAAGCAGATTCCAACCTCTACTACAAGGTTGAGGAAGGGAATCTTGTGATTCTACTCCTATATGTGGATGACTTATTTGTAATAGGAGATGACAGACTGATTACAGATGCTAAGAGGAAGCTTGCTGCCGAGTTCGATATGAAATATTTGGGAATGATGCATTATTTCCTAGGTATGGAGGTGTGGTAGAATTTAGGTGGGATCTTCCTTGGTCAAGGGAAGTACACAGTAGATATCCTGAAGAGATTTGGGATGATGGAAGGCCATGGCCACACCCATGGCATCAAATCTAAAGCTTCTATGTGATGCTTCATCTTATCCGGTTGATGTCTCTATGTATCGTCAGATGGTTGGGTCCTTGATGTACCTGACAAACACGAGACCAGATATTTGCTTTGCTGTGAACACATTGAGCCAGTTCCTAATGGATCCTAGGAGTGTTCACCTGGTTGCTGTAAAGCATGTTCTGAGGTACTTGAAGGGTACAGTGGATTATGGGATCAAGTATGAAGCGAATCAAAAGTTTAACCTATAGGTTTATGTTGATTCAGATTGGGCTAGCAGTGCTGCAGATAGGAAGAGCACATCTGGGTGCTGCTTCAGTATGGGATCAGGTGTGATTTCTTGGTTTAGCAGGAATCAGTCTTGCGTAGCACTGAGTATAGCTGAGGCAGAGTATGTTGTATCCTGTTCAGCTAGTTGTGAGGCAGTATGGCTACGGAAGCTACTGTTTGAGTTATTTGATCTCCCATTGGATGCTACTGGTATCTTTTGTGATAACCAGAGTTGTGTAAAGATGTCCGAGAGCCCAATGTTTCATGACAGGTCGAAACACATAGAGATCAAATATCACTATATCAGGGATATGGTGCAGAGAGGAGCCGTGAAGCTCCTGTATGTTGCGATGGACGAGCAGATTGCGGATGTGCTGACGAAGCCACTAGCCAGGGTGAAGTTTGAATACTTCAGGGAGAGGCTTGGTGGTCTTCAGATCGATGACACTTCGAGGAAGAAGTGATGGACACATTTTTTGAAGCCATTCCAAGCATGTTGGAAGGAGGATCCTTCACATGGCTATGGATGTAAGTGCTAGGTGATGAGCATCAGGACGATGCTCTAGTTACTGCTCTGTATATGCATCATGTTTGATGCTGGATACGATCAGTTGGATCATTTATATTTGTATTTATGTACGCATTGTGTGGATGATGGATATGATCAGTTGGATCATTTATATTTGTATGTATGTACGCATCGTGTTGATGCTCGATATGATCAGTTGGATCATTTATATTTGTATGTATGTACGCATCGTGTGGATGATGGATATGATTAGTTGGATCATTTGTATCTATTTGTATATGCATCATGTTGGATGCTTGGACCATGTATCTGTATATGTATTAGGTGGATACATTGTATGATCAGGTAGATCATGTATGTGGATATGTATCATGTATTTGTATTTGTATCAGGTGGATACACTGTATGATCAGATGGATCATGTATGATGATATGTATCAGGTAGATACTTGGTGTGCATCAGGTGGATGCATTGTATGATTAGGTTGATCATGATGATGAGCTTCATGATGTTGCTTCAGATGATATGTACCAGGATGGTATAAGTGATGATGATCAGTATGATCATGGGCATCAGGATGATGCCTCGTGCGATGATGATCCATTGGATCATGAGTATCAGTTGATACTTGGAGGTCAGAGATGATATGTGGTAGGCTGTGCAAATAGCATGTAATCAGTTCTGGGAGATCTTGCCAGTCGTGCTACGGCACATAAATGTTTCTGGGGCACTCTTTCCGGTATTTCTATGTAGTATGTAATCAGTCCTCAGATATCTAATAGGTTGAGCTGTGTGCTCGTAATCAGTCCTGGGATGAGGTATTACTACGGAGACATGTAATTAGTCTTGGAGATCCGAGAGGTTGAGCTGTGTGCTCGTAATCAGTCCTGGGATGCTCTTTAGAGATCTTGCCGGTCATGCTGCGGCACATAAATGTTCCTGGGATGCTCTTTAAAGGTTTTGTCTATCCACATGTAATCAGTCCTGGAGATCCGAGAGGTTGAGCTATGTGCTCGTAATAAGTCTTGGGATGCTCTTTAGAGATCTTGCCGGTCGTGCTGCGGCACATAAATGTTCCTGGGATGCTCTTTAAAGGTATTGTGGAGGAGATGCATGTAATCAGTCCTGAGAGATCTTGCCGGTCGTGCTTAGGCACATAAATGTTCCTGGGATACTCTTTCTGGTATTGCATCCGCACATAAAATTAGTCCTAAGAGGCCACCTCTATCAGACCATTTGCACAGACGATGAAGACCTGCAGGTGGTGGGCCTACATTCAGTATGAAAAAGGACTGGCTCTGTAGAACTTCCTATGATGAGTAGAGTCAGAGATTGGTTGAGATAGAAGCAGCAGTGACAATGATGATGATGATGCATTGATGACGATGATCCCGAGAAGAAGACTTGTCTAGCAGAACTGTGTCGAGAAATACCTTCCTAGTTAAGAGGGAGTGTTGATGTATATGTAACTTCGGAATGTATTTCATATATATTTATTGTACCCTTATAAGAGATGTGTTATTCCTCTATAAGGAAGTGTCGTCATGTAGATTGACAAGTGTCGCAAGTGTGTGTACTTGCTGATGTGTTATTAGACCACCATGTGTGGGGTCGGCCCTGAAATATATATTATATTGTGGATGTATCTAGATAGACAAGTCGGCCCCATAGTGTAACTAGGCAAACATGTTAAGTATGAATAGAGATTGGGAGATCTCTATTTGCATCATTTGGAAAGACACACTTCTTTCACTCAGAAAGAGGTGCACTAGTGAGGAGGAGGATCATCTGCTCTAGGAGACTATCTCAAGTGTATTTTGGTTGTACTTTGGTTGAGCCATTGCTCTCTCTATCTCTAAGGAACTTGTGGGGTTTTTCATCTTAGGGTTTTTCCCACAGAAACTCTGTGTCTCTTGTCTCTCATGCTTTTGATTCTTGTGATGCTTATTGTGATTGTTATGCATTGATATATTGTATATGTTATTCTCTCAGTAAATATCCAAGAGTATTGTTAATTAATGATCAAATTTTAACATATATTTCCTTCAAAAGAGATGGGGCAACTGTTCTTAGTCTGTGCACTCAGCTACAGACTCTCCTTTCTCTCGGCTAGGTCTCTGCGCACACAGCTGCAGAGCCTTTACAATATTCTCAACTCGGAGAGATTTTACAATACAAAAAGGTTATCTTCTTAAATTCTCAACAACAACAAAAGAACAAAAACCCAAAAAGAGAACCCCAATCTGAGAACCCCCATCCGAGAACCCCCATCCCATACAAAATGTCTTCTTAAATAGATCTTGCTCGAAGGTGATGTTTGTACAATGCCGAAGACCTAAAACCCAAAAACCCTAAGGGTTTCCAAAACTGTGCCGATTTTCCAAACTGGCTTGCTGGCTCCTGGTAGCGTCTGCTTGATCATGGCGGATCTGCACGTCCTCATTCTGTCGCTATCGGCCTTCCTGTCACACGTGTGCTTGCAGGCTGCTTCTGCTGAACCATTTCTCTCTAATGGTTTTACCTTCTAAGCGTGCCAAACGTCGCTTTCCTTAACAACCCATGCGTGGTTATGCGACTGAAAGCATAAGCCCACGGTTGGGTGGTGAAGCTAACGGTTGCTTCGCCTATGGTTAAACGACTTTCAGCAGGAGGGACACAACATGGAAGCAGACGGAAAGGGCAAGCAGGATTGATGGATGGATGATAGGTATAAGGTTCTAGTTGTATTTGCTTAAAAGTAAATTTATTTATGTGTAATTTAGTTTTCTACCATTAATATGTTCAAATCAGTATTATTTTATTTAGATGTGTTCCGGTTTTGTTTTAGGGATGACCCCACAAACGGGGGTCCCTACACATGGTGAGAAATTGAATGCATAGTATGTAGAGAGGTACATTTGAGCCAAGTTGTGATCTTTGACAGCTCAAAATCAAAATAGAATAAGAATATTTAGTCTTGATTGGAAATTTTAAAAATATAAAAATAATATATTGTATTGTGGAAACCATAGGAATGTGGAGGTTATTACTACAATCATTCTTATCCCATTCACAAGGCAACAATAAAATTCAGGCAAACAATTGCGACTGCTAAAAAAAAGAGATAAAATTATAAATTAAGTTTTTTGTGCTTGAATCTTGCAATATCTTTGCTTCTCACCTATACATAGGAGATTATGTAAATATCTTTGCTTCTCACCTATGCATAGGATATTATGTGAATTTCATGAGACGCTAGCATAATATGGACCTTGGCATATATCACATTGTGGCCAAATCCGTCATATGAGAATTTTCCATCAATTGTTTTTTATAAGCTAAAAAGTTTGTCGTTTTAAGAAAATAAGCTCATGGATAAAACCCCTATTTTTATTGGCTCAAAATTTAATCTTTTAAGGAAATAAGCTCATGGAAATAAAGACATTAAGCTATATATTAGTTGATTGGCGGGGCGTTGACGGACATGATAAGTGACAATGTATTATGAAATGAGATGAGTAAAATAATATCATATTTTCTCTCTCATATATATATATATAATTTTTTTAAATTTTAATGGTTTACATTAAGTTATAAATGTGTTTTTAAATATAAAAAATATAGAAAATATCAAAATATTAAAAATATTACTTTTAATCACTATAAATAATAATAAAATTTGGTTTAAAATCTTTTTTAAATGAGTATTCAAAGTATTTGTATTAAAAATATATTTTCAAATTATTTTAAAAAAGCTGTTTGAAAATAATATTAAAATGCTTATATATCATGTTAATTGTTAGCACTCAGAATTTCTCTTTTGGTTGTGGAAGGATAGTTCCAAGGTAACCTTTTCAAACCAAACTTTAGGAGGGAAGTTGGCTTCTTTCCTACCAGAGAAGGCTCTCTCAATAAATAAATGCAATGGCCAGGAATATTTTAAAAAGATGATTTAATAGTGCAAATGGATGAAACACAGGGATACCATTGGGCATGGAGTCAAAATCAGGATTTTTTTAAAAGTAAACAGAGTCTAGAGAATATGATTTTTCACAAAGGTGGGATAGTTATTCTTTTACAGTCAAATTCTTGCTTTCAGGTGGTAATAGAAGAAATATGAACAATCCATTAACATTGGGCACCAAATAAAGATGAATCCAATATCAACATTAGAAGAAAAATTATGGATACTTGAATCCCATGAACCAGAGCATAAAAACATGAATTCTGACCCAAAACAATCTCATTCAAGTATGAAATATAACACAATGAAAATAGGTAACATAGATAACATTCACATGAGAAAAGGAAATACAAATTGTAAAATAACAACACGAGCATCTTTGTTATGAAAAGTTTTGCTTGACTCTGCAAAATTTATATTAATCTTTGAAAATGATCAATACAAAAATAGGTCTCCTTCTCATAGGTTCCAACCCTGATTACATTTCAAAAGTATGCATTTATACATGAAAATATCATTGAGCAAAACCTAATTGTTTGTTTTCTAAAAATGGAAAACTATAACTACTTATTACATCTTTAGACTATATTTGTCAAAAATTAAGTCTTCGTAATCTTCAAAATGATGGAACATTTTTTGCTTTATTTGTTGGAATAAACTTTGGCATAAGTATTCTTTTGGACATGTGTCTTCATTGATGTAAACTGTACTTCATTTTTCCAAACTTTTGGACTATCTTCCATTGCTCTCTAGAAGGAATTTCATAACTTGTCATCTATTTAACAAAGAATTTCATTTCTACGTGATCCACATAAGATATAGGAGGAAATTTATATCCTATCATTGTTAATTGATTCAATATCTCAAAGTATGCTGCAAGCTTATCTATTATTATTTTCTCTGTTGAAAATTGAGTCATGCCTTCAAATTTCTGATTATCCATTCGAATTTGGAACATTAAGGATTTATAATCATTTTGAGAAATTAATTTGTTTTCTCCATCCCAAAAGGAAGGGAGTCCTTTCTGAAAAAAAATTGTAAACAAGTTTTTGAAAGAGTTAACCTGATGCATCATCTGGTTTTCCTTTTCCTGGACACTTTCAACATGGTTATGCTTCCCAATAATTCTCTTGGCCCAAGTTATGACTACAATTATGTTTTTAATCATCAACTCCTTCAAATACTCTGTTGATAAAGTATTGAGAAAATTAATTGTGTTATGGGCTATTTCTTTTGGTTTTTTATCCAGAGTTTCTTTTATGACTGTGCAACTTTGTGTACTTTTATTTACTATTGTTTCCTTACTCATAAAATTCAGATATGGTCTGAATTTTGTAGCTTCAACTATTATCAAATCCCATATCAAATGTCTGGCACCTTGCAATGGGAGCTATCTTGTAACCCGAGAAATCAATTTATCATTTTTTTCCAGCAATTCTTTATTTTTATTTTCAAATTATTTTATTTTTATTTTTTATTTTATTTTATTTTTATTTTTATTTTTATTATTATTTTTTATTTTTTATTATTTTTTATTTTTGAATTTCTTCACTCAATTTTTGATTTTCTATTTTCAATTCCTTAATTACTTCTTCTTTGAGACTGACCTGGGACATAGCTTGAATTAGGATTTCTGTACTTGTTTCTACATTCTCTTGCCCCGTTCCTTCCCTTTCCTTTGTTGTACTTGCTTGCTTCTCTTTCAAATGATCAATTTGAGCTATAAAACCATATTTTCTTTCTCCCAACTTACTTTTTGCTCTATGAATTTAACCAATTTTGCTTTACAATCATCTAACTCCTAAGAGAGATTTTCTCTTTCTTGTTCCAAGACTGTTAATTCAGATGCCTAAATTAACTGTTTAGTTGGGATTTTAGGCTTCTTTTTGAGTAATTGAATTGTACTTTCTTTCTCATTCAAAATATTGTTGGTTGCTTGTCCTTTATTGGGCTGACTATCCATTTCTCCTAAATCAAATTGTAACTTATTTATTTGTTGTTGGTGAGCTTTATTTTCAGCCTTTTCTTGTTTTAATTGGATTTATAATTTACTCATTGTAGATTGCAACTTTGAAATTTTCAATGTATCCTTCATCAAATTTGTGTAAATCACTTCTCCATTTTTCCTGTGTAAATGAATTTTATCTAGAACTGGTATATTTTGCAAATTGATTTTCATTTCAGTGACTTTCTCCTTAGAAGCTACTGCCAAATTTAAACTATTCTTTGTGTGATCTCTAACAGTTTTCAATGAGACCTATTTATTTGATATATATCTAACTTTAGGAAAACTCTTATTGGATTTCTTAGAAGAAGACTTTTTGTCTTGAACATACTTGATATATATATTAGTCTTTTATTTCTTGTCACTAGAATCAGCTCATTTTGCTTCAATAAAACTGTATTCTTGTACCTTGAATTTCTTTGTTCTTCTTTTCCTTCTTTCCTCCAATTTCAACCATTTATTTTCCTTGATATAATTTAAGTTTTTTGGTTTCTCCTTGTTCCTCCACCTCCATGTCTGTAGTTTCATAAATATTTATTTTACTAGCAACCTCAACTTTTTTAGGAGTGGGCACTAGCATGGATGATATTTTTGCTAATGCAGAAGGATTCGATTGTAAGTTCTCAAAAAAATATGCATTTTTGTCGTACTCTAAAAGATTAGGTTTCTCATCTAACCCTTCCACCTCCTGATGACCAATAGCCTAGATTTTATTCTGTTGTCTTCTTTGTGATATTATATGATGTGGATCATAGTTAATACCTGAAGCCTTCTTCAAATTCATTACCTGCAAAATCCCCTCTACAACTGGAAGAGAAAACTTACTTTTTATGATGAATGGGCAACCTTCAAAGGAAACTTGATATCATAAGCCTTTTTAAAACTTAGGAAATGCTCATTTTCCATGATAAGCTTTTTTCTGATAAACTCTAAAGCAAAGACCCTTGGGGTTAAAAATGCAGGTAAGATATGTGGTTCATGGAAAAAACCATAGAGTCTGATAATAGTATGTTCCTTCAAAATGAACCAATCACCCACCTTATTATTTGGACTGAATTGTAACATATCTTTCATCTCAGGAAAAACTCTAGGCGTTTTTTCTTGAAAAACAATTCTATATACATCTGACATTATGAGATTCATATAATTGAAAACACTATTTTTTTATCTCAGAGGTAAATACTGCTTTTGGAAACTGTAAACTTTCTTCATTGGAATATAGAAACATCTTCATGAAATAGTACTGGAATCTGAAATGTCTCGTTGTGTGGAAATTCACTAGTTGATTATGGATATTTTCAGGTAATAATTCATCAAATTTAAGGCAATAATACTGACCAGACTCAATTTCATATGGACGGGAACTCAGCCTAAACAAAAAACTTAACATGACTTCTGAGACAACTTTGTCATCATCTAACCCTAAAAACTGGCTGAGTAATGAAAGGATAAATTTTGAATTTTCATTGAACAGGGTAATTTCTAAAGCAAAAGGCAAGTCGTCAATCGAGGTATCAGGTTTGAGATTTTTTGATAAGAATTTTTTTTATTTTCCACTGCATAAAATCTATAGAGGTCAATCAATTTTTCTTCTACAAAATCTTCAATATTCTGAGAAAAGGACGATGGAACTTCTAATGACTTTCTAATAACTGAAGAATAGTTCATAGCGCACCAAGAAACGAAATCTGGGAATGTTAGGGTTTGTTCTGGACAAAAATAATAAAAGTATGACCTGTGAATATTATGTACATCTACCCCTTACTTCTGTAAATCTTTCAACTTGTTCTTAGTTTCACTAACCGAACCCACAGACAGAATCATATAAAAAAAATCCCCATCTCTGTCTTCGAATATTTCCTCTAACTTAGTAAATTCCCTATTTCAAGACTCTATTTCACTTATTTCTTCCATTTATAGAGAATATTTGACTTTTGTTTCAGGAAATCGTAACCTACCTGACGTTTCATGACTTGACATGAAGCTTTCCACTCTGGCTTCCAACTGTGCATGAAATGTCTCACTCATCCAGTGCGAAATGACAAATGTCCTGTCATTCACACATGTTTCATTTTTTAACCCCTGACAAGGCAATTTTGCAAATATAAAAACCAGTTTCTTCTTACTGCTTTTCACCCAACGAAATTGTCCTATGTCGACACATGGTAAGTGGTTTAGATTTCACTACCATCTATCTTTTCCATCATTCACGCATGTTCATGGTGCGAAATTGATGTCATCCGTCGATCTTCCACCTATTGATCAATGATCGTCGATCTTGTTATTTCTTTATACTGGTCCAACGGTCATTTCTCCAGTAAAAAACATGTGATATACCATGCATCTTTCCCCAACGGATTTCTTATCAACTGCAGATCTTGTTTTTATTTGAATATGGGTCGCCGATTTATAAAACCCTTGCATAACCCGCCCTTTTTCCAATTTTAAATCGATTTTGCTTTTAACATCACGATCATATGAGATGTCTCCCTTTGGGACTTGGTTCATATCTCCTCATCCATTTTCTCATTACTTGTTGGTCATATGGAGACAAGTCATAGACATACATTTCTATCACCCTACTTCACATCATTCAAAAAAATTTTAACAGTACCAAAGTTAACTATGCTAACAACTAGGTCCAACTGGGGATGCTATCCTCCTAGTGAGATAACAAAGAACGCCACAAGCCAGTTCCACTTACCACTTTCTTATTTCTATTTTCTTTATATATACATTTTTTTAGAAAAACAACAACATATATACAATTTATGTACAAAATTTCGTTTTTATTTTTCATTTAATAAATATAATGTTTGAGGAATCTTCCATTTACAGGACACCTCCAATGAATTATCCATTTTGATCTTGCAAGATGAAAGTATTATATCCTTGATATGTATTAATAATATATGGAACCTTCCATAAATGTTCAAATTTTCCATCTTTATCTTCATTTCTGGCATCCCACTTCAAAACCAAATCATCTATTTGAAAATCCCTTTCTTTTATCTTCCTATCAAACAATTTTCTTCATTTCTTATTGATGTACTTGAACTTTGTCATATGCCTTTTCTCTTATATAGTGGATTTCTATCATTTGATTGGTCCTTCTCTGTATGTGATTAGGTTCTTTTGCTTCTTCTTGTAACAACTTCATAACTGGAAAACCTAAGGAAATTAGAAAAATAACCTATGTTCCATAAACCAACTTGAATGGTGAAGTTCCAATAGCTCTTTTTGTGCTTATTCTGTCTTCCCATAATGCATATTTAAGTTTGGTATGCCATGCTCTTTTATTTTATTCCAACAATTTGTTAATAGTCCTTACCAAAATTTTGTTCGAAGATTCAACTAATCCATTTCCCTAAGGATAGTATGCAGTTGAATGATTTAAATGGATATGATATTTATGACAGAAATTTATCAACTTTTTTGATTTGAAAGCCTGCGCATTATCTGTTACTATTCTTCTAGGACATCCAAATCTTGAGAGAATATTATCTTCTAAGAAGTTAATGATAACTGTATCTATGGAATTCTTGGTGGGTATAGCTTCAACCCATTTTTAAAAATAATCTGTGGCAGTCGGGATCCATTTATGAGGACCAGAAGAATTTGGGTTAATTTCTCCAATAAAATCCAATCCCCATTGTTGAAAAGGTGCCTCTATTGAAATTGGTTTTAAGGCTACAGGAAAAAGTTTCCTTTTTCCATAAAACATTTGGCATTCATGATAAATTGTAACTTCTTTATAAACACTAGAGAATATAGTAGGCCAATAAAAACATTCCCTCAAAATATTATTGACTATTGTTTTCCAATAATGATGCCCTCCACATACTCCCTCATGAAATTCCTTCATGATTTGTTGTGCTTCATTTCCAAGTAAGCAATTTAACATAATACCTCTTGGATATTCCCAATATAAATAATCATTTCGAATACAATTTTTTTTTCTTTTAGTTTCAAAGATCTTGCTCTAGTTTTGCTTAATTCTGGAGGGGCCTGTGGATTTTGTAAAACATAGACAATATCACTGTACCAAAGAGATAAAGAAAAATATTTAAGTATCTGCAAACCTAGAGTTGACCCATTTGAACTATCAGAAATGAAATTTATGTTCAAAGAATCATAATTTGACTCTGTCATCAACTTATCCAAACCTTGTCCTTTAATCAACTTTGTAGGTTTGATTCCCAAATCATATTCCAAGAGCACAACAATCCACTTAGATCTTTTCCCTTCAGGATCTGGTTGGGTGAGAATATATTTAACAACAATAGTAGGGACATAAGCAATTGTATGTGAATGTAAAATATAAACTCTGAAATCCTTTAATGATTTAATCAATGCATATGCTTGCTTTTCCATGATATCATATTTTAACTCCACATCTCTTAAAATTTTACTGAAAGCAGAAATGGGTTTCTATGCATTATCTTGATTCTTCTGTAATAACACACCAGATATATTATGTTCTGAAGCAAAAGAAAATATAATAAAATCTTTTGAAAAGTATGGGATGATCAAAACAGGTGCTTTTGTCAATGATTTCTTGAGATCGCTAAAAGGTTTCTTAGATACTATAGTCGATTTAA
The DNA here is from genome assembly GCA_027924585.1 of Larix kaempferi. Classification (NCBI taxonomy): domain Eukaryota; kingdom Viridiplantae; phylum Streptophyta; class Pinopsida; order Pinales; family Pinaceae; genus Larix; species Larix kaempferi. Next base: position 7,582,366 of record BSBM01000259.1, on the reverse strand, counting down.
TATCATTATATTTTCTCAACATATTTGTAATATTCCTCAAAATATCTGCAAAGCTTGGAACAAATATTCTCAAACAAATTACCCTTCCAATAAAAGACTGAATTTCCTTTTTACATCTTGGTATTCCAACCCTCTGAATAGTTGTCACCCTTTTAGGATCAATTTTAATACCATCCTTAGATATTATATGGCCTAATAATTTACCTTCTTGCATGGAAAAATTAGACTTTTGGGGATTTAAGGATATACCAAACTTTTTGCACTTCAAAAATACTTTCACAAGGTGTTTTAAATGATCTGTATCAGATTTTGAATAAACTGTGATATCATCCATACATACTACTACAAATTTGTCTTTTTCTTCAACAAATTCAATATTCCTCGCTCTTTGAAATATTGCTCCTGCATTTATCAACCCAAATGACATTTTTGCATACATAAAAGTTCCCCAAGGTGTTGTAAAGGTTGTTTTTTCTTGATCTTCTGGGATAACTTTAATCTGATTATATCCTAAAAAACCATCCATCATGGATATTCTTTCTGCTCCAACAACTTTATATAATATATGGTCCATTTTAGGAAAGGGGTAATTATATTTTATAGATACTTTATTCAAATTCCTTAAATCAACACATAGTCTTATTTCTCCATTCTTTTTCTCGACAGGAAACAAGTTTGGCACCCATTTTGAAAATTTGAGGGAAACAATAATTTTGGCATCAAACAACTTTTTAACTTCTTTTTCAATTACTGGGAGTAACATAGGATTTATTATTTTGAGTTTTTGCTTCAAAGGTTTCTCATTTGGCTTGATAGGAATTGTATGTTGAATAATAGATGTGTCATATTCTTTTAAATATTCATAACTCCATGAAAATAAATCTAAGAAAATTTTCATTAATTCAACATATTTACCTTTTTCTTTTGATGGCAATTTTTTTGAAAGTTTCACCAACTTAGGTTGTTCTTTTATTCCAATATTTCAATCTTGAATTTCATTTTCATGGGGTAATACCTTTGTATTTTTAGCTACATAATTTATGTCAAACAATTTCTCTAAAGGTATAAGTCCCTTTGGAATAAAATTGTTTTTTATTTGAATAATTTCTTTCCCTCCAATTGTACCCTTAAGCTTCTCTTGTTCTTTATTTTCAAATGGAAAATTTTCATCTTTCACACACTCTTCTATGTTCTGATCTTCTCCATCAATAACTGTATTGGAAAATTCATCTGACATTTCTACGAAACTTTTTATTTGTAAATCATCTTCAAAAACTTTCCAATATTTTGAATTATTAGGAATAGAAGGCCTATTGATAACTTCAATTTCATACTTTGTATTTGAAAAACTAGGAATTTTAAAAGCACTAGCAGTAGTAGCTAAAGAATATGCCATTGAATTTTTTATTTTGGCAACCACCACACTACAAGATTTGAACCCAAAATCTGATGACATCTGATGAAAAGGACCGTGTCGTCGGATTTCACCTTCAAAATTATGAAATTTGATGATTTTTTTTTTAATTGAGAGAAGTATCCGTCGGATATCCAATGGCTCTTGGATATCCAACGAGGCCCCTGGCATAGTGACCAATGTCGTCGGCTATCCAACCTAATATTAAGCTGCCATGTGTCGGATATCCGACGATATATTTAGGTCCTAGCCGTTGGCTATCCGACGACAACCGATACCCGAGACTTTCGAATACCTGACAACATATGATGCCCTAACATGTCAGATATCCGACATCTACTCTCCAATAGTAACTAAGTTCAAGATTTGGATATTCGACGGACTGTTAATGTCACGTCCCCATTTTGACCCCCTTTTTCATTAAATTGTAAATTATGTAAATATTGTCATTTAGTCATGGCGAGGAGCTCAAGGCCAAGGCCCCGCCACTGATTTATCGTTTTATGTATCGACAATTAGAATAGATGCATATGGTCCTTGTGCTAGCGGAGCACAATGTAAAATCGGACATCATGTAAACATGCAATTTTAATGAAAAACCCACAACCAGCTACGCAATGCAACAAAGAGATGGGGGCATGATCTTTACAAGGAATAGGGAGGGAAAATAACCAAACCCTTGAGCCATGGTGTTAAGCCATTTCATTGAGGAAACCCATGAACTCTCAACTACCCATTTGGCCTCATGCACCCAATCATTTAATTCTTCCAATAATTGGTTGAGACAATTAATGCCTTGGGATGGGAGAGGTATGGCTGTCAATTTTCGTGTATGGGAAAGACAGCAACCTGGGAAATAGAGTTTGGGTTGGCTGTGCAAGAAAACCCCCACGAAATTAGCCCAAAGCCATTCTTCACCCATGGCATTCTTCCTCTCACGCAGTCTGAGCTTGTTGGGGTTTTATCCCTCACGTTTTTCACCATCTCCTGCGTTTTCCATGCCCAGAAACTCGTTTTTGGTATCTTGCAGCAGCTGGGGAAGGAGGGACGCGATTTTGGACTGAGGGAGAGGTCGTTTTTGCCCTTGGGGCATTTTTCTGGAATGGGTTGCTCTCCCAGTCGATTTTTCCTAGTTTCCAATTCATTTTGAGTCTACCCACATTTTTCTGGAATTGGTAGAAACCCACTGTTGGGAACTTCACTGTATAGGAATTTTTCTCATGCCCAATACTTATGCTCTTGATGATACATGCACCCATCTCTTAATAGCCTGAGAAACCCAATTGCTGATTGGCTTGGCTGATTTTGATATACCTTTGGCTATGTGAGAGCCTGTTTTCCCCTTTTCCTTGTGGAGATCATGCCCAGCTCGGGGGTGGCAGTGGTGCTGAGAGATTAAGGAGCACACTGGCCTACGGTTGGGTGGAACGTTCCAGAAGCGTAGCTGGTTGCTTGGGACTACTTCATTAAGATAAGTATCCTCTTGTGCTATCTTTCAATTGTTTAATGGATGAATATCTTGAATGTAAAATGAATGAGTAATTGAAATTACTTCTGCTGTGTATAAACAAATACTTATGCATCCTCATATGTCTTGCATGCTTACTTCATAAGTACATGGGGCTAGATGCCCGGTTTGGGATCACGATCCTCTCCATTGCACTAGTATAATGGGAGGGGATGTGACAGTTAAATTTTAAAACCTATAAATTTTGAAACATTCTGACATGATTGCTATACAAGTGACAGTTTGCAGAATTTTTTTTATTCGGCGAACTATTTTTCATTATTTCCATTGTTTTTATGATTTCAGCGAGCGAAGTGTGGAGCTTGATTTTCTAAGATCAATAATCTTCATTCAAGCTCTTTACGAGAAAATGTCAACTAGCAATATTCCTGATCCAGACGAACAAAATTGACAATTGCTTGCTAGATTGCGGGAAGGAGTTGAAAGAAGGGGTGATCGGAAATGTTATTGTCCATGTAGTCAATGCAGGGGATTTAAAAGGAGAAGAATTTTGCTCACAACAGCCACAAAACATTGTAGGGAACATGGACATGCTGAGGGGGGACATGAATATCATCCATTTGTAAGTTTTGCATTATATATGTTTTTATTTTGATTGCTTTTGTAAATGTATGTATTATTTTATTATTTCTTATATTAATTTGTATCTATTGATCACGGTTTCAATAGATGGGGTACTAACATGGACAATAAATATTATTTTATTCTTTAATATTTATTATGATAATTTTTTCTTGTGTGCATGTTGAATCTAGGGTATAGTAGAAATAACGATAATAGAAATAATAGAAATAATGACTATATTGGCATGTTGTTTCTCTTCTATTTTCTCTATAGAAACCGTAGTATCGTTTATCTTACCTTAGTGGATAGTATGAGAATTTTTGAGTTATATTTTAGTAGCTTTGCTCAATAATTGGGTCAATTTTTATGTCTTTTGGATAGTTTGGATGCACCTATTTGACCAACAGTACAATTGGTCGTTGTTCTTTTCATCCCTAAAGTAGCGACTAGACCCTTCTTGTTTCCCCTTTTTATCTAACTGTAGAGACCACTCATGAAAAGAGTCATTTTACGTTTGAAATTTTTACATTTTGCATTTTAATTTCTTATATTAACTTTTATCTATTGGTGGTTTCATGTAATTTTAAAGGAAATACATCCTATGACATATCGTCTGGAGGAAGTGCTTCCAGAACAAGTACCGGAGGAACATGGAGCTATGAATAATGGAGAACAAGTAATGAACATATTGAAGAAGATGATCATACTGATAATAGAGTTGAAGATGATGTTACAAATACTTTGATCCATGATTCATTTAATGTTAGAATGGATGATGATGATCATTTTGATGATATTCATGATATACCTCTTCTTGAGAAGGCATACGAACCCCTTTATGAGGGCTCCAAGTCAAATCTTCTCTCTGCTATATTGTTGATAATGAACTTGAAGGTTATGAATGGTATTTCAAACATATCAGTCACATAGATGTTAAGGTATGTAATTAATTCCATCACATAATATATATGATCATCTAATAATTTTATTGTTAATTCATAAGTCAAATAAATACGGATGAAATGTGTTTCATTAATATTATTTCTATATTATATTAACTAGATTTTTATTTTAATTTGTTGTAGCATGATAGGTGAATATTTGTTATCATCGTTAAATATTTTACCTCACACATATCGAGATTTATCTGCCATCATGAAAGAAATTGGAATGTAGTATGAAGCATTTCATGCATGCCCTGATGACCATGTTCTATATTATAATCAGCATGAATTTCTAATAGAATGTCCTGAATGTCATATCAGTAGATATCGAACAGATCAAGTAACAAAAAAGGAGCCTCGCAAGGTTCTACGTTATATTTCCATTATTCCATGTTTGAAACAACTGTTCACATGCAAAAACATAGCGCAATTTATGGATTACCATGCATGGAACAAAATTCAAGACGGAATTATTCAAATGCCTGCAGATGGATCTGCATTTAGAGATATGGAGGAAAAATGGCCTCACTTTAAAGAAGAACCTCTTAATCTTAGGATTTCTTTGGCAGCAGATGGTGTCAATCCATTTGCAGAGATGAGATCCGTTTACTCGGTGTGGCCTATTTTTGTTATCAACAATAACATTCCTCCATGGTTGCCAATAAAGAGGGAGCACATAATGTTGTCGATGATTGTTCCAGGTATATTGTGTCTACAATTTGTTTTTTAATGTAGTGGTATCTCATTTGTCATTTTTTGTCACATAATGTCATATATATATTTAATGTTTTTCTATTGTGAAATTTGGTTTATATATCTAAATGGTACGTCTCATAATTATATTTTTTATATGTTCAAATCAATTAGGTAAGTACCAATTCAAAGATATGAATGTATATATAGAACCTCTTATTGACGAGCTACTAAAGTTATGGAATGACATCACTATGTATGACGTATCTAGACCAATACGACAAAGACAATTTCAATTCCATGCAATGCTTGTACGGACAATACACGATGTTCCAGGGTTAACCCATTTTTGCGGTATGTAATTATAAGTTCCACTTTATTTGAATTTAATTTTATATTGAACTAGTTAATATACTACCCATGCATGTTTTTCAAAATAATCCAGTCATTTTGTATATAATTATAATTGACATAGATATTCCATCTCTTTATGTAGGTCTTCAGACAAAGGGGAAATTTGCATGTCCAGTTTGTGGTCCTAAGATCAAATCTCGTCATTCAAAAAGCTTAGGAAAGGAGGTGTTTGATGAGTATAGGCACTTCCTCTCTAAGAATCACATGTATCGAACTACCACAAAACACATGTTCAATGGCAAGCAAGACACTACATTAAAACCGCAGAGAATGAAAACTCACCTATGGAAGTTGAAATATAATAGAAATCGTCAAGGTACATATGAGTCATCGTATATGAAATGTTATATTGTATTTTTTTTATTGTGTGTTGTTTACTGTAATTGACATTGTTTTATGTAATTTCTTTATAAACTACTATCCATGATTGTCGTTCATGTGATCATGAAGGCATTAATGGGCTTCCACGAGGAATGAAAAGTTATCCTAGACAATTTAGTAGGTTGCCCTGCTATGAGCACCTACAAATTTTTCATCTATTTGATACAACACATATTGGAAAGAATGTGACGGAAACATTATGGCGAATATTGGATGGAAGGAGTGAGAAGGAAAAAATTGTCAAAATTTGCAAAGACATTCAAGATAGCAACCATGCAATGAAAGATGTCATTCAATTTCATAGAAACAGAGAGAAAATTAATATAAACTCACTTCCACGGATGTTAATAGACCAACAAAGTAATGTTGTAAAAGAAGTCATGCGAAAAATTAAATTTCCCACCGGATTTTGTGCGAACATGAAGAATATCATAACAAAGAAAGGTGATTTCATGGGGGTGAAAACATAGGATTGGCATGTCTTTATGAAGGTAATTATTATGGTATGCATTTAATTTTTTATTTTTTTTTCTATTCCAGTGAATATGGTTGGTATTTTTGTTTGTCTACTTTTTTGTTGAAAAAATGAAACGATTTGTATATTGTTACAGTATTTTCTACCTCTCTCTATCCTGGAGAACTTCAACAAAAATGTCAAACAAATAATATATAATCTCGGGAAATACATGAGGTAAGTGGTGATTTTTTCCATGCACTTAGTGTTTGTTTAATTCAACATAGAACTTACATTTGATTCTTGTTCTCTAATTCATGTTCTGCAATATAATTTTTTTTTCCTTTAAATATCTCTTGATTGGGTTGTCATGTCATTTGTAGATAGCTATCATCTAAAGAATTCCATAAAGAAGACATAAAATATTGGAGGAGAGAAATTCCTCGTCTCATGTGTGAAATGCAGAAGCATCTACCTTCGGCATTTTTCAATGCACAGGAACACTGCCTCATACACCAAGTTGAGGAGATTGAATTGTGTGGACCTGCGCACTCAAGGTCCATGTGGATGGTTGAGAGGCACTTGAAATTTATGAAGGGTTTGGTCAGACACCGAGCATATGCCGAGGGTTCTATGATGGAGGGATATATGCTATACCAAAACATGTTGTATATTAGTGAATGTCTTCCTATATTAGGATCAAAGCTCAATTTACGTCACATTTGTGATCCGGACTCCAATAAATATTTCGAAGGGGAGTACCCGAAGGGGAAAGGTAGATTAAGGAAGGTGAAAGGTAATATAACACATTTGACTGTTGATTTTTATGTATATATATCATGCATATTCTATTTTTATATTCAATATTTTGCATCAATTTAGAGTGTAATAATATACTTTCATGTTAAGTGACTATACATTTGCATTAAATTTTAATTTTATTGTCATCGAACAGTTGGTCGAGAGTGGGATGCAATTCATTTATACATCGCAAACAATCTTGATTGGATGAAGTGATGGATTGAACGATGTGAACAATCTGGTCATGGAATATCATGGGAAGGTGTGGCTTCATTGGTTAAAGTTGCACATTGCAATGGAGATACCAATGCAACACAAAGGGAAATTGATTTAGCAAGAGGTTTAAAAGATAAGCAGGTAAGCATATTAATCAACCACACTATTTATTTTTCTGTAAATAATATTGTTGTTGTACACATTGATTTTTTTCCTGTATGGCATTATAAACATGCACTAGTTATTAATAAATATTGGATCATTATGTAATCTTTTCCTTTATGCCTTGTTGTAAGTAAAACACGATAAGGTTATGTGGTGCAATGGCTATACATATCGCATCAAAAATTTGGATGAAACGAAGAAAACATCATATTGTGGTATATCTGCAATCTTTGAGGTGACCAATGTTTCTTCTAGAAGTGACAAACATCCAAAACTCTCTGAAAATCGATAGTATGGGTATCTGGAAGACATTCTTCAGTGTGACTTTAACTTCTTCAAGGTATTTATGTTTGTCGTCAAATGGTACATGTGATGATTGAATCAATGTGATCTCGATAAAACAATTATTGAACATGATAATGGATTTACCATGGTAAGTACAAGGTTGTCTGAGCCAGGAAAGGAGCCTTATGTTCTTCCAACCCAATGTGAACAGGTATTTTACTCTGAGGTTCTAGGTAGAGTGGGTTGGTCATTTGTTGTGAGACACGATCCAAGGGGAAGGCCGGTAAAGTATAATGCAGATGAAGGTAATGAAGACGTTCTCGAAGAAGAAGATGTTGTTGAAGATGATCATGATCAACATGAGTTAGATGATCATGTTCCAGAAGAAGATGTCGAAGAATTTATTGAATCATATGATGTATCAGACAATGTCCATAAAGATGATATTGACGATGACATGATGATCCTAACTGACATCGACGACGATGTTGATATGGCCAATCCTTACAATGTTGAATCTGGATCATCAGATTATACAAATGATGACTCAGATTGAGAAGATGATGAAGTCCATTGAAGTGTACGAGGTATGTAGTAATATATCTACTCTATATATTTTGATTTAATTTTGCGATAGAAATATTGAATTTTTTTTCTGGTACATATAATAAATTAACTGTTTCTTAGTGAGTTTCCATTTTCCTATATGTTATAATTAGAAACATTGCTTGTTATAGAGTATGACAAAAAACACATTTACTTTTTTTGTACATAGATATTTTTGTCGGTTGATGGGGAATTGAGAGTGATGTGAGGGGGGAAGGGGCCATACAATCTTCCACCTTCATGTGGTTGGCCCTGTTTAGTAGAGAATATTAAATTATTCTCAAAATAGAGAGAAGCTTAGTAAGGAAATGCACAATTATCATGCTAACCCAAATGGCACCGGATTCATCATCATCATCATCTTCATATTCATCATCATCATCTTCATCATCATCATCATCATCATCATCATCATCATCGTCATCCTCATCCTCATCATCATCATAATTATCATCATAATCATCATCATCATCATCATCATTATCATCATCATCATCATCATCGTCATTATCATCATCATCATCATAATCATCATCATCATCTTCATCATTATCATCATTTATTCATTTCTACCATCGAGGATAATATATTTTCCCAAGTTGTTTCCAAGTTGTTTCTCATCAAAAAAATTTCCATGGGGCCAACATTGATTTTTTTAAAATATGTGTTGGCTTGTACTGAAATTTGGCATGGTTAGACTAGACGTATGCATTGATGTTGTGGGAGGGTTTCCGGACTCAAACATGATTGAAACTAACCATTGGAGCATAAAAAAATCTACCTATAGATTAATTAATGTGCTACATAGGGCCAATGTTGAATTTTTTTAAATATGTGTTAGCTTGGATTGAAATTTGGCATGGTTAGACTAGACGCATGCATTGACGGTGTGGGAGGTTTTTCGGAATCAAACATGATTGACACTAACCATTGAGCATCAAAAACCCTACCTATAGATTGATTAATGTGCTACATGGGTCCAATGTTGAATTTTTTAAAATATGTGCTAGCTTGGACTAAAATTTGACATGGTTAAAGTAGACACATGCATTGATGGTGTGGGATGGTTTCTGGACTCAAACATGATTGACACTAACCACTGGATCATAAAAAAACCTACCTATAGATTAATTAATGTGCTACATGGGGCCAATGTTGAATTTTTTTAAATATGTGCTAGCTTGGACTAAGATTTGGCATGGTTAGACTAGACGCATGCATTGACAGTGTGGGAGGGTTTCCAGACTCAAACATGATCATTGACACTAGCCATTGGAGCATCAAAAACCCTACCTATAGATTAATTAATGTGCTACATGGAGCCAATGTTGAATTTTTTTAAATATTTGGTGGGGCCATCATCATCATCATCGTCATTACCCTCTTCCTTGTCAACATATTCATCAACATATTCATCATCATCATCATCATCATCGTCATCACCATATCATCATCATCATCATCATCATCATCATCATCATTATCATCATCAGCGTTGTCATTGTCATTGTCATCGTCATCATCATCATCATCATGGTCATTGTTGTCGTCATATCATCATCATCATCATCCTCATCCCCATCATCATCCTCATCCCCATCATAATCATCCTCATCATCATCCCCATCATCATCATCACCATCATCCTCATTTTCATCATCATCATCCTCATCCCCATCGTCATCCTACATGCTTGCAAGGAGATTGCCACCTGTCCAGTCATTCATATGGTCATGGTACTAACATTCCCATCGATCAACCAAAAGTGAAGATAACTATATATATTCATTATAAGTAATTAATATTAACTTCATAGTAATTAATTATATTATTCAATGTAATTCAAAAAAATGAACTAGTTTCCCCTTATCAAAACTATAATAATACACCCAAATTAACATTATGGAAACCATTAACATCATGCAATTTGGTTGTCTTTGGCTAACAAGCATGAATAGAGAGTATCTACTTCTCTAAAGTCACCTAAGACTCAAACTTACCCCCAACCACCATTATGTGTGCTAATGTGTGTACACAAACACTAATATGTTAATTGGTAGAACTTGAACCTTGGTAATCTTGGTGAGGCTATATTAACATAGTGAATTAAAAATTAAAAACTCATTTTTTTTGTTAATTTTGATCTTTTTTTTTCAAAAAAATTGGATTTTCTTAAAATTGATCAAAACTCTTAAATGAAAAGTTTTATAGTCAAAATTCCCATCTATCAAATGAAATTATATATATTTTTTATAAAAATCTAAACTAATTTGAATTTTTTTTTTATTATCAATTTTTAACTTAATGGAAATTATTTTTACATAAAATATAAATAATTAATTATAAACATCCAAAGCCTTTATTTTTATTATTATTAATTAATTAATTATATAGACACTTAAATGGTTCCTAATATACTACTAAATATTATATGATGTTGTAACTTTAGAGTACTAGTATATAATCACATCCCTATAAGAGTATAAAAATTTATGGGATATAGATTTGTGTGTGTCAGGCTTGGAGATCATTCACAATTTCCTGATGTTGTCTTGTGATGAAATAAATTGAAATACCACCTTCTCTCTTATGATGAGAGAAATTGGGATTGCGAAACCATGTCTATTATCGATGAGCATCCAGTTCGTGTAGTCTGTACTGGCCAGTGGCCTTTGATCAATCAAATCTATAATCACTGTGGAAGAATCCTCAACATGACATGAACACTGGTGATTTTAGTGCCACTTCATTCTTCCATTCTTTCTTTGACAGAACACTGATATCATTTTAATGCTGCCACATTCTTTCATTCTTTCTTTGACAGTACTACCCATTTTCTTTGAATCATTTTATAAAATGAAGAGATTTAAGCACCTTCTTCATTTAGGATCCATTTTGGCAGGGAGTACACAAAGAGGCTAAACCTCACTCAAATGCATGGTCATATACTTATCAACTATAAACACTAATTATTAACCCCTTTAAACATTGATGGATACAACCTTTAACACCTATACCATAAACCATAAACCATAACAATTATGAAACCTAACCTCCAATACTCCTAACCCTAAACCTTTACTCTTATCAATGTTATAACTCATAGCTACAATTATTACCCAAAACTCACAACTTTATCACCCTTAAACTCTATCCCTTGTAGTTACATGTATCGCCTTGATGTTTAATCCCTAACACCCGTAACTACTTTAACCCTTAACACTTACAAGCCCTAACTTAACAACATCCATCAATCCTTATAAAGATAATCCCTATAAAGCTAATAGACCACAATTAAGACCTAATGTTCCCTAATATCAACTTTTATTTTGACAAATTGTGATGTGCGATGTCTAATAGAGCAATGAATTCAAAGGTAAATGGAGATGATCCTTTTCAACTTTACTATGAAGTAGTAGGGTGTGTGTTTGTTCCAATTACAAAGGACTAAATAACTATAGACAATGTATTGTAATAGAACATTTCCAATGTGATGGAATCCCTATGATTGATGGAATCCAATGAGTAGACCCACATCATATTTCTTTCAACTGAGGACTGCGAGGAGTAGAGCGCAATGAGGAGGGATATGACAAAGTTTTCAACTAAGGACTACGAGGAGCAGACCCCGAGGAGGAGGGATACGAAAAAGATGGTCTCAGAGACATTGCGAGGAGCAGACCGCGAGGAGGAGGGATACGACAGAGTTGGTCGCAAAGAGCACACTGCGAGGAGGAGGGATACGACAGATTTGGTCGCGGAGAGCACACTACGAGGAGAAAATACCCGAAGGGATTTCTAGAGAAGATTGTGAGGAGATGTACATAGACAAAAAAAGGGGCACAGTGTCTTCGGTAAGCCATACCCTATTCCTCTATTTGGAATTTTTCCTTTTGTAAAAACACGATTTGGTTTTCTTCAATGAATTGGAAACCTAAAACATGATTTGGTTTTGGTTTTCTTCCCTAATGTCATGATTTGGCTATACAATCCCTGACCTTAGGGTCGTTTGTAACCATGCCAAGTGCCAAGCGCATGGTGCAATTTGAAGATTAATGGCCATTCCCATGAAGGTAGTTGCAGGGTAAAGCTGAAACCTGTCAAGGAAAATATCCCCTATCCACTTAATAACCATCTTCCAAACAAAAAACAACATCAACTTCACCAAAAGAAAGAATTTCCATCCAAATTCCATGCTTGGACAATTTTTTGTAGCTCTGGAAATCAATCTCAATGAAATCCTTGTATTTCATAGTCTCTGTCTCTCCATTGCACACACACAATCTTCATAAACGTGCATTGTTACTAGATAGTGATAAAAGTAACCCTGCCATTGCTGTTTGGAATTTATTTTTTTTATTTTTATTTATTTATTTATTTATTTTTATTTATTTATTTTTATTTATTTATTTTTATTTTTATTTATTTATTTATTATTATTATTTTTTAATTTATTTATTTATTTATTTTTTATTTTATTTTTTTTTAATTTTTATTTTATTTTTTATTTTATTTTTTATTTTTTTCTGTAAAAGCAAGATTTGGTTTTATTCAGTGAATTGGAAACCTAAAACATGATTTGGTTTTGGTTTTCTTCCCTAATGTCATGATTTGGCTATATAATCCCCGACCTTAGGGTCCTTTGTAACCCTGCCAAGTGCCAAGCGCATGATGCAATTTGAAGATTAATGGCCATTCCCACGGAGGTAGTTGCAGGGTAAAGTTGAAACTTGTCAAGGAAAGTAACCCCTACCCACTTAATAGCCATCTTCCAAAGAAGAAACAATATCGACTTCATCAAAAGAAAGAATGTCCAACCAAATTCCATGGTTGGACAATGTTTTTGTAGCTCTGGAAATCAATCTCAATGAAATCCTTGTATTGCACAGTCTCTATCTCTCCATTGCACATACGCAGTCTTCATAAACGTGCATTGTTACTAGATAGTGATAAAAGTAATGTTCAACATAATCCAATCTCAGCTACCATAATGTTGATATCGTTCCAATATCATTCTCATAAAAAATTGGGTAAAACATGGCTTTAATCATTTTCTTGAATATTTTCCAATTGATTATTGATGTTTCACTTTCAAGACTTCTTTTGATAGAACAACTTTCCCTCCATTCCAAGGAAACCCCCTCAAGTTTTAATCCTGCGTTGTTTTGCTTCAATCCTGCCTCTGAAGGGTTTCCTTTGTTTTTATAAATAGAGAATCCAATTGCTTCCTGCCCACTAACCCTAGTAGATGCAACTTGAGAATAAGTTGATGGAGGAATATTGGGTCTCTGTACCAAAATTAGCCAACAACATCAAATTTCTTATGGTAAACAATTGGAAACATATCTCTTATCAGAAATATTTCTTATAGTAAACCATTGGCTTTAATTACTTACCAGAAACAATAAAGTAGCACATCGCTTAAGAACGTCTATATTCAATTGCACATCTGGCAAGCTTCTGCTGTGAAAAGCACAACATTCCAACAATAGCATGAATCTCACACAGCTTAGAAATATTGTAATTACCATATTATTTGCAAATGCTTTTTTTTCTTAATAAAAAGCTTTGTGGAGAATCTTTGCCACCTTTAGTGAAATTTTTGGATGGATGGTAGATCAATAGGATAGTTTCTCTTTTGGGATGCAAAATAGAACTATAATAACCAACATGTTCCATCTTCAAATAAAACACAATGGATCTTAAGTAGTACAAATACTATGGATGAATAGAGGCTTCCATTTTTTTACATAATGCTCCTATAGGACACACATTTGATAAGTTTCTCATCAGTGAGACTTAAGCTACTGATGGTTCTTTTCACCTGGCTAAATGTCAAGTGGGTTAGACATATGATGTTACTAAATAGTTGCTAAAAAGTCCAACTTTAAATATCCCTTAAACATTATCAACATAGTTTTTAGTTTTGTAATAACAACTCTTAATTTTACTTTCAAATCAACTTCCTTTGTCCTCTACCTGTAGCAAGTTCACAATCTCTTACAGTTATTCTTGCTTCAACTATTTTTTAAGCATCTTTTTAGCATCTTTGTTACACTTCCAACATCTTAAGATATTCTTGGTGCCTCTATAATCCCTTTTTGCATAACCTTTACAATCCATGGCTTTATCTCCAAAAGTATTAGATGAGAAACAATAACCATACAAATTTTTTCATAACTAGGAGTAAATGACCATCTTGATGATGCAGTCCTTCTGAAGTTGTAGTTTCCTTCGCTTTGATGGGAACTTCTAGGAACATTTGTATACCAACTAGACTTTTCTTCAACTTCCTTTTATAGAAGCTTGGAATTGTCTTTTTCAATGTCCTTTTGTTCAACATAGCCTAAAATAGTCATGTCACTTGGTAATCTTTGTTTATTAAACATGTCTTCTAAAGCCAATGATCTCTTCTCAAACTTCAAGTTTGTGACAACTGTCCTTTTCAACTCATTTTTTAGAGAGGAAATATCAAGCTCCCTTGCTTGACATGACTCATTCATTTCTTTTAGTTGTTCTTCCATTAATGCACTCCTTTTAGAGTATTCTTCTAATTGATCATTGAGCATAATAATTTGATTAGATTGCTTTTGATTTGTTGCATCTGACCTTTCTAATTCACTTTTTAAAGAAACAATCTCACCTTCTCTTGCTCGTCAACTTTCATTCTACTTCTTTAACTGACTAGTTAGCACTTCCTTAGTTCTTATTGCTTCTTCCACTTGGAGTCTTACATTGACAATAGTTTTTATGGCCTTTTCATGCTCTTCATGTTTCTCTTTCTTAAATTATTCTAGTATTTTTGCTGCAACGCATTCTTCCCTTTGGATTTCTTCAATTCCTCTAGAGCATGCATGCATAAGCAAAATCCAAGTTTTGTTTTCCGTCGAGGCGGTTTGAAGATGAGAATTTCCAGAAAGTGGCCCCAGGTTGCAAAGTAACGAAACATTTGATGGATTGGCAATGCATATATATAAAAGGAACATAATTATATAGGCCTAAAATTGTGGTTGGTGCCATTGCGGTCAAAGTTAAATCAATTTGTAAGCCGCCTCAACGGAAAACGGAACTTCAATTTTTCTTACCCATTTTTGTTGTTCTACTTTAAGAAATATTTTAGGCTATTGTGGTTTGTTTTAAAGTCTTCATCTTCTTAAAATTGTTTTTCATTGTATCATTCCATCGAAAAGCATCCTTTTCATTTTATCATTTCATCTTTGATCATTATTATTTAAATGTGATCATTATCATCAACACCTGATCTGCTATTCCCATAGCTTCCAAATTTGCATAATGTTCTCATTGATACACAGTTCTCTAAACTTCCTTGTTCTTCTCTTGAGTTCTGCTCACCTAATTTCCAGTACTTGTAACAAAATTCACATGTCTAAAGTTCATGTTCAGCCATCCCATATGCATATACTTTCTCTTCAATGTTTTTTTCAACAGACTCTTTATACTTTCAAAACGTTTCAAGAATAGAGGTGTCTTACACTTCTCGAGGCTCTCAAAACATAGTCTTTCTCTATGTTTTAGGTCCTGCTACATAGATCAAACTTAGACCATCGTTTTCCACTTTGTGAGATATTAAGGACTTCATACCAATTGTTAAAGTCTGATCCTAGCACCTATTTGGAGTGACCATCATATACCTTTGAGTCCATCCTCCAACTCCATGGACTCATGGTGTGCCAAGGTCTTTTAAAAAAAATATTGCTCAACTTCTGATTTTTTGATCATTTATCATCAAGTTTTTCTTATGTAAAGTTGTCGGCTATCATAATCTTCTTTGTAAAACAAATTGTCATCACGACCAAGATCCCCTTATTTGATATGCTAATTCAACTTCATCAAGGTTAGTAAATTCATAAAAGGTAAGCATGCATCATCATACTTCAAACTTCAATCAAACCATCATGACTTGGATTGTGGCAATTTTAGTCTTCGACTGGGGTAGTACTGTAGTAGCTTTAACACTTAAAATATAGTAGCTTCAAATTTGGACTATGGTGGCTTTGGATTGTGGGAGGATATTATTATCAAACATAACTTAAACTATTTATTGGATCCATTTGTTGAGTACCTGCTGCTATCCTTCAAATATGTGCTTCAAGAACCAAAGAATTTGAATGCTACTATCCATTTGTTGAGTACCTACTGCTATCCTTCAATCTAGCTGTTATGGAAGTTCAAATGTTAAAATCTAGATTGGTTTTGTGATTTTGTCTAGTTTCTATGACAAGAACAAGGGTCTCCTAAAAATATTATCATGATTTCATTCATTGAATACCTATGGTTCTAGCTAATATAAGAACCAAATCATTAATAGAGCACATTGCACAGTTCAAACAAACAACACAATACACAACTAGATGGGAAGATAGAGCTTTAAGGATATCCAGAAATATTTGTTTTGTTTTCCTTATTTCCAAAAAAATTATACAACAAGGTAGAAATTTATAGACACCGGTGGGTAACTGATCTAGACACTAATGTTTCCTAGAAATTTAGGTGGTTTTGATCAAGTATCGCCTTGCTATATTAAGATAATCATCAGTTGCTATGCAGAATCTATAATTGTTAATTGTGTAGGAATTATATCTACATTACCTCTTAGTCCCTATTTAACCTATGAAAATTCATTATCACCTTTAATTAGAAGTAGAATAAGGTTATTGTTGGATTCATTTAATTTGAAAGAGTATTTATAGTTTGAAAGAACTCTCTCCTTACCTTAGCTAGCATTCCTTGAAAGGAAAGGCTTATTTGATTCATATGCATTTGCATGGTTGGAGTCAATCATCACACCACGAGTTTCACTTCCATCCCCTGACTGAGTAATACAACCATTAAAATTCAACTCGCTAACTCAACACACTTTAACCTTGCTTGAGGATAAAAATAATTTGGTAGTTAAGTAGGACACTAGGGATAGGCATCCAAATAATTCCCCCTTGTCATTTTCATCTGAGACATAGTTGTTGTCCTCTAGGGTACTAAAATCCTCTAGTATTTATTGACACGGTCATCGACCAGTTTGTGGAGGGGCCTCCCATTTTTTAGGGGGTAAGCTGTGAGGACAGGTTCTGGATGGACTTTGTGAAATTCCACAATCCACTTAGCTCCTAAGGATATCTATCCATTCTCTTCCCTGTACTCTACTGTATATGTGATACAGGGGCTTAAAGACAGAAGTGCCTGTTAACCTTCTTCGACGTGTCATGAACGAGGTAGCCTAGTAACTTTTCTTCTAGGGCTCTTTTACCTAGGATCCCTTTCGGTAGAGGGATATCCTTCCACTTCAATCTCTCATTTCATATTGTTCGACTTGGATTTCATCACCTTGCGAAAGATACGATTTGTCGAGGTCTCCAGCTCCTAGTTAGGAAGTTTGCTTGCTATTTCACCTTTTTAGAGGGTCTTTTTCTTTTTAGTGTTGCTTGTTGGATATTCTGGCCACTTTTGTTTCAGCTCGCTTACTGTGACACTGGTCCCAGTACAGTTTTTTGAGCTTGCTTTTTTGGCCTGCAAGCCTTGTCTTTTCCTAGCTCCCCTTCTGCACGCTCGGTTGCTTTAGGGTTTTTGAGTTCTTATGCGGCTAGTTACCAATTATCTGATGATGTGTGATGTCCTCTTCTCCTAGGTCCTTGAGATGGTTGACTTAGATGGTCTTCTCAAGGGACTGGACACCCCTTGATGGAGCCACTAACGTTTGAACTTAGGAGTAGTCTAGAGTACCATGACGTGATCACATCATCCATGTGGAATTTTCCTTTTACTGTGATGATGGACTTTCAGGTTATATGGAACACTGGTACATTTGAGAGAGAGATAATTGGTTGTGCCCCACCTTGGTTGATTGAATTTTGGTCCTTTCATTTTGTTGATAATATTTTTGTGGTACCTTGCCTCTTAACTTTTGCGTCTTTTACTCATCGTGGGTTATCTTTTGATTTTTACCACCTTTTATGTTTTTGGTGATCTTATGGGTACTATGGTAGTTTGTCCACATTGAGGTACACCCCCTTTGTCCACATTGTTATGAGTCTTTATACCCACTTCATACCACCCTCCAGACCTTAGTGAGGAATATTGCTTGCTATCATACCTTTCAGAGGTCCGATTTGAGTTACAAGAGGTAGTTACAAGGAGCTATTGCATATAAGAGATAGTTACAAGGACCTACTGCATATAAGAGGTAGTTACAAGGAGCTATTGCATATATTTGACATTATTTGACCTTCCATCTCTCTGGCATGTCAAATAATAGGTAGTTACAAGGAGCTATTGCAATACACATTTGACCTTATTTGTACCTTACCCACAATGGTTGATTTACTTTTGTTCCTTACACCCTGTTGTTTATTGGTCTTGTGGTACCTTGTCCTTTAATTTTGGTCCTTTCATTTTTTTGTGGTACCTTGCCTCTTACCTTTTGGGACTTTTACCTATCTTGAGTTATCTTTTGATTTGTACCACCTTTTATGTTTCTGGTCTTATGGGTATAAGTACTATGATATTTTGTCCACATTTGAGGTAGTACACCCCCTTAGTCCCAAGGGTTATGATTCTTTATACCCACTCTTTTCTTTTAGACTTGTACCTTACTAGTTGGTCTTGGTACCCTTTGGTTGTTCCTTGTACCTTACTGGAGCCCGTGAGTCTCTTTGGCCTCAGTCTGCTGGCTGTCAGCTCATCTTTATTGTGATTGTACTGAGCCTTTTGACTATCATTGACTTTCCTTGATTGACCGTACCATATCTCAATCATATCTCTCTTTCTGGTTTGTACTAACCCTATCATAGGGTCACTTGGTTCCTAGAGTTGAATGGCCTCTAAGAGGCATAGTCATTTCTGAAAGTAACTCTTCTGAGTATTTTATAGGAAACGTCTACACCTAGGTAATCAAATATGTGTTGGTAAGACTTAAGTAATCAAATTGTTAACAAGAGAATATTTGACATAGAAGTATGATGTTAATTTGACTGAAGGCATTCTTGACTTTTTAACAAGAGAATACTTGACACGGAAGTATGCTGTTAATTTTTAACATGCGAGCTTGAAAGTAAGCGAGCATGAAGCAAGCGAGCCTCAAGCAAGTGAGCCCCAAGAAAGCGAGCGTAGAAGGTCGAAGCAGAATCCAGTGGGACCATAACCCACAAGTAAACATGGAAATCTCTACTTGGATCGGAGGCAAACATCAGATCTATACTATTAATGATAATATGAGTTGGTTGGATTATATGCAAGATTGGAAACCTAGGTGGGAGTTGAGACATAATGAACTATTAGATGCTAAATTACAAGGATCTGATGCTTTTATTAGACTAATGCCAGAACTCAAAAGAATTCCTATGGGATCCAGTATTGTACCAGAGATGATTTACAACAACTCCCTGAGAAAAATAGCTAATGCAACCAATTGGTTAACACACCTCTACCATGATCTTAACTTAATCATGACAGAGGTCTCTACACATCACGCCAGGATACAACTAGACCATCAATACTATTGTATTAACTGAATATGTTCTTTGAAAGCATGGCCACATCAAGATGCTAGTCTCTGGTTTCAAAGTACTACCCACACTTATGAAAAATATAAAAAATTATGGTGGGATTTCTTGAGAAAAGAAAATACATATAGAACATATTATACCATGCTAAAGTTTGGACATCAAAGTACACATATCCATGATGATCCTCCATTCTGCGGTCCTGATTTGATGAGATACTGGTGGCAGTCATTTGGCATCAACCTGACAGCATCAGAACTAGTTGTTATTTATAATCTAAAACGAGATGTTGGAGAATCTCTCGAACAAGTCAAAGATATTTTGCAGACAAATATTACTGAGGTTCAAATACTTGAGTACTACATTCAAGAGAAAGAACAATGGCTTGTCAAAACCCACATAGAAGTCCACATGCATCAGAATAAACGTGTGGTGCTGAGGTCTGTTT
Organism: Larix kaempferi; assembly: GCA_027924585.1. Classification (NCBI taxonomy): domain Eukaryota; kingdom Viridiplantae; phylum Streptophyta; class Pinopsida; order Pinales; family Pinaceae; genus Larix; species Larix kaempferi. Next base: position 7,561,937 of record BSBM01000259.1, on the reverse strand, counting down.
ATTCAAAGGCATGGGATATGGAATCCAATGTATTTCAAGAATTATATGGTCCCCCATACTCCGATGGGTTGTAAATATCTCAAAAGTATTTGTCTATGAGTGGGGCCTGTCCATTCAAATTGTCAAAATAAGATTCCATTCGGCTAAGAGAGTGGGACTGTCCTCTCTAAGTTTTAGGTAGAGAACCATTTGAGGCCTTCGAGTTTTGTCTCGTTCTGTATTTCAGCTTATATTTTGAATAAGATTATACAAGTTTCACAACATTATATAAAATATTGTTTTTGAAGATTTGTGAACACTTATTAACCACCTCAAAGATCTTAGTTTCGAAAGTCATAAAAACTTTTAGAAGTTTTCCATAATGGTTAGTTATTTTTATTTTATATTATTATTGCTAAACATAAATATCTTACTAAATGTGAGTGTAATTCAATTACCGAGGTGATGAACCCAAACTGATGGGATGATAGATACTTTAGGGCCATGACAACAAAGATAGTTAGATGGTGTGATATGGGACTCAAGACCCAAAGGAGAAATAAAAGACAGCTCATAATTGCATGAATTTCTACTCCTAAGAAAGATAAAGTGATCCTCTTCCTCATCACTTGAATGCCTACATTTTGAGAAAGGGAATGCGGTACAAGTCACCTTATAAAAGGTGCTACACGTCACCTTTTAAGAGGTGCTATGTATTGCAGTCCTATCTAAACTTTTTTCCCATGGTGTAGGTAGAACCAAACAGGTATTTGTCAGATCTGTCTTCCTCAAGCGAGGGGAGTTTAGGAAGGCTAGAGGAAAGTGAGACATCCAGTAGGTATACAAGAGTTTTATCAACTAGATGTCAAAAGACCAGAAGAAAATTCCATAAACGCATGGAATATTTTCACGTTCAAGGGGGTTCATGTTCCTATGATGATGAGACAATAGGTGACATCAAGGAGGCCTTGAGGTACAGACATTTAGTGAAACAATGGGTACCCGAGGATCTTCCTCCACCGAACATAGATTTTTGTGTGGACGAGGGGATATATCAAATTGCACTATCGTCATTACATGGTTTGGGGTTGTTTTTTATGGATGGCATAAAGGCTTGTTATGAAACATGTACATAATTGATGGAGTATGTTGGACCCTATTACAACTACAAAGATTGGATGTGCCTGGTCCAATATACATGAAGTATGCGTAGATATGGATTGTCAGCAAACTATTTACAATTGAAAGACAAAGATCAAAATAAAGGAGCAATGTTGTACATTGACGGAAGGCCAAAGGCCACAGGGAATATTGCAGAGTTTATAAACAGTACACAACTAGGGTCTACAATTAAGCAACCAAACTGCGAATTTGAGGGGCATGAAGGAAACCGTGTTTTTGTATGTGCCATTAAATCAATATCTGTACGGGAAGAGTTGCTTATTAATTACAATTTGAATTGAGTAGATACAAACACGGTTACTATGGGAGTGGTACATATAACAATTTACCTGGCCTTTTATTAATGAATTTAAAATCTTAAGGATTTTTCGTTAGTTTATTTCATTTAAATTTTCCATATTTACTTCGTAGGATAGTGATTGGGAAAAATCCCAGCCAGCAGATGGTCAGAGGAGTACATCTTCCTCGAGGGAGTAGGTATACATCTTTGTAATAGTAAAAGTATAACAAGAAAAACGAGTTTTTTTTTGCTTTGTTTTTTCATTATTATTATATTGGTTTGGTTTATATAATGTTGTCTATTTTTGATGCAGAGCGTTGATCGGGAAAGCCACCCAAATGTTCATCAGATGAAAATAGCCTCGGGGCAACAAGTAAATTGGATTGTAATTGTACAATTTAAATATGTCGCAATGTTTTCTCATTATATTAATGTTTCAATGAATATTTTGGTTTTGTTTATGTAATTTTCTCTATGTTTTTGATGCAGGATGATTTTGTAAGGGTCACAGCAGACCATACCATACCTGCCTCGATGCAACAGGTATACTTCTTTGTAATAGTAAAACTATAATTATATGAATAATAGTTTTTTTTTATGTGTTTTTTCATGAATAGTTTTGGATTCGTTTAGGTGACTTTCACTATGTTTTTGATTTAGGGTTCTGTAAGGGGCAGCTCCCAGATATTAGCAGATCGGGGCAAGTAAGCTATGACCATTGATATAATGAGTGGATCACGATCCTCGAGGTTGCAGGTATAATTCATTGGAATTGTACCAATATAATACGTAACATAATGCTTATTTTGTTATGTATTTTTCGTGTGTATACTGGTTTCGTTATAATAATATTTTCTACTTCTTTTTTATAGGGGCCCGATGATCAAGGCAAGTCTACAACTGTGGATCAGACGACACCATCATCCAGGAATCAAGTAAACCTAGTTGTAATTTTAGAAATCTATCATGATAGATATGTTTTGTTAATATAATTTTAGGAATCTATCATGATGGAACTCAGTAGTGTTTTATGTATTTTTGTTGCAGCCCAGTGAATCATTGTATGAAACATCATCGTAAGAATATTCAATAGATCCTGAAGTGGCTGAGATGCTAGTTAACATTACCGACAAAATTGGTGAATCCACGGACCTGTTTAAGATGATAGAAAAAATGTTGAATAAATATAGCGCATAAATCGTTTCTTTGCTAATCAGGGTTCCGCAGACAAGCCATATTAGAGAAAGGATTGAATTGTTGGGACAAAGATTTGAAACCTTGCGAGTAATTTGAGGAATATTGAATCATAAAATAATTCATTTATAACTTTTTAATTTTCTCTTTTATATGATAGTACTGAACGCATAAAATGTGGTTTGTATTTACAGAATTATTAGGGAGCACACAATAGTGGTCAAGGTGGTGTTGTCCCCAACGAGGCTCGTGGAGAGACATAGCATTGTGAGCAAATGACTCCATGTGCATCGAATCCTTCGCCATTGTTTTCGACTGAACAGTCGGCAACACGTTACGAAACACCATGGACCCTAGCTGTGAGTGCACCGACCATTAGTGACCGACACACACCAGATCGTCTAGAAGAAGGGATCAACACCAAGACTCTTAGTAATATTGACATTGCCCTAGCTGCATTTCCAGGAACTTCCCGTGTCACTAGCACGGGAACAATGGAGGCAACATTTTTGGTGGATGAAAATCTTGTCCCACTAAAGATCGAGAAGATCACAGGTAATTAATATATGTTGATCAAGTTAGTGTTTATAATTTCATTGTAATATACCGATAAATCATTTTTTTTCAAATAATTATGATCATGGCATGATCGTTTTGCAGGAAATGATGTTTTATATAAACAAATGAATGACTTGTCCTTGGATATCTTCGATCCCACCATCCAAACAAGGTGGAATAAATAACCGGAATATTTAAATGATGACCTCACTAATCGATTGGTTTTCTTGATCGGCGACAAGACCTTCAATCAAGCCCAGGTCCTGAAAAAAGGTTGGACAACATATGAAGGTTGTCCGAGACCAATATAGGACCCACCTGGAAAAAAACCATAGGTATGAGTGCCCTCCAATGATTCCAACAATGGAGTGGAAATCTCTAGTGGAAGATGGAAAGGAGAGGGCTCAGAGAAAAGAAGGAAAGATACCACCAGGCACAGGGAGGTATGCAATACTTTCCGCAATGTAATTCTAAACCTTATTATTATTGATTTCTATATCGAATTTGGAACATCTAACGTATTTCAACACTTGCATAGGCTGTCAGACACTTTAAAGGCCACAAAGGAAATACTAGAAAAAATAGGTTAGCACAAGCTTGGGCCTGGTGGTTATTTGAATTTGGTAGCACGAATTGTAAGTTTCGAAAAACCAATAATGAATACAAATAATAAATTGAAAATTATTTTTCGTTTTATTGCATCGCAAAATGTTAATTAACGACGTTATGCAAATATGCAGGCCGACTGATTCAATGAAGTGCCCACTGCAGAATACATGAAGCTTGGATTCTAGCATGGCTTTGGAGCTATTGTTGAACGCTGAAAAAGCTTATTTGGGAAAACACAGTATTTTGGTACTAATCCATCTGGTGCATAGTATATAAAATCTATATAGTTTAATGAAGATTTATTGCTTGTGCAACCTATTCATTATAAATACTTGACATAAAATATTGACTCTGTTTTGAGCAGGAAAGCAATGATCCCCTTAATGTTGAGGAGGGACAACACAAATAGAAGATCATGCTTCAAATCCTGGTAAAGAATTGATTCATATGCTACAATTTTATGTATATCATTGCAAATGGTGAACATTAATTGTAGTTCACCATATTTCAACTGCAGAGCATGTAGAGGGTGAAACTGTACAGGTTAAGCCTAGATAAGAACATGAACAACATGATGTGGCCAAAACAGGTAAAAAAACACCTTTGTAATGTTTTTTTTAAATGAAATACTTGTCATTAGAATAGAAAAATATAACGATGTAACATTTTCACATTGTTGCAGCAAATCCGAACCCTTTGTCGCAAAATCCACGTCTGGATTAGCACTCTAGGATGCAGACATCACGACAAGTGCCTGATGAAGAACCAAGAACTGGAGGAGAAAGTCCAGATTAAGATGGTCTTAATAGAGATTATGTAGTACGACAAAAGAGAAGAAAAAGTAAAAAGAAGTGACTAGAAAAAACATCGTCTCATTATTTTTGATAATAATATATTGTCCATGATTTTTGGCCTAATGAATGAATGAATGGTTTAATGGTTTAATGTTTCAGTGTAGTAAACTGTTACCTTTATTGAATGTCAGCTTTTATTGAATGAATGTGTTGATTGAATGAATGAATGGTTTATTGAATGTTATCTTTTATTGAATGAATGTGTTGACTGAATGAAACAATGGTTTAATGAATGTTAGCCTTTATTGAATGAATGGTAGATGAAAGTTCATGATGAAGTATGCATGAATTTGCACATAATTTTTTTTGTTCAAGTACATGCATTGGGTATGGGAATTGAGAGTGCTGTGAGGGGGGGAGGGGCCATAAGAGCTTCCATCTTCACGTGGTTGGCCCTGTTCAGTAGAGAATATTAAAATATTCTCGAAACATAGAGGAGCTCAATGAATGGCTACGATGTTGGCTTTGTACAACCCACTCGCATGTCATCTAAATTTTGACAATTTCTTGGAGCTTGTTGTGATGTTTGGTTGCTCCTCATAACCAATTTCGAGTTTCCACAACTTCAAAGGCTAAGTAAATGATGCACTGGAATATGTAGTGCCCCTAGACTACTATAGACATTGAGGGCACCTGCTAAGTCACTCGACTGTTTGAAACATTAATAAAATAACCCTATGATTTTATTTTGAGTATGTTTATGATTACGATTGATTGATATATGTGCATTTGGGTAGTTATTGTGAATGGACGATTTCATGTTGTTTAACGATTAAATTTGATATGAAAATTGTACATATGAATGATGCTTAACGACTAGCTGTGCAATTGATTATGTGATTAGACGAATGAGTAATGATTGAGTAAATTATAGATTCTTAATGAAGCAACAGATTTATAAATCAAATTGTGATTATTGAGGACAATGCTACTAATTTACGTTTGTGAGAAATGTGTATAGCGATAGGTGAAATGGCTCACCGATGGACACACAAAGGAATATGAAGGGTCGTAGAGTATGGGTAAATCACACACAGGGAGAGTGACGACGATGTCGACTTCTGACGGAATACCACGCTAGAGCATATAAGCACTGATCCGCTTGCTCAAGAGGAAAGCATGAGGGCATATGAGGTGGGCCATGACATAGTTGGTCACGTACGAGTTGGGGGGTGCACAGTGAGAATGGACTCACTCCTTAGCGCCATTAGTCCCTAATAGCGTGTAGATGAAGGATGAAAGGTAATGGCTCCTGAAATCCCTACTTGAAGTTCCCACAAGTCAAAACGGAAGGATGACAACAGAAGGGCCCGACGGTGCGGTACCCTACCTAGAACAGAAAGAGTGGATGAAAGGACCCAATGATGTGGTACCTTGCCGAGGAATGGAAACTACGGATGACTGGACCCGACGGAGTGGTGCCATGCCGGGGAAATGAAATTAAGGAGCAAGGAGGCCCAATGGTGTGACACCGGGGTCCTAGTAAAAGTTGATTGCTAAACTTAACTGCATTGAAACATATAATTTTGCACCTAGAACAATACTTAGAAAATGCATTTTAGTACTTGAGATATTTGCACATAATAGATTGGTTTAGCATTTAAATAATATTATTTGTATTTAGGCATGTGCACATAAAAGACTATTTTGACTTTTAAATAATATTGATTGATTTAGGCATTTGCATATGAGATATTATTTTGAGCATTTAAAATAATATGAACCTTATTTAGGAGCAAAGTAGAATCCTAAGCTTCGACACCTAGTCAACCCCACCTTCACACAAATCTAGGAGTTAAGTGAAATATATGGGGGACAAACATGAGCAAACTTAGGAATGTTGGTGCATCTCCTAGAGAAACTGACACTTGGATGGGTGAGTTGTTTCTAATTAAATAATTATTTATGCATGAAGTGACATGTATCGCAAGGGATCAATAGGGTTACTTTATTAATGTTTCAAACAGTCGGGTGACTCAGCAGGTGCCCTCAATGTCTACAATAGTCTAGGGGCACTATATACACCCCTACTTATTTAGAACTCTGTCCCGAAGTTCAGAATAAAAAATGGAAAGCTATGACACATCTCAGTTTCGTCCTCCCAAGTCATAGAGCTAGGACTGTAACTGTCCTACTGCACTTTGACTTGATCAATCAAGGCTAATCATTAAGCAAGAACTAATCAATCAATTATACCACTCCACACATATAACTTAATTCCTTAATTCATTTATGAATTATTGTCGGCATTCACATCTTTAGGTTTTCCCTCAATCATTTAAGACATAACAAGGCTCAAGAGACCGCTATATCGAAGTTGTTCAGCCGGGTCACTCAACAGGTTCCCTTAAGGTCCACATCTATTCTAGGGGCATTACAGAATCAATATCCTTAACCTTCTCTTTAATTTCCTTGGAATATCCTTGAGATTATTTGAATGAGATATGTCTCAAATCCTCTAGATCATTTGCATCCTCTCCATTATGTCCAATCTTCATGCAATAGAGAATATATCTCGTCTCTTTTTCTAGGGAGAATAATGTGGAGAGTAAAGATTAAAGAGGATGAGAGGTTGTTTGTATCCCTAACCCAAGTATAAGAAATTGTATAGAGAGTTATAAGAAAACTGAAGGTCAATGCTGTCAACGAGGTGGACATAAGTCCATGGAGGAGATCAAGGGAAACTCCTATTTAACAGTTGTCGTTTATCTTCCAAGTGAATATTTCCTTAGTGTATATGTATTAAGGATTGGTAAACAAACGTTAATTATAATGGGGGTTCATTGGAACTCCATAACAGTCATTGTATAAAATAGATGTTGGATAGTTCATGAAGGTTGTGTTTCACACATAGGTTACCATTCAAATTGACATTGTTATATAGATTGAGTGAGATGCAAGCATTGGAGAATCGTTTCCAGATGTCGACAACCAGTCTCAATTAGGCTGTATTGGCCTACATTGAAGGCACTTCATCAAAATTTGAAGTGTTTTTCCCATCTTTTTCCTTTTTAACACTAATGTATAATATATTAAATCAAGTTCATGAATTCCAAGTAATGAAAATACATAGGATTTTTTCAGTTGTATTGCAGCTCTTATTGCTTTGGTCTATCTTTTTGTTAACAATGTTTTAAATTTTGTGTCAAGGAATAATACTCGAATGGTGAGAGGAAAAATTCATGATATCTTGATCATCTACTAATTCTCCTATATATATATAAATAAAATATTTTAATCTTTACATATTTAGATTAGTGTTCACTTATGTTTCACTTAACTAGATTTAAAATTGGTTTCACTTTCATTGTTATAGTTGGATGTGAACTTTATATAATATTTACTTATTTAGATTTAGATTTAGTATATGGAACTTGGTGCATCAGTTATCATGCCACCAATATAGAGACTACTTTGTGTAAACCTTTTCTTTCTTCAATTAGCCAAAAAAATGGTTTTACTGGTTACAAATACATTGATTTTCGCAAAATAGAGTTCGTCCTTGACATCTATAAACAGACTCATCAATTCCTCACAGTATATAGATTTCTTCTCAATGAGAATATCTACTAACTTGTGAAGAATATCAATTTCTCATGTGATTATTGTCTTATCCCTTTCATAGGCCTGCTCACCAAAAATCAAGCATAAGAACTTAGCTTCTATTGTGTTGATTTTGTTTTCTTTTACAATACTTTAACTTTCTGAAATCCAAAATTTAACATGTTAACACCTAAAAAGTGCTCACTACCTCATCTCGCTAATTACATGACTCATTTGTCTATATTTCCTACCATATTTTCCTCCAAAACCCTAAAAACCCATTAAAAAGCCACCAAAAAGGCCAAAAAAAACTCCCTTGTCCCCCAAAATAATTTAAATTTCCTCCTAAAGCAGAAAAAACCCTCTAAAAGGGCCCTAAATTCCCAAAAATCAAATAAAAGGGAATAAAAAATATAAAAAAAAGAGGAAAAAGAGGGAAAAAAGAAGCAAAAACCCTATACAATTGACCTAAACCATATGGTGCCAAAAACCATGGGTCAACACTCCACCACTAAAAACCTATAAATAGGTGATGGAGGCTCCCCATTTCACATCCACAATCTTCCCTATCCTCACTCTGCCAAAATCACTCTTGAAACCCTAGCTTGCCATTTGAGTGCCCCTTTTGGCCCATTATTCAAACACCTTGGAGAAGGATAAGGAACCCATTGGAGCACGGAAACAACCCTCCTGGACTACTGCAAGAGCTCCACCAACCTCAACATTTGAGGTAAATTTAATACAAAAGAAAATTTTCTATCACCTTGTGATTGTTTTTTATTTTTGTTAATGCTCATGCTAGGTTAAATTTCATACTGTTTTACTACTTTAATTTACTGTTTATTGAACTGCTACTAAGGAGGCCCTTCTCCTTAGTAGGTGCTCATTTGCACAAGCTAGGGTGAAAACCCTAGCTACAGTTTTGGCGACTCCACTAGTGTTCCTTTGAATTTTTGGTTAAAATTTTTTGAATTTTTTAGTTTTCTGCAAGTATTTTTCTGTTTTCCTTGTTCGGCTATGGCTTCGGCCAGTTGGGTTTTCCACAGCAGATCACGGTTCTACTCTTTGTAGCCGCGACCCAGATCGCAGCTTTCAGCTATTTTTCCGTGACCCGAGCGCAGCCTTTTGCCTCTTTCCTGTGCTGTGGACCGCATTTTTTCGCCCCAGACCTGCGATCCAACCATAGCTTTTTGCCCCTTTGCTGCACTCCAAAGCGCACATGGTGGCCGTAAACCCACGATCCGACTATAGCTCTTCCCCCTTTACCCGTGCCTCTTAACCCCATACCCATGATTCGCCCGCAGGTTTCAGCCCTTTAGCCATGCCCCAGGTCGCGCCTTTCGGCCACAGACCCGCGATCCACCCGTAATTTTTTCCCCATATAGCCACACCCCAAACTGCGCCTTTCGACCGCCAACTCGTACCCCGATCGCAAGTTTCACCCATACAACCACGCTCTAGACCGCGCATTTCAGTCATAGACCCGCGCTTTGTTTTTTGAATTTTTTACCCTTTTTTGAACCCAGAACTTTGTTGCAATATTTTCTGCACCTGCACAACCACCTGTTCTGTCTGCAGCCACACTTACCTTCAGCATTTTTCTATAGTTTGCTTTCTGTTCCATTTACAGAGTTTTTTAAGTTTAAAGCATTTCAATTGAAAAAAGAAAATTTTGCCTTGCAAGTTAAATTTCTACATTATTATTATTGGTTTAAAAGTTTCCCACCCCATGGCACTTTTGATTGGGTTCAATACCTCACACGAACACACTCTATCACCTAATTCAAGTGAGCCTTAAAATACTACTTAACACAACCAACATTCTAACTCCACTTGGAGAACACTTAAGAATATTGTAGTTAGGTAGGACAGGGGGGATAGGCATTCAAATAACACCCCTCAGTCGCTTACACTTGAGACATAGTTGTTTTCCATTAGGGAACCAAAATCCCCTAGTATTTTTTGGCACGGTCACAACCAGTTTATCAGAGGGCCTCTCCCTTAGGAGGGTTGAAGTAGCCAGACTGGTTTCGGAGGCCTGAGTGGAATACCGCAATCCATTCAGTAACCGAAGGCTACATACTCATTGGTCTGTGTGTGGTGATTCCTTTTAGGCCCACACGGTGATAGGACCGGAGCTGCAGATTGACCTTTTCTGGACGTGTCATGAACGGGGTATCTTAGTTGCTTTTCTTTTAGGATTGTCTTACCCAGTGTCCCTCCCGGTAGGGGGATATATTTAGCCACTTGGCTCTACTATCCATATTGTTTGACTTGGATTTCATCACCTTGTAGAGGATATGTTTAATTGAGTCAGAATACTATTTAGCTAGGTGTTTGCATGCTCCCTTACCTCCCTTTGGTCTAGCGAGTCCACTATTTTTATTTTTTAGGAAACCTGCTGCTTGTTGGTATTCTGACCATTGTTGTTGATGCTCAGCTTATTGTAGCACAGTTGTTACAGTAAGTGTTTTGAGCTAGTTGTTGGCATGAGTGCCGTATTTTTTGCGCTCTCCTTCTACACCCTCGGATGCATTAGGGTTTTTGAGCTGTTTATCACTCAACACAACCCCCAGATACTTGACACCATCTGTCACCATTGAGTCCCCGAGACATTCTCGGTGCCTTCGGGGCGAGCCCCCGCAGCACGGTTCACTTGACATCACTTATCATAGATGTAGAACTTCATCACTTGACACCCCTCGTCATAGACCAAGGGCTTCATCACTCGACTCCACTCTTCGATGACATAGAGCTCCGTCCCCTGGCTCTGATGCCCCTTATTTCACATTTGATTCTGAGGCAGAGTCTGAGAACCCCACTTATACTGCACCAACCAGCCCCATGGTTGGCATGAATTCCAACCCTTTCTTTGTAGGGACCCTTGGTGAAGCGTCCACCACCACCTGAGCTACCACACCCGCTTTGGGTATGCCCTCGATGGGGCCCACACCCACCATTCTATTCACTGTTCCAATTCCAGTGGCTAGCATACCCAACCCAACCCCACTAGTGACTCACACTACCCTTGGTGGCACAGGACCATCCCATACCACCTTCGTTCCTCCACCTGGGGGCAACATCCCCAACCTGAACCCAACCCCTACACTTGGGGGCATTGGCCCCAACGTGGTCACAACCACCAGTATGTCACATCCTTCTACTAGTTTTCCATTCATGGCTAGTCTCAAACTTACTGACTTGGCCAGACTGACCAATGATCCCATCAGACATGACCCTATGTGGCCTCACATTCCCACCAAGCTCCCCTCAGACATCCCTAAGTTTGAGGGCAAGGCAATTGAAGACCCCCATAACCACATTATGTCCTTCCATCTATGGTGTTACTCCAACTCCATAATGGACGACTCTGTCCACCTCCGTCTGTTACAACGCACTCTCACTGGCTCTGCAGCCAAATCGTACATCGAGCAGCCCCATGGGACCCATGCCACTTTTAATTCCCTCGCCTCGACCTTCTTGTAGTTCTTCCAGTTCTTCCAGTTACCCGTCCGCTATGATGCGGGAGTTGAGATCCTACTACCTTGATGACAGAATATGGCCACCCACATCACTGACCACATTCATGAGTGGCATCAACGTCGAAGCCTATGCAAAATCAAATTAGATGACCGGATCTTCCTAGATTGGTTTCTAAAATCTCTCCTCCCCGTCAGTGCCAAGGATGTGGCATCCGAGTGACCCCAATTCAAGGAAGAGGCCATCCTAAAAGCCCAGCAATTTTACCTTATTTACGCCCAATCTGGTTATCTATATACCATTATACCTGATGCCCCCTGCGGCGATTCCTCCCTAAATGATGCGCCGGGGGCATCCCATGTCGCAGATGGCATCATTGGCCATATTGCCTCGCATAACTAGCCCTTTTCCATAGCACGTACTAGCAATGGCCCCGACCTTTCACGAGATACATCCCACTCTGGAGCAACCAATTCGTATGCTCCCATGGCACATAACCACCATTCCCATGGACCCTCATGTCCACCTCAGTGCTTCAGCCATGCATCCCCTTCTTATGCCCCTTCGATCGCACCTTAGCCATATTACCACCCGTAGGTCACACAAGCTCCTATATCCTCTCAAGCCCCCGCTGCTTATTATCCGCCATAGGCAGCACTTGCGGCAAACCCACAACCCATCACACAGATGTATCAGCAACCCCCACAAGGTTCAACACCTGTACTGCCTCCACCCACTTATTATCCACCGCAGCCTGCTCTCGCACCTGCACAACCCCATAACCCACCTGCCACCCAAGGGCAAGTGTACGCGCAACAAAATCCGCAGTTGAACCAAACTAACCAATGTCAACAAGGCTAGCAAAACCATGGAAAAGGACACAACCGCGGGAACAACCCCCCTCCCAACCAAGGCAGCTAGCCACCTAATCCCCCAAACAATAATAATGTGACACCTACCAACCAAAACCCCGATGGGCCGCCCAAACAAGCTAAAAATCCTAATTTGAGAACGAACCATCCTTGTTCTATTTGTGGGGTCTATGGCCATTACACACACGCTTTCCCACATTTGGAGTGGGCTCGAAAACTCTAGACTAATGATGCCCACCGCCAAGGGCATGTGGCTCCTCAGGCACCACCTAACCCACCACAACCTCAAACTCAACCCTTAGTGTTACAGAACCCTTTACCAACCCAAGGAGTGGTGAACACTCAACCGTTAGCTCCCCCTCAAGGAAACACACCACCACAACAACAAATCACTTATGCCGCTCCTGATCAACCCATGCTAGAATCAGGTACCCATCACTTGTTAATCATGATGTCATCCACCGATGTCAACCTTCAAACCCATCAGAACCAATATGGCTCCACCCCTGAAGCCCCTCTCATTGAAAAAAGCACCAATGCTCTTCCCACCGATTAGTCGTTGCGAATACCTCCGGCCCCATTGATGGAGCCCCCAAAGCCCCTCGCTTCCTACTTCGCCATATCAACAATAACCCCAATGCTCGGACTGCATCTAATTACAACATTGTGGATGACTCAGCTCAATCCCGCATAGCCATGTCTGCATTAGAGGTCTTAAAAAATTGTCCTACACAGCTCAAGACTCTGTATCAGCCATTGGTGCCATCGACCCAACTGATTCACGAATGATGGCCTTTGATTTGGACCAATCCGAACCATGCCTGCCTTCCACATTAGCGCTCCAAGTTTCTGTATCCATTCAGAATCTTTTTATCCATCAGTGCATCATCGATGAGGGTGCCTCTACATGCGTTATGTCCACATTCATTTGGCAGAAGTTGGGATCCCCTACTCTTCAGCAGTCCACCACTGCATTGCGAGCCTACGACGACCGTTCGGCTCAACCCCAAGGTCTCTTAGCTAATTTCCCCGTCCAGTTGGATGGTAAAACAGTGCTTATTGACATAGAGGTCAGCAACGCCCAACTTGATTATAACCTCTTACTTGGCCGCAGTTACATGTACGCCATGTGGGCGGTTGCCTCATCCATTTTTTCGTACCATGATGTTCCCCCATGAAGGACGCATGGTCAAGATTGATCAACTCACCTATTATGATCCCAATTCCCCCGCTGCACCCGAAAATGTTCTCCCCATGGTTGAACAACCTGTTTTCAGTGCATCTACCTCGTTGGTTTCCTCAGTGGGACCTGAAGTTTACTCAGATACACCAATGAATTCCACATTCCAATCTATTCCACCCGTGTCACCAGCGACTGAAATATCTGACTTATGTACCCTCTCCCACAATACAAAAACACCTAACCATCAACCACCCTTGTTACCCCCAACCACCATTGGTACCTAGTCATGTTGGTGTTACACCCATCCATATGATCACCTTCCTATTCCCCCTTTGGGAGTAGTAAGCACCCTGGTTATGGCTACTCTTAGCCTCCCCGAGTTAACTTTAGGATTACTCGTGTGGTATTTCACGCCTCCCGTTTCCCCTCCGACACCAAATGTCATCCTACAACCGGTGCAACCCATCACCACTACTAGTCAACCACCTCTCGGTGTCACTACTCCTTCCTCATCCACCAGTCCCACCCCTCTTATCAAGCACACTAGGGGAAGAGGCCCACAACCATACACTGCTCTACCCCCACCCAAAACAGTTAAAAATCCCCCCATGTTTCGTGCTCCTCCCAAATTCTCTTTGTGTGATGAGTTGGGCCATCCTACCCATCAATGTCCACAATTACCCACATTACAAGATCACATGCAAATGCTTGACGACAACCCCAACATCCTGGTTGTCCAACTCAACCCTACCCCTAAGCCTCGCGATAAATCACTGCGTACCAACCACCCTTGTGCAATATGCGGTATTTACGACCATTACTCACATCAAAATATAGATCTCCCAGATTATAGATCCACTCTCTATGAGATGAATAACTTGGACCTCGAGACGGCTCTCCCCACCATTGAAGAGATCCACCCCCCAGAATCCCCACCCACTGGAGAGGTCAATACCATTTACATGATCTCTTCTACTAGAGCTCCCTCGTCAACCGATTTGACGACACAAAGTTTCCACAATGATGAGGAGATTCTCGAGGCTCTTACTGCACCTGATTACCCCTGGGAGGATATGCACCATCGTTCATATTCCCTCCTGGAAGAGTCCTCCCCCACCACATCCACCCAATTTTGGGTTGAGTCCAAAGATTTCCTCCCCACCAAAGTCGACTGGTTTAAAGAGCCCATTCCCACTCCCGATGCCTTCGAGGAAGGTAACATGGTCAATATTTCACCCACAATCCACATTGATATCTCTACCCCAACTGGTGCTCCTGAAATCATTACATTAGGAGCCTCCTGCACTGAGTACAAGATTAGAGAGTACAAAAACTTTTCCAAAAGTTCCACGATGTCTTCGCCTGGTCCTATACTAAAATTCCTAGTCTTGACCCTGTTATCATAGAGCACCACCTTGACACATGGCCAGATGTGCCTCCTGTTCTCCAGAAACAGCACCCCATTCATCCATCAAAGCTCCCCACCGTTAAAGAAGAGATTGAGAAACTTCGCACAGCAGGATTCATTTATCCTATTGCATACACCACTTGGATTTCTAACCCCGTCCTTGTTAACAAGAAACAAGGCACAATCCGAGTATGTACTGACTTCCGCGATTTAAACCGAGCATGTCCCAAAGACAACTTCCCCACGCCATTTATTGACCAACTCATCAATGCGTGTGCGGGGCATGAAATCCTATCCTTCATGGACGGTTTCTCTGGATACAATGAGATTCAGATCCGCAAAGAAGATCAATACAAGGCTGCCTTCACCACCCCATGGAGCACCTTTTCCTATCGGTGTCATGCCTTTCGGCCTTAAAAATGCTGGCACCACCTTCCAGCGGGCCATGACCTATTGTTTTCACGACTTGGTCCATATTCTATTAGTCTATCTTGACGATCTCACAGCACGTTCCAAGAAACGATCTGACCACCTTAACGACCTCTGGCAAGTTTTTCTGCATTGTCGCAAGTACCAGATCCGCTTGAACCCCCTCAAATGTGTCTTTTGCATTCTGGTAGTCCAGTTGTTAGGTTTCATTATTTCCCACAAAGGAATCGCTATAGACCTCTCAAAGTTCAAGCCATATCAGACCTTCCCGCACCACGCACGCTCCGGCAGCTACAGAGTTTACAAGGGAAATCTAATTTCCTTCGCCGCTTCGTTCCTGATTATGCCACCACAGTTCATGGTTTCTTATGTCTGCTTCATACCCACATCCCATTTGTTTGGGACGACCAGGCACAAGATGCCTTCGAAGCCCTTAAAAAAGCTCTCACACAAGCCCCTTTGATCTCCCTTCTGGATTTCTCTCAGGACTTCATCCTTTACATCTCAGCATCTGACCACGCCATGTCAGGGGTCCTGGTTCAAGAAGACGCTGCTCGCCAGGATCATGTCATTTATTATGTCAGCCAAACCTTGTCTAGACCACCCCTACGTTACCCATATGAGGAAAGACTGGCCATTTTCATCGTCTTTTCCATACAAAAATTGCGCCATTACATTTTACTCAGTCATACTACAGTTGTCGCCAACTCCAACCCCATGGTCTACCTTTTAAACCGGTGACTTCTGCAAGGTCGTGTTGCCAAATGCGTAATCATACTCTAAGAATATGACCTAACTTTCACAACCCCTAAGAGTATTAAATCCCTCACGCTTGCCTAGCTCATTACCGACCTCCATCCCTTTTTCCATCTCTGATGAATTACTAGACAATCATTTGTTCATCATCTTGTCAGATGACCCATGGTACGGTGATATTTTGCTATACCTTCGCATGCAGAAGTTTCGACCTGACATAAATCACGATGGACACCACTGTATTCGTCACGATGCCTCTCAGTATCTCCTCTTGGGAGATATCCTTTACCGGTGAGGGGTTGATACTATCCTCCGTCGTTGCCTTACACACGAGGAAGCCGAACAAGTCCTCAACGACTGTCATAGAGGCACCTGCGGTGGACATTTCTCTAGAATGGCCACCGCCCAGAAGGTCATCCACGCCAGATACTTTTGGCCTACGTTGTTCATCGATTGCCTCACTGTAGTCAAGCATTGCCATAATTTCCAACTCTTTGCCCCAAAGGCACAGACACCACCCGTCCCACTCCACCGAGTCGTCACCATTGGTTCGTTTTGTAAATGGGCCATCGACTTCATGGAATGTAAACCCTCATCCACAAATGGCCATAAGTACATCATTTTCGTTGTTGACTACTTCACCAAATGGGCTGAAGCCATGCCCACCTTCAACTGTAAAGCCAACACTGCTGCCTGTTTCTTTTTTAACCATGTTATTACACGATTTGGGTCCCAAAATAGCTTGTCTCAAACCATGGTTCACATTTTGAAGATGCCATTTGGAGCAAGTTGTCAACACTCCTTAAGTTCAAACATCTGTATGCCTTTGCTTACTACCCCCAAGGGAACGACCAGGTTGAGGCCATTAACAAAATTTTGAAAACAATCCTCCAACACACTGTTGACTGACATAATTCCAATTGGCATCACATGCTTTTCCCCACATTCTGGGATTACCGAACATCAACTAAGACAACCACCAGTTTCACCCCTTTTCACTTAGTTCACAGTGTCAAATCTGTCTCCCCATCGAGTGTCAGATCTCTGCCCTACACATCACTATTGAACTTCTCCCCGACACCTCCACACTTGAACAACGCCTACTGTTATTAGAACAAGCTGATGAGGATCATTGCACAACCCTCCAAACCATTGAAGCTGCCAAGAAGTGCTCCAAAGCTGGTTACGACAGACATGTCCACCCACGCGCTTTCCGTGAAGGAGATCTAGTTCTCGTTTATGACCAAGCCCATGAAAAGACCGGTAAAGGGAAGTTCGAATCCATGTGGCAAGGCCCTTACATAGTGCATACCTTCCTTGGGCATGGGGCATATATTTTAACTTACTCAGAAGGCCACCCCTTGCGCAACACCCATAATGGGTTGTATCTTAAACACTTTTATCCTTAATAATCCTGCGGACCCGTTGGTCTGTATTGTACAGTTTTCTTTCTTTTTGTTTTTCACTTTTTTACCGCAACCTTACATTCATCATTTTTTGCATGATCGCAGATGGACCATCTTTCACCTTATTACATTGGCTTCGCCGATGGATCAAGCCGCTGGTCTCCAAACCTGGCCTCTGTAGCTTGGGTCTTATATTCCCCTTCACATGAGTTGATTCACCTCGACGGAATGTGCATAGGCACTGCTACCAATAACCAGGACAAGTATGATGCTGTGACCACTCTCCTGACTGCTTCCCTACAGATGGGTATCTGTCACCTTCATGTGTTCCTTGACTCCCAGCTACTTGTCTCCTAGCTCAACAACTGCTACCAAGTGCATGATCCTTGCCTTTTTAGAAAATTCCTGTGCACAAAACAGCTAAGACGACAGTTTGAATCGATAATTTTCACTCATGTCCCAAGAGCTCAGAGTAGTGTTGCAGATCACATGGCTAACAACATTCTCGACTGGCATATCAATCACACCATGTAAATCATCCATCATGCATAATCATCACATTAAAAACATAAAAATACCAAAAAGACTGCATTTACAACAACAGGCATCCACGTGCCTATCCTAACCAACCATTTGCATCCATGTGCAATAACATAACAACAAACTATACACAGGCATCCACGTGCCTATCATAACACATCATTTTGCATCCATGTGCAATAAACACATACAAAATAATACAAGCATATTCACGTGCGTACGCAAAATAATCACCGCAAAAAATGCATCCATGTGCATATATATATAATCATATCATCATCATATAAATGTCACGAGTGTCCCAGCACTCAGCTATACAAAAAATATACATCAAGGAGCCCCAACAACATCCTTGTCATAAAATACATGCCGTCTATAGAAAAAGTCTCGAATGCCCATATGCATCGGGGGGGGAGTCCTCAGCACTCCCTAATTAGATTCATATCCCCCATCTGAACCCTCCTCACCAGCCTCCTCTACTACGGACTCCTCCTCTCCTTGCTCCTCCTCAGGATCCTCCTCTGTATCCTCCTCATCCCCCTATCGATCCTGACCCTTAGTCACCTCGGCCATAACTGCCACCCGAATCAAGATACACCGCCAATCCCATGGAGTCTCGTGACAGGCCTCGACTACATCTCAATCTAGCGCCCTCCACCCCTCGTCGGAGACCCCAACCAGTAGCCGGTTGAAGGTAACTCATAGTGCCTCCAAAGTCCCCTCCGCATCTCACCGTCGTACCTCCCCCCGATAAGGCAAGGTTGGCACTGCTATATGCCCCCGATGCTCCCGATGCCTTGGTGGTGGCAGCGGTCCCACGTCTGCATCAAACCAAATCACAATGAGTAAAAATCATCATCATATATATATATCTATAACATCAAAAAATCCAATATGCAACCATCAAGCACAAGCTAGATACATACCATCTGGGCCCCAAGCCTGCCTTGGGGGTCATGGTGCCTCTGGATCTCGTCGGTAGTCCATACCAGCATATGGATAGTCATCAAAGTTCAATGGCAGCTGCAACCACTACAAGTAGAGCTCCTGTGTGAAGTACCACTCCACCTCTCCCCCACCCCGCCAACACATCATCTCACCCCACCACACCATCCGCGGCTCCCTAAAACCCCTATCCCAGACTGGCACTCTCGGTTGCAGTGTTGGAACTCACTCCATAAAGAAGGAGCACAGGAATGACCCGTAGTAGAACCCCTTGCCAGATTCCTTCACCGAGGTCAGCTGCCGCTAAGCACAGGTGAGGAACATCTGACCCCAAGCAAAGTAGGTCCCCTGTAATACCCTCTCGACTAGCAGCATCTATCCCCTAGACCCCCGGTTGGTCCCCTGTGACCCCAACACTCGAACCATAGATGCCGCAATCGCCCGAACTGATGGCTCCTCCAAGTCACAAATCAATAGTGCATTCTTATGCACTATTGCTGTAGGAAGGGCGAGTACCGATCTAGCATCTCCTCCATGTTCACATCCGCAAACACCCGTGGCTGAGTATCCGCCACCCTACCCAACATGGTAGTCCCGTCAGAAAGTACACATCTTCCAGGGTGAGCTCTAGTCTCTCCCCCTGCACCATCAAACATAGACTATTAGGCTCCTAGAAGCCCACCAACCTATTCAGTAATAGTGCTGCTGAACGCATCATCAGCACCTGTGCGAACTTCAACAGTCCGCACAACCCCAAGGTCCCCCCATGTTGGTCACCCTGTATATAGTCCATCAGTTCATCTAGTATATCATGCTCTTTCCAGAGTACTCTCGGCATCCTATCAATCCCACAATGAAAACGTATCAGAACATCATCAAATAGATCATCATTCCCCCCCGGGTATGACTCCACAATCCCGATCCAGATCTCGATTGTGGGGCCCAATCTCACGATCCCAAATCGCGGCTATTGGGACTACAACCACGGTCGTTGATCGCACCTGTGGTGGCCATAGCTACAATCACAGATCATGGTTGTCCAAGCCACAATCGTGATCGCAGATCGTGGCTGTCCTGGCCACAGCCGTGGGCACGGATCGCGACTACCCAGGCCATAGCCACGATCCCAGATCGTAGCTGTGGAGGCCACAGTCGCGATCACAGATCATGGCCATCACCTCGCAACCCATGATCCACACCCATGTGGACTGTACAAACCCCCCTGAGGACCCACTACCCACCCAAATCCGGAAAAAATTAAAGGTTTGAGTTCAATGAAATACCTACAACTCGTGGAAATGAAATCGACTGGTCCAATCGACCAGAAATCTCAAATCTGCTCTGGCCCACCACACTCTCTGTCAAAGTCAACCGCACAAATGACACTTGGCATTATGGGTCCACTTACTATTTATAGACTGTGGACTTTTCTTGATTTGGCCATTATGGATCCATACGGAGTCCATTTTCCAAACCGTTTCCACCACTGGAATCAGCACGATGTGACCTTCAGAATGGTCGACTTAGCTTCTATTTTTCTCCGAACCCTTTTTTTTGGAATTTTTTCCCTACACGTCGCCACCTCGATTTGCACACCACATCGACCGTTGTCAGTTTTAGCATTCCTTATACCATCGAATTCAGTTTTCTGAGCTCGTGATGATGCTTGAGATCATTTCTCGCTCTCACCCCCATATTTTTTGGGCATTTTTTACCAGCTCCTAGTCATCTCGGTTTGCATGCCACCTTAGTCATTATCCATTTTTGACACTTTTTATATCGCCGGATTTAGTTTTTCGAGCTCGTGATGATGCTTGAGATCATTTCAACATTGTGTCGCGACCCCTTGCTGCCTTGGTTTGCTCGCCACATCGGCTGCCATCAACTTGTTCCACATTTATACATGAGCCATTCACTCTAGTCATACTGTAGTTATTTCGTTATTTTTCCACCATTCGTCATACTGCAAGGAGGCCTACCATTGTTCCCACCCAACCCTCGTTCTTGGTTCTCATCAATGTCCCTTGATTGAACACTCTATCCTTGCCTGGCCATTCCTTTTGTTCGGTATAATTTTATCCCTTTTTCAGGCCGAATAAGTCCTTTATGAAAAAGGAACCTAGGGAGTTTCTGTTAAGCTCTTTTCTGACTCCTAAAAGAATGAAAAGATCGTCGAGCAATATTGCTTCCTTTCATGCTCGTTAAAGTACCTGAAAGGGCGTCTATCTGGTATAAGTTTAACCATTTTTCGGACCTGGTAGACTAATTACGAAAAAGGAATACTCTAGTCACATCAGCTAGAAGAGTTCTTCATTGCATCCTTTTATGCTTTTTCAGGCCTTGGAGACTAACACACGAAAAAGAACCCACTTGGATTCTTCTTTTTGCTTTCAAACTCTCTAAAATTGAAAGCAACCACGAGCATGCACCGTCCTGGGCTCGTACAAATCCACACGACGGTACCATTCCATTATTTCAGAGTCTTCTTATCGCTTTTAGACTCCTTAAAATTGAAATCAATCACGAGCATGAATTGTCCTGGGCTCGTATAAATCCACATGACAGTACCATTTTGAGCACACTTCTTCTGGCTCCTTAAACCCTGAAGAAGCCCCCACCAGTGCCCCTCAGCACTATGATCAATCATCTCGGTAGCACCCCCAACAAGGTCACCTTTGTTTAGAGTATTTTGCAGTCTCCTGCAATCTTACACCAACTTGAGTATCACTCATCCCCGTCACCCTCCCTGGTCCATTCAAGCTATGATCCCCTTCCCACTAGTAAGTTTCATATGCTGCCCGACCATCCCCGCCATCATACTCTGAACAAAGGAAGTTTGATTCCACCCACTCCGTTTACCCAGTTATTGCCCCACCAACACAGTATGTCAGTCCTACCATCAGTGCTTTCACACTGCGGTTCTCCACCTCGTACTCCTATCAAGGAAACATCATTGCCTGGGTAGTTGCAGGTCTCCCTCTGTCGATGCCAGCCCATCTATTCTAGAGGATAGACCTAGAGGTCCCTGCGCCTTGGACTCATCACCATCTGTGGTGAGTGCCTACGGACCATTTTGAGAGGAGTCATCAGTGCCTCTCTGAATGGTTGTTTCTCACATGCTCAACTTCAACACCTTGATCTCATCGTTTGAGAATTGCATAGGGTATATATCCCTTCAGTTATTGGTCGAAGACCCCAGATTTCCCCCGACTCTAGCACATTGGTGAGTCACTTCGGAACACCTAGTTATATGTTCCCATGGATATCCAGGTTGCATTGGCGATGGTATTCAGAGGCCACTCAATCAGATGCTTCCTTGAGTACCCAGTATAGCTCCATTCTGGTGTACCATTGAGGGTATGACCCCCTGTCATTATGATCTTCCAGTTCATCAGTTCCTCTAGTACCATACTCAGCACCACTATTGATATTTCGGTGTATCCGTTCTTCAGCTCAAACATAGTCAGCCTGACAGTATGTCCCATATTTGTGTCCCCTTTTTGGACCCTTATGATGTACACAGTGGTTCTCCATGTATCTTTCAGGTCCCCATTTTTGGGCCTCATTGTTATTTTTATATATCTTGATATAAGCATGGGTATGTCCGCCTCATCTATATATTGAGATTATTCCTCATTCATTATTGCGTTCATGTATTTTCAGTTTTTGCAGTTTGTTCGGGGCTGTTGTTCTAGGCTCTGGTTCGTTTCTTCTCTTCTCCACACCCCAGGAAAACCATACAATACTTATGATGTCTATCGGAAATATGATGAGCTCCTGCCCTCACACATCAAGGGGCAATCTGTTAACACCTAAAAAGTGCTCACTACCTCATCTCCCTCATTACATATCTCATTTGTTTATATTTCCTACCATATTTGCCTCCAAAACCCTAAAAAAAATTAAAAAGCCACCAAAAAGGCCAAAAGACCCCTTTTTCCCCCAAAATAATTTAAATTTCCTCCAAAAATAGCAAAAACCCTCTAAAAGGGCCCTAAATTCCCAAAAACCAAATAAAAGGGAATAAAAAATATCAAAAAAAAGAGGAAAAAGAGGGAAAAAATAAGCAAAAACCCTATACAATTGACCTAAACCATATGGTGCCAAAAACCATGGGTCAACACTCCACCACTAAAAACCTATAAATAGGTGATGGAGGCTCCCCATTTCACATCCACAATCTTCCCTATCCTCACTCTGCCAAAATCACTCTTGAAACCCTAGCTTGCCATTTGAGCTAGTTTTTCCCATTTGAGTACCCCTTTTGGCCCATTATTCAAACACCTTGGAGACGGAGAAGGAACCCATTGGAGCACAGAAGTAGCCCTCTTGGACTACTGCAAGAGCTCCACCAACCTCAACATTTGAGGTAAATTTAATACAAAAGAAAATTTTCTATCACCTTGTCATTGTTTTTTATTTCTATTAATGCTCATGCTAGGTTAAATTTCATACTGTTTTACTGCTTTAATTTACTGTTTATTGAACTGCTACTAACGAGGCCCTTCTTCTTAGTAGGTGCTCATTTGCACAAGCTAGGGTGAAAACCCTAGCTACATAACATAAACTTTAACTTAACCTACTTTCCCTAATAAAGGATTTCCACGACCCCCCTTCGAGGGATAGTTGTCCAATAGAAAGTCTTTCAACCATATGCCTGGAAACACGAGAAACTTGTTGAAAGTCTTTTGAAGGGCTCCAAGAACAAATGCCCTTCCAATAAAAATTAAGACCCACTCTTCAAATTCGATCAGAACATAATAGTGCATTTTTTTTTAAAATTACCATATGGTCGTCGGATATCCGACTTCCATGCCTTAGATATCTGACATTCTTGCCATACCACCGACGGCTAAGAACACGGATATCAACCCTTTTCTCTTGGAACCATCGTCGGATATCTGACTTCCACACCTTAGATATCCAACGTTCTTGACATACCACCGATGGCTAAGAACATCAGATATCAACCCTTTTCTCATGGAACGGTCGTCGAATATCCGACTTCCACGCCTTATATATCCGACGTTCTTTCCATACCACCGACGACTAAGAACGTCAGATATAATCCCTTTTCTCATGGAATGGTTTTCGGATATCTGACTTCCATACCACCAATGGCTAAGAACGTCGAATATCAGCCCTTTTCTCATGGAACGGTCATCAGATATCTGACTTCATATTAAGTGATAGTCGTCGGATATTCCGACTTCATATTAAGTGCAAGTCATCGAATCTCCGAATGGATTATGTTGTCGGATATCCGACGGGCTGCCTACCATCGGTTCTCAGCTGAATTTGGATCGATGTTAAAAAAATATGAAGGTTGTAGGATGGTCGATAGCAAGATGTAGAAAATACGACATTTTGGCCGTCGGATTTTGGGTCCAAAAAACCTAGTGCCATAAGTTTATTTTCATTAAAAACATTTCCAAGAATATCCCAATCTTCATTTCTGTATGCTCTCATACTTGGATTTTTTGTTTGATAACTTCCATTTACCTGATTAATCACCAGCTCAAATTCTCCATACACATCAATTCTATTTGATTTTAAGTCTTTCAACACATTGAGTCCTAAAATCAAAGCTTCATATTCGACTACGTTATTTGTACACTCAAAAGTCAACTTGAAAGAGTATACCATGAATTCTCGATCCGAAGACATTATCCACACACCTGCACCAACCCCTTCTTTAGTTATTGACCAATCAAAATGCATTGTCCATACTCATTCAGTCCATTGTTTTTGTGTAAGGATTTGTTGTCCTATGGAGAAATAATTATTTTCCTTTCGTTATTCAAGAATTGATTTTTGTTCTTCAAAATGTAAATCATTATAAAAAATAGAAGAACCTAAATCAGTGTCTACTGCATAAATAGGATGATTATTAGGTTTGTCTTGACCACTTACCACATATGCAAGTCTCTTTTCTTTGTATAATTTTCTTTGTTCCCCAAAAAGCGGGATTGTAGCAAAAGACATATCCATCTGTAAAGTTCCTTTTAATTTTGAAGCCCAAGATATAGACAATAACATACCAAATTTTGGAGGAATATCTGCAACAACTACATCCATAATGACACTCTTGGTTGGAATTTGAGTAAGGGTAACCACCAAATATTTAATTAAATCCAAACATTTGACTTTCCTGGAATCAAAGGAAAACAAATCTTTATATGGTCTAGTTATCTCCAAGCCTAAATTGTCTACTACAACCTTTGGCATTAAATTGTGTGAAGCTCCCGAGTCAAGCATAACATTGTGAAGAATCATATCATGGACATTTAAATTGACATAAAAAGGTGGAACATCTTTTGCATTACTATCTTTTGCTCTAGGACCAAGAAGAATAATTGGAGCATCATCATTCAATTCTAATGTATCAGGTTGGAATTTTTCTTCATTTTTTACTATATTTACAAATTTTTCTTTATATTCATTGTTCCCTAATAACTCATTGAAAGGGTTAGAAATTTTGATTTTGGATATTTCACTCTGTAAATTGAAAGAAGCAAGTGTTTTATCAATTTGTTTGATTGTATCTCTCCTATTTTCTGAATATTTTTCACCATATATTCTTTTCTTTTTATTTTTTCTGCTGACTAGTTGAAGGTTGATCAACACGATTTTTCCCTTTATTTACAACTACATCTCTATTTTTGAGGCTAAGCTTCCTCTGAATATCCAATTTACTCATTTTGATATCCCATTTGATATTGATTTGTTTCTAATTCAAAATTGTTACATTCTGCTTCTTGGGAAAACATGTCATGCTCTTCTTTTGTTAGATAAAATTCAGATTGAGCAATATCAAAATGATGTATTTCATTTTCTAATGGTTCCATTTCTACCACTTAGTTAACAAAAAATTTCAGGGAAAGGAGGCCGTACCTATTGATCTTATGTATTTCTCTTATTTATTTTATCTCTTGGATCTCTCTGTCTTATCTGTGGGGGAGCAGGTCTCCTAAAATTAGGATTTCTAATTTGTGGTTCTTGTTGATCCATGTTCTAAGGTCTATTATCTAAGGCCAATATATCCATAAGTATTTCCATATCCTTCATCATAACATCAAATTTTGCATCTGTGGAAGAAGAGGTTGAATCTTGGTTTTATTGTCTTGGTCTTCTTTTATTTGTTTCTGTCTTTTGTTTTATCTTTCCATATGCCATCAATTTTTCCTCTACTTCGACTGCATATTTCAACATATCTGGTAAAGAAGTTGATTTCCTTTCCCTTAACATTAAGGAAAAATCGCTATCAAATGCATCTGCATAATGTAATTTAGCAGCTCCTATAGGGGGTTGAATATCAATAGGAATTGAATTATAAACCCTCATAAATCTACCAAAATATTCTTGAACAGACTCAAAATTTCCCTTTTTCAAGTTGTTGTATTGTGTCAAAATTTGCAAAGTATTCATTTTATCTTCCCACCTCTCGAGAAAACGATTTTCAAATTCATCATAAGAAGGAATAGATCTAGCAGGAAGAGTTCTAAACCATTTCTTAACTTCTCCAGACAAAATTTGGGCTAACAATCTCATTTTGACATTACCATGGTCTACTTCTTCAAGATCAATGAAATCATTAAACCTATCAATATGTTTTCGAGCTATATAATTTCCCTCTCCATCATATAATGCAATTTTATGAGCATAATTATGAGGGAGGTCATGTAGAACATGTGGTAAGGAAAGTGGAGAACACCTATCAACCATAATTCTGGGGGGATTTTGGATGATATTGTGAACCTATGGTCCTTTAAAAAACAAAGGATTTCGAGTTGTTTCTTTCTTTTTTATTTATTTTTGTTTTCACATATTTTTGTTAATCTTCCCAAAGATATTCCAAAATATATGACTGAAATTTGTTTTGATCAATAACAGTTTCCTTTAAGTCTGTCTCTGATTTTGACCTAAATAGGGATTGTTCAAAATTTATATTAAAATCAATATCCAGTAGATCTTCTTGAAATGAAGGAAAATATTTGTCTATCTGAGATGTACCGTCTTGATCTTTTCCTTTGTTCTTTTTGAGAATATTTTCTGGACTTTTCACTATTTGCAATGGTTGAGGATTGGATTACCTCTTGTGTAAATCCTTCTGGAAGCCACAATTTCTTCTTTGAAGTCGCCAAGGAAAAATACAGCCAATATAAAATATCAAAAATCCTTTTTTCCCACATAAATATGATCTTTTCCAAACTGTCGTTCCACCCAAGGAATATTTAAACTTTCGTTCCTCGGCAACAACACCAATATGTTAGTACTTAGAATTTCTCCTTTGGTTATGGAAGGATAGTTCCAAGGTAAACTTCTCAAAGCAATATTTAGGAGGGAATTTGGCTCCTTTCCTACCAGAGAGGGCTCTCTCAAAAAATAAATGCAATGGCCAGCAATATTTTAAAAAGATGATTTAATAGTGAAAATGGCTGAAACACAGGGATACCATTGGGCATGGAGTCAAAATTAGGAATTGTTTAAAAGCAAACAGAGTCTAGAGAATATGATTTTTCACAAAGGAGGTATAGTTATTATTTTACAGCCAAATTCTTGCTTTCAGGTGGTAATAAAAGAAATATGAACAATCCATTAACATTGGGCACCAAATAAAGATGAATCCAATATCAACTTTAGAAGAAAAATTATGGATACTTGAACCCCATGAACCAGAGCATAAAAATATGAATTCTAACCCAATACAATCTCATTCAAGTATGAAAGATAACACAATGAAAATAGGTAACAGAGATAACATTCACATGAGAAAAGGAAATACATAATATAAAATAACAACACAAGAATCTTTGTTATGAAAATATTTTCTTGACTTTGCAAAATTTCTATTAATATTTGAAAATGATCAATACAAAAAGATGTCTCCTTCTCACAGGTTCCAACCTTGATTACATTGCAAAAGTGTGCATTTATACATGAAAAGCTCATTGGCCAAACCTAACTGTTTGCTTTCTCAAAATAAAAAACTATAACTACTTATTACATCTTTAGACTATATTTGTCAAAAATTAAGTCTTCATTCAAAATGCTGGAACATTTTTTTATTTCTTTGTTGGATTAAACTTTGGCACAAGTCTTCTTTTGGATAGGTGTCTTCATTGATGTAAATTGTACTTCATTTTTTCAAACTTTTCGATTGTATTCCATTGCTCTATAGAAGGAATTTCATAACGTGTCATCTCTTTAACCAAGACTTTCAATTCTGCGTGATCCACACAATATATAGGAGGAAATTTCACTCCTATCATTGTTAATTGATTCAATATCTCAAAGTCTGCTACAATCTTATCTATTATTATTTTACTTGTTAAAAATTTAGTCATGCCTTCAAATTTATGATGATCCATTGTAATTTGGAACATAAAGGATTTATAATCAGTTTGAGAAATTAATTTGTTTTCTCCATCCCAAAAGGAAGGGATTTCTTTCTAAAATTAATTTGTAAACAAGTTTTCGAAAGAGTTAACCTGCTGCATCATCTGGTTTTCCTTTTCCTGGACACTTTCAATATGGTGATGCTTCCCAATAATCCTCCTGTCCCAATTTATGACAACAATTTTGTTTTTAATCATCAACGCCTTCAAATCCTCCTCTGATAGAGTATTGAGAAAATTAACTATGTTCTTGGTTGTTTCTTTTGTTTTTTTATCTAGAGTTTCTTTCATAACTATGCAACTTTGTGTAGTCTCATTTACTACCATTTCCTTATTCCTCATAAAATTCATATATGGTATGAATTTTGTAGCTTCAACTATTATCAATTCCCATATCAAATGTCTAGCACCTTGCAATGGGAGACATCCTATAACATGTGAAATTAATTTATCATTTTTTTCCAGCAATTCGTTTTTTTCTTTTTCTTTTTTTCTCTCTTCTTCCTTTTTCTGATTTTCTTCACTCAATTTTTGATTTTCTATTTTCAATTCCTCAATTACTTCTTCTTTGAACCTGACCTAGGACATAACTTGAATTAGGATTTATGTACTTGTTTCTACATTCTTTTGCCCTGTTCCTTCCCTTTCCTTTGTTGTACCTGCTTGCTTCTCTTTAAATTACGAATTTGAGCTATAAAACCATATTTTTCTTTCTCCCAACTTATTTGTTGCTCTGTGAATTTAAGCAATTTTGCTTTACAATCATCTAACTCCTGAGAGAGAGTTTCTCTTTCTTGTTCCAAGACTATTAATTCAGATTCCTGAATTAACCGTGCAGCTGAGATTTAAGCTTCTTTTCGAGTAATTGAATTGTACTTTATTTCTCAGTCAATTTTTTTTTGGTTGTTTGTCATTTATTGGGCTCACTATCCATTTCTACTAAATCAACCTGTAAATTTTTTCTTTGATGTTGGTGAGATTTATTTTCATTCTTTTATTGTTTTAATTCGATTTCTAATTTACTCACTGTAGATTGGAACTTTGAAATTTTCAAAGTAGCCTTCATCAAATCTGTGTAAATCACTTCTCCAGTTAGCCTGTGTAAATGAATTTTATCTGGAATTAGTATTTTTTGCAAATTTATTTTCATTTCAGTGACTTTATCCTCAGAATCTACTGCAAAATTTAAACTATTCTTTGTGTGATCTCTAACAGTTGTCAATGAGACCTCTTTATCTGATATATCTCTAACTTTAGAAAAAATCTTATTGGATTTCTTAGAAGAAACCTTTTTGTCTTGACCATACTTGATATATATATCGGTCTTTGATTTGTACTTGTCACTAGAATCAACTCCTTTTGATTCAAAAAAATTGTATCTTGTAACTGGATAATTGGACCTTGAATTTAATACATCTTCTTTTCATTCTTGCATCCCATTTAAACCATTTATTTTCCTTGATCTAATTTAAGTTTTTGGGTTGCTCCTCGCTCCTCCACTTCCATGTCTGTAGTCTCAGAAAGATTTATTTTATAGCAACCTCAACTTTGCTAGGAGTGGGCACTAGCACGGATGAAATGTTTGCTAATTCATAAGGATTTGATTGTAAGTTCTCATAAAATATGCATTTGTCTCATACTCTAAAAGATTAGCTTTATCAACTAACCCTTCCACCTCCTAATGATCAAAATCCTTGCTTTTATTCCGTTGTCTCCTTTGTGATATTATACGATGTGGATCATAGTTAATACCCGAATCCTTCTTGAAATTCATTACCTGCAAAATCCCCTCTACAACTAGAAGAGAAACCTTAATTTTTTATGATGAATGGGCCATCCTTCAAAGGAAACTTGATATCAGAAGTCATTTTAAAACTTAGGAAATGCTCATTTTCCACAATAAGATTATGTCTGATAAACTCCAAAGAAAATACCCTTGGGGTTAAAAACGCAGGTAAGATATATGGTTCGTGGAAAAAACCATAGAGTCTGATAACAATGTGTTCCTTCAAAAGGAACCAATCACCCACCTTCTTATTTGGACTGAATTGTAACATATCTTTCATCTCAGGAAAAAATCTAGGCAATTTTTCTTGAAAAAAAATCTATATACTTCTGACATTATGAGATTCATATAATTGAAAAAATTGCTTTTGATCTCATAGGTAAAGACTGCTTCTGGAAACTTTAAACTTTCTTCATTGAAATATAGAAACATCTTCATCAAATAGGACTGGAATCTGAAATGTCTCGTTGTGTGGAAATTCACTAGCTGATTATGGATATTTTCAACTAATAATTCATCAAATTTAAGGAAATAATACTGACCAAACTCAGTTTCATATGGATGGGAACTCAACCTAAACAACAAACTTAACATGACTTCTGAGACAACTTTGTCATCATCGAACCCTAAAAACTGGCTGAGTAATGAAAGGACAAATTTTGAATTTTCGTTGAATAGGGTAATGTCTAAATGAAAAGGCAAGTCGTCAATTGAAGCATCAAGTTTGATATTTTTTGATAATAAAGTTTGTTTATTTTCAACTGCAGATCATCTATAGAGGTCAATCAATTTTTCTTCTGCAAAATCTTCAAGATTCTGAGAAAAGGACGACGAAAATTCTAATGGCTTTCTAATAACTGAGGAATTAACTGAACAAATGATTTTTGATCTTTTTGAATCCATAATGACTCTTTCGTCTTGAGAATAGTTCATAGTGCACCGGGAAACAAAATTTGGGAATGTTAGGGTTTGTTATGGACAAAAATAATAAAAGTTTGACTTATAAACATTATGTACATCTACCCCCTGCTTCTGTAAATATTCCAACTTATTCTTAATTTCACTAACCAAACCCACAGACATAATCGTATTAAAAAATCCCCATCTCTATCTTCAAATATTTCCTAGAACTTGGTAAATTCCCTATTTTGAGACTCTATTTCACTTATTTCTTCCATTTTTAGAGTAGATTTGACTTTTATTTCAGGAAATCATAACCTACCTAGCATTTCGTGACTTGGTGTGAAGATTTCCACTCTGGTTTCCAACTGTGCATGAAGTGTCTTAGTCGTCCAGTGCGAAATGACAAATGTCATGTCATTCACGCATGTTTCCTTTTATAACCCCTGACAAGGCAGTTTTGCAAATGTAAAAACCGGTTTCTTCTTACCACTTTTCACCCAGCGAAATTCTCCTATGTCGACATGTGGTAAGCGGTTTAGATTTCGTTACCGCCTATCTTCTCCATCATTCATGCTTGTTCATGTTGCAAGATTGATGCCATCTGTTGATCTTCCACCTATTGATCAACGACCGTCAAACTTTTCCTTTCTTTATCCTTCTCCAATGGTCATTTCGCCAATCAAAAAGACGTTATATACCCTACATCTTTCCCCAACAGATTTCTTATCAACCACAGATCCTGTTTTTGTTTGAATTTGGGTCGTCGATTTATAAAACCCCTACAGAACCTGCCTTTTCTCCAATTTTAAACCGATTTTTCTTTTAACATCACTATCATATGAGATGTCTCCCTTTGGGACTTGGTGCCTATCTCCTCATTCATTTTCTCATTACTTCTTGGTCATATGGAGACAAGTCGTAGAGATGCAGTTCTATCACCCTACTTCACATCATTCAAAATAATTTTAAGAGTACCAAAGTTAACTGTGTCAACATTAATGATGCATGGTTTATATATAAGCATTGAATTTGAATGGTTAATGATGATGTGTGGTGTTCTGTGCCAACAAATATGAAACCTATTAGACAACCAAGTAACCAAATACATCAACAAAGCCATCCTTTGCTGCCAAGAATTTTGACCTTTTCTTAAACGATCCAATATTTTGAAATTCAAACAAATGAATAAATCAACCCAATAACTTCAAGAATAAACTTGAGTAAAAACAAATCCATCCTTCATACGAATACAAAGGAATCTCTTCACACATGGAGAATTCGAAAAAATAAATTCTCCAAAAAATTATATTTGTTCACGAAATAATAAAGTCAAGTAGACAACACATATGTGCTTATAACAAGGGTTCCGATCAAATGTAAGAATTCAGAGCGAAATGCAATCCCAAATTAAATTTGGAGAAGACATTGTTTTTTAACATTTAAATGATGGACATCCTGTTGTGTTACGACATGAATTAATGATCATAAAACCAGTAGAGACTGGAGAGATAAGAACAAACTGAAATGGAATATGTAAAGTGTAAAGATGTAGTTGGAAATACTCACTCTTCTTCTTCGTCCTTCGTAACAAAAAAATCTAGTACCAAAAAATACGATAATAGGTTGTTTATCTCTATTCAGGATATTTAGATTTAAATGTTCATTAAACTTTTATATATATATATATATATATATAAAATTAAAATGTAATAAAATATACTATATGCCAAAATATATAGTAAGATAACTAGAACAATTAATGCAACATTTCCCAAAACTTCCCAAATATTAAGTTTTGATAAATTTTGTATTAATATTTATATCAATAGTTAAACATAAAAATTATATTAAAACAAACCATAAAATATATTAAGACAAACTATATAAACTTGAACATAGTAAATACTAACTAATAAAATATAACCCAATTAAAATATATTAAGATATTAAAACTTGAACACATATCTTCCCTTTGATAACTAATAATAATAAACTCTATGTGCAAATTAAAAAATATATACAAAAAATACATATGTTAATTATTGAATTTCTTTAATTTAACGTAATTATTGTATATACTAATATCCAAATAGCCCTGAGGGGCAGCTCAGTTGGTTGGATCTTCTAAGACCAAGACGACACAAGGTCTAGTTTAGGGGTTCAATTCTCTGAGTCCTTTGGGGTTAAGAATCGAAGTAATGTTGACAAGGGTGAGGCCCCTTTGAGTGGCCCCCCTTGGATTGGATCTGTAAGCTCTAGGGTTGTGAATCACATTGAAAAAAAAATACTAATATCCAAATAAAAATTCGTATGCACTCTATATCTCAACAAAATCATAAAAATTATTAAAGTGTTACATATCCATAACCTTAACCTAATTCTACATATCTTAAGTATACATTTCCATGTTTTCATTATGATCTAATATCCCCATAATTTGAAATCTATGGATTGAGAATGCAAGATGATCTAATAGTATTGTTAAGATGCATTGATTTTAGTGATATTACATTTTGTATGATATTATTTAGTTAAGTAATAGTCAAAACCCTAATATGATTTAGTTTCCACATAATCACCATCGTTAAATAGACAAAACCCTAAGCTGATTTAATTACACTTACGGACATCTATGATCTATTGATATATGTCTTTACATGGATATTTCATTTATGACCTTACACAAATCCATGCATTGGGAAATGTTGTATGATATAATAGTATCATCAAGATGAATTGATTCCATTGATATTATATTTTATATGATATCATTTAGTTAAATAGTCAAAACCCTAATATGATTCAATTGCCACAGTTAGCTGAGTAAATAGAATCACCACAATTAAATAGTCTAAACACTATTTTTGTTTCACATTCTATAATTAGCTAATTCAATAGAATAACCACCATTAAATAGTTGAAACCCTAATATGTTTGAACCACAATGAGGGAGATTTGAATTATGATATAATGCAAATTTGTGCATTGAGAAATGCAATATGATATAATAGTATTGCTAAGATGCATGGGTTTTAGTTTTACTACATTTTGTATGATATCATTTAGTGAATTTTCGAAACCCTAATCTGATTCAGTGATCGAAGTTAACTGAGTAAATAGAATCACCATAGTTGCCAGGCTTAGTTGGATAGATAGAATGGCCACAAAACCCTAGTGTGATTAGTTCCTATTTTACTATATATTGAAATTTAATATTATAATGTGGTAATTCAATACTCAAAATTTGTACATGAAATCATTCCTTTGAAGTAATTGTTGTCAGGTGTCGTTTCCTTGTACAAATTAAAAAATAATCTAAGTAACTACCTACAATTATAGATAGAATTGTTGGAATTGATTTAATACTGAGAGGGTGTGTGAATCAGTATTAGTGCAATTATCAACCATTTTTACCTTCTTTAACATATTAGCCTTCACTTAACTTTAATCTTTAGTTATACATCCAATATAAATAAATCATTCATCCATATATGCACCAAGACAAAGAACACATTACACACATAATTGTAACGTGGAAACCCAAATAGGAGAAAACCACAAAATGCTTCTTTTATAGTGGAAAAAGAATACATTCAAAGAAGCACCAACTACCTTATTTACCAGCACCAACTGGAAGGAGGCACCGACCTCTTGGTTTTACAAGAACCAACTTGAAGGAAGCACCAACTCCCTGTGTTTCTCTAGCACCAACTTGAAGGAGGATACAACCCCCTGTCTCCTTGCCCCGTCCTGCTACCCATATATCCAAGTATGGTTCTGACTGATTGAACTTCAAACTCACACACACTTATGATCTGCTGATATTAGTTATGTTGTGCACTACCTTCGTATGCAGTTGATTAATTGACCATGATGCATACATCAATTGAATTCTCATTGCTCTTAATTCATACTACTGCTAATGTATTACTTCATATATTGTGCACTTGTTGATTCTGCAGTCCACAATACTGATCGTTATGTCGTTCTTTTACAACATGACTGCACTGACTCGCTGATACAGTGATTTCAAATGATAGTTTGTTGTTCTAAAATAATGCACCAATAACAAATTGAGTTGCACACTTACTGATGTGTTTGTTTTGTATAAGTTCCAAATTCTTTTAGATAATCTGGGACGTCTTGTGCATAAAATGATTCTTCCTTTCAGTTTAACACACTTGTCTCAGATCATGATCATCATGACATGATTGTTGGATCCTGCTACTACTCTGTCGTTGCGCATAAGATGGAATTCTCAACTTCGCACACTTCACTTCAGTCTTCATCCACTAGCTAAACATCTACACATCTTCTGATAGACTTTAGTTTTTTTCTGCACTTCTGTCTTACTTACAACATTTGTGATTGTCTTCATTCTATCTATAATCCTATCATTCAATATCATGCAATTATGCATAGTTCTGTGTTTCTACCTTTCAATGTTTGTGTAATCATCAGAGATCTACCACATCATTATGTGCACCATCAATTGCATCATTCCTCTGCATCTGTGCACTCAGCTCCTCAATAGATCATGTTGTTATGTTCTCCAGCCCTTCATGCCCTGAATATAAATCTGTATTTTCCAACTGAAGCTCTTATGATATCTCCATTAATCTTACTTCAAATATCCAAATTGCATCTCTATTTATACATCTCTTGTATGGATTGTATGACCACAAGTTGGTTGTGGTATCCCTTCTTCCATACTTCACGGATTGTGCATTGTCCACATGTCATCGTATGCATTGTTGATATTTCATCCGTTGTTGGTTTTGTGCATCCATGGTCCATGAATTAATGGGATTCACACCTTGATGGTGTGCACTTGCGCTCTTGATGTACCATTTCTGGGAGGTATGTGCCCTTCCTTACTGTTCAACTTGATGAATTTATGACCTTTGCTATATCATCCCTTGTGGGTATTGTGCAAATGCTTTGCAGAATCTGTGCACAAACAAACTTTTTCTTGGTGGGACTTTGCCCTTGTAGTGTCATCACTCATGGGACTTGCACCTCTGTTGTGTCTTCGGCTATGGAATTTTCTCATAGACTAACTTCAACTGCTATACACTTCTTGGAACTTGTGCACCCTTTACAACTAAAAGCATCTTCTGATTAGCTAGACTTGTGCGCTTTCATGACTATTCAGTTTCTTACTATTTGCACACTCCCAATCCTTGGCCAAGCAATGATTTTACATTCCAGAGTCTTCTTTCAACATTCTTGCACACTTCTATCTTTTCTTAAACAACTCCTTGGCTACTTGTGCACATGTAACATTTTCCAACCAATTCTTTGATTGTTACCATGAAATAGTATGATTAGGTGGACTTGATTCTGCGCAGGTACCACATGTAGTAGGATACATTTCTCATGTTCTTCTCTGAATTGAATCTGCATGATGTACCTTCCTTATGTGCTTAATCATATTGATCATGCATGATGTATCCTTGGAAACACATCTTCATACTGAATGCTACTTCTAGATTTACTTCCTCACATTGGCATCCATGTCCTTCACCATCTTGCACATATACTTCTTCAAAGTGGATTCCATATACTTCTTCAAGCCCTCATAGGAATGATGTATCCACTTTGACATCAATTCACATCAATGACTCAAACTGAATCAATTGGAATCCTCTTTGACATTAGTTAACATCAATGAACTCAATCACATGACATTAATGACAACCAAAGCTCAACAATCTACCCATTTGGCATTGATGTCAACACCTTATGACATTGATGACATCAAAAATCTACCTGAGGGCCCTTTTGATTAGTCTACACTTGTTGTACAGATTCAGTTGTAGAAGAGGAGGCTGCAATAGTAGTTGCATCTATAGCATACCTGCTTTACAGATAAAGCATGAACTCGCTTGGTCAAAGCTTCAAGTGTTGCTAAGTCTATTGAACCAACGATGCCATCGGCATGTGTTCCAGGCTTAGGTTTACCTAGATCAATATTAGATCTCGGTGCATCCAGTATAATCTCATACAGGATCCCAGATTGAGCATATACCAAATCAAGTTGTTGGATCCTAAGGATGGCTTCCTCCTCAAAAGACACCCTAGAAGTTGCTACATCCTTAGAAATGTAAGGAAGGAGTGATTTTAAGTACCACTCTAATATAAACTCTAGGGTAATTTCAGATTTGATGAGCCTCTTTTTCCTTCGCCACTCCTGAATGTGGTCAAATAAGTGAGTGGCCTTATTCTGCCTAAAAGTTGACAGAAAGTCTGTGCCGACATCATACCAGACAAGAAGTTGAAAGTGGTTCAAAAAGACTATTTCCAAATCCCAAAAGTTGTCGTAAGTTGCGGCAGGTAGTTCTATGTACCAATTAGCCATGACACTAGTCAAGGTTCTTTGAAAGAGCCTCAACCTAATGGAATCGGCATTCAAAGAGTTGGAAGAGCACCAGAGATGAAAAGTAGTAACGTGATCACTGTGTGTGGGGGAAGGTTTTGCAACCTTCGTGACCTACGAAGAGGTTGGTCCTCCACAATTATAAAAATAAACTAAGTGTAGAAACCTAGTGGCCACTAATGACTAAGGAGAAAAGAGCATACCACTAAAAACATCTTATAATAATCAAGACCAAGAGAAAAAGATAATAATCTCAATAGTCAGCGTGGGATGATGAGGGCCCAAAACAAACTAGTAGAATATCGAAGGTCAGTTACACGATGTCCAATGCAGGTCCTCTAGGTGCAAGCATTTGAATCACCAAACTGCCCTCTCAGGATTATTGTAGAGGGTTACCTTCCGTGTCTGTCCTAGGTGCAATGGAAATATCCTTCCACTATACCCGTGTAGAGCCCTAAATTCAATATTCTAAGGATACCACAAATACGAAAATAACTGGGGGGACAGTTGCAAGTCCAACCAAAACACATAGGTAGGGTAGCTAAGCCCGAAATCCAGAAATGCACAAGGCACTAATGGACCCCCGTATGTGAATCAGCCCGGGTGTATGCTTGAAAGGAAAGTGGGGGGTATCCCCAACAATTCCAGTCTCACACAACCTCGTGCTTAACTCCGCTTTAAGTGGAGCTTCCTAGAATACTTTGATAAGAGTGGATTTACCTAGATAACAGTTTGCACTACGATTTGAGAATTTAAGTGATTTCAGAAAGTTAAATGTGATCTAATCCGAAATGGTAGCCTAAGCTAGTTAATGTCGTGTAACCCTAAAAAGAAATGTTACTAATAAATTTTGAATTAAGTTCTTTTTATGGGCTTTTACTTACTCAAGGTGTAGTGTAGTGTGTGGCATGGTTATAACTGTAAGCAAAGTGCATATAAAAAATGAAACATCACAATTTTTCTTTTTCATTTGTTCTTTCAAAACACAAAATCTAAGCAAACTAAGCATAAAAAGTTTCTTTTTATTTTTTTGTTTTGTTTTCAAAGTTAAAGTAATGCAACTACCCTACTTCGAAAAATAAAAATGACAAATCTTGTAAAAGAAGTTCCTTTGTTTTTTCAAAATGATCTTTTATCTATCTATGAAAGAAATGAAAATGAAAAAGATGAACTAACAAGACTTATCAAACTTCGTAAGTAAAGAAAGCTAGCCCAAGGATTAAAACAAACATACCTAAAGCAATATCGTCAAAGAATTAACCCAAGCAAGTTGCTTCACATAAGTAAGTAGGAATTTTGGAACAAGATGCTAAAAAGAAAAAATGATTTGTAAGATGGAAAACAAAAGGATCTCTATGCAAAACCAGACTGTTATTGAACATCAGAAAACAAAAGAAAGAAGCACCCACCAAACAAAATATGTGCTAGCACGCTAGGGAAAACTCTACAAACACAAAGACTTAAAGAGAAGTGATAAAAGAAGTTCAAAATAGATTCAGAGTAGCCTGAACAATGTCCAGGAGGTATCAAAACTGACAAACACTTTCAAAACCACAGAGAGACCCTACTAAAGTCAAACCCTAAATGAAAAGGTAAAACTCAGGAAATACTCGTGACTGCTATGAAGAACAACTCACGGTGAACCCACGAGTATGTATAAGCGAAACACATGGATAGGGAACTCTGAGTGTATTTACTGACAAGTCGCGGGTGGGCTTCAAAATGTCTTAAAAAGAAAGAAAGGAAACCAAAAGAAAATGAAATCACACTAAGAACATCAGATAGCTTCTAAAAAGGATGTGAACAGACCCATAAGTGACACATGAGTGTCAAGCAAATGCCAGAAAACAAAGCAAAATATCAAATCAGAACCAGAAACCCAAGATCAGACCCTAAAGCAAGTTTCAGACCTTTTAGGGAAAACCCACGACTATATAAGAAAACAACCCATGGGTGCAACTTAATGTGCGTGGGTAGCAAAGCCTGCAACTCGCGGCTACAACAAAAAGTGTGCGCCTGTATATACAGGCAACATGCAGGTAGGTACTAATAAAAGAAGAAAAGAAACTTTGCAAACCAGACTAGGCTGAGTCAACACAAAGGGATCTAAAAAGAAACCCTAAAGACATCAAAATAAACTGGAAAGGTTATGAAATTGAAAGAAACCAAATATCCCCAAAGCAAAAAAACAAGAAGGTGTCCCCAACGGAGTCACCAGTTCTGTTATTGGGGATTTTACCTTATAGTCGAGGATGGAGACTATCAACATACAAGGGTGTA
This sequence comes from Larix kaempferi, assembly GCA_027924585.1. Lineage (NCBI taxonomy): Eukaryota > Viridiplantae > Streptophyta > Pinopsida > Pinales > Pinaceae > Larix > Larix kaempferi. Next base: position 7,521,973 of record BSBM01000259.1, on the reverse strand, counting down.
AGATGGACATACAAAGTTCTGCACATACATATACTTAAGCAAATAAGTTAGAGGTTAGAAAGACATGCACCTTATTCTAAAGTTTGATCGTAGCTTTCTCCTCAAGTTTGCTCCTCAATGTATTAGCCTGCAAAACAACCCTAGACCTTCCTCAAACCAATTTGATTACATAAAAAAATTGATGTTTATAATAGCACGAAACATCAATTAATATTCAAATTTACAACATATAACATAGATTATGTTGGGAAAGGAAGAATGTCCACTTTTATTAATCAGTAAATGAAGCAAGTACAATTATACCTTACTTATGTATGAGGCACCTTCGTAACCACAACCTGGTCTCCTGCTCCTCTCTTGACTTAGTATTTCTCCAGCATAAAAATAGCTCTTCAATTGGTGGCCCCTTTCTCATGCCTATCCCTTTTATTTATGGCAAGGAAGCAAGGATTGGTTCGAAAGGTAGTTGAGTTGGTAAGTTGAGGAAGTTAGAGCAACTGAATCAACTAATCCCAATTCATGTTTTTAATATATTTTTTCAATTTTCCTTAAGACACCTACAACTATTGAACATAGAAACTAGTGAGTGAATCACAGTATGTGGGCTCAGCAACTCCCGAGTGCAGCTTTTTAATTGATACTCATGGGTTTTCAGTATGGGAGTCATGACTTTATGGTGAAATAAGTCAGAAAAAATAAGTTTTAAGCTGAAGGAGTGAGGGTTCAACTCCAAATCATCCAAGGTCAAGTCATCTCTTCCATCCATAGTGTCATTTTGTGTGATCGACAAGGTGATGTGATCACGGATGGAGAAGTGATAATTTGACCGATAACACTGTGTATGATCTTCTTTGAAATGTATGATTCATTTGTAGTTGTCGCATCTCCCCCCTATATATGTGCACCCCTTGAGTTCTGTGGTATTTTTTTCTTTTTGTACTGCAGCTTCATAATATTTCTTTAAGTGTTCTGCTTCATGCTCTTTCATGTTTGTTGCCTCTTGTGTTGTTTCTTCTTCAAGCGATCTTCTTCACATTCTTTCACATTTGCATTTCAATGTTGTTTCTTTACAACATCTTCATGTTGGTTCTTCTCTACTGATGTACATGCAGCTTCATGCATCTTTTCTAGCTGCTTTGTCAGCTTTATATAATTTCTACTATATCAGCTTCATGCATATTTATATATGCAGCTTCTTCTCTTCATGCCTCAACTTCAAGTATTTATCCCCCTTTGACATCAATAAAAACGAGGTGTCATTACTTTCACCATGTATGTTCACCTGTTTGTTTTATGCTAGCCTCTACCTCAACTGTTTTAAGAGATGACTCCCCCTGTCTTCATGCTTCATTTCCTCATTGCAATTCTACACCGATGTCCTTTCATAATTATCTTTTATTGCTTTCTTGATATTGGTATTATAATATCCCTTCATCTTGATCTCCTGTTTCTGTTATAACATATTGTTATTCTATGCGCAGTGATCCATACAGTCATCCTTACTTACCAACTGTGTAATGCCAATTCTTTTCTTGGTTATGCCTTTTCATTCCATTTGCTTCCTTTTTGCACCCGACTTCTTCACCAATCGCATTTACTGCGCTATCACCTTACCTTGTCACATTTATTGTTTTTTCATCTCTTGCCATGACGATCAAATATTTGGAACGTTTTTAATTCACCGTCCAACTTGGCATAAAAGCAGACATGACACTTAGTTTGTGTGGAAAAAATGACGTGTAACTTCTGTACTTGAACCTTTGGGGGAAACATCATGGTGTAATGAATTGAATTTCTTCCTTTTTGTATTTTTTCCGAAATTCATTAATTCCAACATTTAGTTTTCGCAACTCCACCACCTTCTTCGACTTGAGCAATATTGAATGCATATCTCATCAAATTAATTTCATGCACACAAACTTCTTCCTTTCAAGTCTATAAGAGTTCCATGAACAATGCCTGGTTCATCACTATTAGCACTTCGGCATTCCAGTGTCGCACTCTCTATGGTTCTTCTTCCTTTCTTCCAATGGCCTCCTTCTATCATAGAATGAACACTTCCCTTGAGAATGTGTGCCTCATGTTGGTTGTGGAACATAATCTTCTTAATTCAGATATTTTGTTGTTTCTATCGTCTTTGTACCCCAGTTTTATATGATATGCAGGTGGACTATACACTCATCCCAGTGGGGGGGTGTGGGGGGTTATCTCTCCCCCACATGGGTCTGGGGGCTAAGAAGGTTCAGAGGCAAAGCCCCCAAAATAAATTTTGTGGGTTATTTTGTTGGCCAACAATTTATGGGCCCATGGTATTAAGTAGCCCGTAGTATTCTCCCATGGTAATTCCCTTTAAAAGGAAGACATTGTAATATGAATATGTAATGTATTGTTGCATTGTAAATATCTCTATGATTCTGTAAGAGAGACTAAGAGAGAGTGAAGAGGAAGTTGCAGTGGATGTGATGCAGGTTGTATCCCTTCATTTGTTGGATGATATAATAATAAAAGGACTGGAAATTTCTATGTGGACGTATCCCAGATTGGGTGAACCATGTCATATTGGTGTCTCTCTTGTATTGTTTTTATGTGATTTATATCTACATCATGTTTACTGTTATTGCTCTATGATCCTATTTTTCTAACAATTGGTATCAGATCCAAAGGTCTATTTGGCATATAAACTCACAGGAAAGAAGGGTTCTTGGTTCGAGTGGGAGCAATGACAAAAGAAGGAAAGTTTAAGGTTGATAAATTCAAAGACCAAAACTACCAGTTATGGAAGATGCAAATGGAGGACTATCTATATTAGAAGGATCTATTCCTACCATTGGGAGGAAAATAAAAACAGGCGGCGACTATGAAGGACGAAGAATGGGAGGTTCTTGACAGAAAAGAACTAGGAACAATATTTTTCTGCTTGGCTTCGTCGGTGGCTTTCCATATCTCAAAAGAAAAGACAATGGAGGGTTTGATGAGCACATCGGGTAAGCTGTTTGAAAAACCCTTGGCATCAAACAAGGTATTTCTAATGAAGCGTTTATTTAATATGAATATGTCAGAAGGTGGATTTGTTGTTGATCATTTAAATGAATTTAATACGATTACAAATCAGCTAAGTTCTATCAAAGTGAACTTTGATGATGAGGTTAGGGCTCTTCTAATCCTCTGCTAATTGCCAGAAAGTTGGAATGGCTTGGTCATGGTTGTAAGTAACTCTGTCTTTGGTTCAAACACTTTGAAATTTGATGATATTGTTGGTGTTATTCTTAGAGAGGAAATGCGAAGGAAAATCACAGGTGATACATCAGGTAATGTGTTGACCATGGAGAGTAGGGGATGACAAAAGGAGAGAGGAAAAAACCCAGGTAATTGCAGCAAGTCCAGGAAAGGTAGATCTAAGTCCAGAGTGGGAAAGATAGAGTGTTGGAATGGTGGAAAGACAAGACATTGGAAGAAAGACTACAAATCTCTAAAGAAGAAAGGAGATGGACAACAGGAGACTACTCAAGAAGTAAATGTAGCAAGGGATGCATTACAATATGCCTTTATTTTTGCATTAGATAACACTAGTGATTACTGCGTAGTAGATTAAGGGGCTTCATGTCATTCTACACCCCATAGGAAATGTTTTCATGATTATGTTCCAGGCGATTTTGGACATGTTTTATTGGGTGATGATGAGACATGTAAAATTGTTGGAATGGGTAAGGGACAGATAAAATTAAAGAATGGAACTAAATGGATGTTGAAAGATGTAGGGCATATTCCTACTATGAAAAGAGATTTGATCTCAACGGGGCAGTTGGGATATGGTGGTTTTTTATCTACGTTTGGAGAAATGTGGTGGAAGATCACTAAAGGATTGATGGTGATAGAAAAAGGAGACATGATAGGTATGTTGTATTTATGTCCTCATAATACTGACTATTCTATCTATTTAGTTTCCACAGGAACATATATAGCATTGTAGAATCATAGGCTTGGCCACATGAGTGAGAAGGGGATGCATATTCTCCATTCAAGGAATTTGCTTCTAGATATGAAGCAGGTAAGTTTGGAATTCTGTGAGAACTATGTTTATGGAAAACATTAGAGAGTCAGATTTATCAGGGTTGGGAAACAAAACAAGAGTGAAAAGTTAGATCTTGTGCATACAGATGTATGGGGATGGATCAGGTACAATCTATTTGTGGCTCTCATTATTATGTTACATTTATTGATGATGCAACTAGAAAAAATTGGGTTTATTACATTAGACATAAATATGATGTGTTTGCTACTATTAAGAAATGGAAAGATTTGGTTGAGAATGAGACAAGTAAAAGGTTGAAGTGTCTCATATCGGATAATGGAGGTGAGTATTGCGGAAATGAATTTGATAGTTACTATTCATACCATGGAATTCATAGAGAGAAGACAGTCCCAGGAACAACATAAGAAAATGGTGTGCCAAAAAGGATGAATACGACAATCATGGAGCGTGCAAGGTGTATGAGATTGCATGTAGGGTTTCCCTTACCATTTTGGGAAGATGCTGTAGATAATGTTGTTTACTTAATAAACAAAGGGACTTCAAGCACTTTGGATGGTGGGATTCCATAGGAGGCATGGACAGGTAAAAAGGTAAAATACTCATTTATGAGAACTTTTGGTTGTAAATCATTTTTCCATATTGATAAAGAAAATAGAACAAAGTTTGAGGATAAATCCAAGAAATATACCTTTATTAGATATAGGGATGATGATTTTGGTTATCGCTTATGGGATTATGATAGTAACAAAATAATTAGGAGTAGATATGTGGTATTCAATGAAAATGCCATGTATAAAGATCAATTGCAAGGAAAGAAATATGAAAAGGAAAACACAGAGTACACAGTGCTTGATGAAATAAAAGAAAATGAAGTTCCAAAGGTGCCATAAAATCAAGAACAACAACATGTACCTCAAACTCCTGCAAGTGTTAGAAGATATACCCGGTTAAGTAGACCCCTTGAACAATACTCTCCTTCAATGTATTATTTATTGATGACTAATTATGGTGAACCAAAATGATATGAAGAAGCAATGAAGGTGGAAACTAGAAAGAAGTGGGAGCAAGGCATGAATGAGGAGATGGACTCATTGGTAAGAAACAAGACTTCAAATTTGGTTCAATTTCCTGCAGGTAAAAGAGCATTGCAGAACAAATGGGTTTACAGTTTGAAGAAAGAAGATGGAAACAAGAAGAGGTATAAGACCAAACTTGTTGTAAAGGGGTTTGCACCGAAGAAAGGTATAGATTTTGATGAAATATTTTCTCCTATTGTTAAAATGACTCCAATTAGGACTATTTTAAGTCTAGTGGGGGTAGAAGATTTGCATATTGAACAGTTAGATGTAAAAAAAAAACTTTCTCCATGGAGATTTGGAGGAATAGATTTATATGCAACAGCTACAAGGGTATGAGGTCAAAGGGAAGGAGAATTTAGTATGTAGGTTGAAAAAGAGCTTGTATGGATTGAAGCAAGATCCAAGGCAGTGGTATTTGAAATTTGACAACTTTATGACAGAACAAGGTTATAGTAGATGCCATTATTACCACTATGTTTGTTTAAAGAGGCTAGATAATGGAAGATATGTTATCATTTTATTGTATGTGGATGACATGCTTGTTGCAGGGTCTAACATGCAGGATATAAATGTGCTCAAGAGGAAGTTAGCTAATTCATTTGCGATGAAGGATTTGGGTGCTGCAAAGAAAATCCATGGTATGAGAATAAGAAGAGAGAAGAAAATTCACAAATTGACATTGTCTCAAGGTGCGTACATAGAAAAGGTGTTGGAGAAGTTTAGAATGCAGAATGAAAAACCCGTTAGTACACCTTTGGCCAGCCATTTCAAACTAAGTAAGGAGATGTGTTCCAAGATACAGTAAGAGATAGATTACATGTGCAGGGTTCCCTATTCATCAGCAATTGGCAGCTTGATGTATGCCATGGTGTGCACAAGACCAGATATTGAACATGCAGTGGGAAATGTGAGCAGGTATATGAACAATCTAGGCAAAGAACATTGGAAGGTAGTACATTGGATTCTCAGGTATTTGAGAGGTACTACCACTCATGCATTATGTCTTGGAGTTTTAGACACTGTTCTGCATGTATATGTTGATGCAGATATGGCAGGTGATAAAGATAGGAGGAGCACCAAAGGGTATGTGTTTACTGTAGGTGGAATAGCAGTAAGTTGGAAATCAAAGATGCAAAAGGTTGTTTCACTTTCAACAATAGAAGCAGAGTATGTTACTGCTACAAAGGCTAGTAAAGATATGATTTGGTTGAAGAGGTTCACGAAGGAATTGGGTAAGAAGCAGGAGGATAGAAGGTTGTATAGTGATAGCTAGAGTGTCATTCATCTTGCAAAGAACTCAGCCTTCCATTCTAATACTAAACATATATAGTTGGACTATGATTGCATATGGTCTATTCTAGAAGATGAACTATTGAAGCTGGAAAAGATACACATTGGCTAGAATCATGTAGACATGTTGACAAAGGTAGTAACTAGAGAGAAACTGAGTTCTTGCTCGGTTTTAGTTGACCTTCTAGCATGAAGGTGAATATGAGAAATTTTCCAGATCTAAGGTTCAGAGCATAGTCCATCAAGTGCAAAAGTGGTGGATTTGTTGTGATCAGTCTCTAAGTGGGAGATTGTTGGTTGTGGAGCCCGATCTTCATAATTCATAGATGTTGTTGTTTTAGCCATGTTTGTACCCTAGTCTTATACGGTATGCATGTGGACTATACACTCATCCCAGTGGGAGGGTGTGGGGGGGAAATCCCCCCCCCATGGGGGTCTGGGGGGGACCATCCGCTCCGGCTAGGGGTCTGGGGGCTAGCAGGCCTTAGGAGGGGGTTCGGGGGCGAATCCCCCAAAATAAATTTTATGGGTTGTTTTGTTGTCCAACAATTTACGGGCCCATGGTATTTGGTAGCCCGTAGTATTTTCCCATGGTAATTGCCTTTAAAAGGAATACATTGTGATATGGTTGTGTAATGTATTGTTGCATTGTAAATATATTTGTGATTGTGTAAGAGATACTGAGAGAGTGTGAAGATGTTGGTCTGCTTGGGATGAACCGGGTTCAGTGAAGTTCTTGTAGACACAACAAAACCCATTTCATTGTCCCTTTCGGCATCAACCTGTAAACAGGATGAAGTCTCACTCGAAGTGAAGTATGGGGGGTTACAGAATCAGGTTTTTGTAATTGTGGCAATGTGTGGGTGTGGTTAATGACCTCACAACATGTCCCTTGATTAGCATATACTTAACACGACAATATAAACAGATGAATTCACACTTCACAGTTACCAAAAACCTATAGAACTACGTTAGATCGTTGTTGTCTTTACTCTTATAACTACACATTCATTGTACTTAGTGTTACTTCACAACATTCATAGCCATTTGTTCCATTTACTTAACATATGATTTCCATTCACATATACATGAAAGAAAATACATAAACATAAAATAACATGAACTCAAAACATGCCATAAACTCATACATAACACATATATTTACGTGGTTCACCCCCAGGCGGGAGCTACGTCCACAGGAAATGTTCTTATATTACTTGGAAGGGTAAAAGTTATAGTCTGCACACTCAGCTGTAGACTCTTCTCTACAATCATATCTCTACGCACTCAGTTGTAGAGTCTGTTCTCTCTTCATTCTCTCTTGGTTCTAATAAACCAAAACCCAATACTAGCTAACCCTTCCTTATACAAAAATACCCTTATATATAGATGTGTCTGAAGGTCACATATTACAATAACTATGGGTCAACCCCCATAGTACCCAAAATCCTCATGGTTCTCCTATAAACCACGCTTAACTTTAACTTTTTTGTCCCTTCGACATTGCTTCTTCTGACTCTGACGCTTCTCTGACAGGCGCAGTTCCGACTTCTGCAGTGGCGTGTCCTTTACACCACTCTTCTTCTTTACTTTATGATCCTATAGAATTCATTTCATTGCTCGGCCTTTAACTGATTCAACCAACTCTGGTTGTCCTTGGTACTTCGTCTTTACTAAGGAAACATGTCCTTTCTTCTCGATTGCACTTCGCTCCATACCCTCTTCCCGGGATTTGCGGAGTCACTTATCTCCAAAGCTAGTCAATGTCAGGCCTTGCCTAACTGTAATTTGCATCCAAAAGTTCCTTTACTTGGTTTGTTCCCAACAAGCGCCTAACACTTACTTGTGGTTCGTCCCTGAGCCACTTATATTGGGATTCTTTGACTTCGCAGCACTTGGGGTGTTGATCTTGTCTATGAACTCTTGGTATGTTGCACTCAGCTTCGCAATAGTCTCCTTAGGCTCTTACTCATATTCTTTCACCATGTCGAGTATCATCGCAGATATTGGTTCTTTCATTTGGTCTTTCACCGTGCTCTTTTATGTGCGAAGCTCTTGTAGCTTCATCTCAATCTCTTCAGAGAGTGCCAATGCCTCTTCTTGCATAGGTTGTAACTTCATTGAGGTTTCAGCTTCCTTTTCCCTTAATGCCTTTAATTATTTCTGAAGCTCCTTTGTCTCTACGAACTTCTGTGTTCTTCGTCTTGGTGACAAATCCTTCATATCCGTGTTCATTATGTCGAGGTCCTTCTGCTTCATTTGGAATTCATTCTAAATTTTTTGTAAGTCTGGGTCTTCATGTAGCATGGTCCATGACGTAGTCACTTCTTTTAGCAAATCTTGGCACCTCGCAACTTCTGCGGAGATGTTCTCAGTTGAAATATTCAGTTCTTCAGCCCTTGTTTCTTTTAATTCTAGTAGAGTGCCAAGTTGTTGCCTTTCCTCTAAGTCAACAATCATTTCTTTGTAACCAATATCCATATCTTCCATTATTGTTTTGAGATTTTCTACTGCATTACCAATTTTAACAATGGTCGCTTCCACTTCAGGTTCTTCTTCGAAGTCTGGGATCTTCGTACAGACTTCTGCTACAACCTTATTCAACTTCTTCTGCTTATCATGAGCATTTTCTAGCTCATTGGTCTTCGCTCTGCATTCATTCCCCATCTCTTTATAACTTTCTTCTAGCTTGAGATGTTGGTTGTATGAGATCATATCTCTATCTTTAATTTCTTCTACAACTTGCAGATGTATATCATGTAGTCCTTCAATGGGAAAAATTTCCACATTAATATCCAAGTGTGTGAGCTGCTTTGCACCTTCAGTGATTTCATCGAATGGGAATATCTTTGTATTGGGGCTTATTCTATCTCTGAGGAAGTTGCGGGGTTTTTCACCTTCTTGGTTTTCCCCACTGAAATGATTTGTGTCCATTGTCTCTTGTAATTGTTATGTTGTGCTTGTTACTCTCTTAGTGATACTAGATAATATTGAATGAAATTATTGAAAAATTAACATGGTATCAGAGTAATACTAAGAAGAAGACACTGTGCAGCTGCGGAAGCTAGGGCTTCTTAATTTTTGGGTTTCTCTCCACAGTTGATCAAAGGTAGGAGGCTAGGATGAATCTCCTTGCAAGGGTGCATATTTCTGTCGAGATAGAATTCAATTATGAGCATTTTTAGTTTTTGGCTTGTCACTGCTACGAGAAATTAGGGTTTCGGAGAAAGTTGGAATTTCTTGAATTTGAGACCACGGCTGGATGCTCCTCAGAAAAATTGAAGTTTAGAGACCAAGATCAAACTTTTTGGCTGGGAAGAACCCCGGGTACTATCAAACCCTAGTTCAGGATTTTGACCAGAAAACCAGAAACTGCAGATCCAAAAGTTTCAAAGTCATTTTTGAGGGGTCAAATTTTGTAGATTTCAAAATTTAAGTATACCAGCTTGATCAGCTCAGCAAAGCGCATCTTTCCATCCAATTAGAAGTTTGGAATTCAAATCTTGAATATTTAGGGTTTCTCTGACAAACCCTAATCCAACTCCAGATCCAGCTTTAGCAAATCAAGTGCTAAGACCTAAATCTTGTACTTCCATTTGAGTTTCTCATTAAGATGTCTCACCACACCAAGCTTGAGGATAAGCTTGAAGGGGTTGATAATTTCCGAGCATGGAAGTATAGGATTGGATTAATCCTTGAAGAGAATGAATTGGACACTTGCATAAGAGAAGAGGTTCCAGTTCCAGAGGGAGATAAGGCTAAGGCCTTACACAAGAAGAACTTGGTCAAGGCCAAGAGAATCATTGTTGATTCCAGCAAAGACCATCTCATACCCCATGTGTCTTCCCTAAAGACACCTAAGTAGATGTTTGACTCCTTGACCAAGTTGTTTGAAGGAAAGAATATAAATCATAAGATGACTCTACGGAATCAATTGAAATGGGTAAAGATCCAGAATGGAGAGACCATTCAATCCTACTTTACTAAGGTCTCTCAAATCAAACAACAACTTTAAGCTATGGATGAAGTAGTGGAGAATGGATAAATTGTCATGACCACATTGAATGGCCTACCTAGGTCATGGAAATCCTTCATCCAAGGTATCTGTGCAAGAAATAAATTGATCTCTTTTAGCAGGCTGTGGGAGGAATGTTCACAAGAAGAAGCTAAGCTTGTGGCCCGAGAAGAAAAGATGGGAAATGAAGACCAAGCTCTCACAGCACACACCAAGAAAGGTAAGTTCAAGAGGGAGAAACCCCATCACAATAAATCTTCTCACCATTAGCAAAAGAAGAAATGTATTTCTCACATTAGATGCTACACATGTGATGAGAAGGGACACTATTCTTCAAAATGTCCTAGGAATAGAAAGGGCTCCAACAACAACAAAAAGAAGTACAACAGAAAGAGATATCATGCTCATGCTGCTGAGGATGATGAACCTACCAAGAAGAAGACTAAGGTAGAAAGTGAAGACTCTTCAAGTGATGAAGAATATGTTCTAATCTCTACTCTCACAGGTACTATTACACATGGGTGTAATGATTGGCTTATTGATAGTGGGGCTTCTAAACATATGATGGGATTCAAAAAATCTCCTATGGACCTATCTGAACATGAGTCACCTCATAAGGTGAAAATTGGGGATGACTATCAATACCCTATAAAAGAAAGTGGTGAAGCCTCCTACAAGTTAGAGTCTGGGAAGTCTTTAAAGATGCAATATGTTCTATATCTACCTAGACTCAAGCAGAATCTTCTCTCCATATCATCTTTGGATGCAAAGGGGATGAGAGTTGCATTTGTGGATGGCCATGATGTACTTATGTGGCCAAAAGGTAAGACCATAGATGATGCAGTAGTGATTGGAGAGCAATAGGGAGGATTGTACAAATTGAAGGGACAACCTGAACATGCAATGGTACATGAATCCATGGAGCCAAGTGAAATTTGGCACAGAAAGCTTGCACATGTGCACTATAGAGCACTACCAATTGCAAGCAAAGCAATAGAAGGTCTTCTTGAAATCCATTCAAAGCATGAAGGTTTTTGCAAAGTATGTGCAAACGGAAAGAACACAAAGAAGGCATTTCCAAGCACTGAAAGCAAGGAAAAAGGAATCTTGGAGATTATCCACTCCGATGTATGTGGTCCGATGTCATCCAGTTCTCTGAGTGGGTATGTGTATTATGTTTCTTTCATTGATGATTTCTCTAGGAATACTTGGGTTTATTTCTTGAAGAATAAAGATGAAGTGTTTGATAAGTTCAAGAAATTCAAAGACTTGATAGAAAATCAAACTGATAAGATCAAGACCTTTAGATCTGACAATGGCGGAGATTTCACTTCAGGAGACTTCAAGAAGTTATGCAGTGATGTGGGGATTAAGAGGGTGTTGACCACTCCTTACAATCCACAACAACATGGGGTTGCAGAAAGGAAGAATAGAATAATCATGGAAGCAGCACGGGCAATGCTTCATGACCAAGATCTATCCATGCACCTATGGGTAGAAGCAGCAAGGACAATTTTATATTTGCAAAACAAAACACCTCACAAGATACTTGAAAACAAGACACCAGAAGAAGTCTTCTTTGGTAAAAAACCAGAAGTTAGCCATCTCATGATATTTGGTTGTCTAGTATATACACATATTCCAAAAGAAAAGAGGACAAAATTAGATCCTTCAGGAAAGAAGGGTATATTTGTGGGTTACAGTGAAAGCTCGAAGGCATATAGAATCTACTTTCCAGGGTTCAAGAAGATTGACATTAGCAAGGATGTGACTTTTGATGAAGAATCAGCATACATCAAATCAAGGAAGACACCTATTGAAGACAATGAAGAACCAAGAGTACCCAGAATACAAAACACCACTATGAACGAAGCAATTCCAGAAGTGGATCGTGAAATAGAAGATCCACAAGAACCTGTAGATCCACCCCATGAGAAGAACTCTCATAAGAGGAAACCAGCATGGGCTAGAGAGCTTATCCAAGATGTAGAAAGATATGGTATTCCAGAGGAGGAACACAGATAAAGAAAAAGGACTAGGTCACACACCAGCTATGTTGCCTTACTCTGTGACATAATGAACAAAGAACCTTCTAGTTATGAAGAAGTGGCAGAAAAGAAAGAATGGAAGGATGCCATGGTTGCAGAATATCAGTCGATCATGAAGAATGATGTTTGGGATGTGGTCCCAAGACCAGAAGGGAAGTCTGTTGTGACTTCCAACTAGATCTACAAGATCATGCATGCTACAGATGGTAGCATAGACACATACAAGGAAAGGTTTGTGGCTTGTGGCTTCTCCCAGAAAGAAGGGATATATTATGATGAGACTTTTGCACTTGTAACCAAATACACTTCCATCAGAACAAATACACCAAATGGATGTTAAGACAGCTTTCTTAAATGGTGTAGTCGAAGACGAAGTGTATGTGGAACAACAACTCAGTTTTGAGACACATGACAGGGAGTCATATGTGTGCAAGTTAAATAAAGCCTTGTATGGCTTGAAGTAAGCACCCAGGAGATGGTATGCCAAGATAGATAGCTTCCTGTCTAGTTTGGGATTTACCAAGAGTAAAGCGGATTCCAACCTTTACTACAAGGTTGAGGAAGGAAATGCAGTAATACTTCTATTGTATGTGGATGATCTGTTTGTGACAGGTGAGGATAGGTTGATTTCTGACACAAAGAGGAAGCTTGATGCCGAGTTCGAGATGAAGGACTTGGGTATGATGCATTACTTTCTAGGTATGCAGGTGTGGCAAAGAGCATATGGAATATTCCTTGGACAAGGGAAGTATGTAGTAGATATCCTGAAGCAGTTCAGGATGATGGATTGCAAGGCCATGGCCACACCTATGGCATCGAACCTGAAGATATTGAGTGATGCTTCATCAAATTTGATTGATGCCATGGTGTATCATCAGATGATTGGGTCCTTGAGGTACCTGACGAACACGAGACCAGATATTTGCTTTGCGGTGAACACCTTGAGACAGTTCCTGACGGATCCTAGACATGTTCACCTGATTGCTCTAAAGCATATTCTGAGGTACCTGAAGGGTATGGTTGATGATGGGCTCAAGTATGATGCGAATCAAAATTTTAACCTGGAGGGTTATGTTGATTCAGATTGGGCAGGAAATGTTGTAGATAGGAAGAGAACTTTGGGGTGCTGCTTCAGTACGGGATCAGGTGTGATTGCTTGGTTTAGTAGGAAGCAATCCTGTGTAGCACTGAGTACATCCGAAGCAGAGTATGTCACAGCTTGTTTGGCTAGTTGTGAGGCAGTATGGCTAAGGAAGCTACTCTCTGATTTATTTGATCTCCAGTTGGATGTTACTTGTATCTATTGTGACAACCAGAGTTGTGTGAAGTTGTCAGAGAACCTGGTGTTCCATGACAGGTCAAAGCACATCGAGATCAAATATCATTATATCAGGGATATGTTACAGAGAGGAGCAGTGAAGCTCCAGTATGTTGCGATGAATGAGCAGATTGCAGATGTGTTGACCAAACCACTAGCCAAAGTGAAGTTCAAGTACTTTAGAGAGAGGCTTGGTGTTCTTCAGATAGAAGATACTTCAAGGAGGAAGTGATGGGACACATTTGTAGGAACCATTCCAAGCATGGTGGTAGGAGGATCCTTCCCATGGCTGTAGATGTAAGAGCTTTGTGATGAGCATTAGGACGATGCTCCGAATGCTGCTATGATGACTAGGTTGATCATGTGTGATGAGCATCAGGATTATGCTCCCGATGATATGTATCAGGATGATGCTATGTATATTATTAGGTTGATCATGTGTGATGAGCATCAGGACAATGCTCCAGATGATATGCATCAAGATGATACTATGCAGATGATCAGGTTGATCATGTGATGATGATATGCATCAGGACGATGCTATGCTATGATGATGATCAGGATGATGCACTGTATGATGATGATCAGTATGATCATGAGCACCAGGATAATGCTCAGTGTGAGGATGATCAGGTTGATCTAGAGTATCAGGATGATACTCCGTGACCATGGATAGGTTGTGCAGAAGCATGTAATCAACCCTAGAGATCCGGATAGGTTATGCTAGGCATGTAAAAGACCTCGGATTCTCTTTAGAGATCTTGCAGGTTGCAAGACACTCTTTTAAGGTTTTGCTAGACCACACGTAATCAGTATTGGAGATCTAGAGAGGTTGTTCTAAGCATGTAAAAGACCTGGGATTCTCTTTAGAGATCTTGCAGGTCACAAGACACTCTTTTAAGGTTTTGTGGAGACCACATGTAATCAGTCCTAGAGATCCAAACAGGTTGTGCTAGATTGTCACGTAAAAGTCCTGGGATGCTCTTTAGAGATCTTGCATGTCGCAAGACACTCTTTTAAGGTTTTGTGGAGGTCACATGTAAAAGTGCTAGGAAATCCGATAGGTTGAGCAGTAATCTTGTAATCAGTCCTAGGATTCTCTTTCGAGGTTTTGTTGATGCACGTAATCATCCCTGAGGATTCCACAGGATGGCTAGCTCACAAAGATGATGAAGACCTATAGGAGGCTAGGCCTACATCCAACATGAAAAAAGGGTTGGCTCTATAGAACTTCCTATGACGAGAAGAATTGAGAAATATCCCACTAATCGAGATGACAAGTACAATAGCAGTGACGATGATGCTACATGATCTAGTGACGATGATCCAGCTCCAGAATTGAAGACTTGTGCATATGTGTATTGATGACCTGTGTCAAGAGAATACCTTCCTAGTTCAGAGGGAGTGTTGATGTATTTGTAACTGCAGAAGATATTCACTTGTATATTACATTTGTACTTTATTGTATCTCCAACAAAGATGTATTATTCCTCCAGTTGGAAGTGTCGTCATTTGTATTTGCAAGTGTCACAAGTTATATTGTAAGTGTCGTAACTTATATTTGATGGGCTATTAGACCACCTGTGTGGGGTCGGTCTTGTATGAGTCATGTGGATGGGTTATTAGGCTTCCTTAGGAAGTCGGCCCAGTTAGGGTTAAAGGAAGGTCAAATCATTGTATAAATAGAGAGTGTGTGTCTCTCATTCTATTCATTCACTCACTCATCCAACTCTCATAGTTGAGAGAGAGGATTGCACACAAGTGGAGGAGGATTAGTTGTTGGAGTTATCTATCTTTTGAGGATTGATCTTTGTGATCTTTGTATTGGGGCTTATTCTATCTTTGAGGAAGTTGCGGGGTTTTTCACCTTCATGGTTTTCCCCGATGAAATGCTTTGTGTCCATTCTCTCTTGTGATTGTTATGTTGTGTTTGTTATTCTCTTAGTGATCCTAGATAATATTGAATGAAATTATTGAAAAATTAACATAAATTCTATGTCCATTGGCCAAATATTTCTTAGATATTGGTCCTTTTGTTTCATTAAATGTGTCTTCAATGGACAAATATGCCTTAAAGCAGAAAAATCTAGTTTCCCAAAAGTACTGTATAACGGGTGGTTTTCGAACAAAACTATAATGGCTAGTTTTCTCTAGCTTCGCTAACGGTTAGGTGAGTGGCGAGGATCACTTCACATTTCCCTTCTTTTGATGGAACTTCGCAACACCACCCTCTTCATTTGATTGAACTTTCGAACTTGACTTGCTATGTATTCTTCGCAGCACATCTTCAAACTTGTAAACTTCGCATTATAACAAAATTGTTGTGTGCAGACTCTCTTCTTTGTTTTTGTTGATGTAATTGTAACTTCAGAATGTATTTCACATATGTATATTGTATTCCTATAGAGATGTTATTATTCCTCTATACAGAAGTGTTGTCATTTATATTGTAAGTGTCGTAACTTATACTTGATGGGTTATTAGACCACCTTGATGGGGTCGGCCCTGTATAAGTCATGTGGTTTAAAGGGTTATTAGACCACCTATTGGGGGTCAGCCCTATCAGCATTATGTTATGTGGTTAAGTTAAGGCCGACGTAGTAAAGGTTATTAGGCAAGTCAATTCAAGTATAAATAGAGTGTAGGAGGCACTCTATTTCATCATTCACTTTCTCACTCATACTCTCATTGGAGAGTGGCGCACATATGGAGGAGGAGAATCTGCTGCTAGGAGGTATATCTCTTGTACTTGGGTTGTATCATTGCTCTATCTATCTCTGAGGAAGTTGTGAGGTTTTTCACCTTTATGGTTTTCCCCAGTGAAACTCTATGTGTCTATTGTCTCTTGTGTGCTTGCATTATTATGTCCATGTTTGATATACTATAGATATGTTGTACATGTTGTTCTCTCAGTTAAGATCCTAGATCGGATTGAAGTAAATTTTGAAAAACTAACATGGTATCAAAGATAGCCTAAAAGAAGGCATGGTATGGCATTTATGACACTTGTTGCACTTGCGAAGCTAGGGCTTGATATAGCAAAAACCAGTCACCGTATCCCTTTCGCTATAAATACATTTTGGAAAGGTTTTAGGATCTGAAATTATTACAGATCAAAGATAAGATCTCCATGTACCTTTTTTCCAAAAGACAGCCTCTAATTCGTTGTACATTGTGATTTATGATCAGTACAAGTTAGGGTTTCTGCCTCTTCAAGATCTCAGTCATAAACAGGTGACCTAGGAAAAAAGGTCACAACTTGGGCTAGGAAGCCCCAAATGAAATTTCATAAAAAATTATAGGTAGGGCACGAACTGTAATTTCACAAGTATGATTTTCAGAGGCCGAAATTGAACTAGTGACACATGGCACTCAGTACAAGTTTGCTCTCCTGTTTTATCCCATAAACAGGTCACGTTGTGACACTTGGAAGAACTCTCTCTCAAAGAATCCATTTGAGGTCAAACATGTGGGGTTGGAAAGATAACAGGTTAGGATACCACATGAAGAATTTTCAGACCCTGCATATCTGAAATTTCATAGTTACACTAGAAACAATCAGGTGCATATTTCTGTCAAAACATAATTGGATTTTGAGCACCTTCATTCATGGCTCCGGGAATTTAGGGTTTCGGAGAATGTTGGAATTTTTGTATCGGAGACCACGGATGAATTCTCCTCATCAAAATAGAAATTTAGAGACCAAGATCAAATTTTTTGGTTGGGCAGAAGGTCGGGCTTGATCAAACCCTAGTTCGAGACTTTGATCAGAAAAGTGGAAAATTAGGGATTCTGCAAAAAAATGGGAATTTTTGAAATCTATAACCATAGCTAGAAGCACCTTGAAAAAATTGAATTTTAGAGCTTTGGATCAAACTATTTGGTTGGGTGAATCTTCGGGAAACTCAAACCCTAATTCAGGGTCCTCCCTAGTGAATCTTAATGATTGAAAAGCAAATTTGAGGGGTGAAACTTTGCAATTTTCAAATTCTGAGTATACCAGGTTGATCAGCTCATCAAGGCACATCTTTCTATCCTTTCAGAAGTTTGAATTTTTAGGGTTTCCCTGACAAACCCTAATCCAACTCCAAATCCAGTTTCTACAAATCAAGTGGATTGGGTTAATCCTAGAAGAGAATGGATTGGTCACCTGCATAAGTGAAGAAGTTCCTGTTTCAAAGGGAGATGAGGCTAAGGCCTTACATAAGAAGATTACAAGCAATCTTGATAGGTATGACTTATCCAGGTATGTTTCGAGATCTGTTCATGATTAAGTTTATGGTATGCTTGTCTTCATTAAGGTTAGTACAATCTTTATTAACTTTAGACTTGTTGTATCACCTTAATAAAATTATGAATGCAGATATTCATTGATTAGGGTTTTGACACTTATGATTGTACTAATGCATTATGGTGTTGTATGAGGTTGATATTGTCCGCTAACATGAAAGGTACATCAAGAAATACAAATCATGTTCTAGTTCAAGAACATATGACCATGGTGACATGAATACAAAGATTCATCCATTGTCATGGATCACATAGAAGCTCTACTTATGAGGTATGTATAATTTGGTTCTACAATGCTTAACCTATGAGATATGCAGGTTACTAGCACAAGTCATTGAAGAGAACAAGAAGACATTGCTAGACATAACTAGCAAATATGATAACCAGGTGTGTTTTTCCTATATCAAGTTAGAATCCTACCTTGTGTTAGGATATTATACTGTTGTATGGTTGATAATGATTATTAATGAAGTTAGAAATGTAAGTAATCAAGGGTTTATGCATATTATTTCTCTTACATTGATTGATGATATGACTAACCAGAAAAGACTTTTCGTCAAATAAAGAATATGCATGAGTAAAAGAAGTATTCCCTGAAACCTTGAATACTAATGTTTATTATCTGTGTATGAAATGATCTTGACCCTACATGTTTAAGATTACTTAGAATCATAATGTTTTTAATAGTATTAAGATTATACTAATGAATGTATGTATGACACCTCGAGGATGGATATAAGTTCAAAGATAGGTAATCCAGGAAGCAAAGATCAAGAGGGAGCACACTCCAGTAGTTTCTGCAAGGAAGCAAATATTGAGAGGGACTCCACCCTACAACCAAACAAAGATCCATATTTAAATTGTCATTTCTTGCAGACTTGTTTGTTTAAATAATATTGTTCAATGATGTTCCTAGACTTACGGTGTGTATTATGCATATTATTAGAATAATTGCATTAATGAACAGTATACTACTAATATGCATGTGATGAGTGAGTGGCCTATGGCACTGTACAAACATTCCATTGCTACTTATCTAGAATGAAACCTATTTGCTGACATGTTGGGAGTTGTGCACACTCTTAACAATGTTCTGGAAGAGATTGGAAGGCATCTTGAAAGTTACGGGATATGGATAAATGTTGTATTGAAGCATTGGCTAGAATGATTGCATGACTGTATGACATATTTCTTTATGTGTAAGAATTTATTCTGAAAACTATGAGATGTTTCTAATCATGCAATTTAACTTTCTTTGTAGGAAAGATCGTATACCATCACCTACAAAAGAAGGACTACAACATTTGTTCTAGCAACGAAGTTCAAACTATCTATTTAAGATATTGAAGAATCTGAAGTTCCCAGGATACAGGATACAGTAAAAGGATGACATGGTCGCGAAGTACCATTCGATCATGTTTGGGATGTGGTCCCAAGACCTGAAGGGAAGTTTGTTATGACTTCCAAATGGATCTATAAGATCAAGCATGTTGCAGTTGGTAGCATAGAGAAATACAAAGCAATATTTGTAGCTCGTGTCTTCTCCCAGAAAAAAGGGATTGATTATGAAGAGACTTTTGCTCCTGTGGTTAGATACACTTCCATTAGATCAGTACTTGCTCTGGCTTCAAGTGATAAAATGGAAGGTACACCAGATGGATGTCAAGATAGCTTTCTTAATTGGTGTAGTTGAAGAGGAAGTGTATGTGGAGCAGCCACTCGGGTTTGAGACACATGATAGAGAGACTCATGTTTGCAAACTGAATAAAGCCCTGTATGGTTTGAAACTAGAACCCAGGACCTAGTATGACATGATAGACAACTTCCTATCTAGTTTGAGATTTACTAAGAGTAAAGCGGATTCCAATCTTTAATACAAGGTTGAGGATAGATTGATTTCCAACACGAAGAGGAAGCTTGCTACCGAGTTTGAGATGAAGGACTTGGGGATGATGCACTATTTTCTAGGCATGGAGGTGTGGCAGAGCATAGCTGGAATCCTGGACAAGGGAAGTATGCAGTAGAGATCCTGAAGAGGTTCAAGATGATGGACTGCAAGGCCATGGCCACGCCTATGGCATCGAATCCGAAGCTTCTGTGTGATGCTTCATTTGAGCCGGTTGATGTCACTATGTATCCTTAGATGATTGGGTCCTTGATGTACTTGACGAACACGAGACCAGATATTTGCTTTGCGGTGAACACATTGAGCCAGTTCCTGACAGATCCGAGAGGTGTTCACCTGGTTGCTGTAAAGCATATTCTGAGGTACCTAAAGGGTATGGTTGATTATGGGCTCAAGTATGATGCAAATCAAAATTTTAACCTATAGGGTTATGTTGATTCAGATTGCGCGGGCAGTGCTACAAATAGGAAGAGCACTTCTGGGTGTTGCTTTAGCATGGGATCAGGTGTGATATCTTGGTTTAGTAGGAAGCAGTCATGCATAGCACTGAGTACAGCCGAAGCAGAGTATGTTGCAGCTTGTTCAGCTAGTTGTGAGGAAGTATGGCTTAGAAATCTACTGTATGAGTTATTTGATCTCCCGTTGGATGCTACTGGTATCTTTTGTGACAACCAGAGTTGTGTTAAGCTGTCTGAGAATCCGATGTTTCATGACAGGTCGAAGCACATTGAGATCAAATATCACTATATCAGGGATATGGTGCAAAGAGGAGCAGTGAAGCTCCTGTATGTTGTCACAGATGAGCAGGTTGCAGATGTGTTGATGAAACCACTAGCCAAAGTGAAGTTTGAGTACTTCAGAGAGAGGCTTGGTGTTCTTCAGATTGAAGATACTTCTAGGAAGAAGTGATGGGACACATTTGCAGGAACCATTCCAAGCATGGTGAGAGGAGGATCCTTCCCATGGCTGTGGATGTAAGCGTTGTGTGATGAGCATCAAGACGATGCTCCAGTTACTATGTATATGCATCATGTTGGATGCTTGTTATGATCAGTTGGATCATGTATATGTATGTGCATCATGTTAGATGCTTGATATGATTAGGCGGATCATGTATGTGATATGCATCAGGTAGATGCATGATATGCATTAGGTAGATGCATGATATGTATCAGGTGGATACATTGTATGATTAGGATGATCATGGATGACAAGCTTCAGGATGTTGCTCCAGATGATATGTATCAGGTGGATACATTATACGATCAGGATGATGATGGATGAAAAGCGTCAGGATGTTGCTCCAGATGATATGCATTAGGATGATGCTATGAGGATGATCATGTGATGATGTACATCAGGATGATGTATGATGAGTATCAGGTTGATGCTCTGTGGACATGGACAGGTTGTGCAGATGAGCATGTAAGTTGACCTGGGAGATCTTACAGGTTAGGCTATGTGCCTGTAATCAGTCTTGTGATGCTCTTTCGAGGCATTGCTCTGGGAGGACATGCAATATTGCCCTGGGAAATCTGATAGGTTGGGCTGTTTTCCCGTAATAATTTCTGGGATGCTCTTTCGAGGTTTTGTCCTATGGCATGTAATGTAGTCCTAGGAGATCCAATATGTTGGGATTTGTGCCGGTAATAAGTCCTGGGATGCTCTTTTGACATTTTTCCATGACCACATGTAATGTAGTCCTGGGAGATCTGATAGGCTAGGCTGTGTGCCTGTAATAAGTCCTAGGATGCTCTTTCGAGGTTATGTGGTAGAAAATCCTAGATTTGTTCTAGGTCACATCTAGTATGAAAAAGGAATGGCTTTGTGGTGATAAATCCTAGATTTTTTCTAGGTCCCATCTAGTATGAAAAAGGACTGGCTCTGTGGTGAAAATCCTAGATTTGTTCTAGGTCACATCCAGTATGAAAAAGGACTGGCTCTGTGGCAGAAATCCTAGATGTGTTCTAGGTCCCATCTAGTATGAAAAAGGACTGGCTTTGTGGCGGAAATCCTAGATGTGTTCTAGGTCCCATCTAGTATGAAAAAGGACTGGCTCTGTGGCGGAAATCCTAGATGTGTTCTAGGTCCCATCCAGTATGAAAAAGGACTAGCTCTGTGGCGGAAATCCTAGATGTGTTCTAGGTCCCATCCAGTATGAAAAAGGACTGGCTCTGTGGTGGAAATCCTAGATTTGTTCTAGGTCACATCCAGCATGAAAAAGGGCTGGCTTTGTGATACATCCAGCATGAAAATGGGCTGGCTCTGTAGATGATGAAGACCTACAGGTGACAGGCCTACATCCAGAATGAAAAAGGACTGGCTCTGTAGAAATTCCTAGGACGAGTAGATCGAAGATTGATTGAGATAGCAGTAGCCGTGATGATGACGATGATTCAATGATGACGATCCAATGACGATATCCAGAGAAGAAGACTTGTGCTAGTAGATCTATGTCAAGAAATACCTTCCTAGTTAAGAGGGAGTGTTGATGTAATTGTAACTTCGGAATGTATTTCACATATGCATATTGTATTCCTATAGAGATGTTATTATTCTTATATACGGAAGTGTCGTCATTTATATTGTAAGTGTCGTAACTTATACTTGATGGGTTATTAGACCATCTTGATGGGGTCGGCCCTATATAAGTCATGTGGGTTAAAGGGTTATTAGACCACCCTATTGGGGGTCAGCCCTGTCAGCATTATGTTATGTGGTTAAGTTAAGGCCGACCTAGTAAAGGTTATTAGGCAAGTCAAGTCAAGTATAAATAGAGTGCGGGAGGCACTCTATTTCATCATTCACTTTCTCACTCATACTCTCATTGGAGAGTGGTGCACTTGTGGAGGAGGAGAAGATACTGCTAGGAGGTCTATCTCTTATACTTGGGTTGTATCATTGCTCTATCTATCTCTGAGGAAGTTGTGGGGTTTTTCACCTTTATGGTTTTCCCCTGTGAAACTCTGTGTGTCTATTATCTCTTGTGTGCTTGCATTATTATGTCCATGTTTGATATGCTGTAGATATGATGTACATGTTATTCTCTCAGTTAAGATCCTAGATCAAATTGAAGTAAATTCTGAAAAACTAACAGTTTTAGTGTCCAATTTCAACTACACTTGACACTTAAAATCTATTGCATTGTTTAAATTATGCTTGTAGGAGTAGGGCCATCCCTGTAAGGCTTTAATCTACTCCCATTGACAAGTCCTTGCAATTTTTTTCCAAGTAATGTAGCTAACTGAACTACACCACCATTAGTAACATGTTTGACAATGTATGGTCCTAACCAATGCATTTTGAATTTTCCAAAGAATTTCATAAATTTTCTATCATAAAGGAGAACAAGGTCTCCTAGCTGGAAGAACTTGTGCTTGATGTGTCTATCATGCCATACCTTTTCTCTATCTTTCTGCACTTGTTGGTAAAATCCTGCAATGAAGCGGTCTTCCTCCAATCCAATTAACTATAATAGTATTTCATCTATTGTCTCAACATCATCCATGTATGCAAATGATACAATTCTCAAGCTCGGTACTATATATTCCATGGGCATGATAGCTTCATGTCCATATGCTAACTTGAAAGGTGTATGGCCTATCAACTTTTTACAAGTTGTCCTATATGCCTACAATATTGCTGGTATTCTGAGATCCCAATCACCCTTGTTTGTATTGCATACCTTGGTTAATGCATTTTCCAACACTTTATTAAAGGATTCTATGGTTCCATTAGCTTTTGGATGATATGGTGTACTCTTATGATGGTATATATGAAATTCTTCTACCTGGGCTTGTAACATCCCCAAATTTCATCAAAATTTAAATTTTTTCTAGGCGGTCTATTCGCCATTAAATGTTATGCTGAAGTATAAAATGTAAGTTCAGCATCTGTAATCACTGGTTACTTGTATTAATAGATGCGACATTTAATCATCTCAGAAATTATCTTTAATTAATTTAATTGTCTTAATGACAATTAAATAGTTAGGCATACCTATGTTGATAATTATATTTATACTGTTCAGAATTATAATCATCCTTTCTGCGTAAACATTAATAACTAAAGGACTTGGCGATGCTATTTCTATAAATTTTTCATCTAATTCTTTAACATCAAGGTATGGTAGTAAGACTATGAACCCTTGTACATTTGCGAGTAAACTATGACTCAGTCATATCTTCGTTATGATCTCTTGATCTTCAGGTTAAAAACATACAATGTTCCTTATGTGTTTGTTATCATATAGTTCATAATTCATGTCATGTGTATTTGGTATTTATCTTGCCGTATTTATGTTTACTACGGAAAATCTTTGCATAATAGATTGTAATAATCTTCTTGGTTGACAAGTGAATACTAGTACTTACCTGAGGTTTACTTAGATTTATGCTAAAGCATATTATCCTTTAACTTGTCCAGGTTACAGGTTTGATTTCATCCTAGCAAGGGTTTTATAATTAAATCTTATGTTAACTTTTACGACAAGCCTATACCATAACGATTATTTTCATAGTTCGATGAGTTAGGGTTGATGAATCCTAACCGAGCTCTATGTTTAAGATATTAATAGATCCTAGAATATACAATAGTGGTGACTCATATCCGAACTAAATTCATTCTTATTAAATTACAACGATCATTTCAAGCACCAACTATAGACTATGCGTAAGTGGTGGCTTGTATCCAATCCAATATCATGGTAATAGAATACAACGAGAAAAATGCAACGAGGAACTATAGCCTATGGGTTTAAATTTCGAGTTGGTGGATGATAGGTCCAAAATTTATTACAACCACGTGAAAAAAATTAAATGATGTCTCGGGTATCAAAACCCTATCGCTGAGCTTTAGGGTTTGGTCTTTTTCGTTATTGTTGTGTTCCTTTGTGGAGGAAGAAGGCTAAGCCTTCTTGACTGCCAGGGTTGTTAAATGAGTTGAGCACTACCTGCAAGTTAGTTACATAGAGTCGTGGTGACTTGAAGGTGTTCCTATCGTGCAAGAAGTTCAACTGCTTGGTTTCCTTCTCATCCAGGGTTCCAAACCTGTGGAGGTAAGTCTTTAATAAAGCAATACTTTCGTTATTTTACAGTTGTAAGCTTTCATTAAGTGATGATGGCGATTCATCCCTTTTAACATCGATTTGGTTGAAATGTCAGGGATGAGGTTGAGTTTCTAGGGTTATGGCTTCGTGATTGAAAGGCAACTGGGTTCTAGTGGTTGTGAGGCCACGGTAATCCTCGGGTCCATCCAGATGATAACTTTGTCGACGAAGAATGGTTGTTTTGTTTTATGTTTCCCTTTTGCAATGTTTCTTGTTTTAGAAAAGAGTCGTGAGGCCACTTAGGAGAGGAAAGGAAAATGGTACTGGATTTATGTTAAGATTCAATATGCTAAGACAAAAAATAGCAGCATCACATTCCATTTCACAATAATAGCATATACAGGATCACTGAAGAAACAACAAGCACAGCATAAACACAAGAGACACAGATTTATCCTAGGAAACCCTCATGGGGTAGAAAACCCAACAAAGCTTCCTCAATATAGATGACCAGCAATATACAAAGATGCAAACCAAAGACATGATCTCCTCCTCCACCATAGAAGACCTCTCCTCCACAAGTGTGCTACTCTCAAGTGAGTGAGTGTGTGTTAAATGAGGAATACACCTCCTCTATTTATACACAACTCTGACTTGTCTTTTACACAAATCATGTAGGCTCGTATTTAACCATTGGGTTAAATACCCCATTACAACTAACTGGGCCGACCCCACTAGGGTGGTCTAACAACCCTTTGACCCACATAACACATACAGGGCCGACCCCCATTAGGTAAGTCTAATAACCCAAGTTACCACATTCCGACGGAGGAATAAACATCTCCGGATATATAATAAGATCTTCACGGAGGAATGAAACATCTCCGGACATACAATAAGATCTTCACGGAGGAATGAAACATCTCTGGAATAATAAAGTACAAATATAATATTCTTTGAAGTTACAATATCTCAATAGTCCCCCTTAACAAGAAGGATATTATAACCACATCTGTAGGAGCAAGGAGCCATCAACATGATACATGATACATCTATAAATCATTGGAAGCTTTCTTAACATCATCAGTAACTCAAGCAGTTACTGGAACATCTTCAATACTGGAACATCAACATCTTCAGTATTGACTCTTTATCTTCTGCAACACTCGAACAGCTACAACAACATCAACATCTGGATCGTCATGATCATCAACATCGTCATCATACGATCATCAGCATCGGGATCATCTCGATCTACAGCATCTAGATCATCTCGATCTACAGCATCTGGATCATCTCGATCTACAACATCTGGATCATCACGATCTATAGCATCTGGATCATCTCGATCTATAGCATCTGGATCATCTCGATCTACAACATCTGGATCATCACGATCTACAGCATCTGGATCATCTCGATCTACAACATCTAGATCATCTCGATCTACAGCATCTGGATCATCTCGATCTACAGCATTTGGATCATCACGATCTACAGCATCTGGATCATCTCGATCTACAGCATCTGGATCATCTCGATCTACAACATCTGGATCATCATGATCTATAGCATCTGGATCATCTCGATCTACAACATCTGGATCATCTCGATCTACAACATCTGGATCATCATGATCTATAGCATCTGGATCATCTCGATCTACAACATCTGGATCATCTCGATCTCCAGCATTTGGATCATCTCAATCTACAGCAACTGGATCATCTCGATCTATAGCATCTGGATCATCTCGATCTACATCATCTGGATCATCACAATCTACAGCATCTGGATCATCTCGATCTACATGATCAACCACATCGTCATCTAGATCAATAGTATTAGTATCCACACTAATACAAGTATACACATCATCAATACAAGTATCCTCATCAATACAAGTATACACATCATCAATACAAGTATCCTCATCAATACAAGTATACATACAAGTATCCTCATCAATACATATCATCAATACAAGTATCATCATCAATACATATCATCAATACAAGTATCAATACATCAATACAAGTATCCTCATCAGTCATGTATGCATAGCAGCATACCCTACAACACACACGATCATATTACAGGATGATCAATCCCGCTCCCTTTAGGACATAGGTCCATGGATGATACAATCCAGATCAAGTTCCAGGATGATCAATCCTTATCACTTTAAGACAAGTCTCATGTCTAGGGACGATGCAATCCCATCACGTACATTTCGAACCTAGTTCATGGACGATGCAGTCCTCTCACGTACATTTTGAACCCATTTCATGGACGATGCAGTCCTCTTGTACATTTTGAACCCAGTTCATGAATGATGCAGTCCTCACGTACATTTTGAACCCATTTCATGGACGATGCAGTCCTCATGTACATTTTGAACTGAGGTCCAGGGACGATGCAGTCCTATCTTCAATTCTCGGAGACATCAGTCTACGGATCAATTCTGGGACCAAAGTCCGGAGAAGATACAATCCCCTACCTGTTCATTCAGGACTACATTCTTGGAGACCCAGTCTATGGCTCAATTCTGGGACCGAACTCCGAGGACGATACAATCCCCCACCTATTCATTCGGGACTTTATTCTCGAAGACATATGTCTATGGCTCAATTCTGGGACCGAAGTCCGGGGATGATACAATCCCCCACCTGTTCATTCAGGACTTTATTCTCGAAGACATATGTCTACGGTTCAATTCTGGGACCAAGTCCGGGGACGATACAATCCCCCACCTGTTCATCCAGGGCTTTATTCTCGAAGACATATGTCTACGGCTCAATTCTGGGACCAAATTCCGGGGACGATACAATCCCCCACCTGTTCATTCAGGACTTTATTCTCGAAGACATATGTCTACGGCTCAATTCTGGGACCGAAGTCCGAGGACGATACAATCCCCCACCTGTTCATTCAGGACTTCATTCTCAAATACATACGTCTACGACTCTCTTTAGAACATGTGTTCAAGGATGATACAATCCCTCTTCTTTCTCGGAGACATCTGTCTATGGCTCTCTTTAGAACATGTGTTCAAGGATGATGCAATCCCCTCTTCTTTCTCGGAGACATCTGTCTATGGCTCTCTTTAGGATTCAAATCCAAGGATGATTCATTCCTCACATGTCCATGAAGGACTTCATTCTCGAAGACATCTGTCTACGGCTCCTTTTAGAACATGTGTTCAAGGATGATGCAATCCCTCTTCTTTCTTGGAGACACTTGTCTACGATTCCTTTTAGAACATATGTTCAAGGATGATGCAATCCCTCTTCTCACCTTAGACCCTGTCTAAGGACCATCCACGAACCTCTCTGTCGGCATCACCAATATAGGTATCCATATC
Source organism: Larix kaempferi (assembly GCA_027924585.1). Lineage (NCBI taxonomy): Eukaryota > Viridiplantae > Streptophyta > Pinopsida > Pinales > Pinaceae > Larix > Larix kaempferi. The sequence goes on along the minus strand of BSBM01000259.1, from coordinate 7,493,583 downwards.
ATTGACCTCACTGTTGATGTAGGCAAGCTCATCATAAGTGATCATGTCACTCCCCCTTTCGAGGAGGGTCCTTCTGAACTATATTAAGTTTGTCTCGGAAAACTTTTCTTGAGGTAGAGGTTTGGTTAGTACATTGGTAACTTGTTACAAATTCGAACTTTAATTCCTTTCTGCACCATATCTTGTATATAGAAATGTCATATCTCTATGTGCTTTGACTTATCATGGAACGTTGGATTCTCTGCCATTTTGATACAACTCTGTTTGTCACATAGGATCACAGTTGGGTCTATCTCTAAGTCAAACAATCCTGAAGCCATACTGCTTCATAACTTAGCAGAGCAAGCAGCCATATATTCTGCTTGTGCTAAGAGCCACACTATATTGTTTCCTGCTAAACCACGCAATCATGGCCGATCCTAGACAATAACATCCTCTCGATGTGCTCTTCCTATCTGATACACTTCCTGCCCAATCAACATCTGTGTAGCCATCTGAAGTCATGATCTCCAAGATAACATAGATCAAAGTCTATTGTATCCTTTAGGTACCGCATCACATGATTTGCAACTTATCAGGTGAACACATCTAGTTTCCACTAGATACTAACTCAAGGTGTTCACAGCAAAGCATATATCTGACCTAGTATTCGTTAGATATATCAATGACCCAATAATTTTTATGTACAGATTTATATCCACTAACTCTGATGAGTCATCCACTAACAGCTTCAAGTTTGAATCCTTGAGAGTTGCCATTCCAACACATCAAGTCTTCTCAAGATTTCTCAGCATACTTTCCCTGGTTGAGAAATATTCCTTACGAGCCTTGCCATACTTCTAGACCTAGGAAGTAATGCATCAATCTGAGATCTTTCATTTTCATTTCTGCAGCCATCTTCTTCTTTCTTTTCATGATCTATTTCTCATTCCCTGTCAGAAAGATATCATCTACATACAATAATAGTATGATCCATAACCTTAAGGTAAAGGTTAGGAACAACTTTACTTTTGGTAAATCCCAAGGTTATCGAGAAACTGTCAATTCTCCCTTTGTGACTGAACATCATTCACACTCTGCATTGAATGATCTTCCTCATATCTATCTGTGCCATCTCTCGTTAGATGGGTCTACTGATATGGGCCTCAATATCATTCAAACTCTTTGGTGAGTTCCTTCTTGCATCCATGTCATCTGTGTATAGAAACCATATTCAACCTTGTAGCAAGGGTTGAGATCCACATCACCCATGGTGATCATCAAGCTCATCAATTGATTATCAATCTTGGGTACCCATACAGAACCTGATTCACACTTCTTCTTTAATTACACCATTAAGAGAATGGTCTTATCTAACCACTTGGAGCAAACATCTCATCATGATTCTCTCCCTCTTTCTAAGAGAATCTTCTAGCCACAAGCCTTCTATAGTGTGTTTGATTTGTAAATCCTTTTGTTGAACATCCATCGCTTGTTCAGTGTTTCATCATTCATCATGATCTTTCCTACAAATCAAAATTAAGTACATGATTAGTAATACTTCATAATCATGAAATCATGTTGACATGATAACCTATTATGCATACAGATATCGTTTACATAGTTATTCAACTATCTTGACCAATACTTTGGCACAACACTTTTCCGTATCCTGTATGCATACAGTGGCTATCTAGATGCCTTCCATCTCTACCAGAACATACTATCAAGAGTGTGCACATCTCTCAGCATGTCAGCAAAGAGGTTTCATTCTAGACAAGCAACAATGGAATGTTTGTCCAACTTACCAATCATATGCATATTAGTAGTATATTGTTCAATGCTCTATGAATGCTTACACTTAGCATGATATATTCTAGGAATACAAATATGCATACAAGCAATATCATTTACTATTTCAAATAACAACTCAAATACTTATCTTTTATGTTTGTGTGGTTGCTTCCTGCTTGATCTTCTATATGTCTTTTGAACTTCTATTCATTATGTACCTGTTAACACCCAAAAAGTGTTCACTACCTCATCTACCACATTACATGGCTCATTTGTCCATTTTCCTACCATATTTCCCTTAAAAACCCAAAAAAATCCCACTAAAAAGCCTCCAAAAGGCCACAAAACCATCAAAATAACCTCAAAAAGGCTAAAAAACCCCTTTTTCCTCCAAAAATATCCAAAATTCCTCTAGAAATAGCAAAAACCCCCTAAAAAGGGAAGAAAAAATATAAAATAATGAGGAAAAGGAGGAAAAAACCCTATACAGCTGCCCTAAACCATACGGTTCCCAAAACCATGGGTCAACACTCCACCACCAAAAAACTATAAATAGGTGATGGAGATCCCTTATTCCATATCCACAATCAAGTATACCCTTACTCTACCAAAATCTCTCTCGAAACCCTAGCTCACCATTGAGCCACTTTCACCTTGAGAGCCCTTTTTGGCCCATTTCCACCATTGGAGAAAGAGAAGGAGCACATTGGAGCTTGGAGCAACCCTCTTGGACATTGCAAAGAGCTTCACCAACCTTCACATTGGAGGTAACATTAATATAAAAACCATTATTTACATTTTGTTGTTTATGTTTCATGCACATGTTTAGAGTAGTTTCTATTTCTGTTTTAGCTTAATTATTTCCATTTACTGAACTGCTACTAAGGAGTCCCTTCTCCTTAGTAGGTGATCATTTGCACAAGCTAGGGGTAAAACCCTAGCTACAGTTTTGGCGACTCCCCTAGATTTTGAATTTCTGGTTTCAGTTTAAAAAAAAAATTTCTTTTCGGCTATCCCTTTCGGCCGCCGTCAACCGCGTTTTTTCCTTCTGTAGTTGCGTCCCGACCGCGTCTTTCAGGCCCTTACCTGCGACCCGACCGCGGCTCTCTGACTGTTTCCGACGCCCTGCCGGTGGGTTCAATTCTGTTACCTGCGATCCGACCTCGGCTAATCAGTCTGTTTGTTGCGATCTGACTGCGCCTGTCGGCCATTTTTCCGCGTCCCGACTGCGGCTTTCAGCCCCTTTCCTGCGTTCCGACTCTGCCTATCGGCCTTTTTCCCGTGACCTGACTGCGTCTTTTTCCCTGTTTCCAGCGTCCCGACTGCCACTATCGGCCCAATAGATGCGACCTATCCGCGTCTGTTTCCCTTATACCCGCGGTCCGCCTGCTCTGATTCGCCACAGACCCGCGGTCTGATTTCTGCATTTTTTTCCCTAATTTGAGCCCAGCCCCTTTTGCTGCAATATTTTCTGCATCTAAACAGCCCTCTGTCCTACCTGCAGCCCCACTTCCCTACAACCTTTCTGCAACATAATTTCTGTTCCCTTTACAGAATCCTTTTAAAATTTTAGCATTTTTAATTTAGCAAATTTTGCAAGTTAAAGTTTCAGTTTCAGTATTATTGATAGTTAGAAGTTGCCCCCCTTGTGGCAGTTCTATTTTGGGTTCATCACCTCACGAGCACACACTCTGTCACATAATTCAAGTGAGCCTTAAAAAGTACCTAACTCAACCAATATTCTAACCCCACATGGGGAACACAAAAGAATCTTTGTAGTTAGGTAGGATCGGGGGGATAGGCTTCCAATAACACCCCTCGGTTACTTACACTTGAGACATAGTTGTTGTCCAAATAGGGAACCAAAATCCCCTAGTACTTTTTGGCACGGTCATGACCAATTTATCAGAGGGCCTCTCCCTTAGGAGGGTTGAAGTCGGGAGACTGGTTCCGTAGGCCTGAGTGGAATACCGCACTCCATTCAGTAACCGAAGGGCTACCTTTCGCGGTTCGCGGGATATCCCTGTATAGGGGTATTGCGGTAAACGGACCAAACGGCAGATTCACCTTTCTGGATGTGTCATGAACGAGGTATCTTAGTTTCCATTCTTCTAGGATTGAATACCCGGTGTCCCTCCCGGTAGGGGGATACCTTAGCCACTTGGCTTTTCTATTCATATTGTCTGACTTGGATTTCATCACCTTGCAGAGGATATGTCTAGTTGAGTCAGAATACTTTTAGTTAGGTGTTTTCCTGCTCCCTTACCTCCCTTTGGTCTAGTGAGTCCACCATTTTTTATATTTAGGAAACCTGCTGCTTGTTGGTATTCTGACCGTTTCTGTTGATACTCCACCTATTGTAGCACAGCTGTTGCAGTGGGTGTTTTGAGTTGGTTGTTGGCCTGAGTGCCTTGTTTTTTGAGCTCTCCTTCTACACACTCGGTTGCATTAGGGTTTTTGAGCTGTTTTTTACTCACCTCAACCCACAGAGATTTGACACCATCTGTCACCATTGAGTCCCCGAGACATTCTCAGCACCTCAGGGGCGAGCCCCCACAGCACGGTTCACTTGATACCACCCGTCATCGTCACAGATCATCATCACTTGATACCACTTATCAGAGATCTCGGGCCTTGTCCCTTGACTCCACTCGTCAGCAACGTAGGTATCCGTCACCAGATATTGACGCCCCTTACTTTACCTCTGATTCTGAGACAGAGTCTGAGAACCCCATTTACACTGCCCCTACTAGCCCCATGGCTGGCGTGACTTCCACTCCTTTTTTGGTAGGGACCATTGGTGGCACATCCACCACTACACCAGTTACTACACCTGCTTTGGGTATGCCCTCCATGGGGCCCCCATCTACTGCTCCCCTCACTGCACCTATTCCTGCTGCAGGAATACCTATCCCCACTCCATCAGTGGCTCACACTACCCATGGTGGTGCAGGCCCCTCCTATACTACCTCCGTTCCCCCACTTGGGGGCACCATCCCAAATCCTGTCCCTCCACTTGGGGGCATTGGCCCCAACTTGGTCCAACCCACTACTGTGTCACATCCTTCTTCCAGTTTGCCATTCATGGCTAGCCTCAACCTACCTGACTTGGCCAGATTAACCAACGACCCTATCCGACACGACCCTACGTGGCCTCATATGCCTACCAAGCTCTCCTCTGACATCCCTAAGTTCGGGGCAAGGCCGGTGAGGACCCACAAAACCATATCATGTCTTTCCACCTATGGTGTTCCTCCAAATCCATAGTGGACGACTTTGTTCGCCTCCGTCTCTTACAGCGCACGTTCACTGGCTCTGCAGCCAAGTGGTATATCGAGCAACCCCATGGGACCCATGCCACCTTTGCTTCCCTTGCCTCGACCTTCCTGCAGTTCTTCCAGTTGCCTGTCCGCTATGACGCGGGCGTTGAGATCCTCCTATCCTGCAGACAAAACACGGCTACCCACATCACGGACCACATCCATGAGTGGCGTCGACGCCGTAGCTTATGCAAGATCAAATTAGATGACCATATCTTCCTAGATTGGTTCCTCAAGTCCCTTCTCCCTATCATTGCTAAGGATGTGGCATCAGAAAGACCCCAGTCTGAAGAAGAGGCCATCCTCAAGGCCCAACAGTTTGACCTCATTTATGCCCAGTCGGGTTACCTTTATACCATTATACCTGACGTCCCTCGCGTCGAGTCCTCCCAGCACAATGCGCCGGGGGCATCTCACGCTGCCGACGGCATCATTGGTCGTGTTTCTTCGCATCCCCAACCATTTTCCATAGCACGTCCTACCCCTGGCCCCGACCTTTCGCTGGCTACCTCACAGCCTGGAGCATCCAACTCGTATGCTCCCATGACACATCACCACCACCATGGACCCTCATGTCCTCCTCAGTGCTTCGATCATGTGACTCCTGCTTATGTCCCCCCGGTCGCACCTCAGCCTTACTACCACCAGCAAGCTACACCAGCTCCTGTGCCTTCACAAGCCCCACTTTCTTATTACCCGCCACAGGCAGCCCCTGTGACCAACCCACAACCCGCTTCACAGCCATATCAGCAACCCCCTCAAGTTGCTGCACCTGCTCAGCCTCAACCTACATACCATCCACCGCAACCTGCTCCAGCACCTGCGCAACCTCAGAACCCACCTGCTTCCCAAGGGCAAGTTTACGCCCAACAAAACCTGCAACAAAACCAGAACAACCAACGCAACCAGGGCCAACAAAACTACGGCAAGGGCCGTAATCATGGGAATAACCAACCTGCAGACCAAGCTGGTCAACCGGCGAATCCCCTCGACAACAATAATGCGGCCCCTGCTAACCAAAACCCTGATCGCTCGCCCAAGCAGGCTAAAAACCCCAATTTGTGAACAAACCACCCTTGTTCTATTTGCGGGGTCTATGGCCACTACACGCATGCTTGCCCACACTTGGAGCGAGCTCGACAGCTCTGGGTTGATGATGCCCATCACCAAGGGCATGCGGCTCCTCAAGCCCCACCCAACCCCCCACAGCCTCAGCAACCACCTTTGGTTCTGCAAAACCCCTTACCAAACCAAGGCGTAGTGAACACTCAGCCATTGGCTCCCCCTCAAGCCAATGCGCCTCCCCAACAACAAATCACTTACGCTGCCCCTGATCAACCCATGTTTGACTCAGGGACCCACCACTTGCTGATGATGTCCTCCGCTGATGTCAACCTTCAGACCCGTCGGAACCAGTATGGCTCCACCACTGAAGTACCTCCCACTAATAACCCTACTAACGCTCATCCCACCGATCAAGCGTTACGTATACCTTCACCTCCACTAGACGGCGCTCCCAAAGCACCTCGTTTCCCACTTCGCCGTATCAATAATAACCCTAATGCGCGCGCTGCGTCAAACTACAACATCGTAGATGACTTAGCCCAATCTCCCGCAGCCATGTCTGCGTTAGAGGTCTTGAAGAACTGCCCCTCCCAGTGCAAGACTTTACTCTCAGCCATTGGGGGGATTGACCCAAATGATTCGAAATTGATGGCATTTAATTTGGACCAGTCCGAACCTCGCCTGCCTTCCACCCTCACATTCCAAGTTTCTATTTCCATTAGGAATCTTGTCATCCATCAGTGCATCATCAATGAAGGTTCCTCCACATGTGTTATGTCTACATTCGTATGGCAGAAGTTGGGATCCCCTACTCTTCGGCAGTCCACCACTGCATTACGCGCCTACGACGGTCAGTCGGCTCAACCCCAAGGCCTCCTAGCCAATGTCCCCATCCAGTTAGGTGGCAAAACTGTCCTCATAGACATCGAGGTAATCAATGCCCAATTGGATTATAACCTTTTACTTGGCCGCAGCTACATGTATGCCATGCGGGTGGTTGCCTCTTCCGTCTTTCGCACCATGATGTTCCCCCATGAGGGACGCGTGGTCAAGGTTGACCAACTCACCTACTATTATCCCAGTGCTCCCGCAGCACCCGAAAACTTCCTCCCTATTGTTGAGTAGCTTGTTTCTAGTACAACCACCTCGTTTGTTTTCTCTACGGGGCTCGGAGTTTACTCAGACGCGCCGATGACCTCCACCTTCCAATCCATTCCTCCCCCAGCATCTACGCCCGACGTGTCTGACTTATGTACCTTGTCCCACGATAACCAACCTCCTAACAATCAACCACCCTTGTTGCCTAAACCACCACTGGTACCTAGCCACATTGGTGTTACACCTATCCATACAATCCCCTTCCTAGTCCCTCCATCAGGAGTAGTAAGCGCCCCGGTTATGGCTACCCTTAGCCTCCCTGGTTTAACCTTGGGATTACCCGTCTGGTACCTTTCGCCTCCCGTTCCCCCGCCGACACCAAGCGTCGTCCTCCAATCGGTGCAACCCATGGCTACTACCTCTCAGCCACCCCCCGGTGTCGCTACCCCCTTCGTCCTCCACGACTCCCCCTCCTACTCCCAAATCCACTGGGGGCAGAGGTCCACAACCTTACACTGTTGTACCACCTCCCAAGACAGTCAAAAACCCCCCAGTGTTTCATGCTCCTCCCAAATGCTCGTTGTGCGATGAGTTAGGCCATGCCACTCATCAGTGCCCACAGTTACCGGCATTGCAGAAACACATGCAGATGCTCGACGATGACCCCAACATCCCAACTGTCGAACTAAACCCCACTCCAAAGCCTAAAGATAAATCCCTACGTACCAACCACCCCTGTGCCATATGCAGCGTTTACGGGCATTACTCACATCATTGTCCCGATCTCCCGGATTACAGAGCGGCTCTCTATGAGATGAACAATCTGGATCTTGAGACGGCACCACCCACCATTGAGGAGATCCACCCTCCGGTCTCCTCCCCTTCCGGAGAGCTTAATACCATTTATATGATCTCTTCCACCACTACCCCCTCGTCAACCGATTTGACGACGCAAACTTTCTGTACTGATGAGGAGATTCTTGAGGCCCTTACTGCCCCAGATTATCCCTGGGATGATATGCACCATCGTTCGTATTTCATTCCAGAAGAACCCTTCTCTCGCATAGCCACCCAGTGCATGGTTGAGTCCAAAGATTTCCTTCCCACCAAGGTCGACTGGTTCAAGGATCCTATTCCTGCTCCTGATGCCTTCGAGGAGGGTAACATGGCCAAAATCTCACCCGTCATCCAAATTGATATCGCTGCCCCAGGACGTGCCCCTGAACTCATCACTTTAGGAGCCTTCTGCAGTAAACAAGAGATTGAGGCCTACATAAACCTTTTCAGAGAATTCCATGATGTCTTTTCCTGGTCCTATACTGAGATGCCCGGTCTTGACCCCGCCATTATAGAGCACCACATAGACACATGGCCTGATGTAACCCCCGTTCGTCAGAAACAGTGCCCCATTCATCCCTCAAAGCTCCCAGCTGTCAAGGCCGAGATTGAGAAACTTCGTAAGGCAGGATTCATTTATCCTATTGCCTATACCACATGGGTTTCAAACCCCATTCCCGTTAACAAAAAATAAGGCACCATTCGCGTATGCACTGACTTCCGTGATTTAAACCGCGCTTGTCCCAAGGACAATTTCCCCATGCCATTTATAGACCAACTCATCGATGCGTGTGCGGGGCATGAAGTCCTCTCATTCATGGATGGTTTTTCTGGATACAACCAGATTCAGATCCGTAAGGAAGACCAGTACAAAACTGCCTTTACCACCCCACGTGGACCGTACAAATAACCCTGGGACCCACTACCCAACCCCCGACCCTAAAAAACATGCAGGTATGAGTTTGACGGAATACCTGTATCTCCCAGATCTGAAATCGACCGGTTGGATCGTCCAGAAATGCCAGCTCAGCTCTGGTCCACTCTGATCACAAGTCAAAGTCAAATAGTACAAATGACACATGTCATGTTGGACCCACTCACTATTTATAGTCAGTTGACTTTTTCTTGTTTCGGTCGTTCTGACCCCCTACGAAGTCCGTTTTTCGAACCGTTTCCACCACTGGAATCAGCACGACGCGACCGTCATGATGGTCACCTTGTTGCATTATTTTTGCCCTGTCATTTTTTGCCCATTTTTCAGACACCATTAGTCACCTCGGTTTGCGTGCCACATCAGTCGTTCTCCGTTTTTCACATATTTTATATCATCGGATTCATTTTTTTGAGCCGGTGATGATGCTTGAGATCATTTCTCTCTCTCACCCCCTGATTTTCTGGGTATTTTTCCAAAATGCCCTCGTCACCTTAGTTTGCGTGCCACATCGACCGTTCTCCGTTTTTGACACCCTTTATATCGCCGGATTCATTTTTTCGAGCTTGTGAAGATGCTTGAGACCATTTCTCGCTCTCACTTGGTACAATTTCACCATTGTGTCCCGACACCTTGTTTCCTCGGTTTGCGCACCACATCGATCGCCATCGGATTGTTCCACTTTGATACATGAGCCATTCACTCCTGTCATACTGCAAATGTTTCGTTATTTTGCCACCATTTCATTCACCCTGCAAGGAGGCCCACCGGTGTTCCCCACTACCCTTGTTCTTGGTCATCATTACTGTTCCTTGATTGAACACTTCCTCCTTGCCTGGCCATTCCTTTTGTTCGGTATAATTTTATCTCTTTTTCAGGCCAGACAAGTCCTTTACGAAAAAGGCACTTAGGGAGTTTCCGTTAAGCTCTTTTCTGACTCCTAAAAGAATGAAAAGATCACCGAGCAATCTTGCTTCCTTTCATGCTCGTTAAAGTACCTGAAAGGGCATCTATCTGGTATAAGTTTAACCCTTTTCTGGACCTGGTATACTAATTATGAAAAAGGAATACTCTAGTCACACTGGCTAGAAGAGTTCTTCATTGCATCCTTTTATGCTTCTTTGGGCCTTGGAGACTAAACATACGAAAAAGCAACCCCCTGGAGTCTTCTTATTTGCTTTCAGACTCTCTAAAAGTGAAATGAACCACAAGCATGAACTGTCCTGGGCTCATAAAATCCACACGACAGTACCATTCCATCACTTTAGAGTCTTCTTATTGCTTTCAGACTCCTTAAAATTGAAAGCAACCACGAGCATGAACTGTCCTGGGCTCGTATAAATCCACACGACAGTATCACTTTACACAAACTTCTTCTAGTTCCTTAACCCATGAAGAAGTCCCCTCCCGTGCCTCCCGGCACTGTGATCGATCATCTCGGCAGCACCCCCAATCAGGTCGCCTTTGTTCAGAGTATTCTGCAGTCTCCTGCCATTGAACAAGAGGTTGAGTCTCCCTCAGCCCAGTCACCTTCCCAGATCCAATACAGCTATGATCCCTTTCCCCTTAGTTAGTTTCATATGCTACCCAATCATCCCCATTATCATACTCTGAACAAAGGAAGTTTGAGTCCACCCACTCTGTTTTCCCAGTTGTCCCCCCCACAGTTTGTCAGTCCTGCCATCAGTACTATCACATTTCGGTTCTCCATCTCGCGCTCCTGTCAAGGAAACATCATTGCCTTGATAGTTGCAGGTCTCCCTCTGTCGACGACAGCCCTTCTATTCCAGAGGATAGACCCAGAGGTCCCTACGCCTTGGACTTATCACCATCTATGGTTAGTGCCTACGGATCATTCTGAGAGGAGTCATCATTGCCTCTCTGAGTGGTTGTTTCTCACATGCTTGACTTCAGCACCTTGATCGCATCGTTGAGAATCGCGTAGGTTTATATCCCATCACTTTTTAGTCGAAGACCTCAGATTTCCCTCGACTCTAGCACATTGGTGAGTCACTTCGGAACGCCCAGTTGTATGTTCCCGTGGATGTCCGGGCTGCATTGGCGTTTGTATTCGAAAGCCATCCAGTTATATGCTTCCTTGAGTACCTGTTTCAGTTCCAGCTCAGTGTACCATTGAGGTCATTTCTCCCAGTCATTATGATCCAGAAGCTCATCAGTTCCTCTGGTACCCCAGTCAGCAGCAGTGTTGATATTCCAGTGCACCAGTTCTTCAGTTTACACATGGTCCGCCCAGCAGTATGTCCCAGATTTGTGTCTCCTCTGGACACTTATGATGTACACAGTGGTTATCTATGTATCTTATAGGTCCCCCTTTTTCGGGCCTCACAGTTCTGTTTATGTATCTTGATACGAGCATGGGTATGCCCGCCTCATCCATATATTGAGATTATTCCTCAGTCAGTATTTGAGGTCATGTATATTTCAGGTCCCCATTTTTTGGACCCCATTGTTATTATGTTATATCTTGATACGAGCATGGGTATGCCCGCCTCGTCCATATGATCAGATGATTCCTCATCCATTCTTGAGGTTATGTACTTTTAGTTCTTGCAGTTTGTTCGGGATCGTTGTTTCGGGCTTCAGTTTGTTTCTTCTCTTCTCTCCACACCCCAGGAAAACCATTCATGACTTATGATGTCCATCGGCCATACGATGAGCTCCTGCCCTCGCACATCAGGGGGCAATCTGTTAACACCCAAAAAGTGTTCACTACCTCATCTACCACATTACATGGCTCATTTGTCCATTTTCCTACCATATTTCCCTTAAAAACCCAAAAAAATCCCACTAAAAAGCCTCCAAAAGGCCTAAAATGCCTCCAAAAGGCCACAAAACCATCAAAATAGCCTCAAAAAGGCTAAAAACCCCCTTTTTCCTCCAAAAATATCCAAAATTCCTCTAAAAATAGCAAAAACCCCCTAAAAAGGGAAGAAAAAATATAAAATAATGAGGAAAAGGAGGAAAAAACCCTATACAGCTGCCCTAAACCATATGGTTCCCAAAACCATGGGTCAGCACTCCACCACCAAAAAACTATAAATAGGTGATGGAGATCCCTTATTCCATATCCACAATCAAGTATACCCTTACTCTACCAAAATCTCTCTCGAAACCCTAGCTCACCATTGAGCCACTTTCACCTTGAGAGCCCCTTTTGGCCCATTTCCACCATTGGAGAAAGAGAAGGAGCACATTGGATCTTGGAGCAACCCTCTTGGACATTGCAAAGAGCTTCACCAACCTTCACATTGGAGGTAACATTAATATAAAAACCATTATTTACATTTTGTTGTTTATGTTTCATGCACATGTTTAGAGTAGTTTCTATTTCTGTTTTAGCTTAATTATTTCCATTTACCGAACTGCTACTAAGGAGTCCCTTCTCCTTAGTAGGTGCTCATTTGCACAAGCTAGGGGTAAAACCCTAGCTACAGTACCACTGTACATGCTCAAGTGTGCACTAGTGTCATCCTCATGATCTCATACACAAACATACATTCATTAGTATTTCTCAATATTATCAAAACATCTTAATTCTAAATAATCTTGAATATGTATAGTCATGATCATTAGTATTCATGGTTTCAAGGAAGTCTTCTTTTACTCATGCATATTCTTGTTTAATCATAGTACTCTTCTGGTTAATTAAATCATCAAGATAAGAGACATAATATGCATAAACCCCTCATTACTAACTTTATGAATAAGCATAACCAATCATACCAAGTATACTTATATAAGGTATCCTAATACATGGCATAGGAAAACATACCTAGATTAGTATACCTGCTTAGTTATATCTAACATACCTAATCAATATCTTCTTTGCTCTCTTCAATGATTTAGGGATCCTATGCTGGAACCTGCATATCTCATAGGTTAAGCATAATAGAACAAAGTCATACATACCTTGCAAGTAGAACTTCCATGTGATCAAATATTATGGATGAGTCTTTGTCTTCATGTTGTCATGGTCATGGAACTTGATTTGTCTTTCGTGACGTACCTGTATCTTGTTAGCAGCCAACATCAACCCTATACAACATCACAGTGCATTAGTACAATCATATAACCCTAATCAATGAATGTCTTCTATCATTCACATGCATTCATACTGTTACTAGGGTGATAAGACAATTCTAACATTAATCAAGATTGTACTAATAAATAATATGAAGACAAACATATTATGAACTTAATCAGGAATCAGATTTCAAGACATACCTGAACCTCCTTAAGTCATACCTGTCGAGACTTCTTGTAGTCTTCTTATGTAAGGCCTTAGCCTCAACTCCCCCTGAAACTTGATCTAGAGCTTGATTAGGGTTTGCTAGAGAAACCCTAAAAATTCAATCTTTGACTTTCACACTTCTGAATGGATGGAAGGATGTGACTTGCTGAGCTGATCAAAACTAGCATACTTCAATTTTGAAATCTCCAAAATTTGACCCCTCAAAATTGCTTTCAAAACTTCTGGATCTTCTGGACAGGATCCCAAACTAGGGTTTGATGAAGCCCACCTTTATTCCCAATCAAAAGGTTCGATCCAAGGCTCTAAACTCTTATTTTCCTGAGGAGCTTCCAGCCATGGTTACAGACTTCAAAAATTCCAACTTTTGTTGAAGCCCTAATTTTCCATCTTTCCGATCAAAATCCCGAACTGGGATTTGATCAAGCCCGGTCTTCTACCCAACCAAAAAATTCGATCTTGGACTCTAAATTTCAGTTTTCCTAAGTAGCATTCAGTCGTGGATTCCGATTCCAAAAATTTTAACTTTCTCCGAAATCCTAAATTCCGGAAGCCATGAATGAAGGTGCTCCAAAAATAATTTTGTTTTGAAAGAAATATGTACCTGATTGTTTCTGCTTTAAATCTGAACTTTTTGCTCCACAGGGTCTAAAATTTTTTTTTGTTGTATCCTGACCTATCCTCTTTCCATCCCGATAGGTCCGACCTCAATTGGATTTTCTGAGAGAGAGTTATGCCAAGTGTCGCAACGTGACCTGTTTATGGGATAAAACAGGAGAGAGAACTTGTGCGGCATGCCACGTGTCATTGGTTCCTCTTCGGCCTCTGAAAACGTTTCTTGAGATAGTACAGTCTGTGTACTACCTGTCACTTTTTACGAAATTTCATTTGGAGATTCCTAGCCCAAGTTATGACCTTTTTTCCAAGGTCACCTGATTTTGACTGAAATCTGGAAGAGGCCGAAACCCTAACTTGTACTGATCATAACTCACAAAGTACAACGAATCTAAGGGTTTCCTTTGGACACAAGGTACCTAGGGATGTTATCTACGACCTGTAAACTTTTCAGATCCTGAACCTTTGCAGAAATGGATTTATAGAGAACGTTCCACGATGACTGGTTTTTGCTATGTAAAACCCAAACCTTCAAATTGTCGCAAGTGAAGCAAGTGTCTTAAGTGCCATACATTGCCTTCCTTCAGGTTAGCTCTGATACCATGTTAATATTCAATATTCTAAGACATAAAATAGCAGCATCACATTCCATTTCACAATAATAGCATATACAGGATCACTAAAGAAACAACAAGCACAGCATAAACACAAGAGACGCAGATTTATCCTGGGAAACCCTCATGGGGTAGAAAACCCAGCAAAGCTTCCTCAATATAGATGACCAGCAATATACAAAGATGCAAACCAAAGACATGATCTCCTCCTCCACCATAGCATACCTCTCCTCCACAAGTGCTCTACTCTCAAGTGAGTGAGTGTGTGTTAAATGAGGAATACACCTCCTCTATTTATACACAACTCTGACTTGTCTTTTACACAAATCATGTAGTATTGTGTTTAACCATTGGGTTAAATACCCCATTACAACTGACTAGGCCGACCCCACTAGGGTGGTCTGACAACCCTTTGACCCACATAACACATACAGGGCCGACCCCCACTAGGGAAGTCTAATAACCCAAGTTACCACATTCCGACGGAGGAATAAACATCTCCGGATATACAATAAGATCTTCACGGAGGAATGAAACATCTCCGGAATAATAAAGTACAAATATAATATTCTTTGAAGTTACAATATATCAACAATTTAAAGATAGGGTTGGGTTTTTCGATCATCTATGTTATTGGGTGTTGATACAGGGTCTCTAAATTTTATATTGGAATAAGATATGGCTCTCAATCTCGATACTTGTTTTGACAATTGATGTTGTATTTACAATACTTTAAATCTTGTCTTCTCGTTAGTTTGTATAATAATATACTTTGTTTCTTAAAGTTGTTGGTTCGGTGTTGAAATGCTATTGTTTTAGTGTTACAAGGTTTGAACCCTATCACTGTCAAGTGTTTACGTTTTGTATTTTTATGTTTAAGTTCCAAGTCTAGGCGAGTTCTACAAGTTGTGACTCGAGCCCTTGACCTTCGTTCGGTACCTATGTAAAATGCTAAATTAAGGAATGTGTTATGTTTCATTACCGATATCTCGATTGTTATAAATATTGGTTTGGTTCTACAATGGAATACCAGATCTAATTATATTTTTACTTCGTTGGTACTGTGTATTGTCAGTTCATAATGAACCCTTGGGTTAGCCCTTCTGGGTCTTGAACCGGAATCTTGCATTACTTCCAAAGTCTTATAAAGTTTGTGTTGCAACTATATATAGAACCTGTACGTGGACAGTGTGTTATTAAACCTGGAAAGTGATCGCGGGGTTTTAACCCTTAACCTAAAGGTGATGTATATGATTTCGGTTAGTTGTATTGGAACAAATAATCGATATTTGATAATATTTTATGAATTTTATATCATGTGAGATTTACGACTGGGCGAGCTCATCTCCGAGACTCGAACCCTAGATTTTTATGAATTAATTCTTTTAGTAGTTTGTTTTTAGAAAGACTAAGATACCAAGTGAACGGACTCTGTCTCAGTATGTTCACGATTATATAGTAACCATGAAGTCCATAGGACTTGATCCTTATCTTAGTTGATAACGTTTATGTATTGGAAATTATACACACGGTTTTGACCTTGTTATATTTGTAAGCTAATTATAATATTTTGTTTTAAATGTATACTGTATAATAATTCTTGTGTGAATTTCGAACATCTTTTAAAGTGGTTCAACATATAATTTTGTAGTTATGATAATCGTTTATGTAATGCTATAATCCAAACTCTGTCTTGGATTGATATTTTATGTAATGCTTTGTTATGGAAATACGATGATTGTAGGGTTTATTTGAATTTTTTTTCAAATGTATTTAATGTAAAGAGTTTCTTATAATTCTATAAGATTATACATGGTCCTGAGTATAGAATCGTAATATTCCATGTATCGTGATACTTCATATTAGTTTGCTAAAGAGATCCTATAACTTACTTTGAGATTACATAGCAGTTATTTTATCATCAATGCATGCGGTTCTTCTTTTTTTTTCCAAGAAATGCATGTGGTTCTTCTATAATACCATGAGTTTATTATTCTCACTAGTTCCTGTGTGAATCAATACATATTAAAGTATGATTGAATTGAAATTTACAGCTAGGGTTTATTGCTATAATTCCTAGAATGTTTAGTATATACAAACTATAACTATCAGGTTTATTGTTTTTGTTTAAGATTGCACTAACAGTGTATGAATAATCATGTGATAAATAGAACAGTAACAATGATAATTCTAAATCTCATAAGATATACAGTCTCATTCTTTTACTTAGAATCTTTCTATTATCTCTAATCTCTGTTAATTAAACCCTCTTCCTGTACTAGAGTACACCACCTTAGGGTGAAAGGAAAAATACAGGAAGACATTTACATTCAATCGTTCTATATTCTCTAGTCTGATCATTCATCCAATTCATAGAAAATAGTTTAACAAACCATAAACCTAACATTTCTAATATGTCTGGTAAATATGAGATACATCTATAAAACTTATAAAGACATTTGCATACAGTTGCAGAAATAGATCAACAGCTTTCAGAAATGAAATAAAATATAAGCAAGTAGAACCTAATAACTTGATAGGGTGGACAAACACCCAAAGAGGCCTGTTCCTCCCAACCTTCTCTAGAAAAGTAGCCAATCTTACTTTCTCTTTGGACCCCCAAGCCTGTTCACTAAACCACTAGGACAAAGTATTTGTATAGAAGCAAGGCACTCAGGTTGTACTTCAGCAATCAATTGAGACTTGCATACACACCTCACATATGTACTTCAGCAATCAATGGGGACTTGCATACATATCACTACCTCTGCACTAAGCAGGAAAATCTCTGCACTAAGAAGGAATAAGGCAGTCTTACTCTGCAACTCAAAATATAACTTCCCCTCATCGAATCTCTTGTGTGCTCATTCAGCAAAACCACAAGGAATAATTTCCATTTCCTCTGAGAATGTGTGAGCCACTGCTCAAATTCGATGGCTATAAAAAGATTGCCTAGGTCTTTTGGTGGCCAGTTTTGCATTCAATGAGCCATCAGCTCCATTTCCACATCCTTGGAAACATGACCACAATTTAAAGGAGGTTCTCCCATAACAACAGCTAGTTACTGAGTTCAGATGCTGCCACTTGTCCATTTCCTTCTACCCCAGATTCCATTCCTCCTAGTGGGTCAGTAAACACTCTTTCAAAAGTCTATTTCGGCAAGTGTCTCCTAATTTATTTTATTAAATAATATTATTATTCATTTGCAATCATCCTTGACACTTGGGAAAATATAAAACTTTACAATAAAATTTAAAGTAATGTTTTTCCACAAACATAAAATGTCTCAAGTACTAGGTAGGTTACAAGGCTTCAATAGTTTTGTTCAGGAAATGGGTTCCCTTATCACTCACTAGAATCTTTGGACATCCAAACCTTGTCAATATGTTCTCAAAAATGAACTACGTTGTTGTAACTGTGCTACATTCCTTAACTGGTTTTGATTCTTCCCATTTGCTTAGATCATCTATAGTTGTAATAATGTATCTCGAGCCATTTCTCTTCCCTAGTGGGTTAATAGGTCCCACAAAGTCAATATCCCATTTATCAAAGTATTTCAATGTCAATTGTGGCATCAATGGCATCTTGTCTCTACAAGATTTGTTTCTTGTTCTATGGCATACATCATAATTCCTACAGTGTTCCTTTGAATTATTATGTATAGTAGGCCACCATAGTCATGCTCTTAAAATATTATGCGCAGTATCTTTCCCTGCATAGTGTCCTCCATATACTCCTAAATGTGCTTCAACAAGTATAATGGTTCTCTCATGTTCTAGTACTCATCTATGCAATACTTCATCTGGTCCCAATTTGTATAATTGTCCTACAATCAGGGTAAAATCAACTGATCTTACCACTAATTGTTTCTTCTGCTACGTAGGAATTTCTGCAGGTGCTAACCCTGTAGTTATAAATTCTATAATGTCTCTGATGTGGTCATATTCTATGTGAATAGAAAACAACAATGCATCTGGTAGATTATCCTCCAAATTATTAGGTTCTTCTCTTGACTCAATTCTTGAAATATGATCAGGTCCTACGTTCAATAGTCATGACTTCACTATGATCTCAAAATCATATTCCTAAAAAAGTAAGATCCATTTGCATATTCTTCCCCCTAACAATGGCTTATTTACCAAGTACTTCAAAGCTGAATGGTCAGTGAACATGCAAAAGTGCGAACCTAGCAAATATTGTCTGAATTTCTGCAATCCATACACCATGGCTAAGCCTTCCCTCTCCGTTGTGGTGTAATTATTTTCTGTTGAAGATATCTTTCTACTTGAAAATGCAATGGGATGGTTAATGCCTCCATCACCTGGTTGTTCTAGTACAATGCCAAGTGCTATAGATGAAGAATCTACATGTACATGAAATGGCTTATTCCAGTCAGGAAAGACTATAATAAGCATTGTAACCATATTCGCTTTCAGTGTGTCTAATCCTCGTTGACAATATTCAGTCCAATTGCACTTCTCTTCTTTTTTCAGTAGTTTCTCCATAGGAGCAGTTATCTACACATATCTTTTAATGAATTTTCTATAATATCCTATGTGTCCCAATGTAGTGCATAGCTACTTGACTGAATTAGGTGCTAGTAGGTTTACTATGATCACTATCTTCGCTAGATCAACCATGAATTCTTGTTTACATACTATGTGTCCTAATAAAATACCATAAGGAACACAAAATACACACTTCTTCAAGTTCAAGGAAATCTGATACTGTCTACACTTCGCTAAGAGAATCCTTAAGTTCACATGATGGTTCTTCAAAAGACCGAATACTATCCATTCATCAAAGTAAAATTCTAAGAATTTATGAATAAAATCCTTAAATGCAGCTACAACCACTCTTGAAAAGATATCAAGTGCTTTCTTCAATCCAAAATGCATAATAGTGTACTGAAATGATCCCCATTCAGTAGCAAATGTAGTCTTGTTCCTGTCTTCTACAGCAATTATGATTTGATGGTAGCCCGAAAATCCATCAGTGAAAGAGTATGATTCCTGTCCACCTAAATTATCGAGTACTTCATCTGTAAATGGCATAGGAAACAAGTCATGTACAGATGAATCATTCAATTTTTTGATATCCATGCAAATTTTGATTTCACCTTTAGCTTTCTTGTCTTGAATCACCATGGGACTTATCCATTTTGACTCTTCTACTGGTTCAATGATGCCTTCCTTGAGCATTTTATCAATTTCTACTTTCACTCTTTCTTTATATATGGGGTTTAGTCTATAAGGTCTTTGCTTGATAGGATTTGCATCCTGCTTGAGAGGTATTTTCATAACTCCCAAATCACCTAAAATGCCTTTCATTTCAAAAAACTTGGTAGGGAACAACTCCTGATATTCACGCAGTAGGCTTGCGATCTAGGCCATTGTTTCTTCATCCCAGTAATATCCAATAGAAGCAAAATTTGGTTCATCATCTATGCTAATATTGATCTTTCTAGTCTTAATGGGGTTACTCATATCTGGAATTTCTAAATCAGGTCCTTGCACATTGTGTTTTCCTTCAGATTCTAGTATATTTACTTCACGAGGATCTTCATTTTCATTTTCATCCAATGCAAAATTATAACACTCAAGGGCATGATCCAACTGTATTTCCCAATCTAGTTGATGATACACAGGAAGCGTGACATCATAAAATGCTTTCGTTTTAATCATCATAAAATGCTTTCGTTTTAATCATTTGAAAAGCTTTAATAATACTCAGACAGTCATCCTCAAAAATGAAAGTTAGCTGAAAATTCTTTATCATTATGTGCCGATTTGTTGTACCATGTCGAAGTTTTGTTTCTGTATACTAGTGTTTTGCTACTAGATCCAATGTGTGCACAAACATATGGACCCATTCTGTATTTGGTATATGCCTCCATGATTTCAAGCAAGATTCAATGTGATCTCTAGGATCAGTCTGTCCACTGTACTTTGCTTGTATATTCTCAGTTTATACAACAAATCTAATTTCCATTAAGTGCTTACATTCTTTCCATGTGCTCAATTTCTGTTTATGTACATCCCACCACCTAGCAGGTGTAGCTCGCAATGCTATGACTAGAGCTAATAACCTATGTTCATCTGAAACTGATGCTAGATATTCATGAAAGAATGCATGGATATTTCCCAAACCATCATAAGTAGGAATTGGAATTACCTATGTTCCAATCCAAGGGAGTGACTTTGTTATCTTTGCACATCATCTAACTGATACTTCATGCATTCTGTGTTAATTTTTCGATAATTTCATTCCATTATCATTTAGGATCACTAAGAGAATAAATTGTACATCATATCAATCATAGACACAAAAACAATCACACAAGAGACACAAAGTTTCACCGAGGAAAACCAAGAAGGTGAAAAACCATGCAACTTCCTCAAAGATAAGATAAGCCACAAACCAAGATCACAATGATCAAACCCAATAAGATGTCTCTAACAGATGCTCCTCCTCCTCCACTAGTGCGCCACTTTCTCTCTTAGCTATGTGATCTTGAGAAGTGAGTGAATGAATCAAATGAGAGACACAAGCCCTCTATTTATACATTGATTTGACCTGCCAATAATTCACTGGGGTCAACTTCTCAATGAATCCTAATAACCCAACCACATGACCTAACTAGGGCTGACCCCACACTAGTGGTCTAATAACCCATCAATACAAATGACGACACTTACAATGTAACTTGCAACACTTACAAATACAAATGACGACACTTACAAATACAAATGATGACACTTCCAATCAGAGGAATAATACATCTCTATTGGATATACAATAAAGTACAAATGTAATATACAAGTGAATATCTTCCGAAGTTACAAATACATCAACACTCCCTCTTAACTAGGAAGGTATTCTTTCATCACAGGTCATCAATACATATTGGCGCAAGTCTTCAATTCTGGAGCTGGATCATCATCACGAAACATCATCATCATCACTGCTGTTGTACTCGACATCTCGATCACTGGGCTATCTCTAAATTCTACTCATCATAGGAATTTATAAAGAGCCATCCCTTTTTCATGCTGGATGTAGGCCAACCACCTGCAAGTCTTCATCATCACTGGCCATACTAGGGATCCCAGGACTAATTACGTATGTAAACAAAACCTCGAAAGAGCATCCCAGGCTGTTACGAGCACACAGCTCTACCTGTCTGGATCTCCCAAGATCTTTTACATGTGACCTTCACAAAACCTTTAAAGAGCATCTTGCAACCTACAAGATCTCTATAGAGCATCCCAGGCTGTTATGAGCACATAGCTCTACCTGTCTGGATCTCCAGGATCTTTTCTATGTGAACTTTCACAAAACCTTTAAAGAGCATCTTGCAACTTGCAAGATCTCTATACAGCATCCCAAGCTGTTACGAGCACACATCTCTACCTGTCTGGATCTCTAGGATCTTTTCTATGTGAGACGGTAGAAAAACCTCGAAAGAGCATCCTATGCTGTTACGAGCACACAACTCTACATGTCTGTATCTCCTAGGATCTTTTCTATGCTACCTGTAGCAAAACCTCGAAAGAGCATCCCAGGCTGTTACGAGCACACAGCTCTACCTGTCCGAATCTCCCAGGATCTTTTCTATGCTACCTGCACAACCTATCCATGGCCACAGAGTATCAACCTGATACTCATGATCATATTGATCATCATACAGTGCATCATCCTGATGCACATCATCTGGAACATCGACCTGATGCTCATCACACATGATCAACCTGATCATACAATGCATCCACCTAATGCATATCATCACATATGATCCACCCGATCATATAAAGCATCCACCTGATGCGTATCATACATATGATCCACTTGATCATACAAGGCATCCAACCGATGCATATACATATAAATGATCCAACTGATCATACAAAGCATCCAACTGATGCATATACATATACATGATCCAACTGATCATACAAAGCATCCAAGTGATGCATATACATATACATATACATGATCCAACTGATCATACAAAGCATCCAACTGATGCATATACATATACATGGTCCAACTGATCATACAAAGCATCCAACTGATGCATATACATATACATGGTCCAACTGATCATACAAAGCATCCAACTGATGCATATACAAAGCAGTAACTGGAGCATCGTCCTGATGCTCATCACATAATGCTTACATCCACATCCACGGGAAGGATCCTCCTTTCACCATGCTTGGAATGGCTCCTGCAAATGTGTCCCATCACTTCTTCTTCGAAGTATCTTCAATTTGAAGAACACCAAGCCTCTCTCTGAAGTACTCAAACTTCACTCTAGCTAGTGGTTTCATCAACACATCTGCAACCTACTCATCCGTTGCAACATATAGGATCTTCACTACTCCTCTCTGCACCATATCCCTGATATAGTGAGATTTGATCTCAATGTGCTTCGACCTATCATGGAACACTGGGTTCTCAAACAGCTTCGCACAACTCTGGTTGTCACAAAAGATACTAGTAGCATCCAACGGGAGATCAAATAACTCATACAATAGCTTCCTCAACCATACTGCCTCACAACTAGTCGAACAAGCTGCAACATACTCTGCTTCGACTGTACTCAGTGCTACGTAGGACTGGTTCTTGCTAAACCAAGAGATCACACCCGATCCCAGATTGAAGTAGCACCCAGAAGTGCTATTCCTATTTGCAGCATTGCCTGCCCAATCTGAATCAGCATAACCCTGCAGGTTAAACTTTTGAGTCACATCATACTTGAGCCCATAATCAATTTGTTCATCGCAAAGCAAATATCTGGTATCGTATTCGTCAGGTACATCAAGGAACCAATCATCTGACAATACACTGTGACATCAACCGGATCAGATGAAGCATCACACAGAAGCTTCAGGTTCATGCCATAGGTGTGGCCATGGGCTTGCAGTCCATCATCACGAACCACTTCAGGATCTCTACCGCATACTTCCCTTGTCCAAGGAAGATTCCATTTGCACTTTGCCACACCTCCATGCTTAGAAAGTAGTGCATCATCCCCAAGGCCTTCATCTCGAACTTGGCAGTAAGCTTCCTCTTCGTATCAGCAATCAATCTATCCTCACCTGTAACAAACAGGTCATCCACATACAACAATAGTATCACTAGATTTCCTTCCTCAACCTTGTAGTAAAGGTTGAAATCTGCTTTACTCTTAGTAAAGCCCAAACTGAATAGAAAGTTGTCTATCTTACCATACCAAGTCCTAGGATCTTGCTTCAAGCCATACAAGGATTTCTTCAACTTGAACACATATGACTCCCTGTCATGTGTCTCAAAACCAAGTGGCTACTCCACATACACTTCCTCTTCAACTACACCATTCAAGAAAGTTGTCTTGACATCCATATGGTGTATCTTCCACTTCATCACTACAGGGAAAGGAAGTACTATTCTGATGGAAGTGTATCTGGCTATAGGAGCAAAAGTGTCTTCATAATATATTCCCTCTTTCTGGGAGAATCCACGAGCTACAAACCTAGCCTTGTATTTCTCTATGCTACCATCTGCAGCATGCTTGATCTTATAGATCCACTTGGAGGTCACAATAGACTTCACTTTAGGTCTAGGAACCACATCCCAAACATCATTCTTCATGATCGACTGGTACTCCTTGACCATGGCATCCTTCCATTCTTTCTTTTCCGTTGCTTCTTCATAACTGGAAGGTTCTTTGTTCATAATATCCCAGATTAAGGCAACATAACTGGTACATGATCTAGTCCTCTTCCTTTCTCTATGTTCTTCTTCTGGAATGCCATACCTTTCTACATCTTGAATGAGCTCTCTAGCCCATGCAGGTTTCCTCTTGTGAGAGTTCTTCTCATGGGGTGGATCTATAGGTTCTTGTGGATCTTCAGTTTCACGATCTTATTCTGGAATTGCTTCATTCATAGTGGTGTCTTGAAATCTGGTTACCTTTGGTTCTTCATTGTCTTCAATAGGTGTTTTCCTTGATTTGATGTATGCTGAGTCTTCGTCAAATGTTACATCCCTGCTGATGTCAATCTTCTTGAACCCTGGAAAGTATATTCTGTAAGCCTTCGAGCTTTCACTGTAACCCACAAAGATTCCCTTCTTTCCTGAAGGATCTAGCTTTGTTCTCTTTTCCTTTGGAATGTATGTATATACAGGACAACCAAATTTCCTAAGATGGCTAACTTCAGGTTTCTTACCAAAGAATACTTCTTCTAGTGTCTTGTTGTCAAGTATCTTGTGAGGTGTTTTGTTCTGTACATATACAGTTGTCCTAGCTGCTTCTACCCATAGATGCATAGGAAGATCCTGGTCATTAATCATTTCCCGTGCTACTTCCATGATAGCTCTATTTTTCCTTTCTATAACTCCATTTTGTTGTGGATTGTAGGGAGTAGTCAACTCCCTCTTAATCCTTGAATCATTGCATAACTTCTTGAAGTCACTTGAAGTGAATTCTCTGCCATTATCGGATCTGAAGGTCTTGATCTTCTTATTATTTGGATTTTCTATCAAGGTTTTGAAATCCTTGAACTTATCAAACACTTCATCTTTATTCTTCAAGAAGTGAACCCAAGTCTTCCTAGAGAAATCATCAATGAAGGAAACATAGTATACATACCCACTCAGAGAACTGGATGACATTGGACTGCATACATCGGAGTGTATAATATCCAAGATTCTTTTTGCTTTTCTTTCACTGCTTGGAAATGCCTTCTTTGTGTTCTTCCCTTTTGCACATCCTTCGCAAATACCTTCATGCTTTGACTAGATTTCAGGAAGACCTTCTACAACTTTGCTTGTAATTGGTAGTGCTCTATAGTGCACATGTGCAAGCCTTCTATGCCAAAGTTCACTTGGCTCCATGGATTCATGTACCATGGCATGTTCAAGTTGTCCTTTCAACTTGTACAATCCTCCTTCTTGCTCTCCAATCACCACTGCATCATCTATTGTCTTACCTTTAGGCCACATGAGTATTTGGCCATCCACAAATGCAACTCTCATCCCCTTTGCATCCAAAGATGATATGGAGAGAAGATTTTTCTTGAGTCTAGGTACATATAGAACATATTTCATTTTCATAGACTTCCTAGAGTCTAGCATGTAGGAGGCTTCACCACTTCCTTTGATAGGATATTGATAGTCATCCCCAAGTTTCACCTTGTGAGGTGACTCATGTTCACATAGGTCCATAAAATATTCTTTAAACCCAGTCATATGTTTAGAAGCCCCACTATCAATAAGCCAATCATTACACCCATGTGAGATAGTACCTGTGAGAGCAGAGATTAAGACATATTCATCTTCAGTTGATGAGTCATCACTTTCTTCTCTAGTCTTCTTCTTGGGAGGCTCATCATCCTCAGCAGCATGAGCATGATATCTCTTCTTGCTGCCCTTCTTCTTGTTGTTGAAGTTGTTGTTGTTGTTCCTTTTGTTCTTAGGACATTCTGAGGCATAATGTCCTTTCTCATCACAAGACTAACATCGAAATTGGGAGAGATCTTTCTTCTTTTGATGGAAGTGAGGATGTTTCTTGTTATGAGATTTCTCCCTCTTGAACTTACTTCCTTTAGTGTGACCTGTGAGAGCTTGATCTTCATTTCCCATCTTTTCTTCTTGGGCCACAAGTCTGGCTTCTTCTTATGGGAATTCCTCCCACAATCTACTAAAAGAGATCAATTTCTTTCTTGCACAAATTCCTTGGATAAAGGAGTCCCATGACCTAGGTAGGGCATTCAAAGTGGTCATGACAATTTCTCGATTCTCCACCACTTCATCCACAGCTCCAAGTTGTTCCTTGATTTGAGAGACCTTTGAAAAGTAGGATTGAATGGTCTCTCCATTCTGGATCTTTACCCCTTTCAATTGGTTCCGTAGATGTGCAAATCCTCACAGCAGATCTAAGAGATGATGTATACCTCACAAGAAAGTAATTGATTAAGCAAGAAAATAGAAGAAGAGTGGTCAATGCAGTATAATGAGCAACATAATAATAATACAGTAGAACTTGGATAGAAGCAAAAATACTTCACACACACTAGTTAATTAATCATAATATGGACAAATAAATAGTACAATGCATAAGTATTCAAATTCCTAAGGTGGCAATTCGAATTAGCCTTCATGGAGTGATCAAACGATCACTGGAGTGTCATCGAAGCACAACTAGTAGTCTATCTCATCATCGGTGGAGTCATCAATGCACAAGTAACTATCAACCGTTAGTAAAACTGAGTCCAACTGAGTGTGGCAGGTGTAACGAAATGTAACTGGCACATGGAGACACTAACTAAATGAAGGAGGCTCAGTGGAGGGCGCATGAGGAGCTAATTGGAGTCAAAATGGGAATTCAACTCTCATTGGAGGTCCATCGGAGTGATATAGTCAGTTGCGAGTTAGTCTAGCCTTAAATCAAGGAAAGAACTTAAGACAACTTAAGATAATTGAAGTGCAACTGAGTGGTAGGTGAGAGAGTATGAGTGGCTTCCTTAAATCAAGGAGGAAGGGTGCACTAAGCTCTAGGAGGGCTAAAATTGATCTGAGAGAAGCTCTCGGGGGCTGGCTAACTGAGGGCTAGGTGCTAGACTGATGACTGGAATGCATGCGAATGCATGCGAATGCATGCAAACCCTAAAAGTGCATGCATGACTGAAAATGTAAATGATCAAAATACTGGTGGGACTAGGATGGAGTACAGGAATATCCTAACACCTCCCCTTAATCCATCCTAGGCCCTGGAAACTAATACCAAAGGTCACCCAATAGAATGAATAATAATAGTCAATAAACCAAGGAAGTGGGGAAAATTTCATGGGAAAATACCCCCCCCTCAAAAAAGACTATAAGACACACATAAAAAATAAATGCTCCAAACTCAAGCAGGTGTGATGCTTGGTCATATGTCTGGAGGTATCTTCTTCTTGGGAAGAAGTCGATCATGCTCAAAAAGCATGTGCTTGTACTTGCTCTTCAGATCGAATGTGATGAGAACAAATCCAAAAGTATGAGGATGATCGTTGAACCTGTGATTCGAATCAGTTGAGGTAGGATCAAAAACATGAATATGCAGATAGTCTTTTGTCTTCTCCTTTGAACCATCATGGGTGAGATTATGCCAAAAGGAACCATCAAATAATAATGATTGCTTGAAATCCAAATCAGATTTAAGACTTGAGGTATAGTTTCTTGAGATCTCCTTTGAACTAGTAGGGGTGAGATCAAAAATATCATATGCATGAGAAATTATCCCAAGTAGTAATTGCTTAGAATCCAAATTAGATCCAAGACTTGAATCATGGTTTCTTGAGATCTCCTTTGAACCATGAGAGGTGAGATCAAAACCAGTAGATGCATGAGAAATTATCCCAAGCGAATGGCCATGGTTTCTTGAGATCTCCTTTGAACCAACAGGGGTGAGATCAAAACCATGATGTGCATGATAAATTATCCCAAGCAAATGGCAATAGCCATAATCTTTAATAACCTTTTGAAATCATGACATAATGATCATATAGTAGTAAATAAGAGGTGATTGCTTGAGGAGAGTGAATGCATTTCCTCCAATAGTTGATTTTACCTCCGAAATAATCATGTGATCATGATGCAAACCAACAGACTCTGGCTCAAGAGAGGATTTAGGACCTTCTGCAATATCTAGAGTGTGAGCTGCAATAGAAAGAGAAGTCGGAGCATGAGTGTAGAATATGCAGGTTCTTTGTGGACAACTTCAATATTAGATGATACTGGTTCATGATCTGAGAGACCATCAAGTGGAGTGAATGCATCACTGGGCTTGCTCTCGAAGGGGTTTGGACCAATCCCTTCATTCTTTCTACCAAATATTTCATCCAGGTAGGCCCATAGCTCTTTTGGAGATTCAACATCATCAATGAATTGATGTACCAAGCATCGAGACATAGCAAGAATCATGGTTCCCATGGATCTATCACCATTATTTAACCAATCAATATTTTCTTCAGAGGATTCAAACTCTCTCTCAAAACAATAATCAAAGAGACCATTTC
Source organism: Larix kaempferi (assembly GCA_027924585.1). Lineage (NCBI taxonomy): Eukaryota > Viridiplantae > Streptophyta > Pinopsida > Pinales > Pinaceae > Larix > Larix kaempferi. Next base: position 7,465,015 of record BSBM01000259.1, on the reverse strand, counting down.
TCTTCAAATGTGCTATCATCTTTGGTTTCCATTCATCATAGTTGAATGGAGAAAGAGGATCATAGTTGAATGGAGGAGGATAGATTTCTTCTGAATACATGGAAGCTGTCGAAGACCTACAAAAACAATAGAGAATATCTGCAACTGCTACTGCTGCAACTATTGCACTCGAAATCTTGGTAATAACCTGCAAAAAAATCTCAAGAATGGAGATAAACAATACTCTCAACATGCTCAGATACCATGTGAAAATCCTCACAGCAGATCTAAGAGATGATGTATACCTCACAAGAAAGTAATTGATTAAGCAAGAAAATAGAAGGGAAGTGGTCAATGCAATATAATGAGCAACAGAATAATAATACAGTAGAACTCAGATAGAAGCAAAAATACTTCACACACGCTAGTTAATTAATCACAATATGGACAAATAAATAGTACAATGCATGAGTATTTGAATGCCTAAGGTGGCAATTCGAATTATCCTTCATGGAGTGATCAAAGGATCACTGGAGTGTCATCGGAGCACAACTAGTAGTCTATCTCATCATCAGTGGAGTCATCAATGCACAAGTAACTGTCAACCGTTAATCAAACTGAGTCTAACTGAGTGTGGTAGGTGTAACTGAATGTAACTGGCACATGGAGACACTAACTGAATGAAAAAGGCTCATTGGAGGGCGCATGAGGAGCTAACTGGAGTTAGAATGGGCAGTCAAGTCTCAATGGAGGTCCATCAGAGTGACAGAGTCAGTTGAGAGTCATTCTAACCTTAAATCAAGGAAAGAACTAAATACAACTTAAGATAACTGAAGTGCAACCTAGTGGTAGGTGAGAGAGGACGAGTGGCTTCCTTAAATCAAGGAGGAAGGGTGCACTAAGCTCTAGGAGGGCTAAAACTAATCTGAGAGAAGCTCCCGGGGGCTGGCTAACTGAGGGCTAGGTGTTGGACTGATGACTGGAATGCATGCAAACCCTAAATGATGCATGCAAACCCTAAAAGTGCATGCATGACTGAAAATGTAAATGATCAAAATATTGGTGGGACTAGGATGGAGTATAGGAATATCCTAACAGCAAAGTCATCTTCCGATTTATGTTCTTTCCTTCAAACAACTTAGTCAAAGATTCAAACATCTCCTTAGGTGTCTTTAGGGAAGACACGTTGGGTATGAGATGGTCCTTAATAGAATCAGTAATGATTGTCTTCGCTTTGACCAAGTTCTTCTTGTGTAAGGCCTTCACCTCATCTCCCTCTGGAACTGGAACCTCTTCTTTGATGTAGTTATCCAACTCATTTTCTTCTAGGATTAACCCAATCCTATACTTCCAGGCTCAGAAGTTATCAACCCCTTCAAGCTTTATCCTCAAGCTTGGTGTGGTGAGTCATTTTAATGAGAAACTCAAATGGAAATAAAATATTTAGGTCTTACCACTTGTTTTGCTAAAAAAAGAATCTGCAGCTGGATTAGGGTTTGTCAGAGAAATCCTAAAAATTCAAAATTTGAATTTCAAACTTCTGAAAGGATAGAAAGATGCGCCTTGCTAAGCTAGTCAAGATGGTATACTCAGATTTTGAATTCTGCAAAGTTTCACCCCTCAAAATTGCTTTTGAAACTTCTAGATTTGCTCGACACGACCCCAAACTAGGGTTTGATTTTCCCGAAGCTTCACCCAACCAAAAAGTTCGATCCAAAGCTCTAAACTTTGATTTTGTAGAGGAGCTTCTAGCCATGGTCTCAGATTTCAAAAATTCCAATTTTTGCAGAAACCCTAATGTTTAGGTAAAAAACTAAAAATGCTCATAATTGAATTCTGTCTCGACAGAAAGATGCACCCTTCCAAGGAGTCAATCTAGTATCCTGCCTTTGATGATCTATGGAGAGAAACCCAAATATTAAGAATCCCTAGCTTCCACAGCTGCACAATTCCTTCTTCTTAGGTCATCTCTAATACCATGTTAATTTTTCAATAATTTCATTCCATTATCATTCAGGATCACTAAGAGAATAACATGTACAGCATATCAATCATAGACACAAAAACAATCACACAAGAGACACAGATTTTCACCAGGGAAAACCAAGAAGGTGAAAAACCTCGCAACTTCCTCAAAGATAAGATAAGCCACAAACCAATATCACAATGATCAAACCCAATAATATGTCTCTAGCAGATGCTCCTCCTCCTCCACTAGTGCACCACTTTCTCTCTTAGCTATGCGAGCTTGAGAAGTGAGTGAATGAATCAAATGAGAGACACAACCTCTCTATTTATACACTGACTTGACCTGCCAATAATTCACTGGGGCTGACTTCTCAATGAAGCCTAATAACCCAACCACATGACCTAACTAGGGTTGACCCCACACTGGTGGTCTAATAATCCATAAATACAAATGACGACACTTACAATGTAACTTGCGACACTTACAAATACAAATGATGACACTTCCAATCAGAGGAATAATACATCTCTATTGGATATACAATAAAGTACAAATGTAATATACAACTGAATATCTTATGAAGTTACAAATACATCAACATTTTGCTCTATCAGTTTTCCAGTCCTACATTTGACTCTAATATGCAACAACTGTGACATCTCCAGTTCAATCTTCCATCTTCTATAGGCTTAACGTAATCTGCTTGATTAATTGTCATCTTCTAGATGTTATCAAGTTCTTGAGATCTACATTATTCTCTTATTGTCTCAACATACCTTGTTCCTTGTGAAGGATCTAGGGGTGCAAAAACCCTGATATCATGTCCTTTGAATATCATTTGTTTTTTCTTCAAGTTGATAATTGCGAGCTTATCAATTGCCTAGTCAATCCCTAATAATGCGGGATAAGGATTATTTTCATCTATGATCTCAATAACCTCAAAGTCTGCTTTACTTTGCACTCCATAAATGTTAGCAGGAACTCTTGACAATCTCCCAAAAGGTATAACCTTCTGTTGGTTAGCTAATCTCAAGTGTATAGGAGACCAAGATAAATTTGGTTTCCCCATCTGCTCCCATGTTTGTTTTGTTATCACATTCACCTCTAAGCCCAAGTCAAGAATGACTTGGTTCATTTCAAAATATCCAATCTATGCGCTTAACCTCATTTCTCTTCTTGTCCTTTTATGGTTCTTAATGTAATGGAATTCTCTATGTGCGTTGTTCATTGTACCACGTTGTTCGTAATATCCTAGTACATTTTGTAATTATTCTAAGGCATGTTCCTGCCTTAGTAGTTTTATGCAGCTTTGTAGAAACTGTGTTACAGGAATTGTCTGTTCTGGCGAAGCTCACAACTCATCATACAAGGATGGAATACCTAGTATAGGTGTATGCTCACTTTGCAAAGGGATCCTTGTGGTCAAAGCTCCTGAGTCCTGAAATGATTTTCTTGCTTCCATGAATGATTCTTTTTCTCTGTTAGGGTCAAATATAGGTATCTTTCCAACTGTTTTTCTCACAAAAACCCATCAGTAGGATTTGATCCATTTATATTATTATCATAAGTCGAAGCTTCATTTGTTCTATCATCTCTAGTCAAATATCCACTACGCGTCACAAGATGGATGTTATGATCTTCGTTTCTTTTCTCAACTGCGATCATCTGAATAATTTGGTTCTATCCTTTTGGTCTTTTTTCTTGCATTTTTCCTAGAAAAATGGGACATGCTTCAATGATATGGTCATAGGATTTACAATACTTACAGGGAGTGCATGGTTTCTGACAATCTCTTGCCAAATGTCCCAGTTGAGCACAATTATAATAGACAATCTGACCTCTTCCTCGTCCTTGGACAGTATTACATCATCTTCCTCTAAATCCACCATGTCCTATGTATGTACCTTGATCATACTGCACATTCTCATTATTGTTCTGTGTTTCTCCTTGGAATCTGTGGACATCATGTTTTCTTTCTATCATAAGGTCATATGTTCTACAGTTGGTATCATCATGGACAACTGACTTACAAAATGTACAATACAGGTTCTTTGGTGTTTGTACATACTTCTGAAGTAGGTAACAGTCCTCTGGTCGATTTCCTTTGCATTGAAAAATGTCACACCATGGTCCTTGACGTTGATTTAATGTTTTCGGTGTCCCACTAGCGAGGTAATCTCTGATTACAGGACAATGTTCCTTGGAATGTCCTTCTCCTTTACATTTAGTACACCAAACCTCTTCTCTTACTTCTTTCCCTTTGTGTATATTCTGTAACTGTAATGTCAGGTTTGCTAGCTATGTATGTATTTGTACCATTCCTGCACTAGTTTCTCCTCTGGCCGAAGCTTATAGCTTCATCGTAATTTACAATGCTTGTGTTTGCGAGGAAACCTTCTGCGTTGCCTCAGTGGTAATCTAATGTGGGGCAACGACACAACGATAAACCATTCATGGTATAATCTCATGTAGTGCATGTGGATCTCTATATGCATGGTTATTTTCCTCTATACTGTATTACTTGAGATCCTTATAGAACCCTAATTGTCACAGAAAATGATTGTAGGATTTCTAAAGGAAATCCCAACCTCTAAAAGAATACCCCGCAACCACATGCATTGAGTTGCAGCATTCATTGCTCCTCTATATTTGGCCTCTGTTGAAGAGAGTGCAATTGGAATTTTTTTCTTACTTGACCAAAAAATAGGTCCTCCTCCAAGCATGAAAAAAAATACGTAAGTAGACTTCCAATCTAGGCTATCGCCATCCCAATCTGAGTTAGTAAAGCCAAGAATATATAGGTTAGAATCTGCAACATAGTGAATCCCATCAGACTTGGTGCCTTGCACATAATGAAATATTATTTTTTCATCCCTCTAATGATGCTCTTGTGGCTTCTCCGTGTATCTTGAGGCCACACTCACAGCATAATAAATATCAGGTCGAGTATGATTCAAGTACAACAAGCTACCAACTAGCTGCCTATACAAGGTGTTGTCTTCCAATGTTGTAGAATCTGCTTCTTCAAGTCTTACTCCTAAAAGGAAGGGAGTATTTGTAGGATTTCATTCAGTCATATTGAACTTCTTTAGAAGCTATGAAGCATATTTTGACTGAGATACCTTAGTTCTAGACTTGGATTGTGAAATCTCAAGCCCCAAAAATTGCTTAAGTATTCCCAAGTCACTCATGGAAAAATCTTGATGCAAGGAGGTATTTAATGAATCTATTTGATGAGTAGAAGTAAATTTTATTAGTAGGTCATCAACATATAACACAATAATCAATATGGAATCATAAATCAACTCCATAAACACATTCGGATCAAAGCTGCATCTACTAAAAAATTGTGACAAGAGGAAGTTGACCATCTTGGCATACCAAGCCCCGGGGGTTTGCTTAATCCCATACAAGTACTTCTTCAACCTGGAAACAAGGTTATGATCTGATGTATACCCTTCTTTATGCTGAATATATATCTCCTCCCTCCTCAATATCCCCATGGAGTAAATCATTCTTGACATCCATGTGATGCACTTCCCAGTCCTTGGATGCAAAAATTTCCATAGCTAGTCTCATCGAATCTTGCTTTGCAACTGGTGCAAAAGTCTCATTGTAGTCAATACCATGGACTTGGGAGAATCCCTTTTCCATAATACTCACCTTATATTTCACATATGCACCATCAACTTCAAATTTGGTCTTGAAGATCCACTTACACCTTACCGATTTTTTGCTAGGGGGGAGCTTGACTAGCTCCCAAGTTTCATTCTTTTACAGTGAATGGAACTCCTCATCCATGTATTCCTTCCATATTGGTTCATGTGAGGATTATTCATATGTCTTAGGATCATAATCAACCATCAAAAAACACTTCTCACGTAGGTAAGGATCATTCACTGAAATAGCACTCTCAAATTGTGATCTAGTCCTCCTAGGATCCTGAGGATTCCCCACAAGTTCACCAGCTGCCTGAAGAGTCTTAGCAGCCCAATTAGGCCTTGTATGTGAAATTGGATATTCAATAATATGGTCTTCATCATCAGATATATTAGAATAATAATTATCAGAAGAAACTTCACTTACTCTCACTTGTGGTGGTGTAGAAGGTTCTCCAATTTCAACACATTGCAAGGGCTCTTCTTCAAATTGAGCACTCCTCTTAATGAAGGATTTTTGAGTGGTCATGTTAAGAAAATTACATCCCTTGTATTCTTCTGAATATCCAACAAAGAGACATGGTTTGCTTTGGAGCTGCATGGCACTCCTCTTCTCAAGTGGAATTCTAGCCCAAGCCTTGGAGCCAAAAATTCTGAAATGAGAGACATCAGGTTTGTGCCCAGTCCATGCTTCAAAAGGAGTGATTCCTTTCAATGATTTATGAGGAACTATGTTCTGTATGTAGGATGCACAATCAATAGCATCATCCAGAAGTCTTGGATACAAATACTTGGCCTCAAGCATACATGTGGCCATCTCTTTAAGAGATCTGTTCTTCCTCTCAGCAACACCATTCTGTTGAGGTGTGTAGGGAACAATGTGTTGCATATGAATGCCAGCAGAACCACATAATTGATGAAAATAATATTTGATGTATTCCCCACCATTACCATATCTAAGGACCTTGATATATCTACCAGATTGGTTCTCAGCTGAGGCTTTGAAAATCTTGAACAAGTTGAACACTTCAGAATTTAACTTGAAGAAGAAGATCCAACAATATATGGAAAAGTCATCTATCAAGGTTAGGATGTACTTTGAATTGTTCAAAGACCCATGGGGAAATGGACCTGATATGTCGCTATGAATAAGCTCAAGGCGTGCTGAGGTTCGCTTAGTTTTGGATCTTTCAAACTTGTGCTCAGGGTGTTTTCCTAGGATACAAATTTGATAGATTCCTGTAGAAAACTTGATATTGGGAAACCCTATGACCATATCCTTCTCATGAATTTGAGAGATATACTTGTATTTTATATGACCAAATATCTCATGCCACAACTTACTTGACTCATTGGCATGAGTGATTAGAGAAGAAGGTAATGGGAAAAGCACAAAGTGAGAGAACCTATATACTTTTGAGATATGATCAATAGTGCCTAAAGCAACAATTCAACCTATGGAAATCTTAGAGATTTCGACATCATTAGGTGTAAAGACAACCTTTTTGGAAGACCCAATGTGAGTCATCTAGTAGACTGACAAGAGGTTTTCATCAAGACATGAAACATACAACACATTATTGAAAGAACCATACTCAAGGTCAATACTTCATTTACCTTTGCAAGTAGTTTCAAAATCATCACCCAACACAATAGTTGGACAACCAGAATAATCAAGAGAGGAGAATGTATCTCTTGTAGACACCATATTCCTTGAAGCTCCTGAATATATGATGAAATAGGTAGGATTGATTGTGCTTTCCATTAATGCATGAACTCTCTCCTTGTCTTCAGAATTAGATCATCCTTCCTTCTTTCTTGTGCTCTCAGGAAGACAGATGTTGGATTTCTCAAGGAGGTGATCCATTTGATAAATGGTATTCTTCATGCATGAGAGATATGGATCAAATACCCTATTGGAGTAAGTGCACTTAGGTTTCTCTTTCTTTTGTTGAGGATTCTTCTTGGAATTTGAGGAATATTCATGAGTTCTTGGCTTGTCTCTCTTTTGATCATGTGGTTTCTTAAAGTTTCCCTTCTTATTTACTTTCGAATTCTTTGAGTCTCCAGTAGCCAAAAAATGGTCCTTTGATGGATTTTTTATTGATCCCATAAATAACAACTTGTCTTGCTCCTGAGTGAGAGATTCCATGAATTGTTTTAGTGAAGGACTCTTCCAGTTTTGAACTGCTTGTCTTGTAGCATGAAAGGTCAAAACAAAGACTGAGTAATTTGGGAAAAGCTTGGAGAGGATGGCCAACATCAATTGATAGTATTTATTATCAGTTACAAATTGCTTCAATTGAAGGACATGAGACTTAAATTTTGAGAAAAAATCTTGTAGGGTCTCGAAATTGCTTGGACTCAGTGCAATGAGTTCATTCTCTAATTGGTGGCCCCTCAATTCATTAGTCTTGCCAAATAAAGTTTGGAGCTTCACCCAAACTTCATTAGGAGTGGTAAGACCATCTAGATGGAAAGGAAGATACCTGGATGTGCTGAGACACAAGAGACCATAAGCTTCATCTCTTTTGTTATGCCACTTTTCCTTCTCAATGATAGCAGTGGGCTCAATTTCAGTTGCCATAGTCACCCTGTAGAGGCCTTTGCTCCTAAAAAGGATCTCCATCTGTTCCGTCCAGTCAAAATAATTGAATGGAGTGAGGATTATTTGATTTGATTGATCCATGGAAGCTCTGAAATTATCCTGGGAGTGGTTTGGGTACACCCCTGAGATGCTCAGTTGCGCTCTCTGGGGGATTGAATGTGCCCTCTGGATGACTAAATGTGCCCTTCCTCAAAATGGTTTGATCCTGTAGGACAAAAGAAGGAGAATAAAAAAACTTGATATCTCTGATACGATGTAAAATTCTTGTTCACACCAAGATCTTCTCAAGCAATTACAAACTCTCACAAATTGCCTTGCAAAAACTAGTCACAGAACATTGAAATCAGTCATGAATATGATGCAAACAGTAAAACTCTATTGAATAAGTCTACATCAGCCGAACTTGGGAAATGTAATGTATGTCCAAATATATAATTACATAAGATATTTGAATTCCAAACCTTCCATTCGAAATCCCCATAAAAGAAGGCTTACTAAAATATGAAAAGCCCCCCTAGGTGTAAAAAGTGCTTTCCAAATAACCTCAAAAGCTCGCGAATTGGTAAGAGAGTGGTTGGATAGTGATGTAGGATGTAAAATCATCCTAAGTATAGAATTTAGGAAGAGGAAACATCATGGAAGATGAGTTGTCCAGAAAACAACTAAGGCAAGTCAACGAGCTTTCACCTTTTAACAAAAAGTAGGAAAGCACCCTTCTATTCATGATTGGATAAAATCTACCAGAATCTCAATAATGCGCCCAGGTGACTCATGATAGCTTGTGGTCCACACAATTCATTTATTTTGGCCAACTACATAGTCAAACACCTAGGAATTAATAAAAAATGACTAATAATGTCATCCTAAGTATTAAATGGACATGGATGGGTTTTAAAATAATAAAAAAAAAAGCATTACTTTCACATACATACTGAGAAACACCAATGCATTTGTTGACTCTGTTACCAAAGAGGTTTTGAATTGGTACTTGTTACATAACCCGACTGCATAGTCCTACATATCAAACATACATAAATATGTTTATGTTCCACACCTATTACTACACATACATGTATATAATCCTCATAAGTCCTAAGTTGACAACCATGTCCAAACATATATGCTAGTATCAACTATTACATATGCATCACATCAACATATAGGAAACGTAAACCATACATACATACATCACATACACAAAGATACACATAATCATATGTGACAAAAATTGTATATATATATATATATATATAGCCAAAAATGTGTATCATGTACAAAAATGGCCCTCTTGGGGCATATACAAAATAGCCTTATGGGAGATACATCAAATACAAATCACCTCCATAGGCTGATCAAAATAACATACAAAATGGGGCTCGTATTCCTATACAAAATCAAGTTGCCCCGTCAGCTGGTGGAACCTAGGGTCCCATAATGGCCAATGGCCATACTATATTCCCTTGTGCCATCTCTAGATCTATCCCTCATGCTGGTCCTGGTCCCAGCTATGGTTATTGTCGAGGAGTATGGGATACCCCTCCCTGCACATCTCATGCCACATGGCACCCCACTGCTAGCCAGCACATGATATGCCTCCAAGATGGCCTACACTCTGCTGGTAGATGCAGTGTCAAGTCCAACTCATCATCCTCTAGATCGAAAACTCCCATATCATCAACACCTGCTGACATGGAACCCAACCGCTGCTCCAAATCCACAATGACAGTTGCCATCTGGTCTCCCACAATTTCCCCACACGTAGTAGCTCCTCCTGCACCTGCTCCCCCAATAGGATCTCCTCCAATGGAGGCACCCCGATATGCAACATCTCTGATAATAGATTGACCATACCTAGTAGATGTTCGATCTCTCCTAGGTTGTGCTCATCGAAGCGACCATATAGGACCAATATTTTCATCGCAAAGGGGAAAACCATTATCATTACATGATAAAAATATATTAAAAATGTGCATAAATCAAAGTATGTACACATATATATAACCATCACAAAGTAAAAACCATAAAACATACATGTAGTGTTGAATCCCCTACGGGGGAGGTAGCTCCATATCTCCCCTGTAGTCCATCCCACTATAGGGGTACCTCTCCATCTGACCAATGCAACCCTCCCACACATCCAGAAACTGTGGGGTAAACTATGCCCCTACGGGCCCACTGCCAACACGGGGCATAATCCACCCCAAATACATCGTATGGGGCTCCTGAGGCCCCCTAGGATGCACCACTATAGGTGGCCTTAGGGATGGGTACCGCTCAAATAAATACGAGCACAACACGCTCCCAAAACAAAAAGTGGTCCTAATATGGCCCTGGTGCAGATACAACATATTCTCGGTCATTGCCTACAAGATCAAAGCACCCCACGCCACCAACCTACTAGCTAACACACTCTCCAATAGTGAAATTTGAGCTCCCATAATATTGTTGGGGGATGATACCCTCAACACTCCTACCATGGATGTCACCATAGTTCGAATAGGAAGATCCCTCAGATGGCTCATCAAAATCTGACCAGAGTTTATAGCACTCTGGTCACCATCGTAAAATCGATCCACCAAACCATTGATCATATCTCCCTCCATCTGAGGAGGGAAGGTCGCTCTCCCTCCCCGTGGATTCAACCCTATCAGAAAATAAATGTCCTGATCCAAAATACTCAGGTCCTCCCCACCAGCTTGGAAGACCCCTCGATATAAGACCCACATGTCTAGCAATATCCATAGTAGATAATCCGACGACCTCATCAAGGGGCAATTGAATAACTTCAATAGCCTCATGTCTCATAAGATCTGTGTTGTATTCATGTCCCCTGGCACCAAATCATAGAGAGTGTCATACTCTCTCTCTTGCCACTCAACCACACCCATGTGGGCCATGAGTAGTCGAAAATCACCCGCAGAAGTACAATGACCACCCATTAGACATACACATCTATACAACGCATAAAAATAGTGTGGCCTCACCTAAGTGGATCCATGCGTAGTGCGATAATCACAAGGAAAGTTGTGCTTAGCGCACCTGAACCTTGTTCTACCGCACAACACCAGCACATGGGATTTGCATTGTTTGGTCATGCTGGTACCACGGCTGACTGAGGTTCAACCACTCTACACTAGCGCGTGACTGAAGCACTATTGTACCGTGCATTGTGCGGTAAAGTACATTTTTACCATGCTACACCACACATGATTTCGAGAAAATATTACACTGTAGTCACACGAGATTTTCCGATAATCGTGCGCTATAGCACAGTATTTTCCCAAAATCTTACACGGTATCCCAAAAAGGGAGAAAACAGTCCCCTGACCATCCAAGGGACCACTACCCCTAATTCTACTCGACCCAAATCAACAAAAGTAGGGTTATGGAATACCTGGAACTCACAACTCATCAAAAGGCTATCTGGATCTCCCATAATCACTCAAAACATGCTCTAGGAGGTCATCAAAGAATAGTACAAATGATTTCAAAAAAGTGGGCCCCACCCCTATTTATATTCATTTCACACAAATTTCAAACTAACGCCACAGACAAACCATAGCTCTGTTTCACAAACTGTTTGCACCGCTGCGATCAGCGCTTCGATCTATTCGACATGAATCCAACCAATATAAATTCCTGCTAGTTTCACTGAGACACTATTTTTACATGGGTACCCCCTAGGTATGCTTGTTTTTTCTTACAAAATTTATGCATTGTCAATACCTTCAGCATGTTCTTTACTACACTTGGTTATGTGTGTCATATGTGTAGGATCTCAAACAAGACAAGTCCCAGACCCTTTTTTTATAAGAACAAGGCTCCATCTTTTAGCAATGGTGTCGGGCACCCTACCACAGGTATCATTCCGAAGATGGAATATAGACACTATTTCCCCTCCATTTATATTTCATCTTTTAGTATTCCCATTGATAACCATAGGGCCCTCATTTCTAGCATTAATGTGCCATCAACGTCATAACTAGACATAGCATGTTCCCCCATGGGTGTGTGCAACATCGCCATCCTAATCATCACTTGAAACCCATGATGTCAACCCCCCACAAATCTAAGGAATCTGATACAACTAGATAATATTACCCCTTAGCTTATCATTTTGTAATTGTGCATTTACTCCACCAAGTAGAAAACATCAGATTCTTCGGCCCATGATATAACAAAGACCACTCATACCTCCATGAGCACTTTACCTTTTGTAATCTTCTTTGTATCATCACCCCGCCAAGACACCTACCGGGCCCCCACCCTTAGAAGCATCTAGTTCTATTCAGTTATCCCATAGGAATACACTTCATAGCATTAATTCATGGGGCACCCATCTTCACGTTTGCAAATAAACCCCCACTAGTTCATCTTGGAAAGCTTCCCCCAATCCACTCAAAACCATGGGGACTCCTCCTATCATCAAATTGGTCCCCCAACACAACCAAATATGTGGGGACCCCGCCATTATTCTTTATGTAAAAACAGTTCCTCCATGACCTCACATCGTGGGAACAATATATTCTTTTGGAAGAAACCCATGGTTTCCTTTGATTGATGTATTTGGGTCTCAATATCCTCAGGAGTATATGTTTTGTTGGTCACCATTTTTCTCCATTTTTCATATCCATAAAATCCCTTTCATTTGCAGTTTGTCTTCGTCTACTTCAAGCTATTCCATTCCGAAAGGAAAGCTGTTGTTCCCACTCCTCGTATTTACATGGATAAAAGGAAGTTATGATCCCCATGCTTATCATCCAGTCTTGTGTCATGTTTTTCCATCCCCCATTTGGTTACAACATGATAGAAGTCCTCATGATAGGACTCTCATATTGTCATGTACTTTAGCTCTCATTAATGTCAAAACACTACATTCCGAGAGTTGCAATTGTACCTTGGGATCCCTTTCAATCACTATAAGGGATCACCTCGAACTTGGTAGGGAGAGCCATTAGTGCTCCCTAACTAAGTGGTTTCCCCTATTCTTGACATCGACACATCTATCACATTAGGGAAAAACATAATTTTGATGGTAGCAATGTTCACATTTACAAATCACGATAACAGTCCATCTAGAATAATGAATTTTTCAGGAAGCATCATAAGCCATATTGGCCCCCACCCTTATGGGATTATCATGATCATCAACAATACCGCTTCTTCATCATCCCGCAGTAGTTCCTAGGATATTTACTCTAACATGGATCAAAGCCACCTTCATCCATGACCCAACAGTATAGTAGAGCCAACCTCTCAGTCCTCTATCATTATAATCATCTCGACAACATTTCACGAGCATGGGTATGCCAGCCTCGTTTGTATAAAAACTATTATTTACTACATCTCCAAAGGTCGTCAATGACAATCTTTCCCTATGTCTAGAGGACCCTATTTTTCCACATATGATTCATCCTATAGAACAAGAGAGTAACAAAAGAAACATGATGCATTATTGGATCTACAATTCCCTTCGAACCTCATACATCAGGGGGCATCTATTAACTCCTAAATCTCACACACATGCCACATTTCAGCGAATCTTGTAGTACGACGTCATCAACATAAAGAATGTAATTCACCAAAGGAATCCTCAAAATATCCAAAAAATAACATGAGTCTAAAAGTGTTAAAAACTAGTCAAAAGAAGGGGTTATGCGGCTAATACATTATTAACTTGTGCTATAGCGCAGGTTACCAGAACAATTCCCGCACAATACATGCAAGGTTATTCCTTCGATAGTCGTGATACTTTCAAAATGGCGAGACCACCTACTTCCCGCAGCACATTGAAGGCTCAATCATCTCCAAGGATCCGAATTCGGATCCTCGCACACTTGGTGGCATTAACTAGCCCCCCTGGTGTACCTTGGAACTAGTTCATGGAGACAATGAGTTCACATTTGGGTCTAGTTGTTTGTTGGCCACCTCTTGACCTAAAAAAGGAAGCCATTAGCATGTATTTTGTAGAGATAAATCAATAGCAATGTTATGTTGTTGGATTTGTGTTGGATCTTCCTCATAGCCCACCTCTTCCTACCATTGTAAGCATTCCTAAGCTCCCTTGCCACCTTCCTTCAAGGGGAAAGAGTTCCTCTCCATTGTTCTACCATTTACTTAACATTTAGTTTGGACAAAAAAGGCCTCCCTAAGGGTGATTTTTGGCTTGCCTTGAATCCCACACCTCCTAGGTGTTGTACAGCTTGACTATTGGAAAATACAAAAGTGGTTTGACATATCTTGGATTGTTATTGGAGTTTGCATTCTCCCCCCATCTATTTTATTTTGCATTTTATTCATAGTTATTTGTTTTATGTGAATTTCACTAACAATCTATTTCAGGATCACTTGGAGGAAAACCAACCACACCCCACAGGGGCTCCAAGGACTGAGGCCTTGTTGCAACCTACAAGGTTTAGCCCCTTACCAAGTGAAAGATTGCACACTTGTGCAATTTTTTCCACAATAACCCTCAATAAGAAACACACACACACACACACACACACACATATATATATATATATAACTTATACATATTTATATATATACATTTTATGTAACTACATCCTATTTACAATAGAATATCATTATACAGTCCAAGATCTCAATTAAAGATGGATTCACCCTTACTATTGTTGCAACATCAAGAAAAGGTACAACAATATAACAAACCATCTAGGGAGGGAGACATCGTCATCACTTGTCACATCCAATCAATTAAGCCATTTATGTATGTGCAGTGCAACAGAGGGGGCTAGGCCCTCTCAACAATCGTCTATTCAACAAACAAATCATTTAAATAATGAAAAGAATCCAAATCCCTCCAAATCTATTGCCAGCAACAATAATAATATAAGTATATGCATGCAGGTAGTCAAGCCCTTAGACATTGGTTCCAAGAGCAATAGGGTATATACATATACAATATTTAAATAATATATACACATAGTACATATATATTCTATAATAATATAATATTATAACGTTATATATATATATATATATATATATATTACCACTCTTTGAACAAGTGGCCCATCCCCCCAAAATAAACAAGGAGATGAATCTAGAATAATTAAATTAAACATGCCACATATTTTGAAAATAAAATAAAAGGGAAAATGGAACCACCATTAAGACAAGTGGCTTATTTCCCAAAATACAGAAGGAGTTACTCATCAAAGTAACCACTACCATCTAAGCGGTTACCATCAATAGAAATACCAAAATCCATATAGGGTATAAATGCCACGTAATAAATCATATTAATATTTAATAATAGTAATACTATATTCACATAGTATTACATCCATACTCATAATCATATACCTCCATTAATATAATAATGACTTATTATTTACTTTATCATTTAATAATCCTATTGCTTATTTATCATTAAAATAAGAAATAATAACTTATCTCTATTATAGAAACCATATATTATTAACCCATTCTTACTATAGCTTATACGTGCATTAATTAAGCACTCCTTAGATGCCAAAAGGTCTTCAATGTTTTGTTTGGGGTATAAAATTGTATTTAAACAACCACAATGCATGCTCATGCTCAAGCATTAAATGACATAACTGGGGCTGCAATGTGTTTATTATCAATCACAATACATATATCATGATTCTGAAACATAAACATAGAATTTCAAATATGTAGAAGGCCCAACAATCACAGTGTTGAAACCTAAGCTCTGATACGACTCTGTCATGTCCCTAACCCCAAAACCAAGGCCAAGGTCAACAGGAAACCTAAGAGAAGGATTAATCAAGGTAAATGCACAGTAGAATAAGGTTATATAAGGCTAGGCCATCATGCCAATAGGACAATTTAATAAAACAACCAACCTTCTTAAAGAGAATGCAACTTGCGATACATATCATTTTCCCATATGCACATGAAGCATGAATGTAAACATATCTGAACAAGCTTTTAACATGTAATCTAACAACAATTAATCATATCTTTTACATCCATATAACCATTAATAAAATCATATTTTCAAGCTAACTTTAACCAAATAAATAAAATATCTACAAGTTGTCATATTCACCCATATTGATAGAGCTAGAAACTGGATCTACCGAATGCCACCTACAACCATATTAACATAAGTAAAAATATATGTGAGGGATTCCATCTACAACCATATGAATGACAATAACCTCTGATCTCATAGTTGTCACCTATAGCCATACAAACCATAAGCAAAGATTGGATCCAAGAGCACATGTACATCAGAGTATTGTAAACAAGCATATAATAAAATATCCATCATTGACTACCAACCATATTCTCATCAACATGAAAAAATTCAAGTATAAAACATACAAGCTACATCCATATAAAATCATATCTCAAGGCTATCACCTACAACCATACAATCCATAAGAAAATCATATCTATAAGCACATATATTTTTGAAAATGCAGTAAACAAACATAATAAGAAATATTCATCTCAATCATGGGAAAATAGCTTCAATGAAACAATGTTCCACCCCGCCATAGACATTCCATGTTCATGCATATTTCAACATGATAGTCACCCCTAATTTGAGGCCATAGATCCATAGGAGAGGTACTCTCAAACCAAAAGGTATGATGCGCTCATATCAACACCAGAAACACTACCATGAAAGTTAAGTATGACATCTTTGTGATGGAAAAAAGATTGGGTGCTAGGGTTTAGGTGATGCGCACGAGCTCTAAGATTGTCAGAGTATTCGCAGTTGGGACCACACCTCCTGCGGCTGTTTCGATAGTGGACCCAGGCCATGACATCTATGGGAGTGATGTCTACAGGAGTGGGTGATGATGTAAAGATGGGGGATGCAGGAGATCCAGAAAAAGTTGCCAAACGTCAGATGGGTCCGAGGGGATGCCTACCAAAAACCCTCGCGATCCCTTCCATTCTGATCCATGCGGAAAAAGTTTGAGAAAAAGTGGAGTTGTGGAAGGAGAAGGCCTTAATTGGAAAGTTTGTGGGTATCTGGCCCTGGGAGAAGGATTTGGTCAGGTGGATCAAAAGCACCTGGAATCCGAAAGGGCATTATGATTTGCATTTGGGGGCCAAGGGTTTTTTCACCATAATATTTTTCAATGTGGAAGATAGAGACAGAGTCCTGGAGGGAGGCCCCTATTTTTTCTTCTCTACAAGGCTCTACCTCCGACCATGGAAAGAGCGATTCAATCCTGAAATGGAGGATATGAAAGCTGCCCCAGTCTAGATTAAACTTTTTTCTCTTCCCTGTGAATTCTGGGACCTAGAAATATTGCAAGCCATTGGAAATACCCCTGGGGAATTCGTCAAAGTTGCGGAGTAGAAAAAACAACAACGATATACTGCCTATGCCTGGATCTGCGTTTATATGGATCTCTCAAATGACCTACCAGAGGCTATCAGTCTTAATTGGGAGGATGAAGAATGGATCCAGCCGATTGATTATGAGCAACTCCCATTCAGGTGCAGACTTTGAAATGAATATGGCCACTTTTGTAGAAATTTCCCACAGTCAAATCAGGCGAAACCCTCGTCGTGATCAGAGACCGAAGGTAATATGGACAAAGAAGGGTTTACCCAGGTCTGGAATCACAGGAAGAATAGATCTGGTGATCAATTGCAGAAAGGAAAGGAAAAGGTAGATAGCGGATCGACCAGCAAAAATCCGTTCCACATCTTGGAAGAGGTAAACGATGATGGTGCGGCCCCAAAGGATGATAAAGATCCCTCGAAGTCGATAGAGGATGAATCCATGGAAACTCTGATCTAGGAAAAGACCCTAGCAGATATTCCTACAGATATGGAGGAGGACGGCAAGGAGAAATTAGATCTGGGGGAATTAGATTTGGATGTGATTGAGAAAGAATGTGAAAAAAGGGGGAAGGGTTATGTAACCAGACGACAATTGGAGCTCCTCCAAGAGGTGATCATCAAATCTAAGGCTATCTAGAAACTGGGTATCGTGATGGATCCCCAGTCGGGGAACAAATGAAAGTCTCCAGCAGAGGACCTGAAGCGCGGAAGGAAGTCCAACAAGCAGAGAATAGCAAAAATAGGTGTTAAACTAATCAATTCCGGTCAGTATCCAATGATCAGGGTGGCCTTCTCTGAAGTTAACAAAGTTTCCCAATGAAGATAGTCTCCTGGAACATAAGGGGGTGTAATCACCCTCAGAAAATAAAAACATTGGCTAGAAAAGTGAAGCTGGAAAAACCTGATGTTCCTTTTCTGCAGGAAACCAAATTCTCTTCTTCGACAATGGAGAAAGTAGGGAAAAAAAATTGGAAAGGTTGTGATGTCATGGCAGTTCATGCCAATGGCATGGCTGGTGGTCTGGCGGTTCTCTGGTGACCTCATTCTATCACGCTATCCAATTGGAGGGCCAATAGGTTCTCGCTGACCCCTGAATTTGTAGTGCTTGACTCAGGGGTGTCTAGTTCTTTGGTGAATATCTATGGACCAAGTGCCACCCCTTATAAGGAGGCCTTCCTTCTCTTTTTTTCCTGGTTATCTGCGTAGGCTGAGGAGGGGTCATGGATAGTGGGAGGGGATTTCAACCTTATCTCTTCCCTTAGTGAGAAAAAGGGAGGGAGAAGGATTCTGGATAGATTCCAAGAAAAATTTCGTGAGGTCCTCAGCCTGACCCTTTTCATCGATGTGGAAACTGGTAATGGATGGTATACCTGGAATAACAAGCGGGGTGGTAGTCATCTGGTCACGTCCAGGCTTGATAGATTTTTAGGTACTGAAGATATTGCACGTGGAGTGGGAGAAGTCAATGCCAGTGTCCTTCCTTCGGCGGGCTATCACCATTGGCTGGTGTGCATGAACTGGGACCTATCGAACACCCTTCTCTTGAAACCTTTTCGATTTGAACAATGTTGGCTGGAACATAAAGATTTCAAAGACCTAGTGGGATAGTGGTGGTAGGAGTTGGTCCCCTTGGAGGGTTCCGACATGTATAAATTCCAACAAAAGTTGAAGGCCCTGAAATCTAAGATTCATACCTGGAATAGGGAGGATTTTGCTAACATTTTCCAGGATAAAAAGAAACTAAGTGAGGACTTAGAGCTCATTCACCGACGCGGCATGGAGGTAGGATGGGATGAGAATCTACGTGAACAGGAACATAACCTATTGGAATGTCTTGACTCCCATGAAAGACAAGAAGAGATCTACTGGAAACAAAAATCTCACAACCAGTTGCTCCAAGAAGGGGAGAGGAACACTAACTTCTTCCACAATACTGTTATCGAAAATCATCACAGGTCTAAAATCCTCAAGATTCAAAAAATCAATGGGGATCAGGCAGATACCAAAGGATAAATTGAAGAGGAATTAATTCATCACTTTGAAGTTGTTCTAAAAGAAGATCATGTTGATCGTAGCCATGACATAACCAAAATCTCAAGTCTCATCCCTCGTCTTGTATCTAGGGAGCACAATGAGATGTTGGGTAAACCTGTGTCCATGCAAGAGGTCAAGGAAGCTATGAATTAGATGGCTTTAGGAAAATCTCCCGGCCCTGATGGGTTCACTACTAATTTTTTCCATCATTTTTGGGATCTAATCAAGGCTGATGTTCATCATATTGTGGAGGAATCGCACAATAGTTGTGGGGTTTTAAAATCCTTTAATGCTACCTTCTTATCTCTCATCCCAAAGGAAGAAGGTGCTAATACTCTTGGTAAGTTCAGACCGATTGCTCTCTGCAATGTGATCTATAAAATTATTTCTAAGGTTATAACCAATCAGCTCAAGCCTCTTCTCCCCATTCTCATCATCCCTGAGCAATCAGGTTTTTTGGAGGGTAGACAAATTGTTGATGGAATCATCCTGGTTCAAGAGACCATGCACTCTTTGAAGGTCACTAAGAAACTGGGCATGTTAGTAAACTTAGACATTGCTAAAGCCTATGATAAAATCAGTTGGTAGTATATGAGGAGCATCTTGGAGGCTTTTGGGTTTGACAGGGACTGGGTGGCTTGGATTATTAATTTGGTTTCTTCCCCTTTTTATTCCATCCTCCTTAATGGGGCTCCTACCATACTTCTGCAAGCCTCCCAAGGTATTCATCAAGGAGATCCTCTCTCTCCTTTTCTCTTCATCCTGATGGCTGAAGGTCTTAGCAAGCTTTTGCAAACCTAAGCTGCTGATGGAGGGATTCAGGGACTTCAACTCCACGAAGGTATGGATAAGCAGATGCACCAGCAATTTGTGGATGATACTATGATAATGGGGCACCCTTCAGTCCAAGAGGCTCATGCTTTCAAAAAGTTTCTCATGCTTTTCGCGAAGGCGTCTAGTCTGGAAGTTAATCCAGGAAAATATCAGGTCTTCTTCTTTAGCACTCCTGTCCCTACCCAACGCAATATTATCAAAATTCTTGGCTTCACTCGTGGTTCTCTCCCTTCCAAATACCTTGGGGTTCCACTGGCCGAGGGAATGATTAGCAAAATCTCATGGAAGGACTTACTAGATAGAATGAGAAGAAAATTGGCAAGCTGGACCCTACGTCCTTTAAACCTTCCAAGCCATATGGTTTTAGTCAAGATCGTTCTCCAGGCTATGTCGGTTTATCTTTTCTCGATGCTTTCTACCCCCAAGTCTGTTCTAAGGAAATTCATTGTATTCATAGAAATTTTCTCTGGGGCGGTAGAGAAATTAAGGCAAAATTTGCGCTGGTTGGATGGGATAACATTTTCAAACCCAAGAATAAAGGGGGTCTTGGCATCAAGGATCCTGGGGTTCTTAGTGAAGTGCATCGATCCAAAATTTGGTGGAGATGGTGCAACCATAGAATGGATCCCTGGGCTTGTTTGTGGCATATTAAATATGCTAGGGATAGAGAACAAGTGCATTTGATCAGATTCAATGAGCAAAAGAATGGGTCTCACATCTAGTTAAAGGATTTCTCAGGTCGTAAACTGGTCCAAAACTATTGCTTCTGGGAAATTCATGACAGGGAGATGGATAACTTCTAGGAGGATTCCTGGAACTAGCTTCCTAAACTTGGGGATGATCCTCGGTGGCAGACGATCAAGAACAGAGGGCTGGTTGTTGAAAAAACTAAATTGTGCCACTATTGGGAGCATCCAACTCAGGAAGGATATAGGAAATGGATCAACTTCAGTGGTTGGGAAGATCTCACCTCGGATGAGAATCTTCACTCCTTCGATTCTACTATGCGGGAAAGGTTTATCAGGATCAAAAATAACCCCAAGAAGCTGCGGTGGGGGTTCTCCCAGAAGGGCACTTTCAGTATCAAAGAAGCATATGAAGCTCAAATAAAGGATGAGGGAGAAGAGGACAGATCCTAGGGAAAATTTGGGGGATGAACATTTGGCCTAAAATTGTTTTCTTCTGTTGGTTAGTGGTGTGGAAGAGAATCCTGACAAGTGAAAACCTGAGGAAGTGAGGGATCATAGGACCCTCTCGTTGCACTCTCTGCCTCAATTCAGAGGAGACTTTTGGCCACCTTTTTGAGTCTTTCCCTTTTGCTTCTTCATTATGGGATAAAGGTTCTTTGATTTTTAGGTGAAGTAATCAGGTCAGAGGGAAACCTGATCAAACCTTAAAGACATGGGACACTAAAGCTTTTTCAAACCCTATCATCGGAACTCTATGGAAGATGTTTCCGGGCATGGTGATATGGATGATCTGGAAAGAGAGGAATGGGCATATCTTCGGGGACAAACATCACAGGGAAGAGGTGGTATGGATGAATCTAGTCAATAATATGAAAGACACTATCAGAAGTACTCAATGGGATGATAGGGATAAAGATTTTTCAACTGGGGATTTGCGTATTGTGGCTAGCTAGGGTTTGGGATGTAAAATTTGATGAAGACTCAGCATACATCAAATCAAGGAAGACACCTGTTGAAGACCATGAAGAACCAAAGGAAAATATATTTCAAGACACCACTACGAATGAAGAAATTCAAGAAGTAGATCGTGAAATTGAAGATCCACAAGAACCTATGGATCCACCCCGTGAGAATAACTCTCACAAGAGGAAACTTGCATGGGCTAGGGATCTCATTCAAGATGCAGAAAGGTATGGCATTCCAGAAGAAGAACACAGAGAAAGGAAGAGGACTAGATCACATACCAGTTATGTTGCCTTACTCTGTGATGTCATGAACAAAGAACCTTCCAGTTATGAGGAAGCAGCGGAAAAGAAAGAATGGAAGGATGCCATGGTCGAGGAGTACCAATCGATCATGAAGAATGATGTTTGGGATGTGGACCTAAAGGGAAGTTTGTTGTGACTTCCAAGTGGATCTATAAGATCAAGCATAGTGCAGATGGTAGCATAGAGAAATACAAGGAAAGATTTGTAGCTTGTAGATTCTCTTAGAAAGAGGGAATAGACTATGAAGAAACTTTTGCTCCTGTAGCCATATATACTTCCATCAGAACAGTACTTGCTCTGGCTGCAGTGATGAAATGGAAGATACACCAGATGGATGTCAAGACAACTTTCTTGAATGGTGTAGTTGAAGAGGAAGTGTGTGTAGAGTAGCCACTCAGTTTTGAGACACATGACAGGGAGTCATATGTGTGCAGGTTGAAGAAAGACTTGTATGGCTTGGAGCAAGCTCCTAGGAATTGGTATGGTAGGATGGATAGTTTCCTATCCAGTTTGGGATTTACCAAGAGTAAAGTAGATTACAACCTTTACTACAAGGTTGAGGAAGGCAATCTTGTGATACTACTCCTATATGTGGATGACCTGTTTGTTACAGGAGAGGATAGGTTGATTGCCGACACCAAGAGGAAGCTTGTAGCCAAGTTCGAGATGAAGGACTTGGGGAAGATGCATGATTTTCTAGGCATGGAGGTGTGGAAGAGTACAGATGGGATCTTCCAGTATGTTGTAGAGATCCTGAAGAGGTTTGGGATGATGGACTGCAAGGCCATGGCCACACCTATGGCATCAAACCTGAAGCTTCTGTGTGATGCTTCATCTGAGTCGGTTGATGTCACAATGTATCGTCAAATGATTGGGTCCTTGATGTACCTCACGAATACAACGCCGGATATTTTCTTTTCGGTAAACACATTGAGCCAATTCCTGACGGATCTGAGAAGTGTTCACCTGGTTGTTGTAAATCATATTCTGAGGTACTTGAAGGGTACGATTGATTATGGGCTCAAATATGATGCAAATCAAAAGTTTAACCTACAGGGCTATGTTGATTCAGATTGGGTAGGCAGTGCTGCAGATAGGAAGAGCACTTATGGGTGCAACTTGAGTATGGGACCAAGTGTAATCTCTTGGTTTAGCAGGAAGCAATCCTGCGTAGCACTGAATATAGCCGAAGAAGAGTATGTTGCAGCTTGTTCGGCTAGTTGTGAAGCAGTATGGCTGAGCAAGCTACTATTTGAGTTATTTGATCTCCCATTGGATGCTACTAGTATCTTTTGTGATAACCAGAGTTGTGTGAAGCTGTTTGAGAACCAGGTGTTTCATGATAGGTCGAAACACATTGAGATCAAATATCACTATATCAAGGATATGGTGCAAAGAGGAGCAGTGAAGCTCCTGTATGTTGCGACAGATGAGTAGGTTGAAGATGTGTTGACGAAACCACTAACTAGAGTGAAGTTTGATTACTTTAGAGAAAGGCTTGGTGTTCTTCAGATTGAAGATACTTCAAGGAAGAAGTGATGGTACACATTTGCAGGAGCCATTCTAGGCATGGTGAGATGAGGATCCTTCCCATGGATGTGGATGTAAGCACCGTGTGATGAGAATCAAGACGATGCTCCAGTTACTGCTCGGTATGATCAGTTGGATCATGTATATGTATATGCATCGGTTGGATGCTTGGTATGATCAGTTGGATCATGTATGTGTATGTGCATCAGGACGATGCAGTGACGATGATCAGGATGATCATGAGAGATGAGTATCAGGATGATACTCTAGATGATATGCATCAGGATGATGCTATGATGATGATCAGGATGATCATATGTGATGATATGTATCAGGTGGATACATTACATAATCAGTTGGATTATGTATGATGAGTTCCGAAGACACAGATGCACATGGGCTTTTCAGACATGGTTGTAGATGTGTTCTCGCATGGTTGCGATGTAATTGCTGAGCCATTCTCACATGGTGGTAGATGTGTTCTCCCATGGTGCAGATATAAGGGCTGGAGCCATTCTCACATGGTGGTAGATGTGTTCTACCATGGTGCAGATGTAAGGGCTAGGGCCATTCGAGCATGGTTGTAGATGTGTTCTCCCATGGCTATGATATAAGTGTTGGGCCATTCAAGCATGGTTGTATATGTGTTCTCCCATGGCTGTGATGTAAGTGTTGTGCCATCCTCTCATGGTTGAAGTGTGTCTTCCCATGGCATAGATATATGTGTTGAGCCTTTCACAGATGGTTGAAGTGTGTCTTCCCATGCCGGTGAATGTAAGTGTTGTGTGATGTGCATCTGGGTTTTGCTTCGTGAACGATGTTATGATCAGTATGATCATGAGTATCAGGATGATATTGTAGGGCCATGGATAGGTTGTGCAGTGGCATGTAAAAGGTCCTAGGAGATCCGATCGGTTGAACTATGTGCTCGTAAAAGTCATGGGATTCTCTTTCGAGGTTTTGTTGACTCATGTAATAAGTCCTGAGAATTCCGCAGTATGGCCAGTGATGATGAAGACCTACAGGTGGTGGGCCTACATCTAGCATGAAAAAGAGCTAGCTCTGTAGAACTTCCTATAACGAGCAGATTTCAGAGATAGCCCAGTGATCGAGATGTCGAGTACAGCAGCAGTGTTGATGATAATGCTTTGTGATCCAGTGATGATGATCCAGCTCCAGAATTGAAGACTTGCACCAATATGTATTGATGACCTGTGTCGACAGAATACCTTCCTAGTTAAGAGGGAGCGTTGATGTATTTATAACTTCGGAATATATTCTTCTATGTATTACATTTGTACTTTATTGTATATCCATTAGCGATGTTACATTACTCTATTTGGAAGTGTCATCATGTGCATCGACAAGTGTCATCATTTGTATTGATGGGTTATTAGACCACCAGTGTGGGGTCGGCCCTGGTTAGCACATGTGGTTGGGTTATTGGACTTGATTAGCAAGTCAGCCCTAGTGGATTATTGGAAGGTCAAGTTAGTGTATAAATAGAGAGGGTGTGTCTCTCATTTATATCATTCACTCACTTCTCAAGCTCGCATAGCTAAGAGAGAAAGTGGCGCACTAGTGAAGGAGGAGGAGCGTCTACTAGAGACATCTTATTGGGTTTGATCCTTGTGATCTTGTTTGGTGGCTTATCTTATCTCTGAGGAAGTTGCAGGTTTTTTCACCTTCTTGGTTTTCCCCAGTGAAACTCTGTGTCTCTTGTGTGATTGCTTTTGCGTCTATGATTGATATGTTGTACATGTTATTCTCTTAGTGATCCTGAATGGTAATGGAATGAAATTATCAGAAAATTAACAGGAATCCGCATCTTTCTTCCATGGACGTATTCCCCCCTTGATCAGGATTGATATTGAGGTAGTAGAGAAGGAGCTCTGGGAGACTGTCCAAGCACTTCCTATGGAAGAGGTTCGTCGTGAGATTGAAGACTGGGTGGCTGACCCCGGTTCCACTGCATGTCGAGCCTCGAAATACGAAAGGATTATTATGACCTATTGGGTCACTAAAAATCTGTTGGCGCATGTGTTAATGGATTATTTTAACAAAAGCAAGGGGGATGAAGCACCTGTCAGGTATTGGAAGGCCCATAACTTGGATAGTTGAGTTATGCATATGAAAATTGACACCATCACCAAGAAGTTGGGTATTACCTTTTTCATCAAGGGAGTGGTTGAGGGGGATCCATCAGGAAGAGGTTGCAGGAGTACCAGAAGCTCTTCGGAGGCTACTGCAGTCGCTGATAAGGAGAAGTCCTAGCTCACTGGTATGCAGCCGAACATGGATAGCTGCAATAGGGGCAGTTCGCCTATAATCCATATCTAAGATTTGGTTTATGTCATCTCTTTTTGTGTTGCCATGGGCAGTCCCAGTGGGTTTTGTGTTGACATCGTTTCTAGCTACTTTGACTGTTATCGAAGTTTAGGAGTTTTGAGGTTATCTCTTTTCAAAAAAAATTATGTCTATGTCAAGACTCCTGTTTGGTTGGTCATATCTGGGATTGTCTATGGTAATGAAGATGATGTGAAGTCTGTGTCTGGATTCCTGTTTGGAAGTTTCGAGCTGGGAATGCCTAGTTTATGATGAATCAGTGAGACAAGCTATGTAATCTTTTCAGAAGTAATATATAGTGTTTATTTACAAAAACACCAGAAACACTACCATACACAACAACTGTATCCATTCATACAGAAAGTTTTTTCAATGAAAAAAAAAGGATTCCTTATTGGAAATGTCACTCCAGACGCAATGGAATAGGTCTCAAAATATATAAATGATTAGAAATAGGTGAATAACTACATATTTTTGCGCCATTTCCACACTGTCAGAAACCACAACTACACCTTTCTCCATCTAAACTTTCCCTTCCATATACACTTCCTAGTGCAATGGGATTCCCTTCACCACACATGTCCCTTATGATATCACCATGCACCATCGGGATTCACATGTTTTAATTCCTACAGGGACAAGCAATGGAACAAGGAATCATGTTGTGTTATTCATAATCAATCTTCGATCCCCATTACAGGGTCTTCATACCTCATTACAAGGCCTTCAATATTATGCAATACAATGCATATCCTCCTCAAGAGCATGTATTTTACAACTCAAGAGAGCATTCTAATACACTAGATAGATATCATATAGAATAAGAATTAAAGATATCCCATTTCCAATCCTTCTATAGCCATTTGAATTTCCAAGGAAGTAACTCCAATTCCAAGAGAGGTAACTCAAATTTACAGGGGGTTACTCAATTCATGAGAGGGAGGTTACAATTAGAGATTCATTTTCCTAGAATATAAAAATGTGAAATAGAGAGGGGATTTACACTTTTCAAATGTCCTGGCTAAAAATAGCCAATGAGGGAACACGTGTGCAAGTGGGGGTTACAAAAACAAGTGTAACCTCCAAAAAGGAGTTACAAAACCACCAAAGACGGCACATTCAACAAGGAAAGCTCACTAAATCATGAATTAGTCTCAATATTACCAACATAGGATAAAATAATGAGAAATAGGAAACAAAGAGTGTTGTTAAGGAGATCCACAACTCCTAGTCCCCAACCCCCTCACATGTGGAATACATGACCCCCCATTCTTGTTAGTTTTATGTGTTGAGCTAGTTATTAATTAAATAATAATAATGTCCAAATTCCATAGTCCTGGAACCTAGGTACCAATAATAAACAAATAATAACATATGTATGGGGCTTAACAATTGGGGTATTACAGTTAGGCTGAGGAGAATACCTACGATGACATCATGTAATACCCCAATTTTGACCCTTGTGGTATATTGGCTTTTATGTAAATATTGTGTACATGCGATGTGTGTTTCCCTAGCGTGGAGCTCAAGGCCAAGGCCCCGCTAGTGTATGCTCGTATTTTATTTAAAAAAGAAAGTATTTGATATTATGGTATGCATGTGCTGTTAAGCCATGGAATATTGTAAATTGATGTAAATATTTAATATTTCAATAAAATACCAAAATTGGCTATGGAAGCGACTAATGAGAAGGGGCCATGTGTATTCCACTGGGGAGTGGTGAGAGGGTTGTGGGATTGAACCATAGGCTACCAAATGTCATCTTGGGAATCCATTTAAATTTCTTTGCTGACATCATCTTGGGAATTCTGTGTAAGAAAGTTGTTGAAGAAATCAGTCCATGACTTCAATGGAGCATGGGAAGCCCAGAAATTCGTATGGCAGAGTATGGTCTCTGTTTCCTTGACCCACAAGTCACTCTACCTCATGGGAATTCGTTCTTCTTCATTTCCATTCCATTGTTGAACATCCCAGGATCAGTTTTCATCCATTACGAATGCCTTGCAGTGAGAAAAAACCAAAAATCGAAACTGTGAATTAACCCACGTTTTGAAGTGCCATAAACGCCCAGAATTTGGTATTGATAGTAAAATCCAATGGGGGATCCATAGGTATGAACCTTGGGAAAAAATTGAGAGCATTAGATACCCCGAAATCCATTGGAAAACCCAATTTTTATTGCCCGGAAATCCAATTACGAGATTGAGTTGTTTGGTCACCGAATTGTGAAAATCCAAGTGTGAATGTTAGAACAGAGATTGGGATCGCTTGATAAACCCAGTGAAGATTAGACTCTCAAGGACTGAGTAGCTTGGACCTTTCTATGCCCACCCTCAAGAGCATTGGAGGGAAGGGATGTCTGAGGGACTGTGCAGCAGAGAAGGAGACCTTCCTTGTGTTGGGTGTGGTAGGTATTGTGGGTGCTGTCATTGTTTGAGTTTAGTTGAGATTTCTGTAGCTCGGTGGTTGAGATCACTGGCTTAGCATCCTCCTCATTTGTCTCTTACATGCTTGATAAACCCAACCGTGTGTTGGATTAGCATGACTCTGTGTGTGAGATCATGGCTATGAGTGAGCCTATCTAGTTCCTCCTTAGTGGATACACATCCTAGGTTGGGGGTGACCTTTCAGCTGAAAGAATACAGGCTTGACAGAGACCTATGGTTGGGTGGAACGTTGCTCTCACATAGCTAGTTGTTGGACAATTTCATCTTAAAGATAAGTATTCTCGGTAGTTTAAATTATGTTAATTCTTTGTTTTTCCATGTTTAATTTCATGACTGTTATTGGTATGTTGAATAGTACGGATTGCAGGATTGCAGGATTGCAGAAAAGTGTATTTTCGGGTTGGAAAGTTCGCATTTCCACACCCGCAGTATGGATTGCGGGATTGCGGAAAGGTGTATTTTTTGGCTTGGAAAGTTGGCATTTCCGCACCCGCAGTACGAATTGCGGGATTGCGGAAAGGTATATTTTCTGGGTTGGAAAGTTGGAATTTCCGCACCCGTAGTACGGATTGCGGGATTGCAGAAAGGTGTATTTTCCGGGTTGGAAAATTGGCATTCCACACCCGCAGTACTGATTATGAGATTGCGGGTTGCGGAACCTGCAGATTGCGGATAGCAAGAGCATGCGGATTCAGAATTGGATGAGTTCAGTGGCGTTTTGAGGCCATTAACAAATGCAATGAAAGCTCCAACAAAGATCTCAAGCCCATTATGCATAAATTTGGAATTAATGGCTTTTACAAATCGGTGTCCCAACGATTGAAAAAAGGTCGGATTGAGCTAAAATTGATATGGAGCAGTCATGGAGCAGGAATAGTGTTAAGTTTGAAATTTTGGAGCCAAACTCCAAAGGATGTAGATTCAGGGTGAGTGAGAAAGCCAAAAAGCACTATTCCAAGCTACTTTTTGGAGAGTTTGAAAAGCTTGCATTGGATGAAAGAGACCTTAGATGAAGGATTCGAGAAATTTACTGAACTCAACATTTCTTATTCTCATTAAAATAGACAATTCACGTTAGACAAATATTTTCCATAAATGCACAGTTTGGGAGATAGCCATTTTTGGCCCAAAATTTGAAATTTTGGAAAATGTTAAAAGTGAAAAGTAGTCAAACCCAGAATTTTATAGAAGATGAATGGTGCATCGGAAGAGAGATACACAAGTTGCTGAGCATTCCTTGTTGTATGGACTAACTTCTTCTAGTAGAAAATTTTTGTTGAATATTTCTAGATTTGCTTCTACAAGTGGCTGAAGTTGGCAGTTCAAGACATTTTACAACTGTGTAAAAGTGCAGAATTTTGGTAAAAATTGCAATTTTTTAAGTAATATAGTTTCCACACCTGAAGTCAGAATGAAGCACATGGATAGGCATTGGAAATCGTATCCAACAGGGAACAAAGGTTCATCACCATAATTTGAATGAGGTTATCATACCTCATAGATATGTAGAGCAAAAAAATGTTAGTGACCGTTTTGACAAATTGTTGTGAATATGGGCAATTTCCAGAATTGCATGAATGGGAAAAGGAAATGAGGACATAATAGCTCTGTGAATTATTCCATGAGTTTAATTATGTTAAATAATGATGTTTTGTGTTACTATATGCATTCCTAAGATGTCTAATAAATATTTTCATAATGCACATTGTTTGCAGCTCATAAGATTCGAATAGTTGTAGCAAAAGCAACATACAGGGAAAAGGGTCTCCAAAGGAAAATGGTGACCATAAATTATGCTCAAGATCCTTATGAGCATGATGAAGATTTAATAGGATAAAATGTGCAAGAAGAGAATGTTGAGATTGAATCCAATGGGAGAAGAGAGCAAATAACTCCTCAGAATTTGGTTGAGACCATGGTAAGCTTCAATGAAAGGTTGATGAAGGCTCAAGAAGAACATAACCAGCTCAATGTTGCTATTTTGCAGAGCCTCACTGATATGCAGCAGAGGATAAACCTTAGGTCCAACCCAAGCAATGTAGTTGAAGAAGGAAGAGTTGCAAAGAGTCGCTCTAGAGGTTGTTCAAGGAAGAAGACTCTAAGCCCAAGGAAGAGTTATGTGAGCAAAAAGGACAAAACATCTTCCTCAAGATTTTCTTCTAGTGAGGCATGTGACTCAAGAGGTTCTCAAAGAATTCCAAGGCATACTTCCAGCAGGTTCGATGGAAGAAAGAAGTCCAAAGGAATTCCACAGGGAGAATTCAGGAAGGCAAGACCTGCCATATTTGATGGAGAAGGTAATACAGGCCAAGAGGCAGAAGCATGGCTCCTTGGGATGAAGAAATATTTCAAGATTCATGATTACTCAAGAAATGCAAAGGTTATAATTTCCATTTACAATCTAAATGGAAGAGCTTCAATTTGGTGGGATAACCTCTTGGAAGTTAAAGGGATCAATGAAAGGAAGATCAGCTGGGAGATATTTAAGAAATATTTCAAGGAAAAATACATTTCTGCTAGGTATTATGAGAGTAAGAGAAAAGAGTTCAATGAACTCAGGTTGGGACAGAAATATATGGAAGAGCATGTCCACAA
Organism: Larix kaempferi; assembly: GCA_027924585.1. Taxonomy (NCBI): domain Eukaryota; kingdom Viridiplantae; phylum Streptophyta; class Pinopsida; order Pinales; family Pinaceae; genus Larix; species Larix kaempferi. The sequence goes on along the minus strand of BSBM01000259.1, from coordinate 7,433,733 downwards.
AGTTTTGGAATTGTTGAGGTATGTGGGCTATATCAAAGATGAGAGGATAAAGATCCAATGTTTCCTTGGAAGCCTACCTCAAAGTTTCAAAGATAGAATTGAGTTTGCTAATCCACCAAGTCTTGATGAAGCCATTAGGATGGAAATGCATTGCTATGAGTAGAATAAAACAAAATCAGAGGTTCACCCAGCATGGAAAGGGAATCCACGAGGGAGGTTTGTTCAGAAAAAAAGTGGATTCAAGCCAACATTAAAAAATCATCCCAGAACCTTTCCACAGGGGCAGTAGGCAAGGAGCGGAGTCAAGCCAGCAGTAGTAGCAAATAAAGCATCAAAAGGACCACTTCAGTGTTGGGGATGTGGACAAAATCACATGCTTAAAGATTGTCCACATCGAAAGGAGAATCCCTGGATCTTGCACAACTTAATGGGAGCAGCTACAGTGGAGGATATGGCAAGGGAAATGCCTCGAATTTATGCAGTGTTGGATAATCACCAAGCAGACCATCAATCAACAGTGGTGGAAGTTGAAGGTAAGATTGTTAAGCAATCTATTTATGTTTTGATTGATCTAAGATCTACTCATAGTTATGTTTCTCCAAAAGTGGTTGAAAGTTGTTCTCTTATAAAAGTGAAGCATAATAAGTCTTGGCTAGTTCAATTAGCCACAGGGACCAAGAGAAAAGTAAGTGAAGTAGTGGTGGAGTACCCCATAGAATTGAATGAACTCCACACACATGCATAATTAAATATACTACCATTAGGATCCTATGATGTCTTAATTGGCATGGATTGGTTGGAAAGACATAGAGCCAAGTTGGACTGTTATGAGAAAGCACTTGAATGCATTGATGAAGAGGAAAGACCAAAATTGGTAAGAGGAATTCCCAAACAAGTTTCAGTAAGACAGATTTCAGCCTTATAGTTGAAAATCCTTTATAAGAAAGGTTGTCAATTATATGCAGTTCATATGTCAAATTCATCAGAGGACAAAGGACCAAGGATAGAAGACTTCCCATTGTTGCAAGAGTTCCAAGATGTGTTTCCGGATGAAGTGTCGGGACTACCACCAAAGAGAGGTATTGATTTTACCATCGATCTTGTTCTAGGGGCAGCACCGAATTCCAAAGCTTCTTATAGAATGAGTACACCAGAATTGGTAGAGTTAAATATGCAGCTACAAGAGTTAATGGAAAAGAGGTATATCAAACCTAGTGTGTCTCCTTGGGGAGCACCAATTTTATTTGTCAAGAATAAGGATGGGACTTTAAGGTTGTGTATTGATTATAGGCAGCTAAATAAAGTGACAGTCAAGAATAAGTATCCATTGCCAAGAATTGATGACTTATTCAATCAAATGAAGGAAGCTAAAGTGTTTTCAAAGATTGACTTGAGGTCTGGTTATCATCAAGTGAGGATAAAAGAAGAAGACATTCACAAGACAACTTTCAGAAGTAGATATGGTCATTATGATTTCACTATGGTGCCATTTGGTATTACCAATGCACCTACTACCTTCATGTGTCTCATAAATAGTGTCTTCAGTAAATATTTGGATAAGTTTGTGATTGTGTTCTTGGATGGCATTCTTGTCTATTCAAGGAATGAAGAAGAGCATCAGAAACATCTAAGGATGGTGATGCAAGTCCTTAGAGAACACCAGTTGTATGCCAAGTTAAGCAAGTGTGAATTCTATCAAAAGAGGGTGTAGTACTTGGGTCATGTCATTTCAAAAGAAGGAATTGCAGTGGATCTGGAAAATATTAATGCCATCATGGATTGGTCTACTCCAAAGAATGTTTCAGATGTTAGATCTTTCATGGGTCTTGCTGGTTACTACAGAAGGTTCATTGAAGAATTATCCAAGATAGCTCATCCAATCACTTCATTGCAAAGGAAGAATGTCAAGTTTGTATGGTCTGAAAAATGTGAGAAAATTTTCCAACAATTAAAGGAGTTACTTACTAGTGCTCATATTTTGAAGATAGCAGATCCAAAGAAGGATTTTGTAGTGTGCACAGATGCTTGCATTGAAGGGCTAGGTGGAGTGCTCATGCAAGAAGGATTTGTGATTTGCTATGAGTCAAGGAAATTAAAAGAGCATGAAAAGAATTATGCCACGCATGATTTAGAATTAGCAGCCATAGTACATGCTCTCAATAATTTCTAATCGTGATACAAAGTTCACTTCCAATTTTTGGAAGGGATTATTTCAGGAATTGGGAACTAGATTGAATTTTTCTACAGTATATTATCCTCAAACAGATGGCCAAACTGAGAGGGTGAATCAGGTTCTTGAAGACATGTTGAGAATTTATTTGATGGATAAACCATCCAAGTGGGAGGATTACCTACACTTGGTATAATTTGCGTACAATAATGGGCATCATGTATCATTGGAAATGAGTCCATTTGAGGCATTGTATGGCAAAGGATGCAGGACTCCAGTGAATTGGGATAGTCCGGTGAACAAGGTAGTACTTGGGCCAAAGATGATTAAGGAAATGGAACAGGAAGTTGTTAAGATCGAGCAGAATTTAAAGGCAACTCAGAACAGGCAAAAGAGTTATGCAGATTTGAAAAGAGTGCATAAGGAATTCCATATTGGGGATCATGTTTATTTGAGAGTGAAACCAAGGAAAATTTCTCTCAAGTTGGAGATTTGTGCCAAGTTGGCACCAAGATATTGTGGGCTATTTGAAGTCCTTGATAGGATAGGGCCAGTTGCATATAGAGTTGCATTGCCTACTAACATAAGAGCTCATAATGTTTTCCATATATCTTTGCTTAAGAAGTATGTGCATGATCCGAATCATATGATTGATTGGAATGTGATACAGGTGGAACCCGAGGGAGAGTTCCAAGTAGAACCTTTGTGCATCCTCAACAAGAAGATCACTTTGCTTCGGAACAAAGCCATCGGGAAGGTAAAGGTCCAATGTGATAACCTTAGTCCCGATGAGGCTACATGGGTGCTAGAGGATGCCATGAGAGAGGAATTCCCATTTTTGTTCAATTTTGAGAACACCGAGGACAATGTTGTTCTAAGGGGGAGGGGAATGTAATACCCCAATTTTGACCCTTCTGGTATATTGGCTTTTATGTAAATATTGTGTACATGTGATGTGTGTTTCCCTAGCGTGAAGCTCAAGTCCAAGGCCTCGCTAGTGTATGCTCGTATTTTATTTAGAAAGGAAAGTATTTGATATTATGGTATGCATGTGTTGTTAAGCCATAGAATATTTTAAATTGATATAAATATTTAATATTTCAATAAAATACCAAAACTGGCTATGGAAGCAACTAATGAGAAGGGTCCATGTTTATTCCACTAGGGAGTGGTGAGAGGGTTGTGGGATTGAAATATAGGCTGCCAAATGTCATCTTGAGAACCCATTTGACTTTCTTTGCTAACATTTAATTCTGTGTAAGAAAGTTGTTGAAGAAATTAGTCCATGGCTTCAATGGAGCGTGGGCAGCCCATAAATTCGTATGGCAGAGTATGGGATCTATTTCATTGACTCACAAGTCACTCTACCTAATGGGAATTCGTTCTTCCTCATTCCCATTCTTTTGTTGAACATTCCAGGATCAATTTTCATCCATTACGAATGCCCAACAGTGAGAAAAAAAACAAAAATCGCAACTGTGAGTTAACCCACGTTTTGAAGTGCCATAAATGCCCATAATTTGGTATTGACAGTAAAATACAATGGGGGATCCATAGGTATGAACCTTGGGGTGAAATTGATAGCATTAGATACCTCGAAATCCATTGGAAAGCCCAGTTTTTATAGCCCAGAAATCCAATTACGGGATTGAGTTGTTTGGTCACCAAATTATGAAAATCCAAGTGTGAATATTAGAACAGAGGTTCGGATCGCTTGATAAACCCAATGAATATTAGAATCTCAAGGACTGAGTAGCGTGGACCTTTCTATTCCCACCCTGAAGAGAACTGGAGGGAAGGGATGTCTAAGGGACTATGCAGCAGAGAAGGAGGCCCTCCTTGTGTTGGGTGTGGTAGATATTGTGGGTGCCATGACTTTTGAGTTTAGTTGAAATTTATGTAGCTCGGTGGTTGAGCTCATTGGCTTAGCATCCTCCTCATTTTTCTCTTGCATGCTTGATAAACCCAACCGTGTGTTGGCTTAGCATGACTGTGTGTGTGAGATCATGGTTGTGAGTGAGCCTATCTAGTCCCTCCTTAGTGGATACACATCCCAGCTCAGGGGTGGTCTCTCAGTTGAAAGAATACATGCTAGACAGAGACCTATGGTTGGGTGGAATGTTGCTCTCACATAGTCAGTTGTTGGATAGTTTCATCTTAAAGATAAGTATTCTTTTTTGCTTTAATTATTATGTTAATTCTATATTTTTCCATGTTTAATTTCATGACTGTTATTGGTATGATGAATGCATGATGTAGTTGTGTGTGGATAATGTTTATTTCTGTTGTGTTTATATTGAGTGTGAATCTGCATGCATAAGATTTTATTTATTATGCATTACTGAGTAATGTATGGGGCTCAGTTGATTAAATAAGCCCTGGAATGTTAGTCTTGTTCCATGCCTTGCATCGGGATGATGGGAGGGGCTGTGACACATCATATACTATATTATCATTTTCAAGTCCCAATATGGTGCATATCAATGAGATGGATTTCTTTGAACTGTCAAAAAATACTAATGTATCATATGGTGGTGAGGACATAGGGATTGCAATTCCCTTCTCCAAGTGTTGGGATAAAAATTGGTTCCTGTCAAAAGGCTAAAACACTTGATATAAGGTGTCCAAGCTTTTCTCATTTAAGGCCTGGGTGGATAAGAAATCAAGAATGCAAAACATCTATTGTATAGTTTTATCGTTTATGACATATAGGGTTTTGAAATAATCAGATGACAAGATGGATATTTTTCTAGGGGTGTATTGAGCATAACACCATGTGTACTTTCATTCCAATGGCTCATTGGGAGAAAATTAATGAGTGTGTACTTTTAGGAGTGTTATCCATACCAGCCATCGATCACCACAATCTTTTCTTTATAAGCTTGTCCATGCTCTTTATCTCCCTCATACTTTGTCAGTGAATTATTGATCTGATTTTTTTATGATTGATTTTGGACTTTGATGATAAAGCCCCTTCTCTAAGTTGGTATCCATGTGTACCACTCAACAAATGACGTGTCTAGTGGGGGTCTAGTTACATCATGTGACATCATCTCAAATTCACCCGATTTCTTAGGAACTCTTCTTCGAAAAATTTGTTGACAAACTAAAATTTTCTCAAAGAGAGAGAGGTTGCTCCTTCCTCAAGGGGTTCTATTTTGGGCATGGGGAAAGTAGATTTGGTACTTTAACCAAAAATTTCATAGGAAATTTTCTTCGAATGTTCAATTGGCCAATAGAAACTTTATTAGAGAAAGAGTGGTCACTCCTTCTTCAAGGGGTTCTTTTTGGGGGTGGGAAAATTAAATGGTAAGGAGAAAGAGTAGCCTCTCTTTCCCCAAGTAGGTCCATTATGGAGTTTTGATAATTTAGTAGGTCATATGTGATTTTGGTGATATTGTGTCCCTCAGAGAGACCTATCTTGGGGTTGGTGGACAACATGTTCATTGTATGATTAGGAATTAGTCACTACTGCAATCTAGCCATGTTTTCCAATGAATGTTGTTATATGTATGGACACTTTGAGAAAAGAATATCTCCGAGAAAAGGAGCAGTTGATCCTTCCTTAATAGGTTCTATATTGGGAGTGGAGAAAGTAGATGGTAAGGAGAAATAGAAGTTGTTTTTTCTCCAAGTAGGTCCATTTTGGAGTTTCAATAATTTAGTAGGTCATATATGATTCCAGTGAAGGTGGAAATATTTTAAAGAGTGTCCACCCCTTCAAGGAATATGGTGGATGGATGGAGAAAGAGCACCCGTCCTTTCCTGATACTGTCAAATAGAATTCATAATTCATAGACATAAAGAAGTTGATATATATAAGTAAGAATAATATATTATCATTATAAACATTGCCAATCTTTATGGTCCAAGTGACCCTTTTAGGAAGGAATGGCTGCTCCTTTATCAAAGAGATGTGTCTTGGGGTTTCTGGAAGACATGTTCCTTGTATGATTAGGAATTAGTCACTCATGCAAATCTAGAATTTTTCAACAAATGTCCTTATATGTATGGAACCTTAGATAAAATAATTTTCTTAGAGAAAGAGTGGCCACTCATTCCTCAAGGTGTTCTATTTTGGGGGTGGGGAAGGTAGATAGAAAGGATAAAGAGTAGTTTCTCTTTCCCCATGTAGGTCCATTTTGGATTTCTAGGAATTTAGTAGCTCATATATGATTTCAGTGAAGGTGGAAATCATTTAAAGAGTGTCCACCCCTTTGAGGAATATGGGGGATGAGCAATGAAAGAGAACCTGTCCTTTCATGGTATCGTTGAATATGATTCATAATTCACATCCATAAACAAATTGATATATATATATGTTACTAATATATTATCACTATATAGATGTTAGGAAGGAACAATCGTTCCTTCCTTAAAGAGACCTATATTGGGGTAAGTGGATGACATGTTCCTTGTATGATTAGGAATTAGTCACTCATGCAATATAACCCTTTTTGAAGAACTTCCTTATATGTATAGACCCCTTGAGAAAATAATTTTCTCAAAGAAAGAGCGGTCACTCCTTCCTCAAGGATTTATATTTTTGGGGTGGGGAAAGTAGATGGTAAGAAGAATTAGCAGCCATTCTTTCCCCAAGTAGGTCCACTTTGGAGTTAAGGGAATGTAGTATATCATATAAAATTTTGGTAAAGTTATCAATAGATTAAATATCACCCAACCCTTCGAGGATTATGGGGTCTAGACGGATAAAGAGCGCCCATCCTTTCCTGATACTATCGAAAGGAATTCATAATTCACATACATAAGAGAATCGATATCTTATATTTAGATGTTACTAATAATATATTATCATGCTAAATGTTGATAAGTTTTATGTTTCAAGCAAACCTTTTAGGGAGGAACAATCACTCCTTCCTAAAAGAGACCTATCTTGGAGTTTGTGGACAACATGTATCCTGCTTGAGTAATGATTTCTCATTCTTTATCCAATCGATTCATTCTCTTTTAGGAAATATTTTTTTTTCTATTCTCACATTGATCATCTTATAGAGAACAATAGCATACAATAATATTATTATCCCAGAGAACATAGATATAATTGATAATATATAGTGGAAAATATTATTCTCTTTTTAAATTAAGTGATTATTTTTAAATTATGTGTATTTTCATTGTGTTACTATTATTTTGTATTTTAGAAATGGCTTCTGAAATGGATCTTGGTTCTCAACAATGTGTGGACCTACTTTTGAATGGATTAAAGGTTGTTGAGGGAATCTATTTTCTAGAAAGAAATATATTGCATAATATCAACATCCATGATGGGCATATCATTATAAATGTTACCAAGGTTTTGAATGCATGTCTTCATTTTCCCTATCCATTAGAAGATGCAGATACATTGTCAGATACAATTGGTGGTTATATTCAATGGCATGCATATGATATCATTAACCACATTGGATCTTCTCTTCAACATAATGAGGTTAATGATATACCAATTTCCACTTCCACGATTGTATAATAGATTATTCTAATGGAGATAGATCTTCGTTTATCATGAGAAAAGTTAAGTTGCTGCATAAGTGTTCAGAATGAAAGGATTTCATTTCCATAGGTTTCGTAACAAATGTCAATGACAAATATTTTATTGGAGGAACATTTTTGGGTGCTTTATCCTTTGCTATTCTGGTGGATCAAGTGTTGTTTTGTTGTATTACCTGCTCTCCAAGATTAAGTAGTGGATGTCTTGTAGTATGGCTAGTTAAAAGAATCGTATTTTTTAATACAGGTACATTATTCTCTATTGAAAACAATTTTAGCAATAATCAGTCTAAAGCTAGAAAGAAAGTATCAAGCAAAAATCACAATATCAAGTTTGTGGGAGAGAAGGTTAATTTGATACATCAATGTTCTTTAAAGCCAAATTATATTTCTCGCGGAATAGTGTCAAGTGTTTTTGAAGGAGATATAGTACAATTTTAACCACTAAATGGTAGTGAGTTTGGTATTTTAGTTTATAAATCCTTCTACAATTGTGAGGATTGTATTTTATATGAAGGATCTCTTGTAAGATGGCTTGCAAACCACTTGCTTGACCTCAATGGTGTTCCTTTGGATGTCATTCTAAAAGCGAACACAAAAGAAGACATGGTCAATATTTGGAAGATTATTGAACAATTTCATTTGCAGATGGTCCTTCCAGGTACTCCCCACTGTGAATATATAGATGTCAAAGTTAATACAACAAGGCCATACAATTTTGTAAAGCGACAAGCTCGAACTAAAATTTATAAAATAAAGTCAAGCTTAGTACCTTATCGGATTAGAATTGATGAGCTGCATTCCTTTCAAGCATTGGCATAGAACATTGTTGTTCAAATCATTGTATATTAAAAATTTCACTTCAATCCATAGTTGAATGTGTGAATAACTTTCATAATATGAATGGAAATTCAAGAAGGAAGTATGTTTTAAATTCTATGGCATCAAATGCTCCTATATCCAAAGAAGGAGATGGGCAAAGAAGAATTTTATTTACAATGATATTGGACACAATAGATGTATGTCAAAATACATGGTATGAATTAATTCCATGGAATAAAAATAAGCACTTTCTACAATTATAAAAGTATGTTCCTAAAAGGTAATGTCAGAGCTACGAATGGTAACAATGGATTGGAAGAATATAGGTCGAATATTGTTGCACTAACCGCTACTATTAATAATATTTTAGAGGATAATTTAGACACATCTCCACATCTTACACGATTAGTTAGTGAAGACGGAACAAGGAAAACCTTGAAATTATTTCCATCTAATGTGTCTCATGGTTTGCTGCAAAAAATAGAAAATGAATAAATCAAACATATTGGTATGCATCCAGTATCACAATCCTCTTTTATCAAGGTGATGAGAGAATATTTTTGATATGTTAGAACTTCTGGAAAAAAAACTCATTTACAAGGTGTAATGAGTGCATTACAATACATGATAAGCTAAAGGGGACCATTGATCCAATTGAGGTGGAAAGGTTGCAAGGACATCAGGAAGCCCATAATAAATATATTGCAAGTTGTTTCCAAATGTATTATTCTTAGAGATTAGCTTCACAAAAAAATCTAAATACTTATCTAAGTATTGTTCATGAAAAAAGGATAAGTCAAAGACTTCCATTCCAAGGATGGGTAAGAAAGAAAAGGATTTTAGTAATGTTATGAATCTTCCAATATCATTGACTTGTATGTTGACTCATGGACACAAGACTAGGGGATTTGGCCATTTTAGTATCTCATTTTTAGAGATGGTATCAAATTTCACTATGACATCCCTAGATAAATGCTTAAGGAGTCTTAAAGAACCAATGGTTGATAAATATGTAGATTTTCTCTACAAAAGTGGAACATCTAAGCACCAATTTCATGATGCTTTGTTGCAATCAAAGTCTTATGAAAAACATGTAATATACAAACAAGATGTTACACAATAGGATATATTGTGTGTTGATGATACAAATCAATGCATGCCAAATAGAAAATAACCAACCAAATTATTGTTGAAAATGGATAATTGTTCATGTGATGACAAAAACGGCTTTGTATTTGCACGTTTATCTCTTTTAATAGAAAGGAGAGTGTTTGAGGTTGTTGAAGTTGGATTCCTCTTGGTTGGAAACACCCATGAATACATAGATGGAACTTATGGAGGGTTATCAAAAAAGATAATGCGCAAGGATATATTTTCACTCTCAGAGATTATGGATACGTATAGGAAAAGTGAAGATCAAAATTTCTATTTCCCTTATCTAATTGATGAATTTTGTGATTTTAAGAATTTTGTGAAACCCCACCTTTTGGACGGAAATACCAAGATCATCGGTTGTTATACCTCAAATTTTCACCTTTGAGTTTCATTCGTGATATCCATGATTTATCACCATGCGAGACATGAAGTTTATGTTCCCTAGGGGTGTTAGGACCTATTATCATGTGGCTTACCCACTTCCTAGTCATTATTAGGAAGCTTCCATGCCACATGGAGGTCGAATTCCATCTTAGCCAACCTTGATTTGAGCCTTTTTTGTGAAATTAAGCACACCAAATCTAATGAACAAGTAAATCAATTACAATAGATGAAACTCAAAAAATATGTGTAAGCTGTGCAAAAGGATTGCAGCAGTGCTCTATTGAACTAAGAAGTAGAATGCAATACAAGATGCAGTCACAATGACTGAATGAATTCAAATTGCCCAAGGAGTTCATTCGAAAGAATACATGGAATAGCTTGGCTCCAACTAGGAGTCCTCATCATCAGATCAGTGGATTCATCAATTCACAAGTAACAGTCAACCAGGTGTCAAATTGAGTCTAACTGAGTGTGGTAGGTGTAACTGGCACATGTAGGCACTAACTGAATGAAGGAGGCTTAGTGGAGGGTGCATGAGGAGCTAACTGGAGTCAGAATAGGCAATCTAGTCTCACAGGGGGTCCAACGGAGTGATACAATCAATTAGGAGTCAATCTAGGCTTAAATCAAGGAAAGACAACTAACTAACTGAAGTGAACTGAGTGGTAGGTGAAGAAGTGCGCCTTTCTCAGGTGGTAGGTGAGAAGTGGGCGCCTTCCTGACTAGGAGGGCTAAAACTGCAAGGAAAGAAGCTCCCGGGTGCTAGCAAACTGGGGATAAGGTGTTGGAGGCATCAAACTGGTGACTCGGATGCATGCATGCAAAGTACAAAACTGAATGATGAGATATCCTAACAACCCCCCTCAAGCTATACTATGATGTAAAAAATAATAACTGAATAGGGCCTTGGTTACTGAGACCAAAGGTCACTCTGATACAATAATCCACAAAGTGCTAGAAATAAATCTAAGTGAGGAAAGAGGGAAAACCCAATGGGAAGAAATCCCCCCATGGGATAAGGTGTTGGAGGCATCAAACTGGTGACTCGGATGCATGCATGCAAAAATGCATGCAAAGTACAAAACTGAATGATGAGATATCCTAACAACCCCCCTCAAGCTATACTATGATGTAAAAAATAATAACTGAATAGGGCCTTGGTTACTGAGACCAAAGGTCACCCTGATACAATAATCCAAAAAGTACTAGAAATAAATCTAAGTGAGGAAAGAGGGAAAACCCAATGGGAAGAAAGCCCCCCCTCAAGCTGAACATAGAATGATCTAATTTGTCTCCACCATGATGGAACTCACCCCCAATAGTGAACGGAGGTAAGAGAACTTCTTCTCAATGAAGCTCTTGGTGAAGATGTTTCCAATTTGCTCGTCGGTAGGGCAATATTGCAAAACAATGGTTCTGTCATGCACAAGCTCTCAGATGTAGTGCATGTAGATATCGATGTGCTTAGTCCTCTATCTCTGAACTGGATCCATTGAGATCTTGATAGCACTTTGATTGTCACAAAAAATGACAGTCAAAGTAGTACTACCAATATCAAACTCTGACAAAATACCCTACAACCAAACTGCCTAAATGCAAGCATTGACTGCTCCTCGATACTCTGCCTCTGCTAAAGACAATGCAATGGCTGCCTGCTTTTTACTTGACCAGCAAATAGGCCCATTTCCAATCATGAAAACATAACCAGAAGTGAACTTCCGATCAATACTATCACCCACCCAATCTGAATCAGTATACCCAATCAAATCTAGCTCACAATCTACAACATAGTGTATGCCAAAGTGTCGAGTACCTTGAACATAGTGTAAGATCCTCTTGGTTTCCCGCCAATGGAGCTCATGGGGCTGCTGCATATATCTTGATACAGCACTCACAGCATAATATATATCAATCCTTGAGTTTTTCAAGTATAGTAGAGAACCAATCAACTGTCGATACAATGTAGAATCTGCAAGCGGTGTAGAATATCCCTCCTCAAGACTGATTCCTAAGAGGAATGGAAAGGGGGATGCCTTACAATATGACATGTTGAACTTTTTTAATAGGTCTGAAATGTATTTTTTTTAGATATGGTAATCCCATCAAAATTTTGTGCAATCTCAAGACCCAAAAATTGTTTTAGCAAGCCCAAATCGCTCATGTCAAAAGCTAGATTTAAAGCAGTTTTTAACCTGTCAATTGAACTGAGAGTGTTACCAGTTATCAAAAGATCATCAACATAAAGAACTATAATCAAAAAATTACCTTCAGTTTGTTGTATGTACACATTTGGATCTAATTTTCACCTTCCGAATTTTTGGGAGAGAAGGAAGGAGTCCATCTTAGCATACCAAGCTCTTGGGGCCTGTTTTAAGCCATACAATTACTTCTTCAATATGCATACTAACTTTGGATCTGATATATATCCTTTTGGATGCTTCATATATATTTCTTCTTTCATATCTCCATGGAGAAATGCACTCTTCACATCCATATGGTGCACTTCCCAGTGCTTGGATGTGGCAATAGCTAAAACAAGACGGATTGAATCCATCTTTGCAACTGGTGCAAAGTTATCAGTGTAGTCCACTCCTTAGACTTGGGAGAAACCTTTTGCAACCAATCGAGCTTTGTATTTGCAAGTTGAGCCATCAGCAGCAACCTTTGTGCGGTAGACCCATTTACATTGGACTAATTTTCTCCCAGGTGGAAGAGAAACTATCTCCCATGTAGCATTCTTTTGAAGAGAATTGTACTCTTCATCCATGGCGGTTTTCCATCTCGGATATCGGTGGGCATGATAATATGATTTAGGATCTTAAACTATCATCAAATAAAATTTATCAGATAGGAAAGGATCATAGAATGAAAGAGCCATACCTACTCTTTGAAATTCTGCTCGAGTCCTCCTTGGATCGGCAGGATTTCCAATGTTTGGACCAACAGAATTGAGTGTATTTTGGGCCCACTTTGGAAAGTGTTGGGGCACAACTGGATCAGCTTCTGAACCTGATATATCATGTTCATCAAAGTCTGATAAATATCATAAATATCGGAACCAATACTTTCATCATCTTCTTCGAAATCTTCTTCTGGTGGAGGCGGTAAATCAGTAGTTTCTTCCTCGACTAGTTCTAGATTTTGAAGCGGTTCTTCAAATATGACACTTCGCTCAATGAATATCTTTTTGGATCTGATATCCATTAGTTTGTATCCTTTTTATTCTTCAGCATATCCCAATAGGATTCATTCAACACTTTGTGGATCCAAAGATCTTCTCTTTTTAGATGGAATTCTAGCCCAAGCGGTTGAGCCCAAAACCCTGAAATTTGACACATCAGGTTTGTGACCTGTGTAAGCTTCAAAAGGTGTAATATCAGTAAAAGATGAATTTGGAACCCTATTTTGAAGGTATGCAACAACATTCATGGCCTCGGCCCAAAGGTTTTCAGCCAAACCTTTTGATTCAATCATAAATGTTGCCATCTCTTTCAGTGATTTGTTCTTCCTTTCCGTTACATCATTCATCTGAGGTGTGTAGGGAACTGTGTGCTGGATCTAAATGCCGCTTTCAGCACAAAGATTCAAAATATCTGATTTGATATATTCACCTCCATTATCATATCTAAGAGCTTTAATCTTCATCTCGGTGGCGGTCTCAACAGAAGCCTTAAAAAACTTGAATTTTTCTAGTACTTCCGACTTGTTTTTGAGAAAGAACACATGTAAATATGGAGAAGTCACTAATGAATGTCAAAAAATACCTTGATCCATTCATGTATATATGTGGCAGTGTACCACTAATATTAGAATGTATCATCCCCAAAATGCAAGAAGCTCTGCTAGCTTTGCCTCGGTCAAATTTGTGCTGAGGGTGCTTCCCAATGATGCAACCTTTTCATATTCCCTTCGAGGATTTGATCGTCGGAAGGCCATCAACCATGGAATTTTTCTATATCAGCTGAAAATATTTATAATTTAGGTGTCCAAACCTCTCATTCCATAGCCTACTAACCTCATTGCCATGAGTCAGAAGAGCGGTGGGCTTGTCATGCGGCAGAAAGTGTGAAAAATCATATGCTTTTGAAGCATGATTTGCTTTTCCGACCGCAATAATTTTTCCACTTTGAATATCAAAAATTTAAACTTTGTTAGGGCATAATACAACTTTCTTTGGTGAAGTAGTGTGTGTTATCTAATAAACGGAAATAATATTTGAAGCTAAGGAAGGAACATGGACAACATTGTGAAAACTGCCATTCTCTAAATGAATGGTTCCTTTGCCCTTTGAAGAGATCTGAGAGTCATCTCCCATGTGGATGGAGATGGTGTTGTTGGGATCAAATGATGATAGAGAATATTTATTTGCAGCCATGTGGTTCGAATCTCCAGAATCAATGAGTGGAGTTGGAGGAGTCGAAACAGTTGCCATGAGTGCATGACCTCTCTCGGGATGATCATTTTTCTCCTTCTTCCTTGCACCGTCGGGAAGGGTTATGTTGTTTCTTGAACCGGATGGCTCATCCGATTGCTTTTCCTTCTCTCTTTGCTTGGACAGATCGAACTTTGGCTTCTCTTTATTTTGCTTCCCTTTTCCATTCATATATTTGGATCCTCCAACAAATAATGCTTGATCTTTGGAGCATATGGTCCCCATTTGAATGAGTTTATCATGCTACTTCATCACGGATTCAATGAAGGCACTTAAGGTAGGCATTTTCCAATTGGGAATTGTGAGCTTTCCGGAATTGAATGTAGAGATAAATACCGAATAATCTTTTCCAAGTTTTGTTAGAATGGAAAGAATCAACTGTTTATCTTCCTTTACAACTCCACTTTGCTTCAATTGCAATACCAAGTGCTTGAATTTGGTGAAGAAATCATTTATGGTTCCGAAATTCTCAGGATTCAAAGCAATCAATTCATTTTCCAATTGAAAAGATTGCATCTCAACTTGCTTGCCAAAGAGCTTTTCAAGTTGCTCCCATATCTATTTTGGAGTAGACAATCCACTAAGGTGGAAATGAATATCCTTGGAAATATCGAGGCAAAGAAGACCATATGCTTCATCCAATTTGTTGAAGTGTTTGTATTTCTCAATGAGTGTATTTGGCTCAACTTCGAGGCCCATGGTGACTCTGTAGTACCCTTTTGAGCACAACACAATCTCCATGTCATCCTTCCATTCAAAATAATTGAAAGGAGTGAGAAGCTTTGAAGAAGAAGAGTCCATCTCAATGATAGCGAATGCTAATGGAGGAGTGATAAAACCTGCAAATCACAAGAAAACAAGAACAATAAGGTCGAATAATCCACCCTTTTAGAGTTGCATCACACCCGACATAGGAGATCAAGCAAGCTTGAAGATCCAATGATTAATATCCAGGAATTCTGTGGAAAACTCACGGCTTCTGGAGTGGATTGGAGAGAAAATTCCAGCAATAGTGCATTCACAAGAGAGAATGCATGCCACAGCTATGATATTTTTGAGCAAAAATCACTCAATCTTCATGTAGAACACCTACACAAAAGAATTCTTGTCCCTTCCATGGCTCTGATACAATGTGAAATTAAGCACAACAAATCTAATGAACAAGTAAATCAATTACAATAGATGAAACTCAAAAAATATGTGTAAACTATGCAAAAGGCTTGCAACAGTGCTCTATTGAACTAAGAAGTAGAATACAATACAAGATGCAGTCACAATGACTGAATGAATTCGAATTACCCAAGGAGGTCATTCGAAATACTACATGGAATAGCTTGGCTCCAGCTAGGATTCCTCATCATTATATCAATGGAGTCATCAATGCAGAAGTAACGGTCAACCAGGTGTCAAACTGAATCTAACTGAGTGTGGTAGGTGTATCTGACACATGTAGGCACTAACTGAATGAAGGAGGCTTAGTGGAGGGCGCATGAGGAGCTAACTAAAGTCATAATAGGAAATCTTGTCTCATTGGGGGTCCAACGGAGTGATACAATCAGTTAGGAGTCAATCTAGCCTTAAATCAAGGAAAGACAACTAACTAACTGAAGTGAACTGAGTTGTAGGTGAAGAAGTGTGCCTTTCTCAGGTGGTAGGTGAGAAGTGGGCACCTTCCTGACTAGGAAGGATAAAACTGCAAGGAAAGAAGCTCTCGAGTGCTGGAAAACTGGGGATAAGGTGTTGGAGGCATCAAACTGGTGACTGGGATGCATGCATGCAAAGTAAACAAATGAATGATGAGATATCCTAACATTTTCATGATATTATCACTCACTATCCTATGTTATGGGAGCAAAAATTATTAGTTCTCAGTGATAGGGGAGCAAAAATATCCCTAATTTTCGCTCTTTGGCCTCCTTTAGGGAAGCAAAAATCATGTTTGACTACCTTCCCTTGGATTTTGGGTCTAGATCCTCATGAGATATTCAAGGGATGATTTTATCCTTCAAAACCCATCCTCTTAATATTCAATATGGTCTCCATATCCCTTGATCCCAAGTCCTCTCCTAAGTGGTTTGGCCTCTCTAATCTATATATTGGACCTCATGCCTTGGCTCAAACTAGTGGAAAAGCTTGAAGAAGTGGATCTTATGATCCCAGGATTCTCAAAGGGAATTGGAAGGAGAGCTTGAAGGAGACCTTGTAGCAAAGTCAAGTATATGGCTCATTGTGTTTCCTTATTGGCTTTCCATTAATAAACTTGGCCTATTCCCAAATACTTGTGTTCATGCAATGTATGTTTACTTTGTGATATTCATAGTAGAGTAGATCTTGTTCATGCATAAGACACTTGGAGGAAGGAAGATTTGTATTGTTCTCTACAGGTTGCATCAATCTTAGGATATTTGGAAGATCAAGCTAAGGGATGGAGTAGCAAGTACAATCGTCTAGAACAAGGTAGTAAATCTACTTTCTTCTCTACCCTTCTCTCTTCTTGTTTGCCTGAAAATTAGATCTAAGGGAATGTTAGTGTCCATTTGTTTGTTTTCTATCTTGGGTTAGGTAACTAGGGGCCTTTCTAATGCCATGAGAGATTCTACCTATTCATAGGAAGGATTTCCACACACATAAATTGGTGACTCCGCTGGGGAATTTTCCCTAGGTTTTAATCCCTTTAATTGATTGTTTGAATCCTCTAATCTCTTTAAAAGCTTGTTTGGTTCTGAGTTTTATCTTCTTTTCTTACTATTGAGAAGCATATTGCATCCTCAGACCTGATCCTCTTTCATATTTAAACAAGATCAACCATTTTTGGACCTTCTCAAGACTTTTTCCCTCCCCATAACTTCTTGCAGAGCAAAAATTTCCATATTTTCGCTCCCCTGCAGTGTATTTAAGAGCGAAATATCACTCTGTCAGTGAAGGAAAAGCGTGAAAATCCCCAGTTCTTTCCATTTTTGGGGTTTGATTGCTTGGTTGTGTTGGGTCTGTTGCTTCAAGACTCTTTGTGTGTGATTTGTTTTCCATTTGATAATGTGTTTTCTCTAGATATGAGCATTTGATAGATTTTTGAATCCTTATTGCATCCATTTCCTTGTCTTGGTCCTTGCTTGGAAGCTTAATGGAACCTTGGGTTAACTTGATCCCTTGACTATGTTGTTGACTTTCCGAGCTTATTCATATTCTTCAGAATTCTCTTGACCTCTGTAACATTGAATTGGACACCCCCAAACCTTGTTTGGTAATATTTGGGACCTCCTGGTACTATTTGGGAAGCGAAATAAAAAAAGGGTTTTTATTTTCCAATTTTTTGTTTTGCTTTTATTGGGTCAATTTTTTGTGTGTTTCCAAGTCTAGAAATATTTTAACCCTCCCTTAGTTTCCTCTTTACCATTTCATTGTGTTTGTATTCATTTCTTAAGGTTTCAAACGGATTTTAGGTTTGCTTTGGTTTGGTAGCCTTGAAAAGTCTTCAGGTCATCCATCCCTTTTGAGTCTTGTTTTCTTGAGTATCTCCTTATTTATTTACCCTCTTTAGCCATAGATTACATAAGTTGATTTTCGTCCTTACTTCCATATTGTACAAAGAAAATATTTATTTTAGTCTCTTATGCTAGTTTGAAAAGCCTTAAAAACATAAATTTGAACTCTCTTCTTTGTTACTACATTTGTCCAAGTTACTTTTGGGTCTTTAATTCATTCAAAGAAGGAAAATTTTCAATTCTCCTATGCATTTGGAGTCTTAAAAGAACAATTAATTGCTTTGTATTTTTCATTCATTTGGTTATAAGTAGTTATTGGAGTCTTTCTCTTCAAACATTAAAGAGGTGTCATTTTCAATTCTTTTGCAAGTTTGAAACTTTTGGAAGTTAGGGAGCAAGAAAAAGTTTTGCATTTTTGGTGTTGTAATTGAAGGATCTTTTTTCACTTTAGAATCAGATTTGGATGCATGGTTTGAAATTTCGGTTTGGATTTTGCCATTCATTGAAAAGAAAAAGAAAAATTTTGCATGTACATTGGGTGAATTGTATTGATAAAGGAAAATATCTCTTTCTCTCTCATAAATAGAGGTTCATTGAATGAAAAGGATTTGCATCTCATTTATCCTCGCATGATTTTGAGTCAAATCCTCACACCACTAGTTACACTTCCATCACCCTGTGAGTAACAACAAGCCCATAAAATTAACACACTTAACTAAGCAATCATTAACCTCACTTGAGGAAATCAAAATAATTGTGTAGTTAGGTAGGAAATTGGGGATAGGCATCCAAATAACTCCCCTTTGTTATTTACATTTGCAACATAGAATTTGTCCTCATAGGGAACCTAAATCCTCTAGTATTTCTTGGCACATTTGACACTGATTTGTTAGGGGCGATCTCCTTTGGAGGGGAAGTGGAAATACTGGTTCCAGAAGTCTGAGTGGAATATCACCCTCCTCTATGTACTAAATGACACCTACTCGTTGTCCTCATTGTTACATACTAGCCTCCATACTAGTAGTACAACAGTCCAAGGACTAAAGTTGTAGGACCCCTTTACAGACATTCCATGAATGAGGTAGATTAGTTATCATTCTTCTAGGGTTCTTTTACCCAAGATCCCTTTCAGTAGAGGGATATCCTTTGGCCATTTTTTTCTCTCATTTCGTATTGTCTAGACATGTATTTCATCACCTTGCAGAGGATACGATTTGTTGAGGTTTCCAACTGTTAGTTAGGTGGTTGCTTGCTCTTATACCTCGTAGTTTAGAGGGTCATTTGTATTTGGTTAGGTAGTGTCACTTGTTGGCTTTCTGGCCTTTTTGTTGTAGCTCACTTATTGTGACACTTGGTCGCAGTAGGTTTTTTGGGCCTTATTTTGTATCATGTGTGCCTCTTTGTTATTAGCTCTCCTTTTGCACGCTCAGTTGCATTAGGATTTTTTTATCTCTTTTCGAGAAGTGTAGTTACATCGCTTATCTTTTGACATCCTGGAGGATCATGGTTTGACAAGGTCGCATAGAATGTAAGGTTTGGAACCCGAGGATAACGAACTTTTAACATGGTTGGGCTCACCAATCCTTTCCAACGAGGGAAACATACACGAAGAAATTGTTTTAGACCAAGGAAGTGTCACTCCAGAATGAATCCAACCTGAAGGGTTGGTTGAAACCATTGAGGAGTCAGGATTCCTTCCATCCACAATTCAACCCCTAACAGAAGGTTTTTACCCACCAATTGTTAAATTACCCTCGACAAATTTTACAAACGTTATTATATATATATATGGATTGATTGAGGTAGGTACATGTCATATCATATTTAATTCATCATGTAAGAAAAACATTTCAATGAATATTTTATCAAATTATATGCAGAACATCTTCATAAATGTCAAGGGGTATTAATGGGGTAGTTAGTGTTGCATTGAAATTGGTGGGTAGAGTTTTAATTTCATAAAGTAGTAACTTATAGGAGAAAAAGTCAACAACTTGTTTAATAATATTTTAAAAGTACCTTGAAAATTGTACCATTGAATAAATTGAAGAATTAATGTGAAATATATTATTTAATGGGAAGGAGGCGGTGGAATGATTTTGGGGGAAAAGGGGGCATAAATAGAGAAGGGAATTTAGTTGAAAAGGGAATATTTTTGGGGGAATTTTTTTTTATGGGAGAAGCTTGGACGAGTTGGAATAGTTTCAGAAATCTTGGGAGATTTGATACAAATCCTACTAGTGCATCATTGTTCACTGTTCTTTGGGGGGTTTCTAGCACGGGGGGGATGCCATTTGAATGGTGTCCTGGGGCTAGGGAGTTGGTTAGGCCCCTAGTTGGTTGGGAGGAAAATCGTGTTTCCACTTTGGGAAAGTGGAGGAAAATTATTCATACAAATTGAAGAACAACTTCAATTTAATTAATTAGATCACCGGTGGAGGTATTTTACTGTTGGTAAATTATTCCTATTCAAAGAGTTATTTTACCTTAGCAGAATTAATGATGCAAATAATTCAAAAGAGCTTTGATTATTGTAGGATTTATGTAGGTCTTCAACTTAATTCCTAATTAGTTATCCTCCTTAAACTTAAACATGCATAAATTGAAAGATTGTTAGTGTTCATTGAACTATTGCTAAGTTAGAAATAAATCTAGAGATAAATCCAAGTGAATTTATTGTTATCTAATAACCTATTAGTAGTTAATGGACATGGAATCTACAGATTGGGTCTAAACCAAATCCCCTTAAAACATCCTTGCCCCTTCCTTCCTCTAAACCTTTTATTTATCTCAAAGAGTACCTATCATTTCCTTTAGAACCATTACTCACCCCATGACTAGCCTCTTCATGCAAAAGCTATTCTAATTCAGATGAACCCATATAAAAATGATCTAAAGAGACAATGGGATTGACATTGTATTTTCTGGGATAGGAGACATTCTTTCCAACTTCCTATTAATTCTAAGGATAGAGGTATTACTCTTTAAGTCATTTTTAGACAACTTAGAGGCCTCTAGGGGTGAGGGTCATAATACCCCATTCCCAAATAAATATTAAAATTAACCTCTTCCATAAAACACAATCATTATGAACTAAAGAATTACCAAAGTTTCTCAAAGATATAATCTTCAAGGCATTTGAAGCACCATTTGAAGACTATATTCTTCTAGGGGACATCAAGCTCCCTCTTTTGCGTAGCCATTGAAACCCTCTAGAGTCAACATCCATGACCACACTTTAAAAAACTCATTTTCACCATTAGGCTTATGAACTGCAATCTCCTAATAAAAAACCAATAACTCTTGTGATCGAACCTCATTAATTCCCTTTGAATCCTCACATGTATTCATCCAAATCCTTCTTGTGATAGAATGCCTACATTTAGTCACAATACATCCATAAATAAGGCACTTGGTGCATTAGCAAGGTATGTGACTATAATCCAAAATGTGAGTATGGATTATATCACCCACCACAAAATCCATACTTTTCGGAAGGCCTTGACTAAGATCCATTTCCACCTATAGTTTAGAAACAAGGTGGATAGACCTCGAATATAACCATAAATCCACATCAAAGGGTTTCCCTACATGATTACCAATTGACTTCAAAACCTTCACAAACAAAAATTCCATTGGAAGCTTAGGAATCTTTACCTATATCTGAATGACCTTTGATCTCTTTGAATGCAAATCAAAATAAGCAAGCCAACCTTCAAGGTGTAATACCCCCCATTTTGACCCTTAGGATATTTTGGGCTATACTATAAATATTGTATGCATATTATGTATGATTCCTAGTATGGAGTTCAAGTCCAAGGCCCTGCTAGTGAACGCTCGACCTTGAAGAGGCAAGTATTTTATTTTATGCTACCCATGTGCTAGTGAACCATGGAAATTGTAAATATGCACTTTAATATAAATGCCCACCACTATCTATGCAATGCAACAAGAGATGGGGGCATGATGTTTCAAGGAATTGGGAGGGAAATATTCAAACCCTTGAACCAATCAAGTCAAGCCAAGTGTCAATGAGAGAACCCATCAACCCTCAACTACCCATGTTGACTTTTGTGCCCAGTCATTCATTCTCCCAAGAGTTGGTTGAGGTAGTTAATGCCTTGGGGAATGGAGAGGTATGGTTGTCCAAATTCGGGTATGGGAAAGCCACCCTTCATGGAAAATCGTGTTTGACTCCTTGGGCAAGAAAAAACCCACGAAATTGCCCCCCAAGCCATTCTTCACCCATGAGTTTTGTTCTCTCACGAGTTTGGAGCTTCCTGGGTGTTTTCCCCCATGGTTTTGCTGTGTTTTCCTTCTTTTTGCTAGCTGGAAAGGGCGTTTTTGTTTTGGTTAACATTGGGGAAGAGAATAAATCAATTTGCGGGTTTCATAGAGGTCGTTTTGGCCCACTGAATGCTCATATATTGTGGGAGAAATCAGTTTTCTTCCCTAGGGTTGATTTCTTCTTCCCACAATCCGTTTTTGGGTGTGCCACGATTTGGGGAAAACCCATAGACCCTATTATGTAAATTCCATTGTTGAAAATGTGTATCCATCCCCAATATTTGAGTTGTTGTGTGTAAGAGAATGTTGGGGTTGAGATGGGTATCCATTGCTTTGGGCTGTGCTGAGCTTGAGAGTCCCCTTTTCCTTGTAGATATCATGCCCAGCTCAGGGGTGGTCTCTAAGTGCTGAAAGAATATGGGCTGGGAAGAGACCTATGGTTGGGTGGAACGTTGCATTGACATAGCTAGTTGCTTGGGACAACATTACATCAAGATGAGTATTTTATTTGTGTTTTACTTCTGCAAGGTTCTAATTATTTGATGAATGTTATCAATATGTTGGAATTTGCATGGTATATGTGTGTAGAAGAATTTTACTTCCACTGTGTTTGGTAGATATGCACATGCATATGTTTTTATTTGTATGGATCTAATGAATGGGGCTTAATTATGTAAAACCCCCAGAAATGTAGTCATGTTCCCTTCCTCGAATTGGATCCGCAAGAGGGGATGTGACACAAGGTTAAAGTTTTTAAATCCAAATACCACCTTCCCAATAGAATTCCACAAGAATCTTTATCTTTTATGAAACTAAACCCTAACTAGCCTATTCTAAGGATATGCAAAAGATTCCCATATCCTATCTTTGGAACTTAAAATAGCTAATCCAGTCATTTCATGGTTCTAGTCGGAGATATACTTGCCAAAGAAATGACCTATAAGGGTCCTCCCATAAAATTTCTCCACTTATTCTAGTCTTTTGTCCTCACCTAACATCATATGTAACTCTGTCTCATAACTAGCTCATAATTGGGAATACTTATTTTAATGATTTAATACTTACAAGTCCAACACCATATTCTCCACGAGTTAGGGGGAACAGTCTCATCTAAATCAATTTATAAGCACCATGGCATTAAACTCCACTAATTAGAGGTTAAAAAAGGGTTAAAGCTTATTATGTATATCTTTAATGATGAGGATTTGTGACAACACACGAGTTATGATTTCCCAATGTAATATTTACATTTTTTCAGTGGGTACCATAAACAATGTTCATATGAATCCCTTTAATTTAATTTTTAATAATGTAATTTCAAATTTTTTATGTGGTATATATATTATTATATGTAAATAAAATTTATCATTCATAAAATGTGGGGAAATATTGGTAGGTTTCTCGTACACCATTTCAGCTTAAAAAAAACTTAATTATCCTAAACAATTAATTTATGGTATTTAAATAATAGACTTTCGCACTTTTATATGATTTTGGGGTTGATTGATTTTTTAACCAATAAAAAAAAGGGCCATACTCTGAAACCAAAAGATAGTTAAAATATTTCGTAAAGTACATTTTTATCACATACAAGTTAATGATAAATTTGTTTTAATATTAATATGCAATTAAAAAATAAACCAAGCTTTTTCTTGGAAAGGACTCGATCAAAATAGTTGGAATTGTTTCCCTCAATTAAATTCGTCCTTGTCAACATAAATGAAAATCAAAATGTCTTGAATTTGTATTGATTCATATAAATCAAAATCAAAATGTCTTGAATTTGTATTGATTCATATTCATATTCATATTGTAAGTTTTTATAAAGTTTTTCTATATTTTTAGAAAACAATTTGTTAACTAGATATTTTTGAAAAAAAAACACAGATTTTTAAATTTTATTTATTTTATTTTATTTTATTGATC
Source organism: Larix kaempferi (assembly GCA_027924585.1). Classification (NCBI taxonomy): domain Eukaryota; kingdom Viridiplantae; phylum Streptophyta; class Pinopsida; order Pinales; family Pinaceae; genus Larix; species Larix kaempferi. Next base: position 7,409,567 of record BSBM01000259.1, on the reverse strand, counting down.
AAAGAAATTAAAAAGTTATAAGTATAACATAAATATGTGAAAGTGAGTAAAACCATTTAATATGAAATATATTAAAATCTACAAAAATGTACATAACCTACTTCTTCTATATTTCAACCTAGGATGCCATAAGAAAAAACATATTTTCTTAATTGTTAAATCCACTAAATGCATGTGTTTTCTAATATATGTCTACTAATTCTATATAATTTTAGTTTATATTTTATAATAACAATTTCAATATGTTTTTGGTAATATATGTCTACTAATTTTATATATTTTATAATAACAAATTTATAGATATGATATTTCGTTTATCTTTTAATTCAGAGTTTATTTAATCTCTTTTGCAATTTACTTCTTCTACTTTATAAATTTAATTTAGAATTTATTTACTTCTTACTTTTTCACTTTATACATTTAACCTTAAAGTTTATTTATTTTTCAGAGGTTAGGATTGAGCACTTTGCAGTGGTATGCACTTGTTCAAATAAAGATCCTTTCAAAATAATTTAAAAAAAAATACACATAAATATAGAACGTTCTAATAAATGAATATTAAAATGCGACCTTTTTAATAATTAAGCCTCTATAGCTCAGTGGTAGAGCGTCAGTCTTGTAAACTGAAGGTCCGTAGTTCGATCCTGCGTGGAGGCAAATGTTTAGGGATGTGAGATTTTGTATCTACCAGTTATATTTTATTTAATTTAAATGAACTTCTACCATAAGATCCTCTGAATGATTACAATACATCAACCTGCAGTTGCAATCGCAAGCGCAATCAATTACAGACAAAACCTTCAGATTCTATCGCAATCAATTACTGAGAAAAACAGATTTGTGAAGCCGCTGTAAATTAAATAGATTTTAAATGGGTGATTTTTGAAATCCGTATATAATTAAATGGATTTAATAAAGATAATTCATTAAGCTTTAATTAAATGTTCAAATCCAACCAAATCAAATATGGAAAAACTAACTTTGGCAAAATATTTGCCCACAATAAGTTGGACAGTGACAATAAACTGAATGAAATGTTCAAATTCAACCAAATCAAATATGGAAAAACTAACTTTGGCAAAATATTTGCCCACAATAATTTGGACAGTGACAATAAACTGAATGAAAAGTGGAGTGTAAGTTAAAAATTGGGCAATGCTCAATGGTTGATGGGTACATTTTCCAAGTATTTCCTTAGTCAACATCTCTTGGGCCTCCTTTTTGTGGTTGGTGGTTTTTTTAAGTGGTCCTCTTTCATTGTCCCTCCCTACTAATTTGTAGTTATTGTTTGTTGCTTAGTGATAACTTTAACTCTCTCATTGGTGAAACTAATTTTCACTTACACTAAAAGTTGAAACATAAGTTAGATAGTGATAAAAAATTCAATGAAAAGTGGAGTGTAAGTTTAAAATTAGACAAGCTTAATGGTTGATAGGTACATTATCTAAGTATCTCCTTAGTCGACATCTCATGGGCCTTCTTGTAGTTGGTGCCCTTTCATTGTCCCTCCCTACTAATTGGGAATTATTATTGTTTGTTGCTTATTGATCACTCTAACCCTCCCTCCACCATGTAGCAATCCACATCTTTTGATGACAATTATCCCTCCACCATGTAGCAATCCACATCTCTTGATGACAATTCTCCCTCCACCATGTAGCAATCCACATCTCTTGATGACAATTCTCCCTCCACCATGTACCAATCCACATCTCTTGATGACAATTCCACAAAGTAGAGGCCATGTCCTTTTAATGGCTCAACCCTCCATCCTCCACCATGCAACAATTGACTTTCTTGATGAATCAAGAAAATATCATAGGACTATGTGAACTAGAGCTCCTATGTCTATCTACATCATGTCTAGAACTTTAATGGTGACTCTCAAACATATTTTTTCCATACCATCAAGGAAACATTTATAACTCTAGCTCTCACTCTCAGTGAGGTGTTAGTTTCAATGCTTATTATTTTATAATTATGGATTACACTACTAAGTAACACAAACAAGCTTTATACATTACCATGGATACATCATGCTATCAATTAAATACTAGTAAAGTATATCAACTAAAAACCCAATATGTAAAGCAAGATCTAGAAAATGCAGTTGATCCAATAACAAAAGAATGTGTATGATTCTTGATTGGCCTTGTTTTGATTTGATTATGACAAAGCTATTCGGAGGGTTGATTTGTAAGTTGCATAAAAGGAGTCGAGTTGTTGCATGGATTAGAGTTTTGAGTCTCGAATATATATGGTGAATCAGATTGTAGATTACACAAAGCAATAAAATGACAGTATGGTGCTTATATGGGATGCATTGGTTGGCAATGCTTCCATACATTATAAGTGCATTGGAAATTTGTAAATTTTTGCCAATGAGTTTCCCAAAGCTCCTTGTTTACTGTTTACTAATAAATGTATGTATGCATTGTGTATAAGTACACTAACAAATGTACTTATGTACGGTGTATCAATGCACTAAGAAATATAGTGGCACAACAAAGGTGGCGCATTTAGTTAAACTTAAACATAGCATACCAATATTGTGTTCGTGTGAATAACCGATAATATTTCCAAGCTTCTTAAACTAATTGATCTCTGAGATATTTAGGAAGAGTATTGTTGCTAGTGCTTTATTATAATTTGAGTGCACTTGTGTATCTAATGTTTTGAAATTTGTGTGCACAATGCTTAGTGAGGGTATATAGATAGGGGTCAATTCCTGCTAGCTCACTCGGTTAAGGTGTGGGTCTCGTCAACGATGCGACCCGATTTCAATTCCTCTTAGTGGTGACTTAGTTGGGAGGCGACACCCAAAAACCTAGTCAAGTTGAGGCTAGTGCGGTCCAGGCCGGGTGTGATCCTCAGGTGATTTTGACGGCTTAGATGCCCTTGGGTCGTGGTTTCTCATACCACAGGCCACTCTCGCAAGTTAGGGAGATTCGAGCAAAAAAAAAGAGGGTATATAGATAGGGTGCATCAACTAATTTTACACGTGTTTGATCAAAACAAATTTAAATTCAATATTGAATCAATATTACAAATGATAATTTAGTACATATTGTTTATTTTCTCGATATATTTTCCTAATGAACTTTTTAAGTGAGGGGACCAAAAATTGACTATATACCACAAATAAATCTAGGGTGAAGAACAAAGAAGGGATTCCATTGTGGATTTTTCTACCATTTCTTTGAAATCCCAAAGTTGATTTATGTCAAGCCTATGAAAGTTGTCCCAACCTAGAGAAACCTAAGAAGAGATAGAGGGGGGATTTCAAAGAATTTGGATAGATTTATTGTAGTATATGCTTTGATGACAAACATCTCTAGGGTTATTTCTTTGGTGGGGTAGGGAAGTGCATTAAATCATTACCTATTTTTCTAGAAATCGAAGTTAAAAATAGGAAGTCTCCAACTCCCTCCAATTTCAATCAATAATGGCTAATGGCTACCCGAAGAAGAGTTGATATGATTGGTTTTTATAAATAGTAAGAACATGGATAGTATTTTTTATGATTAATCCATGATACAAGTTGCTGATAATTTGAAAAGGGTTAAAGGAGATATAGATGAGTGGGATAAATTATATGACAAGAAATTTAAAGCTAGAAAGAGATAAAAGATATTGAAGAAGGAATTATATTTTTTTTATGGCAATGAGGCAGGGTTATTTCCTTGAGGATGAATTCAAGGTTCTAAAATATCTTGAAGGGGAAAACAAGTCTTTACCATAAAAGGAGGAATCAAATTGGAGACTCAAACGTAGAGCTATATGGCTCTCAAAATGTGGTAGGAATATAATTTTTTCACATGTTCGCAAGTTATAGGAGAACTATAAATACAATTTCGAAGCACGTATGGTTTAGAGGTTAATTCATTCAAGATATTGAAGAAGATGGAAAGAAATAATTTAAAAATTTAGTCAAAGATGCATGTTCAACTAACATTGGGGAAATCTTCGAAATTATGAGTATTTACTAGAATCATTGATGAGGATACAAATGAAGATACAAATGGAGAATACTTTAATTCTAAAGTGATAAAAGAGGAGATAAAGTCTACTCTGAATTCCTTCAAAAGAGATAAATTCCCTGGGTGGTATATAGTAACTGGCATATAGAATTGTATTTAAGGATTTTTTATTTGGTGGGGGAGGACCTCTTAAAATTGGTAGAGGAATCTAGAAGTTCAAGGAAGGTTTTAGGTGCTATCAACTCAACCTTTGTAAATCTTATTGCAAAATACCATGAGCCTCTTTATTTTGATGACTTCAAACCTTTTTTTGTGTGTGTGATATGGTCTACAAATTGATATTCAAGATCATTACCAATATACTGAAATAAATTATGTCAAATGCAATCTCATAAGAACAATTTGGGATTATTTTAAATAGACAAATCCATGATTTTTTGGGTTCAACGCATGAAATATTGCACACAAATAAATGCGATAATTTTCCTACTATTGTGATGAAACTAGATCTTGCAAAAGCATATGATAAATTGTTATATTTGAACTAGTTATATTTGATATTGTTATTAATGCTACAACTTGGGATAAATTTGCAATTTGTGGATTAGATTATGGAGTGTATTTCATTAGTTTCCTTTGTAGTTTTGATAAATGGTTCCCCTTTTGGTTTCTTTAATGCTTCTAATTGTTGTTGTAATTGTAACTTCGAACGATATTCCCCTGTATTTTATATTGTTATTATGATTGTATTTTATTTGTATTTTCAATGAAGATGTTTTCCCTCCATTCGGGGATGTCATTATTATGCTTAGTCATACTAGGTCATTGAGGTAAAAGCCTCCATTGTAATTCGGGGCAATAGATCCCCAAAAGTTCAAATGTAATTGTATTATTGAGTCTCCTAGAGAAGTCGGCCCAGTCAATTTAGTTGAGGCCGACCTAGTCAGTTAAAGGTCTCCCCAAAAGTAAAGTATAAATAGATAGAAAGGATTTCTCATTTGGACACACACTCACTCACTTGAGTTCGCATAAGTGAGAGAGAGAAGACAATTTCGCATAGGAGAAAGAGAGAGAGTTGCATAAGACTATTTGGTTTTGGGGTTTTCCATTTTGTGATATTGTATTGGGTGACGATTCTATCTTTGAGGAAGTTGCAGGGTTTTATCCTTTATGGTTTCCCTGAGGAAAATATTTGTGTCTCTTGTGTTATGTTGTGCTTATTATTATTTCAGTTAAGATCCTAGATAATATTGATTAAAAGTAGAAAATCTAACATGTTATCAGAGCTAACCTGAAAAGAAGACATTGTGCAGTTTCAGGAAGCTAGGGATTCTGAGTTTGAGGTCTTCTCTCCACAGATCATTTGAAAAAGGAGGCTAGGATAACTCGCCCTAGGAGGGAGTAACTTTTTGTTGAAGTAGAATATGATTCTGAGAATTTTAAATTTTTGGCTTGTCACTACTGCCAGAGGAAAACTAGGGCATCGGCTATTTTGGGATTCTGTTCACATATTTGGAGAAGTGAGTACATTGGAAAACTCACCTTGAGGAGGTGTATCATCCTGTCTAATCAGAATTTCCAAATTCCAATCTTGGAAAATTAGGGTTTCTCTAACAAACCCTAGGCCAACCAACTCTAGAACCAGTTTGGGCATCTCAAAAGTGGTAAGACCTACAAGCTTTGCTATTTCCATTTGAATTACTCATTCAATATGTATCACCACACCAAGCTTGAGGATAATCTTGAAGGAGATGATATCTTCCGAGCATGGAAGTATAGGATTTCTCTTGTCCTTGAAGAAAATGATTTGGACAAGTATGTAAATGAAGAGGTTCTGGCACCAGAGGGAGATGAGGCTAAGGATATCCACAAGAAGAACTTGGTTAATTCCAAGATAATGATTGCAGACTCCATTAAGGATCATCTCATTCCACATGTGTCATCCTTGAAGACACCTAAGGAGATGTTTGATGCTTTGACAAAGCTATTTGAAGGGAAGAACATCAACCAAAAGATGACCTTGAGGAACTAGCTTAAGAATGTGAAGATTCAAAATGCAGATACCATGCAATCCTATTTCACAAGGGTCTCACAGATCAAGGACCAACTTGAAGAAGTTGGAGATGTTTGAATAACAGGTACATCCACAGAGACTGAACACCAAGGACACCGTTCACACACAAATATCTGCATAGATTAGTACACCAGATGTTTCATGTGGTTAAAACCCCCTAGAGGGAAACAGTCCATGGCCCCAACCAAATAGCTTCTACATAGCAGTTTATTATGCAGAAGAAAAATATTACATGAGATTCTCTCAACAATGGATCATTCAGTAAGTGACCCTCCATGCTCTTTAAATAGAGATCATGGACCAATCGGGTGTTAAGCCACTGATCAAGTGTCATTAAGATCGAGAGAAGTTGAACTGTCAGATCACTTTATATCGTGACCGTCGGATTACATATATACAAATGCATACCTAATGGATATATTAGATCAAGTTGAACTTAACTAACTCCTAAGTGTCAAAAATATCCTAACATCCCCCCTTAAGAACAACTTGGGATAGGATTGAAGGATTTAAAAAGGTGACACAAAATTAGGAGAAAGAAGGAGGCATTAAAGCCTATCCCCCCTTAATGACAACTTCATGTACTCCTAGCATAGTTTGACGTTTGGAAAACTTCACTTCTGTAAGAGACTTGGTGAAAATGTCTGCAACTTGATCATTTGTTTGACAATATCGCACTTCAAGAATGTGATCCTGGAGGAGCTTTCTAATGAAGTGCATGTGAATTTAAATGTGTTTGTTGCGCTGATGTTGGACTGGATCTTTGGCTAACTGAATGGCACTCTGATTGTCACACCATAGTGTACTCAGATGCTGTTGCTAGAACCCAAACTTTGAAAGGATCTGTCAAAGTCACATGGCTTCTTGAATAGCATGAACAACGACACGGTACTCGGCTTCAGTTGAAGAAAAAGAAAGTGCACTTTGTTTCTTAGAAGCCTAAGAAATAGGTCCTGAACCCATAGTGAATACATATCATGCAGTGGACTTCTGATCATCAGGGTCACCATCCCAATCAAAATCAGTGTAACCAACTAAAGAAGGAGTCCCCAGCAAACTATAATGTATCCCGAACTGAACTGTACCTTGAACATACCGAAGGATTCTTTTTGTTACTTTCCAATGACTTTCATGAGGGCATTGCATATATCGGGCAACAAGACCAACAACAATGGAAAGGTCAGGATGGGTGTGAGTTAAGTACAAGAGGATACCAACAAGCTAATGGTACAAAGTAGCATCTACTTGAGGTATTGAAAAGTGGTAGAAAGTTTGAATCCAGACTGGAAAGGAGAGGGAGATGGTTTACAATCTTCCATGTGAAATCGGTGGAGAAGATCATAGGCATACTTAGACTGGGAAACGGAGATACCTTTCTGGGTTTGCGAGACTTGGAGGCCAAGAAAATAGTGCAAGTGTCCAAGGTCTGTCATTTCAACGTTGCTTAAGACATAACTTCACACGATGGATAAGTTTGGGGTCAATACCAGTAAGGATTAGGTCATCAACATAAAATACTAGGATTATGAGATGGTCATTGAATTGGTATAGACATTTGAATCAGAATGGCATCTAGAAAAACCAGTATCTAGAAGAAATGTGTCCAATTTTGTATACCACGACTGAAGGGCTTGCTTAAGGCCTAGAGAGATTTCTTGAGGTGGCAAACAAGACTTGAGTCAGACTGAATGTAATTAGGAGGTTATTCCATGTAGATTTCTTCTTGCAAATTCCCATGCAAGAAGGCAGATTAAACATCCATATGATGAACTTCCCAATGAAAAGATGCGGCAAGGGAAAGAACAAGGCAGATGGAATTCATTTTGGCTATAGGTGCAAAGGTTTTGGTGTAGTCTATGCCTTCAACTTGAGATAATCCTTTAGCAACTAGTGTAGCCTTATGTTTGTCAATACTTCCATCTAGTCCATATTTGGTTCTGTAAACCCACTTACATTTGACAAATTTTCTGCCTTTGGGAAGAGGAACAAGATCCCAAGTGTTATTTGTCATTAAGGAGTTGTATTCTTCATCAATTGCTTCATCCCAATATGGATGGCCAAAAGATTCTTTGAATGTATCTGGATCATAGCTTTCTAGAACCTGAGCCAAAAGTAATGAGACTCGCTGAAACTGAGAGAGAGTACGATGTCGATCTGTAGGATCACCAACAAGATCACTCGCAGCTTCTCTAGTAGAACGGACCCATTTAGGAAGCTGTGAAGCTAGTGCTAGAGGAGGTTGAGCATGAGGAGGAGGATTTTCACCCTCGCTATAATCATCATCTGAAGAAGTAACCGGAGTAGGAGTAATATCAAGAGGTGAAGAAGAAGAACAAGAAGATGATGGAACAAGTGCCGAATTAAGCTCGCAGGCCAATATATGTTCATAAAATTTGACGTCTCTTCTTATAATTATATCATGATAATGTGGCAGAAGAAGCCTATAGCCTTTGACACCTTCAGAATAACCGAAAAATATACACTTTTCACTTTTAGGTTGTAAAGCTTTCTGTTTTTCATCCGGAATATGAGCCCATGCTTCACTACCGAACACATGGAAATGACTGACATCTATTTATTTTTACTCCATGCTTCTTTCGATGTAATCTCTTGTAAATATTTAGTGGGGGTGTGATTAATTATGTAATTTGCACAATTTATAGCTTCATCCCAATATGGAAGACTTAGTTCTTTAGCTTGGAGCATAAAATTAGCCATTTCTTTTAGAGTGCGGTTTTTCCTTTCAGCTACACCATTTTGTTGTGGTGTATATGGAATAGTATGTTGTTGTTGGATTCCTTGTTCATTGCATAAATTAGTGAACTTGTTGTTAACAAATTCTCCCCCATTATCAGATCTTAACTTAAGAATTTGGTGACCAGATTGTTTGTCAACAAGGGCCTTGTAGGCCAAGAACATGCCAAAATCTTCGCTCTTAAGTTTTAAGAAGTAAACCCAAGTGAGTCTAGAGTAATCATCAATGGAAGTCAAGATGTATTTGAAACCACAGAAGGAAGCAGAAGGTAGAGGACCACACAAGTCATGGTGTGTTAGTTTTTCATCATTTAATTCAATAGATCTAGGATCTTAACTGAAAGAACAACATGTACAACATATCAAGAAGAAGAGACAAGAGACAAGAGACACAAAACATTTCACTGAGGAAAACCAAGAAGGTGAAAAACCCCGCAACTTCCTCAGAGATAGAATAAGCACCAATATAGAGATCACCAAGATGAATCCCCAAAATATAAATGTATGCAACAACTACTCCTCCTCCACTTGTGCGCACTCCTCCTCTCTCTCACTAATGCGAAGTGAGTGAATGAGAGAATGTGTACAATGAGAGAGACACACTCTCTATTTATACACTACTTCACTTATCTTTCAACTCTAACTAGGTCAGCCCCAACTTAACCACTTAACATAATATTGACTGGGCCAACCCCCACTAGGGTGGTCTGATAACCCTTTAACCCACATGACTCATACATGGCCGACCCCATCAAGGTGGTCTAATAACCCATCAAGTATAAGTTACGGCACTTAAAATATAACTTGAGACACTTGCAAGTACAACTAACGACACTTCCAATCAGAGGAATAATACATCTCTTTTGGGGATACAATAAAGTACAAATACAATATACAAGTGAATATCTTCCGAAGTTACAAATACATCAACACTCCCTCTTAACTAGGAAGGTATTCTCTAGACACAGGTCATCAATACATATCGCCACAAGTCTTCAATTCTGGAGCTGGATCATCGTCACTGGATCACATAGCATCATTGTCACTGCTGCTATACTCGTCATCTCGATCACTGGGCTATCTCTCAATTCTTCTCTTCATAGGAAGTTCTATAGAGCCAACCCTTTTTCATGCTAGATGTAGGCCTAGCCTCATGTAGGTCTTCATCATCTCTGGCCATACTGTGGATCCCAGGACTAATACGTGCGTCAACAAAACCTCGAAAGAGTATCCCAAAATCCTTTGTGTACCTAAGCATGACTAGAAAGATCTCCCAAGGAGCTATTACATGTGACCACCACAAAACCTCGAAAGAGCATCCCAGGACTGATTATGAGCACACAACTCAACCTATCGGATCTCCTAGGGCACTATTACATGTGGTCAAGCAAAACCTCGAGAGAGCATTCCAAGACTAATTACGAGCACATAGCTCAACCTATCGGATTTCCCAGGGCGCTATTACATGCCATAGGACAACACCTCGAAAGAGCATTTTCCAGATCTCCCAGGGAGCTATCATATGCCATAGGAAAAACCTCGCAAGAGTATTTGCAAATCTCCTAGGGTGTTATTATATGTCCTCCCAAGGAAAGCCTCAAAAGAGCATTTTGCCAGATCTCCCAGGGAGCTATTATATGCCATAGGAAAAACCTCACAAGAGTATCTACAAATCTCCCAGGGCGTTATTAGATGCTTATCGCACAACCTGTCCATGACCAACCTGTAGCAAAACCTCACAAGAGCATCCGAGCTTAGACTATCGGATCTCCCAGGGAGCTATTACATGCTACCTGCACAATCTATCCATAGCCAACCTGTAGCAAAACCTCTCAAGAGCATCCGAGCTCAGACTATCGAATCTCCCAGGGAGCTATTACATGCTACCTGCACAATCTGTCCATGGCCACGGAGTATCATCTTGATACTCATGATCATATTGATCATCATCACATAGTACATCATCCTGATGCACATCATCATCGCATGATCATCCTGATCATCCTCACAGCATCATCCTGATGCATATCATCATCGCATGATCATCCTGATCATTGACACGGCATCTTCCTGATGCATATCATCTGGAGCATCGTCGTGATGCTCATCACACAACACTTACATCCACAGCCATGGGAAGGATCCTCCTACCACCATGCTTGGAATGGCCCTTGCAAATGTGTCCCATCACTTCTTCTTTGTAGTATCTTCTATTTGAAGAACACCAAGCCTCTCTCTGAAGTACTCAAACTTCACTCTGGCTAGTGGTTTGGTCAACACATTTGCAATCTGCTCATCTGTCGCAACATAGAGGATCTTCACTGCCCCTCTCTGCACCATATCCCTGATATAGTGATATTTGATCTCAATGTGCTTCGACCTATCATGGAACACTGGGTTCTCATACAACTTCACACAACTCTGGTTGTCACAGAAGATATAGGTAGCATCCAATGGGAGATCAAATAACTCATACAGTAGCTTCCTAAGCCACATTGCCTCACAACTGGCCAAACAAGCTGCGACATACTCTGCTTCGGATGTACTCAGTGCTATGCAGGATTGCTTCCTGCTAAACCAAGAGATCACACCTAATCCCATATTGAAGCAGCACCCCGAAGTGCTCTTCCTCTGCAGCACTGCCTGCCCAATATGAATCAACATAACCCTCTAGGTTAAACTTTTGATTCGCCTCATACTTGAGCCCATAATCAATCATACCCTTCACGTACCTCAGAATATGCTTTACAGCAATCAGGTGAACATGTCTAAGATCTGCTAGAAACTGGCTCAAGGTGTTCACTGCAAAGCAAATATCTGGTTTCGTGTTCGATAGGTACATCAAGGACCCAATCATCTGAAAATACACCATGACATCAACTGACTCTGATGAAGCATCACTCAATAGCTTCAGGTTCGATTCCATAGGTGTGGCCATGGCCTTGCAGTCCATCATCCCAAACCGCTTCAAGATCTCTACTGCATACTTCCCTTATGCAAGGAAGATTCCATCTGCACTCTGCCACACCTCCATACCTAGAAAGTAACCAAGTCCTTCATCTCGAACTCAGCAGCAAGATTCCTCTTTGTGTCGGCTATCAATTTATCCTCACCTATCACAAACAAGTCATCCACATATAATAGGAGTATCACTAGATTTCCTTCCTCAACATTGTAGTAAAGGTTGGAATTTGCTTTACTTATGGTAAATCCTAAATGGGACAGGAAGTTGTCTATTCTTCCGTACCATGTCCTAGGAGCTTTCTTCAAGCCATACAAGGCTTTCTTCAATCTGCATACATATGACTCCCTGTCATGTGTCTCAAAACCAAGTGGATGCTCCACATACACTTCCTCTTCGACTACACCATTCAAGAAAGTTGTCTTGACATCCATTTGGTGTATCTTCCACTTTATCACTGCAGCTAGGACAAGTACTGTTCTAATGGAAGTGTATCTGTCTACAGGAGCAAAAGTCTCTTCATAATCTATCCCCTCTTTCTGGGAGAAGCCACGGGCTACAAATCTTGTCTTGTATTTCTCTATTCTACCACCTGCAACATGCTTGATCTTGTAGATCTACTTGGAATTCACAACAGACTTCCCTTCTGGTCTTGGGACCACATCCCAAACATCATTCTTCATGATCGACTAGTATTCCTCGATCATGTCATTCTTCCATTACTGCATCACAGATCCTGGGAACTTCAGATTCTTCAATATCTTCAATAGATAGTTTTCTTTGAACTTCGTTGCTGGAACAAATGTTGTAGTCCTTCTTTTGTAGGTGATGGTATACGGTCTTTCCTTCAAGACAAGTTCAATTGCATGATTAGAAACATCTTATATATTTCAGAACAAATTATTACTCATAAAGACATATGTCATACAGTCATGCAATTATCTTAGCCAATGCTTCAATACAACATTTAATCCAGTAACTTTCTAGATGCCTTCCATCTCTACCAGAACATTGTTAAGAGTGTGCACAACTCCCAACATGTCAGAAAAGAGGTTTCATTCTAGATAAGTAGCAATGGAATGTTGTACAGTACCATAGGCCACTTACCCATTACTTGCATATTAGTAGTATCTTGTTCATTAATGCAACTTTTCTAATATGCATAATATACATCCTAAATATAGGAACATAAGTATGTACATGATTGAACAACATCATTTAAGTAATCATATATACATGAAATGACAATTCAAATACTTATCTTTGTTTGGTTGTTGGGTGGACTCCCTCTCAATCTTTGCTTCCTTGATTACTGTCTTTGAACTTATATCCATCCTATACCACTATGCATGCTTAAGTGTGCACTAGTGTCATCCTCAAGATCTCATACATAATCATACATGCATTAGTATAATCTCAATACTATCAAAACATTATGATTCTAAATAATATTAAACATGTATGGTCATGATCATTTCATACACAGGTAATTTATCACAAGCATTAGTATTCAGGGTTTCAGGGAGTACTTCTTTTACTCATGCATATTCTTATTTGACCATAGGACTCTTTTGGTTTTCCATATCACAATCAAAGTAAGAATTATAATATGCATAAACCCATGATTACTCAAACCTCTAACTTCATGAATTATCATTATTAATCATACAAAAGTATACTTATATGAGATCCTAACACAAAGTAGGATTCTAATTCGATATAGGAAAACATACCTGGATTATCATGCTTGTCAAACATACCCAAACAATGTCTTCTTTGTTCTCTTAGAGACCTTGTGTTAGCAACCTGCATATCTCATAAGTTAATAATTGTAGAACCAAGTTATACATACCTTGTAAGTGGAGCTTCTATGTGATCCATGACTATGGATGAGTCTTTGTTTTCATGTCACCATGGTCATATGTTCTCGATCTAGAACTTGATTTGTCTTTCTTGATGTACCCTTCATGTTAGTGGACAACATCATCCTCATACAACACCACAGTGTATTAGTACAATCATAAGTGTCATAACCCTAATCAATGAATGTCTTCTATCATTCACATGCATTCATACTTTTACTAGGGTGATAAGACAAGTCTAAAATTAATCAATATTGTTACTAACCTCAATAATATGAATGCAAGCATATTATAAACTTAATCATGAATAGATTTCAAAACATACCTATATCTCCTCAAGTCATACCTGTCGGGATTGCTTGTAGACTTCTTATGTAAGGCCTTAGCCTCATCTCCCTCTGGAACTGGAATCTCTTCATTTATGTAGGTGTCCAATTCATCCTCTTCTAGGATTAACCCAATCCACTTTGATTTGCTGAAACTAGATCTGGAGCTGAATTAACGTTTGTTAGAGAAAACCTAAGAATTCAAACTTTTAATTTCAAACTTCTAATTGGATGAAAAGATGCGCCTTGCTAAGCTGATCAAGCTGATATACTTCAATTTTGAAATCTCCAAAATTTGACCCCTCAAAATTGCCTTTTAAACTTTCAAATCTTCTGGTCAAAATCCCAAACTAGGATTTGATAATGCTCGAGGTTCTGCCCAACCAAAAGGTTCAATCTTGTGCTCTAAACTTTGATTTTTCTGAGGAGCATCCAGCCGTGGTCACAGATTCCAAAAATTTCAACTTTTGCAGAAACCCTAATTTTCCACTTTACCGATCAAAATCCCGAACTAGGGTTTGATGATGCCCGGGGTTCTGCCCAACCAAAAAATTCGGTCTTGGTCTCTAAATTTTGATTTTGATAAGGATCATCTATCCTTGGTCTCATATTTCAAAAATTCCAACTTTCTCCGAAACCCTAATTTCCCACAACACTGACGATCCAAAAATGAAGGTGCTTAAAATCCAATTATGTTTGGACAAAAATATAATCCATATTGTTTCTGATGTATCTTTGAAATTTAGGAACCTTAGGGTCTGAAACTTCATCTTGTGCTAGATTGACTTGTCATATTTCCAATGCCAAAGATCTGACCTCAAATGGATTTTCTGAGAGATAGATATGCCAAGTGTCGTAACGTGACATGTTTATGGGATGAAATAGTATAGTGAACTTGTACAGCGTGCCACGTGTCCCTGTTTCAACTCCGGCCTCTGAAACCCAGACCTGTGAAAGTAAAGTTCATGCCCTAACTTTCACATTTTACAGAATTCCATTTGGAGCTTCCTTGTATGGATCATATCTCACAAAGTACAATGAATATGAGGCTTTCCTTCAGACACAAGGTACATGGAAATTTCATCTTCGACTTGTAGAATTTTTAGATCCTGAGCCTTCTCCAAAATGGATTTATATCGAAAATTCCACAATGACTGGTTTTTACTATACCAAGCCCTAGCTTCCAATTTGTTGCAAGTGCAACAAGTGTCATAAATGCCATACAATGCCTTCTTTAAGGCTAGCTCTGATACCATGTTAGTTTTTCATCATTTAATTCAATAGATCTAGGATCTTAACTGAAAGACAACATGTATAGCATATCAAGCATAAGATACAAGAGACAAGAGACACAAAACATTTCACTGGGGAAAACCAAGAAGGTGAAAAACCCTGCAACTTCCTCAGAGATAGAATAAGCACCAATACAAAGATCACCAAGATGAATTCCCAAAAGATAAATGTCTGCAGTAGCTACTCCTCCTCCACTTGTGCACACTCCTCCTCTCTCTCACTAATGCGAAGTGAGTGAATGAGAGAATGTGTAAAATGAGAGAGACACACTCTCTATTTATACACTACTTCACTTGTCTTTTAACTCCAACTAGGTCAGCCCCAACTTAGACACTTAACATAATGTTGATTGGGCCAACCCCCACTAGGTGGTCTAATAACCCTTTAACCCACAAGACTCATACAGGGCCGACCCCGTCAAGGTGGTATAATAGCCCATAAAGTATAAGTTATGACACTTACAATATAACTTGCGACACTTGCAAGTACAACTAACGACACTTCCAATTGGAGGAATAATACATCTCCGTTGGGGATACAATAAAGTACTAATAAAATATACAAGTGAATATCTTCCGAAGTTACAAATACATCAAAACTGTGCACAAGCTGCAAAGGAGTCGAGGTGTGCCAAGAGGCACGTTTGTCAAAACTGTCCCAATGATGTTTTCCGAGTACGCAACCGGAACAAACACCATCCTTGCAAGAGACCATAAGAAGACCTGTCACCATATTTTCTTTACATAGTTGTGGGCTTCTGCATTGTTCTAGAGGTTTCCAATGTAGACCCAAGTTCTTTGTGGTTTCAAGGAACCAACAAAACCCCTTCTCACCGACCCTTTCAGCAACAACCTAAGAACAGGCCGAGGTCTCACCTGAGGTGAAGCTATGGGGGCACTGCAGAATCAGGTTTCCACGATGATGTGACAATTTTTCGGACAAGACTATTGCGCAACACACTATTAGACTTGCATTGTGGACTGGGAACTGCGCGACGATAGACTGCGTTGCGTCCCGCACTTCTTCAAACTTAACCGCTTGCACAACCAGCGCATCCAGGGACTGTGCGGTTCGGACATAATGTAAATAATAGGACAGCGCAATTGACTCATATGCTTCCTCTTCCAAACTTAACCCCTATGAGGATTTTAATTCAACACTTAGTCATTCATCTATTACCTTAGCTTATTTATCCTTCTAACAAATGCAAGCAGGTAGAAACATACGATGCTGGGCAATTCTAGTGCAATGTGTCTAAAGAGTTACATAGCCCAACACCTACATACACTTGTGATTATTCCTTAAACCGATATTTTCACAGACTTAGAATATTGGGTGATCATCATTCATCCATTCACGCAGTGCTTAACATATTATTCCCATCTTTCTCTTATGGTGAATACATATAAAAGCATTAACATAGTAACTGATAAATGAGAACTCAGACATTCATTCGCAAGCAAACATACAATTGCAAAACATAAACAATTACACGACACAGAATTGAATGTGGTTTACCCCCAGGATGGGAGCTACGTCCACAAGAACTGTTGTTATATTAATATTTGGGAAGGGTACAACAATTCTTTGTCTGCGCACTTAGCTGTGGACTCTCTTCTCTCTCAATAGGCCTCTGCGCACACAGCTTGCAGAGCCTTTACAAAATTTTCCTCAACAGAGATTTTCCAAATCAACAATGAGAACAATAACAAAATGAAGAGTAACCCTTTCCCATACAAAAATGCCTTATTTATAGACCATGCCTGTAGGTCATGTCTTTACAATTCGTAGGCAAAACCCTAAGGTTCCCAAAACTAGTGTGGTTTCCCACCACCTTGCCTGTCACCGTCGATAGCTTGCTCCACTTGATCTTGCCACCTTATTGGACCACTCGTGGCTCTAACACCCTTCTGAAAGCCACAGTTATCAGTAAAACAGTTACAACTACATCGTGGCATGTCGCCTTCCACTCCTTCAACGTGCCTGCCACCGTCGACTTAGTGGCCTAGCTTCTTAACTCCTTGCCGCCACTCTCTTAGACAAGTCACCTTTTGCTATTGTCTGCTCTGTCCCTTACTCAAAATAGCTGTTGCGCAGGTCCTGCGCACCTGCTCTGCTGCATCCAAACTACATTTGTTCTCCGAGTTGCGCATTTCTCAAAATCATATCTTCTGACTTCGTAGCCCAAAAGTTGCGCAACTCCTTAAAAGTGTGTTCTTATCAAAATTGTGCCTACTTGGACCATGCCCAACAGGACCATAACACTGACTTGTGGCTCGTCCCGAGCCACTTTAGTCTAGCTGCTCCATCTGTGCCTCTTTTGAAATTCCTGAGCGGGTGGTGAAGTCTTGAACAATTGCACTCAATTTTTCAACTACTTCCTTTACTTCTTGCTCATATCCTTTAGCCATGTTTAACATTTCATCTGTGGCCGGCTCTTCAATTTGTTCCTTAACTTTGGCCTCCGTTGCCTGAAGGTCTTGCAACCTTATTTCAATCTCATCGGTCAAAGTAAGTGCTTCTTCCTGCAGTGGCTGTAACCTCGCAGAGGTTTCTGCTTCCTTTTCCCTTAAAACCTCGAGCTCCTTTCTTAGTACTTTTGTTTGCTCAAAGGCATGCCTCTTCCGTCGGACTGGTAATTCCTTCATGGAAGCATCCATAGAGTCCACTTCCCGCTACTTCTGTTGGATGTCCTTATGGATCTTTTGCAGCTCTAGCTTGTCCTGCAGTATGCTCCAAATGTTTGAAACATCATCTAGCAAGATTTGGCATCGTGCGACTGTTGTGCAGATGCCCTGCGTAGAGGTCCTCAGTGCCTCTTCTTTAGCTTCTTGCGCCTGCTGCTCCATATCAACTGGCCATCGTGCTGCCAGTTCAACAATCTCTGCCTGATGGGCGGCTTCCAACTACGTAATCTTCTATGCATGGGAAATTTCCAATCCCCTCATTCTTTCCTGTAGACTATCAATGGTAGTGCCGCTATGTAGGATAGTTGCCTCAACTTCTGATTCTTCTTCAACTCGGGGGAGCTTCACATATACGGCTGACATTGCACCTTTTATCCTGCGCTGCTTTTCCTGTGTGCACTGAAGCTCCATTTCCTTCTGCTCACATTCTCCTTGTATTTTCCTGTAATTCTCTTCATATTGAAGGCGTTGATTGTGCGAGACAATATCCCGCTCATGCATTTCATGGGATATTTGTGTGTGCAGCTAGTGCAACCCTTCGACTGGTAACATAGCTATATTCAACTCTAATTGCTTGAGCAGCCTCACTGTTTCTATCATCTCATCTGTTTGGAATAGAATAGACCCTGACGCAATCTTAACGATTCGCATCCGTGTCATGAAGGCAGGTGACCTACGCATCATCTCACTTGGCTCTCCCACTTGGTCATCATGGTCCAACTCCTTGGTGAAGTTACGATGGACTTGCTCCATCTGTAAGACTAGACTTGTCAGTTTATTGATATTCTCCTTGACCTCTTCTTGCACCTGTTCTTCCTTATCTTGGAAGTGCACTGACACTCGCAATGTTATCTGTTCATAGTCGTCCTCATGAAGTGTTGTGTCGATCAACTATTTGTTAGCTTTATACTTCTTGTTTTGTGGCTTCTCCGGCATCTAGGTAGCCGGTTCCTTCCTTTTCCCTCCTACCTGCGGCGTAGGTGTCTACACTGGTGTGCTCTGAACCTCTGGGTTCTTATCTGTCTGGTCCTCCTCTTCCTATTCCAAAGACATAGTGATGAAAGTCTCTGGTGCATCCTCTTTCCAGTCATCAAGCCAGTCCTCAATGATCAGCTCAATCATTGGTGTGCCGAGCTGATACTGGCTGTAGAACCATTTCTCTGTTGTCAGGCACGGCTGTATCTGGATACAGTGTAAGGTGGCCTTGAAAATAATCTTGGGCCTATACATATATTTCACCTCCTCTGTGATGCGTGGGGTTTTCTCTATAACCGCACATAGCTGCTCGAAATATGTCAGAAATTGTAGACCATTGAGTCGCTGCTTCTCTGGGCTTGTAGACACCCACATGTTCATGTAGCAGACTGCGTAGCAGTCCTCTGCTGCGACCAGTAGGTCGTTCTGATGTGCAAGTTCTTTCCAACCTATGAAAGCAATAAGTATTACAATCTAGCTAAAGTGGAAGGATAACCCCTTATCCTGGGTATCCTCGATATCCAACAGCAACTCATTGAGCAAAAACTTTGCCCAATTATACTCATGACCATCCATGGCCTTGGCCGCTAGGGCCACAACTGATGCGTTTACTTCCTTTGGTCGTGCCTTCCTCAGCAGCCTCCCTGCCAATAACTGAATAGTGAACCACAGGGGTTCAATTGTGATTGGGTCAGTCTCATATCCCCAGTGGCCTCTGTTCAACTTGAACTCCGCCTTTATCTTCACGGCTAGTTCCTAGTCGTCTTTCTTGCCAATGAATTTTGCCATAGGGTCGTCACCCTTCACCCTTCTTACTCAAACCAGTGATCCTTGCGATCAAGTCGACCATGATATTGACCTTGAAGTCCAACCATATGTATCCCTAGTGTGTACATGATAACAACGTATGCACCACAACCTTGCACTCTTTGTTGCAATGAAAATGTGGGATTCTCAACAAGTTGAGCAACCCAAACTATGCCAGCGCCAACACCCAATCCATAGGAACAACCTTTGGATGCTTTCCGGTTGCACCCTCTCTGCTACACATGAACTTATCTGGTTGTAGGTGTGGGAATTTTTCAGCGTCCATTAGATCGTGATCAACAAACTTGCAGGTAGGGATTCTGCTAAGCAAATCCTCCTTTGTACGGACATGTTTCGACATCGGAGGCAATGGGATCTCATATGTCGCATTCTTCTCCAGGTGTCTTTCCGAGGCATCACTCTTCCGTAGACTGATATACTCAGGGATGATCCATACAGGTGGCGGTGGGCTCCCGTGTGGAGCCGATGTATTTGAAACATCTAGTGCCTTTGATTTTTCTGACATGGCAGCCAGGTGCTTGTCTTTGCTTTGCTACTTCGGCTGGTTCGGTTTCGAGCTCTTGGACGGGCCACCCCATTCCAACATTGTTTGCTTCAGCGGCGTCTTCATTACTCCGCTTATACCAGAACGTTTGAAAGTGCCAAGAATCTATTCCAAGGTCTTCTTTTTGGACATAAACTCAACAAATACTTCGGCTTCTAGATGCTAAGTTCTCGCACTCTTCACAGTTCGCAAAATTTCAAACTCATAGTAACATGCATAAGGAATGGTTGGCTAGTATTTATAGAGTCATAACCTGATGGTTTGCCTTGAACGGTTAACTTAGAGATTAAATGTTGCATTCATTTCCCAAATCACGGCTAGATCTGCACCTTATGTGACATTGAATGTACTGGGAATGGCTAGGCTAGGCATTAAGTGCTAGGTGTGCTGGATGAGATCTTGTTGGCATCTCGATCTTTTCCGCTGTAAAATATGTCGAGTCAGATCAACTTTCCTTAAATGCGGAGGTGTGATGGTACTGGCAGCCGTATGACAGCCTAGTGGCCAATTAAATGTTCAATTCATTGCCCGGATCCCATTACGATCTTAATCATTTCAGTTTTTATTAGGGCCGAATGGATAGGATATTCCTTTAATGTGGGGTTGTGTCAATGCTGCTGTTTTTTGAATAACGACTTTACTAATGGGATGATAGTTGTCATGGTCGCTTACTTTTGTCATAATGCATTGGCTACTCTGACAGTCTGCTTTGTTGGAACCCGTTTCCCTCGTGTCTTCAATTGCGTGGCTGCGCTACGAATTTATGCTTTGCATCACAGCTACCCATAGTCCATAGTCATCCTTTTCCTTTTGACCAGCGCAACTACCTTTCCAGCTTCGCAGCGTGGTACTCGGCTGGGAAATTTGTATTTTCTCTGTCTTTTTTGGTCGGCACAGCTACCTCTTCGAAGCTTTGAGCTGTACAGTTCTCATCTCTTTGCATCAGCCTTCCTATCCTCTGACAGACATCGCAGCTCTGGCAATGTGCCTTTGCATCCTTGTGAATGGTAGGCCACCACAGTCCTAACCGCAGTATCTTCTACGCAGTGGCTTTTCCTGCATAGTGACCTCCTGCTGCTCCTGAATGTGCATCAACCAATATGGACGGCTTCTCATGCTCTAATACACATCTGCGCAGTATTTCATCCGGTCCCAATTTGTATAACTGACCTGCGATTATGGTGAAGTCTACTGCTCTTACTACCAGCTGCTTCTTTTGCTGCATAGTGAATTCTCTGGGTGCTAATCCAGTAGTCAAGAAGTCTATGATATCTTTATAATAATCATCAGCTATCTGGATGGAAAACAACTGCGCATCAGGAAGATTGTCTTCAAGTTTCGTGGGCTCTTCTCCTAACTCAATCCTTGACAGATGATCAAGTCCTAAGTTCAATCTGCCTAGCTTAACCACTATTTCAAAGTGATACTCCTGAAAGAGTAATAACCATCTACAGATTCACCCCCCTAACAATGACTTGTTGACCAGGTACTTCAAAGCAGAATGGTCAGTGAACATAAGGAAGTGCGCACCAAGCAAATAGTTCCTGAACTTCTGCAGTGCATAGACCATAGCAAGTCCTTCTCTCTCAGTGGTGGTATAATTATTCTCTAGAGACGAGAGATTCCTACTCGAAAATGCAATGGGATGGTCAATACCTCCCTCTCCTGGCTGTGCTAAGACAACCCCTAGTGCTATACATGATGCATCGACATGCACATGGAATGGATTCTCCTAGTCTGGAAAAACTATAATCGGTGCAGTGACCATTTTCTCTTTTAATGTATCAAATCCTTGTTCGCATTCTGCATTCCATATGAACGACGCATCTTTCTTCAGCATCTTCTCCATAGCCACGGTTATCTGCGCATAACCCTTTATAAACTTCCTATAGTAACCGGTATGGCCCAATGTAGTGCGCAACTACTTGACTGAGTTCTGTGTGGGCAACTTTACAATGACTGCGATCTTTGTAGGGTCGATCATCAAGCCCTATTTACAAACAATGTGTCCTAATAAAATCCCATAGGGGACACAGAAAACACACTTCTTTAAGTTCATATAGATCTAGTGTTGTCGACACATTTCTAACATGAGTCTGAGGTTTGCACCATGGTTCTTCAGCAACCCGAATAATGTCCAATCATAAAAATAAGCTTCTAAGAACTTATGCATGAAGTCCTTGAATGTTGCGACCACAACCCTGGAAAAAATGGCAGGTGCGTTCTTCAGTCCAAAGGGCTTCACCGTGTACTGGAATGACCCCCATTCAGTGGAAAAGGTGGTTTGATGTCTGTCTGTGGGATCAATTCTTATCTGATGGTACCCCGAAAACCCATCAGTAAAGGAGTACGCCTCATTTCCTCCCACGTTATCAAGTAGCTAATCAGTGAAAGGAGTAGGAAATGGGTCATGCATTGAAGCATCATTCAACTTTCTGAGATCCACACAAATCCTGATTTTGCCTTTTGTCTTTTTATCTTGGACAACCATAGGGCTTATCCACTCAGATTCCTCAACTGTCTCAATGATCCCCGCATCGAGCATCTTATCCAGCTCTGCTCTCACTCTTTCTTTGTATCGCGGGTTCAAGCGATATGGTCTTTGTTTAACAAGCTTCATGCCAGTCTTAAGAGATATTTTCATAACTCCTAAGTCCCCCAAAATTCCCTTCATCTCTGTAAATTTTGTTGGGAATAATTCCCAGTATTCATGCAATATATCTGCGATATCTGCCACAGTCTGATCATCCTAGTAGTCTCCAATAAATGCTAACTTTGGCTCTTCACTGGTGCCAATGTTTACTTTCTTTTTTTTCATAGGCCCGCTCATGTTTGGAATTTCCAATGGAGGTCCCTCAACCTCGCACGCACCTTCTGACTCATGTATCTTAATGTTGCGCGGGTCCTCCTCAGCTAGGTTATAACATTTCGTGGCATGCTCCACCTATTCCATCCATTCTGAATGTAGGCATGCTGTCAGCCCCAAAGAATTCCTCTAATGTGATGTTCTTATGTGGACATTCTGGTCTGAATATCCTTTCCTTAATAATATGCAATGCATCATTTATGGTAGGACTCTCGTCTTCAAAACTGAAACTCTTTTAGAAGTTCGTAGTCAGATTAGGCCAATCTGTAGTTTCCCTGCGCAACTCCATATTAAGTACCATTTCTTTGGAATTTCTTCCTCCAATGTGTGCACAAATAGATGCACCCATTATGTCTGTGGTCTCTCCTACCATGCTTGTGAACAAAGTACAATGTGATCCCTTGGATCTGTCTGTCCATATATCTCTCAAAGGGTAGGGTAACCTTGTTAGCAAACCTGATCTGCATCTTAATTCTGCACTGATCCCATGTGTTTAATGCCTGCTTATGCGCAGCCCACCATCTGGTAGGTGTTTCACGCAGTGCCATATCTAGTGTTGGTAAGCGGTGTTCATCTGCAATTGCTACAGTATAATCTTTGATAAAGGAATAAACGTTAGATAAACCATCATATGTGGGGATTGGGGTTACCTCCTTTCCAATCCAACACAGTGACTTTGTAACCTGTGCGCATCTCCTTGCAGATACTTCGTGCATGCAGTTTTTCCAATTTTCAATCCTGCATCAGAATATGAGATGCAAGAGCTGTCGCATCTCTAGCTTAGTGTTCCATCCGCAGTTGGATTAATATAATCTTCCTTGTTCACGGTCATCTTGTACAGCCGGTCTAAGTCTTGAGCTCTGGATTTCTCCTAAATTGGCTTGTTATATCTGTCTCCATCTGTAGGGTCCAGTGGTGCGATGACCTTGAGATGATTCCCTTCGAAGATCATTTTCTTTGTCTTCAAGTTGATTATGGTGAGGTTATCTATAGACCAGTCAATCTCCAACAGTGCGGGAAAGGTTTGACTATCATCCATAATCTCAATCACCTCGAAATCTATGTAGCTCTGCACTCCATCAATGTCAACAATGACATTGGCTAACTGTCCAAACGTTATAACCTTCTCCTGGTTGGCCATTCTCAACTAGATAGGTGACCATAACAGCTTTGGTCTACCCATCTGCTGCCATGTCTGCTTGGTTAAGACATTTACTTCTGATCCCAAATCTAGAATGATCTCATCCATTTCATAATCTCCTATCTGTGCATTGAGTCTCATTTCTCTACCTGTCCTCTTTTGTTTCTTAATGTGATGAACTGCGCTATCTATAGTCACACTTTCGTTGCATGGTTCATACTGATCTAATAACTTTTTCAATTCTACTATAGCATTTTGACTCTTTAACAACTTCATGCAGCTCCTGAGGAACTGCGCAACATAGGTGCCTATCTCTGCTACAGCGTTCATTCTATCATAAGCAACTGACATATCTTCTATATGCGGTATTTCACTATGCAATGGGATTCTTGGTGACTGGGGTGTTGATTCTTTGAAGATATCAAGCGCTTCCTCAAATACTTCTCTAATTTTCTTCAAGTCAAAAGCAGGTGCTTTCCCAACATCTTTTCTTATCCATATTGTTTCAAGAGGGGTCGTATTGGAATCTCCTGAAGTCGAAGCTTCTGCTCCTCTATCTCACCCTGTCGCAGCACCACTGCACATCACTACGTTAATAATTGGATCCACAGGTCTCCTCTCTGCTGCGATCAATTGAATGTTTGGGTTTAGCATCTCTGGCCGCTTTCTTTTCTGCATTTCTACCTCTAATACTGGGCAGTCTTCAATAACATGATCGAATGATTTGAAATAACTACATGTAGTGCATGGGTTGGTACAATCTCTAGATACATGACCTGCTTGGCCACAGTTGTAACATATTACTTGACCTCGGACTTGTCCTTGCACTAGGTCGTTATTCCTTCCTCTCCCGTGGTATCCTCCGCGGCCTCTATATGCTCCCTGATCCTGCTGTGCATTATTTTGTTTCTATGGGGTCTCTTCTTGAACTCTGTATATTCCTCCATACATATGCTCAATATATTTCTTTCGCTCTAGCATGAGCTCATATGAGCGACAATTGGATTCATCATGCCCACTGACTTACAGAAATTACAATATAATTTCCTAAGCGTTCTTACGTATTTTTGTATCATGTGGCAGTCTTCTGGCCGGTGTCCTCTGGTTCTGCAAATTTCACACCATGGCCCTGGGTTCGGATTTAATGGGTTTGGTCCACCCATGTTAAGGAAATCTTGGAATAAAGGATATTGATCCTTAGTGTGTCCTTCTCCCTTACAACATGTACACCAGACTTCCTATCTCCCTTGCTTTCCTTTCTTTATGTCCTGCAGTTGTAGTGTTAGGGTAGCTAACTCACGGGGGCTTCAGTATAAGGCAATATAATATCACGTTCATTCATATTGTGGTATTAAATATTCATGAAAGCCTAAAAATTATATTGCCTATATATTAAGGGGCAAAGGTTTTTTTTTTATTTAATGTAACAATACAAAAATACTTTGGGGTCTTTTTTATATGGGCAGGCTGAAAAATATCCACCAAATGGAGATGGTGGGATCATGGCTAGATGAGAAATTGGGTTGAGGCAAGGCTCGGGCTTACCAGTATGCAAGGAAATTCCATCTTGATCCATGCTTGAGGCCTAGGGTTTCGTGGTGAAGTGGGTTTCCAGTCGATCATAGTCAAGAGACAGTGGTCATTGACAACCATTTGTTACCAATAACATTCAGCCAATTGTTACCAATAGCCTTGGGAGGCTCTATGCCTCTAGGGCCTATTATAGGCCCTTGATAGGCCTTGTGGGCTTGAATACCCAACCACTCATTCTTATTACAGGGCTTGGAAGGTTTAGTCAACCTCCTAGAGCTTGTTACAGGCCTTGGGGACTTGGATACCTAGCCCACAACAGGCTTAGTCAATGATTGGGGAACTGCAACATGCAATCTAAATGTTGTACTATGTGCATTGGCTCTAGTGACATACAAGAAGTGATCTCCTATCTCTTCATTAGAACATTAGATGTTACAAATCATAATGATATGTGGTTGAGTAATTGCATTGTGGGTGAAGTAATGTGCATCCACAATATACATCGAAAGCAGTAAGGTACATTGTAGAATGCATGTGGGGTCATAATAGGGGTATCATATCAATATACTAGGTAGAAATATAAAGGGGTATAAAAAATGTTAATGAAAAAATTGATACATACAATATCTAGTAAAAATAGGGTTTTTTTTTCAAATGGGAAGGCAAAGAGGGGGTTTAAAAAAATGATTTTGAAAGGTATTTTCCAATATTTAGTGAAATCAGGAGTATTGTTTGATATGCCACGAATGAACGTGCTATGATAATGGTTTATTGAGTGAATCCCCCGTCAGCTAAATGGTTCTGGATCTGAGACATCCCAGTGCTACTTTCTCCCATGGGTGAAGCTTCTAACTTCATCACGATCTCCAAAGCTTCTGCCTGCGAAGCCACCTTCTGATGCATCAATGGATGTCTACTATGGGGCAACAACGCAGCTATGAACCATTCCTTGTGCTGTTGTGGTGCTATGACGAAGCTTACTTGGTCCAATAGTGTCTTAAATTTCTTATCAAAATCCCAAACTGTTTCATTAGGTTTCTATTTGATCTCTTTCAACTCTGTTATACACTGCGATTCTAATTTCAGCTTCTTAAATTCTGCTAAGAGTGCAACCTTGATTTCTACCAGGTTTCTTTGGTGCCCCTGCGAATATTTCATGAACCAATGCAAGGATCTGTCTCTAAAGGTGGTAATGAGTTGCGCTTTCTTCACAGCATCGTCCTGTATTTTCTTTACACTCCATACGACTTCACAGAAGAACCAGTGTTGATCATGGTCTTCTAGACCCATTCCTTCGAATATCGACAGTTTGATATCATCAACCATCCTCCTTCTAGGTGGGACGGTTCTCTGAGTGGTGTTAGGGATAATACTTTGGGGAATGATCTGAGGTTGGACGTTCTGAAGTGGTACAATTTGAGATGGGATAGGCTAAGTCGGAATAGCTTGGGCACCCACTCCTATGGTGTTACCAGGATTGATGTTCTGCGGTGTGGGTTGCATGGTGCTCGCAACCGCGGGTTCTGTACTGACGGGTTCTTAGATAGGGGAGGCGCGGTATGTGCAACTGGTGGATTCAACGGTGTAATAGGGTGACAGGTGGAAGATAGAGGTTTGGTTTGGCTATCAGGGTCAGCTTCTGAATGGGTGACTACGCGGAGTCCAGGTCCACTAGTAGTTTGCTCAGCGATGAACTTGTATCTCTTTCCACTTCTCAGGTTATGGATTTCCTCATAAGAACCACTATATGTACTATCTACCATGAAAGATTCAAATATTTTACTGCATTCTAAAGACACCTTTCTCGGCTAAAAGCATCTTAATGCATAAACTGAGGTTGTTCAGATACTTACCTCTGAATCCCTTGAAAAACTCCATGGGGCTTCACTAGAAGGCAATATAATACCACGTTCATTCATATTGCGGTATTAAATATTCATGAAAACCTGAAAATTATATTGCTTGTATATTAAGGGGAAAAGGGTTTTTTTAATTTAATGTAGCAATACAAAAATACTTTGGGGTCTTTTTATATGGGCGGGCTGACAAATATCCTCCAAATGGAGATGGAGGGATCATGGCCGGATGAGAAATCGGGTTGAGGCAAGGCTCGGGCTTACCAGTATGCAGGGAAATCACGTCTTGAGGCATGCTTGAGGCCAGGGGGTTTCTTGGTGAACTAGGTTTCTAGTCGATCATAGTCGAGAGACAATGGTCATTGATAGCCAATTGTTACCAATAGCACTCAGCTAGTTGTTACCAATAGCCTTGGGAGACTCTAAGCCTCTAGGGCCTGTTATATGCCCTCGATAGGCCTTGGGGGCTTGAATACCCAACCACTCGTGCCTAGTACAGGCCTTAGGAGGTTTAGTCAGCCTCCTAGAGCTTGCTACAGGCCCTGGGAGCTTGGATACCTATCCCACAACAGGCTTAGTCAGTGATTAGGGAACTGCAACATGCAATCTAAATGTTGTACTATGTGCATTGGCTCTAGTGACATATAAGAAGTGATCTCCTATCTCTTTATTAGACCATTAGATGTTTCAAATCATAATGATATGTTGTTGAGTAATTGCATTGTGGGTGAAGTAATGTGCATCCACAATATACATCGAAAGAAGCAAGGTGCATTGTAGAATGCATGTGGGGTCATAATAGGGGTATCATATCAATATACTAGGTAGAAATATAAAGGGGTATAAAAAATGTTAATGAAAAAATTGATACATACACTATCTAGTGAAAATATGGTTTTTTTTAAATTGGGAAGGCATATTGGGAGGGGGTTAAAAAAATGATTTTGGAAGGTATTTTCCAATATTTAGTGAAATTAGGGGTATTGTTTCATATGCCACAAATGAACGTGCTATGATAGCGGTTTATTGAGTGAAGCCCCCATGAAAAGCTCTCTTTCAGCTGCGTTGTAGGACTTTAGCATGTCCACAGTGAATTACGTCACAAAAATTTGTAATATACTATCGACCTAAAAGTCGACTACTCGTACGAATGGACTATCTAGTGCTTTGAGTTGTTCAATAAGCTCCGGTGTCCACTTGGTGAGTGCGCTTCGTGGGATACAGTTTCTGTGTTCTACAAGCATTGAAAACCACGCGTGTAGCTCATTTCCAAAAGATGCCCATAAGACTTTGTGCACGTCTTTCCACAGGTACTTATTCAACCACTGGATGTTAGAGAGCTGTGGGTGTCTGTTTTCTTTCCTTGCGAAGTCTCTCTCCATCTTGTCACACCAAGCCCAGATTTATTTCTTGTCTAGGTACCAAAAGTCGACGCCCAACTCAACTTCTTCTACTTCGCACATCACGACTTCAACTCATCATGGATTCTTAGCGTGAAAACATAACCATTTGTTGGCTTCTGTACTATTCTATAGGTTTCCAATGTAGACCCAGGTTCTTCGCGGTTTCAAGGAACCAACAAAACCCCTTCTCACCGACCCTTTCGGCAACAACCCATAAACAAGCTCAGGTCTCACCCTAGGTGAAGCTCTAGGGGAACTGCGGAATCAGGTTTCCACAGTGATGTGATGAGTTGTCAGACAGGACTATTGTGCAACGCACTATTAGACTTGCACTGTGGACTAGGGACTGGGCGACGATAGATTGCGTCGCGGCCCGCACTTCTTCGAACTTAACCGCTTGCGCAACCAGTGCATCCAAGGACTGTGCAGTTCGGACAGAATGTAAATAATAGGACAGTGCAACTGACTCATATGCTTCCTCTTCCAAACTTAACCCCTATGAGGATTTTACTTCAACACTTAGTCATTCATCTACTACCTTAGCTTATTTATCCTTCTAACAAATGCAAGCAAACGGAAACATACAATGCTGTGCACTTCCAGTGCGGTGTGTCTAAAGAGTTACACAGCCTAACACCTAAATACACTTGTGATTATTCCTTAAACCGATATTTTCACAGACTTAGAATACTGGGTATTCATTATTCATCCATTCACGCAGTGCTTAACATATTATTCCCATCTTTCTCTTATGGCGAATACATATAAAATCATTAACACAGTAACTAATAAATGAGAACTCAAACATTTATTCGCAAGCAAACAGACAATTGCAAAACATAAACAATCACACGACACATAATTTAGTGTGGTTCACCCCCAGGATGGGAGCTACATCCATAAGAACTGTTGTTAAATTAATCTTTAGGAAGGGTACAACAGTTGTTTTTCTGCACACTCAGCTGCAGACTCTCTTCTCTCTCAATAGGCCTCTGCGCACACAGCTTGCAAAGACTTTACAAAATGTTCCTCAATAGAGATTTTCCAAATCAAGAATGAGAACAATAACAAAATGAAGAGTAACCCTTTCCCATACACAAATTCCTTATTTATAGACCGTGCCCGTAGGTCATGTCTTTATAGTTCGTAGGCAAAACCCTATGATTCTCAAAACTGGTGCGGTTGCCCACCACCCTACCTATCGCCATCGACAACTTGCTCCACTCGCTTTGGCTGCCTTAATGGACCACTCGTGGCTCTAATACCCTTCTGACAGCCATAGTTATCAGTAAAACAGTTACAACTGCATCGTATCCTGTCGCTTTCCACTCCTTCAACCTGCCTGTCGCCGTCGACTTAGTGGCCTAGCTTCTCAACTGCTTTCTGCCACTCTCTTAGACAGGTCACTTTCTGCTATCATCTGCTCTGTTCCTTACTCAAAATAGTTGTTGCACAGGTCCTACGCACCTTCTCTACTGCGTCCAAACTACATCTGTTCTCCAAGCTGTGCATTTCTGAAAATCATATCTTCTGACTTCGCAACCCAAAAGCTCCGCAACTCCTCAAAAGTGTGTTCTTATCGAAATTGTTCCTACTTGGGCCACGCCCAACAATAGTTGTTGCAATAAGCGATAATTTAAGTGACCAAATCACTCATGCCAAAGGTTGCTCAGTTCATCACTATGAACAACAAAAACTGATGGAAGTGAAGATGATCCAAAGTTGTCAAACTTGTACAACCTGGTAATATCATCAACTGTTCCAGTAGCTAATACATGTCATGGATCTTTTAAATTTCTGATTACAACTTGGTGAGGTGAAAACTCTATGGTTTTACCTTCACCAGAATGAGTGATATGGTATACTGATAAAAGATTACATTAAAGAGTAGGAACACATAATACATCATTAAACTGTCCATTGTCTAGATGAACAGTACTAGACCCTTCAACACTAAGTGATCTATCATCACCAACAAATATTTGTTTGGTGTTACAATTATTTAAATCAGAAAATATGGTTTTATCCTTGCCATATGACAAGATGCTCCAGAATCTATAAGCCATTCAGTTGAAGAAGAACGAGAAGATGTTGTAAGTGCAAAACCAGAGGCTGAAAGTGCTTGTTCTGAAGATGAAGTTGAAGAAGAATCAAGATGAATGTGATGCTTCTTCATTGCTTCTTCCAGAGCTTCCATCCTCTTAAAACACCTTGACTCTTCATGCCCATTGCGATTACAAAAGTTGCAATGTCTTTGTGTCTTCTTTCCTTGAAATTTGGAAACTTTATCTTGTTGAGGATAATTTTGAGGCTGAGAAGATTTAGGACCCTTGTTATTTTGATTTTGCTTCTTCGGATATTGCTTCTTTGGATTCTTGTAATTCTTCAGACCATGCGACTGCTGAGCTACTAAATCCTCTTTTGAAGTACTGGCAGTATTGATTAGTCCAAGATATAAGAGTTTTTGATGTTCTCTTATTAAAGAATCACAAAAAACATCAAAAGAGGGAGCTTTGTATTGAGCTCCGAAAGAAAGAAGAGCTTCTCTAGTGGAATGAAAGGTTGAGACAAATACAGAATATGCAGGCCCCAACTTGGCAAGAATGGCGTAAATAAGGCCCTCATCTGCCTTTATGACTTTACATGCAGCCAACAAGACTCTAAGGGTCTTAAATTTTGTTATAAAATATTCCATGCAAGACAAATTATTAGGATCTAATGTAAGCAACTCATTCTCAAGTTGATGAGCTCTAATCTCATTTTTTATACCAAAAACAATATTTAGCTTTTGTCAAGTATCATCCGGTGCATGAATGCCTTGAAGATGAAACTACAGATTAGGAGAAACTGACAAACCAACTAAACCACCAGCTAAATCATTTATATTTTCCCATTTTGCTAGTTTATCAGTATCAAAGGGAGGAGTTTCCATGCCAAGGGTAAGTCTATATAACCCTTTGCTTCTAAGAATATCTTCCATACGAGACTTCCATACAAAATAGTAAGTACTAGTAAGAAGCATATCATTTTAAATTTCCATTCTAAAATAAATATTACTTCAAAGTTGAAAACTAGCTAGAAAAAATAATAGAGCTCGAAAAAATAAGCGGTTTAAAAAAAACGGCACTGCAATCAGCTTCCGGATGAAAAAGTTATGCCCTTTTGAAAATAAATTGAAAGAGCAACCAAGGAACCACGTGGTGTGTGGAGACAAGTGCATACCAATAAAAAAAATTCCCCCTTAGTCCTAACTAAACTCCTAAGCTCACTTTAAAAAATATATATATGTGCCTTACTTCTATAAATACGTGAAGGACACTTTTACATAAAGTTGCTTAAAAAAGAGGAAAATAAACAACTTAAAAATAAAAGGAAACTTTTGTTTTTGTTTTTTTTTTAATTTTATAAAGTTGATTTTAGAAAAGAAAAGGAAATAAACACCTTAAAAGAAAAGAAATTAACTTATGTGAGCTTTTAAGTAACTTCCTTTTCTTTAATATATGAAATCAATGCAACAAATACTAAGACCTCTTTAATAACTTAAGACTTCTTTAATAACTTAAGATTTCTTTAATAAGTAACTTTAAACCAAGTGAGCTAGAGTAAAAATATAGAAAATATTGTAAAGGAGGAAGGTTTTTTTTTTTGTTTTTTTACTCTTCTTGCCTTGTTGTGCATGCTTACCCCGCGGACCCCTGTTTCAACCTGCAAAACAACTTCACACACTAGAAACATAAAAACAAGACAAAAAAAAATTTGAAGGGTTTCCTGTTCTCTGTTAGTTTTCTGTTAGTCCTTCCTATAAGCGGAATGCATTTCCTACTGTTTGTGGTCGGCCGAGACTACCTACATGTGAATACAGGAGGATATCACTTCCAAAAAAATAAAAAAGGAACAAATCGAAATGAAATAGATACAGAGAAAAAAAATGCAGAAAACAAAACAGTATACCTTAGATCTCTGAAAAAGGCCGTAGTTAGTGAAAACGGAAACCTTTTCATACAAAACAAAGGGCGATCCTTACTGGAACCAACGCTCTGAACACAATGGAGTGCTTAAAATAGTCCAAAAATGGCCAAAAATAGAATATTTCGATAGCAGAACCCACATGCACCCGCACCGGCTTCAGATCTAGATCGGAATAAAACAGAGACGACCCTCAACAGTGCTCTGATACCATGTTTGAATAACAAGTACATCCACAGAGCAGTTTATTATGCAGAAGAAAAATATTACATGAGCTTCTCTCAACAAATAGCTTCTACGGAGCAGTTTATTATGCAGAAGAAAAATATTACATGAGCTTCTCTCAACAATGGATCATTTGGCAAGTGACCCTCCATGCTCTTTAAATAGAGATCATGGACCAATCGGGTTTTAAGCCACGGATCAAGTGTCGTTAAGATCGAGAGAAGTTGAACCGTTGGATCACTTTATATCGTGATCGTCGGATTACATATATACAAATGCATACCTAACTAATATTTTACCAAGTTGAACTTAACTAACTCCTAAGTGTCAAAAATATCCTAACATGAGAAAAGGTAGAAGAAGGAGATTGTGATGACCACCTTGAATGGTCTCCCAAGATCATGGGACTCAATCATTCAAGGGATATGTGCCAGAAAGAATTTGATCATATTCAATAGACTATGGGAATAATATACACAAGAAGAATCTCAACTTGTGGCATGAGAAGAGAATATGGGATCAAATGATGATCAAGCTCTCACAGCACACTCCCGAAGAAATTATAACAAAAGGGAGCGCCATCATCACAGTAAGAGGGATAAACACCATCAAAATTAGAGGGAGAACTATAGAAGATCCAGAAGAGATCTATCCAACATTAGATGTTATACATGTGATGATAAGGGACACTACTCCAGAGATTGTCCAAGAAACATAAGTGTCTCCCATAATAATAAGACCAACAAGAAAAGACACCATGCTCACACTGCATAAGATGATGAACCTGCAAGGAAGAGAACCAAAGAATAAAGTGATGAATCTTCAAGTGATGAAGAATGTGTCTTGATCTCAGTACTAATGAGCACTGTCACACATGGAAGTAATGATTGGCTTGTAGATAGTGGAGCTTCCAAGCATATGACAGGATACAAAGAATCCTTCATAAATATACCTAAGCATGAGTCACCTCACAAAGTGAAACTTGGGGATGATTACCAATACCCCATAAAAGGAAGTGCAGAAGATTCATACATGCTAGACTTCGGAAAATATCTGAAGATGAAAGATGTCCTATATGTTCCGGGACTAAAGAAGAACCTTCTCTCCATATCAACACTAGATGCTAAAGGTATGAGGGTTTCATTTGTTGATGTCCAAGTCCTAATGTGGCCAAAGGGAAAGACAATAGATGATGTGATTGTGATTGGAGAGTAAGAGGGAGGTTTGTACAAATTAAAGGGCCAACCTGAACAAGCCTTGGTTCATGAATCCATGGAGCCAAGTGGACTATGGCACAAAAGGCTTACACATGTGCACTATAGGGCACTACCCATTGCAAGCAAAGCAGTTGCAGGACTTCCATAAATTCAGACAAAACATGAAGGCATCTGCAAAGGATGTGTGAAAGGAAATAACATGAAGAAGACATTTCCAACCACTGAAAGCAAAGCAAAATGGATATTGGAGATCATCCACTCCGATGTATGTGGTCCCATGTCATCCAGCTCATTAAGTGGGTATGTATATTATGTTTCATTCATTGATGAATTTTTCTGTAAGACTTGGATATACTTCTTGAAAAGTAAAGATGAAGTATTCAGCAAGTTCAAGGAATTAAAACCCTTGATCAAGACTCACATTGAGAAGAAGATCAAGACCTTTTGATCAGATAATAGAAGATAATTCACCTCGGAATATTTCAAGAACTTATGTAGAGAATTTTGGATTAAGAGGGAGTCGAGCACTCCCTACAATCCACAACAGAATGGCATTGCGGAAAGAAAGAATAGAATGATAATGGAAGCAATGAAAGTAATGCTTCATGACCAGGATCTTCCGTTGCATTTATGGGAAGAAGCTGCAAGGATAGCGGTGTATGTACAAAACTGTACCCCTCATCGAATACTAGGCAACAAGACTCCAGAAGAAGTGTTCTCCAGTGAGAAACCAAAAGTCAACCATCTCAAAATATTTGGCTTCCCAGTGTACATACACATTCTGAAGGAGAAAAGGACGAAGCTAGATCCTTCAGGAAAGAAGGGAATATTCGTAGGATATAGTGAAGCTTCGAAGGCCTACCAAATACCTACTGAATATACTTCCTAGTATTCAAGAAGATCAACATCAACATAAACGTGACATTTGATGAAGACTCAGCATACAACAAATCCAAAAAACTACATATTGAAGAGACTGAAGAACCTGAAGTTCCCATGATCAGAGATATAACTATGGAAGAAGAGACTCCAAAATATAATGAATACCGTGATATGGAAGAACCACAAGAACCTGTAGATCCACCTCGTGATAATAAATCCCACAAGAAGAAACCAGCATCGGTATGTGAAGCGATACAAGATGCGGAGAAGTATGGCGCTCCAGAGGGGATGCACAGAGAAATCAAGAGACCTGGAGCATACTCTAGCTATGTGGCCTTGTTGTGTGACATCATTGACAAAAAACCTTCCAACTATGAGGAAGCAACATAGAATAAATAATGGAAGGATTCCATGATCGAGGAGTACCGGTTGACTATGAAGAATGATGTATGGGAGATAGTTCTGAGACTAGAAGGGAAGTCTATTGTGACTTCCAAATGGATCTACAAGATCAAGCATGTTGCAGGTGGTAGCATTGAGAAACAAAAGGAAATGTCTATAGCACGTGGCTTCTCCTAGAAAGAAGGCATAGACTATGAGGAGATGTTTTCACCTGTAGCCAGATACACTTCCATCATATATATACTTGCATAGGCTACAGTGATGAAATGGAAGGTACACCAGATGGACATCAAGACAACATTCTTGAATGGTGTAGTTGAATAGGAAGTGTACATGGAGCAACCACTTGGATTTCAGACACATGACAGGAAGACTCATGTGTGCAAATTGAAGAAAGCATTGTACAGATTGAAATAGGCACCTAGGATGTGGTACAATGGGATGGATAGCTTCCTGATTAGCTTAAGATTTACCAAGAGTAAAGTAGATTCCAACCTTTACTACAAGGTTGAGGTGGGAAATCCAATAATACTTCTAGTCTATGTAGATAACCTATTTGTAACAGGGGAGGATGAGAGGAGGCTCGCCGCA
Source organism: Larix kaempferi (assembly GCA_027924585.1). NCBI lineage: Eukaryota > Viridiplantae > Streptophyta > Pinopsida > Pinales > Pinaceae > Larix > Larix kaempferi. The sequence continues at coordinate 7,373,200 of BSBM01000259.1, read as the reverse complement.
GAGTTCAATATGAAGGACGTGGGTATGATGCATTATTTCTTAGGAATGGTGGTGTGGAAGAGTGCAGATGGAATCTTCCTTGGATAAGGGAAGTATGCGATAGAGATTCTGAAGAGGTTTGGAATGATGGACTGCAAGGCTATGACCACACCCATCGCATCGAAATTGAAGCTACTGTGTGATGCTTCATCAGAGTCATTTTATGCCACGATGTATCGTTAGATGATTGGTTCATTGATGTAAATGACAAACACGAGACCATACATATGCTTTGTTGTGAACACATTGAGCCAGTTCCTGATGGATCCTCGACATGTTCACCTGATTGCTGCAAAGCATGTACTGAGGTACCTGAAGGGTACAGTTGACTATGGGCTCAAGTATGACATGAATCAGAAGATTAAACTACATGTTTATGTTGATTCTGATTGAGTAGGTAGTGCCGCTGATAGGAAGAGCACTTAAGGATGTTGCTTTAGTATGGGATCTAGTATGATCTCCTGGTTTAGCAGGAAGCAGTCATACATGGCACTAAGTACATCTGAAGTAGAGTATGTTGCAGCTGGTTCGGTTAGTTGTGAGGCAGTATGGCTTAGGAAGCTACTGTCTGATTTGTTTGATTTCTAGTTAGAAGTGACTTGTATATTATGTGACAACCAGAGTTGTGTGAAGTTGTCCGAGAACTTGGTGTTATGCAACAAGTTGAAGCACATCGAGATCAAGTACCACTATATCAGGGGTATGGTACAGAGAGGAGCAGTGAAGCTACAGTATGTAGTGACAGACGAGCAGATATCCAATGTGTTGACTAAGCCATTAGCCAGAGTGAAGCTTGAGTACTTAGAGAGAAGCTTGGTGTTCTCCAGATCGAGGTTCCTCCTAAGAGGAAGTGATGAGACCGGAAGACGCAGATGCACTAGAGCCATTCTCGCATGATGGTAGGTTTATCCTCTCATGTTGGTAGATGTAAGGGATGGGCCATTCTCGCATGGTGGTAGGTTTGTCCTCCCATGTTGGTAGATATAAGGCCTGATCCATTCTTGCATGGTGGTAGGTTTTTCCTCCCATGTTGGTAGATGTAAGGGTTGGGTCTCGCATGGTGGTAGCTTTTTCCTCCCATGTTGGTAGACGAGGTTCTTGTATGGTGGTAGGCATAGGTGGTCCTTGGGATGTAATGCACTTGGTGTGCTCCTGATTGTCCTCCCATACTGGAGACGTTGTGAGGTCCACTGGTCATAAGACATTGTGTGTGCTCCTAGGCAGGATATTGCATGGTGGAAGGTTTGTCCTCCCATGCTGGTAGACACAGGCTGATTATTGTGGGACATGTGATGTGCATTTGGTTTGTGCTCCATGTGATGATGAGATCCTCTAGATACGATGAGGCGATAGTAGGAGACACAGGTGATTGCTGTGGCAATGTAATGACTAGTCCTGGGCTGTACCTACTTGATGGATTGCTCGCAAAGATGATGAATACCTACATGAGGGATAGGCCTAAATCCATCATGAAGAAGGGTTGTCTTTGTAGAACTTCCTATGACGATTAGATTCGAGAGATGTCACCAATCAATGATCGACATGATGAGAATTGCAGCATCAATGACAATGATGATCCAACGATGATGACGTTATTCATACTTGTGTATAAAGGGGTTGATGAATGTGGCAAGAGAATACGTTCCTAGTTAAGAGGGAGTGTTGTTGTAATTGTAACTTCGGAAGATATTCCCTTGTATTTTATATTTTTATTATTATTCTATTTTATTTGTACCTCCGATGGAGATGTTTTTCCTCCATTCGGGGATGTCATTATTATGCTTAGTCATACTAGGTCATTGAGGTAAAAGCCTCCATTGTAAGTCCGGGCAATAGATCCCCAAAAGGTCAAATGTAATTGTATTATTGAGTCTCCTAGAGAAGTCAGCCCAGTCAGTTTAGTTGAGGCCGACCTAGTCAGTTAAAAGGTCACCCCAAAAGTAAAGTATAAATAGAGAGCAAGGCTCTCTCATTTGGACACACACTCACTCACTTGAGTTCGCATAGGTGAGAGAGAAAAGACAAGTTCGCATAGGATAAAGAGAGAGCTCTGCAAAATACTATCTTGTTTTGGGGTTTTCCATTTTGTGATATTGTATTGGTGATGATTCTATCTTTGAGGAAGTTGCGGGGTTTTCTCCTTTATGGTTTCCCCAAGGAAAATATTTGTGTCTCTTGTGTTATGTTGTACTTTTTATTCTTTCAGTTAAGATCCTAGATAATATTGATTAAAAGTAGAAAATCTAACACTCATGGTCGAATACAAGGATACCCTTTACCCCCTTTTCTCTTCTTATTAGTAGTTGAAGGTATGTGTATGTTGATTAAACATACTAGGAGAAGCGGGGTGGTAAAAGGAATTAATATCTTTAAATCATTGGTCATTTATAATCTACTATTTGTTGATTATATAAATATTTGTGGTCATGGATATTTAATGGATTTTTAGAGGTTTAAAGGAGTGTTAGGATATTCCCATACTCCATCCTAGTCCTAGTAGCATTTTCATTATTTGCATTTTCAGTCATGCATGCACTTTTAGGGTTTGCATGCATTATTTAGGGTTTGCATGCATCCCAGTCATCAGTACAGCACCTAACCCTCAGTTAGCCAGCCCCCGGGAGCTTCTCTCAGATCAATTTTAGCCCTCCTAGTGCTTAGTACACCCCTCCATGCAATTGCATGCATCTCATGCATCCTCTCTCACCTACCACTCAGTTGCACTTCAGTTAATTGAGTTATCATCAGTTCTTTCCTTGATTTAAGGCTAGACTGACTCTCAACTGACTGTATCACTCCGATGGATCTCCAGTGAGACTAGACTACCCATTCTGACTCCAGTTAGCTCCTCATGCGCCCTCCACTGAGCCTCCTTCATTTAGTTACACTCAGTTACACCTATCACACTCAGTTAGACTCAGTTTGACTTATGGTTGACAGTTACTTGAGCATTGATGACTCCACCGATGATGAGATAGACTACTAGTTGTTCTCCGATGACACTCTAGTGATCTTTTGATCACTCCATGAAGGCTAATTCGAATTGCCACCTTAGGCATTCGAATCCTCATGCATTGTACTATTTATTTTTCCATATTGTGATTAATTAATTTGTGTGTGTGAAGTATTTTTGCTTCTATCCGAGTTCTACTATATTATTATTCCGTTGCTCATTATACTGCATTGACCACTCTTCTTCTATTTTCTTGCTTAATCAATTACTTTCTTGTGAGGTATACATCATCTCTTAGATCTGCTGTGAGGATTTTCACATGGTATCTGAGCATGTTGAGAGTATTGTTTATCTCCATTCCTGAGAGTTTTTTGTAGGTTATTATCAAGATTTCGAGTGCAATAGTTTCTGCATTTATGCAGTAGTAGCAGTTGCAGATATTCTCTATTGTTTTTGCAGGTCTTCTACAGCTTCAATGAATTCAGAAGAAATCCCTCCTCTTTCTCCACTCAAATATGATGAATGGAAACCAAAAATGATAGCATATTTGAAGATCCATGATCTCTTTGATTGTTATTTTGAAAGAGAGTTCGAATCCTCTAAAAAGAAGATTGACTGGTTGAATAAAGGTGACATGGCCTTTGGAAGGATGATGCTTTCTATGCTTGATTACATAATGTACCAAATCATTGATGATGTTGAAACTCCAAAAGAGCTATGGGCCCATCTGGATGAAAGATTTGGCAAACAGAATGAAGGATTTGGTCCAAACCCTTTTGAGAGAAAGCAAAGTGATGCATTCACCCTCCTTGATGATCTCATTGATCATGAACTAGTATCAAACACATCTCATATTGAAGTTGTCCACAAAGAAGAAGAAATTGTAGATTCTACACTCATGCTCCAAATTTCTTCTCTTTCTGTGCCAGCTCACACTCTAGATATTGCAGAAGGTCCTAAATCCTCTCTTGCACCGGAGTCTGTTGGTATACATCATGATCTATTGAATGTTTCAGAGGTCAAATCAGCTATTGGAGGTAATGCATTCGCTCTCCTCAAGCAATCACCTCTTATATTTTACTATATGATCATCATTCCATGCTTTCAGAAGGTTATTGAAGAATATGGCCATTGCCATTTGCTTGGGATAATTTCTCACGCATTTACTGGTTTTGATCTCACCTCTTATGGTTCAAAGGAGATCTCAAGAAACCATGATTCAAGTCTTGGATCTAATTTGGATTCTAAGCAATTACTACTTGGGATAATTTCTCATGCATATGATGGTTTTGATCTCACCCCTGCTGGTTCAAAGGAGATCTCAAGAAACCATTTATCAAGTCTTGGAGATGATTTGGATTCCAAGCAATCATTATTATTTGATGGTTCTTTTTGGCATAATCTCACCCATGATGGTTCAAAGGAGAAGACAAAAGACTATCTGCACATTCATAGATTTGATCTTACCTCAGCTGATTCGAATCACAGGTTCAAGGATCATCCTCATATTTTTGGATTTCTTCTCATCACATTCGATCTGAAGAGCAAGTACAAGCACATGCTTTTTGAGCATGATCCACTTCTTCCCAAGAAGAAGATACCTCCAGACATATGACCAAGCATCCCACCTGCTTGAGTTTGGAGCATTTATTTTTGTGTGTGTCTTACAGCCTATTTTGAGGGGGGGTATTTTTCCCATGAGGTTTTCCCCATTTCCTCAGTTTATTGACTGTTATTATTCATTGTATTGGGTGACCTTTGGTCTTAGTTACCAGGGCCCAGGATGGATTAAGGGAGGATGTTAGGATATTCCTATACTTCATCCTAGTCCTAGCAGCATTTTCATTACTTCCATTTTCAGTCATGCATGCACTTTTAGGGTTTGCATGCATCCCAGTCATCAGTGCAACACCTAGCCCTCAATTATCCATCCCCCAGGAGCTTCTCTCAGATCAATTTTATCCCTCCTAGTGCTTAGTGCGCCCCTTCATGCAATTGCATGCATCTCATGCGCCCTCTCTCACCTACCACTCAGTTGCACTTCAGTTAATTGAGTTATCATCAGTTCTTTCCTTGATTTAAGGCTAGACTGACTCTCAACTGACTGTATCACTCCGATGGATCTCCAGTGAGACTAGACTGCCCATTTTGACTCTAGTTAGCTCCTCATGTGCCCTCCACTGAGCCTCCTTCATTCAGTTACACTCAGTTACACCTACCACACTCAGTTAGACTCAGTTTGTCTGATGGTTGACAGTTACTTGAGCATTGATGACTCCACTGATGATGAGATAGACTACTAGTTGTGCTTCGATGACACTCCAGTGATCTTTTGATCACTCCATGAAGGCTAATTCGAATTTCCACCTTAGGGATTCGAATCCTCATGCATTGTACTATTTATTTGTCCATATTGTGATTAATTAATTAGTGCATGTGAAGTATTTTTGCTTCTATCTGAGTTCTACTGTATTATTATTTCGTTGCTCATTATACTACATTGACCACTCTTCTTCTATTTTCTTGCTTAATCAATTACTTTCTTGTGAGGTATACATCATCTCTTAGATCTGTTGTGAGGATTTTCACAAGGAGATCCTAGGTACCTACCATAAATTATAGGTATCACTACAAGGAAAACAACTTCTAGTGAAGGGTTTTGCAAAGGATTTTAAAGTTACAAGATTTGTAAATTTTTTCAAAAATACCTCTACTAAAACCTCTTCCATTAGTAAATTAGGGTTTGAAGGAGATCATAATGGATGTTCATTATAACTTTATAAAATGGGTGGCCATAGGTTATAGCATATTTATTTTTAATTGTGTGCATATAGCATATGAAAACACTAGTGCTTAGTAATCATATGTGCACTGGTGCATCATAAACATACATGCACCGATGCATACAAATTAAATTATATGCACTCATTCTTTTCATTAATATTAATTCCTTGGTGCATGTATTATGTTATAAACTACTAGTTTTTATTATCTTTGTTAAACAAATTAGTGTAGAAAATTCACAAATATGAACAAATGCTTATACTACCATTCGCATCATTGTGTCTTGTAAATTTAATGGTGATGATAACAACCAATGAATTTTCATTTTTTGTGGACTTTGGTGTTCTTAATATACATAATATAATTGATGTGAATGTCATATATAACTCATGGGTGTTGATTCTTACTTGAGCACCATGATATTGGCACGTTGATGACAATGAGAAGCACCAGTGTAGTTTATTCGATAAAAAGAACTAGTACATTGATAACAATAAGAAGCATCGATGTGGTTTATTCTTCTTTTTTGTTTGCTTAAATATCCCTAACTTGTAAGAGTGGCTTTTGGTTTGAGAAATCATGACCTAGGGGTATCTAAGCCATCAAAATCACCCGGGGATCGCACCCAGACTAGACAGCACCAGCCTCAACTTGGATAGATTTTGGGTTTCACCTCCCAACTAAGTCACCCCTAAGGGGAATTGAATTCGAGTTGCCTTGTAGATGAGACCCACATCTTAACTGAGTGAGCTTCAGTAATTGACGCATCGATGTGGTTTATTTGATAAAAATCATTAGTGAAAAATGCATCATAACTTAAAAAGGACCACAATATTTTAACGATTTACATATGCCCCACACAGTTTAGTGAGTTCAAAAAAATACAATGCACCAATATGTCTATCTTTTAATTGGTTTATTTTAAAAAATATATAAAAAAATCAAATACTTTTTATAAAAAATGTTGATATTTTAATTTTAATTATTGTATTTGGTTATAATGATTGTATTAATGTGCTATACCTTTAGAATACACATCTATTCATTGTAATATTTAATTATCCATATATTTAATCAACAATGTAACAATGTACAACATTAGAAAGTGCAATAGAATAATAAACTCATTTTATTATGTATGAATAAAAGGTCATGGGACAACATAAAGCTCCACAATAATCAAAATATCAATATGTACAATTGTTACACTTATTGGTAACCTATGGTCATCCAATTGGGACAATTTGATCAATACATTAAACAAAATGTCTAATTTTCACAAAAAAACATTTCAAAACATACAAATTGCAAGAAATTTTAATTATACTAATCATTATTATTCACTCAAACTGGTGTCATTTGCTTAAGTTGCCTACATGCATCATTTCTTGATCACTTGTAGGCGATATTGTACTTGGGCTATTTGACCCAATGTTCTGTTGATTGGTTGCTTGATTTTGTTTCTCCTCTTTATTTTCCATCTACAAACGTAGAAATAAAGTGTAATGAGTATATCTAAATTTATTTATAATATACATGATTTTGTAAATAAAAAAGTGATTCATTAACAATATAGATTGTTTCAAGGCCATTCCTCATGTTGTCTCTCAACATCCCTTTTGTTGGCTCCACTCTGCACTTTTTTTCCTACAAGATTTATACACCTTGACAAAGAATTGATATATTAATATAAATGTTTCCTGTTGTTCCATTAATTATAAAATGAGTTCAAGAATCCAAACCAATTTTTGACATACTACTATACACAAACACTAGACTAGATTTCCTTCTATGTAAAAATCCTCTGCAGAGTAGGTAAAGAAGCAACCGCTTCTGGTCATGTCACACATCAGTGAAAGAAATGGAAGGTAGACGATCCACTCCCTACTTCAGTGAAATCATTAGAGGGTGCTCCACCCCCAAGATGAACCAAGCAAATTCCAAGGTAACCCATCCACAGGTTATATATCCACCCTCAGATCCTGGAATGAGAGGGGTAGGAAATGAAAAGGGAAAGAAAATCATAGCAAAAACTAACAACAAAGGAGGAGGAAAAAACCCTAGCCAATGTATTCCAAAAACCCAACAAATCCCTAGTTATGAATTAACCTCTACCAAGATCAATTCAAATATTCAATTTATGAATGATGATGTTGTTATTGGTAAATTCATTGGTATTTTTCCTTCTAAAAAGGCCCTTATTTGGTGGAGAAAGACTCTCTAAATTCCTAAGGGACACTATGACCTACAACCGGGTTCCAAAGGTTTCTTCAAAGTAATTTTTCACCACCTCGAAGACAGAGACAGAGCATTTGAAAATGGCCCATATTTCTTCAACTCAACAGGCCTATATATGTGCTTTTGGACCACTAATTTATGCCCCAAAAAAGAATATCTTACCTATGCCTTGTTCTAGATACACTTATACTCCTTACCTACATAAATTTGTGAGCTACAAACCCTAAAGGGGAAAGGAAATACTATTGGGGTTGTATTCAGAACTTCTAAAGCAACAAAAGCAACCAGGTACACATCTTATGCTTGAATATGCGTCTGCATGAATATATCTCAAGCATTGCTAGAAACCATATTCCTAAGTCATCACGACTCAGAATGGAATCAACCCATTGATTATGATCACATACCATTTCAATGTCGCAAATTTCATGATCATGTCCATTTATTCATAGATTTCCCCTTAAACATCAATCAGAACAATAAAAAAACTCAACTAGCAAAGATGGGGAAGGATTCACCAAAGTATCTGAAAAAAATGAATGAGACGTAAAATAGGAGGTGTTGAACCAGGGAAGGATACCAAAAATCACAATAGCTATGAGATCCTAGATCCTAACTCTACAACAATAGATGAAGAAAAAAAATTCATCTCCATGAATCAAAACCCCCTCATGGAAGACCAAAAGTTGACCTCGAAATTGGAACACCGGCTAGGGAACAATAAAAGCAAAATGGATTCTCATTCAGAAAGAATAGGGCAAGCAAATAATATGAAAATCACCAATCTAGAAAATGAAGATCAAGAGGAGGAGGAAATTGAAGATATGGGCATAGGGGATTTAGATATGGTAGGAATAGCTACTGCTTGTAATAGAAATGATACCAAATCCATCTTGGAAAAACAAATGATCCTCCTACAAGAGGCTTTAAATAAATTTTACCTCAAATCTACAAGCCGAACTAAGGGAGGAAGCTATACTACCCCATTGGGGCTTAAGGTGGTGTCCCTGAAAGACCAAACCAGAAATCCCAAAGAGGAGCAGAAAACTAGAGGTCGATCTTCCATCCAACATACATATAGGATACATATTAACCAATTTAGGGTAGTATGCTTTCCTAAATGAAACATACCATACCATACCCTATTTACCAATGAATGTCATATCCTAGAATATTCGTGGATTAAATGCAGAATTGAAGCACATGAATCTCAGAAACATGATTCAAATAGATAAAATAATGGTTCTCATGCTACATGAAACAAAGTGTAATGCCGCAATGCTTAGTAATATTGCTTCTCAATGCTCGAGGGGAAGCCGATCTTACATTGTTGATGCTCAAGGAGCATTGGGAGGAATATCCATGATATGGAATCCACAAGTGATATATCTTGATAATTTCATTCCTACAAACAATATAATCACTACCAACTTCCAAGTTGTGAGTTCCCTTGAGGAAGGTTTCCTAACCCATGTTTATGGACCCAACATTGCATCCCAAAAGAAGGATCTCCTCTCTTGCCTTAGGAACCTTTTTAAGACAAAGCAACTGGATATTAGGGGGATATTTTAACAGGAGCACTAGTCTAGTAGAAAAAAGGGGGGCTTCGTAGGTTAGATAGAGACACCATGGATTTCAACCATACAATATTTGACCTGATTTTGGTTGACATGTAAAAAATAATGAAATCTATACCTAGAACAATAGGAAAGGGGGAGTGTTCCAAATTGCCTCTCAACTGGATGACTTCTTAGTTTCAAAGAAAATAATTCAAAAAGGTTTGGCCATTGAAACCTCCATCCTTCTAGAAACCAGGTCAAATCATTGGCCAATTCACTTTCAATTAGATATGAGCAACAAGCCAAATATCAAGCCCTTCAGGTTCAAACCATTCTGGATCAACCACAAGGACTTCAACAAGAACATAACTAAATGGTGGTTAAAGGAATATATTAGAACACGACCCTCTATATATCCTTTCCAGCAATGATTAAAAAAACTAAAGTTCAAACTCAAAAAATGGAATAAGGATGTCTTTGGTAACATTTTCGAGTCTAAATGAGATTTAGACTCCCAAATGCAAGACATCCAACAATCCATCACAAACCAAGGAATCTCAGAGGAACTAGAAGGTAAGGATAAATATATGCAAAGATAAATAAATCGAAGACTTAAGCAAGAAGAGACTCTTTGGAGATAGAAATTAAGAGCTCTCTGTTTAAAATATGGTGAAAAGAACAAATTCTTCCATAATACTTTGCTGCAAAGAAGAAATCAAAATAGAATATCTAGTCTCCACTCAACCCAAGGAACAAATCTCAAGACTCGTGGTAAAACAAAATAGGAACTGGTTCAATATTACAAATATCTCCTCTTAGAACCTATCTCAAACATATCGAAGGCTATCACTAAGATAACGCAACACATTCCTAATCTGGTAACAAAGGAATAAAACTGGAATCTTCTTAAACCCATTACTATTCAGGAGGTCGAAACGATGGTCAAAGAAATGTCAGTTGCTAAATCCCTAGGACTTGATGGTTTCACAATAGACTTCTTTCAAGATTGTTGTTCCACTATCAAAATTGATGTCTGGAAGCTAATAGAAGCCTTGAGAGTCAAGATGGGAGTACTTTAGGCCCTCAATGTCACCTTCCTTACCCTTATTCCCAAAAATGAAAGAATTCTTGACCCCATCCAATTTTGTTTGATCTCTCTTTGTAACGTAATCTACAAAATCATAACCAAAGTGATAGTGAACCATCTAAATCCCCTTCTCCCAACTCTCATTTTCAAACAGAAAAATGGATACATGGAACAAAGAAAAATCCTAGATGGAATCTTCTTAGCCCATGAAGTCATCTACTTCCTCAAAACTCAAAAAAAAGTGGGCATGCTAATCAAGTTAGATATGTCCAAAGCATTTGACAAGATTAGGTGGAAATATATGCGCTCGATCCTTCTATCATTTGGATTTAGCATTGAATGGTTCAACTATGTCTTATCACTCACTTCTTCCACTTTTCTCTCCATTCTTTTCAATTGTTCTCCCTCATCAACCTTCTCCCCATCACGATGGATTCATTAGGGTAACCCGCTCTCCCCTTTTCTCTTTATCCTGATGACTGAAATATTAGCTAGATGTCTCAAAGAAACAATCAATGGGAATCAAATATCAAGCCTCAACCTTCACTCGGGTCACCCTCACTCTCACCTTCAATTTATGGATTTCATAATTCTCATGGAAAGCCCCTCTGTTTGTGAATCCAAAGCTCTTAAGGAAATCCTCCAAAATTTCATGCTTGCTTCAGGTATGACTATCGACCAAGATATATCTCATATCTTCTTCTTTAACTGCCCTTTGGACCTCCAAATTTACATCATCTTAATTTTGAGGTTTCAAAGAATCTCTCTTCCATCCAAGTTTCTAGGAGATCCCCTTATCAAGAATGCCCGACACAATACTTCCTGGGAAGACCCAATCTCTAAATTCCTCAACAAGTTGTCAAATTGGACACTCAAACCTCTCAACCTACTAGCAAGATTGGTCCTGATCAAATATGTCCTTCATACCATGTCTTTGTATTTTTTCTGGGTAATGGTAGAACCCAATTATATCCTTAAGGAAATCAGAAATATTCAACGCAATTTCCGTTGGAGTGGAGCTAACTCCGGAATAAAATGGGACCTAGTGATTTGGGTTGAATTTTGAACTCCTAAATTAAAGGGAATCCTTGGCCTAGGGGAATCAGAGGTCCTCAATGGAGTTTTGGGAGCTAAAACTCGATGGAGGTTTTCCACCAACCCTCAAATCCAGTTGGGCCTCTATCTGTATGGAAAAATATAATTTCCCAGCTAGCATAGATGACCTAGTCCACATGGAAGGAAACCACAAAGGATCTCTCATATGGAACTTAGCCTAGACCCAAAGTGACTTGGTCATAAACCATAACTTCTAGGAAATTAGAGATGGATACACATTGCATTTTTTGGATGATTCTTGGTAGGAGTTACCTCACCTAAATAATCACCAATGTTCGAATCAACTTAGATCCCACTTGAGATTTATAAACTGGGAAGTAGTCTCTCAATTTGGAAACCCCGAAACACTAGCTTGGAGTGGATAAGTTGGATTGATACAAACCTATAGGAAATGGAAATAGAGGACCAAAGAAATGACTAGTTTTGGAATGACGTTCAGTCCAGGAAAATCAAGAATAAGAATGGAAATGATCAACTCAGATGGGGTTACAAACCAACTAGAATATTTAGCACAAAAGAATCCTACCACTTTTGTTGAGATATTGTAACTTCAAAGAATATTATATTTGTACTTTATTATTCCGGAGATGATTCATTCCTCCGTGAAGATCTTATTGTATATTCGGAGATGTTTATTCCTCCGTCGGAATGTGGTAACTTGGGTTATTAGACTTCCCTAGTGGGGGTCGGCCCTGTATGTGTTATGTGGGTCAAAGGGTTATTAGACCACCCTAGAGGGGTCGGCCCAGTCAGTTATAATGGGGTATTTAACCTAATGGTTAAATACGAGCCTACATGTACTTGTGTAAAATACATATCAGAGTAGTGTATAAATAGAGGAGGTGTGTTCCTCATTATACACATTCACTCACTTGAGGATAGCACACTTGTGGAGGAGAGGTCTGCTATTGTGGAGGAGGAGATCATGTCTCAGGGTTTCATCTTTGTATATTGCTGGTCATCTATATTGAGGAAGCTTTGCTGGGTTTTCTACCCCATGAGGGTTTCCCAGGATAAATCTTTGTCTCTTGTGTTTATGCTGTGCTTGTTGTTTCTTCAGTGATCCTGTATATGCTATTATTGTGAAATGGAATGTAATGCTGCTATTTTCTGTCTTAGCATATTGAATTTTAACATGGTATCAGAGCTAACCTGAAGGAAGACAAGGTATGGCACTAAAGACACTTGCTTAGTTACGACAATTTGAAGGTTAGGGTTTTACATAGCAAAAACCAGTCATCGTAGCACTTTCACTATAAATCCATTTTGGCGAATTTTTCGGATCTGAAATTGTTACAGGACGAAGATTAAATCTCCAGGTACCTTGTGTCCAAAGGACAACCTCTAATTCATTGTAATTTGTGATTTATGATCTGTACAATATAGGGTTTCTGCCTCTTCCAGATCTGAGTCAAAATCAGGTGACCTTGGGAAAAAGGTCATATCTTGGGCTAGGAAGCTCCAAATGAAATTTTGTAAAAAGTGACAGGTAGTACACAGTCTGTACTATCTCAGAAAACTTTTTCAGAGGCCGAAGTTGAACCAGTGACACGTGGAACTCCGTACAAGTGCGCTCTCCTGTATTATCCCATAAACAGGTCACGTTGCAACATTTGGCATAACTCTCTCTCAGAGAGTCCAATTGAGGTCAGACCTGTCAGGATGGAAAGGTAACAGGCCGAGCTATCTCAGAAAACTTTTTCAGAGGCCGAAGTTAAAACAGTGACACGTGGCACGCCGTACAATTTCGCTCTCCTGTTTTATCCCAAAACAGGTCACGTTGCGACATTTGGCATAACTCTCTCTCAGAGAATCCAATTGAGGTCAGACCTGTCAGGATGGAAAGATAACAGATCAGGCTATCTCAGGAAACCTTTTCATACCCTGTGGATCAAAATTTTTGGAGTTACACCAGAAACAATCAGGTACATATTTCTGTCAAAACAGAATTATTTTTTGGTACCTTCATTCATGGCTTCCGGAATTTAGGGCTTTGGAGAAAGTTGGAATTTTTGTAATCGGAGACCACGGCTGGATGCTACTCATCAAAATAGAAATTTAGAGACCAAGATCAGAATTTTTGGTTGGGCAGAAGGCCGGGTTTGATTAGACCCTAGTTCGGGACTTTGATCAGAAAAGTGGAAAATTAGGGCTTCTGTAAAAATGAGAATTTTTTGAAATCTATGACCATGGATGGAAGCTCCTCAGAAAAATAGAAGCTTAGAGCTTTGGATCAAACATTTTGATTGGGCAGAAGAGTGGGATTCACCAAACCCCAGTTCAGGGTCACGTCCAGTGAATCCGGGAGATTCAAAGGAAAAATTGAGGAGTGAAACTTTGCAGTTTTCAAATTCTGAATATATCAGTTTGATCAGCTCATCAAGGCGCATATTTCTATCCTTTCGGAAGTTTGAAATTCAAAGTTTGAATTTTTGGGTTTCTCTGACAAACCATATCCATCTCTAGGTCCAGTTCTTGCAAATCAAGTTGATAGGGCTAATCCTAGAAGAAGATGGATTGGTCACCTGCATAAGTGAAGGAGTTCCTGTTTCAAAAGGAGATGAGGCTAAGGCTTTACATAAGGAGATTACAAGCGATCTCGACAGGTATGACTCATCGAGGTATGTTTTGAGATTTGTTCATGATTAAGTTTATGGTATGTTTGTCTTCATGTTATTACGGTTAGTACAATCTTGATTTTAGATTTGTTGTATCACCTTGACAAAATTATGAATGCATCATAGAAGATATTCATTGGTTAGGGTGTTGACACTTATGATTGTACTAATGCATTATGATGTTGTGTGAGGTTGATGTTGTCTGCTAACAAGACACAGGTACATCTCAAAAGACAAATCAGGCTCCATGACCATGAAAACATGAAGACAAAGACTCATCCATAATCTTTCTTCTACTTACGAGGTATGTATGACTTTGTTATATTATGCTTAACCTATGAGACATGCAGGTTCTAGCTCAGGATCTCTAAATAATTGAAGAGATTGTTTAGGTATGTTGTACATAACCAAGTAGGTATACTAATCCAGGTATGTTTCCCATGAATCTTACCTTGTGTTAGGATCCCTTATATAAGTATACTTGGAATGATTGGTTATGCTTATTCATAAAGTTAGTAATCAAGGGATTATGCATATTATATATTTTATCTTGATTGATAATATGCATGAGTAAAAGAAGACTTCCCTGAAATCTTGAATACTAATGATCATGACTATACATATTCAAGATTATTTAGAATTAGAATGTTTTGAGAATATACTAATGAATGAATGTTTGTGTATGAGATCATGAGGATGACACTAGTGCACACTTGAGCATGCACAGTGGTACAGAATGAATAGAAGTTCAAAGGACATATAGAAGATCAAGCGGGAGGCAACCACACAAACATAAAAGATAAGTATTTGAGTTGTTATTTGAAATAGTAAATGATATTTCTTGTATGCATATTTGTATTCCTAGAACATATCATGCTGAGTGCAAACATTCATAGAGCATTGAACATTATACTACTAATATGCATATGATTGGTAAGTTGGACAAACATTCCATTGTTGCTTGTCTAGAATGAAACCTCTTTGCTGACATGCTAAGAGCTGTGCACACTCTCGATAGTATGTTCTGGTAGAGATGGAAGGCATCTAGATAGCCACTGTATGCATACAGGATATGAGAAAGTGTTGTGCCAAAGTATTGGTCAAGATAGTTGCATAACTATGTAAATGATATCTGTATGCATAATAGGTTATCATGATTTCATGATTATGAAGGATTACTAATCATGTACTTAATTTTGTTTTGTAGGAAAGATCATGAAGAATAATGAACACCGAACAAGTGATGGATGTTCAACAAGAAGATTTACAAATCAAACAAAATATAGAAGGCTTGTGGCTAGAAGATTCTCTTAGAAAGAGGAAGAGAATCATGATGAGATGTTTGCTCCAAGTGGCTAGACAAGACCATTCTCTTAATGGTGCAATTAAAGAAGAAGTGTGAATCAGGTTCTGTATGGGTTCCCAGGATCGATAGTATATTGATGAGAATACATGTGGGGATTGTATCATCCTTGAACACATGTTCTAAAGTGAGCCGTAGACGTATGGTCTCCGAAAATGAAGTCCTTAGTGGACAGGTAGGGATTGTATCATCCCTGGACTTCGGTCCCTGAATAGATCCGTAGACGTATGGTCTCCGAAAATGAAGTCCTTAGTGGACAGTTGAGGGGATTGGTTCATCCCTGGACTTTCAGTCCTAAAGAGAGCCGTAGACGTGAGGTCTCCGAGAATGAAGTCCTTAGTGGACAGTTGAGGGGATTGGATCATCCCTGGACTTTCAGTCCTAAAGAGAGCCGTAGACGTGAGGTCTCCGAGAATGAAGTCCTTAGTGGACAATTGAGGGGATTGGATCATCCCTGGACTTTCAGTCCTAAAGAGAGCCGTAGACGTGAGGTCTCCGAGAATGAAGTCCTTAGTGGACAGTTGAGGGGATTGGATCATCCCTGGACTTTCAGTCCTAAAGAGAGCCGTAGACATGAGGTCTCCGAGAATGAAGTCCTTAGTGGACAGTTGAGGGGATTGGATCATCCCTGGACTTTCAGTCCTAAAGAGAGCCGTAGACGTGAGGTCTCCGAGAATGAAGTCCTTAGTGGACAGTTGAGGGGATTGGATCATCCCTGGACTTTCAGTCCTAAAGAGAGCCGTAGACGTGAGGTCTCCGAGAATGAAGTCCTTAGTGGACAGTTGAGGGGATTGGATCATCCCTGGACTTTCAGTCTTAAAGAGAGCCGTAGACGTGAGGTCTCCGAGAATGAAGTCCTTAGTGGACAGTTGAGGGGATTGGATCATCCCTGGATTTTCAGTCCTAAAGAGAGCCGTAGACGTGAGGTCTCCGAGAATGAAGTCCTTAGTGGACAGTTGAGGGGATTGGATCATCCCTGGACTTTCAGTCCTAAAGAGAGCCGTAGACATGAGGTCTCCGAGAATGAAGTCCTTAGTGGACAGTTGAGGGGATTGGATCATCCCTGGACTTTCAGTCCTAAAGAGAGCCGTAGACGTAAGGTCTCCGAGAAGTGGGGATTGTATCATCCCCGGACCTTGGTCCCTGAATTGATCCGTAGACGTATGGTCTTCGAGAATAAAGTGATGGGGATTGCATCATCCCGGAACCACTAGTTCAAAATGTACGTGAGGACTGCATCGTCCATGAACTGGGTTCAAAATGTACGTGAGGACTGCATCGTCCATGAACTGGGTTCAAAATGTACGTGAGGACTGCATCGTCCATGAACTGGGTTCAAAATGTACGTGAGGACTGCATCGTCCATGAACTAGGTTCAAAATGTACGTGATGGGATTGCATCGTCCCTAGACATGAGACTTGTCTTAAAGTGATAAGGACTAATCATCCTGTAAGTAGATTGGGATTGCATCGTCCCTAGACATGGTGAGGTGTCTTAAAGTGATAAGGACTAATCCTCCTGTAAGTAGATTGGGATTGCATCGTCCCTAGACATGGTGAAGTGTCTTAAAGTGATAAGGACTAATCATCCTGTAAGTAGATTGGGATTGCATCGTCCCTAGACATGGTGAGGTGTCTTAAAGTGATAAGGACTAATCATCCTGTAAGTAGATTGGGATTGCATCGTCCCTAGACATGGTGAGGTGTCTTAAAGTGATAAGGACTAATCATCCTGTAAGTAGATTGGGATTGCATCATCCCTAGACATGGTGAGGTGTCTTAAAGTGATAAGGACTAATCATCCTGTAAGTAGATTGGGATTGCATCGTCCCTAGACATGGTAAGGTGTCTTAAAGTGATAAGGACTAATCATCTTGTAAGTTGATTCGGGATTGCATCATCCTTAGACATGGTGAGGTGTCTTAAAAGGATAAGGATTGATCATCCTGTAAGTTGATCTGGATTGCATCATCCATAGACATGAGAGATGTCTTAAATTGAGAGGGATTGATCATCCCATAAGTGGATCAAGATTGTATCATCCTTGGACCTATGTCCTAAAGTGAGAGGGATTGACCATCCCGTAATTGGATCATGTGTGTTGCAGGGTATGCTGCTGTTGTGTATACTTGTATCAGTGTGGATACTTGTATTGATAGATGTATTAGTGAGAATACATGCTTTTGATGATAGATGTATTAGTGAGAATACATGCTTTTGATGATAGATGTATTAGTGAGAATACATGATTTTGATGATAGATGTATTAGTGAGAATACATGCTTTTGATGATAGATGTATTAGTGAGAATACATGCTTTTGATGATATATGTATTAGTAAGAATACATGTTTTGATGATAGATGTATTGGTGAGAATACATACTTTTGATGATACATGTATTGATTAATGTACTTGTATGGTTGAGGATACTTATGCTGTAGATCGAGATGATCCAGATGCTGTAGATCGTGATGATCCAGATGCTGTAGATCGTGATGATCCAGATGCTGTAGATCGAGATGATCCAGATGGTGTAGATCGAGATGATCCAGATGGTGTAGATGAGATGATCCAGATGCTGTAGATCGAGATGATCCAGATGTTATAGATCGAGATGATCCAGATGCTGTAGATCGAGATGATCCAAATGTTGTAGATCGTGATGATCCAGATGCTGTAGATCGAGATGATCCAGATGCTGTAGATCGAGATGATATGACAATGCTGATAATTGTGAGATAACGATGCGGATGATCGTAAGATGACGATGCTAATGATCGTGTGATGACGATGCTGATGATCGTGAGATGACGATGCTGATGATTGTATCATGACGATGCTGATGATCGTGAGATGACGATGCTGATGATCGTGAGATGACGATGCTGATGATCGTATGATGACGATGCTGATAATCGTGAGATGACGATGCTGATGATCATGTGATGACGATACTGATGATCGTGAGATGACGATGTTGATGATCGTGTGATGACGATGTTGATGATAGTGAGATGACGATGTTGTTGATCATGTGATGACGATGCTGATGATCGTGTGATGGCGATGCTGACAATCGTGAGGATTCAGATATTGATGTTGCTGTAGCTATTTGAGTGCTGCAGAAGATAAAGACTCAGTACTGAAGATGTTGATGTTCCAGTATTGAAGATATTCCAGTAACTGGTTGAGTTACTGATGATGTTGAGAAAGCTTCCAATGATTTATAGATGTATCATGTATGATGTTGATGACTCCTTGCTCGTGCAGATGTTGTTATAATATCCTTCTCGTTAAGGGGGAGTGTTGAGATATTGTAACTTCAAAGAATATTATATTTGTACTTTATTATTTCGGAGATGATTCATTCCTCCGTGAAGATCTTATTGTATATTCGGAGATGTTTATTCCTCCGTCGGAATGTGGTAACTTGGGTTATTAGACTTCCCTAGTGGGGGTCGGCCCTGTATGTGTTATGTGGGTCAAAGGGTTATTAGACCACCCTAGAGGGGTCGGCCCAGTCAGTTATAATGGGGTATTTAACCTAATGGTTAAATACGAGCCTACATGTACTTGTGTAAAATACATATCAGAGTAGTGTATAAATAGAGGAGGTGTGTTCCTCATTATACACATTCACTCACTTGAGGATAGCACACTTGTGGAGGAGAGGTCTGCTATTGTGGAGGAGGAGATCATGTCTCAGGGTTTCATCTTTGTATATTGCTGGTCATCTATATTGAGGAAGCTTTGCTGGGTTTTCTACCCCATGAGGGTTTCCCAGGATAAATCTTTGTCTCTTGTGTTTATGCTGTGCTTGTTGTTTCTTCAGTGATCCTGTATATGCTATTATTGTGAAATGGAATGTAATGCTGCTATTTTCTGTCTTAGCATATTGAATTTTAACAACTTTGTCATAGGAGATGAATATCTTCCAATGGAATGGATATGAAGAAAAATATGGGCTACAAGACTTTGGCATAAAATATCAACTTTCCTATGGTTAGTCATACACAAAAAACTCCTAACATGGGACTAGCTCCTGAAAAAAGGATTCTTAGGGCCTTCCTAATGCACCCTCTATTCCCCTAAATAGTGAGAACATGGATCATCTTTTAAATAACTTCCTGTTTGCTTCCATCTTATGGGATAAAGCAACAACCTGATTTTGCCAGTCAGGAAGAGATGGGGACTCCATTCAGAATACCATCATCAATTGGCATCAGTACCCATTTCAAAATACTATTCTTAATAGAATTTGGCATCTCTTACTAGGATTCCTCACTTACACAATCATGAAAAACATAAACAAGTGCATCTTCAAGAACATAGCAAGAAATAGAGAGCGGGAATGGAGAACGATAAAAGAAAACAACTAAGAAACCCTTTAGAAACACACTTGGAACCAAGAAGAATTGTAATGTTTCCATCATGAAAAATCATCCTAGAAATATGCAGCTTCCAGTTGTCAACCCTACCAACTTTAGTGAAGTGCACACATATCCTTAGCAAAATTCTAGATTGTTGGTCTCATCTTCCCAGTAGCTTATCCAAACTGAACTTTGATGGAACTTCTAGGGGAAACCCAAGACCAATAGGATATGAAGGCATCTTCATAAACAACCAAGTTTAGATTCAATGGGTTTATGCAGATTCCCTTGCCACGGAATTGAATAACACAGATGAGCTACAACATTTAATCACAAGACTACATATAACTACTCAAGAAGGCCTCACCAAGCTCGTAGTAGAGGGATACTCCCAAATTCTTATTCACTCTCTCCATAAAAGAACCAAAATAAGTAAAATTTATACAAGTTGGAGACTAACTTATGGAATGGAAGAGCTCAACCACTTAATTCCAAGAATGGAATTCCTCACTCCCTCCCATATCAAGCATAAAGGAAATAAACTTGTAGAAAAGATAGCAAAAATAGGAATCAACTGTTAGGAAGGATAATTCAATTGGTCTAAGTAGGACTTACAAAACCAAACACTTAGACCAGAATGATTCCAAGTCATTCAAAGGGATAACCAATCCCCAAGTGGGGTGCACGAATCAAGCACAACCACAGTCACTAGTACTGGAGACGAGGAGGATAAGAGACATCCCTTGTAGAATACTAGTGGATAGAGGGGAGGAGGACGGGTTTCAAAATGATAGAGGGGAGGTAGGAAGTGATGCATTGGAATACATAGTACATGATTATAAGGATAAGTGAAGGGACAAGAGAGCACCTGGCTCCCTCAAGACACGATGTGGTTAGAAGGGGAACTGAACCATTAAAAAGATACCCATTGCATTAATGATTAAACAATGTAACATCTAGAGCCCTCCATGTAGTTCTATGAGAACATATTACAGAATAAGAATATTGACATGTAGAAAAATGATGAAGCTAGACTAGTTCCATACCAGAGATGTCTCAACTTTGAATATGAAGGGAGGCAGACATCCTCTCTCCATGCAAAATTCTAGTCTAAAATTGATCTTCCTCCTTTACTTGGACATCCTAGATTACTCCATTCTCATTATGGAGTGGAGAGGCATGAAAAATACACTTGTTGAAAGACCAGGGGATATAAGGATTAGGCAAGTTTGCAAAGCATTATAAGAGAAAATGGGGCAAGAAAAATTGTGGGATATTAAATGAGTTAGGCACATGGCCCACTTCTATCGCAATTCAATACTTGGTGCAACCAAGAAGGATATTGAAATAATAGAGAGGGAGATGCAGGAGGAAAAAATCCTCACCCCAGAATCACAGCGTATTGAGGATTTCAAAGGGCGTATTCTTGACCCAGAGAATACCAGAGGTAGGATGGACCTCTACAACAAAACCATGGATCTATACTAGTCGATAAAGATGCTACTGGGGAAAAATTTGACAAAGGGAGTGGAAGATTTTGGAAACCTCTAAGGCCAACTAGATGAAATTCATTTTGAGATCATTCCCCTCAGGGACATTCCCTATCACTTGAACGTTATCGAGTCCAAGCATCTAGATATGTGGGAATCAAGTTCAAAATCAGAAGAGAAGTAGAGGAGCCCTTAGAAAATCCCCCAGCGAAGCCCAACTTCATTGACCTAGAAACAGATGAAGATTTGAGTGTTTTTCATAGTGACTATTCCTAGGGG
Source organism: Larix kaempferi (assembly GCA_027924585.1). Lineage (NCBI taxonomy): Eukaryota > Viridiplantae > Streptophyta > Pinopsida > Pinales > Pinaceae > Larix > Larix kaempferi. Next base: position 7,351,302 of record BSBM01000259.1, on the reverse strand, counting down.
CCTTCCTCCTCAACTCCTCCTACAAATTAATATCTAGCCTTTTGGTAGTTTTCATTTATCCCTTCTTAAGTTTTCAGATAGTTTATTTTTTCAGATGGTCGGTTAATCGATAATGGCTATGTTTAGGTTTATGTTAGTCCTCTCTTTTTGGTCTAAATTTTAAGGCTTCTAGTTCCCTACTTAGCATAGCCTTGGGGGAGTTGCTTGGATAATTGTTATATGGTAAATATATATTGAAATTTTGACTCTCAACTCTTAGTTTAATCTATTTTCCTTCTAGAGGGGCAATTGAGAGCCCAATTTTTATATATTATTGTATTTTAATAGAATAGCAGGTACTATCTTACATATAAAATAAAATTATAAAATGAGGGAAGTAAAACAACATAGCTACTTATGAATTGCACAATTAACTTTTGATACTGCAACATATACTCACAACCAGTTCTTAACCCACTGTTAATCAATTCTTTAGATGAATCTTCTTTGTATGTTATCACCTATTATAAAAAATCCAAGGAAGAATGTAAATTAAGTAAAATATAAAGCTCACAAAAAATATGAAATCTTAAGTAAGAAAAATATAATTTATACTCATAAAATTTGCGATCATTAATCATTTTCTTCCTTGTCGTCTTGTCTTATGTGCTAAATGGGTTTCATCTACTTTTCTTTTCTACAAAAAACAATTGAAAATTGGTATTTCATGTAATAATTAAATTAAATGTACATAAAAGAAAAATCAATGATTATATATGTTTGATGCGCGTTGTTGTTGAGATGGATCCTCCTGCAATGAAATTATGTTCATTTATTTGACCATCTCCTTATATGCTTTTTTGAACATCCCTATTGGAATGTTTCAGATATCACCTTGTTTGTCCTTCGGAATTTTCATAAACTTCCTGAAAATGGAAAGTTTAAAGAACAAATTTATATTGATAAGAAAGTAAATATAGCTGAAATATTAATTTCATAATTTTTTGTAGTATTATATACATATTATAGAAAAACATGTTTAGGAATAAAACATTTTACATTTTTTTTTTAATGTGTCTTTTCTATTGAAGTTTGGCATGCCTCATTGACCATTTCTTTGGAAACACTTGATGTAGTTTATATATAAGCTGATTATTTGAGTCATTGGATTGATGTTTGTATTGTAAGTGGAAACTATGTCTATATGTTCTTTCCACTATATCCATCATAGTTTTATAAATTCCCCCCTGTTCATTAATTCCAACACCAAAATAGATGAACTAAGGACCAATTAATCATCCTTTGCATACTTCATAATTTTTATCTTCTTAGCACAAGATTCCCTTCCCTCGATGTCAGTCCCTACACAACATTCAACAAATGTGAAATAGATTGTTTGAAACATGTTAGTGACTATTATTAATAAGTACATTATTACTGAAAATTCAAATATCAACTTCATGTTGATTTCCTTTTAATTCACCTAACTCATATCCTTGCTTTGTTTCCATTAAGGTTTTATGATCTTTTGCACTTAGATTGCAAACAACCATATAGAGTTTCTTCAAAAAATTTCTTTTCCTAACACGCATTAACCAATACACATCATTTAAACTTACAAATAATTCAAATATATTAATTTTATACTAATTTTTCAAAAAAACATTATTGCTACCATCATGCTCATTGGAACAATTTTTTTTCCTTGAACTCCTATTAGACATATTCTATCAATAAATTATGTGCATCATAAGATAGAGAAAATATGAAATATTTTTTACAAATAAAGTAAATTAATTCGAGAAAAAATATTTGGGTTGATTAGTGTGTATTTTATAGTTATACACACAGGTTCATCATACACACTCATACATGGGTAAACGTTTTTTAAAATGGACTGAATATAAAGAGTTGTGTTTTATAAAAATAACACTAGTGCATTATATTTTACAATATGCATTGATTACTACAAAAGGATATTTTCAAAAAAATTACATGAATAGGCTTTTCCATCCATACAATAAGTGTTCCCATTGTAGTAGATTCCCAATGCCCCATGTATAGGTATAGAAAGCCATTCAATAATCATGCCCAGAAAAAAGAGTATCATTGTGGAATAGTAGAGAGGGTAAATGATAGACCTTGAATAACTCCAAAACTTGAATAAATTTCATTAGAGTGAGTCACATATAAATGCATTAAGATATGACCTTTGGTTTCATCTTCCAAGAGATATGATGCCTATTTATATTCACCTATGAATTTTCATATTAATCCTAAATAATAATAATAATAATAATTGCAGTACACCATAATCCATAAGGATTAGGTATCTAACATTCCTCCCTTAATCTGAGGGATTGTTTATGAGTCCAAGCATCTTTCTTAACTTGTCTAGCTAGCCTTTGTTTGAAAATGTTGTTTACTTGAGAATATTAGAAGTCTTCCCTTGCTTATTAAATAAATAAATAGATTTTGTTTCATGAAAGAACATCTTTTGTTTTAAGTATGCCACTATCATTACTTTCAAGAATTTACCTTTTCCAGCATTTCATTTCTAATCATATACACCACTTATCATGCACACAACTCCATACCTATAAATTTAACATCACTTGGTTCATGCCCCCAAGTGGAGCCTAAAAAATAACATCTAAAGTAAGCTCTTTGAAATTCCTCACTTGAGGAACAAAAAAACATGTTAGTCGGGTTACGACTTTTGGGATATTAGGCATATAAATAATTCCTCTTATTCATCTCACATCTTTAACATAGTTGTCCTTTTAGGGACTAAAATCCTTTTGTAACAAACATGGTTGAGACCAGTTAAATAGCATGCCCATGTTTTCAAGGTGGCATGTACCAAGACCAGGACCAAAGGTTTGATTAGGGAACCTTTCCATTTTAGGACTAAAGATGCCCTGGATTGTGGCTTTTAGATGAAGGTACATGAAACATTCTAGATGTGTCTGTGAAGAAGGTATCCTGGTAAGCTTTCTATTAGGAATCTTACCCAAAGTTATCTCCCATAGGTGGGAGGGAACTTGAGAAAAATAATAGCAGGCCAACTAAAGTTGCTCCTAGTGCCCTCCTTTATAACTGTCTCATTCCCACCTTCACTCACTTGCTTCGTGGAGTTGAGATCCCATTAATTTAAGTGTTTGGAAGGCTCTGTTGGAATATTAACCAATACTGAGAGGTGGGGTGAATTAGTACTGGGCACTTTTTACCATCAAAATTTATTAGAACAATAACATTCATCATCACATAAACCATATAGTACCCAAGATATTTTCCGTGGAAACCCAAATTGGAGAAAACCACGTAATGCTTCTCTTATATAATACAAAGATTACATTAAATTTATTTACCATATCCAACTGGAAGGAGGATACAAATCCCTAGTTCATCAGCTCCAACTGAAAGGAGGCTCCAAACCCCTATTTTTACCACATGCTCCATCCTATATTGAGGACACCAATCCTTAGTGAGCTCCAACTCACTAGTTTTACTAGCATCAACTGGAAGGAGGATACAAACCCCTATGCTTTCCCTATCCTACCACCCTAATATGAATAAGAGAATCAACCTGTCATTGTCATTGTATCTACAAACATGTACATGTATCATTGTCTTAGTCAACATGTACATGTATCACTATCTTTGTCAACCTATACTTGTATCAACATTTTTTGTCTCTGTCATTGTCACAATCAATGTATCCCAAACTCTATCTCTATCATTATATCTATGTCAACCTGTACATGTCTCAAATTTATCTTTCAAGAATTCCCAGAAACAATCACCCATAGTTTTCATTAATTTGTATCTTCAAACCCTTATATCATAGTCATTTCCAAACCGTAGGATATTCCAAGATAATCACCATGATCTATGCCAATATAATCACCATAACATATATATGCAAAGATAATCAACATGATCTATCTAATATCATCACCATAATCACCACAACATATCTATGCAAGATCACCAAAGAAAGGCTCTAACACATACTCAATATCCATACCATTTTCAAGACAACAAGATGAACCCTAGTCCATGAGAGGCATGACCATCACAAGAGAGACCCATATACAAGAACCATAAATTTTACAATAATAAGAAATAATAAATAAATCCTTCACCAAAATAAACCCTAGATCATGTCATCACATAGCCCTTACAATAATATTTTCAATGATCCAAGAATTTCTTGATGTTGATACTACATGAGAAAGTTATGCCAATTTTATAAATCTTCACCAAAAGACAAAAGATGATCACAAAACTTTCCACACTAGCTCCTCCAAAAAAGTTCGCACTTTCTTCTTAGAGTTGCACAAGAGAGAGAGAGAGAGAGAGAGAGAGAGAGAGAGAGAGAGAGATGAATTGATGAGCAAATGAGAAGTCTCTCCTCCTATTTATACCCTCCAAGATGCCTTTAAATTTCTTTAGGGTCTACATTCCACTTATCCCTAAATTTAGGATCTCCATATTTCAAGGGGTACTTCAATGGGTCAATACCCCACTTCAAGGATTCATCATGGAACTTTAACTTGCCTTCATGATCACTTCATATCTTCATTTAAGGGGCTTTCGGGATTCTCCTCATCATACTTAGTGGACAAAACATTATTCCTTTCGAGGTTTCTTTCCTCGTTATGTGGACCCATCCTTAATTTTTGGGTTTTGTAGACCCATCATCAATACTTTGGGGGATTCTTCATATTCACACCAATATTGCTTTGGACCAAATTTAGGGTCTCTTTAGGGCCTTCTCCATCATGGGTCATGTGACCTCAACATCATGGTCATGTGGACCCAACACCATTATTCTAGGGGTTTATTCATCTTTCTTACCAAAATTGCTTAGGGGAAACCTTAGGGACTTCTGTATGGGTTTCCCCATATGTGTACAACCCAAAGTGTCTTCCCGTGAGGGACATGCTTAAATCTATGCCATACGGGGACCACCTTGGAGTCATATACACTAGGTATTTGACAACAATGACAACCTTATTCAACAATCTCCCCTTTGTCATTGATGGAAACCATCATACTCCTCCTAGGACCATGATCCTGATCTTTCTTCCCCCCTTTGACATCAATGGAAAAGGATAAATACCCTTGACAATATCTCTTTTCTTTGGGTTTGCTCCCCTTGAAAATCTTATGATTTCCTTCTCCAAAATTTTGTAACCGTTTTTCTAGGAGATATTGGCATGTTGCTACTACAATCTCTTTCCATGTGTCCGCAATCATAACATTTGTAGCATTCAACATTATGATTCATCATGATTCTACAATTTCTTGTCATCTATCCATAATTGTGGAACTTGTAACATTCGACATTGTAGTTCAAGTGGACACCTCCATTTTCTTGATCATTTCCTTCATAATCTTTGCAATCACTAGCCTTATGCCCAAAGTTGTTGCAAGAGAAACAATTACAAAGAAAGATGCTTAGATACCTGGGTGTAGAATATATTATTGATGGTGAAACATCTTTGTATTCATATTTCTATGAACCTTGTTGATGAATCCTTCATTTTTAGTTTATGCCTTGATGGGAGCTTTTGAGAATTTCTACATAACTCTTATCCTTCTCTTCATTTCTCTTGGAACATTCTACTTTCTTTGTTGGTGGTTTGGAGCTTTCACCTTCTTCAACATTTTTCTGTTATCATAACCCAATCTTGTTTTTTCAAGTTGGGATCTTTGATGGTTGTGCATGTCATCTAAGATCAATGTGCTCTTCTCAAAATTCAAGTTTGTGTCACGTTTGTGTAAGCTCTCTTCTCCAATTTCTTCTGTAGAGTAACAATCTCAAACTCTCTTGTTTGGAAAATTTCTTCCTTCTCCTTTAGTTTACTTGTTAAGACTTCTTCAATTGTCTTTGCTTCTTCCACTTGTATTTTTAGGGAAGCAATAGTCTATTCAGTCTCTTCATGGTCTTTGTGATTTTTACCTTTTTATTCTTCTAGTATCTATTTTAGCAACACATTCTTCTTCTCGAGCTTCTTTATTTCATCTAGGAAGCATATTAGTTTTCTTTCAAGATCAACTTCTTCTTCTTTGTATTTTGATCCTTCAAGAGCTTTTGGCAGTTCATATTATTCATCAATAGGATTTGCAATCATGGACATGAGGAAAGTTTCTTCTTCTTCTTAATCACTATTTTTTCCTTCTTCATATGAACATTCAACAATATCATGTCCTATTCTTCCACATTTAAAACATTTAGAGAGTGACTTACTTGGTACCTTTGTCTCTTTCTTTTCATCATCTTCATCTTCTGTGTCACTTTTAGATGAGCTTCCTTCAACCTTTTCATCTAGTTATTCATTTGTTTCTTCCTTAACTTTGTAAATATTTTGTAGATTGTCCCAAATCTCCTTAGCTAATGTACGTTTTCCTAACTTGATTTTCACGGAATCTAATAATCCATCTAGGATGGCATCCATGACCATTGAATTGTTCTTCTTTAACTCCTTTTTGGTTGTAGATTTCGATGGTATGTTTAGAGCATTGTATCCATTAACAACAATGATCCAGAAATCCACCCCTAAAGCCACCAAGTAATATCTCATTCTAATACTCCATAATTCATAATTATTTCCATCAAATATCTCAATACCATCTGAAGAGAATCCTTCTTGTCGATCCATATCTATTCATGATCTTCCTTCTAGTGGTTAAACTATTATGAAGGTAACCTCACTCTGATACTAATTGTTGCAATATTCACCAATACTAAGAGGGGGGATGAATTAGTATTGGGCACTTTTTACCATTTCAAACTTTAATGTTAGATTTAAACATTAACCATTAACAATAACATTCATCATCACATAAACCATGCACAATACCAAAGATATTTTACGTGGAAACCAAAATGTAAGAAAACCACATAATTAATTTATTATATAATATAAATATTACATTCAATTGATTTACCATCCCTAACTGGAAGGAGGATACAACCCCCTAGTTTATCATCTCCAATTGAAAGGAGGCTACAACCCCCTGGTTTTACCACAATATCCAACCTATAGTGGGGACTCCAATCCTTAGTCATCTCCAACTCACTAGATTTACCAGCATCAACTGGAAGGAAGCTACAACCCCCTGTCCTTGCCCCATCCTGCCACCCTGAAATGAATAACAGAATCAACCTGTCACTATCACTTTATCTATAAACCTATACATGTATCATTGTCTCAGTCAACTTGTACCTATATCACTATCTTTATAAACATATACATGTATCAATGTTTTTGTTTCTATCATTGTCACAATCATTGTACCCCAGTCTCTATCACTGTCACCATATCTGTGTCAACCTGTACATGTCTCAAATCTATCTTTCAATAATTCCCAAAAAAATCACCCATATATTTCATTCTACCTTCAAACCCTTATATCATAGTCATTTCCAAACCATAGGATATTCCAATAAAATCACCATGATTTATGCCAAGATCATCACCATAATCACCATAACACATATATGCAAATATAATCACCATGATCTATCCAATATCATGACCATAATCACCATAATATATCTATGCAAGATCATCACTAAATAAAAGGCTCTAACACATACTCAAGGTCCATACCATTTTCCAGACAACAAGATGGACCCTAGTCCACAAGCGAGACCCATGTATAAGAACCATATTTTTTCTAGGATGAAGAAACAAGAAAGAAACCCTTCACCAAAATAAACCCTAGATCATGTCATGACATATCCCTTACAATAAGCATTCCGACAAGCCAATATGTTTGTGATTTTGACACCATATGAGAAAGTTATGTCAATTTTATCACTCTTCACCAAAGGACAAAAGATGATCCCAAAACTTTCCACACTAGCTCCTCCTCATAAGTTCACACTTTCTCCTTAGAATTGTGCAATACAGATGGAGAGAGATGAATTGATGATAAAATGAGAAGTCTCTCCTCCTATTTATACCCTCCAATATCCCTTTAACTTGCTTTAGGGTCTACATTCCACTTATCCCTAAATTTAGGATCTCCATATTTTAAGGGGTACTTCAATGGGTCAATACCCCACTTCAAGGATTCATCATGGATCTTTAAATTTCCTTCATTGTCACTTCATATATTCATTAAAGGGTATTTGGGGCTTCTCCTCATCATACTTAATGGACACATCATTATTCATTTCAGGGTTTATTTCCTCTTTATGTGGACCAATCCTTACTTTTGGGGTTATGTCGACCCATCATCAATACTTTGGGGTATTCTTCATACTTCACACCAATATTTCTTTGGAACAACTTCATGGGCTCTTTAGGGCCTTCTTCACCATGGATCATGTGATCCCAACATCATGGTCATGTGGACCCAACACCATTATTCTAGGTATTTCTTCATCTTTCTCGCCAACATTGCTTAGGGGCAACCTTAGGGACCTCTTTAGGGTTTTCCCCCGTATGTGTACAACCCAAAGTGTCTTCCCATGAGGGCCATGGTTAAAGATATGCTATAAGGGGATTGCTTTGGATTTATATACACTATGAATTTGAAATCAATGCAAACCTTGTTCAACAGGCTCTTATTCGTCTTTCTACTTCTTTGTTAGAGGTGGATGTCACTACCACTTGTTGTGGAAGATTTGATAATGTTTTGATTTTCATATTTTTATTTTTGATAGATCTCCTTCTAGGACTAATGAGTGTTTTTATTTCTATGGTGTTCACTTTTTCATTAATTCTTTTCTTAGTTAGATCGTTGGTTGTACCCACTTTGCACTTGTTATTTAATTAAGTAATCATTTAGAATTAATGTCGTTTATTTGAACCCCCTTTCCTTAGTCTTGCGTAGAGTTTTTGATGTAGTGATTTTTCCTCCATGTCAATATTGCTCCTCTGACGTACTCTAGATGTCTTTAAGGACAATCCCCCCTCTAATGGATTCTTGGAAGGACCATTAGTCCCCCTCAACGTGTGAGAATCAAATAGCTTTCCCCCTCCTTTATTTCCCCTTCAAGATCATCAAATTTAGGCTCCCCATAGCTTGGATCACCCCCTTAACCTAATTTTTCTAGTCCATTTGGTATCCTAGTAGCCAACATGTATGGTGCTATCCTAACTTCTGCTAGATTCTCTACCAATGGTGGGAACCCCAAAGGTAAACCATCCGGTGAAACACTAGCCAAAATTCTAGTGGAAATGTATCCTATACCACACTTCCTTTCACGGATAGCACGAATCTAATTGATTTGGATATACTAACCAATGAACCCATTAGACATGACCCTACATGCTCAAATTCCCACCAAATTACCTTTCAATATTCCCAAGTTTGAAGGTAAAGTAGGAGATTACCCCTCCAACCATATCACATCCTTCCATCTATGGTAATCCTCTAATAACATCATAGAAAATTCCATTTGTTTGTGAGTATTCCAATGGACCCTTACTGGAGTAGCAAACAAGTGGTACACTAAGAAACCATCTATGATACATCCCAACTTTGTGTCCTTAACTTCCACTTTCCTCACCTTTTTCCATTTACCTTTCCACTATTATGAGGGTTTATAAATCCTTTTTGTCGAGTCGTTAGACAAAGGATTCTTTGTAAGATCTAGTTAGATGATTGTATATTCCTTGACTAGTTCTTGAAGTCTTTACTCCCTTCCATATATACTCTTTTGAGTGACCATAATCAAAAGAGGATTCCATTTTAAAGGCTCATAAAAAAAATATTATCTATGCTCGGTTCAGTTACCTATATTCCATCATCCTTGATGCACCCTATAGTGATTTTTCATGTAGATATGTGATGGGAACATCCCATTTTGTGGAAAGTTTTATTGGTTCCATGACATCCACCTCAAATTCATACAATCAATTTCCCACTTCTATGCGTATTTATTTGTGTGGTAATCCTGCTAGTGTTGAGCGCTCTTAAGCATGACAACCTTATATACTCTATTATCCTCTTGATTCATTTTTATTATCATCTAATGCAAGAATGAGTACCTATTACTTGGCTCCTCTTCATTCCTCCCATTTTTATGGTGCCATGTGTAGTGGCACCATTCCTCCATTTCCATCCTTCCTAGTTATTTGGATTTCATTACTCTTCCCTAGAGGTCATTATTGTATACCCTATAAAGTATTTTTGTTGCAAGTTCCAGACGTAAAAGGTATATATTTTTTAAACCCTAGCCCCCTACTTCTTTTGGAGTATCCAATATTTCCCACTTAACCAATGGAATGCATTCATGTTCTCTTTTCCCTATCCATATAAAGTTTAAACATTTCTTTCAATTTTTTTTTAAGATTCCCTTAGGAATCTTAGCAATAGTCATTCAATAAATTGAACATGCTCTCTAGGATTTCCTTTATCAACACCAATATTCCTCCATAAGATAACCATTTATTACACCATACAAGGTTCTATCTTCTAACTTGTTATACAACCATATCCAATCTTGAAAATAATAACTAATTGGTTTTAAATGAAAACCAAGATATTTCACCTCATGATCAAGATCACGGAATTGCATTGGAAAAGGAGATTTAGCATTCCTTTTTATCTCTTTAGATAGTTCATTTGTCAAGATAGTGGATTTGTTCATATTAATCACCATTCTTATGGATTTGCAATATATCTCCAACAACTCAACTTTTTTCAAATCAATAACTGAACCATGACCAAATATCATGACATCATTTGCAAAGAGGAGAAGTGTGATATGTACATAATTTGGATTTTGACCCCTTTCAACTCTCCTTTACTATGGGAATATTTAATAAGCATACGTAACCCTTCTTCTATCAACATGAATAAGAAGGGGAATAAATAAAATCCATGTCAAATACCTATAGAATATGTGAAGAGCCTAGAAGGAGACACATTTATCAACATTGCAAATGAAATGGAAGAGTTACAACCATGATCTAGTTCATTGTCTACAAGTTCATGCCCAATTGGAGAAGTGGTAATCTTAGAAACAACAAATTATCCCTATCATAAGCCTTGGAAAGGTCAATTTTCAAGATTGATGAAGGTAACTTCCTTGACTTAGTTGTATTCATTCCTTCCTTAACAATGCTTACTACATCATGTATTTGATGATTGCAGAAGAAACCGAGCTATTCATATGAGACAAAACCTAGCAAAATTCCCTTCAACCTATTAGCAATGATTTTGGAAATCGACTTATAAATTAAATTGCATAAAGAAATAGGTCTCAAATATTCAAAGGTATCTACATCTTGATCCTTAAGAGTGAGGGATACAAAGGTATTATTGAATGCCCCCAAAACTTTCCCTTAAGTCCTTGACTCTTCAACAACTTTAATAAAATCATGCTCTGATAGATAAAATAATCCCAAATAAAATTCTACTAACAATCTATTTGGACCTAGGATTTTCATTTTTTTAAAGGAATTAAGTATTGACTTCAATTCTTCACATGTAATCTCAGCCTCCATATTTCTATTAATTCCTCGATCTATAAGACTAAGAAACAAGATTATGATTTTTAGAATTTTTCCTCTATTGGAATCTTTGGGATCTTGAAAAAGTGTTTTAAAATGGAGTCTCTCATTCTTTCCTATATCTTTAAAGGTATTTACTTTGGACCCATTTGGATAAACAGTCTCCCATATAGTATTGATATGTATTCTATGAGTTGCAATTTGCGGAAGAACTTTGTGTTATTATCCTCCTCCTTTGTCCAAATGGATCTACTTTTAAGCCTCCACGTAATCTCCTCCTTAACCACCATATCCATTTTTTGCCTCCATATATTTGAGGGTTTGGGATTCTTCCTCTGAAAATATTCCTTTATTAATTTTTCATAAAGGGCTTGATTCCTTCCTCCACCTCATTGAGGTCTTTTTAATAGTTTGCAGCATAAGCAAAATCACATTCCTACATTATAGATTTAATTTGGTTTATATTATCTGTGCTCTTTTCATGGTTGAGTCCCATAATTAAGGATCTAGTGGGTACCAATTTTTAATCACAAGGTACCTAAATTATTCTTTTAACAACCATGAATAGTTAAATTTTCAAGGGCTTGGGGGTTTCCAATCCAATGTATCTAAATGATCCAAATTAGAAGATGATTTGAGTCTCCCCGTTGTCCCAACCTTTCATTTCATTTTCAAATTCTCATTTAAAAGGGATTTATCCATCAGGTACCTATCCAATCTTTTACAAATACCTTTTATACCTCTTATGGCATTCCTCTAGGTTAGGATAATTTTGATAGGTTTCACATCTACTAGGTGAAAAGTATCAAATAGGTAAGAAAGGTAATCTTCAGGAGGATCCTTAATTTCTAGAAACATCCTCCCACAAATCTCTATGCTTAAGAGTTATGTTCAAATATCCTCCCATAATCACGTTTCCCCTGCATAATAAACCCCAGTGTACCATATTTTCCTAGAAAGGTCTTATTTCCCCATAAGGATTATATATATTAAGTAACCTAATATGTTTCCCTATGTCCTTTGACCCTAGATCCACCAATATAACTCAGTTCAAGATTGAGGCAGTAATATCATCAAACTTAGGATTCCAAACAATGACTAAACAACTAGAAAAACCCATAACATATAAAGTACATAAATTCCAATCTTTTAAAACATAATATTAAAGGAACTTTAAAGATTTATCTCTACAACACATCATATCTTACAACATAACTACATTAGGCTTATATACAAAAAGATTCTTTGAAGGACTAGTTGTTTGTGGGAACCACCAACCCCTCGAACATTGAAGGAAAGTACAATCATTTGTTAAACTATGTCAGTGATTTCCGTACTCTAAGGGCCTTATTAATGGTTTGTTGTTTTATATATATATATTATCCTGCTTGGCTTGGGACATGGCCATTGATATATGAGATTTACTTCCAACTAAGGAGAGAATTCCTTTATCCATGGACAATCCCAAACGCTCAGAATCCTCCTCCCTATCTTTTTGAGATATCAAGTGATAGGTTGAATTAAAGGAAGATATCTAGAGTTTCGAATCATTATGTTCTAGTGGAATATTTGGTAACAAATCCACCGAACCCTCTCTCTCTTTCTTGTCTAGGGATGAAACTGAAGTAGCTTGTTTAGTGTCTTTAAAAGGGATAATAACTTGGCTAGAAGAAACCCCCCAATAATCCATACTTTTGGGACTAAATAAGTGGTAACCTTATATGAAACAACTTCATTGATATTCCTATCCAAGGAGAGATCAATGTATATGTTTCCCTCTACACATGTATTTTATTTAAGAATATGGGGCACCTCTTTACCAAAGACAAGGAACTAACTTTGTCTTCAAGAAAACACATAGTAGGTTCTAAGGAATCCATTTCCTTTTATAGGAGAGTTCAAGCTCGAAGATAAGGGTTCCAAAAGTGTTGAATGGAAATCCTACATCAAGAGTGTGGTGCCATCAACCTATGAAGCACCACGGCATGCTTTTTTGTGCTCATCCTCAAAGTTCCTCTTTTTTTTTTCTTTTCTTTCTGTTGCGGTTTTCTCCTTCTCCTTTACCACAAATGTTTTGACACAATTTTTGTTAGGATTGTTTGATAAATTTCCTCCCATTGAGAAAGATGTCCTTAAATGCTAGACCTCATGAAAAAATATATATTGGAAGGGGAGTTTTCAATAATAAAGCTTCTAATAAAATTTATGGGATCCCCACTTTATCTTCATATCTTCCAGTATCCCTTTCTGTAAATCCAATTCAATTAGAATGTGAGCCATCCTCCTATTAAGTTTTTCCAACCATCCAGGTTTGTAAGTGACAAATATCTGAATAGTATTTCCCACCATTACCATATTTATCATGCCACGGTTCCATGGGGAGCCCTGGTAACATAACCTACACCTTTTATGCATAAATTGGATCTCTTCCCGAGTCAAATGTTGGCTCCCATTGTTTGAGACAAATCCCCAAAGGACTTCACTCCCATTCTTTTCCCAACGTTAGTAATGCATCCTCTTTTTCTTTCATAATAAACATATCCAACTTTGTACTAGAACATGAAATGTGGGTGTATATCCTAGAAGTGGCTTCCAATTATCTTCCTTCCATCCCTTTAAAGTCTCATTCTCAACCATTCTACCTATAAGCTTCCCATAATAACCCTTTCCATTAGAACTTCCACTTCTAACATCTTCACATCCTTATACATGACCATCTTCACTTGATTAGGGCATGATCACATATACTTCATTTTTGAGTCTATGGAGCCTATTTTTCTTGGCCCTTGGATGCTACTGTAGTCAAGTCCTCTTCCCTATCCGTCACTTCCTTAGATATGGATCTTCCTTGAACCTTGATACATATAAGCTCTGTTTGTAAACCATCTACAGTTAGGGTTTTTCCATAATTGATGTCAAAGGAGAAGCTATAGAGGAAATACTTGTTTCATTACTTATGTTCAAAAAAATATTCACACATTTAATATTCCCACCTAATATATCCTTCCTGGAACTCTTTGTAAGTACCCTTGTCATGTTGTTCATCCTTGTCTCCATGGGCCTACTACTACCTGCTTGTCTCACAATACGACTCTCCTCTGCCATATCTATTAACGTCTTCTCATGTGCTATTTTGGACTTACCACAAATTCCACAAGTTTTTTTGGGTATTCGTATTCACATCCTTTACATGTTCATGTTTCTTCCATAACAATAAATATTCTCATCCACGTGGTTATCCCTTAAGTCAATCCTACACTGAATTTTTGAAGATGTATAGATAACCCTTAGTACATTAGAGAAAAAATGAACAGCTGAACCTCATCAAAGCATGCTTCAAAAAATCCATATTTGTGAAGGCATTTTCCCATGAGTATTGATCATCTCATGAATAGGAGAATAATTGAGTACGAATAAATATTAATTAGTCACATGTAGTATTCCTAGAGTTTTTTCTATTGCCATACTAGAGATGATGCCGTTCAACATGCTACTTGTTCATTGTAACATAGATGATGCCGTTCAACATGCTACTTGTTCATTGTAACATGCATGTGTGGCTACTCATTTCCAATGGCCACTCACATGCCACAACAATTTAGGTGATATGGATCCACCACCTTAGTTAAACAAACTAAAGCCCGAATCGCTATCTCCTCCTTCTCTTCATGATTCTCTTCTTTCTTGGCCTTTGGATCAGTTGTTGTAGCAAGGGTAATCCCACCTTAATCAGAAATGGCCACAACCAACGTAATATACTATAAAACGAGAACCCGTACGAGTTCTCATTTTTTGGAAATCACATTTAGTAGTTTTTTTTACCTCCATTTCAAAAAGTGGTGCTACCGATAGCACCCTTCTTTTTCTAGACTAAATTTACAACTTTTTCGAAACCCCATCGAGTTCCCTTGCAATCAAAACCCTTCAAACGCTTATACAAAATTTTAAAATATGAAACAACAACTTCAAAAATTCAAAAAAATCATTTAAAATTTATAAAATCTATAAAAGAAAATTATAAAAAAACTGTAAAAAAAAAAACTTAATAAAATTTCAAAAAAATATACAATTAAAAAAAATGTAAAATAAATTCAAAATTATAAAATTCATTAAAAACTTTAACAACAAAAATTTAAAATAATTGAAACTAGATAAAAAATAAATAAATCTCCTCCCTCTCCCCTTCCCCTTCCCCCCTCCCCCTCCCCCCATTCCTTGGGTGGCTGCACGAGGGGTGGCACTCCACTCCCTCGTGCGCCTAAAGGACTTCCCAAGGATGGGAGGGGGAGGGGCATGGGGAGGGGAGGGGGAGGGGCGAGAGAGGGGATGGGTTTAATTTTTTTTAAGAAATTTTAAAATTTTAAAAGGAATAATATATTTTGAATTTTGTTTTTTTTGAAAAATTTGTATTTTGATTATATAATTTTTAAATGAATTGTTTTTTTTTTTAATTTGTTTTGTCTTTTTATAATTTTTTATTTATTTTTTAAATTATGTTTTTGAAAGTGTTTGCGTTTTTGTTTTGTTTTGTTTTAATTTCATATTTTTTTTATACTTAATATACTAAATTTGTTTTTTTAAGATTTATTTATATTTCTAAAGAGTTTTTTTAGGCGACGTCTTTGAACCCTGTAATTGCAACCCAAGAGAAAAAATAGGTGCCATTGGTAGCACCTCTTTTCAATTAGGGGGTTGATTTTGGTGTTTTCGTTGCAATGATTTTGAATGTTAAGGCCACAGTGTTAAGCAAATCATAATTTTAACATTGGGAACAAAAATGAGAGTGCCATGGTAGGACCATCTTTCAATTAGGGGCTTGATTTTAGGGTTTTGATTGCAGTGGCACACATTGCTCACGCCAAGTTTTCAAACAAGATGCAATTTTAACCTCGAATAAAAACGAGGGTGATTCTAGGAGGTCCACTTTTCAATTCGGGGATTGATTTAGGATCTCGATTGCAACGACACCACTTGAGGTTACAAAAAGTTGTAATTTTAGTCGCGACTAAAAAAGGAGTGATATTGGTATCACCTCTTTTCGTTTTGGGGTTGTGTTGGGGTGTTTTTTATGCAAAAATATGAATTTTTATGGCTAGAGTTCTCATTCTTTGTATATAGTTCTCATATTAACCACCCCTCCACCTGAAGGAACTGGTGCAAATTTCTCCCTTCTGAAAGCGATCACTTGTGTTATGCCTTTCCCTTCTAGCAAGCTTAACACAAACCTATTTTATCGTCATCTACATCCACGGTAACTACCAAGCCCTTAAAATTGTTTAGCTTTAATATAATTTATGATGAGTGTCAATTTAGTTTTAGTATAGCTTATGATGGATGTCAATTCCAATAAAATGTTCATTTTCTCCCCAGATCAAATTATATGGAAACTCTAGAGAATGTTTCCTTAATATTTTCACTATTACACACCCACCACCACTTGTGAAAATGAAGATCCCATGTCACATTGCTAACATGTAACATCTTGGCTTGATGTAACATCAATAAGGATGTTCACCAAACAATGACCATTAATACATGAGATACACAAAATGTCAACATGTAAGACACATAACATATAGATAGATCCGGAATCGAAACCCTTTCACTTATGAGAATTGAACATGTAAGACACATAACATATAGATAAGATCCGGAATCGAAACCCTTTATGCTAAATAACAAGAACTTTAAAAATGACTCGCCATACATTGAGCGCCATATTATCCCTATCCGACATGGCCTTGTGTGACCCCTTGAGGGACTCTCTAAAATAAAACTTATCAACTATATAATTATTGGTGGGTGGGAGTAGTAGGTGTCAAGTTCAATAGTGGTCCTGCTTCATGATTGACGAGCCGGTCACATCGATCGAGAGAAGCGGGTAGAGTCCGCAAAGAAGTTGCAACGGACAAAGTTACAAACCCTCAATAGCGGGCTTCTTTCGCACCTAGACCGTCCGATCGTCTCCTCCGTGTATCCATCTGTTGAGCCCCGCGTTTAAGACGCGGATTTTGCGAGTGGATACCGAGTATATATATATTTTATATATATGTGTGCTTTGCATGTATTTTGCATTAATCTAGTTTTGTTTGTCAGGAGGCAGCGGTAGGGTTCCTTTAAGCTGCTTTCTCTTTT
Source organism: Larix kaempferi (assembly GCA_027924585.1). Lineage (NCBI taxonomy): Eukaryota > Viridiplantae > Streptophyta > Pinopsida > Pinales > Pinaceae > Larix > Larix kaempferi. Next base: position 7,333,705 of record BSBM01000259.1, on the reverse strand, counting down.
CTCTTCTCAGAAATCGAAAGCGGATTGATTTCAACCATAGAAAGAGAAGTAGCTTCAGCCATCTTGGAACAGTCACAGCTCGAATACTATGGCGGTGCGATTAACCGAAGAACAGATTTCCGAGTTCAAGGAGGCCTTCAGTCTCTTCGACAAGGATGGCGACGGTAACTCATTTCATTTATATGAATCTTTAGGGTTTTCTGATGATTATAACTGATTTCATTTATCGGAGAGTTTAGTGTTTTTCTGTCTTTTGTTTGCAGGATGCATTACGACCAAGGAATTGGGGACCGTGATGCGTTCCCTGGGACAGAATCCCACAGAAGCCGAGGTCCAAGATATGATCAATGAAGTCGATGCGGATGGGAATGGAACCATTGACTTCCCGGAATTTCTTAATCTCATGTCCAGAAAAATGAAGGTATCCTGATTTTTTTTTTTTATCTTTAAACGCTTTTGATTTGTCTCTGCGGAAATATGAATTCACATGGTGCAATTACTGGTTTTTGTTCATCTCTGCGGATTTATGAATTCCAGTTCTGCATTATCGCAGTACTATCTTTAATATAGGTAAGAAGTAGTGTCCGCGATATTCGAAACTTAGACCTTTGCTTTGAATAAGCCATGCTTCTACCAGGGTTTTGCTTTTCTTTTTCTTTACATTTTTCTTGTTTTGTGTTTCATAGATATTTTTTATTTGTAGGACGCAGATTCAGAACAGGAAGTGATGGAAGCTTTTAAAGTGTTCGATAAGGATCAGAATGGCTTCATCTCTGCTGCAGAAGTAAGTGGGTTTTATATAAATTTTGCAGGCGAAAGAGTGTTTTGTTTGGATTTATGAGATGATTTTTTGGATAATTTATTTTAGATTCAAAAGAAGCATTATAATGATTTAGTGGAGTGACATATTAAATACATACTATTAACAATATATATAGAAGGTTTATTTGATGATTTGGGGTTGGTTTTCATGATGGTTTTAGAGCTTTCATTTGCAGCTTCGACATGTCATGACAAATTTGGGGGAGAAGCTCACAGATGAGGAGGTTGATGAAATGATCAGGGAGGCCGACGCGGATGGTGATGGACAGGTCAACTATGAGGAATTTGTGAAAATGATGCTGACAAAGTGAATTGTAAAATATATAAGATCTACTTTTGCTGCTTTCTGTGGACATATCATTTTTGGAGTTACGTTACTTAGCGTTTCGTGTTTCTAGCTTGGAGCTTGGGATGTTGTCAAGCAGCAATACTTCATTGTTAATCACTTTGGCCTTTAGAGTTAGAATTGAAGGATTTCCACATTTTTCCTTATAGGTAGGTAGGTTTTCCTTATAGGGAGGTTGGGAAAGTCTATATTGTTAAGCTCGTTATTTATTTCAACAAACTACATTTTGTTCGAATTTCTACCATGAATTTTGTTTAATTTATTGTATTTTTAGTTTGGAGATTTTAAATAATTTATTGTATTTTTGGTTTGGAGATTTTAAATAGGAGCAATTTTTTTTAGGATATTTTATCTTATTTAAACATTGTCTAAATTATATAAATTGTCAAAATGTTTTTTTTTTTAAATTGTTTCAAAACTATATAAATATATTTTTACCAAAATGTTATAAAATTTATTTTTCCAAAATGATTTAAAAACCATATAATTTTTTTTTTCCAAAATTGTCTGAATAAATATATAAACTAGAAACTATATAAAATTCATATTTTTTTTTTCCAAAATTGTCTGAATAAATATATAAACTAGAAACTATATAAAATTCATATCATCAAAATTTGTCTAGCTACTGTAATTTCTTCTTAAATTTGTACATGTAATAATATTTTTAGTATTATCATGTTTTCATACATATAAATCAAATTGTAGCTACTATAATTTCTTCTTAAATCTGTACATGTAAAGCATTTCCATCTTTGGAAAGCATTTCCATCTTTGGAAAGCATTTCCATCTTTGGAAAGCATTTCCATCTTTTGTATTTTATGATTGTAGTCTGGTCTCGAATCCCGTTTGGTTTCCTGAGATAAACTCTTGTGTTATTGTTTTTGTGCTTTGTCTTTCTTCTAGTGATCCTCTTTATGCATTTGAATTATTTTGTTATGAATGTATGAAAAACTAACATAAATAAGATTACTTTACATCCTTTTTTTTGTAAAGATGCATAGGTATAATTAATTATAAGAGCCATAAAACATAGCTGAAATTACATAGGTATCAGGAAGATTAGCTAGTTGGGGAGGCCTCAAGTGCTGAAGCCACCATCCCAGTCACTCAAAAATACTGTAAAACCTAGCATTATACAAAAATAAGACATGATGGGGAAGGTATGCCTAGAATTGAAGCTGGGTCTTGCTAAAAAAATACATGATACGTATGTAGAGAGTTCTAGAAAGCAGTTTGTAAAGATGAAAACAAAAAAGCTGGATGTTACAGTAGTAACCCGACGCCATTGGAGCCCATCTAGGGATTTTCTTTGGCATGTAACTCGTCTGGTTCTTCTTCAACGATGGGGCAGCTTCTGTAGTAGTCTTCCACCGACCCAGGGGAGGGGAGAAGAGGGGAGCAAGGCCTGGTAGTGCCATCAGGAGGAATTGTGTTGCTACTTTTCTGTTTCGGGTTGAGGTTGGCCACTGATGCGGAAGGATGTTCGGTGTTCTCCCTGACATGAGCATCCATGCCATTCAAACCATCACCTTGATGTGCGTCCATGTCGTTATCCTCAAATTTCTTGAGGGTTTCTAGCTCATTACTTCCACCAAGGGAAAAATTCTCCCAGGTCATATTAGTATCCATAATACCTAGACGGTCTACCATATCTATCAAATTGAATTTGATATCCCTGAGAGTGCTAGTGTTGGTGATCCAGTTGGCTGCCACTTCCTCCACCAGTGTGCTCATCATATCCTTGATTAACCAATAATGGTTGATGATTCCTCCATTCCTCCCAGAAGCCAGAATGGCTGAGACTCTGCGAGCTCCCCAACTGTCGATTGTCGATGAGGCTGCGGGTGGAGGTGGAGATGCTCTCTACATAGCCATCCATCGCAGTCCAGTCAATAATATTTATGGGTCTACAACCAGAACCTCTTCTGCTACCACCTCGGGAAGGAGTGCCTTGTTGGCACGGGGTTAGAGCACATGAAGTGTGGAAGCCGACAATGATAGAAGGGTCATCAGCGAAAGAAAGGACCATTTGCGAAGGAGTAAAATCCGACGAAAGTGCAAGTTTGGGTCAAAGTTAGTTAGATTTGGTCATGTGGACCATTTTGTAACCGCATTAGTTGTCTATAAGTATATCCACAATTGTAATCTTAAGGGAATCATCTATCTTTTGGTGATCGATTAATATTATAGAAGAATAGAGCAATTTTGTATTTTTCGCTTTCGACAAGTTTTGCCCAATATGTGAATTCGCATTAAGTCGCAGCTTTAGTGATGAGTTAATGCATAGAGATGTTCGGTTATGTTTCTATCTCTGTTGATGTGTTGTGAATGGTGGATACTATCTAATGATGCGATATGTTTCAGATGTTGTTGCTTTGTTGATTAACACATAATATGCAAATGTTGATTATCTGATGCTGATGCAGATGTTAAGTTAATGTGCGAAATGTTAGTACAATGTTAGAATAGATATCTCGTTTCTACTCCGACAAAGTAAGGGTTAATGCATGTTCTCTCCTTACTGCGGAAACTTGGTTCCTACAGACCCCTTAATCATCTCGGGTGAGACTTCACTCGCTTCACGGGTGTTGTTGGAAGGGGTAATACCTTTTTGGGCCGGTGAACAAGGGAGTTTGGTTGGTGTTTGTTGGTAGCATTGCGAAGTGAACCCCTGTCAACAATCATTGTGTCAACAAATGGTTCCGTTGCCGGGAACTTAGTGTGAAGAGGAAAAGACAGGACATGTCGTGGCATCCGACGAAACCAGAGATCCAGGATTGGTTTGATAAGAAGGCACAAGAGTTCGCAGAAGAAGAGAATCGCCAATCCGGACGGTCGACAACTAAGTGGTTGTAGAAATACATATACTCTGACATCCATGAGATATTTTTCTGTGAATTCCCAGTATTGTTGCACGAGTGGTTGGCACAGTTGACATTTCAGAAGAAAAATTGCCAAGGTGGTGAACCTGAACACTAGACCCCTGAATTGATCCAACAACTGAAGTGAGTAGATGAAAAGGCATCAAGGGCTGTCGACGTTTGGGTGGATAACATTCTAGAAGGATACATTACTGAATTTGCCATCGACACGATCAAATCATATAGTGAGGCAGAGAGGAAATTGTTAAGTTTAAACCAAATAGACAAACAAGATCTCTGAAAGAAACACAATCACAAGATAGACACACAATATACCCTGGGAAACCCTCATGGGGTAGAAAACCCAGCAAAGCTTTCCTCAATAAGATGATCAACCAAAATACAAGATGTGCTCCTTCTCCTTGACTCCTTAGCAGATCTCCTCAACTAGTGCGCACTCTTCCACAAGTGAGTGAATGATCTAATGAGGAGTTCACCTCCTCTATTTATACTTGACTCCCAACTGACTAAAAGACTAATGGGGCCGACCTCACCTGGAGAAGTCTAATAACCCCTAAAATATAACTTCCGGGCCGACCCACACATGGTGGGTCTAATAACCCTAGTTAATACAAACCCCTGGAGGAATAAACATCTCCAGATACATGATAGGGTTACCTCGGAGGAATGAACCATCTCCGGAATAATAAAGTACAAATATAATATTCTTTGAAGTTACAATATTCAACACTCCCCCTTAACAAGAAGGATATTATAACAACATCTGCAAGAGCAAGGAGTCATCATATATGATACATCTACAAATCATCGGAAGCTTTCTTCAATTCATCTTCATCAGTAACTCAACCAGTTACTGGAACAGTGTCGATATCAATCCGATCATCGGCATCGTCATCAGCATCGTCATCATACGATCATCAACATCGCCATCATACGATCATCAGCATCGTCATCAGCATCGTCATCACACGATCATCAGCATCGTTGTCACACGATCATCAGCATCGTCATCACATGATCATCAGCATCGTCGTCACACGATCGTCAGCATCATCATCACATGATCATCAGCATCGTCATCACACGATCATCAGCATCGTCATCACACGATCGTCAGCATCATCATCACACGATCATCAGCATCGTCATCACACGATCATCAGCATCGTCATCACACGATCATCAGCATCGTCATCACACGATCATCAGCATCGTCATCACACGATCATCAGCATCGTCATCACACGATCATCAGCATCGTCGTCACACGATCATCAGCATCGTCGTCACACGATCATCAGCATCGTCGTCACACGATCATATTCCTAGGATGATCAATCCTGCTCCTTTTAGGACATAGGTCCATGGATGATACAATCCAATCTCCACTTCTCGGAGACTTCAGTCTACGGATCAATTCTGGGACCTCAGTCCGGGGACGATGCAATCCCCTGCCTGTTCATTCAGGACTTCATTTATCGGAGACCCAGTCTACGGTTCTATTCTGGGACCTCAGTCCGGGGACGATACAATCCCCTACCTGTTCATTCAGGATTTCATTATCGGAGACCCAGTCTACGGTTCTATTCTGGGACCTCAGTCCGGGGACGATACAATCCCCTACCTGTTCATTCAGGATTTCATTATCGGAGACCCAGTCTACGGTTCTATTCTGGGACCTCAGTCCGGGGATGATACAATCCCCTACCTGTTCATTCAGGATTTCATTATCGGAGACCCAGTCTACGGTTCTATTCTGGGACCTCAGTCCGGGGACGATACAATCCCCTACCTGTTCATTTAGGATTTCATTATCGGAGACCTAGTCTACGGTTCTATTCTGGGACCTCAGTCCGGGGACGATACAATCCCCTACCTGTTCATTCAGGATTTCATTATCGGAGACCCAGTCTACGGCTCTCTTTAGGACTGAAAGTCCAGGGATGATCCAATCCCCTCAACTGTCCGCTAAGGACTTCATTCTCGGAGACCTCATGTCTACGGCTCTCTTTAGGACTGAAAGTCCAGGGATGATCCAATCCCCTCAACTGTCCACTAAGGACTTCATTCTCAGAGACCTCACGTCTACGGCTCTCTTTAGGACTGAAAGTCCAGGGATGATTCAATCCCCTCAACTGTCCACTAAGGACTTCATTCTCGGAGACCTCACGTCTACGGCTCTCTTTAGGACTGAAAGTCCAGGGATGATTCAATCCCCTCAACTGTCCACTAAGGACTTCATTCTCGGAGACCTCACGTCTACGGCTCTCTTTAGGACTGAAAGTCCAGGGATGATTCAATCCCCTCAACTGTCCACTAAGGACTTCATTCTCGGAGACCTCACGTCTACGGCTCTCTTTAGGACTGAAAGTCCAGGGATGATTCAATCCCCTCAATCTGTATTCTCATCAATACAAGTACAAGTATCCTCATCCATACAAGTACATAATCAATATCTAGCATCAACAGCATGTATACGTCATATATCAAAAGCATGTATTCTTACTAATACATCTAAAAGCATGTATACATCTGTCATCAAAAGCATGTATTCTCACTAATACATCTATCATCAAATCATATATACATCTAACATCAGAAGCATGTATATATCTAGCATGTATTCTCACTAATACATCTATCATCAAAATCATGTATACATCTAACATCAAAAGCATGTATACATCCAGCATGTATTCTCACTAATACATCTATCATCAAAATCATATATACATCTAACATCAAAAGCATGTATACATCTAGCATGTATTCTCACTAATACATCTATCATCAAAATCATGTATACATCTAACATCAAAAGCATGTATACATCTAGCATGTATTCTCACTAATACATCTATCATCAAAATCATGTATACATCTAACATCAAAAGCATGTATACATCTAGCATGTATTCTCACTAATACATCTATCATCAAAATCATATATACATCTAACATCAAAAGCATGGATATATCTAGCATGTATTCTCACTAATACATCTATCATCAAATCATGTATAAGTGAAACTAAATGAAAATAAAATAGTCCTAAATCTAACTATTTCTAAGTGACTAGGTGAAGTCTCATTGTTGATGAGACTTGCTTGTCATCAGGAACCATGCTACTCCCCCTTTCTAGGAGAGTCCTTTTGAACTACACCAAGCTTGTCTCGAAAGTATTCAAATTTCACACGAGACAGTGGTTTGGTAAGGATATCAGCAATTTGATCTTCAGTGCTCACGTACTCAAGCTTGATAGCTCCTTTCTGCACCATATCTCGAATATAGAAGTATCGGATCTCTATGTGTTTTGACTTATCATGGAACACAGGATTTTCTGTCATCTTGATGCAGCTTTGATTATCACACATAATCATAGTGGGATCCATTTCTAAGTCAAACACCCCAGATAACAGTTTCCGAAGCCATACAGCTTCACAGCTGGCAGAGCAAGCAGCTATGTATTCTGCCTCAGCAGAACTGAGGGCTACACTGGATTGTTTCTTGCTGAACCAAGAGATCATGGCAGATCCAAGGCTATAACATCCACCTGAAGTACTTTTTCTGTCTGAGACACTGCCTGCCCAATCAGAGTCTGAGTAACCATGCAACTTGAGTTCATGACTTCCATCATAGAGTAAACCAAAATCTAATGTACCTTTTAAGTACCTCATTACATGCTTTGCAGCTATTAGATGAACCTTTCTGGGTTCTACTAGATACTGACTTAGGGTATTTATAGCAAAGCATATATCTGGTCTAGTATTTGTTAAGTACATTAGTGACCCAATGATCTGTCTATATAAAGTTAGGTCCACTAATTCTGATGAGTCATTAACCAAAATATTTAAGTTGGAGTCCATGGGAGTGGCCATGGGTTTACACTCCAACATATCAAATCTCTTCAGAATTTCCACAGTATACTTACCTTGATTCAGAAAGATTCCTCTTGGTTCTTGCCACACTTCTAATCCTAAGAAGTAGTGCATCAATCCGAGATCTTTCATCTCGAATTCTGAAGAAAGCTTCTTCTTGCTTTCAATGATTTGTTTCTCATTTCCAGTTAGAAATAGATCATCTACATATAATAAAAGTATAATTGGTTCATCATCCATCACCTTGAGATAAAGGTTTGGGTCAGCTTTACTTTTGGTAAAGCCCATGCTAGTTAAGAAATTATCAATCCTTCCGTACCAAGCTCTGGGAGCTTGTTTCAACCCATATAATGCCTTTTTCAGTTTGCATACATGAGTCCTTCCGTCATTTACCTCAAACCCTTGTGGTTGATCTATGTATACTTCTTCTTCAATTACACCATTCAGAAAAGCTGTCTTAACATCCATTTGATGTAGTTTCCACTTCATCATGGATGCAAGAGCCATGATAGTTCTAATTGAAGTGTACCTAGCAACTGGTGCAAATGTTTCTTCATAGTCAATTCCCTCCTTCTGAGAGAAACCTCTGGCTACAAATCTTGCTTTGTATTTTTCAATACTTCCATCCGCAGCATGTTTTATTTTAAAGATCCATTTGGAAGAAACCACACTTTTGTCTTTTGGTTTGGGAACTATATCCCAAACATCATTTTTCATTATTGACTGATATTCTTCAGTCATTGCTTCTACCCATTCTTTCTTTTGAGCTGCCTCTTCATAGCTGGTAGGTAGTTGATCCGCTAGATCACACATCAGGGCCATATAGTTGGATACTAACTTTGGTTTCTTTCTTTCTCTAGTGGAGCCTTCAGGAGCACCATATCTTTCTGCTCCTTGAATAATGTCTCTAGCCCATGCTGGTCTTCTTTTCCTTGACAATTCTGTAACAGGAGGTTCTTGTGGTTCCAGCATGTCATGATCCTCTGGTGTGTCCTCTTCAGGAATGTGAGCATTCTCTGAGATTCTGGGAGATGTATCTTCTTCATAAACTTCTTCAAGTTGACACTTTCTAGATTTCTTGAGGGCTGCTTCCTCATCGAAGGTAACATCTCTACTTATTTCTATATGATGGAAACCTGGTATGTAGATTCTGAAGGCTTTGGAGGTTTTACAATAACCAACAAATATTCCCTTCTTACCTGAGGGATCCAATTTGGATCTCTTTTCTTTTGGAATGTGTATGTACACAGGACACCCAAATATTTTGAGATGACTTACCTCAGGCTTCTTTCCTGTAAAGACTTCTTCTGGAGTTTTGAAGTCAAGAGCACTATGAGATAGTCTATTTTGAACATATACTGCTGTCTTGGCTGCTTTAGCCCATAGATACATGGGAAGGTCTTGATCATGTATCATAGTCTTTACAGCTTCCATGATGGTTCTATTTTTCCTCTCAGCTACCCCATTTTGTTGGGGATTGTAAGGAGTGGTTAGTTCCCTTTTGATTCCAGCTTCTTTACAGAACTCTTCAAATTCCTTGGAAGTATATTCTCCACCATTATCTGTTCTGAGAATCTTGATTTTCTTGTCTGAGAGGTTTTCTATTAGAGCCTTGAACTCTTTGAATTTTCCAAAGACTTCATTCTTACCCTTTAGGAAGTATATCCAAGTTTTTCTTGAATAGTCATCAATGAAAGAGAGATAGTATTCAAACCCACTTAGAGATGTGGTAGGCATAGGTCCACATACATCTGAGTGTATTAGCTCTAGAGAACCCTTAGTCTTTGTTTCACTTTTCGGAAAGGGATTCTTGATATTCTTCCCTTTCTTGCATCCTTTACATGAGCCATCATGATCAACCTTCAAGTTTGGCAAACCTATAACCATCTTACTCACATATGGTAAAGCTTTATAGTTAATGTGAGCTAGTCTTCTATGCCATAGCTCACTGGGACTAGAAACTTCATGAGCAAGGGCAGATTCTGGATGACCCTTGAGTTTATAAAGTCCTCCTTCTTCTTCACCAATGACAATTGCATCTTTGATTGATTTTCCTTTGGTCCACATGAGTACTTGACCATCTATGAAGGCTACTCTAAAGCCTTTCTTGTCTAGTGCAGAGATAGAAAGTAGATTCTTCTTTAAACCTGGGACATATAAAATTTCTTTCATCTTCAAAGGTGTTCCTGAATCAAGCTTGTAGCTTGCTTCACCAATTCCCTTGATGGGATATTGATAATCATCTCCTAGAGATACCTTCTGTGGTGAAGACTTCTCTTCAATCTTGGAGAGAGTTTCCTTATGACCTGTCATGTGCTTTGAAGCACCACTGTCAATGAGCCAAGTGCCTTCACCAGGGGACACAGATCCAGAGAGAGCAGAAAATAGTACATATTCTTCTGGTTCTTCTTTCTTTACTTTAGATCTTTTCTTTTGAGGCCTTTCCTCCACTTCTTCTTCTTCTTCTTCTTCTTCTTCACTGTCATCTTCTGCCATATGAGCATGATGTCTTTTGTGAACAAACCTTTTCTTCTTCTTCTCTGGTAGGGTACAGTCTCTGGCATAGTGTCCTAGCTTGAGACAATTGAAGCATTGGACTGTGGAGATGTCTCCCCCTTTCTTTTTGAATCTATGAGAGGGTTGAGGCCTTTTGTGGTTCACTTTCTTGAAGTAGCCTCTCTTTCCTCTTTTGGTGTGGGTGGCCAAAGCTTGGTCATCCTCTTTGAGAAGTGCTTCTCTGTTGGCAACCCTAGCCTCCTCTTGAACACAATCTTCCCATACTACATCAAACTTCATACTTTCTTTTCTGGCACACATAGTTTGAATGAATGACTCCCAAGGTCTAGTGAGACCATTTAGAGCTGTCATCACAAGTTCATCTTCATCAAGAGTATCACCAATGGCATCTAGTTGTTCTTTGATTAGAGAGACTCTTGAGAAGTAGTCTTGAATGGATTCTCCTTTGTGCATCTTGGTACTTTTCAACTGAGTCCTTAGATTCATCTTCCTGTTGATGTTCTTTCCTTCATACATTCTTCCTAGGGCATCATACATTTCCTTTGGAGTCTTCTTGGAAGACACTTGGGGAATCAAGTGGTCTTTAATGGAATCAGCTATGATTCTCTTTGCCCTAATCAGGTCCTTCCTGTGTTTTTCTTTGGCTTCATCATCTTCTGGTTCTGCAACTTCCTCCTTGATATAATGAGCAAGATCATTCTCCTCAAGAATGAGACCAATTCTGTATTTCCATGCCCGGAAATTCTCTATGCCTTCTAGCTTGTCTTCAAGCTTAGTATTTGGAGCCATCTTCTCTTGGGGGAGTCCAAGAGACAGAGCAGACTTACCTGGGAAGTTACTTTTCACTTTTCCGGAATCTGGAACAGAATTTTATCGCACTTTTGGTAGAATTAGGGTTTGACTTTCCCGGAGTTCTATCCAACCAAAAAGTTCGATCTATAGCTCAAAAGAATGCTCTTGAGAAGATCTATCCAGCCATGTAATCAGAAATCAAAAATTACAACTTTTTTCTGAAACCAAAATCTGACGTATCGCACTTTTGGTAGAATTAGGGTTTGACTTTCCCGAAGTTCTACCCAACCAAAAAGTTCGATCTATGGCTCAAAAGAAAGGTATTGATGAGAGCTATCCAGCCATGCAACCAAAAATCAATAATACCAACTTTGGGCTGAAAACCCTAACTTCACCAAAGAGAGAGAAAGAGGTATTCTTACCTTGTGAAAGATGTCCTATTCAGTCTAGCTCTGATACCATGTTAAGTTTAAACCAAATAGACAAACAAGATCTCTGAAAGAAACACAATCACAAGATAGACACACAATATACCCTGGGAAACCCTCATGGGGTAGAAAACCCAGCAAAGCTTTCCTCAATAAGATGATCAACCAAAATACAAGATGTGCTCCTTCTCCTTGACTCCTTAGCAGATCTCCTCAACTAGTGCGCACTCTTCCACAAGTGAGTGAATGATCTAATGAGGAGTTCACCTCCTCTATTTATACTTGACTCCCAACTGACTAAAAGACTAATGGGGCCGACCTCACCTGGAGAAGTCTAATAACCCCTAAAATATAACTTCCGGGCCGACCCACACATGGTGGGTCTAATAACCCTAGTTAATACAAACCCCTGGAGGAATAAACATCTCCAGATACATGATAGGGTTACCTCGGAGGAATGAACCATCTCCGGAATAATAAAGTACAAATATAATATTCTTTGAAGTTACAATATTCAACAGAAATTTTTCAAGGGACCCCGCGAAAGATTTCTATTGTCACTAAAAGTGTGGATTAAGATGCTCATCTGCGAAAATGAATATTGAGGATGAACGCCGACGAGTAAAATCCTGGTGTGCGGAGGTTGAGGGTACCACGTGAATGTGAGTCTGATAGAACGATGTGGGGTAGATGGACATGAGTGACGACGAGTTATTGAGGGAAACTGAGGAAGGTTGTGGTACCCTGCGAAGTGGGGTGAGGTTCCGACAGCTCGAGAAGAAGAGGAGGACTGAGTTTGAGAGAGAGTCTCTTGAGGTGACCAGAACAAAGATATGTAGAATAGGACCATACGGGATGAAGCGACCCTATCGCGATGAAGGAAGCGTTCAGGCTACCCCCAAAGCCGAGAGATAGACCCAAAGTTACAACATACCCACAAATCCACCCACCACACCAAACTTTGGAGGAAGGAACGTAATTTCATTACAGTATTGCCTGAAGTGTTAGAACAATAGTAAAAGTAGTGGATCGGTAAATAATAATAGGAAATCGAGGATGGTAGGAGACGACGTAAAGATGCCAATTTTTCACGGTAACGGGACCGAGGATCCTGAACAATATTGGTTCTTGTGTGAAGTAGTATGGACAGTGAAATAGGTCCACTTCAATGATATTAATAAAGGACAGTTTGCGACGATGTTTAGGGGTCATGCGCTGGACTGGTTTATAAAGTTTATATAGGTGCCTGAGGGAGACCCAGACAAAACACTTCCATAGATAAGGGCAGGACTAATTGATGAATTCAAAAAACCCAAGTATGAGTCACAGTCCATTACGAAACTAAAGGAAATCAAGTAGTTCCCGAATGAATCGATGTGGGAATTCGATCAGAGATATAAAAATCTGATGGCGAAAGTTATCTTTAGGATGAGCAACATGCAGCACAAAGAATGGTTCATCACAGGACTTGTGCCACACATTCGTGGACCACTAATGAAACATAAGATCACATACTAGTCGGAAGCGCTGTAGATTGCGATGAAATTAGAGACGTCACCAGTTGGAGAAGCTGGAGTAGGAATGACTCACATTCAAGCCCAACCGAAAAATTTGACGCTACAACTCCAAGACATAAAGAAGGGAAAAGAGGTGCGAGAGGAGATATGGTGCACTCGCTGCAAGTCAGAAGGAAACCATAAGGACTAGTGCCTAGAGTTCCGTGAGTATTTACAATCTGGTGCACCAAATCCCCTTAGCTAGGGGGGAATTCCATGGTATTGGGTTTGCTAGACGAGGGGACATCGACAAGAGGAGTGTGTGTATTTGCAGAAAATGGTGTTGAAACCAGTCAACTTGTTTTGCAAGTTCTATCGATCAGTTGGACACGAAGAAAAGGATTGTAGGGCATACAACTTGGTCCAGGAGAGAACCATATATACGTATTTCATGAAGGGGGAGGAGCAACCACCGGCACAGCAGCAAGCAAAATACAACCAACAACAACCACAATATGTTCAGTAGCAACCACCCTACAATCAGCGATATAACGAACCACAACTCAATTACAATCAACCGCTGCTGATGTACAGTCAATACCAACCGCAGTACGGCCAACCGCAGTTTCAAACTATGCAGTACAACCAACATCCTTATGGCCAACTGTGAGGAGGATTTAGAGGAGGATTCCACGGAGGCAAGGGTGGAGGTGTTGGTTGAGGTCAAGGGTCGGTAGTGTGCTACAATTGTGGTTAGGTGGGACACTATCAAAGAGATTGTCAGAGCCCAGCTCCGTAGTGTACATATTGTAGTGCACTGGATCACAGCATTGAGGATTGCCCCCAGCTGATTGCGAAATGGAAGAATAAGAACCCACCTCAACCTCAACCGAATTCTAACCGGGGACATAATCCCCCTCCAAATGTACAAAAGAGTTCGGCAGAAGTAAGGGGTCGACCAATGAATGTTGTGGTAGTGACTAGAGGAGGGGCTACGATAGGAGAAGACAGAACACAATCAAGTGTGCGACCAACAACAATAAAGCAGGTCTGGTTTGATGTAGAAACATAAAAGGATATCTTCTTGGAAGCACAAGATGCGATAAGACAAATGAGGTAGCCATCAGTGGGCCAGAAAGAACCTATTTAAGAGATGCCGCTGACATTCGACAGGATGAATTTGCAAAATAATATCAATATGTTGAAAGCCTTCTTGGAGAGTTTCTTGGAGATGGCGAAAGACCAGGATGCGCTAGCCGAGATAGCTAGCCTCGTACATTGACAAGAGGATGGTCGACAAATCCGGATAGTGAATCAGTTGCATAGAAAGAAGACATGAAGAGAGATGAGGATGAATGCGTAGATTGGTGCATTCGACGTCGACTCCATCATTTTGGATTTGGGGTTGGACATGAACATTCTGACAAAACAAACGTGAGAGACGATGGGGAAGCTGCAGTTGGTACGGTCCCTAATACAGCTTCGATTAGAGAACTAGAGTAAGGTCACGCCTATTGGTCGACTATGCCATTGACCAATTGAAATAGAGGGACTTAAGACATATTCTAACTTTGACATGATAGAAATAGTCAACAACACGAGCCCCTATCCAGTATTGTACGGGATCGATTGGGCAATGGAGAACTAGGCCATAATCAACTTCCACAAATGAACAATGTCCTTCAAAAATTGTGACATAAGGGTAGTCGCACCTCTGATCTAGTAGAAGGACAAAGGTATGTTGAACCAATGTGGGATGAGTTCATGGAAGGATGGGATAACTTATACAATATCTCAGAAGACTATATCAATCCCACCACCGATGGAGAACAGGGGTGGCAGAGTGGTAGCTTGGCATCGTCGAACTCTGATGAAGAACTGGAGAACTGGTAGAATCGACTGCATTAAGTGTCATTCCAAAGATGTGCATGCATCACACAATCACTGAGATGGGTGGCGACAGAAGCCTGCGAATTGCTGACATATGAAGGACTTCCCAACCTAAATGAATTCCTCACAAAATTTGAAGAAAGAGTCACCGAACCACAGAGGCTATTGGCATTGGAGGAGGCATTGAAGGAAATACCAGCGCGATGGTGGGAAACATACAAATCGGCAATAACGAGTTGGTTGTTATGTCGACAATTCATGAAAATCAAGTTTGGCGAAGCTGAAGGATACCGTGGAAACAAATACAGCGGTAGGAATGATGCAAGAGAGCACTTGGAGGAATGTCAAGGTATATGGGGAACGATACCACAGAAAGAATGGGTCCATGCATTCATCCATATGTTGGATGAAATACCGCGGAACTGTTATGTCGCAGCAGAACTGCGACACAGAACGACGACGTGGGAGGAACTCACCATCAATTTCAGCTAGACATTCAGTTTCAAGGACAAAAACCCATTTATTCATAGAACACTACAGGTAATAAGGGAAAAGGTGCTTGAGGCAGTTCCAACAAAGAAGCCAATGGGATTGCAGTGGACCACAACACCAAAAATGATGATGGAATGCTACAATGTGATGGGAGGCCCGGATGATGAGGATGATCCATGAGCCACTTATATCCCAGAGTCAGAAGGGAGTCGCAATATTGAGTCACCGAATATACATTTCGATAAGTTTCAGCAGCCACTTCACCTCAAGAAAGTGAACATTGGGTCGGAGGAAAACCCAAGTTCGCAAGCATAGGAGACTATTGGGATGATGCGACCATCGCAAAAGTTACAGATCTCTTACATGAATTTCAGGATCTATTCCCAACAAAATTTTCGGAAATGAAGGGCATTTCTGGAGAACTAGGCGAGATGAAGATCCCACTAAAGCCTGATGCAAAGCTAGTGAAGCAAAAATCGTATCGGTTGAATCCTAGATACAAGAAGCGACAGAAAGCCGAAATAGAGTGAAGGATTGATGAAGCAGAGTTGGCTATGACCCTACCAGGATATATATATAATCTGTTACCGCATAATACAACATACGCGATGAGGTTCAACATCTTTTGATGAAACAGTCGTAGATTCCAAAAAGAAGCAACAAGGTTTGACAATGGTTTCGAAAAACGTGTAAGGGTCAAACTCAACAATAAATGCGATAGTTAAAGGCACAATGGATGAGAGCGAAAACTAATAATGGTACAATTAATACCCAACGCATGCGGAGGATTCGGTAAATTAGCGCTGGATTTAGTAATAATTGTCCAAAATCGGTAAGATGGATGGGACGTGGAAAATCAACATTATAAATGTAGCACAAAGGAGCAGTTTAATGCACTGTGTGTTAAACAAGAACCTACAAGATAGCGCATGGCAGTTTACATTTCGATCACAAGCACCGGAGAATGCCCACAACCGGTACCAATCATGTAGGAGAAACTAGAAATTGTGTATGGAATATCGTTCAGAAAGAAGCGAGGTGTCAATCGACCTGTAGACACCGATAGGGAGTCGAAGAGGGGGACGCAAAACTCATCTCGATTCGCAAAAGGAGAAGCAGGTACTTGGGGCGCTACCCAAAAGGAATCAACATTGTGAGGAGGGCACCATGGCCCAATGATACCAGGGTATGTATTGCCAAGAAAGGTAGGAACACCAATGGTTCGCATAGGTAAGAACGAAAAGTATAATATCACGATGGCATTGATACCGAAAGGGGTTGCTCAAGCTGGAAAAATCGTAGAGAACCTGCAGAAACTACAGTATAACGATCATGACCATTAATGTTTCGCATGGTGAAGGAGGCCCAGTCACGAAGGAACCAGTGCAGTGGGCATTGGGATTGGAGAAATCAGGATTACTGGGCCTCACCCAAATACCGCACTTTGGAAGAACAACGGAGTTGAATGCGTGAATTAAACAATTGCTCGCCTATTTCCATGGAGGATACATATGGTTACACAAGAAGATTCCGGTCACAGTCAACCTGATTTCAAGAATCACCGGACTCCTGAAGCATGGAGAAGACACTTCCCAGTTTTTCCAAGGAAAGGACAATGACAAGAGGCTTGCGGTAAGGTTGAAAACGAAGTATGGGGTGTAGAAAAACTCCTGAGTATACCTAATCAACACAATTAAGGACCAAGCTATCAAGGTCAGAGAAAATATACTAGCCATTAAGATGGTGCGGAAGAACAAGCCGAAAGAATGCACATTAGGAATTATCGCCCCTGCAGAACAATGCGCTACAAGAGTGCAAATGAACTGGTCTAAATTCCTTCTAAGTCAGTTGGTGGAGGACACTTTTGAAGCACAGGAGAAGGTGAATTCATTCACATATTCATGGCTCTTAATGCTAGTCACATTAGTAGGATGGAGGGAGCCAGAGCACTATCAAGGTATGGAGACAGTAGAGGCCAGGGTACGAGAAGGCGCAAGGTACCCCAATTTGTGGTAAACAACTGATAAAGCGCGGAAAGAGTTCAATGTTGTGCAATTTTAATTGTTTTTAGATATGATGAGGATAGATGCAAAAGAAATACCACGGATAACAGAACAAGCAATAAGGAAATATCGACCAATTGCAAGAATATCAGTCAAGTCCCAAACCATTTACATTCAAGTGAGAGCAAACAAGCAGAAGCAGTGGTTACTGATGTGGTACAAGCTCACCGACAAGGAATTGAACGCTATCATAGAAGGATGGCCGGTAGAATGGAAATTCCTAGTAGTAGAGAGGGAGCTATCGGAACATGAGAAAGAACAATCGACAACTAGAACAAAGAAATCATAAGAAGATAAGGATTCAGTCAGTCAATGACAGGGCACCAAAGAGGACGGCTATGCAGAAGAGCAATCGCACACATTCAGTCATGATGGAGCCTCAACCGCCACTCCAACGGATTCAGAATTGGAGGCAGAACGTGAAGAAACAAGAACAAAGAATAGGATGGATTGTGGCGAAGGAAGCACAATCGACGGTCTTCCTGAGGAGAAAATTAACAGGCTCCTGGAGAAAGTAACTGTGGTTGCAGAAGAAAAGCGCGTGAAATTTACCCAACATACAACAGAATAATTTCACCATGCAAATCACCTACTGGTATCATTAACCAATATAGTCATAGAGACAAGGGTACCATAAGGGGAAGTCCCACCAAGTTGGTCGACAAGGAGGGTCGAAGTAGAGATCGACACACATCCAAGGCTTGTAAAAGTTGAGCCAAACACAATGACAACAACTGATGAGGAGTTGGATGTGGGATTAAGGCAGCATGATGCAATCCTGGTAGATTTCAACATCCTTTAGATATTGACACTACAGGGAATTCAAACTGCAACAAATGCAGAAATTAGCGACCGCGAGGCCACAATGCATGACCAAATGGTGAAACATAAACAACAGGCGCAAAACAACGAGATGGATGTAAGGCATCTCCAAGAAGAAAAAGCAAAAACCCTAGATGACAAAGCGAAGGATATGGAGGACAAAGAACTATTGGAGAAGGCGATATCCAAGGCATGCGAGGATGCCCCGCAGATTGATCAGGATATACCACTAGAATCAAAAGTCATCCTATTAGGTGTAGTTATCGCTGATCTGTGGAAAGAAAATGAAGCATTACAGGCAAGGGAAGTACCAGGTACACCACCAGAATAGATTTAGACTCGCCACGATGCGATAGAAGAGGTTGCGATGGAGAACGCAGAGTTAGAAAAAGTGGCCCAGAAAATCGTCGAGGAGGTTACCAAGTTTTGGGGAATCTTGGTGCAATATGAGAAGTTGAATCAACTAAACACACAACTCATGAAGGAAAAAACATAGCTAGAATCGTTGAAGGGATCGCTTAATATGATTCCCCTACTTGTGCAGATGACAAGGGCCACGAAGCTTAAGGAACTCCAGCATCGGGTGAATAAGGCAAGGGCAACACAACAGAGGAAAACAACGCACTTAGATGAATTACAGACAAAAGTCGAATAGTTGGCCATGCAGGAAATGACAGGAATGGAATAGGTCGAGCAGGACCTCGAGAAGGCGCAACAGATGAATGGTGAGCATCCAACAGAACAACAGGTAGAGGATTGTGCAGAACTTAAAGTTCTGGTGAAATAATTTGTCAACCAAATTAGAGTTGCATACGATGATTTCAAGTCCCAAGTAAATGCACCAGAGGTGTCCAACTGAGGTGGCTTGAGGGCAAGCCACAAGTTTCTGTTGGGGTCTGTTGGCACAGGGTTAGAGAGCATGAAGTGCGGAAGCCAACAACGACAGAAGGGTCATCAATGAAAGAAAGGACCATTTGCGAAGGAGTAAAAGCCAACAAAAGCGCAAGTTTTGGTCAAAGTTAGTTAGATTTGGTCATATGGACCATTTTGTAACCGCATTAGTTGCCTATAAGTAGATCAACAATTGTAAGCCTAAGGGAATGATCTATCTTTTGGTGATCGATTGATATTATAGAAGAACAAAGCAATTTTGTATTTTTCGCTTTCGACAAGTTTTGCCCAGTATGTGAATTCACGTTAAGTCGCAAATTTAGTGACGAGTTAATGCATGAATATGTTCGGTTATGTTTCTATCTCTTTTGATGTGTTGTGAATAGTGGATACTATCTAATGATGCAATATGTTTCAGATGTTCTTGCTTTGTTGATTAACACAAAATATGCGAATGTTGATTATATGATGCTGATGCGGATGTTAAGTTAATGTGTGAAATGTTAGTATAATGTTAGAATAGATCTTTGGTTTCTAGTCTGACGAAGTTAGGGTTAATACATTTTCTCTCCATACTGCGGAAACTTGGTTCCTGTAACCCCCTTGATCATCGCGGGTGAGACTTCACTTGCTTCGTGGGTGTTTCTGGAAGGGGTAATACCTTTCCAGGCCAGTGTTCAAGGGAGTTTGGTTGGTGTTTGTTGACAACAGTGCGAAGTGAACCCCTGTCGATAGTCGTTGTGTCAACATGCCTCTTGGACGTGTCATGGCTACAGGTTGACAAAGAACATATTGAACCAGGTGCATAGGAGGAACAACAAAGTGGAAGAAGGCAGGATCCAGAGCGATGGAATAATATCGAGTGTTGACGTTGAACCGTGAAGAGCCCAACCTACATGCTTTAACCCTGCAAAGAGAATCAATGTCATTGGCCGACATTCTTGAGAAGGGTGACGAATTAATGTTGTAGGTGCTTTCCAGCACCATCTGTCGACGTCGTAGTGCAATCTACATGAGTTCGAGTAAATGCATAACCTTGAGGGAGGGCCTCCCTTATTAACTCATCGATGTCATATTGTAGGATGCGTTGACAGGTGGAGAAATCTGTGGGTTGGAGCTGGATGGAGTGAGCACCATGTGGGGGTTGGCTTGTGTGGGTAGGGTTGTCACCAAGATCCGGGGTAGATTACTTTACATACTTGAAACATGATATATAAATCAAGTTGCTATACATCCTTGAACATATAAATTAGATTACTTTACATCCTTGAAATATGTTGATAAAACTCACATACATATATATCCCCTTTTATCTCATGTTTCAATCGATTTCCTTCTTCCAAAATAGCGAAAAAATACTGTAATGATACCCCCCACATAATCTAGTCTATCATGACTCTTGAATCGTCAAAGAATTGAAGTTGTTTGATATTTATTTTCTGCTGCTAACAATAATAAAAGTTTGAGTGGAACAATTTTACTAATCTATGGAAATTTTGTTTAGAATAGAAAGGCTCCAACTGGCACAGATGAGAGGAGAAGTGAAGGTATCCAATCTACAAACCAAGATTAAGGCAAACTTCTAATTGTATTGAATCCTAGATGAAGACACCAATTCCTAAGGTAGTCTTGAATTGAATCATTAGTCCATGAGAGGAGAAATGAAGGTATATTCAAAAGACACTGGTTCCTGGCAATGTAGACTTTCCAAACCAAGATTAAAGGAAAACTTCTAATTGTATTGAATCCTAGATGAAGACATCAATTCCTATGGTAGTCTTGAATTGAATCACCAATCCATGAGAGGTCTCAATTGTAAGAATCTTCCCATATCCTTCCAAACTAGAGTATTGTATATGCATTCAATAATCAAGTGGAAATTTTTCTCCTATGTATGTTTACATAAATAACACCTTCCATCCCCTTCCCAATTCCTTCTTTGCATATGATCCCAAGTCAAAAATTTATCCTGGAAGAACCACATATGATTTTATTTTTTTGCCTCGAAGAGGCGCATTCTACAGCCTAGTAGGGGAATGTGTAACTCCTTTTGTGCTCATCCTGGAGATGAAATGTGTCCTTTCAAAAAATAATAAAATATTATAAAAAATAACATGTTGGCTCAAATTAGATTTATAACATTTAAAACAACATATATATAAAAGTAAACAAATTAGATAAATTAAAATGATTCCTCAACAATTGTACTCTAAAAAAGAGTTTGCACCTCGAGAGATTTGATCCTTCTTGGCACTTGGTAGATCCCCTTTTAAGATGGATCTATGCTGGTGCTATATAATTGAACTTCTAGATTGCTCTCCACCACCACAGATGATCCACCAATTGATTCGGTTCCATAATTGTTCCATAACCCATTTTTGGAGTATAAACACCATAATGATTGCATGCCCATGCCAAGGTATCCTTTGTTGCTTGAATCTCAAATGAAAATGATTTAGTTTATTAGTATATGCCTAACATCTAATACTATCGTCACCTCTGAATCCTAGAGAGTCTGCATTCCGCCATCCTTCACCCATCAATGATGAAGCCTCTTGATCAATAAATTGATGCAAAGTAAAAAAAAACCCTAAACCTATGTTGCATAACCATATGGATCACCTGTTTCCCTAAGCCTCATCTCCCACTCAAATACTTCACCTATTTCCCACCTTCCATTCTAATTCATTTCCAACCACCTCAAATAATAACACAATAGCTTTCCAAATAACGTAGATGTTTTGAATAGATTTTGAAGGCCTTCGAAGCCATTCGAAAAGAGTAGATATGGCTCAATATATTTATGAATTATAACTTTTTTCTAGTGTCTTGAGCCATTAATCGATCTCCAAACTCTTTTGGTTACCAATAACTTTGAAAATATAAACAAATTTTTAATAACCTAGCATCCATGGCATTTAGGTAAGGCACGAGATTTCCATTTGATCTAGACTGCCCCTTTATGCTCTATACTGCTTGACCAAAAAAATTGGAACATTAAATCCTTGATAGAATATGGGACTCCACGATGAATCCAAGAGAGGGATATCCAATAAACATGAGTTTCCTCCAAAACAGATTTTACTAACACCAATCTCCCTGCTTTGGAGAGCTAACAGAAAGTCCAATTTGAAATTCATTTTTTGCACTTGGTGATTGGTTTAAACCAAGGTAACTCATCCCATTGTCAAATCCAAGCAAGCTATACCGGAATAAGCTTCTAAAATAATACATTTCCTCCCCCTCTATACCTTTTCCCGCTATAAAATATTTTATTTGATTCACCTTCATACCTATAGAAGAGAAAAATAAATCTAGAATACTAGATAATTCCTCCAAGTCTCTGCATGATCCAACACAAAAAATAAAACATCATCGACAAAGAGAACATGAGTGAGCCAAAACCTATCTCCATTGTTTACCCCTTTGAAGCTTCCACCCCTTTTTCTATTAGGATTGATTTACTAAGGCCTTTTACCACTAAAAGGAAAAGTAATGGAGCAAACAAGCATCCTTGGCGAATCCCACGATAAGGTCTGAAGAATTTAGACGTTGCACCATTGACCATTTCTAAGAAGGATGTTAAATTTTGAGCATTAATTCACAATACTCTAGGATCTTTGCTGAGAGAATAACATATACAGTATATCAATGCATGACAATCACAATATGACAAGCATCACAAGAATCAAAAGCATAAGAGACAAGAGACACAGAGTTTCCGTGGGGAAAACCCTAAGGTGAAAAACCCCACAACTTCCTCAGAGATAGAGAGAGCAATGGCTCAACCAAAGTACAACCAAATAACACTGAGATAGTCTCCTAGTAGCAGATGATCCTCCTCCTCACTAGTGCGCCACTTTCTGAGTGAGAGTGAGTTACTTTTCCGAGTGTGTAAAATAGAGATCTCCGATCTCTATTTATACTAACCTTTTTGCCCAGTGACCTTATGGGGCCGACTTGTCTACCTAGGTACATCCACATTATATTATATATATAATTCAGGGCCGACCCCACAAGGTGGTCTAATAACCCATCGGCAAGTACACACACTTGCGACACTTGTCAATCCACATGATGACACTTCCTTATAGAGGAATGACACATCTCTTATAAGGGTACAATAAATATATATAAAATACACAGATGAAATACATTCTAAAGTTACATATACATCAACACTCCCTCTTAACTAGGAAGGTATTTCTCGACACAGTTCTGCTAGACAAGTCTTCTTCTCGGGATCATCGTCATCGATGCATCATCACTGTTGCTGCTATCTCAACCAATCTTTGACTCTACTCGTCATAGGAAGTTCTACAGAGCCAGTCATTTTTCATACTGGATGTAGGCCCACTACCTGCAGGTCTTCATCATCACTGGCCATACTGTGGAATTCTCAAGACTTATTACGTGCATCACAAAACCTGGCTACAGCATCCCAGGCTATTACGAGCACACAGCTCTACCTGTAGGATCTCCCAGGAACACATTACATGTGACCCATCACAAAACTTGGCTGAAGCATCCCAGGCTGTTACGAGCACACGGCTCTACCTGTCGGATCTCCCAGGAGCACATTACATGTGATCTCACCACAAAACCTGGCTGAAGCATCCCAGGATGTTACGAGCACACAGCTCTACCTGTCAGATCTCCCAGGATCACATTACATGTGGTCCACCACAAAACCTGGCTGAAGCATCTGAGGCCTTTTTCATCCTATCGAGATCTCCCAGGAGCAAATTACATGTGGTCATGGCAAAACCTGGCTGAAGCATCTGAGGCCTTTTTCATCCTGTCCAGATCTCCTAGGAGCAAATTACATGCCATAGGACAAAACCTCGAAAGAGCAACTGCCAGATATCCTAGGGCAACGAATTACATGCCATAGGAAAAACCTCGAAAGACTATCTGCAGATCTCCCAGGGCACAAATTATATGTCCTCCCAAGCACAACCTGATCCACGGCCACAAAGTATCATCTGATACTCATCATACATCATCCTGATGTACACATGATCATCCTGATCATCATCACTGCAACATCCTACTGCATGTCATCTAGAGAAGCTCGTCATCCACGATCACCCTGATCATACAATGCATCCATCTGATGCACACCAAGTATCTACCTGATACATATCATCATACATAGTGTATACACCTGATACATAGATACATGATCCACACAATGTATCCATCAACATACATGATCTACCTGATACATATCAATATACATGATCTACCTGATCATACAATGTATCCACCTGATACATATACAGATACATGGTCCAAGCATCCAACATGATGCATATACAAAATACATACAAATGATCCAACCGATCATATCCAGCATCCAACATGATGCGTACATACATATAAATGATCCAACTGATCATATCCAGCATCCAACATGATGCATACATATATATAAAAATGATCCAACTGATCATATCCAAGTAGAAACCAGAACATCATCCTGATGCTCGTCATCTAGTGCTTACATCCACAACCATGTGAAGGATCCTCCTTCCAACATGCTTGGAATGGCTTCAGCAAATGTGTCCATCACTTCTTCCTCGAAGTGTCCTCGATCTGAAGAACGCCAAGCCTCTCTCTGAAGTACTCAAACTTCACCCTGGCTAGTGGCTTCGTCAGCACATCTGCAATCTGCTCGTCCGTCGCAACATACAGGAGCTTCACGGCTCCTCTCTGCACCATATCCCTGATATAGTGATATTTGATCTCTATGTGTTTCGACCTATCATGAAACACTGGGTTCTCAGACAGCTTCACACAACTCTGGTTATCACAGAAGATACCAGTAGCATCCAACAGGAGATCAAATAACTCAGATAGTAGCTTCCGTAGCCATACTGCCTCACAACTAGCTGAACAGGCTGCAACATACTCTGCCTCAACTGTACTCAGTGCCACGCAGGATTGCTTCCTACTAAACCATGAGATCACACCTGATCCCATACTGAAGCAGCACCTAGATGTGCTTTTCCTATCTACAGCACTGCTAGCCCAATCTGAATCAACATAACCCTGCAGGTTAAACTTTTGATTCGCTTCATACTTGAGCCCAAAATCCACTGTACCCTTCAGGTACCTCAGAACATGCTTTACAGCAACTAGGTGAACACTCCTCGGATCTGTCAGGAACTAGCTCAATGTGTTCACAGCAAAGCAAATATCTGGTCTCGTGTTCGTCAGGTACATCAAGGACCCAATCATCTGACGATACATAGAGACATCAACCGGCTCAGATGAAGCATCACATAGAAGCTTCAGATTCGATGCCATGGGTGTGGCCATGGCCTTGCAATCCATCATCCTGAATCTCTTTAGGATATCTACTGTCTACTTCCCTTGGCCAAGGAAGATCCCACCTACATTCTGCCACACCTCCATACCTAGGAAATAGTGCATCATTCCCAAATCTTTCATATCGAATTCAACAGCAAGCTTCCTCTTAGTATCTGCAATCAGTCTGTCATCTCCTGTTACAAATAAGTCATCCACATACAGGAGTAGAATCACAGGATTCCCTTCCTCAACCTTGTAGTAAAGGTTGGAATCTGCTTTACTCTTGGTAAAGCCCAAACTAGATAGGAAACTGTCCATCCTACCATACCAGGTTCTGGGAGCTTGCTTCAAGCCATACAAGGCTTTCTTCAATCTGCACACATATGACTCCCTGTCATATATTTCAAAACCGAGTGGTTGTTCCAAATATACTTCCTCTTCAACTACACCATTCAAGAAAGCAGTCTTGACATCCATTTGGTGTATTTTCCATCTCATTGCTGCAGCCAGGGCAAGTACTGTTCTGATGGAAGTATACCTGGCTACAGGTGCAAAAGTTTCTTCATAATCTATTCCCTCTTTCTGAGAGAAGCCATGAGCTACGAATCTTGCGTTGTATTTCTCTACACTGCCATCTGCAACATGCTTGATTTTGAAGATCCATTTAGAAGTCACAATAGACTTCTTTTTAGGTCTTGGGACAACATCCCAAACATCATTCTTCATTATTGATTGGTATTCCTCAACCATGGCATCCTTCCATTCTTTCTTTTCCACTGCTTCTTCATAACTGGAAGGTTCTTTGTTCATAATGTCACAGAGTAAAGCAACATAGCTGGTATGTGATCTGGTTCTCTTCTTTGCTTTGTGTTCTTCTTCTAGAATGCCAAATATTTCTGCATCTTGAATGAGCTCTCTAGCCCATTCAGGTTTCCTCTTGTGAGAGTTATCCTCACGGGGTGGATCTACAGGTTCTTGTGGATCTTCAAACTCACGAACAACTTCTGGAACTGATTCAGTCATGGTAGTGTCTTGAAATGTGGTTTCCTTGGGTTCTTCATAAACTTCGATAGGTGCCTTCCTTGATTTGATGAATGCTGAGTTTTCATCAAATGTTACATCCCTGCTGACATCAATCTTCTTGAACCCTGGAAAGTATATTCTGTAAGCCTTCGAGCTTTCACTGTAACCCACAAAGATACCCTTCTTTCTTGAAGGATCTAGTTTAGTCCTCTTTTCTTTTGGGACATGAGTGTATACTGGACAACCAAATATTCTGAGATGGCTGACTTCAGGTTTCTTACCAGAAAAGACCTCTTCTGGTGTCTTGTTGTCCAATATCTTGCGGGGTGTTCTGTTCTGCACATATACAGCTGTTCTAGCTGCTTCTGCCCATAAATGCATAGGTAGATCCTAGTCATGGAGCATTGCTCTTGCTGCTTCCATGATTGTTCTATTCTTCCTTTCTGCAACTCCATTCTGTTGTGGATTGTAAGGAGTAGTCAACTCCCTCTTAATCCCTGAATCACTGCAAAGCTTCTTGAAGTCACCTGAGGTGAATTCTCCACCATTGTCGGATCTGAATGTTTTGATCTTCTTGTCAGTTTGATTCTCCATTAAGGTTTTGAATTCCTTAAACTTATCAAACACCTCATTTTTGTTCTTCAAGAAGTATACCCAAGTCTTCCTGGAGAAGTCATCAATTAATGAGACATAGTAAACATACCCACTTAGAGAACTGGATGACATAGGACCACATACATCTAAGTGGATGATTTCCAGGATGTCTTTTGCTTTGCTTTCACTGCTTGGGAAAGCCTTCTTAATGTTCTTACCTTTTGCACATCCTTTGCAAACACCTTCATGTTTGGTCTTGATTTCAGGAAGACCCTCTACAGCCTTGCTTGCAATTGGAAGTGCTCTATAGTGCATATGAGCAAGTCTTCTATGCCACAGTTCACTTGGCTCCATGGATTCATGCACCATGGCATGTTCAGGTTGTCCCTTCAATTTATACAAACCTCCCTCTTGCTCTCCAATCACTACTGCATCATCTATGGTCTTTCCCTTTGGCCACATTAGGACTTGGCCATCCACAAATGCAACCCTCATACCTTTTGCATCCAATGCAGAGATTGAGAGTAAGTTCTTCTTGAGCCCAGGTACATAAAGAACTTCTTTCATCTTCAAAGATTTTCCAAAATCTAGGTTGTAGGTGGCTTCACCACTTCCTTTGATTGGGTATTGATAATCATCTCCAAGTTTCACCTTATGGGGTGATTCATGTTCAGATAGATTCACAAAAGATTCCTTAAACCGAGTCATGTGTTTGGAGGCCCCACTATCAATCAACCAATCATTGCAACCATGGGAGATGGTACCTGTGAGAGCAGAGATTAGAACATACTCTTCTTCACTTGATGAGTCATCATCACTTTCTGCCCTAGCCTTCTTCTTGGGTGGTTCATCATCATCGGCAGCATGAGCATGAAACCTTCTTTTGCTGCCCTTCTTCTTCTTGTTGGAATTGTTGTTGTCCTTCTTGTTCTTGGGGCAGTTTATGGCAATATGTCCTTTCTCATTACAGGTGAAGCATATTCTTCTTTCTTTGAAGTGATGTGAAGATTTCTTGGAGTGAGATGGCTCTCTCTTGGACTTCCCTTTCTTGGTGTGAGCTATGAGAGCTTGATCTTCATTCTCCATCTTTTCTTCTCGTGCCACAAGCCTTGCTTCTTCTTGTGAGCATTCTTCCCGTAGTCTACTGAAGGAGATCAACTTCTTCCTTGCACAAATTCCTTGGATAAAGGAATCCCATGACCTCGGTAGGCCATTTAGAGTGGTCATTACCACTTCACCATTCTCCACCATTTCATCCACTGCTTCTAGTTGTTCCTTGATCTGGGAGACCCTTGAAAAATAAGATTGAATGGTTTCTCCATTCTGAAACTTTACTCCTTTCAATTGGTTTCATAGGGTCATCTTCCGATTTATGTTCTTCCCTTCAAATAGCTTGGTCAAAGAGTTAAACATCTCCTTGGGTGTCTTTAGAGAGGACACATGGGGTATGAGATGATCTTTAATGGAATCAGCAATGATTCTCTTTGCCTTGACCAAGTTCTTCTTATGCAATACCTTGGCCTCTTCATCCTCTGGGATAGGGATGTCTTCTTTCACATATGAGTCCAACTCATTCTCTTCTAGGATTAACCCAATCCTATACTTCCAAGCTCAGAAGTTATCAGCTCCTTCAAGATTATCCTCAAGCTTGGTGTGGTGAGACATATTAAAGAGTACTTCAAACGGAAATAGAAAATATTTAGATCTTACCACTTGAAATGCTGAAAACTGGATCTAGTCCCGGATTAGGGTTTGTCAAAAAAACCCTAAAAATTCAAAATGTGAATTTCAAATTTTCTGAAAAAATAGAAAGATGCACCTTGATGAGCTGATCATCCTGGTGTATTCAGAATTTGAGATCAGCAAAGTTTTGCCCTTCAGAATTTCCTTTTTGTCCTCCCAGGTTCACTAGGGAGAGCCTTGAATTAGGGTTTGAGTTTCCCGGAGATCTACCCAGCCAAAAATCTCGATCCAAAGCTCTAAACTTCGATTTTTGCAAGGCGCTTACAGCTGTGCCTTCAGATTCCAAAAATTCCTATTTTTATGGAAACCCTAATTTTTAGGGCCAAATTTGAAAATGCTCGGAATGGAATTCTGATTGGACAGATAGATGCGCCTTGATGAGTAGAGTCAATCTACTATACTGATTTTCAAAAATCTGTGGAGAGAAACCCAATAAACAAGGAACTCAAGCTTCTGTCACTGCAAAATGTCTTCTTCTCAGGTTAGCTCTGATACCATGTTAAATTTTGAGAATTAATTCACAATACTCTAGGATCTTTGCTGAGAGAATAACATATACAGTATATCAATGCATGACAATCACAATATGACAAGCATCA
This sequence comes from Larix kaempferi, assembly GCA_027924585.1. Lineage (NCBI taxonomy): Eukaryota > Viridiplantae > Streptophyta > Pinopsida > Pinales > Pinaceae > Larix > Larix kaempferi. Next base: position 7,304,108 of record BSBM01000259.1, on the reverse strand, counting down.
TAAGAATCAAAAGCATAAGAGATAAGAGACACAGAGTTTCCGTGGGGAAAACCCTAAGGTGAAAAACCCCACAACTTCCTCAGAGATAGAGAGAGCAATGGCTCAACCAAAGTACAACCAAATAACACTGAGATAGTCTCCTAGTAGCAGATGATCCTCCTCCTCACTAGTGCGCCACTTTCTAAGTGAGAGTGAGTTACTTTTCCGAGTGTGTAAAATAGAGATCTCCGATCTCTATTTATACTAACCTTTTTGCCCAGTGACCTTATGGGGCCGACTTGTCTACCTAGGTACATCCACATTATATTATATATATAATTCAGGGCCAACCCCACAAGGTGGTCTAATAACCCATCGGCAAGCACACACACTTGTGACACTTGTCAATCCACATGACGACACTTCCTTATAGAGGAATGACACATCTCTTATAAGGGTACAATAAATATATATAAAATACACAGATGAAATACATTTCGAAGTTACATATACATCAACAAAGGATATTGATGAGATACAAGACATACCCACTCGATTAAAGGAATACATAAACCTGATTGAGTCATCACCATCCTTAAGTACGCCCAACTAACTCTATCATAATCCTTCGAGAGATCAATTTTGATTACCATTGATTTATATTTTTTTGTTCTAATGGAATGTAAACCTTCCTATGCCACACCAATTGCATCATGGATTTTCCTTCCTAGCAGAAAAACAAATTGTTCCTATGAAACACCTGCAAATAACAACAGCTTAATCCTTCTTGCAATAATTATGGAAATTACCTTGTAGATTGTGTTACAAAGGGAAATGGGCCTAAAATCATCATAGGATCCAGGATTATCAGAATTTTTGACCAAGGCAATAAAGGTAGCATTAAAAGTGGCTAAAATATCCCCATTCCTTCTAGAGTCCTCAATTACCCATAAGATATCATGCCCCAAAACCTCATACAACCTAATGTAAAATTCAGTTGGTAATCCATCTGAACCAGGACTCCTATCCTATTTGAAGCTATGATGAACCACCTCTATCTCTTCACATGTTACTTCCTTCATCAATAGACAATTATCATCTACTTGAAAAATACAAGGAAGGAGTTGGGAAATACTAACCATATCTACAATATTTGTAGAGTCCTTTGATTGTAAAAGACATTCGAAATGATGGATTCTTGAATTTGATATATCTTCAAAGCTATTGACTTCAAAATACTAATTGATTTTTGTTTTTCTAGATTGTATTACAATTCTTCCTATGATTTGCCTAATGGTGGGAGAAGCTTTTATTTTCATTTCCTTTAGCCAACTAGAGTGCTTGGATTTTAAGTCTCCATTCTGCTTCACGAAATTGTAGAATTTCTTTGCGATGCTTCTCCATCTCCAGAACAACTGCTTTTGATTCTTCCAAGACAAAACCCCTACCATCCCTGTCATTCCATTATGTCAAGCAATTTTCAATGACTTTTAATTCCTTATATTTATGTAATCTTATGTTTGAATACCACTCTAAAGATACCTCCTTAGCTTGTTTCAAATTATTTAGAAATTGGATAGAGGCAGATTCTCTGTTGGAAGGATCATGAGAAACCCAAGTAGAACTATGAAGCTTAAAAAAATCCTCACCCTTCAACCAGAGTGAAATGCATTTGAAAGGAGAAGACGGTTTAGTCCCAATAGTTGTTGTTTCCATTATAATTGGTTGATGATTAGAATCTCCTCCCAAACCAACCTATTTCCTAAATATGTAGGGGAGCTCCAACATACCTCTAGAAACTAAAAAATGATCAAGGCACTTAGCTATTTGATCATTCCCCACACACCTATTATTCCAAGTTGGTTTAAGATTAGAAGGCATTATGTCCAGAAACCCACTTAGCTCCGACTTTTGTAAAAATAATCAGATAAGCCATCCTTCTAATCAAAATCACACCAAATCTTAGAATAACCCAAAGAAAAATTTAGGTCACCCCTAGAATAAGATTCTTGGATTTCACAAGATAATTTGACAACAAATTATCCCAAAATGACGTCCTATCCTAATTGGGACCATAGATGTTTGTGAAAAGGAATTTCTTTTCCATCTCGAGAATACAAGAATGTTCCTAGAACATAATCCATGTCCCATGAATTTGAAAGAGACATACCTTGGCAACACCATCCTATAATCAAGCCCTCGAAGTGGCATTTAGTATCAGAAAATAAAAACTCTCAACCACTTATAAGCTTCTTTGAATTACTTACAATTTTACTTCCTTCACACATTAACTCTTGGATGAAAAGTACATCCGGTTTTATATCTTCAATCAAATGATATATAGACAAATTTTTTGAGGGATTACCCAGCTCTCAATAGGTCAAAGAACACAGAATCATGGTGTAACCTGACCCAACGAATCAAATGATCTAAGCGTCCCAATTTTTTTTTTATGTGATCCTAATGCTACCTCCCAAGAAGCTTTCACCTAATCCTTTTGAAAAAGAGATCTCCGACCTTTACCCCCAAATTCGAACATCTCAGGTTTTTGAACTAATCCTGATAAGTTCACCATAGAATAGGTCTCCTTACCCCCTTGACGAGATCTAAATTTGTATTTATATCATTCTCCACCACATATTTAGAAAAATTCGTGAAATTCCCTAAGGATACAAGACTTGGGGATGTACCACAACTAAACACTATAGACATATCTTTTAATTTCGCAAACCTAAGATTAACAAGAGTATCAAAACTTAGAGGAATCAGGTCTCAAATATTTTTACTTGATACTTCTTCAAATTGTCTAGAACTTAATGACAAATTATCTACTTCGACAAAGGAATGACTGACATGAATAAAATCTTCCACACAGTCCATTACCTTCAAACTCAACTCCACGACCTTCGATTGAACTAAATCAAGCTCTCACATAATGTTCTTTGAGCTTTGAATGATTGAAATAACTGTCTTCTCAGGCTCTTCAAAACCCATCTTCTCATGAGTAATTTGATCAATATTCTTGATCTCCTTAATAACCCACATTTTCCTTCTGAAAGCCAAGGGACATTCCTCCACAAGATGCCCATATGGCATCTATTACACTTGAAGGAAATACCTTGGTATTCCAATGCCTGGAGGTGCTTAAAATATCCTTTATGAAGAACAATGTTCTATGCAAGTCCCTCCCGAAGGTCCATAATCACTAGAATCTTAGCAAAATTTATCCTACCAGTCGAAAGGTATGAAAGGTATGCCTCCACAAAAGTTCCTAAAGTGTTCCCTATGGCCTTGAAAATTTCATCAAACTAGTATTCAAAGGGAAGATTCACCATCTTGATCTAGATTAGGATCAATCATTCCTTTCTGATGATGCATCAAACAGAGGAGACCATCTCTTTAGAAAGAGTGCATTAGAGTCCATTCACCAGGATCCTTTAAAGATATATGTCGCATCTTGAGCCGATTTGAAGTGGAAGGAAACCCATCCCCTTAATAAAATGAAAATGTCTAGTCCATTTCCTAAAGAAGAACCCTACATCTTAGACACCCAAGACTTAAGACCAAGATCACCTACCCTAAGAACCACCCAACTAGTGTCATTACACAATTTACTACATCATCATTCAGGAAAATCTCTTCCCCCAAAATGAGATTTAATGGGTCTGGTTTCCTCTCAACATAATTTTTCCTCCTTTTCCGAGGAACCTCTCGAGTGAGAATCTCTACCCAATTTCAGAGACTCAACACAACCCTTGCCAACACAAACCTCCTCTGTGAAATTCGAGGCTCCATAGAGTTCTGTCAGGCATAATCATTCCGCAATGAATGCAACCCCAAGAACTTCATCTTGCAACGTAAAGTTTTTCTTTCCAGAACCTCCAATGCCAACTACCGAAGACAAAAACTTGTTTAATGCATCACATGATCAAAAGTCCTTACCAAAGATTAAGACAAGTCCTTTCACTGAAAGTGCATTATCCCCCAGATTAAAGTTGGCTTCACTGCAGATTATGAGTATCAAGGTTATCCTTACACCCATCTGACACAGAGTAATCCAGGGAACCCACATCAAAATGACATGCAAAGCTACCATCTAGCTTTAGGTTTCTAACCCTAGCCTTTGTATACTTATACACCATCAAATCTTTAAATGTAAACGTCAATATGTATTAAAATTATGTAACATATCAAATAATCACAACAATTTAAGCCATATGTATTAAAATTATGGAATATACCAAATAATTACAGCACAATTTAAAAGAAAAATGTAAATATCTAAGTTTCGTTGAGGTGATGTATTATCCATCGTTAACATTAAATTTCTATAATATCTCCAAATGTGATGTGATAAAAAATTAATTTTAAGTTTTGAGGTGATGTATTATCCATATTTTAACACTAATTTTCTATAATATCTCCAAATGTGATGAGTTTCGTTGAGGTGATGTATTATCCAATTTTCTATAATATCTCCAAATGTGATGAGTTTTGTTGAGGTGATGTATTATCCATAGTTAACATTAATTTTCTATAATATCTCCAAATGTGATGTGATTAAAAGTTCATTTTGAGGTGATGTATTATTCATCTTTAACATTATTTTTTTTATAATATTTCCAAATACGATGGAATAAAAACTTAATTTATAAGGCTATATATCCCTCTACTCCAACTGCTTATCCCACATGGACTAACATGAGGGTAACGTTGATTAAATTGGCAACGTGGTTTCAGAATTTTCCATACACCCTTTGCATAACTACTTTTTTATGGATATTTTCCTAGTTCCAACCCCTCACTAAATGATGAATGGATTGAATAATTACGATGCTTTATGGAAATATAATTATGTAAGTATCCTTAAGTAAAAGTAAGATTATTTTCTATAATATATTCAAATGTGATTTGATATTGACAACAACTAATTCTTTTATTGTTTTCAATACTGTCATTGGTTGTTTTAATGAAGCTTCTTAGGACGGTTCATGTTGTTATGGTATAATCCTAAAAATTAATGAAACCCATTTCTCTAAGATATGGATGGAGAGTGATGTGGGTTCGAACATAAAAGTAAAATTTTTGGTATGTTGGGCATTGTTTGAGTTTGTTTAGAGGATTGGGATTGATGCAGTGTAAGTTTTTGGTCACTCCCAAGTTATAATTTAATGGGCTAATGATTTATTCAATTTGCAGGTTTTTATTCTGGACTACTGGTGCCATAGAGTAAAGAGGTTATTTTCAGCTTTTTACAGGATCTCATTTGTTCATGTTTACAACTGCTTCAACTCTAAAGTTGACTCCTTGTCAAAAGTAGTAGTGGGTTCTCTTGAAAGAATGCTATCCTTTGAAGAATTTATTGATGATTCCCTTTTTCATGAGGGAATTTGTTCCCTTTTTTATGTAATGGTTTGTGGCTCAGTTGTAGACAACTATGTCTTGTTTTGGGTATGCTTCCTAATTTTGGGTAAGCTTCCTAGTTTTGGGTAAGCTATGGGTTTTATCAAGTTTAGATATATGCAGATTGGATAGTTTTTTGTTACTATGCAGATTGATGTTTTGTAATGACATGTTCACCTTTGGTCATTTGATTTATGATTGGGATGCTAAACATCAATCAATGATCTCTCTTGTATTTGAACAGTTACTTCTTTGATTTATAATAATAGCAAGAAGTTTTTTTTGTGTTAAAAAAATTAATTGATTTAATTATATAAATTTGTGTTACTTTTCTTTTATAATTAATTTTATTATTTGATTTTTTATATTAAAAATATAAATATTTTATATTACTATTGTTATTATTAAATTTAAAATAAAAAATACCTTTATAAACTTAAAATTATCTTACAACTTTAAACTAAAATAATTAAAATATATCCCTAAATTATAGAAAATTGGTACAATCTTTAAATCTTTTTGAACCAATATTGAACAATTTCCTTAATAGACTACAAATCCTTCTTTGAGTTACTCAAAAATCTCTCCCTTCTGCTTCTGCTTCTGCTTCTGCTTCTGCTTCGTGGTAACCTTCTTTGAAGAACCAATCTACCTTTGCATTTTTTTTCAATAGATAATGTTAATGTAATTTGTTATAGATTTGATGTGAGCTCATATGGACTTTAAATGAACGTTTGAGAGTTGACTAGATCCCTTTATCCACTTAATTACTAAGGAAGAATTTCCATATTAAATGATTCAGTTTTTTTTTTCTCCATACAAAAGTATAAAATATAGTAGTTTTTAGCTTTGTATCAAGGCGAATTTTTTATAAAAGAAATTATGAAATATGCAATTTATGAAAGGCATCATGCTATCATGATCAGAGTAATCAAAATATTATGAAATATGCAATTTATGAAAGGCATCATGCTATCATGATCAGAGTAATCAAAATATTATATGTTTTTAGATATTTTTCAGATTTTTATAATAATCATCATAAAAATTTGTCTATAATTTTTTTGTTAAATTGGATTTTTAATATATAAAGAAATATATCTTTTATTACACCTAAATTGTCAAATCTCAACAAATGATATCTACAACACTAATAAGGCCATCTTTTAAAATAGAATGATTAGAAAAGATTTAAATCACATCATGTTTAAACCAATGCTTAGTGTCATGGTCGTGTCAATAATTTTGACGTGTGTTCCTTAAGGATTCATATTAACAACAATAATTATGATCCAAGATATATTTTGTATGAATTATGTTGCTCAATTGCATTAACAATTTTGAAAAAATAAATTTTAAGAGTTATGTTTCGATCTATTGTGCATCGAAAATCATGTATTTATGCATAATGTTAATGCCATAGTGAGTTTTATTAGAGTTGTCCTTGTAGTGTGGTTTATCTTATTAGTTTTGAAGTATACAATTTTACATCGTATTTGAATCTTCCTAGCATCATTATACATTATGCATGAGCTATTTTGCAATGTTTTTATTTATTTAAGGCCATTATTGTGTGAATTATGTGTTATTAATGATTGATAACTAATGCAAGTTTAATTCACAGTGTACTAATTATGATAGCAAAAACCATCAATGTATCAACACACTAACAGGAAAAGACCATGTATCGATAAATACAATCAAGAAAATTTACTGCACCAATATTTAATCAATTTCATATCATGGAAGCTAACTTTTTTTTATGAAAATTTAGTTTCATAACTATGTATTTTTTTCTTTTATTAAACGCGCTAAGGAAATGCCGGCTTTGTATACAACATTGCACAAAACTATATTTACACATAAAACATGATAAAGAGCATGAATTCAAAAAATAAAAATATTAGCATTTAAATATGTAATTAAAAACATAGGTCATCATTAGTTTGGAAGAATTTAATATATTTGAATTAATGAATTAATAATTCCAACTATCTAGAAGTTACAAATAAACACAATAAAAAAAATGCTTTAGGTATGGGTTGCATATCTTACTTAGAGGGTGTATTTTAGTTCTTTCTTAGTGGGTTCATGACTATATTCATTTAAATATACGCAATAAGAAAAAACCATATTTAATAATGTAACATACCCATTACCCTTAATAACTAATTGGAGTATGGGTTATATTTTTTTTCCTTTATCTTCTTAACAAGATGAAACACTACACGTGTAAGATATCTAATGCGTAATTTCATTAATAATTAAAATGCATGAGCCATGTTAAAACAAAATCATTCATAGGGAGTAAACTATGTAGAACATACAACAAGGGTTCTTGTGCCTCTTTGCATGTGAAGGACCTACTTTCATGACCATTCATTGTCCAATACTTCACATGTAATTAAGTAAGATGTTAAAACCACATTGCTTACCAATCATGCTTCTCCACATAATAAATGTGTAATACAGTCAAATGACCTATTGCTATAAATAAAGATTATAATTGTAATCTCGAGGGCTATAATACCTTTTATAAGTATGCACATCAAATGTAAGGATGTTTAATTAAAGAACATGAATCTTAGTATTCAAATATTAATACATCCCCTATGAGTTCACCATTCATATTAATAGTTATAAAGGCTAATGATTTAGTTGAGATCACAACTCAGGGTTATCATGAATTCACTAACTTTTGAACATAAACTTCAAACCTTCTACATACAATCAATAACATAAAGTTTATTCAACATTAGGAAACCTTCATCTAACTTCATACATCAAGGGTGATGCCAAACTAAGATCCTAACCATTCATACATACATGTGTAGTAATATTCTTTTTAAAAGTGTCACACACATTATCAATCATAATTATCCATATAATAAGGTAGTCATAACAACATATTTCCTCACATTTCCAATATATTACTTTGTCTTAGTTCATTGTTTACAATGAAACATAACTACTAGCTATTTAGTCATAACTATTGGAAAGACACAATGTTTTTCTTACATATGCTTTCCTATCAACATGCATCATTCATTCTTCATTTCATTCACATTAAATACGGATAGTATATTATTCTTGCAAGCATGCATTATTCATCTTACTTGTCTAAATTTAACAATGCCTTCAATGCATGTCCATCAATTAATGTTTTAACCATACATGAAAGAATATTATTAACAGAACACATTATTGGACATTTATACATTCCCAAATTAATTAAACATAATCAAATAACAAGAACTTAACATAAGTAAACGCTTATATGGAATGGATTTTCCCAATGACAGAATATACAATTGCAACGTTCCACCCAACCATAGGCGCTCTATCCAGCATATAATTTTTCTGTCGAAGGGCCACCCCCAAGATGGGCAATGTATCCACTAGAGTGAGGGAACAACAAAATATTTCACCAAGGTTTCTCAACATGACCTGAATGCTAATCCCACGGCTACGACTAAACATTAAAATTTGATCTTAAACAATAATATCGATTTCAAAATCAATAAGCTCAGTTTCACAAATATTAGGCTCGACTTAATAATTAATAAGCTCAGCATAATAAACAATAGGCTTGGCTTCATGAATAATATGCTCAATTTAATAAATAATAAGCTCGACTTAATAAACAATAGAATTTTATTATGTACATTAGAGCTCATGTCTCTTCATAATTAAAGCATTTTTATATATCTTGGTCATTTAAATGATAGAACTTTCATCTCTAATAAATAAAACAATAAGGCTTGCTCTAATAAACAATAATAGGGCTCCCATCTCTTCATAATTAAAGCATTATAATCTATCTTGAATATCTAAATAATGGAACTTTCTGCTCTATAAAATAACAGAGCTCCTAGCTTTTCATAATTAAAGCATTATAATCTATCTTGAACATTCAAATAATATAACTTTCATTTTTATTGAATAAAATAATAACGCTTGCTCTAAAATAATAGAGCTCTCCACTCTTCTTAATTAAAGCATTATAATATATCTTGAACATTTAAATAATAGAACTTTCATCTCTAATAAATAAAATAATAAATCTCAATCTAAAATAATAGAGCTCCCAACTTTTCATAATTAAATCATTATAATCTATCTTGAATATTTAGGTAAAATGTCAAAGGGAAACGCCCTCATTTCTTCACGCAAAGGAATATGAATTATTTAAATAAAATCTTTAATGGGAAACCCCCCTCATTTCTTCATGCATAGGCACATAAATTATTTAACTAAAATCTTAAAGGGAAAACCCTCATTTCTTCATGCACATGCATATAAATTATTTTAATAAAATATTAAAAGGAAACACCCTCATTTATCACGCACATGCATATAAATTATTTAAATAAAATCTTAAATGAATTATCCACTTTTCTTCAGCACACACATATAAATTATTTAAATACAATCTTAAAGGGAAAAACCCTCATTTCTTCACTCACAGGCATACAAATTATTTAAGTAAAATCTTAAAGGGAAAAACTCTCATTTCTTCATACACATGCATATAAATGATTTAAATAAAATATTAAAAGGAAACACCCTCATTTCTTCACGCACAGTAGCAAAAAGAACTAAAATACTAAATACAAAAAACATTTTTTTAACTACAAGGATGAGATACATATATCCAGATGGGCTTGGCTCCCTTATCCCTTCACCAACACAGATCCATCTTTTTTTCCTCATCATCTCTCAGATCCAATTGCTATCCACCTCGAACCTCCTCCTTCCCTCTCAAAAAAAATTTAGATGTAGATAATAAAGAAGTTGTAGTGCCCCTAGACTACTATAGACATTGAGGGAACTTGTTTAGTGACCCGACTGTTTCAAACATTAATAAAATAATCCTTTGATTTTATTTTGAGTATATTTATGATTACCATTGATTGTAAATCAATAAAATAATGATTTATGTTTGTGAGAAATGTGTGTAGCGATAGGTGAAACGGTTCACCGAAGGACACATAAAGGAACATGAAGGGTCGTAGAGTACGGGTAAATCACACACAGGGGGAGCGACGACGATGTCGACTTCCGACAAGAATACCACGCATGAGCAGATAAACATTGATCCGCTTGCTCAAGAGGAATGCGTGAGGGCGTACGAGGTGGGCCACGACGGAGCTGGTCACGTACGAGTTGAGGGGCGCGCAGTGAGAACGGACTCACTCCTCAGGGCCATTAGTCCCTAGATAGCATGTAGACGGAGGATGGATGGTAACGATTCCTAAAATCCCTACAAGAGTTCCCGCAAGTCAAAACGGAAAGACGGTGGCAGAAGGGCCCAACGATGCGGTACCCTGTCGAGAACGGAAAGAATGGACGCAAGGACCCAATGATGCGGTACCATGCCAAGGAATGGAAACCATGGATGAGTGGGCCCGACGGAGTGGTGCCATGTCAGGGAATTAAAAATTAAGGAACCAGGAGCCCAACGGCGCGGCACCGTGATCCTAGTGAGTTTGATTGTTAAATTAAACTGCATAAAAACTTAGGAGAATAACTCTAGATTATTACTTGGCAAATGCATAAAAATAGTTTAGACATTTGCACATGAATAGTTATTTTGTTGAGCATTTAAAATAATAGAAATCATTATTTAGGAGCAAAATAGAATCCTAAGATTAGACACCTAGTCAACTAAAAGCTAGGAGTTGATTAAAATATCTGGGGGACAAACTAGAGCAAACTTAGGGGTGTAGGTGCACTTCCCAAAGAAACTGACACTTGGATGGGTGAGTGTTTTAATTAAATAATTAATTAAAAATAATTAATTATGCATGAAGCGACATGTGTCGCATGAGATTTTCCTTTATAAGGAAGGCTTAGGGAATGGGTAAAGGGCCCATAATTTGGACGATTGTCGTAATTTTCGAATACCTCAAAGACTTGCTGCTATCTAAGGGTTTGGCTTAGAAATCCTGGTGGGAAGGGAAGCCCAAGCTGAATTTCTGAACTACTTGTGTGAGCTCTACGACCCAAAGCTCGGGGGAGGCCATGCGACTGAAAGCATGAGCCTATGGTTGGGTGGCGAAGCTAACGGTTGCTTCGCCTATGGTTAAACGAGCTTTGCTGGAGGGATCCCACGGAAGACGAAGGTGACAATGGACCAACCGGATCGGGTTGACAGGTTAAAGTTTTGCTTATTTTTGTTAAGTTATTCACGCTTTTCATTTTATTTTTCCAATAACTATGATGACTAATTTGTTTGTATGAAGTTTTTAAAGTTTCAGGTTCAATTCAAGGGGACCCTAAAGGAGGGGTCCTACAGAAGTAAACAGGGATTTGATTCTTTTCCCCAAAGGAAAAACTCTAACTGCCACTGCTCCTTTAAAATAATAACTTTAAATAATATTTACTTTATTTTTCATTATGTATGTATATATTTTGTGTGTGTGTGTCTGCACACACACACACACACACAATTTACGTTATAAAAATCCTAGTCTCTATCAAGCGTCGAGAGGGATCAAATCTCCCGAGGTGCAAACCTCTTCTCAGGTATTGCACTCAAGGAGCTTTTCGTGAAGATTTATATATTAAAATTAAAATTGCTACTTTGATCGCTGATAAAAATTAAAAATTCCAATTGAAAATACACGTCTTTTTAATTTTAATTATTGGTCAACATAATATTTTTCATTTGTTTATTATCATGATATTTCTTATTTGTTTATGGCCGACAATATCGACAAACACTCGACTTACAAGATCTCCCTCATGTACAAATGTTATTTATGGCCGACAATATTGACAAACACTCAACTTACAAGATCTCCCTCATACAAATGTTATTTATGGACGACAATATCGATAAGCACTTGACTAACAAGATCTCCCTCATACTGGGCTGTAGAGTGCCTCTCGGCGCAATAAGAATGCAACGCGCCTATTCTCCAAAATATATCTTTTATATATAGAATTTACATTATAAAAAATGCAATGCTTTTATTCTTGAATTATATATATATATATATATATATATATAATGGATATATAATGGTAATTAAAAATAATTAAATCACCCTTTGGAAATGGAAATTAGATTTGATTAAAATTCTAGCAAAACTGTAGGAATCCAATGATTAATAATCCATCATTTTAATTAATTAATTAATAACACCCTTATTAATTAATGATCAAAATAATAAAAATATGTAAATTCATCATGATCATTAAGTCACATAATAATTTACCGCATTTAGATCATGAGAAAATAATAAATGGGTGGAAACGCGAAGGTGGGTAACAGTTTGGTGAGAATCGGCTGTGGAAGAACACTAGCGGAGGTTATTCGGCCGAATAAGTTCAATTATTCGGCCGAATAATATATTTATTCGGCCGAATAATTAAACTTGTTCGGCCGAATAACTTAGTATTTATTCGGCCGAATAACCGTTAACGGGCCTCCGTTAGACTTAACGGAGGCCTCGAAATGTGTGCATTGTTTTAGACGGACGGAGGAAACTCACGGCGGTGTGAACAGTTGTTCGGCCGAACAATTATTCGGCCGAACAATTGTTCGGCCGAATAATTGTTCGGCCGAATAATTATTCGGCATAAAAGCTCGGTCGCGGCCCCTCACCTGTCATTTTCTCTGCTCGCGTGGACCCGTGTTGCGCCGATAGGGGCCCTTACGCTCTGTCATCTGTCCGCCCTGTCGCTTGTTTGCAAGCCGGTTGGTTGCAGGCGTGTGTTGTTGATCCGCCACCCTGCGCGTAATTTGCTGTTCGTCGTAGCCTGCCCCTTTGCCTATCCTTGGTGAGAAAGTAGCTGTTATCGTCACCTGCACATAAGTGAGGTTCCCTCTGTTCTGGGTGTTTGTATTATCGTTTTGGGTGTTGGACGTTCTCGTCACCTGCAGGTTGAACGTTGTTGAGGTGTTGCAGCTGGCGACGGATCGACGCGGTGTTTGCAGAGGTATGAGTTTTCATTTTTCGATTTTGAAAATTTGTTTTTCTGTTTTAAAGTTGCGTATTGAAGTTGATACTGTTATTGTGGGAAGTCTTATTGAAGCTGATGTTGTTAATGCAGGTCTTTCGATTCGTCTGCGACGGCTGTCTCGGGTGTTTCGAATTCGGATTTTGCGCTGTGTTCGGGAAGATTTCAATTTGCCTTCTTTCATTTTGGTTGCGTTTTGGAGGTATGGAGAATAAATTTTTGTAATTGTCTTCTATTTATATTTCCTGTAATCGTTTTTCTTTAATTATGTGTCTGCTGTGTCAATGGACAGAGTCCATGGACTCTGTCCAATGGACTCTGTCCAACTGGGAAGAGTAAATGGACTCGTCCAACTGGGCAGAGTCCATTTACTCTGCTCAGTTGGACAGAGTTCATGGACTCTGTCCAGTTGGGCAGAGTCCATGGACTCTGTCAAGTTCTGCAGAGTCCATGGACTCTGTCCAGTTCCGCAGAGTTGTTGGAGTTTGGACGTAATGAATGTTGAAAATGATGTAAATTTAAATATAAAAGGAATATTGTTAGTGTTAAGTTTTTTCAAATTTTTGTATTTGGCTGTGTTTAGAAAAGAAAATTAAAGTAGGACAGTAATTTTATTTGGAAAGAACATATCCTATTTATATGCAGGCTTGTTTTATTCATTAACTCTATCAACTTGGAATGGAGAATATATTTTTGTAATTCTCTTCAATTTATATTTCTTGTAATCGTTTTGCTTTAATTATGTGTCGGCTGTGTCAATGGACAGAGTCCATGGACTCTGTCCAACTGGGCAGAGTCCATGGACTCTGTCCAGTTGGGCAGAGTCCATGGACTCTGTCTAGATCCGCAGAGTTGTTGGAGTTTGGACGTATTGAATGTTGAAAATGATGTAAATTTAAAAATAAAAGGAATATTGTTAGTGTTAAGTTGTTTTTTGAAATTGTTGTATTTTGTTGTGTTTAGAAAAGAAAATTAAAGTAGGACAGTAATTTTATTTGGAAAGAACATATCCTATTTATATGTAGGCTTGTTTTATTCATGAACTCTGTCAACATGTCCAAGTTGACAGAGTTCATGAACTCTGTCAACATGTCCAAGTTGACAGAGTTCATGAACTCTATCAACATGTCCAAGGTGACAAAGTTCATGAACTGTGTCTGTTTACAGAGTGGAGAGATCTATATATTACTTATATTACAAACTGTGTGGATAGATAGCTTAGATACAACCAAATTTTAGACAGTTAAACTCTATTTTTGATCAAACAATAATTTAAATGGACTTTAGGTACAATGCAACTATAGACATGAATAGGCGTTAATCTAGATGTACTATAGTAAGTTTTATGTAATTGAACAATAATAGTCAGTCATTTTATAAAATACTAGGTGATATTATGCCACAAAGGTTTTGAGTTTTATTTTAGTAAAGGTGGTGATCTTGGTATTATGTTTTCTGTTGTTTGCAACATGGCAGACTTGGAGAACATAATACCAAGAATCGTTACTGTTATCAGATTGAAATTAAAGATCATTGTTGAACATGGCCAATATGGGAAACATGTCATTTAATTCAATCATAATACTATGAACAGTAATTTTCTTTTTTATTCTATGGAATAATGAGAATATTTGTAGATATAATTTATGTGTAGAGTATTAAAATATTTTGTTCAAATTATTAGTTTAAGAAACTGAAAAGTTTATCGAAAATGGCAAATTTGAGAACATTTCAACTCAAAACACGATACATGAATTGTCAATTTTTATTTTATTTTGTGCAATAATGAAAATATTTTGAAGATGTAATAATGTTTTAGGTATTAAGTTAGGTATTAGGAAGTTAAAATAGAAACATTAACTCTTTTTTTGACATAAAAAAATAAACCCAGTAACTATATTGGTTCCATTCATTTTAAACATCAAAAACACTTGGAAAATTGGTACATTAATTCATCATCTAACAATATTAGCTAGACTCTTTCTTAAAACTATTAGATTATAAATTAGGTAAATCTAGGTACTTGTTAAATAACTTAGTCTCTTTACTAGTTAGGTTTTAGAATTCATAGAATTAAAATGCAGGATTTGAATATGTAATTAGTTGATATTTGTGTTTAGGTGTAGGAATTATATATTAAATGGAAAGAGAGGATTATTTGAGGCGAAAGCGTAGGAGGTCTTCACAATCTTCTGGGGTGGGTGGTACGAGTGATAATCGGAGGTTGTCAACCTCTCCTCGGGACTCTAATTTATTGTATAGTTCGCATCGACGAGGTGAAATGGGTACAGATGATTCCCCTGTATCTTCTATGGGAGAACGTCGATCTCGACCCTCTATTGGTATATGAATATCAATCTTTTAACATTTATATGCAAATTGTCTTTTTGTGTGCAAAATTTGTAGTTGTGTTTAAACAAAACTTTATTTTCATTTGAAGCAGAGCATGGTTCGGAAGATGCTCGTAATTCTATAGGGAGGGAGACAGGGCAAGCAAGGGAGACGGATGATGGTGCAGAGCAAGATTCTCAAGAGGCTCACCATTCTACATGAGGTGATGATGGTCGTGCTAGGACGCAATATGTTGAATTAACCGAGGGTTGTACACCCATTACGACATATCCATCTGATCTACCTCGGGAGCTTCCATGGGAAGGTGGTGATCATCAAATGACTCTTGAAAGATGTAGATCCCACTATGAGAAGTTGCAAAATGATTTGTCTACTATGGATCTCCCTCCGGAGAGTAAACAAAGTTTGGAGATTGTTTTGGGATCATTGCAAAACTTCATTCAGGCATATGAGAATCTCGGGCCAACTACAGATGGTTTTGTAGATTTGATGCGAAGACGAAGGGATCAAGTGATGGGTCCAGACAAATGGGATGTTGTGAAAGAAAGAGTGACAAAAGAGCAGGCAAAATCAATGTTTAATTTCAAAGAAGGTTTGAAAAAAGAAATGTTGAAAGTGCAATATTTCAAACATCCTCATCTGGCACATTTACTTTATGATCGGTTTCTTGCAGCCTACGGCCGTTTTCCATGGAACGATGAGGTTTCTCAGTATTTTGCTAGATTTTTTTATGCTGAGTTTTTTTTAAATATGAAGCCAGATTATACTGATGTTCATTCAAAATTTTATGGAGTTGGAAAGGGTCGAATATATGATCGAGAAGGTGCGCATAGAGATCCTGCAACTCTTAGACCTCCACCTCAGATATCTCGTCCAACTAGGTTGGTGGCATTAAAATCAGAGATGGAGCCCACATCTCAACTTGGGACAACAGCAAGGAATTTTGTTGGCGATGGGTTATCGTCAGTATTAGTGGGAGTAGATGTGGGGTTGGTTAGAGAAAGGGCTCGTTCTGCTATTCGTCAAAAGTTTGTTTATAAAATTGATGATGAAATAGATGGAATGAGCATTGAAGATCTCAGGGCATATGCGAAGATTTGTCGTGACTTAGCGGCAAATGTTATATCCAATGACACATCGAGTTTGGGAGAGGTTTGTTGACTACATGATATGATTTGATTTGAATTAAATATTTTATTTATTTTGATTTTATTTTTTTTGTTACATTATCATAGGTACATTATGTAAATGTTTAAATTGGTTGCAGTTTTCAAGAATGATGAATGAACATTCTTTCCACATTTCAACTAGCGAAAATCTAGAGAGAGAGGTACATATTTATTATCAACATATTTGTAATTATGTTTGAATTTGATATATATATATAAATTATTATTTTTTGAATGATAATTTAACTATGCATCTTATTGTTAATTTGACTTATCCATGTAGGTTTCTTTAGATACGAACTTTATAAATGATTTACCATCTATTGTGAGATAATGTTTTTTAATCTTTTTGTTTTAGTTTTAAGTTAATTGGTATAGTAATTTTTTTGGTTTGCATTGTATGTTTTATTTATTAATACAATTTAAATTTTAGGGTGGAGATATAGGTTCTTTGCTTAATGAAACAGATATTGGTAGAGAGGTAATTTTATTGATTGCTTTAATTTTGTTTACTGTTTTAATATTTTAATTTTTGTGGATTTAGATTTATGAGATTCATAAATTGATTTTATATATGTCGCAGCTTGGGTCTCTCAAATCTTTTGGAGGCAAAGGAAAAACTCCTTTGGAGGATGGTGGTGGACAAGCATTTGGAGAATTTGATGTAATATTGTTAATATTTGAATTGTTTTTTGATATATTAGTTTAATATTTTAATTCTTAGATTATAGTTTAAATAATTTAAATGATATGAACATAATTTTTTTTTACACATGTTGCAGGGAGGGTTGAGTCCAGGGGGAGGCCCGAGTGGAGGATAGCATGGCACGGACATTTTATTTTTATAGTTCATGGTGGACAATTTTTTGTTGTTGATATGCATTTAGATTGGAAACATTTGTTTTGGACATGTTGAGGAGGTTTATTTTTGGACTAGATATACATATATGGATGTACATTGAATTTGCATGTTCATGAGTATTTTTTTGGAGATTATATTACACATGTAAATTTTGAACTTGCATATTTCGTGAATCATGGTTTTTAAATGATTTAGTTTATTTTTGCTTATTTGACATATTTGGTGTTAAATCTAGTTTAAAATATGTATTTGCATGTTTGAAAGAATGAATGAATATATGTAAAAATGAATGTTAAGAAACATGACATTCTTGAATATTATTAAGTTTAAGAAATGTTATTTAGGAAGTTTAAAAATGGATAAACATAGGTTTAAAGTTCATAAATGAGGAAGTTTTGATTGAAGTTTAAGAAATGTTATTTAGGAAATTTTTAATAGTGGATGTTCACATATAGGTTTAAAGTTTATAAATGAGGAAGTTTTGATTATTCGACATGAATGAATGATAAGATTGAGTGTATTAAGAACAAGAATGTTAGGAAGTTTAATAATTTGTTAGAAGCTTTGATCGAAATATGAATCAGGAAGTTTAAAAATGAATGTTGTCTTTGAACGTTAGGATGTTTAGAAATGTTAGAAGTTTTCATACACAAGGATGAATCAGGAAGTTTAAAAGTGATAACATGTTGAGTTCAAATTTTAGAGATGTTAGGAAGTTGAAGAATGTTTGAAGTTTTGACGAAAATATGGACGAAATATAAAGTTTAAAAATGAAATTTAAGTACTTGAATGTTATCTTCAAGGATGTTATGAAGTTTTAAGGAATGTTAGAAGTTGATAGAAATATGAAAGAAATAGAAAGTTTAGGAATTTGTTATAAAGTTTTAGGGAATGATAGAAGTTTTGATAGAAATATTGGATGAAATAGGAAGTTTAGGTTCATGTTATGAAATTTAGAAATGTTAGGAAGATTATGAATGTTAAACATAAGTTTTGATAAAAATATGGATCAATTAGGAAGTTTAAAATGTTAAGAGTATATTCAAATGTTATTTTTAAATGTTAAGAAGTTTATGAATGTTAAAATTTTTGATAGAAATATGGATGAACTAGGAAGTTTAAAAGCGAATATATGAAGTTCAAATTTTGATATAATGGATTTTTAATTGATTTAATTTTTATTTTCAATGTTCAGGTACATTTGAAGTGGCTGAAATCATGGCAAATGGGGGTAACAGTTTTTTGTTTTTTAATCATAAGCGAAGATTACAGGATTGTGAAGTTTGTGTTAAATTAGAGCAATGATTTTAAACAACAATTTGATGAATTTTCATTGATTTGTTGTAAATAATCATTTCTCTAATTTAGCATAAGCTTCACAATCCTGGAATTTTTTCTTGTGATTAAAAATCAAATGATCGTTGTCTCCATTTGCCATGATTTCAGTTATGTGAATTTGCACAAGCTATATTTTAAATTAAAGATTTGGGGCGGAGAATTTGGTGACAATTATAGATCTGTTAGATCTTATCATTTAATTGGTCTAATAGACATATGGGTCCACGTGAACAAAGTATTTGAGATATCTATTTAAGACATTTTATACATTCAGGTTTTCGTTACCAAATAATTTTATACAAGCGATCATATTTTAAATTAAAGATTCGGGGCGGAGAGTGGCGACAACCACATATCCATTATCTCATCCCTTAAGTGGTCTAATAGACATATGGGGACCCGAATAAAGTAAATTTCAAACAGAATTAAGTCAAAAAATTTACACATTGAAGTTTTCAATATCAAATAATTTTTGAATTCAAATTTCAGCATACTAGAATACAATTATTTAAACTTTTATATATTATAGTTTTTTTCAAGATTATAAACATAAAAATAAAAAAATATATTGTACACATTTGACAATGACATCGATAGGTGCAATCTAAAGTTAGGAAATGTTGAATGATGAGAATGAATGTTATAAAGTTAGGAAATGTTGAATGATAAGAATGAATGTTATAAAGTTAGGAAATGTCGAATGATGAGAATGAATGTTATAGAAGAATGAATGGGAAAGAATGAATGGAAGGGGTTAGGAATGTTTAAATGTTAATTTAAGTTAGGAAATATTAAATGTTGAGAATGAATGTTGAGAATGAATGTTATGGGAAAGAATGAATGGGAGGTGTTATGGAAGAAGGAATGTTTTCAATTTGTTAGGTGTTATTAAAATGTTGTTATGATGAACAATTGAAACATTTGATAGGTGCAATTCAAAGTCTGAAAATGTTGAATTTGTAAAAATATTTGATTCTATTATGTTAAGAAATGTTATGAAAAGAATGAATGTTGAGAAAGTGTTGAACCATAAGAATGAAGGTTTGAAATGAACTAAGAAATGGGATGCTAAAATACAAAGAAATGAAA
Source organism: Larix kaempferi (assembly GCA_027924585.1). Lineage (NCBI taxonomy): Eukaryota > Viridiplantae > Streptophyta > Pinopsida > Pinales > Pinaceae > Larix > Larix kaempferi. The sequence goes on along the minus strand of BSBM01000259.1, from coordinate 7,283,948 downwards.
TGATAAGAATTTTTGATAGAAAATGTACTAATTGTTTGATAAAAGGTTCAATTTTTTTGTAGTTTGATTCATATGTAAATTTTAAATTGTAATTAATGTTGTTCATATGTTTATTGTTTGATATGCATATGTAAATTTCAAAATTTAACTAATGTTTTTCATATGTTCATTGTTCAGGTACTTTGTAGTTCGTGAATGTTGAAATCATGGCAAATGGGGATAATGATTTTTTGTTTTTTTAATCACAAGTGAGGATTTCCGGATTGTGAAGCTTATGCTAAGTTAGAGCAATGAATTTTAGACAACAATTCGATGAATTTTTATCGATTTGTTGTAAATAATCATTGCTCTAACTTAGCATAAGCTTCACAATCCAGGAATTCTTGTTTGCGATTAAAAATCAAATAATTGTTATCTTCATTTGCCATGATTTCAGTTATGTGAATTTACGTGTGAGAGATATATTATTTTTGTGCAACAATCATATATTTAAAATTTATATAGATGAACAACTTGTTTTAAAAAATTCATTCAGATCATATTTATGGTGAAGTACATATTAAAGAAACATGTTCGATGGATTAAAAGAATACCAAATTTAATAGGTCTTTTTGTGATTTTTCGTTGGCATCAATCAATCAAAAGTAAAAATTCGGGGCGGAGTGGGGATAGCCACATCCGTTATCTCATCCCTTAGTGGTCTAATAGACATATGGGGACCCGAATAAAATACTTTTGAATTTCCAAATTATATTTGAATTCATTTTTAAGCATGTTAAAGTACAACCAGTTAAGCTCTTATGTTGTCATTCAAGAAAATATTTGTAAAAACTTAATGAAAAAATATACTGTGCACAACAATTTTGATAATTGGACAAAAAATATATTGCACACAACAATTGACATAGACAAAAATATAGATCAATTCATTTTTGATATGTAGTTAAAAACATTGCAATGGAATGCCATCTTCAACTATCCGTTCATGGTCACATATGGATAGTTTCCATTTTTTGGTTTTTAACTATTTTTTTTATGGAACTTGTACCAATTTTATTCAAGATGCACATACTAAATGACTATACTGACAACATATAACATCGAGCTCATAATCTTGAAAGTAGACATAATTTTTAGTCATATGCGTCTGCTGAAAAAAGTAGCCTTTTAAAATGATGGATCCTCTTTCGTATGTAAATCCGTTGTCGTTGTAGTCCTCCAATAATTTCATTTTTCCTTCAGTGCATCGCATCAAATAATATTTGACATTTTCGTTGTTGTCTACAGGTGCAATCACAGCGAAAACATCTCCTGCGCAAGTTATAATTGGTGTTAGCGTATTTAAATGAATTAAATTGACTATACTTATGGCGATGAACTAGAATGAACAATTAACTTAAAAGTCAAAAACAAGTTTATTACCTTATCTTACGAGATCTGAAATTCTATCGCCATCAGACGATATTGCTATTTCTTCTGATTCTAATTCTTCTACACTTGCCAGTGGCATTTTTCCTTTTGGATTAATCTCTGTGTGTCTCCAAGCTTTTACGTAGTTGTTTGTTATGTTTTCACAAATTTCTGTAGACTCAACATTTTCAATGCAAATATGACAAAAGCATGATTGCTTTCTACTGTCAAATGCAAACATGTTGTGAAATGATTTTGTTTGAATAGAGTGAAGATCTCTAGTTCCATGTATGGTGCTAGCATCATATGGTATTGATCTATTTATATTTTGGACCCCAACAAGCCAAAAAAACCTACACAATAAAAGATGAATCACTTTCAAAGAACAACTTTTAATGTTAGTGTACACGTACTTAAATGTTAGTACATACATTTTTTTAAATTTCAAGAAATAATATAAATTAAAAAAATAGTGGACATACCTGCGCACATCTTTTGATTGTTGATTATAATCATGGCTTAGATTTAATTGACACCATTGGACAACCTCTGCAGCTGAATGAAACCGTGCAGAAGAATAGTTCATTTGCCATCTTCGAAGTGCTCTTTTCACGCATGCTCCTGCACCATCATGCTCACCTTTTCCATGCCCAGTTTCAAAAAAATTCCAGCGATGTTTAATGTTCAGCGCTTTATGAAGTCGACATAACCAAAAAAATGATCGTGAATATTTAAATTGACCCGCACATCCATCAGACCATATCCAATGCTTATTGAATTTGACTTCGCATTTTTTCAGTGAGTCATAGAAAATATTTTCTATACAATGTTGAACAAAATGTGTATCGTGTGTACGATCATCGCTGATATAGAAGTGATATTCTTTAATCACATCTCGATTGTCACATGTTCTTTCAATGCTATCAACATCCTGTTGAGAATGTCTATATACAACATGGACAAATATCGAAACTTGGTCAGAGTGATACTATTCACTCTGTATCTCTTTTTGTGCAGCAAATGTATAGTTTTCAGCAAAATCAACCACCGACAAAATTGTTCCGGGTGGAAAAATTTCACGAGACTGTTTGAATTGAAGATCTTGCCATCGTGCTCTATGTGAATGCTGGGTGTATTTATAAATTTCGCTTTCAAATTTTTTGAGAAAATCTGTGACGCATATCTTGTCTTCTAGCAAATCAATTCTTTTGGAATGTGAATCACTAGAACTTGTACTATAGTTGATGTATTCGTATCTCCTCCAATCAACATTTACATTTGACAATGATTGATCATTATCGATAGGATATTTATTGTAGAATAGCACCAAATTTCCACAATGATGACAATGTTTTCCATTGACACATTTCTTTGAATAAAATACTTCATCGTGATTTCTCTCACATAAAATTTGAGATATGAATTCACGTATCGTCGACGGAGGTGGTGAATTTGTCCAAAACATTTTACCAAATTCAAGAAACATGTCATAATATAACTGAAATTGCACATGATAACGGCAACAACATGTATCACATATAGTTATAGGTCGAACATACCATGGTTTTTGTTGCACAAATGTAGTGATTGATATATTAATTCCACGATGATCTTCCTTGAATTTATTGAACAATTGTACTTGTGTCATGTCCATTATATGTTTTGGTTGGATTTCATATACATTTCGTGATATTCTTTTGCGTATTACATCTCTTGAATTTGGTGAAACGCGAGCATGTTCCAACCAATATTCTCGTACAATATCTTTAACACCTGCTCCTAATCTATCTTTGTAAGGTTGTCTACAAATAATTTCCCAACAAGCAAGTTCATTATTTTCATCTATTTGCATTCTGAATTTGCTATGTTTGTATAATGTCTTTCTTGATGTTCCAACTGCTTTTGCTAGTTCTGTTGTCAAACGCTTTTGTTTAGTACTAGCTGAAAGAATTGCTATATGAATTGCTTTACGTGCAGCACTGATATCTTTTTTCCTGGATTTTTCAAATTTTTTTATTGCATCACCTATATTTTCCATCACATTTTGTTTCAATTTCGACTCTTTTGTTTCTTTGTGAATACCCAATAATGATGTAGCACCTTCTAACTTCTTGGACACTAATAAATATCTCAAAATTTGTGCTTGTCCTGCTATTGAGTAATCCTTGAGAACTTCATCATAAATTTTTGTAGCACGATATCGTGCAACATGTATTGGTAGTTTTTCTCCATATTTGTCGCAATCAATGTCTTCTAACATTTCATCATCAATAGTAAAAGTACCTATACATCAAGTTAAATTTAATTTAACATATATCAAAAAATAAAATTCATTATAAAAAAATGAATTTGGAAAATATATGATATATGCATACCAGGTCCAATTTCTGGATCTTGAACTTGATCTTCAATATTGATTTCATCGACATTAGCATGTAAATCACTATTTACATCTTCTACAATGTTCTTTTCAAATTCAATTTGTTCTTCTTGTACTCTATTTTCAATTTCCATCTCTTCAACATTATCATGTAAATCTGTATTTATATCTTCAATAGTTCTCTCTTCCGTTTCGGCAACCCTTTGTTTTTTGGCAATATATCTGAGTTTTTGTTTCTCTCTATTATCATCATCATCACGTTTACGATCAGCTTTTCTTTGACGTTTTCTCTTATTGCCCATGGTTGTTTAATCTATAGATGATAAATTAAAGAATCATGTTACTCTATAGTAAAAATAAATAAATTAAGATTTAAAAACATTTACGGAATTTATAAAAACATGAACTGAAATTTACTTTACCTTATAAAAATTTTGTAAGAGTCTTTTGAAGAAGATTTCTTTGGAATTAACTTTCCTTTGAAAAAACTCTCTGAACAAAAATCTTCTTTGGAAAATAATAAAAACACCTTATGCCAAGGAAAAAAATAAAAACAGCTTGTAAATAAATCTTTGTTGTAAAAATCATTGCAAAAAAATCTCTTTGAAAAAATATCTACGAAAAAAACCACTAGAAAAAAGTACTTTGAATAAAAACTTATTTATAAATATATATGGGAAAAAACCATTGTAAATAAATAACTCTTTGAAAAAAAACCCATTTCAAATAAATAAGAAGTACAAAACTACCTTGCAAAAAATCCTTTGCAAAATACCTTAGCAACATAACTATTTGAAAAAACTCCTTTCAAATAAATAATAAGTGCAAAACTACTTTGGAAAAAAATCATTTGCAAAATACCTTAGCAAAACAACTATTTGAAAAAACCTCTTTCAATTAAATAAAAAGTGCAAAGCTACTTTGAAAAAAAACCATCCTTGCAAAGAACCTCCTTGCAAACATGTCTAAGAAAAGAAATATTTTGAAAAAACTCCTTGCAAATATGCCTTAAAAAAAAACACTTTCAATGTGTCTTTTGGAAAAAAGAAGAAGAAACATACTTTGTAAAAACCTCTTTTTGCAAAAAATGTCTTCTTTGCAAATATACAATAAGAAAAGAAATATTTTGAAAAAACTCCTTGCAAATATGCCTTAGAAAAAAATCACCTTCAATGTGCCTTTGGAAAAAAGAAGAAACATACTTTGTAAAAATCTCCTTTTGCAAAAAATGTCTTCTTTGTAAATATGCAATAAGAAAAGAAATATTTTGGAAAAACTCCTTGCAAATATGCCTTAGAAAAAAAAACTCCTTCAATGTGCCTTTTGTAAAAAAGAAGAAGAAACATACCTTGTAAAAACCTCCTTTTGCAAAAATTATCTCCTCCTTCCGAAATTAGTTTGACAAAAAAATGCGAAGTTAAAACATGTGAAAATAATGAATTAACTTTAGGTTTATTTATATGAGTATAATTTTTTTTTTTTTTTTTTTCCTGGCCGACGAGATTTTTTTCCGTTTCATTATTCGGCCGAATAACCTTCTCCATAATTTACGGCGCCGTTACGGAAAAACGTTATTCGGCCGAATAATCTCTGAAACATGTAAGATTCAGATTTCTGCAAAATTTTCAGGTTTCTCCATTTTCGGAAGGGAAAAACTACCTCTTACACAACAAAGCGAATGTCGGACTTCATACCAGTAGATTTATCATTGAATCTACTTTACGAGAGTATAAATTTTGTTGTATATAAATAAGAACTGATATTTTTTAAGTTTTATTTTCATAACATGTGTCGATTTATGATTCAACTCTTTAAAAAAACGACGAAAAGAAAAATCCATAACTTTAAAAATACAACACCAAAAAAATCGAAAAAAATGTGGGACTCTTCATTGGCGTGTCTACTTTAAAAGGGTGTTCGTAGATTTTTTGCTTTTATAGCGGATTGAGAGAAAAGTGGTGTAACAAAAAAGTTGTTGAAAATCGACTGAGTTTCCCCATTGATCGACTTTAAAAAAATATAATAATTAGAATATAGATCCATTAGATGCAAACTTATAGTCAGGCACTAGTACATTGTGTGTAGATTGTCGTAGCATTTTTTGTTTTTGCAAAACACAAGTATAACAATGATTTTAGTGGTGCAACAAATCATAACTCTTTTGTAGTCTTTTCATTTTATAAGAACACACTGTCAAACATTTGCAAAATCGACATATCAAATCTTAATAAAAAAAATTGAAAAAATTATGAGTATAAAGCTAACATAATTCTACAAAAGTTTTCTTTTTACGGCAAAATGAAATTTTAAACAAAAATATAACTTTTGTTCGCCCGAAGTTGAAAAACATGAAAAAACCAGAATTATTTTCTCACGAGACCGCCCAAAATAGACACCCATCTTCATTTTTTCACCCTGGGGTGAAATTGTGAAGTTGTGTAACACTTCCGTGAGAATCGTGTGTTTAACAGACATAGTAGAAGTTATTTGGCCGAATAACAAAATTTATTTGGCCGAATAACTTTCGTTATTCGGCCAAATAAATTTCGTTATTCGGCCAAATAAATTTTGTTATTCGGTCGAATAAGTTATACGTTATTCGGCCGAATAACGTTTAACTGTTCATCGTTAGAAATAACAGAGACCTCGATTTGTGTGCGACGTGTATTCAGACGGGAAAAAATACACGGTGTTTTTTATTTATTCGACCGAATAACTATTCGGCCAAATAAGTTTTCTACATAAAAGCTCGGCCGCAGGCTGTCTCTGTCATTTTTGGTGTAGGAGTTTTGGATCGCACTATGAGACCCACTGAAGGGCCTGTCCGCGCCACCCGTCCCACCACCTCTCTGGCCACCTGACCGCGTCTGCCTGGCTAGACCCGTCCATGCCACTAGTGTCGCCGCTGCTGGACTCGTCCTCGCCACCCTTTGTTCTCCATCCTGCACTTTCTGTTGGTGGTCCGTTGCTGGACTCATCCTCTCCACCCTCGTCATCTCCCCCTCCTTTCGTCCCCCTTCTTCGCCACCTTGCTACGTCTGTGCATTTTGGAGTGGACTTAGCCACGTTGCTGCATCTGTGTGTTTTGGACTTAGCCACGTTGTTGGGTGTTGCGTCTCTTCGTAGGTGACATTCGTTGGTGCGGCTGTTCGTTGGTGAAGTGTTGGTCTGTTGAGTGGTTGTTGGTGGACATTCACATTGGAGAGGTTATGGACTGTTCATCGTGGGGTGGATCAGGTAATTTTATTTCAGTTTTTTATTTTTATTTTTTCTTTTTGTAAAATTTTATATGAATGTTGCTTCATTTGCTTGCAGGTGTCGTTTGCTTTTTCGGTGCTCAGGGTCGTTCGTCTTCCTTGATTGAGTTCGGTTTTGGGTTGGCTTTCAACAGTAAAACATAAAAACCAGGTATGCCGAAACGATATCTTTGTTTGTGTAATTTTGGAACTGTTTTTATTAAGAAAAAAGCGAAAATGCTAAATATATGTCCCCGTGAGGAGTAAGTAAGAACGAAACAACTCTGTCCATGTGGACAGAGTTTAATTTTTTTATATGAACAAAAAGATAAATATAAATAGTATTGAGTTGGTTAAACTTGTAAAACTTTTGATTTTGCTGATGTGATAAGAAGGAAAAATAAAAGTAGTTTTCAAATTCTATTTGCATTTAATGGTATTTTTTTGCTTTATGTATAGGTTTCCCTTTTCGGTTGAACTCTGTCCACATGGACAGAGTTAATGAACTCTGAACTCTATCCACATGGGCAGAATTCATGAAGTTTGTCCATGGACAAAGTTCATGAACTCTATCCCTATGGACAGAGTTCATAGATCAATATATTAGTTAAATATTATAAACCATGCTCATGCATAGCTACAGACAAGACTAAACTTTACTTTAGACGTAATAAGAAAGAACTAAAGCTATTACATAGAAAACTTGTAAAAAACCCTGGCCTTCCAAAGCAGCAAAGTCAATTGTATTATGCACCAAACAACATGTTTTAAGAATGTCATGTGTACACATTATTCTTATGTATTTGGGGAATCCTTGTTAGGAGTTATTGATATCAAAGCTTTAGAGTATTATGCCACAGATATATGGAAACATGACTCATTAATAATTTTTACACATTAATAGTGATGCAATGATATTAGTCCACCTAGTATTGAGTTCATGCCACAAATTTATGGAAACATGAGACACTAATAATTTTTCCACATTAATAGTGATCCAATGATAGCCGTACACCTAGTATTGAGTTCACTCTAAGTTGACACTCTTTTGAGAATGTTATGCCTTATGATTGTGCATTTTGAATTGAGAATCTAATTGATGGAAAAATGGTCTTGAGTTTTAGACTTGTAAAGGTGACTATTCTTGGTATTATGTTTTTCTTTGGTTACAACATAGCAAACTCAGGGAACATAATATCAAGAATCATCACCGTTATCAGGCTGAAACTCAAGACCATCGTGGAACATGGAAAATTTGGGAAACATGGAAAACTCGGGAAACATAATACAATGAATCGTCAATTTTTTATGATTCTATGGAATAATGAAAATATGTGTAGATATAATTTATGTTTAAATTATTAAAATATAAATTAAAAGTTATTAATTTAAGATTTAAATTAAAAGTTAACAGGTTCATGAACTCATTCTTTGACATAAGGAAATGAACCCTTCACTTAGTATTTAACTATATTGGTTCCATTCATTTTAAACATAAAAAACACTTAGAAGATTGGTACATTAATTCCACATACATCCAACAATATTAGCTATACTCATTTTAAGAACTATTAGATGATATTAGGTAAATCTAGGTCCTTATTAAATAACTTAGTCTCTTTAGCAACTAGGTCTTAGAATTTGTAGAATTAACATGTAGAATTTGAATATGTAATGAGTTGATATTTGTGTAAGTGTAGACATTATATCAAATGGAAAGAGAGGAGTCTTTGAGGCGAAAGCGTCGGAGGTCTTCACATTCTTCTGGATTTGGTGTTTCAATTGATAATCGGAGGTTGTTGACTTCCCCTCGAGATTCAAGTTTATTGTATAGTTCACATTCATTCGATCATCGGCGAGGTGATAGGGGTACATATGATTCCCCTTTATCTTTTGTGGGAGAATGTCGATCTCGACCTTCTGTTGGTATGAACATCAATCTTTTAATACATGTACAAACTATTTTTTTTTGTGTACGCAAAGTTTGTACATGTTTACACATAACTTTGTTTTTATTTGAAGCAGAGCATGGTTCAGAAGATGCTCGTAACTCTACAGAGAGGGAGGAATAGCGAACAAGGGAGACAGATGTGGGTGCAGAGCAAGGTTCTCAAGAGGCTCATCATTCTACACATGGTGACGATGGTCAAGCTAGGACACAATATGTTGAACTAACCGAGGGTTGTACACCCATTACAACGTATCCATTTGATTTACCTGAGGAGCTTCCATGGGAAAGTGGTGTTCATCAAATGACTCTTGAAAGTTGTAGATCCCACTACGATAAGTTGGAAAAAGATTTATCTACTATGGATATCCCTCCAAAGAGTAAACAAAATTTGGAGATTGTTTTGGGATCATTGCAAAAATTCATTGAGGCATATGAGGATCTCAGACCAATTACAAATGGTTTTGTTGATTTTATGCGAAGACGAATGGCATAAGTGATGGGTCCAGATAAGTGGACTGTTGTGAAGGAGAGAGTGACAAAAGAATAGGCCAAATAAATGTTTAACTTCAAGGAAGGTCTAAAGTGAGAAATGTTGAAAGTGCAATATTTCAAGCACCCTGAACTTGCACATCTACTATATGATCGGTTCCTTTAATCCTATGGTTGGTTTCCATGGAACGATAAGGTTCCTCAATATTTTGCTAGATTTTTTTATGCAGATTTGTTTTTAAAGATGAAGCCAAACTATACCGATATTCATTCTGAATTTTATGCAGTTGGAAATGGTTGAATATATGATCAAAAAGGTGCTCTTAGAGACCCTACAACTCTTCGACCTCTACCCCAGATATCTCGCCCACCCAAGCTTGTGGCATTAAGATCAAAGATCGATCCCACATCCCAACTTGGGACAATTGCGAGGGATTTTGTTGGCGATGGTTCAGCATCGGCATTAGTTGGAGTAGATGTGGGATTGGTTCGAGAGAGGGCTCGTGCCACTATTTGTCAAAAGTTTGTTTATAAAACGAATGATGAGGTAGATGGAATGAGCATTGGATATCTCAGGGCTTATGCCAAGGTTTGTCGTGACATAGCTTCAGATGTTATATCCAATGACACATTGAGTTTAGGAGAGGTTTGTAGATTATGATATGACAATCTATTTAATCTTTTATTCATTTTGAATTGAATTTTTTGTTATATTATATGTATGATATTATGTCTTTTTTTTATGTGTAGTAATAAGTACATTATGTAAATGTTTATTGGTTGCAGTTTTCCAAAATGATGAATGAACATTCTTTTCGAGTCTCCACTAGTGAAAATGTAGAGCATATTGGAGAGGTATATTTATTATTTACATATTTATAATTATGTTTGAATTTGATATATTATCCATTTTTTGAATTTTAATTTAACTATGCATCTTATTGTTAATTTGACTTATCCATGCATGTTTCTTTAGATACGAACTTTTTAGATGATTTACCATCTCTTGTGAGCTAATGATTTTAATTTTTTTGTTTCGGTTTTAAGTTAATTGCTTTTTTTTTTTTGCTTGCACTATGTTTTATTTATTAATACAATTTAAATTTTAGGGGAGAGATATAGGTTCTTTGATGAATGTGGATATTGGCACAGAGGTAATTTTGTTCAAATTTGAATTGATCTCTGATATAAGTTTAATATTTAATTTTTTTGGATTTAGTTTAAATTTGTTTAAATAATTTATGAGATTCATAAATTGATTTTATACATGTTGCAGCTTGGGTCTCTTCAATATTTTGGAGGCAAAGGGAAGAGACCAATGGAGGATAGTGGTGGACATGCATTTAAAGAATTTGATGTAATTTTGTTAATAATTGAATTGTTCTTTGATATATAAGTTTAATATTTTAATTTTTTGAATTCAATTTAAAATTGTTTAAATAATTTATGATATTCATAATCTGCTTTTATACATGTTGCAGGTTGGGTTGAGTCCAAGGGAAGGCCCTAATGGAGGATATTGATGGACTTTTTCCTTTTTTATTTATATATAGATTATAGTTGTTTTGGACATCGAGGAGATTTATTTTTGGATTATATATATATGTACGTTGAATTCATATGTTTATGAGTTCATTTTTTGAGGATTATATACATGTATATTGAACTTACATTGTAATGTCCCCAGTTTGGCCCCATGGCATTAACACTATAAATGATGTAATATTGTTAGGAAATCATGGTGAGGAGCTCAAGGCCAAGGCCCCGCCATCGATTTCGTGATGCATATGGTTTGCGTGCTAGCAATGCACAGTGGAAATTCAAATAGCATGTAATATGCATTTTAATAAAAAATACCCACAACTAGCTATGCAATGCAACAAAGAGATGGGGGCATGATTTCACAAGGAATTGGGAGGGAAAACATTCAAACCCTTGAGCCAATAGAGTCAAGCCAAGTGTCAATGAGGAAACCCATCAAACCCTCAACTACCCATGTTGACTTTTGTACCCAACCATTGATTTCTCCCAAGAGTTGGTTGGGGAAGTTATTGCCTTGGGAATGGGAAGGTATGGCTGTCCAAAATCGGGTATGGGCAAGCCACCCTTCATGGAAAAACGTGTTGGTCTTTTTGGGCAAGAATAGAGCCACGAAATGGCTGCCTAAGCGATTATTCACCATGGCCTTGCTCTCTCACGCAGCTCAAGCTTCCTGGGCGTTTTCCTCTCTCGTTTTTCTGTGTCTCCCTTCATCTTTTAGCTGGGAAGGGGCGTTTTTGTGTTGGTTACCCATGGGGAAAGAGAGCAGAACGTTTTGGGTCTTCCTGGGGGTCGTTTAGGCCATTGGAAGGGATCCTAACCAGTGGAGAGAAATCGGTTTTGCTCCCTGGGGTTGAAAACGAAATTCCACAGTTCATTGGGTGAACCACGAGCTGGGGGAAACAATGTGGACCCTGTTTTGTGAACACCTCTGTTGTAAATGTGTAACCCTGTCAATAGTCGTTTTGTTGTGAGAATCATGCCCAGCTCGGGGGTGGCCTTCGGACGGACTCAGTATAAGCTGTCGAAGAGCCTACGGTTGGGTGGAACGTTGCAACGACATAGCTAGTTGCTTGGGACAATTGAAACGAAGATAAGTGTTTCTGCCTATATATTTATTTATGAAATGCTTTTATTAATGCCTGAAATCTTGAATGTATTCGAATGATTGTGTGGATGTTGTTTCCGCTGTGCATGATTGATTGTCTACATCTGCACATTCATATCTTATTTCTTGTAATGAAATGAGTGGGCTAAATTTTTGATTAAGAGCCCCATCGATTGGTAGTATGTTCCTTGCTTCGCAGTGGTCAGCAGGTGGGGACATTACATACATATTTTGTATTCGCTTTAAATGATCTATTTTTTTTGTTAATTATTTACCATATTTGGTGTGATAAATGTTTAGAATATGTTTTTGCATGTTTATGAATATATGTAAATTATTAAATTTATGTATGTATGTATATGTAAAATTTATAAGAATGTTAATGATATGAATGCTAGGAATGTTAATAATGGATGTTTGAAAGTTTTGATAGGTGCAATTTATAGTTAATAAATGTTAAGAATGAATGTTAGGAAATGTTGAATGTTAAAAATGAATGTTGAGAATGAATGCTATGGTAAGAATGAATGTTAGGAAAGTGTTGAATCATAACAATGAATGTTAGAAGTTTTGATCTAGGTGCAAAATCTAAAGTTAGGAATGATAAGAATGAATGTTAGGAAGTGTTGAATGTTAAGAATGAATGTTAGGAAGTGTTGATAGGTATAATCTAAAGTAAGGAGTAAGAAATGTTAAGAATGAATGTTGAAGGTCAAGAATGTTTAAACTATAAAGAATGAATGTTAGGAAGTTTTCTGGGAAGTGAATGTTAAAAATGTTAGGACTTGTTAAGAATGAATGAATGTTAGGAAGTTTTATGAAGTGTTGAATCTATGAGTTTGTTAGGATGTAAAATATTTTCAGTGTTGGATATGTAAATAAGAATATTAGGAAGTTTTGATAGAAATATGAATGTTAGAAAGTTTAAGAATGTTACTAAGTCTTGATAGATGCAATCTAATGTTTATGAATTTGCAATCTAAGTTTTTTATAGGAATTTTAAGAATGAATGAATATTAGGAATCTTAGAAAGTTTTGAATGTTAGGAAGTTTAAGAATGTTAGGAAATTTTGATTGAAATAGGAATGTTAGGAAGTTTAAAAATGAATGTTCGGTTCAAATTTTGATAGGAATGTTAGGAAGTTTTGAAATGAATGTTAGGAATATATGTTAAGAATGAATGTTAGGAAGTTTTGATAGGTGCATATAGAAATGTTAAGAAAGAATGTTTGTCTGATATATAGAATCTTGGTTTCAACATAAAACTTGAATTTCATATAAATGATAAATTGAAATTTGTATAAATGATTCATATTTTCAAATTTTAACTAATGATTCTTATTTTCAATGTTCAGATACATTTTATGCGGGTGAAATCATGACAAATGATGATTTAATGTTTTTTTGTTTTTTAATCATACGTAAATATTACAGTATTGTTAAGCTTATGCTAAATTAGAGCAATGATTTTAGACAATAATTTGATGAATTTTCATCGATTTGTTGTTGATAATCATTGCTCTAATTTAGCATAAGATTCACAATCCTGGAATCCATGCTTGTGATTAAAAATCAAATGATCGTTATCTTCATTTGCCATGATTTCAGTTATGTGAACTTACACAAGTGATATTTAGTCCACCATAAAACTAGTAATGGATCAACCCATCTTATGGATTAAGAATAATAATTTCCCATTTATTAAGTATATTAGAGAAACATGAAATGGATCAGATAAAATCTAGCAGGTTTTTCAGTGATTCTTCACTTACATACTTCAGTGAAAAGTAAAAATTCGAGGCGAAGTGTGGGGACAACCACATCCATTATCTCATCCGTTAAGTGGTCTAATAGACATATGGAGACCCAAATAAAATACTGTGCACAGAATTTAAGATGAAATTATACAAATTAAAGTTTTCATTACCAAATAATTTTCGAATTCATTTCAGCATACTAAAATACGATCATTTAAACTCTTATTCTAGTTCCCATTCAAGATCATAGACATAGTTGAAAGAAAAAAATATATTGTACACAACATTTGACATGGACATGAACAAAAACATCGATCGATTAATTTTTGATATATAGTTAAAAACATCGCAATAGAATGGCATCCTCAATTATCCGTTCATGGTCATATTTGGACAATTTCCATTTTTTAGTTTTTAATTGTTTTTTCGATGGAACTTGTACCAATTTTATTCGAGATGCATATACTAAATGACTATATTGACAACATATAACATCAGGTTCATAATCCTGAAAGTAGACATAATTTTTAGTCATATGGGTCTGCTAAAAAAAATAGCCCTTTAAAATGATGGATCCTCTCTCGTATGTATATCCGTTGTCATTGTAGTCCTCCAATAACTTCATCTTTCCTTTAGTGCATCGCATCAAATAATACGTCACATTTTCGTTGTTGTCTATAGGTGCAATCACAATTAAAACATCCCCTATGCAAATTACAATTGGCGTTAGAGTTTTGTAATAAATTAAATTGACTAATATACATGTATAAGGTGATGGACAAGAATGAACAATCGACAAAATAGTTGTAAGATCATTACATTCGCTAACAAGATCTGAAATTCTATCGCCATCAAATGATATTGCTATTTCTTCTGATTCTAATTCTTCTACGCTTGCTAGTGGCATTTTCCCTTTAGGATTAATCTCTGTGTGTTTCCAATGTTTTACGTAGTTGTTTGTTATGTTTTCACAAACAACTGTAGATTCAACATTTTCAGTGCAAATATGACAAAAGCATGATTACTTTCTACTATCAAATGCATACATGTTTTGGAAGGATTTTGTTTGAATAGAGTGAAAATATCTAGTCCCATGTATGGTGCTAGCGTCGTATGGTATTGATTTATTTATATCTTGGACCCCAACAAGCGAAAAAAACCTACATAAATGACAACTTTTGATGTTAGTGTACATATTTTTAAAGTGACAATTAATATAAATTAAAAAAATCATGTACATACCTGTGCACATCTTTTGATTGTTGATTATAATCATGGCTTAGATGTGATTTACACCATTTGACGACCTCTGCAGTTGAATGAAATTGTGCAGAAGAATGGTTCATTTGCCATCTTCAAAGTGCTCTTTTTACGCATGTTCCTCCACCATCATGTTCACCTTTTCCATGTCCAGTTTGAAAGAAATTCTAGCGATGTTTAATGTTCAATGCTTTATGAATTCGAAATAACCAATAAAATGATCATGAATATTTAAATTGTCCCGCACATCCATCCAACCATATCCAAGGCTCATTGAATTTAACGTCACGTCCTTTTAGTGAATCGTAGAAAATACTTTCAATACAATGCTAAACAAAGTGATATTCTTTAATCACATCTCGATTGTCAGATGTGCTTTCAATGCCATCAACATCCTGTTGAGAATGTCTATATAAATCATGGACAAATATTGAAACTTGGTCAGAATGATAGTATTCACTCTGTATCTCTTTTTGTGCAACAAATGTATAGTTTTTTGCAAAATCAACCACTGACAAAATTGTTCCTGGTGGAAAAATTTCATGAGACTGTTTGAATTGAAGGTCTTGTCATCGTGCTCTATGTGAATGCTTGGTGTATTTATAAATTTCACTTTCAAATTTCTTGAGAAAATATGTCACACATATTTTATCTTCTCGCAAATCAATTCTTTTGGAATGTGCATCATTAGAACTTATAGCATAACCGATATATTCATATCTTCTCCAATCAACGGTTACATTTGACAGTGAGTGATCATTATCGATAGGGCATTTATTGTGGAATAAGACCAGATTTCCACAACGATGACAATGTTTTTCGTTGACACATTTCTTATTATAAAATACTTCATCGTGATTTCTTTCACATAGAGTTTGAGATATGAATTCACGTATTGTGGGTGAAGGTGGTGAATTCGTCCAAAACATTTTACCAAATTTAAGAAACATGTATAATATAATTGAAATTGCACATGATAACGACAAGAACATGTGTCACATATAGTAATAGGTCTAACATACCATGGTTTTTGTTGCACAAATGTAGTGATTGACACATTAATTCCACAATGATCTTCCTTGAATTTATTGAACAATTGTACTTGTGTCATATCCGTTATATGTTTTGGACTGCTTTCAAATACCCCTCGTGATACTTTTTGTTCATATCACATCCCTTGAATTTGGTGAAACTCGAGAATGTGCCAACCAATATTCCCATACAATATCTTTAACACCTGCTCCTATTCTATCTTTGTAAGGTTGTCTACAAATAATTGCCCAGCAAACAAGTTCATCATTTTCATCTATTAGCATTCTGAATTTGCTATGTTTGTATAATGTATTTCTTGAGGTTCCAACTGCTTTTGCTAGTTGTGTTGTTAAACATTTTTGTTTAGTACTAGCTGAAACAATTGCTATATGAATTGCTCTATGTGCAACACTGATATCTTTCTTCCTGGATTTTTCAAATTTTTTTATTGCATCACCTATATTTTCTATCACATTATGTTTCAATTTCGCCTCTTTTGTCACCTTTTGAATACCCAATAATGACATAGCATCTTCTAACTTCTTGGTCACTAATAACATCTCAAAATTTGTGCTTTCCCTATTATTGAATATTTCTTTATAACATCATCATAAAATTTTTGAGCACGATATCGTGCAGCATGTATGGGTATTTTTTTTCCATATTTGTTGCAATCAACGTTTTCTAACATTTCATCATCAATGGTGAAAGTACTTATACATCAAATTAAATTAAATTTAACATGTATCAAAAAATACAATCATTATAAAAAATGAATTTGGAAAATACATGATATATACATACCTCGTCCAATTTTTGGATCTTGAACTTGATCTTCAATATTGACTTCATCGACATTAGTATGTAAGTCACTATTTACATCTTTAATAATGGTCTCTTCAACTTCAATTTGTTCTTCTTGTACTCTATTTTCAATTTCTATTTCATCAATATTATCATGTAAATATGTATTTATATTTTCAATAATTATCTCTTCCAATTCTGCAACCCTTGTTTTTTTGGCATTATATATGAGTTTTTGTTTTTCTCTATTAGCATCATCATCACATTTACGATCACCTTTTTTTGAATGGTTTCTCTTACTGCCCATGGTTGTTTAATCTATAGATGATAAATTAAAGAATCATCACTTTATAGTAAAACAAAAAAATTAAGATTTAAAAACAATTATGAAATTTATAAAAACATGAACTGAAATTTACTTCATCTTATCAAAATATTGTAAGAGTCTTTTGAAGAAAAACTCTTTGGAATTAAATTTATTTTGAAAAAACCCTTAGAAAATAAATTTTCTTTGAAAAAACCTTCTTGGAAAGAGGTAAGAATTCATTGACAATAAATCATCTTTGAAAAAACCCATTGGAAAAGAATAAGAACACCTTGTAAAGAAATCTTCTTTGTAAAAACCACTGGAAAAAAACTTCTTTAAAAAAATACCTAGGAAAAAAACCTTCTTTGGAAAAACCAGTAGGAAAACTACTTTGGAAAAAAACTTCTTTGTACAAATATCTTGGAAAAAACTCCTGTAAAGAAATAACTCCTTTGCAAAAATACTTTGGTAAAACAACTCTTTGAAAAAAATCATTTCAAAGAAATAAGAAGGAAAAAGCAAAAATACCTTGAAATAAAAACTTCTTTGCAAAAATACCTTGGAAAAAAACTCTTTAAATGCATCCCCTGGGAATAAAATCTTCTTTGAAAATACCACTTGGAGAAATACTTCGTAAAAAAAACTCCTTTGCAAAAAATATCTAGGAAAAATATACTTTGAAAAAATCCCTTGCAAAGAAATAACTTCTTTGCAAAAATAAATTGGAAAAAAACTATTTGCAAAGAAATAAGAACTGAAAAAATTCCTTAGAAAAAAACTCTTTGCAAAATACCTTAACAAGACACCTTAGCAAAACAACTCCTTGAAAAAACCCCTTTCAAAGAAATAAGAAGTGCAAAAATAACTTGGAAAAAAACTCTTTGCAAATTACCTTACCAAAACAACTCTTTGAAAAAAACCCTTTCAAATAAATAAGAAGGAGAAATACAACTCCTTTGCAAAATACTTTGGAATAAAAACTCTTTAAATACAACCCTTGGAAAAAACCTGCTTGAAAAGAAACCTTCTTTGCAAAAACCACTTGGAAAAAAACTTTGTAAAAAAAAACTTCTTTGTATACAACCCTTGTAAGAACATCCTTGGAAAGATACTATGTAAAAAAAAAACTCCTTTGCAAAAATATCTAGGAAAAAAAACACTTTGAAAAAGCACCTTGCAAATAAATAACTTCTTTGCAAAAATGCCTTACAAAAAAACTCGTTAAGTATGCTCTTTGGAAAAAAAATAAGAAGGGACATACCTTGTAAAAAAAAATCCTTCAATGAATGTGGTCTTTGGAAAAAAATAAGAAGAAACATACCCTGTAAAAAATCTCCTTAGAAAAACCCCTTCAAAAATATTTTGACCAAAAATATGCGAAGATAAAATGTGCGAAATTAATGAATCAATTTAGGTTTATTTATATGAGTATAGACAACGTAAACTTTTTTCCCCGCCGACTAATTTTTTTGCATTTGGTTATTCGGCCAAACAACCTTTGCTGTAAATGACGGTGCCGTTACGGAAAACTATTATTTGGCCGAATAACCTCCGAGACTTGAACAAGTGACGATTCTGCATAGTTTTCAGGTTTCTCCATTTTTGGAAGGTAAAGACAACCTCTTGGACTATAAAACGACTGTCGGACTTGATACCATTAGATTCATCATTGAATATGATATTTTTAATATTTTTTTCATAACATTTAACAAGTTTGGATTCATCTCTTTTGAAAAAGCGGTGAAATGAAAAATCCATAACTTTAATAATACACAACCAAAAAAAGAAAAAAAAATGGTGCACTTAATTGGTGTGTCTACTTTAGAAGGGTGTTCGTATATTTTTTAGTTTTAGAGTCAATTGAGAGAAACGTGGCACAACAAAAAATATGTTGAAAATCGACTAGGTTTCCCCATTGACGAAATTCAAAAAAATATAATAATTAGTAGATAGATACATTGGTTACAAACTTATTGTCATGCACTAGTACATTGTGTGTAGATTGTCGTAGCATATTTTGTTTTTGCAAAAAACAAGTTTAACAATGATTTTACGGGCGCAAAAAAAATGACTATTTTGTAGTCCTTTCATTTTATAAGAACACACTATCAAACATTTGCGAAATAGACATATCAAATCTCAATACAAAAATTGAAAAAATTATGAGTAGAAAGTTAACATAATTCTCTAAAAGTTTTCTTTTTACTGCAAAGTGAAATTCTAAACAAAAATATCACTTTTGTTCACCCATAGTTGAAAAGCATGAAAAAATCAGATTTATTTTTTCACAAGACCCCCAAAATAGACACCCATCTTCATGGATTCACCCCGACATCAAATCATCATCTAGGAAATGGATCTAGAAACTCAAGAGCACCTTGGATCTTGCAGTCATTAGTGGTAGGTCTCCTCGCAAATGACAGTGGCTATACATCAATGACCCCTGATTGTTTGATTCTACAAGTGTTCGACTTCAGAACATTTATTCACACTTGTTAGTTTGTAATCAGTACCTTAGAGTCCATCATCATTATCGGTGGGTTTCTTCGCATCTTTTAACAGTATACATCAATGACCGGTAATCAGATGGTGTTTTATTATGCTCGACATATGATCACTTAGTCGCATGATATAAACTTGTACTATCATCAGTTTGTATTGAAGACCTTGGGAAAAACAGTTGTATCACTCATCGATGCACTGCCCGAGCTGCACAAGATTAGATTGCCATGTCAGAAGTTCAATAAGGACTTTGTTCTCGCACTCATCAAAGTGCAGGTTTACATTTCAGAAAAAAATAAAAATTGCTTTTGACATGGATCCACTGTGTATTGTTCATGGCCATGTTTGTTTACTGCTGAGCATGGGTATGCCTTCCTCAGGAAGATATTATATATTTGAGAAATTGCTATCTTTTGCAGGTGTGATCCTCAATCCTACGCCCATGAGTTTTCCTTCCCCTATCCTTTCTTTGAACGATAAAGAGTATCAGTACAAAGAGTATCAGTATAAAGAGTATCAGTATACCGAGTCTAAATTTCAGTAATGTATTTTGGCCCTTAGCTCTGCTTCAGACCTCACACATTAGGGGGCATTTGTTAACAATCAAATTGACACACTTAACTAAGTGAAGGAGCAACATATGTTTACCATGCACCCGCAACAGGAAAGTCATGACACAAGTTCAATCAGAGACGAATCCTCTCTGAGAAATGCATTAATTGTGTTTAAAATATCCTAAGTGGAGCAAAAATCCTAAAAACTATTCAAAAGGGGGTTTTCACTTGAAAAGAATCAAAATGAGGAAAATCAATAATCCCACACTCAAAAGAGAAACCTAAGGCTCATTTCCCAATGCTATATAAGAAAGGCATGGGAGGCATGGTAGAGAGAGAAAAAAAAACAAAGGCATGCTGAGGAGATTTTGAAGGAAGGAGAAGAACTCCAAGTCTTCAAAAGCAAGGATGAAGGAAGGAGAATTTATGGCAAGGCATGAGGCACTCACACTAGGATTCCTGGTAATCATGTATCTTCTCCATTGTTTTAGCATGAATTGATTCAAGTTTCTGCCATTATGATGTTTAAATGTTACTTGTATTGTGTGATTTAAACTTTTAAATGGATGTAGATCTTAAATTTGCTTGTCTTAAATGGATGAATGAATCTAGATTTAAAATAACTTGTGATAATCTGTTAATCTCTGACGTAGAGACTCACCACCTCTTAGCAAGATAGTTAAACTAGTGTAGACACAACCCTGCACTAAGTACTATTATCACGTACCATATTCAAAAGTGTTATGTTCATTCTTTCTGCCACACAAATATTGTTAATGTGAGATCATGCTTCATTTTCAATATATATATGAAATTTTTTTAATGTTTCATATGCCTCAGATTTTCAATGGCCTAATATGTACTGTATTGGGTTATATTTTGCAATCACTATGGTTTTACATAGTAAAATGTAATCTCAAAGTTTTTGTAATGACATGATAATGATGAATGTTAACTTTTGATTATGGATGTAATTGAGTGGTGGTCCTACTTATGTCTTTCTAAAGTAATAAATGGTGTGCTCACACTAATCTTTGTCATTTTGAACTAAAATTCCAATGACTGATAGTGTAGATGATGAAATGTAAAGGATAAAATCCTTTTCAAAGTTAGGTGGGAAGATGAGAGGAGTTGATGTCAGATCCTTTCTAAGTGAATCGAAGGACCATTGTTCTTGGTAATCCCACTAAAATGTTACATATTTCCTACTAATGCATAGAAATCCATGTTCTTGTGTAGCATAATATAGGACACAACAATGAAGGAAGTTGGATTTTCCTTGAATGCTATGCAACTGCTTTCTAGTTTTTGGTGGGGGATCTCGAGGTTGAATTGGACTCCGAGGAGATCAATAGTGAACCCATTTTAAGATAGAATGAACCCTAGTAGGAATCCTACTGTGATGCAGAATACACAGTTAATAGGGTTTAATCGTATATTATATCCCTGATAGCATGAGAATATGATTCACAAATCAATAAGGTGATCGACTTGTTTCTTTGATTTGGTTGTGAGGTCATTAAGGTAATCCAAGATGATATGATCCAAGTAATTATATATGTAGTACATGGCACATTGGAATGTGTATCTACCATTTTCAGTCCAAATGGCATGATGCGATAGGTGAATGTGCCCCATGATGTTGCAAAAATCATTTTTTACTAACCCTTTTGATGGATTTGTATTTGGCTATAGCTGAAAAATCCATCCATGAATGACAAGACTTCGTGACTGACATATGCATCAAGTACTTGGTCAATGAAAGGGGTAGGGAAGTTATATTTGAGAAAATATTGGTTGAGATCCATAAAATCTATGCATACACATAATGTTCCTTGTTTTTGTTCATGGGGACAGAATTTGATACTCATGATGTGAATAAATGATGGAGTAAATGAACCCTACTTGATGAAGCTTCTCAATTTATGCTTTAATAGTAGTTGATTTAGAAGGGTGAACATGCCATTGTTTATGTTGTATTGGTAAAACCCCAGGGTATGTGTTGATATGATGTTCGACAATGGCAGGGTCGAGCCCTAGCATCTTTGTGTATGACCATGCGAAAATATCTTGAAATTATTGGAAAAATTCATTGTAAGAATTCACAACCTATTGAGAGCAAGAGGAAACGAGTGAAATGTTTTCTATAACACTAGGATTGATGGAAATATCTATGTTGATAGTGGGGGGAATGCTAGCCATATTACTTTCTTTGAAAGAAACGGGAGTTGGAATAGGATTTTTAAACCAATCGACATGGTCGATAGGATTAAAAAATTTGGTGACGACACATTGCTAATACATTTGTGTGGTTGTACCCATATTTTGAGGTATTATTTTATGATGCATGTCATTTCAAGGTGCCTCAGGATTATTCATGGCTTCTAATATCTCCTCATCAAAATGGAAGAGGTGATCAAGGAAGCTCCTTTAAGATTTTGGTCCAAGGGAAATAGCGATTGGACTATGGGTGTTCATGGGTACACTATTGTGTATGTGTGGGGTATCTCTCACGCTATGTAATACTATGGGTTCTATGAAAACAAGAGTATGTATTGGTTATATGCTAGGAATGCCTTCTGATGGTAATTATGAGTGACCATGAAGTGTAGAAAGGACTAGCAATGATATGTAAAGAATATTAACATGGTCAGTTGCATCGTGCATGGAGAGTAGGATTTCTTCTGTGGGTAAGGTTGGTGAGCTTACTGAAGGAGGGTTGTTGATTAATATCATTTGTTCAAGATTTATGACTTGTTATGTGCACAAAATAGGGGGTTGGAATGAGAAATGAGTCAACAATCCACACGAGTGACATGCGTAACTTGGGAGTGATTGGATTAATGTATGGACGAGGATTTGGGATTGGTTGGTTTAAATGGGTAGAATCATGCCAATTTTCGAACACATTATGTGATGATGGTATCCACATGATGAAAACCTGGGAGGAGGAATGGTATCCACTAACATAGCTATAAATTTGATGGAAACCAATTCAAGGGAGGCTACCTATGAGATGACAACAAGGGACTCTGTAAAAAAAATCATAGTGAGGGTGACCTGAAATTAAGGGAGCTCAGGACAGTGGTGAGTGTAATGAACAAACTAAGAACATATTGTGAATGCATGGATAGTGCATAGTGCTTTGTCTTTGGTTTGTGGGTATATACTTGAGGGATATCTTGTATTCCCCAGTTGAAGAGTTTGTTATATGTGTGTTTCTCACAAGTGTATTCAGTAGGTTCCTTAACTCCAATGATGTTGGGAAAATGTTGGTTACGTACAAACTGTCCTGCTATATTACATAGAGCACGGGGTGGGTTAATTATTGGGATAGGTATTTTTCTTGGTGAATCTACAAATTTTATGTTTTTCAATTTTTTAATATCCCTAGTTTGAAAGTTTACACAATTTGGCCAATTTTTTAACCTTCAACTAGTGAAACCCCAAACTGTCCCAAATGATCCCAAATGGTTACGAATTCTGTATGGAGGGAATTAGGAGGATATAGGACACTCTAATACACCCTTTATAAAGTAAAACCTCTGTTGTAAACATTCATGGTATACAATTTTTAAGGAGAGAAGACTTGGGACAAAACTAGTCAATTGGATTGGTGAAAATCCCCCCAGGTCTGCCACTATTTTCCCTTCGAAACACTCTACCACCTTACCTAATATTCAACATGAGAATTTTTTTTGTTAGAGGACATCCATGACAACATGTTTTCATCCCTATATCAGGTTTTAGGGTAGGATAAGTATCCCAAAGGACAACAACTTCTAAGGCATACAATTTTATGTGAAAATGGTGGACAAGTGAGCATGAATTAATGTTGCTAACTATAGTATGAATTGATGGGTTTGAATACAATAATTTTGGACATCCATTTAAATTCCATATGAATATTAAATAATAGGCAACACCTCCATAAAATTATGATATCAAACTGATACATAACATGCTACAATCACCATGAGAATATAGTGAGGAAACTAGCTCAAATATCAATGTTACTTGGAGAAATACTACATGAAGTGCTTAGTATTTCGAGCTGTGCCTCTCATGATATATCCATTACATATTTATCCATACATTAACAATTTCATAAGGTCTAAAAAACATCCTTCCATTATATATATGCAACAAAGAATGCGCTATCTCACTTTACATGAACATTGAGAGAAAGATAGTAGAATGAGAGAAGAGAAGAAAGAATGAATATGGACTCGAAATCATATGCGGGTTGAACCTGCACCAAAACATCTCCATGTATCTATTTTGAAAGTTATGAATGGCCTCTCCATCAAAAAACTTGTATGGGAATCTTGCACCATCAAAATTAGTTCTAAGGTAGGGAGGATGAACATCCACCGTGAAAGGACAAGCTTGAATCTCTCCCAAATTGCAAAGATGAAAATAAAAAATGACCAAAAGCTGCTCCATTTCTAATTTTACTCCTTTTAATAACTTTAGTTGACTCATTTACCTCCTTAGAATTCAAATTATCTCCTAATGACTCATGAAATTTGAATTAGTGGGGGTTATGGCCCTTCATTGGCCCCACATGACACTTGGCTCATCTTTTGTCTCCAATTCCTCCATAAATTCGAATTGGGGAATATTTTGGATGCTTTGGAAATGTGTAAATCCTATCATGCACCCTCTTGGTCTATTTTTAGCTCTTACATTGTCATAGATTGCATAGAATCTGTCATAAGTGTCATAGGTGTCATAGAATCCGTCATAAGTGTCATAATGCTTGTCATAGTTGTCATAGAATCTGTCATTTCCTATTTTTAGCCCTATAAATATTCATATTCCTTGATGAATGTTACCTCTTCCCTCCAACTCGAATTTGTGAATAGAACCATGTTTAAAGGGGGAATATTCTCTCATGTGGACCCCACATTTCCACTTTTGCACCCCCAAATCCAAATAGGACCTAATGCCACTCCATTTTGGAGCATTTAACATTTATTCCATAATTTATTGGTCTATTTTTCCACCATGAATTGAGAATGTTGAATTTTCATGAGATACTGTAGACCTTGGGGTTAAATGTGAATATTTTAATTCTTCCACATAACCCTTAGGGATTGGGTAGGCCAACTTAATTATTTATCTGAAAATCATTTAATTGGGGACATTAAAGTCCTCCCCTCCCAATATTTCTTGTCCTCAATCAATTTCAAACATGGATGTTGAAGAACCTGCTTTCTTTCCAAAACTTTGCTTCCAAAACTCTGAGGAGTGGCACTCATGTACTGCAATTGTTTTTTTTCAAAAGTAAGGAGATGTGTGTTTTATTTTTCATATTGATATCTCCTCTAACATCACCACTAAACACCAAAAGATTAATTAAATCCATAAAAAAAAGTGTGCACAATTAATCTTTACCTCTTTCATATTTTGGAAACCCTTTCCAAACTTTCAACCCTTTTTCTCACTGTATAATTCTTTGAAGTTGCCACTAATTTTTCCAACTTTGAGTCTTCAATATTCCATGAAAAGTTTAGAGAGGAACCACCATGATTGTTGTTGCACTACTCTGATTACAATCACCTTCTCAAGTGGTGACTCAATCTCCCATACTACTTGTTGCCTCCAAAAATTGAAACCAATGAGACCAAAAATGATGCCAAGGTCCCAAATGATTCTGATACATGCATGATGTCAAATGTCTAGTATGAAATGCCATGAACATAGAGCATGTGAATATTGAATCCATATCTCAAAATGTCTCCCACATAGGAAACTAGAAGCCTTCTCTACAAAGATGAACTCAAACAACTGAAGGTTGGCTTTCTCTCTCAAACCAACAATCGAACTGCTGCTCCAAGTGAGCCGAAACCAAGAAACACCAAGATACCATTGCTTGTATTGCATCCTTCCAAACATCATAAGTACAAAATATAGATCATGAAAGTACATAACAACATCGTACACATGTAAATCCAATAGGTTCCTCTTCAAAGAATCACGAAAGTGCTTATACATCCAAGTAAGTAGATAATCATGTGCCCCATACACACACGCATCAAGTATTATATCAAATATGCTCCAATGACATAGGTGAGGATCCCATGTCTGTAACATACCCACCCATCCATCCAAGGCAAGGGAGAGAACATGATGCCATTCTAAGGGGCTCTTCATAAAACTTAGCCAATTCATTAGATGCATACAGTTAAAAACAAATGTGTGCAGATGTAAATTAAACAAACATGCACAACGAAAATGAACTCATCCACACACATGTTACATGACTGTTATTCAATTTAACATAGCCAACAAATTAATACATTTGCAGAAGTAATTACTTAAGAAAATACTCATCTTGATGTAATGTTGTCCCAACAACTAGCTATGTCGTTGCAACGTTCCTCCCAACCGTAGGTCTCTGCGCAGCCTGTATTATTTCAGTACTGAGAGACCACCCCCGAGCTGGGCATGATATCTACAAGGAACTTGGGACTCTCAAACCCTGCACAGCCAAAGCAATGGATACCCAACTCAACCCCAACATTCTCTTGCACATCAAACTCATATATGGCTCTGGAACACACTTTCAACAGTGGGACTTAGGAAATAGATGGATAGGGGTTTTCCCAAAACATAGGCACACCAAAATGGATTGTGGGAAGAGGAATCCAACCCCAGGGAAGAAAACCAATTTCTCCCACAGATGTATGAGCATACAGTGGGCCAAACGGCCTCAATAAAACCCCAAATCGTTTCCTCTTCTTCCCCACTGTTAGCCACAACAAAAACACCCTTCCTAGCTAGAAAAATGAATGTAAACACAGTAAAACCAGTGAGGAAAACGCCCAGGTAGCTCCAAACTCGTGAGAGGGAAAAGTGGGTTGATGGGTAATGGCTTGGGGAGCAATTCATGGCGCTTTTCTTGCCTAAGAAGCCAAACACAAATTTCCATGCAGGGTGGATTTCCCATACCTGAATTTGGACAGCCATACCTCCCATTCCCCAAGGTATTAACTACCTCAACCAACTCTTGGGAGAAATCAATGATTGGATACAAAAGTCAACATGGGTAGTTGAGGGTTCATGGGTTTTCTCATTGACACTTGGATTGACTCAATTGGCTCAAAGGGTTTGAATATTTCCCTCCCAATTCCTTGCAATATCATGCCCCCATCTCTTGTTGCATTGCATAGCTAGTTGTGGGCATTTATATTAAGATGCATATTTACAATTCCCATGGTTCCCTAGCACATGGGTATCAAAATTTCAAATACCTTCCTCTTCAAGATCGAGCATTCACTAGCGGAGCCTTTTCCTTGAGCTCCACGCTAGGAATCATACATAATATGCATACAATATTTACATTACAGCCCAAATATTACAAGGGTCAAAATGGGGTACGTGACAATGTCCTATAATGTCGATCCAAAATAATGTAAGATGCATCAAAACAATTAGCCATGTGTTCTTTCATCCAAGAAGTGAATGAAGAACCTCGACTAAAATTTGAACCAAGTAAGGAGCAAGGAAAATCATGAGTCTTCAAGTGACTCAACTGAACATGATAGGTGCATCCATGTATATGTGTATCATCATAAGGTAACAAATGATTCTGCTGCAAATGTAAATAATAATGTCCTCTGATAATTTCATCATCGAAAGGAGATATAGGAGTTTCATACTCCTTATGTGGCACCATCAGAAAGAAACCTTTCACCTAATCTTCATCCCAAATTGATGTGGCTGAAAAAGAAGTAGGGGGTGAAGAATTGTGAACCAACCTTGCCTCTTTTCAACTCTTACCCATAAAAATTTTGAATGCATATTCTCCATAATTGGCTGGTCCAATTGTTGTGAGATCATGTGCCTCCTCCAAGGATCTGCAACTCTCACCATGAGGCAGCTCATAATCCCTATGAACAAGTACAAGTGCTTGTATTCCTTCTTGTTTGAATGTAGCCTCTGCAAGCACCTACATATCAAAATGTACCTCATGTTCCACCATCACATGAGGTTCCTCCTTTGTAACATAGAGTCTTTCAGCCATTGAATGATTGTCTGATATGTAGGAGGATGTAAAGGACCGAAGTTTGCAACCTCTCTTGAAGTTGCTCAATCTGCACCATATATTTCTGGAGTGCATTGTGGGTGTATTCCAACTCATTTGAGAGATTTTCATTCTAATCTGCATCCTTCAAGGTTATTCCATGATACAAACCAACAAGCTCAATTAAATAATTTCTATCAGAAATCAAATTCAAAAAATTACCTTTGGTATCCAACATTGCCTTTTGGATTTTCTCCATGTCTTCAAGGGAATATTTCTCCTCCACACACCAACACATTTTTGAAACCAATGCATGTGTGTCATGGAAAGTTTTCAAGGCCTCTCGAATCTTATTTTAATCCATCTTTAAGGACCTTGCAATAAAATTAGGCTCTTGCAAATGAACCTCCTCATATTCTTCCTTCTTACTTGGACCAACTTCATGAAGCTCAAGTGGTGATGGGGAAGTTGATCTTGGTTCTTCTTCAACTGCTACAAGGTCTTCATATCCATTGTCAATGGAAATTTGGATTGCAACAAAACTTTCAAAAGTGATCTCTATGTCACCAACGTAGAGGTGTGATCATCCATCAGTAGGTACTCCTTCACAATTCAAGCATCCATCAGACGATGCTCTTTGATTCATGTCCAAAGTAGAGAGTGTCACAGAATGATCTTTAGAATTTTCAATGAAATCTTCTTCATGATCATGTGGTGTTTCTTCATATTTTTCAGAGTCACTTGGTAGTGAATTTCGATCCTCTTCATGTTGGAGTATTAAAAAAACCACCTATACCATTCTAGACTTAGGATATAATTAATTAATCATGTATGATTAATTTCCTGAGTTTTGACTAGGTAAATGGGGCCAATTTTATCTTTTAGTGGACCACTCGCCATCCTAAGTCACTGGGGAACACTTGAGGAAATTCTGGATAAGATTTCATTTTATACTATCTGATTTCTTTCCATTTTTGTTTTAGAAGGTGCTTTCCTGATTTAGTTAGCTTTGTCTTGTTTTTTCTACTTTCTAGTGGAAAAGGTAAATCTAGTTGACTTAGAAACTCTTGCCACTTGACCAATTTGACCTCCACATCATATATTCTCTCCTAAATCCATTAATACATTCCATTTACCTCACTCATGAGATGCCATACCATATTTAGCAAATTCGTGAGCCTCTAGGATAGTTTTGGAAACTACTTTTGCAACCTAGGGTTTTTTTTGCCTTTACTAAGCCTTTTCTTTTTGTCCTTTCCAAATTGCCTCCAAGGAATTCGATTTTCTCCATGGAAGATGTATTATATATTGTTACCATATTGATGAATAAAATAAAGAGTGATTTCCACAATTTATCTTCTCTATTCTTCTTCTCTCATTGTCTGAAATATTCCATGTGAAGTTGTCTTATGAATCTAGATCTAAGCTATTGAAAATGTCACATTGTATC
Source organism: Larix kaempferi (assembly GCA_027924585.1). Taxonomy (NCBI): domain Eukaryota; kingdom Viridiplantae; phylum Streptophyta; class Pinopsida; order Pinales; family Pinaceae; genus Larix; species Larix kaempferi. The sequence goes on along the minus strand of BSBM01000259.1, from coordinate 7,254,137 downwards.
AGAGCCAGATTGATTCAAAACAATTTCCAGAGTGTTTTTTGCAGGTTATTTCCATCACCAAGACTGTAATAATATGGATCCAAATCAAGTTAAAGCTGTGACTCTCACTCCCTTCAACTACTTTTACTGGAAGGCGCATATGATCATCCAAATTCAAAGCAAAGGATTGTATAGAGTCACTATGGGGCTTGAAATTGAGCCAAGAGCTATTGCATTAAAATACAAATGGTTCAATAGGATTGGTGAAGCTCATGGGTTACTTTGTCTCTCTGTATCTCTAGATATTATATTCCATATTGACTCTCTATCCACTCCAAATCAAGTGTGGACAAATCTAGAGTCTCTCTTTGGAAAACAGGACGAGCTCAGAGGTCATTTATTGGAGATTGAGATGATCTCACTTAGTCCAAGTAATTTCGATTCAATGGAACATTTCATCTCAAAATTCAAGAAATCAGTGCTTCAACTCAAGCAATGTGGCATAGATAAGAAGGATGAGCAACTAATCCTTACCATTCTCTCAAAAGTGAGCTTGGAATACTCAATATTTGTGTCTACTTTTCATACTACAAGACTTGCAGTTCCCAATTGGAAGATTCCAACCTTGGATGCATTCATTGATTCTCTCACTAAGGAGAAGGACAAGCTGGTCCAAATGAGGGATATAACACCCTCCAAGGAATTTGCACTTGTTGCTCATGGAGCAAAGAGTTTCAAGAATGACAAATCCAAACAAAAGATGTTGTCAGATGAAGAAGACTCCGATGAAGATTCCAAATCCAAGAAGATGAAGAAGGAGAAGCCCAAGTGTTGTTATTGATGCAAAGGCACCCATCCTGAGAAATATTGTTTCAAAAATAAATTGGACATCATGGCCAAGATGCTTGAAGAGCATAACATAGATGTTCCTGACTTTGCAAGAAAAGAATAAGGAAAGCTTGTTGTAGAACAAGAACATTGTTTCCAAGACTCTCCCAAAGGTAATCATGCTTATGATTTGAGTACTAGAGTGAAAGATACTTCTTATGTCTCTAATTTTGATTCACATTCTGATATATCAAAATCAGAAACCTGCACCTCTTCCTTGGTACAATCTCCAGTTAGTTCACTCAAATCTACTCTCAAAACTATTCATTTTTTACTAGCTCCTGACTTGTCTTTTGAAAGGTCCGTCCACCTCCATTCAAATATTTTAGATTATAATTTTGAATATTATATATAGTATTATATTCATTTCATGAAACCTACCACACCATTTTCCCAACCATTGGATGCACAAAAGACCCTACAACCCCCAATTTCTCCAATTAAGAAACCACACAATTCCATGTTTTCCTACACTATGTCACTTGCCTCTGTTCCTCTTATGTATTTCATATATTTCATGGGTTGGAAAACCATGTATTTGGACATCATTGAAATGATATTTCACACATCTGGACCTGAACCCATCACTCATGGTTCAAAACTCAAGTCCTCAAACTCTCCAAGGTCGCTCAACTGTCATGGTGACCTATTTTCTCACACTTTTCCTACTGAAACTCTGTTCGATCATGGAGACTCCACATATTTATTTGTTTATACTCCATATGACTCAAATTTTGATATTTTAGAGCTGCATGATCTCCTTTTCAATATCAAAAAGTTTCTACATCAGTTTGAGAAGAAGGTACAAGAACTAGTGCACCACATTGCAACCATAGAAGAAATTGATCCTCTTGAGTTCATTGATTCTCCTTGGGAAGGAGTTTACATAGATATTCTTTCAATCATTGATTATTTTTTTCAGATTGGATTATATATGTTACAACAAGAAGAAAAATTCATATGATGCTCCTCCATCATCATAATATGAGATTCATGGAGCCTCTACACATGATTCTTTCCTACACCACATTGATGCATTGATGCATTATCATGACATCCACAATCTCTTCGTCAAGTCTGTTTCTCATAATCAACCCATTCAGCTCATTAAGCTCATTCAGATCCTCCAAATGAGAAACAAGACAGTATGAAGACATCCAATCATGTCCTTTTTGAGGGAGAGTTTTGTTCCCATGAGGTTTTCCATGTTTCCTTGTTTTACATGGATTAGTTATTTTTGTATTGGGGTGACCATAAGCGTTAATGATTGGGCCCTATATTTATGATATTTTTCTGATTTACACCACATAAAGTCAGGCTTAAGGGGGGTGTTGGAGTATTAAAAAACCACCTATACCATTCTAGACTTAGGGTATAATTAATCAATCAATTATGATTAATTTCCTGAGTTTTGACTAGGTAAATAGGGCCAGTTTTGTCTTTTAGTGGACCACTTGCCATCCTAAGTCACTAGGGCGCACTTGAGGAAATTATTGATAGGGTTTCATTGTATTTTGTATGATTTCTTTCCATTTTTGGTTTAGAAGGTGCTTTCCTGATTTAGTTAGCTTTGTCCTATTTTTTCTACTTTCTAGTGGAAAAGGTAAAGCTAGTTGACTTAGAAACTTTTGCCACTTGACCAATTTGACCTTCACATCATATATTCTCTCCTAAATCCATCAATACATTCCATTTACCTCATTCATGAGCTTCCATACCATATTTAGCAAATTCGTGAGCCTCTAGGACAGTTTTGGAAACTGCTTTTGCCACTTAGGGGTTTTTTTTCCTTTACTAATCCTTTTCTTTTTGTCCTTTCCAAATTTCCTCCAAGGCATTCTATTTTCTCCATGGAAGATGTATTATATATTGTTATCATATTTATGAATAAAATAAAGAGTGATTTCCACAATTTATCTTCTCTATTCTTCTTCTCTCATTGTCTGAAATATTCCATGTGAAGTTGTCTTATGAATCTAGATCTAAGCTATTGAAAATCTCACACTTCATGTAATGCTTCTTCTCCTTCACCTATTTCAGAACTAGGTGGCTCATGGGTATCCTCATTTCTCTCCTCCTTTTCACTCAGACATATATTATTTTCTCTCCAAAGTATTTTTCAAGAATGGCATAAACCTTTCTTCACTAACTCCACATACTCATTCTTGGGATTATGTCCAAACACCCAATCACAAAATTCTTCAAAAGTATTGGCCCTTTTTTGTATCTCCCTTATACAGATCAAGATATGCCTGATATTGTTGGGGAAAGGTTTTACATGTTTCTCTCAATATTTGTAATTCATTCATTCCAAATTGAGTGTTAGGATCCTCTTTGGAATCAAGAAAATTGGGTGTGGTGGCTCTTGTTGAGCCCTGGAATTCATTAGGTTGGTTGTGAGGCTCGGTCCTTGAGAAAATGTTTTCACCAATTGTCTTTTTTCCCTCGAAATGAGAACTACTACTGCCTCCTATTGCCAATTTGTTTCCAATTTGACTAGCCATCAATTCAAACCCTTGCATTATCTTCCTTCTCATGTCCTCCAATAATGGTTTCATGAATTTCCTAAACTCCTCTTTCTACTCAATTTCTGAGGTTCCTTTTTCATCTTTAGCCATAGTTTCAACAGAGTGCACCTCTTCTCTTGCTTCTTCCTCTTCACCAAAGGTACTTTTAGTTTCATTTTATAAGGGTGCGGGTTGAATTATTGACCTCATAGTTGGTCACCCAAATCAAGTTCAAGGACCATGTTCTGATACCACTGTAATATCCCTAATTTGAAATTTTACACAATTTGGCCAATTTTCGAACCTTCGGCCAGTGAAACCCCAAACTATCCCAAATGATCCCAAATGGTTTCAAATTATATATGGAGGGAATTAGGAGGATATAGGAAACTCTAATACACCCTTTATAAACCCAACCCTCTATTATAAACATTCATGGTCTGCAATGTTTAAGGAGAGAAGACTTGGGACAAAACTAGTCAATTGGATTAGTGAAAATCCCCCCTAGGTCTTCCACTATTTTCTCTTCCAAACACTGTACGACCTTACCTAATATTCAATATGAGAATTTTTTATGTTATAGGACATCAAGAACAACATGTGTGCAGCACTATATCAGGTTTTAGGTTCGGATAATTCTCCCAAATGACAACAACTTCTAAGGCATACAATTTTATGTGAAAATGGTGGACAAGTGAGCATGATTTAATGTTGCAAACTATAGTTTCAATTGAGGGGTATGAATACAATAATTTTGGAAATACATTTAAATTCCATATGAATCTTAAATAATAGGAAACACCTCCATAAAATTCTAATATCAAACTGATACAAAACATGCTACAATCACCATGAGAATATAGTGAGGAAACTAGCTCAAATATCAATGTTACTTGGAGAAATAGTACACGAAGTGCTTAGTATTTAGAGCCGTGGCTCTCATGATATATCCATTACAGATTTATGCATCCAGTAACAAGCTCATAAGGTTGAACCAATAGCCTTCCATTATCTATATGCAACAAAGAGTGCTCTATCTCACTTTACATGAACATAAAGAAAAAGATAGTAGAATGAGAGAAGAGAAGAAAGAATGAATATGAACTAGAAATCATATGGGGGTTGAACCTGCACCAAAAAGTATCCATGAATATCTTTTGAAAGGTCTGAATTTCCTATCCATCAATAAACTTGTATGGGAATCTTTCACCCTCGAAATTGGTTCGAAGGAAGGTAGGATGAACATCCACCATGCAAGGACAATCTTGAAGCTCTCCCAAATTTCAAAGATGCAAATAAATATTGACCAAAAGCTGCTCCATTTTGACATAGCCTCCTTTTAATAACTTTAGTTGAATCATTTACCTCCTTATAAATCAAATTATCTCCTAATTACTCAGGAAATCCGAATTAGTGGGGGTTATGGCCCTTCATTGGCCCCACATGACACTTGGCTCATCTTTTGTCTCCAACTCCTGCATAAATTCGAAGTGGGGAATCTTTTGGATGCTTTGGAGATTTGTAACTCCTCTTATGTGCCCTCTTGGTCTATTTTTAGCTCTTACATTGTCATAGATGTCATAGAATCTGTCATAAGTGTCATAGGTGTCATAGAATCTATCATATGTGTCATAATGCTTGTCATAGTTGTCATAGAATATGTCATTACCTATTTTTATCCCTATGACTCTTCCTTTTCCTTCATGAATGTTACCTCTTCCATCCAACTCGAATTTGGGTATGGATCCATGTTTAAAGGAGGAAAATTCTCTCATGTGGACCCCACGTGTCCACTTATGCACCCCCAAGTCCAACTAGGACCTAATGCCACTCCATTTTGGAGCATTTAACATTTATTCCATAATTTATTGGCCTATTTTTCCACCATCAATTTAGAATATTGAATTTTCATGAGACATTGTATAACCTGGGGTTAAATGTCAATATTTTAATTATACCACATAACCCTTAGGGGTAGGGTATGCCAACTTAATTATTTATCTGAAAATCATTTAATTGGGGACATGAAAAATTTGGTTCCCCTATTGTTAAATCGGTGGTGGTGTTGTCACTAGTGTGATTGGGCATGTAATCTATGAAGATGGTACACTGGTAGGGGAAATCGGGGTGAAATTGAAATGGGCATACTGGTATGGGAAACCATAATCATTGATCTTTTTGTCATCATCATTGTCATTGTAATTGTTATCATCATTGTAATTTTCCTCCTCATCATCATTATCATAATAATCACCATCATGATTGTCATCATCATCATCATATAATCACATCATTATCATTGTCATTGTCATCATCATCATCATATTGATCATCATTGTTGTCATAATCATCATTATAGTTTCCATCGAAATCATCATCATCATCATAATAATCATCGTTGTTGTTGTTCATCATTATTGTCATTGTTATCATCATCGTCATCATAATTAGCATTTTCATCATTGTCATCGATAATGACAATGATGATAATAATGGCAATGATGAAGATGATGATGGTGATGATGACAATGATGATGATGATGGTGATGAAGATGAAAATGATGATGAATATGGAGATGATACTAATGATGGTCCAATTAATGTGATGATGTTGACAATGATGATGATGACGATGAATATGGTGAGGATAATGACAATGCGACTATATGACAATGACAATGACAATGAGAATGATGGCATTGTTAATGACAATGATGATGACTATAACATAATAATGACAATGAAAATGACACAGATAATGATGAGGATGAGGATACCAATGATGAGAGTTTTCGAGGTTGTTATTTCCAAGGAAAAAATCACATGTCATCAAGATAGATTTTTAGAAGCACATGATAGATGTTCCTACTAGATGTTTGCATTGAAATGCAATTTTTCAAAATGTTCACATAAATTACTGAAGTTGAAGAGTGAAACTAATCCTATGTTATTTAGTGATGTATCTACTTCTCCTTTATTATTTTATTATTATTTGAAGTGTAAAATATCTCTTTCAAGCATTAATACCCGAAGGCAATGCTTGAAGTGTTTCTAGATTTTTTTTGCAATGTTTTGCTTGGAATTTTGAAGAATATCTCTTTTGCATTGGTATATACACTAGAGAAAGGAAAAGGTTGTTGGTTGTGGAGAGTTATATTCCTTATTCATAGGTCATGTTTCAGCCGTGTTTGGATCTCATCCGATGACGGGGGGGATTTCCCCCACAAAATAGTCGCTGTCGCTATCCCCATAGTGAAAATTTTGAAAAAAATTCCTTGTAAAATGTTGTAATTTCATAGTCATGACTTGGTCAATAATGGCTGATTTATGGGCCCATGGTATTGGGTGTTCCAGAGTATTTTCCCATGGTGATCTCTCTTTAAAAGGAAGGCATTGTAATATGACTGTGTATTGTAGCATTGTAAAGATCTATGATTGTGTGAGAGAGACTGTGAGAGAGTGAACAGGAAGTTGCAGTGAATGTGTTGTAGGTTGTATTCCTTCATTTGTTGGGTGGTATAATAATAAGGACTAGAAATTTATGTGTGGATGTATCCCATCTTGTGTGAACCACGTTATATTGGTGTCTTTGTTGTAATGTGTTTTATGCAATTTATATTTGTATCTTGTTTATTGTTATTGATATGTGATCCTATTTTTTCTAACAATTGTTATCAGAGCCAAATGTCTATTTGGCAGATAAACTCACAGGAAAGAAGGGTTCCTAGTTTGAGTGGGAACAATGGCAGAAGAAGGAAAGTTTAAGGTCAATAAATTTAACGTCCAAAACTACCATTTATGGAAGATGAAAATAGAGGACTATTTGTACTAGAAGGATCTATTCCTACCGTTGCGAGGAAAAGAAAAACAGTCGACGACTATGAAGGACGAAGAATGGGAGGTTATTGATAGAAAGGCACTGGGAACAATAAGGTTGTGCCCCTTTTTTTTCAGTGGCTTTCAATATTTCAAAAGAAAATACAACGGAGGTTCTGATGAGCGCATTGGGTAAGCTATATGAAAAACCCTTGGACTCTAACAAGGTATTTCTAATGAAGCATTGATTTAATATGAAGATGTCAGAAGGTGGATCTATTGCTGATCATTTAAATGAATTTAATACGATTAAAAATCAACTAAGTTCTGTAAAATTGAACTTTGATGATGAGGTTAGGGCTCTTCTAATCTTGTGTTCATTTCCAGAAAGATGGAATGGCTTGGTCATGGCTGTAAGTAAATCTGTCTTTGGTTCAAACACTTTGAAATTTTATGATGTTGTTGGTGTTATTCTTAGCAAGGAAATGCGAAGGAAAAGAACAGGTGAGACATTAGGTAATGCATTGATGATGGAGAGCAGGGGAAGCTAAAGGGAGAGAGGAAATATCCCACGTAATCGTAGGAAGTCCAGGAAAGGTAGATTCAAGTCCATATTGGGAAAGATAGAGTGTTGGAACTATGGAAAGAATGGACATATGAAGAAAGACTGCAGATCTCTAAATAAGAAAGGATATGGACAACGAGAGACTAATCAACAAGCAAATGTAGCAGGTGATGTGTTACAAGATGCTTTGATTCTTGCATTAGATAATACTAGTGATTATTGGGTAGCATATTCAGGAGCTTCATGTCATGCTTCACCACATAGGAAATTTCTAGGCGATTTTCGACATGTTTTATTTGGTGATGATGAACCATGTAAAATTGTTGGAATGGGTAAGGTACGGATAAAGTTAAAGAATGGTGAATGGTTGCTGAAATATGTAAGGCATATTCCTACTATGAAAATAAATATGATCTCAACAAGACAGTTAGGATATGGTGTTTTTTATCTACATCTGGAGAAATGTGGTGGAATATCACTAAAGGATCAATGGTGATAACAAAAGGAGATAGGATAGGTACGTTGTATTTATGTCCCCATAATACTTACTGTTCTATATCTTTAGCTTCCACATGAATATATACATCATTATGGCATCATAGGATTGGCCACATGAGTGAGAGGGGATTCATATTCTCCACTCAAGGAAGTTGCTTCCAGATCTTAAGCAGGTAAGTTTAGAATTCTACTAGAACTGTGTTTATGGAAAACAAAAGAGAGTCATATTATCAAGATTGGGAAATGGAAGAAGAGTGAAAAGTTATATCTTGTACACAAAAATGTAAGGGGACCAGATCAGGTGCAATCTCTTGGTGGAACTCGTTATTATGTTACTTTTATTGATGATGCAACTAGAAAAACTTTTATTGATGAATACTACAATAAGGAGTTTGATAGTTACTGTTAACACCATGGGATTCATAAAGAGAAGACAGTCCTAGGAACACCACAAGAAAATGGTGTGTCAGAAAGGATGAATAGAATAATCATGGAGCATGCAAGGTGTGTGATATTGCATGCAGGGTCTCCCTTACAGTTTTGGGCAGATGTTGTAAATAATGCTTTTTACACGATAAACAAAGGGCCTTCAATTGCTTTGGATGGTGGTATTACAGAGGAGTCATGGATAGGTAAAAAAGTAAACTACTCTTTTCTGGGAACTTTTGGTTGTGAAGCATTTGTCCATATTGATAAAGAAAATAGAACAAAGCTTGAGTCTAAATCCAAGAAATGTACCTTTATTGGATACAGGGTTGATGATTTTGGTTATCGCTTATGGGATTTTGAAAATAACAAAATCATTAGGAGTATAGATGTGGTATTCAATGAAAAGGTCATGTATAAAGATCAGTTGTAGGGAAAGAAACGGGAAAAGGAAAAAATGAAGTACACATTGCTTGATGAAATCAATGAAAATGAAGTTCCAAAGGTGTTGGAAAATCAAGAACAGTAGCAAGTACATCAAACTCTTGCAAGTGTTAAAATATCTACCAGGTTAAGTAGACCCCCTGAATGATTCTCTCCTTCACTGTATTATTTATTGATGACTAATTATGGTGAACCCGAATGTTATGAAGAAGCAATGTGGGTGAAAACTAGAAAGAAGTGGGAGAAAGGCATGAATGAGGAGATGGACTCATTGGTAAGAAACTAAACTTGGGATTTGGTTCAGTTTCTTGCAGGTAAAAGATCATTGTAGAATAAATGGGTTTATAGGTTGAAGGAATAAGATGGAAGAAAGAAGCGGTACAAGGCCATACTTGTTGTAAAGGGGTTTGCATAGAATAAAGGTATATATTTTGATGAAATATTTTCTCCCATTGTTAAAATGACTTCAATTAGAACTATTTTAAGTCTAGTGGCGGTAGAAAATTTCCATCTTAAACAATTAGATGTAAAAATAACCTTTCTCCATGAAGATATAGAGGAAGCGATTTATATACAGTAGCCATAGGGTTATGAGGTCAAAGGGAAGGATAATTTGGTATGCATGTTGAAGAAGAGCTTGTATGGCCTGAGGCAAGCTCCAAGGCAGTGGTATTTGAAATTTCACAGGTTTATGACAGAGCAAGGTTATAGTAGATGTCATTCTAACCATTGTGTTTATTTCAAGAGGCTAGTTAATGGAAGATATATTATCTTGTTATTGTATGTGGATGACATGCTTTTTGCAGGGTCTAACATGCAGGATATAAATGCGCTTAAAAGGAAGTTAGCTAATTCATTTGTGATGAAAGATTTGTGTGCTGCAAATCAAATCCTTGGTATGAGAATAACAAGAGACATGAAAAATTGCAAATTGACATTGTCTTAGGGTGAGTACATACAAAGGTGTTGGAGAGGTTTAGAATGCAGAATGCAAAACCACTTAGTACACCTTTTCTATCCATTTCAAACTAAGTAAGGAGATGTGTCCCAAGACATAGGAAGAGATAGATTACATGTCCAGGGTTCCCTATTCATCATCAATTGGAATCTTGATGTATGTCATGGTGTGCACAAGACAAGATATTGCACACGCAATGGGACTTGTTAGCATGTATATGAACAATCTAGGTAAAGAACATTGGATGGCAATACAATGGATTCTCAGGTATTTGAGAGGTACTAACACTCATGCATTATGTTTTGGAGGTTCAGACACTATTCTACAAGGATATGTTGATGCATATATGGCAGGTGATAAAGATAGCAGAAGGATCACCACAGGGTATGTCTTTATTGTAGGTGGAACAACAATAAGTTGGATTTCGAAACTACAAAAGGTTGTTGCACTTTCAACAACAGAAACAGATTATGTTGTTGCTACAGAGGCTAGTAAAGAGATGATTTGGTTACAAAGGTTTATGGAGGATTTGGGTAAGAAGCAAGAGAATAGCAGATTGTATAGTGAAAGATAGAGTGCCATTTATCTTGCAAAGACTAAACCTTCCATTCTAATACTAAAAATATACAACTCAAGTACCATTTCACACAGTCTATTATAGAAGATGAACTTTTGAAGCTGGAAAAGATACACACTAGCTAGAATCCTACTGACATATTGACAAAGGTAGTAACCAGAGAGAAAATGATTTCCCGCTCGGTTATAGTTGGCCTTCAATCATGAAGGTGAAGATGTGAAATTTTCCAGATCCAAGGTTCAGAGCATAGTCCAACAAGTGCAGAAATGGTGGAGTTGTTGTGATTAGTATCCAAGTGGGAGATTGTTGGTTGTGGATCTTGATCTTCCTTATTCAAAGGTTTTGTTTCAACCATGTCTGGATCCCATCCCATGACGGGTTGGGGGGGATTCCCCCCAAAATAGTACCGGCGCTGCCCCCGTAGTGAAAATTTCAGAAAAAATTGCCTTGTAAATTGTTGTAATTTCATAGTCATGACTTGGTCAATAATGGGTGATTTATGGGCCAATGGTATTGGGTGTTCCATAGTATATTCCCATGGTAATCACTCTTTACAAGGAAGGCATTGTAATACGGCTTTGTATTGTAGCATTGCAAATATATTTGATTCTGTGAGAGAGACTATGAGAGAGTGAAGAGGAAGTTGCAATGGATGTGTTGCAGGTTGTATCCATTCATTTGTTGGATGGTATAATAATAAGGACTGACAATTTTTGTGTGGACTATCCCATCTTGGGTGAACCACATTATATTGGTGTCTCTCTTGTAATGTATTTTATGTGATTTATATTTGCATCTTGTTTATTGTTATTGCTATGCGACCTTGTTTTTTCTAACAAAAGTTTTTTCAAACACTATAACAAAAATTAAACTTGTTTATATAGAAACATTGTAATATTAGGAAATGTGCCTCTATTTCAATATAGATTATTTCAACCTCCAATGATTGCCTGTATTAGAGGGAATTCACTTTTTCCTTAGTATGTCCATTTAAAAATTGATAAAATTTGCATAGGATTCTCATATGAAATTGTGAAAGCATGTAAAATTTTGGCTATAGATCATGTTTATCAAAGTCTTTCATAGGGATAACACAATAAAAAAAAATTCCAAGTGAAAATAACCACTATTATCATAACATCCAATCATTTTGGAGAAATGTCTTATTATTCTTTTGGCATCCACTCTTTTGTGGAACACTTTATGATCGAGATGTTTTTATTTCCAAATGAAAAGCACCATTTATCTTACCTTGTCAAATTTAAAGAATAAAATGATAATTTCAAATTGGAATATGACCCCTCCATTCAAATTTTATCATTGGTGGGTAGGTTGGTAATTTTTTACAACTCCTTGAGGCATTATCTACTCCACCATTTGATGATTAACAATGCTTACATCTCTAATGGATTCACTAGAGAACTCCCTTGACATACATCCATTCACATGGTTTTGGATTCATAGGTTGGGTAGAGGAAAAGAGCCCCATATGGAAAGGAGGGGACTCTCAGGGATACATCCTGCTCGGATACATGAAAATTCTTCAATTCTTCAAGCTTTGTAGATTGAGTTTTTTCGGGTTTCCCTATAGGCACAACTCAAGGACCCGATCTTTTTTCCTTTAACCAAATTTACCCCCTTGAGTTTTATGTTACACTGACGTTTGACATTGAAAAGATGGAAAGGGAAAGTAAATCAATTTCCAAAATTTTGGATCTTGTTTAGGCTGCACCCATCTCTGCATTTATCAAGCCAAAAAATTACACAATTTCACAAGCATCATGTAATTTATATGTGGAGATTCCTGAGTTGGGATTTAGAAATTTCTATGCAGTGATTCAAGGTAGATGCTTCTCTTCCCTATTTTTTTTTCTAATTTTTCCCCGAAGCCAAACGTTGTAGGATTTTTATCCTGGGTAGTTCCTATGAAGAAAAAAATATTGAAGTTAAGATGGACATATGTTAATTTTGGGTTTTTTTGCTGAAAATTAATCTGCATTCTTGGATTTTTTCACTGAAATTGAATCCACATTCTATAAAGATTCTGCTAGTTAGTGTTTTCTTCGTACTCTCCATTTTTGGCATGCAACATGGTTATGAATGGTTATGAGGATGATGATACCAATGATTATGATGACGATGATGATGATGACTATTATTAGTATTATTATTATGATGATGATGATGATGAAAACGACAACAAAATCAATGAGGATGACAATGATGTGATTATGTGAGGATGATGACGATGATAATGGTGATGATGATGATGTGATTATATAATGATGATGATAAGGATGATGACAATGAAAATGATAATGATGATGATGACGACAATGATGATGTCAAAGAAGATGCCAATCATGATGATGATGATATCAATGACAACGAAAACAAAAATAACAACAACAATGATGATTCCAATGAAGATGACTATGATAATGATGACAATAACAATGACAAAGACAATGATGCTGATGATGATGTAAATGGAAATGACATGAATGAAAATGATGATGATGATGATGATGATGATGATGATTAAAATGATGACGAGGAGGAGGAGGAAGAAAAATTCAATGAGGATGATAATGGCCAAAACCCCTAGGGGTAGAGTTCCACCATGGACTAACCTCTAACTATGGTGAAATTTTTTGCTAGGTTTCTTGTTGGATTTGAATCAAAATTTTAGCAAGGAAGGGGGGTGGTTTGAGTGCCCCTTATCCTATGCCGTCATGAGATGGTTTGTTTCCAGGGATTAGAATTTGTCATTAGACACCATAAGTTAGGTATGCCATTTATGTGCATGAGGTTAGATCATCATTTATGTGATGATTTTGGTCCATCACTTATGTATGTGAGTTAACTGCATAATTTTTGTGCATAATCCAGGTGCACTAGTTATGTGTTTACATTAGGTAAACCACATATTTACATTTCTTATTTGTTTATCTTATTTGAATTAGGTGTATCACTTATCTACGTGAATTTAGTCATATCTTATGTTTGGTCCTTAAGTGCATGGGTTAAGTGTGTCTCTTATGTGCATAACCTACGTAATTTAGGTATGTCACTTATGTGCATGAATTAGCTGCATAGGTTAGATGTGTAACTCATGTGCATGGGTTTGGTGTGTGAATGGTTGAGGTTTTTGGGTTATGTCTCTATCATGTTTGTCTCTATAATATATATCATTCTATTGTCTCTCCACTTTAGTATTATTCTTGGGATTAATGCTGCAAAGGTAGTGCATTCAACATTCATCATCCTCATCCTCATCATTCTCATCCATCTCCTAACCATCCTCATCCTTTTCCTTATCATTGTTGTCATCATCATTGTCATAGTCATCCTCATCCTTGTTATCATCATCCTTGTCATGATCATCATTTCCATAATCATCATCATCATTGATGTCATCATTGTTGAGGTTTTTCAAACTAATTAATATGTTTCTCATAGTCCATCCCATGATCCAAGGTCAAAATATAGAGTCTTGTGCCATAAAATTTTCCTCTATGGATCATGGGTAATGCATAGGGCCCCTAACCAACACGTGAGTCCCATATAAAGAATCCTTATATTACAAGTGGGGCATGATGTCCATTTTGATATTTACAACATCAAGGATGGTTATTGGAGCCTAATCCATGGTGTTATATCAAAATCTAGGTTATTAGGACTGTAAATTACCCCATGGTCTCATGACCTATACCACCACACAATCCCTATAGAGGGAATCTTTAGCTTATGAGTAAAAAAATCACCATTTTTTTTAATTTTTACATTGTGGATGGTTCTAGAATCCTATGCCGTGGTCTAGGGCCAAAAGGTAGGGTATCAGAAAATAAAACTCTCTTTTGAGATTCATGGGCCATGCATAGGGCCTTGAGCCATCATACGTTCCCTACATAGGGAATATTTTATCTATAATCAAGTTCTTATGGATTTTTTGGCACTAATTTTGGTTTGAAATAAACCCATCTAGTGATCATTAAAAGCTTAATGTCAAAGGATTTGATTTGAATACTTGTTCTAGAACCCAAGGTCAAATTTTATTGTGTTAGTGTGTTGGTTAGATGCATTAGGTGTGTTAGTGAACATGTTAGGCGATAGTGGGTTATAATTAGAGGGATAATGAATTAATGAGATAGTGGGTATTATTTTGTAGTGTGCTAGGAATTGGGGGGTTTGTGGATTAGAGGGGAGGCACTTAGGGGGTAAGGGGTTCATGTTTTGGGGGTACTAGTGGGTAAATAGTTTATGGGTTATCATGCTAGTAAGTTAGGGGTTATATATTAAGTTTAGGTATGGGGTGAAGGGGTTAGAGTTTGAAGCTTCCAAGGTGTATAAATCAATTGCATGGGTCATCTTCACGGGTTGGTTGTTTTAGGCTAGTTTCCTAGTGCATTATTTGAGATTTATCATATGTCTTGATTTCATGCTCATATTTATTTTAGTTCATCCTCACCAAATCAAATCTATGAGAAAGGATTAATTCCTAGATTGAAAGGAGAGTCAAGTAAATGGGATTACGATGGAACACCCTCACCATTTTTTGATTTTATAGGTGGATGATTTTCAATTTTTTAGTTGGCCTTGTCTTTTTTTGCATGGACAATCTATCCTCATTCTTGGTGGTATATATTTATTTGGGACATAGAAGATAGGTATTTGTATGAGATGAATTTTCAGAGTGCTTATTAACCAAATTCCATTGTAGTCCTTATTTGACACCTCTTTCCATGGTTCCTCCATATTGATTTAAAGGTAGCATTTATTTTGATTTAATGTATCTCCAACGATATTTTCTCCACTCCATTATGTCCTATTAGGCCACATCCATCCCACATATATAGACTAATCCACGCCACAACTGTTCTATCTTGATGAAATTCAACAACAACTTACTTAGCTAGTTGTTATAAAACCCATATTCTCTACAACACTTAGCTTGTTGAAATCCTTTTCATTTCCAAGATGAATCTCTAGTCAAATTTCAATGATTCCTACCTTAAATATTCCACATATCATGTGATTTCCATCTCTGTGCATCTATATCCTCCACCTTGTTTATGTATTTGCATTGTTCAATGAGACATTGTAGTGGTGGAAGTATAGTAGTTGCTACACATGCCCTAGGAATTGCTATTTAGGTGATTGGAGAGTTGATGGTAAGTGGCATATGAATTAGTTTTAATTTTTCTAAGGTGTCCATGAAGGTAAAACGTATGAATATAACACAAAAAATATAATAATCCTTAAATCTTCCATTTTTACATGCAATTGTAACCTCACCATAAAGCTCCCATTTTGACATGCTATTCTGATTTCATTGCTCAAGCATGAACTAATTGCTTAGTATATTATTATTGTTTTGTCAGTACATTATATCCACCAAAAAATATCCATTAAACTTTAGTTATATAAAAAATTGAAAAAAAAACATTACACTAAATTAAAAAAATAAGAGTCTCAAACTCATGTGTGAGAAATTTTGTCAAATTTCTTTGCTCTATCATGTTATTGGAAGAAGAGAGTAGGGTAGCTCACAGAGTCATGGATTGAAGTAAAATGGGTGCTTGAAACTTGAAAGAAGCTTTGGTGGAGTATCATCACTTTGCTTCTACTTACGCTTCTCTATTGCAATCCTGCTTCAATTTCAAGGCTTTCCCAGAGGGAAAAATAGTCCATGCCCATATCATTAACGTGGGATTTAAAATGGATATCAATTTAGAAACCAAGATTGTGATAATGCGCTCCAAATGTGGTTCAATCCAAGGGGATGGTTGTTGTATTTCAGAATAAAAGACTAAACAAAAGTGGTCTCTTGGACAACCCACATTTCATCTCATGCTCAACATGGGCTTGTTGAAGAAGCCTTGGAACTATTTTATACAATGCAGAAGATAGGAATTCAACCTAATCAATTCACTTTCAAAAGCATTCTTTCTGTGTGTGCCAATTTGGAAGATCTAAAGAATGCAAATAATTTCCGCCTACACTTGATTATTAGAGGACATCACATTGATATCTTTGTGGAGAATGTTCTCTTAGAGATGTATGAGAAATGAAGAAGTATAGAGGATGCACTAAAGGTGTTTGAAAAAATGCATGAATGAGATATTGCAACTTGTAATTCATTGATTGTTGTAAATGAAAATAATGGGAACATCGAGGAAGCCTTGAGAATCCATTTGGACAACACTCAAGTAGTGTGGTACTGATCTTATTAGGGGGAGACCGAGACACGACCTACGGGTGGGTGAGATCGATGACCTCTGGTTTTTCACAGGAAAGTGAGGGCCTCATGATCTAGGTGGATTTGAAGATACTCAAAATTTGATATTCTAGGAGCCTAATGCAAATTCCTTCATTGTGAAGAGCTTGACAAGATATTTCCAACGGCGTAGGAATTGTCTCACACGGTCTTCGTACAAAGAAGTTATGCAATTTTGAAATTCTGGCCAAATAGAGAAAAAGGGTAAAAGGGGTGCCACATGGAACCACTAAAAGGGTGACATGTGGAAGCCGTACATGTTATACATGTATGTGGACCTATTGATAGGTGACAAATGGCAAGTGACTGTACATGGTGGACCTATCAACTATTGACACATGGCAAGGTAATGACATAGTTGGCATGTATGTGGATCAACCAAGATCTACCATGTGGTGGTCTGGTTGGCCACGTCACCATATTTTTTACCAAAAAATGTAATGGGGGTCAACTAGGAGGATTGAACCCATGACCTCCCACATCACATACAAGAGCCTTCACCAATCTTGCTATACCATCCGCAATTAAATTATTTAACTTCAAGTTTGTGTGAATTAGGGGGGAAAGGAGTGAGGGATTAGCCTTGAGCTAGCCCCTGACCCTATGTACTATGCTTTGTCCAAGTGTCAAGGTCCGTGGGGGCACCATAGTATAACCATATGCCATCAAACTTTGCATATGCAACAGAGGAGTTTGAATGTTTAAGTTTCCATTTTTCAATGAATTTCCATGGTTTAGTAGGGACAAAAAAAACCCCATGTCTTATATATATTGGAAAGAATAGTCATGCACCAATTTTAGCATATGGTTGGCATGGATATGCTATAGAACCAAATCTAGTACATTGAGATGGTAACATTGGAACAACCTTGTACAAAGCTTAGTAGTGGCGGTTTTGACTTGGCCACATTGGGTTTTGTTGGAACAAAAAGTGTGGGGTTGGTTAGGACCCAAAGGCACTATTTAAGAGCTTCTCCATCAAGTCACGAGGGACGAGTCATTTGACAATAAAAGTCACAATGTAATTATTTATGCAAGCTCGAGGAAAGTGTGCAATGGACAAGACTGAAGCCATAAGTAGGTTCGAAGGTCGAGGCAAATGATATGGCCGAAGACTTTTGGTAAAAGTTTATATCCCTTTTAAAATCATGCACCCTTTCACATTTATGCCTTTTATTACCCCTTTTACCTTTATTGGCTTCATATTGTAGTTTGTTCATTAAACTATTGAAGCCTATGGTTATGGAACTAAGTTGCTTTGAAAATTGTAAAAGGTTCTTTTAGCCACTCTTAAGTGATGACGAGAGTGAGAGGCATTGTCGTTTATGCTTGAGTCTTGTTGGAAATATTGCAATGGTGCACATTATTTTGTAGTGGGTTTGACACCATAATGTCTAGACTACTCGTGCACTTGTTTGCAATGTGACTTGAAGAAGAAATATCCATGTGCATGTTGATAGTGGATTCAGAAGAGCACAATGTCTTACACTAAGGAACTTTGATGGACTTGTAACTTTGAAGTTTATGTTTCCATGTGGTAATAGTATTTGTATCCACTTAGTCATGAGAGGTATTGTTTTCCTAAAGCCTATTTGTCAACTTTGTAAACTTTTTCAAGTTTCATAAGCTATTTTGGGACAATGAGTCAAGTATGAACTTGCTTAGATCCTACAATACTATGGTCATCAGCTACAACCATGCACATTGATGCAATTGTTGGTATTTGAACATTCTATGTCCAAAGAACAAAGGTAAAGAACTTGAAGGGGAGTATGTACTTTCAGAGACAATTGTTCTGCATAAGAAGCAGCTACAAATTTGCATATTGATACAGGTGTTGGCCTTCGACATTCTTGGTCTAAAGAACAAAGGTGAAGGATCTTCAAGAAAGTGTGGCTTTTCAGAGGCACTTGTTATGCAATCCAGACATTGAGTAGTTGGTAAAGAATTCTTGTAGGTGAGATCCATTTGTCATGTAATACGTTTTTATACATATTTTCCCTTTGAAAGGAGAGATGGCCAATTGTAGGCTTGCTTGAGAATGCATGGTTTCCATTTTTAAAGGAGAGATGGAAAGTTGTAGGCTTGATTTAGAATGCATTATTTCCCTTTGTAAAGGAGAGAATTAGCCCCTATTTTGGGAGAATTAATGCAAGTGGTTCGATGATTGCATGAGACTGGAGATGTAGCCATCATAGTCTGGTGAACTCCATTATCGCATGGGTGTTCATTTATGTGCTTGAATTTCTATTGAATTATTGTATGGTTGATTTTGTTTAAAGATGCACAATAATAATTACTCATGTTTGCATGCATATAATCATTAGTAAAAGGTCCTTTGTAATATTTTTGTTTGATAAAGTTCTCGCGAAATTTTTTGTATCATAACATGCATAAGCATCAAAATATTGCATAAATCAACTATATTGGTAAAGGTTGTATTCTATAATATCGAGGGAACCCACTTAGCCGAATCCTACATAAATACTTTTCTCATGGAATATATAGCTATTTCAAAGGGAACATCATACTCCATGGATGATTTAGTTCCATTATCTCAGTTAGTTTCTATTGAAAAAAAATTGTAGCTTTGGATATACTGAGATTGAACCTCTTCCTGAATGGAAGTTTCCTACTCTGAATACTTATGATTTTTATAAAGTAAAACCTTTGATGCTAAAATCTCTTAATAATTTCCATATTTATGACAATGTGCTGTCAATTCAAGATACAGATGCAGATAATAATTTTATAATATTCCTTGAACCCATAGCTATTTAGAAGTATAAAAACGATGGGTATAAATTCCTACCCTACGCCTTTATATTCCTTCCATACATACAAAACCAATCTTCCTAGCAATCTACCATCATTTCCTTTGTATTCATAATGCATCTCATTTCCAATCATCATCACAAAATCTGGTCATAGATTCAAGTGATTTGTGTCTATTGAGTTGAGATCCAACGAAACTAGAAATGGATATGTATATATGGAAGACATTCCATTTTCACTGACATTTCCATTGATAGGGGAAGTCCAAACCCAGATATTGTTTTTAATGGAAGAGAATTGGAATCTATGTCCATTTAAATTGTCTTTTTTTTAATGGGGATTGCTCATACTCTCAAAATTTACACTCACACCAGGAAGCTTCAGGCCTTATTGCAGGACAACTTCTAGGATGGTAACTCTAACACTAATCATTTCTTCAAGTTGAAATTCAAACCACTCTCCAATTGGCCCTCAAGTTCACAATCCAATCAAAATATGACATCATTATCAGTGGTTTCATCTTGTAAAAACAAGAGGAGAAATAGCTCAAAAAAATTCATGCGTCTCCTCGAGTTACATCATTCACCCCATTTGTGGTAGCATTAACACAGGTTTTATAGAGCATAATAGATGGTGGGAAGAGGGGTTGTTATATCCTTAGAACAACAATGAATAAATGGGTAGAAAGGATATAGGAGAGATAGATCTTGTTGAGGAAGATAGATCTAATGAAGGATAATATTGGTGAGTTACAATAGAGGGGAGTGGGAGGGAGAGAAGAAAGTATAGGGGAAAATCCAAATTTCATGGTTGGTCTCTTGGTATGGGTAGTCACTCAAATATTGAAAGTTGTGACTACTTTTATGGTGGAATGGAGACAAGACGTGATAATTATTGGTTGTTTAGGGATAATGCCTTCATCTCATGTTGCACTCTGCATTGCACTTACAACTTCTATCAACATCTATCACAGAGTTAGTGATTCTTTGTTTCCTATTTGCTTGGTATTTGGCCTTATAGTCATGTATGTTGTAGTTGGATCAAGATACCATATTGTAGACATGTAAGTTGAGGTAAATCAATGACCTTGCACTACAATGTTTTTTGGTCAATTTTCAGCAAAAGTGTAAAAAATGGTGAAATGATTGCATATGTTAATATTGCTTCATGCATCCCAAATTCCTTAATTTAATTTCTTTACAACATTGACATTCTAAGTTGTAAATTTTCAAACATCATATCAACGAATAACCAACCATTTATAGTCATGAGATAAGAGATCTTTCTTAAGTTATCTCTCTATATGGCCCATTAGAATTTATGTCCATATTGTATAGTAAATAACCTACAAGTCGATTACCTTCTCTCCTTTCAAATTTGAAGCCTTTATAACCCAATGAAATTAATTATACAATCCTTCCTTTCTTGAACACTCAAAACTTTGTAATAGACGGAACACCATTATGATTTCAAACATAACAAAATACATAAAGTTGAAAGAGACACAATTAGTTTGACTAGGACAATACCTATTTTTTTTATTCTACAATGCTTCATATATTTTCACAAAAAGACAATGGAAGAACCTGAATTTTTACTTATATAGGTGACAAAGTGACTCAATATTCTAATACATATACATCCAAGAGAGTTGGAATCTATCCATGATTCCATGAGAATACAATCGGTGCTCTTGTTGATGCACTCAACAAGTCATACATTGTGACCATATAATATAGGATGGTGTGCATTTCATCAATTTTTTCATGTTTCATTAAAAATAATTTTGGTAGCTTTTGGTGGGGGCTTCCAAAAATCTATATCTATGTTTCCTCTGAAATGATAGAGACATGCAAAATTTGTTTATTATCTCTATTACTTGTCCATGACAAATGATAAGGGAAATTTATAATATAAGGAATTTGAGGATGGGTTAAGATATTGTGTAGTATTTGTATGAAGTACTATAACAATACACTAAAGGAGTCTAAATATTTTTATGTTGTTAATGTTTCTCTATTTTTCACAAAGAGAAGTGAAGCGCTCTAAATCCTAGGTCAGAGAATGTATTCATAACTTTGTGTGCAATGCCCAAATGTTACAATGCCACTTTTTTTTCCCTTTTCTTTAGCAACTAGAAAAGGCTCAAAAGTCATTGGGTTAGGAGCTTCATCACACAAATTGCACTAGTGATGAGTATAAGACTTTTCAGGGTAAGCAATATATGGTCTTAACAAAGGCATGAAGGTATGTTTTAAAGCATGATTAGGATATTGTGTTAGCTTGTGCTCAAAATAGATCATATGGTTATTCATATTTTATGTCATTTGTAGAAAGAATGGTATGATCATTTTGGGACCAACATTGTCTAAAGGTAAACTTGCTCTTAGGGTACTGCTACTCAAACTCCAAGCAAGTTTATAAAGCATATCCAATATAGTTAAAACCCTTTCCTTCCAACTAATGATGGTAAGTAGGGGTAATATTTTATAATAATGAACAATAACATCTTGTTAAGTGGGTCAAATAAATTTAGTAATTTTGTTAAAAGGATTCATAAACGTGAGGCTAAGGTTTTGATGGTTTCATGTAATAAACTAAAATATTACTATTAATTATTTATTTTCTAACGTCATTGAAAAGACACAATGTTTGATGTGTTCTTTCATATTCTATATAGTTAGATGGTAATCTATTGTAATAATCATCAAATTATTAATAAATATATTTATTCTTTTGGAAATTCATCTTCCAATTCGTATTAAAGCTTGGTTGAGCGAAGAGACCAAGCTATAGGATATCGTGTTTGAGTTGTAAAGTATGAATTCAAAGGCTTCCACTTGTCCTTTTCAACCTCATCCTTTCATCATCACCTACTCTCTTTCTCCATGCATCCATTTATCAGTTCATCCAACCACACCGCGCCTTCATCCCCACACCTTCTCTGCTACCCCCCACACCCCACACTGTGCCTTCTCCCTTCTCCCTTCTCCCTTCTCCACACCCTCCTACACCATATTCCAACCCTTGCTCCACATATATGCACATCCCTACATCCCCACTCACTTCTCCATGCCTACTCACTTGATCCACACATCCCTTCATCTACTCCATTAATCTATTCATCACTTCATCCAACAATGCCCCACACCTTCACCTTGCACCTTCTCTGCTACCTTTTCGCACCACGTCGTGCCTTATCCCTTATTCCTCTTCACCCCCACTATCTCCTCATGCATGCTATCTTATCACTATGACACCCATTCCCTTCCCTTCCACTCCCTTCCTCCGTACCCCAAATCATCCACAAACTTCCTCACACCATTTCAAAAAATATATAATAATAATAATAATAATAATAATAGTTATTATTATTATATTTTAATCACTTAAATACTATTAAAATAATAATAATAATATTTTTTAAATAATAGTTGTTGTTATTATTATTATTATTATTGTTATTGTTATTATTTAATAGTTATTTCACTATATTCTCAAAAAAAATTCTAATAATGAATACAAGAAACCTGGAGAGCAAATATGGTGGACCTCCTCAAGGTAATGAGTAAGCAAAAAAGGCAGATACCAAGCTTGATAGCATAATTACAAAGATTGTTCAAAGTGTATTACCAAGTGTGCTACAAGAAGTCAACAAAAAATACGATCAAAGATATGAATAAATTCTTGCATTCAAGGACAAACTTGAATCATTAAAAAAAGGAAGTATAGGAATGCATATCCCTAACTCATCCTCACAACCTCATTATTCATCAAATACCAGTTCGTTCAATAAAGTTATACACAAAGTAAAAATAGATATACCAAAATTCGATGGCGAGGACAATCAAGAGGGAAGAAGATGGATTAATAAAATTGAAAACTATCTCACTATGCACCGTATAGATGATGATGATGATGACAAAATCAACATTGCATCAATGTACCTATAGAAGATAGATTGTGACTAGTTCATGTGGTGGGACTCTAAATGTCGAGGAGGATTGGTGAGAGATTGGGATACCTTTATGAAGAAAATTTTCAAATTATTTCAGGATATAGAAGAAGAAAAGCTCTTCACCAAACTCATGCTCTTACAACAAACAAGGACAATGGATGAATTTTTTAATGAGCTCCATGTATTAGCCATCCATGTTAATGACATATCTGATAAACACCTTCTACATGTTGTCATAACTGGGTTGAAACCAAGCATAGAGAATGAAGTTAAAGTATTAGAACCCAAAGATGTTGAATCAATGCGAAAAAGGACAAAATCAGTGAAGCAAGGAAAATGTTTCGTAAAAAAACTCCTTATTATCAATTGGAAAAATCAAGATCAAAGTATATTACTCCTCACTAAAGGATCTCATCATCAGATGCAAAGAAGGATAAGAATCCATGTGTTAAATGTAACATTGCTAATTGGACTCAAGGTCATAGATGTAAGGTCTCAAATTTATACATATGTGAGAAACATAATAATAATAAAAGCAATAATGATGAAACCGGTGACATCTCTTCTGACACAGAAACGGACTCTTATGAATCCAACATCTAAAATTCTAATGATATGCAACCCTTTTAGTAGCTGCACCGACAGGTATTTCTCAACCCCAAACTCTTAAATTCCATGGCTTCGTCAAGAAAACTAATGTGATAGTGCTCATAGATAGTGGAAGTTCACATAAATTTATAGATACAAAGATATCAAAGAAATTAAACATATTCATTTATCCCAACTCAAAATTTCAAGTCTTGATTCTGAGAAACAAGACTACTTCATGTGACGAGAAATGTCATAAGGTAGAATTATCCATTAATGGCTACAAATTAAAGTCTCCTATCTATTGTATGCCAATTGGAGGTATAGACATTGTCTTTAGATCTCAATGGTTAGACATGCTTGGTACTATTGGGTTAAATTTACAAGAACAATTTATAAGATTTTTTAAAATGGGAGAAAGTACAAATTTCAGGGAATCGGTTTCACTCCACATCAAATAGTGTCATCCAATAGAATGGAAAAACTTATTTAGAAGGGAACCCAAGCCTATTTTCTTTATTTATATTCAATGGAAGGATCTTCTAATGAAAACAAAAAGGATGACCTCGATAAATTAGATAAAATTATTGAAAATATAGTACCATCTTTCAAGAATCTCCTCATGGTCTTCCCCCACCTCGTTCTAGAGATCACGTCATAGAATTGATCTTGGGTTCTGCTCCAACTAGAAGAAATTCCTATAGGATGTATCACCGACATAAGACATAAATTGAACACTTAGTTCAAGAATTTTTGAACGGTGGTGCTATTACCCAAAGTAAGAGTCCCTTTTTAGATCTAGTCATACTTGTTAGGAAAAAGGATGGGTCATATACACTTTGCATTGACTATCGAGCATTGAATAAATTACCATTGAAAGGATAAATTTACGATTCCATTCATGGATGAATTTTTGGATGAGCTCCATGGAGCTAAATATTTCTCCAAGTTGTACCTAAAATCAGGCTATTTCCAAATAAGAATTCAATGGTAAGATATTCCCAAAACGTCCTTCTCTACCCATGAAGGTTTGTATGAGTTTCAGGTCATGCCCTTTGGTCTATCCAATGCTCTTGCTACCTTACAAGAAGTAATGAATGATTTATTATGTCCATACCTATGAAATTTTGTACTGTTCTTCTTCGATTATATCCTTGTTTATAGAAAAACCTAAAATTCACACCTCAAGCACGTAGAGACAATTTTAAAGCTCCTAGAAGAGAAACAGTTCTATGCTAACAAATCTAAATGTAGCTTTGGAAAAATAGAGATAGTATTTTTGGGCCATGCCATATCAGATGAATGAATCAAGGTAGATCCAAAGATTATTGTGGAAATATTATGGAATTTCCTAGGCCTAAAATAATCACATCACTAAGAGATTTCCTAGGTTTGACTGGTTATTATAGAAGATTTGTTCGAAACTACACACTGATTGTGGTGTTGTTAACAACACTATTGAGAAAAGATTCTTTTAAATGGAATGAAGAGGATGCAGTTTTTTTTTCATGATGAATATTCTAATGACATCTACCCATGTTTTGAAAACACCAATTTTTTCCAAAACAGTTCTTGAATGCGATGCTTCAAGAATAGGTATAAGAGTCATGCTCATGCATGATAATAATCTCACTGATGCGTTCAAAAGTTGAAGTTAAATCCAAATGAGCAAACAAAATCTACATATGACAAAGAAATGTTGGCAATAGTGCATGCCTTGGTCAAATGGAAGTAGTACTTGTTGGGAGATAAATCTCTCATCAAAATAGATCACAATGGTTTGAATTATTTACTAACCTAGAAGAATATTTCATCAGAACAACAAAAAATGGGTGAGAAAAATCCAATTTTCTTATTTTGACATCCTTTATAAGAAGGGAAAGAAAAATTTGGCTACATATGACTTAACAAGAAAACATGAAAATAATGCCATACTATGTATCATTTCCATAGTAAATCCCGAATTGATCTCAGAGGTCCAAACTAAGTACGTCAAACACCCAAAAATAAGGAAGCTAATAGAGAAAGTTGAAAGTAATAGGGTAACAAATTCCAAATACACATAGGAGAATGTCATACTATGGCACAAACAAAGGATATATTCGTCCATTTCTTCTAAATTCAAAACTCAGATTTTAAAAGAGAATCATGATTCTCCGACAACAGGACATGTTGGATTTTTCAAAACATACCATAATATATGACAATCCTTCTTTTGTAGAGGTGTGACTATTGATATTTAGAAATATGTGGTATAATGGGATTCTCCAACCCCTTCATGTCCTAGCTTAGAAATAGTCTAAAATATCCATGGATTTTATGTTGGATTTTGTACAACTTCGGAAGATACTATTATTGTATTTTATTGTACTTGATTGTACCTCGTAAGGGAGATGAAATTGATGTATTTAATTATGTAAAACCCTTGAAGAATCAATGTAATCCTTGGGATGAAAAGAAAGAAAAAATAAAATTAAGATTAAGATTATTATTGCTCCCCAAGTGAAGTCATCCCAGTTAGGGATTTTTTCATGTTTGCACTTGTATAAATAAGAGGTAAAGTGCACCTCATTATTCACTCATCCAATCAAGTGAAGTTCACATCAACCAGAGAGGGAAGTTCGCACCTGCTGGAGAAGAAGGCTATTTTAGGGTTTCTATTTTTGGGAAGTATTTCCATCTTCTCGTTTTTATGATTGTACTCTGATCTCGGAATTATTATCTCTATAAGAAGATTGTTGGTTTTTATACCGTTTGGGTTTCCCAGGATAAACTATGTTGTTATTGTTTGGTGCTTTATCTTTATTCTAGTGATCTTGGTTATGCATTTCAATTATTATGCTATGAATGTATGAAATCTAACATGGTATCAGAGCCAAGTTCTAGAAGAAGTTATTGTCATAACATTGTCGGAACCCTACCGAAACTAGGGTTTCATCTTATGAGGTCTTCACCCAAAAGTTTGGAGAATGAAATCCTTGGGAAATTATCTTTTAGGGAGGTGCATTGTTTGGTGAAGACAAAATTTAATTCTGAGAATTTTTAGTTTTTGACCTAACACTACAACTAGAGAAGAAATTAGGGTTTCAGTTTTGACCTACTTCTCTCCACATATTTGGATCAGCCCTAACTCAAATCAACTCGCCTTGGCAAGGCACATCTACGTGTGGAATCAGTTTTCCAAAATTCCAACTTTCATTTTTACCTAGCTCCTACTAGGGTTTTGTTGATGCCTCGAAAGTCGTAGCATCAATCAATAAGGGATTCTCCCCAGTAAGCGAGCCCAATTATATCGCTCACCGTTTGGTGTAGGGAATCCATCTGGTTAACGGTCCGACTACCGTGTAAGTTTTAAAGGTTTGTTTATTTTATTGGTTGCGGCCTGATCCACTGTTTATATATTTTATTTTTAAGATGATATGCATGTGCCCTAAATTAAATGCATGCATTAAACAAATATGTTCTAAGCTATTAAATCTAAATTAACCTCTCCTTGCAAGGAGAAAAACTTTAAATTATGAGCAATAAACTGAAAGTAACCTTTAAGGATCGAAACAGATAGCCATTTAATCCCATAAATGCATTTTCAGTAGAATATAAATGATATTAAAGATAGCTCTGATTATATTAAAACATTCCATCACTCATAAGGTACATAAATTTTGCTAAAAATCATTCACAACATAGAATTAATTCACATAAGCCATGAAAGATCTCACTAAATGTAGATAGAAACTGTTGAAATAGTTCGACAATCATTCATCACAACTCAAAGCAAAACAACGCACCAGCTTTCACAGGTTCAAATCGTTTTCCCATTCATGTAGCTAAAGTAGTTCTCATACACAAAAGAAATTCTTTCACCTGCCAAAAGTCCCGTGCTTCTTCTCTAACTAGATATATATAGCTTTACAAAATGCTCCAAGAGCTGCCACCTATAACCTAACCTTTCACATTCCTCTAATTTTTCATGTAGTGCTTAATTTACAAAAATAAATAAAAACCCCCAACAATATTGCAAAAAGACTGGGGACTAAATTCCAGATGTCCTTTTAATATTCTAACGATATACAAAGTCCAAGAGGATTTGCTTGCAGCTTTAGCAGATACAATGAAATGGACTATTCTCGAATGGGCATCTCTGTAGGTTTTGGGATTTCTACTACAGCCGGAGTCCCTACTGGAACTGTTGGTGCTGCTAGGGTTGTTGAAGTTGTTACTTGGTTTTCCGCTTGTGTTATGTCCACCTATTCTATATAATTCACCCAAAGTTGTGTTTCTCTTATAATACTGTTTCCAACTAAGGCGAAAAGAAATCTAAGAGAAAATTTTTGTTTGGTGAGCTCTTCCTTGAGGATTATTACTTCTGCTGCTGCCGCTTGTAGGCTTTCTTCCAAGAGGTGTGCATGAAAGGAATCATGGCTGATGAACTAGTTCAGATCTTCTATGGTTAATACATCCACTTTCCTCACATAGCCAATTTATGCGCTCAGTCTATAACGCAGCTCAGATAAACGTTGAGTTTTATCTGGAAACTCTTCTATACTTTGGGGTGTCACTATTCAACAAGCCTTTTGAGTAGTTCGTATCTTGAGGTATAAATTCTTGCACTGTTCATAGGTGGTCTATGTTACAGTGTTCAACTTTGCTCCACAGTCTTTAGAATATACCAAGGTGCACATATCTGCTTTATATTCAACGAAAAACTTAAGGGGAAGAGTTGCCGAAAATCCCGATTTCCCCTCCCTCCACTCAATGTGTTACTTTATATCTTCGCTAATGCGTGCATGTTTCCTTCTATCCCAAGTGGCTTCGATGTTAATTTCTCTGACCTTGGCCATTATTGCTTTTAACTTGTACACTTCTTCTGATATAAGTTCTTGTAGTTGGTGGTTCTTCTTGAGTATTTCACAAGCCTGCTCATGAAAGGGACCAAGATCACCTACCTTGCTGGTCACGAGTTCCAATTGTCGTTCCATCAATTCCCCACCTTCTTCCAATTTCTCTATCTTTTCTTTCAAATCCTCGATTTGCTGAGCATCACCAAATTTTTCAGATTCAAGCCTCAGGTTCTTATTTTTAGGGTCTTTCTTCTGTTCTTCTAGGGCTCTTATTTGGATCGCCAGAGCTCTCTTTTCAGCTTCTAGATGTTGAAATTTTTTGCTTAGTTCCTCCTTCTCTTATATGAGGGTGTCACATTTTTCAACCATCAAATTCCTATTATTTTGTTCTTTGACCAGAGCCTCTTGCAACTGACATGCTTTCTTCTTTTCCAGTCCTAATTTGGCCCCTAATACGTGTACATTGTTTGCGGTTTCTTTAACCAAGGCTACATAGATGGATGCCATGAGATCAGGGCATCCTCGGTACTTTGCATGATTGTGGTTTCATGCTTAGTGATGATATCTGGTCGGAAAGGTCTCTTCATTCGAGTCACGTCTCCTTTACAATGGAATTTCTCTTTTTGTTATAAGCGAACCTTTCCCACTGGGACACTATACTATTCTTTTATGGAGTAAAAGGGACGAGTGGGAGGTCTCTTATAGAGAGGTCTGTATCCAAGTCTTGTATGTTTGGAATCTTTGGATCAACATCTTCTCTGGCTTTCGTTTCTTCCTCCACTTTTCTTTGTGCTTCCTCTTCTTGTTCCCTTCTAAGTATCTCATCTTCTTCTTGTTTGGCAATTCCTTCCAATCTAATTCTTTCCTCCTCCTGAACTCTTCGAGCTTCATCTTCAACTGCTTGAATCCTTTGAGTTTCTTCTTTCCTGAGTTCATCCTCTTTTGCCTTGTTTGCTCTCTTAACAACTTCTCTTTGGATTCTCTCGGCTTCTTCCTTGAGCCCTTGCTCTTCTTTAGAGAGAGTTTGAGAATATTTTGTTGTTTCCTTTTCCTGTTGCTGTTTTGCTTCCTTGACAGCATTAGAGCTAGAACTGGCTCCGACTTTACTCAGTCGAAAAATTTGTAGTTCGGTCATGTTACTGACCCCTTGATACGCTTCTTCTTCCTCATCATAATAGTGGGCGTATTCAAAGTTAGCATGGAGTTCTCTACAATGTCGTGCAGCCTTGCCTTGTCGATCGTTCCTCCAAAAAATCCTTTCCCCGAAGTGAAAGTCTTTTAGTTCTGCAATAAACTCCTCTACAGTTGCAATCCTTGAGAATTTGTGGGCCCCAATATAGAAAGGTAAAGGCAGGAAAGTTGCCTTCTTTGCCTTGTACAAGGTGCTGCCAATCCCATCAATGAAAACTTGTCTCACTGCCTCTTTGTGGACTACGTAGTCCATGGCATATCTGGGTAGGATATATGGGGGTTTAGAACCTCCATACATTCTTATGAAAGTGCCTTGTGGTGAAAAATAGAAATCACCTTAATTCTCCAGGACTTCCATGGTGTTTTCAGACAAGCATTTAGGTTCTTCATTGAACATTAACTCATATAAAGGCATGATAAACTCCTCACAGATCAGTTGGTAGTGCCGTTTTTATTTCTAGGCCCAAAAGAGTTTGTAAGCAGTGAATACCGAGGTGTCGGCCTCTCTCCAGTTACATCCAAGCTTTGGAAAAGGGTGTTTTTCCATAATACAGTCTATCAAGTAGGATGGCATGTAGAATTCTTCCTTCCTTGCCCCTATTCCTTCTTGAGCGGAAATTATGGCTGATGATAGGCTGCCTGAGAGGATGTCTACCCAATTAAAAATTGTCCCCTTGAACGCTACATAATGGATGATGGGAACCCATTGGAGAATAAAAACAGTACCATCAGGCCTTCCAAAAATTCTGCTAAGCATGAGGGCGATCATTCTGAAAGGAGGCCTCAAATTCTGAACCTCGTACTCTTCACTATCCTTTCTTCTGATCTGTTTTCCCGAGATAAGCAACTTTCTGGCCATCTCTAGATTATCCATTTGGATTTGTCCTAGCTATTCATCATCAAGCCGCTAATCAGCCTGGGGCATTTTGTAAGCTACCGTGATATAAGATGGATGGAAGGATGCAAAAGCTTCCCCCTTGCTATCCAAAAGAACCCTCGTATGTGCATTCGCATGCTACAGCATCCATCCAATTACTTCTGAGCATGGAAAAAGTTCCGGGCATGTGGTTGCCTTGGATATGTAGGAGAGTCTGATGTTTCGGTATAGGTATTCTTCCTCGAGGAGTGCCTCAGGGATGTCCCGGTCCCTTATCATACTATATATGTCTCCCCATTTGACTTCAAGAGGTACGACTGTAGTGCACTTAGTATCTTCGAATAAAGTTTCCATATGTGTGTCAGCCGGTCCTGACTCAGTCGCCTTCGATTTTCTTTTGCCACCCTTAGGCATTTTGACTTAGCACCTATCAATAATCAGACATAGGTAGATATAAGAAGACATGATGCAATGTCAGCAATCCAAACTAGCATCATACTCATAATGTTAAGGCTCAAACGTCAACTGAAACCTTCTAACTCTGCTTGTTTCACCATTGATTTGCAAATTTCAAATTGTTATGGCTTTTCCATTTTCAAATTAAACATTTATTTCACATGTCATTGAATAATCCTACGCATTTTATTTCAATCTGATTATTTCCATAGGCTGATATTGCAACTACGAAATATAAGAGGAATGCATTCCCATAATAACACACCGCAAAAACAAAAAAAGTAATTTTGAGTTTACTATGTTTTATGGCATGAGAATTGACATGGTAATAACACGTTCCAAAGTATATAAAAGGAACAAAATTTCATATGCAGGGTAGGAAAACCAACGTTCTTCTCATAATGGCGGACGAGACTGGGTTCCATTCTATGATGCTACTAATTTCTAAAAACTAGACGATGGTGTATCGCAGGACCTACTAACAATTTATGTGATAGATGATTACGACCTAGGTAACTATGCACCCCTATGAAGGCAGGCTCAACTGTGTTCAGCAGGATAAGAGCATGGTTCTAGTCTCGGCGGAACATAGGACCAAAAATAAAAAAAATAAAACGCAGAGTCCAAATAGCTTGGATAAAAGAACTATGACCATGGCTCCTTTTAACTTGAAAGACAAAGACATAACCATTTCAAATCAGGATATGAGGCTAACCTGGTGAATTCTTCCTAGTTTGAGGGTAGTAGCACTTCTTGGGAAGCTGGTGAACTTGGATCTCTAAGTACACAGTCTTCAAACAGGAATGGAGCAGGCCTTTAGTCAGTTGCAACAATGAAATTTAACGAGGTTTAAACCCTACATATAGCGTTTAGACACGTGCGAGCCATTAATAGAGTGGTTGTGAAAATTTAAACGGGGTTAATGGGTGTACGGCCGAGGTCAAATCGACACATTCTGCATTAAGTATGGCCGCCAAAACCGAAAGGACTTGCTTAACCTTTCCAATCGTTGCGGAAAGAAAATAAAGAGTTTTCCCGCCATTGCGGGAGAATGATCGAAGTTCTTCTGTAGAAGAATGGTGCGAAGTTGCAAATTGGAAAACTTAATCAAGTTTCTCCATCGTTGCGGAAAATTTATGTGAGTGCTTCTGCATTTGCGGGCAATTTTTAAAATCTTAAGCGAAGTGACCACATAAAGGGTATCATTTTATCCGCCGTTGTGGAAAAGTTACTTGATTTCTTCCGTTGTTTCGAGTAAACTGGTTAAGTTCTTCCATTAAAGTTCGACCTATTCTTCTCTCTTCGTCGTTGCGGTAGATTTAGGTGAGTTTCTCCGCCATTGTGGAAAAATCTCGTGAGTTTGTTTTGTCGATATTTGGCTTAGTTCTTTTCCACCTCTTCGGCAAGGCTAGCCTAGATCTTCTGTCGTTGCGGAAAAGTTATCTTAAAATTTCCACCTTTGCTTGACTCAATCTTTTCTTCCGTCATTTTGAAAAGGGTGTTCCAAAACCTTTGCCGTTTCGGAAATTTTATCTTAAAATCTTTGCCGTTGCGGCTCAAAAACTTAAGTTTTACTTGGTAAAAAAAAAGAAAAATAAATTCAAAAGGAGCAAGCAACAAACCTATTTCTAAATAAACTTAAGTAAGAAAAGACTTTGATGGCCTCAAATTTCTAGGTAAAATTTCTCTTAATAAATAAAGGAGGGCCCTCAATATTAGAAGAATTTTGGGGGGGTGTTGCAACAACAACAGGTTTCTGAACCAGATCTGCAGTCAAGATGATTGGAATGAAAGTTGAAGATTGAATGGAAGGGATTTCAATTTCAATTGCTGATGTAGAATAATATCATCATCACAAGAAGCACATGGATAAATATCATACATAATTTCTATTCATCTCAAATTTATCAGGTACTATTCCCACCACTAGTGACACTTGGCTCATAGATAGTGGTGCTTCTAGAAAAATGACAGGTTACAAAGAAAATCTTTCTGAATTAGTTGAGAAAGATTCACATCTCTGTTTTGTACTTGGATATGATGCTAAATACACTATGAAGGGATCTGGGGCCACCTCCCTTCATCTAGAATCAAGTGATGCATTACACTTGAGTGATGTTCTTTATGTACCTGGAATGAAATAAAACCTTATCTCCATCTCAACCTTGGAGGACAAGGGATATAAAGTAGCTTTCTTAGAAGGGAAATTACTTGCTTGGAACAAGAACTCAAGCATGAACATAGCCAAACTTATTGGTATAAGAGAGGAGATCTTGTATCGACTGAACACTCCACCAGTACAAGCCATAGTACATGATGTCACAAGTATGGATGAATTATGGCATAGAAGACTAGCTTATCTGAACTATCGAGCTCTCCCAGCACTGAAGAATATAGTGACAGGTTTACCAGGGCTCCAAGTAGACCATGATGGGACATGTACAGGATTTGCACTTGGAAATAATGACAAGAGATCTTTTCCAGATAGTGAGAGTAGATCCAAATGGATTTTGGATCTAGTACACTCTAACTTGTGCAGACCCATGATAGTTGCTTCATTGGGTGGACATCAATACTATATAACATTCATTGATGATTATTCATGAAATACTTGGATATACTTTCTCAAGTCTAAGGAATCTGAAGAAGAAGTCAGCAAGTTCAAATAATTTAAAGCAGAAGTTGAAAACCTGTCTGGGAAGAGGATCAATATTTTGAGATACGATAATGATGGAGAATATACCTCTACAAAATTTAATGATTTATGCAAGGAAGCAGGAATTAAGAGGGAGCTCACAGTTCCCCAAAACCCTCTACAAAATGGGGTTGCAGAAAGAAAGAATAGAACAATTGTGGAGGCAGCCAAAGCTATGATACATGACCAGAGTCTTCAAATGTTCTTGTGGGAAGAAGCATCCAGAACCACTGTATATGTACAAAATATATGTACACATAATATATTGAAGAATATGACTCCAGAAGAAGCATTCACAGGAGTGAAACCAGAAGTGGGCCATCTCCGGATCTTTGGTTGTACAGCCTGCATACATGTGCCCAAGGAGGAAAGATCGAAGTTAGAACTTTCAGGAAAGAAGAGAACCTTTCTGGGATATAATGAGTCTTCAAAGGCTTACCAAATTTATATTCCAGGATCCAAAAAAATTAAAGTCAGTAGGGATGTGACCTTTGAAGATGTGATGACTGTCAAGAAAGGAAGAGGATCAGACATGGATATCGATGACGAAGAAATGCTCAAACCAAAGGGGATGAGATCATCTCCCCCTCTAGTTTAGAGGGAGTTAGCTGAAAAGGATGAACCTATCGATCCCATTGATCCAGTTGATATCCCCAGAGATGTTGTAGGTCAGAAAAGACCTAGATGGGCACAACAGACACTGTACGATGAAGAGGGGAATGAAGCTCCACACGATGCTTCCAGAAAAATCAAAAGACGTCATAGGTTCTCTAGTTATGTGGCACTGATGAGAAACATTATTGATTCATAACCAACCACCTATGAAGAAGAATCCAAACATCAAGTTTGGAAGGATACCATGATGGAAGAATATCAATCCATCATGAAGAATGATGTATGGGAGGTTGTGTCGAGACCCGAGGAGAATTCAGTAGTGAATTCTAAATGGCTATGCAAGATCAAGCATGGATAAGATGGAAGTGTTGAAAAATACAAGGCCAGATTTGTTGCCAGAGGATTCTCTCAGAAAGAAGGAGTCGACTATGATGAGAAATTTGCTCTTGTGGCTTGATATACTTCCATCAGATCGATCATTTCTATTGCTTCAGCTATGGGATGGAAGTTGCAACAAATGGATGTGAAGACAACCTTTATCAATGGTTTTATTGAGGAAGAAGTTTACATCGAGCAACCATATGAGTTTATTGTCCAAGGAAAGAAGTCTCATGTATGCAGATTAAAAAAATCACTCTATGGACTCAAGCAAGCACCCTGTGCTTGGTATAGATGGATACACAGATTCCTAGTGAGCTTGGGATTTACCAAGAGTGATGAATACCCCAACCTTTATTACAAGGATGTAGATGATGAGCCACTGATCTTGGTACTATATGTTGATGATTTGTTTCTCATAGGAAATGAGAAACTAATTTTATGGTGTAAGAAGAATCTCACCTTTGAGTTTGAAATGAAGGATCTTGGATTGATGCATTACTTCTTGGGATTATAATTATGGCATAGGAAGAAAGAGATTTTCCTAGGACAAAGAAAGTACACCATAGATATACAAAAGAGATTCAGAATGTTGGACTACAAGTCCATGGCCACTTCGATGGATGCAAATTGGAAGAAGTTGAGAGACTCTACTTATGACTCAGATTTGATTAATCGCACCATGTATCACAAGCTGATTGGGTCCTTGATGTATCTGACAAACACCATACCATATATATGTTCTGATTTGATTGCTCTCATCCAATTCATGTGCGAGCTAAGGAAGATTCACTAGGTTGTTGCAAAACATGTGCTTAGATACTTACGTGGCACTGTGGGATATGGATTGAAGTATTCTTCAGATAGTGACCTGCTATTATAGGGGTTTACAGACTTAGATTGGGTCGGATGCGTTGCATATAGGAAGAGTACTTCCGTATTTTGCCTTAGTTTGGGTTCTACAGTTATGTCCTGGTGCAACAGGAAGTAGAACTTGGTAGCACTCAATACTAGAAAGGCTGAGTACATGGATGCTAGTACAACAACTCAAGAAGCAGTTTGGCTTCGTAAACTCCTAGAAGAATTTTTTGGCCAGATTCCAGAGCCGACCATGATTCACTATGATAACTAGAGCTATGTGTAGATGTTAGTGAATCTTGTATTTCACGAACGAATGAAGCATATAGAGATTTGGTATCACTTCATACGTGATATGGTGCATAAAGGTGTGGTCGAGTTATAGCATGTGCCGACAGACGACCAGACTGCAAATGTTCTCACCAAGGCTCTACCCTGGGTGAAGTTCGAATACTTTCATGGAATACTTGGAGTAGAAGAGAACAAGTCCCTCCATGAGAGAGAAAGATGGAATCAAGATGCTTGCTCTGCTTTCACCCAGGTGCCTCTATAGTCTAGGTACTTATCCAAGTATGGGAGAAATCCCATCGGGAGATGACTCAGACAGTGAGTAGATGGTAGGGTTCACCTAGGTTCCTCTAAAGTCCAGGTACTCAGCCAGGTATGGGAGAAATCCCATTGACAGATGAGTCAGAAAGTCAGTAGATGGTCGGGTTCACTCAGGTGCCTCTGCTCGTTTAGGTTCTCAACTAGGCATGGGAGAAATCCCATTGGAAGATGAGACAATCAAGTAGTAGATGGTCGTGTGATTGCACAGGTACCTCTACTCGTTTAGGTTCTCATCCTGGTATGGGAGGACCCCACCGGCAGATGAGATGAACATGTAGTATATAGTCATGCCCATTTGCTTGTCTGGGATATCAGCCAGGTATGGGAGAAATCCCATCAACAAATGAGACATACAGGTAGAAAATGGTATAGCAGAGATGACATAGCTGATATCTCAGATATCGAGGATTGAGTGATTCTCCTAGACTCACCGAAGGACTGGTGGAGTTGATGCATGATGACACTTATCGAAGGACTACCACTGTGTGGACAAAATTCAGTATGTATAGAGATGATGGAGACAATATAGATGTACAGATGAAACCCAGATGATCGTGGTGCTAATGAAGATTGAAGAATACCTTCCTCATTGAGAGGGAGTGTTGGCTTTTGTGCAACTTCGGAAGATATTATTATTGTATTTTTTTGTACTTGATTGTACCTCCGAAGGGAGATGAACTTGATGTATTTAATTATGTAAAATCCTTGAAAGAATCAATGTAATCCTTGGGATGGAAATCAAGCAAAAGAAAAATTAAAATTAAGATTATTATTGCTCCCCAAGTGAATTCGGCCCAGATAGGGATTTTTTCATGTTTGCACTTGTATAAATAAGAGGTAAAGTGCACCTCATTATTCACTCATCCAATCAAGTAAAGTTCACATCACCTAGAGAGGGAAGTTCGCACCTGCTGGAGAAGAAGGCTATTTTTGGGTTTTTATTTTTGGGGATTATTTCCATCTTCTCTTTTTTATTATTGTAATTTGATCTCAGAATTATCATCTATATACAAAGGTTGATGGGTTTTCTCCCGTTTGGGTTTCTCGGGATAAACTCTGTTGTTATGGCTTTGTGCTTTGTATTTCTTCTAGTGATCTTGGTTATGCACTTGAATTATTATTCTATGAATGTATGGAATCTAACATTTTATCACTGGTCTTCCTACTTCTAAAGGGAAAGATAACATATTTGTAATTGTAGATAGATTAACCAAATATTGGAAGTTCATTGGAATTTTATCAAAGGCCAAATCTTGTCAACTCACTGATAACTATGTAAAAAACATATGTAAGCTCCATGGGTTTCCCAAAGTTATATTCAATGATAGGAACCCCAAGTTTACTAGCAATTTCTGGAAGGAATTGTTCCACCAAATTGGGACCTCGTTAACCATGAATACTTCTTACCACCCCTAGACATATGGAGAGACATAAGTGGTTAATAATTTCCTTGAAGGGTACTTTGAGAGTTTCATCAACGATCGTCAAACATAATGGCCCAATTGGATACACCTTGTAGAATGGTGGTATAATAGTCTATAACATACCTCGACAAAAATGATCCCTTTTGAAGCCTTATATGGGTATCCATCTTCAACAACTAAAGAATATGTTGTCAACAATTTCAAGGTTCCTATAGTGATATTATCTAGCTACTTCCCATGAGGTCATGTGTATTCTGAAGAACCATGTTGAACAAGCAAGGAATTGTATGAAGAAACATGCGTATTTAAAGAGAACTAATTGTGAATTTGAGGTATGTGATTCGGTGTTTTTCTATCTCCAACTATACAAACAGACTTTGCTAAAAAATTCCAAAAATCATAACTTGTGCCCAAGTTTTATGGTCCTTATCAAGTATGGAAGCAAGTAGGACAAGTGGAATATGCTCTAGATATACCAAACAAAGGGAAACTAGATGATTTTTTCCATGTTTCATGCTTAAAGAAAAATTTTGGTCCGACAACCCACATACAAACAAAGTTAGCCATATTAGATGATGAAGGGAAGTTGGTGCTAAAGCTCGAATGCATTTTAAACGTCAAAACCCGAACAATATATTCCATATTAGTTAGGGAGTATCTTGTCAAGTGGAGAAATTTTCCAAAAGATGAATCTACTTAAGAGACAGAATATTTTAGATTGAGGTATTTATATTTACCAATACTTCAAGGATTAAGTAGACTTGTAATAAACTAGAATATTACTATTAATTATTTATTTTCCATTGCCATTGAAAATAAACAATGTTTGATTTGTTCTTTCATATTCTATATAGTTGGACGATAATCTATTGCAATAATCATCAAATTATTACAAATGTATTTGTTCTTATGTAAAGTCATCTTCTATTTCACAATATTTGAAGGATATGATATTAAAATTTCTCTTATGATAGTCATGGTTTTTCACGTTGACAAAAGTACATTTAAATAAGTATGTTAATTCAAACCAGGTTGAAAATATTTTATTGGGAATGTCAAAAAGCTTGGCATCTACCCTTCCTTCCAAATAATTTACAAACAATATCATTCATGTGTCATGATATTATTGAATGTGTTAGAGAACGTACTAGATTTTTATTATCAGAATTCACCCCATTCCCTAAAAATTAAAAAAAAATGATTGAATTTGGGAAAATGATTAGTAACTGGCACAATATTCAAAGGATATGACACATGCCATAGGGTTGTATCTACATCTACCTCATACTGAAATATACCTAGAATTTTAGTTACCTTTTGGGGATTATTCAAGACATGTGAAGGGTTAATGTCATTGAACACACTTCTTATATTAGTAGAGCCATATGTTGAAGCACCAGACCAATAACTTAAACTACTATGTGAAGTAGAATAAATCATATTGACTACAATTATAATAACTCTAGGATTATGTTTTTTTTCTTTAGAGACAAATATTTCAAAATGTTCTACAATCCTCCTTGATTTTGTCTTAAAGAGAGCTTTGAATTTGAAATATTGGCCTAAGGTAGCTCTTTGGAGGATTGGACATGCACCAACATGGTGGAATTTAATAAAACTATGAACTTGTTCTCCTCAATATCGTCTCCATTTACATTGATGATCAAAATGGAACCTTGGTAACAACAATCAGAACACCCTTGTAGGTCTCTCAAGAGGAAAAATGGGGATGGAAACTTGGGATATGCCACAAATTCCTAGACTTTCTAGTTACAAGGTTAGATTTATTAGTTCAACAAGCCCATGGATTCTTTCCCCTTATAGGTACTAATCCTCTAATTATGTGTGCATGTAAATTTAAATGTGTGCCTTAAGTTAGTAATTAATTGCCTTATGGGTTATAATGTAAACCTATTTCTAGCTCCTATGTAAATTAAATCCTAAATTAATAAATGTATAAAAGTTTATGGCAGTTGCTTGTTAATTAAAAATAAACATAAACCCTAAGTTTGAATGAGTTACAAATGTAGAATCATATTATTAATTCGACATAAATATGCATAAATGAATGCTAAGTAGAATACTAAATAGTTAACTTGTTAACTCAATTTTACACATCATACTATATTTACTAAATCATTTTTTGTAATAGTAAGTTATACATATGTACAATAAAACAAATGAAATATACTAGAAAATGACCATAGATCAAAGAAAGAAATATGTGTAATATACACAGAGAATTAAAGTTGTAGGTATTCTAAAAGAAATATTTTATTCATAAATGAAGTTTATATATATCCAAGCATAACCCAAATAGTTCCAATAATCAACATGACTTCCAATAAGCAAGATGTTTACAAACCCATATGTTTTTTACAAAAAATTAAAGCCAAGTGGGATGAAGCCCAAATAACATGAAGAATTTACTAAAATGTTATCATAAATACATTACATATAAATACATACATGAAGTAAATAAATAGAATTTCCTTGCAGAATGAGACACCTCTACTTCACCCTAGTGATGGACATTAGATTGTAGAATGTATGGAACTGCTAGGACTACTAGGATATTAAAGGAATGTGAGAAGGTTTTTAGATATGATATAGAATAAAATATAGATATATAATTTCTCTTTCATTCTTCTCCTTTTTATCAGGTACCCCTCTTTTCTATAAGATATGTGCAAGCAATTGATGAGTTGTAATGATTTCCTCTTGAATTTACTTGAGAATTAATTTATGGGTTTTTAATTTTTAATTTTATAGAGGAGTTTTGAAAGTCATATAGTTGCAATGGAAACTCAAATCATAGATCAACTATGGGTATCAACTCAACTAGTGGGCACATGAAAATAATTTTGATGATTCCTAAGCACCTTTAAAATCCATTTAAAAACAATTTTGATCTTAACACCTCATCTATTCCATTTCACACCATAATCCATCAAAATAGGTGCACAAATACGTAACTATGAGTCCAACAAACCAAGATACATGACTATCCAAAAATGTGTTATTGTTGATCCATTAAGAAAACTATAGTTGAAAATCAATTCCAAATAGATTAACACAAGAATTAACAATGGCTCTCACACACATTACATAGAGATTTACTTTGGAAACCCAAAACAAAGAAAACCACCATTCCTGAGAGTTTCTCCACTCTCTTTCTCAATGTATTATCTTTTATGTTTACAATACAATATCATAACATCCAAAACCATAATCCATTAACTAGGATTATATTATATCCCCAATTCCTTAACTAGAATTAGTTTACAATGGGTTGAAAACCCATTGGCCGAAAACAACTCAAACTGAACCAAAAACAAACCCTAAAATTTCTTTCGTAGGTGTTTCCCCTATATTCCCTTTCCTCTAGGAAACTAAAAATATTACAATACAAGAAAACATTATCCCACTTGTAGTATTCTTTGATTCTCTACACCAAGAGAACTTTTTAGTACTAAAAAACTTTGTCAATGAGCCTGGAACATTCTTCAAGGTATCAAACTTATCCAAAAATATTTCAATATGTTCAAGCATGTATGTAAAAAAATGGTATTGTACATCAATATGCTTTGTCTTGGAATGATTATCATGTTTCTTTGCCAAAACAAATACACTTGAGATGTCACAACCTAATCTCACTTTTTTCAGGACAAAACCAATACCTAAACACAATTTTTTCAACCGTATTGATTCCTTTCTTCTATGAGTGGATGTCATTTATTCAGCTTCTATAGTTTAAAATGCAACTAGACCCCTCCTCTTACTCATACAACTTATTGCTCCACCAAATATGTTAAAAACATAACCACTTGTAAATTGTTTATGGTCAAGACCTCCAACCTAGTATACATCAAAAAAGCCTTATATAACTATATCCATGTGAGTTCCAAGTCTTCCTTGGTTTAAAATTGCATAATATGAAGTTCCACACAAATATCTAAAGACCCTCTTTATTGTTATCCAATGTCCCTTTCTTAATTTTGAGATACACCTGATTAAAGCTCCCACTACATGGGCAATGTCTAGTCTAGCACAAATCATAACATATATCAAACTTCCAACAACACTATCATAGGGAACACATGACATGTATTCTACCTCTTCTTGATTCTTGGGACACTAGTATGTAGATAATTTTTCACTTATAGAAATAGATACCTTTATCAATTTACATTCCAGTATATTAAACCTCACCAATATAACATATTTTCTCTCATACTCAACTTATAGAGTCTTATTTATCCTCAATCTATTTAAATTTCCGTGCCCAAAATAACATTTGCAGCACCAATATATTTCATATCAAACTTAGAATACAAGTGAGATTTGACATCCTTGATGATTTCCTTGTCATTTCAAGTGAACAACGTATCACCAACATACAAGGCCACATAAACAAAATCATGATCCAACTATTTCAAATACATGTAGTGATCAACTTTGATTCTTGTGAAACCAAGTCCCAATATAAAAGTATCAAACTTTTGGTACCACATTCTTGGTGAATGTTTTAAACCATATAATTACTTCTTTAGCTTACAAACCAACTCATTTTTCCCCTTCACTTCTTGTTTCTTGTAGATTTTCTTCAATATCAACATGTGGAAATGTTGTCTTCACATCCATTTTATTTACTTCAATATAAAAACCAACAGCAATAGCAAAAAGAAATCTAATAAAAGTTAATTTATAAACAAGAGAAGAAATCTCATCAAAATCAATTCCCTCCACCTAGGAATATCCCTTAGCTACTAGGTGAGATTTGTACTTCTCCACCTTACCTACCACATTGAGCTTATTTTTAAAAACCCATTTGCTACCAATAGGTTTTCTTCCACCCAATAACTCAACTAGATCCCAAGTCTCATTTTTATCCAAGGCATCCATTTCCTTCTTCCAAAGTTTACTATCTTTAGAGTCCACTACCTCTCAAACAATTGTAGGATCATCATCAATAAAATATAAAGAAAAAATAGAGAGGAAAGCATGTGGGATATACCTTTATTGATTCTTTCTTTCATGTATTGATCTCCCCAAAGATGTTAAATGAGGTTCTTACTCTTTTGGTTTATCTTCTTTGGTTGAGTTAGACTCTTCACCCCCCAACTCAAACTCTATTGTCTTTGGTTCTTCCTCATTTGGTTGGAATTCCTAGTTGGGAGGAACTTTAACCTCTCTAATTATAACATCTCGTCTATAAACAGTCTTCTTAGTTACTAGTTGTAAGTTTATAACATGTTATACCATCTTTATAACCAATAAAGATACATTTTTCAACTTTATTATCCAACACGCTCATGTTTTCCTTTGGAACATGTACAAAAGAATCACAACCAGAATTATCATAGAATAACATGTAGTATCCATTTTCGCTTCCCAAAATTTCTATGATAACCATGCACCACTGAGAATACTCCTTGCCTTCCCCATTGGCATCCTATTCATCCTTTCTGTAACTACATTCTATTGAGGTGTCTATGGAGTATTGATATTTTTCCTTACTATTCCACACTTCTAACAAAATCCCTCAAACTCATTTCCACAAAAGTCTCTTCCATTATTTTTCTTCAACACCTTTATTTTCTTCTCTATCTAATTTTCTACAAGAGTTTTAAACTCTTTAAATTGATCAAAAACATCATATTTATTATGGAGGAAATCGACCCATGTGTCCCTCAAGAAATCATCAAAGAAGGAAACATAATAAATGGATTTACTTAGTCATGGAACAAGAACATGTCCAAATGCATCACCGTGTATTAGT
Source organism: Larix kaempferi (assembly GCA_027924585.1). NCBI lineage: Eukaryota > Viridiplantae > Streptophyta > Pinopsida > Pinales > Pinaceae > Larix > Larix kaempferi. Next base: position 7,210,152 of record BSBM01000259.1, on the reverse strand, counting down.
TCCAATATTCCCTTTTCACTTGTAGAACCAAATGTGAATCTCACATTATTTTGTTTACCATATATACAATGTTCACAGAAATCAAAATCTAACAAGAAATCAAACATACCTTTAGCCATACCTTTACCATGTAATTCTCAAAGGCCCTTCTCTCTAATATGTCCCAATATGTTATTACATAGCATTGTCTTCTCTATAAGGACAATAGTATCCCTATCATCTACAATTGTGATCCTCATGAACAACATAACTATTACACATAGGATCATTAAAATTTCTTCTCAATATCTTGTACAAAGTTCCAATATGAACTCCCCACACCAACAACATTTCTCCTTCAACCATCTTCCATGTGTCCTTTTCAAATATAGCATGCACACCTGCATCACCCATCTTACTTAGATATATCAAGTTTCTATCCAGATTTAGAATGTGAAAAATCTAGGAAGAGTTCTAAGCCTTCCATTTATGAGTAGCAGCTTGAACCTCCACACCCTATGATCCTGTATATCAAGTCATCTCCTAGGAAAAAAATCACCTCCATTGTACTTTTCATATTGATAAAACCACTTCATATGATGAGTAATACAAAATAAATCCCTTGATTAAATTAACCACACATTAGGATCTCCATGTATGATTCTAGATTTGAAGTAAACATCACCTCCTTCTTCTATGAGGTTTTTTTTGTTTTTGTGGAAGAAATATCATCAAATCCCTTATCTTTATCAACATTCTCAGATCTACAATTTTTCTTATAGTTCCTAGCTTTACCACATTCCCAACATTTATTTCCAAATTGTCCTAGAGATTTAGATCCACCTCTAGACTTAGATATTCCCCCAGAATAATTGATTTTCCTCTCTTGAGGCTAACCTCTCATACATAAAACATCCTTGGCCATACCTTGCATGGACTTTCTACTCATTTCCTCTAGCAACAAGTATGCAACTACATCCTCAAACTTTAATCTAGATTTAGTGGTACTACCAATTTCTACAACCATATTATCCCAAGGCTCTAGAAAATAACAAAGAAAGGTAATACATTTATCTTCTTTATCCATATTAATATCAATAGATACTAGTTGACTTACAAGAGTATTAAAACCATTTAGATGGTCTGCAACAAAGTCACCATGCTCCATCCTAAGATGATTCAAATTATTTCAAAAAAATAACTTGTTTACCAAAACTTTGATTAATAAAGAGTCCCCAACGTGTCCCAAAGCTTCTTTGCACTGTCTTATCTAGAGGCATTAAACAATATTGAAGTTGAGAGGTAGATTTGAATCGTTATTCTCACTTTTATTTCAATATTTTCCCAATATTCTTTCAACATACTAGTGGTATTTGTACCTAGATCCACAATAATCCTATGTTCTCTATCTATAAGAATATATTTCATATTTGGCTTCCATAACTTGAAGCTATAGCTATTAAACTTATCTATTTATATACTTGAAATACTAACCCTTTTATTTACACTTGAAGATTCATTGTGCAAATATACCACCTCAGCATGGCTGGTTTATCACAAACAAAATACCATTTCTCTTCACAAGATGAGATAAACCATAGCAACAAAGGTATCCCCCTAAATCTAATAGCCTCACTTGAATACTAGATGAAGAGTTTTTAAAAAACTATATAAGAAAATCAATACCAAATAGAATCTAAAACACATGAATTAATTAGCACTGGCTCACACACACATTACACAAAGATTTACCTTGGAAACCCACAACCGAGAAAACTATCATTCCTAAGAGTTTCTCTACTATTTATTTTATTGTATTATCTTTTCTATTTACAATACAATATTATAGAATCCGAAACCTAATCCATTAACCCAAACTAGATTACGACCCCAATTCCTTAACTAGAATTAGTTTAGAATGGGTTGAAAAACTATTGGTTGAAAATAGGTCAAAACATACCAAAAATAAACCCAACATTTTATTTTAAGAGCATTAACCCCTTATACCCCCTTTGATCTAGGAACCTATAAAGAGTACAACATATATCCACACACAAAAATCCAATTGGTTGCTCATAATATTGTTCATGTTTCAATAGAATTCCACTATAATGTTAATCATATCATGTTTATTTCAATAAAATAAGATCAGATCTTTCCACAATATTCAAGAACTAAGACAAGGGTTTATGTACACAACCAAAAGAAATATCAACTAGGAAAAAACTATGTTACATTGCATATAACTCCACTAGATCAATTATTAATTAAACCATAGGTCCTATTTCGATAGCATATAAAATCTGTTAATTTTTCAATAATTTCATTCAATAGGATCACTAAGAGAATAACAAGCACAACATAACAATCATAAGAGACAATGGGCACAAAGCATTTCATCGAGGAAAACCAAGAAGGTGAAAAACCCTGCAACTTCCTCAGAGATAGAATCAACACAAATACAAGGATCACAAAGATCAAACCCCAAAAGATAGATGTCTTCAGCAGCTACTCCTCCTCCACTTGTGTGCATTCCTCTCTCTCAATTATGCGAGTTGGATGAGTGAGTGAATGAGTAAAATGAGAGAGACACACTCTCTATTTATACACTGACTTGACCTGCCTTTAACCCTAACTGGGATGACTTCCTAAGGAGTCCTAATAACCCATCCACATGACTCATACAGGTTCGACCCCACCAAGGTGGTCTAATAACCCATCAAATACAAATGATGACACTTACAATGTAACTTGCGACACTTGCAAATACAAATGACGACACTTCCAATCGGAGGAATAATACATCTCCATTGGGGATACAATAAAGTACAAATGTAATACATACAATATACAAGTGAATATCTTCCAAAGTTACAAATACATCAACACTCCCTCTTAACTAGGAAGGTATTCTCTTGACACAGGTCATCAATACATATAGGAACAAGTCTTCAATTCTGGAGTAGGATCATCATCACTGGATCACGGAGCATCATCGTCACTATTGTTGTACTCGTCATCTCAATAATTGATGCTATCTCTCAATTATTCTCATCATAGGAATTTCTACAGAGCCAACCCCTTTTCATGTTGATTGCAGGCCTAGCTTCCTGTACGTATTCATCATATATGGCCATCCTGTGGAATCCTCAAGGATGATTGTGTGCGTCAACAAAACCTCAAAAGAGCATCCCGGGACTTTTACGAGCTTACTGCTCAACCTATCGGATCTCCCAGGATCTTTTACATGTGACCTTCACAAAACCTTAAAAGTATATCTTGCAACCTGCAATATCTCCATAGAACATCCTAGGATATTTTCCATGCCTAGCACAACCTATCTGGATCTTTGGGATCTTTTACATGTGAACTCGCAAAACCTTAAAAGAGTATCTTGCATCCTGCAAAATCTCTAAAGAGCATCCCAGGATCTTTTTCGTTCCTAGCAAAACCTGTCTGGATCTTCAGGATATTTTCTATGTGACCCTTTCAAAACCTTAAAAGAGTATCTTGCATCCTGCAAGATCTCTAAAGAGCATCCCAGGATCTTTTACATGCCTAGCACAACCTATCTGGATCTCTAGGATCTTTTCTATACAACTGCACAACCTGTCCACGGCCATGGAGTATCAACCTGATACTCATGATCATACTGATCATCATCATACAGTACATCATCCTGATGCACATAATCATCACATGATCACCCTGATCATATACATAACATCATCCTGATGCACATCATCTGGAGCATCGTCCTAATGCTCAACATCATCACATGATCATCCTAATCATATCTTGAGCATCGTCCTGATGCTCATCACACGACTCTTACATCCATAGCCATGGGAAGGATCCTCCTACCACCATGCTTGGAATGGCTCCTACAAATGTGTCACATCACTTCCTCCTCGAAGTATATTCTATCTGAAGAACACCAAGCCTCTCTCTGAAGTATTCGAACTTCACTCTGGTTAGTGGTTTGGTCAACACATATGTAATCTACTCATCTGTTGCAAAATACTGGAGCTTCACTGCTCCTCTCTGCACCATATCCCTGATATAGTGATATTTGATCTCAATATGCTTCGAATTGTCATGGAATACCAGTTTCTCTGACAAATTCACACAACTCTGGTTGTCACAATAGATAAAGTAGCATCCAACTGGAAATCAAATAAATTAGACAGTAGCTTCCTTAGACATACTTCCTCACAACTAGCGGAACAAGCTACGACATAGTCTACTTCAGCTGTACTCAGTGCTATGAAGGATTGCTTCCTACTAAACCAAGAGATCACACCTGATTCCATACTGAAGAAGCACCCCGAAGTGCTCTTCCTATATGTAGCACTGCCTGCCCAATCTGAATCAACATAACCCTCTAGGTTAAACTTTTGATTCGCATCATACTTGAGCCCATAATCAACCGTACCCTTCAGGTACCTCAGAATATGATTTACAACAATTAGGTGAACATGTCTAGGATCTATCAGAAACTAGCTCAAGGTGTTCACCGCAAAGCAAATATCCGGTCTTGTGTTCGTCAGGTACATAAAGGACCCACTCATCTGACAATACATCATGGCATCAATCGACTCTGATGAAGCATCACTCAATCGCTTCAGGTTCGATGCCATAGGTGTGGCCATGGCCTTGCAGTCCATCATCCTGAACCACTTCAGGATCTCTACTGCATACTTCCCTTGTCCAAAGAAGATTCCATCTGTACTCTGCCACACCTCCATACCTAGAAAGTAATGCATCATACTCAATTCCTTCATCTCGAACTCGGCAGCAAGCTTCCTCTTCGTATCAGCAATCAACCCATTCTCACCTGTCACAAATAGGTCATCTACATACAATAGGAGTATCACCGGATTGCCTTCCTCAACCTTGTAGTATCGGTTGGAATCTGCTTTACTCTTGGTAAATCCCAAACTGAACAGGAAGCTGTCTATCCTGTCGTACCATGTTCTGGGTGCTTGCTTCAAGCCATATAAGGCTTTCTTTAATTTGCACACATATGAATCCCTGTCATGTGTCTCAAAACCGAGTGGCTGCTCCACATACACTTCCTCTTCGACTACACCATTCAAGAAAGTTGTCTTGACATCCATCTGGTGTATCTTCCACTTCATTACTACATCCAGAGCAAGTACTATTATGATGGAAGTGTATCTGGCTACAGGTGCAAAAGTTTCTTCATAATCTATCCCCTCTTTCTGAGAGAAATCACGAGCCACAAACCTTGCCTTGGATTTCTCTATGCTGCCATCTACAACATGCTTGATCCTATAGATCCACTTGGAAGTCACAACAGACTTCCCTTCTAGTCTTGGGACCACATCCCAAACATCATTCTTCATGATCGACTGGTATTCCTCGACCATGGCATCCTTCCATTACTGCATCCCAAATCCTGGGAACTTCAGATTCTTCAATATCTTCAATAGAGAGTTTTCTTGAACTTCGTTGTTGGCTCAAATGTTGTAGTCCTTCTTTTGTAGGTGATTGTACACGATCTTTCCTAAAAGTCAAATTCAATTGCATGATTAGAAACTTCTCATAGTTTTCAGAACAAAGTCTTACACATAAAGGCATATGTCATACAGTCATGTAATTATCTTAGCCAATGCTTCAATAAAACATTCATCCATATCCTGTATTCATACGATAAGTTTCTAGATGCCTTCCATCTCTACCAGAACATTGTTAAGAGTTTGCACTACTCCAAACATGTCAGCAAAGAAGTTTCATTCTAGATAAGTAGCAATGGAATGTTGTGCAATGCCATATGTCACTTACCCATCACATGCATATTAGTATTATACTATTCATTAATGCATAATACACAATCTAAGTCTAGGAACATAAGTATATACATCATTGAACAATATTATTTAAACAATCAGATTTACAAGAAATGACAATTCAAATACTTATCTTTGTTTGTTTGTTGGGTGGACTCCCTCTCAATCTTTGCTTCCTTGTAGGAGCTATTGGATTCTTTGATAGCGGGCACCTTAACCAATGCTGAGAATGGATGAGTAGTTATTCCTTTCTGCAACTCCATTCTGTTGTGGATTGTAAGGAGTGGCCAACTCCCTATTAATCCCCGAATCACGACATAACTTCTTGAAGTCTTCTGAAGTGAATTCTCCACCATTGTCAGATCTAAAAGTCTTGATCTTCTTTTCAGTGTGGTTTTCTATCAAGGCTTTGAATTCTCTGAATTTGCAGAATACTTCATCTTTTTTCTTCAAGAAACAAATCCAAGTCTTCCTAGAGAAATCATCAATGAAAGAAACATAATATACATACCCACTCAAAGAACTGGATGGCATTGGACCGCATACATCAAAGTGGATAATTTCCAAGGTTCCTTATGCCTTGCTTTCACTGCTTGGAAATGCCTTCTTTGTGTTCTTTCCTTTTGCACATATTTTGCAAACAATTTCATGGTTTGACTGGATTTCAAGAAGACCTTCTATTACTTTGCTTGCAATTGGTAGTGCTCTATAGTGCACATGTGCAAGCCTCCTATGCCAAAGTTCACTTGGATCCATGGATTCATGTACCATGGCATGTTCAGGTTGTCCCTTCAATTTGTACAATCCTCCCTCTTTCTCTCCAATCACTACTGCATCATCTATGGTCTTTCCTTTTGGCCACATGAGTACTTGGACATCCACAAATGCAACTCTCAATCCCGTTGCATCCAAAGATGATATGGAGATAAGATTCTTCTTGAGTCCAGGTACATATAGAACATCTTTCATTTTTAAAGACTTCCCAGAGTCTATCTTGTAGGAGGCTTCACCACTTCCTTTTATAGGATATTGATAGTCATCCACAAGTTTCACCTTGTGAGGTGACTCATGTTCAAATAGGTACATAAGAGATTCTTTGAATCCCTTCATATGTTTAGAAGCCCCACTATCAATAAGCCAATCATTACACCCAGGTGTAACAGTACCTGTGAGAGCAGAGATTAGAACATATTCTTCATCCCTTGAAGAGTCTTCACTTTCTGCCCTGGTCTTCTTCCTGGGAGGTTCATCATCCTCAGCATCATGAGCATGATATCTCTTCTTGTTGTTCTTGTTGTTGTTGTTATTTAAGTTTTGATTATTCTTGCGACATTCTGAGGCATAGTGTCCCTTCTCATTACAAGAGAAGCATCTAATGTGAGAGATATATTTCTTCTTTTGATGGAAGTGAGAAGATTTCTTGTGATGAGATTTCTCCATTCTCCACTACTTCATTCATAGCTTCAATTTTTTCTTTGATTTGAGAGACATTAGTAAAGTAGGATTGGATGGTCTCTCCATTCTAGATCTTTACCCCTTTCAATTAGTTCCGCAGAGTCATCTTCTGATTTATGTTCTTTCCTTCAAACAACTTGGTCAATGATTCAAACATATCCTTAGGTGTATTTAGGGAAGACACATGGGGAATGAGATGGTCTTTGATAGAATCAACAATTATTCTCCTTGCCTTTACCAAGTTCTTCTTGTGTAAGGCCTTAGCCTCATCTCCCTTTGGAACTGGAACCTCTTCTTTTATGTAGGTGTCCAATTCATTCTCTTCTAGGATTAACCCAATCCTATACTTCCATGTTCGGAAATTATGAGCCCCTTCAAGCTTATCCTCAAGCTTGTTGTGGTGAGACATCTTAATGAGAAACTCAAATGGAAATAAAATATTTAGATCTTACCACTTAAATGTTGAGAACTGGATGAGCAAGCTGGTATGGAAATTCCAAAATTTGACCTTCCAGAATTGACTGTAATGTTTCTGGTGTAACTTAGAAATTTCAGATCCTCAGGGTTTGAAACGTCGACCTATGGTAGCCTATCCTATTATCTTTCCAACCCCATAGGTTTGAGCTCAATTGGATTCTCCTAGAGAGATTTATTCCAAGTGTTGTAACGTGACTTGTTTATGGGATGAAACAGGATAGCAACCTTGTACAGAGTGCCATGTGTCACTGGTTTAACTTTGGCCTCTGAAACCCAGACCTGTGAAACTACAGTCCGTGCTCTTACTTACACTTTATACAGAATTTCATTTGGATCTTCCTATCCCAGGTTATGACCTTTTTCCCTAGGTCACTTGTTTATGACTGAGGTCTAGAAGAGGTAGAAACCCTAATTGTTATGGATCATAAATCAGAAAGTACAACGAATTAGATGTTGTGCTTCAGACACAAGGTACAAGGGGATGTTATCTTTTTCTTGTAAGAGTTTCAGATCCTGAACCTTGGCAGAAATGAAGTTATAGTGAAAGTTCCAAGATGACTAGGTTTTGCTATTGCAAAGCCCTTCTCTAGTCTAGCCTCCTCTTGCCTTTGATGACCTGTGGAAAGAAACCCAAAAAACATGAAGCCCTAGATTCTTCTGTTGCACAATGTCTTCTTCTTATGTCAGCTCTGATACCATGTTAATTTTTCAATAATTTCATTCAATAGGATCACTAAGAGAATACCATGCACAACATAACAATCATAAGAGACAATGGACACAAAGCATTTCACCGGGGAAAACCAAGAAGGTGAAAAACCCCGCAACTTCCTCAGATATAGAATCAACACTAATACAAGGATCACAAATATCAAACCCAAAAATATATATGTCTTCAGTAGCTACTCCTCAACTTGTGCGCACTCCTCTCTCTCAACTATGCGAGTTGGATGCGTGAGTGAATGAGTGAAATGAGAGAGACACGCTCTCTATTTATACACAGACTTGACCTACCTTTAACCCTAATTGGGATGACTTCCTAAGGAGGCCTAATAACCCATCCACATGACTCATATAGGGACGACCCCACCAAGGTGGTCTAATAACCCATCAAATACAAATGACGACACTTACATTGTAACTTGTGACACTTGCAAATACAAATGGCGACACTTCCAATCGGTGGAATAATACATCTCCGTTGGGGTTACAATAAAGTACAAATGTAATACATACAATATACAAGTGAATATCTTTAGAAGTTACAAATACATCAAAACAATCCACTATCAAAATTGTGATGGCCTACACTTTACACCATCAACGGTGAATTCCACCATGATATAATACTCAAATTGATCAACAATAATTACATGTATTCCATGCAAGTGTTGGGTATTGAATCACTAAGTTACCATAGTCAAAACATCACCCAAATAATACAAAACTGCTATTAGCGGGGTTGGCTATTAGGTCATCCTAATTCAAATGCTTTGGAGAGAAATTGAAAGGACGGGATTTAAGCCTCTTCATTTCCATTAAATAACAACAGCCAAACTAAGGCTTTTACCAAGGTCACAACTCAAAACCAAATGAAGGAAAAACATGCTTATACATAATAATTGGTAGATACTTTGGGTCAAGGTTTATAGAAGTTGTAAAGGAGAAACAACAAATATATAAACCAAATACTTTCATTCAAGAGGTCAAATGAATTTTTACCTTTGAATGTAAGGTCAACTTCAATAAATATCATATAAGACTTAGAAATGATAGGTTGCAACAACAAGAGAAAATACATATGCAATTTGGAGGGTCATAGAGCACACAAAACAACCTTTAAAAAAATAATTTAGGTGTACAAGATATAAAGAATGAACAAAATCAACAAGTTGAGTCCTACCTTCATCCCATTGTAATTGTGGTGCTCAAGTTGCTTATGTTCCATCTATGCCAATCTCAAAACCCATGATGTTGCTAGCAAATTATTTTCCCAAATGTACTGTGTAAGACATTAGGGTATGTCACTAAATTCAACTCTGCCCCAAGGAAATAAGCACTCAAAAGTAACGGATGAGAGAAAATATTGAATAAATAACCCAAGCTCCCAATCCTTCCAATAAAAATACGATGTGGACAATGTCTTATCCAAACCACAAAGGAAAAGGCACATGGCAATTTCAGCTTCAAAGGAGGATTGGTAAAGGTAACTTCATTAGAAATCTAGCTAAAATGGATAATCAAAATGCATGACACAAGGTAGGGACAATTCATTGTAGAACATGCTATCCATTGCAACCATTGGATTATATTAGAGGGACAAGGATGCTAGTAACACAATCTAGATTATATAGAAAATGTAATGAAGATGGAAATATAAACGGAAAAACACACAAATATATTATAAGGAGAATAGTAATAGAGTGAAACCAGGGAAATTTTTAGGGGCGAAATTTCGCCAATTTGCTATTTTTGGGTTTTTTTTCAAAAAATAAATTCATTTTTTGGTCATTTTAGGCTCTAATATCGCCTATATTTACATAAAAAATATTTTTTTATCATAATATTCACCAAAATTTACAGATTTTAGTAGTAAATTGTATGTTTCATATTTAATATTCGCCTACCTATCTGTATATGTTTTTTTCAATCCAAAGTAATCGCCTAGAATACTATACTTAAGTATAATATTAGAATCCTTAAAAAATACCTTGAGTGAAACCCAAATTCTATTAGTGAATGAAATAAAAAATGTATGTAAATTGCAATGTAATATAAACTAGCTACAATGGTGGTATCTTATCTTTGAATAAATATGTGTCACCTATGATCATTCACACAAAAACAATGTAGGAGACCAAAATTGTCATTTTAACATAAATTATGGTTCCCTAAGATGAAAAACCCTATATATATATATATATATATATAACCCTAGGATATTATATGACAAAAAGGAATGTGTGCCCCAAGAAGGCTAGTTAATATGTCAACTTCCTAGGGCCATAAGTTTTGCATACAAACTCCATTTAGGGAATTTCATGGTCTACTAAAAATATTAATCAATTCTCTATTCATTTATAAATCCATTTAATAAATATTTCATGGCCTATGTCGACTACCAAAAATGTAAAGGGAGTGCCTAAAAATAGCATCAAAAGTTCGGGTCCTGAAAAACTATAGTAGAATTTCCAAGTTGTGGAACTATTTTGAATCAATGAAATAAGTAGGTGGCCAATAGTATCCACTTGGATCAATAATCCCCCCTTAGCAATAAATGTTCCCCATTGCACAAGATTATCCATTAGATGGAGAAACGTTTTCTAAATCTAACACATGGTGAGCCACTTGCCATGGTGAAGAAGATGTCCTTCTTTGATGATCCTATAGAAATGTATGTTCCGTTGGTAGGTTCCCTTCATCTTGGTGTCCATGATTCAATAAATTCAACATTGAGTTATGTAGGTTCAAAGTGCTCGAGCACCTTTAACATGTCCAAGGGAGGTGGAAAATATGGTCGAAGGAGCTCCACATTAAATACAAGGTGCAAGTCAAGGAAAGGGTAACAATTAATGTAAAATTATTCTCACCCACAACTTTGGTGATGGTTTCAGTCCCATATCGAAGTGGGTGGAATTTCCAATGGGGTATTATGATGTTTTATTTATTAAAATGAAACCATATCTTATCTCCCACTTGAAAATCATGTAGAACCCAATGTTAATTGTTGCATTACTTGTACTTGGCATTGGATTTTCACAAAATAAAATGAACTTATTGTTGGATGTTGTAGATCCATTTAACATATTTTTTTGTTCTATCATCCTTAGTATAAATTAATTGGAACCCCTTGAAGCACACCTAAGAAGGGTCCGACATAGATAAGGGATATGTTTTAGCTATGTTGAACATAACGAAGGCTCTTATCCCATGTTGATGGATGTTTGGAATTGTACATTCTTAGGATATGAAAAACCATCATGTTGAATACCTTTGTCTTCCATTAGTTTTTGGGTGGAATTTAATCTATTTGGTTAGCTTAGTGTCCATTATTGACCACACATCGGGCCATAAATTACCTAGGAACCTATTGTCCCTATTTGAAATAATAGTTTGTGGGAGCCCAAAATGAACCCAAGTGTGCTCATATAAGAGTTTAGTAGCCACATTTATTCTCATATTCTTCTTACAGGGTGTCAAGTGGTCATCTTGGAGAATCAATCAACAATCACAAATACACAATCAATGCCATGCATAGTTTAAAAAACATTGGGCATGTAGTCTATGGAGATGGACTTGTAGGGTTTGTCTGGGGTAGGAAAAGGAATGTACAACTCCTGCTTCTTGACTACAAGTTCGGAAATGGGATAGTAAATGTACAAATTGATATACTTGTGGAATCATGTTGATGCTTTGGCTAATAGAAGTAATTGTGTAGCATTGCCACTATCTTCACCAAGTCAAAATGTATTGCAAGCTAATGGTAATGAAACTCCCAAATAAACTTCTTATGATCACTTAAAGGAACATATAGATGGCACAAATGGAATAAAATTTCATCCTAGACATGGAATTATGAGACTAGTTTACATGTGCACAATGTATGATAGGTTATAGTGAATTGAGGGTTGTTTTCATACAATTGGGACCACCAAAAAGTCTCATGTCCACAAGAGTTGGAAACAACATCCAATCATGAATGGATTGGATCTTGGCTATACCTACATGCACACCATGCTCATTCAATGTCTATCCCAAATAATAAATTATCTACATATTGAATGAGCATTTCTCTATGTTTCCATATATCTTTTGTTGCCATAGAGAGCTTAGAATATATTGAATGTGCTAAAAATATTCTTCCTTAGTTGTTTTGAATATGAGGATATCATTTAAATATATGACCGCAAATACTTTGTGAGTGGTTGCAAGATATTTCCCATAATCATCATCAATGTTGTTGTAGCAATAGTCAAGTCAAAATGAATGATCAACCACTCAAAGATGCCTTTTTTAGACTTGAAGGAAATATTTGATGCATCAATTTTCTACGATTGTACCTAGTGATAGTCTAACTTTATATCAATATTATTGAAAAAATTAGAACCCTTGAGTTCATCAAGAATATTTTTAATCCAATGGATTGGATATAAGTTCTTAATTGGGATTTAGTTTAGATATTTGTAATCAATATAGAGTCACTATGTCCCATCATTCTTTTGCACCGACAAATTTGATATCTTATAAAGTGAATATCCTAGTCGAATGTGGCCCTCTTAGATGATCTCTTGAATCTTACATTTTATTTCTTCATTCTCTAAAATATAGCATACGTATATTGGACCATTAGATAAAGTAGCACCAACTATCAAACCAATTCAATTCTTGACCTAGCAGTGCAAGCAAACCCTACAGGTAAAGTGAATATACATTTGTACTTTTCACTATCTTTTCCACCTACTATTGTTGTGTAGATAGATCACATGAAGAGTCCATTGTCATCATAGTGATATTCCATTCACCTTTTGACCAAATCTCGAAGAGGATAAATCTACAACATGAGATATTACATTAAGGAAATTGTAGTTGCTTAAATTACTTCCACTACCCTATAGAGATAACCCCCCAAAATAATTATGACACTACAAATCCTAGAATCATAAAAAGTACATCTCCATACATACTAGGCTTTTCCTAAAAGAACATCACATACTTCAAGTGGGGAAACATCACAGTGTACCTCATATTGAATGGCTTGATGTTGTGGGGTAGTAACCTTTGCTAGTTAATGTGTATGTCTCATCCCTAACTCATTCAACTGATGGTGTATTGCCGAGGGTGAGCATTATTAGAAATTGTAATCTCTTAATGACCTCAACTAATATCGGGTCCTTCTATATTTTGTTGTCAATAATGAAATGTAACAGAGTCTATTTTACCCATTTTTCTAAATGGAATATGGGCTCACCTTCCTTAAGATCCTCTCGCTCTTCTAGTTGTATCTTTGTGGTTATGATGGTATAATTGGGTTCTACATTAATATTTTTTTTCGTATTAGCTATGAATCAAATTTTGAGCTAATGTATGACTAAGGATTTCAAATTGACCAAAAATGACTACTTAGACCAACATTCATTATTGTTGTCCTAGGGGATTTTGTAGAAATCACACCACTTTCTAGTGTCCTTCAAATTCTAGTTACGAGTATTTTCATATGGCTCTAAATGGTTGTCCTAAGGTTGGTTATTCTTTATTTGTTTATTTTTCTATGAACTAGGACCACCTTTACCATGCTTTTGTTGTGGATATTTTTGAAAGCCTAACTCCCTCTTATTTCTCTACTTAATGTTTTGCTCATTTTTGACCTCATATCAATAAGAACATACTAATGATAGGATTTCCATGAAATCCATCTCTGTTTGGATGTACTTGTGTAAGCCACTATGGTACTTTAAGTCTAAGTGATTTTCAAATTCTCTAATACCTAGATTTGAGTGCAAGGTATGTAAGATATTGGTGTATTATAGCACCATCTGGTCTCTCTCCTAGTGCAATGTTGTCCATCTCATGGATTAGTCATCATATTTTTTAACATGGTATACTTCCTCATCGAGGAAATAAACAAAATATTTCCAAGTGGGTTTTATCTTATATGTTGTAAAATCATTTTTAACATGTCTCTCCCATTAATTGTACCACCAATATTTGAAATGGGGGAGGGACATATAGAGTGCAAATGTTATGTTCTTACTGTTGATTTTTTTAATAGAGTAATAAACCTCTAACATATTTAACCCTTTTTCCAAAGAATCTAGATGTCTATGTGGCATTCAAATGAAGGAATTTCAATTGTAACTTGTACCTTTAAGGGTGTCACACCTCCAAAATAATGTCATGTTGAAGATATATTTGTCATCATTGGAATCCATCAAAGGATATTGGAGAAATCCATCATCTCATTCATATGGCATGCAAGGTATTCCTCAAGAAACAACTTGATGGGACCTCCTTCTCTGTCATCTCTTTTTCCTTCCATCATGGGTGGTCACTTGGGTCAACAAGAGTGGTCTTCCCCAAGCTCATTTAGTTCAATACCCAACTCCTTATACCCTGGCCTCCTCAAGGACATGCACAAAGACACAAAAAATATAAGATTGCTCTAATGCCGCTAATATTGATTATATAAAGAATGGAATGAAGGAATAAATATAAATGGATACACACAGAGAGATATTACAAATAACACAATAATATAGTGAAATCCAAATTATATTAATGAATAAATTATGAAAACGTTGTAAATTGCAAATAAATACAAACTAGCTAGAATGGTGGTAGTTTATATCTAAAGAAAGATGTGTCGTCTATATTAATTTTCAATAAGACATTACAAGAGGCCAAAACTACATTTTTAACATAAATTATGATTCCCTAAGATGAAAAAACCCTAACACTAGGAAGCTAGTTGATATGTCAACTTCCCAAGGCCACAAATTTTCATACAAACTCGATTTAGGGTGATTCTTAGGAAATTACATATCTTAATCCATTCTCTATGAGTTTGGTATCCCATGCAATAAAATATTTCATGATCTATGTCAATTTCCAAAAATGCAAGGGAAATTCCAAAAGATGTGTCAAACGTTTAGGACTTGCAAAACTATAGTAGAACTTCCAAGATGTGGAATCATTTTTAATCAATGAAATAGGTAGGTGGAAGTAAATATACACTTGGATCCACATCACATGCATTCTGCTTCCTTATTAATTTGGCGTTAAAATCCCACTACAGGATGGTTAGGTGGAGTCATAGAAATCAAGAATTTTTCATATCAAATCTTGATACAATAGGTAGGGTGGAAAGTAAAATAATAACCTTGTTTCACAATTTTCTTACCTTATACATAGCCTACAACTTTTGTACAATTATACAATAATATTTGGCATGTTTGAAGCCTTAGTTTTAACTTTATGCCATATATGTTTTTTTTAATGGCTTGCATCTTAGGCATAGGTAAACGCACAATGCCAAGAACATGAATGCTTGTAATTAGGATGTAACACCACCTTGATCCATTTAAAATTTTCATTCTTATGAACTAACTTTTCTTTCTTTGGCTAAAATTATCAAGACAAGAAAAATGTGATCCACATGTGTACACCATTGCATTCATCCCTAAATAAACCATATGCAATCAATTATAATCATGTGTAACTAGCACATTATTATGTATCCACATAATCACAATAATTCTATGGAATTCATGTTACCATTTCCAAAAAACTTTAATATCCATAGAATTAATCCCATGCATGTAATACTTCCATAATAAATATCAACACATGATACATTATAAAAAACCATAGATCATCCCTTGTTGGTAAATGAAATGGACTAGAAATTTTCAACTTATGTACATGTCTTTGTCATATTGCACACTAGGAGGATTCCAATTTCCCTATAGTTCCTAAGAGAAGTTAAGTTACATGATGATAACCAAGGAAATACTAGGGTTTGTTGAATCATAAAAAAATTCTTAAGTAGCTTTGTTGTGATATTTCACAATCATTTTTTTTTTACCATTTTTAGGGTCAATACATGAAATTTCTCATGTAGTGGGAAATCAACTAATTTTTTATTTGAGGTTTCAAATGGTTCACTACAATTTGTATTCTAGATATTTTTTCCTGCGTTCTCTAAAAACTCATACAGTGGGAAGGTTATATTAAATCAATGTGATCAAATGAAATTTTTATAATACCTTATGTGGCCTAAGAGAAATCGTATTTTATCAGTGTGTGTCAAAGGTTTTATATCAAAAATAATTGTGATCTTTTCCGTATCGACCTTGAATCCTTGTTTGAAACTACATGCCCAAGTAGCATGCATATTGGTGTAGTAAAGATAATTTTTCATATATTTTAGCTTATCTACCTTCATGACTACAACACCATAATACTTGGTGTTTGAGGTTCTTAAGCAAGTTATATATGGTCTATTCATCAAATTATACATCCAGTGTATTATTGTTAACACCCAAAAAGTGCTCACTACATCATCTACCCCATTACATGACTCATTTGTCCATATTTTCTACCATATTTGCCTCCAAAACCTTAAAAACCCATTAAAAAGCCTCCAAAAGGCCAAAACCCCCCCTTTCCCCCCAAAATAAAGTAAATTCCTCCAAAAATAGAAAAAACACTCTAAAAAGGGAATAAAAAATACAAAAAAGAGGAAAAAGAGGAAAAAAAGCAAGCAAAAACCCTATACAGCTGCCCTAAACCATATGGTGCCCAAAAGCATGGGTCAGCACTCCACCACTAAAAACCTATAAATAGGTGATGGAGGCTCCCCATTTTCCATCCACAATCATCCCTATCCTCACTCTGCCAAAAATTCTCACGAAACCCTAGCTCTCCCTTTGGAGCTACTTTCCACTTGAGAACCCCATTTGGCCCCATTTCCAAAACACTTTTGGAAGAAGGAGAAGAAACAACACTGGAGCTTGGAAGCAACCCTCTTGGACTGCTGCAAAGGCTCCACCAACCTCTACATCTGAGGTAATTTTTAATTCAAAAAGAGAGATCTTCACCATATTTTCATGTTTTGTTATTTTTGTTAATGCTCATGCTAGATTAAATTTCATATTGTTTTATTGCTTTATTTTATTGTTTATTGAACTACTACTAAGGAGGCCCTTCTCCTTAGTAGGTGCTCATTTGCACAAGCTAGGGTGAAAACCCTAGCTACAATTATATATAAAATCTTGGAAATTAGCTTGGAGAAGATAATCGTAGAACATGATTTAGCCCAAAGGGCATCACCATGTGATAAAATGACACAATATTCATGAAAAATGTGTTATTCTCCTAGCCTTACTTTACTATGGGTACTTGGTTGTATATATATAAAAAATCAATAAATGAATACCACTCATGGCCTGCTACCTCATTTGTAATTCAATTTACAATGACATTGGGAATGGACTTATGATTGTTACTGTATTTAAACCTCTAAAATCAACACAAATATTTCATCTCTTAGGTTGTTGCTTCTTTGGTTCTACCACCATAGGGATGTCCCAATCATCTTTGTTTATAGGATATGATTCTTATTGCAATCATGTTTCCAACTTCCTACTAGACAATTACTTTTATTTATGTGTAAGTTTATATGGCCCCTTTTTCACAAGCTTTGCATGTGGATTTTAATTTGCTCTTCAACTCTCCCACGTCCTCAACTAATCATTACAAATCGTTATAGTCTATTCAAAATACATATTGATACTCCTTCAATGAACTAGTTATCTCTCTCATTCTCCTTCCCACCCAATAATTACCAATCCTCACCATTTTCGGTCTCCCGTCATTGGATATGTCAACTTCCACTATATTTATTTGCATATTAATCCATTTAGGTGATTTTGATTCTTCAATGGTTCTGACCGAGGAACCCCTCCTTGGGTCAATCTACAACGATGATAATTATTTTTCCACTCCCTTTAATATTTATCCTATGCTTCTCTACAGAGATTTTTTATTTCATTTTACCTCCCTAAGGTCTTCCCACTATACATATGCAAGTCATTCTTCCTCCAACTAGGTCGATGATCTTAAAGTAAATCATGATTGACATTCCCATAATGCTCATTTCTACTCTTTTCAACAACCCATTTATAGGTTCAACAAATATTTAGTTAACTAACTTCAAAAAGTTATGAACCTCACCAAGTGAGGTCTCCCTAGATTGATCCAAGTACCCTTAGGTAGGATGTTAACATACAACCCAAAGTTGACCACAACTTGGGGAAAGAGAACCCCTCAATATCCAAGTCAAATGGACGATCATAGTTATCTATTATTTTATCTCCTTGTTTTAGTTGAAAAATATTCGTCATTACTTTACTTGCATCAATTTGGTTACATTTCATCAATATGATCAATAATTTAATCTTGCTACAAACTCTCTTGAGATAATATCTCCAAAATCTATTAACTACAATAGCATTATTTTTCCCTATTTTTTCTAACCTTATTCAATTCAATGAATTATTCCTCCTTATCCATCTTTCTAAACATCCATATAACCTCATTGATACATTTTTTTGGTACTATATTTTTATATGCAGCTTTCTCTTTCTTCCCAAGTTTTACTTGAGGGATTTTATAAAAGAGCATCTTCCCTTATTTTAGCTCCAAATCCTATGACCCCATTCAATATTTTATAGTTCAATGCTTCATGATTTTGTATAGTTTGTAGAATATTTTCATTTATTCTATTCTTGATTTTACCCAAAATAATTGGGCAATCCTCCGATATGGAGTGATCACCCGCCCTACATTGGTTAAAAAGTCTCGTTGGTATCATCATTCATAGGACAATGGGGACTAAGATTATTTTATTTGAGATAGACATGACAATAAGTTTTTTAGAGTCCACCTCACCCACATCCTTCACCAACCCTTCCTCCTCTTATTACACCATGCCCTCCTCTTCCTTCTTAATCACCTCCCTTTCCATCTTGGTTTCACCGGTCTTGATATGTTTTTTATGTATAGTAAATTATCTAATAACTAGGATTATTCTTCCCATTATGTTGAAATTATGCCATGTTATGACTTATGAATAACACCACCATTTCTTATTATTGAGGGTGCGGGCATGGTCTCCTATGTTGTGATTAGTAACCAAATCACAAATATCACAATAATATCCATCTTAAATATTTTTAATTATCGAGGAATACTCGTCAATGTCTTGAAGTGGCATTCTTCCATTATTTGTTTCTCACTCATTCTTGTGGTACACCAAAGATCTAACATCCTTGATTGCAATTTGAGGTTTTGTGTGATTTTTTTCATCCTTTCAATATTTTCTTTCGATATTCTATTAGTGGATGATACTACCAATAACTCATCAGTTTCAATTTATTGTGATTCTTTAGTGATTCTTCATAAAGTTTTATTTTTTGCATTTTCTAAGGAACTCTAATCTTCTACAACAATATAGGAAAAAACCGTTGTACAATAGACTCCTTATCTGTAACATTATGAATCTATCTTAGCATATCCTTAAATCTTTTATCATGATTCACATATACTCACTCAACATTTATTTTATCTCTTTGAGCTTATGTGCTACGATATGTTTGGCATATTGGGTTCTAAACAATTACAAGAAGCCATCCTTTATTAGGTCCTTTGTCATATTATGGTTTTCTATAAAATTCATGAACCGCTTTAATGCTCTTCTTCAGAAAATTCCCATAAATTGAACCATTTGTCTTACTTTTTCATTGACATCTATTTCACTCCATATCTATTTTATATAGAGGGAGGCTTACATTGTTAAGGTGTTCCATGATTTTTGTTAATGACTAGACAAAATATTGTTGTTGATTGTATTATAGGAAACAACTAACTTTGATTATCAACCAAAGGTTCCACACCTCTTCAATTGTGGTACGTTATTCATGTTATTTTGTTTGCACTTGTTGGAACTAAGACTAAAAATTTATCTTTATTTTCTATCACATTATGTATTTGAGGTCTTATTTCCCATATAAATGAACCGATATAAATGTTATTCAAAGGGGTTTGAGTTTCTTCACTAATTAATTTCAACAAGGGGATCACTCCCATGATACTCTTGATTTAGATTAACAGGTCATTCTCACCTTCCTTAGGGACAATATTTATACAAAATTTCATTAGTCTAAGGAATCTTGATCTGTATTCTATTAGTAACTTGACCTGAACTTCAGTTAGTTTACACAAAATTGAGGTTAGTCTAGGTTTAATGTGTGATCATTGTTGGAGGAATTCATTTACATTAATAATTTTCCTTCTTGATTCTAACATTCTTCTTATCGTGGGAACTTTTTCATTATCCCCCATGTATTCAACATTGTTTGATTAATGTAGGGATCTTATTCTATCCTATACATTATGCATGTGATATTTTGAACCAATGGATTTAGAAGTTAAACGGAGTAGTAATATAATTAAAAATCCATAGAAGAGAAGAAGAAGGTGTTAGAGTAACATAATCTTCAATGACCTAACAAAAAGGGCCCATAATAGATGACACTTCAGTACAAATACATAGAAATGAAGAGCGGATTCAATTAAACATATAATCTAAGTAGTCTCCATTAATCAATTGAACGTTGAATAAAATACATCAAGGACTGAATTTCAAAGGTGCTTGATCAATGAGATGCAAGCTTACATATATAGTTTGACGGGTATTAATACCGATTACAATAGGTTTGCAAACTTATTCATATAGTTAAACACAATTCAACTTAAACAATGGCACATAACAATGCATCAATTCATTACACATAAATTACCTTGGAAACCTCCCTCCTAGAGGAAAACCAACAAACCAGTGAGATTTCACTCATATACTAATAAAACACTCAAAAACAGGTGTTTACAACCATGACTTGATAGAACATAAATCATAATTCATTACATGATCATGCTACACACTAGTACTACCTCATAGTACAGTACACCATGCATAGCCATTACATATTATTTATAGATTTAATACAACCAACTACTCATTAAGGACAATCTATAACTTCCTAACAACTTTTGATTATTCTGTTATAGTTGTCTTGACTAGGTCAACTTTGGTCATTTTTCTTTGACCAAACACTATTTTGGTTGATCCGTCAACCAAAATTCTATCATCTATAGCCTCCAACTCCATTCTACTGAAACCAGAAAACTATCAACTTTGCTAGCCGATTTAAATGAAAAGAATATAGCATTCCCAACATTATCCCACTTGTTGTCTTCTTTGCATAAATAGGATTTTCAGAAATTTGGTTCACTTTTGTGGGGATGACAAGCCCATTGTTTCAATACAACAAGAAAACTTCGTTGGCCTCACTAAATTGGTCAATTAGTCTGCAACATTCTTCACCATGTATAAATTTTCTAGTAACATCTTCTAGTTCTCCACCATCTCCCTCACAAATAGTGTTGTGAACTGAAGAGATAAAGAGAACCTGCTATAGGTTTGTGAACTCAAGCATAGTTTCAAAGAGAAAAACAAAAACAAAATATGAACTAACAAATTAAACTATGAGTGCAGGTATACAGAAAATACAAATATTTTCTTTTCTTTTCTTTAAACTCAGTCACCAAGCACACAAACTGGAAAAATAAAGAATTTTCTATTCAAAATATGAAATAGGAGTACAAGAACTAGGGGCAACTGAACAATCGTAGAAGAGGAGGCCATCATAGTTATCCAAGGGAGGGTTCGTTGGTTCTCCTCACATCCTTCTGGTTCTCCAACAACATTACAAGATGGAATCTCTAGCAAAGGTGAGAGTGAAGGAAGAAAAGTTCTACTTCAGTCTCGGTGAAAATTTGATAGAGTGACAACAATGAACAAATGGAAAGGAGATGCATCTGGAATGAGGGACCTCGGGGTCTCTTTTATAACTAAGTATGGGAGTATAGGGGTGAGATTTGGGCTCTAAACGCATCAACCACATAAAGACTCATGTCACTTTGATTTTCTTTTTGTCGGAAACGAAGCAAAATGAGCCAAAAACCAAGTAGACCGTTGGGTCGTGCTTTTTTAATGGTTTTGTGCAACTTGAATCATGCATATTGAAGGATTATGCACGATCCAAGTTGCTCTTATAAATGAATTGAGTGTGGCCTAGGTTATAAATACTTTTATTGAGGCTTAGCTTTCACTTTTGGAAATTTTTAATGGATTTCCAAAGTCCAAAGGACTTGAATGAGGTGTCATGATGACATATGAAGGTGACTAATCTAGTGACATGGAAAGTGAGAAAAATTTACTTGTTAACAGATGCCCCTTGATGTGTGAGGTCAAGAGTTTATCATATGGCCGACCTACATCATAGGATTTTTTAACATGGGAGATAAGTGTGACAGTGGCATGGAGAATGAAGATCGTTTTGGAGAGAACTCACCTTCCGACGAGGCTATGGTGACCTTTTCCTGCAAATGGAATGGTGCATATGATCTCAAATATATATGGACGAGGTGGGCATACCCATGATTGTTTCAATGTATCAAAACATATAAGGGTATTTGGATCTCGAGGAGATCATATCGATACATGAATCATCATTGTGTACATTGCAAGGGGAAATCTAGGCCTAGTGGGGGTCTGGTCAATACATGAGGACTCATTGTGTACATCATAAATTTCTGGGAGGCACTCAAGGAGTTACATAAGTATGGTCTGACTGAATCTAATCTGGAGAACTAATAGATGAATAATGGAATTTTGGAATACTGCTCGATCACTGATGCCCTACTGAAACATAACTAGATACTGAATGAAGCTTGTAGCTAGGGCTACCATCACACTATCACCTAATGTAGCCTGGATATACCAAAGATACATAACTTAATAACAAACTCCATCAAGAGTAGGATTCGAGGACATCTAAGGTATTCCACCCAAGTATTGAATATACCATCATCCTATACGAATCTCAATGGTGCAATAAGTGATCTGGCATCGAGCACATGAGAAACAACTATCTAGCACATGAGAAACAACTAACCTAAATGGAATTGATGTCTCCCTTCAGTTGGTCCAAGCAACTCATTGATGATGATAATGAGAGAAAGGTACATGATACCTATGGGTTTATCTTCTGGAATAGATGTGTTGATGTCTGCAGAAGGATACCTGCGACTACTAAGTCCATGATGTTTCCTTAATAGAAGCATGAGGGATACCACCAAATAAAAGGGACACTAGACAAGTAATTGAGACACTATTTGGGGACACGAGGATAATTGATCAGGGGACTCAAAATTCTTTTGTTTAGAGTATGGAGGCAATGTTGACCTGTCATCACATGTGAGACTTCTTGATGGGATCAATGGAAAGACACAATTGGGGTATTGCGGGATATGACTTAGAATGAATAGGGACTTGTTACTCTTGGAAATGGGCATACTAATTAAGTATGACTCCAAGGGTGACTCATCACATGATACTCTAAACAAAGGTGAATAGGGATGTTGCCACAACAAGAGATAATACTTGATCTGCAAGAGTGCTAAGAAGCACTTTTGTTGGATTGTTCCTTTGATACATGAACATCGAAGGAGAGAGTAGCAATGACTACTCCAAAAATTCGTAGCTTTCCAAATGAGTGATCATTAGGAAAAAAGGGGGTATTTAGGAACACTGTTTGTAAAGTATGGTCAGTTTGGGTGACAACTTACCTAGTCAATATGAGCCTAATATTGGCAAGGAGATAAGTGTACAATGGTGCTTTGATATGGATTGGTGGAATGACTCGTAGCAGATGGATATTTGTGTTAATGGAAGGGGGGACACTGATGGTAATATCCTTACAGGTTGTTGAATGGTGGAAAAATAACTTGATGTTTTGTAGTATGGATGAAGTGATGGGCTTAGGAATGTGCAATATGAAACATTACATGTCAACATTTGTTGATGTATATGTAACTTCATAATGTATTTCACCTATGTATTTCATCTATGTATATTGTACTCTTATAGAGATGTGTTACCTCTATAAGGAAGTGTCGTCATTTGTATTGAGAATTTTTGCAAGTGTCATAACTTTTCGATGGGTTATTAGACCACCATGTGTGGGGTTAGCCCGGATTAAGTTAACCATGGGTTATTAGGCTAATCTAGACAAGTCGGCCCCATTAGTTTATTGGGCAGGACATGACAAGTATAAATAGAGATTGGGAGATCTCTACTTGGACATCTCATTATCTCACTCTACATAACTCGGAAAGTGGCGCACATGTGAGGAGGAGGATCAGCTGCTAGGAGGAGTCTATCTATGTGTACTTAGGTTGTACTTTGGTTGTATTATTGCTCTATCTATCTCTGAGGAAGTTGTGGGGTTTTTCACCTTAGGGTTTTCCCCACAGAAACTCTGTGTGTCTATTGTCTCTTATGTTTGCATCTTGTGATGATTGATATGCATTGATATACTGTACATGTTATTCTCTCAGTAAAGATCCTAGAGTATTTTGAATTAATGCTAAAAAATTAACATGGTATCAGAGCTAACTTGAGAAGAAGACACTGTGCAGTTGCGGAAGCTAGGGCTTCTTGTTTATTCGGTTTCTCTCCACAGATTTTGGAAAAGCAATATGATAGATTGACTCTCCTCAGCAAGGTGAATCTTTTTGTCCAATCAGAATTCAATTTTGAGCACTTTCAGTTTTGGCCCTAAAAATTAGTGTTTCCACAAAAATAGGAATTTCTGAAATCTGAAGACATAGCTGGAAGCTCCTTGGAAAAATCAAAGTTTAGAGCTTTGGATCGAGATTTTTGGCTGGGTAAATCTCCGGGAAACTCAAACCCTAATTTAGGGTCTTCCCTAGTGAATATAGCAGATTGAAAAGCATTTATGAAGGGTGAAACTTTGCAGTTTTCAAATTCTGAGTATACCAGGCTGTTCATCTCATTAAGGCACATCTTTCTATCCTTTCAGAAAGTTGAAATTTACATTTTGAATTTTTAGGGTTTCTCTAACAAAGCCTAATCTGGGACCAGATCCAGTTTTCAGCAAATCAAGTGGTAAGACCTAAATCTTTTCTATTTCCATTTGAAGTACTCTTTAAAATGTCTCACCACACCAAGCTTGAGGATAAGCTTGAAGGGGCTGATAAATTCCGAGCCTGGAAGTATAAGATTTGGTTAATCCTGGAAGAAAATGAATTGGGCACCTACATCAGCTCTGAGGTCCCTAACCCAGAGGGTGAAGAGGCTAAGGCATTGCATAAGAAGAACTTGGTCAAGGAAAAGAGAATCATTGTCGATTCTATCAAAGATCATCTCATACCACATGTGTCATCTTTGTAGACACCCAAGGAGATGTTTGAATCTTTGACCAAGCTATTTGAAGGGAAGAACATAAATTGGAAGATGACTCTGCAGAATCAATTGAAAGGGGTCAAGCTTTTGAATGGAGAGACCATTCAATCTTATTTCTCCAAAGTCTCTCAGATCAAGGAACAACTTGAAGCTGTAGATGAAGTGGTGGAGAATGGAGAAATTGTGATGACCACTCTAAATGGCCTACCTAGGCCATGGGATTCCTTTATCCAAGGAATATGTGCAAGAAGGAAGTTAATCTCCTTCAGTATACTTTGGGATGAATGTTCACAAGAAGAGGCTAGGCTTGTAGCCCGAGAAGAAAATATGGGAAATGAAGATCAAGCTCTCATAGCTCACACCAAAAGAAGCAAGCCTAAGAAGGAGCACTCTCATTACAAGAAATCCTCTCACACCCATCTAAAGAATAGGAAAGATATGAGATGCTTCACATTTAATGAGAAAGGACACTTTGTTGTAGATTGTCCCAAGAATAAAAAGGACAACAACTTCAACAAGAAGAATAAAGGTAACAAGAAGAAATATCATGCTCATGCTATTGAGGATGATGAACCTCCCAAGAAGAAGGCTAGAACATAAAGTGATGACTCATCAAGCGAAGAAGAATATGTTCTAATCTCTGCTATCACAGGTACTATCTCTCATGGATGTAATGATTGGCTTATTGATAGTGGGGCTTCCAAACACATGACTAGGTTTAAATAATCTTTTGCAAATCTATCTGAACATGAGTCACCCCATAAGGTGAAACTTGGGGATGACTATCAATATACTATCAAAGGAAGTGGTGAAGCCTCCTACAACCTAGACTCTCGGAACTCTTTGAAGATGAAATATGTTCTATACGTACCTGGGCTCAAGAAGAACCTACTCTCCATATCTGCATTGGATGCCAAAGGCATGAGGGTTGCATTTGTAGATGGCCAAGTCCTAATGTGGCCAAAGGGTAAAACTATAGATGATGTAGTAGTGATTGGAGAGCAAGAGGGAGGATTGTACAAATTGAAGGGACAACCCGAACATGCTATGGTGACATGAAGACAAAGATTCATCCATAGTCATGGATCACATAAAGGTATGTATAATTTGGTTTTGCAAAGGTTAACTTATGAATTATGCAGGTCATTGAAGAGAACAAGAAAACATTGCTAGACATAACTAGCAAATATGATGACCAGGTATGTTTTTTCTTATATCAAAGGATCTTATACTTTTGTATGATTGATAATGATTACTCATGAAGTTACAAGTTTGAATAATCTAGGGTTTATGCATATTATGTCTCTTACCTTAATTGATGATATGACTAACCAGAAGAGTTCTATAGTCAAATATGGATATGCATGAGTAAGAGAAGTCTTCCCTGAAACCTTGAATGATAATATTATTTGTGTTTGAAATGATCATGACTATACATGTTTAAGATTATTTTGTTTTGATAGTATACTAATGAATATATGATTATGTATGAGATCTCAAGGATAACACAATGATGATACTCGTAAGCATGCATAGTGATCGAGGATGGATATAAGTTCAAGGACAGTTAATCCAGGAAACAAAGATTGAGAGGGAGTCCACACAACAAACAAACAAACAAAGATAAGTATTTGAATTGTCATTTCTTGTATATTCTGTTTGTTTAAATAATGTTACTCAGTGATGTATATGCTTATGTTCCTAGACTTAGGTTGTGTATTATGCATATTAGAATAATTGCATTGATGACTAAGATACTACTAATATGCAAGTAATGGGTAAGTGGCCTATGGTACTGTACAACATTCCATTGCTACTTATCTAGAATGAAACCTCTTTGCTGACATGTTGGGAGTTGTATACACTCTTAACAATGTTCTGGTAGAGATTGGAAGGCATCTAGAAAGTTACGGGATATGGATAAATGTTTTATTGAAGCATTGGCTAAGATAATTGCATGACTGTATGACATATTTATTTATGTGTAAGAATTTGTTCTGAAAACTATGAGATGTTTTCTAAATCATGCAATTTAACTTGTTTTGTAGGAAAGATCGTATACCATCACCTACAAAAGAAGGACTACAAAATTTGATCATCAACAAAGGTATCTATTGAAGATATTGAAGTTCCCAGGATTCGGGAAGAATGCCATGATCAAGAAGTACCAGTCGATCATGAAAAATGATATTTGGGATGTAGTCCCAAGACCTGAAGGGAAGACTGTTGTGACTTCCAAGAGGATCTATAAGATCAAGCATGGTTTAGATGGTAGCATAGAAAAATACAAAGTGAGGTTTGTATCTCGTGGCTTCTCCCAGAAAGAGGGATTGACTATGAAGAGACTTTTGCACCTATAGCTAGGTACACTTCCATCAGATCAGTACTTGCTCTGGCTATAGTGATGAAATGGAAGATACACCATATGGATGTCAAGACAACTTTCTTGAATGGTGTAGTCGAGGAGGAAGTGTATGTGGAGCAGCCACTCGAGTTTGAGACACATGACAGAGGGACTCATGTGTTCAAACTGAAGAAAGCCTTGTATGGCTTGAAGCAAGCTCCTAGAACTTGGTATGCTAGGATAGATAGCTTTCTATCCAATTTCGGCTTTACCAAGAGTAAAGTGGATTCCAACCTTTACTACAAGGTTGAGGAAGGAAATCCTGTGATACTACTGTTGTATGTAGATGATCTATTTGTAACTTGTAATGATAGTTTGATTGCCAATACCAAAAGGAAGCTGGCAGCCGAGTTCGAGATGAAGGACTTGGGGATGATGCACTATTTTCTAGGCATGGAGGTGTGGCAGAGTACAGATGGAATCATCCTTGGACAAGGGAAGTATGTAGTGGAGATCCTGAAGAGGTTATGGATGATGGACTGCAAGGCCATGGCCACACCTATGGAATCGAACTTGAAGCTTCTGTGTGATGCTTCATTTAATTCGGTTGATGTCACTGTATATCATCAGATGATTGGGTCTTTGATGTACTAGATGAACACTAGACCAGATATTTGCTTTGCAGTGAACACATTGAGCCAGTTCCTGACGGATCCCATAGGTGTTCAACTGGTTGCTGTAAAGCATATTCTGAGGTACCTGAAGGGTACAATTGACTATGAGCTCAAGTATGATGCAAATCAAAAGTTTAACCTGCAGGGTTATGTTGATTTGGACTGGGCAGGCGGTGCTGCAGATAGGAAGAGCAGATTTGGGTGCTGCTTCAATATCGGATCAGGTGTGATCTCTTGGTTTAGCAGGAAGCAGTCTTGCGTAGCACTGAGTACAGTCGAAGCAGAGTATGTTGCAGCTTGTTCGGCTAGTTGCGAGATAGTATGGTTCCGAAAGCTACTATCTGAGTTATTTGATCTCCCGCTGGAAGCTATTGGTATCTTTTGTGATAACCAGAGTTGTGTGAACTTATCTGAGAACCCGGTGTTCCACAACAGGTCGAAGCACATTGAGATCAAATATCACTATATGAGGGATATGGTGCAGAGAGGAGTAGTGAAGCTCCTGTATGTTGCGACGGACGAGCATATTGCAGATGTACAGATGAAACCACTAGCCAGAGTGAAGTTCAAATATTTCAGAGGGAGGCTTGGTGTTCTTCAGATTGATGACACTTCGAGGAAGAAGTGATGGACAAATTTGCTGGATCCATTCCAAGCATGATGAGAGGAGGATCCTTCCCATGGATGTGGTTGTAAGCGTTGGATGATGATCAACATCAGGACGATGTTCGAGTTTCTGCTATGTATGATCAGTTGGATCGTTTATATGTATGTATGCATCATGATGGATGCTTGTTATGATCAGTTGGATCATTCATATGTATATGCATCATGTTGGATGTTGGATATGATCAGTTGGATCATTTGTATGTATATGCATCATGTTGGATGCTGGATATGATCAGTTGGATCATGTATATGTATCTGTGTATGTATCAGGTGGATACATTGTATGATCAGGTGGATCATGTATGATGATATGTATCAGAAAGATACTATGTATGCATCAGGTGGATGCATTGTATGATTAGGATGATCATGAGTACATCAGGATGATGTATGGTGAGTATCAGGTTGATACTCTATGGTCGTGGAACAGGTTGTGCAGATAAGCATATAATCTAGCCCTGGGAGGTTTGCAGATAGTTTTTCGAGGTTTTTCCTATGGCATGTAATGTGGCCCTGGGATATCTAGTAAACCCTCTTTCGAGGTTTTGCTTTGGAGTACATATAATCCAACCCTGGGAGATCTGATAGGTTGAGCTATGTGCTCATAATCAATCCTGGGATGCTCTTTAGAGGTTTTGTCCTATGGCATATAATCCATCCCTGGGAGATCCTATAGGTTGGAGTTGTGTACCCGTAACATCTTGGGATGCTCTTTCAAGGTTTTGCCATGACCACATATAATACACCCGTGGGAGATCCTATAGGTCGGAGCTATGTGCCCGTAACAACCTGGGATACTCTTTCGAGGTTTTTTGGTGACCACATATAATACAGCCCTGGGAGATCCTATAGGTCGGAGTTGTCTGCCCGTAATAGCCTGAGATGCTCTTTCGAGGTTTTGTGGTGAGGTCACATATAATACATCCCCGGGAGATCCGACAGGTAGAGCTGTGTGCTTGTAACAGCCTAGGATGCTCTTTCGAGGTTTTGTGATGCACGTAATAAGTCTTGAGCATTCCACAATATGGCCAGTGATGATGAAGACCTGTAGTTGGTGGGGATACATCTAGTATGAAAAAGGACTGGCTCTGTAGAACTTCCTATGACGAGTAGATTCAGAGATTGATTGAGATAGCAGCAGCCGTGACGATGACAATGATTCGAGGATGATGATTCGTTGATGATGATCCAAAGAAGAATACTTGTGCTGGAAGATTTGTGTTGAGAAATACCTTCCTAGTTAAGAGGGAGTGTTGATGTATATGTAACTTTGGAATGTATTTCACCTATGTATTTCATCTATGTATATTGTACTCCTATAGAGATGTGTTATTCCTCTATAAGGAAGTGTTGTCATTTGTATTGACAAGTGTCGCAAGTGGCGTAACTTGCCAATGGGTTATTAGACCACCATGTGTGGGGTCGGTCCTGATTAAGTTAACCATGGGTTATTAGGCTAAGCTAGACAAGTTGGCCCCATTAGTTTATTGGGAAGGACAGGACAAGTATAAATAGAGATCAAGAGATCTCTATTTGGACATCTCATTATCTCACTCTACATCACTCAGAAAGTGGCGCACATGTGAGGAGGAGGATCAAATGCTAGGAGGAGTCTATCTCTATGTACTTGGGTTGTATTATTGCTCTATCTATCTTTGAGGAAGTTGTGGGGTTTTTCACCTTAGGGTTCTCCCCACGAAAACTCTGTGTGTCTATTGTCTCTTATGTTTACAACTTGTGATGATTGATATGCTTGCTATGATTGATATGCATTTATATACTATACATGTTATTCTCTCAGTAAAGATCCTAGAGTATTTTGAATTAATGCTAAAAAATTAACAACATTATCATCATATTGGGAGTCACTGGGGTCGTTTGATGAATGATGTGGACATAGTGACATGCGGCTAATGTCATGAGATAACAGACTAGAAGGACTCTCAGGCCTCTGAAAGAAGAACAACATGGGTGTCGAATGGAAAAGATCTCTACATTGACACCCATGTTCGGGAGGATCTATTGCCAAGTAAGGGAAAATGAAAAAGGTGGTTTTCCAGAGCCACTTACTCTGATTGTGAGGGAGTTCCTACTAGTGTAAATAGTGCATGAAGGCTTGATGCATCATATCGAGGGTGTGCCTATATTCCATTGAAGGAGTTATACCTGCATAAAACTATTGTTGGAGGAAACTTACGGAGTTCCTCGCAACCTAAACCTATACACATGGAAATGCTACCCAAGCGTAAAAGGTGTGTCTGGAAATAAAACCACATATACATTTAAAGTGTGACCTCGAGAAGTGGATGAGATCACACGTGTGAGTAGGCAAGGTTAATATCATACCCCCATGTTGTGGGCATGGGGTTTGTGATTGTGGACCACATATGTGTTAGGTTGAGCTATAAGATCATTGAAAAACTAAGAGATATTTGATGGGGCAACTTAAAAATTATTGATCATGCCCCCTATCCCAAGGTCAAGATAATCGATCATGCTCCCTAGTCCATAGGTTTCGATGGAGTACGAATGCTCTCCTTGAGATGTACTATTATAGTAAAGCAAGTTGTAAAGTCACCAGCAATACATCACATAATATTGAATAAGCAGTCACACAACAATATGAAAGACAAAGTAGTGGAGATAGAAGCAACAAGTATTCTATTACTCAACATAGACTGTACAAAGTATATACAAAGAATAGTAATACATTCATTCCTATCTTTGCTGGCTCTCCAACCTATATTTATATGGATTAAAGATAGTTACATAATAGTCTTCTTGGTTTAACCGAACTACAAGTTCAGGTCGACAAGTCACGACCGACAAGTAGTCAGTTGAAGGACCCAGTCGGCGCAGCAGAATAGTCTCCTTCAACATATCACCCACCAACAAAAATTTTCTTTGTCCCTAAGAAATAATTAAGTGGAAATGCACTACCACTTGTCAGTGTGCAATAGAGTAAATAAATTTGTTGAATATGAACTGATATGAACTACTTCCATGGTTGGAACTAGATCATCAAATGAAGGATGGAACAATGTTGATGGAGGTAGAAGAAGTTGATAGCATGATCTGGTACTGGGCATATCGCCATATTGGATTCGATATTGAACATCATCTGACAAATATTCAATCATGTAGTAGATAGACATAATAAACCGATGTTGTTTAAGAGAAGAAAGTGTCCAAGAGGGGTGACTTGGATAGCTAATCTTTTCATGTTTGCTCTGGTCTACAAGTTAGTCGGCTACAGTATAGGGGAGGCTACGGGGACGTGATTGGTGGCAAGGAACAGATAGGAAAATCCTGGTCTTGGAACATCGAGAGCACTCAAAATGTTCATATATCATGGGGTGGAGGGAATTTTCTAGGGGGATGACGTCAAAATGCTCATATATCATGAAGGAGTGAATAAAAATTGAAGTATTTCTGAAAGAACAGCAAGGTAAAAGGAACAGGGGTGGAGAAGAATAGTGTCATGACTTAACAAGGGTTTCACTATGACACTGAATGGGGGATTGTTTTACTTTTATAGCGATGAGTGGAGAATGGATAGTGGGGTGGTGACATGATAGGGATGATACGAATGGGAAAGAAACAAGTGTGAAAGCATGGTGGATAGATCTCACGTGTACCGACTGTGGATTTGTTGGAGGATTGGTATGCATATCAATCAGATCAATGCTTTGGTAATGAGCTGTATGCTGACATGGTGATAGATTTCATGATGATATTTGAAAAGAGGATAGTTTTGGTGGCATTAAAACTGAATGATGTTTGGCGTGACTTGTGTGAAAATATTTGAATCAAACTTCAGACAATAGTCAGCGTGTCAACTATCAAAACTAGTCGATACAATGATGAACTGTTGGAGAGGGTGAAATTTTACTGCAGAGTAAAGATTCATGTTCTTCTTATGGCTGATGAACAATAGAGGTGCTAGTAGTCGGCAGTTGATGTTGGTCGCAACACTTTTCTAGGGGTTTTCCAATGTAGGCCCAGGTACTTCGCAGTACAAAATACCAACAAAACCCCTATTTACCGGCCCTTTCGGCAACAAACTGAAAGCAGCCTGAGGTCTCACCTGAAGCGAAGTTGAGGGGGTGGTTGCAGAAGCAAGTTTCCACAAATAGGTGGTGTGATTGATTCAGTTGATTAATGCACAATGTGGTGACGGACTGTGCAGCTACGTTTAGTGGTTGCGCGGAGTCTCCAACTCCACGTCGAATATCTTCAGGAACAAGGATATTTGCACCCTCAATGCGTCTAGAGGTCGTGCAGTGGGGTTTATGAGACTTAATCACTTCTACTCAACCTTATTCGATAGACTTTAAGCATTCATCATTATTTTAGACTAATAAACATCATGATCTATGCAGATGAGTGAGATACGCAGTGTTGTATGCTCGATACCTGGATTCCTTCCTAACAATTAATTGTGTGGTTATCTCATTGATCCATTCATTTGAAACTTATAGGGGCTTTCCTGCTATCATTCGTCCTTACATGAGCTATTAACATCTTATTCCATCCCTTCCGCAGAGAATATAGATAAAAATAAACACATATAAGATAACAATAACCTCATGCATGCACTGTAAGTAATTTAAATAAAAAATTAATAATAATCATGCACAGTAATCACATAACACAATGGTTTAATGTGGTTCACCCCCCCAAATGAGAAGTTACATCCACAAGAAATGTTGTTTATTATTTAGGAAAGGGTACAACAGTTCTTTCATCTGCGAACTCAGCTGCATACGCTCTTCCTTCTTT
Organism: Larix kaempferi; assembly: GCA_027924585.1. Lineage (NCBI taxonomy): Eukaryota > Viridiplantae > Streptophyta > Pinopsida > Pinales > Pinaceae > Larix > Larix kaempferi. The sequence goes on along the minus strand of BSBM01000259.1, from coordinate 7,176,072 downwards.
CTCTCAAAATTAGGTCTCTGCACACTCAACTGCAAAGCCTTTACAATGCTTTTATCCAACAGATCTTACAATATTCAATAATATTAACCAAAATGAGAGTTAACCCTTTTCCTTTACAAAATTTCCTTATATATAGATAAAGACCTGTAGGTCATGTCTTTACATTTTATGAAGGCAAAACCCTTAGGTTTACAAAACTGTCGCAGTTTTCCCAAAACCGGACTACTGATATCTGGCAGCAGATCTTCTGTTATATGCGCTCCAATAGGTTGCTTCTGCCGATCTATTCCTTCTTTTCCGGCCTTAGATGACTGGTTCGAGTAGTATTAGTTTTCTGCCCGTTGTGATCAGTCACCTACCTCCGATTTGCACCTACCCACTGCTTGGTAGTTATCGACAAACTTTGCCAAAAATAGGTCTTCTGTGACCTAACCAAAATAGATCACAATGGTTTGAATTATTTACTAACCTAGAAGAATATTTCATCAGAACAACAAAAAGTGGGTGAGAAAAATCCAAGTTTTTTAATTTGACATCCTTTATAAAAAAGGAAAGCAAAATTTGGCTACATATGACTTAACAAGAAAACATGAAAATAATGCCACACTATGTATCATTTCCATAGTAAATCCCGAATTGATCTCAGTGGTCCAAACTAAGTACGTCAAACACCCAAAAATAAGGAAGCTAATAGAGAAAGTTGAAAGTAATAGGGTAACAAATTCCAAATACACATAGGAGAATGTCATACGATGGTACAAACAAAGGATATATTCGCCCATTTCTTCTAAATTCAAAACTCAGATTTTAAAAGAGAATCATGATTCTCTGACAACAGGACATGTTGGATTTTTCAAAACATACCATAATATATGACAATCCTTCTTTTGGAGAGGTGTGAATATTGATATTTATAAATATGTGGTAGAATAGGATTCTCCAACCACTTCATGTCCTAGCTCAGAAATGGTCTAAAATATCCATGGATTTTATGTTGGATTTTGTACAACTTCGGAAGATACTATTATTGTATTGTATTGTACTTTATTGTACCTCATAAGGGAGATGAAATTGATGTATTTAATTATGTAAAACCCTTGAAGAATCAATGTAATCCTTGGGATGAAAAGAAAGCAAAAGAAAAATTAAAATTAATATTATTATTGCTCCCCAAGTGAAGTCATCCCAGTTAGGGATTTTTTCATGTTTGCACTTGTATAAATAAGAGGTAAAGTGCACCTCATTATTCACTCATCCAATAAGTGAAGTTCACATCACCCAAAGAGGGAAGTTCGCACCTGCTGGAGAAGAAGGCTATTTTAGGGTTTCTATTTTTGGGAAGTATTTCCATCTTTTCGTTTTTATTATTGTACTCTGATCTCGAATTATTATCTCTATACGAAGGTTGTTGGGTTTTATACCATTTGGGTTTCCCAGGATAAACTATGTTGTTATTGTTTGGTGCTTTGTCCTAATTCTAGTGATCTTGGTTATGCATTTCAATTATTATGCTATGAATGTATGAAATCTAACATGGTATTAGAGCCAAGTTCTAGAAGAAGTCACTGTCGGAACATTGTCGGAACCCTACCAGAACTAGGGTTTCATCTTATGAAGTCTTCACCCAAAATTTTGGAGAATGAAATACTTGGGAAATTATCTTTTAGGGAGGTGCATCGTTTGGTGAAGACAGAATTTAATTCCGAGAATTTTCAGTTTTTGACCTAACACTACAGCTAGAGCAGAAATTAGGGTTTCAGTTTTGACCTACTTCTCTCCACAGATTTGGATCAGCCCTACCTCAAATCAACTCGCCTTGGCAAGGCACATCTACCTGTGGAATCAGTTTACCAAAATTCCAACTTTCATTTTTGACCTAGCTCCTGCTAGGGTTTTATTAATGCCTTGAAATTCATGGCATCAATCAACAAGAATTTCTCCCCAGTAAGCGAGCCCAATTAGATCGCTCACCGTTTGGTGTAGGGAATCCGTCCAGTTAATGGTCCGACTACTGTGTAAGTTTTAAAGGTTTGTTTATTTTATTGGTTGCGGCCTGATCCACCATTTATATATTTTATTTTTAAGATGATATGCATGTGCCCTAAATTAAATGCATGCGTTAAACAAATCTGTTCTAAGTTATTAAATCTAAATTAACCTATCCTTGCAAGGAGCAGAACTTTAAATTATGAGCAATAAACTGAAAGTAACCTTTAAGGATCGAAACAGATAGCCATTTAATCCCATAAATGCATTTTTCAGTAGAATATAAATGATATCAAAGATAGCTCTAATTATATTAAAACATTCCATCACTCATAAGGTGCAGAAATTTTGCTAAAAATCATTCATAGCATAGAATTAATTCACATAAGCCAGGAAAGATCTCACTAAATGTAGATAGAAACTGTCGAAATAGTTTGGCAATCATTCATCACAACTCAAAGCAAAAGAATGCACCAGCTTTCACAGGTTGAAATCATTTTCCCATTCATGTAGCTGAAGTAGTTCTCATACACAAAAAGAAATTATTTCACCTACCAAAAGTCATGTGTTTCTTCTCTAACTAGCTATATATAGCTTTACAAAATGCTCCAAGAGCTGCCACCTATACCCTAACCTTTCACATTCCTCTAATTTGTCATGTAGTGCTTAATTTACAAAAATAAATAAAACCCCCAACAATATTGCAAAAAGACCGGGGACTAAATTCCAAATGTCCTTTTAATATTCTAACGATATACAAAGTCCAAGATGACGTGTTGGCTACTTTAGCAGATACAATGAAATTGACTATTCTCGAATGGGCATCTCTGTAAGTTATGGGATTTCTGCTACAACCGGCGTCCCTACTGGAACTGTTGGTGCTACTGGGGTTGCTGAAGTTGATACTTGTCACGTCCCCATTTTGACCCCCTTTTTCATTAAATTGTAAATGATGTAAATATTGTTATTTAATCCTGGTGAGGAGCTCAAGGCCAAGTCCCACCATTGATTTAGCATTTTATGTATCGGGAATTAAAAAAAATAGATGCCTATGGTTCTTGTGCTAGATAGGCACAATGTAAATTAAGACATCATGTAAATACAAATTTTAATGAAAAACCCACAACTAGCTATGCAATGCAACAAAGAGATGGGGGCATGATTCTACAAGGAATAGGGAGAGAAATTATTCAAACTCTTGAGCCAGTGGTGATAAGCCAGATGTCAATGAATAAACCCTCAACTACCCATTCTGACTTATGCACCCAATCGTTTAATTCTTCCAGAAATTGGTTGAGGCAGTTAATGCCTTGGGAATCAAGAGGCATGGCAGCCAATTTCGTGCATGGGCAAGCCATCAACCTGGGAAAACGTACTTTTGCTTCTGGGGCAAGAAAACACCCACGAAATGGTGCCCAAAGCCATTATGAACCCATAGTCTTTCCTCTCTCACGCAGTCTGAGCTAGCTGGGCTTTCCCTATCACGTTTTTTACCAATTTCCTGCATTTTTCCATAGCTGGGAGCTCGTTTTTGTGTTTCACAGTGGCTAGGAGAAAGGGATTCACGTTTTAGGGGTTTATAGAGGTCGTTTTTGCCCCTAAAATGTAGAAAAACGTTTTCTGAAAACGAATTTTCTCTCCCAGGGTTTATTCCCCATCTACCAGTTCGTTTTGGTTTCCCACGTTTTTCAGCACTTGTGTTTTCTTGTAGGGTGCATCCCTGTGTTGGTTGGAAATTATGAGCAATAATTAGGAGTGGAAGTGGACTAGAATTGGCTTGATAAACCTAGTGAGGAGGTAACCTCTCAAGAGTATCAAAAGGGCTGGTTGCTCTTCTATGCACACCCTGAAGAACACTCGAATGGGAGGTATGGCCTGAGGGACTGTGTATTAGGAATACTTCCTTGTGCCAGTTGTGTAGGTATTGTGGAGACCAATCTAGATAGATCTTGCAGAGGGTGCCCATATCTCTATGGATGATCCCACTAGCTTAGCAATTCTTCCTTCCATTTCCTACCAGCCTGATAAACAAAACTGTAGCTTGGCTTGGCTGATTTGGTGTATCTTTGAGCTATGTGTGAGTCTGTTGTTCCCTGATTCCTTGTAGAGATCATGCCCAGCTCAGGGGTGGTAGTGTGTTGAGATATTGATGATCACAACTGGCCTATGGTTGGGTGGAACGTTGTAGTTACATAGCCAGTTGCTTGGGACTACTTTGTTACAAGATAAGTATTCTCTTTTGTTAACTTTGCAATTATTTATTTGATGAATATCTTGAATGTATGATGGATGTGTAATTGAAATTACTTCCATTGTGTTTTCTTATAATTATACATTTCCATATGTCTTTTTATATTATGTGAATGCTTATTCAATAAGTTCATGGGGATAGAAGCCCAGTTTTAGCATCACGATCCTCTCCATCGCACTGGTATTATGGGAGGGGACGTGACAATACTTGGTTTGCCACTTGTGTTCTGTCCACCTATGCTATATAATTCACCCAAAGCTGTGTTTCTCTTATAATACTGTTTCCAACTAAGGGGAGCAGAAATCTAAGAGAAACTTCTTGTTTGGTGAGTTCTTCCTCGAGGATGATTGCTTCTGTTGTTGCCGCTTGTAGGCTTTCTTCCAAGAGGTGTGCATGAATGGAAGCCTGGCTGATAAAATGGTTCAGATCTTCTATGGTTAATACATCCACTTTCCTCACATAGCCAATTTCTGCACTCAGTCTATCATTCAGCTCAGATAAACGTTGAGTTTTATCTGGAAACTCTTCTATACTTTGGGGTGTCACTATTCGACAGGCCTCCTGAGTAGTTCGTATCTCGAGGTATAAATTCTTGCACTATTCATAGGTTGTCTTTGTTACAGTGTTCAAATTCGCTCCATAGTATTTAGAATATACCAAGGTGCGCATATCTGCTTTATATTCAATGACATACTTAAGGGGAAGAGTTGTTGGAAATCCCGATTTCCCCTCCCTCCACTCAATGTGTTCCTTTATATCTTTGCTAATGTGTTCATGTTTCCTTCTAACCCAAGTGGCTTCGACGTCAATTTATCTGACCCTAGCCATTATTGCTTTTAACTTGTACACCTCTTCCGATATAAGTTCCAGGAGTTGGTGGTTCTTTTTGAGTATTTCACAAGCCTGCTCATGAAAGTGACCAAGATCACCTACCTTGCTGGTCATGAGTTCCAATTGTCATTCCATCAATTCCCCGCCTTCTTCCAATTTCTCTATCTTTTCTTTCAAATCCTCGATTTGCTGAGCATCATCAAATTTTTCAGATTCAAGCCTTAGGTTCCTATTTTTAAGGTCTTTCTTCTCTTCTTCTAGGGCTCTTATTTGGATCGCCAGATCTCTCTTTTCAGCTTCTAGATGTTGAAAGTTTCTGCTTAGTTCCTCCTTCTATAATATGAGGGTGTCACATTTTTCAACCATCAAATTCATATAATTTTGTTCTTTGACCAGATTCTCTTTCAACTGACATGCTTTCTTCTTTTCTGGTCCTAACTTGGCCCCTAATACATGTACATTGTTTGCGGTTGCTTTAACCGAGGCTACAGAGATGGATGCCATGAGATCGGGGCATCCTCGGTACTTTGCATGATTGTGGTTTTATGCTTAGTGATGATATCTGGTTGGAAGGTCTCTTCATTCGAGTCACATATCCTTTACAATGGAATTTCTCTTTTTGTTATAAGTGAACCTTTCCCATTGGGACACTGTACTATTCTTTTATGGAATAAAAGGGACGAGTGGGAGGTCTCTTATAGAGAGGTCTGTATCCAAGTCTTGTATGTTTGGACTCTTTGGATCAACATCTTCTCCGAATTTCCTTTCTTCCTCCACTTTTCTTTGTGATTCCTCTTCTTGTACCCTTCTAAATATCCCATCTTCTTCTTGTTTGGCAGTTCCTTCCAATCTAATTCTTTCCTCCTCCTGAACTCTTCGAGCTTCATCTTCAGCTACTTGAATCCTTTGAGTTTCTTCTTTCTGGATTTCATCCTCTTTTTCCTTGTTTTCTCTCTTAACAACTTCTCTTTGGATTCTCTTGGCTTCTTCCTTGAGCCCTTGCTCTTCTTTAGAGAGAGTTTGAGCATCTTCTGTTGTTTCCTCTTCCTATTGTTGTATTGCTTCCTTGATAGCACCAGAGCTAGAACTGGCTCCGACTTTACTTAATCGGCAAATCTGTAGTTCGGTCATGTTACTGACCTGCTTCTTCTTCCTCATCATAATAGTGGGCGTATTCAAAGTTAGCATGGAGTTCTCTGCAATGTCGTGCAACCTTGCCTTGTCGATCGTTCCTCCAAAAAATCCTTTCCCCGAAGTGAAAGTCTTTCAGTTTTGCAATAAACTCCTCTACAGTTGCAATCCCTGAGAATTTGTAGGCCCCAATATAGAAAGGTAAAGGCGGGAAAGTTGCCTTCTTTGCCTTGTACAAGGTGCTACCAATCCCATCAATGATAACTTGTCTCACTGCCTCTTTGTGGACTATGTAGTCCGTGGCATATATGGGAAGGATATATGGGAGTTTAGAACCTCCATACATTCTTATGAAAGTACCTTGTGGTGAAAAATAGAAATCACCATAATTCTCTAGGACTTCCATGGCATTTTCGGACAAGCAGTTAGGTTCTTCATTGAACATTAACTCATATAAAGGCATGATAAACTCCTCACAGATCAGTTGGTACTTCCGTTTGTATTTCTGGGCCCAAAAGAGTTTGTAAGCAGTGAATACCGGGGTGTCAGCCTCTCTCCAGTTACATCCAAGCTTTGGAAAAGGGTGTTTTGCCACAATACAGTCTATCAAGTAGGATGGCATGTAGAATTCTTCCTTCTTTGCCTCTATTCCTTCTTGAGCGGCAATTATGGCTGATGATAGGCTATCTGAGAGGATGTCTGCCCAATTAAAAATTGTCCCCTTGAACGCTACATAATGGATGATGGGAACCCATTGGAGCATAAAAACAGTACCATCAGACCTTCCAAAAATTCTACTAAGCATGAGGGCGATCATTCTTATAGGAGGCCTCAGATTCTGAATGTCACGTACCCACCCATTTGACCAATGCAAGGCAGGGTACATGATGCCAAATTCAGGGCTTTCCCATGATCTCAGCCCATTCATATAAATAAGTTATGAATGTGCAGATGTAAAACAAATCAATTATCATGCACAGCAGAATTAAAACATCCACACACATTACTCATGCATATAACATATCAACAGTTAATGAATTAATATAGTGCAGAAGTAAATACAGAGGCATAAAAACACTTATCTTCATTTTTCAACTGCCCAAGCAACTAGCTATGTCGCTGCAACGTTCCACCCAGCCATAGGCTCTTCGACAACTTATACTGAGTCTGTCCGAAGGCCACCCCCGAGATGGGCATGATCCCTTCAAGGAAAAGGGGACATTCACTCGATACCAACTGTCACAACCAATTAATCATTCCATCTGAGCCAAGCCAGTCCATAGCTGGGTTTATCAGGCTACAATTGAACCCTGGATTATCGCACTCAAGCTCAAGCCCAAGCCATGGATACCCATACCCATACCCAACATACTCTTCTCTCGCACAGTAAGCACAAACAGGGGCATGGATACACATTTTAGACAGTGGGATTTGCAAATAAGATGGCCATGGGTTTTCCCAAAAACATTCCCAACCAAAAAAATGGATTGTGGGATGGGCAGACAACCATAGGGGGAAAAATGATTTCTTCCCCAAATATCTCATCCTTCAACAGCCCAACACGGTCTCTATTGAACCCCCATTCGATTTCCCTTCTTCTCCACTGGTATACAACACAGAAAACGCCCTTCTCTACTCAGGAAATGAAGAAAACACTGCAACATGCCTGGAAGACGCCCAGGTAGCTCTCAACTCATGAGGGAGGAAGAATGATCATGGATAATGGCTTGGGTGAGAAATTCATGGCTCTTTTCTTTCCCAAGGAGGAAAACACGTTTTTCCATAAAGGGTGGCTTTCCCATAATCGATTTTGGACAGCCATACCACCCCATTCCCAAGGCATTAACTTTCCCAACCAACTCTTGGGAGAAATCAATGGTTGGGTACAAAGTCAACATGGGTAGTTGAGGGTTTGATGGGTTCTCTCATTGACACTTGGCTTGACTCTAGTGGCTCAAGGGTTTGAATGTTTTCTCTCCCAATTCCTTGTAAAATCATGCCCCCATCTCTTTGTTGCATTGCATAGCTAGTTGTGGGTGTTTTTATTAAAATGCATATTACATGATGTTGAAGTTACAATGTTCCCGGCTAGCACGCAAACCATATGCATCAATAAATCAATGGTCGGGCCTTGGCCTTGAGCTCCTCACCATGATTTCATAACAATATTACATCAATTACATTTGAATGTAATGGGGTCAATAATGGGGACGTTACATTCCCCTCCCCTTGGAATAACACCGTCCTCGGTGTTCCAATACTTTATATTATATACCCACTTTACACATGTCCAAAATTCACAACTGGTGGCAGGTCTATCCTGCAATTCGTCTCTTTACTTTGAACTTTCAGGATCAAGTCCTCTAACTTCCACAAGCTTCTCCTGCTAGCTTTGGTCTTCCAGCTCTATAGGCGGGCATTGCTCCAACGCAACCCCTTTCCATTATTCACCTTCCAGCTGATCTTCAAGTCTGGAATTTCATGGATGCCATCTTTCTTGTTGTCCCGACAACTATCTGTGAGACTTATCATGGAAATTCCTGTTAGGACAAGCATAACACAATAATAAAAATTAGTCAATTATTTTCCTAATTGACTTGGAACATCCATGCTTTCCCACACACACATGAACTCATTCATGTTCATCCTTTCACAAGAAAATAACTATTTCAGCATTCACAATTCATTTCAAGCAATGAAACACAATTTGTTTTCATTTATGACATGCACTCAACAATCCTTTGTTTCTAAGATGCATCAGTCAAAAGAAAGAGAAGAGTAAGAGTTTTCCCCCTCTTAGTCTTGTTCCAATCCAGAGCCACACCATCACTGGTGGTTCTATTCTCCTTGGCCTCTTTCACTTCAATGTGAATGCTTGACTTGCCCTTTCTTGGCTATGACACTTTAGTGTTTAAGGCCTGTCTAATGGCTTTTCAACTAGGGAACCCTTCCCTATTGTTGCTTATAGAACCTTTGGCTGCTAGGACCCACACAGTTCCACTAGCACCATATTTCATTACTGATCATGCTGAGCTCTTTAGGACAGTCATATGTCCACACGCATCCTCCAGATGCTTTCATAGTCCTTGCTTCCAGCAATACCTACACTCAAACATTGAGTCAATTCACATTTTTAGTGTATTTTCATAGGTTTTATCTCCAAATAAGAATTTAAGAAATCATAATTAAATCATATGCACATGTATATTCATAAGCAAAAGTTGCAAGGTAACTGAATACTTATCTGTATTGGATGTCTTCATTTTATTCCACGGGATCCTTCTTTGCTTTACGAGCCTTGGATTTCCTGTGAACACAATAACGAATGTTGGGCCAGCACGTAGGCTACTCCACAATCATTCGAATAGGCAATTCCAGGCCAGTACACTGACTGGGTTTATCAATCATTTCCTTTAGCAATATGCTAGGCCAGTGCTCCGATTGGTTTTATCAATTGTTTAAGGGGTGTTGGGCCAGCGTACATGCTGCTTTACCATATCAAGTAGTTAATGCCCAACTAGTCACTCTCTGGACTTACCAAGAACTTTATAGCGTTCAACCAGCTACTCCCTGGATTTCTTAATAATTTATATTGCCCACTCATTTACTCTCTGGATTTACCAGCAATTTATAGTCTTTCAGAGTCTTGCCTTCCTGCAATGACCAAGGTTTCCACAAAGAAACAATAGTGTATCAGCTTAGCTATTAAAAGACTTATACCTGTAATCTTCATTATTCCAAACATGACATAAATGAAAACGAATACTTATCTGTATTGTGCGTTTCCCCTCTAGTCCACAGGATCCTGCTTCGCTTTGCAAGCCTTGGGATCGCCTATGGACTTGGATATAGTTAATGCTTAACCAATACGCCTCCCCATCGGCTAGATTTACCAAGCATTTGGTGGTGCCCAACCAATCCCATACCTGGTTGGCCCTCTCCAGTGCCGAGCCAGCACATTCGTCTGGGTCATCGACCAATGGAAGGAAACTACGCCACCGACCATTATAGGTCAAGGCTCTACTATGGAGCCATAGGCATCTCAGGGTTTTCAGTCAGTCCTCGACGCCCGCCCTCCCACTATTGTCCCAATAGAGATTTTACGCCCTTACCAATGCCACCACACCTTCTTGTATCATCTGACCATTATAGGTCAAGGCTCTACTATGGAGCCATAGGCATCTCAGGGTTTTAAGTCAGTCCTCGGCACCCGCCCTCCCACTGATATCCCAATAGAGATTTTACGCCTTTACCAATGTCACCACACCTTCTTGCACTGTAACCCTTCACACACATCAACTCTTGGTTTATACAAGGACGCCACTCCTTCTCTTGTGCAAATCGGTGGTTCCTCTTAGGAAATTTATAGGTGACTTTCTTGACTGCAGGTTAACACGACCCCTACTCACACAAGGATGATACCTTCTCTTATTACACAGCTCTTCGGGCCTTTCCATCCCTTCTAGTAATATTTCACGTGAGCATAGAAAGGTTGCCAATTCCCATACAGTCTCCTTGCGTACCCTTCTTCACTTTTCCCTTTAATGTGCAGTATCAATCTGCATCTGTGTAGGCTGACAACACAAGAAGGATAAGCAAGCTCATTAGTATTGATGTTTAATTCTTAACCACATTCCATATAATTCACTACCAAGTATTGAAACACCAGGAATGAGTCCATTCCCTTCAGGTGTAGTCAATATTGAAAACCCTATCATGACACAGCACCAGAAAAGGTGTGCACCCCCTTTACAATGTGCGCCGTGTAGGCCCTAATCAAACTCAAGCAGTCTGCAATGATATAATTAAGATAGAGCATGCTCTGCATATTAAACCTAATAATTTAAACATGAATGTTCTTGTCTAGGGTCACAGAATACTCATTCATTTTGCAGATGTGTCTCACATTCCTTCTGGGCATAGCTTTACCGTTTCACTTTCGTGGTTTACCGACGTGCGGTTTGGCTGAGACATTATCAATGGCGTTTCACCCGAAACCCATTTCCAAAGCATGGGATCCTTCCCATCTAGTTTGGCTTCTACAGACCATCACACATGGTCTTCCTGCAATGTGTCATCCTGGCGCACTTTATCAAATAGCCAAACAGTCAGCAACATTTAGCAATAAGATCCAAATATGATTGTTTCATAACCAATCAATAACATTAATAATTAAATTCAACATGAATTTTACAATTCTGTCTCCTACAGAAATTGATTTGCTTAGCAATGAGGCTCTCCTCATATTGTTTGGCTCTTGTAAGTGGTATCACTTTGCCCATTATGGTTTCACCCTTGGTACCATACATGAACACCCACCTATAACATGTCTTCTTGACACAATTATATATCAACCAAACATTCATTAGCAAATGTAAGCAAATTCTCAAATCTGAAATATTTACAAATCTGATATTTACAACTGTTCTTACTAACAGAACTTAGAGCTCTCAACCATGAGATTCCTTCTCATAAGCTCTAGATCAAATTTCACAGTCATATCATTCATACAACTCTGTCCTTCCACAGAACATTCTAGCAGCCCATCGATCATGATTGGGCTATTCATGCACTTACTATTCTGCATTCATAACAACCCATGAAAAGATCCTAGAATTATCATCAATTCATCATTTCATTCATTATTTATTTTGCAATAACATATGCATCATCCCTATGCATTCATACAATGCATCACAAGATTTATAAAATCTCTTAATGCACATCTACTCAATGCTACCTTGCATTGTTTCATGAGTACTATTCATTCAAGCATATTATGATCGAAACATGACTATCTCATATAACTTGCATTATCATAATCAGGACCACCAGTCCTTACTTGCTTTGGTTATTAAGCACATAACCAACGTACACATGGCAGGATATAAATTCATATGAATGCATTGAGATTTCTAGACAGTCATAGGGTGTAAGGATCATTTCCTTCACTTACCCACACCTCACCAAGCTTGGTAGGTTAACAGTCCCAATCGGTATTCAATATCACATGCAAACTAACTCAACATAGCTCAAACATAGTTGAAGAGATCTTACCAAATTCTCTTTCAACAATTATGCAATTTGGCACCAATAATCATTACCTACATGGTTACCATTAACATCGCCTGATGTTACCTGATCAGTTGGAGTCTTACCAAGGCTGCTTAATCCTTTTTCCAACTTTATGATCATAGATTTTTTGCACCATCCTTTCTGCATAAGGTTGTTGGCTTCATGCAACAACATCCTCAGCACATTTCGCCATGCTCTTTGTTATCTTTGGTCCTACAACCAATACCAACATCAATAGTGATTATCAACCACAATATTCTCCATTAGTGGTTCATTGCATATGTAGAATTCATTATTTTACCAATATGCAATATCTCATTCATGCACAAGCATTTCCATATGCACTATGCAATGTTTGTTAAGATGCCATCTAGTGCATATACATCTATGTAATCCCTTACATTTTTAACATTTTTTATGCCATATGACAATTTCATAATTGTAAGTATGATAACAAACAGGGGTTTAAAAAATTCTTCCCTTTTCGATCCCTCATCGTAACATGGAATTCCTCTTCCATATCACGCAATTGTAGAAATTGCTCATATTGACAACAAAATTTGTTTGTCAAAACAGCCGCTGGCACTCTTCTGCGCTAAATATCTATGATATATGTAGACCTCATTCAAACTCTAGTCATGCATCATTGTTCCCTGCTAGACAAGCTTTCCAATTCCTGTCTTCATGATCCATTCTGGCATCGGGTGTGGGAACTGCATATTTTCAAAAATGACAACTTTCACTCCAATTCTGCACATTTCACACAGTTGCATTTTGGTCCAGAATGCCAACTTTAGCCCCCTGCAGAAGAAAATATATGAGGAATCACAAAAACTTATCTATCGGGCGAAGTTAGTACATATAACAAGGAACACTCATCAATTCACGGATTTCAATTCCGATGCACCCTTCATCTTCTATGAATTTCTGGGTTTTACTACTTCCCACTTTTCACATTTTTCCAAAATTCCAAATTTTGGGCCAAAAATGGCTATCTCCCAAACGGTGCATTTCTGGGAAATCTTCGTCTAACGAAAACTGTCCCTCTTAATGAGAATATGAAATGTCTAGTTCATTAATTTTTTGATTCCCACATCTAGGGTAACTTTTACTGCCCACAAGCTTTTCAAAATCCCAAAAAAGTGGCCCGGAACAATGCTTTTTGGCCTTCGTGCTCACACCGACCTCACATCCTTTGGAGTTTGGCTCCAGTATTCTGAACTTAACATCGTTCCTGCTTCATGACTGCTTCATATCAATTTCAACTCAAATCGACCTTCTAGCAAGCCTCGGGACTCTGTCCATCAAAAGTCACTATTATCCATTTTCTGTCAAATCGGAGTGTAATGGGCTCGGGGTCTTCACTGATTCTTTCATTTCCTTCGTCAGTGGCCTCCGAGCCCCACAGGAATCATCCCATTCTGAGCCCGGATGCTCTCTCTATCAAAAAATTGAGTGTTCGTCACTTTAATCGCCCGCCGCCATTGCGGAACGGTTCGCTGAACGCTCCTACAATTGCGGAGCCATTCGGCGAAGGCTCCCGCAGTTGCAGAGCCATTCGGTGAATGTTCCTGCAATTGCGGAGCCATTCAGCGAATGCTCCTGCAATTGCGGAGCCATTCGGTGAATGCTCCCGCAATTGCGGAGCCATTCGATGAATGCTCCCATTGCGGAGCGATTCGCCGAATGCTCTCGCAATTGCAGAGCAATTCGCCGAATGCTTCCGCAATTGCGGAGCGATTTGGTGAATGTTCTCGCAGTTGTGGAGCCATTCGCAGAACGCTTCCATTGCAGAGCGATTTGGCAAATGCTCCCACAGTTGCGGAGCCATTCGTGGAATGCTTCCACAGTTTCGGAACGGTTTGCCGAATGCTTCCGAAATTTTGGGGCGATTTGGTGAAGTCTTCCGCAAATTTCAGAATGATTTCCCGAACTCTTCCGCGTTGCGGAACGATTCGCGGAACTCTTCTGCAATTGCGGAAAGGTTCTCCGAACTCTTCCATAGTTTCGCAAGAGAATTCCTTCCGCAACTTTCGGAAGAGAATTCCTTCCACAATTTTGGACGAGAATTCCTTCCACAAATTTCAGAAGAGAATTCCTTCTGCAATTTCGGGGTGGTTTGCGGAACTCTTCCGTGTTGCGGAATGATTCACAAAATCTTTCCGCAGTTTCGGGACAACTTCCTGAATTCTTCCCTAAACAAACTTAAACAAAATTTTCCAAAACTCTTGGAACAATTTCCGGATTCTTCTTTCCTTGCGACTGCAATTGGATTTGGCCCATAGAGTCCCAATGCTGCAACCAGCAGCTCTGATACCAACTGTCACGTACCCACCCATTTGACCAATGCAAGGTATGGTACATGATGCCAAATTCAGGGCTTTCCCATGATCTCAGCCCATTCATATAAATAAGTTATGAATGTGCAGATGTAAAACAAATCAATTATCATGCACAGTGGAATTAAAACATCCACACACATTACTCATGCATACAACATATCAACAGTTAATGAATTAATATAGTGCAGAAGTAAATACAGAGGCATAAAAACACTTATCTTCATTTTTCAACTGCCCAAGCAACTAGCTATGTTGCTGCAACGTTCCACCCAGCCATAGGCTCTTCGACAGCTTATACTGAGTCCGTCCGAAGGCCACCCCTGAGCTGGGCATGATCCCTTCAAGGAAAAGGGGACATTCACTCGATACCAACTGTCACAACCAATTAATCATTCCATCTGAGCCAAGCCAGTCCATAACTGGGTTTATCAGGATACAATTGAACCCTGGATTATCGCACTCAAGGTCAAGCCCAAGCCATGGATACCCATACCCATACCCAACATACTCTTCTCTCACACAGTAAGCACAAACAGGGGCATGGATACACATCTTAGACAGTGGGATTTGCAAATAAGATGGCCATGGGTTTTCCCAAAAATGTTCCCAACCAAAAAAATGGATTGTGGAATGGGCAGACAACCATAGGGGAAAAACGATTTCTTCCCCAAATATCTCAGCCTTCAACAGCCCAACACGGTCTCTATTGAACCCCCATTCTATTTCCCGTCTTCCCCACTGGTATACAACACAGAAAACGCCCTTCTCTACTCGGGAAATGAAGAAAACGCTCCAACATGCCTGGAAGATGCCCAGGTAGCTCTCAACTCGTGAGGGAGGAAGAATGATCATGGATAATGGCTTGGGTGAGAAATTCATGGCTCTTTTCTTTCCCAAGGAGGCAAACACGTTTTTCCATAAAGGGTGGCTTGCCCATACTCGATTTTGGACAGCCATACCTCCCCATTCCCAAGGCATTAACTTCCCCAACCAACTCTTGGTAGAAATCAATGGTTGGGTACAAAGTCAACATGGGTAGTTGAGGGTTTGATGGGTTCTCTCATTGACAATTGGCTTGACTCTAGTGGCTCAAGGGTTTGAATGTTTTCCCTCACAATTCCTTGTGAAATCATGCCCCCATCTCTTTGTTGCATTGCATAGCTAGTTGTGGGTGTTTTTATTAAAATGCATATTACATAATGTTGAAGTTCCAATGTGCCCGACTAGCACGCAAACCATATGCATCAATAAATCGATGGCGGGGACTTGGCCTTGAGCTCCTCACCATGATTTCATAACAATATTACATCAATTACATTTGAATGTAATGGGGTCAATAATGGGGTAGTTACACTGAACCTCGTACTCTTCACTATCATTTCTTCTGATTTGTTTGCCCGAGATCAACAACTTTTTGGCCATCTCTAGATTATCCATTTGGATTTGTCCTAGCCATTTATCATCAAGCCACTGATGAGTCCAGGGCAATTTGTAATCTGCCGCGATATAAGATGGATGGAAGGATGCCCCTTGCTATCCAAAAGAACCCTCATCTATGCATTCGCATGCTGCAGCATCCATCCAATTACTTTTGAGCATGGAAAAAGTTCCAGGTGTGTGGCTTCCTTGGATATGCAGGAGAGTCTGATGTTCCGGTATAGGTATTCTTCCTCGAGGAGTGCCTCAGGGATGTCCTTGTCCCTTATCATACAATATATGTCTCCCCATTTGACTTCAGAAGGCACGCCTGTAGTGCACTTAGTATCTTCGAATAAAGTTTCTATACATGTGTCAACCGGTCCTGATTCAGTCGCCTTCAATTTTCATTTGCCACCCTTAGGAATTTTGACTTAGCACCTATCAATAATCAGACATAGGTAGATATAAGAAGACATGACGCAATGTCAGCAACCCAAACTAGCATCCTACTCATAATGTTAAGGCTTAAACATCAACTGAAACCTTCTAACTCTGCTTGTTTCACCATTGATTTGCAAATTTCAAATTGTTATGGCTTTTCCATTTTCAAATTAAACATTTATTTCACATGTCATTGAATAATCCTACACATTTTATTTCAATCTGATTATTTCCATAGGACGATATTGCAACTACGAAATATAAGAGCAATGCATTCCCGTAATAACACACCGCAAAAACAAACAAAGTAATTCTGAGTATACTATGTTTTATGGCATGAGAATTGACATGGTAATAACATGTTCCAAAGTATATAAAAGGCATGAAACTTCGTATGCAGGGTAGGAAAACCGACATTCTTCTCATAATAGAGGACAAGACTGGGTTCCATTCTATGACGCTACTAATTTCTAAAAACTAGACGATGGTGTATCGGAGGACCTGCTAAGAATTTATGTGGTAGATGATTACGACCTGGGAAACTATGCACCCCTATGAAGCCAAGATCGGCTGTGTTTAGTAGGATAGGAGCATGGTTCTAGTCTCGGAGGAACATAGGACCAAAAATAAAAAATAAAACGCAGAGTCCAAATAGCTTGGAAAAAAGAACTATGACCATGGCTCCTTTTAACTTGAAAGACAAAGAAATAACCATTTCAAATCAGGATATGAGGCTAACCTGGTGAATTCTACCTAGTTTGAGGGTAGTAGCGCTTCTTGGGGTGCTGCTGAACTTGTATCTCTAAGTACGCAGTCTTCAAACGAGAATGGAGCATGCCTTCAGTCATTTTCAACAATGAAATTTAACAGGGTTTAAACCCTACATATAGCGTTTAGACATGTGTGAGCCATTAATAGAGTGGTTGTGAAAATTTAAACGGTGTTAATGGGTGTACGAATGAGGTCAAATCGGCACATTCAGCAATAAGTATGGCCGCTAAAACTGGAAGGACTTGCTTAACCTTTCCAACCATTGCAGAAATAAAAAAATAGTTTGCCCGTCGTTGCAAGAGAATTATCGGAGTTCATCCGCAGAAGAATGGTGCAAAGTTGCGAATCGGAAAACTTAATCAAGTTTGTCCGCCATTGTGGAAAAGTTATGTGAGGACTTCCACATTTGCAGGCAATTTTTAAAATCTTAAGCGAAGTGACCACCGAAAGGGTATCATTTTATCCGTCGTTGTGAAAAAGTTACTTGAATTCTTCTGCTATTTCGAGGAAACTGGTCAAGTTCTTCTGTCAAAGTTTGACCTATTCTTCTCTCTTCGCCGCTACCGTATATTTAGTTGAGTTTCTCCGCCATTGTGGAAAAATATCGTGAGTTCGTTCCGCCGATATTTGGCTTAGTTCTTTTCCGCCTCTTCGGCAAGGTTGGCCCAGATCTTCCATTGTTGCGGAAAAGTTATCTTAAAAGTTCCTCCTTTGCTTGACTCGATCTTTTCTTCTGTCATTTCGAAAAGGGTGGTCCAAAACCTCCGCCATTTCAGAAACTTTATCTTAAAATCTCCGCCGTTGCGGCTCAAAAACTTAAGTTTTACTTGGTCAAAAAACAGAAAAATAAATTCAAAGGTAGCAAGCAACAAACCTATCTCTAAAGAAAACTAAGTAAGAAAAGACTTTGATGGCCTCAAATTTATAGGTAAACTTTCTCTTAAAAAATAAAGGAGGGGCCTCAATATTCAAAGATATTTGAGGGGGGTGTTGCAGCAACAATAGGTTTCTGAACCAGATCTGCAGTCAAGATGATTGGAATGAAAGTTGAAGATTGAATGGAAGGGATTTCAGTTTCAATTGCTGATGTAGAAGAATATCATCATCACAAGAAGCACACGGATAAATATCATACATAATTTCTATTCATCTCAACATTATCAGGTACTATTCCCACCACTAGTGACACTTGGCTCATAAATAGTGGTGCTTCTAGAAAAATGTCAGGTTACAAAGAAAATCTTTTTGAATTAGTTGAGAAAGATTCACATCTCTATTTTGTACTTGGATATGATGCTAAATACACTGTGAAGGGATCTAGGGACACCTCCCTTCATCTAGAATCAAGTGATGCATTACACTTGAGTGATGTTCTTTATATACCTGGAATGAAACGAAACCTTATCTCCATCTCAACCTTGGAGGACAAGGGATATAAAGTATCTTTATCAGAAGGGAAATTACTTGCTTGGAACAATAACTCAAGCATGAACATAGCCAAAGTTATTGGTATAATAGAGGAGAACTTGTATCGACTGAACACTCCACCGGTCCAAGCCCTAGTACACGATGTTGCAAGTATGGACGAATTATGGCATAGAAGACTAGCTCATCTGAACTATCGAGCTCTCCCAACACTAAAGAATATAGTGACAGGTTTACTAGGGCTCCAGGTAGACCATGATGGGACATGTAGAGGATTTGCACTTGGAAATAATGCCAAGAGAGCTTTTCCAGATAGTGAGAGTAGATCCAAATGGATTTTGGATCTAGTACACTCTGACTTGTGCGGACCCATGACAGTTGCTTCATTGGGTGGATATCACTACTATATAACATTCATTGATGATTATTCGTGAAAGGCTTGGATATACTTTCTCAAGTCTAAGGAATCTGAAGAAGTAGTCAACAAGTTCAAATAATTTAAAGCACAAGTCGAAAACCTGTATGGGAAGAGGATCAATATTTTGAGATCCGATAATGGTGGAGAATATACCTCTACAGAATTTAATGATTTATGCAAGGAAGCAGGAATTAAGAGGGAGATCATAGTTCCCTAAAACCCTCAACAAAATTGGGTTGCGGAAAGAAAGAATAGAACAATTGCAAAGGTATCTAAAGCTATGATACATGACTAGAGTCTTCAGATGTTCTTGTGGGAAGAAGCATCCCAAACCACTGTATATGTACAGAATAGATGTACACATAATATATTGAAGAATATGACTCTAGAAGAAGCGTTCACAGGAGTGAAATTAGAAGTGGGCCATCTCCATATCTTTGGTTGTCCAACCTACATACATGTTCCCAAGGAGGAAATATCGAAGTTAGAACCTTCAGGCAAGGAGAGAACCTTTTTGGGATACAATGACTCTTCAAAGACTTACGGAATTTACATTCCAGGATCCAAAAAAATTGAAGTCAGTAGGGATGTGACCTTTGAAGAAGAGATGGCTGTCAGGAAAGGCAGAGGATCGGACATGGATATCGATGATGAAGAAATGCTCAAACCAAAGGAGATGAGATCATCTCCCCTCTAGTTTAGAGTGAGTTAGTTGAAAAGGATGAACCTATTGATCCCATTGATCTAGTTGATATCCCCAGAAATGTTGCAGGTCAGAAACAACCTAGATGGGCACAAAAGACACTGCAGGATGTAGAGGGTAATGAAGCTCCACATGGTACTTCCAGAAAAAGGAAAAGACATCATAGGTTCTCTAGTTATGTGGCACTGATGAGAAACATTATTGATTCATAACCAACCACTTACGAAGAAGAATCCAAACATCAAGTTTGGAAAGATACCATGATGGAAGAATATCAATCCATCATGAAGAATGATGTATGGGAGGTTGTGCCGAGACTCGAGGAGAAGTCAGTAGTGACTTATAAATGGCTATACAATATCAAGCATGGATAAGATGGAAGTGCTGAAAAATACAAGGCCAGATTTGTTGCGAGAGGATTCTCTCAGAAAGAGGGAGTCAACTATGATGAGAAATTTTCTCTTTTGGCTCGATATACTTCCATCAGATCGATCATTGCTATTGCTTCATCTATGGGATGGAAGTTGCATCAAATGGATGTGAAGACAACCTTTCTCAATGGTTTTATTGAGGAAGAAGTTTACATCGAGCAGCCAGATGGGTTTATTGTCCAAGGAAAGGAGTCTCATGTATACAGATTAAAAAAGGCACTGTATGGACTCAAGCAAGCACCCCGTCCTTGGTATAGATGGATAGAGAGATTCCTAGTGAGCTTGGGATTTACCAAAAGTGAGGAAGACCCCAACCTTTATTACAAGGATATAGATGATGAGCCACTGATCTTGGTACTATATGTTGATGATTTGTTTCTCAGAGGAAATGAGAAACTTATTGTATGGTGTAAGAAGTATCTCACCTTTGAGTTTGAAATGAAGGATCTTGGATTGATGCATTACTTCTTGGGATTATAATTATGCCAAAGGCAGAAAGAGATTTTCCTAGGACAAGGAAAGTACACCATAGATATACCGAATAGAATCAGAATGTTGGAATGCAAGTCCATGGGCACTTCGATGGATGCAAATTGGAAGAAGTTGAGAGACTCTACTTCTGACTCAGATTTGATTAATCCCACCATGTATCACCAGCTGATTGGGTCCTTGATGTATCTGACAAACACCATACCATATATGTTTTTTGCTTTGATTTATCTCATCCAGTTCATGTGCGAGCTGAGGAAGATTCATTGGATTGCTGCAAAACATGTGCTTAGATACTTACGTGGCACTATGGGATATGGATTGAAGTATTCTTCAGATTGTGACCTGATATTACAGGGGTTTACAGACTCAGATTGTGTCGGATCCGTTGCATATAGGAAGAGTACTTCCATATTTTGCTTCAGTTTGAGTTCTACAATTATGTCCTGGTGCAACAAGAAGCAGAACTTGGTAGCACTCAATACTACAAAGGCCGAGTACATGGATGCTAGTACAACAACTCGAGAAGCAGTTTGGCTTCGTAAACTCCTAGAAGAATTTTTTGGCCAGATTCCAAAGCCGACCGTGATTCACTGTGATAAATAGAACTATGTGCAGATGTCAGTGAATCTTGTATTTCATGAACGAACGAGGCATATAGAGATTCAGTATCACTTCATACGTGATATGGTGCATAAAGGTGTGGTCGAGTTACAGCAAGTGCCGACATACGACCAGACTGCAAATGTTCTCACCAAGGCTTTTCCTAGGTTGAATTTCAAATACTTTTGCGGAATACTTGGAGAAGAAGAGAACAAGTCCCTCCATGAGAGGGAAAGATGGCATCGAGATGCTTGCCCTGCTTTCACCCAGGTGCCTCTACAGTCCAGATACTCATCCAGGTATGGGAGAAATCCCATTGAGAGATGATTCAGACAGTGAGTAGATGGTAGGGTTCACCTAGGTTCCTCTAAAGTCCAGGTAAATAGCCAAGTATGGGAGAGATCCCATCGGCAGATGAGTCATAAAGTCAGTAGATGGTCGGGTTCACACAGGTGCCTCTGCTTTTCTAGGTTCTTAGACAGGTATTGGAGAAATCCCATCGGAAGATGAGACAGATAGGTAGTAGATGGCCACGTGATTGCACAAGTACCTCTTCTCGTTTAGGTTCTCATCCTGGTATGGGAGGACCCCACCGGAAGATGAGACGAACATGTAGTATATGGTCATGCCCATTTGCTCATCTAGGATCTCAGCCAGGTATGGGAGAAATCCCATCAACAAATGAGACAGACAGGTAGAAAATGGTATAGCAGAGATGGCATAGATGATATCTTAGATATCGAGGATTGATTGATTCTCCTAGACTCACTGAAGACTAGTGGAGTTGATGCATGATGACACTTATCGAAGGACTGCCACTGTGTGGACAAAATTCAGTATGTATAGAGATGATGGAGACAATATAGATGTACAGATTAAACCCATATGATCGTGGTGTTGATGAAGACTAAAGAATACCTTCCTTATTGAGAGGGAGTGTTGACTTTTGTGCAACTTCGGAAGATATAATTATTGTATTTTATTCTACTTGATTTTACCTCCTAAGGGAGATGAACTTGATGTATTTAATTATATAAAACCCTTGAAAGAATCAATGTAATCCTTGGGATGGAAATCAAGCAAAAGAAAAATTAAAATTAAAATTATTATTGCTCCCCAAGTGAATTCGGCCCAGATAGGGATTTTTTCATGTTTGCACTTGTATAAATAAGAGGTAAAGTGCACCTCATTATTCACTCATCCAATCAAGTGAAGTTCGCATCACCCAGAGAGGGAAGTTTGCGCCTGCTGGGGAAGAAGGCTATTTTTGGGTTTTTATTTTTGGGGATTATTTCCATCTTCTCTTTTTTATTATTGTAATTTGATCTTAGAATTATCATATATATACGAAGGTTGATGGTTTTTCTCCCATTTGGGTTTCCCAGGATAAACTCTGTTGTTATTGCTTTGTGCTTTGTATTTCTTCTAGTGATCTTGGTTATTCATTTGAATTATTATTCTATGAATGTATGGAATCTAACATTTTATCACTAGTCTTCCTACTTCTAAAGGGAAAGATAACATATTTTTAACTTTAGATAGATTAACCAAATATTTCCACTTCATTGGAATTTTATCAAAGGCCAAATCTTGTCAACTCACTGATAGCTATGTAAAAAACATATGTAAGCTCCATGGGTTTCCCAAAGTTATATTCAATGATAGGGACCCCAAGTTTACTAGCAATTTCTGGAAGGAATTGTTCCAACAAGTTGGGACCTCATTAACCATGAATACTTCTTACCACCCCTAGACATATGGAGAGACATAAGTGGTTAATAATTTCCTTGAAGGGTACCTTGAGAATTTTATGAATGATCGCCAGACATAATGGCCCAAATAGATACACCTTGTAGAATGGTGGTATAATAGTATATAGCATACCTCGACAAAAATGACCCCTTTTGAAGCCTTATATGAGTATCCACCTTCAACAACTAAAGAATATGTTGTCAACAATTTCAAGGTTTCTATAGTTATATTATCTAGCTACTTCCCATGAGGTCATTTGTATTCTGAAGAACCATGTTGAACAAGCAAGGAATCGTATGAAGCAACATGCAGATTTAAAGAGAACTAATTGTGAATTTGAGGTATGTGATTTTATGTTTTTCTGTCTCCAACTATACAAACAGACTTTGCTAAAAAATTCCAAAAATCATAACTTGTGCCCAAGTTTTATGGTCCTTATTAGGTATGGAAGCAAGTAGGACAAGTGGAATATGCTCTAGAAATACGAAACAAAGGGAAACTAGATGATTTTTTCCATGTTTCATGCTTAAAGAAATTTTTTGGTTTGACAACCCACATACAAACAGAGTTAGCCATATTAGATGATAAAGGGAAGTTGGTGCTAAAGCTCGAATGCATTTTAGACATCGAAACCCGAACAATCTGTTCCATATTAGTTAAGGAGTATCTTGTCAAGTGGTGAAATTTTCCAAAAGATGAATCTACTTAAGAGAAAGAATATTTTAGATTGAAGTATTTATATTTACCAATACTTCAAGGATTAAGTATTCGAAGGAGGGGTGACTTGTAATAAACTAAAATATTAGTATTAATTATTTATTTTCCATTGGCATTGAAAATAAACAATGTTTGATTTGTTCTTTAATATTCTATATAGTTGGACGATAATCTATTGCAATAATCATCAAATTATTAATAAATATATTTGTTCTTATGTAAAGTCATCTTCTATTTCACAATATTTGAAGGATATGATATTAAAATTTCTCTTATGATAGGCATGGTTTTTCACGTTGACAAAAGTACATTTAAATAAGTATGTTAATTCAAACCAGGTTGAAAATATTTGATTGGGAAGGTCAAAAAGCTTGGCATCTACCCTTCCTTCCAAATAATTTACAAACAATATCATTCACGTGTCATGATATTATTGAATGTGTTACAGAACGTACTAGATTTTTATTATCATAATTCACCCCATTCCCTAAAAATTAAAAAATATGATTGAATTTGGGAAAATGATTACTAGCTGGCACAATATTCAAAGGATATGACACATGCCATAGGGTTGTATCTACATCTACCTCATACTGAAATATACCTAGAATTTTAGTTACCTTTTGGGGATTATTTGAGACATGTAAAGGGTTAATGTCATTGAACACACTTCTTATATTAGTAGACCCATATGTTGAAGCACTAGACCAATAAATTAAACTTCACTATGTGAAGTAGAATAAATCATATTGACTACAATTATAATAACTCTAGGATTATGGTTTTCTTCTTTAGAGACAAATATTTCAAAATGTTCTACAATCCTCGATTTTCTCTTAAAGAGAGTTTTGAATTTGAAATATTGGCCTAAAAATATTAGCTCTTTGGAGGATTGGACATGCACCAACATGGTGGAATTTAATAAAACTATGAACTTGTTCTCCTCAATATCGTCTCCATTTACATTGATGATCAAAATGGAACCTCGGTAACAACAATCAAAACACCCTTGTAGGTTTCTCAAGAGGAAAAATGGGGATAGAAACTTGGGATATGCCACAAATTCCTAGACTTTCTAGTTACAAGGTTAGCTTTATTAGTTCAACAAGCCCATGGATTCTTTCCCCTTAGAGGTACTAATCCTCTAATTATGTGTGCATGTAAATTTAAATGTGTGCCTTAAGTTAGTAATTAATTGCCTTATGGGTGATAATGTAAACCTATTTCTAGCACCTATGTAAATTAAATCCTAAATTAATAAATGTATAAAAGTTTATGGCGGTTGCTTGTTAATTAAAAATAAACATAAACCCTAAGTTATAATGAGTTACAAATGTAGAATCATATTATTAATTCGACATAAATATGCATAGATGAATGGTAAGTAGAATACTAAATGGTTAACTTGTTGACTCAATTATACACATCATACTATATTTACAAAATCATTTTTTGTAATAGAAAGTTATACATATGTACAATAAAAAAAATGAAATATACTAGAAAATGACCATAGATCAAAGAAAGAAATATGTGTAATATACACAGAGAATTAAACTTGTAGGTATTCTAAAAGAAATATTTTATTCATAAATGAAGTTTATGTATATCCAAGCATAACCCAAATAGTTCCAATAATCAACTTGACTTCCAATAAAGAAGATGTTTACAAACCCATATGTTTTTTACAAAAATTTAAAGCCAAGGGGGATGAAGCCCAAATAACATGAAGAATTTACTAAAATGTTAGTCATAAATACATACATGAAGTAAACCCATATGTTTTTTTTTTTTTTTTTTTTTTTTTTTTTTTTTTTTTTTTTTTTTTTCGCCCGCCGCTGTTGTGCAACGGTTTGCTGAACGCTCCCGCAATTGCGGAGCCATTCGGCAAGAGCTCCCGTAGTTGCAGAGCCATTCGGTGAATGCTCCCGCAATTGCGGAGCCATTCGGCGAATGCTCCGGCAGTTGCGGAGCCATTCGGCGAATGCTCCCGCAATCGCGGAGCCATTCGACGAATGCTCCCATTGCGGAGCGATTCGCCGAACACTCCCGCAATTGTGGAGCAATTCGCCAATGATTCCGAAGTTACAGAGCGATTTGGCGAATGCTCCCGCAATTGTGGAGCCATTCGCAGAACGCTTCCGTTGCGGAGCGATTCGGCGAATGCTCCCGCAGTTGCGGAGCCATTCACGGAATGCTTCCGCAGTTTCGGAACAGTTTGCCGAATGCTTCCGAAATTTCATGGCGATTTGGTGAAGTCTTCCACAAATTTCGGAATGATTTCCCGAACTCTTCCGCGTTGCGAAACAATTCGCGGAACTCTTCCGCAATTGCGGAAAGGTTCGCCGAACTCTTTCGCAGTTTCGCAAGAGAATTCCTTCTGCAAATTTGGAAGAGAATTCCTTCCGCAATTTCGGAAGAGAATTCCTTCTGCAAATTTCGCAAGAGAATTCCTTCTGCAAATTTGGAAGAGAATTCCTTCCGCAATTTCGGAAGAGAATTCCTTCTGCAAATTTCGAAAGAGAATTCCTTCTGCAATTTCAGGGCGGTTTGTGGAACTCTTCCGCGTTGCGGAACGATTCGCGGAATCTTTCTGCAGTTTTGGGACAACTTCCCGAATTCTTCCCGAAACAAACTTAAACAAAATTTTCCAAAACTTTTGAAACAATTTCCGGATTCTTCTTTCATTGCGACTGCAATTGGATTTGGCCCATAGAGGCCCAATGCTGCAACCAGCAACTCTGATACCAACTGTCACGTACCCACCCATTTGACCAATGCAAGGCAGGGTACATGATGCCAAATTCAGGGCTTTCCCATGATCTCAGCCCATTCATATAAATAAGTTATGAATGTGCAGATGTAAAACAAATCAATTATCATGCACAGTGGAATTAAAACATCCACACACATTACTCATGCATACAACATATCAACAGTTAATGAATTAATATAGTGCAGAAG
This sequence comes from Larix kaempferi, assembly GCA_027924585.1. Classification (NCBI taxonomy): domain Eukaryota; kingdom Viridiplantae; phylum Streptophyta; class Pinopsida; order Pinales; family Pinaceae; genus Larix; species Larix kaempferi. The sequence goes on along the minus strand of BSBM01000259.1, from coordinate 7,149,323 downwards.
TAAATACAGAGGCATAAAAACACTTATCTTCATTTTTCAACTGCCTAAGAAACTAGCTATGTTGCTGCAACATTCCACCCAGCCATAGGCTCTTCGACATCTTATACTAAGTCCGTCCGAAGGCCACCCCCGAGTTGGGCCTGATCCATTCAAGGAAAAGGGGACATTCACTCGATACCAACTGTCACAACCAATTAATCATTCCATTTGAGCCAAGCCAGTCCATAGCTGGGTTTATGAGGCTACAATTGAACCCTAGATTATCGCACTCAAGCTCAAGCCCAAGCCATGGATACCCATACCCATACCCAACATACTCTTCTCTCACACATTAAGAACAAATAGGGGCATGGATACACATTTTAGACAGTGGGATTTGCAAATAAGATGGCCATGGGTTTTCCCAAAAACGTTCCCAACCAAAAAAATGGATTGTGGGATGGGCAGACAACCACAGGGGGAAAAATGATTTCTTCCCCAAATATCTCATCCTTCAACAGCCCAACACGGTCTCTATTGAACCCCCATTCGATTTCCCTTCTTCCCCACTAGTATACAACACAGAAAACGCCCTTCTCTACTCGGGAAATGAAGAAAACGTTGCAACATGCCTGGAAGACGCCCAGGTAGCTCTCAACTCGTGAGGGAGGAAGAATGATCATGGATAATGGCTTGGGTGAGAAATTCATGGCTCTTTTCTTGCCCAAGGAGGCAAACACATTTTTCCATAAAGGGTGGCTTTCCCATACTCGATTTTGGACAGCCATACCTCCCCATTCCCAAGGCATTAACTTCCCCAACCAACTCTTGGGAGAAATCAATGGTTGGGTACAAAGTTAACATGGGTAGTTGAGGGTTTGATGGGTTCTCTCATTGACACTTGGCTTGAATCTAGTGGCTCAAGGGTTTGAATGTTTTCCCTCCCAATTCCTTGTGAAATCATGGCCCCATCTCTTTGTTGCATTGCATAGCTAGTTGTGGGTGTTTTTATTAAAATGCATATTACATGATGTTGAAGTTCCAATGTGCCTGGCTAGCACGCAAACCATATGCATCAATAAATCGATGGCGGGGCCTTGGCCTTGAGCTCCTCACCATGATTTCATAACAATATTACATCAATTACATTTGAATGCAATGGGGTCAATAATGGGGACGTTACACTGAACCTCGTACTCTTCACTATCCTTTCTTCTGATTTGTTTGCCCGAGATCAGCAACTTTCTGGCCATCTCTAGATTATCCATTTGGATTTGTCCTAGCCATTTATCATCAAGCCACTGATGAGTCCAGGGAAATTTGTAAGCTGCCGCGATATAAGATGGATGGAAGGATGAAAAATATTCCCCCTTTCTATCCGAAAGAACCCTCATCTATGCATTCGCATGTTGCAGCATCCATCCAATTACTTCTGAGCATGGAAAAAGTTCCAGGTGTGTGGCTTCCTTGGATATGCAGGAGAGTCTGATGTTCCGGTATAGGTATTCTTCCTCGAGGAGTGCCTCAGGGATGTCCTTGGCCCATATCATACGATATATGTCTCCCCATTTGACTTCAGAAGGTACGCCTGTAGTGCACTTAGTATCTTCGAATAAAGTTTCTATACATGTGTCAACTGGTCCTGATTCGGTCGCCTTCGATTTTCATTTGCCACCCTTAGGAATTTTGACTTAGCACCTATCAATAATCAGACATAGGTAGATATAAGAAGACATGACGCAATGTCAGCAAACCAAACTAGCATCCTACTCATAATGTTAAGGCTCAAACATCAACTGAAACCTTCTAACTCTGCTTGTTTCACCATTGATTTGCAAATTTCAAATTGTTATGGCTTTTCCATTTTCAAATTAAACATTTATTTCACATGTCATTGAATAATCCTATGCATTTTATTTCAATCTAATTATTTCCGTAGGCCGATATTGCAACTACGAAATATAAGAGCAATGCATTCCCGTAATAACACACCGCAAAAAAAAACAAAGTAATTCTAAGTATTCTATGTTTTATGGCATGAGAATTGACATGGTAATAACATGTTCTAAAGTATATAAAAGGAACGAAACTTCGTATGCAGGGTAGGAAAACCAACGTTCTTCTCATAATGGAGGACAAGACCGGGTTCCATTCTATGATGCTACTAATTTCTAAAAACTAGATGATGGTGTATCGCAGGACCTGCTAACAATTTATGTGGTAGATGATTACGACCTGGGAAACTATGCACCCCTATGAAGCCAAGATCGGCTGTGTTTAGTAGGATAGGAGCATGGTTCTAGTCTTGGAGGAACATAGGACCAAAAATAAAAAATAAAACGCAGAGTCCAAATAGCTTGGAAAAAAGAACTATGACCATGGCTCCTTTTAACTTGAAAGACAAAGAAATAACCATTTCAAATTAGGATATGAGGCTAACCTGGTGAATTCTGCCTAGTTTGAGGGTAGTAGCGCTTCTTGGGGAGCTGGTGAACTTGGATCTCTAAGTACGCAGTCTTCAAACGAGAACGGAGCAGGCCTTCAGTCAGTTTCAACAATGAAATTTAACGGGGTTTAAACCCTACATATAGCGTTTAGACACGTGTGAGCCATTAATAGAGTGGTTGTGAAAATTTAAACGGGTTTAATGGGTGTACGACCGAGGTCAAATCGGCACATTCAGCACTAAGTATGGCCACTAAAACTGGAAGGACTTGCTTAACCATTCCGACCATTGCGGAAATAAAAAAATAGTTTGCCCGCCATTGCAAGAGAATTATCGGAGTTCATCCGCAGAAGAACGGTGCGAAGTTGCGAATCGGAAAATTTAATCAAGTTTCTACGCCGTTGTGGAAAAGTTATGTGAGCACTTCCACATTTGCAGGCAATTTTTAAAATCTTAAGCGAAGTGACCGCCGAAAGGGTATCATTTTATCCGTCGTTGTGAAAAAGTTACTTAAGTTCTTCCGCTATTTCGAGAAAACTGGTCAAGTTCTTCCGTCAAAGTTTGACCTATTCTTCTCTCTTCGCCGCTATGGTATATTAAGTTGAGTTTCTCCGCCATTGTGGAAAAATATCGTGAGTTCGTTCCGCCGATATTTGGCTTAGTTCTTTTCCGCCTCTTCGGAAAGGTTGGCCCAGATCTTCCGTTGTTGCAGAAAAGTTATCTTAAAAGTTCCTCCTTTGCTTGACTCGATCTTTTCTTCCGTCATTTCGAAAAGGGTGGTCCAAAACCTCCGCCATTTCAGAAACTTTATCTTAAAATCTCCGCCGTTGCGGCTCAAAAACTTAAGTTTTACTTGGTAAAAAAACAGAAAAATAAATTCAAAGGGAGCAAGCAACAAACCTATCTCTAAAGAAAACTAAGAAAGAAAAGACTTTGATAGCCTCAAATTTCTAGGTAAACTTTCTCTTAAAAAATAAAGGAGGGGCCTCAATATTCAAAGAATTTTGAGGGGGGTGTTGCTGCAACAACAGGTTTCTGAACCAGATCTGCAGTCAAGATGATTGGAATGAATGTTGAAGATTGAATGGAAGGGATTTCAGTTTCAATTGCTGATGTAGAAGAATATCATCATCACAGGAAGCACACGGATAAATATCATACATAATTTCTATTCATCTCAACTTTATCAGGTACTATTCCCACCACTAGTGACACTTGGCTCATAGATAGTGGTGCTTCTAGAAAAATGACAGGTTACAAAGAAAATCTTTCTGAATTACTTGAGAAAGATTCACATCTCTGTTTTGTACTTGGATATGATGCTAAATACACTGTGAAGGGATCTAGGGACACCTCCCTTCATCTAGAATCAAGCGATGCATTACATTTGAGTGATGTTCTTTATGTACCTGGAATGAAATGAAACCTTATCTCCATCTCAACCTTGGAGGACAAGGGACATAAAGTATCTTTCTCAAAAGGGAAATTACTTGCTTGGAACAAGAACTCAAGCATGAACATAGCCAAAGTTATTGGTATAATAGAGGAGAACTTGTATCGACTGAACACTCCACTAGTCCAAGCCCTAGTACACGATGTTGCAAGTATGGACGAATTATGGCATAGAAGACTAGCTCATCTGAACTATCGAGCTCTCCCAACACTAAAGAATATAGTGACAGGTTTACCAGGGTTCCAGGTAGACCATGATGGGACATGTAGAGGATTTGCACTTGGAAATAATGCCAAGAGATCTTTTCCAGATAGTGAGAGTAGATCCAAATGGATTTTGGATCTAGTACACTCTGACTTGTGCGGACCCATGACAGTTGCTTCATTGGGTGGATATCACTACTATATAACATTCATTGATGATTATTCATGAAAGGATTGGATATACTTTCTCAAGTCTAAGGAATATGAAGAAGTAGTCAACAAGTTCAAATAATTTAAAGCACAAGTCGAAAACCTGTTTAGGAAGAGGATCAATATTTTGAGATCCGATAATGGTGGAGAATATACCTCTAAAGAATTTAATGATTTATGCAAGGAAGTAGGTATTAAGAGGGAGCTCATAGTTCCCTAAAACCCTCAACAAAATAGGGTTGTGGAAAGAGAGAATAGAACAATTGCAAAGGTAGCCAAAGCTATGATACATGACCAGAGTCTTCAAATGTTCTTGTGGGAAGAAGCATCTAGAACCACTGTATATGTACAGAATAGATGTACACATAATATATTGAAGAATATGACTCCGGAAGAAGCGTTCACAGGAGTGAAATTAGAAGTGGGCCATCTCCAGATCTTTGGTTGTCTAACCTACATACATGTGCCCAAGGAGGAAAGATCGAAGTTAGAACCTTCAGGCAAGAAGAGAACCTTTCTGGGATACAATGAGTCTTCAAGGACTTACGGAATTTACATTCCAGGATCCAAAAAAATTGAAGTTAGTAGGGATGTGACCTTTGAAGAAGAGATGGCTGTCAGGAGAGGCATAGGATCGGACATGGATATTGATGATGAAGAAATGCTCAAACCAAAGGAGATGAGATCATCTCCCCCTCTAGTTCAGAGGGAGTTAGCTGAAAAGGATGAACCTATTGATCCCATTGATCTAGTTGATATCCCGAGAAATGTTGCAGGTCAGAAACAACCTAGATGGGCACAAAATACACTACAGGATGCAGAGGGGAATGAAGATCCACATGGTACTTCCAGAAAAAGGAAAAGAGCTCATAGGTTCTCTAGTAATGTGGCATTGATGAGAAACATTATTGATTCATAACCAACCACTTACGAAGAAGAATCCAAACATCAAGTTTGGAAAGATACCATGATGGAAGAATATCAATCCATCATGAAGAATGATGTATGGGAGGTTGTGCCGAGACTCGAGGAGAAGCCAGTAGTGACTTCTAAATGGCTATACAAGATCAAGCATGGATAAGATAGAAGTGCTGAAAAATACAAGGCCGGATTTGTTGTGAGAGGATTCTCTCAGAAAGAGGGAGTCAACTATGATGAGAAATTTGCTCTTGTGGCTCGATATACTTCCATCAGATCGATCATTGCTATTGCTTCAGCTATGGGATGGAAGTTGCATCAAATGGATGTGAAGACAACCTTTCTCAATGGTTTTATTGAGGAAGAAGTTTACATCGAGCAGCCCGATGGGTTTATTGTCCAAGGAAAGGAGTCTCATGTATGCAGATTAAAAAAGGCACGGTATGGACTCAAGCAAGCACCCCGTGCTTGGTATAGATGGATAGACAGATTCCTAGTGAGCTTGGGATTTACCAAAAGTGATGAAGACCCCAACCTTTATTACAAGGATGTAGATGATGAGCCACTGATCTTCATACTATATGTTGATGATTTCTTTCTCACAGGAAATGAGAAACTTATTGTATGGTGTAAGAAGAATCTCACCTTTGAGTTTGAAATGAAGGATCTTGGATTGATGCATTACTTCTTGGGATTATAATTATGGCAAAGGCAGAAAGATATTTTACTAGGACAAGGAAAGTACACCATAGATATACTGAATAGAATCAGAATGTTGGACTGCAAGTCCATGGGCACTTCGATGGATGCAAATTGGAAGAAGTTGAGAGACTCTACTTCTGACTTAGATTTGATTAATCCCACCATGTATCACCAGCTGATTGGGTCCTCAATGTATCTGACAAACACCATACCATATATGTTTTTTGCTTTGATTTCTCTCATCCAGTTCATGTGCGAGCTGAGGAAGATTCACTGGATTGCTGCAAAACATGTGCTTAGATACTTACATGGCACTGTGAGATATGGATTGAAGTATTCTTCAGATTGTGACCTGATATTACAGGGGTTTACAGACTCAGATTGGGTCGGATGCGTTGCATATAGGAAGAGTGCTTCCATATTTTTCTTCAGTTTGAGTTCTACAGTTATGTCCTGGTGCAACAAGAAGCAGAACTTGGTAGCACTCAATACTACAAAGGCCGAGTACATGGATGCTAGTACAACAACTCGAGAAGCAGTTTGGCTTCGTAAACTCCTAGAAGAATTTTTTGGCCAGATTCCAAAGCCGACCGTGATTCACTGTGATAACTAGAACTATGTGCAGATGTCAGTGAATCATGTATTTCACGAATGAACGAAGCATATAGAAATTCGATATCACTTCATATGTGATATGGTGCATTAATATTGGTCTTGTTACAGCAAGTGCCGACAAACGACCAGACTGCAAATGTTCTCACCAAGGCTCTTCCCAGGTTGAAGTTCAAATAATTTTTCGGAATACTTGGAGTAGAAGAGAACAAGTCCCTCCATGAGAGGGAAAGATGGCATCGAGATGCTTGCCCTGCTTTCATCCAGGTGCCTCTACAATGTAGATACTCATCCAGGTATGGGAGAAATCCCATCGAGAGATGATTCAGACAGTGAGTAGATGGTAGGGTTCACCTAGGTTCCTCTAAAGTCCAGGTACTTAGCCAAGTATGGGAGAGATCCCATCGGTAGATGAGTCATAAAGTCAGTAGATGGTCGGGTTCACACAAGTGCCTCTGCTTGTCTAGGTTCTCAGCCAGGTATTGGAGAAATCCCATCGGAAGATGAGACAGATAGGTAGTAGATGGCCGCGTGATTGCACAGATACCTCTACTTGTTTAGGTTCTCATCCTGGTATGGGAGGACCCCACCAGAAGATGAGACGAACATGTAGTATATGGTCATGCCCATTTTCTCGTCTGGAATCTCAGCCAGGTATGGGAGAAATCCCATCAACAAATGAGATAGACAGGTAGAAAATGGTATAGCAGAGATGGCATAGCTGATATCTTAGATATCGAGGATTGATTGATTCTCCTAGACTCACCGAAGACTAGTGGAGTTGATGCATGATGACACTTATCGAAGGACTGCCACTGTGTGGACAAAATTCAGTATGTATAGAGATGATGGAGACAATATAGATGTACAGATGAAACCCAGATGATCGTGGTGTTGATGAAGATTGAAGAATACCTTCCTTGTTGAGAGGGAGTGTTGACTTTTGTGCAACTTCAGAAGATATTATTATTGTATTTTATTCTACTTGATTGTACCTCCTAAGGGAGATGAACTTGATGTATTTAATTATATAAAACCCTTGAATGAATCAATGTAATCCTTGGGATGGAAATCAAGCAAAAGAAAAATTAAAATTAAGATTATTATTGCTCCCCAAGTGAATTCGGCCCAGATAGGGATTTTTTCATGTTTGCACTTGTATAAATAAGAGGTAAAGTGCACCTCATTATTCACTCATCCAATCAAGTGAAGTTCGCATCACCCAGAGAGGGAAGTTTGCACCTACTAGGGAAGAAGGCTATTTTTGGGTTTTTATTTTTGGGGATTATTTCCATCTTCTCTTTTTTATTATTGTAATTTGATCTCATAATTATCATCTATATACGAACGTTGCTTGGTTTTCTCCCATTTGGGTTTCCCAGGATAAACTCTGTTGTTATTGCTTTATGCTTTGTATTTCTTCTAGTGATCTTGGTTATTCATTTGAATTATTATTCTATGAATGTATGGAATCTAACATTTTATCACTAGTCTTCCTACTTCTAAAGGGAAAGATAACATATTTTTAATTTTAGATAGATTAACCAAATATTTCCACTTCATTGGAATTTTATCAAAGGCCAAATCTTGTCAACTCACTGATAGCTATGTAAAAAACATATGTAACCTCCATGGGTTTCCCAAAGTTATATTCAATGATAGGGACCCCGAGTTTACTAGCAATTTCTGGAAGGAATTGTTCCAACAAATTGGGACCTCATTAACCATGAATACTTCTTACCACCCCTAGACATATGGAGAGACATAAGTGGTTAATAATTTCCTTGAAGGGTACCTTGAGAATTTTATGAATGATCGCCAGACATAATGGCCCAATTAGATACACCTTGTAGAATGGTGGTACAATAGTATATAGCATACCTCGACAAAAATGACCCCTTTTGAAGCCTTATATGAGTATCCACCTTCAACAACTAAAGAATATGTTGTCAACAATTTCAAGGTTCCTATAGTTATATTATCTAGCTACTTCCCATGAGGTCATTTGTATTCTGAAGAACCATGTTGAACAAGCAAGGAATCGTATGAAGCAACATGCGGATTTAAAGGGAACTGATTGTGAATTTGAGGTATGTGATTTTGTGTTTTTCTGTCTCCAACTATACAAACAGACTTTGCTAAAAAATTCCAAAAAGCATAACTTGTGCCCAAGTTTTATGGTCCTTATTAGGTATGGAAGCCAGCAGGACAAGTGGAATATGCTCTAGATATACCAAACAAAGGGAAACTAGATGATTTTTTCCATGTTTCATGCTTAAAGAAAACTTTTGGTCTGACAACCCACATACAAACAGAGTTATCCATATTAGATGATGAAGGGAAGTTGGTGCTAAAGCTCGAATTCATTTTAGACGTCGAAACCCAAACAATCTATTCCATATTAGTTAGGAAGTATCTTGTCAAGTGGAGAAATTTTCCAAAAGATGAATCTACTTAAGAGAAAGAATATTTTAGATTGAGGTATTTATATTTACCAATACTTCAAGGATTAAGTATTCGAAGGAGGGGTGACTTGTAATAAACTAAAATATTAGTATTAATTATTTATTTTCCATTGGCGTTGAAAATAAACAATGTTTGATTTGTTCTTTCATATTCTATATAGTTGGACGATAATCTATTGCAATAATCATCAAATTATTAATAAATATATTTGTTCTTATGTAAAGTCATATTCTATTTCACAATATTTGAAGGATATGATATTAAAATTTCTCTTATGATAGGCATGGTTTTTCACGTTGACAAAAGTACATTTAAATAAGTATGTTAATTCAAACCAGGTTGAAAATATTTTATTGGGAAGGTCAAAAAGCTTGGCATCTACCCTTCCTTCCAAATAATTTACAAACAATATCATAGATTTTTATTATCATAATTCGCCCCATTCCCTAAAAATTAAAAAAAATGATTGAATTTGGGAAAATCATTACTAGCTGGGACAATATTCAAAGGATATGACACATGCCATAGGGTTGTATCTACGTCTACCGCATACTGAAATATACCTAGAATTTTAGTTACCTTTTGGGGATTATTTGAGACATGTAAAGGGTTAATGTCATTGAACACACTTCTTATATTAGTAGACCCATATGTTGAAGCACTAGACCAATAAATTAAACTTCACTATGTGAAGTAGAATAAATCATATTGACTACAATTATAATAACTCTAGGATTATGGTTTTCTTCTTTAGAGACAAATATTTCAAAATGTTCTACAATCCTCGATTTTCTCTTAAAGAGAGTTTTGAATTTGAAATATTGGCCTAAAAATATTAGCTCTTTGGAGGATTGGACATGCACCAACATGGTGGAATTTAATAAAACTATGAACTTGTTCTCCTCAATATCGTCTCCATTTACATTGATGATCAAAATGGAACCTCGGTAACAACAATCAAAACACCCTTGTAGGTTTCTCAAGAGGAAAAATGGGGATAGAAACTTGGGATATGCCACAAATTCCTAGACTTTCTAGTTACAAGGTTAGCTTTATTAGTTCAACAAGCCCATGGATTCTTTCCCCTTAGAGGTACTAATCCTCTAATTATGTGTGCATGTAAATTTAAATGTGTGCCTTAAGTTAGTAATTAATTGCCTTATGGGTGATAATGTAAACCTATTTCTAGCACCTATGTAAATTAAATCCTAAATTAATAAATGTATAAAAGTTTATGGCGGTTGCTTGTTAATTAAAAATAAACATAAACCCTAAGTTATAATGAGTTACAAATGTAGAATCATATTATTAATTCGACATAAATATGCATAGATGAATGGTAAGTAGAATACTAAATGGTTAACTTGTTGACTCAATTATACACATCATACTATATTTACAAAATCATTTTTTGTAATAGAAAGTTATACGTATGTACAATCAAACAAATGAAATATACTAGAAAATGACCATAGATCAAAGAAAGAAATATGTGTAATATACACAGAGAATTAAACTTGTAGGTATTCTAAAAGAAATATTTTATTCATAAATGAAGTTTATATATATCCAAGCATAACCCAAATAGTTCCAATAATCAACATGACTTCCAATAAACAAGATGTTTACAAACCCATATGTTTTTTACAAAAATTTAAAGCCAAGGGGGATGAAGCCCAAATAACATGAAGAATTTACTAAAATGTTAGTCATAAATACATTACATATAAATACATACATGAAGTAAATAAATAGAATTTCCTTGCAGAAGGAGACACCTCTACTTCACCCTGGTGTTGGACATTAGATTGTAGCATGTATGGAACTGCTAGGACTACTAGGATATTAAAGGAATGTGAGAAGGTACTTAGATATGATATAGTAATATATATATATAATTTCTCTCTCATTCTTCTCCTTTTTCTTATGTACCCCTCTTTTTTATAAGAGATGTGCAGGCAATTGCTGAGTTGAAATGGTTTCCTCTTGAATTTACTTGAGAATTAATTTATGGGTTTTTTACTTTTAATTTTATAGAGGAGTTTTGAAAGTCATATAGTTGCAATGGAAACTCAAATCATAGATAAACTATGGGTATCAACTCAACTAGTGTGCACATGAAAATAATTTTGATGATTCGTAAACACCTTTAAAATCCATTTAAAAACAATTTTGATTTTAACACCTCATCTATTCCATTTCACACCATAATCCATCAAAATAGGTGCACAAATACGTAACTATGAGTCTAACAAACCAAGCTACATGACTATCCAAAAATGTGTTATTGTTGATCCATAAGAAAACTATAGTTGAAAAGCAATTCCAAATAGAGTAACACAAGAATTAACAATGGCTCTCACACACATTACATAGAGATTTACCTTGGAAACCCAAAACAAAGAAAACCACCATTCCTGAGAGTTTCTCCACTCTCTTTCTCAATGTATTATCTTTTATGTTTACAATACAATATTATAACATCCAAAACCATAATCCATTAAGTAGGATTATATTATAGCCCCAATTCCTTAACTAGAATTAGTTTACAATGGGTTGAAAACCCATTGGCCGAAAACAACTCAAACCGAACCAAAAACAAACCCTAAAATCTCTTTCGTAGGTGTTTCCCCTACATTCCCTTTCCTCTAGGAACCTAAAAAGATTACAATACATGAAAACATTATCCCACTTGTAGTATTCTTTGAAACAAAGGGGAAAAGGGGAAGCATTCATGAAATTGGGTGCTAAGGACAATAATGCCCATTGATTCTCTACACCAAGAGAACTTTTTAGTACTAACAAACTTTGTCAATGAACCTGCAACATTCTTCAAGGTATCAAACTTATCCAAAAATACGTTCATATGTTCAACCATGTATGTAAAGAAATGGTATTGTACATCAATATGCTTTGTCTTGGAATGATTATCATGTTTCTTTGCCAAAACAAATACACTTGAGATGTCACAACCTAATCTATGAGTGGATTCCTTTCTTCTATGAGTGGATGTCATTTATTCAGCTTCTATAGTTTAAAATGCAACTAGACCCCGCCTCTTACTCATACAACTTATTGCTCCACCAAATATGTTAAAAACATAACCACTTGTAAATTGTTTATGGTCAAGATCTCCAACCTAGTATACATCAAAAAAACCTTATATAACTATATCCATGTGAGTTCCAAGTCTTCCTTGGTTTAAAATTGCATAATATGAAGTTCCACACAAATATCTAAAGACCCTCTTTATTGTTATCCAATGTTCCTTTCTTAGTTTTGAGATATACCTGCTTAAAGCTCCCACAACATGGGCAATGTCTAGTCAAGCAAAAATCATAACATATATCAAACTTCCAACAACACTATCATAGGGAACACATGACATGTATTCTACCTCTTCTTGATTCTTGGGACACTAGTATGTAGATAATTTTGCACTTATAGAAATAGATACCTTTATCAATTTACATTCCAGTACATTAAACCTCAGCAATATAACATATTTTCTCTCAAACTCAACTTATAGAGTCTTATTTATCCTCAATATCTTTAAATTTCCATGCCCAAAATAACATTTGCAGCACCAATATATTTCATATCAAAATTAGAATACAAGTGAGATTTGGCATCCTTGATGATTTCCTTGTTATTTCAAATCAACAACGTATCACCAACATACAAGGCCACATAAACAAAATCATGATCCAACTATTTCAAATACATGTAGTGATCAACTTTGATTCTTGTGAAACCAAGTCCCAATATAAAAGTATCGAACTTTTGGTATCACATTCTTGGTGAATGTTTTAAACCATATAATTACTCTTTAGCTTACAAACCAACTCATTTTTGTTAGTTTTTCAGAATTTACTTCAATCTGATCTAGGAGCTTAACTGAGAGAACAACATGTACATCATATATACAACATATTAATCATGGACACAATAATGCAAGCACACAAGAGACACAGAGTTTAATTGGGGAAAACCATAAAGGTGAAAAACCCCAATAACTTCCTCAGAGATAGATAGAGTAATGATACAACCCAAGCATAAGAGATAAACATCTCCTAGCAGCAACTTCTCCTCCTCCACAATTGCGCCACTCTCCAAAGAGTGTGTGAGAGAATAGAATGATCAAGTAGAGTGCCTCCCGCACTCTATTTATGCTTGACTTGACTTGCCTAATAACCTTTACTAGGTCGGCCTCAACTTAACCACATAACACAATGCTGACTGAACCGACACCCAATAGGGTGGTCTAATAACCCTTTGACCCACATGGACAACCCCCAATAGGGTGTTCTAATAACCCTTTGTCCCACATGACTTATACAGGGCCGACCCCAACAAGGTGGTCTAATAACCCATAAAGTATAAGTTACGACACTTACAATATAAATGATGACACTTCCGTATAGAGGAATAATCACATCTCTATAGGAATACAAACACTTCCGTATAGAGGAATGATACCATCTCTATAGGAGTACAACATACATATATGAAATACATTCTGAAGTTACATAACATATATCAAACTTCCAACAACACTATCATAGGGAACACATGACATGTATTCTACCTCTTCTTGATTCTTGGGACACTAGTATGTAGATAATTTTGCACTTATAGAAATAGATACCTTTATCAATTTACATTCCAGTATATTAAACCTCAGCAATATAACATATTTTCTCTCAAACTCAACTTATAGAGTCTTATTTATCCCCAATCTCTTTAAATTTCCATGCCCAAAATAACATTTGTAGCAACAATATATTTCATATCAAACTTAGAATACAAGTGGGATTTGACATCCTTGATGATTTCCTTGTTATTTCAAATCAACAACATATCACCAACATACAAGGCCACATAAACAAAATCATGATCCAACTATTTCAAATACATGTAGTGATCAACTTTGATTCTTGTGAAACAAAGTCCCAATATAAAAGTATCAAACTTTTGGTACCACATTCTTGGTGAATGTTTTAAACAATATAATTACTTCTTTAGCTTACAAACCAACTCATTTTTTCCCTTCACTTCTTGTTTCTTGTAGATTTTCTTCAATATCAACATGTGGAAATGTTGTCTTCACATTCATTTTATTTACTTCAATAGAAAAACCAACAACAATAGAAAAAACAAATCTAATAAAAGTTAATTTATAAACAAGAGAAGAAATCTCATTAAAATCAATTCCCTCCACCTAGGAATATCCCTTAGCTACTAGGTGAGATTTGTACTTCTCCACCTTACCTACCACATTGAGCTTATTTTAAAAACCCATTTGCTACCAATAGGTTTTCTTCCACCCAATAACTCAACTAGATCCCAAGTCTCATTTTTATCCAAGGCATCCATTTCCTTCTTCCAAAGTTTACTATCTTTAGAATCCACTACCTCTCAAACAATTGTAGGATCATCATCAACAAAATATAAAGAAAAAATAGAGATGAAAGCATGCGGGATATACCTTTATTGATTCTTTCTTTCATGTATTGATCTCCTCAAAGATGTTAAATTAGGTTCTTACTCTTTTGGTTGATCTTCTTTGGTTGAGTTAGACTCTTCACCCCCCAACTCAAACTCTATTGATTTTGGTTCTTCTTCATTTGGTTGGAATTCCTGGTTGGGAGGAGCTTTAACCTCTCTAATTATAACATCTCATCTATAAACAATCTTCTTAGTTACTAGGTGTAAGTTTATAACATGTTATAAAATCTTTATAACCAATAAAGATACATTTTTCAACTTTATTATCCAACACACTCATGTTTTCGTTTGAAACATGTACAAAAGAATCACAACCAAAAATTGTGTGATGTTTAAGAGAGGGAATTTTACCAGTCCATGCCTCATGTGGAGTTTTGTCAACCAAAGTTGATGTAGGTGATCGATTATCAGGTAACATGTAGTATCCATTTCTGCTTCCCAAAATTTCTGTGATAACCATGCACCACTGAGAATACTCCTTGCCTTCCCCATTGGCATCCTATTCATCCTTTCTATAACTACATTCTATTGAGGTGTCTATGGAGTATTGATATTTTTCCTTACTATCCCACACTTCTCACAAAATTCCTCAAACTCATTTCCACAAAACTCTCTTCCATTATTTTTCTTCAACACCTTTATTTTCTTCTCTATCTAATTTTCTACAAGAGTTTTAAACTCTTTAAATTGATCAAAAACCTCATATTTCTTATGGAGGAAATTGACCCATGTGTCCCTCAAGAAATCATCAAAGAAGGAAACATAATAAATGGATTTACTTAGTCATGGAACAAGAACATGTCCAAATGCATCACCGTGTATTAATTCCAATATTCCCTTTTCACTTGTAGAACCAAATGTGAATCTCACATTATTTTGTTTACCATATATACGTTCACATAAATCAAAATCTAACAAGAAATCCAACATACCTTCAACCATACCTTTGCCATGTAATTCTCAAAGGCCCTTCTCTCTAATATGTCCCAATATTTGATTACATAGCATTGTCTTCTCTATAAGGACAATAGGATCCCTATCATCTACAATTGTGATCCTCATGAACAACATAACTGTTACACATAGGATCATTAAAATTTATTCTCAATATCTTGTACAGAATTCCAATCTGAACTCCCAACACCAACAACATTTATCCTTCAACCATATTCCATGTGTCCTTTTCAAATATAGCATGCACACCTGCATCATCCATCTTACTTAGATATATCAAGTTTCTAGCTAGATCTAGAATGTGAAGAAATCTAGGAAGAGTTCTAATCCTTCCATTTATGAGTAGCAGCTTGAACCTCCACACCCTATGATCCTGTCTATCAAGTCATCTCCAAGGAAAAAATCACCTCCATTGTACTTTTCATATTGATAAAACCACTTCATATGATGAGTAATACAAAATAAATCACCTGATTAAATCAACCACACATTAGGATCTCCATGTATGATTGTAGATTTGAAGTAAACATCACCTCCTTCTTCTATGAGGTTTTTTTGTTTTTGTGGAAGAAATATCATCAAATCCCTTATCTTTATCAACATTCTTAGATCTACAATTTTTCTTATAGTTCCTAGCTTTACCGCATTCCCAACATTTATTTCCAAATTGTCCTAGAGATTTAGATCTACCTCTAGACTTAGATATTACCCCAGAATAATTGATTTTCCTCTCTTGAGACTGACCTCTCATACATAAAACATCCTTGGCCATACCTTGCATGGACTTTCTACTCATTTCCTCTAGTAACAAGTATGCAACTACATCCTCAAACTTTAATCTAGATTTAGGGGCACTACCAATTTCTACAACCATATTATCCCAAGGCTCTAGAAAATAACAAAGAAAGGTAACACATTTATCATCTTTATCCATATCAATATCAATAGATACTAGTTGACTTACAAGAGTATTAAAACCATTTAGATGGTCTACAACAAAGTCACCATGCTCCATCCTAAGATGATTCAAATTATTTAAAAAAAATAACTTGTTTACCAAAACTTTGATTAATAGAGTCCCCAACGTGTCCCAAAGCTTCTTTGCACTGTCTTATCTAGATACATTAAACAATATTGAAGTTGAGAGGCAGATTTGAATCGTTATTCTCACTTTTCTTTCAATATTTTCCCAATATTCTTTCAACATACTAGTGGTATTTGTACCGAGATCCACAATTATCCTATGTTATCTATCTACAAGAATATATTTCATATTTGGCTTCCATAACTTGAAGCTATAGCTATTAAACTTATCTAGTTATACACTTGAAATACTAACCCTTTTATTTACACTTGAAGATTCATTGTGCAAATATACCACCTCAGCATGGCTGGTTTATCACAAACAAAATACTATTTCTCTTCACAAGATGAGATAAACCATAGCAAAAAAGGTATCCCCCTAAATCTAATAGACTCACATGAATACTAGATGAAGAGTTTTAAAAAAACTATATAAGAAAATCAATACCAAATAGAATCTAAAACACATGAATTAATTAGCACTGGCTCACACACACATTACACAAATATTTACCTTGGAAACCCAAAACTGAGAAAACTAGCATTCCTAAGAGTTTCTCTACTATCTATCTCATTGTATTATCTTTTCTATTTACAATACAATATTATAGAATCCGAAAACCTAATCCATTAACCCAGACTAGATTACAACCCCAATTCCTTAACTAGAATTAGTTTACAATTGGTTGAAAATAGGTCAAAACATACCAAAAATAAACCCAAAATTTTATTTTAAGAGCATTAACCCCTTATACCCCCTTTGATCTAGGAACCTATAAAGAGTACAGCATATATCCACACACAAAAATCCAATTGGTTGCTCATAATATTGTTCATGTTTCAATAGCATTCCACTATAATGTTAATCATATCATGTTTATTTCAAT
Organism: Larix kaempferi; assembly: GCA_027924585.1. NCBI lineage: Eukaryota > Viridiplantae > Streptophyta > Pinopsida > Pinales > Pinaceae > Larix > Larix kaempferi. Next base: position 7,131,902 of record BSBM01000259.1, on the reverse strand, counting down.
AAAATAAGATCAAATCTTTCCACAATATTCAATAACTGAGACAAGGGTTTATGTACACAACCAAAATAAATATCAACTAGGAAAAAACTAGGTTATGTTGCATATAACTCCACTAGATCAATTATTAATTAAACCATAGGTCGTATTTCGATAGCATATATAATCTGTTAATTTTTCAATAATTTCATTCAATAGGATCACTAAGAGAATAACATGCACAACATAATAATCATAAGAGACAATGGGCACACAGCATTTCATCGGGGAAAACCAATAAGGTGAAAAAACCTACAACTTCCTCAGAGATAGAATCAACACCAATACAAGGATCACAAAGATCAAACCCCAAAAGATAGATGTCTTCAGCAGCTACTCCTCCTCCACTTGTGTGCACTCCTCTCTCTCAATTATGCGAGTTGGATGAGTGAGTGAATGAGTGAAATGAGAGAGACACACTCTCTATTTATACACTGACTTGGCCTTCCTTTAACCCTAACTTTGCAGACTTCCTAAGGAGTCCTAATAACCCATCCGCATGACTCATACTGTGAAAATGCCCACATAAGATAAAAAGAGATGATGTAAACCTCACAATGAAAGAATTTAGGAATAATAGAAGAAGAGAGAAGAAATAGAACATAGATCCAAAGGAGCTCTGATAGAGGCAGAATAATTACACATATAACATAAATCTGAATAGTAAAATGGTAAATATACAATGCTGAGGATGAGGATTCAAATTCACTAGGTGTAATTCAAATTATCCTTCATGCACAAATCCATCATCAGTGGAGAGTCATCAAAGCATAACTAGGAGTCCACCTTATCATCAGTGAAGTCATCAATGCACAAGTAATGGTCAACCGAGAGTCAAACTGAGTCTAACTGAGTGTGGTTGGTGTAACTGGCACGTGGAAGCACTAATGTAGTGAAGGAGTCTCAGTGGAGGGCACAGATGGAGCTAAATGGAGTCAGAATAGGCTATCTAGTCACACTGGAGGTCCATCGGAGTGATAAGGTTAGTTAGGAGTCAGTTAATCCTTAAATCAAGGAAAGAATTGAAGATAACTAAACTAAACTGGACTGGTAGGTGAAGAAAGGTGCCCTTCTCATGTAATAGGTCAAAAAAGGGCTAAGCTCTAGGAGAGCTAAAATTGATCTGAAGGAAGCTTTGGGGGCTAGTTTACTGAGGGCTAGGTGCTGGTACTAATTACTAGGATGCATGCAAACCCTAATTTTGCATGCATGACTAAAAATGAAAATGACAGAAATGCTAGAAGGACTAGGATGGAGTATAGGAATATCCTAACACCCCCCTTAATCCATCCTGGGCCCTAGTAACTATGACTAAAGGTCACCCATACAATCAAAGAAATGATAGAAGAAATAAAGAACTGTCTATAAACCGAGGAAATGGGGAAAAACTTATGGGAAAAATACCCCCCCTCAAAAGAACAGTTAATAACTCAAAGAACCATCATACTATGCAGAAAAGAAAGAAGCTTTCATCAGTGAAAATTTTTGCAAAATATTTGGCAAGCTGATCTCATGTAGGAAGCCAAAGTAGGAGCTAGATCTGGATCCGGTCTCTTGATATGCCTCCCACTGTGTAGAGAATGTGTTGGACGAAGCAAGTCTTTTAGGAACTCTTTCTGTAACTGGAGTGAATGGAACATGAGGAGTCTTTCCTAGAGATGGAAGAGAGAACCCCATCATCATGTTGCATCTCTCATGGAGAGGTGGATGGCATAATGCAAGGTTGGCATGATGCTGAAGTCTAGTAGTTCTTTGAACAGATAAGTCATCAACTGTGTTCTCAGTAGTAGCAAGGACTGTGTGAGCCCATATTGACCTCGATTCTAGACTGAGAATAGGTATTAGTTCTAGATTTGAATCTTCTTGAACCATAATATCAACATCAAAATCTTGATCTTCTTCTTCATTAGAAGAGGAGTCATTGTGATCTTCATCAGAATCTAAAGGAATAGTCGGAGAGAAAGGAATGAAGTGTGAGAACTCATATGCCTTTGAGGCATGATTAGCAATCCCATTCACTATAACCTTTCCAATGCAGATTTCTATAATCTCTACTGTGTTTGGACCAAAAATTACTTGCTTTGGTGATCTTGTATGAGTCATTTGATATACTAACAACAAATTAGCTATTAGAGAAGGAACAAATAAAACATTTTTGAACTTACCATGCTCCATATGAACTGTACCCAATCCTTTGGCAGAAATATGAGAGTTGTCTCCCATGTGAATGGTAGGTCCATCTTGGAGATCCAAAGAGGAAAAGGATTCTTCAGAGGCAACCATGTGGTTGGAGGCTCCAGAATCTAGGAGGAGGGATTTTGACTTTGAAAAACCAACCATCAATGCATGGAAATTATCAGATCCATTTCCAGAATCAGACATCTTTGCTTCTTTTAGAACAACAATTTTGTTTTGTTCAATAATCTTGTTTAGAAGATCAATTTTCTTGTGCATGCAATCTTTCTTAGGATGGTTTCCTCTCTTGCAGTAGGAACAATTTGGTCTCTTTTGTTTGCCATTCTTGGATTTTGATGGCTTCTTGTCTTTGCATTTTTGCCTCTCTTTTGCATTCGCTCCACTTGCTTCACCAGCTAGAAGAGCTAGATCTTTGGAGGTGTTTATCCTCTTCTTGAATGAGGGCTTGAATGAAGACTTCTAAGGTAGGAAACTTCCATCCAGGGATTGACATTCACCCAGAATGGAAAGTAGATACAAAGACAGAAAATTGAGATCCAAGTTTGCTCAAAATGGAGAGCACGAATTGCTCATAAGTTTTAGTGATGCCAGAATGCTTGCATTATAAAACCAAATTCTTAAATTTTGAGAAGAATGATTGAATGCTCTCGAAATTGCTAGGTTGTAGGGAAACCAATTCATTTTCAAGAATATGGCCTCTTAGCCCATCTTGTTTTCCAAAAAGACTCTCCAATTTAGTCCATAACTCACTTGGAGACTTCAATCCTTCAATATGAAAGAAAATATCTTTAGACATGTGAAGACATATGAAACCAAAAGCTTCATCCATTTTATTTAGATGCTTGATTCTTTCTACAGCTGTATGTGGTATGGCATCTTTTTCAAATACCATTCTATTTAGTTGTCTATTCCACAAGTGTAATCTCATATCACTCTTCCATTTGAAGTAATTGAAGGGAGTGAGGATCATAGGAGAAAGAGAAGGAGAAGCATTCGAATTGCTCATCTTTGATTGCTGGAACAAGTGCAAATAGAAACTGCTGAATCTACTGCTGCAACTGCTGGAACTTCGAAATACTTGCAAAAAACTCTCAAGAATGGAGGTATAATATACTCTCAAATGGCTCTGATACCATGTGAAAATTCCCACATAAGATCCAAAGATATGATGTAAACCTCACAATGAAATAATTTAGGAATAATAGAAGAAGAGAGAAGCAATAGAACATAGATCCAAAGGAGCTCTGATAGAGGCAGAATAATTACACATATTACATAAATCTGAATAGTAAACTGGTAAATATACAATGCTGAGGATGAGGATGTTGATGTATATGTAACTTTGGAATGTATTTCACATATATGTATATTGTATTCCTATAGAGATGGTATTATTCCTCTATAAGGAAGTGTCGTCATTTATATTGTAAGTGTCGTAACTTATACTTGATGGGTTATTAGACCACCTTGTTTGGGGTCGGCCCTGTATAAGTCATGTGGGTCAAAGGGTTATTAGACCACCCTATTGGGGGTCGGCCATGTGGGTCAAAGGGTTATTAGACCACCCTATTGGGGGTCGGCCCACTCAGCATTATGTTATGTGGTTAAGTTCGAGCCTACATGAGTTAGGTAAAAAGGCAAGTCAAGTCAAGTATAAATAGAGTGCGGGAGGCACTCTATTTGCTCACTCACTTCTCACTCATGCACTCAAGGAGGAGTGGCGCACTTATGGAGGAGTAGGATCTGCTGCTAGGTTGTGTCTATCTCTCATGGTTGGTTGTATCATTTCTCTATCTATCTCTGAGGAAGTTATTGGGGTTTTTCACCTTTATGGTTTTCCCCAAGTAAATCTTTGTGTCTCTTGTGTGCTTGCATTATTGTCTCCATGATTGATATGCTGTAGATATGCTGTACATGTTGTTCTCTCAGTTAAGATCCTAGATCAGATTGAAGTAAATTCTGAAAATTTAACATGGTATTAGAGCTAGCCTGAAAGAAGGCATGATATGGCATGTATGACACTTGTTGCACTTACGATGCTAGGGCTTGATATAGCAAAAACCAGTCATCGTAGCACTTTCTCTATAAATCTGTTTTGGCGAAGTTTTCGGATTTGAAATTGTTACAGGATGAATATTAAATCTCCAGGTACCTTGTTTCCAAAGGACAACCTCTAGTTCGTTGTACTTTGTGATTTATGATCTGTGCAATATAGGGTTTCTGCCTCTTCCAGATCTGAGTCAAAATCAGGTGGCCTTGGGAAAAAGGTCATAACTTGGGCTAGGAAGCTCCAAATGAAATTTCGTAAAAAGTGACAGGTAGTACACAGATTGTACTATTGCAGAAAACGTTTTCAGAGGCCGAAGGTGAACCAGTGACATGTGGCACGCCGTACAAGTTCGCTCTCCTGTATTATCCCATAAAAAGGTCATGTTGCGACACTTGGCATAACTCTCTCTCAGAGAATCCAATTGAGGTCAGACCTGTCATGATGGAAAGATAACAGGCCGAGCTATCTCAAGAAAGATTTTCAGAGACCGAAGTTGAAACACTGACACGTGGCATGCCGTACAAGTTCGCTCTCCTGTATTATCCAAAAACAGGTCACGTTGCGACATTTGGCATAACTCTCTCTCAGAAAATCCAATTGAGGTCAGACCTGTCAGGATGGAAAGCTAACAGGTCAGGCTATCTCAGGAAACTTTTTCAGACCCTGTGGATCAAAAATTTTGGAGTTACACCAGAAACAATAAGGTACATATTTCTGTCAAAACAGAATTATTTTTTGGTACCTTCATTCATGGCTTCCGGAAATTAGGGCTTTGGAGAAAGTTGGAATTTTTGTAATCAGAGACCACGGATGAATGCTACTCATCAAAATAGAAATTTAGAGACCAAGATCAGAATTTTTGGTTGGGAAGAAGGACGGGCTTGATTAGACCCTAATTCGGGACTTTGATCAGAAAAGGGGAAAATTAGGGCTTCTGTAAAAATGGGAAGTTTTGAAATCTGTGACCACGGCTGGAAGCTCTTCAGAAAAATAGAAGCTTAGAGCTTTGGATCAAACATTTTGATTGGGCAGAAGATTGGGCTTCATCAAACCTCAGTTCAGGGTCACGTCCAGTGAATCCAGAAGTTTCAAAGGCAAAATTGAGGAGTGAAACTTTGCAGTTTTTCAAATTCTGAATATACCAGCTTGATCAGCTCATCAAGGTACATATTTCTATCCTGTCAAAAGTTTGAAATTCAAAGTTTGAATTTTTGGGGTTTCTCTGACAAACCCATATCCAGATCGAGGTCCAGTTCTTTCAAATCAAGTGGATTAGGGTTAATCCTAGAAGAAGATGGATTGGTCACCTACATAAGTAAAGAAGTTCTTGTTTTAGAGGGAGATGAGGCTAAGGCCTTACATAAGAAGATTACAAGCGATCTCGACAGGTATGACTCATCGAGGTATGTTTCGATATTTGTCCATGATTAAATTTATGGTATGTTTGTCTTCATGTTATTACGGTTAGTACAATTTTGATTTTAGATTTGTCGAATCACCTTAACAAAATTATGAAAGCATGATAGAAGATATTCATTGGTTAGGGTGTTGACACTTATGATTGTACTAATGCATTATGGTGTTGTATGAGGTTTATGTTGTCTACTCACATGAAAGGTACAAGAAGAAAGACAAATCATGTTCTGGTCCAAGAACATATGATCATGATAACATGAGGACAAAGATTTATCCATTGTCATGGATCTCATAGAAGATCCATTTACGAGGTATGTATAACTTGATTTTGTAATAGTTAACCTATGAGATATACAGGTTACTAGCACAAGTCATTGAAGAAGAACAAGAAGACATCATGTGAGTATGTTAGACATAAATAGCTAGCATGCTAATCCAGGTATGTTTTTCCTATATCAAGATAGAATCCTACCTTGTGTTAGGATCTTATACTGTTGTTGATAATGATTATTCCTTAAGAGTCATAGGTTTGAATAATCATGGTTGTATGCATATTATGTTTCTTACCATAATTGACGATATGACTAACCAGAAGAATAATGAAGGTATAGGTTTGAATAATCACAGGTTTTATGCATATTATATGTCTTATCTTGATTGATGATTCAACTAACCTGAAGAGTCATAGGTTTGAGTAATTATAGGTTTAGACATGTTATGTTTCTTATGATTTGACTAACCATAAGAATCCTACATAAACCTTGAATTCTAATGCTTATTATTTTCTGTTTGAAATGATCATGGCTATACATGCTTAAGATTATTGTGTTTTAATAGTATACTAATGAATGTATGATTTTATATGAGATCACAAGGATAACACAATCATGATACTAATAAGCATGCATAGGGACCAAGGATGAATGTAAGTTCAAGGATAGGTAATCCAGGAAGCAAAGATCAAGAGGGAGCACACTCCAGTTGTTCCTGCAAGAAAGCAAAGGAGCACACTTCAGTAGTTTATGCAAGGATGCAGATATTCAGAGGGAGTTGACCATCTCTCTACATTCCACAACAGAAAGGTGTAGAAGAAGCTACTTCAGATTAGGACTCCAACAGCTCCTGCAAGGAAGCAAAGACTTAGAGGGAGTCCACCCAACGAACAAACAAAGATAAGTATTTTAATTTCTTGCATATTTTCCTGTTTAAATAAAATTATTCAATGATGTATATGCTCATGTTCCTAGACTTAGGATATGTATTGTGCATATTAGAATAGTTGCATTGATGAACAAAATACTACTAATATACATGGGTAAGTGGCCTATGGCACTGTACAACATTCCATTGCTACTTATCTAGAATGAAACCTCTTTGCTGACATGTTGAGAGTTGTGCACACTCTTAACAATGTTCTGGTAGAGATTGGAAGGCATCTAGAAAGTTACGGGATATGGATAAATGTTGTATTGAAGCATTGGCAAAGATAATTGCATGACTGTATGGCATATTTCTTTATGTGTAAGAATTTGTTCTGAAAACTATGAGATGTTTTCTAATCATGCAATTTAACTTGTTGTGTAGGAAAGATCGTATGCCATCTCCTACAAAAGAAGAACTACAACATTTGTTCCAACAACAAAGATATCTATTGAAGATATTGAAGTTCCCAGGATCTGGGATGAAGAAATGAAATGCCATGATCCATCGATCATGAAGAATGATGTTTGGGATGTAGTCCCAAGACCTGAAGGGAAGTTTGTTATGACTTCCATATAGATCTTTCAAGATCAAGCATGCTGCAGATGGCAGCATAGAGAAATATGAAAGTGATGAAATAGAAGATACACTAGATGGATTTCAAGACAGCTTTCTTGAATAGTTGTATGCGGATAACCTGTTTGTTACAGGTGAAGATAGATTGATTGCCGACATGCAGCGGAAGCTTACTACTGAGTTCGAGATGAAGAACTTGGGGTTGATGCACTATTTGTTTTTGGCATGGAGGTGTGGCAGAGTGATGGAATCTTCCTTGGACAAGGGAAGTATGCAGTAGAGATCTTGAAGAGGTTCGGGATGATTGACTACAAGGCCATGGCCACACCTATGGCATCAAATCTAAAGCTTCTTTGTGATGCTTCATTTGAGCCAGTTGATGTCTCTATGTATCGTCAGATGATTGGGTCCTTGATGTACCTGACGAACACGAGACCAGACATTTGCTTTGCTGTGAACACATTGAGCCAGTTCCTGACGGATCCGAGGAGTGTTCACCTGGTTGTTGTAAAGCATGTTCTGAGGTACCTGAAGGGTACAGTGGATTATGGGCTCAAGTATGAAGCGAATCACAAGTTTAACCTATAGGGTTATGTTGATTCAGATTGGGCTGGCAGTGCTGCAGATAGGAAGAGCACATCTGGGTGCTGCTTCAATATGGGATCAGGTGTGATTTCTTGGTTTAGCAGGAAGCAGTCCTATGTAGCACTGAGTACAGCTGAGGCAGAGTATGTTGCAGCCTGTTCTGCTAGTTGTGAGGCAGTATGGCTACGAAAGCTACTGTCTGAGTTATTTGATCTCTCGTTGGAGGCTACTGGTATCTTCTGTGATAACCAGAGTTGTGTGAAGCTGTCCGAGAACCCAGTGTTTCATGACAGGTCGAAACACATAGAGATCAAATATCACTATATCAGGGATATGGTGCAGATAGGAGCTGTAAAGCTCCTATATGTTGCGACGGACGAGCAGATTGTAGATGTGCTGACGAAGCCACTAGCCAGAGTGAAGTTCGAGTACTTCAGAGAGAGGCTTGGCGTTCTTCAGATCGAGGACACTTCGAGGAAGAAGTGATGGACACATTTGCTTAAGCCATTCCAAGCATGTTGGAAGGAGGATCCTTCACATGGCTGTGGATGTAAGCGCTGGATAATGGGCATCAGGATGATGTTCTGGTTTCTGCTTGGATATGATCAGTTGGATCATTTATGTATGTATGCATCATGTTGGATGCTGGATATGATCAGGTGGATCATTTATGTATGTGCATCATGTTGGATGCTTGGACCATGTATCTGTATATGCATCAGGTGGATGCATTGATGATCAGGTGGATCATGTATGATGATATGTATCAGGTAGATACTTGGTATGCATCAGGTGGATGCATTGATGATCAGGATGATCATGGATGATGAGATTCAGGATGTTGCTCTAGATGACATGCAGCAGGATGTTGCAGTGATGATCAGGATGATCATGGATGATGAGCTTCAGGATGTTGCTCCAGATGACATGCAACAGGATGTTGCAGTGATGATTAGGATGATCATGGATGATGAGCTTCAGGATGTTGCTCCAGATGACATGCAGCAGGACGTTGCAGTGATGATGATCAGGACAATCATGAGTACATCAGGATGATGTATGGTGAGTATCAGGTTGATACTCTATGGCCGTGGATCAGGTAGTGCAGATGAGCATGTCTGGGAGATCATATAGGTCGGATTTGTGTACCCGTAACAACCTGGGATGCTCTTTCGAGACATTACTCTGGGAGGAAATGTAATAGCGCCCTGGGAGATCTCAGGTCGGAGTTGTGTACCCGTAACATCCTGAGATGCTCTTGCGAGGTTTTGTCCTATGGCATGTAATTTGGGCCCTGGGAGATTTCAGGTCGAAGTTGTGTACCCGTAACATCCTGAGATGCTCTTGCGAGGTTTTGCCATGACCACATGTAATTTGTGCCCTGGGAGATTTCAGGTCGGAGTTGTGTACCCGTAACATCCTGAGATGCTCTTGCTAGGTTTTGTGGTGGACCACATGTAATTTGTGCCCTGGGAGATTTCAGGTCGGAGTTGTGTACCCGTAACATCCTGAGATGCTCTTTCGAGGTTTTGTGGTGGGGTCACATGTAATAGTGCCCTGGGAGATCCTACAGGTCGGAGTTGTGTACCCGTAACATCCTGGGATGCTCTTTCGAGGTTTTGTGACGCACGTAATAAGTCCTGAGGATTCCACAATATGGCCAGTGATGACGAAGACCTGCAGGTGGTGGGCCTACATCCAGTATGAAAAAGGACTGGCTCTGTAGAACTTCCTATGATGAGTAGATTCAGAGATTGATTGAGATAGCAGCAGCAGTGATGATGATGATGACTCGATGACGATTATCTAGTGACGATGATCTAGAGAAGATGACTTGTGCTAGAAGAACTGTGCTGAGAAATACCTTCCTAGTTAAGAGGGAGTGTTGATGTATATGTAACTTCGGAATGTATTTCACATATATGTATATTGTATTCCTATAGAGATGGTATTATTCCTCTATAAGGAAGTGTCGTCATTTATATTGTAAGTGTCGTAACTTATACTTGATGGGTTATTAGACCACCTTGTTTGGGGTCGGCCCTGTATAAGTCATGTGGGTCAAAGGGTTATTAGACCACCCTATTAGGGGTCGGCCATGTGGGTCAAAGGGTTATTAGACCACCGTATTGGGGGTCGGCCCACTCAGCATTATGTTATGTGGTTAAGTTCGAGCCTACATGAGTTAGGTAAAAAGGCAAGTCAAGTCAAGTATAAATAGAGTGTGGGAGACACTCTATTTGCTCACTCACTTCTCACTCATGCACTCAAGGAGGAGTGGCGCACTTATGGAGGAGGAGGATCTGCTGCTAGGTTGTGTCTATCTCTCATGGTTGGTTGTATCATTGCTCTATCTATCTCTGAGGAAGTTATTGGGGTTTTTCACCTTTATGGTTTTCCCCAAGTAAATCTTTGTGTCTCTTGTGTGCTTGCATTATTGTCTCCATGATTGATATGCTGTAGATATGCTGTACATGTTGTTCTCTCAGTTAAGACCCTAGATCAGATTGAAGTAAATTCTGAAAATTTAATAGAGGATTCAACTTCACTAGGTGTAATTTGAATTAGCCTTCATGCACAGATCCATAATCAGTGGAGAGTCATCAAATCATAACTAGGAGTCCACCCTCTCATCAGTGAAGTCATCAATGCACAAATAATGGTCAACTGGGAGTCAAAATGAGTCTAACTGAGTGTGGTTGGTGTAATTGGCACATGGAAGCACTAATGTAGTGAAGGAGGCTCAGTGGAGGGCATAGATGGAGCTAACTGGAGTCAGAATAGGCTATCTAGTCACACTGGAAGTCCATCGGAGTGATAAGGTTAGTTAGGAGTCAGTTAATCCTTAAATCAATGAAAGAACTGAAGATAATTGAACTAAACTGGACTGGTAGGTGAAGAAAGGTGCCCTTCTCATGCAGTAGGTGAAAGGAGGGCGCACTAAGCTCTAGGAGAGCTAAAAATGATCTGAAGGAAGCTCCAGGGGCTAGTTTACTGAGGCCTAGGTGCTGGTACTAATGACTAGGATGCATGCAAACCTTAATTGCATGCAAACCCTAATTTTGCATGCATGACTAAAAATGAAAATGAAAAAAATACTAGAAGGACTAGGATGGAGTATAGGAATATCCTGACACATACAAGTCCGACCCCACCAAGTGTTAGGATATTCCTATACTCCATCCTAGTCCTTCTAACATTTCTGTCATTTTCAGTCCTGCATGCAAAATTAGGGTTTGCATGCAATTAGGGTTTGTAGCACCAGCACCTAGCCCTCGGTAAACTAGCCCCAGGAGCTTCTCTCGGATCAGTCTTAGCTCTCATAGAGATTAGTGCGCCCTCTTTTCAGTTATTGCATGAGAAGGGCGCCTTTCTTCATCTGCCAGTCTAGTTTAGTTCAGTTATCTTCAGTTCTTCCTTGATTTAAGGATTAACTGACTCCTAACTGACCTTATCACTCTTTTGGACCTCCAGTGTGACTAGATAGACTGTTTTGACTCCAGTTAGCTCCATGAGCGCCCCCCACTGAGTCTCCTTCACTATATCAGTGCTTCCATGTGCCAGTTACACCAACCACACTCAGTTAGACTCAGTTTGACTCCCGGTTGATCACTACTTGTGCACTGATGACTTCACTGATGATGAGATAGACTCCTAGTTTGGCACTGATGACTCTCCACTGATTATGGATCTGTGCATGAAGGATAATTCGAATTACACCTGGTGAATTCGAATCCTCATACTCAGCATTGTATATTTACCCGGTTACTATTCTGATTAATGTAATGTGTGTAATTATTCTGCCTCTATTGGATCTATGTTCTATTGCTTCTCTCTTCTTCCTTAATTCCTTAATTCTTTCACTGTGAGGTTTACATCATCTCTTTGGATCTTATGTGGGCAATTTCACACCAAGGTGGTCTAATAACCCATCAAATACAAATGACGACACTTACAATGTAACTTGCGACACTTGTAAATACAAATGACGACACTTCCAATCGAAGGAATAATACATCTCCATTGGGGATACAATAAAGTACAAATGTAATACATACAATATACAAGTGAATATCTTCCGAAGTTACAAATACATCAACACTCCCTCTTAACTAGGAAGGTATTCTCTTGACATAGGTCATCAATACATATAAGCACAAGTCTTCAATTATGGAGCTGGATCATCATCACTAGATCACTGAGCATCATCGTCACTGCTATTGTACTTGTCATCTCAATCACTAATGCTATCTCTCAATTCTTCTCATCATAGGAATTTATATAGAGCCAACCCCTTTTCATGTTGGTTGTAGGCCTAGCTTCCTGTAGGTATTCATCATATCTAGCCATCCTGTGGAATCCTCAGGGCTGATTATGTGTGTCAACAAAACCTTGAAAGAGCATCCCAATACTTTTACGAGCTTACTGCTCAACCTATCGGATCTCCCAGTATCTTTTACGTGTGACCTTCACAAAACCTTAAAAGAGTATCTTGCAACCTGCAAGATCTCCATAGATCATCCCAGGATATTTTCCATGCCTAGAACAACCTATCCAGATCTCTGGGATATTTTACATGTGAACCTGCAAAACCTTAAAAGAGTATCTTGCATTTTGCAAAATCTCTAAAGAGCATCCTAGGATCTTTTTCGTTCCTAGCACAACCTATCCGGATCTTCAGGATATTTTCGATGTGACCCTTACAAAACGTTAAAAGAGTATCTAGCATCCTCAAAGATCTCTAAAGAGCATCCCAGAATCTTTTACATGCCTAGCACAACCTGTCCGGATGTCCAGGATATTTTCTATGCAACTGCACAACCTGTCCATGGCCATGGAGTATCAACCTAATACTCATGATCATACTGATCATCATTGTTAACACCCAAAAATTTCTCACTAGCTCATTCCCTTATTCACATGACCCATTTGTCCACTTTTCCACCATTTGATCCTCTAAAGCCATCAAAAGGTCACCAAAAAGACCATAATACACCTTTTTCCCCTCAAAAAATATATATTTTCCTCAAAAAACACAAAAAAACCTCAAAAAGGGTCCAGAATTCCCAAAAAATATTAAAAGGGAATAAAAATATTCAAAAGAGGAAAAAGAGAGAAAAATGTACTTAAACCATGTTGGTCAATACCATTGGTTTCCTCAAAACCATAATGGTATTCCCCATCACCAAAAACTATAAAAAGGTGATAGGAGCTCCTCACTTTCCATCCATCATCCATCCTATCCTCATGCTGTCAAAATCTCTCTTGAGTTCTTTGACCATTTTAGCAAACTTGGAGAAGAGGCCATTGGAGCCTGGAGCACCTCAACCTTGGAGCTGCTCAACACCAAACATCCTCACCATTCGAGGTATTATAATACAAAAAACATTATTTGTTACATTTCTTGTTCTTTCTGTCAATCTTTTTAAATTTATTGTTATATGCACATGTTAATGTTAGATTAGTTTATAGTTGTATTTGATTTTTATTCAAAGACTACTATTACAAGTTAATAGGTGCATCCTTGCACATGCTTGGTTGAAAAACCAAGCAACAGTTTTTTGGCGACTCCGTTGGCTTTCAAGCTTTAAATTTTTTATTTTTTTTCTTTAGATCGTAGTTTTATAATTGTTTTTACTATTCCAATTAGCAAATCTGCCATACTAGACAGCATATTCATTGTTGCCCTAGCTATTGGCCCTTTCTGTAGCCTTTAACAGACCGAAATTTCACTTTTCGGTTTCGTTTTCGGTGACCTTTTTTTCATTTTTCACATCGTGACTTTTTGCTCGATAGTCGCACAGCTCATCGCGACCTCACGGAATTTTTCCACACTGCGCATCGTGGCTTCGCGACCTTTTTCCGCGCTGCACATCGCGACTTCGCGGCCTTTTTCCGCGCTGCACATCGCGACTTCGCGGCCTTTTTCCGCGCTGCACATCGCGGCTTCGCGGCCTTTTTTCGCGGTGCACATCGCAACTTCGCGGCTCAAACCCGCGATTCCCATCGCGTATTTTTCCCTAAAACTCACGATACTGTTATTTTTCGTTCGGCCCAATTTTTAGAAAAAATTTTGCTGCATTTTTTGCCCATTTAGCCTATTTTCCAGCATTATTTTTTCTACATTATTACTGTTGGCTTGGTTTTGCAACCAATCTTAGTGCTATGGGAACCTGCTAACTAGTAGCAGCAGTTTCAATATTAAGCAAAAACAATAAACTAAATCTAAACTAAACTAAACTAGCATGTGCATTTTTGAATTAAAAAACAAGAACAAGAAATAGAGAAAATAATTTTTGTATTGAAAATGGGGGCAAGCAAGTGCTTGCAATAATAATACCTCCAATTGATGAATATGGTTGAGAAGCTCCAAGGGTGAGCAGCTCCAAACTCCAAAGGGTCCTTTCTCCAAGGTTGCTACAATGGCCAAAATCTCAAGGGAGATTTTGGCAGCATGAGGATAGGAAGATGGATGGATGTGGAATGAGGAGCCCCTACCACCTTTTTATAGGTTTTGGTGGTGGGGAATACCATTGTGGTTTTGTGGAAACCAATGGTATTAACCAACATGGTTTAGGTACTTTTCCCTCCTTTTTCCTTTTTTTGAATAAAATTAATATTTTTATTCCCTTTTTAATATTTTTGGGAATTTTGGACCCTTTTTTAGGGTTTTTTATGCTTTTTAAGGAAAAATAATCTTTTTGAGTGGGAAAAGGGGTGTACTAAGGTCTTCTGGTGACCTTTTGTTGGCTTTAGAGGCTCAGATGGTGGAAAAGTGGACAAATGGGTCATGTGAATAAGGAAATGAGCTAGTGAGCACTTTTTAGGTGTTAACAGATTACCCCCTGATGTGTGAGGGCAGGAGCTCATCGTATGGCCGATAGACATCATAGTTCTTTTGTATTTTTTCTGGGGTTTTGGGCAAGAGAAGAGACCGATTGGAGACTGGATCTGCGGCCCTTGGAAGCTGCAAAAAATAAACAATATTACATGGCCTCAATATGAATGAGGAATAATCCTGATAATGGACGAGGCGGGCATACCCATGCTCGTATCAAGACATATATAAACAATTAGTCCCAAGGGGGACCTGAGAAAATACATAAAAAATCTGCTGGTACATCATAATGGTCTAGAGGGGACATCATTTTGGGATGTACTCATGATCATATCATGATTGATCTCAATAACTGATACACTGGAATAACTGATGAACTGCTGAAACTGAAGGTGTCCAACATATGTAGGGACTCAAAGACTGTGAGTCGTCTCTGAGAATTAATGTAACTGTAACTCAAGGGAGTATGAAATTGGGATACATCTGAATAATATCGCCATGCGCAACCCGAATATCTATAGGAAAAGTGTAACTGGTTGTATCCATAGGTAGACTCTCAAATGTGGGGGAGTCAGATGGTATCCGGGGTCTTCGACTAATAACTGAACGGACCGATGCCCTGTGCTAGTCTCAACGATGCGATCAAGGTGATGAAGTCGAGCATGTGAGAAACAACCATTTAGAGAAGCACTGAGGACTCTTCTTGAAATTATTCGTAGGAACTCATCATAAATGGTGATGAGTCCAAGACACAAGGACCTCTAGGTCTATCCTCTGGAATAAGTTTGGTTGTCGTCGACAGAGGGAGACCAACAACTAACAAGGCAATGATGTTTCCTTGATAGGATCGCGAGGTGTAAAACTGAAGTGTGGTAGTACTGATGGTAGGACTGACATACTTGTGGGAATGGGAAGTAACTGGGGTCATATAGTGGGTAGACTCAAGCTTCCTTT
Organism: Larix kaempferi; assembly: GCA_027924585.1. Taxonomy (NCBI): domain Eukaryota; kingdom Viridiplantae; phylum Streptophyta; class Pinopsida; order Pinales; family Pinaceae; genus Larix; species Larix kaempferi. The sequence goes on along the minus strand of BSBM01000259.1, from coordinate 7,116,051 downwards.
GTTTAGATCATGATGACATGGTTGACCTGGCAGCATAGGGAATTGACTTGTAGGTGTGGGTATCATTGCTTTTAAGGACTGAAGGGTATGTATTGACTCGGGGGGGGGGGGGGTCAAGCTGATGGGTGCTGTCGAGAGATTCTCAGGGTGACATACTGCAGAATACTCTGAACAATGGTGACCAAAATGGGGAAGCTACCATACGAGTAGACGTGATCTGTCGTGGCACCGAGAAGCACGATTGGGTCCTTCTTCGTAGTTCTAATGAGCTCCAAGAAGGTATAAAAGTGTGCTCTGAAATGGTACTGTCCTGTGGATTTTGTGAGCCCAGGACTGTTCGTGCTCATTGGTGATTTCATTTTTAAGGAGTCTGAAAGCGATAAGAAGACTCTGCAGTGGTTATGACTATTGTCCTGTTGGTTTTACAAGCCCAGGATGGTGATTGCTCATGGTCGCTTTCATGTTTAGAGAGTTTGGAAGCGGGAAGTGGACTCCATTGGTGTTATTTTTCGTAAGTTAGTCTCCAAGGCCCGAAAAAGCATAAAATGATGCAGATGGAGAACTCTTCTAGCCGATGTGACTAGAGTATTCCTTTTTCGTAATTAGTCTACAAGGTCCGAAAAAGGGGTAAACTTATATCAGGTAGACGCCCTTTCAGATACGTTTAGCGAGCATGAAAGGAAGCAAGGTTGCTCGGCGATCTTTTCATTGTTTTAGGAGTAAGAAAAGAGCTTAACAGAAACTCCCTAAATGCCTTTTTCGTAAAAGGGATTGCTCGGCCCGAAAAAGGGGTAAAATTATACTGAACAAAAAATGGGATTGATGAGAGTGAGAAAAGGTCTCAAGCATCATCATGGGTGCGGAAAACTGAATCCGGTGACATAAAGATTGTCAAAAAGGGGCAACGGCCAATGTGGCATGCAAATCGGGGGTGACGAGGGGTCATGGGAAAAAATGTCCAAAAAATCTAGAGGTGAGAGCGAGAAATGATCTCAAGCATCATCATGAGCGCAGAAAAATGAATCCGACGATATAAGACTCGCTGAAAATGGACGACGGTCGATGTGGCATGCAAACCGAGGCGATGAGCGGGCATGGAAAAATGCCCTAAAAATCTGGGCGTGAGAGCGAGAAATGATCTCAAGGATCATTACGAGCGCGAAAAACTGAATCCGACGATATAAGACTTGTTAAAAATGGAGAACGGCCGATGTGGCATGCAAACTGAGGCAACGAGGGGGCATGGGAAAAACATGCCCAAAAAATTTGGGCGTGAGAGCGAGAAATGATCTCAAGCGTCATCACAAGCGCGGAAATATGAATCCGGCGGTGCAAATGGTGCGAAAAATGGAGGTCATAAGGACTCCAGAATGGTCAAAGCAAATAACTAGGTTAAAAAATGGCTACTGATAAAGGTGAGCCCACCAAGCCAAGGATGCAGTGGTGGAGAGAAATGATGACCTGCGGGGGGAGAATACTAGGTGTATCAAATCAAATCGAATATACAAGTGATATGTGACCTCAAAAAATGGTTGAGATCACGCATGTGAAGAAGTCAGCAGGGTTAATGACCTGCCCCCATGCTATGTGCATGGGGTTTGTGATTGTGGATCACATATGTGTTGGTTTGAACGATGGGCTCATTGAGGTGTTGAGATAGAGATGATGGGGAAGGTTCAAAATGATTTATCATGCCCCCTATCCCGGGGTCGAGGTAATCTATTATGCCCCCTAACTTAGAGGTGTCAATGTGGTGCAGATGTTGTCTCAGAGAGAGATCAATAGGGCATTGAACAACTGCTGGCGGGGTGTTATACCATGAGGCTGTGGGCTGTGGTGGCATACTGAAGTGATGATATGATGATGGGGGATTCCCTTTGTGGTGTGGATGCCCCCAGTATCTCCGACGAGAATCACGATGATGATGAGTAGGCAAGGTTTTGGGCCTGCCCCCATGTTGTGGACATGTGGTTTCCTCGTCGATTTGAAAGGGTTGATCATGTGTGTCAAAGGGATCAATGGAAGGGGTCGACCAGACAGAGGGGTATCCAGTGGAAATAGTGTAAATTGTGTTAATTTCTTCCGAGGAGGAAGATGGTGGGGGGTGAATTTCCTCAATGAGAAGAGGGGAGATCTCGAGGTCAATGTTATTCATCTCGTACAAGGCTACTCTGTAATCTGGGAGATCGGGGCAGTGATGTGAATAATGGCCGTAGATTCCGCATATTGCACAAGGATGGTTTGTGTGAAATGATTTATCACGAGGCTTAGGGTTGGATCTAGTTCGACAACCGGGATGTTGGGGTCGTCGTCAAGCATTTGCATGTGTTCCTGTAATGTAGGTAATTGTGGGCATTGATGAGTCAGATGGCCTAACTCATCACACAACGAGCATTTGGGGGGAGCATGAAACACGGGAGGGGGTACAACAGTGTATGGTTGTGGGCCTCTACTCCCAGTGGGCTTGATAAGAGGAGGGGGATTCGTAGATGACGAAGGGGTAGTGACATCGGGAGGTGGTTGACTAGTAGTGACAATGGGTTGCACCGGTTGTAGGATGACATTTGGTGTCGGCGAGGGAATGGGAGGAGAAATATACCACACGGGTAAGCCTAAGGTTAACCCGAGGAGGCTGAGGGTAGCCATAACCGGGGCGCTTACTACTCCCGATGGAGGGAATAGGAAGGGGATTGTGTGGGTGGGTGTAACACCAATGTGACTAGGTACCAATGATGGTTTGGGTAGCAAGGGTTGTTGTGTATTGTGGGAAAGACTACAGAGGTCAGAGGCGTGGGTTGCGGGTGACGGGGGTGGAATGGATTGGAATGTAGAAGTCATCGGCATGTCAGAGTATAATCCAGGTCTAACTGTGGAGACGAACGATGTAGGTGCATTCTGAACTGGTTGTTCAATCATAGGGAGAACATTTGTAGGTGCAATGGGAGCGTATGTGTTTCTACGCATTTGGAGATGCATGTCGGACGATGACATCATAAGGAGATGATGAGTATTTGAATCCATTGGTTGGTTTGTGTGTGCAGCATATGTGATTTGCTGTTGTGGTGTTGTGGTTCCTTGAGGAGGATCCAACAGACGAGTGTTCTGCAGCACCATGGGTTGTGGTTGAGGAGGTGGCGCTAGTTGTGCCGCGTGCCCTTGGCGTTGGGAATCATCAGACCATAGTTGGCGTGCTTTCCCCAAATGGGGGCAAGTGTGTGTATAATGGTCATATACCCCGCATATGGAACATGGGTGGTTTGTTCATAGATTGGGGTTCTCAACCTGTTTTGGTGGTCGATCAGGGTTTTGGTTGGCGGGGGTAATGTTGTTGTTGTTTTGATGTTGGGGCTGATTGTGTTGTGTGTACACTTTCCCTTGAGCAGTGGGAATATTTTGGTTTGCTGCAGGTGCGGGAGCAGGTTGCGGTGCATAATAAGCTGGTGGGGCTGGAGGTGGTCCAGTTACCTGCTGGGGTTGTTGGTAACCCTGATCTATTGGAGGTGTTGGGCTAGTTGTTGTAGCTCGCTGTGGGTAATACATTGGTTGAGGTGCGGCTGGGGAGGCGTACGCGGGTGGTGCATGAACAAATCACTGAGGTGGACATGAGGGTCCGTGGGTATGGTGGTGATGTGCCATGGGAGCATATGAATTGGTTGCTCCAGACTGAGATGTAGCCCGCGAAAGGTCGGGGCCATGGCTAGGACGTGCAATGGAAAAGGGTTGGGGATGCGAGGCAATACCACCAATGATGCCATCTGCAGCATGGGATGCCCCCGGCGCATCGTGTTGGGATGAATCGCCCCGAGGGACGTCCAATATAATGGTATACAGATAACCTGGCTGGGCGTAAATGAGGTCAAATTCTTGAGCTTTCAGGATAGCTTCTTCCTCTGACTGGGGTCGTTCGGAAGCTACGTCTTTTGCTATGAGGGGTAGGAGTGATTTAAGAAACCAGTCCAAAAAATATATGGTCATCCAGTTGAATCTTACAGAGGCTACGACGCTTGCGCCACTCATGGATGTGGTCCGTGATGTGGGTAGCTGTGTTTTGTCTGCAAGACAACAGTATTTCAACTACTGCATCGTAACGTACAGGTAGCTGAAAGAACTGCAGGAAGGTCGATGCAAGGGAGGTAAAGGTGGCATGGGTCGCATTGGGCTGCTCAATATACCACTTAGCTGTAGAGCCAGTGAAGGTGCACTGTAACAGACGGAGGCGGACAGAGTCGTCCACTATGGAGTTGGAGGAAAACCATAGATGGAAGGACATAATATGGTTCTGGGGGTCCTCACCTGCCTTTCCCTCAAACTTAGGGATGTCGGAGGGGAGTTTCGTGGGCATGTGGGGACACGCAGGGTCGTGTCTGATAGGATCATTAGTTAGTCTTGCCAAGTCTGGCAAATTCAAACATGCCAAAAATGGTAGACTGGCCGAGGGGTGTGATGTAGTGACTCGGACGTGACTATTCATGGTGGTATGATGTGGGGGTCTAGTAGCGCCTAAGGGTATGCTAGGTATTGAAGGTATGTGTCCTCCAATAGCTGTGGTCTAGAATGGGCCAGCGTTTCCGAGTGCAACATAGGTTACACCGGGGTTAAGAATAGTAGTGGTGATTCCTAGAATCTGGTTTGTGGTAATCAGAGGGGGTGTGACCCCTATGTTGGGCATATCCATAACAGGTGGTGGCCCTATGTTGGGAATTCCTATAACAGGAGGTGGCCATGTGTTGGGCATTCCTAAAGGTGGAGTGTTCCTCATATTCGGCATACCTAGGGGGGTGGTTGTTGCCATGGATGGCACCGCAGTAGAAGGGTCTGTGGATGTATCTCCTATGGTGCTGGTAAAAAGTGGGTCGAATTGTGTCCCAGCCATGAGGTTGGTTGGTAATAACTCGGTAGGGTTTTCGAATTCTACCTCAAAGTCAGATGTGAAGTGAGGCGTGTCAGAATCGGATGACTGTCTGTTTGACCGACGATGTGTCGAGTCAAGGGATAAGGCTCGGCGTCGGTGACGTGGAGAGCCAAGTAGAATGAACTCTGGGAGTTTTCCCTGAAGATGACAAGAGTGTCTAAAATTCTCAATGGTGAGAAATAAGTTTTTCGTGTAAAAATCGTCTGTGTAAGATGGTAATGTATAAAAAACTCAAAACCCTAATGCAACCAAGGGTGCAAGAAGGGAAGTGAAAATGAAGGCTCTCAGGCCAAAAAATCAACCTCAAAAAGCACTTATTATAGCAGTTGTGCTATAATAAGTGGAGGGATGCAAAAAATGGTCAGAGTACCAACATGCAAACAGCTTCTAGAAAAAATAGGTGCTACTAGACCAAAGGTGGATTGTATCATGCAAACACCTAACTAAGAGTATTGTGAATCAACAAACGATATTCTCTGCAAGGTGATGGAATCCAAGTCAGACAATATTGAGTGTTGAGTCAACGACTAGATATCCCCCTACCGGGAAGGACACCGGGTAATCAATCCTAAAGAATGGCAACTAGGATACTCCGTTCATGACACGTCCATAAAAGGTAAATATGCCGTTTGGTTCTTTTACTGCAATACCCTCATACTGGGATATCCCGAGAACTGCAAATGGTAGCCCTTCGGTTATTGAATGGATTTCGGTATTCCACTCAGGCTTCCGGAACCATCCTTGTGACTTCAACCCTCCTAGGGGAGAGGCCTTCTGATAAACTGGTTATGACCGTGCCAACAAATACTAAGAGATTTTGGTTCCCTAATGGACAACAACTATGTATCAGATGTAATAACTGAGGGGTGTTATTGGAACACCTATCCCCTCATACTACCTAGCTACAAAGTTCTTTTAAGTGTTCCCCAAGTGGGGTTAAAAGTTGGTTGAAGTTAGGGTAAGTTTTAAGGCTCAGTTTAAATTATGTGTTTGAGTGGGTGCACATGTGGTATTTTAAACTGAAATTGAAAAAGTAAATGCTTTGCAGAAAATATTCAAAAAACAAAGGATCTTTTGAAATAGTAAAGCAAATAATATGACTTCTTCAATAAATGGAAATTAAATGATTTACAAAGACTATTCAAAAAACAAAGGATCTTTTGAAATAAGGAAGCAAATAATATGACTTCTTTAAGGAATAAATGGAATTCTTGCAAAATTCTGCTATGGGAAAAATATCAAAGAAGTAAACAGTAAAATTTTTTATCTAGATAAAATGCAAATAAATCCTTCTTTCAATTTCTGAAAATTTTTAAGAAGACTTTTTTAAGTGTGCATTCTAAATAGTAAAAAGATTAAATGGTTGTAATAATGCAGGAATTTTTTGATACTGTAAAATAGCTAAGTGGGTAGAAAATACAGTAAAAAATTATTTTTTTAAACGGATTGGCCGAATGAAAAAATTGGCATCGCGGGTTCTGACAGAACAGCCACGATGGAACGCGTGGGTTTATGTCGCGATGGGCAGCGTGGATTTCAACCACGAAGCTGCGATGGACCGCGCGGGATTTCGTCACACAGTCACGATGTGCAGCACGGAAAATGTCCGCGAAGCCATGATGTGCAGTGCGCTAATTGGACGCGAAGCCGCATTGAACCGTGCGGAAAAGGGCCGCGCAGTCGCGATGAGCCGCGCGACTGTTGGGAAAAAAGCCGCGAGGCGAAAGCCGTACGTGGATGCTGAAAAACGAACCTGAAAATTGAGAATTTCGGGCTATTAATGGCAATAAAATGGGCCAAGATCTAGAACAACAATGGATCTGTTGTATAGGGTGGCAGATCCATGAATTAAACTACCTAAAACTATCAAAAACTAAGATCTAAAGCAAAAGTGAGATCTAAAGATTCGAAAGCAGCAGAGTCGCCAAAAGCTGTTGGCTTGGTTTTGCAACCAAGCTTAGTGCTATGGGCACCTGCTAACTAGTACCAGCAGTTTCAATATTAAGCAAAAACAATAAACTAAATCTAAACTAAACTAAACTAGCATGTGCATTTTTGAATTAAAAAACAAGAACAAGAAATAGAGAAAATAATTTTTGTATTGAAAATGGGGGCAAGCAAGTGCTTGCAATAATAATACCTCCAATTGATGAAGATAGTTGAGAAGCTCCAAGGGTGAGAAGCTCCAAACTCCAAAGGGTCCTTTCTCCAAGGTTGCTACAATGGCCAAAAGCTCAAGGGCGATTTTGGCAGCATGAGGATAGGAAGATGGATGGATGTGGGATGAGGAGCCCCTACCACCTTTTTATAGGTTTTGGTGGTGGGGAATACCATTGTGGTTTTGTGGAAACCAATGGTATTGACCAACATGGTTTAGGTACTTTTCCCTCCTTTTTCCTTTTTTTGAATAAAATTAATATTTTTATTCCCTTTTTAATATTTTTGGGAATTTTGGACCCTTTTTGACGGTTTTTTATGTTTTTTAAGGAAAAAAATCTTTTTGAGTGGGAAAAGGGGTGTACTAAGGTATTTTGGTGACCTTTTGTTGGCTTTAGAGGCTCAGATGGTGGAAAAGTGGACAAATGGGTCATGTGAATAAGGAAATGAGCTAGTGAGCACTTTTTAGGTGTTAACAATTACAGCAATAGTGAATCATTTTCTATTACATATGCTCCATTAAAATCTTTTTAAAAATTTTCTGTCACGTCCCCTCCCATTCTACCAGCTAGATGGAGAGGATCGTGAGGTTAAACCGGGCATCTAGCCCCATAAATTTTAAACCACTAAGCATTCACATAATACAACAGAGATATAAGGATGTGTAATTATTTGTTTATACACAGCAGAGGAAATTTCAACTACTCATTCACCATACATTCAAGATATTCATCAATTAAGCAATTGAAAGATAGCACAAGAGAATACTTATCTTAAACCAAGTAGTTCCCGAGCAACCAGCTACGCTTCTGCAACGTTCCACCCAACCGTAGGCCAGTGTGCTCCTCAATCTCTCAGCACCACTGCCACCCCCGAGCTGGGCATGATCTCCACAAGGAAAAGGGGAAAACAGGCTCTCGCATAGCCAAAGGTATATCAAACTCAGCCAAGCCAATCAGCAATTGGATTTCTCAGGCTGTTAAGAGATGGGTGCATGCATCATCAAAAGCATAAGTGTTGGGCATGAGAAAAATGCCTATACGGTGAAGTTCCCAACAGTGGATTTCTACCAGTTCCAGAAAAATGTGGGTAGACTCAAAACGAATTGGCCACTAGGAAAAATCGACTAGGCGAGCAACCCATTTCAGAAAAATGCCCCAAGGGCAAAAACGACCTCTCCCTCAGTCCAAAATCGCATCCCTCCTTCCCCAGCTGCTCCAAAATACCAAAACAAGTTTCTGGGCATGGAAAAACGCAGGGTTATGGCCAAAAAACGTGAGGATAACTTTAGGGAGCTCAAACTGCGTGAGAGAGGAAGAATGGCCATGGGTGAAGAATGGCTTTTTGGGCCAAATTCGTGGGGGTTTTCTTGCCCAACAAGAAAAAACATGATTTCCCAAGTTGATGGCTTGCCCATGCACGAAAATTGACAACCATACCTCTCCCATCCCAAGGCATTTATTGTCTCAACCAATTCTTGGAAGAATTAAATGATTGGGTGCATGAGACCAAATGGGTAGTTGAGAGTTCATGGGCTTTCTCATTGACACATGGATTAAAACCATTGGCTCAAGGGTTCGGTTATTTTCCCTCCCTCTTCCTTGTAAAGATCATGCCCCCATCTCTTTTGTTGCATTGCGTAGCTAGTTGTGGGTTTTTCATTAAAATTGCATATTTACATGGTGTCCGATTTTACATTGTGCACTGCTAGCACAAGAACCATATGCATCTATTCTAATTGCCGATACATAAAACGATAAGTCAGTGGCGGGGCCTTGGCCTTGAGCTCCTCGCCATGACTAAATGACAATATTTACATCATTTACAATATTAATGCAATAGGGTTAAGCTGGGGACGTTACATTTTCGGTAAGTGAAAGAAAGGTTTTTAGCACTCTGTTTAGATCATAGATTTCACTTCAGATTTGCTCAACAGTTTTCCCAAGCAAGTTCTTAAGAAATCCATTTATTTATTGCACTTTTTCAGATATTTTCTTTCCTTTAAAAATTATTTCAAAAATCCATAGTTTTTGAATTTTTTTTGTTAAAGCATTTACATTTCAGAAAAAAAGCCTTTATTTTTTGCATATTGGAATCGTCTTGTTTTTCATTTGTAATCAATCGCCCAAGTGAGGCAAATTCATTTTCAGTTAAATAATCACACTTGCACCCAATCTGCCACATTTTTAATTAACTGAGCTTTAAAATATATCTAAACTCAACCAACACTTTAACCCCACTTGGGGAACATTAAGGAATCTTGTAGCTAGGTAGGATTGGGGGGATAGGTGTTCCAATAACACCCCTCAATTATTTACATCTGAGACATAGTGGTTGTCTTTTAGGGTCCCAAAAAATTCCTTATAATTTGTTGACACGGTTATATACCAATTTATCAAGAAGGCCTCTCCCTTAGGAGCGTTGAAGTAGCCAGACTGGTTCCAGAAGCTTGAGTGGAATACCGCTATCCATTCAGTAACTAAAGGATACCTTTCACAGTTCTCGGTGTACCACCCGTATGGGAGTACAGCGGCGATAGAACCAAACTGCAGATTCACCCAATCGAACATGTCATGAACGGGGTATCCTAGTGACCAATTTTTAGGATTGTCTACCCGGTGTCCCTTATGGTAGGGGGATATCTAGCCTTTGATTCCACTACCCATATTGTCTGACTTGCATTTCATAACCTTGCAGAGGATATGTTTAGTTGAGTCATAATACCACTTTTAGTTAGGCGTTTGCATACTCTGCTACCCCCCTTGGTCTAGTAAGCACCACTTTTTTCTAGGAACTATTTGATTTTTGGTATTCTGACCACTTTTTCTTGATTCCTCCACTTATTATAGAACAACTGTTATAATAAGTGCTTTTGAGGTTGGTTGTTGGCCTGAGAGCCATTATTTTTTCACACTCCCCTCCTACACACATTGTTGCACTAGGGTCTTGATTTTTTTATCTCACCACCACCCATTGGTATTTCTAGACCTATCTCACCATTGAGAACTTAAGACGATCCCAACGTTGTCAGGGTGAACCCCCTCAATTCGGTACACTTCAATCTACATGTCATAGATGTAGAGCATTGTCCCTTGAATCCACATGTCATCAGCATAGAACCCAGTTATCCGATTCTGACGCGCCTAATTTCACATCTGATTTTGAGGCTGAATCCGAACAACCTACCGAGACATAACCAACTAACCCCATGGCTGGATCACAATATGACCCCCTTTTCAGCAGTGCTATTGGAGCTACATCAACAAATTCCACTACTATCGTGACAACCATGACAGCCACAACCCCCTTAGGCATGCCTAACATAGGGGCCACACCCCCTCCAGGCATGCCCAACATAGGTCCACCACCTATTTTAGGTATGTCCAACATGGGGGACACCCCCCCTCTCATTACCACTACCCAGATCCCAAGGATTACCGGAACCATTCCTAACCCATGTTGCACTTGGGAGCGCAGGCCCCTCATACACCACATCGACTGGAGGAAACATCCCGTTCACACCTAGCATACCTTTAGGGGGCACTGGACCACTCCATAACGCTACCATTAACAGTTATTCCCCAGTGACCATGCCACACCCATTTTCCATCCTACCATACGGCTAGTCTAAACTTACCAGACCTGGCAAGGTTAACCAATGGCCCTATTAGACACAACCCTACGTGGCCACCCATTCCCACAATGCTCCCCTCAGATATCCCAAAATTTGAAGGAAAATCTGGGGAAGATCCCCAAAATCATATCATGTCGTTTCACCTATGGTGTTCCTCTAACTCCATAGTAGATGATTCCATTAGACTGAGAATTTTACAAAGAACTTTCACTGGCTCTGCAGCCAAGTGGTACATTGAGCAACCACATGGGACTCACAACACATTTATGTCCCTCGCCTCAACTTTCCTCCAGTTCTTTCAACTACCTGTACGCTATGATGCAGGAGTGGAAATACTTTTGTCTTGTAGACAAAACACCGCTACACACATCACTGATCATATCCATGAGTGGCGTAAGCGTCGTAGCCTCTGCAAGATAAAAATTGACGACTGAATCTTTCTAGACTGGTTGCTCAAATCACTCCTCCCCCTCATAGCCAAAGATGTAGCTTCCGAACGACCGCAGTCAAAAGAAGAAGCTATCTTAAAAGCTCAGCAATTCGACCTCATATATGCCCAGTCATGATATCTATACACTATTTTACCTGACGCCCTGCGTGGCGATCCATCCCGCCATGACGTGCCAAGGGAATCCCATGTCGTCGACGGTATTATAAGCTAGGTTATGGCGCAAAAAAAACCTTTTACCATGATGAGTACAAACAACACCCCAGACCTTTCTAGGGATTCATCTAATTCTGGAGCTACAACTTCATATGCTCCAGTAACACACACCCACCACACTCATGGACCCTCATGTCCACCACAGTGTTATGGGAAAGCACCATTAGCTTATGCACCAGCTCCATATTATAACCAACAAGCCCACCAAACTCCGATCCAGTCACAATCCCAAGTGGCTTATTATCCTCAACAGGAAGCACCTCATGCTCCAACACTTCCAGCAGCTCAAAGTTACCCACAACCGTAACAAACACCAGGGCCACCTCAGAACCCTCCTGTTTACTACCCACCGCAACTTGCTTCAGAGCCTGCACGACCTCAAAACCCACCTATTGCCCAAGGGCATGTTTACACATAGAAAAACCAACCTCTAAACCAGAACCATCAGCGTAACCAAGGAGGTCAACCAAACCGCAGAAGAGGATGTAACCGCAGAAACAACCAACAACATAACCAAGGTGCACCACCACCTAATCCTCCAAACAACAATAGCGTTGCTCCCCCCAACCAAAATCCTAACCGCCCACCAAAACAGGCTAAAAATAATAACTTGAGAACAAACCATCCATGTTCCATATGTGGAGTCTACGGCCAATACACACATAATTTCCCCCATTTAGATCGAGCGCATCAACTCTGGACCGATGATGCCCAACGGCAAGGACATGCTGCACAGCCAGCACCCCCCCCTCAACAACAACCCATGATATTGCAAAATCCCTTACCTAACTAAGGCACGGTAAAGACTCGTCCAAATGATCCCCCCCAAGGATCCGCTGCAACACAGCAGCAAATCACTTACGCAGCAGCTGACTACCAACATGCAGAGTCCAACACTCACCATTTTCTTATGATGTCATCAAATGATGTCCATATTCAAACTCACCGAAATCAATATGGATCCTCCCCTGAGGCCACACCTACCGACCATCGTCGATTACTCTCCCAACAGATCAACCACTTCGCATACCCACTATGCCAAGGGACGGGGGCCCCAAAACACCTCGTTTCCCTTTGAGATGGATTAACAATAATCCGAACGCTTGTGCAGCTTCCAACTATAACATTGTAGAGGATTAAGCTGAGTCCCCCGCTGCTATGTCCACTCTTGAAATCTTAAAAAACTATCCCGCGCAGAGAAAGTTGTTGTTATCTGCCATTGGTGCCATAGATCCTAATGACTCTAACATGATGGCTTTCGACTTAGAATAAGCTGAACCTCGCATGCCTTCATCTCTAACTTTTCAAGTTTTTGTCTCAATTCGCAACCTTGTTGTTCATCGATGCATAATCGAGGAAGGATCCTCTACCTGCGTCATGTCGACTTTCGTATGGCAGAAACTTGGATCCCCAATGCTAAAACTATCCACTACCGCATTACGAGCTTACGATGGTCGTGCAACTCAACCTCAAGGTTTGTTAGTGAATGTATCCATACAGCTTGGGGGTAAATTGGTTATCATAGATATAGAGGTCATTAACACCCAACTTGATTACAATCTCCTTTTGGGACGAAGCTACATGTATAAAATGAAAGTTGTCGCTTCTTCAGTTTTTTGCATCATGATGTTCCCCCATGAAGGACGCGTAATTAAAATCGACCATATTACATACTATGATCCCAATGCTCCCGCAGCACTAGAAAATGTTCTTCCCATGATCGAAGAACCCGTTCTTAGTGCACTAACATCCTTCGTCTCATCAGTCGGACCCGAGATATATTCGGATACTCCCATGACCAGCTCGTTCCCGTCAGTCCCACCCCCTCTTTAGGTAACTGCGGTATCCGATTTGTGCACCCTATCACACAACAAACAACAACATCCTCAACAACCTCAACCACCGACACAAGCACCCAATGTGCCTAGCCATATTGGAATGACACCAATTCACACTATCCCCTTCTTGTTTCAATTTTTAGGAGTTGTCAGCACGCCAATAATGGCTACACTCAACCTTCCAGGTTTAACATTAGGATTACCTATATGGTAGTTACCCGCCCCAACTCCCCCACCAACTCCTACCATTGTACTACAACCAGTACAACCTATGAATATGTCAAACCATCCACCACCCGGCATACCAAACCACCAAAATCTCCCACCACCTAATGGTCCCAACAACCAAAACCGATCGATTCCAATGGGGGGCACTACATCGACATCTAGTTATGTCCCCCCTCAATCCCGCAACACTGGGGGCAGAGGTCCACAAACCTACAACACTGCACCCACAACTCGCACCCCCCCCACTGACTCCAAAATTAGCCTAGAACCCCCCAACCCGTGTACTCCCTAAGTGCTCCTTGTGCGACGATATCGGCCATGCCACCCATCTATGTCCACAACTACCAACACTTCAAGAACACATGAATATGTTGGACGATGACATTAACATTCCAGTTGTCAAATTAGAATTACCACCTCAACCTCGTGATAAATCATTACACACAAACCACCCTTGTGCATTATGCGGAATCTACGGCCATTATTCACATGACTGCCCCGATCTCCCAGATTATAGAGTAGCACTATACAATATGAATAATGCCGACTTAGAGATATCCCCACCACTTGTTGAAGAAATATTCCCTCCAGAATAGTCCCATTCAAAAGAAATCAATACCATTTATATGATTTCAACTATCTACAAACCCGAACCAATTCATTTAATGGAACACTATTTCCGTACCGATGAGGAAATCCTAGAAACACTCATTGCACCGGACTACCCTTGGGATGTTATGCACCATCGATCATACTTCCTCCCTGAAGCGTCTACGTCCACCGCAGCAAACCAACTATCCATTGAATCTAAGGACTTCTTACCAACCAAGGTCGATTGGTTCAAAGATCCAATACCAGCTCCAGAAGCCTTCGAGGAAGGTAACATCACTAACATTTCGCCCATTATCAAAATCAACATCTCCACCCCCCTCGGTAAACCTGAGCTTATATCTTTAGGTGCATCTTGCACTGAGAAAGAAACCCAAGCTTATAAGAAACTCTTCCAAGAGTTTTGAGATGTCTTCACCTGGTCTTATACCGAGATGCCTAGTCTTGATCCTACCATTGTGGAACATCACATAGACACTTGGCCCAATGTATCACCGGTCCACCATAAACAATGTCCCATTCACCCATCCAAGCTTCCATCCGTCAAAGCAAAAATCAAGAAGCTTCAAGCAGTAGGTTTCATATACTCGATTACATATAGCACCTGGGTTTCAAATCCAGTACTAGTTAATAAAAAAGTCGGCACCATCTGCGTCTGTACTTCCTTCCGCGACCTCAACCTAGCTTGTCCCAAAGACAACTTCCCCACACCATTTATTGACCAACTAATCGATGAGTGTGCAGGGCATGAGGTACTCTCTTTTATGGACGATTTATCCATATATAACCAAATCAAAATCCGTAAAGAAGATTAATACAAGACCGCTTTTACCACCCCATGGGGCACCTTCACCTATCACGTCATTCCTTTCGGTCTCAAGAATGCGGGAGCCACTTTCCAATGAGCCATGACTTATTGCTTTCATGATCTGCATAAAATCATCAAAGTTTTTTTAGACGATCTCACCGCCTGATCTAAGAAACGATCTGACCACTTAGAAGATCTTAGACAGGTTTTCTTGCGTTGTCGCAAATACAAAATCCGCTTGAACCCGCTTAAATGTGTATTTTGCGTTACAATAGGCCGCCTGCTGGGGTTTGTCATTTCAGAAAAAGGGATCACCATTGACCCTCTAAAATTTCAAGCCATAGTGGACCTCCCCTCACTACATACATTAAGACAGTTGCAAATCCTCCAGGGGAAATCCAACTTCCTTCGCCGTTTTGTCCCAGACTATGCCACCACAGTACATGGTTTCCTCCATTTGTTGCGTCTTCATGCCCGCTTCATATGGGATGACCAAGCAGAAGGAGTCCTCATGGACCTAAAGAAAGTGCTTACAAGCACCCCTTTGATCTCTCCACCAGATTTCACAAAAGACTTTACCCTTTACATTTCAGCGTCAGATCACGCCGTCTCTGGAGTTCTTGTCCAAGAAGACTCCGCTCACCAAGAGCATGTCATTTACTATGTGATCCAGACCTTGTCAGGCCCACCCCTCTACTACCCACATGAAGAGAAGATGGCCCTCGCCGTCGTCTTTTCAGTACAAAAGCTGTGACATTACATTCTCCTGAGCCACACCACGGTTGTAGCCAATTCCAATCCAATGGTCTATCTCTTCAATCGTCGCCTTCTACAAGGACGTGTTTCCAAATGGGTGATTATCTTACAAGAATATGACCTAACCTTTAAAACTTCGAAAAGCACCAAAGCATTAGCACTCACTCAGCTCATTACGGTTTTACCGTCATCGTCATCATCACCAAACATCCATACTGATCTAATCGACGAACATTTGTTCATGATCTCGTCAGACGACCCTTGGTACGACGACATTTTGGTATACCTTTGCAGATAGAAGTTTAGACCCAACATAGACCGTGACAGACACCATCGCATCCGTCACCATGCCCCCCATTATCTCCTCTTGGGTGATGTCCTCTATCGACATGGTGTCGACACAATATTACGACGATGTCTTTCCCAAGATGAAGTAGAACAAGTCCTAAACGACTGTCATAGCGGTGCCTGTGGCAGCCATTTTTCAGGAATGGCCACCACCCAAAAGCTAATCCGCGCAGATTATTTTTGGCCATCATTATTCACTGATTGTATCATAGCAGTCAAACACTGCCAAAACTGCTAGCTCTTTGCCCCAAAGGCAAGAACCCCCCCCCCCCGCCCCCCTTCATCCAGTCATCATCGCTAGACCATTTTGCAAATGGGCCATCGACTTCATGGATTGCAATCCCACATCAGCCGATGGTCACAAACACATTATTGTGGCTGTTGATTACTTTACCAAATGGGAAGAAGCCATGCCTACTTACAATTGCAAAGCTGACACTGCAGCCCGTTTTTTCCTCAACCATGTCATTGCTCGTTTCGGAGTACCAAAACAACTCATCTCAGACCATGGCTCTCACTTCAAAGACTCTATTTGGAGAGAATTGTCCACACTCCTTAAGTTTGAACATCATTTCTCCTCCGCCTACTACCCCCAAGGGAATGGCCAAGTTGAAGTTGTTAATAAAATCTTGAAGACTATCCTCCAATGCACCATCGACAAACATAAATCTAATTGGCATCACATGATTTTTCCCACATTATGGGCTTATCACATGTCAACCAAGACCGCCACCAGCTTTACCCCATTCCATTTAGTTCATGGCGTGGAATCTGTCCTCCCCATTGAATGCCAGATACCAACATTACAAATTTCCATAGAACTTCTCCCTGATACATCAGTGATCGAAGAACGGTTACTTCTTTTAAAGTAGGCCAATGAAGATCACCGTGCATCTGTCCAAACAATCGAAGCCATAAAGAACAGATCTAAACTTCATTATGATAAACATGTTCACCCATGAGCATTTAGTGAAGGCGACCTCGTACTTGCCTATGATCAAGCTCATGACAAAACGGGAAAAGGAAAGTTTGTCTCCATGTGGCAAGGCCCATATATTGTACACACCTGCCTCGGATAGGGGACATATATTCTGACCAACTTAGAAGGTAACCCCCTACGCAACCCACGTAATGGGTTGTACCTCAAGCGATTTTACTCATAGAAAATATGATGGACACCACAGTCCACAATTGTATAGTCTTATTTTATTTTTCACAAAAACACAAAAACCTAAAAAATTGTTTTTCCTGCATGACCACAGATGGATCATGTTCCACTTTGCTACGTTGGCTTCACTGATGGTGCAAGCCATTAATCTCCCAATATCGCCTCCGCAACTTGGGTAATATATTCCCCTTCACATGAGTTGATCCACATTGACGAAGTGTGCATAGGTGCCTCCACAAACAACCAAGTTGAGTACGACGCCATGACCGGTCTCTTGGACGCTGCTCTTTAAATGAGCATAAGTCACCTTAGCATTTTCTTGGACTCCCAGCTCCTTGTTTCCCAACTCAACAATGATTACCAGGTACACGATCCCTGTCTATTCGAAAAATTCCTGCGCACTAAACAAATGATTCAATAGTTTGATTCCATTTCATTCACACATGTCCCAAGGAATCTCAACAGTGTAGAAGACCATATGGCAAACAACATTCTTGATTGGAACACCAATCAAATCATGTAGAAAAAACAAAATTTGCATCCACATGCATAACATGTGCCTCCACAGGCATACAAAAATCAAACATGCCTCCACAGGCAAACAAATAGACAAGATGTGCATCCACATGCATACACAACTATATACCAAACCATATATATATATATATATATATATATATATATAATCATATAGTCACAATGTCATAGGTGCCCTCAGCACCCAATATACAAAAATACATAGTCGTACAAAAAAGGTACATCCCCATATGCTCATCAGCATTTGGGGGCAAATACAATATCAACTAGTCAGCATGATCCCCAGGATCCTCTGGATCCTCCTTAGCTGGCTCCTCCAGATCCTCCTGATCATGATCCCTCCTCTCCGCCATGAAAACTGCTGCACTAAGCCAGATAGAATGCCACTCATGAGGAGCATTGAAACAATGCTCGATAGTGGCCCGGTCCAAGTTCCTCCACCCCTCCTCTGGCACTCCTGCTAGAATCTCATCCAAAGTCTCTCATACGCCCTCTAGGGCATCATCTCGAGGGCGCACAACCCCTTGGGCATGTGGAGGAGGTACCGCTACAGGTGGAGGAACGACCACCATCGCCCGTCCCCTACGGCCTACATGATCAGATGGTGGCCTCGAACCAATATCTACACAATCAAACAAGTGAACCAAGTCAATATCATATAAATATCTCTAGCTATACTCATAACAAAAATCATCTAAAGACATGATATAGTAGAGAACCAAAAACAAAGACATACCATCTAAATCCTAGGCCTGCCCCTGAGCTCTAGGCATCTTCGGATCTCCTCGGTAATCCATGCCAGCATATGGATAATCATCAATCAGCAGGGGGATCTGCTCCCACTGCTCATACATGTCCTCTGAAAAGAACCTCCGGATACCACCACCACCCCGGGGCATCATCTGCCCCCACCGCACCATCCGCGGCTCACTAACCAACCCCTCCCGAACCGGAACACATGGCCGTAAGGTCGATACTCGCTCAAAGAAAAAACAACAGAGGAAGGAGGCATAACAAAACTCCCCCCCTCCCGACTCACCTTGTTTAGATCTCGCCGGACACAGGCCAAAAAAATATGACCCCAGGCGAAGTAGGTCCCTCTCAACACATGGTCTACCATCATCATTTCCCCCCCAAGCAAACGATGTGGCGCCGCAGCACCCAACACAGCCAGAACATAGGCCCCAACCACTCGCATCTCCCACTCCCTCAGAGATGTCAGACTCAATGCGTTGTTCTGCGCAATAGCCCCCGAAACACAGAATCTCTCTAAGAGATCCTCAATATCCAACCCAGCAGGAATCCTTGGATGGAGCTCCCATACCTCCCCTAAGCGAGGCAATCCAGTAGGAAAATAAACATCAAAGAGGGTGATCTCTAACCGCTCACTTCCCACCACGAATGCAGCCTCTGTCGAAACCCAGAAACTCACCAATTTGTTCAGCAGCTCTCTGACTAAATGCATAGGTGGAATCTGAGCGAACTTTAGGAGCCCACCAGCAGCCAAGGCCTCCCAGACACCCGGGTCAGTCTGAATCCGATCCATCAAGTCCTCGTCAATCTCTTGCTCCCGCCACGATACTAGCGGCCTCCTCAACATCCTGGCAAAAAACAAAGGAATTTTTTTTTCAAAAAATTCCATTGCAGCTTTCAGGCCTTTAGCCGTGATGATCATCACGGCTTTTCTGTCAAAATCCGCGATGATCATCAAGGATATCAACCACGCACCCGCAATGATCACCGTGGGTATCGACCCCACAGTTGCAATGAGCATTGTGACTGTTAGCTAAACAACCACGATGAACATCGCGACTGTCGGCCCCAAACCCGTGATGAACATCATGGGTTTCAAGCCAAAACCCATGATGTTCATCGTGGAAAAAGACACGAAACTCGTGATATTCCACGTTGGAATGCCAATGTGGAATTTCGCGGCCTTCGGCGACCCGCCGCTAACCAGAAAAGACATAATTGAAAAGTCTAAGGCACATAGGCTTACCTGAAACTCGTGGAATGAAATTCCAACGGTCAAATCTCCCACAAATCGAGAAAATGCTCTGACCCACTCAAATGCTCTGTGAAACTCGCACGTAACAATAACACATGTCACATTGGGCCCACACCCTATTTATAGAGATTTTACCATTTTTCCATCAGCGATTTCAGTACCATACGACATCCATTTTTCAAACCGTTGGTACCATTAGAATCAGCACATCAAGAACTTCATAGTAGTCCACTCCTTTTTCATTTCCACCAGGTCTCGTTTTTGGGCATTTTTACACGCCCCTCGTCGCCTCGGTTTGCGTGCCACATCGGTCGTTGTCCATTTTTAACGAGTCTTATATCGCCAGATTCAGTTTTCCACACTCATGATGATGCTTAAGATCATTTCTCGCTCTCACCTCCATATTTTTTGGGCATTTTTTCCCATGCCCCTCGTCACATCAATTTGCGTGCCACATCGACTGTCGTCTGTTTTTTATGAGTCTTATATCGCCGGATTCAGTTTTTTCCGCACTCGTGATGATGCTTGAGATCATTTCTCTCTCTCACCTCCAGATTTTTCTGGTATTTTCTCCCATGCCCCTCGTCACCTCGGTTTGCGTGCCACATCGGTCGTCGCCTGTTTTTGACAAGTTTTATATCGTCGGATTCAGTTTTTCATGCTTGTGATAATGATTGAGACCATTTCTCGCTCTCACCCCCATAATTTTCAGGCATGTTTTCACAATGCCACTTACCGCGTCGTTTTGTGCGCCAAATTGGCCGTTGCCCATTTTTCACGATCTTTATATCGCCAAATTGAGCTTTCCATGCTCATGACGATGCTTGAGATCATTCCTCTCTCACACAAATACCTTTTTGTTTGGTATAATTTTATCCCTTTTTCGGGCCGAGCAATTCTTTTATGAAAAAGGCACTTACAGAATTTCTGTTAAGCTCTTTTCTATCTCCTAAAACAATGAAAAGATCGTCGAGCAACCTTGCTTCCTTTCATGCTCACTAAAAGTATTTGAAAGGGCGACTACCTGGTATAAGTTTACCCCTTTTTCGGACCTTGTAGACTAATTACGAAAAAGGAATACTCTAGTCACACCAGCTAGAAGAGTTCTCCGTTTGCATCATTTTATGCTTTTTCGGGCCTTGGAGACTAACTTATGAAAAAGAACACCAATGGAGTCTACTTACCGCTTTCAGACTCTCAAAAAATGAAAGCAATCACCATCCTGGGCTCGTATAAATCCACAGGACGGTACTCCACCACCATTGCAGAGTCTTCTTATCATTTTCAGACTCCTTAAAAATGAAATCACTCATGAGCACAAACAGTCTTGGGCTCGCGAAATCCATAGCATAGTACCATTTTAGAGCACACTTTAATCCCTTCTTGGAGCTCATTAAAACTACGAAGAAGGACCCAATGGTGCTTCTTAGCGCCACGACAGATCATGTCTATTCATATGGAAGCTTCCCCATTTTGGTCGCCTTTGTTCAGAGTATTCTGCAGTATGTCACCCTGAGAGTCTCTCTACAGTATCCATCAGCTTGCCCCCCCAGGTTCACTCTAATCTACAACACATACCCTTAATCCCTTAAATCTCTGATCCCCACACGTACAATTTAGTTTCCTACGCTGCCAGGTCAACCATGTCATCATGCTCTGAACAAAGGAAGTTTGAGTCCACTCACTCTATGACCCCGGTTATATCCCATCCCCACAGTATGTCAGTCCTACCATCAGTACTATCACACTTCGGTTGTACACCTCGCACTCCTATCAAGGAAACATCATTTCCTTGATAGTTGCTGGTCTCCCTCTCTCGACGCCAACCAAATTTATTCCAGAGGATAGACCCAGAGGTCCATGTGCCTTGGACTCATCACCATTTATGATGAGTGCCTACAAATCATTTCGAAAGGAGTCCTCGGTGCCTCTCCAAATGATTGTTTCTCACATGCTTGACTTCAACACCTTGATCGCATCGTTGAGACGCGTACAGGGAATCGGTCCTTTCATTTATTTGTTGAATACCCCGGATATCATCTGACTCTACCACATATGAGAGTCTAATTAAGGATACAACTAGTTACATTTTTCTATGGATATCCGGGTTGCACTTGGCGACAATTTTCAGATGTTGGACACCTTTAGTTTCAGTAGTTCATCAACCCTTCTGATACCTTATTCAGAACGGTTGTTCAATTTTTTCCAGTGTATTAGTTATTCAGATCAGTCATGATATGACATGATTATGTCCCAGCATTGTGTCCCCTCTAGACCATTATGATGTACCAGCAGATTTTTATGTATTTCTTCAGGCCCCTCTTCGTGGGCCTAATTGTTATGTATATGTCTTGATACAAGCATGGGTATGCCCGCCTCATCCATAGTTAGAGATTATTCCTCATTCATTTTGAGGCCATGTAATATTTTTCAGTTTTTGCAACTTCCAAGGGGTCGTTGCTCCAGTCTCCAATTGGTCTCTTCTCTTCCCCAAACCCCAGAAAAAAGACAAAAGAACTATGATGTCTATCGTCCATACGATAAGCTCCTGCCCTCACACATCAGGGGGTAATCTGTTAACACCCAAAAAGTGCTCACTAGCTCATTCCCTTATTCACATGACCCATTTGTCCACTTTTCCACCATTTGAGCCTCTAAAGCCATAAAAAAGTCACCAAAAAGACCATAATACACCTTTTTCCCCTCAAAATATATATTTCACTCAAAAAACCCTAAAAAAGGGTCAAGAATTCCCAAAAAATATTAAAAGGGAATAAAAATATTCAAAATATTCAAAAAAGGAAAAAGAGGGAAAAAGGTACCTAAACCATGTTGGTCAATACCATTGGTTTCCTCAAAACCATAATGGTATTCCCCATCACCAAAAACTATAAAAAGGTGATAGGTGCTCCTCACTTTCCATCCATCATCCATCCTACCCTCATGCTGTCAAAATCTCTCTTGAGTTCTTTGACCATTTTAGCAAACTTGGAGAAGAGACCATTGGAGCCTGGAGCACCTCAACCTTGGAGCTGCTCAACACCAAACATCCTCACCATTTGAGGTATTATAATACAAACACCATTATTTGTTACATTTCTTGTTCTTTCTGTCAATCTTTTTAAATTTATTGTTATATGCACATGTTAATGTTAGATTAGTTTATAGTTGTATTTGCTTTTTATTCGAAGACTGCTATTACAAGTTAATAGGTGCATCCTTGCACATGCTTGGTTGAAAAACCAAGCAACAATCATCATACAGTACATCATCCTGATGCACATCATCATCACATGATCACCTTGATCATATACATAGCATCATCCTGATGCATATCATTTGGAGTATCGTCCTGATGCTCAACATCATCACATGATCATCTTGATCATATCTGGAGCATCATCCTGATGCTCATCACACGGCACTTACATCCATAGCCATGGGAAGGATCCTCCTACCACCATGCTTGGAATGGCTCTTGCAAATGTGTCCCATCACTTCCTCCTCGAA
This sequence comes from Larix kaempferi, assembly GCA_027924585.1. Taxonomy (NCBI): domain Eukaryota; kingdom Viridiplantae; phylum Streptophyta; class Pinopsida; order Pinales; family Pinaceae; genus Larix; species Larix kaempferi. The sequence continues at coordinate 7,092,874 of BSBM01000259.1, read as the reverse complement.
GGATCTTCTATCTAAAGAACACCAAGCCTCTCTCTGAAGTACTCGAACTTAACTCTGGTTAGTGGTTTGGTCAACACATATGCAATCTGCTCATCTATCACAAAATACTGGAGCTTCACTGCTCCTCTCTGCACCATATCCCTGATATAGTGATATTTGATCTCGATATGCTTCGACTTGTCATGGAATACCGAGTTCTATGACAACTTCATACAACTTTAGTTGTCACAATAGATACAAGTAGCATCCAACTGGAGATCAAATAAATCAGACAGTAGCTTTCTTAGCCATACTTCCTCACAACTAGAAGAACCGACATACTCTACTTCAGCTGTACTCGGTGCTATGAAGGATTGCTTCCTGCTAAACCAAGAGATCACACCTGATTCCATACTGAAGAAGCACCCCGAAGTGCTCTTCCTATCTATAGAACTTCCTTCCCAATCTGAATAAACATAACCAACCAGGTTGAACTTTTGATTCGCATCATACTTGAGCCCATAATCAACCGTACCCTTCAGGTACCTCAGAATATGATTTACAACAATCAGGTGAACATGTCTAGGATCTGTCAGAAACTAGCTCAAGGTGCTCATCGCAAAGCAAATATCTGGTCTCGTGTTCATCTGGTACATCAAGGACCCACTCATCTGACGATAAATCATGGCATCAATCGACTCTGATGAAGCATCACTCAATAGCTTCAGGTTGGATGCCATAGGTGTGGCCATGGCCTTCTAGTCCATCATCCTGAACCGCTTCAAGATCTCTATTGCATACTTCCCTTGTCCAAGGAAGATTCCATCTGTACTTTGCCACACCTCCATACCTAGAAAGTAATGCATCATACTCAAGTCCTTCATCTCGAACTCGGCAGCAAGCTTCCTCTTCATATCAACAATCAACCTATTCTCACCTGTCACAAACAGGTCATCTACATACAATAGGAGTATCACTAGATTGCCTTCCTCAACCTTGTAGTAAAAGTTGGAATCCACTTTACTCTTGGTAAAGCCCAAACTGGACAGGAAGCTATCTATCCTACTGTACCATGTTCTGGGTGCTTGCTTCAAGCCATAAAAGGCTTTTTTAATCTGCACATATATGACTCCCTATCATGTGTCTCAAAACCGAGTGGTTGCTCCACATACACTTCCTCTTCAACTACACCATTCAATAAAGTTGTCTTGACATCCATCTGGTGTATCTTCCACTTCATTACTACATCCGGAGCAAGTATTGCTCTGATGGAAGTGTATTTGGCTACAAGTACAAAATTTTCTTCATAATATATCCCCTCTTTCTGAGAGAAGCCATGAGCCACAAACCTTGCCTTGTATTTCTCTATGCTGCCATCTACAACATACTTGTTCTTATAGATCCACTTGGAAGTCACAATAGACTTCCCTTCTGGTCTTGGGACCACATCCCAAACATCATTCTTCATGATCGACTGGTATTCCTTGACCATGGCATCCTTCCATTACTACATCCTGGATCCTGGGAACTTCAAATTCTTCAATATCTTCAATAGAGAGCTTTCTTGAACTTCGTTGTTGGATCGAATGTTGTAGTCCTTCTTTTGTAGGTGATTGTACACACGATCTTTCCTACAAGTCAAATTCAATCACACGATTAGAAACTTCTCATAGTTTCCAGAACAAAGTCTTACACATAAAGGCATATGTCATACTATCATGCAATTATCTTAGCCAATGCTTCAATAAAACATTCATCCATATCCCGTATTCATATGGTAAGTTTCTAGAGGCCTTCCATCTCTACTAGAACATTGTTAAGAGTTTGCACTACTCCAAACATGTCAGCGAAGAGGTTTCATTCTAGATAAGTAGCAATGGAATGTTGTGCAGTGCCATATGCCACTTACCCATCACATGCATATTAGTATTATACTATTCATTAATGCATAATACACAACCTAAGTCTAGGAACATAAGTATATACATCATTGAACAATATTATTTAAACAATCAAATATACAAGAAATGACAATTCAAATACTTATCTTTGTTTGTTTGTTGGGTGGACTCCCTCTCAATCTTTGCTTCCTTTTAGGAGCTATTGGATTCTTTGATAGTGTGCACCTTAACCAATGCTGAAAATGGATGAGTAGTTCTTCCTTTCTGCAACTCCATTCTATTGTGAATTGTAAGGAGTGGTCAACTCCCTCTTAATCCCTGAATCACGACATAACTTCTTGAAGTCTTCTAAAGTGAATTCTCCACCATTGTTAGATCTAAAAGTCTTGATCTTCTTTTCAGTGTGGTTTTCTATCAAGGCTTTGAATTCCTTGAATTTGCTAAATACTTCATATTTTTTCTTCAAGAAACAAATCCAATTCTTCCTAGAGAAATCATCAATGAAAGAAACATAATATACATACCCACTAAAAGAATTGGATGACATTGGACCGCATACATCAGAGTGGATAATTTCCAAGGTTCCTTATGCCTTGCTTTCACTACTTGGAAATGCCTTATTTGTGTTCTTTCCTTTTGCACATATTTTGCAAACACCTTCATGCTTTGACTGGATTTCAGGAAGACCTTCTATTACTTTGCTTGCAATTGGTAGTGCTCTATAGTGCACATGTGCAAGCCTCCTATGCCAAAGTTCACTTGGATTCATGGATTCATGTACCGTGGCATGTTCAGGTTGTCCCTTCAATTTGTACAATCCTCCCTCTTGCTCTCCAATCACTACTGCATCATCTATGGTCTTGCCTTTTGGCCACATGAGTACTTGGCCATCCACAAATGCAACTCTCAATCCCTTTGCATCCAAATATGATATGGAGAGAAGATTCTTCTTGTGTCCGGGTACATATAGAACATCTTTCATTTTTAAAGACTTCCTAGAGTCTATCTTGTAGGAGGCTTCACCACTTCCTTTTATAGGATATTGATAGTCATCCCCAAGTTTCACCTTGTGAGGTGACTCATGTTCAAATAGGTCCATAAGAGATTCTTTGAATCCCTTCATATGTTTAGAAGCCCCACTATCAATAAGCCAATCATTACACCCATGTGTAACAGTACCTGTGAGAGCAGAGATTAGAACATATTCTTCATCCCTTGAAGATTCTTCACTTTCTACCCTGGTCTTCTTCCTGGGAGGTTCATCATCCTCAGCAGCATGAGCATGATATCTCTTCTTGTTGTTCTTCTTGTTGTTTTTGTTGAATTCTTGATTATTCTTGGGACATTCTGATAGAATCAACAATGATACTCTTGGCCTTGACCAATTTCTTCTTGTGTAAGGCCTTAGACTCATCTCCCTCTGGAACTGGAACCTCTTCTTTTATGTAGGTGTCCAATTCATTCTCTTCTAGGATTAATCCAATCCTATACTTCCATGCTCGAAAATTATCATCCCCTTCAATCTTATCCTCAAGCTTGGTGTGGTGAGACATCTTAATGAGAAACTCAAATAGAGATAAAATATTTAGATCTTACCACTTAAATGCTGAGAACTGGATGAGCAAGCTGGTATGGAAATTCCAAAATTTGACCTTCCAGAATTGACTATAATGTTTCTAGTGTAACTCAAAAATTTTGGCTCCTCAGGGTCTGAAACATCGACCTATGGTAGCCTATCCTGATATCTTTCCAACCCCATAGTTTTGCGCTCAATTGGATTCTCCTAGAGAGAGTTATTCCAAGTGTCATAATGTGACCTGTTTATGGGATGAAATAGGATAGCAAACTTGTACGGAGTGCCACGTGTCACTGGTTCAAATTCAGCCTTTGAAACATGGACCTATGAAACTACATTCTGTTCTCTTACTGACACTTTATACAAAATTTCATTTGGAGCTTCCTATCCCAGGTTATGACCTTTTTCCCTAGGTCACTTGTTTATGACTAAGATCTAGAAGAGGCAGAAACCCTAATTTGTACAGATCATAAATTAGAATGTACAACAAATAAGATGTTTTACTTCAGACACAAGGTACAAGGGGATGTTATCTTTGTCCTGTAATAGTTTTAGATCCTGAACCTTCGCATAAATGAAGTTATAGTGAAAGTTCCAAGATGACTCGGTTTTTCTATTGCAAAGCCCTTTTTCAGTCTAGCTTCCTCTTGCCTTTGATGACCTGTGGAAGGAAACCCAAAAAACAAGACGCCCTAGCTTCTTCTATTGCACAATGTCTTCTTCGTATGTCAGCTCTGGTACCATGTTAATTTTTCAATAATTTCATTCAATAGGATCACTAAGAGAATAACATGCACAACATAACAATCATAAGAGACAATGGACACAAAGCATTTCACCGGGGAAAACCAAGAAGGTGAAAAACCCCACAGCTTCCTCAAATATAGAATCAACACCAATACAAGGATCACAAATATCAAAACCCAAAATATAAATGTCTTCAGTAGCTACTCCTACTCAACTTGTGCGCACTCCTCTCTCTCAACTATGTGAGTTGGATGCGTGAGTGAATGAGTGAAATGAGAGAGACACGCTCTCTATGTATACACTGACTTGACCTACCTTTAAACCTAACTGGGCCGACTTCCTAAGGAGGCCTAATAACCAATCCGCATGACTCATACAGGGCCTACCCCACCAAGGTGGTCTAATAACCCATCAAATACAAATGACGACACTTACAATGTAACTTGTGACACTTGCAAATACAAATGACGACACTTCCAATCGGAGGAATAATACATCTCCGTTGGGGATACAATAAAGTACAAATGTAATACATATAATATACAAGTGAATATCTCCCTAAGTTACAAATACATCAAAAAAATCCACTATAAAAATTGTGATGGCCTACACTTAACACCATCGAGGGTGAATTCCACCATGATATAATACTCAAATTGACCAACAAAAATTACATGTATGCCATGCAAGTGTTGGGTATTGAATCACTAAGTTACCATAATCAAAACATCACCCAAATAATACAAAACTATTATTAGCGGGGTTGGCTATTAGGTCATCCTAATTCAAATCCTTTGGAGAGAAATTGAAAGGACAAGATTTAAGCCTCTTCATTTCCATTAAATCACAACAACCAAACTAAGGCTTTTACCAAGGTCACAACTCAAAACCAAATGAAGGAAAAACATGCTTATACATAATAATTGGTTGATACTTTGGGTCAAGGTTTATAGAAGTTGTAAAGGAGAAACAACAAATATATAAACCAAATACTTTCATTCAAGAGGTCAAATGAATTTTTACCTTTGAATGTAAGGTCAAATTCAATAAATAGCATATAAGACTTAGAAATGATAGGTTGCAACAACAAGAGAAAATACATATGCAATTTGGAGGGTCATAGAGCACACAAAATATCCTTTAAAAAAATAATTTAGGTGTACAAGATATAAAGAATGAACAAAATCAACAAGTTGAATCCTACCTTCATCCCATTGTAATTGTGGTGCTCAAGTTGCTTACGTTCCATCTATGCCAATCTCAAAACCCGTGATGTTGCTAGCAAATCATTTTCCCAAATGTACTATGTAAGAGATTAGGGTATGTCAGTAAATTCAACTCTGCCCAGAGGCAATAAGCACTCAAAAGTAACGGATGAGAGAAAATATCGAATAAATAACCCAAGCTCCCAATCCTTCCAATAAAAATACAATGTGGGCAATGTCTTATCCAAACCACAAAGGAAAAGGCACAGAGCAATTTCAGCTTCAAAGGAGGATTTGTAAAGGTAACTTCATTAGAAATCTAGCTAAAATGGATAATGGAAATGCATGACACAAGATAGGGACAATTCATTGTAGAACATGCTAGCCATTGCAACCATTGGATTATATTAGAGGGACAAGGATGCTAGTAACACAATCTAGATTATATAGAAAATGCAATGAAGATGGAAATATAAACGGAAAAACACACAAATATATTATAAGGAGAATCGTAATATAGTGAAACCCAAATTCTATTAGTGAAAGAAATAAGAAATGTATGTAAAATGCAATGTAATATAAACTAGTTCTAATGGTGGCATCTTATCTTTGAAGAAAGATGTGTCACCTACGATCATTCACACAAAAACAATGTAGGAGACCAAAATTGTCATTTTAACATAAATTATGGTTCCCTAAGATGACAAACCCTATATATATATATATAACCCTAGGATATTATATGACAAAAAGGAATGTGTGCCCCAAGAAGGCTAGTTAATATGTCAACTTCCTAGGGCCATAAGTTTTGCATACAAACTCCATTTAGGGAATTTCATGGTCTGCTAAAAATATTAATCAATTCTCTATTCATTTATAAATCCATTTAATAAATATTCATGGCCTATGTCGACTACCAAAAATGTAAAGGGAGTGTCTAAAAATTGCATCAAAAGTTCGGGTCCTGAAAAACTATAGTAGAATTTCCAAGTTGTGGAACCATTTTGAGTCAATGAAATAAGTAGGTGGCCAATAGTATCCACTTGGATCAATAATCCCCCCTTAGCAATAAATTGTCCCCATTGCACAAGATTATCCATTAGACGGAGAAACATTTTCTAAATCTAACGCATGGTGAGCCACTTTCCATGGTGAAGAAGATGTCCTTCTTTCATGATCCTATAGAAATGTATGCTCTGTTGGCAGGTTCCCTTCATCTTGGTGTCCATGATTCAAACAACTATCACCTGCTCAATAAATTCAACATTGAGTTATGTAGATTCAAAGTGCTCGAGCACCGTTAACATGTCCATGGGAGGTGGAAAATATGGTCGAAGGAGCTCCACATTAAATACAAGGTGCAAGTCAAGGAAAGGGTAACAATTAATGTAAAATTATTCTCACCCACAACTTTGGTGATGGTTTCAGTCCCGTATCGAAGTGGGTGGAATTTCCAATGGGGTCTTATGATTTTTTATTTATTAAAATGAAACCATATCTTATCTTACACTTGAAAATCATGTAGAACCCAATGTTAATTGTGGCATTACTTATACTTGGAATTGGATTTTCACAAAATAAAATGAACTTATTGTTGGATGTTGTAGATCCATTTAACATATTTGTTTGTTCTATCATCCTTAGTATAAATTAATTGGAACCCCTTGAAGCACACCTAAGAAGGGTCTGACATAGATAAGGGATATGTTTTAGCTATGTTGAACATAATGAAGGCTCTTATCCCATGTTGATGGATGTTTGGAATTGTACATTCTTAGGATATGAAAAATCATCATGTTGAATACCTTTGTCTTCCATTAGTTTTTGGGTGGAATTTAATCTATTTGGTTAGCTTAGTGTCCATTACTGACCACACATCGGGCCATAAATTACCTAGGAACCTATTGTCCCTATTTGAAATAATAGTTTGTGGGAGCCCAAAATGAACCCAAGTGTGCTCATATAAGAGTTTAGTAGCCACATTTATTCTCATATTCGTCTTACAGGGTGTCAAATGGTCATCTTGGAGAATCAATCAACAATCACAAATACACAATCAATGCCATGCATAGTTTAAAAAACATTGGGCATGTAGTCTATGGAGATGGACTTGTAGGGTTTGTCTCGGGTAGGAAAAGGAATGTACAACTCTTGCTTCTTGACTACAAGTTCGGAAATGGGATAGTAAATGTACAAATTGATATACTTGTGGAATCATGTTGATGCTTTGGCTAATAGAAGTAATTGTGCAGCATTGCCACTATCTTCACCAAGTCAAAATGTCTTTCAATCTAATTATAATAAAACTCCCAAATAAACTTCTTATGATCGCTTAAAGGAACATATAGATGGCACAAATGGAATAAAATTTCATCCTAGATAAGAAATTTTGAGACTAGTTTACATGTGCACAATGTCTGATAGGTTATAGTGAATTGAGGGTTGTTTTCATACAATTGGGACCACCAAGAAGTCTCATGTCCACAAGAGTTGGAAACAACATCCAATCATGAATGGATTGGATCTTGTCTATACCTACATGCACACCATGTTCATTCAATGTCTATCCCAAATAATAAATTATCTACATATTGAATGAGCATTTCTCTATATTTCCATATATCTTTTATTGCCATAGAGAGCTCAGAATCTATTGAATGTGCTACAAATATTCTTCCCTAGTTGTTTTGAATATGAGGATATCATTTAAATATATGCCCAGCAAATACTTTGCGAGTGGTTACAAGATATTTCCCATAATCCTCATCGATGTTGTTGTAGCAATAGTCAAGTCAAAATGAATGATCAACCACTCAAAGATGCGTTTTTTAGACTTGAAGGAAATCTTTGATGCATCAATTTTCTCCGATTGTACCTAGTGATAGTCTAACTTTATATCAATATTATTGAAAAAATTAGAACCATTGAGTTCATCAAGAATATTTTTAATCCAATGGATTGGATATAAGTTCTTAATTGTGATTTAGTTTGGATATTTGTAATCAATATAGAGTCACTATGTCCCATCATTCTTTTGCATCGACAAATTTGATATCTTATAAAGTGAATATCCTGGTCGAATGTGGCCCTCTTAGATGATCTCTTGAATCTTACATTTTATTTCTTCATTCTCTAAAATATAGCATACGTATATTGGACCATTAGATAAAGTAGCACCAACTATCAAACCAATTCAATTCTTGACCTAGCAGTGCAAGCGAACCCTACAGTTAAAGTGAATTTATATTTGTACTTTTCACTATCTTTTCCACCTACTATTGTTGTGTAGATAGATCACATGAAGAGTCCATTGTCATCATAGTGATATTCCATTCACCTTTTGACCAAATCTCGAAGAGGATAAATCTGCAACATGAGATATTACATTAAGGAAATTGTAGTTGTTTAAATTACTTTCACTACCCTATAGAGATAACCCCCCAAAGTAATTATGACACTACAAATCCTAGAATCATAAAAAATACATCTCCATACATACTAGGCTTTTCCTAAAAGAACATCACATACTTCAAGTGGGGAAACATCACAGTGTACCTCATATTTGAATGGCTTTATGTTGTGGGGTAGTAACCTTTGCTAGTTAATGTGTATATCTCATCCCTAACTCATTCAACTGATGGTGTATTGCCGAGGGTGAGCATTATTAGAAATTGTAATCTCTTAATGACCTCAACTATTATTTGTTCCTTCTAGATTTTGTTGTCAATAATGAAATGTAACAGAGCCTATTTTACCCACTTTTCTAAATGGAATATGGGCTCACCTTCCTTAAGATCCTCTTGCTCTTCTAGTTGTATCTTTGTGGTTATGATGGTATAATTGGGTTCCACATTAATATTTTTTCCATATTAGCTATGAATCAAATTTTGAGCTAATGTATGACTAAGGATTTCAACTTGACCAAAAATGACTACTTAGACCAACATTCATTATTATTGTCCTAGGGGCTTTTGTAGAAATCACACCACTTTCTAGTGTCCTTCAAATTCTAGTTACCCTTATTTTCATATGGCTCTCAATGGTTGTCCTAAGGTCGGTTATTCTTTCTTTGTCTATTTTTCTATGAACTAGGACCACCTTTACCATGCTTTTGTTTTGGATATTTTTGAAAGCCTAACTCCCTCTTATTTCTCTACTTAATGTTTTGCTCATTTTTGACCTCATATCAATAAGAACATACTAATGATAGGATTTGCATGAAATCCATTTCTGTTTGGATGTACTTGCGTAAACCACTATGGTACTTCAAGTCTAAGTGATTCTCAAATTCTCTAATACCTAGATTTGAGTGCAAGGTATGTAAGGTATTGGTGTATTATAGCACCATCTGGTCTCTCTCCTAGTGCAACGTTGTCCATCTCATGGATTAGTCATCATATTTTTTAACATGGTATACTTCCTCATCGAGGAAATAAACAAAATCTTTCCAAGTGGGTTTTATCTTATATGTTGTAAAATCATTTTTAACATGTCTCTCCCAATAATTGTACCACCAATATTTGAAATGGGGAAGGGACATATAGAGTGAAAATGTTATGTTCTTGCTGTTGATTTTTTTAATAGAGTAATAACCCTCTAACATATTTAACCCTTTGTCCAAAGAATCTAGATGTCTATGTGGCCTTCAAATGAAGGAATTTCAATTGTAACTTGTACCTTTAAGGGTGTCACACCTCCAAAATAATGTCATGTTGAAGATATATTTGTCATCATTGGAATCCATCAAAGGATATTGGAGAAATCCATCATCTCATTCATATGGCATGAAAGGTATTCCTCAAGAAACAACTTGATGGGACCTCCTTCTCTGTCATCTCTTTTTCCTTCCATCATGGGTGGTCACTTGGGTCAACAAGAGTGGTCTTCCCCAAGCTCATTTAGTTCAACACCCAACTACTTATACCCTGGCCTCCTCAAGGACATGCACAAAGACACAACAAATATAAGATTGCTCTAATACCACTAATATTGATTATATAAAGAATGGAATGAAGGAATAAATAGAAATGGATACACACAGAGAGATATTACAAATAACACAATAATATAGTGAAATCCAAATTCTATTAATGAATAAATTATGAAAACGTTGTAAATTGCAAATAAATACAAACTAGCTAGAATGGTGGTAGTTTATCTCTAAAGAAAGATGTGTCGTCTATATTAGTTTTCAATAAGACATTACAAGAGGCCAAAACTACATTTTTAACATAAATTATGATTTCCTAAGATGAAAAAACCCTAACACTAGGAAGCAAGTTGATATGTCAACTTCCTAAGGCCACAACTTTTCATACAAACTCAATTTAGGGTGATTCTTAGGAAATTACATATCTTAATCCATTCTTTATGAGTTTGGTATCCCATGCAATAAAATATTTGATGACCTATGTCAATTTCCAAAAATGCAAGGGAAATTCCAAAAAATGTGTCAAACGTTTAGGACTTGCAAAACTATAGTAGAACTACCAAGATGTGGAATCATTTTAAATCAGTGGAATAGGTAGGTGGAAGTAAATATCCACTTGGATCCACATCACATGCATTCTTATTCCCTATTAATTTGGCGTTAAAATCCCACTACGGGATGGTTAGGTGGATTCATAGAAATCAATAATTTTTCATATCAAATCTTGATACAATAGGTAGGGTGGAAAGTAAAATAGTAACCTTGTTTAACAATTTTCTTACCTTATACATAGCCTACAACTTTTGTACAGTTATACAATAAGATATGGTATGTTTGAAACCTTAGTTTTAACTTTATGCCATATATGTTTTTTTTAATGGCTTGCAACTTAGGCATAGGTAAACGCACAATGCCAAGAACATGAATGCTTGTAATTAGGACGTAACACCACCTTGATCCATTTAAAGTTTTCATTCTTATGAACTAACTTTTCTTTCTTTGGCTAAAATTATCAAGACAAGAAAAAAGTGATCCACATGTGTACACCATTGCATTCATCCCTAAATAAACCATCTGCAATCAATTATAATCATGTGTAACTAGCACATTATTATGTATCCACATAATCACAATAATGCTATGGAATTCATGTTACCATTTCCAAAAAACTTTAATATCCATAGAATTAATCCCATGCATGTAATACTTCCATAATAAATATCAAGACATGATACATTATAGAAAACCATAGATCATCCCTTGTTGGTAAATGCAATGGACTAGAAATTTCCAACTTATGTACATGTCTTTGTCATATTTCACACTAGGAGGATTCCAATTTCCCTGTAGTTCCTAAGAGAAGTTAAGTTACATGATGATAACCAAGGCAATACTAGGGTTTGTTGAATCATAAAAAAATTGTTAAGTAGTTTTGTTGTGATATTTCACAATCATTTTTTATTTTGACCATTTTTAGGGTCAATACATGGAACTTCTCATGTAGTTGGGAAATCAACTAACTTTTTATTTGAGGTTTCAAATGGTTCATTGCAATTTGTATTCTAGATATTTTTTCCTTCATTCTCTAAAAACTCCTACAGTGGGAAGGTTGTATTAAATCAATGTGATCAAGTGAAATTTTTATAAAACCTTATGTGACCTAAGAGAAATCTATTTTATCAGCGTGTGTCAAAGGTTTTATATCAAAAATAATTCTTATCTTTTCCATATCGACCTTGAATCCTTCTTTGAAACTACATTCCCAAGTAGCATGCATATTGGTGTAGTACAGATAATTTTTCATATATTTAAGCTTATCTACCTTCATGACTACAACACCATAATACTTGGTGTTTGAGATTCTTAAGCAAGTTATATATGGTCTATTCATCAAATTATACATCTAGTGTATTATATATAAAATCTTGGAAATATTTCACTCCTAGCTTGGAGAAGATAATCATAGAACATGATTTAGCCCAAAGGGCATCACCATGTGATAAAATGACACAATATTCATGAAAAATGTGTTATTCTCCTAACCTTACTTTACTATGGGTACTTGGTTGTATCTATATAAACAATCAATAAATGAATACCGCTCATGGCCTGCTAACTCATTTGTAATTCAATCTACAATGATGTTGGGAATGGACCTATGATTGTTACCGTATTTAAACTTCTAAAATCAACACAAATATTTAATCTATTAGGTTGTTGCTTCTTTCGTTCTACCACCATAGGGATGTCCCAATCATCTTTGTTTATAGGATATGATTCTTATTGCAATCATGTTTCCAACTTCCTACTAGACAATTACTTTTATTTATGTGCAAGTTTATATGGCCCCCTTTTCACAAGCTTTGCATGTGGATTTTAATTCGCTCTTCAACTCTCCCATCTCCTCAACTAATCATTACAAATCCTTATAGTCTATTCAAAATACATATTGATACTCCTTCAATGAACTAGTTATCTCTCTCGTTCTCCTTCCCACCCAATAATTACCAATCCTCACCATTTCCAGTCTCCCGTCATTGGATATGTCAACTTCCACTATATTTATTTGCACATTCATCCATTTAGGTGATTTTGATTCTTCAATTTTTCTTTCGCCTTATTTTACATATTATATTATATTATAAAGTAAATATTTTCCTCTTCTTCTTTCACAAGGATGTTTTATTTGTTTACTTTATATGCAAATATCACTAGTTTATTAACCTCTAGATTATTTATTTTGCACCTAAAACTCTTACTAGGACAATTCACATTCTCAATTTCATTTCTTCTTGCTGTAAATTTTCCTTATTCTTGATCTCCAAGTACAATTTTGTTGTAAGTTGAAGTCAACCTTGAGCGAAAGGTTGACTTAGCTTTGTATTTTTTTCTCCTATTAATTATTTTTTCAATAAAATCCCTCATCTCATGGAGTATTGATTCTAACATCTCTTCTATAAGGAAAAATGAAAAGACTTTTATAAAGTTTTCGTAAAGCATCTTCTATCTCCACATATCTCATTTTTCCTCTTCTACCTCATATCATTTATATGCCATTTTCTCCAATGTGCTTTGGAACATGTATGGTCACATGCTTTCATGATGATATCCAAATTTCTATCACTCTTTTTCACAATCAACAATGTCTTTCAACTAAGAATCTAGGTCTGAATTTCATTATTTTGGTTGTTGTTATTGTCATTTTTTCCCTCTAAATAATTTTACAAATAGGTTGAGGTTGTGGTCCAAGTCTATAATCAATCACCATGGGTGCTCCACCTATGATAAGACTAAACTGTGAAGGATTCTACTAATATTTGTTGTCAATATTGGTCTCCTACATTCTTAAACACTTCTTCAACATGTATTGCAAATGATTCCCTCTACTTAAATCTCAATAGTGGGATCAAGTTGGTTCTAGTTTTTTGGGGATTATAGTTGGGTATACTCTAATATTTTCTCATAGATAAATGATGTTTCCCTTATTGAGAAGCATAACCTCAATACTTTATCATTCTCTTACTCTAAAATCATAGTTTTATATATGTCACTTGTAAGGCTTTGTGTCTAAGTTCTAACCCACAAACATGGTAGATCCTATGCGAAATTATCCATTGAAATTAGGTTCTGTAAGTTCCTCATTTCCTTAAAGGACCTAGTACAACTTCTAATGTCGGATTTTTATCCTAATGGTTCTAACCAAGGAACCCCTCCTTGGATCAATCTACAACGATGATAATTATTTTTCCACTCCCTTTAATATTTATCCTATGCTTCTCTAGATAGATTTTTTATTTCATTTTACCTCCCTAAGGTCTTCCCACTATACCTATGCAAGTCATTCTTCCTCCAACTAGGTCGGTGATCTTAAAGTAAATCATGATTGACATTCCCATAATGCTCATTTCTACTCTTTTCAACAACCCATTAGGTTCTACAAATGTTTAGTTAACTAACTTCAAAAAGTTATGAACCTCACCAAGTGAGGTCTCCCTAGATTGATCCAAGTACCCTTAGGTAGGATGTTAACATACAACCCAAAGTTGACCACAACTTGGGGAAAGAGAACCCCTCAATATCCAAGTCAAATGGAGGATCATAGTTATCTATTATTTTATCTCCTTGTTTTAGTTGAAAAATATTCTTCACTACTTTACTTGCATCAATTTGGTTACATTTCATCAACATGTTCAATAATTTAATCTTGCTACAAACTCTCTTGAGATAATATCTCCAAAATCTATTAACTACAATAGCATTATTTTTCCCTATTTTGTCTAACCTTATTTGATTCAATGAATTATTCCTACTTATCCATCTTTCTAAACATCCATATAACCTCATTGATACATTTTTTTTGTACTATATTTTTATATACATCTTTCTCTTTCTTCCCAAGTTTTACTTGAGGGATTTTATAAAAGAGCATCTTCCCTTATTTTAGATCCAAATCCTATGACCCCATTCAATCTTTTATAGTTCAATGCTCCATGATTTTGTATAGTTTGTAGAATATTTTCATTTATTCTATTCTTGATTTTATCCAAAATAATTGGGCAATCCTCCAATATGGAGTGATCACTCGCCTTGCATTGGTTAAAAAGTCTCGTTGGTATCATCATTCATAGGACAATGGGGACTAAGATGATTTTATTTGAGATAGATATGAAAATAATTTTTTTAGAGTCCACCTCACCCACATCCTTGACCAACCCTTCCTCCTCTTATTACACGATGCCCTCCTCTTCCTCCTTAATCACCCCCCCTTCCATCTTGGTTTCACCAGTCTTGCTATGTTTTTATGTATGGTAAATTATCTAATAACTAGGATTATTCTTCCATTAGGTTGAAATTATGCCATGTTATGACTTATGAATAACACCACCATTTCTTATTATTGAGGGTGCAGGCATGGTCTCCTGTGTTGTGATTAGTAACCAAATCACAAATATCACAATAATATCCATCTTAAATATTTTTAATTATCGAGGAATACTAGTCAATGCCTTGAAGTGGCATTCTTCCATTATTTGTTTCTCACTCATTCTTGTGGTGCACCAAAGATCTAACATCCTTGATTGCAATGTGAGGTTTTGTGTGATTTTTTTCATCCTTTCAATAGTATATTAGTGGATGATACTACCAATTCCTCATCAGTTTCAATTTATTGTGATTCTTCATAAAGTTTTATTTTTTGCATTTTCTAAGGAACTCTAATCTTCTACAACAATCTAGCCAAAAACCATTGTACAATAAACTCCTTATCTGTAACATTATGAATCTATCTTAGCATATCCTTAAATCTTTTATCATGATTCACATATACTCACTCAACATTTATTTTATCTCTTTGAGCTTATGTGCTACTATATGTTTGGCATATTGGGTTCTAAACAATTACAAGAATCCATCCTTTATTAGGTCCTTTTTCATATTATGGTTTTCTATAAAATTCATGAACCACTTTAATGCTCTTCTTCAGAAAGTTCCCATAAATTGAACCATTTGTCTTACTTTTTCATTGACATCTATTTCACTCCATATCTATTTTATATAGAGGGAGTCTTACATTGTTAAGGTGTTCCATGATTTTTGTTGATGACCAGACAAAATATTGGTGTTGATTTTATTATAGGAAACAACTAAGTTTGATTATCAACCAAAGGTTCCACACCTCTTCAATTGTGGTACTTTATTCATGTTCTTTTGTTTGCACTTGTTGGAACTAAGACTAAAAATTTATCTTTATTTTCTATGACATTATGTATTTGAGGTCTTATTTCCCATATAAATGAACTGATATAAATGTTATTCAAAGGGGTTTGAGTTTCTTCACTAATTAATTTCAACAAGGGGATCACTCCCATGATACTCTTGATTTAGATTAACAGGTCATTCTCACCTTCCTTAGGGACAATATTTATACAAAATTTCATTAGTCTAAGGAATCTTGATCCATATTCTATTAGTAACTTGACCTGAACTTCATTTAGTTTACACAAAATTGAGGTTATTCTAGGTTTAATGTGTGATCATTGTTGGAGGAATTCATTTACATTAATAATTTTCCTTCTTGATTCTAACATTCTTCTTATCATGGGAACTTATTCATTATCCCCCATGTATTCAACATTGTTTGATTAATGTAGGGATCTTATTCTATCCTCTACATTATGCATGTGATATTTTGAACCAATGGATTTAGAAGTTAAACGGAGCAGTAATATAATTAAAAATCCATAGAAGAGAAGAAGAAGGTGTTAGAGTAACATAATATTCAATGACCTAACAAAGAGGGCCCATAATAGATGATACTTCAGTACAAATACATAGAAATTAAGAGCGGATTCAATTAAAAATATAATCTAAGTAGTCTCCATTAATCAATTGAACGTTGAATAAAATACATCAAGGACTGAATTTCAAAGGTGCTTGATCAATGAGATGCAAGCTTACATATATAGTTTGACGGGTCTTAATACCGATTACAACAGGTTTGCAAACTTATTCATATAGTTAAACACAATTAAACTTAAACAATGGTACAAAACAATGCATCAATTCATTACATAGAAATTACCTTGGAAACCTCCCTCCTAGAGGAAAACCATCAAACCAGTGAGATTTCACTCATACTAATCAAACACTAAAAACCAGGTGTTTACAACCATGACTTGATAGACCACAAATCATAATTCATTACATGATCATGCTACACACTAGTACTACCTCATAGTACAGTACACCATGCATAGCCATTACATATTATTTATAGATTTAATGCAACCAACTGCTCATTAAGGACAATCTATAACTTCCTAACAACTTTTGATTATTCTGTTACAGTCGTCTTGACCAGGTCAACTTTGGTAATTTTTCTTTGACCAAACACTATTTTGGCCGATCAGTCAACCAAAATTCTATCGTCTATAGCCTCCAACTCCATTCTACTGAAACCAGACAACTATCGACTTTGCTAGTCGATTTAAATGAAAAGAATATAGCATTCCCAACATTCTCCCACTTGTTGTCTTCTTTGCATAAATAGGATTTTCAGAAATTTGGTTCACTTTTGTGGGGATGACAATCCCATTGTTTCAATACAACAAGAAAACTTCGTTGTCCTCACTAAATTGGTCAATCAATCTGCACCATTCTTCACCGTGTATAAATTTTTCAGTAACATCTTCTGGTTCTCCACCATCTCGCTCACAAATAGTGTTGTGAACTGAAGAGATAAAGAGCACCAGCTATAGGTTTGTGAACTCAAGCATAGTTTCAAAGAGAAAAACAAAAACAAAATATTAACTAACAAATTAAACTATGAGTGCAGGTATAGAGAAAATACAAATATTTTCTTTTCTTTTCTTTAAACTCAGTCACCAAGCACACAAACTGGAAAAATAAAGAATTTTCTATTCAAAATACGAAATAGGAGTACAAGAACTAGGGGAAACTAAACAATCGTAGAAGAGGAGGTCGTCATAATTATCCAAGGGAGGGTTCGTTGGTTCTCCTCACGTCCTTCTGGTTCTCCAACAATGTTACAAGATGGAATCTCTAGCAAAGGTGAGAGTGAAGGAAGAAAAGGTCTACTTCAGTCTTGGTGAAAATTTGATAGAGTGACAACAATGAAAAAATGGAAAGGAGATGCGTCTGGAATGAGGGACCTTAGGGTCTCTTTTATAACTAAGTATGGGAGTATAGGGGTGAGCTTTGGGCTCTAAACTCATCAGCCACATAAAGACTCATGTCACTTTGATTTTCTTTTTGTCGGAAATGAAGCAAAATGAGCCAAAAACCAAGTAGACCGTTGGGTCGCGCTTTTTGAATGGTTTTGTGCAACTTGAATCATGCATATTGAAGGATTATGCACGATCCAAGTTGCTCTTATAAAGGAATTGAGTGTGACCTAGGTTATAAATACTTTTATTGAGGCTTAGCTTTCACTTTTGGGATTTTTTAATGGATTTCCAAAGTCCAAAGGACTTGAATGAGGTGTCATGATGACATATGAAGGTGACTAATCTAGTGACATGGCAAGTGAGAAAAATTTACTTGTTAACATTATGCACGATCCAAGTTGCTCTTATAAAGGAATTGAGTGTGACCTAGGTTATAAATACTTTTATTGAGGCTTAGCTTTCACTTTTGGGATTTTTTAATGGATTTCCAAAGTCCAAAGGACTTGAATGAGGTGTCATGATGACATATGAAGGTGACTAATTTAGTGACATGGCAAGTGAGAAAAATTTACTTGTGAACATATGCCCCCTGATGTGTGAGGTCAAGAGTTCATCGTATGGCCGACCTACATCATAGGATTTTCTAACATGGGAGATAAGTGTGACAGTGGCATGGAGAACGAAGATCATTTTGGAGAGAACTCACCTTCGGACGGGGCTATGGTGACCTTTTCCTGCAAATGGAATGGTGCATATGATCTCAAATATATATGGACGAGGTGGGCATACCCATGATTGTTTCAATGTCTCAAAACATATAAGGGTATTTGGATCTCGAGGAGATCATGATACATGAATCATCATTATGTACATTGCAAGGGCAAATCTAGGCCTAGTGGGGCTCTGGTCAATACATGAGGAATCATTGTGTACATCATAAATTTCTAGGAGGGACTCAAGGAGTTACATAAGTATGGTCTGACCGAATCTAATCTGGAGAACTAATAGATGAACAATGGCATTTTGGAATACTGCTCGATCACTGATGCCCTACTGAAACATAACTAGATACTGAATGAAGCTTGTGACTAGGGATACCATCACACTGTCACCTAATGTAGCCTAGATATACCAAAGATACATAACTTAATAACAAACTCCATCAAGAGTAGGATTCAAGGACATATAAGGTATTCAACCCAAGTACTGAATATACCATCATCCTATGCGAATCTCAATGGTGCAATAAGTGATCTGGCATCGAGCACATGAGAAACAACTATCTAGCACATGAGAAACAACTAACCTAAATGGAATTGATGTCTCCCTTCTGTTGGTCCAAGCAACTCATCGATGATGATAATGAGAGAAAGGTACATGATACCTATGGGTCTATTCTAGAATAGATGTGTTGACATCTACAGAAGGATACCTGCAACCACTAAGCCCACGATGTTTCCTTAATAGAAGCGTGAGGGATACCACCAAGATAAAAGGGACACTAGACAAGTAACTAAGACACTATTTGGGGACACGAGGATAATTGATCAGGGGACTCAAACTTATTTTGTTTAGAGTATGGAGGCAATGTTGACCTGTCATAACATGTGAGACTTCTTGATGGGATCAATGGAAAGACACAATTGGGGTACTGGGGGATATGACTTAGAATGAATAGGGACTTGTTACTCTTGGAAATGGGCATACTAATTAAGTATGACTCCAAGAATGACTCATCACATGATACTCTAAACAAAGGTGACTAGGGATGTTTCCACAACAAGAGATAATACTTGATCTGCAAGAGTGTTAAGAAGCACTTTTGTTGGATTGTTCCTTTGATACATGGACATCGAAGGAGAGAGTAGCAATGACTACTCCAAAAATTTGTAGCTTTCTGAATGAGTGATCATTTGGAAAAAAGGGGGTATTTAGGAACACTGTTTGTAAAGTATGGTCAGTTTGGGTGACAACTTACCTAGTCAATATGAGCCTAATATTGGCAAGAAGATAAGTGTACAATGGTGCTTTGATATGGATTGGTGGAATGACTCGTAGCAGATGGATATTTGTGTTAATGGAAGGGGGGACACTGATGGTAATATCCTTATAGGTTGTTGAATGGTGGAAAAATAACTTGATGTTTTGTAGTATGGATGAAGTGGTGGGCTTATGAATGTGCAATATGAAACATTACATGTCAACATTTGTTGATGTATATGTAACTTCGGAATGTATTTCACCTATGTATTTCATCTATGTATATTGTACTCCTATAGAGATGTGTTATTCCTCTATAAGGAAGTGTCGTCATTTGTATTGACAAGTGTCTCAAGTGTCATAACTTGCCAATGGGTTATTAGACCACCATGTGTGGGGTCGGCCCGGATTAAGTTAACCATGGGTTATTAGGCTAATCTAGACAAGTCGGCCCCATTAGTTTATTGGGCAGGACAGGACAAGTATAAATAGAGATCGGGAGATCTCTATTTGGACATCTCATTATCTCACTCTACATCACTTGGAAAGTGGTGCACATGTGAGGAGGAGGTTCAGCTGCTAGGAGGAGTCTATCTCTGTGTACTTGGGTTGTATTATTGCTCTATCTATCTCTGAGGAAGTTGTGGGGTTTTTCACCTTAGGGTTTTCCCCACGGAAACTCTTTGTGTCTATTGTCTCTTATGTTTGCATCTTGTGATGATTGATATGCTTGCTATCATTGATATGCATTGATATGCTATACATGTTATTCTCTCAGTAAAGATCCTAGAGTAATTTGAATTAATGCTAAAAAATTAACATGGTATCAGAGCTAACTTGAGAAGAAGACATTATGCAGTTGCGGAAGCTAGGGCTTCTTGTTTATTGGGTTTCTCTCCACAGATTTTGGAAAATAAATATGATAGATTGACTCTCCTCAGCAAGGTGAATCTTTCTGTCCAATCAGAATTCAGTTATGAGCACTTTCAGTTTTGGCCCTAAAAATTAGGGTTTCCAGAAAAATAGGAATTTCTGAAATCTGAAGACATAGCTGGAAGCTCCGTGGAAAAATCGAAGTTTAGAGCTTTGGATCAAGATTTTTGGCTGGGTAAATCTCTAGGAAACGAAAACCCTAATTCAGGGTCCTCCCTAGTGAATCCAGGAGATTGAAAAGCATTTCTAAAGGGTGAAACTTTGCAGTTTTCAAATTTTGAGTATACTAGGATGATCCGCTCATCAAGGCGCATCTTTCTATCCTTTCAAAAAGTTGAAATTCACATTTTGAATTTTTAGGGTTTCTCTGACAAACCCTAATCTGGGACTAGATCCAGTTTTCAGCAAATCAAGGTGTAAGACCTAAATATTTTCTATTTCCATTTGAAGTACTCTTTAAAATGTCTCACCACACCAAGCTTGAGGATAAGATTGAAGGGGCTGATAACTTCCGAGCCTGGAAGTATAGGATTTGGTTAATCATGGAAGAAAATGAATTGGACAACTACATCATCTCTGAGGTCCCTATCCCAGAGGATGAAGAGGCTAAGGAATTGCATAAGAATAACTTGGTCAAGGCAAAGAGAATCATTGCTGATTCTATCAAAGATCATATCATACCAGATGTGTCATCTCTGAAGACACCCAAGGAGATGTTTGACTCTTTGACCAAGCTATTTGAAGGGAAGAACATAAATCAGAAGCTGACTCCGCGGAATAAATTGAAAGGGGTCAAGCTATTGAATGGAGAGACCATTCAATATTATTTCTCCAAAGTCTCTCAGATCAAGGAACAACTTGAAGCTGTAGATGAAGTGGTGGAGAATGGAGAAATTGGGATGACCACTCTGAATGGCCTACCTAGGTCATGGGATTCCTTTATCCAAGGAATATGTGCAAGAAGGAAGTTAATCTCCTTCAATAGACTTTGGGATGAATGTTTACAAGAAGAGGCTAGGATTGTAGCCCGAGAAGAAAAGATGGGAAATGAAGATCAATCTCTCATAGCTCACACCAAAAGAAGGAAGCCTAAGAAGGAGCACTCTCATTACAAGAAATCCTCTCACACCCATCTAAAGAATAGGAAAGATATGAGATGCTTCACATGTAATGAGAAAGGACACTTTGCTATAGATTGTCCCAAGAACAAAAAGGACAACAACTTCAACAAGAAGAATAAAGGTAACAAGAAAAAATATC
Source organism: Larix kaempferi (assembly GCA_027924585.1). Classification (NCBI taxonomy): domain Eukaryota; kingdom Viridiplantae; phylum Streptophyta; class Pinopsida; order Pinales; family Pinaceae; genus Larix; species Larix kaempferi. The sequence continues at coordinate 7,070,678 of BSBM01000259.1, read as the reverse complement.
ATGCTCATGCTGCTGAGGATGATGAACCTCCCAAGAAGAAGGCTAGAACAGAAAGTGATGACTCATCAAGCGAAGAAGAATATGTTTTAATCTCTGCTATCACAGGTACTATCTCTCATGGATGTAATGATTGGATTATTGATAGTGGGGCTTCCAAACACATGACTAGGTTTAAAGAATCTTTTGCAAATCTATCTGAACATGAGTCTCCCCATAAGATGAAACTTGGGGATGACTATCAATATCCTATCAAAGGAAGTGGTGAAGCCTCCTACAACCTAGACTCTGGGAAGTCTATTGAGATGAAAGATGTTCTATATGTACCTGGGCTCAAGAAGAACCTACTCTCCATATTTACATTGGATTCCAAAGGCATGAGGGTTGCATTTGTATATGGCCAAGTCCTAATGTGGCCAAAGGGTAAAACTATAGATGATGTAGTAGTGATTGGAGAGAAAGAGGGAGGATTGTACAAATTGAAGGGACAACTTGAACATGCTATGGTGACATGAAGAAAAAGATTCATCCATAGTCATGGATCACATAAAGGTATGTATAATTTCGTTTTGCAAAGGTTAACTGATGAGTTATGCAGGTTATTGAAGAGAACAAGAAAACATTGCTAGACATAACTAGCAAATATGATGACCAGGTATGTTTTTTCTTTTATCAAAGGATCTTATACTTTTGTATGATTGATAATGATTACTCATGAAGTTACAAGTTTGAATAATCTAGGGTTTATGCATATTATGTCTCTTACCTTGATTGATGATATGACTAACGAGAAGAGTTCTATAGTCAAATATGAATATGCATGAGTAAGAGAAGTCTTCCCTGAAACCTTGAATGATAATATTATCTGTGTTTGAAATGATCATGACTATACATGTTTAAGATTATTTTGTTTTTATAGTATACTAATGAATGTATGATTATGTATGAGATATCGAGGATAACACAATGATGATACTCGTAAGCATGCATAGTGATCGAGGATGGATATAGGTTCAAGGACAGGTAATCTAGGAAGCAAAGATTGAGAGGGAGTCCACACAACAAAGAAACAAACAAAGATAAGTATTTGAATTGTCATTTCTTGTATATTCTGTTTGTTTAAATAATGTTACTCAATGATGTATATGTTTATGTTCCAAGACTTAGGTTGTGTATTATGCATATTAGAATAATTGCATTGATGAACAAGATACTACTAATATGCAAGTAATGGGTAAGTGGCCTATGGTACTGTACAACATTCCATTGCTACTTATCTAGAATGAAACCTCTTTGCTGACATGTTGGGAGTTGTACACACTCTTAACAATGTTCTTGTAGAGATTGGAAGGCATCTAGAAAGTGAAGGGTTATGGATAAATGTTGTATTGAAGTATGGCTAAGATAATTGCATGACTGTATGACATATTTATTTATGTGTAAGAATTTGTTCTGAAAACTATGAGATGTTTTCTAAATCATGCAATTTAACTTGTTTTGTAGGAAAGATCGTATACCATCACCCACAAAAGAAGGACTAGTCTGTTGTGACTTCCAAGAGGATTTATAAGATCAAGCATGATGTAGATGGTAGCATAGAAAAATACAAAGCGAGGTTTGTAGCTCGTGGATTCTCCCAAAAAGAAGGATTGACTATGAAGAGGCTTTTGCACCTGTAGCCACGTACATTTCCATCAAATCATTACTTGCTCTGGCTGCAATGATGAAATGGAAGATACACCATATGGATGTCAAGACAACTTTCTTGAATGGTGTAGTCGAGGAGGAAGTGTATGTGGAGCAGCCACTCGGGTTGGAGACACATGACATAGGGACTCATGTGTGCAAACTGAAGAAAGCCTTGTATGGCTTGAAGCAAGCTTCTAGAACTTGGTATGGTAGGATAGACAACTTTCTATCCAGGTTGGGATTTACCAAGAGTAAAGCGGATTCCAACCTTTACTACAAGGTTGAGGAAGGAAATCCTGTGATACTACTATTGTATGTAGATGATCTGTTTGTAACAGGTAATGATAGTTTGATTGCCGATACCAAGAGGAAGCTGGCAGCCGAGTTCGAGATGAAGGACTTGGGGATGATGCACTATTTTCTAGGCATGGAGGTGTGGCAGAGTACAGATGGAATCTTCCTTGGACAAGGGAAGTATGTAGTGGAGATCCTGAAGAGGTTTGGGATGATGGACTGCAAGGCCATGGCCACACCTTTGGCATCGAACCTGAAGCTTCTATGTGATGCTTCATTTGATCCGGTTGATGTCACTGTGTATCGTCAGATGATTGGGTCCTTGATGTACTTCATGAACACTAGACTAGATATTTGCTTTGCGGTGAACACATTAGGCTAGTTCCTGACGGATCCCATAGGTGCTCACCTGGTTGCTATAAAGCATATTCTAAGGTACTTGAAGGGTACAATTGACTATGGGCTCAAGTATGATGCGAATCAAAAGTTTAACCTGCAGGGTTATGTTGATTTGGACTGGGCAGGTAGTGCTGCAGATAGGAAGAGCACATCTGGGTGCTGCTTCAGTATGGGATCAGGTGTGATCTCTTGGTTTAGTAGGAAGTAGTCCTGCGTAGCACTGAGTACATCCAAAGAATAAAATGTTGCAGCTTGTTCGGCTAGTTCCAAGAAAGTATGGCTCTAGAAGCTACTGTCTGAGTTATTTGATCTCTCGCTAGAGGCTACTGGTATATTTTGTGATAACCAGAGTTGTGTGAAGATGTATGAGAACCCGATGTTCCACGATAGGTCGAATCACATTGAGATCAAATATCACTATATCAGGGATATGGTGCAGAGAGGAGCAGTGAAGCTCCTGTATGTTGCGACGGACGAGTAGATTGCAGATGTACTGATGAAACCACTAGCCATAGTGAAGTTCAAATACTTCAGAGGGAGGCTTGGTGTTCTTCAGATTGACGACACTTCGAGGAAGAAGTGATGGACACATTTGCTGGAGCCATTCCAAGCATGATGAGAGGAGGATCCATCCCATGGCTATGGATGTAAGCACTGGATGATGAGCATCAGGATGATGTTCGAGTTTCTGCTCTGTATGATCAGTTGGATCATTTATATGTATGTATGCATCATGATGGATGCTCGTTATGATCAGTTGGATCATTCATATGTATATGCATCATGTTGGATGTTGGATATGATCAGTTGGATCATTTGTATGTATATGCATCATGTTGGATAATGGATATGAGCTGTTGGATCATGTGTATGTATATGTGTATGTATCAGGTGGATCATGTATGATGATATGTATCAGGTTGATACTGTGTATGCATCAGGTGGATGCATTGTATGATCAGGATGATCATGAGTACATCAAGATTATGTATGGTGAGTATCAGGTTGATACTCTGTGGCTGTGGAACAAGTTGTGTAGATAAGCATATAATCCATCCCTGGGATGTTTGCATATAGTATTTCGAGGTTTTTCCTATGGCATGTAATGTGGCCCTGGGATATCTGGTAAATGCTCTTTTGAATTTTTTCTTTGGAGGACATATAATCCAACCCTCGGAGATTCGATAGGTTGAGCTGTGTGCTCATAATCAATCCTGGGATGCTCTTTTGAGGTTTTTTCCTATGGCATATAATCCAGCCCTGGGAGATCTTATAGGTCAGAGTTGTGTACCCATAACAGCTTGGGATGCTCTTTCGAGGTTTTTCCATGACCACATATAATACAGCCCTGGGAGATCCAATAGGTCGGATCTGTGTGCTCGTAACAACCTGGGATGCTCTTTCGAGGTTTTGTGGTGACCACATATAATACAGCCCTGGGAGATCCTATAGATCGGAGCTGTGTTCCCGTAATAGCCTGGGATGCTCTTTTGAGGTTTTGTGCTGAGGTCACATATAATACAGCCCTAGGAGATCCGACAGGTAGAGCTGTGTGCTCATAACAGCCTGGGATGCTCTTTCGAGGTTTTGTGACGCATGTAATAAGTCCTAAGGATTCCATAGTATGGCCAGTGATGATGAAGACCTGTAGCTGGTGGGCCTACATCTACTATGAAAAAGGACTAGCTTTGTAGAACTTCCTATGACGAGTATATTAAGAGATTGATCGAGATAGCAGCAGCCATGGCGATGATGATGATTCGCTGATGATGATCCAGAGAAGAAGACTTGTGCTAATAGATCTGTGTCAAGAAATACCTTCCTATTTAAGAGGGAGTGTTGATGTATATGTAACTTTGGAATGTATTTCATCTATGTATATTGTACTCCTATAGAGATGTGTTATTCCTCTATAAGGAAGTGTCGTCATTTGTATTGACAAGTGTCACAAGTGTCGTAACTTGCTGATGGGTTATTAGACCACCATGTGTGGGGTCAACCCTGATTAAGTTAACCATGGGTTATTAGGCTAAGCTAGACAAGTTGGCCCCATTAGTTTATTGGGCAGGACAGGACAAGTATAAATAGAGATCGGGAGATCTCTATTTGGACATCTCATTATCTCACTCTACATCACTCGGAAAGTGGTGCACATGTGAGGAGGAGGATCAGCTGCTAGGAGGAGTCTATCTCTATGTACTTGGGTTGTACTTTGGTTGTATTATTGCTCTATCTATCTCTGAGGAAGTTGTGGGGTTTTTCACCTTAGGGTTTTCCCCACGGAAAATCTGTGTGTCTATTGTCTCTTATGTTTACATCTTGTGATGATTGATATGATTGCTATGATTGATATGCATTGATATACTGTACATGTTATTCTCTTAGTAAAGATCCTAGAGTATTTTGAATTAATGCTAAAAAATTAGCAACATTATCATAATTTTGGGAGTCAGTGGGGTCGTTCGATGAATGATGTAGACATAGTGACATGTGACTAATGTCATGAGATAACAGACTAGAAGGACTCTCGAGCCTCTGAAAGAAGAACAACATGGGTGTCGAATGGAAAAGATCTCTACATTGACACCCATGTTCGGGAGGATCTACTACTGAGTAAGGGAAAATGAAAAAGGTGGTTTTCCAGAGCCACTTACTATGATTGTGAGGGAGTTCCTACCAATGTAAATAGTGCATGAAGGCTTGATGCATCAGATCGAGGGTGTGCCTATATTCCATTGAAGGAGTTATACCTGCATAAAACTGTTGTTGGAGGAAACTTGCGGAGTTCCTCGCAACCTAAACCTATACACATGGAAACGATACCCAAGCATAAAAGGTGTGTCTGGAAATAAAACCACATATACATTTAAAGTGTGACCTCGAGAAGTGGATGAGATCACACGTGTGAGTAGGAAAGGTTAATATCATCCCCCCATGTTGTGGGCATGGGGTTTGTGATTGTGGACCACATATGTGTTAGGTTGAGCTATGGGATCATTGAAAAACTAAGAGATATTTGATGGGGACACTTTAAAATGATTGATCTTTCCCCCTATCCCAAGGTCAAGATAATCGATCATGCCCCCTAGTCCATAGGTGTCGATGGAGTATGAATGCTCTCCTCAAGATGTACTATTATAGTCAAGCAAGTTGTAAAGTCACCAGCAATAAATCGCATAATATTGAATAAGCAGTCACACAACAATAAGAAAGACAAAGTAGTGGAGATAGAAGCAACAAGTATTATATTACTCAACAGATACTGTACAAAGTATATACAAAGAATAGTAATACATTCATTCCTATCTTTTATGGCTCTCCAGCCTATATTTATATGGATTAAAGATAGTTACATAGCAGTCTTCTTGGTTCAATTGACCTACAAGTTCAGGTCAACAAGTCACGACCGACAAGTAGTCAGTTGAAGGACCCAGTCGGTGCAGCAGAATAGTCTCCTTCAACATATCACCCACCAAAAAAAAATTTCTTTGTCCCTAAGAAATAATTAAGTGGAAATGCACTACCACTTATCAGTGTGCAATAGAGTATAGAAATTTGTTGAATCTGAACTGATATGAACTACTTCCATGGTTGGAACTAGGTCATCAAATGAAGGATGGAACAACGTTGACGGAGGTAGAAGAAGCTGACAACATGATCTGGTACTGGGCAGATCGCCATATTGGATTCAGTATTGAACATCATCTGACAAATATTCAATCATGTAGTAGATAGACAGAATAAACCGATGTTGTTTAAGAGAAGAAAGTGTCCAAGAGGGGTGACTTGGATAGCTAATCTTTGCATGTTTTCTTCGGTCTACAAGTCAGTCGGCTACAGTATAGGGGAGGCTACGGGGACGTGATTGGTGGAAAGGAACAAATAGGCAACTCCTAGTCTTGGAACATCGAGAGCACTAAAAATGTTCATATATCATGGGGTGGAGGCCATTTTCCAGGGGGATGACGTCGAAATGCTCATATATCATGAAGGAGTGAATAAAAATTGAAGTATTTCTGAAAGAACAACAAGGTAAAAGGAACAGGGGTGGAGAAGAATAGTGTCATGACTTAACAAGGGTTTCACTGTGACACTGGATGGGGGATTGTTTTACTTTTATAGCGGTGAGTGGAGAATGGATAGTGGGGTGGTGACATGACAGGGATGATACGGATGGGAAAGCAACAAGTGTGAAAGCATGGTGGATAGATCTCACATGTACCGACTGTGGATTTGTTGGAGGATTGGTATGCATATCAATTAGATCAATGCTTTGGTAATGAGCTGTATGCTGACATGGTGATAGATTTGATGATGATATTTGAAAAGAGGACAGTTCTCGTGGCATTAAAACTGAATGATGTTTGGTGTGACTTGTGTGAAAATATTCGAATCAAACTTCAGACAACAGTCAGTGTGTCAACTGTCAAAACTAGTCGATGCAATGATGAACTATTGGAGAGGGTGAAATTTTACTGTTAAGTAAAGATTCATGTTCTTCTTATGGCTGATGAACAATAGAGGTGCTAGTAGTCGGCAGTTGATGTTGGTCGCAACACTTTTCTAGAGGTTTTCCAATGTAGACCCAGGTACTTCGCGGTACAAAATACCAACAAAACCCCTATTCACCGGCCCTTTCGGCAACAGAATGCAAGCAACCTGAGGTCTCACCCGAGGCGAAGTTGAGGGGGTGGTTGTAGAAGCAGGTTTGCACAACCAGGTGGTGTGATTGATTCAAATGATTAATGTGCAGCGCAGTGACAGACTGTGCAGCTACGTTTAGTGGTTGCGCGGAGTCTCCTACTCTGCGTCGAATATCTTCAGGAACAAGGATATTTGCACCCTCAACGCATCTAGAGGCCACACAATGGGGTTTATCAGACATAATCACTTCTACTCAAACTTATTCAACAACCTTTAAGCATTCATCATTATTTTAGACTAATAAACATCATGATCTATGCATATGAGTGAGATACGCAGTGTTGTGTGCTCGATACCGCGATTCCTTCCTAACAATTAACTGTGTGGTTATCTCATTGATCCATTCATTTGAAACTTATAGGGGATTTCCTACTATCATTCATCCTTACATGAGATATTAACATGTTGGATGTATATGCATCATGTATATGCATCATGTTGGATGTTGGATATGATCAGTTGGATCATTTGTATGTATATGCATCATGTTGGATAATGGATATGAGCTGTTGGATCATGTGTATGTATATGTGTATGTATCAGGTGGATCATGTATGATGATATGTATCAGGTTGATACTGTGTATGCATCAGGTGGATGCATTGTATGATCAGGATGATCATGAGTACATCAAGATTATGTATGGTGAGTATCAGGTTGATACTCTGTGGCTGTGGAACAAGTTGTGTAGATAAGCATATAATCCATCCCTGGGATGTTTGCATATAGTATTTCGAGGTTTTTCCTATGGCATGTAATGTGGCCCTGGGATATCTGGTAAATGCTCTTTTGAAGTTTTTCTTTGGAGGACATATAATCCAACCCTCGGAGATTCGATAGGTTGAGCTGTGTGCTCATAATCAATCCTGGGATGCTCTTTTGAGGTTTTTTCCTATGGCATATAATCCAGCCCTGGGAGATCTTATAGGTCAGAGTTGTGTACCCATAACAGCTTGGGATGCTCTTTCGAGGTTTTTCCATGACCACATATAATACAGCCCTGGGAGATCCAATAGGTCGGATCTGTGTGCTCGTAACAACCTGGGATGCTCTTTCGAGGTTTTGTGGTGACCACATATAATACAGCCCTGGGAGATCCTATAGATCGGAGTTGTGTTCCCGTAATAGCCTGGGATGCTCTTTTGAGGTTTTGTGCTGAGGTCACATATAATACAGCCCTAGGAGATCCGACAGGTAGAGCTGTGTGCTCATAACAGCCTGGGATGCTCTTTCGAGGTTTTGTGACGCATGTAATAAGTCCTAAGGATTCCATAGTATGGCCAGTGATGATGAAGACCTGTAGCTGGTGGGCCTACATCTACTATGAAAAAGGACTAGCTTTGTAGAACTTCCTATGACGAGTATATTAAGAGATTGATCGAGATAGCAGCAGCCATGGCGATGATGATGATTCGCTGATGATGATCCAGAGAAGAAGACTTGTGCTAATAGATCTGTGTCAAGAAATACCTTCCTATTTAAGAGGGAGTGTTGATGTATATGTAACTTTGGAATGTATTTCATCTATGTATATTGTACTCCTATAGAGATGTGTTATTCCTCTATAAGGAAGTGTCGTCATTTGTATTGACAAGTGTCACAAGTGTCGTAACTTGCTGATGGGTTATTAGACCACCATGTGTGGGGTCAACCCTGATTAAGTTAACCATGGGTTATTAGGCTAAGCTAGACAAGTTGGCCCCATTAGTTTATTGGGCAGGACAGGACAAGTATAAATAGAGATCGGGAGATCTCTATTTGGACATCTCATTATCTCACTCTACATCACTCGGAAAGTGGTGCACATGTGAGGAGGAGGATCAGCTGCTAGGAGGAGTCTATCTCTGTGTACTTGGGTTGTACTTTGGTTGTATTATTGCTCTATCTATCTCTGAGGAAGTTGTGGGGTTTTTCACCTTAGGGTTTTCCCCACGGAAAATCTGTGTGTCTATTGTCTCTTATGTTTACATCTTGTGATGATTGATATGATTGCTATGATTGATATGCATTGATATACTGTACATGTTATTCTCTTAGTAAAGATCCTAGAGTATTTTGAATTAATGCTAAAAAATTAGCAACATTATCATAATTTTGGGAGTCAGTGGGGTCGTTCGATGAATGATGTAGACATAGTGACATGTGACTAATGTCATGAGATAACAGACTAGAAGGACTCTCGAGCCTCTGAAAGAAGAACAACATGGGTGTCGAATGGAAAAGATCTCTACATTGACACCCATGTTCGGGAGGATCTACTACTGAGTAAGGGAAAATGAAAAAGGTGGTTTTCCAGAGCCACTTACTATGATTGTGAGGGAGTTCCTACCAATGTAAATAGTGCATGAAGGCTTGATGCATCAGATCGAGGGTGTGCCTATATTCCATTGAAGGAGTTATACCTGCATAAAACTGTTGTTGGAGGAAACTTGCGGAGTTCCTCGCAACCTAAACCTATACACATGGAAACGATACCCAAGCATAAAAGGTGTGTCTGGAAATAAAACCACATATACATTTAAAGTGTGACCTCGAGAAGTGGATGAGATCACACGTGTGAGTAGGAAAGGTTAATATCATCCCCCCATGTTGTGGGCATGGGGTTTGTGATTGTGGACCACATATGTGTTAGGTTGAGCTATGGGATCATTGAAAAACTAAGAGATATTTGATGGGGACACTTTAAAATGATTGATCTTTCCCCCTATCCCAAGGTCAAGATAATCGATCATGCCCCCTAGTCCATAGGTGTCGATGGAGTATGAATGCTCTCCTCAAGATGTACTATTATAGTCAAGCAAGTTGTAAAGTCACCAGCAATAAATCGCATAATATTGAATAAGCAGTCACACAACAATAAGAAAGACAAAGTAGTGGAGATAGAAGCAACAAGTATTATATTACTCAACAGATACTGTACAAAGTATATACAAAGAATAGTAATACATTCATTCCTATCTTTTATGGCTCTCCAGCCTATATTTATATGGATTAAAGATAGTTACATAGCAGTCTTCTTGGTTCAATTGACCTACAAGTTCAGGTCAACAAGTCACGACCGACAAGTAGTCAGTTGAAGGACCCAGTCGGTGCAGCAGAATAGTCTCCTTCAACATATCACCCACCAAAAAAAAATTTCTTTGTCCCTAAGAAATAATTAAGTGGAAATGCACTACCACTTATCAGTGTGCAATAGAGTATAGAAATTTGTTGAATCTGAACTGATATGAACTACTTCCATGGTTGGAACTAGGTCATCAAATGAAGGATGGAACAACGTTGACGGAGGTAGAAGAAGCTGACAACATGATCTGGTACTGGGCAGATCGCCATATTGGATTCAGTATTGAACATCATCTGACAAATATTCAATCATGTAGTAGATAGACAGAATAAACCGATGTTGTTTAAGAGAAGAAAGTGTCCAAGAGGGGTGACTTGGATAGCTAATCTTTGCATGTTTTCTTCGGTCTACAAGTCAGTCGGCTACAGTATAGGGGAGGCTACGGGGACGTGATTGGTGGAAAGGAACAAATAGGCAACTCCTAGTCTTGGAACATCGAGAGCACTAAAAATGTTCATATATCATGGGGTGGAGGCCATTTTCCAGGGGGATGACGTCGAAATGCTCATATATCATGAAGGAGTGAATAAAAATTGAAGTATTTCTGAAAGAACAACAAGGTAAAAGGAACAGGGGTGGAGAAGAATAGTGTCATGACTTAACAAGGGTTTCACTGTGACACTGGATGGGGGATTGTTTTACTTTTATAGCGGTGAGTGGAGAATGGATAGTGGGGTGGTGACATGACAGGGATGATACGGATGGGAAAGCAACAAGTGTGAAAGCATGGTGGATAGATCTCACATGTACCGACTGTGGATTTGTTGGAGGATTGGTATGCATATCAATTAGATCAATGCTTTGGTAATGAGCTGTATGCTGACATGGTGATAGATTTGATGATGATATTTGAAAAGAGGACAGTTCTCGTGGCATTAAAACTGAATGATGTTTGGTGTGACTTGTGTGAAAATATTCGAATCAAACTTCAGACAACAGTCAGTGTGTCAACTGTCAAAACTAGTCGATGCAATGATGAACTATTGGAGAGGGTGAAATTTTACTGTTAAGTAAAGATTCATGTTCTTCTTATGGCTGATGAACAATAGAGGTGCTAGTAGTCGGCAGTTGATGTTGGTCGCAACACTTTTCTAGAGGTTTTCCAATGTAGACCCAGGTACTTCGCGGTACAAAATACCAACAAAACCCCTATTCACCGGCCCTTTCGGCAACAGAATGCAAGCAACCTGAGGTCTCACCCGAGGCGAAGTTGAGGGGGTGGTTGTAGAAGCAGGTTTCCACAACCAGGTGGTGTGATTGATTCAAATGATTAATGTGCAGCGCAGTGACAGACTGTGCAGCTACGTTTAGTGGTTGCGCGGAGTCTCCTACTCTGCGTCGAATATCTTCAGGAACAAGGATATTTGCACCCTCAACGCATCTAGAGGCCACACAATGGGGTTTATCAGACATAATCACTTCTACTCAAACTTATTCAACAACCTTTAAGCATTCATCATTATTTTAGACTAATAAACATCATGATCTATGCATATGAGTGAGATACGCAGTGTTGTGTGCTCGATACCCGCGATTCCTTCCTAACAATTAACTGTGTGGTTATCTCATTGATCCATTCATTTGAAACTTATAGGGGATTTCCTACTATCATTCATCCTTACATGAGATATTAACATCTTATTCCATCCCTTCCACAGAGAATATAGATAAAAATAAACACATATAAGATAACAGTAACCTCATACATGCACTATAAGTAATTTAAATAACAAATTAATAATAATCATGCACAACAATCACATAACACAATGGTTTAACGTGGTTCATCCCCCTGGATGGGAAGCTACATCCACAAGAACTGTTGTTTATTATTTAGGAAAGGGTACAACAGTTCTTTCGTCTATGCACTCAGCTGCAGATGCTCTTCCTTCTTTCTCTCAAAATTAGGTCTCTGCACACTCAACTGCAGAGCCTTTACAATGCTTTTATCCAACAGATCTTACAATATTCAATAATATTAACCAAAATGAGAGTTAACCCTTTTCCTTTACAAAATTTCCTTATATATAGATCAAGACCTGTAGGTCATGTCTTTACATTTTACGAAGGAAGAACCCTTAGGTTTACAAAACTGTCGCAGTTTTCCCAAAAATGGACTACTGAAATCTGGCAGCGGATCTTCTGTTATATGTCATCCAATAGGTTGCTTCCGTCAATCTATTCCTTCTTTTCTGGCCTTAGATGACTGGTTTGAGTAGTAGTAGTCTTCTTCCCGTTGTCATCAGTCACCTACCTCTGATCTGCACCTACCCACTGCTTGGTAGTTATCGATGATCTTTGCCAAAAATAGGTAACCTAACCAAAATAACTGCCTTCATCCATCGATGCTGTACTTAGCTGGATCTTCGTTGATGTGGCACATTGCGGCGTTTTACTCCTCGCAGCACCAACCTCGCAGCTCCTCTGACACTATGCTACGTGTAACTTCGCAGTATACCAAAACTTATCCCAAAATTGTTCAAACGTAACTGCGCTTAGCTCCGTAGTTCTTACAATGCTTCCTATTCAAAATTGACCCATCTGGGCCAGGCCCAACAGGCCCCTAACACTTACTTGTGGCTCACCCTCGAGCCACCTGGAAATCCTTTAAGGTGTTCCACTGATTATGGGATGATTTTTGCAGTGAACTCCTTGAATGTGTGAGTCAAATTTTCTACTGTGGCCTTTGTATCTTGTTCAATTTGCCAAAGTGTTTCCACCATCTCTATTGTTATCTCCTGACTGATCTGGCCTTCCACCTTCTCTTTATTCTGGTTCAGCTCCTTCAACTTTTCTTCGATCTCCTGTGAGATCGTGTCGGCGTCTTCTAATAATGGCTGTGACTTATCACCCATTTCTGTCTCCTTCTCCTGCAATGCTTTAACTTCCTTCTTGAGGTTGTTTATTTTCCTGTACTTGAGGAGTTTCTCCCTTGCTGGAAGCGCTTTAACCTGCTCACCCATCTTCTCTAGTACTTCTTGTTTTTCCTTCACTTCCTTCTTTACTACCTGTAATTGTTGATCTTCTTCAAGGGTAGTAAATGCCTTTAGTGCTTCTTCCAGTAGACTCTGGCACTTAGTGACTTCGATATCAATATTCTGTGCCATAGTCTTCACTACTCCTTGTCTCAACTACTGTTCATCTGGTGGAGTCTGTGGATTGATCTGCGCTTTCAGGGAAACAATTTCAGATTCATGGAGGATCTCCATGTCTTCCTTCTTAGTCCTTAGGCTATTGACCAAATCAGCAATCTTGACGATGGTATATGATGGTTCTGTTTGAATTTCAAACTCATCTATATTACCTGCAATGGTAGTGATCGTGTTCTCCAATCTCAGTCGACGATCTGTTTCATCTTGTAATTGCATACTATTTTGTGAGCTCTCTTCTTCAAGTTGCCTTTGTAACTCTGCTTGTCCTTTCAGTGCTTCTATGGTTCTGTCATGCATTTTAAATTTTCCAGGAAACTTCATGAATTTACTATCATACAGTAGGAATAGGTCACCTACTTGAAAAGACTTATTCTTGATGTGGCGATCGTGCCATACTTTTTCTCGTTCTTTCTGCACTTGCTGGTGGAATCCCGCGATGAAGCACTCTTCTTCCAACCCAACCAAGTGTGACAACCTTTCTTCTAGTGCTTTGTGATCTGCCATCCCTATAAATGTAGTTATTCTCAAGCTGGGTATAATGTACTCCAGAGGCATTATTACTTCTTGTCCATAAGCCAATCTGAAAGGTGTATGTCCAGTTAATTTCTTGCATGTCATTCTGTATGCCCATAATACTGAAGGAATGCGCAAGTCCCAGTCATCATGGTTTACATTGCATACCTTGGTTAGCGCATTCTCAAGTACTTTATTAAATGCTTCAACAGTACCATTCACTTGTGGATGATAAGGCATACTGCGCTGATGATGGATGTGGAATTCTTCAGTCAAAGCTTCAATAGTTTTGTTCAAAAAATGAGTACCCTGATCACTCATCAAAATTTTTGGGCATCCAAATTGTGTAAGGATATTCTCAAAAATAAATTGTGCGGTTGTAGCTGCGCTATAGTCCTTGACTGGTTTTGCTTCTACCCATCTGGTGAGGTAGTCAATTGCGGTAATAATATACCTCGCACCACTTATTTTTCCCGGTGGGTTAATAGGTCCCACAAAATCAATTTCCCATTTCTCGAATGCCTGTAAGGTTAGCTGAGGATTCAACAGAATTTCATCTCTTCTTGATGGTTTCCCTGTCCTCTGACAGACATCGCAGTTCTAGCAATGTTCTTTGGAGTCCTTATGGATTGTAGGCCACCATAGCCCTGTATGTAGTATCTTCTGTGCAGTAGCCCTTCCTGCATAATGACCTCCTACTACTCCTGAATGTCCATCAGCTAATACAAGTGGCTTCTCGTGTTCTAATACACATCTTCACATCACTTCATCAAGTCCTAACTTATAAAGTTGTCCTGCAATAATGGTGAATTCTGTGGCTCATACTACCAGCTACTTCTTTTGCTGCGTAGTAAATTCAGTAGGTGCGAACCCGGTAGTTAGAAATTCAATGATATCCTGATAATAATCATTGGCTATCTGTATAGCAAACAATTGCGCATCAGGCAGATTGTCTTCTAGATTCATTGGTTCCTCTCCTGACTCGATCCTTGATAGATGATCAGGGCCTAAATTTAATCTGCTTGGTTTAACTATTATTTCAAAATCATACTCTTGGAAGAGTAAGAGCCATCTTCAAATTCGTCCCCCTAACACTGGCTTATTGACCAAGTATTTCAATGCAGAATGGTCAGTAAACATTGAAAAGTGCATACCAAGAAAATAGTGTCTGAATTTCTGTAGTGCATATACCATTGCAAGTCCTTCCCTTTCAGTAGTGGTATAGTTCTTCTTAGCAGATGATATCTTTTTGCTCAAAAATGAAATGGGATGATCAATTCCTCCTTCTCCTGGCTGCTCAAGAATGATACCCAATGCTATACATGAAGCATCAACATGTACATGAAATGGCTTTTCCCAGTCTCGAAAAACTAGGATCGGCACGGTGAACATTTTTTCTTTCAATGTGTCGAATCCTTTCTCGCAGTCCTCATTCCAAATGAATGGTGCATCCTTTTTCAAAAGCTTCTCCATTGTTGCGGTTATATGTGCATACCCCTTTATGAATTTCCTGTAGTATCTAGTATTCCCTAGTGTAGTGCGCAATTGTTTAACTGAATTTGGTGTAGGTAAATTTACAATAACTGCGATCTTCCCTGGATCAACCATTAACCCTTGCTTACACACGATGTGTCCCAGTAGAATCCCATAAGGAACACAGAAAATACATTTCTTTAAATTCAATGAAATCTGATGCTGTCTACATTTTTCCAGCATCATTCTGAGGTTTGCAGCATGGTTCTTCAACAAGCCAAAAATGGTCCAATCATCAAAGTAAACTTCTAAAAACTTGTGGATGAAGTCTTTGAATGCTGCGATCACTACTCTTGAAAATATGGCTGGTGCATTCTTCAAGCCAAAAGGCATCACTCTATACTGAAATGACCCCCATTTTGTTGCAAAAGTGGTTTTGTGCCTATCGGTTGGATCAATTTTTATCTGATGGTATCCAGAAAATCCATCAGTAAAAGAGTATGCTTCATTCCCTCCAACATTATCAAGAAATTCATCGGTAAAAGGTGTAGGAAATGGATCAAGCATGGAGGAATCATTCAACTTTATGAGGTCAACACAGATTCTAATCTCACCCTTTGTTTTCTTGTCTTGGATTACCATTGGGCTTATCCATTCAGATTCTTCAACCAGCTCAATAATTCTTGCATCGAGCATCTTATCGAGTTATTCCTTAACTTGTTCTTTGTAGCGTGGATTCAGTCTATATGGCCTTTGTTTAATAGGTTTCGCTCCAGGATTAAGGGGAATTCTCATGACTCCTAAGTATCCTAGAATACCTTTCATCTCTGTGAACTTTGTCGGGAATACTTCCTAATATTCTTGTAATATAGCTGCGATTTCTGTAACTGTTTCATCATCCCAATTGTCTCCTATTGCTGCGAACTTTGGCTCTTAACTACTACCGATGTTCACTTTCTTTGTCTTGACCAGTCCAATTATATTAGGAATCTCTAATGGAGGCCCTTCTACCTCGTGTAATCCTTCTGATTCATGCATTTTTATATTGCGCAGATCCTCCTCATCGCTGTCTTCCTTATCTTCATCTTTTCCAGCTAAATTATAATAGCCCATGACTTGTTCTGTTTGTTCTGTCCAATCTGGTTGGAGACTCGCAAGTACTTTTCTTGTGTCAAAAAACTCTTCTAGAGTTATATTTTCTTCTTTGCGATGTGAGCTAAATATGTTTCGCTTGATCAATTGCAGCATGTCATGTATAGTCGGCTGGTCATCTTGGAAACTAAAATCCTTCTGGAAGGTTGCAATAAGGATGGACCAATCCGCGGCTCCTGTGCGCATCTCCTCCTATAAGTACTAGTTTTTTGGAATAGGCTCTTGCAATGCATGCAAAAAGAGATGTACCCATTCTATTTGCGGTCTTTCCTTCCAAGCTTGTATACAAGCTGCAATATGATCTCCTGGATCCCTCTGGCCATTATATTTCTCAAATGGTAATGTGACCTTATCAGCAAATTGAATCTGTAATTTTATTCTGTACTGGTCCCAAGTTGTCATTGTCTTTTTGTGTGTAGCCCACCATCTAGCAGGTGTTTCTCTCAGTGCCATGTCTAATGCTGAGATGCGATGTTCATCTACCACTGCTGCAGTGTATTCTTTGATAAATGAATAGACGTTAGTTGTACCATCATAAGTGGGGATTGGACTTACCTGCTTTCCAATCCAGTGGATTGACTTTGTAATTGTCGCGCATCTCCTAGAAGATACTTCATTCATTCTGTGTTGCCAGTTTTCTAATCGCGCATCTCCAGCTGAGCGTTCCATCCATAGTAGGATCAATATAATCTGCATCATTTGTTGTCATTTGATAGATACAGTCAAGGTCTTGGGATCTGTACTCTTCTTGAATAGGTTCAACATATCACTTCCCCTATGAAGGATCCAATGGTGCGACGACCCTTATGTCATTGCCTTCAAATATCATTTTCATTGTTTTCAGATTGATCACAGTGGAGTTCGTCATTTCCCAATCGATGCCCAGTAGTGCTAGATAAGGATTGCTATCATCCACAATTTCAATTACTTTGAAGTCTACATAACTTCACACTCCATCAATGTCGACAATGGTGTTGGTTAACCTTCCCAGCAGTTTAACTATGCCCTGGTTAGCCATTCTTAGCTTTATAGGTGACCACTGTAACTTTGGTTTTCCCATCGTCTACCATGTCTGCTTGGTTAAGACATTCACTTCAGATCCGAGATCAAGAATGATCTTGTCCATCTCATAGTCTCCTATCTGTGCAGTGAACCGCATCTCCCTGCCGGTGCTTTTGGGACTTCTAATGTTATGTACTACGCCATGTGCTATTCCTTTCTTACTACATGATTCATACTGATTTATCAGTTTTTCAAATTCCATAAGACTGTCCTTGTTTTTTAATAACTTGATGCAGCTTTGTAGAAACTGCGCAACAAAATTAGAGGTATTTTGTGCAGTGTGTGTCTGATCATATGCCAGCAGCATGTCTTGTATTTGTGGTTCTTGACTTCACAGCAGAATCTTTACTGAAGTAGGTGGTGGTTGTTTAAACATGTCCTGCGCTTCCTTGAATATTTATTTGTTTTTCTGTAATTTCATTGGAGGTGCTTTCCCAGGAGATTTTCTTATCCCTACTGTTTCTCCAGGGTTTTTCTTAGGATCAGTTGTTCAAGAAGTAGAGGCTTCTGTGCTGTTGTCTTTTCCTGTATCAGCGCCACTTCACATTACTGCATTGACACTCTAAACTATAGGTCTGTTCTCTGATGCGATCAACTGGGTATTAGGGTTCAGTGATTCTGTTCTTCTCCTCTTCTGCATCTCTACCTCAAGCACCGGACAATTTTAAATCACATGATCAAATGATTTATAGTAGTTTCATGTGGTGCATGGATTAGTACATTCTCTGGATATGTGACCTAGCTAGCCACAGCTATAGCATATTACCTGGTCTCGTCCTCTTCGTTGATTTTGATCAGTATTTCTTCCTCTCCCACGATATCCACCACCGCAGCCTCTATATCCTCCTTGATCATAGTGGGTGTTCTCTTGCTTTGGTTGATTTTCCTTTGAACGCGGTACATTCTAGCACCTCGCTTTCTTTCATTCATCAGTTCATAAGCATGACAGTTGGACTCATCATGTCCAACTGACTTACATAAATTGCAGTATATGTTTTTAGGTGTTTTTACATATTTTTGTATCAGGTAGCAATCCTCATGTCTATGTCCTCTACTTCTACAAATTTAACACCATGGCGCCTAGTTCTTATTCATATTTATTGGGTTTGGTGCACCATTGTTAAGGTATTCTTGAAATAAGGGGCAATGTTCTCTGGTGTGGCCCTCTCCTTTGCATCCTGTGCACCAAACTTCATGTCTCTGCTCTTTTCCATTCTTCATACCTTGTAACTCTAATGTCAAGGTAGCCAATTGGTTCTGGATCTGTATCATTGCCAAACTACTTTCTCCAATTGGTTAAGCTTCCAACTTCATTGCGATCTCCAAGGCCTCAGCTTGAGATACAACCTTCTGTTGCAATAGTGGTTGTCTGATGTGGGGCAACAACGCAGTAATGAACCATTCTTGATGCTATTGCAGAGCTATAAAAAAGCTCACTTGGTCAAACAATGTTTTGAATTTTTGGTCGAATTCCCAAACTGATTCAGAAGGTTTCTACTTGATTTCTTTCAACTCCGTTATGCACTGTGATTCTGATTTGGGTTTCTTAAACTCAGCTGCAATCGCGGTCTTGATATCTGCTAAGGTTCTTGGCTGTGCTTAATAATACTTCATAAACCAATGCAGCGCTCTGTCTCTGAAAGTAGTTATGAGTTGTGCTCTCTTGATAACATCATCTGTCACTTTCTTAACAATCCACATAGCTTCGCATAGAAACCAGTGCTGATCAGGGTCTTCCTGACCCATTCCTTTGAATATCGGCAGTTTTATATCATTATCTGTCATTCTGCTTCCAGATTTTGTACTATTCTGAGACTGATTCCCTATGACAAAAGTGGATACAGGTTGATGGATCGTGCTAGGGATAGTATTCTGGGGAATGGGCTGAGATGTAGTGCTGTGAGTACTTGGTCCTGTGGTGTTAGTAGTATTATTGAGCTGTGGAATGGGCTGAGCGATGCTCGCAGCGGATGGGTTCTGGACTGATTGATTCTAACGTATAATGCACTGGATTGTGGTTGATAACTGAATGTTCTTACTATTGAGGCCACATGGAATTTCAGTATCTATACGATTTCTAAAGGATGTGGGTTTCTTCTCATTAGTAAGCTTGTATCTCTTTCCACTTCTCAAAGTATGGTTTTCTTCGTCAAAATCAATGTATGTGTTCTCTATCATGACAAATTTTGAACTATTGTTGCATTCTTAAAACACCTTTCTCAGCTAAAATCATTTTAATGTATAGGGTTAGGTTTTTTAAGAACTTACCTCTGAATCCTTCGAAAAAGTATGATTCAGCTTGACTATATGATTTCAGCGTATCTACAATGAACTTGGTCACAAAACCTTCTAGTATGCTATCAACCCAGAAGTCAACTGCTCGTGATAGTTGGCTACCAATTGCTTTGAGTTGTTCAGTAAGCTCCGGAATCCACTCTGTAGGTACTCCTCCTTGGGAGCAATTCTTTCTTTCTGCTAGGCACGATATCCACTTGTGTAGCTCGTTTGGAAATGATGCCCAAAAAATTTTGTGGATCTCTCCACAAGTATCTATTCAACCACTGTACGTCAAATAGACGTGGATGTATGTTTTCTTTCTTTGCAAAGTCTCTTATTGTCAAGACCCAGAATTTCTGAAAAATTTAAATTTTTTAAAATAGCATGTAATATGATTAAATGCAGTCATTTAACTATTTTGATTAGATTAAATGAACATAACTGTGTCTGAAGTATCTGTTATTGTACTTAAATTTTAATATGGTTTTTATTTATAGTTACTGATTGTTTTTTGTTCTGCAACCTCAAGGGGGGATTGCCATAGCATACTGGGCTTACTTAGCTTCCAAGCTAATGCATCAAATTGTCTCTCTCTTACAGATATACAGGTAATGTGCGGGTCGCTACATTTATATCTTTAAAGTATTATAAATCGGTTAGCTGTACCAATTCATTCCGTAAAAAGGTATAAGCATGTTATCTAGATTATCAAGTGTTTAAAGGTAGAACCTTTTCTGTGATCTTCTTTAATCGTACTTATAGAGGGTTAGAAATGACTAAATAATATAATAGCTATGTTTCTGGAGTATCAATGAATTGAACAACTTGGTAGAATAAATGTTCTTTTGATGATATTATTGTATGGCAAATATGCTTCATAAATAACACAGTGAAATACAAGCTAACTTGAGTAAACTCATCGAGCATTAAGGATAACAAGAGTCTAATTGTTATTACAATTATCCGAAACAATTAAAAATTTGTTATGGTATCGTAACGGTAAGTGAAATGGTCTAGAGTAACCTTACTCCAACTTATGAATTAAGTAACTGGAATCCTACCATTTAAAGTCACCTACAGAAGGACTGGCAAGTCCTATTTTATCTGTGCACAGCTATCGCAGATAGCATTATGGTAGCATAAATGTAACAGCTAAATCCAAAATCATCTCACTATCTCATAGACTCCAGGAAAAGATCTATGTCTTATCACTTGAGATCAGTGTGATTGGAAATGTTGTGATAGGTTTTAATGAACCATATATAGCTTACATTACACCCTTGTTTTTATAACTTTTCTAATGCAATGAATTTTCTCAATGTATAGAATACTTCAAAACAAATTTTAAATGATGTTTATAATGCAATGGTTTGATAATTCAAGTTTGGATCGATACTAGACAAGAATTTAAAACACTATTGAGATGTTTTGCTTGTTAAAAGTATGGTAGGTAAACTATGACAATGCAACCAATATGATCACCATGCATTATTTTTGTTACCCTTACTATGATTTTTATTTGGCAACAAAGGATGAGATTCTCATCGAAATCATTGGACACTAATGACAAATGCATGATTTTTTGGTTTATAGGGCAAGTGATATTATGCACTAAACAAAGCTCGATGGCAATGATTTGAATCATGGATTATAAATAGCAGTTTAAACTATGGATCACGACCCTAATGGAATATCCATGTTATCATTTTAATTTGCAAACAATTGTTGTGAAGCTCCGTTGTTGAACTATGGGAAGTCGACCCACTGTTTGTCAATTATTAAACAGTTATGTGGCTACTCAAGGGCCATGCATTTGTGATACTTATACGTTGAATAAACCCTACATTGTCATTCCTCCATTGCCTTCGGGCTTGGTTGCTCTGTGTAACCCTCCTGTCCGAACTTTGCTGAGGCACTGTTGAAAACAGCTTCCATGCTACTGTAGCCTTCGTGTTGGTCATCTACATTGTCTGGGAGTTATGATATTTCGTTGTTATCAGCCATGAGGTTATTTGAAAGGAAACCAGAGTTTTTCCTTGGCTGCCATTGTTAACCCTGCTACTACGCGGCTGCAATACTTGACTGAGTCTTGTCAAAACCTCCATCATGGAATGTACCACTTGTTTCTGCCTGCTCGATTCCTTCAGTGATAAGGGTGGTGTGTACCCTTCTTCTACTCGTGACTATTAGACTTTCTACTGTATTTAGTCTCTATTTAAATCACCGGTAAGCTACAGGTTTCCTCGTCATTTTCAAAATACAAGAAATCATTTAAATTCAAACATCAACATTTAAATGTTAACTGATGGAAATTATTCGTTGCAGGCCCTGACCCTTCTCACAGGCGTGGATGGCACAATCTTTTTAACGAATGGCATTCCAGGTAAGCCTAGTTTTTACCATGGCATTCCTCCTTGCGGGTTGTTAGGATGGTTAGGGTTTGGACTTGGAATGAGTAACTCTGTAGATGCATTCATTCTGAATTGTCTTTTACTATTTGTTGACGAGTTCTAGGACATGCTTTAACCCTGTACTATAATGGGTTGTTGTGGCTTCAGTCAAGAATGTAAATAATAGTTTTATTTTTGTATTAATGGAATTCTGTAACTGAAATTCTGTGTATATAATTAGATAAGTGATAAGAACGTGAGTCTACCTGCAGAGGAGGTTATGGCCCCGATAAGTTTGTTTTAATACTATTCTGTTATAACGTAAAGGGATTTCACTCAGGGTTTGCTAATGTGTTTTGTTATAACTTTACTGTGTAAATGAGCGCTGGTCATAAGATTTAATATCAGTCCTCCTGTATACCTGAGCTGGTGTGAGGTGTATAATTTTAAATTCTATGTTTTTTTTTTAAATCGCTTTAACAGTGATCCTTGGCTGTGGCCGTAGATGAAAACATGGTCTTAATACTGTAGCATTGGTTTGTTTGTTTAAACTGGGCTGGTAGGGTTTGACCCGAACTAATTTTCAATGGTGAATAAAATGATTGCTTAAGCTATTACTTTGAATACGACCCTATTTCTAAATGTGAGCTGAATAATGATAGTAACTGTAAAGGTCAAACCTGAAGAATAAGCTGAACATTGTTTTGTTTGATTTTTTTGTTGTAAAATGATTAACTAGGTTTTACGATTATGCCTCTGTCGATAACTAGGAGTCCAGTGGAAGATGTAAAACAAATATTAAACTCGTCAATGAGATGGAACTACTGTTCTGCTATTTCTTTGGTTTAAAAACGATGTCTAGGTTATTTAACATTGTTACATTCTTTGTGATATCTTGACTGTTAGGGTTTCTGCACCAATATTTTAGTTGATAAGTAATGACGGGATAAACTTAATTAGGGTTTGTGCAATGGGATAGATAATCTAACCATGGCTATCATTCCTCTGTAATGTTATCTATCTTGATATAAGTACTGAAATTTTATTGTAAAAGGTGTACTGTAATTGTCTAATTAATGTTGTATATACAGAGCATAAATGTTTTATGCATAACCCTTACAAATCTATTCAACCACTATACTTAAACTAGGTTATCATTACAATAATAAGTTATGGTCTAAGCATTACTAATGTATGGAAACATTAAAGATACCTTTTTAGAAATGAAATAATGATAATCAGGAATGCTGGAAAAACACAATAACTCTAATAAATCTATCTATTACTATTATGAGATACTGACTTTACTAGCTATTTACTCTAAGTATTTTACTCTTCAGACATAAGAAATTAAACTCCACATACATTCATTGATCTTTTAAATAACATTCAGAAGTAGATGGCAGAACCTGCTTCTATGGACAACAACAGCAATGGGAGGCTGTTCCTCCCTACCAACTCCTGGAGAGTGCCCAGACAGCACTTCTCAGGACCCCCGAGCTTGCTCTGGTCTCCTGGCTGGAACTAGGTGCAGCAGAATAATTCCCTCATCCCAAATAGCTATACTGGAACCAAGTTACTACAGCATTCCTCTCAAACCACTTCCTTACTGTATATTTTCCCTCTTCCTCAATGGGACTCCTGAATAACATTCACCTGAATGTATACTCCCTCCAGAACAATTTGAACCCCCAGCTCAGTTCATTGAGTACTATTTAAAAGATTGCCTAGGTCTTTGTTGGGTTACTGTCATTAATGAGCCACCTGCTCAGATTCCACTTTCTTGGGGAATCATGACCCCAAATATAGGGAAGTTGCCACCTGCAACTTAGGAAGTGTTTGAGGATGCTGCCACTTGTCTTTTTCCTTTCCACCTAGTTCCATCCACCAGTTTGACCAGTGACCTCTTTTTAACAGCTCTCCCATGCTGTTGTCTCCATAATTTATTTATTAATAATAAAATATTCTGAATTACATTCCATTTCTAGTGACTCTGCTGAGTCATCAATTCCTACTTAGCATTAAATTTAACATAATGTCTCAGGAATATAATAAAACAAGTACATAATTTTTACAAAATTGGGGTATGTGACATACACACCCCCTTAAAATGTAACATCGTCCTTGATGTTACTTATTCCTCATCCTCAGCCACCTGCTGGAATAGATTTGGGTATGCTTCCCGCATCTTACTTTCTAGTTCCCAGGTAGCTTCTTCAGGACTAAGGTGATTCCATTGCACCTTCAGCTGTCCAATTGTGCGGTTCCGCAGAGTAATTTTCCTCCGCCCGAGGATACAATCCGGTTCCACCAGAACTTCCCCTTCTGGTTCTACCTGTACAACGTTCCAATCAATTACATGAGTAGCATCATGAACATACTTTTTCAGAATAGAAATATGAAAAACATTGTGCACTTTTAAATTAGGTGGTAATGCTAGCTGATAAGCAACTTGACCAATTCTAGATAAAATTTCAAACGGACCACAGTAACGTGGTGCTAATTTTGCACAACTCCCTAATCTTAGGGAGCTCTTCTTTGGTCTTACCTTTATGAAAACATGCTCACCCACCTGGAACTCTTTAGGAGTTCTTTTCAAATCTGCTTGGCTCTTTTGCCGATCCTAGGCAGTCTTCAAATTTTCCTGCACTTGTTTCACAATCTGTTCCATTTCTTTTAATAATTCAGGACCTAACACTAATTTATCTACTGGATTATTCCAAGAGATAGGAGTGTTACATTTACGCCCATACAGAATTTCAAAAGGAATGAACTTAGCTGATGATTGATAGTTGTTATTGTATGCAAATTCTGCTAAATGTAAATAATCCTCCCACTTACCTAGTTGGTCTTTAACATACATTCTTAGAAGATCTTCTAATACCTGATTAACCCTCTCAGTTTGTCCATCCGTCTGAGGATGGAAAGAAGTGCTGAAATTCAGTGTTGTGTTTAATCCCTTAAACAAAGATTTCCAGAAATTTCCTGTGAATTTAGGATCCCTGTCTGAAATAATAACCTTTGGAACACCATGTAACCGAAAAATCTGCTTCAAAAATATATCAGCTATGTTTGCAGCCTTGTAAGTGGTTTTAATAGGAATAAAGTGTGTTGATTTACTTAATTTATCTACTACCACCATAATTGAATCATTCTGATTTTGATTTCTGGGTAATCCAGTAATGAAATCTAAGCTGATTATTTCCCACTTCCAACTGGGAATAGGTAAAGGTTGCAGTAACCCAGCTGGATGTTGGTGTTCTGTTTTCACTTGTTGGCAGTCCAAACATCTAGCTATGTACTCAGCTGCTTCAGATTTCATATTAGGCCAAAAATAATCTTTTCTCAACATGATGACAGTCTTCTGGTAGCCTGGATGCCCTGAGTAAGGGGTTTTATGAACCTCATCCAGAATTAACAGTTTAACTTTAGATACATTCGGAACATACAGCCTGTCTTTAAACAAAAAAAATCCATCTTTATTTAGACTATAACCCTTTATCAAACTTTCTGTAGGTTCTTCTTTAGATGTAGCTTGTAAATGCTGATAAATTTCATCTGATTTTATCCCTTCAGACAACTGTTCATTCAAATCATAGGTATAAGTGCTGCTAGCTGATATAAAATTCAGCCTTGCATTTCTGCTCAAAGCATCAGCCACCTTATTTTACTTTCCTTTTATGTGCTGAATTTCGAAATCATACTCACTTAAGAAAGCCAACCATCTTGCTTGTCTTGCATTTAAGTTAGGCTGATCTAAAAGGTATTTTAGACCCTTATTATCAGTCATTAAGGTAAACTTTCTGCCTATTAAGTGGTGTCGCCACATCTTTAAGGCATGAATAACAGCAGCTAGTTCTAAGTCATAAGTGGCATAATTCTTTTCATGAATCTTCAACTTCCTGGACTCATAGGCAATGACATGCCCATCCTGAGTCAACACTCCACCTAGACCGTCATTACAAGCATCGGTGCAAACCACGAAATCCTTATTAGGATCCGCTATTCTTAGAATATGTGCAGTTGTTAATAAAGTCTTTAATTTCTTAAATCTTTCTTCACACTTCAAGTTCCAATCAAACTTCTTTCCTTTCTTTTGCAAGGAAGTGATAGGGTTGGCTATTTTTGAAAAGCCTTTAATGAATCTCCGGTAATAACCGGTAATTCCCATGAAGGACCTAACATTTGTTACGTCTTTTGGTACTGGCCATTCTTCAATTGCACGGATCTTGTCAGGATCAACTGAAATCCCTTCCTTAGTCACTACGTGACCTAAGTACTGGATTTCATCCTTGAAGAAATCACACTTACTGAACTTCGCAAAGAGCCGCTATTCTCGCAGTTCTTGTAAGACTATCCGTAAATGTTCTTTATGTTCCTCTTCGTTTTTAGAATAAATTAAAATGTCATTGATGAATACGACGACAAATTTATCTAAGTATTTATGCATTATGTTATTCATTAGGCACATAAAGACGACTGGGGCATTAGTAAGCCCAAATGGGATTACGACAAATTCGTAATGTCCATACCTTGTTCTAAAAGATGTCTTGAATATGTCTTCTTCTTTAATTCTTACCTGATGATAGCCCGATCTCAGGTCTATCTTAGAGAATACCGTAGCTCCACATAGCTGATCAAACAGATCATCTATGCGAGGCAACGGGTATCTGTTTTTAATTGTCATCTTGTTTAGTTGACGGTAATCTATGCAAAGTCTCATAGTTCCATCCTTCTTTTTAACAAAGATTACTGGTGCTCCCCAAGGGGACACACTGGGTCGAATGTAATTCTTATCTATTAACTCCTTTAACTGTGTTTTTAATTCATTAAGTTCCAGAATATTCATGTGATACAAAGCCTTTGAACTGGGTACAACACCTGGTACCAATTCAATTATGAAATCCAGTTCCCTCTTGGGAGGTAATCCTGGAATTTCCTCCGAAAAAAAATCAGTAAATTCGTTTACTACAGGGATATCCTCTATTGTTATCTTGCTGATTTTAGACTTATCTGAATCATCTGTAATAGTTACAGCATAGGCTTTGCACCCTTTTCTGACTGCTCTTTTAAGTTGTAAAGCAGAAATTTGCCGAATTACTGTTTTCCTAGGAATACCCCTAACAGTTACAGGTTGTTCGTTATTATTTTCACACATAAAATTTTTATCAAAACAGTTTAAAACTACCTTATGCTGTTCTAACCAGTCCATACCAATAAGTATGTCATACGATCCAAGTGGCAGAACATTTAATTTAACAGTAGTTTTAAAATCCTTCATATCTAAAGCACATTCCTTAACATAACAGTTCACTTTCCTTTTTGCCCCAGTGGCTAGTTGTACTGACCAAGAGTTATCAAACCTTTCAACAGTCAAGTTACACTTTTCTACTATCTGTGGTGAAATATAACTAAGGCTAGCACCTAGATCTATTAAAATAGTTACAGGGGTTTTGTTAACCATACCTCCTACTTCCACCATGGAAGTTTGATAGTCAGCTTGGCGGATCTCCAATGTTGCATTGATTCGGGGCATAGTCCCTACAACATCTCCAACAGTCATTTCATCTTGTATAGTATGAATATTGTTGTTTGGTTTCTTTCGATTTGGGCAAACTGAAGCATAATGTGGGCCATTGCACTCCCAGCACTTAACAGGCTCCTTTCGTTCAAAATTCTTTGTGTAATTTCCATGATTGTTAGAAGCCTCCTTGCTGCCCTTGAAGTTGTTGGAATGATTAGTAGCTCCATTTTTGTTTCCCTGAAAGATTTTACCATTAAAATGGTTTTCGTTCTTGTTATTCTTGAAATTTTTCTGGGGTATAAACTCTTTTTTCCTGTACTCGGGCTGATTACTGTTCTTTTTATCCTTCCAGTTGGCTATCCCTTCTTTCTTTTTATTCTGTTCAAAATAGAAATTAGCTTTTCGCATAGCTTCTTCCAAAGTTTTGGGGTTATCATATTCGATTCTGTCCTTTATATGATATGGCAGGCAGCTACGAAACCGTTGTACCTTAGGTTTCTCTTCAACAAAATACGACACATATCTTAACAGACTTAAGAACTTACTATTTAAGTCTTTCATAGTCATAGATCCTAGCTTTAATTCATAAAATTCCTTGGCCCTCTCTTCATAGTACTGTTCAAACAGAAATTTCTTTTTGAAGTACCTTTTAAAGGTACTCCAATTGACTTCTTTTTCTTTGATCCCCTTGACCCTTTTCAAGTCTTGCCACCATATGTCCACTTTTCCAGAAAGATTATAGATGGCCATTCTTGCCTTCAACTGATTTGAATAGTTGTATATCTGGAAATATTTTCTCATCCCGGATAACCAGGATTCTGCCTCTTCTCCCGTCTCAGATTCTCCATTGAAAGTTGGGGGTTTTATTTTCTTAAACTGCCCGGAAATCTCTTCGTAAGGCCTAAACTTCTTCTTTCTGTTATACAACTCAGCCTCACTACTGTCACTAGTAGTGTGATAGCTTTGTTGTTCCCTTCTTCCTTCAGATGATGAACTGCTGTCTGATTTAACTAGTTTCACCCTTTTAGACCCCTTTTGATGACTAGCTCCTTCAGATTCAGCTCTTTTGCTTCTTCCTTCTGTCTGAAATTTTTCTATCAATAATTGATTTAACTTCTCTTGAGTTTTCAGAATCCTTTCATTATCCTTCTTGACTGTTTCTATCTCAGTCTTTAAACCTTTTATGGTCTGCATCAGTTCCGAGGAGTGAGCAATTACCTCCTCTATCACAGGTTCTCTGGACATCTGTCTTGTCTCTGTGTTTGGAGATTCCTCCCCAGCATATTCTCCTAGCTTCTCCATACCTGTCAGTTAGATTCAGAAAAGGAATTTTTTCTGCTCTGTTTAAGTGAAACAAAAATACAAAGTTATTACATAAATTTTCTTTTCTTTTATGCTTCTGCGGAAACTAGTTGGCCACATCCAGACCTAGTATTTGAACCATGCTCTGATACCACATGTCAAAACCCAGAATTTCCGAAAAATTTAAAATTTTTAAAATAACATGTAATATGATTAAATGTAGTCATTTAACTGTTTTGATTAGATTAAATGAACATAACTGTGTCTGAAGTATCTGTTATTGTACTTAAATTTTAATATGGTTTTTATCTATAGTTACTGATTGTTTTCTGTTCTGCAACCTCAAGGGGGGATTGCCATAGCAAACTGGGCTTACTTAGCTTCCGAGCTAATGCATCAAATTGTATCTCTCTTACAGATATACAGGTAATGTGCGGGTCGCTACATTTATATCTTTAAAGTATTATAAATCGGTTAGCTGTACCAATTCATTCCGTAAAAAGGTATAAGCATGTTACCCAGATTATCAAGTGTTTAAAGGTAGAACCTTTTCTGAGATCTTCTTTAATCGTACTTATAGAGGGTTAGAAATGACTAAATAATATAATAGCTATGTTTCTGGAGTATCAATGAATTGAAAAACTTGGTAGAATAAATTTTCTTTGATGATATTATTGTATGGCAAATATGCTTCATAAATAACACAGTGAAATACAAGCTAACTTGAGTAAACTCATCGAGCATTAAGGATAACAAGAGTCTAATTGTTATTACAATTATTTGAAACAATTAAAAAATTGTTATGGTATCGTAACGGTAAGTGAAATGGTCTAGAGTAACCTTACTCCAACTTATGAATTAAGTAACTGGAATCCTACCATTTAAAGTCACCTACAGAAGGACTGGCAAGTCCTATTTTATCTATGCACAGCTATCGCAGATAGCATTATGGTAGCATAAATGTAACAGCTAAATCCAAAATCATCTCACTATCTCATAGACTCCAGGAAAAGATCTATGTCTTATCACTTGAGATCAGTGTGATTGGAAATGTTGTGATAGGTTTTAATGAACCATATATAGCTTAGATTACACCCTTGTTTTTATAACTTTTCTAATTCAATGAATTTTCTCAATGTATAGAATACTTCAAAACAAATTTTAAATGATGTTTATAATGCAATGGTTTGATAATTCAAGTTTGGAACGATACTAGACAAGAATTTAAAACACTATTGAGATGTTTTGCTTGTTAAAAGTATGGTAGGTAAACTATGATAATGCAACCAATATGATCACCATGCATTATTTTTGTTACCCTTACTATGAATTTTATTTGGCAACAAAGGATGAGATTCTCATTGAAATCATTGGACACTAATGACAAATGCATGATTTATTGGTTTATAGGGAAAGTGATATTATGCACTAAACAAAGATCGATTGCAATGATTTGAATCATGGATTATAAATAGCAGTTTAAACTATGGATCACGACCCTAATGGAATATCCATGTTATCATTTTAATTTGCAAACAATTGTTGTGAATCTCCATTGTTGAACTATGGGAAGTCGACCCACTGTTTGTCAATTATTGAACAGTTACGTGGCTCCTCAAGGGCCATGCATTTGTGATACTTATACGTTGAATAAACCCTACATTGTCATTCCTCCATTGCCTTCAGGCTTGGTCACTCTGTGTAACCCTCCTGTCCGAACTTTGCTGAGGCACTGTTGAAAACAGCTTCCATGCTACTGTAGCCTTCGTGTTGGTCATCTACACTGTGTGGGAGTTATGATATTTCATTGTTATCAGCCATGAGGTTATTTGAAAGGAAACCAGAGTTTTTCCTTGGCTGCCATTGTTAACCCTGCTACTACGCGGCTGCAATACTTGACTGAGTCCTGTCAAAACCTCCATAGAATGTACCACTTGTTTCTGCCCGCTCGATTCCTTCAGTGATAAGGGTGGTGTGTAACCTTCTTCTGCTCATGACTATTAGACTTTCTACTTTATTTAATCTCTATTTAAAACACCGGTAAGCTACAGGTTTCCTCGTCATTTTCAAAATACAAGAATTCGTTTAAATTCAAACATCAACATTTAAATGTTAACTGATGGAAATTGTTTGTTGCAGGCCCTGACCCTTCTCACAGGCGTGGATGGCACAAGCTTTTTAACGAATGGCATTCTGAGTAAGCCTTGTTTTTACCATGGAATTCTTCCTTGCTGGTTGTTAGGATGGTTAGGGTTTGGACTTGGAATGAGTAACTCTGTAGATGCATTCGTTATGAATTGTCTTTTACTATTTGTTGACGAGTTCCAGGACATGCTTTAACCCTGTACTATAATGGGTTGTTGTGGCTTCAGTCAAGAATGTAAATAATAGTTTTATTTTTGTATTAATGGAATTCTGTAACTGAAATTCTGTGTATATAATTAGATAGGTGATAAGAACGTGAGTCTACCTGCAGAGGAGGTTACGGCCCCGATAAGTTTGTTTTAATACTGTTCTGTTATAACGTAAAGGGATTTCACTCAGGGTTTGCTAATGTGTTTTGTTATAACTTTACTGTGTAAATGAGCGCTGGTCATAAGATTTAATATGAGTCCTCCTGTATACCTGAGCTGGTGTGAGGTGTATAATTTTAAATTCTATGTTTTTTTAAAAAATTGCCTTAACAGTGATCCTTGGCTGCGGCCGTAGATGAAAACATGGTCTTAATACTGTAGCATTGGTTTGTTTGTTTAAACTGGGCTGGTAGGGTTTGACCCGAACTAATTTTCAATGGTGAATAAAATGATTGCTTAAGCTATTACTTCGAATACGACCCTATTTCTAAATGTGAGCTGAATAATGATAGTAACTGTAAAGGTCAAACCTGAAGAATAAGCTGAACATTGTTTTGTTTGATTCTTTTGTTGTAAAATGATTAACTAGGTTTTACGATTATGCCTCTGTCGATAACTAGGAGTCCAGTGGAAGATGTAAAACAAAGATTAAACTAGTCAATGAGCTGGAACTACTGTTCTGCTATTTCTTTGATTTAAAAACGATGTCTAGGTTATTTAACATTGTTACATTCTTTGTGATATCTTGACTGTTAGGGTTTTTGCACCAATATTTTAGTTGATAAGTAATGACGGGATAAACTTAATTAGGGTTTGTGCAATGGGATAGATAATCTAACCATGGCTATCATTTCTCTGTAATGTTATCTATCTTGATATAAGTACTGAAATTTTATTGTAAAAGGTGTACTGTAATTGTTTAATTAATGTTGTATATACAGAGCATAAATGTTTTATGCATAACCCTTACAAATCTATTCAACCACTATACTTTAACTAGGTTATCATTACAATAATAAGTTATGGTCTAAGCATTACTAATGTATGGAAACATTAAAGATACCTTTTTAGAAATGAAATAATGATAATCAGGAATGCTGGAAAAACACAATAACTCTAGCAAATCTATCTATTACTATTTTGAGATACTGACTTTACTAGCTATTTACTCTAAGTATTTTACTCTTCAGACATAAGAAATTAAACTCCACATACATTCATTCATCTTTTAAATAACATTCAGAAGTAGATGGCAGAACCTGCTTCTGTGGACAACAACAGCAATGGGAGGCTGTTCCTCCCTACCAACTCCTGGAGAGTGCCCAGATGGCACTTCTCAAGACCCCCGAGCTTGCTCTGGTCTCCTGGCTGGAACTAGGTGCAGCAGAATAATTCCCTCATCCCAAACAGCTATACTAGAACCAAGTTAGTGCAGCATTCCTCTCAAACCACTTCCTTACTGTATATTTTCCCTCTTCCTCAATGGGACTCCCGAATAACATTCAGCTGAATGTATTCTCCCTCCAGAACAATTCGAACCCCCAGCTCAGTTCATTGAGTACTATTTAAAAGATTGACTAGGTCTTTGTTGGGTTACTGTCATTAATGAGCCACCTACTCAGATTCCACTTTCTTGGGGAATCATGACTTCAAATATAGGGAAGTTGCCACCTGCAACTTAGGAAGTCTTTGAGGATGCTGCCACTTGTCTTTTTCCTTTCCACCTAGTTCCATCCACCATTTTGACCAGTAACCTCTTTTTAATACCTCTCCCATGCTGTTGTCTCCATAATTTATTTATTAATAATAAAATATTCTGAATTACATTCCATTTCTAGTGACTCTGCTGAGTCATCAATTCCTACTTAGCATTAAATTTAACATAATATCTCAGGAATATAATAAAACAAGTACATAATTTTTACAAAATTGGGGTATGTGACACTTATGATCTTATTGTACCAGGCCCATATTTCTTTCTTTTCTGGATGCCAACTGTCGGACATTACGTTTCTGAATACACTGTCACATCACCGGTCTTAGCACGGCAATGGAACCATTTTTTAGTCGCAACACCTTTCTAGAGGTTTTCCAATGTAGACCCAGGTATATCGCGGTACAAAATACCAACAAAAACCCTATTCACCGGCCCTTTTGGAAACAAACTGCAAGCAACCTGAGGTCTCACCCGAGACGAAGTTGAGGGGGTGGTTGCAGAAGCAGGTTTCCACAACTAGGTGGTGTGATTGATTTTAGCTAATTAATGCGTAGTGCGGTGATGGACTATGAAACTATGTTTAGTGGTTGTGTGGAGTCTCCTACTCCACCTCAAATATCTTCAGGAACAAGTATATTTGCACCTTCAGCGCATCAAGAGGCCGCGCAGTGGGGTTTATGAGACTTAATCACTTCTACTCAACCTTATTCGATAGCCTTTAAGCATTCATCATTATTTTAGATTGATAAACATCATGATCTATGCAGATGAGTGAGATACACAGTGTTGTGTGCTCGATACCGCGATTCATTCCTAACAATTAATTGTGTGGTTATCTCATTGATCCATTCATTTGAAACTTATAGGGGCTTTCTTGCTATCATTTTTCCATACATGAGCTATTAACATCTTAGTCCATCCCTTCCGCAGAGAATATAGATAAAAATAAACACATATAAGATAACAGTAACCCCATGCATGCACTGTAATTAATTTAAATAACAAATTAATAATAATCATGCACAAGAATCACATAACACAATGGTTTAACATGGTTCACCCCCTCGGATGGGAAGCTACGTCCACAAGAACTGTTGTTTATTATTTAGGAAAGGGTACAACAGTTCTTTCATCTGCGCACTCAGCTGCAGACGCTGTTCCTTCTTTCTCTCAAAATTAGGTCTCTGTGCACTTAGCTGCAGAGCCTTTACAATGCTTTTATCCAACAGATCTTACAATATTCAATAATATTAACCAAAATGAGAGTTAACCCTTTTCCTTTACAAAATTTCGTTATAAATAGATCAAGACCTGTAGGTCATGTCTTTACATTTTATGAAGGCAGAATCCTTAGGTTTACAAAACTGTCGCGGTTTTCCCAAAATCGGACTACTGATATCTGGTAGCGGATCTTCTGTTATATGCGTGCCAATAGGTTGCTTCCGCCGATCTATTCCTTCTTTTTTGGCCTTAGATGTCTGGTTCTAGTAGTAGTAGTCTTCTTCCCGTTGTGATCAGTCACCTACCTCCGATCTATACCTACCCACTGCTTGGTAGTTATCGATGATCTTTGCCAAAAATAGGTCTTCTATGACCTAACCAAAATAACTGCCTTCATCCGTTGATGCTGTGCTTAGTTGGATCTTCATTGACGTGGTACATTGTGGCGCTGTACTCCTCGTAGCTCCTCTAACACTATGATGCGCGCAACTTTGCAGTATACCAAAACTTATCCCAAAATTGTTCAAACTTAACTGTGCTTAGCTCCGTAGTTCTCACAATACTTCCTGTTCAAAATTGACCCATCTGGGCCAGGCCCAACAGTTGATTAACATGGACTTCAATGATTGCTTTGGAAGATACTTGCAACTGGTGTGGAAATTCTTCCTAGGCATGCAAGAAATTCTAATTGTCGATGGTGAGAGTGGTGATCAATGAGAGAATCTTCATCTTTTCTTCAACCAAACAATCTTGCATGTTGCTCATTTCTTTGCTGAGAAAAGTAAGTTGGTCTTCAGTGGTTGTACACAACCAATAGAGACGTGGTCGGATTTGTTCAAATTTGATTAAGGCAGATCTTGCTTTGGATATCCACTGTTCTTTTTTCTTTTCTAAATTTGCAAGTATCCTAGTTTCCATGGCAAGCTGATTTTCCAATAGTTGTAGTAAATCCTTATCTACTCCTTGGCTTTGTTGTTGTATTTTATTGATTTTCTCTTTTGCATCATGCGTTTCGCCAAATATTTTCCCATAGTATGTGTACCAGTTTCTCAATACGTTTGTGTTTGTTTCATCCTCTTGGACAGATTGGGTGAGATGCTTATGGTTCTCGACAAATGTTCTAAATTGATGTGTCATTAGAAGTGTTGTTTGTTTTTCTTGCACTTGTCGGTCTTTGTTCAAATTTTATTGAAAGGCCGACACAACAATTTCAGATAGGTCATAGGATTTTTCTAACGGGCTCTGACCATGAGTTGATGACTGAAGTGGCAGTACTGGATGAACTAGTTCTTCGCATTTTGCTAAAACATTGGTTTGATCATCTTCTAGTGCTTTGATACGATCTTTGTTGGATATTCGTCGTTTCAATTGTTGTCTAGTGATAGCATATGAGAGTAGGTAGAGCTTGAAATCTGTGGATTCTGCCGGGTTAAATGTAGATATAGGCCCAAATGGATCTAAATGTATTGTAACTTCAGGATGATTCTAAAGATGTTGATGTCATTGGTGTTGCTTTCGCTACTCTCTCGCCCTTTTTTTCTTCTCCTTATTATTCCTCTTTCTTTATTTTCCTTTTTCCTCCTTTAGTGCGGGTTCCTATTCTCTACTCTTGTTTACATCATCGTTATCTTCTTCCTTGTCTAGTCCTTGATTTGGTTGCTATTGATCCTGTTGATTTTCTGTCTGAACCATAGAGGTTGAATTGGCAGGAGGAGGTGATGGTACTTCAAGTGGGTCTTGCGGAGGGAGGGGAGGTATTTCAAATGTTTCGGAAGGTGATGTCAGGTTCAAGGGATGCAAGCACTGTTTCTTCGGGTAGCTGGGTCATCGGGAGTGGGTCTATTGGGTTGGAAATTTTCAAGGAACTATGATTCGACGAGCTAGTTATATTGGTCGGTGTATAGGTTTCGACATTGAGATAAGTCAATGGATTTAAAGTGACAGGTTCAATTGTATTCGTATCCCTATGACTGGTGTCACTATCAAGGTTAGGATTTTTTTCCAGGATCCACTTAGCAGTTAGCATTATTGTCGAATGATAACATCAATTGCAACAAGTCATCGACTTCGACACAAATTTGGCAAGTTATCGAATTCGAAACGACCTCAAAAAACTCAGCAAATTCTATAAGTTCAGCAACCTTGATAGTTTCACGACGTCGACATGCAGCGTCTACTAGTGAATGACGAACTATGACAGTTTGTCTCTCTGTCTTCCAGTCGACTGTAATGGTTGAACATCTGAAACCATTCTAAATTATCTTGTAACTGAATGTAATGGGAAGGAACCCAAGCGTCTCAGCATTCTATATAAGCATGTATAATATTGTAACATACATTGATCTTATCTATCTATTTTCCAGTAATACAGAAGAACATTTCACATTTCTACATATTGTCTGTGTGTATTTGTGTTTATCTATGTAGTGTATTCCTGCTTTGCTTATTCTATTTCTTATGCTTTCACCATAACAGAACTGAATCATCCAGTCGAAATTTTGTCCCCCTCGTGCACCTGGTCACGTGTGGATCATTAGTATCATAGCATACTCAATCAAAGCGCATCATCTTTGTTTGTGATTAATTTTTGTGTAGACACTTCTAGTGAAGTTACCTGACTTATTCCTGTTCAAACATGCTCGCAATATCATCAATCCAAGCATACACTACCTCCAGATATGGTAAGAGAAAGAGACAATAGACATGTAGCCGACAAGACAACACAACTTATTGAGCAAGTAATGGCTCGACAATGTACTGAAATGTTCGCCTAGTTTAAGGAAATTATCACGCGATTTCTGATGAGAACTAACTCCGAAAAAAGTAGTCCCTTTCAAAGTGCAAATGAATTTGGACATTCCAAATCTAGAAGGAAAGATTGATGCAGAATATGTCGACAATTGGGTACAATAATTGGAATCCTATTACTCTGTAAATCAACTCTCAGAAGTTGAAAAGATCACCATTGCATCCTTAAAGATGTCAGCATCTGTGCACTGTTGGTGGGAGAAGTTATCGATAAATATGGAGAAAAGGGGATACCCCATCGACACATGGGATAAATTTTTCTAATACGTCCGAAAGGAATTTTACCCACCCAAATACCTTGAACAATAGTATAAGAAGTGGCAGCAGCTAAGGAAATGGAAAGACCAATCAGTACAGAGTTACACTGACAATTTTTATCTATTCATGGCTAGACTTGGCATCCAAGAAGAAGAGAAATTGCTTGTTCTAAAGTACATCAATGGATTGTCCTAGTACATTCAGCAAGAGATGGAATTTCTGGCTATCAATATGCTCACGGATGCATTCCACTATGCCATTATAATTGAAACCAAGCAGAAAGGAAAAGAATGCTTCGTGGCAAAGATGACATCAAGACAACCACCTGAAAAGAAGGCACCAGCTAACTTTGACAAGTCAAAATATTCTTAACCAACACTGCCAAAGACAGATCATGGAAAAAATCCTTTTGAGAAAAGAGAATGTAGTAAAACATTGGTTACTGGGAAATGGTGTGATTACCACCACTCATCTTGGCATGATACGCCTGAATGCAAATCTTGGAAGAGATTTTTGACAGAAGTGTCGACATCTAACTCAGTCGACAAGACTATGGAAGAATCTGATCCAGATGCAACAAACCTTTTGACATCGACATCGATCACTCTAGCAGCCTCGACTATCATCGACAAGGAGGAATGAGAGCTCCTATTCCATACATGTATATGGGTCCAGAGAAACCCATTACATCTGATTGTGGATAACGATAGCTAGAAGAACTTCATTTCTGAAGATCTCGTGAAGAAAATGGGTCTTGTCACCACTCTGCATCCTCATCCTTACAAAATCAATTGGATGAAGGATTGAAAGGAACTAAGGATCGCACGACAATGCAAAATCACCTACTTTATTAATCCTTTTGAACATGAAGTACTCTGCGATGTGGCACCACTCTCCATAGTCAACGCCTTGTGTGGGAAACCTTACTTGTGGTATCATCATGGAAGTTACTAGTCATGGCCTAAGAAGGTGATTGTCAAAATCTGAAATCTATGGTATGGCATACCAGAGCGACGACCTACACCAATGGTCTCAATGATATCTTCTAAACAAACGAAGAATCTCATAAATAATGCTCAGAAGTTTGCATTAATCATGATCAAACCACAACATTCTAGGAAGACTTTAGCAACTAGTTGAATCACTAACCAGTGCAGCTTTCGACGGAAGCAGTTGATTGATAATGTTTTCAACAAGTATTGGAGTCTATTCCAAGAGCCAGACGAAGTACCTTGACATTACCAGGTAAAGCACTCCATTGAACTTTCTCCTGGTTCTTCTTTTCTGAACGCACCTGTTTACAGAATATCCATTCTCAAAAATGAAGAGATTCACAGACAAATCCAACATTTGATCGACAAAGGTCATATTCGAACCAGCTCCTCTCCTTGTGGAAGTCCAGTCGTCCTTGTTATGAAGAAATACGGGACTTGGCACATGTGCATTGACTACTGAGCACTCAACAAAATTTTGGTAAAGAATCACTACCCTCTGCCACAGATAGACGAGCTCATCGACTGTCTGGCCTAGCTGGTGACTCTACACCACTGGAAACTTCGACCATGGGTGTACTCGGCATTCCGCACCAGGGCCCCTCTTGGCTCAACAGTTCCTCACCCTCCGACACAACTTGTTGCCAACAAACCCTCAACACCTAACTTAGCAACTCGATGCAACAATGCAACACTGAGCTATCCTTCACCCTCCGTGCAATGGTTCCTTCCGACCAAATCCATCCCCTTCTTATAGTGCTAAATTATGTCCTTAACCATAATTACCAAATCAAACCATTCATCATGAGCAAATCATGTCTTAATTACCCAAATCCGTCGTCGATTCTACCAATCCAATGGTCGAATCCACTATTAATGTCAATCACTTCATCACGCGTCGCTAATTAACTGTCTTTAATTCCCTTCATTTATTGCCAATTTGACTTGGTCGCGACCCTGCCGCTGTCGTGACCCAACACCTAAACTGTGATACAACTGCTCCAACCTGCGCATTTTGTTCCTACTCGTGCGACATCCTACCACCTAGCTTCCAGTACTTTTTTTTCCCGATGCGACTCAGGCATCACACTGCTCCAAGCCCGTCCTGTAGGGCTTCAACCTG
This sequence comes from Larix kaempferi, assembly GCA_027924585.1. Taxonomy (NCBI): domain Eukaryota; kingdom Viridiplantae; phylum Streptophyta; class Pinopsida; order Pinales; family Pinaceae; genus Larix; species Larix kaempferi. The sequence continues at coordinate 7,031,153 of BSBM01000259.1, read as the reverse complement.
CTACCATTTACCAACTTTGTGAGCATCGCTCCATCTAACTGCTACAGCTATACTGCGCCTCTGGAAGTGATGCTACTGATGCAAAATGGACCAAGCGAGTGCATCTGCAATTTTCCGATATGGTTCATAAGCTTGCTGGCATATAGCAACACCAAATCACCTTGGTAAAACTGTTTGCTCTTGATATGGCGATCATGAAAAGCCTTTTTCCAGTCCTTCTCCATGCTCTGGTGAAAACCTATGATAAAGCGGTCTTCCTCAAGCTGCACTAGCTGTGCCAGATGTTCTCCTAATGCCGCTTCATCATTCATGCTTGTCGCTGCCGCGATGCGCAGACTTGGAACAATGTACTCCATAGGCATAATCGCTTCTTGTCCATACACCAATTTGAATGGTGTTCGTCTCGTCAACCTTTTACAAGTGGTACAGTATGCCCATAAGACTGTTGGAATCATCAAATCCCAGTCATCGCGGCTTGCATTACAAACCTTTGTCAGTGCGTTCTCCAATACCTTGTTGAACGCTTCCACTGTGTCATTTTCCTGCGAATGATACGACATACTCTTCTTATGCTGTATCTGCAGCTCCACTGTCAATGCGTTGATTGTGCAATTGATGAAATGACTACCCTAATCACTCATCAATACCTTCAGGTAGCCAAACCAAGTGACAATGTTGTCGAACAAGAAACGCGCCACTGTTGCGGTGGTGCAATCTATGACTGGTGCAGCCTCCACCCATCTTGTCAAATAATATATTGCGGTGATGATGTATCATGCACCTGTGCATTTCCAAGGTGGGTTGATAGGGCCCACGAAATCCACTTCCCATTTGTCAAGTGGCCGTAGTGTCACTTGAGGTATTAGTGGCATCTCATCCCTCCTAGATGGTTTCCCAGTTCTTTGACAGACATCACAGGTCCGTGCATAATCTATTGCATCATTGTGAAGTGTGGGACACCAAAGCCTTATGTAAAGCACCTTCTTGGCAATCGCACGACCACTGTAGTTCCCACCAACCACTCCTACATGTGCTTCCGACAAGATCTTCCCTTGCTCATGAGGCATGATGCAGTGCCTCAAGATATCTTTTGATCCCAGTTTGTACAATTGTCCTGCAATCAGCTGGAAATCTATATCCTTAACCACAAGCTGCTTCTTCTAACTGGTGGTGAACCCCTTCGATGCAGTTCCTGTCGCCAGAAACTGAATGATTTCTTCATAGTAGTCATCAACGATGTCAACCCTGAAGAGTTGCGCATCTGGAAACCCATCTTCAATGTTGGTTGGTTCCTCCCCAGTCTCAATTCGCGACAGATGATCTGGCCCTGCGTTCAAGCATCCTGGCTTCACAATCACCTCAAAATCAAACTCCTGGAAAAGAAGTAGCTAGCAACATATCTTCCCCCCCAACACAAGCTTATTGACCATATATTTCAAATGCTGAATGGTCTATGAGCATCTTAAAGTGGCCTCCCAATAAGTAGTGCCTAAACTTCTTAGTGCATATACCATCGCCAGACCTTCCCTCTTTATGGTTGTATAGTTCCTCTCTGCAAATGACAACTTCCGACTTGCAAAAGCAATTGGGTGATCCAGATCCCCTTCCCCTGGTTGTGTGAGCACTACTCCCAGCGCGATCGATGATGCATATACATGGACATGGAATTCCTTGCTCTAGTCTGGAAATACCAGTATCGACACTGAAGCCATCTTAGCCTTCAGCTTCTCAAAAATAATTTGACATTCAGGGATCCATTGAAATACCGCATCCTTCTTCAACAACTTCTCCATAGGTGTCGTGATCGCAGCATAACCTCGGATGAACTTGTGATAATACCCTATGTGTACCAATGTCACTCTCAACTGCTTGACATTGGTAGGAAGTGTTAAGCTCAAAATGAGAACAATCTTTGCTGGATCAACCAATAATCCCTGCTTGCAAACAATGTGACCCAGTAATATCCCAAATGGTGCACAAAAGATGCACTTCTTCAAGTTCAGCGATATTTGATGCTGTCGACAGTGCTCCAACATCAGTCGCAAATTTTCCAGATGATCACTGACCAATCCATATACTATCCAGTCATCCATGTACACCTGCAAAAACTTCTGAATGAAATCCCTGAAAGCAGCAACAACGACCCGAGAAAATATCGCAGGTGCATTCTTCAGCCCAAACGGCATCACCATGTACTGAAAACAACCCCACTTTGTCACAAAGGTTGTCTTGTGGCAGTCCTCTTTTGCGATTCTGATCTGATGATATCCAGAGAACCCATCTATTAAAGAATACATCTCTTGTCCACCCATGCCCTCCAACACCTCATCAGTGAATGGTGTCATGATTGGATCATGCAGACATGTTTCATTTAGCTTCTGCAAGTCGACACAAATTTGCACTTCCCTTGTTTTCTTGTCTTGCACCACCATTGGACTAATCCATTTTGATTCCTCAACGAGTTCAATATTGCCAGCATCCAACATGCTATCAAGTTCTACTTTGACCCTTTCCTTACGGCGTGGATTCAGTCGGTATGGTCGCTGCCTTATTGGTTTTGCATCTGGTTTCGACGAGATCTTCATCTCCCCTAAATCCCCAAAGATTCCCTTCATCTCAGAAAACATTGTAGGGAACAAGTCTTGGAACTCATGCAATAGGTCTGTGACATTCCCCATCATCTTGTCATCCCAATAGTCCCCAACATTCGCAAAATTTGGACTTTCCTCTGTCCCAATGTTGACCTTCTGGAGCTTCAGCGGCTGACTGATCGGATCAGTCGGTGCATCAGGTGCTACAACATCGCGAATTCCTTCAGATTCTGGAATATTGACATTTCGCAAATCATCACCATCCTCTGGCCCGCTAGTGATATTATAACATTCCATCATGGACTGCATCTTGCAGTGTGTATGTGGATCTGCAAGATATTCCACTGGAAAAACCGTCAAAACAACATCGCGGATGAGCTACAAAGCATTATGGACATCTGGGTTGGCATCCGCGAAGCTGAAAGTAAGAGTAAAGTAAACTGTCAATTATGACAAAGTGGCAATCTCCCCTCGCAATTCAGCTGCAGTATACCAGGAGTGCGGCATTTCATCCAAAGTATGGATAAAATCATGGACCCATTCATCCCTTGGTCGCGAAGCCCACAAAATCTGACATTCCATCATATGATTGCTAGGGTCATTCTTCCCATCATACTTTCCGGTGGGGTATATTTTTAGTGTTTCCAAAGTGAACCGTCATCAACCTGTGACACTGTGACCAAACAGTAATCAACTTCTTATGGGTCACCCACCACCGTGCTGGAATAGCCTTTAGTGCCTTCTCCAATGCTAGCAACCGCTGCGGTTCTGACACCTTAGCTTCAAATGCAACGAGAAACTCAGACAATCTAGGCAGTCCTTCGTACACTTGCAACTCAACAGTTTCAGTCGCAACCCATCGTAGCGACTGTGTGACCAACCACCACTTCCAGAATGATACCTCATGCAGGCGATTCTGCCAATTTTCTAACCCATCATCCGAGTCAGAAGACGCAGAGCTGGAGCTGCGCCAACCAAGTTCTCCACCAGCATTCGGATGGATATAGTCTTCAGAAATATTGTATACATAATCCATCCTCTTTCGACTTCTTCTTTGACACGTTCAACATATCGTCGTCCTTCAGCCGGATCTAATGGAGCAATAACGCGGAGATCCTGGTTTTCAAAGGTCATCATCCGCATCTTAAAATTAATGATTGCTCCGCTGTTATTAGCCCATCCAATCCCTAGCAACACGAGATAGGACCTTCCACCTTCAACAACCTCAATGACATCGAAATTTGCATATATCTTCATTCCCTCAATATCCACAAAAAGGTGTGGAACTCTCCCAATTGGTGTCACCTTGGTCTAATTAGCCAATTGCAACTGTACAGGGGACTAGCTCAACGTTGGTCTCCCCATTTTCTATCAAGCCTGCTTGGTCAGGATGTTGACATCCGAGCCAAGATCCTAAATAACTGAATCGACCTCGTAGTCCCCGATCTAGACATTCATGTGCATTTCTTTGCCCATCTTCTTCCTTTGCCCATCTTCTTCCTTTGCAAGGAATTCACCGCAAACTCCCTTCGTCCTGGATTCGGTCGACGCAACATACTCTCAATCTCAGCCAGAGCATTGGGGTCTCTTGTCAGCAAAAAACAACTTTCCAAGAAGTCTTGCAATGTGCCATACTAACGCAACGGTCCTGCTTCCGACGTTGAGTCAAAATCCAGGGGCATGTCATAAACAATTGACCTACCGCGATCTTTTTCCATCGCATTACGCGCTTGAAATAATGCATCCCGCTTGGCATCAATGTCAAACTACGCCTTCTTCTTCCTAGCCAGATGGATCTGAGGATGCGAAGCATCTTTTCCTGTCATCACACCTCCGTGAGTAATAACAACAATAGCAACATCTTATGTCCTCGGTTCTACTCAAATTGTCGCAACAGTCGGTCCCTGATTCTGGTTTGGCGGTGGGTTTGCAGGTTGATTCACATTCTGGTTGGATTTTTTATTTGGACATTGGTTTTGATTCTGTGGTGGATTCTGATTCTGATTCTGATTCTGTAGCTGCGGTATATTTCCTGCCTGCCACCATGCAATCAACTACAGACAGTTTTCAACAATGTGATCAGTAGCAAAACAAAACGTACACTATTTCTGCAATTGTGGGCAATCTCACTGGTAGTGTCCCAACACTCCACAATTGTAACATTGGATAGGTCCATGACCTTGTCCTCCTCCATGACCAAAACCTTCGTCAAGTCCTCCCCAGAATCCCCCCTTCTTCTGGTACTGTGCTTGAGGAAACTGTTGCTTCATGGGATTCGATTGCAGCTGCACCCACTGTCCCGGCTGATCGCATGGTGTGGATTGAACGTACTGTGGTTGTTGAATGTACTGTGGCTGCTGTGGAGCCATCGACATCTGAGTATATTGTGGAATAAACTATTGTGGTTGCTGCTGCGGTACAAAATGTACCTGCGGTTGAGGTAGCAGTTGGGCTACATGTGGTTACGGTTGCGGCTGTTGTACGGAACACTTGTAACATCCCAAAAATTTAAAATTTTTTAAAGTACCAATAATTAATGAATTTGCTAATGCGTAAAATAAAATAATAGTTAAATCTTTTAACTAAATAATTAATGATAACGACACATCGTAGCTCTTAAAAACAAATTAAGATGATAGTTGTATTTGCTAATGCAGAAATAAAATGGATACAAATCTTTTAACAAAAGACAAATTACGATCATAATACAAAATACATCTTCATATCTGCTTGTGTTTAAATGTAAATTACATGCTATAAAAAGGTTTGTATTATGATCTATTTTCTTGGTAAAGTACTGACAGTTTGCTTTTGAATGATGACGAAGGGGTCCTACGAGGTACCCTGAGGTTTACTTAGCTACGTTTAGCTAAAGAATTTGAACATGTCTCATTGTGCAGAAATGCAGGTAAGAATAATACGACAATTCAAGTGTTAGAGTAAATATGTTTTTCAATTCATCGTCAATGTATTGTGAATAACTCTAAGTACTTCCTTGCATGAAAGTTATGGAAGGTATGGATCTTTGTCCTATTTATCGTTTACGTGCTAGTTACAAGCTTAACAGTGCTATCAGAATCCTGTCATCATTTTCCATAATGCAAGGAGTGGTGATGTCCTGTGTATTAAACTTATACTATGAGTGATAGAATTCAATTTACACATGTATCCACTTGAAGTCATCAAAATACTATAGTAGCTCCTATAATTCTCCATTTATAAAATGCATAAAGAATTATGCTCATGTAGCATCGTCTTTTATGATATTATCATCATAGTTCTAATGTGAATTTACTACACTTATAGGATTGTGTTCTTCTAATATAATATTTTTGCAACATAATATAATGGGCAACTTGTGAAAAGATAAATTAATATAACAAATATTACAATGTACAAAAATTAATGCATCCTAAACTATACACTAAGTATCAAAACTTTATAGGAAATGTGACCCTAATCAAATGAAATGATATAACATATATGTAGATCGATCATTTGAAAGACTAACACTATGGATATGACATGAACCATAAGTTATAACCCTAAGTATTTGAACTACCTTTTATAGAGGCGATCTACAATGCATGAAGTCATTTGTTAACTATATAAACTTATTAGCTCTAACCCCCAAGGGTCAATACATTTGGAATGTACTATAGGAACAATACGTCGTAACCCTAAACCTTGGCTTTTGACAAGTGATATGATATGTTAATGAATGTTTCGATACTAACTTGATGGCAGACTATCATAACTGGCTTAGGCATTTAAGTCACCTGCCTTTTACGTTGAGTGGAAATCTAGGTGGATTCATTCATGGCTAAAAATCATGTGAAAGAGTTCACAAACTTGTATCACAATGTAGAGTTATATAATGCTTTGTCTCTTGGTCTAATGAGCTGGCATCATGGTGGATGTTGCAATCTATAAGGCATTCAATGCAATGGCTGCCTGAATTTCAACGTACTTGGCTGACACCTCCGCCATCGTCGATCTTTCATGATCTTGGGATTTGAACAAGAAACCCTAAACTCCACTATGTTTACACGGTTATACTTTCCTTTGTCATTCAATGTGTTGGGAGAGGTTCTATGGAGAGGCCGATAGGCCGAGAAACTCCAGGGTTTCTATTGTAGAGGTTCCAAGACTCGAAACCGCGACCTATTGAGTGTTAATCTGATATCTGCAAAGGTTTTATGAGCCGAGCCTTCTATGGAAGTTTTCAGTAGTTAAAAATGACGAAGGGCTATGTCTGTGGTCAACTTCTCTGGGTATGTTGAGAGAGTAGTTCTTCGGGGTTTTTATCTGGAAGATTTGAACCATGTTCAATTCTCATGCGAAGATATACCGTTGTTTATAGATCTGGAACTCTCTTCGATGTATTGGAAAGATGGCTTCATTGATTTTGTTTGCAGGAGGTGTCTCTTGTCTCGGAATTACAATACGCAGGTAATGTTTCGATACCAAGGTGTTGTTGCATTCTAAAGTGATTATAAATATCTCATAAATTTCTTATTTAACCTCTTAAGTTTTCTTGTGATAGGTGATATTCGTCGAAGGGTTTCTGAGTTTGAAAGCTTGTGGAAAAAGGGTTGCTCGTTCACCAGTAAGCCTCGGTGGTTTCTTACTTTGTAGGTCCTCCTGGCATGTCATGGGCGATGCTTGGTGTTTGATGATGGATGAGATTTGGTGTTTAAATCGTTGGCAAGGTGTTCGACCAATGTTTAAGCTTTTGAGAGCCCAGGAAGGTGTTCCAAGATTGGAACCCTCAACTAGTTTGATACCCTACTCCGCGGTGTTTTGCTGCAACTTTTAAAGAAATGTAAACTTGTTTTAAAATGTCAAAGGGATGAACCCTAATCAATTTTCATGGAAGAACATTTTTAAGAAAACTTCAAATAGTTTCTGTGCATTTTCTATAATTATGGAGTTGACAAAATGGTTAGAAGATCAATGTTGGTTCAGGCTGAGAGCCGTAGGTTAAATATTTCTTGACTGATAAACCCTGTGCTTGTATTGTTTTAAGTTTAAGTTTGGAAGATGATAGTGTGAAACTTGAACTGTTATGTGTTTATAATGACTATGCCACAGAGTTCGATCTTGACCCAAGCAGTCGAAACCATACCCTGTAGGTTTCGATTGGTATTTTTTGTATTTTACTGTGTTAACAAAAGACTATACTATCGTTTGGTTAGTGGTCGAGAGTCAACTCCATGTTTTTGTTTCGTCAACTTGGAACTAAGATCTAGTGTTTATGCATTTCTATGTTTTGCTTTCATTTAAAGTTCGTATATGTATTCCATGGTAATTGAGCATGAAACCGTAATCTATCTGGAAACTGATGGTATTTGTATTACTATTCTGAGTGTGAGGTTTTTACCATAGAACCAGTTATGAACCTGTAATGATTTGTTTTCCCTATTAAGGGTTTCGATTCTATGTTTAAATTTTTGCAAAAGAAAGTAAAAAAAAATAACAATAGTACAGAGTTAGGGTTCTATCTATAATGAATGTGTTTAAATTTAATGATTGTAGTTGATACTAAAATAGAATATGAGAAATGAGTACTGCAATAAAATAGTGATATTTAGTGATGAGAATAATAAGTGTCTATTTATCGTTTGAAAGTAACAACTCTGTATAGAAGAATATTTGCAGCTATTAAAATTTCTAGAATAATAATGCCTGAAACAATTGGATTTATAACACCCTACTGTTGAAATAGAGTGCATAGTATCAAATTTCAACAATGGATAGTGATAATTAAAAGCTAGTTTTGTATAGAGATGAAATGTATTTCTTTTGTAACTGAGTACCAGAAATGCTAACTATTTGTTTTATGATGTGTTGTTCTATATTCTGAGTTTAAACATACATAATTGATACTTCAGAATTTAAAAGAAATACTACAGAGTTCATCTACTCATTCAATTGGCATTATGTCCATCATTCATCTATATTAATTCTACTTCTTTGTACTAGAGTACTATACAGAAAACAGTATGGGAAAAATACGAAAAGGATTTTAATCATTCAACTCATTTACTTAATCATCATTATACAAAATCACCTCTAGGTTAGAAATTGAAATAGTTCCTTCTGTATAATTGTAAATACTATTTCTATAATGCAGAAAATTATTTAACTGTGAACAATAAGACATAACAGTAGAACCTGATTGACTGTAGGAGAAACAAACAACCCAAGGAGCCTATTCCACCTAACCTATTCCTGAAAAAAGCCAAATTACTTTCCTTAGGACCCTCGAGCATGTTCACTGAACCACTAGGAAGAAGAATCTGTAGAAGCTTTAGGTCAATCCACTTGCAGCAGCAAATTAGTTCATTTAGTCATATAGACTTAGCAGTCAAAGAGACCTGCACCAACACCTCTGGTTCTTTTCTCAGAATATTTCAACAACCTCACAATGCACTTCCACTTAGCCTCCCTATTCGAATCTCTCAATGATCACCTGATACACTTGAGGAATTATTTCTGCAGAAAATAATGTAGAGCTGCCTGCTCAATTCGAATTGCCTTATCTAGGCTGCCTAGGCCTTTTAGTGGTTAACCTGGTCATTAACGAGCCATCATCTCTCTTCCACCCACCTAGGGAATATTGCCACATTTTTAGGGGTAGTTGTCCCATAACCAACAACTAGTGGTGGAGTGAAAATGATGACATCTGTCCCATGCCTTCTAACAGCTTCCATTCCTCCTAGTGGGTCAATGAACACTCATTTAACAGTTCCCTTGGGTGTTTGTCTCCTGTTTTAATTTATTAAATAATAATAATCAGTCATTACAATCATCCTTGACCAAATTTGGTCATAATTACAAAACTTTGTAATTATAATTTAATATAATGTTTTTGCAATAAAATATATAGTCTCAAAATTTGGGTAGGTGACAACACTGGTTGTCCTTCACATAGAATGCATCGTACGTTCGTTCATGAAGTAACCCATACGCTCGGTAGTCCTTGTCTTCATGTCCCACAGACTTGCAGAATGTACAATATAGATTCATTGGTTTTGTGACCATCTTCTGCATGTATTGACACTCCTCATGGCGATGCCCATATACCTAACATATGCGGCACCACAGCATACCCCCACCACTCAATGGGTTCGATGCTCTGGACACCAGATAGTTGCAGAAATAAAGGCAGTTTGTTGATGTATATGTAACTTCGGAATGTATTTCACATATATGTATATTGTATTCCTATAGAGATGTTATTATTTCTCTATACGGAAGTGGTTGTATTCCTATAGAGATGTTATTATTCCTCTATACGGAAGTGGTTGTATTCCTATAGAGATGTTATTATTCCTCTATACGGAAGTGTCGTCATTTATATTGTAAGTGTCGTAACTTATACTTGATGGGTTATTAGACCACCTTGTTGGGGTCGGCCCTATATAAGTCATGTGGGTCAAAGGGTTATTAGACCACCCTATTGGGGGTCGGCCATGTGGGTCAAAGGGTTATTAGACCACCCTAGTGGGGGTCGGTCTAGTCAGCATTATGTTAAGTGGTTAAGTTGAGGCTGACCTAGTTGAGTAAAGGTCCAATCAAGTTAGTGTATAAATAGAGAGTGTGTCTCTCTCATTTTACACATTCTATTCCCTCACTCACACTTGGGAGAGTGGAGCACTTGTGGAGGAGGAGGCTCTGCTGCTAGGAGAAGACTATCTCTTGTATTCTGGTTGTATCATTGCTCTATCTATCTCTGAGGAAGTTATTGGGGTTTTTCACCTTTATGGTTTTCCCCAAGTAAACTCTATGTCTCTTGTGTGCTTGCATTATTGTGTCCATGATTGATATGCTGTAGATTTGCTGTACATGTTGTTCTCTCAGTTAAGATCCCAGATCAGATTGAAGTAAATTCTGAAAATTTAACATGGTATCAGAGCTAGCCTAAAAGAAGGCATGATATGGCATGTATGACACTTGTTGCACTTACGATGCTAGGGCTTGATATAGCAAAAACCAGTCATTGTAGCACTTTCACTATAAATCCGTTTTGGAGAAGTTTTTGGATCTGAAACTTTTATAGGTCGAAGATCAGATCCCCATGTACCTTGTGTCCAAAGAAAAGCCTCTAATTAGTTGTACTTTGTGATTTAAGATCTATACAATATAGGGTTTCTGCCTCTTCCAGATCTGAGTCAAAATAAGGTGACCTTGGGAAAAAGGTCATAACTTGGGCTAGGAAGCTCCAAATGAAATTTCATAAAAAGTGACAGGTAGTACATAGATGGTACTATCGCAAGACAATGTTTCAGAGGTTGAAGTTGAACCAGTGACACGTGGCACGCTGTACAAGTTCGCTCTCCTGTATTATCCCATAAACAGGTCACGTTGCAACACTTGGCATAACTCTCTCTCTTAGAGAATCCAATTGAGGTCAGACCTATCTGGATGGAAAGATAACATGTCAGGATATCTCAAGAAAATTTTTTAGAGGCCGAAGTTGAACCAGTGACACGTGGCACCCCGTACAAGTTTGCTCTCCTGTATTATCCGATAAACAGGTCACGTTGTGACACTTGGCATAACTCTCTCTCAGAGAATCCAATTGAGGTCAGACCTATCACGATGGAAAGATAACAGGTCAGGCTATCTCAAGAAAAATGTTCAGACCCTGTGGATCGAAAAGTTTGGAGTAACACCAGAAACAATCAGGTACATATTTCTGTCAAAACAGAATTATTTTTGAGTACCTTCATTCATGGCTTCCGAAATTTAGGGCTTCGGAGAAAGTTAGAATTTTTGTAATCGGAGACCACGGCTGGATGCTACTCATCAAAATCGAAATTTAGAGACCAAGATCATATTTTTTGGTTGGGAAAAAGGCCGAACTTGATCAAACCCCAGTTTGGGACTTTGATCGGAAAGATGGAAAATTAGGGCTTCTGCAAAAATTGGAATTTTGGAAATCTGTGACCACGGCAGGAAGATCCTCAGAAAAATAAAATCTTAGAGATTTGAATCAAATATTTTGGTTGGGTGAAGCTTCGGGAAACTCAAACCCTAATTTAGGGTCCTCCCAGTGAATCCGGAAATCTAAAAGCTCCAGGTCCAGTTCTTGCAAATCAAGTGGATTGGGTTAATCCTAGAAGAAGATGGATTGGTCACCTGCATAAGTGAAGAAGTTCCTGTCTCAGAGGGAGATGAGGATAAGGCCTTCCCTAAGAAGATTACAAGCAATCTTGACAGGTATGGCTTACAGGTATGTTTCATGGTTAAGTTTATCATATGTTTGTCTTCATATCATTACAGTACAATCTTGATTAATTACTGGACTTGTCGTATCACCTTAATAGAAGATATTCATTGATTAAGGTTTTGACACATGCATTGTGATGTTGTATGAGGTTTATGTTGTTTGCTAACACAAAAGGTACACCAAGAAAGTCAAATCATGTTCTACTTCAAGAACATATGCTCATGGTGACATGAAGACAAAGATTCATCCATTGTCATGGATCACATAGAAGATCTACTTTCGAGGTATGTATAACTTGGTTCTACAATGGTTAACTTATGAGACATGCATGTTACTAGCACAAGTCATTGAAGAGAACCAGAAGACATTATGCGGGTATGTTAGACATAACTAGCTAGCATGCTAATCCAAGTATGTTTTTCCTATATCAAGCTAGAATCCTACCTTGTGTTAGGATCTTATACTTTTGTGTTGTTGATAATGATTATTCATGAAGTCATAGGTTTGAATAGTCATGGTTGTATGCATATTATGTTTCTTACCATAATTGATGATATGACTAACCAGAAGAATCATGAAGGTATAGGTTTGAATAATCACGGGTTTTATGCATATTATATCTCTTCTCTTGATTGATGATTTAACTAACCAGAAGAGTCCTATGATCAAAAAGAATATGTATGAATAAAAGAAGACTTCCTTGAAACCTTGAATACTAATGTTTATTATCTGTGTTTGAATTGATCATGACTATACATGCTTGAGATTATTGTGTTTTGATAATATTAAGATTATACTAATGAATGTTTGATTATGTATGAGACCTAGAGGATAACAAAATGATGATACTAACAAGCATGCATAGGGATCGAGAATGTATATAAATTCAAGGACAGGTAATCCAGGAAGCAAAGATCAAGAGGGAGCACACTCCAGTAGTTTCTACAAGGATGCAGACATTCAGAGGGAGTTGACCACTTCTCACAATCCACATCAGAATGGAGTTGCAAAGATTCAGAGGGAGTCCACCCAACAAACAAACAAAGATAAGTATTTGAATTGTCATTACTTGCATATTTTATTGTTTAAATAATACTATTCAATAATGTATATACTGATGTTCCTAGAATTAGGTTGTGTATTATGCATATTAGAATAGTTGCATTGATGAACAGTATACTACTAATATACATGGGTAAGTGTCCTATGGCACTATACAAAATTCCATTGCTACTTATCTAGAATGAAACCTCTTTGCTGACATGTTGGGAGTTGTGCACACTCTTAACAATGTTCTGGTAGAGATTGGAAGGCATCTACAAAGTTACGGGATATGGATAAATGTTGTATTGAAGCATTGGCTAAGATAATTGCATGACTGTATGACATATTTCTTAATGTGTAAGAATTTGTTCTGAAAACTATGAGTTGTTTTCTAATCATGCAATTTAACTTGTTGTGTAGGAAAGATCATATACCATCACCTACAAAAGAAGGACTACAACATTTGTTTAGCAACAAAGTTATATCTTGAAAATATTGAAGATATTGAAGTTCCCAGGATCTGGGAAGATTGCCATGATCGAGGAGTACCAGTCGATCAAGAATGATGTTTGGGATGTAGTCCCAAGACTTGAAGGGAAGTTTGTTATGACTTCCATATGGATCTATCAAGATCAAGCATGTTGCAGATGGCAGTGTAGAGAAATATAAAAGTGATGAAATAGAAGATACACCAGATGGATTTCAAGACAGCTTTCTTGAATGGTGTAGTTGAAGAAGAAGTGTATGTGGAGAAGCCACTTGGTTCTAAGACACATGACAGGGAGTCATATATGTGCAGAACTTGGGTATGATGCACCACTTTCTATGTATGGAGGTGTGGCAGAGTGCAGATGGAATCTTCCTTGGACAAGGGAAGTATGCAATAGAGATCCTAAAGAGGTTTGGGATGATGGACTGCGAGGCTATGGCATCGAACCTAAATCTTCTGTGTGATGCTTCATCTGAACCGGTTGATATCACTATGTATCATAAGATGATTGGGTCCTTGATGTACCTGACGAACATGAGACGAGATATTTGCTTTGCAGTGAACACATTGAGCCAGTTCCTGACAGATCCGAGGAGTGTTCACCTGGTTGCTCTAAGTCATATTCTGAGGCACCTGAAGGGTACAGTTGATTATGGGCTCAAATATGATGTGAATCAAAAGTTTAACCTGCAGGGTTATGTTGATTCAGATTGGGAAGGCAATGCTGTAGATAGGAAGAGCACTTCTGGGTGCTGCCTTAGTATGGGATCAGGTGTGATCTCTTGGTTTAGTAGGAAGCAGTCCTGCGTAGCACTGAGTACAGCCAAAGTAGAGTGTGTTGCGATGGATGAGAAGGTTGCAGATGTATTGACCAAGCCGTTGGCCAGAGTGCAGTTTGAGTACTTCAAGATAGGCTTGGTGCACTTCAGATCGAGGTTCATTCCAAAGGGAAGTGATGAGTCTGGAAGATGCAGATGCACATGAGATTTTTTGACATGGTTGATGTGTTCTCCCTTGGTCATGATGTAATTGCTGAGCCATTTTTCACATGGTGGTAGATGTGTTCTCCCATGGTGAAAAAGTAAGGGCTGGAGCCTTCCCTGAATGGTGGTAGATGTGTTCTCCCATGTCGGTCGTGTAAGTGCTGGATGATGTGCATCTGGGATGTGCTTCATGGACGATGAGATGATCTGAAGAGGATGATGCTATGATGATCAGGAGGATCATGGATGATGAGAATCAGGACGATTCTCCAGTTACTACTCTGTATATGCATCATATTGGATGCTAGATATGATCAATTGGATCATTTATATGTATATGTATGTACGTATCATGTTGGATGCTGGATATGATCAGTTGGATCATTTATATATATGTACGCATCATGTTGGATGCTAGATATGATCAGTTGGATCATTCATATGTATGTACGCATCATGTTGGATGCTGGATATGATCAATTGGATCACTTGTATGTTTTTTGTATATGCATCATGTTGGATGCTTGGACCATGTATCTGTATATGTATCAGGTGGATCATGTATGGTGATATGTATCATGTATTTGTATTTGTATCAAGTGGATACACTTTATGATCAGGTGGATCATGTATGATGATATGTATCAGGTAGATACTTGGTATGCATCAGGTATATGCATTGTATGATCAGGATGATCATGGATGATGAGCTTCAAGATGTTGCTCCAGATGACATGCAGCAGGATGTTGCAGTGATGATGATCAGGATGATCATGTGTACATCAGGATGATGTATGGTGAGTATCAGGTTGATACTTTGTGGCCGTGGAACAGGTTGTGTAGATAAGCATGTAATTTGTCCCCTGGGAGATTTAAAGATAGTCTTTCTAGGTTTTGCCTATGGCATGTAATTTGTACCCTGGGATATCTGGAAAATTCTCTTTCGAGGTTTTGCTTGGGAGGACATATAATTTGTGCCCTGGGAGATCTGCAGATAGTCTTTCGAGGTTTTTCCTATGGCATGTAATTTGTGCCCTGGGATATTTGGCAGATGCTCTTTCGAGGTTTTGTCCTATGGCATGTAATTTGTGCCCTAGTAGATCCGATAGGTTGAGCCTTGTGCTCGTAATCAGTCCTGGGATGCTCTTTCGAGGTTTTTCCATGACCACATGTAATTTGTGCCCTGGGAGATCCGATAGGTTGAGCCTTGTGCTCGTAATCAGTCCTGGGATGCTCTTTCAAGGTTTTGTGGTGACCACATGTAATTTGTGCCTTGGGAGATCCGATAGGTTGAGCCTTGTGCTCGTAATTAGTCTTGGGATTCTCTTTCGAGTTTTTGTGGTGGGGTCACATGTAATAAGTCCTGGAGATCTGGACAGGATGAAAAAGGCCTCAGATGCTCTTTAGGGTTCTTGCTAGTCAAGAGACTCTTTTAAGGTTTTGTGATGCACGTAATAAGTCCTGAGATTTCCACAGTATGGCCAGTGATGACAAAGACCTGCAGGTGGTGGGCCTACATCCAGTATGAAAAAGGACTGGCTCTGTAGAACTTCCTATGATGAGTAGATTTAGAGATTGATTGAGATAGTAGCAGCAATGACGATGATCCAAAGAAGATGACTTGTGCTAGAATACATGTGTCGAGAAATACCTTCCTAGTTAAGAGGGAGTGTTGATGTATATGTAACTTTAGAATGTATTTCACATATATGTATATTGTATTACTATAGAGATTTTATTATTCCTCTATACGGAAGTGGTTGTATTCATATAGAGATGTTATTATTCCTCTATACAGAAGTGTCGTCATTTATATTGTAAGTGTCTTAACTTATACTTGATGGGTTATTAGACCACCTTGTTGGGGTCGGGCCTATATAACTCATGGGGGTCCAAGGGTTATTAGACCACCCTATTGGGGGTCGGCCATGTGGGTCAAAGGGTTATTAGACCACCCTAGTGGGGGTTGGCCTAGTCAACATTATGTTAAGTGGTTAAGTTGAGGCCGACCTAGTTGAGTAAAGGTCAAGTCAAGTTAGTGTATAAATAGAAAGTGTGTCTCTCTCATTTTACACATTCTATTCTCTCACTCACACTTGGGAGAGTGGCGCACTTGTGGAGGAGGAGGCTCTGCTTCTAGGAGAAGACTATCTCTTGTATTCTGGTTGTATCATTGCTCTATCTATCTCTGAGGAAGTTATTGGGGTTTTTCACCTTTATGGTTTTCCCCAAGTAAACTCTATGTCTCTTGTGTGCTTGCATTATTGTGTCCATGATTGATATGCTGTAGATTTGTTGTACATGTTGTTCTCTCAGTTAAGATCCTAGATCATATTGAAGTAAATTCTGAAAATTTAAGACAGTTATCCTTAGTATTCCCTTCTGCATGACATCGTGTACACCACACCTCTTCACGATGTTTCTTACCCTTCTTAAGTTCTTGCAACTGTATTGTCAATTTTTCCAACTGTGTCTGAATTTGTGACATATCTGCAGTGTTCTCACCAATCGGTGAAGCTTCCAACCACATTGCAATCTCCAGGGCTTCACTTGGTGTTGTAATGTTCTGTTGCATTAGCGGTAGGTGAATGTGAGGTAGCAATGCCATGATGAACCACTCTTTGTGTTGGACATCGCTCAAGTCAAAGCTTACCCTCGCCATCATCATTTTGAACCGTTGGTCAAAATCCCACACCGTTTCATTGGGATACTGCTTAATCTCTTTTAGTTATGTAATATACTGTGCTTTAGACTTGGGTTTCTGAATTCTGCAACCAATTCTTTTCTAATGCCATCCAGCATCTTCTCTGGAGCTCCTGTTAGAACTTGAAAAAAACTTCATAAACCAGTCCAATGCACAACCTCAAAGAGTTGTCGCCTATTGTCCTTTCTTGGCATCATCATCAGTAATTTGCTTAACAGTCCATACTGCTTCACATAAGAACCAGTACTGCTAAGGGTTATCTGTTCCATTTCCATGGAGCAGTGGCAACTTTTCATCCTCTCATGCCATCCTGGGCTTCCTTCCTATAGTCGTCGAGCTACTAGCAATCAAGCTTTGTTGACACGATGAACACGGTGGTGTCAAAGTTGTATTTCTTACTGGTTGAGAGATAGTGAGAGGAGGTGTGGGAACGTTGCTACTGGGGTTTGGTCATGCCTCTATTCTAGGCGTATTCTGGTCATCCTTGTCGGCACTGTGAGGTCGCTTCATCCCATTTCGTCTTCCTTCACAGCCTTACATTTCGATCGTAGCAGGACCTTCTCCTGTCCTCTGCCTCTTTTCCTATCGAAACCTTGCTCCTCCCCTCGTAATACCACTCTCTTCCTCAGCTTCCTTCACAGTCTCATCACAACTTGCACCCATCTACCCCATATCATTCCATGTACCACCCCCCCACCATCGTAGTGTCCACAACCTCCACCCTCCAGGGTTCTTACTGGTTGAGGTCCATCTTTAGTATGCCCTTTTCGCAAATGAGCATCTTAATGGACAGTTGTAGCAACAACAAGAACCTGCCTCGTGGCCTATTGAAAACCTCCTATTCAGCTTCACTATAAGACTTTATTGTATCAACCACAAACTCAGTGATGTAGCCTTCTAGTATACTGTCGGCCCAAACCTCAACAACCCGCAATGCTTTGTTCTCAACTTCCTACAGCTCCTGGATCAATTCTGGGGTCCAAGCTGTCGGCTCACCACCTTGGAAGTTCCTATTTTGATAGGTCAATTTTGCTAACCACTCATACAGGATGATTGGGAATTTGCAGAAAAAATATTCATGTGGACCATCATGTATGTACTTTTCCAACCACCAATCTATAAACAACCCAGGGTTCTTATTTTCTTTTTCAGCAAACTCTCGCAACTTTTGGTCAAACCAATCTTGGATCTCCAGTCTTGTTGGATGCCACAACATATCCTCCTTCCAATTCGCGTTACGGTCTCGGAAATGGAACCATTTGTTGACACAAACCCAGTCGACAGGGGTTCCCCACTCTGTCGACATACTAACCCACGAAGATCTCCTTGAGCACCGACCCAGACAGGTTTTACCCTATACAGCAACACCTGCGGAGCAGATGAGGTCTCACCCGAGATGTTCAAGGGAGAGTTTACAGAACCATATTTCTACCGAATGGATGATGTTGTGCATTTAACTGATCAACTTATTGCCACATTCAGAAATATATCTAAGCATTCAAATCAGGCATTTAGCATAATCACAACATCATTTAATAGATCTTATCATTGACAGAACCATAAATGTGCAACAGATATAATAGTAAAGCATTAATCGCAGTAAGGAAACATTGCATCATTCATAGATTCATAACGCATAATGCATTCACCACAGAGAAATGGAAACGACACAAGGATTCTGCTCAAAAACTCTGTCACATCATATTTGTCTCCACAAAAACCCAGATACAACAAGACATTCAATCACCAACTCTCTGTCTTCGTCTATGTCAAGATGATCGATCTCTTCGATATATCTTTTCTTTTTCGACACTTACAATCCTACATCTATTTATAGGCTTTCTCCTTTACATTTACCGTCCACTTAGGAAACTGCCTAGCTACTTCTTAATGAACTCTACAAACAGATGATCCAAAATCCTACATAATGCAGTCCAAATGACCAAAAATACACATGACGCGGTCCAAATGAGCCAAAACTACAAAAAGTACTATCGCCATGTGCGTTGATTTCCTCCTTCCGTGGTATCTTTGTCCTTGTGCGGCATCCGCGATGTTGCGATGTTGACTCATCAAACCGCCTACCAACAAACCTTTGCAATATGGTCTGTATAGTATTCTTCGACAGATTGGAGAAAGTGCTTTTCAGCTCAACATTCCTGCATGCCTGGGTCTGCATCCAGTATTCAATATGGATCTACTTCGACCATACCATGTACCATTGTTGGAATAGAATGAAATACTAACAATAGAACCCGAAGACATCCATCTTGATGTTCAAGAGCCTCTTCCTTGCGACACCATCATGGGATGACGAGTATGCCATACAAGGATGAACACAATTCCCTTATTTCAGGTTGCCAAAGTCAGACAGCTCCCATCCCAAGGAAAGTGGTACTCTGCTACTGAACTATATGAGAAGTTTCCTCACCTGATCGAGAAAACAATGGGGACCACTGTTTCTTAAGGAAGGAGGTCTGATCCACTCGGCAGTTGGCATTATTGTCGGATGCTAACATCAACTATGACAAGTCATCGACTTCGACACAACTTCGTCAAGTTATCGAATCCCACATGACTTCGACAAACTCAGCAACTTCGACAAGTTCAGCAACCTCGATAGTTTCATGACGTCGACATGCAGTGTCGACTAGCGACTGACAAACTATGACATATTATCTCTTTGTCTTCTAGTTGATTGTAATGGTTGAACTTCTGAAACCGTTCTAACTTCTCTTGTAACTGCACGTAACGGGCAGGAACCCAAGCATGTTAACATTCTATATAAGCATGTATAATATTGTAACATATGTCGATCTTATCTATCTTTTTTCTAGTAATAGAGAAGAGTAGTTCGCATTCCTGCATATTGTCTGTGTGTATTTGTGTTTATCTATGTAGTGTATTCCTGCTTTGCTTATTCTATTTCTTATGCTTCCTCCATAAAAAAACCGACTCATTCAGTCAAACTGTTGTCCCCCTCATTCAGTTGGGCGCGTGCGGATCATTCCATAAGTGTTGTAGCATTAGCATTAATTTGTGGTCCTACTGCTTGGGAAGGGGTATGTTCAAGAATGTGGACTTCTGATGAGGCGATGACATTTTCTTGACTTGGTGTGAGATAAATTGGATTTTTGGCTAGGAGTGTTTTCCAGTTAGGTAAGATGGAGGGTAACTGGCTGATGAATTTTTGGATCTCAGCGTTGGTTTGAACTTCAGGATTGAGAGGTGCAAGGTTTTGTAAGGAAGTGTCATCGGCGACATGGGTAGTTTCTTGTACAGTCGACCCGGTAGGAATGTCGAGTTGTTCAGTGACTAAAGTTGGAGATAAAGGTGGTGATGTGTGAGTAAGGTCGACATGGGAGGGTTCATTAAATTTGACTCGCTTAGTTGGCTAGGCTGATGGTTGTCGAGTTTCCTCCTCTACAAGAATTTTAACTATTTGCTCTGAAATTGAAATTTTATTACGGGTAGTGTCTTCAACTACCCAAGTCACTTGGTCGAACGTTTAACATTTTCTTCTTATGTTGGTTCCTGAAAGATTAGTTTTCTTTTTCCATTTCTTGTTGTTTTAGGCCTTTTGTTCTGCCTAGCTTTGAAAATTTCATCAGCAAATGTTGTCTTTGGTTAATTCGTACTTTGGTGCTATGGTGTCTGAATGGGAGTTGTCTTCTGATATTCCAGGAAAATACAAATTAGGGGTCATTGCAATCCCCAAAGGGTTTGTTTTGATAATTTGATCAGTTCTTAGTGTAAATGTATCAATGTACAGGCGCACTTAAAATGCTTCTTATTTTTCCACATCTATGAGTGGCTCGACAATTTCTTGGTTCTTTTGTCTCACCTGCTCCGGAACTGGTATAGTTGTGTTGGACTATCAAGATAACTCAACAAATAATTGGTCTACTTCTGGATAGAATTCAATTTATTCTTCTTCTCTAGTTGATCCTTCCAAGTACCATATACTGATGTGGTCTGGTGCCAATTGGATATGTGATGTCAAGGGTAGAAATCGATAGACATTTTGCAGAACTCGCCATCTGGCCAAGCTAATTTTTAATTCTTGAAACCAAGTTTCCATCCATATCTTGGCTGTCATTGCTCCTAGTCGACATGCTTGTGCTAAAAAATACCTGAAGTTGTTCATGAGGGGTCCTTTGTCAACAGTGAAATCTTTGTCACCAACAGGTCAAAGGTGCGACATAACTATCCAAATAATCAAGGATGGGAACCTAATTATTCCTCTTTCCTCATGGCACTTCTCACAGATAGAGGAGATAATGCTTGCCAAATGTTCATCCCACTTATATAATTTTCCTCGTTGTGCGACATTCCGAACGGCTTCAAGCATGTCGAGTTTAAGATCTAAACCTCGACCAGTAGCAGTCAAGCCAATCGACACAGTTTTGGAAACAATTCTGTGGGTTTCATATTTGATTTGATTAATGATTAACCCAATGGAATTCTTGCATGTCGATGTTCCTCTGAATTCTTGGACTAGAGCGGTATTAGGTCGCAAGGGTACAACGTCTTCTTTGTTGGAAAGCCCATTAATTTGTGCAATAAGGTTGCCATTGAGTTAAACAGGGTTTTCAAAGTAGAATTCCCCCCTATGGCATCAGCTAACAACAAACTGGTCAATTAATTATTTGAGTCCTCCAAAGCTGTCAAGCATCTTTGTCGATATTGTATATTTTTTTCAATCCTTTAGTTAAGATTTTGTTAAAGACTTTTATTGCACCATTGGACTGTGGGTGATATGCTATGCTTTTTCGATGGTCAATTAGAAACTCTTTCATCAATACTGATATTTTCTTATTAACGAAGTGAGAACCTTGATCACTAATTAAAGTTAATGGGAAGCCAAATCATGTAACAATATTTCATAGATAAATTTGGCTGCTATTTCATTTGTGAAGGCTTCGACAGGTTCGGCCTCTGCCCATTTTCTGACATACTCGACGGCTGTGATAATATATCTCTCTCCTGTTTGTCGACCCAGAATTGGGAATGGTCCGACAAAGTCAATCGCCCAAATTTTGAAATTTAAACTTTGATTTACATATATTAAGGGAATTCCAATACTTGGCATAGGTTGACCCAGTCTTTGACATTTGTCACATTTGTTTATAAAATTGGGACAATCTTTGTGGATTGTTGGCTACCAAAGTCCATATTGTTGAATTTTCCATGCAGTTGTATTAGCTTGATAGTGTCCTCTGATAGGTCCATTATGTGCTTCATCCATGATGCTTTGTCTCTCATTCTCTAATACACATCATCGTAATAGTTCATCTTGGACAATTTTATATAAGCATCCATTCATCAAGGTATATGGTGCAGCTTTCATGGCCAGTATTTTCTTTGTCTTTTCTAAAATTCCCTCTAGTGCATGTCCTTCTTCTAAACAATGCACAATTTCCTCAAATTATACTGGTACTACTTCAACTCTAAACAAATGTGGATATGGTAACTCATCGTCAATCCATGTTGGCTCTTCTCCAGTTTCTATTCTCGACAAGTGGTCGGGACCAACATTTGTCTTCCCTTCTCGAACGATCACTTCATATTCAAATTATTGGAATAGTAATAGCCATAGACAGATTCGCCCATGGTGCAAGGGTTTATTAACTAAGTACTTTAGTGCTTGATGGTCCGTATAGAAGACAAATGGGTTAGATATAAAATAATGGTAATATTTTTGTAGGGAAAATATCATCGCAAGTGCCTATATTTCTATCATCGGGTAATTCTTTTTTTCCTTATTTAGTTTCCTGTTGCTATATGCATTCGGGTAATCCATGCCATCCTCCCCAAGTTCTGTTAAAATATCTCCAATTTCTATGATGGATGTGTTGATGTGGACATGAAACTTTATCAACCAATTAGGAAACCTGAGTATGGGAGCTTCGACAAGTTTTCTTTTCAGCAAGTCAAAGGATGCACCACATTCCCCTATCCATCTAAATTCTTTATTTTCTCTTAATAATTCATTAAGTGGATACGTCATGTCGAAATAATGGCGAATAAATTTTCAATAATAACCCATATGTCCCAATAATATTCTAACTTTATTTGAATTGATTGGTGGTTTCAAGTCAAGAATATATTTGATTTTGTGAAATTGACTTTTATACCTTCTTTACAAAAGACATGTCCAAGCAAAATTTTGATTGGTGTTGTGAATATACACTTCTTGATGTTTAATGATAATTGTATTTGATGACATCTTTCTAAAAATAATCTTAGCCATTCACAATGGTCCCTTATGATAGAGTAGATTGTCCAATTGTCGAAGTAGACAAACATTGTTTTATAGATATATTCTTTATAAAACAATTGGTGCATTTTTCAAACTGAATGACATTACTTTGTATGCAAACAATATGAATTCACATACGAACATTGTCTTTTGCTGGTCTTCTTTTGCAATAGGTACCTAGTTATAACTAGAAAATCCATTGGCGAATGAATAACATTTGTGTCTAGTGACTTCATTAATGATTTCGTTGGAAAAGGGTGTTGGGAATGGATATGGTAGCGTTACATTATTAATCTATCGGAAGTCGACATAGATCCGAAGTCGTGTAGGATCATGCTTCTTTGGTTATATGACCATCGGGCTCGCCCACTCGGCCTAGTTGACAAGGTAGATAATTTTGGCCGCAAGCATGTTGTCGATTTCTTTCTTGACGATATCATTATATTTGTGTCCTGGTTTTTATAGTCTTTTCTTGATAGATTTGGAATTAGTTTGTATATCAATTTTCATTTCTCCCATCTCCTGTACTAATCCTTTCAAGTCTTTATAATATCTGGAAAACACGTCTTGAAATTATTTCAACAAGCTTTTGATTTCCCCTATCTACTCCTCATTCCAATAATTGCCAATCTTTTCCATTTTTGGTCGACCATCATTAGATATGTCAAATTATTTTAAATTGAGTTGTGCATCCATCCACTCTGGTGCCCTTGATTCATTAATCTTCCATTTTCCTTCTTTAAATTTTGAAAATGTTGGTGGAAAGTATTCTATAGTCAATCTTTCTGGTTCATCCTTCTTTGACGATTTTACCTTGAAGAGTGTTTTGATATATTTTAAGTGGTCGGATGTTCTTTCTTCCATATGAAACTTTTCCCTTTGGTTTTGTTGGTTTCCATCTTCAGTCTTATCGAATGTTAAAGTGTTTTCAAATCCATCTATCCTGGGTACCCCCCACCATAGGTACCACCACTGGGTAAGATACCTAAAAATAATGGTTTCTAGGCTATCTCATTTGGTTCACATCAAGATGAGTATTCCATAGCCCCAATACAAATAAAATGATCTAGATGATATTTGGTACTGAGTGGGGATGATGTACCACCTAGCCATTTGGTAGCATTCTAGTCGTTTTCTCTCCTAAGGGAGAGGTTCACCCATAAAATGGCCTCAAACTATTGTTAGAAAAACAAGATCGCAAAGCAATAAAAATAAATAAGATGCAAATATAAATCACATAAAAAAATTACAAGAGAGACACCAATATAATGTGGTTCACCCAAGATGGGATACATCCACATAGAAATTTCCAGTCCTTATTATTGTACCATCCAACAAATGAAGGGATACAACCTGCAGCACATCCACTGCAACTTCCTCTTCACTCTCTCACAGTCTCTCTCACACAATCAAATATCTTTACAATGTTACAATACATAGCTGTATTACAATGCCTTCCTTTTAAAGAGGGATTGCCATGGGAAAATATTATGGGACACCCAATATACTGGGACCGTAAATCACCCATTATTGACCAAGTCATAACTATGAAATTACAACATTTTACAAGGCATTTTTTCCAAAATTTTCGCTACGAGTGCATTGCCCTCGAACCCCTTCCAGGGGGGCCTCCCAAACTACTACTCTCCCCCCATGGAGACTATTTTGGGGGGGAATTCCCCAAAAATCCCCCCTGTCATGGGATGGGAACCAGACACAGCTAAAACACGACCTCTGAATAAGGAATATCAGGCTCCACAACCACCAATCTCCCACTTGGATATTGATCACAAAAACTCCACCACTGCTGCACTTGCTAGACTATGCTCTGAACCTTGGATCTGGAAAATTTCTCATCTTCACCTTCATGCTTGAAGGCCAACTGAAACCAAGCATGAACTCAAATTCTCTCAGGTTAATACCTTTGTCAACATGTCTGCGGGATTCTGGCTAGTGTGTATCGTTTCCAGCTTCAATAGTTCATCTTCCAGAACAGACCGTATGAAATGGTACTTGAGTTGTATATGTTTAGTATTAGAATGGAAGGTTGAGTTATTTGCAAGATGAATGTAACTCTAGCTATCACTGTACAACTTGCTATTCTTATTCTTCTTACCCAATTCCTCAATGACCATCTGTAACCAAATCATCTCTTTACTAGCCTCTGTAACAGCAACATACTTTGCTTTCATTGTTGAAAGTGCAACAACCTTTTGCAGCTTCAAAATATGACTTATTGTCGTTCCACCAATAGTAGAGACATACCCTATGGTGCTCCTCCTGCTATATTTATCACCTATCATATCTGCATCAACATATCTGGCCTGTAGAACAGTGTTTGAAGCTCCAAAACATAATACATGAGTGGTAGTACCTCTCAAATACCTAGGAATCCACTGTATTGTATTCCAATGTTCTTTACCTAGATTGTTCGACACTAGTACATGTGACCATTTTTTCCACACAACTTCGATGCTATTGCAACACATTTTCGTCTCTATATCAATGAATAAGACTCCCATTTTTTGTCGCACTAATTTCGTCCCTACGGCGACACTTCAAAACATCTGTCGTTATAGCCACGGGATATGGACGACATGTGTTGGCTGTAGATGTGCTTTCATAAGACTCAAATATGTCGCTCTAGCAATGCTTTCATGTTTCTCTAGTGACGCACATACTTCTTCTTATCCTGTGGTATTGCTAAGGTGTGTGTCACTATATCCACGAAAAATGTGTCGCTGTAGCCATGAATAAGTGTCGCTATAGCCATGAATATGTGTTGCTAAAGCCACAAAAATATAGTTGCTTGTTTCTGCTTGTTTTTGCTTGTCTCGCTATAGCCACGAATGTGTCACTAAGACCACGACTGTGTGTCTCTATAGCAACGAATATGTGTCGCTATAGCCACAAAAATATAGTTGCATGTTTCATTGTGTTTCTAAGGTGTGTGTCGCTATAGTGACACACAACCTAACAATGTGGTGTCGCTATAGCGACAGATGGCCTAGCAAATGGCGACGAATTTGCTATACTAGCGACGGAATTCACTATGACATCTCCGCCGCTAGTATAGCAAATTCAGCGGCATTTGCTAGGCCATCTATCTCTATCGCGACGGCCATCTCTATTTAAAAATAATAATAATAAATGAAAATTCCAAGTGAGGTGTGTAGTATTTTTTTATTTCATTTCTTTGTCAAATTCCATGCTATATCTATTCTATTGGGGATGAATATATCAAGGTTTCATTTCCTTACCCTAGGTTTAGTATATGATTTACTTTGTAATACTTAGGTTTCTATTCTATTGCTAGATCTAATTCCATGCTATATCAACTATGCATCATACAACTATCATGAAACATCTGGCATAATATAATAGCATGGCATAAACTTAGCATGGACTGAAAATAACCCCATAAGCATACATCCTAACTGATACTGGCATAAACATGAACATCTTAAAATATAGCATCATCACATGGCATAATAAACATCATATAAAGATGATCATCAAGCAACTTCTTGGATTTCATAATGAAAACTATCAATTAGGAGTGTGACAACCCTAAATAGATTGGCTGGGAATCTTATCAAATAAACATGGATAAGAAAATATTCAACACTGATAGCTAAGATTGTTGAACATTGGGAGGAATGTAATTGGATCCATGAACTGTTCATGTATCAAATTTGCCATGTAGCATATCAAATGCAGAACAAGGCCTACATCTTGGTTCGATCTACTTAAAGAAGCAACATACTTAAGTATATGCACATTAATCTATGTAACATACCATCCTTTATGTCATTCTTTATGTCCTACAGTAACTCAGATAAGGGACCTGATTGGCTCATTATTGTAGCATTTTGCAGCAGCATACTTTTTAAAAAAAGACATACAAAATATAATTCAAGTCCAAATGAGAACTTGGCTAGGTACCTCATCCCACAAATATCATTGGAAGGTTGAGAACATATCAAAGGAGAGGGAAGCATGTCAACCAAACCTGCAGTTGAGAACATATCAGTTGAGAATATAGTGGGAATCAAAGGAGAAGGAAACATGTCAACCAAACCTGCAGTTGAGAACATATCATTGAAAAAGATTGCAAGGGGAGCACATCTTCCCCTAACACCCCAAATGTCTTGATCATAGATGCACAAATTTAAATCACCACTGAAAAATAAATTTTCCAGATCCAGAAACCTATCAAGATTAATTCCTTCCTAGAAGTCTAACGATTAGCATATGGAGCATACAAATTTACAACACTGATTGGTATCACCAAATCCCAGGATTTCCCAATTAAAAAGATACAATCAGTAGAGAAAAAAAAGCATAGAGAAGAATTGAATGGGGTTCCATGCAAAAATAATACCCCTAGAAATACCAACAACATTAGTAGAGCAGAGCTAGCAGAATGCGGGAAAACGTTGAATCTCAAAATCAACAGTTTTGTCTTGCATGGAAGGATAACTTGGCCTTTTCCCTGATTTAATGCAAACAACAAAAAGCCATCTGAACAACAGTAAAAGGTCTAAGGTGATTTGCATTAAAAACATGGGGAGTTTTATGATGATTACCTTTCCAAAATAGTAGTAAGGTCAATTTGGTGGGACTAAGTACTCTGTATATTCAGATTTGAGCAAAGAACATGTAATATCCCACTTAGATACTAGCTAACATTTTCCCCACTATTATGGCTACTAGTCTAGTCCAATGCTTTCTTCAAACACTTTAGATGCCAATTAGTTACCCACTGTTTGAACCCAAACTGGACCACTGCCTTTAGTGGTAGCATTATTATATATTTTTCCAATCTATCTGATGAGGTGGTTATGGACTTCCGTCAACACTTGGTTTTATACACTGTTGTAGCTTACTTTATGAGTATCTTTGACTTAGGATGAACTGTAGAAGTCAACTTGGTTGTGGTGTTTGAAACATATTTGGGATTTTACTGTTGTAGCATTATTTTACCATTTCCCATCAAATCTGGATGCATGTTGTATTGTTTATCTTCATGTAGATATCTTATTCTATTTCAGATCTCATAAAACCAAGTGTACACCATATAACAAACACTTATAAACCAATTGGAAAAAGGTACTGTAAACTTAATAAATGCAAAAGTGTTAAATTTTGAGCATTAATTCAAGATAATCTAGGATCTTTACTGAGAGAATAACATGTATAGTATATCAATGCATATTAATCATAGCAAGCATGTCAATCATCACAAGAAGCAAAAGCATGAGAGACAATAGACACAGAGTTTCCGTGGGGAAAACCCTAACTGAAAAACCCCACAACTTCCTCAAAGATAGATAGAGCAATAGCACAACCAAAGTACAAGAGATAGACTCCTCTTAGCAACTGATCCTCCTCCTCACATGTGCGCCACTTTTCGAGTGAAGGAAGTGTGAGTTCTGAAGTGATGCAAATAGAGATCTCCCGATCTCTATTTATACTTGTCATGTTTTCCCAATAACCTTATGGGTTCGACTTGTCTAGCTAGGTACAATAACTTCATATTACATTATATCGGGCTAACCCCTTAGAAGGTGGTCTAATAACCCATCGGAAAGTTAACACAGTTGCGACACTTGTCAATAAAAATGATGACACTTCCATATAGAGGAATAATACCTCTATAGGAGTACAATAAATATATAAGTGAAATACATTCTGAAGTTACATATACATCAACACTCCCTCTTAACTAGGAAGGTATTTCTCGACACAGATCTGCTAGCACAAGTATTTTTCTCTGGATCATCATCATCGATGCATCATCATCATCGTCACTGCTGCTGCTATCTCAACCAATATCTGAATCTACTCGTCATAGGAAGTTCTACAGAGCCAGCCCTTTTTCATGCTGGATGTAGGCCCACCACCTACAGGTCTTCATCATCAATGGCCATACTATGGATCCCATGACTGATTACGTGCGTCAACAAAACCTAGCACAGACTATAGGTTATTTTACATGTTGACCTTCACAAAACCTACTTAGAGCATCCCAAGATGTTACGAACAAACCGCTCTACCTGTCTGGATCTCGATAGAGCATCCCAGGTTGTTACAAGCACACTGCTCTACCTGTCTGGATTTTAAAGGATATTTTCTATGTGAACTTTTGCAAAACCTACTTAGAGCATCCCAGGATGTTACGATCACACCATTCTACCTATCTGGATCTCGATAGATCAACCCAGGATGTTACGAGCACACCGGTCTACTTGTCCAATTTTTAAAGGATCTTTTCTATGCGAAACTGTAACAAAACCTACTCAGAGCATCCAAGGATGTTACAAGCACACCGCTCTACCTATCCAAATCTCGATAGAGAAACCAAGGATGTTACGAGCACACCGCTCTACCTGTCCGGTTTTTAAAGGATCTTTTCTATGCTACCTACACAACCTGTCCACGGCCATAGAGTATCAAACCGATACTCACCATACATCATCCTGATGTACATCATCACATGATCAACCTGATCATCATCATACCATCAACCTAATGCGTATCATCTGGAGCAACATCTTGAAGCTCGTCATTTGTGATCATCCTGATCAAATAGTATATCCATCTGATGCATACAAAGTATCTACCTGATACATAACATAATACATGATCTACCTGATCATACAAGTATCCAACTGATCATACAAGTATCTACCTGATCATATCCAGCATCCAACATGATGCGTACATACATACATATAAATGATCCAACTGATCATATCCAGCATCCAACATGATGCATACATACATACATATAAATGATCCAACTGATCATATCTAGCATCCAACATGATGCGTACATACATACATATAAATGATCCAACTGGTCATATAGAACAGAAACTAGAACATCATCCAACGCTTACATCCATAGCCATGTGAAGGATCCTCCTTCCACCATGCTTGGAATGGATTCAGTAAATGTGTCCATCACTTCTTCCTTGAAATGTTGTCGATCTGAAGAACGCCAAGCCTCTCTCTGAAGTACTCGAACTTCACTCTGGCTAGTGGCTTCGTCAGCAGATCTACAATCAACTCATCCATCGCAATATACAGGAGCTTCACTTCTCCTCTCTACACCAAATCCCTAATATAGTGATATTTGATCTCAATGTGCTTTGACCTGTCATGGAACACCGGGTTCTCAAATAGCTTCACACAACTCTGGTTGTCATAAAAGATACCAGTAGTCTCTAGTGGGATATCAAATAACTCTGAAAGTAGCTTCTGAAGCCATATTGCCTCACAACTAGCCGAACAGGCTACAACATACTTGCCTCGGCTGTACTCAGTGCTACGCAGGACTGCTTCCTACTAAACCAAGAGATCACCCCTGATCCCATACTGAAGCAGCACCCAGATGTGCTCTTCCTATCTGCAGCACTGCCTGCCCAATCTGAATCAACATAACCCTGGAGGTTAAACTTTTGATTCGCTTCATACTTGAGCCCATAATCAACTATACCCTTCAGGTACCTCAGAATATGCTTTACAACAACCAGTTGAACACTCCTTCGATCTGTCAGGAACTGGCTCAATGGCTTCACCACAAAGCAAATATCTGGTCTCATGTCCGTCAGGTACATCAAGGACCCAATCATTTGATGATACATAGAGACATCAACCGGCTTAGATGAAGCATCACATAGAAGCTTCAGGTTCGATGCCATAGGTGTGGCCATGGCCTTGCAATCCATCATACTGAACCTCTTAAGGATATCTACTATATACTTCCCTTGTCCAAGGAAGATCCCATCTGCACTCTACCACACCTCCATACCTAGAAAATAGTGCATCATCCCCAATTCCTTCATCTCGAACTCAGCTGCAAGCTTCCTCTTGGTATCAGCAATCAAACTATCATTACCTATTACAAACAGATCATCCACGTACAGAAGTAGTATCACTGGATTGCCTTCCTCAACCTTGTAATAAAGGTTGGAATCTACTTTACTCTTGGTAAAGCCCAAACTGGATAGGAAACTGTCCATCCTATTATACCAAGTCCTGGGATCTTGCTTCAAACCATACAAGGCTTTCTTCAGTCTGCACACATATGACTCCCTGTCACGTGTCTCAAAACCAAGTGGCTGCTCCACATACACTTCCTCCTTGACTACACCATTCAAGAAAGCAGTCTTGACATCCATATGGTGTATCTTCCATTTCATCAATGCAGCTAGGGCAAGTACTGATCTGATGGAAGTGTACCTGGCTACAAGAGAAAAAGTCTCTTCATAGTCTATTCCCTCTTTCTGAGAGAAGCCACGAGCTACAAATCTCGCTTTGTATTTCTCTATGTTGTCATCTGCAGCATGCTTGATCTTGTAGATCCATTTGGAAGTCACAACAGACTTCCCTTCAGGTCTTGGGACCGCATCCCAAACACCGTTCTTTATGATCGACAGATCATGGCATTCTTCCTGTATCCTGGGAACTTTAATTTCTTCAATAGATCATTTTGTTGCTTGAAAAAATGTTGTAGTCCTTCTTTTGTAGGTGAAGGTATACGATCTTTCCTACAAAACAAGTTAAATTGCATGATTAGAAACATCTCATAATTTTCAGAACAAATTCTTTCACATAAAGAAATATGTCATAGAGTCATGCAATTATTTAAGCCAATGCTTCAATACAACATTTATCCATATCCCGTAACTTTCTAGATGCCTTCCAATCTCTACCAAAACATTGTTAAGAGTGTGCATAACTCCCAACATGTCAGCAAAGAGATTTCATTCTAGATAAGTAGCAATGGAATGTTGTACAGTTCCATAGGCCACTTACCCATCATTTGCATATTAGTAGTATACTGTTCATTAATGCAAATATGCAAAATACACAACCTAAATCTAGGAACATAAGTATATACATCATTGAACAATATTATTTAAACAATCAAATATACAAGAAATGACAATTCAAATGCTTATCTTTGTTTGTTTGTTGCCAGGTGGACTCCCTCTCAATATTTGCTTCCTTGCATGAACTGTTGGAGTGTGCTCCCTCTTGATCTTTGCTTCCTAGATTACCTATCCTTGCTGCTTCTTCCCATAGATGCATGGGTAGATCCTAGTCATGTAGCATTGCTCGTGCTGCTTCCATGATTGTTCTATTCTTCCTTTCTGCAACTCCATTCTGTTGTGGATTGTAGGGAGCAGTCAAGTCCCTCTTAATCACTGCATAGCTTCTTGAAGTCACCTGAAGTGAATTCTCCGCCATTATCTTATATGAATGTCTTTATTTTCTTATCAGTTTGATTTTCAATCAAGGCTTTGAATTCCTTGAACTTGTCAAACACTTCATCTTTGTTCTTCAAGAAATAAACCCAAGTCTTCTTGGAGAATTCATCAATGAAAGAGACATAGTAAATATACCCACTCAGAGAACTGGATGACATCGAACCACATACATCAGAGTGGATGATTTCCAAGATTCCTTTAGCCTTGCTTTCACTACTTGGAAATACTTTCTTTATGTTCTTTCCTTTTTCACATCCTTTGCAAACACCTTCATGCTTGGTCTTGATTTCAAGAAGACCTTCTACAACTTTACTTGCAATTGGTAATGCTCTGTAGTGCATATGTGCAAGTATTCTATGCCAAAGTTCACTTGGCTCCATGGAATCATGCACCATGGCATGTTCAGGTTGTCCTTTCAATTTATACAAGCCTCCCTCTTGCTCTCTAATCACTACTGCATCATCAATAGTTTTACCTTTTGCCACATTAGAACTTGGCCATCTACAAATGCAACCCTCATACCTTTTGCATCCAATGCAGATATGGAGAGTAGGTTTTTCTTGAGCCCAAGTACATAGAGAACTTCTTTCATCTTCAAGGACTTTCCAGAATCTAGGTTGTAGGAGGCTTCACCACTTCCTTTGATGGGGTATTGATAGTCATCCCCAAGTTTTAATTTATGGGGTGATTCATGTTCAGATAGATTTACAAAAGATTCTTTAAACCCAGTCATATGTTTGGAAGCACCACTGTCAATAATCCAATCATTACAACCATGAGAAATAGTACCTATGAGAGCAGAGATTAGAACATACTCTTCTTCGCTTGATGAATCATCATCATCACTTTCTGCTCTAGCCTTCTTCTTTGGAGGTTCATCATCTTCAGCAGCATGAGCATGATACCTTCTTTTGCTGCCCTTCTTCTTCTTGTTGAAGTTGTTTTTTTTGTTGTTGTCCCTTTTTTTCTTGGGAAATTCTGAAGCAAAGTTTCCCTTCTCATTACATTTGAAACATCGAACATGAGATAGATCTTTCTTCTTGTGATAAGGGTGAGAATGTTTCTTGTTATGAGACTTCTCCCTCTTAACCTTGCTTCCCTTGGTGTGAGCTATGAGAGCTTGATCTTCATTCCCCATGTTTTCTTCTCGTGCCACAAGCCTAGCCTCTTCTTGAGAGCATTCCTCCCACAGTCTACTAAAAGAGATCAATTTCTTTCTTGCACAGATTCCTTGAATAAAGGAGTCCCATGACCTAGGTAGGCCATTCAGAGTGGTCATAACAAATTCACCATTGTCCACTACTTCATCCATAGCTTCAAGTTGTTCCTTGATCTGAGAGACCTTGGAGAAGTAAGATTGAATGGTCTCTCTATTCAACATCTTGACCCCTTTCAATTGATTCCACAGAGTCATCTTCCGATTTATGTTCTTCCCTTCAAATAACTTGGTCAGGGAGTCAAACATCTCCTTGGGTGTCTTTAGAGATGACACATGTGGTATGAGATGGTATTTGATAGAATCAGCAATGATTCTCTTTTCCTTAACCAAGTTCTTCTTATGCAATACCTTAGCCTCTTCATCCTCTGGGATAGGGACCTCAGACCTGATGTAGGAGTCCAATTCATTTTCTTCTAGGATTAACCAAATCCTATACTTCCAGGCTCAGAAGTTATCAGCCCCTTCAAGCTTATCCTCAAGCTTGGTGTGGTGAGACATCTTAAAGAGTACTTCAAATGTAAATAGAATAGATTTAGGCCTTACCACTTGCTTTATTGAAAACTGGATCTGGTCCCGCATTAGGGTTTGTCAGAAAAACCCTAAAAATTCAAAAAGTGAATTTCAACTTTCTGAAAGGATAGAAAGATGTGCCTTGATGATCTAATCAACTTGGTGTATTCAGAATTTGAGATCTGCAAAACTTCACCCTTTAGAAATTCCTTTTAGTCTTCCCGGGTTCACTGGGAGGACCCTAAATTAGGGTTTGAGTTTCCTAGAGATTTACCCAGCCAAAAATCTCGATCCAAAGCTCTAAACTTTGATTTTTCCAAGGATCTTCCAGATATGTCTTCAGATTTTAGAAATTCCTATTTTTGTGGAAACCCTATTGTTAGGGCCAAATCTGAAAAATGCTCAGAATTGAATTCTGATTAGACAGATAGATTCTCCTTGATGAGTAGAGTCAATCTACTATACTGCTTTTCCAGAATCTATGGAGAGAAACCCAATCAGAAAGAAACCCTAGTTTTCGTCACTACATAATGTCTTCTTCTCAGGTTAGCTCTGATACCATGTTAAATTTTGAGCATTAATTCAAGATACTCTAGGATCTTTATTGAGAGGATAACATGTATAGTATATCAATGCATATTAATCATAGCAAGCATTTCAATCATCACAAGAAGCAAAAACATGAGAGACAATAGACATAGAGTTTCCGTGGGGAAAACCCTAAGGTGAAAAACCCCACAACTTCCTCAGAGATAGATAGAGCAATATCACAACCAAAGTACAAGAGATAGACTCCTCTTAGCAGCTGATCCTCCTCCTCACATGTGCACCACTTTCCGAGTGAAGGAAGTGTGAGTTCTGAAGTGATGCAAATAGAGATCTCCCGATCTCTATTTATACTTGTCCTGTTTTCCCAATAACCTTATGGGGCCGACTTGTCTAGCTAGGTACAATAACTTCATATTACATTATATCGGACCGACTCCTTACAAGGTGGTCTAATAACCCATCAGCAAGTTAACACGCTTGCGACACTTGTCAATACAAATGATGACACTTCCATATAGAGGAATAATAAATCTCTATAGGAGTACAATAAATATATAAGTGAAATACATTCTGTAATGTCCCCCTCTATCATACCAGCGTGATAGAGAGGATCATTGCTCAATCCGGGCAGTTAGCCCTATATTCATTAAAATCAAACTCATTGATACAGAGACATGTATATGTGCATGCTATAGAACACAACAGAGATTAAATGAATCATGCTGATATCTAACATACATTCAAAATTCTTGTGACAGTAATTAAATAAAAACTTTTGCAGAATTATAAAGGGGCATATGGAAATGCATAATCGTTGAATACACAGTGGAAGTAAATTCATTAGCACATCCAGAATCCATTCCAGCTATTCATCAAAGGAACAATTGCAAAGTTACAAACCCAAGAGAATACTTATCTTAATGAAGTAGTCCCAAACAACTGGCTACGCTTCTGCAACGTTCCACCCAACCGTAGTCCAGTGTGCTCCTCAATCTCTCAGCACCACTGCCACCCCCGAGCTGGGCATGATCTCCACAAGGAAAAAGGGGAAAACAGGCTCTCACATAGCCAAAGGTATGTCAAAATCAGCCAAGCCAATCAGAAATTGGGTTTCTCAGGCTGTTAAGAGATGGGTGCATATAACAGCAAAAGTGTAAGTGCTGGGCATGAGGAAAACGTTTTCCACAGTGGAATGCATGAGATGGGGTTTCAACTCACTCAGAAAAACGTGGAGAAACACAAAAACGAAATTGGAAGATGGGGAATAACCCTGGGAAGCAAAATCCGTTTTTAGAAAAACGTCCCTGGGCATTCTGGGGAAAAAACGACCTCCATACAGTCCCCCAAGTCATGGCCCTTCTCTCCCCAGCTAATGTATATGCAAAAACGAACTCCCCCCGGCATGGAAAAATGCAGGATTGGGATGAAAACGAGTAGGGAAAGACCCAGCTAGCTCCAACTGCGTGAATGATCAAAGGCTTCCTGTTCAGAATGGCTTTGGGCACCATTTCGTGGGTGGTTTCTTGCCCCACAAGCAAAAACACGATTTTCCAAGTTGATGGCTTGCCCATGCACGAAATTGGCTGCCATACTCTTTCATTCCCAAGGCATTAACTGCCCCAACCAATTCCTTGGGAGAATTAAATGATTGGGTGCATGAGACAAAAATGGTAGTTGGTGGCTTATGGGTTTCCCCATTGACACATGGATTAATTCCATTGGCTCAAGGGTTTGAATAATTTCCCTCCCTTTTCCTTGTAGAACCATGCCCTATCTCTTTTGTTGCATAGCGTAGCCAGCTGTTGGTTTTTTTTTCCATTAAATTTCGTATTTACATGATGTCTTAATTACATTGTGCTCCGCTAGCACAAGAACCATATGCATCTATTTTAATTGCCGATACATAAAACGACAAATCAGTGGCGGGGCCTTGGCCTTGAGCTCCTCACCACGACTAAATAACAATATTTACATCATTTACAATATTAATGCAATAGGGTCAAGTTGGGGACATTACACATTCCGAAGTTACATATACATCAACAAACAGCAGAGAATGCAAGCAACTTACAAATATTATTGAAGAAATGTGTTTACATGCCTGAATGTGCTAGATGGGCAAATTTGGAAATGACAATTCTTTGATACAATGAATAAGACTTTGTGATTGATGATCCCGCCAATATATCATTAAAAAAAACATCATCTGATCTGACATTCTTCATCTGAAATTGAGTGGCAGATAAGAGACACTTTAGGGATTCCCAACTTGGGCAAGGAAAGCAACAAGCACAACTCATCAATTGGCAAACTTATGGTCCAGCACAATTCTACCTCTGGCCATGGGCATTCAATTTGCAAGAGTGAAAGAAGGATATTTGGGAAGTTGTTATTGTATTAGGGAGAGGACATGTCATTATATTGTTGGCACCACTAGCTATGTTTTCTTTCCTTACAGTCTTTGATACCTTCTAGAATTCTAAACTTCAAGGAAGAATCTTTCCAATGCATAGAGAGAAATGTTCCACCAAGTTTTTAGGACATGGAGATGCACAAATGTGTAAACACATCAAGGAGATGTGTGGAAGCAACCCCCCAGCATTTAGGGAACATCATAAGAAACGTCCAGGTCTCCATTGTAGTGGACCTTGCCTTAAATATTAAAAATTTGAAATTTAATTATACAAAAAAGATAAATGTATATTCAAGTTTGGGTGAGTGTAGAGGCACCATAAGACTAGATTTGTCTAGATCTCTATGAAAGGATGCACAGATGGAAAATCAAGTGCTTTGATGTGACGTGGCTCATCGTGCTAGGTCCCATGCTTCAATACTCAATCATTCGTTGTAGATGCTCAAAATCCAAAGAATGTCTCTCCACCTGTATTTGGATATGTAATGAAAAGTTGGCCATAATGGAGATCTTTAAAGCCCATGGAAATGCAATATTTGGCTACTTATGTCTAGAGAATATGCGGTGTTTGTTTTTTCAGAGATTAAATCAAATATCCATTCTAAATTTTAAAAACATGATAACAGAGTCACCTTCAAAGAGAGCTGTGTGTATGCATTACTTCTTTCAAAGTCTTTATTCCTGTTCATTTGTACACTGCTTGCAATATCTTTCTTCCCATTCCTAGGCAGTCTGAGCTTTATGACAAAACCCAAAGATATGCTTTAGTATCTTTCCTTGTCCAGAAAAAGGAGACAGTGATTTAACCGACTTGAAATGGAAAATGTGCTTTCCTACAACCAATCCCCTATGAACAAACCATCAAGCAATATAGCTTTTCTTGGCTCAAGCTGTGATTTCCAAATTGACCAAGCTGACAAGGCCAACTATTGAGCTTAGAATGAGTTTTCCATATCTTGTTTAGCAACAAATAAAACAACGGAGCAATTCTAAGCCAACTATGGCCTTTGACTAGTTTATACCTAGTGAGAATCTTCTGATATGGTGATGGCCAATCTTTCAACAAATTTATCGGAGTCTTGACCCCAAACTTAAAAAGGAGGCATTGTGAAACATGAGAAAAGATCTAATCAAAGATGAATTAATTTTACCAAAGGGCTTTCCTTCATTTAGTTTGATGGGGGATCACTGCAGGGGATGCTCATTCACATAAATACCAAACCTCAAACATTGCACTTTCCAATATAGAAAGAGTTTGACAACCTCCTAGGCTTTCTAATGGCTCTTGGAAACAAAAAATAATCCCGCCAATTTTAATAAGGTCTTGAGTAATGAAAAGGCATTGAAAATTCATGCCTATTCACTCATTGATAGTTCTCATTCCACCTTTAGCATAGCAGTGCAACAAATACTTTAGTTTACCTTATGGAGCATATTTACTGGTCTGAGTTGGTCTAGACTCTAGAGGAAGTTGCAAAGAAGTTTCTCAACCTTGGCATAAGTAGTTGCCGAAGGTCCCAACAAGATGAATAATGGACATGTCTGGAAACTAGGATCTTCAGTGCAAGTTTCATTTTGTGTTGTTAATGAAAGTGGCCTGGTGTCATTTTGCTACCTTCTTTTCAATGCTATCAACCACAAACTACCATACGTTCTTTAGGGAGGCTTGAAAAGAAAACAAAATGCCAAGATATTTAAAAATTTACCTAGGTTGAATTCACACCACATGGTGTCATCTAGCCTAGCCATTTTTGAAATGGGCTTGATGCTCTATTGTCAACAATTTTTTCCTTTTCATATTAAAACTTGATGCCAAGCAGAAGGTGTTGAAACTTGAGTCAAACGATAGTGGATCAATAAGAAGTTTCATCTTCTTGAATGGGAAGAAAGGATTCATAAGCAAAATGGCCACTGATATCTTTAGGTCCCTATGTCTAGGAAGAAGGATGACTCATATTCTACCAAGGCATGCACTTTTTGTAATAAAATTTACCTAAAGCATTTACTACCATTATATACAATGTTGTTGTTGGCAGGAAACCCTAGTAAATAGATTTAACATGCAAATCTCTTGAGATTTGATACCATTAATGGAAAGACACATCAGGGCATTGGAAAATAGGTTTTCAACAACTGAAATGAAGGCCTCAAGATTAAGAGCTTGCAACATGGTGAGAATGACTGAGCATTCCAGAGGAGCCACCCTAACCTACAGGTTTGTTTCATCATTAGAGATAGGGTGCACCTATTCTCAACCCTAGGAGTATCGGGAAGTGATATCGACATTAGGAGGAGGATTTTCCAACTTGTTTTGGATTCCTATAGTAGCTTCCTCTATCATTAGTAACTAGGCCCTAATCATGGAGCAACATCCAGTATATGAACAAATCGAGGAAGATATGCGTGATGAAAACCTAGTTTTTGTTTTCCTTTTCCGATTTAATGAGACAAAACATTGTATTTTGTTATTATATTGTGTTCGCTACTGCTATTTACAATTTCAGTATGTATAGCCCCGTAGGAAAACTATATTTGGTCAAACTTGAAATATCTATATGGACAAACTTGCAAGGAAATTTATCATGGTTCTACTCTTACCAAATTTTTGTCTTCCATGGTCGTCAAATTCAAAAAACACACAAACCATGTGACATAGCATCCTTCTTTGTGCTTCATTTTTTTCATCATGAAATCCGATTCTAGAAAAAACTAAAAAACGCATCATTCACTGCCTTTGCAAGCATATGCAAAAAATGGATATTGCAAAAGGTTTACTGAAATAAAGTCAATTAAAAATGAGTGATACTACAAGGAAATATATATTGGACTTCAAGCAAATGCAAAGCATTCAAACAATTTCCAGGCTCTGGGAAGTTTGTATACTTCTAAAGACTGAGGACTACTGTTTTTCCTATGTCAAATTGAAGGTTGACAAAAAATGACACCAATCAACAAATCCTGGACAACAACTGTTGCCAATTATTAGCAATCAATATTCTGATATGAAAAAAACAAATTATCAATGCTAAAACTATGCACAAAAACATGACAGTTTCATATTGTTAAAACTATGCCTAAAAAGTGCATCCTGCAGGCAAGTTTGCATTTTATACAACAAATGAAGAAAAATGATAAAAGAGTATGAAGGTGGACTAAAGGTACGTGAAAGAACTCAAGGCCAGTTTAAAAAATGATTACACTAGGAAGAGGGAAATCATTGAAACTCACCCCCACAAATTCTGCCTACACATAGGGAGGCTCACTCTGGCAATTTAAAATTTAGAGTGTTTTCATTTCTTCCAACTGCCTTTGTTCAAATCCCAGGATTCACTTCCATGATTGTTGAAGAATTGAACACAACCTGTTAACTGGTTAACTCAGGAATGTTTCTCCATCATCTTCAGCAAGAGTCTTCCATGTGGTTTGATGAAGTAAAACCCTAGTTGCACGCAACCATTGAAGTGTTTATCTCAGACCGGTGGAGGAAGGAGTCACCAAAAGCAAGGTAAATTTGAATTTCAACTTCCAGGTTTTGCTAGATAGAGAAACCATTAAGAACATAATTTTTTTTCAGAAGTTTAGAATTTCAAAGCTAAGGTCAAGTTCTGCTTGTACGTTTTGTTTGCATAAAAGGATTCTTCCTGTAGAAATTACAAGATGGTGTCTAGATTAGAACCAAAGAAATTTGATCCCAATATCATTCATGAAAGATGTATGGAA
Organism: Larix kaempferi; assembly: GCA_027924585.1. Taxonomy (NCBI): domain Eukaryota; kingdom Viridiplantae; phylum Streptophyta; class Pinopsida; order Pinales; family Pinaceae; genus Larix; species Larix kaempferi. The sequence goes on along the minus strand of BSBM01000259.1, from coordinate 6,990,149 downwards.
ATTTTTGAGAAGAAACAATGGGTTCCCTTCTTTGAAAAGTTTGATGGAAAGAATGACAATGTTAGTCTAGCTTTTGCTGGTTCATTTGATGGAGAGAGGGATATAGTATGAAATTTAACTTTCAAACTATCTGAAGATATTATGGCTCAAATCACTGGCTTACCTCAGCAGGGAGAGAGGTTCTTTAAAACAAAACGACTTGATGAGAAGGCATGGACACCCTTCTTATGCAGGTCAAGAGCAGGTTCAGTAAAATGGAAGAATGGAATCCCAAGGAGTTGGTTGATTCATACTTGGGATGAAATAGCATACATCATTTAAAGATTCATCACTTGTGAGGGAAGATTCAACATTATATATATCTATCATATCATGTTATTTCAGCATTTGAGGGGTGACCATGAGATGAACATGCCTCATTTTCTATTGAAGATCCTTTATAAGATGGCTAAAGCTATTCAAAAACGTGATGAAGACAAGTTAACAAGACTTTTTCATTGTGGGCTCATTAAGATAATCATCATACATGAGTTACAGAAACAACCCTTGACATGGAAGCAATTTATCATTTATAATGAGTTTGAAGAACCAGAAGAAATACCTGAAGAAGGAGCACTCATAATAGCAGGCACTAAAGTTGAAGAAGATAACCCTAAGGAAACAACCTCAAAACCACCTAAGGGAGGAATGGAAGAGGATGAATTGCTGATGATAGCAGGCATTGAAGTTGAAGAGGATAACCCTAAGGCAACAGCTCAAAACCGCCTAAGGGATGAAAGAGAGAAGATGAATTGTTGATTATAATAGATAATGAAGATGTCTCTAAGGCAACAAGCCCAAAAAAACCTTAGAAAAGAATGAGAACAAGGAGCATGGTGAAAGAAGAGAAGAAATTCCAAGAGAAAGATAAAATCTTCATCACTTATGAGAAGAAATCAAGAAAACGCCAGCAAGCTAAGAAGAAGCAAACACTGGAAAATGATTGTGAAGCACAGCAAAAACATTATGAATACATTCAATCTTTGGAAGGTCAAGAAGAAATTCCAATAGGTGAGATTGGACAACATGATGAAGAGGTAAATATCATCTATGAACAACAAACTATAGAAGAAACTATGGAGAAAAATGTTCAAATAATTGAAAAGACTCCAACTGACAGAGAAGAGCAAGATAATGAGGATGCAACCATCATTTCTCCAGTCTTTGAGAAACAAGTCACAGAGAAAGATGAGGATGCAACCATCATTTCCCCAGTCTTTGAACAACAAGTTACAAAAAAAGAAGGAAAAGAGTATCTAGGGCAGGAGAATGAAGAAGAGGAAGTTGGAGGGGACACTGTCTCTAAGTATCCTTCAATAGAGATAAAAGAAAAGAATAAATCTTCCAAGAATAGAAAAAAGATTAAGAGGTTAAAATTGAAGGTGAAGGAATTAGAGTTTGAGAATGAGAAATTAAAGAAGAAAAATAGAAAACTTCAAGTTCAAAAGACGAAAATCTCTAAACATTCATACAAATGGTATCAGCAGAAGAAAGTGTTCAAGACAAAATATCAAAAGTTGAAGGTCCTTTTTGCAGCTTGACCTAGTACAGATGCATCTTCACAGACAGGGGATATGTCAGAGGATTAGTGGTAGCAGTACAACAACAATTTTGTGCATGGGAATATGCAGAGTCAGTTTTGGAGACAGTTTTGTGCATGGGAATATGCAGAGTTAGTTTTGGAGACAGTTTTGTGCATGAGGACATGCAATAGCTTCCTCTTGGGGGAGATGTTGGTCACTATTTTCATACCTATTTTGCCTTATAAATCCTTCAAGCTATCCCCATTATCCTTCATATTTTGCCATAAATCCTCATTCTCGTCCATAGAACCTTAAAATTCGATTGTCTAAGGTATAAATTGTAGTTGTTTTAAATAAATTGAATTATGCAGCTTTTAAAGCATTTAAATTGAGATTTTAAATAAATTACAGGATTAATTGACTTCCCATAATTGCTCCTAGATTGGATACTTGCAGGCTAGGTGGGCACGAACTGAAAGATGGAATAGGATCCTCAATGTCCAAGGATGGATAAATTTCTAACAAATTCATGAAATAGGTTCTACAAGTGTCGGGTCAATGCCAGTCAAAGCGAGCCTCCAGCGCTGCCACTTAGCACAAAAACATGACAGTTTCGATTTTATATTGTTATGGTCTATTTTTATGGATCTGATCGACAATCTCGAGGATAGTAGAGATATTAGAGGATGTCATTATGAATCTCCAAGGATTGTAGCATTTTCAGTTCTAAAAACAATTTGTATAAGTATTTGAATTTGAGATGTAACCAACCCCGGATGGTGAACTTATGCTAAAGAAATAAAGACTTTGAATTCCAAATATCCTTGTGTTTGTTCATTCTAATGCTGTGAATGCAATTCTAGTGTTGAGAACTTCATGATTACTTCTGTGTGTGTGAGTGAAGCAATGGAGGGCCCCCTCTGCTGATCCTGCACACCTAATTTCCTTACTGATATGTATTGGTATGTGTTTTTCAGTTTCTGTAGAATTCAACTTAATTATCAATCTGTGTTTTAAATCAAATTCTTTCTCACATGCTGCAAGTAGGGTTTCACTCTAGAACAGGATTAAGTGTTTTTATTTTGATTGATCAATCACTGTAGATAGTTTTTAGTTTCATTTTTCATTAGAATATACCTTGAATTGTTGAGGAATTCCAAATACTTTGTGATCTGACTTCTTGTAAAAGAACTCAACGTATTCCTGCACTCAACAACATAGTTTTTAGTGTTATAATTTAATTTAATGATTCTGTTAATGCAAATATTTAAGTGTTGAAAGATTGAAGGATTCAAATGAGTACACTTATGTAAGGGAGTTTTTGCATTCCTTAAGTTTACAGTATTGAAGTAGCTTTAGGTTCATTTCCATTTCTTAAGTAGTTTTAGATTCATTTTTAGAAATAGTTTCAGAGTATTCCATAAATGAATTGTTGATTAGATTAAGAAATCAAATGAAGGTACTTCTGTAAGGAAAGTTTTGTGTTTCTTATTTACATCATTCTAGTATCCATTAGATTTATTTCATAGCAAACTAAATTCTCAGCTAAGTCTAGGTCAGAATCTCTATATATGGGATATGCCTCTAAGTCTTACAAATTCTGGATTGACATAAATATAAACTCTGATTTACAACAGTAGATTGGAACCCAACAACCATATTGATGAAAAAATATATTTTCAACGTTTTTATATAATAGGTACACAATAATCATAATGTTTATGGATCATAATTTATTGCCTATAATAAAGTGCATCTCACAATGAACAAAATAAAATAAAGCAGTTATTTCAGAGCCTTACAAGCAAATTGTCTACCCAGAGATAATGCATATTTATAATAATTAATTTTATTCTATTCCTAAATATAATCATTTAATCATATACAATCAACTTCCCCATAAGTGCATCCAATTGAATGCTCTTTGTATTCCAACTCAAGCCTCGTAATCTTCAATATCTAAACTAGTTATTTTATTGTCATCCATTGAGATGGGTTTGACATTAACAATGGATGTGTTGTGACATATTTTTTCACTAATTGAATGTGATGATTGAGTTATATCCAACAAAGTAGTGTCTTTGGGTCTAACTGTTAGGCTAAAATGATGCCATGGGATACCTATGATCTTATTTCATGGGAATTTCTTTTCTAAGTATGATCGTTTAGTTTTTTCTTGGAAAATAGGTGATAAGGACGAAATGATATAGACTACGAGGGATGAAGTCCACCAGAGGAGAGGGTATAGGTATGGTAGAGAATTTATTGCCATGGCCACTAGGGCCAACTCCTGGAAAACAAAAAACAATCTATCTCGGGATCCTACCCAATCTCATGGAATCCAACTTATAAGAACCTATGATTGGGAACTCAACCATGATGCTAAATAAAAACATACGACACTAAATGATATATTGCATCAAACTCTATGTATTTCTAAAAAATGAACCATTTCATTTTAACTTCAATTTGTTGGGTGTAGCTTCTTGGAGGAGAAAGGAATTTGTGGGAGCACTCAACAAGATAAGGGAAGGGATATCTATGGAGCATCCTCAAAAATATTGGCTTCCAAGTAACTTTTTTACCATGCAACTCCTGTTTTTTTTCATTTCTACATATAAATCAATATGTGAATTGGGTTTTGGATATGGAGATTGATTTTTTGAATGTGGAACTTGAGTCAATAAATATGATGGTTTTTGGATATGGGAGATGGGATTTTGCATATAATATTAAAAAGTGAAAAAAAAGTAGATAAAAGGATTACATTTTCCTCTTCCTTCCTCGTCTTCTCATTCATCTTCTACTCTTCTCCTTCCTCCTCCTTGTGGGTCTTGGACCCTACTTATCTTTCCTCCTCCTTGTAGATATTGGACCCTACTTGCATGATAATTATATTTTTAACTAAGATGTCACCTAACCATATCTCCTTATCCTCACATGGACTTTTCTTCAATAAAATCCGATTTGATTTCCTTTTTATATCTTCTTATATATTAATTTATCCCATTTCATTCTTATTCTTTTATTAACTCATGGTCTAAATAGTTTCAAGTATTTGAGTAACCAACTTTGGGTATTGCATCATGTTGTAGATTATGCTCATACCAGTCTATATTTACTAACCCAACCTTCTCTCCCAAAGGACCTATTTCCCTTACACATTTCTCTTACATTGGTCCATGTCCATATAATAAGTAATTTGGGAAAGTCTCATATGTCTTGCATGATACACAAACTTGCCAAAACATCAAGCATATAAGCATTTAAAATTATGAAACAATGCAGAGTCCTAATATCCTCCTCAATATTAAATTAGAGCATGGTGTTATTATCTCAATATTATCACAAAATATCAATCTACAAATTAGTTTAAAATACATTTATATACAATATCATCCCAAACCTCTCTAGAATTGCATACACAGCTCCTAACCAATTGTTGAAATTGTGGAGAATCAACTCTCTCACTACACATGTCTCCATGTGTCAAATAATCCAATAAAACATACATAGCATCAATCATGCTCCCATGGATAAGATTATAACAACATCATGCATAATGACATAAAAACGTATTTACATAGACATAACCTATTTTTCAAGTAGCACATTTCCATAAACATCACATCATCAAATGATTTCATATGTTTGATTAGTTTCTCTAGTTAACCCCTTGGAACTTGTGATTGAATTGATAGAATATATACTACAATTTTGAAACTTATTTTAGTTAGTAAATAAAAGTGTAGACATTACATACACCCATCCTTTAGGAAAATCCATCCCAGAGTTATGGTTAGTCCTTAGGTCTCTAGCCATCCAAGATCCTAACCGACTTCCTAAATCATAAAAACTATTTTAGCTTCCAAGCCTCACATACCTAGGGATATTAGAATATAAAGTTCACAAACACCTAGATAAAGAACCATGATGCTATGTGGGTATGATACCTCAAGAATGAAACTAATTTTTCATGAATAATATTTTCATTTTTCTTTGAAGGGAAAATAAAAAACAAATAATATCTCCTAGAAGAAGAGGAACTAATTGGAACATAAAGGGAGCAACAAAAAAAAAGACTAGTGCATTGTAGTCAAACTAACCTGGAAAACAAATAAGATAAAAAATTAGATGTGTCAAACCAGTACCGGACTCTTGAAATCGTAGAACGAATAACCAATAGAAATATTGCTGCAACTCTAGCAAATGATTCTGAAAATATGACTTCAGAACATGTATTTATAGATCAATGAGGGTCGCGGTTCTGGAAAAAATGCACAACGATCAAATTTCAAAAAAACAAAAAGTCAATGACTGTTAAAAAAGAAAACAAAAACAAGCTTTTCTTTTTGAATTTCATCGCTCTAACGACGGTATGGACAGTTCATTTCTATAGCAACAAACTGTTGTCTCTATAGCGACTAAATTTCCATGACGTCGCTATAGCGACGAACGTTGGGGGAGTTTTCATTTTTTTCCAAAAATTTAAACTGTTTTTCCATGAAAAAATAGATTTTAATTGTTTCATGGCAAACTTTCATGGGACGTTTGAGCCATATGTAGTAGTGATTCATATACCTGCTCATAAATCCCACTGCGTGTGCAATATCTAGTCTTGTGCACACTGTGGCATACATCAATCTACCAACTACTAATGAATATGGAACCCTAGACATGTAGTCTATATCTTCATGTGTCTTGGGACACATCTCCTCACTTAGTTTAAAATGGATAGCCAAAGGTGTACTAACTGGTTTTGCATTCTGCATTCTAAACCTCTCCAACACCTTTTGTATGTACTCACCCTGAGACAATGTCAATTTGTGATTTTTCCTGTCTCTTGTTATTCTCATACCAAGAATTTTCTTTGTAGCACCCAAATCCTTCATCGCAAATGAATTAGCTAACTTTCTTTTGAGCACATTTATATCATTTTTGTTAAACCCTGCAACAAGCATGTCATCCACATACAATAAAAAGATAATATGTATTCCATTATTTAGCCTCTTGAAATAAACACAGTGGTTAGAATGACATCTACTATAACCTTGTTTTGTCATAAACCTATCAAATTTCATATACCACTGCCTTGGAGCTTACTTTAGGCCATACAAGATCTTCTTCAACCTGCATACCAAATTCTCCTTCCCCCTCATACCCTTGTGGATTCTGCATATAAATCTCTTCCTCCAAATCCCCATGGAGAAATGTTTTTTTTACATTTAATTGTTCAAGATGCAAATCTTCTACCACCACTAGACTTAAAATAGTTATAATCGAAGTCATTTTAACAACAGGAGAAAATATTTCATCAAAATATATACCTTTCTTTTGTGCAAACCCCTTTACAACAAGTTTGGCCTTGTACCGCTTAATTCCTCCATCTTCTTCCTTCAACCTGTAAACCCATTTATTCTACAATGCTCTTTTACCAATAGGAAACTGAACCAAATCCCAAGTCTGGTTTCTTACCAATGATTCCATATCCTCATTCATACCTTGCTCCGACTTCTTTCTATTTTACACCTGCATTGCTTCTTCATATAATTCAGGTTCACCAGAATCAGTCATCAATAAATAATATAGTGAAGGAGAGAATTGTTCAGGGGGTCTACTTAACTTGGTATATCTTCTAACACTTGCAGGAGTTTGAGGTACATGTTGTTGTTCTTGATTTTTCGGCACCTTTGGAACTTCATTTTCTTTGATTTCATCAAGAACTGTGTACTCTGTGTTTTCTTTTCATGTTTCTTTCCCTGCAACTGATCGTTATACATGACCTTTTCATTGAATAACACATCTCTACTTCTAATGATTTTGTTATTTTCATAATCCCATAAGAGATAGCCAAAATCATCAACTTCCTATCCAATAAAGGTACATTTCTTGGATTTAGACTCAATCTTTGTTCTATTTTCTTTATCAATATGGACAAATGCTTCACAACCAAAATTTCTCATAAAATAGTAGTTCACCTTTTTACCTGTCGATTCCTCATCTAGAATACCACCATCCAAATCACTTGAAGGCCCTATGTTTATTAAGTAAACAACAGTATCTATAGCATCTACCCAAATTTGTAAGGGAAACCCTGCATGCAATTTCATACACCTTGCAGGCTCCATGGTTGTTCTGTTCATCCTTTCTATCACACCATTTTCTTGTGGTGTTCTTGGAAATTTCTTCTCTCTATGAATCCCATGCTATGAACGGTAACTATCAAACTCCTTGCCGCAGTACTCACCTCCATTATTACATATGAGACACTTCAACATTTTTCCTATCTCATTCTCAACCAAAGCTTTCAATTTCTTAAAAGTACCAAACACATCAAATTTATGTCTAATACAATAAACCAACATATTTCTAGTTGCATCATCAATAAAAGTAACATAATAACGAGAGCCACCAAGATATTGTACCTGAGCCAGTCCTCATACATCTCTATGTACAAGCTCTAACTTTTCACTCTTCTTTTGTTTCCCAACTCTGAGAAATCTGACTCTCTTTTGTTTTCATAAACACGATTCTCACAGAATTCCAAACTTACCTACTTTAGATATGGCAGCAACTTCCTTGAGTGGAGAATCTACATCCCCTTCTCACTCATGTTTCCAAGCCTATTATGCCACAATGTTGTATATGTTCCTATGGAAGCTAAATATTTAGAACCGTGATTATTATGAGGACATAAATACAACGTACCCCTCCTACCTCCTTTTTGCTATCACCATCGATCCTTTAGTGATCTTCCACCATGTTTCTTTAAGCGTAGATAAACAACTACCATCTCCCAACTGTCCTGTTGAGATCAAATTACTTTTCAGAGGAGGAATATGTCTTACATCTTTCTGTAGCCATTCACCATGATTTAACTTTGTTTGTACTTTACCCATTCCAACAATTTTACATGGTTCATCATCACCCAATAAAACATGTCCAAAATCGCCTAGAACATAATCATGAAAGAATTTCCTATGGAGTGTAGCATGACATGAATCCCCTGAATCTATTACCCATTAATCACTAGTATTATCTAATGCAAGCATCAAAGCATCTTGTAACACATCACCTACAACATTTGCTTCCTAAGTAGTCTCCTACAGTCCATCTTGTTTCTTCTTTAGAGATCTGCAATCTTTGTTTAGATGTCCTTTCTTTCCACAGTTCCAGCACTCTATCTTTCCCAATTTGTACTTGGATATACCCTTCCTAGACTTGTTGCTATTACCTAGGCTCTTTCCTCTCGCCCTTTGTCTTCCCCTGCTCTCCATGGTCAATGCATTACCTAATGTCTCACCTGTGCTTTTCCTTCGCATTTCCTCACCAAGAATAACACCAACAACATCATCAAATTTCAAGGTGTTTAAACCAGGGACAAAGTTACTTACAACCATGATCAAGCCATTCCAACTTTCTTGCAATGAGAACAAGATTAGAAGAGCCCTAAACTCATCATCAAAGTTAACTTTTACAGAACTTGGTTGATTTGTAATCGTATTAAATTTATTCAAATCACCAGCAACAAATCCACCTTATGACATCTTCATACTAAATAAATGCTTCATTAGAAATACCTTGTTGGAGGATGAGGGTTTTTCATACAACTTACCCAATGCACTCATCAAACCCTCCATTGTCTTTTCTTTTGAAATATTGAAAGCCACCGACGAAGCTAGGCACAACCATATTGTTCCCAGTTCCTTTCTGTTAAGAACCTCCCATTCTTCGTCCTTCATAGTCGTCGGCTATTTTTTTTCCTCCCAATAGTGGGAATAGATCCTTCTGGTATAGATAGTCCTCCATTTGAATCTTCCATAACTGGTAGTTTTGGCCATTAAATTTCTCGACCTTAAACTTTCATTCTTCCTCCATTGCTCCCACTCGAACCAGGAATGATTATTTCCTGCAAGTTTATATGCCAAATAGACCTTTGGATATGACACCAATTGTTAGAAAAACAGGCTTGCGGAGCAATAACAATAAACAAGATGCAAATATAAATCTCATAAAAAAATTACAAGAGAGATACCAATATAACTTGGTTCACCCAAGATGGGATGTGTCCACACAGAAATTGACAGTCCTTATTATTCTACCATCCATCAAAATGAAGGGATACAACCTGCAGCACATCCACTGCAACTTCCTCTTCACTCTCTCACAATCTCTCTCACACAATCAGATATCTTTACAATGCCTTCCTTTTACATAGTGATTACCATGGGAAAATACAATGGGAAACGCAATACCATGGTCCCATAAATCACGCATTATTAACCAAGTCATGACTATGAAATTACAACATTTTACGAGGCATTTTTTCCAAAAATTTTGCTACGGGGGCACTGCCCCCAAACCCCCGTCAGGGGGGGGGCTCCCAAACTAGTCGATGCCCCGCATGGAAACTATTTTTTGGGGGGAACGCCCCCCCGTCACGGGATAGGATCTAGACATGGCTAAAACATGACCTCTGAATAAGGAAGATCAGGCTCCACAACCAACAACCCACAAGCCAATGGAACTGTTGAAGCATTCAAAAAATTCTAGAACATGCACTCACTAAAGTCTGTAATGTGAACTGCGACGACTGGGATTTAAGAATCCCTACAGTGTTATGGGCTTAGAAAACAACATCTAAGCGACTTACGGGTCAAACGCCATTCAAATTAGTGAATGGACAAGAGGTTGTGATGCCTGTGGAGTACATTGTCCCTAGTCTTGTCAGCTACCCAAATTTTGAGAAATATTATTTTATTTGCAAAATAATTTATGTTAAATTATAATTACAAAGTTTTGTAATTATGACCAAGTTTGGTCAAGGAAGATTTTAATTACTGATTATTATTATTTAATAAATCAAAATAGGAGACAAACACCCAAGGGAACTGTTAAATGAGTGGAGGAATGGAAGTTGTTAGAAGGTATGGGACAGATGGCAGAATTTGCACTCCACCACTAGTTGTTGGTTATGGGACAACTACCCCTAAATTTGTGGAATTATCCCCCAGGTGGGTGGAAGAGAGTAGGCAGTTCATTAATGACTAGTTAACCACTAAAAGTCCTAGGAAGCCTAGATAAGGCAATTCGAATTGGGCAAGCAGCCAACAATATTTTCTGTAGAAATATTTCTCAAGTGCATCAGCTGATCACTGAGAGATTCGAATAGGGAGGCTATGTGAGAGTGCAACTTTGAGTTTGCTTTTTATACTGAGAAGGAAAACCAGAGGTGTTGGTGTAGGTCTCTTTGACTGTTAAGTCTTTATGACTAGATAATCTATATTCTACTACAAGTTGATGCCCTAAGGCTTCTACAGAATCTTCCTCCTGGTGGTTCAGTGAACAGGCTTGGGGGTCCTAAGGCAAGTTACTTGGATGTCTTCAAGAATAGGTTGGGTGGAACAGGTTACTTGGGCTGTTTGTTTCTCCTACAGTCAACCAGGTTCTACTGTTCTTACTTTTGTTTACAATTAAATATTTGTTTGCATGGTAGAATTATTAATTACAATCATACAGAAGAAACTATTCTATTTTTTTATTTAAAGATGATTTGTTTTAAGAATGATTAAGTATTTTAAATGAATGATTAAATTCTTTTCTGTATTTTTCCCATACTGTTATTTGTATAGTACTCTAGTACAAAAAAACAAAATGAAAAGAGATGGGGGATAGGCAGAATGCCATTGAATGAAAAGATGAATAAAGTAGTGTTCTTGTTAAATTCTGTCATTTCAATCATATGTTTAAAACGTAGGAAATATTAAAGTATAGTATAAACAAATGCATAGCATTCATCTATTTGTTAAATAAAAGAAAAACACATTTTGTTTATGCACAGATCCATACTTTTCATTTCATCTCCATCTATTTCAGATAAGTTCAATATGTATTTCAATGTTATAGATTTCATGTTGTCAAGCACTTCATAATTTAAGAATTATATAATAGTTGCAAAAACTATCCTCTATAGCAGAGTGTTATTTACAGCTAATAAGTAAAACACTTATTAATGTTTTCATCACTATTTATCGCATTTAGATTAATATAGATTTCAATCTCAGATACAAGTATTGTCATTGCAAAAATCAAAACCCTAAGTTATCACAAAACCTAGAATCCAAATGTTTATTTAGTACACAGTTTATAAACTTCTCATCAAGCCATTCATGGCCAACATTAGACATTTATTTCTGAGGTTATAACAGTTATGAATTTCCAAACACTAACTAACATTTTATATAACCATACCATCTTTTAAACATATCGATACTACTAACAAGACCTTAAGCATCACTTAGCAGAAAGCACGATTCAATATCAATGTCTAACAATAGCTCACAACCCTAGCAAGAAAACATACATAGTGTCGAAACATTCACATGTACAAGTTAAGGTCCAGTTCGTGGGTTCAACTTCTCTGTAGAAGCAAGGTTGCCAACGAAAACTACAAATAGGGTTTCATTCAATGAAAGAAAATAGAACCCTATGGAAATATCCATTTAGAAAACGTATAAACAGACCGAAATTTATCTCATCATGATTCCAAAACATAAATATCAACAACGATAACGAATTACAGGAAACAACTATCTACAGTTATGCAAACCATAACTCTCGGCCAAAGACAACTATCGTTGTTCAGCATCACCACAACAGTTATACAATTGTTTTCTCAAACATTATTTTAAACAAAATATTTCATTTCAAACGAGCCATTGTCTTACAAAAAAAGGTGAACCCTCGGCTCTTGATTCACATTCAAAACTATAAATAAAACCTTAACAGAGTTTACATTTCGGACTTTTCACGATTCCAACATTACACAGGGTCTATCCCTTATCAACCAGAGAACACTAAAATGAGTTCAAGTTTCCACAAAACTATACAGGTTTTTACCCTTAACCAACAGTAGTACAAACACAAGTTCGAAGTTATTTTCAAATGACGCATCCAGGCATCATAGAGCTGAATAGCAACTTAAAAAGCTGAGGGTTATCCTCTCTACAACATTTATCAAAATAAGACTTTAAAACTTAACACTTGGCCATCACCGAACAATGTCTAGTAATTCCAACTCTTGTCACACAGTAATCACTAGCAAAAGCATGCCAAAGGCACCTATGAGGTTTCAAGAACCACCGAGGCTTACCAGGAAGCAGTTGCAGCATCCCCATTTCCAATCTTTTGCATAGAAGTCTTCCAACGAAGTGGGTACCTGCCAAGTTACAATTCGGAAAGGTTAAAACAAGAAAATGTAGAGATAAAACTAAGTATCACTGTATGATTGTTTTTATAATAAAAAATTACCCTTAGAAATGAATCTCCTGAACATTGACACACCACACCAGCAAAACAACGGAGACTAATGGCTTTTACAGCAAACTACAAGTTCAAAACTCAAAAGACGATTCCATAATTTGGAGAATTGAACTAGTTCAAATTACATTCAACAACTGACAGAAGAACCACACAAAACTACAATGGTTGTATCATGACTACACTGCTCAATATCTTTAAGCCTGTAACTTTTAAACTATCTCTCACGGGTCCAAGGTTCAAAAACGAGGAAGGATTCCTCCTCTCAACAAACTCTAAAACCCTACATTGTTGCGAAACAGTCGGCTCTCCAAACTTACCACTAAAACAAAAAATGAATGCCAAGAAAACCAATCTCCATTACTTACCAACGCGATAATAGGGTTTCGTTCTCAGCCCTAGATCTTATGAAGATCAACGGTGGATCAGCTGCCAATCAAGGCACGTTGATATTTGAGCAACGATTGCAATCAATATTGCATTGATTACTTCATCTACCAAGTCGCCAAGCCAGCAGACCGAGAGATAGTGCATGGCACAGCTCAGCCTTTTAATGTGCTTATTACATACTTAATCACATGGAGACCATCCAACAAAGCTTCCACATCACTTAACACGTTCAATGGCGTTAATGCTAGGCTTGTGAACGCAAGTTGGAAAGCATGCCAAGTTTAATACCCTGTCAATAGCGAAATCATTGCAATATTAGTGCACATTTTATATAGTTCAAAGAATTGTTATAGGCATCATAACAATGGTATTATATGCCAAGGTGTTGTGTGATTGCATAGTCACTATATAAGGTTTACATTTCATTTCTATGGCCTATGTATAATCATATAGGATAAAGCTTATATGTCTCATATTTTAGCCATATAGTTGTTAATTATTTGATAAATGGGAACCATAGATATAGTTAGGATTTTATTCATGCATAATGTTAGTTTATAGCATAGATACTATGTACATTATATGTTTCACATATTAGCTTTATATTGTAATCAATTGAGAAGAGTAGGACTATAAGTATAGTTCACATGCAAATTATAATGTTAAATCGTAGCATAAACACCATATTCACAATATATTTCATATGTTAGCCATGTATTGCAAAGACTAATGATAAATGTAATACTATAGGTATAGTCTAAGTGGCAATGATATACATTCTAATGCTAAGTTCATAGCACAAGCACTAGTCATTATACTTTTCATATATTAACTATGTAATGATAATCAAATGATAAATTTGGGACTTAGAATAGTCTAAGTTCTATAGATGCAAAACATAATGATAGTTCAATAGTATAAACACTATTTCTATAAGATTTCTAATAGAATTACCAATGGATATTTGTATCACTGTTTTGATATTAATGACAATAGTCATATGATAATAAATGTAGCATTATAAAAACAACTGGACGACCTAAATTTATAACACTGAAGAGTTTTGTAAGTCAGCACATAAACTAGAATTGGAACCAAAATATCCATACCTACAATATTTTGTTTCGCAAGGAAGTACTTAGCATTTTAATATTACATTGACGATGAATTGAAAGACACATGTACTCTTAACACATGTTTGTCGTAGAAATTCTTACCTGCGGTCTGCACATGGAAATAGGATTCAAATGCCTTAGCTAAACGTAGCTAAGTAAACCCAAGGGTACCTCGTAGCACCCCTTCATCATCATACAAACAAACTGTCAGCACATCTTCAAGAACATCATAATAATACAAACCTATGTACAGTATGTAACTACATTTAGAACTTAAGCAGATCTGAAAATTGTATTCTTGTGCATAATCATAAAAGATCTTTCGTTGAGGAGATTAGCATCCATTTAAATATGAAATAGAAAATACAACTACATCATATTTTATTTTGAGAAATTTGACGTGTCATCATTATTAATTATCCTAGTTAATAAATTTGATTATATTATATGTTCCGCATTAACAACTTCGATAATTATTACTATTTTAAAATTTTGGTATTTTTATGGGATATTACAAGTCTAAGGATTGCAGCATTTACAAATATGTCTGATACTAGTGCTATTTAGGAAAGGTTAGCACAGTTACTTCAATTGGAGGAACATTTCTTCATCGCAGGTTCCATCAGCAGGTGCGGAAGGATTGAGAAAAGGCATGGCATGATCGCCACATCACTAAGAAACATTTTCAGTGAGGAGAATTAGTTCTTCTCCACGACAACAAATTTATTAAAACCCCTGGTAAGCTACAGATGCATTGGCCAGGGCCATATGTCATAAATTTTATTACAGAAGGAGGTGTCATACAATTACAAACATTATATGGTCAAATCCTTCAAGGATTCCTGAATGGGAGTCGTCTCAAGCCCTATAGGGACAATCATGGTGTGTCGAAATGAAAAGAGTTGATTGTAAAGTTTTACATAGAAAAAAAAAATGGAAACCCCAAGTTTGTATTCCTATCATTGTTAGATCTGTCGTAGTTAGTTTTGTTATGTCAAGTTTCTTTCGAAACCCCAAGATATAGTTATCTTGAAGCTTTACAAAAACCCCTAGTTACCAGTGCATCAAAGATATATTATCTCAGGCACTCCAAATGAATTTCCAAAGATGCCAGTTGGAAACCCCAACTTCCCATAATGTCGAAGCATCTCTATTCATTGAAGTTGGTAAACTATGGAAATAAGTCTGGAAAAGTGTTATTTATGTCCCTTGGAGACCCCAACATGCTAGAATTGTTGAGCATACCTCTTTTCGAGTGGGCTAATTGTCAAATTCATATCTGTCGAAGTTATGGGGTGACCTTATTTATCAAAGTTGCAGTTGGTATGCATTTATTGTTATTTTTATGACGCATTCTACAGCATAGCTAGTGGCCTTTTTCGAATTAAATGTTGAAGTGACTGGAATGTGTGAACGGATCCGTCGCTTCGCTTATCATCATTGATGGATCTAGGAAAATTAATCTATCTAGAGAATGACAGACGGATCGCACATGTGGGATAAATTTAAAAGTCGTTCCTCCCTTGCTTATTCTTCATTGTGAACTTTGAGCCCATTGTAGTCGTGATTGAGAAGCTAAAATTTGAAATCTATGAGTGAGCTTGTGAATATTGTGCGACATCAAGATGCAGGTCGATTTGTCAACAAGGAGTGGATATCATGGATCTGGTGAGGAATTCCATATGTCACGTTCCATCTATGCCGGTGTAGTGAAACAAGAGGTGATCTCTTCACATTTACCTATGAATGTGCCTCGGAAGCCATGGAAAACCAACCAACCCAACCCTGAACCTAGAACAAAGGCACGACATGATGCGGGTACTTCTGCGACAGGCTCTGCCACTTTCTTTCCAGCATATGTTCTTCCCCAAAATTCAAGTGCCAAACTAGTGAAGCTGCCAAGAATGCCCGATACCCAATTGATATTATGCCGATACTGAAGGGATTGATAGTACAAGGTGACATATTGAAGAATATCCAAAAGTTGTCATACGTTGTTAATGATATCAGTAATTTTACATATTTTAACAATACAAATTATATGAGACCTATTTTTACAACAGAGGGCCATCCGACTGAATTAGAGCCGCAATAGTGGGTTCTCATTATGCCCTGCATCGATTTATTTCCTTTATTTTATTTACCACACTTTGGTCGCACTACGGAGGCCAATGTGTGTGTGAAGCAGCTCTTAGTCTTCTTGCATGGAGGTTTCCTTTGTTTGGAAACCATGGTATCGATTGACACGGACCTCATCTCTTGGATTACAGGTTTTCCTAAGGTTGGCATAGACCCGTAAAAGTTCTTTGTTGGCAAGGAGCGAGACCATGATTTTTCGACAAGGATGAAGGAGAAGTATAATTTAACCAAGATAAACCGAGGCTTCGAGGTAGCCTCTATCAACAACCAAGATGTTTGATTCACTACAAAGTTGTCAGCTACAAAGTTAGTAAGAAAGAACAGAACGAACCACGTCAGAGCTTCTATTATTCTTATGGAAGAACAATGTGTGTTGGGTGTTCAAATGAATTGGTCAACCTTCATGCCAAACGCGTTTCTAGAAGATGTTGCGAACACACAAGACAATGGTACACCGTTTACATATTCATGGTTACTATTACGTATTTATTTTGTAGGTTGGGAGGAACCTACAAACTATCAATAAATGCCACTTATCGCCCCATGCCAGGGGTTGCGTTACATGAACCTGTCGTATTCGGATATCAAGAGCTGACAACAAGAGAGTAATGTGTCGTTGTATATGAAGCTAGAGGAACTAAGGTACTATGTGGTTCAAATACCATGTATTACAAAGAGGTAGTAGAAAAGTACCGTGGGTTGGAGAAGTTCAAAGTTGGGCCCCACTTTATGCATGTCCAAGCAAGGAGGGACCCACACAAGCAGTGGTTGGTGATGGGTTTCAAATTATCCAATGATGAAGTTGAGAAAATTATTCAAGAATGGCTAGTAGAGTGGCAGGTACCTCTCGACCTCGAAACTACATCGACGGACCCATCACAGCAGGATCAGCAGAAAGATGTTACGTCTAGCTAGTAGCAAACTAGTTAGAATACACCACAAACTTGAGGGGGTGATGATGAAGATCAGAAATCCATCCATACCCCCACTAAACTATAAATTGTAGGAAATCGCAAAGGTGAAACTTCATGATAAGGCGCACGGAAGAAACAAAAGGCACAGCACCATGATACTTCCCAGGAATTGACGGATGACGACATTAACATCCTATTCGATATGATGACTGAAGTGGTAGAGGGAAATAGAAGGAAAGTAGAGGATAAGACAATCCAAATATTCAGTAGCGTCACTGACATTCTTGATAAATTGTGCATAGAGGTGAAGAATATTAGAATCTCAACCCAGTCACCGAGTGCATCTACACGGGTCGAGGTGGAACGCGAAGAGAAAACGCAACCCCTATAAGCACCGCTTCACTCTGTGGAAGAAGTAGTGAAGATTTTTATGAGATCCATTACATTTGAATACTTAGAAAACAACATAGAGCTTCCAAAGTTAGGGTATGTAGACCTTAAATTACCTACATTAACCCTGTACATGTTGCAAAAAATGCAAGAGAGTGTTGCACTAGAAATCAAATCAATGGAAAATTCTCTTCTAGAGTTTATGAGAGACTATAAGGAGCAAGTTGATAAACTAAAGTACTTAAATGCAGAACTCCAGCAGGATAAGGATCTACTGTGTCAAGCAAAGGGAAAGGTAGAGAAAGTTGTTGATGTTTCCTACCAAGCGGTACTAGAAGCTGAAGTGATCAATGAAATGCAAACTGAAGAGAAGGTGCAGTGATTGGATACGGTCACCTCTAGTTACCATCTTAAGGTGAAATTATTGGAAGCTAAGTTGGTTCCTAGCACCCCTCCTGAATTCATTGAACAACAGTGAGTAGAGATTCAAATTGATTTTCAATATTTACAAGCAGTAGAAGCAGAATCCATGAAGATGTATTATGTTATGTCGTAGTCCTGGGATGCCCTATTTGAATATAATGAGCTGCAGTAGATTCAGACGTAGCTTGGGGATGCCGATGGAAAAATGAATTCTTTATGGGATCAGTTGAAAACTCTCCCTCCAGTTTAGAGAATGATAAATTCCATTGAGAGCAAGCAGTTACAGCAAGAAGTTAATCAATTAAGGTTGCAGCATAGGCAGCGCACTGAGAGGGTCTAGAAACTTCATCCTGAGGCGCAACGTATATTAGAGGATATACGTTGACAAAGTCAGCCATAACTATATTTCAATGAGCCAGAAATTAGAAGTCACTCAAGCTGTCAAAGTGAGCCAAAACTATATTTCAATAGACATGGTGGAAACTGTTGGCCAGAAGAAATAAGAATTCCAACAATTAGTTGAAGCAAGAAAAAGTCACTATACAGTCATTTCACCGAAGCTACAGGAACCTGACTTGCATCCTTGAAGTGCCTCAGGACGAGCCGCATGTGAGTGTTGGGGGCATGTTGGGTCTAGAATTTTTGGAGGTATCATTTTTAAAGAAACAATCTAGTGTGGAAGAAGACAAGATGGAACTAGCTCGACGCGAGGATCGGCTCCAACAAAGCGGTCAGAAAAATGAGGAAAATGGTCATGTTGACCGTGTCAAACACCGCAAGTCGAGTTAGTTAGTTAGAATTGGTCCATAATGTAATAATGAGTCAGTTATGAAGTTAGTGGGTTAGTGGGAGTGGCAATAGCTTAGTTTTCCCTATAAATATGTTTGGGGAAGGAAATTTTGTGGTTGTTGCTATTACGGTGATTATTCCAAAATACTATTTTTGTGTGATGTAATAGAGATCTATGTTCTCTATGTTAAAGGCAATATTGGAGAGGTCGATTCCCTTATCTGAAGGTTGTGTGCACAGATCTCTTGTATGTAATGAAGAAATCTATAGTGTTAAGTTTGTTGAGATATTGTAACTTCAAAGAATATTATATTTGTACTTTATTATTCCGTATATGTTTCATTCCTCCGTGAAGATCTTATTGTATATCCGGAGATGTTTATTCCTCTGTCGGAATGTGGTAACTCGGGTTATTAGACTTCCCCAGTGGGGGTCGGCCCCTGTATGTGTTATGTGGGTCAAAGGGTTATTAGACCACCCTAGAGGGGTTGGCTCAGTCAGTTGTAGTGGGGTATTTAACCCATTGGTTAAATACGAGCCTACGTGTACTTGTGTAAAAGATATGTCAGAGTAGTGTATAAATAGAGGAGGTGTGTTCCTCATTTGAAAAACACACACACTTGAGAGTGGTGCACTTATGGAGGAGAGTTCTGCTATGGAGAAGGAGGAGATTATGCTTAGGGTTACATCTTTGTATATTGCTAGTCATCTATATTGAGGAAGCTTTACTGGGTTTTCTACCCCATGAGGGTTTCCCGGGATAAATCTGTGTCTCTTATGTTTATGCTATGCTTGTTGTTTCTTCAGTGATCCTGTATGTGCTATTATTGTGAAATGGAATGTAATGCTGCTATTTTCTGTATTAGCATATTAAATCTTAACATGGTATCAAAGCTAACCTGAAGGAAGGCAAGGTATGGCACTTACGACACTTGCTTTACTTACGACAATTTGAAGGTTAGGGTTTTACATAGCAAAAACCAGTCATCATGGAACTTTCTCTATAAATCCATTTCTGCGAAGTTTCAGGGTCTGAAAAGTTTACAGGTCGAAGATAACATCACCAAGTACCTTGTTTCCAAAGGGAACCCTTAGATTCGTTGTACTTTATGAGTTATGATTAGTACAAGTTAGGGTTTCTGCCTCTTCCAGATCTCAGTAAAAATCAGGTAACCTTGGAAAAAAGGTCATAACTTGGGCTAGGAAGCTCCAAATGAAATTTCGTAAAAAGAGACAGGTAGTACACAGACTGCACTATCTCAAGAAACCTTTTCAGAGGCCGAAGGTGAACTAGTGACACATGGAATTCCGTACAAGTTCACTCTCCTGTTTTATCCCATAAACAGGTCACGTTACGACACTTGGAATAAATATCTCTCAGAGAGTCCAATTGATGTCAAACCTATCAGGATGGAAATATAACAAAGCGATATATCTCAGGAAAATATTTCAGAGGCCGAAGTTCAAATAGTGACACGTGGCACGCCGTACAATTTCGCTCTCTTGTATTATCCCATAAACAGGTCACGTTGCGACACTTGGCATAACTCTCTCTCAGAAAATCCAATTGAGGTCAGACCTGTCAGGATGGAAAGATGACAGGTCAGGCTACTGCAGAAAAATTTTTCAGACCCTATGGAGTGAAAATTTCATAGTTACAGCAGAAACAATCAGGTACATATTTCTGTCAAAACAGAATTATTTTTGGAGCACCTTTATTCATGGCTTCTGGAATTTAGGGTTTCAGAGAAAGTTAGAATTTTTGGAATCGGAGTCCACGGCTGAATGCTACTCAGGAAAATCGAAATTTAGAGACCAAGATCAAAATTTTGGTTGGGTAGAAGACCGGGCTTCATCAAACCCTAGTTCGAGTTCCTGTCCAGAAGATCCAGAAGTTTCGAAGGCAATTTTGAGGGGTCAAATTTTGGAGATTTCAAAATTGAAGAATGCTAGTTTGATCAGCTCAGCAAGACACATTCTTCCATCCATTCAGAAGTGTGAAAGTCAAAGATTGAATTTTTAGGGTTTCTCTAGCAAACCCTAATCAAGCTCCAGATCAAGTTTCAGGGGGAGTTGAGGCTAAGGCCTTACATAAGAAGACTACAAAAAGTCTCGACAGGTATGACTTAAGGAGGTTCAGGTATGCCTTGAAATCTGATTCTTGATTAAGTTCATAATGTGTTTGTCTTCATGTTATTTATTAGTACAATCTTGATTAATGTTATTAATTGTCTTATCACCCTAGTAACAATATGAATGCATGTGAATGATCGAAGACATTCATTTATTAGGGCTATATGATTGTACTTATGCATTATGGTGTTGTATGAGGTTGATGTCATTTGCTAACAAGATACAGGTACATCACAAAATACAAATCAAGCTCCTTAAAACATGACAACATGAAGACAAAGACTCATCCATAATCTTTGTTCTACTTACGAGGTATGTATGACTTTGTTATATTATGCTTAACCTATGAGACATGTAGGTTCTAGCTCAGGATCTCTAAATCATTGAAGAGATTGTTTAGGTATGTTGTACATAACTAAGCAGGTATACTAATCCAGGTATGTTTTCCTATGACAAGTTAGAATCTTACCTTAGGATTCCTTATATAAGTATACTTGGTATGATTGGTTATGCTTATTCATAAAGTTAGTAATCAAGGGTTTATGCATATTATGTCTCTTATCTTGATGATCTAATTAACCAGAAGAGTACTATGATCAAACAAGAATATGCAGAAGTAAAAGAAGACTTCCTTTAAACCTTGAATATTATCTATAATCATGACTATACATTTTCAAAGATTATTTAGAACTAGAATGTTTTGATAATATTGAGAATATACTAATGAATGTATGTCTGTGTATGAGATCATGAGGATGACACTAGTTCACACTTGAGCATGCACAGTGGTACAGAATGAGTAGAAGTTCAAAAGACATATAGAAGATCAAGCGAGAGGCAACCACACAAACATAAAAGATAAGTATTTGAGTTGTTATTTGAAATAGTGAATGATATTGCTTGTATGCATATTTGTATTCCGAGAATATATCATGCTGAGTGTAAACATTCATAGAGCATTGACCAGTATACTACTAATATGCATATGATTGGTAAGTTGGACAAACATTCCATTGTTTCTTGTCTAGAATGAAACCTCTTTGATAACATGCTGAGAGCTGTGCACACTCTCAATAGTATGTTCTGGTAGAGATGGATGGCATCCAGATAGTCACTGTATGCATACAGGATATGGGAAAGTGTTGTGCCAAAGTATTGGTCAAAATAGTTACATAACTATGTAAATGATATCTGTATGCATAATAGGTTATCATGTCAATATGATTTGATGATTATGAAGTATTACTAATCATGTACTTAATTTTGATTTGTAGGAAAGATCATGATGAATGATGAACACTGAACAAGCGATGGATGTTCAAACAAAAGGATTTACAAATCAAACACACTATAGAAGGCTTGTGGCTAGAAAATTCTCTTAGAAAGAGGAAGAGAATCATGATAAGATGTTTGCTCCAAGTGGCTAGATTAGACCATTCTCTTAATGGTGTAATTAAAGAAGAAGTGTGAATCAGGTTCTGTATGGGTACCCAGGATAGATAATCAATTGATGAGCTTAATGATCACCATGGGTGATGAGGCTCTCAACCTTTGCTACAAGGTTGAATATTGTTTCTATACACATACAATATGGTGCAGAAAGGAACCAAAATTTTGAATTTGTAACAATGTACTAACCAAACCTCTACCGATCCAATGTACTAACCAAACCTCTACCTCAAGTAAAGTTTTCTGAGACAAACTTAAAATAGTTCAGAAGGACCCTCCTTGAAAGGGGGAGTGATGTAATAACTCATGATGAGATTGCCTGCATCGACAGTGAGGTTGATGATGAGGATACCTATATTAGTGATGCCGACAGAGAGGTTGGTGGATGGTCCTTAGACAGGGTCTAAGGTGACAAGAGGATTGCATCATCCTTGAACATATATTCTAAAAGAGGCCATAGACATGATGTCTCCGAAAATGAAGTCCTTGGTGGACATATAGGATTGCATCATCCTAAAGAGAGTCGTAGACGTATGTCTTTGAGAATGAAGTCCTTGGTGGACTTCAGGGGATTGGATCATCCCTGGACTTTATTCCTAAAGAGAGTCGTAGAAGTATGTCTTCGAGAATGAAGTCCTTGGTGGACTTGAGGGGATTGGATCATCCCTGGACTTCAGTCCTAAAGAAGAGCCGTAGACGTATGTCTTCGAGAATGAAGTTCTTGGTGAACATGTGAGGGGATTGGATCATCCCTGGATTTCATTCCTAAAGAAGAGCCGTAGACGTATGTCTTCGAGAATGAAGTTTTTGGTGAACATGTGAGGGGATTGGATCATCCCTGGACTTCAGTCCTAAAGAAGAGTCGTAGACGTATGTCTTCGAGAATGAAGTCCTTGGTGGACGGTTGAGGATTGAGTCATCCTTGGACATGGTCCTAAATGTACGGTTGAGGATTGAGTCATCCTTGGACGTGGTCCTAAATGTACGGTTGAGGATTGAGTCATCCTTGGACGTGGTCCTAAATGTACGGTTGAGGATTGAGTCATCCTTGGACGTGGTCCTAAATGTACGGTTGAGGATTGAGTCATCCTTGGACGTGGTCCTAAATGTACGGTTGAGGATTGAGTCATCCTTGGACATGGTCCTAAATGTACGGTTGAGGATTGAGTCATCCTTGGACGTGGTCCTAAATGTACGGTTGAGGATTGAGTCATCCTTGGACGTGGTCCTAAATGTACGGTTGAGGATTGAGTCATCCTTGGACGTGGTCCTAAATGTACGGTTGTGGATTAAATCATCCTTGGACAGTAAATCTAGTAATTCCGAAAGGAAGGATAGTCCTAAATGAATTGAGTGGATTAAATCATCCTTAGACAGTAAATCCAGTAATTCCGAAAGGAAGGATAGTCCTAAATGAATTGAGTGGATTAAATCATCCTTGGACAGTAAATCCAGTAATTTCGAAAGGAAGGATAGTCCTAAATGAATTGAGTGGATTAAATCATCCTTGGACAGTAAATCCAGTAATTCCGAAAGGAAGGATAGTCCTAAATGAATTGAGTGGATTAAATCATCCTTGGACAGTAAATCCAGTAATTCCGAAAGGAAGGATAGTCCTAAATGAATTGAGTGGATTAAATCATCCTTGGACAGTAAATCCAGTAATTCCGAAAGGAAGGATAGTCCTAAATGAATTGAGTGGATTAAATCATCCTTGGACAGTAAATCCAGTAATTCCGAAAGGAAGGATAGTCCTAAATGAATTGAATGGATTAAATCATCCTTCGACAGTAAATCCAGTAATTCCGAAAGGAAGGATAGTCCTAAATGAGATTGAGTGGACTAATCATCCTGTAAATAGATTGGGATTGCCTCGTCCCTAGACATGGTGAGATGTCTTAAAGTGATAAGGACTAATCATCCTGTAAATAGATTGGGATTGCCTCGTCCCTAGACATGGTGAGATGTCTTAAAGTGATAAGGACTAATCATCCTGTAAATAGATTGGGATTGCCTCATCCCTAGACATGGTGAGGTGTCTTAAAGTGATAAGGATTGATCATCCTGTAAGTTGATCTGGATTGCATCATCCATAGACATGAGAGTTGTCTTAAACCGAGAGGGACTGATCATCCCATAAATGGATCAGGATTGTATCATCCTTGGACCTATGTCCTAAAGTGAGAGGGATTGATCATCCCGTAATTGGTTGTTGTGTGTTGCAGGGTATGCTGCTATTGTGTATACTTGTATTGATGAGGATACTTGTATTGATGATATGTATACTTGTATTGATGAGGATACTTGTATTGATGATATGTATATTTGTATTGATGAGGATACTTGTATTGATGATGTGTATACTTGTATTGATGAGGATACCTGTATTGATGATGTGTATACTTGTATTGATGAGGATACTTGTATTAATGATATTTATACTTGTATTGATGATGTTTTTGATCGTGATGATCTAGATGACGATGTTGTTGATCGTGATGATCTAGATGATGACACTACTGATCGTGATGATCTAGATGACGATGTTGTTGATCGTGATGATCTAGATGACGATGCTGCTGATCGTGTGATGACGATGCTGATGATCCTGTGATGACGATGCTGATGATTGTGTGATGATGATGCTGATGATCGTGTGATGACGATGCTGATGATCGTGTGATGATGATGTTGATGATCATGTGATGACGATGCTGATGATCGTGTGATGACGATGCTGATGATCGTGTGATGACGATGCTGATGATCGTGTGATGACGATGCTGATGATCGTATGATGACAATGCTGATGATCGTGATGCTGATGATTGTGTGATGACGATGATGATGATCATGAGATGATGATGCTGATGATCGTGAGGATCCAGATGTTGATGTTGTTGTAGTTGTTCGAGTGCTGCAGAAGATAAAGACTCAGTACTGAAGATGTTGATGTTCCAATATTGAAGATGTTCCAGTAACTGCTTGAGTTACTGATGATGTTGAGAAAGCTTCCAATGATTTATAGATGTATCATGTATGATGTTGATGACTCCTTGCTCGTGCAGATGCTGTTATAATATCCTTCTCGTTAAGGGGGAGTGTTGAGATATTGTAACTTCAAATAATATTATATTTGTACTTTATTATTCCGGAGATGTTTCATTCCTCCGTGAAGATCTTATTGTATATCCGGAGATGTTTATTCCTCTGTCGGAATGTGGTAACTTGGGTTATTAGACTTCCCCAGTGGGGGTCAGCCCCTGTATGTGTTATGTGGGTCAAAGGGTTATTAGACCACCCTAGAGGGGTCGGCCCAGTCAGTTGTAGTTGGGTATTTAACCCATTGGTTAAATACGAGCCTATGTGTACTTGTGTAAAAGATATGTCAGAGTAGTGTATAAATAGAGAAGGTGTGTTCCTCATTTGAAAAACACACAAACTTGAGAGTGGTGCACTTATGGAGGAGAGTTCTGCTATGGAGAAGGAGGAGCTTATGCTTAGGGCTGCATCTTTGTATATTGCTGGTCATCTATATTGAGGAAGCTTTACTGGTTTTTCTACCCCATGAGGGTTTCCCAGGATAAATCTGTGTCTCTTGTGTTTATGATATGCTTGTTGTTTCTTCAGTGATCTTGTATGTGCTATTATTGTGAAATGGAATGTAATGCTGCTATTTTCTGTCTTAGCATATTAAATCTTAACAAAGTTTAAACCAAATAAACTAGCAAGATCACTAAAAGAAACATAATCACAAGATAGACACAGAATTTACCCTTGGAAACCCTCATGGGGTAGAAAACCCAGCAAAGATTTCCTCAATAAGATGATCAACCAAAATACAAGATGTGCTCCAAGAATTTTCATTCTTCTCTACCTCACATGCAAACCTCCCAGACACAAGTGCACTACTTTTTGAGTTGTGGAAGTGTGTCAAATGAGGAGCTCTCCTCCTCTATTTATACTAGTTCTCGACTGACCAAAATCCCTAATGGGGCTGACCTCTCCTAGAGAAGTCTAATAACCCCTAAAATATAAACTCAGGGC
This sequence comes from Larix kaempferi, assembly GCA_027924585.1. Lineage (NCBI taxonomy): Eukaryota > Viridiplantae > Streptophyta > Pinopsida > Pinales > Pinaceae > Larix > Larix kaempferi. The sequence goes on along the minus strand of BSBM01000259.1, from coordinate 6,963,479 downwards.
CGACCCCCACATGGTGGGTCTAATAAGCCTAGTTACCACAAACCATCGGAGGAATAAACATCTCTGGATACATAATAGAATCACCATGGAGGAATGAAACATCTCCAGAATAATAATGTACAAATATAATATTCCTAGAAGTTACAATATTCAACACTCCCCCTTAACAAGAAGGATATTATAACAACATCTGCAGGAGCAAGGAGTCATCAACTACATCATACATGATACATCTATAAATCATCGGAAGCTTTCTTCAATACATCATCATCAGTAACTCAACCAATTACTGTAACATCAACATCATTGTCATCGCACGATCATCAGCATCGTCATCTTCATCACACGATCATCAGCATCGTCATCACACAATCATCAGCATCGTCATCATATGATCATCAGCATCGTCATCACATGATCATCAGCATCGTCATCATACAATCATCAGCATCATCATCATACGATCATCAGCATCGTCATCAACATCATCATCACACGATCATCAGCATCATCATCACACGATCATCAGCATCGTCATCACACGATCATCAGCATCATCATCACATGATCATCAGCATCGTCATCATACAATCATCAACATCATCATCACACGATCATATTACAGGATTATCAATCCCGTTCTCTTTAGGACATAGGTCCATGGATGATACAATCCAAATCAAGTTCCATGATGATCAATCCTTATCACTTTAAGACAAGTCTCATGTCTAAGGACGATGCAATCCCATCTCGTACATTTTGAACCAAGAGTCTAGGTATGATATAGTCCTATCATCAATTCTTGGAGACAAATGTCTACGAATCAATTCTAGGACCAAAGTCCAGGGACGATACAATCCCATACCTGTTCATTCAGGACTACATTTTTGGAGACCCAGTCTACTGCTCAATTCTGGGACCGAAGTCTAGGGATGATACAATCCCCCACCTGTTCATTCAGGACTTCTTCTCGAAGACCCAGTCTACAGCTCAATTCTAGTACCAAAGTCCGGGGATGATACAATCCCCCACCTGTTCATTCAAGACTTGTTCTCGAAGACCCAGTCTATGTCTCAATTCTAGGACCAAATTATGGGGACGATACAATCCCCCACCTATTTATTTAGGACTTGTTCTTGAAGACCCAGTCTACGGCTCAATTCTAGGACCAAAGTTCGGGGACAATACAATCCCCCACCTGTTCATTCAGAACTTGTTCTCGAAGACCCAATATACGGCTCAATTCTGGGACCAAATTCTGGGGATGATACAATCCCCCACCTGTTCATTCAGGACTTGTTCTCGAAGACCTAGTCTATGGCTCAATTCTGGGACCGATGTCCGGGGATGATACAATCCCCCACCTATTCATTCAGGACTTTATTCTCAAAGACATATTTCTACGGCTCCTTTTAGAACATGTGTTCAAGGATGATACAATCCCTCTTATTTCTCGGAGACATATGTCTATGGCTTCTTTTACAACATGTGTTCAAGGATGATGCAATCCCTCTTCTTTCTCGGAGACATCTGTTTACGGCTCACTTTAGGACTGAATTCCAAGGATGATCCAATCCTCACATGTCCACGAAGGACTTCATTCTCAAAGACATCTATCTACGTCTTCTTTTAGAACATGTGTTCAAGGATGATGCAATCCCTCTTCTTTCTTGGAGACATCTGTCTACGGCTCACTTTAGGAATGAAGTCCAAGGATGATCCAATCTTCACATGTCCACAAAGGACTTCATTCTCAAAGACATCTGTCTACGGCTCACTTTAGGACCGAATTCCAAGGATGATCCAATCCTCACATGTATCCTCATCAATATAGGTAAAAGTATCCTCATCCATACAAGTACATTAATCAATACATGTATATACAAGTATTCTCATCAATACATCAATACATGTAATAATACAAGTACTCTCATCAATACATCAATATGTAACAGTACAAGTATTCTCATCAATACATCAATACATGTAATAATACAAGTACTCTCATCAATACATCAATATGTAACAGTACAAGTATTCTCATCAAAAGCATGTATTCTCACCAATACATATATCATCAAAGTAAAAGCAAGTAAAATAAGTATTCTAAGTATAAGAGTCCTAAATCGAAATAATCTAAGTATCCAAGTGTAGTAAACAGGTATCCACATCATCGACCTTGCTGTCGATGAGGAAATATCATCATCAGTGACTACACTACTCCCCCTTTCGAGGAGGGTCCTTTTGAACTACACCAAGCTTGTCTTAGAAGTATTCAAATTTCACTCGAGACAGAGGTTTGGTCAAAATATCAGCAATTTGATCCTCAGTGCTCACATACTCGAGCTTAATATCTCCTCTCTGCACCATATCTCGTATATAAAAGTATTGGATCTCTATGTGTTTTGACTTATCGTGGAATACAGGATTTTCTATCATCTTAATACAACTTTGATTGTCACACATGATCACAGTGGGATCCATTTCTAAGTCGAACACTCCAGATAATAGCTTTCGAAGCCACACTACTTCACAACTGGCAGAGCAGGAAGCTATATATTCTGCTTTAGTAGTACTGAGAGCCACACTAGATTGTTGCTTGCTGAACCATGAGATCATGACAGATCCAAGACCATAACATCCACCTGATGTACTCTTTCTGTCTGAGACACTTCCTGCCCAATCAGAATCTGAGTAACCATGTAATCTAAGTTCATGATTTCCAAGATAATATTGACCAAAATCTAATGTACCCTTTAGTTACCTCATTACATGCTTTGCAGCTATTAAGTGAACCTTTCTAGGTTCTACTAGATACTGACTTAGGGTATTTATAGAAAAGCATATATCTGGCCTAGTATTTGTTAAATACATCAATGACCCAATGATTTGTCTATATAGAGTTAAGTCCACGAATTGTGATGAGTCATTAACTAAAAACTTCAAGTTGGAGTCCATGGGAGTGGCCATGGCTTTACACTCCAACATATCAAATCTTTTTAGAATCTCCACAGCATACTTACCTTGATTTAGAAAGATTCCTTTTGGTTCTTGCCATACTTCTAGACCTAAGAAGTAGTGCATTAATCCGAGATCTTTATTCTTGAATTTTGAAAAAAGTTTCTTCTTGCATTCAATAATTTGATTCTCATTTCCAGTTATAAATAGATCATCTACATATAACAACAGTATAACTGGTTCATCATCCATCACTTTGAGATAAATATTAGGGTCAGCTTTACTCTTGGTAAAGCCCATGCTTGTTAAGAAATTGTCAATCTTTCCGTTCCAAGCTCTGGGAGCTTGCTTCAATCCATATAATGCCTTTTTTAGTTTGCAGACATGAGTTCTCCCATCTTTAACCTCAAACCCTTGTGGTTGCTCTATGTACACTTTTTCTTCAATTACACCATTCAGAAAAGTTGTCTTAACATCCATTTGGTATAATTTCCACTTCATCATAGATGCAAGTGCCATGATAGTTCTAATTGAAGTATACCTAGCAACTGGTGCAAATGTTTCTTCATAGTCAATTCCCTCTTTCTGAGAGAATCCTCTGGATACAAATCTTGCCTTGTATTTTTCAATGCTACCATCTGCAGCATGTTTTATCTTGAAAATCCATTTGGAAGAAACCACACTTTTATCTTTTGGTTTGGGAACTATATCCCAAACATCATTTTTCATTATTGACTGATATTATTTTGTCATTGCTTCTACCCATTCTTTCTTCTGAGCTACCTCTTCATAGCTAGCAGGCTGTTGATCCACAAGATCACACATTAAGGCCACATAGTTGGATACTAGCTTTGGTTTCTTCCTTTCTCTAGTGGATCCTTCAGGAGCTCCATATCTTTCAGCTCCTTGAATAATGTCTCTAGCCCATACTGGCCTTCTTTTCCTAGATAAGTTTGTAATAGGGGGTTCTTGTGGTTCCAACATGTCATGATCCTCTAGTGAATCATCTTCAGGGATGGGAACAGCTTCTGTGATTCTAGGAGGTGTATCTTCTTCATAGATTTCTTCAAGTTGGCACTTCCTGGATTTCTTGAGAGCTACTTCTTCATCAAATGTTACATCTCTACTTATTTCCATATGATGAAAACCTGGTATGTAAATTCTGAAGGCTTTGGATGATTCACAATATCCAACAAATATTCCCTTCTTACCAGAAGGATCCAACTTGGTTCTCTTTTCTTTTGGAATGTGAATGTACACAGGACAGCCAAATATTTTGAGATGACTTACCTCAGGCTTCTTTCTTGTGAAAACTTCTTCTGGAGTTTTGAATTCAAGAGCACTATGGGATAGTCTATTTTGCACATAGACTGTTGTCCTAGCTGCTTCAGCCCATAGATACATGGGTAGATCTTGGTCATGTATCATAGTCTTTACAGCTTCCATGATGGTTCTATTCTTCCTTTCAGCAACCCCATTTTGTTGGGGATTGTAGGGAGTGGTTAGTTCCCTCTTGATTCCATCTTCTTTACGAAAGTATTCAATGTCCTTTGAAGTATATTCTCTACCATTATCTGTTCTGAGAATCTTGATTTTCTTTTCTGAGATATTTTCTATTAGGGCCTTGAACTCTTTGAATTTTCCAAAGACTTCATTCTTACCTTTTAGAAAGTATATCCAAGTCTTCCTTGAACAGTCATCAATGAATGAGAGATAGTATTCAAACCCACTTAGGGAAGATGTGGGAATTGGTCCACATACATCTGAGTGTATTAGCTCCAAAATGTTCTTAGTCTTTGTTTCACTCTTTGGAAAAGGGTTCTTGACATTCTTCCCTTTCTCACATCCTTTACATGAGCCATTATGATCAACCTTCAAATCTGGTAATCCTATGACCACCTTGCTTACATAGGGTAAGGCTTTGTAGTTAATGTGAGCTAATCTTCTATGCCATAGCTCACTAGGGCTAGAGGTTTCATGAGCAAGGGCAACTTCTAGATGTCCCTTGAGCTTATAGAGACCTCATTCTTCTTCACCAATGACAACTGCATCTTCAATTGATTTTCCTTTGGGCCACATAAGTACTTGTCCATCTATGAAAGCAACTCTAAAACCTTTCTTATCTAGTGCTGAGATAGAGAGTAGGTTCTTCTTCAAACCTGGTACATATAAAATTTCTTTCATTTTTAAGGGTGTTCCAGAATCAAGCTTGTAGCTTGCTTCACCAATTCCCTTGATGGGATATTGATAATCATCTCCTAGAGATACCTTTTGTGGTGAAGACTTTTATTCAAGTCTTGAGAGAGTTTTCTTTTGACCTGTCATGTGCTTTGAAGCAGCACTATCAATGAGCCATGTATCTTCTCCAGGAAACATAGATCCAGAGAGTGCAGAAAATAGGACATATTCTTCTGGATCTTCTTTCTTTACTTTAGATCTTTTCCTTCGAGGCCTTTCCTCATCTTCTTCTTCTTCTTCTTCTTCTACTTCTTCTTCACTATCATCTCCTGCCATATGTGCATGATGTCTTTTGTGAACAAACTTCTTCTTCTTCTTTTCTGGTAAAGTACAGTCTCTAGCATAGTGTCCTAGTTTAAGACAATTATAACATTGGACTGTGGAGAGGTCTCTTTCTGAGTTTGTTCCTCCTTTCCTTTTGAATCTATGAGAGGGTTGAGACTTTTTGTGGTTCACTTTCTTGAAGTGACCCGTTCTTCCTCTTTTGGTGTGTGTGGCCAAGGCTTGGTCATCCTCTTTGAGAAGGTCTTCTCTGTTGGCTACCGTAGCCTCTTCTTGAACACAATCCTCCCATATTACATCAAACTTCATACTTTCTTTTCTGGCACACATAATTTGTATAAATGACTCCCAAGGTCTAGTGAGACCATTTAGAGCAGTCATCACAAGTTCATCTTCATCAAGAGTATCACCAATGGCATCTAGTTGCCCCTTGATTTGGGAGACCCTTGAGAAGTAGTCTTGATTGGATTCTCCTTTGTACATCTTGGTACTCTTCAACTGAGTTCTTAGGTTCATCATCCTATTGATGTTCTTTCCTTCATACATTCTTCCTAGGGCATCATACATTTCCTTTGGAGTCTTCTTGGAAGCCACTTGGAGAATCAAGTGGTCTTTAATAGAATCAGATATGATTCTCTTTTCCCTAATCAAATCCTTCCTGTGATTCTCTTTGGCTTCATCTCCTTCAGGTTCTGCAACTTAATCCTTGATATAATGAGCAAGATCATTCTCTTCAAGAATGAGACCAATTCTGTATTTCCATGTCTAAAAATTCTCTATACCTTCTAGCTTGTCTTCAAGCTTAGTGCTTGGAGCCATCTTCTCTTGGGGGAGTCTAAGAGATAAGAGATAGAGTAGTACTTACCCAGAAATTTTAACTTTTAACTTTTCTGGATCTGCAACAGACTTTCTAGTTTATCGCACTTTTGGTAAAGCTAGGGTTTGACTTTCCCGGAGTTCTACCCAACCAAAAACCTCGATCCAAGGCTCAAAATATAGATATTTAGAAGGACTATTCAACCATGCAACCAGAATCCAAAAATACTAACTTTTGCAGAAACCCTAATTTTGGGAGAGAGAGAAATATAATTTCACCTTGTGAAAGATGTTCTATTCAGGATAGCTCTGATACCATGTTAAGTTTAAACCAAATAAACTAGCAAGATCACTAAAAGAAACATAATCACAAGATAGACACGGAATTTACCCTGGGAAACCCTCATGGGGTAGAAAACCCAGCAAATATTTCCTCAATAAGATGATCAACCAAAATACAAGATGTGCTCCAAGACTTGTCCTTCTTCTCTACCTCACATGCAGACCTCCCATACACAAGTGCGCTACTTTCTGAGTTGTGGAAGTGTGTCAAATGAGGAGCTCTCCTCCTCTATTTATACTAGTTCCTGACTGACCAAAATCCCTAATGGGGCCGACCTCTCCTAGAGAAGTCTAATAACCCCTAAAATATAAACCCAGGTCCGACCCCCACATGGTGGGTCTAATAACCCTAGTTAGCACAAACCATCAGAGGAATAAACATCTCCGGATACATAAAAGAATCACCTTGGAGGGATGAAACATCTCCGGAATAATAATGTACAAATATAATATTCTTAGAAGTTACAATATTCAACATATAGGTCCTACCTAAACTACTATAAGGATACGACTCTAATAAAATACAAGAGCTTTCGTGGTTTTTCCCAGATGGATTTTCCACGTAAAATATAGTATCTTTATGTGTGATGATTATGTGTGTATGATTTATGATATGTGTTTCTTTCCTCTGTTAAATAATTGATTGAATGAATGAATGGAATCAACCGTATGAAGGATCGATGCAATATGTTCATTGGATTAAGGTTATGAGGTTAGTCATAGCTATGAATATGTTGAAGCTTTGGTTTGTTGATGTTCTGTACGTGGGATGAGATGATGAAGTGTATTGTTTGGTGAATATTCCCCTTCCGTACTACATGAATTCTGGTTCCTTTAGTCCTCATAGATACTTCGGGTGAGACTTCACCTACTCTACAAGTGTTGCGAGAAGTGTTTAATCGCTTTTGGGCCAGTGTCTATGGAGTGTGACATTTGTTGGTAAGAGTTAATTATTGAACCCTGGTCGAAATAAAAGTGCACCAACATGATCCTAGAAATGCCTCTAAGGAATTTAACTTAGTCGTGTATGTGAAACGAAAGTTTAACTAGCCCAAATTAGTCGACTAGGGTGCATTAGGTAATTAATTCAGCCAAAATAAACAATTAGGCAGCTAATTGAGCCAAAAGTGTGAACTTAAGTGTACAAATCCCTATAAAGGGGGTTAACTAGATGTGAGAGTGCCTTTTCCCTAAAAAGGGGGTTTTGACCATGAAAGTGCACCCTTGAACTGAAAATCAAGGGAATAATTCCAATAGGAGTGTTATTGTTTCCTTGAAATGCAAAAGAGATGCAAAATGAGTGTGCATGTACACTAACAACCCCCCTTAATCCTAATTTAGGAGAGTATGATGCACAAATAATTGGTTCTTGAAAATATGAATTCATGTTAGGTAGCCAAGTACATAAAAATATACCCTAAAAATGAGAAAAGAGGGAAAACTGTAAAATTAGTCACAGCAGATCTAATGAACAAGTAAATCAATCACAATAGATGAAACTCAGAAAAATGGTGTAAAATTGTGCAAAACATGCATCAGTGCTCAATATCCCAATGAGGGTGAATAATTACAATACAATACAGTAACGATGACTGAGCAATTCGAATTGACTAAGGAGGTCATTCGAATTACTGAATGGTGTAGCTTGGATCCAACTAGGTGTCGTCATCATCAATCAGTGGTGGTCATCAATGCACAAGAACAAGTCATCCAGGTGTCAATCTGAGTCTAACTGAGTGTAACAAGTGTACCTGAAGTGTGTAGCACTGATATAGGGAAGGAGGCTCAGTGGAGGGCGCATGGGAGGCTTAATTGAAGCCAAACCAAGTCATCTAGTCAATCTGGAGGTCCAACGGAGTGAAACAGTCAGTCAGGAGTGAAACTAGCCTCAAATCAAGGAGAATCGGAACTAACTGAGTGTAACTGAAGTGGTAGGTGAAGAAGTGCACCCTTCTCTAGCATTAGGTGAGAAGTGGGCGCCTTCATGACTAGGAGGGCTAAAACTATGATGTAAGAAGCTCCCAGGTGCTAGAATGAAGTGGCTAAGGTGCTGGAGGCATCAACCTGGTGACTAGGATGCATGCAAAATGCATGCAAACCTTAGAATTTGCATGCAAACCCCAATTGCATGCAAGGTCCTGAAAATGATGATGTGGATATCCGAACACCCCCCCTCAAGCTAGACAATGATGTGCAAAAAATATTGTAGGGCCCTGGTTACTAAGACCAAAGGTCACCCCAATACAATAATCCACAAAAAAATGTTGAAAATAAGCTAAGTGAGGAAAGAGGGAAAATGCACCTATAGTTTAGGGGAGAAACTACCAACTTACGGTGATAAAGATAGACTTACAAGCATTCTGTAAGTACTACAAATAAGTGAAGAGATTAGGGTTTAGAGATTTATGCACCTTATTCAGAAGGTTGATCCTAGCTTTGCCCCCCTCGCTCTTCAATGCTTATCCAGTGTCGCAATGCCCACACCTGCAAAACAACTTGATACCTTTCTCAAATACATTTGACTACATACATAAGACTGATATCCATAATATAAAGAGACATCAAACTATAATCAAACAATAATAAAATCCAAGACACACATGAAATAGGTCATATTTGGAAAGAGAAGAACATCTAATCTTTATTAATGAATGAAGCAAGTACATAAAGTTATACCTTCCTTCAAGCTTGGCACTTCACGAAACCTAGATTCAAGGTCTCCTGCTTCTGTTCTCCAAGGATTCTAGCCTCTAATCAACTATGCTAGGGTTTACCAAAACTAAAACACAAGAGAGGGGGATGAGGGTCTCCATTCCTCCAGCATTACAATATTGTAGACTTGGTCCCCTCACATGGCCCTTCTACCCTCCTTATATAGTTAGTGAGGAAGAGGAAAAGAAGTTATAACCACTCAAGAGGTTTCCCAACCAACTTAACTTACTCGAATTTCGATATTTTGACCAAAACAGGGGTGTACTCTACTCTACAGTAGACAAAGTAGCGTACATATGGAGTTGAGCACTACTTTAATGAAGCAAAGTAGGGTACACATGCTACTATCATGCGTGTGTACCAGTGCTCATGTTGAAAAATGGCCAAAAACATGCTTTTCTGCTCATTTTCAGGAGATGGTTTGGTCTGGAAAAATGTTCCTAAGGGTCATATACATCAAATGGGTCAAGAATGAGGTAATTTCAACCATTTTTAGTGTCCTAAATGACTCCTCCATCCACAAATGTCTTGTTGTGTGACTAGACTTGATCTCAAGAAGTGTCGTCATGCGACCAAGGGAAGCAAGTGTCATCACGGACAGAGAGGTGTCATTTCAAGCTATAACAGATGCCCCCTAATGTATGAGGTCAGAGGGAGTGTGAGAAACGATGGCCAAAATACATTATAAATAACAAAGAGTTGAATCATGTAGGAATCGAGAAACCAAGAATCATAGGCTCAAATGAAGTACCTGAAAGCAAAGGCAATGTCAGACAAACTCATCCTTGGGCTAACTGTCTATGTTCAAATGGTGGAACATGACCTCCAAGAAGATACAATAATGATCCAAATACTGATGCATATATCATGACCACTAAAATAAAAGTGTGGATCCATGAGGAACATAAGTGTAAACATAGCCACATAAATACAAGGTGGATCTATGTCAAAACTGGAGAACATAGCCATAGAGAACAAGCTGGATCTATGTCTCATCAAGAGCCCCAAAAGAGTGTGGCTCAGTCTTGCGTAACTTGGGTGATAACATAAATGAGGTGATGCTATCAAGGATCCCAAGGTCTTCATCCAAAAACAACCCAAGGTACAAACCTATCCATGCGAATAAATGAGTTGATGTCGAACATGGGAGGTATCGTTTGATTACCGGTCATTGATGTATATCGTTAACAAATGCGAGGGTGTACACCAATAATGAAAATGGAACCCAAGGCACCTAGTACATTCAAGCAAGTGCGAATAAATGGTCTTGCCTTTGAACACTTGAAGAATCCATCGGATAGGAGACATTGATGTATTCCCATCTATCCAATAGCAAGGGAAACGACCACTAATGACTGCAATCCCCAAGGTACTAATCGAAACTCTAAACTTCATTCCCAGAGCACAATGAGTTGAATTCGATGGGAAGAAGTCCATTGGAAGGGAGGCCTTAATGCATCCTCCATCATCCAACACGAGGGACATTCAATAGGTCTAAGCTGATTTGGAGTAGGAATGAACACATGATGAAACATACTGACACCAAGGAATGGCCGACACATGAGATCAAGGCAACTGCAGAATGTCCGACACAGATTATATCCTTGAACAGTGAGCACGACACAAGAGTGACTTAGGCAGCTTTAACACAAAGAGACCATGATACAAATCTGCAATGTAGGAGACATTAACAGATTCTCCATATGATTGTAAGACTAACCAAATGGAGGAGTAAGAACTCTGAGATCAGGTTTATCCTAAGGCCAACACTAGAACCCAACTTGTTTGATAGACTCAAAATAGGTGCTTTGTTCAAGGAGATAGTTGACTTGCTGCCATCATATTGAAACATATTTTAACATTCTTCCCTTCCCTTTCCTTTTTCATTTTTTAATGAGCTTAACAAAGAACTAAAGCATGCTCGATGGTATTTTCACATTTAAGGAGTCTAAAAAACCTAGAAGAAAACTCCATACACCTATCCGTGGATTTTATATCGAGCCCGGATTGGTCTATGCTCAGCGGTGTTTTCTTGCTTATAGAGTTGAAAAACTTAAACAGTCCTCTATACACCTATCCGTGAATTTTATATCAAGCCTGAGTAGGTGAATGCTCGCTTGGTGTTTTCACATTTGGAGAGTCTGAAAACCCTAAAGACGACTCCAAAAGTCTTTTTTCGTAAAGTTAGTCTCCTTCCCCGAAAAAGTGTAAAATAATGGAAGAAGAACTCTTCTAGTGCATACCAAGTATACCTAGAGTATACCTTTTCCATAAATTATCCACCAAGGCCCAGAAAAGGGGTAATTCTATACCTAAGTGGATGTCGGTTCAGTTATTTTAACGATCCCGGAAAGACAACTATGCTCAGCAAACTTTTCCTATTTAAGGAGTCTGAAAAGGGCTTAAAAGAACTCCATGGGGATCTTTTCTGTAAAGGTTTAACGAGTCCGGAAAAGTAAACTCATGACCTCCTTACTGTTTTTAACGTGCTCAAAGGAGATACATAAAATGCTCACAACTTCCTTACTAATTTTAATAAGCTCGAAGTGAAGATGAAAAAAATGCTCATAGCCTCCTTACTGTTTTTAACGAGCTCGAAGGAAAGGTGAAAGAAATGCTCGTAACCTAATTACTATTTTTAATGAGCTCAAAGTAAAAGAAGAATGCTCGAAACCTACTTACTATTTTTAACGAGCTCGAAGTAAAAGAAGAATGCTCGAAATGGGAGGAGACGAGTGTCAGGGACATGCAAAACTAGCTCCAAGTGCATGGAACAAAGCTATGCCTAATGCAAGGAACATGAGCAAGATAAGGACACTCAGGGTGTGTCTCCTCTAGGTAAAAGGTGTCAAACTGCGAAGGAAAAATGATACAGGGCTTAGCGGAAATGAGATCAGAGATGGAGGCTTATACAATGGGATAAAAGCATGGAAGCTGGCATCAAGCTCATTAGTGCAAGCGGGATCATAACAGATGCATATGCAACTTGAACATAAAGATGGGAGCCTTATCAGGGATGGCAAAAAATATATGAGGAAGAAAGATATGAGGCTTCTTCTCAAAGTCATGGTAAATCTAAAAAGGCTCCCAAGTCTATGAGAAAAACTCATCATGGGCACCAAAATGGCATAAGGGTACTGACTAGGGTGACCCATGTTAGGTAGGATCTACTGTCGGACTGGTGCATGATGCATAAAGAGATGGCTAACACACCAATATCCAACAAGTTCGACCCTATTGTGAATTCGGATGGAAAAAGGTTCAAATGCAACATAATAGCGGGGAAGCCTAAACCTATATGCAAGGTTCCGAATATACCTGACATGGTCGCACAAGGTGTCGAAAAGGACCAGTAAGCAAGTATACATCCAGCTAAGAATCCTGTCTCCAAGAAACATTAGTACCAGGATCATATCTAAAACATATGTAAGGAAAGACCCAATACAAGTCACTGTGGTAGAAATACTTTCAACTTCACTATCATCAACAATAGGCATAAACAAGGCAGAGTTTTCAAATGAAGACTCTATGGTATCCAAGCCCGAGGACTTACAATCAACAAGATCAAATTCAGGATGAAGATCAAAGTTGAAGGACATGCTGGAATCTGCAGAAACAAATTCATCATCACGGGAGTTGAAAATTCTAGAAGCAGAATCAAACTCAGCAGGAACACCGATTTGCAGATCTATAGGAGAGTCCAAAGACTCAATAGTAGGAAGATCAGACTTTAAGGTCAAACTGGGGTTGGACATAACTACAACTGGATCAACATCCAAATGAATGGCAGACTGTACTATGGACTCTAGGAAAACTTCATTGGAAGGAATTATATCATCCCAGATAGAACACATATCTAAACATTCAGATGGAGGTGTCACTTGGTCAAAAGCTAGGACCAAGTCCTGAGAAGGTAAGCGTGAACTTAGAGGCTTCTTCTCAGTAGCAGTTGAACTCAAGGAACAATATGCCACATAAGTCCCATGTGACATAGTAGTGCCTAATGACGAGGGATCTGACTGGTCTACAGTTGGGTAATAAGGAGGATCAACAAATGCAAGTTGGTCGATAGTGACGATGCTTTCATTATGAGAGAAATGCATCACACGAAAGAGCGTAGACACCTCAGCATGCATAGCATAAACGTAATCACACCCGAGGATCATATCAAAGTCCATAGGGTCCTTTAAAACCATAAAATCAACTAAGACTATTTTTCCACCCAAGGTAACAGGTGCCTGACGGAGGAATCCGATCGGTTCGCTAGGTCTTCTATCGAAGGTCAACAGCCAATTAACAGCTGGAATAACATTAGGGAAACCCAAATATCTCCAAGCATAAGTGGACAAGATACTAACAGAAGCTCCTTCATCAACAATGCATCGGTCAACCGTATGGTTCCCAATATCAACCTTTATCTAGAAACGTGTCGAAGAAGGAAGACGAGGCTCGGCTAAACTATTCCAATCAAAGGAAACGGTCCTAGGGCTTGGTAGGGGTTCACATGGCACAGATGAAGTGCCCCCTTTTTCAGGAACATCCAAACTGGTAATGCAGAAGACTTCAACAGTAGGCGCATCAATTTCCGAAGGAATGATGGGATTGGTCGAAGATTGCATCAATTCGATCACTTCACTCTCCGAAGGAAGAGTGGGGTTGACCAAAGATTGCATTGGTTCAACCACTTTATCAACCAAAGGTTGATCTGACTGAAGGGAATCTATAGACAACTCAGGAACAGAGGTTCCTTCAGACATGGACCACACTCTTTCTGCCTCTAGAATGGCAGGGCATCAGTGAGTAAGGTGATCTCCCTTACAAAGTTTACAAGGGAACTTTGGTTTCCATCCTATAGGTCGAGACTCCTTTACAATGTTGGTATTATCAGCATGACTAGCATTGGCTGGCAGCTTGCCCCCAGCATGACTCACAGAGGCTGGTTTCTCAAAAGCATTAGACTTTTGAACTAAGGACCACACTTTTTGCACTTTTGGAAGTACAGGGCACAAGTAATTAAGGTGATCTCCCTCGCAAAACTTACAAGGAAACTTAAGCTTCTGTTTGTTTGGTTTGTCGACAATGTCAACTCCCTCAGTATGACTTGCAGTGGTTGATCTGGTGTCTCCAGTATGACTCATAGGAACTGGTGACTTGTCATTAATATGACTAGCAGTGATCAATGGCGTGTCCTCAACATGATTGACAGTGGTTGAAGACAAACTTTCAGTATGATTTTTAGTGACTAAAAGTTTTCTCCCAGCATGACCTCCAGAGGCTGGGTAGGTACCCCCTACATGACTTGCAGAGGCAGGGTGCTTGCCCCCAGCATGACTTGCAGAGGATGGGTTGTTGCCCCCTTGTTTTGGTATCTTCTTCCTATTCTTCCTCTGTCTATTCCTTTTAGACTGTTGGCTACTAGTATTGCTACTTTCGCCACATGAGGTAGAAGGAGGAGGAGAAGATGTTACTGGAAAAGGATGCACAGGGTTCTGATGCTCTTGATTTGAGGTGCTCACAAAAGAAGCGTCAGGAGCATGCAAGGCATTTGGAGTGGAAAAAAACCAAACCGGAAGCGCTATAGTGAATCCAGGAAGATTCAAAGTAGCCATTAAGGGAGTACCAATGTTTCTAATTAATGGAACAGCACAAGGATCCCCCGAAACAGGGGTACCTTGATTGGCACTCACCGGAATGCTAGACATAGTTTCTTGCTCAAATGAACAAGAAGTTCTTTAAGGAAAGCTAAAACAAGTAGCACAAAGAGCACACCACTAAGAAAGGTCCTAGGTAAATCAAACCAGGCAAACAGATGCCTTCTGGAGAAGAGTCTGGGATGATGAGGGCCCAAAATAGATCAACGAAGGATGAAGAACAGTTACCCAGGGTCCACAATACAATGACTAAGGGTGTAAGCATTTGAATCACCCAACCGCCCTCCCAAATACCTGCAAGGGATTTCCTCCCACGTCTGTCCTAGGCACAACAGATATACCCTCCGTTGTCACCTGTGTATGAACCTATGGTCAGATTCTAAGGATACCACCACACCGAAAACTCCTGGGGGAAGAGTCCCTGGTCAAATCAGAAGGTGTGGGCAGGGTAACTGAGCCTGAAACTCAAAAGAGTCCCCAAACGCGATCTAATCCTGGTATATGCTAGAAACAGAAAATAGGAGGACTATTCCCAACAATCTGATCTCACAAGACCTACTGCATAGATCCCAGGCAAGTTTTGAATGAAGTGGGTTTACCTATGATAGTCGAACTACGATTTTTGCGTAATGTGTGATCTTGGGTGGTTTAAGGTGTTTTAAACCCAAGATCCTAACCAAGACTAGTTCGTGTAGTGTAACCTAGAAAAGAAAATGTTACTGGTACATTTTATTAGAGTTCATTTTAAAAGTTACTTGCTTACTCAAAAAGGTAGTGGGTGTGTGAGAGTGGTTATAATAGAGATAGAGTACTGAAAATGAAATATTTACCACCAAACAAATCTTTTCTTTTCAATGCAAGTCTTAAAATTATGATCTAGAATGCATATGCAAATGAAATTTTTAATCTTTCGAATGCAAAAAAGGTAAACATAAAGTCTAAACTCAAAACCTAAGAATGCAGCTACTCAAACAAATAGGTATGCAAAAGAAAACTTGTTCTTTTTTATGCAAAGCACTCTAAAATCTTTGAAGCCACTTGCAAGGTACTCTATTCAGAAGATAAATCAAAATTCTTTATGCTTTTCAAAGGTAAGAAACAAAACTGAAACAACCCTACTATCAAAACAAAAGCAAAGAACTTTCAGGCTCTCTTTATTGAAACAATAAAAGCTACCAAATATGACTTTCAAATTCGTATTGATGTAAGCATGCCAAACATTGGGAAAAGAGTACGAAACTATTTTTAGACCCAAATGAAGCAAATGACCTATGAAGAAGTATGGTTTGGTAAAGTCAGGTCTGCACATAAACAATGCAAACAAGGTCTTGAACAACAGCCAAAACACTTGAGCTTTCACTACAAAAGAAAACTAAAAATCATAAGGGAGGATAAAAAACCAATCTAAAAGAGAAATTTCACTCAAATAGATACAAATAGGGTCAAGAAGACTCAAGAGGTTTCAAATCCAATGGAAATGCGGTAAGCAGGTTTAGTCAGACACAAATTAGGGTACAAAACACCAAACGGGTCCACAACCCCCCAACTTGGGTCAATAAGCCCCAAAACTTTCCAAACAAGACCAAATTGATCAAAAGAGGTTCAAATCATGAATGTAGGATCAGTACAAGGATGGGAGACCACTTATAGGGGTTTAACATAGACCTAGGGTCATCAGGGACCACAAAAATGCATCTAGAACCCCCAGATTTGGGTCCACAACCCCAAAAACTCAAAAATTTAAACTCAGATTTTGAGCTCTACTGTGTATGAAGGAGACTAGCGCCCAGGGTGCTACTGTACTGCACAATAGTAGCGTACAGGTTGAAAAAATTGAAAAAATGTGGTCAAAACCCCCCACACCTGGGTCCACAAGGGTTTGCAAGGGCCGGGAAGGGTCTGTAAAAGCCCGGCAGGGTCAAACAGAGCCTACTAACTGATTCTAATCAAGAAATTGAACAAAGAACTTCAAACAAAACTAAATAAATGACCTTGGATACCCCTAAGCAGTTAGGATTTCCCCAGCGGAGTTGCCATTCTGTTGTGGGGAAAATGCACCTATAGTTCAGGGGAGAAACTACCAACTTACGGTGATAAAGATAGACTTACAAGCATTCTACAAGTACAACAAATAAGTGAAGAGAATAGGGTTTAGATATTTATGCACCTTATTCATAAGGTTGATCCTAGCTTTTCCCCCCTCGCTCTTCAATGCTTATCCAGTGTCGCAATGCCCACGCCTGCAAAACAACTTGATACCTTTCTCAAATACATTTGACTACATATATAACACTGATATCCATAATATAAAGAGACATCAAACTATAATCAAACAGTAATCAAATCCCAGACACACATGAAATAGGTCATATTTGGAAAGAGAATAACATCTGATATTTATTAATGAATGAAGCAAGTACATAAAGTTATACCTTCCTTCAAGGTTGGCACTTCACGAAACCTAGATTCAAGGTCTCCTGCTTCTATTCTCCAAGGATTCCAGCCTCTAATCAACTGTGCTAGGGTTTACCAAAACTGAAGCACAAGAGAGGGGGATGAGGGTCTCCATTCCTCCAGCATAACAATATTGTAGACTTGGTCCCCTCACATGGCCCTTCTACCCTCCTTATATAGTTAGTGAGGAAGAGGAAAAGAAGTTATAACCACTAAAGAGGTTTCCCAACCAACTTAACTTACTCGAATTTCAAGATTTTGACCAAAACAGGGGTGTACTCTACTCTACAGTAGACAAAGTAGCATACATATGGAGTTGAGCTCTACTTTAATGAAGCAAAGTAGGGTACACACGCTACTATCATGCCTGTGTACCAGCGCTCATGTTCAAAAATGGCCAAAAACAGGCTTTTCTGATCATTTTCAGGAGATGGTTTGGTCTGGAAAAATGTTCCTAAGGGTCATATACATCAAATGGGTCAAGAATGAGGTAATTTCAACCATTTTTAGTGTCCCAAATGATTCCTCCATCCACAAATGTCCTGTTGTGTGACTGAACTTGATCTCAAGATGTGTCGTCATGCGACCAAGGGAAGCAAGTGTCGTCACGGACGGAGTGGTGTCATTTCAAGCTATAACACCAATGGGAAGAAAGCCCCCCCTCAAGCTAAAACATAATAATGGATCAATGTGTCTCCACCATGATGGAACTCACCCCCAATAGTGAATGGATGTAAGAGAACTTCTTCTCAATGAAGCTCTTGGTGAAGATGTCTGCAATTTGCTCATCGTTAGGGAAATATTACAGAATGATAGTGCAATCATGCACCAACTCTCGAATGTAGTGCATATGAATCTCAATGTGTTTAGTCCTCTACTGCTGAACTAGATCTGTGGAGATCTTGATAGCACTCTGATTTTCACAAAAGAGGACAGTCGAAGTAGTGCCACCAAAACCAAACTCGGAAAGAATACCCTGCAACCAAACTGCCTAAATGTAGGCATTGACTGCCCCTCGATACTCTGCCTCTGCTGAAGAAAGTGCAATGGCTGCCTGCTTTTTGCTTGACCAAAAAATAGGCCCATGTCCAATCATGAAAACATATCCAGAAGTGGACTTCCGATCTATGCTATCACCTGCCCAATCTGAATCAGTAAAACCAATGAAATCTAGCTCAGAATCTGCAGCATAGTGTATGCCAAAATGTTTCATACCTTGCACATACTGCAAGATCCGCTTGGCTGCCTGCCAATGAAGTTCATGGGGCTACTGCATATACCTTGATATGGCACTCACGGCATAAGATATATCATGCCTAGAGTGTGTCAAGTATAGTAGTGAACCAATCAACTTTCAATACATAGTGCAACCTGCAAGCGGTGTAGAATTTCCCTCCTCAAGACTGATTCTTGAGAGGAATGGGAATGGGGATGCCTTACATTCAGCCATATTAAATTTCAATAACAGGTCGGAAGCATATTTTTGCTGAGATATAGTGATCCCATCAAAATTTTGAGCTATCTTCAAGCCCAAAAAGTGACTCAGCAAGCCCAAATCGCTCATGTCAAAAGCTAGATTTAAGGCAGCATTTAGCTTGTTTATTGAAATAAGAGTGCTAGCAGTAATGAGAAGAT
The DNA here is from genome assembly GCA_027924585.1 of Larix kaempferi. NCBI lineage: Eukaryota > Viridiplantae > Streptophyta > Pinopsida > Pinales > Pinaceae > Larix > Larix kaempferi. The sequence continues at coordinate 6,944,391 of BSBM01000259.1, read as the reverse complement.
CATCAACATAAAGTACAATAACCAACAAATTACCTTTAACTTGCTGTAGGTACACATTCGGATCAGATTTGCATCTTTTGAAATTCTGAGAAAGAAGGAAGGAGTCCATCTTTGCATACCAAGCTCTTGGGGCCTGTTTTAACCCATACAAAGATTTCTTCAATCTGCAAACTAATGATGGATCTGATGTGTAACCTTCTAGCTGCTTCATATATACCTCTTCAGCAATATCTCCATGTAGAAAAGCACTCTTCACATCCATGTGGTGCACTTCCCAATGCTTGGATGCGGAAATTGCCAAAACAAGGCGGATGGAATCCATCTTTGCAACCGGTGCAAAGGTCTCAGTGTAGTCCACTCCTTGGACTTGGGAGAAACATTTTTCCACCAACCTGGATTTGTATTTTCTGACAGAGCCATCAACAAAAAATTTAGTGCGGTAGACCCATTTACATTGGACTAATTTTCTTCCAGGTGGAAGACAAACTAGCTCCCATGTATTGTTCTTTTGAAGAGAACTGTACTCTTCATCCATGCCACTTTGCCATCTCGGATCTCGGTGGGCATGATAGTATGTTGTGGGATATGAACCAGTCATCAAATGACAAATATTAGGAATTAATGGATCAGAAATAGAAAGAGCCATACCTGCTCTTTGAAAGTCTGCTCTTGTTCGTCTTGGATCAACAGGATTTCCAATGTTCGAACCGGCAGATTGAAGAGTGTTTTGGGCCCACTTTGGTAACTGAGGAGGATCATAATGGTCGGATTCCAAAACTAATATGTCATGATCATCATGTGCTTCTAAAATATTAGAAATATCAGAACCAATACTTTCATTATCGCTGCTCGAATCTTCTTCTGGTGAAGGCAGTGAAACGACAGTTTGTTCCTCGACTAGTTGCAATTCTTGAAGCGGTTCTTCAAATTGCACACTACACTCTATGAATATCTTTTTGTATCTGATATCCATGAGTCTATATGCCTTTGATTCTTCCCCATATCCTATCAGTATGCACTCAATACTTTGTGGATCCAAAGCTCGTCTCTTCTTGGAAGGAATTCTAGCCCATGCAGTGGAGCCAAAAACTCTCAAATTTAACACATCCGGTTTGTGACCAAAGAATGCTTTGAAATGAGTCATACCTTTCATAGATGAATGTGGAACTCAGTTCTAAATGTATGCAGCAACATTGATTGCTTCAGCCCAAATATTTGCATCCAAACCTTTTGATTCAATCATCCAAGTAGCCATCTCTTTCAGTGACCGATTTTTCCTTTCCGCTACACCGTTCTGCTGGGGTGTGTAGGGAACTGTATGTTGGATCTGAATTTCGTTTTCGGCACAAATTTGCAGCAACTCAGCCTTGATTTATTCTCCACCATTATCAGATCTAAGATCTTTGATCTTGCTCTCAGTGGCAATCTCGACAGAAGCCTTAAAATCCTTGAATTTTCCAAGCACTTCTGACTTATTTTTGAGAAAAAATACCCATGTAAAGCGGGAAAGATCATCAATAAATGTCAAAACATACCTTGAACCATTTAATGACATATTGGGAAGCGTACCACTGATATCATAATGTATCAGCCCCAAAATTGTAGAAGCTCTGCTATCTTTTCCGCGGTCGAACCTGTGCTCGGGGTGCTTCCCAATAATGCAACCGGTGCATATTTCCTTCGAGGAATGGAGTTGTGGAAGACCATCTACCATGGATTTGTTTGATAACAGAAGCATATACTTATAATAAAGATGTCCAAATATTTCATCCCAAAGCCTACTAACATCATTACCATGTGTGTGAAGAGCAGTGGGCTTTGCAAGCGGAATAAAGTGTGAAAACTCATAGCATTTTGCAGTGTGGTTCGCCTTTCCGACTGCAATAAGTTTTCCACTTTTGATATCATAAATTTCAACTGTATTAGGGATGAATGTAACTTTATTCGGTTCATCATTGTGTGTCATTTGATACACAGAAAGAATATTTGAAGCCAAGGAAGGCACATAGAGAACATTCTGAAAGCTTCCATGATCAACATGGATTGTACCTTTACCCTTTGAAGAAATTTTTGAGTCATCTCCCAAATGGATAGGGATGGAGCTGTTTGGATCGAATGAAGAAAAAGAATCAATATTTGCAGCCATATGATTCGAGGCACCCGAATCTATCAAAAGAGTAGTGGGCTTCGAAACAGTTGCCATGAGTGCTTGTCCTCTTTCATTATCATCATTCCTATCCTTCTTCCTTGCACCGTCAGGAAGAGTTATGTTGCTCTTTTCCAAAAGGAGGTCCATTTGATCTATAGTATTCTTCATGCATGAAATTTTGGGATGAAAGCCACAGTTGCAATAAGTACATTTAGATTTTTCCTTACCCTCTTTTCCCTTTTGCTTGAACTTCAAACTCAATGGTGCATCCGTCTGCTTGCCTTTCTCTCTTTGCTTGTGAGGTTTGAATTTGGGATTCTCTTTCTTTTGCTTTCCTTTACCATTCAAATTTTTGGGTCCTTGAACAAATAGGGCTGAATCTTTGGAGTTTATGGACCCCATTTGAATCAACTTATCATGCTCTTTTGTGACGGACTCAATGAAGGCATTCAAGGTAGGCATTTTCCAATTCGGGGTAGTTAGCCGACCGAAATTAAAAGTAGAGACAAATACCGAATAGTCTTTACCAAGCTTGGTGAGAATAGAGAGGATCAATTGCTTATCCTCTTCGATAACTCCACTATTCTTCAACTACAATTTCAAGTGCTTCAATTTTGTGAAAAACTCATTGATGGTCTCGAAATTCTCAGGACTAAGAGAAATCAATTCATTCTCTAATTGAAAAGCCCTAAGCTCATCCTGCTTGCCAAAAAGTGTTTCAAGTTGCTCCCATATTGATTTTGGAGTCTTCAATCCACTGAGATGGAAGTGAAGATCTTTGGAAATAGAGAGGCAAAGAAGACCATAAGCTTCATCAAGCTTGTTGTAGTGTTTTGTTCTTTCTGACAATGTGCTTGGCTCCAATTTGAGGCCAATTGTGACTCTATAGTATCCTTTTGAACGTAACATGATCTCCATATTTTCTTTCCAATCAAAATAGTTGAAGGGAGTGAGGATAGGCTTTGAAGAAGAGTATTCCATTTCTAGGAGCGAGTGCACTTTGATGTAGAAAGACTTGCCAAAGCAAGGTAGCGAATGCAATTGAAGGAGACAATAACCTGCAAATCACAATCAATACAAGAATAGTGAGCTCGAACAATCCACCCTTTTAGAGTTGCATCACACCTGGGATTGGAGATCAAGCAATGTTGAATGGGTCCAATGTATCAAATCCAGGATTTATAGGAAACTCAAGCTTCTGGAGTGGTATTGGAAGTATTTTTATGCTTTGCATGCACAGGAGCGAATGCTCTTGAGATCTTTCATGCCAAAACTTTTGTCATTTTGAGTAAATTCACTCAAATCTCCTTGTAGAACACCTGTAGAAAAGAGATCTTGTCCCTGCAATGGCTCTGATACCATGTAAAATTAGTCATAGTAGATCTAATGAACAAGTAAATCAATCACAATAGATGAAACTCAGAAAAAAGGTGTAAAACTGTGCAAAACATGCATTAGTGCTCAATATCCCAATGAGGGTGAATAATTACAATAAAATACAGTAACAATGACTAAGCAATTTGAATTGACTAAGGAGGTCATTCAAATTAATGAATGGTGTAGCTTGGCTCCAACTAGGAGTCCTCATCAACAATTAGTGGTGGTCATCAATGCACAAGAACCAGTCATCCAGGTGTCAATCTGAATCTAACTGAGTGTAACAAGTGTAACTGAAGTGTGTAGCACTGATATAGGGAAGGAGGCTCAGTGGAGGGAGAATGGGAGGCTTAACTTAAGTCAAAACAAGTCATCTAGTCAATCTGGAGGTCCAACGGAGTGAAACAATCAGTCAGGAGTGAAACTAGCCTCAAATCAAGGAGAATCGGAGCTAATTGAGTGTAACTGAAGTGGTAGGTGAAGAAGTGTGCCCTTCTCTAGCAGTAGGTGAGAGGTAGGCTCATTCATGACTAGGAGGGATAAAAATATGATGTAAGAAGCTCCTGGGTGCAGAATGAAGTGGCTAAGGTGCTGGAGGCATCAACCTGGTGACTGGGATGCATGCAAAATGCATGCAAACCCTAATTGCATGCAAGGTCCTCAAAATGATGATGTGGATATTTGAACAAAAACACCCACCCCCCACAAAAAAGGGACAATTTTAAATAGACTTTGGGAATCATCTTCAACCAAGATAACTCTCATTCCCATTTTCTACCAACTTTTATCAATATTTCCACTTTCACTGAGCAAGTTTCCTACCAGAAGGTAGGGGATCTAATTCCCAATATTAGTTCTTCATCAGAAGATGATGCTGCTCCTTCATGGTAGCATCCTGTTGTGGTCACAACAGATCCCATGCTTACTTGAGCACGGGAGCCCTGATCTTAATAAGCACTACGGTGTTTGGGTGAGTCATTTTGTAAATATTAGAATTTTGATTTTACCTCTAATGTTCTTCACCCATGCCTTTGGTTTGTTTGTTTGCAACTATTGTTCATTTTTCCAAGGTGTTTCAGTCTAAAAGGAAAAGAAAGCTAAATTTGTTATTATTTTGTTGATTGTTATCATCATTCCAAAAATTAGCATTTGGAGTCTCCGAAACCAGCAACCCGACGTTTGCGGGTTACGGGACTGTTGTTTGAAATTTTGGTATTTAGTGATCCCGCGATCTGCAACCCGACATTTGTTGGTTTCGGAACTGATCGGTAATAAGACCAAGGAATAATTACCTCGAAACCCGAACTCCGCAATGGCGACATTCGGATTTTGGGATGGTCGTTTTTCATTTATTTGCTGTGTGCTCCCGAAACCTGCAAACCATAATTTCGGGATGCGTATTTCGGGATGGATATTTTACGTCATAGTTCAACGTTCTGAAGCCCTCCACCCGCACAGTAGGTTTTCGGCTTTCGAAAATCCTTTTTTTACTTTCATTTTTTGTGAACCTGCAACCCGCAAATCCGTACTTTTGGATTTCGGCTTGCAGAATCTTTGAATAAAACTTCGTGAACGTAATTGAATTCAATTCCGCATCTCGCTCTAGCTAATCTCAACCATCCATTGTTATGAATTTGCGGCCACATTGATTTTGGGTAATCAATTAAGTCAGAATGTGGTATTTTGTCTATGGAAAGCTGGTTCTCCCAAATTATCAATTTTTCTATATAATTTGTAACAGTGGATACTACTACAAGATTATCAATTGCTTCATGTTGGATGGACACCATTGCTCTGCCTTATGTTCACCGTGTTTGGTCTCGAGTTTTGATGTTTTGTAATTTTTGCTCCGCTTATTAATGATCATCTCTTTTCACTTAAAATTCGATTTCAAAGCTTCTATCCGTCTCATCGAAGTTGAGTCAGATTGATCCGATTTGTTACGTGTGAAAAACTGATCACCCGTGTACTGGAACTCCTAATCGAGATTTTTGGCAGGTCAATTCTATCACCACAACCTTCGTTTCCTTTATTAATTACCAGTTATAATTATCGATGGGGGGGTTGCCTATAATGATGTGATCGTAAAAGCAATTCAAAATCATGCAAGCAGTAATTGAACCTGTACTTCGCACAAGCTTAAACTCAAATCTCGGTTTTTTTCATGACAATTGAAGTAATTATAATGGGTTCACTGCATAAGTTTAATCATTGCAAATTTCCTCGCTCAATCGGCATCACCCTGCCTGTTGGTCTTAAAGTAGCAATTAACATGAAAATTCTACATTGCTCATTGCTTTTTGTAATAGGAAGCTTTCTGCGCAGCGTTTTGGGCATCCTGTTATCTAAATATTTATCTAGGATGAGTAATTTCCATGCAAGAGGTGAATCTTCTAATATTCATGTTGATAATGAGGAACTTTACCCCTTGTTGTATCAAGAAATGTTGTCACCACCATTTGATGCAGGTATTCTTGATCTTAGCAGCGGCAGTAGTGAAGAGGACTTTGAAGCATTATCTTCCTATGTGCAAAATTCCATGGGGCAGAGCAAGTAAATTCTGGAAGAACCAGCTGACCTTGATGACGATGTCATACAAGACTTTATAATCAATGGAGAACCTGACGTACCGGCCACTGTTTTTGAAGTAAATCCTTTAATGGATTTCTCTGTTTCTGACCATGAATTACCTGATCCTGAATTTCCTAGAGCAGATGTTTCACAAACCATGCCACCTGTCAAAGATAATGAACAATCTGTTATTGAATTTTTATGGTGCCACGAGACCCTATCTGATTAAAGAGTGAGTCTTTGTAACATATTTTTTGTAATAAGGTGGCGGAAAAATCCTTCAAGTTGGAAAGAAGCAAGTTTTATTGGATCGACAGTTGGAGCCGATTTTTGTAATTTCTATTTTGTATAATTTCTCCTTTTGAGATTTTGGGTAAAATTTAGTATTTAAGGAGGAATGTTTCCCTTAGCAAAGGGTTGGGAATTTTTGAATTACGATTCAGCAGGAGTATGGATTGAAGATGCTCTGTCTATTCGAGCCATTATAATTTTTGTACAAGACTTTTATATGCAGTAAAGTTATCTTTATCCACCTTCTTGTGTTCTTCAAATTTCTTTGAGAATCGTTGAATCAAATGTTTCAAATTGTCATCAGCTATGTGTTCAATCTATTGCAGATCACTTATTGATGTATATGATCCTTCATATTGATTTTTCTGTATGTTTTGACTCATGCTCTGAATTGTTCTATTAAATTTCTTTGATTGAACAGTTCTCGCTTTTATATTTCTGCAAATGATTCGATGCAACTAAATATGTATAATCAGTTGTTAATTTTTCAATTGACACAATGATTACATATAAGGTATTTGAATGGGCTTAAACACTTTGAAGAATTGTCACTTAATTTCTTAATTGATAAAGCTTTAATTAACAAGTGAAGAACCCGAAGACATTTCTGTTTAAGGTACTTAATCACTTGTCCATCTCACTTCAATTCTGATCTGCACGACATCAACTCTTCCTTTTAGGCTAGATCTGACTCAGAATAGGTTCTTACCTTAGGTAGGTTAAGTTAGATTTTGGTAACTAGTTTTCACTTTGTTTTCCTTGATAGGAAAACTGATCTTTCACGATCAAATATTTTACTCATAGAGTGCCACTGGAGGCCAAATATCCATGGGTGATCACCACACCAAACAGCTCGAGGATAGAATTGCCCTTGCATGGGGTATTTCCAAGCCTTTGGCTGGGTTTTCATCCCCTATTGTGTTCCTTGGAACCCATTCCATCATTTCGCACTCACCCTGCACCCCCGAGGCATCAACAAATGGCGCTAGAAGGAGGGCCACTAGTAAAACATGCCTAAGCAAACTATTAATAAGCCTCCTCCAGCAAGTACTTCAATGGTTCAAACCCGAAGCTAGACTAGGGCTTCAACATCTAAACAACCAACTGATTCACAAGCTATAGTTCTCCCTGTTACATCTGCGCAACCTACAGTTATACTCGTTACACCGGTGGTATGACAGAAGAACAGAGGAGAAATCATCTTCATGTCACCCTCAAGGGGACCCATTTCGTTAGAACAATTATTGAAAACATCCGCCGATAGGGTTTTAAGAGTAGAATAACAACGTCTTGCCGATCAAAGAAGACGCGATCTGGCAGCTCTAAACTTAGAAGATGTTTTGCAGGCTAGCGATCGAGAAGAACAGCAAGTTCCCACCTCATAGACCTCTGATCCACTAATTCAACCTACTGATAGTTTTAACACACAGGATCGACATACAGCAGATCACCAATCTAAAAACCAAGACCTAGTCAATCGACCAGATTCTCCTGAATATAACCTCGAGGCCACTCTCGTAGGAACACAAGGTCAACCAAATCTTGGAGTTGGTGGTCCACCACTATCCTCTCCTTCATCTTCATCATCTTCCTCAGACACAGAGAATTCTTCTAGTTCGTCATCTGAAGAACAAGAACAAGAACCTTCAATGGCTGGAGAAGGTCAAAACAAACCTTGGCTTGACCAAGGTGCAGTTTTCATACTAGGAGATCAACATAGATTACCAAAGAATCCTGAAAAATGGTTGCTTAAATTCAACGCTGATGATAAAACGCCCACGTTGGATCACATAAAAACTTGTATGTAAGCAATCAGGCTTAGAAGCGTGGTATATGAGGATGTAGTATGTAGACTATTTCCATACACTTTTGAGGGTAGAGCAGCCACTTGGTATTTTGCTTTACCAGCCCAATCCATAACGTCCTGGGATGAATTCGAGAAACATTTTACCCAGAAGTTCGGGGATGACAAAACACCGCAAGATCTTATCTTAGAGTTGTCCTCCATGAAAGCCAAAGGAAAAGAAAGGGTAAAAGACTTTAACCAAAGGTTTTCATATCTCAAAAATAGAATTCCTGCCAATCTTCTTCCTGCTGAAGAATTATTGGTGGCTTATTATGAAAAGGGTCTGCCTCCCTCCATTGCAATATGGGTCAAAAGGGAACAAAAGGGTACTCTACTGGAAGCATTTGATGAAGCAATCCAAGTTGAGAAAGACATCTTTTGTCTGGATGACAGCCCTGAATCCTCAAAAGGACAACCTTCCACTTCTAGGAAGAAAATTGAGATTGTCCCTAAACCCATAGTTCAGAACAAGGATTCATTTGATTTGACTGACATGAAGAAATTCCTTTAGAAGATGTCGAATGAGATGGTGGATTTGAAGAAAAACACTAACGATAATCAGAATCAGAATGGAGGTTTTGTAAGGCCACTGTTTAGGAGACCTTACCAGCCTCCACAAAATCCACCACCACCAAATCCGGTAGATGCACTCACAAATGGTGAACTCTTTTCTATTTTTAGAGCATTGGCATTAGAATCCCAAGTCACCCCTGACACTTCTAATGATCAGACTACCACGGATCCTCCACTACCTGAAGAAGAAGCAGAAGATGATCCACAGGTCGATGTTGTGGGTTGCTTTTCAGAACTTCTTATGTGTGAAGAAGAAGAAGATCCTGAGGCGGTGTTTAACACACAACGTCCTTATAATACAAGGTCAAGACTGCAGCCACCTCAAGAACCTTCATCTTCTTCCCCGGTTCCCACAAGTAACAAGACTGTCCCACAGAAGGATACAATCCTCCCTCAAATGGAGTACAACCTGGTTGAAGACCTAAAAAGATTCAAAGCAAACATATCTCTGTTTGAGCTACTCAAGATTCCTGCTATGAGAGACTCTTTACCTAAAAACATGATATTCAAACATCCTAGAGAGTCACAGAATAATAATCTAGACTCTGTCACTAAAACTAATGATAAAAAAACAGCAAGTAAGAGAACTCCTCCTTTCTTGCTTACTTTTGAGATTGTCAACTAGAATGTACACAACTGCATGATAGATTCCGGAGCATCATCAAATGTGATGCCCCTCTCTGTTTGCAGAAAATTGAATGCAACGTGGGAACCTTGTCCAACCCAGATTGTGCAACTTGACAGATCGAAATTCAGAGTGGTTGGAAAATTGAGAAACGTTCTGCTCATGCTGTCAGCTAATCCCGGGATCCATCAGACAGTTGACATTGTGATAGCTAACATCCCAGAAGCCTATGGGATGTGGTTAAGCAGGGACTAGTCAGAGAAGCTTAAGGGTTACTTTGCAACCGACTGGTCCCACTTATGGTTGCCATACAATGGTCAACCAAATAAAATTAAGATCAGCCGAGAACCTTTTATGAAACAGACAGTTACTGATCTTAATGATTCAAGTGAACCTGCTGGTTATCTCACCTCTTGTACAGAGCACTTTATATTCGATACCTTTTTCGGTGATTTCTCAGCTAATGCCTCACTAGAAGAAAGCATTCATAATGAATCACATATCACTCAGGTTACTTCTGTACCTTTTTCTGGTGAAATTGTGCATAATGTATATAATGTGAATACAAATTTTAGATTAGACCCTGTCTCCTGGACTTTATTTTTCGATGGCTCCAAGTCCAAGGAGGGAGCTGGAGTGGGTTGTGTTCTTATCAATCCTAAAGGAATGAAAATCATGATTGCTTGTAGATTAGAATTTGACTGTACTAATAATGTAGCCAAATATGAAGCTCTTGTGCAGGGGCTCAGGAAGGCAATTGATTTGGGTGTTCAAGTAAGAGAGTGCTACGGGGACTCCGAAATTATAGTCAAGCAAGTCAGAATTAAGATACACTACTTGTCTCTGCGTTTGACTAATTATCAAAAGCTGGTAAGGGAGCTAACCAACTCATTTTCAGCATTCAATATTAAATCAGTTAATAGATCACAAAATTTTGATGCAGATCTGTTAGCAAACACAGCTTCTAGACTGATTCCGCCAGAAGGTCTCTCTCCTCAAACCTTTTCAATTGAATTGATGTACAGACCATCTATTCCAGATAATGTGACTAATTGGAAAGTGTTTGCTGATGACCGACAGATAATTTACTTCCTCACTGCTCATGATACGTTTCAAAACATGGCCATCGATGAAACAGAACCTGAAAAGTCTCTCACTGATTCCTTAAACATCATCCTGAATTCAATGATCAATCTAGAAAATTTTTACGATTTACAGGACAAATTCAAATCTCATACTAATTGTAAAACTCAAATTTCATCTTTAAATTATGAACGGGTCAACCTAGGCACCGAACAGGAACCTCGTTTCATCAATTTGGGAATTGATTGCACCCCTGAAGAACACAGAGACATTATTGCATTGTGTAAATAGTATAAAGATGTCTTTGCCTGGACTTATGACGAATTAAGAATTTTTGACACTAGCGTCATGTTCCACAACATACCCATGAAACCAGAGGTTGAGCCATTTCAACAAAAGCTGCGGAAAATGCACCCCAGTTTAGAGTCTTCTGTTAAAAAGGAACTGGAGAAGTCACTCAATGCTCGGATTATATTTCCAGTCAGGCACACTCAGTGGATCGCCAACTTAGTACCTGTCTGTAAGAAAAATGGAGAAATTCGACTATGTGTTGATTTTAGGAACCTAAATCAGGCTTTTGAGAAAGACAACTATCCTGTTCCACCTATGGAGCAGATTCTTCAGAAGGTAGCCGGGTCAGAGATGTTTTCCCTCCTGGATGGTTTTTTGGGGTATAACCAGGTTATGGTCACCCTGGACGATCAATTGAAAACAGCCTTCAAAACCCCATGGGGTACTTTTGCTTACAAACGGATGCCTTTTGGGTTGATCAATGCTGGAGCTACTTTTCAGAGAGCTATGGATAGAGATTTCCGAGGGTTAATGCATAATTCTATCGTGGTTTACCTTGACGATATCACTATTTACTCTAAAAAATGACATGAACATGTGTTCGCTTTAAAACAAGTTTTTGATCGCTGCAGGAAATTCGGTATTTCTCTCACCCGAAGAAATCTATTTTTGCAGTAACTGAAGGAAAACTTCTGGGCTTCATTGTTTCGAAAGAAGGTATGGTTATTGACCCTGAACGTACAGAGGCCATTTCAAAAATTGGTTTACCTGGTTCATGCAAAGCAATGCAATCCTTCCTAGGTAAGATCAATTTTGTACGGAGATTTGTACCAAATTTTGCTCAAATAGTCAAACCATTTCAACTCTTGGTCAAGAAAGATGTATTGTTTACTTGGTCACAGGAACATAGAGATGCGTTTATCAGAATTTGAAAAGCCATTGCAGAAGCTTCTGCCCTCATGTCCCCATATTTTGATAAGGATTTCATTCTTTATACTTTTGCCACTGATTTTTCTTATGCAGCTGTGCTAACGCAAAAGCATGATAATGATGCAGAAATCCCCATCTCTTTCATGAGCTCAACATTCAAAGGTGCAGAGCTTAAATATTCACAGATTGATAAGCAAGCCTATGCAGTTTATAAATCTATCAAACATTACAGACCCTACTTGCTGAAGTCTCGAACCAAAGTCATTGTTCCATATTCTGCTATCAGGAATGTCCTCATTCAGAAAGAGTTAGGGGAAAAGAGGACCCATTAGATGATTGCCCTACAAGAATATTATCTTGAGATCAGACCAGAAAAAATTGTAAAAGGGTAGGGCCTTTGTCTTCTTACTGCACAATCCAATGACCCCACACAGCAGCAGTCTAAATGGGATCACGAGGAAGAAATTCCCTCAGGTGTTGTTAACATTATTGATGCCCCGACATCAGAATGGTACGACGATATCAAATTTTTTTTAAACCATGGGTTTGCTCCTGAAACTCTCAATTTTAAGAAAAGAAGATCTTTAAGACTAAATTCTTCTCCTTATCAATTCTTTGATCAAGTTCTTTTTAGAAAAAATTATGATGGAGTATTTCTCAGATGCTTAGAAAAACATGAAACTAATGACATTTTGTTTCAATTTCATGTAGGTCCAGTTGGAGGCCATTTTTCAGGAGAGACGAGAGCACATAAGATTCTCAGAGCTGGATATTATTGGCCCACATTGTTTAAAGATGCCTATGCTTATGTGAGAAAATGTGAGCCATGCCATAAATGCATAGGGAAGTTTAGGAAACCTGCATTTCCTTTACAACCAGTTACGATTCAGTTTCCATTTCAACAATGGGGACTGGATTTTGTTGGGCCTATAAACACTCCTTCATCTCTCCAACATAAGTATATTCTCATAGCCATGGACTATTTCACTAGATGGGTTGAAGCACCTCATCTTAAACAATGCAACGCCACTTAAGCAATCTCTTTCCTTGATAACCAGAATGTCACACACTTTGGTGCTCCAGAGTATTTAGTTTTCGATAATGCATCCTACTTCTCTTCAATCGATATAACTGAATATGCCTTTGAGATGGGAATTAAGCTTAAATTTTCTGCCAATTATTACCCTCAGGGTAACGGCTTGGCTGAATCATCAAATAAAAACCTAATTAATATTCTCAAGAAAGCTGTAGCCTCTCATCACAGAGATTGGCATACACAGTTGTATAATGCCTTATGGGAAGATCGAATTACCCCAAAAGTAGCAATTGCAAACTCCCCATACTGTTTGGTTTATGGCAAAGAAGCCATTCTCCCCACTAATCTCACCATTCCTTCGTTACAGTTGGCCCAGTCTGTTCAAGAAGATGATTCTTCTCCCCTCCAGCAAAGAATTGACACCCTCTTGAAGCTAGAGGAGGATAGGGAAATAGCCAAGAACAAGTTGTATCATCATCAGCAGATGGTGAAGAGATGGTTTGATGAAAAATCTTCTTTCGATAGGGAGTTTTCTATTGGTGACCTGGTTTTGAGGTGGGACAAGCAACGTAAAGATAAAAATCTGTACACCAAGTTCCAACAGCTTTGGCTCGGACCTTTCATTATCACAGAAAAGATTGGTCCCAACATAGTTCGATTGCAGACATTGGAGGGAGTTGTAGACACCTACCCGGTGAATATATCTCTTCTCAAAAAGTATTTCGTCTGAGCAATCTGATGCACTTGTACATAGGTGTGATTTGTTTTTCAATCATTCGTTTTATTGCATTCATATTTTGATTGGTTTCTTGTTTTTTTATTGCTTTTCATTAATAAGGCTTCAAACTTGTGGTAATGGATTATGATCACTTTTCTTAGCAACAATTGCTTCTAAATTTTCAGCATCGTTATCAATCTTACTTTCTGGCTTTTGATTAGAATTTGCTCTGAAGAATAAACAGTCAAATAAGTGCAGTTCCTTTGGATACTTTTCACTTTGATCATTATCTTTCACCATGCTTTATCTGTGTAATTGAGGTATGGAGGATGGTCATCATTTCTCTATCTAGTGTTTCAAGGTTGAACGGCATATCATAATAACTTGACCAGTTCCGATTGCTCATGGATCCTTTTACAGTCACTTTGAATATGAAATTTGTTTAAAATTATAAGTTACTAGGTGGGTGGTCTTGTTATCAAGCTAGCCCATTAGGTTCATAGGTGTTTAAAGTGGAATGACATCTTCACATCAAGCCACCACACTTGGAATATGACTTTCAGTTCTGCTGGAAGGTGGAAGATCCTATTACAAGTCGGTCCATTCATGATCTGCAAAGCACTGGTGAGTAACATTATCACTATATGGTCACCAAGCCATGGTAATGCTTTGTAGCTTATGCCAAAATAAAGTGTTTTCTTTTTATAAGATTTTGTTATATACAAGAACAGGGGGGTCTTATCACAAGCCAACCCTGCTATGATCACGGGTTTGACCTTGGACTGGAATTATCACTATATGGTCACCAAGCAATGATGATTTCTTTTGAGCGTACAACCAAAAGACAAGGAGTCTCGTCATCAAGCTAGCTTGACCAGTTTCCAGATCAGGCCTGTGAATGGCACTGTTTCATTTGATCACCAAGTCAGTACAGTGGTCTTGTATCAACAAAATTTTATATTTATAAAAAAAAAGGAGAGAAGAAAAGAAAAGATAAGATGATGAAGTGTTACTGAATGTATATGTAATTAATAAACCAAGGAGATCTGTAATTAGGATATCCATGAGCATTTATAAGACTGTGCCCAAATTCAACACAAGTTGGTTTTCTATGATTACATCATGGTAAAGATTCGGTATCACTCTCTAAATCTCCTTATCAGATGAGTGTTATCTTTACAATGATCATTGATTGAGATTTATCCATTTTTATGTTCACTGTTTGTTGGCTGTTATCTTTTCAATATCTTCTAAGACTTGGGTTTCAAGAAATTGGTTGATCAACATGTTGTCTTTAGTTGGATTTGATTACAGAGATAACTGGTTCTTCCTAGCCAGTCGCCATTTTTTGTGGCCACAACAGATCCCTTGCTTACTTAAGCAAGGGAGCTATTGATGTATATGTAACTTCGGAATGTATTTCACCCATGTATTTCATATATGTATTTTGTACTCCTATAGAGATGTTATTATTCCTCTATATGGAAGTGTCGCCATTTATATTGTAAGTGTCGTAACTTATACTTGATGGGTTATTAGACCACCTTGTTGGGGTCGGCCCTGTATAAGTCATGTGGGTTGAAGGGTTATTAGACCACCCTATTGGGGGTCGGCCATGTGGGTCAAAGGGTTATTAGACCACCCTATTGGGTGTCGGCCCAGTCAGCATTATGTTAAGTGGTCAAGTTGAGGCCGACCTAGTTGAGTAAAGGTCAAGTCAAGTTAGTGTATAAATAGAGAGTGTGTGTCTCTCATTTTACACATTCTATTCTCTCACTCACACTTTGGAGAGTGGCGCACTTGTGGAGGAGGAGGCTCTGCTGCTAGGAGAAGACTATCTCTTGTATTCTGGTTATATCATTGCTCTATCTATCTCTGAGGAAGTTATTGGGGTTTTTCACCTTTATGGTTTTCCCCAAGTAAACTCTGTGTCTCTTTTGTGCTTGCATTATTGTGTCCATGATTGATATGCTATAGATTTGTTGTACATGTTGTTCTATCAGTTAAGATCCTAGATCAGATTGAAGTAAATTCTGAAAATTTAACAAGAGCCCCGATCTTAATAAACACTATGGTGTTTGGGTGAGTCATTTTGTATATATTAGAATTTTGATTTTACCTTTAATGTTCTTAACCCATGCCTTTGGTTTGTTTGTTTGCAACTGTTGTTCATTTTTCCAAGGTGTTTTGGTCTAAAAGGAAAAGAAAGCTAAATTTTTTATTATTTTGTTGATTGTTATCATCATTCCGAAAATTAGCATTTGGAGTCTCCGAAACCCGCAACCCGACATTTGTGGGTTATGGGACCGTTGTTTGAAATTTTGGTATTTAGTGATCCCGCGATCCGCAACCCAACATTTGTGGGTTGTGAAACTGATCGGTAATAAGACCAAGGAATAATTACCCCGAAACCTGAACTCCGCAATGGCGGCATTCGGCTTTCAGGATGGTCGTTTTTCATTTATTTGCTGTGTGCTCCTGAAACCCACAAACCGTAATTTTGGGATGCGACTTTCAAGGTGGATATTTTATGTCACAGTTCAACGTTCCGAAGCCCGCCACCTGCATAGTAGGTTTTCGGCTTTCTGAAATCCTTTTTTTTCTTTCATTTTTTGTGAACCCGCAAATCCGTACTTTTGGATTTCGGCTTGCAGAATCTTTGAATAAAAATTCGTGAACATAATTGAATTCAATTCCGCATCCCGCTCTAGCTAATCTCAGCCGTCCATTGTTATGAATTTGTGGCCATGTTGATTTTGGGTAATCAGTTAAGTCAGGATGCGCTATTTTGTCTATGGAAAGCTGGTTCTCGCAAATTATCAGTTTTTTCTGTACAATTTGTAACAGTGGATACTACTACAATATTATCAATTGCTTCATGTTGGATGGACACCATTGCTCTACCTTAAGTTCGTCGTGTCTAGTCTCGAGTTTTGACGTTTTGTCATTTTTGCTCCGTTTATTAATGATCATCTCTTTTCACTTAAAATCTGATTTCAAAGCTTCTATCCTTCTCATCGAAGTTGGGTCAGATTGATCCGATTTGTTACGTGTGAAGAACTGATCACCCATGTACTGGAACTCCTATTCGATATTTTTTGCAGGTCAATTCTATCACCACAGCCTCCATTTCCTTTCTTAATTACCAGTTATAATTATCGATGGGGGGTTACCTATAACGATGTGATCGTAAAAGAAATTCAAAATCATGCAAGCAATAATTGAACCTGTACTTCACACAAGCTTAAACTCAAATCTTAGTTTTTTTCATGACAATTGAAGTAATTATAATGGGTTCGCTGCATAAGTTTAATCATTGCAAATTGCCTCACTCAATCGGCATCACCCTGCCTGTTGGTCTTAAAGTAGCAATTAACGTGAAAATTCTACATTGCTCATTGCTTTCTGTAATAGGAAGCTTTCTGCACAGCGTTTTGGGCATCCTGTTATCTAAAGATTTATCTAGGATGAGTAATTTCCATGCAGGAGGTGAACCTTCTAATATTCATGTTGATAATGAGTAACTTTACCCCTTGTTGTATCAAGAAACATTGTCACCACCATTTGATGCAGGTATTCCTGATCTTAGCAGCGGTAGTAGTGAAGAGGACTTTGAAGTTTTATCTTCCTATGTGCAAAATTCCATGGGGCAGAGAAAGGAAATTCTGGAAGAACCAGCTGACCTTGATGACGATGTCATACAAGACTTTATAATCAATGGAGAACCTGACGTACCGGCCACTATTTCTGAAGTAAATCCTTTAATGGATTTCTCTGTTTCTGACCATGAATTACCTGATCCTGAATTTCCTACAGCAGATGTTTCACAAACCATGACACCTGTCGAAGATAATGAACAATCTGTTATTGAATTTTTATGGTGCCACGAGACCCTATCTGATTAAAGAGCGAGTCTTTGTAACATATTTTTGGTAATAAGGTGGCGGAAAAATCCTTCAAGCTAGAAAGAAGCAAATTTTATTGGATCGACGGTTGGAGTTGATTTTTGTAATTTCTATTTTGTATAATTTCTCCTTTTGAGATTTTGGGTAAAATTTAGTATTTAAGGAGGAATGTTTCCCTTAGCAAAGGGTTGGGAATTTTTGAATTACGAGTCAGCAGGAGTATGGATTGAAGATGCTCTATCTATTCGAGCCATTGTTATTTTTGTACAAGACTTTTATATGCAGTAAAGTTATCTTTATCCACCTTCTTGTGTTCTTCAAATTTCTTTGAGAATCGTTGAGTTAAATGTTTCAAATTGTCATCAACTATGCGTTCAATCTATTGCATATCACTTATTGATGTATATGATCCTTCATATTGATTTTTCTATATGTTTTGACTCATGCTCTGAATTGTTCTATTAAATTTCTTTGATTGAACAGTTCTCACTTTTATATTTCTGCAAATGATTCGATACAACTAAATATGTATAATCAATTGTTAATTTTTCAATTGACACAATGATTACAGATCAGGTATTTGAATAGGCTTAAACACTTTGAAGAATTGTCACTTAATTTCTTCATCGATAAATCTTTAATTAACAAGTGAATAACCTAAAGACATTTCTGTTTAAGGTACTTAATCACTTGTCCATCTCACTTCAATTCTAATCTGCACAACATCAACTCTTCCTTTTAGGCTAGATCTGACTCATAATAGGTTCTTACCTTAGGTAGGTTAAGTTAGATTTTGGTAACTAGTTTTCACTTTGTTTTCCTTGATAGGAAAACTGATCTTTCCCGATCAAATCTTTTACTCATAGAGTGCCAGCGGAGGCCAAATATCCATGGGTGATCACCACATCAAACAACTCGAGGATAGAATTTCCCTTGCGTAGGGTATTTTGAAGCCTTTGGCTGGGTTTTCATCCCCTGTTGTGTGCCTTGGAACCCATTCCAGCATTTCGCACTCACCCTGCACCCCTGAGGCATCAACACATCCCAATATAGATTTCCTGCCACTTCTAAATAATATTGTGGATCTCCTGCACTAACCATGTAACTATGGATAAGCATCAAGGTATCTCTAGCACTGAGTGCAAGAGGATCACTTCGAGAGTGTGAGTGGTTCCACCATGTATATTTTGTATCTCCAACTAGATCACATTTTGCATGAATATTATTTTGTGCTCAAAGTGGTCTGTTTATTCGATCTACAACAACCCATTCATCAATCTGAACAACTTCTTCATCTGGATCCATAAAAATTTATTCTTCAACTAAATGGATGATCTTAACCAGTGCATCTCCCAATATGGTATGGTGTGTGGTTCTAGGGAAGGAAATATGTCCTCTAATTATTCCATATGATTTGAAGCTCTTGAGTCAAGAACCCATGAAGGTGATGGTGAGGAAAATAAAGCAACAATTGCATGACGTACATCTTGTGGCTTTTTAAATCTTTCAACTAGCTTCTTGATATAGCCAAGAATTTTGATATTTAAATATAAAAGAAGATGCTTAAATAATCATTCTCTTTCCTCATACACTCATGTCCTTCATGATTTTGTTTCTTGCAATAAGTATAGATTATTTTTTCCTTCTTGGTATTCCAATATTTGGAGGAGGAGGTCTCCTATGTGGATCTTTGATTCTACTCCTTTTTGTCTCCCCAATTTTCCGCAAGGGCATGGGAATTTGTGACTTTGGGGAACCAATTTGACTAAGTTTACCTTTCTCATAGGTAAGAGAGAGGAAAAAGCATCTAGTGTTGGCGTATTCAAAGCATATCCAAGTGAAAATTTGTAGCATGAAGGTAGAGACAAACACTAAGTATTATGAACGCAATTTGGATAGGACTAAGAGAATTAGGTGCTCTTATTTCTTATATTTTCCACACAAATTGAGTTGCATCAATAATCATTTTAATTTTGTGAAAACTTATTTAATAGTTTCAAATCCACTTAAGCTCCAACTAATGAGCTCATTCTCTAGTTGATGCCCTCTCATCTCATCCTGCTTCCTAAAGAGTCCTTCCTTCAATCCAAAATATTCATCCATATGGTTAAACCATTTTTCCTTTTCCACAACAAAATTTTGACTCAATCTCTAATCCCATTTTGATCCTGTAGAGGCCATTGTTGCACAATACAATCACAATATTGGTATTTCATTCATAGTAGTTGAATTGATTGGGGATATTTATCCATCATGAATAATGCACTCTAATCTATATCTTCAACCTAAAAACCTGTATACAATTTCTTTAGAATCACCAAGTCTTTGATACTATGTGATATTTTGAACCAATTGATCTAGAATCTAAATGGAGCGATGATACAATTAGTAATCCATAGAAGAGAAGAAGAAGGTATTAGAGTAACATAATATTAAATAACCTAAGAAATAAATACCAGTATCTATATGAGGCTTCAATACAATTGCATAGAAATCAAGATAGAATTAAAGTAAATATCTAATCCAAGTAGTCTCTATCGATGTACATATGCACCTTATAGCATATTTTCAACATCTCTAGGGGTTAAAAGCGAACCTACAAGAGTTAATGTCCTGTCTCTAGGGTCACTTGTTCTCTCCCTGGACAAATCACTAGAATTTAGGAATATGTGCACTCTTTCCAGACAAAATCCCTATAATTTACCGATTTTTCCACCCCTCTTAGTCAAATCCCTATATATTAGGATCAAATGCACCCCAACAGTCAGTTAGGGTCCATTACATCTTTTTTGTTCCTTCCGTTTAGGTATTAATCCACTCTTACATGATTTGCCTCCCTTTTTTTTGTTGTGTGCACTTAAGTTAGCAATTAAGGCTCAATTAACTAACTAATACACCCTGGTTTGCTATTTATTTCAGTTCACTACCTAATTGTTTAATTTTGTCTAATTAGACTTAGTTTTACATGAATAACTGATTTAACTACCTCATGAGGTAGTTATAGGGCTAGTTATCCCTAGCCACTCATGCATAACCAAGTTCACTCTCCAAGGAGGGCACACTTGTCTAAACCTAGACACAAAAGCACATCACTTGAGTGTCCTAAGCCTAGTTACACCTTATCAACCATTGCATGATCAGTATTGCTTCCTTAGTAATATACACTTGATCATTTAGGGTTAATTTTTATGTGTTTCATCAGCCATTAAGCTTGCGCGTGTAATTGATCCTAAGCTTGGTTTCCTAGATGTGAAGGCATGTATATCATTGATCACGTATTCATTTATGTACTCTCTTTGAGAATTCATTGGTTAATAAATATTACATTGTTTGGTTCATTGCTTGTATTCTTTCTCTTTTATTTATTGCTAATTGTATTATTGATCCATTTAGCTTCTAGATCCAATGATCGAAAATCTCACATGGTATCAAATCCTTGGTGATTCCAAAGAATTTATTTTATAGGTTTGTAGATGAATACAAAGATTAAATATCATTTGCTTCAAGAAATGTTTGTCCCTGGCTAATTCTTACTCCATTCAAATAGTTTGAATGGAATGGTAATATTGTGATTGTATTGCACTACAAACGCCTCTACATGATCAAAATGGAATAGAAACTTAGCCAAATTTACTGGTGGGAAAGGAAAAATGGTTCAACTAAATGGATGAAGTCTTTGTGTTGATTTGTATCTCTATTTCTCTTGAACTACAATATCACATGGACATTACAAAAACTACTAATTAATTTGGGACCAAGTTGGAAAGACTCTTTGGGAAGCAGGATGAAATGAGAGGTCATCAATTGGATACTGAGCTCATCAGTCTAAGCCCGAGAAACTTTGATACAATACAATATTTATTCACAAATTTTAGATTTTTATTTATGCACCCTAAATTATTTGTATTTGTCAATAATTATGAGTATATATTGCTCTCAATCCTATCCAAATTGGGTTCTAAGTATTCATTATTTGTTTCTACATATCATGCTTCAAATCTAGCACTTGGAGGTGCTTGGAAGATTCGTAGTTTAGATTATTTTTCTAAATATATCACCCATGAGAAAGAATATTGTTCAAATTGGCTCCTTTAAGTCATCAAAGGCCCATTCCCTTTCTATAAATCGTGGAATCAATAAAGACATCAAAAATAAGCAACAAAACAGAGGAAAGAATGAGCAAAATTCTAGATCTACTCAAGAAAATTCCTCCTCCAAAGCATGGATTTAAAAAAGGAAAAGATTATATGTTCCTAATATAATAAATCAAATCATTCAAAGCATTGTTGCATGAGTAAATATAATTATCATTTGAAGCATCATCTTACACAGGGAAATATCAAAATTCCTAAAAACTACAAGAAGCTAAATCAATTGAAAGACCACAAGGTGACAAAAGTAGAGGCAAGGAATTAGCCCATGCACTTCTATCTATTTCCTCATATTCATCTTCATGGATCCTTGATTTGGTAGAATCACATCACATGGCCTCATCAAAGGACAAATTTTCATCCTTGGAGCCATGCACCAATCCCCCCATCCTAATGGGAGATGATACACCATTTCAAGTATGTGGAAAAGGAGATGTTGATTTAAAGGATGGATAATTTCATAATGTACGTTGTTTCCATTCATTTTTTAATATCCTCATTTCCATATACCAAATAAGCCACTTGGGCTTAGGAAAAAGAATGAATTTCACTCTTGATTTAGTAGTCATTACAAATATGACTAATGGATCTAAGGTTGCAGTTGGAAAATTAGATCACCAGTTTAGGTTATATTTATTTTATAACTTTATTTCCAAATACCCTTCTACTTTAATTCTAACACATTGTGATGAAGTAAATAAGTTATGGCATGAGATATTTGGTCATCTAAACTATCGCTACTTGCAACATCTAAGCAAGCATGGTATGGTGATAGGTTTTCTAGACATTATGTACTTTGATGGTGTATGTTAATGCTGCAATTGAGAAAGGGAAGGCATGAAGGGTCTCATCCATTCTTGAACTTATTCAAAGTCACATTATGATTCCATTCCCCCAACCTTTCATGAAAAAGGCCAAGTATGTGTTGACCTTTAGTGATTATTGGTCAAGAATCAAGATACACCTAGGTATGCTTCATTAAGAAATTTTTTATGTATTTGAGTGTTTCAAATATTT
Organism: Larix kaempferi; assembly: GCA_027924585.1. Lineage (NCBI taxonomy): Eukaryota > Viridiplantae > Streptophyta > Pinopsida > Pinales > Pinaceae > Larix > Larix kaempferi. Next base: position 6,921,828 of record BSBM01000259.1, on the reverse strand, counting down.
CAAAGATATTAGAGAGAAGTAGTCAAATAATGGGATCAAGATTATCCCCACAGACAATGGGGGGAGTATGTGTTAAATTTTCAGAATTTACTTCAATCTGATCTAGGATCTTAACTGAGAGAACAACATGTACAACAAATCTACAGCATATCATTCATGGACACAATAATGCAAGCACAAAAGAGACACCGAGTTTACTTGGAGAAAACCATAGAGGTGAAAAACCCCAATAACTTCCTCAGAGATAGATAGAGCAATGATACAACCAGAATACAAGAGATAGTCTTCTCCTAGCAGCAGAGCCTCCTCCTTTACAAGTGTGCCACTCTCCATAGTGTGAGTGAGAGAATAGAATGTGTCAAATGAGAGAGACACACTCTCTATTTATACACTAACTTGACTTGACCTTTACTCAACTAGGTCGGCCTCAACTTAACCACTTAACATAATGCTGACTAGGTCGACCCCCACTAGGGTGGTCTAATAACCCTTTGACCCACATGGCCGACCCCCAATAGGGTGGTCTAATAACCCTTTGACCCACATGACTTATACAGGGCCGACCCCAACAAGGTGGTCTAATAACCCATCAAGTATAAGTTACGACACTTACAATATAAATGACGACACTTCCGTATAGAGGAATAATAACATCTCTATAGGAATACAATATGCATATATGTGAAATACATTCTGAAGTTACATATACATCAACAGTATGTGAACAAAGATATTAATCATCTGTTTGCTAAGGCATTGAGTTACAACATACTATTCCATATACCACAACATAATGGGCTACAGAATGAACAAACAAATTCTTGAAAGAGATGGAAACATACACACTATACTCCAAGTCCCTTTCTCCAAATCTATGGGTTGAATCAATCAATTGTTCATCCTACACCTAGAATCAAGTTACACATAAATAAATGAATGGATTCACTCCATTCAAATCTTGGAACGGTTGGAATCTAGAGGTCAAACACTTTGGAGTGTTTGGATCTCATGCATGGGCATGCATTCCTTCCAAAAGAAGGAGGTATTTGGATCTACAAAGTCAGGAATTCATATTTGTAGGGTATATTGATGATGTTAAGGGGTACAACCTACTAGACCCATTCATTGAAAGCATTTTTAAGTTTGAAGAAGGCCTTTGCATGTAAGAGCACACACCATCGATCCACCACTACTTGTTGATGTAGAAGTCACGGATTCTTCTGAATTTTCCTCAAATGAAATTTCATATTCAGATAAAAAACATGATCGAGATGAAGAATCAAAAGATGCTAACAATGTGAACTAAATGAAGATCCAGAACCCAAACCACTATGGGAAAAACAGACTTTCCAAGCTACAAGTGATCTAGCTGGAGATCCATCAAATCCATGGAGGAATCTATCATAATTTTAGGGTCCTCCATTACATGGTCATTGCTAAAAACCCACAATCTTATGCATAGGCTACTAGTAATCCATGTTGGTAGGTTTCCATGGATGACAAGTATCAGTCTCTCATCCAGAACTAAACTTGGTATTTGGTCCCTCTTCTTTCCGAGAGGAAACTTATTTGGTGCAAATGGATTTATCAAACAAAAATGGTAGTATATGGACTTATCAGTAACTACAAATACAAACTTATAAAAAAGGGCTTCTCACATGTACAGGGAATATACTACAATGAGACCTTTGCACCAGTTTCAAATATCGATTCCATTCCAGTTGTGCTCTCCATTACAGCAACAAAACATTGGGCACTTCTTCATATGGATGTGAAGAGTCAATTTATTCATGGATATATTGCATAAGAGATCTACATGGAAAAACCATAGAGGTGTGTCCAGGGATTGTCTCTAGTCTATAAATTGTAGAAATATTTGTATGGATTCAAGCAAGCACCATGATCTTGGTATCCAAATATGGAATCCTTATTATTGTCCTAGGATTTCTCTCTCTATCATTCAAATCCTAATGTGTACATGCTTTGATAGGTTGACTCTCTTTTGTTGATAGTTCTTTATATTGATGACTTACTAATCAAAGGGAGTTCACCATCATCCATTTGTTTGGTTGAATATTCCTTTAATGAAATATTTTCCATGAGTGATTTAGGATTGTTTCATTAATTTCTTTTTCTTGAAATTACTCAGTTTAATTCAAGATTCAAGATGGCAAAGTCTAAGTATGCACAAGATCCTCTCACTAGATTTTAGATGACTGATTGCAAACCAACTGCATCACCTTTTCTTCCCAAGGTAAATATTTAGGATGGAAGTATTTCAACTTTGGTGTTGAATAATCGATATAGATAGTTGGTTAGGAGTCTACTTTATATCACCTACACTAGATACATATCTTATGTTATTGGAGTAGTTTCCAAGCATGTAGGAGCCTCGTGAGTTGCATTTGAAATATGCAAACATAATTCTTCAATATGTTCAGGGTACTCATATTTTGGGATACATTATGTAGTATATTGCTTGATTGGTTTGGTTAGGTGCATAGATTCTAATTAGGTTGGTGACAGCACTGATCAAAATTCCACATATGGTTATGTGCTCAACTTTAGATCCAAGTCTATTTGTTAGTCAAGCAAGAAGCAACCAAACATTTCTTTATCAACAACAGAAGCAGAGTATATATATGTAGTGAATGCAAAAATAAAAGTTATTCGGATGCAACATATTCTCATTAAGTTGGGTATTCATTATCACTATTCAACTCTCATGTTTTGTGACAATTAGAGTACTATCCATATTTCCAGAAAACTAGTTCATCGACACAGGACCAAGCACATTGAGATTCACATGCACTTCATCAACGGGATGATTCATGATCATATCACTGATCTACAATACTTTCCATCCAAATAATAGATTTCAGACATATTCACAAATTCCTTCATAGAAAATAATTTCATAGAGTTGTGATCTCACGTGGGAGTGAAGTGTTGCGAATTAATACCGATTACAACAAGTTTGAAAAGTGATTCATATAGTTTAACACATAACACAAAATTTACCCTAGAAACCCAATCTTGGGAGAGCCAGCAAACCAGAGAGCTTTCATCTCATCTATTAATCAAACACTCAGAAATAGGCATTAACAACTGTGACTTTAGAGACCACAAATCACACTCTATTACATGATCAAATTACACACTATATCCCTCTCAGTATATTCTTAAATTATAGTATATCATGCATATCCATTACATATTATTTATAGATGCAATATAACTTTCTACTCCTTAATGAAAATCCATAAGTTTATAACCACTTTCGCTTATTCTATTACAATCGACTTAACTGGGTCAACTTTGGTCGATTTCCCATTTATTCTTTTTGGCCATTCCATCAACTTCCTATCATCCAAGTCATTTTCCTTCAACCAAACAACTTATATGTTCAATAGGCTGACCAACTACTACCATATGTTTCCTCCAACTCTAGTCAACTTGAACCAGTCGACTATCAACTTTTCCAATTGATCCACATGCAAAGAATATAAAATTCCCAACATTCTCCTACTTATTGTCTTCTTTGCATAAACAATATATTCCAAACTTCAATTCATTCAAGAAGGGATAACAAGCCCATATTTTCCCTACACTAGGAGAACTTCTTTGTGCTCACTAACTTCATCAATGATTATACAACATTCTTCACCATGTCTACCTATTCCAATAGCATATTTTGTGTTTGCATCATCTCCCTCACAAAATGGTATTGAACATCAATGTGTTTCATATTCAAATGATATGTTGGATTCTTCTCCAGGGATATTACACTCTAACTGTCACAATCCAACCTAACAGTATTCTTCCCAAACCCAACATTTGAACACAACATATGCAACCAAACAAATTATTTGCATGCATGAGTAGCTACAATCTATTCAGCCTCAGTAGTTGATAGTGCAATGATTGAATGTCTCCTACTCATCCAAATTGCTACTCCACCAATATCTTGAACACATATCCATTATTCGACCATTTGCAATCAATATCTCCAGACCATTCAAAATCGAAAAAAACCATGTACATTGATTTCCTAGTTGGCCTTTGGATCTCCTCCATAACAAATCACATAATCTATCATGCCACGTAGATACCCGAATACTCTTTTGACTACGATCTAGTTCTCTTTTCTAGGTGTCAACATATACCTTCTCAATACTCCCACTACATGAGAAAATTTGGGTCGATGAATACCATAGCATACATTAGACTACCCATAACACTAACATAGGTCACACATAACATTTACTATATTTCTTCTTGTGTCTTTGGACACTATTCAACAGGTAATTTGACTCCCACGGGAATAGGAACGTTTGCCGGTCGACTCTCCTACATGTTGAAATGTTTCAAGACTGTCTCAACATATTTCCTTTGACTTAACTAGAGTCTTCTACCTGTACATTCTCTTTGAATTTCCATTCCAACTATGAAATTTGCTACTCTAAGATCCTTAATGTCAAACTTGGAGGATAATTGTAGTTTCACCTGCTTTATGAAATCAATGTCATTCCCAACCAACAACATGTCATCGACATACATAACCACATATACAAAGTGATCATTGACTTTCTTCCAATACACATAATTATTATCCTGACTTATCACAAGTCCTAGTTGTTGGATGTACATGTCAAACTTCTGATACCACATCTTGGGCGATTGTTTTAGACTGTAGAGAGACTTCTTTAGCTTACATACAAATTCCTTTTCTCCATCAACTATAAACCCTTCAAGATGCTTCATATAGATTTTTTATTCAAGACCGCCATGAAGAAATGTTGTCTTTACATCCATATTTTATATCTCAAGATCAAATGTTGGAGCTAAATACATTAGTCCCCTTATGGAAGTTAGCTTAGCAATAGGTGAGAAAATTTTACCAAAGTTGATTCCCTTGACTTGAGAATATCCTTTTGCTACCAGTCGATCCTTGTACTTCTCAACTTGACCTGCTTTTTCTTGAATACTAACTTACTACTAATGGGTTTCCTTCCATTTGGTAATGCGACTAGGTATCATATTTCATTCTTCTTCGAGGAGTCCATCTCTTCTTCCATGGCCCTTTTCCAAACTTTACTCATTGTTGATTCAATCGTTTCCTTTACTAACCTCAGATCATAATCTATGGAAGAGAACACAAAAGTAAAGTGAAATTTAGGTGGACTATACCTTTCTGGTTGTTTCCTTGCTTGACTAGACCTCCTACAGAGTCTATTGTTCCACCTCTTTGTCGTATTCAATTGACTCTCCCAAATCCAAACTTTCTTCATTCATTTCAAACTCTTCAATTTTCTTGTTCCTTTTATCTTTCGACCTCTTTAGTCCTTGAAGTGCATTTGAATTACTCAAAGATCACATCTCAACTAAAATTTCATTCCTTTTTTGTTGGGTTCCATAGATTATATCCTTCCATTCCATCTCTGTACTTCTTGAAGATGCATTTCTCCAACTTATAAATTGAATTTAGTTATTTTCCCCTTTGGGATATGTGTAAAGGAATCACATCCAAATAGTTTGAGATGTGTAAGAGAGGTATTATTACTATCCCATGCCTCATATGTATTCATGTTGACTAGATCCATTAACATTGACCTACTCACCATGTAACATGTCATGCCGACTACCTCTTCCTAGAATTCTTGTGAGACTCCTACACCACTAAGAATGCTCTAAGCCTTCTCCATCAATGTTATATTCATTCTTTCATCAACTCTACTCTATTCATGCATGTATGGAGTTTCGTTTTGTCAAGCTATGTTGTTTTTTCTATAGAACTGGTCAAACAATTTTTCATAGAAATCTCATCCATTATCAGTTCCCAACACCTTGATCTTTTTACCAATATAATTCTCCACAAGATATTTGAACTCTTGAAACTTCTCAAAACCCTCTAATTCTTCCTTATAAAATACAACCATGTCATTCTAGAGATATCATCTATGAAAGAAATTTAATACTAAGATCCTTCTATTGAATGGACCGACGTAGGTCCAAACACATCACTATGTATTAACTCCAGTATTTCCTCAGCCCTAGTATCAGCACATGAGAACCTTACATGACTCTATTTACCATAAATACAATGTTCACATAATTCTACTTCTTCAGGACAATCAAGAATGCCGTCAACCATACCTTTATTGTTCATAGCATGAATACCTTTTTCACCCATATTACCCATATGTTAATGCCACAACATGGTCGAGTTGACTAGATAAGCAAATTTCTCATCAAACTCAAGACAGAACACATTATCACTTTCATCGATGTTTATTCTTCCCAATAGGTTGTAAAAGGTTCCTTCTCTAACACCTCTCATCAGCACCATTGCTCCCCACACCATCTTGCATGTATCTTTCTCAATTACAGACTATACTCCTGTATTCCTCATTTTACTTACTAAGATCATGTTTCATGCAAAACCTAGGATATGAAGAAATACTGGAAGTGTTTGTGTTCTTCCATATTTCAACTTCAATCTTACCTTACCTCATCGAACTATCTTGGTCGATGAGTCATCACCCAATAAGACATCACCACCATCAGTTGATTAGTTAAGGATCTTGATCTGACTATGTACTTGATCAGGCCAAATACATGTTTCATTTCTCTTCTTGTGAATACTATCCGTCAATCGAATGACTCTCCTCAAACCCTTTTTCTTTATCAACTTCTGTCAACATGCATTTTCATCTATAGTTCCCAAATTTACCACATCGCTAGCAGCTTTTCGTCACTCGAACAGGGGATCTAGTCTTAGATCTACCCCTCAAACCGATCTTCTACTAGGTGTTTTTCCTTTTCCTCTATTTACCAGTCAATATTTCACCATCAAGGATTCATGGGTCTAACCTTCCATGTTATTTATCTCATTTCTTCTGATAGTAGATATGCAACCACATCATTGATATCTAATGTGGTATTGTTGCTTCCAATAGCCACAACTAGGTTATCCCACAAACCTAAAAAAAGAATATACCAAACTGAATAATTTCTCCTCCTTTTAATATCCACGGACAACAATTGATTAATAACAGTATTGAATGCATTTAGGTGCTCTGTAACTGAGTCACCTTCACCCATCCTCATAATATACAACTTCTTCTAAAGAAATGACTTGTTAACCAGTGATTTCGACAGCTACAAGTTTCCCAACTTCTCCCATAGCTTCTTTGTACTATCTTCTCCTAACACATTCAACAATACAAAATCTGCTAAACAAATTTGGATTGTACTCCTTTCCTTTTTGTCAATCTTTTTTCAGTCTTCCTTTGACACACCAGCTAGATTCGTTCCTAGGTTGACTGCAATCCAATTTTCTTGATCTACAAGGAGGTCCTCCATCTTAAGCTTCCAAAGCTCAAACTTTGTTCCCTTAAACTTTGCAATTTCTATTCTTGATGTGCTAGCCATCCTAACAATGTCAATATCCACATAGATTCCTACTGCAACAAGTATTCCCCCAAATCTGGGATCAAGCCAAAAACCTCAGTAGCAAAGGCATCCCCCTACAACCAAATAAGGCTCTAATACCAATTATTGGGACTTAATATCGATTACAACATGTTTTCAAATTGATTAATATATTTAAACACATTATCATATAAATAATGGCACACAACACATTAACACTGAACACAAAAATTACCCAAGAAACCCTATCTCAAAAAATCTAGCAAACTAGTGAGTTTTCAATTCACCTATTAATCAAACACTCAAAAATAGGTATTTACAACCGTGACTTACTAGACCACAAATCACACTCTATTACATGATCACGTTACACACTATACCCCTATCGGTATATGCTTACATTACAGTATATCATGCATAGCCATTACATCTTATTTATAGATGAAATATAACTAAGTACTCATTAATGACAATCCATAACTTCCTAACCACTTTCATTTATTTTGTTCTAGTTGTTAACACCTAAAAAGTGCTCACTAGCTCATTTCCTTATTCACATGACCCATTTGTCCACTTTTTTCACCATCTGAGCCTCTGAAGCCAACAAAAGGTCACCAAAAGACCTTAGTACACCCCTTTTTCCCACTCAAAAAGATTATTTTTCCTAAAAAAGCATAAAAAACCCTAAAAAATGGTCCAAATTCCCAAAAATATTAAAAAGGAAATAAAAATATTAATTTTATTCAAAAAAGGAAAAAAGGAGGGAAAAGTACCTAAACCTTGTTGGTCAATACCATTGGTTTCCACAAAACCACAAATGGTATTCCCCACCACCAAAACCTATAAAAAGGTGGTAGGGGCTCCTCATTTCAAATCCATCCATATTCCTATCCTCATGCTGCCAAAATCTCCCTTGAGTTTTGGCCATTGTAGCAACCTTGGAGAAAGGACCCATTGGAGATTGGAGCTGCTCACCATTGGAGCTACTCAACAACCTTCATCACTTGGAGGTATTGTTATTGCAAGCACTTGCTTGCCCCCATTGTCAATACAAAAAATTATTTTTTATCTTTCTTGTTCTTGTTCTTTAATTAAAAAATGCACATGCTAGTTTAGTTTAGTTTAGATTTAGTTTATTGTTATTTATTTCTATTGAAACTGCTGCTACTAGTTAGCAGGTGCCCATAGCACTAAGCTTGGTTGCAAAACCAAGCCAACAGTTTTTGGCGACTCCGCTACTTTTCGAATCTTTAGATCTCACTTTTTCTTTAGATCTTAGTTTTTAATAGTATTAGGTAGTTTAATTCATAGATCTGCCACCCTAGAGAGCAGATCCATTGTTGTTCTAGATCTTGGCCCATTTTTTAGCCATTAACAGCCCGAAATTCTCAATTTTTTAGTTCATTTTTCGGCATCCGCGAACGGCTTTCACCTCGCGGCTTTTTGCCCAACAGTCGCGCGGCTCATCGCAACTGCGCGGCTTTTTTCCGCGCAGTTCACCGCGGCTTCGCGGCCCATTAGCGCGCTGCACATCGTGGCTTCGCGGACCTTTTCCGCACTGCACATCGCAACTGTGTGACAAAATCCCGCGCTGCACATCGCGGCTTCGCGGTCAAAACCCACGCTGCCCATCGCGACTGTGCGACAGAAACCCGCATGGTCCATCGTGGCTGTTTTGTCAAAACCCGCGATGCTAATTTTTTCATTTGGCCGAATCGTTTAAAAAATTAATTTCTTACTGTATTTTCTGCCCACATAGCACATTTTCCAGTATTAGAAATCTTGCTTATTTTACAGCCATAGAAAAATTTTACTATTTAGAATGCACATGTGAAAAAGTCTTTTTAAAAATTTTCAGAAATTGAAAGAAGGATCTATTTTGCATTTTATCTAGACTAAACTTTTTTGTTGTTTGCTTCTTTAATATTTTGCCCATAGCAATTGTTGAAAACGAAATCCATTTATTTCTGAAAGAAGTTACATTATTTTCTTTCCTATTTCAAAAGATCCTTTGTTTTTTGAATAGTCTTTGTAAAGCATTTAATTTCCATTTATTGAAAAAGTCATAATATTTGCTTTTTATTTCAAAAGATCCTTTGTTTTTTGAATACTTAGCATTTACTTTTTCAATTTCAGTTTAAAATATCACACGTGCACCCACTCAAACACTAATTTTAAACTGAGCCTTAAAACTTACCCTAATTTCAACCCACTTTTAACCCCACTTGGGGAACACTAAAAGAACTTTGTAGCTAGGTAGTATTGAGGGGATAGGTGTTCCAATAACATCCCTCAGTTATTACATCTGAGACATAGTTGTTGTCCTTTAGGGAGCTAAAATCTCCTAGTACTTTTTGGCACGGTCACAACCGGTTTATGGGAAGGCCTCTCCCCTAGGAGGGTTGAAGTCGCGAGGATGGTTCCGGAAGCCTGAGTGGAATACCGAAATCCATTCAGTAACCGAAGGGCTACCATTCGCAGTTCTCGGGATATCCCTGTATGGGGGTATTGCGATAAAGGACCAAACAGAAGAATTACCTTTTCTCGACGTGTCATGAACGAAGTATCCTAGTAGCCATTCTTTAGGATTGATTACTCAGTGTCCCTCCCGGTAGGGGGATATCTAGCCGTTGACTCAACACTCAATATTGTTTGACTTGGATTTCATCACCTTGCAGAGAATATAGTTTGTTGATTCACAATACTTTTAGTTAGGTGTTTGCATGATTCAACCCGCCTTTGGTCTAGTTACACCTATTTTTTCTAGAAGTTGTTTGCATGTTGGTACTCTGACCATTTGTTGCATCCCTCCACTTATTATAGCACAGCTGCTATAATAATTTCCTTTTTGAGGTTGATTTTTTGGCCTGAGAGCCTTCATTTTCACTCCCCTTCTTGCACCCTTGGTTGCATTAGGTTTTTGAGTTTTTTATACATTACCAGTTTACACATATAGAGTTTTACACAAAAACTTATTTCTCACCATTGAGAATTTTAGACGCTCTCGTCATCTTCAGGGCGAACTCCCAGAGTTCAGTCTACTTGGATCGCCACGTCACCGACGTCGAGCCTTATCCCTTGACTCGACACATCGTCGGTCAACCAAACAGTCATCCGATTCTGACGCGCCTCACTTCACTTCTAATTCTGAGGCAGAATCTGAAAACCCCACTGTGTTATTCCCAACCAACCTTATGGCTGGAACACCATTTGACCCACTCTTTACCAGCACCATAGGTGAGACATCCACAGACCCTTCTACTTCGGTGCCATCCATGGCAGAAACCACCCCCTTGGGTATGCCTAATATGGCGGACACTCCACATTTAGGAATTCCCAACACAGGGCCGCCTCCTGTTATAGGAATCCCCAACACAGGGCCACCACCTGTTATGGGTATGCCCAACATAGGGGTCACACCCCCTCTGATTCCCACAACCCAGATTCCAGGAATCACCACTACTATCCCTAACCCAAGTGTAACGCATGTTGCACTTGGAAACGCTAGCCCATACCAAACCACACCTATTGGAGGACACATACCTTCAATACCTAGCATACCTTTAGGCGCTACTGGACCCCTACATCATACCACCATGACTAGGCATGTCCCAGTCCCAGTCACTACATCTGCTAGCTTACCGTACATGGCAAGTCTGAACTTACCAGACTTAGCCAGGCTCACCAATGATCCTATCAGACACAATCCTGCGTGGCCTCACATGCCCACCAAACTCCCCTCCGACATCCCTAAGTTTGAGGGAAAGGAAGGTGAGGACCCCCAGAACCATATCATGTCATTCCATCTATGGTGTTCCTCCAACTCCATAGTAGATGACTCTGTCTGCCTCCGTCTGTTACAGCGCACCTTCACTGGCTCTGCAGCCAAGTGGTATATCAAGCAGCCCCATGGGACACATGCCACCTTTACCTCCCTTGCCTCGACCTTCCTATAGTTCTTTCCTCAATTTCCCATTGATCCTTTTTTGTCGTTCCATTGACTTCCCATTAACCAAGTCATTTTCCTTCAACCAAACAACTTATCCTGTTGGGCGAGAAACCAGACTGCCACCATATGTCACCTCCGACTCCAAACAACTTGAACTGATCAACTATTAACTTTTCCATATGATCCACATGCAAAGAATATAACATTCCCAACATTAAGGAGACTTTCACTACAGTGCATGTTTCCTAGCTTCTCATCATTATCTTCTTCTTCTTCTTCTTTTGGTAGGGGGTGGGTTCCATTTGGTTTTCCCTCTTTTCTCACTTTCAGGGGAGATTTTTTTGTACATGGGTACCTAACATGGATTCTATTTCCAAGTCCCATTTTTTTGTACATCATACCCACCTAAGTTAGTCTTACGGGGGGTGTTGGTGCACATACACACCTTACAACATTTTTTCAACATCTCTAGGAGTCAAAAGTGAACCTATGTCATGAGTTAATCTCCTATCTCTAGGATCAAATTTACTCTCCCTATATAAACCCTAGAATATAGGGATTTGTGCACTCTTCCCATACAAAATACCTACAAATTAAGGGTTTTTCCACTCCTCCTAATCAAATCCCTAGAATTTAAGGTAAAATGAACACCAACAGCTATTTAGGGCACATTGTATCTTGTCTCTTCCTTCCTTTTAGATATTAAGGAACTCTTACATGAGCACATCCCTTTTTGGGGTTTTGTGCACTTACGTTAGGAATTAAGGCTCAATTAACTAACGTGTACATCCTAGTTTCCTATTTTAGCTCAATTAACAACCTAATTGGCTCATTTGGGCTAATTAGATTTCATTTTCACATGCATAACTGAGTTAACTACCTCGTGAGGTAGTTCTAGGGCTGGTTATCCCTAGCGACTCATGCATAACCAAGTTTATGCTCCAAGGAGGGTGCACTTGTCTAAAATTAGGCACAAAAGTGCCTCACTTGAGTGTCCTAATCCTAGTTACACCCTATCATCTATTGCATGATCAATAGTGATTCCTTAGGAATGCACACTTGATCATTTAGGGGCGATTGTTGTGGGTTTCACCAAGAATTAAGGTTGTGCATGTAATTAAACCTAATCTTGGTTTCCTATATATGAATGCATGCATCTCATTTATTAGGTATTCATTCATGTACTCTCTTTGAGCATTCATTCGTTAATAAATATTAAGTTTCTTGGTTCATTACTTGTATTCTTTCTCTTCTATCTATTTCTAATTGTATTATTGATCCATGTAGCTTCTAGATCCATCCGTTCAAAATATCATAGTCACCATTAATCAATTGAATGATCAATATAATACATCAATGAATGAATTGTATAATACTTTCTTGATTAATGAGATGTAATCTTACATATCTAGGCAACCAAGCTAGGATTACTTACATGCACAAGCATAAAAGCTAGTTAAACTTAAGAGGAATCACCATGAATGATCAAATGTTCCCTCCTCGGGGATTTATGTTGACCATTCAAGTGTTATTAGGGTTTAAATAGGCCTAGAACTAATAAGTGAGGTGATTTTGTTCCAATATTAGACCAGTGCATCGTACTTTGGAAGTAAACTAGGTCGTGCATGTGTAACTAAGGTTAAATGGTCCTAGAACTGCCTCATGAGGTAGTTGATTCAGTTATGTTTGTGAAACAAAAGTCTAACTAGCCCAAATTAGACAACTAGGGCACATTATCTAGTTAACTTATCCAATTAAGTCAATTATGCAGTTAAGTGAGCCAAAATAGCTAACTAAGACACATTAGCTAGTTAACTAAGCCAAAATTGCTAACTTAAGTGCACACATTCCTTAAAAAGGAGGTTAATTGGATGTGAGGGAACCTTTGACCCTAAAAGGGGGGTTTTTACCATGCAAGTACACCCTTGACCCTAAAAGGGGGGGTTTTACCATGCAAGTACACCCTTGACCCTAAAATCAGAGGGAGAACTCCATTAGGATCCCTATTGTCCCCTAGAAACACAAAAGAGATGCAAAATGAGTGTGTATGTACACCAACAATGCAAAATTTCTATTAGAATAGGAATAGTTGATAGTGCTTCCACTTTCATATATGATCGACCTTCCAATCCTAACTTAGAGAAATAATTGCATCACATTGACCCATTGCTCCAATGGATCTACAGTATAAGGAATATCATAGTTTCTTTATCTTCCTTAGTTGGTTATCCTTCCCACTTAATCCAAGAAGAGTTAGCATCCTATATACACAACATTAATTTGTCCCTTTTCTTCCTTGGGGATCAATAAGGGTGTGTAGCCTATCTTAAGTCAAGTCTCATTTATTATCTCTTATATATTTTAATTTTTGCATGTCAATTAGAGAATGATATTCTTTTATCATTATTTATTTTATTTTATGTGTTTCTTCTTCTAATGTATATTATCTTTTAATCTTAGTTAATTCTTGCTTCCCTCCTTTCTTAGGCATGATTTCTTCTTTCACTAGTCCCCTTTTGTGTTTCTTCAATGAAACTCAACTAGGGATTTTATTCTATAGATTCATCTCATGAGCAGTTACCCCGAATCTACTCTAGGTCGACGATGGTGGATGCACCATTCTGCAATACCCCCGTTTTGATTTGGAATGTATTTAATCAAAATTATGTAAAGGATGTAAATGAGATAGTATGGATTCCCAATGCAGAGCTCAAGGCCAAGGCCTGACTAGTGCATGGCTAGAGATGTATGATGTATATATTTTTATTTGGACCGTGTGTTTGGCTTATCATGAAATTTGAAATATATGTAAATATTATGTTGGAAAATAAAAAATGGTCCAAGATGGTTATGTAAAGAGCCCTAGAGGGGCTTTGATTCCACCAGAGAGGAAGAGGACAAGGGATCTATGGGAAGACAACTCCTTTGTTTCTGAGTGTCAACCTTATAACTCATCCAAAATCTTCCATGTGCTTTAAATGAGCCAATTACCTTCAGCTTGACTATTAAACCCAATCATTTAATGCATGTGTGAGGTTGGTGGAAAAGTCGCTTCATGCAATTATTGAGGCATGGGGGTGGTGACACACTTTAGAAGTCCTTTTATTCTATGGTCATAATTTATTTCAAATGTCTTTTCATATCCCTTGGAGTCAACACTCATTATATCACTCTCTCATGCAGAATTCTACAATATGTAGAGCTTTCCTATTGCTATCGATGACCATCTTTTCTACTAGACTAGGTAACCCAGAAATTTGATTTTGGAGATAGAGATGCAAATTTGAAGGGAAAATAGATGGTTGTAGGTGATCATAGAGGTTGGGAAATATAGGAACCCTTACCCATTGAGTTATGCTACTTTTGGATGTTTTAGAATCCATAATTTATGCTATGGGAGATTCTCCAATATCATACAGTAGGTTGGACTCGTACTACACACACTAGTAAGCACTGTAAAGGTGGGATTTCTTGAGGGAACCATGGATCAGTTCCTTATTTTGTGTGGGGAAGTTGGAAGGAGTTCCATGGCTATGATGGCTTAGTGATATCTCTATAGAGCTCTAGATGAGCTTTTAGCTAAGCATAATGAGAAGAATGTGTTGTGAGCTAAGAGAGAGAAGCCTGTAGGTGTTTCCTTCACCCTAGTGGCCTCATATCCTAACCTAGGGGTAGCCTCTCAGTAGAAATAGTATATTCTGGATAGAGTGCTTACGGTTAGGTGGAAAATTGCTCTTACACAACCAATTGCTTGGATATTCTTTGTTTAAATATAAGTATTATTTTGTATCTTATGTGCAATGGTTTTATTTATATGCCTATGATAATTATGCCTATAATTGCATGTTGTGTGTGTGTGGATTGAGTTTATTTATGTTGTGTATTTTTATTATGCATATGCAATACTAACTATGCAATATTTTGGGTATGGGGAAAAATTTTAGAATCCTATAGTTAGTAATGTCCCCTCTGCTATTCGGATTGAGAGAAGGGCACATTGGAGAGTGGTATCAGAGATTCTGGTCGCTATACTGAAGTTGTATGAGCTAGGAACCCATATTTACAGGCATAAATTAAAAATGGTTATGGAGGAATCATTTTTTGTTACATGATAGATAAGAGGAAGGAAGTAATTTCAAATTAAGTTTGAAATAATCCTCCTTATTACCAAATTGAAATTTTGTGTATTATGAAATTTTGAAAATTTGGGGAATTTTTAAGTGGTCCCAACCCATGCCATGTGGATGGGTGACATGAGGTATCTAGTTGGGTAGAATGCATGATGTGGACCCACCACATCAAACATTTCCACAAGTGGCTTCATATGACAGGCGCAGAGGAAAACAAAGATTTAACCAGCGGTATCAAAGAAGATCATTGGTCACAGTTGATAGAACTTTAATAACTTGCATGATGTTTAAAAGTGGGTGAATGAATATCTAGCCATTGGATGGTATGGAATATCAATGGTTATGTCTCACAGTACGTTGGGAATGTGCACGATAGTTAACAACAAGTGAGTGAAGATTTAATCATTTGAAGATAGGGAAGATCGACAGTTATGGTTGATAGCACATCGAAAATGTGTGTGTTGGTTAATTTGGGACAAGAAATCCATTGGGATGAAACTTCCTGGGGAACACGTCACCCTTTTATTTATAACAAATCCTTAAGCAATTTTCCAAAACCACTTTTAGGGAGAGCCATTACCGCTTTTGGCCATAGGAAAACTGGCAACGCTCGAGATCCAGTGGTGTGGTAGATTGACAACCGATGGGGGGTGACATGGCCACATCACAAGGTGACATGTAGGACCTATCTAACACATCGACAAGAACATGTTAGGCCATGTATTCTCCCTTTCCAGGTTAACAAAAAACAACATCATTCTTATGCTCCAGATTGTGCAAAATTGAAGGATTTACACAAAAAACATCGAGGGCACTGCCCTCGACCCCTATTCTTTTTATTTTAAGTCAAAAAATTTGGGTCTGGAACTTAACTACAGCTATTGGAACAGTTAAAATTGGTCAAGTTGTGGATTTTGAGAGGGTTTTATAGAACTAAATAAAATTATAAGTTTGGAGAGAGTAGAAAAAGACAAAATTAATCAATTCCAGAATTTTATAAAAGATTACTAGAGCATCAGATCAAAAAATTGATTAGTAATCCTAGTCATATGTATTATCTAGTACAACAGAGAATTTTTTATGGTTCTCCATATATTATCTTCTGTAGTTATCTGAAGTTGGCCTCTGGAGTTAAATGAAGCTACATGAAAAGTGCATAAAACTAGGTAAATTTGACAATTTCAAAGGATTGTAACTTTGTGCTCCAAAATCAGAATTGAGCATACTTATAGTCATTAGAAATTTTATCCATAGGGGAACAATTGTACAGAATGAAATTATGAATTGGTCATTCATATGTTTCTATGATTTGATCGTAAAAGTGCTTATAGCCATAATTTGACAACAACAAAATTATCAATATGGGTATTTTCCAGAATACATGAAAATTGATTATGATTTAATGAGGATGTAATAAATCTAACAAATGTGTTTATATGAACACTTGGATATTCAGAATTATATCAAAGAAATTTAAAGTTCATCATTTAGTATATTTCAGTTTGGAAACTCTTGGTCTTGATTGGGCCAAGAGAATCATCATCATGGATGATGCACAGGATCCCTATGAAGATGAGATAGATGTAATGGGAGAGAACATACGGGTTGAGAATGTAGAGACATAATCCAATAATAATATAAACAAAGTGAATCCCCCATACGTTGTAGAAAGTATGGGGATCTTAAGAGTGGAACTATAGATTTGTAGAGAATACAATGAAAGACTGATTAGAGATAAAGAGGAACAAAATCAGCTAAATGTATCCATGCTTCAAATTTTTATAGACATTCAAAGAAAGATTAACTCTGGACATCACTTAGAAAATCAATAAAAGAGTGGGAGTATCTCAAGGAGGAATTGTCACAAGAGGTCCCATAGTTCAAGAAGAGTTTCTAGGGAAAGGACATATACTCCAGAAATAACTTCTAGTGAGTCATCTGACTCTAAGGGCTCCACTAAAGGATAAAGCTCTATGTCTCATAGGAAGAACAGAAAGAGGTCTCCCAAGAACAATTTACATGGAAAATTTAGGAAGACCAAACCTCCTACTTTTTATTATGAAATAAAATATGATCAAAAATTTGAGGCTTGGTTTCTTGGGATGAGTAAGTATGTCCAAGTTCAAGACTACTCAAGAAATATGAAGACAATGGTGGATATATTCAATCTAAATGGAAGAGCCTCTACGTGGTGGGATCACCTTAGGAAAGTGAAGTAGATTAATGAAAGGAATATTGTGTGGAAGAAGTTCAAGAAGTAATTAAAGAAAAAGTACCTCTCTGATAGGTACTATGATTGAAAAATTAAAGAATTCCATGAGCATAAATTGGGCCAAATGAAAATGGAAGAATATGCAAATAAATTCTTGGGGCTGCTTAGATACGTCAAGTATATCAGAGATGATAAGGTGAAAGCTTATTGTTTTCTAAGTGGGTTCCCTCAGTCCTACAAATACATAATTGAGTTTGATGAGCCTCAAACTCTAAATGAGACCATAAGAAAGGACAAGTATTGTTATGATCGAGCCAAAAGAAAGCCAAATTACCATATGGCATGGAAGGACAAGAAGAATGAGAAGTTTGGCCAAAGGAAGAAGGGGTTAAAGCCTCCTCATTTCATGAATTATCCAAGGAAACCACCACAAGGTGTAACTAAGCTAGCTAGGATGATGGGAGACAAGCCAAGCTAGCCAAGAGAAAGACTTCAATGTTGTAGATGTGGAGAGGGCCATTTGCTTAAAAACTGTCCACATCAGAATGGGAGTACAAAAGAAGTTCACAACATCCAAGAGGATAAAACTGTGGGTCAAGTTGAAAGGACTGTTCCTAGAATCTATGATGCACTAGAATACCACCAAGAATACCATTAACCAACTGTGTTTTAGGTTGAATTTAATATTGCTAAGCAATCTATCTCTATTTAGATTTACCCTGGATCTACTCACAGTTATATCAATCCTAAAATTGTGATCTGTGTGATTTTGAGAGAACCAAGCATAGTAAATCATGGTTGGTCCAACTAGCCACGGGAACCAAGAGAAAATTACTGAAATGGTGGGAAAATGTCCATTATAAATGGATGTATTGTTCACTTGTGCAAATCTGAATATTTTGCCACTTGGTTCATATGATATTGTTATTGGAATGGACTAGTTGGAAGCACACAGAGTTAAACTTGACTACTATAGTGAGACTTTTGAGTGCATTGATGAGGAAGGAAACTAAAGGGTTGTAAAAGGAAATCCAAAGGTAGTTTATACTAGGCATATTTCATCCATGAAGTTGAAGAAGTTTTGTAGAAAATGTTGTCAATTGTATGCAGCCCGTATATTGGATAAAATAGAAATGAAGTTCCTGGGTTGGAGGATCATCGTATACTACAAGAATTAAAAAAAAAATTCCTGATGAATTTCCATGACTTCCTCCCAAGAGGGACACTGATTTTACAATTGATCTTGTTCCAGTAGTTGCACTAGTGTCTAAGAAACATTACATAATGAGTACACCAGAATTATTAGAGTTGAAAATGCAATTACAAGAATTGTTGGAAAGCAAGTACATAAGGCCAAGTGTGTCTCCATGGGGAGCATCTATACTATTTGTAAAAAAGAAGGATGGAACACTCAGGTTATGTATTGATTCTAGGCACTTGAACAAAGTGACGGTGAAAAACAGGTACCCATTGCCTCGAATTGATAAGTTGTTTTATCAATTAAGAGGGGAAAAGGTATTTTCAAAGATTGACTTGAGGTCTGGTTACCATCAAGTAAGAATCAAGGAAGGAGATATTCCAAAACAACCTTTATAACAAGGTATGGACACTATGAATTTTTAGTAGTGCCATTTGGTGCCACTAATGGACCAGCTACATTCATGTGTCTCATTAATAGTGTTTCAGCAGGTATTTGGACAAGTTTGTGCTTATTTTTCTAGATGGCATTCTTATCTATTCTAAGAATGAAGAAGAGCATGAACACCATTTGAGAATGGATTTTCAATTGCTAAGGGAGAATAAACTATATGCAAAGCTAAGCAAATGTGATTTTTATAAAAATAAAATTCATTCTATTGTGTCACATTATTTTAGAGGAAGGAATATCAATGGAACCAGAAAAGATTGAAGCCATTATGAATTGACCAACTCCAAAGAATGTAACAGATGTGAAAAATTTTATGGGTCTTGTTTGTTATTATAGGAGGTTCATTGAAGGATTCTCCAAGTTTGCACGCACAATCACTTCTTTGCAAAAGAAGGGTATAAAATTTGAGTGGACCAAGAAATGAGAAGAAAGATTCCGACTGTTGAAGAAGATTCTCACAAGTGTTCCAATTTTGAAAATTCCAAACCCAGAAAAAGACTTCGTGGTGTGCACACATGCATGCAAATAGGGACTTGGAGGAGTTCTTATGCAAGGCAATCATGTGGTATGTTATGAGTCTAGAAAATTAAAAGAGAATGAAAATAATTATGCTACCCATGATCTAGAACTTGCAACCATAGTGCATGCCTTAAAAATATGGAGGCATTATTTAATGGGCAGAAAATTTGAGCTAAAAACATATCATTGTGGTCTGAAAGATTTATTTGAGCAGCAAACATTAAATTTCAAGCAATCTAGATGGTTGGAATTTTTATGTGAGTTTGGTTTTGAAATCAAACACATAAAAGGAGAAGAAAATAAATTGGTTGATGCACTCAACAGAAAGATGCATGAAATGCATGTGGCAGCCATCAGTATTTTCCAAATAGATTTAAGGCAACATATTGTAAATTATCTTGTTGAAGACGAACTGTATGTGCAAATGAAGGAAAAATTACAAAAGTGGAATCTGAACAGAGGTATGAAGGGTATCATTTAGAAGATGATGGAATCCATATTTATAACAAGATAATTTATATTCCAAATGTGGTAGACTTGAGGAGAATTGTTATAGATGAAATCCATAAAATGCCATATTGTGGTCACCCAAGATACCAGAAAACAATTGCTATAGCCAGGAAGTAATATTTTTGGCCAGGGATGAAAAAATATATTGCTGAGTATATCTCAAGATGTATGAAATGCCAACAAGTAAAATCTAATCATCAACACCCAGCGGGTTTTTTGCATCCTTTTCCAATTCCATAATGGAAATGGGAAGTAATTTCCATGGAGTTTATTAGAGGTTTACCAATGACTGTGATACAACATGAATCCATCAAGGTTGTGGTGGAGAAATTGTCAAATGAAGCACATTTTATACCAATTAAATCCACATATAAAACAGATGCCATTGCAAATATTTTCATGAAGGAAATTTTTAGATTGCATGGATTTCCTAAGGCAATAATTTTAGATAGGGGTACCAAATTTACTTCAAATTTCTGGAAATTTTTTTTTGCATATTTGGGAACACAGTTAAACTTTAACACTGCCTATCATCTACAAACAGATGGGAAACAAAAAGAGTAAATCAACTTATTGAAAAAATGCTTCACATGTATGTAATGGAAAAATCGACCAAGTGGGAGGATTATCTACACTCGGTAGAGTTTGCATATAATAATGGGATGCAACCTTCATTGGGAAAGAGTCCATTTGAAGCTTTGTAAGGTAGGGAGTGCAGGCCACCAGTGACACAGGATAATGTTGGAGCCTAGGCCGTAGCTATAGTAAAGCTGCAAATTTTGAGGAAAAAGCACAAGTGTTGAAGGGTAAGTGCTAATTTTGAATAAGCACCAATTTTTGGGCAGAAGTAAACAGTGCGCAGTACGGTGCCAGAGGGACGAGCTCAGCACAAATTACGGGCCGAAAGTCGCGGAGCTCGAGCGTACATGTCAAAGGAGAATGAATGTGGCCGAGTAGAAAGCTCAGCTACCACAATAAATGAAGCGACGGAATAGAGGGCTCAGCTACCCTCATTAAGGCTAAGTACAGAAGTTATGGTTGCTCTGACCAAGGAAGAGCAACGAACCAAATCATTGAAGGCGAAGGAAAAGGAGCAATGAACGATGAAGCGGCGCCCATACCCGTAATCTGCGCCGAAAATCACGGAGCCTGCAGGAAGCGGCGACGTGACTGTAAGCGGCGCCTACAGTACACCTAGCCATGACCGCGGTTAGGGTTTTTGGGGATTACTGCTGGGAAAGGCCCACAGTTTTGCAAAGGTACGACCTTCAGGGCCACCTATATATATGTGTAATTGTAAAGGAAGAAGGTTAGATGTTTTAGATAGAAGAAGGTCAAACATTAGTTAGCTAGCCATTAGATGTTTAGACGTTAGGAAGATAGAGTGGTGAGAAGGCCATTGTACGTTGATGTTGAGGTTGCAGACAGTCTGGGTCGACGTCTGAACCATTGTAATCTCTGTAGAAGAAGAGACTAGATCTAGAGAAGGGCTCCCAGCTGTGTGCATGGAGTTTCCTGGAAAGATCTAAGGCTGCAGCTGTGTGCACAGCATACTGTGTAATTCCATTTGAGATTAATATAAGATATACTTCCCGTGGACGTGGTTTCCCCATGGAGGTGAACTACCTAATTCTCGTTGTTATGATGCTATGTTGTGTGATTGCATGTTTTAGTTCACTTTCTGTGTATACATGAACATTGCATTATCTTTATGAATATGTTAAGTAAGTTCTCGAAGCTTCCTTGGTAGTTATAATCGTCAAGTGTCGAAGGAATCTGTAGAACGTTGTTGCTGCGGTGATTGAGGAGTGTGTTGCTACGCCGTGGCGCAGGGCTGAAAGCGATACAGTATTGGACGCAAAGGAGAATCGCCTCGTGCGCCGGAGCGGAGATACCGCGCAGTTAGGCTGGTAAGCGAGAGTTTCTGCACAGATTGCACTGAGAGGTCTGCGGAAGAGTAAGAAGTCCCGCTTTGAGGAATCCTCTCCTAAGAGAGAGAGGGAGAAGATTGTAGTCTCCGCGTCGCCTAGGTTAAGGAAGTCTGATTCCTTAGCCCCCCCATAGCCACTTCGGGTGAGACTTCGGGCTGCTGCGCAGCTCCTTGCCGAGAGGGCCAGTGCGCCAAGGGGTGTTTGTTGCTGCGTATACTGAAAACCCAGGTCTATCCAAAAAGCAGCCAACAAATGGTTCCATTGCCTTGAGACTTGTTATTTCGGCGACGTGCGAGATTGATGCGCAACCTAGAGAAAAAGGAAGCCAAAAAATGGTTTCGTTGCCTTGCGACTTGTTGCCTTGAGACTTGCTCAGCCAACAAATGGTTTCATTGTCGGCTTCAACCATATTATTTTGAAGGCAATGTGCTACTGGAATCCTACAGCTAAAGAAATTCAAGACTGGTTTGATGCAAAGGCTAGAGAGTTCACTGAACGAGAAAATAGAAGCTCTAGGCTTCAGACAGAAGACTGGTTGCAGAAGTATATTTATACTGACCTTCATGAAATTTTCTTTGTCACATTTGCACTAGAATTGCATGCGTGGATAGCCAAGCTAGCAGATACTAGACCCACTGTGCATGTTGATCAACCCATCGCTTGGACGCCTGAGCTAGTTAACATTTTGAAGCGGGTAGATAATCCTGTGTCCCGCGCAGTAGACTTTTGGTTGAACAGTCTGCTGGAAGGCTTCATCACCAAGTTTGCAGTAGATACGAGAAAGAGCTTCAGCGAAGCTGAGAGGACCTTCTTCAAATCACACAGGGGTAAGTTCTTAAATTCTCTGAACTTATGGATTAAAATGCTTCTGTATGAAAAAGGAAAACTATGCATAGCTTCCGATGAATAGCATAGACAAGTAATGTCTGCAGATTCTGATGGTGATCTTGAACTTATTGGTTGCACTCATAGTGGAAAACGGTATAAAGTAGGCCTTGACCAACATTCTTTTGAGTCTAGCCCAGAAGATAGTCAAGCTCCGAGAGCGAGCCATATAGAGAGACAAGGGAGTACTCATATCCCTTATCACCCTTTTACACCGCAAAAGCCAGACGGGGCTCAGTATAACCCCGTAGTAACACCGTCTAGTAGCCTGCAGGGTACTTCTAGTACCTCAGCACCACCTTTGTTTAACCATCCCGGAGGCACTGCTATAGCGCCTCCACCTCAACCTAGCGCAAGAAGGTTGGGTGATGACATGAAGCTACCAACTTTTAGGGGAACAGGGCTCGAAGACCCTGAGCAACACTGGTTCCTATGTGAATCCATTTGGACGATTAATCAAATTAATGATGATGTTGTTAAACTGGTTCAGTTAGCAACCACACTAAGAGAAAGAGCCTTCACTTGGTTCATGAAATACTTAGCAGCACAGAATAGGACGCTTGCTGATGTTAGAAATGCTATGATTAGAGAATTCAAGAAACCTAAATCAGAATAACAGTGTATAACAGAACTCAAAGACATAAAACAGTTACCTACAGAGTCAGTATGGGACTTTGACCAGAAGTTCAAAGCCTTGATAGATCAAGTAAGCTTTGAGTTTGCACCGCAGCAGCATAAAGAA
Source organism: Larix kaempferi (assembly GCA_027924585.1). NCBI lineage: Eukaryota > Viridiplantae > Streptophyta > Pinopsida > Pinales > Pinaceae > Larix > Larix kaempferi. The sequence continues at coordinate 6,897,868 of BSBM01000259.1, read as the reverse complement.
TGGTTCATTGCTACGCTGCTTCCACACATTAGACTTCCTCTTATGCAACAGAATCTCACTACTCAGGAACAAGTTCTAGAGATAGCCATGAAACTAGAAGCTTCACCAATTGCTGGAACAAGCAACGATGTTGCGCAGTTGTAGAACCAATTAGCAAACCTAACCTTGCAAGTGCATGATATTAAGAAAGGCAAGGAAGTTAAAGAAGAAATTTGGTGTACAAAATGTAAAGCACAAGGTCATTCAAAGGACGATTGTCCCGTTTTCATAGAGTATATTGCAACTGGAGCACCTAACCCATTACCACAAGCTCAGGGGCCTTGGTGTGAAATCTGTAGAACTAGAGGTCACAGACCACAAGAATGTCACTTGTTACAGAAATATGTACAAACTCCAAAGAATCTATATTGCAATTTCTGTAAATCAGTAGGTCATGATGAGAACAATTGCAGAGCATATGACCTTATGATGGAAAGAAAACATGATGTTTATAGAGTACATTCAGAGGCACAAGGACCCACAGCAGGTCCACAGTATAACCAAAATCGCGACGGCCGAGCAGGAAATTATAGGGGCCACGGATGCACAACAGGTTTTGGTCGAGGAAGAGGACAGATCACTTGTTATAATTGTGGAGCTCAAGGTCATTATGAAAGGGATTGCCAAAATCCTACAACCATCTGCAGATACTGTAAATCTTATGATCATGTCATTGAAGAATGCCCTCAGTTGATGGCTAAGATGCAAGCAAATACGCCACAGGTTAATCAGAATATTTAGTTGATTGGAGCAGAAAAAAGAGAACCAGATCCTACAGTTAATATAGTGACGCGCAGTGGAGCAACTACTGGTACGCTAGAGTTGGGAACTGGAAAGAAAGCGACGCAATGGGTGCGTCGCGCTAATATTAAACCATCTCCGCTTGACCTGCAGAAGCAAAAAGAAGCATTCAAGCAAGCTCAAGAGTATTTCTCTGATCCGCGAGCTTCAAGTTCTGTCGCAATTCCGCATAATGATATCAGATTGCAGGTGCTAAGACAAGAGAACCTGGTGCAAGAACAGGCCACCACATCTGGAAGGCCTGATGATGAGGAGGATGCACTAGGCAGTGTCCATGCCTTCCTAAGAAACTGTTTAAAGTTGTTGCGCAATGAAAAAGCAACTATGGAACTTCAACACCTATTGGATCAGTGTCAACAATCTGCGTTGATGAATACACCGCAGCGTGTTGTTCACCAGATTGGGAGTCATACTAGAACTGGAAAATAGATGAGGCTCACAGCGCAGATTGGAGCATTTGAAATGGATGAAGTCATTTAGATGGATTTGGGCTCAGAAGTTAATGTTCTCACCATGCAGACATGGGAACAGATGGGTATCCCTCAGCTTACAAGATCTCCTATCCAGCTAAGACTTGTGAATCAGCAACGAGTTTCTCCATTGGGCAGACTACCCAATGTACCTATTGATATTGAGGGAGTAAGAAGTTTTGCAGACTTTGAAGTAATGAAAATTCTGGATGATAGCAGGCCTTATCCATCACTTTTAGGCATAGACTGGGCATTTGATAATTTGGTTGTCATTAATTTGAAGAAAAGACAGATGACCTTTGAAGATGAGCAGATCAGGATCATTGCACCGCTTGACCCACTTCAAGGACCACGGTATATTGAACCCATTTGGGAAGAAGAAGAAGTGCGCCACATGGAAGGTTTGTATCAGATGACTGCTAGTCATAGTGACTATGTCAATCCCACAGTGGACGGACATATCAGCTGGCGATGCGATAGCTCGTGCACATCAGATTCAGAAGCAGGACTGGAAAACTGGCAGAATCGCCTACATGAGGTTTCTGCAAGGCGTTGCGCCATGATGACTAAATCCATTTGATGGATTGGCACAGAATTGACTGACACTCCAATTTTTGATGGTTTAACTGAAGTAAATGAATTCATACATACATATGAACAACAAATTCCAGATGAGCAGCACATGCAAGCATTGGATGTAGCACTGCGCGCTACACCCGTAAGATGGTGGGGTGCGCATAAAGAAAATATTCACACATGGCAAGACTGTCGCAGATTGATACTGCGCAGATTTCAAGGAACTACAACAGAAGTGTTGCGCAAATATGATGGACAGAGTGACCCCAGGTCACACGTTGAAGCATGTATTCAGCAATGGTCACATATTCTAGAGGATGAGTGGGTTCATCTATTCATCCACACATTGGATACAGTTCCAAGGAACTGGTACACTGAAACAGAATTGCGCAGAGGTACTGTCACTTGGCCTCTTATGATGGAAAGTTTTCAACTCACTTTCAGCCTTGAGTCAGAACATCCAAGCATCGACCATGCTTTAAAGTGTATCAAAAAGAAGGTATTTGAACAATGTCCATTACCAGAGTATTCTCAACCAGATTGGGCTGTCTAGATGGAACATGCCCTGGAATGCTATAATTTCACCACTGGTGAAGAGGAAGATGATCCTTGCAACATCAATATTCCAGAATCACAAGGGACGCGCAAAGTTGAAGGCCCTCAGCTTGATATCCCTGCCATTATAAAACACATCAAGCTCAAAAAGATTAACATTGGTACAGAAGCCGAACCCAAGTGTGCTTCTATAGGAGATTATTGGGATGATGAAACTGTTGGCCATGTTTCAGATTTACTACGTGACTACCAGGATATCTTTCCTACCAAGTTCACAGAAATGAAAGGCATCCTAGGAGACTTAGGAGTCATGCGCATACCTTTGAAAGCAGACGCCAAGCCAGTAAAACAGCGATCGTACAGGTTGAACCCGCGATATAAAGAAAAGGTCAGAGAAGAAATTGATAAGATGCTCGCAGTAGGTATCATTGAGCCAGTAGAGGAAAGTGATTGGATTAGTCCTATGGTGGTACAAGACAAAAAGGCAAAAGGTGAAATAAGAATATGCGTGGACCTGCGCAAGCTGAATGACGCATCAGCGCATGATCCATTACCTACTCCCTTTACAGACAAAGTGCTTGATAATGTTGGAGGACAAGAGGCTTATTCCTTCACTGACGGCTTTTCGGGATACCATTAGATCAGAATCCATCCAGAAGACTGCCATAAGACCACTTTTGCGACTGAATGGGGCTCATTCCAGTATACGGTAATGCCCTTTGGTCTTAAAAACGCACCTGCTATCTTCTCTAGAGTCGTTGTTGCTGTTTTTAAAGAATTCATTCATAAGTTTCTAGAAGTCTATTTTGATGACTGGACTGTGTTTGGTTTACTAAAGAACCATATAGGGAACCTGCACATGATGTTAGAAAAATGTAGACAGTATCATATTTCTCTTAACTTGAAAAAATGTATCTTCTGTGCTCCTTTTGGTATTCTCTTGGGTCATATTGTATGCAGACAAGGACTCTTGATGGATCCTGCTAAGGTTGCCATCATTACTAATTTACCTGCGCCCAACTCAGTTAAACAATTGCGCACTACATTGGGGCATACAGGGTACTACCGAAAATTTATCAAGGGTTATGCAAAAATAACTGCGCCTATGGAAAGACTGCTGAAAAAGGATTCGAAATTCCAATGGACAGAAGAATGCCAACAGAGCTTGGACACACTTAAAGAAAAGATGATAACTGCGCCTATTCTAGTTTTCCCAGACTTGCGAAAACCCTTTCATGTTCATGTAGATGCTTCTTCCATAGCATTGGGGGTTGTGCTTACACAACCGGGAGAACAAGGTATTGACCACCCCATTGCTTACTCTAGCAGAAAACTCTCTACAGCTGAGGTATTCCAATGGACAGAAGAATGCCAACAGAGCTTGGACACACTTAAAGAAAAGATGATAACTGCACCTATTCTAGTTTTCCCAGACTGGCGAAAACCCTTTCATGTTAATGTAGATGCTTCTTCCATAGCATTGGGGGTTGTGCTTACACAACTGGGAGAAGGAGGTATTGACCACCCCATTGCTTACTCTAGCAGAAAACTCTCTATAGCTGAGAAGAACTACAATGCGGTGAACGAATCTGTTCACTAAGTTAATAGTCGAATCTGACTCTCATATTGAATAATAGATAAGAATAATATATTTGATGATATAAAGATGATGTCTTTTACAAGATAGACTTTCCCGTATTTATAATTGTTTAAAGGGTGTCTAATGCAACTCTTCATAAAGAGTTACACCATTTCACTAATTAATTATATTATTATATTATTCTTGTTTGTTGTTATTATTATTATTTATATATATATATATATATGTTGATGTTTATTTTATTATTATTTTATTCATAGCAGACACACTTAAAGAAAAGATGATAACTGCGCCTATTCTAGTTTTCCCAGACTAGCGAAAGCCCTTTCATGTTCATGTAGATGCTTCTTCCATAGCATTGGGGGTTGTGCTTACACAACCGGGAGAAGAAGGTATTGACCACCCCATTGCTTACTCTAGCAGAAAACTCTCTACAGCTGAGAAGAACTACACCACTACAGAAAGAGAAGGACTAGCTATGGTGTATGCCTTACAGAAGTTCAGACACTATCTATTGGGTGCACATTTTAAAATGTATACTGACCATTCTGCTTTGAAATACTTGGTCAATAAGCCAGTGTTAGGGGGAAGGATTTGCAGCTGGCTACTGCTCTTCCAGGAGTATGATTTTGAGGTTATTGTGAAGCCAGGTAGATTGAATGCAGGACCTGACCATTTATCTAGGATAGAGTCAGGGGAGGAACCTACAAACCTGGAGGACAATCTGCCTGATGTGCAACTGTTTTCTATTCAAGCAGCCGATGAGTATTATTCTGATATTCTTGAGTTTCTCACTACCGGGCAAGCACCAGTTGAGTTTTCAATCCAGCAGAAGAAGCAACTTGTTGTCAAAGCCGCAGACTTCCCCTTGATAGCCGGCCAGCTCTATAAGCTGGGCCCTGATGAAGTCTTGCGCAGATGTATCCTACCGCATGAGAAGAACTCCATCATCGCAGAAGCGCACTCAAATACCGCAGGAGGCCATTTCGTAGGAAAGCCGACTGCGCAGAAGATCTTAGCCATAGGTCTTTGGTGGCCGACATTGCACAAGGATACTAAGGAATTATGTAAATGTTGCGATGTGTTCCAGCGAAGAGGAAAACCCTCAAGAAGAGATGAAATGCCACTAAGACCCCAGATAACATTGCGCACTTTTGATAAGTGGGCCATTGATTTTGTAGGACCTATCAACCCACCAGGAAAAAGAACCGGCGCAAGATACATCATCACAGCTACTGAATACCTCACCAGATGGGTTGACGCGAAGCCAGTTAGGAACTGCGATGTTGTCACTGCCGCACAGTTCATTTTTGAGAACATTATCACTAGATTTGGATGTCCACTAATTCTAATGAGTGATCAGGGCACACACTTCCTGAATGAGACTATAGAATCCCTTACTGAAGAATTCCACATTAGTCACCATAAGAGTACACCCTACCACCCTCAATCTAATGGTACGGTGGAGGCATTCAATAAGATTCTCGAGAATGCCCTGACGAAGATCTGTAATCAACAAAGAGATGATTGGGACCTTAGAGTCACAGCTGTATTATGGGCTTACAAAACCACATGCAAGAAACTAACAGGTCACACACCTTTCAGTTTGGTGTATGGACAAGAAGCAGTTATGCCCATGGAATACATTGTTCCCAACTTCAGAATTGCGCAAATTACAGAAATGGCAGATACTGATACTATGAGTGAAAGAATCTCACAATTGCTTGCCTTAGAAGAAGACAGACTTTTAGCCGGATTCGATCAACAAGTGTAGAAGGCAAGACAGGAAGCTTGGCATGACAGGCATATTAAGAATAAAGTCTTTCAAGAAGAAGACTTGGTACTCCTCTATGATAGCAAATTCATCAAGTTTCCAGGCAAGTTTCGTGTACATTGGTTAGGCCCTTTTCGGGTGATAAAGATAACAGAAGGAGGAGCAGTTCAGCTTGCGAAGCTTAATGGAGAATAGCTGCCTACAATGATCAACGGGAGTCGGCTCAAGCTTTATCGCGACGGCCACTCCACCCTGTCAACTTAATTCAGTGCTAAAGTCATGCAAATGCCCAGTGTAGTTGAAAGAGGCATCGCATTATCACAGTCTACACGGAAGTCGCGAGACACTTTCAGTCTCTGGCTTCCCGCGCAGTTCCTTGAAACATCCATGCATGTCAATAAAGTCTGTTTTGAAGGAGCTTATTTGCACTCTTGCGAAGTTTTTCGGGTTGTCGAACCGTCGCTCTTGCGGAGTTCCCTGTGTCAAGTTGTCGCTTGAGGAGTTCTCGTTGTGGACCCCTCTATATGCACAGTTACCTATGCTGAAATGAACCACCGAAAATTTGAATTACTGTAGTCCTATAACCGCGTCTGAACATTAATGAAGGATAAGCTCGCCATTTAATTGTATCCGCTCTGACAGAGTCAGCTTGATCTCCCTAAGATTTGCATTTATGTCATGCGCCGAAAGCTTTAGCTTCTCCCAGAAGGCTATCAGAGCCCGTCCATCACAATTAATGCACCGCAGAGGCGCAAGGGTAGGGGGGTTTTCAACTCATGCATAGGCACCTATGGCTATTATCCCCACTTGTCCGCATTTACTATCGCCTTTAGCTATAAATACCCCGCACTTGTATATCTTCGGGTTACTTTTCTCAAGTTGCATAGTGTCTTGTTTGAGAATCTAAGTTATTGTTTTCAGGGTCGTGTTTTGCACATTGCTCCCTTTTGCTTTCAGCGTTCGTATCCTACGTTGTTCCGCCATTTGTCTGTTCAAGTCCTTGTTGTGTATACCGGTTCACGACGGAGAACCTGTCAACTGAAGAAATTGTTTGTCAATTTAAGCGCAGAGGCTTAGATTTCGGCATGACTAACCCAGTGACGGCCTAGACTTACATGCACCCTGGTTGGACTGATCCCAGGCAATCTCCGGGCACAAGGGTGTCTCAGCCGCAACAGTGGACGAACCCATTCCAGAGCCCTTGGCCACTATGGTGAATTACATTCCGCTGCGTCCAGATGATGCACCCGAGGTGCATATTCTGAAGAATGAAAAGTATCTGATTCCACTGCCACCAATGGCGGAAGTCGTGCGACAAGAAGGGTCCTTGCTTGGACACCTTCCACTAGTCAAGTTTTCTGATTTCAACCTCGAAGACTATAGAACGTATCCTCAGTTTGCGCCAGATCGCTATCTGACGGTAGTCCATAATCCCACCAGAAAGGTTGATGAATTCATCCCAAAGGAATTCGCAGCAAATTTAGAGAAGTCTGGACTTTTGAACCTGTTGAAGCTACCACACTTCAGGCGTAGCAATGAAGTCAATGCAGTTGTTAAGGCACTGCTATCCTGCGTTCATGGTGGTTACCTTTGGTTGGGGAGGCCAATTGATTTGAATGTCGACTTGATTCATCATATTACCGGCCTATCTAAGGTTGGTAAGGACCCCAATATTCATTTTGTTGGAAAAGATAAGGACAGAAAGTTGGTTGCACAGTTGGTGCAGAAATACAAATTGACAAGAGGAGGTCGGGATTATGACCTCACTATAGTTGAGGATGAAACACTTACATTTACAGGAAGTCTGCTTGCAGGAAGACTTTTCATGAAGTGCATACCTAAAGAAGTCACTGGAGCTGTCATGGAGCTCACCATCGCAGCTGCGGAGGGAGAGCAGTACAACTAGTCTCTCTTTCTCCTCAATTCTTTCTTGGAAGACTGTCGGAACTTTCAAGACACCGCCGGTCAGTTGTTCCATTTTTCGTGGCTTTTAATTTTATGCGCCTTTGTCGGGTGGAAGGATCCCCCCAACACTCAGTTCCTTCCGCGCCGCGCAGGAGAGGTTGCAGGAATGCGCTATGTCAACCTCTGGGATTCTAGTAATCCCGCGAAGCACAAGATGAACCGTGCTGTGTTTTGTGAATATTACCATCTCCTCAAAAATACCATTCAGGAAATGCCGAGGCTGAGCGAGGAGACGGCACAAATATATGGAATTAAGTTGGTCTTCTCTTCCAACTTGCACGAAATTTACCTCCGCCCTTGCAGAATTCAGGAAGAATGGGCCGTAGGCCTTTACAGGATGACTATTGAAGATGTTGAAGAAACTGTCAAGTCCTGGTCAGATGAATGGAGGGAGGCCGCCGAACTCGCATCCGCGATGCCACCCCCTGTCGCGCAAGAGAAGGATAAGGGGAAGGAAGCGACTGAGCAAAGAAGTGAGGAAGGTTCGACAGAACCAGCTTCCAAGAAGCAGAAGGTGTCGCATCCCTCTGAGACCATTGCCTCGGGGATCGACCAGTACTTAAAAGAGCAATTTCGCGAGCTGCGGACCTCGCACGCTCACATCAGAAGTGCTCTGGACCTGCAGTTCATGGAATTAAAAGGTCTCGCAGGAATAATTGTGCAAACCCATGCACCAGCATCCAGTTCGCAGGCACCGTAGGCACCTACAAGCACCGAGCGAGTTGAAGTACTTGCAGAGAGGCATACTGTCGTGCACATCCCGCCTACAAGCATGACACTTCCGGATCCTTTGGCCGCACTGCAGGTAAGCGTAGTTGGCCCCATTGAAGTAAATTTGTCTTTGATTTCGATAGAAACGTTGCAGTTAGTGCAAGAGAAGGTCTCTATTGAGCTGAGAGCTAGAGAGCTCTCCACATTCCATGCAAACCAAAGACTACAATCACAGGAAATAGAGCTGAAGGCAGGCTATAAGAACATATCTAAGAAGCTCGCACTTTATGAGGCACAAGACACTGGGATAAGAAACGTGGTTGATGAAATCGCCCAGGAGATGCCAGCCTGCGAGATTCAACTAGACCTTCCTCTGGTTGAGAAAGTTCAAATTATTGGTGGAAGGGTGAAATCCCTAGAGCAGGAAATAGTTGCTATGGCTGAACACCATAGAATGCAGATCGTCGAGTTGGAAGCTCGTGTTGTAGCGCATTCTACAGATGATAGGAAGGAACAATTTGAAGCGCTGTGCAGAGCTTCCACACAAATGAAGTCCAGAACAGATGAAGCCGAACATCTGATGACGCAAGCTATGGAGGCTTGGACTGAGCTTGAGAAGCTCCCTTTCAAAGTCGGTCTTTTGGAACAGGTACAAGCAGCAGAACAGTCCCTGACTATTTTGAGTGAAGAAGCTAAGGCCTTAGAAGGCTTAACAAAAATGAGGAAAATGAGGAAAATGAGCAAAGTGCGCAGAATACAACAACAACTGCACAAGCTCAGAAATGAAGATGCTAAACTCACCAACAGCATTCAGCCATTTATGGATGAGTATGCTGAAATTGCTGCCCAAGCCGAGGAAAAGATCAAAGAATTTGTTGAATCTCAATAGTTGGTTGATGGCATAACTGAAGAAGACGCCACTGCAGAAATGGTGCAAACAGCTGTGGAGTGCGTCGATGAAATGGACTCCGCTATTGCGCAGTGGAAGAACGCACTTGCTGCGACCCAAGCAAAGACAGACGCGCAACTAAAGCGACCACATGCTAGTGTGAGTGGCTCGGGGACGAGCCACAAGTAAGTGTTAGGGGCCTGTTGGAGCCTAGGCTGCAGCTATAGTAAAGCTACAAATTTTGAGGAAAAAGCACAAGTGTTGAAGGGAAAGTGCTAATTTTGAATAAGCACCAATTTTTGGGCAGAAGTAAACAGTGCGCAGTACGGTGCCAGAGGGACGAGCTCAGCACAGATTAAGAGCCGTAAATTGCGGAGCTCGAGCGTACACATCAAAGGAGAATGAATGTGTCTGAGTAGAAAGCTCAGCTACCACAATAAATGAAGCGACGGAATAGAGGGCTCAGCTACCCTCATTAAGGCTAAGTACAGAAGTTATGGTTGCTCTGACCAAGCAAGAGCAACGGACCAAAGCATTGAAGGTGAAGGACAAGGAGCAATGAACGATGAAGCGGCGCCCATACCCGCAATCTGCGCCGAAAATCACGGAGCCTGCAGGAAGCGGCGACGTGACTGCAAGCGGCGCCTACAGTACACCAAGCCATGACCGCGGTTAGGGTTTTTGGGGATTACTGCTGGGAAAGGCCCACAGTTTTGTAAAGGTGCAACCTTCAGGGCCACCTATATATATGTGTAATTGTAAAGGAAGAAGGTTAGATGTTTTAGACAGAAGAAGGTTAGACGTTAGTTAGCTAGCCATTAGATGTTAGACGTTAGGAAGATAGAGTGGTGAGAAGGCCATTGTAATTTGATGTTGAGGTTGCAGACAGTCTGGGTCGACGTCTGAACCATTGTAATCTCTATAGAAGAAGAGACTAGATCTAGAAAAGGGCTCCCAGCTGCGTGCGTGGAGTTTCCTGGAAAGATCTAAGGCTGCAGCTGTGTGCGCAGCATATTGTGTAATTCCATTTGATATTAATATAAGATATACTTCCCGTGGACGTGGTTTCCCCGTGGAGGTGAACTACCTAATTCTCGTTGTTATGATGCTGTGTTGTGTGATTGCATGTTTTAGTTCACTTTCTATGTATACATGAACATTGCGTTATATTTATGAATATGTTAAGTAAGTTCTCGAAGCTTCCTTGGTAGTTATAATCGTCAAGTGTCGAAGGAATCTGTAGAACGCTATCGCTGCGGCGATTGAGGAGTGTGTTGCTGCACCGTGGCGCAGGGCCGGAAGCGGTATAGTATTGGACGCAGAGGAGAATCGCCTCGTGCGCCGGAGCGGAGATACCGTACAGCTAGGCTGGTAAGCAAGAGTTTCTGCGCAGATTGCACTGAGAGGTCTGCGGAAGAGTAAGAAGTCCCGCTTTGAGGAATCCTCTCCTAAGAGAGAGAGGGAGAAGATTGCAGTCTCCGCGTCGCCTAGGTTAAGGAAGCCTGATTCCTTAGCCCCCCCATAGCCACTTCGGGTGAGACTTCGGGCTGCGGCGCAGCTCATTGCCGAGAGGGCCAGTGCGCCAAGGGGTGTTTGTTGCTGCGCATACTGAAAACCCGGGTCTGTCCAAAAAGCAGCCAACAGATAATCCAATAAACATAATTGTACTTGGGCCAGAATTGCTTAAAGAAATGGAACAAGAGGTTGTAAAAATTAGGCAGAATTTAAAGGCATCCAGAAAAGCTATGCAGATTAGAATAGAGTGCATACAGAATTTAGTGTTGGGGATCATGTTTACCTTAGAGTGAAGCCAAGGAAGAGTTCCTTGAAGCTTGGAAGTTGTGCCAAGCTGTCACCAATATATTGTGGGCCATTTGAAGTGCTTAAGAGGAAAGGACCAGTTGCATATAGAATTGCATTGACTGCTAATACTAGAGCTCATAATGTTTTTCATGTTCCTTTGCTTAAGAAAAATGTACATGATCCTAACCATGTGATTGATTAGGATGTGATTCAGTTGGAACCTAAGGGAGATTTCCAAACGGATCCATTATGCATCCTAGACAAGAAGGTAACATTGCTTTAGAACTGATCCATCGGATAGGTAAAGGTGCAATGGAAGCACTTTGGTCTCGATGAGGCTACATGGGAGTTGGAGGATGCCATGAAAGAGGCATACCCATTTTTGCTTTGATTTTTAGCAAACACCAAGGACAGTATTATTCCAAGGGGGAGGGGATTGTAATACCCCCAGTTTTGGCTTGGAATGTATTTAATAAAAATTATGTAAAGGATTTAAATATTCTAGTACGGATTCCTAGTGTGGATCTCAAGGCCAAGGCCTAACTAATGAATGGCTAGACATGTATGATGTATACATTTTTATTTGGACCGTGTGTTTGGTTGATCATGGAAATTATAAATATATGTAAATATTATGTTGGAAAATAATAAAATGGTCCAATATGACTATGTAAAGAGCACTAGAGGGGCTATGACTCCACCAAAGAGGAATAGGAAAGGGGGTCTATGGGAAACCAACTCCTTTGTTTGCAAGTGTTAAACTTAGAACTCATCCAAAATATTTCATGTGCTTTAAATGATCCAATTACCTTCAACTTGACTATTAAACCCAATCATTGAATGCATGTGTGACGTTGGTGGGAAAAGTCACTTCATGTAGTTATTGAGGCGAGGGGGAAGTGACATTTTTAAGAATTCCTTTTATTCTATGGTCATAAGTTATGTCAATTTTTTTTTCATATCCCTTGGAGTCAACACTCATTCTATCACTCTCTCATGCAAAATTCTACACTACGTAGAGTTTTCCTATTGCTGTGGATGACCATCTTTTTTTCTAGACTGGGTAACCCATAAATTCGAATTTGCAGATAGAGATGCAAATTTGAAGGGAAAATAGATGGTTGTAGGTGAGCATAGAGGTTGGGAAATCTAGGAACCCATAAGCATTGAGTTCTGCTACTTTTGGATGTTGGAGACACCATAATTTATGCTACAAGAGGTTCTCCAATAACATATAGCAGGTTCAACTCTTACTACACACACTGGTAAGCATTGTAAAGGTGGTATTTCCTGAAGGAATTGTGGATCAGTGAAGGGAACTTCCTTCGTTGTGTTGTGTGGGGCAGTTGGAAGGAGTGTCATGGATGTGATGGCTTACTGAGATCCATGTAGAGCTTTAGATGATATTTTGGCTAAGCATAGTGAGAAGAATTGATTGTGGGATGAGAGAGAGAAGCATGTAGGTGTTTTCTTCACCCTGGTCACCTCATATCCCAGCTTGGGGGTGGCCTCTTAGAAGAAAGAGTATATGCTGGACAAAGTGCCTACAGTTGGGTGGAAAATTGCTCTTACACCTCGAGTTGCTTGGATCTTCTTTGTTTAAAGATAAGTATTATTTTGTATCTGATGTGCAGTGATATTATTTATATGTCTATGATAATTATGCTTGTAATTGCATGTTGTGTGTGTGATTTGAGTTTATCTCCGTTGTGTATTTTCATTCTGCATCTGCACACATATTTTAGTTGTTATGAATTCATAAATATGGATATGGGGCAAAAATTTAAAATCTCATAGTTAGTAATGTTCCCTCTGCTAGTCGGATTGAGAGAAGGGGACGTTACACATTCACTATCATGCTTTGTTTTCTAAATTTCTAACAACTAATTGCCACTCTTCCTATTAATTCTTCGTGTTCATATTCAATGGTGATATAAGAAGTGGTAATTCTTCCACAATATGATGACCACTTTATCAATAAGGAACGTGTGCAATAATATTAGTGCTAAAGAAAAGAAATGGTCATGTGTGTCTATTAAGAATCTCCTCTTTGCATCATCCAAGGATTTTCATTCTTTGATTGCTTTATCTTCACATAATTTGTCCGCAATTTTCTCAAACCATTCACTCAAGTTCATTATGTTTCCGCTATGAAGTTTTGATAGCAATCTTTGATCTTCTTTTGTGGTCATGTTATGTTCCTCTCAAGTAATTTATTTATCTCCAAGGGTGTTGACTCCAAGAACTTATTGTGGGTTTCTATAAAGAATCGTACCCTATCCTACACAGGGTTCAATCAGTTCCTTCTTTTGAAGTTCTTCAAATAATTTTTCAATTTCCTTTCACACTACTCATTTATCTCCTTCTCAATTAGCATATGTGCATGTATGCATCTACTATATAATGTGTGTCCTAGATCAATACTATAGGAAATTGAACCAATGTTGTAATCTAAGGGATTACATTACAATCTAGTAACCTATAGCACGACAATAAACCATACCATACAATCTATATCTACAAAATCATACATACATAGATGGAGAAAGAAGGGAAAGAGAAGTAACTGTAGATCTAGCAATAAGTTGGAGTTTTTATCGATCCTTGATAATTCTTTCTTATTACAATGACATGTTGACACATATTTATTCTCTTTACATGGAGGGGAGGTAGTTGTAATTGTTGTAATTACCTATGTCAATTGGCTAATCCAATCAATTAAAAAACAATTCGACTACTCAGTAGACTTATACATATGTAACTCAAGTTAACTCGCTAACCTGGTCAACTAGAGCTCCTACAATAGTAGCATACTAGAATAATTTAGCAACACATTAGGAATTTCCCATTTTGACCAAGAGAACTTCTAGAATGCTAATATCTCTACAATAGGGACAAATAAGGACTCTAATTAATATGAAACAAAGGCATTAGCATCCCTCAAATAATAAAAATCATGTAATTCATTCAAATCCAACCAAAAACATTCATTAATGCATGATAAAAAAAGGAACTTAAACATGAATCTAAGGTGGTCATCATAAATTAGAAAGTTGAAAAATATTGATATAGAAATGGGGAAATGAGGCTAGAATGTTCATGAAAATAGTTACCAAATGATGAGCTAAATAATGTAATTCTGAACCTCTTCACTTGTATTCTCTATTGGAGAGAAGGTAGATCTATAGAAATATGCATTGAAGGTGGGGATGGATACAACCACAATGAAATTGTATATGTATGTACTATGGAAATATTATAAATAGAGGAAGAATAGTTGGTTCAAAAGAGATTTTGTTAAATCACAATTCTCCATCCAATGCATATGTAAGTGAGATTACAATATGAGATGCAAAAGGAGTTTATGAAGGTTGTTCAAAAAAATATTTTACTCTTCATTACCAAGATAAATTCTATATCATTTTTAGTAATCAAATATGACAATGAAGACATCTTATTAATAAGCTCGAGAAAGAAAAATACATGTATATAGAAGGGGATTTTAACAGATTTTGACACATTAGTGCATACGAGTAAAAGCATGTACATGCTAAATGTAATGTGCACAAGGGTAAGTAATATAGATATAACATAATATTATAACCATTAGGTGAAACAAATTTGTGATTTATGTAAAAACATTATGTGGAAATTACAAAATAAAATGTAAACAAAAGTATAATTTTGCTAGTTAAATAGCCAATAAACAAATTGATTGGGAATGAATGTGAGAAATTTAGGTTAAAGGATCCTATAATAATAATAAAAGATGACATGGAATGGTAAACTAAAGGTTATTATCCTTGAAACAATAGGATGCTGGTATTTTCAAACAAAAGCATGTTCAAGTATTTAGACATATATAAGTTTGACTAGAGTATTGTCAAATTTTCTTTTGGATTGTGAATGAATGTTGAAAATACAATTATTTTCAACATTTGGATATGAAGGTCTTTGTGAATGGTAGGAGTTTGGAAACCATGGATCAAAATGGAAAAGGACAATTTGGCATGGATCCAAATTACTTTCTAACTCTATAATAATTGCAATGTCCCTCATAATTAGCAAAGTGGGGCCCTTAAAATTGTTGAAAGACCATTTGTAAGCAAGCATGGTGTAATATACGTGGTATTTTCTAAACAACATCTACATATGGCAATATGCATTCAGGCTAAAAGAACATGGGATGTACCTTATGTTATATGGTCATTGAATATTGACTTGCGACAACAAAACAATTAAAAATGGTTAAGAACATGGGATGTACCTTATGTTATATGGTCATTGAATATTGACTTGCGACAACAAAACAATTAAAAATGGTTTAGGCAAAATAAGCTTACTCAACACACAAGAATAATAAGTGTGGGGAAAAAGTTCTACTTCATATATTTTAAGAGAAAATATTAATTAAATAATTTCAAAGTGGAAAATAAATGTAAAATTGTCCCCTAAATTTCAATTAATAATTATTATGTTAATGTTTGGTTCTTCTTATCCGGGGATAATTTTAGGGGCGAAATTGAGCCCATGGGCTATTTTTCCATGTTTTTTTCGAGAAAAAATTTCGTCAATTTGCATTTTTTGAAGCCCCGTTTTGCCCAATTTCGATGGGGTAAACTTTTTTCACTCTAAAAAACGCCAAATTATTATATAAACTATATAAAATCCTTAGAAATTGAAATAATTTTAGAAAAATATTGCCAAATATTTTATAGTTGACATTTTAAGAATTGATAAGATTCGCCAAGGTTTATACACTTTTAAATAAGTGCATGTCCTTAAAATTATCCATGTTCTTATCATGTATAAACTATTAGATGGACGATAAAGAGTGATGATAAATGTACCTTTAATGCTCCAATTTTATTGAATATGTTATATATCAAAATTATATGTTTATATTATTTGTTATATTATACAACAATGTAATTTGTTAATTAATAAAATTTGGTGAAAAAAAAATTAAACTTTTATAAATATTGTTTATCATATTGTCAATCATTTTACCAATCCTAATTTTAATAATTGAAATATGTCATTGAATTAATTAATTTTCATTTTTTTTCTATATAACCATATATTTTATAAAATTAAAAATGACAAACAATCTTATATATTGAACTGTATTTTCCCATTTGTTAAGCACCTTAATGCAATATTATGTTATGAAATTAATAAATTGATGACCTTGAAATAATGTTTTTTACATACATAAACTGTAATTGGAAAAAGTAAGCAAATCAGACAATAGATTATTTATTAAACAATCAAATTCAGCACTTAATTAAGTAATTATATACCCTTTAAGTATGAAAAATTCATTCTCATGAATGGGAAAATGTATAGATCCATGGAACTTCTCCATTTTTAATGAAAAAAATGTTATGAAGGAAATGGGATTTCACTATTGTGCAAGCAATCCTTCCATCAATTCACAATTTTGAATTACTTATTGGTTTGAATGAAAGTTTCTTAGTAATTAAATGAAAGAACATAATTACAAATGCATTCATGGCTATCAAAAATAAGATATAACTATGTATATGTAATAGAGGGGTGGATATGTTAACTAATCCATGCATAAGTTGGAACCAAAGAGTGTAAAAAAGTTCATTGATGAAATGGATTTCAACAACTACAATATTTCCTATAAAAAATTATTGGATGTAGTTCCAATTGTGTAGATTTGAATGCTTAGGAAGGAGAAGGTCACACTTTGTGATGCGTGCTTTTAAGCAACAACTAAAGCTTGGTGACATCCCAACTTTATTAGTAACTTGGATGAGGATACTTCTCGGTATAGCAATAACTAGATATATCAATATTTAGGAATTGAGAGAAAATATGAACACTCTTGCGGTGTCAATCAAGAGCTTCCAAACAAAGAAGTACAAATACAAGAAATCCTTCAACAACTAAACAAACTACGCAGTGAACTAGATAAAGAGGTTATGATTGAGTCATAACAGATTGATCGATTGAGATGAATAAATTACGAGATTAGAAGCTCAAGTGTCAAACTTAAGTGAAAATCATATTGAACTAATATTCTTCTAAGAGATTCATCCAATTGTTTGGGAGGTATGCATTAAGTTTATTTGAGCAAAGGCGCCATGAGGTGTGAGCTTTCCTTATTATATAATTTTGGTTTGATAAAAAAATTACAAGTCCTTTGCAAGAGATGATAGAATAAATGGATGGACATTAAAGACCAAATGTATAATTTTCTCACCTAACTACAACTTAAGGAGATGAACTAAATCGTGATTGCAAGTTGGAAGAAATGAGGGAATGGTAAAAGCAATGAAAGTAAAAGAGGTTAATTTATGTTGACAATATAAATTCAAATTTGATTGGAAGGAGAAGATAATTATTCCAACTATAAACATATATTTGAGAAATTAATTTGGTATAGATTACCAAATACAAACTTAGTGTTAGGAATTATAAAGCTCCAAGAACACAAGATAGTCTAGGAATCCTCCTGGGTTTGATTAGGTTTTGTTGTAATCTAAGGGATTACATGAGGTTACCAGTAGCACATCATACATAAATATATATCAAATACTATATCACACATACATAAAGAGAGAAATAAAGTGAGAAATTAATGAGGCAGTAGAAACACGTATATTTATTATAACATCAGGCCATACTATACAGAAAGGAGGATAATCCTCTCAATAATATTTGGCTCACCAACCCATTTATACGATTCATATAAGTAGATAGACAGTTGTAACCGCATAACTGTCTGGAATTCATCCTAACCGAGTCAAATAGATCAGGTCAACTTAGTCGTTGGTTGGTCAAGAGGACCTAGTCGACGTAGTTGACTAGGCTCCTCCAACATCTCCCCTACCCCAAAAATTTTATTTGTCCCAAAGATAACGAGATGTAAATTTTTACAAAACAAATTGATACAATTACAAAAATATTTAATGTCTTCATTGATGTTGAGAACTGGATGCTTCCCTTGAAAGAGTGAATTCAACACATGCTTCAACAATTGTTCGGGTAGACAAAGTGAGGTGGACTTGAAATTCTTTC
This sequence comes from Larix kaempferi, assembly GCA_027924585.1. Taxonomy (NCBI): domain Eukaryota; kingdom Viridiplantae; phylum Streptophyta; class Pinopsida; order Pinales; family Pinaceae; genus Larix; species Larix kaempferi. The sequence goes on along the minus strand of BSBM01000259.1, from coordinate 6,879,632 downwards.
AAGTCGATTAAGATAGTCCGGATGTTTACACTAAAAGTGGTGATTTCAGATAGTCAAAGTAGTTTTACTTGCATAGGTTCATTCAGTATGGTTTGCATTTTTGTACCAGAATGCTAGTGTTGAATTTATGTGGCCCTCATTAATTTGTATATATGACCAGTCAATCGACTGGCTTCTCCTTGTGCTCTCTTGGCCACATGCAACCATTGGTATTCTTTCCTGCATAATTCGTCTTGTTAGTGATGTTCCATAGTGATTTTTTCTTCCAAGGTATGTGCAGTTACTGGGTTGACCGAGTTCTTTCTTATATATAGCTCTAGTAAGGTACTCTACATATTTTGAATTTCAACACAGATATTTACATAATAAGAGTACTAGTTGTTGAGTACAATTGTTGCTCTGGTTGCTTCAATGTCATATTCTTTCAAATTTTTGTCGTACTCTTCAAATCTTTAAATTGGTCGGACATAAGTAGGCATGTTTCATCTTGTGGTTTCTGCATCAGTTAGTTCTGGACTTATTCATAGTTTTGTAGCGCAAAATCGACTAGATGTTGAAATTTGTCAATTATTTTCTCTGGTTGAGGTTCCAGTAGGGGACCAATAATCTGCTCCATCTTTGATGAATAGACTTCCCAGGATTTATCATGATCATCCTTCAATGCTTTAATATTTTTACTATCCTCCTACCATCTTTTATTATGTTCCTCATTAGCAATTTTGATATAAAAATCATCAAGATCCTAATCTAATGCTTTTGAAGGCACAAAGACATCTTTTTCTGATGATGAGCCTGCTACTTGCTACACTGTCAAAGTAAGTTGAGGATGGCTTCTGGGCTTCTGGCTTTTGTTGCTTTTCTTTGAGCTTTTCGTTTTATTTGTGCCAGGATTCTGAGTCATCTATGTTGCAGTTAATATAGGTGAGGTTGATGGGGTGGGTTCGATACAGGTGGATTTGAAGTGATCACAGTTGATGGCAATAAGGTCTACGAAGGTAAGGTCAACAAAGGAAAATTCAAAGGAGGGAAGGTCAACAAAGGAAAAGTCAATGGAGGTAAGGTCAATGGAGGAAAAGTAAATGGAGGAAAGGTCGATGTAGATGGACTCGTAAGTAGTGATGTCAATGCTAGCGGGTTTGATGTAAAATTTGTGACAATGGTCAAATCCATAGCGGTTGAGAGGGGTATCGAAGAAGTAAGGGAACTCATATTTGGTGAAGGAAAATATATGGTTAATGAAGTAGTCGATGGTTTGGATGAAAAAATGGTGGCTTCATACTAATTCATTTGGGAAATCGTCAGTGAAGGAATTAGGTCGAAAGGGGGTGCTTATCCTGTAGCTTGTATTAATGTTAGAGTTCTTTGTTCTTGGATTTGCAATGGGAGGTAGACGATGTTCGAAGGAAAAATAGAGGGCTTGATAAAGGGATTAAGGGAAGGAAGTAATGGTTTCATTGGAGATTTTGAACTGGTAGGTGTAGACATCGACAGACTTACTAACTAATCGATGGGTGTTGCAGTAATATTAATTAAGTCGGGTATATACTTTGAAAAATAAATAAGGAATTAATTGAATTCAGGGTCAGTGTTATGGGTCGGGGTTCGGTACTGATACCTATTCATGTTCTTCTTGAAGAGTGGTTGGGGAAAGAGGTGCATACTCATCTGAAACATTGACTAGATCCTCTACATGCAGATTTTGAGTTATCTTTTGTTTCTTCTATGGCAGTGGAAACAGTGCAGTGGAAGTCTTTGGAATGGTTGACCGTACCCTTAGTTTCTAGTCATAGTATTTCTATATATAGAGCTATGTTGTAACTTTATTTGTTGCAGTCTCAATTATAACCTACTTGGCCTTCTCCCTTAACTCCTCCAAGTCATATTCTGTTGTTTCTAATTTTAACTATTTTCTTTTCTTTGAATGTTGCTTGGTAGATTCTCCTTTGAGACTGCACTAAAAGAGGATTATATATTCAGTGACTTGATCAAATATTTCCTTGAGTCAAGGCTTGTTGAATTTAGGCTCAAATCCATCCTTGATGAGTGGTTCTTCTTTTTTGTCCTCAATCATTTCTCCTAAGGGTTCCACGACTACTGCTTCGATTTGGATGGTGGAGGGTACGATTGCCAATGGATTTTCTAGTTCATTGTCTCGTCCAAATGTGGTGATGTACAATGTCATTTATATTTGGTCTTCCAGTTCCCCATCCAATAGTGTCTTAATGAGAGGACAAAATTGAGTCCTATCTATGGTCGGTATAGGTATATTTGTATTTTATTATCTAAACAAATCGATAAACAACTCTTCTACATTGGGATAGTATTTGAGTTCTTGTGCATCTCCTCCTACACCCTACATGTACCATACCTTGGTATCATCAATGCCAAGCTCAATGTGGACCGGATAGGGTAAATTGCGATCAATGTTTTGGGGCACTCTCCAACACCACTCTTGGTTTTTACTACTCGAAATTAATTTTCCAATTAGTCCTTTGCTTTTTCCATGTTCTAAGATGGTCCCTTTCTTGCAAAGAGTTGGAAATTTTCATTAGTGGAAGATATATGTTGGTGAACTTTGTTTCACCTATTGGACTGATCTTTGTCAATAATATCCAGATAAGTAACGATGGGAACCTAATTGCTTGTCTAGAATATTGACATTTCTCACAATGGGTATTATCTATTTTTGTCAAATGGTGGGCCCAGTTGAATACTTTTTCTTCATATGCAACCTTCTTGACTTCCTCTAGCATGTTGAGTCTTAAATCAAATCGTCGACCCAAAAATTTTAGACATAGTGATACTATAATTGCGGTCCATTTAACTATCTCATAGAGTACTTTGTTGATAATGAATCCTTTTGAGTTTTTACCTGCTAAGAACCCTATGAATTCTTCCACGAACAGCATTGGCTTGGATATAATTGGTACTAGTGGCCCTTTTCTTGACAAGCAAGCAATACGAGCAACTAGTAAATCTCTTATCAGAATAGGCTCATCGATCCATCTTTCTCCCATGTGGTATTGACTGACGATGAATTTTGTGATGATGTCTTTCAGGTTTCCAAGGGGGGGTCTCAAAGGTGTATTCAGATAACCTTGAATATTTACAATGGCAAGTTTGTTGGCATATTCTATACACTAGTTGTCCATGATTCCCCATGATTTTAGTTTGGAATATTGCTTTCCCCCAATTTTGTTCTTCTATTTTTGTTTTCTTCATCTTGTGCAATCTAGCTTGTAGGGGAGTCATGGTAGCTTCTTCCTGCTGCATCTTAGATTTCTCTTCAGCTCCTTTTTTCTTTGCTACTGATGTGATGTTCTTCAATGCCATGACTGGTTTTTAATTCTCTACGATCTATAAGTCTAAGAGAAACTCTATGATTTTAGAATTAGAATGTGCTCACTCAAGTTCAGTGTTAATCCATGAATCTTCAAGCTATGGATTTTTTATAGGCACGATATTTGGCAGGATTTTAATGCAAGTAGGTGACAACATTAAATGTGTTCTTTGTGGGAGGATATATTTTTCACATGCTTTTTGAAACTTGTGAAGTATTTTTTGTTCGTGCATCGGTCAGTTCTCTTGATGGTCGATGCTCCCATCGATGGTCTCATTGGTCTCTTGGTCCTCACCTTATTTCATCTTTTGTCGGTCATCGAGGAGTCATCTTAGTTGGCCTCTTATCAAATATATATCATCTGATTCTCTAGTTCTTTGTTCTTCTAGCCATATTTTGTAAGGGTCTACTGCTCCAGGACTATTGCATATTTTTCATTCTCCCACTCTGTCCATTCTTCCCAATCAACTGCCATTTGTGTCGAGCACTTTTTCCCTACCAAAATCCAAGTCTTAGTACTCCTTTTATATGCAATTGAAATTAGGTTAATTATATAACTTATTTTAAGCCAATTAGTTAATTTTTCCTAATTGTTCACAAACCTGGAGCATGACAATCAATTAGTGGTGATATGACCACTAGTCGAAGAAGTGTGAAAATCCTCACAACAAATCTAAGAGTTGATGTATACCTCACAATGAAAGAATTTAAGAATAAGATTAAGAGTGGTCAATGCAGTAAAATGAGCAACAGAATAATAATATAGTAGAACTTGGATAGAAGCAAAATAACTTCACACACACTAATTCATTAATCACAAATGGACAAATAAATAATACAATGCATGAGGAATTCGAATGCCAAGGTGGCAATTCGAATTGGCCTTCATGGAGTGATCAAAAGATCATTGGAGTGTCATCGGAGCACAACTAGTAGTCTATCTCATCATCAGTGGAGTCATCAATCCTCAAGTAACTGTCAACCATCAGTCAAACTGAGTCTAACTGAGTGTGGTAGGTGTAATTGAGTGTAACTGGAACTAACTGAATGAAGGAGGCTCAGTGGAGGGCACATGAGGAGCTAACTGAAGTCAGAATGAGCAGTCTAGTCACACTGGAGGTCCATCAGAGTGGTAAGATCAGTTAAGAGTGAGTCAGACCTATAATCAAGGAGAGAACTCAGTTAATTGAAGACAATCGGACTGGTAGGTGAAGAAGGGTGCCTTTCTCAAGTGGATGGTGAGATGTGGGCGCATCACTAGCTAGGAGGGCTCAATCTGAGTGGAAATAATCTTTCGAGTGCTTGAAGACTAGGGACTAGGTGCTGGAGGTGTCAACCTAATGACTGGGCAGCATGCGGATGCATGCAATGCATGCAGAATGCATGCTGCATGCAGGAATGCATGCAAGACCGAAAATGCAAAGGATGAAAATGTTGGTAGGACTAGGATGGAGTATAGGAATATCCTAACACCCCCCCTTAATCCATCCTAGGCCCTGGTAACTAAGACCAAAGGTCACCCAATATAATGAATAATAACAGTCAATAAACCGAGGAAATGGGGAAAACCTCATGGGAAAAATACCCCCCCTCAAAATAGACTTTAAGGAACACACAAAAATAAACTGCTCCAAACTCAAGCAGGTGTGATGCTTGGTCATATGTCTGGAGGTATCTTCTTCTTGGGAAGAAGTGGATCATGCTCAGAAATCATGTGCTTGTACTTGCTCTTCAGATCAAATGTGATGAGAACAAATCCAAAAGTATAAGGATGATCCTTGAACCTGTGATTCGAATCAACTGAGGTAGGATCAAATCTATGAATGTGCAAATAGTCTTTTTTCTTCACCTTCGAACCATAATGGGTGAGATTATGCCGAAAAGAACCATCACATGATTGCTTGAAATCCAAATTAGATTTAAGACTTGAAGAATGGTTTCTTGAGATCTCCTTTGAACCAGCAGGGGTGAGATCAAAACCATCATATGCATGAGAAATTATCCCAAGTAGTGATTGCTTAGAATCCAAATTAGATCCAAGACTTGAATCATGGTTTCTTGAGATCTCCTTTGAACCATTAGAGGTGAGATCAAAACCAATAAATGCATGAGAAAATATCCCAAGCGAATGGAAATGGCCATCATCTTCAATAACCTTCTGAAAGCGTGAAATAATGATCATATTGTAGTACATAAGAGGTGAGTGATCAAGGAGAGTGAATGCATTACCTCCAATGGCTGATTTGACCTCCGAAACATTCAATAGATCATGATGCAAACCAACAAACTCTGGTGCAAGAGAGGATTTAGGACCTTCTACAATTTCTAGAGTGTGAGCTGGCACATAATTCGAAATAGAAGAAATTTGGAGCATGAGTGTAGAATCTGCAAGTTCTTCTTCTTTGTGGACAACTTCAATATGAGATATCTTTGATACGGGTTCATGATCAATGAGATCATCAAGGAGGGTGAATGCATCACTTTGCTTGCTCTTGAAAGGATTTGGACCAATCCCTTCATTTTGTTTGCCAAATATTTCATCCAAATGGTCCCATAGCTCTTTTGGATTTTTAGCAAAATTAAGAGAATCGATTACCATACAACGAGACATAGCAAGCATCATGGCTCCAGAGGCTCTGTCACCTTCATTTAACCAGTCATACTCTTCTTCAGAGGATTCGAACTCTCTTTCAAAACAATAATCAAAGAGATCGGCTCTTCAAATATGCTATCATTTTTTGTTTTCATTCATCATAGTTGAATGGAGAAAGATGAGGGATTTCTTTTCAATACATGGAAGTTGTAGAAGACCTACAAAAAAAATAGAAAAGTCTGCAACTGCTACTGCTGCAAAGGATGCAGAAACTGCTGTAACTACTGCACTCGAAATCTTGATAATAACCTGCAAAAAACTCTCAGGAATGGAGATAAACAATACTCTCAACATGCTCTGATACCATGTGAAAATCCTCACAACAGATCTAAGAGTTGATGTATACCTCACAATGAAATAATTTAGGAATAAGATTAAGAGTGGTCAATGCAGTAAAATGAGCAATAGAATAATAATACAGTATAACTCGGATAGAAGCAAAATAATTTCACACACACTAATTCATTAATCACAAATGGACAAATAAATAATACAATGCATGAGGAATTCGAATGCCAAGGTGGCAATTCAAATTGGCCTTCATGGAGTAATCAAAACATCAGTGGAGTGTCATCGGAGCACAACTAGTAGTCTATCTCATCATCAGTGGAGTCATCAATGCTCAAGTAACTGTCAACCATCAGTCAAACTGAGTCTTACTGAGTGTGGTAGGTGTAACTGAGTGTAACTGGAACTAACTAAATGAAGGAGGCTCAGTGGAGGGCACATGAGGAGCTAACTGAAGTCAGAACGAGTAGTCTAGTCACACTGGAGATCCATCAGAGTGGTAAGATCACTTAAGAGTGAGTCAAGCCTAAAATCAAGGAGAGAACTCAGTTAACTGAGGACAACTGGATGGGTAGGTGAAGAAGGGTGCCTTTTTCAAGTGGATGGTGAGATGTGGGCGCATCACTAGCTAGGAGGGCTCAATCTAAGTGGAAATAAGCTCCCGAGTGCTAGAAGACTAGGGACTAGGTGTTGGAGGTGTCAACCTGATGACTGGGCAGCATGCAGATGCATGCAATGCATGTAGAATGCATGCTGCATGCAAGAATGCATGGAAGACTGAAAATGGAAAGGATGAAAATGATGGTAGGACTAGGATGGAGTATAGGAATATCCTAACAAGAAGTGCCTCTTTATAGTCATTATTTTTTAATTCGATCTCCATTGACAACCTTGGTGAAGACTTGACCCTGGATTGTTTTCAATCATATATTTCCATTGTATTTTAGTTCTTACATTATATACGATCATAGCCACGCAATATTGAGATTTTTTAGTTTCCCTTTTCTTTTGTTTTCATATAGAAGTACAAGGTCACCAATTGATATATCCTTATTTCTGATGTTTCTATTGCACCATGATTTTTGTTGTTGTTTTTGTACTTCATAAGGGTGCATAGCAGTCATTCTTTTGTCTTTGAGCTTTTGGAGTTTAAATACTCTATCCTGCATGGCCTGTACAACATCTAGATGGAGTACTTCTATAATTACTGGAGCTTTTTATTTAAAATGTAGCAGTACAACTGCTTCTTTCCCATATAATAGCTTAAAAGGTGTTTTTCTAGTCAATATTTTATAAGTTGTGTGATATTCCCAAATATCGCAGGTATTTTTCATCCCATTCATCTTTGTTGATGCTGTAAAATTTTGTAAGACCCTTTTTCATAGTTTTATTAAACGACTTGAAAACACCATTCAACTGAGGATGATATGTTGAACTCTCTAATGAATGGTCATAAATTATTTGAGTAATACATCTATAGTTTTGTTTATGAAGTGCATTCCTCTATTACTAATTAAAGTAAGGGGACATCTAAATCTTGTAATGATATTTTCATAGATGAATTTCACTACAACTTCACATGTACAAGCCTTGACCATTTATTCTTTAGCCCACTTGGTAACATATTCTACTGCAGTAATTATATATATTGTGCCCTGTAACGTCCCCTCCTATCATACCAGCATGATAGAGAGGATCATGATGCTAAAACGGGGCATCTAGCCCCATATCCATTAAGTAAAAATTCATTGATAAAAATACATATACATGTGCATGTTATAGAAACACAGTGGAATTTAAAAAAAACATGTTTAATATCTAACATACATTCAACATTTCTGTGACAGCCATTAAATAAAGACATTTCAGAATTCATAACAGAGAATACTTATCTTAACAAGTAGTCCCAAGCAACTGGCTATGCAACTGCAACGTTCCACCCAACCATAGGCCAGTTGTGCTTATCAACCTCTTGATACAAATGCCACCCCCGAGCTGGGCATGATTACTACAAGGAACCAGGGAACAACAGACTCACACATAGCCAAACATACACCAAGATGAGCCAAGCCAATCTACAATTGGGTTTATCAGGCTGCTAGGAAATGGAAAGGAAGAGTGGCTAAGCTAGTGAGCTCAAGCACAGAGCCAGGGGTAACCTTACAAGATCTATCTAGCTTGGCACCCACAATACCTACACACCCAACACATGGAAGTATTCTTTTCACTGTTGTACAGTCCCTCAAGCCATACCTTCCCCATCTAGTGCTCTCAGGGTGTGCATAGAAGAGTAGCCAAATCCCTCTTGATCTTCTTGAGAGGTTATCTTCCCCCACTAGGTTTATCAAGCCCTCTCTGTCCACTACCACTCCAATCCCTTCCTTACAGTCTCCAAATCAAACAGGGATGCATATAACAGCAAAACCACAATTGCTGGGCATGAGTAAAAATGTTTCTTCAGTGGGATGCCCAAAGAGGAGGTTTCTACCAATTCAGAAAAACGTGGGAAAGCCCAAAAACGAAATGGAAATTGGGGAACAACCCTGGAGAGCAGAAATCATTTTCAGAAAAACGTCCATGGGCATTTTGGGGCAAAAATGACCTCCATCACAATCCCAAATCCTGGCCCTTCTCTTCTGTTAGGTGAGTTATATGTCGTAATAATTACGTTGCAGTAAATTGCCCAACTATTTACTTGTCAATCCGGGGTACGTAAACTGACGAAGCACGTGCACTGTTTGTGCAGGACTGAAGTAGATCTAATCTAACTTAATCTAATTTTCTGAAATCAAATTAATCTAGGAAAGCATGGAAGCACTAACTAGGAAAGCATGGAAACACTAACTAGGAAAGCATTGAAATTGCATAAGAGAAATACAACATGTGAAGAGTTAACAACAATGACATAAGTGAGCTCACATCTATAAATCCATAATCAAATGGCAAACATGAAAGCATAACAATGGAAGCTTAAATCACATTAAGAATCTCAAATCAAAGACTAATCTAACAAGTACAAAATCCAATCCAATCCAACTTCATTACAACTCTCTTACAAGCTTAATCTAACCTAATTCCAACTTAATGGAATGGAGAGAGAGCACTCTCCTTTATACATGAGAGTCCTTAAGAAAAAGATAAGCATGCATTAATTACAGATCCATTATTCTCTCAACTACTCTCAACCACTTTCCTATTATTACAAGATATGGTGCCTTCAAATCCTCCACATATCTCTCATGAATCCTAGATAAGATATGCCAACCAAATCTTCCATGATTTTCTCCTTAAGAATAGACTTGAATAACTATCTCCTTTGAAATGGTGTAAGAGATATTTGAGAAGTCTCTTTGATTTAATCATTCACATATTCCTACACATTACAAAGCTCACACATAATTGAGATATATATGAAAACATGTATATTTTCTAATATTTAATCATAAATTCACTCTTAATACTAAAATGAATAAAGTGTAAAATAATAATGTGAAACCCAAATGTATTTATGCAAATGATATGATGAAGGTTTAATAGGGCGATGAAATGTAAGGAATAGTGAAGGGAAAGGTGGATGAAAATACGACATTTCTGAGTCCTAACATCCTCCCCAACTGAAGGTGTTGCATGTCCTCATGCAACCATGCATGGATCTTCTGAAGAACCTTTGGCATCTAAACTTTGGCTTTGATTGATGATGTCTTTTTAATGATGAATGTTTCCAAGATATGTGGGAGACATGAGTAACAGCTGGCATTTTCCTATGGTTGGTTCTTGTGTAACAACCATGAATATAAGAATGTTGGTTCTTGTGTTAACAACATTCATTTTTTTTTTTTTTTCGCTTGCTATTATGATAATAATTGTAACCACACACTTCACTGGAAATCATAAGCTATCAATGTGCATAAGAGAGCATCATTGAGTATAAGAAAGCCATTTTTTCAATTTGGTATGAATCATGCCAATGTATATTAATGCATGAAGTAAAGATCATCAGGGGATTGTTGGAAAAGAAATTTTTGGGAATGGTAAATGGGATTAAAAATGGAATGATGATAAAGGAAAAAAAAATGTGGTGATTATGACAATAGTTCCCCCTCCCCAACTGAATCGGTTGCATGCCCTCATGCAACATAGTGTAGGTCATGGAAGGGAAAACGAAATGAAGTGTGGTGAGGGAATTTTCCAAAATATTCAAATCAGCATAGAAGGAATTTCATGATCAAAGCTTAGAAAACAACATACCTCCACTCACCCAAAATGTAGATGAACTATGCAATAGAAATGTAGTTGTTGCGGCCGCTGGAGCAGAAAATCGTGACTAGTACTGTAGCTGCAACTACTGTAACGGCTGGTAAAAAGAATATGGGACTGCGACGGCTGGAAGATGGAAGGTGTCACTGCTGTAGGACCATGTGAAAGGAGACTGCTACTGTAGCAGTACTACTGTAACAACAAGTGCTGGAACGGCTAAAATAACAGCTGCCGGAACTGATGTAACTACTGGAACAGCAACTGAGGTAACGATGACTGCTGTAACAGCAACGGCTGGAACTGCAGCGATGGTCACTACTGAATCAGAGCATGTGAAGTGGAGAGATCTGAACTGGTGCTGATGAATCATGAAAATGTGGAACTGTCAAACTCTCATAGATGGATTCAAGCTGCTGGAACTGCTGAGGGAATCAAGAAAGAGTGTATAGTCTTCACCCGCTACAAACCCGATGGTACAATTCTAAGCATGCAAATGGATGTGTCGATGTCGAGCATGAAGAGAAATCACTAGATTACCGACCATTGATGAATGCCGTTAACCAGTGCGAGGCAACTCACCATTGATGTCAATGAGTGCCAAGGTACCCGAGTACATCTTGCGAAGTGTGGATGGATGTGCTGAGGTCGAACCACTTGCAAGATCTGATGATCAAGGGACATTGATGTATTCCCATGATCGTCAGCGAGAGAACTTGCCATTAAGGCATGCAAGCCTCTAGGTACTCAAAATGGACTCTAGTCTATATCCCAGAGAAGGTGCTGAAGTCGATGGGGCAAGACTGTTGAAAGGTGGGCCTTAAGGAATCCCACATCAGTCAACGCGAGTTTTTACAAAAAGATTGGTAGGACTATAGAAAAGATCTCAGTAGCAACAATGATTATGGCAAGGGAATGTAATTATGGAGAGGGAGCAGAATGGTTTTATTGGTGAGGAAAAAGATGAACTGAAAAATGGGGTAAACTGTATGCAATTCAGAAAAATAGGCATGTGTGAAGTCAAGACAGATAAGGTAATGGAATATTGGACTCCAACAGGGATGACTAATGTGCTTTGAAGGAGAAATGTGGGTAAACAAATCATGACGCAATTGGTTTCTGTGTGACTGCAAATGTCATGAGATGTGCGATGAGAAGCAGCTCCTTCAGGCTATCAACAAATCATGTTTTCTCTGAATTTTTTTTTTATTATTTTAGTCACTGCAGCATTAAAATTGATCGTCTGTGAATCTGAAAAGAAACTTAGTACCAATCTTGCATGAAAACTGTCAGAGTTTCGAAAATATAACATGCAGAAATAAGTATTAATGCGGCAAATTAAAAATAAAAGACATTGTTACCTGTTGCCGTTGCGCTTGCGCAGCTGTTCAATCCGCAGCTATACAATGCGCAGCTGTTCAACGCGTAGCTACACTACGCACAGCTGTTCAATGCGCAGCTATACTCAAATGGTTGTTCAATGCGTAGCTGTTCAAATGGCTATTCAATACGCAGCTGTTCAACGCGCAGCTATTCAATACGCAGCTGTTCAACGCGCAGCTGTTCAATACGCAGCTGTTCAATACGCAGCTGTTCAACGCGCAGCTGTTCAATACGTAGCTGTTCAATACGCAGCTATTCAATATACAGCCATTCAATACGCAGCCGTTCAATGCGCAACTGTTCAATACGCAGTTGTTCAATGCGCAGCTGTTCAATGCGCAGCTGTTCAACGCGCAGCTGTTCAATGCACAGCTATTCAACGCGCAGATGTTCAATACGCAGCTGTTCAATACGCAGTCGTTCAATGCGCAGCTATACAATGTGCAGCTGTTCAATATGCAGTTGTTCAATACGCAGCTGTTTAACGTGCAGTTGTTCAACGCGCAGCTGCTCAATACGCAGCTGTTCAATCAAAGCATGTGTCTTTGAAAATTTTTGTGATTCTCGAAAATCATTTTGGCATGAAATGTGATTGTCTCCGAAACCTGAAAAATGTGAGTACTACTCCTCCTGCAAATTTTGTGTGAGAGCATCGAAAAATATAGAATGCAGGAAAAATATGTGTTTAGAAAATCAAATTCAATTAAAATGAAATGCATTTTTACCTGGCGGTCGTGGCGAATCTAGTTTCTTCGTTGATTCCTGTTTGAAGTGACTTGAGAAAAAAAAATTAGCGTGAAGCATAAATAACCATGCATTTGTATTGTTTTCAGGAATGATAGAATGTCCATTTGCAATTTCTAATTTTTACAATGCTTTTTTTAATTATTTTCTTATTTTTGTATTTCTGATCATGGTTTTTATAATTTTTATTGTTTTTATTTTTCTCACATCAAAGGAAAACGCATAAAGAAATTTAAAAACAAGCAAAAAGGTGTGTGTTTATCGATAGACTTCTTTCCTGGGAATTTTTGACAGAAAAAGATAGGCCGTTATTGTCAAATTGCACCATGCAAAGTGAAGCAGTAAAAATAACTATTGAAATCATGAAAATCATAGCAAACCATGCATTTCTTCTTCTTTTCCTCTTTGATAGTTTTATGATTTTTATTGTTTTTGTTCTTCACACAAAAAGAAATTTAAAAATGATGCAAGATATCAAAAAAAAAATACTCAAAATCAAAGAGTAGATCTGCAAATCTTCATGCATCACATCCTCAAAGCTTCTAACAGCACTACTTGTCTTAGCTTCATCAAATCTTCTTATGTGCAACAGTTTGTTGGGACTTATCACTAAAATTATGGAATTTTAAATGTGTTACGTATGCAGGAAGGATAGGAGTTCAATCATTACCCGGTTCTATGAAATCCAGTCAAGACATATAGCTCCAATGAGGTACCTGGGCTCTTCAAGAATGAATCGATGGCAGCTCTGGGAGAAGCATAAGGAATGCGCCACCCCTCCGATTGGTTCTTCAACTGGATAAAGGAAGCTTGTCAAAAATTTTCTATGTCGGTTTCTTTATACGTGATCCATGAAGAACATCGATTGTAACATTAAGACCCCAACGACCTCTACAAGAATGTATATAAGTTAGAAACAAGTAAGCCTCCTTCGTTGATCAACATATACTTGAAGTTGTACAGTTGTGGCAATTCCCACAATTGTCAAAAGCAACATTCTCCCCAAATTACTCCAAAAGATATTTTTATGTGAATACCATTAGAACATCCATCGTTCTCATCACTGCTGGCTCCATCATCACCACATCGCAGCCATTTGGAAGACACCGTGTACTACCCATATCATTGCCAGAATTTAGATTAGAGAAAAAAAAATTCATGCATTTGACAATAGCGATCATTCAACCTCTCTGTCAAGTTGTAATCGACAGGATTTTCTCCTGCATGGTAACGTTAGATTATGTATCACAGTGATAAACATATTGCCACCACTTGCTCCCTCTAAGTTATTGCAGAATCAGTGCCATGTCCAGCTAATGGAGCTTGAGGAATGTAATCAGTATGTAAATATATCACCTCTCCTAATTTCCTCTCGGTGGAACTCCTCTCGGTGCAGCTCCTCCCGACTCAATTCCTCTCGTCACAGCTCTTTCCTCATGATCCTTAGTTCATAGCTCGGTGCAATAGTCCATGTGGCTCTCTTGTCCAGTGACCAACGATCCACATAAAAACATGAGCAGGCTCTGCTTGACTGTCAAATGTTTGATTTCCACAGAGCCATGCTTGAGAGCACGCTGAACAAGTCGAATACTTGAAGGAACATATTCAGAGAATACATATGCAATATCGTTGGGATTTGCATTATCAACATCATTGATAGGTGCCAAAACATTGGGTAGGTGCGCGATGGAGAACAGAACCTCGACTTTTCCTTATTTTCAAGGTTCCATCGTGAGTTTTAGGTAAACCCAGGAGATTTTGTGCTGTCCTCGCGATCTTCCCTGCTACCAACGCACAAACTTAAGCTTGGATGCCTTCATTATTACCCAGAAATGTATTAAAAGAATGCTAATGACGGTGATGTGTTGCAGCTGCAGGAACTCAAGCGTAAACTCCTCCTCGTCTTCTTTATTAAATGTTTTCCGTTAATTCAAAGACACTTTAAAGAGGACAGATAAGCAAAATCAAACCTGTGCTTGAAAGTTCTCAATGGAAAGCTTTTACCTATAAGAATCATTGTATCTTGAGGGCAAGACATACCTATGCGTGATCTCATTGCTATAGCATCCACCAGCAAATACACGTTGGGGAACAATTTCTTGTTCCATTCCAAAGATCTTTGGTTAATTTTCCCTTTTGTAAAATTTAGATATCCTTGCTTTGTCTCCGTTGGGTGCTCTTTGCAAACAGCGAGCAATAAAACTTTGCCAGAATTTGTTTGCTGGCCACTAATATCAACCATAAAATATTTGGCACAGGTGGAAGCCATTGAAATCTCATCAAGCAAGTGGACAAGATTATCGATCAGGCGTGCTATTAACCTTTGAAATATTTATGTGCCTACCACCAGAACATTCGTGGTTCTCATCACACTGGCTCTATCACCACCATATCTCCACCACCTTTCTGTCAAGTTGTTAGATTATGTAGGGATATGAATTAATAATAAAGAGTATCCCGCTAGGATTCTCCCAACACAGAAATCGAAATAGCAGTCCCCACTAAGCAGCAATCATAAAGCAAGTTGGTTTCAAATCCCTGTCCTTAAAATGTTCTAAGTAAGTGAGCCAGATATGGAAGGTCGGGTCATACAATAAGAAATAAAATTATGCAGGCTTCTTTGTAAATACAAATATTTCCAACTCCCACGCATTCATTTCAACTGGCATAGCGATTGTGTTGCTGTAGGTTAAGTTGCATGAGGACCGTTCGTTTCATTGATTTGGGCTGATTATACCGAATCACCACCACTTGCTTCCTTCAGAATGAATTGAAACCAAAATAGTGAAGCCTGAAATACACAGGCTCGAGTACTTAAACAAGTTTTCCCGTGGATGCAAACCGACCAGATCATAGATCAACTCTGACTGCAATTGGTCGCGGCCTGCCATGTTTTGTTTTGGGAACTGATATACCAAGGTTATTTCTGGATCATCAAAGAAGGAGATCTTCTCCCCCAAGCTGTTCGAATGCATCGCTTAGCCAGCGATAGGATTGCATTAGGTAACCATCGTGTTCTAGCCAACGGATCTTTTCTCGTGAAATCAAATTTGGGCAAGCCGAAATATCGTGACAGTTAGAAAAAGTACCGTAGATTAAGATCATTGTTTAAGTCTGGAAGAGATGAATTGGCAAGAAGATTGCAGCAAATTAAATTGATACCCAAGCAAAGGATAAATTGGATTTAGTTTTGCAACCACCGGCGAAAAAATCTTCTTGTTCAATTGGACGTACAAGTGGATCCTACGTGGAAGATACGAGATGAATATTGATCACATAAATTAAATAATGATTATTATTGTTGCAATCATATCGGTCAGAATTTTCCTTTCGGGATATGAATCTAGAAATGGATCGGCTTACCTCGTCTCTGCATTTCTTATGAGTTGGACGATTCACAACCCAAGTTTAGCAGATGCGTGAGGAATTGCAGGAAGTTGAAACCACCAAAAAGGGATTCGCAACAACCAGATTTGTAATTATTTGCGTTGTTTTTATTCGTTTTAGACTGAGGAAATATCTTCAAATCTGAATGATTTTATTGTTTTGCAGATTTTTGGTTTGGCAACGTCCATCATTCATTGCTTTGATATTATAATGAATTGACTAAAATTTTCTAAGGAAAGATCCCAGGAGCAGATTACCGTGAAAAGATAAGGATAGACAAATTAAATCGACTGCAAAGACGCGTTGGATGATAGTGCATGGCATTTGAAGTCGTAGAAATTTATGCTAGATTAGATTTGCCCATAATTTCCAAACAAATCCATACCGATTTCGAGATTTATTTTGGACAACCTAATGATTAGAGAAATTTTGATCCCTTATCCCTTTATGCTCTCATTCATAATTTTCTGTCATATTTTTTCTCTCACACGTTTTAATTGTTGTTTTATTCCGCTCATAGTTTTATTCAATTGTTTGCTGCAGAATTAATGTTTCATGTTTTGTTGCAGGCTTAGTTCCAGGCATCGACAGAACAAAAGCAAAAATATGGCATTGCGGTGACTCCAACCGACGAGAAGCTTATAGATGTGACACTATTGTAGCTGTTGTTTCAGCTCGGAGTTGTAGTCGTTGTTTTATTGATTTTATTTGCAGATCCAAGGATGGAGGTGCAAAAAAAAAAAAATTATTGTTATGTTTTCAGAAAATCAAAAAAAAAAAAAAATAGAAGAACTTAAAAATTTATTTCGCAAACGTATTGAAAATTTATGGAAACAAATTGTAAATGAAAAATAGATTAGGCAGTTTTTGTGTCATCGTCGATAATTAAAATTCTTCCTGAAATCCATTTTAGTCATCCTACTTTATGATCCTGGCGATCGCACGAAGCGCGGAGGAGAGCATACTTATTCTAAAAAAACTTGAAAACAATTCCCTACCTACACTATGCTAATTGGAATTTAAAAATTAATTACGTGTAAGCAAACTTCCAATGGAACCATGCACGTAAAAGTAACAGCAACATGTTCTCTTTCAAGTTCGTAAATAATAATAATCGGAAATATTTATAAACATGCGAAATTTGCTGAAACACTAAATTAACAAAATAAAAACTAAATGCGTCTAACCTGGTGCGTGCTTGAAACCATTGTTCGATAAGACTTTCATAAGCGCAATTCGCCTCGCTCATATCATGTTGCAGCTCCTCATTATCTTTCTCGATTTCCTATTCTGATGCATAAGAATTCTCATTCGTTGGTGGAGGAGTAATTAAACTCTCGGCCACTGTCAAGATCTCTTCCTCGTGAGAGGAGGAGATCTCGACTTTTGCAAGGATCTGAGTGAGTTGTTCCAAGCTAATACTCATGGTTAAACCATATTGTAAAAGGGATTCTTACAGCACCCAAATCAAAATCTGAAAATCACTCTTGCTGAAAACAAAACACTCTTGTTGAAACACATGAAAACCTCTTCACAGTTGCAGAAATTGAAATTGCAAAAACATGCTTACAGAAATTGAAATTTACGCTAAATTGCAGAAATTGAAACTTACACTAAATTGCAGAAATTGAAATTTACTCTAAATTGCAGAAATTGAAATTTACTCTAAATTGCAGAAACTGAAACACACCCTTCATGCCCTTACCCATATGTCACCTCAGAGTTAGGAGCATGAATAATCACACTTGCATAAAAAAAATTAATACCTCAATCCCTTGTGCTTCGCCGGCAACGGCGCCAAAATGTTAGGTGAGTTATATGTCGTAATAATTACGTTGCAGTAAATTGCCCAACTATTTACTTGTCAATCCGGGGTACGTAAACTGACGAAGCATGTGCACTGTTTGTGCAGGACTGAAGTAGATTTAATCTAACTTAATCTAATTTGCTGAAATCAAATTAATCTAGGAAAGCATGGAAGCACTAACTAGGAAAGCATGGAAACACTAACAAGGAAAGCATTGAAATTGCATAAGAGAAATACAACATGTGAAGAGTTAACAACAATGACATAAGTGAGCTCACATCTATAAATCCATAATCAAATGGCAAACATGAAAGCATAACAATGGAAGCTTAAATCACATTAAGAATCTCAAATCAAAGACTAATCTAACAAGTACAAAATCCAATCCAATCCAACTTCATTACAACTCTCTTACAAGCTTAATCTAACCTAATTCCAACTTAATGGAATGGAGAGAGAGCACTCTCCTTTATACATGAGAGTCCTTAAGAAAAAGATAAGCATGCATTAATTACAGATCCATTATTCTCTCAACTACTCTCAACCACTTTCCTATTATTACAAGATATGGTGCCTTCAAATCCTCCACATATCTCTCATGAATCCTAGATAAGATATGCCAACCAAATCTTCCATGATTTTCTCCTTAAGAATAGGCTTGAATAACTATCTCCTTTGAAATGGTGTAAGAGATATTTGAGAAGTCTCTTTGATTTAATCATTCACATATTCCTGCACATTACAAAGCTCACACATAATTGAGATATATATGAAAACATGTATATTTTCTAATATTTAATCATAAATTCACTCTTAATACTAAAATGAATAAAGTGGAAAATAGTAATGTCAAACCCAAATGTATTTATGCAAATGATATGATGAAGGTTTAATAGGGCGATGAAATGTAAGGAATAGTGAAGGGAAAGGTGGATAAAAATACGACATTTCTGAGTCCTAACATCTCCCAGCTGCTGTACAATGAAAAAACGACTCCCGGGCATGGAAAATGCAGGAAAAATGGTGAAAAACATGATGGGGAAAGACCCAGTAGTTCAGACTGCGTGAGAGAGGAAAGACTGCCCCTTCAGAATGGCTTTGGACACCATTTCGTGGGTGTTTTCTTGCCCAAGGAGACAAAATACGAATTCCCAGGTTGATGGCTTGCCCATGCATGAAATTGGCTGCCATACCTCTTCATTCCCAAGGCACTAATTGCCTCAACCAACTCTTGGAAGAATTAAATGATTGGGTGCATAACCCAAAATGGGTAGTTGGTGGTTTATGGGTTTTCTCATTGACACATGGATTTAACACCATTGGCTGAAGGGTTTGAATAATTTCCCTCCCTATTCCTTGTTGAATCATGCCCCCATCTCTTTGTTGCATAGCATAGCCAGTTGTGGGTTTTTTCCATTAAAATTCATATTTGCATGATGTCTTAATTTACATTGTGCCTATCTAGCACAAGAACCATAGGCATCTATTTTTAATTGCCGATACATAAAATGCTAAATCAATGGTGGGTCCTTGGCCTTGAGCTCCTCACCATGATTAAATAACAATATTTACATCATTTATGATTTAATGCAAAGGGGGTCAAAATGGGGACACTACATGCCCATCCGTCAACCAGCTACTGGGAATGGTCTAACAAAGTCGATGGCCCAAATTTTAAATGTTAGACTTGGTTTTACGGATATAAGTGGAATCTCATTTTGTCACAATGGTTGACCCATTCTTTGGAATTTGTCCCATTTGTTGATATATGATTTACAATTTTTGTTCAATGTCAGCCACCATACTCCAATTTGTATAATATTTGTGGAAGTTGTGTCGGCATGAAAATGTCCTCCTGCTAGACCAAATCAGTGAGCTTCTTCCCTAATGGCTTCCCTTTCATGGTCAAGCATGCATCGATGGAGTATTTCATTAGTTCCTAATTTGTAGAGATATATGTTGACTAAGGCATAGGGATTTGCTTTCATTGCTAATATTTTCTTCTTCTTCTCCAATGTTCATTCAGGATCTTGTCCCTCTTGTAAAAATTGGGCATTGTCGACAAGCTCAGTCAGTATTGCCTCAAATTGGAAAAGATGTGCATCAGGAAATTTGTTGTCTATGCTGACAGAGTCTTCATCTGTTTCTATATGTGATAGATGGTTGAGTCTTATGTTTGAATTTCCAGGTCAGACTACTATTTCAAAGTCAAATTCTTGGAATAAAAAAATCTAATGGTAGATTCGACCATGATGTGGTGTTTTTTTACCAAGTATTTGATATCCGCGTGATTTGTGAAAAAAATGAATGGGTTAGTTAATAGATAATTTCGATACTTTTGGAGTGAAAATATCATTCCTAATGCTCCTTGTTCAGTCATTGAATAGTTGTGTTATTCTTTACTTCTCTTTCAACTAGCATATGTAGTAGGGTAGTCAATTTTGTTGTCTCCAGGTTGGGTGAGTATTGTGTCGACTACAATACCCAATGCATTTATATGAACATCAAGGTTCTTGGACCAATTCAGGAATATGATAATTGGTGCTTCGACCAATTTTCTTTTGAGCAACTCGAATGATTCTAAACATTCTAGTGTTCAGATGAATTCCACATTTAGTCTGAGCAATTCTTCTAACGGGAATGTCATGTAGGAGTAATGGCTTATGATTTTTCTATAATATCTTGTATGTCCCAACAGTATCATAACTTCCTTAGAATTCACTAGTGGTTTCAAGTCGAGGATAACTTTGATTTTTGCTAAATCAACTTTGATGCCTTCCTTGCAGACTACATGGCCTAGGAGTAGTCCAATGGGAAATGAGAGCTATATTTGTTGAAACCTCTCCAACATCAATCAAATCAACTAGACGTGGTCTTTAAGCATAGTATAGATGGTCCATTCATCAAATTAGACATCCATGGTATTATACATAAATTCCTAAAAGGATTTTACACCAATTCTTGAGAAGATTGTTGGTGCGTGTTTCATCCCAAACAACATAACTTTATATGAAAATGACCCAAATTCACATACAAATGTGGTATTGTATTGATCTTCCTTTTATATAGGTACTTGTTTATAACCAAAGAAAACGTCTATGAAGGAATAGAATTCATGACCAGTGACTGCATTAATAATTTTTTCGACGAAAGGTGTCAAAAATGAGTCTATGAGTCTTACTTTATTTAAACCTCTAAAGTCAACATAGATCCTAAATCTCTTGGGGTCATGTTTCTTTGGTTGGACCACCATAGGACTGGTCCATTATATAATTCTGGTAGCTAACGTATTCTCAATTTACTTATTTACAATGTCTTTGTATTTATGGGCTAGCTCATACAGTAGTTTCTTAATAGGTTTTGCATCTGGCCACCGATTTCAATTTTCATCTCTCCCATTTCTTGTACAAACCCTTTCAAATATTTATAGTCTCTGGAAAATACATCATGATATTCTTTGAGAAGGTTTTTTATTTATGTTGTTTTATGCTCCAACCAATAATCTCCAATCATGCCATTTTGGGTTTTCCGTCGATAGATATATCGACTTATTTTGTCCTTATTTTTGCATCTATCTATTCCAGTTCCTTTGATTCATTGATCAGTCATTATCCTTCCTTGAATTTTTTAAAGTCTAGGGGAAGTATCCAAGTTCGTGGTCATATTCTTTATCTTTAGTAGAATTTTTCAAAACTCATTTTACTAGATGGGCTATCTATGGGGTAATTGTTTTTCCACCAAAAACTTTTCCCTAGAATTTTATCATTTTCTAGCTCCGGTTGAGTTGCGAGATGAATATATTGCTTCTTGGAAGTTATGATGATGTTACAGTCGGAAGTCGTGATGATGTTACAATCGGATCTTGGTAGTTCGATAGTGTTAGTTGTATCAAATGGTCATTTACTCAGTCTAATAAACTGGTGAATTTCTTGGACCTCTTCCTTAAGACATTCTTTGGCAGGAGAGAATGAAAAATCCTTAAAAAAAAATATTTTGGGGATTGCTAGTTAAAGGTTTCTCCCCTATATTCTTCCATTTTGTACCATTTATTGGGAAAGTCATCCAATGTGTTAGGGAATATATGATTCCATGCTCGCTCCTCTTAGTAACCAAGCCTCTTCGACTCTTTTTCACATGTGTTAATATGCTCAACCAGGTCTTGACCTTAAACAAACTTCAAAATTTCTGCTTGTGTTGTTAATTTCCTTCCTCTAAACCATTCAACAAAGTAATTTGAAGTGGTCGTCTAAGTATGCAGATGTTACTGATGAGTATCCCACCATCTAGTGCCTAACCACTAAATGTTTTGACTAAGCTCTGAATTTTTCCTTGTTCTCCAACATTATTAGAGACTTCCTTGACATGATCCACTAGTGACTCACATTCTTTGTATATGAGAAGTGTAAGGTTAGTTGGCTCGGCTTTTGTCGAGACTAAGGAGGGGTATTCCCTTATTTTATTCTCAAATATTTTCGATATTGTTGTAATTACAAAGCATTCCCATACTATTCATCGGGGAATGAATTCGACTATCCAACATTCTATTGTGTGTGCTTCATAATTTTCAATTTGCTAATCGTAAAGTTCTGAGTCGGAATTCACTCTAACATACATAGGTAGCCCAAATGGATTTCTCAATATTCATTTGGTTTGAGTAAGTATTAATTATCTTGCATTACTTGGTATAGGTGCCTTATGTATGCATTTTTGTTGTTAGGTTCTGCCAAGGTTTTCCTTGGGATGGATGAATTTACCTTTTTCCCTTCACCTTTCAATTTCATTATGTCTTTTTCTAGTGAAATAGAAGCTTTGATTTGTATACCCTATGGTAAACCGACTAGTACAAGGAAGGACTTGGATCCTTCATTTGGTTCAATGAATTCAAAGTTGACTTGATTTTTAATACCCATAATTGTGGTATTAACCTTTTTCCATACTCCAATGGGTTCGATCAGGCCCTGATCGGCCTACTTAAGGTAGATGTTGTTAGAGTAAATAATATTCCTTGAGCATATTCTGATGAGTTTAATGGGCCAAACCACACTCAAATCCTCCTCTTGAGTCAACCATGAGTGAAATCCCTAAATTTGGGGGTGCCTTCCGTGATTTGAGGGCGCATTCCCTAATTTGGGGGAGTTTTTCCCTGATTTAAGGAGGAGTTCAATTAGAACTAGATTTGCTCCACTAATTTAATTCTAACTAAACACTAATTGACCCATAACAATCATTAACACCCCAATTAGGTCAGTAGCACCCTTGTATATGGATTTTAGGGATTTGCATGCTCCACTTCAGTTAAACTAAGTGGCCAATGAGTCCCTCAACCAGTTAAACTCAGTCTAAGTGAGTTGCATGACTAATTGAGGTTATGTACTTTTAGTTAATCTTGACTAGTCCCTTTAGCATGGAATGGGAAATTCAAATTGCCTCTAGCCCTAACTTGAATTGTTTGTCTATAAATATTGTACTCCACCTCTCATTTAATTTAATGAACTTGATCATTCTTATTCTCTTTTATTCTGAGTTATTGTGTAATAATATATGTTAAATCATTTATTACATGATTTTGATGGTTTATTTATGTACCTAGATATATACCTAGATATATATCTAGATTTATTTATGTACCTAGATATATACATGTTCAAATCTTATATGGTATCAGATCATACAGGGTACTAAACTAGTTAGTGTTTCAGTGATTTCTTCATCTATCTAACGTTCACAGGTTGAGAAGGGCTTTTGCAGCCATCAAGAAGGATTTTGCAGCCACCAAAGAATGCTTTTGCAGCAACTAAAGAAGGATTTTTGTAGCCACTACTCTTGCATATTGAAGAATGATTTTTGCAGCCACCAAATAAGGCTTTTTTTGTAGCCACCAAGGAAGGTTTTTGCAGCCATCAAAGAGGATTTTGCAGCCATGGATCTACCTTCTAATCAAATTCTAACCCCCTTTAGTTACTTAAAATGGAATTCAAAAGTGGAGATGCTCTTGAGAATGAAGAGGTTGTACCGGATCACCATGGGAAATGAGATGGAACCAATGGCTCTTCTTCAAAAGTCCAAGTTTCTTAATTGAATGAATGAATACATGGGATTCTATTTGATTATGTGTCTCATGACTTGCTTTACCATATTCAAGATAAGAATACTCCCAATGAAATATGGACCACCCAGTCAAAACTCTTCTGTACACAAGATGAGATGAGGGGTCATCTACTGGAGGTAAATCTAATGAATATGAGGCCTAGTGAGTTCGAATATGTACAAGAATTCTTTACAAAGTTTATATTTTTCCTCTTGTAGCTCAAGATGTGCAGCATTAGTAAAGAGGACACTCAGATGGAACTTTCTATCCTTTCTAAGTTGGGTCCTAAATTCATCACTTTTGTTTCATCATTTCACTCTACTAGATTAGCACTTGGAGCTTCTTTCACCATGCCTTATTTAGATTTACTTGTTGCCTCTCTTATACAAGATCAGGATAAGCTTTCTTAGTTGGGCCTACAAAGGTCCTCAATTTTTCATTCCCTCGCAACAAATGAGGATAAGAATAAATTTATCTAGCAACAGACTCCATAAAAAGGAAAAAGGAAGAAATAGTCCAACTTTACTCATGAAGAATTCAACTCCTATGATAACAAGACCAAATAGGAGCATCCATGTTGTCCTTACTACAATAAAGGACCACATAAAGAATAAGATTGTAGGTACAAGAAGTTTTAGAAAAAGCGCAACAAGAAAGTTGTCACATCTAGATACATGTATGCACTTTCAGTAGTGTCCTCTAAACACATCCTTAATTCAAAAGACTTTGAAGAACTTGTTCCAAATAAAGTTCAAATTAAAGAATACCTCCCACATTTCTCTTCAGTCTCTAGAGCCTTAGATTTTGCTCCTACTACTCACCAATTTCCACACCAATTTTTATGAGTAAATTAATTCTCTTATTTTACTTTCTCTTTATGGGGGGGTTCCCATTGGGTTTTTCCCTCTTTTTCAAGTTACAGAGACTCTTTCTTGATGCATTCATGGGTACCTAATATGGCTGAATATTGTCTAAACCCGTTATTTTTTGCTTTTTTTTCGACCTAATTAGGCTTATGGGGGGTGTTAGAGTAAATAATCCTCCTAAAGCATATTATGATGAGTCTAGTGGGCCAAACGAAACTCAAATATTCATCATCTTGATTCAACCATGAGTCAAATCCCTAAATTTGGGGGTGCCTTCCCTGATTTGAGGGTGCATTCCCTAATTTAGGGGATTTTTCCCCTAATTTAAGGATGATTTCAGTTACAACTAGATTTTCAGTTCTAATTGAACACTAATTGACCCATAACACTCATTAGCACCCTAGTTAGGTTAGTAGCACCCTTGTTGAGGGATTTTAGGGATGTGCATGCTCCACTTCAGTTATACTAAGAGACCAATGAGTCCCTCAACTAGTTAAACTCAGTCTAGGTGAGTTGCATGATTAATTGAGGTTATCTACTCTTAGTTAAGCCTGACTAGCCCTTGTAGCATGACATGGGAAATTCTAATTTCCTCTAACCCTAACTTGAATTGTTGGTCTATTAATATTGTACTCCATCTGTCATTTATTTTAATGAACTTGATCATTCGTATTCTCTTCTATTCGAAGTTCTTGTGTAATAATATATGTTAAAGCATTTATTGCATGATTTTGATGGTTGATATGATTCACATTACATATCTATTTGGTTGATGTACCTAAATTATGATACATGTTCAAATATTATAGATGCCTGACTCAGATAGTCGTGGTATTCCTAAACTTTCCCAGGTAGATTGAGTCATTATGTTAGCTTGGAACCGAAGTCGAGGATAACTTGGGAGAAGCAACAAACTTTGACTTTGAGGTGGACTACACATTCGATGTCAAATTTATTTATTTTATTTAAGTTGCACACATTTTTAGTGACTTTTTTTTATTTTCTAGACTATTTATTATCGTATTCAAGTCAATCAATCATGCAATGGATTCTTCTTTCATAAGAAGTTGCAATAATTCATTCGGTGTTCTGTTTTGAGACTCTGTAATGTCTTAGATGCAAATTATTCAAATATTTTTGTAGCATTATTAAAAATTTATCTTTGCTTGTGTGGATTAGGATATTTATCTTCTTTACTTTGAATTTTTGTGACATGGGGGTTGTCACTTCCAATATTTGGGCCTTGTCTCATGATGATGTGAAAAATTTTAGAATTCAATGCTTCATTCTTAGGAACACCAAACAAGATTTTAACATTCTTTTTACTATTAATATTTTCAAGTACGATAGGGAATTCTTCTAGATTATGCTCCCCCACCATACATTTTTTCAAAACTTGAGGTTTGTCCTGTCTTTCCAGGGACACTCAAGACACAAGTGTTCTTCACTGAAACAGATAAAGCAACGAGGTTTTCCTTGACCGAAAGAGTAGTTGCCTCGATTATTGTTGTATCTTCCACGATCGTTGTAGCTACCATGTCGATTATATCCATTGTTGTGTTGGTGGTTATGTCTAGAGTCTCAACCTCTTTCATTATTTTGTTTAGTGTTTTATGCTTAATTGAATGTCTTGTAATTCACCTTGCTCTTCAAATTCTTCATGCACTATGTGTTAGGATATTCTCATCATGTTGTCATGCAGTCATGTAGTCATGCATTCATGCATATCATGCATATCATGCAGGCATGCACATCAAGCATATCATGCATATCATGCATTTTGCATGCATCCCAATCATCAGTGAGGTGTCCTCCAGCACCTAGTCCCCAGATTGCTAGCCCCGGGAGCTTCTTTCCACTCATTTTTAGCCCTCCTAGTCAGTGATGCGCCCACCTTTCACCTACCACATGTGAAAGGCACCCTTCTTCACCTACCACTCAGTTACACTTCAATTAGTTGATTTATTTGTGGATCTCTCCTTGATTTGAGGATTGATTGACTTGTTAACTAACTGAAACACTCTGTTGGACCCCCAGTGAGACTAGATTGCCTATTTTGACTCCAGACAGCTCCCCATGTGCCCTTCACTGATCCTCCTTCACTACATTAGTGCTTCCATGTGCCAGTTACACCTACCACACTCAGTTAGACTCAGTTTAACACTTGGTTGACCGTTACTTGTGCATTGATGACTCCACTGATCTGATGATGAGGACTCATAGTGGAGCCAAGCTATTCCATGCAGCATATTCAAATGAACTCCTTGCTTAATTCGAATTATTCAGTCATTGTGATTGTACATTGTATTGTATTCTACTTCTGAGTTCAATAGAGCATTGTTGCAATTCGCTTGCACAGTTTACACATATTATTCTTTATGCATCTGTTGTAATTGATTTACTTATTCAATTAGATCTACTGTGCTTCAATTTCACATGGTATCAGAGCCATGGTAGGGATAAAACTTATTTTCTACGAGGATTATTCATGAAGATTGAGTGAATTTGCTCACAAAAATATTGCAGCAGTGGCATGCATTCTCTCTTGGTCATGCAATACCAAAAATTCTCTTCCAATCCACACCAGAAGCCGAGAGTTTTCCACATAATTCCTGGATTTAAATCATTGGATATTCAAGCTTGATTGATTATCTTATGTCGGGTGTGAAGCAACTTGAGAAGTGTGGATTGTTCGACCTTATGGTTCTTGTTTTCTTCTCCTCCTATTGCACTCGCTCTCCTTGAAAGATGGGCACTTCTTCATCAAATCTCCTCACTCCTTTCAACTATTTTCAGTGGAAGGATGATATGGATATATTGCTGTGCTCTAAAGGTTTCTATAGAGTTACCATGGGCCTAGAAATCAAAGCTACATCAGCAGTAGAGAACGAAAAATATTTCAATAAGCTTGATGAAGCTTATGGTTTCCTTTGTCTCAGCATCTCTAAGGATATTCTTTTCCATCTCAGTGGATTGAATACTCTGAAAGAGGTATGGGAGAAACTTGCCACACTCTATGGAAAACAGGATTATATGAGATCTTATCAGCTAGAGAATGAGTTGATTTCCCTCAATCCTGAAAATTTCGAGACCATCAATGACTTCTTCACTAATTTTAAAAGTTTGGTTATGTTATTGAAGCAATGTGGAGTGGAAAAAGAATATAAACAATTGATCCTATGCATTCTTTCAAAAATTGGGAAATATTATTCAGTTTTTGTTTCAACTTTCAATACGGGAAAGCTCACAATTCCTAATTGGTAAATGCCTACCTTAAGTGCCTTCATTGAATCCATGACAAAGGAGCATGATAAACTCATTCAAATGGGGACCATATGCTCCAAAGATCAAGATTTATTTGCTAGAGGATCCAAATCTATGAATGGAAAAGGGAATCAAAAGAAAGAGAAGCCAAAATTTGATCCTTTCAAGCAAAGAGAGAGGACAAAGCAATCAGATGAGCCATCCAGTTCAAGAAAGAAGCAAAAAGGGAAAGAGGGAAAAGAAAAATCTAAATGTTATTATTGCAGCAAGAGCTTTCATCCTAAAAAGAAGACCATAGATCATATGGCCTTCTTTTAGACAAAAACAACATAAGCCTTCCAGACGGTGCAAGGAAGAAGGAGAAAAATAATCACCCCGAGAGAGGTCATGCACTGATGGAAACTATTTCAAATTCCACAACTCTACTCATTGATTCTGGAGCTTCGAACCACATTGCTGAAAATAAATATTCTCTATCATCATTTGATCCCAACAACACCATCTCCATCCACATGGGAGATGACTCTCAAATTTCTTCAAAGGGCAAAGGAACCATTCATTTAGAGCATGGCAGTTTTCACAATGTTCTCTATGTTCCTTCCTTAGCTTCAAATCTTCTTTCCGTTTATCAAATGACACAGACTAGTTCACCAAAGAAATTTGTATTCTTCCCTAAAAAAGTTGAAATTTCTGATATTCAAAGTGGAAAAATTATTGCGGTAGGAAAAGCCAATCATGCTTCAAAAGCATATGAATTTTCACACTTTCTGCCACATGACAAGCCCACC
Source organism: Larix kaempferi (assembly GCA_027924585.1). NCBI lineage: Eukaryota > Viridiplantae > Streptophyta > Pinopsida > Pinales > Pinaceae > Larix > Larix kaempferi. Next base: position 6,850,770 of record BSBM01000259.1, on the reverse strand, counting down.
GCTCTTCTAAATCATGGAAATAAGGTTAGTAGGCTATGGCATGAGAGGTTTGGACACTTAAATTATAAATATTTGTAGCTGCTACAGAAAAATTCCATGGTTGATGGCCTTCCGACGATCAAATCCTCGAAGGGAATATGCAAAGCTTGCATCATTGGGAAGCACCCCGAGCACAAATTTGACCGAGGCAAAGCTAGCAAAGCTTCTTCTATTTTGGGGCTGATACATTCTGATATCATTGGTCCGCTGCCACATACCTCCATGAATGGATCAAGGTATGTCCTAACATTTATCGATGACTTCTCCAGATTTACTTGGGTCTTCTTTCTCAAAAACAAGTTAGAAGTGATAGAAAAATTCAATATTTTTAAAGTTCTGTTGAGACTGCCACCGAGAGCAAGATCAAAGCTCTAAGATCTTATAATGGAGGTGAATATATCAAATCAGAGCTTCTGCAACTTTGTGCTAAAAGCAGCATTCAGATCCAGCACACAGTTCCGTACACACCTCAGCAAAACGGTGTAGTGGAAAGGAAGAACCGATCACTGAAAGAGATGACAACCTATATGATGGAATCAAAAGGTTTGGCTGCAAATATTTGGGCTGAGTCCATGAACGTTTCTGCATACATTCAAAACAGAGTTCCACATTTATATTTTATAGCTAATACTCCTTTCGATGCCTACACTGGTCACAAACCTGATGTGTCCAATCTCGGGGTTTTTGGCTCAACCGCTTGGGCTAGAATTCCTATTGAAAAAGAGAAAATCTTTGGATCCACAAAGTGTTGAGTGCATCCTATTGGGAAATTCTGAAGAATAAAAAGGCTACAAACTCATGGATATCAGATCCAAAAATATGTTCATTGAGCAAAGTGTCATAATCGAAGAACCGCTTTAAAATCTAGAGCTAGTCGAGGAAGAAACTGTTGATTTACCGCCTCTACAAGAAGAAGATTTCGGAGAAGATGATGAAAGTTATGGTTCTCATATTTATGATATTTTATCAGACCTTTATGAACATGAAATATCAGGTTCATAAGTTGATCGAGATGTTCCCCAACAGTTTCCAAAGTGGTCCCAAAATACTCTCAATTCTGTTGGTTCAAACATTGAAAATCCTGCCGATCCAAGGAGAACTCAAGCAGACTTTCAAAGAGTAGGTATGGCTCTTTCATGTTCTGATCCTTTGCTATCTAAGAAATTTTTTTTTATGATAGTTTCAGATCCTAAATCATATTATCATGCCCACCAATATCTAAGATGTCAAGCCGCCATGGATGAAGAGTACAGTTATCTTCAAAAGAATGCTACATGGGAGCTAGTTCTCTTCCACCTCGGAGGAAATTAGTCCAATGTAAATGGGTCTACCGCACAAAGGTTGATGCTGATGGATTAACCTGCAAATACAAAGCTCGGTTGGTTGCAAAAGGATTCTCCCAAGTCCAAGGAGTGGACTACACTGAGACCTTTGCACCAGTTGAGAATATGGATTATATCCGCCTAGTTTTGGCCATTTCCACAGCTGAGCACTGGGAAGTGCACCATATGGATGTGAAGAGTGCATTTCTTCATGGAGATCTGAAAGAAGAGATTTACATGAAGCATCCAGAAGGATGCATATCAGATCCAACATTAGTGTGCAGATTGAAGAAATCATTGTATGGATTAAAATAGGCCCCAAGAGCTTGGTACGCAAAGATGGACTCCTTCCTTCTGTCACAGAATTTCGAAAGGTGCAAATCAGATCCAAATGTGTACCTATAGCAAACTGAAGGTAATTTTCTGATTATAGTTCATTATGTTGCTGATCTTTTGATAACTTGTAGCACTCTTACTTCAATCGACAAGTTAAAAACTACTTTAAATCTAGCTTTCGACATGAGTGATTTGGGCTTGTTAAAGCAATTTATGGGGCTTGAGATTGCTCAAAGTTTTGATGGGATCACCATATCTCAGCAAAAATATGTTTCAGACCTGCTAAACAACTTCAATATGTCATATTGTAAGGCAGCCCCATTCCCATTCCTCTCAGGAATCAGTCTTGAGGAGGGAAATTCTACACCACTTGCAGATTCTACATTGTATCGACAGTTGATTGGTAGCCTTCTCTAATTGACACACTCAAGGCCTGATATATATTATGCCATGAGTGTTGTATCAATATATATGCATCAGCCCCATGAGCTCCATTGGCGAGCATCCAAGAGGATCTTGCACTATGTGCAAGCTACTAGACATTTTGGCATACACTATGCTGCAGATTCTGAGCTAGATTTGGTTGGGTTCACTGATACAGATTGGGCGGGTGATAGTATTGATTGGAAGTCCACTTCTGAATATGTCTTCACGATTGGAACTGGGCCTATTTTCTGGTCTAGCAAAAAGCAGGCAGCCATTTCCTAATCTTCAGCAAAGGTAGAGTATCAAAGAGCAGTCAATGCTTGCATTTAGGTAGTTTGGTTGCAGGGTATTTTGGCAGAGTTTGATATTGGTAGCACCACTTCAACTGTCATTTTTTGTGACAATCAAAGTGCTATCAAGATCTTGACAGTTCCAATTCAAAGACAGAGGACCAAGCACATCGAGATCCACATGCACTACATCCGAGAGCTTGTGCATGACATAACCATTGTTTTGCAATATTTCCCTACCGATGAGCAAATTGCAGACATCTTCACCAAGAGCTTCACTGAGAAGAAGTTCTCTTGCCTCCGTTCACTTTTGGGGGTGAGTTCCATCATGGTGGAGACATATTATATCCTTCTATGTCCATCTTGATCGGGGGCTTTCTTCTCACTGGGTTTTCCCTCTTTCCTCACTTAGATTTTTTCTAGCATTTTTGGATTATTATTGTATTGGGGTGACCTTTGGTCTAGTTACCAGGGCCCTATCTTTTATTTTTTACTACATAGTATAGATTGAGGGGGGGTGTTAGGATATTTCCATCATGAAGTCATGCAGTCATGCAAGCATGCATATCATGCATATCATGCATTTTGCATGCATCCCAGTCATCAGTGAGGTTTCCTCCAGCACCTAATCCCCATATTGCTAGCCCCGGGAGGTTCTTTCCACTCATTTTTATCCCTCCTAGTCAATGATGTGCCCACCTTTCACGTACCACATGTGAAAGGTGCCCTTCTTCACCTACCACTCAGTTACACTTCAGTTAGTTGAGTTATTTGTGGATCTCTCCTTGATTTGAGGATTTATTGACTTGTCAACTAACTGAAACACTCTGTTGGACCCCCAGTGAGACTAGATTTCCTATTTTGACTCCAGTCAGCTCCCCATGCGCCCTCCACTAAGCCTCCTTCACTACATTAGTGCTTCCATGTACCAATTACACCTACCACACTCAGTTAGACTCAGTTTGACACCTGGTTGACCATTACTTGTGCATTGATGACTCCACTGATCTGATGATGAGGACTCCTAGTGGATCCAAGCTATTCCATGCAGCATATTTGAATGACCTACTTGGTTAATTTGAATTATTCAGTCATTATGACTACACATTGTATTGTATTCTACTTTCGAGTTCAATAGAGAACTGCTGCAATTCGCTTGCACATTTTACACATATTATTCTTTATGCATCTGTTGTAATTGATTTACTTGTTCAATTAGATCTGTTGTGCTTCAATTTCACACTTTGTTGTGGTATGTTAAGTAGTTTGACAAATGCCACACCATTTGGGTTTAACAATGTTAGCATTATATGGGCACTTTGCTATCGAATGAGGATCAAACCTTTCACATATGTCACAACAGTAGCTTGTTTGAGTAATTCAAAAAAATTATGGTCATATTTATTCTGGAAAGAGTCTTGGTTCTTCTTATAATAATCTTATTTCCTCTAGGAATGGTATTCTTTCTTCATGGAATGTTCTTCAGTAATCTTAAATATGTCTTTAATCATCGTATTGATAGTTGTATTTAGTGTGACCTTATGACGAGCATGATGTGCACCACAAGTCCTTATGCCTCAAGGAAAGTTGTTGAAGTGATCGCTGCATTATTTTTAGATTTTCTTCAAGTCTTCTATCGGCAGGACCGGTTAGGTTCCATTTTTGCCACATTTCCTGCATAATAAGTCCCTTATTCATAAGCCATGTTCTCACATTTAGTCTATAGTATATGACCAGTTTTTGTCATCAAGACTCCATCTAAGCCTTAATATGTCTTTTTGGTTAGTATATATGATTTTCTAATGTTTTTAGTAATTAAAGTGGAGTATGCTAAAGTTTTAATAATGATGGTTGCATGAGTTCTATTTTTGCAATTGTGTACCAGTTAGGCATAAATTCATGAATGGCATATTCTCACACTTCCAAATCAAATTCTACCACCTGGATGATTCATATAGATGCTTCTAAATGGTGAGGTTTCCATCATACATCACCCATCTTACACATGTGGGTATTCAATTTATGGTCAAAGATTTACAATTAATTCACAGAAATTCCTAGACTGCCAACTTGCATCTTAATTTCTGCGTAATTGAAGTAAAACCTCGAAAAACTAAAACATGGGTTTTTCCAACATATGATAAATTAAATGTACCATGGGTGATTTCTCAAAATTTGTAATAGTTGAGGAGAAATCGGTAGTGTTTTAACACAAATCTTCCCAAATGGACTATTACGCCCAAAATTTAATGAGGTCCTTTTTTCCAAATTTAGAAAATTGGCTGAACGAATATGTGTGGGGGATCAATTGTATATGTAGTAGTGGCATGGGAAGAGTTCAATATTCTTTCTTCTTCTTTTGTTGGTGTTAGAAATGGGGGGAGAGAGTTGAAGCAAGATAGAGAATTTATGATTTCTCTTGTAAATATTTTTGATGTTGTGTATGTAATTCATTTTCTAAACTGAATTGTTTAAGGGAAGTTTGATATTTTCTTAAGTGGTGTTCTTATCATTCTTTTAAAATATCTTGATTCAATACTCAATCCCCACAGGAAAGGGCCCACCTGTAGGAGAAGTGAATTATTCTTTCTTTTCATTTTGTTTAGTTAGCATTTCTAATCTAGCTTATGTTCTTGTTGTTTTTCATTGTACAAATTCTTGGTTATCTCATGTTGATTTAGTTTCTTGTTTTGTTACAGATCTGTACTCCATTCATTCATTTGCATTTGGTTACCTTTTTATTCACTTGCACCTATTTGCACTTAGTTTGGATTATCTCCTTTTGGTTTTGCATACATGCATATGTAATTGCACTCACCGTAATTATAATTGTTTCATGCACTTTAATGTAGTTTCATTTTCAGATTTAAAATATTTCATGTTCAGAAGTAATTCTTTAACACTGTTTATAATTGCATTCTAAAAACGATCTTTTTTGTACTTAAATTAGTTGTCTCACACAAGATTTTCATTGTGCAAATCTTTATTAAATAGATACTAGCATTTCACATACCTGTAGCTTCTCTTTTTCAAGGTTTAAAACAATTTCTTGTAGCTGCATATTTTATTTAATTTTGGATTGTTCTTATCATGAACAAAATGGTCGATTTACATTTCTGATTTTATTGGAATGGTATTTAGTTTAAGTAACGTGTTTTAGCTTTGTAATCAAATTCAGGTTTCCATATTAGCTTATACATTGCAGTATATAGGTTCTCATAGTTGTTAAATAGTGTGATTTTCTAGATTTACCAACATTTAATTTAGCGTTATGTTTTAATTACTATGTTTTAACGCCAATTTAATTAAATTTGGACTTATTCCAGTCCAAGTCACTTTGAAGACGGGTCAAAAACAGCCTTTCTAGACTCCAAAATCAAGCAAATTCCGGTTCCAAAACTGCCAAATCCAGGTTCCAAAAGTCCCAAAACCGGTTCCAAAAGTGCCAAAACCGATTCCGAAAGTGCCAAAACCAATTCCAAAATCACCAAATCCGATTCCGAAAGTGCCAAAACCGGTTCCAAAAGTGCCAAAACCGATTCCAAAATTGCGAAATCCGATTCCGAAAGTGCCAAATCAAGGTTCCTAAAGAGCCAAAACCAGTTCCAAAAGCGCCAAATCCGATTCCGAAAGTGACCAAACCGGTCTCGAAAATGCCAAATCTGTTTCCAAAAGAACCAAAATCCAAGTTCCAAAACCATACTTTTTCTTTTGATATTGGTGTCTATATAATATGACGGTCATTTGAAGTTGAATGTCATTAACCAACACCCCATTTTTTAATGAGGCTCGAGATAAATGAATGAAGGGGCGGACGACCCTTCTTCTGCCCACTATTATTTTTATACTGTGGAAGGGGCGGCCAATCCTTCTTGTCGTCAGTCGGAAGTCAAGATAAATATTGTTTACATGTTATAACATATGCAGTGTCCCCATCCCTACCATATACTACGGAAGTCGGTAGTGGGGAAATGTTGTCCCAACCTTCGTAGATTAATTGTTTTTCATTTCTCTTTTAAATGAAGGGTCGATCGACCCTTCTTGTGCTTAGTATTTTTGCAGTCTTCACCATTCAGGATATACATGATTTGACAGCCTATACTTTGTCGGTTGAATATTTGCACAATTTGTTGATGTATATGTAACTTCGGAATGTATTTCATATATGTTGTATGTACTCCTATAGAGATGGTTTTATTCCTCTATACGGAAGTGTCGTCATTTATATTGTAAGTGTCGTAACTTATACTTGATGGGTTATTAGACCGCCTTGTTGGGGTCGGCCCTGTATAAATCATGTGGGTCAAAGGGTTATTAGACCGCCCTATTGGGGTTCGGCCATGTGGGTCGAAGGGTTATTAGACCACCCTATTGGGGGTCGGCCCAGTCAGCATTATATTATGTGGTTAAGTTCGAGCCTACATGAGTTAGGTAAAAAGGCAAGTCAAGTCAAGTATAAATAGAGTGCAGGAGGCACTCTATTTTACTCACTCACTTCTCACACATGCACTCAAGGAGGAGTGGCGCACTTATGGAGGAGGAGGATATGCTGCTAGGTTATGGCTATCTCTCTTGGTTGGTTGTATCATTGCTCTATCTATCTCTGAGGAAGTTATTGGGGTTTTTCACCTTTATGGTTTTCCCCAAGTAAATCTTTGTGTCTCTTGTGTGCTTGCATTATTGTCTCCATGATTGATATGTTGTAGATATGCTGTACATGTTGTTCTCTCAGTTAAGATCCTAGATCAGATTGAAGTAAATTCTGAAAATTTAACATGGTATCAGAGCTAGCATGAAAGAAGGCATGATATGGCATGTATGACACTTGTTGCACTTACGATGCTAGGGCTTGATATAGCAAAAACCAGTCATCATAGCACTTTCGCTATAAATGATTTTTGGCAAAGTTTTCGGATCTAAAATTGTTACAGGATGAAGCTAAGATCTCCAGGTATCTTGTGTCCAAAGGAAAACCTCTAATTCGTTGTACTTTGTGATTTATGATCTGTACAATATAGGGTTTCTGCCTCTTCCAGATCCGAGTCAAAATCAGGTGACCTTGGGACAAAGATCATATCTTGGGCTAGGAAGATCCAAATGAAATTTCGTAAAAAGTAACAGGTAGTACACAGTCTGCACTATCTCAGAAAACGTTTTCAGAGGCCGAAGTTGAACCAGTGACACGTGGCACGCCGTACAAGTTCACTCTCCTGTATTATCCCATAAACAGGTCACGTTGCGACATTTGGCATAACTCTCTCTCAGAGAGTCCAATTGAGGTCAGACCTGTCAGGATGGAAAGGTAACAGGCCGAGCTATCTCAGAAAAATTTTTCAGAGGCCGAAGTTAAAACAGTGACACGTGGCACACCGTACAAGTTCGCTCTCCTGTTTTATCCCAAAACAGGTCACGTTGTGACATTTGGCATAACTCTCTCTCAGAGAATCCAATTGAGGTCAGACCTGTCAGGATCGAAAGATAACAGGTCAGGCTATCTCAGGAAACTTTTTCAGACCCTGTGGATCAAAAATTTTGGAGTTACACCAGAAACATTCAGGTACATATTTCTATCAAAACAGAATTATTTTTTGGTACCTTCATTCATGGCTTCCGGAATTTAGGGCTTTGGAGAAAGTTGGAATTTTTGTAATCGGAGACCACGGCTGGATGCTACTCATCAAAATAGAAATTTAGAGACCAAGATCAGAATTTTTGGTTGGGCAGAAGGCCGGGCTTGATTAGACCCTAGTTCGGGACTTTGATCAGAAAAGTGGAAAATTAGGGCTTCTGTAAAAATGGGAATTTTTTAAATCTGTGGCCACGGCTGGAAGCTCCTCAGAAAAATAGAAGCTTAGAGGTTTGGATCAAACATTTTGATGGGGAAAAAGAGTGGGCTTCATCAAACCCCAGTTCAGGGTCACGTCCAGTGAATCCAGAAGTTTCAAAGGAAAAATTGAGGAGTGAAACTTTGCAGTTTTCAAATTCTGATTATACCAGCTTGATCATCTCATCAAGGCGCATATTTCTATCCTGTCAGAAGTTTGAAATTCAAAGTTTGAATTTTTGGGGTTTCTCTGACAAACCCATATCCAGCTCCAGGTCCAGTTCTTGCAAATCAAGTGGATTGGGTTAATCCTAGAAGAAGATGGATTGGTCACCTGCATAAGTGAAGGAGTTCATGTTTCATAGGGAGATGAGGCTAAGGCCTTACATAAGAAGATTACAAGCGATCTCGACAGGTATGACTCATCGAGGTATGTTTCGATATTTGTTCATGATTAAGTTTATGGTATGTTTGTCTTCATGTTATTACGGTTAGTACAATTTTGATTTTAGATTTGTCGTATCACCTTAACAAAATTATGAATGCATGATAGAAGATATTCATTGGTTAGGGTGTTGACACTTATGATTGTACTAATGCATTATGGTGTTGTATGAGGTTTATGTTGTCTACTAACATGAAAGGTACACCAAGAAAGACAGATCATGTTCTGGTCCAAGAAAATATGATCATGATAACATGAGGACAAAGATTCATCCATTGTCATGGATCTCATAGAAGATCCATTTACGAGGTATGTATAACTTGGTTTTATAATGGTTAACTTATGAGACATGCAGGTTACTAGCACAAGTCACTGAAGAGAACCAAAAGACATTATACGGGTATGTTAGACATAACTAGCTAACATGATAATCCAGGTATGTTTTTCCTATATCAAGCTAGATTCCTACCTTGGGTTAGGATCTTATACTATCGTGTTGTTGATAATGATTATTCATGATGGTATAGGTTTGAATAATAACAGGTTTTATGCACATTATATCTCTTATCTTAATTGATGATTCAACTAACGCGAAGAGTCATAGGTTTGAGTAATTATAGGTTTAGACATGTTATGCTTCTTATGATTTGACTAACCATAAGAATCCTACATAAACCTTGAATGCTAATGCTTATTATTTCTGATTGAAATGATCATGAGTATACATGCTTGAGATTATTGTGTTTTAATAGTATACTAATGAATGTATGATTTTATATGAATCATGATACTAATAAGCATGCGTAGGGACCAAGGATGAATATGAGTTCAAGAACAGGTAATTCAGGAAGCAAAGATCAAGAGGGAGCACACTCCAGTTGCTCCTACCAGAAAGCAAAGGAGCACACTCCAGTTGTTCCTGCAATAAAGAAAAGGAGCACACTTCAGTAGTTTATGCAAGGATGCAGATATTCAGAGGGAGTTGTCCATCTCTCTACATTCCACAACAGAAAGGTATAGAAGAAGCTACTTCAGATTAGGACTCCAGCAGCTCCTGCAAGGAAGCAAAGACTCAGAGGGAGTCCACCCAACGAACAAAGAAAGATAAGTATTTTAATCATCATTTCTTGCATATTTGTTTGTTTAAATAAAATTGTTCAATGATGTATATGCTCATGTTCCTAGACTTAGGATATGTATTGTGCATATTAAAATAGTTGCATTAATGAACAGTATACTACTAATACACATGGGTAAGTGGCCTATGGCACTGTACAACATTCCATTGCTACTTATCTAGAATGAAACCTCTTTGCTGACATGTTGGGAGTTGTGCACACTCTTAACAATGTTCTGGTAGAGATTGGAAGGCATCTAGAAAGTTACGGGATATGGATAAATGTTGTATTGAAGCATTGGATAAGATAATTGCATGACTGTATGACATATTTCTTTATGTGTAAGAATTTGGTCTGAAAACTATGAGATGTTTTCTAATAATGCAATTTAACTTGTTGTGTAGGAAAGATAGTATGCCATCTCCTACAAAAGAAGAACTACAACATTTGTTCCAGCAACAAAGATATCTATTGAAGTTATTGAAGTTCCCAGGATCTGGGATGAAGAAATGGAATGCCATGATCCGTCGATCATGAAGAATGATGTTTGGGATGCGATCCCAAAGAGCTAAAGGGAAGTCTGTTGTAACCTCCAAATAGAACTATCAGATCAAGCATGTTGCAGATGGCAGCATTGAGAAATACAAAAGTGATGAAATAGAAGATGCACCAGATGGATTTCAAGACAGCATGGTGTAGCCATATATGTGTGCAGAACTTGATATGGTAGGATAGACAGCTTTCTATCCATCTTGGGCTTTACCAAGAATAAAGCGGATTCCAACCTTTACTACAAGGTTGAGGAAGGCAATCCAGTGATACTACTTTTGTATGCGGATAACCTGTTTGTTACAGGTGAAGATAGATTGATTGCTGACACGCAGCGGAAGCTTACTACCGAGTTCGATGATGCACTATTTGTTTTTGGCATGGAGGTGTGGAAGAGTGTAGATTGAATCTTCCTTGGTCAAGGGAAGTACACAGTTGATATCCTGAAGAGATTCGGGATGATGGATTGCAAGACAATGGCCACTCCTACGGCATCAAATCTGAAGCTTCTATGCGATGCTTCATCTGAGCCGATTGATGTCTCTATGTATCGCCAGATGATTGGGTCCTTGATGTACCTGACGAACACGAGACCAGACATTTGCTTTGCTGTGAACACATTGATCCAGTTCCTGACAGATCCGAGGAGTGTTCACCTGGTTGCTGTAAAGCATATTCATAGGTACCTAAAGGGTACAGTGGATTATGGGCTCAGGTATGAGGCGAATCAAAAGTTTAACTTGCAGGGTTATGTTGATTCAGATTGGGCTGGCAGTGCTGCAGATAGGAAGAGCACATCTGGGTGTTGCTTCAGTATGGGATCGGGTGTGATCTCTTGGTTTAGTAGGAAGCAGTCTTGCGTAGCACTGAGTACAGCTGAGGCAGAGTATGTTGCAGCCTGTTCAGCTAGCTGTGAGGCAGTATGGCTACGGAAACTACTGTCTGAGTTATTTGATCTCCCGTTGGAGACTACTGGTATCTTCTGTGATAACCAGAGTTGTGTGAAGCTGTCCGAGAACCCAGTGTTTCATGACAGGTCGAAACACATAGAGATCAAATATCACTATATCAGGGATATGGTGCAGAGAGGAGCTGTGAAGCTCCTGTATGTTGCGACGGACGAGCAGATTGCAGATGTGCTGACGAAGCCACTAGCCAGGGTGAAGTTTGAGTACTTCAGAGAGAGGCTTGGCGTGCTTCAGATCGAGGATACTTCGAGGAAGAAGTGATGGACACATTTGCTGAAGCCATTCCAAGCATGTTGGAAGGAGGATCCTTCACATGGCTGTGGATGTAAGCACTAGATGATGAGCATCAGGATGATGTTCTAGTTTCTGCTTGGATATGATCAGTTGGATCATTTTTTTATTTATGTATGTATGTACGCATCATGTTGGATGCTGGATATGATCAGGTGGATCATTTATGTATGGATGCATCAAGTTGGATGCTGGATATGATCAGTTGGATCATGTGTATGTATTTTGTATATGCATCATGTTGGATGCTTGGACCATGTATCTGTATATGTATCAGGTGGATACATTGTATGATCAGGTGGATCATGTATGGTGATATGTATCATGTATCAGGTGGATACATTGTATGATCAGGAGGATCATGTATGATGATATGTATCAGGTAGATACTTGGTATGCATCAGGTGGATGCATTGATGATCAGGTGGATCATGCAGCAGGATGTTGCAGTGATGATCAGGATGATCATGGATGATGAGCTTCAGGATGTTGCTCCAGATGACATGCAGCAGGACGTTGCAGTGATGATGATCAGGATGATCATGAGTACATCAGGATGATGTATGGTGAGTATCAGGTTGATACTCTGTGGCCGTGGATCAGGTTGTGCAGATGAGCATGTCTGGGAGATCCTATAGGTCGGAGTTGTGTACCCGTAACAGCCTGGGATGCTCTTTCGAGACATTGCTCTGGGAGGACATGTAATTTGTGCCCTGGGAGATCTCAGGTCGGATTTGTGTACCCGTAACATCCTGAGATGCTCTTGCGAGGTTTTGTCCTATGGCATGTAATTTGGGCCCTGGGAGATTTCAGGTCGGAGTTGTGTACCCGTAACATCCTGAGATGCTCTTTCGAGGTTTTGCCATGACCACATGTAATAGCGCCCTGGGAGATTTCAGGTTGGATTTGTGTACCCGTAACATCCTGAGATGCTCTTGCGAGGTTTTGTGGTGGACCACATGTAATTTGTGCCCTGGGAGATTTCAGGTCGGAGTTGTGTACCCTTAACATCCTGAGATGCTCTTTCGAGGTTTTGTGGTGGGGTCACATGTAATAGCGCCCTGGGAGATCCTACAGGTCGGAGTTGTGTACCCGTAACATCCTGGGATGCTCTTTCGAGGTTTTGTGACGCACGTAATAAGTCCTGAGGATTCCACAGTATGGCCAGTGATGACGAAGACCTGCAGGTGGTGGGCCTACATCCAGTATGAAAAAGGACTGGCTCTATAGAACTTCCTATGACGAGTAGATTCAGAGATTGATTGAGATAGCAGCTGCAGTGACGATGATGATGTCTCGATGACGATTATCCAGTGACGATGATCCAGAGAAGATGACTTGTGCTAGAAGAACTGTGCTGAGAAATACCTTCCTAGTTAAGAGGGAGTGTTGATGTATATGTAACTTCGGAATGTATTTCATATATGTTGTATGTACTCCTATAGAGATGGTTTTATTCCTCTATACGAAAGTGTCGTCATTTATATTGTAAGTGTCGTAACTTATACTTGATGGGTTATTAGACCGCCTTGTTGGGGTCGGCCCTGTATAAGTCATGTGGGTCAAAGGGTTATTAGACCGCCCTATTGGGGGTCGGCCATGTGGGTCGAAGGGTTATTAGACCACCCTATTGGGGGTCGGCCCAGTCAGCATTATATTATGTGGTTAAGTTCGAGCCTACATGAGTTAGGTAAAAAGGCAAGTCAAGTCAAGTATAAATAGAGTGCGGGAGGCACTCTATTTTACTCACTCACTTCTCACACATGCACTCAAGGAGGAGTGGCGCACTTATGGAGGAGGAGGATATGCTGCTAGGTTATGGCTATCTCTCTTGGTTGGTTGTATCATTGCTCTATCTATCTCTGAGGAAGTTATTGGGGTTTTTCACCTTTATGGTTTTCCCCAAGTAAATCTTTGTGTCTCTTGTGTGCTTGCATTATTGTCTCCATGATTGATATGCTGTAGATATGCTGTACATGTTGTTCTCTCAGTTAAGTTCCTAGATCAGATTGAAGTAAATTCTGAAAATTTAACACAATTCCCTCATAAATGAAGGGGCGGCCAACCCTTCGTGTGCCCAATATTATTTTCATACTAGTTCTAGACTACCAGAAAGGTCGGCTGACCCTTCTTGTGATTTATATTTTTCCAGTCTTGACCATTCCGGTTATACATGACTTGATCTCTATTTTGGAAGGCCAAAATCTCACACCTGTGAGCCTCAAAGAGAGGACTGACGCCATAGGAAGTGATGACATGGCATGTATGATGACGTGGAATCTATGATGAGATGGCATGAATGATGACATGGCATCTATGATGACATGGAATTTGTAATGAGGCTGGAAAGACACATGATGGTGTTCTGGTGTATCATTTAGTCTGACATCATTCTCAAAAAGTATGGCAAATTTGTGAAACTTTGGAAATTGACAAAGTATGGAAAAAGTAGTCAAAATTGCTCTGATAGAATGCCCACCATAATTCATGGGTTCAGAAAAATTTACGCACCATCATATCATGCTATAGCTTGTTGAAGTGGCTATCTAGTTATACATGATTGTGGATTGCGGGAACTATTTGAATAATGAATTTGCCACATGTGTTTCCGCAACCCGCAAGGCAAATTGCGGATTGCAGAAACTATGGTTTTTTTTTTTTTTCGAGTCTTAGTCCCGCAAACTGCAATTGCATACTGCGGGAACATTTTATATATTTCCAAACCATTAAACCCCTGCAACTCGTTGAATCCTTACCCATATTAGATGTCAGTTGTTTCCTTTTATTATTTTTTATCTTCGAAAATTACCTAATGTGTGGATTTGACTGCGAGTTTTTACCAGGGGTCGTTTTCACCATTTTTCCAAGCTTGAATTAAGGTTCGGTCGACCCTTCTCATGCTTAATATTTTTGCAGTCTTCACCATTCAGGATATACATGAATTGACAGCCTATACTTTGTAGGTTGTATATTTGCACAATCCCCTCATAAATGAAGGGGAGGCCGACCCTTCTTCTGCCCACTATTATTTTCATACTAGTTCTAGACTGCCAGAAGGGTCGTGTGATCCTTCTTGTGTTCACGAGTCTGGATACATGCAGGGAAATTTTTAGGGGCGAAATTTCACCAATTGGCTATTTGTTGAGCCTTTTTTCAAAAAATAAATTCGCTGTTTGGTCATTTTTAGGCTCTAATATCGCTTATATTTACATAAAATATGTTTTTTTATCATAATATTCACCAAAATTTACAAGTTTTAGTAGTAAATTGTATGTTTTATATTTAATATTCTCCTACCAATCTATGTTTATGTTTTTTCCAATCCAAAATAATCACCTAAAATACTACAATTAAGCACACTTTTATAATCCTTAAAAAATACCCTGGATACAAGTGACTTGCTGGATATTGGTGTTCACAATTATCTAGTAAATCAAGGGGCGACTGACCCTTCTTATGATTTATATTTTTCCAGTATTGGCCATTCTCGTTATACATGAATTGATCTCTGTTTTGGAAGGCCACAATCTCACACAATAGGAAGTGATGACATGGAAACTATGATGAGATGGAATGTCTGATGAGGCTACAAAGACACATGATGGTGTTCTGGTGCTATCTGACATCGTTCTGGAAAAGTATGGCAAGTTTGTGAAACTTTGGAAATTGACAAAGTATGGAAAAAGTAGTCAAAACTGCTCTGAGAAAATGCCCGCCATAATTCATGGTTTCAGGAAAATTCACGCACCATCATATCATGCTATAGATTGTTGAAGTGGCTATATAGTTATACATGATTGCGGATTGCAGGAACTATTTGAGTAATGGATTTGCGACATGCATTTCCTCAACTCGCAATTCGAGTTGTAGTCACGCAACCCACAATTGCGGATTGCGGGAACGTTGTATATATTTCATAACAATTAAACCCCCACAACTCGTCTTCTGCATTCCCCAGATTAGATCTCATCTATCAACTTGTCTTAATCTTACGGCCCAGAATTAAGCCGACGGAATTAATAAATATGTTGATTTTTTTGAAGTTTCCTTTTATTATTTTTCATCTTCGAAAATTACCTGCTGTGTGCATTTTACTGCCAAATCTGTTTCAAAAATTGCCAAATCCAGGTTCCAAAACCATACTTTTTCTTTTGATATTGCTACTTTTGAAATTGGTTTTTGTACTGTTCCGATATGATAATTATGACGGTCATTTGAACTAGTAAAAAAAATACAAATTATCAAATGAATTGGTGTATACATTATATATCGGTCATTTGAAGTTGTATTTCATTAACAGACACCCCATTTCAAATGAAACTCGAGATAAATGAATGAAGGTCAGCCGACCCTTCTTTTGCCCACTATTATTTTCATAATAATTCTAGTCTACAAGAAGGGTGGTTCAATCCTTCCTGTGTTCACCATTCTGGATATAGGTGAATTGTCGGATATTGGTGTTCACAATTATCTACCAAAAGAAGGGGTGACCGATCCTTCTTGTCAACAGTCGAAAGTCCCAAGAAATATTGTTTAGGTGTTATAACTTAGGCAATGTCCCGATCCCTACCATATACTGTGGAAGTCGGTTGTTGGGAATTGTCATGCCAACCTTCTTAGATTTAATATTTTTTCATATCTCTTTTAAATGAAGGATCAGCCGACCCTTCTTGTGGTTAGTATTTTTTCAGTCTTCAATATTCAGGATATAGATAAATTGACAGCCTATACTTCATAGGTTGAATATTTGGACAACTCCCTGATAAATGAAGCTGCGGTCAACCCTTCTTCCGCCCAATATCATCTTCATAGTGGTTCTAGACTGCAAGAATGGTCATCCGATCCTTCTTGTGTTCACCAGTCTGGATACAAGTGAATTACTGGATATTCGTGTTCACAATTATCTACTAAGCGAAGGGTCAGCTGACCCTTCTTGTGATTTGTGTTTTTCCAACCTTGATCATTCTGGTTATACATGAATTGAACTCTATTTTGGGAGGCCAAAATCTCACACGTGTGAACCTCAAAAAGAGAATTGACACCATAGGAAGTGATGACGTGGCATGTATGATGACATGGAATGTGTGATGAGGCTAGAAAGACACATGATGGTGTTCTGGTGCTATCATTAAATCAGTGTCTCAATCTGACATGTTGTATGAAAACTAAAAAAAACTGGTCTGAGATAATGCCTGCCATAATTCATGGTTTGAGAAAAATGCACGCACTATCATATCATGTTATAGCTTGTTCAAGTGGCTATCTAGTCATGGTCTCAGTTTGCCTCAATCATTTACGAGGAGAAAGTTATAAGTCTACCAAAATAGGGTTTCAGGATCAACCAAGTTGAAGAAATTCTTGGTAATGACCAAGTGTTGGAAAACTGGTTCAAGTGGCCTTGGGAAAATGCCCACTGTACCTCATGGGAGAATGATAAAAGAGCGTTTAGATCAACGGCTATTCGATAAAGGGCGGTAAGATCGATAGCCCATAATCTTTCCACGCCGCTAACATGCACGGCGTAATGGAGGTCTAAGCGGTTGCGAAATACCATACCATTGTACGTGTGTCGTCTCCACATAACTCTGCAATCAGAGAAAGCGGTAAGGAAAACCACCATCCTGCGTTTCGAAACAACCTTTGGTGGTGTATAAAAGAGAAGGGCACGTCAAAATTTGACTTTTTTGTTGCGAACAGCGGAGGATTGGAACATGTCTGTGCTGCTCGAAAGCGACAAAGCATAGTTTATTCAACCTGTCCGTGCTAGGTAGGTCTTCTTGACTCGTGAAAGTAACTAGAATTGTTTACATAATGGAAGGAAGTAGTCAAACCATCTGTTAGAACATTGAAACTATGAGGATAGGAGAAACCCTAGTGGACAGAGATAGTGACATTCGTGACCCCATAATGGTTAAATTCTCAGTTTCAGAAATCAAAAGCAAGTTGGAGGGTTTATATAAACAAAATTTGGATGTGCACAACGTTTATAAGTCTTGTTTTATCCATTTCTGTCCCGAACAACCTTCAGGATTTTCGGAATTCGTTTCGTGGTGTGCAGTAAATTATTCTGAGAGTCGAAAAGTCATTATGAATTCATCACGAAAGAATTAGATGTTTATTTTTGGCAATGTAGTAAGTATTGGAACCCGTGAAGAGATACTTGTTTTGTATTGAGCCCTTCAATTTTGAATAAATATTCCCGAGCAAAGTTGATGCATATTTTCAAGAGTAAAGATTCCTGTGTTATTTTATTCAAAGGATTAAAAATAATGTGATTGTCCTGTCAATGATGAGCTAATTAACAAATTAAATTATGACGATAATGATTGCGCTGTTATTGCAGAATGTGAAACTATATGAATCAAGTAAAGAAATTGACTGATGCATAATGTGCATAAAAATCATATGAATGATAAATCAAGCACACAGATTTATATGTTTTATGATTTAACAATACAAAACAGAGTTATTAGATGTATGTATGAAAAACCAAAATGAATCAAGGAAACTTGATACACATAACAAAAGAAAGTAAAATAGAAACTAACTAAAAATTTTTAAAGATTGTAAAACATTACTAGTCTCCAAGTACAGAGTGTCTCCAGTTCTCTCCTTCGATGGTCCCCCCCCATTCATGCGATTTGCCCAGTATTATATCCATACTAGTTCTAGACTGTAAGAATGGTCGTCTAATCCTTCTTATGCTAACCATTCTGGATACAGGTGAATTACTGGATACCACTGTTCTCTATTATCTACTAAACAAAGGGTCGGCCAACCCTTCTTGTGCTTAGTATTTTTCCATTATTTTCCATTCTGGTTATACCTGAAATGACGGCCTAGCCTTAGTATTTGTCCATTATTTGACCATTCTGTATTTTGGTTGTAAATGTTTTCCAATAATCGGTGATTTTTCGGTTGTAAATGTTTGTTCTTTCTATATAAAATACTTTTGTTTTTAATATGTAAAATTCTTTTGTTCTTAATATGTAAAATACAATGAGTTATATTCAGAAAGATATATTCATCATTTGACAATATTTCTTTATAATTATATTGAAGCATATAGATGGATTTATTCATAAGGCTATGCACATCCATTCATTACAAAAAGGAGAGCCTGGGAGCATGAATAGCTTTCCCAGTATGGCTCTGTAAATTTAACAAGCTGATGCAAAAAAAAATTCCAAAATTGATGTCAAAACTAATCCAAGTAGGGATCTCTTCTACAAAAAATTATGCCGCTGAACTGAGGTAGACTCAGCAATTCTCATGTCCATAGAGGGGGATTCCTGTCAGTGGCTGCACTGTGACATCCTGGCCATCTTCAAAATTTCTTCTTTTATAAAATCCACTGTCCCCATAAGTTCAATCTGATTGTGTTCCAAATCATCAATTCTAGAGTCATAACAGGTTAATTGCTGAGAAATATACCGCATGTGGTCGGCTGACTCTCTTTGCGCTTTGATGCCCAAACAGACTGCCTCATAAACCTTTAGCAGGCATTTTTTTAAGTCTTCCACACTGGACCTTAGGAACATCATTCCGTTAGAAAGGCCCGCCATTGAACTGAGATAAGAGGTCAGACACGAGACTGACCACACTTTCAATTGTTTAATCCACCAAACCTCTTATGAGCACGAGAGAATCTGCGACGACCACAGGTTATATTCTCCTCTTGCTCCTTGGTGGTCCATAATGCTCGTCGAACTAAAGTTTACTTTTTCAAGTAATTGTAAATAAGTAACATTACACATTTACATTAGTATCATTATAGTAACATTACACATACAAAAACTATTCTATTTTTTTAAATAGAATCATTCTGATTTCGTTTTTTAATAGAAACATTATTTCTTCTTGTTTTATTTTAAATAGAAACATTCTTTATTTTTGTTCTTTTTAAATCAAAGCATTATTTCTTTTTTTTTTTAAATAGAATGAAATATCATAAAAGGGAGAACACAAGAAGGATCGATCGACCTTTCTTGTAGTGTCGAACTATTATGAAAATAATATTGGGAATAAGAAGGGTCGCTCAACCCTTTTGTAGTGTCGAACTATTATAAAAATAATATTGGGAATAAGATGGGTCGGCCGACCCTTCAATTACGAGGGAACTTTAAAAATAGAACACCTTGTAAGTTATAACATATAAAAATGGTTTCTGAGTAATTTTGTTTTGGATCCTTGTTTTTCGACAAGAAGGATCAGCCACCCCTTCTTTTCAAAGTTATTTGTGAAAACCTTTATCGATAAATTTAGCTATATCCATAATGGAGAACTCAAGAAGGATCGACCGACCCTTCTTGCAGTGTCAAACTATTATGAAAGGAATATTGGGAAGAAGAAGGGTCGGTCGACCTTTCATCTATGAGGGAATGGTAAAAATAGAATGCCTAAGAGAAAGAGCAGCCGCTCTTTCTCTGAGAGTATTTCTACTTGCCAGCAAAGTCTTTGAAGCAAAACTTCTATAAATTTGGTGACATGTGGAACGCTTATATTGTGACACGTGGAATATCTAATTTTTAAAATTATTTCAAAGATTTTTTAAACGAATATTAAGGATATTAATGGTACCAGGCATGTTGGCCATAGGATTTTCAAGGAATCGATTGGAGTAAGAAGTGTACGATTACTCCAGCAAAATTTGTAGTCACTACAGATGGTGAGCCCTAAGAATTGAGCTGCAAAGCATTTAATGTTGTAGCTCAGTAAGCTTAGGGTCCATTGGATCTGAAGATTCTCCAAATCAAACGGACTCTAAGCACTGAGCTGTAGCATTAAATACTCTACAGCTCAATGCCTAGGGCTCACCGCTATAGATGATATCTATGATCCCGCCATACTATGATAATTACCATTGACCCCATACTGTGATACTGACTTTACCAGAAAACGGTCGTGGAAGCTTGAAATGAAAGAAACAGATCATAATATTTATGAATTTTGTCCCAATACAACACTTATCAAGGCATGAAAAAGCATAACAATATGAATTAAACAGTGAGATAAACATTCACATAATAGAAGAAGTAAATAGACCAATTGAAATTTCAAGTAAGAATCATTGGACATGGAGTCAAAAACTAAACAATTTATATACCAACAGATAAACCACCATAAAGATTTTCACAGAGGCAAGGTAGTTGTCAGATTACAGTCAAAACTTTTTGCAGGTGATTTAGAAAGAAACATAGACAGTCCATCAATAATGGGCACCAAGTTACAGATGAATATAGTATCAATTTTAAGAAGAGAAAAATACAGTCGACTGTAAACAAGATCAACATATGAATCTCTGATTCTGTAAAGATGAGTTATTTCTTGTGTGTCTCTTTATATTCAAATATATCAACTCGATACAAAATTGTTGTCTCTCCAAAAAGTTTCCAACCCTTTCAAAGTAATTCATAATGTCTTTTATACAAAATGTCTTTTAACTAAAAACTGAAATAACTTAATTAAACTTGCCAAATGTCATTTGAGTCAAATTCACAAACAATATTACAAATTTCTTTTGAATAAAAATACTTCAAAATCCTCATTTGATGTAGAACCCAACGGCTACTTTCAAGAATGAATTGTGTACTTCATTTTTCCGTACTTTTCCACGTTTATCCACTGATCAACAATTGGATGATCATAGCTGGCCATCTCTTTTACCATGACTCTCATTTCAACATGATCTGCATAAGAAATCTGTGGAAGTCTTTCGCCAATTGAAACCATTTTGTTTAGAATTTCAAAATCTTCTGCAATCTTTTCCATTAAAAGTTTCCCTATCAATAAATTTAAATACTGAAATTTCATATGATCCATTCTTATATTGAATAATAATTTCTTATATTCATCTTGGGGAATTAACTCCTGATTCTCATCCCAGAAAGCAGGCAAACCTTTTTCAATCAATTTCTCAAACTGCTTTTTGAATTCCGCTACTTGTCTCCTCATTGCTCCAGCTTTGGCTTCAACATCTCTGGCTTTATCAATGTCTCCATTCTAAACTGTCTCCATCTTTCTCCTTTATAAATAGACTTAAAATATTATTAGATTGAGTTTCAAGGCCCTACCTATCACTGACAATCAAGCACTTTGTTCTGTTCTGTCGTTGTCTGCAGCGCCCACTCGTCCAGAACCTTCCAATGCTGACAATGCAAAGAGGAATGTCAAATTTTGCATGTTTTTCTGCTATATATAACTTATTTTCTTTATCCTCCCTGCATCTTTCCGGGTGCTCATTTTCCTCCTTCATTGATCTCACATGCTATGATTTGTTAATATTTAATATTCTAAGACAGAAAATTGCAGCATTACATTCCATTTCACAATAATAGCATATACAGGATCATTGAAGAAACAACAAGCACAGCATAAACACAAGAGACACAGATTTATCCTAGGAAACCCTCATGGGGTAGAAAACCCAACAAAGCTTCCTCAATATAGATGACCAACAATACACAAAGATGCAAACCAAAGACATAATCTCCTCCTCCACCATAGCAGACCTCTCCTCCACAAGTGCACTATATTCTGAGTGAGGGAAGTGTGTGTATAATGAGGAACACACCTCCTCTATTTATACACATCTCTGACTTGTACTTTATATTAACTAGGTCGGCCCTAACTTTACCACTAGGTTAAACACCCCACTACAACTGACTGGGCCGACCCCACTAGGGTGGTCTAACAACCCTTTGACCCACATAACACATACAAGGCCGACCCCCACTAGGGAATTCTAATAACCCAAGTTACCACATTCTGACGAAGGAATAAACATCTCCGAATACATAATAGAATAACCTCGGAGGGATTAATCATCTCCGGAATAATAAAGTACAAAATATAATATTCTTTGAAGTTACAATATCTCAACACTCCCCCTTAACGAGAAGGATATTATAACAGCATCTGCACGAGCAAGGAGTCATCAACATCATACATGATACATCTATAAATCATTGGAAGCTTTCTCAACATCATCAGTAACTCAAGTAGTTACTAGAACATCTTCAATACTGGAACATCAACATATTCAGTACTGAGTCTTTATCTTCTGTAGCACTCGAACAGCTACGGCAACATCAACATCTGGGTCCTCACGATCATCAGCATCGTCATCACACGATCATCAGCATCGTCATCACACAATCATCAGCATCGTCATCACACGATCATCAGCATCGTCATCTAGACCATCACAATCAGCAGCATCGTCATCACATAATCAACAGCATCGTCATCACACGATCATCAGCATCTTCATCACACGATCATCAGTATCATCATCACACGATCATCAGCATCGTCATCACACGATCATCAGCATCGTCATCTAGACCATCACGATCAGCAGCATCGTCATCACACGATCATCAGCATCATCATCACACGATCATCAGTATCGTCATCACACGATCATCAGCATCGTCATCACACGATCATTAGCATCATCATCACACGATCATTAGCATCATCATCTAGACCATCACGATCAGCAGCATCATCATCACACAATCATTAGTATCATCATCACATGATCATCAGTATCGTTATCTCACAATCAGTAGCATCGTCATCTATATCATCAGTATTAGTATCCACACCAATACAAGTATACACATCATCAATACAAGTATCCTCATCAATACAAGTATACATATCATCAATACAAGTATCCTCATCAATACAAGTATACATATCATCAATACAAGTATCCTCATCAATACAAGTATACATACAGGTGTCCTCATCAATACATATCATCAATATCAATACAAGTATCCTCATCAATACAAGTATACACGATAGCAGCATACTCTGCAATACACATGATCCTTCCTTTCAGAATTACGGGATCAATCTCATCATAATCATGTTTAAGACTATCCTTCCTTTCGGAATTATGGGATTTACAGTCTAAGGATGTTTAATCCACACCATTCATTTAGGACTATGTCCAAGGATGACTTAATCCCCACCGTACATTTAGGACCATGTCCAAGGATGACTTAATCCCCACCGTACATTTAGGACCATGTCCAAGGATGACTTAATCCCCACCTTACATTTAGGACCATGTCCAAGGATGACTTAATCCCCACCGTACATTTAGGACCATGTCCAAGGATTACTTAATCCCCACCGTACATTTAGGACCATGTCCAAGGATTACTTAATCCCCACCGTACATTTAGGACCATGTCCAAGGATTACTTAATCCTCACATGTCCATCAAGGACTTCATTCTTGGAGACCATACGTCTACGGATCAATTCAAGGGACTGAAGTCCGGGGACGATACAATCCCCACTTGTCCACTAAGGACTTCATTCTCAGAGACATATGTCTGCGGCTCACTTTAGGATCGAAGTCCAGGGATGATCCAATCCCCACTTGTCCACTAAGGACTTCATTCTCAGAGACATATGTCTACGACTCACTTTAGGACCGAATTCCAGGGATGATCCAATCCCCACTTGTCCACTAAGGACATCATTCTCAGAGACATATGTCTACGGCTCACTTTAGGACTGAAGTCCAGGGATGATCCAATCCCCACTTGTCCACTAAGGACTTCATTCTCGGAGACATATGTCTACGGCTCACTTTAGGACTGAAGTCTAGGGATGATCCAATCCCCACTTAGATCTTGTCTGAGGACCATCTACCAACCTCTCTGTCGGCATCACCAATATAGGTATCCACATCATCGACCTCTCTGTCGATGCAGGCAATCTCATCATAAGTGACCACATCACTCCCCCTTTCGAGGAGGGTCCTACGAAGCTTGTCTCGGAAATACTCAAACTTTACTTGAGGTAAAGGTTTGGTTAGTACATCAGTAACTTGTTCACTTGCGGTAGAGGTTTGGTTAGTACATCGGCAACTTGTTACAAATTCGAACTTCATAGTTCCTTTCTACACCATATCTTGTTAGATCCCTATGTGCTTTGACTTATCATGGAACATTGGATTCTCTATCATCTTGATACAACTCTGTTTGTCACAGAGGATCATAGTTGGGTCTATCTCTAAGTCAAACAATCCTGAAGCCATACTTCTTCACAGCTAGCAAAGCAAGCAGCCATATATTTCTCTTGTGCTGAGAGTCACACTGGACTGCTTCCTGCTAAACCACAAGAACATGGTTGATCCTAGACAACAACATCCTCTCGATGTGCTCTACCTGTCTGATACACTTTCTGCTCAATCAACATCTGTGTAGCCATCTGAATTCATGATCTCCAAGATAGCATAGATCAAAGTCTATCATATCCTTTAGGTACCTCATCACATGCTTTGCAACTTATCAGGTGAACACATCTAGTTTCCACTAGATACTGACTCAAGGTGTTCACAGCAAAACTTATATTTGACCTAGTATTTGCTAGATACATCAATGACCCAATAATTTGACTGTACAGAGTTATATCCACTAACTTTGATGATTCATCCCCTAACAGCTTCAAGTTGGAATCCATGAGAGTGGTCATTCCAACACCTCAAGTCCTTTTTAATATTTATCGGCATACTTTCCCTAGTTGAGAAAGATTCCTTCTGACCCTTGCCATACTTCCAGACCTAGGAAGTAATGCATCAATCTGAGATCTTTCATTTTCATTTCTGCAGCCATCTATCTGTTTCATCTCTCGTCAGATGGGTCTACTGATATAAGCCTCAACATCATTCGAACTCTGTGGTGAGTTCCTTCTTGCATCCATGTCATTTGTGTATAGAAACCATATTCAACATTGTAGCAAAGGTTGAGATCCACATCACCCATGGTGATCACTCTCGATCCTGGGTACCCGATCAGAGCTTTCTTCAATTACATTATTAAGATAATGGTCTTATCTAGCCACTTGGAGCAAACATCTCATCATGATTCTCTTCCTCTTTCTAAGAGAATCTTCTAGCCATGAGCATTCTATATTGTGTTTGATTTGTAAATCCTTTTGTTGAACATCCATCGCTTTTTCAGTGTTCATCATTCATCATGATCTTTCCTACAAATCAAAATTAAGTACATGATTAGTAATACTTCATAATCATCAAATCATATTGACATGATAACCTATTATGCATACAGATATCATTTACATAGTTATGCAACTATTTTGACCAATACTTTGGCACAACACTTTCCTATATCCTGTATGCATACAATGACTATCTAGATGCCTTCCATCTCTACCATAACATACTATCGAGAGTGTGCACAGCTCTCAGCATGTCAGCAAAGAGGTTTCATTCTAGACAAGCAACAATGGAATGTTTGTCCAACTTACCGATCATATGCATATTAGTAGTATACTGTTCAATGCTCTATGAATGTTTACACTTAGCATGATATATTCTAGGAATACAAATAACCTATTACAAGCAATATCATTTACTATTTCAAATAACAACTCAAATACTTATCTTTTATGTTTGTGTGGTTGCCTCCCGCTTGATCTTCTATATGTCTTTTGAACTCCTATTCATTCTGTACCACTGTGCATGCTCAAGTGTGCACTAGTGTCATCCTCATGATCTCATACACAAACATACATTTATTAGTATATTATAATCTTGAATATGTATAGCCATGATCATAGATAATAAACATTATTATTCAAGGTTTTAGGGAAGTCTTCTTTTACTCATGCATATTCTGGTTTGATCTGGTTAGTTAAATCATCAATCAGGATAAGAGACATAATATGCATAAACCCTTGATTACTAACTTTATGAATAAGCATATCTAATCATACCAAGTATACTTATATAAGGGATCCTAACGCAAGGTAAGATTCATAGGAAACATACCTGGATTAGTATATCTGTTTAACATACCTAATCAATATCTTCTTTGTTCTCTTCAATGATTTAGAGATCTTGTACTGGAACCTGCATATCTCATAGGTTAAGCATAATAGAACAGAGTCATACATACCTCGTAAGTAGAACTTCTATGTGATCAAGGATTATGGATGAGTCTTTGTCTTCATGTTGTCATGGTCATGGAACTTGATTTGTCTTTCGTGATGTACCTGTATCTTGTTAGCAGACAACATCAACCTCATACAACACCACAGTGCATTAGTACAATCACGATGTATTCATACTTTTATTAGGATGATAAGACAAATCTAACATTAATCAATATTGTACTAATCTAAATAATATGAAGACAAACACATTATAAACTTAATCAAGAATCAGATTTCAAGACATACCTGTATCTCCTTAAGTCATACCTGTCGAGATTTCTTGTAGTCTTCTTATGTAAGGCCTTAGCCTCAACTCCCCCTGAAACTTGATCTGGAGCTTGATTAGGGTTTGTTAGAGAAACCCTAAAAATTCAATCTTTGACTTTCACACTTTTGAATGGGTGGAAGGATGTGTCTTACTAAGCTGATCAAACTTGCATACTTCAATTTTGAAATCTCCAAAATTTGACCCCTCAAAATTGCCTTCAAAACTTCTGGATCTTCTGGACATGATCCCGAACTAGGGTTCGATGAAGCCCACCCTTCTACCCAATCAAAAGGTTCGATCCAAGGCTCTAAACTCTTATTTTTCTGAGGAACTTCCAGCGGTGGTCACAGACTTCAAAAATTCCAACTTTTAATGAAGCCCTAATTTTCCATCTTTCCGATCAAAATCCCAAACTGGGGTTTGATCAAGCCCAGTCTTCTACCCAACCAAAAAATTCAATCTTGGTCTCTAAATTTCGATTTTCCTGAGTATCATTCAGCCGTGGATTCTAATTCCAAAAACTCTAACTTTCTTCGAAACCCTAAATTCCGGAAGCCATGAATAGAGGTGCTCCAAAAATAATTGTGTTTTGACAAAAATATGTACCTGATTGTTTCTGTTGTAACTCCGAATTTTTCAATCCACAAGGCCTAAAAACATTTTTTGTGGTATTCTGACATGTCATCTTTCCATCTCGATAGGTATGGCCTCAATTGGATTTTTTGAGAGAGATTTATGCCAAGTGTCGCAACGTGACCTGTTTATGGGATAAAACAAGAGAGCGAACTTGTACTGCGTGCCACGTGTCACTGGTTCAACTTCGGCCTCTGAAAAAGTTTCATGAGATAGAACGGTCTGTGTACTACCTGTCACTTTTTACGAAATTTCATTTGGAGCTTCCTAGCCCAAGTTATGACCTTTTTTCCAAGGTCACCTGATTATGACTGAGATCTAGAAGAGGTAGAAACCCTAACTTGTACTGATCATAATTCACAAAGTACAACAAATCGGAGGGTTCCCTTGGGACACAAGGTACACGGGGATGTTATCTACAACCTGTAAACTTTTCAGATCCTGAACCTTCTCCAAAATGGATTTATAGCGAAAGTTCCAAGATGAATGGTTTTTTCTATATAAAACCCTAACCTTCAAATTGTCGCAAGAGAAGCAAGTGTCGTAAGTGCCATACATTGCCTTCCTTTAGGTTAGCTCTGATACCATGTTAAGATTTAATATGCTAAGACAGAAAATAGCAGCATTACATTCCATTTCACAATAATAGCATATACAGGATCACTGAAGAAACAACAAGCACAACATAAACACAAGAGACACAGATTTATCCTGGGAAACCCTCATGGGGTAGAAAACCCAGCAAAGCTTCCTCAATATAGATGACCAGCAATACACAAAGATGAAAACCAAAGACATGATCTCCTCCTCCACCATAGCATACCTCTCCTCCACAAGTGCGTTATATTCTGAGTGAGGGAAGTGTGTGTATAATGAGGAACACACCTCCTCTATTTATACACATCTCCGACTTGTACTTTATATTAACTAGGTCAGCCCCAACTTTACCACTGGGTTAAACACCCCACTACAACTGACTGGGCCGACCCCACTAGGGTGGCCTAACAACTCTTTGACCCACATAACACATACAGGGCCAACCCCCACTAGGGAAGTCTAATAACCCAAGTTACCACATTCCGACGGAGGAATAAACATCTCCGGATACATAATAGAATAACCTCGAAGGGATGAACCATCTTCGGAATAATAAAGTACAAAATATAATATTCTTTGAAGTTACAATATCTCAACATGATTTGGACCGTCAGATTTTATGTACTTTTTTCCACTTGATAACTTCTTTACGTCTGCCGTCTGATCATTTTCCTTTTTCAAATCTCGATCATTGGATCTCTATCACTCAATTCAGCCATTTAATAGTTTACTATAGAGTAGAGAACCTACCTATTTATTTTAAGGTTGGTTTGGGCCCCTAGTTGACCTGTATGTCTCTTCACAGCTTGCTCCTGTCGCTTTCAGATGCAAAATAGGACAGATGGAATCCAACTCTCCGTGCAGGCGAGTTTTTTATATTATTTATCCTTTACTATCACCCCTGCATCTCCTGCGGCATGGAAGCTTCCCTAGACGTCTATTTTCTTGATCCATTATGGGTCGTGGTTCACCGCTGGTTTTTTATCTCTATGATCCCTGGTGGCCTCGGATCCCGCGACATGTCGCCTTTTCTACCAGTTAAAACCATGGGAAGTTTCCCACCATTGATCTGGATATTGCATGAATCCTGACTGTGAAACAGTGTGAATTTTAACAAATTCATGGATTTGGCTTGCTTTGATGTTTCATGTAAGCTAGATCCGCGAACAAAACCTCGGCCATATATCTCAGCCTCCTTAGATCTGCACCATCCAAACCCATGGGCCTCTACCAAAAGTTCGCGGATCCAAAAAAAAAAATTCTCCGCGCATGTGATATCGGAGTAGTAGTTCCCAACCATCGATATGATCCATTGGCTGTTGATTTGGTACTTAATATGCTCATTTGCTAAACACCACCCTCCATCTAAAACACCTTACCCTTTTTTCGTGAATCCTGCTCAGGTCTGTAGATCTTCACCAACAAAGATCTAGACCGTTTATTTGTGCAGAGATGTAATAGGAGGCGGACCTCTGCAATTTAATTCTCCTTGAAAAGTTTCGGGCTTTGCATTTTGATGATTTCACCCTTGAGGCCGTGAATACCTACTCAAATGATTCTCCATTCTTTTTAGAAATTGAACCTCCCAGTTTCATCCAGGACAATGCTAGTGCTAACACTGACAAGCTAAACTTCAGTGGCAAACTATTATGGAAAGAATATTTGGAATAAGAAGGGTCGAGTGACCCTTCTTGCAGTGTCCAACTATTATGAAAATAATATTGAGAATAAGAAGGGTCGGTCGACCTTTCAATTACAAGGCAATTTTAAAAATAGAACACCTTCGAAGTTTTAACATATAAAATGGTTTCTCCCGACTTCTGTTTTCCAACAAGAAGGATTGGCTGCCCCTTCTTTTTGTAGTTATTTGTGAAAACCTTTATCCAAAAATTCGGCTATATCCATAATAGAGAACACAAGAAGGATCGACCGAGCCTTCTTGTAGTGTCAAACTATTATGAAAAGAATATTTGGAATAAGAAGGGTCGGCTGATCCTTCATTTACGAAGGAATCACAACAATGGAACACCTTTGGGAAAGAGTGGCTGCTCTTTCTCTGAGAATACTTCCACTTGCCAACATAGTCTTTGAAGCAAGACTTATATAAATTTTGTTGTTTAAATGTTGATATCTAGTATCCCAGGGTGACACGTGGAACGATATTATTGTAACATGTGGCATATTTGATTTGGTACATTGAGTATTAGACATATAGCTTAATTATAATATTGGCTCGTATAGAATATTTTCTCCTATGAGCATCGCTGAATTTGGCAGTTTGAGTATATTGGATCATATTTTAGTATTTCGGTAGTTACTCTGAGGATAATTACTTGATTTTAAGTGCAGTGGATAAACCACTTCTAAAGGCTAATTATTCTTAAGCACAATTAACTAGTAATTAAGGTGTTAATTACAACACTTAACAACAGTTAGTGCACAAATGACTACACTTATCACAAATTCAATTTTGTAACAAATAACCATCCATTATCAATCCCAATGGCTATAAGTTATAGCTTTCCTTTTATAAAACTTTTATTGATGAAAATGAAAAAATACAACTTTTTGTTGACCAAGTGGGAATTTAGAAACACAACAATTTTGTTGCTTAAAACTGCCACATAGGGAAATTTAGAAACCAATTTTGTCTACTATCAACCCTTGAGAACATCCATCATTCTGAGCACTATTCCCCATGTTTACTCCTTGTGCCTTGACTGCTGTAAGGCCCTTCTCGTTTATTCTATGTTTTTCTCCTGCCCATCCTTGCCTTGGTTACCATGCCCATATGATGCTATTTACATCGATCTTCATATTTTTTTTGCACCTACAACCCATTGTTGTTGTCTATCTAAGCATTTTCCGTACAAGACCTTCAGATCCTTCGATGGTCCTGTTGGCTTCCACCATTGCACCTCTACTTTGTAAGACCCAACAGTTCTAGCATCTGAGTCCTGATAAACATCACCAATCACCTTACCCAACCAGATTGCACAATCTAGATCTGGTGATTACACAATGACCATTTTACCCTTTAAAACATCCACTCTTGGAATGAATTCATCTCGAGGCTTGTTGCGTAGTGGTCCAACATAGCAATCCTGTAAAGCAAGAACATTTTCCTTCAAATAGGCATCCATAATTTCATGTTCAGATCTTGTAGGTTCACTATGAATATCATGCCTTGTCGATGGCCAAAATTTAGTTGATGACTGATCAATAGTCTCGAAGGGACTGTCCAAAGCTTTTAGTACAGCCTCCCAATAATTTAACTTGGAACGTAAAAATTGTTCACCTCCCTTCTCAATCCCTCCATTCCAGAATGAAATATATGTTTCTAGTCCCTTTTTTATTTCGTCAATGTCCGAAGGACTTTTTTATTGCAGATTTAATAACCTAGGCTGTCCCACCAACAAGTCTACTCTACCATCTGGCAATGACCGCTAGAGTTTAAGAGGAGAGGACCAATCTTCATCCCGAAGTGATGCCTTCCATTGCATGACTGGAATGTCATCTATGAGATGAAATTTAAAATACTGGCATTTTTTGATACCAACAATCTTGGCATTTCCATCCAAAAGGTGGGGTATCACAAAAATCTTAAAATCGTAAAATTCATCAATTAGATAAGGGACAAAGGAATTTTGATCTTCACATGTCCTATACGTATCCATAATTTCCGGGAGAGAAAATATATCCTTGCGCATTAGCTTTGCTGATAACCTGCCAAAAGTTCCATCTATGTCTTCATGGGTGTGTCTAACCGGGAGGAATCCAACTTCAACTTTCTCGAACACTCTCCTTGTTGTTAAAAGAGATAAAAATGCAAATACTAAGTGGTTTTTGTTATCACATGAACAATTATCCATTTGCAACAACAATATGCATGGTAGTTTTCTATTTGGCATGCATTAATTAGTACCATCAACACACATTACATCATCTTGCATTACATCTTGTCTGTATACCGAACACTTTTCATATGAGTCTAATTGCAATAGAGCATCATGAAATTGGTGCTTAGATGTTCCGCCTTTGTAGAGCAAATCACCATACTTATCACCCACTGGTTCTTCAAGACACTTCAAGCATTTAGCCAGGGATGTCACAGTGAAATTCGATCCCATCTCTAAGAATGAGAGGCTGAAATGACCAAAACCCCCAGTCCGATGCCCATGGGTCAACATTCCAGTCAATGATATGGGAAGATTCATAACATTACTAAAATCTTTTTCCTTCTTACCCATCCTTGGAATCAAAGTCTTTGGCTTGTCCATTTTGTCATGAACAATACTGACATAAGTCTTCGGATATTGCTCGAAAGCCGACTTGTGAGCATAATAGATCTGACGACAACTTGAGACATATTTATTATGAGCATCTTGATTTGCTCGCAAATTTTCCACCTCAGCAGGATCAGTGGTCCCCTTAATTCTATTATGTATTGTAATGCACTCATTACACCTTGCAAAGTTGTTTGATTTAGAAATTTTAACATCTAGAAAATCTTGTCTCATCACCTTGCTAAAGGAGGATTGTGATACTGGAGGCAAACCGATTCCTGTGATTTCATCATTAGCCATTTTTCGCAGTAAACCATGGGACGTATTAGCGGGCAATAATTTCAAGGTTGTCCTTGTTCCATCTTTATTGATTATTAGTGTAAGATGTGGAGATTTGTCTGAATTCTCTACTACAATTTTATTAATAGTAGCTACCAGTGCAGTAGTGTTCACCCTGGATTTTTCCAAGCCACTGTTACCATGCACAGCTCTCACATCACCATTCATGAACATTCTTTTATAATTGAAGAAAGTGATTTTTTTTATCCGATGGCATTTATACCATGCATTTTGACAGACGTCTATTGTGTCTAATCTCATTGTAAACAAGCTTCTTTTACTGTCATCTCCTTCTTTGGCCACAAGAGCATTTTATCCCAAAGAATTCACAACAAACTGTCTTTTTGAATTTCCATTCATACTATCAAATTTCTTCGCACATTCAACTATCGATCCATGTGGAATTTTTGATATACAAAGATTTGAGCAACAATGTTCGGTGACAATGTTTGAAAGGAATGCACCCAGATTTATTGTAGGCCTATAAGGTACCGATCTTGAATTTCTTTCGAAAATTTTAGTTCTAGCTTGCCGCTTTACGGAATTGTATGGCCCTGTTCTATTGCCTTTAACATATGTATATTCACAACCAGGAGTTACACCTGGAAGGACCATCTATAAAGGACATTCTTCAAAAACATTCCAAAAGTTGACCATTTCTTCGTCTACTTTCTTCTTTAGTATAACATCCAAAGGAACATTATCGAGGTCAAGCAAATTGTTTTCAGGCCATCTTATAAGGGATCCTTCAAATACACCACAATCCTCGCAATTGAAGAAGACTTTATGAACTAAAATACCAAACTCACCAGCATCTAGTGCTTTGAATTGTACAATGTCTCCCTCAAAAACATTTGACACTATTCCCCAAGCAACATACTATGGCTTTAAAGAACATTGATGTATCAAATTAATTGTCTGTCCCAACAACCTTTCATTGTGATTTTCTCTTAATACTTTCAAAGTAGATTCAGATTGATTATTGTTGAAAGTTTTTGCAAAAGAAAGTAATGTTTCTGTATTAAAATCAATGATTCTCTTAATTGGCCATACAACAAAAGCTCCACTGCTCAACCTTGGACAACATGCCATACAAGAAAACACCACTTCATCCACCAGAATACCAAAGTTGAAGTCACCCAAAAATGTTCCCCCAACAAAATCACTCCCACTCACATTTGTTACAACACCTATGGAAATGCAATCCTTTCTTTCTGAACACTTATGTAACAACTTAACTTTTCTCATAATAAAAGAAGATTTATTCTCAGTTGTTATGATATGTGATACACTCGTCGAAGTAGAAGCTGCTATATCATTGACCTCATTCTCAGTTGTTATGATATGTGCTACACTTGTCGAAGTAGAAGCTGGTATGTCATTCACCTCATTCTCGCGAAGAGAAAACCCAATCTGGTTAACGATCTTAGATACAGGCCATTGAATATAACCACCAACTGCCTCTGACAATGTATCTGCACCTTCTGATGGATAGGGCAATGGAAGACTTGCATTTAAAGACTTGGTAACATTTACAATGATACATCCTTCCTTAATTCTAATATTATGCAAAATATTTCTTTCTGGAAAAGAGATTCCTTCAGCAACTTTCAATCCATTCAAAAGTAGGTCCACACATTGTTGAGTAAAAAAATCATTCTCAGTTGTTATGATATGTGCTACACTCATGGAAGTAGAAGCTGCTATATCATTGACCTCATTCTCAATTGTTATGATATGTGCTACACTTGTCGAAGTAGAAGCTGGTATATCATTCACCTCATTCTTGCGAAGAGCAAACCCAATCTGGTTAACGATCTCAGATACAGGCCATTGAATATAACCACCAACTACCTCTAACAATGTATCTGCACCTTCTGATGGATAGGGCAATGGAAGACTTGCATTTAAAGACTTGGTAATGTTTACAATGATACATCCATCCTTAATTCTAATATTATGCAAAAAAATTCTTTCTAGAAAAGAGATTCCTTCAGCAACTTTCAATCCATTCAAAAGTAGGTCCACACATTGTTGAGTACCAAAATCCATTTCATAAACAATATCTGAAATATAAAATAACAGGACACATTGTTCAGAACCAAAATCCAGTTCAGAAGCGTTTTATGAAATATAAAATAACAGGAACACAATAAAAATCATATTTATTTTAAACAAAGATATTATAACATAAATTATAATATATAAAAAATGTCTATCTGGACTTCCAATTTTCTGAATGGTAGGATCCGCCGCCCCTTCTTGTAGAAGAAGCGAACACAAGATGGATTGAAAGACCCTTCTTGTAGTCGTGAAAGATTACAAAAAAGAATACTGGGTAGAAGAAGCTTCTCCCGCCCATTCATTTATGACGAATTATTAAAACTATTCAACCTACGAATGCTAGGCTTCCAATTCATGTATTTCCAAAATTGTTAACAAGGGAAGAATACTAAGCACAACAAGGGTCGGCCGACCCTTCAGTATTCTTCCCTTGTTCACAATTTTGGAAATACATGTATTGAAGGCCTAACATTCGTAGATTAAATATAATTAAAGTTATATATTTAATCTATGAAGGATATGTCGACAATTCCTGACTTCCAACTTCTGCTGTAAATATTAGGGAGTCAACCCGGACATCATCTAAGTTCTAACATATAAAAATGTTTGTCTTGACTTCCATTTTCCAAAGAGAAGGATCAGCCACCCCTTCGTTTAGGAGATAATTGTGAATAACTATATCCCGCAGGTCACCGATATCCAGAATGGTGAAAGAAAGAAGGATTGACCAAACCTTCTTGCATTCTAGAACTATTATGAATACAATACTGGGTAGAAGAAGGGTCAGCCGCCCATTCTTTTTTTTTGTAAGTAAGAAGTTTTTGTATTAAATCAAAGAGGAATTACAGAAGGAACAAGTTGTCCAAGAGTCAGACTTGTTCATCAAAATAGACCATCTAACTACTAACCCATAGACTCCAGCATCATTAACCGTGCGGTAGACAATTACCACCAAAACAGATAAGATGCTTTCATTCAACTGACCATCCCTATCCTCAAAAGCTTTGGAACAACAAAAATCACTATCTATCCCAAAAGTCACTGAACCGGAGATATTCTTAGCATAGGCATGCAGGCCCGAAATAAAAAGGCACAGCAAAATGCTACTACACCCGTTAGGAAATATATACATTTAGGAAAAGACAATCTAACTTAACAGCCGACCCTCCCTTAATAAAAAGACTTGTAGTTTGGAAAAATGATTCCAGATCAAGCGTCAATGGATAATGTAAGGAGCATTAGGAGAGGTCCCTAGATGGGGGAAGTTGGAAGATGAAGAAGGATACGGGGGAGGCCGCAGCTCCATTGCTTGGAGAAGAAAATCCAACTTCCAATTCAACGCACGAGTCTCCTCCAGGTTACGCTGCACCATAAGTCGCAGTGGAGCTTCCTCTCCGGGGGTTTGTCTGTCACGGATGGCTAAACTGACAAGGTTCTTCATCATCCAATAAAGGGCTACCATGCACTCGTATAGAATAACACACCCAGCCACATTGCCTGGATCCATAATCCAGTTCTTCAACTGTTTGCGCTCCCCCAGCAGCATCTCCCTATTCAACCTCAGCCACCATTAATGCTCATAATCACGGATATCCCTCTGAATCTCCCCAGGGACATTAAGAATGAAAGCATTAGCCTCTCGGCAAGCATGATTACATGCTCGAGAAAAGCCACCAGCCGGCTCCCCCAAGGACTCCCCATGGCTTCTCTTCCTAAATTTTCGACTCGTATCAGTATCTTCCTCCACTTGGCAATTGGTGTCCGTCGAATCTTCCAACTTTCTACTAGAGTCTTGCTCCATAATCAAACTAACAAATAGAGCTTTCAAATTTGCATGCATGCGAAGGAATAGTGATGACGATCCAG
Organism: Larix kaempferi; assembly: GCA_027924585.1. Taxonomy (NCBI): domain Eukaryota; kingdom Viridiplantae; phylum Streptophyta; class Pinopsida; order Pinales; family Pinaceae; genus Larix; species Larix kaempferi. The sequence goes on along the minus strand of BSBM01000259.1, from coordinate 6,814,125 downwards.
GATGCCACCCTGCTTCTTCATATAAATGCATTTTCCAGCCACTGTCATGATTAGGCTGGTACCTCCTATTAACTGAAGGAGGTACAGCAGGTGATTCTTACCCTTACGAACACTCATTGTCCTGGGTAGCTCTGTAGCTATCCCGAATAGCCAAGTCCATCAGATCCTCCTGCATATTAGCACTGGTTTCCAGATGAATCCCACTACCAAAGTTGGCCAGCACACCAGCTAATTTATTCCCACTGCATTTGACATGGGAGAAAGAATTCGCCAAACCCTAAGAAAATAAAGATGACAGGTATTCCAATTAACCTTCCAACCAGAACGATGCCACCTTGGAACTGGATTCAACCTATGAATAATACTAATCACGGCTAAGTTATAACATAAAAAATTGTTTTCCCTAACTTCTCTTTTCTGAGAAGAAGGATCGTTTAGTAGATAATTGTGAAAACCTTTATCTAGAAATTGAATGATATCCAGAATCGTGAAGACGAAGAAGGATCGACCAACCCTTCTTGCAATCTCAAGCTATAACGAAACGAATATTGGGAAGAAGAAGGATCGTCTGCCCCTTCTTTTACGAGGGAATTGTAAAAATAGAACTTGGAGAAAGAACGACCGATCTTTCTCTGTGGATATTTCCACTTTATGGAAAAATGTGTGAAGCAATGTTCCTATGAAATATGTGTTTGGAGTGCGGATATCTACTTTAGCCACTCCCTAGAAGAAGGAGTGGACGCTCTTTCTCCTTAGAATCTACTTCCAACACCCCGAAAGGGAACAACCTGACAAAAGAGCGACCTCGCTTTCTCTGACAAAATTTCGACTTGATAACAGACTCTTTGTAGCAAAACATCTATAAATTTTTCGTTCAAATGTGGAAATCTAGTCTCCAGGGTGACACATGGAACACTTAGATTATGCTACGTGGATTTGATTATTCATTAATGACAGTCTGTAAATTTATTTCCTTTCTCTATTAATTGTTATTTCCAGTAATGACAGTCTATAAATTTCCTTCCTTTCTCTGTTAATTGTTATTTCCAGTAAATCTTTTGCATTGTGTTATTCTTCATGCTTGGATGAAAGTAATCTTAAATCATAATTCATATGTTTATGCTCTAGTTTACCGCATCTAATTATCCACCCATTTTTTGCTAAAATTGATATTGGATTCATTTATGACCAATGCCCAATATTATTGGACTGTTTTCTTTTCTTCATTATCAACCTGCAAACTAAGACAAACAAGGGTATTCACCAATTTTCACGAATTTTCTGCTAAATTTCACTTAATTTTAAGAACATTTTTATCAGCTTTATCTCTTCAACTAAATGCCTTGGTATCGTATGTAAGACTCAAATATGTTCTCATTGCATCCAACAACTTGAGTCATAAACCACGTCCAACTACCCAATATATGGGACTTTTCTATAGTGAATATTAACTGCAAAATGATATTAAAAAGAAAAAACATGTTTCAATTTTCTGCATTCATTTGTCGTTATCTTTTTCCAACAAACCTAGCCAAATGTTAGAGTATTTGCAGAAAACAATATGGAATGTATGAAAATAATACGTTACACCACCAGACAGAAAACGAATGCAAGCTGGTGGCAATCCTGTAACGCACGATTTTGCAAATATAACGATGTGAATTCATATTAATGGACTGTAAGAAGATAACTACCCAGAATTGAAGGAAATAAATTCTAGAAATCTGAAGAAGACAGACAAGGGTGGAAGGAAATCTGAAGAATCTAAAACGTTCAACGACTTTAAATTACTGTGAACTTGAAACTGTCATTGCACTGATTTTTGATAACCATGGAAGATATGGATTTTTAGCCAGGAGGCTAAATAAGCATGCTCTATTACAGATTTAGATTTATGGTTTGAATAATATAAATACCTTCCAATTGAAAAACTAGCAGTCGATTCTTCAAACCAATCTTACTGCTCTACCCGCCCAACACTCTTCTTGGTTCCACCTCAGCAAAATCAAACCTCGGTCCTCAGAGAAAACAGAGCTCCAAACTCGCAACCACAGAGAGTTTGAACTTTAAGTTTCAATGTTCTGTGGTGGGATATCATCACACGGTATCAATGCAGAAAAGTTCGTGACATTAATTATCACAATGTGGCGGGATATCATCTGTATGTCGTGACACATAAACACAATCCATCATAAACGTGATGAGATTATTCACACGAGTAATACAATCCGTCATTTACCATTAGCGCCGTACAAACCATTTAAAACGGCGGAAAAGATCATCTCCATGCCAACGTACAAACCATTTTAAATGGCGGAAAAGATCACCTCCGCCAACGTACAAACGATTTTAAATGGCAGAAAAGATCACCTCCCCCAATGTACAAACCATTTTAAATGGCGGAAAAGATCAATTGGGCGGCGAAAGATAAAGGGTCCCACGTCATTTCCACATCCCTAACATGCACGCTAGGACGGAGAGATGGGTGATTGCAGAATCTGAAACCGCTCTCCACATGGCAGCACCACATGATTTCGCAAGTTGGAAGGGTGGTAAGGAAAACCACCTTCCTCCATTTGCGAAACCACCTTCGCCCATCCTTCACGGTCGCTGACACGTGTGGATATGATGTGGCCGGTCCCTTATATTACAGTTGTAACCAAAACCAAAGAATCTGCCTTACAGTTGATTATGTAAGGCATACTCTTTCTAAAGTGGAGCCTTTTAGAATTTATAGTCCCTATAGTTGTGGGTATATGTATAAAGTTTTCAGTCTTGTACCAACTATGATTAAAATGTATTAGAATATTATATGTTTACAAGACATTCTATGCTGGGGTATTTGCAAAGGTGTATAAATAATAAAATTAAAATTATTCTAAAATAAAAATCAAGATAATTGTTATTTAAATGTAATATATGAATTTAGTTTTAAAGTAAGATTTAAAACTATTTCCAATTAGTTAAAAATTTATTTTTTTATTCATAAAGTAAATAGTAAAATATATAAATTTACTTTGTTTTATTTAATATATAAAAGTCAAAATAGATTTTCATTTATTATTGTTTACGGTAATTGCAATTCAACGTAGGGACAAGTGAATACTCTAGAATGAGTGGTAGATAGAGATTAGTGCACCAACTCGACAAGGTACCACGAAATAGCGATTACTGCAGCTTAATTTTCTATAGAATTGTTGTTGAGTCAACCATGTATATGTATGGGTCCGAGGCAATAGGAATGTCGTTAACAACCCACATGGAAATCATGAATGCGTGTAAGCGCCTGGTGAAGGGAACGCGCAATAAAAAGTCCCAAAGTTCCCAATAAGTTCCCAACCACCCGAAATGGTTCCCATCAGATTTGGAAACTTTCCTACAAGTTCCCAAGTTCCCTGGAACATCAGAACTTCGGGAACGAGTTTCTTAAAAGCTGGGAGCGGTTCTCGTGCTACATAGCGTATCTTTAACCAATGCAGATCCAAACAACTGCCTTTGTAAGAGTGCTTTTCCACTTAACATCAATATAAATGTGTGGTTGTCTATCAGTTGCAGAAAATTAATAGATAAAATGAGTTAAACGAAGAAATTCATTTAAGAAATAATAACACATGAATCGTATATTAATAGAAATCCAACCTACAGATCGATGCATTAATTAATTAAGAAATCCAAAAAAGATGGCCAAGAGAAACCAATTGAATTTCATTAATTATGCAAAAAATTACAATGACTCAATACATAAAACATTAGAATAATCTAATCAACATCCCCACAACTTGCCCTGATATTCTTCCTCTGTCCTCATGGTTCCATCCTCCTCCCAAAGGAGAGGAAACCCAAAAGAGAGGAAGTCCCTTCTTGAATAAACATTTCTTTGTAGAGTTTTACTTGATGTCCTCAAATGTCTACCCTTTCCTGAATTGTGTTCATCTAGTGATACTTATTCACCACCTTCCCCAAATAATAGTAGACACTCTATCCTTTATGCTAGTTGTTTTCACCTCATCCTCTTTCATCCTATTCAGAAATTATATGGCCTTTTCTACACAGTCCATGGGCTTCTTGTTCAACTTTTCCTTGACTGTTGTTATGCTTTGCCTGGCTAACTTTATTATAGCCTCTTTGTCCAAAATGAAATCGACATATGACCTCAATTTATCCGTGGCCCTCTTTGTCTGTTTAGCAGGTAGAAAACTAGGGGTCTAGGAGCATCCTTTTTGTAGTGGCAGAAGAATCCATGGGATTAAGTTCTCCATCAAGTTGGTGCTTGTAGAACAATTTTGTATATGATTACCTCATTAATAGGAAAGCTTTGTTGGATTTACCTTTAAGGTTTCCATGATAAATCAGTGTGTTCAAATTTTTAATTGTCCTATTCACATTGGGAATGATTATTTAACATGTGCTTAATACTAAAAAGGGTAGAAAAAGGCAATACAGATTCCCCCCCCACCCACCTCTTAATATTGTTGGATGAACCAACACCTGCTACATAGCCCTCATCGTCTCCTAATGTCTTGTGTATTTGATGCTCTAGCGCCTCTGCTTAATATTTTAAGCGCTTGGGCCTATTGGCATAACTTTGTAGGCCCCCTAAGGTAAGCTTACTTCCCTTATACTTTGTAAGCCCTCTCTGGACTCCAAAGCTCATGAAATTTACCTGATCTTTTTAGGTACTTGGGACAAAAATAATGCTAAGAATGGGGTCCCTTTGTGCAGAGATTTTGTACCTTGTCCTACCTAATGAACACCTTTCAAATTTATCTTTCACATGATCCTGCCACCCTAATATGAATAAGAAGAATAATATTCCACTGCCATTGTATCACGATTTCCATCAACCTATACGTGTATATATGTCCTTGTACATGTATCATTGTATTGATGTCACTATCGCAATCCATGTTCGTCATAAGGACACAATCATTGTGTCTGTCACAATGCCTACTTGTACATGCCCCAAGATTATCGTCCAAGAATGGCAGCAACTTCTTCCAAGATATACTTCAGATGTATAGCAAGACCATATAGATGCCTCCAAAGAGTGTAATCAAATCCTAGAATAATCACCAATAGACCTCATAGTAAATTCAAAAAGCTTAGAGGGATCTCATGCCAATATCATTACCATGGAATATTCCAATACAATCACCAATAATATCTATGCCATTGGAGAGTGGTTTTTTATCATTTCTCATTTTGCATATTGTGGAGTGTTTACTCTACTTGCCTTAGTACCAATTTCGAGGGTGAAAGATTTCCTAATTGGGAATTGGAGAGGCCATTGTGCATTGGACCATGAGGATGGAGGTTGTGGGACCCATTTGTGGAAAGATTTCCTAATTGAGAATTCGAGAGGCCATTGTGCATTGGACCATGAGGACAGAGGTTGTGGGACCCATTTGTGGCAAGATTCCCCACTACACTTGGCATGATTCTCTCACCAATTCAAGTTCAAGATGAAGGGTAACATACTTGGGGTAGTTTAAGAGGCATTATTCATGTCATGAGTCATGTAAGGTCGAATTGGAGTGGAAGAATAATTCACCAATTGTAACACTTGGGCTAAATTCCCTAGCCTCTAGTATGACAACAATGACACCTATGACACAAATCAGACCTAAATGATGACATCTGAAATATATGACATGTTAGGGATAAAAAGAGCATCCAAGAAGGTGCACAAGGGAGTTTGGGCAGCCAAAGAGACACCCATTCGAAATGAGGGAATAAGGAGACTAGGAATTGTTGAACAAGTCACACACATTGGAAACTCTTCCCAAATTGAGTTGGAATGAATCCACCAGCTTGCTCGCTCGCCTTAGTCAATTGCATCTCCTTCTCCAGTCAAAAGTTTGAAATTCCAAGTTTCGATTTTTAGGGTTTCTCTGTCAAACGCTAGCAAGCTCCAAATCCAGTGGTAAGATCTAAATCTTTTATTTCCACTTGATTTTCTCATTAAGATGTCTCACCACACCAAGCTTGAAGGGGATGATGACTTTCGAACATGAAAGTAAGGATTGGATTTAAATCCTAGAAGAGAATGAATTGGATACCTACGTAATGCAGATTGGAGAAACAGTGATGACCACCTTGAATGGTCCTCCTAGGTCATGGGATTCCTTCATCCAAGGAATTTGTGCTAGAATCTCATGACATTCAGTAGGCTATGGGAGGAATGCTCACAGGAAGAAGCTCGAATTGTAGCTCAAAAATAAAACATGGCTCTCACAGCACACACCAAGAAGAATTACAACAAGAGGGAGCATCCTCGTCACAAGGATATTGTCCGAGGAACAAAATTAGCTCCCACAAGAAGAAGAACACTCTATTAGACACTCCAGTAGTTCCTGCAAGGAAGCAAAGATTGAGAGGGAGTCCACCCAACTACTCTTAAAGATGGAAGGCATCTAGAAAGTTACGGGATATGTGGACAACATTCTTGAAGAAATCCTTGTAGACACATGAGACACATGACATGGAGACTCATGTGTGCAAACTGAAGAAAGCCTTGTACGATTCGAAACAGGCACCGAGGACAGCTTGGGCTTTACCAAGAGTAAAGCGGATTCCAACCTTCACTACAAGGTTGAGGATGACTTGGTTGTGATAGGCAAGGATAGGTGAGGATGGGTTGATTGATGCCAAGTTCGAGATAAGGGACTTGGGTATGATGGTGAGTTCGAGATAAGGGACTTGGGTATGATGCACTATTTATTTTATACGCATGGAGGTGTGGCAAAGTGCAGATAGAATCTTCCCTGGACAAAGAAGTATGCAGTAGATATCCTGAAGCGATTCGGGATGATGGACTGTAAGGCCATGGCCACACCTATGGCATCGAACCTGAAGCTATTGAGTGATGCTTCACCAGATTCGGTTGATGCCACGATCTATCTTCATATGATTGGGTCTTTGATGTACCTAGAAAATACGAGACCATATATTTGCTTTGTTGTAAACACATTGAGTCAGTATATGGTGGAACCCAGGAAAGTTCACCTGATTGTGGCAAAACATGTGATGAGACATATGAAGGGTACACTAGATTATGGACTCAGATATGCCTCAGATAGTGAGTTTAGGCTGTATGGGTGCACAGACTCAAATTGGGTTGTTGACAGTAGAAGATGTTCCAGTTGATGGTGTTGCTGATGAGGATGTTCCATTAGACGACGTTCCAGCTCATGAGGTTGCTGATAGTAGAAGATGTTCCAGAAGATATTAGTCTACAATCATTGACGAGGTTCCTTTTTATGTCTTAATACCCTTCATATAACTTTAGAACCAATTCGAAATCCTTTAAATAGTCTTTTGGAGCCTTTAAGAGTCTTTTGGAGCCATCTACCCTTGGGGGCTTCTAAAATTTCCTCTATATGGGTTCTTGGTTTATCTCGGTTAGACATTTATTATTAAAAGATGTAGAGAGGAACAATGCAAATTTTGTCGCTTTTTATGTCCTAATACCTTTTAAACACATTCAGACCCAAATCATAAGCATTTGAAGCCATTTGGAAGCATTCGAGTCATTAATAGTCTAAGGGTCGAATTGGCCAAAAATTGTAATTTTCGAAGTTTAACAAATTTATTAAAAAGGGACACTACATGAACAATTATGCAGCTAATATGAAATTGGTTGTGCACAAAAACAACGCCAACCTTATATGTTATTTCTACGACATGTGTTCTCTGACTCCTTCTTTTCCTAATTTAATGTTTCATCTCACTGCCATCTTGGAAGATTGATCTTGTTTCGACTTCTCTTATCTCTTATGGTCATCTCTCCCTCTTCTTCATCGAATTCTTCCCATGTTACACTAGATATTCTACAAACCCACCTACAAACAAATTATGTCTAAAATCGGTATAATTCATCAAACAAGTGCTTTCTTCATAAAAATTGTTACTTGTTAGCATTTTTGTCTTTATGTTTTTTAAATTTATTCTTGGGTTATTTAACATTAATATAACATTGAGTTTATTAATGTTTATAGAGAGGAACAATGCAAATATTGTTACTATTCTAAGGTCAGATAAGGTCTCTCACTCCAAGGGTGGAGGTGGAAATGGCGCTAGAAAATTAGACGATTCACACCAAAAGTTGCAAACGTGTAGCAACGTGGCGGAATAATGATCCAGATTCACCCAGAAGCAAATCGAGGGTGGAAATGGGTTCCTGCGCTAGAAAGTGCAAGGTGGTTAAACCTGAATAAGTTCGAGCAGAAATTAAGCTGCTTACCACGTGGCAAGTGTTGGTGGAGTCCGCTATGAAAAGCGGTTAAATTTAAACCGATCATCGCAAGTTTCGGAACCACCTAAGCATATGTTGTATAAAAGGTTTGTTCGAAGTTTTAAAAAATGTTTTTGTCACTTATCGCCTGGAGGAAAAGAACTAATAGGAAACACATCGTTGTCTTTGTCAACTGGAATACCACCCAAGAAGCTCACTTCATAGGTAGCTCGAAACCCTCAGTGTTTAGATTTTGTGTCCCAAATGGAGAAAACCCAAGACCTTCTTCCCTTCAATGAAAGTTCAGATGAAAACGAGAAGCTTGTATTTGACAGGGAAAGGGATATTTTCGACCCTGTTTTGTCTGTGTGTAGTATTTCACAGTCTAAGGAGAAATTAATGGAGTTTAAGTCGCAAGGAAATGATGTATTTAATGTTTTTGGTTTTTTCCTGTACTATTTTTGTGTCGAACAAACCCCACACTTCCCTGAATTTGTTTGTTGGTGTGTGGCGAATTATTTCCATGGCCAAAGGGTAATCATTAATGTAAAAATGACCAAAATTATATGCCCATTAAATGCGCAGACTGTCCATGAGGTTCTAGTTTTACCTGAAACATTTCCCAAAAGCCCTGATTCATTTAACGAAGAAAATTTGGCAAAGTTTTATACAAACTGCAGTCTTGCAGAAAAAGACAAGTTTTTATTACAAGTCTTGAAAGATGGTCAGTCGCATGAAAACCTATCGTTCCCTTTGAGTATTGATGTCTTTCAACAAGATACCCAGTTAGTTTTGTCCTTGTTGAGTCAAGTTTTAGGTCTAGATAGTGATAAGTCAATCACGGAAGTTATGTTAGGTTTCCTTTTCCAAGTAATTTCACCAGAGTCACAGTCAAGTCCGGAGTGTTGTTTTAATTTTGATGAATTCCTAGCTGAAGCGATTCATCTGCAATTGGTGAATTTCAACCAGTTGAAGCATTTCATATATCAGTCATATCTCCTGAAGTTGTTTGTGTGTTCAAACATTTCGGAATCCAAGTTTCCTGGTACCATCTTTTCTCATGAACTTCCTAAACATGTCAATATGTTTGAGTTCACCCATAAAATCATGGCAGAGGTTTACAGAATTATTTTTAATACTGAAATGCCCAGAGTGTTAGAAGGAATGAAAGAAACTTTGCATCCTACACCAGAAGGGAAAACAGGTGATTGGTTCTTGTATAGAGAACATACTATAATTAGGGTGTATGGTTTTACTAGAGCACCATATCTGTTGCCAATGTTTTTAACACCGAGGGTCTTTGCCTTGGAATTTATTAGACAAAGGTTGCAGTTAGAAGAAGAACATTTTGGTGCTTTCAAAAAAGCATCGGATGTGAAATTCCCTCTTAAAGTTGGTCCATTCGTCATTAAGAATAAGGCATCCCTCTCTGTAGTAGAAAAACTACTGAATATTATGGATTTCCAAGAGGCTGAAAGGATTAATTATGATCCTCATCAAATTATATCGCAAAGGATACATCAAAATGGAAACAAGGCTTTTGATCATCAAATAGTAGAAGGATTGAAAGAAATGGCAAATTTATTCAAATTTGAACAAGATAATAAAGAGGCGAATATGGAACAAACATGCAATTTGGAAATGTTGGTTCAGACACCAGCTAAATCTGATATCACCAGTAAGAGAAGTATTTCAGAAGTTGATAGTATGGAAGTCGATCAAGAAGTTTCAAGGAAGATATCAAAAGTGAAACAACAGAACGAAATTATTAGTATGGAGGAACGAGATTCAATTGTTCCAGAAAAAACTAGTTTGATTTCGCAGTCACCTGCAAATATTATGCAGCAATATTATTTTTCAGAAATAAAGGAATCTAGATGTAACTCTCAATATAAGTCCAGATTTGATGTGCTTTCACAATATACATCAAAGAGGAAGCAGTCTTCCGAAGAAACTCAAAAATTGAAACCTCAAGTAAGAACGCTGGCAGAACAAAAAGTTTCCCTCCTTACAGCTACGGATCCAAGAAGAAACACTATAAGGTTTGCAGAGGTGAATGATGAGAAAGTTTCTGAAATGGAAGTTAAGCTTGATGTGATTAATATACCAGATAAGATTCAATTGCATAAACAAACAGGAGATGTCCTGTATTCTGATTTATTGTAATTCACTTTAAAAATTTCTAAATTGCAGTCTGTGATAGAAAAGTTGGAGAGTCAACTGAGGCAAGAGAAGGTAGAAAACAAAGCAAATTAGATGCAGATCAAAATACTACAAGTGGACCTTGTGACCGTGGGAGCCGAGCCAAGGAACAGCTAGTGTACCAAAAGGCTCATTGATGAAAAAGAAAATGCCATTCAAATTCTCAAGAAAAAATTGAAGGTGCTAAATAATCAACATGTGCAGTCTCCAAAGTTGACAGCATTACAACAAGAAAAGGAATCCATATATCAAGAAATGATGGATCACGAAGGTAAAATGTTAAAGTTACAAGATGAAAAGAATGCTTGGGAAAAACAAAGGATTGAATTGTTGTCACAAATTTCATTGTTGAATACCAATCAGATTGAAACTGTGCAAGTGCTAGAGAAGCGAGGGGATCAATCTCTATGTACAAGTGAAGGACAAATGCAAAAGTCCTCCACAGAGGAACTGACCAGTGCTATGTCATAAGTTAGTCTAAAATATGTAGAGATAGAAGAGTTGAAAGCTGAAAACCAGAAGTTGAAAGAGGAAGCAATTCGAAATTCGGGAGCAAAGATAAAGGCTTTCAGTGATAGAAATCAACTGCAAAAGAAAGTTGATGAATTAAAAGATAAATTGACAGGTCGGCTTCCATTACACGGAGCTAAACACCTTATATGGGATGCGATATCAGTGGAAGTCACCAAATTCTGGTCTTATTTGAATTTTATAGCAGATAAAGATGTTATAGAAAACATAGCTCTCCAGAGTTGTAAAGTGGCAAACGAGACATTACGCAAAAGGCCTTCAGAAACAGCTCGGAATACAGTCAGTTTGTTAAAAACTCTAACCCAATTAGATATGCAAAGTTCTGGAATCAAAGACAGACCATCAATCATCATTTTAGCAAGAAGAGTTATTGGCAAGCGTGATCATGTTAAATAAGTAGAAGACATGGCGCAACAGATGGTCCTTGAAGTTCAAAATTTTAAGGAATTATTTCTGGGGCCTTTTGAATGTGGTCTACCTTCTTTTTGGAGTGTCGATGGAAAATTAATGGCTCAAGAAAATCATCACAGTTTGATATTACAGGCTCGTATGGATCACTCGAAATTTGAAGGTTTGGTCGAAGGATTAACTGGAAAGACAATAATTGATAAATTGACCTATGATTTTGAAATAATTAAACAATTTGTAATGATTAAGAAGGGTCTGCTAGATGTATGTTACACAGAATGCATAGAATTGGAGGTGATGGTGAAATAAATTATGGATTATGAGATCCCAACTCAAGAGCAATGGAAAATTGTTGAAAGATTTGGGAAACCAAAACACAGGTTATGTCGGGAATAAATATTCATGTGTGTTAATTTTAAATGACGTTGCGGTTCCTTTGTTAATTTCCCGAGTGTTACATCAAATAGATTTCTTTGAAATTTCTTTTTTTGGAGAAGATTTGAAAGAATGTTTTGTATAAATTTTTATTTTACAAAGTAATAGGGGTTGGATCCGAGAGAAAAAAATATAGTGATGTAATAGTTTTTGAAGACTTTAAAGAAGAATAGAATTACAAGTACATCCGAAACAAAGATTCATATGTTGTTATTTTCTCCAATCTTTTAATTTCTCTTTTGTGAATGTATTTCGTGTTACACCATCTTATCACTTTGCCTCATAGTTGACTATAATATCTGAGTTAGAATTCATTTTATATGCTCTAATCCACACATTTAAATATTGTCAATGTTCTTTCTTCAAAATTAATGCAGAATTCATCATAGAACGGAGATTGTCTAAGTTATAACATATAAACAATATTTTTCCCGACTTCCAACCTCCGACAAGAAGGATCGGTCGCCCCTTCATTTATTATAAAATTGTGAACAACTATATCCAACCATTCACCTATACTGTATCCAGAATGGTGAACACAAGAAGGATCGACCGACCCTTCTTGTAGTCTAGAACTATTTTTAACATAATACTGGGCAGAAGAAAGGTCGGCCAACACTTCATTTGTGAGTGAATGGTAAAACTATTCAACCCGCCTAGGCTGCGACAACAATTCCAGACTTCCGACTTCGGCGATGAATAGTTGGGATTGGTATAATGGCCAAGTTAAAATATATCAACAATATTTATCCCGACTGGCGATAAGAAGAATCGGCTTCCCCTTCATTTAGTAGAGAACTGTAGACACCTATATGTTACAATTCACCTATATCCAGAATGGTGAACACAAGAAGGATCGACCGAGCCTTCTTGCAGCATAGAACTATTTTGAACAGAATACTCGGCACATGAAAGGTTGGCCGACCCTTCTTGCACCCCGCATGAGGATTCATCACCTTTTCCGAAGATGCAAATATGTTGTAGATTACGGATACCTCATTTTCTTAAAACGTTCCATCAATTCCGCTATCCCACAACCCGCAATGCAGATTGCAGGATGGGACAACAATTCCCGACTCCCGACTTCCGCAGTAAATAGTGGGGAACGGAGATTGGCTAAGTTATAACATATAAACAATATTAATACCGACTTCTTGCCTCCGACAAGAAGGATCAGCTGCCCCTTTGTTTAGTATAAAATTATGAACACCTATATCCAATAGTTCACTAGTAAAATTGTTATCGACCGACCCTTCTTTTAGTCTAGAACTATTATGAAAAGAATACGTCATACAAGAAGGGTCGGCTGCCCCTTCATTGCATGGCAATTTTTAACAAAGGCAAGGTATCCATTTAGTTACGGTCAAAGTGCTTTCATCTCGTGGAAAAGAAGAGATAAGAAACAATCCAATAATTTGTCGAGCTTGTTGTCCAATAATTTTCCAAGCTTAATTAAGGTTGCCATCTATTCAATGCATGTAAATTCAATTTTTAATATGAGAAATCTTTTCAAATTATCGGGTGGCCTGCATATACTGTTTTCCAATTTTAAGTCTTAGCTCATTTCATCTCATGGACGAAGAATATAGATTTGGAAGTGGTAAATTGTCTTGCATGCATGGGGGCAAGCTTAAACCCCTAAATTTGCTTATATATCAAAGATTCAAAATTATTATAACTATGTTCCATATGTATCATCTGACATTCCATTGTAGCTCTCTTACCTGATTCTTTGAATTTTTCTTCGAGCTAGTTGTTAGTTATTGCATCAGTTTTGTTGGACTTGGTCCTAGATAGAATGTGCATTCACCAAGGTGCGAGAGTCTATTTGAGTCTATCTAAATTAACTTTCCACCTTAACCTCAACCAAGGGGACAAGGGTTCAACCTCTAGCGATAAAGGATTTTCTCTGAGCCGTCCACCATGCATGATCGATCTGGTACTATTGATCTCCTTCCATGCTTAGCCCCACGGCCGTCCAAGTTCTGCAGTCTTCAATCTCTCAAACGCCGCCTTCCTCGCACCTTAGATCTGCGTAGTTATTATCAACTGTTGATCTGGCCCCTATCCACATCCTGACCGTGGTGATACTCCATGCATGTTCAATCTACAAACTAAACCCACGCTTAAACCGCCCTATCTTACTTTTGCGAATAGTGCTTGTGGCCGTCGATCTCCCTCAAGCTTCTGTAACCGTCGTTATCAGGACATTAGCTAAGTTACAATATATATAAAAAATATCCTGACTCCCAACATTTGGCAAGAAGGATCGGCCGCCCCTTCCTTTAGTAGAGAATTGTGAATTCACCCGTATCTAGAATGGGGAACAGAAGAAAGATTGACCAACCCTTCTTGCTGTATAGAACTATTACGAAACGAATCCTCGGCACAAGAAGTGTCGGCCTACCCTTCATATATGAGGGAATTGTAAAAATATTCAACCTCCGAAGGCGAGGGTGTCAATTCATGTAAATGAAGAATGGTGAACGTTGAAATAAGACTGAGCACAATAAGTGTCGGCCAACCCTTCATTCACGAGATAAATGTATACACAACAAAACCCCTTTCAGTAGCACCTTTGGCATGACCTTGTAAACAAGTTGAAGTCTAACCCGAAGCGAATATGGGGGTTGCATAATCAAGATTCTCTTAACCATGGCAATGCACATATGTGGACAAATCTTCCTTCAAACAACTCAAACAAGGTCCTTCTAAAGCGATGTTGCGGAAAGCGACTAAGAGCTTCGAAAGTTCAAAAGAAGTTCAACAAGAGCAGATCAAATTATTTTTGTTCAATGAACAAGTTTTTTCCATTGACGTAGCAAGATGTGTTGTTATGCCTCCGCACTTACAATATCAAAAGGTTGATGAGGAGGTCATGCAAAAGATGGTTGTATCTCTTCTCCATACATTTACAACAACATTGAGAGATGCTATTCTATTTCCTTTCGATAAGAAATTGGCCTTTCTTCCTGGAAATGAAGAAGAAATTAATTTGCCATTAGTAAATTTTTATATATTGGATGGGTAGCATACTATTTCTGCGCAGAAAATAATCGTTGCAGATGATCAATATAAACAGCTCCATTCACGGTATAGGCATCAAACCGCTCGTCTTCTACACAAATTTTCTTTAGCACATCATCAACAAATTATGCAAACAACAAAATTTGTCAAACAAGGAATTTGGGAAATGTTGCCAGTGATGCTTGGCAGGTATAGAATTTTTCTTCTTATCAATCAAAGTCTTTAGATTGCTGCCTGTGTTATGAAATTAGCAAATTGACTGGAATATTCAATTTTATATGTTTGCAGTCTTTCCAAACTAAATGTATGGATATATTTCTTGTTCAAGCTAACTCTTGTTTTGACATCGGATCGACTGTGGACCAAATCAGGGTATTTTTTAAGGATTCTAATATTATACTTAAGTGTGGTATTCTAGGCGATTATTTTGGATTGAAAAAAACATATATATAGATAGGTAGGTGAATATTAAATATGAAAAATACAATTTACTACTTAAATTTGTAAATTTTGGCGAAGATTATGATGAAAAAACATATTTTATGTAACTATAGGCGATATTAGAGCCTAAAAATGACCAAATAGCGAATTTATTTTTTGAAAAAAAGCTCCAAAAATAGCCAATTGGCAAAATTTCATCCCTAAAAAATTCCGTGGACCAAATGGCAGTCTGTATTCGAGCTTTACAAAAGTGGCTCCTTTCCATGCTCGCCGAAGAGCATCACTCAGGATGATTTTGTTCAAAATAAAATAAAGAGTTATGGGTCTAATTTTTTTAGACCATTGCGTGATCTTGATGAAGATGAATTGATGTCTGTCGCGGACAATCTAATCAACTGGCGGAACATCAGCTGATAAAAATGTTTAAGCAAAAACTTTAAGTCAATATTGCAAACGAATCAAGGACGAGAGGTCAACCAGGCATTCGATCGTTGAATATTTCAAAGTTAATGATGTCTAAATTGATCGATCACAGGATGCACTGACCATAACGTCATTGAAATATATAAAATTGCACCAAACCATCTCCAGCAGGTGTGCAGTATTTTATGCTCCGGAAAGCAAGCAAATTCTCTGAGTAAAAAGAGAAAGAACGAATCTGAAGTGGATAATGGTACCAAAATACCAATTAATGCTCAGAAAATATTGAATCTATATATGAGTAAAGAGAGGATGGGTATGTCCATTGACGATGTCGAAAATAGTTCACAGTTTGCTTGTCAATGTTGTTATCCCGAATCTTTGGTCAACAGACTCAAATTAATTCCATTCTTTGGTGCGGCAGTCAGCTGTGAATTTATTGCTGTGGATATGTGTAATTGTGATAATCCGTGGACAGAACAAGACATGCTTGCATTTTTTTACTTGTATTTTTTAGCTGATATGGAAAACTCTTGTATGATTTCTAAAGCTTTCACAATTTTCAACAAGAAATCAAAAAAACATGTTACACCGAATCCTACAAAGGGAGTTTATAGAGAATTCTCCAAGGACTTGTTTATAGGATTCTCTATTATACAATGTTGGAGCATTGGAAGGGATAAGGATATTTTATCAACTTCTGAAATTGATATGGATTGGAAGGATGAGGGCCTACCGATGATTGATTTACCACAGCCCAAGGTTGACAACGATAGTGCGAGCAGCTATGTGTTTGCAAAAGAAAGGACACAAGAATTCTGGGATCACATGGTTTCCAGACAGGTCACTTCTGAAGGCACAGTTCGTTGTACACAGGAGGTAGGATTCTTCGTTCGTTGATGAGGGCTCCAGAAAGAATAGTTATTTTGATTGTGGATACAGTACAACAAGAGCTGTTTATGAATGGTTTCTATCATGAATTGGGTGTAACACAAGGTATTTCTATTAACTTTTTCAAATGCCTTTGATTTTATTTTACTTTTATAAAACAAGGTATTTCTATTAACATTTTCAGATGTCTTTGATTTTATTTTACTTTTATAAAACAAGGTATTTCTATTAACATTTTCAGATGTCTTTGATTTTATTTTACTTTTCTCAGTCAGTTATCTTCAATAACTTCTTCAAATTCTTATTCTACTACAGCTTCAAATAAAGAGATGATGTCCATTGAGGACGTCGAAAATAGTTTATAGTTTGCTTGTCAATGTTGTTATCCTGATTCTTTGGTCACCACAGTCAGTCAGCGGTGAATTTATTGTTGTGGATATGTGTAACTGTGATATTCCATGGACTGAACAAGACATGATTGCGTTTGTGTACTACTTAGAAACAAATGAAGAGGCATGTACTTGTATTTTTTTAGCTGATATGGAAAAATTTTGTATGATTTCTAAAGCTTTCACAATTTTCAGTAAGATATAAAAAAGACATGTTACACGGAATCCTACAAAGGGAGTTAAATTATAGAGAATTCTCCAAGGACTTGTTTATAGGATTCTCTATTATACAGTGTTGGAGGATTAAAACCCCGTAACCCTTCTTTTCCTACCCGCATGTTTAATTTTAACCGTCGATTTGTCTTGATCCTGCGGATGAGAGTACACTGTTGATTTAAATGAAGTTTAGCTTGTCCGTTTTCCCCTCTACCATTTTTAAAAATTGCAATTAGGCTCGTAACTGCGATTTTCACCTTCGGCCAAATTTGAAGTCATAGTCATTGTCGATCATCATGAATCTTCTAAGAAGCAAATTTCAACTTTTGTCACAGATAGCTAGTGTATTGTTGGTATCTTACACATTTTGTTATGAGATACTTCCCGGAAACCATGTAATAAAAATATTTTGGGAATTTTGTGAAAATTAGATGATGCAGAAGTTGTAAATGTTGCCAATACATAAAGGATAGTTGTGCTAGAAAAACAATGTGAAAATGCAACTGCAACTGCATCCTCCTCTGCTTTCTCTGGGTTTTCCCAGCTGGAGTTTAAGTATTTAGCCATTCAGGTCAATGATGAACACTGTAAGCTACTAGCTGAATTGTTTCACACCTTGAATGATATCCAGGAGACTCACATTGTTTTTGGGAAGATGTCTGTTACTCTTGATCAGCAGGTAGCTAAAAGACAGCAGGCCTTTAAGGCCAATGAAGACATTTTTCAATGGCAAAGGTACATTAAGGAGAGACCTGAGAATATTCCTACTCTCACTAGTTTCCAATTGAAGAAAATCAGAACTGCATTGGAGATACTATCCAGAAAGCACAAGCTGTTTGTGGAAGGAGATGGTACGCTGCGGATACAATCATGGAGAATTTGTAGTTGCCTACCATGGACCTCATTGAAAGCACTTGTCCACCAAAGTTGATGCTAGAACAGGTTGAACGTCGATCTGAGGAAGCTAAAGATAAGATCCAGCACCTCGAGCATATCAAGATTGATGACGTGGATCAGTTAATTAGGCAACAAATATGACATGTGTTACAATATAATCATTCCACGTGTCGCAAAATTTATAGAAGTTTTGCTTCAAAGACTTTGCTGGCAAGTAGAAATATTCTCAGAGAAAGAGTGGCCACTCTTTCTCTAAGGTGTTCTATTTTTACAATTCCCTCGTAGATGAAAGGTCGGGAAACCCTTCTTAATCCTAATATCCTTTTAAAAACAGTTCGACACTGCAAGAAGGGTTGGTCGATCCTTCTTATATTATCCATTATCGCTATAGCTTTATTGATGGATAAAGGTTTTGACAATTAACTACAAAAACAAGGGGTGGACGGTCTTGTCATAAAATTGAAGTCTGGACAAACCATTTTTATATGATATAACTTCCAAGGTGTTCTATTTTTATAAATCCCTCGTAATTGAAGGGTCGGGTGACCCTTCTTATCCCGAATATTATTTTTATAATAGTTCGATGTTCTATTTTTACAGATCCCTCGTAACTGAAGGGTCGGGTGACCCTTCTATCCTTGATATTATTTTTATAATAGTTCAACATTCCAAGAAAGGTCATTCAACCCTTCATATTATAAATATTCTTTTCATAATATTTCGACACTGCAAGAATGGTCGGTCGCTCCTTCTTGTGTTCTCCATTATGGATATAGCTGAATTGTTGGATAAAGGATTTCATAGTTAACTACGAAAAGAAGCCAATCCTTCTTCTCGGAAAATGGAAGTCGAGACAAACTATTTTTATATGTTATAACTTCCAAGGTGTTCTATTTTTATAATTCCCTCAAAACTGAAGGGTCAGCCGACCCTTCTTATTCCCAATATTGTTTTCATAATAGTTTAACACTTCAAGAAGGGTCGGTCGATCCTTCTTGTGTTAGCCGTTATGAATATAGATAAATTGATGAATAAATGTTTTCACAATTAACTATGAAAAGAAGGGGTGGCCTATCCTTCATGCCGGAAAAAGGAAATCAGGACAAACAATTTTTTTATGTTATAACTTAGCCGATTGACTTGTTATTCAAACAATGACTGAATATTTTAGACATTGATTTTCTCACGGAAAAAGGAAGGAAATTTAAAGACTGGCATAATTTAATGCAAATATAAATAAACAGATAAAGGAAGGCAATTTATAGACTGTCAATGCTAGAAATAACATTTAACAGAGAAAGGAAGGAAATTTACAGACTATCATTAATGAATGGTTTTGTCATCAGTTGTACAATTATATTCAACACATTCCATGTATATTTTCAAAAACAAGCAACACATGGATGCCTTCCCATACACACAATAATGCTAATTAAAATTTAACAGGTATTGACTCGACGATTCGACATGATCTCTAAAGTAGTCGAATAGAGGACCTGGTTAGAATATTCTTGCAAAGACTGGTAAGCTCTCCGGGCCAAATGTAGTTATTTGTTGATGAATAGCGCAAAAAATGTTCAATAGTGATAACAATTTTACTATCTGTTAAGTCTGATACTACATCATCCGAGAGTCGTCACCAAACTTTGATATAGAATGCTCTGTAATTTAAGATGTTGATTCAACCACTCGCACAGTTTCTCACCTTCCCGAGGACCGAAGCCTTCTGGTACTAAAACAACATTCGACGACTGCTGTGAGCCTAATGTTGACGACCGCAACAGTGCATGTTGTCTTAGAGAAAACACAGTCCTGCCTTCTACTTTCGCTACTTCCTCTCCCTATTTCCCCTCCTCATTGCGTAGCAATCAGTTATTGAAAGAAGAGTGACGGAAAGAAGATGGACGAAAGTGTGATTGGTGCCAATGAACATAATGAGAAATCCATGTATTGGGACTTCGAGACTGCTCGAAATGCCCATATATCATGGTGTATTGGGACGTCAAGAGTGGTTGAAGCCTTCTACTTGGCGCAGTTAGAAGAAGCTGACAGCATGGTCTGGTACTAAAACAACATTCAAAGACTGCTGATGGGATTTCCCTCCCATCATATCCCTTCATGTCTACTTTTAATACCCGAAGAATAGCAAGCGGATAGCCTAGACACGGCAATATTGCATCTCTCTCGAATACCTGCATAGCAAACAAATAACTGTTTATCACGCTTCCACAAAAAGAAACCATTTCCAACAAATGCAAAAATAATCATTTTTTTGCAGCCAGGGTAGCGCATGAGCACACATATAATCATGCACATTAATAAAAACAGAGAAACTATTCCTAAATTGCCAAGTGCACCATAACAGGGGATGGCCAGACAATTTTTCTGGGAAACCTGCTTAGACGGGTTAGCTCCTAACACCGTAGTTAGTGGAAGCAAAGGAATTCAACCAATGAAATATACTTTGCAAATGATAAGCAAATACTTAAATTAGACGTGTGTATAATAATGACTACAAAAATTCTTTCTTACCGAGAAAAACCTTTTGCGGATATGTAGTCTTCAAGGTTAGGAACTTGCTCCAATAAGTTGAGAAGAGGAAGAGGCTTCGGAATATGGATATCAAGATTGTTCAATGATTTCAGGCTACCTATTATCTCCACAAATCTCTCTGCAGGAAAATGGTGCATTATGGTCGAATTCCAATTCGAATGAACTGCTAGTCCACTTAAATTACTTCCACATTCCATTTTGAGCTCCGCAATCGAATTAAATTACTTCGACATTCCATTTTGAGGTCGTGAAATAGTACCCCATTGACTCTTACACCATTTTCATGAATGGAAACAAGGGTAAGAAGAAGTTGACAGCATGATTTGGAGGCACAGAGATTCGAATATACTGCTTGGACATGGCGGTATTGCATATCTCTCGAGTACCTGCATAGCAAACAAATAACTGTTTATCACGCTGCCAGAAAAAAGAAACCATTTCCAACATATCATCATGCACAATAAAAACAGAGAAACTATTCATGAATTGAAACAAGACTAATAAGAAGATGACAGCATGGTCTAGTACTAAAACAACATTCCACAACAGTCTGCTGCGAGTGTTGACGACCGCAACAGCGCATGTTCTCTTAGAGAAGAAAGCCTCCAAGACTGCTAATATCCCTATGTCCCCTCCTCGTTGCATATCCAAGAACATAATGACAAATCCATGTATTGGGACTTAGACAGTGCTATGGGGCATGGTTAGCCTATATATAGTGAGTAGCCACTGTGTTGATGGATTGAATGGGATGGGAGTCTAGGATGGATGGGGAATGGTAATTATCATAGTATGGTGGAATCATGGTCATAGATATCATCTGTAGCTAGTACATATTTTTCTCGAGTAATCGTACACGTATCACTCCAATACGACTACAGATATTGCTGGAGTAACCGTACACGTATCACTCCAATCGATTCCTTGAAAATCCAGTGACCAGCATGCCTGCTGCCATTGCATTAAATGGCCTACAACAGGCTGAATAATATTTTTCGTAAATGATGGATTGTATCACTCGTGTGAATAATCTAATCATGCTTCATTCAACATTATGTTTATGTCAAACTTGTCACCAACAAAGTCTTGGATGGGAAATGGTAATTATCACAGTATGGCGGTCATAAATTCCTTACATCATCTTCATCTCAACCATAAATTCCTTACACTTTTCCTCAGCAACTCAACCATAAATTCCTTACACTTTTCCTCAGCAACTCAACCATAAATTCCTTACACCATCTTCATCTCCAACTGTAAATTCTCATTTCCCCACAAAATGCAAGCTATACTTCTCATATCTACCGAGCCCAAAGGAGAGCACAAATCAAATTTGACATGATAGATTTCATAATCAATACATGAATGTCTTATAGTAAGAGAAAAAACTCGAACTGGGAAGAGTATTACCAAACTACAAGCTACACTTCTCATTTGGACCCCGCTGAGATAACATCCACGTTGCTGGTTCAGAAAACGCAGGAACTTAAAACAGTCCCCAAACATTAAATGGTGCCACTTTACTGGCAAGTAGAAATATTCTCAGAGAAAGAGAAGCTGCTCTTTCTCCAAGGTGTTATATTGTTATAAGTCCCTCCTAAATGAAGGGTCAGCCGACCCTTCTTCTTCCAAATATTCTTATCATAATAGTTCGACACTACAGGAAGGGTTGGCTGATCCTTCTTGTGTTCTCCATTATGGCTATAGCTGAATTGATGGATAAAGGTTTTGACAATTCACTACGAAAAGAAGTGGCGGCCGATCCTTCTTGTATTAAAACGGAAGTATGGAAAAACCATTTTCATATGATATAACTTCCAAGGTGTTCTATTTTTACAATTCCCTCGTAATTGAAGGGTCGGTCGACCTTTATTATTCCTCATATTATTTTCATAATAGTTCGACACTACAAGAAGGGTCGGTCGACCCTTCTTATGACCAATATTCCTTTCATAATATTTCGACACTGCAAGAAGGGTCAGTCGATCCTTCTTGTGTTCTCCATTATTGATATAGCTGAATTGTTGGATAAATGTTTTCACAATTACCTACGAAAAGAAGGGGCGATTGATCCATCTTGTCGGAAAACAGAAGTCAGGACAAACTATTTTTATATGTTATAACTTCCAAGGTGTTCTATTTTTACAATTCGCTCGAAATTGAAGGGTCGACCAACCCTTCTTATTCCCAATATTATTTTAATAATAGTTCGACACTGCAAGAAGGGACTATTGATCCTTCTTGTGTTCTCCAATATGGATATAGATGAATTGCTGGATAAATGTTTTCATAATTAACTACGAAAAGAAGGGGAGGCTAATTTAAAAGAAGTTTAGCTTGCCCGTTTAGTTTCTCGATATTAGCACTAGCTTTGTGGTCTCAACAAAATAGAATGGAGGTTTAATTTTTTTAAAAGGAATGGAGAAATCCCTGGTGGCTTGAGCAAAATAGAATTTTAGACGGAGGCGTGGGATTTAACCCACAAGCATCTTAAGGAGAAGATCGATGGCCAATGGAGCAGATTGATGGTCGGGAATTACTTCTCTGATACGACATGCGCGGAGGAAACAAACTTTCAGATCCGCAAACTTTTGGTAGAGGTCCGCGGATTTGGACGGTGCAGATCTGACGAGGCTGAGATGTATGGACAAGGTTTTGTTCGTGGATCTAACTTGAACCAAACATCAATGCAAGCGAAATCAGCGAAGTTGGTAAAGGTCGCATCGATTGACGGCCAGGATTCATGCAAGATCTAGATCAACGGTGGGCGACTTCCCGTGGTTTTCACTGGTAGAAAAAGGTGACATGTGGAGGGATTCAAGGCCACCAAGGATCATAGAGTTAGAAAGCATCGTCGATCCACAGCCCAGAACGGATCAGGAAAATAGATGCCCAGGGAAGCTTCCACTCAGCAGAAGATGCAATGGTGATAGCAAAGGATAAATAATATAAAAAACTTGCCTGCATGGAGAGCAGGATTCCATCTTTCCTATTTTACATCGAAGGGCGACAAGAGAAAGCTGTGTAGAAGAAGACTGGAGACACTCTGATTGATGTAGATATTTTCCTCCTCTTCTGTTAATTGATCAAATAAAAAAGAGTAACCTACATATTAATACTCAATGTGCCAAATCAAATATGCCACGTGTTACAATATGATCGTTCCAAATGTCACTCTAGGATATTAGATATCAACATTTTAACAAAAAAAATTATAGAAGTTTTTCTTTAAAGACTTTGCTGGCAAGTGGAAATATTCTCAGAGAAAGAGCGGACGCTCTTTTTCCAAGGTGTTCTATTCTTACATTTCCCTCCTAAATGAAGGTTTGGACAACCCTTCTTATTCCCAATATTCTTTTCATAATAGTTCGACATTGCAAGAAGGGTCGGTCGGTCCTTCTTGTATTATCCATTACGACTATACTTGAATTGATGGATAAATGTTTGACAATTAACTACGAAAATAAGGGCCAGCAGATCCTTCTTATCGTAAAACAAAATTAGGGACAAACCATTTTTTATAATATAACTTCCAAGGTGTTCTATTTTGACATTTACCTCCTTATTCCCAATATTATTTTTATAATAGTTCGACACTGCAAGTCTCTCATTACCAATATTCTTTTCATAATATTTCGACACTACAAGAAGGGTCGGCCAATCCTTCTTGTGTTCTCCATTATGGATATAGCTGAATTGTTGGATAAAGATTTCACAGTTAACTACAAAAAGAAGGTGCGGCCGATCCTTCTTGTCGGAAAACAGAAGCCGGGAAAACTATTTTTATATGTTATAACTTCCAAATTGTTCTATTTTTATAATTCCCTCAAATTTGAAGGGTCAAACGGCCGTTCTTTTTTTTTTGAAGTAAGCAGAGCCAGAAATTCTATAAATATGGCATAAAAAGGTACAAAAATGGTATAGAGTTACAAATAGAGTGAGCTAAAATCTCACTCGGGCCCTTCCTGAGTTGGGAAAACCGAGCGCCCACAGATCAACTTAACAACTTAACCAGATAGCATGACACAGATCATCTTAACAACTGCACCAGATAGCATGACTGCTTCATAGAGGAAAACTGAGAACACAAAACCTCTCGGACAAGAAACCACCTTCCAAGGGCCAAAAAATAGCCTAGCAGCAAAGCAAGGGAACAAGTTGTCGGCTTAATCGAGAACAACAGGTCAAACAGGAAGAAAACCAACAACTAGTACTACCATCAAAATGTAACCGCAGACACAGGGCGAAGAGAGAAAAAGCCATCCTGATCAACGCGTGGGTCATGGATGTTGAGCGCTCCCACTAAGGTCTCCAGAGTGCACGTACTCTCCATTTCGTTCTGTTGAGTCACTTTCATTCCCTCGATGATATCTTTAATCTCTTTCACAATTTGCTCTTGCGCTTGGATTTCGCAAGCCAAAAGAATTATGCCCACCCAGAATGGGTTGGCTGCAATATGACGGCCCCATTGCTCCTCAACCTCCTGCTGCAGCAGGATTTCCAAATGAGCGATATGGGCCTCAATAACCACAGGAGTTTCCTCCAGGTAAAAATGCGCCTAGCTGAAATTCAGATGGTCATCCACCATGACGTTTGCCTGGTTGGACGATCCTTCACCCCTTTTCCTGCCACTCGCCCCGCAAGTCCATTTAGAGCCACGACAACTACAAATATGGATGCGAGGTGCCATAATGCTTAAGAAGATGGTTCCGGAGGGAAAATAAAAACCTCTAGCTATCTAAAACTATTTAATCCAGAAATGGAACAGACACAGCATGCCTTTTCTCAGGGTAGGGCAAGCTACTTTCTCAATTTGGACCTGCCTACATCGGTCCGTCGTTTTGGATTTATAATGGTCATCACAACAGGATTTATAATGGTCATCACAACAGGCCTTGATTTTCCATTAATGAAAATGATAACTGTTCCATCCCTTCCCGAGGCCTCGCATGCTTGGTAATCCTGCGAGGCCTCTGCATGCTTGTTAAGCCTTCGAGTCCAGGCCTGGAATTTCAAATTTTCACTCCCTGTCAAGTCAAAATTTAATGACAGTTACTAATTTTCATTGCCTATCATTTTACGTTTGATTAAAATTTATAAAATGTCAATTTTTTTAATGTTATATTCAAATATTACTTATATATTTGAAATTTGTTTTACCATTTTAGTTTAAAATCAAAGTGAGATCCACAACATTCATGCTTTACAGACTTGTATTATCCTGTCCAGAGTACAAATTCAAAAATACAGTCACCTCATGCATTAGTTATTCTGCTTCAATGATCAATTAATTGACCTTCACCATTAAAAATGCTCCACTAATCAATACCAGCTGATATTCACCCTTCCCGCCTACTACTCTGTCACTCTACCACATAATTACACTATACGTTGGCTGCATCATTTAATTGTTATATAGAATTTAATTAATTAACATGTGTAAAGGTGGCAACGTGGCCTCCTAAAATATAATGCAGGTTGCAGCACCTGCCACCGCCGCCCAAGCTTTGGGGGTCGAACCCATCCACGTTCCATCTCAAGGCATCGTCTTCTAGCCACATGATCGCATGCACCTTCTAGCGTGCCTGCTTTTAAGGCTACACGTGCTTTAACACCTTTGTTACCCAGCTCATCTCCAGTTATGAGAAATCTATAGTCGGTACAGATGGTATCTATGACCACTATCCCGCCATTATTACTGTGATAATTATCCTTCCCCATGCGTAACATCCAAGTCAATTCACCAATACTGTGATAAATACTAAAGCATGATACCCGGTATCACAGCAAAATGAAATCTTCGGTAAGTCATGCCACTCTTCTTTACCGCCTCTGTTCCATTTCCTTTGTTGTTTTATCAGAAATACTCTTCTTTATCTAATTTAATCTGTAATAGAACATTTCAATTCCCAGGTATGTATATTATTCAAACCATAAATCTAGTTTTTCAAGTGCCAGGTGTTTATATTATTCAAACCATAAATCTAGTTTTTCAATTGCCAGGTATTTATATATTTATGAAATAAAACCCCGCAACCCTTATTTTCCTTCCCACATGTTTAAGTTTTAACCGTCGATTTTTCTTGATCCTACGGATGAGATTACACTGGGTGAATTAAATGAAGTTTAGCTTGTCCGTTTTCCCCTCTACCCTTTTTAAAAATTGCAATTAGGCTCCTAACTACGATTTTCACCTTGTTCGGCCAAATTTGAAGTCATAGTCATTGATCCGATTAATCCATAATGATAAGTTGTTTAGATTTGACATAAAATCATAGTAACATGATATAATTAAAATTATACTCCATCTTAATCCAAATTTGGTTGGCACATGCTATATGTTATTTCGTTACAAATGTGATAATTGCATTTCTCAAACCGAAAGGTTTTAATCATGGCAATTCATTACAGTTAATCATTATGGGCTCTTTATTGCTCTTCTTAAACACATTTGAGACCAATATGGGAAATTTTTTAGTCATCATATTCCATAGAAAAAGTCTTCTTATTCAATTTCCAGAGATTTCTTGTGAACAATATGCATAAAAGTCACAAAATTTCTTCAATCAGATTTTGTGGCGAGAAAGAACTTTAGCCTCTTCAATATCATGAACCTCTATCGCCACCTTTTAAAGCCGATGTTTTGGATGACAGCAGTGGTAGTGAAAAAATAACTCTGAGATTCAATCCATGTATATATGACTCCCTTGGAGTAAGAGAAGGAAGATCACTAAGAAACATGTTGATCGAGATGATACAGTCATCCGGGATTTTATAATTAATCAAGTGCCTGTGACTCCACCAATTCCCCTGAAGGAAGGACAAGTGGCCAATTTTTCATTTTTTGAGGACATTGTCGATCATCATGAATCTTCTAAGAAGCATCTTTCAACTTCTGTCACAGATATCTAGTGTATTGCCGGATACTTCCCGGAAACCATGTGATAAAAATATTTTGGGAATTTTGTGAAAATATTGTCGGTATTAGTCGCTCTTGAGGATGCCTTCTAGTTTCGATTTGTAATCCCTATTTTATGGGAAGTCTATCTTTTGTAACTATTTTTGTAATTATTATTTAAAGGGTAGGGGGGAGAAAATCAGCAAAACAAGACTGGAGAAACTCTGATTGATGCAGACATTGTAATTTTTTTCAACTTTGAAGTAATACAGTTAGTCCTTCTCTTCATTCCTCTTTTGTTAATTGATCAAATTTATTTGATGAATGTTGATTTTCACTTCATATTATTTGTGAAGACTGTTTAATTTTTGCAATCAATAATCCATACATTGATCTATTGTAGTTTGGATTTGTCTTTAATCATGATCCGTGTGTCTTTTATGTTTAAATTAAGTGAATTTATTTAATTAAAACATTTATCTAAATTTTCTGCAAATGATTAACATATTAAATTAAACCCGCATTAGTAACCTCGCTATACTCAATGTGCCAAATCAAATAAAAACTAGTAACCTCACTATACTCAATGTGACAAATATGCCACATGTCAAAATATGAACGTTCCACGTGTCACCCTAGGATACTAGATATTAACATTTTCACAACAAAATTTATAGACGTTTTTCTTTAAAGACTTTGTTGGCAAGTAGAAGAATTCTCAAAGAAAGAGTGACCGCTCTTTCTCCAAGGTGTTCAGAGAAAGAGCGGCCGCTCTTTCTTCCTACTCTGGTTAGTGCAGGGCTTGTAATTTCTTGCAAACTTTCAGTAATACATTTATGTTGTTCGCGATGCTTTGGCAGTTCTATCCAGGTTTTGGTCACAAGATTGCATATGTAATTTTCATCTTTTCCACTACAGCAAAGTAAGCTCTTGCAACTGGCCACAATATTAACTGGGCTTGGAAGAAACTCCAGAGACAGAGTGTGAAATTTGTAGCTACTTTCTGTGCTAATCCACAGCTTTCTAAGGAAACGAGAAGGTCGCATTCCCCAACTAGATGTCGACATTTTAACAACAAAATTTATAGATGTTTAACTTTCGTCAAAGATTAAATATTTTATTAATCAGATTCTCCATAGAATCTACTTAATCAGAGGGACAAACCATTTTTTTATGTTATAACTTAGCCGAAAAAACGAAAATTGGGACAAACCATTTTTTATGTTATAACTTAACCGATAATTTGAATTGTTATTCAAACAATGACTGAATATTTTAGACTCCACAAACTGCAAGATATACTTCACATTTGGACCCCTCTGAAAAATGCCACACTACACTCAAGTCACAAGTGCATCTAAGAAGCACACTACCCTTAGGTCACAAGCGCATCTAAGAAGCACACTACCCTCAGGTCACAAGCGCATCAAATAGGCATAAATATGATGAAAAGTTTCAAATTCACACTTTTCAAATTTTAATTTGCATTTTTTTATTTGAAATTCACACTTTTTGAATTGAAATTCATAGTTTTATATTAAAAAGAGTGGACATATTACATAGCATAGGGGAGACTGGTCCCAAAAAATAAGAGATGTTGAAACAGTCTCTTCATATTTCAGTGTCTGGTTTTCAAAAAAGGCCTTATGCCTGAAAATTTTAACGAACTATCCTAAGAGAAACTTACAAGAGTAATACATATAAGAAGGATTACAAAAAAAAAGCCCAAACAGAACTGCTAAAATGCCGAGACGAGCACACGAAGAAAGAGTCAGTTTCCATGATTGGGACGAGCGTTCTTATCCTTGCCTCCTGTAGCTGCACCTGAATTTTCCTCTTCATTGTTTAGGCTGACAGATGGACTATTTCTACCTTTGTTTCTGATACAGTCAAGTCTAGCTTCCACGATGCTGAGGAAGGTATGGAACGAGTCTTTCATCTTACCATTTCTATTCCGGACTTCAGAGGTCAGGTGAGATATGGCTTTCTTCATATCGGAGAGGTCACCCCGTAACCAACGGACCTCGGCTTCCAGATCCAAAACTTGCATGAGAATTTCAGGGGAAGGGCTGTCCTGCCCACGAGGAGAATTAATGGTAACCAGGCCACTATTATCACCCAATGCATGCTGCCAATTTTTGCTGCCTCCCAATTCTCCCGGGACACCACGAAACTGCTTCATAGGAACACTTTGATTGCAGCCAGCTTCACAGGGGGTCGAGATAAACCCAGAATTGGGAGTCGAGAAGACCTTCCAATTCCTACTTCCATAATCAAAACCGCAGCCAGTATGCTGCACAGGGCCCCTCATTCCCTGAGTAGCCCATCTTTTACCGCTTCCACGGTCGACAACTTTGGAATGACCGTGACAAGCATGCTTTGTCAAGCTACCACGAGAGTGCTCATTACCGCCAGAGCTGTGCCCATGAAAAATGTCAAAGAGGTATATCTTCGAGCCAACTCCCCTGGAGTGCCCCTGAACAGTCGTCCTGCATTTGCGACATTGCAGAACAGAGAGACACAAATTGATCTCCTCCATATTCAAACAAAATTACAGACTTCGGAGAAAAATGCAAGGAGAACCTTCAGAGAGAGAGACATACAAGATACAGAGTGCGCCACCTTCGAGCATGAAATAGCCTCGAAGCATGATTAGTCTGCATTGATCTCCCGCATGCGAGACAGATGGAGCCTACCAAGGGTGGCCGCCATTTCGGACGAGGAGACGTTTGAAAGGAGCAAGAGAATCTTGAGGTGTCAAAAGGATTAGGGACCCTTGGTTTTCAGTTTTGACACATTTTCATTCCGCAACCTGCAATCCTCAATGCGGATTGTGGATGCAAAAATATTCTTCAATAATTGTGGTCTTTTACATCCGCAACCCGCAACCCGCAATTGCAGATTGCAGGAAGAGTCTAAGTCATTGATAAGTTGTTTAGATTTGACATCAAATCATATGTGATATAATTAAAATTGTACTTCATCTTAAACCAAATTTTAATTTTGTTGACATCAAATCATGCGTGATATAATTAAAATTGTACTTCATACGCGACACACGCCACTATGCCCGTCCCCCACGTAACCTTATAAATTCTCGCGCGATGCTCTGGTCAGTGCTTAATTCTCGTTGTTTGTTGCTTCTTACCTGTTCTGGGAGTCATTACTGGAATTGCTTTTGATAATCATTCCATCCAAGAGTTCATTAATGCTAATCTCACAGCCTTGTTGCGCAAAGGCTCTACAAATCATTCTCGGCTGCGAGACATTCTGCTCTGGAATCCTGGTTTTTTCTATTGCTTCGTCTCTGGTTTCATTGGTTCTAGACCCCATGGCTCTCTGGTTCTCTTTTTCGTTGCTATGCATACTCCTTGGCTGCCCACTTCCACTCTGACTACATCTGAGTGCTACAAGCTCCATAGCTCCGAGGTCTATTGTGTCTGCAACTTTGATTCCTATCGGCAACGCAGCTTCGAGGTTTATTGTGCTCCGTGAGTGCTTTCTGAGTGCTTTCTGCTCCGCCTCCATTTCTTTGCAGACATGCCGCCAAAGAAAGGGGTCCGCACCTGCCAGGACACCCAGCAGGTTACTGCTCCTCCACTTAGCAGCTCTTCCTCCACCCTGCCCATGCGGTTCATGCGAGAAGTGGTTGAGAAGGCCTATAAATTTCACTCTGAGATTCCTATCCACGCTCAAGCAGAGATAAATGATGTTGAAGATGATGCCAGGGTATCTCGGCATTGTCTAACAGATGACGAAATTCGCCTGGAATTTGAGGCTCTCATCCCTGACCCTGGTAATACTAGTGGTCGGGCTACATTGTACCACAAGACTCTCGACTGCATTGGTCTCACAAGCAAGTTCTGGGAAAATCCCTCATGGATCAGAATGAGGCTCAGGTAGAAATATTGATGCGGCAGGACGAGTTGTACGACATGCTGAAGCAGATTCTATATAATCAGCAACAGTTTGCGCAGCGCTTTGGAATTATCCTGGCAAAGAATCCGACCACCCAGCTGAAGCAGAAGGACCACACCAGTAATTAAATCATGCTTTATGCTTTTTGTTGTTTTGGTATTTCTATTTCCAATTTCGCTTAGTAGGAAGACTCAATTTTAAAAATTGTCGATCATAATGAATCTTCTAAGAAGCATCTTTCCACTTCTATCATAGATAGCTAGTGGATTGTTGGTATCTCGAGGGACTTCCCAGAAACCATGTGATGAAAATATTTTGGGAATTTTGTGGAAAGGGTTGGTATTAGTCACTCCTAAGGATGCCTTTTAGTTTCGATTTGTAATCCATGTTTTATGGAAGTCTATCTTTTGTAACTATTTTTGTAATTATTATTTAAATGGTATAGGTCTCATGGGGTCTAAGGGGGGAGAAAATCAACAAAAGAAGACTAGAGACACTCTGATTGATGAAGAGATTGTAATTTTTTGCAAGTTTGAAGTAATACAGTTAGTCCTTCTCTTCATTCCTCTTTTGTTAATTGATCAAATTTCGTTGATGAATGTTGATTTCCACTTCAGATTATTTATGGACACTGTTTAATTTTTGTAATCAATAATCCATACATTGATCTATAGTTTGGATTTGTCTTTACTCAGGATATGTTTCTTTTATGTTTTAAGTGAATTTATTTAATTAAAACATTTATCTGTTTTTGCAAATTATGAACATAAATTAATAAATTCATGTTAATTTTTCATAATCTTTAATACTGTTTAATCTTTCATAATCTTTAATACTGTTTAATCTTTAATATTGTTTAATATTGTTTAATCTTTTGCAATCTATAATTACATTGATCTACAGTTTTGTTTTTTCTCTGCTTATGATCTGTGTATCCTTAATGTTTTAAAAGAATTTATTCAATTAAAACTTTTTGATATTTCTGCAAATGGTTTTTACAGAAAATTATAATTGATGTTAATTTTTCAATTGACACATACCAGTTATAGGTCAATCTTGAATGCGCTTGAACCCTTAAATTGCCATCAGTTAATTTTAATTGGTTGATAGTAATTTGAGAAGATAAGTAATTAATCTCCTTTACAGTGTTCATGAATGTTGATTTTCACTTCAGATTATTTATGAACACTGTTTAATTTTTGCAATCAATAATCCATACATTGATCTGTAACTGTTTGGATTTGTCTTTACTAATAAATTGACATAAATTCATAAATTCATGTTAATTTTTCAATTAGCATTTCCAACTACAGGGTAATCTTGCATGTGCCTAATCCTTAAAACTACTATCAATGAATTTTCATTTCTTAATTGTGTTGTGGTTAAACCACCACTAGTAACCTTTCTATACTCAATGTGCCAAATCAAAGAAAGAATAGTAACCTTGCTATACTCAATGTGCCAAATCAAAGAAAGAATAGTAACCTCGCTATACTCAATGTGCCATATCAAATATGACATGTGTCACAATATGATCGTTCCACGTGTCACCCTAGAGAAAGAGCGGCCGTTCTTTCTCCAAGGTTTTCTATGGTTACAATTCCCTCCTAAATGAAGGGTCAGCCGACCCTTCTTACTCACAATATTCATTTCATAATAGTTTGAAACTACAAGAAGGGTCGGTCAATCCTTCTTATATTCTCCATTTTGGCTATAGCTTAATTGTTGGATAAAGGTTTTCACAACTAACTACGAAAAGAAGGGGCAGCCGATCCTTCTTATCGTATAACGGAAGTCGGAACAAACCATTTTTTTATGATATAAATTCCAAGGTGTTCTATTTTTACAATTCCCTTGTAATTGAAGGGTCGGCCGACCCTTCTTATTCCCAATATTATTTTCATAATAGTCCGACATTGCAAGAAGGGTCGACTGACCCTTCTTATTCCCAATATTATTTTCATAATAGTTCGACACTGCAAGAAGGGTCAGTCGACCCTTCTTATTATCAATATTATTTTTGTAATATTTCGACAATGCTGACAAGTAGAAATATTCTTAGAGAAAGAGTGACAATCCCCTCCTAAAAGTAGGGTCAGCTGACCCTTATTATTCCTAATATTCATTTTATAATAATAGTTTGACAGTGCATGAAGGGTTGGTCGATCCTTCTTGTATTATCCATTATGGCTATAACTAAATTGATGGATAAAGGTTTTGACAATTAACTACAAAAAGAAGGGGCGGTCAATCCTTCTTGTCGTAAAATGGAAGTCTGGATAAACCATTTTAATATGATATAACTTACAAGGTGTTCTATTCTTACAATTCCCTTGTAATTGAAGGGTCATTCAACCCTTCTTATTCCTCATATTATTTTCATAATAGTGCGACACTGCAAGAAGGGTCGGTCGACCCTTCTTACTACCAATATTCCTTTCATAATATTTCGACACTACAAGAAGGGTCGGTCGATCCTTCTTGTGTTCTCCATTATGGATATAGTTGATTTGTTGGATAAATGTTTTCACAATTAACTACAAAAATAAGGGGCAGACGATCCTTCTTGTCGGAAAACAGAAGTCGGGACAAATTCACACTTTTCAAATCAAAATTTACATTTTTTTATTTGAAATTCACACATTTTGAATTGAAATTCATAGTTTTATGACAAAAAACTACAATTTTAAGGTTCATAAGTAGTCAAAAAACACACTATTCAAATAGAAAAACACACTTTTCAAATCCAATCTTGCCACTTTCAGAATCCATTTTTGCACTCTAGAAAGGTTTGTATTGACACTTTCAAAGTCTAAATTCACACTTTCTTAGTCCACAAACCAAGATAAGTAAGTAGCAGAGGCAAGAAGTCTTCTATTACTCGTAGGTTCACTAACTTACGAGACTAACTGACTCGACATGTGGTGATCCACACTACGGTTCGACATGTTCTTTGAATTGGTCGAATGGAGGACCTAGTTGGGCGGCTGACCTAACCTCCTCCAACATCTTCCCCATGAACAATGCCTTTGTTCGTCTCGAAGAAATCATAAAATAACTGGATTTGGATGACTATGAGCTGATACCCGATACTCCCTTGGCTGGAAATGGGTCGTCATGTCTGGAAACATCTCCATGCACAAACAAGAAGCTGACAGCATGGTCTAGTACTAAAAAACCATTCGACGACTACTGCAAGCCTAACATTGAGGACCGTAGCAGTTCATGTTGTCTTAGAGAATAAATATTCCAAGACAATGGCTTGCATACCAATAAGTTATTGAAAGAAGAGTGACAGAAAGAAGATTGACAAAAATGTGATTGGTGCCAAAAAACATAATGACAAATCCATGTATTGGGACTTCAACAGTGCTCGAAGTGCCCATATATCATGGTCTAGTGAGGATTTTCAAGGGAGCCAATTACGAAATGCTCATATATCATGAGGAGAATTGGGGAGAGATCATAAGACTCAAGCATTTCTCATAAAAAAAGGACAAAGAACAGAGGCAGTAAAGAAAAATGCCATGGCTTTGATTCCTGAAGATTTCAGTTTGTTGTGATATGGGGCATGGTTAGCTTATATATAGTGAGTGGCCAAGGAGTTGATGGATTGACCGTGATGGGATGGATGGGTAATGTAATTATCACAGTATGGCGGGATGGTGGTCATAGATATCATCTGTAGCGACAGCAGATTTTGCTCGAGTAATCGTAGATATTACTCGTGTGAAGAATTAATCTCATCATGCTTCATTCGACATTATGTCTTGTCATAAACAAAATATACAGATGTCGCCCACGTTCAATCTTTCACAATCTAATTGTTCCACATTTCACATTTCACAATCTGAGCATTCCACATTTCACAATCTGAGCATTCCACGTTTCACAATCTGAGTGTTCCACGTGTCCCCCTGGAAAAATAGGTATTGACATTTTAACAACAAAATTTATAGACGTTTAACTTTTGTTAGAGATTAAATATTTTATTAATCAAATTCTCCTTAGAATTTACTTAATCATATTTTATTTTTCACAAGTTGAATATTTTTACAATTAGTACCTCTAGAATGCAAGAAGGGTCAGTAGAGACACTCTAATTGATGCAGAGAT
The DNA here is from genome assembly GCA_027924585.1 of Larix kaempferi. NCBI lineage: Eukaryota > Viridiplantae > Streptophyta > Pinopsida > Pinales > Pinaceae > Larix > Larix kaempferi. Next base: position 6,778,550 of record BSBM01000259.1, on the reverse strand, counting down.
TGTAATTTTTTGCAACTTTGAAGTAATACAATTAGTCCTTCTCTTCATTCCTCTTTTGTTAATTGATCAAATTTCTTTAATGAATGATGATTTTCACTTCAGATCATGTATGAAGATAGTTTAATTTTTGCAATCAATAATCCATACATTCATCTACAGTTATGACCAACCCTTCTTATTCCCAATATTATTTTCATAATAGTTTAACACTGCAAGAAGGGTCGATCGATCCTTCTTGAGTTCTCCATTTTGGATATAGCTAAATTGGTGGATAAATGTTTTAACAATTAACTATGAAAATAAGGGGCGACTGATCCTTCATGTCTGGAAACGAAAATTGAGACAAACCAATTTTTTATTGTATAACTTAGCCGATTGACTTGTTATTCAAACAATGACTGAATATTTTAGACTCCACAAACTGCAAGCTATACTTCTCATTTGGACCCAGCTGATTTAACATCTACATTGTTGGTTCAGAAAATGCCGGAACTTAAAACAGTCCCCAAACTTTAAATGGTACCATTAATATCCTTAATGTTCGTTTAAACAATCTTTAAACTAATTTAAAAAATCAAATATGGCACATGTCACAATATAAGCGTTCCACGTGTCACCAAATTTATAGAAGTTTTGCTTCAAAGACTTTCTTGGAAAGTAGAAATATTCTCAGAGAATGAGCGACCGCTCTTTCTCTAAGGTGTTCTATTTCTACAATTCCCTCCTAGATGAAAGGTCGGCCGACCCTTCTTATCCCCAATATTCTTTTCATAATAGTTCGACACTGCAAGAAGGGTCAGTCAATCCTTCTTTTGCTCTCCATTATGGATATAGCTTAGTTTCTAGATAAAGGTTTTTACAATTAACTATGAAAAGAAGGGTCGGTCGATCCTTCTTGTCTAAAAACAAGGATCGAATAGAAAAGTCACTAGAAACCATGTTTATATGTTATAACTTACAACGTGTTCTATTTTTACAATTCCCTCGTAATTGAAGGGTTGGCCGACCCATGTTATTCCCAATATTATTTTCATAATAGTTCAACACTACCAAAAGGGTCGACCGACCCTTCTTATGCCCAATATTATTTTCATAATAGTTCGACACTGCAAGAAGGGTCGGTCGATCCTTCTTGTGTTCTCCATTATGGATATAGTTGAATTGTTGAATAAATGTTTTCATAATTAACTACGAAAAGAAGGGGCGGCCGATCCTTCTTGTCGGAAAACAGATGTCGAGACAAACTATTTTTATAACTTTTCACCTTAACATTTTGAACATTTACAAATGCAAATTGCAATTTTCAAATAAAAACTGCATTTTTTTATTTGAAATTTGCACTTTTCAAATCAAAAATTGCATTTTTTTTATTTTAAATTCACACTTTTCAAATGAAAATTTGCATTTTTTTATTTGAAATTCACACTTTCCAAATCAAAATTTGCATTTTTGTATTTGAAATTCACACTTTTCAAATCAAAATTAGCATTTTTGGATTTGAAATTCATAGTTTTATAACGTAAAACTGCAATTTTAATGTTCATAAGTAGTAAAAAACACACTATTTGAATAGAAAAACACACTTTTCAAAGCCAATATTGTCACTTTCAAAACCTGTTTTTGCACTTTAGAAAGGTTGGTATTGACACTTTCAAAGCCTAAATTCACACTTTCAAAGCCTAAATTCACACTTTCTTAGTCCAAAAATTGTCTAATTTGTCCAAATTTAATGAAATAGGCGTTTTTTCATAATTAAGTGATATAGGACTTAAGTTGCAAGTTTAAAGGTTTTTCATAGATTTAGGAGTTTACATTTCGTTATCTAATTTTCTTAGTTCATACTAAATAGTTTATCATTTTTTGCAGTTGTTGTAATTCTTGAGTTTAATTAATAAAAAGAATATTATGTTTTATTTATCATTAAAATCATTAACATCGGACTTTAGATCTATTAGACTTAGAGTGTTTCATTTTCAATATTTTTCACATTAGATCATATATTTCATTGGTTTAATTTAAGTATGTATGTTTTATTTATCAAATAGAATTGAACAAGACTACACAAGACTACTTTTGTTTTTCATTTTAGTTCACATAAGTCTTTTAGAATAACTTTTTGTTTTTTAGTACCAGTTTCAATAGTGATTTATGTACTCAACCTTAAAATAGAATTCTTAGGCATTGATTATTGCATTTACATAACAGATCATCATATTAGACTTATTATCAGTAATTTGCACTTAGATAGGCTTTGATCCCGCATTTCCTATGCATGCACCTCTAAGTTTAAGAACTCTTGGTTTGAAAATTCAATGTTCTAGGTGAATTATTAATGCATATATTTTACGTGATAGGACCAACTGAAAAGTTTGTATTCGATTCAAATTTTAAATCTTTCTCTAAAACAATGTCATACATTGTAAATTCAAGAGTAGGGGTGTTTTAATTCTTGGCTACAGACCTGCAACAAAAAACTGGATCATGTCGGTTTGACCCATCTTGGATGGCATTTGGCTAAGTAGGTCTTTAAATCTTCTGTCATATTCATGCACGGTTTCACCCAATCTTTGAGTAATTTCTTTTAATTTGTGGCCATCCAAGTGCCTGTTATCTTTCGTCTTGAAGAATTCTAGAAAATTATCTCTAATTTCATTCTTTGTTTGTGATCCATCTTCAATAAAGTTCATATACCATGTGAGTGCTATTTTCCAAAGACCACTTGCAAAATATACAATCTGTTGATTCTCATTATCAATAAGGTTAGCTTGCCAAATGGTTTTGTAGACAAACTAGTGCTTCTTGGGACCTTCATCCCCCTCATACATAGGAGTGTGAAATGGGTGATGGTATGCCATCTTAACAGAATTTTTATTTCTATTTTGAGTTTTATTACTTGCTAGAGACGAATAATAACTATTGGCAGGATTACTTCTTTATGATAAGTTTATGCACTTACTTCTTGTCTGTGATTTTTATACCAAGATAGACATACTTCTTCTATGGAATATTCATCGATGGCTCAGATCTTCGACGGGATACACATTGCAATCAGTAATGTTGTTGGTAGGGGGCTACCTCCATGTGTTATAAATAGAATACATGAAAATTGTGTCTTCCAAAATCTGGTGTAAATTTGATCCAATTACCATGAAGTGGTCTTTGGATCATCAATCATTCCAAAATTCGTTCACAGTCGTCTAGCCAAATCCATATTGTGCTTTGTCCAGGTCTAATTCCCAAGTCACATTCAACGATATGTCTTACATTTGGGCCATGATTCAAAAGGATTAGTATTGTAGCAATGTGAGTCATAATTTCAGGAATAACAATCTGCAATTTCGGAGTTCCCTCCATCGACAAAATTCCTCTGATCAATGCATCATCCTCTCTCTCATATAGTCGAATTTCCCTCAACTTAGGTGATACTTTTGTATGTTCAATATTTTCGACCACCTTCTCCATATTCATCTTATTATGAAGGAGGATTAAATGGTCCCTCAAGTCCTCCTATCTTTTCTATCGCTTTTCCCTTACAAGATTTTGAATATCAATAGTTTTCTTATGACTGGCCATCAATTTTTGTCAAGTCAAACTTGGGTCCTTATTGGGATGAAGTCGTTATAGAATCTACTTCAGATTTTGTTGGGAATCGTTCTTTATTTAATAGCTTGTTCTTCACAGTAGCCGTCGCATATTTTTTCTAGCCACTCATATAAATTTGTCCATCCACTTTTCTTAAGTTATGCATTGACAGTATTTCATTTTGGGCGTCTAACTTGATCATGAACGCTATCCAAGAACTTATTTATTTCATGTGGGATGGATTCAATGAATTTTTCATGATATTCAATGAATAACTTTTCTTTGGCCTACACGATTGTCAACTTGTTCCTTCTGGCATACTTTTGAATGTAGTTCGTGACTTTTCGATTCCACAACTCTCTGATTTCTTCCTCGCTAACCATTTATGTACGCATGATCATTTCATGTCTTGGGTCAATGCTACCAACAACATAACCAATTTTGTAATATAAGGGATTACATGAGGTTACCAGTAGCACAACATACGTGAATATATATCAAATACTCGATCACACATACATAAAGAGAGAAAGAAAGTGAGAAAGTAATGGAATCAGTAGCAACAAGTACCTTTATTATAACATCAGGCCATCTATATAGAAAGGAGGATAATCATCTCATTAATCTCTAGCTCACCATCCTATTTATATGATCCATACAAGTAGTTAGACAGTTGTAACTTCATAACTGTCTAGAAATCGGCCTAATCAGCTCAACTAGATTGGGCTGACTTAGTTGATGGTCGGTCGGGAGTACCTAGTCGACGTATTCTACTAGGATCCTCCAACAAGTTCTTTCAAGAGTAGGGGTAGAAAACTCAAATCACTCCAAAAAAGATCACTAAACATGTGGAAAATAAATTGAAGGAAATAGACATGATTCAAACAAATTGTGTATAGTGTTCAAAGCATTAACTTAAGGCAAGGAAAAATATGTACCAAAATAGAAAAAACACTTTTTATGAAAATGTAGCTACAAAGCAACTCCTAGTAATTTGGAAAAATCTTGAAAAGCTATCAAAGAATTCAACTATTGATATTTTGGAAGATGAAGCATAGCATGCTAATATTGTTGAAACAATGACCATTAAGTCTTAATTTTTGTTGGGTTTTTATGTAACATCACTCAAAATTTCCATATCCATTGTAGAATTTATTATAATATATCAGTTCATCATTGTAACTTGTATTTTTCTAATTTCATTGTTGTATTCAAATTTTAAAATATCTCGATGGCCAAAAGACCAATATATATTTTGTGTTGGATATATGGTAATCATGTAATGAGGATCACCTAGCTTTAATCAAGCCAAATATCAAGTAAGGTTTTCACCAAATACGATATAAATCCTTGCACTTTATTTGTGTAAGATCATGCTTATAGAAAATCATCATTTTGAATAAGGGTTATTACTAACCTTTCTTATGTATCATTTGTTTATGTTTGTGTTTCAAATTTCATTTTTTCACCTTGGAAAAACTTGCTTCTTGTTATTCATAGGAATCAAACAAATCATTTTTCCTTTACATATAGTTCTTATTTTTTGTAAGATTTCATATTAATTGCGAACTGAGAAATACATGTTTGTCAATACATCTTGCTAGCCATAGAACTACACAACTTGGAAATTCTTTGCAAAACACTACCCTTCATCTTCCCCAAAACTAAACAAGAAGCTAGAGAGCTACAAACTATTACAAAACATATAGACTGTCTACTTCCTAGCAAGTTTTGAAGATGACCCAAAAAAGGTCACTCTGTTACAACAGTTCCCCATTCCCTTTATAACCAATATAAACTAATAAAACACCATACTTGAGATAGCTTCTTTCATACATTAAAAAAAGGAATATAAAGCATTGTGGACTACAAAACACCTACTCGACAACCATTGAATTCTGCATGCCTAGATGAGAGGGCGCATCAAAGTTTGGGGTTGTGGCGGCCACACTAGTGCTCCTACACCCCCCATTGCAAGGCAGCTGACCTTTGGAACTTCTTCTAGGACCTAGTGGTGTGACGGTGTCATATTGATAGCTGGGTAGAGGGGGATACTCAACTTCATGGTGATCAAATCAAATTTTTTGTGCATTAAACGACAGTCATTATAATGCTCCTTCCAGACCCTAGTTGGCTCAGTTTCTCCTAGGGTCTTGTTTTCGTGTTCCATCAAGACGTGTGCAAGCATTACTTTTGTCGCCCAATAGGTAAACACAATATGGTCATACGGTGGCAAACAACCTGCATTAGTTCCAAGGTCATGCACCCATTCCTCCACCTCAGTATTGATGCTCTTCATATTATGGTCCTTAACTTGTTCCCAAATACCGTTATCCAATTGAACAATTTCCTCCGGAAACAGTTGGGGAATACCCTCCTAAAAGAAATGCGCAACCTAGGTAGCCTTTGTCTGCTCCCGATTGGAACTTTTCTTTTTTTGTGCATGGCGTCTTTGGTATCCCTTCCTCCCCTTTTGTGTTTGTCTATGCTTTGGGTCCATACTCAACCTCGTGATGCCAGGGAGAGGCCAAGCACTCAGGCATAGACAGAGAAGGGCACTTGTCAGTAGCAGCAATAATATCAAGCTCATGGGCATGCATGTAGATCTTCCTGATCCTCCCTCATTTATAGCCTCCCACTCTCTTCTTTCCTTAATTCTTGTCATAATACATCTAAGCTCCGGATTTGACTGTAGTACTGAGGTGTCTGTTATCTCCCCAAATAAATTTGTCGAGTTGATCATTTTTAGATGATACGATTTCATTTGAAAATTCATTTCTAAGTTTCTTAAGGCTCATTGTTGATAGATTTATGCATGTAATAAAGTTTGAAAAGCATTAGATTGGGTTTTCAATTCAAAATTTTCAAAAGACAGGTTTCGGTAGCTAAGCGCTTATTTAAAACGGTTCCTAAGCTACCAAAATCTCTGCTTTCGGCAGCTTAAATGAAATTTTCAGGGCTCTCCCAGCTACCGAAAGTGAAATTTTGAAATGAAAGCAGATCAAATAAGAAGATACCCATGCACCCAGCATTGACAGTGAAAGAGGTGTCAAAGATCGTGTAAAGAAGCAAAGGGCCATCCACGAATATTCACCGTTGGTACTCAGCAGCTCTGAGAAATTTCTTTGATAAACTGCTTCCAATGACAACACATATTTCAAGAGTAGATGATGGAGAAGGAGAAATCATTTGGTCACGCTCTGCATGATCTTTTCACGAATAAACCATCAATGGTTCATTAGCTACCGAAAACCCAGCTTTCGGCAGCTTACAGAATGGAAGACAAAACATTTCAGCTACCGAAAGGGAAAGGCACATGTCAGGTATCATGGAAAAATTTCAGTGGCTTAGGCAGACAAGGCGACGGTTCATTATCTACCGAAAATAGAGCTTTCGGTAGCTTACAGATTCGGACTTTGGCTTGCCTAGCTACCAAAAGCTAAAAAACTGGACAGAATGTTACCATTTTTGCACAGATTTGATTTTTACTGATCCAAACAGCTCAAGGGTGGTTTATAATGTTATATAATGATTAAAGGCATCATGACCAAGTTTCTGTTCTAGATTTAAAGGTGCCAGCAAGGTGGAGAAGATGAAGGATATTTACTAAAATTGATGGCGTTTTTACTGTAAAAGGTCATCATTTTCGAATGACGTTTCTGAGCGACTGGAGAATCATTTTTCAAAACTCCCAGAGGTTTTTCTTCCTAACATGTCATAGAAAAATAAACTCTCTCATTTTTCCTATAGGTGTCACATATTGGGAGAATCGAATCCGTCACTGAGCCCCAATTTTCGGATCCCAGAATCTGCCTGTTTGACACATGTTTTTGAAATGCATATATCGGGCAAACTAAAACGACTTTCAAATATATGAAAGAGGTTTTTTCTCAAAACAGATCAATGCACATTAACCTATTTCATTTTATACATAGGTGTCACATATCTGGAGAAATGAACCCATCTCTGAGCCTCTTTTTCAGCAATTTCAGCAAAAGTGGCATTTTTACTGTGCAGAGTCATCATTTTCAAATGATGATTCTGAGCGACTGGAGAATCATTCTGCAAAATGCTTGGATTTTTTTCTTCATAACATGTCAGAGAACAATAACCTCTCTCATTTTTCCTACTGGTGTCACCGATTGGGAGAATCGAACGCATCTATGAGCCCCATTTTTCAGCAGTCTGGCCAATTAAAAATGATTTTCCTGGTTTGTTCAAAAACGGTTTTGGTTTTTCCACCTGGAGTAAATTCGACCAGCTTCTTAGGATATGGGGAGAGGTTGTAAAGGCTATAAATCCCAGAAATCATGTAGAACATGCGTTGGATTTTGTATTTCTACTATGCTGCTACTGTAAACAGAGACCTTTTCTTAATATATTAAACTTGTAGCTTCTTTCATTGATGTGATCAGATTTCTTCTCTCTTATCTATTTATGCTTATGAGTTGAATGAAGTTCTCTGTCAGTACTTATCTAATCCATAAGTGACTATCATCTCACTATCTAATTATTTGGCAAGGGATCATAAGTTGTTATACTAGTTTCTAGACCCATCATAATTATTGTTTTATATGTGTATGATCCGGTTTAGGTGATTAGTTTTTGTTCTACTTGATATGCAACCTATCTGATCGCATCTCTCGAAGGCCTGGTAGCATTTGATATCCCTAGACATCCTTGAATACACAGTCCAATTAGTTAGATATTCGTCTCGATCCAACCCCACACTCATTATTGAGTGAACCATTACAAGAATAGTTAAGTTACCAGGCTCATTCCCTTCACAGTCAGGGAAAGACTCTTGGAGTGATAACAATGTCTAGTCCCTCTAATCCGACAGACTCATCTTTCATTCCTTTCATCAATGATTCGTTGGTCTCGGACTATCCAGAGACTGGTCCTCATTATTATCCACTCAATCGATTAAAAGCTATGGATGTCCATGGTATAGCTTGTTGGATTCCCCACCTCTGTGACATGGGAAGGCATTGCTTCGCAAGGTGTCAACAGGATCCACCGCATTGGTTATTTCATGGTCACCGGTCCTAATGATCGTGTTATTATTTTGGCTGCCTAAGGCACGATTGTCCATGTTATCCATGTTGATGTATTTGTAACTTCGGAATGTATTTCATATATGTATATTGTATTCCTATAGATATGTTATTATTCCTCTATACGGAAGTGTTTGTATTCCCATAGAGATGTTATTATTCCTCTATACATAAGTGTCATCATTTATATTGTAAGTGTCGTAACTTATACTTGACAGGTTATTAGACCGCCTTGTTGGGGTCGGCCATGTATAATTCATGTGGGTTAAAGGGTTATTAGACCACCCTATTGGGGGTCGGCCTTGTCAGCATTATGTTATGTGGTTAAGTTAAGGCCGACCTAGTAAAGGTTATTAGGAAAGTCAAGTCAAGTATAAATAGAGTACGGGAGACACTTTATTTGATCATTCACTTCTCACTCATACACTCATTGGAGAGTGGCGCACTAGTGGAGGAGGAAGAGTTGCTGCTAGGAGGAATATCTCTTGTACTTGGGTTGTATCATTGCTCTATCTATCTCTAAGGAAGTTGCGGGGTTTTTCACCTTCTTGGTTTTCCCCAGTGAAACTCCATGTCTCTTGTGTGCTTGATTTATTGTGTCCACGATTGATATGATGTAGATATGTTGTACATGTTATTCTCTTAGTTAAGATCCTATATCAAATTGTAAATTCTAAAAAACTAACATGGTTTCAGAGCTAGCCTGAAAGAAGGCATGGTATGGCATTTATGACACTTGTTGCACTTGCAAAGCTAGGGCTTGATATATCAAAAACCATTCATCGTACCACTTTCGCTATAAATTCATTTTGGCAAAGTTTCAGGATCATAAAATCTTACAAGTTGAATATAAGATCCCCATATACCTTGTGTCCAAGGGAGAGCCTCTAATTCGTTTTACATTCAGATTTATGATCTCTACAATCTAGGGTTTCTGCCTCTTCCAGATCTCAGTCACAAACAAGTGACCTAGGAAAAAAGGTCACAACTTGGGCTAGGAAGCTCCAAATGAAATTTCGTAAAATGTGGTAGGTATGGCATGGACTGTATTGTCACAGGTCTAATTTTTAGAGGCCGAAATTGAACCAGTGACACGTGGCACTCTGTACAAGTTCGCTCTCATGTTATTCCCATAAACAAGTCACATTGCAACACTTGGAATAACTCTCTCTCAGAGAATCCATTCGAGGTCAGACCTATGGGATTGGAAAGATAACGGGTCCAGCTACCACAAACCGAATTTTCAGACCCTGTACAATCAGGTGCATATTTCTGTCAAAACAGAATTGGATTTTGAGCACCTTCATTCATGGCTTTGGGAATTTAGGGTTTCGAAGTATGTTGGAATTTTTTGTATCGGAGACCACGGTTGGATGCTCCTCATCAAAATCGAAATTTAGAGAACAAGATCGAATTTTTTGGTTGGGCAGAAGGTCGGGCTTGATCAAACCCTAGTTCGGGACTTCGATTGGAAAAGTGGAAAATTAGGGCTTCTACAAAAGTTAGAATTTTTGAATTATGTGACCATGGCTGGAAGCTCCTCAAGAAAATCGAAGTTTAGAGCTTTGGATCAAATATTTTGGTTGGGTGAAGCTTCGGGAAAATCAAACCCTAATTCAGGGTCCTCCCAAGTGAATCTGGAAATCTAAAAGGCAATTTTGACGGGTGAAACATTGCAGTTTTCAAATTCTAAGTATACCAGCTTGACCAGCTCAGAAAGGCACATCTTTCTATCCTTACAGAAGTTTGAATTTTTAGGGTTTCTCTGACAAACCCTAATCCAACTCCAAATCCAGTTTCTGCAATTCAACTGGATTGGGTTAATCCTAGAAGAGAATGGACTGGTCACCTACATAAGTGAAGAAGTTCCAGTTTCAGAGGGAGATGAGGCTAAGGCCTTACATAAGAATATTACAAGCAAACTCGATAGGTATGACTTACGAGTATGTTTCGAAATCTGTTCATGATTAAGTTTATGGTATGTTTGTCTTCATTAAGGTTAGTACAATCTTGATTAACCTTAGACTTGTCGTATCACCTTAATAAAATTATGAATGCCGATATTCATTGATTAGGTTTTTGACACTTATGATTGTACTAATGCATTGTGGTGTTGTATGAGGTTGATGTTGTCCGCTAACATGAAAGGTACATCAAGAAAGACAAATCATGTTCTAGTTCAAGAACATATGACCATGGTGACATGAAGACAAAGATCCATTCATTGTCATGGATCACATAGAAGCTCTACTTACAAGGTATGTATAATTTGGTTCCACAATTATTAACTTATGAGATATGTAGGTCACTAGGACAAGTCATTTAAGAGAACAAGAAGACATCATGTGGGTATGTTAGACATAACCAGCTAACATAGTAATCCAGGTATGTTTTTCCTATATCAAGTTAGAATCCTACCTTGTGATAGGATCTCTTATACAAGTATACATGGCATGATTGATAATGATTATTCATTGAACTTAGTAATCTTGGGCTTAGGCATATTATGCTTCTTACTTTGATTGATGATATGACTAAAAAGAAAAATCCCATGGTCAAATAGTAATATGCATAAGTAAAAGAATTGTGATAAATTATCTGTGTATGAAATGATCTTGACCATACATGTTTAAGATTATTGTGTTTTGATAGTATTAAGATTATACTAATGAATGTATGATTATGTATGAGATCTCGAGGATAACACAATGATGATACTAGTAAATATGCATAGTGATCAAGGATGGATATAAGTTCAAAGACAGGTAATCCAGGAAGCAAAGATCAAGAGGGAGCACACTCCCGTCGTTCCTGCAAGGAAGCAAATATTGGGAGGGAGTCCACCCTACAACCAAACAAAGATAAGTATTTGAATTGTCATTTCTTGCATACTTGTTTGTTTAAATAATATTGCTCAATGATGTATATGATTATGTTCCTAGACTTAGGGTATGTATTATGCATAATATTAGAATAATTGCATTAATGAACAGTATACTACTAATATGCATGTGATGGGTAAGTGGCCTATGGCACTTTACAACATTCCATTGCTACTTATCTAGAATGAAACCTCTTTGTTGACATGTTGGGAGTTTTGCACACTCTTAACAATGTTCTGGTAGAGATTGGAAGGCATCTAGAAAGTTACGGGATATGGATAAATGTTGTATTGAAGCATTGGCTGAGATAATTGCATGATTGTATGACATATTCCTTTATGTATAAGACTTTGTTTCATAAACTATGAGAAGTTTCTAATCATGCAATTGAATTTGACCTGTAGGAAAGATCATGTACAATAACCTACAAAAGAAGGACTACAACATTTGTTCCAGCAAACAAAATTCAAAGAAAACTATCTATTGAAGATATTGAAGAATCTAAAGTTCCCAGGATTCAGGATGCAGTAATGGAATAATTCCATTATCAAGGAATACCAGTTGATCATGAAGAATGATGTTTGGGATGTGGTCCCAAGACCTAAAGGAAAGTCTGTTGTGACTTCCAAGTGGATCTATAAGATCAAGCATGCTGCAGATGGTAGCATAGAGAAATACAAAGCAAGGTTTGTAGCTCGTGGCTTCTGCCAGAAAGAGGGAATAGACTATGAAGAGACTTTTTCTCCTATATCCAGATACACTTCCATCAGATCAGTACTTGCTCTGGCTACAGTGATGAAGTGGAAGATACACCAGATGGATGTCAAGACAGCCTTCTTGAATGGTGTAGTCGAGGAGGAAGTGTATGTGGAGTAGCCACTTAGTTTTGAGACACATGACAGGAATTCATATGTATGCAGGTTGAAGAAAGCCTTGTATGGCTTGAAGCAAGCTCCTAGGACTTGGTATGGTGTAGGATAGACATCTTTCTATCCAGTTTGGGCTTTACCAAGAGTAAAGCAGATTAATCCAACCTTTACTGCAAGGTTGAGGAAGGAAATCCAGTGATACTACTCTTGTATGTGGATGACCTGTTTGTTACAGGTGATGATATATTGATTGTTGACACGAAGAGGAAGCTTGCTACCAAGATCGAGATGAAGGACTTGGGGATGATGCACTATTTCCTAAGCATGGAGGTGTGGCAGAGTGTAGATGGAATCTTCCTTGGAAAAGGGAAGTATGCAGTAGAAATCCTGAAGAGGTTCGGGATGATGGACTGCAAGGCCATGGCCACACCTATGCCATCGAACCTGAAGCTTCTGTGTGATGCTTCATCTAATCCGGTTGATGTTGTTCGGATATCCACATCATCTATTTCGGGATACATCATCTATTTCAGGATCTTGCATGATCTATTTCAGGATATTATCTATTTCAGGATTCCTATTTCAGGATATGATCTATTTCAGGATTCTGCATGCACAGGCATGCATCCCAGTCACCAGTTTGATGCCTCCAGCACCTTATCCACCTTCTTCTAGCACCCGGGAGCCACCTACCACAGAGTTTTAGCCCTCCTAAGCTGAAAGGCGCCCACTTCTCACCTACTGCCAGAGAAGGGCGCACTTGTTCACCTACCACTGCAGTTCCACTTCAGTTACATTCAGTTAGCTCCGATTCTCCCTGATTTGAGGCTAGTTTCACTCCTGACTGACTGTATCACTTCCGTTTGACCTCCAGTTTGATTAGGTGACTTGTTCTGACTTCAGTTAGCCTCCCATGCGCCCCAACTGAGCCTCCAGATCCTATATCAGTGCTACACACTTCAGTTACATTTATTACACTCAGTTAGACTCAGTTTGACACCTGGATGACTGGTTGTTGTGATTGATGAGCACCACCGATGATTGATGAGGACTCCTAGATAGAGTCAAGCTACTCTATTCAGTGATTCGAATGGCCTACTTAGTCAATTCGAATTGCTCATTGACAGTAACAGTTTGTATTGTAATTCATTCACCCTTTCTGGGATAGAGAGCACTGCTGCATGTTTTGCACAGTTTTGCACCATATTTTCTATGTTCATCTGTTGTGATTGATTTACTTGTTCATTAGATCTGCTGTGACTAATTTTACAGATGTCACAGTGTATTGTCAAATGATTGTGTCCTTTGATGTACCTGACGAACACGAGACCAAATATTTTCTTTGCGGTGAACACATTGAGCCAGTTCCTGACGGATCCGAGAGGTGTTCACCTGGTTGCTGTAAATCATATTCTGACATACCTGAAGGGTACAATTGATTATGGGCTCAAGTATGATGTGAATCAAAAGTTTAACCTATAGGGTTATGTTGATTCAGATTGGGCAGGCAGTGCTGCAGATAGGAAGAGCACTTCTAGATGCTGCTTTAGTATGGGATCAGGTATGATCTCTTGGTTTAGCAGGAAGCAGTCCTACATAGTACCGAGTATAGCCGAAGCAAAGTATGTTGCAGCTTGTTCGGCTAGTTGTGAGGCAGTATGGCTAAGGAAGCTACTGTCTGAGTTATTTGATCTCCCGTTGGATGCTACTGGTATCTTTTGTGACAACTAGAGTTGTGTGAAGCTGTTTGAGAATCCGGTGTTCCATGACAGGTCGAAGCACATTAAGATCAAATATCACTATATTAGGGATATGGTGTAGAGAGGAGCAGTGAAACTCCTGTATGTTGCGTCGGATGAGCAGGCTGCAGATGCGTTGACGAAACCACTAGCCAGAGTGAAGTTTGAATACTTCAGAGAGAGGCTTGGTGTTCTTCAAATTGATGACACTTCGAGGAAGAAGTGATGAACACATTTGCAGGAGCCATTCCAAGCATGGCGAGAGGAGGATCATTCCCATGGCTGTGGATGTAAGCATTGTGTGATGAGCATCAGGACGATTCTCCAGTTACTACTTTGTATATGCATCAGTTGGATGCTTTGTATGATCAGTTGGATCATGTATATGTATATGCATCATGTTGGGTGCTTAGTATGATCGGTTGGATCATGTATATGTATATGCGTCATGTTGGATGCTTGGTATGATTAGTTGGATCATGTTTATGTATATGCATCATGTTGGATGCTTGGTATGATCAATTAGATCATGTATATGTATATGCATCATGTTGGATGCTTGATATGCTCTATCTATCTCTGAGGAAGTTGCGGGGTTTTTCACCTTCTTGGTTTTCCCCGGTGAAACTCTATGTCTCTTGTGTGATTGCTTTATTGTGTCCATGATTGATATGTTGTAGATATGATGTACATGTTATTCTCTCAGTTAAGATCCTAGATCAGATTGTAAATTCTAAAAAACTAACAATCTAGTTGGATGCATTGAGTGACCCACTCACTTGCGTCGATATCTGACAAGGATCCTTCCCTTAATCTGTGATGTGACTCGGCTCCCACGTTTTCCAAAAAGTCGGACACCTTGTTCCCTTGTCTTCTGACGTGGCTAAAGTTCCATGCGTTTGGCCTACATAGAATGCTCCACAGGTATTCCACCCTACGGGATAGCCTCCAGCTGACAGCCACCTTTGTTGGCTGTTGTCCGAGTTGGAGTTTCTTCGCCATGGTGATTATTAGTCTTGAATATCCTTATACTATGAGAGGCTCCCATTTCTTCCTTTCAACAATCCTTAGTCCTTGTATCATACCTTCAATTTCAGTAGGGTTTTTTGCATCGAAACCAATGTGGCCATGGAAGATCATCATAATTTGGCCCTTCAAGTTGCGGATAACCCCCCCAAATCCAGTCAGTCCAGTTGTTTCCTTTGGAATCTTCGTCAAAGTTTAGTTTGAAGGAGTCCATCGAGGGAGGAGACCAAGAATTAGGGTTGTTTTGCGCTTGGGTTGTAGCTCATTTTCTGATCCATCCCTGATCCTTTCTACATAAGTTTAGTTGATTTAGGATTCCGAGCTCCCTCTCCTTCACTTCCCAATATTTGTCATCCCAAGGTGTGATTTTCACTGTCTCCTATATGTGGTGAATAATTTTTTTCCAAATCTTTTGGGTTATGGTTTTGACGTCTTGGAAGATTCGTCGGTTACTTTCTTTCCAAATTTCCCATATCAAGAATCCAGGGAACATGAGCCAAATCTGAGTCACAATACTGTTACTGTAGGCCTTCTAATACCATTCTTTAATTGTTTGATATGGACACTTGGTTTGTCGGTTGGATCTTCTGAAAATATCTGCTCCCCAGTCCCATAAGGAAGAGGAGAATTGGCATGAGTCTAGGAGGTGATTTATGCTTTCTTCTTCTCGATTGCAGAGTTGGAATTGAGAGGGACCAACTATTCCCCACTTATGAAGGTTTTATCCTGTTAGGATCCATCGATAGATAACCATCCAAACAAAAAGGGTAACTTTCGGCCAAGGATTAGATAACCATATCTTCTTCCATATGTCTTCTACTGGTCTTTCTTCATGAGTCGTCCATAATTCATAGGCCTATTTGATATTGAAATTTCATTTTGGTGTATATCCCCATATTAGTTTATCAGGCCCTCTTTGGATTTTTATAGACCTTTCTTGGAGGAATTCCTCCATGTATCGACTCTCCTCGACTAAGTATCTCTATTGCCACCACTCTGTTTTTTTCCATTCCCTAAAGGTATCTCCTTCCTCTTCTGGTTTCCAAAATTGAGAGACTTTTGAGAGACCCAGAGCCTTACATTGTTCTTGGAAGTCATGTAGGGGATGGGTGGAAGCGATTTTGGGTCTTTGCTACTAAGAGTCTTCCCATAAATCTGTCATTGTTCCATCCCTTATCTCCCAAAAACTATGATCTTGGATGACCTTCCAATTGCCAAGATTTGTTTTCCATATGTGTGAGCCATGTTTCTCTTCATTAAATCTTATGAGATATTGTTTTGGTCTATCTTGAGAATATTTGGCATGCCATATCTGATCCCATGGTTTGGTGTTGTAGGTGACCCAATTCCACCATATTTTTGCTCCTAAGATTTCATTATTTTTCCCTGGGTCTCGTAGTCCCATACCTCCTTTTAGTTTAGGTTGACACGCTTTCTCCCAACTCACCAATGCCCATTTTGGTTTTTCTAGACTCCCCCCCCCATAAGACGCTCCTCTGGATGGACCTCATTTCCTTTATCACAGCTTTGGAGGCTACTAGAACCGAAAATAGGTATATTGGCATTGCTTGCAGAACCGATTTGAGGAGAATAAGTCTGCTTGCTATATTAAGAGGTATTATCGTCCAGCTGGTCAGTTTTTTCCTCATTCTGTCCAAAAAATTCATCCAGGAGACCTTTTTTATGGAACCTTCAACCAAGGGAGCTCCAAGATATTTGGATGGAAGGGAGATCCCCTGAAAACCTAGAATTCAAAGGATATTCCTCTAGGAAATATTGGGGGTATTAAATAAGAAAACCTGAGACTTTTCTCTATTTACTTCTAGACCCAAGGCTTTGGAAAATCAATTCAGGAAGGTTTTCATGGATCTATCTTCCTGAACCAAAGCATGTCCCATCAGCATGGTATCATTCATAAATTGCTGGTGGGTTTGTTTTTTCGTATTAGGGTGGATATTGAGGCCTCTTAGTTCTCCATTGGTCACCATGGCTTTGATCAATCTGCTAAGGCCCTCTGCCATCGATATAAAGAGGATCCCCCTGACGGATGCCTCTTGTCAAGCTAAAAGTTTTAGTTGGGGATCTGTTGAGCATTATCGAGAAAAAAGTAGAGGAAGTCATGCTCATAACCTAGTTGATCTAGTCCCTATCAAAGCCATAGGCTTTTAAAATTTCTCTCATGAATTGCCAACTCGGTTTGTCATAGGATTTTGAAATGTCTAGCTTTAACAACATCCCCGGTACCTTAGTCACTCTAAGGGAGTGTATGAATTCATGAACTAGAATAACCCCATCCAAAATTTGTCTTCCTTCCACAAAACTTGATTGCTCAGGTGAAATTAATTTGGGGAGGATGGGTTTTAACTTGTTGTCCATGACTTTGGTTATAATTTTGTAGATTACATTGCAAAGAGTGATAGGTCTAAACTTACCTAGAGTGTCCACTCCCTCATATTTTGGGATAAGCGTCAGAAAGGTGGCATTAAAGGCTCGAAGTACCCCTCTGTCTTGTCGTGAATCATCCACAATTTTCTAGATTTCCTACTTGATCATATCCCATAAGTGGTGGAAGAAATTGGTGGTGAAGCCATCTGGTCCCGGTGCTTTTCCTTCTGGAATTTGATGAATGGCTTCCTCTACTTCCAGTAAAGAAATCGATCTCTTTACGAGATCATTATGTCCTACGGTCACTGTTGGGAGGATGAATTGGGTAATCTTCACTATATGTTTGGATCTGTTAACCTGATCTTCCCTCATTATGTTTTCAAAGTACTGTGTTAGTTATGTTTCCATTTCTTCTATGGTCTCCACATATTGTCCTGAGACTTTTTTTCTTCTATTTTTCCTTGACTTTTGTCCATTCTAGTTTACAAATCGATGGAAGAATTTAGTATTTATTTCTCCTTCTTGAAGCCATTGGTTCCTGGATTTCTGCTTCCAGTAAATTTCTTCTTGTCTTTCTTGGGCATGCAGTTATTCCACGATGGCTTGTTTCTGTATTTTCAATTATTCATTGTACCCATTTCTCATACCTTTGGATAACTTCCATCTGTTCATTGAGGATTTTTTTATCCTGGAAGATGTTCCCAAACTCCTCTTTATTCCACGTGCGGATTTCTGCTTTCAATGTTTTCAATTTTTGTTGGAACTGGTACATTCTTGTCCCCCTAGGGGTATCTAGTTCCTCCTACCACTGCTGGACTAGAGATTTGAATTCCTTGGGCTCCAGTCAGAAGTGTTCGAAACGGAAATTCTTCGTCCCACATGAGCCTATCCTATCCCAAAAGAGGTGGACCGAAAAATGGTTAGACCCTGCCGAAGGCATGACAAACGCATTTAAGTCCCCTCCTGCATTGGCTAGACTTTTTGAAATAAGGAATCTGTATAACCTTGATGCCACGTGGTGTTCCCCCCTGCGTTTGTTGTTTCATGTGAACTAACTATTTCCTATTTCCATGTCCACTAGGTTTATGGTGTCAATAAAGTCTTTGAAAGCTTCCTTCTCCCTCCTTTCTTTTCTTCCAAGGTTGTGATCATGTTGAAATATCCCCCTATGATCCAATGCATGTCCCCTATCCATTGTGCAGACCATGGTAGGGATTCCAGGAATGTTGGTTTTTGAGGAATAATACTTGTCCCATACATGTTGGATATTACTCCCCTTATCCTGGATTCGGGGATCGCGATATCTGCAGAGAGTGAGAATCTGGATATTACTTCTTCCAGGTGCCAAAGGATTGCAATTCCTCCTGCACTCCCCCGAGCATCAGTTGCCATTGTTTTACTACCTTTCCAAACCTTGTTCCCTATTTCCTGTATTGTCTCTGGACCACACTTGGTTTCCTATAGAAGGACTACAAATGGTTTTTCCATTCTTATCTTCTTCCTCAAATTTTTTATTTTACGTGGGTGATTTACTCCATGAATGTTCCATGTGATTACCTTCATTGATAAACCTTGTTTACTTATGAAAACAAAGCCCCAATAGTGGGGTATTGGCATGATTCAATTAGTTTGGTACCCACCTCCGTTATCCTTTGCATGTTTGTCTTTCTTCCTCTTTTTTCCCCTTCTTCTGGTTGCTTCCTTTTTGTGGTTCCTTAGTGATACCTAGTTGTGGAGTATCTTTTGCTTTGAATATAGCAACCTACAGAAGATCTATCTGTCTACATGATACATATCATTTCCCTTTTTTGTCACATTCTTTCTCTATTTCATCCAAATCCATTTCTCCTAGATCCATGTCCTCCGCTTCATCAGGAAGGTCATCCTCCATAGATTCTGGTTGATCTTTCTGTCCTTACGGGTTGGTGTTGGCCTTTTCCATATTTTCCTTGTTCTTGTTTCCCTAGATCTTCTAGATATTCCCCCACTGTGTTTAGGGTTTTGAAATATATTAAACATGGTTTGTCTTTTGGATTTTGATTGTTCTTGTTGTTGGTGATTATTCGGTTTCCTTCCTGGTTTCCTTCGGGTTACTTGAGTAAACCCTTCATATATCGATCTCTTATATTTTTCCTGGAGAAGCTATTGGTTGGAAGGGACTATGATATTATGTGGGTAGCCCGGGAAGCCGCGACTGAGGTGGCCATATTCATGGCATTTACGGCACCTGAAGGGTAGGTGCTCATAGTCGACTATCAGGACCCAGTATTCATCTTCCTAGGTCAAGTTGATAGCTTTGGGCAGATCGTGTGCTAGATCCATGTAAACGCATATGCGAGCAAATGAGGTATATCTTCTATGTTTCGTTTGCTCAGAATATTTTACAAATTTACCCAGGGTATTGCCAATATATTGCAGGATCGCAGGTTCCAAGTATTCACATGGAATAGAGTAAAGCCTTATCCATACTTGTGCAATATTCAAATCTTCTTTTCCGAGGTTGAATTTTTCTTTCCATGGGCACAAGTAAATCCCAGCCGAAAAAAAAGAAGAAATGCAGGCCTCCTTCCAATATTTGATCCTTGTCTTCCTAGTTAAAAAAGACAATGGTGAAGAATCCCTTGGCTCCTAGATGAAGGTCATAGTGTCCTTTAGGGTTCCAAGTTACCTACATCCATTTTATGAGATCTTTCTCCTTCGACCAGATCCCGATGAATGTCATGTCCCAAAACTTTGCATTGGGTCACAATGGCCTAAACCACTTGGCCATATTCATGATAGTCTGTCAAATTGATGATAAGGGTCAAATAATTACCAAGCATGCTTTCTAAGTTAGTAATAATGTAAAATTAGATCCAAGTGGACAAGGTGGGTCACATTAAGAGAAAATTCCCAATTCAAAGTTTGTAATATTCCCATCCAAATGAACTATCATGGAGGAAAATTACTAGTTTCCAAGGGTGGGGGTGGAAGCATTAAAAGTTGGAGTAAAGGAGCTACAAGACCCAAAATGAACTTAGACTTACAAATTCACATTAAATGGGTCAATTAAATAATAATACAAATAAAATAAGGTGTCATTGGACCATGAGGGCACATAAGAGGTTGTGGGACCCACTTGTGGCAAGATTCCCCACTACACTTGGCATGATTCTCTCACCAATTCGAGTTCAAGATGAAGGGTAACATACTTGGGGGGGTTTAAGAGGTATTATTCATGGCATAAGTCATGTAAGGTCAAATTGGAGTGGAAGAATAACTCCCATGGAAGAGGAATACGCATCTTAGAAGAATTGTGACACTTGGGCTAGATTCCCTAGCTCTATGACAATAATGATGAAGATGCTATGACACCTATGACACAAATCAGACCTGAATGATGACATATAACATATATAACATGTCAGGGCTAAAACTAGCCTCCAATAAGGTGCACAAGGGATTGAGGGCAGCCAAAGAGACACCCATTAGAAATGAGGGAAGATGGAGATTAGGAATTGTGGACAAGTGGCACACATTGGAATCTCTTCCCAACTTGAGTTGGAATTAATCTTTTGGAAGGAATTAGACCCATGGAGGACGTGAGAAGTTTATAAAATACAAGAACAAAGAATGAGAGTATCTTTTTTATCATTTTTTTTTTTCATCTTTGCAATTTGGAGAGATTCTAGCTTGTCCATGCTAGTGGAGTGTTTACTCTACTTGCCTTAGTACCAATTTTGAGGGTGAAAGATTCCCATCCTAATTGGAAATTGGAGAGGCCATTCAGACCTTTCATTTGGAGCTACAATGGATTTATTCATTTCAATTTGAAGCTACATGGAAGCTCGTGTTTCTTTCTTCTACAACTTGTTCTCATCTCTATCACACATTTCCTTGCATATTTTGGCTCATGGAGGAATTGCGCCTTTGGTGAGATGTTGATCTCTTTGTGAGAGTCCAATAATATCCATTTATTTGTATTCTAATATATATACTCTGTATTTTTTTCTCAGAATACTCTCAAGTCGAAATACCAAGTGAAACTATGTAAAAATACCAAACAATGCATAAATGGTGCCATTTTCCCTATATCTTGTTGTTGGAGCTTGAAGAGGATTTATTTCGAATTGTATCAGTCAATATATGTGATTTTTTTTATGTATGGAGTGTCATTAATGTTCTAAAGAAGTTTCACTAACATTGCACAAGTCCTTGGAACCTAAATTTCGAATTTCATAACAAATGGTGAAGTTTACCATCATTTCCCCCTATGTGAAGACATGTATACGAATATCTGATTTATGGGAGTTGCAGAAGCCTATAGAAACTAATTGATGATGCATTGGGGAGCCCATTGAAGTCCTTTAATAGTACCATGTCTCTGTTCTTAAATTTGGGAAGGTATTACAACATTTTGAAGCCATCTTTGTCCCCTACCCTTGGGGGTTTGAACCTCGAATTTACTAGTAAAATTCTCCAACTTCTCCTGAAGTTAAATGAATGTTGCAGAAGTATTATTGATAATAGATGAAGTTTTTTGCATGTATGGAGTTAGATATGCAACATATCAATCTATCTTACTAAGAAATGGTGAGTTCCTATGTCAGCAACATGAAAAGATTATCACAAGTTTACAAATATCTATATTCATTAATCAAAACTCATTAAGATCTATATTCATTAATCAAAACTCATTAAGATCTAGATTCATTTAAGAATTAAATTCATGCATGATAAGCCAAATTCAAACTCTTAGATGGTATAAACTTGAATCCATTCATATTAAAACTAAGAAGAAGTACATCCTTACCAATGATCTTGGTGTGAATCCCTCTTCCATTGTCATGAGCTTCCCTTCCTTCACCCTTGCTTTTGAAGAATTTGAGCTCCTTCTCCTCCTTCAGAATCTCTTCAGCATGTCTTTACTTTTCCTTTGGTCTACTCTATAATGCCTCCCATGCCTTTCTTATATAGCATTGGGAAATGAGCCCTCATGTTTCTCTTTTCAATGTGGGATTATCCCTTTTCATCTTTTTTTTATTATTTTAGCTCAAAACCCACTTTTCCATAGTTTTTAGGCTTTTTGCACAACTTTAACATACTTTAAGTACAATTAATGCACTTTAATGCATTCATCTTCATTTATTGATTGGTGTAGATTAGTTTTAGACCTTTTATGAGCGGTTCATTCACTGAACTTGGTCTTCTTAGGTTCTTACTGTCTTCACCTAATCCCTCCATTTATGGGAGAAGTGATTAGATCAAAGAGGACTTGTCTCTTAATGTACTTATGTTTCTGTCTTCATGTTGCGGGCGCATGGTAAAAATGTGCTACTTCTGTCACATGACTAGGGTGTTAATTTGATTGTTAAAATATGCCCCCTAATGTGTGAGGTCCGAAGTGGAGCTAAGGGCCGAAATACATTACTGAATTTTATACTCTGTATATTGATACTCTTTATACTGATACTCTTTATCATTCAAAGAAAGGATAAGGGAAGGAAAGCTCACGGGTGCAGGATTGAAGATCACACCTGCAAAACATAGCAATTTCTCAAATATATAATATCTTCCTGAGGCGGGCATACCCATGCTCAGCAGTAAACAAGCATGGCCACGAACAATACACAATGGATCCATGTCAAAAGCAAATTTTTATGAAAATGTAAATATGCACTTTGATGAGTGTGAGAACAAAGTCTTTATTGAACTTCTGACATGGCAGTATAATCTTGTGCAGCTCGAGAAGTGCTTGATGAGTGATACAACTATTTTTCCCAAGGTCTTCAATACAAACTGACGATAGTACGAGTTTATATCATGCGAATAAGTGAATTGATGTCAAGCATAATAAAACACCATCTGATTACCGGTCATTGATGTATACCATTAACATATGCGAAGAGACCCACCGATAATGATCATGGACTCTAAGGTACTGAGTCAAACTAACAAGTGTGAATAGATGTTCTGAAGTCGAACATTTGTAGAATCAAATAATCAGGGGTCATTGATGTATTCCCACAGTCATTTGCAAGGAAACCTACCACTAATGACTACAAGATCCAAGGTACTCTCAGGTTTCTAGATCCATGTCCTAGATGATGATTTGATGTCGATAGGAATGTATCCATTAGAAGGAGGGCATTGATGCATCCCACATCAACTGATACGAAACAAAGATCAATAGTCTGATATAATTTGGTAGAACTGCAATATCCAACACTGTATATTGAAACAAGGAAGGCCGACATGATTGGTCAAGAATATTTGAGGAATGGCCGACTCAGTTTGGACTTCCCTTGAACACATAACACGACGTAGAATGGACACTTGGCAACATAGGACTTTGAGTAACCGACTTTAATGAAATCCACTAATGCCAGATGCATTAATGAAAGATCCATTGGTGATGGGAAGGATAACCCATCAGTGGAGATCTATTCAAAATACTGGTACAGTTTCCTAAGGCAAATGCAGATTGGTGTACTAACAGTGGGGACCAAATTATGTGTCGTGTTCAAGGGCGACAAGGACTGACTGTTGCCGTTTTCTTCAAGGATTATAATATGAAGTGATTCAAGTCTCTCCCTTTTTGGATTTTTGTGTTTTTTAATTTTTATGCTTTTTCATTTTTGTAAAAAAGAATAAAGAATGCTATGATACATAGAAAGGAACGAGTGTTGCATGGGCGTACACCTATTTTTCAAGGGCACAAGTTAGGCCAAGGAAAAGATCCATATTGCAAACAAGGGCTAAGCTGGTTGTGCACACTCTTACAATTGTTCCTTCTCGGGGGAGTCTATTTGAAGCAAGATTATGTGTCGATGGATGGTGAAGCAATACCATGTGACTGAAGTTATCCAATTTGGGGAAATGGCCAAGTAGGAATGGTTCAATGAGGTTTACTTCAGCTTGAGTCTTGTGAAAAATGTCAAAATCATAAATCATCATGAATCATGGTCTATCTCAACTACCTGAGTCAAATAGTTTGAACTGTCAAAGTCTTCAAGTCCTGAAATCAAAAACCATTTCACTAGCCAACAATTTAGTTAGACACTGGTTCATATGTGCATTTAATATCTAAAAAATATCTAAAATTGAGGAATTATGCCTCTTTCTATCATTCAAAAGGATACGGTTTGTACATGTATGAATAAAAGATAAGTAAAAATACTCATGATTTACCATGTGTGTTCGTTGTGCAGCCAATGTATGAGAGGAAGCATTCCCTTTCAGCTTGAATTCCTAGAAGTTATTAACCTTTAGTCTTTGATCTGCCAGTAGTGGATTAGTTTCGATGTCGAACTAGACAATTTTGAAACAGTTTCCCATGTTTTCGAGTTTTTCCAAATTTTTCATTTTTTTTGTTTGTATGAACAATTTTTGGGTTTTATCTGTAAGAAAAAGAATCAAAAAGGGAAATAGTATTTACACTATTCTTTTTGGTGTGTACAAAATTTACACACTTTTTGGGTTATGATGTAAGCTAGATTATTTCGGTTTCACTTATGTCCATAAATGATGTGTTCAATTAAATTGGCCGTGAAATTATGTACATGCTTTCTTTTTGGTATAATGTTAATGACTTAGATGCCAATCAAGTACATAGTTGGCCAAAGAGTCAGCCAAACTATTTAGACTTCTAGGAACGTGTATATATTCAATAAACTCAAACTGACACTCTAAAAGACATACTCGTAGAAACTTTCTAAACAGTGTAGGATGTCGGACCTGATACTGACCATTTAACTGGGATACAACTAATTATGAGTCTAGTTTGACGATTATTCGTCGGATGCCAAGGGTGACGGCCTCAACAAGAAGCTCAATGACTACGCTATATTCTGCAACATTTTTGGTTGAAGATCCGAGAAAAATTCCTCCTGAACTAAGAACTTCGTTATTAGGTGTGAAAATGACTAATGTGGCGGAAGCAACGTTCTGAGAACTACGGCTGGCGCCGTCCACATATCCCAAATATGTGAAAGATTATTGTGTCATCTGCCAAAGTGACAATGCCAAGCAAGAAGAGTATGTGCCCGAAATAACTAATGTACAAAAGTTTATACAAAGAATACAACATAATACAACAAATGGTGCGAGGCATCAGTGCCTACGCAAAGTATTTCTTCAGATAGAGACCATTTCTGATCTCCGACATGGGTTCCCCATCAAAATTGACCAATTCATAAGCTCCCTTTTTTAACACAGTTTTGACAACAAGTGGACCAAACCATTTAGGTACAAATTTTCCTTCTCCTATTTTATCTTGGTCTTGGTCATAAACTAAAACCAGATCGCTTTCAGAAAATACTCGAGGACGAATGGACTTGTCATATTGTGTTTTGACCCTCTTCTTATGTACTTCTATGTTTAGATAGGCTTCTCTTCTAGTTTAATCCAAAGCATGGAGATGGATAAGCCTTTCCTCTTTCGCAGAAGTGTTAGGTAGGAGTTCAACAGCTATCTTTAATGATGGGATTTCACATTCAATCGGTAACACAACGTCTTCTCCATAAACTAGTTGGAAAGGAGTGAATCCGGTTGCAATTTTAGCAGTTGTTCGGTAGGCCCAAAGAGCAGTAAACAATATCAAGTGCAGTTATTCTTGTTTTTATTAATCATCCTTTGTAACATGGTTTTCAAAACCTTGTTGATGGCTTCTACTTGTCCATTAGCTTGAGGATAGTATGGCGAGGAGAAGTCCTATAGCAATCCTAACCAGTTTGTAAGTTCATCCATACAGGAATTCCTAAAATGACTTCCATTGTCGGTAGTGATCTATTTGGGTACACCAAACCTTGCTATCACATGATTGAATAGAAAGTATGCTGCAGTTTTACCCGTGCAATTGAATGAAGGCATCGCCTCAGCCCACTTGGTGAAGTAGTCCACTGCTACAATGATGTAGTGGTGGCCATCGACTGAAGGTGGGTTGACTGTCATATAATCAATGGCCCATTTTGAAAATGGAACCACGGTTACTACAGGGTGTAAAGGAGCAGGATGTGTGCGCATTTTTCTTGTGTAAATTTGGCAAGGGTGACACTATTTGACAGCATTTATGCAATCTTTGAAAATCGTAGGCCAAAAGTATCCTGCACACAATATTTTATGAGCAGTTGCTAACCCAGAAAGATGACCACCACATGCTCCAGCATGGCAATCATTCAATACTTGTTCAGCTTCCTGGTGTACTAAACAACGTCTTAATATCATGTCTATTCCTCGATGGTACAAAGTATCCCCAATGATGAGGTATCTTCAAGCTCGATGTCGAATACGACGACGTTCAATACTAGAAAGCTGAGGATCAATCCTTTGGGTTTGGAGGTATATAATGAATGCTCCATACCAAGGATCAGAAGGTGCAATGAGGAATACACGTTCATCTGCCCAAGTTTCAATAGATATAGTACTCTCCTTCTCTATGGGTAACTCAGACATTAATTCAGCAAATGCCAACAACTTCTTGGCTTTAGCGATTTTGAATTCAAGGTCAAATTCTTGTAAAATTACTATCCATTTTGAGTATTTTCCGCCAACGATATGGCGGGACAAAATGTGTCTCATGGGGTTCATTTCAGCCACTATGGTTGTTTTCCTTGGAAGTATGTAATGTCTAAGTCGTTGGACAGCATGGACCGTTGCCAAGGACAACTTCTTGACCTGGGAATATCTCAATTCGAGACCTGCAAGGCCCTTACTAAGATAGTAAATAACATGTTCTTGAGAGGATTCGTCTTCTTGAGCTAAGACCATTCCAATTGTGGAAGGAGAGGCATCCAAATATAGCCAAAAGTCTCGATTATAGTTCGGTGGACTAAGCACTGGGGCAGAGACCAAAGCTTTCTTTATTTCATCAAATGAACGTTGAGCTTGGTCATCCCATGTGAATATTGCATCTTTTTTTAAGAGACGCATGAAACCTTTAGCTTTTTCAACAAAATTCTCGACAAATCTCCTCAAGTAGGTAGCTTTCCCTTAAAGGATTTGAAGTTGAGTGATTGTTTTTGGGGAAGAAAACTGAAGTATTACGTCAACCTTGATGGGATCAACCATGATCCCTTTTTGGGACACTACGAACCCAAGTAACCTCCCAGAGTCCACACAAAACATGCATTTACGTGGATTTAACCTAATGTTGTACTTGCGACAACGCTCGAAGATGGCTTGTAAATGTGTGCCATGTTCAGCTCTCTTTTTAGATTTAGCTGCTAAATCATCAAGGTAAACTTCGACGATATCCTTAATATCATGAAATGCATATGACATAGCTCTTTGAAAAGTAACTCCGCATTTTTGAGGCCGAATGGCATTTTCCAATATGCAAAAGTTCCCCAAGGGCATATAAAAGTTGTTTTATGTTGGTCTTCCTTTTTTATCTGGATTTGGTTGTAACCGGAGAAGTCGTCCATAAACGAGAAGATTTCATTCCCGGCGCACTCACCGATGATCTGATCAATGAAGGGTGTGGGATAGTTATCCTTAGGACAAGCTAAGTTTAGATCTCTAAAATCGATACAAACCCGGATAGTTCCTTGTTTTTTATTAACTGGAACAGGATTGGATACCCAATCAGTCAAAGGAACAGGATAAATGAATCCAATTTTAAAGAGATTTTCGACTTTTGCTTTAATGGCAGCTGATTTCTTAGGGTTCATTGGGCATAGTTTTTGCCGCACAGGTTTAACATTGGGATAATTTTTGATCTCATGTTCTACGATGCTAGGATCGATGCCTAGAATTTCTGCATAAGACCATGCGAGCACATCATGATACTTTTTAAATAAAGTAGTGTAAAATTTTATTTCCTCAGGAGAACAATTCTCACCTATGTTGATGTGCTCAACAATGCCAGGTTTGATGGATATATCAATTCGGATGGTTTTCGAAATGTTCGCCAAATTGCCTTCTGAACTCACATTGTGAATCTGGATAGGGCATTGGTATTTACTGATGTCATCATCAACATAAAACCTTTTCGGCCAATTTCCTTCTGAACTCACATTGTGAACCTGGTCAAGGCATGGGTACTTGTTGATGTCATCATTGAAGTAATAATTTTCAGGTTTAACTTTTAATGAATCGATCTTAGGAAGAAACGAGGATTTGTGATGCATATCGTCCCTGGGTCATTCTGAGATGTTCATAGCCTCTAAGATGGCTTCATCCGAGGAGAAATTCTGATCTAGGAGATCATGGTTACTTTGAGAGTTCAAGGCCCAAACAGGTGAAGTATAGGGATCATACTCCTGCATCTTGGGAGGGTTTTGATCTGGTTCTATCGAAGCCATTTGAATAGCTTTATAAGCGAGCTCCGCGACAAAAAGGGAACACTACTCTCCATTTCCTCATGGTGTGCAGAAGTATGTATCTTTCCATCATTATTTTCATCTAAGGTGTTTTCTTTGAAGGTTCCAACCGATGAGGTGGAACCGACCTCCGAAACGGAATTAGAGAAAACTCTTAATGGAAAGTATACCTCCGATGTTATGGTGAAAATTGGAGCAATGTTAGGGGTCAATATTGGTGGTGGAAGTGGAAAAGTTCCCAAAAGGGACGAGTCTTTAAAAATTCCTACCCCAACATCTTGAATAACCGTCGTTGCATCCCCTACATAAGGTACATTTGAATGGATACCAGTTTCGGGTGAGCAGTAATCTAGTTGATTGATTGTAACAATATTCCCTTGGTGGGGGAACCGAATGACTCGAAATATGGAAGACACTATTGCTGTCATCTTGTGTATCCAACTGCGTCCCAATAGAAAATTGTAGTCTATGGGTGCATCCACTAACTCAACATCTAATTGAACTGTTTTTCCCTCCAGTTCGACTGGGCAAGCCAAGATAAGTCCATGAGGTGGGAACGAATGTCCATCAAATGCCTTGAGTATTGTGTGGGATGGTACTAAGGTGGGTGATCCCAAAGCTTTCCAACAAGCTAGGGACATGACACAAGTGGAGGCTCCTCCATCCACAATTATTCAAAAAATATTCTTCCCATGTGAAGTTACTTTAATTTGGAAAGCAATTTGTGAGGGAAGCCTACATGTGGGTTGTTCTAAGTCAAATGTGATTAAATTGGTATCTAATGGATCAATAGAACCGATAGAAAACAATAGTGCTTTCCGTTGAGTGGGACAACTTTGCAACACCTTCAAGGAAGACATTGCACAAGGGGCTTGAGCTAAATCTTCAACCACATTGCAGTTTTGAGCAGCTCGCGCAATGGGGTTGTGTGTTGTTTTGCGGAGGACCCCTTTTGGAGGTCGAGGAACCATGTCTACTGTTGGTTTTTCAATATTTAGAAAACCACTAGGTTGAGATCTAGTTGCTTCAGCATCTTTTGAAGGTATGTCATAAGAACGAGCCCTAGTTTGGATATGGATGTTATGTTCACCAATTGTGAAGATATTCACATTGGGTGGATTGCCCCCCTGTGGGGGGTTTTCCTGGTTCCCTCCTAGTGGAGGTACTAGCGCCACAACAACTATCTGTTGTTGCTAGTGGAAGGGTTGAGTTAGGACAGCAGGTTGTGGTTTTTTCCCTCCTTGTTGTGCTAACATCGATGAATATCATCCATATGAGGACAAAGATGAGTGGGATGATCCTCTTTGCAAATTTTGCAAGGATACTTGTTTTTCCTATTTTCCTGATTTCCTCCTATAGGGTTATTCACCTTAGGTGCCTCTCTTGTCCCAGGATTTGCATTAGGTTTCTTCTTTTGCTTCTTCTTTTTTCCTTTTGGGTCCACAGTTTGAACCGTAAGGACTTCGGAAGTTTGGGCAGGAGTTGCAGATTGTTGATTTTCCTGGCCAGCTGTGGGTTGCAGGTTTTGAACTGACATTTGTCCCAATTGTTGGGTAATCTGTTCAAGTTGGTTCACGGATCCAATCACACCATCGGTATGAGGTCCTTTTGGCGGCCTAGTTGGATCAAACGCAGGTCTTACAACATGGGGTATTAAGTCATAAAGTCTACCCGATTGAGAATATACTAAATCCATATGGTGAGCACTCTGAATGAGTTGTTCTTCAATCATGGCTCTTGACATGGCTACATCTTTGGCAAGAGTAGGAAACAGTGATTTAATGAACCAATCTGCTAAGAATTGATCAGGGATTTCATCTTTTATAATCCTTCGATGTCTCCTCCACTCGTGGATATGATCCGAGATGTGAGTAGCGGTGGATTTCCTAAGTGAAGTTAAAAGTTCAGTTTCCGTCTCATAGCGAATAGGTAATTGAAAATGTGTCAAAAATGCCATAGCTAAAGATGAAAATTCTGTGAATGTATTGTGGGGCAACTCAATCTACCATTTTGCAGCATTTCCAGTTAGGATCCATTGAAACAACCTCAACCTAGTACTATCATCAACTAGGGAATTGGATGAACACCACAAATGGAATGTCATCACATGATTTGATGGGTTTTCCCCTGGTTTTCCGTCAAACTTGGGTATGTCTGAGGGTAGTTTGGTTGGTATGATTGGCCACTCATTCAAATGTAGAACAGGGTCATTGGTCATCCGGGATAAATCCAGTAGATTCAATGTAGCCAGAAATGGTGACTTGGATGATGCCAGAGCAAATGCTTGATATCCAAGTGAAGCTTAATGGCTCCACTATTGTGGTCCTTGGGCTTGAAAATCATTCCAAGCAGGGTTACCTCCTTGCGGATATTGCATCCAAAAAGGTGGGTTATTTCCTGAATATTGTCCATTCCATTGTGGGATAGGATGTATGTATGGATTTCCCCCTTGCAGAGGTATGTTCCATTGAGGTTGGTTACTTGGTGGAACATTGCCACTCCACTGTGGCATAGGATTAATGGGTGGATTGCCCCCTTGCGGGGGTATGTTTCATTGAGATTGGTTACTAGTTGGAATATTACCACTCCATTGCTGGTTGGGCTTCATGGGTGGATTTCCCCCTTGCGGGGGTATGTTCCATTGAGATTGGTTACTTGGTGGAACATTACCACTCCCTTTAGTGTTTCCTTGGTTTGGATAAGCGTTCCAAGGTTGATTTCCCCCTTGTAGGGGTGGTTCCCAAGAAGATTGGGTACTTCCTGGAACCTTCCCACTCCATGGTGGAATGAAGTTGGTGGAGGGGTTACCTCCTGGTGTGCTACCTGTTGGGGGTGTGGGATTGCCCCCAGGATTTGTGCTAGGAAAGTTTGGATAAAGGTTTCCCGAGGCA
Source organism: Larix kaempferi (assembly GCA_027924585.1). Lineage (NCBI taxonomy): Eukaryota > Viridiplantae > Streptophyta > Pinopsida > Pinales > Pinaceae > Larix > Larix kaempferi. The sequence goes on along the minus strand of BSBM01000259.1, from coordinate 6,746,819 downwards.
CTTCCACTAACTTGTGGAGTATTACCCCAATTAGCATTAGTGTTCCATGGTCCATTAAGTCCACTAGGGATGTTGAGATTCCAAAGTGAAGGATTCCCCCCAAGGTTAGGATTTGGAAAAATGTTTGGTATGCCAATAGGATTTTGGTTGACTCCTGAATTGTTTTGACCTTGAGTAGCCAAACCATATAGGAAACCCAAGTTTGGTAAGGCAGACCCTCCAGTAGGGATTCCTGCAGGTAAAGTGGATGTACTTCCGGGATTGGGACCCGAAACTGTACCAACTGGCACTAAAGTGCTAGTTGAACTTATGGTAGAAGTAGGTAAACTAACTGGTGTAGTTGTGTTAGAGTTCAAGTTGGAAATATTACTACCTCCAGCAACCGTTTGAGGTTTTGATGATGTGGTCCCTTATGCTCTTGATGAAGCCATAGGGATGTTGGGAGTATTGCTACCTCCAACACTTGTTTGAGATGGTGCTGATGTGGTCCCTTGTGCTCCTGATGAAGCCATGGGATTAGATGTTGAATTTAGCATGTGTACCAAGTGTGCCACAAGAAGATTGATGGTTTTCAAAGGTTCACTGATGTGGAGTACCACTGGGTCTGAAATATTTGTCAGAGGTGGATTTACGGGTTTTACAGTGTTGTCTTCTAATGTTTCAATTGAAATTGGAGCAAGAGGATCAACAATTTATATGTTTTCCTGGGTAGGAGATGTTGTAGTATTTGTTTGATGTGTCTCTTCTCTACTGTTGATTATTGAAGTTAGAAGTGTGTTGGTTTCAAAGTCAAAGTTTCTTGTATTTTGTAGTCGTCTCCGCAATGTAGCGGGGACTTCAATTTATGGTGACTCACCTAGTTGCCGACGTGACTGGCGAGTCGGGAGAGTAGCCACTTTAAATAATTTTGATAAAAGGATGTATTTTAAAATAGTTTTGCAAATAGAATCAAACAATCCTATGGATTTCTAGACTCAACAAAATAAAAAGTGTCCACACGGTAAAAATTCCCTAGATATTTCAAGCAAGAAAACTTACTTTTCCAAAGAACCGAAGCTCATTAAAAAGTTGGACTGTAGGGCCTTCCAAAACTAGTAGTTGGTGAGGGATTTCATGTCCTCATACAATTGCTAGGACCGAAGGTGTGAGAAACAGTTACAATAAACTTTAATCACCAGGGGTACAAGTGTTGTTTCCTGACCACTCACCCTCCCAAGGAGTAAAAGTTTCAAAGTTTGTCTCAGGTATTGCAAGTGTGTCCCACTCACAACAGCCTATGTGATATCCTAAGAAGAGCCACTAAAGTTACAACTTCACAATCGACGGTCGGGCGGACAATTGTAAGTTGAGGACAATTCTCATTACCAGGAACTCTAGAAACAGTGATGTCACCCCGAGGACTTATCACTAAACATAGAATCCCCTCGATAAGCTCATGTCCCACTAAATAAGCAAGAAGGGGGAACCACCCTTACTTATCCAGATTGACCTCGTGCTTGACGCATGTTTTAGAAGCGCTTTCCCAACAAATGTTTTTTGTGACTAATGGATTTACTCTCTTTAATCAATGCTAGTTTCAAATTTTTGCAACCCATGAGTGTTAACTCTCCAAACCTAATCTGGGGCACTAACATAAACTTGTTGGTGATATAAAAATCAAAAGTTTTTCAATTTTAGATTAAGTGCCAATTTTAAGTGTAGTTTGCTTATTTTCAGGAGTGGAAATGAAATTGATGGTGTTTTGACTCGAAAACAGAAAAATGAACCAAACAATGCAAAATGCTCACTACTCTACCTTTCAATTCGATGAATATTCTAAATTAAGGAAGAGTGAGAGTTTCATGAGTTTCTTTCAGTCATGCACAAATTTCTAGTAGATTTTGTATGTTTATGCACAGTTTTTTTGAAATATGGATAATAATTGATATGTAAAGACCAATGTAACCCAAACAGATATCTCAAGTAAACATGAATCTAATTCTATTACACGGGGGATCTCTGCTTTTCATTCACAAGATCGCCATAAGGCCCAAGTGAAGAGGATACGTAGAGCCCTTTGGAATGCTTTTGAATTAAATCCTAAATTGTTACACATGAGATCCACTTTCTCATTCACAAGATCGCCATAAGGCCCAAGTGAAGAGGATACGGTGGGTCAGAAAATTGTATGCCAAAATTAAATCTAATCTATTACAAGTGAGATCCACTTTCTCATTCACAAGATCATCATAAGAGGATACAGTGGCTCGATATAAGATGCTTTGAAATGTGAACTCCTAAACTATTACAAGCGAGATACACTTTCTCATTCACAAGGCCATCATAAGATGCGAGTGAAGAGGATACGGTGCCTCGTACACAATATATCTCGAGAAAACTGAACTCTAGAGGTGCAACTCTCTCTAATTGTGCATGAAAATCATGAAAATATTCTAACTCCAAAACAAAATGCAACTAATTAAAGTTTAATTCTGTTTTTTGGGAAGAAATTACTTTCAAATTATCTCAATCATGTGATGTTCAAGGTGTTCTTCAAATGAAAATGTGTGTGAAAGGATATTTCAAGTGTGTATGGTGCTTCCAAATGTGTATGGTTTATGTTTGATTAATGTTTCCAAACAACATATTCTAAAGGTTTGAAATATTGAATGTGCTTAAAGTGTTTTGGTGAACAATTTCTTAAGCATGCTTTGGGAGACTTGTAGCCATGCAAAGAGACATAAATGTAGTTTAATATCAGTCCTTAAACATGTCATAACAGGGATCTATCATCTCATAAGGTTGTAAGAAAAATAGATCTACTACCAATTGAAAATTAATTACAATTTGGAGCAGATTTAAAGGTGTTTGGAAGTGAATTCCAATTGTAAATGTCTTGATCCAAATGTTATGAAGCTTTCCTAAATTTTCAAGAGGAGTATAAGGATGATTTCAAGCTTCACATAAGGCTCTAAACAAGTGTGTAAATTTCATACAAAACAGGTCTCCAAACAGATCCAAAAGTGAAAGAGATCTCTACCAACTAGTGTAAGATTATAAGCTTGAATTAATGTGTTGGGAAGGTGTCTAAACTTTGCAAAGATGTAAAGGAGATTCAAATGAAGTTAAATATCAGTCATGGATATGTCAAATAAGGGATCTATGAGCTAAGATGCTCTCAAGCAAGAATATCTATCACAACTTGAAGAAAAAAATGAAAAGAGAAAGCAAATTTGGAGCAATTCTTAAAATGTTTGGAAGGTCATTCCAATGGGAGATATATTTGATCCAAATGATGCAAAAACTTTTCAAAGGTTCTCAAAAAGGAGTAATAAACTAAGTATGATCAGCAAAAATATATTAAGCTAAAGAACACATGCAAAGATGTAATAGATCCATCACAATTTGACAAAGAAATTCATATTTGGGGCAGATTTGAAAGTTATTGGAAGATGAGTCCAAAGGTAGAGGTCTAGGCCCAAACAATGCAAAGCATATGAACACTTATCAAATGAATGATAGAATGATCATGATCAGAAAAAGGAGCTTCCAAAATAAGTTTGCAAATGCACTTTCTAAGCCTTCAAAACAGATCTAAAACAAGTCTCTTACAAACTAGTTGGATGAGCTGCAAATTGGAAACATACGATGTAAATCTTTAAAGCCAAGAAACATGAGGAAATGAGGGATTTAACATGAGTGAGAGGCTGATCATAAGCATCAAAATAAGCTTCTAAACTGGCCTCCAAACATACATATCAAGCCTTCCAATAGGTTCAAACTTCAAGAGATCTCATCATACATTTTAGCATGTGCACATTTATGAAGCAAAACAGAATTGAAATTTTTAGCAAATATATGAGCAAAGGAGGGATCTGATCTGATCAAAGGAGTATGGAAATTCAAGTTAATCAGCTCCTAAACCAAATAATACAACAGCACCACTCCAAAGGAAGCAAAACCAAGCATTAAAGGCTACAAAAATCCCCAAAAACGAGTTCTAGAATGCACAAAAAAATGAGATCTTGAGTGCAGAAAATGAGATCTAGAATGGGATTTTGAAGCATTTGTTGCAAGAAAGGTGGGAGGAGGCCGGTTTGGAGGTCATCTTGTTGGCTCTATGGATCTTGAACTAATCTTTAAGCTCCAAGTGAGTATATCTAAAGGATGGAGAGCACCAAAAATGAAGAAAAATCATGAAATATGAGGAAATTTCAAGAGATTTCAAGCCATATGGTTGCCAATTTGATAATAGATGAAGTTGTTTGCATGTAGGGAGTTAGATCTACAACATATCAATCTATCTTAATAATAAATGGTGAGTTCCTATGTCAGCAACATGAAAAGATTATCACAAGTTTACAAAGATCTATATTCATTAATCAAAACTCATTAAGATCTAGATTCATTTAAGAATTAAATTCATGCATGATAAGCCAAATTCAAACTCTTAGATGGTAGAAACTTGAATCCATTCATATTAAAACTAAGAAGAAGTACATCCTTACTAGTTATCTTGGTGTGAATCTCTCTTCCATTGTCATGAGCTTCCCTTCCTTCACCCTTACTTTTGAAGAATTTGAGCTCCTTCTCCTCCTTCAAAATCTCTTCATCATGTCTTTACTCTTCCTTTGGTCTACTCTACAATGCCTCCCATGCCTTTCTTATATAGCATTGGGAAATGAGCCCTCATGTTTCTCTTTTCAATGTGGGATTATCCCTTTTCATATTTTTTTGATTATTTTAGCTCAAAACCCACTTTTCCATAGTTTTTAGGCTTTTTGCACAACTTTAACATACTTTAAGTACAATTAATGCACTTTAATGCATTCATCTTCATTTATTGATTGGTGTAGATTAGTTTTAGACCTTTTATGAGCAATTCAGTCACTGAACTTGGTCTTCTTAGGTTCTTACTGTCTTCACCTAATCCTTCCATTTATGGTAGAAGTGATTAGATCAGAGAGGATGTAATGTCCCCACCCTTGGACCTAATTCGAGGAAGGGAACATGATGGCAATCTCTGGGGCTTTGACATAAAACTCAGCCCATCATTAGATTCATACACATAAACTCAAGTGTGTGCAGATGAAAATTAAGCAAATATGCACAACGGAATTAAAACTCATCCACACACATTACTTATGCATACAACATATCAACAATCATCAAATTAGTACATTGCAGAAGTAAAATACACATAGAGAATACTTATCTTCATTGTGCAATTGTCCCAAACAACTAGCTATGTCGCTGCAACGTTCCACCCAACCATAGGCCAGTTGTGTTCATCAATCTCTCAACACAACTGCCACCCCCGAGCTAGGCATGATTCTTATAAGGGAAGGGGACATTCAAGTTTAGGCATAGCCAAACCAACATTTCGTCTAAGCCAAGCTAGTCCACTGCTGGGTTTATCAGGCTAAAGTTGAACCTTGGATGTTTTCACTCAAACTCAAGCCAAAACAAGGGATACCCATCTCAACCCCAACATTCTCTTACACAAATCAAACTCAAGAACTAGGCATGGATACACATTTCCAGCAATGGGGTTTACAAACAGTATGGCCATGGGTTTTCCCCAAATCATTTCCATCCAAAAACGAATTGTGGGATGGGGAAAAACATTTTCTCCCCAACTCTCTAAGCATTTAACAGCAAAACGGTCTCTATGGAACCCTAATTCCATTCCCTTTCTTCCCCACTGGTATACAACACAAAAACACCCTTCTCCTAGCTGAGGATGAAGGAGAACACAAACATACATGGTTGGAAAACGCCCAGGTGGCTCCAAACTCGTGAGGGAGAGAAACTGGTTCATGGATAATGGCTTAGGGATCAATTCATGGCTCTTTTCTTGCCCAAGAAGCCAAACACGTTTTTCCATGCAAGGTGGCTTGCCCATACTCGAATTTGGACAGCCATACCTCCCATTCCCCAAGGCATTAACTACCTCAACCAACTCTTGGGAGAAATCAATGATTGGATACAAAATTCAACATGGGTAGTTGAGGGTTTGATGGGTTCTCTCATTGACACTTGGCTTGACTTGATTGGCTCAAGGGTTTGAATGTTTTCCCTCCCAATTCCTTGTAAAATCATGCCCCCATCTCTTGTTGCATTGCATAGCGAGTTGTGGGTATTTTATATTAAAATGCATATTTACAATTCCCATGGTTCACTAGCACATGGGTAGCATAATATCCAATAATTGCCTCTTCGAGGTCGAGTGTTCACTAGCGGGGCCTTGGTCTTGAGCTCGACGCTAGGAATCATACATAATATGCATACAATATTTACGTTATAGCCCAAAATATTATAAGGGTCAAACTGGGGACATTACAGAGGACTTGTCTCTGAATGTACTTATGTTTCTGTCTTCATGTTGCGGGTGCATGGTAAAAATGTGCTTCTTCTGTCACATGACTAGGGTGTTAATTTGATTGTTAACAATTATGATAGTTTCTAAGAACCCATGAGTTTAATTTTTATGTCTTAATACCATTCATATACCTTCATACCCAATTCGAAATCCTCAGTAGTCTTTTGGATCCATCTACCCTAGGGGGTTTCAACATCGATTTTCCTAGTAATTCTGCATTTCATTCTCTATGTGTAAATGCAAGTTGCTGAAGTATTTGTAAATTTTCCAGGCATATAATATCTGCTTTAATGTGTCCAAATACATATCAATCCATTCCATACACCATTCGAAAATATTTGGGATCATTTGGGATAGTTTGGGGCTTTATTAGTTCAAGTTTCGAAAATTGACCTAATTGGGGATATTACAGTGGTATCAGAGCATGGTCCTTGCACCTATGGATTAGGTTCATCCATTGAATAATAAATTTCAACCATGTCTTACTATTATGATGACTCCTATGAGGATAATTCTATGAATGAATTACAAAGATTGAGAGTAACATGTAAAATCTTGCCCCAACAATATCAGGCATATCTTGATGTGTACAAGGGAGATACAAAAAAGACCATTCCTTTTGAAGACTTTGTTGATTGGGTGTTTGAAAATAGGCCCAAAAATTAATATGTGGAATTAGTGAAGAAAGGTTTATGCCATTCTTGTAGAAGACCTTGGAGAGAAAATCATATGTGTGTGAGTGAAAATAGCAGTGAAGTATATGAAGTTTCAGGGAATGCCTGTATTTCCTACTTGAAGAGAGTTTTTGGTTTTTCTTCAAAAAGAGATTCCAAACATGAAGAGACATCACATGAGTATTAAGAAAACTCTATCGAAAATATTGAAGATCATTTTGAGACACATTCTACCTTGGACATGACTCAAAGAGCATCTACTGATGGATGATTGAACTATGAAGGAGTACCTACTAATGGGTGCTCACACCTCTATGTTGGTGACATAGAGATCACTTTAGAAAGTGTTGTTGCAAGCCAAACTTCCATTAAGCATGAAAATTAACACCTTGTAGCAGTTGAAGAAGAAACAAGATAAACTTCCCCATTACCACTTGAGCTTCATGAAGTTGGTCCAAGTAAGAAGGAAGAAGATGAGGAAGTTCATTTGCAAGAGCCTCTTTTTCTTGAAGGGTCATTAAAGATGAATGAAAATAAAATTCAAGAGACCCTTATCATGCTCCATGACACTCAAGCATTAGTGTCAAATTCTTGTTGGAAAGTTTTTTCATTGAAGGATCCATCCTTCCTTGAAGACATGGAGAAGATTCAAAGAGAAATGTGTAACATCAAAGGTAATTTTCATGTCTTTTGTTTTTGATAGAAACAATTTGGTTGAGTTTAATGAATTTTTGCATGATGCATACTTGAAGAATAATGAGGATATTCATAAACTCAGAATTCATAATGAGCAACTTCTTGAAAGGTTGCAATATACTTGTTCTTCCTCCTATGTTTCAAATTGTCATATGGTAGATTGCATGGAGGATTCTCATGACATGGTAGATCATGAGAAACATGGAAATTTGCATGTGCTTGATGTGTTTGAAGATGATCTTGATGATATACAAGCACTTGATGTGGTGGAAGAGGAACTTGAGTTTCCTCTTGGAAATGGTTACACATTTTTTGAAGAAGTTGATTCCACTACCTTGGAACCAACCTATGAGGAAATTTTGTCACTTTTGAGGGAGGGGCATGATACTACCCTTATGGAGCATTCACATGAGGACGCTTCTACACTCTCTGATCATTTGGGTGAGTTGATTCATTCTCCTACATCGTACACTTCCATATTTTGCAGCATTGATCCTAATGAAGTATGGGTGAAAGGCTTATTTTTTATGGTGCCACATGAGGAGAGTGAAACTCTTATCTCTCCTTTATATGATGAAATTATTAGAGCCATTTATTATTTACATTTTCAACAGCATCCCTTGTTACCTTATGATAAAACACATCTACATGGAGGCACTTATGAAGTTCACTTGAGTCACTTGAAGACTTATGATTTCCCTTGCTCCTTGCTTAGTTCAATGGATATTGGAGGAACTTCATCCACTACTTAGGTGAAGAGATATATGATTGGAGCAAATTCTTATTGGCAGCAACATCCCTTGTTATTTCTTGATGATACACATGTTCATGGATGCACAAATTCTACTTATGTGAGCCCCTTGAAGGCTCATTGTTTTCTTTGATCCCTACTTGGTTCATATTTTAGTGGAGATTATTCATTCACTTCTTGGATGAAAGAACACATGACTGATTATTTTAATGCATCTTAAATCCTTTTGGAGCAACATTATAGGACATGGTACCCTCACCTATGTCATTGGATCATATTTGATTGGTCACTTGAAGCTTGTATGCACTTGGAAAATGGTGGTCTACTTACTTGTAGGTATAAGCACTTTCATGATTCTTTGATGAGGCACCTCCTTGATGTACCGTTTTATTATGTTGTTATGTACTTTGATAATATATATTTTGTACTCATGATGTTTGTAAGAACGCATACAAGAAAATGGGATCCAGGAATTCTCCTTCCTGGTGGTATGGGTTGGAGAGCACTCCTAACTGTTGGAGTGTAATACAAGCAATGGGACCCTGGGATAATTTTTAGTCTCATTGGTTTCAATTTTTTGGGGAAGCAAGTAGTATGGGAGACTGAGTCCCCACTTAATAAAGTGATTTTAATCAGAGTATTGCAGCATCAAGCATGGTGGTTCCTCTCTAAAATCTTCATGGAATCTCAAAGACTCAAAGTTGGTCAACTTAGTGGCAACATCAAGAATTATACAGTGGTATCAGAAAGGGTTTCCAAAATATGAAAGAGGTAAAAGAGTAATTGTGAAAACTTTTTTTTGATGAATTTAATTAATATTTTGGTGTTTAGTGGTGAGGTCACAGGGAATATCAATATGAAAAAGTATATCCTCATATCCTTGCTTTTGGAAGCACAAAATTGTAGTGCATGAGTGCCACTACTCAGAGTTTTAGAAGGGAAGCTTTGGGAAGCAAAGTTTTGGAAAGAAAGAAGGCTCTTCAACATCCATGTTTGAAATTGCTTGAGGACAAGCAATATTGGGAAGGGAGGATTTGTCATGTCACAAAAAATTGCATTGGGTCACAATGGCCTAAACCACTTGGCCATATTCATGATAGTCTGTCAAATTGATGATAAGGGTCAAATAATTACCAAGCATGATGTCTAAGTTAGTAATAATGTAAAATTAGATCCAAGTGTACAAGGTGGGTTACATTAAGAGAAAATTCCCAATTCAAAGTTTGTAATATTCTCATCCAAATAAACTACCATGGAGGAAAATTACTAGTTTCCAAGTTTGGGGGTGGAAGCATTAAAAGTCGGATTAAAGGAGCTAAAAGACCTAAAATGACCTTAGACTTAAAAATTCACATTAAACGGGTCAATTAAATAATATTACAAAGAAAATAAGGTGGAATTGGACCATGAGGTCACATAAGAGGTTGTGGGACCCACTTATGGCAAGATTCCCCACTACACTTGGCACGATTCTCTCACCAATTCAAGTTCAAGATGAAGGGTAACATAATTGGGGGAGTTTAAGAGGTATTATTCATGGCATGAGTCATGTAAGGTCGAATTGGAGTGGAAGAATAAATCCCATGGAAGAGGAAGAGGCATCTTAGAATAATTGTGACACTTGGGCTAGATTCCCTAGCTCTATGACAACAATGATGAAGATGCTATGACACCTATGACACAAATCAGACCTGAATGCTAACTTCTGACATATATGACATTCCAGGGCTAAAAATAGCCTCCAAGAAGGCGCACAAGGGAGTTAGGGCAGCCAAAGAGACACCCATTCAAAATGAGGGAAGATGGAGATTAGGAATTGTGGACAAGTGGCACACATTGGAATCTCTTCCCAACTTGAGTTGGAATGAATCTTTTGGAAGGAATTCAACCCATGGAGGACTTGATAATTTTATAAAAGACAAGAACAAAGAATGAGAGTAGCTTTTTGATCATTTTTTATTTGCATCTTTGCAATTTGGAGAGCTTTTAGCTTGTCCATGCTAGTGGAGTGTTTACTTTACTTGCCTTAGTACCAATTTCATGGGTGAAAGATTCTCATCCTAACTGGTAATTGGAGAGGCCATTCAGAACTTTAATTTGGAGATACAATGGAGTTATTAGTTGCAGTTTGAAGCTATAGGGCAGCTCGTGGTTCTTTCTTCTATAACTTGTTCTCATCTCTATCACACATTTCCTTGCATATTTTGGCTCATGGAGGAATTACTCCTTTGGTGAGATGCTGATCTCTTTGTGAGAGTCCAAGAATATCCATTTATTTGTATTCTGATATATATAATATTTATTTGATTCTCAGAAGACTCTCAGGTCGAAATACCAAGTGAAACTATGTAAAAATACCAAACAATGCATAAATGGTGCCATTTTCCCTATATCTTGTTGTTGGATCTTGAAGAGGCTTTATTTCGAATTGGATCAGTCAATTTCTGTGATTTTTTTTTTATGTATGGAGTGTCATTAATGTTCTGAAGGAGTTTCATTAAGATTGCACAAGTCCTTGGAACCTAAATTTTGAATTTCATAACAAGTGGTGAAGTTTACCATCATTTCCCCCTATGTGAAGACATGTATACAAATATTTGATTTATGGGAGTTGCAGAAGCCTATAGAAACTAATTGATGATGCATTGGGGAGACCATTGAAGTCCTTTAACGTTACCATGTCTCTGTTTTGAAATTTTGGAAGGTATTACAGCATTTGGGGAGCCATCTTTGTCCCCTACCCTTGGGGGTTTGAACCTCGAATTTACTAGTAAAATTCCCCAACTTCTCCTGAAGTTAAACGAATGTTGCAAAAGTATTTTGATATTATCTAAGCACCCATGAGGTTCATTTTTATGTCTTAATACCATTCATATACCTTCATACCCAATTCGAAATCCTCAGGAATCTTTTAGGGCCATCTACCCTTGGGGGTTTCAACATCGATTTTCCTAGTAATTCTGCCTTTCATTCTCTGAGTGTAAATGCAAGTTGTTGAAGTATTTGTAAAGTGTACAAGCATATAATAGCTGCTTTAATGTGTCCAAATACATCTCAATCCACTCCATACACCATTCGAAAATATTTGGGATCATTTGGGACAGTTTGGGGCTTTACTAGTCCAAGTTTTGAAAATTGACCTAATTGGGAAAAATCCCAAATTGGGGACATTACAATGAACTTTCATATTATAGATTTTGCTTTCCATTGTTCTACCTTTTCCCGAATGTTCTCCGATTGGATCTGAAGCGATGTCGATCACTGTCGATCTAGGCAAGCATCCTCCTTGCTTTTTCCCAGTTCTGTGTTTGGTTATGTTGCTTCTGATCTCCCCTTTCGCTTCTTCCGATGCTACCTCCTTCATGTTCTTTGTTGGATCCGTATTAGGGATCGACTGTCATCTCTTCGAGGAGGGGGATCCTCCCCATCCATAGGTTTCCATCCTGAGAACTGTCAAGCCCTAAACCCTCTCGTGCGTAGAAACCTCGTTTGCCCTAAGGTTTTACATATAGTTCTTAATCAAAGGAAAAAAACCTTTTGATCTTAAGATTACATATCAATCCCAAAAAAACAATCTCATCCTCTATCATTTATAGGACTTCTTTAACAATACTACTTTCAAAAAATATAGAGAGAGAGTAATCGCCTACAGTCTTCCCAAAATAGAGTGACAACCTGTCAACTTCAGTACATAGTAACAGTGCCCTTGGAAACAACTACCTTGTATTTTATTTCTTCAAAAAATAATAAACCTTCCACCAAACCAATAGCCTTCTTAGATAAGGTATCTGCTTCTACAATTAATTCACGGAAGATATGTTGAAAATTGTTCACAGATAAAGAAGAAATCAGATCGATAGTTCTTTGGCACCATTGTTCCAATGTTATCACATGTAGATTAGACCTCTTCTCAGCCCAATCTAAGATCACTTTGGAACCTCCTAGTGCTTGTAAAGACACAATTCCAATGTTAGAATCAAAACATAACAATGCCCATAATGCCAATAGTTATGCTCTTGTGTTGGTACCAAATCCACATCCCATCCAGAGATGAAAGCTATGAAGATTGTTTAATTTAATAAACATGCCATTTCCACATTTTCCAAAATTGGCTACTCCATCAAAGTAACCACCAACCGAATAAGCAGACAAGAGAGATTGAACAATAGACCTTTGTTTTTTTATGTTTTTTCCGCTTATAATATTCTTTGAAGAAGGCCAGAATGTTGGAACAAATAACTGAGATATTTTGTATCTTATTATTGAAAATGGATTCATTTCTACATCTCCAAACCCCCCAACAAATGAAGACGAGAAGTTCCTTAAACCTGTGAACATTTAAATACCATTTTTCCATATTTTGCACCAAAGAGAGACAAACCCATTTACTATAAATTTGTAAGTCATAAGTAATCTCCCTCCAAATATTTGTTGTAAATGAACAATGAACAAACAGGTGATCCACATATTCACCTTCATTTCAGCACATGATATAATAATTTGGTCCATTCCAACATCTTTTTAATAAGTTATCCCACATCAATATCGTATTTTCCAAACAAATATAGGAAAAAAAACATTTTAGTTTCAGTGGTACATTCCATTTCCATATTTTACTACTCCACCATTTCTCTGTTGGTTCACAAGAAAGAGTAGAAATAGATTTATAAATGGATTTAGAACTAACCTATCCAACAAAATTTTTCCATGCTTGGACCAATTCATTTTCCACTTCTAATAGTCTAATACCTGCATGATCAAGTCCAACTACGTAATTTTTCCGTTCTTCAGCCATATCATCTCGAAGGCCCAAATCTTCTGCCGATAGCCAATATGAAGAAACATTACCCAACCACTTAGGTCTCTTAACGTATGGGAGATATTTGTAACCATTTTCAGAAAGAATAGAAATAAGAGGTAATGAGAGATGATAACAATCCTCAACCCCCAAGTAAGAATCAATGCCCACAAGAACCCATTTTCCATTTCCTACCCTCTAGGATAGCCATCCACCCAACCAAGGAAATTTTTTAACAAAGCCACTCCATAAATTAGAAACATTATAGACAAGCTTATTTGTAATTCTAATCCAATCAACAACTGAACATTTTCTCGAGTATTTTGATTTTAGTATCTCACTCCAAAGACTAGTACCAAATAGTCCCCTCCAAAAAATTCTACTACTAAGAGCAATATTGAACCATAATAGGTTCTTTATACCCCATCCTCCCATCTTCTTGGGGAGAGGGATTATTTCCCAGTTGACCAAGTGTATCTTATCTCTCTTGAAAACCCCAGACCACAAGAAATTCATCATCTTACTTCTCAAAAGATGCAGAATAGAAATAGGGATCTTGGCTAAAGAAAGACAATAAACGTACATACTAACCAGAACAAATTTGGCTAAATTCAATCCACCTCCTAGAGATAGCCACCTAAAGCACCAATTTTCAATCCTTTTTCCCAATTTTTTAACCAACCATAGCCAATCCATCTTCAAATAACTGTTTGGTTTCAAGAAATAACCTAGATATTTAAAGCCAAAGTCCAATGAGTTTGTTCTATAAGGAAGCACAATCATGAATTGATCAAAGATTTCCTCCGCAATGCCATTTCTCAAAAAAATAGATTTGTGAGGGCTAACCTCCATTCCAGTTGCTTCACAAAACACCTTAATAATATCATAGAAAGATTTTCAATCCTCAATTGAACCATTGCCGAATAACAACACATTATCCACAAAAAGCAGACGTGTTATAAAATGTGAAGAGGTAATCTTAACCCCAGAAAGTTTACCTTCCCTTTTTGCATTCCCAATAAGTCTACTTAATCCTTCCACCACATGTAGAAAAAGAAGGGGAGATAGAGGGAAACCCTATCTAAGTCCTCTAGAGCTCTTGAAGAAAGCAAATGAAGAACCATTAACTAATACAACAAAGCACGTTGAGGAAACACATGCCATAACCCAATGGAAGACCAATTTGAAGAAGAACCAATCCCAGGAAAACCCAATCTACCCTGTCATAGGCCTTCACCAGATCCATTTTTAATATCAATGCATCCAGCTTATTTGTTTTAACTAAATGTAGACATTCGTGAGTGATCCCTATAGCATCCAAGATTTGCCTATTAGCGGGAAAACCAAAATTTTCTTTTGACATAACCTATGCTAGTTTTGGCTTAATTATGTTTGCAATAATCTTTGTGATTATCGTATATACCATGTTGCAAAGAGATATTGGTTTGTAGTCTTTAAAGGATTCAGGCATAACAATTTTAGGAATCAAAGCAATAAATGTAGAGTTTAGTATACCTGAAACATAACCATGTATCCTAGATTCTTCAACCACTTTCAAAATCTCCCCACCGATAAGGTCAAAGAACTTTAAGAAGAATGTTATTCTCCAACCATCTAGCCCTAGACACTTATTTTGCAAAGTTCTTTAAAACCTCTTTAATCTCCTTCAAGGGAACTTCCATTCCAATTCTTTGTCCTTCTTCATCAGAACAAAATTTAGGATATTCCCTAACCACCTATAATTGTGAAACAATATTTGTTATACCTATATCTTTAAAATGTGTTGCAAAATGTTTCACTGCTACTCTTTCTAAATCTACTTCTGAATTCACCAAATTACCTTGAGCATCTTTAATATCCCAAATAGCACAATTTCTTCTATAATTTGTATAACTTGTATTGTTGTCTCCCTGTGCAAGCCAAAGAGCCCTACTTTTTAATCTCCAAGTTTCTTCTTCAATCTTCAAAAATTTTGCTTTCCTAGTCTCCAACTTTGCTAAAAGTACCTTTTCCTCCTTAGAAAATATACAAGAAAAATTTACAGAAAAGATTATGTCAATCTCATCTTCTACAACAACTAAATCATTCTCCCTGTGCAAGCCAAAGAGCCCTACTTTTTAATCTCCAAGTTTCTTCTTCAATCTTCAAAAATTTTGCTTTCCTAGTCTCCAACTTTGCTAAAAGTACCTTTTCCTCCTTAGAAAATATACAAGAAAAATTTACAGAAAAGATTATGTCAATCTCATCTTCTACAGCAACTAAATCATGTTTTAATTTCCTTTTCTTCTCTCTTTCCCAATGAACCACCAATCTTTTAATTCTATTTAATTTACCCATCAATCTATGCATAGTAGATTCCCCATCCAAAACATTAAAACTATTCCAATTGTCTCTAACCAAGGAGCTAAAGTCTTCCTCTTCAAGCTAGAAATGGTTAAATTTAAAATGAAAGTTTTGTTTATAATTATCAACCTCAATTTGCGAACACATCAGCAAAATAAGCAAATTTCATTTATGTTATGGCTAAGGAAATGTGATGATGAGTCGCTAGGATTTAATCTTAATCTTAGATGCATTATTTTTAGACTTTGTATCAAAAAAATCTCTATTTAACTATTGCCCCTAATTAAATTTAACTTAGTTTTTGTTAAATAATGAAATAAGTAATACTACTATAAACATGTATATATATATATATATCCATATATACATACATTTAATATAGCCTAAAGAATTAACTCAGAAAATGATGGTTAATATTTTCAATTTTGTATTAACATCATATTGTTGACAAGTTTTGAATTTTATATAGAAAATCTCATAATCAATCTTTAAAACTAACCATCTTTATTATGTGTTTTACTCTATAATCATACCAAACGAATTTAAATATTATAATCAACAACATATTTACATTAAATATCATTAAAAACAAATATTTAAAAACAAAATTATTTTATATCACATATACAACTCCCAACACCAACCATCAATATGAACAAGTAATAATTCAAAGATGAACTAGATGAACGGTACTAATTCATGGTGTTAACTTTCTTCATTAATATTTAAAGGTTATTTTATAATATTTATTTTATTATACTTTTCTTTATTTGACATTGTGATGTATGAAAACAAAAACAAAAACATGTGGCAAGTTATAAACTCATAATAATTATATAAAAACTCCATTCTTGGAAGTGGTATTTTGTCTTTTTAAATTGAGTCTGAATGATAAAGGGATTAAAAAGTCGTGTGCAAACTTGCATGACAGATCACCTTGTAATTATTTAGTTTTACAGATGGAGTAGCGTGTACTCGTTTGTCATATCCCTGACAATCGAACTTGTATGATTACATTATACTAAATTCTCCACATTAAAGAAAAGCTTAAGTCATATTCTCTAACCACTTGATGTTGAAAATAAATATGTTGGAACCCGAGTATGTCGTGAGTTACATAGTTGAGGACAACTATCTAAGTTACTTTTTGATCATATAAAAGTCCAAGTACTAAGAATTCGATCAATACTAATATGACAACCAATCTTTAAAATAGAAAAAAGTTAAAAACTTTTTGAAAGCCGCTGGTCTAACGGGCTTCCTAACTTATTGGAGCGTGAGATACGTAACAAAGTAAAACTATTTTTAATGTAGATTAAAAAACCATAATGAAAGTGACATGTTTATCGCTTTTACTTTGAATTTTTATTGTGTTCGCTTGATTGCGAGGAATGCATTGGGGGTAGTAACTTGCTTGGCCAACTCAAAGTTAAAACTCCAACAACCAAGTCTACTTTCAAGGTTAATACTTCTAGAGAATGAAAAAAAAGCTTAATACTTCTAGGGAATGCCCAGAATCCTAAATCCCTCGTTGACTAAAACTCGTTTAACTCGTTTAGTTTTAGCCGCTCCAGGTTTTGAGCGAAGCCATGCGCATTTAGTACGTTATAAGAGCCTAGAAACACGACAAATGTCAATCCTCCACAAAGTTTATACTCATTCCCAAACATAAAAATGGAAAGTATCTATGGAAGGCCTCGCTATTATTGCAAGACACTTGAATTTCTTCGAATAAGATTTAGTCAAAAGTGTTGATGACTTAGCACCATTTCCAAATTAGAGAAAAAACCGGGATTCCATCTAGTAGGGGATTGTATTTGTAGATGGGCTGAAAACTGCAAAGAATTTGAGGGACTCTGATAACGGGGAATTCATGACATATATACATTCTTGATTGATAGGTTAAGTAGTAGCATGGATGTTACTTTGTATGTTGCAACTGCAACTAAACATTTCCATAAGTAAACACAGTTAAACTGTGAAAAGTTTTGCAGTGAGGAGATCAGTGTCAGTGTATTGGGATATTAGAGTGTCCGCTGCTGATGCTGCTGCTGCTGGTGCTGCTGGTGCTGGTGCTGCTGCTGCAGTCTGCTTTGCAGCAATCCCATGTTATACATATTTTGCAGCTCGCTTTCCCAACCTTCCTGCCTCTGTCAAATGATAGATTGAATCTCGTAAGTACTTGAACCAGAACTAAGAAAAGGCAACCACAATGAAATCAGGCAAACTCATCCCCCACCAAGAAAAATCTTGGCTTTTCTTAAACTAAGCAATGAACAGTACATGAACAGACACCCCACAGAGCCTCACCCCATTTAAGCGAAATTAATTTTTACCTGAAAATTTGCACCATCAAACATTTCTGCAGAGTCTACTGAACTCATTGTGGAAGGCATATCCGATCCGGGACTTGGTACTGTCTGCAGTGAAGCCTGCTTCAGCTGGTCCAAATGGAAATATGTGGGAGACATTCCTTTGCTTGAGAAGCTTCCAGGCATCTGAGAACATGGGAATTTTTTCTTTAGCTTGAAATCAGAAATCTAGAAAAATACTTCATCCATCAAATATATCACAAGATTCTTGCTTATAAAACTTTTACCTCTTTGGCAAGGAAGTTATCGATGTTAAAGTCAAGTTTTGGATTGACTGTGGCCAATTTCATGGACAAGAACTGTATTGAAAGAAACAAATCAGAAAACAAAATGTTAGAAATCGGGAGAAACAACTGTTCTTTCAGTTAAATACTTACAATCTAGTCATCAAGCAACCAAGAAGATAGTTAGGACCAAAATTATTGGCAAGTAAATAGTGCTATTGTCTACAAGGTCTTGTGAAAGTTGTGAAGAGTAAGCACTAGCATGAATTCGGATGTTAAGGCCACCTGTCTACTCAGACAATATTGGTCCAGCAGATGATCCTCTAAAATCATTTGTCTCCATGGTCATGATTCATTGGAGCAGTAGATGGGGGGTGTTAAGCAATAGTGTTGTATACTCTAGTAATCGCACCTAGTGGTGGCAAGCGATAAGTAAATGTTAACTTCACAGAGATGGAGGGTGTCCAGGGTACATAGTTAGCTCCATTGTCAAGGTACCAAATATTATTGGGGGGTTACTGAGCTTATGGGCTACTGGTGTAGTGAGATCAGTTTATGGGTCATTTGTTTCCTTGGGAACGATCAAACCAACAAGAAGAGAAAGAGTCTGATTGCATCTGTTACCTCTACTTGGTGTTGAAGAGATTGAACATAGTTGATGATCTCGTCAAGCATTACTGCTTTACCAGTGACCTGCATACCATTGAACAAAATCATCTCAACTTTGATGGTCTGAATAATGATATTCCTTCATGCATGAAATAAAAAAAGTCAATAGACACATAACTTCTTTCATGAATATTCAGACACTTAAAGTAAACTAACCAAATGCAAGGACGCCAAATACACCAGCTATATAGTTACATCTTTGCATAGTGTAGACATTGCCCTCCATTAGGGATTTTCTATAATCCTTTAATTCTCTGTCTTCTAACATTTTGATTCTTATGCTTAGTAATATATTTCTTACCAATGGCAAACAAATCTAAGAGAAGTGCACTCTCAGTGACAACTAGAACATAAAGCCTTTTGTGGATGCAATGATTCCAACCTGCTAACATTGTTCGGTGCCTTTGAGCACTCAGCTGCAAATTCATGATGATTTTAATATTCCCTTTACAGGATGATGTGAATGTATAAAGAGTGGATCATGTTTTGTGGTCACAGGAAGAGGCTAGTACCTACAATAGCAAACCCCCCAACAAAATTGGAGTGCCCATGAGAATAAGAACAGCTGCTTGAGGATACCCCTTGCGGAAGCACACACTCCATCCAAACACACCCATAAGCTAGCGTAAAGCACTCAATATGCAAGTAGACTAACTCCAGTGACAGAGATCTACTTAAAAATTTTCCCATTGCCCACATGAGCAACTCTTGAAAGAAAGAACCGCAGATGGCAACAGTAGGAAGCTTTAGTTCTTTTATGTATAGAAAACAAAGGATGCTAAGAAAATATAGCTAGCCTCCTCTCTCCTGACCACAATCTGAAATATTGAGGAAAGTGTATGCTTCTCTACAATCCCTGGGTCACAAACAGGACAGAAAACTCCAGAGTCCAAAATTCCTACTACATTGTCAAGTAAAGGGTGCCTGCAGGGCATGGTGCAGACCTCCCAAGCCACGGTGAAAAAACAGGGGAGCCTAATGAGCATGGAGTTACGTTTGAGCCCTGAGCTTTTCCATTTCAAAGTCAAAGGAGACAATGCCAATAGTATTATTGCTAAGTTTATTAGGAAAAGGACGATATCAAACAGAACAAGAGATCGAAGAATCTAGAGAGTCACATGAGTTAGTTACCTTGTTGCAGGTAGGTACCAGGTCCTGCAAGAATTTCATTCTTTGATTGATCTTTTCTCTTCTCACCTGCAAGAAGAAACAGAGTCATCACAAACACTATAACAATCTTAATAACAAATGACTCCGAACGTAATGAAAGTGGAGTTTTGAGCTTACCCTTTCAGCTAAGCTGTGGCTGTCAGTAGCCTGGCCTCTCCTTGCCCTGACATGAATATAATTATCGTCCTTCTGAGCGCCCTTTGAATTCTTCTCCTTTCCCTTCTTTGAGTTGGAATCCGAGGTCTCATCATTGTTATCATCGTCATCAATTTCACTACTCTCACCAAGTCTGCACCTTTTGGCTTTAGCCTCCTCTGGTTCCTGCATGAATTCAGTCAGTACATACAATGAGACAAAACAACTCTCAGAAAACGTCAAAGAAATGTGCGATTTATAGTGCTCGAACCTTGGCGTTCTCTGCTGAAGTCAAAGATTTAGTTCTTCTTTTCCTCCCGATGCCATCAGCGATGCATTTCGTCTGTTCAGATAAAACGCTCATGTCTTCCCCCCCTCCTTGTTGGACTCCTCCGACAGCAGGTCGCACTCCTCCGACAACAGGTCGCAGGTTCGAAGCGCCGCAAACAACATTTCCTGAAGAACTGCGATCAATGTTGTTGAAAGAAGAAAACTTCGCCGCCTGCTCCACAAAGCCCGGGTCTGAAGGAAATTGCACCAACGCGCTCGGAGCATTTCCAATGCTAAATTTGGAAACCTCGGAGCCGAGATGCGAAGCCTCCCCATTCCTCCATCCCGTTGAATTGACGCCATTTTTAACGCCTGGCGTATGAAAATGAACAGAATTCGGCAAAATCGACACATTTTGCCCTCCGATGCCTCCGGAACAGTCGGCATTGGAGATTTCTTTAGCCATTACAGGTGAAAAACTAGGCTTCGGAAAATATTTAGCAGAAAATGCCGGATCAGCGAAAAAAGCTCCATCCGCATTACTAATAAGACTCTCAGGAGCTCCTCCAAAGGCATTCTGGGAGGCAATTTCTCCAAATTCTCCACCGCATTTCTGAGAATAGCGAGATTCATCGCCAAAAATGGTGTCCATTGTGTTAAAAGAACAACTCAAAGAAGAATGAAGGCTAGACAACGACTTAGAATCAGGAACAGCTTCAAAAGACTGCCGTTCCACACCGAAATCAGAGTCCATAACTGAGCATTCGACTAAAATTCTCAACGCTTGTTCAATTGATATAATCTCCCAAAAGTTTTAGCTATTGTCCTGCAAAAACAAGCGCAGAATACAATTACGGGCCAATTTTAGGCGTAAAAATGACGATTCTAAAGCCACAGACCATATAGCATTCGCCGAAACCAAAAGACTTCAGATCTTACAGGCCAAATTATCTTTGAGTTCTACTACCCAAAAACACGATATTGAAGCCTTTTAGAAGACATATCAAGCGTCTTTACATAATTCTGAAGCACAAACTACAAAAATTCGCATCTTACAGCCAATCTTTGATTTCAAAGCCACAAAACAACAATTTTGAAGCCATTGAAAAAAAAAAGATGTTACCGGAGCATAAAACAGGCCAAGTTGCAAGCTGGAAAGCCAATAAAATCTACTTACACAAAATAAAGATTTCCAGGGCTGAATTTTCTTTTCTGGCCCCAAATCAGAGAATAATTCTTTACAGTGCACCGAATTCGATCCGTGATGGCACTGGATATTCAGTAACCGGACAAGAAGAGAAACAGAGCCGATTGACAGCAATTGACAGCAATCCACATCTAGTTAGCTCACAGATCTTGACGCGTCCAGAAGCCCAGAAATGACAGATCCCGTCAGGCTTCCGAGGACGGATCCGAATGAGGTCGCTTGTGCATCATTTAAGCATTTAAACAACGCTGGAAATTCCCTCCGTGTACGACATGGAAGACTATCCCCCGGGCAAAACGGACCGTATAAAAAGAAAACGTATGCGTATCAATGCAGGGGCGTATTGTAGAAGTTAAAAAAAATAAAAAATAGGGTAACTAGGGTTCTAATTCGGGGGTTGAAAGTGAAGTAGTGGGTGCCAGTGAAAGCATGGAGTAGAAAAATGGGAAAGAATAACCATATGGGTGGAGGGTCACGTCTAAGAGTCCGTGCGTCTTCCTAGAAGGGACAACAATGAATATTGCGCCCTCATTCCTATTGGTGACTAGGACCAATTTCGTTAATCACGGTTTCCATTTTGTCTTATGGCCCAACCAGATTTACTTATCATCTCAACGGGAATTAATTAACATCGGTAAATGGTTAAAACTTCTTTTTACCTGTTAAGGTCCATTTACTTTTTAAAAATAACATCATTTATATTAAAAATAGTATAAGGTTATTTATTTACTTTATTAAGACTGGAAGTCCATTCAATTTTATTTTTTATTAAGACTTTGGAAGTCCATTCAATTTTTTTTTCTTTTCAATTAGAAATGTGATCAAATAACGTACAGGGGACTTCAAGAAAAAAGGAGGCTTAGTGGAGGAAATAAGAAGCAAGAAAGTGACTAAAAGAAGAGGGAAATGAAACTTCTATATCAAGGAGATAGAGAAAGATGAGAAAATAAAAGTTAAATTTTATAAAAAGATGGTCTCTTTTTAGTTTTAGTTAAAAATTATAAGAAATATAGAAAAAGTTGTTTTTTAATATTTAAAAGTTAAGAACAAATTGTTAACATTTTTATGGTTAGAGTCTTAGTTGTGTGTTTGACATTGAAGACCTTGGCTTGACTCTTGTGTAGTTGCATCACTGGACTTCTTCATTCTAACTTTAAGTGGGGTTATGGAGGTGATATATATATATATATTGCTAATCGAATATCATGACTTATCATTGTAAATTCCCTTTTGTTAAATTATAAATATGCTTTCCACCTATGCCTTGATTATATCTAACATTTCATTTTTTTAAAAATGATTTAGAGATATCAAGAATTACAACTAGGAATTCATGAATATATGTATAATGTGATTCAAGCTATAGTCTTCTTTACATAATAGGAAACATGAAACAAAGGCTTCATTAGTCGATTTTGTTAATTAATATTCTAGATTATAGACCCTATTATTTATTTATACATGCAAGAAAATTACACTATTAGGAGTTAGGCTCTTTAGAGGTGAGTCTACCACTTAAATATCAAAAAATAGATATATGTGTTGGCAATATAGGTTGGCATTGATGGCAAATAGATCAGAGCCATTACCTATGATGACATGGCATGTATGATGAGTGATGATATGACATGTGTGATGAGGATTGAAAAGAATGACAAGTTTGTGAAACTTGGAAATTGACTAAGTATGGAGGAAAAATTAGTCAAAACAGCTCTAAGAGAATGCCCACCATAATTCATGGTTTGAGAAAAATGCCCGCACCATCATACCAGGCTATAGCTTGTTGAAGTGGCTATCTAGTCATGGTCTCAGTTTGCCTCAATCATTTCTGAGGAGAAAGATATAGGCCTGCCAAAACAGGGTTTTACACCAGTGGAAGTAAAAGTGACTAAGTAGCCTCAATAGAATGCCCACCACAAATCATAGGTTGAGATAAATGCCCGCAGCATATGTCTAGAGTGTAGCCTGGTGGTTTGTCTACCCAACCATGGTATCAGTTGGTCAAAAGAATCTCTGAGGAAGAAAATATGGATCTGCCAAAATGAAGAAAATGTATTTTAGATATTAGATAGAAATTTGGCTGTGTCAAATTCACAAGATTGGAAGGCCATTTAGAAATGCCCGCAAGGAGGTGATCATGAGGTGATAAAATCAATCAAATATCATAGGCATGCTCCTTGGTGAACTGGCTATCCAGCCATACCTTCAGTTTGCTTAATGATGGTCAGATATGAAAAATATAAGTTTGCCAGAAGTAAGAAAAATACTATTTTCCATAGTGAGAAAAAAAAGAGAAATTGATTAAGTGTTAAAAAGCCATAAAGGCTTATGTTATGCCCGCAGGGGACAAGTTAAGCTCGCAAGATCTTAAGGCTAAGCCTGCAGGGGCTTAAGATGCCCGCAAGTGCTTAAGTTATGCCCGCATGAGGAAAGATTAAGCCTGCTCAGGCTTAAGGTTTAACCCGCAGGGGCTAAAAGGTAAAAGCCACAGGGGCTTAAGATGCCCTCAGGAGCTAAGAAATGCCCGCAGGGGCTAAGGGAAAGCATACAGGGGCTAAGAAATGCCCATAGGAGGTTCCAGGAGGATCATGCCCGCATTGAAGAATGATGCCCGCAAGTCCAAGAAGATCATGCCCGCGTGCAGTAGAAGCAGAAGAAAATGAAGCCCACAGCCTGAGGTAAAGGAATCCAACATGATCAAATTAGAAGATGGTTGTAAGCCTGAAGACAATCTGAGAAGATTAATTAATTAATTAAAACTGAAATAAACAGAATGATAAATTAAAAGATAAAAATAGAGAATTGAAGAGGTACGATTCTAAAAGGGCGTCATGATTTGAAGAGGCATGAATGAAGTATTTAAATGAAGATTCGAATTAGAAGAGAAGTGTATCTTGGGTGTCCAAGTTGCAGAAGCAACAAGAACAAGCCAAGACAGATGAAATTCCATAATTGAAGAAAATAAATCAGACTAGGGTGGTAGGGTGGTGCTAGGGCAGGGTAAATGCCTGCAAGGGGGTTGTAGCTTCCTTCCAATGGTAGCTGGTAAATAAGGGTCTCGAAGCATCCTTTCAGTAGCAATTGATAAAACCAAGGGGTCGTAGCCTCCTTCCAGTGGTGGCTAGAAAATAGAGTGTAGTAGCATCTTTGTCTGTAGTAGCAGGCATAAACTTATTGTAAATATAATTTTGTAGTCTAGAAAGAGTTGGTGGTTTTCCCAATTGGGTTCCACGATAAATCATTGAGTTCTTTTTTTGTTACATTTGTTAATCATAACTAACTAAGTGAAAGAAATTTTGTTTAAAATTGTGTCACTAATTCACCCCCCCTCCTCTCAGTGACAGGACCTAATCCATCAATATATCATTTTTTTTGTTTATTAGCAGAAAAATTGTTATGTCTATAAACCTAGCTTGTAGACCTATGTTATACTATAAATAAAGATTGAGATTGTTTTTGCTAATTCTAGTCATTTGCCTAAATAGAATATATCTTAGGCAATCTACAAAACTAGGAGAGATAGGTGCACCGTACAGTATAAAATTTGCAAGTCGATGCTTCAAATTTGAGTCCACCATGATAAGAGTGCCTAGGTTCCTCTTGCTTCACTAGCCCGTTATGTTGCATCTAGCTCCTCGACATCAAATTCCCTAGCCTAGTGTGTTTCTCTTGGTTTTTCTACATTAGTCTCCATTTTTGGCAACTCAATTTCGTAGATGGCATTGACCAAGGCATCATGCTTGGAATCTAGATGGTCTAGTCTTTGTAGAATTACATCCTGCAAATATCTTCCTCATGGTCTTCTCTCAATTTCATGAGCTACTAATTTATTTATGTGCCAATAAAGATCTAAAATCCTAATATACTTTGACTCCTTGGTTCTGGAGAAACTAGTATAAAAAATGCACTATCTAAGTCCCTCATTAAGAGGTTTTGCCCCTCTTCAACATGACCCTATCCTCCATTGCTTCTACCCTTTTTCTAATAGGTTAAGAGTTCTTGGACAGTTGTTCATAACAATGGCCACCATGTCCCTTGTCATCTTCCAATGGGGAAGAGGTGGCCACTTTATTTGTGGTCTCCCTCTAGGTGATATGTCCCTCCTCCTCCCCCTTTAAACTAAGTCAAAAGCAATGAGATCCATGTCAATGGATAGAGATTGGTCTACAAGAAAGGAGATCACTTCAATCGTCTAATAGTCCAAGCAAAATCAACCTCCAAAACTATCCAACACTATAGAACTACCTTAACACATTGCCTCTTCTTTGTACTTCACCTTGTGTTCCATCATGGTAAATGGTGTTGTTCATGGGAGAATCACTATAGTGATGGTTACAGTATAGGCTCTTCAAATCCACTACTTGGATGAACCTCTGTATCACTTGAACCAACAATTATGACAATCCCTAATATTTATACATGACCTCGACTCATGGTGTGGGATCTCCCCTATAGGTGGCAATGCCAATCGCTTCAAATGTTAAGATCCCATTCAAGAAGGAAATAAGTACATATAAATATACATAAATTACTTATAAAATTTTGATCATCATAATTTATATGTTCATATTTTTCTGGTTGCATTTTCTTCTCCCCCTTCAAAATTACAAGACTTCATTTATAACAACATTTCACGTTTAGAAATTAAATTTTATGAACTCCAAAATTATAAAAAAAATCATATATCAAGACGTGCTTTCTAAAACTTATAATGAAAAAGATATGTAATTTTATGATCAATATGAAGTTGATATCTAACATTTAAAAAATATATGTTAATGAAAATATATAGTTCAATATTACATCAAACAAAATATTTAAATAAAAATATGAATAAAAATTCCATATATCATATATAGAGAAGTTAATTGAACTTGAAATTAGACAAATTTATAAAAACTAAACAACTATCATTTTGAAATTGCAACTAGACGAATCTATTAAAAACTAAAACAACTATCATTTTACGGCTGGCTTTTTATATAGGGTTAATGAAATTTATTTGGTGTATTTGTAGGTTTTATCTATAATTATAATTAATTAATAAAAGCAAAATAAATTGCCAAAAATTTAGGTTGCCATGGATTTAGGGTGTTATTTTTAGAAGATAATTTGTATTGAAGTAATGTTAAACACTCTTTTGACCAAAATATGTCTTTAACTATGGTTGTAAGATGGTATTTTAAAATTATGTTTTTAATAGTGGTTGTAAGATGGTATTTTAAAAGTATGTTTTTAATGGTAGTAGTAATGGTATTTTAGTATAAGTTTTTATATAAAGTTTTATATATATTAATTTTATTTATGGGGTAAAAAATGTTTACATATTCATAAGTTTAAAAAATTATTCAATAAAGATATGTGTTTATTCTATATGTTTTTATTTAAATTGAATTGAATTTTTCTTTTTTTTTCCAGTGAAAAAAAGTTATATTATTGATATTCAATTCATAATTAAATAGTATATGAGTCTCTTATCTAGACAATTATCTGCATCTAATTAAAATCAGTTCAGAAATGAACAAAATTACAGTTTAACTTCATCGAGATATACATAGGAGTTGAGTTTAACAGAAAATATATCAAACAGTTTTGTGCAAAAAAACGACATAAGTTAATCATCACAAAACTAAATGTCAAAACTGACAAACTAGCCCGAGTTTGAAAGTTGAGTATCCAGGAATTCCTCCCAAATGATGACACCTTCTTGTCCTTCCATAGCAATCTTTGAAAGTTTATCATCCATTGAGTTGTGAGTTCAATATATATGCTCAAAATATATTTTTTTAATCTACATGATTTCAGCTTTAATCCTATTGCACCGATGCATTAGATTCGCTATCTTTAGAGTAAAATCTCCGCTTTCCCATTTGATAGTGACTCTTGAGTCACCAAAAACTTGTAGATTGCAGAGACCAAATAAATTTGCTACTCTCACTACCAACCATAAGGCCAACAATTATGCTTTCATATTTGTGCCCTCTCCACAAAAGAGACGTAAGGTGAAATAGTGATGTTGATTCAGGAAAATGGATCCTCCTACTGCACATAAGCCTTGATTAGTTGCCCCATCAAAGAAAATAACTGGGCGATCATAAGAGAAATTGAAAATGCTGATTTTTTGCTCCTTAGTTGCCTTTACTATACAATCATAAGTTGAAAGCATATATGCTACAAATTTGGCAGTTTGTCTTTAAAAATAGCAGTGTTTCTGCAACCCCAAATAGCCCATGATATAACTGTTTGGATATAATGTTGTGTTCTATATTTCTTAAACCATCATATCTAGCAGCTATCAAAGGAGTCAATACCCCAAATGTTCTTCAAGTTGAGATGATTAAAGATGAGAGACCAGACATTTTGTGTGAAAGAACAACACACTAAAAGATGACATAGAGACTCCGACGCATTTCTACATAGTGGGCACATACTTGGTTCATTCCAACCAATTTTCATTAAGTTATCCCAGGTTTTGAGCCTTTCCATAAGTGCAGTCCAAAGAAAACATTTAACCTTGAGAGGGAGATGCCACTTCAATAGCCTGCAATACCACCAATGTTGCGGATAAATACAAAAAAAATTAATGATAGCAGAATATGCAGTCTTAGTAGTAATCACACCAATAGTTGGATTTCCTTCCCAAACCACTATATCCTTTTCCGATGACAGCCTGATACCAGCAGAGTTTAGTAATCTTATATAACGATCCCAGAAATGTGCAAAGGATCCAAAAAATACTAAGTCCTTAGCACTGAGCCAATAAGAACCATCATCCATCAAAAGATTCTGTCTCTTGATTTTATCCAGCGTCCTCATGTCAAAATTTTGGAGATGATCGAGTATTTCTTTTGGAAGAAATTGATCTTCCCCCAAGCCTAGAATTGGATCAATTCCAATCAAGACATCAATACCAGACCTGACCTTCCATGAAAGATTTACTGCCATCCAGTTATATATTTTAAGAAACCCAGCCCAAAATGGAGAGATATTCTTGGATTTTTTCTTTGGGTTGCAAAGCCAGTTGATGACTCCCCCTTTCAAGTATTTGCAAGAAAGAACTCTTGACCACATATATTTTCCAAAAAAAACCCTCCATAAGCTTTTTAACCTGAGAGCAGTGCTGAAGAAGAACAAATTCTTGATACCCCAACCACTGAATTTTTCTGGGCGTGCTGGAAGTTCCCACTTTGTCATTACTAAATTAACTTTCTCAATGTTGCCTGACCAGAGAAGGTTAAAGAACAATTTTCTAATAGAGTTGATGATAGACTTAGGAACACGAGCCAGAGCAAACCAATAAACCAATATACTTGTTAACACTGATTTTAGGAGGGTGAGTCTTCCTCCAATCGAGAGAAGTCTAAAAGACCATTGATTTATTCTGTTCTCAATTTTTCTCAACAGCCAAAACCAATCCTTTATACATTAACCATTTGGTTTTAGATGGTAGCCAATGTATGTAAACCCTTCCTCGAGGCTGCAGCACTGATAGGGGAGAATTCCTTTTAAGATTGCAAGAGAAGAGTCTTTGATCTTATAGTGATAAAAGCTGGATTTTGAAATGCTAACCAGCATGCCAGAAGATGAGCAGAAAACTTTGATAATATCCATAAAATTGTCCCATTCCAGAGGAGAATCAATGCCAGCCAAAAGAACATCGTCAACAAATAACATGTGAGTTATAGATAAGTCAGCAGAGAATTTAATACCTTTGATTTTTCCATCAGCTTTAGCTCTGGAGATCAATCTGCCGAGCCCATCAATGACAAGCAGAAATAACAAAGGTGATAATGGGCATCCTTGCATGATTCCCCTGGTGCATTTGAAGAAACTTGAAGGTTCACCATTGATCAAGACTGCGATGTTTGTGGAAGAAACACATGCCATTATCCATTTCAAAACCAAAGGAGGAATACCAATTTGAATAAGGATGAATCTCAAAAAATCCCAGTCTACACAATCGTATGCTTTCTCCAAATCCATCTTGAGCATGATAGCGTTTGACTTCCTTTTCTTTATGGTGTGCATAAGTTCCTGTGAGAGCCCAATGGCATCCAAGATTTGGCGATCATGAAGGAAACCGAATTGCTCAGATGCAGTGATAAATTGTGAAAGAGTGGGTTTCATGCGATCAACAATGATTTTTGAGATTAGTTTATACACCAAATTGCAAAGTGCAATTGATCTATAATCGCCAAAAGATTTGGGTTTGTTCCTTTTAGGGATAATAATTATGAAACATTATCTCCACTAATATTGCATTTGATTCTCTCAATTTTGATTCTAGGTTTTATGTGATATGGACAAAAAAAAAATTGATTCTCTCAACTTTGATTCTAAGTTTTATGTGATATGGACAAAAAAAACTAAGAAAGTTATATAGATATCTCAACATTGTATTTTGTTTTTATTTTTATTTTGTTTTCTTATAGTGTAGATAAACAACATAGAGAAACATTTGTTTAGTTTTAGAACATAAATATGCACTTGCCCAAGTTCATTTTGGTGATAGTTTACAAAACATAAACATTTTAACTATATTTTATTATTAACTTCATAATTAATTATGAATACTAATAACCATGATGGAATATATTTTATACAAAATAGCAAAATATTTTTTGATTTGGTTTTATGTGAATAAGCAACATAGAGAAACATTGTTTTGTTTTTGGCTACCTTTGCGGATAAAAACTCAGTAGAGTAGCCATGTAAAATGTTTGGATTTGATAGCTTTTTAAATTAAGATTTAGTTGTCTTTGAACATAAACATTGAGTGCAACACATAAGCATTTCATTGTTTTTGAACATAAACATTTAATGTAACACATAAGCATTGGCTAGATTTATTTCGGTAGTTTCCAAATATAAACACTTTATTTATGTTTTTGGTTTTATATTTAGAATATTTTTTATTTAAAATAAAATAAAATAAAAATTGTAATTTTTTTTATTTATTGTAATATAAGTGGGTTTATTGATGAAGAATATGTGTGTCCTCTTAAGAGGTTATGGTTTTAAATCTAAAGGGGATATCTTTGCCCCTTCTTGCTTCACAGACAACCAATTTGTTGGACCATAACCTTAAAATTAGATTATTATTATATTTTATTGAAATCTATATTAAGTCTTATTCTATCTAGGCTAGTGTGTTTCTCTTGGTTTTTCTACATTAGTCTCCATTTTTGCCAACTCAATTCCATAGATGGAATTGACCAAGGCATCATGCTTGGAATCTAGATGGTCTATTTTTTGTAGAATTACATCCCACAGATATTTTCTTCGTGGTCTTTTCTCAATTCCACAAGCTACTAATTTCTTTATGTGCCAATAAAGATCTAAAATCCTAATATACTTTTACTCCCTAGTCTTGGAAAAACTAGTACAAAAAATGCACTACGTAATTCCCTCATCAACCTCCTCATTAATAGGTTTTGCCCCTCTTCAACATGACCCTATCCTCCATTGCTTCTACCCTTTTTCTAATAGCTTAAGAGTGCTTGGACAGTAGTTCACAACAATGGCGGTTGTGTCCCTTGTCCTCTTCCTATGGGGAGGAGGTGGTCACTTTACTTGTGGTTTCCCTCTAGGTGATATGTCCCTCGTCCCCCCCCCCCTCCTTTAAACTATGTCAAAAGCAATGAGATCCATGTCAATGGATAGAGATTGGGCTACAAGAAAGGAGATCCCTTCAATCTTCTAATAGTCCAAGCAAAAACCAACCTCCAAAATTATCCAACATTATAGAACTACCCTGACACATTGCCTCTTCTTCGTACTTCACCTTGTGTTCCATCATGGTAAATGGTGTTGTTCATGGGAGAATCCCTACAATGATGGTTACAGTATAGGCTCTTCAAATCCACTACTTGGATGAACCTTTGTATCACTTCAACCAACAATTATGGCATTCCCTAATATTTATTCATGACATCGACACATGGTGTGGGATCTCCCCTATAGATGGCAATGCCAATCAAACATTAAAACCTCATCCAAGAAGGAAGGAAGTACATTTAAATATACATAAATTACTTATAAATTTTTTACCATCATAATTTATATGTTCAAATTTTTCTAGTTGTATTTTCTTTCCCCTCTCTCAAAATTACAAGACTTCATTCATAACATTTCATGTTTAGAAATTAAATTTTATGAGCTCCAAAATTATAAAAAAAGATCATATATCAATAAGTGTTTTCTATAACTTATAATGAAAGAGACATATAATTTTGTGATCAATGTAAAGCTGAAATATAACATTTAGAAATATATATATTAATGAAAATATATGTAATTCAATACTTACATTATTTCAATATAAATATGAATAAAAATTCCATATATTACTATACATATAAATGAAATTCCATATATTACTATATATATAAAAAGTTAATTGAAAATAAAATTAGACAAATTTATCAAAAACTAAAACAACTCTCATTTTGGAAATTGAAACTAGTCAAATTTATTAAAAACTAAAACAACTCTCATTTTACGGCTCGCCTGTTATCCAAGGGGTAGTGAAATTTATTTGGTGGTATTTATAGGTTTTACCTATAGTTATAATTAATTGAAAAAAAGGCAAGATAAATTGCCACAATTTTAGGTTGCTATGAATTTAGGGCGTTTTTTTAGAAGAGAATTAGTATTGAAGCAATGTTAAATACTCTTTTAAGAAAAATGAACAGTAAGATTATGTCTTTAACCATGGTTGTAAGATGGTATTTTAAAATTATGCCTTTAAGAGTGTTGTAAGATGGTATCTTTTAAGAAAAATGAACAGTAAAATTATGTCTTTAACCATGGTTGTAAGATGGTATTTTAAAATTATGCCTTTAAGAGTGTTGTAAGATGGTATTTTAGTAGAAGTCTTTATATGAAGTTTTCTATACATTTACATGGTTAATTGTGTTGGTTAAAAAAATGTTTACACATTCATAAGTTACAAAAAGTATTCAACAAAGACATGTATTTATTCCAAATGTTTCCATTTAAATTGTACTGAATTCCTCTTAATAATAATTAAGAAACATTTTCTCTACCAATATTGCATTTGATTCTCTCAACTTTCATTCTAGATTTCACATGTGATATGGACAAAAAAATAAGAAAGTTAGGTGAATATCTCAACATTGTATTTTGTTGTTTTTACCCTTTTTGTTTTTGGTTTTTTAGTGTGATAAACAAGTGAGAAACATTTTTAGGTTCATTTTGGTGTTAGTCTAGGAAACATGAACATTTTAACTATATTTTATTATTGACTTCATAATTAATTATCAATACTAATATGCAATGTATTTTATACAAAATAGTAAAATATTTTTTGATTTGTTTTTATGTGGATAGCATAGAGAAACATTGTTTTGTTTTTGGTTACCTTTGAACATAAAAACTTAGTATGGTAAGAATGTAAAATTTTGGATTTGATAGCTTTTAAACTAAGGATTTCATTGTCTTTGAACATAAACATGGAGTGAAACACATAAACATTTTATTGTCTTTGAACAGTGTAATACATAAGTATTGGCTAGATTTATTTTGGTAGTTTCCAAACATAAACATTTTATTTATATTTTTGGTTTTATATTTATAATACTTTTTATTTAAAATAAAATAAAATAAATTGCAGTTTTATTTATTTATTGTGATATAGATGATCTTAATGATTAAGAACATGGGTTTCCTCCTAAAAAGTCACTGGTTCAAATCTAACAGGGATAGTGTTGCCCCTCCTTACCTCACAAACAACCAATTTATTGCACATGACCTTAAAATTAGATTATTATTATTATTATTATTATTGAAATGCATATTAATTTTCATTCTATCTAGCCTCTAAATTCTTCTATTAAAGTTATATTATACCTAAACAATATCTATCATCGATTAATGAAATTTTACTCAAAATTTATATCTTCTCTTTTCAATATTAATATTGTTTATGTCATAGCCACAGGGGTTAGAGCAATTGGTAATGAGTAATTGAGATGAGAAGTTGTAAATGGAATGGAAGATCACAAGTTCAAATCCCCATGGGTACTAGCTTGCAAAAAAAATCATATGTCATAATAATCAACCAAAGCATTTACTCATTTAATAAAACAACCAACCATCACATGTGTGTGGACGAAATGGCAAGGAAGCCCATACATATAATGAAATGAGCCAAATGCATTAAGTCAACATCTAGACCATACAATGTTTTAAGCGTTGACGTCATTATTTCCTTTTTACATACCATTAAACACTGACCATTGTGTGTATTATGTAGGTACATTCCAGAAACAACAAATGTGAAACCGTAAACATATTTAATCATTTAATTTCTTTCCTTATTAATTATCTTTACATTAATTATAATTATGGGGTTTTTGCAGTCCAATATATGATATCACTTTTGGGATCATTTGCATAGTGTAAGTCATTAATATATGACCCATATCCCATGAGTATAGTCGCAAGTGATCTCATGGTTTTAAATAATCCACTTAGCACTTATTACATCGGGTGATGTTCACAAGGGTGAAGAAGTGGGATTGAGACTAGTGAAATGAATCACATAGCATCAATAATCACGTATGGGGCTTACACCTAGCTCAATCATGCTTAATTGTGGATTTTTCCCCACAATCAAGCCCGCCTAGGTTGCTACCCCATTTGCAAGCATATCATCAATCATCACTTCGAGGGCTTGCACCCAGTAACTAGGAATTCCCAGGAGGTCACCCATCCCAAGATTCCTCTAGCTCGATCACGCTTAACTGTTTATTTTTCCCCGCAATCAAGCCCACTTAGCTTGCTACCCCATTTGCAAAACCTTAAGAAGTGTCAAGTGCCTTATGAACTATTCAATTTGAGCTCCCTTGACTCTTTTCATCTAAGTGTGGGGGGTTTTTCATAGTCCAGCATATGATAAATTGTTTTTTGGATCATCTACGTAGTATAAGTCATTAATATATGGCCCATATCCCATGAGTATAGTTGCAAGTAACTAATTTCTCATGGTTTTGAATAGTCCACTTAACACTCATTGCATTGGGTGATGCTTACAAGGGTGAAGAAGTGGGATTGAGACTAGAAAAATGAAGCACATAGCTGGTGAGCTCTTAGAATGGATGCCTAATGAGGGCAGCTAGACTAGGAGCCTACTTTAATTATCAACCCAAGGGACGTACAAACTTCAGAGGTGCTGGCACTATATGTGCTCTTATAGGATAGTCTTTGTCGTGGTTGGGTGTTGGTATCAATGTTTAAAGGTTTGCATAACCTATGGATGAGAAATACCTATGCTAAGAAGTTTGAATGCTGAAGACAGGAAATCTATGTTAAGAAATTAAATGCCGAAAACAGTAAATATACCTTAAGAATTAATCTTGCGGAAAACAATAAATCTATACTATGAATTTGAATGCTGAAAACTTGGCAGATCTATTCTAAAATACTAAAAGCTAGATTTCTAATTTAAGAAGTAGATACTGTAATTCAAATACATAAACTAGAAATCTGATCTAAAATATTCAAATGACAAAAACTAAATTCAAAATGCAATTATCCAATGCTATGAATTAATCATCAATTAACCAAAGTGTTGAAAGTAATCAATCTTCATGAACAACTATAATAATGGAAAAGTGCATGAGCTTCAAGGTCTGGATCACTGTTTCATAAATAATGCAAGCACATAGGAAAATAAGTGTCGAAATATGTCTTGGCAGAATGCTACTACAGGACTACAGAAACAGCGTTACCAAACTACAGAATCCGCTATAAACTACTACGGAATCAGAATGGTCGCTTTACTACAGAAATCAAATCGTGCTATTTGAATGCCATCAAAAATACTTTCACATGCGATATGGATTAAGTCAATACAAAGCACATAATGAAAAATACCTGAATAGTAAAATCTCCTGACTTACATGTTGGAGGGGCTCTCTCCAACCTGTACTCAGGAGTGGAGAAAACTTATAGACGCCGAATTGAAAGCAACATCAAATCTTTATTCAAAATAGTAACTTCATGGTTTGATAAAGGTCTGTAACACAAATTGTCTCAGCAGTATAAAAACGTAAAACGATGGTTCTCAAAAATGGCAACAGGACCCTCTCACTAGCCGAGAGGCCCATATATATATGCCTCTAATGCTTAACCTAATTATATGTCTAATTGTCGATTCTGTTTGAATATGATTTCTCTCTAGAAATCAAGGAAAAGGGCGCTGAGCTTTGTATGATCTTTCAGTCCTTTGCTTGATTTACGTGTTTGTTGCTTAGTGTACTTGGACCTGCTCAATTATACTTGGTTTTCATATAATTAGTTTATTGAACACGCTTTCAAACATACAAGAATAATCTTTAAAACAACTTCATTAAATAATCAAGGTAAATCATTTCTCCCACAAAACAAGTGTATTTCCTCACCCTTTCTTGTGCTTTACTGTGGGGAAAAAGGCTATTAGATACCTGTAACTTGGACTCATCAATAGCATCAAGCATTACTTCTAGGGCTTGCACTCGATAACCAAGACTTCCCAGGAGATCACCCATCCCAAGAATCCTATGGCTCAAGTGTGCTTAATTGTGGAGTTTTCCTTACAATCAAGCTCACATAGCTTGCCACCCCCATTTGCAAAACCTTAGCAAGTGGTGTGCCTTATGAACTATTCATTAGATCTCCCTTGAATCTTTTTATTTAAGTTTGGGAGGTTTTCACAGTCCAACATATGATAGATTATTTTTGGGATCATCTATGTAATGTAAGTCATTAATTTATGGCTCATATCCCATGAGTATAGTCACAAGTGACCAATTTCTCATGGTTTTGAATCATCCACATAGCAATCATTGCATTTGGTGATGCTCACAAGGGTGAAGAAGTGAGATTGAGACTAGCAAAATGAATCACATAGCATCAAGCATCACCTCCAAGGCTTGCACCTAGTAACCAGGATTTCCCAAGAGGTCACCCATCCCTAGATTCATCTAGCTCAAGAGTGTTTAACTATGGAGTTTTCCCCACAATTGAGCCCACTTAGCTTGCTACCCCATTTGCAAAACCTTAGCAAATGTTGTGCCTTATGGACTATTCAATTAGAGCTCCCTTGACTCTTTTTATTTGAGTATGGGGGGGGTTTGCAATCCAACATATGATAGGTCATTTTGGGATCATCTGCATAGTGTAAGTCATTAATCTATGACCCATATCCCATGAGTATAGTCACAAGTGACTAATTTCTCAAGGTTTTGACACGGGGGATTCACCTTGTTGATCAATATCTTATCATGTTCATCCATAATGGGGGGTTTTTAAATGGTCGAAAATAATGTCAATATATTGTAGGCTTTGGGGGGTGGGGGGTAGTAGGGTATGGGGGGTTTATAGGTATAAAAGGGTGTATCTAGTAAAAATAAGGGATATTTCATAAAAAAAAATGGTTTTTTTAATTGGAAAGATGTATTGGGAGGGGGGATAAATAGAAGGATTTTGGTAGGTATTTATCAATATCTAGTGAAAGTAGTGGTATTCTCTAATATCCCATGAGTGAAGGTGCTATGACATAGTTTCATTAAGTGAAGACCATGCGGGTTTTGAATAGTCTAGGAATGGAATATTTTGGGGCACATGTATCTCATGAGGGTGTTAAGGTGGATGCTAATAAAAATATAGTTGTGATGGAATGGCCAAAACCCAAAATTCTGAAGAATATTAATGTATTCTTAGGATTGATAGGCTATTACTACAAGTTTTTCAAGAACTATAGTTAAATAGAAACTCCTCTACCAATATTATTGAAAAAAGGTGGTGTTTTGGGGACTCAATAAACAACCAAATACTTTGATAAAATTAAGATGTCCATGTGTAGCACTCCACTTGGATGCACCTTGTTTCACAAACTTTTACTGTGTAGTGTGATGTATCAAGGCATGGTATTGATGCAATTTTAATGCAAGAAGGAAGACCCATTCCCTTCAAAAGCTATCAACTTAAAGGAAATAGCTTACTCAAATCCATTTATGAGAATAAAATGTTTTCCATACTACATGCATTTAAGGAGTGGCACCCTTACCTAACGGGTAAAAAATTCAAGCTAAAAATAGAGCATGATAACCTAAAGTACTTCTTATAGCAATTGGTATCTTTGGAATAACAACAAAAGTGTGTCTCCAAGATACTAGGCAATGACTTTGAAATTATATACAAAGTGTCACGTCCCCTTCCATCAATCTGACCAACAAAGGGGGACATGAACGAGTTATGAGCTTCTAAATTTCACCCCATAACCATATTACGAATTTATAATATTTAAAATATGTGTGCAGATGCATAATAAAAATACACAACGGTAATAAACTCAATCCACACACACATAGTATGCATATACGAGGATAATCATCATATGCATCAATTATAAACATTGCATATTCAAATACAAAAGAATACTTATATTTAACAATGAAGATCCAAGCAATTGGCTATGTAAGAGAGATTTTCCACCCAATCATAGGCACTTTGTCCATTATATACTCTTTTTGATGAGAGGTCACCCAAATCCGAGATATGAGGCCACCAAGGTGAAGGAAACACCTATATATAGGCTTCTATCTCTCAACCCACAAATCATTTTTCTCTCTATACTTAGCCGAATGCTCTTATAGAGCTCTATAGGGATCTCACTTAGCCATCACAACCTTGGTTCCAACAATACCTGCCCCACACAAAACCCTTCGAGGCTCATGCATCCCCTTCACCGATCCACGACTCCCTTGGGTGATCCATCTTTCCAAGTGCTTCCAATGTGTGCATATAAGGATACCAACCTGCTATATGTTACTGGAGAACCACCTACATCCTTAATTTGTGGCTTCTCAAGAACCTATGAATAGAAAAACTCAATGGGTAAGGGTTCCTAGCTTGCCTAACCTATGTGCTCACCTATATCCATCTATTTTTCCTTCAAATCTACAATCATGACTCTAAATTCGAATTTGTGGGTTGTACACAATCTTTTAATGGTCATGAACATCAATGGGGAGCTCTGCGTAGTGTATATCTGCATGAGAGAATGATATAATGAGTGTTGACTCCATATGATATGAGATGATGGTGAAAAGACAACTGGAATAGCTTATGACCATAGAATAAAGGACTCCTGACAACTGCAGACTAACTTCTAACATTTTACAGAACTGTCACAAAAGTGCATTCATCCCCATGCTTCAATAATTGCATGAGGTGATTTTTCCCACCAACCTCACACATGCACTTAATGATTGGATTCAATAGTCAAAAGGAGGTAACTTGCTCATTTAATGCACATGGAAGAATTTGGATGAGTTCTAAGGTTGACACTTGCCATCAAAGGATTTAGTCTCCCATAGGCCTCCCTTTCCTCTTTCTCTCAAGTGGAATCATATCCCCTCTAGTGCTCTTTACACAACCAGCTTGGACCATTTTATTATTTATGCAGCATAATATTTACATATATTTATAGTTAGCATGACAAGCCAACCATACAGCCTAAATAGCAATATTTACATCATACATGACTAGCCATTCACTAGTCATTCCTTGGCCTTGAACTCTGCACTATGAATCCATACTAGCATATTTACATCTTTTACATAATTTTGATTAAATACATTCCAAGTCAAAATTGGGTATATTACTGAAAGAGAATGTGGTGGCTGATGCACTTTCAAGGAAAGAATAGAACATTGGGGTCTTACTTTGTGCTATTTTCATTCATCACATTGATTTGGTGGAAGAATAAAAGAATGAATGGCAACAAGACCAAAATTTATGCAGGGGCATCGGGGCCTAGGTGAAATAGTCGAATTCGATCGACAAAAGAAAGTCAACCAGGGGGATTGTCGACGACCACTGGTGCGGGAATATTGGTAGTCGAGCAGGAAGTTGTCGAAGTATGGTCATTAGAAGTGAGAGTCGACGGAGTCAAAAGTCAACAAAAGCTTGAGTAGTGACATCGATGGAAAAGCGAAAAAATCCAAGCGTGGAGGATGGGGAGGACGGCAACCGTGGAGACTAAGTGAAGTTGATGACCGATGGAGTAAATAATGGTCAACATGTCAAAGTACAGACCAGTCAAAGTGGACAGTGATTAGATCGACAACTATAGCAAAGTCAAGAGGCAACATACCTACATCCTTTTTATGTAGTTGAGGAGGTTAATGGAAGTTAAGAAGGTGGTTGGGATCAATCCAGATGCCACCACAGGAGAAGGTTCTGTAGGCATGGACAGGGGGCGATGACAACTGCAGGTCTGCAGGATTAGATATGTTTCGACAGACAGATTATGGAAACCTCGGGGAATCCCGACAGGGTGGACCTCGGGAACGACAACAGAGCAGAGTAGAAGATCAGTGCGAAGGCTCATTAGAAGGAGGACGGGCAATGATCGATGATCAGAGATCACACACGCAAAGAGAGCTAGATCACACAGATAGAGCAGAGATTGCTTATGTGTATTGTAACAGGTTGAGGCCGTCTTGTTTATTAGTTTGCATGTAATTTTGTAAATGATTCAAGTAATAGAAGCCAACTTCTTGGCATTTCTAGTTCACATCTTGTCTGTTGTGAGCGTGTTTGTGTAAGCTGCGTGATTCTGTTAAGCAAGAGGGCCAGACCGACTTGAATTGCTTCAAGTGGTATCAAAGCAAGAATAGCCTGAGAGCGGGGAGAGCTTGTGTATGCGTAAACAGCTCCAACTATGGTTGGGTAGAGTTGTGTGCATGTGGAGAAAGTTTGGTTGCGATTGGACGAGTGGAGATTTTCAGTCGTGGTTGAAAAAAATGGCACAAAGAGGTGTAAATGTCTGTCATGTAGGACGAAGAGTGCAAGGAGGCACAGGAGTCACAGTAGATCATGACATGTTCGACGAGTGGATGTGAACATTGAAAATATTGACCAATGAGGTCGCAGCAATAAAAGAAGCCTAGAGATGTGGATGCATTCCTGACGCACTTGACCATAGTGACGAAGAAGTCGAGGAAGTGGATGCTCGAGAAGTAGTAGAAGAAGAACCAGAAGATAGATTCATCAAGCTATTGACAGAAATGCGGGGTAAGGAAAAAATGGATATACCTACCTACTCAGGAATTCTGGATCCAGAAGACCTGATAGACTGGATCATAGAGATGGATAAATACTTTCACATAAAGCAGCTAGAGGATCCCAAGAGGGTTAAAACTGCCTGTCTTAAATTGAAGGGTCATTCCCCATTGTGGTGGGACAGTGTACAGGATGACAGAGTCAAGAAAGGAAAAGAGAAGATTAAGTCTTGGGACATAATGGTGGCCAAGCTGAAGGGGAAGTTCTTTCCAAACGACTACATGATTTCCTTATTCAGGAAGTTGCAAAACTTTCGACAGAAAGAGATGACCGTGAAGGAATACACGGAAGAGTTCTACAGACTATCGATTAGATCCGACTGAACCGATGAAGGAGAAGAAGTGGTCACAAGATATGTAAATGGCTTGAAGTATGTCATACAGGACGTGTTGAGCCTATTGAAGTTTAGAACAGTTGGTGAAGCCTACCGGCTAGCCCTAAAGGCGGAGGAAAAGCTGTCGATAAGGAAAACATTGACCAGAGGAAAGATGACTGGTCGAGGTGCAAAGACTGCTCCCAAAAAAGGACAAAGTAGTGGGACCGGGATAGAAGCCATCAAAGGTAACTGACGCACAGAAGGGACAATGACTAGATAAAAGGAACAAGAAAATCGACGGGATGGTCGATAGACCCGCGGTCGGGGTGCGTTTGGTCAAAATGGTCCAGCGGAGAGACAAGATGCTGACAGAATGACTATAGTCTATTATAAGTGTCGAGGAGTGGGACACAAAGCTTATGAATTCCCTAAGAATTTACACGTGGCAGAGGAGTCGAAACCCAGACGCCAACGAGATGGAAAGGGCGACGAGAAGACGGGTTCGACATCCGACAGTGGTGAAGGTGACAGAGAAAAGAGTCGAAACTTGATGACTAGGAGGATGTTGGTCCAGAACGACTAGCGAGAAGAGAAGGAACCAGCACAGCGAAAGGCCATTTTCTGAACCAAAGTGTTGATTGCTGACAAATAATACAAGACCATTGTCGATGGAAACAATACATAAAACCTAGTGTCGACGGAGGTCATCGACAAGTTGGGTTTGAGATGTCAACAACACCCAAATCCATACAAGATATCTTGGCTAAAGAAAGGACATCATGTGAAGGTAACCAGACAGTGCATGATCAACTTCAAGGTTTGGAAACTCGAAGACAGTGTGTTGTGCGACGTAATCCCAATGGACGCTTGTCACCTATTGTTAGGAAGACCATGGAAATATGATTAGAATATTATCTATGACGGTCGAGCCAACACAGTCACAGCATGGAAAAATGGAACGCAGAGGATGTTGAATCCAAATCAGGAGGACAACATTGACTGCAAGGAGGGTGACAACAACTATTGGGAGAAGAGAGTGTTGATGTGCTTAGCGAAGGAATTCCTAGTGGAGGAGAAGAAACAGTTGGGATGTTTCTCCATCATTCTAAAGGGACCGAGTGTCGAACGGTTGAAGACGGAGAAAATTTTGGTTGAAGTCGAAAGCATGCTGGACAAGTTTGAAAGCATCATGGTTGAAGATACATCGATGGGATTTCCATCGATGAGAAGTATATCCCATCAGATCAACTTGATTCCAGGGTCGAGTTTTCCAAACAAGGCACCACATAGAATGAATCTGACAAAGAGTGAAGAACTCAACCGACAAGTCCAGCATTTGTTAGACAAAGGGTTGATTAGGGAACGTCTGAGCTTGTGTGTAGTACCAGTTGTACTATTGCCGAAGAAAGGAGGAGAATGGAGGATGTGTACAGACTCAAGAAAGGAGGAGAATGGAGGATGTGTACAGACTCTAGAGCTATCAACAAGATCATAATCAAGTATAGATTTCCATTTCCAAGGATGGACGACTTGATTGACTATTTGAGTGGATCTAGATATTTCACCAAGATCGACCTGAAGAGTGGATACCATGAGATCAGGATCAGAGAAGGCGATGAATTGAAGACAACCTTCAAGATGAAGGAAGGACTGTATGAGTGGTTATTCATGCCATTTGGATTGACTAATGCACCCAGTACATTTATGAGGCTGATGAACAACGTACTAAAGCCGTTCTTGGGAAATTTCGTCATAGTGTATCTCGACGACATCCTGATATTCATTCGAACCAAGACAAAACATTTGGAACACATTCAACAAGTGTTGTGGAAGCTGCAGGCAGAGAATTTGATGGTGAACCTGCAGAAATGCTTCTTCATGAAGGAAGAACTGGTATACTTGGTATTTGTAATCTTGGGTAAAGGGTTGGTGATGGACCTAGAGAAGGTGAAGGCTATATTGGAGTGGCCAAAACCGACAAGCACGACAGAAGTGCAGATTTTTCATGGACTTTCCATTTTTTACAGGAAGTTCATAAGAGGATTTAGTCAGATATGTGCATCGTTGACAGAGTGCATGAAGAAAGGGGAGTTCAAGTGGAATTAAGCTACCCATAAATACTTCGACAAGTTGAAGCAGAAGGTGACAGAGAGCCCAGTAGTAGCTCTCCCGAATTTCGAAATTTTTTTCCAAGTTGACTACAACGCGAGCGGAATGGAAATTGGCGTAGTGTTGATCGAAGAGGTCCAACCCAATTGCATTCTTTAGAAAAAATTTAGATGAAGCCAAGCAAAAATATTCAGTCTATGATCAATATTTCTATGCTATAGTGCAAGCATTGAAGAAATAGAGGCATTATTTGCTGCCCAAGGAATTTGTGTTATACACAGACCACCAAGCACTGAGGTACTTGAACACTCAGTCGAATTTGAATCAGCGACACATGAAGTGGGTAGAATTCTTGCAAGGATATACCTTCATGTTGCGGCATAAGTCAAGCAAGTCGAATAAGGTTGCCGACGTAATGAGTCGAAGAGTTGCATTGCCAAACACGACAATAATTCAGGTGATAGGAATAGAGTCGATGAAGACAGAGTATGAGATCGATGAGGATTTTTTGAAAGCATGGAAGGCTACTTGCGAATCATGGAGTGTCAACAAAACTCCATAGTTGGATTATTTTATCCAAGAGGGATACCTGTTCAAGGGACAACAATTATGTATTCCCAAAGGATATGTAAGAGAAAACCTAATCCGAGAACTGCATAGTGGTGGATTTGCAGTTCATTTTGGCATTGACAAGACCAAGGTATTGGTCGAGGAGAAGTACTATTTTCTAGGGATGGCGACGGATTTCGGTAAGTGGGTCCGACAGTGCCGGATTTTCCAATTAGAAAAGGGTTGAATTCAGAACATGGGGTTGTATGCACCATTTCCAGTTCCAAATGTCCCATGAGAGCACTTGAGCATGGATTTTGTGTTAGAATTGACGAAGACACAACAAGGTAATGTCTCCATATTTGTGGTAGTCGATAGATTTTCGAATATGGCACACTTTATTCTATGTTGGAAGACAAGTGACGCCACAAGCATTGCTGTATTATTTTTCAAGTAGATAGTCAGACTACATGGGTTGTTGAAGAGTATAACATCAGACATGGATACCAAGTTTATGGGTCATTTATGGAGAACGCTATGGAAGAAGCTGGACACGAAGTTGCATTTTAGCTCGGCATACCACCCACAGACTGATGGACATACTGAGGTAGTAAACAGAAGTTTGGGAAACCTTCTGAGATGTCTGATGGTCGACATAACCAAGTAGTGGGAGAACATGTTGGCGCAAGCAGAATTTGCATACAACAATTCTGTAAATCGATCGACAGGTATGAGTCCATTCCAGATTGTTCAAGGTCGAAGCCCACATGGTGTGGTGTATTTGGTCAAAGTATCAACGG
This sequence comes from Larix kaempferi, assembly GCA_027924585.1. Lineage (NCBI taxonomy): Eukaryota > Viridiplantae > Streptophyta > Pinopsida > Pinales > Pinaceae > Larix > Larix kaempferi. Next base: position 6,702,241 of record BSBM01000259.1, on the reverse strand, counting down.
AGACTAGGAAGAGTGCAGATGTAGAGACATTTGCAGAGGCCATGAAGGAGGTACATAAAAAGGTACGCAAGCAGATTGAAAAGAGTAATGCAACATACAATTTAAGGGCCGACAGGAAGCAGATACTATAGTCTATGCACACTTAAAGAAAGAGAGGTTCCCTAGAGGAACATACAACAAATTGAAGCTGAAAAAGATTGGACCATGTAAGATTTTGAAGAATATTTTGGACAATGCTTATGTGTTGGAGCTATCAGAAGAGTTGAACATTTCTCCTATGTTCAACATATAATATCTATAAAAGTACGAGGAAGGGTCAACGAGCAGCAGTGTAGACGTGTCAAACATCGACTAGACTGGACCGATTCTAGATCGAGAGAAGGAGGAAATCGCCGAAGTGATGGATGAGCGCGGAGTCGGATGCAAAAGGAGTTCGTGGAAGAAAGAATACTTAGTCCGATGGAGGAATAACGAGCTAAAAGAAGTGACTTGGATTTCAGAAGAGGAGTACAAAACACTGATGGAGCAGGCAATTTCTTTTTCACCTAGGGATACTAATGTAGGGGCATCGAGGCCTGGGAGAAATAGTCGAAGTTGATCGACAAAAGAAAGCTGACCGGGGGGATTTTTGACGACCACTAGTGCGGGAATACTGGCAGTCGAGGCCAGGTAGTCGAGCAGGAAGCTATCAAAGTATGGTCAACAGAAGTGAGATTCGATGGATTTGAAAGTTGACAGAAGGTTGAGTAGCAACATCGACGGAAAAGCAACACAATCCAAGTGTGGAGGATGGGGCGGATGAAAGCCATGGAGACTAAGTGAAGTCAATGAGTTAATTCAAGGATCGACAGAGTAAAGAATGGTCGACATGTCGAAGTACATACGAGTCGAAGTGGACAGTAATTAGATCGACAACTGTAGCAAAGTCAAGAGGCAACATACCTACAGCCGTTGTGCGTAGTTGAGGAGGTTAATGGAAGTTAAGAAGGTGGTTGGGATCAAGCCAAATGTCACCACAGGAGAAGGTTGTGCAGGCACAAACAGGGGGTGCTGAAAACTATAGGTCTGCAGGATCATAGATGTTTCGACATACATAGTAAGGACACCTCAGGGAAGCTCGACAGGGTGGACCTCGGGAATGATGTCAGAGAAGAGTAGAAGACCGGTACGAAGGCTCAATAGAAGGAGGACGAGCGATGATCGATGATCAGAGATCATAGAGAGAGAGAGAGGAAGATCGCACAGACAGAGCAGAGATTACTTCTGTGTATTGTAACAGGATGAGATCGACTTGTTTATTAGTTTGCATGTAATTTTGTAAATGATTCAAGTAATAGAAGCCAACTTCTTGGCATTTCGAGTTTACATCTTGTCTATTGTGAGCGTGTTTGTGTAAGTTGCATGATTATAATAAGCAAGAGGGTCCAACCGACCTGACTTGCATCACGAGAAATAGAATGTGGTGGCTAATGCACTTTCAAGGAAAGAATAGAACGTTGAGGTCTTACTTTGTGTTATTTCCATTCCACGCATTGATTTGGTGGAAGAATAAAAGAATGAATGACAACAAGACCAAACTACATGGAAACTCGTTCAATAATTGCATCATGACAATAGTTTATAAGATAAATTTACATCAGAGAATGGTTTCCTTTGGTATGAGTATTGCCTATATTTATGTAAAAATTCCCAAATCTAACAAAATGTCCTTTTTGAACTACAGGCTTCTCCTATCGGTGGACACTCATAGTTTATAAAAGCTTAAGATAGAACTTGTGAGATTTTGGAGCATTGGATCTAAAAACTAAATGAAACTACAATATGGAGAAATTGAAAGAATAAGAGACAAAAATGCCATAGAATCATAATCTTCATTAAGCTATAAAATAATGGAGATACACTACTCATCATAGATGAAACCTAGAATACAATGTGCATTGGATTGCAAGAGATAATGCTCTGCTCAAGCTAATGTGCCTTAGCTAGGCTTAATAAAGTGCAAGACAAGAGAGAATGTGACCTAGCTAGGATGAACTAAGTGCACACTCTGGTGAATGCACCCTTGCATACTTGACATAGAGAGAGTGTGCCCTTGCATGGCCATGTAACTCTCAGGATGGAGTTAATTGAGCTTTGATTGGCCAAGTAGTATCAACTATCTCACAACTACCAAGTGAGGCTAGTTAACTTGGCATGACTAGTCAAGCGGTGTCAACTAGCTCACAACCGTTGAGTGAGGATAATTAAATGACTGATCTTAGTTAACTAGTCCATAACATGCAAGAGAGACACACTTACCTAGTTAACTAGGTGACGCCATGCATGAAAGGTGAACTAATCCATCATGGTAAATGGTGTTGTTCGTGGGAGAATCCCTACAATGATGGTTGCAGTATAGGCTCTTCAAGTACATTACTTGGATGAACCTATGTATCACTTGAACCAACAATTATGACACTCCCTAATATTTTCTCATGACCTTGATGCATGGTTTGGGATCTCCCCTGTAGGTGTCAATACCCTTCGCTTCAAACATTAAGACCCCCATCCAAGAAGGAAATAAGTACATTTGAATATACAAAAATTAATTATAAAATTTTGATCATCATAATTTATATGTTTAAGTTTTTTTAATTGCATTTCCTTATTCAAGATCACTCTCTCAAAATTATAAAACTTCATTTATAACATTTCACATTTAAAAATTAAATTGGATGAACTCCAAAATTAATCTTTGCACTAAAAAGTGCTTTCTATAATTTAATATAAAAGAGATATGTAATTTTGTGATCAATATGAAACTCACATATAACATCTAAAAAAATATATTAATGAAAATATATGTATTTCAATGTCTACATAAGTAAAAATGTCAAAAATGATCAGAAACTAAAACATATGTCATTCTAAGACTTACTTGTTACATACGGGGTAATGAAATTTAGTTGGTGATATTTATAAGTTTTATCTATGGTTATTATTAACTTTAAAAAAGCAGGCAAGATAAATTATCACAAGTTTTTGAGTGTCATTTTTTGGAAAGAATTATCATTGGAGCAAGCTTAACCATTCTTAAGACCAAAAAAGTAATTAATTTAAGAAAAATGAAAATTATGTTTTTAAACTATAGTTGTAAGATGATATTATAAAATTATGTCTTTAATTTTGATTGTAAGATGGTATTTTATGTAAAAGTTTTTATATAAATCTTTTAATTGTATTTATTGACTAAAAAAATGTTTATATATTTACAAGTTATAGAAAAGTATATGTTTATTTCATACCATTTTCATTTAAGTCAAATTGAATTCCTCTCCATAATAATCACAAAACATTCTCTCCATTGTATTTGATTCTCTTAACTTTGATTAGAGGTTTTATATGACATGGACAAACAACCAAAAAAGTTAGTTGGATATTCCAACATTGCATTTTATTTCCTTCTTTTTGTTTTTTGTTTTTGGTTTCTTTTAGTTTGAAAAATCAATTAGAAAAACATTTTTTGGTTTTTGAAGTCAAATTGAATTCCTCTCCATAATAATCACAAAACATTTTCTCCATTGTATTTGATTCTCTTCACTTTGATTATAGGTTTTATATGACATGGACAAACAATCAAAAAAGTTAGTTGGATATCCCAACATTGCATTTTATTTCCTTCTTTTTGTTTTTGGTTTCTTTTAATTTGAAAAATCAACTAGAGAAACATTTTTTGGTTTTTGAATATAAATATGCACTTGTTAGATTCATTTTGGTGGTAGCCTTTAATTTAAATATTTTTTAGGAGATATTATAACTTTAAGTAAAGTTACCTAAAATAAAAAGTAATTAGAAAAATTATATAGTCATAAAATAAAAAAATTAAACCAACATAAATCCATCTTAAACTTGGATCTATCAAACACTAGGAGGGATCCAATTTTTTATGTGTAAATTTTTTCTTCACCTATAAAAAATTTAAGACCAACATAGATCCATTTTATTTATCAAAATGCAATTTTTTATATCTTAAATTTTTTACACTCAAGAAAAAATTTACTAATAACCATGATGCAATATATTTTTTACAAAATTATAAAATATTGTATGGTTTCTTTTTAGGTGGATAAGCAACATAGAGAAACATTTTTTATTCATTTTTAGTTGCATTTGAAGATAAATGCTAAGTATAGTAGCAACATACAAATGTTTGGATTTGATAGCTTCTAAAATTAGGATTTTATTGTCTTTGAACATAAATATTGGGTGCAACATATATGCATTGGCTAGATTAGGTCTTATACACTAATTTGGTGTCTAACCTTAAAATTATATTATTATTATTATTATTATATTATTATTATTATTATTATTATATTATTATTATTATAATATTATTATTAACCATTAAAATCCATCTTAACTCCTATTCTATAACTTCTAAGTAAATCAAATTTGTGAAGAAAAAAAGCTTTTAAAATAAGCAAAATTTAAAAATATTTACACCTAAATAAACTTGATCGCTGAATATTTAATAAACTTAAAATTAAGAAAATTCTTGTATAAAATTATGTTATACCTCAAAAAGTATCCATCATCAATTAATAAAGTTTTACCCAAAATATTATATTTCTCTTCCAATATTAATATAAATACTAATACCATTAAAATTACAATTCATAATTTTTTAGCTAAAAAAAATCTATAACTTGATATTCAGAATTGAATCAAAATTATATTAGGAAATACATGTATAGTTATTCCATCAAGCAGATGATTGAAATATCTAGAGATCCATCTCTACTGAGGAAATAGAAGCAAAAAACTTAGACTAAGTCTACACAAAAAGAGACATGTTGCCTCTCAGTACAAAACAACAAAACTTCTTAACTTACACTTGCATAAACAATCTAATGCTGAACTGTGAACCAAAGATACTGAAAATAAAAAAACTGTAAGCAAGATCCCTCAGATGCACCAACAACTCTTTTTGATAATATATCAACTAGCTTGTTGAAACTCCTGTAAATATGTGAAAAGGATAATTGAGTAAAAAAAGACTTGAGAAGCTTGATCCAATCACTCCACTGATCCAAAATGGCCACATGAAGAGTGGACTTCTCATTTTCCCACTCCACAACAGTTTTGAGTCCCCAAAGATTTGAAGAGATGAAAAATCCTTAAAGTGAGCAAAAAAAAGTAGGCCCCACAGAGCCAATAACTCAGCCTGAGTGATTGTTCCTGTTCCACAACCCATCCATAATAAAAATTGTTTCCTCTCAGTAACCTTGATCACCATGCTACCACCATCATGGTCAGCAGAAAGAACTCCATAAAAAAACCAATGGCACCTTCAACAGGAAAGATAAGTTCAACTATGATCTTTTGTTTCTTGAAGCCCTGTTTCTTGTGGTATTCTCTATATAAACCCAAAATTTTAATGCTGGTCCTTTGTGCCTGTTGCAAAACCTCTTCAAAGATCTAGATATTCCGAGCTTTCCAAATTCCCCAACATACAAAGGAGGGAAGCTCCTTATGCTGTGGGAACTGTTGAACCCACACTTTCAAATTGTCCTCAAAAGTAGACTATGTCCAGGCATTAGGGATGTGTACATTTGTAAGAACCTCATACCAAATTGGACAACAGAAATAACAATCCACAAAAAAAATGATTAATAGACTCATAACTTATTTTACATAGGCCACAAATATTGGGACCAACAAAACCTCTTTTGACTAGGTTATCCCAAGTAAGAATCTTGTTTTCCAATCATAACCAAATGAAGAATTTAATTTTTTGTGGCATGCTCCATTTCCACAGCTTTTTATGCCACCATTTCTCTGTAGAGGTAGCAGATTCAGCTGAGATTGCCTCATAGGCACATTTTGCATTAATCTACCCATCAGCTTTGTTTGACTCCCAAACCATTCTGTCATCATCATCATAAAATCTAGTACCAAGGTGGTTTAAACTTGGAACAAACTGATTCCTTTCATCTACTAAAGCACATGTTAGTCCTAGATCACTTGCAGAAAACCAATAAGAAGATATACGATCCATCATATTCCTAACATGAGCTAATCTATAGCATCCAGAATCTACTAACTGATTAATAAGAGGTTGCGACGGTCTATAAAAGCTCTCCCCACCAACAAAGGGATCCACTCCTAGATAAACCATTTTTCCATTCCCAACACTCCAGGCGAGCCAAGAACCCATCCATGAATAGACCTTTAAAAAGTCATTCCAAAACTCGGAAGCTTAGACAACAACTTTATTTTGCTTTCTAATCCACTACACAATTGGGATATTTTAAGGTATTTAACATATAAAATATCTTTCCAAAACCCCAAACCAAAAAAACCTCTCCACATACTTTTAAGACTCGGAGGAGCATTGAACCAACAGATTTTTGATATCCAATCGCCCAATGATTCGGTAAATATATTATTTCGTAGTTAACTAGGTGAAATTTAAACTTAAGAAATTCATCAACTTTTTTATTTTATATTACAATTCATATATCATAAAACAACCCTCCATCACATACGTGGGGAAATGGCAAGGAAGCCCATACATATAAAGTATTATTGGCATTTAGAAAGTATTGAAAAGACGCCAATAAAATAAAGCACCGTTTGCCGTTACAAACTGGAATATGAATTTGTTTATCCCCAACATTATTTATTAAGGGGGCAAAATGGCGCATATATACGTGTTATTTATTAGAATCACACATTATATGTAACCAAAAACATAATTAATATATCTTGTATAAATAAGTTGCAAATATTTATTTTGGTTGTTATTTATTATTTATTTTAAAATAGTATAAAATAAAAGCTATTTTTAAAATTAATTTAACAAATTTAAGAATTAATGAATTAAAATATATATTTTTAAAATAAAAATAAAAACTTTTTTATTTACATATAATATTAATTTATATCTCATTATCATTAAATATATTATTATTAATAATACTAATATAAGGTGCAGTTTATCTATTCTACGTTTTGAGTTTTTTATTGGAATATAGTAATGTTTTTTTGGTGAAATCTAGATTTTGAAGTGTTTAAATTGTTTTTTGAATGCATAAATAGATTCAACACCCTCAAAAACTTATATGGTATTATAAACAAAACTATAGTTAAAAACCTAAAATATTTAGACTATTTAGGTTGAATGACCTCTTTTTTTATATGAGAACATATATGTGTTTTCATAATGCTTAATAGGTTTAGAATTGATTTAATTATTTAGATCTTAAGATGGTATTATAGTTAATATTTCTATAAATTAATATTGAATTTTTATAATAATTTATTATATTTTTAATATTGGTTTTATGTTTTTTAATAAAATATATAGATTTAAAAAAATTAAAAGTATTGCTTTAACTGGTATAAAAAAAAAAAAATAGTTAAGATAAGAATAAACTTTCATGAGTTCCATAATGAAATAAGACGTTGGACAATTCTTAAAACACCATGAGTTGAAAGGATTTATCATCCCTATAAGGCTATGAGCATTGATGATGAAAATCACTTTCTCTTAAAGTGCCTTGTGTACACCCACATTACATTTCAATGTCAAAATATTTGTTACAATACATACCTTCTTAACCTTCTAGCCTATCAAAACTATGGTGAGTTAGGAATGCTTCTCTTCAAGCTTTTTGAGCATAGGAAAATAATTTTAAAGCAAACCAAACAATTCTTTACTCTTTTTTCTTAAAGTTCGATATACAAAAGCTAGTCTCAATGGACATTCGTCATCATCATCATCAATTTAAGTTTTATTATCACTACTAAAATTTTTTCATACAAATAACTGATTAAGAGGTGTAGATTACAAAACTTTGCTATGATATCTACTTGTAGATAGACTAATGATTGAGCATATCGACATCTAAGATATTTCTTAAGGACATTTTCTTGGCAATTTGCATCCACAACAATCATATCGTCGTCATCACTTCTTTCGATGATGGACTTAATATAATAGCCTCTATATTTGAATTTTGATATGATGCACTTCCTTAAGTTGCCAACTTGAAACATTCTTGTTGATCCTCAACACTTTTGCTTGTAAATATATTCGTCGAATCACTTTCATCTTCAATGCGATTTTACTATCATCATTGTTAAACATTTTTGCATATGTTCATTTAAAAATTTATCTTGCAGTCGTAGGGTAGTTGGCATTTGTGGAGGTTAAGTCACCACATGTCACCTATTCAATTCTTGTAGGTTAGAGGTTGAAGGTGGGAGCCACCCAGAAGAGAATTAAATTGACCATGGAGCATTCAGGATGGTCCTCATCTTCATACAAACATGGTGACAACACCTTCCAGGTGGGCATATCGTTCTTCCATTCAACATTGGGGTTGGCCCTCACCTAAGTTATAAACCCATCCTTCGGGTGTGTAGATTCCTAGTTATAAAAAAAAAATCAATTAAAAACCTTGTATTGTGCTTGCTTCACAAATAAGGAACGTTAATGTATAATATTGATTTTGATGTAAAATTGAATTTGATGAATATTTAGTATAATATAAGGTGTATAGGGTTAATTTAATTATTCAAAGTCCTAGAATCCAAGAAAACTATGGGCGTTAATTTAATTATTCAAAGTCCTAAAATCCAAGAAAACTATGGGCGGGATAATAGAACAAATATGATAATAAAAATCTCTCGCGAACATGGAGAGACAATAAAATCTGATACGTGAAAATGGAATAATCCTCGAAATGTAAGATAAGGAATGTATATAAAATGCTATATATAGAGTCTCGTGCCTTTTCTATTGTTTATTAGTAACATCACGGTTGATCACCTCCAAAGCCATTGACATTATCAAATTATAAATGGTTATATATAGCAATCTTTCCTTTTGTATGATAGGCCAGTATGTATAATGTGGATCATGTGCATTTCCAAGATTGACATAACTATATTAAAAATTATGATGCATAACTCTATCTGTGTATACTATATTTTTCATTTAATGCATTGACTTGGCTAAGGGTGTTTCTAATATAATTGAGCTTCAAGTGGTTTTATAAAGACTACTATATGCCAACTTGAACTCCTTTGGATGCATTCACAAAATTCGATAAAAATTGAATAATATTTTTATTTTTAATAATTTAATAAATTTTTTAATATTTATTGTTTTTGTTTTATTTTGTTTTAAAAGGTATTACATCTATGATAAATATGTTATGATAAATATATTGTTACCTGGGTAATGCTTACATAATCTCATATATATATATATATATATATATCTTTGTATCTTAAAATAACTTTTATAATTATAAAATATTTTTCTTTCTTATCCCATATTAATTTTTCTTTTTATCCCATATTAATTGTGAAAATTGGTTAGGAGCGATATATAAGCTCTACTATACATTGATTTTTATACAAACGCGAGTATCCACATATATAGTGCCTCTCTTATTAACATAATCATGGATTGGTTAAAGAGTGATTACGCTTTATCCCCCCTCCTCTGTGTGACGTCTATGTGTGTGGGCAACACATGATAATAACAATGTGATACACCTAACAAATAGTGTACATGTTGTCATCAAATGAAATTTCAATTCTCATTTTTCCTCAAAAGGGTAACGTTATGCTTGAGGGAGAGTGGATATAAATCAAATCTTATACCTAAATTTTCATTGGAGAAGCAATGGAAGCATCAAATACAATAGTAGGTTTTACAATAAGGGCCTTTGAAGGTCCTTCAGAAGGTATGGGTAGGTCAATTTCAACACTTTTTTTTCTTATGCATTTTCAACTTTAGGAATGGTAACATTAGGAGGAGGAGGAGAAACAATAACATATTTAAGTGATGCAAATACCACATTTGAAGCAATATGGGATTCCTTGATGGATTCTCTAGGTCCATGCGTTTGGTAAGGGAAATGAGGATTCAAAGGCTCCTAACCATTGTTACCAATTGCAAGAAGTGGGGGATCAAATTCTTAAGCGAGATTGGCGTTATGCACAAGAGGAGGGGAAACAACATGAATTTCATGTATATTTACATGTGGGTGAAGATCTAGTGGGAGAGGAAATAGTGGTGGATTATTAAAGGGAATTTAGCTAAAAGATTATCCTCAAAATTCCATGTCATTAGACATGAACTAATCAAAATCCTTAAAAATTCAAAAGAGGTGCATGTCTTATAATTTTATTTGGCATTTTTTTATTATATATTTTGGATCTATGTGGAAATGGTATTAATTATTTACTAGCAGAGCTACTTAAGTTGTGGCCGATGAACATCGATAGGCCACAACTTAAGTGGTTATTGATTCCTCCATTTCAATTTTAATCTAATTATTTTCTCCATCACACCATTATTTTCTCCATGAAACCAAATTTGGAATTACCACATCGGTTTTGGCATTTGATGTCAATGTATCTTCTAAGTGTGGGAGACCAAGGGTTTAATACTAGTCCAATTGTCACAGATCCTACATAGATCTTGAAATTGAATGAAAGGGAAATCTCATCATGCATGAAAGTAATCCATAAAATAAATGAAATGAGAATACAAATAAGATGTAACCCTGAACAAAAATGAAATCACAATAACATAGAGATAGAGTTGGAGCATCATTTATAAGAAATATGAGTGCATTCTCAAAAGTTAAAACTACTCTTCCAGTAATTACTTATACCATAGATTCACTGTTATTAACAAGGGCACAAGGAAATACCACTTTCTCTTACCTTTCATTGATCACGTGTTGGATACCTTAGCAGGTAAAGAGTACTTTTCATGTTTACATGGATTTAGTGGATAGAACTAAATTTAGATAATCCATTAGCATCAAGACAAGAATGCATTCACTTGACCTTGGGGGAAATTTGCCTATAAAGTCATCTGATTTGGCCTATGTAATGTTCTTGCATATTTTCAATTGGTTTTCCTTAACATATTTGTAGGTTTAGTACATGACAATGTAAAAATCTACATGGATGATTTCAATCCATATGGGAATTCATGTAAAGGATCCTGAACCAAACTAGAAAATGTATTAAAACATCTCAAGAGATGAATATATCACTAAGTAATAGAAAATGAAACATGCTCATGAATGAGTGGTTTGTCTTAGGCCATCACCTCTCCCCTAGGGGTATTGAAGCAAATCTAACAAAACTTAACATAATATAATACCTTCCAAGACCCCAAAAATAGAAATATGTGATAATTGTAAGTTTTAAACATGTGAATTGAAACAATGCATACATGATGTAGGAGCGTCGGGGCCTAGGCAGATCAGTCGAAGTTGATCGACATGAGGGAGCCGACCAGAGGGAGTGCCGACGACTGCTGGTGCATGAAGCAGATTGAATTGTCGAAGTCAATAAGTCGAGCAGAGATATGTTGAAGCAGTATACAGGAGTGAAGAGGTCGAGAGTTAACATGTCAATGTCGACAGACGACAGTCGATAGTCGACATGCGAATGTTGATAGGAGACAAGTTGTCGTAGAGTCGTGGGAAGGTCGGGCTGTTGTCCAACCGCGATATCGACAGATTGGGCATGAGCCAAGCGAGGAGGAAGGGGCGGACTGGCGAAGCCTTGGGTTGCGAAGGAAGCCGACAAGTGAGTCGAAGCTGACATAAGACAGTATGGCCAACGTGATGGTTTACTCTAGCGTGTCAGAAGGATGCGTAGAAGTCAAGGAGAGTACTTGGAAACAATTTGGGGTTGCTAAGCAATTTAATGGCAGTTATTGCAGGAGGTTGAAGACATGACAGATGTCGTCATAGGAAGAGGCTGTACAGCACGGTCAGGGGCGCTAACAGTTGCAGGTTTGCAGGATCATGGAAGGATCGACTGACAGAGGATGCGTGTCTCAGGGATTGCAGTGGTCTCGGGAACAACAGCAACAAAGTAGAATACCAAGGACAACATGGCATTTTGAACGGTTCCATTTTGTTGGAGTGGCAGAACAAAGCTCGGGGAGAAGTTCTGTAGATTGGATAGAACAGTCACACAGCTTCCGAACGCAGGGAAGACCGAGCCATAGCTCAGAGTTCCGTAATGAACCAGGAGAGGGTGAGGTTGACACACTGAGAGAGAACACCACAACTACTTCTCTATTGTAACAATTGAGGCCGACAGATAGTTAGTTATTTGTATGTATAGTTATTCCGCATTGTAACTGATTGGTAGAAGTAATATAAGCCACTTCTGGCATGTTGTTTTACACCTTATTTGTGTGAGCGTTGTGGTTGTGTCGTGTGAAATGTTAAGAAAGAACCTTTTTTTGCGATAAGGCACCTTGCGTCAGTTGGTATCAGAGCTATAGTATCCTGAGAGCTGAAGGATATCTATATTAGAGCGGTAGTACCCTGAGAGTTGAAGGATAACGTCAGTGCTATTAAGCTTGCAAGTGCGTTGAACAGCTCCAGTTGAGGTTGGGTAGAGTTGTGCACAACTTGTTGAAGTCCGGTTGCGATTGGACAGAGTGGGAGTTTCAACAGAGGTTGAAAATGGATCACAGAGGCGTTAATGTCCAAGGATGAAGAGCGCGTGGTGAAACAGTCATAGTTGATCGTGAGATGTTCAACGAGTGCGTCTGAATGATGCGAACTTTGACAAATGAAGTCGCAACGATCAAAGAGAGCCAAAGGCCGGTTTGTATTCCTAATGTGTTAGACCACATCGACGAGGAAGTCGAAGAAGTGGAACCACGGGAAGCAGTGGAAGATGAATCGAAAGAAAAAATCATCAAGCTTCTAACGGATATGAGAGGTCGGACAAAGATAGATGTTCGTATCTACTCGGGAAGTCTGGATCCAGAAGACTTGATCGACTGGTTCAGAGAGATGGAGAAATACTTCGACATAGAGTAGATCAGGGATCTTAAAAGGGTTAAGACTGCATATTTGAGGTTGAAGGGTCATGTCTCATTGTGGTGGGACAATGTACAGGATGACAGAGTCAAGAAGGGCAAGGAGAAAATCAAGTCTTGGGAAAGGATGGTCCCCAAGATGAAAGGAAAGTTCTTGTCGAACGACTATGTGATTTCCTTGTTCGGGAAGCTGCAGAACTTTCAAAAAAAGGAGATGACCGTGAAGGAATACACGGAAGAGTTCTATAGGTTGTCGATAAGGTTGGGCTAGACCGACGAAGGAGAAGAAGCTGTCGTTAGGTATGTGAACAACTTAAAATATTCCATTCAGGATGAATTGAGCATGTCAAGATTCAAAGCAGTGGGCGAAGCCTACCAGTTAGCTCTGAAGGCAGAAGAGAAACTGTCAAGGAAATCCACAGCGACCAGAGGTCGAATGACTGGTCAGGCTGTGAAGACTATTTACACAAAAGGACAAAGTAGCAGTTACAGAAAGGAAATTGTCGAAGATAGTCGACATGTGGAAGGGACATCAACGAGGGAGAAAGAGCAAGAGAACCGATGCGATGGTCGTGAGACTCGTGGTAGAGGTTGGTCGAGGTGTTCCATCCAAGAAAAAAGGAGATAACAGACTAGCCATAATCTGTTACAAGTGTCGTGGAGCGGGACACAAGGCATATGAATGCCTAGAGAACCTACATGCTATAGAGGAGTCGAAACCCAGACGTCGAAGGGATGAGCAAGTCGATGAGAGGGAAGAGTCAGCATTCGACAACAGTAGAGAGGAGAAAAGAAGAAACCGAAGTCTGACGGTCAGGAAAACATTGGTTCAAGAAGACAAACGCAACGAACAAGAGCCGGCACAGCGGAAGGTGATCTTTCGAACGAAGGTGCGAATCGGAGAATGGCGTTGCAAGACCATAGTTGATGGTGGAAGCTTTGAGAGTCGTGTGTCGACAGAGGTCATCGACAAGATCCGGTTGAAATGTCGAGAACATCCACACCCTTACAAGATCTCATGGTTGTAGAAAGGACACCATGTGACGGTGACCAGACAGTGCCTGATTAAATTCAAGGTTGGGAAGTTAGAGGACAACATACTGTGCGATGTAATCCCAATGGACACGTTCTATCTATTTCTAGGAATACTATGGCAATATTATTGGAAAATGATATATGATAGTCGAGCCAACACAGTCACTATGTGGAAAAATGGCGTGAAGAGGACTCTTAAGCTGAAACTGGAGGAGCAAGCCGACGGTAAGCAGGGCGAGAGCAACTTTTGGGAGAAGCGCGTGCTGATGTGTTCAGCAAAAGAATTCCTTATGGAGGAGGAAAAACAGTCAGGGTGTTATGCTATCATTCCAAAAGGACCATGTGTCGAGAAGGAGACAATGGAGGAGAAAATTCCGGTCGAGGTCGGAAAGATGCTTGAAGAGTTTAGAAGCATAGTTATTGATGAGACACCGACGGGATTGCCGCCGACAAGAAGCATATCCCATCAGATCGACTTGATTCTAGGGTCGAGTCTGCCAAACAAAGCACTGCATAGGATGAGTCCGACAGAAGGTTAGGAACTCAACCAACATGTCCAGGAGTTGTTGGACAGAGGGTTGATCAGAGAGAGTCTGATTCCGTGCGCAGTACCAGCATTTTTAGCGCCGAAGAAAGGTCGAGAATGGAGGATGTGTAAAGACTCCAGAGCTATCAACAAGATCATGATCAAGTATTGTTTTCCATTGCCGAGAATGGATGACTTGATGGATTGTTTGAGTGGAGTGAAGTACTTCACAAAGATAGACATGAAGAGCGGTTATCACCAGATTCGGGTTAGAGAAGGAGATGAATGGAAAACAACATTCAATACAAAGGAAGGGTTGTATGAGTAGTTAGTCATGCCATTTGGATTGACTAATGCTCCCAGTACATTCATGCGATTGATGAATGAAGTACTGAAACGATTTTTGGGAAAGTTTGTTGTAATCTATCTGGACGACATTCTAATTTTTAGTCGAACCAAGATAGAACACTTGGAGCACATTTGATAGGTATTGCAAAAATTGCAGGATGAGAAGCTGATGGTGAACCTGCAAAAGTGTTTCTTCATGAAGGAAGAACTGGTATACTTGGGATTCGTTATCTCGGGTAAAGGGTTAGTGATGGACCCAAAAATGGTGAAGGAAATATTGCATTGGCCTGAATCGACAAGCACGACTGGAGTGAGGAGTTTCCATGGACTTGCCACTTTCTACAGGAAGTTCATTCGGGGATTCAATCGGATTTGCGCACCATTGACAGAGTGCATGTGCAAAGGGGAGTTCAAGTGGATAGAAGCAGCCCAACAAGCTTTCGACAAGCTGAAGGAAAAGGTCACTGAGAGCCCAATGTTAGCGCTCCCAGATTTCGACAAAGTTTTCCAAGTCAATTGCAACGTGAGTGGAATAGCAATTGGAGCAGTGTTGAGCCAGGAGGGCCGACCAATTGCATTCTTCAGTGAGAATTTGGATGATGCGAAGCAGACATATTCGGTCTATGACCAGGAATTCTATGCTATTGTCCAGGCATTGAAGAAGTGGAGGCATTATTTGTTGCTCAAGGAATCTGTGTTGTACACGGATCACCAGGCGCTGAGGTATCTGAATAATCAGTCGAAGTTGAATCAGCGGCACATGAAATGGGTCGAATTCCTACAAGGATATACATTCATGTTCAGACATAGTTCGGGCAAGTCGAATAAGGTTTTCGACATGCTGGGTAGAAGAGTTTCATTGCTAAACAAAACAACAGTTCAGGCAATAGGAATAGAGTTGGTGAAGACAGAGTATGCTACCGACGAAGATTTTGCGAAAGCATGAGAAGCTTGTCGTGAACCATGGAGTGTCGAAAGAACTCCATATTTGGATTATTTCATCCAAGAGGGTTATCCATTTAGGGGAAATCAGTTGTGTATTCCCAGAGGATTAGTTAGAGAGAACCTAATCCGAGAGTTGCATAGTGGCGGATTAGCAGGTCATTTTGGCATCGACAAGACTAAGGCATTGGTCGAAGAAAAGTATTATTGGCCAGGAATGGCGACAGATGTTGGAAAGTGGGTTCGACAATGTGGAGTTTTCCGGTTGGAAAAAGGAAGAAGTCAGAACAAGAGGTTGTATACACCATTTCCGCTGCTGAATACCCCATGGGAGCACCTAAGCATGGATTTTGTGTTAGGATTTTTGAAGACATAGCAAGGGAGCGACTCAATTTTTGTTGTAGTCGACATATTTTAAAAAATGACACACTTTATTCTGTGTAGGAAGACAAGTGATGCCACAAGCATTGTTGTACTATTCTTCAAGGAAGTAGTCATATTGCATGGGTTGTTGAAGAGTATCACATCGGACAGAGATACCAAGTTTATGGGGCATTTATGGAGAACCCTATGGAAGAAACTGGACATGAAATTGTAGTTTAGCTCGGCATATCATTCGCAGACAGATGGACAGAACAAGGTGGTGAACAGAAGTTTGGGAAACCTTTTGAGATGTTTCACGGCCAACAGACCCACGCAATGGGAGAACGTGTTGGCACAAGCAGAGTTCGCATACAACAATTCTGTGAATCGGTCGACAGGGTTGAGCCCATTCCATATTGTTCAGGGAAGAAGCCCACACAAAGTGGTGGATTTGGTCGAGTTGCCGACAGAAATCAGAAAAAGCGCAGATGCAGAATCATTCATAGAACACATGAAAGAAGTTCATGAATATGTGTGAAAGCGCAGAGAAAAGAGAAACGTGGCATACAAGTTAAGAGTCGATAAGAATAAGAGACTACAGTCGTTCAACAAAGGAGACTTGGTCTATGCTCATTTGCGGAAGGATAGATTTCTGACAGGAACCTATAACAAGCTGAAGCTGAAGAAGATTGGACCATGTAAGATTTTGAGGAAGATTTCGGATAATGCTTATGTGTTGGAGCTGCCGAATGACTTGAGCATTTCACCAACGTTCAATGTATCAGATCTGTACAAGTTTGAAGAAGGTCCAAGCAGTGGAAGCGCAGAAGTGTTGAACATCGATTGGGAAGCGTAGATTCTAGATCGACAGAAGGAGGAGATCGCATAAGTAATAAAAGAACGTGAATTCGGGCATACGCGCAGTTCATGAAGGAAAGAATACTTGGTGCGACTGAAGGATGATGAGTTGTAGGAGGCAACATGGATTTTCGAAGAAGATTTTAGGAGACTGATGGATCAGTTGAGTTCTTTTTCACCTAGGGATTCTGATGCAAAAGCATCAGGGCCTAGGCGATTAGTCAAAGTTGATCGACATTAGGGAGTCGACCACAGGGAGTGTCGAAGACCGCTGGTGCATGAAGAAGATTGACTTGTCGAAGTCAATAAGTCAAGCAAAGAGCTGTAGAAGTAGTCGACATGAGTGAAGAGGTTCAGATTCGACATGTTAATGTCGACAGATGACAGTCGATAGTCGACATGCGACAAGTTGCTGCAGAGTCATGGGAAGGTCGGGATGTTGTTGGACTGCGATATCGACAGATTGGGCATGAGCCAAGCGAGGGGGAAGGGGAGGACTGGCGAAGCCTTGGGTTGCAAAGGAAGCCGACAAGTGAGTCTAAGCTGATAGAAGACAGTATGGCCAATGTGATGGTTTACTGTAGCGTGTCAGAAGGATGTGTAGAAGTCAAGGAGAGTACTTGGAAACAGTTTGCGGTTGATAAGGAAGTTAATGGCAGTTATTGCAGGAGGTTGAAGAAATAACAGATGTCCTCACAGGAAGAGGCTATGCATCACGGTCAGGGGCGCTGACAGTTGCAGGTCTGCAGGATCATGGAAGGATCGGCTGACAGAGGATGCGTGTCTCGGGGATTGCAGTGGTCTCAGGAACAACAGCAGTAGAGTAGAAGACTAGGGACGACTTAGCATTTTGAATGGTTCCATTTTGTTGGAGTGGAAGAACAGAGTTCAGGGAGAAGTTTTGTAGATTGGAGAGAACAGTCACACAACTTCCGAATGCAGGGAATATCAAGCCATAGATCAGAGTTCCGCAACGAACCAGGAGAGGGTGAGGTTGAAAAACTGAGAGAGCACACCATAATTACTTCTGTATTGTAATGGCTGAGGCCGATAGATAGTTATTTATTTGTATTTATAGTTATTCCACATTGTAACCGATTGGTAGAAGTAATATAAGCCACTTCTGGCATGTTGTTTTATACCTTGTTTGTGTGAGCGTTGTGGTTGTGTCGTGTGAAATGTTAAGCAAGAATCTTTTGTCTATAAGGCGCCTTGCGTCAATACATATTCTTAATAAAAATAGAGATTATACAATGGAAAACACACAATACATAGAGATTTACCCTAGAAACCCTTAAAGGGAAAAACCAAAAAAAATAGGATCGTGCCTCTATCTTTCTCATTGTGTTTCTTAACCATCCACAATACAATATTTAGGTATTTTGCATCATCCAAAACCCTAATCCCTTAACCCATATTAGATTTAGATCACAATCCCTTAACTAGGACTAGACACAACCCACACGTAAAGAATATAATACATACCCGACAAGAATCTTTCTAGGCCATGTAGGCTACTACAAAAGATTTATCAAATACTTTAGCAAACTAACTTCCCCATTGTTGACTCTTATGTATAAGGACATATATTTATCTTGAATAGAATATTGTTAAAAGGACTTTGACAGTGTTAAAGAGAAACTTACCACAACCCCTGTATTGCAATGTCCTAGTTGAGAAATCCCATTCCATATTCACACTGATTCATTTGATAAAGCATTGGAGGCAATTTTAGGAAAACAAGTATCAAAGGAACCATTTGTAATCTACTTTATCATCAAGAACTTATCTAGAGTAGATATGAATTATATTGTCACTAAAAAAGAATTTTTTGTTGTTGGATATGCCATAAAGAAGTGTAGACATTATATCACTGGATATCCACTTTTTGTGAATATAGGTCACGCTGCCATCAAATAATTAATGAACAAAACAAATTTTAATGGTAGGATAATTGGATGGTTGTTACCACTCCAAATAGAACGTTGTTGGAGATTTCCTATCAAGATAGACAAATATTGTAGATAATGAAGCGATTGTGACAATTTTCTATATGAAAACCTCTTCACAATCTTTCTATAGACCACATAGTTTGTTGATAAGAAAACTACTTAACTACATGAATATTTTGTCAATGCTTTCCTTATAAAGAACATTACAGAATTGTCAAAAAGAGTGCCACCTATAGATGGATTAAAGGATACCTATTCAAGCTTGGGTCAAATCAAATACTTAAAAGGTGTATAAGAGAAGATGTGGTACATGATATTTTACATTCTATCCACAACAACCTCGAAAAACACCACAAGGTTCATGCATTATGAGCTTGTATATGGTAAAAGGGTGATGTTTCCCATAGAATTTGAGATAGAAACATTAAGAATAGGTTCAGCCCTAATTATTGACTTATCTTTAGATCAACAAGAGAGAATACATCACTTGAATTCCATGGATGAATACATATAGTAAGCCTTATCTCACACTGAAGTAGTCCAAAACTAGTCCAACAACAAAGAAAGAGATGTCACGATAAATCTATCAAGGCCAAGGGGAATTTGAAGACTATATAGATAGGACCATACCAGATAGCTACATTATATTATAATGGATCGATAAATATCACAACCATATATGAATAAAATACACCTCTCTTAGTTGAATGGTTATAGGATCACATTCTATAAAAATTCAAGGAGTTCACCAATTAAATATATTCGGTAGTAACAATGTTCCTTCCCATAATGATTCCTTGTCTCATTAAAAAAACAAGTAAAAGAAAAAAGAAAAAAGAATAAAATTCCCATATGAAAACCTCATTAAGGCATTCGGGACATAACTATATTTGAAAACCTCTTTTTAAGGCAAGCACAACTTGGAGAAATAAAAAATCATCATGGTGAAAACCTTTATAGGAACTATGAGGTAGAGCATTGGTGAAAAATAGTGATGATCCAATGCCTTAAGGGAAAAATAAAAGAAAAAAAGAAGATTTTTTTTTAATTACCTTTTTTTCTAGTTACTAGTCCTTTTTGTGGGTATATAGGTCACTCAAAACTCAATTCATACACCTTAATAAAAAAGAGGAGAATGATTAGTACATTCAAGATCCATGGACATTCTCACCATGCAATCAAAATTTGTTGTATTTAAATTCATTTCATGGCGTAGAACTCAATTCTATTCTCCAATAAATACACCATAGAGCACACTTTTCTCAAATCTTTATATTCAAGTTTAATGTGCATTTTCATTTTTCCAAATACAATGTATAAGATCAAGTTTCAAAGACTTATTAGGCTTGAGGGACCGTCTGATTATACAAAATAAGAGTCTTCTTGTTTACTTTGAATCATCAACGTGAATATTGGATCAAACATCATCAATATGAATATTGGATCAAACATCATCAACAAAAATATTGTATCATCAATAGTCAATTCAAAGGCTTGTATTCCAACTTATACAAAAAAGAAATTTGGCAGTCTTACAGTATATAAACATCTCATGTGAGTACAACTCATATTCACAATGATCAATCTTTAATTCACTATTGTTTATAGTCTATATTTAGGACAATTAACATTCAATTGTATATTCAAGGTAGTGTTGCAATGTTCCACATCCTCTCAAGCATCAAAATCTCAAAATTGCAATGTTTCACATCATCCAATTATCAAATTTTCACTATTGTATTATTACACATCATCTCAAGGATCAAAATCTCAATGTTGCAAACCTAAGATCTCAGGGATAATTAGAATAAATATCAAATCATAAGAATTCAAGTTAGCATCCATCTCAAAATTACTAATATTCTTCAAGAAATACAATCATCAAAATTCCTAAGTTCACCTATAAAGCATTCATATGTTGTATTAGGATTAACCTTCATCCAACTATAACATGTAGATCCGGATTCAAAGGTGCTTCTACAATGTTCCAACCTCAACCTTCCTAATCCAAAAGAAATGTTGAAATCACCATTCACTTACTGTTTTAATCATATTATATTACATTACATATACTTTATCAATTCACTCTTTCCACTCACGAATCATCATCCATATGATATTGCCATTCGTTTCAATCCATACACAACTCAATTTTCACACCATGTCCTCTTGCATATATCCATTATGCATACACAAAAACTATGATTAAACATCTACAGGAAGCTACAAGGGTGTGTGTGCCCATATTTCTATAGGATCCTACAAGATCCCTTGTTTCCTCTCGACAACCTACACTCTGTCTCTATAGGATTTTTTATTCTTCAGATTACATCCTACAATATTCTACAATATTCTATGGGATGGATTATTTTCACAACCATACAACATGGAGCATATACAAACCTACAGGAAACTATGACAATCACCAAATCCAAAATATTCATTAGCTACAAAACTTCAAATATATAACCAAACCATGATACATGCAAATCATAAACTAAGCTATGTCACATCTCATCAAAACTCAGTACACTCATTTTAGTTTCCAGGACATTACCCAAGTATTCATTATCATAACTTAGAATTGGATCCCACTCATCGACATGGGTCTCTATACTTAGGTTGGGGAGGGTAACTGGGAGTTATTTGACACATTCCATCGTTGGGGTCCAAGCCAATGAGGATAATGAGAGGCACAACAATCAAATTAGTCAGCAAGCACACCACTTATTTGAATTATTACAAGGGTAAGATCACTCAAAACAACCAATGCAAAGTGTGGACTATGAGAATGATAAGGAGTTGGTTTCTAAGAGTGGAGATAATATAAACGTATGCCCATAATTGTAAAAGTGGAGATAATACAAATTGTTGCCTAAATTGTGGATCTCTATGCACAATAAGGAGGATAATTATTCTCAAATATATAGAAGTAGATTGAGAAGAATATACCAGCCACAAAATCTCACTAATATTGATTGTTATGAGGATCACCAAATCAAAGCAAGTATTTTTCAAGCAATCAATTAATAAGTAAGAACAATTTTTGGCATGTTATCAAGGAATTGAAGAAATTAAAAGCATAAAACTATTGTTTTGTGAAAATATGTGATCAACATCAGGATTGTAGGAACATTAGCTAGGAAAAAATGTTCACTTCACTTAGAACCTACTCAGAATGGGGGTAATGATCAATAGAAAAAAAACCACAAAGACTTCAAAACTTTATAAAAGTCCAGAATTGGGGAAATATTTTAGTAGTCAAATTGTTTAGATTATTTTTAAAAGCTAAAGGGTTATGATGATAACATAGCAATGGAATTTGCTCTAAATATCCATCATGTAAGAGGCCAAGAGTACTCCACTAAGATCTAGGTGAATGAGCCTATAATAATTATGGTTTTTGGGATACCAAGATTCTGACCCTGGGAAAAGGAGGATAGGTGGCTAACCATGTATGCCAATAAATTGTTCCTCCTCAGATATGAATAAGTAGAAAATAGAAAAAATGGAGTAAAGAGGGACAATTTACTAACACTGTGGGATGAGGTAGCATATCACCTCCTCAAATACATCAATTGTGAAGAGACGTGAACTGTGGTGTATGCCTACCAGTTTAGACTTCTCCACCAATTGATACATCTATTTTATCAAAACATGAAGACAACCTTAGTGTACCATGATTCTTAAAGTATTCCTTGAAGGAAATGTGAGTTAAGGTTCAAAAGGGTAAGGAATAAGCCTTATCCCATCATGGGATGATAAATATAGTTGAATGTGGTGATTCGGAGAGACATTTCATAAAAATTGCATGGGATGTGTTTATCAAAATAAGCAAGGAAGAGGTTCCAACACTCTAGGTTGCATCCAAGGGAGAAGAGACAACCAAGGAAATTACCTCTATAAGAAACTCTCGGAGAAAGAAGAAAGCACCAGGTAAGGAGGATACCAACATGATGGAAAGAGATCAAAATAGAACCAAGGTGGAAGATGAATATAGATAGGTAGTTTCCACCTCAATCAAGATGGGAAACCCTAATAAATTTTGGAAACCTAATCCTATACGATTATGGTGCATTATGTAAATTATTGTAAATATTTCGCTGTAAGGAAATGAGAGACATCATAGGAAAATGAAACATACCTTTGGAATATGAAACCAAGGTCACCTTGCCTATATAAATCAATGCTTCTCATTCAATGGAAATCATCAAATCTTGGATTTACTCCTTAGTCCTAACAATGGTATCAGATCCTGGCCATTTTGTCATAATTCCATGATTTTCTTGCTTATCTGGCAGCTCTCAGACCTTCCTATCTACCTTCTCCTCATTTTGGAAGTTTGCCATATAAATTATTCTTTGCAAGCCTAGGTGTTTCACTCCTCTTCTCTCCCATGACCTCAAACCCTAATTTCTTTCTCAAGGGTGTAGACTACTGAATCAATCACTAATATGCATGGAGGACAGAACTCGACCCACGTATAGAGGTACTGCAAAATTCAAAGTTCTATGATGTGGTCACTTGTGTTTTCTATTGTTTGATTTTTAAAAGATTTCATATGAAACCTGCCCACCTTGACATTAAGCTCCTGGGATTGGAGTGATGGTTGTACAAAATAATGAACTCTTTTGGGTATTTATCTATCCCTCACGATATAGGACCCTTACTACGTGACTTTGTCTTGGGTGCTCTACCCTAAATAGTCAAAACACATGTGCATGGAGATCCACAGATTTTGCTTTTCGTCCGTCAATATCCAACCACCTTCTCATAGTTATTTGAAAAGTGGAGTGCCCTTAAATATCATGGATATTATCACAAGAGTTCACAAGGAGATGTTTTATGTTTCATTAGTCCATCAGTTCTCAAACGTTGAACACTTTTAGATATAGAAAATATCACAACTTCCGCTCTCTCAGGATGGGAGGGGAGAATTACAAATATCTCACATGAATCAAACATGATGATATTTTCAATCATGGAAAATTAGAGAATTACAAATATCTTACACGAAGCAAACTGGATGATATTTTCAATCACGGAAAATTACCTGTTAAGTCTTTGAGTGGGCACATAGTTGGAGAAGCATGGAGAAGATGGTGCCTATTCCAAGGAGTGGTGTAACCGCATAGTGTTTTCTATATATTTTTTTGTATATAGTGTAAAAACTAATGTTGTATTACCTTAAAAATGCCTATTATTTTCTTAAACACCGTGCATTAAGAGCATTAAAAACTGCATTTTAAAGACTATGCTTTTTGAAGAAAGCACTGACTGTGTATTGAAGGGTACTATGTATTGAAGGTTACTACTACCACATCAAATATTTTAAGAATGGCACTAAAAGAGTTTGTATTTTTTAACCTCATTTGTTAGTTGGCACATGCTATCATATGAAGCTTATCTTTATTTCCAGAATCATTATTGTACTGAAATGTGTGAAGAGACTTAGACTTGCATTTTCATTGCTTGTTGTAGAGACCACATTTTTCATTGCATAGTGTTTTGTTAAAGATGCAATCTTTGGTTTCCATTATTGGAGCAGTGTTCACCAGCAATGAAAATTACTCAAAATGGTTGAGGCAGATCAAGCACATGCTCATATTCAATTATATGTGGGATGGGATTTGTGAAGGAGAAACGATTGAAACAACAAATGAGCCTATAATGACTACACCAAAACAATCTACAACAGACAAAGAGCTTGCCATATGGAAGAGTAGAGAAAAGAAGGCATATGCATTGATCGTTGTTACAGTAAGTAAAGAGGTGATTTGGCATATAACACCTACTAAAACCTCTCATGATTCCTTAAAAAAAGGTTAAAATACCCGTTTGAATCACATTTAAAATTGGAGATAATTCAATTGATGTTGAAGCTCTTTAACCTAAAGGTGAAGGATAATGATCCCATGCTTGTTGCATTTGATATTAGAGAAATCGTGCATGACATAAATGCCATTGATTTGAAGGTAGACCTCCCTCTCACTTCCTTCATCAAGTTCCTCTACCCTACATCTTCACACTACCTTGAATCACTTAAAGCTAGTGTTAAATTGAAATACCTCTCCTTTGACACTTTGGTGGAGAAGATTGCAGAAAGAGAGAAATCTTTCAAAAAGAAGATAGTTCAGACAATTGGAGATACCTTGTACCTTGCCCAAAAAGGGAATAATCATTCAAATGATTCTTCTAAAGGAGAGAATACTAAGAGAGGAGGTGGAAGAAAGAATTTTAGAGGTGGAGGGGGGTAGAAACAATCACAACAAGAGACTCAACCTTCATTGTGGTCGATGTAGTAAGACTAGACATGATACAAAACATTGTTGGACCCCATCGGAGATGATTAAAGAGAAGCACAAAGAGAAGAAATAAGACAAAGGTAAATATTATGAGACTGGTGATGATCCAAAACCCATACCACTTTGATGAACTAGGTGAATATCCAAAACCTATATCACTAAGAGATGTTAAGTATGGTGTATGCCTACCATTTTAGAATTATCCACCAATTGATGCATCTATTTTATCAAAAATATGAAGAGAACCTTAGTGTGCCCTACTTCTTAATGGAGTCCTTTAAGGAATGTGAGTTAAGGTTCAAAAGGGCAAGGAAAAAGCATTAGCCCATAATGGGATGATAAATATAATTGAATGTGATGATTTGGAGATACATTTCCTAAAAATTGCATGGGATGTGTTTATCAAAATAAGCAAGGAAGAGGTTAAAACACTCTAGCTTGCATCCAAGGGAGAAGAGACAACCAAGGAAATTACCCATGCAAGAAACTTTGGGATAAAGAAGAAAACACCGAATAAGGAAGAGACAAACATGAAGGAAAGAGATAAAAATAAAACCAAAGTGGAAGATGAACATAGATAGGTAGTTTCCACCTCAATCAAGAAGGGAACCCCTAATAACTGTTGAAAACCTAATCCTATAAAATTATGGTTCATTGTGTAAATTATTGTAAATATTTAGCTGTAAGGAAATAAGAGTCATAAGAAAATGAAACATACCTTTGGAATATGAAACCAAGGTCACCTTACATGTATAAATTAATGCTTTTTGTTCAATGGAAATCAAAGCTAGGAGTTATTCCTCGGGTCTGAAAGTGGTATCAAAGCCTGGTCCTTTTGTTATAAATCCATGATTTTCCTACCTATCTAGCAATTATCAAACCTTCATGACTACCTTCTCCATATTCTGGCATTGCCTCCCCAGTGTACCATATGAATTATTCTTTGCAAACCTAGGCATTTCACTCCTCTCCTCTCCTACAACCTCAAACCCTAGTTTCTTCCTCAAGAGCATAGACTGCCAAAATAATCACTTCTCTGTGTGGAGGAGAGAGCTTGACCCGCATATAGAGGTATTGCAAAATTCAAATTTATATGATGTGTCCTATTGAGTTTTCCATTGTTTGATTTTTAGAATATTTCATATGAAACCTACTTTCCTTGAAGGTAAGCTCTTGGGATTGGAGTGATGGTTGTACAAAATATTGAAGTATTTTGGATATTTCTCTATCACTCATAACCTGCGACCCTTGACTACTCAACTTTGTCTTGGGTGCTCTACTCCAAGTAGTCAAAACAAATGCACTTGGAGATCTGTGGATTTCACTTTTCATTCCTTAGTATCCAGACACCTTCTCATAGTTCTTCAGAAAGTGGAGTTCCCTTAAAGCTCGTGGACATTATCACAAGATATTGTGAAGAGTTGTTTCGTGTTTCATTAGTTCATCAATTCTCAAATATCAAACACTTTGAGATATAAAAAATATCATAACTTCCATTCTCTCGGGATGGGAGGGGAGAATTGTGAATATCTTGTATGAATCAAATGAGATGATGTTTTCGATGATGGCAAATTACTTATTAAGTCTTTGAGCGGGCACAAAGTTGGAGAATAATAGAGAAGCTAGTACCCATTCCAAGGACTGGTAGAACTGCGTGGGATTTGGTATACAATGGGTGTTTTCTATATAGTGTAAAATCCAGTGTGGTATTACCTTAAAAACAACCTATTATTTTCTTAAACATTGTGCATTGAATACTTGACTGTGTATTGAAGGGTACTATGTATTGAGGGTTATTGTTACCACGTTAAATGATTTAAGAAAGTCCCTAAATTTTTTTAGAGTTTTTAACCTCATTTGTGAGTTGGCACACGTTGTCATAGAAAGCTTATTTTTATTTCCAAAATCATTATTGTACTGAACTGTGTGCAGAGACTTAAACTTGCACCTTATGTTATTTGCACTACTTATTATAGAGTGCTTGTCAAATATGCATTATTTGGATTCCATCGTCAGAGTAGTACTCATTGGAAAGGAAAATTACCTAGAATGGTTGAGGTAGATCAAGCACATATTTAACAATCTATGGGATGGCATCTATGAAGGAGAAACCTTTGAAACAAAAAATGGCCCTATAATCACTACACCAAAACAACCTACAACAAAAAAATAGATTTTCATATGGAAAAGCATAGACAAGAAGGCATATGCAATGATCATTACTATAGTAAGTGAAGAGATGAGTTGGAATATAACACCTGTTAAATCCTCTCATGATTCCTTTAAAAAATTTAAAAGATTTGTTTTACTCACATTCATAATTGGATCTAATTTAGTTTATGTTGAAGCTCTTCAACCTAGAGGTGAAGGATACTGATCCCATGATCATTGCATCTAAGATAAGATAAATCATGCATGCCATCAATGCCAATAATTCGAAGGTAAACCTTTCTCACTTTCAATTCATTAAGTTCCTCTGTCACACATATCCACACTACCTTGAATCAATTCAAACCAGTGGTAAATTGAAAGACCTCACCTTTGATACTCTGGTGGAGAAGATTGCAGAAAGAGAGAAATCTTTTGGAAAGAAGACAATTCATCCCACTGGAGAAACCTTGTACTTTTTCTAGAAAGGGAAGAATCATTCAAATGATTCTTCTAAAGGAGAAAACTATAAGATAGGAAGTTGAATAAAGAATCTTAGAGGCATAGAGGGTAGAAAAAATCACAAAAAGAGACATGACTTTCACTGTGGTATTTGTGTAAAAGCATTGTTGGACCCCATGGGAGACAATTAAAGAGAAGCATATCCAGAAGAAAGAAAACAAAAGTAAAGCTCATGAGAGAGGTAAATATCTTGAATCTACTCACTTTATTGTTGCTCATTGTAATGTTGGAATACATGAAGTCGCATTCAATACTTCATTTGCATCTTGGAGATATACTTGTCTGCTCGACACTGGTGTAACCTCCCATATGACATATCGGAGATATTGTTTTGAAGAATTTGATGACAATGTAGATGGTGTAGTGTAGTTTCTAGATAATTCTAGCCTCATCCTTAAGCCCTGTCTTCATTAGGCTCACACTGCTTAGATTCCCTAACTTTATGTTGGATATTGTTCTCTATCTTCCAGAGTTGTAGAGAAACATGTTGTCCTTGGTGCACATTCGACAACAAGGCCATTCCATCCATATGTTCGATGGGATAGTTGAGATAAGGATATCCTATGACAACCAACTCATCATGGAAGGGCATGAAAATGAGAAATTGTTGAAGTTGAAAGGAACATATGCAAGAGCTCATAATTTTTCCTACCTCTTAGCATGAATAAGGTACACTATCTTCTAGTCTTTTATGACATGCTAGATATGTACAAATCAAGTATGATAGTCTCTGATTGTTGAAAAAGCATGTTGCTTTTGGTTTTTCCCACCATTCCAAAGAAGTTGAAACAATGTGATGCCTATATTCTTGGAAAACATAGAAAGCATCCTTTTCATGAGCCAAATTTCAAAGCATGTAGAAACTAGAATTGATGCACTTTGATCTATGTGGCCCCATGCATGCTTTTTAATAGTTAAAATTTGCTCACTTGACATGTCATCAGACCCATCACCATCATACGTCATTACTTCATCTCATTTACACCCATTGGACCCTGAGAAAGCAAAACAAAATCCCAAAAATGAAAGTCAACCTTAAAGAAGACACTTACAAATAGGTTGTACATATTCCTTCGACAAGAGCGACCCAAGTCACTCATATTACTTCGATAAGAGTGACCTAAGTTGCACAAACCCTACAAAAAAGTGTGACCCCATCTCTGAGCTTGATTTTCGGTTGTCTCTGATTTGTGTCTGAAAAAACAAAAGAAAAATTGACACGAGTCCCTTCGTGTCCCAAATTAGGTGAAGCATCCAGGGCCCAAATACCTAACCCTGGACTCTCACCATAGCCACTACTATACTTATAAAATGATCTCAAATTCCCTCATCCCACACAATTCTCTATCCTTTTATCAATTCGTCATTCTTCTAGATACCCTTCGAGTTTGAAGCAACCTCTTTTAGTTTCTTTCTCACCAATTGGAGATCTATCTTATGACATGTAGCTAGAGGATTGCGAGACCGTCAGGAGAAGCAATGGACCCTCCATCAGACAACTGTAGGGCCCCCTTTCGCTATGATTCTTGAGGTGATTCTTGCTCTTATAATATCTCATTTCAATATAAAAGAAAAAAACATTATTTTTCTTTACATGTTATCTTTACATGTGTCTTGCTTGATTGAAGAATGCAAAAAGTAATTTGTTTAGTTTTATGTTAGATGTACCTCTCTTTGCTTAATTTATAGTTATAATTTTCATTTTTTTAATTTATTTTTTGAAACTTTGTTGAGGTTTCATAACCCATTAGCAGGTTCCTTTTGACACAAGCGTGTGTGAAAACATACGCTACATTTTTGGCAACCATACTGGGGAAGATCCATAATCTTTCTATGGTTGTGTTTGTCTGTCATTTTCTGGCCCTTTGATTGATTATTTTATTACTTTGTTTAGCCTTGTTTTCTATCTGGTTACTATTGATTAAACTTCCAGTAAGATCACTAACCCCAAAACCTCCTATACTTGAGGACCAGTGAGTATTTTCCTGGCTTTTTGAGCTGTATGTTCCGGGTTGCGCCTGTTTGGTTGGTTTAAGGTACTTGAGTTGCACATTTCCCTTTGAATTGTGTGACCTCCCCACAAACCCAATTTTTTCAATTAGATTTGTCTTGTTGGCCATTTTGAAGCCACCTGAGTCACTTTATTCCCTCGAAAAGAGTGATCTTCTCCTAAAAGTCAAGTTTCGATAGTTTTTAAAGCTATTTTTTGCCCTCTTCCTTGATCAAATAGTGTCGGGTTTCATTTTGATTTTGCTTGTAGTCCCTTCCTATCTGTTTCTAGTCTCTCTTTCTTAATGTAGAAGTCCCTTTGTTTGTCCTGTCAGTCTATTTGGTGCAAACAATTCTCTTTAGATTCAAGTACTTTCCTCCTCAAAGGTTCTGTTTGGATTTTTTTTTTGCTGCATTCATTTCAGTTTTAGTAAGTAGTTTGATAAACTGATCTTCTTTGATATTTAATCAATCTATTTTGTTTAAAGCATTGCTAGATTAGGGCCCTTTCCCCAAATTTGCAAATTAGAATAATTTAAATATCACTCATGCTTTGAATAGTTAAACTACTTGATCATAATATTTTTTTTTAATGTCAAGACATATTCATTTCAAGAAACATTCTTTAACTTAGTATTGAAATCAATTTTCTCTTTCAAGCATTTTTTAGATATTAGTTGTACACACCTCCCATGCACACAACATCACTCCCTAATATTAACTATTAGTTGGGTCATGATGCCAAGTGGATCCTAAAAAACAACTATAATCTAACTCACTAAAACCTCACGTGAAGATCAAAAGAACATTGTAGTTAGTTTAGGATAGGAATCCTAATAATTCCCTTTAGTTGCAATACACTTGATACATAGTGGTTGTCCATTTAGGGAGCTAAAATCCTCTTGTACTATTGGATATGGTTAAAGCCGATTTGTGGGTGGGACCATCCTTTCAGGGTGGTATGTGGTAAGACTGGAACTGGATAGCTAAGTGGTGCACCATCCCCACTTAGTAATAAATATCATCCATATTGATGTGTTTGGATTGAACTTGCAGGTAACTCATCTCACATGTTCATGAACAAGGTAGCCTAGAAGCCTTTGTTTTTAGCTATCTTAAAAAGAGGTGATCCCCTTATGTAGGGAGATACCTAGGGAAAATGGATTTGGTTGTGGCCCTAGATCTGTAACTATTATTTCAATCTTCATTCACTAGGTCGGGATATGGATGCCCCTATTTTGGTCCAGTGGTTGGAAGACCTAACTTAGATTTCTACTCCTTTTTTTCTAATGGGACTTGATATCCCCATAGAGGAAAATGTTTGAGAAATATTTATTTGGTGCTTTTATTTTTGGTTGTGTAGATCTCTCAGGGTAGTAAGTTTTTTTCTTTTTTAGTGTTGCTCTTTTCAACTTTTCCTTCTATCTTTTCCAAATCACTTGCTGCACACACTTTCTACCTGTTTTCGATTTGATTCCTATTACATAGTTGAGATTAGTTGATTTGAGATTTACCCACCATATCCATATCACTATAGCTCCTCCGAGGTACTCTCGTATATTTTGGGGTTAACCTCCTCAATATGGTGTCTTAAGCTATATTGTTAGATCTACAATCCATACCATAGTTCAATGTATCACAGAATTTTTGGAGCACTTATCCAAGTCATCTGATTTTGAATCCTCATATCCTGAATCACCTTCACAACCACACACTACCAAAACCATGGCCAGAATAAACCCCACCATTGGTGATGGGAACATTCCTAATCTTGGTGTCGGAACCAACCCCACTTATGGTGGAAAACACATTTCGGTCACCATCAGTGGAGCCATTAGTAGTGCCTCCACCACTAGAGCCACTACCAACATTATTATTGGTCCCTCTACTTTGCATCATACTACAAGCCTACCATTTATAGCTATCCTAAACCTCCCAGATATGGAGAGGATAACCAATGACCTGATTTGTCATGACCCCATGTGGACTCCAATGTCGACCAAAATACCCTCAAACATCCCTAAGTTCGAGGGGAAGGTAGGTGAGGATCCCCAAAATCACATCATGTCATTTCATTTATGGTGCTCTTCAAACAACATCATCGATGAATCCATTCTCTTGTGTTTGTTTTAGATAACCTTGACTAGGATTGTAGCTAAGTGGTACATTGAAAAACCTCACTAGACACATCCCAACTTTGTGTCCTTAGCCTCCACTTTTATGTCATTCTTCCAAATACCCATTCGTTACGATGAGGGAGTTGAGATCCCTCTATTCCATTGATAGAATTTATCCAAGCATATCACGGACCACATCCATAAGTGGTGTTGATGTTGAAGTCTATGAAAGATAAAGCTTGATGATATGATATTTTTAGATTGGTTCTTGAAGTCTCTTCTCCAAGAAATAACAAAGGACATGGCCTTTGAGCACACATATAATGAGGAAGAAACCATCCTTAAGGCTCAATAGTATGACCTCATATATGTGCATTTTGACTTCCTTTACACAATTATTCATGATTCCCTTAGAGGCAACTCCTCTTGGAAAGACCCTTTAGGCACATCCCATTTAACAGATGGAATTAATGGTGCCATTATTTCCCGCCCTAATCCATACACACCTTCAAGTGGACCCTTCCCCTTCAAGTGTTTATGTGTATGGTAACCCCCCAAACTTCGAGCATAATCAGGCACCCACCATGGCTTCATACTATACTCCTAATTCCTCTCGATCCACCTCACATTCCTGGACAAGTACCTCTTATTTGTCCCCCCCTACGGGCCCCATGTTCATGGGCCCTTGTGTAGTGGCACCATGTGTGGCAGTTCTTCTAGTAGCTATGTGGCTCCCTCAGCCATTAACCCATATTACCCTTTTCCTAGCCCACCACTAGTTTCTCCCATGCAGCCACACCCTTCACCTCCTCCTTTCCCACATGGGAAAGTCTATGCCGAACAAAACATTCCTTCCCAACATATTCACAATAACCAAACAAATGAAACCCAAACAAAAAAACAAGGGGGATAACAAAGGAAACAACCAATTCCAGGGAGGTGGGTGTCAACACCCAAATCCTCCCGGAAAAATTGGAGCTTGTCAACATCCCACCTATCAGGATATAAATTAACCTCCCAAGTAGGAAAAAATACTCAGATATAGACTAATCATATGTGTTCCTTCTGCAGTGTCTACGAACACTATACCCACCATTGTCCCCATCTGGAAAAATATTTCTAGCTATGGAATGAGACCAATCAACGTGAAGTGACTAATGCTCCACAGGGGAAACCTAATCATTCTCTAGCTCAATCCACCTCAAGACAACCAATAGTTTTTCAAATCCCCTTCCCTCCGCAAGGGGTATCCACAATGCAACCTGTGGCATCTTTTCCACTGTCGAAACCATCCACTGTCCAACCTTATGACTTGGGGGTCTTCATGTTATCTATTGATGTTAACCTTCAAATTCAACGCAATCAATATGGTTCAATGACTAAAATATACCCTATTGACAAAGGAAAGTATTCCTCTCAAGTCGATTAATCCTTGCACATAGCTTGTCTGATGAACGAAGGGACCCCAAAGTCCCCAAGTTCCCTTTACACCGCATCGCAAATAACCCCAATGTTGGAGCCACTCCTAACTATAGCATTGTGGAAGACTTGGCCCAATCTCCTATGGTGATGTCTACGTTAGAAGTTACTTGGAACTTCCCTACATAATGTAAATCCTTACTTTTTGCTTTAAGTGCGATAGATCCATCCGATTCCTGCTTGATGACCTTTCCTTGGGATGATATGCACCATCATGCGTATTTCATTCTTGATGAACCCATCCACTTGGTTTCATCTTCAAAACGATTCTCCATTGAGTTGAAAGATTACATTCCTAATGGAAACGTTGATTGGTTTAAAAACATGATCTCGGCCCATGACACGTTCAAGGAGGTTAATATGGCTAATATTTCCCCCACCATCTAAGTGGAAATTTTAGTTAAGCTAGGCATCATTGAGAATATCCTTTTAGGAGCCTCTTGTACTTGTGAAGAAGTAATTGCTTACAAGTAACTCCTTCAAGAGTTTCTTGATGTTTTCACTTGGTCCTATATCGAAATGCTCGGTCTGGACCCTGCCATCATCTAACACCACATCGATACATAGCCAGAGGTTACATCGATGTGCTAGAAACAAAGGGCCATTCATCCATCGAAAGCGTCGGCTGTAAAAACCAAGATCGAGAAATTGTGCAAAGTCGGATTCATTTATTTGATTGCGTATACCACTTTGGTATTCAACCTAGTCTCGGTCAACAAGAAGAAATGAACCTTACGTGTTTGTATAGACTTCTATGATATGAACTTGGCATGTCCAAAAGATAACTACCCCACCCCCTTCATAGACCAAGTCATTCACGCTTGCGCTAAGCATGAGGTTTGTTCCTTTATGGATGGATTCTCGGGGTAAAACCAGATCCAGATATGCAAAGAAGGCCAGTAAAAGACTGCCTTCACTACCCGATGGGGAACACTCGCTTACTGATTCATGCCATTCGGACTTAAAAACATTGGATCCATTTTCTAGTGTGCTATGTCGTACTTCTTTCAAGACCTGGTGCACATCATTCTCACCTGCTTGGATTACCTCATGGATCGTTCGAAGAAAATCTTTCAACATTTGGAGGAGCTTGGTTAGGTTTTCCTGTGATGTCGTAAATATAATATCCACTTGAACCCACTCAAGTGTGTCTTTTGCGTAACTGTTGGTTGGTTACTGGTATTCATCATTTCCCAAAAAGGGATCAAGGTTGATCCGTTGAAGGTTCAATACATTGTAAAACTTCCCCCTCTGCTTACCTTGCGCCAGTTGCAAAGTCTGCATGGAAAAGCCAATTTCTTACGTTTTTTTATACTAGAATATTCCACCACAGTCTATGGATTCTTACGTTTACTTTATTCCAACATCCCTTTCATATGGGATGAGTAAGCGCAAGCCGCTTTTGATGCATTAAAGAAAGCTCTAACTTCTACCCCACTGGTTTTTCCTCAATATTTTATGAAGGATTTCATCCTTTACATTTACACATATGAATTTTTCATCGCTAGAGTGCTAGTCCATGAAGAACCTACTCATCAAGAACATGTTATTTATTTCATGATTCAGAACCTGTCCGGTCCACCTCACTCCTACCCTCACGAGGAGAAGTTAGCTTTAGCCATAGTATTTTCAGTTCAGAAACTTTGTCATTATATACTTTTGATTCAAGCCAAATTTGTCATAGAATTGAATCCTATGTTGTACCTCTTTAGTTTTCACCTCATGCAAGACTTCGATTCCAAATGGATCATTATCCTCCAAGAGTATGACCTTGATTTTGTTACTCCCAAGAGAACCAAAGTGTTAGTGTTGTCCCGGCTCATTACGGAATTACCATCCACCTCCGTATCATCCCCTATCATTGATCACCTGCTGGATGAACATATGTTCAACATATCCTCCAATGGTATGTGGTATGGATATATCCTTGTGTACTTGTGCACCTTAGATTTCATTCCTCAAATCAACCATGAATACCATCATCATATTCATCATCAATCCGACAGGTACCTCCTTATCAGCGATGTTATTTATCGAAAGGGAATCGACACCATCTTGTGATGATGTTTTACCCACGAAGAGGATGAACATGTCTAAAATTACTACCATAGTGGTGCCTGTGGTAGACATCTTTTAGGGATGGTCACCACTCAAAAGTTCATCTGTGCTGGTTATTTCTAGCCAAATCTGTTTTCTGATTGCATTGCAGCGGTATTTAAACATTGTTGTAACTGCTAGCTCTTTTCTCTAAAAGCATGAACTCCTCCCATTCCATTACATCTAGTTGTAACCGTTGGTCTTTTTTGCAAATGGGACATCGACTACATGGAATGAAATCCAGCCTCGAATAGTGGCCATAAATACATAATCGTGGCCATCGACTATTTCACTAAATGGGTCGAGGCCATGCCAACCTTCAATTGCACTGAGTATACCATATCGCGTTTCTTCTTTAATCACATCATCACTCGATTTGGTGTCCTCCGCCAATTGGTGTTCGATCACAACTCCCACTTTGAAGACACCATTTGGAAAGAACATGCACACCTTTTAAAATTTGAACACCAATTCTCTTCCGCCTATTACCCTCATGGAAATGGCCAGGTTGAGGCCATCAATAAAATAATTAAAATCATGCTCCAATAGATGGTGGGATTGCAACTAGAACCACATGCTATTTCTATCCCTATGGGTGTATCGTACATCCACCAAAACCGTGACAGGGTTCACCCTATTGCATCTAGTTCATGGAGTGGAGTCAATCCTCCCAATCAATTACCAGATACCATCCTTGCACATAGCCATCCAACTTTTTCTAGAGACAACCACTCTGGAACAACGCTTGATCACCCTCGAACAAGCAGATGAGGATAATTGTGTGGCACTCCAAATGATCAAAGCCACCAAGTAGTGGTCGAAAGTACACTACAATTCTCATTTCCATCCACACACATTCTAGGAAAGCGATCTCGTCCTTTCCTATGACCAAGCTCATAATAAGCTCGGAAAAGCGAAGTTTGAGTGTATTGGGTAAATTATATAGTATAATCTACTGCATTTAATTTTCAACCCGGGGGATCGTAAGCTTGTGAAGTACTTGGGAAAATATATGCAGAGATGAATCTTAAAGTGCTTCAAAATCCATCTAAATCACACCTCTATCTTTCAAAATCCAAATCTAAAAATAACAATGTTGGGATCCCCCACACTTAAATAAAATATTCACACACCAATCGCACTTCCTTTGAAAATAATCATTATCCAGCATGGCTTCATGAGCAGAGTACTTAGACTCTCTGTGAGCTTTTAGAATTGTTGATGTTAGTCCCAAAAGAAGCCATTAGCACACCAAAGCGAATCTGAGCAATTCTTCAAATAAAGTCTACAATCCTTTGGAACCAATACTATTGCAACATGGCTATGTAAGTAGGATGCTAGACCCTCTGTGAGCCTTTGGATTGTTGATAGTGATTCCAAAGGAACTATCAACATACCAAAACAAATCTGAAAACTTCTTCAAGTAAAATCTACAATCTTTTGGAACCAATACTATTGCAACATAGCTATATAAGGAGGATGATAGATCCTCTATGAGCCTTTGGATTGTTGATATTAATTCCACAAAGATTCTAATCCAACACACACCTGCAACAAAATAATATCACAAAGCTGTAAATTCTTGGAGAAACTGGAAATAAGGCATTTAAACTAACACACACAATTATACAACTGAAAAAGGGAAATTAGGGAAGCATATACCATAAGGAGGGGGACCTGCCTCCCTTGGAATACGCTGCCAAGAAATACTATGACAATAAGCTCACAATCTACAACAAAAACTTCTTTATTCCAGCATGAAGAAATCACATAGTGATCTCACTCTCAAACCTTCTATAACTTGCAACCTCTACTCTAACTCTACCTCTCTAATCTCCCATATAATCTAATTTATCTCATGCTTATACACTCTCTTATTTATACATAAAAATCTCCTTTCATAAAAAGGAAAGGAGTTACAACTAGATCCAAGAAAAGTAGATCCACAACCAATCAATATTTGTACTTAACTAAACTAAGACAATGAATGTTATTTGATTTAGTTGAATATCATTAAGAGCATAACAACATTTATCCATATCCAAAATTCGTTGATGGGGAGATAAGAGAAAAATGATGGTCGAAATTGCAGGAAAATACAGTTGTTGCAGGAACATGGAAATCACTGAAAGATGCCACACCTCAAATATTCGGTTAAGAAACAAGATCATACATCTGAAATAATCATTAATACATGGAATACTCATGTTTCTAACATTAGTAAGCCTTTTGAAGTTAATATGGGTGAATATAGATAATGATGGATGAAATAGGTAAATATGTGCTCATGAAGGTGTAAATGAGTGAAATATATAAGAGAAATGATATAAGACTTTGTAAAATAACCCTTCAAAATATGTCAAACCCAGAGCTCAACAGAGTCCATGTGGCAACGACCCTATGTTGTCAAACATTGCCTCAGAAAGGAGGCATACCTCCTTGTTGGTCCAGATGGTTAACTCTTGAAGAACCCCCACACTGGGTTGTACTTCAAGAGATTTTATGCTTAATCTAGCAAGAACTCATTGTTTGTTGTATCATAGTTTTTTCTTTTTTTCCCTTTTCAAAAAAGAGCCTCATGATTCGATTCTTGGTCTTGTAACATATAATATATATAATAAGTATTAATAATCATAAATGATATAATGATAAATAATTATTAATTGTTTATGGGATGCACCCTTTTGTCGATGGTCACCATATGTGCCTCTAGGTTATCTATATATTTGACACATTATCATTGTAAAATATCATCTTCATATTATTCATTATATTTATTTTTAACCAATTATGGATTACTTTTACTATTTTTATGGATAGTTTGTGTGTGAACCAAGTTGGTTCAGAACATGGGTATTAGAGCAATTGTTTCGCTAACCTATCGTCTATTTTGTTCGTGGAAAATATATTGGAACTTCGTGGTTCCATTCAATTACTAATTATTTGAAGAAAGAAAGGAAGATCCTTGCGGCATAGAAGAGAAAGAAAATAAAAAGAAAATAAAGTAAAAATAACTAAAAAAAGAAAGAACGATATTTACCACCAATGAAAGTAAAAAGGAAAAGAAAGAGAAAGAAAGTAAAGACATTTAAAAAAGAAAGAAGGATATTTACCACCCAAGAAAGTAAAAAAGAAAGTAAAGATATTTGCAAGGATAAATAAAGAAATCAAAGTTTTTTTTAGTGGTATTAAAAAAAATCCATTTTCACTGGTGTAAGCAAAACAAATATACTAAGAAAAAATATCCATTTTTGTATTGCAGTAAGATTTTTTTTTACTAGATAAAAATCATTTTTTTACTATAGTGAAGGTATCCATATATCGGGGAAGATAAACATATACAAGTCTAAAAGTGAAAGAAGTTATTATTATTATTATTAAAATTTTAATAATCATAATCATAATAATTAGAATTATTTGATAATGTTATTATTACAATTATCATTTATAAAAAAAGAAAAAAGAGAAAAAAAAGGTTAGACTAATATTTAAACTCTTTACATAAGGACCACATTTGGTGTTCCTTTCACTTTTTGTGCCCATTTATTGTTGAAGAAAAGAATAGAAGTCGAAGTCCTGAACCATGGAGTCTAGTTCTCAATTACAAATAAAAAAAATAGACAATGAACTAGTTCGTCGTTGAAAGGAAAATATAAAATTACAAATGGCGATTGAATTACAAAGATTTCAAATGGAATTCATGAAAAAAAAATTGTAATGAAGAGTTGTTCACACACATTAATAAGTTAAATGATGAAAATCAAGTCATTCACAAATAACAAAATAAAAAAAAACAAGAGGATATTTGACAAAAGTATAGTAGACGAAGAAATAACACATTTGAACAAACTCCTTATCGACAATGATAAAGTAATTATGCAATCCCAAAAGAAATTAGAATGCCAAGATTCAGTGTTGTGCCAATTTCAATAACAAATTAAAGGTCTAAAAAAACAAAACAACGACCTTAAAAATGATCACAAATTAGAGACTGCAAAGACTAATAAAATGATATCAAACAACAATGATGAGATTTTTAGATTGAGAAATCATAATAAAATTCTAGTCACAAAAATCAAGAAGTTAAAAAATATTCGAAAGACGAGACAAGCTAATGAAGATATCGAAGAGAAATTGTTAAAAAAGGAAGGATAGATTTTCCACCTTAGAAATCATAATAAATATATGACAGAACAAGTTAAGAAGTTAAATGATGATGAAAAGTCACAAGAACAAACCTTCAAGAAGCTTAAGAATGATAACAAGTTGTTTGAAAACAAGTTAGAGCAAATCCATAAAGAGGCATAAAAACCCTCGGGAGTAAAAATCCAAGTTGTGGAAAAATACACAAATACAGAGCCAATCCACATCATAGCTCAAAAATATGTCAATTCAATTGAAGAACAAACATATAGAGATATTGAAGTACAAATGATGGGAACTCCAAGCATGCACACTAATAGCAGTCCATCAAGTCACCAAACAACTTCAAGCCGTGAAGAAAATCATATGTTGAAATTAAACCAAGCAGACACTACAAGCATGATAAGGGAAAATACTATTATTAGAATTCCTTATCAACATCCAAATCAAAGAAGTATATATCGTAAACAATCAGAGTATCAATATTCCTTAAGTTAGGAACAATAAACAAAAAATATTGATACCAATGCAAATCAATCTCATGATAATAGTTCATCATGGAAGTGCAACGTTCCGCAAAGAATTGAATTAGGATGGATTGATCCTTTTACATTTCAAAAATTTTGTTCACCAGTAGGAGGTTCATATTGTCTCGTATCATCAACTGCGACAAAACAGAGAATGATGTGACATTGTTACAAGCAAAAGTAAGATGTAAAGCTTCTTCATTAATATGATTTGAGGACAAAGCATTTATGAAGAGGAAGGAAATGTAACATACATAATATATATAGAAAGTATTAATAATCATAAATAATAATAATGATAAATAGTTATTAATTGTTTATGGGACACATACTTTCGTGGATGGTCACCATATGTGCCTCTAGGCTATCTATATATTTGGCACATTATCATTGTAAAATATCATCTTCATATTACACCTTATATTTATTTTTATTCAATTATGGATTACTTTTACTATTCTTACAGATAGTTTGTGTGTGAGCCAATTTGCTTCACAAGATATCTTATCATATGGATCCTTATCATGTCATTTGTGTTGGTTACAATGATGGTGCAAGTAGATACCATCCAAATCTCTCCTCAATTGCGTGGGTACTTTAATCCCCGTCATACAACTTGATACATACCATTGGTGTGTGTATTGGTGCAAACACCAATAACCGAGTAGAATATGATGTTGTGATTGACCTCCTATCTGATGCCCTCCGCATGAGCATTCATCACCTTTGTGTTTTTTTGGATTCCCAGCTACTTGTCTCACAGTTGAATAACAATTATCGTGTACGTGATCCTTTCCTATTCAAAAATTTCTTGCGCACTAAATAATTTATTAGATAGTTTGAATCTATTACATTCATCCATTTCCCTAGTAGTTCCAATAGTGTAGTAGACCAAATGGCTAATGATATTCTAGAGTGGCATGCTAATCATCAATAAAAAGGAAATAAACCATTC
This sequence comes from Larix kaempferi, assembly GCA_027924585.1. Taxonomy (NCBI): domain Eukaryota; kingdom Viridiplantae; phylum Streptophyta; class Pinopsida; order Pinales; family Pinaceae; genus Larix; species Larix kaempferi. The sequence goes on along the minus strand of BSBM01000259.1, from coordinate 6,661,070 downwards.
ACATGCATGTCATATCACATTGCATTTATCTATACATAATCCATCACATAAATAACATCACATCATAATAAGAGACTCATAAATAAAAAGTTTGCATCAGCATGCATATGTATATAAAATCATGTCCAAAATGGAGTTGTGTTTACAACAAGGATCCCTAATAGCTCCATAAGAAAAAGAACATCAATAAAAGATCCCCATGCTCATAGCACGAGGGATAGCTCTACATACTACTGACTAGTCATCTAAATAATATGAGGCGTCATCCTCAATATCCTTATCATCGTCGCTATTAAAGTCAATGCAAGGAAAATATCCTTGCATCGAAGCTAGTATGCCCTCAACATCCACTGCAATCCAATGCATGGTCAGATTCCACTTGGGAGGCACCTGGTAGCATATCACATTCAACTCATTGTCAAGATTTTTCCACTTATCATTATACACCCCCTTGAGCAGTCGATCAATATTGTGATGTAGTCTGTCAAGGACCACCTCGACACTCCTCCATCATTGTTGCACTTTGGCGGTAGGTTTGAATCCCTCGACTATGCCATGCCATATCTAGTAGTCCATTGGGGGAATGGTATCCACATCTTCACACATATGACAAGTCATCAATACCATCGTCATAAAACCTAGTTATCACATATGCTATTACTGTAAACACAACTGCAATCATAATGCATACACATCATTAGGTCCCTAGGCCTATATAGGGGGACAAGGTAGCTACAAATATCCTCAATATTCCATGCCTGCATATGGGTAGTCCTCTAGTACCACTGAAAGTTCTCTCCATTGCACGAAGAGTGCCCGGACGATCACACCTTCAACCTCCCCGATCATCATCTCACTTCATCTCCTCATATTGGGCACCATCAGGACACTGTCTCTCACTGCAAAGTGGGATCTTAGTGTGGGAACCTTCTCGAATAAGAAGGTGTAGATGAATGAAGTGAAGCCGAAATCCCCTCCATTTTGGCTACATTGGTTTAGTTCATCGAATCAATGTAAGGAACATCTAGGCCACATCTAGGCCCACCCAAAGAATGTCCCAGTCAGTACTTTCTCCACTAGGAGCATCTACCCTCTTGAGATCTTGTGTGTGCCACTTGATCCCAAGACCCTCACTACCCCTACCATAATATCCCATGTCTCCAAGCTAGAAATATCGAATAGAAGTATTGATGTCCCATGAAGCTCTGCACTTGCCACACAGTGGCGATCAAGTATATTGGCCATGTCCACATCACATAAATGCAATAGATGTGTCTCACTAATCACCTCTAGTTGAGGGATACTAGTATTGAAATAAATGTCTTGATGGGTGAGCTCCACTCTCTCACCCTGAATAATAAAGGCCCCAGTCTACTGATCCCAAAACTCAACAATATTGTTGAGCAGTAATAGTGCACTACGCATCGATGGGTTCTCTAGGAATTTGAGTAACCCATGTCTGGCTAGATTGTTCCTAAAAGACTAGTCGTCGCTAATAGTTCGCTGAATGTTGGTGACATCCCTTTCCCTCCACTTGACCCATGGAATCCTGCACCAGAGTCATTCAAGAGTCAAAATATTCATCTTTTCTTCAAGTCACACCTATTTGAAGGAACCAAGCGACCCACGTCACACCTATCTTAGAGAAACGAGTGACTTGGGTCGCACCATTTCTCTTGAAAGGTGCAACTTGGGTCACACCCATTGAAGGAAAAAGAGAAACCTAAGTCACTCATAACCCTTTGAGAAGTGCGACTCGGCCCTAAAAACCTTAATGGGTTCGCTGGGGTCCCTTAGAATCCCAAATGAGCAAAATGAATGGATAAAATTGACAAGGAGGATGAGACCACTAACCTGCAACTTGGGGAATCTAAAACCGATGGTCAGAATGGAATAAATCAGTGCTTGCAAATATAATTTATCTACACTCCTCCAACAATGAACAATGAAAATAACACTTGAATTGGTAGGTCCCACCCCTATTTAAGTTATTTTAGGTCCCCTTCTTCCTATGAAAATTACAACCTTATATGACATCCATTTGATGCACCATTTCTACCATTGGATTCATGCTTCCACATTCTTCTTTATTATGAGATCCTTTTTCTGTGATCGAGAAAAAATTTCTAGGTCCTCTTCCACCCACCTTGACTTGCATGCCCTCAAATAAATTCAAATTTTTATGTTATATGTACTAGTAAATTCGAATTGATTTCTATATGCACTTTACACTTGGGTATCATTTCCATGTGTGCAGGACTAGGTTGCAATGATATTCACTAATTTCAGCTAGTAGTCATTCCCTATATGTATAAATATCAAATTGGCATATAGGTGCTACCCCTCTACACAACATTTTGTGCATCTACCTTCACACCCCTTTTTTATGTCTATATGACCCCATCTATTTGGGTAAGTGGCCCATCCCAACCACACTTGCATTTGCCCTTACTCGACAGTAGAGCCTCCCCCACATGGGTGTCATCTTAGAGCCCTTTTACCTTCGACACCCATGATATTCTTTTTTTCATAGGATCGGGAGTCCATTTAGTCTGTGATTTTGTACCCAGGTTCATATTAATCTGATGACATCACTCATTGACCGACCCCATGGGATTCTAGACTTATGGCCATTATGGCAATTTGATGTTTCGTATTGCTCACTTAGGAGCCAACTGCTCCATCCATATTGCATCTGTCACATTATTTTTCCACCATTCACCACTCCGCAAGGAGATTACCATCAGTGTCCTACCCCACCATCAAAAGTCCATATGTTATCACCTAATCATTCGATTCATCTAAATCATTGCAACTGGGCACTTATCTCCTTGCCTTTCCTACTCATCTCAATAAGGTGGCCATCTGCCTTAGCAACCATTATACAAGGGTGATTTTAAGCACCCTCTTTTTCCATATGTTCACATGTTTGGAAAGCTACGATTTTGGAGTACTTTCTTGTGCTCCTTTAATTCCCATGCACTAGAGAAGCCTTTAACAAATAGTGCTCCTCAGCACTCCCAGAGATCGTGTATAGTCTCATTTTATGGTAGCACCCCTAGTCGCCTTTGGTCAAATTATTCTATGATAATTCACCCTTGGATTCATACCACATCAATATCCCCATCTCCATGAGTAAAACCCCCCCCATTGCAGTCATGTTCCCTAGTACCCCAATTGTATTTTTTCCCTTGATCTAATCAAGAAATCACACATATGCTGCTAGGTCAACCATGCCTTCATACTTTGAACAAAGGAAGTTTGAGTCCCTTATTTATTAACCCTCATATACCTAAGAAAGGTCTCAGTTACTTGTCCAATTCCACTCATATATTTGTTGTATTCCTCATGATTCTGTCAAGGAAACACCATTTACTTGTCAATTGCACATCTCTCTCTATCAACATCAACACATCTATTCCACATGATATACCTAGAGGTACCCTATACCTTGGCCTCATAACCATTATTGGTGAGTCTCATGGACCAACTGAGGGGAGACTTCAGTGCCCCTTACTAGCTTAGTTGGTTCTCACTTGTTCGACGCCAATCAATCATCACACCATTGAGATTCGTACAGGTTTATGCTTCTATCATTTTTTGGTCGAACACCTTAGTTATCCTTGAATACCATCCTCTTGTGAGTCAATTCTAGTTATATATTTTTTGTGATATCCAAGTTGCGTTGGCGACAATGTTGTGGAATCCTTGGTTACATGCTTCCTTTAATATCTAGTTCTAGATGCAGTTCTCCAAACCTGTTTGATTCAGAATTCCAATTTGTTTGATTCACCATAGATTTTGGACACCTCCATATACAAAAAGGCATCAATTATTATGACCTAGCATCCCATAAGGATGTTATTATTCCCATATCATTCCTTTAGATAAACTATGGTTGGAACATGATTATGTACTCCTTGGATTGAGTCCCTCCTGGACACTTATAATGTACACAATAATTATTCATGTATTGATCAAGTCCCCTCCGGACCTAGATCTCATTTTTTTTTATGTTTGAGGTATTGATATGAGCATGGGGATGCCCGCCTCATTCATATATTTGAGATTATATGCACCTTTATATTTGTAGGTAAGGACCCTTGTAATCCCATGGGAAGGTGAGTTCCTTCCAAAGTGATCTCCATCCTCTATGTCACCATCACACTTATATCCTAAAAACAAGAGAATCATATGATGTATGTTGACCATATGATGAGATACTGACCTCATACATAAAGGGGAAATTTGTTAATAACTAAAATTTTCTCACTTGACATGTTATCAACCCTATTACCATCATATGTCATCACTTCATCTTGTTTACACCCATTGGACCTTAAGAAAGCAATAAAAATCCCCAAAAATGAAATTCAACCTTAAAGGAGACACTTTACAAACATGTCGCTCATGTTCCTTTGATAAGAGCGACCCAAGTCACTCATATTCCTTTGATAAGAGAAATCCAAGTCACACAAAACCTCCAAAAAAGTGTGACCCCATCTCCGAGCTTGATTTTCGGCTGCCGCTGATTCATGTCCAACAAAACAAAAGAAATATTGACATGAGTCCTTGTGTGGCCCAAATTAGGTGACGAATCCAGGGCCCAAAAACCTAATGCTAGGCTCTCATCATACCCACTAATATACTTATAAAATGATCTCAAAGTCCCTCATTCCACACAATTCTCTATTCGTTTGCTCAAGTTGTCATTCTGTCGAATTCCCTTTGAGTTTGAAGCTAGCCTCTTTTAGTTTCTTTCTCACCTATTGGATATCTATATCGATCTTGTGACGTGTGGTCGGAGGATTACGAGACCGTTATGAGAACCAACATAGCATCCTTCGGACAGCTGCAGGGGCCCCTAATCCCTTTCGCTACGCTTTTTTAGGTGATTCTTCCTCTTGTAATATATCCACAATATATCATTTCAATACAAAAGAAGAAACATTATTTATTCTTTACTTGTTGTCTTTACATGTGTTTTGCTTTATTGAAGAATGCAATAACTAATTTGTTTAGTTTTGTGTTAGATGTACCTCTCTTTTCTTAACTTCTAGTTATATTTTTCATTGTTTTTATTTCTTTTTTGAAACTCTGTTGAGGTTGTACAACCCCTTAGCAGGTTCCTTTTGGAACATGCGTACGTGAAAACATACGCTACAATGTTCCTTCTGCAAATGGTAATAAATATATCATGATTTTGTTGATGATTCAACAGGATGTGTTGGGTCTATTTACTAAAGAAAAAATCTAATTCATATGAAACATAATTTTTTTTTCATGTACATGGATTTAAAATTAAGCACAATATCACATTGGCACTCTTTGTATTGATAATGGAAAATAATACACTTCTATTAATAAATTTGAAAACTATCTTTGTCAACATGGGATTAGGCATCAAACTACAGTTCCATACAATCCTCAAAATAATTTTCTGGTAGAAAGAATGACCATAACTCTCTCAAATATGGTACACTACATGCTATTGTTCAAGAATATGAAATTGATGTTTTGGGGTGATGAAGTTTTTTGTGCAGTTTATTTGAGGAATAGAACTCCAAATCATGCTTTGGAAAACAAGAATCCATATGAGATGTGGTATGGTCACATTCCTTTAGTGAGGCATCTCAGGGTCTTTGGTTCCACCTGTTACGCCTTGATCCTAAAGGAGCAAAGGAACAAGATCATTGCATGAAGTCGGAAGTGCATTTTCTTGGGGTATTCAAACACCACCAAGGCATATTCTCTTTAAGATGAGGTAATTTTTTTTTATAATATCTAGAGATGTCATTTTTCTTGAAATGAATAAAATGACAAGTCTATTGAAAGGCAACTTGGTCATATAGAAAATTTTACCATGTAAAGACCTTTCATGAATTTGATAATGATATCTTTCATCTTGAAAGGGGGATCCCTATCTTGGATTAATATTTGGAATCTCCTTTTGCAGCACCATATCCCCCTTGTGAAGAAGTTCCTAGCACTTCACCAGAACATGAGGTTCAAATGGATGATGTGATTGAGAGGATTGGAAGAATGGATCTTAAAGAGAATGAATCACCACCAGTTGAGCAACCTACACCGTCATAGAAAATTACAAAGTGGGTCACAAATACACTTGAAATTTTCCACCTTGATGAAGTCGGAAAGACATGAACCAAATTTTCAATAAGGCAAGAAGATGGAGGAGATACATATAATTCAAGTTCAGGTTATGTAGAAAATATGAATGTTTCATATGATTGTGAAATAAATTCATATACTAACCTTGAACCAACTTCCTTTGAAGAATTTATTGTTCATGATGAGTGGAAATAATCCATGTAGAATGAATATGATTCTCTCATGCACATGAAAGTTGGTGGAACCTCCATTTGGAACTAGACCAATAGGTTGCAATTGGGTCTACAAGAACAAGTACAAATCATATGGCTCACTTGACAAGCATAAGGTGAGGCTTGTGGTGAAAGGTTTTATTGCATAGAAAGAAGGGATTGACTATGAGGATACTTTCTCCCCCACTACAAAATGGGACCATCCGCACTCTATTATATTTGGCAGCACAAAATGGGTTGAAAGTTCATCAGATGTATGTGAAGATTTTTTTCTTGAATGGAGACTTGAAAGAGAATGTCTTCATGTCTCAACCAAAAGGATTTTTTGTGAAGGGGCAAGAAAAAAATGTGTGCAAACTCATCAAGTCATTGCATGGCCCGAAACAATCACCTCACGCATGGTATGAAAATTTAATTGAGCATCTTCTGAAATTAAATTTCAAACACTTTAATTCTAATGATGCAACATTTCTTGTAAAGAAATTTGGAATATCTATTCTATATCTTGTGGTGTATGTAGATGATATTTTGATGATAGGGAACAATGAAATCTACGTTGCATCCATAAAAGAAAGAATTGAAGAAGGGCTTTGAAATGACATATTTGAGACATATTCACTACTACTTGGGAATTAAAGTAACTTAAAATACCAAGTATATATTCATCTCCCAGAAGAATTACGTTGCAGAGAAATTGAATAGAATTGACATGAAAAAGAGATTTAAGTGCAATTCCACATCCCCATAATTATTATTATTACCTTCTCTCAATTAACTTAATATGAGGGGACCTATGCGGCCTTTATGAATCTAGTTGAAATTAATGTTCACTCAAGCATATGGAGAGGATTTTAGTGAGCTAGTGTTGGATGATATTATGCCTTGGTAATAAATTTCACTGAAAAAGAGTGTCAAGTGAAAATATTTTTTCGAGTCCCATCTTTTCTACATGACATAAATGCGAGTACTTGATTTACTGGTTTTCAATGTTTACTCAATTAATTCAATATTATTAGATTGTATGGGATATGAGTGAACTAGTATTAACTTGTGATATTATTATTTTTAGGTAATTGTCATAATTAAGGCATGATATCAATGATACAATTATGAAATTCAATATGAATCCCCCAAATGTTGGGCTTATAATCAACCCAATTTATAATTGTACTTAACGAAACCATTTGTAATATAACTTAATAGAATTTAACAGAATTTGATATTATTATACACTTAATGTGCCATATTTAACCATTTCTTTCATCAACATACATCATTCCAACATGATACAAGTAAAAACGACAAATAAAGAACACAAGATATATATGTAAAACAAATTGCATAAAGAAAGGAAATCCAATTTTAAAGATAAAACCACTTATCTTTATTACACGGTCATTGTGCCAAAGAGGCGCATTCGACAACCCAGTAGGGGGATGTGTAATTCCTTCCATGCTCATCCTGGAGTTGACACATGCCCTTTTTAAAAAAATAATAAAATATTATAATAAAAAAATAACATGTAAGATCAAATTAGATTTTAAGCATTTACAAAAGTATATATATATATATATATATATATATATATAACTACACAAATTTGATAAATTAAAACCATAAACCCCTTTTTTGAGTACAAATGTTGAGGAAGGGTTTGCACCTCGAGAGATTTGATCCCTCTCGACGCTTCGTAGATCCCCTTTTAAGATGGATCTATGCTAGTATTGTTACAATCCATGGAGCTCCTAGCTTGACCTCAGCTCCTCCTCCTTCACTTATGAGTAAGATCAATATCATACAATATAATGCAACCATTAAATACACTAACCTTTCACTATTCCTCCTAATTTATAATAAAAGTCACCAATCCCCCTTGTTGCACCGAGAGTAGTGAGGTGCTTACAACCCAGTATAGGGGAGATGTGTAATGTAACGTAACGTAACACCATCATGTTATGTACCAAAAATAAAAGGTAATTAATTTTTTTTATGATGGCTCATAAAATAAAAAAATGAAAACCACATAAAAAGTCATTAAAATAATAACACCTCAAGAAATTGGATGTCTCTCGGTGCTTGATAGATCCACATTTAGGATGAATCTTTTATAATAAAAATTAAGTTTAACGAAGTTAAGCTTGATTATTTGGTTATAAGTTGACGGTAAGCCTTAATCCCTTATGAATCAAATTAATATCACTTGATCCAATAAACCTTGATCCCTCCTCGTTATTACCATAATACCCATATCATTTTTTTTATATCTATCTTTTAAGAGTTTGGTAAACTTAAATTAATGTTGATGGAAACAATCTAATCTAAGTATACATTCTTGAACTTCTTGTTGATGTATTTGTAACTTCAGAATGTATTCACTTGTATATTTTATATTGTATTTGTATTTTATTGTTGTACCTCCGACGGAGATGTTTATTCCTCGGATCGAAGAAGTCATTATTGTACTTGGGTCATGTAAAGTCATTGAGGTCCATCCTCCCATGTATGACGGGGCATTAGACCCCAGAGTTGTGTCTTTCATGGGTTATTAGACTCCCCTAGTGGGGTTGGCCCAGTGACAAGTGGTAATGGGTTATTAGACGCTCCTAAGGGAGGTCGGCCCAGTTAGAGTAAAAGGAAAGTAAAGGTAAAGTATAAATAGAGAGGAGCACCTCTCTATTTAATGGAATCTAGTGGAAAGTTTGCGGTAGGTAAATTTATGTCGTAAAAAATTTACCTACTGCAGACTCTCCACTAGATGCCATTAATTCCCACTGCGGATTCTCAGCCATCTCAGCCTCTCTATTTATTCACTCACACACTCACTCACTTCGTACTAGTGAGAGAGAGGAGGAATTCACACAAGCGGAGGAGGAGAAGCTACTAGGAGACTATCTCTTGTATTGGGGTTTTGTATTGGTGCTCATTCTATCTCTGAGGAAGTTGAGGGGTTTTCTCCTTTATGGTTTCCCCGGTGAAATGTTTTGTGTCTCTTGTCTCTTGTCTCTTATGTTTGATATGTTGTACATGTTGTTCTCTCAGTTAATATCCTAGATCATATTGAATTAACTTATGAAAAACTAACACTTCTTTCCCATATTTTCCTAATTCAATACAACGAGAAAATTCATTGTTTTAACAAATATTTTATCAAAACTAAAAAAACATTAACTCCTTTGCATGCAATTCTTTGTGGTAAATATAAAATATAAACACAATAATCTCTTATAAGTAGGATATCATCTTATTAGTTCATGCTAAGAGTAGCAGGGACTCTTGAAATCGTTACGGGTGATTGTAATAATCTCTACACAGTTTGTAAAACATTTTAACCCAAGTTTTTCGAGGGTATTTGTATTGGCACCAATCAATTGTTTGGAGCCCATATTTGGCCTCACATCGAGGCAGTCTGTGCATATTCTTGTTGGGCATCAAACATAACATTATTTTCTCATGAGTTGCATTACGTGTGTGTTTCATGATAAGTAATGTGGTGATGAGCATGTATTCATCACAAAACATGTGTACAACTTGATATCTTACATAATGAAAGTGAAGCACGGGGATTGTCTGATTTTGATAGCTTATAGAATGAAAGTGAAGCAATTCCTCTATAGTCAATCTACGTTGGCAAGATCTAAGACCATATTAGGTTAAGTGCTACTCTGTTGATTCAGGTTCATGTGGAAGTTGGCTATTGGTTGCAAAAAAGAAAGAGACAATATTGATTACTCGAGCTTCCATTTCTTTTGTTGTCTTGATTTTGTATTGGATATAGACTACTATCAAGTGGTCGGACATATAAAGCAAGTGTGAGAAGGTGGATACCTATTAGATTAGCCCTTGATATTCACAAGCTCAATGCCAAAATCCAAGCCAAGTTTTAGTTTCCAATCTACGCAGCTAAAACCCAAATTGTCATCCCTACTCGCAATCCATGGTTTAATCCTTACCAAAATTTTATAGGTTAGGTATTCTAGTAGAAGTATTGCATGAAGGTGACTTATACGATGTTGTTGTTATTTTTCTTGTTCATGGCATTTTTTCCGTTGAACAATGCGCAACCACAAATAGCAGTCCATTTTTACTCACATACAGTAGTCCATCTCTAGTCTATGGATAAAAAAAGTCCTTGTCTCATCTTAGCAGCTTGTCTTCAATACATCTCCAAATTCTTTCCAAAGAGCCTTGGGAAACATCGCTTTCAACATATCAATTTCTCAAAATCAGGACAAAGCTCTAGGGTTGGTCATATGCAGATTTATTCTTCAAAGGATATATTCATATTGATCCAGATTGTATAGGGAACAAAATGAAACACATAGATATGTATAACAGAGAGTGCAATAATACAGTAAAAACCTAATTTCTATTAATGAATAAAATAGCAAAATACTGTAGAACATACACTAGCTAGAATGGTGGTAGCGTATCTCTAAAGATGGCGGCTACGCTCATTCGCACAAGCTAATACAAGAGACCGAAGGGATGGTATTTTAACATAAATCAAGAACCCTAAAGGTACAAAACCCTAAACCTAGGAGAAAAAATGCCAAAAAGTATTTTCTCTAAAAATAGCGCCAAAAGGTATTTTTAGGCATAACTTTTACATCAATTTCCTGGAAGCATAAATTTTGCATACGTGCTCCGTTTGATACATATAGTAGCCCGTTAGAAATATCTAAATAAGAATAAAAACGGATGCGTGACATATCATTACAAAGAACACCAGGATCCTTGCCAAAAAACATTGCTTTGGCCCTCAAAACAACCCCAAAAGTTTAGGACCCGAAAAATCCCAAAAAATCCCCAAAAATCCTAGAAAATCTTAAGAAAATTTCCTAACTGGAGAACCATGTTAAGTTAGTGGAAGAGGTGGGTGGCCATTGATATCCACTTGGATCACATATCATGCCAGAGCTTGCATAGAGGGGGTCATCATATGCAAGAAATAATTAATACTGAATTTCCTAATAAATTTCCGACTAGGGAAAAACAATGTATGAAAAATGTAAATGGATGGAAATTTTCAATAACAATTTTCAAATGTTTATTCTCCATTTTCTACACTAATAAATTTCCGACTAGGGAAAAACAAAGTATGAAAAGTGTAAATGGATGGAAATTTTCAATAACAATGGTCAAATGTTTATTCTCCATTTTCTACACTGAAAATTATGAGTATGTGTTCATAACTTTGTATCGTGCATTTATCTTGTGGTTGTTGATATAAATGTTGGGATAAGGGCTCTTAAAGGATGAGTAGCCTGAATACTAAGATGACAAGATGGGTTGATACGTGGGGAAACTTTATAGGACCACAAAATCATGAAGCCCCGTCTTACTAGATTACAACTATCCTTGTTAAATATTTATATTTACCAATAAACAAACTTATATCTTTCATTAAGTTAGCCATAGCCTTCCATTGTATCACATAGTTCGTTAACCATACCAAGTGATAAGAAGTATGAACGCATTGTGATTCCCTCATCAAAATAAACAAAGGTACCATAAATGTACTGGCGAGAACATTATATCAAAATGTATTGCATTAAACGTAGTGGTGAGAACATTTTATATAAAATGTATCGCATGACAATATTTATAGAAGTGATTTGTTTGAGTTCTTAGACTTTAGAATCAGATACCATGGTATAATGCAAATGCTTTGTGCTCGTCAAATACCATAAAGATTTATAGCACTCCCAAGAAAACAAATAATATAGCATTTCCAAGAAAACACATAATTTGTTAAATATGTATGTTTTATATGGTTAAAAAGATCTTTTTTATGAGTGAAATGTTTTTGAAATCCTTACATTAATGATACTCCATTCAAAATTATATGGTTATATTGTTAAAACCATCATTTATTTTTATGAATTAAATATTTTTTAAATTCTTACATTAATGATACTCCATTCAAAATTATAGAATAAATTTACAATAATATTCAATGGAAACAACCGTTCCATTGAATTAATAGTGTAATACCTTTTTTTGGGTATTACTGTATATTTGAGGGTATTCTAGATGTGCGAATTGCCTATCTGTTTTAGTAAAAGATTGATGTTTAAAAATTCTTTTGGTTTATATGATATTTTAGTAAGGCTTGATGTGATGCTTATGTATAAATTGTGAACATGTTGAGATTTAGTTGATGTTGTTGGATATTGTGATTGGGTGTACGAATTTATGATTTGATATGATGATGGAAAAATATGTTTTATATGGTTGAATTAATGTATTTTTGTAAAATTATTAATGATTTGTCAAGTGTGAAGGGGAAGAACCGCATGTATATGAATTCTAGAGTGAGTTGAATTATATGGATCAAGTGGAGTTAGGAGACTAATGTCTCAATCTGGATACTATGTTGCAAACATGTAAATATAATTTTTATCTCTACATGTGTGGAAATAGGGATGTATATTACGAATTAATATTATCGTTGGGGAAAGGCTATATGAAGGAGATGCGACATGTGTATTGTTAGAAGAGTAGCATCCATAATTCCTACCTACTAACAACTCTCTCTATGTAACAAGTTTGAGACTACACCCATCTAAAAGGTAAGCCACATATTCAATCACTCATAAGGCAAAGTTAATGGGCACACAATAAGGATGTGAAGTCCTTAATCTTTAGTGATCATAAGTCTCTCGCCTTGAGGAGGATATTGAATTAATGTAAGTATCACATGTGTTACACCAACTTCCCCACCATGAAAATATGTGTATCTGGAAGGGTTGGAGTGATCACGACCTCACCCTTGGTATTAGTATTGGTATTAGTATGGTTGAAAGTGGTTAAAGTGGTCACAACCTCACCCTTAATACCTATGTTGATTGAGATTCACTATTTTAATATAAATAAGCATTTATGTGCATAATATTTAGGATTATATTTTAAATAAGTACACTCGTGAAAATATTATTCATATAGAAATTATTTTACCCATTTAATTAGAGAGAGAATCCATAAGTAAAATAAATTTGATTTCATCATATAATTTGAAATGGAAGCAAGACAATAGAGGCATGCATTAGTAGAAATCATTCATTTAATTTAAAGTAAAAAATGAATTATCATGTGCACACTTAAAAGGGTTAGAAAATATAAAGGGGAACATAAACGAGTAAAAATATGAATTGTAGTTGGGAACTGGGTGATAATATCCATTTAATTTAATTAGAAATTATCATTATGCATGGAAGAGATATGTGACCAAGTGACTAATAGGAATATTAGTAAATTAATAATTAGGTATTTTGCATGAGAAGATATGTGGCATTTTACACAAGAAATATAAGAACACGGGGAGGGAAACCATGGATGGAACCTTATGCTCCTTATTATTGGAACATTGTTCTAATGCTAATATTTTCCTTGGTGAAACAATTAAGAGTTTAGGTTTGACTGTGCTAAAATCCTAATTAGGTTTGGTGTGGGAGTGGGGATTTCATAACCCATATAATAGCTGCAAAATCATTGGCAAATGAGCTAGACCCTTTCACTATTTCTATTTTGTACACTTCTCATACAAGCTTTGCAACTTGAGGATCCGAAGGGATGAAAGTACCCTATGGAGATGGTAGGGAGGTCAACCAATAAGCTTTTATTCAATCATCAAGTTGTAAATTAAAGTTGAATTTTGTATTATTCTCTTGGATCAAGATCGAAGTTGAAGACCAATCAAGAAGGTCATCCATAACCATTGATAAAATGTATGATGATTTGGAAAAATTCTCTTTCATTTCCTTGTTCATAACTTCCCTTCTTCGAGTTGGTTTCCCTAGATTTAATAACATAAATATCATTATTTTGTAGAGGTTTAAGGAAATAACATAAATATCCTTTGTTTTAGAAAGGTTCAATCCTTGTATAGAGTTATTAGTTTATTCTTCTAATTACCCTAAACCTTTATCTTGTTTGAAGACTTGTGGAATTTTCTAGAAGTGATTTGGTGAATTTTTTAATAAGGTTACAAAGGTGTGTGCACCTTGCAAAAGGGAAAGCCATGTGTACCTTATAGAAGAGAAAACAACATGTGTGTGCAAGTTTTTTCAGGTTGTCTACATGCATGCTCTATAATGACTTGTCTATCACAAATTTCTACAAAATTTTGCGTCTAAAAAAAATTAAAATGGTTTTTTTGTTTTTCTATATTATTAAAAAAAATATAATTTGTAAATGTTATAATTTCATATATTAATTCTTCTATTTAATTAATTTTCTTTTATATAATTGATTTTGAGGAGTCTCATCTCACTTCCAGACAATCCTATATATATCTCCTTACCTTTCCTTCATTGAAGGATCAATTGATCTTTATAGAGATAAGTAGGATTACTTAAGGGTGCATATATAGTGACAAATTCCAAAATTAGTCTCTTGATTATTGAGATCTCCTTACCTTTCCTTCATTGAAGGATCAATTGATCTTTATAGAGATAAGTAGGATCACTTAAGGGTGCATATATAGTGACAAATTCCAAAATTAGTCTCTTGATTATTGAGATTATGCTTGCATGTCACTGTAGGTGAAAGGCGAATAAGTTAGTGGTGATGAAATTGTGCTATAGATGAATTAGTGGCTATTTCATAAATGATGAAGAGATTCGATAGAAAAGCCTTGTTATGATTGGAGAATACATTTTTCCTTGTTTCATAAAAGATGAAGAGATTCGATAGAAAAGCCTTGTTATGATTGGAGAATACATTTTGCAGTGTTTGGGTGTCTATTATATTGAAGGGCATGGATAATAATCATAATATTATGTGAATGTGTTTTGTGTTTTGTGCATAAAAAGTGAATAAGAAGTAGAGGTTTCAATTTTGAAAATATGTATAAAGGAATGATTCATTTATAATAATTGATTTTAGACTTATATTTATATATTGAATGACTTGAATAGAATTGATTGTAATTTAATTTAGTTATTTTATTTTGAATTTTGAATTTTGAAAAAGTAGAAATCATTTTTAAATTTACTACATAAAGGAAAAATAGAGTTCAATTTGCCTTAAGATGAGTTAAGATGAGTGATCATTGTATGTGAAAATGGTATGTTTTTAGAAGAGGTCCAAATTTTTAATTACATATTATTTCAAGAAAGAAATTATTTATTTATTAAGTTTAGAAATTCTAAATTTAATACTTGAATTGATTATGGATTATGTTATGCAAGATTAACAAAAAGAATGTAATTTTTTAATCATTTAAGATGAATCTAGACATAAACATGGTCTTCTCATTTTATTTCTATATAATAATTTTAAATTAGATGTACATAT
The DNA here is from genome assembly GCA_027924585.1 of Larix kaempferi. Lineage (NCBI taxonomy): Eukaryota > Viridiplantae > Streptophyta > Pinopsida > Pinales > Pinaceae > Larix > Larix kaempferi. The sequence continues at coordinate 6,645,432 of BSBM01000259.1, read as the reverse complement.
CCTCTTTTATATAGATATAATTTTATTTATATTTATATTTAACTAAAATATATTATCATTATTTTTCAAGGAATACTTGGTGGGAAACCTTATGAATATTTCCCCATATTTTATGGATGGTAGACCAATAAACCATCAACTCTAATTACAAAGCCTAACTCAATGAGGGCATTGATTGAGACCCTTTTACATTCTATGCATATATAATAATACTATTATTTATTATAAATATTAAGAAAATTAAATAATTATCCACATAATATCAATTTTTATTATTATAAATTACATGATATTTTTTTGTGTAGATGATAAATTTATAATACTTTAAGAGATTCATGCATTAATTTTATTAAAAGACATATAAATAATATTCAATATAACCAATAACCACATGTGATAAACCCCAAGTAAAAAGGAAGCATGCCCACCAATATTTAAATGTGGTTGGTTTCCACAACAACCATTCCAAGATACCATTAAACCACAAATTAATAAAAATCAAAAGTTATATCAATAATATTCAATATAATCAATGGCCACATGTGATAAACCCCACTTAAGAAAGGAGCATTCCCACCAATATTTAAATGTGGGTCATTTCTATAACAACCATTCCAAAATACCATTAAATCATAAATTAATAAAAATAAAAAATAAAAATATATTATTCAAACCAATATGAAATTATAATTATTTATTGTCAAAATACCTAACAAATAACATTTATAATGATCATCCCCACGATGGGTGTAGGCCGGCTGAGGACCCCACTCCAGATGCCTAACCTTCTAATTGAGAAGTTGTATGTCGCATGCACGAGGACGCATGGCGCCTAGCTCCATAGCACCACCTTCAAAATTTATAACCTTTATGACGCCATGAGCAATACTCATTTCCACCACGCAAACCAAAGCAGGCCCGTAATGCAGCACAACAACCGGTTAGTGCTAATGGTAATGGAATTCAGTTCAGGAAGCCTTCGGCATGGCACTTTGTACGGTTCGCATGAACTTGGACATCATTCCCAACGGTCTCATATTAAAAGGAGACTCTCCCGACACAATTCCTCTTTAAAGCTCCTTCTTTGGATCTGCATGTTCTCAACAGTATCAGCAATTGAGCTTCCGTCCACTACAATTCTTTGTGTCGGTTTTCTCCTGCTTTCATTGTGGCTATGGCTCACACCAAAAGACTCCGCGCAAAACCACAAGTGGCCCATGACGAACCCACATGCCGCACACCCTCCATGAATTAGGATGTGTGCAAGTCTACTTCGAGAAATAAATAATTGACTCTGCTTGGGGCTACACTCTCAGACTGGAAAAAAGATTAAGGTAGAAGAGGAATTTCATGTTGGCTCAGAAGTTATCTGATGAATTTGGAGGGCTTGAAGAAGATTCTGGTTCGATGTGTATGCGAGAAACCAGACACACAAAGACCCTGTAATTTTTTTGGACCACTAAAGCTCTCATGACATTAGCCATGGAAGACTGTGTCCAAGGTTTTCTCCAGTCCAAGGAAGACGCACTGCCGCTGGTGGACAGAGTCCATAATCTGGAGTCTACTCTGCTCGCGCTTTTTTTGTTGATGTAATTGTAATTTCAGAAGATATTCTATTGTATTTTACATTGTTATTATTATTGTATTTTATTTGTACCTTCATCGGAGATGTTTTTCCTCCGCTCGGGGATGTCATTATGATGCTTAGTCATCCTAGGTCATTGGGGTAAAAGCCTCCCATGTAATTCAGGGAAATAGACCCCTTAAAGATTAAAATGTAATTGTATTATCGAGTATCCTAGAGAATTCGACCCAGTTAGGTTTATTGGGGCCAACCTAGTAAGTGAAAAGGTCAAGTGAACTCACCATTTTTCCATCATCGATCTTCCATGCCAACCATTTTGGAATCACTGGAAAAGAACTCACCATCCATGTCCATAAATTTGAATCATTATTAACTATTTTAGGTTCCCCTCTCACCCATTCCTCCACTAATTTTCCTCGGAGGTAGTTATATTTGAGAAACCCACTCCAGATCATGTCCCCATTGAGAACCCTCCATAAACTCTTAGCTACTAATCCCATAATGAAGGTAAATATATTTTTAAACCCCCACCCTCCCCAGAACTTAGGTCGAGCCAACCTTTCCCATTTCACTATATGTACCCCATCTTTGCATTTGTTTCCTAACCATAAAAACATGAACCATTTCTGTTTGATATTTTCTAGAATATATTTTGGAATATGGGCTAGAAATAACTAGTAGACTGGTATGCTCTCTAGAACAGATTTAATTAAAATCAACCTCCCTCCTAGAGAGAGCCACCTAGAACTCCAATTACCAATTCTCTTTTCCACCTTCTTAAGAAAACATAACCAATCTCCTTTCTATAGTCATTTGGCTTCAAAAAATAACCTAAATATTTAACTCCCTCGCCCAAATTGTTCATCATAAAGGGTAACAACTCTCTAATTTTCAAGGTGGAAACCTGTTCCCTTAAACCATATTGAAACAAAGTAATTTTTTCTTAACTTACCTCCATACCGAATATGCATAAAAGATTCCCAAAATTTCATTATACTCTTTCCATTCTTGTAGTATACCTTGGCCAAAAATTAATACATCATCAACAAACAAAGAATGGGTAATCTAATAATTTGAAGAGACCTTAACCCTTGAAATCCTTCCTTCAAGTTTGGTTATGAGAATAAATCTACTAATCCCTTCTACCATAATCAAGAAATAAGGGGTGATAGGGGGCATTGTTTCCTTAAGCCTCTTGAGCTATTGAAGAATTTTGTAGGCCTTCAATTAACCAAAACAACATAATTAATTGATGACACACAACCAATAATCTAGTTGGTCACCTCAAGACTTAGTCCAATTTGCAAAAGTACCAATCTCAAAATTCCAATTTACCCAGTCATATGCCTTAACTAGACCCAACTTCAAATAATTGCTTTCAACTTCTTTATTTTGATAGAGTGCATTCCTTCCTCAAAAATCCCAACAACATCCAATATTTGTCTGTTGAAAAGGAACCCAAACTGATCCTTTGAAATATGTTCTGACAACTTCGACTTAATTCTCCAAGCTATGATCTTAACTATCACTTTGTAAACCATATTGCAGATTGAAATGGGCCTATAATCACTGAACAAGGATGCATTTGATTTTTTAGCAATAAGAGCTAAAAAATTTGCATTCCCAGCCCCATAAATTCTCCCAGAGGATCGAGAATCCTCTACCACCCTCTACAAATCAACTCCAACAATACAAAAAAGGTTAAAAAAAAAACTCCACATTCCATCCATACAGATCGAGACTCTTGGACTTTGTAATGTTGGATAAAGACCTCTTTGCCTCATCCAAAGAGACCTAGTCACCCACCCTTCTTCCTTCCTCCTCAGAGAAGAAGGAAGGATAATTATAGATACTACTAAAGAAGACTATTCTCATTAGGTTCTTGGTACACCCCTTGAAAATAAGAAAGAGGTTTGTTTTCCCGATCCTCTTGAGATCTGCAAAATTCCCCATTATGACCCTGAGTTTCCAAAAGGAGTTTCACACTTGGACTCTCCACTGATAGTCTCCTTGGCCTTTACCTTCACCACTGATAGAAGGCCCCATTCCACTTCCCCTTCGATTTCTTCAATTTAGGTGGTTTCCCCTTTACCCCCCAAGAAGAAGGAGGATGATCATTCCTTTCATTTCAAGATTCAAAACTTAACCTCTAACTCACAGGATCAATTGCAAATACCTTAATAGGGATTTTCATAAGAGCTTCCTTAAACTAAATAAGGTTCCCCTGACAATTGCTAGAGGAAAAATGATCACTCCCGATGGGACCTTAACCGTTCCCATTCATCTCAACCTCCCAAGAAACCACAGGGTTGAAATCTGAGTGGGAAGGTGGGCTTTCTCTCGCCTCCACAAGAGGTTGCAACTTCACCCCTCCCTGCTCAAAACCCTTCAACAAACCCTTTAATTCATTTAACACAAACCCATCATTGCTAAAGAAACCGACTCCCAAAACAACATTCAACCCTAATTTATAAACAATTAAAGAACCAAAATCATCCTTATTTGAAAGCAAAGAAGACTCGAAATGGGTCTTAACGGATTCAAAGGCCTTCAAACTAGGTTGAATTCCCTCTGACAACGACCTCGCCTCTGAACTGTGAATGACCTTAGCTCTAACAAATTTGCTACAATGTCCAAAAACCAACTCCCTTCCCATGGCTTCTGAACCAACCTTAAAGGATCTTCCAGTACTTGAAGAGGGAGACCTCGATCCAGCCTTTGTATTGTTCAAGGATCAAGAATCCTAAAGATGATTGAATTCCCTACAAAGATGACACTTGAAAGGTACCCTCCAATAGTCTAGGGTTTGGATAAATATATTGTTTCTCCAATGTACCTCTATGTCCTCCATCAAACCCTTTTCAATAACAACCTCCACCAACACCTTCGCCATCTTTTTATCTTCCCAGTTCATAAAATTTTCATCAAAAAATTTAAACCACCCACTACTGTTAGCAATCTCCTCAAAATCTTCCCTGCACTAGAGATTAAGGGGGAACCCTGGAATCAGGACCCAAAGATGTTGAACTAGGAAGCGATCAGTACGTGGGTCGAATGACGCATGCCACATATTTAGGAACAAGGCTTAAATCACCCCACAACCAACACTTGTATAAAACCCTAATGCAATCCTCCTCTGCAAGGAACTCAAAACAGAGACACACATTCAACAACAAATGAACCTTCGACATTGCCCTAACAAAGGTTTCCAAAAATTGTCAACCCACTCCATAAACTCTTTTCTCTTGCAAACCCTAAATTGAAAGCATTTTCCATCATCCTCACCACTTCCTCGAGGACAATATCATTCTCCAACACCATCGACTATCTTCCTTCCCGAACACAGATGGCCTTATGGGATCTTTTGACGTTTTATTGGACACTTCTCCCCCTACCCTTGCTTTCAATGACTCCTTTAGCCTTTAGCAACATTCAACTCCCATGCCTCCTTCCTCCCTACCTCCTTCAGCTCTTCAGTTCCCGAGGAATGTCGCTTCCTGTCACATGCCAGAGGACAAGACTTCACGGGCTCCCCCTCCACACCTGTCTTTTCTAACATCTCATGTACCTTCTCAACTGACTTAACCTTCTCCCCTACCTTTTTCGAACACATGCCTGCCAAAAACGCTTTGTCACTTTCCCACATAACACCATCAACCTCCCATGCCTACACAACACCATGAGCCTCCACATGTTTGAATTCTAACAAGCTATCATTTTCAGCGCTTGCCAAGCTAGACTTATTAGTGTGACCTCCTCCTGCCTTAACTTTTATCGAATGTGGCTCCTTTGCCACCTTGAGCAGGGAACAAAATTCCTCATGTGACCAGAAAATAGCAGGGTCTAACCAGAACTCCTCCTCCTTGAAATCCAACTCCTCCTCCCACATTGCCATAGCCTATACACCCTTGCCTTACCACCGCAAACCCTAAACAGTTTCTTCAAACCTCAACCGCTATCAATTTCCATCTTAACGATTCTTTATAAAAAAAATAAAATAACATACTTCATCCAAAAATATTCCAACCAAGTACTTAGCATAAAATGAAACAATTACCTAATAACATTGACAAAACTAATTAAACTAACCCCTAAAATAAAATTAATATAATACTATGCAAATAAATAAAATATAATAAAATTGAATTTAAAACTACTACTTAAACTCTACCAACAAAAATATCACAAAACTTTCATTAATAATTCACAATTCTCATCATAAAAGGATTTCACTTAACTTCCCAATACATGACTTTTTTTAAACAAAAACAGGTGATAGATTTATATAAACAAAAGCTGTGCACAACCATTCATTACAGAAAACAAAAGCCAGCACTCTGCATCAGAGAAAGGAAAATTGCAGAGACTTATAGAGTTTTTATCATGGAGTTCTATGCTTCCTGACTTCCTGTAAACTCTGTTCTTACTGTTGGGATAAACCCTTACAAATTGTTTGCATAATTTTAGACAAAAAAACATTCAGAGTATGAACAACTAAGAGAACCTGCAGACAAAGGAAGAAGAGGCTGCCATTAACTGAAATTCTGCTGCTGGACTGAGGCCGCATCCATCATCTCCTGATTTACAGTTGGGGCTTCCTGCACAATGCTGCAATGAGTTTTGCAGGCAAAGATTGAGGTGTCTGCTTTGATACTGTCCACTTTCCCCATCAGCTCAATGATATTTCTGTCCATGTCTTCCATGCGTGACTCCAGGCAAGAGAGCCGGGAGTGAATATACCTGTCTTCCATGGCTAATTCCTCAATTTGTTTCGCAGTGGTGCAGACAGCTGAGTACGTCCTGGAGAGATAGGTTTTAATTTCCGAAGAGAGCTGGCTCAGCGTGGCTATGGCCTGTCTGACCCCTTCCATGCTGCGAGCTGACGAGGGAGAACTGACTTCAAACGACGCTGCAGGATCCTGGGTGATGCAAAGATGTTGCAGAGCCGGAGCTAGGGCAGGGTGGGTAAGGCTCTCCATTCTGTGAGCTAAGAAGTCGACGGACACTTGGGGTCTTAAATGCCCAAGCGTGAGACCTGAACAGGCCATGTGGAGGGCGCGTGGGTGGATGCGTGACTGCCAAACCAAGGCACGTGGGAGGATGGGTGGATGCCCAAAACGAATTTCGAAATGGTGGAAAGGGCCACCTTGCATGCAGTTTCTCCATGTATTAAAATCCATTATCAATGTGTTCATTAAGGAATAAAACGATGTTTTAAGACCTTGTTGAGAGAGACTTGTCCCTTGTCCATAGTAACACCAACATTTGCTAGTTTATCCGCAATGGAATTGAGGTCTCTTAGCACATGGAAAAAGAGAATATCCTTTGGGAGTTCGAGACTCTTGATTCTTTTCTGAAATCTCTGACTTTTATCACTTTTGTGGGACTTACCATTGCGCATAGCTTGAATTACATGCCTAGAGTCCCCGAATACCTGCAAATGTTCCATGTTGAAGGTGGCCGCAATTTCAAGAGAGTGGTACAAGGCCAACCATTCAGCTTGGTTATTGGTGCCGATACCAAGTCTCCAAGAGAAGTCTGCTACTTTATTTCCTCCGGGGTCAAAAATTATCCCCCCGCACCTGCCGCCCCCGACCCAATACATGACTTAATCATAATACTTATGTGATAATAAATGTGATATTACAATTTTGATAGGTCTTTGATGATTGATATTTCTCTAAAATCTAAATTAAAAGTTCATATAAAATAAATTTAAAAAATGAAGTTAAACAAATACAAATAAAATTATAAATGTAATTGAATTATAATAAGATTAACTGTTTTTGGAAGCATTTCATTAGCTAGTTTTGTTTAAGACTCTTTACTTATTTTCTGCTTACATTTCATAGGCTAGTTTTGTTTAAGACTTTTTCCTTACTTTCTGCTTATCTCACTTATATATCACATTGTCTCGTTAAGGACTTGTCAAGCTTTTTTTTAAAGTCACAGACAAAGCAAAAAATTTCATCTTTTGTCAAGTTTATCTTGGAGAAGACATAAACTTTTAATAATATAATTTTGTTTTAGTTTAATATAATTTTTAAATTAAAAATATATATATATATAATAAATTAAATTTTCAGCTTCATAAAAATTAATCAAATATATTAAAAATAAATAAATTATATAAATATTTAAATCAATAAAACATAACTTAATTTTATTAAATTTATTTATTTTTTACGTAAATAAATGTAATATGATATAAAGTTTTAGTCGTCACTCAATTTTTTCCTTTAAAATAACAAAATATTTCAGCTTTCACTAATAACTCAAAGGTTTTCATTAACTTTAAAGGTTCGAAATTGATGTTATTGTATAAAATTTCAAAGGTTTTCATTAACTTTAATGGTTCGAAATTGATGTTATTGTATAAAATTTTAAAACGATCTTGAACCAGATAATTAATTTAACTTATAAAATCAAATAAATGTTATAGAAATAAATGAAACATACTATAGTTAAATTTATAGCCATGGCTCAAATTCTTCCTTTCAATAACTTTAGTGCTCAAGAATAATACAAAGCTTTCATAATAATTAAATGTTTCCTATCCTATAAAGATTTCTCATGACTTCTCAATTTACCATAACTTAATCATAAGAATTTTATGATAATAAATGTGTTATGATGGAGAATTATGGCTTTGGTATGACTTGCTCACAACAAACATGATTATATTTCTTTTCAAATTTAATGAAAATATATTAAAATTTTAAATTTTGAAAATTTAAAAAATGTAATTTTTTAAAAACTAATTTAATTTTTTTAATAAATAAAAATATATAAAATTAAATTGTTATTTCAACTTTATTCTTTTAACAACTAATTTTACTTTTAAAGAACAAGATTTAGTTAATAATTAAAAGTAATAAGAGTTTTCCATCATATAAATGCTTTATATATTTTTATTACAATGGGATTTAATTATAATAATTTTGTGATGATAATGTCTTTTATAATAATTTTTATAATAATTTTGTAATTATGGTGTTTTTTTATATTAGTTATATTAATTTAATTTATATAAATTTAATAAAAAATAAAAAAATAAAACTAAAAATTAAAATCTTAAAACTATTTATTAAAAGAATTTTATTATGAATTTAAATTCATAATAAAATCTCCAAAGTTGTATTGATTTAAAAACTTTTCAATTAAGTTGTGATTACATATATTAGTGTAAGAACTTCTAATATTGTTATATAAAGGCATCTTTGTAATGTCCATCTTTACTTATTATTATTAGATTTTTGGGGGGAATTCCAAATGTGTGGATGACTTAATATTGTGTGATTTGTAATGCTTATCTCTACTTATTATTATTAGATTTTTGGGGGGAATTCCAAATGTGTGGATGACTTAATATTGTGTGATGGATATATTTAGTGTGATTATATTCTAAAACTCTTTTGGTATAATTTGGTTATATGATGTGTTATTTGTTGTGTCGAAGAGGCATTCTACAGCCTAGTAAGGGGGAGATGTATAACTTCTTTCGTGCTCATCTTATAGTTGACATGTGTCCTTTTATTAAAAATAATAAAATATTATAAAAAATAATATGTCGACTCAAATTAGATTTAAAATATTTAGAACAACATATATATAAAACTACACAAATTAGATAAATTAAAACCATAAACATTGCATTACACACTTCCTCAATATTTTCGGTCTAAAAAGGGGTTTGCACCTCTGAGAGATTTGATCCCTCTCGGCGCTTGGTAGATCCCCTTTTAAGATGGATCTACGCTGGTATATAACCTATGAATACACTAGAATTTATTTGGATGTTAATGAATGTTATATCTATGTGTATGGATTTACGATTTTCGTATGATGATGGTTATATGTTATTGAATGATTATATTTTACAATGTTAGTGATGATTTTTTGAGTGTGATAGGTAGGAATCACAAGTATATGGACTCCAAGATTGAGTCAAGATATTTAGATCCAAGTTGTGGCCAGAGAACTAATGCTTCAATTTAGATGTTGTGTTGAAAATATGTGATTATAATTTAGGTACAACATGAGTGGGCCTAATGGTAAAGAACATGTGTTTTCTTCTAAGATGTCATAGGGTACACCTCCATAAAATTTTAGCAATCAAATTGTTTTGTGGAGGTGGAGCCTTGTCCCACAATCAAGGAGGTCTCATACACCAAATTGGTGTCCGACTAGGATGCGACCTTAAAGTATATTTATATTATTATTATTATTATTTGAAAAGTGTTATTTGATATGTTTTTTCTAGATATATATAAGGATAGAAGATAGTTTTACCAACTTAACCTACAAATAGGTAAATAATATATGAAAGGGATGTAACATGTATACCATAGGGAGAGGTGGATGTTATAACCGTGTATTAGCAACTCCCTCCATGTAGACTAGGGAGGAGTAGACATATAGCCACTTGGGATGTTACATGATGTCATGAGGTTGGGTCACTTAAGTTTCCTGTCAAGATGAACTAAGGGGTTTGCAAAGAAGACATAGAATGTTTATTCCTTCGTATACTATGATTTTGGTTATATATATATATATATATAAAGTGTATGTTACTTTTATAAATCATATTTTTACAATAATAGGTGTTCATTTATGGTAATATTATTCATATAAATAAGGTACATGTATTTAAATAGGAGAGATAAATATAAGAAAATATAAATTTGATTTAGTGTGAAGTATAAATGTAAAATAAATATATATTATAAATATTTAAATTAAGTAACACATTCACCATTTATTTAAAATATTTTATTTAGTTAAAATGTGTAACAATGTGCGTGCATACATGTGATAATAAAGATAGGTGGGAAAATTAGTTAGAAAGTATGAGTGAAATGAGGAAAAGTTAGGAAGTGGGTGAATAATATGCATTTTAGATAATAAAAATTTAAGAATTATGTATGAATGGCCTGTGGCATTATGCACATGAGTAATATAAAAAAAAAGTGAAGGGTGACTTTGATAGGAACTTTTATGCACCATGATAAATGGATGTGATAATGATATAATTTACATTAAGAGATCATGGACATAAATCTAATTGTGCAAAACCATAATCAGTTATGGTAAAGAAGAGTACCTTTAGGATACTGTAGGGTGACCAACTAATACTCTTATCTTATTGGAAAGGAGTAAAAATTGAAGAAAAAAATTAGAAAATTTTTGGAGAATAAATTAGGAGAAAATGATTTTTTATAGTTTTGAATTAAAAGATAATCATTTTTAGATCCAATAATGATGGTGGAAAATATCCAAAACAAATTTTGAAATGGGACTTGTGAATAAAATTTTCAAAACTCTATTATAAGAATGTTGTATATAAACCAAATTTCCATACCAATTCCTTACATGATTTAGATTGTAAGCTCTCAAAAGATGAACCAAATTCCTATTTGCCATCTCACCTTACCCATCAATTTGTGAGTCAAATGTAATGTATCTCTTTAATTTACATTCCAACTTCTCTCATACTAAACTACAAAATACATTGAGGAATCTAGTATCAATATTAGAAGGGATGCTCGTTGAAATCCCCAAGAGAACCCAAAACATTTGATGGTCTTATTATAAGTCATCCAAATATACATCTTACTAAACTTGTCTGCATATAGGTAGGCATGCCCTCTTCTTTTCCTCAACAAACCCCTAACAATGTTGTTAATCCATTTTTCTTGTGTTATTTTTGAAAGAGAAGAGGGTTAACCATGAGGGTAGTATTTTGGGGGAATAAAGAAAACCCTTGATCATTTTTATAGAGGTGGTACTCCTATTTCAAAAATAATTTTGATGAAAATTTGTTTTAATATTTATTATATAACATAACACGACAACTTGAGTTTCAATAAGAAAACAATTTTTTTTTATTTAACTAAATAATCATTTATGAACAAATTGTTCCTTGAGAAAGGTCCAAATAAATTTAAATCTATCATTTATAAACAAATTGTTCTTTGGAAAAGTTCCAAATAAATTTAACTATTTGAAAAACTATTAGATGTTTCTATATAAACAAAAAAATCTCAACCAAACATGTCTTTGTCTCCACTTGAATATGTAAGTAAGAGAATAATCTAATATTTTTCTTAAAAGAAGATAAACCAGATATGATACATGTATATGTGAGAAATTTGAAGGAATAATTATTTATCATTCAAAATGGATTGAAAAAAAGGATTATAAAATCAGTATCCTATTCAACAGTTATCACTTTGAACTATAAAATTAATGAGTCTTGAAATAATTATTTTTGGAGTCTTGAAATAATTCTTTTTGGAGCTTTTCAAAAATAGGTTCCAAACATAAATGATTTAAACATAAAAAACAATATGGTATGCGGCCTTTAAACTTTTCTATGACATAAATAAACATAGAAAAAGATGTTATCTCATGAGTATGTATGGGTCTCCTAGACCTAAAAATGAGTAGGAGATCTTAGCAAAAGAAAACAAATACATATTCAGCCAAGGACATGTTACCATGGTTATAGTACCAATGAAAACAACATGACAAATCACTAATCAATGAAAATAGATGAGATGAAAGTATACAAAGTATTTAATTACAAGATTATGGAAGCAAACCTCTTACTAATATGAATCTTTATTTTATATTTAATCCTTGATTAAATTACCCTTTATTTTCTTTCTTGGTAGTGTCTTTTTGTAGTTAGGGCCTTTTCTCCTTCCAATTTCTCAAGTACTTTTCCTCCACTACTATAATAATTTTTCCACTCAATCGATACTTAGTAAATTTTCACATTGGAATGTTTTCTCCTAGTTAGGTCCAACTTCATGCCTTCATAACTTTCATTTAAACTTTTCTCAAAAATATCAAATGCCACATGACAAAAATAGTCATGACTATGTGATGCAGGAGCATTAGCTCTCAAGTTCAAGTCCCCAAATGTTTGGTTAGACCTAGCCAAGGAAGAGTAAATTGTAAAAATATTGTAAAACCTCCTGTAAAGAGGTTTATTTCCTAGCAAGCATAGAGAGAGAATATGCTTAGTCTGATAGGTGTCAATGTAGGATGAGATCCCTGAGCTAGTGGGATGACTCGAGAGAGTAGTTATGAGGAGTTTCTTGTTTATAGTAATGAATTGGATGAGTCATAGGAAAATAGGGTTGGAGTTCTAAAAATATAGATCAGTTACAGAAGTTTAGGAACTGATTGCAAGTTTTTAGGAGTTTTGTTAAAGAAATAGGAAAATATATGTTTTAGAAGGAAGCTTGGTAAGCCTACAGGTAGAACTCTCGAGAAGGAAAAAGAGAGAACTCGGGAAGGAGTTGATGGTTCGATGTTTTGAGTGAAGAGGCTGGCTATGAAATGTGAAGCCAAGCTTGTAGAATGTAATAGAATAGATTAGGGTTTGAAAGTATGTACAGTTTTATTATTGAATGCGTGAGGAAAATTCATCCAGTTGCTATGTGCTTTTCTCTTATACAGTCTATGCGTAATGTATCTGTGTTTTGATTGATGTTAGCTATTGAATAAGAATCTAATTTGTGCAAAATCCTGAAGAGAAGATGGTTTAATTGGGTGAAGGACTGTATATGAAGTTTGTTTGAATTTACGATTTGGCCCAAAACAGGGTATTTATTTATGAGCAAAGGGTCTCCCGATACTTGAGTATGTTGAGAGGTTGTAGCTACAGGAATAAAACTTTCTGTAGGAGGATTGAGGACAAATTGAATCGTGAGATCGAATTTGTGGAACCTTGCCAATAGTTTGCACTAAGAAGGGCATTAACATCAAGCGATTTTCTCTATAGACGAATTCTTTGAATTGTGCAATAGGGAATCTGCGTTGAATAAGTAGAGAATTGAATCGCCATGGCTGTGGTGTTTTGGTCAAAATCCTTGTTCATAGAGATCTCTATAGAAGCTATATATCTTTGATTGGAGACCTAGAAACTACGTCGGAAGCATTGGAAACACAGTGGTTTAACTCATTTGGAAATGAGATTCATTCCAAGTCCCCAGGTGTTGAAGAAACAACTCAAGGTAAGACCGTAGTCTTGTTACAGATCGATGATCTTATATTGGAACCTGTGAATAGCGATTTGGTGAAGCTTAATCCGTAAGAGATGAGGAGGTATTCCATTTAAATCATACCTTTTATGAACCATTAGAAGATACGTATGAGTGTTTAACTATGAGAGAGAACTAGTGGGATGTGAGATAATGAGTGCTCATATGTTACATTATTTTATTTATGGAGAAGAGATTTGTGTAATGGATTTATTAAAGAAGTATTGAAGGTAGAATCTGGTAGTATATTACTCATAGTGTTTTCTATTTATGAATTGTTGGTAGAGGATTGTGGCGATTCAGTCCAAACAAGGTAAGTGTGTGAAGAAAGAGTTCTGCAGTATAGTTAAATTCTTGAGACATATTAACCCTTTTGTAGCACACTTGTGTTTCTGCAGTGCAAATTGATTTCGGTAGTATGTATGTGAATCAAAAAAAAATGTCCATAAATTTACGGGGAGAGTTTATTAAGTAGGGACCTGAGGGTCCCTACATTAATTGGTATCAGAGCGGGAACGAGAAATTTCTTTTGGTGAAGGAAAGAAGATAGACTAGTAGTCTGTAAAGACGAGGATGTTTTGCATGTAAGATACAAGAGAAATATATCAGCAAGAAGATCACAGCCTTAGGAGCAGTGATGAAGGAAGCCAGTGAGGGTTTCCGAGAGAAAGAAGAGGTGTGGCTAGAACCTAGTACTTCAACTAAGGTTGAAATACAAGAGGACAGTTGTGTTCTCAAGAGTAGATGAGTTGTGAGTGCAGCTCATAGAGAGTGGAAGAAATTCAGGAAGATGAATATTGGAAGCCATAGCAGAGGTTTAGGAGGTAGCCACAGAGTGAAGAAAGAAGATGCCAAAGCAAATGGCATATGGAGGCAAATGACTAATGAAGAATATGAGAGGGAGAAGGCCGAGATAGAAGTCCATCTAGAAGTGATGATGGAGCTATTGCGGAAGGAGGAGGAAGACCAAAGATGTGGTTTCCTCATGAGAAGAAAGTTGAGGTGGCATAAGCTACATAAGAGGAGAAAAGAGCGAATGATGAATACTCAATGGGAAGATGAGATACTCAAGGCAAGGGAGTATCTGGGAGAAGACTTGAAGGCTGAAGCTTCAAGTGAGGCCAAGAGGCCTCAATATTTTAAAACTGATATCTTGTGTATGTTTACAGGTGAAAAGAATGAAGAAGGACAATTTGGTAATATTGTCACAAAGAATGAAGGAGATAGACATAATCTTAATTCTGTTTTGAAAGAAGATGGGACAGTTGAGTCTCATTCAAATGCACATTCACAGTTGAGAGAAAGTGTTTCTTTTCAGCATGCGGTAAAAGATGAAAGCAGAGAGAGCTTGGATTATGATGATAGCCAAGAACAGAAAGAAGCAAAGGAGGAAATCAAGTATTCACATGATATGCTTGAGGAAGCTGAACAGAAGACTATTGAAGACTTTCTGAGTTGTGAATAAGACTTGGGACAACAAGAGGAAGATTTGATGTCTTCATCATCGAATAAGACCATTGGGTCTTGTGATTTTGAGATTGAAAATTTGAGTGTGTTTGCAGGTATTGCAGAAGGCAATCCATCTCTTGGAGTTGTCTTGAGTGAAGTTGAAAGTTGTCAAGCAAGGTATGATGAAGAGTGTCTTTTAGAAGAAGACAGGGATGAGTTGTTGCAGCAGAAGGAATTTATAAATTCCTTATTTAATGAAGGGAGTAACTTCAATGGAGATGAACTAGTTATGCTTCATGAGATGAAACTTGTTCTTGATGAGGACAAAGAGGAATTGGCTTATCTAAATGGCCAGGAGAAGATTGTTGGACATAAATCTAGGGCTGTCATAGTGGTGGAGGATCAGAATTCTATTCTGATAGAGGATGAAGAAATAGTGTCACAGAAAGATTGGTTTGGTGACAAAGAAGAAGGAAACAATGAAGATGAAGGTGAGGCATATATGTCTCAAGTTAAAAGAGAATCAGTCTTAGAATTGAAGGAGGCTGAAAGTTACCTAGCAAAGCATGAAGATACAGTGTTTCAAGAAGTTGAATTGATTATCAGAATCGATCAAGAAATTAAAGGACAATCACTGTGGGTTGTCAAAGAAGAAGAAGAGAGTTATGTTGAAACTGAAATGCAACATACTCATGAAGTACTTGAAGGGAATAAAGTAACAAGTGAATTGCTAAACTGTTTGTTAAGGATGGTAGTCAGTAAGAAGGAGGTGTCTCAAGTTGTAGAAGATACAAAAGCAGATGTTAGTCCACAAACCTATGTTATGTTTGCTAGTATGCAGAGAAGAAAGGATGAGCATGTTACTGCAGACAACAAATTGAGGAACAATTTACTTTTTCAAAGTAAATTTGAATATAAGGAGCAACAATTGGGTATTGCAGAGGGGGATATATTTAAGGATATTCAAGAAGTTTGGGTGGAAACAATATCTGGGACAATATCTAGATAAATCTCAAGAGTAAAAGTAGAATAAAAGGCAAGAAAAGCTGAAGAAGGTAACCAACAGTTTGAAGATGAAAGAAAAGAGTTGAGATAGAAGGAAGGTCTCAGGCAATCTGACAATGCTGAGATAGAAGAAATTAAGTCTAAATATTTTGAAGGTTATAGGAATTTTTGTATCCCTGTGAGTAGAGGCAAAGTACAGTGGAAAAGTTATGAAAACAAGATTTGTTTTCAGCAGAAAACTGAATTGAAGAATGTCATAAATGGATAATGGGATTTGATGCAAATTCCTAAGAAAAGCTACAGCAGGGTAAAGAAAGAAGTACATTGTGAAGTTGAATGGAGAGTGAAGAATGATGAAGGTAAAGACAATGGAGCACTACAACATAAGATTTGGAAGCCTGGAAGGCTATAGCCAAAGAGAAATGAAGACAGTGAAGCTTATGGACATCATCAAACAAGAGTTTGGGATCTAGGGAGATGAAGGCTAAAGATGCATGATTAGGTGATCATGTTTTCTTTATACTTTGGGAGTCTGATGCAGGAGCATTAGCTCTCAAGTTCAAGTCCCCAAATGTTTGGTTAGACCATAAGGTCTTGACACTAGCCAAGGAAGAGTAAATTGTAAAAATATTGTAAAACCTCCTATAAAGGGATTTATTTCCTAGAAAGCATAGACATAGAATATGCTTAGTCTGATAGCTGTCAATGTAGGATGAGATCCATCAGTTAGTGGGATGACTCGAGAGAGTAGTTATGAGGAGTTTCTTGTTTATAGTCATGAATTGATGAGTCATAGGAAGATAGGGTTGGATTTCTAAAAAGATAGATCGGTTACAGAAGTTTAGGAATTGATTGCAAGTTTCTAGGAGTTTTGTTAAAGAATTAGGAAAAGATCTATTTTAGAAGGAAGCTTGGTAAGCCTACGGGTAGAACTCTCGAGAAGGAAAAAGAGAGAAATCGGGAAGGAGTTGATGGTTCGATGTTTTGAGTGAAGAGGCTGGCTATGAAATGTGAAGCCAAGCCTGTAGAATGTAATAGAATAGATTAGGGTTTGAAAGTATGTACAGTTTTATTATTGAATGTGTGAGGAAAATTCATCCAGTTGCTGTGTGCTTTTCTCTTATACAGTCTATGTGTAATGTATCTGTGTTTTGATTGATGTTAGCTATTGAATAAGAATCTTATTTGTGCAAAATCCTGATGAGAAGACGGTTTAATTAGGTGAAGGACTGTATATGAAGTTTGTTTGAATTTACGATTTGGCCCAAAACAGGGTATTTATTTATGAGCAAAGGGTCTCTTGATACGTGAGTATGTTGAGAGGTTGTAGCTACAGGAATACAAGTTTCTGTAGGAGGATTGAGGACAAATTGAACCGTGAGATCGAATTTGTGGAACCTTACCAATAGTTTGCACTAAGAAGGGCATTAACATCAAGCGATTTTCTCTACAAATGAGTTCTTTGAATTGTGGAATAGGGAATCTGCGTTGAAGAAGTAGAGAATTGAATCGCCATGGCTGTGTCATTTTGGTCAAAACCCTTGTTCGTAGAGATCTCTATAGAGGCTATGTATCTTTGATTGGAGACCTAGAAACTGTGTCGGAAGCATTGGAAACACAGTGGTTTAACTCATTTGGAAATGAGATTCATTCCAAGTCCCCAGGTGTTGAAGAAACAACTCAAGGTAAGACCACAGTCTTGTTACAGATCGATGATCTTATATTGGAACCTGTGAATAGCGATTTGGTGAAGCTTAATCCATAAGAGATGAGGAGGTATTCCATTTAAATCATACATTTTATGAACCATAAGAAGATACATATGAGTGTTTAACTATGAGAGAGAACTAGTGGGATGTGAGATAATGAGTGCTCATATGTTACATTATTTTATTTATGAAGAGATTTGTGTAATGGATTTACTAAACAAGTCTTGAAGGTAGAATCTGGTAGTATATTACCCATAGTGTTTTCTACTTATGAATTGTTGGTGGAGGATTGTGACGATTCAGTCCAAACAGGGTATGTGTGTGAAGAAAGAGTTCTATAGTATAGTTAAATTCCTGAGACATATTAACCATTTTGTAGCAAACTTGTGTTTCTGCAGTGCAAATTGATTTTGATAGCATGTATGTGAACCAAAAAAAAAATGTCCACAGATTGACGGGGAGAGTCTATTAAGCAGGGACTTAAGGGTCCCTGCATTACTATGTTTTTAATTTTCTAGGAATATAGAAGTAAATCTCAACTTTGTAAACCACTCCTAGGATGTTCTTCATGTATTTATATTTCCAATGAGCTCTTGGTTTAGAAATTTGGATGTATGTAACTCAATATATGAACTCAAGAAGTCAAGGTTCCAAATCAAGTTTACTAATCGTAACCACATAAACCCAATTGTTCTTTGTATTTTTAAGAAACATTTTACTATAGATTTAGCTCTTGAAAACACACCCAACCTTTTTCTTCATCTCCTTATATTTCTAACAATGTTTCATTTCTCAATTCTAGAATCAAGTTCTCAAGTTATGGTCTCTTGAAGAAGGAGACTCACTCACCAAATGTTGATTTATCCTCATGTGCAATCTTAGCCCCTAATTTAGAAATTCTCCCTATTTATTCCACATACATTATGGTAGGTAAATTTGAGATATTTATAAGTAAGATAAATCCCATGTTTAAGTTTGGAGGTAGAGAGAGAGAGAGAGCCATGGACCCTTACATAAAGTGTGCATAGTGTAACTTTTTGTCACCTAGTCATCACCACTAAACCCGTGCTTTCAGGGTGTCCTCACGAGATAGGTCCACCTCCTCACCATGTGTTAGGTCATAATTTGTTAGTGATACATGTCATGATGTGGTTGGTATTTTCCAAGTGTACTAATGAGATAGGTACACCACCTTGCCACCATTTGTTACACATGTCATGATGTGGATGGTTTTAAGACACCTTAGGAAGCATGCAACCTCCCCACCATGTGTTAGGCCATAATTTTCTAGTGACACATGTCATGACATGGTTGGTTTTAAGGAACCTTGGGAAGCATGCAATCATCACTAGTGAACCCATGCCTGCCAATTTTCCTCATGAGATAGGTCCACCTCCTCGACACATGGGTCACAATTGGATAGTGACAAATGTCATGATTTGATTATATGCAAGGTCAACATCAACCAAACATGATTTCCAAGTGTACTCATGAGATAGAACCACCTCCCCACCCTATGTTAGGTCACCATTGGTTACTGACACATGTCATGATGTGGTTAGTTGGAAGGCACCTTGGGAATTGTGCATGTGGTAAAAAGGTAGGGGGGATTTGAAATGATATAAGTCTTAAATAATTTGATATAAGTATATGTAATATGATGTTACATGAGGAGGTATAAGGAGTGAATAAGTAAAATTCAAGAATGGAAGGGGGGATTAGCAAGGATAATGAGGAGGGGAGGGGGAGGAGGGTTCATAGCTAGGTTGATGCTATAAATGGAGGCTCACCACTTAATATATATTTTTAATTTTTCATCATTCTTCATTTATTTTCAAACATTATTTTGAAGCAATTCATTAACACTTTTCCCGTATGTTACTTGACAAAATTAGAAAGATTTCAAGCATATGACCTCCTTTTTTCACTATGTAAAATGTTGGTTTCGACTAACATAGATAGATTTCTTAGTGCATATTGCCCCAGTCTATGATAGTATGCTACATGATAGAGTATGCATCTTAGGAACACTGATACACCAACTTCCCTATGCATGAGGGAGAAGGATTCAATTGGTCCTACACAACGGAATTACACCCACAAAAATTCAAGCACAGACTCAAACAAAGAGAGTCATAAACTTTCATAGGGACTCAACAAGTCCTTATTTAATAATATACATAATTGGAAATTACAGTTATGACTCAATGGGATTCTCAACTACACAATTCACATTGGGTTTCAAACCTATTCTTACTATTTCTGCACACAACCTCTCTAGCCCATTGGTCTCAATATCAACTAGGTAGTACATACATTAGAGAGTATACCTCTATGTCTCTCTCATCCTACACTCAATTTCTTCTCTATGCCTCTGCTTGACATTTCTCTCATTTTTCCATTGGGATATGTTCTCTATCTTTCTCTCTGAAGACTTTTCTCCATCCCTTTGGATTAACCTCTCTCTCTCTCTCTCTCTCTCTCTCTCTCTCTCTCTCTCTCTCTCTCCTTTTTTTAGATTCCTCTTTATCTAAGACTCCTCCCTCTTCTCAAGGTTTCTTTCTTCCTTCCTAAAGTTTACTACTATGTTCCAATTCCTAGATCATTCATTCCATCATTTTGTGTTATTTCACAATCATGGTGAGATCCTCGACCTCTACCTAAACTTTCCTTGAACCTATAGGTATCATTCTTCCATAGATCCACATTAAATCTCTATATAAGCTCTCATAAATCCATATTCAAATCCAGGCCTTCCATATCCTTCTCTCATCACACCTTATGGTTCTTCCTTCCTTCTCGAAGCACTTGGATCCCCTCTTTTTGACTCCATACTCTTGGTCCTACATCCATGCCCTCTCTATGAGGCTTTTGATACCCATGGTTCAATACATCATTGGATATTGCTCCACAGTTTTCCAACCTCTCCTCTATGGCACTCTTATATGGTACTTCCAATGCCTTTCCTTGATGCACTATCAAGTCCTCCAAAATTGCTTCCTTCTGCATTTCTCCCCAGTGCCACACCTTCGATGAGGCCTTCTGCTCTGCTACTTTCTAACTCAACAAAAACTTCCAATGCCTAGACTGATACATCAGATCCAACACTCCATCGATTCTTTCTCTCTCTATCAGATCCTCTCTTAACGAGTCAGTTCCAATGCGACAACTCCAATGTCGCATTCTTGATATCATGTTCTCAAATTTCGATATGTCAGGTATGATCCGATTGGTAATATGCCCTGATGGCTGGCCTCTGATGATGCATCTTTGATACGTTGGCTTCTTATGCTACTTGATCTAATGGTTGGGATCACACTTGATAACCCATTGAATGGATGTGATTGCTTTTGGCACAATAATATCGGTACTTCATTGAGTTACCTTATCCATTGATCATATGGTTTCACTTACCTCTGATATCTCAATAAATTCTTGATATATCTCCTCCAAGTCTTCTCTTGATGATGAAATGTGTCCAAACTCCTGTGGGAAGTTACATCTTGTGCTTGAAACCTCTAATCCACTGTTGGGATCGCGTTTAATCTCTAATACCTAGTGCTCGGGTCGGATGTGCCTACATCATTTCTAATGAATGGACACATATCGCAATGTTATTATTCCTTGGTATACCATTTTTATCTAGAGATAATCCCATCACATTAGGTGATTTTGTGGTTCACCCCAATATGGGCTACGTCCACAGGAAGGGTTGCATCTTCCATAATTCTGCAAATAGATCTCCAAGATTACATGGCATCCTCACATATGCATCACATCAAGCTACACCATAATCATGTGTGTACAAATGACATACACAACATGTGATGCGTGATGAACTATGATCAAAACATACCCAAAAGGGTCTCCTTCACCTCTCTTATATACTAAGATGTTTGGATTACAATACATCCCATAACACATGTGGGATAAATGAATTTCCTCCTCTTTATATAGAGAATGGTTACAAAGGATATAATTACAATGA
The DNA here is from genome assembly GCA_027924585.1 of Larix kaempferi. NCBI lineage: Eukaryota > Viridiplantae > Streptophyta > Pinopsida > Pinales > Pinaceae > Larix > Larix kaempferi. The sequence goes on along the minus strand of BSBM01000259.1, from coordinate 6,623,643 downwards.
TGCATGTGGTATAACTCCATTTTATAACATTAGAGTTATTTTATGCCTTTAATTGATATTTTACCAATATATCACATAAGTCATCATTACATATTCTAACTGATTTTACGTAAGGAAATTAAACTATAACATTTGATATTGATTCCATATTCTAAAGGAAAAAGTTGTTTAGGTTTTAATGATAACCTTGTGGGGATTACCTGAAACACTTATGATTTTAAAAAATATTCTCCAATTGGGATGAATCTAGTTTCAAGTAAAGGTGAGTGGATTTTCTAGGCCAATAGGAGACCCTAATTTGTAGGTTGAAATTGACACATCTTTGTGGTAAATTGGACCAACTAGTTGTTAGGTTTTGTAGATCATGTTACAGCTCATATTTTACATAATAATTATAGTTAAAAAGTATTCAAGGGAGATCCACAGAAAAGACTCTATTTTTAGTGAAAATTCATCAACGAAATTCCATTGATATGCTTTCCCTTGCCTTGTAGGGACTAGAAATGGATTTCATAGTCATTTCTTCTTGTTACTAGGTTTGTCGATAGTACATAAATATTTCCTTTGATAATAATGATACGTATTCTTAAATATTGGGACAGTGGATATAACTATGCACCTAACACCAAAATGACCAAAAACCTTGGATTTCATATTATCCTCCTTTATCAGTTGTATTGTTTCATTACCGGGTACACAAAGCTTCTCTATTATGTAGAGTAGTCCATCTTGGAGATGGAAATCAACAACTACTTGTTCTTGTTATCCTTGTAGTTGTTTACACAACCCCTTAGAGTCTTGATTTTCTACATAATCCTCTTGGTATTCTTCATGGGTGAATGGCCCCATGTGCATATTGGCTCCTAGAGCTATGTTTTTTGGTGTCAATAGTCTAGATAGAAAATCACTTTTCCTTATATTTTATCACTAGATGAAATTATTGCACAAATCCTATCCATGTGTAGTGTCTTAATTTTTTGAGCTAATGTTATACTTGTAAGTATGTAGAGGCGAGTGATTGAGATGAAGGATAGTCTTTTTACTCAATAGAAGGTGCTTTCGTTTCTTCATTGTAGGGTCAAGGCATAGAGATCCTTGTCATATGTAGGGCAATTTAGTATTTCTCCCTGGAATATATTTGAATAATAGTAGATTGATTTTACTCACATAAACATTGCTCCCACAACATAGTAACTAGCATCAATCTCTATTTCAAAATAATTTTGTAAGTTAGGTGGTGTTAGGACTAGGGATCGACCAATCTCTAGCTTCAATTCTTTAAAGGATTTTTTCTTTTACCCCACTAAAATATCTTACCATTGGTTGCTATAATATGAAGTGGTGTCACCATAGAAAATGATATTGTATTGAACTTTATTAAATGATGAGAATCTCCCACAAAAATCCTCCTAAATTTTGTGAAGTAAGAGTTGGCCATCTAAGTATGGTGTCTAAATTTGAAAGATCAATACTCAACACACCCGTACCAAATACACCAATGATTTCTTAGAAAAATCACATTTAACTATGTTTGCTAGTACTTGATGTTTCATTATTGTCTATGGCACTTGCTTCAAATGTAGCACATGTTCCTCCCAAGTAGAAATAAAAATGAACATGTTGTCCAAGTAAACTATTAAAAATGAATCTAGGAACGGGCACAACAAATCATTCATTAGATCCATAAAAATATTTTGTGCATCACTTAAATCAAAAGGAATTCCTAACCACTCATATATACCTTTCTTAAAGACTTGGTGATATCTATATTTCAAATCTGATGTACTGAAGTATTTTGCATGCTATAGATGATCTAAGAAATTATTGATCCAGGGAAAAAGATGCCAATTCTTGAGAGTGATCTTGTTTAGATATTTGTATCCATTGCATGTTCTCCAATTCCCATATTTATTTGGCACCAAAATGATTGAGGAACCACATGGAGACGTACTTGGTCTTATGACTCCTTAATCCAAAAATTCATCAAAATGCCTCTTCACTTCATCTAAGTCTCTAACCCTAATATGGATTCTCTATATAGTCCTATAATTGGCAAAGAATATTTTGGAAGTAACTAAATCTTGTGCTCCTCTTCCCTCTTTAGTGTTAATCATTTTGGATCATAGAACAATTCAATCTATGCTTCGAAAAATCCTTTCAATTTATAGTTCCATTCTTTATTGCATCCTTCAAAAGATACATTCACACCTATATAATTGGTATCATTCTGGTTCTATCTCAAAAAAATAAGTACGTACTTCTTGGTTGTGTTGACCATTCTCTGAAATTGGTTTGCTCTCACCAGAGAGATATGAGACTTCCCCTTGTGTGCATTGATCATAAAATATTTACCTTCCTTGATTAAGATGTATTTTTTGGCCCTTCTAATGAATATAGTATCCCTCATATACATATATGGATACCGAATGCTATACCACATAAACCAAGAGGTACTACATTTCTAATCTACCAATTCTATTCCATTGATAAAATTTGCAATGATAGCAAATCTAAGCTTACACTACTTGGTAGGTATTAGCTTTACATTTTTAATTACCAAACCCAAAGGATATGAATGAGGATGACCACACATTTCCAAACCAATATTATTTCTTGGGTCCTCTAAAATAATATTTTCCTATAAACATAAATCAAATAGAGAATCCACCTTGATCTTCTTGACCTGAATTTTGATATGGACTAGTTGTGTCATATCCTTCTCCTCTTTGTAATGGAGACTTCTTAGGTTCACCTTCTTCTACACCATTATGTAGACAATCTTTTCATTGACATATTAGGTGCTTTATATATCCCTTCCTACTTTCATTAAAATATTTTTCTTCTACGATTGATCCTACTTGTGGCTCTTTGGATTTAAGTCTAGATGTAGTTTCCAACTTTAAAAAAAAAATGTGTGTCCATTAATGTGGCAATGGCCATAGTGAATATTATATTCTTTGCACACATGTGGAATGGTAACAATATTCTTATTTTTCCAGTTTTCCTTATTCTCACCTTATTGGAATCTTCATGTTGGTTTTCTTGCTTCAAACAATTTGGATGCCCCTTTTTCTTGTTAGATTCAATCTACTAGGTCTACAGATAAGCCTAATCAATAGTCTTAGGTTTGAATAACATAACTTGTCTCCTTATGTGACACTGAAGAGATCCTAGGTACTTTATGACCACATATTGTTCATGGGGATTTCGTCCTAACTAAATGGTTGGATTCAATAAATATGCACACTATGTCCTTGCCTTTGCCTTTGTAGGTAATAATTCTATCGAAACCTCTGGTCCTCTTTAATCCTAATAGGGTAAAATTGGAACTTGAAGAAATATTGAAATATATTTCACTTAGTTATTAACTTATTGGTGGGTATCCCCCGATCCCAAGGGCCTTGGTGTGGATCTCCCACCAAGTATGTGCATGGCCTTTCAACATCAGTCTATCAAAAGTTTTTTTTGCTCCTCTCATACATTATGCACATTGAAATATACTTCTAAATGTTGCGACCAATTATTCGACTTAAGTGTGTCTACTTCATCTTTAGAGGGATTTGTCTTGAATTTCATGTCCATTTTTAATAGATAAAATGCAACATATTTCTAAGCTTAATTTCTTCCTTCTCTTTCCTTGGATCCTCATGGTATTTTGGTTGTTCATGAGACTCGTGTTTCTCCAAAAAGTGCCAATTGTTTTCTCAAGAGAAACCATGAAGATGGCTATGCTCCTAGAAATATTGGTTACTTGGACTTCAAACTTCATAAATATTATTTATCCTTCATCTATGGGCCTTTCTAATTTCTCAACTTCCATTTTAAAGGAATTGGCTTAGTTTTAAACTTTATTGTGCCAATCTCAAGATCAATATGGTACAACTCTCTTGCATACTTGAATTTTTTTATTTGGGTAAGAACATACTATGCTCAAACCATCAAACATCTAAATAAATGTACTTTTCTACCAATATGTCCTTTAAATCACCTTCGATATTCTAATTTTTGTCTCACCAACCATATATAAACTTAAAATGACTACATTGTTCCCATGCTTGATTATCTGACTATTTTTAATTTATAATGCTTTAATAAAAATAAAAACAAACCATTAGGATTATTTTAATATTTTAATATATGAAATAACATACCATAAAAAAGATACAAATGGAACATAAATATTTACTTTGGGAACCCAAATAGGAAAACCATCTTCATGTCCCAAAGTTTTGCATTGGGTCACAATGGCATAAGCCCCTTGCCCAAACTCATGATAGTTTGTCAAATTGATGCTAAGGGTCAAATAATTTCCAAGAATGATGTCCAAGTTAGTAATAATGTGAAATTAGATCTAAATGGACAAGGTGGGTCACATTAAAATAAATTCCCAATTCAAAGTTTGTAATATACCCATCCAAATGAACTGTCATGGGGGGAAATTACTAGTTCCCTAGGTTGGGGGTGGAAGTAAAAGTTTGGATAAGGGAGATACAAGACCCAAAGTGACCTTAGACTTAAAAATTTACATTAAATGGGTCAAATAAATAATAATTAAAAGAAAATAAGGTGGCATTGGATCATGAGGGCACATAAGAGGTTGTGGGACCCCCATGTGGCAAGATTCCCCACTACACTTGGCATGATTCTCTCCCAAATTCGAATTCAAGATGAAGGGTAACATACTTTGGGGTGTTTAAGAGGTATTATTCATGGCATGAGTCATGTAAGGTCGAATTGGAGTGGAATAATAACTCCCATGGAAGAGGAAGAGGCAATTTGGAGCTAGTGGGACACTTGGGCTAGATTCTCTAGCTCTATGACAATAGTGATGAAGATGCTATGACACCTATGACACAAATCAGACTTGAATGCTGAGATATGACATATATGACATGTTAGGGATAAACATAGCCTCCAAGAGGGTGCTCAAGGGAGTTAGGGAATCCAAAGAGACATTTATTCGAAATTGGTGGAGGAGGCTAGAATTGGAGGGACAAGTGGCATACATTGGAATCTCTTCCCAATTTGAGTTGGCATGAAGCTCTTGGAAGGAATTCGACCCATGGAGTACCTTAGAAGTTTATAAAATTCATGAAAATATAAGAATACCATATTTTTATCATTTTACATTTTGCATTTGGAGAGGAGAGCTAGTGGAGTGTTACTCTACTTGCCTTAGCACCAATTTCGAGGGTGAAATATTCCCATCCTAATTGGAAATTGGAGAGGCCATTCAGACCTTTCATTTGGAGATAAAATGGAGTATTTTGTTACAGGTTGAAGCTACAGGGAAGCTCATGGTCACATCTCTTTCAGCTTGCTTCTATAACCATTCTTCTATTTCTTGGCATATTCTTGCTCCTTGAGGAGAGGTGCACTTGTTGAGGTGATGAACTCTTTGGTATATCTCTTGAGGCCCCATATATTTTTAATATGATATATTTAGTCTGTTTCTACTGCTAATAATACTTTTAGTTCTAAAATCAAAGAGATTTGATGTAAAAATGCTAAACTATGAACAAATGGTGTCATTTCCCCAATACCTTGTTATTTGCACTTGAAGTGGTATCAAATTCGAATGGTTCAGTCAATTTATGATGTATTAATGTTGTATGGAGTTCCATTAATATTATTAAGAAGTTTCATATTCATTATACAAGAATTTGGAGCTAGATTCTTAAGTTTCATAACCATTTGTGAAGATTTACTACCATTTCCCCTATGTCGAAACTAGTCTTTTTGTATCTGATTTAAGAGGGTTGTAGAAGACTTAATAAAATGAATGGTGATGCATATGAGACTATATTGATGTTACCTATATACCCTTCCTATTTTCATACATTCGAGAGGGTCCAAAATCATTTGGAGAGCCATTTCCAGCATCTACCCCATGGGGAATCGAACCCCTAATTACTAGTCAAATCCCCTACATTGGCCATAATTCAAAGGAGATTTGAAGAATAATTTTTAAGACTATAAGGCATCCATGAAACTCATAATCATGTATTAATACCATCCATATACCTTTTGTAACAATTTGGGAGCATTTGGAGCTATTTGGAGATCAAGAAACCAATACTAGTTAAGAGAAATTGCTAGTCAAATCCCCTACCTTGGACAAAATCCTAAGGAGAGTTGAAGAAGCCTTTTGAAGACTATAAATCATCCATTAACCTCATAATAATTTCCTAATACCATCCATATACCTTCCGTGATAAGTTGGGAGCATTTGGAGCCATTTCGAGATCAAGAAACTAATACTAGTCAAGGGTCGAACTAGTGGAAAAGTTGAAAATTTCACCATTTTAAAAAAATTCTAAAAAGGGACATTACAACCATCATTAAATGAAGGCTTGTGCATTCCACATTCCTACATTATGGATATTACAATATAGATTACAAGTTTCCCAATATTACTGTGAAATAATGAGACACTATGGTGTTTTATGATCCTTTAAAATATGATTATCTATTATGCTAGCATATCTACCATACTCCTACTCATACAATGGAATAATTGGTGGATAGTGCAAAAGTAAATACTATTAATTCCTTCTACTAGGTTTTTATAGCTATAATTAGGGTTAGGTTTAGGGTTTCGAAACCCTCTTGAAACCTCCATGTTGATTCTTGAAGTATAAAATGGATTCCCACATGTTACTAACTCCCCATATTCATACTATGGTGAGCTAACATGGTCACCACTTGGAAATGCGTGGAATATTTCGTTTGTTACCTTGTTGGGATCATAAATTTCATATAACTGTGTTTTAGGTGGATAGATTATTGGAAAGTCTCATTGACAAGAACAATTTTTGCATTGAATAATGAAATCCTCAAATAATCACAGTATATCACAAAACCCAAGAATCATTGTTTGATAGTAGTTTCCCTTTAAGTAGTGAAGACCCCACATTGAACACTTAGGTCGTAGTTGAATCTTTTGACATAGAGCTAGTTGATTAAGTTACAAAATCAAAGCTAGGAGTATGTTGGTTGTGGAGCCTGGTCTTCCTTATTCAGAGGTCGTGTTTCAGCAATTTCTAGATCCCAGCCCATGAAGGGGGGGATTGGGGGTGCTTCCCCCCCCAATATAGTCACCATGGGGGGTCTAGGGGCGGCGAAAACTCCCCCCCTTGGCAGGGGTTCGGGGGTAGCGCCCCCGTATCGAAAATTTTGAAAAATATGCCTTGTAAAATGTTGTAATTTCATAGTCATGACTTGGTCAATAATGGGTGATTTACGGGCCCATGGTATTGGGTATCCCATAGTATTTTCCCATGGTAATCCCTCTTTAAAAGGAAGGCATTGTAATATGGCTTTGTATTGTTGCATTGTAAGGATCTCTATGATTGTGTAAGAGACACTGTGAGAGAGTGGAGAATAATTGCAGTGGATGTGTTGTGAGTTGTATCCATTCATTTTGTTGGATGGTATACTAATAAAAGGACTGACAATTTCTCTGTGGACGTAACCCATATTGGGTGAACCATGTATATTGGTGTCTCTCTTATATTGTGTTTATGTGATTTATATTTTCATCTTGTTTATTGTTATTGCTCTGCGATCCCGTTTTTCTATTAGAGTAGACCCCATTTGAGAACCCATAGCACCCACGGATAGTTCCTGGTCCAGTTTTAATGCCTCACTAAGCATTTATTCTAGTTAGATATAATAGCCTATTTCATATCCACTATAAGTATACCTTGTGGTGAGGGAAGAGGTGAAATTAAGAGCAATGGAATTAAAGCCCTAAAAATGCTCTAGAAGATGATGGCCCAAATTTTGACAAAATAAACACCACTTTGAGATATTCCAAACTGTAATCTCCCCATATAAAGTATTACTAGATTTATATGGTACTTTTGTATTCCATTTTGAGTCATATGTCCACATTGCTTCATACATAACTTGATATTGGTTGCATAAGCATGGTACATTCATAAGGAGATGCAATGCATACCCAAGAGGTTGGAACTGCTACACAAAATTATTTGTGAAGTATTTATCTTTACCGACTCAAATGTGTGGGTGGATTCTAGCTTGTGCAAGATGAATTATTTTATGTTCATTAATGGGAAACACTTAGCACATGAGTTTTTCCTGGTATGTTAAGTGCATATTTAATTGAACTTGAAATAGTGAGTTCCTACTCTTTGATTATATATTCATAAATATAACCTAGATCACCTATATGGTGAGCTATGACAAATGTGCTTCAATGAGTTTGAAGGTGAAAAGATTGTATAAGATAAAAGTGACTCTAGAAAATGGTACTACCATAAACCACTAATAATAGACGAGTGAGATCCATATTGGTTTGAATGATGTGCTCAAGATGGCTACCATTGGAAATTGTAGGGATGAAGATATTTTTAATGAAGTGATTTCACTACTTGAAAATCATCACGAACTATTCTCAAATTTTTTTACTAAGATGAAGGGTGTTGTTGGTGAGATGAAATATAAGCTCAATCCTGACGCTAAATCAATGAAGAAGAGACATTACCAAATGAACTTTCACTACATGAATTAATTTAGCAACGTGGCCTTGAGGAACTAGTATTAGGGTCCAAGCAGCTAGACTCCAAGAACAAAATGAAGGTGATTCGTCCTTTGAATAATCCAATAGTGCATTATGAGGATATTAATCAACATGTATCATAATATGGAGGTGAATTTATTGACATCAAATAATTTCCACATGTGCAATTAGATGCATATAGTTGAGGTAGGGAAGAACATGAACTCTTTGAGATCTTTCTCATTTTTTATGCACTATTTCAATTACGACTTACTAATGTATGTTACATTCCTTACTTTGTAAGGTCGATATGTCACATAATGTTTTTGGTTGACACACACCCTTGGTGGAACCCTTTGGATGGACGATACGATTGTCATTGCAATTGAGTAGCTAAAGAAGTTTGTGGAATCTCGTAGTTGGGTTAGGATGTAGAGCCAACCTTGAAGGGAAATGACACAAAACACTATTCATTTGGAGTGGTCAAGGACCTTAATGATATATGGGTCATCTTGCTAACATCAATACAATCGATTATAAGTTTGACATAGCCATTGAGTCTTGGGATTCTACTTTTTTTAACAAGGGTTGTTTAAGGTTCATTGGTTGAGGGGGATTTCGATCAAGAGTCTATTTTGATACTTTTATCAATAGTACTCCTTGAGACATTGGGATTTTGGAAACCCTACAAATTGCCATCATGCGCTTGTACGAGTCAGTCCTTGGTCATCTCCTATCACACACAACATAAGTGATGGAATGGAAGAGAATAATGCCCACACACAAATACACACTATTCAAGTGGGAAAATATGAGAGTGGATTAGTCTCTTAATTTTTGGGATAAACTAAGAAACCCTAGGGAGAGGAAATAACACATGGAAGAGAGAGAGGGAAGGTTGGTAAGTTAACAATGGTTTTATATCTTGATTATTTTTACCCATGGTTGTAGATTCGTAGGGTAATTCACTTAGGTTTTAGATTTGTTTTAACAAAAAACTAATCAAGGAAAACAAACTAACCAACTAGGGTTAATTTACCAAAATATCCTTTAGTGAACTAGAAAATCTAAAGATGGAAAATACAAAAAGAAGTATGGAAGAAAATCACAGAGAGTTCATTGTTGTAAGTGTTGAAGCTACTTGGGTTGAAGAAGAGTGTTGTGGTTGGTCTCCAAGAATGATCCATGTCCTAGATGCCCCTACAAAATCATTTTAGACTTGAATAAGTTTCCAATAGGTGTGTGTGTGTGTGTGTGTGTGTGTGAGAGAGAGAGAGAGAGAGAGAGACTAGTGAGATAGATTGAGAGGTTAAGTGCTTTGAGATTCATGTAGGAAGTCTCAGATTCAATCCCCCATGTTGGTTGCTTATGCTTCGTTCCTTACTCAAAGGAGTTATAATAAGCACTAATGGATTTAAAATTTGGTTAGTTCCATGCTAGTAGGTGCCTATTTTGATTCCCCTTTGGTTAGGTGTACTAGTATATGTCAACAAGTTTAATAAGGGTGCTATCCACAAAAATGGAGAAGAATCCATTGGGTCCCCCCCCCAACACACAAAATATACTACCATAAAGATATGCAGTGAAACCTTATTTCCCTCTAAGGTAATGACACCTCTCTTTAACTAGCTATGATGGGCCTACATTAAGAATGTAGGTTTGAAACTTCCAAGGTATGAAGGGAACTATGCCAACAAATATGCTCTAGGATGAATCAACAAGTATATAATGTTGTATCCAAGCTAATCACAATAGGTCCTTATAGAGACGTTGGAGATGATGAGTGCAAGAACACCAAGAGCATGGGAGAGGTGGAAGATCAATATGTGTTGCTAGATCAAGTGTGTACCTACAAGATAAGGTTTTCAAGATAGGTTTTCCAAAGATTCCAAAAAGATACAAGATAGTTTACAAAGAGCGATTGAATGGTATATATAGGCAAGGGAGTGATTGCAAGGCACATGTATATATTAGGTTAATAATTGAAGGGTTTGATTTGTATGGAATAGTCATATTTCATAGTTTTACTCAGTACCATGGTTTATTAAGAGTATACCATGGGTTATCAAGCACCAAAATTTTATCTTTTACATGTGTTGTGGATCACAAAGGAAGTACCCTTTTGAAAGGAAGTATAGTAAGGGACATAAGTGTGGCGAGAAGAAATTATTCTTCATAGACTGTGAAGAGGAAGAAGCAAAAGAACAAGAAATTTCTCAATATGAACAAATAGAAGAGATTACTTTCGAAGATATTAATCCCACCATATCTTATCATGCATTGGCTAGAATTAGCACTCCTCAAACTCTCAAGATTCAAGGATATATCAAAAAGAAAAAGGTAGCAGTGTTGATTGATTATGGTAGTACTCATAATTTCATTCACTTTAAATTAGCCAAAGTTCTCAATTGCTTTGTATATCCAATACCAGAGTTTCAAGTAATAATTGCAGATGGAGGAACTATCAATTGCTCAGGGAAATGCCATAATATAAATCTTATTATGGGGGAATGTGTATTGAATAGTCCAATGATTTCTACTAAAGGAGCAACAACTATATGCAAAACCTTCCAAATTTTTCTTTGGGGTAAAGGAGGTAGAGTATTTGGGTCATATTGTATCTCATGAAGGTGTCAAGGTAAACCCTAACAAAATTAAAGCCATGATAGACTTGTTGATTCTCAAAACCCTGAAGAATCTTCGAGGATTCTTAGATATGACAGGGTACTGCCACAAGTTTTTTCGGAACTATGGAAGAATATCAACACCTCTAACAACATTATTGAAGAAAGATGCATTTTCTTGGACTTCAGAGGAACTCAATATTTTGAACAACTTAAAGAGGCAATGTGAAAAGCTCTTGTTTTGGCCACACCATATTTCAAAAAACTCTTTATTGTGGAATGTGATGCTTTATGAAATGACATTGGTGTTGTTCTAATGCAAGAAGGAAACATGTTTTCTTTCACAAGTCATCCAATCAAGGGAAATAACTTACATGTTAGAACAATATCACCATCATACTCATGCCATGGACCTTCATGTTGTTCTACATAGTGTGGTTTGGCTTCATAGTTCCTAGTCTAGGGAGTTTGTCCACATATTAGACTAGTGGTTTACCATAAATGCCAATTTTGTCCACAAGTGTTCCTATTTCCTTATTTTGGGGTTTTTAGAAGTTATTTAGGGTTAAATAATGACTCATCCACTAACTATGGGCCAAAAATAGTCAAACTAGTTGTTGGACACCCTATTAATGGCCACCTCCAACATTTATTACCACTCCTTGAACTAAGGCTCCTTGATTCCCTATTTTAAGGAGTTGTCTTTGACCATAGGTGCCCATGCACTGTATCTAGTAATTTTTACCCCTTTCTTGGCTATTTTGGCCACTCCTTGGCTACCTAACTTCCACTCAATCCTAAACCACCTAATCCACCTTCATAATGGTACATTTCACACTATTTTTACTAGCCTAACCTCCTCATGGTCCATCTATGTTCATTGAACCTCATTATGGCCCAATCTATGAGTTACACTTGGCATCATGTCATTGGTGGGTGAATTGGTCCAATCTAAGCCTCATTATTGTGAGCTACTCAACTTTCCACTAAGCCTCTCAATTTTGTCTCTTGAGAATATCTATATATTGCACTAGCTTTTGCTCAACAATATATAATGTAAATAAATCTCTATAGTGAATTTCTCTAGTTTTGTCTCAATATTCTTCTTCTCATATTTCTGCTATCTCTTGAAATATTCTAAGTGAAGTTGTAATTGAATCTAGATCTATATCTATGTTTGTTTTGTCACATGTATCAGAGCCTAGAGTTGTGATTGGTGTGCATTCCAAACTTTCACATGGTATCAAAGCTAGACTGATTCAAAGAAATTTCCATATCCTTTCTTTAGTGTTTTTTGCAGGTGCCTACAACAACTTCAATATGGATTCAAAATTTGTTCCTCTCCTCTCTCCATTCAACTATTTAGTGGAAAGAAAAGATGTGCATATCTCAAGAGAAAATGTCTCTTTGATGTGTCCATTGGTGCTGTGAGCGAGCCAGAGTCTTACGAAGAGAAGTGCGATTGGCTTAATGATTGTGATAGAGCATATGGAACTATGTGTTTGGCTATACCTCCTAGAATGCATTATCTCATTGATTATGTTGAGTACCCATTTGAGCTTTGGAGGAATCTAGATAAATCTCTTGACATATAGAAAGAATATATTAGTTATATGGAGATCAAGCAAATGGACACCTCCTCATGTGTTATCCCTCCAAAGGTCTCGGCCTCATGCATTTCTCAAGAAGTTGTTCAAATTGAAGAAGAAGAAGATACAGATTCAACAAATGATCCAGCTCAACTTTCTTCCTCTGTGGCTTCCTCTATTTTCCATGAAGTTGTTTTTCATGAAGAACATATGAGTTGCTGCCATCGATACTGTTGAAGAGATGTCTCTCCATTCCACTTCTTTCTCCTCTGTCTTCTATTACAATGTTGAATATGGGTTGATGATTGGTGATCATAGTGAGCCTTCTCTAGAAGAGGTTATTTCTTCATATGAGAGTATTGGTTTGAAAGATGATCAAGGATAATTTTGGAAGAAAAGTGAATATCTCTCATTTATTCACACTCTTTTTCTTCCTATATATTCCTACACCATGACTAGCATAATTTATTCAAGTTCATTTGAAGATGGAGAATCCTTAGGCATCACATTGGAAAACTTGGGACTCTTGTTCCACCTTCTTGGAGCTGATTACAACTCTCTTGGTTTGATGTTGATGCTTCAAGAGCCTTATGATTCGCTCGGGGTCACTTATTCTCAAGCATATAAAGTCTCTTTTGGACCTGGAACCCTAGTTGGTTTGAAGTTCAAGTCTAAAGAGCACATGCATTCACTCTACTATCAGTGTTACTCAGTTGTTCTACATGGCTTCATTTTCCATGATGTAGCTGTACATGTACATGATCTAGTTGAGCACATTCCTCTTCTTCCCAAGAAGAAGGTTCCTACAGACATATGAACACGTTCACACCTACTTATGTTTTGGATTAGTTTATTTTTGGTGTCTTTCATGTCCATTTTAGAGGGAGGATTTTCCCCATGTGGTTTTGCCTCTTTCCTCACTTACATGGATGAATAAATTGTAAAGGGTGACCATAAGCCTTTGTTGCTTGGGCCCTATTTCTCATGCTCACAACCATTTTGGCTTAAGGGGGGGTGTTAGAAAAATATCACCATCATATTCATGCCATGTACCTTCATGTTGTTCTACCTAGTGTGGTTTGGATTCATAGTGCCTAGTCTAGGGATTTTTTCCACATATTAGACTAGTGGTTTACCATAAATGCCCAGTTGTACACAAGTGTGCCTATATCATTATGTTTGGGTTGTTAGAAGTTAGTTAGGGTTAAATAATGACTTATCCACCAAGTATGGGCCAAAATATAGTCAAACTAGATTTTCGGCACCCTATTAATGGCCACCTCCAGCATTTATTACCACTCCTTGAACTAAGGTGCCCTAATTCCCCTGTTTTAAGGAGTTTTCTTTGACCATAGGTTCCCATGCACTGTATCTAGTCATTTTGACCCTTTCTTGTCTATTTTGGCCACTCATTGGCCACCTAAATTCCACTCAATCCTAAACCACCTAATCCACCCTCATAATGGTACCTTTCACACTATTTTGACTAGCCTAACCTCCTCATGGTCCATCTATGTTCATTGAACCTCATTATGGCCCAATCTATGATTTACACTTGGCATCATGTCATTGATGGGTGAATCACTAGGCCTCTCAATTTTATCTCTTGAGTATTGTACTAGATTTTGCTCAACAATGTATAATGGAAATAAATCTCTAGAGTGAATTTCTTTAGTTTTGTCTCAATATTCTTCTTCTCATATTTCTGCTATCTCTTGAAATATTCTAAGTGAAGTTGTTATTGAATCTAGATCTATATCTATGTTTGTTATGTCACATGTATCATAGCCTAGAGCTATGATTGGTGTGCATTCCAAGATTTCACATTACAGAATCCCATTTATGAGAAGTAAATGTTGGCAATACTACATGATATTAATAAATGGCATCTTACCTCATAGGTAGGCACTTCAAGGTCAAAACATATCATGATAGTCTTAAATAATTCATGGAACAAAGACTATCTTCAGAAGATCAACACAAATCGGTAACCAAGATGTTGGGATATGACTTTGAAATCATCTATCGAAAAGGGAAAAATAATGTGGTGGTAGATGTGCTCTCCATACAATATGAATATGTTGGGGTATTACTTTGTGCAATTTCCATTCTACAACCAGATTGGGTAGCAACATCAAGGGAAGAATGAAAAAATTACCTATCTATGTAGGTGCTCATTCAAAAGCTACAGAATGATCCTAGTGTATCAAATAATTTTGTGTGGAAAAATGATTTACTATGGTATAAGGATTGCTTATATTTATGCTAAAACTCCCAACTCAAACAAAAGGTCCTCTCAGAATTACACACCTCTCCTATAGGTGGGCACTCTAGATTCCCAAAAACTTACCACAGGGTCAAGAAGGAATATTTTTGGGAAGGTCTTAAATATGATGCTTAAAGGTTCATGGTCGAATGTTTGGTTTGCCAAAAAAATAAGGGTGAAACAGTTAAGACACCGGGACTTCTACAACCATTAGACATACCTTGCTAGCGCTGGGAGGAAGTCTCAAGTTAGAAGGAAATAATGTTATTATGATGGTTGTTGATAGACTCATGAAGTATGCACATTTTTGTGCACTCTCTCACCCTTTTAATGCAAGTACAATAGCTGCAGCCTTTATGGAAATTGTTCAAAAGTTACATGGAAATCCAAAGATTATTATAAGTGATGGAGATCCAATTTTGACTAGAAAATTTTGTACTGAATTATTTTCTTGTTTGGGTACCCAATTGGCTCATAGTTCATCTTATCATCCTCAATCTGATGGGTAAATTGAGATAGTGAACAAATTTTTGGAAGGCTATCTTCATTGCTTTGCATCTGATAAACAAAAACAGTGGGTGAAATGGTTGTCTTTGGAAGAATGGTGGTACAATACTTCCTTCCATAAATCATAAAAAATGTCTCCAATTATGGCACTTTATGGGTACCAGCTTGCATCTATCACATCTCCCTTAAAATGAAAATCTAAAGTTCAAGCCGTGGAATATCACATAGAGCACCAGCAAGAAGTTCTCTAGATACTTAAGGACAACCTGGCTATGTCAAAAAATAGGATGAAACAACAAGCTGCTCAACATCACAGTGAAAGGAGTTTCAAAGAAGGGGATTGGGTATTTCTAATGCTACAACCTTATAAGCAGATGTCCCTCAAGAAACTAAATAAGGACAATAAATTAGCACCCAAGTATTATGGTCCTTATAAAGTGTTGCAGAATATTCAAGAGTACATCCAATTTTCCATGTTTCTTGCTTAAAGAAGGTAATAGGAGACAAGATCCCAATTCAAACAATCTTGTCAGAGCTTGATGAAGAAGGAAAAGCTATATTGAAACCTTAAAAAATCACTGAAACAAGGACCAGACAGCTACAAAATTGGGCTATTACTGAGTACCTCATCAAGTGGTAGAAATTACAAGTTGAATATTCGACTTGGGAAGATGAGTCCTTCATACAAAAGCATCCACAAATAATCAAGAGTTGAGGACAACACTTGTTTGAAGGGGAGGGACATGTTAAGCCCTAAATATGGGAACATTCCCCCCTATATTGTGGTGCATTACATTAGTTTTGATGTCGCCTTTGGTCCATTAGTTGTAATTTTCATTAGTATGGTTATATTAGTTATGTCAGCTTGGGTCAGTGAGTTTTAATTGTACCTCTTAATCTCCTATATATAGGAAGGAGATATTTTCATTTGAGTATCTTGTCTTGTCTTTCCTTGTATACTTAGTACATTGTATAGGGAGGTTTCCCCCTCGAAGTGGCTTTCTATTCATCTATGTTCTTCATTATTAAGGCGTGTAGTACTCTCTTTGGTCTATTTCTGCTCTTTTCATGCTCTTTTTGGAAATTGTTTTTTAACAAATATTGAGTAGGGTTAAGGAAGTTTGACTCATTTGACTCAATTAATAGTGTCCTAAACTGGATTTGGGTTATCATGTATCAGGAATGAAGCATCAAAGTGATTATGGATTTGAAGGGGGTTTTCACTCCCAATGGAAACCATAAAGTGAGAAAATACACAAAATGAGTGCCCTAAGTGTCAAAATGAACCAAACTAATTAGTAATGACAAGGGATACATACCAAGTGAGAGAAGGTATCCAATTTTTCTACGAAAGTGTTGGACATCTCTAAGAGTTCACCCGTTTAAGATAAGGTAAGGAGAATTCAAGGGTGATGGTCCATCATAGAAGAACAATATAAAGAGATATGATATCATTATTGGGTGGGTCATGTATGAATAAAACATAGGAGTGCCTCACACGTCATACTTCTTGATGGGTAGGTGTGTATGAGTACTCATGTGCAAATCCCATATGCTACAGAGTAAGCTAATGAACTCACCAAGGGATTTTTTGTGTGTGGAATATGCTTGCATGAAAGGTATTCAAATGAACTAGTGTAGGAATTTGATGAATGAAATTGTCGACTTCTATAAGAAGCATATAATGATGGGTGTTGATATCCATATGAATAAATCTTCATTCTATTGGAAATGGCTCTATAAGCCACCAAATATCCTACCTCTTGCTCTACAGCATGAAGGTATATTTTTGACACCAAAGTATGTTCATTTTTCGTGCAAAGGGGGAGATAAGGACATGCAATATGAGTGGAGAAGTTGTTTAACAAATGACATAATGAGATGATCATTGAGGTTAGTTATCAATCATAGATTGATGGGACTTTGATTACTAAGCGCGAGACCTAGTACCAATTTGATCTTGATCATCCAACACACTTATATATAAGAGCTTGATCATTTTGGAAACCTACTTAGTGAATGGTAAGATCAATAAAATTTAATAGGTTATAGAGCCAAGTGTAAATGAATTGAGTCTGATGGAAAAAGGACAAATAGGTCTTAGAAAAATTAAATCAAATTAGATATCTCTACTTATAGAGAGCATTGCACTAGCCCACTGTGAGGATAGTGCTATGACAAGTCTAACCCAAACTAAGATTGTGCCTCAATAGTAGTTCATTAAAAGAAAGAACTAAGTTGTTGTTAGGCCTTAGGAAAAAGTTGTAATGCCCTAGTAAAAGGTGTAATTGGGGAAAAGGGGTCAGGAGATTGTGGAGGTTGACAATGAAGATGAAGAAGATGATCTAGTGTATCCCTTCACCTCTACCAACTATCCTAGACATTAGTTCTCTTTGATCCAATAATTGGAAAGAGGAGGTTGGTGAATGAAATCAGGTTGGTAGATAAAGTTCCTTCTGTGCTTAGGAGATTATTGTAATACATGAAAATGTGAAGCCAAGAAAAGTGGTTGGACCCTATATGAAGAGGATGGCATGAACTTCTAATGTTCAAGGATAGATTTTAGGCTTGAAATTCCAAGATACAAATGTGACTAGGGCTATGTAACTTGAGTATTATGCTAGAGGGAAATGAAGTTATTGTTGTTCACTTAGAGTAACATCCTAACATTAACTCTTTTGATAATTTTCATTTGTATATTCATAGTATGTAATTTTGGACCAAATGTAGACATATTTTCCATTGTTAGATAAGCATGGTTTGGTAACTTCGGTTGATACATAGAATATTGAAACACCATCTAGAACTACACACAAGGTACATACTTCAATTGAGCTAGTGTATCATTTCATGTGTAGTATAAAGTTGACCAACATAATGCCATGTGTGTGGTAAAGAAAATTTCGACAAAGGTCAAGGTTCATGATGGCTTTAGTGGGCACAATAGAAAAA
Source organism: Larix kaempferi (assembly GCA_027924585.1). Lineage (NCBI taxonomy): Eukaryota > Viridiplantae > Streptophyta > Pinopsida > Pinales > Pinaceae > Larix > Larix kaempferi. The sequence goes on along the minus strand of BSBM01000259.1, from coordinate 6,605,181 downwards.
GGGTGTTCAAATATTTTATATGTTTGTCTAAATTAGAATCAAAGAAATTTGATGCCAAATCAAAGGTTCCTTAGTTTGCACTATAGTTATCACCCGCATTTTTCCATGAACATAATCACACTTTGCATGCAACTACTTCAAACACAACCACATGGGAATCTTGAGGACAATCATAGAACCTCGATTTGTTTTCATAGGAGGGCCTTAAGAAATTTATATCATTCAAATTCCACCTCCTTCACTAGTTATGATTTTCGATGATGGCAGTTATAAGAATTCTCACCAAACATTGGATTTAAAATGTCTCCATACATGAAAGCTAATTATTTTGTATTCAAAGGTTTGGCTTAAGAATTGGAATTTCACATTCAAGGTTATGATGTGCACTACAAAATCTCCATGTGAAATGCTAGTTTGTGGATATGTGAGGAGGTTGTGTAAAACAAATAGGGTTGGTTACAAAAAAAAGAGTAGGTATGACAAGGTTTGCAAGATTCCTTGTGAAACTTGATAGCAAGACCTCAAGATTAAGGAAAAGTAGATCAATGTAGTGGAAACATTGCAACATTATCAATGCATTTTATAGAGTAAACCACATGAAGAATCAAATGATGGAAGAATTGCAAAAGGAGCATGCTAGGAAATAAAATAAACAATGATTAGTTTATGAGAGAGAACTTGAGTTTTCTAAGGTACAAGTTGCAAAAGACCCTCGAAGAAATCACTACACACACATTGAGAGGATACAATGGATTGCGGAACCCTAGTCTTCTACTATATAGTGATGACAACCAAATTACATAGCTTGTGCAGAAGAAGGATCAAATACTTAAAAATGAAATGAATTGTTTAGATGAAGATCAACATCTTTTTAAGAATGTTGAAGTATCTAATGTGGATGAGTCCATTGATTAGCTAACACATCAAGGAATTTAGTTCAAGAAGTTTACACATGATATTTCCAAGAATTTCAAGACTAATACATAGCATTTAAGAACACCAAGATAGATGCATAATAGAGGAGGCTAAACACTCTATGTTTTGGACTATCTTTTCGACGATTTTTCCATTTGAAATTATGTTGGAATTGCTAGAATTGCAGTATATATGGTTAGAATAATATAGTCCGTATACCTAGGGGTATTTAAAGGTACTGAATCCATTTACATAATAAAAAATGCAATTTAAATAATGAAAAATTATAATTTCACCAACCACAAAAAAATATCATCGACAAAATAACGAAAAAAAATCCAAAATATAAAATGCTTAATCAACTCCAATGCAAAATTACTCCTATCCCACTTACTAACCTAAAATCCATGAGACACACAAACGAAGAAAGGCATGATAACATATGTAAAGAATATTAAAGACATCACACCTGAATGGAGCAATGCAGTCTACAAGTTCAAGGATTCGAATACTTCTAGTTTCAAACATCTATCAAACATCGAGCCATCATTTGATGCTTAAGACAACTCGAGGGTGAGTTGGTTGATGTGGTTGGAACCTAATGGGACATTATTCGATGTTTATATGATTGGCACACCTTTTTGTAAAATTTGAGTGACTCCTAGAAAGATGTGATAAACCTTGTATGTTTGTTGATGCACGGTGCGCAAAATGTGTTTTCCACTAAACAAGTAGTCCTCAATGCATAAAAAATATCCTTGTAATGAGTTGCACTTTTACTAAAAATATCCTTGTAATGAGTTGAACTTTTACTTAATCCTATGGTTAGTATGGTGCAAAACTAGAATTCTTGGACATTCTAGAAGCTTGATCCTCTATTTCACATTTAAATATGGACCTAAATTAATGTTTTAAAGGGATTTTTACCATGGCTATGCCATGCTATTTGAACGAGAGTCTAGATATGTGGATTTAGCACTACTTTGGAGTTATGATGATGTACTCTTATACTTTAATGATGAGCATAATTTTGTGCTTCCATGTCTATGATTGTTTATATGGATTCATGGGATACTTCACTTATGTTTATGCATTATGCTTCTTGACCTATTGATCAAGTGCTTGCTTTTAATGGATTTGATATCTATGTGCATTAACTTTTGGAGGAAACTAACATAATGCATTGGGTGAGATTTTCTAGACATGGGCAATTTTTTAGATTACAATTACTATTGGTTTGTTGGAGTTGATCTTAAATTTTGGGTTTATTTTATTGAGATGTGATTTTTATAATTTAATAGAAGAGATGTGTAATTTTGTGTTTAACATGGTGTTAACATGTGTAATTTGTATGATAATAATAATTTAATATCAATATAAATATTAAAAATTAAAAATTCATATATAATAAATTTAGTAAAGGAATTATTGATTCAACAAAGATATGAAATCTTTTAAGTATCTTTTTTACTTGTTTTTTTAGGGTATTTAGTTGGCTCAAAACTCAATAATATTTGAAAATAAATTCATTCAAACTTTCCAAACATCTGCACAAGTATTAGGTTTGCTTCCTTTTTATAAGAATAATTTAGGACAAAAGATAGCAAGGATTATGGAGGAACTATGGTTGGACAAATCCAGGTCCTAGTGTTTTTTCGATGGCACTTGTAATAATGTTATGTATGGTTGTGGTTTTGCTCTACATCTGAATGAATTACATTTTTTTCATATCAAAACAAATGTTTTGAGGGTACTTACTTATCAACTTTGGCAAGTTTATGAAACAATTCCTTCTCTTAAAGGTTTCACTGCAACAAGGGATCGATACTTTTTAAGTCCTCTTGTTGATCAATTAAAAGAGATCTCTAGTTTATTCACTCAAATTCACTTCTCCCATATATATAGGGAACTGAACCAAAAAAATGAACAAACTCTCGAAAGAAGGTACCCTATTACCTAAAAACCAGATCATTATTAAGGAATTTGATGAAGGGCGAGCTATTACTTGTAGACAGGTTATGCTTCAATATTTTTAAGAAGTATGCATTGAATAATCTCGGTCATGTTCTTTTATGCCTCTATATTTATGGAACTTTTTTGGTTTAGGTTATAATGCACCTACTGTTATAGAATGACTTCCTTTGTAAAGTTAACAATTTTTGGTAGGATGATTTGGATAATTGAGTATATCTCTCCTTGCTTTCTTAGAGGACTATTTTGAATGTACAAATACACTCAATAAATATATTTACTTTTATTTTAAATATAAATACATTTTTTTTTCTTGGGAGAAAAATCTCAACTATATACAACTCAACATATTAATATTTAATATGTTTTTAAGTCTAAATTATTAATAATAAAATCTAAAATTAAATTATATAAATTCCTTCATCCTTTAGAATATAAATAAAGATATAAATCAAACAAACAAAAATAAAAAATTGTATTAATTTTATAAATAAATAAATAATATTACAATCAGGATATATTCCTTTCATATCAATTACCTCATCGAAGATAATGAAAAGAGTAATTTGCAACACAATATTAAAACTCTATTGAACCCGATGCCTTCATAGATTTGAATAAATTAATAATGACTCAAAAAAACATAATCTTGTTTATTTTTGTAATCCAATATAGGGAATTTAAAAAATATAGTTTCAATACCATTATGTATTATTCTGTGTACATGAGTAACCATCATTGTGTACTATTATGTACACATATGGTATATTTCTGGGTAGATATATTATTATGTGTAAATAACTAACTACGGGAAATTTAATAGAATATTGTTTATAATGAGCAATTTATTCATACTAGTATCTACTCCTATAGTAACCAATAATATTAAATAGTGTAAACAAACTTGTGAAGAATTTTTTTGATAAAATAATATGTATATCTACTTCATAATAACCAATAATATTAAGTAATGTAGACACACTTCTATTATATAATTTTATTATTATTAAATAATACATAGCCTTCAGAGATAAATTTATTTTTAAAATCATATATATATTTACAAATTGTAATAAGTATTTGTATGTATTATTATATATTTTCTTAAATTTTCAATAAATGTTAATAACAGTTTTCTTTCCATAGACAAAAAAGCGTAATCCATTTCATTATAATAAACCACATTGTACAAAATAGTCTGTAGCCTTGCAAAATATAGACACTACATAGTGTCCTCGTACATATGTCCAGGATCATCATCATAATATAGATTTATTGTTATGTTCCATGCGTATTACATTATCATATGTAGTATCTATACAAAAAGTATGTATGCAAAATAAATGTATCATCATCTTTACAAAAAAAACATGTTGAGCAGTCAAATATAAAGAGCCATATATGTGTGCTTATATAAACAATGTTGCTCTCAAACAGGTTGTGGACTCAAATCATTCTCATTCTCTGTCTCAATATCCCCATTGCCTTCCCAAGTTCTCCACTTTACTTCAGCCACTTGAATTCCCAGTTTTGAGAGGGAATATGATTCTATATTTCGTTCTCTATAGACATGGTGAAAAGAGATTTCTTGAAATAATCCCATGTATATGAGAATATCTTCAAAAAGTGGCTTAAGGATGATGTTTTTAGGTGGCTTCTTGAGCCTAAGCCAATCAATCACCAGAAGAGAGTCTCCATAGACTTGTAACTATTGAAATTTCTTGGATAGAGCCATCTGAAGAACTAGCCTAAGATCCTCCATCCCCCTAGATTATTTGTAGTTCTACCTATCCTAGTAGCAAATTTGATCCATTGGTCATTAGAGAGAAAAAGCACGCCTCCAACCCCTCCATCCACAGGCCTTCCTTGAGATGCACCATCAAAATAGCACCAGTTGACAAATTTATTTATAACTTCCACCCTAATAATTCTCTGTCTTTTATAATCAGTGGGTTCGGGGAAAATATCCATTATTTCCACACACTTAGAAGCATGTATCATAGCTTCTATATATACATCTTAAAAAATAGATATATTCTAAGCCAACCAAATGCCCCAAGACATAAGGGATGGTAGATCTATGAACTCAGAAAAGGATCCATTGTTATACCAAGAATGAAAAGCATATGCAATATTGTGTCCCTGCCAAATAAACTAGATTCCAAATATTGTGAGGAAAATTGCCACATACTTGTCAAGTATGGACATTGAATAAAGAGATGGGGAATGGAATCAGAAGCAACCTTAGACAGAGGGCATATGCTAGGCCCAATGCCAAGATAAATCATCCTATCCCATACATGAATTTTTCCACTCAAAGAAAACCAGAAAATCAGTTTTGTCTTCACAGGAAAATGCAACTTCCAGATAATCTGATGCCACCAAAGGGGTTCGGGGAGATATTCTTCTTCCTTAGCCACTTTGTAACCCAAGCTAGGAAGATATGAGCCCCCTGCTACATTCCTTGTCTAAACAAGAGAGTATTCCTTATCACTAATATGGATAAGACAACATTGAATATATTTGATATAATTATCCCAGGAAATCTCATGCTCCCCTTCAAAACCCAATGCATCAGCAGAAAGCCATCTTTTTCTAAGAGGAGAAGAATTAGGTATGTATTGCACTTGATACATGAATAATATGCCTCTTACCCTAAGAGACTCTGACATATCCTCGGGAAGTCTATATGTAGTAGAGAAACAAGGCCATGGGTCTTGTCCAAACCTAAAGTTTCTTGCCATTGTCAATGTCCCATGCCATCCATTCACCAATGATATCATAATATTTTATCATAGCCTTCCAAAATATTAGAAACATTCCTAGAAACCTTGTTCCTAGATTTGAGCCACTCTTAAATGGTTAGTGGGCATATATATTTATGGTGTATAACCTTAACCCACAACCCTTCACCAGCTATCAATCTCCAAATTCCCTTAGCAGCAAGAGATCTAGAAAAATAGGGTAATACTTTAACCCCCAACCCCCCAGTTCTTTATGAATGGATAGTTTCCTCCAATAAATCCATGGGAAAGCACTATGAACCTCATCTCCCCTCCATAGGAAATTAAAAAATAAATTTATGATGCTTTCCATAGTACTTGCAGGAATGTATGCAATGGAATCCCAATAAACAGGTATAGCTTCAAGGACATATTTCATCATCACCAACACACCACCTCTAGACAACCATTTATTGTTAATATTTGGTTGAGCTTTGATATTTAATTCTTTTAGATTCTGAAACTTGAAACAATGAGACAACTCAATCACATGAAATTCATACAACCATAACACAAGATATACACTGGAGAAAATCCTCAAAACTATGAGAACAAAAACCCCATCAATTCTTCTCAATATAATATAATGGATAGAAGAGAATGATTTATTTTACAATATAGCAGATTTCTTTCAGAAGATAATAGATCACCAAAACACTCTTGGTGAAGATACAAAAGCAATAGAGAAGAGAGATCAATCGGAGAAGCGCCTTGCCTTCAATAATAATATCATGCACACAAAGAGAAGTGCCTTGCCTTCAATGGAGAAGATAATTCGCTTCACATTGAATTCATCAATATTGTATATCATACTTATACATTCTTATCTTCTATTTGTCTATTCTAACTTTAGGATGAAATCACCCTCAAACTAGATGTATCAATCTTACATGCAGAAGTGCACCCCACTTCTCATGTAGTGCTTTATCTCATTGAGCTGTCAATTAGGATGAACTCTCCTCTTAACTAAAATATTTTCCACTTAGTTAGGTGGCTAACTTAAGCTTCAACATGAAAATTTCGCAACTCACGTGTCGTCTTTTAGTTTAACATAAGTGTCATTATGCAATAACACTTAGTTAACTAGATCTTCTTTGGTGTCACTTAGTTAACTAAAATCATGCTGATTGATTTACTTAAAGTGACCACTGTGAGTTCTTTAGTTAACTAAGGCATATCTTTAACTGATGTTTTAACAAAAGCATTGATTGAGGCATACATTGATACTTAACTGAAGCTTTAACAATTTGAGGTCTCTTTAATTAGTTGAAGTGTATGCATGGGAAATTTTGAGTTCTCTTGATCTCTATGCTTTATCTTTTATGTCTTTATCTCCTACTGCATGGTCAATATGTGTTAACTTTAATTATCCATCACATTACATTATACTAAGAAGAATTATCAAATGCTGTGATCATATTATATTATTTTGGACCAAATGGTCATATGCTAAAGTAATTCACTTTAGAGGTGACCAATCTCTAAAGGAGACTTAATAACAACTGGTGATCATGGTTGATAATACATCACACAACATTAAATGCTTTTAACAAGTAAAGCATGACCTTTATATGGAAGGTCCACCTCTATATGGGAGGTCCATCTCATGGATACCTTTATATAGAAGGTTCACATGAGAATCACGACTTGACACACAAGTTCAGAGCCTTGTCCAACAAGACATTACAACATCATTAATTTGATCAATTACCTCTATACGTGAGGAATAACGTTTACACAGAAGGAAATTAAAGTGCTCACCTCTATACAGGAGGATCAATCTTGGCTACACAATATTAGTTTGGAGAATGTCTCTTGATGTTGTATATTTAACACTCCCTCTTAGGGAGGGAGGCATTCTCTGCCATACCAATCTTGTCTCGGAAGTACCTCAACTTTGTCACTAATAGAGGCTTTGTTAACACATTTGAAATCTTCTCATCAATATCAATGTACTGAAGTTTCATTGTACCTTTCTGGACCATGTCTCGGATGAAGTGATACTTCATTTCAATGTGATTCAACTTGTCATGAAACACTGGGTTTTTAGAAAGCTTGATGCAACTCTGATTGTCACACATAATAACTGTAGGCTCAATATTTTCACCGAACAACCCTGCAAGCATCTTTCTGAGCCACACTGCTTCTCGGTAGGAAACACTAGAAGCTATGTATTCTTATTCAGTAGTGCTCTGGGCTACGAATCCCTTCTTCTGGTTGGACCAAGATATCATAGCTAATCCTAGGCTATAATAGTAGCCATATGTACTCTTACTGTCCACAATGCTTCCTCCCTATTCTAAGTGTGTATAACCAAGTAACATGACTCCTCCACTGGAGGAATATCTAAGTCCATATGAAATTGTACCTTAAAGGTACCTAAGCATATGCTTAGCAGCTGTCCAGTGTCTGTGTCTTGGATCAGACATAAATTGACTCAGAATGCTCACGGTATAACATATATCAGGCCTCGAATGTATCAAGTACTTTATCGAGCCTATAATTTGTCTATACAGAGTGGGATCTACTGGATTTGATCAAGATCTTGACTCATGAAGTTTACTCAAATTATAAACCATTGGTGTAGTCATAGATTTGAAATCTATCATGCCAAAACTTCCCAATATATCCACAGTGTACTTCCATTAAGATAGAAACATTTCATCTTCTTTTTTTTCCAGATCTCAAGGCCAAGAAAGTAGTGCATCAGACCTAATTATTTCATCTCGAACTCTGAGGTGAGATCCATCTTGCACTAAGTAATCAGATGTTCCTATCCAATGAGAAACAAATCATCAACATACATAACCAATATCAATGGTTTGTTCTTCACTACTTTGAAGTTCAAATTTGGATCAACTTCACTCTTACTGAATCCCAGTTTCTGAAGATAGCTATCAATTCTAGAGTACCAATCCCTAAGGGCTTCCTTAAGCCCATATAGATATTTCTTTAGCTTGCAAACATGGGACTCCTTCCCATGTACCAAAAATCCTTCAGGATGTTGAATATAAACCTCTTCCTCAACCTCACCATTTAGGAAGGTTGTCTTCACATCCATCTAGTGAATTTTCCATCCTAGAACAGATGCAAGTGCAATCATTGCTTGGATTGTGGTGTACCTTTCCATAGGGGAAAAGGTCTCATCATAATTGATGCCTTCTTTCCGAGAGAAACCTATGGAAACGAATCTGGATTTATACTTCTCAATGCTACCATCCACATCATGATTTATCTTATAAATCCATCTAGAAGTCACAATGGAATTCCCATCAGGTTTGGGAACAACCTCCCAAACATCATTCTTCATTATAGAGTTGTACTCTTCTGCCATTGAATCTTTCCAAACTTTCCTCTTTGCAGCTTATTCATATGAGGATGGTTCTGAATCACTGATGTGACTCATCAATGCCACATTCCATGAATATCTATTAGGTTGCTTGCGCTCTCTGGATGAGCTTGCTGGTGCTCCATGTTTCTCTGCATTTTGTAAGATGTCTCAACACCAAGCAGATATTCTTATCGGGAGGTTCATCATGTGACCTCTCAATCAGTTCTATTGGTTCTTCAGGAGCTAGTGAATGTGAGGCATCTTCTAGTTTCTCCCTCTCTAACTCTAAAGGGGGATAATCAAACTCGGGATCCTCCATCTCTGAATCACATTGAATCTCTTTCGATATTTTGAAAGCAAATTCCTCATGGAAGGTAACCTCTCGGATGAATTCAATGTGTCTCTCACCAGGTACATATATTCGGTATGCTTTGGATGACTCGCTATAACCTACAAAGGTGCCTTTCTTTCCACAAGGCTCCATCTTTGTTCTCTTTTCTTTCGGTAGATGAATGCATATTGGGCTCCCAAAGATACTCAAGTGTGATATGTCTGGCTTCTCATCGGTAAACACTTCTTTTGGTGTCTTCTCATCTATAATGGCATGCAAGATTCTATGCTGGATGTACATAGTTGTACGGGTGGCTTCTTCCCATAATGAGGTAGACATATCTTGATCATGCATCATGGATTTTGCAGCCTCACATATACTTCTATTCTTCCTTTCGGCAACCCCATTTTGTTGAGGGTTGTATAGTACTATTAACTGTCTACATATTCCTGCATCACTACATAGTTCATTAAATGCATGTGAATCAAATTTACCTCCATTATCATACCTTAATGCATGGATGTGCTTTTCTTTTTTATTTTTAACTAGGGATTTAAAATATTTAAATTTTCTAAGAGTTTCACTTTGAGCCTTCATGAAATAAATCCATGATTTCCTAGAAAAATCATCTATGAACAGTACAAAATATAAGAAGCCACTCAGGGAGGGGGATGACATGGGACCACATACATCAGAATGTAATAAATCTAAAATCCCTTTAGATGTATTAGTATTGCTGGAAAATGTTTTTTTAACATTCTTCCCAAGTGCACAACCTCGACATACATTATCATGCTCAAAATCAAATACAGGTACTACCTTTTACCATCTTTTGAAGTCCCGATAGTGCTTTGTAGTGTAGGTGTCCAAGCCTTCGGTGCCATATAACGCATGGAATGATAGTGTGGTGAACCATAGATTGAATGCACTTCTTGGGTACCTTGTAGAGTCCTCCCTCTCGAACTCCAATCACAGCAGCGGATTCTAGGCTTTTGTTCTTCACCCATAAAAGTGATTTGTTATCCATGAAGATAACTCAGAAGCATTTTTCTTCAAGAACTAAAAGGAGGTTCTTCTTCAAGCCTGGAACATATAGAATGTCCTCCACATGTAGAATATCACATGTGCTCAGCTAGAATGAGGTGGATCCAACTCCTTGGATCGAATATGTTGAGTTTTCCCCCAACTCTACCATGCATGTGAACTCTTTCTCCTTTAGGTTAGTGATGGAACTCTTGTAACCAGTCATATGTTTGGATGCACCATTGTCAATGAACCATGTGTTTGCATTTGTGATGATAGATCCCAAAAGGGATGAGACAAGGTAAAACTCCCTTCTTGTCTCCTTTTCTTCGGATGCATTCTTTTGAGTAGTTTCATCTTCTATGGAAGTAGAATCATGAAAATTTCCTTTCCGTTTTGCTTTGCACTCTCTTGAGAAATGGCCTTTCTTGTTGCAATTGAAGCATCTAGATTTTCAAAGCATTTGTTGAAATCCTTCTTCTTTGGATGAGAGAAATTATTTTGGAAGAAGGGTTTCTTTCCTTTCCTCATTCTTGCCACGAGGGAAAGGTTTTCTTCTTTGATGCACACTGACTTGCTCTGGATTTGCCCCTCCTCTTGGAGGAATTCATTCCACAACCTTTTGAAGTTAGTTTGTACCTCTCGGCCATTTACCGTAGACAAGAATGTATCTTATGAGGATGGGAGACCATCAATAGTGGTTTGGAGAAGATCAACTTCATCCACCACTACTCCAATACTAGCAAGTTGATCTGTTACCTAAGTGATCTTAGTGAAGAAGGAGGTCGCTATATCATCCATATCCATATTTAAGTTTCGAATCTTATTCTTCAATGCCCTCTTTTGATTCAAGGCCTTCTTCTCATATAGATTAGTCAATGTATCATAACATTCTTTCGAAGTCTTCAACGATGTGATCACAGGAATCAAATTATCTTTTACCGAATAATAGATGATATGTTTGACCTTAGCTTTATTCTTCTTGAAGTTGATGCACGCTTCATTAGATGTAGGCTCCTCCACCACAGTGGATACATAGCCATCCAAGTCATATTCCTCTAGGATGTTGAGAATACTAGCCTTCCAAGTGTTGAAGTTTGAGGTGCCCTCAAGGCGGTCTGCCGGTCGTACAGAGATTGATGCCATAGTCTTCAAATCTTGTGCTCAATTTCTCAGGATCTATGTAGGTTCTAGATGGAAAGAAAAACTGAGCTCCTTCGCGCCTTGAGCTTTGAGACCATGTTAATATTTGGTTGATATTTTATATTTAATTATTTTAGATGTCAAAACTTGAAACAATGAGACAACAAAATCACATGAAATTCATACAACCATAACACAAGATATACCTTGGGGAAAATCCTCAAAACTATGAAAACAAAAAACCCATCAATTCTTCTCAATATAATATAATGGATAGTAGAGAATGCTTTCTTTTACAACATATAAGATTTCTTTCAGAAGACAATAGATCACCAAAACACTCTTGGTGAAGATATAGAAGCAATAGAGAAGAAAGATCAATCAGAGAAGCACCTTTCCTTCAATAATAATATCCCGCACACAAAGAGAAGCGCCTTGCATTCAACGGAGAAGAGAATTCGCTTCACATTGAATTCATCAATTATATATATCACATCTATACATTATTCTCTTCTATTTTTATCTTCTAGCTTCAGGATGAACTCACCCTCAAACTGGATGTATCAATATTGCATGCGGAAGTGCGCCCCACTTCTCATGTAGTGCTTTATCTCAATGAGCTGTCACTTAGGATGAACTCACCTCTTAACTGAAAGATTTCCCACTTAGTTAGGTGGCTAACTTAAGTGTTGGCATGCAAATGTCGCAACTCACGTGTTGTCTTTTAGTTTAACATAAGTTTCGTTATGCAATAACACATAGTTAACTAGATCTTCTTTGTTGTCACTTAGTTAACTGAAGTCATGCTGATTGATTTACTTGAAGTGACCACTGTGAGTTCTTTAGTTAACTAAGGCATATCTTTAACTGATGCTTTAACTGAAGCATTGATTGAGGCGTGCATTAATACTTAACTGAATCTTTATAATTGAAGCTTTAACAATTTGAATTCTCTTTAATTAGCTGAAGTGTATGCATGAGAAATTTTGAATTCTATTTATATCTATGCTCTATCTTCTATTTATTTCATCTCTTACTGCATGGTCATTATGTGCTAACTTTAATTATCCATCACATTACATTATACTAAGAAGAATTATCAGATGTTGTGATCATATTATATTATTCCAAACCAAATGATCATATGCTAAAGTAATTTACTTTAGAGGTTATCAATCTCTAAAGAAGACTTAATAGCAACTTGTGATCATGGTTAATAATACATCACACAACATTAAATGATTTTAACAAGTAAAGCATGACCTTTATATGTAAGGTCCACCTCTATATGGGAGGTCCATCTCATGGATACCTTTATACGGAAGGTTCACATGAGAATCATGACTTGACACACAAGTCCGAAGCCTTGTCCAACAAGACTTTACAACATCATTACTTTGATCAATTACCTTTATATAAGAAGAATAAACTTTACACGGAAGGCAATCAAAGTGTTCACCTCTATACAGGAGGATCAATCTTGGCTACATAAGATTGGTTTGGAGAATGTCTCCTGATACTGTATATTTAACATTTATTGCACCAAAGATTCATCCTACCTTCTATCTTGCTGACCATCCAAGCCCAATATTTTTTCAAATAATTATTAAGCTTGATGATAAAAACGAGATACTTCAAACCATTATTAATATCAATCAGGGTGAAATTGAACAATGAGAAAATCAAATCCATGGAAAATTGCTCGGGATTCATAAAAGACATAGAATATTTATATACATTACACACCATACTAGTAGCTTCAGTGAAAATATTCAACAAATCTTTGATCTTGAGTATGTCCCTCCTAGAAGCATCAATGAAGAGTAAAATATCATCTACAAAGAGTAAATTTGTAATAGAGGCATTCCCACCAATCAAAATTCCTTTCAACCCACCATTTGATTTGGCATGATTGAATAGCTCGGCTAAGGCCCTTAACAACCATAATAAATAAGAGAGGGTCAAGGGGCCATCCTTGTCTTAAGCCTCTCCCAGGTTGGAATAATGAGGATGTAGAGGCATTGATGAGAACAACAAAATACACAGACTCTACACATGACATCATCTAGTTGATAATGGATAGATCAAAATCAACTTTAACCAAAAGCAGATGGAGGAAGGTCCAGTTAACCCGATCATATGATTTGGATAAGTCCACTTTAATAATAGCCACAAGAATTTTCTTCACCTTCACTGTGTGAATCACTTCTTGAGCAATCCCTATTGCATAATGGATCTGCCTTTTCTTTAAAAAGGAAAATTATTCAGCAGGCACTAAATTTGATAATATACCTTTGATTTTGTTTGCAATTATCTTTACTGACAACTTATAAAAGCAATTGCAGATAGAACTGGGCTGAAAGTGGTCCAAGGATGTAGATCTGTCAAGTTTAGGAATAAGGGCGATCAATGTAGAATTGAAGGCTGCCAAAATTCTGTCGGTCTTAACCTTGGATTCATCAATCACAACTATAATATCTTCCTGGAAGATGTCCATAAATCTAGAGAAAAATCCCATTGGGAACCCATCAAGACCGAGGCTCTTACAATTTTGCATTTCTTGGATAGCCTCTTTAATTTCATCAAGGGATACAGGATATTTCATGGATAGATTATGATCATCACTGACAAAGGATGGATAATGAATGGTAATGTCTAGCATAGCAAAAATGGAATCCCTCTCATCCTCTTTGTATAAATTCCTGAAGTGATTAACACCAACTTTGGCCATCTCCTTGAAACCTGTAATATGTATGCCTCTTTCATCCTCCAGATTCCATAAGGCATTAGTATTGATTCTATGTCTATAGAATTAATGGAAATATTCGGTATTGTCATTAGCATGTTTGATCCAAATGACTCTAGTCTTCAACCTAATGGCTTCCTATTTCTCATGTAAAATATTTCTTCTGCTGGACTCAAGTTCCCCAATCTCTCTTTTATGATCATATGAGATGAAAGACTTAGGATGATCCTCATGAAATGAGAGCAGTAGTCCTTCACTTCTTCTTAATTCTGATTCATGTTTCTTCCCATGCTCATCTTCCCAGGCAACACTCAAATATTTAATCAATTTCAGGTTGTTAAGAAATTGTACAACAACAGAAGAAAAATAATTAGGATCATATGGCCTCCATGCCATTTTGACTCTCTGAATGTAGTCATCTTATTCAAGCCATTGAGTGTTAAACTTGAATGGACATGGGGTATTTTTTAGATCTCCTTGCATATCCAAAAATAATAGGGGAGTGGTCGGAATCACCCCTTCTCCCACCCATTGCTTAATGGTGTTTACCCCTTGTAGAATACCTTCATTGATCAAGAACCTGTCAAGTCTCTTAGCAATCCTACTATCACCAGTTTTCATATTCCTCCAAGTTGGCCAAAGGGCTACAGGAGGGAGATAAAAAAGATTAGCATCTTCAATTTTCTTCACAAAGAATTCAACAAGTGGATCTTTTTAGTTACTTCCCCCCCAAGTTTCCATCTCTCCCAAAGAGAAATTTAGATCACCTCCAAGGATAAATCTATCCACACAATGGAGACCCAACCCAAAAAAAATATCCCAGTAAGTTGTTATGTGGGAGTTGGGACCATATATATTAAGAAAAGTAAAAGGCCATCCAAACTCTCTAGAAAAAATAATAGTCACCAATCTAGAGAAAATGGACCAACTATTGATACAAAACATAGAGCTCTTCTGGCATCCAGTGAGCAGTCCAACAGACCTCCCTATAGCATCTAAATAGGAAAACTCCCAACTAGGTAACAATCGTTTCATCTCATAAAGTAAATGATCACCTACAACCAAAGTCTCTTGTAGCATACTAATATAAGGATGATTGGAATCCACCAATATTTTAAGGGATGAATTTTTAGAGGGATTCCCAAGCCCTTGAATGTTTAGGGACAAAATTAACATTAAAACATCGGGGATCCAGGAAAGCTTGCTCTAAGGTTCCCAATAAGAGATCTATGTTTACATGATCGAAATTCCATTATTAAATGATCCCAAGTAGAAGCCACAATAGATTGGTGCCCACAAATCCTAGAAGAAACATGTTGTGGATATAAAGATAGCTTCCATCTGGATCTAGAGCCCACAACCACATAATTGCTACGAAGCATGTACCTACTCTTGCCAAAAATAGAAGCAGGGGAGCGTGGGAAAGAAGAGTTGGATCTTTCTCAAATATTTTCACAGTCCCATTCAACCCCGGAGATGAGGAATGATGTAACCCTAGACATCCCACACCACCACCCGAAGAATCCATCATATAAATCCCCACAGGATCAAGGTCCATACTCAGGTGAGTCCTAGAAGAAATAGAGACCCCACACGACACAACCTCCTTTCTCTCATCCTGAGAGAAATCCAATGTTGATGGCTCCAACG
The DNA here is from genome assembly GCA_027924585.1 of Larix kaempferi. Lineage (NCBI taxonomy): Eukaryota > Viridiplantae > Streptophyta > Pinopsida > Pinales > Pinaceae > Larix > Larix kaempferi. The sequence goes on along the minus strand of BSBM01000259.1, from coordinate 6,589,288 downwards.
TAGGCCGGCTAGAAGATGAAGAAAAATGAAGGTTGTCAAGAGGGACCTCCTGCAATGGAGTAAGGTCAGGGATTTGGTCCTTCCTATTACAAATACCCAAGGACAGAACATCCTAGAAGCATAAATATTTTAAGGACATACATCAGATTAGGGTCTGGTTCATAATGCCTATGTATAATAGAAAATACGATATGGAAGGAGAGGAGGAAGGGGATAATTATCTAAAGGTGATGCCAGGAAGAGAAAACCTTCAGAAAACAAGGAGAAACCCCCATAGACTCAGATGGATGGGAGAAGATATTCATAACTTCAGTTCATTTTAGCAGAACTAACAATCCCATCGTTTCCCTACACCAAGAAAAATTCTATGTGCTTACCTACTTGGTCAATGAGTCTGCAACATTCTTCACCATGTCTACCTTTTCCGATAACACATTTTGGTTCTCCACCATCTCCCTCACAAAATGATATTGAATGTCAATGTGTTTCATCTTTGAATGATATGTTGGATTCTTTGCTAGGAATATTGCACTTTGATCATCAAAATCCAATCTAACATCATGCTTTCCAAATACAACATATGAACACAACCTCTGCAACTAGACAACTTCCTTACATGCATGAGTATCTACCATGTATTCAGTCTTAGTAGTCGATAGTACAACGACCGAATGCATTCTACTTATCCAACTGACTGCTTCATTGATTATCTTGATCAACACATATCCTTGGTTGATTATCTATAGTCAATTTCTCCATCCTAGTCGGAATCGACAAAACCATGTACATTGATTTCCTCATTTCCCTCAAGCTCTCCTCCATAACAAATTGCCTAATCTGTCGTGATGCATAGATACCTAAATACTCTTTTGACTATGGTCCAATGCTCTTTTCCAGGTGTCGACATGTACTTTCTCAATACTCCCATTTCATGGGAAATATTGGGTCATGTACATACCATACCATGCATTATACCACCTACAACACTAGCATAGGGCAGACGTAACATGTATTCCTTTCCGTCTTGTGTCTTCAGACACTATTCAACACATAACTTGACTCCCACATGAATAGGGACCTTGAATTGTCTACTTTCCCACATGTTGAAACATTTTAGGACTGTCTCAACATATTTTCTTTGACTTAACCATAGTATTATACCTGCTCGATCTCTTGTGATTTCCATTCCAACAATGAAATTTTCTGCTCCAAGGTCCCTCATGTCAAACTTAGAGGATAACTACAGTTCCATCTCCTTTATCAAATCCATATTATTCATGACCAACAATGTGTCGGTGACATATAAAACTACATATATGAAATAACCACCAACTTTCTTTCGATACACATAGTGATCAGTCAGACTTATCACAAACCCCAAGTGTTGGATATACATGTCAAAATTTTGATACCACATCCTAGGTGATTGTTTTAAATCGTAGAGATATTTCTTGATCTTACAAACTAAATCCTTTTCTACTTCCATTGTAAAACCTTCAGGCTACTTCATATAAATTTCTTCTTCAAGATCATTATGAAGAAATGTTGTCTTTACAACGATATGTTCTATCACAACATCAAATGATGTAGCTAAATACATTAGTACCCTTATGGAAGTTAGTTTAGCAACAAGAGAGAAAATTTCACCAAAGTCGATTCCCTCGATTAAGAATATCCTTTTTCTACCATTCGAGCCTTGTACTTCTTGACTTGAGTTGTTGCATTCAAATTTTTCTTAAACACCCACTTACTACCGACGAGTTTCCTTCCATTTGGTAACATGACTAGATCCCATGTTCCATTCTTCTTCAAGGACTCCATTTCTTCTTCCATGGCCCTTTTCTAGAGTTTATGCTAAATGTCGAGTTGATTGCTTCTTTTACCGACCTAGGATCGCCGCCTATGGAATATAACAAAAAAATAGAGTGAAAGTCGGGTGGAATATACCTTTCTAGTTGCTTCCTTTCTCAAATATACCTCCATACATCCAGAGTCTATTGTTCCACCTCTTCGTCGGATTCAGTCAACTCACCTAAATCCGGACTTTCGTCATTCATTTCAAACTCTTTCTTTTTTAACTTCTTCATTCCTGGAAGTTCTTTCGACTTCTCTTAAGATCACACCTTGACTATAAGTTTCCTTCCTCATCATTGCATTCCATAGCTTATACCCTATCACTCCATCCTTGTACTTGATGAAGATGCACTTCTCTGACTTGCTGTCAAGTTTAGTTCTTTTCTACTTTGCGATATGCACAAAGGAATCACACCCAAATGATCTAATATGTGTAAGAGAGGGATTATTACTAGTCTATGCCTCATATGGAGTCTTTTCAACCAAATCCATCGATGACAACCTATTCACCAAATAACACGCCATGTCGACTGTCTCTACCCAAAATTCTTGTGCGACTCCTGCACCATTGAGCATTCTCCTTGATTTCTCCATCAACGTTCTGTTCATTCTTTTAGCAACTCTGTTCAGTTGAGGCATGTATGGAGTTGTGTTTTGTTGAGCTATACCGTGCTGTATGTAGAAATGGTCGAATTCTTTTCCACATAATTCTCCTCCATTATCAATTCTTAGCACCTTGATATTCTTACGAGTCTGATTTTCCACAAGAGCTTTCAACTCTTGAAACTTCTCAAAAACCTCGAATTTCTTCCTTAGAAAATACAACCATGTCATTATGGAGAAATCATCTATTAAAGAAACCTATTACTAAGATCCTCCTAGTGAAGGGACTGACATAGGTCCAAACACATCACTATGTATTAAGTCCAATATTTCGTTATCCCTAGTAGCACCAAAGGATAACTTTACATGATTATGTTTACCATAAATACAATGTTCACATAAGACAACTTCTTCAGAAAAATTAGGGAGACCTTCGACCATACCTTTACTGTGCATAACACATAGAAATTTCTCACCTATATGTACCATTTGTTGATGCCACAACATGGTTGAGACAACTAGATAAGTAGATGTTTTGTTGGACTTAATACATATAACATTAGCACTTTCATCAGTGTTTGTCCTTCCCAATAGTTTGTATAGGGTTCCAGTCTGAAATCCTGTCATCAATACCATCACTCCTTGCACATATCTTTCTCAAATACAGTCTGCACACTTGAATTCCCATATTTATTTACTGAGATTAGTTTTCAGGACAAACCTCAGATATGCAATACTCTTGGAAGTGTTCTTATTCTTTCGTCTTTCAATTTAAGTCAAACTTGGCCTAGTCCAACTATCCTGATTGGTGAGTCATCTTCTAGTAGGAGATCACTACTGTTAATATTCTCATACTCACAAGAACCATTCTCTATGATATGTCATATGATATGACATGTTGGAGTCGATCAACCAAGAATCATGATCCGACTGTGTACTTGAGGATTCCAAATACATATTGCCTTTCTTTTCTTGCAAAGATTTACCACATTTGATTGAACTTCATCAGACCCTTTTCCTTTCTTGAATTTTGACGAGTTGCATTTTTTTCTATAATGCTCAAACTTACCGCATCGCCAACATGTTTCTTTTGTTGTACCAGTGGACTTGATATTATATCTACCCCTCGACTTCGATCTTCTACTGAATTTTTTTCCCTTTCCTTTGTCTACCAGTCGACCTATCACCATTAAGGATTTATGGTTTGCTCCTTCCATGTTCTTTTGTCTCGTTTCTTCCAACAACAGAGATGTGACCACATCGTTTATATTCAATGTGGTACTGTTGATTCCAATAGCCAGGACCAGGCTATCCTAGGAATCTCACAAAGAACACAACAGACTAATGCATTTTTCCTCCTCGGCGATTTTAATATCCATAAACAATAACTGACTAATAACAGTGTTGAATGCATTTAAGTTCTCTTGAACCGAGCCACCTTCACCTATCCTCAGAAGATATAGCCTCTTCCAAAGAAACAACTTGTGAACCAGAGATTTCGACTGGTACAAGTTCCCCAACTTTTCCCATAACTTCTTTATAGTGTCTTATTATGATACATTCAACAATATTGAGTCCACTAAACAAATTCAGCCTGTACTCCTTGCTTTTCTGTCAATAATTTTCCAGTATTCCTTCGACACACTCGCTAGAGTCGTTCTTGAGTCTACTGTAATCCATTGTTCTCGATCTACAAGGTGATCCTCCATCTTAAGCTTCCAAAGCTCAATATTTTGTCCATTAAACTTTTCAATTTCTATTCTCGCTGTGTTATCCATTCTATCAATGGATCAGTGCTTCCAGAAGACTCCCACTGTAACAGGTATTCCTTAGCTCTAGGACCAAGCTAAAACCCTCAGCAACAAAGGCATCCCCCTATAGCCGAATACAACTATGATACCAACTATTCGGTCTTAATACCAACTATAGCATATTTGCAAATTGATTCATATAGTTAAACAAAATTATACATAACAATGGAACACAACAACATATCAACACATTACACATAAATTACCTTGGAAACCTCTCTTCTGGAGGAAAACCAACAAACTAGTGAGCTTTTGCTCATCTATTAATCAAACACTCAAGAAAAAAATGTTTACAATTGTGACTTGCTAGACCACAAATTACACATTATTACATGATCATACTATACACTACTACTCATAGTATAGTACTCTATAGTACTTCATGCATAGCCATTACATCTTATTTATAGATGCAATACAACCAACTGCTCATTAATGACAATCCATAATTTCCTAACCACTTTCATTTATTATGTTAAGTTGACTTTACTGGGTCAACTTTTGTCGATTTCCCATTGATATTTTGATATTTCCGTTGATTTCCCATTGACTAGTCATTTGTATTTCGACCAAATAACTACTATTCCGATTGGTCGACCAACCAAAATTCCGCCATTCGTCGGCTCTGATTCCAGTCGACTTAAACCAGTCAACTATCGACTTTGCGAGTTGATCCATATGCAAAGAATATAACATTCCCAACATGAAATAGTGCAAAACAATTTGATGCATTTATTTCAACAATGGTGCAATACAAAATGATCCAGTGTGTTAATTTTACCAATAATGCATTGCAAAACAATTAATTAATTGATTTTCCAATGCAAAACAATCAATTAGTACACATATCTATACCCTTTTTTGAATGTTTCTTTCTTTCATCAACTTAAATTTGGAATTTGTATTATGGAAATAGATTTTTTTTTTTTTTTTAAGGCAACGAAGTTTGTTTCTTTATCTTGGAGTACACATTTAGAGTGATTCCTCACTACCACAAATCAAGTAGTGGAATAAGAATATCCCAATTTTACTCTCTTTGGTAGGGGCTACATTAACTATGCTTGATATGACTCTCTATATTTCTTCTTCATTCTAGGAAAATCAACTTTCTTACTCGTGTAGGGGGCCATGGGATTCTTAAACTGTCCTTGTTATATAACCTATTGAAAGGGTATATCTAGGTGAACTCTATTGCATCTTGCTTGGGGTTTAACAATCCATAAATCAAACTGTTTGAAATTAGAAGAAACAATTGCTAATATTGGAAAGAAAGAGCAACTAGGTCTCACCTTTAGTGTATTATCTCAAGTTAAGGTTTGGATGGTCTTTGATTTCGACCTCCATTTTCATATGATTGATATGGCAAGATGGGAAAGTGTGCAAGTGTGTCTAATATAAATGTTGAAGAAGACATATTGAGATCAATTGCTATGTAATATATATGTTATTGAATATAATCATAATTTCACTTTGTTATTATTCACCTTCTCCATCATTGAACATTGTTACTTTGTTATTATTCATCTTGTTAATGATGTAAATTTCATGATGTTTTATTGCGTTTATGAGATTTATTATTGACTCATAAATGCCAACCGTGGAGACTCCAGAAACTTGCTCTTCGGAGATTTATTTTATTTTTGATTGAAAATATGTTTTTGACATGACCACCCACCACTAAAACCAACATAGATTCATCTTAACTCTAGATCTATCAAACAACGAAAAGCACCAAATCCATCAAAATGCTAACCTTGTATTTTACTCCCTAAAAAATTTACATACTAAAAAATTTGACCCTCTTGAAACTTGATTAATCCAAAATTAAAATAAATATTTATTGATTTAACTTAATTAAATAAAAACTAATAATGTGTAAATGAAACTATAAAATTAAAATTAAACAGGCATGTTACTATCACCTTCATCAACATAAATGTCATAAAACTAATTGGATACAAGTAGAATCGTTATTTTAGTCCTTACAAACCCATGTTATTTGAGCGTTGTTAGTCTGGCCGACATGCTTGGAGATTTTCACAAGATCTTCCAATGACAATGGTCTTTTTTGGACAAAGCTTCCCCCTAGCAATTCATAAAACTATAAACTATGTTTGAGCAGACATAGTTATAGAAGTCCATTTAATGCACTCTAAAATGAAGACAATTGTGAGGATTAATGTTGATTTCCCACTAATATCAATAAGATCACATTGCAATGGTGCATGTCCATCATAAAAAAGTAGAACCAAAGTTATCTTTTGTAACTCTTAATTATTATATAATCATAGCTACTTGGTTTTGTTACCTAATCATTTCAGTGCAATAAAAACATTGCATATATATCATGATAATATAAATATATCATAATAATATAGATAAGTAATAACAAATGGGTCCATGTCTGGCAAGGTGTTATCCATATGAACACTACATTATACAATCCCCTCCTCTCTTGCTCATATTCCCAGGCTTATCCATATGAACTCACTAAAGATCATTCATATGTGAGCCATATATGTCATTTCATCCTCATATTTCAACGTTTCAATGGCACGAGAGGATTGGCAACCATGCTGTCAATTAAATCAAGCCTACCTTCTCTACTTTCCCACTCACCTAATTCACTTTGGAGCTGTTGAAAAGACAAGGGAATGGATAGCTAGCCCATAAGAGAATCACAACATTATCTTTTCTTTAAGAAAGTATGTTTGACATGCATAAGGTTTGGAGTTTTCAATTTACAATTGAATTGACATTCCCTACTTTATATCTCTTTAGAAAAAGGAACATGTTGACTCAAAAGGGTGAGCTTTGAATATCTAGTTCAATGGCGTTGGAATTTTATGTACACTTTTTGGTAAATAGATATTAAGAACATTATATTGTCCAAAGAAAATGTACATTTTTAATTTTAAATTATTTAGTGTAATGGTGTTGAAAATATGTATGTATGAATTTTGGAAAATAAATATATATGTAGTTCTGAAGAATATATATATGTGATTAATTTTATTAAAATTTTGATTTTTCTAAATTTGAATATCTCTTTAGAAAAAGGAACATGTTGACTCAAAAGGGTGAGCTTTGAATATCTAGTTCAATGGCGTTGGAATTTTATGTACACTTTTTGGTAAATAGATATTAAGAACATTATATTGTCCAAAGAAAACGTACATTTTTAATTTTAAATTATTTAGTGTAATGGTGTTGAAAATATGTATGTATGAATTTTGGAAAATAAATATATATGTAGTTCTGAAGAATATATATATGTAATTAATTTTATTAAAATTTTGATTTTTCTAAATTTGAATTTAAAGTTTGATATACAAATTTTAGTTTTATTGAAGGAGTTATATATATATATGAAAATTATGCATTTTTAATTTCGTGTTTTTGGTTTGAATGTTTTTTATTATTTTTGTAAGGATAATTTTATGGGAAACCTCAAGCACATCTTTAATTTTCGTGGATGGTACTTGAGTAAATATGTTGATGTTGATTATGATGCTTGACCTAATATAGACATAAAGTGAGGACGAAGGTGTATAATAAAGGTAAACAATGCAAGCGATCAACCCCAAGACCTCTTGCGTGGATCTCAAAGCACTCAACCAATCGAAGTAGCCCACCGAATTGAAGTCTACTAATGATTGTTTAACCAACCTCCACATATTATATTGTTAGTTGGTTTATCATATTAGTTGCCTCCTTGTTTCCGTTGAACACAATGGAATCGAGTCCCCTTTTGAGTCTAAGAAATATACATCATACCTCTTCTTCCTCAATCTAGATGAGCTAATCCATGGAAGGGGAATTGCCTCTTTATGTGTAGTTGTCACATTGGCTTCACCACTGCTCTTAGGCATTGGTCTAGTTGCAGTTGTTGAAAGAGCAAGTATAAAGTCTTGGTCGTCTTCAATAAATCTACCCAATGGTTATCCATTTGTGAGCTAAAGATAAATTTTCCTTTGAGGAAGACATTGCCATATAACCATGGTCAAAGAAAAGCATAAGATAAAAGGCAACATGTTTGTAGTTCAAGGCTCGAGTCTAACTTTAGTCATTACATTCTAGTACAATGTGGTTAAAAAGACCGTTGTTTAAAACTATATAATTACATAGCGTGGCATATATAGTAAAACCATAATTAATGGTTCAAAGTGAAGGAAATGAAAGTACACAAAGAATTATTAATAAATGTTAGTGTTAGAAGATCCTAATTTTCAAAGAGAAGACATGGACATTTTATTCATAGAAAGACCATTATTAAGGCTTTTGTAATGAGGCTTTTAGCTCCATCTAAAAACTAGGGTCTATTGGTAGCAACTTACTTATACTCTGTTGTAAAGAGAATCAAACTTCAAAGTTGAAAAGCCTTTTTCTTGTGGATGAATAACAATTGATTTATCTATGAAGGGCCTCCAAGTCACTTGTAACCTTTTCTTGTGGATGAATAATAATTGATTTTCCTATGAAGGGCCTCCAAGTCACTTGTATTCATGCAGGGAAGGCCATAAGTTGTTGAACTTGTAAATTTTGTCATGGGCAAGATGAAATTCTTCCTTCTTTCTTACTCATGCAAGATTGAGCTTAAGGTGCCATCTCCACACAAAGGTTGTGATAAGGCCTTTAGTGGGTGTTGAAGAAGATTTATATATAAGAAATTTTTGCGAAAAGGAGAACGAAAGTTTATTTGATTTTTTTAGTAATATTTTCATTATGAGAATTTTGAGAACTAATAAAAGAGCTTAATTTGTTCATGATATTTTCATGTATAGAACATACTAAATGTAAAGTGAATACTTTCTAATGTTATATTGATATAACGATGAATGTAAAGTATTTATACATATACATGTGCAATATGAGTAAGGATAGATATAGTTTTCAACGTCCTCGATACCTCGTGTAAATTTGATCGTAGCTTTTTCAGTTGGGCAAATTATTCTTCCATCCAACATTAAGATGAACCCCGACCTTTTTTTTCACAAGAAAAAGACTATACTTATATTAAAAGTATAAAAGTGTTTACAACGAGATAGATACCCAAAAGAGACACCAGTCAAAAAATACCAGAGGAGCCGAGACATAAACAAGTCTCACAAACCATACAAACCAAAGCCAAATGGACAAATACAACGGGATATACCAATCCCCCATAAGAACCAAGTACCAACCACGGAACAGAAAGGATAAAACCGAGAGAATACCAACCTAGCCAAGACAGACCAACAAAATGGAAGTCATAAAAAAAAACAGAGCAGATATTATGCAACAAAAATGTTCCAAAATCCTAGAGTAGGATTCAGAGAGCCCTCCAAAATCTCATAAATTTTTTTGCCCGCAACCGCATCAATACCACGCCGAGAGAGAGAATCGACCATAGAATTGTGCTCCCGATAGATGTGAATAATGGAAATCTACAGACAAAAACCAAGAAGGATCGAGACCAAAGAAGATCTTTGTCTGGTCCATCCAAGATGAACCCCAACCTAGATTCACTATATTCCAAAACCAATTCCTAAAATTGAAAAAAAAAATTATATTAACCCACAGACCATACTGATACGCCTACAAGATCCATTACCGTCTCGCATACAAGTCAAGCTATACACCACACCTCACGATTAGACCGTGATTCGACAACCTTCCACTCCTCGTGGTATTTGTTGGATACTCAAAAACAAAAATATAACAAAAAAGAGAGAAAAAATGCAGCGTGAACAACCTTTACCCAATTTTATAAATGTTGACCTTTGATAAATCAAATCCAACTTTAGCATCATTAAAGCTTGACTTTGTCCTTACGATATAATTATAGAGATCAGCACGGAGGCACGTCGCTGTCATTACCGGGAAGGATGCCTCAATCTACGTCAACGGGACCTCAATTCCCGGCGTTCATCACCGGTAACCACGTCGCCGTCAATCCGTAAATGGCGCCTACACTGACGGCGACCCTCGAGAGTCCCGTGCCCTACGGTCGACCCTGTCAACGGGTCCCGCCACACGAAACCTACATAGCCCCATCGCTGTCAATGACGCGGGCAGGCGTCCACGCTTTTCCTGTTGGGCTTTAAGCCATCCGAAAGCCCCCACGGCAGGTAACAACAAATGCTAGACATAGTCATAGCTAATGATAAAAAAACCCTAATGTTGTCCCCCCATTATTTTAACAAGAAATAATAGATTAATGCTTAGGCCATTGAGATGTCCCAAGGGAGTGGGCGGGGTCAAGGAATCAGCGTGTCTAGTTGTATAACAACAGGTGGTCCTTGAGTGTGATAAAGAAAAATGTAAAGGGTGTTAGGATTATTGTTACTCATTGTGTTGGCTTCTTGCTGTCACACATAATTAGATTCTATCCCAATGAAAATGAAGGGGGGAAGACAGGCTTTTTGAGGCTATGATTGGATGCCAACTTGCAATTTTGTTGTTCAAAGCAATAGACTCATGGAAAATATATATATAGTGTATGTTGCTTCCAATGTTGATTGAAATAATGGTATTAAAATTTGACTTCCTAACTAAGCAATGAGTGTTTATGGGGAAATTTTGTACTCCAACACCTCACATACATGACTTATAAGCTTCCCTTTCCGCGTTAAAATTTTCTCATAGATATGACATTCTTGATGAGATAACACAGCTTTAATCCTTTCACATCAAGGATTGCAAGGATCCATCTCATCCACTTTGTTGGATTGATATAACTAGTTGCTTTCTTAATGTGATGGACCATGGTCATGACCAAGGCTGTAAAGGGTTTGCTTCCCTAGACAAGTACTTCGAGACACTATTACATAAAATCTAGTTATAAACGAGCGTGTTGAATCTTTTCTATATAACCATGATTGTGAGTCATGTCGACTTGGATGGGGGCTATGTTAGCCCTAACTAGGGCATCACTTCCCATCACAAAGGCAATAGGGAGCCTTTTATGCATACCTTTGACTTAATGTTGGACTATTCAATAATAAGAATTTTGTTGTGGTTGTGCAGTGTAGCACAACGTTGAAAAAGTCGGACTCGGCAAAAAGTCGGCAAGGGTCCCGAAAACAATTTCTCGGCAACATCGGCGAAAAAATCGGAAAAAGTCGGCAAACATTAAAAAATACAAAATACATTCATTTTTTTTCAGAATTTTAAACATATAAAGCAACAATAACATCAGATAAACACATTGGAACATAAATATGTAGAAAGCACTAATATATAGATGTAGTGGATGCAAATAACTTGGAGTGGTTTGATTTCAATGACTCAGACTGTTAAAAAATACATAAAATTTTACAATTTTAATGAAAAAAATATATATTAAAGATTCCAAGCTATGATTCCAAACCATTAGAGACAAAATATTATCAAAATGGCACCAAGCGCAATACATATCTAAATCAAAATTGAAAAAACATAATCATCAAAATCATTGTCTATGTCGAGATCATATTCATCAATAGCACCATGTTCCCCCACCTCTAGGCTCTAGACTTTGCCTCTGCTTCCAATCTCGAAGTTGATCCTCCAAGGACATCAATTAACACCCTACAATTTTGTTCAAACTTCTTAATCCAAGTGTTAAAATAAGGTAGAAAGAGCTTCCCATGCTTAATAAGTGATTTTGCTTGACTGAAGGGTACATTTTTTTATTAAGGTCATGACAGTGGAATTCAAACAACTTTAACAATCAGGCATCGACACCACCAACATCAAGGTACATAGTGAGTTTGATGTACTTCATTAAATTCCAATCCCTTACCCACATACATGATAGAATCCACTAGAAACGTTGGAATCCTGAAATCCTGAAAACCATAGTCTGTTGAATTCTAAATGGGATCTAAAATCCTACTTTTTGCATATGAAGTCTGATGAGGTTGGAACCACTCTCAAACATCCTGAAACAATTAATGGTAATGTTACAAATTTAAGTAAAAGGATGGAAAATGAAAGATAAAGAGAATGTCACTTTTACTTTAATTTTAACATTACCATTTAGTACTGTTGACATCAATGTTACATGTACAAAACTCATCAAATTTATAAAAAAAAAACCCGAGTTTTTAAAACTCTGAAAAAGCCTGGGCGATTTTTTCCTTCAACTCGCGATTTTTTTGAAAAAATCGCCGATTTTTTGAAAAAGTCGGAAATCGCCGATTTTTTAAAAAATCGCGATTTTTAAGCGCCGATTTTTCGGCAGGGCCTTCACCTCGCGACTTTTACAAAAAGTCGCGATTTTTCGGCGATTTTTTCAAGTATGGTGTAGCATTGTCATTGGCAAGAGTAAGGAGCATCACTTCCCATCACAAGGCATTAGGGAGCCCGTTGTCCAGTGTAGCATTGTCATTGGCAAGAGTAAGGGGCATCACTTCCCATTAGAAGGCATTAGGGAGCCTTTTATGCATACTTTTGACTTTAGGTTGGACTATTCAATAATAACAATTTTGTTGTGGTTGTCCAGTGTAACATTGTTATTAGCAAGAGTAAGGAGAATGATGGTTATTTCTAAGGAATCTTTAAAGTTTTTTAAAATTATATTACAAGTAAAGAAAATTTGAAGGACCCATAATTTTTTTAAGTGTAGAAATTTTGGTGATTCTTAAATTTCCAATTATAAAATGTTTAGGTTTTTGTAAAATTATTTAAGTTTCTAAGAATTTTATATAGTTTTTGGATATTTTTGGCGATATTTAGATTAAAATACTTTTATCCCATGGAATATTGGGCGAATCAATTTAAAAAAATGGAAATTGTCAATTTTTTGGAAAACACCCCTAAAATTAACCCATGGGCTAAATTTCACCCCTAAAATTTTCCTTGGTTACAAGGTAATGTAAACTTTGCTGTTAAAATATTCGTTGATATTGTTGTTAATGGATATGAAGATGTATGAGATTCATAAACAATATAAACATTCATTAATCACTTTGTCATCTTAAAGTTTCTAAGGAGCATCATAAGGATCTAGGTTATGGGATACTTAGGAGCTACATTGTTGGTAGTGATTCAAAGAAATGTATATATTGTTCAGGTACTTTGTTATCTAAATGTTTCCAATGGACATCATAGAAATCTAGGTTAAGGAAGTTTAGAAACCACATGGTTGGAAATGCATTGATATTTGAAGCCTAACTAAAAGGTTTATGTTTTCCTTTATAAAGGAATTACAATGTGCTAATGTTATTATTTAAAGACCCTGGGTCTATAGGAATATATCTTTTCTGTTCTTGCCCTTGTTTGAAGGGTTTATTGTTGATTAGATAGCTCCTCTATTTTACTCTATGTGAGTAGAGTTTCATAGTTTTCCCATGCAATTATGGTCACTTGAGCAAATTCCTATAGTGATACGAGCATTTATTTTTTGTGATCCACCCCCCTGATTTTTCAATACTAGAGCCCCCAAAAAGGGTATGTCTAATAGTCAATCTATTAAAATACTTCAAAGAATTTGAACTTATCTAGATGGGGAAAAATGCTCAAGTGTCTTGTGAGATGCATCAGTCTGTCCAACACTTTATTTTGGTATTGAAGCCTAAATCATAAAATCTAAGCCTGTCCACTTATGGCCTAGACAAAACCCTCAACCACTCTTGGTCCAAAAGTTGCACAAACTTTTGCTCATTCAACTACTTAAGGAAACAATGATTTTGATGGTGGTTGGGTTTAGGTTATTTGAAACAATACCCAAAACAATGCAACTAAAACACCAAAGATACAACCTTCTAAGTTGACTATGGCTAGTATGTCAACACCCAACAAAACCACACTCTCAAGAGTCAGTGGGAAGGAGTTTGTCTACCCCTCATAATTTTACTCCTCAAGAGGATGTAGGAAGGAATCCTCTTGTCAGGCAATTTGATTGCTTACAATGTGAACATTAAATTATCAACCAGGGAGATTGTAAGCTAGTGAGATGCCAGCAAAATATATGTAGGACTAGGAAACTAACTCTAAGCTAATCAAGTTGAATTCAAAAGTGTTTTTGTATGACAAGACACTTCGAATAATCAGATTCAAGGATACAAGTGCTCCATTATAATGATCAATTAGCTACTTCATGGCTCAACTAATACTTGTAGCTTGATCAAATTGGAAATCAAAACTCACTCAAAGACATGAATTGAAATCAGAGGATCTTATGCTTGTATGTTTGAGTTCTATAGCTTCTCAGCTATCATTTGTACTCACAGGGTTAACAAACATTCAGATCTTTGATACACACGACACTCGGATGATCACACTTGCATAAATGAAATTACATGAATGAAATACTACATAGCTCATTGTGGTCACTGGACTTATACTTCAATCATTAACCACATTCCTTTGGTCAACAAGCAAGAACCTCAACTGGTTTTGTGCAAGGATAATTTTAGGGACGAAATTTAGCCCATGGGCTATTTTTCCATGTTTTTTTGCAAAAACAGATTCGCCAATTTGCATTTTTTGAAGCCCCATTTCGCCCAATTTTGATGGGGTGAACTTTTTTCACTCTAAAATTCGCCAAATTATTATATAAACTATATAAAATCCTTAGAAATTGAAATAATTTTAGAAAAATATCGCCAAATATTTTATAGTTGACATTTTACAAATTGGTAAGATTCGCCAAGGTTTATAAACTTTTAAATAAGTATCGGTCCTTAAAATTATCCCTGGTTTGTGATCATCAGTCACATTCCTTTGGTTAACATCACAAGCATCAACTAGTTTTGTGATTACGATGGAAACTCAACCTTCAATGCTTAACTCTGTAGGGAAACCACACTTGCAAGAATGGAAAGATCATAAGGATGAATCCATGAATATCGGTAACACTTTTTGGCCAAAAGTGATGGTGAAAATTCATTTTTTTACTCATTCATTAAATCGAAGCCCTCAAAACTCATATATGCCTTGTGAATTCCGACACGCAACCAAAAAACAATTGTAGGGAATTATGCTATCTTTCCACCTATATATATATTTTTAAAAATAATAAAATTATTTAATATGCCAAAATTGTATTTAATGATAGGTTTGTCAAGTGGCTTGTGTGCATGTAAAATAATTTATTGATAAATGCATAATTTTTGAAAAAAAATATATTAACATAATCTACACAAAATGCACTAGGGAGCACATATATATATATATTTTAATTTATGATGGAAAATATATATTTTTTAATTTTCAAAATTGTCAATTGAAAATTTTAATTGCATTTTGTACACATGTGTGCACATTTTTTGAAATTTCTTTGTTGTGTACTTTTTTTGTTGTTGATTTATCTTTGCGTTGATTCGAAGTTGTGGACATGGTTTTCTAAGCATAAGTTTCATAAAAAGATATCAAACGATGGTCATATGGAATCATAAACTTGCAAATTATATGTTAATGAATAAACGATTTGTTGACAGATCCATTGGTATGAAGTCTTCCATCTAAGGTGTATCCTAGGCTAGGGTTTAGGCTTGGAAAAAAGAGCTAGAAAAAAAACAAAGTTTCAAGAAGGGGGCTAAAATTCTGTTTTAAAGCCCTCGATCGATCTAATAACTCGATTGAGGTTTTTAAAAAGCTTGATCGAGCATTTATGCACATTTTTGAAACATCTTGATCGAGGGTTGAAGTGAGGTTAACTAAAAGCTCGATCGAGCTAATATTTGATCGAGATATTAGCTCGATCAAGGGTCTAAAAGTTCGATCGAGAATACTAAAAATAGATCGATCTAGCATTAATAGCTCGATCATCCAACTTACTTGACTTGAGTCCATGGAAATATTGTCAAAATCCTATTGTGTGGTAGCTCCAGGACAATGCTGAGTCGATCGGTTCTCACCAAGACAATGCTGAGCCGATCGGTTCTCACCAAGATAATGCAAAGTCAACCTTTCCCACTCCTCTGTGAGCATTAATGCAATATCGACTCCCATTTGTACTTGATCATGTATATGGTGACATCATGCATGTAATTGATAAAAGAATAATAAAAGAAAATTATAAATTAAATATCAAATTGAATTCTTTATTGCATTGTAACATAAGTTATAGTACCACATTAATTAACAACTAATTGTCAGAACTCGAGGGAGAATGCATCTACTGCTCATGTGCAATCTCATTTCCTCTACCCTGTACAATTTGAGCAAGGGACAAGAAGAAAGTTACGTTACAATAATTGCAATTTTATGCATGTATGTATCTGACAAAGTTAAGATGAGAAAACTAGCATGAGTACCATGGAGACATCGCCAGGGACAAAGGTTGGATGATCAATTGATGGGGAAGTGGCATTGAGCGAATCCTTAAAGGGGGTCCTCTGCATGGGGCAACAAAAAACAAATTAGTGTTATTCAATTGACTATTTTTTATGTACATGTATTAAAGATGATTATTTAATGACGTATAATGAAAAAAATTTAGGTACACAAATATACCTACTCTATCAACGATGGCCTAGATCCCTTATACAAATGATAGTATGCATCTCAGGAACTCATAGCATACATAAGTAGAGTCTCATGGTCAAGCACTTGAATAATCAACTTGTCCACCCACTGTAACTTGGGATTTGCAGGTCCAGGGCGTGGTCTAGACCTATCCTTGTGCATGGAAATTGTAGCATTAATCAATGGAACGCGCATGGCGACTTCCATTAAATCTCGTGTCTCGACTCTAAGCTATGATGGCTCAACAACGTCATTCGGCTGATAACACTTTGACTAGGAATGGGAACTAGTCAAGGAGTTGATGGTGCAATGATAGGGTCTCTGCAAGCCACATGACGCTCATAATTGTGTCCCCTCTAGATGCCATAAAAAGACGATGACGTACTGGTGTAATCAGGATGCATGTGTGGCACAAAATATGCATACACTTGTTTGGAAAAGTACAATGAGACTTGGTCATGGTGGGGGAATATTCCCCATGCTCCAATAAATCTATCATAAACATGAGGCGCAACTACCTTAAGCCTAAACTCTCACAATCAAAGCAGTTGTCCAAGAGCACGACTAGGAAGGATGTAAAATAAAGTGCCCTTGACATCCTATCATCTTGTTGCGTCTTTCACAGCCTCCCATTTGTTAGGACCCAATACTTGGTCCCTCCTCCTCTGGAAAGCAATTTTCCAAATGTCACTAAGAGGCCCTGCCTTCTGGTGGACCTCCATCAATCCAATGACTGCATCGATCGTAATGATGACCATCTGTTTGGATGGGAAATTAGGGCACATGGCCCCTAACTAGGTGCACAACCAATCACACTGTGATTTGATCTCCTCTTTCGTGATCCTCGTTATCTCATCCTGCCAAAGAGGAGGAGAAGCAAGATTAGCACCTAATAAACATATAAAAAAATCAATCAAAGTACAGAATACCAATAAAAAATAAAGATACTGGTAGTTGAAAAATATATAAATATGAATTTAATGTACCTGCATGATGAAGAACCTCCTCATCATGCTCTGAGGAGGTCAATGTGTCATGACCATTGTGCGAGACTGACCATGATGCTCTCATATTCATGATCACCAAATGACCTAGTTGGCAAGGTGCCTATGAAAGTAGAAACAAACAACAATTAATAATTGAGTTACATGTATACAAAAATTCACTTCTTTATGTAACTCAATAAAAACAAAACAAAACTATATGTAAATAATTCACATACGACTATGCTCGCGATGTGGAGGGGGTGCCACAACACTAGATCCTCTTGATGAATGTGATTTGCAGAGGGAAGTGTTATAGGTCAAATATGCACTTCTCCGTCCGTGATCACATTGCCTTGTCGATCACACAAAATGACACTATGGATGGAAGAGCTGGATTGACCTTGGATGAGTTATTGTTGAGATTACACATCTTCAGTTGAAAACATATTTTTCCTACAGTTTTCACTATGTGTGCGCTACTATTGCCCTTGACATCTAGCGTTCTAAATGTTGGTTTTGCTGAAGAGAACCTGCGCACTTACCTCAAAAGATGTGTGCTTTGGTTGTAAACAACAAAAGTTGCATACTGTGCGATGGTTTAGTGTTATGATACTTGCGCACATGTTAAGATGAATGGAAAAAATATATTAAGATTATGAATTGGGATTAGTTGAAGTTGGTTATGTAACTTCCCCAACCTCCCAATTCAACTGCCTCACGAATCTAACTTCTAGCCTTGTCCCATAAATACAAGGGGAAGCCATAAGGGAGAGGAATGAAGAAGAAGCTATTGTTATGCTAGAAGATTTTCTAAGTCATTGTGAGGAGCAGGAGCCCAGGACTCGGTTGCAGAAGTGTCTGGACAGATCAAGTATATCTGTACTTAACTACATTTCTTTGACAATAAAAGGTGGAAATACCCTTCCCGTCCCAATGGAATGTCTATTTTATTGAATGTCTTGTTGTGATTAATGTTAAATTGCTTTCAATTTCATTATATATATTACAGTCAAGATACGTTGAGGAAGGTTAACTTGTTTTACAGGTACATTACTGTGGAAGATTGGGCGAAAGCTAGGACCAACCATCGTTAAAAAGGTACTATTTTTAGAATCCTAATCTCGTTTCATTCATAGTAATCAATGCAAAGCATAATGTATTTACCGGTTACCCCATGTAAGTTGGTAGTGTCATCTCCCCCACTATAGGGTATATTCCTGCACAACAGGAAGAACCCCACTGTGGAGAACGATCTACATGAAATAATGAAGATAAATCAAATATATGTGATCCTTTGAATACAATAAAGGCTCTAAGAAAACTCTACATATAAATGGATTTCCCCACCAATACATGTTCTTAATAACACAACGTAACGTAACGTAACATAACATAATGTAACGTTTAATGTTACATTATAAAAAACCTAAAAAACTACATGTAAGCTCATAAAATAAAAAAATACATGTCCATTTGTAAAATAAAAATTTATGAAAAGTAATTTAAAAAATTCATGTTCGCCTAAAAAATAAAAAATTAAAACTTAAACCCAAATATATCAAGCAAGAGACAGATCAAATTCCTCAAGTTTAATATTAAAAATAAAAATTACTCCTCAAGAAATTGGATCCCTGTCGGTGCTTGATAGACCTGGGTTTAAGATGGATCTATGCTAGTTTATTTTCAACTAAAACTTGGATACATGTAAAAAAAAAACCTAACATTACAATTTTTTAGTTAAAATTACTAAAAAATAAAAACAATTTTAATCAATACATATAATTGATTTTTTGGGGTTTTGAACAAATTTCTCAAATTTCCTAAAAAAATCAACATTTTTAGAAGAACTGATTTTTGAGGGTTTTGAACAAATTTCACAAAATTTTCATTAAAATTACTTAAAAAACAACACTTTCAATCAATGCATAGAAGAATTGATTTTTTGGGGTTTTGAGTTTCCTACTTCTGGGTGTGGATGCCATGGTAGCAAGAAGTGGTGGATGGTGGCAAGTTATAGTCCTCAGTCAAATCGACACAGCTACTCTATACTCTTCAGTCAAGCTCCTATGCAACAGATGCACTGAAATAAGCTGAGGTATGGGGATTTTTCGTTTTTATACCTTTTACAGGTCAAGATATTGACCAATCTTTATAAATATCAATTGAGCATCATAGCTGGATCGAAATTTCAAATTCTACGGGCGTAAGCCACAACCTTTTGTTTTGGATATTTCATCCTCATAATATATCGATTGATCTTCTAAGCTCGATCGAGCAAGTGACCTCATGTTCTCGATCTAGGGTTTGATAAACCCTTGATCGAGCTCTATAGCTCGATCGAGGGTTTGTCAAACCCTCGATCGAGCTTATTAAAAAGGCTCGATTGAGCATTTTACTAAGCCCTCAATTGAGCTTTTAAAACCTCGATCAAGGGCTTAATGATAGATCAATTGAGATCATTTTTCAACATGCTCGCACCCTCTGCTTTCCAAAAAGTGTTACCCATCTTCATTGGAACACCCATAATGAAATGAAAAAGAAATGAAATGAACAACTATTGAAATAACATCACATGACAAAAATGAAACTAATTGTGTAGCATATACCAGAGAGAGGGGGCCCTTCCTCCCCTTGGAATACACTGCCAAGGAGGACTACAATACTAGATCACAATATGTAGAAGTAAGCTCTTTATTCCAACATCAAAATATTACAATGAGTACAATGACCCTTCTCCAACCTTTCACTCTCTAACCTTCTCACCTCTTCGCTAATATCTAACTTGATATCTCAATGATATGCTCTCATATTTATACATGTAGATCAAAGGAAAATAGGTTACATCAAGATAAGATCAGATCCTAAATTCCCAAAGGGGTTGGATTCATTGGTGAAGAGCGAGGAGTTTTTCACCAGTGGGAAAGGTTCAATTCCAATGAGGGACGAACTTGGAGCCATGGGGACACCTTGAGGTAGTGGTCTAACGTGTGGTTCCACCCAAAGAGATTGTATTAAATGATATTGTGACTTGTGGACACATAAGTGGATCAAATCCCACCCCCATGTCCTCCTAAAAAAGTCAATTCCCACTAGCTCACTCGGTTAAGGTGTGTCTCTAGTCAGTAAGGAGACCCAAATTCAATTATCCTTAGGGGTGACTTAGTTGGGAGGCGACACCCAAAAACCCAGTCAAGTTGAGGCTGGTGCGGTCCAGGTCGGGTGCGATCCATGGGTGATTTTGACGGCTTAGATTCTCCCGGGTCATGGTTTCTCATAACATAGGCCACTCCTACAAGTCCGGGAGATTCGAGCAAACAAATAAAAGATCAGATCCTAAATAAGTGGATCTCATAACCAACAAATATTGGATCCTAAACATGTGGATCTCATAATCATCAAATCATGAATTTGGTCTAATTTTATTTGAAGAGGTTATTGACATCACAATACATGATATCCATGTGCCCAAATTCGTTGAGAGAAGCCAAAACTTGGTCAAACCACTTGATTATCAGAATTGCAGGAAATGACATAAAAATCCCTTTTAATATCTCACCCAAACAATTCTTGTTTTGCGTTTTCTCGGAATTCTTGCCATTTTCTACTCAATTAATCATACTCTGCACAAAACCCATGTTTTAGAATATTTTATTTTATCTCTATATGCTCAGAAATGTCCTAGAAATTTGGCTTCTGGAAACAATTACCTACATGAAATTTGGTAGTAAAAGTGGGTTTTGTTAACACTATACTATTATTGGAATCGAGGAATCCAGTAATTGAAGTTTGCACTTCCTGTAGTTAATGGAAACAATCAAATCCTACTACAACTTTCAAGAGTAAATTAGGGAAGAAATTATCCATTCAATGTAACATCAAAACATGGGATATTAACCATATTAATGCTCATATGTCTCATGAAGATTGGATAGTGTGGAAGTGGATAATGTATGATGATATGTGGTAAATGGAAGTATCAAATGGGTGAAATGAATGAATAATTTAAGGAATAATAAGTTAAATCATCATCATAAACATGTTGATTCTAATAATCAACATCCCCCCTCACTCAAGTCATTGCATTTCCTCATTCAACAAAGATAGGAATAAACAAATGCTACATATGCTTTTTTCTCTCATCCCCCTTTTTAGAAAGAATATGATAAAGAACATGGATTGTACATTTACATTCTTATCTTCAAGGATAATAGTTGTTCTTGTTCTCATTTGCTATGCTTTTTATGCAAGAAAAGTTTGAACAAGGTTTGAGGATCTACATTCATTAGTGAGGTTGAAAAGAAATGAGAGCTTCTTGTTCTTGGTGATATACATCATGTGCAAAATAGGGAAGATTAGGATGATAGTCTATTACTAAATTTGGTAGCCACTTATGTAATGCAAGTCATGAATGAACAAGGGGTTTGTTTGCACTTATTTTTTAAAAATTTATCAATGCCATAGGGGAATGGCCAATGATATGATGGGAAAATGGACAAAGGAAATTGTATGGAATGTGAAGGAAGTAAGAAAATAATGTATGAATGGATATAGAAAATATTTAGGGGTTTAATATGAGAAAATCCCTAGTTAGATGATTACTTAGAGATATAAATTGCTTACCCAACCTTACCTCTTCTAGTGCATGATGAACGCTAATTGAAGAAACAAGTGTTGAACTCTGGCTCGCTTGATGTGGAGAGAAGGATGCTGGAAACCAACTATTGAACTAGACTATGAACTATGTTTTATTGTTGGAACAAGGCTATTGAATTGAAGGTCTGGAGTTGCTTTTGAATTTGAAACCTTGCTTTGATTCCGTGATGATGATATGATAGGCACATGTTGAATTTTGTCTACATAGTATAACTAGAAATATCTCATAATGCAAGGCTAGAAATTTCTTGTAGCTTCCATCATCTGCAGGAACTCAGGGATGCTATCATATCTATATCAAAATATCAAATTTTCACTATATATGCTTTGCTAAGATAAAAGACTTCTATCACTACCCCGACTCTTGTTGTAGAGATTTACAAATTTTCACCTATGAATATGTAGCTGATTTGACTTATTGTCCCATAAGCATTGTAAGCTTGAAATTGCAGATTTCAAAACTTGAATAGATCTTAGTTCATATGGGTACACATTATTAATTTGTGGAACCATTCAAATAGACTTAGCATCAATGATGACATAAAAAATAAGCATCTTCTTCATTGCTAGTGGTTTCATTGTGCCTTCTATTTCTTGGGATATATTTTTGAATATGCACTTCTCATCATTACGATTCCATGATTTGATGCCCAGACATCCAATGGAGCAAGGACATTTGAACATAAATGCTGGTTGAATATGTATGTAAATTATTGAATTGCAGTTCTTTTTCTTTGATGACAATGCAAAACTAAAATTTCTACCTCAGATATGGAACATTGTTTTAATCAAAGGTGACAACACCTTCTTGGAGTCAAAACAGTCCCAACTCACCCCCATTAGCCTCATTTGATCACATCTTGAAACATGGCTTCTTTGTTATATAAAAATGCACTCAAAATTAATTGTTGGCTAAAATTTTGACCAAAGAATGATGATCTATGTGGTAAGGTCCAAGGTCAGCTGAACAACATGAGGGCATCTCAATTTCATCTCAAATAAAATCCATACAATTTATTTCTCATAGAGAGGTGCAAGCATGCAAAATAATGAACTCGCTACTGGAATTGTGAAAATTAGCAGCTACGGGAATTATGGAAACTATTAAAATTTTGCTTCAAAATGATGCATGTAAATCCCCTCATTATGCACTTTCTGGAAATTTTGTCTGCAAATTACTCAGTTTTCCAGCTTCTATATAAAACCCATGTCTTGGAATTTCTTAGTTTGGCTTCATTTGTTTACGAATGACATGCAAAAAGTAACCTTGAAGTAGGATGCTACAGGAATTCCAGTAATTACCAGAAGTTGGAGTTCTGGTAGTATCTTCCCTCTACAAATATTCATGGATGGCTATAACAAGTTTTCTCTTAACTCCTCCTGCTGGTGCTTTGAGTTCATTGGTGTATTCCCTATTGCACTTCGTTGAATGGAAGAGAGATCTCCATCTCCCCCAAAATCAAGAGATGGCATGTGCTCATGAAGATGTAGTAATCATACCTCTCGTTTCTAGAAAAAGGCTAATCATCTTCATACACACATGAGCGAGGACAAAAACATATATTCATTTTTGTACCTGTGGTTTAATCTAATTTCAAAGGTAGTCTTGGGTAACTCGGGCCATTTTTCAGGAGGGGCTACCATGACATACAAGATTAGTACTAAGAAATTTATGACTCGACAATGATTAATTACCAATAGTTAAACACAAGAGATCATAAAAGCTACACAATAACAACGAAATTGTACCTTATGGATGTTATATTTTATACTTTTAATCAATATTATCTAGGATCTTAAATGAAATAATAACATGCACAACATAACACAATAGACACAAAGAATTTCCTCGGGGAAACCATAAAGGAGAAAACCCTACAACTTCCTCAGAGATAGAATCATCACCAATACAATATCACAAAAGTAAAAACCCCAAAACAAAGATGGTCTTCTGCAGCTCCTCTTGTTTTCCTCCTATGAGAACTTGTCCTCTCTCCCACTAATGCGAACTTGTGAGTGAGCCTGTTGTACAAATGAGAGAGATCCACTCTCTATTTATACTTTATCTTTCACTTGACCTTTTCACTTGCTAGGTCGGCCCCAGTTATACCTGACTAGGCCGAATTCTCTAGGGGACTCAATAACCCTAATCTAACTGACTCTAGGGGGAACTATTGCCCCGAATTACAAAGGAGGATTTACCTCAATGACTTTACATGAACAAATGTAATAATAACATCCCAGACCGAAGGAATAAACATCTATGTTAGAGGTACAAATAAAATACAATAATAATGACAATATAAAATACAAGTGAATATATTCCGAAGTTACAATTACATTAAAGTGACTCCCTCTTAACTAGGAAGGTATTTTCTTGACATAGTCATCAATACATATGGACACAAGTCTTCGTCACTAGACCATCATTAATTCTGGAACATCATCATCGAAACTAGATCATCGCCATCGCTGCTGCAATACTCATCATGTCGATAATTGATTGGTCACATCTATCAAATCTACTCATCATAGGAATTTCTACAGAGCCAACCCTTTTTCATGATAGATGTAGGCCTAGCCCTCATGCAGGTCTTCATCATCTCTACGAGCAAGACATCAAGTAGGTACAGCCCAGGACTAGTCATTACATTGCCTCTGAAAAAAACTGGGTCTCCTACTGTCGCCTCATCGTATTCAGATCATCTCATTGTCACACGGAGCACAACCCATATGCACATCACATGTCCCACAACGGTCATCCTGCGTCTACTAGCATGGGAGGCACAAACCTACCACCATGCGATACCCTACCTAGGCGCACACACAGTTTCTTATCACCAGTGGATGTCTCCAGTATGGGAGGCACAAACCTACCACCATACGAGACCTCGTCTACCAACATGGGAGGCACAAACATACCACCATGCGATACCCAACCCTTACATATACCAACATGGGAGGCACAAACCTACCACCATGTGAGAATGGATCAGCCCTTACATCTACCAACATGGGAGGCATGAACCTACCACCATGCGATAATGGCTCGACACTTACATCTACCAACATAGGAGGCACATACCTACCACTATGTGAGAATGGCTCGACCTTACATCTACCAACATAAGAGGCACAAACCTACCACTATGCGAGAATGTCCCATGTGCATCTGTGTCTTCCAGACTCATCACTTCCTCTTGGAAGGAACCTCGATCTGGAGAACACCAAGCTTCTCTCTGAAGTACTCGAACTTCACTCTGGCCAACGGCTTGGTCAACACATCAGCTATTTGCTTGTCCGTTGCAATATACTGGAGATTCATTGCTCCTATATGCACCATATCTATGATATAGTGGTACTTGATCTCGATATGCTTCAACTTGTCATGGAACACCGGGTTCTTGGACAACTTCACACAACTCTGGTTGTCACATAATATATAAGTCACCTCTAATTGGAGATCAAACAAATCAGAGAGTAGCTTCCTAAGCCATACTACCTCACAAGTATCCGAACAAGCTGCAATATACTATGCTTCGGCTGTACTTAGTGCCACGCACGATTGCTTCCTGCTAAACCAGGAGATCATACTAGATCCCATATTGAAGCAGCATCCCGAAGTGCTCTTCCTATCAGCGACACTGCCTGCCCAATCCGAATCAACATAACCATGCAGGTTAATCTTCTGATTCACGTCATACTTGAGCCCATAATCAATTGTACCCTTCAGGTACCTCAATATATGCTTTACAATGACGAGGTGAACATGTCTCGTATCCTTCAGGTACCTCAATATATGCTTTACAATGACGAGGTGAACATGTCTCGTATCCTTCAGGTACCTCAATATATGCTTTACAATGACGAGGTGAACATGTCTCGTATCCTTCAGGAACTGGCTCAATGTGTTCACAACAAAGCATATGTTTGGTCTCATATTCGTCAGGTACATTGATGACCCAATCATATGACAATACATCATGGCATCAACTGACTCTGATGAAGCATCACATAGTAGCTTCAAGTTCTATGCCATAGGTGTGGCCATAGCCTTTCAGTCCATCATTCCGAACCTCTTCAGAATCTCCAATGCATTCTTCCATTGTCCAAGGAATATCCCATCCGCATTCTGCCACACCTCCATGCCTAAGAAATAATGCATCATACCCAGGTCCTTCATCTTGAACTCTACGACAAGTTTCCTCTTCGTATCTGCAATGAGCCCATCCTCCCCTGTTACAAACATGTCATCTACATAGAGTAGAAGTATCACTGGATTTCCCACTTCAACCTTGTAATAAAGGTTGGAATCTGCATTACTCTTGGTAAATCCCAAGCTCATCAGGAAACTATCCATCCTGGCATACCACGTCCTGGGTGCTTGTTTCAATCCGTACAAGGCCTTCTTTAATTTGCACACATGAGTCTTCTTGTCATGTGTCTCAAATCCAAGTGGCTGCTCCACGTACACTTCCTCCTCTACTGCACCATTCAAGAACGTTGTCTTGACATCCATTTGGTGTACCTTCCATTTCATAACTACAACCAAGGCAAGTACAAATCTGATGGAAGTGTATCTGGCTACAGGTGCAAATGTCTCCTCATAGTTTATGCCTTCCTTCTAGGAGAATCCACGTGCCACAAATATCGCCTTGTGTTTTTCTATGCTTCCATATGTAGCATGCTTGATCTTGTATATCCACTCAGAAGTCACAATAGAATTCCCTTTTGGTCTCGGAACTACCTCCCAGACATCATTCTTCATGATCGGCTGGTACTCCTCGATCATGGAATCCTTCCATTCTTTCTTCTCTGCTGCTTCCTCATAGTTGGCAGGTTCTTTGTAAATTATGTCGTACAATAGGGATACATAACTGGAGTATGGCCCATGACTCTTTCTTAGTTTGTGCATCCCCTCTGGAGCGCCATACCTCTCTAGATATTGTATTGCTTCTCGTACCCATGCTAGTTTCCTCTTGAGGGAGTTCTTCTCACGAGGTGGATCTACAGGTTCTTGTGGTTCTTCAATCTTGCGATCTTCATTATCTTCTGGAATCGCTTCTTCCATTGCTGTATCTATGATCCTGGGAACTTTAGGTTCTTCAGTGTCTTCAACATGTAACTTTCTGGATTTGATGTAGGTTGAGTCTTCGTCAAATGTTACGTATTTGTTGATATTGATCTTCTTGAATCCTGGGAAATATATTCGGTAGGCCTTCTAGCTTTCACTGTATCCTACAAATATACCCTTCTTTATTGAAGGATCTAGCTTCATCCTCTTCTCCTTTGGAATGTGTATGTACATTGGGCATCCAAATATCCTGAGATGGCTGACTTCTGGTTTCTCGCCGAAGAACACTTCTTCTAGAGTCTTGTTTTCTAGTACTCTATGAGGAGTACGGTTCTATACATACACAATTGTCCTTGTAGCTTCTGCTCATAGATGCATCGGAATATCCTGGTCATGAAGCATTGCTCTTGTTGCTTCCATTATTGTTCTATTCTTTCTTTATGCAACACCATTCTATTGTGGATTGTATGGAGTGGTCAACTCCCTCTTAATCCCCGATTCTTTGCATAGGTTCTTGAAATATTCCGAGGTGAACTCTCTGCCATTATCTGGTCGAAATGTATTTATTCTTTTCTCCGTGTGGTTCTCAATCAAGGCTGAATACTTCATCTTTACTCTTCAAGAAGTATATCCAATTCTTACAGGAAAAGTCATTAACAAATGAAACATAGTATATATACCCACTCAATGAACTGGATGACATGGGACCGCATACATCGGAGTGGATGATTTCCAATATTCCTTTTGCTTTTCTTTTGCTACTTGGAAATTCCTTCTTCACATTCTTTCCCTTTGCACATCATTTGCAAACGTCTTCGTGCTTCGATTGGATTTTTGGAAGTCCTTCAACTGCCTTTTTTGCAATGGGTAGTGCTCTATAGTGCACATGCGCAAGCCTTCTATGCCATAATTCACTTGGATCCATGGATTCATGGACCAAGGCTTGTTCAGGTTGTCCCTTCAATTTGTACAAACCTCCCTCTTGCTCTCCAATCACAACTGCATCATCTATAGTCTTTCCCTTTGGCCACATTAGGACTTGGCCATCAACAAATGTAACCCTTATACCTTTTGCATCTAGTGTTGATATGGAGAGAAGGTTCTTATTTAGTCCTGGAACATATAGGAAATCCTTCATCTTCAGATATTTCCTAGAGTCTAGCTTGTAAGAAGCTTCTCCACTTCCTTTTATGGGGTATTGGTAATCATCCCCAAGTTTCACCTTGTGAGGTGACTCATGTTCATACATGTTTATGAAGAATTCTTTATATCCTGTCATATGCTTGGAAGCTCCACTGTCTACAAGTCAATAATTACTTCCATGTGTGACAGTGCCCGTGAGTGCTGGTATCAGGACATACTTTTCATCACTCTCTTCTCTGGCTCTCTTCCTTGGAGGTTCATCATCTTCTGCGGTGTGAGCATGGTGGCTTTTCTTGTTGTTATTCTTATTGTGGGAGCCACTTTTATTTATGGGACAATTCCTGGAGTAGTGTCCCTTCTCATCACAAGTATAGCATCTAATATTAGATAGATCTCTCCTGGATCTTCTAAAGTTATCCCTCTAACTTTGGTGCTGGTGTTTCTCTCTCTTACTGTGATGGTGCTCCCTCTTGTTATTACTCCTCCTGGAGTGTGTTGTGAGAGCTTGATCATCATTTTCTCCCATCTTCTCTTCTTGAACCACAAGTCGAGCTTCTTCTTTTGATCATTCTTCCCACAGTCTACTGAATGTGATTAACTTATTTCTAGTACAAATCCCTTGAATGAGAGAGTCCCATGATCTTGGGAGGACTTTCAAGGTGGTCATCACAATTTCTCCATATTCTACATTTTCTCCTACAGCTTCAAGTTTCTCCTTGATCTGAGAGACCCTTGTAAAGTAAGACTCCATGGTCTCTGCATTTTGAATCTTCACATTCTTTAACTGGTTCCTCAAGGTCATCTTCCAATTTATATTCTTCCCTTCAAATAGCTTGGTCAAGGCATCAAACATCTCTTTAGGTGTCTTCAAAGATGACACATGTGGGATGAGTTGATCCTTAATAGAATCTACAATGATCCTCTTGGCCTTAACCAAGTTCTTTTTATGTAAGGATTTAGCCTCATCTCCCTCTGGTGCTGGAACCTCTTCATTCACATATGTGTCCAATTCATTCTCTTCAAGGACAAGTGCAATCCTATACTTCCATGCTCGGAAGTTATCAACCCCTTCAAGCTTATCCTCAAGCTTGGTGTGGTGAGACATCTTTAATGATAACTTAAAATGGAAATAAAAAAGCTTTTAGGTCTTACCACTTTAAGTTGTCGAAATTGGTTATGGAGCTGGTTGGCCCTAGGGTTTGTTAGATAAACCCTAATTTTCCAAACTTGGAATTTGGAAATTCTGATTGGACAGATAGATGCGCCTCCTCAAGGCAAGTTTCCTAGTGTACTTATTTCCCCCAATCAGTGAACAAAAACCCAAAATATATGATGCCCTAGTTTTCCTCCGGCAGTAGTGATGAGCCGAAAAATGAAAATTCTCAGAATCCAATTATGCTTCGACAGAAAGATGCACCTTCCTTAGGCAAGTTATCCTAGCCTCTTTTCGTTGATGATCCGTGGAGAGAAGTCCAAGAATTAAGAAGTCCTATCTTCCGCAGCTGCACAGTGTCTTCTTTTCAGGTTAGCTCTGATACCATGTTATATATTCTACTTTTAATCAATATTATCTAGGATCTTAATTGAAAGAATAACATGCACAACATAACACAATAGACACAAATAATTTGATCGGGGAAACTATAAAGGAGAAAACCACGCAACTTCCTCAGAGATAGAATCGTCACCAATACAATATAACAAAAGTAAAAACCCCAAAACAAAGATGGTATTCTGCAGCTCCTCTTCTTTTCCTCCTATGCGAACTTGTCCTCTCTCTCACTAATGAGAACTTGTGAGTGAGTGTTGTACAAATGAGAGAGCTCCACTCTCTATTTATACTTTATCTTTCACTTGACCTTTTCACTTGCTTGGTCAATCCCAATTACACCTGACTGGGCCGTCTTCTCTAGGGGACTCAATAACCCTAATCCAACTGAATCTAGGGGGAACTATTGCCCCGATTTACAAAGGAGGATTTACCTCAATGAATTTACATGACCAAATGTAATAATAACATCCCCGACCGGAGGAATAAACATCTCCTTCGGAGGTACAAATACAATACAATAATAATGACAATATAAAATACAATTGAATATCTTCCGAAGTTACCATTACATTATGTGAAGAACCTGCAATAATAAATTAATGCAAAATACACGAGATATAAAAAATAATAGAGCTCATAATCACTTTTATATTGATCACAGGCCACTTCGAGGGGGAAACCTCCCTTGAGCAAGCTCAATACAATTAACTTCACGGTGCCTTCATAGACCTCAACACACACTTATATACTAAGTCTAGGCGCCAATACCATGGGTCAATACTATGTATCAATACAAACCATGGGCTAATACAAACCATGGGCTAAGTCTAGGTGCCAATACTATGAGTCAAAACCATGGGCCAGTACAAACTATGGGCGACTTACAAAGCATATGCGCCAACAACAATAACACAAACTATGGATCAACAAATACTACAGGATGACTTACAAAGCATATGCGTCCAACAACAATATACTAACAAAGTAAAGACATGGGTTCCTAACACATTAACAATGGAGGCGCTTTTTAGCAATTTTGTGACACCTACAACTCCCTTGTGATTTACTTTCACATATTCTATCAAGTGGTACTTTGAATAGAACAATGAAACATCATAATCAAATTTCACTTTTGATTACATGCAACAATGATGGAGAATTATGCCCTCAACCTTCATCAAAGAGTTTTTCAGAGAGATTTGGTTGATACGTGATAGTATGTTGAAATTTTGGGATCACATAAGAGAAGTATAACCTGAAAATGATAGGAGTTGAAACCATGTCAGAGAAGACTGAATTTTTGTGTGCTGAAGATTATAAAAGATGATGTTGATTGTGGATGCTGAATTCTGGAGATAATCCCTTTTTGTTTTTATTCTAGACTGATGAATGATCTCTGAAGCTTGATGAGGATAAAATACCATATCTCAATATTATTTCCATGTCGTGCCTTGTATACATAGTATGATTAAGCTGAGACGAAACTTCAACATTCTGCTCAAGATTAGAGTCCTGAACTATAATAAGATGGTAAGGGGATAAAATGACTCCATGTTGAATGTTTTCCAGATTTCAAATAGTTACCAATGCCAATCGTAGATTCAACTGATAAATTTCACAAGACTAAAGGTGCAAGCTAAATCATAGATCATAGATCTGTGAATGAAATTGAATAGGATCCAAATTTTGCATAGATATCAGACTTCACTAAGAAGATGTCATAGATTATTGATATTTCAAGAACTTACACCTTGCACCAGATCAGGGAATGGAGAGTTCGATGCACTACTGTAAATTTGAACTCTAGACCAAATTATCGAACCAGATCTCCAAGATTCTTGGATCACTGAGGAGGACTTCGCTTTAGGATCACATGGATGAATTTGGTGGAACATCACTATTAGGTTGATTCACCGATTGATAATTGGATTATTTCATGTCCAGTTTAAATACACAGCTGTTGCATAGATATGGAAAAGGTACAGATTGCATGGAGGCTCAGATCATGTGGGAGAGATCGTTGAGATCATATCTCTCACCAGATCTACATGGAGGCTTCTTTTATCAACAGAAAACTGATATGTTCACTTCTATGATCACTTTATTTATTAACTTCTTCATGTTTTTAGATAAATTGCAAAGTGATTGATTCTTTCTTTCATGGATAGAGGCACTGATTTTTATCAACAACTTCTATACAACAGTCACCAATTTCTGTGTTGGTAGATTCTTCTTCACATAGTGACTCCTTTTCTTTTTCTCATAGCGAATGATTGTTTTAATGCACAAGTGGCTCACAGTAGTGTTGGTCACCCTATATGTCAATTAATTAAAACTAACACACAGGATGCTCAATATAAATTGTCAAACCTAGGGAGGTCTTTTATTTCAATGGCAATAAGCACAATCTATGCATAAACATATTTAGCAGTTGATTGAATAAATAAAGATGATAATCCTACCTATCTGCTCAGCCAAACTCATTCCATAAAGAAAACTAATCTAACTCATACATCTAGGAATTCAAAGTGCAACTACCTTCCTACAGAAATCAACCTAGCAGTTATTGATCTAAGAATGAAATTGAACTAGATTACTTTTGCAAGAAGTTAAATCCTATAATTATCAAACTACAGTATTCAATCTTTACCAAAATGATCCATCTAGTAACTACTGTAACTCAACCATGATCTGCCTAATCTATGAACTCAATGAAAGATACAATAGCAACCAGAATTAAGAAATAAACTTGAACTATAAATTGATAACCATTAGAAATCCTAGAAAGCATAAATGATTGAAAGGAATGGAGCCGAGGTTGGATATAATAGCTATTGAACACACATGCATTAATCAAACTAACCTACACAGTCGACTGTCACACCACGTAGTTACAACTATTCATATGCAGGAAATAAACTACCAATAAAGAATGCAATCATAAACTCTATGTTGCAGCTATCATAAATATACCTAATGCAATTCCACAACACAAAACTTGAAATGAATAAATCTAACTACCTACTTAACTCAGCAATCTCTATGAGAAGGCGAGCCCTGTCCTTCTAATAGATACACCGTGAACTACCACGAATTAAGACACATAAATGGAAGTAACTCTGCTCTTCATTAAAGATGGTAATTCATAGTCTTAGTTCTCTGTTACAACCCCACAAAATAATAATTATCCAACCCCAGACTTGGAAAGCCTTCCCGAATTTATACATGAGGAATACAGTTCGTGATCCACTAATTTCGTGCAAAAATGAAGATCTACGATCTTCATGCTGCAGAGTTACAGCTAACTGTTATAGCCAAAATGAATGAGGCCGTTAGTCATGAAGGATGCTATTACATTGGCAGTCAATGGATCAACGGTTCAACCAATTGGGAAGTGTCCTGTCTGTTGCAGCTATGCTCTATTTCAGCGACCTGTTACAACTCACGTGGAGAGATGCACTGTCCCTTGAAAATATGAGGAATTGAGTTAGAAGAGTAATAGCTGGCCCACGTATGATTCTTTCCCAAGGCATGGCGACTAACACACCTGTGCTTTGATCTTATCTTAATGAAATCACACAAGTTAGCATAAATCAAAGGCCAGAATTCATAACCCTAACAATCTTAGGCATTTAATTAATTGAAACAATAATGATGTTTACCTTGTCAGGATTGTTGATTAATTTGGAAAAAGGCATGTATATGGTTTATGAAGGTAGAGTTTAACTGGGCAAAATGGTGTAATAGATATGGTCCAAAAGGGGCATTTCCAGGGCCCAACATCTCCCCCCAACTATCCATTTGCATGTCCTCATGCAATAGCCGATTAGTTTGATCCTGACTCTGATCCTCGTTCATATTATGCAAGTGAGTTAAAGGAATCAATTTTGACAATCAGCCCTTGGAAATGCTGGTTCTTGTGTAACAACTTCTCCTTACCCTTAGTAGCTTCGTCTTATATGGAACTCACCAGATTTTCAATTGTGTTGGTCCTTCTGAAACAATATCTTTTCCTTATGTCCCCATTCTTAGCATCTTTTCCTAAGTTGTAATTCCAAAAAGAAATTTTGAGGGCACTGGTTCTTGTGTAACAACGTCTTATTTCTTGATTCCTTTGGCCTGCTGAGTCGGTTCAATGTTTCTGAAACAATGAGGTTGTGTCCTAGGATAGTTCCTTTGATTGTCTTGATCCTGAGGGTTTCTGTAATGCTATATCCACTACTGTAAATTTATGCCCTGCCATATAAAAAAATCTCCACATTCTGGGAATATTAGTTCTGGTTGTCCTTCATTCCCATGAATGGACGATAAAATCCCCAATTGGTCTGTAGCTTCCACCATTGAACTCGCATGTTTCCTTGCCTATTTTCGGCATGTCTTCTTCCACTTTTCTAGTTCTGCACGAAGCACTTGCACCTCCTCTTTTAACAACTCATTTTCAAGCAGAAGATTCTCTAAATGCGGGTCTTCTACAGCAGGTTCTTGTGTATCAGCAGGTGGTCGGGGTTTTAAGATGGGAATCCTGGTTTCTACCTCAATAAATTGACATGCTTCTGCTGTAGTAGCCGTTTTAGTTTTTCTCCTTTTTGTTGGGATGGATGTCTGGCCTTTGCTCATTATCCCTTCTTTTCTCCCCTGGGGCAGAAAAAATTCTATCGCCTTAGAGACATGACCAAATCCTTTCTTTTGAATTAAAGTCTTTCTTATTTTAGGGGAGGTTTCCACATTCAGGACTTCTAGATCGCTTTCTGCTACTTCTCTCGCTTGACGTTCCTCCTCTGCTATTGCAGTTTTAGCTGCCTCAGTTTTAATTTCCTCTTCATCCTCCAATCGAACGTCTGGTGTTCCAGTCGTCCCCCCAACTAAATTTGAGGAACTCCAGTCCTCATCCACTAACCATGCAAAAATATCACGGGGTGTTCCCGGACAAACCAGAAATTGTCCCCAAGTCAGTTTGTTATGTGTCAGGGCCCGTAAGGATAATAATTTAATTAGCCCATGATTTGAGAGGGATGATAGGGGGTGTTGAGCTCTTTTAGTGTAATAATCCATGCGTTGCAAGGATCTAAGAAGATAGTATGGCATATTTAATAGCTTGTGATAACGCAAATGTGATAAGAGGAAAAATTCATAAATGTAAACAACACTGTACCTCCCTTCAGATGTGATATATTTATTTAAGAAGAGTGCAACTTGATCCCAAGGACTTGGAAGAGTCTCCAGCGCTATTCCTCTGCCCCGTGGTCGAACACTCTCTTCTGCCGCCAGGAAATCCTTAGTTGCAGTCGGGTGACAGTGTTTTTGACTAAACTAGTGCTGCCCGTTTCTGGGAAGTCCCGTTACCTCTTCCAAGATTACCTCTGAAACGTCTACCCTTATGCCTCGAACCGCTGAATGAGTGCTCGTCAAATTTCGAGCAAATTCAAGGGCTGTTTCCTCATGAAAACCACTCAAGCGTTGAAAATAATCTATCCATCCTGCTTCTTGAAAGATATCAAAGAAATCCTTGTTCTCATATAGAGATTCTATTGTTAACAACTCATACCTCACAGGGATACCCATACCACTGAGCTTTTTGCAAAATATCGTAACGAATACACCAGTTACAGTTTCGAACATCAACTGACTGCATGCAGACACGGTCAATGGATAGTTGAAGTTTGGATTGAGCATTGTTGGAAAGGTGGCATAGTTAGTTTTGAGATAAAACCCGTGGCAGGATTATCGGACAAGTTAGGTAGAACGATGGTCAAATCATAAGTACGGGTAACAGCTTTTATCATGATTTTGGTTCAGTTGATTTGCTGTGGATCGATGACAGGGATAAATAACAAGTATAACCATTATTGCTTGCGATGTCAATAGATTCCTAATCATGATTATAGTTAGAACTCGTACCTTCAAAATTAATGCTCAAGCTGCCATTCTGCCGTGGCATGATGTTTCACAGTCACATCTCTGGTAGAATACGCGTGTGCCAAGATGAGTTGGACACCGTCAACCAACCTGATAAGTACATTCATGCTGAATTATTGGCGGAATGTGATTGAAATTGTGGAGTCATCATTTAAATTCGAGCCAGGTCAGAGCCAGGTCAGATCATTGACAGCAAGACAGTTCCAAAAGACAGAACATCAAGCGGAGTTGCAGATGATGAATAAGAGGATTAAGCAAAGTTCGGCGACATATGGAGGATTTCCAGTTGCAAAAATTCAGAGAAAAGGCAAAAATAGCGGAATAGTAGCTACTAGACTTGGCAGAATAGGCAAAAGTAGCGGAGTCGCAGTTGCTTGGAAAAAGGCAAAAATGAAGTCAGAATAGTGGAGTCGCAGCTGCTAGACTTAGCGGAATATGCAAGAATAGCGGAGTCGCAGCTACTGGAAAAAAGCGAAAATGAAATGGGAATAGTGGAGTCGCAGCTACTAGACTTAGCGAAATAGGCAAGAATAGCAGAGTCGTAGCTGCTGGCAAAAATTGAAAATGAAATGGGAATAGCGGAGTCGCAGTTGCTAGAATTAGCGGAATAGGCAAGAATAGTGGAGTCACAGCTGCTAGAAAAAATGAAGTGAATGGAAAAATGGCAGAGTTACAACTGCGAAAATAGGAAGAATGAGCAAGGTAAGGAGTCGCAACTGTGCAAAAATGAGTAACAGGCAGAATTTCAGCTGGCTACTGAAAAACTAACGAATCATCCATCTTCTTCAAAGAACTTTATTAAATCAGGAAACAATGTAAGGTGCCTGCAATCGTCTGGCCCAGTCGCGATTGTTGTTCCTCCAATTAATCCTTGCACACAAATCTTCAAAACAAACCGATCAAGTGCAAAATGAAAAATAGATAAAATACAGAATGAAAAATAAATTATTTATGTACAAATTATGTGGATATTGCAGTTCTTAAAAATCCACAGGGGTTGAGAAAACTCCCTGCCCTGGCGTTAACTGATAATCTAGATCTGCTGCAACCTGTGAAATGAAAGAATCCCTTGAGATCGACTTATGATATAGTCACAGCCGATGACCATTTGCGAATAATGGTGTCTTGTTTTCATCAATGGTGATCAACCGAACTGTTCTGTTCCATTGTCAAATACACGATATATTTGATAAGGTCCCAACCAATGAGTACGTAGCTTGCCTTTGAAATCTCTCTTAAACCGTGAATCATATAACAAAGTCCAGTCTCCTTCCTAGAAG
The DNA here is from genome assembly GCA_027924585.1 of Larix kaempferi. Taxonomy (NCBI): domain Eukaryota; kingdom Viridiplantae; phylum Streptophyta; class Pinopsida; order Pinales; family Pinaceae; genus Larix; species Larix kaempferi. The sequence continues at coordinate 6,551,981 of BSBM01000259.1, read as the reverse complement.
ACTTTCTTCTTTATGAATCTATCATGCCACTTAGAGTACTGCTGTTGGATTAAAGTTGTATGATTTATTGCTTCTGTGCGCTTTTCATCCAATTCATTAAGTTGATTCAGTCAGTTCCTCTGTGCTTCTGATAAATCCAGATTTGCTTCTACAGCTGGTTTCAAAGTCCCGATTTCAAATTCAATTGGGAAAACAACATTCTTACCATACACTAACTCATATGGAGAAAAACCAGTGGTGTTACGCCATGTAGTGTGATAGGCCCATAGTGCCTTTGGAAGTATCTCATCCCAATCTTATGATGGCTTTTCATTGTTTTTGTCAAAATAGCCTCAATGATCTTGTTTGAACTCTCCACTTGGCCATTGTCCTGTGGATGATATGGCGAGGTTATTCTGTGCTGAATATGAAATTTCTGTAACAGTGCTTCCAGTTTGTGAGACACAAACTGCGGTCCACCATCCATGATGATTTCCTTGGGTACTCCAAATTGAGTAAAAATTTCTTCATACAGGAAATCAATCACAGCTTGATCATTAGCCTTAACCAAGGCTACAGCTTCCACCCATTTGGTCATGTAATCTGTGCAAACCAAGATGTGAACTTTCTGTTTTGAGGGAGGGTTGATAGGCCCTTAAAATCTAGAGCCCATCTGTCAAATGGTTCAACCACGAGCTGTGGCTGCAAAGGCATTTCATCTAATCTGTTGGGTTGGCCCATCCTTTGGCAGCTATCACATGCTTGAACATACTTCTTTGCATCCCTGAACAATGTGGGCTAGAAATAACCCATTCTCAAGACCTTATGACCCGTCCTTTTGTCAGCAAAATGTCCCCCATAGGGCTCATCATGGCAAGCTTTAAGAATGCTAAATATCTCCTCCTCTCTTACACATATTTTGATTTCTAAATCAAGTCATGTGTAGAAAAGATGGCCATCAATCCAGCAGTACCTAGCACTCTGTTGTATGATATTTCTTTTTTCTCTCTTCGACAGATGTGCAGGGAGCTTACCTGCAGCCAAAAAGTTAGCAATATCTGCATACCATGGGGAATGAGCTGATACTGCAAACAAATGTTCATCAGGGAAGGAATCTTCGATTGGTAAATTGTCATCACTATTAGTAAGTAGAGATAAAAAATATGCAACAACATTTTCCTTCTCTGGTCTATCAATAATTGTGATATCAAATTCCTGTAACAGTAACAACCATCTAGTAACTCTAGAATTTGTGATTGGTTTATTCATTAAATATTTGATAGCAGAATGATCAGTGTGCACAAAAGTGGAATATCCAATAATATAATGTCTAAATTTTTTGATGGCATAAACAATGGCAAGGAATTCCTTTTCTGTGACAGTATAGTTTAGTTCAGTAGGAGATAAGTTCTTGCTGATGTAATAAATTGCCTAAGGAGCATTACCTTCCTACTGTCCCAAAACTGCTCCAATGGCAGTGTCTGAAGCATCTGAAGAAATATGAAAAGGCAGAGCCCAATTGGGCCCTCGTAAGATGGGTGATGTAGATAGCCTTTTCTTTAGCTCAGTAAACGCTGTTTGGCATGCATCATTCCAAACAAACTATGCATCCTTCATCAACAGAGTGAACAAATGAGAAGATAGTTTGGAAAAAATTTCTATGAACCTTCTGTAATAGCCAGCATGCCCCAAGAAGCTACGTACATCCTTTTGTGTTCCAAGAGTTGGTATATTTTCAATTACCTTGATTTTGGATGGATCTACCTGGATACCATCAGAAGAGATGAAGTGCCCCAGCACTATGCCCTCGCTCATCATCATATGGAACTTTTCAGTGCTTAAAGAGAGCTAGATTTTTTCACAGCGTTTCAAGAACTTTTCTAAATTTTTCAGTTCTTTTTCATAACTATCACCATATGGAGTAAAGTCATCCATAAAAATCTCCATGCAATCATTTACCATCTCTAAAAAGATTCCAATCACTGCTATTTGAAATGTGGCTGGTGCGTTGCACAACCCAAAAGGAAGTACCCGGTATGCAAAAGTCCCCTAGGGATAGGTGAAAGTGGTTTTGTCCTGGTCTTCTGGAGCAATCTAGATTTGGTTGTAGCCACTAAAACCATCTAGAAAGGAAAAATACTTCTTCCCAGACAAGGTATCAAGGACCTGATCGATAAAAGGTAAGGGGAAGTGGTCCTTCTGCGTTGCCTTGTTCAATTATCTGTAATCCACGCAGACCCTCCATTTCCCATTCTTCTTTGGCACAATCACGAGTGGAGAAACCCACTCACTGTCTGAAATCGGGTATATAAATCCTGCTTCCAAAAGTTTTTGGATCTCTTCTTTCACAATGTCTCTTAGGTTCGGGTTAATCCTTTGTTGTGGTTGACACACAGGCCTGAAGTCTCTCTTAATATAAATGTGATGGGTACATAGATTAGAAGTAAACCCTTTCATGTCTATATACTCCCAAGCGAATGCTCCTCTACGTTGTTTCAACAAGGTGACTAGCTGTTCCAGTTCACTGGGAACAAGGTTTGAATTGATGTTCAATGTTTTCCCTGGCTCAATTTCCATTGGTACACTTTTTAAATTCTGAAGTACTGGAATTATAATGGCATCACTGACTAGAGTTTCTTCTGTAAGATTTTCCTGTTCTACTTCATCTAACGTCCTATTAAGAATCTAGTAAACATGCTTGTTGATAGATGTGGGCTCACTGATGAAACTGTTAATGGCATCGTCCTCTGTTTCATCTTTAAATGTTAAGGCTCTCCCTATTGTTAATAATGGTTGAACACCTTCTTCCTCCTTCAAATCTGCCCAAAGTGGAGTTTCAGCTTCTGTGCTTGGTCGAGCTGGAGGGTACAAGGTTAGGCTCTTGATCTTAGTCCTGTTTGAAATGGTCATAGATCATGATCGACAGCTGATATAGGCATCTGCTGTGGCCAACCACGGTCTTCCCAGGATCAGTGGGTGTCCCCCCAACTGAGATTTCAGCTGTAACACCAAGAAATCCACAGGGTATTCTCATGAGTCAACTGATATTACGAGGTCATCTAGGATCCCCTCAGGCTTAATTGTTGATTTGTCAGCAAGTTCCAAAATAGTAGGGGTCAGCCGAAGGTTAGTGAGTCCAAGTTTCTTCACAGTTTCTATGGTCACAACGTTAATAGCCGCGCCTAAGTCTACCAAGACGTTGGGGATTTGTGTGTTTCCTATGTGAACTGTCACAGTAGGATTTCCAGGGTCATCGTATTTTGCCACATGAGTCTTCCCCATTATCAATTCAGAAAGCTTTCCCAATACGTGGACAGTGGGAGGATCCCTAGGCTTTCTTCCTGGTTTCTTGATACACAAATCCCTGACAGTCTTAGCATAAATGGGCACGTCATGGAGGGCTTGTAACAGTGGAATTTTGACATACAAATTTTTCAATTCTCCTAAGAGATTGAATCGAGGTTGTTCCACTATTCTCTGCAGAGCCAATCATTCAGGGTATGGTGATTCTCTCATCAATTGTGTAGGCTATGCTTCATCGTGTGTTACTTCCTGAGTTTCATCCACTGTTTCAGTAGGAATGTCAGCATCCTCAATAATGGGGATTGCTGAATGAACAATATTCTCATAATGCTGACTCACTCCAGTTTCAGTCACTGGGGATGGAACATCCTCAGTGATGATGGGTTCCACTACCCTCCCTGATCGTAATTGTATATCATTGCAGGGAACTTGGGAAATGGAATACATAGGCATGTTGGTAGTCTCAAATTGATGGACTGCTTTATTGTTCGGGTTTGGGTTAGGTTGTGCAGGTAGCTGTGGTCGAAGTAGTGCATTCACAGGTGAGGCCTTGTTTTGGAATTGCAGCTTTGGCTATTGGTATTGTTGGTGAGGATACTGTTGATACTGAGTCTGGTGATGGGGGAAGTTATTTCCTTGGTAAGAATTTCTCAAGTTGGAATTCCAAGGAGCTTGATTGTTTGACTACTGTGACCATGGTGTCCAAGAATTCGGATTTTGCATTGGATTCTGAGATGGATGCCAATGGTTACCAGAATAATGTGAAGGGAATTGTGTATTCATATTATTCATATTGTTCATATCATTCATATTATTCAGAAAAAATGATGGGTCTTGATTCATACCTTGATTGTGAGGCTGCCATGCTTTCTTCTGTGCAATGAAGTAAGCTTGTTCCACATCTGAAGTGGATGCCTGGAGAACTTCCTTGACCTTAGGTAGTGAGGGAAATTCCTTGGTGTCATGCTCCAACTCACATATTCTACACATTTCTGCTTTGTCCAGTGGGCATTCTTTCAGTGGGTGCTTTTTCCTACATTTGGGACAGAATACACCAAGTGTAAGATCTTCTACCACTTGCCTCTGTTTTTCTCTCAAGACATCAAGCTCTAAGGAAATGGAGCTCATCATATCAGTTTTAAAATTCTCCAACAAGTTTCCTATCTCTGCTCGAGTGACTCCTCCACTAGCTAACTTCTGTGTCCTAGTGAAGACATCCCGATCTCGATCCTTGTCTCGTTTATTAGTTCTAGAGGATCCCCTTGAGTACCTTCGGCATAATTCAATGATCTTCTCCAAAGGTTCTTTTGAGATATCTTCTTTCCCAAACAGATTCAACATATCAAGGCAATCTTCCCTAATTCCTCATAGCAAAATAATCTTAAGCACATCTTTTCCAATCTCAGTATGTCCAGACCTTTGTAAATTGTACAACAATCTTTCCACAAAGTCTTCCAAGCTCTCTTCTTCCTTCTGAACCATTTTAAACAACTCTTGCTTTCTATCCCCAGTTCTACAATATTCTTGATATTTAGAGAGGAAGGTGTTTTTCATTTGGTCACAAGTAGTAATGGTCTCACGACCTAGACTCATGAACCAGCACAGAGCATTCCCTTTCAAGGTGTCTAGGAATGGTTTCGGCTTCTGAGCACTAGAGGTGTAATCATAGCTACGACAGAGGATATCAAACTGAAAAAGAAATTCATTAGGATCCTCAAAAGATATACCATGGAAATTAGGGAGAACTAATGGTGAGATGTTTTTCATGGGAGCTGCTCCAGGTGTCTGGAGGACAGGGAATTCTAATGTAGCCACAGTATTACCAGGCTGATTATCTTCCACTTCTTCTTCCCTGTTCTCCCTATGTTCATTCTCGCCTTCCTGTTCTCTATCAGCCATGGCTTTAGTCCAAAATTCAATGGCTTCCTTTATGCGTTCTTCCTCTGTTTTTGCTTCTTCTTCTCTTCTCCTCTCTTCTCCTTGCTTCCTCTCTTACTCTGATACTTAGCAAGTCTCCAACCACACTTCTTTAGTAACTCTGGTTCCATTGATATGATAAATCTCCTTCCTATCTGGTACAGCCACAACGCTTCCCTTATCTTCAGGAGGTTTATTTTCTGCAACAAGAGTTGAAGGTCCCGTTGTATTCTCAATTGTTGATGCTGAATTCTCAAGATGGGGAGGAACAAAATTTCCTCTTCCTGTAGATGTCCATGGTGGTCTAGTAGAAGAATCAGCCTTAGCAATTATATCATCGATGAACGTTTATCTTCCCAGACCTGCATTTCGACCTTGACCTCGACCTCGTCCACCTGCAATGTTAGTATTCAAAGGGGGTTCCTGATTTGTTTTTCTTGTATTCATGCATGCTATAAATGATTAAACCAAAATGAAATAAAAAATCAACTACTAATTGTGTCTATCTATTACCATCCCCGGCATCAGCGCCAAAATGTTGGTCACCCTATATGTCAATTAATTAAAACTAACACATAGGATGCTCAATATAAATTGTCAAACCCAGGGAGGTCTTTTATTTCAATGGAATTAAGTACAATCTATGCATAAACATCTTTAGCAGTTGATTGAATAAATAAAGATGATAATCCTACCTATCTTCTTAGCCAAACTCATTCCTTAAAGAAAACTAATCTAACTAATACATCTAGGAATTCAAAGTGCAACTACCTTCCTACAGAAATCAACCTAGTAGTTATTGATCTAAGAATGAAATTGAACTAGATTATTTTGCAAGAAGTTAAATCCTATAATTATCAAACTACAATATTCAATCTTTACCAAAATGATCCATCCAACAGCTATTGTAACTCAACCATGATCTGCCTAATCTATGAACTCAATGAAAGATACAATAACAATCAGAATTAAGAAATAAACTTGAACTATAAATTGATAACCATTAGAAATCCTAGAAAGCATAAATGACTGAAAGGAATGGAGCTGAGCTTGGCTGTAACAACTATTGAACACACATGCATTAATCAAACTAACCTACACAGTCGACTGTCACACCACGCAGTTACAGCTATTCATATGAAGGAAATAAACTACCAATAAAGAATGCAATCATAAACTCTCTGTTGCAGCTATCATAAATATACCTAATGCAATTCCAAAACATACAATAGGAAATGAATAAATCTAACTACCTACTTAACTTGGCAATCTCTGTGAGAATATGGGCCTTGGCCTTCTAACAGAGACACCGTGAACTACCATGAATTAAGACACAGAAATGGAAGTAACTCTGCTCTTCATTAAAGATGGTAATTCACAGTCTCAATTCTTTGTTACAGCCCGTACAAAATAATAATTATCCAACCCCTGACTTGGAAAGCCTTCCCAAATTTATACATGAGGAATACAGTTCGTGATCCACTAATTTCATGTAGCAATGAAGATCTACGATCTTCATGCTGCAGAGTTACAGCTAACTGTTACAACCAAAATGAATGAGGCCGTTAGTCATGAAGGATGCTATTACACTGGCAGTCAATGGATCAACGGTTCAACGAATCGGGAGGCGTCCTGTCTGTTGCAACTATGATCTGTTTCAACGACCTGTTATAGCTCACGTGGAGAGATGCGCCATCCCTTGAAAATATGAGGAATTGAGTTAGAAGAGTAACAACTAGCCCACGTATGATTCTTTCCCAAGGCATGGCGACTGATACACTTGTGCTTTGATCTTATCTTAATGAAATCACACAAGTTAGCATAAATCAAAGGCCAGAATTCATAACCATAACAATCTTAGGCATTTAATTAATTGAAACAATAATGATGTTTACCTTGTCAGGATTGCTGATTAATCTAGAAAAAGGCATGTATATGGTTTATGAAGGTAAAGTGTAACTAGGAAAAATGGTGTAATAGATATGGTCAAAAAGGGGCATTTCCAGGGCCCAACAAGTAGCAGTGAGAAGTAACTCACACACTTATGTGATCTTATACAAGTCTGTAACTTAAATATGCAATGCATAGCTCCTCTTCAACCCATGGCAGTAATCAATGATAAACGAACTCAGCAATATTGGTAGCGATTTCTCTACATGCCAACCTCGAATGATAACACGGTCATTTTTTTATGAATTAACTGTTGATCCTATATTTGTTAATTTTTGAGAATTAATTCAACATAGTCTAGGATCTTTACTAAGAGAATAACATGTACATCATATCAAGTATAAAAATGCATATCAATCACAACAAGCAATCACATGAGACAATAGATACACAGAGTTTCACTAGGGAAAACCACAAAGGTGAAAAACCCCACAACTTCCTCAGAGATAGAAAGAGCAATGATACAACCCAAGTTCATAGAGATAGTCCTCCTAGCAGCTGAACCTCCTCCTCCACTAGTGTGCCACTTTACAAGTAGTGTAGAAGTGAATAATGAGATGATCAAATAGAGTGCCTCCCGCACTCTATTTATACATGACCTGACCTGCCTAATAACCTAGCAGGGCCGACTTGTATAACTCAGTCTAATAACCCATGGTTATACTAATCAAGGCCGATGCCACACTTGGTGGTCTAATAACGCATCACTTGCAAGTTGCGACACTTGCAACACTTGTCAATACAAATGATGACACTTCCATATAGAGGAATAATAACATCTCTATAGGAGTACAATATACATAGGTGAAATACATTCCGAAGTTACAATTACATCAACACTCCCTCTTAACTAGGAAGGTATTTCTTAACACAGATCTGCTAGCACAAGTCTTCTTCTCTGGATCATCGTCATTGAATCATCGTCATCGTCATGGCTGCTACTATCTCAATCAATTTTTGAATCTACTCGTCATAGGAATTTCTACAGAGCCATTCCTTTTTCATACTGGATGTAGGCCCACCACCTGCAGGTCTTCATCACTGGCCATACTGTGGAATCCTCATGACTTATTACGTGCGTCACAAAACCTCGCAAGAGCATCCCAGGCTGTTATGAGTACATAGCTCTACCTGTCGGATCTCCCAGAGACATATTATATGTGACCTCACCACAAAACCTCGCAAAGCATCCCAGGCTGTTACGAGCACACAGCTCTACCTATCGGATATCCCAAGGACATATTACATGTGGTCACCACAAAACCTTGCAAGAGCATCCCAGGATTTATTACAGGCACACAAACCAACCTATCAGATCTCCCAGGGACATATTACATGTGGTCATGGAAAAACCTCGCAAGAGCATCCCAGGACTTATTATGGGCACACAACCCAACCTATCGGATCTCCCAGGGACATATTATATGACATAGGACAAAACCTCGCAAGAGCATCCCAGGACTTATTACGGGCACACAGCCCAACCTATCGGATCTCCCAGGGCCATATTCTATGTCCTCCCAAGCAAAACCTCGAAAGAGCATTTTCCAGATATCCCAAGGCCATATTATATGCCATAGGAAAAACCACGAAAGATTATTTTCAAACCTCCCAGGGCCATATTATATGCTTATCTACACAACCTATCCACGGCCATAGAGTATCATCCTGATACTCACCATACATCATCTTGATACTCACCATACATCATCCTGATGTATATCATCACATGATCAACCTGATCATTATCATAGAATAATCTTGATGCATATCATCTGGAGCAACATCCTGAAGCTCATCATCCATGATCATCTTGATCATACAATGCATCCACCTGATGCATATCTAATACATATCATCTGAAGCAACATCCTGAAGCTCATCAACCATGATCATCCTGATCATACAATGCATCCACCTGATGCATACCTGATACATATCATCATCCATGATCTACCCGATCATATAATGTATCCACCTGATACATATACAAATACATGATCCAACTGATCATCACAAGCATCCAACATGATGTATATACATATACATGATCCAACTGATCATAACAGGCATCCAACATGATGCATATACATATACATGATCCAACTAATCATAACAAGCATCCAACATGATGCATATACATATACATGATCCAATTGATCATAACAAGCATCCAACATGATGCATATATAGAGCAGTAACTGGAGCATCCTCCTGATGCTCATCATCCAGCGTTTACATTCACAGCCATGGAAGGATCCTCCTATCACCATGCTCGGAATGGCTCCTACAAATGTGTCCATCACTTCTTCCTCAAAGTGTCATCAATCTGAAGAACACCAAGCCTCTCTCTGAAGTATTCGAACTTCACTCTGGCTGGTGGCTTCGTCAGCACATCTGCAACCTGCTCATCCATCACAACATACAGGAGCTTCACTGCTCCTCTCTGCACCATATCCCTGATATAGTGATATTTGATCTCAATGTGTTTTGACCTGTCGTGGAACACCGGGTTCTCAGACAGCTTCACACAACTCTAGTTGTCACAAAAGATACTAGTAGCCTCCAACGGGAGATCAAATAACTCAGACAATAGCTTCCTCATCCATACTGCCTCACAACTAGCCGAACAAGATGCAACCTACTCTACTTTGGCTGTACTCAGTGCTATCCAGGACTGTTTCCTACTAAACCAAGAGATCACACCTGATCCCATACTGAAGCAGCACCCAGAAGTGCTCTTCCTATCTATAGCACTTCCTGCCCAGTCCGAATCAACATAACCCTGCAGGTTAAATTTTTGATTTGCATCATACTTGAGCCCATAACCAATTGTAGCCTTCAGGTACCTCAGAATATGCTTTACAACAACCAGGTGAACACCTCTAGGATCTATCAGGAACTGGCTCAATGTGTTCACCGCAAAGCAAATATCTGGTCTCATGTTCGTCAGGTACATCAAGGACCCAATCATCTGACGATACATAGTGACATCAACTAGATCAGATGAAGCATCACACGTAAGCTTCAGGTTCGATGCCATAGGTGTGGCCATGGCCTTGCAGTCCATCATCCCGAATAGCTTTAGGATCTCTACTGCATACTTCTCTTGTCCAAGGAAGATTCCGTTTGCACTCTGCCACATCTCCATGCCTAGAAAATAGTGCATCATCCCCAAGTCCTTCATCTCAAACTCGGCAGCAAGCTTCTTCTTCGTGTCGAAAATCAATCTATCCTCACCTGTTACAAACAGGTCATCCACATACAAAAGTAGTTTCACAGGATTTCCTTCCTCAACCTTGTAGTAAAGGTTAGAATCTTCTTTACTCTTAGTAAATCCCAAACTGGATAGAAAACTATCTATCCTACCATACCAAGTTCTAGGAGCTTGCTTAAAGCCATACAAGGCTTTCTTTAACCTGCACACATATGACTCTCTGTCATGTGTCTCAAAACCAAGTGGCTGCTCCACATACACTTCCTCCTCAACTACACCATTCAAGAAAGCTGTCTTGACATCCATTTGGTGTATCTTCCATTTCATCACTGCAGCCAGAGCAAGTATTGATCTAATGGAAGTGTATCTGGCCACAGGAGCAAAAGTCCCTTCATAATCAATCCCTTCTTTCTGGGAGAAGCCACGAGCTACAAATCTCATTTTGTATTTCCCTATGATGCCATCTGCAGGATGCTTGATCTTGTAGATCCACTTGGAAGTCACCACAGACTTCCCTTCAGGTCTTGGGACTACATCCCAAACATCATTATTCATGATCGACTGGTATTCCTCAACCATGGCATCCTTCCATTCTTTCTTTTCCGCTACTTCTTCATAACTGGAAGGTTCTTTGTTCATAATGTCACAGAGTAAGGCAACATAGTTGGTATGAGATCTAGTTCTCTTCCTTACTCTGTGTTCTTCTTCTGGAATGCCATACCTTTCTGCATCTTGAATGAGCTCTCTAGCCCATGCAGGTTTCCTCTTGTGAGAGTTCTTCTCACGAGGTGGATCTACAGGTTCTTGTGGATCTTCAACTTCACGATCTGCTTCTGGAATTGCTTCATTCATGGTGGTGTCTTGAAATCTGGTTTCCTTTGGTTCTTCATGATCTTCAATAGGTGCCTTCCTTGACTTGATGAAAGCTGATTCTTCATCAAATGTTACATCCCTGCTAACATCAATCTTCTTGAACCCTGGAAAGTATATTCTGTAAGCCTTCGAGCTTTCACTATACCCCACAAAAATACCCTTCTTTCATGAAGGATCTAGCTTTGTCCTCTTTTCCTTTGGAACATGAGTGTATACTGGGAAACCAAATATTCTGAGATGGCTAACTTGAAGTTTCTTACCAGAGAATACCTCTTCTGGTGTCTTGTTGTCCAATATCTTGTGAGGTGTTCTGTTATGCACATATACAACTGTCCTTGCTGCTTCTACCCATAGATGCATAGGCAGCTCCTGGTCATGCAACATTACCCATGCTGCTTCCATGATTGTTCTATTCTTCCTTTCTGCAACTCCATTCTGTTGTGGATTGTAGGGAGCAGTCAACTCCCTCTTAATCCCTGAATCACTGCATAACTTCTTGAAATCACCTGAAGTGAATTCTCCGCCATTGCCAGATCTGAATGTCTTTATCTTCTTATCAGTTTGATTTTCCATCAAGGCTTTGAATTCCTTGAACTTATCAAACACTTCATCTTTTTTCTTCAAGAAGTAAACCCAAGTCTTCCTAGAGAAATCATTAATGAAAGAGACATAGTATACATACCCACTCAGAGAACTGGATGGCATCGGACCGCATACATCGGAGTGATAATTTCCAAGATTCCTTTAGCTTTGCTTTCACTGTTTGGAAATGCCTTCTTAATGTTCTTTCCTTTTGCACATCCTTTGCAAACCCCTTCATGCTTTGTATTGATTTCAGGAAGACCCTCTACAACTTTACTTGCAATTGGTAGTGCTCTATAGTGCACATGTGCAAGCCTTCTATGCCAAATTTCACTTGGTTCCATGGATTCATGTACCATGGCATGTTCAGGCTATCCCTTCAATTTGTACAATCCTCCCTCTTGCTCTCCAATCACTATTGCATCATCTATGGTCTTACCCTTTGGCCACATGAGTACTTGGCCATCTACAAATGCAACCCTCATGCCTTTTGCATCCAATGCAGATATGGAGAGTAGGTTCTTCTTGAGCCCAGGTAGATATAGAACCTCTTTCATCTTCAAAGACTTTCCAGAGTCTAGGTTGTAGGAAGCCTCACCACTTCCTTTGATAGGATATTGGTAGTCATCCCCAAGTTTCATCTTATGGGGTGACTCATGTTTAGATAGGTTTACAAAAGATTCTTTAAACCCGGTCATGTGTTTGGAAGCCCCACTGTCAATAAGCCAATCATTACAACCATGAGAGATAGTACCTGTGATAGCAGAGATTAGAACATATTCATCTTCGCTTGATGAGTCATCACTTTCTGATCTAGCCTTCTTCTTGGGAGGTTCATCATCCTCAGCAGCATGAGCATGATATCTCCTTTTGTTATTCTTCTTCTTCTTGTTGAATTTGTTGTTGTTGTTGTCCCTTTTGTTCTTGGGACAATCTGCAGCAAAGTGTCCCTTCTCATTACATGTGAAGCATCTCAGATCCTTCTTATTCTTTTGATGGTTGTGATAGGATCTCTTGTAATGAGAGTGCTCCTTCTTGGGCTTGCTTCTTTTGGTGTGAGCTGCGAGAGCTTGATCTTCAATTCCCATATTTTCTTCTTGGGATGCAAGCCTAGCCTCTTCTTGTGAACATTCCTCCCACAGTCTACTGAAGGAGATCAACTTCCTTCTTGCAAAAATTCCTTGAATAAAGGAATCCCATGACCTAGGTAGGCTATTTAGAGTGGTCATAACAATTTCACCATTCTCCACCACTTCATCCACAACTTCAATTTGTTCCTTGATCTGAGAGACCTTAGAGAAATAGGATTGAATGGTCTCTCCATTCTGAAGCTTTACCCCTTTCAATTGATTCCGTAGAGTCATCTTCCAATTTATGTTCTTTCCTTCAAATAGCTTGGTCAGGGAATCAAACATCTCCTTGGGTGTCTTTAGAGATGACACATGTGGTATGAGATGGTCTTTGATATAATCAACAATGATCCTCTTTGCCTTGACCAAGTTCTTCTTATGTAAGGCCTGAGACTCTTCTTCCCCTAGGATAGGGACCTTAGAACTTATGTAAGTATCCAACTCATTTTCTTCTAGGATTAACCCAATCCTATACTTCCATGCTTTGAATTTATCAACCCCTTCAAGCTTATCCTCAAGCTTGGTGTGGTGAGACATCTTAAAGAGTACTTCAAATGGAAATAGAAAAGATTTAGGTCTTACTGTAGCTAGGGTTTTACCCCTAGCTTGTGCCAATGAGCACCTACTAAGGAGAATGGACTCCTTAGTAGCAGTTCAGTATATTAAACTAATTATGCAATAAACAAAACATTAAATTATTTCTAATACAAGCATGAAGCATAAACACCAAAATGAAAGAATGTCTTTGTATTGATGTTACCTTGAGTGTCAAGGTTGGTGAAGCCCTTTGCAGTGTCCAAGAGGATGCTCCAAGCTCCAAGAATGCTCCTTCTCCTTCTCCAAGGTTGGGGATGGGCCAAAGGTGGCTCTCAAGGTGAAACTAGTTCAAAGGTGGACTAGGGTTTCGAGAGAGATTTTGGCAGAGTAAGGGTGCTTGTGATTGTGGATATGGAATAAGGGATCTCCATCACCTATTTATAGTTTTTTGGTGGTGGAGTGCTGACCCATGGTTTTAGGAAACACATGGTTTTATGCAGCTATATAGGGTTTTTTCCTCCTTTTCCTCATTATTTTATATTTTTATTCCCTTTTTAGGGGATTTTTGCTATTTTTGGAGGAAAAAGGGGGTTTTTTAGCCTTTTTTAGGCTATTTTGATGGTTTTGTGGCCTTTTGGAGGCATTTTAGACCTTTTGGAGGCTTTTTAATGGGATTTTTTGGGATTTTTAATGGAAATATGGTAGGGAAATGGACAAATGAGTCATGTGATGTGGTAAATGAGCTAGTGAGCACTTTTTGGGTGTTAACAGATTGCCCCCTGATGTGCGAGGGCAGGAGCTCATCGTATGGCCGATGGACATCATAAGTCATAAATGGTTTTCCTGGGATGTGGAGAGAAGAAACAAACTGGAGCCCGGAACAACGATCCCGAACAACTGCAAGAACTAAAAGTACATAACCTCAATAAAGGATGAGGAATCATCTGATCATATGGACGAGGCGGGCATTCCCATGCTCGTATCAGGATATAACATAATAACAATGGGGTCCAAAAATGGGGACCTGAAATATACATGACCTCAAACACTGACTGAGGAATAATCTCAATATATGGACGAGGCGGGCATACCCATGCTCGTATCAAGATACATAAATATAACTGTGAGGCCCCAAAAAAAAAAAAAAAGGGACCTGTAAGATACATGACCACTGTGTACATCATAAGAGTCCAGAGGGGACACAAATCTGGGACATACTGCTGAGCGGATCATGTGTGAACTGCAGAACTGGTGCACCGGAACAATCAACAGTGCTACTGAGTGTGGTACCAAAGGAACTGATGAGCTGCTGGATTATAGTGACTGGGGTCATACTCTCCATGGTACACTGAACTGGAACTGATCTGGAACTGAAACTGGGTACTCAAGGAAGCATGAAACTGGATGGCTTCCGAATACAAACGCCAACGCAGCCCGGACATCCACAGGAACATATAACTGGGCGTTCCAAAGTGACTCACCAATGTGCTAGAGTCGGGGGAAATCCGGGGTCTTCGACTAAAAACTGATGGGATATAATCCTACGCGATCCTCAACGATGCGATCAAGGTGCTGAAGTCGAGCATGTGAGGAACAACCACTCAGAGAGGCAATGATGATTCCTCTCGGAATGATCCGTAGGCACCTACCACAGATGGTGATAAGTCCAAGGCGTAGGGACCTCTGGGCCTATCCTCTGGAATAGAGGAGCTGTCGTCGACAGAGGGAGACCTGCCCCTATCAAGGCAATGATGTGTCCTTGACAGGAGCGCGAGGTACAAGACCGAAATGTGATAGTACTGATGGCAGAACTGATAAACTGTGGGGGGACAACTGGGCAAGTAGAGCGGGTGGACTCAAACTTCCTTTGTTCAGAGTATGATAATGGGAATGATCTGGCAGCATATGAAACTGACTGAGGGAAAAGGGATCATAGCTGTAATGGATCTGGGAGGATAACTGGCTGAGGGAGACTCAAGCTGGTGTACAATGGCAGGAGACTGCAGAATACTCTGAACAAAGGCGACCTGATTGGGGGTGCTGCCGAGATGATCGATCATAGTGCCATAAGGCACGGGAGGATACTTCTTCATGGGTTCAGGAACTAGAAGAAGTGTGTGGATAAAATGATACTGTCGTGTGGATTTTACGAGCCCAGGACAGTTCATGCTCGTGGTTGCTTTCAATTTTAAGGAGTCTGAAAGCGATAAGAAGACTCTGAAATGATGGAATGGTACTGTCGTGTGGATTTAACGAGCCCAGGACAGCGCATGCTCGTGGTTGATTTCAATTTTAGAGAGTCTGAAAGCAAGTAAGAAGACTCCAGGGGGTTGCTTTTTCGTAGATTTAGTCTCCAAGGCCCAAAGAAGCATAAAAGGATGCAATGAAGAACTCTTCTAGCCAGTGTGACTAGAGTATTCCTTTTTCGTAATTAGTCTACCAGGTCCGGAAAAGGGTTAAACTTATACCAGATAGACGCCCTTTCAGGTACTTTAACGAGCATGAAAGGAAGCAAGATTGCTCGGCGATCTTTTCATTCTTTTAGGAGTCAGAAAAGAGCTTAACAGAAACTCCCTAAGTGCCTTTTTTGTAAAGGACTTGTCCGGCCCGAAAAAGGGATAAAATTATACCGAACAAAAGGAATGGCCAGGCAAGGAGGAAGTGTTCAATTAAGGATCAGTAATGATGATCAAGAGCGAGGGTAGTGGGGAACACTGGTGGGCCTCCTTGCGGGGTAGATGAAATGGTGGCAAAATAACGAAACATTTGCAGTATGACAGGAGTGAATGGCTCATGTAAAAATGTGGAACAATCCGATGGCGGCTGATGTGGCATGCAAACCGAGGCAGCAAGGTGTTGGGACATAATGTTGAAATTGTATCAAGTGAGAGCGAGAAATGATCTCAAGCATCATCACGGGCTCGGAAAAATGAATCCGGCGATATAAAGGATGTCAAAAACGGGTGACGGCCGATGTGGCACGCAAACTGAGGTGACGGGGGCATTTTGAAAAATGCCCGGAAAATCTGGAGGTGAGAGCGAGAAATGATCTCTAGCATCATCACCAGCTCGGAAAAGTGAATCCGATGATATAAAACATGTGAAAAACGGAGAACGGCCGATGTGGCACGCAAACCGAGGCGACTAGTGGTGTCCGAAAATACCCGAAAGATCGGGGGATGAGAGCGAGAAATGATCTCAAGCATCATCACGGGCACGGAAATATGAATCCGGCAGTGCAAATGGTGCGAAAAACGGAGGTCATAAGGACTCCGGAATGGTCAAAGGAAATAACTAGGTGTATAAAATCCAATGTACAAGTGACACGTGACCTCAAAAATGGTTGAGATCACAAATGTGAAAAAGTGAGCAGGGTTAATGACTTGCCCCCATGCTATGTGCATGGGGTTTGTGATTATGGATCACATATGTGTGGGTTTGAACGATGGGTTCATTGACGTGTTGAGATAGATGTGATGGGGAAGGTTCAAAATGATTGATCATGCCCCCTATCCCAGGGTCGAGAGAATCTATTATGCCCCTTGACTCAGAGGTGTCAAGGTGGTGCTCTATAATGGCGAGGTCAAGACCAGGCATTCCGTGAGAGGGCCAAGCGAAGACATCACGGAACTCTTGGAAGAGTTGTGTATAATCCTCAATCTCCCGCTCGCTGCAGGAGGCTCCTAAAGTGATGAGTTCAGGGGCATATCCTGGAAATTTTGAGGGAGGAAGAGGATGTTGTTTCTGACGAACGGGGGGTACATCAGGCCATGTGTCAATGTGGTGCTCTATAATGGCGGGATCAAGACCAGGCATTTCGGTATAAGACCAGGCAAAGACATCACGGAATTTGTTGAAAAGGTGTGTGTAGTCCTCAATCTCTTGTTTACTGCAGAATGCTCCTAAAGTAATGAGTTCAGGGGCACGACCTGGAGCAGCAATATCAACTTGGATGACAGGTGAGATGTTGGCCATGTTGCCCTCCTCCAAGGCATCAGGAGCAGGAATAGGGTCCTTGAACCAGTCAACCTTGGTGGGGAGGAAGTCTTTGGATTCGACCGCGTATTGGGTAGCGGTGCTAGAGGGAGACGCTTCTGGGATGAAATAGGAACGGTGGTGCATATCATCCCAAGGATAATCCGGGGCCGTTAGGGCCTCAAGAATCTCCTCATCAGTACGGAAGGTCTGCGTCGTCAAATCGGTTGACGAGGGGGTAGTGGAAGTGTTGGTTGAAGAGATCATGTAGATGATATTAACCTCTTCAGTAGGGGGAGAGACCGGGGGGTAGATCTCCTCAATGGTAGGTGGTGCCGTCTCAAGGTCCAGATTGTTCATCTCATAGAGAGCCGCTCTGTAATCCGGGAGATCGGGACAATGATGTGAATAGTGCCCGTAAATACCGCAGATGGCGCATGAGTGGTTGGTACGTAGGGACTTATCTTTAGGCTTAGGAGTGGGGTTTAGTTCGACAGTTGGGATGTTGGGGTCATCATCGAGCATTTGCATGTGCTTCTGTAATGCGGGTAACTGTGGGCATTGGTGGGTCGCATGGCCCAACTCGTCACACAGCGAGCATTTGGGAGGAGCACGAAACACTGGAGGGTTCTTGACTGTCTTGGGAGGTGGGACAGCAGTGTAAGGTTGTGGACCTCTGCCCCCAGTGGGTTGAAGAGGAGGAGGAGGTGTCGTGGAGGACGAAGGGGTAGGGACCCCGGGAGGTGGGTGGGTGGTAGTAGCCATGGGTTGCACCGGCTGGAGGACGACATCAGGTGTCGGCGGGCGAACGGGAGGCGAAAGGTACCATACAGGTAATCCCAAGGTTAACCCAGGGAGGCTAAGGGTAGCCATGACCGGGGCGCTTACTACTCCTGCTGGAGGAACTAGGAAGGGGATCGTATGGATCGGTGTAACACCAATGTGACTAGGTACCAAGGGTGGTTTAGGCAACAAAGATGGCTGATTGTTAGGTGGTAGGATGTCATGGGACAAGGTACATAAGTCAGACATTTCGGGCGTAGATGATGGCGGAGGAATGGATTGAAAGGTGGAGGTCATCGGCGCGTCTGAGTAGACTCCAGGCCCCGTAGAGGAAACGAACGAGGTGGAGGCAGGAGAAACAGGTTGTTCAACCATGGGGAGAACATTTTCCGGTGCCGCGGGAGCACTGGGATCATAGTAGGTGAGCTGGTCAATCTTAACCACGCGTCCTTCATGGGGGAACATCATGGTGCGAAAGACAGAAGAGGCAACCGCTCGCATGGCATACATGTAGCTGCGGCCAAGTAGAAGGTTGTAATCCAATTGGGCATTGATTACCTCTATGTCAATAAGAACTGTTTTACCACCTAACTGGACAGGAACGTTGGGCAGGAGGCCTTGGGGCTGGGCCGAACGACCGTCATAGGCACGTAACGCAGTGGTGGACTGCTGGAGAGGAGGGGATCCTAGTTTCTGCCATACAAATGTAGACATAACGCATGTGGAAGCACCCTCATCAATGATGCACCGATGGATAACAAGATTCCTAACGGAGACTGTAACTTGGAAGGCTAAGCTGGAAGGTAGGCGTGGTTCAGACTGGTCTAAATCAAACGCCATCAAATGTGAATCAGTTGGGTCAATCCCCCCGATGGCGGAAAGTAAAGTCTTGCGCTGGGAAGGGCAGTTCTTCAAGACTTCTAACGCAGACATGGCTGCGGGAGATTGGGCTAGGTCGTCTACAATGTTGTAGTTTGACGCAGCACGTGCATTAGGGTTATTATTGATTCGGCGCAGTGGGAAACGAGGTGCTTTCGCAGCGCCGTCTGTGGGAGGCGGAGGTATACGTAACGCCTGATCGGTGGGGTGGGCGTTAGTAGTTTTATCCGTGGGAGTGGCTTCAGAGGTGGAGCCATATTGGTTCCGACGGGTCTGGAGGTTGACGTCAGCGGATGACATCATCAGTAAGTGGTGGGTACCTGAGTCAAACATGGGTTGATCAGGGGCAGCGTAGGTGATCTGTTGTTGTTGGGGTTGCTCGTTAGCTTGAGGGGCCAACGGCTGAGTGTTCACCACGCCTTGGGTCGGTAAGGGGTTTTGCAGCACCAAAGGGGGTTGCTGAGGTTGGGGGGGGTTGGGCGATGCTTGGGGAGCCGCATGCCCTTGGCGATGGGCCTCGTCAACCCAAAGCTGCCGAGCTCGCTCCAAGTGTGGGCAAGCATGGGTGTAATGTCCATAGACTCCGCAAATAGAACAAGGGTGGTTTGTTCGCAGATTGGGGTTTTTGGCCTGCTTGGGCGGGCGATCAGGGTTTTGATTAGCGGGGGCCGCATTGTTATTGTCAGGGGGATTAGCCGGTTGACCAGCTTGGTCTGCAGGTTGGTTGTTTCCCCGATTACGGCCCTTGCCGCGGTTCTGTTGGCCCTGGTTACGTTGGTTATTCTGGTTTTGCTGCGGGTTATGTTGGGCGTAAACCTGTCCTTGGGCAGCCGGTGGATTTTGAGGTTGCGCAGGTGCAGGGGCAGGCTGCGGAGGATGATATGTAGGTTGAGGCTGAGCAGGTGCAGCAACTGGAGGGGGTTGCTGATAGGACTGCGGAGCAGGTTGTGGATGTGCCGCAGGGGCTGCCTGGGGTGGATAATAAGCTGGTGGGGCTTGGGAAGGCGCAGGAGCTGAGGCAGCCTGCTGATGGTAGTAAGGCTGAGGGGCGACTGGAGGAGCATAAGCAGGAGTCGCATACCCGAAGCACTGTGGTGGACATGAGGGCCCATGGGAATGGTGATGTGTCATGGGAGCATACGAGTTGGTTGCTCCAGACTGTGAAGTAGCCCGCGATAGGTCGGGGCCAGGGGTAGGACGTGCTATAGAAAATGGTTGGGGATGCGAAGAAACACGGCCAATGATACCATCTGCAGCGTGGGATGCCCCCGGCGCATCATGATGGGAGGACTCGCCGCGAGGGGCGTCAGGTATAATGGTATAAAGGTAACCCGACTGGGCGTAAATGAGGTCGAACTGCTGTGCCTTAAGGATGGCCTCTTCTTCAGACTGGGGTCTTTCTGAAGCTACATCCTTAGCAATGACGGGAAGCAGGGACTTGAGGAACCAATCGAGGAAGATGCGGTCATCTAATTTAATCTTGCATAAGCTGCGGCGTCTACGCCACTCATGGATGTGGTCCGTGATATGGGTAGCTGTGTTTTGTCTACAAGATAGAAGGATCTCAACGCCCGCGTCATAGCGGACTGGCAACTGGAAGAACTGCAGGAAGGTCGAGGCCAGGGAAGAAAAGGTGGCGTGGGTCCCATGAGGCTGCTCAATATACCACTTGGCTGCAGAGCCAGTGAAGGTGCGCTGTAAGAGACGGAGGCGAACAGAGTCATCCACAATGGAGTTAGAGGAACACCATAGGTGGAAAGACATGATGTGGTTCTGTGGGTCCTCACCGGCCTTACCCTCGAATTTAGGGATGTCAGAGGGTAGTTTGGTAGGCATATGAGGCCACATAGGGTCGTGTCGAATAGGATCGTTGGTCAATCTGGCCAGGTCAGGTAGGTTGAGGCTAGCCATGAACGGCAAACTGGAAGAAGGCTGTGACACAGTAGTGCTGTGGACCAAGTTGGGGCCAGTGCCCCCAAGTGGAGGGACAAGATTTAGGGTGGTGCCCCCAAGTGGGGGAACTGAGGTAGTGGAGGATGGTCCAGCACCACCATGGGTAGTGTGAGCCACTGATGTAGTGGGGATAGGTATTCCCGCTGTGGGAATAGGTACCGTGAGGGGAACGGTAGATGGTTGCCCCATGGAGGGCATACCAAAAACAGGTGTAGTAACTGGTGTAGTGGTGGATGTGCCACCAATGGTCCCTATGACAAATGGAGTGGAAGTCGTACCAGCCATGGGGCTAGTAGGGGCAGTATAAATAGGGTTCTCAGACTCTTCGTCAGAATCAGAGGTAAAGTAAGGTGCGTCACTATCTGGTGACGGAGACCTACGTCGCTGACGGGTGGAGTCAAGTGACAAGGCTCTAGATCTGTGATGAGTGGTATCAACGGACAATGATCGGAATCTATGACGAGTGGTGTCGAGAGAACCGTGCTGTGGGGGCTCGCCCCTGAGGCGCCGAGAATGTCTCGGGGACTCAATGATGACAGATGATGTCTAACTCTCTGTGGGTTGAGGTGAGTATGAAAAACAGCTCAAAAAATCCCAATGCAACCGAGTGTGCAGAAGGAGAGCTAAACAGCAAGGCACTCAGGCCAACAACCAACTCAAAACACCCACTGCAACAGCTGTGCTACAATAGGTGGAGTAACAACAAAGATGGTCAGAATACCAACAAGCAGCAGGTTTCCTAAAAAAGAAAAATGGTGGACTCACTAGACCAAGGGAGGTAAAGGAGCATGCAAACACCTAGCTAAAAGTATTCTGACTTAACTAAACATATCCTCTGCAAGGTGATGAAATCCAAGTCAGACAATATGAGTAGGAAAGCCAAGTGGCTATGATATCCCCCTACCGGGAGGGATACCGGGTAGTCAATCCTAGAAGAAAGGCAACTAAGATACCCCGTTCATGACACGTCCAGAAAGGTGAATCTGCCGTTTAGTTCGTTGACCGCAATACCCCTATACAGGGATATCCCGCGAACCGCGAAAGGTAGCCCTTCGGTTACTGAATGGAGTGCGGTATTCCACTCAGGCCTCCGGAACCAGTCTCCCGACTTCAACCCTCCTAAGGGAGAGGCCCTCTGATAAACTGGTCGTGACCGTGCCAAAAAGTACTAGGGGATTTTGGTTCCCTAGTTGGACAACAACTATGTCTCAAGTGAAATAACCAAGGGGTGTTATTGGAAGCCTATCCCCCTGATCCTACCTAACTACAATGATTCTTTTGTGTTCCCCAAGTGGGGTTAGAATGTTGGTTTAGTTAGGTACTTTTTAAGGCTCACTTGATTTAATGTGACAGAGTGTGTGCTCGTGAGGTGTTGAACCCAAAAACAGAAGTGCCACAAGGGAGGGCAACTTCCAATCTATCAATAATGCTGAAATTGATTCTTTTAATTTGCAAAATTTTCTGAAAATAAAAATACTGAAATTTTAAAAAGATTCTGTAAAAGGAACAGAAATTATGTTGCAGAAAGGCTGTAAGGAAGTAGGCTGCAGGTGGGACAGAGGGCTGTTCAAATGCAGAAAATATTGCAGCAAGAGGGGCTGGGCTCAAAAACAGGAAAAGAGCAGAAATCAGACCGCGGGTCTGTGGCGGGTCAGAACAGGCCGACCGCGGGTTTGAGGGCAACAGCGGCGGTCAGGTCGCGGCTATCGGGCCAATAGTTGCAGTCGGGACGCAGGAAACAGGGGACAAGACACAGTCGGGTCGCGGCTATCGGGCCAACAGTGGCAGTCGGGACGCAGGAACAATGGAAAAACAGACAGTCGGGTCGCGGCTAAAAGGCTAACAAGCGCAGTCGGGACGCCCGAAAGAGGCAGAAAGCCGCAGTCGGGACGCGAGAACAAGGCCGATAGGCGCAGTCAGATCGCGGCAAACAGGCTGATTAGCCACGGTCGGATCGCAGGTAACAGACTTGAATCCGCCGACTGAGCGTCGGAAGCAGTCTGAGAGCCACGGTCGGATCGCGGGTAAAGGCCTGAAAGGCGCGGTCGGGA
Organism: Larix kaempferi; assembly: GCA_027924585.1. Lineage (NCBI taxonomy): Eukaryota > Viridiplantae > Streptophyta > Pinopsida > Pinales > Pinaceae > Larix > Larix kaempferi. Next base: position 6,528,852 of record BSBM01000259.1, on the reverse strand, counting down.
CGTGACTGTAGAGGAAAAAGACGCGGTATGCAGCGGCCGAAAGGGACAGCCGAAAGAAAAAATTTAAAAACGGAAACCAGAAATTCGAAAACCAGCGGAGTCGCCAAAACTGTAGCTAGGGTTTTACCCCTAGCTTGTGCCAATGAGCACCTACTAAGGAGAATGGACTCCTTAGTAGCAGTTCAGTATATTAAACTAATTATGCAATAAACAAAACATTAAATTATTTCTAATACAAGCATGAAGCGTAAACACCAAAATGAAAGAATGTCTTTGTATTGATGTTACCTTGAGTGTCAAGGTTGGTGAAGCCCTTTGCAGTGTCCAAGAGGATGCTCCAAGCTCCAAGAATGCTCCTTCTCCTTCTCCAAGGTTGGGGATGGGCCAAAGGTGGCTCTCAAGGTGAAACTAGTTCAAAGGTGGACTAGGGTTTCGAGAGAGATTTTGGCAGAGTAAGGGTGCTTGTGATTGTGGATATGGAATAAGGGATCTCCATCACCTATTTATAGTTTTTTGGTGGTGGAGTGCTGACCCATGGTTTTAGGAAACACATGGTTTTATGCAGCTATATAGGGTTTTTTCCTCCTTTTCCTCATTATTTTATATTTTTATTCCCTTTTTAGGGGATTTTTGCTATTTTTGGAGGAAAAAGGGGGTTTTTTAGCCTTTTTTAGGCTATTTTGATGGTTTTGTGGCCTTTTGGAGGCATTTTAGACCTTTTGGAGGCTTTTTAATGGGATTTTTTGGGATTTTTAATGGAAATATGGTAGGAAAATGGACAAATGAGTCATGTGATGTGGTAAATGAGCTAGTGAGCACTTTTTGGGTGTTAACACTTACCACTTGATTTGCAGAAATATGGATCTGGTGCTGGATTAGGGTTTGTAAGAGAAACCCTAAAAATTCAAAATGTGAATTTCAAACTTCTGAAAGGATAGAAAGATGCGCCTTGATGAGTTGATCAGCTTTGTATATTCAAAATTTTAAATCTGCAAAGTTTCACCCTTTAGAAATGCCTTTTAGTCTTCCTGGATTCATTAGGGAGGACCCTAAATTAGGGTTTGAGTTTCCTGGAGCTTCACCCAAACAAAAAGTTCGATCCAAAGCTCTAAACTTTGATTTTTCCAAGGAGCTTCCAGCTCTGTCCTCAGATTTCAGAAATTCCTCAGTTTAGGGCCAAAAATGAAAGTGCCTAGAATTGAATTCTGATTGGATAGAAAGATGCGGCTTGCTGAGGAAAGTCAAAATACCCTACTTCCTTTCAAGATCTGTGGAGAGAAACCCAATAAACAGGAAACCCTAGTTTCCGCAACTGCATAGTGTCTTCTTCTCAGGTTAGCTCTGATACCATGTTAATTTTTGAGCATTAATTCAAAATACTCTAGGATCTTTACTGAGAGAATAACATGTACATCATATCAAGTATAACAATGCATATCAATCACACTAAGCAATCACATGAGACAATAGACACACAGAGTTTCACTAGGGAAAACCATAAAGGTGAAAAACCCCACAACTTCCTCAGAGATAGAAAGAGCAATGATACAACCCAAGTACACAGAGATAGTCCTCCTAGCAGTTGAACCTCCTCCTCCACTAGTGCGCAACTTTTCGAGTAGTGTAGAAGTGAATAATGAGATGATCAAATAGAGTGCCTCCCGCACTCTATTTATACATGACCTGAACTTGCTAATAACCTAGCAAGGCCGAGTTGTCTAACTCAGTCTAATAACCCATGGTTATACTAATCAGGGCTGACCCCACACTTGGTGGTCTAATAACCCATCACTTGCAAGTTGCCACACTTGCGACACTTGTCAATACAAATGACGACACTTCCGTATAGAGGAATAATAACATCTCTATACGAGTACAATATACATAGGTGAAATACATTCCGAAAATACAATTACATCAACAATATTTGGCTATCTCAACCAATCACATACCAAATAAATATATAGAATTTATGCAAATCTTGTTGAGGGTGGATCGATACATTGGATGAAAATAAAAACCATACAAAGAGATCTTGTTGCTTACTCTTGGAAAAACTTCATGACTAGAAGCATGGAATTACAACTTCATATTTAGGTCGTTCTCATAGAAATCCAGTGTTGACTGCTCTTTCAACCACAGGATCCCAAGCTTGGTGCTGATGCTGAAGGAAAAAGAATAGGAATGTAACCATGTCGAGCCACGCCTTTGTCTTTGTTTTGGAGTGGTAGAAGCATATCAACCCATGATAAATATTCACCTATAGGAATTCTGGTAATTGAAGAGTCTGCAGTTCCGGTAATTGAAGCATTTGCACTTTCGGTAATAACATGAACTGTAATTTTGGTAATAAATCCTATCTTCAATTCCAATAACTTCCAGTAGTTTCGGTAACTCCCTACAGTTGTGGTAACTTCCTAAAGTTTCGGTGATGGATTGATCTTCTTCTCCATTTTTCTTTGCCGGAGGTGTATGCTATTGGTACTAGGAACTGAGAATGCTGTTGTAATTTCATTGAATATTCATCAATTGCATTCTTTTCTAACCATCAAAATACTCCTGCAGTGACAGGATTTCCGAAAATGACCAATTTCTACAAAAAATATCCTAGCTACTAGATTTCTATTGATGCAATAAACTTTAAATACTGAGCCTTAGATTACCTTCTGATGGTGTTGATCGACTTACCAGAATGGGTGGTGTTGGTAATAATATTTATCTGCAGTTCTGATAGTAGGTTTGCTCTGTAGTTCTGTAACTGAAGGCTCTGCAGTTCCAGTAGTCAAAGGCTCTGCAATTCCATTAATCGAAGGCTTTGCCGTTTCGTTAGTAATAGGGTTTTGCAGTTTCGTTAGTAATAGGGTTTTGTAGTTCCGATAACAGGGTTTGCACTTCTAGTAACTCTTCACATGGAACATGGATGTTGAAATGATGAGCTGGGGGACCCTTTACTGCTAAAAACACTGTGGATATATGTTTCTTAAAATAATGAAGAGACTAATTGAAGGGGATCTAAGATGCAATAAATCTGATGATGATCTATGGAAATAACCCTTATTATTATTAATTAGGATGCTGAGCTATACTTGGAGTTGAGCCCACATTTATTGAAGTTTTATTCACTACCCTACCCTACTTGAAAAAAATGAATATCTCTTCTGAAGTGTAGGAGTACTTCCAATGGAGCCATGTGCGCAACATGATTACAATTAAATTCATATTCCAATTCAAAAGATAAGATTTGAGGTGTACCAAAATATGAGGAACCAATAGATCTTATTGATTTGGTGCCAAGATATGTTGGAAGATGGAGTGGTTCCCCGGTATGATGAATTTCTGGTACCATTATTCAATGTAGTCATTAATACCTTGGTTCTCTTCTTCATTGGCATTGGTTTGCATGTCCTCCTTTATCATACCTTGCAGATATTCAAACATTTGGTTCTTCCACAAAGGATCTAGGCACAAAATATCAAGAGGCTCTTCATCCTTAGGTTCCAATGCTTGCTCTCCATCGATTGTTGTCCATATCTCTTTAGTATCCTCCATATATTTGCAAGAAGAATCATGGATAACTGCTAGATTTGTTTGCTGCTCATGGACCTTTTCCTCCTCTATTCCATTATGAGATGCATACATCTTCCTTATGGCTGTTAGGATTTTCTCTTCCTGCGATGCAAAAATGTTTCCTGATATTGCAAGGATTTGAGAGATCTCTTGGAGTAACATATTCCTCTTTCCAACAATTCCTGTGCATGACTGAATTCAATTTTCTAGATGATAATATCTTTCTAACACATGTATTAGTGTAGAGGGGGGTGGGGGGGGCTCTTTTTGAATAAAAAACTAGAACTTCTACAAAAAACAAATTTCAAAGCAAAGCATGTAATTTGATGTCTCATGCTACTAAGACCCTGCTTTCACCAAGTTATCTATTGACATGAGTAGATTTCCCATTTCCATGCATCAAAGATTGAAAACCATTATTATCTCCTAGACAACAATGCCAAAAATGTCAGGCAATTTAATTACTTAAATTGTGAATAATAAATTATCATATAGGGAGCTCGTAAGCTTGTGAGATGCCAAAAAAATATATGCTAGAGTATAAAACTAACTCTAAACTAAGCAAGATGAATACAAAGGTATTTTATTTGACAAGACACTTCCAAGTGTTAGGATATTTTAATACTCCATCCTTGTCCTACTTGAATTATTTACCATTTTCTAGCACTTAGTGATGTTATTTGCCCCCTAGTGGTGTGTAGATGTCATATAGGACCCATTAGCCACCTAATACGCTATGAATGCATGATTTTAGGACTTTCAGGGGCAGTTCCCTATATTTTAGGATCCCACTTAGTGACTCAGTTCAGTCTAACTGAGTTACACATGAGTTTGTGACTCTAATTGGAAGTTTGAGCTCCGATCACCACTGATTGTGGCCTCATGTGCCCTTTTCTGATTGATTTGCATGAAAAACTCATGGATGTTCCCTCCTTGGTCAGTTAACTGACTGTATCACCAGTTCACTGATATTTGGTTGAGTTTTAACTGAGCCTGGGACATCTGGAGCACTGATTAAGGTGACAATTACTATGCTAGACAGACCGTAACTCGAATTCTCCGAAGTGATTCGAATTCTCTCCATTGTGATATCATTGTTCATTATACTAATTATTGGATCATGTGACATTATTATGTTCCTATCTGAGTTCTCATGCATGTTCAATTGTCTGCTCATTTTTCACTACAGTTTTCACTGTAACTCAATTTCTCTGCTCATTCTTTCTCTGTGAGGTATACTCAGCTCCATGATCTGCCGTGACTTAGAATTTCACATGGTATCATAGCTTAATGAGTGTAGGTTGAGAAGATTCTTTTAGTAGTGTACCAGAGTCCTCTCGATTTCCGCAACAAATCCTGGTGCCATTGCATTGAATTCATTGGAGAAATCATTTGAGGTCTAGCTAGGTGTGAAGGATCCGAAAAAATGTGCCTATTGTCCTAAAGCAATGCTCAGTAGTAGTCTATCTCCAAAATTGAGATTTTTTTGTAGGATATTGAAAGTTTTTAGTGCAATAGTAGAAACGATACCCCATTGTATTCACTCCAGCATCTCTAATGGAGAATTGAATGCTCCTCTCTCTCCCAAGATCATGACACCCTTCAATTATCTTGATTAGAGGGATGATATGCAGATGGTGTTGCACAAAAAGTCACTGTACAGGGTAAAAATGGGAAAGGAGTTCTAACCTCAAGCAGTTGTTGAGAAGGCCAAGTATCTGAATAGATTAAATGAAGCATTTGGTTTCATGTGTATTCATATTTCCAGAGATATACTCTTCCACCTCGAAGGACTGAAGACTCCAAGAGAGGTTTGTTTGAAGTTGGAGATCCTCTTCTGATCTAGATTTATGTGGGAATGAAATGAAAGAGAAGGTATATAACCATATACACAAATATATTGCAAAGAAAACAATGATACAGTAAACACATGTTCTATTAAATAGTGGAAATAGAACGGGCTGTAAAATAAAACAACTAGAATGGTGGTAGCTATCTCAGAGACGAGATGTGGCCGCTATGCTCATTCGTGCCAAATTGAATACAAAAAGAGGCTAAAAGGGCCTATTTATCATAAGAATGAGGGAAATAATCCCAAACATCCAAAAAACTAACCCTAGAAGATGAACCGTCATAAAGTTTGCGGCCCCAAGGTGGTTAGTTGAACAATCAACTTCCCGGGGTCATAACGTTTGCATACAATCTCCATTTGGGGTGCTCGATAGCCCATTGGAAAAGGCTATCCGAGATTTAAAAATTTAGACTAGGAGAAAATGCATGCTGTTAGAAACCATTCCCCCCATGAATCTCCAAATAAATGTCGTTTAGGGCCTCAAAACGGCCCCCAAAGTTTAGGACTTAAAAACCGTAGAAAAATTACTAGAAAATTGCCAAAATGAGAAATTGTTTTGAGCCAGTGGAATAGGTGGGTGGCCACCTATAATATCCCTATTTTGACCCCATTGCATTAAATTGTAAATGGTGTAATATTGTTATAAAATCGTGGTGAGGATCTCAAGGCCAAGCCCCTGCCATCAATTTAGTGATGCATATGGTTTGCGTGCTAGCCAGGCATAATGGAATTGCAAATATCATGTAAATATGCACTTTAATAAAATACCCACAATTAGCTATGCAATAAGATATGGGGGCATGATTTTTACAAGGAATTGGGAGGGAAATATTCAAACCCTTGGAGCCAATCAAGTCAAGCCAAGTGTCAATGAGAGAACCCATGAACCCTCAACTACCCATGTTGACTTTTGTACCCAATCATTTATTTCTTCCAAGAGTTGGTTGAGGTAGTTAATGCCTTGGGAAATGGATAGGTATGGCTGTCCAAATTCAGGTATGGGCAAGCCATCAGTTTTGGAAAAATGTGTATTTGCTTCCTTGGCAAGAAAGGAGCCACGAATTTGCTCCCCAAAAAGCCATTATTCACCCATGTTCTTGTCTCCCACATGCAGTCTGAGCTATCTAGGGCACTTTCCTTCACGTTTTCCATCTTTTTCGTCCATTTTTCCATAGTTGGGAATCCGGTTTTGTGTTGTAGAGCTACGGGGAAGAAAATAAATCCGATTTGGGCATCCTGGGAGGTCGTTTTGGCCATTTAAATGCCCCTATATATGTGGGAAATTCGAGTTGTTCCCTGTGGTCGATTTTTCCCTCCCCATAAGTCGTTTTGCTATGCTACGATTGGGGAAAACCCATGGACACCATGTTTTGTAAATCCCCATGTTAAAAATGGGTATCCATGCCCAATAATTGAGCTTGTTGTGTATGGGTTGGGTATCCATTGTTTTGGATTGAGCTTGAATGCAAGCATCCAAAAATAGAAGGGTTCACATTGGCCTAATAAACCCAACTGTGGACTAGCTTGGCTTAGATGTGATGTTTGCTTGAGATGTGCTGAGCTTGAGAGTCCCCTTTTCCTTGTGGAAATCATGCCCAGCTCGGGGGTGGCAGTTGTGTTGAGAGATTGATGAACACAACTGGCCTATGGTTGGGTGGAACATTGCAGCAACATAGCTAGTTGCTTGGGGCAACATTACCATCAAGATAAGTATTCTCTCTATGCGTATTTACTTTAGCAATGTTTTAATTAATTATGGACTGTTTTGTTTCTGATGTTAAAGGCATGAAAAAAATGTGCGTGGATAGTTTAATTCCGTCATGCATGTCTATGTTAATTTGCATCTGCACACATTTGTTTTATTTGTATGAATCTAATGAAGCAGGCTAATGTTTTGGTAAAAAGACAAGATCTGTAGTCATGTTCCCTTTCTTGCGTTATATAGATGGGAGGGGATGTGACACCACTGATATCCATCTGGATCATTCCTCCCCCCTTAGGAAGCAATGGTATCCATTGCATCAAATCCATTATCATATGTCGAACTGTGTGTTGAGTTGAGCTCCTGGTGCGGCATTTGCTGAAGTGAAAAGGCTGCCTTTCTTTGACATCTTCAGAGGATTGTAATTGTTGTTGATGGATGCTATGGATATTTTCATAAATTTTGGTTGTCATGTTATCCTTGGTCTACACCAGTGCAAATGATTTCTTTCTAGAGGAGTGCCTTGAATGCGTGGCCTTGCACTGTAGAGGGTGACCCGGATAGACGATGTTGTAATGAATTTGTGTTCTTCTTGTTTCTGCTGAGAAGAGGGATCATGTGCAGAGGTTGTGGATGTCTCTATGATCTGATGTTCTCCTTCAGTGGCAGGAAAATTTCCTAGTGTGGGAGATTATCTTCCTGCACTGCTTGGTTGGGGTAGGTGAAACTATCTCTAGTATCCAATAGAGTTGTCCTCCCAAAGTGACAATGACACTAGTATGAGTTCATGATTCATATACAACATGATGCCTCCACATATATGGCTGTCGTAAAAGAACATCACATACTTCAAGTGGGGCCACATCACACAATACCTCATCTTTGAGGGGCTTGATATCGTATGGTAGGCGACATTGATGACTAATGCAGATACCTCATACTTGGCTTAACCAACCAATGGTGTATGGTTGTGGGTGTGGTGTTATTGGTAGCTCCAATATCTTGATTACTTATGCTGATATTAGGTTCTTTTGGCTGCCACTGTCGACAAAACAATGTAGGGGAATTCCCTTCACCCACATTTGTGAGTGGAAGAGGCGCTACTCTACCTTCAAATCTTCAGGTTCCTCTGGTTGAATCTATGTGGTAGCAATAGTGACACTGAGTTAGGCATAAATGATCCGCTTCACTTTTTTTGTGGCTATGACATTGGGTTCTGAATCAGAATCGAAACTGGGATCTGATTCTGAAGCTTTGATCTCAGCCACCAATGACTGTTTTGAGCGACATTCATCAGTGTTGCACCAAGGGATTTTGTGGAACTCACACCACTTCCCGGTGTCCTTATTTATCTTTTATTTACCCTTCTTCGCTTGTGGTTGGGACTGGTTGTACTTTCCCTATCCCATGTTCTGCGAGCCAGAGTTTCCCTTGCCCTGCTTCTACGTAGGTCCGAAGTCGCACTTTTTCTTTTGCTGAAATTTCTGCTCAATTTTGACAGAATACCGATAGGAAGATCCAAGTGAAGAGATATCTAGGAATTCCATCTCTGTTCGTATGTACTTGTGTAGGCCAATGCGATATTTCAGTACTAGGTTCCGCTCGGAGTCCTTGATACCTAGCTTTGTGCACAAGGTATGAATGTTGTTGGTGTACTCCGACACCGTTTGGTCTCTCTCTTGATGCAGAATGGTCCATTTTGTGTACTGGTCATCATAGTTTCCCACAGGGAAATATTGTTATTTAACGACATATATAAAAGAGGCCTAAGTGGGATTAGCCTCAAACAATCTAGACTCATCTGATGATTTTTTCTCATATTAAGTTTCCCACCAATTTTTGACATGGGTGACAACATCGAGGAGCACAAAGGTGATATTTTCCCTGTCGAAAAAATTGTGTACAAAGAAATACCCTTCTAGTAGATTCAACCATTTATCTAAGGCATTAGAATCGATATGGCCTTCAAATAAAGGGATATCAAAGTTAACTTGTACCTTGAAGGGAGTCGCATCTCCAAAACGAATGCTCGTTCAAGGTGTATCTGCCGCCGTCGGTATGCATCGAAGGATCTAGGCGAAATTATCCATCATCTCGTTCCTCTGTCGCGCGAGGGATTCCTTGAGAGACAACTTGATAGGATATTTTGCTCCGTTGTCTCTCTTTTATTCCACCATGGGAGGCCGTTTGGGGTGGCGAGAGTGATCTTACCCATGTGAAACTAGTTCGAGACCCAAATCTCTATATCCTGACCTCGTCGGGGACATGCATCGAGAAACAATTAAAGAGCAGATTGCTCTGATACCACTGATTCGGATTTATGTGGGAGTGAAATGAAAGAGAAGGTATAAAACTATATACACAGATATATTGCAAAGAACACAATGATACAATAAACACATGTTCTATTAAATAGCAGAAATAGAACATACTGTAAATAAAACAACTAGAATGGTGGTAGCTATCTTTGAGAAAAGATGTGGCCGCTATACTCATCCATGCCAAGATGAATACAAAAAGAGGCCGAAAGAGCCTATTTATCATAATCATGAAAGAAAGAATCCCAAACATCCAAAAACCCAACCCTAGAAGATGAATTGTCATAAAGTTTGCGGCCCCAAGGTGGTTAGTTGAACATTCAACTTCCCAGGGTCATAACTTTTGCATACGATCTTTGTTTGGGGCGCTCGATAGCCTATTGGAAAGGTCTATCCGATATTTACAAATTTCAATTGTGTGAAAATGTATTCTATTGAGAACCATCCCCCCTGTGATATCCAAAAAACGTCGTTTAGGGCCTCAAAAAGGCCTTAAAAGTTTAGGACCCAAAAAACCATAGAAAAATTACTAGAAAATTTCCAAAATGGGAAACTGTTTTGAGCTAGTGGAATAGGTGAGTGGCCACCGATATCCATATGGATCATCTTTGGTAAACAAGATGAGCTAAGGGTCCATATTAGGGAGAATGATTTGATTTCTCTTCAACCCAACAGTTTCTAAACCATCCAACAATTCTTTTCCAAATTGAAATATTTGGTCATGCAATGCAAGCAGTGTGGCATTGAGAATAAGGACAAGAAATTGGTGTTATCCATTTTGAGCAAGCTTGGTCTTGATTTCTCCATGTTTGTTACTGCCTTCCATTCATGGATATTTTCAATCCCTAGTTGGAAAATGCCACCTCTCGATGCATTCACCAAATCTCTCATCCAAGAGCAAGACAAACTAATTCATATGGGTGCTTTGCAAGCCTCCAAAAATCAAGCTCTTATGGATGGAGAGTCAAAAAGTGCGAATGAAAAAGGGAAGAAAAAGGGTAAAGAAAAGAAGCAATTTGAGACCAAACAGAATCCAAAGTCTAATCCATCGAAAGGAACCTCCAACTCCAAGAAGGATAAGGAAAAGGGATTTGAGAAATCCAAGTGTTCCTATTGCAATAAAGGAAACCATCTACAGAGTTCATACATGAAGAAGAAGATAGATCAGATGACCAAAACTCTTGAACATCACAACATTTCCCTCCCAGAAAGTGCTAGAGAGACTGATTCTGGAAGTGATTCTGATGGTCATGAGAGATGCCATGCAATGAAGGATGGATTTTCACAATCACAAGCCTTCCTCATAGATTCATGAGCCTCCCACCACATGCTTTCCTCGAAAGAATCATTTTCTTCTCTAGATATCAATGATGGTCTAATTATTCACATGAGATATAATTCTCATATATCTGTTGAAGGGAAGGGCATAGTACATCTGGAGCATGGAAAGTTCAAAAATGTTCTATTTGTGCCTTCTTTGTCAGCAAATTTGTTGTCTGTCTATTAGATGAATCACACAGGTTGATTGAAGAAAGTGGTCTTTGGTCCTAACACAATTGATATTGCAGAGATATATACTGGGGATATTATAGTGAAAGGGGTTACAAACCATGCCTAAAAGGCATATGAATTATCTCACTTTTTTCCATACTCTTTGCCTACTCCATTGGATTTGACGAAGATCAAAGTGATTTCTCTTCTAATGAAGACGAGGATCAAGATCTTGATTTTGAGAATAAAGTTCAAGTAGATTCAGATTTAGATCCAACACTTGCTCCCAATCCACGACCAAGGCCAATATGGGCTCACAAAGTCCTTGTAGCTGCTGGGAACATAGTTGGGGATCCATCTGACCATAGAGCCACCAGATCTCAATATCATGCAAACCTTCCACCATGTCCTATAGATTCACTTCTCTCAGATAAGTGCTACATGATGATGGGGTTTGATCCACAATCCCTTGAAGAGACTTTCCATGGGGGATCTACAACCAAGTACAAATCTTGGTTGGTTGACAAAGGGCACTCAAAGGTTCATGATTTGGACTTCTATGAGCCATTCGCTCCTATAGAAAAGATGGTTTCTGAAAGACTTGTTTTGGAAAATACAACTTCGACACAGTGGGAGGTACATCAAAGGAGCAGATACAGATATAGCACCTGCATTACTATTCTACATAGGAGAAAATTGCCAATATTTTTACAAAGTATTTCACTCACAATTTTTTTGCACATGTGAAGGTTGTTTGAGTTTCATGTTGTTCATTTTTGAAGGCGGGTATTTTTCCCATGAGGTTTTTCCCCATTTCCTTTGTTTCATGAAAAATTCTTCTTATCATTTATTTGATTGTATGGGTGACCTTTGGTATTAGTAACTAGGTCCCAGGATTCCAAGTTTGGATTAAGGGGGGGTGTTAGGATATTTTAATACTCCATCCTTGTCCTACTTGCATTATTTACCATTTTCTATCACTTAGTGACCTTATTTCCCCCCCTAGTGGTGTGCAGATGTCATATAGGACCCATTAGCCACCTAATGCACCTTGCATGCATGATTTTAGGACCCTTAGAGGTAGTTCCCTATATTTTAGGATCCCACTCAGTGACTCAGTTCAGTCTAACTGAGTTACACATGAGTTGGTGACTCTAATTGGGAGTTTGAGCTCCGATCACCACTGATTGTGGTCTCATGCGCCCTTTTTTTATTGATTTGCATGAAAAACTCATGTATGCACCCTCCTTGGTTAGTTAACTTATTGTATCATCAGTTCACTGAGATTTGGTCGAGTTTAACTGAGTTTGGGACTTCCAGAGCATTGATTGAGGTGACAATTACTATGCTATATAGACTGTGACTCGAATTCTCCTTAGTGATTCTCTCTCCATTGTATCATCATTTTTCATTATACTGATTATTGGATCATGTGACATTATTATGTTCCTATCTGAGTTCTCATGCATGTTCAATTGTTTGCTCATTTTTTAATGCAAATTTTCACTGTAACTCAATTTATCTGGTCATTCTTTTTCTGTGAGGTATACTCAGCTCCATGATTTGCTGTGACTTAGAATTTCACACCAAGGATCAGAGTCAAGTATGCAGGTGGTATATTACAATGATTAGTTAGCTACTTCATGGATCAACTAATTCTTGTAGCTTGATCAAACTCGAAATAAAAAATCACTCAATGAAATTAATTGAAATCATAGGATCTTATGCTTGTAGGTTCAAGCTCTATAGCTTCTCAGCTATATTTTGTACTCACAAGGTTAATAAAAATTTAGATCTCTAATGCACACCACACTCAGCTGATCACACTTGCATAAATGAAATTGCACGAATGAAATACTACAAGGATCATTGTGGTCACTAAAATAATACTTCAATCATTAACTACATTCCTTTGGTCAACATCACAGGCATCAACTGATTTTGTGATTACGATGGAAACTTATCCCTCAATGCCTAAATCTGTAGGAAAACCACACTTGCAAGAATGGAAAGAGAACAATGAAGTGAACAATAAATGAAATGAACGACTACTGAAATAACATCACACGAAAAAAATGAAACTAATTGGGTAGCATATACCAGAGAGAGGGGGTCCTTCCTCCCTTGGAATAGACTTCCAAGGAGGACTATAGTACTAGATCACAATATGCAACAACAAGTTGTTTATTCCAGCATCAAATGATTACAATGAGTACAATGATCCTTATCCAACCTTTCATTCTCTAACCCTCTCACCTCTTCTTTAATCTCTAACTTGATATATCAATGATATGCTCTCATATTTATACATGTAGCTCAAAGGAAAAGAGGTTACATCAAGATAAGATCAGATCCTAAATAAGTGGATCAAATAACCAACAATTCTTGGATCCTAAACATGTGGAACGCATCATCATCAAATCATGAATTTGGTCTATGTTTGGTTGAAGAGGTTATTTACATCATAATACACAATATCCATGTGCCAAAATTCGTGGAGAGAAGCCGCAACTTGGTTAAACCACTTGATTATCGTAATTGCATGATTATTACTAGAATTGCAGGAAATGAGATAAAAATCCATTTTAATATCTCACCCAAACAATTATGGTTTTGCGTTTTCTTGGAATTCTACACACATTTTACGCTATCAATCATACTCTGCACAAAACCCATGTTTTAGAATATTTTATTTCATCTCCATATGCTCGGAAATGATGTGGGAAGTTGGCTTCCAGAAACAATCACCTATAGGAAATCTAGTAGTAAAAGTGGGTTTTGTTAAAACAATGTTATTATCGGAACCAAGGAATCCGGTAATTGAAGTCTGCACTTTCTGTATTCAATTGAAATGATCAAATCAGACTACAAATTTGAAGAGTAAGTTAAGGAAAGGCAATATCCATTCAAAGTAACATCAAAACATGGGAAATTAACCATATTAATGCTCATATGTCATGAAGCTTGCATAGTGTGGACGTGGATAATGTATGATGATATGTGGTAAATGGAAGTATCAAATGGATGAAAGGAATGAATAATTGAAGGAATAGTAGGTTAAATAATTATCGTAAACATGTTGATTCCAAGACTCGACACCTATCAATCTCCACTTCTAAATCCCTAAGAAGGTACTACTCTTGAGACATCCTAGAAAAATCCCATGGTTCATACAATGGAGGATCACTTCCATGCTTTTGTTTTGGAAGGCCTAACAGATTATATGAACTCTTGGTCTAGCTAGATGTTAATGTTAATTAGGATAATATGTGTTGGATGATATAATGTTATCTAGGGGTCACATTTGTTGATTTACTCGGTCATTATGATGACATGGGTAGCATATAAGGCCATAATTAGTGGGGTTTTAATGTACTTGTAATGAGGCATCATTAGGCTCATTAAGGTTCATTAATTGCTAACTTGTGGGCTCTATGGATACCTTGCGTATATTTTGTTACTTAAAATGGGCAATTAAGTGGCTTCTTGTTCCTTAATATAGGAAGTCTCCCACATTCATTATGTATAAAGGAATATATATTGTGAAGCCATTGATCCACTTTACTCATCCACAAAGAATCAACATTATCCATTATTTGAGATTGTTAAAGTAATATTTTTTAGAGTGGAATATGAGGCTTTCTCGATTATCTTTCATCATACAACAACTTTTGTGTGCTTTTAGGGATCAAAGCCAACCATCAGAGGTTCCTTTATTTATATAAGGAATATTAATCACATAAAGATTCAACAATATTCAAGATATTTGACATCATTTTTTCAAATATTTAGAGGTTTTGGATTCTTTGTGTTGTCTCAACTCTCTATAATTAATATATTCTCTTTCATTTGGTTTAATGGTTGTATTTAAGATTGGATTAATTATGTTGGATTTCGTAGGTTTTGGAAAACATGTTAAAAGTTTCACACAACTTGGATTCCATGTGTGATTGAATTTTCCTATTGGAGTTCGAATTTTCCTATTGGAGCTCAACCTTGTAGACAAACCCTAGCTCATTTTGAGACAACGAGAACTTGGTTGATTCTACTAAAAATTGGGGGAATCATTGTTCTATATTTTTGTAGATTTGGTCATTTTAACATTCAAATTTTACTTTGCAATTTATTACTATTTTGGGAAAATTCCATTTTTGGAAAATATATATTGGCCATTTCTATTTTTTTTAAATATATCTTTATGGAAAATCCTTGAAATTGGAAATTTGTTTGTGGTAGTTTCCATTTTTGGAAATTTATATTTTTAGAAAGTTTCTTATTTTGGTTAATAAACTTCGGAGGACTATAACTTTGTCATACAATATTCCTTTGAGGTGTTTGTTTTCTTAATCTAGGTAGTTTTTTGCATACTTTATATTATGTTATCGTATTTGACAAATTTTGTTTCTTGGTAATAGTGTTTTGTTTTTTTTCACAATGAAATTTGAACTTGTAAATGCCCCTAAGTTGGAAGGCTCCAAGGATAAAATTTGGAAAATAAAGATGGTTGATGTGCTCAGTAGAAACCCTTATGGTGGTCCTAAGTTAATGGTGAGATCTAGAAGCCTATAGATTCTAAACAATGAGTTGTTTGGAAAGAAAGATGGAAAGAGGGCATTTTCCTCACTATAAAAACAACATTGGATGGCCTTGATGTACTTATTGAAACTAGAGGTTCTAATACTAATTATCTATGCTAGCACATAGTGGGATGAGTCATAGTTTGTTCTCTTTGATTGACTATTCATAGTAGAAACCTTTGTTGGATAAACTTCGATGGAAGCATTTATTTGGTACTTTGTTTGATATATGCACATTTTATGATGAGAAGGCCATCTTATTGCATGTGGTGTTTGAAACACTAGTTGTTAAGCCTTTTAACCATTATGACAACATGGTCATGTTCTTGGTCTATGTGATTGCATCATTATTTGTATTTGTCAACTATTATAGTTTGTGTGATTACTTTTAACTTCAACATGCTTAAATTTCCATCCTTTATGTCTTTCTAGAACACTATTCTTTGATAACATGACAAAATTTGTGTTTTCTACTACATATATTGATGTACATAGTGTTATTTTTTCTCAAGAAAAAAATGCATTTTTATTTCCAAAAAAGGAAGAAAAACACCTGCTTTAGGTGCATAAAGCATAATACTTATGTTCATGGAAATGTGAAATTTCCACCATCTTTAAGTATGTTTCTAGCTATAAAAACTACATATTTTTACACAATTTTTTTTAAGATAAAAGAAACCATAAATTTACTACACATTTGATCACTTAAAAAAAGCAACGATTATTTCCAATATTATAGTCCTTCATCAAATCTCCCTCCCATTTTTTTTAATGGAACTACTAAAAGGTGCTTCCTAGTCTCTTACTAGAGACCCTCTTGAAACTCCACCAACAATAGTTCCAAAGGCTATAGGATAATTCCTTCCTTGGAAAGTGAATCTTATTGTTGATTTAATTCCCTATAGACATGGTAAATTTGAAAGAAATTGAAGAGTCCAACAATCTCCTTGAGGTAGGTAGCCAATATAACAAGTGTTATGTTTTAAATTTGTTGTTCTCTAGAGATCCATTTGACTATATTAATCACCATAATCCTACAATGATTGTCAGTTATTTTTATAGACAACTATTAAATTCCTCAAGGTCATTAATTTTGCATAGTTGTTTGTTCCCTATCTAACTTTGCTTTGAAGGTGATGTAATGAGAGTTTTAAAATAAGAGAACAACCCCAATACCACAATGTTGTCCAATTCCTTGGCTAGCACCATAAAATAAACCACAACATATTCTCTTATCAATTATTAGTTCCCAAGGATACCATATGAGAAAAGAGATTAGAAGTTTGCACAAGTCTCTCTTCAAATAACATTGAATTTGAGCTAGCCACACACCCCACAATACTAGGAAATGAATAGTTTTAAACCCCTTTAAATATAATTGTGTGAACCATGGATTTAGAAATTATTCAGTACTATTCCCAATCCATATATTTACACAAGTAATTTAACTACTTATATCTTTCCAAATCTACACAGAATAGGGAGACAAAACAACAATATGAGTGGTAGTATCTTCAAATCTCTTAAACGAAACATACATGCTTGGGCCTTGAATATGGCATTTTTGAAGCATTTCCCAAGATAAGAATTTGTTATATATAGCCAACCAAATAAATACTTTATTATTAAATGGATATTTAATCTTCGAGAACTAAAACTAGCACCAACAGGGAGCTTGGTTAATCTCAACTTGCATTGACCAATAATCCAATCTAGCAGTATAAATACCAGATATTTTATTTCTAGACCACACTAGACGCTTAGATTCTTCTTGAATTCTTATTGATGGGATAATATTTTATGTATTCCTAAGGCTCATCTATGCAAACTATATGGATTTCCTTGCATTTCCAGGAGTCTAAAAGTTAGCTGAGCTTTAATATTTTTAATGATCTTGAAATATTTTTAGCCAAATCATGTTTTTCCATTTATGAGTATTCAAGGTTATGAAGTCTGCAATATGTTTGGATTTTGTTATGTATTTTTATGCTTCACCGATTAAATTGGATCGAATAGGCCTAATTATGATGAATGTAGGTGATTCATTACTCACTAAGGACCACGAGAATCAAGGATTTTGTTTTCCCTAACTTCTAGTTGAACTAAGCATTAATCAAAACTTACCTTGCTCAAGCTATTAAGTAGAGATGATCAACAAGATTATAGGGAGTGAGAAGATGGTTTCCTTGATTTAAGCATTTGGCCTAACTACCAGTTAATGCACTTTTTATATAAAAGGAAGGACTAGGATAGAAGAATCCATCCCTAGCTTCACTTCCCAATTTTGGGAGACTCAAAGCATTTTGAACATAGAACTCATTTTTCTGTTATGAAATAAAAAGCTTTGTTGAATTGTAGTGATTTGATTTTGTTAGGATCCTTAAGAAGCCTTGAGAAATGACCCACTTAATATATCTAATGGAACCATTACGTTTCAATAAATGTCCTAAGTGTAAAAGGAGACATCCTCAAAATAAATGTCCATTTAATGTTTGAAGACAATTTGTTAATGCAGACAAAAACTGATCTCTCTAGCCTAAATGATTTAGATCTTGAACAAAAGAGTACATAACATAATTATCTTTCCTAGTTAGATTAAATTGCAAGGCAGATCAGGAAGCAAGTTACCTTATGATTGCAATTCCTTTCTCCTCGTTTGACCTACTTCTAGTTCCTTGATCTACAACTTCAAAACAAGATAGAGAAAGTGGAAACAAACGAACAATATGAAAGCATATGATTATGAATAGAACTAGATAAATGGCCAAAGAAACCAATTCTAAACATTATTATAAGACATAAAAAGTTTATGGAAAGATATTTATATTAAATGTAATTTGCAGAAAATATAAAGTAGAGAGTTACAACTGATGCCTTGACATTATGACTCCAACTCAAATAATATTTCCTCAAATATCAAAGCCTTCTAGCCTCCTATGGGTGAAGAAGATAATCCTGACCAAATTCCACCGGCATATGGGTGCTTTATCCTTCCTCTTCTAACAATGGAGAGGGGGTTCATATATATAGGGATAAAGGGATAGGAGAGGTTGAGGATTTAGGGGAGAGGCTTAAGGGATCATCCCACTAGGTAAGGGGATCGAGTAGCACCTTTACAAGCATCTAGGGATAAGCCTCCATGACACCAAGCTTTGAGAAGTCGCTTGAAGCTTTATTTTATCCATTTAAACCAACTTCGACGCACCTTGCATGAAGGAAAAATGCATCAGAAGTAGATCACCGCACCTTGTACAAAGGCACACTACATCATCGACGCACTCTGCTAAGGTGCAGAGCTCATCACCTTGGGTTCGATGCCCCTTGCTAGAAGGCAGGGTGCGTCGGGGTGACAACAGAAGGTAAAGGGAAAGGGAAACAACCTTTATCATTAATTTTTTATCCAAGGAACTTCAAGGATTAAGGAATAGAGATGACACATGACTCATGATGACGAGATTTTGGTGTAACAGAATTCCCCCCAAAGCATGAAGCTGGTAAAATAGAACAAGTGAAATGCTTTGCAATATGAAGGATTGAGGCAAGGATCATCGGTCGGAATAGACTTCTGCAGTACAACTAACTCTGAGATATATGTCTCACATGACTCATAACAGGGATTTTGACCAATATATTGTAGATCCATGATAGTAAAGACCGACTGGACACAATCATGGCTACTAGATACAAGCATAGATCCATGATGAGATGATAACACAACCATGACCAATACAAAAGTGGATCCTTGTAATATGACTCAAAAAAACCTCCATCGCAACCCAGTTGAGATTTATGACTTAGCCTAGGGTCTTCAAGTCGAACCCCCAATGATACGAATCTAACCATGTGAGTACAATGTATTGAAGTCGAACATGGTAGAAACCACTTGATTACTAGTCATTGATGTATACCGTTAACAAGCAGGAGGGAAACCACCATTGATGTCAATGATTCCCAAGGTACCATAATATATACCATCGAATGTGAATCAATGATTTTAGGTCAAACACTCGATGGAATATTTAAATCAAGAGCCAATGATGTGAACTCATGTTGAAAGTGAGGTAACCTGGCATTAAGGAATGTAGGCCCAAGGTACTTGATTGGTTTCTAGATTCAATCCTTGAATGATGTGTTGAAGTCGACAAGGATAAATCCGTCGAAGGAGGGCCATGATGTATCCCCCATTATCGACACGAAACATGATCAAAGATGTTTTGGAGTAAATCAGACAGTAGAGCAATGTTTGAGACTGACTCAGGAAAGACTGACATGATAGAAGGTAAAATGATTGCATATATTTAATCGATGAACATACCTCTCTTGAAAATGGGCATGGAATGACTTGGCAGTATTGACATGATGAGAATGACACCAACTCCTAATACAACTGATGGTGGAAGAATTATTTGGATTACCCAAAGGAGTAAAAATACTCATGAAATCATTAGGAATCGAAGACAAAGTGATTACCCAAGTGTTTGAATGCAAATACAAACGAGTGCCATGTTCAAGAGTGACTAAGTACTGCCATAATTATGATGAAACACAAATTCTTTCCTTATCCCCATCATGATTGATGAGTACCGATTTTGTTTTTTAACGAGCTTTAGGAGGGTAATAGATGCTCGGTATAGATCATCCTTCGGACGAGTCCAATCACAAATGTTTTACGAACCTGATATAGGAGGGGTTCGTCCCAAAACAGGCCCTTCAATGTCATATTTTAACGAGTCTAGAGAAAGTAAACTCAACGTCATGTCATGTTTAGAGAGTCTGAAAAGAACTAAAGAAGACTCCAAATGGTTATTTTTCATAAAATTTAGTCTCCTCATCCGAAAAGGGATAAAACAATACGAGAGAGAACTCTTCCAGTCATGATTAACTAGAGTGCTCCTTTTTCGTAAATAGTACCTCTTGGTCCGAAAAAGGGGTAAACTATCACCAGAAAGATGATCATTCAAATAAATTTACAAGCATGAAGGAATCAAGTTCGCTTGGCGATCTTTTCATATTTAGGGTTTTTAAAAAGAGCTTAAAGAGGAACTCCAAGGGGTTCCTTTTTCGTAGGAGTTTTACAAGGCCAAAAAAGTGATAAAATGTAACTCAGTGACTTATTCTCATCGTTTTGCGAGCATGAGAAAGAAAAAAGAGTAAGCTCGATGTTGTAAATAATTCATTTTAACGAGAGTGATGATAACATAACAAACACTCGAAGAGTCGTTCATACCTGAAAAAAAGCATGGAACGACCACGATAGTTGCAAAACAGTCATAACACAACTTTACTTGACCTGTGAACTCCAAAAATCGAATTTGAATCGACAATGAGGTGTTTAGCCATAAAATATTATTAACTATAGTAAAAAACCAAAAGAGAAATATTAAAAAGGGAATATTCCTTTCTTTTTATATAAGAAGTGAAATAATAAAGAAATTTTCACCATTGTTTTTTACCCATTTGGAATAGTGCAAATCACCCTTTGGAGCTTGATATTCAAGCATCAATTGTGGGAGCTGCAGTCAGCCTTTTTTCACCTCGTCAGTGTGAGGTAGGCCTAAACTCTGTCCTCTACATTTCCAATGGATTATTTTTTCATTTAATTGTCATTTTTTTGGTTTTTGGGACTTGTAAAAAGGGGGATTGTGCGCCCTCTGGGAGACATGCTATCCCCTTGCGAGAAGTTTGTCGAGGGATCTCTGATGCACTTCTTGCATGGTGAAAGTGCGTCGCCAACGCACTGTGTGTAAAGCCGGGGCGTGTCGGTGCAAACCTACTTGTCAAAATAAAAAATAAGAACCAAAGAATCCAACCCAAAGGCATGGAAATTTTCTAATACATGTCTAATTGATGTTTGGATAGGTTTTGACTTAAAAAATGGTTCAATGGAAAGAACGAGAACACGAAATGGAGGATTGCCAAGCGACAAATGATACGCATTTAATGAATGCACTACAAAAATGAAGGTTGCTTAAGTTTTTTCATGTCCAGGGCATGAGGTCCCAAGTACCACTACTAGATCACCTAATCAGGTTATGGGACCCTGATCAATAACACTTCCAAGTTGGTGTCCACACTCTGACTCTCGCTGTGGAATACATCTATTTTCTGATGGGGTTGTCCAGGAGGGGAGCCCTAGTCTCATTATCGGGGCCACGAGGTAGTGACCAGTCCACAAAGAGCTTGGTAGCTCAATTTTGTACTCTAGGGACGCAAATGCTTGTTGGGAAGATTCCCATCAAGAATGTGCGTGATAGACCACTACAGATAGTTCTGTTTACCATAGAGAGGGTGGCGGGGAGAAGAGCTCCTCATCAGGACACCAAGTCACATATGTTATATTCCATAGAGTGCATGGCCTCGACAATGTTTAATTGGTGAGAGGGGCTCCTCGCAAGCCTAATGGAACAACTCACCAAGTGCCGTAGGGGTGATCTAAAAAAATTCGGATATGGATCTATCATAGTCTTGTTCTTCCTGGAACGAGTTCCACTGTTGAGGCCTCAGGTAGAGATAGATGATCTTGATCCACGAGATCCTCACATGGTTAGGTGGTCTGAGGTCATGGCCCTCCATAGAGGAGGAGGTACCATTATCAACTATGGTCCCACCTTCTTTAGGTGGCTATGTGGGAAGCTCCTCGTGGTTGAGGACTATCCATATGCAAGTACCAATTTTAGGGGTGACCCAGAATTAGTTCTTCTAGAGGGAGACCAGTGGGGGAACATAGGTAAGAACCAAAATATGTCGTGTTTATGTATTTTATAGTTTTTTTGATGTTTTTTGAGTAGTACTGATGTTTCACACTAGTTTTGATGCAGATGTTGGTCCATCTCAACCTGTAGGGTCTTCTCCTATCGAGAGGAGAGGAGTGGTACGAGACACGGTGGTTTCCCATCAGGATGTAGTAGAGGAGTTGAATGAGCTGGAGGAGAACCTCGAGAGACTGACAGTGGACATCCCAAATATATCCATTGATGATCTTCCTTGCGGGTACCAGCGCTGCACATCTGGAGTGTTAGGGTGCTTCGGTTGGTTGCTCCATAGAGTAGCCCGAGCCATTATCTGCTATCACGATCATCCTCAGGGATAGCTCATGGTGTGATGGATGCAATGAAAGCTGTAGGCTTTAGATTTTGTAGCTAGTACTTACTGAAAGATTATGGGATTCAACTTTTGTATTAGTACCACATTTTTGTACATGATGATTATATATATAAAACGCTATTTTTCATATTTATACATTATGTGTTCTATGATGATTGAGGATCTTATGGATGTTTGCTTACATACTATGAATATTTTACATGTTGTGTCATTATATGCATCTTTTATGGAAATGCTTATGAATGTGCAATGTATCAATCTAATATAAAATTGTCCAAGGAGTCAACAGCAATGTTCATGTCTATCGGAATGTGCAGGTATTGAATTGATTCAAAGGACCTCTCCAAGAGACGTACTCACCGGAATAGACAGATTAACAGGGGATTGTAGATTGCGTAGAATTGGTTAAGATGGCAGACCACTAGTTGCGAATCAAGATAGATAACCAGGTGGTCCACACCTAAGGAACACACGTCGTTTAATAATCCAATTACCGCATGATACTCGGTGGCATTGTTGGTTGCAAACCCTAAGCAAGTTTCTCCTGATCTAATCAGTTCGCCGATAGGGGAATAGAGTACCCAAGCTGCCAAAGCGAGTTTACGGGTGTGTCGTCTAGCGCATTCTGCGAATCTGAAACACGTTTCCATCTACACATCCAGGAAGAACATGGTATAAGCGGAATGATAAGATCCTAACACACTAAAATAAAGTGTCACAACAAGCAAAACACATGTCATGTACAATATATACAAAGTACCAATGCGTAAATGAATCAGGCATAGTACCGCTTTAGGTAGATCCCATTGCGAGGCTCTCCCAAAGATATTCCGTCGTAGTACTCAAGTTCATATGCTCCTTTTTCCAACACACGCTTAACCACATATGGACTATGCCACATGGACTCAATTATGCCTGCCCCTATTTTATCATGTTTTTGGTCGTTAGTGAGGACCAAATCTCTCTCGTTGAAGATACGAGGTTTGACTGACTTGCCATACTTGGTCTTCATGCACTTCTTATGAGCTTCGTTATCCAGAGCCGCATCACATCGAGTTTCATCAAGTTTTTCCAAGTATAGAAAACGTTCTTCCTCGGTGGTGGTGTTGGGTAAGAGTTCAACAACGAAATATCGCACTTTATAGGTAGTACTGCCTCTAGTCCGTAGACCAATTGAAAAGGCATGAAGCTAGTGGTAGTTTTGACAGAAGTCCTGTATGCCCATAGGGATGAAAAAATCATGGTATGCCAGTTGGACTTATGTGTCCCTACCATACACTGAATCATGGTTTTCAAGACCTTGTTGATGGCCTCTACTTTTCCATTCGATTGAGGGTAGTAAGGAGTTGAGTTCTCATGTCGAAAACCCATCATGGCACTTACTTCATCCACCATCTTGTTCTGGAAATGTGATCCATGGTCAGTAATGATGGCTTTAGGGACTTTGAATCATGCAATGATGTGATTGAACATAAATAGTGCGGCAATTGCATAGTCTTC
Organism: Larix kaempferi; assembly: GCA_027924585.1. Lineage (NCBI taxonomy): Eukaryota > Viridiplantae > Streptophyta > Pinopsida > Pinales > Pinaceae > Larix > Larix kaempferi. Next base: position 6,504,741 of record BSBM01000259.1, on the reverse strand, counting down.
TTTGTACGTAGGAATATCCTCAGCCGATTTGGTAAAGTAGTCTACTGTGACAATAACATAACCATTCCCCCCGGCCTAGGTAGGCTTACAGTGCATGAAGTCGATACCCCATTTTGAAAAGGGACCGACGACGATAAGTGGATGTAATGGGGCGGGATGTGAGCACTTTTTGTGATGAAAATGCTGGCAAGGAGGACAATTCTTGACTCCTTCAATACAATCTTTGAAGATGGAAGGCTTATAGTATCCAGCGCATAGTATTTTCTGAGTTGTATCCATTCCAGAAAGATGACCTCCACATGCCCCTGAGTGACAATCATTCAATACATGTTCGTCCTCCTCATGATTTAAGTAGCATTAGAGGATAGAATCAACACCACGACGATACAATGTGTCACCAATGATGAGGTAATACTTTGTGTGGTGTCACACATGATGACGTTTGTCACGAGATAGTTGAGGACTGAAACGGTGTGTCTGGATATACAATGTGATATCTCCATACCACGGGTTAGAAGTACTGATAAGAAACAAGGATTCGTCGGGGAGAGAGTCCATGTGATCAGTTTCTGTATCAATACGAGGAAGATCACATATCAGTTCCACGGAAACCAAAGACTTCTTTGATTTATCCTTCTCAAACTAGGGGCCGAATTCCTGAAGAATCATAATCTAGCATGAATATTTGCCCCCTAATACTTGGTGTGTGAGAACGTGGTACATGGGTTTAGAGTCGGCAATGATAGTGGTAGTGGGAAGGAGTATGTGATGGTGGAAATTTTGGACAACGATGACTGCTGCGAGAGATAGCTTCATAACATGTGAATACTAGGTTTCAGAGTCAATAAGACCCTTACTGAGGTAGTATATCATGTGCTCCTGGGAGTTACTATCTTCCTGAACCAAAACCATAGCAATAGTGGAAGTGGAAGCAACAAGATAAAGGATGTAATCCTTGGTGTAATTGGGCGGTTGTAACATAGGTGCATGGGTGATAGCATGTTTCAGGTTGCCGAAGGATTGCTGAGCATAATAATCCCATATTAAAGGGACATCCTTCTTGAGCAACCACATGTATCGCTATGTCTTTTCTGCGAAATCGCACACGAAACGCCTTAAGAAGTTTGCCTTCCACTACAAAATCTGAAGTTCCGAAATATCCGTGGGTGGCGGTAGAGCAACAATGGCTTCCACCTTGAGGGGATCGATGTGGATCCCATATTTTGAAATGATGAAGCTTAACAAGTGTCCGGACTCGACACAAATGATGCACTTGTGAGGATTGAGACAGATATTGTACCGTCGACATTTGAGGCATACTGGCATAATATGATCAATGTGGAAATATCGACGATTTGAATGAGCAGGGAGATTGTCTAAGGTTCCACAAATCCCTTCACGTCATGGAAAGAATATGACATAGCCCGCTGGAATGTAGCACCAACATTTTTAAGGCCAAAAGGGAGTTTGCAATAGGAAAACATACCCCATGGGAAGATGAACTCCATCTTGTGTTGATCGACAGGATGGATATCTATCTGATTATAGCTGGAAAATCCATCCATGAATGAGAAGATGACGCTTCCGGCACAATTGTTAATGATTTGGTCGATGAACGGGGTAGGGTAATTGTCCTTGGGACAAGCCTTATTAAAATCCCTATAATCGACACAAACCCTAAAGGTGCCCTGTGTTTTTGTAATGGGGATGACATTAGAGACCAAATCTATTAAGGGAATAGAATAAATGAACCCAACCTTCAAGAGATTTTCTATTTCTTCCTTAATAGTAGCAGTTTTCCTAGGTACACAGGGCGTAGTTTTTGTTGGACATGTTTTGCGTCGAGATATGTTTGAATCTCTTGCATAACAATAGCAGGATCAATCTCAGACATTTCCTCGTAGATCCATGCAAAGACTTCGCAAAATTGTTTAAACAAGGACGTAAAAGTGGTGACTTCTTCCGGAGAACAATTTTTACCTAAGAGAATTTGTTCCATGACTCCAGGTTTTACCGAGATGTCGATCAGAAAGGTAGGCGTGATGTTAGCCAGGTTTCCCTCGTTACCATATCCACAGTCAGGATAGGAGATTAAGGGTAAAGAAAGACATCTGGTGAAATAATTGTTTCAATTGCGTTCTCTATTGAATCTAATGGCAAAAGGAAAGATGATCTATGGTGGATGTCTTCCCATGGGGTTCATCTGTGTTCATTATCTCCATAATCGACTCGTCAGAAAGAAACGTATGGAGTAGTGGATATGCACCATTACAGTGGATATGCTGTACATGTTATTTTCTCAGTAAAGATCCTAGAGTATATTGATCTAATGCTAAAAAATTAACATGGTATTAGAGCTAACTTGAGAAGAAGACATTGTGCAGTGGTAGAAACTAGGGTTTCTTATTTATTGGGTTTCTCTCCACATATTTTTGGAAACACAGCAAGGTAGATTGACTCTACTCATCAAGGCAAATCTTTCTGTCCAATCAGAATTCAATTCTGAGCACTTTCAATTTTGGCCCTAAAAATTAGGGTTTCCACAAAAATAGGAATTTCTGAAATCTGAAGACATAGCTGGAAGATCCTTGGAAACATCGAAGTTTAGAGCTTTGGATCGATATTTTTGGTTGGGTGAAGCTCTGGGAAACTCAAACCCTAATTCAGGGTCCTCCTAGTGAATCTGAGAGATTGAAAAGCATTTCTGAAGGGTGAAACTTTGCAGATCTCAAATTTTGAGCATACCAGGCTGATCATATCATCAAAGTGCATCTTTCTATCCTTTCAGAAAATTCTAATTCACATTTTGAATTTTTAGGGTTTCTCTGACAAACCCTAATCCAGGACCAAATCCAGTTTTCAGCAAATCAAGTGGTAAGACCTAAATATTTTCTATTTTCATTTGAAGTACTCTTTAAGATGTCTCACCACACCAAGCTTGAAGATAAGCTAGAAGGGGTTGATAACTTCCGAGCATGGAAGTATAGGATTGGGTTAATCATGGGAGAAAATGAGTTGGACTCTTACATAAGCTCTGAGGTCCCTGTCCCAGAGGGAGAAGAGGCTAAAGCTCTTCACAAGAAGAAGTTGGTAAAGGAAAAGAGGATCATTAATGATTCTATCAAGGATCATCTCATCCCACATGTGTCATCTCTGAAGACACCCAAGGAGATGTTTGATTCCCTAACCAAGCTATTTGAAGGGAAGAACATAAATCGGAAGATGACCCTGTGGAACCAATTGAAAGGGGTAAAGCTTCAGAATGGAGAGACGATTCAATCCTATTTCTCTAAGGTCTCTCAAATCAAGGAACAACTCGAAGATATGGATGAAATTGTGGATAATGGTGAAGTTGTTATGACCACACTAAATGGCCTACCTAGGTCATGGGATTCCTTTATCCAAGGAATCTGTGCAAGAAAGAAACTGGTCTCCTTCAGTAGACTGTGGGAGGAATGTTGACAAGAAGAGCCTAGGCTTGTAGCCAGAGAAGAGAAGATGGGAAATGAAGATCAAGCTCTCACAACACACACCAAGAAAGGAAAGTCCAAGAGGTAGCATTCTCATACTAAGAAATCTTCACACTACCATCAACATAAAGATAAGAAAGATGTCAGATGCTTCACATGCAATGAGAAGGGACACTTTGCTGTAGATTGTCCCAAGAAGAATAAAGACAACAACTTCAACAAAAAGAAGAAGAACAACAAAAGGAGATATCATGCTCATGCTACTGAGGATAATGAACCTCCCAGGAAAAAGGCTAGAGCAAAAAGTGATGACTCATCTAGTGAAGATGAATATGTTCTAATCTCAGCCCTCACAGGTACTATCTCTCATGGATGTAATGATTGGATTATTGACAGTGGGGCTTCCAAACACATGACTGGGTTTAAAGAATCTTTTGTAAATCTATCTGAACATGAATCACCCCATAAGGTGAAACTTGGAGATGATTATCAATATCCTATCAAAGGAAGTGGTGAATCCTCCTACAACCTAGACTCTGGAAAATCCTTGAAGATGAAAGATGTGTTATTTGTACCTGGGATCAAGAAGAACCTACTCTCCATCTTTGCATTGGATGCAAAAGGCATGAGAGTTGCATTTGTAGATGGCCAAGTCCTAATGTGGAAAAAGGGTAAAACTATTGATGATGCAGTGGTGATTGGAAAGCAAGAGGGAGGATTGTACAAATTGAAGGGACAACCTAAACATGCCATGGTACATTAATCCATGGAGCCAAGTGAACTTTGGCATCGAAGGCTTGCACATGTGCACTACAGAGCACTACCAATTGCAAGTAAAGTTGTAGAAGGTCTTCCTGAAATCAAGTCAAATCATGAAGGTGTTTGCAAAGGATGTGCAAGAGGAAAGAACATTAAGAAGGCATTTCCAAGCAGTGAAAGCAAAGCAAAAGGGATATTGGAAATTATCCACTTTGATGTCATCCAGTTCTTTGAGTGGGTAGGTATACTATGTCTCTTTCATTAATGATTTCTCTAGGAAGAATTGGGTCTACTTATTGAAAAACAAAGATGAAGTATTTGACAAGTTCAAGGAATTCAAAACCTTGATGGAAAATCAAACTGATAAAAAGATCAAGACATTCAGATCCGACAATGGTGGAGAATTCACTTCAGGTAATTTCAAGAAACTATGTAGTGATTCAGGGATTAAGAGGGAGCTGACTGCTCCCTACAATCCACAATAGAATGGAGTTGCATAAAGAAAGAATAGAACAATCATGGAAGTAGCACGGGCAATGTTGCATGACTAGGATCTGCCTATGCATCTATGGGTAGAAGCAGCTAGGACAGCTGTATATGTGCAGAACATAACACCTCACAAGATATTAGACAACAAGACACCAGAAGAAGTCTTCACTGGTAAGAAACCCGAGGTCAGCCATCTCAGGATATTTGGTTGTCCAGTATACACACATGTTCCAAAGGAAAAGAGGACAAAGCTAGATCCTTCAAGAAAGAAGTGTATCTTTGTGGGGTACAGTGAAAGCTCAAAGGATTACAGAATATACTTTCCAGAGTTCAAGAAGATTGATGTCAGCAGGGATGTAACATTTGATGAAGACTCATCTTTCATCAAATCAAGAAAGGCACCTGTTGGAGATCATGAAGAACCAAAGGAAACCAGATTTCAAGATACTACCATGACTGAAGCAATTCTAGAAGCAGATCGAGAAATTGAAGATCCACAAGAACCTGTAGATCCACCCCGTGAGAAGGACTCTCACAAGAGGAAACCTACATGGGCTAGAGAGCTCATTCAAGATGCAAAAAGGTATGACATTCCAGAAGAAGAACATAGAGCAAGGAAGAGAACTAGATCACACACCAGTTATGTTTCCTTACTCTATGACATTATGAACAAAGAACCTTCCAGTTACGAAGAAGTAGCGAAAAAGAAAGAATGGAAGGATTCCATGGTCGAAGAGTATCAGTCGATCATGAAGAATGATGTTTGGGATGTAGTCCTAAGACCTGATGGGAAGTCAGTTGTGACTTCCAAATGGATTTGCAAGATCAAGCATGCTGCAGATGGCAGCATAGAGAAATACAAAGCGATATTTGTAGCTCGTGGCTTCTCCCAGAAAGAGGGGATAGACTATGAAGAAACTTTTGCTCCTGTAGCCAGGTACACTTCCATCAAATCAGTACTTGCTCTTAATACAGTGATGAAATGGAAGATACACCAGATGGATGTCAAGACAACTTTCTTGAATGGTGTAGTCGAAGAGGAAGTGTATGTGGAGCAGCCACTTGGTTTTGAGACATATGACAAGGAGTCATACGTGTGTCGGTTGAAGAAAGCCTTATATGGCTTGAAGCAAGCTCCTAGGACTTGTTATGGTATGGTGGACAACTTTCTATCTAGTTTGGGCTTTACCAAAAGTAAATCAGATTCCAACCTTTACTACAAGGTTGAGGAAGGCAATCCAGTGATACTACTTCTGTATGTGGATGACCTATTTGTTACAGGAGAAGATAGTTTGATTGCTGATACCAAGAGGAAGCTTGCTTCCGAGTTTGAGATGAAGGACTTGGGGATGATGCACTATTTTCTAGGCATGGAGGTGTGGCAAAGTGCAGATGGGATCTTCCTTGGACAAGGGAAGTATGTAGTAGAGATCTTGAAGAGGTTCGGGATGATGGACTGCAAGGCCATGGCCACACCTATGGCATCGAACTTGAAGCTTCTGTGTGATGCTTCATCTGATCTGGTTGATGTCACTATGTATTGTCAGATGATTGGGTCCTTGATGTACCTGATGAACACGAGACCAAATATTTACTTTTCGATGAACACATTGAGCTAGTTCCTGACAGATCCGAGGAGTGTTCAGCTGGTTGCTGTAAAGCATATTCTGAGGTACCTGAAGGGTACAGTTGATTATGGGCTCAAGTATGATGCGAATCAAAAGTTTAACTTGCAGGGTTATGTTGATTCAGACTGGGCAGGCAGTGCTACAGATAGGAAGAGCACATATGGGTGCTGCTTCAATATGGGATTAGGTGTGATCTCTTGGTTTAGTAGGAAGCAGTCCTACGTAGCACTGAGTATAGCCGAAGCAGAGTATGTTGCAGCTTGTTTAGCTAGTTGTGAGGAAGTATGGCTCCGGAAGCTACTGTATGAGATATTTAATCTCCCATTGGAGGCTACTGGTATCTTTTGTGACAACCAGAGTTGTGTGAAGTTGTCTGAGAACCTGGTGTTCCACGACAGGTCGAAGCACATTGAGATCAAATATCACTATATTAGGGATATGGTGCAGAGAGGAGCAGTGAAGCTCTTGTATGTTGCGACAGATGAGTAGATTGAAGATGTGCTGACAAAACCACTAGCCAGAGTGAAGTTTGAGTACTTCAGAGACAGGCTTGGTGTTCTTCAGATTGATGACACTTCGAGGAAGAAGTGATGGACACATTTCCTGGAGCCATTCCAAGCATGATGAGAGGAGGATCCTTCACATCCCTGTGGATGTAAGCGCTGGATGATGAGCATCAATACGATGCTCCAGTTACTGCTCTGTAAATGCATCATGTTGGATGCTTGGTATGATCAGTTGGATCATGTATATGTATATGCATCATGTTGGATGCTTGTTAGGATTAGTTGGATCATGTATTTGTGTATGCATTAGTTGGATACATTATTATGATCAGGTAGATCATGTATGATGATATGTATCAGGTAGATACATGATATGCATCAGGTGGATGCATCGATGATCAGGATGATCACACTATGATGACATGCATTAGGAGGATGCCTTGACATGATCAGGTGGATCATGAATGATGAGTCCGAAGACACAAATGCAAAGTGCCTTTCCGACATGGTGGTAGATGTGTTTTCCCATGTGCGTTGATGTAAGTGCAAAGCCTTTACGACATGGTGGTAGATGTGTTCTCCCATGTGCGTTTATGTAAGTGCAGAGCCTTTCCGACATGGTGGTAGATGTGTTCTCCCATGTGTGTTGATGTAAGTGCAGATCCTTTCTGACATGGTGGTAGATGTGTTCTCCCATGTGCATTGATGTAAGTGCAGAGCCTTTCCAACATGGTGGTAGATGTGTTCTTCCATGTGCGTTGATGTAAGTGCAGAGCCTTTCTGACATGGTGGCAGATGTGTTCTCCCATGTGCGTTGATGTGAGTGCCGAGCCTTTCCCGGATGGTCAGAGGAAAGTACTTCCATGCTGGTGAGTGTAAGTGCTGTGTTGTGTGCATCTGGAATGTGCTTCATGGACGATGATCAGTATGATTATAAGTATCAAGGTGATACTCTGTGGTCGTGGACAAGTTGTGTACTTACATGTAAAATATTCTGGGAGATTTGATAGGTTGAGCAGTATGCTTGTAATCAATCCTGGGATTCTCTTTCGAGGTTTTGTTTACTCACGTAATAAGTCTCGAGGATTCCATAGTATGGCCAGTGATGATGAAGAGCTGTAGGTGGTGGGCCTACATCTAGTATGAAAAAGGACTGGCTCTGTAGAACTTCCTATGACGAGTAGATCAGAGATGATTGAGATAGCAGCAATAGTGACGATGATGATGATTCGATGACGATGATCCAGTGACAATGATCCATAGAAGAAGACTTGTTCTAGCAGATCTATGTCAAGAAATACCTTCCTAGTTAAGAGGGAGTGTTGATGTATATGTAACTTCGGAATGTATTTCACCTATGTATATTGTACTCCTATAGAGATGTTATTATTCCTCTATATGGAAGTGTCATCATTTGTATTGACAAGTGTTGCAAGTGTCGCAACTTGCAAGTGATGGGTTATTAGACCACCAAGTGTGGCATCGCCCCTGATTAGTATAACCATGGGTTATTAGACTGAGTTATACAAGTCGGCCCTGCTAGGTTATTAGGCAGGTCAGGTCATGTATAAATAGAGTGCGGGAGGCACTCTATTTGATCATCTCATTATTCACTTCTACACTACTCGGAAAGTGGCACACTAGTGGAGGAGGAGGTTCAGCTGCTAGGAGGACTATATCTATGAACTTGGGTTGTATCATTGCTCTTTCTATCTCTGAGGAAGTTGTGGGGTTTTTCACCTTTGTGGTTTTCCCTAGTGAAACTCTGTGTGTCTATTGTCTCATGTGATTGCTTGGTGTGATTGATATGCATTGTTATACTTGATATGCTGTACATGTTATTCTCTTAGTAAAGATCCTAGAGTATATTGAATTAATGCTAAAAAATTAACATCTAGAACATGATGGTTTTGGAGGAATCTGTATATATAGCTCCAATCGTGGATAACAGGTCTTACACTGAATGGGACAGTTTTGTAAGACTTATAATGTCGATATAGCACAAGGACCTTGCACTAAATCCTCTACTATATTGTAGTTTTGAGAAGCCTGACCGTTTGGATTAAAAGTGGATTTTCGAATCGTGCTCTTGGGTGGATGCAATACTGAATCTAGTAAAGGTTTTTCTATGATAAGAGGACCTTGAGGTGAAGGAATGCTCAATGTATATGTGGAGGATTTTTCAGTATTACCCCCATTAAATTCCTTTGGAGAAGGAGAGTCATATGATTGTGATTGAGTATTTAAGTTAACCATTTCACTCTGTATCATGAGAACATGAGCGATGGTAGACATCTCTCCTTGAGAAGGAGATTGTTGTTGTGCAATCATCTGTTGTTGTTGTGTGTGGAAGGGATCAATTAAGACTGTGGGTGTTGGGTTCCCCTTGAGGAACTTTTTCACTTCGTCCCAATGTGGGAGCTCTTTGGTGAAGTGGTCACCACCTCACAGTAAACAAGGATACTTAACCTTTTGCTTTTGTTTGGTGTTGTTGGGATTGTTCTTTGGTTACTGCTGGTTAGAAGAATTTTTATTTTTACCTTTGTTCTTCTTTTTGCCACTGGAGTTTTGAGGTGAAGCAGATTGAATTGCATTCACTTCTTCAGTGGAAGCAGGGTAGGGTGATGGTTTGGTGTGATGTCCAGGTTGTGTGGCGGGTGGGGTCGAGCTATGATAGCTTTGTGATGCACCGGATTGTGCGGAAGGATGGGTGTGAATGGAACCAATGATGCCATCAACATGAGGTCTAGTATGTGGTTTTTTTGTATCATACGTAGGGTAGGGGGTGTCAGGAATGATATCATATAAGGTTCCATATTGAGTACAAACAAGGTCTAAATACTGAGCATGAGCTATAGCTTGTTCTTCCATAACGGCCCCACCCATAGCTACGTCTTTAGCTATGATAGGCAGTAGTGACTTCGTGAACCAATTTGCAAGGAGTTGGTTCAGAATGGGAGCTTTAATGAGACGTCGCCTCCTCTCCCACTCATGAATATGATCAGAAATATGAGTAGCAGTAGTTTGATGGAGAGAAGTCAAAAGATCCGTGCCAGTTTTGTAGCGGATTAGTAGCTGGAAGTGAGTAAAAAATGACATAGCCAAATATCGAAAATCAACAAAGGAATGTGGTGGCAACTCAATATACAACCACTTTTTGGTGGTGCTGGTAAGAGTCCATTGCAATAACCTCAAGCGAATAGAATCATCCGTTAAGGAATTAGAGGAGCACCATAAATAATAATTCATTGCATGGTTCTTAGGATCCTCTCCGAGTTTGCCGTCAAACTTCAAGATATCTAATGGTAACTTCACAGGAATTGCAGGTCAATTTGTGCCATGATAGATGGGATCGTTAGTCAAACGTAACAAGTCTGGAAGATAAAGGGTAGCCAGAAATGGTAATTATTGGTTTGGCTATGGATACTGGTAATACTGATAAGGAATATGTGTACCGGTAGGACCATGGACCGATTGGTCGTAAGGTCCTTCCGTAGGAAATTGGCCATAAGGGGGTGGGCCTCCTGGGTTGGGAGGTGGACCTGAAGGGGGTCCTCCTTCGCTAGAATAAGGTGGTCCTCTACCAGAAGGTGGGGGTATACCTCCTCTATAATAAGGTGGTACTCCTCCAGAATTTGGGGGTCCTCCTCCTCAAGAATAAGGTGATCCTCCTCTGAAAGGTGGGGGTACTCCTCCTCCAGAATAAGGTGGTCCTCCACCAGAAGGTGCAGGTCCTTCTCCTCCAGAATAAGGTGGGCCTCTGCCAGAATGCGGGGGTCCTCCTCCTCCAGAATAAGGTGGTGGTGGTGGTGGTGGACTGGATGGTGGGGGAGGTGGCGGGACAACTGGTGGAGGTGGTGGGGGTGGTCCACCGACTTGAGGTCCAATCGACTGAAGGTCCAGTCGGTGGAACGTTATGGTGTCCCCATGGGGTGTTCATGTTTCCGGGATAGGGTAATCCAAGAAAAATATTTCCTGTATAATTGGGTCCTATGTTAGCATTATGATGGAATAGATAGATATGCCCCCATGTGGGTTGGGTCCAAATATATGGTCCCCCTGTGTGATGTGTCCACATAGGTTGTCCCATGGTTGGGAGAGAACTTCCAACCATACTATAGTTCGGATGTGAAGTATGTCCTCCACTCACGTTATGTCCACTAATTGGGTTATGTTCCCTAGTTAGATTAGGTCCACTAGCTAGGGGTTGCCCCCCAATTGAAAATTGTCCAGCTACTGAAGTGTGCCCAGTAACCGAATGTTGACCACTGATGGTAGGTTGACCCAAACCTAATTGTTAACTACTGACAAAGGGATTACTTCCACTTGAATGTAAACTAACATGTATATTATAACCTCCCCTCAAATTTTGAGGTGGGGGTGGTGGTGGTAATGTCCCAATAACATAGTTAATAGTGGTTGAAGGTTTCCCTCCATAGGTTGGGGTCAAATAAGGTGTGAACAGGTCGCCTGAATCTGAGGTATACTCGTTGGGAATGATGGTTGACCTAGTTCATAAGTGGTCATGGTAGGTGTAGATGTTCCTGGTGAAGAAAATGATAAAGAATGGATAGGGGAATGTTGTTCAATAGTTGACATTTCCGGATTAGACCTAGGTGGGAAACTCTGTCATCTAAGTTCGTTACCGAACGTTCGTAAACGAACATTCGTAAATGATCAATAATCTCATAAACAAGTGTGATAAAGATGTCATTAGGAATCCATGGAGGAAGACGGTGAAATGGAGTTTCCACCATCGTAAGTGACTCAAAATCATTAACATGATGCCCTAAATAAGTATCCCAAAATGATGTAGTTGGACCAAAGGCTCTTGATACCGTGTCATCCTGTGGTTGACTGGAAATGCAGTCTATAGCTCCAGGATGTCCTTCCATCGATTGATGAAAAGATGTGCCATGTGAAGCAGGTTGTGCCACAATCTCAGGACCCATAGGATCAATGATATGTGGGTGTGTGGGAGGTGAATAGTTCATTCCCGACTCCATGGTAGAAGTGTCTTCTTAATGCAACACAGATGTGGTAGTTTGATCCATATTTCCTTACGAGTTCTCCTTCAGATTAAGGGGATATTCAGGTGGAAAGTTCAAAATCATGTGGAATCTTCTTAAAGGTTGATCAACCAGAATGACTGATCCAAAATTTCTCCTAAGTGTTTTATATACAAAAATAAAAATACACTCCAAAGTCTACACAAGCTAAAGCCACAAGAAAACTTATGTGGTGGGTGTGGATTCAATTATCTGGAACCTCACGGGATTATCAAGGTGGCACAATTCGTGATATACCACATGGTCCAACAGTTATACTTGGCCCAATATTTTAGAGCACTAACCAGGGAGGATTATGACCATACCCCTGTCCGTATAACCCGACTACTTGATAGCATGTGCGTAGTATGTCCCTAAGTGCTGTTCTCGGTGTATTTCCATGCTAAGACAACCAATAGGTTAACTTGGATGGTTAGATGGATCCTAGAAGGGTATCTTGATATACACAAGGTATGTGGGAGCTCAAATCCTTAGTGGTGCTGTCTAATGCAAAAGCACATGATAGGAGCCTTCCGATATACTATCGAGTACGTGAAGTACCATTATATATACCCAAGGGTACGTGAAAGGCCATTCGATATACCGATTGGTATGTGGAATAACTACAATCCATCGGTATGCAGTGCAGGAAAATAATGATAACTTCCATGCTTAAAGATGTCGGAACACGTCTCTAACTTAACACACAAGTTTCTATACAATTTTAACCTAGTGCTACCATTAAAATTTATCTTGACGGTTAGGTGAATGCATGAGGTGTAGACAGGAATTTAAAAAGATGCAAATCTTAACTACATGCAAATGCAAATCTTTTCTTTTTGTTTTCATGAAATCTAGCTAACGTAAAGAGCATTTTTTTCGTTTTCGATAATGAAATGAACAAGTACCTCTAAGCGTTCAAAATCAACCAAAAGAATTGAAAGCACTCTTTCACTAATCCAACAAAAAATGAATAATACACCAAACCTAAATGTTTTTTCTTTTTTCTTTTTCTCTTTTCAAGTTAAACGAATCTACGAAAAAGTGAAATCTGTGAATTTCCTTTGAATGCAATAACTTTAATTTTCCAAAATAAAGATAAAAAAGTGGAAGAAAATAAAAAAATGCAAGAATCTTCCAATCTTTGCAAGGCTTTGTAAAAGTTCAACTACACTTGAAATTTTTAAAGAAATGATAGATATGTTTTCATAACCAGGAAAATGCAAGCTAATAATTATCCTTTCAAACTTTTCAATGATCTTTTGATTATAATTTCCAAAGTATGAAAAAATATCTACAACAATTCCAAGAAAGAAATTTGAAATGAAGATAATGAACAATTTTTTGATTTCCTACTCAAATGCGCACAATAGATTTGAGAATGATTCCACTTTCCAGATCTATATTCAAAAAATGAGAGAATACACTACTGCAAACTCTAATCAGTTGGAAATTCTCAAAGAAATGTGATCACCCAAGATCTCAATAACACTCAAAACACACAAAATCAAGCAAAAAATCACAATAACCACAAATGGGAAAGCTCATAAGTCGGATCGAACAAATTGAACAAATCAGGTGAGATGATCGGGAGTCACACGACTAAGTACATAGATGGGGGAATGAAATTGCCCACAATGACTGAATCACTCGCTTGACTAGCTAGGACCCTAATTGACACTCAAACTTCACAATCAAGCCAAGGATAGAACATGATGTTCTTAGGGGTTCTGTGACTGTAAGGGGCAACACATAGAACTTAGAAAATCATACCAAAAACCAACTTTGAGAATTTTTTATACCATGTGCCAATTAATGGAGGGCAACACGCTCTGCAAGTGTGCACCATGGCGTTGGACGATCCAACAACGCACTTTGCAAAAGGGACAACAACGTCATCGAACTAGTTTGCAAACAACCATAGAGCATCAGTGACATTGATTGATAACTGGTAAACAACGTTAGAATTACAGTGATACGGGGGTTACACCAACTAGGTGCGTCGGGCGGGATTTGTGCAACAAAAAATAAAAATACTCCAAGAATAAAAAGATAACAGGTCTAATGATGATCCTAAGAAGAGTTCGGATATCCCAGAGACTCTCTGATGGTCATATCCAATGGAGGAAAACAAAATTAGAGGCTCAATCAAGAAAAATCAAGAATTGAAAACAGATCAAAACTATGATCTATAACTCCCCAATATGGTCGCCATTTTTTGTTTGAAGACAATCTGTTAATGCGAACAAAAACAAATCTCTCTAGCCTAAATGATTTAGATCTAGAACCAAAGAGTACATAACATAATTATCTTTCCTAGTTAGATTAAATTGCAAGGTAGATCAGGAAGTGAGCTACCTTATGATCACAATTCCTTTCTCCTCGTTTGATCTACTTCCAGTTCCTCAATCTCCGGCTGCAAAACAAGATGGAGCAAGTGGAAACAAATGAACAATATGAAAGCATATGATTATGAATCTAACTAGATAAATGGTCAAATAAGCCAATCCTAAACAATATTATAAGACATAACAAGTTTATGGAAGGATATTTATATTAAATGTAATTTGCAGCAAATACAAAGTAGAGAGTTACAACCGATGCCTTGACGTTATGACTCCAAATCAAATGATCTTTTATCAAAGATAAAAGCCTTCTAGCCTCCTATGGATGAAGAAGATAATCCTGACCAAATTCCACCAGCATATGGGTTATTTATCCTTCCTTTCCTAATAATGGATAGGGGGTTCATATATAAAGGGAAAAAGGGATAGGATAGGTTGAGGATTTAGGGGAGAGGCTTAAGGGATCATCCCACTAGGTTAGGGGATTGAGTTCCAACTTTCCAAGCATCTAGGGATAATCCTCCATGATACCAAGATTCGAGAAGTCGCTCGAAGCTTCCTTTTATCCATTTTAACCAACTTCAATGCACCTTGCATGAAGGAAACACGTGTCATAAGTAGATCACCTCACCTTGTACAAAGGCACACTGCATCACTAACGCACTCTGCTAAGGTGCAGAGTGCATCACCTTGGGTTTGACACCCCTTGCTGGAAGGCAGCGTGCATCAGGGTGACAACAAAAGGTAAAGGGAAAGGACAACAACATTTCTTCTAATGTTTTAGCCAAGGAACTTCAGGGATTGAGGCATAGAGATGACACATGACTCATGATGCCGATATTTTGGTGTAAAATTTAACACTATTGATATTGTGGGAGTTGTGATGATAAGCATCCAACTAACCAACGTACGTCTCTTCCAATATTAAAAATTGCTTTTCAAGGTGTAGGAGAGACAATTGAAGAAAGCATGGAGCAACTTTGCTTCATCGATAGGAGGCCAGGAATGTCTTATCCATTTCAATAAGGTACAATTCATTACAACCATCATTTTACTAGTTATAATGCATGATTACATGCTCAAAATTGGGACTATCCTCAGTATACACAATGGCCAAATCAGCCATGGAGATACCGCCAATTTCCTCAACCATTCCAACCATAACAATCTCAAGCTCCACCTCAATTACAAAACCAACAATGGGATTCAACCCCACAAGTTGGATACCACAAAACCAACATAAAACCTTGCAGTTTACTACCCCACCTCAACAAGCTACTGCTTCTATCAAACAACAACCTCGTAGACCTCCTCAATTTCCTTCCCCAAAAAGTTCAAATCCTAATTAATTGGTGAATCTGGCATGTATACAACAATGATCCGAATTCTCATA
Source organism: Larix kaempferi (assembly GCA_027924585.1). Classification (NCBI taxonomy): domain Eukaryota; kingdom Viridiplantae; phylum Streptophyta; class Pinopsida; order Pinales; family Pinaceae; genus Larix; species Larix kaempferi. Next base: position 6,489,103 of record BSBM01000259.1, on the reverse strand, counting down.
TTTATTCCTTAAATCAAAAGGAAATTGATGAACTAAATATGTATTTAGGAAAAGTTGTGCAAAATCATCTACCTCCCATAGTTACTAAACAAATTGAAAACAACTCTAAGAGAGACAATAATGATTTTCAATTAGAATAAAACCTAGAAGAACTCCAACAAATTCATCAACCTTCTCAAAATATTTCATACCTTGAAAGGTTTGAAACCAAAAAGATAAATAATCATTCACATAACACACTTTTAGAAAAACTTAAGAACCTATGTGTAAAGATACCACTTATTCAAGCTATTAAATATGTACCTATCTACAACAAGTTCATTAAGGAAACATGTATCAAAAAACATGGAAGGAAAAGAGGGATCCTCCTTCAACAAATGTTACAAGTCAACTTGTTGATTTGATGCTAGGAACAATTTGAAATCCTAAGTATAGTGACCTAGGTAGTCTTGTTGTGGATGCTTACATTAGCAAAAAACTTTTAGAGAATGCATTAATTGACAATCAATTAAATGACTCAAGCTATAATGGTCAAGTTAAACCTCAAAACTTTCTGAAGGAATACAACAACTGTTCTACAGTTTGTAGGCAGATCCAATGTTTGTTTGGAGGGAGCCTTGTAGGATATTATTGTGTTAGTAGATTCATGGGAGTACCATACTTATTTTGTAGTGTTACAAACCAAATCCAAGCTTAGTGGTTACCTTGTCATTTTAGGGAGACCTTCGCTAGCTACAATTGATTCATACATAAGTTGCAAGGTATGAGACATGAATGTAAAAAATGGTTCTTCTTAGACAAAGATAACGCTTTACCCACCTACTAAACCGTTTATTGACAAATAAAATCCTCTATGGTAGAATAAAAATAAGACCTTTGATAAACTAGTACCTATTTCTTACAATAGAGATTGTTCTTGCACTCATAAATTTAGAGGAAGATACAATCATATCAAATTACATTCATAATATTTACCCAAACTCTATGGAATTTCAGGAGATTTACACACTAGAGAAAGTGGAATCATCTCAACACCCTACAAAAGCACCAAATGCTTGGAAAAACCTATTCACATTAGAAGAAGACAAGTCTTCTATTAAACATTTTTAAATCTCTCTAGGAAAAACATTAAAAATCAATAAAAATATGAACTCTTCCAAAGAACAACAATTATTGGAATTCCTTAAACAACACAATGAAAATTTCACTTGGGATTATAAGGACATGAAAGGGATGTATCCATACATATATAGTCATCACATTTACATCAAAGACTATTGTATACCTACCAGGAAGCCTCAAAGGAGAATGAATACTGCATTAAGAGAAATCGTAAAAATAAAACTTCAAAATCTCCTAGATGTGGGTTCATTTATCCCATATTTGGTAGTGAATGGGTGTCACCATTAGTCATTGCTCCCATGAAGGGATCCGGATGGAGAATTTTTGTATATTATAAGGAACTTAAGAAATCCACTAGAAAAGATAATTTCCTATTACTCTTCATTGATAAAGTGCTAAATGTTTTATCTAATAAAAAATACTTTTATTTTTTAGATGAATTCATTGGATACAATCAAATTCAAATTCATTAGGAATACCAAGACAAGGAAACCTTCACTTTCCCTTGGGGTACATTCACATATAAAGTAATTCCCTTTTTCCTATGCAATTCCCATGCAACATTCCAAAGAGATGTTCTAAGCATTTTTGCAAAATTCTTACATACAAACATGGATTTTTTCACGGATGACTTTACACTTTATGGGGAAATATTTCAGGAAGCCTTGGATAACTTAGAAAATGTATTTAGATGAGTATATTCCTAAGCAATGACAAATGTAATATTATCATGGATGAAGGGATAGTTTGGAATGATATTTCTAAAAGATAAATGTTTATTATTGAAGATGATGAAATTACAAAGAATACATATGGCTTAAATACAAGTGAAGAGGCACATTAAAACAATGTGCCCTTCTAAAGCCATCGTGTTGTTGCAGCAACACCCCCCCCAAAAATTGTTTTGTACATATTGGGGCCCCTCCTTTCATTTTTTTGTAGAAATTTTGCCTTAAGAAGCCATCCCAGCTGTTATCTTTGTTTTTCAACAGAAAATCTTGTTTCTCAACAGAAATCTTTTCTATGAAGTCTTCCTGAAAAGTCGCTGAATGATTTGATAAAGCCCCGCAGTGGTGGAAGCCTTTGTTTAAACTCCTGAAAGAAGACTTAGAAAATTTCGATTGGAAAGTCGTGGAAACCATTGGGCAATCCTTCCCGAAACGGCGGAGTTCTTCGTTCAAACCTTCTGCAACCGCGGAAGCTTTCAAGCTTTCCCCCCGAAACTGCGGGAGCTGTTTGTCTAAACCTCTCGAAAAGAACTTGAAACATTTTCCCAAAAGGTTGCGAAAGAATTTAAGGGAACCGCCCGAAACTTGCGGAGGCCACTCACGTAAGCTTCCCGAAACCGCGGAGGAATTCACGAATTCCTTCCGAAACTGTGAAGAGACTTAGCAATTTTCGTTGGAAAGCTGTGGGAGCCGTTGGGTAATTCTTTCCGAAACGACGGAGCTATTCGTCGAAACTTTCCGCAGTCGCGGAGGCATTCATTTTTTCCATTCGAAACGGCGAGCGCCATTCGTCAAATCTCCCCGAGACTTTGGCAAGAGACTTAGAAATTTTCTTTGAAATTGCGGAATCCTTCGAGCTTCTCCACCTGAAACTTGCGGAAGACATCCGTCAAATCCTTCCACAACTGTGGAAACCTTGGAGTTTTCGTTCCAAAGCTCACCGAGAGAATGTTGCGGAAGCCTTCAACCTTTTCGTTCCGAAACGGCGGAAGCCATTGGCGAAAGCTCTCCGCAAGGTCTGCCGAAGGAATTAAAACATTCGCGTCCTTTTTGCGGAAACCGTTCATCTTGTCCTCCCGAAACCGCGAAAAAGTTCGCACTATCTTGCCGAAACGCCGAAACGTACAAGCCTTTCTGGAACGATTCATAAAAGCCGCCCGCAACCACGGAAGCTTTCAAATTACCTTCCGAAACAATGGGAAGCATTCACCATATCCTCCCGAAACCCCGCGAGACTTAGAAACTTTTTGATTTGCGGAAGCTATTGGCGAGTAACTCCCGAAACAGCGGAAGCTTCCGCGTTATCCTTCCGAAAGACTTAAATCCTTTGCGGAACGCCTTGGCTTTCCCTTTCGCGACGCGGGAACCTTTGGTGGAAACCATTCGTGAGTAACTCCCGAGACGACGGAATCCTTGGCGTTATCCGTCCGCGATGCGGGATTCTTTTGCGGAAGGCTTTGAGTTTTCCTTCCGTGACGTGCCCCAAAACGGCGGAAACTTTCCCTGTATCCTTCCGCAATGGTGGATGCGATTCGCAAGATGGTCCCGCGAATGGTGGTCGCACGTGGATTGAAATATTTTGATGTGACCGCAATGTGCGATGTATTTAAGCCGCATATTTAATGCGCCACCCACCGAATTGAAACCCCACACGTGCCTGGTTTATTTAAATAAATGGGGGGAGTTACGAGCCAACATATCATTAATTTTCGATTGGCAAGCGACGTTGGACGCCGCGCGACCGCTCCAGATTAGCTCATTCACCCATGATTCACGGCCACCTCATCCAGCCATCTTCACGGTGCCAGGTAAGAGGTTTTAACCGCTAAATTTGCATTCCATGCATCAGATTACCTTTGGATGTTCTTCTTTTTTAAAGACGATAGGAATTGGTTGCATTTTGACGGGAAAAATGCCCATCATGGGTTATTTTTCCCGTCAAACGGTCTAAATCACATTTTTCCCCGTCAAATTCGGCTTAAATTGTATATTACCCAGCATATAAAACCAAGGAACTGTAAACGTTGCTTATTAGGGAAAACGTTAGATTATCTTTGCCCTTCTAGTTTTGAGACGTGTCCGACAGGCGATTGGTCAGACATATCGTTGTTTCATTCTTAAGCCCCGAGGCCCCGTGGGTTTCGAATTCCACTAAAAAGACGAGCCAAAAGAAGCTATGGCCGCCCGAGCCTTCTTCGTCAGCCTTTCTCCAGGCGCTGTCACCCTTGCTCAAACAAAAACCCACCATAGAACACCTCGTCAGGTGATTCAGATCGCAATGGCAGTCGGAGCCCTCGCCTATTCAGAAATATGAAAACGGTTCCTTTTCTCCATAGAGTCACTTCACCCCAGACTTCCCTGCCACTATCCTTTTAAAAGTACCATGACAAAAGTTACCCTCTTCCCCAGAGCTAAACCGAAAGCAGGTTGCTTCCGCAGCACGCTTTTCCTCACAGGAGCATTCCAAACCTGCCCCTTTAAAGAATTAGGATGGCTAAAATTTATAATTATGTTCTTGATGAAACGAAGATCACCATTTCTCCTAGGGCCAGCCTGAGAGCGGGTTGTTCCGCGACATACCTATCCTCTCGGGAGCATTCCAAATTCATCCCTTTAAAAAATTCAAATGTTTTAATTTGTATTTTAGGTTGAAATGGTGTATTTTGCTTCCTAAACATACAGCTTCACATTGCTTTTTATCTCATTCACATATCAAAACAATGATGCTCTCTGTTAAAATCTCACAGTATGTTGCTCAAGTTCATGATGACTTGTATATGGGTGCTATCAGGGATAAGTCAAGATGCCAAAAGCCGGTAAGAAGAAGGCTAAGATGACAGAAAAGAAGCCTGCGCCACTTAAAACTGAGACCTCACTCCAGGATACTAGGTGCACCACTGGTGTTCCTCCTGAAATCAGATGGGGTGACATCTACAGAATGATCCGGGACCAAGAAATCCCGGATATGTTGCTAGAAGAGGGGCCAATTTACCTAAATATCAGAGCCTCAAGCATAACTAGAGCCGCTACCCGCCCTGATCTATTCCCCTATGCTGAAGTGATCGGATGGATACTCCAGCATGCCGATGCTGAAGGGAGAGTGATAAATGACAGCGGGAAAGTGGCCATTGCCTCATTTCAACCCGCATATCTTGCGGTAGCCTACAAATTTCCCCGGGTCCAACAATCTCTGATTGATGAATGGCTGAGCCAGATGAACAACGTCGAGATGGCCAAGAAGCTACTAATGGCAGGAAAACATTTGAGAAAGAAAGGAAATGATGAATATGACGTACAGAATCTGAGGCCTCCTTTCAGATTGATCGCTTTGATGCTGTGCAGAATATTCGGCATGCCCGATGGCACAGTGTATAAGATTCAGTGGGTCCCTATTATCCACTTCGTGGCATTTCAAGGAACTGTGTCTGACTGGGCCACTCTCTTGTCAGATAGTTTGGCCTTGATGATAGTTGCTGCTAAAGAAGGACTAGCCTTGAAGAAGGCTGAATTTTTCATGTCCTCATATCTGATTGATTGTATTTTGGCCAAGATGGACTTCCCCAAATTGGGCTGCACATGGGATAAGGCCACTACCCCAGTCTATATCGCTTTCAGGATGTTGTGGGCTCAGAATTACAAGCCTAGTTACAAACTCATCTGTGAGGGGTTCATCATGCCCCTATATGAGAAGTTATTCAAGGAGGAGCCCAACTGCCTGTCAGAGAACGCTGTGGAAGTCCTTGAGGATTACGGGGATTTTTACTTTTCAGAGCAAGGCACCTACCTCAGAATGTTTGGAGGGACTAAGCCCCCATACATTTTTCCGCAGTATGCCACGGATTATGTGGTCCTCAAGGAAGCAGTAAGGCAAATCTTCCTGGATGGAATTGGAGCAATGCTCCACAAACAGCATAAGGCTTCCTTTCCCCCTCTACCTTTCTGCATAGGTGCTTACAAGTTCTCGGGGGTTGCCTCGGCAGATGAATTTGTTCAAGAGCTGAAAGCCTTCCACTTCGGTGAGGTAATCTTCCACAGGAATGACAGAAAGGGAAGAGTTGCTGAGCACTGTAAGGAGATTTATGCTCACTTCGAGTACTCTCACTATCCTGATGCCGAGAAAGAGGCATTCAGAGGCATCAGCAACATGGTTGAGCTACGGGTCTGTCGCCAAGGCACTGGAGCAAGCTCTAGCTCAACCAAGGTCCAGAAGACCAGCCAGCAGAAGGAGAAAGAAGCTGAGGATTCCCGAGCTCAGGAAGAGCTCAGATTAAGAGAAGAAGCAAGGTTACTCCAGGAAGCTGAGGAAGCCAAAGTGCAGCGGGAAGATGAGGAAGCCAGGTGGCAGCAGGAAGCTGAAATGGCAAGAAAGCAACAGGAAGCTGAAGTGGAAAGAATGCAACAAGAAGCTGAAAATGAAAGCCTGCGGAAAGAGGCTGAGGAAGCCCAGAAGCAGAAAGAGGCTGAAGCTGAGCAAGCTGAGGCAGAAAGGAAGGCGGAAGAAGAGCTGAAAGCAAGGGAAGATGCTCAAGTAAGTGGGTCCGGGGTCCAAGACATGGATATAGACACATCTCAAGCAGGTGGCTCTGGTACCCAAAATAAGGGCGTGGATCCAGCTCAGGAAGTCCGGACCCCACCTACTGAAGAAGACATAGACATCATAAACCGACCTATTGTCCCGTACACGCCATCGGGAAAGCATACGGTGTCCAGGTGGAATGAGTTTTTCTACGACAAGAAAAGGAAAGCAATGGTCCTCAAATCAGAAGAGAGGATCAAAAGTCCCTTCCATGAAGACATCGTTACCCACCGAGAGGTCACTGTAATGAAGAATATAGATCAGGATCCCTTTGCTATGGCATTCGCAGTTGTAGAAACAGCAAGAGCGTCGCTGGACAATGTGGGTGTGATAGTTAGAGAAAATGTTTTGACAAAGAAGAGAGCTCGTTCGCTACAACAGACTGTGGCTAATGAGCAAGCCCAAAGGGATCTGGTAGTAAACAAGTATAATTGCCTGTATGCTGAGCATAAAGAGCTAACAGGTAAGTATAACCAGCTGGAAGAGGAAAAGGACCAACTGACACTCCAAATGATGATTGTGGAGGCAGAGAAGAATAGAGTGGAGGATAAAGCATCCCAGCTAGAAGCAGACAAGCGGACATTAGCTGAGCAGTTAGAGCAAGCCAAGGGTAGAACAATGGACATGTCTCCCTTCCATGAGCTGTCATGCAACATCCTGAAGCAAGTGTATGACACTCAGAAGCTAATCACTGATGAGGTTTGCAAGCTCAAGGCCATGGTGGTCAGGTTAAAAGAAATTAATGCGAAATCCCATAGGCTCAAAGAAAAGAATACCCGTGTCAAGGAAAATATCATCAGTCAGATGGCATGGAGAGAAGGAAAAGGGGGTTTCCCCACGCACCTCCCATTTAAATCTGTGGACGGTTTTAATGAGGACAAAGCCCTTTTGGAGTTTGGCAGGAACTGTGCCAGTAAGCTGATGACCAGTGTGCAAAGAAAAACAAATAAAATTAGCAATCTGTACCAAAGGCTCCAAGGGGTACATGACAAATGCACATTGAGTTTCCCTCAGACCCTGGAGGACTTTCCGGAAAAGGAGCAGGGTTTGTCTCAGCTAAAGGAAGAGCTAGGCGTTCAAACGGAGTATGTGAAAAGGATTGATGTTCTAGCTATTGATGACCTCCAACATTATGTTGGATTGTAATCCCTCCACAACCATCTGCTGAAGGAAGTGCATCAAGCTGCAGTAGTAGAAGTTTAAAGCATTGGAGAAGAGCTCGGGAAGAATGTAACTTCTCAGAAAATCTTGTTTCCTGCTGCAACAAACATAGTCATAAGGGACACAGGTGTGTGGTATAGCTACATAGCGGAAGAGGAAAAGAAAGCTGCAGCAGTAGCAGGAGCATCAGCAGATCTAGAATCTTCTCTCCCAGCAGCCACTCCAACAACCACAGTGGGCTCGATTCCCTCTTCCCCAGCAGTGGAAGAAGTGCCAGTAAGCTCAATCCCTTCTTCCCAAGTAGAAGCAGCAACAACAATAGGTTCGAGTGTCTCTTCCCAGACAGCATCAGCAGCAATTAACTTGGGAGATCCTCTGCCAGCAGAAGCTCCCGCACAGGAGTGAACTCGCTGATTTCAAAGCACTATTTCTATTAATTTTGTTTTGACTCTCAAATGTGTAAAACGTAGAAACTATGGGACAGCTGTCCCTATTTTCATTTAAATAATTTCTGTAAAAGAAAGGGAATCGCATTTTTTGCCTATTATAGGAGAGAATTTTCTGTAAATGACAAGTGGAAGGTGCTAGGTGGCAGCCCAAAGGGCAGATTTGTAATTATAAATAGAAGCTAGGAAGAATAGAGAAGGACTTTTGGCAGGGAAGGAAATTTTGAAACCTTTACGAGCTATCTTGTATCGTTTCTGTAAAATTGAATTTTCTAATAAAAGCCACGGGAGATGGACGTTTTGCATGGGAATGTTGGACAGATGTATGTTGGACAACTCTAATGACTGCTGTTCCGTAATGTGAGATCATTCTTACCATCTGAACTATTTCTTTGTATCAATGATTTTGCTCCTTCCTGTGCATACGATTTTCCCTATTTTGTGAACAATGAATGCGTTTCATATTAAATTAGGAGCTACCTGCTGATATCTTTACCATTGCTGTAGAGTTCTCTTTTATATTAAACGGCTAACTGTTCTTTCTTCAAGACAATTCATATAGCTCATTGTTCATGCCTTTAATTTGCTCCTTGCAGGGATCTTTAAATTTAATTTCCGTTTGTTACATTTAGATCTGTTTCTTCATTCTTGCCATTTAGATTAGATATTTCGCTTCTTTCTCTGTTTCACGAGCAATAGATGCGTTTTACATTAAACTAGAAGCTATCTTCTAAGATCCTTTTATCTGGCTGTAGCTTTACCTATAAGAATTGATAGCTATCTGTTCCTTCTTTATGTTATCTGTTATAACTCATTTCTCATCCTTTAAACGTGTTCTCTGCAAGGATAGGTAGATTTACTTCAGTTTCTAGACTTAGATCTGTTTTAGTTGCATCTAGATCAAGTATAAACTAGGCACTTGCATCTCATTAAAAACATAAAATCCAAAAGAAAGGTGGATCGGGCCATAACCGGTAGAATTGGATTTAAACTCCAAACCCACGGTTGCCGGAACCGCTAACCGGACGGATTCCCTACACCAAACGGGAGATAGTCTAATTGGGATCATCTCTCGGGGAGAATCCCTTTCTGATTGATGCTACAATATCCGAGGCATCAACACATCGTTAATAAATAAAGATAATGAAAAATAATATTTAAATTATTTAATTTACTCTAGTATTGTTACAAGTCATCCCTCTCTGAAATACTTTGTCCACAAAGTATTGGTAAGGATAGGTGACATAAATGAAAATCTTCATTTTTCCAAGTAGCTTCATCATCTTGTAAGTTTTTCCACTTGACAAGATATTTGTTAACTGATATGGAATGAAGTGTTTTGGTCTTAATTTCTAAAATGCATTCGGGTTCTAGCACTAGTTCCTCATATAACATAGGCAATTTTGTTTGCATATGAGTAGTTGGACCCAATTTCTTCTTTAAGCAGGACACATGGAAAACGTCATGTATTTTCCCTTTGTTTGATATGTCCAGGGCATAAGCCACTTGTCCTACTTGCTTTCGTGCTTGATAAGAACCATAAAACTTGGGCACAAGTTTATGATTTTTATAATTTTTAAGTGAAGTTTGTTTGTATGGTTGGAGATGAACAAACACCCATTCACCCACTTCAAATTCCCTATCAGTTCTTCTTGAGTCTGCTTGTTGCTTCATGTGGTTTCTTTCCTGTTCAAGATGATTTTTCAAAATACGGATGACCTCATCAGATGTTGATAGATAATATTTTACTGCTGGAACCTTGAAATTGTTGATAACATATTCCTTCACTGTAGGAAGTGGATACCCATATAAGGATTCAAAAGGGGACATTTTGTTGTTGTATGATATGTACTATTGTACCACCATTATGCGAGGTGTATCTAATGTACCCATTGAGTCTGGTGGTCATTCACGAAATTCCTAAGGTATCCTTCAAGGAATTTATTTACAACTTAAGTTTTTCCATTTGTCTGGGGATGGTAAGAGGTACTCATACTTAATGAAGTCCCAACTTGATGGAACAATTCTTTCCAAAAGTTGCTGGTAAATTTGGGGTCCCTATCACTAACAATAACTCTGGGAAACCCATGGAGCTTAAATATGTTTCGTACATAACTATCTGTGACTTGGATGGCCTTTGATTTTGATGAAATACTAATGAAGTGAGCATGTTTTGTTAATCGGTCAATGAATATTAGTATGCTATCCTTTCCTTCTGATGTAGGAATATCGGAGATAAAATACATGGATATCTCAAACCATTTCTGGGATGGGATATGAAGGGGTTAGAGAAGTCCAGGAGGAGCCACTGTTTTAGACTTCTGCCTTTGATAAGTATCACATTTAGTAACATATTTTTGGATATCATTCTTCACTCCATTCCAAAAGAAGGACTGATGTCACGTCCCCTCCCATCATACCAAATAGATGGAGAGGATCGTGATGCTAAATCGGGCATCTAGACCCATGAACTTATTAAATAAGCATTCACATAATATAAAAGACATATGGAAATGTATAATTATAAGAAAAAACACAGCGAAAGTAATATCAATTACTCATTCATCATACATTCAAGATATTCATCAAATAAATAATTGCAAGGTTAACACAATAGAATACTTATCTTATAGCAAAGTAGTCCCAAGCAACCAGCTATGCATCTGCAACGTTCCACCCAACCATATGCCAGTTGTGCTTATCAGCCTCTTGATACAACTGCCACCCCCGAGCTGGGCATGATCTCTACAAGGAACTAGGGAAAAAAAGACTCACACATAGCCAAGCATACACCAAGATGAGCCAAACCAATCTACAATTGGGTTTATCAGGATGCTAGGAAATGGAAAGGAAGAGTGGCTAAGCTAGTGAGCTCAAGCACAGAGCCAGGGGTAACCTTACAAGATCTATCTATCTTGGCACCCACAATACCTGCACACCCAACACAAGGAAGTATTCTTTTCACTGCTGTATAGTCCCTCAAGCCATACCTTCCCCATCTAGTGCTCTCAGGGTGTGCATAGAAGAGTAACCAAATCCCTCTTGATCTTCTTGAGAGGTTGTCTCCCCCACTAGGTTTATTAATCCCTTTCTGTCCACTACCACTCCCATCTCTTGCTTACAGTCTCCAAATCAAACAGGGGTGCAGATAATCAGCTAACTACAATGGCTGGACAGGAGAAAAACGTTTGTACCGTGATAAGCATGAAAATGATTCCCCTGAGCTTCAAAAAAAAAACGTGGAAAGGATAAAAATGAACAATGGAGGTTTGGGAAAACCCCAGGAAGCAGAAATCGTTTTTAGGAAAAATGCCCATGGCAATTATGGGACAAAACGACCTCCATACGGTCCCCAAATCGTAGCCTCTTCTTCCCAGCTACTATCCAAAACCAAAAACGAGTTTCTGGGCAAGGAAAACCCTGCGTTTTTGATGAAAAACGTGAATTTAACTTCTAGCAGTCTCAATCTACGTGAGAGGATGAAAGGCTATGGGTTTAGAATGGCTTTGGGCACCATTTCGTGGGTGTTTTCTTGCCCAAGAAGCAAAAATACGAATTCCCAGGTTGATGGCTTGCCCATGCACGAAATTGGCCTCCATACCTCTCCATTCCCAAGGCATTAACTGCCTCAACCAACTCTTGGAAGAATTAAATGATTGGGTGCATAACCCAAAATGGGTAGTTGGTGGTTTATGGGTTTTCTCATTGACACATGGATTAACACCATTGGCTCAAGGGTTTGAATAATTTCCCTCCCTATACCTTGTAGAATCATGCCCCCATCTCTTTGTTGATGTCTTAATTTACGTTGTGCCTATCTAGCAGAAGAACCATATGCATCTATTTTTAATTGCCGATACATAAAACGCTAGATCAATGGTGGGGCCTTGGCCTTGAGCTCCTCACCATGATCAAATATCAATATTTACATCATTTATGATTTAATGAAAAAGGGGGTCAAAATGGGGACGTGACATTCCCCTCCCCTTACATCAGCACTGTCCTCAGTGCTCATCAAAACTAAACAAAAATGGATATGCCAACCTCATGGCATCCTCCAGCTCCGATGTAGCCTCATCGGGACCGTGGTGCTTCCATGGCACCTTTACTTGTCCGATGGCTCGGTTCCGGAGCAATGTTATCTTCTTGTCTAGGATGCGCAATGGATCGGTTTGGAATTCTCCCTCGGTTCCACCTAGATCACATCCCAATTAATCACATGGTTAGGATCATGTACATATTTCTTAAGTAAAGAGACATGAAAAACATTATGAGCTTTAGTGCTAGCAGGCAATGCAAGTCTATATGCAACTGGCCCTATTCTTTCAAGCACTTCAAATGGCCCATAATATCTAGGTGATAGTTTGGCACAACTCCCAAGCTTCAAGGAACCCTTCCTTGGCCTCACTCTAAGATACACATGATCCCCAACACTGAATTCCCTATGGATCCTATGCTTATCTGCATAGCTTTTGTGTCTATCCTGGGCTACTTTTAAATTTTGCCGGATCTTGGCAACCTCTTGTTCCATTTCCTTAAGCAATTTTGGCCCAAGTACAATTCTGTTCACTGGATTGTCCTAAGTTACTGGTGTCCTACACCTTCTGCCGTACAAAGCCTCATATGGACTCATTCCCAATGATTCTTGCTGCCCATTATTATATGCAAACTCTACCAGGTGTAGATAATCCTCCTACTTGGATGGCTTGTCCATTACATACATGTAAAGCATGTCTTCAAGCACCTGATTTACTCTTTCTATTTTCCCGTCTGTTTGAGGATGGTACGCGGTGCTAAAGTTCAACTGTGTACCCAAATTTGCAAAGAGACCTTTCCAAAAATTGGAAGTGAACTTGGTATCCCTGTTAGAAATTATTGCCTTAGGCAACCCATGTAATCTGAAAATTTCCTTCATGAAAATATTTGCAATGGCATCGACTTTATGTGTGGACTTAACCTGTATGAAATGTGCTACCTTTGTTAACTTGTCCACCACAACCATGATGGAATCATGTTGTCTCATAGTCATTGGCAATCCTATAATAAAATCCATGGAAATTATTTCCCATTTCCATTCTGGAATTGGCACTGGGTGCAATAAACCTGCGGGGTGTTGGTGTTCAACCTTCACCTACTGACATTTCATGCACTTAGAAATGTATTCAGCGACATCCTTCTTCATCCCTGGCCAGAAATAATATTTTCTTGCTGTAGCAATTGTTTTCTGATATCCTGGGTGACCAGATTATGGAGCTTTATGGATTTCATCCATAACAATCCTCCTCAAATCTGCCGCATTTGGAATATAGACTCTATTCTTATAAGTAAGAAGTCCGCCTTCTTCCAAATGATAGCCTTCATACTTCTTGCCAAGGTCTTGCTGCTGCAATTTGTCCTTTATCTGCATGTACACTTCATCCTCAATAATATGGTTAACAATCTGCTGCCTGAAATCTGGTTGGCAAGTACTAAGTGCTGCCACATACATTTCACGTACCTTCCTGCTAAGTGCATCAGCCACCTTGTTTTCTTTCCCTTTTATGTGTTTGATTTCAAAATCAAATTCACACAAAAATTCCAACCATCTAGATTTCCTAGCATTTAAAGTTGGCTGATCAAACAAGTATTTCATACCATAATGGTTTGTCCTTAACTCAAATTTTCTTCCCATTAAGTAATGCCTCCACATCTTTAAAGCATGTACTATGGCTACAAGTTCTATATCATGAGTAGCATAGTTCTTCTCATGCTCCTTCAACTTTCTTGATTCATAGCATATCACGTGGTTGTCTTGCATAAGAACTCCTCCAAGTCCTTGATTGCATGCATCGGTACACACCACAAAGTCTTTTTCTGGGTCTGCAATTTTCAAAATTGGTGCACTTGTAAGAAGATTCTTCAACCGTTGAAAACTTACCTCACATCTTGGTGACCATTCAAACTTTATCCCCTTCTTTTGCAAAGAAGTGATCGCGTTTGCAACCTTGGAGAATCCTTCGATAAACCTCCTGTAGTAACCAGCAAGGCCCATAAAAGATCTCACATCAGTCACATTCCTTGGAGTTGGCCAATTCATAATGGCTTCAATCTTCTCAGGGCCTACAGATATTCCTTCATCGGAGATGATGTGACCCAAATAATGAATTCTATCTTTATAAAAGTCACATTTGTTCAACTTTGCATATATCTTATGCTCCCTTAGTAATTGCATTGTCATTCTCAAATGTTTTTCATGCTCTTCTTCATTCTTAGAATATATGAGAATGTCATCTAGGAATACAAGAACAAACTTGTCCAAATACTTGCTAAAAACATTGTTCATGAGACACATGAATGTAGCTGGTGCATTTGTGAGACCGAATGGTACCACTATGAACTCATAGTGTCCATAACTTGTTCTAAAGGCTGTCTTATGAATATCTTCTTCTTTGATTCTTACTTGATGGTAACCAGACCTCAAGTCAATTTTTGAAAATACCTTTGCTCCTCTCATTTGGTCAAAAAGGTCATCAATTCGGGGCAATGGGTATTTTTTCTTCACAGTGACTTTGTTCAACTGCCTGTAGTCAATACATAACCTGAGTGTTCCATCTTTCTTTTTCACAAATAGAATAGGTGCTCCCCACGGGGACACACTTGGCCTAATATATTTCTTTTCCAGCAACTCTTGTAATTGTATTTTCAACTCTAGCAATTCCGGTGTACTCATCCCGTAGGGTGTCTTAGACACTGGTGCTGCTCCTAGCACAAGTTCAATTGTAAAGTCAATGTCTCTCTTTGGAGGGAGTCGTGGAATCTCATCAGGAAAAAATTCCCTGAATTCTTGCAATACTTGATAGTCCTCTAATTTAAGAGTTTCATTCTCTGCTGCCTCTAAAATGTGAGCTACATACAATTGGCATCCCTTCCTACAAAACTTCTTCACCTGCATGGTTGTAACCTGTCTAACATAAGTAACCTTTGGAATGCCTTTTACAACCCTCGAGTTTCCTTCTTCGTCCATGCATTCAAATGTCTTATTGTAGCAGTGAAGTTTAACTCTATGTGCCTCTAACCAATCCATCCGAATGAGAATATCATAGGAACCAAGTGGCAAAATATTCAGATCTGCATAAGTGAATAGCCCATCCATCTCTAATGGACATTTCTCTACTATTTCACTAACTTTTCTCTTGGTTCCAGTGGCTAGTTGAGCTAACCATGATTTACTATGCTTTAATTTCTTGAAAGCACAAATCTCAACAATTCTAGGAGTGACATAACTGTGAGTAGATCCAGGATCAATCAAAATAGAAACAGATTGCTTAGCAATCTTACCTTCAACTTCAACCACAGTTGACTGGTGATCTGCTTGGCAATCATCTAGTGCTGCATAGATTCTAGGGATTGTCCTCGCCACTTGACCCACAGTTTCAGCTCCCTGGATGTTGTGGACTTGATTTGGATTCCCATTCTGATGTGGACAGTTCCTAAGCATGTGATCCCCTCCACAACCCCAACATTGAAGTGGTTCTCTTGGATCCTTTGTATCTCTTGGCTTATCTCCCATCATCCTAGTTGGCTTAGTCACAACCTGTGATGGTTGCCTTTGCTGATTCCAGAATTGAGGAGGCTCGAACCCCTTCTTCCTTTGATCAAACTTTTCATTTTTCTTATCCTTCCATGCCTTATGGAATTCTGGTTTGCTTTTGTTTTGATCAAAGCAATACTTGGCCTTTCTTATGGCCTCCTCTAGAGTTCGAGGTTCATCAAACTAAATTCTATCTTTATATGACTGGGGCAATCCACTCAGGAAACGCTGAATTTGCACCTTATCATCTCGAATGTACTTGACATACCTCAGCAGCTCCAAGAACTTGTTTGCATATTCTTCCATGGTCAATTGTCCCAATCTAAGCTCATGGAACTCTTTGATCTTATCATCATAGTACCTATCAGAGAGGTACTTCTGCTTGAAGTATTTCTTCAACTGCTCCCACACAATCTTCCTTTCGTTGATCTTCTTCACTTGCCTGATGTGTTCCCACCATATAGATGCTCTTCCATTCAAGTTGAAGATGGAAACCCTTGCCTTCATATTCCGAGAGTAGTCTTGGACTTGGAAATATTTTCTCATCCCAAGAAGCTAAGCTTCAGCTTCTTGACCAGACTTTATCTCTCCATCAAATGTAGGAGGTTTCGCCTTCTTAAATTCCCCATGTGAATTGTTCGTGTAGTGCTTCTTCCTCTTACTCCTGTGAGATGAAGAGCTGGAACCCTCAATGGATTCTTCAGAGTCAGATGATTCATTAGAAGAGATTTCTGGAGTATACGTTCTGTCTGTAGAAACTCTTCTTGAGCTACTGGCCCTCTTACGGGAATTCCTTCTAGAACTACTCCCACCCCTTTCTGGATTTGATGTCTGATGCCCAGAGTTTATTTGCCTTTGGATGTCTGTTAAACTCTGTAGCATGGCTGCATTTAACTGATTTTGTTCTTCTTGATATTTAATCATCCTTTCATTGTCTTCTCTACAACTTTGCAACTCCACCCTTAGGCTTTTCATGGTGGCTGCAATACCTGGAGGAGTCTCTTGATTTCTTCTCCCATTAGATTCTGTTTCAACATTTTCAACATGTATGTTCTCCCCCATGGCATCTGTCTCAGGCTCATAGGGATCATGTGCATCATCCATGATGTTGATTTTATTAGCCCAACCAAGATCCAAAACTTTCCAACTGTATTATCGAGAGTGCTGCCCTGATGTAATTGTGATTTTGCAAAATGTGTTCATCAACACAATTGTTAGCTGCATTATATTCTTAGAAATTCATAATTTACTTTCATGCACGTGGGAAAATATTATATTGACAATTTTTCAAATCATAGAATTTTCTCACAATCAACGACATATGAGAGGGGAACAACGGGGGTCAAGGGGGCTTGCCCCCTTGTGGCTCGCCACTGCAGGGCGGGTTGAGGGCAGCGCCCTTGTTTTTTTGTTTGTTTGTAAATCTTTCCGTTTCGCGCAATCTGGCGCATAAGTTCCATGGCAATTTTACCATTTTTGGCACCTGAAAATATCCCTGAAAAATGGCTGAAATTTCTTGTTTCGGAGCAACTTGTGGAGTTCTTCCGTAATTTCGGAAGAGAATTGGAAATTCCTTCCGCAGTTTCGGAAGACATTCCGAAATTCTTTCCGCAGTTTCGGAAGACATTCCAAAATTCTTTTCGCAGTTGCGGGGCGATTTGCCGAGTCCTTCCGCAATTGCAGGATGATTTTTCGAGTCCTTCTGCAATTGCAGGATGATTTGCTGAACTCTTCCACAATTTTGGAAATATTTTCCGACCTCTTCCGCAATTTCGGAATGATTTTCCGAACTCTTCCGCAATTTCGGAACGATTTTCCGAACTCTTCCGCAATTGCGGGATGATTTGCTGAACTCTTCTGCAATTGCAGAATGATTTGCCGAACTCTTCCGCAATTTCGGAACAATTTGCCGAACTCTTCCGCAATTGCGGGACGATTTGCCGAGTCCTTCCGCAATTGCGGTCCAACTTGCCGAACTCTTCCGCATTGCAGAATAACTCGCGAAATCCTTCCGCTGTTTCGGGCCAAGTTGCCGAACTCTTCCATGTTGCGGAATGAGTCGCGGAATCCTTCTTCAGTTTCGGGCCAACTTGCTGAACTCTTCCGTGTTGCAGAACGACTTGCGGAATCCTTCCGCAGTTTCGGGCCAACTTGCCAAACTCTTCCGCGTTGCGGAACGACTTACGGAATCCTTCTGCCGTTTCGGTCCAACTTGCCGAACTCTTTTGCATTGTGGAACGACTCGCGGAATCCTTCCTCATTTGCAGGCCAACTTGCTGAACTCTTCCACGTTGCGGAATGACTCGCGGAATCCTTCCGTAGTTTCGGGCCAACTTGCCGAACTCTTCCCGAAACAAACATAAACAAAATTTTTCCAAAAACTCTTAGGAAAATTTGAAATATTTCCTTCTTTCAGTGATGACTGCTTGCTCAACAGGAGGTGATCTTACCTCTGTAATAAGGAAGGAACCTTCCCATGTGACTGTAATTGGATTTGGCCCATAGAGGTCCAATGCTGCAACCAGCAGCTCTGATACCATTCTGTCATGTCCCCTCCCATCATACCAGATAGATGGAGAGGATCGTGATGCTAAACCGGGCATCTAGCCCCATGAACTTATTAAATAAGCATTCACATAATATAAAAGACATATGGAAATGTATAATTATAAGAAAAAACACAGCGGAAGTAATATCAATTACTCATTCATCATACATTCAAGATATTCATCAAATAAATAATTGCAAGGTTAACACAAGAGAATACTTATCTTATAGCAAAGTAGTCCCAAGCAACCAGCTATGCATCTGCAACGTTCCACCCAACCATATGCCAGTTGTGCTTATCAGCCTCTTGATACAACTGCCACCCCCGAGTTGGGCATGATCTCTACAAGGAACCAGGGAACAACAGACTCACACATAGCCAAGCATACACCAAGATGAGCCAAGCCAATCTACAATTGGGTTTATCAGGCTGCTAGAAAATGGAAAGGAAGAGTGTCTAAGCTAGTGAGCTCAAGCACAGAGCCAGGGGTAACCTTACAGGATCTATCTAGCTTGGTACCCACAATACCTACACACCCAGCACAAGGAAGTATTCTTTTCACTGCTGTATAGTCCCTCAAGCCATACCTTCCCCATCTAGTGCTCTCAGTGTGTGCATAGAAGAGTAGCCAAAGCCCTCTTGATCTTCTTGAGAGGTTGTCTCCCCCACTAGGTTTATCAAGCCCTCTCTGTCCACTACCACTCCCATCTCTTGCTT
The DNA here is from genome assembly GCA_027924585.1 of Larix kaempferi. Taxonomy (NCBI): domain Eukaryota; kingdom Viridiplantae; phylum Streptophyta; class Pinopsida; order Pinales; family Pinaceae; genus Larix; species Larix kaempferi. Next base: position 6,470,235 of record BSBM01000259.1, on the reverse strand, counting down.
ACAGTCTCCAAATCAAACAGGGGTGTAGATAATCAGCTAACTACAATGGCTGGACAGGAGAAAAACGTTTGTACCGTGATAAGCATGAAAATGATTCCCCCGAGCTTAAAAAAAAAACGTGGAAAGCCTAAAAATGAACAATGGAGGTTTGGGAAAACCCCAGGAAGCAGAAATCATTTTTAGGAAAAATTCCCATGGAAATTCTGGGACGAAACGACCTCCATACGGTCCCCAAATCATAGCCCCTTCTTCCCAACTACTATCCAAAACGAAAAATGAGTTTTTGGGCAAGGAAAACCCTGCGTTTTTGATGAAAAACGTGAATGTAACTTCCAGCAGGCTCAATCTGCATGAGAGGATGAAAGGCTATGGGTTTAGAATGGCTTTGGGCACCATTTCGTGGGTGTTTTCTTGCCCAAGAAGAAAAAATACGAATTCCCAGGTTGATGGCTTGCCCATGCACGAAATTGGCTTCCATACCTCTCCATTCCCAAGGCATTAACTACCTCAACCAACTCTTGGAAGAATTAAATGATTGGGTGCATAACCCAAAATAGGTAGTTGGTGGTTTATGGGTTTTCTCATTAACACATGGATTAACACCATTGGCTCAAGGGTTTGAATAATTTCCCTCCCTATTCCTTGTAGAATCATGCCCCCATCTCTTTGTTGCATTGCATAGCTAGTTGTGGGTTTTTCATTAAAATTCGTATTTACATGATGTCTTAATTTACATTGTGCCTATGTAGCACAAGAACCATAGGCATCTATTTTTAATTGCCGATACATAAAACGCTAAATCAATGGTGGGGCCTTCGCCTTGAGCTCCTCACCATGATCAAATATCAATATTTGCATCATTTACGATTTAATGAAAAAGGGGGTCAAAATGGGGACGTGACAACTGACAGATATTTTGGTATGTTTTGAAGAACCCAACATGGCCGGCTATCGAAGAATCACGGTTCTCTTTTAAAACTTGAGTTTTGAATTTTGACGAACTGGGTATATATATCCTTTGTTTGTACCATAGTATGTATTTCTCCCATGAGTATTTGGAGTTTGTTTCCTTGATGCTTCCAACTTCTTCAATCAACTTCCTTGTCTCTGTGTTTTTCACATACTCAGTTTGGAATTCTAAAATACATCCAGGAACAACTATCGAAACGACGCATAGTGAGGAATCACTTTCATGCGTCCTTGATAAGATGTCTGCAAACTCCCTTTTTATACAAAATGTCGAAATAAAAAACATGGATTTTGCTCATCCATTTCTATCGTTCTGAGAGAAATTTTTTTGGGTTAGAAAATACTTCAGGCTGTTGTGGTCTATTTTAACAAGAAATCCCCCCCCCAACAAATATTGCTTCCACTTAACTGGGGCATGAATTAATGCCAAAATTTCTTTGTCTTAAGTAGTTTTTTTCTTTTCTGTTCACTAGGTTTTAACTTCCGACTTTCGAAGGCGATAGAATGTTTATCTTGCATGAGCATGGATCCTACACTTGTCCTTGAAGCATCGCATTCCAGGATAAATGTTTTTGTGAAATATTGGGCTTCTACCAATGGAGTAGAGGTCATTAGAGATTTCAAATTTTTAAAACAATTTTAATGTACCAAAAAGGGTTGCTTGATACACTAACTCTATCTCCTACTAGACTCAGCGAAAAACAATGAATTCAAAGACTAGTTTTACTAGAGATTGGAAAGATCAACACTCTGGGTAGAAGGAAGGCTTTGATGTTTGCAAGTACCTTTCCAAAAAGAACTGGTACCATTGATGGTTGGAATTCACAAGGCTGAAATCTACTACAATGCTCCTGGGCACCCTACGATATGCAAACTAGTACTTCAACTACACAATGACTGGAAGCTATGGATGAAGGTTTATGACTCAGGGAGGATAATAAAAATGAAATATAAGTCAATATAAAGTCATAGGGAACTCCATAAATTTTTAGTAGGTTCTTAGAAATATTCACAAAGATACTAGCAATTTGACATTCCAGGATTGCACAACTGGTTAATTTCAGGAACTCCCAAACAATCAATGAATGCTCACACATTTATCCTATCAGACATAGATTGGGTCATTTAACATTTTAATTAACATCATGAACAAAAATAAACTCATTTGGATCTATTCTCATTCATTTATCACATGTATTCTGAAAACTAGTCAAATTCTAGGCAAATCTAGAAGGGGTGGAGAAACTAAGAATATTCCAAACTTATGTAATTTAAATGATATAAATGATATCATATATTTATAATGACTTTAATTACATCATATATGAGCCAAGAGGATTCTCAAAATATTACAAAAAATCCTCCCCTCTTCTACACAACAATCTAGCACTGGAAATCACTAAGAAGCTCTGAGATTCGAACCATAGACTTCATGAAGATTTCTGAAATTATACCCAACCTTGAATCAGCTACATGACTTGCAATAAAACTCAATTATAATGGATGAATACCATCATCCTCTCGCAGGAAGTAGGGGCACATCACCTAGCTTGGACTAGGGGCACATCTCCCAAGTCTTTGAGTAAAAATTGCTCTCATACCAATACTCAAACTAACAAAAAGATGTGAAGGCGGTGTTCACTAGTTTATTTATAGAGAGAGGATGAATTGAGGAGAAAGTATACTTAGCTATTGCGCCCTACATGAGTGGATAAGGAAAGCTAGCTTTCCTACCTTTTCGTTTTTGCTTTGCTTTCCTCCTTTTTCCTTTTTTGTTTTCTTTTCCACTTTCTGCTTTAGCTTTTTCTAGATTTTCTGATTTATTTTGCTTTTATGAACTTTCCCACTTTTTTGATTTATCCCACTTTCTGCTTTTGTGCTGATTTATGCTTTATGCTGCTTTTCCTGAATTTTTGTTGCTTTTCTAATTTGCTCCATCTTTCTTTCCTTTTTCCTGATTTTCTAGATTTAGGTGCTTTCTCCTTAAATTCTCCTCCAAGTATTCTCCAAGTCAACCTCATCCACTAATGCACCCTAGTGGATCATTATCCTAATTTATCTATCATAACATTATTAAATGCATGAAAATTAAATATTCCAAGTTCATAATAAACTTTGGATAAAAATTATTTCACACTCCTAATTAATTAAATGCAAGGAATTGAAAATTAACCCCATGATACTGAAGTTGTCTCCTCAACCGAAGGGAATGGTTGGGTTAGGAAATTGATCCAATGTTCACTTCAGGGGACATGATAGTCCTCCCCACCCAATATTGCTTGTCCTTAAGCAATTTCAAACTAGGGTGCTGTAAGATGTGTTCTCCTTCCCAAGTAGCATCCTCACTAGAAGTCCTTCCCATTGCACCAAAAAAGACTTAAGGATTCTTCTCCTTAGCTTCTTCTCTCAGACCTCCAAAATCTTCTCAAGGATCAGCACCAAATGTCCTTCATCATCAAGGGGTGTCAAATCTTTTGAAACCTTGACTTACTACCCTATTGCATTCTTCAAACATGACACATGGAAAACATTGTGAATCCAGCTGCCCAGAGGAAACTCTAGCTCATAATCCAATTCTATGATCTCTCTCAAAAATTGGTAGGGGCCATAGAATATTGGCTGAAAATTCTCATCCCCATTAGAATTCAATGACGATTGTCTATAGGGATACAACCTCAAATATACCAGATCTCCTACTTGGAAAGCTCGCTCAACACTATGCTTGTTTGCATGCATTTTTTTCCTATTCTGTGCTACCCACAAGTTGTTCCTAAGAGTTCTGAGTATATCTTGACTCTCTTGGAGCCAATACTTTTCCTTTAGTGTCTTACAGTCACCAAATATCAGATCAGAAAAAGTGAGTGCATCATATCCATATAGATTTTTGAAGGGAGACATACCAATCGAGAGGTGAAAAGTAGTGTTGTTAAAAAACTCTCCCAAATGGAGCCAAGTAGTCCATGACTTTTGCTGGCCTGTGGCATAGTTTTTTTAGTACCCTTCCAGCCATTGGTTCAATATTTCTATTTGGCCATCAGTCTATGTATGGTAGTTGGTGCTCATGTCCAAACTTGTCCCCACTAATTTGAACTGTTCTTGCCAAAAATTGCTAGTAAGCTTGCTATATCTGTCACTGATGATGGAGTTGGGTATGCCATGAAGTTTGAAGACTTATTTGATGAAAATTTCAGCCACTTGGATGGCTTCCATATTATTTGTGACAAAAAATAAAAGTGCATATTTAGTCAATCTATCAAACACAACAAAAATATCGTCTTTATCTTGGATTTTTGGAATCCCGGTGATGAAATCCATCGATACACTTTCCCATTTTTGTTTAGGAATAGGAAGTGATGGTAAGAGACGTGATGGATGAGTATGCTCTACTTTATTTTTATGACATGCCACACATGACCTTCCATACTCCATCACCTCCTTCGTCAGCCCCTTCCATGTGAACCTTTCCTTCACTTTCCTGTAACTCTTCACAAACCCTGGATGACCTGCTAGAGGCACATCATGGGAAGCCTCAAGGATCTTCTTCTTTAGTATGGATTTTGGAACCAAAAATATCCTATCCTTATAATAGATAATATCATTGATAATCTTGTAAGCATCATCATGAATTAATCCATCAAACAAATCACAATAAAACTAGTTCTTTGTGTACTCTACCCCAAGCTGTACTTTCTAATCATCATGAAATTTGAGCAATGCAAGTGTTGGTTTTCTAGAAAGTGCATCAGCTACAATGTTCATCTTACCCTTCTTATATTCGATATCAAATTCAAATTCTTGTACCTTGATTACCCACTTCTGTTTCCTATCATTTAGCTTATTTTAGGTTAAGAAGTGCCTCAAACTATTGTGATCAGTCTTGATAATGAAATTACCCCCTACCAAATACTGTCTGAACTTGACTAGCGCATGCATGATGGATAACATCTCTTTGTCATAGACTAAATATAATCTTTCATGGGGATGCAAATTATTTCTCTCAAAGGCCAAGAGGTGCTTATTTTGCATCAAGACTGCTCTAATTCCATTCCTTGAAGCATCACACTTAAGAACAAAAGGTTGAGAAAAATCTGGAAGTGCAAGAACAAGACAACTTCTCATTACCTCCTTCATTCTATTGAACAATTGCTCATATTTTTCCGACCAATGGAAAAATCCTTTCTCAGTGAGGTCTGTCAAAGGAGATGTCAACTTGGAAAAGCCTTTGAAAAACTTCCGGTAGTAGGTACATAGACCAAAAAAACCTCTCAGTTCAGTGATACTTTTAGGACTTGGCCAATCTAGAATGGATTGGATATTTTCCATGTGAACTTTAACTCCATCTTTCCCAATCACATGACCAAGATACAAAATCTCAGTCATTCCAAACTCACACTTGGTTAGCTTTGCATAGAAATATTGATCTGCCAAGATTGTTAGTACAATATCCAAATGATGCAAATGCTCTTCCCAAGTTCTACTATAGATCAAAATATCATCAAAGAAAACAAGTACAAAATTATGGAGCTTCCTTCTAAACACTCTGTTCATGCAAGATTGAAAAGTTGCAGGTGCATTGGTTAGGACAAAAGGCATAACCAAAAACTCAAAGTGCCCATGGTGACACTGGAAGGATGTATTCTGGATGTCTTCTTCTTTCATGCTCATTTGATGGTAACCATATCGAAGGTCAATCTTTGAAAAGTACTTGGCCCCATGGAGCTCATCCATAAGCTCATTAATCCTTGGAATATGATATCTGTTCTTGTTAGTCTTCTTGTTAAGAGCTTTGTAGTGTATGCACATCCTCATGGTCCGATATTTCTTCTTCAAAAGGTCTACCGATGAGGCAACGGGACTTGAAATCGGTCTAATGAATCCCAAGTCAAGCAGTTCGTTGATGGTTCAATCTATCTCATCCTTGAGTCTTTTTGGGTGCTTGTAGGGGTGTAATTTGATTGGTGAGTTGCCTATGTCTAACTCAATCCTATGCTCCACTTCTCTATCGGGTGGCCTACCATGAGGAAGGTCCCCAAACACTTCTTATGCTTTTGGAGCAACTTCTAAATGTCTTATGGATATTTGGCTACTTCCAATGAGGTTCCTTTTGTGGTGATTAGGAATTCTGAAACCCATTCAATGTCTCCATTCCTTAGTATGGATCTCATACTTTTTGCACTTACCACTTGTTTTGGATAGGTGTTGATCCCTCATAACATTACCTCCTTTCCATCTTCTCCCTTGAAGATCATATCAGGAACTTGGTAGTCTATTGAATGCTTCCCAATGGAATACAACCATTGCACTCCCAAGACCATGTTAGTATCATCCACATCCACAACATAAAAGCTATTTGTAATGGTATGTTCTCCTATAGAAATCAACAATTTAGGAATCCATCTACAACAGTTCATAGAATGATTACCTCGAATGATATTAGTGAAGCCTCCAAAATTTTTAGTGGGTAGATTCCTCCTTTCAACCAGAGTTGAATCAATGAATTTATGTGTTGCTCCTCCATCCACGAACACAGTGACTGATTGTCCTTGAACCAGTACTTTGAATCTGAGTGTATGGAAGTGAGGAGCCCCTGAGAGTACTACAATATTACTCACCTTGGGAGTAAGTTCTTCTTCTGCAGTCTCATAGGCCACTTCTTCATCTACTAGGGCCTCTTCTTCTTCTTCCTCAGCTTCGCTCTCTGAGAAAACTTCAATGTAGTGTGATTTTCCCTTAACACATCTATGTCTTGTAACCCATGGCTCTTGATAGGTAAAGCACAACTTCCTTCTTATCAATTCATCTAGATCCTTAGAATAGTTATCCTTTAAAAAATTTCCAGAAGGACTCTTCATGGGTGGCCTTTGATTCTTGAATTGAGTAGGACCAACAGTCCTAGGAGGAAATATGGTCCTCTAAATAAAATCTTGCAAAGTCTCTAGTTCGACTTAGTGGATCTTGCAAGGTAGAGGGTCTATAAGCCTTCACCAAATCTTTCCAAGGTTTTGATAACCATTCAATGAAAAATAGGATCAATCTAGCTTTTGAAATATACGAGACCATCACAACTATTTTTGGAAACTCATAGATGTATGCTTCAAGAGTTCCAGTCTGCTTCACATGTGCTAGTTCCTTGAAGGTGATCTCAGGATCTGTTCTTTCAAATATTTCATCCAACCTTCTTGTCAACTCTTCATAAGTGGTCACTTGATCATTCCCAAGATTTTTTAGGCCATGAAACCACCAGTCATTTGCTTCTCCATCTAATTTTAGAGTATCCATATTGATGGCATCTCTCTCAGCCATAGAATTCAATTGAAAATATGTATCAAGCTTCTGAATCCAAGAGTTAGCAATACATTTATGTGAACCATCAAAATAAGGTACAGAAATATTAACAATAGCATTTCTGATCTCATAGTTCTGATTTTGCATCCGGAAGCCTTCTCTTGGTTTGGTCTTGTACTATAGATCATAGAAGTATTTGAATGGTAAATCACTCCAACACTCTTCATTCAATGTAAGGTACTCAACATATTTGTCCTCCCATGAAGACACACCTCCATTTCGAACCTCAGGTTCCTCTCTTTGATCTTCATTAAACTTGGGCATAGTAGGCATGGAGTGATCTTTAGATTCCATATAGAATTCATCAGGTCGATTGTGAGGCCCAGTTCTTTAGAAAATATGGCCATTATAGCTCTTCCTTTTTCCATGTGGGGTACCATTGTTGCTCCCCTGTCCATTCTTGCTTCCTCGATGCTAAGTTAAAACCTCTCTATTCTCTTTCCTAGACTAAACAATATTGTGGGAGATGTATTGAAATCCTTTCATGATGTCTTGAATAAAGAGTTTGAACTCCTCTTTGTATTCATTTTGAGACATGTCTAACTCTCCTTGTAGTTTCCCTTCAGTAGAATTTATCTCTTCTCCCTCTTCTCCTTCTCACAAAGGATCCTTCTTCTTGGAATCTGAATATCTTATTGGAATATTATAAATAAATTAATATCAGGTTCAATGTAGCATGCTATGATACCACTGTAATGTACCAACAAGGGCTGCTTGATACAATAACTCTAACTCCTACTAGACTCGGCTAAAAACAATGAATTCAAAGACTAGTTTTACTAGAGATTGGCAAGATCAACACTCTAGGTGGAAGGAAGACTTTGATGGATGCAAGTACCTTTGAAAAAATCACTAGGACCATTTATGGTTTGAATTCAGCAAGGATGAAATCTACTACAATGCTCCTGGGCACCCCAGCATATGCAAACTAGTACTTCAATTATACAATGAATGGAAGATATGGATGAAGGTTTATGAATCAGGGATGATAATAAGAATTAAATATAAGTAAATATACATTCATAGGACACTCCATAAAGTTTGAGGAGGTTCTTATAAATATTCACAAAGATACTAGCAATTTGACATTCCAGGATTACACAACTAGTTAATTTCAGAAACTCCCAAACAATCAATGAAGGATCACAAATTTCTCATATAAGAAATGGATTGGGTCATTTAACATGTTAATTAACATCAGGAATAGAAATAAAATTATTTGGACCTATTCTCATTCATTTATCACATGTATTCTGAAAACTAGTCAAATTCTAGGCAAATCTAGAAAGGGTGGAGAAAAATCAAAATATTTCAGAATTCTATAATATTAAATGATATGAATGATATCATATATTTATAATTATTGTAATTACATAAGATATGATCCAATATTATTCTCAAAATATTACAAAAATCCTCTCCTCTTCTACACAACAATCTAGCACTGGAAAACAATAATAAGCTCTAAGATTCAAACCATAGAATTCATGAAGCTTTCTAAAATTCGACCCATCCTTGGATAAGATACATAAATTGAAATACAACTAAATTATAATGGATGAATACCATCATCCTTTCACAGGAAGCAGGGGCACATCACCCAACTTGGACTAGGGGCACATCTCCCAAGTCTCCAAGGAAACATTGCTCTCATACCAATACTCAAACTGACAAAAAGATGTGAAGGGGGTGCACATTGGTTTATTTATAGAGAGAGGATGACTTGAGGAGCAAGTATCCTTAGCTAACGCACCCTCCATGACTGGATAAGGAAAGCTATCTTTCCTACCTTTTCCTTTTTGCTTTGCTTTCCTCCTTTTTTCTTTTCTGTTTGCTTTTCCACTTTCTGCATTAGCTTTTAATAGTTTTTCTCGATTTTCTGATTTATCCTGCTTTTCTGAACTTTCCTTCTTTTCTGATTTGTCCTACTTTTTACTTTTGTGCTGCTTTCTGCTTTATGCTGCTTTTCCTGAGTTTTTGCTGCTTTTCTTATTTGCTCCATCTTTCTTTCCTTTTTCCTGATTTTCTAGATTTAGGTGTTTTCTCCTTAACTTCTCCTCCAAGTCTTCTCCAAGTCAACCTCATCCACTAATGTGTTCATCAACGCAACTCTAGTCGACAAGGGTTCCACTTCACTGTCGACACATGCCACAGTCTTCCTGGGCACAGGCCCAGGAAGGTTTTATCCCACCTAGCAACACTTGTAGAGCAGATGAGGTCTCACCCGAGGCGTCTAGGAAGACCAGACGGAACCATGTTTCCATCGAGGAAGGAGGAGGGTTGCGGTTATATGAACTAACTCTATTGCAACACTAAACAGGGATCTTAAACATTTGACATGTATTCATAACGCATTATTCGATCGCAACATTCATTATCACAGCAGTAGTAACAGTAAAGCAACATTGCATCAAGGAAACATAGCATTATTCATGAAGTGCAACATTGCATTACCATAAACAAACAGAAAGAACCTAGGAATTTCACTAGAACAGGTTCATCATATCATATTATCACTGCAAAACCTTAGATACAATATTTCTTCAAAGATAAGGTCTTGGCAATATCTCACAGATGCGCAGAAACAACCCAAACATGCGCTTCTCTTCCCCTTCTATTCTCCTCTCCTCAATACCTACAACTCCTATCTATATATAGGCTTCCGCCATTACAATGCTTTTCCAATTACTAACAAATTCCTAACTAACATTTGGACAAGTGACCCAATATCTAACTAACTTGGTACAAAACTGACCAAAAACCCACATTCTGCTGTATAATTGACTCAACATTACATAATATGTGGTCCAAATGACCCAAAACCCACATTCCATGGTACAATTGAGCCAAAATACATAACTAATCTTCCACTTATCACCATTCACATCATCTTCTTGCCATTCGTGTCATCTTCTCGCCTTGTTGCATCATTGGAGATGCTGCGATAGCACTCTACCAAATCGCCTGCCAACAGGCCCCCAACACAATATTGTGGCTCGCCCCTAAGCCATGTCAACTGCTGGACATAGTACACGCTGTCGTTTTTACTTTGAAGTCCTCATACAGCTATTCAACAGTTCTTGCTGTCTGGATCGCGTGGTTTTATCCTGCTCCTTCTACTACACTGATCATCATCTCGCTGTTATGCAAGTCTTACCCGAAAGTGGGCATCCCCTGACTTGCTGTCATGTATGTCTCAAATTCATCCTCTAGTCTTGAGGAATTTGATGCAGACTGAGGATAAGTTTATGAACAACGTCGATGTGCGAACTAGGCCACCGGCTCTGGCACATCTGTTTCGCACCGGTTAGCACAAGTTACAGGGACTTGGGGGTGAGGAACCCCCCTTTTTGTGTGGTCGCAGGGACCACGAGACTTCGAACCATCACCAACTACCTAGACATCTCGGATGAAACTTCATGCTTGTAACCCCGGGGTGTCCGAGGCATAGCCTGCTCCAGGCTCTCATGCACACTTGTCGTTTGGGCCCTCAACGCACCTGGTGTGCTACCACACAAAATGAAATTGATAATTTCCACAGTCTCCTTGGAATTCCTAACTTAACAAAATTCCAGAACCTTGCGTAGCATAACCCTTCTTAACTAAAACAATCTCTGTGTGTTGACTCCTCACAGGTCCTCTATTTATACAGTGCACGCTGTCATTCATCGACCTCAGCAACCCATTGCACCATTGGCTCGCACCCCAGGATAATGATAAGTTGTTGTGTGTCGATTATCCTATCGGCGGATGAATCATACCTTTGCCTGGTTTCCTTCATGCAGAAACGTGCGAAGCATTTCTTGGGCCATGCCAGCATGGTGGATACTTTGTGCCAACCATGCGGACCATCCTGGTAAGTACAATCAGCCATACTGCCTCGGTGTATCCCTAAGCCCAACCAGGATGTCATCTGTCACGATCGACTCGATTAATGAGCATATCCGTCAAAGCAGGAAAAAGTCCCATCATCGTCATGATTTCGGATGTGACCCAAGAACAACATTCCTAGGTGTTGCTAACAACTCCAACCTTGTAGCAGAAGCCTCCTTGCTTCCGCATTCCATCCATGGTGGTGCGACATCCTGCCACCAATCGTCCGGCAACAAATCATTTTTTTTTCTCGATGCGACTCAGGCATCGTGGTGTTCCAAGCCCGCGCAATAGGGATTCAACCTATGACCATTTACCAGCTTGGGGAGCATCGCCCCATCCAACTGCTGCAACTGAACCGCTCCTCCGGAAGTAATACTACTGATGTGATAGGGACCAAGCCAATGCATCTACAACTTCCCTGGATGTTTCATAAACTTGTTGTCGTATAATAGCACCAAGTCGCCCTGCTAAAACTGTGTATTTTTTATGTTGCGGTCATGCCATGCCTTTTGTCGATCCTTCTCGACCCCTTGGTGGAACCCAGCGATGAAACGATCTTATTCCAGCTGCACCAATTGCGCCAGACATTCATCTAATGCTGCGACATCATCCATGCCCATGACAGCCGCAATTCGCAGACTCGAAACAATATACTCCATTGGCATAATCGCTTCTTGTCCATACACCAACTTAAATGGTGTCTGTCTTGTCAGTCGTTTACATGTGGTGTGATAGGCCCACAACACTGCTGGTATTTTGAGATCCCAGTCGTCGCGGTTCGCATTGCACACCTTTGTCAGTGCATGCTCCAATACCTTGTTAAAAGTCTCCACCGTGCCATTCGCCTATGGATGATAGGCTGAACTCTTGTTATGCTATATCTGCAACTCCTCCGTCAATGTGCTGGTGGTGTGATTAAGAAAGTGGCTACCTTGATCACTCAGCAATATCTTGGGGCAGCCAAAGCGAGTGATAATATTATCAAACAAATATCACGCCGTCGTGGCTGCGGAACAATCAACTACAGGTGCCGCCACGACCCATCGGGTCAAATACTCTATCGTTGTGATGATGTGCCGTGCACCCATGCATTTCCCTGGTGGATTGATTGGGCCTACAAAATCCACGGCCCATTTGTCGAACGGTTGCAACGTTATTTGAGGCATTAGCGGCATCTCATCACGTCTAGATGGTTTGCTAGTTCACTGACAAACATCGCAGGACCGTGCATAGTCTGTCGCATATTTATGCAGTGTAGGCCACCACAGCCCTGCACGCACCACCTTCCTAGCCGTCACCCGACTTCCATAGTGTCCTCCTGCTACTCCTCCATGTGCTTCATCTAGTATCAGTGCTTTCTCATGCAGCAAGACACATCTGCGCAATATCTCATCAGCGCCCATTTTATACAACTCTACTGCGATTAGCTGGAAGTCTGCAGCCTTGACTACCAATTGCTTCTTTTGACTGGTGGTGAACTCGTCTGGTACAGTACCTATTGTTAGAAACTAGAGGATGTCATCAAAATAGTCATCAACGATGCCAACCTTAAATAATTGTGCATCCGGGAACCCATCTTCAATATTGGTTGGTTCCTCCCCTGTATCAATCCGCGATAGATGATTAGGACTGGCATTCAACTAGCCTGGCTTCACAATGACTTCAAAATCGAACTCCTTAAAAAGAAGTAGCCAACGGCATATCTCCCTCCCAACACAGGCTTATTGACTAAGTATTTCAACGTGGAATGGTCAGTGAACATCTTAAAGTGCCCACCCAACAAATAGTGCCTGAACTTCTCCAGCATGTAGACCATGGCCAGAACCTCCTGCTCAGTGGTGGTGTAGTTGCGTTCAGCGGACGACAACTTTCAACTAGCGAAAGCAATGGGGTGATCAAGATCTTTTTCGCTGGGTTGAGCCAATACTACTCCCAATGAAATTGATGAGGCATTGACATGTACATGGAACTCCTTACTCCAATCTAGAAATACAAGTATTGGTGCCGAAGCCATCTTCGTCTTCAATGTGTCGAAACTATCTTGACATTCTGGAGTCCATTGAAATAGCGTATCTTTCTTTAGCAATTTCTCCATAGGGGCGGTGATCACTGCATATCCCTTGATGAACTTGCAATAATACCCCATATGCCCCAGAGTCGCTCGTAACTGCTTAACAGTGGTCGGTGGTTGCAAACTCAAGATGAGCGCAATCTTAGTCGGATCGACCAACAACCCTTGCTTACACACAATATGACCCAACAATATCCCAAATGGTGCACAAAAAATACATTTCTTCAAGTTCAGCGATATCTGGTGCTATCGACATCGCTCAAGCATTAACCACAGATTGGCCAGATGATCGCGGATCAACCCATAAATTGTCCAATCATCCATGTATACTTGCAAAAACTTCTAAATAAAGTCTTTAAATGCAGCAACAAGGACCCGGGAAAATATCGCAAGTGCATTCTTCAAACCAAATGGCATTACAGTGTACTGAAAGTAGCCCCATTCAGTAACGAAAGTTGTCTTATGGAGATCTTCTTTGGCAATGAAAATCTTATGGTAGCCAGAGAACCCATCGACGAATGAGTACATCTCCTAGCCTCCCACCCCTTCAAGTACTTTGTCAATAAACGGCGTCGGAAAAGGGTCATGCAAGTAGGCATCATTTAACTTCCGCAAGTCAACACAAATGTGCACCTCACCGGTTTTCTTGTCCTGCACCACCATAGGACTGATCCATTCGGACTCTTCCACTGGTTCAATAATACCAGCATCCAACATGCGATCAAGTTCCGACTTGACCCTTTCCTTATGTCGCGGATTCAACTGATAAGGTCGCTGTCAGACTAGCTTAGCATCTGGTTTTAAAGGAATCCTCATCTCCCCTAAATCACCTAGGATCCCCTTCATATTGGAAAACTTCGTAGGAAACAAGTCTTGAAACTCACAGAGTAAATTAGTGACCTTACTCATCATCTCGTCATCCCAATAGTCCCCAACATTTGCAAACTTGGGAGTGGCCTCTGTGCCGATATTGAGCTTACGAAGCTTCAATGGTTGACTAAACGGATTACTTGGTGCAGTAGGTGGTACCACATTGCGACTTCCTTCAGACTCGGGAAAGTTGACATTCCGAGGATCATCCTCATCCTCTGGCCCACCGGTGATGTTGAAGCATTCCAGGAGAGACCGCATCTGATAGTATGTGTGCGGATCGACAGGGTAGGCTGCCGGAACAACCTGAAGTACCACATCGCGGATGAGTTTTAAGGCGCTATTGACGTCAGGGTTGGAATCCGCAAAAGTGAACATATGAGTGAAATAGACCGTCAACTCCCCCCATGTTGTAATTTCTCTGTGCAACTCGGCTGCAGTATACCATGAGCGTGGCATCTCATCTAAGGTATGGATAAAAGCATGGACCCACTCATCTCTGGGTCCCGCTACCCATAGTCGTTGGCATTCCATCACATGATCACTCGGATTATTCCGGCCATCATACTTGCCAGTGTGATAAACCTCAGTATCGCAAAACCGAACCATCATCAACCTTCAAAACTGTGACCAACCATTGATGGATTTCTTGTGTGTCGCTCACCAGCGTGCTAGAGCAGCCTTCAGTGCTTCCTCCAATTCCAGCAATCACTGTGGTTTTGAGACTCGTTCTTCAAATTCTGTCAAAAAGTTGGTTAAGCCAGGAAACCCCTCATACACTGGCAGTGTGACTGTTTCTGTCGCAACAGGACATAAAGATTGCATAACTAAGCCACATCTTCGGAGCGACACTTCGTGCAAGCGGTTCTGCCAATGTTCTAATGCATCATCAGAGTTGGAAGACGCAGAGCTCTCGCTGCGCCATCCTAGATCATCGTTGGCAGTAGGGTGAATATAGTCTTCATAAATATTGAATGCATGGTCCCATCCAGTGGGATCGTCATCTTTTATAGGCTCAATGTCTCGACGTCCTTCAGCCGGATCCAATGGGGCTATGACTCTAAAATCATGATTCTCAAAGGTCATCATGCACCTCTTGAAGTTGATTACAGTTCCACTATCGTTAGCCCATCCAATCCCCAATAGTGTAGGATAGGAGATTCCTCCCTCAACCACTTCAATGACATCGAAGTCAACATAAGTCTTCATGCCCTCAATATCAACCGTTAGCTGTGGAACTCGCCCAATGGGTGTTACTTTTGCATGGTTAGCCAATTGAAGCTGCACAGGAGACCAGCTCAATGGGGGACTCCCCATTTTCTGCCATGCCTGCTTGGTTAAGATGTTTACATCCGAACCAAGATCAAGAATAACTGAATCGACATCATAGTCACCAATCTAGATGTTCATTCTTATCTCCTTGCCAGTCTTCCGTCACTGTAAAGAGTTTACTGCCGACTCCTACCGTCCTTTCAGAAATCACTGCAACCATCCCTCAATCTCAACCAGGGCGGCCAGATCCCAGGCCAATAATAGACATCTCTCCAGAAACCTTTGCAATGTTCCCGATGGTGTTGATAGACCGCCCTCTGATGCAGTGTCAAAGACAGGTGGTATATCGCAAACAACAGCCTTACCGTAGTCTTTCTCGAAGGTGCGACGTGCCTGAAGGAATGCCTCCCATTCAGCATCGATGTCAAATGGTACCGTCTTCTGGCTTGCCAACCGAATCATCGGTCGTGATCTATCTTCCCCAGTCGTTTTGCCTCCACGAGTTACAACAGCCACCGAAGCATCTTGTGGTTGCGGTTCTGCAGAAATTGTCGCAATATTTGCACCCTGCATCTGAGTCTGCTGCAGATTCCCCTGTGGGTTCACATTTGGATTTGCATTCTGATTCGGTTGTGGGAGTTGGTTTTGTACTGGTTGATGTACTTGGTTCTGGGATGGTTGCTACGTCTGGGTCTGATTCTGTATCTGCAGAGCATTCCTAGCCTGCCATCGTGCAATCAACTGTGGACAATTCTCAACTGTATGATCATTAACAAAACAAAACGTATATTGATTTTGTAGTAGTGGATAGTCTCGCTAATAATGTCCCCACACCGCACAATGATAGCATTGAATAGGTCCATGACCACCTCGTCCTCCTCCATGACCAAATCCTCCACCGTGTCTGCCCTGGTATCCTCCTTGGAATCCGCCCTGCTGTTGGTACTGTGGTTGCATAGGATTTTGTTGCATGCCTTGTCCCTGCGGTGCATACTGCGGTTGCTGGGCATATTGTGGCTGTTGCGGAGCCATTTTCATTGGAGCGTATTGTGGCACGAACTGCTGCGGTACAAACTGCATCTGTGGTTGAGGTAGTGGTTGGACTACCTGCGGTTACAGTTGTGCTTGTTGTATGGCACGCTGATCGCCCTTGACGTAGAATGCATCACACATTCTTTCTTGTAGCAACCCATATGCACATCAATCTTTGTCATTGTGACCCACCAACTTGCAAAATGTGCAATAAAGATTTCTCAGCATTGTGACCATTTTCTACATATAAGGAAAATTGTCGTGACTGTGCCCATACACCTGGAAAACGTGACACCACGGAATGATGCTGCCATTCAATGGGTTTGGTGCACCTGACACCAAATAATTGCGAAAATCTGGGCAATTGTCCTTCGCATTCCCTTCTCCTCGGCATCACGTACACCATACTTCATCGCGATGTTCCTTGCTCTTCTTCAAATCTTTCAACTGTATAGTCAAGTTAGCGAGTTGTGTCTGTATCTGCGACATCCTGGATGCATCATCTCCAATTGGTGATGCCTCTAATCGCATTGCAATCTCTAGAGCTTCACTGGGCGTCGAGATGTTTTGTTGCATCAATGAAATCCAAATGTGGGGTAGCAGTGCCGTAATGAACCACTCTTTATGTTGGACGACGTTCATATCGAAACTAAATTTTGCCATCAACATCTTGAATTGCTGGTCGAAATCCCATACCGTCTCATTGGGATACTGCTTAATTTCCTTCAATTCTGTGATGTATTGAGCTTCGGACTTGGGCCATCTAAATTCAACAATTATCCCATCCTGAATCTCATCCAGGGACTTCTCTGGGGTTCCCGTAGGGACTAGAACAAACTTCATGAACCAATCT
The DNA here is from genome assembly GCA_027924585.1 of Larix kaempferi. Taxonomy (NCBI): domain Eukaryota; kingdom Viridiplantae; phylum Streptophyta; class Pinopsida; order Pinales; family Pinaceae; genus Larix; species Larix kaempferi. The sequence goes on along the minus strand of BSBM01000259.1, from coordinate 6,452,947 downwards.
AATGCACGACCTCATAGAGTCATGGCTAACTGTCCATTCTTAGCATCAGCATCAGTGATATGTTTCATGGTCCAGCCCGCTTCACACAAAAACCAATACTGTTATGGGTTGTCTGTCGCACTTCCATGGAACAACGGTAACTTAGCATCATTGCCCGCCATTCTGGGCTTCCTTCCTCTTTTTGCTATGCTACTACCAATTAAATTCTGTGGAATTGACGAACTTGGTGGTGTCGAAGTGGTATTTCTTGTTGTTTGTGAGATAGTGAGCGGAGGTGTGGGTAGGTTGGTGCCGGGGTTTGGTCCTGCCTCTATCCTAGGCGTAGCCTGGCCGTCCCTGTCAGGAATGTGAGGTCACTTCATCCCATGTGGTCTTCCTTCGTGGTTTGGTGGTTCGATCGCAGCAGGACCTTCTCCTGTCCTCTGCCTCTTCTCCTGTCGAAACCTTGCTCCTCCTATTGTAAGACCACTTTCTTCCTCGGCTTCACTCATAGTTTCCTCATGGTCTGCACCCATCTACCCCTTACCATTCCATGTACCGTTCCCCAACAGTTGCGGTACCCACGACCTCCACCCACCAGGCTATCTATTGATCAAGATGCATCTTCAATATACCCTTTTCACATATTAGCATCTTAATTGATAGTTGGAGCGACAGCAGAAACCTTCCCCTTGGTCCGCGGAAGAAATGTCTTTCAGCTTCACTATAGGATTTCTGCGTGTCAATCGCAACTTCAGTGATCTATCCCTCCAAGATGCTATCGAGCCAAACTTCAACAGCCTGCAATGCCTTATTATCGACTTCCTGCAGCTTGTTAATCAATTTCGGGGTCCAAGCCATCAGCTCACCACCCTGGAAATTCCTCTTTTGGAAGGTAAGCTTTGACAATCATTCGTACAGGATGACTAGGAATTCACAGAAAAACCATTCATGCGGATCGTCGTGAATATATTTTCCCACCCAGTGATCTACTGTTAGTCGCGTGTTCCGGCTTTCTTCTTCAGCAAACTCCTGCAACTTTTGATCAAACCAGTTCTGTATCTCCGGCTTCGTTGGGTGCCATAACATGTCCTCCTTTCACTCTTCACATGGTCCCGACAATGGAACCATTTGCTGACCAACGCAACTCCAGTCGACAGGGGTTCCACTTCACTATCGACACATGCCACAGTCTTCCTAGGCACTGGCCTAGGTACGTTTTATCCCACCCAACAACACTTGCAGAGCATATTAGGTCTCACCTGAGGCGTCCAAGAAGAGCAGACAGAACCATGTTTCCGCCGAGGAAGGAGGAGGGTTGCGGCTATATGAACTAACTCTATTGCAACACTAAACAGGGATCTCAAACATTTGACATGTATTCATAACGCATTATTCAATCGCAACATTCATTATCACAACAATAGTAATAAGAAAGCAACATTGCATCAAGAAAACATATCATTATTCATGAAGTGCGACATTGCATTACCATAAACAAACAGAAAGAACCCAGGAATTGCACCAGAACAGGTTCATCATATCATATTATCACTGCAAAACCTTAGATACAATATTTATTCAAAGATCAGGTCTCGGCAATATCTCACAGATGCACAAAAACAACCCAAACATGCACTTCTCTTCCCCTTCTATTCTCCTCTCCTCAATTCCTACGACTCCTATATATATATAGGCTTCCACCATTACAATGCTTGTCCACTTACTAACAACTTCCTAATCGACATTTGGACAAGTGACCTAGTATCTAACTACCTTGGTACGAAACCAACCAAAAACCCGCATTCTGCAGTATAACTGACTCAACATTACATAATATGTGGTCAAAATGACCCAAAACCCGCATTCCGCGGTACAATTGACCCAAAATACATAACTAATCTTCCGCTCATGGCCATTCGCGTCATCTTCTCCCCATTCGCGCCGTCTTCTCGCCTTGGCGCAGCATTGGAGATGCTGCGATAACACTCTACCAAACCACCTGCCAACATAATGCGACATAGTGGATAATTACCCTCATTTATTTATCATAAAATTATTAAATGCATGAAAATTAAATATTCCAATTGCATAATAAACTTTGGGTAAAAATTAATTCACTCCTAATTAATTAATTGCTTGGAATTCAAAATTAACCCCATGATACTGAAGTTGTCTCCTCAACCCAAGGGATTGGTTGGGTTAGGTACTTGATCCAATGTTCACTATTGAGGGGACATGGAAACATGTTTATTCATCCTGATCCCATTTGAAAGCATCCCTTTTTAATAGAGATGTTAAGGGTGCCACAATTTGTGCATAGTTGCGGACAAATCTTCTATAATAACCTGTCAAACCAAGAAATCCCCTTAACGATGTGATTGATTTGGGGGAAGGCCACTCAGTGATTTCCACAATTTTATTGGGATTGACCTTGATTCCTTAGGCTGAAAAAATATGCCCCAAAAATTCTATTTCTTTTTTCCCAAAACTACATTTCGATTTGTTAGCATAAAACTTGTTTTCTTCTAGGAGCTTCAATACTATCTCTACGTGATTTAGGTGTGAGTTCTAGTTTTTGCTATAAAAAAGGATATCATCAAAGAATACCAGCATGAAATTCCTTAGGTATGGACGAAACACGTCATTCATTATTGCTTGAAATGTTTCCAAAGCATTGGATAATCCAAACGACATCACACAAAATTTGTACAAGCCTTCATGGGTACAAAAAGCGGTTTTGGGGATGTCTTCTTCTCAGATTCATATCTGATAATATCCTGATTTTAGGTCTAATTTAGAGAAATATTTGGCACCATGGATCTCATCCAACAATTTGTCGACAAATGGAATAGGAAATTTATCTTTTATGGTGACCTTGTTTAACGCTCGATAATCAATGCAAAGTCTATATGATCCATCCTTTTTCCTGACAAGTATGATTGGCGCAGAGAAGTGACTCTTACTACATGAGATTATACTAGCATCTAATAATTCTTGCACGAGTCATTCTATCTCTGAATTGTTTTTGCGAGATTTTCTGTATGACCTTTTCCTAATTGGAGTTGATCCTGGCATTAACTCTATGATGTGATCCCTAGAACGTGGGGAAGGTAGGCCACTATTAGAGAGATTTTGAGGTCAAAAAAGGGCCTCCTAAGAGATGTACTACAAAAATATGAGATATATTAAAATATTATGAATTGGGGGTTTTATGGGGTAGGTATATATGACAAGTCACCTCCCACACTATTTTCTATGCACAATATAAATAACCATGGTTGAGTTACTTTTCAAAATTCACTAGAAATAAAATTAATAAAATAAGTCTACATTGATGTGACTAAGATTCATTGTAAATTCTAAAAAATGTATTGTCCTTTAACATTTATTTGTCTTGAACTTGCAAATGAAATTAAATAATAAAAAACATTTTTAAGAGTTTTTTTTTAAATTTTATGTTGACTTTTTATATTTAGTACTTTTCTCATGAATTTAATAATGTAATTTAATTGAGAATTTATTTATATGTAAAATGTCAATAATATTATTATAATCCACATTGCATTATTATTATTATTATTATTTATTAAATCTATTATTATTCTTTATTAGTTTGACATTATATTATTAAATAGAATGGAGTGAATATATAATTTAAAATTAAAAACATAAAAATGATAATATATTATTTTATAAAAAAATATGAAAGGAATTTCTTTATGAATTAAGAGTACTTCACTTGAAAATGACAATAATATTATTTTATGAAAAGACTATCATTATTAGTACTTTACTTTATGACTTAAAAGTAGTTACACCACTACCTTGGTTAACTATGTGTTTTTATCCACCATAGCAAATTTGACAAATAAGCATTCTTAACTCATGCAATGCCACCTCACCAAGGGGGATGATGTCATCTACTAGAATATGATTGGTTGTATTTTATAGTACATTTTCTTTGTTTTGAGGCCCTTTTTTGACCTCAAAATTTCTCTAATAGTGAGGATGGTTTTGAAAAATGTAACTATGCTCCCCTAGAAGTTGTTTTAATTCCCTTGGATCAACATTTATATTTTCATCAACTGTACTGTCCATATCATAGCAATGTAAGAAGAAGGGTTGAGCTCCCCTTTTTATCATTTTTTCCATCTTATTCGATGAGACAATCTTGGGAGGGGGGGGAGTTGATACCATAAAGCTTGTATTTCCTCCCATTTTCGTAGAATCGAATGAATTGTTCTTGTAGATTTAATCCTACTTTTCCCAATGTTTCCAACCATTGGGCCCTAAAACAATGTCAACCCCTCTGATTTCCATAACATACATTGTTGGTCTTAACTGGTAGTCCTTAATAGCTAGTTCTACTTTATGGCATTTCCCATCACACGAGGTGGTTTTGTTCCCTAGTATTCATACTTGAAAATTGGAGGTAGGGTAGATGAATATGTTTAATCATTTTTCTACCCTGGAGTTTATGAAGTTGTGTGTACTCCCACTATCGACCAACATAGTTACTTTAGCATTCTTGATATGACCAAACATTTTGAGAGTTTGGGGTTGAGAGATCCCCGTCACTGCAACCAATAAGAGCATTGGAATGAAATTTTCTTCCTCTACGTTGGATTCATCGCTATCTAATTCTTGTTTTTGCACTTTTGTCCTGGACGCCAATTTGGGGCATTACACTTACGACAGCGATTGTCATCCTTTTTTCCATTTTATTTTGGTGGGGTGGGATATAAACTGATGTGCATTGTGATTTTTGTGTCTCTCAATTAGCTTTGCTTTTTGATGAGCTCGTTCCATGTCTTTGACATCTAATAATTTTATATCATTTTGGATACTCTATTTCATCCCACCAATGGAAATTTGCAAGATTCGCTCTTCAGGTACATCTTGGACATGAGTAGTCATCACCAATAGATTGCTAAAATATTCATCCACGATTCCATATTGTTGTAAACGTGTGAGCTTGCTGTAGATTTCAGCTTCTTCCATGTCTTGAAATCATTGAAAGATTTTTTTATTAAAGGTGTCCCAGTCTCTCACCAAGCTTCCTCCTCTCATTGTCGAGTCCCACCATAAGAACTAGTCATAAGCGGTTTTATCAAGGTACATTTCTGCAACATTTAGTTTGTCGTCGTCTTCATATATATTGTACATTGCAAAATATTTTTTGATTTTGCTGACCCATCGAATCCTGCCTTGATTATTTTCTCCATCGAATCTTGGTAAGTCGATCTTTATTTTATGTATGATGTTGTGGGTTGGCCTTGTATATGAGCTATTGAATCCTTTAACTTGGTCTATGTGTGACTGAATTTTTCTCTTCATGTCACGAATGTTGTCCTCTTTTTATTCCGGTTTTTCCAAAATCCTATTAACTTTACTTTCGAGATAATCTTCTGACTTCTTGGTCACATACTTGTTCTCTGGAGGGTTTCTCTCTGTGGTCCTTGTATTCATCTTGATATAGTCTTAGAGTTTTTTTTTGAAAATTTTTACTATTAAAATTATAATAATAATTTATTATTAGAATGATAATAATATTATTATTATAAAACTTTTTAATCGTTTGAAATGGTTTAAATTTTTTTAATAATAATATTATTTAATAATAATTATAATAATATATTTTAATATCGTATATATATTTCCTTTTTGAGAAGACATAGGGTTTCGAATATGGAGAAGGGTGCAGGGTGCGGTCACGAGAGTAGGCAGTGGATGGGAGGGAGGATGGTGGAGGGTGGAGGTAGGAAGGAGGGAGGATGGCTGGTGATGGTGTAGAACGATGGAGGATGGAGGCATGGTCATGAGGGAAGGAGGATGGTGGAGGATGATGAATGGAAGGAGCAAGTAGGTGGTGGGGGAGGAGGCATGTAGGTGGTAAATGGGAGGGGTATGGATGGGGAGGCATGCAGTGGCATGGAAGGGAGCAGCAAGCAACGGGGGGAGAGGTGCGAGAAGGTGGTGGGTGAGGAGGTGTGTAGGTGGTAGATGGGAGGGTGTGGAAGGGAGAAGTGATGCAGCGAGGGGAGCGATGGAGTGTGGAACAGGAGGAAGACTTAGAAGGGCAGAGAGAGGATGAAAGATGGTTGGAGTGGAAGAGTGTATATGGAGAGATGGAGAGTGAGTGAAGGGAAGAACGTGGCCCGAGAGGAATAAGGAAAATGGAAAATGAAGAATTGCGAATGCTTGGAGCTATGATACCAACTTGGAATGATATTTTCAAAAGATAAATTTTTATTATTGAAGATGATGAAATTACAAAGAATACATACGGATTAAATACAAGTGAAGAGGAACATTAAAACAATGTGTCCTTCTAAAGACGTCGTTAATAAATACAGATAATGAAAAATAATATTTAAACTATTTATTTTAATATTGTATTGTTACATAGTCTTAGGCCACCATATTTCCTCTCAAGATATTACGGTTGATCCATCTAAATATGCAGTCATCTTTAACTTGCCAACACCACAAAAAAACACATGTAAGAAGTGTTTTAGCCTATTTATGGTAGTACATAAGATTCATCAAATAATTTAGGAAAATGGCTTCACAATTATTCAACTTACTAACACAAGATGCTAAATTTGTATGGATAGAGCAATGCCAAAATGCATTTGAAAACATAAGGGTAAACTAATGATAAGACCTTTTTTGCAAGGGACTAATTGGGTTTTGGAGAAATCCTTTGACAATAAGAAGAAAAATAACCTTATGCCTATATCCATAAAAAGTTGTCTGGTACTGATCTAAATTATACTGTCACAGAGGAGGAATTCCTTGTAGTGATTTATCCATCAACAAGGTTCAACACTACATCATAGGATATCTACTGTATGTAAACCAATTAGTCATTTGTTACTTAATGAATAAAATTCCCCTTTCATTAAATATGGACATGTTCAGTAGAATGTGTACAAAACAAGTGAACAATCATGCTTTGAAAAGGCCACAAACTATAGTAAACAGTCCTTGTTTACTATATTATAGAATTGTTCTGGTTCTTATTACCATAAATCCATGGTGAAAAGAAGTAAATAAATAGATATAAATATTATTGAAGATAAGATGATGATAACTTACAATTGATGGCCCGCCTTTGATATGGATTAGGCACCTATTTGAGGAGTCACACCCTCTTAATTTTTATTATAATTACTATTATTTAATGATTATTAATGTATCCTTTTTATTATTTAATATTCATAACATTTCCACCCCCTTTAAAGGGATATTTTTCCTCAATGCTAATTCTGTTGATATCATTTTTATTTTGGATTTATGTTGAAATGATGACCTGAGATATGCAATCCTGATTACAAACATTGCTTCCTTTAGTTGTTTTGGTTTCGGATTTGTATTAGGCATGTACTTGGTCAATTGTTTTTTACACTCTCGCCACTTGTGTGCTTGTTGTTTTATAACTATATTTTACTTCAACTTAACACAACATTGTTGGATAGTAGACATGACAAAAATAACTATTTATGTGATGTCATGCCCATAATATTTGCTGATATTAACAAACTCATACTGGATAAGGTTCTGTTTCGATGTCATTCCAATCAGGTGCTTGATAAGTGATATATCTACAATAGAAGGATGGTATTTTGTTTCAATAGGTACATGAGGCATATCTAATATTGGTGTCTGATCACTTCACAATTGGGTCCTTGTGGTTGAACGTTCCAAGTCCTAAAATATTTTTCTTGCTTCCATGAATGCCTTTTTCTCTTGGTCAGGGTTAAATGCGAGCATTTTTCCAGTTTCTTTTCTTACCCAAGGTCCATCAGTAGGCTTTGGTTTGTTAAGTTATCTTGAGAGGTCGAGCTTCGTTTGTCCTGTCATTTCCTGTCATGGCTCCACTTCGTGTCACAACATGAATGTTGCGATCTTCGTTTCTTTTCTCAGATGCGATCATCTGTATATTCTGGTTCTGTCCGTCTGGTCTTTTCTCTTGAATTTTTCCTTGCAAAATGGGTCATGCTTCAATGACATGGTCAAATGACTTACAATACTTAAAAGTAGTGCACGGGTTATGATAGTCTCTTGTTAAATGTCCAGGTTGAGTGCAGTTATATCATACAATATGACCTCATCCTCTTCCTTGGCTAGTGATATGTCCTCTTCCTCTGAATCCACCATGTCCTTTATATGCGCCTTGATCTTACTACGCATTTTCATTATTATGCAGTGTTTCTCCTTGGACTTTGTAGACATCATGCTTTCTTTCTATCATGAGATCATAATCTCTGCATTTGGTATCATCATGGCCAACTGACTTACAGAATGTGTAGTATAGGTTCTTTGGTGTCTGTACATACTTCTGAAGTAAGTAATAGTCTTCTGGGTGATGTCTTCTACATCGAAAAATATCACACCATGGTCCTTGCTGTTGATTCAATGGGTTCATTGCTCCACTGGCGATGTAATTTCTAAATACAGGCCAATGCTCCTTGGAATGTCCCTCTCCTTTACATTTTGTACATCAAACCTCTTCTCTTATCTCTTTTTCTTTCTTCATATCTTGTAGTTGTAATGTTAAATTTTCAAGCTGTGTCTATATATGTACCATACCTGTGCTAGTTTCTCCTATAGGCGAAGCTTCTAGCTTCATCGCAATCTCTAATGATTTTGTTTGCGATGTTACCTTCTATTGCATCAACGGTAATCTAATGTGGGACAAAAATGAAGCTATGAACCATTCTTGATGCTGTTGCGGTGCTATTTCAAAGCTAACTTGATATAACAATGCTTCGAACTTCTGATCAAACTCCCATAAAGTCGCATTAGGTTTTTGTTTGATTTCTTTTAGCTCTGTGATGCACTGATATTCTGACTTAGGTTTCTTAAATTATCTTAGTTTTGATATCGACTAGAGATATTTTCTATCCAACAGAATACTTCATGAACCATGTTAAAGCTCTATCTCTAAATGTGGTAACTAGCTGAGCTTGTTTTATAGCATCATCATGTACTTGCTTAACGTTCCATACAACTTCACATAGAAGCCAATGTTGCTCTGGGTCTTCTAGACCGGTTCCTTTAAAAATAGGTAGCTTAATTTCGTCTATCATTCTTCTTCTATGAGGTGTAGTGTTCTGAGACGATGAAGGTATACCACTACTTGACTGATTCTGAGTACTTTATCTTGCAGTATTACTACTACTAGTGTACTACGAACTAGTAATATTTCTATTCTCAACTATGGGTTTCTGTGGAGTAATAGGATGATAACCAATGTGTCTAGGTTCTGTTTCACTATCAGACTCAACCTGATATGAGTTTCTATCACTTCCTAACTTAGTTTCTAGGAATGTGCGAGGTTCAGATTCACGAGACCTCTTTCTAGTTCTAACTTTATCTCTTTCCACTTCACAAAATACCAATATCTTTGCCTGTGTCACTATCCGTGTTACTGAACATTACAAACTCAAACCCTAGGAATTTGATTGCATTCTTAAGGCTCCTTTTTCATCTAGTGTAAATTTAATGTATAAACTTAGTTTTTTCAGGTACTCACCTCTAAATACTTGGAGGAAATATCCTTCTGCTATGTTGTAATACTTCAACGTGTCCATAGAAAATTCTGTAACACAGCCTTCCAGTAAGCTATCCAACAAAAAGTCTATTGCTCTTGAAATGTTGTTGTCAATCCCTGTAAGCCTCTGAATCAACTCTGAAGTCGAAACTGTAGGTTCTCCAACCTAGAAACAGTTTTTGCGTTCTTCTATCCTTGATATCCACTCATGCAACTCAGTAGCAAAAGATGCAAAGAAAATTTTATGTAGGTCAGTGAATATATACCTTTGAAACCATTATTTTGTGGTAAGATGTGGATTTCTATTATCTTTCTTCACAAACTGAAGTTCTATCTGGCTTACCCAGTTTTGTATTTATGTCTTTTCCGAATACCACATAACACATCACTAGTTCAAGTTGCGGCAATGGAATCTTTTGTCGGTTTCCTTCTTCACATTCACATAACAGAGCAACATCGCATATCGCCAGACTTAGCACGACAATGAAGCCATTTGTTTTCCACTACTTCTCACTTTATTTATCGGGATGACTCGAGTTCTGCATAGTACCCTTACTTTAGATCCAACAAAATCCCCTTCATTGGACCTTTCAACATCAACCTGCGAACATGATGAAGTCTCAACCGAAGCGAAGATGGGTGGTTACAGAATTAGGTTTTTGCAACTTGGTGATGCGTGACTATGTTATGCGAGCTTGATATGCACAACTTACTCAACATTTACTCAACGGGTTATTATCAATAGGTAACTGCACACTTTGCAGTTGCAGACAACCTGTAGACTTCGCTAAGTTGTTGCTACCTTCACTCTACTAACTACGCATTTTCCATTCTCAACATAAATTCGTAATGTTCATACATGTGTGTTCCACTACTTAACATATTATTCTCATTCACATTCATATGAAAATACATATATAAACATAAATACACAAGAACACAAACCATACTATAGATTCAAACACACAACACAAATATTTACGTGGGTCATCCCCCAGATGGGAGCTACGTCCATAGGAACTATTCTTATATTTCTTGGAAGGGTTAATAGTTCTAGTCTGCACACTCAGCTATAGAATCTCTCCACAATAGATCTCTATGCACACATATGCAGAGTATTTTTCCTCTCTTAGATCTCTCTTAGCCTATATCTACTCCAACATAATCTTACAAAATATAACAACCAACCCTTCCTTATACAAAATTGCCCTTTATATAGATTGTGCTCGAAGGTCACATCTTTACAATAACTATGGGCCAACCCCCATAGTACCCTTAGACACAAAATGGCATGGTTCTGCTATTGACCACACTTTATCTTTACTTTGCTGGAGCTCTGTTTTCCTTTTGCACCACTTCCTCTGGCTCTGACACTTCTCTGACAGTCGCAGTTCTCACCGCGCGACTCTGATGCTACAATGGTGCATCCTTTGCACCATTCCACTTCTTTAATCTTTTCTTTTGTAGCTGACAATCTGTCGCTTCATTCATAACTAATCCAACTACCTCGATGGTCCTTAATAATTTTCCTCTAGTAAGGGGACATATCCTTTTCTACCACTTCGCTTCTTTCCATACCCTGCTGCCAGGAATTGCAGAGTTGCTTCTCCCAAAACTGGTTGATGTTATGCCTTGCCTAACTTGTACTTTTGCCATAAAAAATTCTTAGGAATGAAGTGAAGGATAATAACAATAGTATTCAAATGGTAGTAGAGAGAAATAGAATCACTGTATATCTTGTGGCAATCTACAAGAAGATATCACAGCTAAAAAAAAATCACTAATTCACTCAAGAATTGCAGAGAAGAAAGAAGAATCAATAATCACTCATGAACACAGAAAATGGAGAATAGCAGTGTAATCATACATCAGTTGTAAGCTAGCACTGTGAATAACTGAATACAATACAATAACTATCAAGATCATTCGAATTAGCCAAAGGTCATTTGAATCATCCTTAGTGTGTAGCTTTGAAAACATTGGAGACGTCATCGAATAACTAGTAGTAGTCACAAATAGTCAAAAGTCAGTTAAATGAGTCTAACTAAGTCTAAATGAGCCATGTGTGCACAAATCATTGGATGGAGACTCCAAGGAGGGCGCATGAGGCTGTCAAAAGGTCAAGTGGCACTCCAAAATAGACAACTGGGAACTACATGTAGTTAAACTGAGCAATAAATACAAGAACTGGTCAATCAATGCTCTAACTGACTGTTAAACTCTTGGTAGGTGAGATAAGGTGCATATGTCATCCAAGTGAGGAAAACAAGGCGCATTAGGTAGGTAGGAGGGCTACTGAGGGATGAAGACAGGATCTAGGGGGCTGAAAATAGGCTCCAGGTGCTGGGCAGACCTTCATACTGATGACTGGATGAATGCATGCATGCACATATAAAAAAAAATGATGGTGAGAACATTCCACCACCCCTTCTCAAGCTATACTATGAGGCGACAACAGAAAACTAATGGTAGGGCCCTGGTGACTAAGACCAAAGTTCACTCCGTACAAAAATATAAATATTAAGTGAGGAAAGAGGGAAAACCCAGTGGGAAGAAATCCCTACCTCAAAATATACTGAAGGATGCTAATGTAGCATGGAATCACTCACCCCAGAAGGAGGCAAGTGACCCTCTTTACCGAAGAATGCTCGATTGACAAGAAATGGATCAATAATGTGAGAAGGATGAAACCTTCCATTATGAAAATCAGATTTGGTTCTCCTTTGATCAAGTGGATCTCCCACATTATATCTGAAAGATCTAACAGTAGTGGTTTCCCATATCGGAAGAGGAGGATCATGAGTTGAGAGATCATCAGGTTCTTGTGGATTTGGATCTCCCATTCGCTCATCTTCACTCTCAGTTGCTAGATCTTCAGGTTCTTGTGGATCTGGATCTAACATTCTCTCTTCATCATCTTCACTCTCATACTTTGAAGCTGAATTGTCATGTGATGAAGATTCACTCTCTTGGAGCTCATCAAGCAATGGAGGTGTGGTAGGCAAGCTGTCTTGCTCAACAGAATGAGCATCATGTAAAGGCCATTCCTCAAACTGTACACTCCTATCAAGGAATGTTGTCATAGTAGAAGGATCAAGAATTTTGTAGGCCTTTGCATTCAATGCATAACCCACCATAATACACTCTTTGCTTTGTGGATCTAGGGCTCTCCTTTTCTCAGTTGGAATCCTTGCCCATGCTCTGGATCCAAAGACTCTAAGATGAGACACATCAGGTTTGTATCCCATCCATGCTTCGAAAGGAGTCATATCTTTGAGTCCTTTGTGAGGAAATTTGTTCTGAAGATAGGAGGCACAGTTGATGGCTTCTGCCCAAATACTAGGGTGCAACCCTTTTGAATTTAGCATGCAGGTGGCCATTTCTTTCAATGTTCTGTTCTTCCTTTCAGCAACACAATTCTATTGTGGTGTATATGGAATGGTATGTTGCATCTCAATGCCTTCTTCAACACAAAAGGTTTGAAAATCACCCTTGATGTACTCTCCTCCATTATCAGTGCAAATGGCCTTCATCTTTCTATCTGAAAACGTTTTTGCAGAAGACTTGAAAAAATTAAAGAATCCAAATACTTCTGACTTTAATATGAGAAAGTATACCCATGTAAATCTTGAATAATCATCAATAAAAGTAAGAATATACCTTGCCTTGTTCAAAGATAGATCTGGAAATGGCCCTGCAACATCACTATGAATAAGATCTATAGGTTGAGAGGCTATCCTTGCCTTCCCCTTCTCAAATTTCTTTTCAGGATGGTTTCCCATCAAACAACCAGGACAGTTTCTGTTGGAAAACTTGATCTTGGTTAGCCCTTCAACCATCTCCTTTGTATGCATGTCTTGCAAGTATTGATAGTTGAGATGCCCAAATATTTCATGCCACAATCTACTCTCTTCATTTGCATGAGTGTGAAGAGCATATTGCTTTGAGAGAGGTAAGAAGTGTGAGAACTCATAGAGTTTCGACTTATGATTTGCAACTCCTTTTGCAATGGTATGTCCTGCTACCATGTCTTGAATTTCGACCTCATTAGGAGAGAAGATCACCCTTTTAGGCTCTCCAGTATGGGTCATCTGATATACTGAAAGTAGATTTGCAGTGAGAGTGAGGACATAGAGCACATCTGAGAAGTACCCATGATATAGTTTGATTCTTCCTATCCCTTTAGAAGAGACCTCAAAATCATTCCCCAACATGATCGATGGTCCAACAGTAGATTCGAAACTAGTGAAGAGATCCTTGGAGGAAGACATGTGTCTTGATGCTCCAAAATCTATGATGAAAGAGGATTGTGATGATGATCCTTCCATGAGAGCATGGCATCTCTCTTTGTCCCTAGATCCAGATGATTCACTCTCTTTCTTCCTAGCACATGCAGGTATTGGAAGATTATTTTTATGAAGAAGTGAATCCATGAGATCTATGGTCTTCTTCATACATGAACTCTCAGGATGATATCCTCTATTGCAGTATGTGCATTTGGATTTCCCCTTCTGAGTTTTCTTGTCTTTCTTAGGAGTTTAAAATCCATCTGACTATTTTGGAGCCTCCTTCTGCTTTTGGTCATTCAACCTCTTTTCAGAAACTTTTTGTTTCCCTTTATCATTCACTCTTCTCATCTCAGTGGCTGCAAGAGTTGAATCCAATTTGGTTTTTATCACTCCCATGTGAACTAGATTCTCCTCCTCAAGTGTGAGACATTAGATGAACTCTTCAAGCGAAGGGCACTTCCATTTTGGAATGGAAAACTTTGCTGACTGGAAGGTTGAAACAAACACTGAATAATCAGGGCCTAGCATCGACAATATGGAAAGAATGAGTTGTTTTTCTTCCTTCTCAATCCCATACCTCTTCAATTGTGAAATCATGTTCTTGAACTTATTGAGAAACTCAGTGATAGTTTCGAAACTGCTTGGGCTCAAGGAGATGAGCTCATTTTCTAACTTATGACCCTTCAAGTCATATTTCTAGCCAAGAAGAGATTCGAGCTTGTCCCAAACCTCCTTTGGAGTCTTCAGATCAATAACATGAAATTGTAGGTCTTCAGTGTTAGGATATTCCTATACTCCATCCTAGTCCCACCAGTATTTTGATCATTTACATTTTCAGTCATGCATGCACCTTTTAGGGTTTGCATGCATTCTAGGGTTTGCATGCATTTTGCATGCATCCCAGTCATCAGTCCAGCACCTAGCACTCAGTTACACTCAGTTACATTGAGTTACAGTCAGTTACACTCAGTTACATTTAGTTACATTGAGTTACAGTCAGTTACAGTCAGTTACATTCAGTTACATTGAGTTACAGTCAGTTACACTCAGTTACACTCAGTTACATTGAGTTACAGTCAGTTACACTCAGTTACATTGAGTTACACTCAGTTACACCTACCAGAGTTAGTTTGACTGATGGTTGACAGTTACTTGAGCATTGATGACTCCACTGATGATGATGAAGACTTCCAGTTGCACTCCGATGATCATGAGGACACCTAGTTGTGCTCCGATGACACTCCAGTGATCCTTTGATCACTCCATGAAGGCTAATTCGAATTGCCACCTTAGGCATTCGAATTCCTCATGCATTGTATTATTTATATGTCCATTTGTGATTAATAATTTAGTATGACCGAAGTATTATTGCTTCTATCTGAGTTCTACTGTACCATATTATTCTGTTTCTCATTATACTGCATGTATCACTCTTCTTCTATTTTCTTGCTTAATCATAATTATTCTCTTGTGAGATACATCATCTCTTAGATCTGCTGTGAGGATTTTCACATGGTATCAGAGCATGTTGAGAGTATTGTTTATCTCCATTCTTGAGAGTTTTTTTTTGCAGGTTATTACCAAGTTTTCGAGTTCAGCAGTTGCAGCAGAATCTGCATTTTTGCAGCAGTAGCAGTTGCAGTTATTCTATATTGTTTTTGCAGGTCTTCTACATCTTCAATGTATCCTGAATTAGAAGAAATCACTCCTCTTTCTCTATTCAACTATGATGAATGGAAACCAAAAATAATAGCATATTTAAAGAGCCATGATCTCTTTGATTGCTATTTTGAAAGAGAGTTCGAATCCTCTACAAAGAAGATTAAATGGTTGAATAAAGGTGACATGCACATTGGAAGAATGAAGCTTACTATGACTGATTACATATTGTACCCGACCATCTTTGAAATTGAAACTCCAAAAGAGTTATGGGCTCATCTGGATGAAAGATTCGGCAAAAAGAATGATGGTTTTGGTCCAAATCCCTTCAAAAGCAAGCAAGTTGATGCATTCGCTCCACTTGATGGTCTCTCAGATCATGATGCATTCGCTCCTCCTGATGGTCTCTCAGATCATGTTGCATTCGCTCCCCTTGATGATCTCTCAGATCATGAACCAGTATCATCTCATATTGAAGTTGTTGACAAAGAACTTGCAGATTCTCCGCTCATGCTCAAACTTTCTTCTCTTTCTGTGCCAGCTCACACTCTAGATATTGCAGAAGGTCCTAAATCCTGCCTTGCACCAGAGTTTGTTGGTTTGCATCATGATCACATGATTATTTCAGAGGTAACATCAGCTATTGGAGGTAATGCATTCGCTCCTCTTCAGCAAACATCTCTTATTTACTACTATATGATCATTAGCACATGCTTTCAGAAGGTTATTGAAGAATATGGCCATTGCCACCCGCTTGAGATAATTTCTCATGCATCATATGATAGTTTTGATCTCACCCCTGCTGGTTCAAAGGAGATCTCAAGAAACTGTTTTGAAAGTCTTAAATCTGATTTTGATTTCAAGCAAACATGTAATAGTTCTTTTTGGCATAATCTCACCCATGGTGGTTCGAAGGAGAAGACAAAGGACTATATGCACATTCAAAAATTTGATCCTACCTCAGCTGATTCGAATCACAGGTTCAAGGATCATTCTAATACTGTTGGATTTGTTCTCATCACATTCGATCTGAAGAGCAAGTACAAGCACATGCTTTTTGAGCATGATCCACTTCTTCCCAAGAAGAAGATACCTCCAGACATATGACCAAGCATCACACATGCTTGAGTTTGGAGCTTTTATTTTTTATGTGTGCCTTACAGTCTATTTTTTGAGGAGGGGGTATGTTTCCCATGAAATTTTCCCACTTCCTTGGTTTATTGATTGTTATTATTCATTGTATTGGGTGACCTTTGGTCTTAGTTACCAGGGCCCAGGATAGATTAAGGGGGGGTGTTAGGATATTCCTATACTCCATCCTAGTCCCACCAGTATTTTGATCATTTACATTTTCAGTCATGCATGCACCTTTTAGGGTTTGCATGCATTCTAGGGTTTGCATGCATTTTGCATGCATCCCAGTCATCAGTCCAGCACCTAGCACTCAGTTACACTCAGTTACATTGAGTTACAGTCAGTTACACTCAGTTACATTTAGTTACATTGAGTTACAGTCAGTTACAGTCAGTTACATTCAGTTACATTGAGTTACAGTCAGTTACACTCAGTTACACTCAGTTACATTGAGTTACAGTCAGTTACAGTCAGTTACATTGAGTTACACTCAGTTACACCTACCAGAGTTAGTTTGACTGATGGTTGACAGTTACTTGAGCATTGATGACTCCACTGATGATGATGAAGACTTCCAGTTGCGCTCCGATGATCATGAGGACACCTAGTTGTGCTCCGATGACACTCCAGTGATCCTTTGATCACTCCATGAAGGCTAATTCGAATTGCCACCTTAGGCATTCGAATTCCTCATGCATTGTATTATTTATATGTCCATTTGTGATTAATAATTTAGTATGACCGAAGTATTATTGCTTCTATCTGAGTTCTACTGTACCATATTATTCTGTTTCTCATTATACTGCATGTATCACTCTTCTTCTATTTTCTTGCTTAATCATAATTATTCTCTTGTGAGATACATCATCTCTTAGATCTGCTGTGAGGATTTTCACATTCAGAAATGCTAAGTAGTAGTAGTCCTACTGCTTCATCAAGCTTGTCTAATTGCTTGGATTTATCTACTGCACTAGTGGGATGAACTGCAGATCCATTCACCACTCTAGAAAGGATCTTCAACTTCAAGAAGATGTCCATATTTTCCTTCCATTCGAAGTAGTTGAATGAATTCAACTTGATATCCATGATACTGAAGGATTCGAATTTGAAGAGGGGATAGTCCTGCAAAACAAATGAGAATTATGAAATGGAGATTTGTTGCAAATTGAATTGAAAAATGCCTTAGGACACTGAGCACATGTGATTGGGTCCTTCACACCTAGATCGACTTCACTGGATTTCTCCAGTGAATTGAAGGAAATAGCGCCAGGATTTGTTGTGGAAACCCATATGCTTATGGTGTTCAATGAAAGACAACTGCTCAAAGAATTGATGCAACTGTTGCAACTGCTATTGCTACAATTCTAATAGCTGCTTCCAGTTCTGATACCATGTGACAATCTACAGGAAGATCTCACAGCTACAACAAATCTCACTAATCTCACTCAAGAATTGCAGAGAAGAAAGAATAATCAATAATCACTCATGAACAAAGAAAATGGAGAATAGTAGTGTAATCATACATCAGTTGTAAGCTGGCACTGTGAATAACTAAATACAATACAATAAATTCCAAGAGAATTCGAATTAGCCAAAGGTCATTGGAATCATCCTCAGTGTGTAGCTTGGATAACATTGGAGACATCATCCAATTAGTGGTAGTAGTCACAAATAATCAAAAGTTAGTCAAACGAGTCTAACTGAGTCTAACTGAGCCATGTGATCACAAATTAGGGGATGGAGACTCCAAGGAGGGTGCATGAGGCTGTTAGAAGGTCAAGTGGAACTCCAAAATAGACAACTAGGAGCTATAGGTAGTTAAACTGAGCAAAAAATGAAAGAACTGGTCAATCAATGCTCTAACTGACTATTAAACTCCTAATAGGTGAGATAAGGCACATATGTCATCCAGGTGAGGAAAACAAGGCGCATCAGGTAGATAGGAGGGATAGTGAGGGCTTTAGATGGGCTCTATGGGGAATGAAAATAGGCTCCAGGTGTTGGGGAGGCCACCATACGGATGACTGGATGCATGCATGATGACTAGATGCATGCAAATATATAAAAAAAATGATGGTGATAATATTCCAACATATCTAACTCATATTTGAAGTACATTTACAAACCTTATGAACATCTGGGGATTTGGTTTTATTGGAATAGTTCAAATTTTATTAAATCATATACTAAGTGCCTTTCTAATTTACTAATTTCTTATTGATTATGTCAACTAGAGATCTGATTTATGGATATCAAAACATAAACCACCAATCAATACACTAATTAGAGGATGAATCAGAAGATAAGATCTACTCTTATAACTCCTTAAATATTTGGAAAACCATAATCAAGTAAATACCATGTGATAATTTAGTAAAGTATATGAAGACAATGACGATATTTCCACATGATAGAAGTAGAGATTGAGATATAGTCTTTGAGGAATTAATTCAAACAATTTCCATACATGCTAGCTACAAATCTTTAAGGAGTTTATTCAAATAGATTGCTTGCATGGGTAACTACAACTTCTCAATCAACAGTTTGCAACATTTAAACCTCTCCACCATGGGAAATTTTAGGGAATAATTTTTCGAGTAAAAACTGATTCAAAGATTGCCTTTTACTATAGGTTATAGAATGGAACATGCATTCATTGAAAATTTCACAAAACAAGTCATAGAATCACTCCCTTGAGCTGGAGTATTTTTTGCAAAACCACACAAATGAAGAGATGGGTTCAGAATTTATTTTTTGAATCAAAATAGGGTTTCCAGGTTTGTACAACACGGATTCCCCCTATAGTTGGCCATCATTGAAATAAATTTTCATAGGGAATGAACCGATTCTTTAAAGCTCTTCCATTCATTGTACAAAATTCCATTCACAATTTCTTACAAACACTTAGAATGTAAAGTAGCCACTACAACCATAGATGAAGTAATACTATACTAGAATGTAATAAATCCTAACTAAACTTTAGAATCCATCTCTGAAATATAATGCACATTAGACATTGAATTACTATGACTAGAATATACAAAATAAATGAGTGAAACAACCAAATTATTTGAACCTTCTATCATGACCTATCTAAGAATTTACTTACAAGATAAATAAATAGAATTTCCAAATGAGTATAACAATAGAGTCTTAGCATAACAATCGTAACTTAATTATCATCCCGTACAAATTCCCTCTTGTAAATTATTACTTTTTACAGGGAAAAATTATATACGATGACATAGATACTTAGAGAAGATAAACAAAAAATATTTTTATCTCCAACATTAATTTGTTTCCCTTAAGACCCTGCTTGCAAATTTCTTATGCACTATTGATCTCATGTATTACCAAGGATTCCTTGCATTCTGTTTGGCACATATAAGGTTAGCTAAAACAGAACATATTAAAAAATAGCCCACATGAATTTACTATTTCAACTAGTAATATATGATTAATTTCTTCAACACAATTAGAAATAATTCCCATTAAATAAATAACACAATTTTCCAAAACTTAAACATATTAAAGCTTACCTAATCAAGGATGATTTCTTCAAAGCTGAATTGACCCCTCCAACATCTCCTTTTTCTAAGTTAATTGACAATTTGATTTTTCCACCCAACATTATCCAGGGAGAAGTTCTCTCCCTAGAACCCCCTAGTTGTACGAGCTCACCAACCGTACTACGGTGTACCAATAGAGGCGATACATGGAACTAAGGAATATTTATTTATTCCTTCTAACACCACTCAAATTCTCACTCAACTAGACAAGTTAACATAGAAATCTAATTTAGAAATCCCAAAGCCATTCTGATAGCAACTTGGTACTCTTTTGGTTCCTTCCCCTAACCCATGGGGTTGCTCCGTCTCTATAAACCATGAGTGGGGTGACACCTCTCCCCTCTTATGAAAAAATAATTTCCTTTTTAATTTCCATATTTCCCTATTATTCACCACCTTCTACTGAGGTGTCAATCCTTTATTTTTTTTGTTTTTATTTAATTAACTAGTCACCCTAATATTCACGACCCCCATGTGTCCTTCTTAGGTAATTCCATATTTTAAACTATCCATAATTAAGTATTCACATTTTTTTTATTGAAATAATACTAAAGTTAAAAATTCCCCCAAAAGTGGGTAACTTTAATGATCCATATCGCATTTGGAATTGTTGTCGAATGCCGACATCTACTGTGACAAGCCATAGTCAACACAACTCTGATGGGTTTCGAATTCGACACAGCTTCGACACACTCCATGACTTTGACACAACTTTAGCAAGTTGTCAAACTGCGACATGAATTCGGCAGGTTCAACGACCTCACAGTTTCGCGATGTCGACATACAACATCGACCTGCGACTTGCACAACACCACCTTGTGACATGCGACTATTGAACTTCGATAGTCTGTCTCTCTGTCTTCCAATCGACTGTAACAATTGAACTATTGAATCATTATAACTTCTTCTTTGTAACTGAATGTAATGGGAAGGCACCCAAGCATCTTAACATTCTTTATATAAGCATGTAAACTATTGTAATATACGTCTTAACTATCTGGTTTTCAGTAATAGAAAAATCAGTTTGCATTCCCGCATATTTGTCTGTGTGTATTTGTGTTTATCTACATAGTGTAAATTCTGCTTGCTTATTCTATTTCTTGTGCTTCCATCATAAAAGATCCGACTCATTCAGTCGAACTATTGTCCCCCTCGGCTTCCTGGCCCCGAGTGGATCATTGGTATCAGAGAAGAATCAAATTTCATCTAGATCTTTGTCAGAGCACATCAGCTTTGTTCATGCTTAAGTTTTGCATAGACACTTCCAGCGAAGTTACCTAACTTATGCCAGTACAAACTCGCTTGCAGACTCAGCAATCCAAGCAGACACTACCTCCAGAGATGGTAGAAGAAACAGGCAAAAGACATGCAATAAACGAGACACAGAAGCTCATAGAGCAAGCGCTCGCTCGACAAATAACTGATATGTTCTCCCAATTCAATGATATTCTCATGCGATTTACTTCGACTTCAGGAGCTTTTCCAACGAGAACTAACTTTGACAAAATCAGCCCCTTCAAAGTGCAAATGAATTTGGACATATCGAATCTAGAAAGCAAGGTTGACGCGGAATCCGTCGACAATTGGGTTCAACAATTGGAGTCCTATTACTATGTGAATCAACTATCAGAAGCCGACAAGATCACCATTGCATCCTTAAAGATGTCAACATCTGTGCACTGCTGGTGGGAGAATCTTTCGACAAAGATGGATAAAAGTGGAGACCCCATCGACACATGGGATAAATTTGTCGAACACATCTGAAAGGAGTTTTACCCACCGAAGTACCTTGAGCAGCAGTATAAGAAGTGGCAGTAGCTAAGGCAATGGAAAGACTAGTCCATGCAAAGCTACATCGACGATTTATATCGACTCATGGCTAGAATTAGTGTCCAAGAAGAAGGAAAATTGCTTGTTCTGAAGTATGTCAATGGATTATCCCAGTACATTCAGTAGGATATGGAGTTTCTGACTGTCAATATGCTTGCGGATGCATTCCACTATGCCAACAAACTTGAAACCAAGCAGAAGGGAAAAGCATGCTTCGTGACAAAGCCGACATCAGGATGACCACCTGACAAGAAGGCACCAACCGAATTTGACAAGTCAAAATATTCTTAGCCGACTCGGCCAAAGCCAGATCATGGTAAGAAGCCTTTTCATAAGAAGGAATGTAGAAAGCAACCAACCAGGAAATGGTGCGACTACCATCACTCATCTTTGCATGATACGTCTGAATGCAAAGCTTGAAAGAAATTTTCGAAAAAAGTGTCGACATCCAACGCGTTCGACAAGACTATGGTAGAATCTGACCTAGAAGCAACGACTCTTCTGGCATCGACAAATCCAACATCCTTGGTCATCGTCAATGAGGAGGAACGAGAGCACCTATTCCATACAAAAATATGGTTTCAAAATAATCCATTGCATCTGATTGTGTACAATGGGAGCCAGAAGAAATTTGTTTCTGAAGAACTTGTGGAGAAGCTAGGTATTGTGACCATTATGCATCCTCAACCTTACAACATTGGTTGGATGAAGGATGGAAAAGAGATAAGGATCACTTGAAAATGCAAGCTTGCATACTTCATAAAGCCTTTTGAAGATGAAGTACTTTGAAACGTGGCACCACTCTCTGTAGATGACGCCCTGTTTGGGAAACCTTACCTATGTGATCTCAATGGAAGTTACCAGTCATGACCGCAGAAGGTGATTGTCAGAATCAGATATCAATGATACATCATACCATAACGATGACCTACACCAACGTTTTCCTTGGTATCTGCTAAAAAGACAAAGAAGCTCATCAATCATGCTCAGAAATTCGCTTTGATTATGATAAAGACGCAACATTCTAGGAAGACTGCAGCCACCAATCGAGTCACCGATGAGTGCAACTCCCAAAAAAAGCAGCAGATCGACAATATTCTCGATGAGTACCATAACCTATTCCAAGTTCCAGAAGGAGTACCTCTACATTGTCAGGTAAAACACTCTATTGAACTTGATCTTGGTTCTTCTTTTCCTAACGCATCTATCTACAGAAGATCCATTCTCAAAAAATGAAGAGATTTGTAGACAAATCCAAGATCTGATCGACAAAGGTCATATCCGACTCATCTCCTTCCCTTGTGGAAGTCCAATTGTCCTCATTTCGAAGAAATTCGGGACTTGGCGCATGTGCACCGACTACAGGGCACTCAACAAAATATCGGTGAAGAATTGGTACCCTCTTCCATGGATAGATGATCTCATCAACTATCAGAAAGGTGCTAAATTATTTACTAAGTTTGACCTCAAGTCGGGATATCATCAAAGTCCAATTGATCCCTCAAATGTATGGAAAAATGCATTCAAGACTAAGGAAGGAACGTTTGAATGGTTAGTCATGCCTTTCTGCTTAACCAATTCCCCTATGACCTTCATGTGATACATGGATAACATTCTTCGACCTTTCATTAGAAAATGGGTCATTGTCTATCTTGATGACATATTGATTTTCATTGGATCATTGGAAGAACATGTCAGACAACTTCAGCAAGTCCTCGACACTCTCCAACAACATCGAATCTACTTGAACATGGACAAGTGTTCCTTTGCAATGAAAAACATCAAATATTTGTAGGTTGTAATTGACTCTGTAGGAATTCACATCAACCCAGAAAAAGTACAAATTCTCAAAGATTGGCCCTTTCCTCACATCATTCAAGAACTAAGAAGTTTTCTTGGTTTGGAGAATTTCTATCGATGATTCATACTCAGCTTTGTTAAGATTTAATATGCTAAGACAGAAAATAGCAGCATTACATTCCATTTCACAATAATAGCATATACAGGATCACTGAAGAAACAACAAGCATAGCATAAACACAAGAGACACAGATTTATCCTGGGAAACCCTCATGGGGTAGAAAACCCAGTAAAGCTTCCTCAATATAGATGACCAGCAATATACAAAGATGTAAACCAAAGACATGATCTCCTCCTCCACCATAGCAGACCTCTCCTCCACAAGTGCGCCTCTCTCTCAAGTGAGTGTGTGTGTCAAATGAGGAACACACCTCCTCTATTTATACACTACTCTGACATATCTTTTACACAAGTACACGTAGGCTTGTATTTAACCAATGGGTTAAATACCCCACTACAACTCACTGGGCCGACCCCTCTAGGGTGGTCTAATAACCCTTTGACCCATATGAGACATACAGGGCCGACCCCCACTAGGGAAGTCTAATAACCCGATTTACCACATTCCGATGAAGGAATAAACATCTCTGGATATACAATAAGATCTTCACGGAGGAATGAAACATCTTCGGAATAATAAAGTACAAATATAATATTCTTTGAAGTTACAATATCTCAACACTCCCCCTTAACGAGAAGGATATTATAACAGCATCTGCACAAGTAAGGAGTCATCAACATCATACATGATACATCTATAAATCATTGGAAGCTTTCTCAACATCATCAGTAACTCAAGCAGTTACTGGAACATCTTCAATACTGGAACATCAACATCTTCATTACTGAGTCTTTATCTTCTGCAGCACTCGAACAACTACAACAACATCAACATCTAGATCCTCACGATCATCAGCATCATCATCTCACGATCATCAGCATCGTCATCACACGATCATCAGCATCGTCATCAGCATCACGATCATCAGCATCGTCATCACACGATCATCAGCATCGTCATCACACGATCATCAGCATCGTCATCACATGATCATCAGCATCGTCATCACATGATCATCAGCATCGTCATCACACAATCATCAGCATCGTCATCACATCATCATCAGCATCATCATCACACGATCAGCAGCATCGTCATCTAGATCATCACGATCAGCAGTATCGTCATCTAGATCATCACGATCAACAGCATCGTCATCTATATCATCACGATCAACAACATCGTTATCTAGATCATCACGATCAACAACATCATCAATACAAGTATCCTCATCAATACAAGTATACACATCATCAATACAAGTATCCTCATCAATACAAGTATACACATCATCAATACAAGTATCCTCATCAATACAAGTATACATATCATCAATACAAGTATCCTCATCAATACAAGTATACACAATAGCAGCATACCCTGCAACACACAAGATCCAATTACGGGATGATCAATCCCTCTCACTTTAGGACATAGGTCAAAGGATGATACAATCATGATCCGCTTATGGGGTGATCAGTCCCTCTCAGTTTAAGACAACTCTCATGTCTATGGATGATGCAATCCAGATCAACTTATAGGATGATCAATCCTTATCACTTTAAGACACCTCACCATGTCTAGGGACGAGGCAATCCCAATCTATTTACAGGATGATTAGTCCTTATCACTTTAAGACATCTCACCATGTCTAGGGACGAGGCAATCCCAATCTATTTACAGCATGATTAGTCCTTATCACTTTAAGACATCTCACCATGTCTAGGGACGAGGAAATCCCAATCTATTTACAGGATGATTAGTCCTTATCACTTTAAGACATCTCACCATGTCTAGGGACGAGGCAATCCCAATC
The DNA here is from genome assembly GCA_027924585.1 of Larix kaempferi. Lineage (NCBI taxonomy): Eukaryota > Viridiplantae > Streptophyta > Pinopsida > Pinales > Pinaceae > Larix > Larix kaempferi. The sequence goes on along the minus strand of BSBM01000259.1, from coordinate 6,427,188 downwards.
TATTTACAGCATGATTAGTCCTTATCACTTTAAGACATCTCACCATGTCTAGGGACGAGGCAATCCCAATCTATTTACAGGATGATTAGTCTACTCAATCTCATTTAGGACTATCCTTCCTTTCGAATTACTGGATTTACTGTCCAAGGATGATTTAATCCATTCAATTCATTTAGGACTATCCTTCCTTTCGGAATTACTGGATTTACTGTCCAAGGATGATTTAATCCACTCAATTCATTTAGGACTATCCTTCCTTTCATAATTACTGGATTTACTGTCCAAGGATGATTTAATCCACTCAATTCATTTAGGACTATCCTTCCTTTCGGAATTACTGGATTTACTGTCCAAGGATGATTTAATCCACTCAATTCATTTAGGACTATCCTTCCTTTCGGAATTACTGGATTTACTGTCCAAGGATGATTTAATCCACTCAATTCATTTAGGACTATCCTTCCTTTCGGAATTACTGGATTTACTGTCCAAGGATGATTTAATCCACAACCATACATTTAGGACCACGTCCAAGGATGACTCAATCCTCAACCGTACATTTAGGACCACGTCCAAGGATGACTCAATCCTCAACCGTACATTTAGGACCACGTCCAAGGATGACTCAATCCTCAACCGTACATTTAGGACCACGTCCAAGGATGACTTAATCCTCAACCGTACATTTAGGACCATGTCCAAGGATGACTTAATCCTCCACCGTACATTTAGGACCACGTCCAAGGATGACTTAATCCTCAACCGTACATTTAGGACCACGTCCAAGGATGACTTAATCCTCAACTGTACATTTAGGACTACGTCCAAGGATGACTTAATCCTCAACCGTCCACCAAGGACTTCATTCTCGAAGACATACGTCTACGGCTCTTCTTTTGGACTGAAGTCCAGGGATGATCCAATCCCCTCACATGTTCACCAAGAAATTCATTCTCGAAGACATACGTCTACGGCTCTTCTTTCGGACTGAAGTCCAGGGATGATCCAATCCCCTCACATGTTCACCAAGAACTTCATTCTCGAAGACATACGTCTACGGCTCTTCTTTCGGCTGAAGTCCAGGGATGATCCATTCCCCTCACATGTTCACCAAGAAATTCATTTTCGAATACATACATCTACGGCTCTCTTTAGAACAAGTGTTCAAGGATGATACAATCCCTCTTCTTTCTCAGAGACACTTGTCTACGGCTCACTTTAGAACTTGTGTTCAAGGATGATGCAATCCTCACATGTATTCTCATCAATTACTATCGATCCTGGGAACCCATACAGAACCTGATTCACACTTCTTCTTTAATTACACCATTAAGAGAATGGTCTTATCTAGCCACTTGGAGCAAACATCTCATCATGATTCTCTTCTTCTTTCTAAGAGAATCTTCTAGCCACAAGCCTTCTATAGTGTGTTTGATTTGAAAATCTTTTTTTTTTTTGTTTAACATCCATCGCTTGTTCAGTGTTCATCATTCATCATGATCTTTCCTACAAATCAAAATTAAGTACATGATTAGTAATACTTCATAATCATCAAATCATATTGACATGATAACCTACTATGCATACAGATATCATTTACATAGTTATGCAACTATTTTGACCAATACTTTGGCACAACACTTTCCCATATCCTGTATGCATACAGTGGCTATCTAGATGCCTTCCATCTCTACCAGAACATACTATCGAGAGTGTGCACAGCTCTCAGCATGTCAGCAAAGAGGTTTCATTCTAGACAAGCAATAATGGAACGTTTGTCCAACTTACCAATCATATGCATATTAGTAGTATACTGTTCAATGCTCTATGAATGTTTACACTCAGCATGATATATTCTAGGAATACAAATATGCATACAAGCAATATCATTTACTATTTCAAATAACAACTCAAATACTTATCTTTTATGTTTGTGTGGTTGCCTCCCGCTTGATCTTCTATATGTCTTTTGAACTTGTATTCCTTCTGTACCACTGTGCATGCTCAAGTGTGCACTAGTGTCATCCTCATGATCTCATACACAAACATACGTTCATTAGTATATTCTCCAAACATTCTAATTCTAAATAATCTTGAATATGTATAGTCATGATCATTAGTATTCAGGGTTTCAAGGAAGTCTTCTTTTACTCATGCATATTCTTGTTTGATCATAGTAATCTTCTGATTAATTAAATCATCAAGACAAGAGACATAATATGCATAAACCCTTGATTACTAACTTTATGAATAAGCATAACCAATCATACCAAGTATACTTATATAAGGGATCCTAACACAAGGTAAGATTCTAACTTGACATAAGAAAACATATCTGGATTAGTTATGTACAACATACCTAAACAATCTCTTCAATGATTTAGAGATCCTGAGCTAGAACCTGCATGTCTCATAGGTTAAGCATAATATAACAAAGTCATACATACCTCGTAAGTAGAACAAATATTATGGATGAGCTTTGTCTTCATGTTGTCATGGTCATGGAACTTGATTTGTTTTTTGTGATGTACCTGTATCTTGTTAGCAGACAACATCAACCTCACACAACACCATAATGCATTAGTACAATCATATAGCCCTAATCAATGAATGTCTTCGATCATTCACATGCATTCATACTATTACTAGGGTGATAAGACAATTCTAACAATAATCAAGATTGTACTAATAAATAATATGAAGACAAACACATTATGAACTTAATCAAGAATCATATTTCAAGACATACCTGAACCTCCTTAAGTCATACCTGTCGAGACTTCTTGTAGTCTTCTTATGTACGGCCTTAGCCTCAACTCCCCCTGAAACTTGATTTGGAGCTTGATTAGGGCTTTCTAGAGAAACCCTAAAAATTCAATCTTTGACTTTCATGCTTCTGAATGGATGGAAGGATGTGTCTTGCTGAGCTGATCAAACTAGCATACTTCACTTTTGAAATCTCCAAAATTTGACACCTCAAAATTGCCTTCGAAACTTCTAGATCTTCTGGATAGGAACCTGAACTAGGGTTTGATGAAGCCCACCCTTCTGTCCAATCAAAAGGTTCGATCCAAGGCTCTAAACTCTTATTTTTCCGAGGAGCTTCCAGCCGTGGTTACAGACTTCAAAAATTCCAACTTTTGCTGAAGCCCTAATTTTCCATCTTTCTGATCAAAATCCCGAACTAGGGTTTGATCAAGCCCGGTCTTCTACCCAACCAAAAAATTTGATCTTGGTCTCTAAATTTCGATTTTCCTTAGTAGCATTCAGCCGTGGACTCCGATTCCAAAAATTCTAACTTTCTCCGAAACCCTAAATTCCGGAAGCCATGAATAAAGGTGCTCCAAAAATAATTCTGTTTTGACAGAAATATGCACTTGATTATTTCTGCTATAACTCTGAAATTTTTGCTCCACAGGGTCTGAAAACGTTTTTTGTAGTATCCTGACCTATCATCTTTCCATCCTGATAGGTCTGACCTCAATTGGATTTTCTAAGAGAGAGTTATGCCAAGTGTCGCAACGTGACCTGTTTATGGGATAAAATAGGAGAGCGCACTTGTACCACATGCCACGTGTCACTATTTGAACTTCAGCCTCTGAAAACGTTTCCTGAGATAGCCTTCCCTGTTATATTTCTATCCTGACAGGTCTGACCTCAATTGGACTCTCTGAGAGAGAGTTATGTCAAGTGTCGCAACGTGACCTGTTTATGGGATAAAACAATAGAGCGAACTTGTACTACGTTCCACGTGTCACTAGTTCACCTTTGGCCCCTGAAAACCTTTCCTGAGATAGTACAGTCTGTGTACTACCTGTCACTTTTTACGAAATTTAATTTGGAGCTTCCTAGCCCAAGTTATGACCTTTTTTCCAAGGTTACCTGATTTTGACTGAGATCTGGAAGAGGCAAAAACCCTAACATGTACTGATCATAACTCATAAAGTACAACGAATCTCAGGTTTCCCTTTGGACACAAGGTACCTGGGGATGTTATATTCGACCTGTAAACTTTTCAGACCCTGAAACTTCGTAGAAATGGATTTATAGCGAAAGTTCCACGATGACTGGTTTTTTTCTATGTAAAACCCTAACCTTCAAATTGTCGTAAGTAAAGCAAGTGTCGTAAGTGCCATACCTTGCCTTCCTTCAGGTTAGCTCTGATACCATGTTAAGATTTAATATGCTAAGACAGAAAATAGCAGCATTACATTCTATTTCACAATAATAGCATATACAGGATCACTGAAGAAACAACAAGCATAGCATAAACACAAGAGACACAGATTTATCCTGGGAAACCCTCATGGGGTAGAAAACCCAGTAAAGCTTCCTCAATATAGATGACCAGCAATATACAAAGATGCAAACCAAAGACATGATCTCCTCCTCCACCATAGCAGACCTCTCCTCCACAAGTGCGCCTCTCTCTCAAGTGAGTGTGTGTGTCAAATGAGGAACACACCTCCTCTATTTATACACTACTCTGACATATCTTTTACACAAGTACATGTAGGCTCGTATTTAACCAATGGGTTAAATACCCCACTACAACTGACTGGGCCGACCCCTCTAGGGTGGTCTAATAACCCTTTGACCCATATGACACATACAGGGCCGACCCCCACTAGGGAAGTCTAATAACCCGAGTTACCACATTCCGACGGAGGAATAAACATCTCTGGATATACAATAAGATCTTCACGGAGGAATGAAACATCTCCGGAATAATAAAGTACAAATATAATATTCTTTGAAGTTACAATATCTCAACAAGCTTCAGTCACATAGTTTGGACCTTGAATCAATTGATGAAAGGAAGTGGGAAAACTGTCTTTAAATGGACACCAACACAACAAGCAGCTTTTGAACAGCTCAAACACAAGCTCTGCACTGCACCAGTACTTCTGTTAACTGATTTGGATCAGCCCTTTGAGATTGAGACACATGCATTATAATATTCCTTGGGCGCAATGATCACTCAATTTGGTCACCCAGTCACTTTTCATTATGAAACCTTTAACAACACTGTTAGAAGGTATTCGACATACGAAAAAGAACTGTACGCCATTGTGCAAGCTCTCAAGCAATGGAGGCATTACATCCTTGGCAAGGAAACTGTCATTCTCATTGACCACAAACCTCTTCAGTTCACTCCGACCCAATCAAAACTCCAAACAAATCGACAGCTTAAGTGGATTAATTACCTGCAACAATTGCAATTGGTAATTAAGTATCGGAAAGGTAAAGCTAACGCCGCCGCCGATTGTCGAAGAAGATCGCCCATTACTCTCCTTTTCACAGTGATGAGTATGCAGGGATATGACACAACTACTTGGCCTTAGTTGTATTAGGAAGACATCAATTTTTCACCAGTCTATCGACCGCTTCAGACTGACAAGTCATTGACTGCCGACTATTTACTGAAAGATACCTTGCTATACAAGCTTGGACAACTTTGTGTATCGACAGGTGAGCATCGACAACAACTCATTTGGGATGCGCACTATAGCAAGACTGCATGACACTTTGGAGTAACAAAGACACTTGTTATTCTGCAAAAGTATTTCTTTTGGCCTTCACTTAAAACTAATGTCAACAAGTACATTCGATCATGCATGATTTGTGCCATTGCTAAATTGCCTAATCGATGACAGGGATTGCACACACCTATGCCAGTTCCTAGTCGACCATGAGAATCTATCTCTATGGACTACTTGACAGGATATCCTACTACCAGACATCATCATGATGCAATATTAGTAGTAGTCGATAGATTTTCCAAGATGGCCATTCTCATACCATGCAAGAAGACCACAACAGCCCAGTGGACTGCTTATCTCTTCTTCAGACATGTTTGGAAACACTATGGTTTACCGACAACCATCATTTTCGAATGAGATGCCAGATTCGTTAACATCTTTTGGAAGACCCTTTGGAAACAACTAAACACACGAATCCCATTATCGACAGCTTTCCATCCGCAGACTGACGGAAAGATGGAAGTTGTGAATCACTTGGTCGTATAACTGCTTTGCATGTACAACCACAAGCATCGACGAACATGGGATGAAATTCTTCCATAAATACAACACAACTACAATCGTGCTCAGCACAAATCTACAAGAAAGAGTCCATTTGAGATCTGTTATGGATTTCAACCCTCAACGCCTACCAACTTGATCATCTCCTCGACAGAATCAAACTTTGACACCGACCACAACCAGTGAGAAGTTGACAAAGCATTGAAGTTTCATGAACAGATTCGCGACATCCAACAAAAAGAACAGGACATGTTGCATAGAGAAAATGCAAAATCTAAGGCCCGACACGATAAGCATCGTATCCCTCATTCATTCCAAATTGGGGATAAGGTCTGGTTACATCTTAAGAAAGAGCGCTTCACTATCCCATTCAAGAAGCTCAAGCCTTTGTGATATGGTCCATACAATATTCTTTAGCAAATTGGAGAAAATGCTTTCCAGCTCGACATTCTTGCGTGCGTTGGTCTACATCGAGTATTCAATGTGTATCTACTTCGACCATACCATGCACCAATGTTGGAACAGAACGACTTGCATACAACAGAACCCGACAACATCTATCCAGATGTTTAGGAGCCTCTTCCTTGCAACTCCATTGTGGGACGACGAGTATGCCATACAAGGATGAACAAAATTCCCTTGTTTCAGGTTGCTAAGGCAGGCTAGATTCCCAAGGAAAATGGTACTCTGCTACTGAATTATCCGACAAGTTTCCTCACCTTCACAAGAAAATAATGGAGACCATTGTTTCTTAAGGAAGGAGGTCTGATCTATATCGCAGTTGGCATTGTTGTCGAATGCTGACATCTACTGCGAAAATCCATCATCGACACAACTCCGACACACTCCACAACTTCGATAAAATTTTGGCAAGTTGTCAAACTATGACATGACTTCGACAAGTCCATCGACCTCGCAGTTTCCCGATGTCGACATACAATGTCGACCTGAGACTTGCATAACACCACCTTGTGACATACGACTGTTGAAATTTGATAGATGTCTCTTTGTATTCCAGTCGATTGTAACGGTTGAACTGTTTAACCGTTATAACTTCTTCTTTGTAACTGAACGTAATGGGAAGGAACCCATGCATCTCAACACTCTCTATATAAGCATGTAAACTATTATAATATACATCTTAGCTATCTGGTTTTCAGTAATAGAGAAATCAGTTTGCATTCCTGCATATTTATTTGTGTGTATTTGTGTTTATCTGCGTAGTGTAACTTCTGCTTGCTTATTCTATTTATTGTGCTTCTGTCATAACAGAGTCGATTCATTCAGTCAAATTGTTGTCCCCCTTAGCTTCCTGGCCCCGAGTGGATCATTTAAGGTTAAATTAATTCAATGATTATCCTAGGTTGACTTACCCAGTTTATTGATGCCCCTGAGTGGTGTTTTTATGCTAGGGAATGTGGATTCCACACCCCTATTGCATCCCCCCGAGAGTTATGAGGACTCTGCACCCTTTTCTTGTACCTAGGACTCCATTCCCTACTAGATCTAGGAATTTGCGTCCTAATCTATCTCATAGATCCAAGACTCCACGCATTGATTTTCCATGGATTCAATAATCCATGCCCTAAATTCCATGACTTCTCATCTATTATTCCTAAAAAATCCACGTTTCATTCAAGGTGTTGATTGTGAGCTCATACCCATATGATGGTTCATTGGAAAGATCTTGTTCCTAAGACCTCCACACATCACAACCTCATGTTTGGATTTTCCTATACTCCATCATAGTCCTAACAACATTTTCCATTTTTGCACTTTCAGTCATGCATGCCGTCATGAAATTGCATGCATGCATGCAATTTCATGCATCCCAGTCATCAGTCCTAGCACCTAGCCCTTAATTAGCTAGCCTTGAGAGCTTATTTTTTATCAGTTTTAGCCCTCCTAGTGCTTAGTGTTCCCTCCTTTCACCTACCACTTGTGAAAGGCACCCTCTCTCACCTACCACTCAGTTGCACTTCACTTAGTTGAGTTATCTTTAGATCTTTCCTTAATTTAAGGCTAGATTGACTCCTCAACTGACTGTATCACTCCGATGGACCTCTAGTAAGACTAGACTGCCTATTATGACTCTAGTTATCTCCTCATGCACCCTCCACTGAGCCTCCTTCATTCAGTTAGTTCCTCCATGTGCCAGTTACACCTACCACACTTAGTTAGACTCAGCTTGACATCTGGTTGGTAGTTACTTGTGCATTGATGAATCCACTGATGATGAGGAGGACTCCTAGTTGTGCTTTGATGACACTCCACTGATATTTTGATATATCCATGTAGGCTAATTCAAATTACACCCCTGGTATTCGAATCCTGTGCATTGTATCATTATTGTTGATTATTCAGATTAATGTAACATGTGTGATTATTCTGCTCCTATCTGGTTTCTATTGCATATGTGTTCTGCTGCTCATTCTTTCTGCAATTCTTTCTTGTGAGGTATTCATCAGCTCTTAGATCTTCTATGGGAATTTCACATGGTATCATAGCATGTTGAGAGTATAGACTATCTCCATTCTTGAGAGTTTTTTGCAGGTAATTCAAAGTTTCAGGAGTTCCAGTAGTTCCAGCAGTTTCACCTTGCATTCACTCCAGCAGTTGAGATGAGAAATTCAAACACTCCTCTCACTCCTAGAATCCTTACTCCTTTCAATTACTTTGATTGGAAGATTAATATGGAAATTACCTTGAGAAGCAAATCTCTACACATGATAACAATGGGAAGAGAAGCTGAACCAAATTCAGCTATGGAGAGAACCAAACATCTGAATCGATTAGATGAAGCCTTTGGTTACATGTGCATTCATATTTCTAGAGATCTACTGTTTCATCTCGAAGGGTTGAAGAGTCCAAGAGAGTTATGGTTGAAGAGGCCATGCTCTGGAGAATGAATTGGTTTCCCTACAACCAAGCAGTTTTGAGACCATTCAAGAATTCTTCTCGAAATTCAAACGTTTGCTTATGCAATGCAAGCAGTGTGGCATTGAGAAAAAGGAAGAGCAATTGGTGCTCTCCATTCTGAGTAAACTAGGATCTAAATTTTTTGTCTTTGTATCTACCTTCCACTCTGGACGAATGTCAATCCCTAGATGGAATATTCCCACCTTAGAAGTTTTTACTGCATCCCTCATCCAAGAATAAGATAAATTGATCCAAATGGGTGCCATCAGTGCCTCCAAGGATCAAGCTCTTTTAGCTGGAGAGGAAAATAGTGCGAATGAGAAGATGAGGCATAAAATAAAGGACAAGAAGCCATCTAAACCTAAAATGAATGCTAAGTCAAGTCCATCAAAAGGGGCCTCCAGGTCAAAGAAGGACAAACATAAAAGATATGATGGATCTAAGTGTCCCTACTACAAGAAAGGGAACCACCCTGAGAGATCTTGCATGCACAAGAGAATAGATCAACTAACCAAGCTTCTTGAACATAACAAATTTGCTATTCCCTAAGATGCAAAAGTGTCTGATTCTGGAAGTGGATCTGATGGTCATGAGGATTGCCATGCATTGATGGCTAGATTTTCAAAATCAAAGGCCCTCCTCATAGATTCTGGAGCCTCCAACCACATGGTTTCCTCTGAAGAATCATTTTCTTCTTTAGATCTCAAAGATGGGTCTACTATTCACATGGGAGACAACTCTCAGATCTCTGCCAAAGGGTTGGGTACATTACGTATGGAGCATGGCAAGTTCAAGAATGTTCTATTCGTTCCCTCCTTGACAACAAATTTGTTGTCTGTATATCAGATGACTCACACCAGATCACCAAAGAAGGTTACTTTTGGTCCCGAAACAGTTGAGATTATAGAGATCTCTACTGGGAAGACTATAGCGAAAGGGTTTGCAAATCATGCCTCCAAGGCATATGAGTTCTCACATTTTCTGCCCTTCTCTCTTCCTACTCCTTCGGAATCTGATGAAGATCCAAGTAACTCTTCTTCTAATGAAGATCAAGATCAAGATCTTGATGTTGAGATCAAAGTTCAGATTCAGATCCAGAACCAACACATGTTCTCAATCCAGAGCCAAGGCCAATATGGGTTCACACAATCCTTGCAGCTACAGAGAACACAGTTGAGGATTCATCTGATCACAGAACTACCAAATTTCAGCATCATGCCAACCTTGCATTATGCCATCTACCTCTTCCTGAGGGATGAAGCATGATGGTGGGGTTCACTCTTCCATCACTTGGGAAGAATCATCATGATCCATTCGTTCCAGTAGCATAAAGGTTTCCTGAAAGACTTGCTTCGTCCAATACATCCTCTACAAAGTGGGAGGCACATCAGAAGACCAGATCCAGATCTAGGACCTGCATTGGCATCCTAGAGAGGACCATCTTGCCAAGTTTTTTGCAAAATTTTTCACTGAGGAAAGCTTCTTCCTTTTCTGCTTAGTATTATGGTTCTTTGAGTTATTTACTATTCTTTTGAGGGGGGCTGTTTTTCCCATGAGGTTTTCCCCATTTCCTCGGTTTATGGACAGTTCTTATTTTTATCATTTATTTGATTATATGGGTGACCCTTTGTCTTAGTTACCAGGGCCCAGGATGGATTAAGGGGGGGTGTTGGGATTTTCCTACACTCCATCCTAGTCCTAACAACATTTTCCATTTTTTCATTTTCAATCATGCATGCACTTTGCATGTATTCATGAAATTGCATGCATGCATGCAATTTCATGCATCCCAGTCATCAGTCCCAGCACCTAGACCTTAGTTAGCTAGCCCCGAGAGCTTCTTTCTGATCAGTTTTATCCCTCCTAGTGCTTAGTGCACCCTCCTTTCACCTACCACTTGTGAAAGGTGCCCTCTCTGACCTTCCACTCAATAGCACTTCACTTAGTTGAGTTATCTTTAGATCTTTCCTTAATTTAAGGCTAGATTGACTCCTCAACTGACTGTATCACTCCAATGGACCTCCAGTGAGACTAGACTACCTATTTTGACTCCAGTTAGCTCCTCATGCACCCTTCACCGAGCCTCCTTCATTCAGTTAGTGCCTCCATGTGCAGTTACACCTACCACACCCAGTTAGACTTAGTTTGACATCTGGTTGATAGTTACTTGTGCATTGATGACTCCATTGATAATGATGAGGACTCCTAGTTGTGCTTTGATGAAACTCCATTGATCTTTTAATCTATCCATGCAGGATAATTCGAATTACACCCATGGTATTCGAATCATGTGCATTGTATCATTATTGTTGATTATTCAGATTAATGTAACATGTGTGATAATTCTGCTCCTATCTGGTTTCTATTGCATCTATGTTCTGCTGCTCATTCTTTCTGCAATTCTTTCTTGTGAGGTATTCATCAGCTCTTAGATCTGCTATGGGAATTTCACACCTCATATATCAAGAGTATCACATAAAATTCACAATGAATTTAACATAAAAACAATTTAACAAAATGTGTACATGACCTATACAGTCATTTTTGATCTGAGCTTCCTTGTCAACAAGTAACTATGTTCCTTGCCATCCTGCTCATTACAAGGTTAAGCATACATAATCATGTAAAAAAGTATCATCGAGAACATAATAATTTCATTATATTCCACACATTAATGATTATCTAGGTCACAACCATATATCCTAATCCATGTCTTTAACTATATGTGGAAAAAGAAACATTCATACATCATATACTTAATCAAATTCCAGTTAGCGTGCGCATGCACAAGAACACACACCCACACCCACACACATGCACACACACACACACAGGAAAGAGTGCAACCAAGTATATATATATATATATATATATATATATTAGTGTTCACCAATCACGAGAATTAACCATATCCATAACATATGTCTCATTGGGCATCACAAAAGTATACTTTTCAAAATGGGACACTACACTTGACTTGGTTGTAACACCCCAAATCCATTAATGGGTGTTTTTAAAACAATTAATCTAATTCATTTCTATTCTAAGCATAATATATTTGTAAATTCTGCACAAACAATTTACTTTAATGATAAGTTCTAAATTTAAATGAAACTCCTTCATTTTATTATTATTTATACCAAAATACATCAATTCAAATAATATTTATTTTTAAATCCCCACAATTTAATTGAAATAATATAAGAAAATACATAATAGTGGATTACCTCAATAAACTATAAAAATTAGTAGTCCAATCCAATCCTTAGTAATCCTCTGAACAATCTATTTGTTACTCCAAATTGGGATTAATTCTCCTATCAAACTAGCATCTTATCCAACTATTTAACTATAGGAAACCTATAGGTTTTTTCCCTTGATGCTCATGGTCTCAACAAAAAAAATAATAATTTTTTTTATAAAATATATGAAATCCCTTAGTCATTTTCCAAACTTTGAGTCCAACACTCAACCTTAATATCTCAAGGTTCCCATCCCTTAGTACCTATCTCAAGGTCCCTCCCCCACCTTCTCCCCAACTCTTCCCTCTATATAAGTCTTAAAAATGCTTCAATTTTCCTTCCCATCCTTCTTCCCACTCTCTCTTTATGCACTTCCCAATCGTCCTTCTAGCCTTGGGAGGAGTGGCTTCCCCATATGTAAGAAAGCCTCAAAATAATAAAATAATACTCCTATTCTTGGAATCCTACCCACAATCCTACCCACATTTAATTAAATGGCATTCCACTTCAACAAGATAAAATAAAATCCAATCCACTCATATCCAATCTAATTGTTTATTAACATTTACAATAAGTATTTCATCAGTATTTCAATGATGGGAAATAAAATTCAATTCTATATGAATGCAAATTTCCTCCCATAATAAAATGAAATCTTAATTTGTAACGAAACGTAATTAACACACATGAAGTTCAATTCATAAGCATACAATTTAATCCCATCAAACCATTTATAATATTATTTTAATAGCTAATATATCTTGAAATGGTACTTGTTATACCTCAATTCCCACTTTGAACACTATTTTGAGTCTTCATGTCATATCACCATGCGGAACCTAATGGTCCTACTTCCTAGCAACTGTTGAGACTCATTTCCACTTTGTTTGTCCCCTCCCTGGCGTTCCTTGGAGAAACATCCAACTGATGATAGCCGAATTCCACCTCATTGAACCTACTTTACCCATATTTTCGTGCCCTACTAATGGTGCAAGGCACGGAAATACAACATTTTTGCACCCTACATGCCTATACAGGCATGAAAATATCAACATTTTCGCTCTATGCTCAGTGTTGAGGGCGCGAAAATACATTAACAACCTCATTACTTGAATTGTGGATCTTAGCTCCGGGGAGATATTCTCGAGATTGGGATTCCCTTCGAATCTCACCTCACCTTCCCTCTTTATCCTAGTTCAACTCCTTGATCCACTATTTACTCACCTAGATCCACCTTCCTCTGTCAGTGGTTGGCCTCTCAAATCCAATAAGAAGGAGGCCATCCATGAGCTAAGGGGAGAACAATTGGAGGCATCAAACTTATGGTCTTCGGGGTTTTGCAAAGATAGCAAGAGGAGAAGCTTGGAAGGAAGTGCCATTGCTTTGGACATCAAGGTGAAAACACTTGTAATTATCTTATTTGGTTTCTCTAATAAGATAAGTTAGCCTATTATTCCCATTTCATGTCTTTAATGGTGAATGCATGAAATTGTTTATGTTTCATAGTTAGATTTTGGTTTATATATATACTGCTTTGGAGAAGGTATTGTCTTGTATTCTTTAACAAGTTTTCAAGTCCATGATCAAAGATCAGAATTGGAGAAATCCGAGAGAAGCAAGGACAACCATCGAGTTTAAGGTATGTCACCTATCTGTTTCTCTTTTCCATAACTCATTAGTTTATGCATGAATCATATTTAGAAAGGATCTAGTGTCTATTTGTTTTGTTTCTGTCATATATTGAACACCTAGGAGCCTAGTTTGATATATGAGAGGGTTTAACTATCCATAGGAAGAATTCTCTAGCATAGTACTAGTGTAGGAGCACAATGTATCGTTGCATAGTTGGCACATAGATAGCATGCTTGTGTACTAATGATAACAACCACCATCTTTAATGCATAGTTCCTATATGATCTCATCCAAGTATGCAAGACAATAATTCAATAAAACACAACATTTATAATGTTACTATTTAAGTCCTAATTGTTCAATATGAATTGAAAAATAACCCAAGATTATCATAAGTGAATTAAGAAAGTGGTTTAGAACAAAAAAGGATCTAAGTAAGGAACGAAGGTGGCATATCTAATTCCCCAACAATATTCTTAACTACTTGAACCATCCTTCCCACCCAACCTACTTCCATCTTACACATCCCATATTTTCCTCTATTGGAATATGTATGAGTGTCAACTATATTGAACTAACCCTAGATAGAAATCGTAAGTGGAAGTGTTGAATATTTCAACTAAGCTTCCCCAACATGAAACCAATAGTTTCCATCACATGACTTGGGGAGTGTGGCTTAGCATGATCCTCACACAAATCCAAGCTTTAGAGGATAAATGGTGGGTAATACTTCCACCCATGCTAATAGGATTAGGGTCAACACCCTATCTATTACCATACTAAGTTGTTGTTGTTGTTGTTAAGGCCATGCATCGAATGACTGATTTGGGAAATTGTGCTTCATATAGAACATGCAATTTCCCACACATCATAGCAATATATTGAACCATAATAAAACCATAAATGGATTTTTCATAGCACACCATTTCACCTTTAATGTCCACAAAATATGTGTTAGTTTAGTCCCACAATTAAATCTATCTATCAGTTAGCCCGCTTGACTTGTAGGTTAGTTATCAGACACAAGATCATGCATAACCATTTAATTGTTTATATGTTATTATCATGATATTAATTGATGAACATTGTAAACAAATTAAACTGGTATCTATGTACTACATTTATCCATTTAATTAGAAATTTGGAACGAAGTCATATCACTTTCCTCTTTTACAACACAAACAATAAGCTTTACACATAACTCTTGTATATAGGTAGGTCCATATGTCCACAACATAGTTTCCCTAGTCTAGTTGAGTTCAACAAATAATAAGAATAGAAATATAAACTAGGTCATAATGTAGTTTAACTGCAGAAGTCAAAATAGGGCATTACATACATCCACCTTTACGAAATTTTTGTCACAAAAATACAGTCAAAATACCATGTGTAAATAAATATTTAAAGAAACATTTAGCTCAATTATACTAGAGAATATCAATAATATAATTACAATTCTTAGAAATTATAGTTAAATATCATAAATATCATATTCATAATTTCTCATCCTTGAAAAAGATGCATAAATTCACCTTATCCGAGTATGTTTACACGTCATGCAACCAAGATGTCATTATCACAAGCATAAACGTATTCAACTTAGCATGAAGTAAATGGCATAATAAATACTTGGAACTGCTAATTTGTGATACTGTTTTGTTCAACCATAAACTACCAAGAATATTTCGAGTTTTCCTACCTCACTCAGGGGAAAAAGGCCAATGTCATTAAGTCCAAAATTCATAAATCATTAGTATCTTAGTAGCATTAAATTAAATTGAATTCATAATAACTAGTAGTACTATAAATATTTACTAGAAAAGAGAACTACAAATGTTTACAAGGTTTTCATGACTATGCTTCTTAGGATACAAATGTTGTTTATCTCTCACACACATCACATCACAAACTATAACAACATCATAAGAAACAATATGAACCTAAATACATTCTATTATATCACACACTATACTTTCTTCGTAAGATGTTGATATGAACACAAATGCATCCCATTACTTCATAACATTATCCATAACATCACATTGGTATATTTAAGAGTAACATAAATTTGATTACTTTAAAGACGACCAGTTTCTTCGAGTCTACAATAGAGGTTTTAACACCTTTGCTTTATATAAAATTTTATTAATTGCTATAAATTATGGAAGCTAACATTCTCTTTATTTAAATATTGTTGATGCTAAATAATGTCTTTGAGAACATAATTTAAATGTTATGGAGTAAATTCCATTGTTGAGCTAAATAATGTCTTTGAGAACATAATTTAAATGTTATGGAGTAAATTCCATATTGTTGTTAATATTTAGAAGTTTGACACAAACTTATTTTTCACCTTAAAGGTTCATTCAAGCATGAAAGTTTTGTAAACGATGTTTTGTTGAAATTTTATGTAAGTTTTTTCCATCATAAGATGACTAAAGTCATTACAAAAGCATGCTTAAGGTATCATTACTTATCTTTTATATGAAGAGTATAGATTAAAGAATAGGTTCTCACTTTATGTGTCTTAATCCTTTTCCTTGGTGTATTGTTATTGGTCATAATTTTGAAATCCAAGTCATATTTTCAAACACATACATACACAAAATGATTAATGAATTAATTAACTCTTATAAATATTAGGAAGAATATTAGGATCTTGATTCTAAGGATGAGGATGTGGCCTGGACCTTATGCAATTTGCACAAGAACCTAAGGGGACTAACTATGACAGTCCCTATGATACGAATAGAGGAGAATCATGTGTAGCTACAACATCATGTAGTTGGGGTTCCTTTAAGGATGACCAGACTGCTGATGCAAGTAGTGACCATTGTGATTTTCTACCAAGGTGTGCATGTAGAGGAGTATGATGATTAGATCCTAGGCTAGGTCTTCTATTTTTGCACCCTCAAATTGTGTATATATTCAAGTCTCGAAAGATTGATGATATATATAGACATTATATTTTAATTTTGTGTATACACATGATGGTATACATATCAATTATGTGTGTGTTTGTGTGTGTACGTACACACACACACATGGTTTCGCATGTTCTACTTATATAGTTTCAAATGTTGTCTGTATTTCAATTTCATGCTTTTTATTTACATGCATGCTTTATGGATCATAAATTAATGTATGTTGGGATCTAAATTCAATATCTAGATCTTTGACATTTTCCTGTAAAGTGGTACATCACTATCCCCTTGTGTGATTAATATGTAGTAGGAGGGTAGAACAAGCTCTCATTGCCTGGAGATGAGGGGGTGGATATTCTATGTTATGGGGATTTAGGAGTGGATCCTTGGAGGAGAAAAATTCTAGACCATTCTAGTGTATTTTGGTTCCTTTTGAAACCCTCATATGTATTGTATAAAAGGGAAGTGACCTCTAGAATTGTATCACAAGAGAAGAAAGCATTGTTAGTTTTTTGTCGAGTAATAATAAAAGATAGAAGCTTCCATTTCCCCATATTTTTACCTACGCATAGTAGGGTTTCCACTAAAATCTCATGTTCTATTGTTATTGTTGTTTCCTTCTATTTTTTTATATTTTTATAACATCTGGTATCCAATCGTAGAAAACTTTCATGCATAGGGTTTTCTACGATTGGGATTTGAAATAGTGATAGGATCTTTAACCAAGTTCAATATTGAGAAGTTTGATGGGATGGATTAATTCCTATGGAAGATGAAGGTGGAGGAATTGTCGGTTCACAACGACCAATCCCTAGCCTTGAAAGGGTTTGCAAAAAAATTGAGCAACATGATAGATGAGGAGTGGATAAATCCGGAGAGGAAGGCAGTTTCAACAATTTTTATTTGCATAGCAAACTTTGTTTTGTGCAAAATTGTAAAAGAAAACACCATTAAATCCCTTTGGGTGAAACTTTGGAAGTTGTATGAGACCAAATTGACAACAATAAGGTTATCCTGAAAAAGTAACTTTATCACTTGAGGATGAAGGATGGTTCAATTATGGTAGATCATCTGGATGATTTTAATACCCTTGTCAATAAATTGGAATTGGTTGGTGTAAAGATGGAGGATGAGGATAGAGCAATCATTTTAATAATTTCCCTCTTAAATACCTATCATTATTTGATTATTCCCATCTCCAAATCATCATCTGGAGCTCTAAAATTTAATGATGTTGTTGGTACTAGAATCTGCCCTAGCAAAATTGTTTACATTCCGGCAACGCGTATGTAAAGAAGGACATTGATCTCCGTTGGGGAACGCCCACTAGTATTTTCGCCAAAGTGATTCCTCCAAAAGCTTCACTTTTTTTCACTATTCTGCATCAAATTTGTCTCATCTTCCAAACTTTCGCCAAAATTGAGTAAAATCTCACTAAGTTTCCTCTTATTGCATTAGGCTGGTCAATTTCCCATCATTGCAAAATCCTTAATCTTGTGATCTTTATTTGCTTACCTTTTGGTCAAATCCTCACCCTTTATGCATTATATTTTTAATAATAATAATTATTTTAACAAAAGATCTTTTTATCTTTTAATTAAAATAATAATTTTTATTAAAAAAAAAAAACCAATAAAAGCCATAGTTTTATCCACTCCTAAGCTTTTTCATGTTACAAGAACATAAAAGCATAAAGTCCTTTTGGTAAAACTAAAGGGTTATTATTGTATGATACAAGACCAATTTTTATACTCTATCTCAAAGTCCATGCATTGAAGCAAACAAATCTTAAGCCCCCATGAAAGTCCACGAACTAAGCTATGTGCATAACTCGTCAATGAAAGGCATGGATAGTTGTGTTCATAAATAATAAAGCTTTTTATGCTTTGATACATTTGAGATATTCCCGTATACAAAATGGCAGATCATTTCAAAACGCATATCACTCCATTAAATCTAGGTGTTCAGGCTGAGGATTTTTTAGCAGTTTCGAGGATTGTGAAGGCCCGGTAAAAGATAAGGAATAAAGCATTATGGACATTTCTTTTGGTGATCTAATTGGCTCATTCCCTTCTCAATGTCATCATCAAGATTGTATTTATGGATCAGTCAAAGTGTAATCTATAAAATAAGATTTAAACTTAAATTGTGGAATTTATTCTTTATTTCTCAGATCTGAGTCTTTATGCAATAGTTTACTTGTTTGGTTCTAGGGAATTTTCGATCCATGAAACTTGTATCTTGGATTTGTAATCAACTTCTATATATTTCACGAGCTTGTAATGTCAAGGGGGAGTTCCAGCCGAGGGGCTGTGAGGAGTTTGTAAAGGGTCAAGAGCTTGCGAGCTATACCTGAGAAGTCTGTGACCATGCTCTGTATTTTCTCTATAAACATGATTTTCTATCAGTTTGTGCCAGGTTCTAAGTTGTCTTTCAATCTGAATGATATGCAGTTATGTTTTAATTGTCCATAGTTATGAAAACCTTTATGATGATGTTTTTGTTATAAATGCTCATGTTGTGATTTAGTTTTTAGGATTCCCTATCTGGAATGTTTTTTCTGAACATGTTTCTTTATATTAATATGTGAATGAGTAGTTTGTTCCATTTATTACCAATCTTCTTTGAACCTTGGTCATCTATTTTTATTTACAGAGCAAATGTTATCAACTGTCTTCTATTTTCTCTATTTTGTGAACTATTTCTTGTCTCGTTGCACAACCACATATCCATTCAAATAAATCAACATTTACCTTAAGCATTAAGATGTGCTAGCCATGCCCTCTCCGTAGTCGGAGTGCATATTTTAGCACTAACAGATGTGATAACCACTTTGCTAGGAGAAGATTTGAGGTGAAAATCATACCTTGATCCTTCTACCAGTGAATCCCGATATATGAGAGGCCAATATAGTTAAAGGGGTCAACAAGATAGATCACAATCTAGATCTAATTCCAAATGATGAAAGATAAAAGTGAAGCATTGGAACTGTGGGAAATCAGGGAAATCAAGGAAGGACTATTGACATCTGAAGTCGGTAAAGAAGAATGAAAATATGGATATCAGCCATTAGCCGAGGCTAACAAATTATATTCATAAACGACAGCGTGTGAATATTTATCTTAGTAATAGTAGATATATTTTATTTGCACGGTTTTTGGTCGCAGGTGCATCTTTCCATATGTATCCACATAGAGACTGGTTTTACAAATATCATCCCTACAATGGTGGGTGATGATCAACATCTAGAAATTGTGGGAAGAGTGGATATTACGATCAATATAGATAATGGGAGAGAAAGGAAGTTGTGTGATGTACGACATCTACTAGATCTACACACTAATTTGCTTTCAATCAAGATAATGGATAAATTGAGATATTCTACTATCGTTGGTGTTAATCATTGCAATATTATCAATGGATCTCTAGTGGTAGAAAAAGCATAATATTATGGGACCTTGTATCATTTGTATGGTGATACAATGACAAATCATGTAGTAGTTGCAGAATCTAGGAATGTTCTAGATGCAATGATGTTGTGGCATCAACGACCTAGACATATGAGTGAAAAATGTTTGAAAATTATACATGATGAAGGTATACTTTTTGGAATTAGATCTTGTAATTCGAACTTGTGTGAGCACTGCATTTTTGGTAAACAAAAGAGAGTTTCATTTATTGCAAGCTCTGGTAAAAGTTTAAATATTTTACAACTTATTCATTTTGATATATTTAGATCAGTACCCAATCCATCAATAAATGCTTCTATATATTTTCTAACTTTTATAAATTATTATTCTAGAGGAGTGTGGGTCTATTTTCTAAAAAATAAGTCATAAATATATATGAAATTTAAGGAGTTCAAGACACGAGTAGAGAAATTTTTTGGAAATTTAGTTTTATGTTTTTGTAGTTCTTATAGATATTATCAATATAACTAACCATGGGTATTCCCAACATAGGGGGGAGTTTTAAATTTGATATTTTGGTTTATGTTTGTAGGTGTTTCTAAACCTAGACCCTTGTGAAACTCATCCTTAGCTTACTAGTCAAATATTCTCATGTTAATAATGCATTTCAACCATTAGCATCTCTTCTAACCTTGTACATTAGGGTGCATTATATTATACAAATATATCACACCCTTTTTATGAGGAACATGAATATAAGTTACTCCTAGTCAAAATCAATGAAATAAATAAAGACTGCTAGCTCCAAATTAGTTGTTTACATGCTTATAGGTATATGGTCATGTTTTTCCTTAATGAAAATCACAGGAATCATTGTTCCTCTAAGAAACAACTATGGTTGATGATAGATGTTCTGTACAAGAAGCACAACTACATCTCAAAAGACCTAAATCAAAGAAGAAAGTTTGAGAATTGAGAAAGCCATGAGTGTTAATTGATATAGTACTAAGTTAAATAAGGGTTGTGGATGAACCGCTCATTGAGGGGAACTTCCTCTGTAAGAGTATGTAAAAATTCATTCAAATAAGAGTGAGAGGGTTCATCAGTTTACTCATAATTTGATGGATAAGCATAAGTGGAACTCACATGTGATGAAAGGAAGAGATTTGGCTTTTCCCTATATTGGTTCTTAACTTCTAGGAATTCGCTATGGGTCACAAGATTGTGATGTTCAACACAAAATTTACATGATGGAGGGGTAGGGGCGTTAGCACTCGAAATGCACCTCAGGTTGTGAGAAGGTCATCTCAAGGTAACCACAAAACCAAGCTTTAGAAAAGAAATTTGGCCTGTTTCTTTCCAGAGAGGGATCTCTCAATGATTGTTTTAACAGGGCTAGATATATGAACAAGAAATAAAACTGGATTGTTATTGTTTGGTTGAAACAAGGTAAGCATTCATTGGGAAATGGAGTCAAAATACATATGATGGTAAATGGCAATGCTTTGCAAAGAAATTCTTAACAGAGGCAGGGTAGTTACTCGTCTAGAGTCAAAATGCTATTTGTCTGGTGATAAAGAACAAAGTAAGAACAGTCCATTAACATAGAGCATCATAAGATGAATTATGTACTAACTTTAGTAGAAAAATTTTGTGGATGCTTGGAATTAAAGAAACAGGGCATAAATATACGAATTCTACTTCAATTTTACACTTATCCAAATATGAAAGATAACATATGGAATAGATAATAGGGGAAACATTCACATGATGAGAAGAAGGTACAAACTGTAAAGTAAATAACACAAGAATATCTGATAAAACCACTTGCTTATCTCTACAATTTTATTAAAGATAGTTTTCAAAATACCAAACTCAAGTCTCACGGGTTCCAACCCTTCTTTCATCGTATTCATCAGTACTTATACAATTGCTCCATGAGCTGAATTAAAACAAACTGCTAAAAATAAGCATAACTACCTTTACATGTGTCTTTCAAAATTTATTAACTAGTAACTGCTTTGAAAAACAACTAAAGGCTTAGATAACCAATTCTTCAGTAATAAATCTCCATGATTTTTGAAATCTTCATGCATGCAACGTGTATTTTGATTTCCCATATTTTTCTACGATCTTCCATTGGTCTGCAGCTGGCAGATCTGAAGTTGCCACCTCCTTTAGTAGTACACACAAGTCTACATGATCCCTGTATGAATAATTATGTAAATGTGCACATGCCTCTTTGAAAACCAAGACTAACTCAAACTCCTTTTCCAGCTTATCCACAACCGTTTTGCTAGATAGTGATTGGTTCATGTCAGCAAAGTTTGTATGATCCAATCTGCATTCCATTAACATGTCTTGATACTCCTTTTGTGTGAGCATAACACCTTTTTCTTCCCAAAAGAATGGAAGTCCTTTCTTAAACAAAGGATCAAACATGTCATGAAAGAGCTTCAACTGATGTGCCATAATATCTGTCTTAGCTTGAATTGTATACAATTGTTGATGCTTACTTACCATTTTCCTGGCACAAATTATGGTAGATAACCTAGCTTTTATGTTTGCTGCTTTCAATTCATCCTATGTTAACCCATTTAAAAACTCTATGGCATTCTCAGCACATTCAATGGGCTTTTTATTCATTTTTTCTTTTATTGTTGTCACACTTTGTTTGGCGAATTTAATTATAGCTTCCTTGTCTAAAATAAAATCAAGATAGGGTCTAAATTTGTTTACTTTTGCAATGATATCATCCCAATTTACCTGTTTTGCTTCCTGCAATGATGATTAACTTGTAACCTGTTTCATCAATTCATCATTTTTAACCTGTAACTCTTGGTATTTAGCTTCCCTTGTCTTTTTCTCTTGTTCTTCTTTTGAAACTTTCCTTTCCAGATTTGTATTCTGTTTTCGCAGCTTTTCTAGCTCTAAGTCTTTCAGACTTACCTGTGCCATAGCTTGAACAATGGAGAAGTCACCAGATTCAATGGAAGAAGAGGTGATCATACTCTCCAACTCTTTACTTTTCTCTTGCAATTTCTTCTCCAAATCTTCAGACTTAGCTTTTAGACTCTTCTCGCTATCGACTATAAGAGACATATCTTTTTGCGATTGCTTCTCTTTTTCTTCAAATTTCAATTATTTACCTTTACATTCTGTTAATTCACCGTTCAGTTCTTCTTTTTTCTTCTCAAGCTCTGTCAACTCAGATGCTTCTATCAATTGAGTGGAAGGAATCTTCAATTTCTTCTTTAGTGTTTGAATAGTATTCTCCTTTTGATTCAACAGATTTTGTATGCTATCCCTTTTGTCTACTTAGCCTTCAGTAGCCAACAATTCTGTCTGCAAATTTTTGATTTGTCCTTTGTGGGCTTTATTCTCCACCTTTTCCTGTCTAAGTTGATTCTCAATCTCATTCTTTCTGGACTGTAATTTGGACAGTTCTAATGCATCTTTTAACAATTTGGCATAAATAATGTCTCTAGTTTCGTTATGTAGATTTATCATGTGAGGAATGGGAAGGTCCTCTAGGTTTATTTTCACTTCAGTGGCCTTATTCTTGGTTGCTATGGCCAAGTTAAAAGTGTTCTGAGAATGTCTTCTGACAGTGAATAGGGACACATCCTTGTTAGAGATATGTCTAAATTCTGCATACAATTTTGACTCTTCTGAAGCTATATCTTTATTCTCTTTGTATTCATCCTATAATTTTGACGTGCTTTTACCTTGTGCAGCTGACTCAGTAGATACTCTGTAAAATACATACTCCTTAATTTCAAAGGATGGTCCTTTGGGATTTACCTACTTCTTCTTAACTTTATTACTTGTCACCTCTACAAGCTGTTGTCCTGCCTCTTCCACCTTTTGTCTCTTTGGGGATCTTTCTGTGTCCTCATCCTCTATGTCCATGGCATCAAAGACTTCCATTTTGTTGGATTTTCAAAGCAGCTGGCTAGGGGTGTAATTGCTCCAACTGCTGGGATCAAGCTGGAGGTGCCAAGTTGTGGTGATGTGGCTTTATGTACAAAAGAAGTGGAGTCTTCGTGCATACATACCTCCTTTTGACCCTTACAGGGATATTCCAACCAATTCGTAGTCTCTTATAGACCTACAAGTTCAAAGTGTTCAAAGGATTTTCTTTTGCTGTCTTGCCTTCTGTTAGAAATAATGTGATGGGGATCATAGTTTATGACCACTTTTGTTTGAAATCCAATTTCTCTTAACACACACTCAACTGCTGGGAGGGAAGCTTTGTTCTTGATGATAAATGGGCCTACAACCCATGGAACAGTAATGTCAGAAGCCTTATTATGATATAGATAATGTTCAATCTCTATCGTTAATTTTTTCCAGATTAGTTCCAGAGAAAACACTCTGGGAGTAAAAAATGATGGTAGTACATAGGGTGGATGAACAAATCCATACAATCTGATTATTGTGCCTTGCTCCAAGAGAAACCAATCACCAATTTTCTTTTTAGGAGAGGGTTTCAAAATCTATGACATCTCGGTCAAAACCCTGGGTAATGTTTTCTGGAAGAAAACACTGTAAACCTGCGACATAAGAACATTCATGAACTTGGTGTAGTCTATGTTCATTTCCTTTGTGAGAATCATCTCTGGGAGTTGTAAATTTTCTTCATTAAATGATAAAAACATCCTCAATAAATAGGACTGAAATCTGAAACTTCTGGTGTTGTGGAAGTTCACTAGTTGAGAATGGATATTCTCAGCTAGGAACTCATCAAATTTAAGGCAAGAACACTGGACTGAATGGTTAGACTCTTCAAACTCAAATGGACAGGTGCTAAGGACAAACAACAGACTCATCAAGGGTTCAGTAACATACATATCTGAGTCCAGCCCTAAGAAATGACTTATCATGGTTATGACACACTTAGTTTATTCAGTAAAAGACAGACCTCAACTGGGAAAGGCTGGTCCTGCAATGAGACACTAGGTTTTATGCAAACCCTGAAGAAAATTTTCCTAACTTCAACTGCAAACTGTCTAAAGTACTGGATTAAGGACTGTTCCTTGTAATCTTTGGATTTTTTATTGAAATCATCAGGGAGTGAAAGGGATTTTCGAATAATGACAGAATTGACTAGATACAAGATTTTCGAGCTGGATGCATCCATAATTACCCTCTTAGAGGAGGAATAATTAGTAGCACACTAGTCGACAAATTCAGGGTAGTTTAGGGTTTGGTCGTCTGAGAAAAAATGGAAAAATGACCTATAGATGTTATGCATATCTATACCCTGGTCTCTAATGAGTTTTAATCTGTATTTCACTATTTCAATGGGTCCTTTTACCAGTACTGTATCAAAGATCTCTAAATATTTATCTTCTAATAATTCCTCTATTTTCTGATATTCTAGACTCTAGACTCCAACTTCGCCAACTCCTGCCATTTAAATAGTTTCCTATGAGGACAAAGGCCTACCTGGTTTACTGACAGCTGGTCTGAGATTCCTAGCTGAGGTGGTTGCTTTATGCATAGTCATCGACTTTCGCTTTCCAATGCATAGGAAAAACAAGAACTTGAATTACCTGTGCAATGTATTTTTTATATTATCTTTCTTTTCATATCCTTCTTGCATTTGTCATACTAAAGAAGTTTTTAAGTCGTCCGTCTGAGTGATTCATCCTGCACCGTTGATCTCCTTCCCTGCTTAACTCCACTGTCTTCATCCTTCATAAATTTCCTTCCTCGCACCTTTAATCTGCGAATCCAATGTCGACCGTTGATTTGGGTCTTATCCACATCTCAACCATCCAAGGGCGCGGTCTCTACCAAACCACACAAATTTGGAAAATTTATTTTCTCGTGCATGTTCAAGTTGCGAAACATGTGCCCACCGTAGATCTATTTCTCCGGATATGCGCCGTCGAAATATGTGGAGCCTACCGTCACTTCGCATGTTTGGAAACTTTGTTAATCTGTGCATGTTCAATATGCAAACCGCTAGATAGCGTAGATCTGTTTCTACCTAACGATCTGACGGTTGACTCTCCCTAGCGGCTAACACCTTTCCGCCCATACACAAGACTAAGCACCTTACCTCTGCGAAATTTATTTGTTACCATTAACCTCCATTGTTATAAATATGCTTTCTTCATTTTCATAGGCTTAATCCCCCTTCCAACCACTTAGCACAAAACTAGTGCTAAAAACTGGCTCCAATTGGGGATGCTATCCTCCCTGCAAAGTAGCAAAGAACCTCGTAGACCAAGTTCCTGATCCATTGGGCTATTCTCAAGCTTTCAAAAAAACTTCAAACCACTTTTTTTCTTTTTTCTGTATATAAAACTAAAATAGATAAAGAAATATGGTTTCCACTCTAGATCTCAAGGCCTTCTCTTCGGGATACAAATATTTTGGCTCACCACATGTACTAATTCAAACATAAAGAAATATATACAATCTATGGTACAAGAACTACCTTCTTTCCTCAAGATAGGTGATGTTTCAGAAATCTTCCATTTACAGGGCCTCCTTTCAGTTGAGTCCCATCCTCATGCTGCAAAATGAATGAATTTTCCCCGCTCAATGCTGCAATGGTGTAGGGACCTATCCACATATGATCAAACTTCCCATGCTTGCCTTGTCTAGGAGCATCCCATTTTAAAACCGAATCATCCATTTGAAACTGTTCTTCCTTAACCTTCCTTTCAAAGGTGTTTTTCATTTTTTTCTTGATGTACCTGTACTTTATCATAAGATTTGTCTCTCATCTCATTCATCTCTATTATTTGATTGATCCTTCTCTGCATATGATTTGGTTCATCTTCCTACTCCTGCAACAATTTCATGACTAGAAATCCCAAAGAAGCTGGAAAAACAACTTCAGCCCCATATACTAACTGGAATGGAGACATTCCAATTGCTCTTTTGGTGTTGATTCTATCAACCCACAAAGCATATTTCAGCTTTGAATGCCAAGCTCTTTTGTTTTCTTCTAGAAATTTCTTAATTATTCTTACCAAGATCTTATTGGAGGATTTAGCCAATCCATTCCCTTGTGGATAGTAAGCAGTAGAATGGTTTAAACTGATGTGACATTTATGGCAGAAACTTATCATCTTCTTAGACTTGAAGGTAGCTTCATTATCTGTCACAATTCTCCTAGGACATCCAAACCAGGCCAAAAATGTTATTCTCTAGAAAATCCATGATCACATCCTCAGTGGCTCTCCTTGTGGGTATGGCTTCAATCCATTTTGTGAAGTAATTTGTTGCTGTCAGAATCCATCTGTGTTGACCTGAAGAATTTAGGTTAATTTCCCTAATTAAATCTAACCACCACTGTTGAAAGGGTGCCTCTACTGAAATTGGGTTAAGAGGAATTGAAACCAATTTCCTTTTACCATAAAAAATATGACACTGATGACATGTAGTAGTCTCTTTATAAACATCAGAAAACATAGTAGGCCAATAAAAACTAGCTCTCAGAATTTTATTTGTTGTTACCTTCCACAACTTGTGTTCTCCGCAATCTCCTTTATGGAATTCCTTTATTGTTTCCTGAGCTTCATTTTCCAATAGGCAATTTAACAATATACCAGCAGGGTCCTTCCAATACATGTATTGATTTATAATGCAGAACTTTGGAGCCTTCAGTTTCATTGATCTAGCTCTTGTTTTACTCAATCCCGCGGGGGCTTGTAGGTTTTGCAAAACATATACAATATCAATGTACCATGGATATGAAGAAAAATATGGCATTACCTGTATCTATGTATCAAGCTGGTTTGAATGACTGGTCAAGAATTTAAGTTGTAAGGATTCACAATTAGCATTTGTCATCATTTTGGCAAGTCCCTGTCCTTTAATCAACTTAGTAGGCTTGATTTCAAGATCATATTCCTATAATACAACAATCCACTTTGCTCTCTTCCCTTCTGGATCTGGTTGGGTAAGAATGCTCTTCACTGCATTACTTGGAACATATGCAACAATATGTGAATGAAGAATATACACTTTGAAATCTTTCAAAGATTTTACCAGAGCATAAGCCTGTATTTCCATGATATCATATTTTAATTCTCCATCTCTTAATACCTTACTAAAAAATGTTATAGGCTTCTCAGCATTTTGATTGTTTTTCTGCAATAGGACTCCAGTTATAGTGTGTTCAGATGCATAAGAAAATATTAGGAAATCTTTAGTGAAATATGGATTTGCTAAGACTGGAGCTTCAGTGATGGCCTTCTTAATCTCTTTGAAAGATTCTCTAGCGTCCTCTGTCCATTTCATTTGATTCCCTTTCTTCAACATGTTAGTAATATTTCTTAATATTTCAGCAAAGTTGGGAACGAATCTCCTCAAAAAGTTTAACTGTCCAACAAATGACTGTACTTCCTTCTTAATTCTGGGCTCTTCAACCCTCAAAATTGCACTGACTCTTTCTAGATCAATCTTAATACCTTCCTTTGAAATAATATGTCCAAGCAAATTTGCTTCTTCTAATGCAAAATTAGATTTCTTGGGGTTTAGCGAAACACCATATTTCATGCACTTCATAAAGACCTTCTCCAAATCCTTGATATGTTCCTTGCCAGACCTGGAATAAACAATGATATCGTCCATGTAAACAACTAAAAACTTATCCTTCTCTTCTGCAAAAGCAATATCCATAGCACGCTGAAATGTAGCCCCTGCATTCATCAACCCAAATGGCATTTTGGCATACATGAATGTACCCCATGGTGTAGTAAACGCAGTCTTCTCTTGGTCTTCTGGAAATACTTTAATCTGGTTATAGCCTGAGAACCCATCCACAGTTGAAATCCTTTCAGATCCTACTGCCTTTTGCATAATGTGCTCCATCTTTGGTAATGGGTAATTGTCCTTCAATGAGACTTTTTTGAGATTTCTGAAATCTACACAAAGTCTAATTTCACCATTTTTCTTTCTAACAGGAACCAAGTTAGCTACCCAATTTGAAAACCTTAGAGTCACAATAATTTTAGCATTGAACAACTTTTTAATCTCCTTCTCTATCACAGGTAGTAACTTGGGGTTTATTCTTCTCAACTTTTGTCTGAAAGGATTTTCTCAAGGTTTTATTGGAATGGTATGTTGTATGATAGAAGTATCATATTCCTTTAGGTCTTCATAACTCAAGGCCAATATATCAGTGTACTTCTTCATCAAATTGACATACTCTTCTTTTTCTTTTGCAGGTAACTTCTTGGATAATTTTACAATTTGTGGTGCTTCTTCAGTACCTACAACATCATCAGCAGGTTTAACTTTAGGATCCTTAGCAACATCATTCTGTTCAAATAAATTCTCTAGGGGAATCAGGCCTCTTGGAATAAAATTGTTCTGCAATTGAATTATGTCTTTTCCTCCCAACATATTTTTCCATTCTTTGTTTTCAGCTTTTTCATTTTCAATCTGTCCATTGTCTTGGAAGTTCTCTAAATTTTCATTTTCTGTATCAATCTGAGTATTTACAAATTCATCAGACGTTTCCAAAAATCTCTTTATTTGCAGATCATCATAAAAAACCTGGTAGTATTTGGAGTTATCTGGTATTGAGGGTCTATTTACAACTTCAACTTTATACTTTTTTTTTTTTTTTCTGAGAATAAATAGGAGTTTTGAAACTACTAGCAGTCGTAGCCAAAGAGTTTGCTACTTGATTATCCATTCTAGGAACTACTCGGATTTTATGCTCTGTAAAATAATTTCCAAACATGTCCCAAACTTCATTCCTGTATGCTCTCATTCTGGGATGTTTTGTTTGGTGACTACCATTCACCTGATTTACTACAAGTTTTGAATCCCCAAATACTTCTATTCTCTTTGCCCCCATGTCTTTCAAAGCTTGTAAACCCAACAACAAAGCCTCATACTCAGCCACATTATTAAAACCTTCAAAAGTCAATTTATAAGATAAAGCTTTAAACTCTCTGTCTAGAGATATAATCCAAACACCTGCACCAGCTCCACTTTTACTTATAGACCCATCAAAGTACATAGTCCACAATCCTTCCTCATTCTACTTCTTTTCTAAAGCTTCTTGTCTCTTCGCAAATTGCTTATCCTCTTTAAACTCAATCTATAAAGGAAATTCAGGATCTGTGTGTGGTCCATCATTGAAAAATATAGAAGATTCTAAATTAGTATCAACAACATAAATAGGATGATTCTCAGGTTTATCTTGACTGTTGACTACATAGGCTAACCTCTTCTCATATATAACCTTCTATTACCCCCAAATAATGGTATAGTGGCATATGGCATATCCATTTGCAAAGTTCCTTTCAATTTTGATGCCCAAGACCTTGACAACAACATGACAAATTTAGGGGGAATGTCAGCTACTACAACGTCCATCCCAATGCTTTTAGCCGGAAGTTGTGCAAGGGTTACCACCATATCTTTTATCAATCCCAAACATCTTACCTTTATAGAATCAAAAGAATATAGGTCTTTGTAAGGCCTAGTAATCTCCAATCCCAGACTTTCCACTACTGTCTTTGGCATTAGATTATGAGATGCAGCAGAATCTAACATGGCATTATGCAAAATCATATTATGGATATTCAAACTTAGATAAAATGGGGGAACTTCTTCATCATATGTACCTTCAATTTTAGGTCCAAAAACAATCGTGGGAGAATCATCTGTTACTTCTAAGATGTCTAGTTGATAATCACCTTGATTCTTGACCATTTTAGTAATTTATTATATGTACTCATTGTTCCTCAACAACTCATTAAAGGGGATAGAAATTTTAACCTTTGATAACTCTGACTTCATATTGAAAGATGAAATTGGTCTATTTACATCAATTGGCATTGATTGTTTAGTTTCTTTTGGCTGGTGCTCTTTATTTTCTGGATTTTTCTGTATAGTAGTATCTTTCTATTTTTCTTTTTGTTTTTCTGAGATCTGTGGGATATTGGAAAGTTGATTTGGATTGGGATTTCCCTTATTTATTGTTACACCATGATTTATCAGTTTCAATTTTCTCTGAAAATCATCAATGGCATTTTGATATCCTCTTTGATATTGTTCTAAATCCAGTTCTGAAATAAGACAGTGATCTTCTTGATTAAATAAATTATGTTCCTCCTCGGTCAAGTATACTTCAGAATCAATATCGTCAAAGTGATGAATCTGGTCATCCATTGGATCTTCTTGTCCCTCCTCATCAACGAATTTTTTTGGAAATGGTGGTCTTATTTTCTAATCTTCAAGGTTTCTTTGAGGAAATGGTCTTCTAAAATTTGGATTCCTTATTTGATTTTTCAGGTGGCTCTCTATTAGGTGGTCTATTATCTAGGGATAACATGTCCATCAATATCTCCATAGTCTTCATCATCATATAAAATTTTACATCACTTGCAGAAGAAGGGGCAGAAGTAGATGGTTGGTTTTCTTGTTTTCTCTTATTTGCCTCTACTCTATTTTTTAATTTTCCTGAAGCCATCATATTTGCCTCCACTTCTAGAGCATCCTTTAACATAGTTGACAAGGTGGCTGACTTCCTCTCTCTCAACATACATGAAAAATATCCATCAAAAGCATCTACATAATGAAGTTTAGAAACACCTATGAAAGGCTTAATATTGGGTGGAATGGAGTTGTATACCTCTATATATCTGCTAGGAAATTCATGTACAGACTCAAAGTTCCCTTTCTTTAAATGGAAATTTCGAGATAATATTTTTAAAGGACTCTTCTTTGCCTCCCACCTATCCAAAAACAGTGTTTAAAAATCTTCAAAGGTAAGGATAGATGCTGCTGGTAAATCCTTAAACCACCTCTTTGCCTCTCCTGACAAACTTTGAGCAAAAAATCTCATTTTCACATCATCATGATCTACTTCTTCCAGGTCAATGAAATATTCAAATCTATCCATATGTGGTCTTGCTGTAAAATTCCCATCTCCATCATATAAATAAATTCTCTGTGAGTAGTTCTGAGGGATATCATCCAAAGCAGCTGGCAAAGCCAAGGGTGCAAACCTAGCTGCAATTGGTCTAGGTGGATTCTGTAATACATGAGGGTTTTGAGGAGGATTTTGAGGAGGATTATGAGCAAGGTTTGTAGTATGAAGCTGAGAGGTTTGAGAAATAGGGTTACTTTCTTCAACCTTTACAGTGTTTTGAAAATTTTGCCACATGGAATCTAATATATGAGACTAGAACCTGTTTGGATTAATTTATGTTTCTTTCAAGTCTGAATCAGATTTAGATTTTAACAAAGGTTTTCCAACATTTACTCCCAAATCCGAATCTTGAAAACCATAGAAATCTTCATGAAATAAAGGCCTTTCTATATGAGAAGTACTAGCTTTTTCTTTTCCACTCCTATGTCTAAACAAACTTTCTTGGTTTTCCACACATTGTAAAATTTCAGGATTAGGATTACCTCGTCTGTGTGATCTCCTAGAAGCCAGGATGTCTTTTGAAGAATTCTTTGGAAATCAACGTGGAGTCGTCAGGGAAAATGTACAACCTTCTTCAACTGTGAAAATCTCTGTTTCCCCACAGAAATCCTTCATTCTTCGAAATCTTGAACTCTTTGTCATTTTCTCCGAGGGACAATATAACTTTCGTTCCCCGGCAATGTCGCCAATATGTTAGCACTCGAAATGTACCTCAGGTTCTGAGAAGGTAATCTCAAGGTAACCACAAAACCAAGCTTTAAAAAAGAAAGTTGGCCTCTTTCTTTACAGACAGGGATCTCTCAATGATTGTTTTAATAGGGCCAGATATATGAACAAGAAATAAAACTGGATTGTTATTGTTTGGTTGAAACAAGGTAAACATTCATTGGGAAATGGAGTCAAAATACATATGATGGTAAAAGGAAAGCTTTGCAAAGAAATTATTAATAGAGATAGGGTAGTTACTCATTTACAGTCAAAATGCTATTTGTCTGGTGATAAAGAAGAAAGTAAGAACAGTCCATTAACACAGAGCATCATAAGATGAATTATGTACTAACTTTAGTAGAAAAAGTTTGTGGGTGCTTGGAATTAAAGAAACAAAGCATAAATATATGAATTCTGCTTCAATTTTACACTTATCCAAACATGAAAGATAACAATATGGAATAGATATCAGGGAAAACATTCACATGAAGAGAAGAAGGTACAAACTATAAAGTAAATAACACAAGAAACTTTGATAAAACCACTTGCTCGGCTCTACAATTTTATTAAAGATAGTTTTCAAAATACCAAACTCAAGTCTCATGGGTTCCAACCCTTCTTTCATCATATTTATCAGTACTTATACAATTGCTCCATGAGCTGAATTTAAACAAACTGCTAAAAATAGGCATAACTGCCTTTAAATGTGTCATTTAGAATTTATTAACTAGTAACTGTTTTGAAAAACAACTAAAGGCCTAGATAACCAATTCTTTAGCAATAAATCTCCATGATTTTCGAAATATTCATGCATGCAACGTGTATTTTGATTTCCCATATTTTTCTATGATCTTCCATTGGTCTGCAGCTGGCAGATATGAAGTGGCCACCTCCCTTAGCAATACTGTTAAAATTTAATATGCTAAGACAGAAAATAGCAGCATTACATTCCATTTCACAATAATAGCATATACAAGATCACTGAAGAAACAACAAGCACAGCATAAACACAAGAGACACAAATTTATCCTGGGAAACCCTCATGGGGTAGAAAACCCAGTAAAGCTTCCTCAATATAGATGACCAGCAATATACAAAGATGCAAACCAAAGACATGATCTCCTCCTCCACCATAGCAGACCTCTCCTCCACAAGTGCGCCTCTCTCAAGTGAGTGAGTGTGTCAAATGAGGAACATACCTCCTCTATTTATACACTACACTGACATGTATTTTACACAAGTACATGTAGGCTCGTATTTAACCATTAGGTTAAATACCCTATTATAACTGACTGGGCCGACCCCCACATGGTGGGTCTAATAACCCTAGTTACCACAACCAATTCGGAGGAATAAACATCTCCGGATTCATAGTATAATCACATCGGAGGGATGGAACATCTCCGAAACAAATAATATACAAATATAATATTCTTAGAAGTTACAATATTCAACACTCCCCCTTAACGAGAAGGATATTATAACAACATCCGCAGGAGCAACGAGTCATACATGATACATGATACATCTATATATCATCGGAAGCTTTCTTCAGTTCATCATCATCAGTAACTCAACTAGTTACTGGAACATCGACATCACTCAATCATCAGCATCGTCATCATCAGCATCGTCATCACATGATCATCATCATCGTCATCACATGATCATCAGCATCGACATCACACGATCAGCATCATCATCACACGATCATCAGCATCGTCATCACACGATCATTAGCATCGTCATCACACGATCATCAGCATCGTCATCAAACGATCATCGGCATCGCCATCACACGATCAGCATCATCATCACACGATCATCAGCATCGATCATCAGCATCGTCATCACACGATCATCAGCATCGATCATCAGCATCGTCATCACACGATCATATTACAGGATGATCAATCCTGCTCTCTTTAGGACATAGGTCCATGGATGATACAATCCAGATCAATGTCCAGGATGATCAATCCTTATCTCTTTAAGACAAGTCTCATGTCTAGGGACGATCTAATCCCAACCACATTGCCAGTCCTTTTTCATACTGGATGTGACCTAGATCATATCTAGGATTTACCGCCACAGAGCCAGTCCTCTTTCATACTGGATGTGTCACGTCTACAGAGCCAGCCCTGTTTCATGTTGGATGTATCACATCTACAGAGCCATCCCTGTTTCATGCTGGATGTATCACATCTACAGAGCCATCCCTATTTCATGCTGGATGTATCACATCTACAAAGCCAGCTCTGTTTCATGCTGGATGTATCACATCTACAGAGCCAGCCCTGTTTCATGCTGGATGTATCACATCTACAGAGCCAGCCCTGTTTCATGCTGGATGTATCACATCTACAGAGCCAGCCCTGTTTCATGCTAGATGTAACCTAGAACAATTCTAGGATTTGTCACGTACATTTTGAACCGAGGTCCAGGGACGATCCAGTCCTATCATGTACCTTTTGAACCGAAGTCCAGGGACGATCCAGTCCTATCATGTACCTTTTGAACCGAAGTCCAGGGACGATCCAGTCCTATCATGTACCTTTTGAACCGAAGTACAGGGACGATCCAGTCCTATCATGTACCTTTTGAACTGAAGTCCAGGGACGATCCAGTCCTATCATGTACCTTTTGAACCAAAGTTTAGGGATGATCCAGTCCTATCATGTACCTTTTGAACCGAAGTTCAGGGACGATCCAGTCCTATCATGTACCTTTTGAACCAAAGTTCAGGGACGATCCAGTCCTATAATTCAATTCTCAGAGACCTCATGTCTATGGCTCAATTCAAAGGACCATAGTCCGAGGACGATCCAACCCCCTTACCTATTCATTCAGGATTTAGTTCTCGGAGACATCATGTCTACGGCTCAATTCAAAGGACTAAAGTCCGAGGACGATCCAATCCCCTTACTTGTTCATTCAGGATTTTGTTCTCGGAGACATACGTCTACGGCTCTCTTTAGGACTGAAGTCCAGGGATGATCCAATCCCCTCAAGTCCACCAAGGACTTCATTCTCGAAGACATACGTCTACGGCTCTCTTTAGGACTGAAGTCCAGGGATGATCCAATCCCCTCAAGTCCACCAAGGACTTCATTCTCGAAGACATACGTCTACGGCTCTCTTTAGGACTGAAGTCCAAGGATGATCCAATCCCCTCAAGTCCACTAAGGACTTCATTCTCGAAGACATACGTCTACGGCTCTCTTTAGGACTGAAGTCCAGAATGATCCAATCCCCTCAAGTCCACCAAGGACTTCATTCTCGAAGACATACGTCTACGGCTCTCTTTAGGACTGAATTCCAGGGATGATCCAATCCCCTCAAGTCCACCAAGGACTTAATTCTCGAAGACATATGTCTACGGCTCTCTTTAGGACTGAAGTCCAGGGATGATCCAATCCCCTCAAGTGTCAATCATGGGTACAAGTATCTTCATCCATACAAGTACATCAAGACATCATGTATCCTCATCATCAAAACATGTATCCTCATCAACAAAACATGTATATCAAAACATGTATCCTCATCAATAGCATCAAATACATATATCATTAAAGGCATGTATACATCTATCATCAAAAGCATGTATTCTCACTAATACATCTATCATCAAAATCATGTATACATCTATCATCAAAAGCATGTATTCTCACTAATACATCTATCATCAAAAGTAAAAATATAAGGGTCCTAAAAAAATAATTCTAAGTAACTAAGTGCAGTAAAAGGTAACCTCATCATTGATGAGACAGACTTGTTATTAGATACTATGCTACTCCCCCTTTCGAGGAGAGTTCTTTTGAACTATACCAAGCTTGTCTCGAAAGTATTCAAACTTCACTCGAGACAGAGGTTTAGTCAAGATATCAGCAATCTGATCCTTAGTGCTTATATATACGAGCTTGATAGCTCCTCTTTGCACCATATCTTGTATATAGAAGTATCGGATCTCTATGTGTTTTGACTTATCGTGGAATACAAGATTTTCAGTCATCTTAATGCAGCTTGATTGTCACACATAATCATAGTGGGATCCATTTCTAAGTCAAACACTCCATATAATAGCTTCTGAAGCCACACTGCTTCACAGCTGGCAGAGCAGACAGCCATATATTCTGCTTCAGCAGTACTGAGAGCCACACTAGATCGTTTCTTGTTGAACCATGAGATCATGGTAGATTCAAGACTATAACATCCACCTGAATG
This sequence comes from Larix kaempferi, assembly GCA_027924585.1. NCBI lineage: Eukaryota > Viridiplantae > Streptophyta > Pinopsida > Pinales > Pinaceae > Larix > Larix kaempferi. The sequence goes on along the minus strand of BSBM01000259.1, from coordinate 6,390,168 downwards.
TACTCTTTCTGTCTGAGACACTTCCTTCCCAATCAGAATCTAAGTAACCATGTAAACGGAGTTCATGACCTCCAAGATAATATAGACCAAAAATCTAAATTACCTTTTAGGTACCTCACTACATGCTTTGTAGCTGTTAAGTGAACCTTTCTAGGTTCTACTAAATACTGACTAAGGGTATTTATAGCAAAGCATATATCTGGCCTATAATTTGTTAAATACATCAATGACCCAATGATTTGTCTATATAGGGTCAGGTCCACTAAATACGATGAGTTATTAACTAATAACTTCAAGTTGGAGTCCATGGGAGTGGCCATGGCTTTATACTCCAACATATCAAATATTTTTAGAAACTTCACAGCATACTTACCTTGATTTAAAAGATTCCTTTTGGATCTTGCCATACTTCTAGACCTAAGAAGTAGTGCATTAATCCAAGATCTTTCATTTTCATTTCTGTAGCCATTTTCATGACCTGTTTCTCATTCCTTGTCAGAAAGAGATCATCGTCATACAATAATGGTATGATAGGTACATCATCCACAACCTTAAGGTAAAGGTTAGGAACAACTTTACTTCTGGTAAAGCCCAAGCTTTGTCATGAAGCTGTCAATTGTCCATTATTCACACTCTGCATTGAATGATCTTCTGCATATCTATCTGTGCCATCTCTCGTCAGATAGGTCTACTAATATGAGCCTCAAAATCATTCGAACTCTGTGGTGAGTTCCTTCTTGCATCCATGTCATATGTGTATAGAAGCCATATTCAACCTTGTAGCAAAGGTTGAGATCCACATCACCCATGATGATCATTAAGCTCATCAATTGACTACCGATCCTGGGTACCCATACAGAACCTGATTCACACTTCTTCTTTAATTACATCATTAAGAGAATGGTCTTATCTAGTCCCTTGGAGCAAAACATCTCATCATGATTCTCTTCCTCTTTCTAAGAGAATCTCTTAACCACAAGCTTTCTATAGTGTGTTTGATTTGTAAATCTTTTGTTGAACATCTATCGCTTGTTCAGAGTTCATCATTCATCATGATCTTTCCTACAAATCAAAATTAAGTACATGATTAGTAATGCTTCATAATCATCAAATCATGATAACTTATTATGCATACATATATCATTTACTATTTCTAATAACAACTCAAATACTTATCTTTTATGTTTGTGTGGTTGCCTCCCGCTTGATCTTCTGTATGTCTTCTGAACTTCTATTCATTCTATACCACTGTGCATGCTCAAGTGTACACTAGTGTCATCCTCATGATCCCATACACAAACATACATTCATTAGTATATTCTCAATATTATAAAAAACATTCTAATTCTAAATAATCTTGAATATGTACAGTCATGATCATCAGTATTCAGGGTTTCAAGGAAGTCTTCTTTTACTCATGCATATTCTTGTTTGATCTAGTTAGTTAAATCATCAACCAAGATAAGAGACATAATATGCATAAACCCTTGATTACTAACCAATCATACCAAGTATACTTACATAAGGGATCCTAACACAAGGTAAGATTCTAACATGACATAGGAAAACATACCTGGATTAGTACACCTGCTTAGTTATGTACAACATACCTAATCTCTTCAATGATTTAGAGATCCTGAGCTAGAACCTGCATGTCTCATAGGTTAAACATAATATAACAAAGTCATACATACCTCGTGAGTCTTTGTCTTCATGTTGTCATGGTCATGGAACTTGATTTGTCTTTTGTGATGTACCTGTATCTTGTTAGCAGACAACATCAACCTCACACAACACCATAATGCATTAGTACAATCATATAGCCCTAATCAATGAATGTCTTCGATCATTCACATGCATTCATACTGTTACTAGGGTGATAATACAATTATAACATTAATCAAGATTGTACTAATAAATAATATGAAGACAAACACATCATGAACTTAATCAAGAATCAGATTTCAAGACATACCTGAACCTCCTTAAGTCATACCTGTCGAGACTTCTTGTAGTCTTCTTATGTAAGGCCTTAGCCTCAACTCCCCCTGAAACTTGATCTGGAGCTTGATTAGGGTTTTCTAGAGAAACCCTAAAAATTCAATCTTTGACTTTCACACTTCCGAATGAATGGAAGGATGTGTCTTTCTGAGCTAATCAAACTAGCATACTTCAATTCCAAAATTTGACCCCTCAAAATTGCCTTTGAAACTTCTGGATCTTCTAGACAGGATCCCAAACTAGGGTTTGATGAAGCCCACCCTTCTTCTCAATCAAAAGGTTTGATCCAAGGCTCTAAACTCTTATTTTTCTGACGACCTTCCAGCCGTGGTTACAGACTTCAAAAATTCCAACTTTTGTTGAAGCCCTAATTTTCCATCTTTCCGATCAAAATCCCGAGCTGGGGTTTGATCAAGCCCGGTCTTCTACCCAACCAAACAATTTGATCTTGGTCTCTAAATTTCAATTTTCCTGAGTAGCATTCAGCCGTGGATTCCGATTCCAAAAATTCTAACTTTCTCTGAAACCCTAAATTCCGGAAGCCATGAATAAAGGTGCTCCAAAAATAATTCTGTTTTGACAGAAATATGTACCTGATTGTTTCTACTATAAATCCAAAATTTTTGCTCCACAGGGTCTAAAATCGTTTTCTGTAGTAGCCTGACCTGTCATCTTTCCATCCTGATAGGTCTAACCTCAATTGGATTTTCTGAGAGAGAGTTATGCCAAATGTCGTAACGTGACCTGTTTTGGGATAATACAGAAGAGCGAACTTGTATGGCATGCCACGTGTCACTGTTTGAACTTCGGCCTTTGAAAACTTTTCCTGAGATAGATCGCCCTGTTATATTTCCATCCTGACAGGCATGACCTCAATTGGACTCTCTGAGAGAGAGTTATGCCAAGTGTCGCAACGTGACCTGTTTATGGTATAAAACAGGAGAGCAAACTTGTACGGCATTCCACGTGTCACTTGTTTTTCTTCGGCCTCTAAAAACGTTTCCTGAGATAGTAAATTCTGTGTACTACCTATCGCTTTTGACGAAATTTCATTTGGATCTTCCTAGCCCAAGTTATGACCTTTTTTCCTAGGTCACCTGATTTTGACTGAGATCTGGAAGAGGCAGAAACCCTAACTTGTACTGATCATAACTTACAAAGTACAACGAATCTGAGGGTTACCTTTGGACAAAAGATACCTGGAGATGTTATATACTACCTGTAAAGGTTTCAGATCCTGAACCTTTGCCAAAATGTATTTATAGCGAAAGTTCCACGATGACTAGTTTTTGCTATATAAAACCCTATCCTTCAAATTGTCGTAAGTAAAGCAAGTGTCGTAAGTGCCATACCTTGCCTTCCTTCAGTTTAGCTCTGATACCATGTTTAAATTTAATATGCTAAGACAGAAAATAGCAGCATTACATTCCATTTCACAATAATAGCATATACAGGATCACTGAAGAAACAACAAGCACAACATAAACACAAGAGACACAAATTTATCCTGTGAAACCCTCATGGGGTAGAAAACCCAGTAAAGCTTCCTCAATATAGATGACCAACAATATACAAAGATGCAAACCAAAGACATGATCTCCTCCTCCACCATAGCAGACCTCTCCTCCACAAGTGCGCCTCTCTCAAGTGAGTGAGTGTGTCAAATGAGGAACATACCTCCTCTATTTATACATTACACTGACATGTAATTTACACAAGTACATGTAGGCTCGTATTTAACCATTAGGTTAAATACCCTATTATAACTGACTGGGCCGACCCCCACATGGTGGTTCTAATAACCCTAGTTACCACAACCAATTCGGAGGAATAAACATCTCCGGATTCATAGTATAATCACATCGGAGGGATGGAACATCTCCGGAATAAATAATATACAAATATAATATTCTTAGAAGTTACAATATTCAACAAATACACGCAATTCTACATGATCCCTGTATGAATAATTATGTAAATGTGCACATGCCTCTTTGAAAACCAATACTAACTCAAACTCCTTTTCCAGCTTATCCACAATTGTTTTTCTAGATAGTGATTGGTTCATGTCAGCAAAGTTTGCATGATCCAATCTACATTCCATTAACTTGTCTTGATACTTCTTTTGTGTGAGAATAACACTTTTTTCTTCCCAAAAGAATGGAAGTCCTTTCTTAAACAAAGGATCAAACATGTCTTGAAAGAGCTTCAACTGATGTGCCATAAGATCTATCTTAGCTTGAATTGTATCCAACTGTTGATGCTTACTTCCCACTTTCCTGGCCCAAATTATTGTAGATGACCTATCTTTTATGTTTTTTGCTTTCAATTCATCCTCAGTTAACCCATTTAAAAACTCTATGGCATTCTCAACACATTCAATGGGCTTCTTATTCAATTTTTGTTTTAATGCTGTCACATTTTATTTGGCCAATTTAATTACAGCTTCCTTGTCTAAAATAAAATCAAGATAGGGTCTAAATTTGTTTACTTCTGCAATGATATCATCCCAAATTACCTGTTTTTCTTCCTGCAATGATGATTGAGCTGTAACCTATTTCATCAATTCATCATTGTTAACATGTAACTCTTGGTGTTTAGCTTCCCTTGTCTTTTTCTCATGTTCTTCTTTTGAAACTCCGCTTTCCAGATTTGTATTCTGTTTTTGCAACTTTTCTAGCTCTAAGTCTTCCAGACTTACCTATGCCATAGCTTGAACAATGGAGAAGTCACAAGATTCAATGGAATAAGAGCTGATCACACTCTCCAACTCTTTACTTTTCTCTTGCAATTTCTTCTCCAAATATTCAGACTTAGCTTTTAGATTCTTCTTGCTCTCCACTATAAGAGACATATATTTTTTCCATTGCTTCTCTTTTTCTTCAAATTTCAATACTTTAGCTTTACAGTTTTTTAATTCACCTTTCAGTTCTTCTTTTTTCTTCTCAAGTTCTGTCAACTCAGATGCTTCTATCAATTGAGTGGAAGGAATCTTCAGTTCATTCTTTAGTGTTTGTATAGTATTCTCGTTCTCATTCAACAGATTTTGTATGTTGTCCCTTTTGTCTGCTTGGCCTTTAGTAGCCAACAATTTTGTGTGCAACTTTTTGATTTGTGCTTTGTGGGATTTATTCTCCACCTTTTCTTGTATAAGCTGATTCTCAATCTTATTCTTTCTGGACTGTAATTTGGACAGTTCTAATGCAGCTTTTAACAATTTGGCATAAATAATGTCTCTAGTTTCCTTATGTAGATTTATCATGTCAGGAATGGGAATGTCCTCTAGGTTCATTTTCACTTCAATGGCCTTATTCTTGGTTGCTATGGACAAGTTAAAAGTGTTCTCAGAATGGCTCTTGACAGTGAGTAGGGACATGTCCTTGTTGGAGATTTGTCTAACTTCTGCATACAATTTTGACTCTTCTGAAGCTATATCTTTATTCTCTTTGTATTCATCCAATAATTATGACCTACTTTTTCCTTGTGCAGCTGACTCAGTAGCTACTCTGTCAAATACATACTCCTTAATTTCAAAGGCTGGTCCTTTAGCCTTTATATGCTTCTTCTTACCTTTATTACTTGTCACCTGTACAAGCTGTTGTCCTGCCTCTTCCACTTTTTGTCTCTTTGGGGATCTTTCTGTTTCCTCATCCTCTATCTCCATGGCATCAAAGAATTCCATTTTGTTGGATTTTTTAGAGCAGCTGGCTAGGGGTGTAATTGCTCCAACTACTGGGATCAAGATGGAGGTGCCAGGTTGTGGTGATGTGGCTTTCTGTACAAAAGAAGTGGAGTCTTCCTACATATATAACTCCTTCTGACCCTTACAGGGACATTCCAACCAATTCGTAGTCTCTGATAGACCTGCAAGTTCAGTCTCTGATAGACCTGCAAGTTCAAAGTGTTCAAAGGATTTTCTTTTGTTGTCTTTCCTTTTGTTAGAAATAATGTGATGGAGATCATAGTTTATGACAACTTTTGTTTGAAATCCCATTTCTCTTAACACAAAATCAACTGCTGGGAGGGAAGCTTTGTTCTTGATGATAAATTGGCCTACATCCCATGGAAATGTAATGTCAGAAGCTTTCTTATGATCTAGAAAATGTTCAATCTCTACACTTAATTTTTGCCTAAATAGTTCTAGAGCAAACACTTAGGGAGTAAAAAATGCTGGTAGTACATACGGTGGATGAACAAATCCATACAGTCTAACTATTATTCCTTGTTCCAAGAGAAACCAATCACCAATTTTCTTTTCAGAAGAGGGTTTGTAATACCCCATTTTGACCCTTAGGATATATTAGCTTTTAATATAAATATTGTATACATGTGATATATATTTTCCTAGCATGTAGCTCCATGCCAAGGCCCCGCTAGTGAAAGTTTGAATTTTATTTAAAAGGGAAAGCATTTGATATTTTGCTACCCATGTGCTATTGAGCCATGGAACATTGTAAAAATGATGTAAATAAACATCATGCAATAAAATACCAAAACTGGCTATGGAGGCAATGAATGAGAAGGGGCCATGTGTATCCACTAGGGAGTGGTGATGGGGTTGTGGGATTGAGCCATAAGCTTCCAAATGTCACCTTGAGAACCCATTTGAGCTTCCTTGATGACATTTATTTTTGTTGTAAGGAAGTAGTTGAAGATTTCAGTCCATGGCTTGAATGGAGCATGGGCAACCCATAAATTTGTATGGCAGAGCATGAGCTCTGTTTTCTTGTATCACAAGTCACTACCTCATGGGAATTTCTTCTTCCTCATTCCCATTCCATGGTTGAAGATCCCAACATCATTTTCCATCCAAAAATGAATTCCCAGCAGTGAGAAAAACCAGAAATCGCAATTGTGAAAGAACCCACGTTTTGAAGAGCCATAAACGCCCATAATTGGTATGGGACAGTGAAATCCAATGGGGGATCCATAGGTATGGACCTTGGGGCGAATTTGGGAGCATTAGCTACCCCGAAATCCATTGAAAAACCTAGTTTTGATAGCCCAGAAAACCAGTGACGAGATTGAGTTATTCGTTGATAGAATGGTGAGAAATCCAAGTGTGGATGTTTGAACAGAGGATTGGATTGCTTGATAAACCCAGTTGTGTGCTGGCTTAGCATGACCGTTTGAGTGAATCCATGGCTGTGAGTGAGCCTGTCTAGTTCCTCCTTAGTGGATACACGACCCAGCTCAGGGGTGATCTCTCAGCTGAAAGAATACAAGAAGGACAGAGATCTATGGTTGGGTGGAATGTTTCTCTCACGTAGCCAATTGTTTGGATGTTTGCATTTCAAGATAAGTATTCTCTGTGAATTAATTTGTATGCATTCTGTGTTCTGAAATGTGTTAATTCTGAATGTTAATTGCTCGTGTTGATGAGATGAGATGAGTATCTTAATATGGTTGATATGAAGCTTGTGCATAGCGTAAGAAGGGGATTGATTCGCTGTCTCTTGATTCATCATCTGCTTGGGATAGATATGTTGATGCATTCCAGTCTGTGTGTGTGTTATTATGTTTAATTCCGTTGTGTTTATATTGAGTATGAATTACACATAGAAGTTTTTAATTATCCATGCATTTCTCAAAGTTTGAATGGGGCTGAGATTGTCAATAAGCCCGGTATGTTGGTTAACGTTTCCTTCCTTGCATGGGATTGATGGAAGGGGACGTGACAGAGTGATATCAGAGCCCAGCTTGCAGCACTGGGGCTACTTGGGCCGGATTGTGAGTTACAGGCAGGTGACAGAACGTTTTAACATGGTATTGGTGAAGTTGGGGTGAAATTTTTGATCGGAAAAATGGCAGGATCAGATTTCTCAGATGTGGTAGAGGACCACCTAGGTACATAGAGTTTTGCAAGAGCTTTCCAAAGGTACCAAACTTGTCCCATTTGGCCAAGGGACGAAGGATTTATGAGCCCCATAAGCTTAGTCATGTTTCCTTCCATGGAATGGATTGATGGAAGGGGATGCGATAGAGAAAATGCTAATCACCAGAAGGGGCAGCTGACCCTTCTTCTACGGATTGTGATTAGAGAAAATTCTAATCACCAGAAGGGGCAGCCGACCCTTTTCTTGCGGATTGTGATTAGATAACAGAAGGGGCAGGGACCCTTCTCCTGCTTATTGTGATTAGAGGACAGAAGGGGTGGGCGACCCTTCTCCTGCAGATTGTGATTAGAGGACAGAAGGGGCGGGAAACCCTTCTCCTGCAGATTGTGATTAGAGGACAGAAGGGGCGGCCGACCCTTCTCATGCAGATTATGATTAGAGGAGATACTAATCACAAGAAGGGGCGACCGACCTTTCTTCTGCGGAAAGGTTAAAATTTCCATATTCGCGACTTGGATTTCCGCACCTGAAATTGCAAAATCGTGGAGTTGTGGGATTGCGGAAAAGTTAAAATTTTCGTGTACGCGACTTGGCTTTCCGCACCCGGAAATTGTGGAATCGTAGAGTTGCGGGATTGCGGGTTGCGGGACTACGGGATGGAGTAGCCCCGGGTTGGAAAAGTAGCATTTCCGCACCCACAGTATGGATTGTGGGTTGTGGGTTGTGGGTTGTGTGGTGCGAGACAAAAAAAAAGAGTATAGAGCCTGGAAATTGAAATTTTGGAAAAATGTGAAAAGTGAGAAGTAGTCAAACCCATAATTTTATAAAAGATGAATGGAGCATCGGAACATAGATCTTCAAGTTGTTGAGTGTTCCTTGCTATATGGACTAACTTTGCCCAGTAGAAAAGTTTTTCTGACTCGTTATGGATTTGCTTCTATAGGTGGCTGAAGTTGGCAGTTCATGATATTTTACAACTGTGTAAAAAGCGCAGAATTGTGGTGAAAGTTGTTATTTTTAAAGTAATGCAATTCCCACACCCGAAGTCGGAATGGAGCAAGTGGATAGGCATTGGAAAGCTTATCTAGTAGGGAATAATGGTGTATGACCATAATTTTAATGAGGTTATCATACCTCATAGTTATGAAGAGCATAAAAGTGCTAATGGTTGTTTTAACAAAATTGTTGTTGTCAATATGGGCAATTTCTAGAATTGCATGCCTGGAAAGTAGCAGAGATGATGAAATCGAACCAGCTATGATGTGGAAGATGAAGTTCATGCAAATATGAGGGATTGAAAAGGTAGAATTCCTTAACCCCTGTCTTGCTAACCACATTTATATTTTATAAGCCTTATGAGCATAGAATTATGGCATGAGAATGCTGAAAATGCAAAAGAATAGATGAGTGGCATGAATATGCATTGATTGACATATTAATAAACATTGCACAGTGCATGAGTATATGTTTTGCATGCATATGACATTACATATTGGTAAAAGTAGTGAGATTTTACATATGCAGTGAACCACTAATGGTAAATATTGTGGTTGATAATCCCTATTGGTGATTGGTTTTGGTTGTAGGACCAAAGACAACATAAGCATGGCTAAAGATGTTGAGGATGTTGTTGAATGAAGCCAACAAATTTATGAAGAAAAGGTTAGGGAAACAAATCCATGATCAAGAGGTTGGTGGGAGAATGTTGCAATCTGCTGTAAGAAACCAACAAATCAGGTAACATCAAAGGTGTAAATGGGAGCCATGTAGGTAATGCTTTACTTATGATGATTGCATAAGTGTTGAAGGGGATTGGGTAAGAATCCATTGAACCATATTCGGTAATCATAAAATGGTATGCATTTAAGATTGAAATGCATTCATGTGAGTGACATACTGCCATAGTGTGGCAGAGCATGGAGTGGTGAAGGCAAGAGCCCCCATACCATGTGATTGTTTAGAAATTTAGATTGCATTCATATAAAATATATTGTGCCATGTGTATGTTGCTTATGAGCTTAATAATCAAAGCAAGTGAGGACCGGTGGTCCTGATTATGGTAATGTATGCTATATGAGGTAGTCATGTTTCGGCCATAATATGTTTGAATGTAGAACATTCATGAACCAATGCAAGGTAGCATTGAGTGGATGTGCATTAAGAGATTTTATAAGTCTTGTAATTATGCATTGAGTGAATGTATATGAAAAGCTTGAGTAAATGTTGTAAATGTGCATGCATAAGTGTGGGTGCACATGTTGTGATGCATTGCATGAATGCACGGGGATGGTGTGTGTGTTATTCCAAACTAAATAATAGATGAAATGATGAATTAATGATAATTCTAAGATCATTTCATGAGCTGCTATGAATGCAAGGGAAGAATTGCATGAAGGTAGTCATGATTGACAGGCTTCCAGAGTGCTCTGTTGGAAGGACAAAGTTGTATAAATGATATGGCTATGAATTAATGAGCATTTAAAAGCTTTAAGTTAATTGCATAAATGATGTGAGTGTACCTTGCAATTTTAGTATGATAATGATTTATGTGAAGTAAATGAGCTTGTTATATTGATATGTTAACAGCTGGAAGTGTTTGAATTATGGAATGTTATAATTCTAGAAATGCTTCAGTGATTGTTGCAGCAATGAAATATTACATGCATAGAGACTTACAAAGTGTTTGGCTGATTGAAGTTTCAGATTTCAGGTAGATTATTCTAGGCATGGAAATGTGGGTAAGTCCATGATGAAGGCTGGAGTATACCATGTGCAAAAGCCAAAGGTTATGAGAAGATTCTCATGGGTGTGAAATTTAACTTATGCATGAAACAAATCTGAAAATATTCTCATTTAAGTTTATGAGAATAATATCATGGCTGTAAATCTAACTTTTGTAGGGAATAGATTTGAAAATTCAATTTAGAGTTTATGAGAAGGAATCTCATGGTTGAGAAATCTAAGCTCTGTTAGAAAGAAGAATTGTAAATCTCAAATTTGTAAATTTTCAGATTTGAAATTTTGGTAATAATTGCTAATGACTGTTTGGCTTATGTAAAATTGTGTTATGAGGACATGTTGTAGGTGGATGTCCATGTATGGTAGCAAACATAAATCCATGATGGACAGAATGGTGCCACTTACAAGAGCCAAGCAATATGAGGATAGCCTCATGGCTAAGAAAATCAATTTTTGTAGTAGATAGAGTTGCAAATTCATATTGAATTTAATTATTAATGCCATTAATTGGTTATGGAACAATCACATTTGAATTTTATTGTTAAATGTTGCTGACTGTTTGGCTGTTTGAGGAATGTATCAGGAAGACACGTTGCAGGAAGACCATGTGTGATGGCCTGCAGAAGCCAAATTTCATGGGAAGGGATTCCATGATTTGGAAATGGGTTTCGGGTGAAACGCCATTAGACATTATTAACATATCATCTGCACTGCATGATTGGTAAACAATATGAGTGAGATGATAAATATTATATCAGTAAGACATATGAGAGTTATGTAACATCAAAAGGAGTTGGGATGGCAAACCAAGGGACTGTCAACTCAAATAAAGAGCCCCCATTCCTCATTAGTGAAGAGAAATTACATCTGCAAAATTGATAAGTGTTTTGTAAACCCAGACTGATATATATCTGTATATATATATGTATATGGGCATCTCTAATTGTTAGAATTACTACGCAGAGCATATTCCATTTGTTTATATTATTCAGACTGCTTGAAGTATGATTAGGACCTACATAGTCCACATCAGTGAGGAGTGTACACCTTTCTGGTGTTGAATTATGTTAGGGATGCCAATATTGACTACACCCTAAGAGAATGGATGCATTCCTGGTGTTTCAATGTTGGATAGTAAATGTTATGAAATATGTTTACAGTTTCAGAGCAGCAATACTGATGAGCTTGCTTATCCATTTTGTGTTGTCAGGTTATACATATCCAAATTGGTGCTGCACATTAAAGAAAAAAAAAATGAAGAAAAGGGTACTCAAGAGGACTGTATGAGCAGTGGTAACCTTTGTGAAGTGTGAGTGGGTATCATGGGGCCATGATAGCCTGCAGTTAAGAAAATCACCTAAAGAGTTACTAAAGGGAACCGCCGGTTTGCACAAGAGAAGGAGTACCACCCTTATGTTGGTGACGAATTGTTATGCGCATTGAGGGATTGTGACACATTTGAAAGGATGATGCAAGCCTAAGGCAGAGTAGTAGATCCTTGACCTATAATGGTTGGTGGCGCAGTTACCTTCCATTGGCCGATGACCCAGACGAATGTGCTGGCTCGGCAATGGAGAGGGCCAACCAAGTATGGGACTGGTTGGGCACCACCAAGTGCTTGGTAAATCCAGTCGGTGTGAAGGTGTACTGGTTGGGCATTAATTATTTGATGATTTGGAGTAGCCTGTGTGCTGGCCAAACATCCTAGTCCGCAGGAGGATCCCAAGGCTTATAAAGTAAAAGCAGGACCCTATGGACCAGAGAGGAAATGCATAATACAGATAAGTGTTCATTTCATTTATTTCTTGTTTGGAATAATGAAGATTTCAAGTATAAGTCTTGTAATAGTTAAGATGATGCACTATTGCTGCTTTGTTGGAAACCTTGGTCATTACAGGAAGCAAGGACCCTGAAAGAACTATAAATTGCTTGGTAAATCCAGAGAGTGACTGGTTGAGCATTAACTATTGATGTTGTGGAGCAGCCTGCATGCTAGCCAAACATACAAGACTATTTGATGTTGTGGAGCAACCTGCGTGCTGGCCAAACATACAAGACTATTTGATATTGTGGACCAGCCTGCTTGCTGACCAAATATACAAGACTATTTGATGTTGTGGAGCAACCTGGGTGTTGGCCAAACATACAAGATTATTTGATATTGAGGGGCAGCCTGCACGCTGGCCAAACATCCAAGTCCATAGGCGATCCTAAGGCTTGTAAAGCAAAGAAGGACCCTATGGAATAAAGTGAAGACATCCAATGCAGATAAGTATTTGGTTATCTTGTAATTTCTTGTTTATGAATATACATGTGTATATGATTTGGTTATGACTCCTTAAACTCTTGTTTAGAGATAAATCCTATGAAAATAAACTAAACATGCGAATTGATTCAATGTTTGAGTGTAGGTATTGTTGGAAGCAAGGACTATGAAAACATCTTAAGAATGCATGTGAACATGTGACTGTCCTAAAAAGATCAGCTTGAGAAGCAATGAAAGGTGGTGCTAGTGGGACTGTGTGGGTCCTAGCAGCCAAGAGTTGTAGACAAACCATGTGGAGGGACTCCATGGTTGAGAGGTCTGGAATAGACCATAGACACTAAGTGTTACAACCAAGAAGGGTTAGTCAAGCATTCACATGGAAGTGAAAGAGGCTAGGAGCATGAAAACCATAGTGGTGGTGTGGGTTCTAGGATGGAACAAGACGAAGAGGAGAAAACTCTTACTGCTCTCTCTTTCCTGTTTTATTGATGCATTTATAAAAACAGAAAATTGTTGAATGCATGTATGGCTGAAAGTAGAGTGTGTTTATTTGCTTGAAATAAGTTGTGAATGCTGAAGTAGTTAATTCTCTATGAAAGAATGGACATGAATGAGCTCATGTGCCTGTTGGGAAAGCATGAAAAGTATGAAAGTCTCATGGATAAAGCATAAACTACACATGTCAATTGGAAATTAATTGACTGATTTTAATGTTTATATTATGCTTGGCCTAACAAAATTATAATGATGAATTCCATAGGTGGGGAAGTGAAACTAATTTGTGGCAGTTGTTGCAAAGCAAGTGTTTCTTGTAAGCAAAATGAGAACCAGCTGCACACAGTGGCCATGGCAGCAGACCATAGGATGTTGGAATTGGCTGAAAGTCTTCTTCAAACAGTTGCCAAGACCCAAGAAAATATTGGAGAACTAATCAAGCTACAAAAGAAGTAGAATGAGATGAATCAACCAGCGAAATGTTGGAAATGTGGAGGACATCATTGTCTCTACAACTGCCCAACAAAGGAACATCAGAATGGTAGTAGCCATAAAGTTTTCAAACTTGTGGATGAGCTATAAGATCAGAACCAGCAAGAGCAGCTTGTGGAAGCCAAAAGACTTGATCCCAAAAGTTCAAAGTAAAGGATAGAATGCAGGGCAGATCTACAAAAATGTTTTGAAAATTTTGGACGTGCAAATTTAATATGTATTCCAAGTCTTGGAACACCGATCACGGTGTTATTCTAAGGGGGAGGGATTGTAATACCCTATTTTGACCCTTAGGATATATCAGCTTTTAATGTAAATATTGTATACATGTGATGTCTGTTTTCCTAGCGTGGAGCTCCATGCCAAGGCCCCGCTAGTGGAAGCTCGAATTTTATTTAAAAGGGAAAGCATTTGATAATTTTATACCCATGTGCTATTGAGCCATGGAACATTATAAAAATGATGTAAATAAACATCATGCAATAAAATACCAAAACTGGCTATGGAGGCAACGAATGAGAAGGGGCCATGTGTATCCGCTAGGGAATGGTGATGAGGTTGTGGGATTGAGCCATAAGCTTCCAAATGTCACCTTGAGAACCCATTTGACCTTCCTTGATGACATTTATTTTTGTTGTAAGGAAGTAGTTGAAGATTTCAGTCCATGGCTTCAATGGAGCATGGACAGCCTAGAAATTCGTATGGAAGAGTATGGGCTCTATTTTCATGTACCACAAATTACTCTACCTCATGGGGATTGCTTCTTCCTCATTCCCATTCCATGGTTGAAGATCTCAGCATCATTTTCCATCCAAAAACGAATTCCCAGCAGTGAGAAAAACCAGAAATCGCAATTGTGAAAGAACCCACGTTTTGAAGAGCCATAAATTCCCATAATTGGTATGGGACAGTGAAATCCAATGGGGGATCCATAGGTATTGACCTTGGGGCGAATTTGGGAGCATTAGCTACCCAGAAATCCATTGAAAAACCCAGTTTTGATAGCCCAGAAAACTAGTGACGGGATTGAGTTATTCATTGACAGAATGGTGAGAAATCCAAGTGTGGATGTTTGAATAGAGGATTGGATTGCTTGAATTTAGCTTGAGATGTCTGTAGCTCTGTGGTTGATCTCACTGGATTAGAATCCTCATCCTTTACTTATTGCATGCTTGATAAACCCAGCTGTGTGATGGCTTAGCATGACCGTTTGAGTGAATCCATGGCTATGAGTGAGCCTATCTAGTTCCTCCTTAGTGGATACACAACCCAACTCGGGGGTGATCTCTCAGCTGAAAGAATACAGGCTGGACAGAGATCTATGGTTGGGTGGAACGTTGCTTTCATGTAGCCAGTTGTTTAGACATTTGCATTTCAAGATAAGTATTCTCTGTGAATTAATTTGTATGCATTCTCTGTTCTGAAATGTGTTAATTCTGAAAGTTAACTGCTCATGTTGATGAGATGAGATGAATATCTTAATATGGTTGATATGAAGCTTGTGCATAGCATAAGAAGGGGATTGATTCGTTGTCTCTTGATTCATCATCTTCTTGGGATAGATATGCTGATGCATTTCAGTTTGTGTGTGTGTTATTATGTTTAATTCCACTATGTTTATATTGAGTATGAATTACACACATAAGTTTTTAATTATCCATGCATTTCTCAAAGTTTGAATGGGGCTGAGATTGTCAATAAGCCCGGTATGTTGGTTAACATTTCCTTCCTTGCACCAGATTGATGGAAGGGGACGTGACAGGGTTTCAAAATCTCTGACATCTCGGTTAAAACCCTGGGTAATTTTTTCTGGAAGAAAACACTGTAAATCTATGACATAAGAACATTCATGAACTTGGTGTAGTCTGTTTTCATTTCCTTTGTGAGCATCATCTTTGGGAGCTGTAAATTTTTTTCATTAAATGATAAAAACATCCTTAATAAATAGGAATGAAATCTGGAACTTTTGGTGTTGTGGAAGTTCACTAGCTGAGAATGGATATTCTCAGCTAGGAAATCATCAAATTTAAGGCAAGAACACTGGACTGACTGGTTAGACTCTTCAAACTCAAATAGACAGGTGCTAAGGACAAACAACAGACTCATCAATGGTTCAGTCACATACATATCTGATTCCAACCCTAAGAACTGACTTATCATGATTATGACACACTTAGTTTCTTCAGTAAAAAGACTGACCTCAACTGGGAAAGGCTAGTCCTACAATGAGACACTAATTTTTAGGCAAACCCTGAAGAAAATTTTCCTAACTTCAACTGCAGACTGTCTAAAGTACTAGATTAAGGACTCTTCCTTATAATCTTTGGATTTTTTACTGAAATCATCAAGGAGTGAAAGGGCTTTTCGAATAATGATATAATTGACTAGACACAAGATTTTTGAGTTGGATGCATCCATAATTACCCTCTTAGAGGAGGAATAATTAGTAGCACACCGATCGACGAATTCTGGGAAGTTTAGGGTTTGGTCGACTGAGAAAAACTGGAAAAATGACCTGTAGATGTTATACATATCTATACCCTGGTCTCTAATGAGTTTTAATCTGTCTTTCACTGTTTCAATGGGTCCATTTACTAGTACTGTATCAAAGATATCTTAATCTTTATCTTCTAATAATTCCTCTATTTTATGATATTCTAGACTCTCGACTTCAACTTCTCCGTCTCCTTCCATTTAAATAGTTTCCTATGAGGACAAAGGCCTACCTAGTTTACTGACAGCTGGTCTGAGATTCCTGGCTAAGGTGGCTGCTTTCTGCATAGTCGTCGACTTTCTCTTTGCAATGCATAGGACAAACAAGAACCTGAATTCCCGTGCAATCTATTTTTTATATTATCTTTCTTTTCATATCCTTCTTGCATCTGTCATAGTAAAGCATTTTTTAAGATGTCCGTCTAAGTGATTCATCTTGTGCCGTTGATCTCCTTCCCTTCTTAAATCCATTGTATTCATCCTTCATAAATTTCCTTCCTCGCACCTTTAATCTGTGAATCCAATGTCGACCGTTGATTAGGGTCTTATCCGCATCTCAGTCGTCCAAGGGCGCAGTCTCTACCAAACCACGCAAATCCGGAAAATTTGTTTTCTCGTGCATGTTCAAATTGTGAAACATGTGCCCACCATAGATCTATTTGCTCGCTAGATATGCACTGTCGAAATATGTGGAGCCTACCGTCACTTTGAAGATTTGGAAAGTTTGTTAATCCACGCATGCTCAATCTGTGAACCGTTGGATAGCCGTAGATCTGTTTCTACCTAATGATTTGACAGTTGACTCTCCCTGGCAGTTAACACCTTTCCGCCCATACACAAAACTAAGCACCTTACCTTTGCAAAATTTATTTGCCACCATTAACCTCCATTGTTATAAATCTACTTTCTTCATTTTCATAGGGTTAATCCCCCTTCCAACCACTTAGCGCAAAACTAGTGCTAACAAGGGGAAATTTCAACTAAAGCTTCAAGGTGTTGGACATTATGTTTAAAAGGAGTAATTTCAAAAATGAGGTCAAAATTCGTCTGTATGGTTCCAAAAAGGCGAATAAAAATAATTGAGGACATCATGTCCCCAATATGGTCACCAATTATTTGATGCTCAAAATTGTTCAGGTTGAACATCAACACTGAATCTCGCCCATGGGATAGTTGAGAGGCATAGTGGGATTGGTGCTTTATTTTATAGCCCTACAAGCGATATTAACATGCACTAATGGATCATGGTCAATGCCAATGAATAGGATATTAGTGTAGTCAAATCAATATTGTATCAAAGGGATGCTTTGATTACTTACGTTGCAAACAAAATTAGGACGTAATTCCATATGAGAAGCCAATACTTATAATGATATGAGAGTAAGAGATTGATTATATTGAAAATCAATATGAAAATCCTTCCAATCCTATTTCACTTTGTGAATTAGCTAATGTGGTAGGGATAAATTCCTACCCGAAATCTTACATTATTGTAACCTACACAAGTACGACTTAATTCTCTAAGATTATGTTAATTTAAGATACTTCCATTTGCGAAGTAGAATTATCTTGTTGTGATGGGTAAAGTTTTGTGCAAGTTTTGGTGTGAACAAGGTTATGGAAAAGTGGTCCAATGAAGAAGGATCAACTCTGATGTAGCGGCTGAGAATCAAGGAAGATAGGTATTTTGAATATGTCAAGGGAGGAGTTGGGTAAGTTAGTTAAGATTTTTTGTGCACATACATTTATGAGTGGAATAGTTGAGTACTGGGGTAGTGGAGTAGTGCAGGCTGTGTGCACCCTATAAATATGTAAATCATTGGTATTTTTGGGTGTGTTAGTTGGCTGGTTAATCAGGTACTCAGTCTTTTGGCTAGCCCTATTTTTCCATTAGTATGTCAAAAAATTGTATGGTATGAGGAAAGAGTCGTATGATCTGCAAGCTGTGTGCGCAAATACATTGTAAAGGGAGGAGAAATCTATAAGTAATTGTAAAAACATGAAGTGCTTATTTTATTGCAAGTCATGAATAAAGAAATCACTTTCGTTGTTTTCTCCCATTTGGGTTTCCATGTTATATGTGGTGTTCAATGTGTATGAATGATGTGATGATGTGCTATGTATTTTGTTACATTTTTAATATTGTTGAATAAATGTTAATTGATTTGGAAGTATGAATGATATGGATGATTTCAAGTTAATGAACATATGTCACAGTCAATTAAATGATATGTATGCAATCTAGAGAACTGCTTAAGTATTGTATTATGTCGAGGTTTGGAATAATATGTTTGGTAGATTCCTATCGCACCCATTCATAGCTGTAGAGATCTGGTTCCTGTAGTTCCCATAGATACCTCAGGTGAGACTTCACCTGATTTGTAGGTGAGTCTAAAAGGGTTGGTGTCTTGGGGTTTTGTTGGTGTTTAGTTGAGTGAACCCTGGTCAAAGTAGATTCGTGCCAACAAATGGATCTATTGTAGGGACTGATATCTATGTTGAAGGGGGATGTGGTATCCAACTAAGCCCGAAATTCAGGATTGGATTGATAAGAAGCTGAGATAGTTTGCTAGAACAGACATCCATGCATTGATGCAAAAACGTGGTTAGGTATGTATGTTTTCTCAGACATTCATGAAGTGTTCTTTGGATAATTTCCTATTATATTCACCAAATGGTTGGTGAGGTTAAACCTGCAAAAGAATTGCTTTCAAGGGGGTGATCCTTGGTTTGGACACTTGAGCTAGTCCAGACCCTCAAAATTGTTAATAATAAGATATTTCATGCTGTCGATTACTGGTTATATAGTATATCAGAAGAATATATTACATATTTTTCTATAGAAACCATAAAATCTTACAGTACTGCTGAATGAGAGTGATTTCAAGGACTACAAGGTAAGTACCTGAAATTCTTGAAATTGTGGATTAAAATGTTGCTTTGTGAGAAAGGGGTTATGAGGATGGAATGTGACGTGTAATCCATTTTTGTGTGGTAGTTCAGGATGTTGGTAGGAGATGGTATGGGACTATGTTGTAAGAAGTGAGCTGAAATGAAAAGGGAAGGAGACATCGAAACAGATGAAGAGTGTGGTCTACTACAAAGTGGGAGTATATTTTGGTCAAGTAAGAGATGGAGAACTACGACAAAAGGAAAGGGTTCTAGTGTGACTGAAGTAAGGGATTATGAACTAGTACCATAGATTGAATAAGAATCTTATGACAAAGAAGAGGATGAATAAGAAGGATACCAGCCCGCTTTTAAGGAATATCTTATTGAACCAGCTCAGTCCAGACACTGCGATATATCTGTGACCCCACATGCATCTCCAGAGACTGATGTAAGAACTACTATTCCATTGCAGATTATACAAGAAAGTAATAGTAGTGGTATTTAGAATAATACTTCGACGAATAACCCCGCTATAAGTGTTGGTCCTCTAATACAAAATTGACCGATACCCCTGAGAAATAGATGGATGGAGATGATATGAAATTGCCATTTTTTCATGGGAATGGGTTAGAGGACCCAGAACAACATTAGTTTTTATGTAAGGCAATATGGATTGTCAAGCAAGTGCAAGATGACAATGTAAAAAGAGGGCAACTAATTAGAACCTTTTGAGGTTGTGCTTTGGATTGGTTCATGAAATTTGCAAAGGTACCTCCTTGAAAACAACAAAGACCTTAGCAGAGATTAGAGATGCCTTAAAATATTAATTTAAAAAGCCAAAATCTGAATCAGAGTCTATTACTAAACTCAAAGAGATCAAGCACTTGACAAATGAATCTGTCTGGGTTTTTGACTAGAGATTCAAGACATTGATGGCTTGTGTAAGCTCTTAGATGAATGGAATTCAACATAAAGAATGGTTTATAGCCACTTTGATCCCACATATCATAGTTCCTTTGATACAACAAAATATTTTGTCGTATACCTAGGCTCTTGAGTTGGCTATGAAACTAAAAGCATCACATGTTGGAGAAACCAGAGTAGGTATGGCTCAAATCTAGTCATAGTTGGTGAATCTATCATTGCAATTCGAATATATCAAGAAAGGAAAAGACGAGAGAGAAGAAGTTTGGTGTATCGGGTGTAAATAAGAGGGTCATTCTAAGTATCAATGCATGGTGTTTGAAGACAACATATTTTTTGGATCTCCTAACCCATTCAATCATGGAGCTAGAGTCTAGTATAGGATTTTTCATACTAGGGGAGATTGACCAGAAGAATGCTACCTATTGCATAAAATTGGAAGTGCCTCACAAAACGTATTATGTAAGTTTTGTAGATCAGTTGGGCATGATGAGAAGGACTATCGAGCATACTAGTTGCTCACAAAATGAATTGCAAATGCTTATTGAATGAATGGTGAAGAGCAAGGTGAAGGGATAAGCACACAGTTTAATCAACCAAGGGGTGGATTCGATGGACGAGGATGAGGAGGAATTGGTCATGGTAGAGGTTAGCTAATCTGTTACAACTATGTTCATCTAGGGAATTTTTCCAGGGACTTTCCAAACCCATGTTTGATGAGCACATATTGTAGAGCATTGGAGCACACCATTGAAGATTGTCCACAACTTATAGCAAAGTGGCAATCCAAAGGTAATCAAAATAAAAACCAAAACAAAAATTTCCAAAATATATCAGCAGAACCGAGACAAGAGCAGTCAATTGTCACTGTTGTTACAAGAAGAGGTGTTGTGACAAGAGATGATAGAGAAATTTTTGGTGATCCACGTGCCCCTAGAATTAGGCCATCCATGCAACGAACCATACCATTCGATGTTCAAAAGGAAAAATAGACATTTGTGGATGCAAGGAAATAATTTGCTACGACTTGAAAGGGACCATTGACATCTGCAACCCTGGTCTTCAACGAAGTCCTTGTATTTGATATGGCAATCTGCTTCGACCGATCTGCTGCAAATCGAAGCTCAAGAAAGGTAAGTGCACTAAAGAAATTTCTAAAAAATTTTCTAGACTTAGTTAAAGATGAAAATTATTTAAGAGAATTGTAGAGTTTAATCGATGAATCAGAAAAAGAAACTTCTCAAAATAAGGCTCTAAATAATTTGCTAAAGAAGGTAAGAACAAGGCGAGAACTACGACTTAGTGCGTAGATTGGGGACTTCGACATGGATTTTATTATTCTAGATCTAGGGTGATATGTGAATTTTATTACTAAATAGACATGGGAGGCTATTGGAAAACCTAATTTGGTATGGTAAAGTCCAGTTACGATTATCTAATCGACAAAAAGTAATACCATTTGGAAGAATGGTGGGTGTCCCTGTCACTGACATAGATGGACTACACAGTTATGTTGATTTCAAAGTTATAGAGATAGTGGATGAAACCAATCCATATCTAGCATTGCTTGGTATCGATTGGGTGATTGGGAACCAGACTATTATAAATATGAAAAAAAGGTTAATGACATTTGAACTAGGGTATATTAGATTTGCTTCACCTTTGGATCCTCTAGAGGGTCTGAGGTATGTCGAACCTGCCCGAGACGAATACAGTGCCAAAGAATTAGAGAATATATATAAATTCACTTTAAGAGTGGATGATTATGTCAATCCAAAAATGGATGGTACATTGAGTTGGTGAAGTGTTAGTTCGTGTTCTTCAGAGTTAGGGGAAGCACTGGAAAATTGGCAAAATAGGCTACATGAAGTATCTACAAGGAGGTGTGCTCATGTTACAAAATTGCTTCACTGGGTTGGAGAAGAGGTATGTGATTTACCTAATTACGAAGGGTTGCCTAATTTAGATGTCTTCATTTCTAATTTTGAAATAAAGGTACATGGAAATGAAATAATATTAGCTTTAGATGTGTGATGTTTTAGGATTAGGATCACTCATCAGTAGCTTACGTCACTAGAATTCACTCATGAAGTGCAAAAAGAAGAAGAAGAAATGATGAATCAACAATCACTCATTACACAGAGAATGGAGAAAATTGTTGTATCATACATCAGCTGTAAGGTGGCACTCTATAAAATGAATAATAACTGAATACACTAAAATGGATTCGAATGCATCTAAGTTCATTCGATTTCTCCTCAAAGTGTGGCTTGGATAGCATTGGAGACATCATCCAGACTAGTGGCAGAAGTCATAAATGTCAGATAGTCAGTCAAATGAGTCTAACTAAGTCTAACTGAGTGCATGGGCACTAATGTAGGGAAGGAGACTCCAATGTGGGTGCATGAGGATCTGTCAATAGTCAGTAGAGCTCAACTAGTCTCACTAGGTGCCTATCTAAGTGCTTCAGTCAGTTAACTGATCAATCAGCCCCTGAATCAAGGAACTGAGTCATCAACCAACCAACTAACTGAAGTAACTCCTTAATAGGTGGAATAAGGCATACTTGTGCTCCAGTGATGAAAAAAGGACGCATCAGTGGCTAGGAGGGATAAAACTAAGCTGAAATAGGCTCCTGGGGCTACAAAATAAGGATTAGGTTCTGGGAGGCTGCCATACTGATGAATGGATGCATGCAAGCATGCAAAATACAAAAATGATGGTGAGAATATTCCAACACCCCCTTGCAAGCTATACTATGAGGTAGTAACTGAAATCTGAAAAGTAGGGCCCTGGTGACTGATACCAAAGGTCACCCCATACAACAATCTAAATAATAAAAGAGGGAAGAGGGAAAACTTAGTGGGAAGAAATCCCTCCCTCAAAATAGACTGAAGGATGCTAATGTAGCACGTCATCACTCACCCCGGAAGGAGGAAAGTGTCCTTATTTTACAAAGAAGGATCGATCGACCTGAAATGGATCAGTAATGTGAGAAGGATGAAACCTTCCATTCTGATAATATGATCTGGTTCTCCATTGATCAGTTGGGTCACCAACAAGATCTCCGGTAGATCTAAGAAGTGTGGATTCCCATCTCAGAAGAGGGGGATCATCAGGTGAGATATCATCGGGTTCTTGTGGAACTGGATCTCCCATTCGCTCATCTTTTGAATCAGTTGCTATATCTTTAGGTTCTTGTTGATCTTGATCTAGCATTCACTCTTCATCATCTTCATTGTCATACTCTGAATATGAATTGTCATGTGATGAAGGTTTGCTCTCTTGGAGCTCATCATCATTTCCAAACTCTGAATCTGAAGGTGGATCATGTTCCAAGAACATGTGATTGACTCCTCCTTCAGTGGAAGTAAGTGAATATGGAGAATTTTTGAGCTTGCTCTTTTGATCAAACGTGGTGGGAACAAATCTAAGAATATTAATATCATTTTGAAACATGTGATCCAAACCAACAGAGGTAGGATCACCTCCATGAATGTGCATGTAGTTCTTTGATATCTCCTTTGAACCAACATAGGTGATATCATTACCAAAAGAATTAGGACATGATGATGGTGGATCTTCAACAAGATCACTGGTGGACGCAATAGTGGTGGTGGCCCATTTTGCAATAGTAGATCCTGATATCATGTCTTGAATTTCGACCTCATCTTGAACAAATTCATCATGGGAGATGATTGAGGCCAAATCATGAATGGAGAGAGCACTGAAGGAAGTATTACTGGGCTTGTTCTCCAAATCATCCTCTTCCTTCTTCTTTCCAAATAATCTGTCCAATCTTGTCCAGCTATCACTTGGATATTCTGCAGGATCAATGAGGTATTCCATATTGGAAATCATAGTAGTACATATTGTTGTTGAGGCTCTGTCACAATCATCTAGCTAATCTTCTTCCTCTTCATAGGAAGCAAAATATCTCTTAACACCAATACACATATTGAAAATACCATATCTCTTCAGGTATGATGTCATCTTTGGTTTCCATTCTTCATAGTTGTATGAAGAGAGAGAAGGAATTGTTTTCAAATCCATGGAAGTTGTTGTAGAATTCAAATCTACTACTACAACTGCAGAAGACATCAAAACTGTTGCAACTACAGAAACCTTCAAAACTGGTGCAACTGCAAAGAACCTCGAGTAACCTGCAAAAACAATGGAGATCCATAGTAGCTACTAAATTCAAATCCGTTGAATATGGATTCGAATGATGGAGATAACCTGCAAAACATTGAGAATTGTAAATGGAGATCTGCTGCAATTCAAATTGAACACTGCCTTAGGACATTGAGCACAAATGACTAATTCATTCACACCTGGATATACCTCATTGGATTTCTCCATTGAATTCAAGGAAATAGCACCAAGATTTGTTGTGGAAACTCAGAGGCTTTTGGTGCTCAATGAAAGACAACTGCTCAAGGAATTGTTTCAACTGCTTCAACTGCTGCTGCTACAATTTGAATAGTTGTTTTTAGCTCTGATACCATGTCATATTTTAGGATTAGGATCATTGAGCAGTAGCAGACCTCACTAGAATTCACCGATGAAGTGAAGAAAGAAGAAAAGAAATGTTGAATCAATAATCACTCATTACAGAGAAAATGGATAAAATTGTTGTATCATACATCAGTTGTAAGCTGGCACTTTGTAAAATGAATAATAACTAAATACAATCAAATGGATTTGAATGCATATAAGTTCATTCGAATTCTCCTCAAAGTGTGGCTTGGATAGCATTGGAGACATCATCCAAACCAGTGGCAGTAGTCATAAATGTCATATAGTTAGTCAAATGAGTCTAATTGAGTGCATGGGCACTAATGTAGGGAAGGAGACTCCAATGTGGGCACATGAGGAGCTGTCAGTAGTCAGTAGAGCTCAACTAGTCTCAGTAGGTGCCCATCTAAGTGCTTCAGTCAATTAATTGATCAATCAGCCCCTGAATCAAGGAACTGACTCATCAACCAACCAACTAACTAAATTAACTCCTAAATAGGTGGAACAAGGCTCACTTGTGCTCCAGTGATGAAAAAAAGGGTGCATCAGTGTCTAGGAGGGATAAAAATGAGCGGAAACAGCCTCCTGGGAGCTACAAAATAAGGACTAGGTGCTGGGAGACTGCCATACTGATGACTGGATGCATGCAATTGCATGCAGATGACTAGATGCATGCAAGCATGCAAAATAAGAAAAAATGATGGTGAGAATATTCCAACAAGATGTAGCATTTAAATCTACTCTAGAAAGATGGTGGGATACCCACAAGGAAAGTATATAGAGTTGGTCGTAGTGTAGAAAGCTGCTAGAATTCATATTTGGAGAAGGAATATATTATAGCCAAGAAATGTAAAATAGGTTAACTAGTCTCGTAGATCACTTAGTGTAACGTACAAAGGAATGGGAACATGAAACTAAACAAAAGTGGGTCCATATGTTCATTCATACCTTGATACTATACGGCGGAGTTTGTATACAACTTTGGAAATGCGACAAGGCACAACGGAATGGGATGACATGGCTGTCAATTTCAGAAGAACATTCAATTATGAAGACAAGAATCCATCATTAGATGCAACTTTACAAATAATAAAGAAATTTTTTTATTAAGAAGTACCCATGCAGTTATTCAATCTGTCGCAGTGGACTGTGACAGTCGAGCAAGCCATGGATTGTTACAATATTATTAGTGATCTAGATGACAATCCGAGAGATTTTCATATCCTAGAAATAGGAGGGAGTTGATATCTGTAGGGAATTGAAGTTACATATGATAAATTCTTTGAGCCATTGAAGACAAAAAAGGTGAATATCAGATCAAGTCAAAATCCTAAATTTGCTAACATTGGGGACTAATGGGATGATGAGACTGTAGGTAAGCTTACTAACCTACTACATGAATATCAAGATTTATTTTCTACTAAGTTTTTAGAAATGAAAGGTGTTGTTGGTGATATGAGAGAGATTAAAATCCCACTAAAGACTGATGAAAACCTATTAAACAATGATCATATAGATTGAACCCAAATTATAAGGAAAAGGTAAGAGCGGAGCTTGACAGAATGCTAGACGCATGAATTATTGAGCCTGTCGAAGAGTATGAATGGATTAGTTTGATGGTGGTCCAAGATAAAAAAAAAAATACACCAGTGAAATATGAATTTTTGTAGATCTCAGGAAGCTTAATGATGCCTATCTCCATGATCTGTTCCTGACACCGTTTACAGATGAGGTATTAGAAAATGTGGGTGGCCAGGAGGCTTACTCATTCATGGATAGATTTTCGGGGCATCATCAAATTAAAATTGCTAAGGAGGATCAACATAAGACCATGTTTGCAATTGAATGGGGTTGTTATCAATATACAATGATGCGCTTTGGTCTAAAGAATGGACCAACTATTTTTTCTTGGGTCGTGGTCACATCCTTTAAGGAGTTCATATATAAATTTATGGAGTTATACTTCAGCAACTGGACAGTCTACAGATTGTTGCAGAATCATTTTGAGAACCTTAGGCTGATGTTGGATCACTATAGATAGTATCAGATATCATTAAATTTGAAAAAATGTATTTTTTGGGATCCATTTGGTATATTGTTGGGTCATGTGGTTTGTAAATAGGGTCTACTGGTAGATCTTGCGAAGATCGCCATTATAGTAGATTTACCTCCACCAACATCAACTCGAAAAATACAAATAGATATGGGCCATAAGGCACTATAGAAAGTTTTTTAAAGGATATGTGCATATCATAGTGCTGATGGAGAAGTTATTAAATAAAAACGCCAATTTTCAGTGGAATGAGGAGTGACAGTAGAGCCTCAACACATTGAAAGAAAAGATGGTAACATCGCATATTTTAGTATTTCCTGACTAGTGGAAATAATTTCATGTTCATGTTGATGGTTCATCCATCACATTGGGTGCAGTTTTTTCTCAGCCGAGAGAGGGATCTATTGA
Source organism: Larix kaempferi (assembly GCA_027924585.1). Classification (NCBI taxonomy): domain Eukaryota; kingdom Viridiplantae; phylum Streptophyta; class Pinopsida; order Pinales; family Pinaceae; genus Larix; species Larix kaempferi. The sequence goes on along the minus strand of BSBM01000259.1, from coordinate 6,363,050 downwards.
TCATCCCATTGCATTTTCTAGTAGGAAGTTATCCACTACAGAAAGAAACTACACTATGATAGAAAGAGAAGGATTAGCTATGGTCTATGCATTACACAAGTTTAGGGATTATCTATTAGGAGGGCACTTTAAAATGTTTACAGATCATTCTCCTTTGAGCTACCTGGTTAACTAGCCAGTGTTGGGGGTGAGAATATGTAGATGCCTCTTATTTTTTCGGGTGTATGGTTTTGAAATTATAGTTAAAACTAGAAGGCTAAATGCAGGACCTGACCATTTGTCGAGGTTAGAAACATGGAAATAGTCAGTTAACTTGGATGATAACCTCTCATATGCACAATTGTTTTCAGTCGGAATGGTGGATGAGTAGTTTGAAGACATTGTAACCTTTTGGCAATAGGAATGACACCCATGGGTTTTTCTGTAAATCAAAATAAACATATGTTTTTCAAAGCTGAATATTATCAACTGATAGTAGGTCAGTTATATAAGCTGGGACCAGATGAAGTATTAAGACATTGTTTTATGAAGTATGAGTGACCAATGATTTTAGCCTAAGTTCATGAATGTGTTGTAGGAGGTTACTACACAGGAAAATCCATGGCTCGGAAGATATTCCGGGCAAGGCTCTAGTGGCCTACACTCCATAAAGATGGTAAGGAGCATTTCTGATCTTCTGATATATGTTAGTGGATAGGGAAACCATCTAGGAGGGGTGAGACGTAATTAGTACCACAGGTAACTTTACAGTATTTTGAGAAATGGTTCGTCGACTTCATGGGACCAATCAATCCACTTGCAAAGAGGTCAGGAGAAAATTACATTATTATTGCGATAGACTACTTGACCAGGTGGAATGAAGCTGAGCCCCTTAAAGACTATACTGCTACAACTATTTTGTATTTCTTGTTACAAAATGTAGTTACCCGATTTGGTTTCCTGCGCATTTTGTTGAGTGACAAAGGATCCCACTTTGTCAATAATATTATTGAGGTCCTCACTCAGGAGTTCCAAATTTATCATCGAAAAATCAATGCATATCATCCACAAGATAATGAGACTGTTGAAGATTTCAATAAAATACTGGAACATGCTTTGGAAAAAGTCTATAATGTGAATCATGATGATTAGGACCTAAGGATCCCTCTAGTCTTATGGGCATATATGACAACTTGCAAGAAGTGAATAGGCTAGACACCCTTCAAGCTGGTCTATCGTGAAGGTTCTCTCATGTCAATGGAGTACATTGTGCCAATTTTGAGGGTTGTTGCATTCACAAGCATGTCAAACACTAGTCACTGCCGAGGAGAGGTTGTTGCGGCTATTGCAGTTAGGGGAGCATATATTTATCATAGGATTTCAAAAATAAGTCCAAAAAGATAGAGAGAAGGCATGGCATGATCGCAACATTACAAGGAAGCAGTTTCAGAGAGGAGATATAGTACTCCTATATCACAGTAAATTCTTTAAATATCCAGGTAAGCTAAGAATGCACTGGTTGGGACCCTATGTGATTAACTATGTGATAGAAGGAGGTGTTGTACAATTGCAGAAATTGAACAGAGAGATCTTAAAGGGTTTGGAAAAAGGGATATGGCTAAAAATTTACAGAAACAACCACGCCTTCCCACATTAATCATGCTTGTAAATATTGTAAAAAATAAAATAAAATTTGGAAACCCGAAGTTATTTTTGTGTCGAATTTTAGTTAGTGTTGAAGTTAGCCCAGGTCATAGTCTAGTATGTCTTGTAGTTTATTCTGTCGTAGTAGATATTTGTACAGAAGTTACATTTTTGCCGAAGTGAGGGTTGTTTCGAAGTCACATGAATGTTCCTTAATTGCTATATTTATGGCATGTAAAGTGGCATCGTTAGTGGAGAATCTCACAATAAATGTTGAAAAGACATGCTTGTGTGAACAAAATTTCCACCGGAAAGGGTCATCATTCCAGAGGAATTGGTTTGATTCACCAAGTCTTGGGAAAAGCATTGACAATATAGATTGAAGGCAGGATTTAAAATCCTATCAGGACAATGAGTTGGTCCATTGTTCCTAGAGCGATTAAAATCATTGCAAAAGTAGAAAGCCCAGAACGTTAGAGGGTTGAAGAAATCAAATCCCATGTCTAAACAATGGAGGTAGTGATGTCCGATGTAAGTGTTGAGAAAATATCTATTGTAGAGTTTGTTGTTAGAGAAACCATACCAGTTGATTAAGAGCATCCTGAAATCATGTCAACGCACATCCCGGTCAAGCCACCGAAGAGGAAGTAATCTTCAACACGATAGCTAGCTGCTAAAAAATGCTCCAAGAGAAAGAATGACCAGGAAGCTTTAGGGTCTAGAACCATCTCTTCATTGATGCTTCTGTAGTATGTACCACCAAGGAAGACAAACATGAAACCTGTGAATATTGGGAGGAATGTTAAATAATTAGTGGTACTTCCCATGATACTGAAAGGAGTTATCACTCAAGGGGATATGAAAGGGAAATATTGCCAAGTTGTCATATGTAGATCATGACCGATGAAAGTTCCTAGAGTTCGTTCCTACGAAGTATATGTAGCCGATTTTAGATCTAGGAACTCAAACTACTTTTCTGGAACCTATGCCATGGGCCATAGAATTGAAACGATCATGTGTTTTATTGCTGCTTGACATACCACACTTTGGAAGATCTGCGGAAGTTAATGCACGTGTCAAGCAGTTGTTGCTTTGTGTGCATTGAGGATTCTTGTGGCTCGACAAAAATATTTCTATTTATTCAGACCTAATTGTGCAAATAATGGGTTTGCCAAAGGAACTCCTCGACCCTGCTACATTTTTTGTGGGGAAAGAGAAAGATAGGGAGCTTGCAAACCGGATGAAGGAAAAGTATAACTTGAAAAAATATAAGAGGGGCTACAAGATAGCCTCAATCAATGACCATTAAGGAGTGTGATTCGTAGAAAAGGAACTAGAAATCAAAGTGCTCAGGAAGTGTCAGTCAAACCAAGTACCCGCGACAGTGATTGTGGTCATGGAACAATCTGTACAAGGGGTGCATATGAACTAGGCCACCTTCCTATTGAATGAATTCCTCGGTGACTTCCAATATGCATTGGATAAAGGTAACCCATTTCACTATTCTTGGCTCTTATTTTATTTCATTTTTTGCTTGGGAAGAACTTGAGGAGTACTAAGAAATGGATTGTCAGGCTGGTCAATGTTTGGCCAACACACAGTATGCTAATGGTTCAGTGATGAGTCGAAGAGGAAAATTGAAAACAACGTGGCATTATACATGCACAAAGAAGAGCTATGATATTATGTCCCAATGATTCTACACATAGAAGCATCAGTGGTATCCAAATTCAGAGGAATTATAAAATTTAAAGCTGGACCTCACCATATGTATGTCCAAGTGAGACATGATCCGGATAAGCAGTGGTTGGTAACTAGTTACAAGATATCTAATCAAGATATCCTCGCCATTACTGATGAATGGCCATTAGAGTGGAAAGTCCCCATTGAGGTTGAGCATATCTCTACAGATGTGTCATAGCAAGATCGGGAACATGGTGGGACTTCCGTGCAGAACGGATCCCATGGTGATGATAGAGATTCCCATCCTACAGGGAGTACTAGGGGTAATAGTCAGAGTCAAGAAAATTCAAAGGAAGAAGGTTGGGATTCGAGCGCAACAAAGATAGATCCCGAGCTTGGTGACCAGAGAAAGGCATCGAGTGCACCATGTGGACAAAGGAAGAAGTCAAAAGTAGAGAATAAAAAGGATGTCATTTCCTTAAATAAGGATGATATTAACATCTTGTATGGTTGTATGATAGAAGTTGCCGAAGAAACATCTAAGATATCAGAAGATAAACTTTACAACTATTTGGGGGAGTGACAGATCAGCTCAATGGTATGCGACGAGCTATCCAGGGAATTCATATAGCTCCAACCTAATCAGGATATGTGAAGCATATATAAGGAAGAGAAGATGAGGAAGCGATACCTTAGGCATCCACAACTACGATAGGAAGATGAATTTAATTTTTTCCAAGGGCACTGAGTTTTGGCGAACCAATATATAGTAGTAGGCTCATCAATTGAGCTACATCGATTTGAAGGTATCCATGCTACCCATGTTCATGTGGAAAAACATCCAGCAACATTTCACAGAGGAAATAAGGGTGCGTGAGAAAAATACATATGGAGAAATGATAAATTTCCGTGCGCAACATACCACATTGCAGGAATAATATGAGAAGCTGCATAAGGAGCATGAAGAAATCATCAAAGAGAAGGAGAAACTACAAAATGATGTTGTGGTATCTTTTTGTGCAGTACCTGAAGCCAAGGTAGTAGAAGATATGGAAACCAAGGAAAATATGATTAGATTGACCAGATCCATTTCAGGGTTCTAAGAGAATATTGGAGAGTTGGAGGCGAAGTTAGTACCAAGTACTCTACCAAAAGTGATAGCACAATGAAGTGAGGATGTCAATGAAGTCATTAAATATATCAAGGGCTACGAAGGCGAATACGGAAAATTATTTGAAGATGCTACACAAGAATGGAAAGAACTACTTGACGATGTGGAGTTGTAGGAAATCAGTCACAAGATTGAAGATATGCAGAATAAAATGTTAAGTTTGAAGAGTTATCTCAAGACTCTTTCACTCACTGGGAACATGGTAAAATTTGCGGAGAACAAACAACTGTAACTAGAATTTAATTACCTGATAATTGAGAAGTAGAGGTGCACTGACATAGTCGAGGAGCTTCAGGGTGAGGTAGAGCATGTATTGCAAATTATCAATGGTGCGAGTGGTGAAGTTCAAAAAGCATTAGAATGGAGTGAGAAGCAAGCACATACACACCTGACCAAATATTTGGTATAAGAAGTGTGCCAACATAGAGACCAAATTTAGTAGATAGTAGAGGAGCTGAAATAGAAGTATGTAGAATTTCTGGCAAAGTCCATGACTCCAGTAGCACGACCTTGAAGTGGCTCAGGACGAGCCACATGTGAGTGTTCGGAGCTTGTTGGGCCAGGTAAATTTTTGGGTAAAGTTTTGTGCAAGTTTTGGTGCGAACAAGGTTAAGACAAAGTGGTTCGACGAAGAAGGGTTAAATTTGATGTAGTGGCCGAGAATCAAGGAAGATAGGTATTTTGAATATGTCAAGGATGGATTTGGGTAATTTAGTTAGGATTTCTTGTCCACATACATTTATGAGTAGAGTAGTTGAGTAGTGGGTAGAGGGAGCGGGGAAAGCTGTGTGCACCCTATAAATATGTAAATGGTTGGAATTTTTAGGGTTTTTATTTGGTTGTGTTAAGATTTAATATGCTAAGACAAAAAATATCAGCATTACATTCCATTTCACAACAATAGCATATACAGGATCACTGAAAGAAAAACAAGCGCAACATAAACACAAGAGACACAGATTTATCCTAGGAAACCCTCATGGGGTAGAAAACCCAGTAATGCTTCCTCAATATAGATGACCAACAAATACAAAGATGTAATCCCAAACATGAGCTCCTTCTCCTTCATAGAAGATCTCTCTCCTCCTATGCGCTAATCACAAGTGAGGGTAATGTGTGTTAAATGAGGAACACACCTCCTCTATTTATACACAACTCCGACTTGACTTTTACACTAACTAGGTCGGACCCAACTTAACTACTTAACATAATGTGACAGGGCCGACCCCACTAGGGTGGTCTAGTAACCCTTTAACCCACATGACTCATACAGGGCCGACTCCCACTAGGGAAGTCTAATAACCCAAGTTACCACATTATCCACTGGGGAATAAAACATCTCTGGATATACAATAAGGTCTTCACGGAGGAATGAAACATCTCTGGAATAATAAAGTACAAATATAATATTCTTAGTAGTTACAATATTTCAACACTCCCCCTTAACGAAAAGGATATTATAACAACATATGCAGTAGCAAGGAGTCATCAACTACATGATACATGATACATCTATAAATCATTGGAAGCTTTCTCAACATCATCAGTAACTCAACCAGTTACTTGAATATCTTCAGGTCTTCAATATTGGAGTATCAGCATCGTCAGTATTGAGTCTTCACCTTCTGTAGCACTCAATCAGCTACAACATCATCAGTATTGAGTCTTCACCTTCTGCAGCACTCAATCAACTACAACATCGTCATCATCTGGATCACTCGATCAATAGCCTCAACGTCTGGATCTACTGATCATCATCATAACAACATCAACTGGATCCTCTCAATCAACAACATCACCTAATCAACTGGATCCTCTCGATCAACAGCATCACATCAACAACTGGATCCTCTCGATCAACAGCATCACATCATCAACTGGATCCTCTTGATCAACAACATCACATTATCAACTAGATCCTCTCGATCAACAGCATCAACATTTGGATCTCTTGATCAGTAGTATCATCATCTGGATCCTCTCAATCAACAACATCATCATAGCAGCATACTATGCAATACACATGATCCAATTACAGGATGATCAATCCCGCTCACTCTAGGACATTATTCCAAGGATGATACAATCCTATCACATGCATTTTGAACCAAACGTTCACAGACGATGTAGTCCTATCACGTACATTTTGAACCAAACGTTCAGGGATGATGCAGTCCTATCATGTACATTTTGAACCAAATGTTCAGGGACGATGTAGTCTCGATCTGCTTATAGGATGATCAATCCTTCTCACTTTAAGACACCTCTCATGTCTAGGGATGATGCAATCCCGATCTACTTACAGGATGATCAATCCTTATCACTTTAAGACACCTCTCATGTCTAGGTACGATGCAATCCTGATCTACTTACAGGATGATCAATCCTTATAACTTTAAGACACCTCACCATGTCTAGGGATGATGCAATCCCGAATCAACTTACAGGATGATTAATCCTTATCACTTTAAGACACCTCACCATGTCTAGGGACGATGCAATCCCGATCACAGTGCTAGTCCTTTTTCACACGGGATGTGACCTAGATTAAATCTAGGATTTTACCACCTGTGAATGATCACCTATTGTTGCACTGAGCAGTCCAGGAGCGAACATTACATCATTACAGGACCTGTGAATGATCACCTGCTATAGTCCAGGAGCACACATTACATCATTCCAATCAACCACAAAGCCAGTACTATTTCAACTAGGGTGTGGCCTAAATCAGATCTAGGATTTACAACCTGTGAATGATCACCTGCTAATCCAGGAGCGAACATTACATCATTACAGGTTTTGTGAATGATCACCTACTTCTATGATGAGTAGTCCAGGAGTGCACATTACATCATTCACCAACATCTTTCTCGAAGACAAGAGTCTACGGAGCAATTTAGGGACCAAAGTCCGGGGATGATACAATCCCTCTTGTCCACTAGGGACCACTTCTCGGAGACATATGTCTACGAATCAATTCAAGGACCGAAGTCCGGGGATGATACAATCCCCTCTTTTCCACTGGGGACCACTTCTCGGACGGATCAATTCAGGGACCGAAGTCCGAGGATGATACAATCCCTCTCATCCACTAGGGACCACTTCTCGGAGACATATAGCTATGGATCAATTCAGGGATCAAAGTCTGGGGATGATACAATCCCCTGTCGTCCACTTAGACAAAATTATAAGGACCATGCATCGACCTCATCGTCGTAACTAGCAACCTCATCATCAACCTCACCATTGGAACAGGTAACCTCATCATCGACACAAATATCCTCATCATTGATACAAGTATCCATATCAACACAGGTATCCTCATCATTGAACTTACCGTCAATATAGGAAATCTCATCATCAATACATGTATCCACATCAATACAAGTATCCAACTATCATCATCGACCATATCACTCCCCATTTCGAGGAGGGTCCTTCTGAACTACACCAAGCTTGTCTCAGAAATACTCAATCTTTACTCGAGACTGAGGTTTGGTCAATACATCAGCAACTTGTTCGTCAGTGCTCACATATTCGAGCTTAATAGCTCCTTTCTGCACCATATCCCGTATATAGAAATATCGGATCTCTATGTGCTTTGAATTATCATGGAACACTAGATTCTTTGTCATCTTGATACAGCTCTGGTTGTCACACAGGATCACAATGGGGTCCATCTCTAAGTCAAACAATCCTAATAACAACTTCCGAAGCCATATCACTTCACAACTAGCAGAGCAAGCAGCCATATATTCTTCTTCATCTGTGCTGAGAGCCACACTAGACTGCTTCCTACTAAACCATGAGATCATGGCAGATCCTAGACAATAACATCCAACCGATGTACTCTTCCTGTCTGATACACTTCCTTCCCAATCAGCATATGTGTAGACATACAATCTGAAATCATGATCTCCAAGATAACATAGACCAAAGTCTATCGTACCCGTTAGGTACCTCATCACATGCTTTGCGGCTATCAGGTGAACACACTTAGGTTCCACTAGATACTGACTCAAGGTGTTCACAGGAAAGCATATATCTGGCCTTGTATTCATCAGATACATCAATGACCCAATAATCTGTCTGTACAGAGTCACATCCACTAACTCTAATGAGTCATCAGCTAACAATTTCAAGTCGGAATCCATGGGAGTGGCCAAGGCTTTACATTCCAACATATCAAATCTTCTTAAGATTTCCATAGCATAATTTCTCTAGTTGAGAAATATTCCTTTTGGGCCTTGCTATACTTCCAGACCTAGGAAGTAATGCATCAATCCGAGATCTTTCATCTCAAATTCTGTAGCTAGCTTCTTCTTGCTTTCCATGATCTGTTTCTCATTCCTTGTTAGAGAGAGATCATCCACATATAATAATAGTATCATCCATAACCTTAAGGTAAAGGTTAGGATTAGATTTACTTCTAGTAAAGCCAAAGCTTGTCAAGAAACTGTCAATTCTCCCTCTGTGACTGAACATCATTCACACTCTGCATTGAGAGATCTTCTACATATCTATCCATGCCATCTCCCATCAGATGGGTCTACTGATATGAGCCTAAAGATCATTCGAACTCTGTGGTGAGTTCCTTCTTGCATCCATCTAAGAGAATAATGTTATCTGTATATATACACCATCTTCAACCTTGTAGCAAAGGTTGAAATTTGCATCACCCATGGTGATCATTAAGCTCATCAAATGACTATCAATCCTGGGTACCCATACAATGTTTTCTTCTATTTCACCATTAAGAGAATGGTCTTTATCTAGCCACTTGGAGAAAACATCTCATCATGATCCTCTTCCTCTTTCTAAGAGAATCTTCTAGCCACGAGCCTTCTATATTATGCTTGATTTGTAAGTCTTCTTATTGAACATCCATCACTCGTTCTTTGGAACAGGTGTTCATCATCCTTCATGATTTTTCCTACAAATCAAAGTTAATTACATGATTAGTAATACTTCATAATAATCAAATCATGTTGACATGATAACCTATTATGCATACAGATATGATTCACATAGTTATGCAACTATCTTGACCAATACTTTGGCACAACACTTTTCCATATCCTGTATGCATACAGTGGCTATCTAGATGCCTTCCATCTCTACCAGAACATACTATCAAGAGCGTGCACAATTCTCAGCATGTTAGCAAAGAGGTTTCATTCTAGACAAGCAATAATGGAATGTTTGTCCAACTTACCAATCATATGCATATTAGTAGTATACTGTTCAATGCTACATGAATGCTTACACTCAGCATGATATATTCTAGGAATACAAATATGCACACAACTATTATGAGCAATATCATTGACTATTCATAGATTCAAGAAGTAATTCAAATTACAACTTAAATACTTATCTTGTATGTTTGTGTGGTTTCCTCCCGCTTGATCTCTATTTTCCCTTCATGATTATATGTCTTTGAACTTCTATCCATCCTAGACCACTATGCATGCTTAAGTGTGCCGTAAGTGGAGCTTCTATGTGGTCAAAGACTATGTATGCATCTTTGTCTTTATGTCATCATGGTCATAGAACTTGATTTGTCTTTCTTGATGTACATGTATCTTGTTAGCAGACAACATCATCCTCATACAACACCACAAGTGCAGTAGTATAATCATAAGTGTCATAACCCTAACCAATGAATGTCTTCTATCATTCACATGCATTCATTATAAAACAATCATAATTGTACTAACCTCAATAATATGAAGACAAACATATTATGAACTTAATCAAGAATCAGATTTCAAAACATACCTGTATTTCCTCAAGTCATACCTGTCGAGATTGGTTGTAGCATTCTTATGTAAGGCCATAGCCTCTTCTCCCTCTGGGACTGGAACCTCTTCACTTATGTAAGTTTCCAACTCATTCTCTTTTAGGATTGACCCAATCCACTTGATTTGCTGAAAACTGGATCTGGAGCTGGATTAGGGTTTGTTAGAGAAACCCTAAAAATTCAAACTTTGAGTTTCAAACTTCTGAAAGGATAGAAAGATGCACCTTGCTGAGCTGATCAAGCTAGTATACTCAGAATTTGAAAACTGCAAAGTTTCACCCCTCAAAATTGCTTTTGAAACTTCTGGATTCACTAGGGAGTACCCTGAATTAAGGTTTGAGTTTCCCGGAGCTTCACCCAGCCAAAAAGTTCGATCCAAAGCTCTAAACATTGATTTTTCCAAGGAGCTTCCAGCCATGGTATTAGATTTCAGAAATTGCAATTTTTTGCAGAAACCCTAATTTTTGGATTTACTAGACAGGACCCCAAACTAGGGTTTGATTTTCCTGGAGCTTCACCCAACCAAAAAGTTCGAACTTGGTCTCTAAACTTTGATTTTTCCGAGGAGCATCCAGCCATGGACTAAGATTCCAAAAATTTCAATTTTCTCTGAAACCCTAATTTTTAGGTCAAAAACAAAAAATGCTTGGAATTGAATTTTGTCTTGACAGAAATATGCGCCTTGCTAAGGAGAGTCAATCTAGCCTCCTACCTTTCAAGATATGTGGAGAGAAACCCAAAAAAAACAAGAAGTCCTAGCTTCTGTAACTGCACAGTGTCTTCTTCTCAGGTTAGCTTTGATACCATGTTAAGATTCAATATGCTAAGATATAAAATATTAGCATTACATTCCATTTCACAACAATAGCATATACAGGATCACTGAAAGAAAAACAAGCGCAGCATAAACACAAGAAATCCAGATTTATCCTGGGAAACCCTCATGGGGTAGAATACCCAGCAAAGCTTCCTCAATATAGATGACCAGCAAATACAAAGATGTAATCCCAAACATGAGCTCCTTCTCTTTCATAGCAGATCTCTCTCCTCCTATGCGCCAATCACAAGTGAGTGTAATGTGTGTTAAATGAGGAACACACCTCCTCTATTTATACACAACTCCAACTTGACTTTTACACTAACTAGGTCAGCCCCAACTTAACTACTTAACTGTGATAGGGCCGACCCCACTAGGGTGGTCTAATAACCCTTTAACCCACATGACTCATACAGGGCAGACCCCCACTAGGGAAGTCTAATAACCCAAGTTACCACATTATCCACGGAGGAATAAAACATCTCCGGATATACAATAAGGTCTTCATGGAGGAATGAAACATCTCCGGAATAATAAAGTATAAATATAATATTCTTACAAGTTACAATATTTCAACAGGTTGATCAGGTACTCAGTCTTTTGGCTAGCCTTATTTTGGCCTGTATGCCAAAGATATTATATGCTATGAGGAAAGAGTTGCATGATCTATAGGATGTGTGTGCAGATCCATTGTAAAGGATGGATAAATATGTGAGTCATTGTAAAAACATTAAGTGCTTATTTTATTGTGACTCATGAATAAAGAAAGTGCTTCTGTGGTTTTCTCCCATTTGGATTTCCACATTATATCTCGTGTTCAATGTGTATGAATGATGTGATGATATGCTATGTATTTTGTTACATTTTGAATATTGTTGAATAAATGTTAATTAATGTGGAAGTATGAATGCTATGGATGTTGTCGAGTTAATGAACATATGTCATAGTTAGTTAATGATATGTATGTAATCTAGCAAACTCCTTAATCATTGTATTATGTCGAGGTTTGGAATAATATGTTTGGTAGATTCCTGTCGCACCCCTTCACCTCTATAGAAATCTGGTTCCTGCAAATCCCATAGATACGTCGGGTGAGACTTCACCTACTTTGTAGGTGATTCCAAAAGGGCCCGTGTCTTGGGGTTTTGTTGGTGTTTAGATGAGTGAACCCTGGTCGAAGTAGATTTAATCCAACATATCTAAATAGCACTAAGTCAAATTAATAATAGAGGAATTCTAGTTTTTTTTATTTTTCCTTATACAAGGTTTGTTAATTAACTTTAGATAATAAGAGAAAACTAATTCTTTGAATCATAAAAAATGATGGTATGACATAGCTTCTCCCTTGCAAATTTCACTAATTAACTATTAGTCTAAAGCATATTTCCCATATGATAATGTGAGAATTAACTCATAAATGTCCAAATAATGTGTACCTAGAATGCCTCCAAGCAAAGACATAAGTAATATGTACTATTAGGTTCTATACTATGTAACATGTAGACAAAATTGCTTCTCACCAACCCTTTCACTCAAGAAACTAAACTAGAAATTGCCTTTAATGGTGCAATGGGACGTTGTAAGAGAATAAGACGTGTTAAAATGTAATATTTATTACATAAACATGGCTCTGTTTGAGCTAAATAAAATAATATTGAATTTAGAACTATCATAGAAGCCAAAAAATAAATATTATGTATGAGTGAATGCATAGTAAAATTTACATATGGATCCCTAATTTTACTCAAAGGTGAAAATAAGTCTTAGAGGTGGAAAAACCAACACAATGTTGGATTTGAAATGAAACTATGTCCTCCATACCATTAGGCCAATATAGAAAAAATCATTCCTTCCCTTTGGATTTTAAATGAAACCACGACCTCCATCCCATGAAGTTGATATAAAACAAAATCCTTTCTACCTTACATTTTGCATTGTTATAGTTGTCTATCCAAAATTATCTGTATGAATACTAGTTTTTTTTAGAAGAATAGTATCCCATCTTCAAAGACCTTATGGATTTGCAATCAATGTATATTCACAAGATGATTATGGTTATTTTCTTAGAATTATTTGAGGAAATGACAATGGACATCAAAGGACTTAAGTATAATATTCCATATATGATACTACGAACATTATATTTCAATTTTCAAGCAATAGTCTTACCAAAGACTACATGCAACCATAAGAAGTTTAAATAGACCGATTGCTAAATTTATTTGGTTCTATTTGAGAACCAATTGAAAGATCTAATCATCTCTTAGTAACATTTGAATTTGGAGGAGTTTGAATTGGTTAAAAATAATTTGAATAAATAGATTCTTGAAGAGATTTATAGATTGCATGACTTGGAAGTTGTAGGATTCCTAACAGGAATGCAATTTCCCATTTTAAATGTAACTTCGTTCCAAAACAATAAACATTTATGCAATTGGCCTTTACATCCCCACAATAAAAAGGAAATATCAATAATAGAAGAAAATAATAGAAATTAAGTGGTTAATGGTGTTGATAACATTGGAGATGGGAGTAGAAATTGAATTTGGGGAGTTATTTATTATTTATCATATGCGAGAAGGTTAACCAAATTAAGTGTTAAGTTTATCGCCTAGTAAACCCGTGACCCTTTTATGGAATTTAGAGATTCTTTATATAATTAATATAAATCTTCAAATGGTTCTAACATTTACTAAATTACATAAACAAGAGAAAATAATAATAGAAAAGAAAATAATATAATAAAAATATGTTATCATATCAAAGAGTAAATGAAGCAACATTTAAGGTTATATATTTAACTATTTATCTTTCAAAAATCTTTTTTCATTGTTATTTTGAAATTATTTTTTCCAATATTTTTTTTATTTTTTATTAATTAATAACTTTTTTTTAATTATTAAATTTGTAAATTTATTTATTAAATTTTTATAGATGATTATTTTTAAATTGATTTATTCACTTTTGTATATATTTATTGAATTTAAAAAATATATTAAAATATAGTTATTTAATTTAAAAAACCATACATTAATGAGTTCATAAATTCTCAATTTTAGATTTTTAGAAGGTATATGTGTGTTATAAGCATTTAACATTATCTTTATGTCTCTACACTTACATTAGAATTGCATATATAATATTTAAAAACTATTTTAATTTTGGATTTACTATCTATTTATAAGGATTAAATATAAACTATTTTTAAAATGCAAAAGTTTGAGGAAACCTAAGTTTCCTTGTTGAGAGACCTACACTTTAACCAAGTGATCCAAAAAAATTGATAATGATAAATCAAGAGTTAAGATGGAGCTACTTTGACATTTCATTATAATAAATTTTACCATTTCACATTATCCTTTAAAATGTTAACCAAACAAAATAAATAAATCTAATGACTTTTGAATTCACATCCTTTTTTCAAAATTCTTATTTACCTAATAACTGAATTATAAACATATATTCTAATTAATTATTTTTAATTAATTGAAATATATATCGTGGTTTTAAAATTTATATTAAAGAAAACATTGTAAATTTTATATTTTATTAAAATGCTACTTATCAACTTCACATTAAATACATAATTAAACTTTTATAATAATAATTTTCTTTTTTAAAAATTCATAAGATATAAATATTATTTTATACATGTACAGTTCATTATATATTTTGCATTGCTTAAAATAAAATATCAACTAAACGATGATACATAAATTTATATATTTTTATATATAATAAGAATTAAAAAATAGGTAGGAAAAAAGGGTTATTTTTACTTGACACAAATATATATTTATATATTAGAGAGATGAGATTATCCAATCTACAAAAATGTCTCTGAAGTGTAAACAAATTCACTCGTGAAAACATGAAATTGGGATACACTTTTTTTACTGTTTTTTACAAAAAAAGTTGTAAAATTTTATGTTTTTCAACTTCAACCCTTTCAAACCCATACCTTCTTTAGGAATTTCAACTTGAGGTAAACCTAAGAGTTTTAGATAATTGTATTAGCTTCGTACTCATATTTTTTTGAAATTTTTGTACGGATATATAGTAGGACAAATTTGAAGGGCACCAACGACATATACTTTAAAATTTTAGGTTTGGATAATGAGTGACTTGTGTGCCCCTCCTTTTTTTAGAGATGGTTATTCATTTTACGAAAACCAAATGTACACTCATAATCTACACAGATTGTACTTTGCAGTGGACTATATTTTGAGGATTTTTAGACTTAAAAACTATTTTTTATTATTTATCGAAATAGCATATGTTTAAAAAATGACGCCTTATTGACACATGTTGGGACCCTCTCATTTTATTTCAAATGTGACTCTTATAAAAAAACTAAAACTACACTTTTGAAGAGGATAGTGCAAGGAACAATGTTGTGATTTTTTACATTTGTTTTTTGCAATCATTGTGATGATCTTGAATTTTCATTGTGACTGATCATTTTTAGCTCACTAAATTTTTCAATGATAAAGTTTAGAAAAAAAATAGTAAAAAATAGAAATCGTTGATGAAATTCACAAATTATTATACTATGAGAAAGTAGATTCAATGTTGAATCTATAATTGGTATAAAATCCAATAGGTAATTCTCAAATTTTGTAGTGTTTCCACAGTCAGAAGTGACAAATTTAAAAAAACTGCAGAAACAGTTGTTGTGTTTGTTGACTAGAAACTCTCGGCTGAGAATTAAATGTATTTCTCGGCCGAGAGATATTTAGCCCGAAAAGTAACCCATGTTAAATCAAAGTCTTTCCCATGAGGTTGTTTAAAATCTTGGCTGACAAAATAAAACAACTCTCGGGAAAGAGTTGTATTACATAAAGCCCCGAGAATCTTTTAGGGGTCGACCTATTAAATGCCTGTGATTCTCAGCAAGATTCTAAAATTTCTCTCTCGAGAGTTCTATATATACTCTCGCCCAAAATTTTATTTCCATAAAAATTCAATTTCGGATATTTACACTTCGGATATTTACAGTGCGTGGATATTTACACTTTGGATATTTACAGTGCGAAATACAATTATAAGGTATTTTTATTTTTGGTTTTGGATGTTTTAAGGTGTTTTATATTAAATTTATTTACAAAGGTTATATTTGCTTATTTTTTCTTTATAAATGAAATTAATATAATATACTTGGTTTTGGCATATTACTGTTTTTTTATTTTTTAGATTGTAAAATTGGTTTTGGCATATCACTGTTTTTATTTATTTTTTAGATTGTAAAATTGGTTATAGCATATATTAATATTTGTTTTTTTAAAGAATAAAAGAAAATCTGTTTTTGGCATATTGTTTTTTTTTAAGCAACATATTGCATATTATGTTTTCTCATATTACATTTTGTTATACAAGGGACATGGTGAATTTGGTTTTAGCACATTACTCTTATTTTTACAAAGGGGAATATTGTGAATTTGGTTATGCTTTCATGTCATATTGCAATTTGTTTCATTAATTGTACAATTTTATATCTAACATATTACTATGATTTCAAGTTTTTGGAATTGGAGTTTAGGTTTTCAATTGTTTCATCATGGGAAACCAAAATAAATGTGCAACAAAACATGATCGCATCAAAATTGATGGAGAGGCAAGAAAAGAAAGAAAACGTGAAAACATGAGAAAGTTAAGAGAAAAAAGAGCATTGGACATAAATGTGGAGGCATATGGCAGTGACGAAGAAATGCAAAATGTGGAGGAACATGGAGGTGATGAAGGAATGCACAATTTCGAGGAACACATTAATGAAAGAAATGAAGAATATGGAGGTGATGAGGAAATGACAAATGTGGAACAAACGATGGGAAACATTGATATTGAGACCATGATTGGTGAGTAAATATTTTAGTGTGTTTATAAAATTGTATCTAATACTTGAGTATATAATTGATTTGAAAGTTCACAATCTTATAAATTTACATATTTTCATGCAGGGTCAATATCCAACCTACAACATCCTACCGTACCTATGAATTTACAAAGATTAATTGGAAGTTGCAACAATATCGTCATTGATGACAATTTTTTGGAGAATATGAATTCAAGTAAAATTGAAGAATTGGGACCTTCGATGCATGATCATACAACTAGATATAAAGAAAAAAAAATACTCAAAAATGATCTTGAAGGTATTCCTGTCATAGCACAAGCTCAATTGTTACATAGATTGTTAAAGAAAAAATGTCTAAAAGATGCAATTAAATTATTGGGCATTAAAAGTGTCAAATAGGTAAAAAAAATGAGATGGTATCAAAAAATATGACCTCGGCCCTTGCCACACTTGCAAAGAAACGATCTCATGATTTAGTGTTTGCTCGTAAAACATTGGTAACAGGGGTTGTGGGAAAAAACACTGCAACTGATCGTTTGTTGGCCATGAATGCAAGAACGTTAAAAACATCAAGAATGAGTTTATGGAAGCACAAAAAAATTAGGGTTCAATTAGATGAATATGATGAAGTTGCATGTTGGGTTTCTATCTGTAGAAAGACTTATCAAGATAGGCTTCCAGATAATTTGAGGGACAAGGTAAAAGAGTTTTGGCATTTAAACTCTTGTGTCATACCAAATTAAAAGGACGTCGTGTGGTGTCGTATATCTAAAGGAAACTATGAAATGCATGCCAAACACATAACATAGGTCACTCAAGTGGAAATGTTCAAACATTTTATGGAGAGTACTCTTGATGTGAAGATTTCCCTTAGCAAATTTGTGAAGCTTAAACCATGGTATGTCAGGCCCATTGTTGTTCGCGACACATGTTGTTGTCGATACCATGTATAATTTGAATTATATTATGAGACAATTAATAATTTTGGCATACAATGTTGGCCAAATGACTTCCCTCCTTCGAGTGTTCGTGAATTTGTATCTAAAATATTACGTGCATGAGAGAATGATCAAGTATTCTATAAGAAACAATGTGTCGGTGGAAGAAAATGTGGAGAATGTTCTCATTTGGCTCTTTTGATGTTAAATACCCCATTGATCCAAATGATCCTCAATTGTGAAATCGCATTGTGAAATGGAAGACATATAAATATGTTGATTATAATCATGTTACAGATTCAACGACAACATCAAGAAAGATTGAGTTAGTTGAAGATGATATCTCCGTGACATGTTTTATGGAGTAGTTCAGGGAGGAAATGTTAACACCCAAAAAGTGCTCACTAGCTCATTCCATATTCACATGACCCATTTGTCCACTTTTTCCACCACTTGAGCCTCTAAAACCTTCAAAAGGTCACCAAAAAGACCATAATACACCTTTTTTCCCCTCAAAATATGTATTTTTCCTCAAAAAACACAAAAAAAACCCTCAAAAGGGTCCAAAATTCCCAAAAGATATTAAAAGGGAATAAAAATATAAAAAATATTCAAAAACAAAAAAAGAGGGAAAAAGAGACATAAACCAAGTTGGTTAATACCATTGGTTTCCCTAAAACCATAATGGTATTCCCCATCACCAAAAAACTATAAAAAGGTGATAGGGGCTCCTCACTATTCATCCACATTTCATCCTATCCTTATGCTGCCAAATTCCCTTTGAGAGCCCTTGCCTCCCATTTCGAGTTTGAAGATCCCCCATTGAAGCATTGGAGAAGAAGAGACCATTGGACATTGGAGCATCTCAACCTTGGAGCTGCTCAAAACTCACTATCCTCACCATTTGAGATAATACAAAAAAGATCACATTTTTTAATCTCTTGTTTTTCTCATAGATCTCATTGCTTATGTTCTTAAATCTAGTTTTTTTTATTTCTTTGCACATGTTAATGTTAGATCAGATTATATTAGTTTTTACATATTTTTATTGAGATTGCTGCTACTAGTTAGCAGGTGCATCCTTGCACATGCTTGGTTGAAAAACCAAGCAACAAAAAATATATAGATATATCAATCATTCTCATACAACACGATGGTAAGACCAGGTATCTATACTTGTGCATATTTTGTAAAGTCATGCGGAGCTTCATGTCGATGGTTCTAATAGCAATGAAGATAATCATGAAGTGAATAAAGAGTACCATTTCTACATCAGTGATGATCGTACACATGATACATGTTTTTTCCAACATTGTTTTAATATGCTTTATAACGAATTATCAATATGAGGGGTCACTTTTAAAGAGCATTGGGCGTGGTCAGAAGGTTGTGTTGGTTAGTTTAAATCAGCATGCTCATTCTTATGGTTGTCTCGCATTCATAATAAAACAGATGTTTTCCACACATGGATTTTTTTTGAAACGGGACATGCAAAAGGAGAATATGATGGTGTTGGGGCCTGCATAAAACGTTCACTTAGGAGATATGAAAAGAATCATTCTGCTTCTCGCCTCACAAATTCAAATGAAGTTGTTAATTGGGGAAAGAAAAATTTAAGGCATGAATTCAATGAAAGGATGGCTAATGTGAGAAGGTATGTAATTGTTTCGATGACCCTTAATGTTTTCAAATGCAGTTATTTACTATGTTTACATGTACATGAGTATTTTTATTTAAATTATTTAAAAAATAGTTTAATAAATTATTTTTAAATGTGAAATTTGATTTGCACAAGTTATGGTTTTATCTTGAACAGGTTCTTCTGGAATATTGCAATGGCGATGTTGATAGATCAATGCCATATAATTGTGCTGCAATCCCTAAAACAAGGGGTTTACACTCCATTAAGAGTAAAAAAATGGCAAATATTCACTCAATCGAGAAACAAAAATACTCTTGATTCTGTCTTGCATGTATTGATGATGTAGATTCCTTTGACGAGTGTAAAAAAAAAACTAACAAATTTATCAAACCATGGATACACCAAGAATTGACACCATTGCCCCCATTTGGAAATATCACAGATGAAGAGAGCAATAATGAAGTGGTTGTGATTGACAAGGATTATGATCGTGTTTCTGATTTGGTTAGAGAAGGTGATGTATTTGCTACCATTGCACCAGTAGATAATCCAGAAAAAGTGCATTATTATTTATTGAGATGCACTAAGTCGAAAAGCACGTTGTTGCAAGAATTTAAGGATCCATCAAATTATGCATATGCAGTGGATTCAATGGTTTTAATGGGACATTTCTTTGCTGAAATAAGGAAATGCAATGACCATATTATTTTTCAAGACTACGATCCAGATGTTATATGTGCTGAGTATAGTCATTTAGTCATAGCGGCTCGGTTGCAGTTGAACCCAATGAAGACTAGGAAAAAGACCAAGAATCACCAATGGAAATTGTCGATAGAAGATCATAATGCCATTCTTGAAAACATGGGACACTAGCACATTTCATATGAATCAATAACAAATTGGTATGCAAATAAGATTGTTTTCTTTGATTCTAGGGTTAGAACATAGAATTATTATATAAATTGGACTTTATAGTTGATGGACTTTATATTGGACTTTATTTAAAGACAATGGACTTGTACCATTCTCCATTGTTGGTCTGTGATTTAATGCAAACTTATGTTTTTGTGTTAGTCCTTAAAGGTTGATTGACTACAATGAATACGTGATTTCTTTCTTTCTTTCTAGTTTTCTCTCTTTTCTTACACTTTTTATTGGAATCAATAGAAATTGTTCTGGATATGTTTTTGTTCATAGTTTGAATTTACATTGTTCTTCAAATTGTTGTTCAATGCTACAATCAGTCTTTCAATTCTATGGATTTGACATGTCTTGTTAGCAAGACATACATTTTATGCATGCAACTTTTTTTTTGTTTTCTTTTAATTTATAGAATGTGCTTGGATGCAATAGTTGTATACTTGAAAGTTTATTTAAATGTGCTTGGATTTAAATCGATGTTTTCAATGAGAGAAAATATGTTCTTAATTGTTAGTCTTATTGAATTTGTACCCTTATTGTTGATTTCCCAACATATGGATGCATTGACCAATGGTGATATACAATAATACAACAAGAAATTGTGAAGTCCTTTTGGATTCCTTACCATATTGTGGAGAAGTACTAGTGATTCTATTATTTTTTCAATTGATGTGTGTAATGTTCTTTTTATTCCCTAGATAGATCCACAAGCACCACTAGATAATCTCAAGTAATATATAATTGAAGAAGATATCAAAAGTATTGTAACAAAATGGACAGAATATTTGGGCCCTAATCCAAACCCTAAAGTTGAAATATTAGGTGAGAAGGAACCAAGAACCAAGCATGAGTCAGATAAGCATAATGAAACAACACTACCAATTCGAGAGTTCCCATGACTAAGAATGAGAAAGTGAAAAAGTGAGAAGAAAAAATGGGAACACAAAAGAAAAGTGGATGAAGAAGTTGTGAAAGAGATTGTCTTGATAAGGAAGAAAATAACTAAAATATATCAATAGGAAAAATACACAACTACACAAGAACCTTAGATCTGAGGACCATATTACAATAGAAGGGAAAGTGAACAAGTATTCAAACATAGACCAAATCACCCAAGTGAACAAGTATTCAAACATAGACAAGTACTCCTTTTATAAATAAAATCATCTTATCTTATCTTATCTTATCTACTTTCTAAGAATAGCTTTTATATAGAGGTATGTATGTGACTCCCTGAAACATTAGATGCTACAATTGTCATCTCCTTGGGAACATAACATTATATTGCACAAGCAATACAACTAGGCCTTCGAGCCATGAGCATGCAAAAGTTTGGAGAAGGAAATCTAAAGGATAGAGCTTTAATGAACATAAGCATCAGATTGCACAAGACAATGAGAGAAAAATTCTAGAAGAAGCATCTAAGGAGTAATATTATGATAAGTACCTTGCTTATCAAGTAGATCAAGCAAATGGAAGAACCTTTATTTCACCAACTAAAGAGAAATGCACTATTGCTCAAAACAATGAAGATAGATTCAATGTTAATGATTATTAATTAGCAAACAGAAATAATGAAGAAATAGCATCTGAAGTTGATCCTAAAGATGAAGAGGATCCAAGAGTGTACCAATCCACTTTTGAGGAGGAATCATAAAAAAAAATTCACTGAACAACCAACATTGGATTTCTCCTTATGACTCCTTGAAGAACCAAGTTGAAAGACTATTTGTTGTCTCATCCTTATGAACAGATAGTTGTAGCAGCCACATAAGCATTTGAAATGACACAAAATTCCAAATCACCAATCATCATAGTGGCCAATAAAATGATTGAGAAGGGTCATTTTTTTATGCTAAAAAGATGACTCTAAAAGAGATCCTTGTTTGCTAATCTCAAGAAAATCATTTGAAGAAACATTTTCTTGCATATTTGAAAAAGAATTATTTGACATTTTCGAAGAGGTTTCTAAACCACTGGAATGATGCACAATGGATGATATCTAGACCAAAGAAGGTCTGATATTGAAAGGACGGCATGTGAGGGATTAAATTAGACCTCAAGGGTACCGTGACATGAGTAGATCTAGAAGATAAGTCTTGAATCATTAATGATGAATTGACAATATATTTGAAGCAGTTTTACATCAGCATTTGGAGTTGATTTGTTGGATACTTGGATCATAATTGAGGAATATTGAATTCAATGTGAATACATTCATTTGTTTGAGCAGATATGTGTGAGAGGTTGTCAAGAAAAGAAGTGTGTAGTGTCTGATGTTTTAGAAAAAGAGAAATGGGTCCAATATCTACTGAATTTGAAGCCATACTTTTGAATGTGTTTGGGCAGCCAATTAAAGAAACTAGAAGATAATGAGATGTATACATCCAGTGGAAGCATATCGTTTATTCAAATCATTTGAAGTGGTGATGAGTTTAGAAGATAGTATCCCATGTTACTTGAAGTTTTGGAGAGCTAGTGTGATGAAAATGTTTGGAGCATCCAAACCCAAGACGATCCTTAAATCATAGGAGAAATTTTTTGAATTCTAGGTAAATAAAGTCTCTTAATGGTAGACTAGTGAAGCAAATGAGAAGATACTAAAAAATATGGATGAAGAAAATATTCAAATAGAAGGATATGCTTCTAAGAATGAATATTATAGCAATATGAAAAACCTTAGCATACGACCATGCCATAACAACCTTGTTGATGGTTGAAGAATATTTGAAAACATGTCAGGAAAGTCCTTGAGCATGTTGAGGACATTGAAAAACAAATTTGTGAAAGTCTTGGAGCAGGCTTCCTTTCAAGTGAACATAAAGAGATATGAATTTGACCATTAAAAGATAAGGAAGAATTACTTGAAGGATGGAATTCAAAGAAGTTGAAACGGATTGACCTAAAAGTGACCAAGCACAAGCTTAGTGGGAGCATATCCATGAATATTACCTACATCATTAATAAACATAAAATTGCAGCACATTAAGTCTTGGTGAATGAAACTCTTTGAAACAAAAACAAAGATCAATTATGCATAAAGGAATAATTAGCCCATGACAACCGAAGACTTGTGTGGAACCCTTTGAAGCAGTAGTAAAATTTATGGTGCATTGTCTTTCAAAATATTGAGCTACATGGCATGGGAACATTCAAAATGGTGTAGATTTATATAGTTTCAGAAAAGAGGACGTATGAAAAGGAATCCTATTGACAGGGGGAGTAAGCATGAATCTAGGGGGAGCGTGCAAATGAAGAATGAAAGAAGAGTAAACAAAGAATAACTATATAGATATAAATAAAATTATAAACAAAGAATTACTATATAGATATAAATAAAATTATATTATATTATCTACTTGCTAAGAATAGCTTTTAGCATGCTTTAAAATATCAAGAAACTTACATTTTGAGACACAATAGGCATAATATTATTTCTAAGGCAGTGAGAAATGTGAGCCATCAGACTTGCACAACCCCAATGCCAAATGATTGTGTTCCTATCATGTCTTTACCTCATTATGATCACCCTAGAAGTTACATATGTTCAATAGAAAAATGAATCACTGTTTCATGTATATCGAGACTTCACTGATCCCAATATAGTGTTAACACAAAATTAAGTAGCATCAGTAACAAGCTCTTGCAGTCAACTATTCCTTCAGATACTAAAGACAGACAAAGATGCTTAGAAAATGGTCCATAATGAAATTCCACATTATAGAACCTGTAAGGATAAAATAAAGGGCATGGAAACCCTATCCATCGCGCAACACAACATATTAACATAAGAGGTCACAATGAAAATACCTTTCCAATCATTAAGTTCCTAAGAAGGTGAATTGTGCTAGTCAATCTGCCTGCATTCCTCAGTGAGTTGTTTTGACTCCCAGAATAAGAAAATATCTTCCATGAATCGCCAATAGTAGTGTGGTCTAGTGGCAAGTTTTGAGGTGATCGAATGTGTATTAAGTTTCAACATTGAGATAAGGATTAAAAACACCCTGAGTGGGCATGTATAAGACCAAGTGGAATCCTAGGTGATATTGATAGCATAAAAATTCCCAAACTCTCACCAAAAACTCATCAAAACTCTCCTACCAATGCAATGAAAAGAAATTATTAACAATGCAATGAACATAAATTAATTTGAGGAAAATATGATTTAATGGCACAAAGTTCTAAAAATTTATTGAAAGTTAAATCACCTACTGAGGTTGTGTCACCAATGTACTGTACCATATCACTACAAGTGAATTAGGTACTTGATGTTGCATTCTCAGAATGCAAGTGGAAAGCAACTACCTCATGTGAATAAGCACCTCTTCAGCAAAAAATCAAACCATCCCATATATACATTGAACATATTAGTAAACAATGTTTAAAGTCATATGAAAAGATTTTCATCAACAAAGATTAAGAAACAACAGAGAGAAGCAAAACATGGAAGCAAACTGAAGAAAAAGAATACTCCACGAGGGAAAAAATATACCTACTAATGTAATTTAAATTGTTGTTAGCAGAAATGAAAAACAAACTCTAAGATGAGATCCATCAATGTATACAACAATAAAATGATACAAGGAGATTATAACCAATATCATTGACAGAACTATAGAACAATGAAAGACAAATTCTTAGGTCATTTCTGGCAACAGTAATACTTTTAAAGTTGTCTTTCAAAAGGCATCATCGATTACCTCTCCTTGGACCTTTAACCCTAAACCAACATTCAATGCAAAGCACTTCCTCCATCCAAGACAAAATCATCATGCTCCCAAGCTACCATTGACAACATTGGTCTCATATGTTGCAATTTATTCGAAGACAAAATAGTGTAGGTTCTCACCAGTCATGGATCAAGATAAACCATTGCAAAACCTAGAGAGAAGCATACCTATATATACATAAACTTTAGTCTTTGGATGCAGTAAGGAAAATTTCATTTTTCAGCACCACTATATCATAAGTTTAATGTATAATTTACTGTTTATAACTTTAATCAAGAATCCAATATGGTGCATAGATTATGCCCTCAAATATGTTCTCAATTTCTACTGTGGCTCACCATTTCCTTCATACACGGCTTCCATTTGCTCTTGGTTTTCTGTGGGATGAAAAGTCAAAATGAAAGTTTATATATATACATTTGGGGACAAAATATACCAAAACTAATAAAATGTTATCAAAAAGAATAATTAATACCTGTGTTTCTTCCTCCCCAAGAAAAGAAACATCAACATAGTCATCATCATTTAGCATTTGGGCATACTGCATAAATTTTGATAAATTTATAGACATGAGATTTGGATAATAAAAGCATATATATATACAAAAAACATTCAATTTGTCATGTGTACATTCTAGCTCATACTGTAAATGTGTCTTTTGCGACTTCGATTATTAAACCATACTTACATACCAAATTTGTTCATCGATTTTCTTGAGCCTTGACATTCTTATACATGTCTCTACAATTTGTTGCATACTGCTCAAGCTTTGATCGACTCATAAATCTCAAGGCATCATCTGAATAATCATCAAATGAGTTGTCATCCATATTGGTTGGAGATGCCATATTATCTAAGCTGATTTCTACCCCTACCAATGCAGCCATAACATGCTCTTTTATCTGTGCCCTCACCCTACTTTCCACTTCCGATGTCATTTGAAACTCTTCTAGAAAAGAAATGACTCTAGGTAATGGAACTACTAAGCGAGGCACCGGTTGACTATATTCAACATCTCGCAGTGAATTAGGACGTTCATATATATGGCCTTTTCCAACACCATAGAAAGGTGATCCCGTATCTATATAGTCAGGGTCCATGTGCAACTGAAACTCCGCAATTAGCATCTTGACAAAATATTGAGGGACCTCATCATTATTTGGGAACTTCCCATATGCATAGAGGAACCTCAAATAAACATGTGGTGCAATATTTGGATCATTGAAACTTACAATCTTTAGACGTCTTTTGTCTTTAGGCCACATGTCAAATAATGAAAAGACCATTTCTTTTGTGACAATATTTTTTATTTCTTCGAACTTGTGGCGACCCATCACCGCCAATCGCATCCTATGGATCATGTCATAAAAGATTTGGGTTGATGGTCCAACCCAAACATAAGTCACAATCAAACGATTTAGATTGTGCAAAACAATTTGGAGACTCTGTTGACAACCGATAGAGATAGTATAACTCTCAAGTTCACCCTGCAATATACTAGAATGCTCCCTCATCTCTTTCTTAGTAAGCATTGCGATCTTGTATTCCCAAGGAATCTCATCGGAAACATCTTTAGGATGAGTGTAGAGAGGGTCATATGTTTCATTTTGGTAATATTGACACGCTCGACGACCTCTCCTTATATTACAAGGTGGAATAGGAGCACGAGCAGCAAACCCTGTAAGAAGTGTGCAAGTATTAGAATATATATATAATTTGTTGATCAAATTATACATATTTAAATAACATGTGTTCATTAAAAATACTTGGTGGAGTCTCTACCTCAGCATGTACACTTTTCGTACTAGAAACTAACTCTTTTATCCTATCAGTATCCTCGGAATGTGTAGAAGCCCCTGTAAAAAACAATAAATTGGAAATCACATGTAAGTTTAAGTGAAATAAAATAATTTTTCGCAAATAAAACACTCATGTCCAATAAGAATTATGGTCAAAATTTATGTAAACATTCTTCTTCTGGTTCTAGGCTCTCTAAGCTAGTAGTATATCCAGCATAAGGCATTGAATGCATGCACACAAAAATAATCAAGTCATATGCATGTAACGTTTTAAAGAAATAAAAGACGTTTAACTTGTACTATATAAATATAAATAGCATTAAAAATTACCTATGCATGGCCTTCGTGCCCGTCCACTAGCCCCTGTAAAAAACAATAAATTGACAGGAACTTACAAGTAAGAGAAATGCCATAATTTTTCACAAATTAAACACACATGTCAAACAAGATTTATGAACATAGATTTCACCTTTACCATGTAAATATTGCGTTTCCCTGCTTGTGGTAGGCGTATCAGCAGAGTAAGTCACTGAATGCATGTGCACAAAAATAATCAAGTCATATGCATGTAACATTTTAAAGAACTAAAATACGTTTAACTTGTACTATAAAAAGATAGATAACATTAAAAATTACCTATGCTTGGCCTTCATGCCTGTCCACTAGCCCCTGTAAAAAAAATAAAAATTTACAGGCACTTATAAGTAAGAGAAATGTCATAATTTTTCACAAATTAAACACACATGTCAAACAAGATTTTTGAACTTAGATTTCACCTTTACCATGTAAATCTTGTGTTTTCTTGCTTGTGGGAGGCGTATAAGCAAAGTAAGTCACTGAATGCATGTGCAAAAAAATAATCAAGTCATATGCATGTAACATTTTAAAAAGTTAATTGTATTTAACTTGTACTAAAAATGATAAATATCATTAGAATGTACCTATGGGTGGCATGTATCCAATAAATCCGTCAGAAGTGCATCTGCCATGTATCCAAGAATAAAACGGATCAGGTTAACTCTATGAAATCATAATACAATGATTAAGATAAAAAATCCTCTCACTAGGAAAGTCTAATCCAAATGGCTCAAAGAAGAAATTAAATCCCTTTGCTTGATTGTCACACACTTCTTTTGCTGTCCTCACCCACATAGGGAATTTAATGGGGAAACATGGAGATTTTTCTACACTTTAGTTATTACTCCTAATCCAAATATCAACATTGATCAGTTAGGAGTGCCATGGAGTATTGCATTGAACTTGACATATCGAGAAACTGTGACTCCATATAATATGGAGAGGTGTTGTGAATAGCATAAGGATATTATTTTCTTTAAAGTTTACATTCTGCTACTACAAAGAGGCATTATTTTAGAAGGTATGTTAATTCTATGTTCATAGATCAAATAGATTAAAGGAGCTTGTTGAATATGGACCTCATCCTCCTCCAAGGAAAAGTAGTGCCAAATACATTATCAGAGAGGATGGCCAGAGACTTGATCTTTGTTACTTGAAGAAGAGCAACGATCACCATTTAGAGTTGGTGTATAAGGTGGAGAGGCATTTGAATGATGGAGACTTTGTTCTTTTCAATCGATAACCTAGTCTTCACAAGATGTATATTATGGGGCACATGATCAAAATCATGCCATACTCAACATTTCGACTGAACTTGTTAATCACATCCCCATATAATGTTGATTTCGATGGTGATGAAATGAATATGCATGTACCCCAATCATTTGAGACAAGAGTAGAAGTCTTGGAACTAATGATGGTGCCAAAGTGCATTGTCTCTCCTCAATCCAAGAGGCCAGCTATGGGTATTGTCCAAGACATAATTTTGGGCTGTCGGAAGATAACAAAGAGAGACACATTCATAGAGAAGGATGTCTTTATGAATATTTTAATGTGGTGGGAGTATTTTGATGGAAAAATACTAGCTCCAATGATTTATAATCCAAGGCCAATTTGGACAAGAAAACAAGTATTTAATCTGATCATTCCAAAGCAGATTAATCTTAGAAGACAATCAACATGGCATTCAGAGTCTGAATCGGGTCTTATCACTCTGGGAGATACTATTGTACGTATTCAGAAGGGATAAGTTATCCCAGGAACTCTTTGCAAGAAAACCCTTGGAAATTCTTCTAGAATTCTTATTCATGTGATCTGGGAGGAGGTTGGTTCAGATGCTACTTGTAAGTTCTTAGGTCACATGAAATGGCTTGTTAACTACTGGCTGCTACAACAGGGTTTCAGTATTGGTATAGGAGACACAATTGTTGATTCTGCAACCATGGAGGTTATCAATGAAACAATATCAAAATAAAAAAATGGAGTCAAACTGCTTATTAAGGCTACTCAAGAGAAACAATTGGAGGCAAAGCTTGGTCGTACAATGATTGAGTCCTTTGAAAACCGATTCAATCAGGTGTTGAACAAGGCCCATGATGATGCATGAAGTAGTGCTCAAAAGAGTTTATCAGAGAGTAATAATATGAAGGCAATGGATAAGGATGGGTCCAAAGGAAGTTTTATTAACATATCACAGATGACTACTTGCGTGGGACAACAAAATGTGGAAGGAAAATGAATTCCTTATGGATTTGACAGTCGAACTCTTCCCCATTTCTCAAAGGATGATAAACGTCCAGAAAGTCGCAGTTTTGTGGAGAAATCCTATCTTCGTGGCCTAACTCCACAGTAGTTATTTTTCCATGCAATGGGATGTAGAGAAGGTTTGATAGATACTGCTATGAAGACTTCAGAAGCAGGTTACATTTAGAGGCACCTTATGAAGGAAATGGAATATATCATGGTTAAATATGATGGGACTGTCAGGAAATCACTTGGTGATGTTATTCAATTTCTATATGGTGAAGATGGTATGGATGGTGTTTGGATTGAGTCACAATAGCTTGATTCTCTGAAGATGAAAAGGAAGGAGTTTGAAAATGTATATAAATATGAGCTTGATCAAGAAAATTGGAATCCTAGTTACATGTTACCAGAACATGTCGAATATTTGAAAACAATCTGGGAGTTCCAGAATGTTTTTGATGCAGACGTGTAGAAATAGAGTCAAATAGACAACAACTAGGTATGGAGATTGCACCTAATGGGGATAACTCGTGGAATTTTCCTGTAAACCTTAAGAGGCTCATCTGGAATGGCCAGAAGACATTCAAAATTGATGCGAGAAAGCCATCAGATATGCATCCCATGGAGATTGTAGAATCAATTGACAAGCTTCAGGAAATACTTAAGGTTTCTCCTGGTGATGACCTCATAAATATTGAGGCACAAAAAAATGCCACTCTCTTTTTCCACATCTTTCTTCGAAGTACATTTGATACTCAACATGTACTAAAGGAGTACCACCTCACAAGAGAAGCATTTGAATGGGTAGTTGGTGAGAATAAATCTTGTTTCCTGCAGTCCTTAGTAGCTCCAGGTGAGAGGATTGGTTGTGTTGCAGTGCAGTCCATTGGTGAGCCAGCTACACAGATGACTCTCAATACCTTTTATTATGCTGGTGTCAGTGCCAATAATGTTACTCTCGGCGTCCCAAGCATTAGGGAAATCATAAATGTTGCAAAGAACATAAAAACACCATCACTATCTGTGTATCTAAAACCTGAGGTCAACATGACAAAGGAAAAAACAAAGAATGTGCAGTGTGCTTTAGAGTACACAACTTTGCGAAGTGTTACAGAGGCTACTGAATTTTAGTATGATCCAGACCCAATGAGTACTATCATAGAGGAGGATATTGACTTTGTCAAATCATATTATGAACTTCCAGATGAGGATATTGCTCCAGAAAAATATCTCTGTTGCTGCTCCATATAGAATTGAACAAAGAGATGATGGTTGATAAAAAGATGAGTATGGCAGACATTGCAAAAAAAAAAACCTCAAGTTTGATGATGATTTGACATTCATTTTTAATGATGATAATGCATAAAATATTATTCTACGTGTATGTATTGTGAATGAAGCGAGTCCTAAAGGGGAAGTGCAAGACCAAAATTTTGAAGATGATGTCCTTTTAAAGAAAATTGAAAGTAACATGCTTACAAAATGTCTCTTAGGGGAATTCCAGATATTAATAAAGTGCTTATCAAGTCTGGAAAAACCAACAAGTTTGACGAGAATGATGGATTTAAGCCTGAGATAGAATGTATGCTAGATACAGAAGGTGACAATATGTTAGTTTTCATGTGCCATGAAGATGCAGATGTGACTAGGAAAACAAGTAATCACTTGATTGAGGTGATTGAAGTGTTTGGAATAGAGGCTATAAGGAAAGCTCTTCTTG
This sequence comes from Larix kaempferi, assembly GCA_027924585.1. Lineage (NCBI taxonomy): Eukaryota > Viridiplantae > Streptophyta > Pinopsida > Pinales > Pinaceae > Larix > Larix kaempferi. Next base: position 6,331,745 of record BSBM01000259.1, on the reverse strand, counting down.
ATGATATTCAAGTTGTGATATTTTTTGACAGGTCATATGTGAACTACAGGAATTTATCTATTTTATGTGACACAATGACATATCAAGGTCATTTGATGGCTATTACTTGACATGGTATAAATCGCAATGACACAGGGCCAATAATGAGATGTTCATTTGAGGAGACTGTGGATATCCTTTTGGACGCTGCTATGTTTGCTGAAGGTGACCCTCTTAAGGGTGTTACAAAAAAAATTATGCTTGGCTAGTTGGATCGTATTGGTACAGGTGATTGTTCTTTGTATTTGAATGACCAAATGCTGCAACAGGCTATTGAACTCCAATTACCCAGTTATATGGAAGGTGTAGACTTTGGTATGTCACCAACTCGGTCTCCTATTACAAGGACACCACACCATGATGCCATGATGTCACCAAGATATTTTCTTAGTCCCATTCTTTGAATCTCACCTGGTTATGGTCCCACATCTCCAGGATACATCCCTACACCGCCAGGATATAGTCCTACTTATCCTTCATATAGTCCAATCTCTCCTGGATATAGTCCTACTTATCCAACATATTCACCCACAAGTCCTTCTTATTCTCCCACATCAGCAAGGTATAGTCCCACATCACCAACCTACAGTCCCACTTTACCAAGCTATATCCTGACATCCCCAAGTTATAGCCCCACTTCATCTAGTTATAGCTAAATGGGATATGTTTTTCCTAATTGGTGGGATATGTGGGATACCGTTTTGGCAGGGGGAAGGAAGGGGAGGGATTCCTCTTATGTTCAATAATTTTTTACTAAAATATTTTTACTCATGACATGAGTTGCATTTGATGATAATATTCTCATAATATAATGCATGTAGGTCACTCTAGCTATCCATACTCAGTTGGAATGCTCCCTGGAGGCCTTTTTCCAAATCCACTTTTATGCATATCCTCTTCCTTTTTATTAGAGTCAATCAATGTATCAACCCATATTATTCCCAATTTATTTGAAGGTCTTCCTACAACATTAATATGGGGCAGTGTGGCCCAAACAAGGGCTATTGTGATCTCATGTTCATGTTGAATTCGAAGGACCAACTAGCTAAGAAAATACCCCAATTTCCATGAAGTATGATCCAAAATGAAAAATGGAGTTTTTACCCTCATTATTTTGAAATAAGAAAGAAAAACATCCTTTACTATTGGAAAATAAATTCACCTTACTCTTGATCTTGTGAAGCCACTTTTCTACTATCCACATCTTTATGGTCCTTGGGCTAGGAGAGAAGCCTATAAAATTTCGTACTATATCTTATTCAAAGATTGATTTAGCTCCTTCCTATATCAAATGTCTTGATAACCAATAAGCAAATGGATTCCATGTGCTTGATGAATTTCTCAAGTGGAGATTGAGATCTGAATGAGCTCCATCAATTCCATCTAGGAAGGCCATCCCATGCTGATTTCTCCTCCAAAATGCAAGTTTTCATCCATGGAAAGACTATAGATCATGCAAGGCAATTTGATATGGATACATGGCAGCAACATTATGCAAATGAAATGGTATGATCTCACCTTATGAAGTTGAATATTACCAATCTCATCATGCTCTCAACTTATAGAATATGTTCACAAAAAATATTAGTGAATTTTTTAATGTTTGTGTGCATTCTTGGGAGAAAATATTGCATAATTTGTAATGGTAAAATTTGGTTATTTAACTATTTTATTTACATTTATTTATGTTATTACAATTAATGGTCTAGCAAGTCCATGGAATGGAAATTTGAAATTGCTATCAGGGGCATGATTTATATAGATATTTGGGTACCTAGTGATCATGCAAAATAATAACTTACAAGTTCTGTTAGAGCATGAAAAATCCTAAAATATTTTTTGCACTTGTTGCATTTTTGTCAAATATTTAAAAGGATAAAGGGTGCCAAAGACAAGCACTTAGGTGTTTCCTCTAGAATGGGTCAGCGCAAATGAACTTAATGATCAACATGAGGCATAAGCGCTCATGAACATAGGATATGATTGGGGGGCTTAGATTGGCCAGTAAAATTATCAAAATGCAACCAAGACAGATCGATAGTGGAAAGGTGATTCTGGACTTGAAACTAGCATGAGTTTTAAACTAAAAAGCATGCGCTGAAAATTCAGAACAACTGATATGATGTGTCACATATACATGCATTTTGACTCATCTAAGTGGTTTCTACAAACCACCTATATCAATTGTCAGAACCATCCAATGGTGCTTCCATGAATGAGGTAGGGCAAGGTGATAACTATGTGACATGTGTATGAAGGAAAATGTGACATGTTCTCGTGGGACCAACACCTCATCCAAATGGCAATATGACACCCATGTCATAATTAAATCCAATAAAAAGTTGAGAGATGTCCCAACAATAAATACATGAATTTTAATTTTTCTAAAATATTTTCCTGTAAACCTTAAGAGGCTCATCTGGAATGGCCAGAAGACATTCAAAATTGATGCGAGAAAGCCATTAGATATGCATCCCATGGAGATTGTAGAATCAAATGGCAAGCTTCAAGAAATACTTAAGGTTTTTCCTGGTGATGACCTCATAAATATTGAGGCACAGAAAAATGCCACTTTCTTTTTCCACATCCTGCTTCGAAGTACATTTGATACTAAACGTGTACTAAAGGAGTACCACCTCACAAGAGAAGAATTTGAATGGGTAGTTGGTGAGAATAAATCTTGTTTCCTGTAGTCCTTAGTAGCTCCAGGTGAGAGGATTGGTTGTGTTGCAGCACAGTCCATTGGTGAGCCAGCTACACAGATGACTTTGAATACCTTCCATTATGCTAGTTTTAGTGCCAAGAATGTTACTCTCGGCGTCCCAAGGATTAGGGAAATCATAAATGTTGCAAAGAACATAAAAACACCATCACTATCTGTGTATCTAAAACCTGAGGTCAACAAGACAAAGGAAAAAACAAAGAATGTGCAGTGTGCTTTAGAGTACACAACTTTGCGAAGTGTTATAGAGGCTATTGAAGTTTGGTATGATCCAGATCCAATGAGTACTATCATAGAGGAGGATATTGACTTTGTCAAATCATATTATGAACTTCCAGACGAGGATATTGCTCCAGAAAAATATCTCTGTTGCTACTCCGTATAGAATTGAATAGAGAGATGATGGTTGATAAAAAGATGAGTATGGTAGACATTGCAAAAAAAAAAACCTCGAGTTTGATGATGATTTGACATTCATTTTTAATGATGATAATGCATAAAATATTATTCTACGTGTACGTATTGTGAATGAAGTGAGTCCTAAAGGGGACGTGCAAGACCAAAATTCTGAAGATGATGTCCTTTTAAAGAAAATTGAAAGTAACATGCTTACAAAATGTGTCTTAGGGGAATTCCAGATATTAATAAAGTGCTTATCAAGTCTGGAAAAATCAACAAGTTTGACGAGAATGATCGATTTAAGCCTAAGATAGAATGTATGCTAGATACAAAATGTGTCAATATGTTAGTTGTCATGTGCCATTAAGATGCAGATGTGACTATGAAAACAAGTAATCACTTGATTGAGGTGATTGAAGTGCTTGGAATAGAGGCTATGAGGAAAGCTCTTCTTGATGATATTCAAGTTGTGATATCTTTTGACAGGTCATATGTGAACTACAGGAATTTATTTATTTTATGTGACACAATGACATATCGAGGTCATTTTATGGCTATTACTTGACATGGTATAAATCGCAATGACATAGGGCCAATAATGAGATGTTCGTTTGAGGAGACTGTGGATATCCTTTTGGATGCTGCTGTGTTTGCTGAAGGTGACCCTCTTAGGGGTGTTACAAAAAAAACTATGCTTGGCTAGTTGGATCCTATTGGTACAGGTGATTGTTCCTTGTATTTGAATGACCAAATGTTGCAACAGGCTATTGAACTCCAATTACCCAGTTATATGGAAGGTGTAGACTTTGGTATGTCACCAACTCGGTCTCCTATTACAAGGACACCACACCATGATGCCAAGATGTCACCAAGATATTTGCTTAGTCCCATTCTTTGAATCTCACCTGGTTATGGTCCGACATCTCCAGGATACATCCCTACACCGCTAGGATATAGTCCTACTTATCCTTCCTATAGTCCAAGCTCTCCTAGATATAGTCCTACTTATCCAACATATTCACCCACAAGTCCTTCTTATTCTCCCACAACAGCAAGCTATAGTCCCACATTACCAACCTACAGTCCCACATTACCAACCTACAGTCCCACTTCACCAAGCTATATCCCGACATCCCCAATTTATAGCCCCACTTCATCTAGTTATAGCTAAATGGGATATGTTTTTCCTAATTGGTGGGTTATGTGGGATACTTTTTTGGCGGGGGGAAGGAAGGGGGGGATTCCTCTTATGCCCAATAATTTTTTAGTAAAATATTTTTACTCATGACATGAGTTGCATTTGATGATAATATTCTCATAATATAATGCATGTAGGTCACTCTAGCTATCCATACTCAGTTGGAATGCTCCCTAGAGGCCTTTTTCCAAATCCACTTTTATGCATATCCTCTTCCTTTTTATTAGAGTCAATCAATGTATCAACCCATATTATTCCCAATTTCTTTGAAGGTCTTCCTACAACATTAATATGGGGCAGTGTGGCCCAAACAAGGGCTATTGTGATCTCATGTTCATGTTGAATTCTAAGGACCAACTAGCTAAGAAAATACCCCAATTTCCATGAAGTATGATCCAAAATGAAACATGGAGTTTTTACCCTCATTATTTTGAAATAAGAAAGAAAAACATCCTTTACTATTGAAAAATAAATTTACCTTACTCTTGATCTTGTGAAACCACTTTTCTACTATCCACATCTTTATGGTCCTTGGGCTAGGAGAAACGCCTATAAAATTTTGTATTATATCTTATTCAAAGATTGATTTAGCTCCTTCCTAGATCAAATGTCTTGATAACCAATAAGGAAATGGATTCCATGTGCTTGATGAATTTCTCAAGTGGAGATTGAGATCTGAATGAGCTCCATCAATTCCATCTAGGAAGGCTATCCCATGCTGATTTCTCCTCCAAAATGCAAGTTTTCATCCATGGAAAGACTATAGATCATGCAAGGAAATTTGATATGGATACATGGCAGCAACATTATGCAAATGAAATGGTATCATCTCACCTTATGAAATTGAATATTACCAATCTCATCATGCTCTCAACTTATAGAATATGTTCACAAAAAAATAATAGTGAATTTTTTAATGTTTGTGTGCATTCTTGGGAGAAAATATTGCATAATTTGTAATGGTAAAATTTGGTTATTTAACTATTTTATTTACATTTATTTATGTTATTACAATTAATGGTATAGCAAGTCGATGGAATGGAAATTTTAAATTGCTATCAGGGGCAGAATTTATATAGAGATTTGGGTACCTAGTGATCATGCACAATAATAACTTACAAGTTCTGTTAGAGCATGAAAAATCCTAAAATATTTTTGGCACTAGTTGCATTTTTGTCAAATATTTAAAAGGATAAAGGGTGCCAAAGACAAGTACTTAGGTGTTTCCTTTAGAATGGGTCAGTGTAAAGGAACTTAATGATCAACATGAGGCATAAGCACTCACGAACATAGGATATGATTGGGGGGCTTATATTGGCCAATAAAATTATCAAAATGCAACCAAGACAGATCGATAGTGGAAAGGTGATTCTGGACTTGAAACTAGCATGAGTTTTAAACTAAAAAGCATGCGCTGAAAATTCAAAACAACTGATATGATGTGTCACATATACATGCATTTTGACTCATGTAAGTGGTTTCTACAAACAACCTATATCAATTGTCAGAACCATCCAATGGTGCTTCCATGAATGAGGTAGGGCAAGGTGATAACTATGTGACATGTGTATGAAGGAAAATGTGACATGTTCTCGTGGGGCCAACACCTCATCCAAATGGCGATATGACGCCCATGGCATAATTAAATCCAATAAAAAGTTGAGACATGTCCCAACAATAAATACATGAATTTTAATTTTTCTAAAATATTTTCCAAGTGTATTAAACAAGTAATTTCAAAATCAGATTGAAGGATGCCACGTCAAATCCCTTAAGGCCACAAAGAATGCCAAAGTTGATCGACTCTCAATGGGTAACTCTGAATTGTCTTGTTGACATGGTTGGGGATATTTTTGATCCTATGTTGTCAATTCCGAATATTTTTTAGTCCATTATAGATGCACAAGCAAGGTTTACAGAAGCTCATGATTTGCTTCATTTATGTGAATTCAAATTGGCCCTAGTTGGTATACCCCAAACCTATCATTTCCGTGAGCTATTCAATTGATGTGTTCAAAATTACACTTATTAAAAATGTTTTATTATGTCGTTTGATGGCTCCATAGTTATATGCCCGATAACCATAGAATCCATTCCCCAAATGGCACTATATATTCCCAACAAACTAGGACTTTAGATATTGGATGCAGAGGCTTTTGATACCAATTACTAGAACATTAGCCAAGAAAACAAAGATGAACTCCTAAGTAGTTTTTTTCCAAAGATGTAGTGATCCCAAAAAAACCACCACCTTATATCTACCAACATTTTCTTTAATATCTCCATGCAAGATATTGCAATGATATACTAACTATTAGGATATGACCATGATAGGGGATTAGATGACACCCTCTTAGGATTCATGGCTACTATTTGTCCCTCATCTGACATTCTCATGGCTAAGTTTGATTATGCCCAATTCTTAGCTAAAATGTTTCATGATCAATTGATAAATATTTTAGCACTCAATTATTTCGGGTGCCAATCTTATGCTGTATACTGGTATTATATAATCAATCTTCCTCCTTTCAAGAGCTTGAACTTCAGATGTCATCTTTAGGTGCATTAATATTAGTGGTAGAATGGACTCTTAAGGTTAAGAAGCATCAAATAATGAGGGGTTCAGTTATTTTGTGAAGAATTTTATGTATATCACTGAAATAATATTTTACATGGTGCTCCTCTAAGAATTTTTCTAGAGTATAAGAATTCGATGCACTTAAGAAAAGATATAAGAATTGGAGACTAGTACATGTTTGAGGAACACACAAAGATTAAAATATATGGATAAGAAATGGAACCTTATCTTTTTCCTACATTTTTTACTCACATATTTTTTACCTTAGAATATATCAGGAAAAGGTTTGATTCTTATTGCATTCATTTTTCTAGGCACAAGATCCCAATTACCTTTAAATTTCCTAAAGAAGTATGACCTTTCATTGTAAAAATTAGGATAGCATAATCCTTAGTTGAAAGAATGTTAAGTGAGCTAAATATTCCAAAGCAAAAAATGGATATATGACCATCACAAGATCGTTTCAGACAGGAGGCAGAAGGCCAAATTGGCTGAGTATGTGCATCAACCAAATGATCAATTGTTAAAACCTACAAATTTAGAGAGTTGGGATCATGTCAAGTAGATTCTACAAAAATACACTACACAAAATTCATGGGTGCCATAGTAGTAGGTTATTCAAACTCCTAAAAAACAATAAATTTGAGTCAAGAGAACCAGAGAAAAGGTTCACTCAGATATGGGTGTGGATGAACAGAGTAAGGATTAGCCCGATAGTAAGAAGAGAAAAACTGATTTACAAGGGGCTATAATTGTTCATCAAGGTCAGGAAGCCACATAAAGTGAGCCTATTGTTACTATTCATCATCTTCCTTCAAGAATTCTACCTGAAGTTGAATCACATGTAGCCCATTCTAAACATGGGACTTCTTAGTAACTCCAAATTAAAAATCAAAATGTACAAGTATAAGTATATTTACATCCTCCGACTTGGAACACAGGGAAGATAAATATAGGTTATTTTCCACTCTAGATGCTAAATAAGGAACCTTCAAACTGGCTATCCTTGAACCAAAAACATAGACAATAAAATCAACAGAGGATCACAAAGCCTCCAAGTCAAAGTAAATCTATATTTACTAAGTGCAACTAATAAAATTGATTGGCATAGGCATGCTAGGGAAATGATTTCTAGGGAAGTACTATGATTTACTGCTAGTGTAAACAGGCTCCAAAATCCATTTGATAAGATTGAAAAGCAATTAAAATTGGAAAAGGTGGAAAATAAAGATAAACATTCGAAAATAGCTAAGCTTGAGAAAAAGGTGGTGGAATTAGGTGTGGATCAAAATAATCCAACACCTATCTAATCACTAATTAAGGAAAAAGACACAGAGATTCAATTTATGAAGAAGAAGCTCAAGGTCCCTAATATTGAACACGTCCAAACTCTAGAATTAATAGCTATACAAGAAGAAAAAGAGAAAATTAGTAGGAAAATGCAAGAATATAAGGACGAATTGGAGCAATTCCAACAAGAGAATAGTAAATTAGTGATGGAAAATACTAATTTGTCAGCATACAGGACCACCATATCACTATCTATCCAATTGGACACTATAGATAATATAGCTAAGGACTTGGCGGATTTAATCTCAAGGAAGTAGAGGTGGGGACTTTAAGGAATACTATTCAAAAAAAGGAGGAATACATTCTTTTTTTTGTAGTACACAATTAAGAATAGGGAGGATATCATGCATAGTTATAGGTAGCAGAGTTATGGAGTCAATATGCTAAAATTTAGGATACCATATAGAGATAGGGTTTCATAATACCTTAGAGAGCTAGGGTTTGGAGACTGTTCTCATCTGTTTTGATAGAACACATGATGTGCTAAAATTTAGGATACCTTAAAATAGTCACATAGTCAATATGCTAAAATTTAGGATACCTTAAAAAGCTAGGGTTTCATAATACCTTAGAGAGCTAGGGTTTGGAGACTGTCCACGCTCTCTCCTTCACCTGCTTTCTTCATTCCTTTGTGGTAGGTAAGGTGGGTAATATGTAGGATAGAACCCACTCCTTTTCATTTCGTTCATTCAACATGGTCTTATTTTATTCTGCTACCGTGGCTACTATGCCCAAACTCTTTAGAGTAGTGCCTTCCTACTTGCATAAAATGACCTTACCTATATGGATATCGCTAAATGGGAGGTATTTATTAAAGATAAACCACATACCACTCAAAATTATACCAAAATTTCGTTGTGCTCAAGGCATTTTAGAAGATGGCTTGGTTGGATTTCTTCATCAAATTTAATGGATATAGTGATGACATAACCATGGAATTTTCCATGAATATGAGGAAGGTCATTGAAGAAGAATGCATGACATTGGTAAAGGGGGTGGTTATCACTCTAATTGAGGATGTTTTGAGCATAGTTACAGGTCTACCTGAAGGAAAATAATAAATATGTTGAATGCAGATCTGTTAAAATATATAACTTTCAAAGAAATTTAGTTTTGTAGCTAACTTTCAAAGAAATTCAGAGAAATTCAGAGAAATTAATTTATAAATTAATTTATGTAGCTAACTTATGGTAAATTAAGTTATGGGTGATTCCAAGGAGTTCACTGATGGGGTTTCAGAAGCGTCGGATTGATGCCACGCTGACTTGGTTTCCACAAGTATTGGTTTGCACCTATTTTACTGGATGGGCTTATTGCAGCTCGGAGAACTGAGAACCAAAATTTACACCCTGTTTTCAGCGGTATACAGAGACGTGTGTTGGGCATGTGCCCTTCCAAAGGTTTTGACAAAGACTTGTTTTTAGCGGTATACAGAGATGCGTTTTGGGCTCGCGCCCCTCCAAGGATTTCGACAAAGACAATCACAGATTGGCGGGGCTGGTTTATGGTTTATATGTAAAAAAACACTCTTTGGGCGAGAGTTTAAAAGGAATCTAAACTCTTGGCTGAGAAGTTTGTTTGAAAGTTTCAAACAAACAATTTGGCCATACTCTCAGATGAGAAAATTAACTATTCTCGGCCAAAAAAGTTTCTAACCATTACTAAACTCTCGACCAAGAAAATGTTAACCTTAGTTAAATTCTCGCCCGAAAACTATTACAACTCTCGGACCAAAAAATATGTTGACTTTTTTCCTGGCTAAGAAATTGGAAATTATAACCCAAAAACACCCCATTCTCAAAAAATTGTATCGCACCTTCGCGTTTTCACCCTCATTTTATTTTATTGTAAATTTTACATGAATAATTAAGTATTATAGAATCAAATATGGAAAATAAACTTTGAAAAACACTTTAAAAATAATAATTTTTTTTACTTTCAAGACAATCATAAAGTTGAAAGGAAATTAAATAATGAGTGGTTTTGCTTATAAACATTGTTTTTAATGTAATTTTAGAATCTCCATCGAAAGAAAAGCAAAGAAATTTCAATCATCCTTGAAAAGGTTGCCTCACTTAGGAAAATAGAGTTTCATAATTGTAACTATTTTACTTGCTACCAACTTTGTATAGTTTATATAGATTTTGTTCACTCAAATTTTGTATAAAGGTAGCTAGAGAACTTCATTTTCTGTGATACCTCGAAGAAGGCAAAAGAATAAAACTCCCTCCCATTTTAAGAGAATGACCCCCTTCTATTGTAAACATGACCCCATTCTCAGGCATGACATTATAAGAGAATGGCCCCCATTGTAAACATGACCCCATTCTCAGGCATGACATTATAAGATGACATTATAAGAGAATGGCTCCCATTCTATCGTAAAAGTTGTATATTCCACAATTCTAACCTACCAAGAATCCTTCTATGAAAGAGTATGCCTTAATTCCAACCATTGGGTCTAATAATTCATCACTAAAGGATGTCTAGAATGGATCATGGATGCTTGCAACATTCAGAATGAGTAATCAACGTAGGATCAAATATCGTTTGTGTCCTTCTTGATTTGAATTACTATGGGGATGATTTAGTCTAATTCATCCTCTCGAAAAATCAATCGAGCACTTAACTTGTGGTCAATTTCCTTTTTGACCTTCTAACTCCCGCTGGTGTTCGCATGTCGATCAATGTGAATGTCGATCAATGTGAACATATGAATTTGGAAGTTTTAAACCTAATTATTAATGCTAGTGTGTTTGGAAGGTTTAAACATGATCATTAATTTAGATTAACTATACAATAATCCTTACCTAGTATAAATTTTTTTAAAGTGGTCATTTACCTTTGTCAAAGGTTCCATCCACCTGAGAAATGAGGAAATCTGCTATTCATAAGAATTAAAGTATGGTCACAATTACATAATCCATTCAATCATCACCTAGTATAGGAATAAACATTTATTATTACACAATGTTACCAAAAATAAAATAAAAAATTGAGAAAAATCATTCAATTCATAAAATAAAAAATATTTCAAAAAACCATGTTAGCTCATAAAGTAAAAAAAATTAAAGCTAGCATCGATCCATCTTATATGATCTACCAAACACCAAGAGGTGTCAAATTTCTTGAGGTGTAAATTTTTTTGGACATCTAAAACATTTAAGATAAAAATAAATAAGTAAATTACACCTTAAGAAATTAGATTGTGTTGCTTGATAAATCCGAGTTTAAAATAGATCTTTGCTATTCTAATCTCAAAATTTCCTTAAAACAAAACACTTACAACATTTTTTCATTTAAAACATATTTCATAATTTTTAAACTCAAACCTAAATCCATAATAATTTTATAGTACTCATTTGTTAAAAATCATTCTATATTATATAATTAAATATATATTTTAAAAAATACCTTTTCTCTTCCACTCTAAATTATAAAATATAAACATCTATATCCTTGGTTATTTTCATTAATCATATCTTAAAACAAAACGACTTAAAATTAGGTTAAATTATAAAGAACCATATGTAATTAGGTTATTTGCATGGAATCTGCACCAAAGACCTTCGTGGTCGTGGTCAAGACACATCGTAGCATTTTCTGTACACAATCCTCAGCGTTCTGTAGAAGATGCTTCGTGGGTTTCGGGAACAGTACAATATCCCTCGTGGTCTTCATGAACGGAGAATGCCTGTGATCAACAGAAAGCTCCATCCACCCTGACGTAACAGTAACTCCACAGAAGCTTGTCGATCCACATTTCATGATCTGAACATAATTCTGGGGACCTTCGGCACGGTGTCATTGCACAGAGGCTCATCGTTTCAGGGCTGTCAGATGACACTTGCCATTAGAGTTAGAGTTATCTGTACCAATTAATCCACATTCATAATATTTGGAACTTTTCACTGAACATAATAATTCTGGGAACCTTCCTCACGCTGTCATGCGCAGAGGCTCATCCTTTCAGGGCTGTCAGTTGACACTCGCCATCAGCGTTACCTGTACCAATTAATCCATTGTTAATCGTGCGAAATTAGTTCTACCCTGTACATAGATGGAGAGATGGTTTGTAGATGGGAAGGTTGCTTGTGATTTTTTTTACTTCGATTTGAATCATAGTAGCATAATTCAGTTGTATTGGTATGTATTGGCATTTCATTTCACGTAACGAAATTCAGAATAAATTCGAATTCGTTCAATAATTGGGTGTAAGTGTAATATGATTTTCAGTAATGGAAAATTAAAGTTTGAAAACTAATTTAAAAAAACCAAACTTAAACACTATAAAACATAAATGCCATTCAATTTATGCTTTCTTATTAAAATAATTATTAATAACTAGTTGCCGTCACTCACAATTTCCATATGACAGGTTGTTGAAATTATATTTTTTTGTTTTTTAAATATATTTGATTTTATTATATAAATATCTATATACATTTATAATATATTTTTGAATATTCTATTAAAAAAATATTATATATAAGCAGTCTACTTTTGTATTTTATTAGTATAAGATTTTTTCATTAAGTATTTTTTCGTAAGTATTCTTATCTTTATTAGTACTGAATTATGCTACTATAATTTGAATCTCCCCTCAAACATGTGATTTCATAATATTCCAGTTGGTATAAAGTTTTTTTGCTAAAAAAAATAAAATAAAATAAAAAGTAAGAAAAAGTAAAAGTTATAGCTGAGAAATTAGTTTCCTCCTGTATATGGCTTGCTTGCATTGGTTCGAAAGTGTTGGACAGATTTACGCAGTCGAGGAAAAAGGATCAATGACTGTCGATCTGCAATGATCACCCCAGCTCTATCCATTGGTCTCAAACAACTTTCAAACTTTTAACTTATCGACATGGAATTTACATTCAACTTTCAACTTATCGCCATGGAATTTTTATACAGAAATTCTTATAAAATTCCCGCCATGGAAAAACAAAGTTCTTATAAAATTCTCGCCATGGACAAACAAAGTTCTTATAAAATTCTCGCCATGGAATTCTTATGCAGAAAGTCTATCATATCTCACAGGAGTTTCTAAAGGAAATGTGAATTTAAACCATTTTAATTCTTATTCGACAGATTTGTTATCAATTTTGTAATCTCAAATTTTGTGTAAAGTAGCTAAAGAGCCTCATTTTCCTCTGATATGGTGAGGGAGACAAGAGAATAAAACTCCATCGAGCCACCTTTTAAATCAATTAAATATTTGCATGAAAAACATCCAAGGCAACATTCTTGAGCCTCATTTTCCTCTGATATGGTGAGGAAGACAAGAGAATAAAACTCCATCGAGCCACCTTTTAAATCAATTAAATATTTACATGAAAAACATCCAAGGCAACATTCTTGAGTGTGTGAAGCTTGGAATCTCCCATTCACATTCATTTCTCATTGGGTGTGACAACGAGAGGGCCTCAATTTCCTTCAATCCCATGCTGAAGGGAAGGGGAATAAAACTCCTTCCTGCCACCTTTTACATTAGTTAAGTCTTTTTATGAAAAACATGAAGGCCAACACTCTTGGGTGTGTGAGGACGCTCACATTTAATTCACATTGCCTCTTCATACTGATGGATTATATGGGTTTTTATGTATATCAATTGTTTCATTCAACCTTGGTTCTTTTCTCCTTTACCTCTCAGAGACCCCTCGGTCTCTACGTTACCTTAAAGGTCAACTAGAAAACCCAATGCGGAAAATAAAAAACTAAATCTAACCAAAGGGGAACTAGATTTTGAATAGAAGTGGAAGGGAATCTACAAACAATGGTAGATTTCAGAGATAATCTATAACTCTTTCCTATCAACCCTTCAAATGAAGTCCATGGATATGGATCCATCCCTTTTATGTGGCTATAGATAATTTGTTGGCTTGTATTTAAAGCTTTGTGAACATCCCAACCCAAGACATGATCCCACTTAGAGCAATTTGCCCCTAGGTGAAGTGTGTTTCCTATCACCATTTTAATTTCTTAATTTCTCATTGAATTGTTTATGCTTTACTAAAAAACTTAAGTAAATAATATACCTATAACCTTTAGGACGCTGTTAAGACAAAGGACCTTTTTTTTTAATCCATGGCAAGAATTTTATAAGAATTTCTGTATAAAAATTCCATGGCAATAAGTTGAAAGTAAATTCCATGGCGATAAGTTTAAAGCTGAATGTTGTTTGAGACCAATGGATAGAGCTTGGGTGATCACTGCAGATCGACTGTTTTTTATCCTTTTTCCTCTGTACCTCTCTCGAACACTTTTTAATCAATGCAAGTCATGCACATGAGAAAATTAATATCTTTTTTATCTAAATTTTATTTACAAATAACATACTAGTTTGAAGTCGAACATTATTATAAACAATCTTTCTAACTAATCCATTTATAATCTATTCTATTGGACAATCATTATAACAATCAATCCTCCCAACCATCCATCTACGATCCATCTTTCCATCTATGAAAAGAAACTAATCTAGCACGATTAACCATGGATTAATTGGTACAGGAAACTAATTTAGCACACGATTAACCATGGATTAATTGGTATAGGTAACCTGATGGCAAGTGTCAACTGACAGCCCTGCCCTGAAAGGATGATCCTCTACGCATGACAGCGTGAGGAAGGTTCCCAGAATTATTATGCTCAGTGAAAAGTTTCAGATATTATGAATGTCGATTAATTGGTACAGATAACTCTAACTCTAATGGCAAGTGTCATCTGACAGCCCTGAAAGGATAAAGCCTCTGTGCATGACAGCGTGCCTAAGGTTCCCTTAATTATGTTCAGATCATGAAATGTGGATCGACAAGCTGCTTCTGTGGAGTTACTGTCACGTCAGGGTGGATGGTGTTTTCTGTTGATCACACTCATTCTCCGTTCATGAAGCCCGCGAGGGATCTTGTACCTTTCCTGAATGCAACGAACGATCTTGTACAGAACGCCGAGGATTGTGTACACAAATGCTACGATGTGTCTTTAGCACGACCACCAAGTTATTTTATTTGCTGCAGATTCCATCCAAATAACTTAATTATAAATGGTGTTATAGTATGGCCAAGTTCCAATTACAATATATTTCACAAGACATCTTGTCTCATTGCTTCTACTCCTATATATAGTTTTTAGCGTAGGAACTTTCTAGTCAATCCAGTGGGTTGAGGAGACAACTTCATGACCATGGGTTAATTTTGGAATTTCCACGCAATTAATTAATTAGACTATGCAATAAATGTTATCCTAAGTTTAATTATACACATGGATTATTTAATTTTATGCATTTAATATTTTTATGGTCAATTAGAACTAAATAATTATAAACAAATTATATATTATAAATATCTCACTTGTGATAACTTGTAGTATATCTATATTCACAAGTTACAAGTTAAGTGGCTATACTAGTCAAATGAGAAATGCGGTCATATTGAAATTATAAATCTATATATATAATCAAATGGCAAGGGTGTCATATATTACATTCATGCACTTAACATGTGATCAATAGCCACAAGTTAAATGGTTGTGCTAGTGCTATTTGTAAATTAATCTCAAATTAAGTTTCTTTAAAAAAAAATCTTTATGATTAATTAACCTCTTTCATTATAGAGTTATAATTCACTTCCAAAATTTTTTTAAATATATATTTAATTAGCAATTTAATTACATAAACATAGGATGACCTTGAACAAATGGTTACTATATATGAATTCTTTAAAACTATTATGGATTTAGACTTAGCTAAAAAATTATGAAATATGTTTAGATGAAAAAAATTCTATTAACCACTCAGAGAGATCCAATTTTTTAAGGTGTATTTTTTTTTAATATTAAAGTTTTTACAAGTACGACATAATTTTTCTTAAATATTTCTTATTGCACCCAAGAGAAACATTTAGAAATAAAATTACACTATGATTAAATAAATTAAAACCATAAACATCACATTACACACTTGATATATAAAAATAAAATTCTCATTTAAATTCATTGCAATTCAATATTTTTAAGACTAATATTTATTAAAATTAATATATAAAAATGATTACTCATTAATCTTCACAAAATAATTTGTATTAAATAATGTGAAATTAACATCTAGCTAATCAAATTTATTTTATTACTTTAAAAAAACATGGAACTTTCTTATTAACCAAGTTTATGCAACATGATGTTGGGTGAAAAAGTGAAAATGAGTAACACTTCTTGAAATGAGGATTTTATTCATTTAAGAGAACAAGGAGCTTTCTTATGAACCTAATTTGAGTGAAAATTTATTCACTTTTTGAATTGAAGATTTTATTCTTGAACATGGAACTTTGTTATGAACCTATTTCAAGGTGGGTGAAAGGTTAAAATGAGTAGGAATTTTTCATTTTCTGAAATGAGGAGGTATGGTGAGGATGGTAAAAATTATTTTTTTAGTTGAGAAAAAAGTTTACAAATTATTTTGATTAATATTTTTAAAAAATTTTAAATAAAAATTTATAAATAATTTTTTATGAAAGTTTCATAAATTTATTAAGTTAAAAATTGGTTGAACAAGAATTATGGTAAAACCTTGTAAACTCAAGAATTTAACAATCTCTTAGCCAAGAATCTACTAAATTCTTGATTGAGAAGAGTTTTTGTGATATAAAAAACGGAATTTTAATTGAAAATTGGAAAATATTACAACCACTATGTGCCTCCAAACCCTTTTTAAAAATATTTCATATGTCTCTAACATAGTAGCATAATTCGAGTATGAATACGGATTCGAATACGATTCGATACAGAAAAAATACATATCGAAAAATTCTAGTACGGAAAAAATACGGAAGTAGGTTGCTTATACATTAAAAAAACATATTTTTCAAATTTTAGAAAATTTAAATATATAGATAAACCATTCAATATTTTCATGTAACATTCATTTTTCAATAAAAGAAATTTGAAACAGTTTCCAAATTTAAAACATAACATATAATACAATGCGGCATATACTATGCCATCATCCTAATTTCATGATTCCATGATATCACCATGAAAATATAGTTCAAAAAATAAAACAAATGTATTAATGTTCAAATATATAAGTTTTAAATCCTAAGCTAAAATTTCATGCTTATGGACTTAATTTATGAATGTAATTGCATCTCCATCTTCATCACTATCATCATTAAAGTTTCTAGCCTCATCACTACTAGCACCTTCATATCTAAGCAGTTTGTCGTCGTCTTCATCATCCATGCCATGTGGAGATGTGCTTACATCATCAACACCTCTAGATGATGAACCCACATCATATGATGTAGGATTTGTAGGTGGAACCTCTCTTACTGCCTTTGGAGTGGATGTCTTCCCCTCCAAAGATCTCATCCACAAGTGTAAATTGCAATGAACGTTGGCCAAATCTGCCAATTTCTCAGCTGACAATTTGTTTCTCTTCTTGCTATGGATGAACTCATGTGTGCTCCAACTCCTCTCACAAGCTGATGAACTACTAACCTATTTTTTATACAAGAAAGTAAATTACGTCAAATTTTCATAAGATAACAAATCACATGTATGTTTAAGGGAAATTGCACATCAAAAATTAAATTTCACTACTCTATTATACTTACCTGGCTCAAAACCATGATCGCAAGTTGTTTCAACTCCGGTGTCTCATAACCATGCATCATCCACCACTCAGCAGGTGTGTTATCTGTGCAAGACATATCTCCAACCGCCCATGTTGTAGTAAAACAATGGCCAGTACCATTCATATATGTTAGGGATTGTAATCATATCTTCTTTTGCACCTCAGGGTCAAGATACATCCTCTCCACACAAGTGTAAAATCCGTCCATGATGTCAGCATCTTTATGTACATGGAAATAGTTAGGTGCTAAGAAAACACCTGCAGCATGCAATGGCCTATGCAACATTGTCCATCTAGAATCCACAATGTTCCATATTGGTTGATATTCTGATTGATCATTATTACAGGTCGTTGCTATATGTTCCTTTGTTTCGTCCATGCATTCATAAACAAATCCCATGCATGCAGCATTTGAATCAACCATCCTTAAGACTTTTACAACAGGCTCACAAATTGATACAATTTTCTCTGTCGTTAGCCAAAATGATTGATTGAAGACAGTATTCTCTAACATTTTACCATGTATACTCTTTGCAAGGTAGTTATTCATCCACTCTTCATTGCAAACAAGTGATCTCAATGCATTTTTTTGCTCTACCAACCTCTTCAATGCAATGTAATGAGTTGTGAATCTAGTCTCACCTGGTCTAAGTAAATTTTGAGTGGCAAATTTTCTAAAAATACTTAAAGTCAATCGATGATTAAGAATGAATTTGCCTGTCTTTTTCGCCATAAATATATTTTCATGAACCCAAGGTATCTTACCAATGTCATGAAGGGATAAATCTATACAATGCGCTGCACAAGGTGTCCAAAAAAGCTTTGGGAAATGTTGCATTAGTAATTCACCGGCACGAACACAATTGGATGCATTATCAGTAACAACTTGTACTACTTTGTCCTCCCCTATGGACAAGATGGTGTCCTTTAAGATCTGGAACAAATATTCAGCACTCTTTGTTTTGTTCATACAATCAATGGTGGACAAATGAATCACCCCTCGAGGACAACAAGCGAGGGTATTCACAAGAGGTCTAGATTGTCGATCCGTCCAACCATCACTGACTAGATTGCAACTAGTAACTTCCCATGAATCCCTAATAGGATTAATCCTTTCTTCCATTCTAGCTTTGCTCCCATCAACTACTTTGGTCCTAAGAGTATTATAGCTAGGAGGACTATATGTTGGACCAAATTGTGCTACCTTCTTTATCATATCTTGGAATAATTGACTTCTAATAGTATTGAAAGAGATATTGCAACCAATGAAAAAATCATAGATGGAATTATCTACCTCTTTTCGCTCCAATGGCTTCCACGCTTGTTTTAGTGTTTGTTGTCTTTCATCACGATCAGGGAGATTAGGTTCTCTTTGCGATCCATATGGCATAGAGGATGTTGGTGGCGTCATAGAAATTGTTGATGAGGTGCAAATTGCTTCTCGTCCCATGAGTGCATCTTGCACTTTCCTCTTTTTAGTTGCATGTATTGCATTTATTTTTTTACAAGATTCAATTTCTTCTTTTAAACTCTCTCTCACCTCTGGCTTAATCTTTTCACATCCTTTGACTCCTCCACCGAGTCCACCTACTATTCCGAGCAAATGATCTCTTGCTCGAGTCACTGATGTCCCACATTTTTTATCACATTCTTTGCAATAGATCCTCCCATCTGATTTTTTATCTAAGTATTTCCATTCAGGTGCTTTCGATTTAGAAGGTTGAGAGGCCATTAAGCTTATCCTATAAATAAAAGAAAAAATATTTATTAAAAATTAAAACATAAAATACAAACATAATTAACAATTACAATATGAAAATAAAAATAAATACCACAAAATATAAAAATATAGATTTAATTATAATAAAAATATAAATCTAAATACAAAATTAAATTAAATTAACTTTTAAACTTTAAACTTTAACTTTTATAAAATAAACATAATATGAAATGAAAAAACTTAAACGATAAAATTTAAAACTTAAAATATAAAATAAATGTAACTAATCTAAATCAAAAAGAAACTCTAAAAAGAATGCATGTGTTGCATTAAACCAAACTAAACTAAAGTAAACTAAAAATAAAGAATTAGTTGCATTAAACGGAAACAGAAACGGAAACTAAAGAAATTAATAAAACTAAACGAAAAAGACTCGGCACATGAACTTGCAAAGTGTAAAACAAATAATTTTACAATTACCCAGAAAAATATCCCGTGCATTACGGCAATTTCAAAACAAGTAATTTTACAAGTAAATCTTACCCAGAAAAATGTTCGGCGCATAGCCGTAGCTGCTGAACTTCGACTTCGAACCCTTAGATTTTGTAACCGCAGCCGCTGAAGTTTGACTTCGAACCCTGTAGATTTTGTAACCCCGGATATTTCAGAACAGATATTGCAATGTGATTGCAAACTTGATTATATGAAATTTGAATGGCGAGTATGTTTTTTATAACATATAAAATCTAAAATTTTGAATTTATTTTGCATCATTTCTGGGATTGTCGGCACAGAAATTCTGATTTCCCATATTTTCCGTATTATATTCCGAGTTGAATGGTATATATACTATTATATTCCGATTTAAATGGTATATATATGGATAAAATATGGTCAACCATATGTTGACCGTACCATATCCGTACAATGCCGAATTATTACCGAATTTCGAACTATCCTGGAATTTCCGTACAGGAAAGTCAAATACGGCCGAATTATGCTACTATGGTCTCTAACGCATTGCCTTTTGGATTTATCTCGTTAAGTATGTTTTGTTTCATTTTACCAATACAACATTTGTTTCACTCTTCTTATTAAAACTTCAAACTTTATCTCTTTTGATTTTGACAATTCATTTTGTTTCACTCTCCCCTTTAAAACTTCAAATTTTATTTCTGTTTAGATTTTGACAATTCTTTTTGTTTCACTCTCCCCATTAAAACTTGAAATTTTATTTTTCTTTAGATTTTGACAATTCATTTTGTTTTATTCTACCTAATTCATATTATGATTACTTATTGATTTAATTACAGGAGATGATTGCAACAATTACATGTTGTTTATTAGATTATTCCAATTAATTGATTTCCCTAATTCATGACTTGCCACATAAGAGAAATTTTAGGTCAAATGGTTTCACTCCACTGCAACAATTACATGTTGTTTATTAGATTATTCCAATTAATTGATTTCCCTATTCATGACTTGCCACATTTGAGAAATTTTAGGTCAAATGATTTCACTCCACTGCAACAATTACATGTTGTTTATTAGATTATTCCAATTAATTGATTTCCCTAATTCATGACTTGCCACATAAGAGAAATTTTAGGTCAAATGGTTTCACTCCACTCTTGGCCACACAAGGTATTTGAGGCGGTACATTTGGAAATACGTGACCATCAAAAAACCTCTGGAACGCTTGCTAAATAAATTTGAAGCCTTCCATTGGTTGTGGGAGTGCAAACAAGCCTTTTGTACTCTTTTAGAAAAACTTGTAAGTGCACCCATCTTAATTTCCCCTAGTTTATCTGTATAATTTAATGTTCATGCTGATGCTTTGGTAATCACACTGGGTACAATCCTCACCCAGGTAGGAGAATTAGATATAGATCACTCGATCTACTTTACAAGTAGGAAGTTATGACAGGCCGAGAAATTTTGTAATAGATCGGATGAGGTGTATATCATACCTTAACCATTGACATCAATTTCCAAACCATTCCTCTTAAATTCCATCTATTTTCCTTTGCTATATCCTTATTTTCATATAAGCTTATGAAAAATAGTCTTATTAAATGTATCTAGCTATTTATATTAATTGTACAACTATTGGGGAATAAATGCACTAGGAAGTAGGAATCATGAGTAAAGGAACTAAGGAAATTCATATAACCTACTAAATTGGTTCTTTATCCACTTTCCTATATATGGATGATTATAAAAATATGATAATTGTAGGAACACTACAAATCATTTAGTAAAAATATGGTAATTGTAGGAATACTACAAATCATGGATTTCTTTTATCTTTTTAAGTTTTCACATTCCTTTCCCTTTCTTAACCATTAACATTGCATTTTTCATAGTTCATTAACAAATCAATATTTTCTTCCCTGGTCCAAGATACATCTTAAATGTTAAATTGAGTAACAGTTTTTTAAAAATTCAATCAATTAAAACTCATTTCTATCATCTCATATTGCAACTCAAACGAACTTGGAGCATGTCTCATTTTGTTAAATATATAGTTTACTTTACTTTTCATTTGATTATGGTAATTAAATTAAGTTTTTAAGTCCTCAATCCTCTTCCCCCAAAACAAAAAAGAGTTCATTTTTGGGTGCTAGGCATATATGCCTTTTTTTCAAACATTAGATAATTGTCCTTAGTTTCTATCATCTTAGTTATTTCATTAAACTTCTTATGATTCCCAGGTGCATTCTAAATCACTGACCACTATTTTGTAGTCTATATGAATAATTTGACACCAAATTTAACAAGTGCCACAAGGTGGGGATGTCCTCGCTGTAAAATTTATAATGAATTTAATACTCTGTAAATATGTGAATATAGGCTTAAAATAAAATTTGCTATTAGAGTAGTGGAAATTGTTATATGTACATTCTAAGTAGGGGTTTTGTCAAAACTACTAGTATATGTACATAGCTTAAAAATTACTAGTATATATACATAGAATACAAAATGGTGGTTGCATTAACATCGAGCTTGAATCCTTGAATCACATGAAATTAGGATCATTTAAGCAATAAAGTTGTGAAGTAACCTATGAAAATCAAGATGATAGAAGACTAGCGCAACCTCTATGCCATCCGAAAAATAAGCACAGGGAGCTTTTACTAGTAAGCAATTTTGTCATAGGAAATTCACAGAGGTTACTCCGACAACTTTATTGTTTACATGAATCCTCCACACCTACATCATAGATGTTGCGCTCCAAACTTTACACAAATCTGTTGAAGGACATAGTAGGAATAATTCTTCCTTGTTTGACATAAATAAGTACCATACCTATTAAATTTCTTCTTCTCGTGCTATATATGCATTGAAAACATCAAACATTAGGGATAGGTTTCCAAGGTTATAGGTATGCAAAAGTAAAATTTTAAATAGCAAATACTTACAATGAAAGTGATAACTATATGTTCCTACATTTGTGAAAGTTTGTGCTTTTCCAAGAATCATTAGAAATTAGTTATTAAATAAAGTATGTTGATGTTGGCATAAAGTCACTATATAGACAAATGACCAACTAAACATTAGAATTCGCTTAGAATAATTGCTCGGCATGTCTCTTTGGGTTGGTGCCAATTCACGTCCCATTCCTAATTTACCTCTCTTCGAAAAACATTAACCTCTTTATAATCTCGTCATGCTTTTCTTTCCCAATCTTTTATCTCCCCAATATTTCGGATTCTTTATCTTCATAATAGGTGTTATTTCCTTAGTTGTAGAAAAGGAAAACAATCAATATTGAGAAAACACGACCATATATATTGTTTAAATTAGAGGGGAGCTTGGAAACAAGTTCAAGGTTTGCATCTTTAAAAGCTTCTACGAAACTAAAACATGTATAGTCAAAAGAAGAAAAAGAAGAAAAACATAGAATATTTGTGTGGATGTTGCTCGTTCATTTAATATTTTTGGAAATACTATGGAAACATATATAAAATATTTATATTTTTAAATTATTATTTAAGAATAAGAATTACTTTTATATAACATCTGATCATAAATAAAAATTATAATCATTTTGTTTTTATTATAATCATTTATATATAACATCTCACTATAAATACTTATTTTTCTAATCTATATACATATAAAATTAAAAAAACAAAAACAAATGGGAGCTACCTATCATTGCCATCATAGGTAAATTAAAAAATTCTAAATTAAACCAGGCATAAGTATCTATCCATGTCATCACTAAAAATTAAAAAAACAAAAACAAATGGTAGCTACCTATCATTGTCATTATAGGTAGATTAAAAAATTCTAAATTAAACCAGGCATAAGTATCTATCCATGTTATCACAGGTATATTAAATCCAATCTAGTTTAAGCAATTCCTTAATGCTAAGCAAAAAGGTAATCAAAAGGATTATTACGGTATTCTCATGATCAAGCTTTATAGCATCTAGATCAAAGCTTCTCACGGATTAAACATTTCAATACAAGCATTTCTACTTAGTGTTAACCATTAATCAGTAGGAGCACGATTCTTATTAAATAAGTAATTTATCATATAAATTGTAATATTTTTCAACGATCATGGATAGTCTAATCGGTAATTCACAATATGATTTTCTCCGCTAATCAATAATTCGAAATAGAATTGTTAAATATCACGTTTGTCTTATGATATTTTTTTTCCTGGTTTACGATTGTCTTTAGTGGGTTTTAAAGAGGATATACTGTACCAAATATTCAAATAAGAAGAAGTAGGTATAACAAAGAAGCAAGCTTGAGCCATCAGTCTTTCACGTTAAGGATGTTTCACTTTTAATGTTCGGCAGCAAGGACTAGTCCATCATTCTTACCATAAATTATTCTGTGTCAATGTCAAGAAGCAAGTTTCTCCCATCCTTCCATAAACAAAACCATAAAATTTATGATTCTAGTCTAATATGTATGAGTGGAACAGTTGGGATCAAAAGCTAACTAATTTTCAAATGTGTTAATATCAGTGATGATCTTCGCAGTCCAAAGACGAATTGATAATATGTATGTATGTTTTGTAAGAGTTTAGCAAGCATATGTTGGTTTTTCCAGGAAGCATTGGATTAGACTTCAACTTTGCTGATGCTCGAAACATAAATGATCCTAGTACCTTGTGCTTAGAACTTTGTTTGTGTATGTAATAGCATATCTGTAAATTGAATGTAAAAGATTTAATGAAAAACAAGCAAGTTTTCCAGAGAAATCCAAAAGATATCTTGGAAGCATTTGGTATCAGAGCCAAAACCAGTTGGCCTTTTGTGTTGTAAGTCTCAGCCTTTATATTTTGCTCTGTTGCTAAATGAGTTGATGTATCTCTTCATTTCTGTTTACAGTCTAATATATGTTTCTGTTTACAGTCTGATATCGGTTTCCTTATCTTTAAAGTGAACTTTCTGTGTTGGGTAAAAGGGTGTCCGAGTTGTGGTTAGGTCATAGCTGTGGGATAGGCACCATAAATCCTCAGTTGTCTCTTTGAGAAAGAGTTGTAGAAACCCAAGTGAGCGATTTGTCTATTTACTGCCCGATAAAGATAAGTGTTCCATGGACCCTTAATACAATTACAAAGACATACAATTCATAAATACAACTCAAGATAATTCATCAATACAACTAAAAATCGATGCTAAAGTTGGCAACTTTCTAAGCATGAACCCTAACTATTACTTTATAAGAGTGTTTATTAACTAGTATAACCACTTACTCTTATCTGCTAAGAGTTATCTATACATACTTTTAGTTTGTTTTGTGAAAAAAAACATAATCATTAATATTAGAGATCATTATTAATGTCTATTAAATCTTCAAAAATTATTTTTATAATAGAAAATATTTAAAAATATATATTTAATGACTAAATTGAAATGTAAAAAAAAATAGAAAACAAAATAATTAAAACACATTCTATATTGGAAAAAAATAACAAAACATTTTAATACATCATATAAAAAAATTATAATTTTTTTTAATATTAAAAAAATAATTATTTTTTAGTAATAAAAAAATTATCACTTTGTTTTATTTAAACATTAATTTAGTGAACAAAACAAATGAAATATATTATACTTAACATTTTTCAAAAGTATTGTAAAATCTTAAAAATAATGGTTTAGTTGTTTACTTTATTTTATTCAAAAGTATTTAAAAATAATGGTTTAGTTGTTTACTTTATTTTATTTAAATATATATGTATTATTAATATTGGGTTGGATTCATTGGTGAAGAGCTAAGAGTTTTTTATGGGTAAGGTTCAATTCCAATGTGTTAGTTTTTCAGAATTTACTTCAATCTGATCTAGGATCTTAGCTGAGAGAACAACATGTACAGCATATCAATCATGGACACAATAATGCTAGCACACAAGAGACATAGAGTTTACTTGGGGAAAACCATAAAGGTGAAAAACCCCAATAACTTCCTCAGAGATAGATAGAGCAATGATACAACCCAAGCATAAAAGATAGACATCTCCTAGCAGCAGCTTCTCCTCCTCCACAAGTGCGCCACTCTCCAAAGAGTGTGTGGGAGAATAGAATGATCAAATAGAGTGCCTCCCACACTCTATTTATACTTGACTTGACTTGCCTAATAACCTTTACTAGGTCGGCCTCAACTTAACCACATAACACAATGCTGACTGGGCCGACACCTAATAGAGTGGTCTAATAACCCTTTGACCCACATGGCCGACCCCCAATAGGGTGGTCTAATAACCCTTTGACCCACATGACTTATACAGGGCCGACCCCAACAAGGTGGTCTAATAACCCATCAAGTATAAGTTACGACACTTACAATATAAATGACGACACTTCCGTATAGAGGAATAACAACATCTCTATAGGAATACAAACACTTCCATATAAAGGAATAATACCATCTCTATAGGAGTACAATATACATATATGAAATACATTCCGAAGTTACATATACATCAACACTCCCTCTTAACTAGGAAGGTATTTCTCGACACAAGTTTTCTAGCACAAGTCTTCTTCTCTGGATCATTGTCACTGGATAATCGTCATCGAGTCATCGTCATCATCACTGCTGCTGCTATCTCAATCAATCTCTGAATCTACTCGTCATAGGAAGTTCTACAGAGCCAGTCCTTTTTCATACTAGATGTAGGACCACCACCTGCAGGTCTTCATCATCATTGGCCATGTTGTGGAATCCTCAGGACTGATTACGTGCATAAAAAAAACCTTGAAAGAGCATCACAGGACTGATTACGAGCATACTTCTTAACCTATCGGATCTCCCATGACCTTTTACATGCTACTGCACAACCTGTCCACAGCCATAGAGTATCACGAAGCACAACCTAGATGCACACACACAACACTTACACTCACCGGCATGGGAGGACCAACCTACCACCATCCGTGAAAGGCTCATAGCACTTACATCAACAACCATGGGAGGACCAACCTACCACCATGTCGGAATGGCACAACACTTATATTGCAGCCATGGGAGAACACATCTACAACCATGCTCAAATGGCCCCAGCATTTATATGGCAGCCATGGGAGAACACATCTACAACCATGCTCGAATGGCCCCAACACTTATATCGTATCCATGGGAGAACACATCTACAACCATGCTGAAATGGCCCTGGAAATTACATCAGGACCATGGGAGAACACATCTGCCACCATGTCAGAAAATCCCAGCAATTACATCATGACCATGGGAGAACACATCTA
The DNA here is from genome assembly GCA_027924585.1 of Larix kaempferi. Lineage (NCBI taxonomy): Eukaryota > Viridiplantae > Streptophyta > Pinopsida > Pinales > Pinaceae > Larix > Larix kaempferi. Next base: position 6,304,372 of record BSBM01000259.1, on the reverse strand, counting down.
CAACCATGTCCGAAAAGCTCATGTGCATCTATGTCTTCGGAACTCATCACACATAATCCAACTGATTATGTAATGTATCCACCTGATACATGTCATCACATATGATCATCCTATCATCATCACCGCATCGTCCTGATGCATGTTATCTGGAGCAACATCCTGAAGCTCGTCATCCATGATCATCCTGATCATATAATGCATCCACCTGATGCATACACAGTATCTACCTGATACATATCGGCATACATGATCCACCTGATCATATAATGTATCTACCTGATACATATCGTCATACATGATCCACCTGATCATATAATGTATCTACCTGATACATACACAGATACATGATCCACCTGATCATATCCAGCATCCAACATGATGCATACATACATAAATGATCCAACTAATCATATCCAACATCTAACATGATGCATACACATATACAGAGCAGTAACTAGAGCATCGTCCTGATGCTCATCATCCAGCGCTTACATCCATAGCCATGTGAAGGATCCTCCTTCCAACATGCTTGGAATGGCTTCAGCAAATGTCTCCATCACTTCTTCCTCGAAGGGTCATCGATCTGAAGAACACCAAGCCTCTCTCTGAAGTACTCGAACTTCACTCTGGCTAGTGGCTTCGTCAACACATCTGCAATCTGCTCATCCGTCGCAACATACAGGAGCTTCACTACTCCCCTCTGCACCATATCCCTGATATAGTGATATTTGATCTCTATGTGTTTCGACCTGTTGTGGAACACCGGGTTCTCAGACAACTTCACACAAATATGGTTTTCACAAAATATACCAGTAGCCTCCAACGGTAGATCAAATAACTCAGATAGTAGCTTCCTCAGCCATACTACCTCACAACTAGCCGAACAGGCTGCAACATACTCTGCCTTGGCTGTACTCAGTGCTACGCAGGACTGCTTCCTGCTAAACCAAGAGATCACACCTGATCCCATATTGAAGCAACACCCAGAAGTGCTCTTCCTATCTACAACACTGCCTACCCAATCTGAATCAACATAACCCTGCAGGTTAAACTTTTGATTCGCATCATACTTGAGCCCATAGTCAACTGTACCCTTCATGTACCTCAGAATATGCTTTACAGCAACCAGGTGAACACCTGTGGGATCCGTCAGGAACTGGCTCAATGTGTTCACCGCAAAGCAAATATTTGGTCTAGTGTTCGTCAGGTACATCAAGGACCCAATCATCTGACGATACATAGTGACATCAACCGGATCAGATGAAGCATCACACAGAAGCTTCATGTTCAATGCCATAGGTGTGGCCATGGCCTTGCAGTCCATCATCCCGAACCTCTTCAGGATCTCTACTGCATACTTCCCTTGTCTAAGGAAGATACCATCTGCACTCTGCCACACCTCCATGCCTAGAAAATAGTGCATCATTCCCAAGTCCTTCATCTCAAACTCAGCTGCAAGCTTCCTCTTGATATCGGCAAACAAACTATCATTACCTATTACAAACAGATCATCCACATACAGAAGTAGTATCACTAGATTGCCTTCCTCAACCTTGTAATAAAGGTTGGAATTTGCTTTACTCTTGGTAAAGCCCAAACTAGATAGGAAACCATCCATCCTACCATACCAAGTCCTGGGAGCTTGCTTCAATCCATACAAGGATTTCTTCAGTCTACACACATATGACTCCCTATCATGTGTCTCAAAACCAAGTGGCTGCTCCACATACACTTCCTCTTCAACTACACCATGCAAGAAAGCAGTCTTGACATCCATCTGGTGTATCTTCCATTTCATCACTGCAGCCAGAGCAAGTACTGATCTAATGGAAGTGTACCTGGCTATAGGTGTAGAAGTCTCTTCATACTCAATCTTTTCTTCTGGGAGAAGCCACGAGCTACAAACCTCGTTTTGTATTTCTCCATGCTACCATCTGCATCATGATTTATCTTATAGATCCATTTGGAAGTCACAGCAGACTTCCCTTCAGGTCTTGGGACTGCATCCCAAACATCATTCTTCATGATCGACTGGTACTCCTTGATCATGGCATTCTTCCCAAATCCTAGGGACTTCAATATTTTCAATATCTTCAATAGATAACTTTGTTGCTAAACAAATGTTGTAGTCCTTCTTTTGTAGGTGATGGTATACGATATTTCCTACAAAACAAGTTAAATTGCATGATTAGAAACATCTCATAGTTTTCAGAACAAATTCTTACACATAAAGAAGTATGTCATACAATCATGCAATTATCTTAGCCAAAGCTCCAATACAACATTTATCCATATCCCGTAAATTTCTAGATGCCTTCCAATCTCTACCAGAACATTGTTAAGAGTGTGCACAAGTCCCAACATGTCAGCAAAGAGGTTTCATTCTAGATAAGTAGCAATGGAATGTTGTACAGTGCCATAGGCCACTTACCCATCACATGCATATTAGTAGTATATTGTTCATTAATGCAATTATTCTAATATGCATAATACACACCCTAAGTCTAGGAACATAAGCATATACATTATTGAACAATATTATTTAAACAAACAAATATTAAAATACTTATCTTTGTTTGGTTGTAGGGTTGACTCCCTCTCAGTCTTTGCTTCCTTTCTGCAACTCTATTCTGATGTGGATTGTGAGAAGTGGTCAACTCCCTCTGAATATTTGCATCCTTGTAGAAACTACTGGAGTGTGCTCCCTCTTGATCTTTGCTTCCTTGCAGGAACAACTGGAGTGTGCTCCCTCTTGATCTTTGCTTCGTGGATTACCTGTTCTTGACCCTAGACCACTATGCATGCTTAAGTGTGCACTAGTGTCATGAAGATCTCATACATAATCATACATTCATTAGTATAATCTCAATACTATCAAAACACAATAATCTTAAACATGTATATTCATGATCATTTTATACATAGATAATATATTACAATTCTTTTACTCATGCATATTCCTATTTGACCATAGGACTTTTCTGGCTAGTCATATCATCAATCAAAGTAAGAAGCATAATATGCCTAATCCCATGATTACTTCAACCTATAACTTCATGAATAATCATAATCAATCATGCCAAGTATACTTATATAAGAGATCCTAACATAAGGTAGGATTATAACTTGATATGGGAAAAACATACCTGGATTAGCATGTTAGCTAGTTATGTCTAACATACCCACATAATGTCTTCTTGTTCCTTTTAAAGACTTGTGCTAGTAACCTGCATAACTCATAAGTTAAGCATTGTAGAACCAAAAATATACATACCTCATAAGTAGAGATTCTATGCAATCCATGACTATGGATGAGTCTTTGTCTTCATGTCACCATGGTCATGTGTTCTTGAACTAGAAATTTCTTGATGTACCTTTCATGTTAGCGGACAACATAAACCTCATACAACACCACAGTGCATTAGTACAATCATAAGTGTCAAAAACCTTAATCAATGAATATCTTCTATCATGCATTCATAATTTTATTAAGGTGATACGACCAGTCTAAAATTAACCAAGATTGTACTAACCGTAATAATATGAAGACAAACATATCATAGACTTAATTATGAACAGAATTCGAAACATACCTGTCGAGATTGCTTGTAATCTTCTTATGTAAGCCCTCAGCCTCATCTCCCTCTGAAACATGAACTTCTTCACTTATGCAGGTGACCAATCCATTCTCTTCTAGGATTAACCCAATCCACTTGATTTGCAGGAACTGGATCTGGAGCTGGATTAGGGTTTGTCAGAGAAACCCTAAAAATTTAAACTTTGAATTTCAAATTTCTGAAAGGATAGAAAGATGTGCCTTGATGAGCTGATCAAGCCGTTATATTCAGAATTTGAAAACTGCAAAGTTTCACCCCTCAATTTTGCCTTTGAAACTTCCAGATTCAATGGACATGACCCTGAACTAGGGTTTGATAAAGGCCACCCTTCTGCCCAATCAAAAGGTTTGATCCAAAGCTCTAAGCTTCTATTTTCCTGAGGCGCTTCCAGCCGTGGTCATAGATTTCAAAAAATTCCCATTTTTGCAGAATCCCTAATTTTCCACTTTTCTGATCAAAGTCCCGAACTAGGGTTTGATCAAGCCTGGCCTTCTTCCCAACCAAAAATTCTGATCTTGGTCTCTAAATTTCGATTTTGATGAGTATCATTCAGCCGTGGTCTTCGATTACAAAAATTCCATCTTTCTCTGAAACCCTAAATTCCCGAAGCCATGAATGAAAGTGCTAAAAAATAATTCTGTTTTGACAGAAATATGCACCTGATTGTTTCTGGTGTAACTCCATACTTTCCAATCCACAAGGTCTAAAACATCTACCTGTGGTATCCCGACCTGTCATCTTTCCAACCCCATAGGTCTTACCTCAATTGGATTCTCTGAGAGAGATTTATTCCAAGTGTCGCAACATGACCTATTTATGGGATAAAACAGGAGAATGAACTTGTACGGTGTGCCACGTGTCATTGGTTCAGTTTCGGCCTCTGAAAAAGTTACTTGATAAAGTACTGTCTGTGCACTACCTGTCACTTTTTACGAAATTTCATTTGGAGCTTCCTAGCCCAAGTTATGAACTTTTTTCCTAGGTCACCTGTTTATGACTCAGATCTGGAAGAGGCAGAAACCCTAGATTGTACAAATCATAAAACACAAAGTACAACGAATTAGAAGCTTTCCTTTGGACACAATGTACATGGGGATCTGATATTCGACCTTTAAAAGTTTCAGATCCAAAAAATTCTCCAAAATGGATTTATAGTGAAAGTGCTATGATGATTGGTTTTTGCTATATCAAGCCCTAGCATCGCAAGTGCAAGAAGTGTCATACATGCCATACCATGCCTTCTTTCAGGCTAGCTCTGATACCATGTTAGTTTTTCAGAATTTACTTCAATCTGATCTAGGATCTTAACTGAGAGAACAACATGTACAACATATCAATCATGGACACAATAATGCAAGCACACAAGAGACACCGAGTTTACTTGGGGAAAACCATAAAGGTGAAAAACCCCAATAACTTCCTCAGATATAGATAGAGCAATGATACAACCCAAGCATAAGAGATAGACATCTCCTAGCAGCAGCTTCTCCTCCTCCACAAGTGCGCCACTCTCCAAAGAGTGTGTGAGAGAATAGAATGATCAAATAGAGTGCCTCCCGCACTCTATTTATACTTGACTTGACTTGCCTAATAACCTTTACTAGGTCGGCCTCAACTTAACCACATAACACAATGCTGACTAGGCCGACACCTAATGGGGTGGTCTAATAACCCTTTGACCCACATTTCCAATCCCCAATAGGGTGGTCTAATAACCCTTTGACCCACATGACTTATATAGGGCCGACCCCAACAAGGTGGTCTAATAACCCATCAAGTATAAATTACGACACTTACAATATAAATGACGACACTTCCGTATAGAGGAATAATAACATCTCTATAGGAATACAAACACTTTTGTATAGAGGAATAATACCATCTCTATAGGAGTACAATATACATATATGAAATACATTCCGAAGTTACATATACATCAACACAATGAGGGCCAAATCTCGAGCCATGGGGTACCTTAGGTAGTGGCCAAAGCTTGGGCTAGAGTAATACTAGAATAGGAAACCTCCCCCCAAAAAATGATGCTTGCAAAATTAATACCTTTAAACAAATCAAACTATAAACGAATACATAAATAAAATCAAACTCTGAGAATAGACATTTTTACATAAATGCATAAAGGAACATTTTTAAGAAACAATATATATTAAATACACTGAGATAATACAAACCCCACACAAACCCATACCCATATACCACAACATAAAAATAATTTGTATCCCTCTAATAAATTTGAGGATAATGTGAATGTAAAAAAAAAAACTCAAATGGAAAGCAAGTTGCAAGATCCATACGCATGCAAAAAACATTGCAGATTAAATGACCTTTAACTTAGAAAACTGGGGAGGAGGAAGTGCAGAGCACAAAGGATCGCACACACAAACAGGAGGAGGTATCACTCAACTCAAATTATATTATGAATAATGTTTACATATATATGTAATACAAAACCAAGCCTAGATCCAAGAATAATGGATTAGATCCTATAAAGGATGAACTAACAAACCACTCATTCTACGTCTAGCAAATCTCCATAAATACATTTCTCCATTATCTCTAACATCCTCCCTTAATGGAGAAATGGATAACAATACAAATAAACTTTTAACAATTTAATTATTTAGGTTTCCTAGGATTCCAAACTTTGAACTCTACAATCCTCCACTTCATCTTGACCTTTGTTGCTGTGAGATGGTACTTGTTGGTCTTTTTGCGTTTCCTGTTCGTGGAATGCTGGACCATTACCTCATAGTAATGTCTGATTTCTTCAGGACTCCAATGTATCAGAATGCCATGAACTTTATCAGATGTATCCACTGTGATTTCTTCAGGACTCCAATGTATCAGAATGCCATGAACTTTTTTCAGATGTATCCACTGTTGCTTAGCATTCTATTTGGTCTTCATCATTTATTGATTCTGCATTTCTATTGTCTTTTACTGCAAATCTTGTGGAGGCTTCATCAAAACATGGTGTTTCAATCCATTCTTCAAGAAATTTCAGTTCTGCATCAAACTCAATTTGATTTGCTTCAACTGCTACAACTCCGCTAAGAAATTGTTTATCATCATCACTTCCAGTTGAATTAAAATTTGGTCTTCTCTAGTGAGGTATTCCTCATCATATCGAGGCTCCAAATCGCTCTCCATTGGTAGCTTTATCACAAGTGTTTTCAACCAGGTATTTTTGGGGATTGCAACAGTCCCTTCATAATTCAACCGGAAAGGAAAAAAAAAAATGATACCGGCTCACCTCCTTTACTGAAAAAGAAAACCAGAAATGAAAGGCGCTCTTTTCCAAGCGTCAGGTTCCTTCTAACTGACACAGCTCTTGCAATCTTCACAAGGTGTTCTTGTAGTCGCTCCACTTCTGGCAGTGCGGGATTCCAAATGCAAGCTGCGATCCTCCTTCAACGATCTCTGCTCATGCTCATCAACGAATCTTTGTGAAGTGGACAACGATCTCCTCCAATGGTGATAGGCAATTATTGGCAGCAATCACTCACTGATTTTGCAGACAGGTAGACAGGTAAGCAGGCAGAAAGCTCCTCCAGGTTCCGCTCTATGCACCAGTGATTCTCCTTCAACGAGCTCCTTCAATGATCATCAATTACAGGAAGCGATTTCTCTAGGTCTGCGGCCTCCACCAGTCGACTCCTCTTCTTGAATTAGTATACACATTGATTATTGCAGTGTTTGAACGTTCTGTCAGATGTTCTCCTACTGAATGCTTTAAATAGAATAGTATCAAATTGCCGCTCTCCACTCAAATCTGGCCACACACTAAATATTGGAGAATTCTTTGAAAAAGAAATTGGACTTTTCTCTCTCCAGGTAAGGAACAGAAGCGTGGCTCCTTCTATTTGACAGATGTTCCACAACCAGGTAAACAGGAGATCTGGTTGAGTTGAGTTTCCTCTTCAAGTCTCTTCCTTTGGAAAATTTTAGAAAACAACAATATTAGATCTGGGCGTCTCCCTCAGTGGAAACAATTGGTCATCATCGATCTCCCCATACACAGCGTGTGCAACTTCCAGGAAAGGGACTTCTCTCTTCTACACGTGAACAGATCTCACAGCCTGATTCTTTTCACAGGGTCCTCCTTCAGGCAATGCAACCTTCAGGCAACAAGCCAGCATCGAGAATCACTCAGCAGCGGCTCACATGCATCCACAGTCACGGATCTCCACACAATCACAGCCAACCACAATGGGCATTCATAGTAGGCCAATCAGGCTCTTCACACACCAGGCCACTCAGGGCTCTTCAACAGTAGGCCACAAAGGGCTCTTTACAACAGGCCACAATGGCTCTGATACCAACTTAGAAAATTGGGGAGGAGGAAGTGCAGAGCACAAAGGCTCACACGCACAAAGAGGAGGAGATATCACTCAACTCAAATTATATTATGAATAATGTTTACATATATAGGTAATACAAAACCAAACCTAGATCCAAGAATAATGGATCAAATCCTCTAAAGGATGAACTAACAAACCACTCATTCTACATCTAGCAAATCTCCATTGGTACATTTCTCCATTATCTCTAACACTTTAGGATTTGTTATGATACAATAGGGTAAAAAAAAATTATAGCAGTCCTTAGACTGTCAAGTCTTAAATACACATGATAATATATTACCATTTAGGTTAATGCAATTAATATGACATAGTATAAAGAAGAACCAAAAAAATTAATAACAAGATGGCATTGAGGTACTTACTTGGAACTTGAAAGAGAAGGAGACTATTAATAATATAGTTCTATAAAACCCTAGATGATATTGACTGGTGTGAACCCATGCATGTTTTAATAGTCTATGTATGCTTAAAGAAATGCCTTGGCCACCTGGAAAAAGTTATGAACCCATGCATGTTTTAATAGTCTATGTATGCTTAAAGAAATGCCTTGGCCACCTGGAAAAAGTTAAGACCCTTCCACTTTTGTTTTGATATATGTTAGTTGTTTTTCATTAGTAGTTGTAGTTTTTCACATTCTTCTAGTTAAACGGGTTGAACAACTACCAATTATCCAAGTTTAACTACATGTTATCCGCCACTTTCTTCAGTTATCTTACATGAACTGCAAGTTAGCCATTTAGTAGTTGCAGTTATCCATGCATCCATCCATAAGCTACTAGTTATCCATTCATGAGCTATGAGTTATTTTTTATATTTTTTTCTCTCTCTCACATTCATCTAGTTAAATGGATTCAGCTACTAGTTAGATCCATGCTTTAGCTACATGTTATCATAGCCTTCGTCATTTTTTCTTCCACGGACTACTAGTTATCCATTCATGAGGTACCACTTATCCATGCATCTCCTACTAGTACTCCATTCATGACCCACAACTTATTTTTTATATTCTTTTTCTAAATATAATTGTTTAAAAATTGAATTTCGAACTAGTGCCATAGAATCAATCTAGATAGTACACTCGTCTCATCCTCCTCGTGCAATCTAGGAAAAAGATGGATGATATTCCACCCCAAATTCTAAGATATAAATGCATATCGAAGCAATTATAATCCTCTTAGGAAATTGTGTGGCGGCTCCCTATGAGTGAACCCTAACTCCGGCTAACGTTGAGAGCTACTTCAACTAGAGATTGGACTGTTACATAACATTTGCAATGCCCTCAGTTCATTCATGGTAATCCTAACCTCTAACCTCTCCTTCCATGCGGGCTGCAACATTGAGCTGGGGAATTGACTCCTAGTTATGTTGCACCAAAGTCTTTAGCACATGCGATTTTCTAGAGATGGGTTCAGTCCTCACAGAGAATGAAAAGGGAGGAAAAGAGCAGATTCAGTCTACAGATCCGAATAGCGAGAAGGCCTAGGAATTTCTTGCTGGAGTCACCATCATTTTGGGTAAGTGGCGCTCCCTTCTCCCAGTGGATGACTTACCATCTCTCCATCTATGAGAAAGAGCATCAATTAAAATCTCGAATTGAATCATGCATCCCAGTTGGATGAGAAAGTTGCAATACTAAGCTCGAGACAAGATTTGTAGAAAGAAATAGCTCAACTCTGCCATATTTATATTTATATATGAATACTTTTTTTGTGCATATAAATATTTATAATTTCATTGTTTTAGATTAACTTTTTCATTCATGCTTCAATACAAGGTTTTTCCAAAGGCTGTTATTAGCATTCAACCTCTTTTACCTATATAGTTGATAGATAGCTATAGCAGAGCTATCTTGCTATATTTTCTTTTACAATTCAATCACTAAGATCGATCATGAGAATGCAGAAAGGGGAATTTACAATGCCCCATAAAATATGGAATGATGGACCATACAATTTGGAGCATATCACTATAATCATAATCTTTTCTACGAGAAAAATCAGCATAGATGAAAGCCAACACTGAAGGTCGGTGTAGGATTCTGAATTGTGAGGAAGAAAACAACACTATTCTGAATTTTTTATGGACCTTTTCCCTTAAACCACATGTCAACTTTGACCAAAAAAATATTAACATTAAGTTCATGTTACTCAGCTAGTTTGGCTACCCATTGCAGTGAGCATTGAAGGATAAAGGCTTAACAAAAAGCCTAAGAGAAACACTGTAGGATATCTAGGCATATTGAAATGATAAATAAGGTAATAGAACAATACTCCTTTAATTCCAAGAACGATTGAATTGAACTTTACCTGTAGTCTTTGTAATATGTGCATGTAATATTTTGCAGGAAGATGGTGCTAAGGTTAGATCCATTAATTTTCAGTGTCCCACAATGCACGATGGATATCTGTTTTTGTAGTTGTTCTTGCAGCCTGCAGGTAGGCATGTTCTTGATACCTATTCTTGCAGCCTGTAGGTAGGCATGCTCTTTAATATTAATGAATATTACTGTAGAAAGAGGAAAGGAAAGGAACTGATGGCTTAAATGTTAGGTGAGATTCTTACCGAAAGAGATGCCTATATGTTCCGGTAGTGGTGCAGAGGAAAGGAAGAAAGCGGTGCATAGGAAAGGAAAGTGGTGCAAGGTGGTGGCAGTGACGGTGCATAGGCTAGAATGATTAAGTTGTAGAAGCAGATAATGGTGAATCCGTAAACAACTAATCTTATGAATTAATGCTAGTGTGAAGCCTATCATTAATCCACTTGCAAAAGAATTTAGACATTTGATTTTATGAAAAATCAGTGTTTGACATAGTATAGTAGGAAGTATATTGAATTTTGTGAGAATCAGCTGATTGATTCTGGCACATTTTATTTACTTGACTGATCCTGATAAGTTTTTCCAAGGACATAATTTTGTCTATTTATTGGCTTATGTTGTATATTTTTGAATTTAATAATCACTCTCCTATTGAGAGGTTGATGGAGTATAGTATTTATACTGATATCATGTACTATTTGATTCAAAAGTGAATATCAATAGTATGCTTTTTTTCGCGGGAAAAAAAGGAAGTATATTGAAGGACTCATTAATGCGGCAATAGTTTTAATGTTGTGTATTTATGGAAGCATTAATTAATTGCCTGATTTCCAAGAGCTCTGCTACCTGTCCAACAATAACACTTCAAACTATCATTCAATAGTATTACAATAAAATAATATGTAATTGAATTTACGAACTATGTGAAAAATCTAAGATATATGAAAGAAATATGCAAAGTCAAATACAAACTAATACTAAGTCAAAGCGTATCGAATACAATAGTTACCTTGTAGGAAAAGATGCAGAAATTTAAACTAATTTTTTATTAAAGGTTTTAAATATTCTTCCGATGTTTATATATATAGATTTTTTACTATGCTTTTTGTATTATAATCCTAGTAGCTCGTTTTAATTGCAATATGGTAACAAATCAATCTCTTATCATGGTCTATAATATCTGGTTTTGTTAATGGTTTATATTATTGTTGAATTTATTTATCAATGTTATGAAAATGTAATGAGTTCGATATTTATTAAGATTTTCAATTTTTATTGAACAATATTTTCTAATTGGTAATTTGTTATAAATCAAGAGTAAAAATGTACATAAAAACCATTTGAAGGACTTGATAAAGTCTTAATTGTGATTGCATTTCATTGGAGGGTGGGTGCACAAAGATGCTCCCCAAAAGTGTTGCAACAGGGTCGTGCTAACGGGGAAAAAATAGATGTGCGCACATGCCTAAGGACGCGCGCACGCGTTGTTAGGTGCGGTACTGAACCGTGGCGCGTGCGTGCTCAATAACACGCACGCGCTAAAGCGTGCACGCGCT